>OY728137.1:1177329568-1187329568 GCA_963277665.1 Viscum album | reverse complement strand
TTGTGGTGTTATGGTAGTTATTATGGTTTATATGGTATATTTGGAGTTTATATGGTAGTTTAAGTGTTTATTGGGTATTTTAGGGGTTTTAGTTGTTTTTATGGGTTTTAGGGAATTTATGGTTTTTATGGTTTTTATTAGTTTTAGGCATTTCAATTGTTCTTAGGGTCCTTTTTTGTTTCTATGCTTCATTAATGGGTTTATTTATTTAAGGGTTTTTACTTGATCTTTATCATTTTCGGGTTTATATGGGATTTTAGGTTTTTATAGTGCTTTTTTGGGGTTTAGAGGTTTCATGTGATGTTTTTTACTTTTCATAAGATGTTAATTGATTTATTAATTATTTATTTCACTAATTATTTGCTAAATGTATATTGTATAATTTTAATTATCCAATTATTAATTTTTTTTTCAATTATATTATTGTTATTTTTCATTAAATATATTATATATTAAATGTAAATTCACATTTAGTATTATATAAATCATATTTAATAAAATATATTATATTTATATCATTATAGAAATATTTTTATATTAATAAAATATTATTAATAAAATGTAATATTTTATAAATTATATCTTTTTTACCTCTTGGAAAAACCCTGATAAAGGGTCCCTATGTGAGCATTTTATAGATCTGATAAAGGTGGAATTTTCTGGGCTTTTTTGGACTGAAAGTTCCCCCTTAATCAGCACCATAAGAAATTGTTGATATAGGATTCCTTGGTTAGTTCTATAAACTCATTGATAAAGGCCATATTTATTAGAGCTTTTGTTTTAGCACTAACAAATGCACCACTTATCGATGCTTTTTACTAGCATTCATAAATGGGGTCCCATAATCAATTATTTTATCTATAAATGATAAAGGATTGTTATGAATTATACTTAATTTTATGTTTTGTTTCTATTAGTTTTATAGGTTTGTTGGTTTTCAGTTGCTTTTAGGTTTTTTTTATGTTGGGGGAGGAGGGTTGGGTATTTAGTGTTTTAGGTATTTTTACGGGGTTATAAATTTTTTGTAGTGGTTTTATGGTTTATAAAATTTTTTATTTTTAGTATTTTAATGTATTTATTAGGGGTGTTAAGATTTTAGGTTTTTTATATTTTAGGCGGTTTAGGTTATTTTTGGGATTTTAGGTTCTTTTAAGGTATGTTAGGTGTTTTTAGGGTTTTTAGGGTTCTTAGGGGTTTTATAGTATTTATGGTTTTAGGGGTCTTATGCTTTTTAGTTTTTCTAGGGTGTAATGGGATTTTGTGGTTTTTAAGGATTTATATTGTATTATGGATTATAGGGTTTGATGTTTTTTAAGGGTTATTACGGATTTTTAGGGTTTTGGGGGGTTTTCAGGTTTTTAGGTTATTTTGGTGGTTATTAGGGGTTTTGTTTTTCTTGGAAATTTTATTGATTTTTATGATTTTTAAGGGGTTTTAGGGGTTTCAAGGTGTTTTGGTATCTTTAGGGTCTTTATTTTATTTTAGGGGTTTTAATGAGTTCTAGGGTCCTTTAGGGTCCTTTAGGGGTTTTAGAGTCCTATAATGTCTATAGGGTATTTTTGGGTCTTTTATGGGGGGTTTTTAGAGTTTTTAGAGTATTTTAGGGAATTTTAGGGGGGGTTTTGGTTTTTAGGTATGTATAGGGATTTTGGGTCTTTTAGGATTTTTAAGGGTTTTTAGTGTCTATTAGTGGTTTTTAGGGATTCTATGGGTTTTCTTGTAGTTAGAAGTTTTTATGGTTTTTAAATTTTTAGTGGCACTAAGATCCCATGATGGTCTTTAGAGACCTTCATGGGTTCTTACGATACTTTATGTTTTTTGGATTTTAGGGGGTTATAGATCTTTTTAATGTTTTAAATATTTTTCATGGTTTCAAATGGTATTTGGGTTTTATAGGCTTTTAAGGGAATTTTTGGTTTTTTATATAGTTAAGTGTTTTTAGGGGTTTTCAAATATTATGGGGACTTTTAGTGTTTTAGTGTTTTAAGAGAATTTAATGGTTTTAAGGGTTATTTTGATTTTTTGGTTTTTGTTTATGGTTTTTCATGTAATTTTAGAGTTTTTACTGTTTTTTAGTTTTTTTACAATATCTAGGGTTTGAGTGTTTTTTTGAGGTTTTAATATTTTTAGAACGTTTTTTTATTGTTTTTAAGGGTTTGGATTTTTAGGGTTTTTTAACCTTTTAAGGGTATTTAGTAGATTTTACATTGTTTAGGGGTGTTTATGGATTTTAGGGGTTATTATGGTCATTTATAACTATTATTTTTTCAGGTTTGTACCATTTTTAGGAGTTTTAGTGGTTTTAATGTAGTTTTTGGTCCATTAGGGTTTTTTTGGATTTGTAAGGTATTTTTGGATTTCAGGTTATTTCAATGTTTCTAGAGGTTTTATGGAATTTTTGTTTGTTTAGGGTTATAAGTCTTTTAATATATTTGTAGCGTTTTAGGGAATTTTATTGGATTTAGTGGTTTTTATAACATTAGGGGTTTTAGGGTTTCAGGGATTTTGGGATATTTATAGTTTTTAGGGGTTTTAGGGTTTTAGGTATTTTCTATGGTTTGTTAGTGGTTTCCTAGATTTTTAGACATTCATAGAGTTTTTAGGTTTTTAGGTTATTGTGGTTCTTCTAGGTTTTTCTTCGGTTTTAGGGTCATACAGTTTTTTTTGGAATTTTATTGTTTTTATGGAGTTTTCATAGCGTTTTTACGGGATTTCCAGATTTTTTAGGTGTAGGATTTACGGTATTGGCATATGGTATAGTTTTTACGATGGAGGCTTTAGGGTGTAAGGTGTAGGGTATACAGTTTATGATGTTGAGTTAAGGGTGTTGTTTTTAGGGATTATGGTGTTGGGTATAGTGTTTAGGGTGTAGCCTATATGATTTACAATGTAAGGTTTAGGGTTTACGGTTTACGGTTTAGGATGTAGGGTTTAGGGTGTAGGGTTTAGGGTCTGGGTGTATGGTATAAGGTATCAGGTTTATGGTTTTGGGTGTAGGGTGATGGGTATAGTGTTTACGGTGTCAGGTCGGTGTTGTAGGGTATAGGGTTTAGGGTGTAAGGTTTAGGGTGTAGGGTGTAGGGTATAGGGTTTAGGTGTTAGGGTATAGATTATAGGGATTATGTTGTACTGTTATGGATTTAGGTTTTAGTATATAGAGTTTGGGGTGAAGAGTTTAGGGTTTACTGTGTATGGTTTAGGGTAGGGATTAGTGTTTAGAGTATAGGGTTTGTAGTGTAGGGTATAGGGTTTAGGGTGTATGGTATTGGATTCCTTGTCTATTGTTTAGGGTGTAGGGTACATGGTTTAGGGTTTTAGGTTTAGGTTTTAGTGTGTAGGGTATAAGGATTAGAGTGTGGTGTTTAGGGTTTAGTGTATAATGTTAATGGTTTAGGGTTTAGGGTTTAGGTTTTAGGGTTTAGGGTTTATTGTTTAGGGTGTGTGATATAGGGTTTGTGGGGTAGGGAATTGGGGTTAGGGTTGAGGGTATATGGAATGGGGTTTAGGGTTTATGGTTTAGGTTTTATGGTGTAGGGTATATTGTTTGGGGTATAGTTCTTAGGGTTTTGGGTGATGGGTTTATGGTTTGGGGTGTAGGTTTTAGGGTTTAGGGTGTAGGGTTTACGGAGTAAGGTATTGGTTTTTCGGTGTAGTTTTTTGGGTTTTGGGTGAATGATTTAGGGTATTAGGTACAAGGTTTATGGGGTGGGGTTTTGGGTTTAGGGTGTAGACTATTGGATTCATGGTGTAGGAGTTAGGGTTTAAGGTGTACGATATTGGGTTTAGGGTTTTGGGATTAGGGTTTGGGTGTAGAGTTTAGGTTTTTTGGGTTTTGGGTTTAGAGTACTGTGTTTTGTGAAGAGATTTTAGGGTTTAGGATTTTGGGTATTGGGTTTATATTCTAGGGTCTAGAGTTTATTGCGTATTGTTAAAGGGGTTTTAATTAGTTTGGGGGTACTTTTTTCATTCTAGGGTTTTTAGGGTTTTTGGATTTTTAGGGATATTGGGTATTTTGGGGTTTTAGAGATTTTTGGGTTATTAGGGTTTTTAATGACATTGGGTTTTTACAGTTTTTATTGGTTTTATGGTGTTTGGGGTTATTTGGGTTTTTATTTTGTATTAGGGTTTTAAAGAGTTTTAGTGTTTTTAGTATTCCAACATAATTACAAGGATTTTTTGGGTATTTCAAATTTTAAGTGTTTTTAGGGTTTCTCTGTTTTTATGTTTTTTCTTGGGTTTAAGGGGTTTTCTTGGATTTTTAAGGTCTTAGGGCCCTTTCTGATGTCTTTAGGGGTTTTTAAGGTTTTATGTGTTTTCTTATCGGTTTTTAAGATTTTCATTGGGGTTTTTGGTTCCTTTAGGATTTTTATGGTTTTAGTGTTTTTTGGTTTTTCAGGGATTAAGGTATTTAGGGGGTTTTATGATTTTCTGGGTGTTTATGGGTTTTAAATGGTATTTAAAGGTTTTGTGTGGATTTTAGGGACTTTGAAGGTAATTGTGTTTAAAGAGTATTAGATTTTTTAGGTCCATCAAGGGTTTTTAATGTTTTTTCCTGTTTTAGTTTTTCTTAGGAATTTTTGTGGGTTTTAGGGTTTTTATGGTTATTATAGGATTTTTAGGTTTTCAGGTTTTAGGATTTTTTCAGTTGTTTTAGTATTTTTATGTTTTTTATGTTTTAGGGTATTCTTAGTTTTATTGTTTAATGGATTTTTGGAGGTTTTATGTCACTTTAGGTTATTATTTTTTATAGTTTATATTGTGATTTTAGTGTATTTTTATGGTTTTTTTGGGGTTTAAGGGGTTTTAAAACATTTCTAGGGTTTAATCAGTTTTAGGGTATTTTTGGTGTTTTTATGGATTTTAAGAATTTTTATCAATTTTTTAGGGGTTTTAGGGTTCTTAGTGTTCCCATGGTTTTTACGCGTTTTGCGGGTTTTTTGGATCTTGGGATTTTAGGGTTTTATGGTTTTTTATTGTTTTAGTATTTGTAGGTCTAGACTATCTTTTTGGGTTTTCAGGGGGTTTTGGGTAATTTTAGGGTTTTATGGAATTTCTATTATTTTTAGCGGTTTCAGTTTTTTTAGAGAGTATAATGTTTCCTCGGAATTTTAGGGGTTATTAGGTATTATTAATGTTTAAATCCATTTAGGGGTTTCAAGTTTTTCTTGGGGTTTCTGGGTTGTTTATGAGTTTTTTTACTTTTTAAGGAGAATTAAATGGATTTTAGGGTTTTTTATCTTTTTTTGGTAATATTTTAGGGTCATTTATGTTTTTTTACAGTTTTAGGGTTTTTAGGGGTTTTATCGTTATTTTTTTGGATTTCTAGTATTTTAGGGTTTTAGGTGTTTGGGGATTTTTAGGATATTTTGCGGTTTTTCGGTTTTTTGGTTTTTAGTGGTTTTTATATTGTTTAGGTCTGTTATGGGTTTAATGGTCTTTTGGGATTTTAGTGGGTTTTAGGGTCTTTTGTGGTTTTAGTAATTTTTATGCGGTTTTAGTGGTTTTAGGTTCCTTTAGGGAGTTTTACAATTTTTTGGGGACATAGAGTTTTTTACTGTTTTTTTCGTGTTATTTGGGTTTTTTTAGGTATTTACGATTTTTGATATTTTTAAGATTTCTTAGGGACGTTGGATGTATTTAGGGTATTTTGGGGGATTTTAGCGTTTTTACGGTTTTCTGGACTTTTAGGTTTTTAGCGTTATAGAGATTTTAGGGGTTATTGTTTTTTAAGGAGTTTTTGGGGATTTATTTTGTTTTTATTGTTTTGAGTTTTTTGTGGTGTTTTAGGGGTATTCTGGGATTTTATGCCTTTTTTTGGATTTTTAGGGGTTTTAAGGGATCTTTCAGGATTTGTTAGGTTTTTATGGGTTTGTAGTTTTTAGGGTTTTAAGGTATTTTAAGGGTGTTTAGTTTTATTAGGTTTTAATAGATTTTTAGGGTTTCTAGATTATTTTATGGTTATTATGTTTTTTTAGAGTTTTAGAGCTATTTTAGTTTTTTATTGTTTTTAGAGTTCTTAGGGTTTTTAGTGGTTTAGGGGTTTTAATGTTATTTTTGAATTTAAGGGATTTTTGTGTATTTGGATATTTTTAAGTGTTTTTAGTGTCTTTTTGTGTTTTTAAATGTTTTTGGGTGATTTATCATTTCTTAGGTGTTTTGGAGTCTTTAATATTTTATGGTTTTCAGATTTTCTTATGTTTTTATGGGTTTTTTATTATTTTAGTGGATTTTAGGATTTTAATGGTTTTTAACGTCTTTATGGGTTTTTGGGACATTGGGATTTTAAGGGCCCTTCGGGGTTTTCATGATTTTTAGGGTTTTAGGCATATAAATTTTTTTGGGGGTTTTTATTTTAATTGTGTTTTTATTGTTATTTGGATTTTATGGTGTTTAGGGGTTTTAATGATTTTTAGTATTTTCAGGTTTTTTAAAGATTGTACAATTATTTTGTGGTTTTTTTTGGGTTATATATAGTGTTAAGGTTCTTTTAGGGGGTTAAGGATTTTTAAATGTTTAATATGTATTATTGATATTTTTATGGTTTTGTGTCATTTTTTAGTGTTTTTAGGGTTTTTATGCTTTTTAGAGTTTGTTAGCGGTTTTAATTTTTTTTGGGATTTGAAGATTCTTAGATTTTTTAGGTGTTTGAAGGGATTTTAAGGATTTTTCTATTTTTAAAGGTGTTTAAGGTTTTAAGGGGGTTTCAGGGTTTTTAGGTGTTAATTGTTTTTAGGGTGTTTTTGGGGTGTAAAGTGTTTTGATGGTTTTTTTTGTTTTTTGGGGTTTTAGGGTCTTTATGGGTTTTAGTATTTATTGGTATTTATAAGGTTTTTAGGGACTTTTTGGGGTTTTAGGTTAATTAGGGGTTTACTTCCATTTTAGTGTTTTTTGGTTTTAGGGTATTCTTAGGGTTTTTATGGTTTTAGGGATTTCTTTGGTTTAGGTAATTTTAGAGATTAAAGTGAGTTTTAGAGTTTTTTTTTGTTTTTATGTATTTTTTAGGTTTTTAGTGTTTTTGGGGTTTTATGTGTTTTTAGGGATTTAAATGGGTTTTTTTTGTTTTTGTGGGGTTTTAGGGTTTTTAGTGGTTTTAGGGGATTTATGGTTTTCTAGTGTTTCAGGGTTTTTAAAGGTTTTTTAAGAATTTCATTTTATTTTTGGGTGTATTTGTTTTTCTAATAAAATTTGGGGTTTTTAGGGTATTACTTTTTTCTGGGTGTTTTTTGGTATTTTTAGGAGTTTTGACGTTTTAGGATTATTTTTTTGTTTATTAGGTTTCTAATTTTTTTTATCGGTTTTAGATTATTTTTAGTTGTTTAATTTATTTTAGTGTTTTTAAAGGACGTTAGGGTTTTTATAATTTTTAGCATTTACAAGGTTTTCTGGGATTTATGGTTCTAAGGATTTTGAGGGGTTTTTTCATTCTCTTTATGTGTTTTATGGTTTTATTGGTTTTTATCTGTTTTAAGGGATTCACAGTTTTTTAGTGTTTTTAAGTAACTTGTTAGATTATTTCAGTCCCTTTCATGGTTTTTAGGTTATTTTATGGGATTTTTGGATTTTTTGGGTTTTGGGGGGTTTGTCATTTTTGGGGGTTTTCGGGTTTGTTGGGGGTATTAGGATTTTAGGGTTATTTAGGCGGTTTTAGGGGGTTTAAGGGTTTTATAGGATTTTGGGATATTTTACATTTTTTTGGTTTTCAGTGGTTTTATTTGTTTTTAGTGTTTTCAAGGTCTTTTATAGTTTTTAGGTTTTTTTACTTTTTTTTGTTTTTGGTGTTTATTTAAGGGTTTTATTAATTTTTGTAGGTTCTATAGTTTTTAAGGTGTTAGGGTTTTAGGGTTTTAAATGTTGTTTATAGTGTATATGGAATTTTTTCAGATTTCTCTAGTTTTTTTATTGTACGGTTTCGGGGGTTTTGAGGGCTTTTATGGTTTTTCGGGTTTTTAGTTTTTTCTATTTTTCACAGTATGTTACAGTATTTTAGTGTTTTCATGGTCTTTTAGAGTATTTACTAGGGTTTTAAGAAATTTTATGGTTTTTATGATTTTTTGGGTCTTTTAGTGATTTTTGGTTCTTTTAGGGTTTTTTTGGGGATTTAAGTGCCTTTGGGTTTAGGTTGTAGAATTTTAGGGTTTATAGTGTGGGGATTAGGGTAAAAGGTGAATGGTTCAATTATTAAGAAGTTGGGTGTTGGTTTTATTGTTACGGGGGTTTGCTATAGGGGTTATTGTGTAGGTTTTAGGGTTTCTGGGGTTTGGTAAAGGGATTCAGGTCTAAGATATGGGGTTTAGGGTTTAGGGTATAGGGTTTAGGTTTTAGGTTTTAGGGTGTAGGAATAGGGTTTAGCGATTTACATATTTGATATGTTTTTTTGGGTGTGAATGTTTTGTTTGGTATTTATAGGTTCGTTATGGGTTTTACGGTTTTTAAGGTTTTTATGGTTTTCAATGGTTTTAGGGGTTCATAGGGTTCTGAGGGGTTTTTTTGTTTTTTTGTTTCTTTTTATTTTGGGGGGTTTTAGTGTTATTTGGGTTTTTTCGTGATTTTGTGGTTTTTGAGGACTTTTAGGGGTGTTTATGGTTTTTATGAATTCTTCTGGTTTTTTGGGTTTTAGGGTTTGTCATGGTTTAGTATGTTTTTTATTGTTTTTTTTAAGGGGGGTTTGAGTTTTTTTGTTTTTTTGGTTTTTTATTGTGTTTCCGGTTTTATATAGTTTAGAGGTTTTAGTGATTTTTATGTCACTATTGGGACTTTTGTGTTCTCAGGGTATTTTAGGGTTTTTAAAATATTTTGTAACTTTTATGGATTATTCGGTTTTTTGGATATTGTAGGGTATTTAGGGTATTTAAAGTCCATTAGTATTTTATAGGGTTTTTGGCTCTTTTAGGGGTTTTATGGTCCTTTGGTAATTTTTTGGGTTTTAGAGTCATTTAGAAATTTATGGGGTATTTTTGGGTCTTTTTTGGGTTTTATGATTTTTTTGGTGTATCTTTGGGTTCATAGGACCTTCTTGTATTATTGCATTTTTAATGGGTTTTATGGGTTTTCAGAGTTTTTCGTGTTTTTGGGGATTTAGGGTGCCTTAGTGTCAGTATGTTTGTTTCTGTATCTTTTTTAGTTTTAAGGGGTATTAGGGTCCTTTATGTTTTTTAGGGTTTTATGGTATCTACCAATTTTTATGGGGTTTCTTTGGTCTCAAATGGATTTTATTTACTTTATAATCTTTTATTGTATTTAGGGGTGTTTTTGTTTTCTATTATTTTTATGTATTTGGGGGTTTTTATAGATTTGTAGGTTTTTTGGGATTTTAGGTATTTTAGGGGGTTCAGAGTGTTTTTTAATGAGTTAAGGTTTTTAGGGGGTTAATGGATTTATACCTTAATATATTTGTAAATCTTTTATCAAATTTTTGAATTATTTTAGTGTTTTTTGGGGTTTCAGAGATTTCTATATTGTTTTGTGGGATTAGGGTATTTAAGGGTTTTATTATTTTTAAGATTTTAGGGGGTGTTTGGAATTTTGGCCTTTTAGGGTATTTAAATGAATTTTAGATTTTTTATAGATTTTCAGTGTTTTATGGGTTTTGAGTTTTTAGGGTTTGGGGTAATTTTATGGTGTCTTTTTTGGGAATTTTTTGGTTTAGGGTATATTATTTGTTTTAATATGTTTTAGGCCATTCCTGGATTCATTAATGTTTTTGGGGAGGTTTAGGTATTATTAAGAGGTTTATTATTTTCATGAGTTTTTAGGGTTATTTGGGTTTTAGGTGTTTAGGGTTGTTTTTTGCGGTTTATTGGGAGTTTTTTAGGATTTATGAGTTTTTAAGGTGGTTTTGGTGTATTGGAGGCGTGTTAGGGATGTTTTTGGATATTTAGGGTTTTATTGTTTATATTGGGATTTAGAGATTTAGGGTTTTTTAGTTTGTTGTGATTTATTGTTTCTTTTGTTTTTAGGGGTTTAATTTTTTAATGTTTTTTAATGTTTGTATTTTTATATGGTATTTATGATTTTTAGTGTTTTTATTGTTTTTATTGTTTTTTTTTGGTTTTTTGGGTATTTTATATTTCTTTTTGGTTTTTAGGCCTTTCTGGGAGTTTTAGGGGTTATAGGATCTTATGGGTTTTTGTTTTGTTAGGGTTTTTTAGTTCCATTAGGGCATTTTGGATAATTTTATGATTTTTATGGTTTCGGGTTTGTTAGGGTATTTCAGATGTTTTTAGTATCCTGTAGTCTATTACGGTTGTAAATGGTATTCTATGGTTTATGGTATAAGGCTTATGGTTAAAGTTCTAGGATGTCGGGTGTAGGGGTTAAGGTATATGAGTTAGGGTATAGGGTGTAGAGTTTGAGGTTTAGGTTGTAGGGTTTAAGTTTGAGGGTGGAAAGGATATGGTTTGGGTGTAGGGTTTATGGTTTAGGGTGTAGGTTATAGGGTTTAGTGTGTAGGGTATAGGGTTATGTGTTTTGTGTGCAGGGTTTTGGGTTAAGGGTTTAGGCTACATGGTTTATGGTGATATGTTTAGGCTGTAGGGTTTATCATTATTTAGGGGTTTTAAGGGTTTTCGGGGTTTTCGGGATTTAAGGGATTTTATGGGATTTTAGGTTTTTTTTGTTTTTTTTTGTATTTATTATTTTTATGGGTTTTAGTTATTTATGTTTTTTAAGGTGTTTAGGATCTTTTTAGTTTTTTATAGTTTTAGGGGCTTCATGGGATTTTTAGGTTTTTTTTGTTTTTATGTGTTTTTAGTGTTTTTCGTTTTTTTAGTTTCTTAGGGTTATTTAGTAGCTATTATAGTTTTTAGGGATACCTAGGGGAGTTATCATTTTTATGTGATTCTATGGTTTTTAGGTATTTCTTTTGTTTTTACATGTTTCTACTGGTTTTTGTGTTTATAGTGGTTTTATGTGTTTAATGTCTTTTGTTTTTTATGGTTTTTGGGATTTTAAGGGGTTTAGGGAATCTTACGATTTTCCAAAGGTATACATGAATTTATGTTTTATGGGTTTAAGGGTTTTACAGTTCTTTTGGTTTTTTATGGGTTTTTAGGTTTTTAGATTTTTGAGGATTTTTAAAGTTTTCTGGTTTTTAGGTTATTATTAGGGTCTTCTATGGTGTTTTAGGGTTTCTAGAGATTTTAAGAGTTTTCGGTGTTTTAAGGGGTTTTAGGGTTATTATGGTTTTTACATTATTTTACAGTTTTAGGGTTTTTATGGTTTTTTGTAGGTTTTTTGTTCTTTAAAGTGTTTTTAGATTTGTTAGGGTCATATAGGGGTGTTTTGGGTTATAAAATGGTGTTTTTTTTGGTAATTTAGGGGGTTTAGAGTCTTTTAGTGTCATTTGGGGTTTTAGGATCTTTTAGGGACCTTTAGGGATATATGGTTTTTAGAGTATTATAGGATTGTTGTGTATCTTATGTTCATTTAGTGGTTATAAGGAATTTTAGTTCCTTTTGAATATTTTGGGTTTTTTGTGTCTTTTAGTCTCTTTTTAGGGTTTCAAGTGTCCTTTTGGAGTATTAATGTTGTTGGATTTTTTTGGGTTTTTAGGGTCATTTTTGTTTTTGAGTGTTTTAGGGTCATTTTTTATTTTTCGGGTATTTATATTATTTTAGGGGAGGTATATGGTTTTAAAAGAGTTTTTGCGAATTTTTTACAATTTTTTACAGTTAGGGGTTTTTTTGGGATTTTATGGCTTTTAGTGTTTTTATGTTCATTTGGGGGTTTTAAATATTCTTTATGGTTTTAGGAGGATTTATGTTTTTGATGTTATTTATTGATTTTATGGGGTCTTTAATATTTTTAATTTATTTAGGGATCTTTATGTATTTTATTTTTTTATGGTTTTTCTATTTTTAGGGTTTTTATGGTTCATTTAGGGGTTTTAGGGTATTTATGGGTATTAGTGTATTTAGAAGTCTTTATGTTTTTAAATATTTTGGGGGGATTATGGATTTTATGAGTTTTAGTCTCTATTTTGAGTTTAGGGGAATTATGAATTTCTGAGTTTTTAATGCATTTTAGGGTATTTTTAGAGTTTTTGGTATTTTTAGGATTTTTAGTGGTTTGATGTTTTGAACGGAATTTATGTTTTTTTACAATTTGTAGGGGTTTTAGTCTTTTTAATGGGGTTTTTGGGGGTTTTTTCCATTTAGTGCAGTTTACATTTATTAATAGGGTTTTTAGGATTTTCTGGGTTTTTAGGGGTTTTAGGGTTTTAGTCTTTTTAAAAAATTTAGGGTGCTTTACGGTTCTTAAGGGTCACTTAGTGTTTAAGATATTTTTGGGGTTTAATAGGTTATTAGTGTTATTTAGGGTGTTTTAGTTTTTTATGGTTTTTCTATGGTTTACAAAGTCATTTAAGGGTTTTAGGGTATTTTAGAGTTTTTGGGGATATTTAGGGTCTTTTGGGTTTTACGGTTTTATGGTCATTGAGTAAATTTTAAGGGTATTTTAGGATTTTTTAGAGATTTGAAGTGTTTTTAGGGTTTTAGGTGGTTTTAGGGGTTTAATATGAGTTTTAATGGTTCTAGAGTTTTTATTGGACCTTATTGTTTTGATAAGTTTTTTGGTATTCATTTCCACTATTAATGTTTTTCGGTATTTTTAGGTGTTTAAGTGTTTTTAATGGTTTTTTCAGGTTATGGGGTTTTTGGATTTGTTGAGTGGTTTTGTGGTTTTTTTTTGATTTTTTAGGTATGTTAGAGATTTGTTAGGGGTTTCAAAAGTTTTCAATGGGTTTTAGGGATATTTAATGGTTGTTAGGGTTGTCCATGGGGGGTGGGGGGGTTGGGGACTTTCATTGTTTTGTTTTAGCATTCATGTTTGTTATTTTTTTATGATTTCATGGGATTTTTTGTGGTTTTAAGGGTATTAAGGATTTAGGGGATTATATATTTTATGGTCATTATGGGTCTTTTCAGGGTTTTATGTGGTGTATAACGTTTTAGGGGGTTTCAAGGGTCAATAGGGGTAATTTTTGTTTTTTGGGGCAGGTACGTAATTTATATTTTTCTTTTATTTTTCATGTATTTAGAATTTAAGTTTGTTTAGGGTTTTTAGGGGGTTCTATGATTTTCAGGGGTTTTAGGGTTTTTTGTGCCCTTGGGGTTTTTTATAGTTTTGATGGTTTTAAATAGTTTTGGGTTCTATTAGGGTAGTAAGTTATTTTTATTATATTATATTTTTTATGGTCCTTTAGTGTTTTGAGGGATTTTCATGGTTTTATGATTTTTTTTATGTTTTATTGTTTTTTGGGTTTTTAGGGATTTATATGGTTTTTATGGTTTTAATGATATTTTTAGGATTTTTTTGGTTTTCATGTTGTTAGCATTTTTTTGAGTTTTTTGGATTTTGTTGGTTTTCATTGAACTTTTAGTGTCTTTGTGTTTTTTGAAATATTGAAGGGTTTTCTCATATTTTTGGGCTTTATTGGGTTTTTTGGGGTATTAGAGATTTATGGTTTTTTAGAGTTTTAGGTTTTTAGGGATTTTTTAGCATTATAGGGTTTCTAGGTTTTTTTGGATAGTTTGGGGTTTTACTGTTTTTTATGGTTTTTAGGGTTCTTATGGTTTTTTTTAGATACTTGTTGATTTTTATGTTTTTATTTGTTGTCTATTATTATTTTTTATGGTTATAGGTTCTTTAGTGTTTTTAGAGTTTTATGGATTTTATTTTTTTTAGTGTATTTTCTGTGTTTCTATGGGGTTTTATGGTTTTTAAGGGGGTTTTACATTTTTTATTTTATTTATAGTTTTTGGGGTTTTTTGGTTTTTAAGGGGTTTTGGGGTTCTTTCGTGTATTCATGGTTTCTTGTGGGATTAACAGTTCTCTTATGGGTTTTATCAGCTTTAGGGTATTTTTGGTTTTTTTGGGTTTTAAGGATTTCTAGAATATTTTAATTAGTTATTTTTTTAGATTTTGAGGATTTTTATGGTTTTTAGTGTTTCAAGGGTTATTTTCGAGTTTTATTGTTTTAGGTTTTTTTTAGGTTTTAGGTTATTTTAAAGATTTTATGGGATTTCGTGGGGGTTCGGTTTTAAGGGGTTTCTAGGGTTTTAGGTTATTTTAAAGAATTTAGGGATTAAGGTGTCGGTTATTTGGTTTATGGTTTAGGGTTTGGGGAATAAGGTGTTGGTTTTATGGATTAGGGTTTGGGTTTTAGGGTAAATTTCTTAGGTTATAGGGTATTGGGTGTATGTTTTATGTTATTTTGAATAGGGTTTTGGTCATAGGGTTTGTGGTGAAGGGTATATGATTTTGGTTAAGGGTTTAGGGTTTAGGGTGCGAGGTATAAGGTTTACGATGTAGGGTTTAAATATTAGCGTATATGATACATAGTTTAGGTTGTAGGGTTTATGGATTAAGGTTTAAGATATATGGTATATGTATTAGGGTGTAATATTTAGGGTTAATGTTTTAGGATTTAGGTTGTAGGGTTTAGAGTGTATGGTATAGGGATTTGGGTGTAGGGTATATGCTGAAGGGTTTTGGGTTTTAGGATTTGGGTTTTGGGTTTAGGGTTTACTGTTTAGGGTGTTGGTTCTTGGGCTTAGGGTGTATGGTTCAATGATTTGTGTTTAGGGTTTATGTTTTAGGGTGTTGGGTTTATAGTTTCAGATGTTGGGTATTGGGTTTAGGGTGTAGGATATATATTTAAGCTTATAGGGTATATGGTTTATGGTGTAGGGTATATGTATTAGGGTGTTGGGTTTGGGGTTTATAGGGTTTGGTATAAGGTTTATGGTGTAGGGTTTAGTGTTTATGGTGAAGGGTATAATGTGTGGGTTGTATGATTTAGGGTTTAGGGTTTAGGTTATGGGTAGTACGGGAATTTTATTGTTTACCAACAAATCTGAACTGTTGGTAAAGGCATGGAAAACATTGGTATATTATATGCCAAAGGTTTCCCAAACTGTGGCCAAGTAAGCCATTTGTATAGGCTTATAGCAACGATTTTGTGTTAAACATTGGTATGTGTGTTAAAATAAGAGATATACGAACTGTTTCACAAACCGTTGTTATATGTTACCCTTATACCAATGTTTTAGAATCATTTCTATACAGTGTACAATATACCTGAAAAGGATATACAAACGGTTTTGAAAACCATTGGTAGAATTTCATACCAAGGTTATAACAAACAGTTGGTATAATATATATCAAAAGGATATACCAACGATTTTGAAAACCATTGGTATACATATGCTGCAGCTCCACAGTAGCATCAGCCAGTAGCAACCTCCAACCCGCTCACCATGACTTCTAAGAACACATACACCCAGAATCCAAAAGGCTACAAGGGATGTTTGAAATTCATCCAAAATTTAGAAATTTAGAAATTTAAATTTCATTCCTCACTCAAAACACAACACAAGAGAAAAATCCATAATTCAATACATCCACAATCCAATAAATCCAGAATTGAAATGCAAGAACACCCATACACCAAAACAAAATTAAAATCAAAAACATCCATAATCCAATACACATAATAGTATTCAAAATTTAGAATTCAATGCCAATATAGCCAGAATCCAATACCTCTAGAATTCATAAATTTAGAATTGAAAATCAGTAACACCAATAACAGTATTCAAAATTTAGAATTCACTCCTCACTCAATCCACAACACCAATATACCCAAGAGAAAAAACATACATGTTATAGGAATCACATGGGTTGTTTACTCAGGGTATTGGGTTGACTATCATCAAAACAACAAAAAAACATAGGTAGTGTGGACAAGGATCATGATACCCATAAGATAAACAATGGTAGTGGTCATATACTTAGACCTAGAATGAGTTATAGGAAGCACATGGGATGTTTATATTCCTATAATTACTATGTATCCATGTATAAATAGATCCTAATGTGTTAGTGGAAAACATTGGTCAATCTCAACATATGGGATAGGTTACCAGAATGGACTACAAGTTTTTTATAGACTTTTCAATTTGAATAAGGGGGTATGTGGATAATTTTAATTTAGTCTCATGGGTGTGATGTCAGATGAATCCCCATTTTGGGTAGTGGGTATGAGTATTCAATTATGTCTTTGGTATTGGGTTCCAAAAGGGAATTTGGTTTGGTCCTAGAACCCACTATTTAAGGATGGGATTGGCGTATTTAATGTCATGTGTTTTAGAATATGGGTAGGTGTTCCTCAGATGAGAAGTGTATTGTGTGAGGCTGGACCATGTATGCTTATGCTAATGTATCAACATAATATGAATACGTTAGGTCGGTTTTCTGTATGCAAGTTGTTGTTTTCACTTAAAATCTTGTCCATTTCAAATTAATGTGAGACTGTTTGAGTGGTACTGGCCATACCGTGCCTCAGATTAAGGTAGGGTTGACTCATAAACATCACAAATGACCCATTAATATCATTTTCAAAAAGTATCAATAGAATCCAAATGACTTTGGTTGGTTTTCCATATGTTAGTTGTTGATTTCACTTAAAATGTGGTCCATTTCAAATAAATGTGAGACACTTTGAGTGGTACCGGCCACACCATTCCTTTGATTGAGACAAGGTTGACTCGTACACATCAAAAATAACCCATGGATCATTGTGATAATGTATCAACACAATCAGAATATGTTTGGTCAGTTTTCTGAATGTCTATTATTTTTACTTAAAACAATGTCCATTTTAAACAAAAAGAGATACACTTTGAGTGATACCGGCCACATCATGACTTGGATTGAGGTAGGCTTAACGTATACGCACCAAAAATGACCCATGGATCATTTTCCTGATGTATCAATATAATTAGAAAGCCTTTGTTCAGTTTTCCGTATGCAAGTTATTGTTTTGACTTAAAATCCTGTCCATTTCAAATAAAAGTGAGACAGTTTTAGTGGAATCAGCCACAACGTGCCTTCGATTGAGGTGGGGTTGATTCATACACATCAAAAATGACCCATGGATCATTTTCATAAAGTATCAATAGAATCCGAATACATTTGGTCGGTTTTCCGTATTCCAGTTGTTGTTTTCACTTAAAAAGTTGTCTAATTCAAACAAAAGTGAGACGCTTTGAGTGGTACTAGCCACATTGTGCCTCGGATTGAGGCCGATTTGACTTCTGTGTGAAAAAAATGAACCATTGATCCTTTTACAAAAGTATCAACAGAATCTGAATACGATTGGTCAGTTTTCCATATGCCAGTTGTTTTTACTTAAATGGTTGTCGATTTTAAACAAAAGAAATACACTTAGAGTGATACCAGTCAAACCGTGACTCAAATTGAAGTTTGGTTGATTCGTACACATCACATATGCCCCATGTATCATTTTCATAATGTATCAACACATTCCAAATGCATATGGTCAGTTTTTCATATGCCAGTTGTTGTTTTCACTTAAAATTTTGTCCATTTAAATTAATAGTGGGACATTTTGAGTGGTACCATCCACACCGTTCCTCAGAATGAGTCGAGGTTGACTCGTACACATCAAAAATGACCCATAGATCCTTGTTATAAAGTATCAACACAATCATAATATTTTTGTTTGGTTTTATGTATGTCTGTTGTTTTTACTTAAAATAGTATCCATTTTAAACAAAAGAGAGACACTTTGAGTGATACTAGCCACACCATGCCTCGGATTGAGGTGAGATTTACTCGTACACATTAAAAATGACCCATGTATCTATAACGACCCATACTTTACATACATTGTTAATACTTCAAAATTGAATCACACTTATTACAACATATGACAAAACCACAAAGGACCGTATAGGTATAGTGTCTTTAGAAACTGGGAAACATAAACAACTGGTTCATAAATCTTCTACAGTGTCTCCCATTTATTTCATCATATCTAGGGTCCCTTTTAGCATATTCTACTTAATATCCATCTTCCTGACCTGGGGAAAAGAAAACATAAAAGAGTGAGCTCAAATGCTCATCAAGGGCAAATAAAGGAAATAAAAATCATATCATATCTTTTTAAAAATCAAAACCTGCAAAAGAGATCATAATATCTTAACATGGAATAAATCATAGAAGTGAAAATGAGATCCCCATAATCATAACATAAAACTTGAAACTTTGTGGCATGCACACATAATCATGGAAAATCATTTCTTGTTAGTCATGACTCATTGCCAAGACTATCTTAGTGGACAAAGTCCCTTTCTGAACCGAGTTCACTCCTCGTTTCAGTCCTGTATCACTGAACCGAAATAACCTTCCGTTCTAGCCATGTCTATCTCATGAGATATAAAATCATTACCCAATGCATTGGAGGGAGATATAGGTCCCACCCATCTTATAATGAATCCTTTCTTATGTGTGCCACATAATCATAAAAAATACATCATCACATAACACATATAACAAAAATGGGATTCTTGAAACATCATGACATCATAAATCAATTCATATATGATAAAGGAATTCATAAACATAATTCCATCACAACATAGTCAAACCAATGTAAAAATATGGATAGAAACAGAACCCTTTATTATCTTAGATGGAAAATAATTTTGATAAAACACTTGAATTGAATTCTTGAGGAAAATATCCTTTCTTCGTCAAAAACATTTTTCCTTTCATAACATGTCATACAACTTTAAAATAAAAGAAGTTGATTAAAAATAAACTTGAAAACTTGTAAAGGAAGCTTCTTTGAAGTAATGTTTTAAAAATCCATTCATGCCGTATAAGTTAAAAAAAACATTCTTCGTACTTTTGTCGGAAAAGTCAAAAAGTACCTCGTACGGAAAAACGACAAAAGATTCCTTTCATATTCTTTACTAAAAACTCACCTAAGGGTAAAATTGGATTTAAACTATTTCAAGTGGATGGAAACAATATTACATATTGAGGGAACATGGATGTGGATGATAAAATACACCCCAGTAAATACTTACGAATAAACAATCTCGGATAAAAATGAGATTGTGATATTTCCCTTACCTTAGGTCCGATTTGCTTTGTTCGTGTCCGAAGCTCTTTTATAATGGTTTAAATAATGTTATTGAATTATTACAGAATCATACATATTGATATGATATCATATATGGTCATATTATTAGCTTCTTGTTAGTAATATTTCATTGTTACTTGTTACTCGGGTCTTTATAACTTTTTGTTCTTATGCGTGTTTTGTCGAATAAATTCTTATTCTTATCTTTAGGTTATAGATAATTAATTTCCAGAATGGTATTAGTGTAGTATATACCATATTAATTCATTCAATTCATTTATATAATCATTATGAAATGAAGATCATGTAGAACGAGTCGCATCACATCGTGGAGACGGTATTCCGTACGTACGCACGAGTGATGATATCATTCCTATGATCGTGGAATTGTATTGGAGTATGTATATATATTATTTCAGTATCAATATTACTTAATAATAATCATATATAGTTACTTATTACACCATTATACCCATCCTTGTAAGGTGATGGTGGAAAATAGATCACACCACGGCGTGGAGACGGTATTCCGTACGTACGCACGCGCGGTGATTTCATTTTTCCGTAGGATGGATAGAAGGTGAATTAGGGTTGTTTCATATTTATAATAACATATCAGTATGTATGTAATACTGATGTTATTACATTATCATGAAACAACTAAAGAAGAAGAAGTTGAAGAAGAAATAAATTGAAAAGATCGGTAATGGATATTACCTCTTCTTTGGAACGCCTCTTTGAATCCTCCACTTAAGGAACTAAGATTGGTCTTTGGAGAAGACCAGGACCTCTAGGATTATTCTAGGGAAGTGGAGAGGAGAAAATGGCAGGGGTTGGCCGAGCTTGAGTGCTCAAATTGGTGTGAGGAGGAGGGGGAGGAGGTGCCCTTTTATAAGGGAGGAGAGGGGCACCTTAGGAATATCTCAAAATATTATTTTATATTAAAGTCAAAATCGGTTTATAATGGTTCCAAAGGGTCTAATTTCGAAGCTAAAGTGGGGATGGGTCGAAATACTATAAACCAATAAGATTTAGACAAGTTTAGGGTATTATTTTAACCTTATCAATTAGATTTAACTCTAAGTTAATTAATTTAACTTTTACCGTGTCTTTTTGTTTTCTTTCACTATATGGTTAATACACTTACTATAACATGCCAAACGAACCCCAAATTGTTTATTATTAATATATATATCCTTATCTAAGTCATTTGGCCGAACCTTAGATTTTTAGGAATAAAATAACAATTAATAATATAATATTTGATTTAAAAACTATTTTGTGTCAATTTTGACACTATTTGATATATGATTTTTGTGAAAGTCATAACAGAATTATATGTTCGAACAAAGTCGATTAAATCAACATTAATATATCATAGTAACCTAGAAAATTAGTGGAATTCATAAAAAGTCTTAAATTACATTTATTTCGGTATTTATATTATCAATTATGTCAATATTTCATTAATAAGATAATTACTACATCATCTTTGTGTCACATATAAATTAAATTATTTGATGTCTAAAAATTACAAATAAAATACCATCATGTAGGAAATCTTTTTAGCTTTCTAATGAGTATTTACAATTGAATTTATCTTATGTATAACCCCATATTAAAAATGATTTACTTATTAAACTTTGATGTTAACTATTTTAACCCTTCTTTAAATAAATTAATAATAAATGTCCTAATCTAATCCAAGTGGGCCTAAATGGTCATATTTTATTCCTAAGTTTGTTTTTGGTCGAATTACACTTGTCCAATAGAATTAGGACATGTGTTAGGGTAATATTAATATCATATTTACCCTTAGTTACCCTATTTACTATTAACCGTGGTAAAAAAAGTAAAAAGTTACTATTCACCAAAAAATTATTTTCATCTCATTGAACCACATTTTAGTCCTTGATATTAACCGTGTCTCTCGGATTTTTGAAATTCCATTCACAGAAACGGTAAAATTAAGTTTTATGCAAAATTCAGTTTTTTAACCTACCACTTAGTGGTTTCACTATTCATCAAAAATTGAAAGTTTTCAGAAAAATACCAAAATTTCACCCTAGGCTAATTTCGATATTCTGAGTCCAAAAATGAAGTCCATTTTGAAAAATAAAATTTATAAAATTTCAAAAAGTGGTTATTACTATTCATAACGGCTAGTTTTAATAGCATATTTTTGTTTAGTAAAACTCGGTATTGCGTACGATGCAAGCTATCGAGGAAGGTCGCGATTGAGTGTAAAGCAAGCCAAGCAAGTGTTGTGTAGAAAAAGATTCCTTTGATGATTTATATAACATAAAAGTCTCGGGTGTTACATTCTACCCCCCTTAAAAAGAATTTCGCCCTCGAAATTCGTCACTTTGCAACAAACAGATGAGGATACTTCTCCCTCATCATATCCTCAAGCTCCCATGTAGCTTCTTCAAGTTGGTGGTTTCTCCATAAAACTTTCACCAAGCGAGTGGTCTTGTTTCGTAGGACTTTTTCGCTACGATCCAGAATCTCTATCGGCTGTTCTTCATAAGAAAGATCTTGCTCCAGCGGTACAACTTCTGAGCTGAGTACATGTGAAGGATCTGGTATGTACTTTCTCAGGAGAGATACATGGAACACATCGTGAACTTGAGAGAGATTCGGTGGAAGCGCCAATCGGTAAGCTACCTTCCCAACACGATCCAGTATTTCGAAAGGACCGATATATCTAGGGCTCAACTTCCCCTTCTTTCCAAATCTCATAACCCTCTTCCAGGGAGATATTCGTAAGAACACTTTATCACCCACTTCAAACTCTAGGTCTTTTCTCCGGTTGTCGGCATAACTTTTCTGTCGACTCTGAGCTGCTCTTATGTGTTGTTGAATAGATCTGACCTTTTCTGCCATTTCATCAACGAGATCAGGTCCTAATAGCTTTCTTTCCCCAACTTCATCCCAGCAAGTTGGAGTCCTGCATTTCTTTCCATAGAGAGCTTCATAAGGAGCCATCTGAATACTGGAGTGAAAGCTATTATTATAAGAAAATTCCACCAAAGGTAGGTGTTGATCCCAACCTCCTTTGAAATCCATAGAGCAAGCTCTCAACATATCTTCTAGGGTTTGAATTGTTCTCTCAGACTGACCGTCTGTCTGGGGATGATAAGCAGTGCTGAAACTCAACTCTGTATCCAGAGTATGCTGAAGACTTCACCAGAACTTCGAGGTAAATCTCGGATCCCGATCAGATATAATAGAAAGTGGTACTCCATGCAATCTTACCACTTCCTTTATATATATCCTGGCAAGCTGATCTAGAGAGAAATCTTCTCTAATAGCAATGAAGTGTGCAGACTTTGTAAGACGATCAACTATGACCCAGATAGCATTATTGCCTTTGGATGTTTTAGGAAGTCCAGTGAAAAAGTCCATAGTGATGTTTTCCCATTTCCATTCGGGTATGGGTAATGGTTGTAACATCCCCTTAGACTTCTGTCTCTCAGCTTTAACTTGTTGACAAACCAAGCATCGAGAGACATATTCAGCAACATCTCTTTTCATGCCATCCCACCAGAAGTACTATTTCAGGTCCCTATACATCTTCGTGCTTCCAGGATGAATAGAGAATGAAGAACTATGAGCCTCATCCAGCAGCTCCTTCTTTAATTCGGGGATGGAAGGAACACAAACCCGATTCCGGAACTTTATTATCCCATCACAATCAAGGTTGAATTCAGGAACATTTCTCACCTTCTTTTGTAACTCGACATCTTCTTTCTGTGCCTCTTTAATCTTCACATATATAGATGGTTGAACATTCATTTGAGAAAGATAAGATTTTTCCCCTTCCATTATAATTCCAAGATCCATCCTTTGTAAATCCATAAATATTGGATCTTTTGTGATCCTCATCATGGATAAACTAGCATGGTCTTGTCTACTTAATGCATCTGCCACCTTGTTTGCTTTCCCAGGGTGGTAATGGATTGAGCAGTCATAATCCTTAATCAGCTCCAACCATCTTCTTTGGCGCATATTCAGCTCCTTTTGTGTGAAAATATACTTTAAACATTTATGATCAGTATAAATATCACACCTTTCACCATAAAGGTAATGCCTCCAAATCTTTAATGCAAAGATTACCGCAGCCAACTCCAAATCATGTGTTGGGTAATTTTTCTCATGGATTTTCAACTGTCGTGAGGCATAAGCTATCACCATATCATTTTGCATAAGAACACACCCCAATCCCTTCTTGGATGCATCACTGTAGATCACAAACCTTTCTCCACTACAAGGCAGTGTGAGCACAGGTGCACTGGATAACCTTCTTTTCAACTCCTTGAAATTCTCTTCACATTCCTCTGTCCAGACAAACTTAACTCCCTTCCGAGTCAACTTGGTGATTGGATTAGATAATCATGAAAAATCTTTTACAAAACGTCGATAATATCCAGCCAAACCAAGAAAACTTCGGATCTCAGTTACTGTGGTTGGTCTCGACCATCTTTCGATAACCTCTGTTTTTGCTGGATCCACAGATATCCCCTCTTTTGAGATTATATGACCCAAAAATGCAACTTTTTGAAGCCAAAATTCACACTTGGTAAATTTGGCATAAAGCTTCTCCTTTCTCAGGGTCTTCAATATAATTCTCAAGTGATCTTCATGCTCTTCCTTTCTCTTTGAATAGACAAGAATATCGTCTATAAAGACTACCACAAATTGATCAAGATAGTCTCTAAAGACTCTATTCATTAGATCCATGAAGATAGCAGGGGCATTAGTAAGACCAAATGGCATCACTATAAATTCATAGTGTCCATACCTTGTACGGAAAGCCGTCTTTGGTATATCCTCCCTTTTGACCCTTAATTGATGATACCCTGAACGAAGATCAATCTTGGAAAAGTATTGAGCTCCGCGTAGTTGGTCAAATAAGTCATCAATGCGTGGGAGAGGATATTTGTTCTTGATAGTGATCTTGTTAAGTTCTCGATAATCAATGCAAAGTCTCATTGATCCATCTTTCTTCTTAACAAATAGAACAGGTGCTCCCCAAGGTGACGCACTAGGGCGTATGAATCCCTTATCAAGATTCTCTTGGATTTGCTTCTTCAATTCCTGCAACTCAATTGGGGCCATTCTATAAGGTGTCTTTGAAATAGGCAAAGCACCCGGTACGAGTTCTATTGAAAACTCAACTTCACGATTTGGTGGAAGACCCGGTAATTCCTCCGGAATGACATCATCAAACTCCCGTACAATGGGCATATTCTTAATCGTGAGTTTCTCACCAACTATTTGAGATAAATAACCTTCATTTAGTGGAATCAATACCCATAAGATGGAAGAAATTTCCACTGGAAGGTTATGTTCATCCTTGCATTGATAGACGATCGTAGATTGATCTGGAATATGAAATGTGACTTCCCTTCTTTGGAAATCGATATGTGCTCCATGTAGAGAAAGCCAATCCATGCCAAGAATCACATCAAATTCCACTAAAGGAAGGATCACAAGATTTTCAGGAAGCACTTTCCCACAAACTTCGATCGGAGAAGAATTATAAACTTTTGATGTGATTGATGTGCCATTAGGTGTTGTCACAGCTAACTCAACATCTAATTGTTGAGGTAATAAGGTGATACCCTTAGAAAAGGCTTCAGAAATAAAAGAGTGGGTGGATCCAGAATCAAATAAAACATTTGCTACTTTAGAGTGGATGGTAAGTGTACCTTTCACCACATCGTTATCGTACTCCACATCGCTGATAGAAATTGCATGTGACTTTCCTTTTTCTTTAGCCTTAAGAGTTTGTTGACGTCGACCATCATCATCAAACCTTGGATTTGGGCATTGATTGGAATAATTCCACATCTCCTTGCACTTGAAACATTGAAGTGTAGTAGGTTCATTCTGTGTATCCCTTCCTTTGTTTGCGTCATTAGAAATCTTCTTCCCATTATCACGGCATTCAAATGCCCGATGACCTTCTTTTCCACATTTAAAACATTTACTTGTCCCTTTAAGACAACTCCCTCCATGTTTCTTTCCACACTTTGAGCATAAGGAAAAGCTCATCTTCTTTTCCGTGTGCTCTTTAGATTTTTCTTTGAATTCCATCTTCCTCTTCTTATCAAACCCATGTGACTGATGGGTTACTCCAATCTCCATCTCGACTTTGAGAGCACATCGAACGATTTCCTCGTAGCTATTGAAGTCCCTTATGGCTAACGCCCTTCGAAGACTTGGTTTTAAGCCACTAAAGAATCGATCGATCTTACTCTCAGGTTGGATAATAATACCAGAAGCGTACCTTGCAAGTCTTGTAAAATTTGCTTCATAGGTACCAACAGATTCATCATCCCTTTGCTTCAGTTCAAGAAACTCTTTCTCCATCTTTGTTCGGAGAATACGAGGGAAGTAATTATTGAAAAATAAGTTCTTGAACTCGTCCCATTCCATAGACTCAATTTCATCCCTTTGCCTCGTATTCTTAACAAGATTCCACCATTGATCAGCATCTCCTTCCAAACGATACACTGATAGGATGACTTTATCATGCTCAGAACATTGAAGAACTGAAAATATCTTTTCAGTAGTACTAATCCATTGGTCAGCAACTAATGGATCAGTAGACCCGCTGAAAGAAGGTGGACGCTGCCTCATGAAGGATTCAACAGAATGTTGCTCCCTCCTTTGCTCGTTTGGAAATCCTGCATGATTCATAGCTTGAGAAAGTTGTGTGAGCATGGCTACAAGATTTTTCATTCCAGCTCCCATATCGTTTGTTTGCTCAGGGGGACAATCATTGCATTGCCCATCGCATTCCGCATTAACACGGTTCCTTCGGGTTCCAGCCATTGAATAAAACCAAGGAGAATAGTGTGAGCAACACTAATTATAATAGGAAACCACATAATTCAAGAATAAAATTTTCATGCTTATGGTCTTATCCTAGGTTATTCATGGCCATTTCTAAGATTGTGTTCTATGCTTAGACTTATTCTTAGGGTTCTTACTAAGGCTTTCACATCCTAGTTTCCAAAGGTTGACTATACCTTTCCTCTGATACCAACTATAACGACCCATACTTTACATACATTGTTAATACTTCAAAATTGAATCACACTTATTACAACATATGACAAAACCACAAAGGACCGTATAGGTATAGTGTCTTTAGAAACTGGGAAACATAAACAACTGGTTCATAAATATTCTACAGTGTCTCCCATTTATTTCATCATATCTAGGGTCCCTTTTAGCATATTCTACTTAATATCCATCTTCCTGACCTGGGGAAAAGAAAACATAAAAGAGTGAGCTCAAATGCTCAGCAAGGGCAAATAAAGGAAATAAAAATCATATCATATCTTTTTAAAAATCAAAACCTGCAAAAGAGATCATAATATCTTAACATGGAATAAATCATATAAGTGAAAATGAGATCCCCATAATCATAACATAAAACTTGAAACTTTGTGGCATGCACACATAATCATGGAAAATCATTTCTTGTTAGTCATGACTCATTGCCAAGACTATCTTAGTGGACAAAGTCCGTTTCTGAACCGAGTTCACTCCTCGTTTCAGTCCTGTATCACTGAACCGAAATAACCTTCCGTTCCAGCCATGTCTATCTCATGAGATATAAAATCATTACCCAATGCATTGGAGGGAGATATAGGTCCCACCCATCTTATAATGAATCCTTTCTTATGTGTGCCACATAATCATAAAACATACATCATCGCATAACACATATAACAAAAATGGGATTCTTGAAACATCATGACATCATAAATAAATTCATATATGATAAAGGAATTCATAAACATAATTCCATCACAAAATAGTCAAACCAATGTAAAAATATGGATAGAAACAGAACCCTTTATTATCTTAGATGGAAAATAATTTTGATAAAACACTTGAATTGAATTCTTGAGGAAAATATCCTTTCTTCGTCAAAAACATTTTTCCTTTCATAACATGTCATACAACTTTAAAATAAAAGAAGTTGATTAAAAATAAACTTGAAAACTTGTAAAGGAAGCTTCTTTGAAGTAATGTTTTAAAAATCCATTCATGCCGTATAAGTTAAAAAAACATTCTTCGTACTTTTGTCGGAAAAGTCAAAAAGTACCTCGTACGGAAAAACGACAAAAGATTCCTTTCATATTATTTACTAAAAACTCACCTAAGGGTAAAATTGGATTCAAACTATTTCAAGTGGATGGAAACAATATTACATATTGAGGGAACATGGATGTGGATGATAAAATACACCCCAGTAAATACTTACGAATAAACAATCTCGGATAAAAATGAGATTGTGATATTTCCCTTACCTTAGGTCCGATTTGCTTTGTTCGTGTCCGAAGCTCCTGTATAATGGTTTAAATAATGTTATTGACTTATTAAAGAATCATACATATTGATATGATATCATATATGGTCATATTATTAGCTTCTTGTTAGTAATATTTCATTGTTACTTGTTACTCGGGTCTTTATAACTTTTTGTTCTTATGCGTGTTTTGTCGAATAAATTCTTATTCTTATCTTTAGGTTATAGATAATTCATTTCCAGAATGGTATTAGTGTAGTATATACCATATTCATTCATTCAATTCATTTATATAATCATTATGAAATGAAGATCATGTAGAACGAGTCGCATCACATCGTGGAGACGGTATTCCGTACGTACGCACGAGTGATGATATCGTTCCTATGATCGTGGAATTGTATTGGAGTATATATATATATTATTTCAGTATCAATATTACTTAATAATAATCATATATAGTTACTGATTACACCATTATACCCATCCTTGTAAGGTGATGGTGGAAAATAGATCACACCACGGCGTGGAGACGGTATTCCGTACGTACGCACGCGCGGTGATTTCATTTTTCCGTAGGATGGATAGAAGGTGAATTAGGGTTGTTTCATATTTATAATAACATATCAGTATGTAAGTAATACTGATGTTATTACTTTATCATGAAACAACTAAAGAAGAAGAAGTTGAAGAAGAAAGAAATTGAAAAGATCGGTAATGGATATTACCTCTTCTTTGGAACGCCTCTTTGAATCCTCCACTTAAGGAACTAAGATTGGTCTTTGGAGAAGACCAGGACCTCTAGGATTATTCTAGGGAAGTGGAGAGGAGAAAATGGCAGGGGTTGGCCGAGCTTGAGTGCTCAAATTGGTGTGAGGAGGAGGGGGAGGAGGTGCCCTTTTATAAGGGAGGAGAGGGGCACCTTAGGAATATCTCAAAATATTATTTTATATTAAAGTCAAAATCGGTTTATAATGGTTCCAAAGGGTCTTATTTCGAAGCTAAAGTGGGGATGGGTCGAAATACTATAAACCAATAAGATTTAGACAAGTTTAGGGTATTATTTTAACCTTATCAATTAGATTTAACTCTAAGTTAATTAATTTAACTTTTACCGTGTCTTTTTGTTTTCTTTCACTATATGGTTAATACACTTACTATAACATGCCAAACGAACCCCAAATTGTTTATTATTAATATATATATCCTTATCTAAGTCATTTGGCCGAACCTTAGATTTTTAAGAATAAAATAACAATTAATAATATAATATTTGATTTAAAAACTATTTTGTGTCAATTTTGACACTATTTGATATATGATTTTTGTGAAAGTCATAACAGAATTATATGTTCGAACCAAGTCGATTAAATCAACATTAATATATCATAGTAACCTAGAAAATTAGTGGAATTCATAAAAAGTCTTAAATTACATTTATTTTGGTATTTATATTATCAATTATGTCAATATTTCATTAATAAGATAATTACTGCATCATCTTTGTGTCACATATAAATTAAATTATTTGATGTCTAAAAATTACAAATAAAATACCATCATTTAGGAAATCTTTTTAGCTTTCTAATTAGTATTTACAATTGAATTTATCTTATGTATAACCCCATATTAAAAATGATTTACTTTTTAAACTTTGATGTTAACTATTTTAACCCTTCTTTAAATAAATTAATAATAAATGTCCTAATCTAATCCAAGTGGGCCTAAATGGTCATATTTTATTCCTAAGTTTGTTTTTGGTCGAATTACACTTGTCCAATAGAATTAGGACATGTGTTTGGGTAATATTAATATCATATTTACCCTTAGTTACCCTATTTACTATTAACCGTGGTAAAAAAAGTAAAAAGTTACTATTCACCAAAAAATTATTTTCATCTCATTGAACCACATTTTAGTCCTTGATATTAACCGTGTCTCTCGGATTTTCGAAATTCCATTCACAGAAGCGGTAAAATTAAGTTTTATGCCAAATTCAGTTTTTTAACCTACCACTTAGTGGTTTCACTATTCATCAAAAATTGAAAGTTTTCAGAAAAATACCAAAATTTCACCCTAGGCTAATTTCGATATTCTGAGTCCAAAAATGAAGTCCATTTTGAAAAATAAAATTTATAAAATTTCAAAAAGTGGTTATTACTATTCATAACGACTAGTTTTAATAGCATATTTTTGTTTAGTAAAACTCGGTATTGCGTACGACGCAAGCTATCGAGGAAGGTCGCGATTGCGTGTAAAGCAAGCCAAGCAAGTGTTGTGTAGAAAAAGATTCCTTTGATGATTTATATAACATAAAAGTCTCGGGTGTTACAGTATCCTTTTCCCGAAATATCAATACAATCAAAAATCGTTTGGTTGTTTTTATGTATAAATGTTTTTCTTTTCACTTAAAATCTTGTCCATTTAAAATAATTGTGAGATAGTTTGAGTGGTACTAGCCACATCGTGCCTCAGATTGAGGCAAGTTTGGCTCATATATTTTACAAATGACCCATGGATTGCTTTCCTAAATTATCAAAAAAATAAAAATGATTTTGGTTTGTTTTTCATATGCAAGTTGTTGTTTTCAATTAAAATATTGTTAATTTCAAATAAAAGTGGGACAATTTGAGGGGTACCGGCCACACCGTGCCTCAGATTGAGGCGGGGTTGACTCATACATGTCACAAATGACCCATGGATAGTTTTCCTAATGTATTAATATAATATTAATGTTTTTGGTCTATTTTTTGTATGCCAGTTGTTTTGTTCACTTGAAAAATTTTCCAATTAAAATAAAAGTGAGACACTTTGAGTGGTACCAGCCACATTGTGCCTTAGATTGAGGTGGTGTTAACTCGAACACATCAAAAATGAACCATGGATCCTTGTTCTAAAATATTAACACAATCCAAATACGTTTTGTCAGTTTTCGGTATGCCAGTTGTTTTTACTTAAAAGGGTGTCCATTTTAAATTGATCATAGATTGGGATCTCAGATGCCGAATAAAGAGTGTGATTGTCTCTGGAATCAAGGTAGGTAGTCTTTTTTCCTTTCGTGAATTGTCATGATGTTTTATATAACATAAATCACTTCTCGCCCAATGTTGGGATGTTGCGTTGGGGGCTGTCTGTGGTCGAGGGAGGAGGGTGGGTGGGTTGTTCGGGGTCCAGGGAGGAGGGTGGGGGCTGTCCATGGGGTAGTCTGGGGTCCAATGAGGAGGGTGGGGGACTGTCAAGGGGGCTATCTGGGGGGATGTCTAGGGGGGATGTATGGGGGATGTCCAGGTTCCAGGGAGGAGGGTGGGGGCTGTCTGGGGTCCAGGGAGGATGGGGGGCTATCCAGGGTCTAGAGAGGAGGGCGGAGGGTTGTCTGGGGTCGAGGGAGGAGGTTGGGGGCAATCTAGGGTCTAGGGAGGAGGGTGGGGGTGGCTCAACAGGGTCTATGGTGGAGGTTGGGGGATGTCTGGGGGGTTGTCTCCAGGGATGAGGGTGTGGGTGCTGCTAGGGGGGTTATCTGTGGGTTGTTAGGGGGTTGTGTGGGGTCTAGAGAGGTGGGTCATGGGGGGGGGAATTCGAGTGTCCAGGGAGGTGAGGGTTGTCTGGGGTCCAAGGAGTAGGGTGGGGGCTGTCCGGGGGGGGCTATTCGTGTCCAGGGAGGAGGGTTCGGGGGGCCTGTCCGGGCATCTATCAGGTGACTATTCGGGGTCCCGGGAGGAGGGGGGATATCAGAGGAGCTATCCGGGGGCTGTCCGAGGCTGTCTGGGGTCTAGTGAGGATGGTGGGGGCTATCTAGGGTTCAGGGAGGAGGGGGCTATTTTGGGTCTGGGGAGGAGGATGGGGGCTTATCTGGGGGGTTGTCCGTGGACTTTGGAGGAGGGTGGGGGATTTCAGGGGGTTATCTAGGGGGTTATCCTTGGGGTTTTCTAGGGGAGGGTTGTCTTGGGGCAGTCTGGGATCCAGGGAGGAGGTTAGGGGCTATCAGGGGGGCCGTCAGGGGGGCTGTCTCGGGGGGCTGTCCAAGGGGCTTTCCGGGGTCAAAGATAAATAATGATTCTTTCTATTTACCATTGTTTTATATTCCCTATTGAAAAAAATATCAATAGTTTAACAGATATATATATATATAATATTCGTATTCAATTTAGTTACCTGATGTATTCATCGAACAAATCACATTTGAGAAAAACTGTGTGATTATCCGTATCTCACTCTTCAAGGAATAATGTCTTCAATGTATATGATCCAGGAATTCCTCTTATTTGAGGAAGTGATGGAAAACTGGGTAAAATTTTCTCATATTATTCTTCTTTATCTCTCATTGGTCTGTTAATTTTTTTTTGTATGATCAGAAAAATACATTGAGCATAAATCCATACATTCTTGGGGCAAGTAATCGTTCACGGTAGAACCTTTGGGATGATTCCTATTTTTGACATAATACATTATTTTGTACATATTACTTTTAGTTCGATACAACAAAAGAAAAAAACAGGTCCTCTGAGTAGTATATAAGTGGGAATATGGATAGTTAGATGCATCATGCATGTGAAAAATGATGGAGGAAATATTTTCTCCAACACACTTGAAATTAATGAGGCATTTGCCAACATTTTTTGCAAGAATGACATGGACAATTTCTTAGAATAGTGATCTCTAAAAAATAGCCCAACCAAATAACAGTCACCCATACATTATTGTATAAAAATGAAAGATTTATTTTGGAATCAAATCGTGTAGAAAAACATGATAATCATGTGTCTTCAATGATTTTAGCTTCAACTATCTTTTTCTAACCCATTTAGATATATTTCTTGAATAGCCATCAGGAACTCTAATAGTCGCTAATACTTCAAGAAATTTTTTTTCCCGGACATTTCATCACATAAGAAGCACATGGAACATGCCATTTACTTTCACTGATACACACATGATGCAATTCTAGTCTGATTCCCAAATCCAACAAGTCATGCTGAGACCACAAATCAGCTTTTGTCTTTCCCTTAACATTTAGTAGTATCAAAAACATCATTTCACATATATTATTATCAATGTGCATTACGTCTAAGAAATTACGTAACAAATTGGTTTACCAATAAGTCAAATAAAAAATGATACTCCTCTTCCTCCAACTGTAATAGGATTCAATGGAAACATTATTTCTCTTTCTATATTTCATTTAACCCTTCCCGAATAAAAAACAGAAATCATTCAATTCATTAAGAACATCAGTTGCAGACATATGCTGATGTGGATCATCGGTCTATATGGTATTATCAAATCTTCGATGATTATTTGTATATGGATGGTCCATTGGAAAGAATTGTTGATGCCCAATAAAACTGAAACTATAGTGATGTTTCAGTCTTCTGGATCATGTATTGTTTATAAAAACAGGACATTACACTTTTCCCTTCGTTCTCCATCCATACATCATTTCATAAGCTGTAAAATTAATGATCATCCACATAATCACAGCATGCATCTAAAATCTGTCTTTTGAATATGAATTGTATGTGCACACACCCATATCCCAAATAAGTTTCAACACTTTTACTCAAGTAATCATTTATACATCAATATTAATTTCTAGATCAGAAGGACCAGATATGCGTATACTCATGAAAGTGAAAGGTCTTTTCAGACACAACAATGGGGGATGATTTTAAATGTGTATAAAAACTGTCCTTGTGTTGTGCAAAGTAAGTATCTACCCAAACGGATTATAACTGTCTAATGAAATACCCAACCTCAAATTACACACATCAGCTGAAAAATACTAATATCGAGCATTAAATATCTACCATGAAAATCCATCTGTAGGGTGAACCAACTCATCATTAGTCTTATTTCTCTCGATATCATGCCATTTCATTTTGATTGATATTTCATCATACATAAAAAGATTCTAGATTCTTAGGATCAATGTAAAGTTTCAAATTACCTTCTGTGGAATGAAGGATGGTGTTCCATCCGATTTTGACTTCCAACAAGATGTGACATATTTTATAAAATTATTTAGATCAGTGGTTTCCTCCCAGATTAAATTTCAATATTTCGGGGAAGCCTGGATTTTGTTTCTTGAAAATCCAAGTTCCTCAACTAACATCCATGCCATATAGTGGTTTGAGGGAATATCTTCAAAAACTAGAAGTAAATCCTTAAAGAATGTAAGAATCTAATCGATTTCTATATTTGAAATCCCATACATAGTTTTTCTATGAAATAATCAGATTAAAAATTCTTGTGTTTTCATTTTATCACACTGTCATTATACTAGAGTCATTGTATCATCAATCAATTTTTTCACCTAGAAAAATATAATCATTTTCATTAGATGCATCATCTATCCTCATATCGATGTCTTCTTGAGTCGAAATCCTTTCTTTTTCATGATAATGAATAAATGGAAACTGGTCATCTAATAAATTCTCCAGTCCAATCCTTTCATTTCGATCATCAACAATTTGAGCTTTCATTTTCTCCCCATTATGATACCACACATAGTAGTTTTCATGAAAACCATATTTGGTTATGTGGTAGGAGAATTCTCCATGGCTCAACCATGAACAACCAACACAATTGGAACATGGGGAGTTTATGCGACCACTATCTGAAGCATTATGAAATGAAAAATATAAAATGATCTTTAAATTGTTTTGAAAATCTCTTGAGATCTGATCATTTTCATATATCCATCTTCTATCCATTCTGTAAAAATAATTGTTATAAGTAATTTTGTCATAACCAATTCAATAATATTGAAGTTTAACTAAAAATATATTTAAGAAAATGATAAAGGAAAGAGTTTCTAGTCGATGTAGTGAACTATTAAAACAATGTAAAGATATACTTATTAATTCATTTATGTGTGACTAAATTTGAGGTGAGATGTGTTTGGTAATTTTTTCATTTATCACATAACAAGACGAAAACATATAACTAATAAAACATTTTTCAATATATTAAAAAGTGAAGGATTTTCATGAATTATTATTAATGTGTAAAGAGAGTTTTTTAAATAAGTTACTGATGCTAAAAAATGGAAATATTGTGAAAAGTTAGTATATTTCATAACACCCAAACTAATTTCCATAGAACTCCACTAAAAAAGGAAAAGCACCTAAAAAGAGTGGATATGAAGACTTCAAATCAATTTGTTTCATATAATCATGACACATTAATTATAAAATGAAAATATAAAACATCTCAAACTACAATTAGTGGGAGGGTTGTCCAGGGGGTGAGAGGGTTGTCCAGTGGATGGGGTGGTGTCTAGGGTTGATGTCCAAGGGGTGGGAGGGCTGTCCAGGGGGAGGGGGTTGTCCAAGAGGTTGGGGTGGTGTCTAGGGGGGATGTCCATGGGGTGGAAGGGCTGTCCAAGGGGTGGGGTGGTGTCCAGGGGGGGCTGTCCAAGGGGGTGGGGGTGTCCAGGGGTGGGAGTGTCCCGGGGGTGGGGTGGTGTCTAGGGGGGGTGTCCAAGGGGGTGGGGCTGTCTGGGGGGTGGGGTGTCCAGGGGGGCTATTCAAGGGGGTGGGAGGGCAGTCCAGGGGTTGGGGTGGTTCCTAGGGGGTGTTTTCCGGGGGCGGGGGCTATCCAGGGGGTGGGGTGGTGTTGTGTCCAGGGGGGGTATCTAGGGGTGGGGGCAGTACAGGGGTTGGGGTGGTGTCCATGGGGGGTTGTCCAAGGGGCTGGTGTGTCCAAAGGGTGGGGGTGTCCTTGGGGTGGGGTGGTTGTCACAACCCGAGATTTTATGAGAATTATTCTTTATATTTTCGTTGATGACTTGTGTTGTACACTACAGAAAAATTATCTTGTGATATACACAACACCATATTTTCTTGCAGTATACGCAACATATTCATGGCTCGTGTTACACACAATTTCAAGTTTGTTTTGTAGAAACTATTCTACGCAACATTATGCATAGATTTTTTTTAATGTATAAATGAAATAAGTTTTGATTATTTTATACACAACACCAAATAGAGATTTCACTACACTTAACCCTGACTTGGCTTGCATTACACGCAATCATGACCTTTCCTGATAGCGTGTGTTGTACGCAATACCGAGTTTCACTAAACAATGATATGTTATAGAAACTAGCGGTTATAAATAGTAATACCAACTTTTTGAAATTTTATTTTTCCAAATGGACTTCATTTTTGGATTTGGAATATTGAAATTAGCCGAGGGTGCATTTTTGGTATTTTTCTGAAAACTTTCAATTTTCGATGAATAGTGAAAACACTGGATTACTATTTAAAAACCAACTTTTATATAAATAATTATATATATTATTTAAATTTATTTTAGATCAATATTGATACATAATACCTATATAATTTCAATGTAATTCATTGGAGTCATTTTATAATAATTTTAGACATATAAAAATTTTATTGAAATTTTTACCATCTCTTACCCACCTCCTAGGAGAATTTGAAAATTCACATAAAACATAATTTTACCACTTCTGTGAGTGGAATTTAAGAAATCTGAGAGATATTGTTAATCTAAAGGAATAAAATTTGGTTCAATCAGATGAAAATAATTTTTTTTTGAATAGTAGCTTTTTACTTTTATTTAACACGGTTAAATGTAAATAGGGTAATTAAGGGTAAAAATGTTATTATTATTACCCTAACACATGTCCTAATTCTATTGTAAATGTTTAATTATACCAAAAACAGCCTTAGGAATAAAATATGACCATTTAGGTCCACTTGGATTAGATTAGGACATTTATTATTAATTTATTTAAAGAAGGGTTAAAATAGTTAAAATCAAAGTTTAATAACTAAATGATTTTTAATATAGGGATTTACATAAGATAAATTCGACTATAAATACTCATTATAAATCTAAAAATATTTCAAACATAATTGAATTTTATTTATAATTTTTAGACATTAAATAATTTAATTTATTTATTACATAATGATGATGCAGTAATTACCTTATTAATGAAATATTAACATAATTGATGTTATAAATACCCAAATTAATGTAATTTTAGTCTTTTAATGAATTAAAATAATTTTATAGGTTAATATGACATGTTATTATTGATTTAATTAACTTTTTTTGAACTAATCATTCTTTTATGATTTTCCCAAAAATCCATTACCAAATAGTGTCAAAATTGACATAAAATAGTTTCTAAAACAAATATTATATTATTAATTGATAATATATTACTAAAAATATAATTTTCGGACAAGATACTTATATAATGATATTTTTATCATTAATGGACCACTTGGGGGTCTCCTGGATGTATATGGTAAGTTTATTAACTATATAACACAAAAATACAAAGTGACATGATAAATGTCAATCTAAGTAACTAACAGTTAAAACTAAAAGATAAGGTTAATATAATGAACCAAACCTATCTAAAACCTATTTTTTAATATTATTTTGACCCATACCCACCTTATATTCGAAAAAATTTAATTTGGGGATATTAGAAACCGAATATGACATTATTATAAAATAATATTTTAAGTTTTCTTAAGGTGCCCCTCTCCACCCTTATAAAAAGGGCACCCCTTCCCTCTTCTCTTCACACCCTTTTGAGCCTTGAAGATCGGCCAGCCCCTACCCATTTCTCTTCTAAAATTCACTAGAAGCATTCTGGAGGTGATGGTATTCTCAAAAGATTAACTCCACTTCCTTAAGAGAAGGCTTAAAGGAGGTGCGTCGAAGAAGAGGTAATCTCTTCTTTGGATTCTATCAAAGTTATTTCTTCTTAAAATTCTTATTCTTAAGTTGTTTAATTATAAAGTAATAACATAAGTATCACTCATATATAGATATGTTATTATGAATATGAAAAAAAACCTATTTCACCTTCTATCCATCCTACAGAAAACGTAATCACCACGCGTGCGTACGTACTGAATACTGTCTCCACGCCGCGGTGTAATCAGTTTTTCCACCACCACCTTACATGGATGATTATAATGGTTTAAATAAATAACTATATATGGTTATTTTAAATTGATATTAATTCTATAACATTATACATACACTTCAATACAATTCCATGATCATGGGAATGATATCATCGCTCTTGCGTACGTATGGACTATCATCTCCATGAACGCGATGAGATTCATTTTCCATGATTAACTATTCAAGAATGATTATAATTTATATATAATGAATAATAATTAAATATATGACATAATTAAGGTACTTTAATTATGTATACATATATATATTTCATCTAATTACTTCTATTCAAGTCAATAAGGAAAAGAAAACACCGTTCATACGTACGTACGACCTACCGTCTCCATTAACGATGTATTTCTTTCCATTTATCGATCTATTATATATATGTATATTATGAATATATATTATATATAAATAATTTTTTATATACTGGAATGAAGTAATCATGATCTATATAATCATATTAATAATTACAATTCAAAACACGGATGACAACTAAAATGATTTTACCCAAAACGCTCTTTAACATAGAATTTACAAAATAAAGGGTAATATAAAGTCATAAGTGAACCATATATGATATCATAACAATGAATATGAATATTTAATAATTCAATGGAATTATTTAAATCATTATACAGGAGGTTTGGATACGTACGAAGCATATCGAACCTAAGGTAAGGTATAATGTAGCAATCTCAATTGTTTTCTATCTGAGATTGCTTATACATAAGTATTTACCGGGGTTATATTTATAATCCATGTCCAAGTTTTATAAAAAAATTTTCATGTATGTTTAAATTACTTTTTACCCATTTTTGACTTTTACTTCATGGTATGTAAGTAATCCTGCTTTTGTTTACCTTACAAGGTACTTTTTTGACTCTTCCGGAAAAACTACGAGTAGAATGTTTTTTAACATATATGGCATTAATGGATTTTTTCGGTTTCATAACGCCTTATTTTCAATAATTCTACTCTACAAGATTTAATGACTATTTTCAACAAAATAATATTCTTTTAAAATTGCCTGGCATTTTTTAAAAATAAAATGATTTTAAGAAGAAAGGATATTTTCCTCAAGAATTCATTTCAAGTGTTTTATCAAAATCATTTTCCATATAAGATGGAATTATTTCATATGTGTATGTTTCAAGTATAATATCTCTATTATTGTCATGGTTTCACTTTTCTTATGATGAAATGATATCCATTTGTTTTATATGGATTATGATATGATGGAATGATGGTTATGAAACACATTTTTATTCTTTGGGTTATGATGGATGATTTATGTTTATTTTGTGGAACAAGTAATAATGATTTCATTATGAGATGGGTGGGACCTATATCTCCCTCAAATTAATTGGGTAAAGATTTATATCTCATGATATTGACATGGATGGAACGGTAAGTTAATCTGGTTCAGTGTAGCAGGACTGGAATGAGGAGTGAACTCGATTCAGAATGGGACTTTGTCCACTAAGATGGTCTTGGCAGCAATGTCTTGGATACTATGGAAATCATAACATGTGCTTAATGGATGCCATAATTAAATGTTTTATTATCATGATAGTTTATCATGACTAATGTTCCTTTATGATCTATGATTTGTGTACTTCAATGATTTATGTTGTTCCTCAGGATTTTGATTTTTAGATTTTATGTTCATGTTTTTGCATTCAAATGTTTATGGATTGTTTTATGTTCTCTATGCTTACCCTTACTGGGCATTTGAGCTTTCCCTTTATATGTTTTATTTTCCCCAGGATTTAAAGAAATGTTTTAGGTAAGAAAAAAAAAGGGGAAGATCTTTATGGGAGATGTTGAAGATCTTTCACCATGATTAGAATATTATTGTATGAGTTTCCAATGACACTAAACTATTTTGTTCCTTGTGTGTCTGTTTTTGTTATGTATTAAGTATTCCACAAAAGTAATGTAATGTCCATGTACATAATGATTTGGGTCTCTACAATTGGTATCCGAGGAAAGGTTTAGTCAACCTTTGGAAACTAGGATGCGAGAACTTTAGTGAGATCCCTGGAGATATTTCTAAGGTATGTCTAGGGATGTCCCTAGGGTTAAGTACAAGTATAGGTGATAGACCTAGAATTATGGTAACGATCTTAGAATTTAACCTAAGATGTTATATATTGAATGTAATCCCCCTTGATTATGATTTTTTCCTCTCACACTATTCTTTTTGGGTTTTAGAAAATGGTTGGGAACAGGACGATTCACGATAATGGAGGATATGATGGACAATGGAATGATATTATTCAGGAGAAACTGAATGAAATTGGATCTGGAGGTCCATATATTGTTATTATTCCTAATCACAAATCTCATAATATGATCAATAATCTCAACTATGGTAAGTTTCCCAACTCAGCTAATAAGAGAAATATAGAGTTTCATGATGATCATAGAGGAAGGAATGTTCAATTTTTATCATTTAAATCATGTGGGAAGAGGCATCAAGGAGAATGTTTCAGTGGAACTGGAAGATACTTTGGGTGCAGAAAGGAAAGACACAAATCTAGTAAGTGAAAAGGAAAAAGATCAGTTAACACCATGGATAAGGATAATGGTATTTATACAACATCAACAATTATTATATGTTTTAAATGTGGAATGTATGGGCATTATGCAAACCAATTCCCTAAGGGAAAATCTCGTGAAGAGAATCAGCATGGTCATATTGGTAGTATTTATGTGGATGATGATGAGGAGACTACAAATGATATATGAGGTGAAAGAAGTGTTAAAGCTTGGTCAATGGTTTAATAAGGTAGTAGAATGATTATATGTTTATCAAGAGTTATGTTGTATAGGTAATTTAATGGTACTATGGAATAAAGAAACATCTACGGATTGTTACACTATTGTCTTTCCTAAAGTATTTGAATGTATGTATTGAATGGTACTGGTAACCATGAAAGGTTATTCAGATATTTTTGGAAAGAAGGTGATATGCACATAATGAATGGATAAGGAGAAAATAATATGTTTGATAGTATTCATGAGCTCATGAATTATATAACGACTATGTGATATCATGGTTTGAGTATAAATAATTTTGGGGATTTTGGTATGTGGAAAGTGTTAACTTTTAACTGCATTTATGTTTTCACTAAGGTTTAATGGGTATTCATTTTTCAAGAGAATACATGATTAAGTCCTTCAAATTTTTGGAATGTGACAAAAAAGACATATATTATGATATATGGGGATAAATTATGGTATTCACATGCTTGGTTAATGACATTTCTAGTAATCATTTTCATTATACTATGAGATTGGACAGATGTATTTTGGATAAGTCTAAAGACTAGAATGGATTATGTCTGACATCAGATAGTATTGTTTAAGGCTAGATCTTTTTGTTATAATAATATTGTTTTAGAAAAAAAAGACAACCTGCAGGATGGGCGACAACCCGTCACGTTGGACAAGTTTGCGGGAATCGAACCCACAACTGATATGTGACATGCCTTTATCACCTACCACTGACCTACAAGAAGTCTCTGTTTAGTAGAAACTAGTTTTATTATTAATCAGTATGATATATGAAGTATAAGTCCATTCTTGGAGCCATATATGTTTAATATCGCCATATATGGACTTATGTATATTGAATAACTTTTTATAACCATTCGTTTGAGAATGATGGAACGACCCGCCATTCAATGACATGATCTTCTAACACTTCACAAAAGAAAAATTCAACTTCATTTCTTTAAGAGATGAAGTGGAAATTGTTCAACGCACAAACAATAGTAAGATTGTAACAAAAATCATGTAAGTATTTCTTTTAGTTCAACAATTCTTCAACTTTAGGGAAATGATCTTGAAAACTAAAAATGTTTTCCTAGTGCCCTTATATCCAATGAATCATATGGTACCTTAGATCATCACAAATTTATGGTTTTTTGATTGTTGGATTTTTCATAGCCATGTTCTCTACCACTCTCCATCAGAACATGACTGTTAGATTTGTCTTCCATATCCATATTTTCACCTATGTTCTCCTACGAGGAAACCTAGTGATTAGTTAATTTGGGTAACCGTTATTTTTCATACTTTAGTTTTAAAAGATAAGTTTTGGTATTTCTTTTTACAATGTGGGTATCTATTAAAGAAACATTCATGTAGAAAACCATTTATAACCCCGATGAATTTCGAGGGAGAAATTCATTTTAAGGGGGGTAGAATGTAACAACCCGCGATTTTATGAGAATTTTTATTTTTAATTTCATTGATGTCTTGTGTTGTATGCTACACCAAAATTAGCTTGTGATATACGCAACACCGTATTTTCTTGCAGTATACGTAACACTATTCTTGGCTCGTGTTACACACAATTTCAAGTTTGTTATGTAGAAACTATTCTACGCAACATTATGTATAGATTTTGTTTAATGTATAAATGAAATAAGTTTTGATTATGTTATAAGCAACACCAAACAGAGCATTCACTACACGTCGCCCTGACTTGGCTTTAATTACATGCAATCGCGACCTTTCTCAATAGCGTGTGTTGTACGCAATACCGAGTTTCACTAAACAATGATATGTTATATTAACTAGCCTTTATGAATAGTAATGCCCACTTTTTGAAATTCTATTTTACAAAATGGACTTCATTTTTAGATTTGGAATATCAAAATTATCCTAGGGTGAATTTTTGGTATTTTTCTGAAAACATTAAATTTTTGATGAATAGTGAAAACACTGGGTTAATATTTAAAAACTAAATTTTTATATAAATAGTTATTTATTTTATTTAAATTTATTTTACGTAAAAATTGATACATAATACCTATATAAGTTCAATGAAATTCATTGGAGTCATTTTATAATAATTTTAGACATATAAAAAATTTATTGATCTTTTCACCTTCTTTTACCCACCTCCTAGGAGAATTTGGAAATTCACATAAAAATTAATTTTACTGCTTCTGTGAGTGGAATTTCAAAAATCCAAGAGACACGGTTAATCTCGAGGACTAAAATTTGGTTCAATGAGATGAAAATAATTTTTTTTGAATAATCACTTTTTACTTTTCTTTACCACGGTTAAAAGTAAATAGGGTAATTAATGGTAAAAATGTTATTATTATTACCCTAACACATTTCCTAATTCTATTGGATAAGTTTATTTCTACCCAAAACAACCTTAGGAATAAAATTTGACCATTTAGGTCCACTTGGATTAGATTAGGACATTTATTATTAATTTATTTAAAGAAGGTTTAAAATAGTTAAAATCAACGTTTAATAATTAAATCATTTTTAATATAGAGTTATACATAAGATAAATTAGACTATGAATATTAATTAGAAATATAAAAAGATTTCATAAATAATGGTATTTTATTTATAATTTTTAAACATTAAATAATTTAATTTATTAATTACACAATGATGATGCAGTAATTACTTTGTTAATGAAATATTAACATAATAGATGTTACAAATACCCAAATAAATGTAATTTTAGACTTTTTATGAATTACAGTACTCTTATAGGTTAATATGACATGTTAGTATTGATTTAATTAACATTTTTCGAACTAATCATGCTGTTATGAGTTTCACAAAAATCCATTACCAAATAGTGGCAAAATTGAGATAAAATAGTTTTTAAAACAAATATTATATTATTAATTGTTAATATATGCCTAAAAATCTAAGGTTCAGACAAGATACTTATATCATGATAGGTGTATCATTAATGGACCACTTGGGGGTCTCTTGGATGTATATGGTATGTTTATTAACTATATAATATAAAAATACAAAGTGATATGGTAAATGTAAATCTAAGTAACTATGAGTTAAAACTAAAAGATAAGGTTAATATAATGACCCAAACCTGACTAAAACCTATTAGTTAAGAGGATGTCGATCCATACCCACCTTATCTTAGAAATAAATCAATTTTGAGCTATTAAAAACCGAATATGACTTTATTATAAAATAATATTTTAAGTTTTCCTAAGGTGCCCCTCTCCTCCAATATAAAAAGGGAACCCCTTCAATTTTCTCTTCACACCATTTTGAGCCTTGAAACTCGGCCAAACCCTACCCATTTATCTTCTCCACTTCCCTATCAACATTATGGAGGTTCTGGTCTTCTCAAAAGACCAACTCTACTTCCTTAAGAGAAGGCTTAAAGGAGGTGCGTCGAAGAAGAGGTAATCTCTTCTTTCGATTCTCTCAAAGTTCATTCTTCTTCAACTTCTTCTTCTTTAGTTGTTCATTATAAAGTAATATAATCAGTATCACTCATATACTGATATGTTATTATGAATATTAAACAACACTATTTCACCTTCTATCCATCCTACAGAAAACAAAATCACCACGTGTTCGTACGTACGGAATACCATCTCCACGCCGTGGTGTAATCAGTTTTTCCACCACCACCTTACATGGATGGGAATAAAGGTTTAAATAAATAACTATATATGGTTATTGTAAATTGATATTGATTCTATAATATTATACATACACTTCAATAAAATTCCACGATCATGTGAATGATATCATCGCTCATGCGTAAGTACGGACTACCGTCTCTACGAACGCGATGCGATTCATTTTCCATGATTAACCATTCAAGAATGATTATAAAATATATATAATGAATAATAATGAAATATATGACAAAATGAAGCTACTAAAATTATGTATACATATATATATATATATATATATATTTCATCTACTTACTTCCATTCAAGTCAATAAGGAAAAGAAAACAGCGTTCATGCGTACGTACGACCTACTGTCTCCATGAACGGTGTATTTCTTTCCATTTATTGTTCTATTATATATATGTATATTATGAATATATATTATATATAAATCATGTTTTGTAAATTTGAATTTATTAATCATGATCTAAGTAATCATATGAATAATTACAAGTCAAAACACAGACGACAAATGAAACGATTTTACCCAAAATGCTATTTAACATGGAATTTACAAAAGAACGGGTAATATAATAAAGTCATAAGTGAGCCATATATGATATCATAAAAATAAATATGATTCTATAATAAGTCAATGAAATTATATAAATCATTATACAGGAGGATCGGTTCTTACGAAGCATATCAGACCTAAGGTAAGGGATAATGTTGCAATCTCAATTGTTTTCTATCCGAGATTGCTTATACGTAAGTATTTACTGAGGTTTTATTTTTCATCCATGTCCAGGTTTTATAAAAATGGTTTCATGTATGTTTAAAGTACTTTTTACCCATTTTTTACTTTTACTTCATGGTATTTAAGGAATCTTTCTTTTGTTTACCTTACAAGGTACTTTTTGACTTTTCCGGCAAAAGTACGAGAAAAATGTTTTTTATCTTATACGGCATGAATGGATTTTTAAGGTTTTATAATTCCTTATTTTCATGAATCCTACTCTACATTATTTAATGACTATTTTCAACAAAAGCATTTTATTTTAAAATTGCATGGAATTTTGCTAAAAGAAAATGATTTTGAAGAAGAAAGGATATTTTCCTCAAGAATTCATTTCAAGTGTTTTATGAAAACCATTTTCCATATAAGATGGAATTATTTTATTTGTGTATGTGTCAAGTATAATGTCTCTATAATTTACATGGTTTTACTTTTCTTATGACGAAATGATATCCGTTTATTTTATATGGATTATTTTATGATGGAATGATGGTTATGAAACCCATTTTTATTCTTTGGGTTATGATGAATGATTTATGTTTATTTTGTGGCACAAGTAAGAATGATTTCATTATGATTTGGGTGGGGCCTATATCTCCCTCCAATTCATTGGGTAAAGATTTATATCTCATGAGATAGACATTGCTGGAATGGTAAGTTAATCCGGTTCAGTGTTACAGGACTGGAACGAGGAGTGAACTCAATTCAGAATGGGACTTTGTCCACTAAGATGGTCTTGGAAGCAATGCCTTGGCTACTATTGAAATCATGACATGTGCTTAATGGATGCCACAATTACATGTTTTACTACAATTCTAGTTTATCATGACGATGGTTTCTTTATGATCGATGATTTGTGTACTTCCAAGATTTATGTCGCTGCCCATGATTTTGATGTTTAGATTTAATGTTCATGTTTTTGCATTCAAATGTTTTTGGATTGTTTTATGTTCTCTATGATTACCCTTACTGATCATTTGACCTCACCATTTATATGTTTTCTTTTACCCAAGATTTAAAGAAAGGTTTTATGTAATAAAACAAAAAGGGTAAGATCTTTATGGGAGATGTTGATGATCTTTCACCATGATTAGAATATTATTTTCTGAGTTTCCAAAGACACTAAACTATTACGGTCCTTGTGTGTCTGTTTTCGTTATGTATTATGTATTCCGCAAAAGTAATGTAATGTCCATGAACATCCAGATTTGGGTCTCTACGATGGTGTCCTGGGGCTTTTCAAAGGGGGTGGGGATGGACAACTCCCCTCCCTCCCGAGACAGCCTGCACCCCCCTCCTAAGTGAAATTTTTATAAGAAAATCATCGTCAATTTTCTTATCCCATACGACCATATACCATACCACCCAAGGAATACCCCATAAAATAGAAATATCCTAATGTTATACACAATCCCATAAGGCATAATCGATATTTGACCAATCTCATTAGCCACCCTCATCAATATCTCAGCATAACTCACCTCTAGGTTGTAACCAAACCCCATAGGCCACAAAGAACTCACATTTCAATTTCCCACATACCCAACTCACTCAATAATATAATCCCAAAGAGTCACTCAGGATATTATCCCTTTCAAACACATTCCATGTACCACATGAATAAAAAAACAAAGGATGTCACCATATATCTCTTATGAAGAGGTGTCACTACAAAAATTCTATCAAAACAAAACCACACTAATACAACATCTTAAATTTATCAATTGAGACAACAAGATAAATAATACAAATCCATGAAATAGTTTATCACATTATACAGAAAATTGATGAATCATATTTCTACTAAACTATACATGAAATACCCTATTCAAACTAGATTCATTATACAACCAATACCTCTCATAATTTAGATAACATTACCCACAAAAAACAGAACCACATTTATTCAACACCTCAAATGGGTTTTCTCTATCCACACGGCACACTGGAATTCCTTATTGTAAAAATGGAAAGGATTCCACTAGAAGATAATTCTACCTAAGGCCCTCATAACATTAAATAATATAAAACCTCACCCTCATTATCTGCTCTTGCAAGAAGGTTCTTGTGGAAAGGGAACATGATAGGATAAATAGAAACAGAAGCAGACCACACTGATCTTGTTTAGGAGAAATCAAAATAAATAACAAACAAAAATAGATGCATGAAATTCATAATTATAGATTAGATGTATAGAATTAATGAATTAACTGATTGCAGAGAGAACTTCGAGAGATGCCTTGGGGTTAAGAGAGAGCTTCGACAACAATTAGGTTTATGGATACAATCGGGTGGAGGGATTCTGGAAGTGTTTCTATTTGGGGGAAGCATTCCCAATGGTTTGTTAAAACTATTGGGAAAGATTGTATTTACCAATAATTTTTAAAAAATGTTGGTATATATATAGATTTTCCAATCCTTTCCCAATGATTTAAGTAAACTGTTGGGAAAAGATAAATCTCAGCCCATTATCCAAATGGTAATAATAAATTGTTGTGAAAAATTAATTATACCAACAACTTATTCAAACCGTTGGTATAAAAGTGTTGGGAAAACACAATTTTCTTACAATGGGGGTATATAGTGTAGGTTATATGGTTTATTGTGTAGGGTATAGAGGTTTGGGTGTAGGGTTTGGGTTTTGTGGTATTCTGAATAAGGATTAGGGTGTAGGGTATAGGGTTTCGAGTTTTGGGTGTATGGTATATGATTTAGAGTGTAGGTTTTAGGGTGTATAATATATGGTTTTGGGTATAGGGTTAAGGGTTAGGGTGTAGGGAATATGATTTGGGTTTTAGGGTTTAGGGTATATAGTATATGGTTTAGGGTGTAGGATATTGGGATTTGGGTGTACGGTTTTTTTTGAGGGTTTTTAGGGTTTTTATGGGCATTATGGATTTTATGGGTTTTATTGTATTTTATGGGTTTTATTATTTTTAAGGGTTCTAATGTTCATTGGGGGGTTTTAGGGGATTTTTGGGTTTATTAGGGTTTTTTGGTATTATAGTTTTTTTTGTTTCTATTTGGGTTTTAAAAGATTTATGTGGTTTTACGGTTTTTATGGTTTTTATAGCTTTTATGGTTTTTAGGGGTTTTTGGTTCTTTTGGATTTTTTTGGTTTTTTGTGTTTTTATGTATTTTTTGGTTTTATGTTTTAGGGGTTTTTTGGGTTTTTTGGTATTTTTGTTTTTTAGGGTTTTAATGTGTTTCTTAGGGTTGTTAAAGTTTTTCTTATTTTTGTAGGGTAATTTAGTATTTTTAATGGCTTGTTGGGTTTTTAGGGGTTTTTAGGGTTTTTATGGGTTTTAGGAGTTTTAGGGTCTTTAGAATTATTATGGATTTTCGGGATTTTTTGGGATTTTTTTGTTTTCTAAGGGGTTTTAATGGTATATTACGTCTTTATAGGATTTCTTATTGTCTTTTTCTATTTGTTTGGTTTTTAAGGTTATTCGGTTTTGTGATATTTTTAGGTTTATAGGTTTATAGGGTATTTTATTGTTTTTAGGGGCCTTAACCTTTTTTTGGAGGGTTTATGTGTATTTGGGGGGGGGTTCAATTTTTTGTAAATTTAGTATTTTTATGGTTTTGGGGGGTTTTTTGGGTTTTTGAGGTTTTATTGTATTTTGGGTTTTCATTGGGTATTTGGGGTTTTATTGATTTTATGGTTTTTAGCTTCATTAGTGATTTATGGGTATTTTCAATGGGGTTTGGGGTTTTAAAGGTTTTTTTGGGGCTTCAAATAGGGTTTAAGGTGTTTTTAAAAATTTTTATTTTTTGTCTATTTTTAGTGCTTTTAGTAATTTTTATAGGTTTTAGTGTTTCTTGGAGCTTTAAGGGAAATTTTTGAGTTTTACAAATTTCAGGGTTTCTTAGGATTTTTAGTGTTTTAGTATTTTTTTCATGTTTTTATGGGTTTTTAGGTATTTATAAATATATTTAGTGTTTCTAGGTGTCTTAGTTTTTTTATGGTCTTTTAGGGTTTTTTTATAATTAAAACTTTTAGGTTGTTTTAGAGTGTTTTTGGGTATTTATGATACTTTTTGGATTTTCTGTTTTTCTAAAGGTTTTTAGGGTTATTTTGGATTATTAAGAATATTTTATTATTTTTTTTATCTTTTAGTGTTTTATGGATTTTAATGTTTTTATGGTATTTAGGGATTTTAATGTATTGTGGTTTTTAGGGTTTTTAGTGTTTAATTGGTTATAGGGTGTTTATGGGTTTTGGGGTTCGTTTGATGATTAATTTTGTTTATTTTTAAGGTTTTATAGTGTTTTTATATTTTTAAGGTCTTTTATGGAAATTATGTTTCATAGGGGTTTTATGGGTTTTAATGGATTTTAGGGGTTTTGAATTTTTAGGGGTTTCCTAACTTTTATAGGGATTTGGATGCTGTTTCCATTTTTTTATTTTAGGTGTTTTTAGGTGGTTTCCTGTTTTTTCTACTATTTTTTGAGTATTGGGGGGGGGGGGTTAGTGTCGTTTAGAGGGTTATTTTCGTTTATGGTTATCTAGGTATTTATTGGTTTATTAGGGTTTCCAGGGTATTATGGTTTTAGGTTTTTAATGGGTTTTTATGGTTTTTATTGTTTTTATGATTTTTAATGGGTTTTAAGGTTATTAGTGATTTTAAAATGTTTAGTTGTTTTTGTTTTTCTTACTTTTTGTTGTTTGAGGGGTTTTTTAGTGTTTTTAGTATATTTTGACTTGTTTTAGGCTTTTTAGGGTTTTAGTGGTTTTTAGGACATTAAGGTATTTAGGGTCCTTGGGTGGGGTTTTAGGGGTTCTATTGAATTTTTGGGGATTTATGCCTTCTAGGTATTTTAGGGGTTTAATATTTTTTAGGGTTTTTAGCTGTTGTAGGGTATTTTATGATTTTTTATGGATTTTAGTGTTTTTTAGAGTTTCCTAATGGGTTTTTGTGTATGTAGTATTTTTTTAATTATTATTAGGGTTTTATGTTGTTTAGAGTCCGTTTTAGTCTTTTTAGGTTCTTTCATGTTTTTAGGGGGTTCTTACATGTTTTTGGGTTTTTAGGGTATTATAATGTTTTTTACGTTGTTTTAGTGTTTAGTGTGGTTTTTAGGATTTTAGGTTCTTGTAGATTTTAGGTTTTTTTATTTTTTCTATTTTTTAAAAGGATTTAAAATTTTTTAGGAGGTTTAGGTTCTTTTATGAATTTTATGGTTTTGTAGGGTTTTATAAGGTTTTAGCAGTTTTTAGGGTTTTGGGGGATTTTTTACATATAATGTATTATGGTAATTATTAATTTTATCGGGTTTTATAGTTTTTGTCATCATTTAGGGTTTCAGTTTTTTTAGGGGTTTTTAAGGAATCTGGGACTTTTAAGGATTTAAAAATTATTTATTGTTTTAGGGTTTTTTTGGTTTTATTTAGGGGCTTCATGGGGTTTTAGGGTCTCTATAGAGTTTTTTTGGGGCTTCAGTGCCTTTAGGATCATCTAGAGTTAGGGTTTTAGGGATTCATGGGTTTATATGAAATTTTTTAGGGTTTTAGTTATTTTTACGGTTTTAGTGGTTTCATTACGGTTTTAGGGTTTTTTTATTTTTAGCAGTTTTTAGTTGTCTAGGGTTTCTAAAGGTTTTTTTTAGGATTTATAGTGGATTTTATGGGTTTTAGGGTTTTATATAATTTTTAGGTTTTATTAATTTTTGCGGTTTTAGGGTTTTTTTATGGGTTTTAGGTATTTTTTAGATATTTTTTGGTTCTTATTATTTTTAGGGTTTTAAGGATAGTTTTTTGTTTTTGGGGATAAATTTTTTTTCAGAATTTTGTGTTTCTTCATTATTTTTTAGTGATTTTTTATATTTTTTAGCATTTTGTGGTTTTTATGGTATTAAGGGGTTTATGGTTTTTTTATAATTTAGGGTTGGTAGTGTTTTATCGTGTTTTGGGTTTTTTATGTTTTATAGGGGTTTTATGGTTTTTAGTTTTTTAGGGTTTTGGGGTATTTTTATGATGTTAAAAGGTATTTTTGGATTTGTAATGTCTTTCTATGGTCTTTTTATAGTTTTTAGTGTTGTTAGCATTTTGAGGTATTTTTTGGATTTTTCATGTTTTTTTGGGATTTTAACATTTTTTGAGTTTTAAGTGGGATTTATAGTTTTTATGAATTTTTTTTTTGGATACTTTAGATGTTTTTGATTTTTCAAGGTATTTTTAGTGTTATTCCTGTTTTTAGGTGTTTTTAGTGTTCTTAGGGGTCTTTTGTTGTTTCTTGGTTTCTTGATTTTTAATTGGTGATTAGGTTTTTTGAGGGGGTTTTTTTGGGGGATTAAGGCTGTTTTTAGGGATTTTTGGGCTTTCATGTTTTAAGGTGTTTTTATGGGTTTTAGTGTTTTTATAGTTTTTAAGGATTTTTTCATTTTTTATTGTTTTTGGGATTTAGTGGTTTTTGGGCATTAAGGGTTTTTTGTTTTCTTAGTGGTTTAAGTTCCTTTAGGGATTTTATGTTTTTAGGGATTTTATGGTTTTTGGGTATTTTTTTGGGAGGGGGTATGTAATTTTAGGGGTTTTAATAATATTTACAGTTTTTATGGTCTTATAATATTTTCTATATTATTTTAGCTATTTATGGACTTTTGGGGTTTATCGTGTATAGTTTATTATCATGGGCATAAGGATATAGATTAATGGTTAAGGGTGTAAGATTAAAGGTTTAGGGTGTATGGTATAGAGTGCATGGCTTAGGGATTTGGGTTTATGGTAAATGATATAGGGTTTTTGGTTAAGGGTATTTGGGTTAGGGTGTAGGGTTTAGATATTTTGGTGTATGTTTTTGGATTTAAGGAGTAGGATATTGGGTTTATAGTGTAGCATTTTTGGTCTTGGGTATAGGGTTTTTATTTTAGGTTTTTTACTTTTTTTATAGTCTTTAGGGGTATTATGGTTTTTTTTGTTTTTTGGGTTTTTAGGGTTGATAATTTTTTAAATATTATTAGGGTTTTATGGGGTTTTCTGGTTTGAGGGTTTTTATGGGTTTAGGGTATTTAAATTTTTTAATTTTTTTTAGGTTTTTAGGGGGTTTGGTTTTTTAGAGTTTTTAGGGAGTTTGGGGATTTTAGGGTTTTAGGGTTTTAGGGTTCTTAATGGATGATATGTGGATTTAGTGTTCTAAGGTGTTCATTGATTATTATGGGTTTTATGGGGTGTTTTAGTGGTTTTTTGTTTTTTTTCTAGGGAGTTGTATGGTTTTTATAGTTGTTATTTTTTAGGGTTTCATAGGGTTTTTAGAGTTCAAAGAGTGATTAGGCAATTTTTAGAGTTTTTAGGGGTTTTACTGTTTTTATGGGTTTTAGTTTTTTATCAATTTTTGGGGTTTTAGATTTCTTTTGGTTTTTTATTGGTTTTTAGATGTTTTAGGTTTTCTAGAGCCCTTCAACATCTTTTAGGGTTAATTTTTATTTTTATGGTTTTTAGTTTTTTAATGGTTTTTATGTGTTTTAGGATCTTTTAGGGGGGTTTTGTATTTTGTATTTGTTCACTTTTTAGTGCACTTTAAGAGTTTTATGGTTTAGGTTCATTCATGGGTTTTATGGTTTTTAGGCTCCCTTAGAAATTTTGGGGGTGTTCAGGTTTTTAATATTTTTTAGGGTTTTAAAATTTTAGGGGTTTTAATGGGATTTTAAGGTTTTTAGGGGTTTTGATATTTTTTGTGTTATTATAGTTTTTCGGGTCGTTTTATTGACTTTTAGTGTTTCTATGGGTTTACCATATTTTATGGGTTTTATAGCCTCTTAGGGTTATAGGGGGTTTGGGGTATTTTAGGGTTATATAGACGTTTTAGGGTTACCAGTGTTTTAGGGTTCTTTAGGGATTTATGATATTTTAATGGGGTTTAAGGATGTTTCAGGGTTTTTAATTGATTTTAGGGTTTTATGATTTTTTAGTTTTTTTATGGCTTTTAGGACTTTTAGGGGATTTTTGTGTTTTTTTTATTTTATGGGTTCTGGAGTGGGTCTTATGGTTTTTAGTGTGTTTAGTGTTTTTGGGTATTTAGGGGTTTTAGAGATTCGTGGGTTTTGGGGGTTTTTGGATGTTTTAGGGGTTTTAGGGTCATTTACGAGTTTTATGGTGTTTTAGTGTTTTCCATACTTGTTTTATAGTTTTTAGGGTTTTTATTGATTTTAGGATTTTTAAAATCTTTTAGGTGTTTTATAGGTTTTTTGTCTCATCAAGAGCATTTTTTCTCTTTTATGGGTTTTAAGGGGTATTTTTGGGTTTTTTAGGGTTTTAGAGTTTTATGGGTTCTAGGGTTTTTTTATTTTTTATATTTTCTAATGATTTTAGGGGTTTTTAATTTTTGTGTGTGTTTTTTGGATTTTATGGGTTTTTTGAGTTTTGGGTGCCTTAGGGGTTTGGGGTCATTTTAGAATTTTAGGTTTTTTGGTTCCTTTTTAGGGGTTTTAGCGTTTTTAGAGGTTTTAGGTTATTTTTATGGTCTAGGGGATTCTGTTACATTTTAGTCGTTTTAAGGTTTTTCTTTTCGGGTTTTAGGTTTTTTCAGTGTTTTTTGGTCTTTAGTGTATATTTAGGGGGTTTAGGGGCTTTATGGATTTTAATGGTTTTTTGTTTTTTAGGATTGTTATTGTTTTTAGGATTTTGATGGTTTTTAGTATTTTTTTAGGATTTTTCGCATATTTAGAATATTATGGTTTTTATGGTAATAGGTTGTTTTTTGATGCTCCTTTCCATCACAGAATCCAATGAATGGAAATGGGTAATACCTTAAGCACAATAAGGGTCACCTTTTGAAGAACATCTAAAATTGACAAAGTCATGGACCCGGAACCCATTTGGAGGGAGTGGTGCATGTTTCATGTGCACCACAAAAGTCACTTGCGTGCCACTTATGGGTCCCGCAAGTCGCTTGCACGCCCTATTATTTTTTTCCCAAGGTTTCCAGTGGCCTATAAATAGCCCTTGTGGGCCCCCCATTTCGATGAAATTTTTTCTAAAACTCAGATTCAAGCTCTGGTCACCCAAGTCTTTTTTTGACGTCTTCTGAACACTTATAAGGTAATTATTTACCTAGAATGGAATCTATAAAGAGGAAGAATAAGGACTAAGTGTTAGAACTCATCAATACTTCCATGCCTAAGTCTCCACCCCTTAAGGGAAATGAAGACACTTGTGTGCCGCTTTTCCCTCTCAAGGGAACATGCGTGCCACCCTTCTTAAAGCCTCTAGGGATGATACTAAGGGCTTCAGTTCAAATCCGCACAATTATTACCCTATAGATTCTCCATCATTGAAGGTGACTCATGTCGCGCAAGTGTACTTGCACGACAAGGACTTGCACGCCATAACGATACTTGCGCGCCTCCTTCCCAGTCACCTCCTTTCCTCAAATCCACCTCTTCTATTCTAGACATAGCCTTCAAAACCCTCTACACACCTATTTATGGCCTGGTTCCTTTGTTGTCATCCTTATCTGAAAGGAATTCTGTGAGAACCTCTCCCAAAACCTCGTAACATACAAGCTTTATGTCTCCACGGTTATGGGTTTCCTATATAACCTCATTTTTTTAGATGAGAATATCTTTTGATTCATTCCAACTTCTCATGAGTAAGCCCCATGTTACAAATCCCCTTAACCTGGGCCTCTTTCTTAGGAGTAATCCCCAGTCATTGTTTCCCTAAACATTGGGTATCCTCCTCAGGAGTAAGCCCCAATCTTAATTTCTTTTGATTTGTGTTTCCTTCTCAAGAATAAAACCCAATCTTAAGTCCCTCTTAATTTGGCCTTCCTTTTCCGGAGTAAGTACCAGGTTAAAATTTCCAATCTCTATAAAGTAGAAATACCTTTATGGACCCTGATCTTGGGATTCTTTCCTAAATTTTGATCTTCATTTGCTTGGGACGTCATACATACGTATGCCCCACATCATTTCTCATAAATGCATATTTCATGGAACTGTCTTCACGTTTATTGATACCTCTTCTTTCTCACACCGGGCATGACACACGTGAGCTTAGAGTGTAAAAATAATCACAACATCTCTTTTTTTTCATTAACTATGCACAAACCCTATATTTCGTTGCCCGAACTACATGTACATTGATCTCTCCCTTAAAAGTAGATTATGTTGGAAGACTTTATATGGTTCAAGCTCATCTTTCATTAATTCTTTTCCATCCCATATGAAATTAAACTATATCCTTCTTATCGAACTACGTTGGTTCTGATTCATTTTTAACAAGTATACGTAGGTATCCCAACTGCAGGTATGATCCCAACTCTAAAATAGTCCCTATCTTTCTGAATGATAATAAACATCAAGTGCCCCAATGAGTGGCTTTAAAAATAGTATGGTTATCATAAGGACCAAGAGATTTTTATTCAATGTATTTAAGGATACCATTGACTAAGAATCTCTAATACATAAAGATGATCTCCTTCAATGAAGAACCACAAATACATATAAAAGATTATCTAAATCCCATACATATCAATAATTGGTTTCCAAAGATAAAGGAAAACGCATTTTCATGCTTGTTAAATTAATAAGGATTTTTAACATAACTTAAATCTATAAGAGAGTCCTAGAGTAGGCAATAATTCCCCCCCCCCCAATGTGTGATGAGCCTGACCTCCCATCCTCTCGACCAATAAAAATTCTTAACCCTCATTGGTCCACAACTAATGAGAACCTACCTTTGAAAAGTATGTTCAAATGGATATAAGATCATTGGGTGTTTCTAGTTCTATGAATAAACCCATTAGAAACCAATTAGAATGTTTGACCCTTAAACAAACAAGGTCATCCCAATTTCCAGAAGAAACAATAATGGTGAACCCGACGTGAATCCTTAACCAAATTAAATGATGTTTTACTTAATTTTTAGGCCCTTATTAAACTCAATATGAGGTCCAACAAATCAATCAATTACATATGTGTTCATCCAAAAGATGTAGTTTGGCCAAATTTATCTTGATTGTGTCTGCTATATCAAATAGGTACTCTTTTCCAAGATCTCTCTGTAACACATAATGGATTATTTAAAGTTTACAACTGTGAATTTCTCGGCCGCTACTCCAGCTGGATCCTTGTCAGCTATGAGGACGATATCACATACGCAACATCTTCAATGCTAGGTCTCGAATGAATTGGTGAGGGAATACCATCAACATGGTACCATCTGGACTTTGGGGGCCACTCGACAAGACCTCCAAGTTAACAACTCACACTGGTTGTCGAGACAGTGATGACCAGTGGTCATGAATTAGGTGGTGCGAACCACCATCTCTAAGAGTTTCAGGTCGTTATCCCAAGAACACAATAACCAGTGCCTACCATATTACATGGAGGTGAATTAAGAGGTGACTCAAGGACTTAGTTCAAGAAGACATGAGTCATTCATGAGCAATCCCATCAACAATCGCCACCAGACTCATGTGGTATTCCACCCTCAACATGATGAGGTTATCGCCTCTAGGCGTTCGGCACAGGTTCCTCAGACCCAAGCATGCAAGACGAACCATCAACGGTGAAATTCGGACAGCATGGAAAAGGTTCTTACCTATACACCCTCTAGAGAATTCTATCAATCTAACTTGATGGAAACAATGAGTGGGCATATACACTCGTTCGTCCTGATTTCACTGCCCAGCAGACTCGTCTGGTAGTAACACACAAATCCCACCAGGAAATTCTGGAAGAGTACTATAGGAAGGCACATACACCTATTTATAATTTATCATCCAGTCAGAAGGATCATCTGACTGCATCCAAAGAATATTTACATTCAATTGTGGTGACCGCCTGTAAACATGCACATACACCTACTTACACTCATCAATTCTGTCAGCTGTCATGTCTGATAGTATTGAAGGAAGGTCATCATTCATATTTGGTGGAGAACAATCAGTAGGCACATACATCTGCAATTTATCGAGATAACCAATAGTCTAGTTTGGTAGCACACAGAGATGTCAACTAGAAAGCCCCAATAACAAACAAGAGGCAGACACAACATTCTGCCCCCACACATGAGTACTGTCAGAATTCACTGACAGGAAAAGGAGGACAAGAGTAGGAACACACACCTACTCCAAAAAAAGAATGGACATATATTCTTGTTCCAATAGCTGATGTCACCAAGCGCATTTTGACAATGGTGAAAGAGCAGAAGCAAATCTCTGCCCATATACTAGATACCTGTCAGAATATTATAACAACTTCAGCAACATCACAGGGAAAAAACATAAATCTATCCCTATCAGCTGAGTGACTCATCAACATGTCACTCCAGATCAGATACACACCTATGTTCCAGCCCAAGAGGGTTTTAGGGCATACTCCCACATATTATATGGACAATCAAGTCAAGCACATATACCCAATTTAAATGGAGATAATCATCCTAACCTGACTATTTCTCCTAAGCAGGAACATACACCTTCCCATAATAACAACGTTCATCAGCAATTGGTTTCCTAAGTGAGTAAGAAGTTGTACAAGGAAAAGACCCATCCAACATAGTTGAAAAAACAAGAGCCAATCTATAATAAGGCCTTGCTCAGTGCTACAGTTCTTAAAGCCCTCAGACAATTGTATGTTGCAACTCAATATTCTACTCTCTCATTTCCAAATTCCAGAAGTAACAACAATAATTCCAAAGGTCTTAATCAGACACTTCCTCGTGAAGTCTTGATTCATGACAATTTAGTCAATCTAAAAGTATCATCTTTAGATGAGAGCCCTGATAACCCTCTACGTGGTCAGAAGATAAAGGAGCAAAATGTTTCATCATTTGTTACAACCCACCATGGTGGTCCTACCCATGATGACGAATTTAGCTGTGAAAGACCTCTACATAGTAGTAATTCACATTTCCTAGAAAATTCATCAATGGAAAATGCAGTAATGAGAAAGCTATATAATCTTGAGGTACTTTCAAATGCAAATCCAGTCATGTCTGATGACATACCACGAGTAGGTGAAATACTATCTCAATCAGAAGATAGCTTGGGGTGTAGGTCAATATCCAAACCACCCCTGGGTCATTAATCTTCTAATTTGGAAAATAAATTCTCTACCAATCTTGTTGAATTTGATGAAGCAACAAAGAAGCACCCTAATTGGTCCAATAAGGTAGAAGAATATTCATCAAATGAAAAATAGGAAGTGCTTAATATTAGAAAACAATTGGCTTAAGGTGAGATACCAATCATGTTTTGGCCTTTGGCAGACTCTCAGTATGATATTCCAGAAACGTTGGCAGAAGATTTTATTCACGATATTTGTCTCAACATATGGAAAACTATTTGTCACAAAAAATAGAAAATATTATCTTCTGATGAATATAAAAACTTTGTCACAATAATAGAAGGTTTTCAACGACATATTGACTTGGCATCTCTCTCAGTTTCCTGACATCCAAAGGTTGAAAAGAAGCATAGATCCCTTCAACATACATGCCTTGGCGCATTAAAAAGGATTCAGTAGTTATTTACCAATGCCCCATTTAGTATTCATATCAGAGAATGTGGTGTTCATGGAGCATTGCATTTTACTGTGCTCCCCAGTCAACAAATCCCACCAAAAGTTGTCTCATGAAATGTTATTTCACATGGTTGGCCACATCTAACTTGTTTTGTGTGTAATCAAAATCTTGATCAAGAACATGCCTCAACTAGTTTTTCCCAAATTTTTTCATATAAAGAACAAGTTGTAGAATTACTCTTGAATGAAACAAATGAGAATATCGAATAGGCTTCTCATTTATAGCATGCACATCCTCGAGTTATAGAGGTGTCAGAAATAATCCAACGGTCATCTGAGCCAGGTGATTTGAGTGGATGTAGGATGATGTATCTGGCCAATTTCCAGACTAAAATCCGCAAAACCAGGAGGGATTTTAAGAAAGTTTAAGATATAGTAGCTCAAGATCCACCTCAACTTTCTAGATTTTGGACTCTTTTAATAAAACCCTTGGTATCAACCGAAAGGATTCGAGGAGTTGAAGAGGAAAAATAGGAACATCCTCAGTCCACCTGACTGTGGACTTTTTCAAATTCACAATCTATTCCTCATTGAAAATCAGTCTTCTCTCAATTAGGGAAGAATCCATGAGAGGAACACAGAGCCAAATTATCAGGATATTTACTCCAAATTATGGTTCATCAAAAAGTTCTTAAGGGATCAACCAAACAAAATACAATGTCTTATTTTGGACATTGAAGAAGATAGTATCGCAGACACGCTTAAAGAAGGGATAAAATGTGTTATGCATCGATAAATATCATCAATGCAATTGTCACTGATCCCCCAGACCATATGGCTCACTCAAAGGGATCAGATGAAGAATTTCCCATTCAAGAGGTTGTACATACGGAAACAAATGAAGGAGTTGTGCATACCAAAAGCCAGAGGGTTGCCCATAGGTAAGACATTGCTTTGGATATTTTCCTTCCATACTCTAGAAAGTCACATGCCATGGAAAAGAGTGAAAGTCAGGTTATATTACACCTGACCTCTAGATAAGGCCAATCACTCTCATTTGAGGGAAGGTTCGCACAAGCAGAATAATAAATGAAGGAGTTAAGGAGTTTAAATGCAGAACTACATCAAGGCAGTCTTCCTCTAAAGCATGCTGGAGTTAATCAATCAAGGGAATTTGTTGCAGCTACTAGTATGGATCAACAATATCCCTCTTTATAATTACACCCTCATAGGTCTAATCCTATGTGTCATACGTGATAGAAACCGACAATACTACCTTAGTGGAAGTACCGGTCGATACACCCTTCCAAACTCCAATTATTGAACCTAATCTAGTCCAAGCTCAACCAGATGTTTCTCAAATATTAATGACTACCATTGAGTAATTAATAACTCAGTTGGAATCTGTGGAAGGAAAATCGTGCACAAGTTCAACCAAAAAAAGAGGTCTTTCCCTGAATGGGTGGATGCAATTCTTCCCCCATCAAATTTTGGGAATACCACATGCCAAATTATTAATGGTTTGGGAGATCTAGAACAAAAATTGACACATTTCATTTCTCATTGTGATAATATGATGGGAATTACTCAACAAAAAAAATCATTTAAGCTCATGTTTTTTGTGCAGTCATTATAAGGACCTTCTTTTGTGTGGTATAAAATTTTACAACCTAGATCAATTACTAGGTGGGAAGATCTCCGTCAAATATTTCTTCTTCAATTTAGTTCAACATTGACAAAGATGGCAATTTTTTATCTTACCAATTGTAAGAAAAGGGAGAATGAAATGGTTTCAGATTTCATTGCTATCTAGAAGGGATTAACATATTACTTAAGTTTAGAACTCCCTCAAGAAGAGTTTCTACCCATCTATGTGGAAAATTTACGTGATTAGTTACACACACTGTTGATCCCTGTATAATACACAGGAGGGTTTAGAGACCTTACTTCAATCACTCATTAGATAGAATATTCTCTTAAAAAGACTAAGGCTAAAACTCGTGTAATTCCGTCAGTTCTAGGAAGGAAAATAGGGAAAGCAGAGACTGTTACAGTTAAACTTAATCAAGCATCTATACCTACTTTCACTTAAAAAACTTCATCATATCGAAGGGATCTACCAATTTAGTGTCAAAAATAATGTCCGCCTCATCAAGATGAACAAAGAGATCAAAGGTGGAAACAGTTTGAAGATTTGAAGAACAAAGTATATTCTTCCAAGAATGAACAATTTTTTGACTACTTCATCTCATCTCTGGAAAAAAATATGGTTCAGTTTCCAAGGGCCAAAAGCCCGAACAAGGAAGTAGATGAAGACCTCCCCAAATATTTCCCATTTCATCAGATGTTGGGGCATCGCATTCAGGAGTGTTTTGTCTTCAAAGACCTCCTGCAAAAGATGGTGGACTCTTGACAAGTAAAATTGAAAGGTTCTTCAGCCCAGGCAGCATGTGTTACTACTACTGATCCAGAGGAAGAAGGCAAGTGGCACGAAGTCAAATTTAAAAATTCTCAGAAATATGATGATTAGATGGTCAGAAAAATTATCAAGAGAACTCATGCCATTTTACGAACAAAATTGAATCAACCAATTTTGTTTTCTGCTATGACTTCCACAACAAAACCCCCTTCATTAGAAGGAAAATCCTCAAAGCAGAAGCATAATTTGAAGAAAGAAAAGTAGTCAGAAGATGACAAGATCCTGTCAAAACATAAGTTGTTTTTGATTATGGCAGATTTTCTTCCATTTTCTTCAAAATCACGGGCATCGCCCCACTAAATGGCATATCCTGAACTGGTTCCTCAGGAAAAATCTTCATCAGATGAAGAGTTTATTTTCGGTTATGTTACCATGATTCATTTAACAGATCCCTATGCAAATGACAGTTTCGATTATGATGAACTTAAGTTCCCTATATGTATCAAAGGATTTAGAGGAAGAGACAGAGGTCTAGGATACAGGGGAAGACATGGATATTCCAGAATCCACTATTTTAATCTTACCCCATCTCGAACTGTATATGTGACAGAAAATCATGGGAAAGCCCTTCAGCGTGTTCAATTGGAACAAGAAATTTCTTCCACACATGGAAGATTCGATCCTGACATAGTTATTTTGGAGGACCGGTTACAGGTCACACCTTCTCCCTCTCAGCAAATAGATAGACCTAGTCGGTTTAATCTACCAAAGCTAGGAGTATTTCCAACTCCTACCCCGATATGGTATGCATCTATTATGAAAGCATCGACTTCCATGGAACCTGGAAAACCACATTTTCATGATGGGAAATAGAGACCTTTGGACCAAAATTATGATGTATTGAAACATTTGGCTCATGTACTGGCCAAGTTATCAGTTCTGGATGCCTTGAATCTATCAAAAGATCTTCATGAGGCACTTAATGAGGCTTTTTCAAGTCCTCAAGAATTTGAAACTAAAATTGGTGTGGCTGAGGTCTACCATATAGAGAATGATTCAACAGAATTCCATGCAGTGATATTTTTCACAGATGAAGATGAAGATGATGTTGTACATGGACATATCTGGCCTTCGTATCTATCTTGAAAAGTTAATGATATAGACATCCGACGAGCTTTCCTTGATAATGGCTCTGGAGTCAATCTCATTCCTATTCGTACACTTCATCGATTGGACCTAACCGAATCTGATTTATCTCCTTCTACTTTTATATTTCAAGGATACGATAAGAATGAACAAGAACCTTTGGGTGAAATTACACTAAAAATTCTGTTTGGAGACCATGATCTAATTCAGATTTCATGGTTCTTCGTCAGGACACAGCTTTTGACATTTTTCATAGAAGACCATGGTTACATAAACGTGTGGTCATACCTTCTTCATATCATCAATGTCTCAAATATTGTTTCAATGGTCAAATTGGGACATGTTATGGTGAGAATCCCCATTTAATACATGTGAATCACAATACATTGAGGTAGAATTTTATCACATGGAGGGAAGGAAAAATCCATGGCAAAGAAGGTTACCAAAATTAATACTCCAAGTGGTTTGGAAAATATTCCAATAAACCCAATCATACATGTGAGTACAGATTATGTGTTTCTTATCAGTCAAATTGACAAGATGGACCTAAATCCAGACACTCTTATGGAAACTTCCATAATTTCAATTACGGCTTCCAAGCCAGACAGTATGGGAGAAATTGTTGGTTCTACCAGCAGTGATGAAAGAATAAATGTAGATGTCTTAATTTCATCCATTGAAATCCAAAAATTCTATACTTCATCCACAAGTCCAAAATAAGTTATAGCAACACTAAGGAAAATAATGATGTAAATTCTCAATCCATCATCTCCCCTCTATCACCCCAGAAAGACCCTTCATCATCAATAGGGTCAGAAATGACAGCTTCTTCTCCAAGATGTTCAAATTTTAACTTCTCTCCTAACCATAGAAATTCGTCTTCATCATCTACTATGTATGTAGAAATAATAGAAGTTAAACATATTGAAGAAGAAGAGGAAGATCTCAGGGATGCTCTTCCATCACTTGAAGATGGTATCTCTACCACTATAGATGAACTCGGAGAAATAAATCTGGGTACAAAAGAAGATCCACACCCCACTTTACTTAGTGTAGCCATGAATCATCAAGAGAAAGAAATGTATACATCATTTCTAAAGAAAAATCGACATGTATTTGATTTAAATAATACATAAATTCCAGGTCTTGATCCCAGTGTTGCAACTCATCATTTGGGTTTGCCAAAAGAACATCGAGGATTCAAGCAAGCAGTAAGAAGAAAACATCCATATTATGCCTCCAAGATTGAAGCTGATGTTGATAAGATTATTAAGGATAACATCATCAAAGAAGATAAATATCCAAAATGGATGGCCAATATTGTCCCCGTGAAAAAGAAGAATGGACAAATTAGAGTTTTCATTGACTACAGATATCTTAATCGGTATTATCCCAAGGATGATTTTCTAGTTCTGAGCATAGAACACTTAATTGATGCTACAGCTGGCTACGAAGCTCATTCCTTCATCGATGGTTATTCTGGGTACAATCAAATATGAATGGCCCTAGAAGATGATGATTCTACAGCCTTCAGAGCTCTCCAAGGTGTATTTTTCTATCAGGTAATGCCCTTTAGCCTGAAGAATGTAGGTGCAACGTATCAATGTGCCATGAACCATATCTTCAATCCCTTTTTATAGAAAATTGTTGAACGTTATGTGGATGATTTGGTGGATAAATCCGGAAAACATTCTAATCAATTGGCTGATCTGGAAATCATATTTAACAATCTTCAACAACACAATTTGATGATGAACCCCATTAAATGTGCTTTCGGGGTAACCTCAAGAAAATTTCCCAACATTATTGTATGCCATCGTGGCATCAAAGTTGATCCTGAGAAGACAAAATCAATCCATGACATGTCACCTCCTAGAAATTTGATGGAATTAAGAGGACTTCAAGGACACAAGGAATTTATTCGGCATTTCATTTCCAATATGGCAGGAAAGTGTTTACCCTTCACTAGATTAATGAAGAAGGGAGTCACCTACCATTGGACTGAAGAATGTCAAGAAGCATTCGATATCCTCAAGAAATATCTGTTGAGTCCACCGATATTAATGCCACCTATTGAAGGAAGACCAAGTATTCTCTATGTGACATCTTTAGAGCGATCATTGGATGCCTTACTTTCCCAAAAGAATGATGTTAGGAATGAAAATAGCATTTACTATCTAAGTCGGACTATGCATGAGGCAGAAACTCGATATTCAAGTATTGAAAATTACTACCGAGCATTAATCTTTGCAGTTTAGAAATTGAGACACTACCTATAGAATCATGAGGTCTAATAGGTATCTCGCAATAACCCGCTCAAATTTATCCTTTGTCTACCAATGCTTATATGACGTATGGAAAGGTGGGATGTTATTTTGTAGTAGTTTGATATCCAGTATGTGTATCATAATGTAGTGAAGAGACATGCTCTGGCCGACTTATTTTCGTAACACCCATCCTTAGAAGATACATCTTTAAATATTTAACTTCCTAATGCAGAAGTATTCTCTATTCAACAAAGTTGGGTTAGGAATCATTCTTATTTCCCCATAAAAGGTAGTGTTATCCTATTCCTTATAATTTTTGGAATGCGGTACAAACAATGAAGCAGAATATTAAGCTCTCGTTGCTGGCTTGTAATTGACGCTTCAGGCAGAGGTGAATCACTTGAAGGATAAAGGTGATTTATATTTAGTAATTAAACAAATCAATGGGGATTATTCCATCCTAAAGGAAGATTTAATCCCTTAGTGTTATTACATTAGAGAGTTAATGGTGGAATTTCCTTCAGAACTGACATTTTATTATGTCCCGTGATCAGAAAATTCACATGCTCATGCACTGGTTAATGTAGCCACAACCCTGGCAGATCCAAACCGGAACGAAAAATCATCACTATTTCCCACCGTCGTGTAGTTTCAGCTTTTGTTCAAATCATAACAAAGGAAATCAATGAAATTAGTCCCATATCTAAACCATATGGTCATGCTACATGATGGATATCCCCTATTATGGAATAACTTCAAAATGGAACACTCCCACCTGATAGAGCTGGGAAAGAACAAGTCCAGCGACGTGTGTTCAATTTTACACTTTATGAAAGACCATATCACCAAAAAATTATCTACAAGTGAGGTTTTGATGGAATTATCTTTAGATGTATTGATGGTGAAGAGACAATGGCTATCATGAGTGAAGTTCATGCAAGATTTTTTGGTGCCCACTATTCTGGACATAGACATTCTGGTCAAATTTGAAGGCTTGGATACTTCTGGCCTTCAATGATGCAAGATTGTGTTGATTTAACTAAGAAGTGTCATTCTTTACAAGTATGTGACATCTTCATTTATAAAACCCCATAGTTTCTTTATAAAGATAAATATACATGGCCATTTCCCACATGGTGAATGGATGTAGTTGGACCTTATCCTCCAGCTACATCCAAGCAATTTAAGTATATTCATACTGCTACTGGATTCTTTTCAAAATGGATAGAGGAAATACCTCTCAATGTAGTTAGTTCTAAAGTCATTATTAGCTTCATAAATTCTAACATCATTACTAGATTTGGTGTCCCTCATACCATATTGGCAGACAATGGCACCAACTTGTGTTCATGCGAGGTGGGAATGTTATATCATGAATACAACATAAAATCCAACAATTCATCTCAGTATCATGCAGTGGCCAATGGCCAAATAGATGCCTTCAATAAGACTCTTTCAAACATACTACAAAAGATGGCGAGTAAAGATAGGAAATCATGACCTAATAAACTTTTTCATGCTTTATGGGCTTATCGGACCACCACCTGTACTACTGTGTGGTCAACTCCATATTCATTGGTATATGGAACAGAAGCAGTCATGCCCATTGTGGTTCAATTTCCTTCACTCAGAGTAGCCATTTGTGATCAGTCATCCATAGATGAATAATATCATATATGAATTGATGAATTGGATCGATTACATGAAAAAATATTGTCCACCCTATACCACATGGAAGTATATCAGAATCAAATAGCATGGTCTTTCAATAAACAAGTTCTTCGTCGTCCATTCATTCAAGGAGAATTGGTATTGGTCCTCAGAACTCCAATGATACCTGGAAAGAATCCACCAAATCTTGAGCCAAAGTGGTAAGGACCCTATTCAATATATAAGTTTTACTCTAATATATCTTATTCTTTAATCTCAATGAATGGATAACTCATCACGACTCCTGCTAGTGCCAGATTCCTAAAGAAGTATTTTGTGTAACAAAAATGCTATCTTCCTGCATGAGGTTAAACTGTAAACAGTCCCATATACATCCTACATGATGTTAAACAGTACATGTTCATCCTACATGACATTTAGACTATGAAAAAGTCTTTTAATACATCATACCTGACATTTAATTATGCACATATCCTACCAGACATTAAAGTACACAACAATACATCCTAGAAACATGACGCTAAATTGTACAACACCCTTTGTCCCACATGACGTTAAAGTGTGCAACGTTAGGTTGTTGTTACCTCTTGTTTATCACACTGAGCATGAATCACAGGACCACAGAGTAAGAATCAACCATAACACCCTCTATGGGCCGCTAACCATGCGTAATTCCCTACACCATCTTCGGGGTGTTGTCCTCAAGTAAAACTCGATCACCAATTCATTCTCAATAAAACTAAATAGACTTTGATCCTTGCCTTCTAGGATGAGTATGTAGCCAACCTTCTGAGGTTCAATCCCAAAACAAATATCTTCACATTGGTTCATCATCATTCTACACGATGATAAAATATGTACATCACTTTTTTCCCTGCTACATGACACTAAACTGTGCAGCACCATCATCCTTGCTATATGACATTAAACTATTCAATCCCCCATTTTCGTCACTGAAATACATTAAACAGCATAGAAATATGGCCTAGCTACATGATGCTAAACTGTGCATCACCTATCCATGAATATGAACTTAAACTATTCGCACTTTTGTCCTGTATGAAAATAAACTACAACATTCTCTGACATCCTCACCTGAGAGGGAATCATTATTGACATTGATCTAAAATCATGTCATATTCCAAGGACTACGTGCATACATGGAAATTCTTGAACTTTTAATCATTGTTCCAACCATCATTGCACTAAATTCCCCTTTCACTCATCACATGTACGAACCAAATCTGTACAGAAGATATTTCAAGAACTACATATGGTTTGATTCCCATCCGTATGGGATACGTAGGAATGTTCAAGCATCCCTCGAATCTAGCCCCAAGTATTTGGGCTTAACCCCAAACTCCACATTCATTCCCTTGGCAGAAAATTCCCCCTGCGAGCACATGAATGTGGTATGAAAACCCTGGTCTTTACTCACATCATGTTCATAACTGACATAGAATGTGTCTCCCTCATTATGGTCTGAGTGATACAACCCTAAAATAAGATCTCATATGCTCTCATCCCACATGACATTAAAATATATTTCAAGAACAACTAATGGCTTGATTCCCATCCTAATGAGATATATAGTGAAGTCTAACATCTCAATTCAGGACCCATTCATAACATGAATGTGGTCAGCATTGGTCTGTTAATCTCCATCATGCATTAGACGATACCAATTTTCATGTGTCATACTCTGGACCTTAAATAATTTCAGATCTCCATAACCCTTTTCTTGACTTATGGTCTCAAAATTTCTGATACCCAGGAATTCTTTTCCTTGATCATTGTACACATGCCCTTAGGTGACCTTGCATAAATAGTTTTCATAACAGACATGTCATCCAAAAGATGCTATTATTGGACTATGCATCCATTTCCCTTAGGTGGCCCTGCATAATTCAACCCCACTAATGGGTTTTTCAAATAGTGGTAACTTCATTCTTGGGTGGAAAACATCTTTTGTTCTTATTGGTCTTAATAATGATATGTAGGGATCTGCAAAAACTGCCATCCTTAAAATATTTTTCCCATACTATTTTTCATTATCTGAAAGTATTCAAGTCAATGGTTTATATTTTTCATCCCTATGTTTGGGTCAGACCTTTGCAAGAGTGACATTCATCCAATTCTTTGACAATATTGATTGTGAATATCCTATCCATATTCAAGTACCTCTCTCCTTACAACAGACCCTATGCTTTAGGAAATAGGAATCTCTATAAACATTCACTAGCTTTTAGCAATAGAAAAGTAAAATATCTGAGAGTTCTTTTTCCTGACTATGCAGCACGTGCCCTTAGGTGTCCTTTCATAAGTAGTCTACATAACGGACCTGTCATCCAAAAGATTCTATTATTTGACTATGCAGCCAATTCCCTTAAGTGGCCCTACATAATTCAACCCCCTAATGTTTTTGTCAAATAGTTGTAACATCACTCTTAGGAAATACTTCCTCTAATAATTTTTATCCCTTTTTTCAACATCATACCTCATATTCAAAATTTATTAAGTCATAGTTTACATGTTATCCCCCATACATGAATGTGGTAATATGTTTTCAAACAAATTATCAAGGAATTGAGTAAATTTTAATCCACTCGATCAATGCTATTCAACGTTAAAAATTAACCTTTTTAGGTCTGAAATTCATGACATTAAACCGCCAATGAGATAGGGTACTCATTAAATTGGGATCCTGTAAAAGGAACTCTGAACAAAATTCAAGTCCCAGCTCGCTAAACCTACATTTTTTATGATTTAGGTAATATTGAGCAACAAAAAGATGAAAATATTATGGGGGTAGTTTGTATAATCCTAGAAAAAATCAAACTTTGATTACTAGGACTGCTGTCTTAGGAAAACAAATTAAGTAGTTAGAAAGAGAATGTAGGTAAAAATGACTGAAAATGAAATTCCTTTTTCATTGATGTACAAATTAGAAGAACATAAATATATTAGAGTATCTTCTCTTTTTCAAGAATTACAAGAGACTTTCAACATAAATTTTCATTTGATTTATGGAATCCTGAGATTCATCAGTAGCCACTTGAAGTTCATTGACTCGACCAGCTTCACTCATTTCTTCTTGATGGATTTATTTCTTGGCATCTGCGATGACTTTCTTACCATCCATTTAGACTCCTCCCAATGAATTGTTAAGCTTGTCAAGTTACCCTGTAACGGAATCTTTTTGTTGCTGAAGGTGAATCTTCTTGACAACTTTCTCAGTGATCTTCTGCTTCACCTCCTTCAGCATTGCAGCATGATCAGCCTCATCTCGGGACACTGCAGCCTCGAATTCACTGATATTTATTAGTATCCTCCATCTAATCAGATCTTCATGAAACTTTCCCCCCTGCTCCCTCATTAAGATAACTTTTTTCACCGCGTTATGGATCTCTTGATATCCAAAACCATCAAGTCCCATCATGACGAACAAGGATGACAGTCCTGGGATCTTCAAAAACATCTCTACAAGAGGCACTTCAGATATGATCTTCCATATATTCTTTCATGCCTTTTGACATAATAATTAGAGTACCTTTTGCACCTCTGGGTTTGATTCAGCCTCACTATAATAGGGGGAATATATTACAGGATTAATCCACTTAAATAAGTGCCTTATTTTGATCCTTCCCCCATGACCCTTGGTACATCACATTCTACTCCCGTTGGGGTTGGGGCTAAGTCTTCGCCTTTGGATCTATCCACTGAAGTGGAAAACCCTGCATAGTCAGTTGAAAGCTTCGGTTAGTTTCAATGTATAACAAAAGTTGATTATATATCTTGCAAATTATGTACAGCCACAAATATTATCATCTTTTACCCAATGGTAGATCATTATCATGAGAAGGCTCCTCCCCGTTTTTCCTAGCTTCAATAGGATTTTTTGGAAGGGTTTTAGGAAGCTCTACTGGGTTAAGATCCATTTGATCTAGCGTCTCTACAATGATAGGGTTGTCTCTACCCCCTTCAAGAATCAGAATATCATCATCTTTCTCTGACAGAACTGCACATTTCAACCAAACATGGCCAGAGATGTAATAAAAAAATTACATGACGAAGGATAAAACTCACGTCCAAAATATTCTAAATCACATGGTAATTTAAGATGATCTAAAATTTCCTCAAAATATGTTCCAAGTTTCATCATTTCATCCAGTGGTATCCCAGATTCCTGGTTACTCTCACCAGCGGAAGCATTTAACATGTCTTCTTGCCGATCCTCCTCCTCCAACCTCTGACCCTGGATAGCTTCCTCAGAGAAAATTTCAGAGTCAATTGTAGTGGTTTCCAAATGTTATGGTGTAGGTGTTGATCCTAAATAATCTTAGAATGGATGTAATTTGATGTTTTCATTCAACGTTCTATGATGTATTGTTAATTTACCAGAACCATGATCTTCTCTCCTTGCAGCAGCAACATCAGTAGTACTAGGAACAGACACTAGCTTTTCATCTCTCATCGTTTCTTCAGAAGCAGCCAAGTTAGCATAAATTTGTGACTGTTCACCCGCACCCTCCATAGTCTTTAGAGGAGGTTCAGTCATCTCCCTCAAAGGGGAAATCGAAGAAGCCCCTGAAATCCCAAGATGTATGAGAAACCTTTTCCTAATTTAGGATTCATGACTATCCGAATGACATACCACTACTGATGAAGTGTCTAGCTGTGGACTTCTTCCTTCGATGCCTTTTCTTCTTTGAAATTTTGGTTGTGTTGACATCGTCACCTCCAAATACATGTATTGGAGAGTTTAAAGCCCTGTCTAACTCCTAGTCCATGACTTGCAGTCCTAGAGATACTCCACCTAGCTCATAAAGAGATTCAAGGACTTTAAGAGAATTGCCTCCAGGGTTGTACTGTGGTTAAGGGACCTCTGTAGTTCCTTCCTTAACAAGATACAGGATGAAGAATGTAATTTCCTTGAGTAACAAATATTTGACTTAAATCAAGTTTCAAAGAAAATAAGGAATGAAATTTACATCTTCATGTGCTATGTATCATGCCACTCCTTGTCTACTGAAGCACCAATACTCTCAGTGGTGCCATGATCCATCATTTCCTTCACCCTCTTGGTGATATTAATGGAATCATCAGTGGAATATATGAGCATTTCTAGCTCTCTGATGCAAGGCTAAACTTCATTGGGGTAATCCTCAAAGAGGATATCAGAAGAAGCCTGAAGATCCCCCACTCTGGGGATATGTAGTCCTTCGTATAAGTCCATCCAGGCGTTTTCAACATCACAATATAAATTGTTCCATGTCTGGATAGCCTCTGGTCATAAATATTCAGAATGTGCACCAGAAGGCTGCGAGGAGGGTCCTACAATCTACGACATCAACTTCTTCCATGTTCCTATAATCACAGATAAAGGATAATAAAATGAAACTTGTTGCACTATAAAATAATGGAGACTAAATTTCCTCAATGATATAACTCACCATGAGTTGATGGATTATGTCACATGACTTCGGTAGGAGTATTATATCTGGCATGAGTCCATTTTGATGCATTTCATGCCTCATGATCCCCATCCTGGGAATCTAGTGAATCAGCCCCGGGTGAAGAACCCGGTGAATCAGCTCTTGGTGAGGAAGAGTCACCTCCTGGATGAAATGTTTCTTTCCTAAAAATTCTCTTTTTACTCCCCATTAAGGAGATAAGAAGATTAAATACCCATGTCTGTTATGATGCTACCCAGTTCTTGGCATACCATATAGTCAATTGACTTGGTGCTCCATCAACTAGTCGACCAAACACTGCCCTGATCTTCTCCACAGCTGTGAGCAACCATAGTTGTCGAGAAACCATTGGATGATTCTCTGACTTAACGTGAATGGGAGGGGATACAAAAATATGCTACACACACTTTAATTGGCATGAAAATATATATGGAGCATTGGCCTCGCATATAATCCCTCCGTCAATTTTGGTGGCCAATACACCATCTCTGCAAGCCAGCATATATAACCTCAATTTCATCTAGATGTTCCATTGTCAACAAACCACCCAGTTGGTGAGTTTCCATAAGGAAAGAAATAAAATTTCCTGAACATGATTAGCCTCACCTTCATATCATAGGAATTGAGGGAAAAATAAGAAATTCTTGAAAATTCATGCACTGATGGCCTCAAAGAACTTCCAAAAACCTATACTTCACTCTGTACAGCGTATGTCCTGAAGTGACTGATGATCTATCCCCACCAAACTTGGAATGGTCCCACTATTCTCAAAGCAGGCATACACATATAGACATGGAGTAAGCTCCTATGAATCTTTTCCAAAACTGTGGTGGCCAACCCAACCATTTTTCTCTCAGCCAACATGGATGCAAAAATGAAGGTCCCTGGCCTAACGCCTCCCTTTGAATCCCTAGCATGAAGAAGATAAATTCTAATCCACAAGGCTAAGAATCCTGCCAGATAGTTCTTCTTTGGGATTCTTTGATCCACTTCATACCCCCACTTTTCAAACTCTCCCACTTCCAGAGTTCGCCAGAATGTGCCAAGATCACCCCTCTTCTCTGCTCTGGGGTAGCTAGTTAGACGAGTATAGGTGGGCCCCTTCTCCTTCTTCTTTATGAGAAACATATCCATCCACTCCTTAGGATTAATATCCTTTATAGAATGAGTTTTGGAGGAATTTGAATTCTTGATCTTGAAAAATATCTTTATCAACTCTCAAGAAAGAGACATAGTCTTCTCAGAATCATTCCAAGTCGCCTTGGGAGGGATGAAATCATTATACATATCTCCTAGAATTGGAGGCCCCGAGATCTTGTAGACATCGGACATGCTGATGCCTACTTCTCCATGAGTCATATGGAATGAATTGGTTTCTGGGTCCAGCGGCTGATTAGCTCCAGCACAAAATCATCATTCTTGTAGACATCTGTCTATCCAGCCCAGACGGCTTCATATGTTGCAGATCCCTTCAAATCCTCGAAAAAATCTGCATAGGTTCGTCGCACCCAATATGCCCACATCCAAGTCGGCTTTTCACCTCCTCTAAGACATAAATCCCAACTCTTTTTCCATCCCTTGGATTGGTCTATCTGAGAATTTCAGAAAATATATGGATAGCAATGCGTCCGCAGATCAGGATTGTGAGGCATTAGATCTAGAGCACATGGGCAATGATTCATTATAAATACCTTATCTACTATTCCAGCATTGACAAATTATCCTGCAATTGAGACATTTTCTGAATAGAAATATCTGTAAGTCGGAAACCAGGAATGAGGAAAATAATTCTTTTCCTATGGAACATTGACTCCTTGTAGATGACCATTGCCATATAAAGGCATGTAAATGCTTTGTAGAAAATTGGAATGATATTTCTTCAAGTACATAACCAAATTCGGAAGAGTGATATCATAGATAACATAATAATTATGGCCAACAACATTCATCATGTCATTTATTCTCTAGCTGGCCAACTCATCAGTCAATCCAATCTTCCTTGGAGCCATTTAATCTACACAAAGATCAAATATTTCACTTTTAAGTAAGTCTTTTTTATGAAATATTTTTGAAGAAAACAAAACAATGGCTAAGTCCTTAATGCGCATAAGTAAAATCGTGCAAATGATGGTGCGGAAGTCGAAATCATTACTGGAGAACAGCGACACAAAGAAGGGAGATCAATCGAGAAAATAAACAAACTTGCACGATGAGAGCTCAAAAGCTTTGGAGGAAGGATGGTTTGTGTGATGTGGTGGCCATATATATAGGCGATCTTGTAACCCTGCATGCCTAAAACCTATGCACCGCTGAACTCGGTTTTCTCTTTTTCCTCAGAGTCAAATCATCTTTACTTTTTCAGTTCCAACTCTGAGGGGGGACTTTTGATGACACTCCTTTCCGTCACAGAGTCCAAGGAATGGGAATGGGAAATACCTTTAGCACAATGAGGGATACCGTTTGAAGAACATCAAAAATTAACAAAGGTATGGACCAGGAACCCATTTAGAGGGAGTCGTACAAGTTTCATGTGCACTGTGCAAGTCACATGCTTTCCACCTATGGTTCGCACAAGTAACATGCACACCCTATTCTTTTTTTCCAAGGTTTCCAGTGGCCTATAAATAGCCCATGTGGGCCCCCCATTTCGGCGAAAGTTTTTCTAAAACTCATATTCAAGCTCTGGTCACCCAAGTCTTTGTCTGACGTCTTCCAAACAATTATAAGGTAATTATTTACCAAAAATGGAAGCTCTAAAGAGGAAGAATAAGGCCTATGTTTTAGAACTCATCAATACTTGTGTGCCTAAGTGTCCACCCCTTAAGGGAAATGAAGACACCTGTGCATCTCCTTGACCTCTCAAGGGAACTAGCGCGCCACCCTTTTGGAAGCCTCTAGGGATGATACTAAGGGATTGAGTTAAAATTTTCCCAAGTATTACCCTATATATTCACCGTCACCCATGGTGATTCATGTCGGGCATGTATACTTGCACGACCAGGACTTGGGAGCCAGAATGATACTTGCGTGCCCCCTTCCTAGTCACTTCCTTTCTTCAAATCCGCCTCTCCTCTTCAATACATAGCCTTCAGACCCCTCCCCAAAGCCATTTGTGACATGGTTCCTTTGTTGGCTTCCTTATCTAAAAGGTATTCTGTAAAAACCTCTCCCAAAAAATCGTGACTTACAAGATTTATGTCACCACGGTTAGGGGTTTCCTATATAACCTCATCCTTTGAGATGAGATGATCTTTTGATTTGGGCCTTCTTTTCAGGAGTAAGCCCCTGTCATAGATTCCTTAAACATTGGGCATCCTCCTTTGGAGTAAACCCCAATCATAATTTCTTTTGATTTGGTCTTCCTTCTTAGGAATAAAACCCAAGCCTAAGTCCATCTTAATTTGGGCTACCTTTTCAAGGCTAAGTCTTGAGTTATAATTCCAAATCTTCATAAAGTATAAATACCATTATGGACCCTACTCCTGGGCTACATTCCTAAGTTATGGCCTTCATTTACATGGGTTGTCATACATATGTAAACCCATGTCATTTATCATAACTGAATCTTTCATGAAACCATCATAAATTTTATTGATACCTCTTGTTTCTCACACTGAGAATGACTCACGTGAGCCTAGAGTGTAAAAATAATCACAACATCTCTTTTTTTGGGCCATTAACTATGCATAAACCCCATATTTCTTTGCCCGAACATCATAGACTTTGATATCTTCCTTAAAATTAGAGTACGTAAAAATTCTTTATAAGGATTGAGCCTATATTTCATTAATTATTTTCTGTACCATATGACATTAAACTATATCCTTCTTATCAAAATATGTGGGTTCTGATTCTTTTTTAACAAGGTTACGTAGGTAGCCCATATGTGGGTATGATCCAAACTCTGAAATAATCCATGTCCTTATGAATGACACTTAACTTCATGTGCCCCTCTGAGTGGCTTTGAATGTAATATGGTTATCATAAGGACAAAGAGATTTCTATACAATGTATTGAAGGATACAATTGACTAAGATTCTCTAATACATACGGATGATTCTCCATTGATTAAGAACCTCAAATACATATAAAAGAATCTCTAAATCCCATAAATATCAATAATTCATTGCAAAATCTTATAGAAAACACATTTTCATGCTTGATAAATTAAGAAGGATTCATGAACATAACTTAAATCTATAATAGAGTCCCGGAGTGGGCAATAATTACCCCCAAAAAAGGTGTGATAAGACTGAACTCCCATCCTATCGACCAATGCAAATTATTAATCTTCGTCAGTCGACAACTAATGAGCACCTACCTTTGGAATGTAGGTCCAAATGGATATAGAATCATTTGGTGTTTCTGGTTCAATGAATAAACCAGTTAGAAAATGATTGGAAAGTTTTAACCTTAAACAAACAAGGTCATCCCTATTTCCAGACGAAACAGAATTTTAGGGTTTTAAGGAGTTTTAGGGCCTTTTAGTGTTTTAGGGAGTTTAGGAATTTTAGGAGGTTTTATGTTTATTAGTGTCTTTTGGGGTTTTTTGTATCATTAAGGTTTTCTATGGTTTTTTGCAATATTTAATGGAATTAGGGTTTCTTTTGGTATTTTTGGGTGTTTTAGGGTGTTTTAGGTTCTTTTAGTGTTCTAAGTGTTTTTAAGGTATTTTTGGTTTTAGGGTTTAGGGTTGAAGGTGTAGTGTTGGGGGTTTAGGGTGTAGGGTTCCAGGTTTAGGGTGTATGATATAGGTTTTAGGGTTTGGGGTGTCAGTTTTGGTGTTTAGGGTGTTTCTTATTAGGTTATGGGTCAGGGTTCTATGGTTAGGGGTGTATGATATATGGTTTAATGTGTGGGGGTTAGTTTTAATGTTCTAGGGTCATATATTTTGGATTCATAAAGGATTTAGGATATTTTTAATGTTTTTAGGGTTTTAGGGGATTTAGGGGTTTTAAGGGCTTTAAATTTGTTTTTTAGTGTTTTTAGGGTATGTAGTGATTTTTAAAGGTCTTAGGGGTTTTCTATGGTTTTTTAGTTTTTTAGGGTTTTGGATGGTTTCAGGGGTTTTTTGGGTTTTTGTGTTTTTTATGTTTTTTTGGTTTTAGGGTTTTAAGTGTTTTAAGGATTTTTTGAGTTTTTTTAGGGTTTTATAGTTTTAATGACATTATGGGTTTTGTGGGTTTTAACAGATTCTTATCATTTGGATGATTATTTAGGGATTCTAGGTTTTTTAGGGTTTTAGGGGGATTTTAGAATTTTTATTATTTTTGTATAGTTTTTAGGATTTTATGGTTTTTAGGGTTTTTACTATTTTGACAGTTTCAAAGGATTTTATGTGATTTGTGGGGTTTTAGTTTTTCATTAGGCTCTTTTTAAATTCATGGGGGTTTTCATAGTTTTTTAGCATTTTATAGGGTTTCTCGGTTTTCACAATTCTTAGGATTTCAGTGTTTTTAGCGTTTTTTTAGGGATTTTTATGGTTTTTATGGTCTTTTTTGGTTTTTAGATTCCTTAAGAGTTTTTTAAGAGTATGTAGGGGTTTTTCATGGTTGTAGGGTTTTTAGGATTTAGTGTGTTCTGGGGTCTCTTATATACTTTTAGGGGTGTTTAGGGTTTTGAGTGTTTTTTGTGGGTTTTATGGTTTTTGAGGGTTTAGATTTTTTTAGGATTTCATTGTTTTTATGGTTTTTTGTAGTTTACTGTTTTTAATATTTTCAGGGTTTTTATATTTTTATGGTGTTTAAGGGGTTATATTGTTTTCTTGGATTTGGGGTCTATTAAGATTTATTATGGTTTCTAGAAACTTATAAGTTTTTTGTGTTTTTGTAGTGTTTTAATGGGTTTTATGGTTTTTAGTGTCCTTTATAATTCTTCTGTTTTTAGGGACTTTTAGGGTATTTAGTTTTCATTAGGGGTTTTAAGGTTTTTTACTGTTTTTTTTTGGATTTCTATGATATTTTTGGGTCTTTTCGTGATTTTTAGCATTTTAGTGAATTTTATTGTTTAAGGGTATTATTATGTCTTTTAGTTTTGTATGGTTATTTAAGGGTCTTATAGTCCTTCTGGGTTTTTATGGTTTTTAGGTACTTTTAGGGGGTTTTGGGTGTTTTTACCTTATTTACATCATACAATGCAAAACAAAATGGTTCAGTAGATAATAGCTAATTACTTACTATTGCAAAGTTTCACATTGGTTTGACCTTTTAATTTCAACCTGATTCACACTGTGACCCTTTTTTTGGGCTATATGGTCACTCTAGGACATGGTAGTGTGCCTTTTTTATATTGTCATGGAATTTCCACAGCTGATTTTCCTGGTTTGCGATTGGAGGGGGTTGTCTGTCTGTGCAATCGGCCCATGTCAATTACGATGTCCCTAAATGGTCTCCAACAGTTTCATTTGTGGATCCAAAAACACCAAATGACCCATTTATCCAATATTTATGGATCTATATTCTGATTTTAAACACTTGTTGGAAGATTTTACCAACAACACTTAAGGTCTCCATTGGACAATAGGATGGATGGTCGGGCTCATCGCACCCTTTTAGGGGTAATTATTTCCAACACAGGGACTCTATTTTAGATTTAATCAATTATCATATGTTCACAAGTCATTTATTTATTCCCTAGAATGTGTCTGTGATGTACCCTGAGAATAGTACAATCAATTTGAGTATGAATAGATCATGATCTTACCAGTACAATGCTGGCTAGCCATATGATGTGGCACTCTGGAGTTTACTGTCATCCAGGGGGAGGAGATCTATTTTTATGTCAGGGATGAACTCATGAGATGTGATTCCATTCTATCCACATGAGTGGAATAATAGACCACTTAGTTTTCTTGGAGTTGGGATATATACCTTCTAGGAGGCCTTCTTATCAGGGTGTGATTGGGGATTATACATGGGAGCATCGAATATGATAGAAATAAGTCCTGGATTAATTCTAAAGAGGCTATACTAACAAGTTTAGGGAAATTTTATTGGTGCTGACTTGTAAGGAGAATTTCACTTCAACTCACGGATTTATAAGGAATCCTACATATCATGGTCAGAGTAGGAATCATATTTATCGTAGTTCATTGTGTGCAGATTACGCATGGAAGCTTCCAATTTTCCTGGAAACATGAGGAGGATCTCAACCCATGATGATTTGAAGGATTAGTTGTGGCTTACACCTATGACGATGCCAGTGTTTTAGGGATATGAAAATATCATGATCACCACAAACCTTTAAGACCACATGAGTCTTGATCGGTGTGTAAAACTAGAGGAGGAAGAAGATCTGAAGATCACATGTCTGACATCATCTGCTGATAGATGGTACTAGATCCCAAAGGGAGAGAGAGAGAGAGAGAAAGGCTCTAAATTTCAAAATTTCCTCTACCATTTTGATATCAAGGATACTCACATTTCAAAATCTATCCATACATGTATCGGGCTGAACCTAAGAGGATAATGGGATCCACCTCCCATGTAATGGTTGGGGACTTACCTTAGGGAGAGTGCCTTGAAATATGTTTTGGGAAAGGGGAGAAGCATTTCTCCTTTCCTATGAAAAAAATAGGGTGATCCCTTTGGAATTTCACTATCCTTCATTAATTGGAAAAGCCATAGATTACCCTTGATCCCTATAACAAGGAGGTTCACAGAGGTATTCCATGTTTGGGACACAATTTACCATGTGAATTTAAACATAAAAACATTTTGGGGGTCCACATACTTGTGGGTATTAATTGTGTGACTTTTCTTACCATGGCTTTGTAAACATACAAGGATGCACCAATGCACCTAATGGTTTTCTAATAAAATTCATGTGGCTTTGGAAGAGGCTTTGGCCCTATGTTGATGGACTAGTTAGCAGAGGGTATTCAAAGGAATGTAATCATAAATGCATGATTGGGACCGGAAGTCAGAAATCTCAATGGTACCCTATTTCGTGTAATGTTTCTTCATACATGTTGGGGTACTCTATATATAGTTAATTTATATACATGTGGAGGGTCCATCTACATACTGTGGTGGTATGCGGTCGTGGATACCATCGGCATACCAAGGTTGTATGTGTTCCTAGATGTTGTCTACATATCGATGTGGTAAACAGACTAAGATGTGGTTTGTGTACCATAATGGTACATAGCCTTAGTTTCCATACATATAAGGTTGTGTTATGGAGTGTTGGATTCCTTCTGCATAGTGAAGTGCTATTCCATTTATATTTTTGTTCAAATAGTGATTCATTATGTGTTAAACTGGATTTTAGAAGTGCAATTGACCCTGTGGTTAATGGTAAGTTCATTCATAAAGAGAATATGTTTCACAGTTCTCCAATTAGTTCAAATTCACTTTGTTGTTATTATTATGTTTCCATCCCTTCATGGTATGTGGTTGGTTTGTACCAACTGTAAGCCATTTGTGATTTCATACTTCATCAATCATTTTTCATCAATTTCTTCCATCCTTGAATTCCAATATCCCCAAAAAATCCATTCCTCCTTCTCAGCACCCCTTAGGGTCCTTTAATTAAGTGGAGAGAAAGATTTATCTTTGAGTCACACAACACCTTTTGTGGAAGCCCATGGTGAAATCATCTAGCTTATATATGACTCAGTCAACAATGGTTTGTGGGGCTGAGGTTCGTGAGGCTGCAGTTCATAGGGGAATAAATCACCATCATGATCCCATGAAGGACACAATTCACAGGGATGGTTTGTAGAGGCATACCTCTTCTTCATGCTTTCTCCAATGTCATGGTTAGTGAGGGACCCACTACATTATTCAATTATTCCACGACATTCCTTTTTTTCCAGCAAACGCCTCACATGCTAGAATTTATTGGGTTGTCCACATATAATTCGGTTCATAGGAAATATCATCTGTGTACCATTCCTCGAAATTAGTATATGGACAACATTGGTCCTCTACCAAATTTGGTCTCTTCAATGTTTTTCTAAAATTTTTAATTCAACCTATGTTTTGTTCCATCATCAAATTTTTGGCTGTATTCGCCTTCCCTTTTCAGAGTTTTTAGGACCGCAAAAATACCCCCCATCAGAATGGAGTCTGATCAATATGAAGAAAAGGCTATTCTGATATAGAAATCCATCCTGAATGGAATTGGTATGTGGTGAAATTTTGGAACTATATTGGGACTATTCCATTATATTGGGGGGAATAGGTAATTTTTAATTTACCAGATATCTTAGTGAAATGTGCTCCACATTTTCCCTTATAATTCCTTGCTTCTTTGTACAGGTTCCTTCACAGACTCCTTCGACCAAAAACCATGCTTCGTCTTCTGAGAACCGAAAATTCTTCACGGTCACCTTCACTCATGTACGAAAATATTAAATCTATGAATAGAACATTAATTTTTAAACATAAAAATTTAATTATTCACTTCATAATACCATGTATAGTGGCTCAGTATTCGTAAAAACCAGTATGTGAACCGTTCGGTTCGCTATCCATCACTTTATGGGTTAGCATCTTGTAGAGCATTCTGTGAATTTTTAGTTCACAGGTAATTCATTCCACAAAATATTTTTGATTTTCAATATATATATCCTTTCTATTCCAACATCGCAAAGTCCTTTGACAATTTTTGTTCTTTTTCCCAATAATTTTAATGGAATGACCTATTTTTATGATCTTTCTAATGAATATAAGAGATGGATATTCCTCTAGTTACATACAATGATAATGTTGTTGCTGATGATGCTATTGTACCCCTTTCATCTATTATTGAAAGGAAGAAGAGTATGGAAGAATCTATTGATGAAAAAATACATGTCGCCTCACTACATTAATCCTTAGCATATCTTCATACCATGACTGAGAGGGAGTATCCAATATCATGATGACTACCCATTTCTAGATTTAGTCTACCATCAAATACATCTATTCTGGAACAACATGTGGCTGACCATCCAACATCCTGGATAATCAAGATCACCATTCATAAGGAACTTATCTCATTGAGAGGATGCTTCATACATAACGATACTACTACTAGGATATTATTGAAATAATCTCCTCAGACTCTAGAGGAGGAATGGAAGAATCTAGATGAAACAGACCATTTCATAATAGAATGGCATGAAAGGCCACCATAAATGAAAAACATCGGTAGACATCAAAAAGGGACCTTCACTCTGGAGGTTTTTTCAGCTTGGATTGGGGATTTCCAATATACGTTCAACATATTTTTGAATAATTTCGCGTCGAATTGTAGACTGTGGGGTTATATACGGTTGTCTGGGTATCCCAGACCTATTCTCTTCAGACCCGTGCCCTCATTTTACACATTCTGAGCAACTAGAATCTGGATACCAATACAATTAATTTAACCCATGGGGAATTATCCATTAGTCACTAGAATTTATGGATTATTTTTAGGGTCCCAATTATTGGGGATTTGTATTTAATGTTTCTAAATCTTGCTTCCACCTCGGAAACTGAGTAGAGGAATCCTCCTCTGGAAAAAGTTTTCATTTCCCAAGAAAATAATAATTTGAAGAATATCAACCAATGACCAAAGGAAGACATTTTTTCTCAAAGTGTATTAATGTATTTTCCAAGAAAATTGGTCATGATCCTGATGTGGGTAAACCTATTTCCTATCCATCGTAGGAAACATGAAGGTGAGAAACTTCCAACATGCATACCATGGGGGACGGTGAGTTTCTACGATAGGCAATGGGAACTCATCCCTAATGTGGACCACTTGTTTTGGTTGGTAGACATATTGGCCAATTTTTGAGTGGCTGGATTTTTCTAGTGTGAGACTCTGGTGGTGTGAGAGTCACAATCTTCTTCATAGCAGCTCAACTGGATGTCCAAAAATTAATCAACCTAGCCATTCCAGTCTTGGCCAAAATCTACCATTTACTAGGCTATGTTAGTGAATGAAGGCCACCTCATCAGATGACTCGGCCCTTCCAAATCCTCTATTGATACATAGGATCCCAAATGGGAGGCTACACATTTATCAATCCCTTTACAATTCTACATGATGTTCTTAAACCGTACCATCAAAACGCCAGTGGGGATATGCCATTGGGCTAGACTGCCTAGGATAAGTTGTATGATCGTACTGAAATGAATGAATGAGAGTTTATGGATTGAATCAACTATCAAGATCACTTAATCTATTTTCCTTACACATACACTTCTAAAACCCTTATAAACACTGATCTAGAAGACTTTGTCAACTGAGTATACCTATTTTCTTTAAGATAGGGTAGCTTGGATTCTCATATTTAATGGGAAATTATCTATGAGGGATATGTTACTTGATAATTCATTCATTACTTTAACTATATTCAAATGTTGTGTCACCCTTACATAAACTACATATGTCAATAAAAACATCTTATGATTTATCGATAGTTATAGATGATGTTTACCAAGGTGGATATTGTTCTAGGCCATGCTTCAAAATTCGTAAGGGTATGAACCCTTTCTTACAAGAGGTTACGTTGAGGCCTTGGCTCAATATTTTCAAGATAAACACATGTAAGATCTAGTTTCTACGGTTAGGACCCCCACAACATCTAAGGCGTAGGAGAAGGGGAAGAAAAAGGAATCTCGTTGGAAGTCCTGACTAGGGAAATTTCTTCGGAAGCCTCACGGTTCTCCCATAAGGATGGTTTTGATACCTTGGGGTGTGACCTTAAAACTTTTCATGGATTCCACTATGGACTGGCCACTCATCCCATATGCAGATTTTTTCTAGTTTCCTATATGAAATGAGATATTTTGAGGAATTTACAATATTTTCATGATCAGTACCCACACACCTTGTGGAAATTCATCAATTAGAGAGTGGTTTCTCTTAATAACCTTGGATTTAGATCAGCACCATCGAACATTTTCTTATGATGTTGAGCCTAAGAGGGTAAACCATTACCTTCAAGAGCTTAAAACCTTGATCCATGCATGGAAAAATCGTTATAAATACTCTCATCGAATACATTCTATGTTGCGATCAGAGATAGGCGAATATGGTGATAGTGATGATCACTCTTCAGAGGGTGAAAATATTTCTGATTTTCATGCTATGGATAGAGCACGGGATTAGCCTTTCTCACACATAAACCCTCATACGAATTCAGATATTGGTGGTCCTAGGGTGGAGGAGGCACCCAAGAAGAAACTGCGACTGATGAATCCTAGTCTACATCCCTTGGCTGATCCTCCAACACTCTCCATTCCTATTAAAGCTTCCTTTCTAAGTGCTTACAAGGTTTTGGATGACTTAAGGGTGAAATCATCTCATTATGAAATTTTAAAACTACTTCAATGAGGGTACTTTGATCTTTAGGGTATTGGGGAATCCATTTCCCCCGCATTTATTTCTACTGAAGAACAACAAGATGAGGTGGCCGCATTCCTAGCTAATATGGAAAACTGCCTCCATGCTTCAAAATATATGATTTAATTATCTGAATAGGGGGAATGAATGCTTTTAATCTTAGAGCCAAATAATATTGAAGGATAGGTAATTCTATTTATTGACCCATATTTTAATTTACATCATTGTGAAGATTCTGAACTCTTCTATTATACTTATGTAGTGTCATGAAGAGTCTCTGGAGATAGTTCCTTCTCGAGTATTCAATACCAGGGGCACTGTAGTAGAGTAACATGTAGAGACCCGAAGCCTGACGTACATTGACATTACATTACATTTGCGGAATACTTAGTACATAACAAAAAACACACACACAAGGATCGTAATAGTTTAGTGTCTTTGGAAACTCGGAACATAATCTTCTAATCGTGGTGAAAGATCTTCAACATCTCCTATAAAGATCTTCCCTTTTTTTTTACCTAATACCTTTCTTTATATCCTGGGGAAAAGAAAACATAAAAGGGTGAGCTCAAATGCTCAGTAAGGGTAAACAAAAGAAATATCAATCACATCGTATTCATAAGAACATAACATTTTGGAAATCTTAACCTGCAAAAGAGAGCATAATATCTTAACATGGAACAAATCATAGAAGTGAAAATGAGATCCCCATAATCAAAACATAAAACTTGAAAACTTTGTGGCATGCACACATAATCATGGAAAATCATTTCTTGTTAGTCATGACCCATTGCCAAGACTATCTTAGTGGACAAAGTCCCTTTCTGAACCATGTTCACTCCTTGTTTCAGTCCTGTATCACTGAACCGAAATAACCTTCCGTTCCAGCCATGTCTATCTCATGAGATATAAAATCATTACCCAATGCATTGGAGGGAGATATAGGTCCCACCCATCTTATAATGAATCCTTTCTTATGTGTGCCACATAATCATAAATCATACATCATCACATAACCCATGTAATAAAAATGGAATTCTTAAACAACATGACATCATAAAACAATTCATATAAGATAAAGGAATTCATAAAAATGTGTCCATCACAACATAATAAAATCCATGTAATAATAGGGATAGAAACAGAACCCTTTTATTATCTTAGATGGAAAATAATTTTGATAAAATACTTGAACATCATTCTTGAGGAAAATATCCTTTCTTCTTCAAAAACACTTTTACTTTCTTAACATGTCATACAATTTTAATCTAAAAGAAGTTGATTAAAAATAAACTTGAATACTTGTAAAGGAAGCTTCTTTTAAATAATGTTTTAAAAATCCATTCATGCCGTATAAAAAAAACATTCTTCTCGTACTTTTGTCGGAAAAGTCAAAAAGTACCTCGTATGAAAAACGATAAAAGATTCCTTTCATATCTTTTACTAAAAACTCACAAAAGTGTAAAATAGGTTTTAAACAATTTTAGGTGGATGAAAATAATATTACATGTTGAGGAAAAATGGATGTGGATGATAAAATACACCCCAGTAAATTTCAAAGTATAAACAATCTCGAATAAAAATGAGATTGTGATATTTCCCTTACCTTAGGTCCGATTTGCTTCGTATGTGTCCTAACCTCCTGTATAATGATTTTAATAATGTCATTTACTTATTACAGAATCATATTCATTGTTATGATATCATATATGGTTCACTTATGACATTATTTTACCCGTTCTTTTGTAAATTCCACGTTAAAGAAGCGTTTTGGGTAAAATCGTTTCATTTATCGTAGGTGTTTTGACTTGTTGTTCTTGAAATCATTATTACTTATATCATGATTTACTTACTTCCAGAATATAAAACATGATTTATATATCATATATATTCAGTATATATATATATATAATAGATAGATAAATAAAATGAAAAACACCGTTCATGGAGACGGTAGTCCGTACGTACGCATGAACGCTGTTTTCCTTTCCTTATTGTCTTGAAATGGAAGTAAGTAGATGACATACATATATATATATATATACATAAATACAGTATCTTTATAATGTCATATATTTCATTATTATTTCTTATATATACTTTATAATCATTCTTAAATGGTTAACATGGAGAATGAATCTCATCGCGTCGTGGAGACGGTAGTCCGTACGTACGCACGAGCGATGATATCATTTCTATAAATATTGAATTGAATTGGAGTGGATTATAAAATATATCAGAATCAATATGATGTTGTAATAACTATGTATAGTTATTCTTTACACCATTATACCCATCCATGTAAGGTGGTGGTGGAAAATAGATTACACCACGGCGTGGAGACGGTATTCCATACGTACGCATGCGCGGTGATTTCTTTTTCCGTAGGATGGATAGATGGTGAAATAGGGTTGTTTCATACTTATAATAACATATCAGTATATGAGTGATACTGATGTTATTACTTCATAATGAAACAACCTAAGAAGAAGAAGTGGAAGAAGAAATAAAGATGAAAGAATTGGTAACGGTAATTACCTCTTCTTTGAAGCGCCTCTTTGAGACCTCCTCTTAGGGCACTAAAATTGGTCTTTGAGGAAGACCAGAACGTCTATGATGTTTCTAGGGAAGTGGAGAAGAGATTTTGGCAGGGGTTGGCCGAGCTTGAGTGCTCAAATTGGTGTGAGGAGGAGGGGGAGGAGGTGTCCTTTTATAAGGGAGGAGAGGGGCACCTTAGGAATATCTCAAAATATTATTTTATATTAAAGTCAAAATCGGTTTATAATGGTTCCAAAGGGTCTTATTTCGAAGATAAAGTGGGGATGGGTCGAAATCCTATCAACCAATAGGATTTAGACAAGTTTAGGTTATTATTTTAACCTTATCAATTAGATTTAACTCTAAGTTAAATAATTTACCTTTTACCGTGTCTTTTTGTTTTCTTTCACTATATGGTTAATACACTTACTATAACATGCCAAACGAACCCCAAATTGTATATTATTAATCAATATATCCTTATCTAAGTCATTTGGCCGAACCTTAGATTTTTAGGAATAAAATAACAATTAATAATATAATATTTGATTTAAAAACTATTTTGTGTCAATTTTGACACTATTTGATATATGATTTTTGTGAAAGTCATAACAGAATTATATTTTCTAACCAAGTTGATTAAATCAACACTAATATATCATAGTAACCTAGAAAATTAGTTTAATTCATAAAAAGTCTCAAATTACATTCATTTGAGCATTTATAACATCAATTATGTTAATATTTCCTTAAAAGGGTAATTACTGCATCATCGTTGTGTCATAAATAAATTAATTTATTTAAAGTCTAAAAATTATAAATAAAATATCATTATGTAGGAAATCTTTTTCGCTTTCTAATGAATATTTATAGTCGAATTTATCTTATGTATAACCCCATATTAAAAATGTTTTAGTTATTAAACTTTGATTTTAACTATTTTAACTATTCATTAAATAATATAATATTAAATGTCATAATCTAATCCAAGTGGACCTAAATGGTCATATTATATTCATAAGGTTTTTTTTGGTCGAATTTCACTTATCCAATAGAATTAGGACATGTGTTAGGGTAATAGTAATATCATATTTACCCTTAGTTACCCTATTTACTATTAACCGTGGTAAAAAAAGATAAAAAGTTACTATTCACCAAAAATTATTTTCATCTCATTGAACCACATTTTACTTACTGACATCAACCGTGTCTCTCGGATTTTTGAAATTCCATTCACAGAAGCGGTAAATGCTTTGTAGAAAATTGGAATGATATTTCTTCAAGTACATAACCAAATTCGGAAGAGTGATATCATAGATAACATAATAATTATGGCCAACAACATTCATCATGTCATTTATTCTCTAGCTGGCCAACTCATCAGTCAATCCAATCTTCCTTGGAGCCATATAATCTACACAAAGATAAAATATTTCACTTTTAAGTAAGTCTTTTTTATGAAATATTTTTGAAGAAAACAAAACAATGGTTAAGTCCTTAATGCGCATAAGTAAAATCGTGAAAATGATGGTGTGGAAGTCGAAATCATTACTGGAGAACAGCGACACAAAGAAGGGAGATCAATCGAGAAAATCAACACACTTGCACGATGAGAGCTCAAAAGCTTTGGAGGAAGGATGGTTTGTGTGATGTGGTGGGCATATATATAGGCGATCTTGTAACCCTGCATGCCTAAAACCTATGCACCGCTGAACTCGGTTTTCTCTTTTTCCTCAGAGTCAAATCATCTTTACTTTTTCAGTTCCAACTCTGAGGGGGGACTTTTGATGACACTCCTTTCCGTCACAGAGTCCAAGGAATGGGAATGGGAAATACCTTTAGCACAATGAGGGTTACCGTTTGAAGAACATCAAAAATTAACAAAGGTATGGACCAGGAACCCATTTAGAGGGAGTCGTACAAGTTTCATGTGCACTGTGCAAGTCACATGCTTTCCACCTATGGGTCGCACAAGTAACATGCACACCCTATTCTTTTTTTCCAAGGTTTCCAGTGGCCTATAAATAGCCCATGTGGGCCCCCCATTTCGGCGAAAGTTTTTCTAAAACTCATATTCAAGCTCTGGTCACCCAAGTCTTTGTCTGACGTCTTCCAAACAATTATAAGGTAATTATTTACCAAAAATGGAAGCTCTAAAGAGGAAGAATAAGGCCTATGTTTTAGAACTCATCAATACTTGTGTGCCTAAGTGTCCACCCCTTAAGGGAAATGAAGACACCTGTGCATCGCCTTGACCTCTCAAGGGAACTAGCGCACCACCCTTTTGGAAGCCTCTAGGGATGATACTAAGGGATTGAGTTAAAATTTTCCCAAGTATTACCCTATATATTCACCGTCACCCATGGTGATTCATGTCGGGCATGTATACTTGCACGACCAAGACTTGGGAGCCAGAATGATACTTGCGTGCCCCCTTCCTAGTCACTTCCTTTCTTCAAATCCGCCTCTCCTCTTCAATACATAGCCTTCAGACCACTCCCCAAAGCCATTTGTGACATGGTTCCTTTGTTGGCTTCCTTATCTAAAAGGTATTCTGTAAAAACCTCTCCCAAAAAATCGTGACTTACAATATTTATGTCACCACGGTTAGGGGTTTCCTATATAACCTCATCCTTTGAGATGAGATGATCTTTTGATTTGGGCCTTCTTTTCAGGAGTAAGCCCCTGTCATAGATTCCTTAAACATTGGGCATCCTCCTTTGGAGTAAACCCCAATCATAATTTCTTTTGATTTGGTCTTCCTTCTTAGGAATAAAACCCAAGCCTAAGTCCATCTTAATTTGGGCTACCTTTTCAGGGCTATGTCTTGAGTTATAATTCCAAATCTTCATAAAGTATAAATACCATTATGGACCCTACTCCTGGGCTACATTCCTAAGTTATGGCCTTCATTTACATGGGTTGTCATACATATGTAAACCCACGTCATTTATCATAACTGAATCTTTCATGAAACCATCATAAATTTTATTGATACCTCTTGTTTCTCACACTGAGCATGACTCACGTGAGCGTAGAGTGTAAAAATAATCACAACATCTCTTTTTTTGGGCCATTAACTATGCATAAACCCCATATTTCTTTGCCCGAACATCATAGACTTTGATATCTTCCTTAAAATTAGAGTACGTAAAAATTCTTTATATGGTTTGAGCCTATATTTCATTAATTATTTTCTGTACCATATGACATTAAACTATATCCTTCTTATCAAAATATGTGGGTTCTGATTCTTTTTTAACAAGGTTACGTAGGTAGCCCATATGTGGGTATGATCCAAACTCTGAAATAATCCATGTCCTTCTGAATGACAATTAACTTCATGTGCCCCTCTGAGTGGATTTTAAAGTAATATGGTTATCATAAGGACAAAGAGATTTCTATACAATGTATTGAAGGATACCATTGACTAAGAATCTCTAATACATACGGATGATTCTCCATTGATTAAGAACCTCAAATACATATAAAAGAATCTCTAAATCCCATAAATATCAATAATTCATTGCAAAATCTAACAGAAAACACATTTTCATGCTTGATAAATTAAGAAGGATTCATGAACATAACTTAAATCTATAATAGAGTCCCGGAGTGGGCAATAATTACCCCCAAAAAAGGTTTGATAAGACTGAACTCCCATCCTATCGACCAATGCAAATTATTAATCCTCGTCAGTCGACAACTAATGAGCACCTACCTTTGGAATGTAGGTCCAAATGGATATAGAATCATTTGGTGTTTCTGGTTCAATGAATAAACCAGTTAGAAAATGAATGGAAAGTTTGAAACTTAAACAAACAAGGTCATCCCTATTTCCAGAAGAAACAGAATTTTAGGGTTTTAAGGAGTTTTAGGGCCTTTTAGTGTTTTAGGGAGTTTAGGAATTTTAGGAGGTTTTATGTTTATTAGTGTCTTTTGGGGTTTTAGTATCATTAAGGTTTTCTATGGGTTTTTGCGATATTTAATGGAGTTAGGGTTTCTTTTGGTATTTTTGGGTGTTTTAGGGTGTTTTAGGTTCTTTTAGTGTTCTAAGTGTTTTTAAGGTATTTTTGGTTTTAGGGTTTAGGGTTGAAGGTGTAGTGTTGGGGGTTTAGGGTGTAAGGTTCCAGGTTTAGGGTGTATGATATAGGTTTTAGGGTTTGGGGTGTCAGTTTTGGTGTTTAGGGTGTTTCTTATTAGGTTATGGGTCAGGGTTCTATGGTTAGGGGTGTATGATATATGGTTTAATGTGTGGGGGTTAGTTTTAATGTTCTAGGGTCATATATTTTGGATTCATAAAGGTTTTAGGAGATTTTTAATGTTTTTAGGGTTTTTAGGGGATTTAGGGGTTTTAAGGGCTTTAAATTTGTTTTTTAGTGTTTTTAGGGTATGTAGTGATTTTTAAAGGTCTTAGGGGTTTTCTATGGTTTTTTAGTTTTTTAGGGTTTTGGATGGTTTCAGGGGTTTTTTGGGTTTTTGTGTTTTTTATGTTTTTTTGGTTTTAGGGTTTTAAGTGTTTTAAGGATTTTTTGAGTTTTTTTAGGGTTTTATAGTTTTAATGACATTATGGGTTTTGTGGGTTTTAACAGATTCTTATCATTTGGATGATTATTTAGGGATTCTAGGTTTTTTAGGGTTTTAGGGGGATTTTAGAATTTTTATTATTTTTGTATAGTTTTTAGGATTTTAGGGTTTTTAGGGTTTTTACTATTTTGACAGTTTCAAAGGATTTTATGTTATTTGTGGGGTTTTAGTTTTTCATTAGGCTCTTTTTAAATTCATGGGGGTTTTCATAGTTTTTTAGCATTTTATAGGGTTTCTCGGTTTTCACAATTCTTAGGATTTCAGTGTTTTTAGTGTTTTTTAGGGATTTTTATGGTTTTTATGGTCTTTTTTGGTTTTTAGATTCCTTAAGAGTTTTTTAAGAGTATGTCGGGGTTTTTCATGGTTGTAGGGTTTTTAGGATTTAGTGTGTTCTGGGGTCTCTTATATACTTTTAGGGGTGTTTAGGGTTTTGAGTGTTTTTTTTGGGTTTTATGGTTTTTGAGGGTTTAGATTTTTTTAGGATTTCATTGTTTTTATGGTTTTTTGTAGTTTAGTGTTTTTAATATTTTCAGGGTTTTTATATTTTTATGGTGTTTAAGGGGTTATATTGTTTTCTTGGATTTGGGGTCTATTAAGATTTATTATGGTTTCTAGAAACTTATAAGTTTTTTGTGTTTTTGTAGTGTTTTAATGGGTTTTATGGTTTTTAGTGTCCTTTATAATTCTTCTGTTTTTAGGGACTTTTAGGGTATTTAGTTTTCATTAGGGGTTTTAAGGTTTTTTACTGTTTTTTTGGATTTCTATGATATTTTTGGGTCTTTTCGTGATTTTTAGCATTTTAGTGAATTTTATTGTTTTAGGGTATTATTATGTCTTTTAGTTTTGTATGGTTATTTAAGTGTCTTATAGTCCTTCTGGGTTTTTATGGTTTTTAGGTACTTTTAGGGGGTTTTGGGTGTTTTTACCTTATTTACATCATACAATGCAAAACAAAATGGTTCAGTAGATAATAGCTAATTACTTACTATTGCAGAGTTTCACATTGGTTTGACCTTTTAATTTCAACCTGATTCACACTGTGACCCTTTTTTTGGGCTATATGGTCACTCTAGGACATGGTAGTGTGCCTTTTTTATATTTTCATGGAATTTCCACAGCTGATTTTCCTGGTTTGCGATTGGAGGGGGTTGTCTGTCTGTGCAATCGGCCCATGTCAATTACGATGTCCCTAAATGGTCTCCAACAGTTTCATTTGTGGATCCAAAAACACCAAATGACCCATTTATCCAATATTTATGGATCTATATTCTGATTTTAAACACTTGTTGGAAGATTTTACCAACAACACTTAAGGTCTCCATTGGACAATAGGATGGATGGTCGGGCTCATCGCACCCTTTTAGGGGTAATTATTTCCAACACAGGGACTCTATTTTAGATTTAATCAATTATCATATGTTCACAAGTCATTTATTTATTCCCTAGAATGTGTCTGTGATGTACCCTGAGAATAGTACAATCAATTTGAGTATGAATAGATCATGATCTTACCAGTACAATGCTGGCTAGCCATATGATGTGGCACTCTGGAGTTTACTGTCATCCAGGGGGAGGAGATCTATTTTTATGTCAGGGTTGAACTCATGAGATGTGATTCCATTCTATCCACATGAGTGGAATAATAGACCACTTAGTTTTCTTGGATTTGGGATATATACCTTCTAGGAGGCCTTCTTATCAGGGTGTGATTTGGGATTATACATGGGAGCATCGAATATGATAGAAATAAGTCCTGGATTAATTCTAAAGAGGCTATACTAACAAGTTTAGGGAAATTTTATTGGTGCTGACTTGTAAGGAGAATTTCACTTCAACTCACGGATTTATAAGGAATCCTACATATCATGGTCAGAGTAGGAATCATATTTATCGTAGTTCATTGTGTGCAGATTACGCATGGAAGCTTCCAATTTTCCTGGAAACATGAGGAGGATCTCAACCCATGATGATTTGAAGGATTAGTTGTGGCTTACACCTATGACGATGCCAGTGTTTTAGGGATATGAAAATATCATGATCACCACAAACCTCTAAGACCACATGAGTCTTGATCGGTGTGTAAAACTAGAGGAGGAAGAAGATCTGAAGATCACATGTCTGACATCATCTGCTGATAGATGGTACTAGATCCCAAAGGGAGAGAGAGAGAGAGAGAGAAAGGCTCTAAATTTCCAAATTTCCTCTACCATTTTGATATCAAGGATAATCACATTTCAAAATCTATCCATACATGTATCGGGCTGAACCTAAGAGGATAATGGGATCCACCTCCCATGTAATGGTTAGGGACTTACCTTAGGGAGAGTGCCTTGAAATATGTTTTGGGAAAGGGGAGAAGCATTTCTCCTTTCCTATGAAAAAATAGGGTGATCCCTTTGGAATTTCATTATCCCTCATTAATTGGAAAATCCATAGATTACCCTTGATCCCTATAACAAGGAGGTTCACAGAGGTATTCCATGTTTGGGCCACAATTTACCATGTGAATTTAAACATAAAAACATTTTGGGGGTCTACATACTTGTGGGTATTAATTGTGTGACTTTTCTTACCATGGCTTTGTAAACATACAAGGATGCACCAATGCACCTAATGGTTTTCTAATACAATTCATGTGGCTTTGGAAGAGGCTTTGGCCCTATGTTGATGGACTAGTTAGCAGAGAGTATTCAAAGGAATGTAATCATAAATGCATGATTGGGACCGGAAGTCAGAAATCTCAATGGTACCCTATTTCATGTAATGTTTCTTCATACATGTTGGGGTACTCTATATATAGTTAATTTATATACATGTGGAGGGTCCATCTACATACTGTGGTGGTATGCGGTCGTGGATACCATCGGCATACCAAGGTTGTATGTGTTCCTAGATGTTGTCTACATATCGATGTGGTAAACAGACTAAGATGTGGTTTGTGTACCATAATGGTACATAGCCTCAGTTTCCATACATATAATGTTGTGTTATGGAGTGTTGGATTCCTTCTGCATAGTGAAGTTCTATTCCATTTATATTTTTGTTCAAATAGTGATTCATTATGTGTTAAACTGGATTTTAGAAGTGCAATTGACCCTGTGGTTAATGGTAAGTTCATTCATAAAGAGAATATGTTTCACAGTTCTCCAATTAGTTCAAATTCACTTTGTTGTTATTATTATGTTTCCATCCCTTAATGGTATGTGGTTGGTTTGTACCAACTGTAAGCCATTTGTGATTTCATACTTCATCAATCATTTTTCATCAATTTCTTCCATCCTTGAATTCCAATATCCCCAAAAAATCAATTCCTCCTTCTCAGCACCCCTTAGGGTCCTTTTATTAAGTGGAGAGAAAGATTTATCTTTGAGTCACACAACACATTTTGTGGAAGCCCATGGTGAAATCATCTAGCTTATATATGACTCAGTCAACAATGGTTTGTGGGGCTGAGGTTCGTGAGGCTGCAGTTCATAGGGGAATAAATCACCATCATGATCCCATGAAGGACACAATTCACAGGGATGGTTTGTAGAGGCATACCTCTTCTTCATGCTTTCTCTAATGTCATGGTTAGTGAGGGACCCACTACATTATTCAATTATTCCATGACATTCCTATTTTTCCAGCAAACGCCTCACATGCTAGAATTTATTGGGTTGTCCACATATAATTCGGTTCATAGGAAATATCATCTGTGTACCATTCCTCGAAATTAGTATATGGACAACATTGGTCCTCTACCAAATTTGGTCTCTTCAAAGTTTTTCTAAATTTTTTAATTCATCCTATGTTTTGTTCCATCATCAAATTTTTGGCTGTATTCGCCTTCCCTTTTCAGAGTTTTTAGGACCGTAAAAATACCCCCCATCAGAATGGAGTCTGATCAATATGAAGAAAAGGATATTCTAATATAGAAATCCATCCTGAATGGAATTGGTATGTGGTGAAATTTTGTAACTATTAGGGGACTATTCCATTATATTGGGGGGAATAGGTAATTTTTCATTTACCTGATATCTTAGTGAAATGTGCTCCACATTTTCCCTTATAATTCCTTGCTTCTTTGTACAGGTTCCTTCACAGACTCCTTCGACCAAAAACCATGCTTCGTCTTCTGAGAACCGAAAATTCTTCACGGTCACCTTCACTCATGTACGAAAATATTAAATCTATGAATAGAACATTAATTTTTAAACATAAAAATTTAATTATTCACTTCATAATACCATGTATAGTGGCTCAGTATTCGTAAAAACCAGTATGTGAACCGTTCGGTTCGCTATCCATCACTTTATGGGTTAGCATCTTGTAGAGCATTCTGTGAATTTTTAGTTCACAGGTAATTCATTCCACAAAATATTTTTGATTTTCAATATATATATCCTTTCTATTCCAACATCGCAAAGTCCTTTGACAATTTTTGTTCTTTTTCCCAATAATTTTAATGGAATGACCTATTTTTATGATCTTTCTAATGAATATAAGAGATGGATATTCCTCTAGTTACATACAATGATAATGTTGTTGCCGATGATGCTATTGTACCCCTTTCATCTATTATTGAAAGGAAGAAGAGTATGGAAGAATCTATTGATGAAAAAATACATGTCGCCTCACTACATTAATCCTTAGCATATCTTCATACCATGACTGAGAGGGAGTATCCAATATCATGATGACTACCCATTTCTAGATTTAGTCTACCATCAAATACATCTATTCTGGAACAACATGTGGCTGACCATCCAACATCCTGGATAATCAAGATCACCATTCATAAGGAACTTATCTCATTGAGAGGATGCTTCATACATAACGATACTACTACTAGGATATTATTGAAATAATCTCCTCAGAATCTAGAGGAGGAATGGAAGAATCTAGATGAAATAGACCATTTCATAATAGAATGGCATGAAAGGCCACCATAAATGAAAAACATCGGTAGACATCAAAAAGGGACCTTCACTCTGGAGGTTTTTTCAGCTTGGATTGGGGATTTCCAATATACGTTCAACATATTTTTGAATAATTTCGCGTCGAATTGTAGACTGTGGGGTTATATACGGTTGTCTGGGTATCCCAGACCTATTCTCTTCAGACCCATGCCCTCATTTTACACATTCTGAGCAACTAGAATCTGGATACCAATACAATTAATTTAACCCATGGGGAATTCTCTATTAGTCACTAGAATTTATGGATTATTTTTAGGGTCCCAATTATCGGGGATTTGTATTTGATGTTTCTAAATCTTGCTTCCACCTCGGAAACTGAGTAGAGGAATCCTCCTCTGGAAAAAGTTCTCATTTCCCAAGAAAATAATAATTTGAAGAATATCAACCAATGACCAAAGGAAGACATTTTTTCTCAAAGTGTATTAATGTATTTTCCAAGAAAATTGGTCAAGATCCTGATGTGGGTAAACCTATTTCCTATCCATCGTAGGAAACATGAAGGTGAGAAACATCCAACATGCATACCATGGGGGACGGTGAGTTTCTACGATAGGCAATGGGAACACATCCCTAATGTGGACCACTTGTTTTGGTTGGTAGACATATTGGCCAATTTTTGAGTGGCTGGATTTTTCTAGTGTGAGACTCTGGTGGTGTGAGAGTCACAATCTTCTTTATAGCAGCTGAACTGGATGTCCAAAAATTAATCAACCTAGCCATTCCAGTCTTGGCCAAAATCTACCATTTACTAGGCTATGTTAGTGAATGAAGGCCACCTCATCAGATGACTCGGCCCTTCCAAATCCTCTATGGATACATAGGATCCCAAATGGGAGGCTACACATTTATCAATCCCTTTACAATTCTACATGATGTTCTTAAACCGTACCATCAAAACGCCAGTGGGGATATGCCATTGGGCTAGACTGCCTAGGATAAGTTGTATGATCGTACTGAAATGAATGAATGAGAGTTTATGGATTGAATCAACTATCAAGATCACTTAATCTATTTTCCTTACACATACACTTCTAAAACCCTTATAAACACTGATCTAGAAGACTTTGTCAACCGAGTATACCTATTTTCTTTCAGAGAGGGTAGCTTGGATTCTCATATTTAATGGGAAATTATCTATGAGGGATATGTTACTTGATAATTCATTCACTACTTTAACTATATTCAAATGTTGTGTCACCCTTACATAAACTACATATGTCAATAAAAACATCTTATGATTTATCGATAGTTATAGATGATGTTTACCAAGGTGGATATAGTTCTAGGCCATGCTTCAAAATTCGTAGGGGTATGAACCCTTTCTTACAAGAGGTTACGTTGAGGCCTTGGCTCAATATTTTCAAGATAAACACATGTAAGATCTAGTTTCTACTGTTAGGACTCCCACAACATCTAAGGCTTAGGAGAAGGGGAAGAAAAAGGAATCTCGTTGGAAGTCCTGACTAGGGAAATTTCTTCGGAAGCCTCACGGTTCTCCCATAAGGATGGTTTTGATACCTTGGGGTGTGACCTTAAAACATTTCATGGATTCCACTATGGACTGGCCACTCATCCCATATGCAGATTTTTTCTAGTTTCCTATATGAAATGAGATATTTTGAGGAATTTACAATATTTTCGTGATCAGTACCCACACACCTTGTGGAAATTCATCAATTAGAGAGTGGTTTCTCTTAATAACCTTGGCTTTAGATCAGCACCATTGAACATTTTCTTATGATGTTGAGCCTAAGAGGGTAAACCATTACCTTCAAGAGCTTAAAACCTTGATCCATGCATGGAAAAATCGTTATAAATACTCTCATCGAATACATTCTATGTTGCGATCAGATATAGGCGAATATGGTGATAGTGATGATCACTCTTCAGAGGGTGAAAATATTTCTGATTTTCATGCTATGGATAGAGCACGGGATTAACCTTTCTCACACATAAACCCTCATACGAATTCAGATATTGGTGGTCCTAGGGTGGAGGAGGCACCCAAGAAGAAACTGCGACTGATGAATCCTAGTCTACATCCCTTGGCTGATCCTCCAACACTCTCCATTCCTATTAAAGCTTCCTTTCTAAGTGCTTACAAGGTTTTGGATGACTTAAGGGTGAAATCGTCTCATTATGACATTTTAAAACTACTTCAATGAGGTTACTTTGATCTTTAGGGTATTGGGGAATCCATTTCCCCCGCATTTATTTCTACTGAAGAACAACCAGATGAGGTGGCCGCATTCCTAGCTAATATGGAAAACTGCCTCCATGCTTCAAAATATATGATTTAATTATCTGAATAGTGGGAATGAATGTTTTTAATCTTAGAGCCAAATAATATTGAAGGATAGGTAATTCTATTTATTGACCCATATTTTAATTTACATCATTGTGGAGATTCTGAACTCTTCTATTATACTTATGTAGTGTCATGAAGAGTCTCTGGAGATAGTTCCTTCTCGAGTATTCAATACCAGGGGCACTGTAGTAGAGTAACATGTAGAGACCCGAAGCCTGACGTACATTGAAATTACATTACATTTGCGGAATACTTAGTACATAACAAAAACCACACACACAAGGATCGTAATAGTTTAGTGTCTTTGGAAACTCGGAACATAATCTTCTAATCGTGGTGAAAGATCTTCAACATCTCCTATAAAGATCTTCCCTTTTTTTTACCTAATACCTTTCTTTATATCCTGGGGAAAAGAAAACATAAAAGGGTGAGCTCAAATGCTCAGTAAGGGTAAACAAATGAAATATCAATCACATCGTATTCATAAGAACATAACATTTTGGAAATCTTAACCTGCAAAAGAGAGCATAATATCTTAACATGGAACAAATCATAGAAGTGAAAATGAGATCCCCATAATCAAAACATAAAACTTGAAAACTTTGTGGCATGCACACATAATCATGGAAAATCATTTCTTGCTAGTCATGACTCATTGCCAAGACTATCTTAGTGGACAAAGTCCCTTTCTGAACCAAGTTCACTCCTCGTTTCAGTCCTGTATCACTGAACCGAAATAACCTTCTGTTCCAGCCATGTCTATCTCATGAGATATAAAATCTTTACCCAATGCATTGGAGGGAGATATAGGTCCCACCCATCTTATAATGAATCCTTTCTTATGTGTGCCACATAATCATAAATCATACATCATCACATAACCCATGTAATAAAAATCTAATTCTTAAACAACATGACATCATAAAACAATTCATATAAGATAAAGGAATTCATAAAAATGTGGCCATCACAACATAATAAAATCCATGTAATAATAGGGATAGAAACAGAACCCTTTTATTATCTTAGATGGAAAATAATTTTGAAAAAATACTTGAACATCATTCTTGAGGAAAATATCATTTCTTCTTCAAAAACACTTTTACTTTCTTAACATGTCATACAATTTTAATCTAAAAGATGTTGATTAAAAATAAACTTGAATACTTGTAAAGGAAGCTTCTTTGAAATAATGTTTTAAAAATCCATTCATGTCGTATAAAAAAAACATTCTTCTCGTACTTTTGTCGGAAAAGTCAAAAAGTACCTCGTATGAAAAACGACAAAAGATTCCTTTCATATCTTTTACTAAAAACTCACAAAAGTGTAAAATAGGTTTTAAACAATTGTAGGTGGATGAAAATAATATTACATGTTGAGGAAAAATGGATGTGGATGATAAAATACACCCCAGTAAATTTCAAAGTATAAACAATCTCGAATAAAAATGAGATTGTGATATTTCCCTTACCTTTGGTCCGATTTGCTTCGTATGTGTCCGAACCTCCTGTATAATGATTTTAATAATGTCATTTACTTATTACAGAATCATATTCATTGTTATGATATCATATATGGTTCACTTATGACATTATTTTACCCGTTCTTTTGTAAATTCCATGTTAAAGAAGCGTTTTGGGTAAAATCGTTTCATTTATCGTAGGTGTTTTGACTTGTTGTTCTTGAAATCATTATTACTTATATCATGATTTACTTACATCCAGAATATAAAACATGATTTATATATAATATATATTCAGTATATATTTATAATAGATAGATAAATAAAATGAAAAACACCGTTCATGGAGACGGTAGTCCGTACGTACGCATGAACGATGTTTTCCTTTCCTTATTGTCTTGAAATGGAAGTAAGTAGATGACATACATATATATATATATATATACATAAATCCAGTAGCTTTATAATTTCATATATTTCATTATTATTTCTTATATATACTTTATAATCATTCTTAAATGGTTAACATGGAGAATGAATCTCATCGCGTCGTGGAGACGGTAGTCCGTACGTACGCACGAGCGATGATATCATTTCTATAAATATTGAATTGAATTGGAGTGGATTATAAAATATATCAGAATCAATATGATGTTGTAATAACTATGTATAGTTATTCTTTACACCATTATACCCATCCATGTAAGGTGGTGGTGGAAAATAGATTACACCACGGCGTGGAGACGGTATTCCATACGTACGCATGCGCGGTGATTTCTTTTTCCGTAGGATGGATAGATGGTGAAATAGGGTTGTTTCATACTTATAATAACATATCAGTATATGAGTGATACTGATGTTATTACTTAATAATGAAACAACCTAATAAGAAGAAGTGGAAGAAGAAATAAAGATGAAAGAATTGGTAACGGTAATTACCTCTTCTTTGAAGCGCCTCTTTGAGACCTCCTCTTAGGGCAGTAAATTGGTCTTTGAGGAAGACCAGAACCTCTATGATGTTTCTAGGGAAGTGGAGAAGAGATTTTGGCAGGGTTTGGCCGAGCTTGAGTGCTCAAATTGGTGTGAGGAGGAGGGGGAGGAGGTGTCCTTTTATAAGGGAGGAGAGGGGCACCTTAGGAATATCTCAAAATATTATTTTATATTAAAGTCAAAATCGGTTTATAATGGTTCCAAAGGGTCTTATTTCGAAGATAAAGTGGGGATGGGTCTAAATCCTATCAACCAATAGGATTTAGACATGTTTAGGTTATTATTTTAACCTTATCAATTAGATTTAACTCTAAGTTAAATAATTTACCTTTTACCGTGTCTTTTTGTTTTCTTTCACTATATGGTTAATACACTTACTATAACATGCCAAACGAACCCCAAATTGTATATTATTAATAAATATATCCTTATCTAAGTCATTTGGCCGAACCTTAGATTTTTAGGAATAAAATAACAATTAATAATATAATATTTGATTTAAAAACTATTTTGTGTCAATTTTGACACTATTTGATATATGATTTTTGTGAAAGTCATAACAGAATTATATTTTCGAACCAAGTGGATTAAATAAACACTAATATATCATAGTAACATAGAAAATTAGTTTAATTAATAAATAGTCTCAAATTACATTCATTTGAGCATTTATAACATCAATTATGTTAATATTTCCTTAAAAGGGTAATTACTGCATCATCGTTGTGTCATAAATAAATTAATTTATTTAAAGTCTAAAAATTATAAATAAAATATCATTATGTAGGAAATCTTTTTCGCTTTCTAATGAATATTTATAGTCGAATTTATCTTATGTATAACCCCATATTAAAAATGTTTTAGTTATTAAACTTTGATTTTAACTATTTTAACTATTCATTAAATAATATAATATTAAATGTCATAATCTAATCCAAGTGGACCTAAATGGTCATATTATATTCATAAGGTTGTTTTTGGTCGAATTTCACTTATCCAATAGAATTAGGACATGTGTTAGGGTAATAGTAATATCATATTTACCCTTAGTTACCCTATTTACTATTAACCGTGGTAAAAAAAGATAAAAAGTTACTATTCACCAAAAATTATTTTCATCTCATTGAACCACATTTTACTTACTGACATCAACCGTGTCTCTCGGATTTTTGAAATTCCATTCACAGAAGCGGTAAAATTAAGTTTTATGAAAAATTCAGTTTTTTTAACTACCACTTAGTAGTTTCACTATTCATCAAAAATTGATGTTTTTCAGAACAATGCCAAAATTTCATTCTAAGATATATTTCATATTCCAAATTCAAAAATGAAGTCTATTTTACCAAATTCATAACATAGAAGTTGCATTGATTAATTTTATAATTAAATCCCGCTGTTAAAACAAATAGCGTGTTTTTAAGAAACAATATCTATCAAAAGATTGCCACTTGTTTATGTCTGGTTTAAATGTGAAATTACATCCAATGACCAACATTGTATTAAATTGTAAAAATATATTCTAAATATACTTTAAAACCACTCAAATTAAGAATTTATCACTATTAATTATTTTGATTAAAAAAGTTGTTTTAATTATAATTTAGTAAATTTCACTATTCATCAGAATATGAAAGTTATCCGAAAAGTACCAAAATTTCACCTTAGTCTAAATTCGATACTCCGAATCCAAAAATGAAGTTTATTTTGAGAGCTAAAATTTCTAAAATTTTAAAAAGTGGTTATTACTATTCATAACGGCTAGTTTTAATAATATTTTAATAGCATGTCGTTGTTTCGTGAAACTCAGTATTGCGTACTACACACGCTATCGAGGAAGGTTGCGATTGCGTGTAATGCAAGGCAAGTCAAATATGCGTGTTGTGAAAGCTCCTTTTGGTGTATCTTACAACACAAGACATTAATAAAATTAAAAAGAATATTTTTCATAAAATCTTGGGCTGTTACATTCTACCCCCCTTAAAATGAATTTCGCCCTCGAAATTCGTCGGGGATATAAATGGTTTACTATTCGAAAGTTTCTTTAATAGAAACCCACATCGTAAAAAGGAATACCAAAACCAATATTTTAAAACAAAAGTATGAAACTTAACGGTTACCCAAATAAACTAATCACCGGGTTTCCACATAGGTGAAAATATGGATATGGAAGAAAAATCTAACCATCGTGTTCTGATGGAGAGTGGTAGAGAACATGGCTATGGAAAAGCCAACAATCACAAATCCATAAATTTGTGACGATCTAAGGTACCATCCGATTCATCAGGTATAAGATCACTAGGACAACATTTTTGGTTTTCAAGATCATTTCCCTAAAGTTGAAAATTTGAATTAGAATAAATACTTATTTTATTTTGGTACAATCTCACTGTTGTTCGTGCCTTGAACAATTTCCACTTCATATCTTAAATAAATGAAGTTGAATTTGTTATTCATGAAGTGTTAGCAGATCATGTGATAGAATGACGGGTCATTCCATCTGTCTCAAACAAAAGGTTAGCAAAAATTATATGCATAAGTCGATCTATAGTGAGATTAATCATATATGGTTCCTAAAATGGACTTATACTTCATATATCATACTGCTTAATATAATAAAACTAGTTTCTACTAAACAGGGACTTCCTGTAGGCCAGTGGTAGGCGATAAAGGCCAGTCGCACTTCGGTTGTGGGTTCGATTCCCACAGCCTTGTCCGAAGCGATGGGCAGTCGTCCGTCCTGCAGGTTGTCCTTTTTCCAAAACTATATAACAACCCATCAATAATATCAAAAAAACAAACAATACTAACTTATGTCCAACATAATTCATTCCAATCTTTAGGCTTATCCATAATACTGCAGTCGACTCTCATAATATAGTGAAAACGATTACCAGAGATTTGACAACATCGTCGATCCCCATATATCATAAGATATGTTTTGTTGGTCACATTCCAAACATTCAAAGTCCTTAATCGTGTATTCTCTTGAATACCTTAGTGAAAACATGAATGCAGTTAAAAGTTAACACTTTTCACATACCAAAATCCTCAAAATTCTATATACTCAAACTTAGTCCTTATATCAATCATGAGCTCATGAATACTGTTAAACATTTCATTTTCCCGTTTTCCCTTCATTATGCGCATAATATCTCAATCACATTGAATACCACATTAGACCAATACATAAATATTCCAATATTCCATGATACAACATTATTTTGGAATCCCATTACATAAACACTTAATCATACCACCACATCGTTGTCATATTCAACATTGCCAATAGTGATCGCATGTGACTTCCCTTTGTCCTTTGCCTTCAGTGGTTGCTCATGTTGATCATCACTAACCCTTGGATTAGGGCATTTATTAGCATAATGCCCCATTTCCTTGCACTTGAAGCATTGGAGTGTTGGTTGTACGTTCTCTGCAGTGTTTGATTTATTCACTTCATTAGAATTCCTTTTTCCATTACTTCGACACTCAGCTGCTCGATGACCTTCTTTTCCACACTTAAAACATTTTCTAGTCCCTTTAAGACAATCTCCACCATGCTTCTTTCCACACTTTGTGCATAAGGAAACATTCATCTTGTTTTCACCATTATTCTGAGATTTCTCCTTGAAATCCATCTTTCGTTTCTTGTCAAACCCATGAGATGGATATGTAACACCAACTTCCATTTCTACCTTGATAGCACAACGCACAATTTCTTCATAGCTACTGAAGTCTCTTATAGCTAATGCCCTTCGAAGACTTTGTTTTAAGCCACTGAAAAATCGATCAACTTTACTTTCAGGTTGGATGATAATACCAGAAGCGTACCTTGCAAGTCTTGTAAAATTTGCTTCATAGGTACCAAAAGATTCATCATCCCTTTGCTTCAGTTCAAGAAACTCTTTCTCCATATTTGTTCGGAAAATACGAGGGAGTACTTATTGAAAAATAAGTTCTTGAACTCGTCCCATTCCATAGACTCAATTTCATCCCTTTGCCTCGTATTCTTAATAAGATTCCACCATTGATCAGCATCTCCTTCCAAACGATACACTGCTAGGATGACTTTATCATGTTCAGAACATTGAAGAACTGAAAATATCTTTTCAGTAGTACTAATCCATTGTTCAGCAACTAATGGATCAGTAGACCCACTGAAAGAAGGTGGACGCTGCCTCATGAAGGATTCAACAGAATGTTGCTCCTTCCTTTGCTCGTTTGTAAGTCCTGCATGATTCATAGCTTGAGAAAGTTGTGTGAGCATGGCTACAAGATTTTTCATTCCAGCTCCCATATCGTTTGGTTGCTCAGGGGGACAATCATTGCATTGCCCATCACATTCCACATTAACACGGTTCCTTCGGGTTCCAGCCATCGTCTAAAACCCCAAAAGAATAGTATGAGAGGCAAAAATCATGCTAGGGAAAACAACATAATAAAGGGGTAGTACCCTCAATATCTAACATCTTAGGTTAAATTCGAAGATCGTTATCACAATTCTAAGACTATAACCTATACGTATACTTAACCTTAGAGACATCCCTAGAAATACCTTAGAAATATCTCTAGGGATCTCACTAACGTTTTCGCATCCTAGTTTCCAAAGGTTGACTAAACCTTTCCTCTGATACCAACTGTAGACACCCGAAGCCTGACGTACATTGACATTACATTACATTTGCAGAATACTTAGTACATAACAAAAAACACACACACAAGGATCGTAATAGTTTAGTGTCTTTTGAAACTCGGAACATAATCTTCTAATCGTGGTGAAAGATCTTCAACATCTCCTATAAAGATCTTCCCTTTTTTTACCTAAAACCTTTCTTTATATCCTGGGGAAAAGAAAACATAAAAGGGTGAGCTCAAATGCTCAGTAAGGGTAAACAAAAGAAATATCAATCACATCGTATTCATAAGAACATAACATTTTGGAAATCTTAACCTGCAAAAGAGAGCATAATATCTTAACATGGAACAAATCATAGAAGTGAAAATGAGATCTCCATAATCAAAACATAAAACTTGAAAACTTTGTGGCATGCACACATAATCATGGAAAATCATTTCTTGTTAGTCATGACTCATTGCCAAGACTATCTTAGTGGACAAAGTCCCTTTCTGAACCGAGTTCACTCCTCGTTTCAGTCCTGTATCACTGAATCGAAATAACCTTCCGTTCCAGCCATGTCTATCTAATGAGATATAAAATCTTTACCCAATGCATTGGAGGGAGATATAGGTCCCACCCATCTTATAATGAATCCTTTCTTATGTGTGCCACATAATCATAAATCATACATCATCACATAACCCATGTAATAAAAATGGAATTCTTAAACAAAATGACATCATAAAACAATTCATATAAGATAAAGGAATTCATAAAAATGTTTCCATCACAACATAATCAAATCCATGTAATAATAGGGATAGAAACAGAACCCTTTTATTATCTTAGATGGAAAATAATTTTGATAAAATACTTGAACTTCATTCTTGAGGAAAATATCCTTTCTTCTTCAAAAACACTTTTACTTTCTTAACATGTCATACAATTTTAAACTAAAAGAAGTTGATTAAAAATAAACTTGAATACTTGTAAAGGAAGCTTCTTTGAAATAATGTTTTAAAAATCCATTCATTCCGTATAAAAAAACATTCTTCTCGTACTTTTGTTGGAAAAGTCAAAAAGTACCTCGTATGAAAAACGATAAAAGATTCCTTTCATATCTTTTACTAAAAACTCACCAAAGGGTAAAATAGGTTTTAAAAAATTGTAGGTGGATGAAAATAATATTACATGTTGAGGAAACATGGATGTGGATGATAAAATACACCCCAGTAAATTTCAAAGTATAAACAATCTCGAATAAAAATGAGATTGTGATATTTCCCATACCTTAGGTCCGATTTGCTTCGTATGTGTCCGAACCTCCTGTATAATGATTTAAATATTGTCATTGACTTATTACAGAATCATATTCATTGTTATGATATCATATATGGTTCACTTATGACATTATTTTACCCGTTCTTTTGTAAATTCCATGTTAAAGAAGCGTTTTGGGTAAAATCGTTTCATTTATCGAAGGTGTTTTGACTTGTTGTTATTGAAATCATTATTACTTATATCATGATTTACTTACCTCCAGAATATAAAACATGATTTATATATCATATATATTCAGTATATATATATATAATAGATAGATAAATAAAATTAAAAACACCGTTCATGAAGACGGTAGTCCGTACGTACGCATGAACGCTGTTTTCCTTTCCTTATTGTCTTGAAATGGAAGTAAGTAGATGACATACATATATATATATATATACATAAATCCAGTAGCTTTATAATGCCATATATTTCATTATTATTTCTTATATATACTTTATAATCATTCTTAAATGGTTAACATGGAGAATGAATCTCATCGCGTCGTGGAGACGGTAGTCCGTATGTACGCACGAGCGATGATATCATTTCTATAAATATTGAATTGAATTGGAGTGGATTATAAAATATATCAGAATCAATATGATGTTGTAATAACTATGTATAGTTATTCTTTACACCATTATACCCATCCATGTAAGGTGGTGGTGGAAAATAGATTACACCACGGCGTGGAGACGGTATTCCGTACGTACGCACGCGCGGTGATTTCTTTTTCCGTAGGATGGATAGATGGTGAAATAGGGTTGTTTCATACTTATAATAACATATCAGTATATGAGTGATACTGATGTTATTACTTCATAATGAAACAACCTAAGAAGAAGAAGTGGAAGAAGAAATAAAGATGAAAGAATTGGTAACGGTAATTACCTCTTCTTTGAAGCGCCTCTTTGAGACCTCCTCTTAGGGCACTAAAATTGGTCTTTGAGGAAGACCAGAACCTCTATGATGTTGCTAGGGAAGTGGAGAAGATATTTTGGCAGGGTTTGGCCGAGCTTGAGTGCTCAAATTGGTGTGAGGAGGAGGGGGAGGAGGTGTCCTTTTATAAGGGAGGAGAGGGGCACCTTAGGAATATCTCAAAATATTATTTTATATTAAAGTCAAAATCGGTTTATAATGGTTACAAAGGGTCTTATTTCGAAGGTAAAGTTGGGATGGGTCTAAATCCTATCAACCAATAGGATTTAGACAAGTTTAGGTTATTATTTTAACCTTATCAATTAGATTTAACTGTAAGTTAAATAATTTAACTTTTACCATGTCTTTTTGTTTTCTTTCACTATATGGTTAATACACATACTATAACATGACAAACGAACCCCAAATTGTATATTATTAATAAATATATCCTTATCTAAGTCATTTGGCCGAACCATAGATTTTTAGGAATAAAATAACAATTAATAATATAATATTTGATTTAAAAACTATTTTGTGTCAATTTTGACACTATTTGATATATGATTTTTGTGAAAGTCATAAAAGAATTATATTTTCGAACCAAGTTGATTAAATCAACACTAATATATCATAGTAACCTAGAAAATTAGTTTAATTCATAAAAAGTCTCAAATTACATTCATTTGATCATTTATAACATCAATTATGTTAATATTTCCTTGAAAGGGTAATTACTGCATCATCGTTGTGTCATAAATAAATTAATTTATTTAATGTATAAAAATTATAAATAAAATATAATTATGTAGGAAATCTTTTTAGATTTCTAATGAATATTTATAGTCGAATTTATCTTATGTATAACCCCATATTAAAAATGTTTTAGTTATTAAACTTTGATTTTAACTATTTTAACTATTCATTAAATAATATAATATTAAATGTCATAATCTAATCCAAGTGGACCTAAATGGTAATATTATATTCATAAGGTTGTTTCTGGTCTAATTTCACTTATCCAATAGAATTAGGACATGTGTTAGGGTAATAGTAATATCATATTTACCCTTAGTTACCCTATTTACTATTAACCGTGGTAAAAAAAGATAAAAAGTTACAATTCACCAAAAACTATTTTCATCTCATTGAACCACATTTTACTTACTGACATCAACTGTGTCTCTCGGATTTTTGAAATTCCATTCACAGAAGCGGTAAAATTAAGTTTTATGAAAAATTCAGTTTTTTTAACTACCACTTAGTAGTTTCACTATTCATCAAAAATTGATGTTTTTCAGAACAATGCCAAAATTTCATTCTAAGATATATTTCATATTCTGAATTCAAAAATGAAGTCTATTTTACCAAATTCATAACATAGAAGTTGCATTAATTAATTTAATAATTAAATCCCGCTGTTAAAACAAATAGCGTGTTTTTAAGAAACAATATCTATCAAAAGATTGACACTTGTTTATGTCTGGTTTAAATGTGAAATTACATCCAATGACCAACATTGTATTAAATTGTAAAAATATATTCTAAATATACTTTAAAACCACTCAAATTAAGAATTTATCACTATTAATTATTTTGATTAAAAAAGTTGTTTTTAATTATAATTTAGTAAATTTCACTATTCATCAGAATATGAAAGTTATATGAAAAGTACCAAAATTTCACCTTAGTCTAAATTCGATACTCCGAATCCAAAAATGAAGTTTATTTTGAGAGCTAAAATTTCTAAAATTTTAAAAAGTGGTTATTACTATTCATAACGGCTAGTTTTAATAATATTTTAATAGCATATCGTTGTTTCGTGAAACTCAGTATTGCGTACTACACACGCTATCGAGGAAGGTTGCGATTGCGTGTAATGCAAGGCAAGTCAAATATGCGTGTTGTGCAAGCTCCTTTTGGTGTATCTTACAACACAATACATTTATAAAATTAAAAAGAATATTTTTCATAAAATCTTGGGCTGTTACATAACATGCCCCATCATATGCGGGGATTGCATGAGAATGTTCTCTTGGTGTTGCCGAACATATAGAGGCATTCATTGAAAATCCTACTAGGGAATCCCCTCCTCTAGTTCCACTTGATATTCATGTCAGGTATCCTTCCCCATGGAGTACCAAGAAATGATGAAAGGAATCCCAACTATTGAAATGCATCTAAAAGGGTATTGTGAGTAATTTCCACATCTGCCTATCCAGTTGTCATACCAAATGATTTTATATTACTGACCATTTATCACGTTGATATTTTGATTTAGAATCAATAAGTAATTAGATGGTAGTTTCCCAAGGGTCTGCATCTCATATTCCTACTCTAGTAGAAGAAGGACCACTATCAGTCTTGGTTGAATAGGGTGAAGAGATAGGGAAAGGTGAGGGGACTAGGGGTATTCTGATCCTTCAAGATTGATCTTCCGCAAATCAAGAAACATGTACCCAGATGGGAGGAGGGGAATCTAGAGGTTGAATCCCAACTAGGCATGTTGATATCACTACCATAGAGAATTCTAGGAAGAATTTGATATCAGCAGCTAAATTTGATGAATATCCCCACTCACATTAGGATATCAGAGGTGTTCAATGTCTTGAGGAGTCAACTACCATAGTCCATATGGATGCTTCCCCTTTGTAGGGAACTCTTTTGGATGTTAATTCCCCAACAAAGCATACTGATCCTACTCCTTTGAGAGGTACAACCACCAAGGAGGCAACTATACCTACTTCCAAAAATTTGGAACAATCCATCGTACATTTTTTTCAATTGTAGGCACAAAAATGATCTTGGATCCATGATGTTTAAGACTGACCATCATAACTTTTTCTAGGATGATAATCCCAATGAGCCTGATTTCTATTTGTGAACATCTATAGGTTGTTGGTCTGATTGGGCATGGCCTCGATCCATGGATGCATTTAAATTGTCTTGGGACTCAACTTATTATTGGAAATGTAGTATCATCTTTATTGGGTAGGGATTCCACTAGGGACGTTGAAGTCGTCATTTCTTTAGAAGGTGGAGGTGAGGTTTTTAGTACTCCTACCTCCTCTCATTCTTTCCCATCTTTTATAGGGATTAATGGTGTTTACATGATTCATTTTTGAATATAGGATCATGACAGAAAACACTTGCGATTTCAATAAGGATTTTGATTATTCCCTCTGTTGCAATTGTCAGGGGTGAGGTTTCTTAGGGATTCAGTCATGCTATGGCATTGAATCTGGTCCCTCCATAGTTATGGTGATTCCTGGATATATTTTTTATCTGGGAGTGATTCTAGGACTAATGGAGAGGACCAGGTTTCCCTTCAACATGACCATCATAGGGCATGGAAGAACATCTAGAGATTAATTTCTCAAAAACTACTTGTCTATATATCAATATGGATCCCAAAGATATGTCACCAATTTTTGGTACCGGGTTTTAGAGGACATTAATGCCACGACATTTATGACATAGTGAGTTAAGTGGTCCGGGCCATGGATAAATCCAACATTCTCGAGTACCATCTATCTACTATAGACTGTGGGGATCCTCTTGTTGTGGAGAAAAAAATTCTTATGATTGAAGATGCTGAAAATGATGGACCAGATGTGATGTTGTAGATCAAAATCACAAAAGAAATTTACATGGCGGAGCTACTTGATCCGGAACTAGAATAGTGGAGCATAAAACTAGAGCATCTCAAATAAGAACAATCCTATGTTGCATCCACAAATTATGAGGGACAAAGACTAGTAGATAAAGGATAAAAGGCATCCCTTGAGGCAGCGTAGGAGGCGGAGGTATTACGGGAAGGCACATAGGATGAGATTACAACCTTTCTAAATCTTCACTAGGACATTGAAGAGTCAAATCAGGCATTAATACAACTCTGTGAGTCTACTAAATGTCTTTTGTAACACTCATGTTCTACTCAAACAGAGGGGCTACAGGTTGTGGAATTCCTACAAACCCTTTTGTAATAGAAAGAAAATATTTTGATCTTCAATGCTTCTCTATTACCTATTCTTGCATTTTCAATCCATCATAATAAACTGATTTTTGAACTATAATCCCAAAGGTATATTGAATTGAATCGTAATTTGTGATAAGTACAAAAATCAAGTCATGCTATAATGTTTTCCTGTACATAGAGGCTCAATGAGCATAGATTTATTGTTTCTAAGGATACATGAAACACCCAATAAACATTATGTATAATTCTTTATTACCCAATTTTTTTCTAAAAATGTTTTGGTGGGTCTTAACAAGAATAAATTGAATTTTGCATAAGCCATCCTTTATGTTTTTCTAATCTTACATGTTTTGTGTCTATTGGTTTTTTTTTAATATTCTGCCTAAAATATATGATTCATATTTTTAATGAGATGACACACGACTTTTATCTAGGGTTACCTTTATGGTTTTCCATCCTGGTGAGTGTTGTATCTCCTTTTTCCATGGGTAATTTAATATTATTCCAACTAGACTATCATAACTGATTTCTTAGGTCAAACAGCTTTGACCATGACTGTACTAATATTTTAGGTCGAATAGCTTTGACCGTGATTGTACTAATGTTTTATGTCAAAAAACTTTTACGATGATTACACTAATGTTTTATGTCGAACATATGTGACCATGATTTTTAGGTAGAGGGCCTGAATTCTGGACTAATTCATTGAAAAATGTCGAAATACATTCATACATGGAAAAGGGATTTTTCATGACCATAATAATTTTTTTTCTTGACATTGAACGTGACATAGGGCATGATATCCAATGGGTTTACGAAAGTATGAAATGACTCACTTGATGAAGAATTTTAATTTGGTTGACAATCCATTTCTGTTGGAAACATATGAAGAGCCACCAAGGCATTGGGTATAAAGCCAAAAAAAGGTGTCCATATAACACTAACCTTACATTTCCAATGTCCATGAAATTTCATCGAAATTTGGATTTGTTATATTATTGAAGTCCATAGTGGATTTTCGATTCAGGGGATGGTGTACAAATGTAATAAGATCATTTATATTCCCTATAGTTTAGAATCCTCTCCCAAATGAAATTTTCTTTTCTAAAGGAGAGATGGATCTTGATGTAGATTAGTGTCATAAAATAATTCCATTCAGGACTTATGACTTAGAGTCATTTTACTCTAACTAGGGGATAAATGATATGACTTTATCACGGTAGTGCTATCGAAAATTCATTATCATTTTCATGATTAAAGGTGGGAAAAATATGTAAACTATAATCTAGGGGTTTTTGAAAATAGGGTTTAAGGTAGAACATAAATTTAATATGGGCATATGAAGATAGGAAAATCCTCTCATGTGGAAGAATTTACCTTTGGTTGATAGTCCATTTTTTCAGAAATGTATGCAGAGCTATCATGGCTTTGTGTGCATAGTCAAGAAAAGGTGTATGTAGGAAATTGAACTTCCACTTTTTATGGCCATGGATAGTTATAGAGATTTAGAACATTATGGACATAGAATATGGTGAATGAAGAGAGGATTCTAGTTATAAAATGTTGTTTTTTTTGAGGTTGAACATTATTGGGAATACCAAGAATTAGTGGAGGCATTTTTATCCTTTCCATGTGAGTTGTTTCCTTACGCAGGTCTAACAGTAGCATAGGTAGGGATGGGATATTGTTACTTCATTGCCATATCGGAGATATGAGACTTAGGTTCCACTAAATATCCTATAATTATAGTAATAAATATAGATGTATTACATTTATGGATTATCCATATGTGTATTTGGTTCACACACATGAATGGTCCACTCTTTCTTTCATGGGATCACCAACAAAGTGGTTCTCATTTGTGCTTTCTATGAAAATTTATTTCTTTCACAGGATCATGGGGGAATACCTTTAATGGAATTTCAGGACCTAATATTGAACATTGATTTTCAATAATCATGTAGTTTAAATGTAATGTAATTGGTAAATTGATATAAAAGATTCGATTAACTAAAGGATGATTGAGTCGAAGTATTCCAACATGTACAAGATATGGATATGAAGGAAAGTGTAATCCATGGTCTAAAGGGATATTGTCTTAGAAGAGATGATACGGGGATTTTAATCTGTTGAGCGTATGAAGGTAGGAACAACCACTCCTGGGGATGCATTTTTTTTTGGATAACATTCCATTTTTGTGGGCAACGTACGCAGAACCACAAGGACATTGTATCCATAATGATGAAAAGGTGTCTCCAGGACATTGTCCATCCTTCTTTGATGGTCAGGGAGGTAAATGAAGATCTAATATCTCTCAAATAATGGATTTTTATGGGTATAATATACTTTTATGGACATTTTAGAAACGTTTAGTCCATAATCACCCATAGATTTGGGAACTCTCCTGCACAGATTTAGCTCACACATAGGGTGACACATTTTAATCCCCCCATAGGAGCGGGGTCCGATTTTGAAGATAGAGGTTCCCTAAAATCATGCTCCCAACAATGGTCTGGCCAACACATTGGTATTGGGGAATCATAGAAAAATTTTAGTGTACCTTTTTAGTTTAATATCGTATGGTTAGGAATTTGTTTCCTCATATGGAAGGGAAAACATTAACATGCATTTTAATATCGTAAAAACAGGATGAGTGGATTGACTTTCCCTAGTTTTTCAGGGAACCCCATACCGAAATTCATTATCCCACGTATGATAGGCTCAATGTGATAATGAATTGCCAGTAAGGTATTTACTTCACCACGTAGGGATGGAGGAATCAAATAAGGGAGTATTGTATACTCAGGATGGTGTTGCATAGTTAAATGTCATACAACAAGGAAATATTATCATGCAGTTTAACATCATAATATTAGTATGAAGTCCATATAGTTTATTATCATGCTGTGAGGAAGTGAGAAAGGGAAAGGATGGTTTAATTTTTTCTACATGTTGTAGAAGGGGCATTACTATGCATTTCACTACTTATTCTGGGTCATAGTACTCGGATGTCACTACTTATCTTCTGAGATATGGATCAAACCATATTTCTTCCTTCACAAGAAACTCCTCCTATATATATCTAGACCAAAAATCAAGGTGGGAGGATGAATTTATTCCTTTTGGTGTATTATAGCCCGAGTAAAAATCCTGATACCCCTACGCATCCTATGAGGGCATGAATTATGTCAATTGACCAATGCCATAGGGAAACGTCTTCTCAGGTCATAATAGTTGGGTCATGTAGTTTAACATCATGTGAAAATGATGTTGATAACAATTTTTATCATATTTTTGTGGAGATGAACTATCAAAGTAATCATTCATATATATATGGGCTAATGAGGTAGGGATATTCTGGTATGCCCCAGAAATGAATAGGGGAAGAAAGTGTAGACGATGATTTCAGGAGCTTTCAGACCCAGAGAGAAAACAAGAGTCTTGGAAACCAATGGGAATATGGAAGAAAGAACAACCTATCTTGAGGATTAATTTTTAATTATTTGATAGACCATTTTTTTTGGGAAACATATGTAGAGTCATTGGGGCATTGTGTGCATAGATAAAAAAAGGTGTCCATAGGACACTGCCCTTCAATTTCTGATAGTCGTGGGTGATTATAAAGATCTTAGATTTCCAAGGTCATGGATTTCATTAAATAAAAAGGGGGATATCTAGGTATGTGAGAAATATTTAGGCCATCATTAGTTATGCGGTATGGAATCCTTTACATGAGATCTGACTAATATGGAAATATTGAATAATCTTTTGACTACTCCTGGTTCTGAGAATAATGGTTATGATTATTCTTAATAGATTCACATTTTAATGAAGGAGATAGGGGAATTTTTCATCCCTCATGGATGGTCTTAGGAAAGCCCAGCTGTCACTATGTATCTCTTCACGTTGAGAATCACGCCACATGTAGTTCTCGAGATACCATATAGTTTAACACCATGTTGTTAAGACTCTTTGGCCATGAATTTTAACATCATTAGGGTAGGACTTATGAATTTATCTATGTATGTTTGGACTATACATATGTGTGACATTTTATATGGCGTCTAGACCAGGATATGGGATTCAGGTGTCACTATGTATCCTATAGAGGCCGGAATCATGTTGTACATAGTTCTAGAAAACATTTTGTGCTAGTATCACCCATGCATAAGAGGGTTATAATTTTTATCATGTGGTGGATGGACTGAGAATTAGGGTCAAGGTATCTCTATGTATTGTACTACGGAAATAATAAATCCATACATAGTTCTTGAGGTACCTTACATTTTAAAATTGTGTGGTTAGGACATATGAATTTCCATGCACGAGTCTAACCTGTACGAAGGGAGGGTTTTTTCTGTATTGTTTTGGCTAGACTGGGATATGGGATCTAGGTATCACTATGTGTCATGTGAGGGATGGAATAAATCCTTATGTAGTTTTAAAAACATGTTCCCTATATCAGTCTGACCCGTGTATATGGAAGGGAGCATTTTATTTTTGAAGGATGGATAGGCCTAGATACGATATCTGGGCATCACTACATATACGGTAAGGGAAATAATCAATCCATATATTATTCTAAAAACATGTTCCTTGAATCGGTCTGACCCATATATAAGGAAATGAGGATTTCATTTTTGAATGATGGATGTACCAAGATATGGGATCGAGGCATCATTACATATACTGTGAGTATAGGAATCAAGCCATACATAGATATAAAATCATGTTACCTATATCAGTTTGACCCATGTAGAGGGAAGGGAACATTTTATTTTTTTATGGATGGTTGGGCCTTGATACGAGATCTAACAGTCACTAAATATCCTGTTAGGGAAGGAATCATGCCATATATAGTTATAAAACGTTAATTCCCTCTATAAGTATGATCCGTAGACAGAGAAAATGGGGGTTTTGACCATTATTTTGAGGTAGAGGGCATTAAATAAATCTCTGTGCTTTGTTAGTATGGGAAAACCCTCACCACATTTCCCAAACACACGTAACCTATGCTTGGAGTTGGAAACAAGGAATAAAAGAGGATTATCTCATGGGCCTAGGATGAGAAAAGGCATGACAATGACATTTTGAATCATGAAGTGGCTATACCTGGATATAAGATTCAGGAATCTCTATATATCCAATTGACAAATTGGAATCAGGGCATACATAGTTTTGCAAACATCCCTGTATAATATGGGACTATACACAAGGAGGTGGACATTTATTTTCTTCTCCATCTTTCTTGTGGTGGATGAATCTGTGACATGGGACTCAGTTGTCATTACAAATCTGATGATGAAATAAATCAAAGTAGACATTGTTCTGGAGGGGGAGAATTATCATGGGGGATGGTAGTCATGGAAATAGTGTCCTTTTTATTTTTTTTACATATAAATATGACACATGTGTGATGAACCATGGATTGGAGCATTATGGTCCCTATATAAATTAACATCATGTGGTTAGGATGGTTTTACCACGAAGTTCTACATCATGCGATCAGAACCGAGGTACTACATTGTTTAGTGTTGTGTAGCATGGGCGAGTATCGACCGACGTGGATGGAAGGGGAACTTGAATTATATTGTTTAATTTCTAATGGTTAGTTCTTTTTTTCCATGTAGAATAACATCATGTGGAAAGTAAGTTTGGATACACAGTTTAACATCGTGTAGTTAAGAAAAATGTCACCCAGCATGGATGGAAAGGGAACTTGTATCCGGTAGTTCAATGCCATATGATTAGGACCTTTTGTCCATGCAGTTTAATGTTTTCTGGAAAGGATGTTTGGCCATGAATTTTAATGTCATGTAGTTATAATGAATATCAATCATCTTCGATGGAAATGAAAATTTATCTTGTAGTTTAATTTATTATGATTTGTAATTTTTAGCCATTTTGCATAAAATCGTGCGAAATGGATGTTTGGACATGCAGTTTAATTCCGTGCTATTAGGAAGATTATGTTATGACTAAAAAAAGTATTTCTTCAGAAACCTCTCATTCGTGGGAGCTGTGATGATATTTCCATCCATTGATATTATGTAATATTCTCCATTGTATGTGACCATATGAATGAAATATGGTCATTCCAATTTTGGATCAAATTTTTGGGCCATTAATTCCAATTATTATTGGGATTCTATGGACAAACACCATTTATCCTTCAAGGAAGATCAAATGAGACCCTTTTTATTGAAGGCATGTGTGATCTATTTCTTATAGACTTTCAAATGGTGTAAAGTGTGAAATATTATTTCATCCTATTAATCTACCTCGTCAAGTCATTTTTGAGACTACTCTTCCATGTATAATTGGTTGAAAATGTTTACACAGAGCGATAAAAATTGAACTTCAATGGGAAGAATCGCCTCTCTCCCATATACTAATGAGTATGGGGTGACTTGAGTGGTGGTGTGGGTCATTGTCTGGTAAGCCCACAGAGAATAGAGGATCTTGTCCAGCGATGATTTATTATTTTTTTCTACCATAATTTGGATTATATTGGATAGGGTTTTTTTGAAGACCTCTATCTGATCGTTGACCACTTCATGGTAGTGGGATGAAGGATTGGCTTTTTTTTTATACTCAAGATATAGCTTTTCCAATTCAGTAGATTAGAAATTGGTACCATTTTCTGTCAATGTTGTATGAGGTACACCAAATCTGGTGATGATATTGGCTTCCACAAAACTTGTAATGCATTTTTCTATGAATTCATTAAGGGGTATATCTTCTACTCATTCAGAAAAGAATTCAATCAATGTGAGAATATACGTGAATTGTTTTTCTGCAATGTGAGGATAGGGTCCAACTAAATCCATTCCCCATATAAATGTGTATAAATACATGGATTTGTGTAGTAAGTATAGGGGTTGATTGATGAAATTACAATGAACATGACAAGGATTACATTGTTTTAGTTAATTCAGTGCAATATTCTATTATAGTGGGCCAATAGTATCCAGGACTTCAAATTTTATGAGAGATCGTGGATGCAAACTAATGTTGTCCACATGTTCCAGCATGCACTTCTTCTATTCCGGTAGTGGCTTCTTCCCCATTGATGATCTTGAGGAGGATTCATTCAAGGCCTCACTTATAAAGGACAATCTGATGGTTTGTTCCATTGTACATTTTGATGTTTATTTACATTCTTTAAATTTTTTCTCTTCCAGACATATTGGGTGGGAGTACTCCCTTTTGGAGGAAATTTCCAACTAGAGTCATCCAGCAAGTAGTACGACCATAAGGCTTAGTGATAGGACTAGTCTGGTTGATTTATTTTTCATTTTTCTAAATTAATGGTAGCACCATCTATCAATGGTAAATGATGATAAATGTCTCATCTTAGTTTGGGTTTTCTTGAATTATGGCTACATTTCCTAATGAATCAGCTTGTGAATTTTTTGATTGTGGGACATAGGTTAATGCTAGATTTGATGGGAATTATACCATAATTTCTTGGAAAAGAATCATCAAAGGGAATATATTCTCTTTATTTATAGAATAGTCACCATTGACTTTCTTGATGACCAATTCTGTGTAACCTTTTACATCCAGGTACTCAGTTTGTCCTTGAAGGGCCAGTTCTAGACCTACAATGATAGTCTATTTCTCTACATTATTATTTGTGCATCTTTCCTATAGTATGAAGGAGTAAGTCATGACTGCCTTTTCTAGAGATAGGAGTATGTCTCTCGAACCAAATTTATCAAATTCGGGGTCCTCCATCATTTGTTTTTTAAGGATTCTGGATGCACCCATGAAATACATCTCTATTATCTATAAACCCTCTTGAACAGAGAAGACATGCTCATTGGGTAGTTCAACATCCAATAAAGTCATGTCCATTGAGAGATTCTCTTTAATAAAATATGCTCTTGATAGACTTTTATGGATTTCTAAGGCACAAACTGTACGTACAACTATTGTATTATAACCAACCACTATGACAAGTATCCAATCAGGATCAGATTATTGAGAATATACTTGAGTGGGTTGCTACGAGAGACCAGTTGGACCTATTATTACTATAGGTAATTCCTCAATTTATGTACTGTGAAGGTTAGGGACCCAAATCTCTTCTTGATATACAAATAATAATGTTCAACTTAAATCATTGTTCATATTATATAATATAGGCCATTCTAGCTACCAAATTTCATTCTTTTTTGTGAATAAGTTGCCTAATGACTACTCTAAGGAAATCACATATGGGATGAGTGGCATTCCTTCAATACATGGAATCAACACTGGTGGTGTCAAAAGTTATTTCTAGATGTTTTCAAATGCTTCCTAATAGTTTTATTTCTATTGATATGCCCCCCATTTTTTCCTCAATCTAGTGAAAAGAAAACACTTTCCTACAAGGTTGGATATAATGTGCCGAATGTAGGCTAGGTGTCCCTGAAGTCATCCTAATTTTGTGAGGTTGCAAGGAGGTGGCATGATAACAATGGATTTTGTCTTCTTAAGGTCATCATACATTCCATGATGGTGTATGATAAAGGTGAGGAATTTCCCTGAGGTAAAAAAACACCATTTTAGTGGGTTCATCATCAGAACATGATTTCATTGTTTATTGAGGAAGTTTTGAAGATATTCCAGGTGATTTTAGTTCTATCGTAACTTATCTATAAAATCATCATCATTAAATTTGATTAAATTTTTCAGGATGATTTTGAAAATATGATGGATGGTGTGCTGATATGTGGTATTGGATTTTTTGAAACCAAAAAGAGTAACATTATATAAAAACATTCCCTAGTGAGCCCTGATGGTGGTGGAGTCTTCATCTTCATAGGCCATCCAGAATTTATTATAACCTGAATAACCATCCATAATGGATAGAGCCTCATATTAGATAGTTTTATTGATTAGAAATTTTGTTATTGGGACTGGGAAATTGTCTTTTCTTAAATGCTGTTTGAGATCCCTAAAGTCAATGTAGACTCTGATCTTCCCCTCCTTCTTTTTCATGGGGAAAATGTTATCAATCCAGATGGGGTATTGGACACCCCAAAAAATTTTGTATCTCATGATCTTATCGACTTCAACCTCTATTTTGGATGCATGGGTTGGGTGTCCTTATAGAATCATTCTTGTAGCTTCCATGATCTTCCTGTATGCCTAGGTGGTGAGGGGCCACCTCAGGGTTGAGGCCTAGAATTTTTGTATACTCTTAGGTGAAAACAACATGATTTTTCTTCAATAAAGAGTTATATAACTCTTGATTTTCTAGATGCAGGTTCGCACTAATATGAGTTGATTGAGGTTGTTCTCTCATACCTACGTTGATTTCCATGAGTTCATCAATGTTGGTAGAGAAAACATACTCAAATGATGCAGGGGAATCCCACTTGAATTATTATTCTTCCTCCTGTAGATCCTCATCATTTTCCTCTTTGTCTTCTGGTGGGGAAACAATTCATGAGATGATCATTCCATAATAAGAGGAAGAGTCATACATTTGGTGTTTGTGAAGTGAAGCTACCTATTCTGTCTCGACCATAGACAAAGGATTCTCCAAAGAAGGTGTAGTGTGGGGAAAAGAGTTTCCTCATATTCTATAAGTGACAAGATACTTTCTCCTTCCTCATTAGTTGAGGTAGTGATTTCATGGGGTTTTGATGATGATTTTAGGGAATTTTAATCTTAACCATCCCTATTATATCAGGATTCAGTGAGATTTTCAATATTATCAGGCTCAGTATCCATAACTGAAATCTTGAGGACCATTAAATATGCATCCGAATTTGGAATTGTTCCCTCAATGTAATTTATGGGTAGTATGTATTCCTCCCCAAGTTTCTAGATGGGATCAGTGGGAACCATTTTAAATTTGTTTTTGGTGGAGACCCAATCAATTCTATCAGCTGATGGTTTTTTCCTCTTGGTCTCATAGAATCCTGCATCAATATTATGTGACTCATAGTACTCAAATGGAGATTTATCAGAATATAGTATCATAGTATATCCATTAATACTAAATTTGTGGCATTTATGTAAAGAGGATGATATTTTTGTTTGTTGATGCAACCGGGGCCTTCATACTATGGAATTGAATACTTTATTATTTCAGACCCCCATAAATTCTGGGTGAGCTATGATGTCACATAATTGGGCCCCAAGATTAATTTTTTCTAAAAGTTTCTTCTTTATTTATTCATATCCCTAAATATTTGTGGGGTAGGGCATCATATAATCCTAATTATATCCTAACTGATGAAGTGTCTATAGTGGGAAGAGATTAACTCCATATATATTTTCAATGATTACCTTTCATATATCGACACCATTTATCCATCATAACACATATAAGGTATTTATGTGTCCTTACATGATGGAATATCCATCTTGACTTGTAATGGAGATAACTACATTTCATTATATAGGATTAGTATTTTTACTCTAGACATCATTATATGCTACTTTGGTTTCAAACTCCTAGGGACTTAACAAATCATTGATGTGTACTTCCCTAAGATCTTCTGATAGGCTCAGTGCATCTAGGATTGACAGTTTGGTGAGTAAAAAATATAAATACTTCATAGTATCATATTTATTCTCTAAATTTCCATGATTACCATCCTAGGTATGATCTTTCAAATGTTTTTTAGGGTCTTTATCATTTTATGATGATGGGTCAACCCTTCAAATCAGAGTCGAGCGTGCTTTCGTACATTGTGGATTTAGTTGGGCAAGTCTACTCAACTACCAATATAAATTAGTCACCTATTATTCCTATGATGGATACTACATAAATATTGGCCCTGTATGGATTCTTATGGGTGTAGGATAATTTTCATGTCCCTGTTGGTATGGCTAGAGAGTCCTTCCATGGGTTTCTGCAATACCGGCAGTTTAACCAGGGGAGCGGCAGTAAGCTTGATTTCTACCATGCCTATGTCTCCCTTGATACCCCTAGATTCTTAGGGTTCTTCCATTGGCCCCCCAAATGTGTGTGGGAAATCATATTTTACATCTAAAACCACCCTCAATGATGAGATAATTTATGTGGATTACCCTGATGGATCCAAAAAACATCTCCTCTTCTGAAGATGACTCTTCCTCAGCATCTACCACTAGTGGTGCAGTTTGGCATTGTGGTTCCCATTATTCCATTCGGTAGGGTGGTGCATGTATCCTCAAATATGTTGGAATGAAATATAAGGGAATAAAAGTAAACTTTTTGTTTGGTCAAAGTTCATCTTCCTACACTTTCATTCATCCCTTTTGATTGGACTACTTTTCAGGAAGTTGGCCTTTAGAGCATTGTGGAGCTGAGGATGTCAACTGTGTTGCATTAGGAGCTGTTGGAGGCAATGTTGGATGATTTAACTTTGTTTGGATGAAACCATTGTCTGGGTTGATTATTTTCTAACTTATCCAACTATCGAACATTTTCTCATTTTTGTTGACAACATTTTTCCACTCCTCTCATTCATCTGGAGTAGTGGTAGAAACATATTCCACTTGCACTGGTGGTGGTCACAACATGAATTGTACGGAATCTATAATATTTTTCAAGAGTTATTTGAATGAAAATCATTCCTATATGTCATGTCCCAATATATTAGGGAACATAAATTAATCAGGCAGGTCATCAAGGCCAACTTCATCATCCCTCCTCAGATTCAGAAGTCGGAGCAAGTTGAAATTCCTGGAAGCTATAAAGTAGCAGCAGTCCTTGTATTCTCGGATCGTATAAAACTTGTTACTTTGTTCATCAAATTTATTACTCATGGATCCCCATTTCACATCTTGTTGAGGTGGGGGTATTTTCTTACATCTAGGGTCCTCTACATGGTTTAGTGTGGGCCAGGGAGTCGAAGCTAGTGCATAGGGTGGCCTAAGAGTGACAAAATTCGCTTCATCTCTTCTCGCTCATTTTAATGAAGACCGATTGGAATTTCCAAGAATTGAGGTTAGTCCTCTATGAAGAGTCTTCTAAAAATTTCTTAATGGAGGATAAATATCAAAATCTTCGTATATAATTCACTAGAATAAGTAGTGTTTGTAGCTCATCATAGAGATTATCGATGCACATGGAAAGCATCTCATCTTGGGTGAGCAGACGGTTCAAGGAGTAAGATAACATTTTACATCTAGTGATGAAGTCTATGAATCACTCATTATATCACTATCTGAATATCATGAGTTTACTGACTATTTTTTGGAAATTTCATGATCAAATGGAAGAGGAATTGGCACCAGAGATCCTCCAATCCTATTATTAAGTTAGCTAGAAAAATGTTATACCACATGAAGGCTTATCCTTGTAGGATTCACATGAGTCATATAAGCTTAATTTCTTCTTGTCTCACTACTGTTCCAATCATGAGATCATAGTAATATTATTAGTGCATCATACATCAATATGGGTCCATAAATCCATTAAACACTAGAAAAAGGGGTTTCTAAAATTCGGTGGTAGAGGGACTTTGCTCATTCAATAGGGGTAAGGTATCTATTCTGGATATATCAGGGTGTGTCAACCTTACATGGATTCCAATCAAGTTGTCAGTGACTTGATGGTATTCATGGGTACATGATGCATGTCATATTGGACCTAAGCATGGGCCGATGCAACATGGGTTAAATTTGGCAGTGCCACTGCCAATGGTACTTCAGGCAGATACCCATCCAGGGGTATCCTTTGTGGATTTTCTTAATTTGTTGTGGTTGCATCCCTACTGGATGGAAATCATGATATCGTCCTCATACTGGGTTCATGTAGATCCACATTTATTCTCCAATGATCTTTTATTATTCCCCCTATCAACCAAATATCTCCTCAAGCGTTAGAGATGTGTTTTCATTTGGAGGAGGAGGTGGGTCGTTTGGAACCTTTTTCTTGATCTTCACCTTGAAGGGGATTCACAGGGGAGGAAATGAGGGATTAGATGAGGGTGTTCCAAAATTTAGGGATACTCTTTGGTTCTAGGTAGACACACTATCATGATTAGTTTAGACCGCCTCTAGAAGGGAACCACCTTCTCTAGCATCCTCATCCTTTTGATTATCTTCATTAAGGTCCATGGGATAGACATCCATGATGTTCACTGATGCATGCTGCGTTAGTGGTGGTGTAATGGGTGTCGAATGGTAGGAGGGAGTATTGCATCCCGTGTTGGATTTCATCATTCCATTCTATGATACCCTTCAGGTTATTGGTCTAGAGTGACTCAAAGGAAACCATGATTTGATCTTGTAATATTCCTCAATCCCCAAGTACATGAATCACAAGACGGGGTACAACGGGTGAACTCTGTATTTGATGTTCTCCAATGATGGGAGAAGAAAAACATCTGATTAGTGAGAATTTGATGTAAAAATTCCCCCATCACTATGGGATGGTGTTTCTCCAGTTACATTATCATTATGTCATAGAAAAAAAATTCATTATTATGTGTAATTTTGAGTTAAATATTCCCCCATCCCTATAGGTTGGGGTTTGTCCTATACTACAGTGGTTTCTACTACTATTGTTTCCATCTTGATTTCATACATCCCAATGCAAGCATGATCTGGGTATGGTCTCAGGTCCGCACATGAATTATTCTCTTCCATTAACATGGAAATTTCTCATTTATTGTACTCCCTTAGGGAGGAATCCTCTTATATGTTCTTTTTTTCCTGGCTCAATATCATTTCAATGGCTTTCTATCATGAGTACTAACAATTTAGAGACTTACTCAGGGGCTATTGTTGCCAAGAATACCATCTTTCCTGAATAAGTACTTTATTTTAAAGCAGTCATGAGATGATGACATTAAAAGATGCCATTTATAGTGGGTCCTACTAGATGGGACATGGGGGGAAGTATAGGGATCACTGTTCTCCCCATCCTAGAATATTAACACCAGACAGTGCATCACCGATGATGAAACATAATTTTTGTGTGTGTGGAGGCAATCATATTCATGGTTTTTCTTTTTCCTCTCGGGTTGTGGTAGTTGTGTAGATGGATGGTATTCTAGGTTAATTTGTTGATGAATCTCCAACAATAAATTTATGTGTTTTGCATACCCTTTGTAAGGAAGAAATTTTTCCTTTAGCTGGTGGATAGTTTTCAAGATATTGAGGCAAATTTTGTTCAAACATTCTTCTGAAAATTCTCTTGTTATGCTATAATAAGAAGTAGCCCTGATAGATTACATAACTGGTATGTCATCCCTAGATAGTTTTCTTCTCAAAAGAAACATATTAATTTGTTCTTCTACTAGGGACTCCGCTACTTATTCTGCCCAATTTGGATGTTTTTTGGTGATTTCATCTTGAGTAGAAGGGATAATAGATATTACATTAATTCACAAACAATGCGGGGGTTGGTTACAGGATGATCATGGCCCCGAGCCATCTCCTAGCTATGAACGATGCACTTTTCATTGACAAGGTTTATAGAATATCTAACCATGTCCATCCAAGCACCTTAAAATATGTGGGGTTTCTCGTATTTGGACCGTCATGGTGAGGAATTTCTCACCAGTTTGAATTTTAAAAGTGGGGATGGCCATCAATATTGGTGTCATGATGGATAGGACTACCATCTTGGCTTTTTGTCTGACCTCATATAGAATTTATATGGTGTATACATTGGGGGGGACCTTTAGGTTAGACTTTAATAGGGGAATGACCATCTCACTGTTCATTGTCCTTGAGGGGAGGACCTTAACAATGATTTATATAATGGTGAGGACTACCATCATATCATGATGTCTTGATGTAGGGAGAATATCTATAGTGTGTATCATGGGGAGGGCATTTAGGATGAGTTGCAATTAGGGGATAACCTTATCATTACTTTGTGTCACTGTGGGGTGGTCCTTCACAGTGACTTCCCTCAAGGAAAGGACTGTCGTGATACTTGGAATCTGATAATACAGAGAAACATTTCTATATTGTATGCCCTGAGGAGAACCATTAGGGTATGAAACAACAAGGGGAGGACATTCAAACTATTTGATCTCATGGTAAAGGAGAGGGTACCGTGAATCTCATCAGGATATTGGCTCCTTTGATCAATCTTTTCTGGACCACAAAGTAATCCTTTGTTAGTGATCTGGGGAGGACCTTTAGAGCTGCTAGTAGAAACATTGTGGGGAGTATCTTTGCAAATAATACAGTATAATTCTTAATTTGGTAATGGATGGACATGATCTTGAGCCTCTGTTGATAGATGTTTTATGGTGTCATGAACACCAACTTCCTCTAGAGCAGAATCATGAATGTATTCTGCATTTTTCAGTTACCTTTAGTTCATTTATGTTTTGGGTGCACTATTGTATGAAATTAGGGCCGCAAGTCGTAGGTAAAATTATTCATATACGGGTCTATGTATAATTGGTTGCCGCAATGTCATCAGGATATGCTGACAAAAATCTTGAGTTTAATTGCGGATATATGCCCTCCCTGGACCGACCACCATGTTTGACATTTGTCCCCTAGTTAGAAAGAGTTTTTTTCTCAATATAGTGGTCCTTGTATTTCAGAATATGTATATATACCATCTTAGACTTGGATAGGGGTGATGGTACACTCGAAGTGCTAATCTGATTTGATGGATGAATTACCCCATTTGGGGAGATCAAGTCATGGGCCCAAATCATCGCTTTTTCTCTTGACATAATGACATCATGACAGGTCTGGGGGATATGGTATGTAATCCACATTGTATTCTCCATCATCTCCATGATGTGATGTGATACATATTTTTCTAGAACATGTATACATGACAATTCCGATATTGTAACCAGAGTTTGTGTCTACATCGGTTCTCTGTGTGTTTCTAATGGGTACTAGCAGTTCTCATATGTCTGGGAGGAGGAAAGAGTATGTGTCCAACTATCTGGAATACACCTCCTATTTTATCATGTTCCCACCATATTTGATTTGTGGGATTTATATTTCAAGAATGAATTTCTTAATTCTCATTTTCTACAATATTTTTCTCATGATTTTGATTTTTAATTCACAGGAATTTGAATCTATTCATATTTTCTTGACACAATGTATGGATGGTGGGATTCATTGTGGTATGTGGGAATTTGCAGCTGTCAATTTATCAGCACTATATATGACCAGTGGGATTCATATTCACATGAAGTGTGGTGTGAAGACACATTATTTTCTTCCCTATTTAGATAGCATTTTTGCTATGTTTCATCTAGAATTTTCACCTTCTTATCACTGGTTTTCATCCTATTAAGATAACTGGTTTCTTGTACATTGTCATATATTTGAATCTACCTATAATTTTATACTCTATGAGAGTAGTGGGACCGATGAGTTCTATAAAGAATGTGCATTGGCTCATAATGTGCCACCCTATTTCTATGGTGGGCATCTTAGGAGCGGGTGAGATTTTCTGTATTCATGTATATTGTGGCCATATTTCTATGGCGGGCATAGAAAGTGAAGTCATAGTTGTATGTATTACCATGGTATGTAACCATATTCATATGGTGGATATCATCCTTAGTTACTTGGGTTATGACATGAACCTGATCATTCATTTTCTTCCCCCGGTGGGAATCCTGAGGGTCCCATGTCATTTAGAATTCAATAGGTTCTCTAGGTATGATATCATATTCAAAGTGAGGATATATTGTCTTGAGAATTTGATAGTGATTCTCTCTGGAAGGGACCCATGAGTAAGACCCCTGTGCAGATGGATAAAATTCACAATCATCAAATTCATCTTCATCCCTAAGGTAGGAATGATATTCATTATCACGCTCTGATGATAGTCTATCGAAGTGGTTGGAGGATAAGAGAAGAGCCACACTATGTTGGGTTACTAGAAACAACTAAATAGGTGGATAGTGAGATTTCATGGACTAGAGGTCTTGTCTTGTAGCTTCAATAGTTGGGAGATTACTGTTTTGGTGGTAATTGTTTATCAGTGCATTCGAAACCCAGAATTGAAGAGGATGGGTTGGGTATGGGGTCATTTTCCTCCATTGGGACACGACCGCCTATTATGTTATTGCGGTGCATGTTTGATCCAGTCATGAAGATTCCATTTGGATTGAATTTTTCTCTGGAAACATGTTATATAAGTATATGGTAAATTCCAACGAAAAAATCTAGTCAAAGTAGTATCTCATGATCACATGCATAAATGATGATTTGGCTTGGCCATCTTTTCTGTATGTTATGGAAGGGGATTGTGGTGGTATAATACATCCAAATTGTTTATGGATTCATTTCAGGGACACTATTTTTTTCAATATGATTCTCATCGAACTAGGGGAAACTAAATGGTTTGACAGATAATTGCTAATTGCTTACTATTGCATAGTTTCACGTTTGTTTGACCTTTTCATTTTGACCTGATTTGCACCATGACCCATTTTGGTGGGCATGATGGTTGATTCGAGGCTGGAAATTTCTTCCATTTTATATTGAGGAGTTTCCAAAATTTAATGGTTAGAGAGGGTGATTAGAGGGGGATGAGTGTTTGTGCAATCATCCCATATCGGATACAATGTCCTCAGATTGTCACTAACGGGTTCACTCATAGAGTAAGAAACACCCAATATCCATTTTATAGAATATTCATGGACCTAATTTCAAAATATAGTCTCATGTTATATTATTTGCCCAAAACACTTATGGAATCCATTGATCAAGAGGATGGGAGGTCTAGCTCATCACAACCTTTTGGGGGGGGATTAATGCCTTCTCCATGACAATCTTATTTATTTTAGAAATTTTCATATGTTTTTAAAACCATGGTTCATTCCCAAGAATGTGTTTGAAGTATACCCCTAGAGTAGCATGATCAATATGAGTATGCATGGATCAGTAACATGCCGAGAAAATTCTGGCCTAAGCCAAACAATGTGGTATATGTTGTTTACCATCATCCAGTGGGATATGAGCAATTTTGATTTTGGGGTCAAATCCATGTGATAAGATTTATATGTATCCTCATGAGAGGGATAAGATCCCACGTAGTTTGATTTGAGATGGGAGTTACAACATCTAGTTGAATTTTGTGGGGGCATGATTGGGGCTTACACATGAGCACTTCCCATTTGAGAGATATAAGTTGGGGCTTACCTCTGAAGAGGCTACCCTAATGAGTTTAGGGAAATTTTAATGGGACTGACTTGTAAGGAGAATGTCCCTTGAGCTCGCTCCTTAGATAGTAATCCTACATATCCTTGTTAGATCACAAATCAATGTTCTCGTAGTTTATTGTGGGGGGCTTATGAGTGGAATCAACCCATTTTACTCAAACAATGAGGATGATCTCAACCCATTATGATTTGAGGGCTTGGTTGGGGCATGAACCTATGAGGATGCCCATGTTTTGGGTATATGAAAATGTCATTATCACCACAAACCTCTAATTACACATGAGACATGCTCAGTTTTAGAAACAAGAGGACTGAACAGATATGAAGATCGCATGTCCCATATCATCTGCTGATAGATGGTACTGGAGACCAAATGGAGGGAGAGAGAGAGTGGGGATTTGAATATTCCAATTTAATATCCCATTATGATATCTAGGATATTAAAATTTATAAATCTATCTGGACATATATTGGGATATGGCTATGAAGAGAAAGGGCACCACCTATCATGGAATGGTTATAGATTTAACTCAGGGAGAGTTCCATTAAATGAATTTTGTGAAAGGGGATAAGAATTTATATTCATCAATGGGAAAATCATGATGATCCCTTTGACTTATCATTATCCCTAATAGAATGGAAATTTTAGTGATTACCCTTGATTCATATTAATGGGAGGTTCACATGGGTATTCCAAGGTTAGGCCCTGAGTTTCCATGGGAATGTAAACCTAATGACATTATGGGGGTTGACACCCTTTTGAGAATTAACCACGAGACTCCACTTAACATGGGTATGTAATCTCAAAAGCAAACGCTAATACTCCTGATGGTTTTATCAAACTGGTCAAGTGGATTTGGAAGAGTTAATGTCTTGAAGCTGATGAACTGGTTAGAGGAAAGTATTTATAGGAATGGATATAAACGAAATGGCATGATCAAGACTGGAAGGAGAAAATCCCAAACATACCCCATTACATGTACCATTTGTTTATGCGGGGTGCGGTACCCACCACATGGAACATTGCATTACGGGTGGAGGGTCCGTCCTCATACTAAGGTGGTACATAGTCTGAGATGCCTTCCTTATACATAGGTGGTACACATACCTTGATGTATTCTGCGTACCGATGTCATATGCGTACTTTGAAGTCAACCTTATACCGTAGTGGTACGTAGCCTCAGGTTCTATCCATATAGGGTGGTGGAACACGGTGTTGGATTCCATCTGCATAGTTAAGTGCTACATGGTGCAGGGTTTCATTTGTAAAATTATTCCATATGTTGTATAGTAGATTGAAGAGTGGGAATTGACCCTGCAATTTACGGGAAGATCTTCTGTGAAGGGAATATGGTTTGCAGTTCCCCAATTCGGTTTGTGGTCAATTCATTAGTATTATTATGTTTACTTCCCTTCGTGGTAAGGGACAGGTTTATACCTATAGGAAATTGTTCACAATTTTGTACTGCAACGATTGTTTGTCTTCAAAGTCTTCCATTTGTGAATTCCAATATCCCCCAAAAATTTCATCCCCTTTCTCATCTCCCCTATGGGTCCTTTTATAGAGTGAAGAGAAAGATATATCTATGGCTCAAATTACACCTTCTAAATAACCCCATGATGAAATCACCCAGCATGCAGATGACTCAAGGAACCGAGGATTGCAGGGCTATGGTTCTCAGTTGAGGAAATGATAGCCTTGACCCCGTGAACAATGCAATTTTTTGGTAAAATGTGTGGTGGAATTACCACTCCATCACATTTCTCCAATGATTCGGTACACGCGAGACTTGATCCATTCTTCATTTATTCCGCAAACATTCTATTTTGCTGGAAAACACCTCATGGTCTAGTGTTTCTTGGTCTATCTACGTATCCTTTGTTTTTTTGGAAATACCATCTATGTACCATTCTTGGATATCAATACACTAACCACTTTGGTCCTTTTCCGAATGTTATTTCCTCAAAATTATACTCAAATTTTCAATTAGAACTTCATCTTATTTATTCACTAAATATTCGGGAGTATATTTCTACACTTTTCATAGATTTTGGGACCCTAAAAAGGGTCTTTAGTTTTATTCAGGAATTTTTGGGGTTTTTGAGCCTTTTAGTGTTTCTAGGGTCTTTTATAGGATTTAGGGGTTTTCATAAACTTATAGATTTGTTAACGGTATTTAGGGTTTTTAATTATTTTTATTGATTGAATGGTTTTTATTGTTTTAGAGGTATTATGATATTTTTGTCTTTTGGGCCTTTTGGTTTTTGGGAGGTTTAAGGGTTTTTATTATTTTAGAGTTAATTATCATTTTAGTCCACTATAGGGTTTTTAGTTTTTTTTGGGTTTCCGTGTTTTTAATGGTTTTTAGGGGTTTTTTTGTGTTTTTCGGGTCTTACTACATTTAATGATTTTTAGGGTATGAAAGGGTTTTATGGATTTTATGGTTTTTATATCATTGGTGTTTTATGGGTTTATTTTGGATATTTAGAAGTTTCAAGGGGTTCATGGGTGTTTTAGGGAATTTTATGTCTTTCTAGGGGCTTTAAGGTTTTATGTGTTTTACGGGTTTTTGGGTGTTTTTAGTATTTTTTTTGGTTTTTTAGGCTTTTTAGTTTTTTTAAAAGTTTAATTGGTTTTTTCTTGGGTTTCTAGTGTTTTTTTGTGTTTTTGAGTTTTTCATGTTTTTAGGGGATTTTTGGGGTTCTGGTATTTTAGGGTTTTTATGATTTTTTAATGGTGTTTATTGATTTTTAGGGATTTAATCTTTCTAGTGTTTATTTTTGTTTTTATGTTTTTTAGGATTGTTTAGGATTTTTTATAGTTTTTAGAATTTTTAGGGGGTTTATTTGGTTTTAAGGTATTTAATATGTTTTAGATGTTTTTAGGGTTTTAGGGTATTTATGGAATTTAAGGGTTTTAGGGTTTTTTTTTATTTTTATATTATTTTTTGTTTTTTTAGAGAATTTTAGGGGGTTTAGGGGTTTTATGGTTTATCAATGCATTTTATAGGTTTTATGTGTTTTTGGGGTTTTTTCATTTTTAGGGTTATTAGAGTCTTCTTGGGATTTGAAATGTTTTGGGTTTTAGAGGGTTTTAGTACTTATTTTGACATTTTGTGTTTTAGGGTTTTTAATTTTTTTGTTTTGTTGTTTTTGGGTCGTTTTTTGTTTTTAAGAGGTTGTAGGGTTGTATATGGTTTTCATTATTTTGGTGGGTTTTAATGGTTTTATCATTTTTATGGTTTCTAGAGGATTTAGGGTTTCATTTGTTTATATTGTTCAGGATTTTTATGGTTTTTATGGGATTTAGTGTTTCTTCTATTTTTAGGGTTTGGAGTTTTAAGAGTTTATATGGTTTTTGGGGTTTTAGTGGTTTTAGTGTGTTTTAAGATTTTTGGGTTTTCAAGTTCTTTTTAGGGGTTTTATGGATTTTTTTGTTATAGTGGTTATAGTTATTTTTTTGTGTTTTCAAGTATATTTTTTTGATGTATGGGATATTTAGGGATTCTAAGGTTATTTTGGAGTTTTATAGTTTTTTCAAAAAAAAAATAACGGTTTTAGGGTTTTTAGTGTAGTTTATGGGTTCCTAAGATTTGTATGGTATTTAAGGGGTGTTTTTTTTGGATTTTTTTTATTTTATGGTGTTTATGGATTTCTATGGTCTTTTGGGAAAATTTTATGGTTTTATGGGTTTTAAAGGGTTTTTATGGATTTAAGGGTTTTTTCGGTTTTTTGGTTTTTTAGGGGTTTAGGGGTTTTAGGGCCTTTACGGTGGTTTTATGGTTTTTAGGTGTTGTGATTTTTTTTGTTTTATTTTATTTCTTATGAATTTTTTGGGGGGGTTTTTGGTTTCCAGTTGTTTCCTTATTTTATGGGGTTTTATTTTTTATTGTTTTTAGGGGTTTGTTGGAGTCTATTTTTGGTTTTCATGGTTTTTTGTAGTTTTTAGATTTCATTTTTGGTTCATTTAGAGGTTATAAATTTATTTTAGGATTTTTAAGGGTTTTGGGATATTTATGGTTTTATAGGGGTTTTGTGGTTTTTGTGGGTTTTGTACAATTTTGTTTGGTTTTTATGGATTCTTTGGATTTAATGATTTTTTAATGTTTTTGGGAGTTTTAATGGTTTTTGGGATTTAAGGTTTTTGCCGAGTTTTTATTATTTTTATCATTTTCATGTGGTTTTAATGAATTTTAGGATTTTATAGTTTTTATAGGTTTTTAGGGTTTTCTAGGGGGTTTAGGGTATTTAGGGAGTTTCAGGGACTTTTATGGTTTATAGTTATGTAAGGGGTTTTTAGGGTTGTGGTTCGGATTAAAGCTTATTTTAATGTTTTTAGGGGTTTTCTGAATTTTTTGAGTATTTTTATTTTTTAGGGTTGTTTTAGGGTTGCGAGGGTCATTTAGGGTTTTAAGGGTCTTTAGGGTCATTTTATTATTTTTTTGGGATTCAAGGTTTTTAGGAATTTTAAGGGATTTTATGGGGTTTTTTACATATTTTTATGGATTTTTAATGGTTTAGTGATTTTTATGGGATTTGATATTTTATCTATTTTTATGTTATTTTGGGTTTTGAATTCTATTTAAATATTTTTTTTTGGGCTGTATAGGGTTTTAGTAGTTTTTCGGCTTTTAGGGTTTTTATAGGTTTTAGGAAATTTATGGTTTTTATGGTATCTTAGAGTGATTTAATGGTTTTTTGGATTTCAAGGATCTTTTAGGCTCTTTTATTTTTTTAGCGTCCTTATGGTTTTCTAATTTTTTTGGGTTTTTAGGTTTTTTATTTCATTATTGATTTTGTGGTTTAACTATTTTTATGGGTTTTTAAGGGGTTTTAGGGTTTATATGGGGTTTAAAGTATTTTTAGGGTCCTTTAGGGGATTTTGGAGCCTTTAGGGTTATTTAATATTTTTTGGGGTTTTGGGGATTTTTTCGTTTTTCTAGTGATGTTTTTTATTTTTAGGGTTATTTACAATTTTTTATTTTTTTAGGGTCTTTAGAGTCTTTTAAGGCAAGGAAGATGAGAGGTCAGACTATTCATGACACCCAAAAATTTAATAGAGAAAAAAACACATTAGACATGTGAGGGTTGGGGTCAATCAAACCACAACCAAAAACCCTGGACTCCCCCAAAAAACCCAAAAGTCCCCAAAAGACCCAAAAGACACACCAAACCAATGAAAGTAGAAAAACAGAAGCATCACCACCAGCATCTCCTAGCCAAACATTTCCCACCAGTAGTGCAAAATCAGCACCTCCAGCACCTCCCATCCCAGAAGAAAACAATATCCGACATCACTGTCCCCATCCTCCATCACCTCCTCGTGAGTCAGAAAAATTGCAAGAAACACATAACCGCCAGCAACAAAAACATAGACATCAGCTTCACCATTTTCTATCCAAGAATTTTTTAAACTCCAAAATCTCAGTTTCCAATAGCCAGCACCCTCTTCAACCATATCTAGCATAGCAGCATCCATCAACAAGAAGTTCAGCTCCCAGCATTCATAACCTCTTATCTTGACAGCTTCCAGCATACTGCACTGAGAAGAAAAACTAACAGCATATAACCACCAACACCCATTCAAGCTTCCCGACCATTCAACTTCTAGAACACCTATATCATACCACCAAAATTTACCTCCTCCACCAGCGGCCTTAGAAGATTCATCAAAATCCATTAACAACAACATCAAAATCTCCTCCAAAGCAACGAACACCGATTCACCCAATACCAATAGAAAGATCATCTAAGAGAGGATCACTCATAGCATAAAAATAAAAAACCTCATACTAATCTCTTGGGAAGCCACCTGAGCACCACTATCCCAGGTGGCCTCCTTGGTTTTTTCCATACCAAGGATCCCCAATCCACAGTTATGACCATCAGGTAGCCCACCGTTAACCACCCCAGAAGAAAGCTGCCCACCGACCACATTGGCCACCATCGGAAGACCAGATCCGTAGCTCATCGCACCCTATATTCACTTGAAACATTGCAAGACAATGAAGAACCTATTGAAAATCCTTCACCATCCCAAGCCAAGAACAACACCGATGTTCCTGGAGCCAGCTCCTGCCATCACCGAGTCCACCTAACAAACCTGATCTAGAGATCCACACCACCACTGAAACTATACGCCATGCCAGATCCCCTATCAAGTGATGCAGATCTAAACAGAAGAATCCAAAATATTTTGTCTTCATAGATGAGACCCACTAACAAGAAAAAAGCACCCAGATCTGCAATCATGAAGCAGAATTCCTGCCTCCATATATCTCATTACCACCGAAGAATGACGCCACCAAGAACCACCTAAAGCCACCACATCCAAGGAAAAACACCACAGAGAACCACCAAATCAATATGCAAACTCCATGGTGAAAAGAAACATCCTGATTAAGAAGTGATGAGACTCAATGATATGAAGAGCACCTCGAACCTCGCGGAAGATTAGGATCCACATCTACAAAAGTCGTGCCAAACTAGGTGAAGCTGGTTCCGCCCTTATTGAAACAGAGCCTCCCATCACTACCAAGAAAACTCCTTGTCATCCACAATCTTAGCACCGATGAAGAAGACTAATTCCCATCTGCATCACGATCATGCTAGAAGAAAAGGACGCTATAAGGAATTCCACTAGTGGATGATGGAGATCGCGGCGTCGTAAGGGATAACCTAGGAGAGAGCAGGTGCATTTTTCTAGGGTCTTTTAGGTGTTTTAATGGGATTTATGTTTTTTAATGTTTTTAGAGTTTTGTAACATTAACTTTTGGTTTTGGGGTCTTTATGGTTTTTAGGGTTTTAGGATTCTAATAATTTTTAAGGGGTTTTTTGGTTTCAGTGTTTTTTAGTGTTTTATGGGTTTTTGAATTTTTAACATTTTTAAGGATTTAAAAGGTTTTATGGTTTTTAGGGGGGTTTGTATTCTTTATGGTTTTTTGGGTTTTTTCGCATTTTATATTTTTAGGGATGAATGGTTTTTAGATAAATTTATGTTTATTTAGGGGTTTATGATCTTTTAATGACTTTTTGTCTTTTATGCTCATATAGGGTTTTTAGGGATATAGTGGCTTTTAGGGGTTCTCGTGGGTTTTAGGTGATTTTTAGAGTTTTTATATTTTAAGTGACTTTTAGTCATCAAAATATTCTTTTAGTGTTTTTAGAGATTTCTCGTGTCTTTTAGGGTTTTGGGTATAGAGCTTAGTGTGTAGGGTGTAGGGTTTGTTGTTTAGGTTATTGGGTTTTCAATTTTGGGAGTAATTTTTAGTGTTCAGGGTGTAGAGTTTACGATTTATGGTGTATGGTGTAGGTTTCAAGGTGTAGGGTTTATGGATTAGGGTGTTCTGTATTGTGTTTACGGTGTAGGGCCTAGGGTTTGGGAGAATGGTAAATGGGTTTTATCATTTCTATGGGTTTCAATGTTTTTAGGGATTTAGGGGTTTTAGGGTTTTAGGATTTTAATAATTTTAACCATCTTTTTAATGGTTTTGGGTTTTATGGGTTTTTGATATTTTTAAGTGATTTTATTTTTCATTGGATTTTGTAGGGGTTTCCGGGTTTTAGGTGTGTTTCGCGCGGAATCCGGGGATGACCTCCTGGACGGGAGATTCAAACGTTCCGATCGGTTTCTAACGGGTTTATTCGTAGAACCGGAAACATCCAATGATTCCACATCCGTTGGGACCTACTTTCCAAAGGTAGGCGCTCATTAGCTTGTGGGCTAATGAGGCTTAGGAATTTGCATTGGTCGAGAGGATGGGAGGTCGGACTCATCACACCTTTTTGAGGGGAATTATTGTCTACTCCGGGACTCTCTTTATAGATTTAAGTTAAGTTCGTGAATCCTTATTACATTACCAAGTATAAAATGAGCTTTCCTTTAGTTTCAACAATCAATGATTAAATATGCAAGAAATTTAGAGAATCTTTTATATGTATTCGAGGTTCTTCATCAATATAGAATCATCTATATTTGTTTAGAGATTCTTGGTCAATGGTATCCTTCAAAACATTTATATAAAAGTCTCTTGGTCATTTTGATGACCAGGCTGATTTTAAAGCCACTCAGTGGGGCACTTGAAGTTTATCGTCATTCAGAAGGACAGAGATTATTTCAATGTTGGGATCGAACCCATAAATGGGCTACCTACGTATCCTTTGTTTTTGAAAAAAGGAATCAGAACCCACGTAGTTCGAGGAATGGGATATGATGTTTTATGATTGATGGCTCAAAGATGAATGTCATAATTACTTTTACACTCTAAGCTCACGTGAGTCATGCTCGGTGTGAGAAACAAGAGGTATTTGTAAAATTCAGACAATTGTTCCATAAAAGATGCAATCATAAGAATTTGTTTTGGGGCTTATGTATAGATGACTGCCCAGATAGACGAAAGTTTAGGATTTACTTTTAGGGAGAAAATCCAAGAACAGGGTCCACAAAGTTATATGTGCTTCATGGAAATTTGAATACTCTAATCTTGGGGCTTACTCCTAAGGAGGATGCCCAAGTTAGGAGGGGACTTATGATTGGGATTTATTCCTAAAGAGGAAACCCAAATCAAAGGAAATTTATGACCGGTTAAGAGAAATTTTAAGAGACTTGGGGCTTACTCTTAAGAAGGATGCCCAAGATTTATGACTAGGACTTATTCCTGAGAAGGAAGCCTAGGTTAGGGGACTTGGGGCTTACTCCTGAAAAGGAAGCCCAAGGTTATGACTGAGTCTTATTCCTGAAAAGGAGACCCAGGTTAGGGATTAAGGTTTGGGGCTTACTCCTGAGGAGGGTGCCCAAGATTAAAGGACTTGATTGGGGCTTATTCTTAAGAAAAATGCCCATATCAAAGGTTTTATAACTGGGGATTATTCCTGAAAAGGAGACCCAGGTTAGGATTCTCTCATCCTAAAGGATGAGGTTTGAAATGAATGAACTCTCAATCTTTGGTGATATGAAGATGTTTAAATCACTAGGTTTTGAGAGATATTTCACAGAATTCCTTTCAGATAAGGATGTCAAATCAAGATATCATGCCATAAATGGCTTTGAAGAGTATCTTGAAGACTGAATCTTGAATAGGAAGGGTGAAATGGCTTAAGAGGGGTAAAAATGGGCAAGATGGGCACCCAAAAAGATAGGGGCGCGCAAGTCTTGAAGGTCGCGCAAGTCCTGCGTCGGCGCGCAAGTGTTGGTCGCGCAAGTATACTTGCGCGACATGAGGGATACTTGCGCGATTTTCAACCAGAGTTAAAATACTTGAGCGACTCTTTATTAAACCCTTTAAAATCCTCTTGGAGTTCTTCCAGAGAAGGGACGCGCAAGTTATATTGAAGGAATTAAGTTGGCGCGCAAGTGTTTGATAAGTTTCAACACTTGGGCCTTCCTTCTTCTCTTTAGATCTTCCGTTCTAGGTAAGAGATTACCTTAGAAGTGTTCCGGAAGCTTTGAGAAGAGACTTGGGCGTCGGGAGCTTTGATCCGAGTTTCTGGAAAAAGATCCTCCCGAATGGGGGCCCCACAGGGTCTATTTATAGGCAAAAGAAGACCCCGGGCGGTTACTGGGCGGTTACCAGATCTGTCGCGCAAGTCCCTTGCACGACCATGAGGGGTCGCGCAAGTGTTGAGGCAGCGCGCAAGTGTACTTGCGCGACCAAGAGGGAACTTGCGCGACTTATGGGCAATGTTCTCCTTTTCCATCCCTTTGTCGATTTTTGATGTTTCTTCAAAGGATTTAATCACTTTGAGCTCAGATATTCCCTTTTCCGAACTTTAGATTCCGTGACGAAAGGAGCGTCAACAAAAGTCCCCCCTCAGAGTTGGATCCGGAGAGAAAATGAGGATTTGACTCTGAGGAAATCGAATCCCTTTAAAGGAAAAGGGCGGCGCGCAAGTCTTCAGTGCGCAGAGGGAGGCGCGCAAGTCTGCGTCGCGCAGGCCTTAAACCCTCTGGTATGGCGCGCAGGTAGGCCTCCTGGCCTATAAATATACGGCCTCACCTCCGTACAAGTATCCGGATTTCCGGACCTCATACCTTCTCGAGCTCTCGCCGCGCAGGTCACCTAAGCCGCGCAAGTGTGCTCTGTTTTTCCTTGATGTCGCGCTCCTGTAAAGGTATTCGTACTTGCGCGGTTTATACTTGCGCGACGAAAACTAGCGCGACACGTGATCACTTGCGCGCCATTTTGTATACTTGCGCGCCTTAATGCCTTAGCCATTTTTTCAAATTTCTTCACAAAATTTATGAAAAATAAACCCATTTAAGAGTTAGTTTATTCATCTTTTGTGCAGATTCAGTGGTTCCCAAGGGAATTGGAACGACTTATGAACTGGCTAGCAAGCGGATTGATGACATGATGAACATCATTGGCTCTGATTACTATGACACCTGCGACAGCACTCTTCCAGATTTGGCTAAGTACTTGAAGAAATATCATCTTAATTTCCCACAGAGCATCTACCTGTCTCTATGTGGTCATGGTCACTTGAAAGGAGTCAATGTTCCAAATGCAAACAACTATACACCTGAAATGCAGCTGCGCTGCTACTCCTTCATTTCGGTTATGCTGTGCATTAAAAGCAACAACAATGGTGTGAACTTTCAAATTCTCCTTGCATGCCATTTCCTTGCAGATATAAAAATGGCAAACCCATGGGCTGAAATGTTTTCCACTACCGGTTGGTGGAGAGAAGACAAACATGGTATTAGAGCAATATCTGAAAAGAGTACTCTCTTCAAATGGCTCTTTACTTCCAATGCTCCATTCTCAAATCCATGTATCCATCTTCCAAGTCTCTTGGATAGAAACAGAGTCACTGTTTGATCAGCAGAAAATTTTCTCAAACCGCACTCAAGAACATCCTTTTACAATTGTTCCAAGAAGAGCTGGTATCACTGCATCTCCTTTTTGTTTCCAGTTGAGTGAATGAATTCCAGGTGGTTGCTGATGAAGCTCGGGATGCCGTAAATCAAATGAAGTGTTATGTTGAAAGCCTCTTGTAATTCTTGAAAAAGAGAAGAGACTCCAATCTGTGGATGTCCTTCTAACTCTTGTGTATCAATGAAAAACACTTTCGTCTCCAATCATTTGTACCTGCATTCTTTCATTACCGGCTTCAAATTTACTTAAGCCAATGGGCCTAGTAATCCTAGTTTGATTTTTACTAGGATTATTTACAAATAACCCTACAAACTTTGAATCTTTTAATTGCTCAATATTAGCTAAATCATACAAAAAATGTATATTTAGTGAGCTGGAACTTTGACTTTTATTCATAGTTCCTCTGTCTTTTGTGTGGGCAGTTTAAAGTCATGCAAGCCGGACAAAAAGAGGCTAATGTTTAAGGTCGAAATAGCTTTGACCGAAAAATGGATTAAAATGGATTCAATTCCTTGATAATTTATCTGAAAACAAATTACCATACTCAAGTATGAGAGAAAATATGTAAACTATGACTTAAGAATATTTGAATCTGAGGAATGATATGAAAAAGAGCTAAATAGCATTAGAAGAAGTAGTTTCCAAGAATGAAGTTAATATTATTTAACAAAACCCATTAGGGGGTTGAAATATGCAGGGCCACCTATGGGCATTGGCGGCATAGTCAAATAAAATAGCATCTTTTGGCTGACAAGTCTGTTATGTGGACTGTTTATGCAAGGCCACCTATGGGCACGTGCTGCATAGTTAGGCAAAAGAACTCTCAGAAATTTACTTTCCTAGTGCTAAAAGCCAGTGAAAGTTTATGGAGATTCAAATTTTCTAAAGCATAGAGTTTGTTGTATGGAAAGAGGTACATGAATATGGAGAAGATATTTCCAAACAAGAATATCGAAGAACTGGATGAATATCACTCCTACGAAGGTCTGACCCAAACGTAGGGAAGAAGAATAAACCATAGACTTGAATACTTTCAGATCATGAAAAAGGATATGGGACAAATATGTTAAGGATGGCTATTTTTGCGGATCCCTACATACTGTCGTTTAAGACAAATAAGGACAAAAGAGGCATTCTTCCCAAGAATGAAGTTACTATTATTTAACAAACCCGTTAGGGGGTTGAAAACATGCAGGGCCACCTATGGGTATTGGCTGCACGGTCAAATAAATAGCATCTCTTGGCTGACAAGTCTGTTATGTGGACTGTTTATGCAAGGCCACCTATGGGCACGTGCTGCATAGTCAGGCAAAAGAATTCTCAGAAGTTTGACATTTTTGTGACCATAAGTCATGAAAAGGGTTATGAAGATCTGAAAATATTTAAGGTTAGGATTATAATACATAAAGATGGGTATTTTCCAATGTATATAGAGATACATAGGTCAATGAAAACCATAATCATGTTGTGGCTGGGTCCTGAATTGAAACTTGGACTTCACTACGTATCTCATAAGAATGAGAATCAAGCCATACGTAGTTCTTGAAATGCAGTTTAACGTCATGCAGGACGAAAGGATGAGTGATCTTAGTTTTTGGGGTCATCGAATTCGGACCATAATAATGAATACACAGTGTGTGTTTTCATGAGGACTTTTCAGCCAAGGGACTGAAAGTGAAATTTGGGGTTAGGCCCAAAAGACTTGGGACTGGATTCGAGGGACACTCGAATGTTCCTACGTATCCCATAAAGATGGGAATCAAGTCCACGTAGTTCTAGAATTACCCTTTGTACAAATTTGGTTCGTACATGTGAAGGGTGAAAGGGGGCTTTAGTGCAATGATGGTTTAACCTAAGATAAAAAGTTCAGGCGTTACCATGTATGCACGTAGTCTTTTGAAAATGAAAAACTATGATTGGAAAATTAATATCAATAATAGTTCTCTCTCAAATGAGGAAATCAAAGAATATTGTAGTTTATTGTCGTACCGGACAAAAGTGTTGTATAGTTTAACGTCGTATAACAAGGACGAAAATGAATCAATGTAAAGATATTGATTTCAGGGGCGGTTTCACAAATCAACATCATATGAGATGGTGGTGAACCGATGTGAAGAGATTGTTTTTTGGGGTTGAACCTTGGGAGGTTGCCTACATACCCAGCCTGGAGGGCAAGGATCAAAGTCTGTGTAGTTCAATTAAAGAATGAATTAATGATCAAGTTGTTCTTGTGGACAATGATCTAAAAAAATGTTGTTGGGACTTACACATGGTTAGTGGCCCAAAGGGAGTGTTATGGTTGATGTTCGCTCTAAGCTCACGTGAGTCATACTCGGTGTGAGAAACAAGAGGTAATAACAACCTTAACGATGCACAGTTTAATGTCATGTAGGACATATCAAGGATTTTCTGTACAGTTTAGCGTCATGTAGTTAGGACGATGGGGACAATACAGTTTAATGTCATATTGGACGAAAGGGGGATTGTGCAGTTTTAATGTCATGCTGGACTTTTGATGATTATATAGTTTAACGTCTTTCCGGACGTGAGAGACTTTTATACAGTTTAGCGTCATGTAGTTAGGACGTCACAATTTAACGTCTTGCTGTACATATTTGCAAATAGTTTATGGTCGTATACATGGACCAGGAATGATGCAGTTTTAAGGTCATGCTGGACTGTTTATGGAACTTTTTCACAGTTTTAATGTCGTGTGGGACGAAGTTGCAGTTTAAAGTCATACTGGACCATTGCTGTATAGTTTTAGCGTCATATAGCAAGGAAGAACTGATGCTGTACAGTTTAAAGTCATGTAGCTAAGACTAAGGTGAATCAATATGAGGATATCAGTTCTGATCTTTTTACAGTTTATCGTCATGCTGGACGTTGGAAGTGCCACACAGTTTAATGTCATGTTTCTAGGACACAATATAGTTTAATGTCATCTCAGACAGAATACAGTTTAGTGTCATGTAGGACAATAAGGGACTTAACACAGTTTAACGTCATGCTGGACGATGAAAGTGCCACACAGTTTAATGTCATGTCGCTAGGACAAAATATAGTTTAATGTCATCTCGGACAAAATATAGGAACTTCTATACAGTTTATTGTCATGTAGGACAAAATCAGGGACTATGCAGTTTAAAGTCTTGCAGTTAGGACTATTGGTGCTGCACAGTTTAATGTCATGTTGCAGGGACAAAATTTAGTTTAATGTCATCTCGGACATTGAAGGTGACACAGTTTAACGTCATGTTGGACGAAGTTGTAGTTTAAGGTCATACCGGACCTTGGTGTAGTTTAAGGTCATACCGGACCTTGGTGTAGTTTAAGGTCATACCGGACCTTGGTGTATGAACCAAATGTAAGAGTCTTGGTTCTGGGAACAATATTTTGTGTTTATACAAAATACTTCTTCAGAAATCTGGCATTAGTTGGAGTCGTGATGTGTTCTCCATCCATTGAGATTAGAGAATACGCTCCATTGGAGTAGACCTTATGTATTGAATAAGGTCCTTCCCATTTTGGTTCAAGCTTGGGAGGTTTCTTTCCTGGTATCATTGGTGCTTTAAGAACCAATACCAATTCTCCCTGAATGAATGAACGAAGACGAACCTTTTTGTTAAAAGCTCGTGCTATTCGATTCTGATAGATTTCCAAGTGGTGCAAAGTGCACAATCTTTTCTCATCTAACTGTTCCAATTCATTCAACCGCTTTTGGGATTGCTCATCTGCTGATAACTGATCACAAATGGCTATTCTGAGTGAGGGCAATTGAACTTCAATTGGCAAGACTGCTTCTGTTCCATATACCAATGAATATGGAGTAGACCGTGTTGCATTGCGAGTGGTAGTCCGATAAGCCCATAAAGCATGAAAGAGTTTATCAGGCCATGACCTCTTATCTTTATCCACCATCTTTTGCAGTATATTTGAAAGAGTCTTGTTGAAGGCCTCTATCTGGCCATTAGCCGCTGCATGATATCGAGATGAATGGTTGGACTTAATGTTGTATTCTTGATACAATCTCTTTACCTCAGAAGAACAGAAGTTGGTGCCGTTGTCTGTCAATATGGTATGAGGGACACCAAATCTAGTAATGATGTTAGACTTGATGAAGCTAACAATGCATTTAGAACTGACTTCTTTGAGAGGTGCTGCCTCTGCCCATTTGGAAAAGAAATCAGTAGCAGTAAGAATGTACTTAAACTGCTTGGCCGTAGCTGAAGGGTAAGGTCCTACCACATCCATTCCCCATGTGGCAAATGGCCATGAGTATTTAGCTGTATGAAGCAACTCTGGAGGTTGATGAATGAATTTGGCATATACTTGGTATGAATGACAATTCTTTGTGAAATTAACACAATCTTGTATCATTGAAGGCCAGAAGTATCCAAGCCTTCGAATTTGATTAGACAGTCTATGTCCAGACTGGTGGGCGCCACAGACTCCTGCATGCACTTCTTTTATGACAGCCATTGTCTCTTCACCATCAATACATCTGAAGAGAACTCCATCAAAACCACGTTTGTAGAGAATTTTCTCGAGGAGTTTTGGACCATCATAAAGAGTAAAATTGACCACACGTCGCCGAATTTGTTCTCTCTCGGCTCTATCAGGTGGAAGTGTTCCATTTTGAAGGTATTCCCTGATAGGTGACATCCATCCTGTAGTATGACCATATGGTTCAGGAATGGGACTAATTTCATTAATTTCCTCTGTTCTGACTTGAACATAAGGTGAAATTGCACGACGGTGGGCAATACAGATGGTTGTCTCGTCCCGATTTGGATCTGCTAAAGCTGTGGCTATATTAGCCAGTGCATCAGCTTGAGCATTTTGTGATCTTGGGACATAAGAAAATGTCGGTTCTGAAGGGAATTCCGACATTAACTCTCTGACGTAATCATACATAGGGATTAATTCTTCTTTTCTGATGGCATAATCCCCATTGACTTGTTTGATTACCAGGTCTGAATCACCTTTTACCTTTAAGTGATTCACTTGTGCTTGAAGCGCTAACTCCAAGCCTGCAATGAGAGCTTGGTATTCAGCTTTATTATTGGTACCACCTTCCCACAACAAAAAGGAATAAGGTAACACTGCCTTATCTGGAGAAATGAGCACAATTCCTAAACCAACTTTGTTGAATTTAGGATTTTCCATTTTCTTCCCTGTTGGACTTCTAGAAGCACCATCAAAATACATTTCCCATGTTTGAGGATTCTCTTGAATAGAAAAAACATCCTCATCAGGGAGTTCGATATCTGAATACGTGTCTTCCACTGAAGGGTGTTCAGCCAGGAAATCAGCCAGAGCTTGGCCCTTAATTGCCTTTTGAGACACATACTGGATGTCGAACTGCTGTAAAATAACCTCCCACCTTGCCAGACGTCCTGTAAGCATTGGACGACTAAGGATGAATTTGAGTGGATTATTACGAGATACCAATTGGACCTCGTGATGTTGCAGGTAGTGTCTCAGTTTCTGAACTGCAAAGATTAATGCTAGGCCGCATTTTTCAATACTCGAATACCGGGTTTCTGCTTCAAGCATAGTTCTACTGAGATAGTAGAGACTATTTTCATTCCCAGCATCATTCTTTTGAGCGAGAAAGGCACCCAATGATCGCTCTAAAGCTGTCACATAGAGGATAAGAGGTCTACCCTCAACAGGTGGCATGAGTACTGGTGGACTTAAGAGGTATTTCTTGAGAACATCAAATGCTTCTTAACATTCTTTAGTCCACTGGTAAGTGACTCCTTTCTTCAATAATTTGGTAAAAGGTAAACTTTTGCCTGCCAAATTGGCGATGAAACGCCGAATATAGGCTAAGTGTCCTTGAAGTCCTCTTAATTCTTTCAAATTCCGAGGAGGTGACATACCAAGGATTGATTTGGTCTTCTCAGGATCGACTTCAATACCACGATGGCGTACAACAAAGCCGAGGAATTTTCCTGAGGTTACCCCAAAAGCACATTTTAAGGGGTTCATCTTCAAATTATGTTGTCGAAGCTTGTGGAATATGATTTCCAAATCAGCCAAGTGATCAAAACGTTGTTTGGATTTAACCACCAAATCATCTACATAGCATTCAACAAATTTCCCTAGAAAAGGTTTGAAGATACGATGCATGGCGCGTTGATATGTTGCACCTGCATTCTTTAAACCAAAGGGCATCACCCGGTAACAAAACACACCTTGAGGAGCTCTGAAGGCTGTATATTCCTCATCTTCTGGGGCCATTTGGATCTGATTATATCCAGAATATCCATCCATGAAAGAAAGTACTTCATAGCCAGCCGTCGCATCAATTAAGAGTTCTGTAATCGGAACTGGAAAATCATCTTTGGGACAATACCGATTAAGATCTCTGAAATCGATGCAAACCCTAATTTGTCCGTTCTTTTTCTTTACTGGGAAAATATTAGCCAACCACTTGGGATATTGAACTTCTCTGACGATGTTAGCTTTGATAAGCTTATCCACTTCAGCCTCGATTTTGGAAGCATAGGTTGGGTGTGTTCTTCTCGCGGCTTGCTTGAATCCTCGATGTTCTTTTGGCAAACCCAAATGATGGGTGGCAACATCAGGATCAAGGCCAGGCATCTCTGTATAATTCCAAGCAAAGATATCTTTATTTTGCTTTAGAAAAGAAATATACATCTCTTGTTCTTCAAGGGTCATGGCCGCACTAATTAAAGTGGGGCGTGGATCTTTCTCTGTACCCAGATTTACTTCTCTGAGTTCATCCACAGTGGTAGAGATACCCTCTTCAAATTCTGGAGGAGCATCTCTAAGATCTTCCTCTTCCTCTTCATCATGTGTTATATCTTCCGTTTCTACTTGCAAAGTAGATGAAAAAACGAAATTCTCATGATCATAAGAGATGTCAAAATTTTCACATTTTGAAGAAGAAGCTTCCATTTCCGACCCTATTGATGAAAAAGGGTCTTCTTTGGGAAATAAAGAGGAGATGATGGATTGAGAATCGACATCAACATTCACCTCTGGTGTTGCTATAACTTCTTCTGTCTTGATTAGCGAAGTATAGACTTGTTGGATTTCAGCAGACGAAATGAAAACGTCACCACTTATGCTTTCATCACTGCTTGGTAAGTTACCAATTTCTCCCATGTTGTCTGGCTCGATTGCCGTAATTGACATTATGGATCTTTCCATAAGAGTATTTTGATTTGGGCCTATTTTGTCAATTTGACTGATAGGTAACACATAATCTGTACTCACATGTGAAAATGGATTTATTGGAATTTTTTCCAAACCATATGGAGCATTAACTTTGGTAATTTCCTTCATTGTAGATTTTTATCTTCCCTTCATGTGATAAAATTCCGCCTCAATGTATTGAGACTCACATGTTTTGAACGGGGCCTTATCACCATACAATGTTCCAACTTGACCATCGAAACAGTATTTGAGACATTGATGGTATGATGACGGAATAGCTGCATGCTGATGTAACCAGGGTCTTCCAAGCAAGATATTGAAAGCTGAGTCTTGATCAACAATCATGAAATCTGAATTGGAAACAAGATCTCCAAACTGAGTTCTGAGCGTAACTTCTCCCAGTGGTTCTTGTTCATTTTTATCATATCCTTGTAACATCATGGTAGAAGGAGATAAATCAGATTCCGTGAGGCCCAATCGACGAAGTGTGCGAATGGGCATGAGGTTGACTCCTGAACCATTGTCAATAAAAGCTCTTCGAACATCTATACCATTGACTTTGCCAGATAGGTACAAAGGTTTTATGTGCCCATGCACAACATCATCTTCATCTTTATCAGTAAAAGATATCACTGTATGGCATTCTGCAGGATTATTCTCTATGTGATAAATTTCATCTGCAGCAATTTCAGCTTCAAACTCCTGAGGACTTGACAAAGCTTCGATGAGTGCTTCCCGAAGATCTTTTGATAGATTCAAAGCATCCAAAATTGATAATTTGGCTGGTACTTGGGCCAAGTGTTTCAATATATCATACTTTTGATCTAGAGGCCTGCATTTCCCAATAGGAATATGCGGTTTAGCAGGTACCTTGGAAGCAGATGCTTTGGAAGCTGATGCCTCTTGTATTGAAGTTGGCAACATCTTTGGTTTTGGAAAATTAGACTGATTAGATCCATTTACTTGCTGAGATAAAGAAGATGGAACATTTAATCGGTCTTCCAAAATAACTGTGCCGAAGCTGAGTTGGCCATTGGCAGAAGAACTTGCGTGTTCATTTTGAGCTCGCTGAAGGGCTCTACCACGAGTTTCTGCTGCATATACCGTGCTAGCAGGGGTAGAATTAGAGTAGTGGCTTCGGAAAGATCCACGTCTTCCCCTATATCCTGAACCTCTAGAACTTCCTCGGGTTCCTTTATTTGATACAGGGAATTCAGGCTCATCAAGACTGGAATATGAATCTGTTAATTGAATCATATTAACAGAACCAAAGATCAATTCTTCGTCTGATAAAGACTCTGCCAAGTTAGCCTGTTTAGGCTGTGCCGTTTGGTGGGACGGTGCCCGTGGCTTTGAAGTAGATGGCATGAAATCTGCCAGAGTCAAAGACAATTTAGGCTTTGATACATACTCATCTTCTCCTGATTCCTCTTTCTTCTTTGAATTGCTCTGCCCTTTTGAGGATTTGTCTTTTGATGGAGGCTTTACTGCAGCTTTTGTAGGAGACACAATTGGCTTCTTCAATTGTGTTCGCAAAATGGAATGGGTCTGATTGATTGTCTTTCTGACCATCCAATCATCATATTTTTTCGCAGTTTTGCTTTTGACTTCCTGCCACTCGCCTCCTTCCTCTGGATCTGTAGCGGTAATACACGCTACATGAGCTGAAGAACCCTTCAATTTGACTTGTCCCAAGTCGACCATCTTTTGTAGGAGGTCTTTAAAGACAAAACACTCCTGGATGGGATGCCCCAACATTTGATGAAAGGGACAATAATTGGGACGGTCTTCATCTCCTTCCTTGTTTGGTCTCTTCGGCACTGGTAATTGAACCAAATTATTCTCCAGAGCTGAAATGAAGTAACCAGGAACTTGCTCACTTCGGAAAGAGTATGTTTTACTCTTCATATCCTCAAATTGTTTTCGTCGTTGATCTTTTTGATCATTTGGACGAAACAGCCTTTGTTGTTGGCGTTCAGGAGGTGGAGCCCTTCGAGAAGATGAAGGTTTTGATGTAGAAATAGGTACAGGTGCCTGTTTAAGCATAACTGTAGCAGTTTCTGCTTTACCCATTCTTCTTCCTGGAGCTGATGGAATTACACGAGATTTAACCTTAGCCTGCATAAGGGAATCTTCAATCTGTTGAGCGATTGAAGTAAGGTCTCGAAACCCTCCTGTGTATTTCACATGGATCAATGGCGTGCGTAATTCGTCACGCAAATTTGCCACACAGATTGGCAATAATTCCTCCTGAGGGAGTGATAAACTCAAGGAATACGTTAATCCCTTCCAACGAGCAATGAAATCAGAGACTCTTTCATTCTCCCTTTGCTTGCAGTTTGTGAGATCGAAAACTATCGTTTTTGGCAAAGTTGAGCTGAACTGAAGAAGGAATTTTTGACGAAGATCCTCCCATCCGATGACCGACCGGGATTTCAAGCTTGTATACCAGACAAAAGCTGGTCCTTGCAAGGTTCGCACGAAGCATCTGAGTTTCACTGCTTCTTGTTGTTCTGGAGTTCCCATCATAGGATCACAACAAGACAGATAATGCGTCAAATGTTGTTCAGGGTCGCCTGATCCATTGAAAGTAGGGAAAATAGGGTTTCCAAAACTGGATGGAGGAGAAATTGAATCTACCCATTCAGGGTAAACTTTCTTTTCAGGTTGAACTTGCGCCCGTTTCCCTTCCATAGTTTCTAACCGAGCTGTTAATGACTCAATAGTAGTTATTAACTTTTGAGAAACGTCAGGTTGAACTTGGTTTTGGGTAGGTGCAATGAATGGAGCTTGGACAGCCGTGGAGGTTGGTGCTGCAACTAATGGTAGTGCTGCCAACCGTTGTTGCGTTTGACCCGTAGGATTAGACCTCTGTGGGTGTACTGATAAAGGAGGATATTCCTGATCCATCTCAGTAGTTACAACAAATTCCTTCGGCTGTCGGACTTCAGCATTCTTAAGAAGTAGACTACTCTGAAGTAGTTCTGCATTCAACCTTCTTAATTCTTTCATTTCTTCCTCCTGTTGTGCAAACCTTTGCTCTAATGAGAGCGATTGACCTCCTTCAGAGGAAGGGTGATAAGTAACCTGATTCTTTCCTTTCCCCTTATTGGATCCTTTTCGGAGAGGGGGAAGTGGGTTACTTGAAGGAATACCCAGATTTTGGGTAAGCCTTTGATTACGTGTGCGCACACCTTCTTCATTTAGGTCTGTGTGCGCAACTTCTTGAGCAGGAACCTCTTCATCTGATCCCTCTGATTGAGCCTCATTTGGTGAATCAGCAGCAACGGCAGTGATGACATTAATGGATGCATATTTCATGGAATCCCTTCTATCAGCATTTCTGTGATATTGTCTCCTTTTATGTCCATGATAAGGCATGGCATTCCGTTGACTTGACCCCTCAGGAATTTCTTGGAGAACCGTCACTCGGAGAGAATCTCCTGACATCTTGGCTCTTCGTTCCTCTTGAGGATTATTCCCTAATCGAGAGAATACTGACTTTCTCTGAGGGAGGGATTGAAGATTTGAAAAAGTCCCCAGTCCGGTGGACTGGGGGTGTTCCTGTTGCTTCTGCTCAACTCCTCCAATCCCATTCGTTGATTCTGAGGGTTGGGTTAGAGAAGTCCCCAGTCTGGCAAGCTGGGGTGTTTCTTGACATGCTAGGTCTGAGATCTTCTTGAAATCTCTCTTGATCTTGCGGATCTTAGTTCGGAAATTAGCTGGATGCATTAACCTGTATCCACTTTTATCACCTGGTTCAACAGACCGTTGGATGATTTCCGAAACTTCTGTCATTTGATGACGTGTTTGCTCCAAACGAGAGGCTTGTGCAATATTCTCGCCTGCTTGATGTAGGAGCAATTCAATAACCTGTTCTCTATATACTTGATTTTGAGAGGAACTAGTTGAAGCTTGATCTCGAGCAAGATTTTGATTATGAACAAAGCCCATTGACTGTGGCCGGCCATGGGCAATAACATTGCATGAGACCATTTTCGGTGGGCTTTGCTGACCGGAAAGCACTGTGAAATGTAGTGCTCCGTGAATACCCCATCCTCTGATATGAACATTAGATGGAGCATTGGATATTAACTGATGCAATCTTCTTAGTGCGCCAAGGCATGAACGTTGAAGGGTTCTCTGTTGCTTTTCAGCCTTCGGATACAGAGAGACTGATAGAGATGCCAAATCAATCTGGCGTTGTAACCCTTCTATTATCTTAAGATGATTTTCATATTCATCGTAAGATAATACCTTCTTCTTTAATTGACAAAGAGTTTTCCATATGTTAAGACGAATATCATGGATTCCATCATCCGTCAACATCTTTGGAATGTCATACTGTGAATCAGCCAAAGGCCAAAACATGACTGGTACTTCACCTTTTGCCAGTTTTTTTTCTCATGTTCAGCATTTCCTCTTTATCATTAAATGAAGATTCTTCTACCTGTTTGGACCAGAGTTGGTGTTTCCTTGTTGCTTCATCGGATTCAACAAGATTGGTAGAGGAATCACTATTCATGCTGGAAGATGAATGACCCAGGGAAGGTTCGGAGAATAACCTGAACCCCAAGATATCTTCTGATGGAGAAAGAGTTTCACCTGCCGATAGTAAAACTTCAGACATGACTGGTTTTACGTTTGCAAGTGCCTCGAGATAGGAGGGCTTTCTCGTCACTACATTGCCCTCTGAAGAATTTTCGAGACAATGTGAATCACTACTGCGGAGAGGACTTTCGCAGCAAAGTTCATCACCATGAGGAGGACCTTCATGATGGGTTACAGCAAAAGATGAGATCTCTTGCTCCTTGGTCTTCTGACCACACATAGGGTTCCTGTGGTTCTCATCTGAAGAAGAAACTTCAAGATTGACCGAATTTTCATGAAGCAAGTCTTCATGAGGAAGTGTCTATTGAAGACCTTCGGGATTAATGTTCCTGTTATTGGGAACTGAGGGAGTAGAATCTTGAATTCCGACAGATAAATGTCTGAGGGCTTCAAGAACTCCAGCATCGAGCAAGGCCTTGTTGCAGATTGGCCTTTGATCTCCTGACTGTGCTGGGCGGATCTTTTTCTTAGATGCCTTCTTACTCGCTTTAGAAATCACTTGATGACGAAAGTGATTGCTCTGAGCAGGTGTATGTGCCCGATCAGGAAAGATGGTCAGGTTAGGCTGACGATCATCGCTCAAATCAGGTGTATGTGCCTGACTTGGTTGTCCATATGATATGGGGGAGTAGGCCCCACAACCCTCTTGGACTGGAACAGATGTGTGTGTCTGTTCCGGAGTGAATTGTTGATGTGTCACTCCACTGCTAGGGATAGATTTATGTGTCTGTCCCTGAGATGATGCTGAAGCTGTTATGATATCCTGGCAAGCATCCGGAATATGAGCAGGAATTTGCTTCTGCTCTTTCACCATTGACAGAATATGTTTGGTGACTTCAGCCGCCGGAACAGGGATATACGTCCATTCCGGGCTTGGAGTAGGTGTATGTGCCTGCTCCTGTCCTCCTTTTCCTGTCAGTGAATCCTGACAGTACTCAAGTGTGGAGGCAGAGAGTTTAGTCTGTCTCCTGTTTGTCGTCGGGGCTTTCCGACTGACTTCTCCGTGCGCTACCAAACGAGACTGTTGGTAGGCTTGATTAGTATTAGCAGGTGTATGTGCCTGCTGATTACACTTCGCCAAACGCTGTTGACGAGATCCATCATATGTAGTCAGACGAGCCTGCTGACTAACTGCTGATGTATAAGCAGGTGTATGTTCCTGCCTATGGTACTCCGCCGGAATTGCCTGGCGGGATCGGCTTGATGCTGCCAGACGAGTCTGCTGGACAGCGGGATTAAAACGGGCATGTGTGTATGCCTGCTCATTGTTTGCCACCAAGTTAGGTTGGTGGACTTCTCCGGAGATGGCAGGGATGACAACCTGGCTATTATTAACCGGATTCCGTCTCTGGTGATTCATCTTGCCTGCTCGGGTTCGAGGAACCTGAGCTGAATGCCTGGAGCCGGTAACCTCATCATGTTGAGGGCGCACTACCGCACGAGTCTGGCGGCGATTGTTGATGGGATCCCTTGAGAAGGACTCCTGTCTTTTTGATTTAAGGTCCTGCGGGACCTGCTCATTCACTTCCTCGGAATAAGGGAGTGAATAGAAATTGCGTTCCGGGGATAACGACCCGAAACGGTTGGAGACGGTAGTCAGCACCGTCTGCTTCTTGATTGCTGGTCGCCGTTGTCCGGACGACCAGGTAGAATTGTTAACTTGGAGGGCTTGACGAGCGGCCTCCAGAGTTGGGATAGTACCGTTGCGACGGTACTCCTTAACCAGTGCATTAGAAACACAGCGTTGAAGACGCTGAGTTGGTGATGTCATCCTCAGAGCGGATGACGTTCCAGCAGGAGTAGCAGTATTGGTTTTCACGGCAGCAGACCTCACAGTAGAGGTGTTCCCAGCAGCAGTATTCACAGGGGTGAATTTAAGGAAAGCCATTTTTTGTAGAAGATCTTGAAAAAAAGAGTTCCTTTTCCATGTAACAGACATAATCAAGATGAATCCAGCCACTGCATCTTTTGGATGAGCACATGTCAATGATTGCCTTGTTGGCCCAAAGGGCCTAACAGATAAGAAGAACATCACTTTAACTTGGTTAAGGATTCACGTCGGGTTCACCATTTTTGTTTCGCGCGGAATCCGGGGATGACCTCCTGGACGGGAGATTCAAACGTTCCGATCGGTTTCTAACGGGTTTATTCGTAGAACCGGAAACATCCAATGATTCCACATCCGTTGGGACCTACTTTCCAAAGGCAGGCGCTCATTAGCTTGTGGGCTAATGAGGCTTAGGAATTTGCATTGGTCGAGAGGATGGGAGGTCAGACTCATCACACCTTTTTGAGGGGAATTATTGTCTACTCCGGGACTCTCTTTATAGATTTAAGTTAAGTTCGTGAATCCTTATTACATTACCAAGTATAAAATGAGCTTTCCTTTAGTTTCAACAATCAATGATTAAATATGCAAGAAATTTAGAGAATCTTTTATATGTATTCGAGGTTCTTCATCAATATAGAATCATCTATATTTGTTTAGAGATTCTTGGTCAATGGTATCCTTCAAAACATTTATATAAAAGTCTCTTGGTCATTTTGATGACCAGGCTGATTTTAAAGCCACTCAGTGGGGCACTTGAAGTTTATCGTCATTCAGAAGGACAGAGATTATTTCAATGTTGGGATCGAACCCATAAATGGGCTACCTACGTATCCTTTGTTTTTGAAAAAAGGAATCAGAACCCACGTAGTTCGAGGAATGGGATATGATGTTTTATGATTGATGGCTCAAAGATGAATGTCATAATTACTTTTACACTCTAAGCTCACGTGAGTCATGCTCGGTGTGAGAAACAAGAGGTATTTGTAAAATTCAAACAATTGTGCCATAAAAGATGCAATCATAAGAATTTGTTTTGGGGCTTATGTATAGATGACTGCCCAGATAGACGAAAGTTTAGGATTTACTTTTAGGGAGAAAATCCAAGAACAGGGTCCACAAAGTTATATGTGCTTCATGGAAATTTGAATACTCTAATCTTGTGGCTTACTCCTAAGGAGGATGCCCAAGTTAGGAGGGGACTAATGATTGGGTTTTATTCTTAAAGAGGAAACCCAAATCAAAGGAAATTTATGACTGGTTAAGAGAAATTTTAAGAGACTTGGGGCTTACTCTTAAGAAGGATGCCCAAGATTTATGACTAGGACTTATTCCTGAGAAGGAAGCCTAGGTTAGGGGACTTGGGGCTTACTCCTGAAAAGGAAGCCCAAGGTTATGACTGAGTCTTATTCCTGAAAAGGAGACCCAGGTTAGGGATTAAGGTTTGGGGCTTACTCCTGAGGAGGATGCCCAAGATTAAAGGACTTGATTGGGGCTTATTCTTAAGAAAGATGCCCATTTCAAAGGTTTTATAACTGGGGATTATTCCTGAAAAGGAGACCCAGGTTAGGATTCTCTCATCTTAAAGGATGAGGTTTGAAATGAATGAACTCTCAATCTTTGGTGATATGAAGATGTTTAAATCACTAGGTTTTGAGAGATATTTCACAGAATTCCTTTCAGATAAGGATGTCAAATCAAGATATCATGCCATAAATGGCTTTGAAGAGTATCTTGAAGACTGAATCTTGAATAGGAAGGGTGAAATGGCTTAAGAGGGGTAAAAATGGGCAAGATGGGCACCCAAAAAGATAGGGGCGCGCAAGTCTTGAAGGTCGCGCAAGTCCTGCGTCGGCGCGCAAGTGTTGGTCGCGCAAGTATACTTGCGCGACATGAGGGATACTTGCGCGATTTTCAACCAGAGTTAAAATACTTGAGCGACTCTTTATTAAACCCTTTAAAATCCTCTTGGAGTTCTTCCAGAGAAGGGACGCGCAAGTTATATTGAAGGAATTAAGTTGGCGCGCAAGTGTTTGATAAGTTTCAACACTTGGGTCTTCCTTCTTCTCTTTAGATCTTCCGTTTTAGGTAAGAGATTACCTTAGAAGTGTTCCGGAAGCTTTGAGAAGAGACTTGGGCGTCGGGAGCTTTGATCCAAGTTTCTGGAAAATGATCCTCCCGAATGGGGGGCCCACAGGGTCTATTTATAGGCAAAAGAAGACCCCGGGCGGTTACTGGGCGGTTACCAGATCTGTCGCGCAAGTCCCTTGCACGACCATGAGGGGTCGCGCAAGTGTTGAGGCGGCGCGCAAGTGTACTTGCGCGACCAAGAGGGAACTTGCGCGACTTATGGGCAATGTTCTCCTTTTCCATCCCTTTGTCGATTTTTGATGTTTCTTCAAAGGATTTAATCACTTTGAGCTCAGATATTCCCTTTTCCGAACTTTAGATTCCGTGACGAAAGGAGCGTCAACAAGGTGTTTGGGCATATATTGGGGATTTTTTTAGGAATTAGGTTTTTAAGGGGATTAGGTATTTTAAAGTTGTTTTCTATTCATTACAAGTTTCTAGAGTTAATATGAGTTTTTAGATGGGTTTTAGTGTTTTTTATTATTTTTTGTAGCACTTATGTGGTTTGGGGGGTTTTATTATTTTTATGGGTTTTAGGGTTACTTAAGAAGTATGTATTTTTTTATGATTTTCTAGAGTTTTAGTGGTTTTAGGGGTTTTATTGTTTTTATGTTTTTTAGGGTAATGTTGGATTTTTTGGGGTCTTAGGGAGGTAGGGGCTAGGAGTTTTAGTTCCTTTAAGGGGTTAATGGTGTTTTAGGGTGTTTGAGAGTATTAAGTTGTTTTATGTTTTTTTGTGATTCATAAGTGGTTAAGGTTTTTCTGGTCTTTTCTAGTTTATTAGGGTTCGTAAGATCCATCAGGAATTTTTAGGTTTCTTATGGTCATAGTGTTTTTTTTGTGTTTTTGGGTGTTTAGTGGAATTTAGATTTTTTATCGGTTTTGTGGTCTCTTTTGTTTTTTATGGTTTCATAGGGTTTATAGTTTTATGGGTTTCAGTGGTATTATGTGTTTTAGTGGTTTTAGGGTCATTTTATAGTAGGGATATGAATTATCTAGTTTTTTTAGGGGGGGTGGGTTTAATGTTTTTAAAGGATTTTGTGGGCTTCTTTTGGTGTTTTAGGTGATTTTTTTGGATTTTTAGAGGTTATTATATATTTTTGGGGTTTTGAGGGGTTTATTTTTGTTTGAGGGGCTTTATTGATTTTAGTGTTTTTATGTTTTTAGAGGTTTTATTTGTTTTTTGGGCTATAATGTTCTTATGGGTTTTAGGTTTGTAAGTGTTTTTAAGGGTTTTAGGTGTTTTAAGGGTTCTTTTGGGTCTTTTTTCTTGTTTTTTGTGTATTTGGTTTTCAATTTTTTTGGGGTTTTATGGTGTATTTTGGGTTTTTTTTTGTTTTTAGGGTTTTCATGATGTATAGTGTTTTTAGTATTTTTTGTGGGTTTTGGGGTTTTAGGATCTTTTATGGGTATATTAACAGGTTTTATGGTTCTTAAGGTTTTCTAGGTGGTTTTAGGGTTTTTAAAATTTTAGTGTATTTATATGGGTTTTAGGGAATTTCTAGAATATTTATGGGTTTAGTGTCTTTTTTCAAGTTTTTTTTTTGTTTTTTTGTGTTCATGGGATATTTGGGTTTTTTGGGGGTTTTGGTATTTTTTGGGGGGTTTGGGTTTTTATGTATTCTAGGTATTTTTGGATTTTTAGGGTTATTTTAGGTTTTATTTATGGTTTTTGGATTTTTAGGGGTTTTTATGGTTTTTACAGTCTTCTAGAGTTCTCTTGGGCTTTTAATGTTTTGGATAATATTTACGATTTTTTGGGGATTTAGGTTATTTTTTTAATTTCTAGGATTTTTAGTGTTTTCATGGTTTTTTAGGGTATGTATGAGAATTTGGGATTTTTTGGTTTTAGTGTTCTTTTGGGTTTTGTGAGTTTTCTATGGGGTTTCACAATGTTTTATGGTTTTTAGGGTTTTGGGTTGTTTTATTGTTTTTGTGGTGATTAGTGTTTTTTGGGTTTTAGTGGTTTTTAGGTTTTAATGTTTTATTATTTTAATTTTTATTGATATTTTTATAGTTTTTATGTTTTATAGCAGTTTTAGGGTTTTTAGGGTTTTTGGAGATTTTGGGTTTTTGGGTTTTATAGTTTTTTAAGGATTTTAGCTTTAAGGGTCTCTATGATTCACAAATATTTTAGGGTAGTTTAAGGATTTCATTTGGTTATTATGGGTATTTTAGGGGTTTTATGGTCTCCTAGGTTATTTAGGGGTTTGATGGTCCTTTGGGGTTTTTTATAGGCTTTAGTACATTTAGTAATTTTTAGAGGCATTAGGATTTTTAAAGGGTTTTCAAATCGGTTTTAAGGTATTTCAGGTTTCAGGTATTTGTGGTTTTTATGGGTTTTATGGGTTTTAGGGATTTTTAGGGATTTGAAGTTCTTTAGGGGTTTTATGGTTTTTTCTTATTTATTGAATTGTTTTAGTACTTTTTATAGGATTTAGGATTTTTAGGTCTTTTTATTTTTTATTTGTGGTTTTAGGGTATTTTTATGGGTTTTTTAGTTTTTAGTGATTATAGGGTCTTTAGGGTATTCCTATGTGCTTCAGGGGGTTTCAGTGTTTTCAGTGTTTATAGTTTTTTAATGGTTTTTATGATTCTTTTGGGATTTTTTGTCATTTTTAGGGGTTTTTTATGGTATTTATGTATTTTTTTTTTGTTTTTTCAGGTTTTTTGGGATTTTAGGATTTTTAATATTTTTACTATTTTTAATGTTTTTATGTGTTACAGGGGTTTTATGGGGTTTTTATATTTTTATTGATTTTATGGGCTTTATGGTGTTTTATGGTTTTTTCGATTTCTTGTGTATTAATTTTATTTAGAGGTTTTTGTGATCGTTTATAAGTGTTTAGGGTTTTAGGCTCATTTAGGGTTTTTGATTCTTTAATGATTTTGGGATATTTTTGGGGTTTTAGTCAATTTGAATGGTTTTTACAGTTTTTTAATGTTTGTAATGTATTTATTATATTTTATACTTTTTAGGTTCTTTTAGTTTTTTTAGGATTTTTAGTCTGTTTTAGGGTTTATGGTATATAGTATAGTGTTTAGGGTCTAGGGTTTATAGTTTGTGGTGCAGGGTTTAGTGTTTGTGGTTGGGGATTATGGTGTGGGGTATAGGGTTTCGGGTTTTGGGTGTAGGTTTTAGTGTTTATGTTGTTTGGTATATGGTTGAGGGTGTAGGTTATATGGTTTTGGGTCTAGGGTTTTTGGTTCTAAGGTGTAGGTTTTTGGGTTTATGGTATGGGGTATAGGTTTTACAGTGCGCAGTTTAGGGTTTTAGAGTGTAAGGTATAGGGTTTTTGTGTTTTTTTATAATTTTTTAATAATTTTAGTGTTTTTAGGGTGGTAATGATTCTAGGGTTTTAAAATTTTATGGGGTTTTTATATTATTTATTGTATTTACGGTTTTTAAGGGGTATTTAGGGTTTTTTTGGTTTTAATTGTTCTTTAGGTATTTTAGGGTTTTTAATGGTTTTGGGGTGTTTTAGGGTTTTAGTATTTTTAGGTGTATTAGGTGATTTTTGCGGGTTTTGGGGATTTAATATTTTTATTGGGTAAAGGTTAGTGGTTAAGGGTTTTTATGTTTTTTGTGGATTTTATGGTTGTTCTGTGGTATTTGGGTTTTATAGGGTTTTTTGGTAACTTTGGGTTTTTTGGTTTTTATGTTATCATGACTTTTTATAGTTTTAGGTGGTATTAGGGTTTTATTTGTGTTTTTAGTTTTTTAGTATTAGTTAACAATTTTTGGATTTTTTGAGAGTGTTTATAGTTTTTAGTGTGATTTTGGGGTTTCATGGGGGTTTAAGGGTTTTATAGTCTTTTTGGGGTTTTAGGGTGTTTTACAGTGTTTTAGGTTATAAATTTGTAAAGGGGTTTTATGGATTTTTTGGGTTTCTAGTGGTTTTAAGTGGGGATTATGGGGTTTGTTGGGTTTTAAGGTGGTTCGTGGTTTTATATTGGTTTCAAGGGAATTAGATATTTTTTATGGTTTTTATGAACTTATTTTGTGGTTTTACTGGTTTTAGGGGTTTTTGGGGGTTTTAGAGTTTTTGGGGGAGGGGAGTGGTGTTCAGTGACTTTAGTGTTGTTAAATTATTTTTGTTTTTATGTTTTATATTGTATTAGGTGGGTTCCAGGATTTTATGGTTTTAGGGTTTTCTAGGTTATTTGGGGTCATTAGGGGGTTTTAGGGGCTTTTATGGGTTTTACATTTTTTAGGGGTTTTTTTTGTTTTCTGGTTTATTATGTTTTTTGGGTTTTTTGGGATTTTTAGTGTTTTAGGGTCATTTTCAGGTATTTTAATGGGTTTTAAAGGTGTTTAGATTTTTTAATGGTTTGTAATGCATCTATGTTTTTTTTTGGTTTTTATTAATTTTAAGGATTTATAGTTTTTTCAATTATTTTTTGAGTTTTTATTTTTTTTACGGTTTTCAATGTTTTTTGGGGCATTAGGGTTTATAGGGGTTTTTATGGTTTTTAGGGTTCATATGGTTTCGTATTTTTTTTAATATTCTTGGAATTTTTGGGTATTTTGGTTTCTTTTTTGTGGTTTTTTTATTTTAGGGGTTTTGTATTGTTATTAATGTTTTTAGGGTTATTTAGGTTTGTTTGGCTTTTAGGGTTTTCTGTGAGTTTTAGGGTATTGTAATGTTTTTTTGTGGTTGTTAGGGTTCTATGGATTTTTTTGAATTTATGTTTTTTAGGTATTGTTATTGGTTTTTTGGGGTGATTGGTTTTTTATGATTTTATTGGGTTTTTAGGGGTTTTTAGAGGTTTTGGGAATTATTTGGGTTGTGAGGGTTTTGATGATTTTCTAAAGCCTTTTGGGATTTTTTTGTGTTTTGGTGTTTTTATATTTTTAGGTGTTTGTAACTTATTCATAGGATTTTAATATTTTTATTCTATTTAGATTATTCAGGTTTTTTATATTTTAAGGGTTTTGGAGTTTTAATGGGATTCTTTTTTAAGGGGTTTTAGGGCTTTTATGGGTTTTGGGGCTTTAAAGTTTTTGGTCTTATTATTTTTTAATTTATTAGGGTTTTAGGGTATTTAATAATTTTGTGGTGTTTTAGGGATTTCATTGAATTATCAAGGTCCATTTATGTTATTCTGGGTGTTTTATGGGGTTTTATCAATTTTTTTATCTTTTAGGGGTTTTAATGTTTTTAGATTTTCTTATGGTTTTATGGTATTTTAGGTGTCCTAAAAAAATTTCTATGGATTTTCAGAATTTTAGGGTTTTAAGAGTTTTATGGTGTTTTAAGGTTTTATCATTTTTTTGTGTTTCTCAGGATTTTTGGGTATTCATAAATTTTTAAGTGGTTCTAAATTCTTTTTAGGGGTATTAGGGATTTTAAGGCTTATTAGGATTTAAATGTTGTTTTGTATTTTAAGGGTTTTTGGGGGTTTTCTATATTTTTATGTTATTTTTATATTTTTATGGTATTTTAAGGTGTTTTATTTTTTATGCGTCATAATGGTCTTTAGTGGTTTTAATGAATAATATGGTATTTTAGTTTGTTTAGGGGTTTATGGATTTAAGGACATTCTATGGTTTCTTTGGGTTTTTTGGTCTTTAGGTTTCTTCAGGATTCTAGGGGTTTTATGGGGTTTAGGGTATTTCTAGGTTTTTTGGTTTTTAGGGGTTTCAAAGGGGTTTTACATTTTTATTATGTCTTTTATGATTTATTAGTGTCTTAATGGTTTTTATGGTAATTTTTGGTTTTAGGGGGTTTTAGGATTTTTATTGTTTTCTGAAATTTATTCAAGTTGTTCAAGGGACTAAGAGATTTTAGAGTTTTCTATGGGTTTTTGGTATTTTAATGGTTGTATAGATTTTTATTATATTTATAGGTTTTATGTTGTTCTTAGGGGATTTAGGTTTTTATGTTTTTTAGGGTTATTAGGGTTTTTATGGTTTCTTCGGGTTTTTTGGGGTTTTACTATTTTTTGGGTTTTTGTATAGATTTTATGTCTTTTTTAGGATCTTAGTGTATTATGGAATTTTTGATACATAGTGTTCTATGTTTTCAAGGTTTTTTACTATGTTTATGATTTTATAGAGTGTTTGTAGATTTTAAGTTGTTTTAGGGTATTTTTCCAAATTTTTTTATTTTTAGGGCTGGGTCGGTTTTTTGGTATCATTTATGGTTTTTATAATTTTAATATTTTTTTGAATTTTTTGGTGTTTTATGGTGTTTTAGGGGTTTTAATGTGTTTTAGTGTATTTTATGGAGTTTTAGGGTTATTTAGAGTTTTATGGTTTTGGGGATTTTTTTCGTTTCTAAAGGTGTATTAGTGTTTTCATTTTTTTGTGTTATTTAAGGGTTTTGTGTAAAACATTGTGTATTATTTTGTTTTTAGGTATGTTTACAATTTTTAGGGTGTTTTAGGGTATTATGGTTTTTAGATTCTCTTCATGGATTTTGGGATTTTTAGAATTTTTTTTTGATTTTTAGGGGTCTTAGGGGTTTTAAGTGATTAATGAATTTCCTTGTTTTTTGGGTTTTTAGAGGTTTTAGAGTTTTATAATTTTATTTATTTCATGGTTTTTGAGGTTTTAATGATTTTAATTTTTATTTAAGTGTTTTTTGGGTTGTTTGGGTTTTAATTTTTTAGTGTGATTAGTCTTTTTAGAGAATTTAATGATTTAGTGTTTTAGTGGATCTATGGTTTTAATATTATTTTATAGTTTTTTGGGTTATTTATCGTTCATTGGTAGGGGTAGTTTTTTTAGTAATTTTAAGAATTTATTTATGTTTTAGGGATTGTTTTTTGTTTTATATGGGGTTTTAGGATTTCATGGGTTTTAGGGGTAATTGGGTTTTAAGGGTAATTGGGTTTTAAGGGTTATTTAGGGTTTATCATTTAAAAAATTATTATCTTTTCTGGTTTTAGGGGTTTTATGTTTTTAAATGTGTTTTAGGGTTTTAACGGTATGTATGGTTTAGGGGTTTGAGGGTCTATCTGTGTTTGAAGGTCTATAGGGTATTTTAGTTTTTGTCAATTTTTCTGGTCTTTGAAGGGTTGTTGGGTCTTTTGGGTTTTTGGGTTTTTTAGTGCTTTTAGGAATTTTATAGTCATTTAGGGGTTTTTAGGTTCATTTAAGGGTTTTTAGGGAATTTAGGTTTTTAGGGGGTCTATGGGGTTTTAGGTGTTTTAGGGTTTTTAGAGTATTTTTTGGGTTTTGGGGGTTTTTAGGATCCTTTTGGGATTTGGGGGTTATTTAGTTTCCTTTAAGAATTTCTATGGTTTGTAATGACCATTAAGGCATTTGGGGGATTTTGGGGGTTTGAATTGTTAATAATTTTTTTATGGTATTCTGGGTTTTAAGGGGTATTAATGATTTTAGGGTTTATTTGGATTTTTTAGGGTTTATAGTAGTTTTAAATTTTTTTATGTGTTTTTTGATTTTTGGAGGATTTATGATATTTCAGGGTTTTTAAACCTTTTTTATTTTTGTTATAGTTTTTTTGGTTTTATGGTTTATTTTGTGCTTTAGATTATTTAAGGTTATTTGGGTTTTTAGGATCTTTTAAAATTTTAATTATTTTTTTGGATTTATAAGGGGTTTTAGGCTCCTCAAGGGTTTTTAGGGACTTGTAGTGATTTTTAGGAATTTTAGGGATGTTTAGGGTTTATTAGGGTTGTTAGTGTATTTATGGTTTACTATGGGGGTTTATTGGCTTAGGTTTTGAAGGGATTTTAGGGCCATTTTTTGGTTTTTTTGGGTTTTAGGGACTTTTTGTGGTTTTAGGGAGTCTATTGGGTTCTTTTAGGGTTTTTGGGTTTTTGGGACCTTTAGGGAAAGGAAGATGCGAGGGTCGGACTATTCCCAGCCCCCCAAATTTATTAGAAAGAAAAAAACGGAGAAACAACATACAAGGGAGGGGAGGGGTCAAATGACCCAGACCCAGAAACCCTTTACAAACACACACACAAGGACCGCAAAAAAAGAAAAATAAAAAGTAAAAAAAAAGAAGAAAAACCAAAGCATCTCCAACAGCATCTCCAAGACAATCAGTAACCAGAAGTAAAGCAAACACAGTACCATCAGCACCTCCCACCCAATCAGCAACCAGCATCCAGAATCACCATCATTCAATATCACAGAACCACCAGCATCCAAATTCATAGAACCACCAGCATCAAAATCACAACCATCACACGCATTCAGCAGCTCACCACCAATCAGCAACCAGCAGCCAATCTCACAAAAACCGGAATCCATCACCTTCCCACCAAAACAAGCTACCACCAACAGGACATAACCATCATCACCAAAAACACACAACCACCATTCACCAAATCTCACATCCATACAGCAACCATCATCCTTTTTCACAAAAACCAGTGCCCAACAACTCCCAACTAAGAAGGTCCATCGCAAGTACCATATAACTCTCACACCAAGAGCAGATAGAAACCAATACCTCAAAAAAAGAAAAGAACCCGCACCAAACCAATCCCGCCACAATCCGTGAAGTAGCCACCATAGCCCGATAGAGATCCTAGAACGTAGCACTTATCCAGACCAGCAACAAGATCATAACAAAAAAAAGGAAACCCAAAAACGAACCAGCCTCCGCGATGAGGTCCGAAGTGAGAAATCAGCACCATCTCCTAACAGCCTGAGCCAAACCAAAGCAGCTGCTCCCCACAAAGCTTCAAGGATCAACAATGTCCCACTACACAACATCATGACATACCAAGGCCTGGTTTCTCCATGCCACCACTTGGGAGAAAAAGCTATCGAAGAAGCTGGGAACCACCAAGAGCTCGTCACAATGAAAGGATTCACAATGTAATTGCAATGTCGCATTGAGAAGGGACTGGATTTATCCCACACCTCCCTAGATCTAAATCACCGCAGGCCAGGGGAACCAAATCTCAGCATGACTCCTCAATTGAGGACCGCCACTGCCGGATCTGCGGATCATCAAACCCTTGGAGCAGAAACCAGATCTGTCGTGCCCGCACTACACCTCTGCAAACAACCGTCCAATGCAAAGCTGACTAGAACCGGGAAACAGCATCGGAGCCCAGATCTATCGAGGATAAGCCCTGATGCCCACAGCCGCATCTCGAGCCACACGAGAACCACTCCATTAGATATGTCAAGGAGGCACCTTGAAAGACGTATCACCATGCGATCCATGAGCCACATGAAGAAGGTCTCAAGCACTGATCCACTGCAGCATAAAGCCCCATCATCAAGCGTCACAACCGCATCACACAACAGGATCTTGAATGGAGAAGAAAATCCACTGAGAAGGAAACCAGGAAAACACGAAAACGAGAGATAACCTGGCGCGAGCAGCGGCATCCTTCAGGAATTTTTCCTTCATAGGGACCTTTATGTGTTTTAAAGGGTTTATAGTATTTTTTGACCATTTTGGGTTTTTAGGGTTTTTATGCTCCTTTAGTTTTTTACAATTTTTATGATTTTTATAGGGTTTTATGGTTTTTAGTTTCCTTTAGGTTTTGGGGGTATTTAGAGTATTTTATATGTTTTAGTGTAATTTATGATATTTTAGGATTTTTTAGGCTCCTTTAGGGATTTAGGGTCGTTTTTATGGTTTTGATGGTCGATTATGCTTTTTGGGTTTTAACAGGTTTCGAGGGTTTTCTAGGGCCATTATGGTTTTTAAGCGTCTTTGTATTTTATGGTTTTCAGTGCTTAATGGATTATTAATGTTTTAAAATTTTATTGGATGTTTTTACTATCCACTAGGGTTTCTAAAATTCTTAAGGCCGTAATGGGTTTTTAGGGGTAATTTTGTGTTTTAGGATTTGTTATAATTTTTATGGGTTTTTCGATTTTTAGCAGTTTTATGGTTTCCATGATAATTTCGTATAATTTTCTCAAAATGTCAATTTATTTATTAATTTTTGCTATCATAAACTAGTTTATAAATATATATTACATAATACTAATGAGTCTATTATTAATCAATATTAATTTCTAATTATTTCATAAGGTATTTTCACTAAATTTTGTATATATTAAGTGTAAATGAATAATTTTAATATAAATAATATTTAATAATATTTATTATATTTATATCAAAAAAAATATTTATATTTCAAAATTTCATTATTAATTATATATTTTTATTATGAAATATATCTTTTATCAATGTTAGAAAAAGAATGGGTAAAAGGTTCCAATATTAGACGGAAAAAATTTCTAATAAAGGTTCCCATTATCTGCTTTTTTTATTTTAGTAATAATAATGGAATTCTTAATTGGTGATACATTCTTGAACTGTTAAAAGGGGCCTCATTATTAGTGTATTTAGATAGCACTGATAAAGGATAACACTTAATATCGTGAAATATATAGCATTGGTTTTTGATTTTTTAGTGTTTTATGAGATTTTAAGGCATTTTTAATGGTTTTTAGGGGGCTTTATGGGGTTAATTATTTTACAGATTGTGGTTATTTTTTGGGTTTTTACAATTTTTTAGTATATTATGGGTTTTTAATTTTGTAGGGATTTTAAAAAATTTATGTATTTTTAGGGGTTTTATGGTCTTTTAGGGTGTTTATGGACTCTTAAGGTATTTTTGAGGTTTTAGAGGCTTTTAGTGTTTTTATGGTTTTTAGATTCATATATTTTTTGGGTTTTTATAGTTTTTAGGTTGTTTAGTGTTTTTTTTGGGGTTTTGGAATCTTAGTGTTTTTATGATTTTTTATAGTTACTTGGGTTTTTGAGGTGTTTTTGGATTTTTAGGGTGTTTATAGGGTTTTTATGGATTTAGGGTTTTGGGGGATTTTAAGGGATTTCAGGGTCCTATTATATATTTTTTTTTATTTTATGATTTTTATAAGTGTTTAGTGATTTTTATGGTTTTTGGGGTTTTATGGATTTTAGGTGTATTTAGTGTTTTTAGGGTATTTGGGTTCATTTAATTTTTTAAATTTCTTTTGGATCTTAGTTTTTTGGGTTTATAGTGGATTTAATGTTTTTTAGTGTTTTTTTGGGTTTTCGGGTTTTCGGGTTTCGAAGTGGATTGCAAGGTTTTTTGGGATTTTTTTGGATTTTTTGGGGTTTTATCAATTTAGGGGTTTTTTAGGTTTGTTTGTTTTTTTAGGTTTTTTTGGGTTTTAGTAATTTCTAGATTATTTAGGAATTTGTATCCATTTTTATGGTTTATTATGTTTTTTTTAGTTTTAGGGTTTTTGGGGTTTTGAGGGTTTTAGGGTTTTTAGGTTTCTTGGGGTTTCAGAGTTTTTAGGGTTTTTATGAGATTTTAGGGTTTAATATGGATATTTAGAGTTTTATAGGATTATTATTGTTTGAAATATTTTATAATAGTTTTCTATATTTTTAGGGGTGTTTTCTATTTTAGGTGTTTTTCGATGTTTTAGGATTATTAGGACTTCTTCAGGTTTTTAGGGTTTATGTATTTTTTGTTTTCTGGGTTTTAGTATTTTTAACATTTTTTCTTTGTAGGTTTTCAAGTATTTAGTGACTATTTAGGTTCTCAGGGGGTTTTGTTATTTTCTATTTTTTGGTTTATTATTCAATTTTAGAGTATTTACGATTTTTAAGGGATTAAAAGAAATTTGGTTTTTTAATGTTATTCAGTGTTTTTATAGATTTTATGGTTTTATGGGTTTAGGGTTCTTGATGGTTTTATTGGGTCTTATGTATTTTAAGATTTTTATTGTTTGATTTATTTTTTATGTTTTTAGTGGGTTTTATGGAATTTTTGTTTATTTGGATTTTTTGTGGGTTATAAAGGTTTTTTGTTTTTTTAATGCGTTTTTAGTGTTTTGATGGTTTTACGATTTTTAGTATTTTAGGGGGTTTTATATTTTTGATGGATTTAGGGGTTTTGGGATTTTAATGCGTTTCAAGGTTTTTATTAGAGATTTAAAATGTTTTAGGGGTTTTCATGTTATTTTTGGGTTTTTAATTATTTAATATGTTTTAGGATTGTGGGAATTTATGGTTTTTTAGAGTTTTTACGGTTTTTATATGTTTTGTGTTTTTAGGGGGTTTTATGGGTTTTAGATATTTTGATGGGGTTTAGGGGGTTTAGGGTTTTATTGATTTATTTGGGGTTTTTGGGGTTTTTGGTTTTTATGTATGATATGGGTTTAAGGATTTATGGGACTGCATTCAATTTTTTTAATTTTTTTTCTATTTATTGTGTTCTTAGTGTTTTAAAATGGTTTTATATATTTCATATAGTTTTAATTTTATTTTTAATAGTTTTCTAGTTTTTAAAGGTTTTTAATGTCATTTTGTGTATTTATAGGATTGTTTTGTGTTTTGATCATTTTTATGTTTTTTGGGTTTTCAAGGGGTATTATGGTTTTGATTTATTTATGGTATTTATTAGATTTTAAGGTTCTAAGGGTTCCTTTATGTTTTTGTTGTTTTTTAGGGTTTTATGGTGTTAGGATTTTATTAGGGTTTCTATGGTTTTTTGGTTTTTTAGAGTTTTTAGTATTTCAAGGGTTTTTATGGTTTTTTAGGGATTTTATAATATTTATGATTTTTAGGCTATTATGTGGTTTTTTATTTTTTTATGGATTTTATATTTTTATTATCTTTTTCCTATTTTCCAAGGTTTTTATTGGTTGATAGGGTCTATGGGATTGTAGGGATTTTTAGGATTTTTATGGGTTTAGGGTTTGAATGATTTTTTCATAGTATTTTTTTGGTTTTTAATGTTTTAAGGGGTTTATGGTTTTAGGTGTTTAATATTTTTTAGTTTTTATGGGTTTCTATGTTTTTAATGATTTTTATGAGTATTAATAGTTTTTAGGATTTTTATATAAATTTAGTGGTTTTTTATTTTTTTCAGTTTTTTAGTGGTTTAATGTGATTTCTTCATTTTTTCTATTTTAATGTCTTTAGGGGTTTCACAGTTTTTTGAGGTCTTAAGGATTTTAAGGGTTTGCTAATGTTTTTATGGGTGTCTTTTATTTTTATTTATTTAGTGTTTTTAGGAGTTATTAAAGGGTTTAGGGATGTTTTTAGAGGTTTAGGGGAATTTTTAGCATCTTATAGGGTTCATTTGTGTTTTAAGGGGTTTATGGATTTTATGGTGTTATATGTTTTTTTTTAATTTTTTTGGGTTTTGAGGAGTTTTAAGAGTTTTAGGGATATTAGGGTCATTTTAGTGTTTTTAGGTTTTTGGGTTTTCAAGGGTTTTTAGTGTTTTTAAGGGGTTATCTAGTTTTTTATTCCATTATGATTTTTTAGAGTTTTTTGATTTTTCATCGGAGTTTATATATTTTTTTCGTTTTATGGTTTTTAGGGATTTCTATGTTTATTATGGTGTTTTTACAATTTATTTGTTTTATGGATTATAAGGGGTCTTAGGGTTTTTAAGGGGTGTTCCGGGGTTTTTAGGGGTTTTTAGGAATTTAAGATTTCTTATCATTTTAGGGTTTTTAGAGATATTTAGGGGTATTATTTGTCTGTAGTGGTTTTTTATGGTTTTTTTAGGTTTAAAGGGTTTAATGGTTTTTATGATTTTTAGGGTTTTTAGGGGTTCTTCAGGTTTTTAAGGATTGTAGGGGATTTTTGGGTTTTTGGGCTTTGGGGTTACTTCAAGGTTTTATGGTTTTTAATATTTTTTATGTTTTCTAAGTGTTTTTTTGTTATTTAGTGTTTTTAAGGATTTTAATATTATTTCCAAGGGATCTTAGGTTGAATATTATTGGAAATTTTGTGTTTCTTCGGTTTTTAGGTTTTGGGGGAGGGTACGGTTTTTAGGCGATTTTTGGTTTTATGTTTTTTTGGATTTTGAAAGGTATTTTAGGGGTTTTTAGGGTTTTTAAGAGGTTTTTATAAATTTTTACCGTTTAACAGTTTTTCGGATTTCTAGGATTTTCTTATAATTATTAGGTTTATAAATTCTTGTTGGGTTTCTATGGTTTTCCTAGGATATTATTGGTTTTCCTGTGTTTTTTGTTTTTTAGGTTTTTTAGTATTTTTAGGTATTTTAAGGGATATTGATGTTTTTGGGGGTTTTAGGTATGTTATGGTTTTTGTGGGTTTTATCATGGGTTTTTACAAGATTTTTTTAGGGTTCTATAATTTTTTCGTTATTAGTGTTATAATGGTATTTATATTTTTATATTTTTTAGCGGTTTGTGAGGATTTTATGTTTTTTAGAGGTTTTAAATGTTAAGTAGGGTTTATAATGTTTTTAGGGTTTTTCTATTGTTTGTGTTTTTCTAGTAGGTTTTAGTGGTTTTAGGGACTTTAGGGTCTTTTGCAGTATAATGTAATTTATTGTTTTTTGGGGTTTTATAGGGTTTTATGTTTTCTTATGTTTTTTAGTGTTTTTTGGTTTTTTATGTTTTTGGGTTTTTTAGGGTTTTTAATGTTCATGGGGATAAGTTTTAGTCATTTTGGGTTTCTTAAGGGTCCCCTAGGGTTTTTTTTGGGTTTTAAAGGTTTAATGTTTTTTAGTGTTTAGGGTTTTAGTATTTTTAGTGTTATTTAGTCTTTTTATGTATCATAGGGATATTAGGTTTTTTTAGAGTTTTAGAATATTTTAGGGTTTTTACACTTTTTTCATGTTTTTTAAGGTTTTGGGTCTTTAGGGTTTTAGGGGATTTTTAGTGTTTTAATGTTTTTTATTATTTTAATGAATTTATAGATTTTAGGGTTATTATGGTTATGGGGTTTTGAGGGGTTTTTTATGATATTAAAGTGTCTTTTCGGTATTATGGTGTCATGGTTTTTACGGGTTTAGCATTTTCTATATTTTAAGGGGTTTTAGGATTTTTAGTGTTGGTTTACAGTTTTTTGATTTTTTAGCTATTTTTTGGGTTTTTGGGTGTTTTAGGGTTCATAGTTTTTTTGGGATGTTACAGATTCTGATTTTTTATTGTTATTTAGGGTTTTACAGTTTTCATAGTGTTTTCCAATTTTTAGGGGTCTTCAGGGTTTTTTGGGTTTTAGGGATTTCAGATGTTTTTATATAGGTTATAATGGTTTTTTATAGTTTTTGTAATACTTATATTTTCTAGGGTTTAAAAGTTTTATCAAATTGTTAGGATTTCAAGGGATTTTAGGGTTGTTTTGGGTTTTAGAATGTTTTTCTGGGATTTATGATTTTTAGGGGTTTTAATGATGTTTTTGAGTTTTTAGAGGTTTTATGGGTTTTATGGCCTTATATTATTTTTATGGTGCTTAAGGTGATTTGTGGTTCATTTTGGGGTTTTATGGACTCTTAGAGGAACTTATGGTTTTTAATATTTTTAGTATTTTTTTGGTATTTTAGGTTTTTTAGGGTTTTTACCGTGTTTAGACTTTGTTGGCGCCAAAAATGTGGCCCGAAAGAAAGGAACGAAAAAGGCCGGCGCGCTGCCTCGCGAAGCTCCGTCGCGAAGCGCCGCCGCGAAGCCCCGTCGCAAAACGCCCCAACCATGGCGGCACCGCGTAGCACCAGAGGCGGTAATCCTCCGCGAACCCATTTGACGTTCGCGAACCACCGCGAAGCACCAGAGGCGGTAATCCTCCGCGAACCCATTTGACGTTCGCGAGCCGCCGCGAAGCACCAGAGGCGTTAATCCTCCGCGAACCCATTTGACGTTCGCGAGCCGCCGCGAAGCACCAGAGGCGGTAATCCTCCACGAACCCATTTGACGTTCGCGAGCCGCCGCGAAGCACCGAAGGCGGCACGCGATCCCTGCTTCGCGGTGCCCCTTCCCTATAAATACTGGACTCCCCATGAGTCCCGAAGGACGGACAATCCGACCTTTCGGCTTCTCCTCTCCCGAATTGCGAATCACTCTTTTCCCCAGGAATCATGAGCTCCGAAAGGTATTTCTACTTCGCGAGACGCCTCCGCTTTGTCTCATTTTGAGCCCCTCTTCCGGGAGGGATGCCCTTCGCGAAGCTCAAGGGCATTCGCGGAGGAAGGGGATTCCCAAGGGAACCCGGGCAGCCGCGGAGCGTTTATGCTTCGCGAAACACCCAACCCATGCTAGTGATCCTTATGCCAAGGCAGGATCACTATACATCGCGAAGCACACTGCTTCGCAGGACCCTGCTTCGCGAGGTACCCCTTCTTCGCGAGGCAGTGCTCCGCGAACACTGTTCCACTTCGCAAAGCACCTCCCACTCACACCAATGCCCCATGATAAGGCTAAGGCACCCCACTTCGCGAAGCACACTCCTTTGCTTAGCGATTCCTCTTCATGTGAGACCCTCTAGGTTTGCACGATGTGATTTCAAAGTCCCATGGACAATACCACCCGTAGAGTTGCTTCGCCTAATGCTTCTTCGCATAGGCACGCTAACGGCTATTGCTTATTCACATAGCCACGCTAACATGGACCCCTCGATAGTTATTCCCACGCCCCCCCTTTACCATGGCCTTACCGGTACCTTTCCTTCCACAAGGACAATAGGGTACCAGTTATGTAAGTCCTAGGGATGTGGAGTGAGCCCACTTCGTCCGAGCTGCATGACATTAAACTGCCAAGCACCACGTCCTCAACACATGACGTTAAACTGTGACCCAACCTCGTCTCCCTCACGAAGGGTCCCCCCCAGCTCGAACATTCTTTACACCACTCGTCTCCACGGGAGTGGAACTCTTCCGCACATGGAATGAGACACTCCTTGTCGGAGTGGCGTATGTTCACAGGGGAAGGGATGCCTCAGAGCGTAAGCCCCTAACCTTTGGTACGGATGATTGCACCCGTGCATCTCCGTACTTCCCCACTACCAAGTTCGGTGGAGGACGTGATAGGAAAAGAGGCACCTCCCTATGGGCCTCCATCCTGGAGTAAGTCCCAACAACATGGGCCACCCAATGCGTAAGCCCATTTTCGCTTCTCACGGACGCACCCTTCGAGACGTGATCGGCAGGTCCTTGAAACTACTTGTTTCTCACACCGAGCATGACTCACGTGGGATTAGAGTGAGCACCGACCCTGACCACCCATCTCAGTGAACTACGAGGTCTTTGATCCATGTCAAGGCATGGTACGTAGGAAGCCTCTATGAGGTCCAAGCCCACCCGTCATTTCACGTCGGGTCTCACCCCCGTCCAGCATGACGTTAAACTGCATTATGGTCCAGTGGTAAGCCATTGCGACCCACCCCCGTCCAGCACGATGTTAAACTGCATTCTGTTCCAGTGGTAAGCCATTGCGACACACCCCCATCTTGCACGACGTTAAACTGCATTCTAGTCCAGTGGTAAGCCATTGCGACCCACCCATCCCAGTGAACTACGAAGTCTTTGATCCATGTCATGGCATGGTACGTAGGAAGCCTCTATGAGGTCCAAGCCCACCCTTCCTTTCACGTTGGGTCTCACCCCCGTCCAGCACGACGTTAAACTGCATTCTGGTCCAGTGGTAAGCCATTGCGACCCACCCCCGTCCAGCACGGCGTTAAACTGCATTCTGGTCCAGTGGTAATCCATTGCGACCCACCCCCGTCCAACATGACGTTAAACTGCATTCTGGTCCAGTGGTAAGCCATTGCGACCCACCCATCTCAGTGAACTACAAGGTCTTTGATCCATGTCAAGGCATGGTACGTAGGAAGCCTCTATGAGGTCCAAGCCCACCCGTCATTTCACGTCGGGTCTCACCCCCATCCAGCACGATGTTAAACTGCATTCTGGTCCAGTGGTAAGGCATTGCCACCCACCCCCATCCAGCACGACGTTAAACTGCATTCTGGTCCAGTGGTAAGCCATTGCGACCCACCCCTATCCAGCACGACGTTAAAATGCATTCTGGTCTAGTGGTAAGCCATTGCGACCCACCCATCTCAGTGAACTACGAGGTCTTTGATCCATGTTAAGTCATGGTACGTAGGAAGCCTCTATGAGGTCCAAGCCCACCCGTCATTTCACGTCGGGTCTCACCTTCGTCCAGCACGACGTTAAACTGCATTCTAGTCCAGTGGTAAGCCATTGGGACCCACCCCCGTCCAGCACGACGTTAAACTGCATTCTGGTCTAGTGGTAAGCCATTGTGACCCACCGCTGTCCAGCACGGCGTTAAACTGCATTCTGGTCCAGTGGTAAGCCATTGCGACCCACCCATCTCAGTGAACTACGAGGTTCCTTGATCCATGTCAAGGCATGGTACGTAGGAAGCCTCTATGAGGTCCAATCCCACCCGTCTTTCATTCACGTCGGTTCCCATTCTGGTCCAGTGGTAAGCCATTGCGACCCATCATCCCTTTTGAACTACGAGGTCTTTGATCCATGTCAAGGCATGGTACGTAGGAAGCCTCTATGAGGTTCAAGCCCACCAATAGTGGACCCCCGGGTCTACTTTCACGTCGGTTCACCGACAAACCCCTTTTGAACTACGAGGACTTTGATCCATGTCAAGTCATGGTACATAGGAGGCCTCTATGAGGTTCAAGCCACATTGCTCGGTCGTTCATTCACGTCGAGTTTCGCCCTCGTCCAGCATGACGTTAAACTGTATGCCCCCCTTGTCCTGCATGACATTAAACTGCTCACTCATTCTCATTTGAACTACGAGGTCTTTGATCCATGTAAAGGCATGGTACGTAGGAAGCCTCCAGAGGTTCAAGCCCACCCCTCATTGGACCATGGTCCACCTTTACGTCGGTACGCCGACGATGCTCATCGGACCAAGGTCCACATTCACGTCGGTTCACTGACCATCTCTCATCGGACCAAGGTCCACCTTCACATCGGTACTCTGACGAGGCCCGTCGGACCAAGGTCCACCTTTCCCGAACTACGTGGACTTTGATTCCCTGCCACGGGGATACGTAGGAAGCCCCGTCAAGGCTCAAACCCAACTTCACTGTCACCCCCCTGTGATGGTCCCACTTCACTCTCCTTCCACTCCATTCACCAATCGCCCATGGGCTAGCCCCGGTATCGATATCCTTTCAAGGAGGATCCCTCAAATCCGATCTATCCTAGCTAATGCTCTGGTTGGGTTGATCTGTCCCCGCCGGACGTTAAACTTGCGACATACCCTGTGTTGAACACGAAAAGTTGAGGAAAACCTCAGATATGTGTCTGTGAAACATAATTCCCCGAGTTCGATGTGGAATGACTCGGGCTTCCACGCCCTCGAGAAGCCTTGTGGTCAAGGATAACAGACAAACATGCCAGGTACCCCAGCATCCAGACACGCTACTGATGCCTCAACGTGACTACTCCCCTGACCGATGGTTGTGCCCTAACTGGACCCTTTGGAATGTCCCGACAGAAGCAGTGTAATTAACCGGCATCCATGGACACATTGCGCTGGGAAGAGTTTCACGAACTACGTATTAAATATATAAGGGAGACCCGGACTAGGTGATGAGTTCTGAGGAGGGATCCGCAGGAGGAAGAACCGACATCCCGTCATCCCGTTTCGATCAAGGAGCAGACGTCCCTGAATAAGGAGCGAATGTCACCCACCTTTGGAAGTGGGAATGCGGGGCAACAAGCCGCGCGTCCTCACAGACGGATGCGCGCGCCCCGGCAAAAGCGTCGGAAACAGAAATGGTGAACCCGACATGAAATTCTTCTCCTCAATATGTAGATTAGTAGCGTTCGAGACACCAGTAGATTGATGTGTCACCGGATCCAGATATCTGCTGCCTAGTCCCACCAAGCAAATAGCGGGCCTATCGTGAAACTCACCGGAAGTTGGGGTAGTAGAACGTGGGGCACTCCGATCTGCAGTGTGTTGGCGTGGATCCTTCTCACAGACATGGAGAATGGAAGAATGCTGGGGCACTGGCTGTCAATCCTTTTCCTCTCAGTACTGATGAGTTGACCCCTTCGTTTCTCAGGAACCAGGTTGCTATTTCAGAGATGCGGTCACCATCCGCTCCTCGCCCACGCAGGGGCAGAGGCAACACCACGACGACCACCCCACATGGCGCCACTACCACCACGATGGCTGCCACGTCACAGAATACGGGGCGCCCACGTCCCCTTTCACCATCATAGGTCATCCAACGAAGGGTGATCAACAGCCTCGTGCGCAGGTATGAGGAAGAAGGGGTCATCCCAACCTGGGATATGGACCGCCTAGACCTGGAGGCCTCCAGGCCCTGCCATCAACGCCGCCCTAACAGGCCGTGCAGGGAGCCCCTACTCCCCACCCCGACATTCAACCGTTTCGGGAGCCTATCCCCGGAACGCCTTGACGACTCCTCGCCTTACGCTGAAGAGGCGGGCGATGTCCGGCTCAGTCCGCTCAGGGCCCCGACCCGGGGCCCCCAGGCGAGAGCTCCCGTCCGGCCGCGTTAGCGCCGCCGTTCGGCCCTGCAGGAAGAGTAGGCAGACTACGTCCCTGCACCACCTGCACCAGCCCACCTGACCCGACGTCAGCGCCGGGCCCGGGCTGAGGACGCTCGCTCAGGCACGTCCACGTCGACAACTATAGTGGCTCGAGCCACTGTCGACGGGTATTATGAAGCCCCCACGTACATTGAGCAGGGGCACCCCTTCACCCAACCAGGATCGAGACCCCAACCGCCCCACGGGCAGGCTGGGTTGACTCTCCGGGTTGCAGGCCCAAGTGGTGATCGCCGCAAGCTAACCCTCGGTAATTCCACCCCATAAGGAGGTCCTCCCCGTACCACTACTCCACAGAGCGTGGGCCTTCCCCGCTCCGAGGTTCTTCATGGAGGCATGCCTCGTGCTACCCCCATCCTGCAGGAAGACCTGCCCCGCGGCAGTGACGCTCAGCGCGGAAACATTTCCCATGCCCGCTGTACAGGGTATGGAGTCCATCCTTCTGAAGTCACCTTCCATCCGGTCCTCCTCCAACGCGGGGGCCCTCCCTACGTCCTCTCTACAACCGGTGAAGGTCCTCCTCGCCCCAGCAACTCGAGGAGTGAAGGTCGGCCTCGCTCCACTCGCATCAACCATGGAGGTCCTCCCCATGCTCCTTCCAGTTCCAACAGAGGCCCCGCCCACATGGGTACTGTTCATGGAGGTCCTCCCCATGTACCCTTCGACATTTTCCCTGGTTCCCCTCGCACCCCGGCTATCTCGAGTGGGGGCCCTCTCCGCCACGGTGCCAGCGCCTCCCCGAGGCTGCCTGATAGGGGTCAACCCTGTCCCGAAGAGCCACCCAGGGGCAGAAGAGCGGGTCGTCACCGCCACAAGAAGAATCCTGGGAAGGCCCAGGTGGAGATCAAACCTGCCCACTTCTCCGATTCGGAAGCGGAATGCGATTAAACGATGGAACCTTCTCCCCGCTCCTTCGTATCAAGGACTGGGGCAGGAACCAAACGCGTTAGCCTCGTTCTCCCAGAATTTGAGGTCCACCGAATTCCCGTGTCTCTCCGCAGGTACATCCAGGAGGAAGAAATCCTGGGAATTCCACAGGTCTCGGCCACGCAATCACCGCCTCTGTCACTAGAAGTGCCCTCTACCTCTACCAGAGATCACGTAGAGTTATTTTGGGGGCCAACGATGGTAGGGCGACGACACGACCTGTCGCCGGTAGCCGCGGGTCCTATTTCGGAAGCTACGATTATCATCCCGTCGTATCGTGACATCGTGGCCAGGTCACCTCACTCTTCGGAGGATGGCACAGAATTCGGCGGCCAGTCAGCTCATTTGCCGTATTCTCCGCCGTCGAGCTTACTATCCCAAAGGTCTGCCTCGGTACCGCTTCCGGTTCCTCAGCCGCCCCCGGTTGACGAGTGGGGAAACACAGGGCCAGACCCTGAGTCCGAGCCTAGGAGCTTCTGGAGTATCCTTGCAGCGGATTACTTCCCGGAGAAGTTCTGGCTGACGGCGGCACTGAATTTCCGCATACCAGAGTCTCTTACCCCTGAAGTCGTGGGGTGCTTTTGTCGAACCCTGTGGGCGACACACTTCCGCCTCTGTTGTGAACGGGTGGTGTACCCCAGAAGTCGTGAGCACTTCGAAGAAATCGGCGAGCAATGCCGCCTGATCGATGCAGCCGCACTTCTTGTGGCCCATCACCCTGAGTCGCCAGGCCACCAGAGCGCCCTTCAACGAAAATGCGTTCAGAGTCTTAATGCACTCCGCAGTATCGTCAGGGAAGCCACCCCCCATGTGCAAGTCCGTGGTTGGGGACACTATGCCGCTCTCCTCTTCGACCCTATCTGACGACAGCCCGATTCTCTATGCGACATCGAGGATATTCCATCAAGAGGGGTCACAGTCTACATGGTCGATGTTGTGGATAAGGAAGATGAGCTTGAGTTCCTTGATGGAGAATTACCACCCGAGGGCGTACCGGCACTTCTCGACCCGTCAGGGAGAGTTACCCGTCAGCAGAGAAACCTGCTAGGCCTCCCCGTACCCACCGAGTCGCTGGTACTCGGTCGAAACACTGGAAAGGGTAAGGAGCACGTCAGAACAGTCAAGCACTCTGACCCGTCCGCCTCTGTGTAGAAAACGGACGAAGATCCTGGGAAGGCCACGTTACGCCAGCAGCTTGCTGAGCAGAAGAGGCTGGTTGACGAACTCTTGGATGAACACGCCACAGAGTGACGACACAACTATGGTAATCCCAGGTCGGGGCAGCAGGGGTAGGAACAATTTCCCCCGGTGAGATGCCTCCGGGAAACCCTAATCATGCTACTACCGCAGACAGGGCGGAAGCTGGAACATACGGAAAGAGGGCGGGATACGTCTCGCCAACCCCCCCTGAGCAACGGGGGAATCTGAAGAATCCAACCTGGGTTCCCCCAGTCGCCCCACAGGTCGTCCAGCCAGTTGACCCACGAGCGGCCGAAGCCATCTACTGTGTTGAAGAACCTGGAAATGCACTTGTGGTTAGAGATCCCCGTCAAGACAAGGACCCCCACCTGGAGGACCTTATTGCAGCACTCACAGCCCGCCTCGAGGTGTTGGAAACGTGACACGTGGCGGTCCCACCGGATGGAAAGCCTTATCCCGCATGGGTGGATGATATGCCCGCACCTCCGGGTTTTGGGAACCCCACTTTCTCGCATTTTAACGGGACAGGGTACCCGCCCCAGCACTTGGCTCATTTCTCTTCCAGGTGTGGCCCCATGCTGGGGACCCCGGCTCAGGAAGAAGCCGCCAAGCTCCGATGTTTTTTACAGACATTGGAAGGTCCGACATTCGTCTGGTACAGCCAGCACCCTATCGGATCGGTGACCGGTTGGGAGGATCTTCGCCGACAGTTCTTATACCAGTTCACCTCCACCACGCGAAAGAGCAGCATTGTGGACCTCTTCAAGTGCAAACAGAGGCCTGATGAGCGGGTTGCAGATTTCATCGCCCGGTGGAAATGACTTACGTATTCCCTCGATATGCCACTGACTCAGGAGAAATTACTAACAATGTGTGTGGGGAACGTCAAGACAGAGCTGGTACCCTCCTTGATTACCCAGAACTACCATGGAGGGTTCATAGATTTCTCGGACAAGGCTCAACGCCTCGAGGAAGCCCTGCAACAGGCCAGTCATGCACGTTTGCTTCCCCCTATGATCCCAGGCAGGAGGACCGCCAGGGCTGAACCCGCCGCGGTGGCTCAAATAAAAGTCCCAAGGCAGCTGGAATTGCTGCCGGCAGCACCACCTCCACAACCCCGCAGAGGTCCTCCACCTCAAGCACAGGCTCCCGCCCAGCAGCGACCGCCTCAGAACCGACAGGTTCCCCCGCGCAACGCGCCACCGCCACCTAGGCGAGACAACCAGGCGCCACCTCCTCGACAGGCCCCTCCGGTCCCTCTTCAGGACCAGGTCCCCAGGGCCCCCTATCCGGAAAGAAGGTACCAGACCGATTCGTTCAACGAAAATCAGGTCCCTGGCTACTTCTGAAGTGCTCTAGAGAAAGGGATTGTGCGTCTGCCTGAGTGCAGAAGGCCGGCAGAGGCGCACCTCACCGATCACCCCAACTACTGCCCTTATCATCGGATCCTGGGGCACACCCTCAAGCGATGCTAAGTGTTTATAGACTATCATCAGGACCAGGTCAACAACAACATAGTTAAGTTGGGACCAGCCCCAGCGCAAGTGGCAGGCATCTTTGCAGGATCAGAAATTGGCAGCGACAGCGAAGGTGAGTGGCAGCAGGTCCCTAGCCGCGGATCCCAGAAATATGACGACTGGATGGCTCGAAAAACTGTCGCCCGTGCCCAGGGTATCATCCGGGCGCGCCTGAAGCAGTCGGAACCTTCATAAGAAGTAGCCGGTGCCTCCGCGTCGTCTTCACAGTCGACCTCTTCCCAAAAGGGCAAGCAGCGGCGACGTAAGAAAGAGCAACGTGCACCGCCAGTGCCGTCGTCATCCCACACTCTTGGCGACATTATGCCCCCTGAAATGGGGATCCCACCCAGAATCCGCCCAGCGGCAGATGACTCCTCGAGCGATAGCCAAGGGTACGCTTCGGTTAACACCGTGGAGCTGGTAAAGCCCTATATAACCCCCGACGAGGGGGAACCCCAGGCAGACCTCCCCAACGTTTCCAGCTGTCGTCAACGTCAGCGGAATCGCAATCGCGCCGGTCATTGAGGTACGTCAGCAGGCACTTGTGGCCAAACCGTGCACGCTACCGAGACCAGGCAGCAAGCTCAGCGCAGATCTCATCACGCGCAGACCCATCCAACACCCTCAGCTCTACCTCCACCGCCGTTCGTGCTACTGGATCGGGGGGAGCCGCCTTGTCCGTATCATAGTCAGTCTTGCCCGGATACATGCCAGCCTCCGCTGCCCGATCTTAGCCCAGCGACAACTCTTCAGGCTTTTACTGGTAGGCAGCAAGATGTACCCAGTACTAGTCAATCGCCGGTTCAGCCAGCCGGACCCGCTGTGCATCCAAATGCCGAACGACCTCCTGTAAGCAGAGGTTCGCGTTTGGCACAAAAGTACGATGTTATGAAGCACCTGGCTGGCATCCCGGCGAGGCTTTCCATCCTTGAGGCCCTTCTCCTGTCATCCGAAATGCGCGAAGCACTTGCCGAGGCCCTAAGGAGGCCCCTCTAGTTCGAGACGGAAGTAGCAGCTACGGAAGCCTTCCATACCGGGACGATTGAAAACGCCGAATGTCAGGCGGTCATCTCGTTCTCCGGTGAAGATGAGGACCCTCCTATACAGGGGCACATTCGCCCACTGTATATCACTGGCCGCTTCAACGGCGTGGAAGTCCGTCGCTGCCTCGTTGACACGGGTTCTGGAATCAACCTAATTCCGACCCGGACACTACGAAAGCTGGGTCTGTCCGAAGGTGATTTAACTCCCTCTGACATCAAGATCCAGGGGTATGACTGGAAAGAGCAAACCCCAGTCGGCAAGATCCTCCTGAAGACTCAGTTCGGTGGCTTAATTGCAAGCACCGAGTTCATGATTGTTTCTCAGGACACCGCCTTCAACGCATTGATGGGTAGGCCATGGCTCCATCTGCATGCAGCGGTCCCCTCGTCGTATCACCAGTGCCTCAAGTACTCGCTCAACGGTCGATTAGGTGTGCTCCAAGGAGACGCGTCCCCTTTCGCTTCTTTTGAGGCCTGCTATCTGGATGCGGGTTATTACACAAGTAAGGACAAGAAAATCCTGGTAAGTGAGGATGAGCCCACCCCGGTCACAAGTGATCCCTGGGCAAGCCTGGACGACGCCTACATCCTCCCGATCCACCGGTTGGAGGCCACGACCCCCGACATGGGGAAATGCTTTGTTGTTTCAGGTATGCAAGGAAGACATGTTCCCGTGTCCAAGCGTCGGCGGAAAATCACCTCGTACTCCTACATCAACCAAGATCAGGTGATCCCGGAATCTTCTACCCCTATACAGTACATGGACGTCAAGCTGATGACAACGGCGGTGCGCCATACGTGTCTCTTCCGCCAGGATGGAATTAACCGAATCAGGCCGACACGTCACCACTGCTTTGATATCAATAAACGTGGCCCTTTAGGCCGAAGGCCAGATGGGATAGGGTCGACTTCCTTCATTGCCATGGTCTCGATGGCAAGTGAGTCTCCGGATGTGATGACCGCTGCTGCCCGAGTCGGCACCAGCTGCCCCGTGGATCTTGATAGCCCAGAAGTATCTTCCATCGCGGGAAGTCCCCCCATGGGTGGGGAGGAAGACTTGGAGGATGCTCCCCCAGCCTTTGAAGAAGGCGTCTATACCATGGTTGATGAACTGGTACAGGTGATCCTTGGTAGTGAGGTAGATCCGAGACCCACATTGATCAGTGCGGCCATGTCCCTTGAGGAGCTGCAGCAGTACGTAGACTTCCTCAAACAGCACCGTGATGTGTTTTCCTGGAGTTACGATGAGATGTCGGGGCTGGATCCCCAAGTGGTCGTCCACCGTCTGGGCCTCCCAGCAAAATATCGTGGGTTTAAGAAGCCTCCCAGGAAGATGCACCCTTCCCATGGCGCTATGGTTGAGGCCGAAGTTGATAAGCTAATCAAAGCCAACTTCGTCAAGGAGGTCCAGTACCCCAAGTGGCTTGCCAACATCGTGCTAGCCAGGAAGAAGAATGGGCAGATCAGAGTCTGTATCGACTTCCGCGATCTTAATAACCACTTCCCAAAGGATGACTTTCCACTCCCGGTGACGGAGCTGTTGATTGATGCCACGACCGGATTCCAAGCCCTCTCTTTCATGGATGGGTATTCCGGGTATAACCAGATCCGGATGGCCCCCGAAGACGAGGAGTCCACTGCCTTCAGGGATCCCCAGGGTACCTTTTTCTACCAGGTAATGCCATTCGGTTTGAAGAATGCAGGTGCCACTTATCAGAGGGCCATGCATCGCATATTCAAACCGATCCACGGGACATTGGTGGAATGCTACGTGGACGACCTCGTAGTCATGTCACATCAGCGCCAGGACCATCTCAGAGACCTTGAGAATGTGTTCGGCTTCCTCTGTTCCCGTCACCTGAAGATGAACCCGCTGAAGTGTGCCTTCGGAGTCACCTCCGGGAAGTTTCTGGGCTTTGTTGTCAGATACCGAGGTATCGAGATCGACCCAGAGAAGATCAAGGCCATCAGCCGAATGCCTCCCCCGAGAAACATTCGAGAGCTTCGAGGCCTTCAAGGCCACTTAGTCTATATACGCCGATTCATTGCGAATCTGGCCGGCAAGTGTAAGACCTTTTCTCGGCTCATGAAGAAAGGCACTGCCTACGAATGTGATGAGGAGTGTCGGACCGCCTTCGAGGAAATCAAGCAGTATCTGCTCCAACCACCGGTCTTGATGCCACCTGTCTCCGGAAAGCCGCTGGTCCTTTACGTGACCTCCCTGGAGATATCCCTCTGTGCACTGCTCGCCCAGAAGAACAACGAGGGTACTGAGAATAGTCTCTACTATCTCAGCCGCATGCTTCTCGATACGGAGATTCGATACTCCCCTGTCGAAAAGAGTTGTCTTGCGCTCGTCTTCGCCGTGCAAAAGTTGCGGCACTACCTGCAACACCATAAGGTGAAATTGATCTCTCGAGTAGATCCACTGAAGTACATCCTGAACTGCCCCATGCTGACTGGCCGACTAGCACGGTGGGTGGTGATTCTCCAGCAGTTTGATATCAGGTTTATACCTCAGAAGGCCATTAAGGGACAGGCATTGGCAGTCTTTTTAGCTGCCCATCCAACCTCCGCAGATCAATCCCTGGACCTGGACTTCCCTGATGAGACGATCCTCTCAGTCGATCATGCTCCCCCGTGTTGGTAAATGCATTTCGACGGTGCCTCCCGGAGCCCCACCGGTAGGAAGCTCAATGATCCCAAGCTCAACAGAGTGGGCCTGGGTATTTTCTTCATTACCCCGGCACAGGTCGTCCTGCCGTACTCGTTCTTGTTGTCATATGGTTGTACCTACAACGAGGCAGAGTACCAAGCTCTCATCACTGGCCTCGAGTTGGCCCTTGAGATCCATGTTCCCCACCTACATGTGAAGGGAGATTCCGAGCTGGTAATCAAACAGGTTAATGGAGACTACGTCGTCAGGAAGCCAGAGCTTGCACCGTTTCTGGAGTACACCCTCCTCCTAATGGCCCAGTTCTCTTCTCAGCCAGAGGTTACCCATGTCCCATGGTCGCAGAACGGCCAAGCAGACGCCCTGGCTGGCTTAGCCGCGTCGCTCGCAGAACCCGAGCAAGATGATTTGGTCATACACGTGGCCCACCAGAGAGTCATTGCCCCCGTCACCCAAGAGGACCGTGATAGCCTACGGGTAAGTCATCTCACCGCCGGACCCTCCGTATCAGGAATCCCGAGTTCGTCGGACGTAGTGGTTGAAACCACCCCCAACTGGAGAGCACCTTTTGTCGAGTATCTCCAAAATGGTCAGCTCCCGGATGACCGGGCCGAACGCGAGCGAATCCGACGCCGTGCACTGCAATTTACCCTCCGGAGCGGCCCTAGCCTGGAACAGATCCTTTATAAGCGGAGTTTCGATGGTGTCCTCCTCCGCTGCCTCCAAGGAGGGGAGATACCTCTAGTTATGCAAGAGTTTCACGCCGGTTCCTGTGGCGCCCATCAAGCTGGGCCGAAACTGTCCCATCAAATCCATAGGTTGGGGTACTTTTGGCCCTCTATGATCCACGATTGTATTGGATACGCCAAGAAATGCCACGCGTGCCACGTACACGCCAACTTCTTGCATCGGCCGCCAGAGCCCCTCCACCCCACCAAGTACTCTTGGCCATTTTCGGTATGGGGACTTGATGTAGTGGGACCGTATCCACCGGCAACAGCCCGCCAGTGCAAGTTCATCCTGACTGCTACATATTTCTTCTCCAAGTGGGCCGAAGCAGTTCCGCTCAAAGAGGTCAAGGCCCGTTCCATCGTTGAATTTGTGAGCTCCAACATTATCCACCGTTTTGGAGTCCCTCACGCTGTCCTCACAGATAACGGCACCAACTTCCGAGCAGCTGAATTGAATAAATTGTACGCTAAGTACGACATCCGGTGGAACCATACTTCCCGCTACCACGCGCAGGCGAATGGAAAGATCGAGGCGTTCAACAAGACCCTCTCTAACATTCTGCAGAAGATGGTTGGTCAGAACAAGAAGAGTTGGCCGGACAAGCTCCCCGACGCCCTCTGGGCTTACCGGACGACGACTCGCAACTCTACCCAGGTGACCCCATATTCCCTGGTGTATGGAGCTGAGGCCGTCCTACCCATTGAGATTATGATGTCGTCACTACGAACTACAGTTTATGATCACCAGACATCAGATGAGGTAGCCGAGATCCGTCTAGCTTAATTAGAGGCACTGGACGAGAACCGGCTTCGTGCCCTGCACAATCTGGAAAGGCATCAGGACAAGATAGCGAGAGCCTTTGACAAGAAGGTTCGTCTCCGCTCTTTTCTACAGGGTGACCTGGTATTGGCCCTTCGAGCGCCAATGATTCCTGGTAGGAAACCGCCCAAGTTAGAACCCAAATGTGAAGGGCCTTATATCATCAATAAGGTTTACCCCAATGGAGAATACTCCTTGGTGACCACGGATGGAGAGCGTATAACCCCTCCCACCAATGCCATGTTCCTCAAGCGATACTTTGCCTAGGGAAAAAGTGGTCTTGCACGACCCTAAACTGTGAGAGGGTCCTGCACGACCCTAAACTGCGACTTGGTCCCACACGACCGTAAACTGCATCTCCGCCCTCACTGCAAGACGTTAAACTGCAAGCCGGTCAGGCCTTCCTAACCGAGGCTCAGCCTCAGGCCCCTCGGCCTCCTTGGGCCCCTGGCCCCGTCTCCACCGCGGTTTGGCCCCTAGGCCCCCTTGTTGTTTTTCCCCAGCTTACCCTCTTGCGGGATTGTATGGTATGGTGTAGGACCACGTCCTCATTCACGCCGGATTACTTGTTGTACCGTACATATCCCCAAATGTGGTGCTTCTCATCATCCCACATGACGTTAAACTGCACTTCTAGAACTATGTGTGGCTTGATTCTCATCCTTTTGAGATACGTAGGAACGCTCGGACACCTCGTCTTGAGCCCAGCCCAAGCTTTTCCCCTCCACTATTCCCCCTAGGAATAGTTTTCTTGGAGGATCTTTGTGTAGCAGGGAGTAGGATTTCTTGGCCCGGCTTATGCAACCCCACTCGCACAAAGAATGTAAGGGTCGCCCCATGCACCCACTCTCGTTCTTCTATCCTCCCACGTCCTCACCGCATGACGCTAAGCTGCATGACCTTCAAGAACTACGTATGGCTTGATTCTCATCCTTATGAGATACGTAGGAACACCCGGACACTTCGTCCGTGGGCCCAGCCGAAAAGCCAAAATCTTCCCCTCGGGTCAAGACATGGTAGGGTGCACACTTTTTCCCCGACCCACATCGAGCAAGCCTCGACCCGGCTGCACATTCCCCCTGGAGGTGTTTTCCCCTTTCGTGAATGGATACAACTATGCTTCACCCACTCCTTGACTGGGATTCCGTCATTTTTCACACCCAGAGGGACCCCCAAGAATGGCCTGGATACAATGCCCAAGGGCTCTCCTACCGATACGGGCCAACACCCTCGAGGGTTTTCAAGCAACAAATCGATACAAGTCCCATGTTGTGAATTTGGTCAGCGGTCGACGCTCATTTGTTGCCCCCATACGGGTCACCATAGGAACGCTGTGTTTCGAATATGGTCAACAGTGTCCTCGATTTTTGGGTCCACCCCGAGATGTCCCAAGCATCAAGAATAGTGGTTCATTCTTCCCCATCCCGAGGTGACAAACTTCCCCCAGGTGGTGCTAGCGATCCGGGCCACGACCCAGGATTCCTCATGACGGTGTACGGTGTGATGTAGGACTACGTCCTCATTCACATCCCATGCCATACTCCCTCCCTTTACGAGGCCCAGCCTCAGGCCCCTTGGCCTTTTCGGGTCCCCGACCCTCGTCCTTATGTAAGACGTTAAACTGTAGACCAGTCAGGCCTTTCTGACTGATAACTTTCCCTTCTCTCCGGGCCACGACCCATGATCCCTCATAAGGGTGTACGGTGTGATGTAGGACTACGTCCTCATTCACGTCCCATGACGTACGCCCTCCCTTTACGAGGCCCAGCCTTAGGCCCCTTGGCCTTTTCGGGTCCCCGACCCTCGTCCTCATGTAAGACGTTAAACTACAAACCAGTCAGGCCTTCCTAACTGATGCCTGATTTTAGGCCCCTTGGCCTTCTCCCCAATCTCTCACCCGGAGTGTACGGTGTGGTGTAGGACTACATCCTCATTCACGTCGGGACGATGTACCATGCCGTACGACTCCCCTTACGAGGCCCATCCTCAGGCCCCTTGGCCTCCTTGGGCCCCTGGCCCCTCGTCCTCATGTAAGACGTTAAACTGTGAACCGGTCAGGCCTCCCTGACTGATGCCTGACCTTAGGCCCCTTGGTCTTTCTGGGCCACGACCCAGGTCCCCTCTTGCCCAGGGTGTATGGTGTGATGTGGGAATATGTCCTCATTCACGTCGGCTTCTTCACCATACCACACACCTTCTTTGTTTCGGGGTATATTGCTTCCCCTTCTCGTCTAGTATGACATTAAACTACGTATAGAGAACTACGTGTGGCTTGATTCCCATCCTAATGGGATACGTAGGACCACCTGGATGTCCAAGATTCGGGTCCAGCCCCATCTCTCGGGAATCCTCATCCCATCCCGGCCCCTTGGACTATCCTTCATCCATGGGAGGATTATATGGTGTGGTGTGGGATTATGACCTCATTCAAGATGGTTTCGTAATGACCACGACATGCTCCCCCCCCCTACTGAGCTGTTTCGTCGATCCCTTTTTCGGCGGTTCACCAATGTGCTTAAGATTAATCTGGTTTATTACCTAGAATGCCAAGATTTACTCGGACACGTCCGCACCCGCTTTCCAGGCTTTGTGTATCCCCGCATCAGGGCTTTCATCATCTTTCAAACCCGGAGGGACCCCCACAAACGGCCTGGATACTACTCCCAAGGGATCTCCTACCAATACGGGCCAACGCCCCCGAGGGTTTTGGACAAAAAATCAATAAAATCCCGCGTTTCGAATATGGTCAGTGGTCGATGCTCGTTTATTGTTCCCACATCGGGCTAACATGATACGGAAGCTGTGTTTCCATCATGGTTAAAAGTCTTCCTCTATCACCACGTCAACCCATTGAGCCCAAATGTCGGGTACACGATTCACACCCTTCGTCACTTCATCATGTCCAAGTAGAGTCTCAGGATTCTTGGTACTTTTCCTCCGTGCACGTCTGCATGTTGGGGGAACAAGCTGCATCAAAGGTGTCCTTCGAAACACTCCACCAACTCCCCTTTGATGGACGCCCCAAGTATTGCGATGAAGATACCCCCCTTGTTTCCCACACCGAGTTTATCTCACGTGGGCTTAGGGATTGGGTTGACATCTGTGCTTACTCGGGAGTTGTCACCACCCACGGTCCGAGATCTAAGACCATAAACTAAGATTCTCATCTGGAACTACATTCAGCGTGATTCCTATCTCGATAGGATACGTAGGAATTCTTGGACCCCTTGTCTCCGGGCCCAGCATGAGTTCAGCAAATTTACCTCTCTAATCCTACCTTCAGGACCCTGATTACAGGGCTGCGTTGCGCAGTGAGGGACTACGTCCTCATTCACGTCGGGTTTGCAATAGCTGCACCACGCACGCCCCCATTATGAGGTTCAGTCCTCCTATTCCCTGTCATGCATGACATTAAAAGGAACCCTTCAGAACTACGTGTAGCTTGATTCCCATCCTCATGGGATACGTAGGACCACCTAGATGTTTAAGATTCGGGTCCAGCCCCACCTCCTGGTGATCTCCTGATCTCCCAGTCACCTAGGCCACTTGGCCTATCCCTATCCAAGAGGGGGAGGTGTAAGTATGATACAAGGTTTTGGGCACCGTGCCCCCTTCCCCTGGAAACCTTCCATCTCTCGATCAAACTCAAATTTGATTCCCTTGACTCCTTGCAGTGGTTCACCCATGTATTAAGAGCACTCTAGTCTAGGACCAAGAGTGTCAGATTCAACTTGATCAAGTTCCTTCCACTTGTCAAGCTTCGTGTTCCCCTCTATTCAGACTTTCATCATCTTTCACACCTAGAGGGACCCCTAAGAACGACATGGATACAATGCCCAAGGGCTCTCCTACCGATACGGGCCAACGCCCCCGAGGGTTTTGGACAACAAATTGATAAAATCCCGCGTTGCGAATATGGTCGCGGTCGATGCTCGTTGGTTAGTCCTCATTTCAGGGTAACGCGACAGGATGCTGTGTTGAAAACATGGTCAGCAGTAATTCTTGGTCATCACACTAGCCTCTTCAGTCCTCGAATTTTGGTTACATGATTCACATAATTTTCCGCCCCATCATGTCCAGGTGGAATCTCGACACTTTTGGCGCTATCCCTCAGTGCACCTTTGCATGCTAGGGGTACAAAGCTGCAATCTGGCGTCCTTTGGGGCTCCCATAGTCCGAGCTCTAATACCATAAACTAAGATCCATTCGGGACTACGTTCAACTTGATTCCCATCCTCATGGGATACGTAGGACCGCCCAGACGCCCTGTCTCCGGGTACAACCCATATAGGAATCCAGTCACTCTCCCTGTATCACCTCTGTATAGGCCCATCGGCCTAAGGTTTCCCTCTCCGAACGGTGTACAATTTGATGTGGGATCATGTCTCTGTCAATTGTGTTTTATAACACTGCGCACATTTCCCGCCTAGCATCGTCTCTGCTACGTCTTCGCTGCATGACGATAAAATGCATGCTTGGTCCTATCATACGACCCTAAACTGTGACATTATCGTCCTGGCCGCACGATGAAAAACGGCACTGCATTGTGGTGACCTCGTTGTAGAGGACATCACGTTGGGTATTGGTCACGTGCCATGCCATTTATCAACGCCCGTCACAGCTTGATTCTTATGGCGACATCACGACCTACTATTCTAGGCACGTCGCTTCACAAAAAAACCATTCACCTTAAAGAACTAACAAGATACATCAAATTCCGCTTCTTTTAGTGCAAGGGCCATGCCCGCACTCCCCTTTCCCCTGGCACTGGTATCCTACCATGTAACTTCCAGAACTACGTATGGCTTGATTCTCATCCCTATGAGATACGTAGGAGCGCCCGGGCACTTCCTCGCGGGCCTAGCCTAAACTTTGTGTTCGGTCCCTCAACTCGAGCGTTTCCCCAGAGAATGCATGGTAAGTAGGGCTTAGGTCCTCCTTCACGTCGGGTTTTGATGCCATGCGTCCCCTGCTCCCTTTACCCATTTGTGGTCTAAGGTCCATCAAGAACTACGTATGGCTTGATTCCCATCATCATGGGATATGTAGAGACACCCAGAAATTTCACCTAGGGTCCAGCCCCAGGAATCGCAAAATCCTATTCCTCCCCATTTCCAGCCCTCGCTAGAGAGGCCCTATCTGGAAGAAAGAATTATCCGGGATCAGACCGATGCGCCCATCTGGCGTACTCCCACCCCGGTGGTGTAACTACCGAAGTGTTGGATTCTGTTTGAACAAACCATAACTCCATATTCCACGGTTTGCATGCCCCTTATTCGGACCCTCGTCCTCGTTCATGTCTGAAGGAACCCCCTAACAGCCTGGTCTCATGCCGCATCGGCTCACCTGCCGTCCTGGGCCAACGTTTCGGAAGACTGGTCATGTTTGGAGGGACCCCCAATAACGGCCTGGATACTATGCCCAAGGGCTCTGCTACCGTTACAGGCCAATGTCCCGAAGGATTGATTGACAACAAATTTATAAAATCCCGCGTTGCGAATATGGTCAGCGGTCGATGCTCATTTGTTGTCCACATTTCAGGCTAATGCAGTAAGGGTACCGTTTCCCCTCCAAGGTTAACGGTTGTCCCTTATTATCACGCCATCCCCACAGTGTTCTGAATCTTGGGTATCGTGATTCACACTTCCCATTTTCATTTGTTTGGATCGATTTCAGCGCCCCTTGCGTTGCCCCATTCGTGCATAAGAGCACGTTGAAGAAACGGTAATTTGGCTATCTTGGATGTTCCTTCTCCGATCAAGCCAACTACCTCCTGCATCTCACATTGGGCTCGACCCATGTGGATTTGAAGGATTGTCGCCAAACGTCCCGCAAACATTGTAGGTATGTAACAAGGCAATTCGACAGTGGAAATCGTGCATGCTACGACATTCAAAACAAAGGTAAAATTTGGAAGCACGAAAGTAGCAATAAAAGGGTTTTGGATTTGTTACAATACTCGGGGTTTGACTTCCCCCATGGACGGGTTGACCCCATCAAAAGAGCGTTGCTGCTCCGCCACCCGCTGACTTGCGGCGTCCAAAGCTTGTTGCGGCTGATTCAACTCCCGCTCCTCTTCAGCAGCGGCGGGGCGTAATTCGTCAACTATGGCCCTGGCCCTTTCTACCTCGGCCTGGGCGGTAGCCATCCTTCCAGAGGTCTGCCCCATATGCTCCTCAGCCTCTGCCAGCTGGCCCTTCAACCGTGAGACCAGCTCAGATTGCACATCAAGAGAGGCTGAAGGCCTGTCTGTCCAGGTCTGCATCCGTTGAACCTCGCCTTCAGCCTCCTGGAGATTCTTAATGCTGGTCGCCTTCCTCCGCTGCTAGCCCACGCTGAACCCACGATCATGCTCCCGGATCTTCTCAGCCATAATATCTCGGATGAGTGCATGAGGACGTTGGGCATCCACTCCCCCAGCGTACAGTTCGCGCAACAGCGAGTGAAGCCTATCCATTTCGGCCAGCCATTGTGCTTGGGGACTGTCCTTGATAAAGTGTGCGATCAGCTTCCACGACCGGTGGTGAACTATGCTGCTGTCTTCCTCGTCGGAGGCCATTTCGTCCCAGTCTGCGCGATTGGCAGGCTCATACGCGGGATACGCCCGTAGGAAATCCTCGGCAGGATCAACATCCGGCGTCGAATCCAGCGCGACACCTGGTGCCGAAGCAGGCGCGACAGAGATGGGACCGACCGGTTGATCCTCTTCCTCCGATTCCACCTCAATAATTTCAGGCACGGCCCTGCTGGCAGACCCGCCAGTGATGATGTGCGTCGCAACTTGAGGAGATGGAGGGACTATCGCCACCATCACCGGCATGCCCCTAGTAGGGAAGCCGCCATACATCCCGACCAGCCTCGCCGCAGCAGCCCACGCCAGTCGAAGAACTACAGGACAAATAAACATTAGTTGGCGTGGCCTACATGTGACAACGAGGAGATCGGTGGAGGAGACTTACGAAGATAGACCTCTGACCACTGTTCCTGAGCCAGTACTGATGGAACCCCGAGACGAGGCCCCCCGTATACTGTTGGAAGGTCTGGAGATTCCGGAGGAGCCACCTCGGGCGCCTTGGTCCCACCAGACGCAGAACTGGACGCAGCCATAGGCGCGGGTTCTGAAGGTCCCGCATCATCACCCACCAAGGAGCGAGAACGATGCCTACAAACAAGTTCCTCCTGCATGGCTCAAACATTGAGGAGAAGTCCATAGGGACCCAGGAACAGGTCGTAAGGAGAGAAGTTCGGAATGCTACCTCGAGAGCCTCCGCGAAATCGTCGGATTCTGAGCCTCGGTCTCCGACCTCACCCTCCTCCAGCGGGCTACCTCTACAAGCCTCATCCTCCCGAGAGGAGTCCTCTGATTCCTCCGGAAAGGGGAAGCGCTCCCTCAGATCGGCAGCCGATAACTGTGGGGGGGCCGTCTGATTCAACAGTACCCTCACCCGATCCGTCATTGGGCGAGGAACACCGCTGGAGTGGACGTAATCATCCAGCTCTTCCAGGTACTGTTCTGCCTCCACCGGGGACGCCATGAATCCATCCCGAACTGGGCCTATACCCGGTAATTCCATCCCGAGGCGATTCAGGTGGGCCCATATCTCGGATGGGATGAGGAATTGCCGGTTGACATCCCAAATGTCCCAATCCTCTGGGAAGACGACGTCCTTTGCCATGTCAATGTGACACAGGCGCTTTCCCGGAGCCTGAGTGGATATCCTACGGAATCCCCTCGGTGGTCGCCCCTCCGGATGACCCTGCTCTCCCGGAATCACCGGATCCACCACTGCTGCCATACCCTCGGCCGGTGCGGGTCTCGCCGCCACGGCAGCCCCGCTGCCGTGAGCGGCCCTAGCTGCCCTCCGACCCCGACCTCGAGATAGAGGAGGCCCACCGTCACCAACCCGGATCATTGGCTGCTTCAGCATCTCCCCCGGATAAGCGGCCTCCCAACTGATGGCATACTCCTTCACTAATCCGAAGGCGGCGATGGATGGAGGAAATGCAATCCGCATCTTTCCATCTTCACGTGTGAACATGAGCCACAGCTGCCTCATCACACACGGGTGCTCCTCGTGACGCACCTCCCAGTAGACATGCAGGGTCAGCCAATGGAGGCACCGGAACTGCCTCGCAAAACGATGCGGGGTGTACGGTTCGCAGATTGGCTCACGATCTATCCGAGCCACCAAAAATCCACCTCAGAAGGCCATAAGGTAAGCTCGATGTTCTTCCGTTCCTCGCCCATCATCAGCAAGTATTCCCGTCGGCAACGGGAAGGGGTGGAAATTAAACTCATCCGCCATCCACACCCGATTCAGCACCATCGGGACAACCCGTTTGAACGGAAAGCTCCCAACTGCATTCAGGATGGAGGGGTGAAAGTTCGATCCCGGCGGCGAAATGGGGTTTGGATACTCCTAAATCCCCCTGAATTTCGCTGCAATCCACCCATACAGGAGGTGGAAGGGCCCGCATATTCTTGGCGGCTTCTTGCCCTCGCTAATATGCCGCATCATTCTGTACAGTTTGGTGAGCATCGGGATCCCCAGGTTGATCCGCTGCCCCATGGCCAACATCGACGCCATGATAAATGATCTGGGTCGTACCCCCATGCTTGTATCTCTCACCGGTAGGATCCAGCCACAGATGAGAGCCGCGATGAACACCGCCATCCTGACTATCAGCTGTTGTTCAGTGCTGACGCTGAAACCCCAAGTCTTCCATTGGTTGTCCTCCAAGACCCACCAATACGAGTGCCCCTTGCCCCGTTGGGCCGCCCTCGGACAAGTTCGAGGCCTCAGAGGGAACTCTCGATCTTCTGGGAAATTCAGGAATCATTTGAACCATCTTCTGAAGTGGACATCCCTCACTGCCTCCGTGTCCTCTATAGGGACAAGCGCCATCAGCGCCGATGCCAGCCGTGGCATTTGCTCCGCATCCCCCCACGCGCTGGCAACGGGGAGGAACTCGTCATACATGGCCCCCAAGATTGGGACCCCAAAAATCTGGTGGACATCCCACAGGGTGATACCCACCTCCCTGTGATGAAGGTGAAAAGTGTTGGTCCTAGATGACCATCTACTCAGCAACTCCGACATTAGCTGCTTTGGTTGGTAAATGTGGAATTGGGAGGCCCACGCCGCCTCATACAATCCCACTCTCCTCAGCTTGGCCCCGAACTCCTCGCATGAGGCGCCTACCCAGTAGGCCCAGGCCCAGTCATCGGTAAAATTGCCGCCCTGGCGCAGGTCCCACTCATCGGACCATCCCTTCTTCGAATCCTGCAAAGCCGCCTTCAGCATGGTACGATAGAGGGGAGGGGAAGTCTCCAGTTGTAGTGGCTTCCCGTCGATGTCGTTCACATGGTTGTAGAGACAATCAGAGGTGACGGGTGTGAATTCCTCCCACGCGTGACCATCGGCCGCCTTGGACCATTGGTGGTGGCACGGTGTGCTCCTGAACTAGCAAGCTGGTTCATCCCCACTCGCCTCAGGGATGAAGACGTCATCGCTCATCCCGAAGCCGTACAACGACAGTTTCTTGCACTGCGGATAATCCTTCTGACCATTAGACAGCAGATCTGTCAATGAAGTGTGGTCCGAGTGGCTCCGAACCATTTCCCCCAAGCCTGGATGGTTGGCCATCTCATCCCGACGAGCAGCATCTGAAAGCACTCCCAGCACAGCCTCTTGATGGGCCATTTTGATGCCAACCCTCAGAAAAGTTTTTTTCCCCCTGTGTCGCGAAGCTCGGCCGCGAAGCTGAATCGCGAAGCTCGGTCACGAGAACAAGCCACGAAGTCTGGCCAAGGCCGACAAGAAGTTCGCCTAGCGCGGACGCGGAGTCGGAGACCTGCGGTTCGCCGCGAAGCTCGATTCACGAAGGGCTGTCGCGGAGTACGCGGAGCTTCAAGAAGTCGAGAGCACAAAAAGACAAGGAAGGCACGTGAAGACAAAAGTGGGTGGACCCCCTATTTATAGGCGGCGACCCCAGAGCATCGCAGTGTGCCTCACCCGCGCGAAGCATCGCGGCGCCTCCGGATCCGCGGCCTCGGCAAGCATCGTGGGCCCCCTTCGCGATGCTGCATCGCGAACCACTGACAATTTTGGCGATTTTCCCTCAGACTTCGACCCTTCGCCCTCCGCGGCTCCAAGTCGGAGGGGGGGCATTTGTTGGCGCCAAAAATGTGTCCCGAAAGAAAGGAACGAAAAAGGCCAGTGCGCTGCCTCGCGATGCTCCGTCGCGAAGCGCCGCCGCGAAGCCCCGTCGCAAAGCGCCCCAACCATGGCGGTGCCGCAAAGCACCAGAGGTGGTAATCCTCCGTGAACCCATTTGACGTTCGCGAGCTGCCGCGAAGCACCAGAGGCGATAATCCTCCGCGAACCCATTTGACGTTCGCAAGCCGCCGCGAAGCACCAGAGGCGGTAATCCTCCGCGAACCCATTTTCAGTTGGCGAGCCGCCATGAAGCACCAGAGGCGGTAATCCTCCGCGAACCCATTTGACGTTCGCGAGCCGCCGCGAAGCACCGAAGGCGGCGCGTGAGCCCTGCTTCGTGGCGCCCCTTCCCTATAAATACTAGACTCCCCCTGAGTCCCGGAGGACGGACAATCCAACCTTTCGGCTTCTCCTCTCCTGAATCGCGAAGCACTATTTGCCCCGGGAATCATGAGCTCCGCGAGGTATTTCTACTTCGCGAGACGCCTCCGCTTTGTCTCGTTTTGAGCCCCTCTTCCGGGAGGGATGCCCTTCGCGAAGTTCAAGGGCGTTCGCGGAGGAAGGGGATTCCCAAGGGAACCCGGGCAGCCGCGGAGCGTTTATGCTTCGCGAAACACCCAACCCATGCTAGTGATCCCTATGCCAAGGCAGGATCACTATACATCGCGAAGCACACTGCTTCGCAGGACCCTGTTTCGCGAGGCACCCCTTCTTCGTGAGGCAGTGCTCCGCGAACATTGTTCCACTTCGCGAAGCACCTCCCACTCACACCAATGCCCCATGTTAAGGCCAAGGCACCCCACTTCGTGAAGAACACTCCTTTTCTTAGTGATTCCTCTTCCCGTGCGACCCTCTAGGTTTGCATGATGTGATTTCAAAGTCCCATGGACAATACCACCCGTAGCATTGCTTCGCCTAATGCTTCTTCGCATAAGCACGCTAACGACTATTGCTTCTTCACATAGCCACGCTAACGTGGACCCCTCGATGGTTCGTACCACGACCCCCTTTACCATGGCCTTACCGGTACCTTCCCTTCCCCAAGGACCAGAGGGTACCGGTTATGTAAGTCCTCGGGGTGTGGAGTGAGCCCACTTTGTCCGAGCTGCAGGACGTTAAACTACCAAGAACCACGTCCTCAACACATGACGTTAAACTGTGAACCAACCTCGTCTCCCTCATGAAGGGTCCCCCCAAGCTCGAAGATTCTTTACACCACTCGTCTCCACGGGAATGGAACTCTTCCTCACATGGAATGAGACACTCCTTGTCGGAGTGGCGTATGTTCGCAGGGGAAGGGCTGCCTCAGAGCGTAATCCCCTAACCTTTGGTACGGATGATTGCACCCATGCATCTCCGTACTTCCCCACTACCACGGTCGGTGGAGGACGTGATAGGAAACGAGGCACCTCCATATGGGCCTCCATCCTGGTGTAAGTCTCAACACCATGGGCCGCCCAACACGTAAACCCCTTTTCGCTTCTCATGGATGCACCCATCGTGACGTGATCATCAGGTCCTTGTAACCTCTTGTTTCTCACACCGCGCATTACTCACGTGAGATTAGAGTGAGCACCGACCCTGACCACCCATCTCAGTGAACTACGAGGTCATTGATCCATGTCAAGGCACGGTACGTAGAAAGCCTCTATGAGGTCCAAGCCCACCTGTCATTTCACGTCGGGTCTCACCCCTGTCCAGCACGACGTTAAACTGCATTCTAGTCCAGTGGTAAGCCATTGCGACCCACCCCCGTCCAGCACGACGTTAAACTGCATTCTGGTCTAGTGGTAAGCCATTGCGACCCACCCCCATCCAGCACGACGTTAAACTGCATTCTGGTCCAGTGGTAAGCCATTGCGACCCACCAATCCCAGTGAACTATGTGGTATTTGATCCATGTCAAGGCATGGTACGTAGGAAGCCTCTATGAGGTCCAAGCCCACCCGTCATTTCACATCGGGTCTCACCCCCGTCCAGCACGACGTTAAACTGTATTCTGGTCTAGTGGTAAGCCATTGTGACCCACCCCCATCCAGCACGACGTTAAACTGCATTCTGGTCCAGTGGTAAGCCATTGCGACCCACCCATCTCAGTGAACTACGAGGTCTTTGATCAATGTCAAGGCATGGTACGTAGGAAGCCTCTATGAGGTCCAAGCCCACCGTCATTTCACGTCGGGTCTCACCCCCGTCCAGTACGATGTTAAACTACATTCTGGTCCAGTGGTAAGCCATTGGGACCCACCCCCTTCCAGCACGACGTTAAACTGCAGTCTGGTCTAGTGGTAAGCCATTACGACCCACCCATCTCAGTGAACTATGAGGTCTTTGATCCATGTCAAGGCATGGTACGTAGGAAGCCTCTATGAGGTCCAAGCCCACCCGTCATTTCATGTCGGGTCTCACCCCCATCCAGCATGACTTTAAACTGCATTCTGGTCCAGTGGTAAGCCATTGCGACCCACCCTCGTCTAGCACGACGTTAAACTGCATTCTGGTCCAGTGGTAAGCCATTGAGACCCACCCCTGTCCAGCACGACGTTAAACTGCATTCTGGTCCAGTGGTAAGCCACTGTGACCCACCCATCTCAGTGAACTACGAGGTCTTTGATCCATGTCAAGGCACGGTACATAGGAAGCCTCTATGAGGTCCAAGCCCACCCGCCTTTCATTCACGTCGGTTCCCATTCTGGTCCAATGGTAAGCCATTGCGACCCATCATCCCTTTTGAACTACGAGGTCTTTGATCCATGTCAAGGCATGGTACGTAGGAAGCCTTTATGAGGTTCAAGCCCCCCAATAGTGGACCCTCGGGTCTACTTTCACATCGGTTCACCGACAAAGCCCTTTTGAACTACGAGGACTTTGATCCATGTCAAGGCATGGTACGTAGGAGGCCTCTATGAGGTTCAAGCCACATTGCTCGGTCGTTCATTCACGTCGAGTTTCGCCCTCGTCCAACATGACGTTAAACTGTATGCCCCCTTGTCCTGCATGACATTAAACTGCTCTCCCATTCCCGTTTGAACTACGAGGTCTGTGATCCATGTCAAGGCATGGTACGTAGGAAGCCTCAAGAGGTTCAAGCCTACCCCTCATTGGACCAATGTCCACCTTTACGTCGGTACGCCGACGATGCTCATCGGACCAAGGTCCACATTCACGTCGGTTCACTGACCATCTCTCATCGGACCAAGGTCCACCTTCACATCGGTACTCTGACGAGGCCCATCGGACCAAGGTCCACCTTTCCCGAACTACGCGGACTTTGATTCCCTACCACGGGGATACATAGGAAGCCCCGTCAAGGCTCAAGCCCATCTTCACTGTCGCCCCCCTGCGATGGTCCCACTTCACTCTCCTTCCACTCCATTCACCAATCACCCATGGGCTGGCCCCGGTATCGATATCCTTTCAAGGAGGATCCCTCAAATCCGATCTATCCTAGCTAATTCTATGGTTGGGTTGATCCGTCCCCACTGGACGTTAAACTTGCGACATACCCTGTGTTGAACACGGGAAGCTGAGGAAAACCTCAGATATGTGTCTGTGACACATAATTACCCGTGCTCGATGTGGGATGCCTCGGGCTTCCACGCCCTCGCGAAGCCTTGTGGTCCAGGATAACAGACAAACATGACAGGTACCCCATCATCCAGACACGCTACTGATGCCTCAACGTGACTACTCCCCTGACCGAAGGTTTCTGCCCTGACTGGACCCTTTGGAATGTCCCGACAGAAGCAGCGTAATTAACCGGCGTCCATGGACACATGGCGCTGGGAAGAGTTTCATGAACTACGTATTAAATCTATAAGGGAGACCCGGACTAGGTGATGAGTTCTGAGGAGGGATCCACAGGAGGAAGAACCGACATCCCATCATCCCGTTTCGATCAAGGAGCAGACGTCCCTGAATAAGGAGCGAATGCCTCCCGCCTTTGGAAAGTGGGAATGTGGGGCAACAAGCCACGCGTCCTCACAGACGGATGCGCGCGCCCCGGCGAAAGCGTCGGAAACAGACTTATAAAGTATTTATAGGGTTTTTTTAATGGTTTTAGTTTTTTAGGTTTTTAGGGGTTTAACGGGATTTTATTGTGATATTTTTTAACTGGTTTTTGTATTTTTTTGGTTATATGGTTTTTTAAGTGCTTCAGGATTCTGTTAGAAATTTTAATGGTTTTAGAGGTTTTAATTTTGTAGGTTTTTAACGGATTTTTGTGGTTTTTAGTCGTTTTATGTTTTTTTTGGTTTTTATGTTTTTAAGGGGTTCTTAAAATTTTTTCATGGGTTTTATGTTTGTAGAGTTTTAGGGGTTTAAAAGGGTTTTATGGTTTTATTATTTTTGGGGTTTCATGGTTTTTAGTGTTTTTAGAATATTTAGCAATTTTAGGTGTTTTCAAGAGTTTTTATGGTTTTTATGAGTTTTAGGGTTTTTTACAGTTTTTACGGTTCATGTGATTTTTGAAATTCTTGAAAATTTTAGGTTTTTAGTGTTTCTAGGGTTTTGATAGGGTTTTAGGGTCTCTTAATGGGTTTTCGGTATTTAGGTTATCGTATGGTATTTAGGTTTTTTGTAGGTTTTAGGGTTCATAGTATTTTTATGGAATGTTTTTTTATGTTCTGTTAGGATTTTTTGGGTTATTAGGAACTATTTATATTTTTATAACCATTTAGGGTCATTTAATTGTTTTCTAGGGTCAATTTGGGTGTTTAGGTTATTTTTAGTTTTATGGTTTTTTCATTATTTTAGTTTTTGGAGGTTTTTATGGGTTTTAAGGTGTTTTAGGGATTTTTTGGTTTTTAGGGCCCTGTAGGGGTTCTAGAATTATTATTATGTTTTTTGGGGTATTTTTGCATTTTTTGGTTTTTTGGATTTAGTGAATTTAGGGTCTTTATGGTTTTTGGAGTTTTAGGGGTTTTTAGGATTGAATTTTGCATTTTTAATGGTTTTAGGGTTTTCTTTGGATTTTTTTTGGGGGGAGGGGGGTTGGGTTTTTTCGGTTTTAGGGATTTTAAATGATTTTTAATTTTTTTTGGTTTTATGGATTCATTATGTTTTTTATTTTACATTAGGGGTTTTCATGTTTTTCAGGGTTTCCTTTCTTCATTTTGAACAATATAAGTGTTTTAAATTTTTTTAGGATTCTATATTTTTTTATGTTGCTTGGTATTTTCTTAGTGTTTTCAAATTATTAGGAGCTTTAAGGGTTGTTATTTTTTATGGGTTTTGGTGTTTTTAGGGTTGTATGGTTTTTATGGGGTTTAGGGTTTTATGGGGTTATTTGTTTTTATCATTTTTTTAGAGTTTTTTGTGTTTTTTTAGGCTCAAGGCTTCTGATGTTTTTATGGGTTTTTTTTTCTGCATTTTTGGGGGGGTTAGGATTTTTCGGGGTTTTAGTTATTTTTTATGATTTTATACGCTTTTAAGGGGTTTTATAGGTTTTTAGGGGTTTTAAGGTTTTTAATAATAGCCTCAGGTTTTTAATGTTTTCGTTTTTCTCAAGGGTTTTTCCATTGATGTTTTTTCAGTTTTTAGGGGATACATTATTTTTAATGCCCTTAAAGGGTTTATGTGTTATTGTGTTTTTATGAGTTTTTTGGGTATTTAGTGGTTTTTTGGGTGTGTAAAAAATTTTGGGGTTCTTAGGGGTTTTGGGTTGTTTTAGGCTTCTTAGGGCCGTTTATGATTTTATTGCTTTTTATGGTATTAGGGTTATTATCGGGTATTTCATATTTTAGGGGTTTTATGGTTTTTAAAGTTTTTTGGGTTTTTATTATTTGATGTGATTTTTAGTAGTTCTAGAGGCCTTTATTATTTTTTATCTTATTAGTGTTTTAAGAGTTTTTATAGTTTTAGTGTTTTAGGTTTATATTTAGTTTTTTAGTGTTTTAAGTGGTTTAATGGTCTTTAAGGGGTTATATGGATTTTATAGGTTTCTCTAGTTTTTTTGGGTTTATCATATTTTTTTGTTTTTTGTTTTTTAGTGTATTATTTGTGTTCATTGTGTTTTTAGGGTTTTATTAGTGGTTTAATGGGATTTAGGGTTTTTGGGGTTTTTGGTATTTAATGGTTTTTATGGGTTTTTAGTGATTTTCTATTTTTTCCAGTTTTATGATTTTTAAATATATCTTATTGTTTTTTGGGTTTTTAAGTGTTTTCAATTATTTTAGGGGTTTTTATGTACGTTTTTTGTTTAATAATTTAAGGGGTTTTAAGGGGTATTATAGGGTTTTAGGATTTTTATGGATTTATATGATTTTCTATATTTTTGTAATAGTTTTATCGGTTTTAGGGTTTTTAGGGTTTTAGGGGTTCTAGTATATTTTTGGGGTTTTAGGGTTTCATAAGTATTTTTATAGTTTTTTGGGTCCTCTAACTTTTTTATTTTATTTTACTGTCTTAGGGTTTCATATTTTTATGGTCTTTTCTGGTATTTAGGGATTTTTATAGGGTTTTAGGGAGATTATTAGTGTTTAGGGGTTTAGGTTCTTTTATTGGATTTGGGGGTTTTGGTTCATTTACTAGTTTTGGGGTTTTTTGGTTTTTTGAGGTTTTTAGGATTTTAGCATTTTAGTGTTTTTCAGGGTTTAGTGTGTTTGAGTTTTTTTAGTGTTTCTTTGGTTTTATAGTTTTTCTGATTTTTAGAAATTTTAGTCCTTTTAGGGTTTTTATACATTTTATTGTTTTCATATGGTTTGATTGTTTTCAAAATATTTCATGGTTTTTTTTTCAGTTTTTCATGTTTTATGATTTTTTATTTATTTTTTAGGATTTAAAATGTGGTTTTAGGGTTTTTATTTTATTTAGGGGTTTTCAAGGTTTGTTGATAGTTTTTTGGTCCATTATAATTTTTAATATTTTTTAGTATTTATTGGATTAGGTGGGTGGGGTTAGGGTTTTCATATTTTTTATGTTCTTTAGGGGGTTTTAGGGTTTTTAAAGGGGTCTTAATGGTTTTTTAGTTTTTAGCGGTTTTGGGGATTTTATTGTTTCTTTGGTGTTTTTTTATCTTTTAGGATTTTATGGTTCTCCCTGAGAAAAGGTTTTTTATGATTTTTTATATTTTATGTGTTAATATATTTTTTAGGGTTTGTATGTATTTTTTAGATTTTTAAATTTTTTATGGGTTTAAGTGGTGTTATGGTTTTCATGGTTTGAAATGTCTTTTTTGGTTTTTATAATTTTATGGGGGTTTTAGGATTTTTTGTTTTTCTAAAATTTTAATGTGTTTTAGGGTTTTTTTATGTTATTAGGGTTTTAGGGGTTTTATGGTTATTTTAGTTTTTTTAGTTTTTTCTAATGTCTCTTCTGGTTTCCAAGGGGTTTTTAGGAGTTTTTATGTTTTTTAGATATATTTATGTCTTATCAGTTTTTGGGGGTAATAGGATTTTGGGGGGTTCTTGTTTTAATTAAGGGTTTTAGTGGATTTTAAGGCATTAAAATATATTTTAGGATTTTTATGGTATTTTAATGTATTCAATGGTTTTTATGGATTTCATGGTTTTTACAGTTTTTAATGGGGTTTTAGAGATTTCTAGTTTTATGTTTTTTATAGTTTTTTGAATATTCAATGGTTTTAATGGGTTTATGATTTTTTTGTTAGAGGATTTTAGGAGTTTATGGGATTTAGGGTATTTAAATATTTTTTATAGATTTTTAGGTTTTTAATGGGGTTTTATGGGGTTTGGGAGGGGTTAGAGTTCTAGGGTTTGTAAGTTTTTTCTAAGGGATTTTATGGTATTTAATGGTGGTTTTGGGTTTTTAGGCCCCTTTACGGATTTCAATGCTTCTAGGGTATTTAATGGGTTTTGGGGGGTAATTTAGTGTTTTTTGGGATTAGGTTTATATTGGTATTTTAGTGTTTTATGGGTTCTGGGGGTTTTAATAGTTTAATAGTATTTTTAGGGTTTTCAGTTTTCTTAGGGGGTTTCTAAATTTTAGGGATATATGGTCCAGGATATTCCTGATCCCCCAAATAAATTACAATAAAAAGTGGTGCAGCAGAAACAAGGGGGCCAAATTCAAATAACCCATTCAAAAAGATAGACCTAAAAAAGAAAACAAAGAAAGAAAAATACACAAGAAATCTAACACAGAACCAGCTTCAGCACCATGAAGCCACAAACACCAACCTCCAATAGTCCCAATGCCAAACACCATCATAGAATTTGTTAGCAAGCACCATCAACACCTTCCATCCAAACATAGACCAACATCGAGCATCAAAAAACACCAAAATGACCCAAGACAACAAATCCCCAACATCATTATTCATTAGCCTAAATTACCAGTCATGGCTGATGACCATAGCTTCATCACTTCCCATCCATGTAGTAACCAGTATCTAGTATCTCATAGCCATGTAATGACTGACATCCAATGTCATAAATTCCTAAAACCAGCACCACCTCAGCAAAAATTTCAACTGCCAATAGAATAGAACCATCAGTTCCAATCTCAAAAACATCAGATTTATCCCTTTACAACCAAAAAACAACCATCTCGCAGCCCCATTATCATCCTCCTTCACCTCCTTGCCAAACAGATCATCCCCAATTAATGAACAACCATCAGTATCTTCTGCCCCCATCACCTTTTCTCTAAGATGATCCATAACCCACAACACAGAGTAACCATGACCAAACATGTATGTATCAGCTTCATCACATCCCATCCCATCAAAAATCTGCATCTTTCACCACCATTTCCAACAACCAACATCTCCATTCGCTTCACATAAACATGTAGCAACAGATATCCTAACTCTCACATCTGCACACACCAAATTCCACAAAATCATAAAAAATATGAATAAATATAGAATCGTCTTAATCAAAGATTTATGACCCTTAATCCTATAAATATCCCTTCCAATAGAAAAACCCACGAGAAGAACAAACCATAAAAGCAGGTAAAGCATGTACCCGCTAAACGAGAGAAAGAAAAAACCATGAGCCACTGGCTTGCAAAACAGTCATAGGATCAACACCATAGGAGATACCACATACCAGATTTGAAGCGCCAATAGAGAATAAACCAAACACTAACAAAGCTAACCAGAGAAGGTGACCGATTATCGATGAGACCAGAGCTCGTGCCACCGATTCAACCTTCTACGCTGAAGATGCATGTCACCATACTGACCTTTCCGTGACCCCAAATCATCAAAGGAGACCTAGATCTTCTGCCCAGAAGGAATTATGACTTCCAAATATCCATCGTCTTGGACCCTTTATAGGGTTGTTAGTGGTCTTTGGGTTATATTATGATTTTTATGGATTTTAGGTTTTTTTTTGGGATTTTACGTTTTCTAGGGTTTTTGAATATTTTATTGCTTTTAGAGTGTTCTATGTTCTATTAGGGTTTTATGGGATTTAATATCGACTATTGTTTTTAGTTATTTTTGGGGTTTTATGGGTTTATGGGTTTTTATAGTTTTTTGGGGGGTTTTGGAGTTTTTAATTTTTTGAGGGGGTTTATAGTTTTTATAGATTTTTAAAGGATTAAAGGATTTTATAGGGCTTTTAGTTATTTATCTTTTTTAATATTTTGAGGGTCCGTTATAGTTTTTAGTTTTTTATGGTTTTGAGGCTCATTTAATGATTATCTAGATTTTAGTATCTTTTAGGGATTTACTAGTTTTGTGAGTTTTTAGGGTTTCTTGTTTTGTTTAATTATTTATAGGGGTTTTGTGGGTTTTTACATTTTTTTTGGTTTTTTTGGTTTTTTTTGGGGTGTTCATGGTTTTTTGGGGTTTTAGTAAATTTAGGTCTATTATTATTATTAAGAGGTTTTATTGTATATTTATGATATTTAGGGGGTTTTCTGGGTTTTTAGGCAATATAGAGGAATTTAAAGATTTTAATGTTATTAGTGTTTATGGGGTTCTTAGGGGTTTGTGTATATTTTATGTGTTTTAGTGTTTAATTGATTTAATTTTACTAAGGGGTTTTTAGTATTTTTAGGTTTTTTAATATTTTTTGTTATATTTTAATGTTTTTTGGTGTTTATGGGATTTTAAGGGGTTTAGGGTCTTTTTATGTTTTTCTATGTTTTATGGTTTTTAGTTTTTTAGGTTCTTTTAGTTTTTTGTGCTTTTAATTTTTCAATTTTTTTATGTTTTAAGGTTTAGGGTTTATGGTAAAGGGTTTAGGATTGATGGATTTGAGTATATGGTTTTGGTTTTGGGGTTTAAGGTTTAGAAATTAGAGTTTAGGTTTTATGTTTAAGGGTTTATGGATTAGGGATTAGTTTTTAAAGTCTATGATATAGGGTGTCTATTTTGGGTTTTTCGTTATAGGGTGTTGGGTTTCAGGTATAGGGTTTAGAGTGTATGTTATAGGGTTAATGGGTGTAGGGTTTATGGTTTGTGGGTCTTCATGGTTTATAGTACTTTTGGGGGTTTTCAGGGTTTTAGGGGTCTGTAGAGTAATTCTGGATCTTTTGGGTTACCATGGGTTTTTGTGTTTTTTGGGTTTTTTGGAGTTTTAGTATGTTAGGGGTTTTTTGGGATTTTGGAATTTTTGGTGGTTTTTAGGTAATTTTAGGGGATTATGGTTCTCCATGGTAATATTATTTTTTGTTTTTTTATGGTGTTTATTGGGTTTTAGGGTTTTAGTGTTTTAACGAGTTTCATGGTCCTTGGAGATTTTTTGTATTTTAGGGTTTTTTATGGTTTGTGGGTTTTTATGGGTTTTCTGTTTTTTCCAAGTTTTTAGGCTCTTAGGATTTATATTTTTTTGAGGTATTTGTATGTATATTAGGGTTTCTTATGGTTTTATGGTTTTAATTGTGTTTGTTGGGATTCATGGATTTTAGGGGTTTTAGGGTGTTAAGGGGGTTTAGTGTCTTTTAGGGATATTTAGTGGTATTTGGGAATTTAAATTTTTTTAGAATGTTTTATGGTTTCTAGAGTTTTTATAGATTTTACGGTCTTTTATGGGGTTTCAGTCTATTTAGGGACTTATTGGTTTTGTTTAATGTTTAAAGGTTCTTTTAACATTTTTAATATTTTGTAGCGTAATAATTTATCATTGCATTTTATGGGTTTTAATACTTTTTAGGGTTTTTTTGTTATTATGTTTTGAATTTTTTTTATAATTGTTTGGTCATTTTAGGATTTTAAGGGTTGTTGATGGTTTTTAGGTTTTTTGGAATTTTAGGTTTTTTATGTTTTTAAGGGTTTTAGGGGTGTTAGGGTGATTTAGGGGGTTGTATGATTCTTTTAAGGGTTTTCTATGTTTTTAAGGGGTTTTTAGATCTTTTTGTGATTTGATGATTCCGTTTGTGTTTTGTTATTATTTAAAGTGTTTTTAGGTTTGTTTGATTTTTGGTTTTTGTGTAGTTATTTAGGGGTTTTTTGTGGATTTGTAGGAGTTTTATGATTTTTAAAAAAATTGAATTTTTAATTGAATTTTTTGAATATTTTGGGTTTTAGGTCATATTAGGTGTTTTATCATTTTATGGGGTTTTGGAATTTTATTGGGTTTAAGGTTATTTTTGGTGTTTTGGTGTTTTTTATTTTTTAGAGTTTTTAGGGTTTTTGGGTTTTTGGGTTTTTATGGTTTCAGGTACATTCATGGGTTTCTAGGGACATTTAGATATTTTATGGTTTCTAATCAACTTTTAAGGGATTTTACTGACTTTTTGTAGTATTTGGGTTTTAGGTTTTTTATGGTGTTTTTTGATTTCTAGGATCTTTTATTGTTTTAAATGTTTTTAGGTTCGTTTTAGGGTTTTGGTGACTTTTTGGTTTTTTATGAATTTAAAGAATTTTTAGAATTTTTAGTGGTTTTAGGGATTTTTTTCATTTTTAGGGTTTCTAGTATTTTGGGGTTTTTGAGATTATAAATTTTTATAGGGTTATAATTAATTTTAATGAATTTCCGTATTTTTTAACTGTTTTAGGGTTTATAAGGGTTTTTTGGGGTTTTTTATTGTTTTTAGGGTTTTTAGAAATTTCTAGTTTTGTTGAGATTTTGTATTATTTTATTGAATTAGGGGTGTTTAAATTTTTTTAGGTTATAAGGTTCTTAGGTAATTTTATGGTTTTTTGTGTTTTTTGGTTTTTTGGGGTTTAGGGCATTTTGGTTTTATAGGGGTTTTAGGATTTTAGGGGTATTTTAGATTTTTTAGATTTTCATAGGGTTTTTTGGTCTTTTAGGGGTTTTTGGGTTTTAGGGTCTTTTTGGATTTTTATGGGACTTTTACAATTTTTATGAGTTTCTAAGAACATTAAAAAAATTTATGGTTTTTATTTCCTTTTTAGGAGGTTTAATGGGGTTTTAGGTATTTTTGGGTATTTTTGGATTTCGTAGGGTTTATAGAGGGTTTATAGGATTTGTTTGGGTTTTTTTTTGGTTTTTGGGTTTTTGGGATTTTCATTGGGTTGGAGGTTTTTATGGTAATTATGGGGTTTAATGGTTTTTAAGGATTCATTTGGGTTTTTAGGTTTTATAGGTGTTTTATGTTGTTTTAGGGTTTTAAGGGTGTTTTGAGTTTTTATGGATTTTCGGGTCTTTATGGTTTATTCATTTTCTAAGGTAATTTTGGGTTTTTAGGGATTTTTGTGTTTTTAGGTGTTTTAGAGTATTTATAAATTGTAGGATCTTTTAGTGTACTTAGGTTATGTTAGTGTTTTTAGGGTTTTATGGTATTTTAGGGTTTTGGGTGTAGTGTTTAAGGTATATGGTGTAGGGTTTAGGGTTTAAGGGGTTGGGTTTATGGTTTTGTGTGTTAGGTATAGTGTTTAGGGATTAAGGTGTTCGGTATAGTGTTTTGGGTGTAGGGTTTGGGTTGAGGGTGTATCATATGGGGTTTCAGAAGTGTGGATTAGGGTTTAGGGTTCATGATATATGGATAAGGGTGTAGGGTTTTGGGTTTATATTGTAGGTTAATGGGTTTAAAATGTATTTACGGGTTTTAGGTTCTTTATAATTTTAATGGATTTTAGGTTTTTTGGGGATTTTAGGGGTTTTAGAGTTTTTTTTTGGTTTTTTGTTTTTGGGATTTTAGGGGTTTTGGGGTTTTTTCGGTTCTGAGGTTTTTTGGATTTTTAGGGTGTTGGGTAGTTTATGGTTTTTAGGCATTTTTAGGCATTTTTAGGGTTTTATTTTTTCTTATGGATTTAGGTGTTTTAGGTGGCTTTTATGGTTTCTATGGGTTTTATGGGTTTTAGTATTTTTAATGGATTAACTATTTTTGGTTTTTTGGGTTTTTATGTTCTCTTAAAGTCCTTAGGGTTTTTGGATGTTTTTAATTTTTTGGGGTTTTTGTGTCTTTATTATTTTAAGAGTTTTTAATGGTTTTTAGGGCCATTCTATGTTATTGGTGTTTTTTATTCTTTTAGGTTTTTAGGGTTTTAGTTTTTTTAGAACATTTAGGATTTCTATGGGTTTTAGGGTCATTTATTTTTTAGGGTGTTTTAAGGGTTTTGTGGTTTTTTATGGTTTTTGTATTCCTTTAGTATTTTTTAGGGTTTTAGAGTATTATGTATTTTTAGTGTTTTTATAGTCATATTGAGTTTTTAAGTTTTTAGAGTCTTTTAGAGATTTGGGGGTTTTAAACACTTTTATGAATTTTAGGGTTTGTAGGGACCTGTAGGTTTTTAATGGTGATTATAGTTTTTTTTGGGTTTTTTAGGATTTTGATGATTTTTAGGGTTTTAGGGGATTTAGGTGGTTTAGGGACGTTTAGGGTTGTTTAGGGTCTTTGATGGTTTTATCATTTATTAGGGGTTTTAGAAAATTTATAGACATTATGGTTTTTAGGTACTTTTAAGGTTTTTAAGGGGATTAGGATATTTTTATGGGTTTTAGGGTTTTTAGGGACATTTCAAGGTTTTAGGTGACTAGGCCATTTTTAGAGCTTTAAAGGTAATTTATGATTTGCAGTGTTTATTTGGGATTATTAGTTATTTTTAGGGAAAGGAAGATGCATGGGTCGGGCTTTTTAGTTATTATTTATTTTTAGGGATTTTTATGTTTTTTTATGTTTTTTTATGTTTTAGGATTTTGGGTGTTTTGATGGGATATTAACATTTTTCTGAATCTTGGGGGGTTATGTTTTTTTATATGTAGTGTTTTTATGGTTTTTAGTGATTTAGTTTTATTTTTATCTTATTGGTTTTAGTTTTTTAGGGGTTTTATTTTCATTTTTAGTTATACTAAGGTTAATAGGTTTATTTTAGTGTTTATAGTGTTTTTATGGTGTTAGTGTATTTTAGGGTAATTTAGGGTTTTGGTGTATTTTTGGGTTTTAAATATATCCATGTATTTTTTTGTGGTTTAATGATTTTTAAGTGTTTTGGGGTTTTTTTGAATTTAGGAGTTTTAGGGTGTTTTGTGGTTTTAGGGTTTTAGTTTCTTTGTAGAACTTTATGGGGTTTTGGGAGGTTTATTTTTTGTTTAGGGTTTTATTGGTCTTTTTGGATTTAAAAGTATAAAGTTTCTTTTTGGTTTGTATGCTATTTTAAGAGTGTCTTTATTGATTTTTTTGTTTTATGGTTTTATGGGTTTAAATATTTTGAATGGTTTAAGGGTGTTAGAAAGTTATTTTTTGTTTTTGTAATGTTTTAAGTGGGTTTGGTGAGGTTTTAGGGACTCTTCTGGTTTTTAGGGTTTTATGGTATATTTAGGTGTTTTAAGGGCTTTTTTGGATATTAGGGATATTCATGGTTTTTAATGTTTTTATTGTTTTTTATGTTTTATGTTATTTTAGGGGTTACTTTTTTTTAATTTTTTAATGGGATTTTATGTTCTTTTAGGTTTTTTGGGTTTTAGGGCCTTTTACGGCTTTTTAGGGTTATAAGGCCTTCTTCTATTTTAAGGGATTCATAGGGGCATTAATATTTTTAGAGGTTTTTTTAGGGTTTTAATGGTTTTTATGTCTTCTAGGGTTGTATAGGTTATTCAGTTTTTTTGTGTTTTTAGGATATTTTAGAGTTTAGTGGGTAGGGTTTTGGGTTTTGGGTTTTGGGTTTTCTTTATAAAGTTTAATGTTAATGGTGTATGGTATTGGGTTAAGGGTGTAAGATTTTGGGATTAGGGATTTTTGTATAGGGTTTATGGTGTAGGTTTTTGGGTTTGGGTGTTGGTTATAAGGTTTTAGTTTTAGGGATTGGGGTTTATCTTGTAGGTTTTAGGGTGCAGGGTCTCAAGATTATGGTTTTAGGGGTTTTATTGATTTTTTTAGTTTTAGTGTTTTTATATTATTTAATTGTTTAAACTGTCTTTTTGGATTTTTAATTTCTTTTAGGTAAATTGGGATATTTATAGATTTATAGGGCATATGGTGTAGTGTTTATGGTGTATGTTTTTGTGTTTATGGTGTAGGGTTTAATGTGTAGGGATTAGGGTTTATGGTTTTAGGTGTATGGTAATGGATTTAGGGTGCATGGTTCAAGAATTAGGGTGTCAGGTATGTGCTTAAGGGTGTTGGGTTTAGGGATTAGGTTATAGTTTATAGGATTCTAGGTTTAGGGTTTAGGGTTTATGGTTTAGACTATAGGGTTTACATTGTAGGTTTAATGGGTTTTATGTGTTTTACTATATTTATTCTTTTTTGAGTTTTTATATTTTTTAGGGGTTTTTGGGTTGATAGGTCTTCATTTTCTATTAGTGTTTATTGGGTGTTCTAGATATTTTTAGGGATTTTAGGTTTCCAATAGGTTTTTATGGATTTAGTATTTTTTATCGTATGTAGGTTTCTTATGGGTTTTATGCGTTTTTTGTTTTTTGGTTTTTTGGGGTTTTTAGTGTATTCTAGTGTTTTCAGTTGTTATGAAATGTATGGTTTTCATGGGTTTTATGGGTTCTTAAGGGTTTTATGGATTTTCTATGGAGTTTTATTGTTTTTATTGTTTTTTATAGTTCTTTTAAGTGTTTCGGTGTATTAGGGTTTTTTTGTTTTTTTTAGTGTTCAGGTTTTTTTTTGAATTCTGGGGGTTTTTTTGGGATCTTACAGTTTGTAGGGTTTTCAAGGGAATTAATTTTGTTAACCATTTGGGGATTTATTATTTTTAGGATGTTTTAGGTATGTTAAGTATCTTAGGGGGTCTATGCTTTTTGGGTCTTCTATGGTTTTGAGATTACCCATTGGGAATTAAAGTATCACTAATAGGGTGTGGCACCCCACCCCTGATTTTAAGTGAGTAGCCCCTTCTTTATTTTATATAAGTATGTGATGTATATGGATAAATTTTGTGAGAGTTTTGGAGAAATTTTGGATAATTTTGGGGCTTTTCTACCGGTGTACATTTGTGTATGGTTTGGGAAAACCATGCAATATATACGGAAAATTGTAAACATTGATACAGGATAAAGGAATGACGAACAAGTGGACCATAGTTTTTCCAAACCATGTGGAAGACTAAGAGAAACTGTGTTGCATGATACAATGAGATTAAGCATCGTTGGTGCACAGTTTACTAACCATGAAGGCTAACTGTTCAAGGTTCAACCTTAAGGGAGGGGCTGGCTCATAGTTAGCACATGGTTTGCTTAACCGTGCAAATAAACTGTGCAGGGATAGAAAACTAGATCCTAAAAAGTGTATCTACGTCAGCGTTGTTTTACAATGCCTCATTTTCCCCCCAAATCGGAACTAACTCAGGGTTTTTCCCCTCAAATTTTGGAGAACCTCTCCCCGTCAATTTTAAAGTGATTCGAAGGCCTCTCTTTGTGTTTTTAAGATGAATTCTCACAGTAAAAAATCATTCATTGAAGTTCTTGATGTGTTTTCTTATATATTCTTCCCTTTCACTCAGTTCATAGATCTAAATCCATTTAGGATGGATCTATGATAGTTGATTACAAATATTCTCAGATGAATATTTTTTTATTGATATGGGAAGATATCTAAGGTAGGTTTTCAGATATTCAACCCTTTCCATGGGAATTGTCAAGCCTTTATTTTTTGTCATCATAAAACCATAGGTAGGTGGCGTCACACTATAATCCTCTATTTATAACCTTAAGGATTATTTAAAATTATTTATAGGGGATTTTTCTATGAAATTGTAGTGAAAATCATGGTAGCACCCTCTTTAGAGATGGTTTTTGAGTTTTTGGTAGAATTTTATAATGTTAGTTGTCGGATGTTCCATCATTTCTTGATTTTAAAATATGAATTTAAAAGTATGGATTTTATGGATTGTGGTGATATTATTTAACTGAGTTGTTTTCAATAAAAATATGGTTTTATTGGATATTATTGAATTGGATTGCGTAAAAGTTTGTTTCAATGAAATGTTGTTTTAAAAAAGTGTTGTTTTGGCACAATGGTTTTGGGAGTTCTTGTGCATTAAGGATGTATAAGGGTAAAGAGTCTCCGCTAAAATTAGTGGGATGGGAAAGGGCCAGGGCTCCCCCTGTCAATTGGCACATTAAGTGATGTCTTAGTGAAAGGATGACTCAACACTCACGTGTATAGGGATTTCCAGGTAGAATGCTTGGTTAGTTTTGTGTATATGTGGAAGGTAACGGATTATTTAAAATGGATTTTGTAAAATGGTTTTAAATAATTTATTGGTTTCATTCCATAGTAAAATGGATTTTTTCATAAAATATTTTGATATGAAAATTTCATATAGTCTGATATAAACTGTCATAGAAGTTGTTTTATGTGAACCATTTTTTGTAAATGTGCTGACATGTATTATCCTAGTGGAATGTGTAGGGAAGTCATATACCATTTTGAAATGGTATTTCTCTTTTCATAAAGTGGATTCCTTTTATATAATCCTTGGTATGGATTATTTTATCATGTTTAATTCTCACATTTACTATTATACACAAAGAGTCGGTTTTATGAATGATGATAGCATTGATAATCTCATTTATGGGGACCAAAATTTAAAGTGGGGTGAAGACGATTGTTGGCACCAGCATTTGGAATAATATCATACCAATTATAAGTTCTATATTTTTTATTGATGGACGAGATTGAGAAGAACAATTTTCCAGTAGGGGTGGACAGGTTTCCAGATGTGTTTCTTGATAATTTCCATGGGTTACCACCCATAAGAGAAGTGGATCTTATTATTGATATTCATCTATAGACTAGTCATATTTACCTTCTATTTTATCATATGAAACCAATATAGTTATGTGAATTGATATTGAAATTGGAGGAGTTGGAAGGAAAAGGGTTAATTCGGACTAACATGTCTCAGTTGGAAGCACCAGTCTTTTTTGTGAAAATGGTTCATGGAACTACAAAACATTTAATGTATTATAATAAGCATAACCAAAATATGATAAAGAATCGATAACCACTTCTACTCATTGATGATTTGTTCGCTCAATTATGGGGAGATTCGTGGTTTATTAAGGTTGACTTGTGATCAAGATATCACCAATTGCATTTTTAGAAGGAGGATATTATAAAGATAGCTTTCATAGCCAGATATGAGCACTCTAAAAATGTGGTAATTCATTTTGGTTTATTGAATTCACCCATGTTCCTTGTGGAATTGATTAATAGGATATTTCAATTATATATCTATTTTTTTGTGGTGGTGTTTGTGGATGAAATTTCCTTGTATTCAAGGACATAGTCTAAGCGTGATAATCATTTAAAGAGAGTGTTGTGAATCTTGAGGGATCATTAGTTTTATGCAAAAAAATAAAAGTGAGATTTTTGGATACATGATGTACACATTCATGGCCATGTAATATATGAAATAAGGGTTTATTTGGATCCAAAAAAAATATAGAGGGTGTTTTCTTGTGGAATCTGCCAAATAATTTCTTTAACATACACAGGATTCATGGTCAAGCTGGTTATTATGAATGATTTTTTAATACTTTTTTTACGACTGGATTCACCTATGAAATCATTGTTAAAGAGGAATTATTAATTCACATGGTACAAATGATGCTAGAATTATTTTAAAGAGATTAAATTTCTCCTTGCATCCACACTAATCATTATTTCACTAGAACTAGAACAAGGGGATTATTGTATTTGATGCTTCAAGATTAGGTTTGGGATGTTTTATCGTAGTTGGAGACTATGTTGGTTCTTATGGATCTTGGTAGAAGTGGGTTTATGATAATAATTTCCAAACATATTATTTATATTCATCTGCTATAGATGATTATTTGATGTCTTGGAATCATTACCTCCTCAGTGAGAAAATAAATTTGTTTACAGATCATAATATCATGAATAATAGTTTCTCACAAAGGTATTTGAACCATAGAAAAAGTTGATGGATGGATTATCTCCTAATTTTTTACTTTGAAATGATTTATACATCATGAAAGGGGAATTCAGTGGAAGATGAATTAAGTAAGAATTAATATGCTCAGTTGGTGAAAAAATCTTCATATCAGTGGAAGATTATTTCAGTGATAGTAGAGATGAACCTAGATTGTGAATACTAAGGTGATGTTTCATTTTCCATTTTAAATACCTTGATTCTTTATTTGGTAAATACTTTTAAATAATCACAAAAAAACAAATTAATAATGTGTCTCTGAGGTAAAAAATTAATGTTGGAATGACAATTTAGGGATATAAGCTGGACGAGAGATTAGTGTTGTGGTTCGGAAATTAGATAGTTGTACCTATGTCTTGCAAGAACAACTTCTTCATTCTTACCACAATTTAAGATTGGATGTACATTATGGAATACATAATATTTATAAGTGGATGAAATAACATTTTTGGTGGATTTCTATTAAAATAAAGGTGCATAAGTCTGTATCTACATGCTTAACATGTCACGAATTTAAGGCAGAGAATCATTAACCAACACGTATGTTGCAGTCATTACCTCTTCCAATTAAGAAGTGGGACTAAATAGCTATGGATTTTGTAACAGGTATCCCAAGATTGGATCAGAAACAATATAAAATATTGGTGATAGTGTTTCGGATCACAATGTTATCTCATTTCATTCCTATTCTTGAATCTCATACGGTGGGGGAATTGTCAAAAATCTATAAACTAGAAGTTGTAAAGAGGTATGGTGTACCAATTTTGATAGTGTCAGATAGAAATATGAGGTTTATATCTCATTTTTAGAAATTCATATAGGAAAACCTTGGGACTCTGTCGACTATGAGTATAGCGTATCATCCTTAGATGGATGCCCAATTTGAAAGGATGATATGAAAATTGGAAGAAATGTTATGGGATTGTGTAGTGGATTGTTGTGGCTCATTGGAAGAGTGTGTGTAGTTATTAGAGTTCTCATATAACAAAAGATATCATGCATCGATACAAATGGATTTATTTTAAGAATTGTATTCTTGTTCTTCTTGTCATGCACTTTGTTGGGTGGAAACATGTGAAACATCACCAGTTGGGCCAACCCATGTCCGAGACAAAATGAAGTGGATTCAACTGATCAAAAATTTGATGGGGACGGCTTAGAGTCATCATAAATCATATGTGGATCAATGCCGATGCCTATATTCATTTGAGTTGATTGATCATGTGTTCTTGAGGATCTATTCATGGATTTGATATCGACATTTTTGGAAGAAGGTCATGCTATCTCCTCAGTACATATTCCCTTTTGAGATATTTGAATGGGTTGGTGAGGTGGAATATCAGTTGAAATTTCCCACACACATCAGTGATGTGACCAATTTTTTTCATGTATCTTAGTGAAAAAAATATCATCATGATCCTGACCATATGATTTTATGGGATCACACTTACCAAGATTCAGATGCTTCATTAGTCCACATTACCATATGGATTTTTGATAGGAAACGAAATTTCGTACATGGAAAAAGCATCAGTAGAGTCTGGTTTTTTGAAAATATGGTTAGATTAACTAATAAACATGGGAACATGAGATGTAAATAAAAGAACAATGACTAGAACCCTTTCAGTAAGTTGGCATTTTTCTTATTTCTGTGGATGGAATGAATAGTGGTGGGGGACAATGTAGCACCCACTTATTTCAATTATATAAACCTTTAGTTATAGTTTTTATGTATGTAATGTATATGGTCAAACATTGGGAGTTTTTGGAGAAATGTTGGAGTGTTTATTAGGTTTTAATATATGTGCACAGTTGGTGCAAGATTTTGGAAAAATGTGCAATACCTACTTGAAGCCACACACATTGATAAGGGATAATAAGTAGTTCCACGGGTGGCGTATGAGTTTTAGAATCAATATTGTATCCTAGGAGAAATCATGCTACTTCAGAAGATGGGATTTGGCATATCTGGAGCATGGCTTGCTAACCATGCGAGCCAACCATGCAGGGTTCATTCTTGAGGCAGTGGCTGAATCATTATCAGCGCACAATTTTTATAAAAGTTCGACTAAACCATGCTTGGTAAGAAAACATTATTCTATAAAATTGATCTACATCAACATTCTATATTTATTGACTTATATTTTTTTTATGAAGTACCTAACTCATGATTTTTCTCTCTCAATGGTTGGAGAACCTCTACCCATCGATTTGGAAGTGATGTGAAGGCCTCTTTGGTGTTTTGAAGCCAGATTCTTTTGGTAAGTCTTCATTATTGGTAGTTCTATGAGGTTTTTCTTATATTTTTGTTACTCTATATCATAATATCAATCCCTATATCTATATAATTTGTGGATAGATCTAAGATATTTGATTTAAAATATGATTATATATGACTTTTTTAACGACAAGGGTGGTGATATATGATAGGGTTTTAGAGATTCAACCTTGTTTTTTGGGTGCTTTCATTCCATTCTTCAATGTTATCATAAAACCCAAGGTAGGTGGATTCACTATCAACTCCTCTGTTTTAAACATGATTGATTAGTTTCAAAATGAATGTTTTTATTATATTTGGCTTTGAAATTTTTGTGCAAATTGATTTAACACCTCTTAGGTGATGGTTTGTGAGTTTTTATGGAATTCTGAAAAAATATTTGAAATTTTCCTTCATTTCATGATTTTAAAATGTTCATTTTAAAATTTGGGGTTTTTAGATTCATGCAATATTTTTTTTTGAGATGTTTACAATAAAAATATGGGATAATTGAAATGTATTGAATTTTTTTTAATTGGTTTCAATAAAAGATGGTTTTATTGAAATGGTTGTTTTTTATTATGTTTTGGAATAAAGGTTTTGTGTGATCTTATTAATTTAGGATAGATACGGGTAAGGAGTCTCCCCCATAATTAGTTGTATGGATAGGGGTTAGGGTTCTCCTATATCAAATAGTTCATTAAATGATTACTCAGTGAAAGGATAACTCAACACTAATGAGTACAGGGAGTTCTAGGTTGAATTCATAGTTGATTTTATGGATATGTGGAATGGAATAGATTATGCTAAATGGAACTTAAAAAATGTTTTTATGGAATTTTTTGTTTTCTTTCCATGGTAAAATTTATTTTTTTTGCTCTTTTTAAAATGAAAATATTTAATACTATGATATAAAAAAAATTCAAACTGTTTTTTATAAACTATTTTACGTAAATTTGATAACATGTTTTATCCTATTGTTGTGAGTAGGAAAGTAATTGGGGAAAATATACACAGTATCATTACTCACCCCTACTTTAGAACATTGGGGATTTTTCAGATTTTTTTAAAAAGGATATGGGGAAATGTAAAGAATTATCCTTCTCTAGTGGTGTTTCATTATACATGGAATGGAGTTGGAGTTGGAGCTTGGAGATGGAGTCTATGGTGTATTTGAGTTTTTCCTTTCACTATTTACTATGATATTATAGCCTTCTAATATTGTTCCTTATTATTATTTGATTTTAATATTAATTGTCACTTTGAGTTTTCATTCAATGATATCATTAATCATGCAGTGGATTATTTGGTTATGTCCTATCTTGTTGGTTGTTTTATTTTCATGGGAAAAATTGTCCCCCATCAATTAAAGATTTCCATGGAATTTATTTCTCTCCTTTGTGGCCTTGTGGATGTCTCCTAAAACCAAGTAACATCCTTCCACCTTCTCAGTACAATGAAATTAAAATGGACGATACTGAGGGTGAGGGTTTGAATCTATGATATCAATTTCTTTTAATTTCTCTTACACAAGCAAAAACTTCATCTCATATTAAATAGTTCTTTCTATACTAATAAAAATCAAATAAACAACCACATGAACATAAGAATTTATGTGGTTAATTATTCCTAAAGAGGATATAGTTATTTCCATGGTTCATAAGTAATACAATGCCACAAAATCCACTAGAAAACATTCCTATTATGTGGAATATATTGAGAAGGACATTCCATTACACTCTTGAAACACTATGTTCAATACAGTAGTGCTTATTCTTCATGAAGCACAAAATGATGTAATTAAATTTTTATAACAAACATTTTATGGGGATTCGTGATCAAATTTTACCAATATGATATTTGAAAACAATTCTTCCCTTTCATACCAAGAAGTGGGTAATAAATTCTTGGAATTTGTAATGATACTCAGTCCAATTGTGTAGTGTGATTTTGCAGTTTGATTTCCAAGTCCAATTGCTCAATATGGAATTAATACTTTATCAAAATACCATTGAAACGATTTGATCTTAATTCTTCTTTAGTTCAAAAATCCCCATTAGGGTTCCCAATACCTAAATATTTATTACAATATTCTCTCTTCTCTTTTATTTATTATTTCTAGATAACCATTTCAAGATAACACAACCCCAAAACATCTTTTTGCTTAAAATTCATTGATTTTTTCTCCTATTTCATGAATAATGAAAGAAATAGAATATAAAATGTATTATCCTCCATTAATAAACTTGAAAAAATTATTTTACCATAATTCTGAAATGGTTTTCCTACATCACTTAATTTATGGAATCATTAACCATTCATAAATCTAGGATCCCTCTTTTACTTCTTCAACACCTTTTCAAATCATCAAATCTCCATGATATTAAGCTCTCTTTGAAATATTCAACACTTCCTGAATTCTTGAAAATCCTGTGTCTGAGTAAGATTCTAATACTTTTTATAGAATATGATTTGTTAATTATGATAAATGCATTGGGTCACTATAATTTTCTTGACCCACTTGCAAACAAATCAGAAAATGCTCTACACCACCTAAAGACTGTCTTCCCATTCAGATTTCACCATTACTATTGAAACATATATTCCACAATATTTTCTTCATTGCATTGATGTACACCAAATTTATGAAGGAAAAAATATGTATTCTAATTATGAATCTCAATACTTACCCCTCATTCTGATTTCATCATTATGATGGATAAAATATATTCTTTCAAATTTATTCTACCGCTTCTACTTCATCTTTTCTTAATACGATACCAAGGATCATTTAACACTCAACTTATATCTCTTTTATAATTATAATACTCATAAAATTTATTCTATCCAGATTTAAATCTTCTATATTTTAGTCTAACGGATAAAAACACCTTTAGTTTATCTCATTATGAGCATGTAAACCTTCTCAGCCTACAAAAAAATCTGAATTTTATGATCTAAGATCAAAATGCTTTTTCTTTAGTAACTTCCTTCTTTCAAATTTTTTTCTTATATTCATGAATTACATCATGGATTTGATTACATTAAATCCCATTTTAGTCACCATATAACTTATAATATAAGGTACTGTAACATCCCATTCTTCATAAAATATCTTCATTTTGAACCACCTATATACAATTGGCATCACCGATTTTCATCTAATAATATTCTCAATAAGATTACCATCACTTCTTCTCCAACATTCATTTATTAGGATAGAATCAAAAGTTTTAAAACATAATTATGATTTATGGAAATTAAATAATATAAAATAATCATCATAAATCTATTGGGTTCATACAGAATCAAATTCCTATCCCCATTATGATCATTACCTCATTCTAAACCTAATGTGAGTCTGGTGATCCTTTAATTCTAGAAAAAATATTCCAATTCCAATGGACGTTCTAAGGCATTGTGAGTAAAATTTTATGTATATAATGGTTATTCTAATTTCCACCAAAAAAATGAGAGATTATTTCTTCATCATTAATAATTTCTTGAAAAAAATACAATACATGAATAAGCTAATCATTCTTATTATCACGGTCTTAACAATCTCCCCCTTCTGATTTTGATGTCAACCAAGATTCAAAAATCAGTGAAAATTTTATCATCAAGCAACATATTACATATCCTCAATTCTAAGCCTTTGTGAGCTACCTCATTAATGTAAATAAAAAATAATGATATAAATACAATGATGTCAAAATGTAATGACTCTTGAATAAATTCCGTGGATTTCTTCCTCAAATTTTTTCCTAATATATCTTATTCAGGATTTATTTCTCATTTTTATTCTTTAGCATTTCCCCTTATCTTTCTTTATCATCTTTCATCCTCATATTTCTCCTTCATCATTCCATCTTCAACTTGGCTCTAATTCTTCAACTTCCCTAGAATATAAAAATGTTATTTTTTATAACTACCCCAACAAATAGTTATAATAGTTCACACATCATCATTTTGGATTCAAAATTAACCCACAACTACCCCTTTTCCCTTTGTTTCATAAGAATAGATTTATGAAAAACTTCTACCTCTTGACAACACTATCCAGAGATAAGAAGAGAGGAGGAAAACACATATTTCAACAATAATGTGACAGAGGTTGGATGCCCATTTTCATCCCCAATTTATAAAAATTTTCTTTAGGTAAAGGTTTTGTGAATTTTCTACATCTTTTTCTAATGTTGGAACACACTCCATCTTCAATTCATTCTTCTCCATATGCTCTTGTACGAAGTTGTACATTATGTAAATATGTTTTTAATGAGAATGTTTTACCTGATTAATATTAAGTGCGATTTCACTTTTATTATCATGCCCCAATAGAAAAGGTAACATTACATTAACAACTAAGTCTTCCAAATAAGATTTCATCTACATAATTTGGGTAGATTCTTTATTGAAAGAAACATACAATGGACTAGACATGCTAAGAGTTACTTTTTTTCCTTTTATTCCAAATAAAAAAATTTTCCCCACAAAGAAAACTACACCATATTTTGTTCTTCGATCATTATCATTTCTTAGACAATCAGCATCAGAATACCCAAACTTGTCAACACATTCTAGGAAATCTTACATGATTATAAATTTTGTTATGCATTTGAAATATTTGAGAATTACTTTCCAATAAAGTAAATGTGATTATTTATGTGTACTCTAAAATCATTCACATAAGGTAAGAGCATAAATAATTTCTATTCATGTGGAAGTCAAATATAAAAAGCATTCAATCAGTATCCAAAATACATTATTATAAACTTCCTTACCTTCTACAACATTAGAAAAATTCATTCTACAATAAATCATTGTTAAAAATAGTTTCTAATTTTCCATTTCAAAATTCAAAAGAAGTTAAATTTATTGAGAAAGAAAAACGTGTTTCTTATTTTTTTTAAATGTGTAACCTAAGAAGGTATTTAATCTCACCCAGCATGGAAATCTCAAATAAATTTTTCATATCTTTATAAAATATTTCAAAATTATTTTCATCAATCCCATAAATTATAATGGAACCAAAAAAATTAAAATGAAGAAAAACTCATGAATTTCTTTATTATAAAAATTTCAATCAACTCTTCCTTTCATAAAATTATCTACCTCAAGAATGTATCCATTTTGGAATACCATGATCTCAATGTTTGTTTTATCCCACACAAGTTTTTATTTATATTTAACACATAAGATTCATCTTTATAAACAATAAGGTCCCATGTTTCTTCAATGTAAACTTCTTCATCACAATTACCAATCCAAAATGCAGAATTTACATCCATTTACACAATTTTATACCTTCATTGTGAAGCAATAGAAGGAAATATTATGATTCTTTATAACTTTACACTAATGAAAAAGTCTCTTAAAAATAAAAACCTTCACTTTGTGATAAACCTATTTAGAATAATATTTCATTATTCCTTATCACATCACCATATTCATTTATCTTGTTCTAGAAAACACACTTTGAACTGATAACATTTTTTAACTGATTTGTGTCTGAGTTCCAAAATATAATTCTTTTCTATCTGATCAAGTTCTTCACTCTTATCATAAACCCATTATGCGTTCTCAAAAGCTTCATCCACGTATTTCAACTCAAATTTTTAATACAAATAAGTATGTGTAAAAAAATTTATGTTCTTCTTGTTTGATCCATTTAATGTTAAACACCAATAATTTTCTGTGCCTCAACTAGATTCCTTGTCATAAAATGATTTATTTTAGTTTCATTTTCATAAATTTAAATAACAGATTCTCGTTCTTCTTCTTGGATAAAATTACCACTATCTACATGATTATCTGAATTGTTAACAAAACACTCCTTATCCGATTGAACTTTTATATCACAATTAGTCTATTTTACTTTTTTATCCTTTTCAAAAATTATCATATCAATAGAAACAAAAATTATTCGTGTTTATTTTTTAAAACATTTTTATCCTCCTCCTATAGAGAAATCCAAATGAATTTTTTATCTTCACCTCTCAGCTCAATCATTCCGAGGTTTCTACCTTTTTTATGGTGCATGGACTCCCAAAAACTCATATTTTATTCAATCATGGTGTTTTTACATAAAACAATTCATATTGGTTCATATATTAACAGGACCTATAGAAAAATTGGTTTTGGATATTCATAGTAGTACTCATGGATTCTGTCCAAATGTACTAATAAAGACAATGTTAAAGTAACATAGTTCTCCATGTCTACACCAGACATTTGTTCTTCCTTTTAGAAACCTTATTTTTGAGGAGTATATAGTGAAATTAAATCATGCTTAATTCAATAATTATCAATTTCAAATTCAATTTCATAATTTTTTAATTAACCACCATTATCTGTTCAAAAATCATTCACTAAATACTCACATTTTTTCTTAGATCTCATCCTAAAACTATTAAACATTTTCAAAGCGTGTGGCTTATGTTTGAAATAAATAAAACATGTAATGAATGTAAATTAATTAATTAAAGTGATAAAATACTTATATTTATTAGATTATTATTTTCTCCGTGGCCCAAAAATATCAGAATGAATAAGTTTCAAGTGTTGTTTTGAACAAATATTAACTTTCATAATCACTAAGTTAGTAATTTTTCCTTTTTGATAAATAGCGCAACAACAATATATTCTTCACGAGCTATTAAGATTGTCATAGTTACTGTATCTCTTTGATATCTTTCCCGTGTTTCTTTGGAACATTTGTCCCATACATTTATTCCACAACTAATATTCATCCACCATACCCATTTAACTAGAGTTTTTTATTTCACCAACATGGAAAAAGTTTCCTTTTGAATGTTTCCCTCTTGTAAAAATCATTATATCTTCACCAGATTCCACAAAAAACCCATACATTCCTAGTATAACATTTTTAACAAGATCAATAATTTTTGAAACACTCAACAAGTTAGGTTTTGGTCCATCCACAAAAAAAATATTCTTTGATTTCATCTTTTCTTTACCAATAATGGTTGATCCTACACCTCTGATCCTCAATGATTAATCATTTCACAATGTCTTCATTCAATATTTTAAGTTGTTCAAATTATTTAAAAACTTTAATTCTCTAGTCATATGATAGAAACACCCACTATTAATAATCCAAGGTTTTCCCCATCTATTTCATTAAAAATAGGTTCAAAAACATCAACTTTTTCCCCCTTTTCATTCATTACCTCTATATTTTGGTGAATTGTTAAAAAACATTATTTATATTGGTAAAAAAACAACAAAGCACTAAGAAATATGTATAAGTAATTCAAATCATTCATAAATAGATTCTAGGGGATTGAAAATAATTCACAACTTTTACAAGAACCTTCTAAAGTTTCATCCAAACATACTTATCAGGATTCTTCATTTGAGAAGATTGACTCCCCCTCATAACATAACATCCATAACCTATGGAATAGTTTTAATGTTTTTGGTTGAACCAAAAAAGAATTTCAATGGGATTTAATCCACCAGAATACTATAAGTAATCATAGAAAGATTATATTCCTCTAAGACTTTTATATTTTCTTCTTTTGTGAGTATGTTTCTCAGTAACCTTCTTAAAAAACATGGTTAACCACCAATATTTTTGTTTCAATTGAATTTTTTTTTCAACTCGGTTTTCTTTTAGCCTTATCATAAAAATATGTAATAGAAACATTTGATGGCTCTAAATATTTATAAATTTTATTAGACACAATGTTTTTTATAAACTTCTAAATTCTACACGTTGTTAATATTTCCAACATGCATAAATTTACATGATTTTTTCATCTCAGGAACAATTTTTACTCTCTTCTCATCTATTGAAGGTGGATATTTTTGATCCATCATAGATTTTTCATGATGAGAAATTTAAAACTTTTTAGATAGTGTTTCAAAAACTTTTACATATTTGTTTAGCTATTGAATGTTTTTGTTGTACATTTTATAACTCTTCTTTTTTTCCTCTAGTTTTACTTGTACATGCCCATTATGCTTTTTTCATTCTTAAGATATTTCTTCCGATCCTCAATCTCTTTAATCATCTTGAAATTATCATCAAGAAAACTATCTCGAATATTTTTTCAAGTGTTTCCATTCTTTAGTTTCCTGATTTCTTTCTCTTTTTTCCCATCTTTCTCTGACACACATACAATTATTCATTAAGATGAAATTCAAATTAATTTTATTCTTCATTTTAATTAAATTTTCTTCCAAACTCTTCATTATTAACTATTGTAATAAATGTATTGTATCCCATATTTTCAAAAGATTTTTTGGATTTAGATTCAAATTCATTTTCTTTATAATCCTTAGATAAGAAAATTCTTTTTTGGATCTGAAGAATTTCTCAACATTCACTCAGGAGAAAATATTAATCCTTCCTCCAACGTCCTGAAGGCCTTCATTGTTTATTGATTTTTGATAATCCGCCTTTCAAGGGGTGAGGTGGAACCCTTACAAGGACCGTAGGCGTAAGCAATAAATGGCTCGTAGGCCTTAGAGGAATTCATTTCCTATAGGCTTAAAACATTACAAACAACCCACACTAACTACTTGGAACTGCTCCTCCCTAGCATCTTCATTGTGAAATCAGCTCTCCACCTTCACATGGCTGTTCGGCTAGGCTTTTCCCGTGCATGCATAGGCTTGCCCCACTGTCAGGAGCCATACCCTTTAATTCTTGCAATCCATTTAGTTTCTGTTATAGTGAATGCTCCTTGCTCCTCCTCCTTCTGAAGCTTATTCCTTGTAGGTTTTCTGGTTTTCATCTACACTTTAAGGTGGCCTAAAGGCCTTGAGGTGGGCTGAAGGCCTTACTGACCCGAAGTCCTGGGTGGCCCGAAGGCCTTAAAGGACTCGAGGACCAAATTGGTGGCCCGAAGGCCCAAATGGGTGCATATTCTTGGCTATTATAGTGACAAACAGTGCCTGCTACAGTTCCCACTATAGTACCTACTACAGTTCTACACAGTACCTGCTATAGTACTTCTACTTTAAAAGCACTTCAATGGATGTTTCTAATTATATTTACCTATACCCCTTCTCACATTTTTGGAAAACAAGGATAAAATTTCATTAATATTTTTACATACATATTTTTCAGAGTTAGAGTTAGAAAATAATTTTCCACAAGAACATTGTTAAATATTTATTTCATAGATGGATTGAAATACATTTCCCTATTTGATTTTATTTTTTCCTATATAACTTTATCCCTTGTCATTTCATAAGTAATGATATTACTACAAAGATAATATAGAGATAGAGTTTCAAGATCACTGTATTATAATGAAGAATTATTGGAATAAAACATATTCAGAAGGATTCATAAGATCCTCTCAACAACTATAAAATCATAAAATATCTCAACAAGATATCTAATACTGTTGACGATATCATTCATCATAGTAACGAAGTCAATTTCATATTCGTATTCACCCATCAAGAGATCGTAAAAAATCAATCCCCAAATTTTCAAATTTTCATTAATATTTTATTTCCTACATTATATTTTTAACTTATCCCTCAAAATGTTGGAAGTGGATACTCTTTTCACTCTTAAAAAATCACTTTTCGAAAGTAATGGGGTAAATAATTTTTATCTCTTCCAGCATTCTCAAGATTCTTCTTTCCAATATTAGTAATATGAACCTTATCATCAATAGGAAGAAATCCATTAATTGTTACTTTAAGAATATCAAACCTAAGAGACCTAAGATAGGGTGAAATTATATCCATAAAGATATTAATGTTATTAACATTAATGATTATAACCACCAAAATGCTCACACAATTCAAATTCTCCATCACAACTTCTCATTAAAATTTTAGAAAATAATAAACAAAAGGAACATTTTCTCTGATTCCAAATGAGATTAACCATCTGAGATTGAAGTGTACAAAGAGGGGGAGGGTTCAATCAGTGATATCATTTTCTTTCAAGTTTCATTACATTATGTACCACTATAACATCCTTTTTATGATTTCATTATCTGTTAAAAAAAATAAAACACACAACCACATGAATATAATAATTGACAAGGTTCACTAATCAACAGAAGAAGCTAGTTCATAATATGGATAAAAAATAATTCTATACCTCAGAATCCATTAGAAAAAAAATACTATTTTGTGGAATATGATGAGTGGAATATTCACTTACACTCATGTAGTCATATTTTCAATATTATATTTCTTGTGATTCAAGTATAAAAAAATGAATTAATAAATTTTTTAAAAGAAACAAGTTATGGTGCTTCTTGATGAACATTAAAAAATTTCAGTTTTAATAACAATTCTACACTTTCCCAGCCAGAATATAGTAAGAACAACAAAAACATAATACTTTTACTCATTCTAACTTTCTAGATTTATTCACATGTCCAATTTCTTAATATAGAAATAATACCCTGTCAGAATTCCGCCTGAAAGACTAAAAAATACCTCTTTTTTCGTCTTAAAATCCTTGTAAAGTTTTGCAATACGGAAACTCTTATTATCATCTTCTCTATTATACTTTATTTATTTTTCACAAAAAAACTTCTTAAAAAATCACTACTCTGAAGCAACTTATGGAATAAATTACATAGCTTCCCTCTCCTATTTCTATAATAATTCATGAAACATAAAAAAATTATTATCATACTTTTATATAAATTCCAAAATGGTTTAAGTAGGATTCTAAAAAGGGTTTCCTGATTCACCAAATTTCTTGAATCTTTAATCCTACTTAAATATCATATATATCTTTTACTTATTCTATACCTTTTTTAATATTCAAATCTCTTTGTTTTTTTATCACACTTTGACTTCATCAACACTTCTGACTTTCTAATGAATCTTCTGTCTAAATGAGATTCAGATTTTGATTGCCAAATACAATTAAATAATTATGATAGATGCATTTGGTCACTCTAATTTTTGTGACCCACATGAAATCAAATCATAACTAAAGATATTTCATTAGATTCTCTACACCACCCGAAATACTGTATACCCATTCTAATTTCCCCATATTGATGGTAACATATGTTCAGAAAAGTTTACTTTATTATTTTAATATGAAACAAATATAATAAAGAATAAATATGTCAACTCATTATAATTCTCAGAAACAAATTTTATTCTGATTTCATCATTATAATGGGGAAAACATATTATCTCATACTCCTTACCTACTTTAATAACATCATTTATAAATATTATAGCAACGAAATTTCTGCACTCATCATATTTATCTTTTCTAATTATGATTCTCATCAACATCATTCTCTAAATATTTTAATATTTTACCTTTTCCTCTGACTGAAAACCATCACCTTCAGTTTCTCTCATTATGATCAAGAAAAACATAACACCTTAAAAAATATGATTCTGATGATATGAGATTACAATGATTTTACTTTAGAAACAACCTTATTTCACATACATTTTCTTGTAATCATGACATCCATAATGAATTTTGTTACATTGAAGATCAGATTTAGCACCGTATAACTTATAATGGAAATTATTGTAACATTCCATTCATATAGAAAAATATTTCTTTCTAACCACTTGAACATGATTACCAATACCTCTTTTCTTCTAATCAGATTATGAATTTGATTTTCTATACTTTATATCCCCCTTTATTTTATCAAAATCACATCACATTTTTCACAACATATTTACTATTTGATAGAAATAAAAAATATCAATGAATAATCACATTTCCAACAGGTTTATGCAGAATCAAATTCTACTCCTCAATTCTATAAGAAACTTATTTCTGATCGATGGTGTGTTTTATTAACGTTTTCTTGCCAAAAAAATTCCCATTTTAATTGAACTTATTAAACATTGTGAGTTTGGATTTCTAAATATGTTGGTTTGTCCGATTTTCACTAAAAAAATGTTTGGTGAATATTTTCGTCTTTGTGTTATCCTAAAAATAAAACACAATACCCAAATAAGACAATATTCCTTATCATCATGGTCTTAACATGTTTTGAACGTTTTTCTGGACTTTTAATGTTTTCTAAATTTTAGTGATAATTTCGATTTTCTAGGACCCTTTATTATTTTAACAATTTTAGAGTCTTAGGGATTTTGGGACCCTTTAGGGTTTTATGGATTTTACGGTTTTAGATTTTGTTTGGGATTTGGGGAATTTTAGGGTTTTTAGTGTCTTGTAGGGTTGATTAGGGGTTTTAGGCTCTTATAGGGTTAAGGGAATTAAGATAATTTTAGTATTTTTAGCGTATTTTGTGGTATTAATGGTATTTTATGTTTTTAATGTTTTTAGGATTTTTAGGGGTTTTAGAGTCTTTTAGGATAATGTTTCACTATTTAGGATTTCTTGTGGTTTCAAATTATTTTACTGTTTTATGAATTTTAGAAATTATTTTGGTCATTTATATGTTTTAGGGTCTTTTTAGGGTTTTAAAATTTTAGGTTTTTCTATGGGTTTTTATGGGTTTTTCGGTGTTTTTATTAATTTTTAGTTTTTAGGAGTTTTAAGGGCAGAAGAGGTTCGGGACTAGGCAAGCCTAGCCCCCCAATCATAATTAAAAAAAATGAAACTACAAGATGGGCCTGAAAGAGCGAGTATGAACATCGCCCTTCTGATCTGAGTCCAAGAACAGAATACAATACGGTGGGTCCATAAAGGACCACATTGAGGAGGTCTCCACAATCGCCTGTTTGGAGAGGGCATCAGCAACTGAGTTAGATTCCCTGTAGGCATGTGAGAAATTGAGGTTTATGTTCCGAGACAGGTCAAGGCATTCGATCCAGTGTGGCACGAGTCTCTAGGGGACATCCCTGGAGCTTCCCTTTAACGCATCAACCGCAAGCATCGAGTAAGACTCAATCCAAAGCGGTGACCAGTTGAACTGGTATGCAAACTTCATGGCCTTTATGATCGCCCACAACACTGCTTCATAAGCACATCCATCCCCAAGAAACTGAAAGAATTAGCCCTTCAAGAAGCCCAGCGGGGTGCGAAAAACACCCCCACACCCCGATGGCCTAGGAGCGCCAAGTGTCGCACCATCAATGTTGACTGTTATCCATGATGGGAGTGGCGGGATCCATCTAATAAATTTCAAGACCATCGGCTTACGACTCCTGCCAGCCACACCAAGAGCACGCAGTATAGTGAGGTCCTCAACATCATTAAACATCATACCTGCCTGAAGTAGTGAGATGTTGTGAATAGCCTTGTGTATCGACACCACCCCTCCATACAATGAGAGTGGCTGCCGATTGGATTCTTTTGCGTTCCAGGTAGGGGTTTTAAGGGGTTTTATGGGTATTTAGTGTTTATTATAGATTTATATGTATTTTTAGGGATTTATAGTGGTTTAGTGGTTTTTATGCCTCTTTTTAGGGGTTTTAGGGTTTTAGAAGATTTTATTATTTTTAGGATTTTTTGTGGACTTATTAGTGTTTTTATTTCATTTAGGTTTTTAGGAAATTTTAGTGGGGGTTATAATTTTAATGATTTTTTGGGTTTAATGGGATATTGGGGATTTTAGGGTTTTAGGGTTTTAGGGATTTTTCATATTTTATTGTTTTTAGTGTTCTTTTGGGATTTAAGGTCTTTTATGGTGTTTTTGGGTTTTAGGGTCCTCTTTTTGGGAAATTTATATGTTTTTAGGTTTTTTATTTTTTGGGGATATAGGGTTTCTTGTTACGTTTTTTTTATTTAGAATTTTTTTAGGGATTTGGGGAGTTTAAATGTTTTTTTTGTTTTTAGGGGTTTCAGGGGTTTATGGTTTTTTATTTATTTTATGGGTTTTATGTTTTAAAAGTAATTTTTTTGTTTTAGGGGTTTTTGAGTGTTTTAGGATATTATAGTGGATTAACATGGTTTTAAGGTATATTTAGGGTTTCTAGCTGGTTTTGTGGTTTGAAGTGTCCTTAATGGTTTTTAGTATTTTTTAAGATTTTTAGGGTTTTTAGAATTTTGTAGGTTTTTATTATTTTTGGGGGGGTTTTAATCATTTTTGGGATGTTAGGGTTTTATGATTTTTTAGGTTTTTAATTATTTTAATGCTTTAGGGTTTAAGGTTTAAGGGGTTTTAGGGCATTTATGTTTTTTTGGGGTTGAGGTTCTTTTATGGATGTTTGGGGTTTTCTTTGTTTTTAGGGATTTTATAGTTATTTATGTGTTTAGGGGTTTTTTGGGTCTTTTAGGGTTAATTGAGATTATAAGGATTTTCAGATATTTTATATTTTTTAGGGTTATTTTTGTGTTTTTTAGGTATTTATATTATTTCAGGACTACCGATTAGGTTATGGGGTTTAGGGTTTGAGATATATAGATTAGTGATTGGGTGTAGTATTTACAGTTTAGGGTGTAGTGTATAAGGATAAAGGTCCTCGGTTTAGGTTTTATGGTCATGTATATATGGTCTAGGGGGTAGGTTTTTTGGTAAATGGTGTAGGGTATAGGTTTTAGGTAAATATTTTTGGGTCTTGGGTGTTGGGTATAGGGTTTTGGGTTTTGGGTTTAGGGTTTAGGGTTGAGGGTGTGTTCTCTCATGTTTAGTGTTTTAATCTTTTTAGGGTTTTATATGTATTTAGGGGTTTTAGGTGTTTAAGGTATTTATAGTATTTATGGTTTTTGGGGTTTTATGGTTTTATAATGTTTTTTAGAGTCTTTATCATTTTGAGGTGTGCATGGTGTTTTTGGAGAATTATTTAGAGTTTTCTGGGGTTTTGTAGTGTTTGTTTTGGATATTTAGGGATTTTGGATGATTCTATGTGGTTTAGGCTATTTGATTTGTTTTTAGGGTTTTTAGGGTTTTTATAGTTTTATTGGGTTTTCTATGTTTTAATGTTTTGTATGGTTTCTAGGGTTTCTTTTATGATTTTTAATGTTTTAGGGGTTTTTTTATTTTTAGGATTTGTAGGGGTTTATCATTTTTGGGTTTTAGAGGGTTTAGGGTTTTAGGGATTTTAGGGCTTAAGGTTTTTTGTTGTTTTTTTAATGGGTTCCAAGGGGTCTTTGGGTTTTTTGGGTTTTTGGGTGTTTTTTATAGATTATTTGGGTTTTAGGGTTTTTAGGGTTATTCAATATTTATGAAGTAATAGTGTCTTTGATGTTTTTTTTGGTCCGCTGTGAATGTTTTTTTAATATCATTTATTATATATTTAGTTTTATTATGATTTTTAGTGTTTTTAGTGTTTTGTGGTTTTAGATATGTTATGGTTTTAGTGGTTTTAGAGTAGTTTGGTATTATAAAGGGTTTAGGGGTTTTTATTATATTAGGTTCTTTTAGTTATTTTTATCATTTTTAGTGGTTATTAAGATTTTTAGGGCATTTTGATGTTTTTTCGATTTTTAGGGCTTTTAGGGCCTTCATGTGGTTTAATGGTTTTAGTGTTTTTAAGGGTTTTAATTTCGTTTAGAAACTTATTATTGTATTAAGGATGTTCTGTGATTTTTTTCGTTTTTTGGAGTTTTATAGTCTTATAGGGATTTAGGATATTTTAGGCGGTTTTTAGTAGTTTTAGGGTGATTTAAGGTTTTTACAAGTTATTAGGGGTTTTTTTGATTTTTTAGTGTCTTTTGGGGGTTTTTCGGTGGATTAGGGTATTTTTAAGTTTTTAGAGGATTAATGGTCTTTTGGGGTTTTAATGGTTATTATGGATTTTTTGGATTTTTCAAGGTTATAGGTTCTTTGGGTGGGGGGTTTCGGTTTTAAGGGGTTTTTATTGGATTTCAAGGGTTGTAGGCTTTATAGTTTACTACGATTTTTAGGATTTTTAATGTTTTTATGATTCTTAGGGTTTTGGGTTTTTATGGTATTTATAGTCGTTTTGGTTTTTCAAAATATCTATGGTGGTTTTGGGATTTATACCAGTTTCAGGGTTATTTAGTGTTTTTAAGGTCTCTTTGTGGTTATAGGGGTTTTTCTGTTTTTCTATTTTTACGGGGTTTTTTGGTTTTTAGGTTTTTTTTGGGTTTTTTGGGTTTTAAAGTATTCATAGGGTGTTTTATCATTTTCAATGGTTTATAGGGTTTTGAAGATATTTTTGTGATTTTTAGGTATTTAGGGGTTTTAATGGTTTTTTGTTTTGAAGGTATTTTAGTTGCTCTTTTTATTTTAAGGGGTATTGTACTGTTTTAAGGGATTTTTAATCCTTTTTGGTCTTTAGAAAATTATTAGTGTGTTTTATCATTTTTAGGGTTTTAGGTTTTTTTTGTTTCAGATTTTTTCAGGGTTTTTAGGTATTTTATGTTTTGAATGATTTTTTTATTTATTTTTAGAGTTTTATGGTTTCTAGTATTTTTACGGGGATTAGTTTTTTGGGGTTTTAGGGTGTTTTATGTTTTTTAATTATTTCAGGTTGTTTAATGATTTATTGGTTTTTTTATAGGTTTTCATGTGTTTTCAGAGGTTCATAATATATGTTAGGGTGTTCTATGTTTTTTAGGTTATTTTGGGATTCTAGGGTTTTTAGCGTTGTTTATGTTTTCTGTAGTTCTTTTTCATTTATAAGGTATTTTTTGGATCATATGCGTTTTTTGGGATTTGTTTGTTTGTTTTTAGAGTGTTTTTTGGATTTTAGGGTCTTTCCTGTTTTTATGGGCTTTTAGGTTTTTAGGGTTTTTAGCTCATTAGGGGTTTTATGGGTTTTAAGGGTTTATAGGTTTTAGAGATTTTGGGATTTGGGGGGGGGGTTTGTTATTTTTTTTAATTTTCAAGGGTTTTAATTGTTTTTAATGGTTTTAAGTGGTTTTAGGATTCTCTATGATTTTTATGGTTTTTATTATTTTATGTGTTTTTAATGTTTTTATGTTTTTTGAGGTTTTAGGGTTTATTAGGACTATTTTATGAGTTTTAGGATTTTCTAGAGTTATTTTAATATTTTTAAGATTTTTTATTCTTTTAGGGTTTTAAGCAGTTTTCCAGGTTTTTATCATGTTTTATGGTGTTTTATTGTCTTTTAGAGATTTTATAGTGTTGTAAGGTTATGTAAGAGGATTTAATGGGTTTTAGGGTCTTTATGGAGAAAAAGGTTAGGGCCGGTGGCCCCACCAAACCTAAATGAAAATAAAAACATTGTTACAAGGTGGGTTTAAACATCTGAGACTGCACCCGACCCTTCATATCTGATTCCACATACATCATACAGAAATATAGGGAAATAAAGAACCAAAGTGAGCTTCGTTCCTCATTTTCCTTCTTGAAGAGAGCATCTTCCACCGAGTTGGCCTCTTTATATGTGTGGGTGACACATAAGCTGAGATTTTGAGAGATGGTGATGCATTCAATCCATTGTTGTTGGAGTCTCCATTACTCCTCCCTAGATTTTTTAGGGCATCCTCCGCAAGCATCGAGTCAGACTCAATCTAGAGAGAGTGCCACTTAAATTGAGCAGCAAACAAAACCATCTTCATCATCACCGAGAACTCCCGTTAATAATCACATCCATCTACAATAAAGTGGTAAAATAATCCCTTGATAACCCCTCTATATATTTAGAAAAATCCACTACACCTCGAGGGGTCGGGTGTGCCCAACGTCGCACTGTCCACATTGGCCTTTATCCATGCTGGGATGGGGGGAATCCATCTGATATATTTCAACAACTGCGGCTTCCTTCCCCTACCTTCCGCACAAGAGAATGAAAAGGTGTCAGATCAGTGACATTATTTGACATCAAACCTATTTGCAGATGGGATGCTACCTTGATAGCCTTATGGATCGTTACAACTGCACCACGAACCAATAGGGGTTGTCGATTAAATTTCAATGCATTATGGGTATCCCAAGTATAATCAATGGTCCTCGCAACACCTGCAAGCAGCATGTTGTGCACCTGGTCACTACACTTCATCTTTACCTGTCCATAGATAAAATCACAAATCTCTCCATGCATACTACACTATGAACCAAAACATAACAGTATGTACCCCATTGATCATTAGAAAATTTACAATGATGTAGAACATGTGATATGTTCTCCAATACCTTCTTGCAGAAAAAACAAGCGAAGTAATGTTTCTATCCATCCTTCGTCTGTTTCACTTCTAAGGGGAACCTATTTCTCCATATTTTCACTACACTTCATCATTACATGTCCATAGATAAAATCACAAATCTCTCCATGCATACTACACTATGAACCAAAACATAGCAGCATGTACCCCCATTGATCAGAATAAAATTTACAATGATGTAGAACATGTGATATGTTCTAAAATACCTTCTTGCAGAAAAGGCAAGAGAAGTAATGTTTATATCCATCCTTCTTCAGTTTCTCTTCTAAGAGGAACCTATTCCTCCATATTTTCAAGATCATTAAATAATGATCTGGTGGGATTATAGGTGTTCTGAATTTGAGCAGCCAAGATGGTGAGGTGAGCCCATGAGGACAATTAAACCAGTAGTAATCATAGGTTCTGTACATGCCAACCATACTAGGCCTCCAGACCAGGGTTTCCTTATACAAGAAGACATACCACTAGATTTGTAAAATTATATGCTGAAGGAACTTCACACTGGGGTCCCCGATCTACTAAACAATGTCATCAATCGACATGTCCCTCAGGCTATGGGGATGTTTCACCCCATCAGAAAGTAGTTGCGCAGGCCATGGAGCTATCCATCAATTAAGTGTTAAGGATCTTGATACAATCCACTTTTACTGAGATATGTTCTCTTTATAAGAGGATATTAGAGCCGGCCAAACTGAATTGGATAGGTATCCAGTGAAACCATCGCAAATCCTATGCATAAACCATTCTATTAAAAAATCTATGCCATCATCATGTGGGTTCAACAACTTATGGGTGAACTTCCCCAGTAGGGAATCAATAAATATTATGAGGTCTTTTATTCCAATCCCACCCATCTCAACCGGCTTTATACATTGCTTCCAGGAAATAGAGTAAAATTTTCATTCATTGATGCATCTCTTAAAGGAAATTTTCTTCATTGTGAATTATTAATTCATTTTTTTTGTTAATTAAATGTAGTTCATTTTTAATATGCTGTTTAGAATTTGTTACGCAGTTTCAAAGAGAGAACCGCCCACTCGAGCTTCACTGTACACGTGTCCATGATTTTACAAGGAAATTAGTTTTTTTGCTATCCCCCCTTCTTCGTCACAGCGGGCAGCGCCTTTTCACAGGAGAGAGGGAGCAGTGCACATCTAGCAGTCCGACACATCACTCGTTCGGTTCTTCCTTGGTAGAGAGAGAGCGACTCCAACGATGGGGTTCTTGGTTTGTTGTCGGCAAAGAGAGAAATCCTCAGGCATCTTCTGCGATGGCTCGGATAGGGGAGAATCCCCGCGGCTTTGTTCCTCGGTGGTCTTGGACCCGCAAGATTTGGCATCTCCTGCCGCGGTCGCCGGCTCGGGTTCAAATCTGCAGCTTCGATGACATCTTCCTGGTCTGCCATTCCTCCATCACGGTGTGAGAATGTGGGTAGCGGCTCCATTCCAAATCAGGTATCCCATTCACCGATTTGTGGTGGATTTCTTCTTCGTTGACAGAGTAGCGGCAGCAAGGATGTGAGGGTTCTCATTCTTGAGGTAGCAAGATGAAGAATCTGGTTTTCCCGGGTGACCTTGCACATCACCTGCATACCTGGACAGCAGCAACGGTTCTGGATTGGAGCACACCTGTACTACGTGGTTTTGGTTGGCAGCGGCAAGCTGTTTGGTTTTGGATTTTTTTCCTCAGACAGCCGTAGCGATTCTTCAGTGGAAGCAGCGCCTTGGATAACAGTGGTGTAAGTGGATGGGCTAAGCACTTTTGGACAGTCTTAGGTCGTTGCATCCTATTCTTGGCACCTTGGACAGCGGACACAACTAATTAGCTGCAACCCTTTTGGACAAGGGTTCTTGTTCTTGCACCTTGAAGGCAACATGGTCATGGATAGGGGAACTGGTTTGCGATCACGAACAAGGACATCAGTGTTGATCATGCAGGATCAGACCTGCTGGACTCCGCGAAGACGTTTTCAGCACCCATTTACAAGCTTATGCATCGACAAAGGTTTGGCCGAACCCTGGTAAGGGGGTCTCGGTCCTGTTAGAGTTTTTTCTTTGTCGATTTTTTATAAGTTTGTGCGTGTTTGTTTTTCCGTAACGTCTTATTTCTGTTTTCTGTCCAGTTTATCTTGTGAGTTGTGTCCTCTGTTTCATCTTGTAACCATTTCCTTGAATAGTGAAAACCCGTGATGATCATGCTCTGTGCGCGTAGGCCATTGGATGAAGCACGTAAATACTTGGTGTCCATTTTACTGCTTTCCATTTCTGCATTTGTTTGACTTGTAAATTGCTGAATGAATTCGCTGATTCTGAATATTAATTCAAATATGTTAGTTTGGAATTTAATGTGTTGATGTAATTGCCACTGTCCGTATGCAGTTTATAACTGTCAGTCTTGTTGTTCACTGATTGTATTCATTTTGAATAATTCATTCCTAATGTTATGGATTCGAAACTCAGACATTATATGTTTATCAATTTTCATGTAATAAATTGAATAAAAACGATATTTTAACATTTCGGATTTTAACGAACCAAAACACTCAATAGTTCTTGGGCTATTACGTGTGGACTGTCTCTCATGTAGGGGTGCTCCTCGCAACAAAGTGGTATCAGAGCCTAATTGGGTTTATGTTTTTCTTTGTTAAAATTTGAAATCGATTTTTAATTACTTTCAAATGATTATTTAGTGTCTTTTACTTGTTAGAGCATGCTTTGATTGTTTCGTTCAGCTAGGTCGTTAGCTCTCTTGGGTTGTAATTTCATTCAGCTGCTGGTAGTTTTATTCCTCATTTGCTTTCCATTTTCCTTTATCTGTCTGATCCTCAAAAGATGCCTCTTGGTAGTTGCTACCTATGTGTGTCTTTGGTTTCGGGGTAGGAATGGGTACTTTGTGAGGTTTTCCTATGTTTGAGAGCTGGTTAGCAGTAAGGGTTTGGCCGGATCTTGTGTCTCTAGTGTCTGCCTTTTGCCTAGGAGATGAGCATATGTTAGCCCTGTTGTGTTCCTCCACATCCATTAGGATTGTTTGCTCCGGGTATGGTCCTATTGCGAGTTCGATGTTTAGGTTTGGGTAGCTTCTGGGTGCAGTGTTGCTTGGTTGATCACCAAGCTTCTTTGTTTACTGTTCGACCCTGTTTAGCGGCTATATTTGGTTTCCTAGGAACCGTGTGCCGTTAGTAAGTCTAGACTAGGATGTGTGGCCCCTTTAGTGGCTTGCTTCCCCCTAGTTTCTAGCTAGCTCCCAACCTTTGTTCTCACATCTCTTAGCTATCTTAGGATGTTGGGACTGCTTGCATGTGTCCTTGTAGTTTCCCCTTTATGTGAGGATGCCTCATTTTGGATTTTTTTAGGCGATCGTCTCATATGGTGGAGATTCTGAATCCTTTCGGTTGAGGATCTTATGGTGCCTTGTGTCGAAAGTCCTGGCGGCGTGTCTCGGTTTTAAAGCTGACGGTTCTTGGTCCTTTGGTCCTCATATGTTTTTTGGGTTCAGGTGGAGACTCTTTTGGGTTGTTTCATTTAGTATGCATGTGCTATCTCTGTTGCTCTCTCTTTGTTGCTTCCTTTTCTGCTGTTTTTTGCATGATTGCACTGTTTTTTGTACTGAGTTACATTCTATGTGAATTTATCTGAGTTTTGTCTTGCCATGTTTTTTGTGAGGATGTATACTACTCTTTTTATTTGTGTTCTACAGTCACAGGTGAGCTAGTTCAGGACCTGTTGCCATGTGATTTGCTAGTCCGTGATTTCCTCATTGGCATCGTCTCATAGTGCGACTCAAGTAAGTGCAGGTATGAACCTTTATCATGGAGTTTTTTAGAATTTTTTTATTCTGAACATGTTTATCATCTTTTAATATCATTCAACTTTGGGCGACATGTGTCACAACTGATACATGGTTAGGGGGACTGTTTGGGTCATACCCTGTAGGTTGGTTCCTGTCTAGGATTTTCCCAAGTTAATGATGTTGGGTGGTGCAGAATCATCATGTGGTTTATGGTTTAATTTCCAAGGTGTAGAGTGTGTTGCTTCATAATAAATGTGTTCTTGCATTTAATTCCCAAGGTGGAGATTTGTGAATTATTAATTCATTTTTTTGTTAATTAAATGCAATTCAATTTTTAATATGATGTTTAGAATTTGTTACACAGTTGAAAAGTGGGAATCACCCACTCGAGCTTCACCGTCCACGTTTCCAAGATTTTGCAGGGAAATTATTATTTTTTCTATCCCCACTTCTTCGTCACAGCGGGCAACGCCTTGTCACTAGAGAAAGGGTGCAGTGCACATCTAGCAGTCTGACACTTCTCTTGATTGGTTCTTCCTTGGCAGAGAGAGAGTGACTCCGACGATGGGGTTCTTGGTATGTGTTTGGAATAGAGGGAAAGCCTCGGGCATCTTCTGCGATGGCTCAGACAGCGGAGAATCCCCGCGGCTCTGTTCCTTGGTGGTCTTAGACCCGCAAGACTTGGCATCTCCAGATGCGGCCGCCGGCTCGGGTTCAGATCTACAGCTTCAATGACATCATCCTGCTCTAGCGTTCCTCCCTCACGGTGTGTGAATGTGCGCAGCAGCTCCATTCCAAATTAGGTATCCCATTCACTGATTTGTAGTGGATTTCTTGTTCATTGACGGAGCAGCAGCAGCGAGGATGTGAGGGTTATCATTCTTGAAGTAGAATGATGAAGAATCTGGTTTGCCCGGGTGACCTTGCATATCACCTACATACCTGGACAATAGCAATGGTTCTGGATTGGAGCACACCTGTTTTGTGTTGTTTTGGTTGGCAGCGGCAAGCTGCTTGGTTTTGGCTTTTTTTTCTCAGACATCCATAGCGATTCTTCAGTGGAAGCAGCGCCTTGGACAACAGTGGTGGACCTAGATGGGATAAGCACTTTTGGATGGCTGTAGGTCGTTGCAGCCTATTCTTGGCACCTCTGACAGCTGACACAACTCGTTAGCTGCAGCCCTTTTGGACAAGGGTTCTTGTTCTTGCACCTTGAAGGCAACATGGTCATGGAGAGGGGAACTGTTTCGCGATGACGAACCTGGACATCAGCGTTGATCATGCAGGATCAGACCTGATGGACTCCACGACGACGTTTTAAACACCCATTTACAAGCTTATTCATCATCAAAGGTTTGGCCGAACCGCTGTAAGGGGGTCTAGGTCTTGTTATAGTTTTTTCTTTGTCGATTTTTTATAAGTTTGTGCGTGTTTGTTTTTCTGTCACGTCTTATTTTTGTTTTCTGTCCAGTTTATCTTGTGAGTTGTGTCCTCTGTTTCATCTTGTAACCATTTCCTTGAATAGTGAAAAGCCATGATGATCATGCTCCGTGCACGTAGGCCATTGGCTGAAGCACATAAATCCTTGGTGTCTCTTTTACTACTTTCCATTTCTGCATTTGTTTGACTTGTAAATTGATGAATGAATTTGCTGCTTCTAAATATTAATTCAAATATGTTAGTTTCGAATTTAATGTGTTGATGTAATTGCCACTGTCTGTATGCAGTTTATAACAGTCAGTGTTGTTGTTCACTGCTTGTATTCATTTTGAATAATTCATTCCTAATGTTATGGATTTGAAACTTTGACATTATATGTTTATCAATTTTCATGTATAAAATTGAATATAAACGTTGTTTTAACATTTCAGATTTTAACTAACCAAAACACCCAAGAGTTCTTGGGCTATTACGTGGGGACTGTCTCTCGTGTAGGGGTGCTCCCCGCAACACTGATCCTTGCATTAAACATTTTAACAAGACTGGTCAGCCATCTATAGATTGAAAAATCTAGGACAAACATAGATGTTATTACCGAATTGATCCGGAAAACTCTTCTAGCAAGGGAGATTCATTTTTCCTTTCATTTGGAAAGATATTGAGTAATTTTAGATGAGGTTCTTTCAAAATAGCAATGTTTTTCCTTTCCCCAAAATAGGTGGACACCCAGGTATGTCCCTCCCTGCCTTGATGGGTGAGTAAAGTCTATCATGCACCGAGTGAGTAATGCGCTAGCTCATTTAATCCTCAAAAATTGAAAATAAAAATACAGAGAGTTAATCCCCTTAGAGGACCCCCTGCAGCATTTGAAAAACCCCTTCGAGGAACAATTAATAAGGGCAGAAATTATGGCACTGCTAGGGATAGTATTAACCAGCTTGATAAAATTTCTAGAGAAGCCATACATGCTAAGGACGTTAAATATGAAGCTTCAATTTATGGTGTCAAAGGCCTTTAAAATATCAAGTTACAGAGGAAACCACCCATGCTTCGTTTCCTTCATTATAATATTGATTCCTTCTAAGGCAGTGAATAGGAATTTTAAATAATTGTTCTACGAAAGAACCCAAACTATTTTGGAGTAATCACGTCCCTCAAAATCTTCCCCAACTTGATGACCAGAATTTTGATTAAAATATTGGGGATGTTGTTCCGCAGAGAAACCATTTGGAAGTCACCAATTCCAATAGAATTATTTTTCTTTGGGATAAAATATATAAAGTTGGAATTCACACCATACAGAATTGAGTCAAATAGAAAGACCTCCCTGACATCCTGGGCGGCATCCTAATGCATTACGTCCCAATAGAGCATAACAAATTTATTGGTAAGACCATCTGGTCCCGCTGCACTATCCATGTTCAAAGAAAAGAGTACTTACCTCACCTGATCTCCAATGGGTGCGACCGTGAGAGTCTTATTATAAAGATCAACAATATAGTGAGATATGGAGTCTGAAAGGACGGGGGCCAGTGCTATCATCCATATATATCCCATGAATGTGTTCCACTACCACATTGGAAATGTCATCAATTGAGGTGAGGGACAAGCCACCTACCTAGAGAGCATTTAAATAATTCTTTACTCATTTCTCCCTATGAAGGTGATGGAAGAATTTGGAGTTCAATCCCCATCATGCATCCGTTTGATGTTGATTTATTCCTTAGAAAGCCTCTCCTTGAGAGCCAGTACTTCGCCCATCTTTGAGTGGAGCTGCAGCTTCTCCCGGGAGGGGATGCGTTGCTACTGATATGCAATTTGTATATTGGAATGATATGATTTATCACCATTGATATCATTTCCTAGGCTCTAAAAAGACTTCATGATCAATTCATTCAGGAGGTTATTGACTTCTCTAATCCTTGAAACTATGAAAAAATAAGGCTACCAACAAAGAATTTGTTGCATCCCTTAATAACAGCCTCCCTGCATTTAGAAATTGTCATCCAGGCATTATTAAATTTGAATGGCACAGAGAGGGACTTGGAATACCCTCCCTTATCTCAACAACTAGGGGACTGTGGTTCGAGTTAAAATTCAGAAGAGTGAACCCAAAGAGGAACATGGAGGATCTCATATCACAGACTTGGGAGAAACACTTGTCTAGATTACTAGATTTTCTAACATTAATAGTGTGGCTTCTCTATGTGAAGGCTACTCTATCTATGGATATCTTGGGCAGATGAAACTTTTCTAGGTAAGAGGAAAATTTTACTGCTGCAGCTCTGGAAAAGTTAGAGCAAATGTTTTCCATAGGACTCAGGACCACATTAAAGTCACAAATGACAAACCAATTATAAAAAATGGACTCATTCAAAAAAACATATCCCTCCATAGATCCCTCCTCATGATGTAAGAATATGAATCATACACAATGTATAGGGTACGGGTGGTATCATGTTAGCAGATGGTGACAGTGATCCCTTATGGCCTCGATTCAACAAGAATAACATGAGAATCTTTTTTTAGAACCCATAAGGTTTCAGTGTCCTCGCAATTAAAAGAGACAAGGGATTCCCCTAGGGTGATCCACTTAAACCCCTTCCAACTTGAAAACTAGATCATGGGTTCTGCCAACCTAGTTACCATTGTCCTGTGGGAAATAAAGTTCTCTGCAAACCTAGTTACCATTGTCCTGTGGGAAATAAAGTTCTTAAGGGCTACGGCTGAGGGAACATTCTAAAGCCCATGGCAGTTCCAGCACATGATGTTCATTGTGGGGTTATAATTGGTAGAGGAGGTGGTGGTAGCCATTACTTTGCCTTTATTTCCCTTTTTCTTAGTGTTTCCAGTAAAATGCTTGGCCGGTTCTAGGGAAAGATATTTCACCACCAACTTTTTCTTGTCATCAATTTTCGCTTTGGCAGGATCCATAGTATGACAAACATCCTGGGCCTGATGGTCATCAGCCGTGTTACTCCAGAATACCCCACTCAGTGGGTAAAATTGTTTCAGCATGCATATGGCTTTCTCTGAACAAACCCCAGTCATATTCCTCACAGTCGTTCCTCTAGAAACCTCCATGAACTCGCCGGTATCTCAATCCAACCCCTCATGTGCCCCAGACAGGGGGGAATCATATCTGGTGAGCCAACTTTTACATGTACTAGGGAGGCCTCCTATAGCCCATTTCCCTCAGCTGAGCTGGCCAAAACATTAACATGCTTCGGCTCTGGGTCCCCCAAAATAGAGGTGGCCAGATTCAAATTATCATCCATCATATAATAATTTGTGTCCCCAGCCACACTAAGGGGAGCTTGCGTAGGTCCCTGGGGGTAGATGCCTACGAAGTGCTTCCCATTGATTTTATCACCATTCCCTTGGATTCCAAGGGGTCGTCATCAGACCTGGTGTTCTCTTATTCTACCCCTCATCCATTCCTGCAAGTACTTCAGTCAAGCCCCTATAGCTTGCAAATAGAACAGGTCTTAGATCTCTTACATTCCAAGAGAATATGACCCAAAAAATTGTATGTTTTGGGGGTTGAAAATGTTTTTAGGCCTTTTAGGTTTTTATAGGCGAATTTTAGGTTTTTTAGTGTTTTAATGAGTTTTAGGGGTTTTAGGGTTTCTTAATTTTTAAAACTCTTTTAGAAATTTTTATAATTTATTTATCTTTTTAAATGGTTTACGGTTTTTATGTACTGTTCGGATCTTTTAGGATATTTGGTTCCTTTTATGGGGTTTGGGGGTTTTACGGGATTTAAGGGGGTTTTAATTAATAGTTATTATTTTTAAGGGGTTTTGTTACTTTTTTTAGGACTTTTAGGGTTTTATATATTTTTATAGGTTTTTGGGTTTTAACAATTTTCAATGGTTTATGGATTATGGGAGAATTTTTGTGTTTTTAGTTTTTAGTTACTTATGGTTTTCGGGGTTTTAATAATTTTTAGATATTTTGGGGATTTTAGGGTTTTTAGTGGTTTAATGATTTTTCATGGTTTTTGTTGGCTTGGGGTTCTTTATGAATTATTTAGGGATTTTATGGTTTTTAATGATTTTTTTGTTTTTATTTCCTTTTAGGACAATTTAGGGTTTATGGAATTTTATGGGTTTTAGGTTCCTTAGTAGTTTTTTTGTTTTTAGGGTGATTTGGATTTTTAGGGTTTTTAAATGTTTTTAAGGCTTTTAGGGTATTTATGGTTTTATTATTTTTAGGGTATTTATATGTGATTTAGGGGTTTGGGATTTTATGGTATTTTATGTTTTCTAGGTTCATTTATGATTTTTAGTATTTTTATGACTTTTTGGGATTTTCCAGGGTTTTAGGTATTTTTAGTTTTTTTGGTTTTTTGGGATTTTTGTGTATTTAGGGGTATTTGGAGTTTTTAGAGATTTAAAGGGTTTGATGGATATATTTACTATTTTTTGGGTTTTGTTGTTTTTTTAATGTTTATAGTGGTTTAGTGTCTTTTAATGGTTTCTAGGGGTTTTAGGGATTTAGGCTCTTGAAAATTTAGTGTCTTTTAGGGGTTTAACTGGTTTTTAGGGGTTTTAGTGTTTTATAACGTCTTAGTTGTTTATTTGGTTTATTTCGATTTTTTGGGGTTTTATGGTTTTAGATATTTTTAGGGGTTCAGGTTTTTTAGGTATTTTATGGATTTTTATGGGGTCTTTTGGTTTTTATAGTATTTATGTTTTTTAGGATTTTTAGGGGTTTTATGATTTGAGGGATTTTTATGATTTTTTCAGTTTTTTGGTGTTTTATTGGTTTTTTAATGTTTTATGTATTGTTTAGGGTCATTTATGTTTTTAAATTTTCTCATTGTTTTTATAATCATTTACATTTTTTTGGTACTTAAGAATTATAAGGTTCATTTGGGTTGGGGATGGGGTATTATAAGGGTGGTTATATTTTTTTAGGTTTTGGGGTCTATTAAGATTTTTCAAGTTCTTCAAGTGTTTTTTCAGTTTGCAGGGTACTTAATGGTTTAGGGTGTAAGTTTTACTGTTCAGATAAATGTTTTAGGGTTTACTGAATAGGTATTAGGGTGTGTGTTATATGGTTTTGGGTGAAGGGTAAAGGATTTATTTTGTAGTGTTTAGGGTATAGATTGTTGGCTATAGGGTTTAGGGTATATAGTTTTGGGATTATGGTGTAGGGTATAGGGTTTCAGATGTATGGATTATGGTTTAGGGTGTATGGTATAGAGATTATGGTATAGGTTTTCACATGCAAGGTATGTGGTAGAGGTTTTTTAGAGGTTTTTTAATGTTTTTAGGGTTCCGAAGTGTTTTTTGGATTTTTGGATTTTTGGATTTTGTATTATTTCACATAGTTCAATGGTTATTGGGTATTTAGGGTTTGAAGAGTTTTTTAGGTTTTTAAGAGTTAATAGGATTTAATTTTTTTTTGGTGTTATTTTTTTGAGCTTTTTAAGGGTTTTAGGTATTCCATTTAGTTTTTAGAGTTTTTATGGGTTTTAAGGATTTTGGAATTTTTGGGGTTTTTAGGGGTTATCATAGTTTTTAGTGTTTAGGTGTTTTTTGTCTTTTTTTTAGTGTTAGGCGGTTTTTTCATGTTTTTGGGATCTTTAGTTTTTAGGGGTTTTTAGGTTTTTTTATGGTTTCTCAACGTTTCAATGGGTTTTAGGATTTTTAGGTTTTTTAGTGATTTATTGTTTTTAGAGTTTTTTTAGGTGAATTTTGTTTTTAGTGTTTTAGTGTTTTAGGGGGATTAAGTTAGGTTTTTAGTATATTTTAGTTTTTTTTCAGTTTTTATGCGTTTTATGGCCTTTAATAATTCTAGTATTTTAGGATATTTAAGTCTTTTTATGTTGTTTTGGATATTTAGGGGTTTAGGGTAATTTTGTATTTTTTATAGGGTTTTTTGTGTCTCGGAGATTTAGGGTTCTATGAACCATTATTAGTTCTCCAGATTTCTAGAGTGTTTTAGTCATTTTTTGGATATTTTAGGGTAGTTTAGGGTGTTCAATTTTTTTGAAGTATTTTTATGAATTTTAGAGTCTTCCATGGTTTTTAGGGATTTAGGTTCATGTAGAGTTTTTAATGAGATTTCTTATGTTTGTTTAGTTTTTAGAGTGATTTAGATTTTTTAGTCATTTTCATGTTTTTAGGTAAATTTAGTATTGTTTTAGGGTATTTTGATTTTTTATAGGTTTTAGAGACTTTTAGGGTTTTAGGGATTTTGGGTCTTTTACTGTTTTAGGGTATTTTAAGGAATTTTAGAGGTTTTAGGATCTTTTAGGGTTTTATGGTTTTTAGTTCCTTTATGGGTTTTAAGTGTTTTTTTGTGTTATATAGAGGTTTTTAATAATTATAAGCATTTTTAGTCAATTATAGGTTCTTATAGAGGTATTCATGATATTTATGGTTTTTACGGCTTATTAGTGTTTTATGTTCCTTTTAGTTTTTAAGGTTTTATTGATTTAGAGGGTTTTTATATGTTTTTTTTCAGTTTTTTATAATTTTTATGTGTTTTCGATATTTTAGGGGTCTATGTGTTTTTATTGTGTTTTGGGGCTATGAGGATTTTTCAAGGGTTTTCTAAGATTTTTGGGGTTTAAGGGGTTTTAATTTTATTTTTGGTTTTTATAATTTTTAGAGTTTTGGGTATTAATGGGTTTTCATGAATTGTTGGGCCTTTTGGGTATTAAGGATTTTATTGAATTTTATGGGTATTAAGTCCATTAGGGTTTATTGGGTTTTGTGTGTTTTTAGGATTCTCAGGTTTTCAGGGTTTTTAGGGGTTTTAGGGTATTTTATAATTTTAACGTGATTTTGGATTTTTTAGGAGTTTTTGGATTTTTATAAGGTTTCTAGGGTTTTTATAATTTTAGGGTGTTTAGGGGGTTTTTATTGTCTTTTGGGATCTTGAGGCTCATTTTTGTTTTTTAGGGTCTTTAAGGATTTATGTATTTATTTGGTTTCTAGGGTTTTGAACGTCTTATTAGGGTTTTAATTTTTTTAGGAATTTTTAGCGAGTCCTTGAGTATTTTTGTTTTTAGGGGTTTAGGACTTGTTGGTGTATTAATGATATTTTATTGTTTTTAGGTTTTTTAAAGGTTGGGGGTAGGGATTTAAGAGTTTTTATGGTTTTAGGTTTTTAGTTGTTTTTAGGGTTTCTAGGTTTTTTCTCGGGTACTCTTGGGGTTTTAGGTGTTTTGGGGGTTTTACTCTTGTTTGTTGGTTTTTAGTATTTTTTTGAGTTTTATTAACATCTTTTAGTGGTATTAGGGTGTTTTAGGGGTTTTAGGGATTTTTAATGGATTTTTAGATATTTAGGGATCACATTATTTTTTTGGGTTTCTTTAGTTTGTAGGGGGGTTGAAAGGATTTTTATGGTTTTTTGGGGTTTTAAAAGTTTTCATGATTTTTATTGTGTTTTTGTTAGTTTTCTTTTAGTTTTTAGGGGTTTAAAGGGTTTTGAGGATATTTGGGTATTATTAGGGTGTTTAGGGGTTTTCTTGGGTCTTTTATGGTTTCTAGTGTTTTTAATCTTGTTATTAATTTTAGGTGGTTTAGGAGGTTTCATTTTGGTATTTGGATTTTATAGGGTTTTGTTTGATCTTTTAAGGTTTTTTGGGGATTTTTTTATTTTTTTGGGTCTTTTTCGGGTTTTCAGAGGCCTTTTTGGCATTTTTTGCTTTTAGGGTTTTTTAGTTTTTTTTGTCTATTTTGTTGGGTTTTTAGAGCCTTTGTTGTTTTGGGGGGTTTTATAGTTATCAATGATGTAATTTTTATTGGGGGGGGGGGTGGAACATTTATTATTATTGTTTTATTGTTTTAGTTTTATGCGTTTTTTGGTTTTTAGGGTTTTAGTGGTTTAAGGGTTTTTATGGGCTTTTTAGGTTTAAAGGGATTTTCTGGTATTTTAAATTTTTCAGAGTTTTCAAGGTCTTTAAAGAGTTTTATAAATTTTTCCTGTTTTGGGGTGGTAAGTTTTTTAGGGTCTTTTGGGTTTCTAGAGGGTGTATGGTATTTTTGGGTTTTTAGGTGAGTTAATGTTTTTTGGGGTCCTTTAGTTTTTTAAAATTTCTTGTAGTATTTTTAATCTTTTGTGGGATTTTAGGGTTTTGGGTATTGGGATTAGGGTTTAGGGAAAATGGATTATTGTTTAAGGTGTAGGTTTTGGGGTTTAGAGTGCAGGGCTTGTGGTTTAGGGTCTATGCTATAGGGTCCAGGTTGTATGGTTTAGGGTTTATGGTTTTTAGTATAGGGTTTTTTGTGTAGGATTTTGAGTTTAGGGTGTAGGGTATAGGGTTTTATGTGTAGGGTATTGCGTTTATGTTGTTGGGTATGTGGTTTATGGTGTAGAGATTAGTGTGTAGGGCCTCATTTATAATGTTTTTAGGTTATTAGTGGTTTATAAGGGTTTTTAGGGGGTTTGGGATTTTAAATTTTGTTAATGTTTTCATGGTTTTGTGGGGTTATTTGGGTGTTTTAGATTATTTTGGTGTTTTTGTGGTTTTATAGGGGTTTTTGGGTTTTTTGGGATTTAGGGGTATTTTCAAGTTTTTAGGGGTCAATAGGGTATTAGGTGTTTTAAGGGTTTTTTAATGTTTTAGATCTTTTAGGGATTTTGGGTTGTTTCAATGGGATTTAGGGGTTTTATGGGTTTTTAGGGGTATTGGGTGTTTAATGGTTTTAATTTATTTTAGTGTTTTTAGGATTTTGGATTCATTTTTATGTTATTTGGGAATTTAAATTTTTTAGGTTTTTAGGTTTTTAAAGATTCTTGTGGTTTTAAAAGTTTTTTGAGGGTTTTTAGGGATTTTCAGTTTTTATGGTTTTTTCATTTTTAGGGTTTTTGGGTAATCAGGTTATTTTTAATGTCTTTTATACTTTTTTGGTTTCTTAGAGTTTTTAGGGTTGTTAAATTTTTTTATGTTTTTAAGGGTTTTGGGGGTCTTAGTGTTTTAGGGGATTTAAAGTAGTTTAGGATTGTTTTTGTATTTAGGGATTTTTTTGTTTTTAGGGTAGAATAGTGTTTTTAGGTAGTTTTAAGGGATTTAGGGAATTTAAGGGGGTTTAGGGTTTTTAGGTGTTTTTATGGTCCTTTAATATTTTTATTGGGATTTTAGGGTCTCATTGGATTTTTTTGGTTTTTTGGTTCTTTTAGGCCTTTTGTGGTTTTAGATTATTTTTGTATATTTTATGGTATTTTAGGGGTTTTAGGGTTTTAGTTAATTTTATTGTTTTAGGATATTTTTTGGTTTCTAAGGTTGTTAATGTCTCTTAGGGGTTTTGGGGTTTCAGCGTCTTTTCAGGTTTTTAGGGGATTTGGGTCATTTAGGGGTTTTAAGGGTTTTATGGGTTTTATGGGGTTATTCAGGGATTAAGGTTTTTTTGGATATTTTAGTGTTTTTAGAGACATCTAGGGTTATTAATGGTTTTTATAGTCATGCAAGAGTTTTTTGGGATTTTTGGGGTTTTTATATTTTTATAGTTTTTAGTCTTGTAAGGGGTTTTATGATTTTTAAGGTTTTTAAATCCATTTATATGTTTTTAGAGTTATTTTTGGTTTTTATGGTTTTTATCGGTTTTTATGGTTTTAGAGAAATATGTGTATTTAGAGTATTAAGAGTTTTGGGGACTTTTAGGTCTTTTAGGGATTTTAAAGACATCGGGGTTTTTCGGTTTTTTGGGTTTTTTATGGTACCTTTGGGGTTTTAGGATTATTCAAAACATTTTATAGGATTCAATCCTATTTATGGGTATTTAGGATTTTAGATAGTGTAAGGTTTATTTAGGGTTTTAGGGGTTTAATGGGTTTTCAAAAATTTTATTATTTTTTTTGGGATTTTAGAGGTTTTTGGATGTTTTTGAGTTTCAGGTTGTTTTGGTATGTTATAGGGTGTTTTATGTGTTTTAGTGTGTTTAATGGTATTATCGGTATTTTAGGTTTTTTATAGGGTTTTAAGGGGTTTTAAGGTCCTTTCGTGTTTCGAGGAGTTTTATTGCCTTTTTTAGATTTTTAGGGGTATTTAGAGTTTTATGGGGGTTTTAGGTTTTTATTGTTTTTAGTGGTTATTTTTGTTTTTATGGGTATTTAGCATGTTAAAGGTTATTATGTGTTTTAGGGTTTTTGGAATATTTAGGGGTTTTATGGGTATTTATTTTGATTTTTCTTTCCATAATTTTATGTGGTTTTTAAGGTATTGATATTTTATGGTTTTAAGTAATTTTAGGTATTTTGGTGTTTAGGGAATTGGTAAGGATATTCAGGTTTTTTAGAGTTTTGTGTAATATTTATGGTTTTTTGGTTTTTTATGGATATTTATGGTTTTAGAGGTTTTTAGGGGTTTTATGGTTTTTAGGGTTTTGGGGACTTTTATGATTTTTTATGAGGTTTAGTTTTTCTTATAGTTATTTTAGGGATTTTTAGGGATTTACTATTTTTGGGGTTTTGGAGTTTTTAGTGTGTTGAAGGGTTTTTAAATATTTTTTCTGTTTTTAGGGCCTTCTAAGGATTTGAACCGGTTTTATGGTATTTTAGCATTTTTTTTGGTTTTTTGGGGATTTTGGATTTATGGGTATTTAAGGTATTTTATGGATCCTAGGGCCTTTAAGGTGTTTTTCAGTGTTTTAGTGTTTTTTTGGTTTTTATGTTTTTAGTAGTTTTATGGTTTTAGGGGTTTTATGGTTTTATGGCTTTTTGTGTTTTATGGGTATTGTGGTGCTTTAGCATTTTTATGGGCATTAGGTTTTTTATGGGATTTTTTTGTTTTTATTGGGTTATAGGGTTTCAGGTTTATTTATTTATTAGGGTTTTTATGGTTTTGCTATATTATTTTCCAGTTTCAATGGTTTAGGGGGCTTACTATTCTTTTTTAATGTTGTTATGTATTTTTTAGGTTTTTAATGATTTATATGTTTTTAAGGGTTTCGTGTAGTTTTAAATGTTTCTATTTAATTTTAGGGCTTTAGGGTTTTCTAAGACCCTTTGTGATTTTTATTATTTTTAGGAATTTTATTGTTTTGGGGGATTTAATGGTTTTTAGGGTTTTTAGGGTTTTTTTGAAAATTTAGCATTTTTTGGGTTCCTAGGGTATTTACAGTTTTAGTGTGTTTTAACATTTTTTGGGTTTATATGAATTTTAAGGGTCCTTGGGGAGTTTTAGAGTCCTCTATTTTTTTGGGTATTAGGGGACATTACGGTATTTATGTTCCTTCAGGTTTTTAAGGCCGTTTAGTATTTTTTATAATTTTATGGGTTTTAGGGTAGTTTATGTTATGTTTAAGATTTTTAGGTGTTTTGAAGAGTTTTATAGTCTTTTATATTTTCCAAATAATTTAATTGATTTTAGGGGTTTAGGTATTTTGGGGGTTTTAGTGTTTTTTGGTTTTAGGGTTTTATGTGGTTTAGGTGTTTCAAAGCTCCCCAAATCTTTTTAGGGGGTTTTACAGTTTTTTCGGTTTTTATAGGTTTTATGGTTTTTTATAGTTTTAGGGATTTTATAGCATTTTTTGGGTTTTTAGGGGTTTTATGGGTTTTCATGGTCTTTTATGGTATTAGGGTCTAGTAGTATAATTTATAGGGTTGTAGGGGCTTTATGTTTTGATGGGTTTTTAGGATTGTTATAGATTTTAATGGTGTTTTAGTGTTTTTATTGATTTTATGGTTTTATGGTTTCTTATGATTTTTATTGTTTTAAAGCGATTTTAGGGTTTTAGGGGGGGGGGCTATCTTTATTTTTAGGGTTTTTAAGGGTATTATAATGGGGTTTTGGGTCTTTTTAGTTGTTTTTTGGTGTTTTAATATATTTTTTGGTTTTTGGGTTTTTATTCATTTTATTGGTAGGTGAGTTACATAAGGCTACCTCACCATATTTTTGCTTGTGTTTTTAGGGGTTTATGGTATTTATGATTTTAGTGGTTATGGGGGTTATAGATTTTTATAGGGTTTTTTAATCTATTAATGGGTTTTGGGGTATTAGGGGATTTTTAGGTGTTTTTAGGTTTTTTATAGTCTTTTTAGGATTTTTAGGGGTTTTGGGGGGATTAGGGGTATTAAGGTCTTTTAGGGGTTTTAATTATTTTTAAGGGGTTTTGGAATTTTTAAGAATTTTGGGATTTTGGAGTTTATTTATCATTTTTAGGACTTTTTTGGGTGTTTTTATTCGTCTTACGGTATTCACGAATTTAAATATTTTTATTATTTTTCATGGGTTTTCGGGGTTTTAATGTATTTTTATGGTTTTTAGGTGTTTTTGGGTGTTTAGGCTTTTTTAGGTTTTTAGGTGCTTAGGGATATTATAGGGATTAGGGTATTTTTGGTTTTTAATGGTTTTTAGGGTTTTTTTCATAATATGTTATGATGGATTTTTAGTGTTTTTCGAGTTTCTAGGGGTTTTTAGAGTATTTTAAGGGTTTAAGAGGATTTTAGTGTATTAAGTGTCTTTTACTGATTTTAGGTTCTTCAAGAGGTTTTAGGTTTTTTAAGCTCATTTAGGGTTATTGGTGTATGGTTTGGGGTTTAGGGTTTATGGTTTAGGGTTTATAGTGTAGGGTTTATGGTTGAGGGTGTGGTTTTTATGATTAAGGGTTCCTGGTATATGGTTTATAATCATGTGTTTATGTTTTATTGTGTTGTGTATAGGGTTTAGGGTGTAGTGTTTAGGGCATTGAGTGATGGGTATATGGTTTCAGATGTAGGGTTTAGGGCTTACGGTGTATGGTGTAGAGTTTAGGGTGTAGGGTTTAGGGTCTAGGGTGTAGGGTAAAGTGTTTTTAGGGTTTCTTTTACAAATTCTAGGGTTTTACTTGTTTTTAGGTTTTTTATAGTTTTTAGTTTTTTTTTTCATATTTTAGGGTTTTTTTGTGTTTTTTTGGATTTTATAGTTTTTACTATTTTTAGTTTTTAAATGGTTTAGAATTTTTTGGGGTTTTTTGGGTGGGGGGGTTAGGATATTTGGCGATTTTTTAGGATTATCTTGGATATAAGGGATTTTACTTTTCTAAATTATTTTTAGTGGTTTTATTGTTTTAATGGGTTTTTAGAGTTTTGAGGGATTTTAGGGTTATAGGGTTTTTATCTATTTTAGAGGATTATGGTTTTATGGTTTTGGGGGGTTTTAGGGTTTCTTACTGTTTAGGGTTTTTATGAATTTTTTTTGTGCTTTTTTTTTTGTTTTTTTAGCAGTTTTTGGGTTTTTTGGGTTTTTTTTGTGTTTTTATGGGTTTTCAGGATTATAGGATGTTTTTGGGATTTTTTTAGTTTTAGAGGTTTTAGGGTTTTTATGTTTTTAGGGTGTTTAGGGTATATTAAGGATTAAGGGGTCTTTATAGTTTTTATGGGTCTCTTATGGTTTTTAGGGTTTTCAGAGTACTTTAGGGAATTTAGGGTTTTTTAGGGTTTTTTAGTGATTTTATGGCCCTTTTTTATTTTTCATGATTTTTAGGATTTTAGGATTTTGGGGAGGGTTTTTATGGTCCTTTAGAGGTTTTACTATTTTTAGAGATTTTTAGGGGTTTTATGTTATTTCATTGTTCATAGGGCCTTTTTAGAGTTTTTATGGTCTTTTATGGTTTTAGGGGTTTTACGGTCTTTCAGAATTTTTAATGGATATTTTTTGGTTTTTATGGTTTCTGGGATGTTTTAGGGATTTTGGGGTTTCATGGGTTTTCATGTTTTAATGGTGTTTTAGGGGGTTTTAGTGTCTTCATGGTTTTTACGGTCTTTTGGGGGCTTTAGTGCTTTTTGGGGTTTTCAGATGTCTTATAATCTTTGAGGATTTTCTGGCTTTTATGGCGTTTTATGAATTTTAAGGGGTTTTAGGATTTTATATGAATTTTTAGGGTTTTGAAGTATTTTTAGGCATTTCTCGGATTTTAGGGTATATAGGATTTTTAAGGTTTTAGGGTTTTAGGGATTTAGGGTTTTTAGTGATTTTAGGGATTTTTAAAATTTCTTATGGGTTATAGGGTTTTTTAATGTTTTTTGGTTATTTCCGTGTTTTTTGGGGTTATAATGTTGTTATAGGCATGTTATTAAGTTTTTTTAGGTGTTTATAGTGTTTTTAGGGGGTTTAGGTTTTTAAAATTTTCACGGATTAAGGGTTTTTTTAACTTTAAGGGTTTTTAGGGTGTTTCAGGAATTTTATGGTTTTATGGGTGTTTATGGGTTATAGTGTTTTTATGGTTTTTTTTGGTTTTATGGTTTTTTTGGGTTTTTATGATTTTAATGCTTTTTGTGTTTTTATAGGTTTTTATTGTTTTTAGGGGTTTGGATGTTTCAATATATTTTATTGTTTTTATGAAGTTTCAAAACTTTTTTAAATAGTTTTATATTTTTTGCATCTTCTAAGGGTTTTCAGTGTTTTTTGGGTTTTAGGGGCTTTTTCAAATTTTTAGGACATTTATGGTTGTTTATGGTATTTATGTTTTTAGTTTTTTTTCGGCTTTTAATGGGGTAGTTTTTTATATTTTATGGTTCTATATTGGGTTTTTAGGACTTTTAGGTATTTATTGGATTTCTATATTATTTAGAATTATTATGGTTTTGAGGTTATCTTTGGATATTTTGGGTGGTTTTGGGTTTTTTAGAGATTTTTTTGGGTTTTATGGATTATTTTGGGATTCAGGGTTTTTAGGTTATAAAGGCTTTTTAGTATTTTTACGTTTTTATGGGTTGTATTGTTTTTTGGGTTTTATGGTTTTTAGGATTTTTAGGGTCATTAAGAGTTATAAGAGTTTTTTGGGTTTTAATGTGGTTTATTTTTATTTTAGGTTTTTTTCAGGATTTAGGTTTTTTAGGGGATTTTAGGGAATATATATTTTTTAGTGTTTTTATGATATTTTAGGGGATTTATTATTTTTAGGGTCTTTCAGGTTTTATGATTATTTAGAGTTTTTGGTATGTTTTTGCGGTTTTATAGATTTTTTAGGTTTTCAATGTATTTAAGGGTTTTTCTATTATTTTAGTTTTTTTTGTTATTTAAGGGTTTAGGATACCAGGTTTAGGGTTTAGTGTACAAGGAGTACGGTATAATGTATTACGTTGGAGGTTTATGGTCTCCGGATTAAATTTTACAATGTATGGAATATGGTTTACGATGTAGGGATTATGGAGTAGGGTCTATGGTATCAGGTTTAGGATGAAATATTTGTTGGTTTGGGTGTATGGGTTATGTTTTTTATTTTAAGGTGTAGGATATAGAGTTTTGGGTTTCAGCCTTCTGGAGTAGGGTGTAGAATTTAGGGTGTTGGGTGTAAATTTAATTTTTTAGAGTCTATTAGGTTTTTAGGGTCTTCTTTGGTTTTTAATGCTTTTAGGGGTTCTAGGGTTTTTTATTTTTTAGGGGGTTTTATAGTCTTTGATAGTTTTATGGTTTTTATAGCCTTTTAATGTTTTTTATGGTTTTTTATGTTTTTAATGTTTTTGTGTTTTTAATAGTCTGTAGGAATATTAGGGGTTTTGGGTTTCTAAGAGTCTTATGGTTTTATGGTATTAGGGTTTTTGGGTCCTTTAATGTTTATTATGTTTCTTTAGTTTTTTTGGGGGTTTTTGGGTTTATTAGTGTGTTTTGAGGTTTTTATTTCATTTAATGGGTTTTATGGTTCTTAGGCTGCCTTAGGGTTTTTTCTTAGGTTTTTAGTGTTTTTAGGGTATAAGCCATTTTATGGGATTTATGGTTCTTTTTGGGATATTATGACTTTTATGGGTCATTATGATTTTTGTGGACTACTAATGTTCTTTATGGATTTTAGTGATTTTTAGGGGTATGGGAATTTTTAGGATTTTAAGGGTGTATGCATTTTATGGATTTAAGTGTGTTTAGAGGTTTTCTTGATTTTTATGAGTTTTTATGGTTCTATGTTTTTTTGGGTTTCTATTGTTTTTAGGTTTTTATGGTTCTTAGTTGTATTATTAGTTTCTATGGTTGTTTTAGTGTTTTTAGGGTCTATAGGGGATTTAGGGGTTTTTAGGGTTTTTAGGGGGTTTTAGTGCCTTTATGGTTTTTAGGAATTTTCAGGTGTTTTGCATTTTTTTTGTGATTTCTAGGGTGGTTTAAAGGTGTTAGGGTCTTTTAAGGGTTTTATGGGTGTCATAGTTTTGTTATTATTCTTATAGTTTTTAGTGTCTTTAAGGGGGTTTTGTGATTTTACGGTTACTTAGAGGTATGTAGGGGATTATGGTATTTTTGTGGTTTTTGGGTTTTATGATCTTTTAGTGGGATTTTTGAGTTCCTAAGGTTTTGGGTTTTTTAGTGGTTTGTGGTGTTATGTGGTTTAGGGTTATTTAGGGTATTATGGTAGTGGAGTTTTAGGGGTTTTCATGGCTTCTTTCATTTTTAGGGATTTTAGGGGTTTTAGTGATTTTAAGGGGTTTAGGGTTTTATCAGGATTTTAGGGATTATAGGGATTATAGGGTTTTATGGCATTTATTGTTTTCATAGTTTTTCAGGTTCTTATGGGGTTATAATGTTTTTTTTTGGAGATTATAGGTTTGTGATTTTTAAAGTTTTACATGTTTTTATGGGTTTTTTGGTTTTCAGGGTTTTAGTGGTTTTTATGGGGTTAGGTTTTTTTGGTGTTTTTTTTATTTTATGGGTTTCATGGTTATTTTAGGGGTTTTATGGTTTTTAAGGTATTTTATGGGTTTTTATGGGGTTTAGGATTTTTCTGTTTTTCAAATTTTCAGGGCATTTTTAGAGTTTCGTTTTCGTTTTTAGTGTTTGTAGTCTTTGACATTTTTTATTATTTTGGGGATTTTGTGGGGTTTTTGGTTGTCTAGGGTTTTTATTATTTTTATGTATTTTATGTTTTTAAGGTTTTCATGGGGTTTTCATGTATTTTTAGGGTTTTTAGGGGGTTTAGGGTTTTTAGGGTTTTAGGGTTGTAGGGTTTTTTTGGGTTTTAGGGGTTTTTAAGACTTCTTAGGATTATATTACATATTTTAGTGTTTTATATATTTTTTATTATTTTTTGGGGGTTTGAGGTTGTTTCGGGGGTTTTTTGGGGATTAGGGTTTTTAGGGTCTTTTGGGGGGTTTCAGGATTATTGGGTTTTAGGATTTTTAGAGTATTTAGGGAGTTTAAGGGGTTTTAGGGTGTTTACAGTGTTTATTGGGTTTAAATGGATTTTTTTTTTTTTTGGATTATTAGGGTACTTTAGAATTTTTAGGGGTTTTAGTGTTTTTTGGGTTTGAAGGGTCTTTTTGAAAGGTTTTATGGTTTTATGTTTTTTTGTATTATTTAGGTTTTTTAGAGGTTTTTATGGATTTTAGGGGGTTTAAAGTATTTTATGGTTATTAAGGTATATGTTTTTTAGGGGAGTGTTTGTGTATTCAGTGGTTTTAAGGGTTTTTATGAATTTTTATAGATTTTTAGGCGTTATGGTAGGGTTTTTAGGGGTTTGGATTTTTAGGGGTTTATGGGTCTTAATAGTTTTAGGGGCTTCTAGAATTTGTAGGACCTTTATGGTTTTTGATTATTTTAAATTGCTTGAGGTTTTTAATGGTTTTTAGGGGTTTTTACAATTTTCTGGGTTTTTTTTAGGTTTTTATGGTTTTTATGGGTTATAGGGATTTCAGGGTGTTAAGGTAGTTTGAGAGTTTTTTGTGTCTTTTATGGGATCTTATGGATTTTAGGAATTTTGTGTGTTTTTAGCGTTTTTAGAGTTTATTAGGTTTTAGTGTTATTTTAGGGATTTATATAGTTATTGGGTTTTGGAGGTATTTTATGTGTATTAGTGTTTTTTATGCTAATTTAGGGGTCTTTAGATATTTTTAGGGTCATTTTGATTTTAAGGGGTTTTTGGGTTTTGTATGAATTTTCGGGGTTTTAGGGCCATTACAGTGTTTAGTATCTTTCTACAGTTTTTAGTGTTTGTTAGGGTTTTAATTGTTTTTATGATTTTGAAATGTTTTTAGGGTTGGGGTTTTAGGTTTTTTTAGTTTTTTATGGTTTTTATTGTTTTTTGGGGTTTTATGGTTCATTTAGTGTCTTATAATTTTTATGTCTTTTAGAGTTCTTTTAGGTTTCATAGGGAAAGGAAGGCGCAGGGCCTGGTTATTCTTGACCCTGGCAAAATTTATTAAAAAATAGACCCAACAGACATGGGAAGGGCGGTGTTAATCAACCCACACCCAAAAACCCTAGACACCCCCACAAAACCCAAAATACCCAAAAAACCCAAAAGACACAAAAAACCATAAAAAGAAAAAAATCTCAAGCAACTGCAACAGCATATCCTAGCCAAACAGCAACCAGTATCACGTAGCACCATATTCATCATCCCTCACATCCTATACAAGAATATCCTCCACTAGCATCACATAATCATCAATGACAAAGTAATAAGTATAACCTTTGTTGCCTTGCATTGAAGCAGCAACCATCACCAAGTACCAACATATTTCACCACATTCCATCCAAGTAGTATCCCTCACCAATCAACTAAAAGTCCATAAACTATCACCTCCTATCCATTCAACTTCCATCATTTCACACCTACAAGCACATTTCAGAATAGACAACTTCCAGCGCCACACAACAATACCAAAATCTAGAACTGTCAACGATTCACAACCAAACCAGCCACAACACAGAAGGCCTCATTCCAATAAATCATCCATAACACAATACAATTTAATGATCCCTTCATATACAACATGAACAACATGAAACAGATCCAAAAAAACCAGATATATGAACCTGAAAATTCTCCACAGACTGATGCCAATCCATTCTCATCTGCACCTCCTGCATCCTCTGGTGATAAACGAATGCTCCCATCAAATCATCGAACACCATATGCCAAAATGTGTCATAAATATAAAGAATCCACCACGATCCATGACAACAACAAAACCTTAAAAGTGCTTAATGAAACATGTGAGTAGAACCAGAAGCCCCCATAATAGTTTCAAGCTCCATTCTCCTTATACCATCACAAAACCCAAAACTCCACCAAGAAAAACTCAGCCCCAGATCGCTGCCGCGAAACCACATCTCATTGTGACTACTCCCAAACTGCCTGAAGCCGAACAATGCAATTAGTTGTGACGCCGCCTAATGACTAGATCAGGGCTTACCATCAAAAGTGCTATCAAGGACTAGCCTTGTTGACGAGAAGACCCACCTCTCAGAGATATGACCAAGGATGTTGCTAAGACAAAGGAAGTTCCACCACAAGAGATACGACACCCGAGGAAGAGAAGAAACCAGATCTTTTGAAGCTGAGCCTTTTCACCACATGATCCAGGCCAAGATGTCATCGTCCTTGCTCTAAAAGAATCTCCAGATCCATTTTCCATCATGTAAATGCTTCATCTCCCACAATATCACTAGGGAAGAAGACCGCTCGAACATAAAACAATTCGCATTATAAGGTCCAAATTTGAAGAGATCAACGAATCTGTCGATGAGGGTTTCAAGTGCAAACTTTGGTGAGCACCATGTTGGGGTCTGTTAGAGTTTTTATGAATTTTTTATGGTTTTGGGGTATTCTATATTATTATGGTTTTGTATGCTTTTTTAGGATTTATAGTATTTTGGGGTTTTGAAAGATTTATTTTTGTTTTTAGGGACTTAGGTTTTTAGTGGTTTGTGATGGTCTTTAGAGTTGTTTATGGTTTTTATGAGTTTTTTAGGATTTTTGGATGTTTACTGTTTTTGTTTAGTTTTTATGGGTTTTCTAGATTTTCGTGGTTTTCATATATTTTAGTTTTTTTATGGGATTTAATGGTGATTGGTCCTTTTAGAGATTTTTTTATTGGTTTTTGGGTTTTATGGTCTTCTCAACTTTTAATCGGGTTTTTGGGTTATTTTAGGGGTTGATCGGTTTTAGGTTTAGGTTTTAGGGTATTCTGTTTAGGTTTGATGGTAAAGGATTTCGGGAGTAGGGTTTATGGTTTATGTTATATTTTTTATGGTTTGAGTTGTCTGATATTGGGTTTAGGGTTCATGAATTAGGATTTACGGTGTAGGGAATATGGTTTAGGGTCTAGGGTTTAAGGATTATGGTCTGGAGTATAGGGTTTACAGTATTGGGTTTAGGGTTTAGTGTTTAGTTTTTATGATTTAGGGTGTAGGGTGTAGGGTAAATGGTTCCAGGTTTTGGGGTTTGGGTGTTGGGTATAGGCATTAGGGTGTAGGGTTTAAGGTTTACGGTGTAGGGTGTAGGTTTTAGTGTGTAGGATTTAGGGTGTTGGGTACAGGGTTTGGGGTATGATTTAGAGTTTAGCATGTAGGGTATATGGTTTAGGGTTTAGGGTTTATGGTTAAGGGTAAAGGGTTTATGATGTATGGTTTAGGTTGAAGGGTATTGGGTTTGGGGGGTAGTTTATAGGTTTTATGGTCTAGGGTATGGGGTTCGAGTGTAGTGTTCTGGATTTTGGGAGTAGAGTATATGGATAAGGTTATAGGGTTTATGGATTAATGTGTAGTGTATAGAGTTTATGGTGCAGGGTTCTGGGTTTTGGATATAAGGTTCCAGGTTTAGGGAGTAGGTTTTAGGGTTTACTGTTTTGGGTATAGGGATTAGGGAGTTTATTATTTAGTTTGTAGGGTATATAGTGTAGGTTGTAGGATTCATGGTATTAGGATGATGATAATGAATTTAGGGTATAAGGATGAGTTTTTAGGGTGTAGGGGATAGGGTTTAGGTTGTAGGGTTTTGGGTTTAGGTTGTAGGGATTTTGGTATATGGTTTTTTGTATAGGGTATTGGTCGTAGGGTATAGTGTTTTTGATGTAGGCTATAGGGTATAGGGTTTGTGGTGTGGGGTATGGGGTATATGGTGTTGGGTATAGTGTTTTTGGATTTGGGTTTAGGGTTTGAGGTTTAGTGTTTATGGTTTATGGTTTAAGGTGATGGGTTTAGAGTTTATGTAATAAGTTTTATGTTTTAGGGTGCACCGTATACTATTTTTGCTATAGGTCATAGGGTTTAGGGTGTAGGTTATAGGGTTTAGTGTGTAGCATATAGGGTTTAGTGTGTTGGGTATGGGGTATTGGGTATAGAGTGAATTGTTTAGTGTTTACAATCTAGTGTGTAGTGTTTAGGTTATAGGGTTTATGGTCTAGTGTGTATGGTATTTGGTGTAGGGTGTAGGGTTTAAGGATTAGAGTATATTGTATATGGTATTTGTTGTAGGTTTTAGTTTTTATGGAGGTGGGTATATAGTTTCAAGCTTAGGGTTTAGGGTATAAGGTGTAATATAGAGGTTTTATGGTGTTAGAGCTTTTGTTTAGGGGTAGGGTATATGGTTAGGGTTTTGAGATTATGATTTATGTTATATGGTATGGGGTTTAGGGTGTCCACATTAGGGTTTAATGTGTAGTGATGACGATTTAGGGGGTTCGGTTTAGAGTTTAGTGTGTATGGTGTAGGGATTAGGGTTTAGAGTGAAGGATATTGGATTTATGGAGTTGGGTTTAGGGTTGATTGTGTTGGGTATAGTATTTATGGTGTAGGGTTTTCTCATAGGGTGTACGGTATAGGGTTTAGGCTACAGGGTTTACGGTTTATGGTTTAAGGAATATGGTTAAGGTATACGGTTCATGGATTACGGTTTAGAGTGCATGGTAAGGGGTTTTCCAATGGAGGATTGGATTTAGTGTCTAGGGTTTATATTGTAGGGGATAGGGTTTACGGTGTATGGTTTAGGTTTAATTTTGTTGGGTATATGGTTTTGTATGTAGGTTTTCGTGTTTGGTGTGTATGGTATATGGTACAGAGTGTTGGGTTTATTGTTTTAGGTGGTGGGCTTGAGGGATTAGAGTGTTCGATTTTGGTTTTAGGTTGCATGGTATAGGGTTTATTGTGTACGTTTTAGGGTTAAGGGTATAGGGTTTACGTTGTATGATTTAGTGTTTATTGTGTTGGGTATAGAATTTAGGGTTTAGAGATAAGTGTTTTGGTTGTTGGGTATGCAGTTTAGTGATTAGGGTTTGACTTTTAGAATGAATGGTGTATGGTTTAGGTTGTATGGTTTATGTTTTAGGGTGTAGGATATAGGGTTTAGGGCATAGGGTTTTAGGTTTTAGGTGTTGGGTGTAAGGTTTAGGGTGTAGGTTTTTTCATTTATAGTGTACAGTATTAGATTTTGAGTTTTCAGATTAGGGTTTAGGGTGTTGGGTATAGGATTTCAGGTGTAGGGTATAGGATTTCTGGTGTAGGGTTATGTTTTATGGTGTGTGTTACAGGTTTTATATTTTAGGATGTAAGGAATAGGTTGCAGGGTATAGGGTCATGATGTAGAATTTAGGGATTAGGTTTTAGGATTTATGTTAAAGGGTTTATGGTGTTGGGTATTGGGTTTAGGGTGTATGGTTTATGGTTTGGGGGTAGGGTTTATTGTTCTGTTGTTGGGTCTATAGTGTAGAGTATAAGGTTTAGGGAACATGGATTACTATTTCAGGTTTATAGTGTAGGGTATAGGGGTTTGGTTGTACTATTTAGGTTTTAGGGTGTGGTTTATAGGGTTTTGGGATTAGGGTTTAGTGTTTAGTTTGTAAGGTATATGGTTTATGTTGTAGGGTAAGGGGTTTTGGGAGAAGAGTGTGAGGTTTAGGGTTTTGGGTGTGGGGTTTAGGGTGCAGTTTTTATGGATTGGGGTTTATGGTATAAGGTGTAGGGAGTATTGATTAGGGTGTATCATATAGAGTTTAGAATTTTTGGGTTTCTTTAATGATTTTTTGTGTTTTATGTGTTGTAAGGGTTTCTTCTGTGTTTTTCATTTTTTAGGGGTTTGATGGTATTTTCAAATTTCTAGGGGTTTGATGTTATTTTTCATGTTAATTTGGTTTTTATGTTTTAAAGGGTTTTAAGGGTTTTAATGGTTTTAAAATTTTTTTAATGTCTTTAGTTGTTTAAAATGGGTTTTTGGATTTTTTGGGTTTCTAGGAGTTTAGGGTTTTTAGTGTTATAGGGGTTTTAAGTTTTTTTGGGGTTGCGTATTTTATTAATGGGTTTTTAGGTTTTAAAATTGTCCTCTTAAGGGGTTTTAAAGGGTTTCTTATTGGTTTATGTGTTTTAGGGGTTTGATGGTTTTTGTTGTTATTTTGGGTTTTTTGGGTTTTTATGGATTTTAGCATTTTTAGGTTTTTTATAGTTTTTAAATTTTTATGGGTTTTTAAAGATATTAGGTGATTTGTGTTTTTTCAAAAAAATTTATGATTTTAATGGTTTTTTTCATTTTATGGGGTTTTTTTGGAATTTTATTTTTTTAATAATATTTACTTGTTTTTGGGTTTTAAGGTGTTTTGGGGTTTTTTATGTTTTTAGTATTTTTTTGGTTTTAATGGGTTTTAGAGATATTAAGGTGTTTTAAGGGTATTTTATGAATTTTAGGTATTTTATATGTATTTTAGGGTGTTTTGTGCTCTTCTAGTCATTTGAATATTTTTATGGGTTCTCTGGGTTTATAGGGATTTATGGTTTTTATTGTTTTTAAGGGGTTTTTGAGTTTTACTGTTTTTAGGGGTTTAATGTTTTTTGGTTGTTCTAGGTTTTTAGGGCTTTTTTGGTTTTTTGGGGTTTAGGGTTTTAGAGGAATAGTAGGTTAGAAATTTTTTGGTATTTACTGTCTTTATGGTTTTAGGTGTTATTAGGGGATTTAAGTGTCTTAGGGTCTTTTATAGGTTTTTGGGGCCATTCAGGGTTGTTGGTCGAAGTAGATGACTCAAGAGGGCGGGGGTGAATTGAGTATTTATAAAAATTTCTGTTAAAAACGTTATTTACAAAATAATATCCCCCTATGAAATGAAACTCAAAGTTAGTTTCAGTGAATTTATAAAAGTCTTGAAGGTTCAGTTTGGTTCTCAGAAGGTCGATTAGTTCTAAGCTTAAAAATCTAAATATTAGTAAAACATTCAAAACAAAAATAATAATTTAAAATAGATGTAAACACTTTGTAATGCCAGGACCCCAGTTACCCAGAGTCGGTGCATTATTTTAATACATTGGCATGATTACAAGGATTCAAGTCCTGAAGGACCGATCAGTTTAGCAGTCTTGGAAAATAGATTACATACATGGACGTTACAATATACTTTAGAAAATAAAACACAACATAAATGATCCTTTGAGTATGCCATTAATCCCCTAGCGTAACCCTGCTCATCAATCATAATACACATCTTGAAATCCTGAGAAAATTAAAACATAGAAAGGGGTGAGCTCAAACGCTCATTAAGGGTTAGTAATACAACAGAAAATGAAATAAATATTAATCATGGTGAATAATTAAAACCACATGCCTTTACCGATAATAAACATGATTAATTTTATGGCAAGAATAGGATCTGAGTAAATAATGCCATAATAAAACATAATCATGGGTATTCTACTAGTCGATTGACCACATGAACCATCAATATTACTTCCCTAATGAGGGAATGTATAATGCCAGACATTCTGAAACATTTTTCCAAGGCCTCTGCCAAAACGTCTAAAAATGATTAAGGCCTCGGCCAAAACCATAAATCAAATTAGGAAAGGGCCTCAGCCAATTCCACATCTAGTTGTCTCACGAGACTTACCGATGCATCAAGTATCTATAAAGGGATCCACCTGTCACTTTCTAACTCCAATACATTCCTCATATGAAAAGGTTTAAATATATCATAACATTCATATTAAAACTAGCATACGAAATGTCAATAATTTAACCATAAACCATGAATGGTATAAAAATAGAACATCCACAGTCAAACATATCACAAAACCTTCAATACAATATGGAAGTTTTGTATCATAATAAATCAACTCCAAATAAACTTAAAATCCATCAAAGGATGTTGACATAGATGAAATCAAAACTCTTTTTAAAGAAATATCTATTTTTATTTTGAAATCATTTAAGAGTCATATAATTATTAAATAAAATATTTACATTGAAAATTTTCTTATATGCTTGTAATGGAAGCTTCGACGAGTTTATAACAGTAGAAAATAGTCGCACCCTCTGTATAAGTTAAAAAATACATTCTTACCTTAATTTTGTCGAAAAGGTTAAAAAGGACCTTGTTTGGAAAATGACAGAAATATTCCTTTATAAACATCTTATAAAATGTCAAACAATGGTATAAATTAATTCAACCTATATTCTGTAATATAGTAAGAATGTTTTAAAATACATTTTTAAGAAACACGGATTTGGATGATAAAGAGGTCTCAGTAGATAATTATGTATAAACAACCTCGGATAATGAAGAGATTGTGAAATAAACCATTACCTTGTACTTTTCCTTGGTTGAGGTTAGTTTAACCTCCTGTATAATGGTGAGATAATTTTTATTAAATTATAAAAAAATCATATACATTAATATGATATCATATATAATCCTTTAACATTGCTTTGTTAATAATATCTTAGTATTATCGTCATTTTGGATGTTAACTTACTCGTTTTCTTTTATATGTTTTGTTACATAAGTCGTGTTTTTTACGGATAGGTTGTATATTATTCATATCCAGAATGATATCAAGTCCTTAAATATTATTTTTAATAATCAAATTAGAATTATACTTGCATGGATAAGAAGTGGAATGGATCTCATCGCGTTCGTGGAGACGGTAGTCCGTACGTACTCACGAACGCTACTTCCATTTCATTTTTCATTTTAAAAGGAATCAAAGCCAAATGATACATAGGTATATTATTATTCTAGTATAATATAATATCTTATATATGTTACTTAAGTTCTTTAACCCTATCCTTTATATGTTCCCTTATTGGTATGAACGAGTCATATCACTTTGAGGGGGCGGTAGTCCGCACTTCCTCAAATGAAATTATCGTATATATATACAACATGAAAAGAATAATGGTATGATATAAAATGGAATTACAGAAACTTATATATTAAATAAATATAATTAATATCATATTTAATTACAGTTCCATCATAATGACCACCATGAGAGGTGGATGGATATAATTGAACAATCATCGTTTCGTGAGGCGTTTCGTTGCCATCCACAGAAACATTATGTTCTTCACCCATTAGATGGAGGTGTGTGTAAATTTAGTTCAAATAATTCTCATAAAAATATCCTAGTATATTTAGGATACTGGTTTTTTTACAAAAGAAAATAATAAGAAGAGTTTAGGGGTTGGAGAAGTAAAATAAAAGAAAAGAAGCTAAGAGAAATCGTTACCTTTAATTTGGGTAACTCCCTTCGGTTTGAACCAAAAAAGAATATTGAAGTGCCTTATGCCTAAGGTAATTATTCTAGGAGGAGGGGAGGGATATTTGAAGCTTAATTGGGCAGATATTGGACGAGCCAAAAGGCTTGAGAGGTGTAAGGATTTGTTTAGAAGTGGTTTCCTTTTATAAGGGGGGAGGAGGGGCTCTTTAGGAAGGATTGAAAATATCATTTTATTATATATTTATATTCGGTTTCTAAAGGTCCAAAAATCCTTAACTATAAATATAGGATGACTAATGATTGAAATGAAATCATCCAATAAGAATTGAACAGGTTCTGGTCACTTTATTAACCATATCTTTTTGTTTTAACTCTTAGTTAATTAGTTTGACAATTACCATGTCACTTTGTATTTTTATATTATATAGTAAATAAACATACAATATACTTCCAAGAGACCCCCAAGTGGTCCATTAATTATAATAATATCATTATATATGTCCTTTGGCCGATCCTTATATTTTTAGAAATAGAATATGAATTAATAATATAATCTTTGTTTTAAAAACTATTTTATGTCAATTTTAATACTATTTAATAATTAATTTTTGTTAAATTCATAAAAACTTTATTAATTAGAAACAAATTAATTTAATAAATCCTATAATTTCATATTAAACAATAAAATTCATTGATGTCATCAAAACTTTCAAATTTTATTTATTTTAACATTTATAATACCAATTATTTGATTCTTGCATTAATAAGGAAAATATTGCATCATTATTATGTCATAAATAAATTTAATTTTTAAATGTCTAAAAATTATAAATAAATTACCATTATTTAGTAAATATTTTTATATTTCTGATTAATATTTATATTTGAAAATATAACATATATACCCCTATGTGAAAATTATTTTTCGAAAAGATATATGCTTTTGTCATTTTTGTATTTACTTTAACTTAATTAATATAAAGTTTCATTATCACTTACACGTGGCTCCATGGGGTCCCAAAATCGTCTCAAAGATGACCATGGTCGGAAATGTATCAAAAAATAGGGTTAGGATACGTTTTATGGTAATTTAATATTAATTTAATAATATTGTTTACCCTTATTTACCAGATTTACCCTTTAACCATGGTAAATAAAAGATTACTGAAATAATTTTTCAAAATGTCTAAAAATAAAAGTTACCTATTTACACAATTTGTACCTTATGATTCTTAATATGGAATCAATTTTTCTAAATTCAGAACACATAAGAGGTAGAATTTAATTTAAAATTAATTCCCATTGTCGAAACAAAAAAGCATGTTTTTAACAAATAATAACTATCAAAAGATTGACACTTTCTTATGTTCAGTTTAAATATGAAATTATATCCAATGACCTAAATTGGATTAAATGTAAAAATTATAATATAATTATACTTTAAAATCACTCAAAATCATAATTTATCACTATAAATTATTTCGATTAAAAAAGTTGTTTTTAATTAAAATTTATTAATTTTCACTATTCATCAAAATATGAATGTTTTTAGAAAATTACCAAAATTTCACCCTAAGATAATTTTAATAATCCTAATCCAAAAATAAAGTCTATTTAAATAAATTAAAAACATAAAATTTTAATTTAATAATTTAAAATTAATTCTCACTATTAAAACCAAAAGGCGTATTTTTAAAAAATAATAACTACCAAAGGTTTGACACTTGTTTATGTCCAATATCAAAGTGAAATTACTTATAATGAACATAATTGGATTAAATGGTATAAATATAATATATTTATACTTCCATAACATTAAAATGTATAATTTAACAATATAAATTATTTTGATTAAAAAAGTTGTTTTCAGTTAAAATATAGTATTTTTCACTATTCACCAAAATATGAAAATTATCAGAAAAAAACCAAAAATATATTGAAAATAAATTATTATGTCCAAATTCTAATTAATAAGGTTATTTTTTCAAATTGAATATATAAAAGTTTCAAATATTTGATTTAAAAATGCTTCACCATTAAAAGGCGGTAAAATTGCATTTTTTGAAGAATACTTCTTTTATCTGGAAAAAATGTATTTCTTCTTACATTATGTCTTAGAAACTCATAATATTGATTCTAAAATTATAATTATTATATAAAGTTAAAAAGTAAGTTAATACTATTCATGAACACTTTTGAACATCTTGTTTGTTAAGTCATGGTGTGCTAGAACTCGGTGTTGCGTGTAGTGAAAGTTATTGAATTACTTTGAAGAAATAAGGTACTATAAAATCATGGGGCATTACATTCTTTCCTATATCAATAAATTTCATCCTCGCAATTTTAAAATATTTTTCAAAAATAGAAGGATGAAAATAGAAAATACCTTTGAGAAAACCCACATCGGAAATTAGGTTAATAAATTTTAGTCTTAATAAGAGTAAAAGGGATATGAAAGGGTCCCCACCTAATTATGATCTTGATTAGCAGAACATTGGTGGAAATTAGAGACATATAATTGGAGGAAAAACATAAATATTTATAGGTAGTGATTGAATTCATTGATCATAAACAAGTGTAAAATTGAGGGCCTTAAATTCATCAATCTATGATGATTTAAAATACCATTGATTCAATAAAACATATGGTATTAGGATAACACATTTTTATTTTTAAGAATCCTTCACTAAAGTATATGAATTAATATATTCATTTAATAAGAGATTAATAAAAATATATACTTGAAAAGTAGTGTAACACCCTTTAACTAATTTCTACCACAAACTCATCTTTCACTTTAAAAGATAATAGAACTTAAAAATATTCTATTTATCCTAATCATATAGGGTTCCAAAAATAATGAATTTATAATTCACATATCATACAATTTAAAAAAACTACATTATTCAATCCAGGACATCACGTGGGTCAGTGATAGGTGATATAACCTTGCCTCCCTTCAATTTCGGGTTCAAGTCTGCGACCTTGCCAGATGTGACAGGTTGCCACCTAACCTCTAGGTTGTCCTTTTTATGGAAATCCAAAAATAACCTTAACAATACTACCCAATTTCAAACATAATCCATTTCAACCTTTATAATTATCCAAAATACATATAACCAAACTCTCAGTCATAATTTTATAAGGAAGTTACACATAATGAGGATCCTTTTTTCCAGGTAATAACATGTGAATGCCTTCATCATGTATTCTTTTCTAACACCACAACATCCTGAATTACCAAAATCAACCACTTCGTATTCCAAAAGCACTACCTCATTATCAGGACCATATTAAGGAATATCTTTCTCTCAACCATATATTTTCCAAACAATTAACCTAATACTGATTCATTTTTATTTGTTCCACACAATCTCAAGTCCTTAATGAAATAGTACTGTATTACGATCCTTATATACTCTATAATTATTATAACCAATACATTTTTGATAGAACACTCAAATGACATAATTCTATAATAACAACATAAGAACTCTAATCATTACTCCTCAAATGTGGTAGTATCAACACTTGATTATTATCCAATAGCATCATTTGGGGCATACTCTGATGATTTGGACATTGGTTTGTGTAGTGTCTCAACTCCTTGCAGATGGAGAATTGTACATTTGAAACCATTTTCTTACCTTTGCAGTCACGTAAATGGTGTCCTTTTTATCCACACTTATAACAAACTCCCATTCCCTTTAGGAAAGTTTTGGGGTGTTTCTTCCCATAGTTATCACATATTGGAAAATTATTCTTTTCCCTCTTCCCTTTATCCATATTTCTCTCTTCCATCCTTTTCTTCTCTTGCTTACCATCAAATCCATAGGACTCAGAGAATTCCTTATATATTTTATTAAAACATGATAATATTTCTTCATATATTGAGAATACATGGGAGACTATTTACCTTCTAAAATATGGATTAATACCATTAAAGATATGATCATTCTTACTCTTTGGATAATACGTATTGCTGGAATTCAAATCCTTTCTACTGGGCGCCATTTATATACAATAGCATAAACTAATTCAGTTTATGAATTGCAATGAATAATTCCAATGTAGTAAAATACCTAAAGTAAATTGACCGGTTTATGGATATAATACATAATCATAAAGATGTTTTCAATGAGGAAGTATATACTCATAAGCCCTTCATATTGATTTGTAAAGAAAATGAGAATTATCCTAAGCATATCCTCCATGAGTGTAAAAACCAATAGTGCAACAAGGACCGTTTTTGTGCACCAGTTCTCATTCGACTCCAAATCAATGCTGTGTTTTCGGGTTTTACCCTTAGGTACATCTGTTCCAGAGCCGTCTCAACCTACTCGTATCTAGGCAAGGATGTATTTTCCTAGAAAACTCATAAAATCTCTACATTACCAAAATTTTAGGAATTTCTTCTATACTAATCCTCAAAGTCTATCATAGTTCTATGTGCTCTAATCATATTTTATCTAAATCTATCTTCCAAGGTTATTTCTAAACTTCCTCTGATACCAAATTTAATGCCCCGAACCCAGTTACCCAGAGTCGGTACATTATTTTAATACATTGGCCTGATTATAAGGAATCAAGTCCTGAAGGACCGATCAGTTTAGCAGTCTTGGAAAATAGATTACAGACATGGATGTTACATTACACTTTATAAAATAAAACACAACATAAATGATCCTTTGAGTATGCCATTAATACCCTAGCTTAACCTAGATTATCAATTATAATACACTTCTTGGAGTCCTGAGAAAATTAAAACATAGAAAGGGGTGAGCTCAAATGCTTAGTAAGGTTAAGAAATACAGTGGAAAATGACATAAATATTAAGCATGGTGAATAATTGAAACCACATGCCTTTACCAATAATAAACATGAATAATTTTACGGAAAGAATATGATTTGTGTAAATAATGCCATAATAAAACATAATCATGGGTATTCTACCAGTCGATTGACCACATGAACCATCAATATTATTTCTGCAAAGAGGGAATGCATAATTTTGGACATTCTGAAACATTTTGTCAAGGCCTCAGCCAAAACGTCTAAAAATGATTAAGTCCTCGGCCAAAACCATAAATCAAATTGGGAAAGGGCCTCGGCCAATTCCACATATAGTTGTCTCATGAGACCTAACGATGCATCAAGGATCTATATAGGGCTCCACCCGTCACTTACTAAGTCCAATGCCTTTCTCATATGAAAAGGTTTAATCATACCTTAACATTAGTATTAAAACTAGCATATGAAATATCGATACTTTAACCATAAACCATGAATGGTATGAAAATATCACATCCACAGTGAAACATATCACAGAACCTTCAATACAATATGAAAGTTTTTTATCATAATAAATCAACTCCAAATAAACTTAAAATCCATCAAAAGATGTTTATATAGATGAAATCAAAACTCTTTTTAGAGAAATATCACTTTCTATTTTGAAATCATTTAAGATTCATATAATTATTAAAAAAAAATTTCTTTGAAAATATTCTTATAAGCTTGTAAGGGAACCTTTGACGATTTTATAATGGAATATAATATCCGCACCCACATTATAAGTTAAAAAAGACATTCTTACCTTAATTTTGTCGAAAGGTTAAAAAGGATCATGTTTGGAAAATGACGGAAAGATTCCTTTATAAACATCTTATAAAAAGTCAAAAAAGGGTATAAATTACTTTAACCCATATTCTTTAAAATATTAAGAATGTTTTGAAATACATTTTTAAGAAACATGGATGTGGATGATAAAGAGGTCCTAGTCGATAATTATGTATAAACAACCTCAGATAAGGAAGAGATTGTAAAATAAACCTTTACCTTGTACTTTTCCTTGGTTGAGGGTAGTTTAACCTTATTTATAATGGTGAGATAATTTTTATTACATTATTAAAAAATAATATACATTAATATGATATCATATATGATCTTTTAACATTGCTTTGTTAATAATATCTTAGTATTATTGTCATTTAGGGTGTTAACTTACTCATTTTCTTTTATATGTTTTGTTACATAAGATGTGTTTTTTATGGATAGGTTGTATCTTATTCATATCCAGAATGATATCAAGTACATAAACATTATTTTTAATTATCAAATGGGAATAATACTTTCATGGATACGATGTGGAATGGATCTGATCGCGTTCGTGGAGACAGTAGTCCGTACGTACGCACGAACACTACTTCCATTTCATTTTTCATTTTAAAAGGAATAAAAACAAAATTATACATAGGTATATTATTATTACAGTATAATATAATATCTCATATATGTTACTTATGTTTATTAGCACCATCCTTTATACGTTCCATGTATGGTATGAACAAGTCATATCACTTTGAGGGGGCGGTAGTCTGCACTTCCTCAAATGAAATTATCGTATATATATACAACATGAAATGAATAATAGTATGATATAAAATGGAATTAAAAAATATTATATATAAAATAAATATAATAAATATCATATTTAATTTTTGTGCCATCATAATGGCCACCATGTGAGGTGGTAGGAGATAATTGAACAATCATCGTTTCATGAGTCGTTTGGTTGCCATCCACCGAAACATTATGTTCTTCACCAATTAGATGGAGGTGTGTGTAAGAGTAGTTTGAATACATCTCATAAAAATATCCTAGTAAATTTTGGATACTGGTTTTTTACAAAAGAAAATAATATGAAGAGTTTATGGGTTGGAGAAGTAAAATAAAAGAAAAGAAGCTAAGAGAAATCCTTACATTTAATTTGGGTAACTCCCTTTGGTTTGAATCAAAAAGGACTCTTAAAGTGCCTTCTGCCTAAGGTAAGGCTTCTAAGAGGAGGGTAGTGATATTGGGAGATTAATTGGGTAGAGGTTTGATGAGCCAAAAGTCTTTAGAGGTGTGAGGAATTGGTTAGAAGTGGTGTTCTTTTATAAGGGGGAGGAGGTTCTCTTTAGGAAGGATTGAAAATAATATTTAATTATATAATGATATTCGGTTTCTAAAGATCCAAAACTCATTAAAGATTAATATAAGGTGACTCATGATCTAGATAAAATCATCCAATAATAACTGGAAAGGTTTGGGTCACTTTATTAACCTTGTCTTTTTGTTTTAACTCTTAGTTAATTAGTTTGACACTTACCATATCACTTTTTCTTTTTATATTATATAGTAAATAAAATTACTATATAATTGAAGTGACCCCAAGTGGTATAGTAATCATAAAACTATCATTATATAAGTCATTTGTCTGAACCTTAGATTTTTAGTAATAGAATATGAATTAATAATATAATATGTTTTTTTAAAACTCTTTTATGTCAATTTTGACACTATTTAATAATTGATTTTTGTTAAAGTCTTAACAAATTTATTAATTCAAACCAAATTAATTTAATAAATAATATCATGTCATATTAACCAATAAAATTCATGTATGTCATCAAAACTTTAAAATTATATTTATTTTAACATTTATAATACCAATTATTTGATTCTTGCATTAATAACGAAAATACTGCATCTTTATTGTGTCATAAATAAATTTAATTATTAAATGTCTAAAAATTATAAATAATATACCATTATTTAGGAAATATTTTTGGATTTATAGTGAATATTTATAGTTGAAAATCCAACATGTATAACCTTATGTAAAAATTGATTTTCTAAAAGACATATGTTTTTTTCATTTTTGTATTAACATTAACTTAATTATTATAAACTGTCATTATCACTTACAAGTGGCTCCATGAGGTCCCAAAATCGACCCAAAGATGGCCATGGTCTGAAATGTATCAACCAATAGGGTTAGGACACGTTTTAGGGTAATTTAATGTTATTAAAATATTATTTTTTACCCTTATTTACCGGATTTACCCTTTGACCATGGTAAATAAAATATTTACTTAAGTAATTATTCAAAATGTCTAAAAATAAAAGTTACCTATTTAAAAAATTTGGACCTCCTGATTATAAATATGGAATCCATTATTATAAATTAAAAACACATGAGTTGCAAAATTTATTTTAAAATTAATTCCCGTTTTCGAAACAAAAAAGCGTGTTTTTAACAAATAATAACTATCAAAAGATTGACACTTTCTTATGTCCAGTTTAAATATGAAATTATGTTGAATGACCAAAATTGGATTCAATGGTAAAATTATAATCTAATTATAATTTAAAATAACTTAAATTCATAATTTATCACTATTAATTATTTCGACTAAAAAAGATGTTTTTAATTAAAATTTAGTAATTTTCACTATTCATCAAAATATGAATGTTATCAGAAAAGTACCAAAATTTCACCCTAAGATAATTTAGATATTCAGAATCCAAAAATGAATTCTATTTCACAAAATTAAAAATATAAAAGTTTCATTTATTAATTTAAAATTAATTCCCTCTATTAAAACCAAAAGGCGTATTTTTAAGAAATAATTACTATCAAAAGTTTGACACTTGTTTAAGTCCAATTTCAAAGTGAAATTACTTATAATGACCATCATTGAATTAAATGTTAAAAATATAATCTATTTATAATTCTATACCATTAAAATTTTTAATTTAACAATATAAATTATTTTGATTAAAAAATTTGTTTTCAGTTAAAATATAGTATTTTCACTATTAACCCAAATATGAAATTTATCAGAAAAACACAAAAACTTTATCGAAACTAAATTCTCATGTCCCGATTCTAATTAATAAGTTTATTTTGTCAAATTTAATATATAAAAATTTCAAATATTTTATTTAAAAATGATTCTCCATTATAAGGCTGTAAAATTGCATTTTTTTGAAAAATACTTATTTTATCTGAAAAAATGTATTTCTTCTTACATTATGTTTAAGAAACTGATAATATGGATTCTAAAACTATAAGGATTATATAAAGTTCAAAATTTAGTTAATACTATTCCTAACCTCTTTTGAACGGCTTGTTTGGTATGTTATAGTGCGCTAGAACTCGGTGTTGCGTGTAGTGAAAGCTATTGAATTACTTTGAATAAAAAACATACTATGAAATCATTGGGTGTTACACAATTGTAAAATAACTATCAAAGATCAGTCTATCTTAATGCCAGAAATACAGAAAATATAAAAAAATTAAGATATACAGCACATCAGATAAAATAAGAGGTTCAGTCTCAAGTAGAGACTTAGTCTTCTCCACTTGGTGATCACCTGCCACAAAGCAGTTTATATTAATAAACTTTTGATCCACTCCCTAGATCGGGGTTCAAAATAGGACACAAGCTGTCTAGGTCACACTTGACATCTAACATAGTTATTCGTGGGAGAAGCTAACAAACAGATAACACAAGATCTCTTCCACAGTTCTACATGGGATAGAGGAGTAAAATGAGATTGAGAGTGAGCATATTTTTATATCCTCTAGTTATGTCATGGAGATAGTGTGCGTGATACAAACAGATATACACACTTCTCAAATAGTAACATAAGAACACAACAGATCTATTAAAAAGAATAACATTTAGGGATATCTGTGTGTTGGGCTGTAAAGACCTGGACTAATTGGATGAAGAGAAAATGGAATTTGAGTCCTCTTCTGAAGTAAGCATAAGAACAGAGTGTTGTAGTTTCTATAATCTAGATTTTAGGGTTGAAGATATTCTCTTATTTAATGTCTTGATAAACAGCGAGATTCATCCAAATGTTTCATATTAAAAACTTCTTGTAATCTCAAGCTTTGAGTTTGAAAATTTTTATATTCACACAGTCTATATTTCAATGTGTTCATGGCACCCATTTCTTGAGTTGAGGTTCTAGACCTTTTATACTTCAAGGTCTACTAGACAAGAAGCTCTCCACACATGCATGTTCCACATACTGTCTACAAATAGTTGTACAGAAAACGTTAAATAATGTCAAAAACATTAATATGTCTAAATATGACCGTTAGGAATAAATTTGAATTAATAAAATTGAAATAGTTATTTATGACTAACAGTGAGTCATTATCATTTGTCTGTTGTCTTCGGTTTGGTAACATCGGTATGTCATATTCGTTGTGTAATCTTAGGTCTACCAACTTCATTCTGTCAACTTCGGTGTGTTAGAATCTTCGGTCTGTCAACTTCAGTCTGTCAACTTTTGTGTGTTAGCATCATTGATCTGTCAACATCGATGGGCCATCTTTGGTCTGTCAACATCAGTGTGTCTTCTTTGGTGTGTTATCTTTAGTCTGTCAACTTCATTCTATTATTTTTGGTGTGTCATCTTCGGTGCATCAACTTCAGTGTGTCGAACAACAGTGTGTCAAACAGAGTTTTGTCTAACAGCGGTGTGTCTATAGCATCCCAACTTTTTACAACATAACATTTCATTACATTTTACAAAACCGAGGATATTTAAGGTTTAGTGTCTTGGAAACCAGAAACTTAATACATGAAAACAACATAAAAAATTCTTCTTAATCACTTGAAAGGCTTATTCATTATTCATCCTAAGTTCATTACAGCATCTTATAACCTGGGAGAAAACATAAAAGGAAAGGTTGAGCAGAAGGCCCAGTAAGGGAAACAAGAAAAAATTTTACATGTGAACATGATATACATCAATAAATTCATAATGAATAGCTTTAAGAAATGAGAAAGAGATCATGAGGAATATCATAATGGAATGAACATGGTTCATAACATGAATATTTGTCTGCAACATTTAACTTAGACAATCATGAACATATCACCAAGGTAATCCCCAAGGTGTCATTTGAAATTACCAAGGTAAACCCCAAGGTATCGTTAAAATTGTAATCTTAGTGGTTACATCATTACCCAATGCATTGGAGTACTATTAGGGAACACCTTTAAATTTTCCTTTATTATCATGTGATACACATATATCATCATCAAAAATTTCATAAATAACCCATATAGAGTAAAAGAAATGGGTTTCCTTTCATAATCATAATGTTTTAAAAACTGCTTTAAAGACATGATCTTTTTGTCACATTAAACCCATGGAAAAGGAAAGCGGGTTTCATGTATGTAAATCCCAGAATTTAAAATAGAACATTTTGATATATATTTGAATACCCATATAGAAGAAAGATCTTTTAGTATTCACTTAATAAAATAAAAATAATTAGAAAAAGAGAAAGACATTTTGAGATGAAAATTCTGCAGCATAACGGCAATGTTTCGAGGTTTTAGAAAACATTGAAAAGAGAGGGGACATGGGTAACCGACTTATAAATGATCCATAAAATAGTATAGAAAAATAATATAATGTATATAAGAACATGGTAATGAAATTTTAAAGACATACCATATGAAATGAAAGACATGGAAGGAAGACAAAAATAAGACTTCTCTTATAAAAATTCAGCAGCCTAAAAGTATCACTTAAAACATTAAAAAAAGAATTGAAGAGATAAAATAGTTCTCTTATCATATGAACATAAAATATAATTATGATAGATATAGATTTCATACCCCAACATAATAAAAAGGAACTTGAAAGACTTGACATGAAAGTAGAACTTTGAAAAAAGAGAAGGGTGAAAGAATCCCTTAAAAATTCGGCAGCCTAACGACGCCACTTAAAACTTTCATAAAATGAAATGATGAGAGAAATAGGGGAAATCTCATCATATGAAAATAAAATGGATAGTAATATGAATATAAATTAACACCCAGAGCATAATAACTTGGGGCTTTAAAAGTAAGGACATAAACGAGAGTACTTGAAAAAAAGAGAGAGGGAGGATCCCTTACCTTAAAACGTAACTCTTAAAACTCGAAGGATGGGACCTTGAGGTCTTGGGGAAAACATGGGAGGACTACTTGGGAGGTAATGAGACCATATCTTTGTTGGGGGATATTTGGGAGTGAAAACTAAAGTAGGAAAGGGTGGGTATTTATAGGGAATGTGAGGGGACAAGGCATTAATGGCCAAGGGACACCTCATTGGTGGTATTGTCAAAAAAAGTGGTATTTCCTCATGGTATTGTACACTTGGGACAACTCATAAAATAATTCACCCCCTTTAGTCGGACATCCCTTAAAATATCTCTTGACATCATCATGATTCAGTTATGATGTCATTAAACATACTGAAACCCTAAAACTGCATTTTTACTATTCACTGAAAATTCATTTTTTTCTGGAAAATACCAAAACATTACCTTAACATAATATCGATGATCTGAGTTCAAAAATAGAATCCATTTTATAAAAAGAATATTCTAAATATTTTTAATTTAATTTTTAATTAAAAAACACTATTCACATGAAAAACTACTACTTGACTAAAAATTTATGAAACCTTTATTTACTGATTTTATTGAATCACATTACTTAATAAAGTTGCCTAAATTCTATTAATACTTTATTTAAGTGATATTACTAATCCATTTGGTCACATTACTAATCCTATGCATAAAAACAGTATTCATAAATTACTATTCACCAAAAATCATTTTGATCTTATTAGACACAAAATTTCATTATGAACACATTTGTAGAAGACCATTTTTTGAAAATCTTTACCCATAATTAATTATTTAAAGTTTACATAAATATATTTTTCCAAAATTTATCAATAATATACATCCTAAAATTATCCAGACATTGGAAAATTCACAATCTTCACTAAAAGAAGAAATCACAATTTTATTTATCTCAAAGGATTACACAATGTCGCTATGGTCTCCTTACATAGCCCCTTATAACCCCAGCATAAGACCTAAGTGTAAGGTATGATAAGGTGAGGGAAACCGAGGGTGGCTCAGCCAACATTTCATGAGTAGGGATTTATATAAGCTTGAACTTCTCCCGAAGTCGATTCTGTTCCATCTTCACACAATGAAGTTCGGCTTAGGTTTAGTCCAGAGTAAAGCCCAGTGGTGCTGCCTTCTTCCCTAGCTCTGTCAGATGGTCTTCAATCAGCCCGAGACTACTGGATGAAGCCATCGACACTTCTTCCTACATTAACTGTTAAAATCTCTATTAAATATCTAATAGTATATTAATATACTATTAAAAATGTTTGGGATGTTACAGTGTCGAACAACAGTGTGTCGAACATCGATGTGTCGAACATCGGTGTGTCGAACATTAGTGTGTCGAACAAACCACCAGTGCCAAGGAATCTAAAAATTTTATGAAGTGTATATCTTACACATAACATTACAAGACTATGTGTTATCCAATATACATGTATAAATACACTTTTAAACATATTTATTTATGAATATTGGTTGTTGACTTGTTTAAGTATATTTTTCTGTATGACATGATTAATTTACATAGAGATATTAAAATGGCATGAGATAGTAGAATCTGTATATTGACATTATTTTTGATTATGAAAACTAATATATCAAATAGGTTCCAACAATCTCCCATTTTTGATAATCACAAATTATGGCATACATGAAAATATATAGATTAATTATGGCTTAACAAATTATAATGAACTGAATATACTTATCAAATATAACTAAATTCATTCCTTGATTGAATGTTTAAAACAATTATCCCCTTAAATAAATGGGTTATGGTGAGTACATGCCATGTGTTCTATACAAGATATTATCCCCCTTTTATAAATAATGTATGCCTAATTTTCTCCCCCTTTTGGGATTAGCAAAAAAAGGAAAAAAGAAAAGAAGGAAGGAGAAATAATATAAAAGAAAGACACAATAAATAGTTCCATTAAGAGGCATAAAATAACAAGCCAAATAAAAGATCAAATCCCTATCAAAAAGTCAATCCATCACTAAGGGTGTGTCTTCTGAGGGGATTTGCCTTTATTTGAAGGATCTGAAGGGGGAGGAGAATGTTTGGGAGTGGCGGAGGGTATAGTAGGGTGGTCAACGAAATTGAAATCATCATATAGACATTCCTCATCTCCTACCCAACATCTCTTCCAAGGGTTCCAAAATATTTTCATCCTTTCAAAAATGTATTTTTGATGACAAAATCCACTACATGTTCTTATCACTTCATCTCTATCTTCTACACAACCTGCCCTTTTCAACATGGCAGAAATAATCCTCTAATAGTATAATCAGGTTTCCTTCTTGTATGCAATAATCAAATTACAGATATGAACCTTTATATAACTAAATAGGTTCACTTTTATCCCATGATTCATCAAAAAAATCAACAAAACATTTAGATACTTCACAGTAGAGAAATCTCTCTTCCTTGGGCAGATTTGATGTTGTATGAACATAAAATGCAGTCTTATCTACCCTTAAAATTCTTTTGCAATAGTTATCCTAGATTTTCCATTTCTAGTCAGCTCCTTCAAATCATCTTCACAAGAGAACAAATCACCAGAAGGTGGAATATTATTTGGAGAGTCATCATAGACACCTTTATGAGGCATTTCTATTCATTTAGCCCATTCCATAGATGAAAATTCGATATCATTTCCCTTTACTATAAACATCTTATTTTATGCCTCAACTTCATCCAGGGATATATTCAAATATTGATATAACTCATGAACTAACTAGGGATAATAAGGTCATTCATTGATGGAAAACCAACTGAACCACCATTAAGATTCCAACACTTACAATAAAAAATATTTTCTCGACAGAAGCCACTCAAAAAATACCTCTTTTTTAGCTGTAACAACTCGGCTTTCCAATCTCGGTGTTGCAGTCATACTATACTGACCATTTTGATGCTTAGAAGAAGGATATTTTCATGGCTCTTACATAGCATGCTTGGTCCTTCACATGTGGAGGCTTCAGATTCCAATAGAGTTGAGGATGTGGGTCGGGAGGTAGATTGACAATGGATAGATGGCTTTATGGTAGTGGGAAGGTGAATGGTCAGGATGGATTGAACATAATATATCATTTATGGATTGTAAATTATAAAATTTAAACACGGAAAAATAGGGTAAAATGGTGTTGTTTTATTTAAAAAATATAGAATTACAAAATAATACTTAATTACATTGGTGTTAATGAGTCAATTTCATGGATCAGTTTCATGAGATCAGTTTCAGGATATTGGTTTCCTGAGATCGGTTTCATTAGATCTATTTTAGTGGTTACATCATTACCCATTGCATTGGAGCGTTATCAAGGCACACCCTTAAATTTGCCTTTATTATCATGTGAGCCACATATATCATCATCAAAAATTTCATAAATAACCCATATAGAATAAAATAAATGGGTTTCCTTTCATAATCATAACATTTTAAAAACTGCATTAAAGACATGATCTTTATGTCACTTTAAACCCACGAAAAAGGAAAGCAGGTTTCATGTATGTAAATCACAGAATTTAAATAGAAAATTTTGATATATATGTGAATACCCATATAGAATAAATCGCTTTGAGTACTCACTTAATAAAATAAAATAATTTTAGAAAAAGAGAAAGACATTTTGAGACAAAAATTCTGCAGCATAACGACTATGGTTCAGGATTTTAGAAAACATTCAAAAGAGAGGGGACATGGGTAAACCACTCATAAATGATCCATAAAATAGTATAGGGACAGAATATAATGGATATAATAACATTTTAATGAAATTCTAAAGACATACCATATGAAATTAAAGACATGGATGGAAGGCAAAAATAAGATTTCTCTTATAAAAATTCGGTAGCCTAACGACGTCACTTAAAACTTCAAAAAAATAATTGATGAGATCAAATAGGGTATCTTATCATATGAACATTAAATATAAGTCGGATAGATATATATATCATACCCCAACATAATAAAAAGGAACTCTAAAGACTTGACCTGAAAGAAGAACTTTGAAAAAAGAGAAGGGTGAAAGAATCCCTTAAAAATTCGGCAGCCTAACGGCGCCACTTAAAAATTTCATAAAATGAAATGATGAGAGAAAGATGGTATCTATCATCATATGGACATAAAATGTACAGTAATATGAAAATAAAAGAACATGCCCAGCATAATAACTTGGGGCTTTAAAAGAAATGACATAAACGAGAATACCTAAAAAGAAAGAGAGAGGTTGGATCCCTTACCTTAAAACGTAACTCTTAAAACTCGAAGGATGGGACCTTGAGGGTTTGGGGGAAACTTGGGAGGAATCCTTGGGAGGTAATGATACCATATCTTCATTGGGGGTGAGTTGTGATTGAAAACTAAAGGCGGAAAAGGTGGGTATTTATTGGGAAAGTGAGTGGACAAGGCATTAATGGCCAAGGGACACCTCATTGGTGGTATTAGCAAAACAAGTGGTATTTCCTCATGGTATTGGCCACATGGGACACCTCATACAATAATTAATCCCCTTTATTCTTCCATACCTTAAAATATCTCATGAAATCATCATGATGCAGTTATGATGTCATTATACATACCGAAACCCTAAAACGGTATTTATACTATTCACTGAAAATTCATTTTATTCAGAAAAATCCCAAAAAATTACCTTTATATAATATCGATGCTCTGAGTTCAAAAATAAAGTCCATTTTATAAAAATAATTTTCTAAATAATTTTTATTTAATTTTTAATTAAAAACAATATTCACTTGAAAAAACTAATACTTGACTAAAAATTTATGAAACTGTTATTTACCTATTTTATTGAATAAAATTACTTAATCAAGGTGCCTAAATTATATTAATAATTTCTATAAGTGAGATTACTAATCCATTTGGTCACATTACAAATCCTAAGTGTAAAAACACTATTCATAAATTACAATTCACCAAAAATCAATTTGATCTTATTAGAGTCTAAATTTCATACTAAACACATTTGTAGAAGAATATTTTTTGAAAATATTTACACATAATTAATTATTTAAGGATTACTTAAATATCCTTTTCTAAAATTTTTCAATAATATACATCCTAAAATTATCCGGACATTGGAAAATTCACAAACTTCACTAAAGGAAGAAATCACAATTTTATTTATCTCAAAGGATTAGACAAAGTAGCTACAGTCTTCTTACATATCCCCTTATAACCCCAACGTAGGACCTAAGTGTAAGGTGTGCTAAGGTGAGCGAAACTGAGGGCGACTCAGCCAACATTGCATGAGTAGTGATTTCTATAAGCTTGAACTTCTCTCAAAGGTGATTCCATTCCAGCTTCACACGATGAAGTTCAGCTTGGGTTTGGTCCAGATCAATGCCTAGTGGTGCTACCTCCTTCCCTAGTTCTGTCAGATGGGCTTCAATCGGCCTGAGACTACGGTATGAAGCTATTGACTCTTCTTCCTGCATTAACCGTTAACATCTCTATTAAATCACTAAGAGTAGGTTAATATACTATTCAAAAAGTTTGGGTCATTACATTCTTCCCCCATTATGAAATTTTTTCCCCGAAATTTTAAACCAAAGGCCTAGTCAAAAAGGTGAGGGTACTTTTGCTTCATTGTTTCCTCAGGCTCCCATGTTGCATCTTCATACTTATGATTCCTCCACAACACTTTCACAAGGTGGGTAGTCTTATTGCGTAGAAACTTGTCTCTAAGGTCTAAGATCTCAACTGGCTGCTCCTCATAAGAGAGGTCATGTTCCAGTTGTACCACCTCTGGGATCAGTACATGCGAAGGGCCGTGTATGTACTTACTCAAGAGAGATACATGGAAGACATCGTGAACTTGAGCTAGGATTGCTGGAAATTTTAGACGATAGGCCACTAATCCTATGCGATCAAGGATTTCATAGGGGCTAATGTACCTAGGGTTGAGCTTCCCTTTCTTCCCAAACCGCATGACTCTCTTGCATGGAGAAATTCAAAGTAGGACTTTGTCACGAACCCCAAACTCCAAGTCCCTTTAACGGTTGTCAGCATAGATCTTCTTCTTACTCTGAGCAGCCTTTATGTGTTGTTGGATGGCATGAACCTTTTCTGTCATCTCTTGCACAAGATCAGGCCCAAGAAGCTTTCTCTCACCAGATTCATCCCAACAAGTAGGAGTTCTATATCTCTTTCCATACAGAGCTTTATAGGGTGCCATCTGAATACTATAATGGAAGCTGTTGTTATAGGAGAACTCAACTAATGGGAGGTGTTGATACCGTACACATTTAAATTCCATTGAGGATGTTCTCAGCATGTCCTAGAGTGTATTAATAGTCCTTTCAGACTGGCCATCAGTTTGAGGATGATTGGCCGTACTAAAATTCAATTCAGTATTCAGAGCATGTTGAAAACTTCTCCATAATTTTGACGTGAATCTTGGATCACGATCAGACACGATGGATAGTGGTACCCCATGTAGCCTTACCACTTCCTTTACGTATATCTTGGAAAGACGATCCAGAGAGAAATCTTCCTGAATAGAGATAAAATGGGCGGTCTTGGTGAGACGGTCCACTATAACCCATATCGCATCGTTCCCTTTTGATTTTTTCAGTAGACCAGTGACAATGTCCATAGTGATATTATCCCACTTCCATGCTGGTATGGGTAGAGGTTATAATACCCACATAGGAATTTTCCATTCTACAATTACTTGTTGACACACCAGGAATCTTGTAGTGTAATCAACAATCTCCCTCTTCATGTTATCCCACCAATAATGATCACGAAGGTCCCTATACATTTTTATGCTTCCAAGATGTATAGAGAAAGTAGAGCTATGAGCTTCATCCATCCGTTCTTTATTTTTCTCTAGAATATATGGAACACATAGTCTTGTATGAAATATCAATACACCTTCTTGATCAATTTTAAAATCAGGGAATTTCCCATCCTTCACAGCCTCAAACTTCTACTCCAACAAATGATCTTCTTTTTGGGCCTTCATGATATTCTCTAGTAATGAAGGTTGAGAAATCATTTGGTCTAGGGTTTGTGATGTCCCTTCCCTTACAATCCCCATGTCCAGTTTTACTAGATCCATAATCAAGGGATCTCCTAGGATCCTCATTGTTTCCAGAACAACAGGGTCTTTCCTGCTTAATGGATCCGCGACTTTGTTTGCTCTTCCAGGGTGATAATGAATTGAATAATCATATTCTTTAATAAGCTCCATCCATCTCCTTTGTCTAATGTTCAATTATTTCTGCGTGAAAATATACTTTAAACTTTTGTGGTCAGTGTATATATCACATTTCTCCCCATAAAGATAGTGCCTCCATATCTTTAGAGCAAAAAAAAACTGCCGCCAGCACTAGATCATGTGTAGGGTAATTCTGCTCATGTTGATTCAGTTGAAGAGATGCATAAGAAATTACCTTTTCATTTTGCATGAGGACGCATCCAAGCCCTTTTAGAGATGAATCGCTAAAAATAACGAATCCTTCTCTGATAGAGGGTAGTGTTTACAGAGGTGTAGTAACCAATCTCTTCTTCAGCTCTTGGAAACTTTCCTCGCATTACTTTGTCTAGAAGAACTTAACCCCTTTTCGAGTCAACTTGGTCAGTGGATTAGAATTCCATGAAAAGTTTTTCACAAACCTCCTATAATATCCTGCTAAACCAAGGAATCTACGAATCTCAGTTACTGTTGTGGGTTGAGGCCACTCCTCCACAACCATTGTCTTTGTAGGGTTAACCAAGATTCCCACATTGGTTACAATGTTCCCCAAGAAAGCCACTTGTTGTAACCAAAACTCACACTTGATGAACTTTCCCATGATCCTCTCCTTCCGCAGAGTTTTCAAAACAACCCTCATATGATCTTCATTCTCCTCACGACTTTTTGAATATATCAAAATATCATTAATAAAAACTACCACAATGTTATCAAGGTAGTCTTTAAAGACTCTATTCATCAAATCAATGAAAATAGAATGAGCATTACTCAAGCCAAAGGGCATAACAGTAAACTCATAATGCCCATATCTTGATCGGAAGGCAGTATTTGGAATATCTTCCTTCTTCACCCTCAGTTGATGATAACCAGATCAAAGATCAATCTTGGGGAAGAATTGAGCCCCATGAAGTTGGTCAAATAAATAATCAATTCTTGGAAGAGGGTGTTTGTTCTTCACTGTGATCCCATTTAGTTCTCTATAATCAATGCATAGCCGCATCGATCCATCCTTATTCTTCACAAAGAGAACCAGTGCTCCCCATGGTGACACACTCGGTCGGATAAACCCATTCTCCAACAAGTCTTAAAGTTGTAACTTTAACTCCTCTAGCTCCACATTTTCCATTCTATACAGGGTCATTGATATTGGTTGAGATCCAGGTATGAGTTCAATGGAGAACTCTACCTCTCTTTCTGGGGGAGGTCCGGGTAACTCCCCAGGAAATACGTCCATGTATTCTTAAACAATCAGAACATATTCTATTTTTATACTCCCTTTTCCTTCTTCATCCTCACCAATTAACTCCATAAAGAAAGATATAGGAGGTGCTTCTAGATAGGGATCAGATTGCGATATATCTCCTTGGAAGATAAATGTAGGTTGTCCATTCACGACTACTGAGATTTCCTTACTTATGCATTTGATCATAGCATTATACTTTGAGATCCAGTCCATACCTAGTGTAACATCGAATTCCATCATGGGAATGACTACAAGATTTGTGACAAGATTGGGCTCACTAAAGTAAACACCAGAGTCTCTAAACACTCTTGATGCATGGATAATCCCACTTCTAGTCTTGATTGACAACTCTACCTCTATCAGTTCGGGGATTGATTCAATATTCTTTGCAAACATGGAGGAAATAATGGAATGTGTCGAACCAGAATCAAACAAAGTACTTGCTAGTTTTTAGAGGACAACAAGAGTACCTGCTACCATGTCATTCAGAGCTTCAAATTTAGTTGTTATGATAGAAAAAGCATGACCTTTCTCCCTTGGAATTTGTTGAGGCTGATGGTGGTTCCCCTCCACTACCCTCGGATTTGGACAGTGATTTGAAAAGTACCCACATTGCCCACACCATTATCACTGGACATTAGGTAGGGTTTTCACCATATTCCCCTTGTCTTTAGTGTTTGGAAGTTGAGGTTTCTCCTCACTATGAAAATTCTTTGCAATATGTCCTTCTCTTCCACACATGTAGCACTTACTACTTTCGATCAAGCAGTTCCCCGAATGCTTCTTCCCACATTTATTACACATGGGAAGTTTCACTTGATTTCCTCCTCTTCCCGGATCAAAATTCTTCCCTAAACTGGGTTCCAATGATCTCTTCTTCTCATTTGATTTATGAGACCATTGTGTCTCACCAAACTCTATATCTACTTTAATTGCACTCCACACGATCTCCTCATAGCTATCGTAGTCTCAGTTGGCTAGATTCTTCCGCAGATTAGGTCTCATTCCATTGGAAAATCTATCAACCTTCCCACTTGGATCCATGACAAAGCTAGATGTATAACATGAAAGTCGGGTGAAGTTCATCTCATATATTCCGACAGATTCGTTCTCCTTCTACTTCAGCTCGAGAAACTCTTTCTCCATTATTGTTCTCATGGAGTGAGGGAAATACTTATTGAAAAATATCCCTATAAAATCTTCCCACTCCATAGCTTCAACTTCTACTCTTTGCCTCGTGTTTTTGATCAGTTCCCACCACTGATCAGCTTCCCCTTTCTAGGTGATAGACAGCCAGGGTGACTTTCTCTTTCTCTGACCAATGATGCACGGAAATGATCTTCTCGATGGAGCTGACCCACTGCTCAGTAATCAATGGGTTAGTCAATCCACTGAAGGTTGGTGGTCTTTGACACATAAAGGATTCAACAGAGTGTTTTTCCCTTCGCAGTGAGATTGTTCTCTCATCTTGAATTCAAGTTATTTCCCATTACTTGAGTCAGTTGGTTCATCATTTGCATGAATGTTTCCATTTCGGATTCCGTCGGAGGGCCGTCAGTACATGGTGCATTGCGGTCACCATTTGCACAGTTCCTCCTATTTCCCACCATTTTCTAAAAGAATAAAACCTTAGTGAGAAACTTATTTCATTTATGAATCTTTTAACTAATACTTCATGCTTAGATGATTACATTTCTCTATAATTCCTTCATAATGATTCATAAAAATCTTGTGATTAACCAAACATATCCCCCAAGAGTGTCGTAACCAAGAGTGCAGTAAGTCCCATTATCGTGCAATAGTTCCTGTTCGAGTCCATCTCAAAGAGGTGTTTTCGGGTTTTACCCCTATGTACATCTGTGCTAGAGCCGCCTCTACCTGCTCGTATCCAGACAGGGATGTATTTATTTGATAAACCACTTACTCAATACTTACCAAAATACCAGGAAGTTTTCCTATATTTAAACTTTTCTATAGGGTTCTTCTTAAAGTTTTCATATACTAATTTCCACAAATAACTAAACCTTTCCTTTGATACCAACTATAGAATCCTACCTTTTTACAACATAACTTTTCATTACATTTTACAAAACCGAGGATCTTTCAGGTTTAGTTTCTTGGAAACCAGAAACATAATAAATGAAAGCAACATAAAACATTATTCTTAAATACTGGAAAGGATTATTCATTGATCATCCTAAGTTTATTACAACATCTCATAACCTGGGAGCATAAATCAAAGTAAAGGGTGAGCAGAAGGCCCAGTAAGGGAAACAAGAGTAACATTTTACATGTGAACTTGATATACATCAATAATGTCATAATGAATAGCTTTAGGAAATGAGAAAGATATCATGAGGCATATCATAATGGAAATAACATGATTAATAACATGAAGATGTGGCTGCAACATTTAACTTAGACAATCAGGAACATATCTCCATGGTAAACCCCAATGTGTCATTTGAAATTACCAAGGTAAACCCCAAGGTATCGTTAAAATTGTAATCTCTAGTGGCTACATCATTACCCAATGCATTGGAGCGCTATCAGGGAGAACCCTTAAATTTTACTTTATTATCATGTGATCCTCATATATCATCATCAAACATTTAATAAATAACCCATATACCATAAAAGAAATGGGGTTACTTTCATAATCATAACGTTTTAAAAACTGCTTTAAAGACATGATCTTTATGTCACTTTAAACCCACAGAAGAGGAAAGTTGGTTTCATGTATGTAAATCCCAGAATTTAAAATAGAACATTTTGATATATATTGGAATACCCATATAGAATAAAGATCTTTGAATATTCACTTAATAAAATAAAAAAAAATTTGAGAAAGAGAAAGACATTTTCAGACGAAAATTCTCCAGCATAACGACTATGTTTTGAGGTTTTAGAAAACATTGAAAAGAGAGGGGACATGGGTCACCCACTTATAAATGATTCATAAAATAATACAGGGAAAGAGTATAATGTATATAAGAACATGGTAATGAAATTTTAAATACATACCATATGAAATGAATGACATGCATGGAAGACAAAAATAATATTTCTCTTATGAAAATTCGGCAGCCTAACGACGTCACTTAAAACATCAAAAAAATAAGTGAAGAGATAAAATAGGTACTCTAATTATATGAACATAAAAGATCATTATGATAGATATAGATATCATACCCCAAAACAATAAAAAGGAACTTGAAAGACTTGACATGAAAGTAGAACATTGAAAAAAGAGAAGGGTGAAAAAATCCCTTAAAAATTCGGCAGCATAACGACGCCACTTAAAACTTTCAAAAATGAAATGATCAGAGAAATAGGGGATCTCTCATCATATGAAAATAAAATGGATATTAATATGAATATAAATGAACACCCCCCAAGATAAGAACTTGGGGCTTTAAAATAAAGGACATAAATGCGAGTACTTGAAAAGAAAGAGAGAGGTAGGATCCCTTATCTTAAAACGTAACTCTTAAAACTCGAAGGTTGGGACCTTGAGGGATTGGGGACAACTTGGGAGGACTCCTTGGGAGGTAATGAGACCAGAGCTTCGTTGGGGGAGAGTTGGGAGTGAAATATAAAGGAGGAAAGGGTGGGTATTTATAGGGAAAGTGAGGGGACATGGCATTAATGGCCAAGGGACACCTCATTGGTGGTATTGGAAAAACAGGTGGTATTTCCTCATGGTATTTTCCACATGGGACAACTCATAAAATAATTCATCACCTTTAGTCTGCCATCCCTTAAAATATCTCATGACTTCATCATGATGCAGTTATGATGTCATTAAACATACTGAAACCCTAAAACTGTATTTTTACTATTCACTGAAAATTCATTTTTTTCAGAAAAATCCCAAAAAATTACCTTAACATAATATCGATGCTATGAGTTCAAAAATAGTGTCCATTTTATAAAAATCATTTTATAAATATTTTTAATTTAGTTTTTAATTAAAAAACACTATTCACCTGAAAAAACTAATACTTGACTAAAAATTTATGAAACCGTTATTTAACTATTTTATTGAATCACATTACCTAATCAAGGTGACTAAATTATATTAATACTTTATTTAAGTGAGATTACTAATCCATTTGGTCACATTACTAATCCTCAGCGAAAAAACACTATTCATAAATTACTATTCACCAAAAATCATGTTGATCTTATTAGACACTAAATTTCATACTGAACACATTTTTAGAAGACCATTTTTTGAAAATCATTACACATAAATAATTATTTAAGGTTTACATAAATATCTTTTTCCAAAATTAATCAATAATATATATCCTAAAACTATCCGGACATTGGAAAATTCACAAACTTCACTAATGGAATAAATCACAATTTTATTTATCTCAAAGGATTACACAAAGTAGCTATGGTCTCCTTTCATATCCCCTTATAACCCCAGCATAGTACCTATGTGTAAGGTGTGCTAAGGTGAGGGAAACTGAGGGCGGCTCAGCCAACATTGCATGAGTAGTGATTTCTATAAACTTTAACTTCTCTTAAAGGAGATTCTGTTCCAGCTTCACACGATGAAGTTTGACTTGGGTTTGGTCCAGATAAAAGCCCAGTTGTGCTACCTCCTTCCCTAGTTTTTTCAGATGGGCTTCAATTGGCCTGAGACTACTGGATGAAGCCATCGACTCTTCTTCCTACATTAACTGTTAACATCTCTATTAAATCTCTATGAGTATATTAATATACTATTTAAAAAGTTTGGGTCATTACAGTGAGGAACAACAGTGTGTCGAACATCGATGTGTCGAACATCGGTGTGTCGAACATCAGTGTTTCAAACAAACCACCACTGTGAAGGAATCTAAATTTTTTATGAAGTGTCTATCTTACACAAAACATTACAAGACTATGTGTTATCCAATATAAATGTATAAAAACACTTGTAAAAATATTTAATCATGAATATTGGTTATTGACTTATTTAAGTATATTTTTCTGTATGATGTAATTAATTTACTTAGAGATATTAAAATGGCATGAGATAGTAGAATCTTTATATTTTCATTATTTGTGATTATGAAAACTAAAATATCATAGAGGGTCCAACAATCTCCCCCTTTTTGATAATCACAAATTATGGCATACATCCAACTATATAGAATAATGATGGCTTGGAAAATCATACTACACTGAATATACTTATCAAATATAACTAAATTCTTTCCTTGATTGAATGTTTAAAACAATGATCCCCTTAAATAAATGGGTTACGGTGAGTACATTCCATATGTTCTACACAAGATATTATCACCCTTTTATAAATAATGTATGCCTAATTTTCTCCCCCTTTTGGGATTAACAAAAAAATAAAAAAAGAAAAGAAGGAAGAAGAAATAACATAAAATAAAGACACAATAAATAGTTCCATTGAGAGGCATAAAAGTACAAGCCAAATAAAAGATCAAATCCCTATTAAAAAAATAATCCATCACTAAGGGTGTTTCTTCTGAGGGGATTTGTTTTTATTTGAAGGATCTGAAGGGGGTGGAGAAAGTTTGGGAGTGGCAGAGGGTAGAGTTGGTATGAAGAAAACACCAGGAAACACAATGCTAGTTGGGACATTTGCTGTAAGGCTAAGCCTTTTTTCTAAAGACACACTACTTGGAGTGTGCTCTTTGATGATAGGTCGAATCTGAGATAGGGTCCTAGAGAAAGTCATTTAAGTAGAAGGTTGATAGAGAGAACCAATTGAAGTAACAGGAGGGATCACAATTGATTCATCCACAACATGTAGATAAGTCTTAAGTATATTGATGAAATAATTAATGATTTCAAAACCATATTGCATATCCTTCTCAAAGTCATCGTTATTTTCCATAACATTGTCTAGAAAAGGGGTAAACTCCTTCAATTGAGCAACTTGCATATTGAACACTTCTATGATAGGAGGTATTCTGAGATTCTCTACTAAAAATTGGAATCTATTTATCAGATAATGTTTGGTATAAATCGTAGTTACGTACTTATCCACCTTTTAGTGAATCTATTTCTGAGAGGCAGATGCTTCATTTGTGCACTACCTGACCATATTTTCCCCAAAATCTGTATTTCGATGCACCGTTTCAAGAGTTTCATTGTCTGAAATAGTCTGACGATGTTAGAGATCCTCTCTCATAACAACCTTGAGAGACTCTAGATCAGCAACAACACCTTTCCCACTCCTAGAACTAGATGGGCTAGTTAACAGTTTACCAAGCACCTCTTTAAGCTTCTTCAGATCCATACTGATGAGATTAGTCCCCATGTTCCTAAGAACATCCAGGACACCACTAAAGGAGGTCTTTAAGTAAAATGTTATAGAATTTAACTCATTTATCAAATACAATAATTCTTCTCTCAGCAAGTTATTGTGCCTAATAATGGTTTCTGCTATTGTAATGAGATTCATTTGAATGTCCTGGATCATTATTCTTGAAATCTTCGCTGCATTAGCAACTGAGATACCTATGGAGGTGCAGGATTCACTTCTAGATCCAACTATGGCTATCACAGACTCACCTATATCATTTTTTATTTTTTTCCAAATCAGTCTTAGTGACATAGTCACTGGACATTGTGAGAGATACTTTTTCTACTGGTGGAGGTGCAATAGGTGAAAAAAGGTGCAACAGGTTCTGGTTCAGCTTGGACTTGTGGAGAAGGAGGAGAAGACACCCTCTCCTCATCTGAGTCATACTCTAAACCAAAAATAATGTATCCAAGATCATTATTACATTCTGTAGTACAGGTCCAGTCTCTTGGATCTATAGTATCAACCCTTGTCCTTCTTCCCTGAGGCTCATGAACAACATAATCTTCATCAACTTCTACATCCTAGAATCTGTCCATAAAAACTTTTTTGGGAATAGGAACCAACCGAACATCATGTTCTACATGTCCTCCAGCCACATCAACTTCCCCAGGCACTTTCTCAATTTGAGGCACTGGAACCTCAGCTTATTCCTCATGGTTACCATCCATAAGTTCATTCAATTCCATAATTATGTGTTGATTTTCAGCATTAGGAGAGGGTGATCTGTCCCCATGATCGCCATCTTCATGGTTAACAACCAATTGTTTAGTAGGTTGAATAACATCACCAGCACCATGAATAGATACCTCATTGGATTTGTCCACCACTTGTTGACCCTCTTTTAATGAATCACTTACATGATCATATTTTTTCCTTCATCATCATCATCATCATCATAATCATCTGAATTCTCATCTGATTTACTTACATATCCTTCAACTCTAGTTACCTCAGTTTCTTCCTCATCTTCATCACCTAGTAAAGTATCTCTTAATGGTAAGTCCAAAGGTGGACTAAAAAATCCATATGACATATATTTGGGACTTCAAGCAATATCAGGATCACTTATATCATCAGTAGGAGGTCCTTCTTCCCTTGTGACTTTTGGCTCAACTTCCTCATCAGAATAAATTAAAATCTCTCCTTGTTTGCAACCTGGATCAAGTTGATCCTTTGTTCTAGTAGGGTGGTCAACAAAATTGAAATCCTCATAAAGACTTTCTTCATCTCCTACCAAACATCTCTTTCATGGGTTCCAAAATATTTTCATCCTTTTAAAAATGTATTTTTGATGACAAAAACCACTACATGAACTTATCACTTCATCTCCATCTTCCACACAACCTACCTTTTTCAATATGGCAGAAATAATCCTATAATAGTATAATCATGTTGGCTTCTTGGATGGCATAATCAAATTAGAGATATGAATCTTTAGATAACTAAATAGGTTCACTTTAATCCCATGATTAATCAAACAAATCATCAAAACATCTAGATACTTCACATTAGAGAAATCTCTCTTCCTTGGAAAGATTTGATGTTGTATGAACATAAAATGCATTCTTATATACCCTTAAAGTTCATTTGCAATAGTTATCCTAGATTCTCTATTTCCAGTCAGCTCCTTCAAATCATCTTTACAAGAGAACAAATCATCGGAAGGTGGAATATTACCTGGATAGTCAGCATAGTGCCCTTCATGAGGCATTTCTATGAATTTATCCCATTCCATAGATTAAAATTCTATATCATTTCCCTTTACTATAGACATCAAATTTTATGCCTCAACTTCATCCATGGATATATTCAAATATTGATATAACTCATGGACTAATTGGGGATAATAAGTCCATTCATTGATGGCGAACCAACTGAGCCACCATTAAGATTCCAAAAATTTCAATAAAATATACTTGCTCGACAGAAGCCACTCAACAGATACCTCTTTTTCAGCTGTAACCACTCGTCTTTCCAATCTCGGTTTTGCAGTCCCACTAGACTCACCTTTCTGATGCTTAGAAGAAGTATATTTTGATGGCTCTTCTATAGCATTCTTGGTCCTTGACATGTAGAGGCATCAGATTCCAAGAGATTTGAGGACGAGGGTCGGAAGGTAGATTGACAATGGATATAAGGCTTTACGGTAGTGGGAAGGTGAATGGTCAGGATGGATTGAACATAATATATCGTTTATGAATTGTAAATCATAAAATTTAAATGTGGAATAAATAGGGTAAAACAGTTTTGTTTTATTTAAAAAATATAGAATTACAAAAGAATCCTTTATTACATTCGTGTCAATGAATCAATTTCATGGATAGATTTCATGATATCAGTTTCAAGAGATTGGTTTCGTGAGATTGGTTTCATGAGATCTATTTTAGGGATCAATTTCAAGAGATCGGTTTCAGGATATCAGTTTTTGGGATCAGTTTCAAGATATCAGTTTCAGGGATTGGTTTCAAGGATCTGTTTCATGAGATCGGTTTCAAGGATCTCCTAATAATTTATCATTCCTAGTTCTTGTCTGATGTAATTCCTTCTCTCAGAATTTAAGTGTTAAATGAATATATCAGCAAGCTGATGTTCAGTCCCAAAAAACTCTAGAGTTAAATCACTTTTTTGATAATGATCTCTCAAAAATTGATATATTACATCAATATGATTTGTCCTAGAATGAGAAATTGGATTCTTAGAAATTTTAATAGCACTTGTGTTGTCACATTTTTTTGGGATATGTTTGAATTGAAAACCATAGTCTAATAAGGTGTGTTTCATCCACAAAATTTGTGCACAAAAACTACCAGTAGCAATGTGTTCTACATCAAGAGTTGATAATGCAACTAAATTTTTCTTTTTTACTACACCATGCTATTAGTGACTTTCCCAAAAATTGACATGTTCTAGAGGTACTCTTTCTATCTAACTTACATCCACCAAAATCAGCATCTGAATAGACAACTAAATAAAAAGGTTGTCCTTTTGGATAGAACATTCCAAATTTAGATGTATAAATGAGGTATTTGAAAATTCTTTTAACATTATTTAGATGTGACTCTTTTGGGTTTTCTTTAAATCTTGCAAACATACACTCACTGAACATAATATCTGTTATACTAGCTGTTAAGTACAACAAACTCTCTATTGTTCCTCTATAAGCAGTTTGATCAAGTGATTTTCCATTTTCATCAAGATCTAAATTACATGTAGAACTCATAGAAGTTTCAATACTCTTAATGTTATCAAATCCATATCTTTTCAAATGATCATTTGTGTAGTTACTTTTATTTAAAATAATACATTCTTTATATTGAAATATATGAAATCCAAGAAAATATTTTTCCCCCATTAAAATCATTTAAAACTCGCGTTGCATTATGTTTGAAAAATAATTACATAAAGAGTTTTTAGAAGATCTAAAAATAATATCATCTATATATATTTGGGCTATTAAAACAACTTTTGAAATTATTTTTATAAATAAATTAGGATCTAAGTGTCCTTTTGTAAAAATTTTAGGAATAAGAAAATTACTCGACTTTTATACAAATATCTTGGAATTTCTTTCAAACCATATAAATATTTTGATAATTTTAACACATGATTTGGAAAATGTGGATTTGTAAAACCTGGGGGTTGTTCAAAAAACCATTCTCAATTATATAACTATTTAATAATTCACATTTCACATCCATTTGATAATGTTTAAAATCCAAGTTTGGTGCATAGGAAAGTAAGATCCTAATTGCATCATGTCTAGATATTGGTTCAAACGTCTCTTTATAATCAATTCCTTCCTCTTCATTATATCCTTATGCCACTAGTCTAGATTTATTTATAACTATATTTCCAACTTCATCTACTGTATTTCTAAACACCCATTTGGTTGTTTGATCAAAGTATCATTATGTCTATCCACACTTTTCAAAACATTATTTCTTTCAAACTGATTAAGTTCTTCTTGCATGGCCATTACCCAAAATTCATCCTTGATAGCATCATTGATAATTTTGGGTTCAAGCTCTGACAAGAAGGCTTGATGTTCACCCTGGTTTATCAAGGAAGATCTCGTTTGTGTTACTCTATCAAAATATCCAACAACAACATCTAGGGGATGATTATTAATAATCCTAGTAAGTCTAGAGAAAGTAGGACTTGATATTTCAGTATGATCCTATTATTTTGGTTCACTAGGATCTGGAGAATTTCTAGAATTGGAAGTTTTCACATATTCCTTCACATGATGATTTGGAGTTTTATCATTAACATCCAGAATTGACATATCCTTTTCAACATTTTCTACTGAGGTCTTGGGCTCATGTGGAATGCTTCATCAAACTTGTGGTGTATAGATTTCTCCAAACATTTGATTATCTTATTAAATACTCTACATTCTTTACATGATGTTCAATATCCAAATAATATTCCTTCATCTCTTTTAGAGGAAAAATTATCTAAATTATCTTTAGTGTTCAAAATATAGACTTTTCATCTGAACACTTTAAAAGAACCTACTTTGGGTTTCCAATTATTCCAAAACTCATAAAGAGTTTTCTTAAGAATATTTATAATTAAGACTTTTTTTATTATGTAAAAATATGTAATAACAGCTTCATCCCAGAAATAAATAGGTAAATCACATTCATTTAGCATGGTTTGGGAAATTTTTTGTAGGGTTTTATTTATTCTTTCTACCACACCATTCTGTTGAGGTGTCCTAGGAGTAGAGAAGTTATGATTATAGCCAGTATTTGAGAAAAAGGCTTCAAAATATTGATTCTCAAACTCATGACGAAGATCAGTTCATAAGGATTTAATCTTGAGTCCACTGAGATTTTCTAGAGTACTAGCATATTTGGTAAAGTGAGAACATGCTTAACTTTTATGAGGCTGGACAAGGATCTAGGTGTACCCAGAGAAATCATCTATAAGAACATAAACATAGTTCTTCCCATTGAAACTTGAAACTCTAGATGTTCCAAACAAGTCCATGTGATCAAACTATAGAGGTTGAGAAGTAGTTAATTATTACTTTGGATTAAAAGTTACTTTATGTTGCTTTCCTTTTTGACAAGTATTACATACTTTATTCTCTAGAAACTCTAATTTGGGTAAGTCTATAACTAAGAAATTTCTATTTATCTTTCTAATAGACTGTATGTTACAATTTCTGAGTTTTCTATGCCTGATATGAGGCACTTTTTGAAAGGCATTTAGACAAGAGACATTATGTGAGGCTAGTGTGTCTAGATTTATAGAAAATACATTATCATTTCTAAAAGTAGTAAATAAAAAATAACTATTGGAATTAAAAACATGTTATGCATAATTTTTGAATTTAACATTAAATATATAATCACACAATTAGGATATTATGAGAATGTTATAAATTAATCCATCAACATATAGCACTTTAGAAATTGAAATAGAGTTAGGGTTACCAATCAGGCCTAGGCCGATGATTTTTCCTTTACCATTGTCTCCAAAAGTGACATGTCCTACATAAATCTTGATAAGTCTTTTGTTGAATGAAAAATCCACATTCATATTTCTTTAACAACCACTATCCAAGTACCACAGCTTTTTTACATGAGCCCTTTAGGTAGTTTTCCTACAAATCAGTTTAACCAAGAAATGAATTTGGTAACCATATTTTTCTGGGTCCACATATATTATCAATATAAGACATAGGAACCCACAAAATCCTTTTGGGTTTCTTATATGCATAATATATAGTATTTGAAAAATAAAATCTGTTTGGTCCAAAAGAGTTCAATATAGTAAATAAATATTAGAACTAGAACTTGTAGTACAATTATTGTTTTTAAACAAGGTAGAAGACTTTCCAGATTTGGAAACAAAATGTGGTTTGGATAAATTCTTTTCACCTGGTTGATATTCTATCCTTGAAGTATACTTAGGAGATATTTGTTTACCAACCATTTGAGTAAGAGAATTATTTCCATTAGTAAACTTGTCTAAGTATTTCTTCAATTTTTCAGTAGACATTTTTAACTCATTGTTCTCTTTGAGTCGGTGAGCATTTTTCCCTTTTTTAGTTTTATGTTCAGATTTAGCAGTCACAGTAAGAGCATGTTGTTTTTTCAATGATTTATACTTATCCTTCAACTCATTACATGTTTCCTCTAACATGTTGCAATATTCAAATAGTTCATCATTTTTCATATTTTCAGACTCACTTTCAGAATATTAAGAATTATGTGCAGGGTAGTCTAAGGTTACCTAAATTGTGTTTGTCATGAAAAAAATATTAGCCATATCTTATTTTCGATTTTGAGAAGAACTAGATTCACTTGATATGTCCTCATAGGCACTCTAGGTGGCCTTCATTATTTTCTTATATCTTATATCCTTATTTTCATAATTTCTCTTTTATTTAATATTTGGATAGTCAGCCTTGATATGTCCTTTACTTTTACATTTTGTAATAGATTATCTCTTCTGATTTATCATTTCTCTTCCTGTCCTTTTTCTGATTTTATTTGTCATCATACATTCCATTGTAACTAGGATTTTTTAATAACTTCTTTTTCGTGTATAATTTCTTGAATCTTCTAGACAACTATGCCATTTTCAGGACTATCTGAAGCGACTTCATCACTGCATGACCTTTCAACAACATCTTAAACTATCTCTTTGTATTTAAATTTGGATTCAATTGTCTTGAATGCTACAAACATTCATTTTGGTTCATCCTCCTCATGATTTACCATAAATTAATCTTTACACATCATTAATTTTCCAATCAATTCATTCACTGGAATTTTATTAATATTGCATGATTCTGTAATAGACAAAGATGTTCTATGCCATCGTTCTTGTATGAATCGTAGAATCCACTGATTCTGATGCTTTCGCCAGGGCGTGCACACATCCGTCAGATTCGGGGATGATGGTTGTAACGCCATTCCCCTAGTTACCCAGAGTCGGTGCATTATTGCGTAAAATTGGCATGATCACAAAAGATCAAGTCTCAAAAGACCGATTAGTTTAGTAGCCTTGGAAACACTAGATACATTTATAATTGTTACATTACATCATAAAGTGAAAATCTACAATAACAAAGTCTCCATAGTCCACACTCATATCCTCTTCTGACTATCATTGGAGGTCATTCATAAAATACTTCTTCACATCCTGGAAAATATTAAAACATTGAAAGGGGTGAGCTCAGATGCTCAATAAGGATAACAAAATTGCGGAAGCTTTAATAAATAAACATTAACATTTAAGGCAATGTATAACTAAAACAAAATACTTTTTAAACTTGAAATTCAGCATAATATGGCAAAAATTAAATTAAATAATGCTATTTACTAACTCACATGGATATTATACTAGTCGAATAATCACATGCAATATCAATATCCACTTTCATAATTATGGAATGCATAATTCCAGACTATCATAACCACGTAGCCAAGGCCTCGTGCCACGACTACAAATAAGGTTTTGTTCAAGGACTCATTCCAAGACACTAGTTTGTCTCATGAGCCTACCGATGCAATTTTTTTTAGAATGTAATTACATTTAAAATTTCTCAAATATACCCCAGTGTTTTTCTGAAAACATTATGCAAGCTTCTGAAAACAAAATAAATAATTCTGATACTGCTTGACTAATTACAGGCCATGATGGGTCAACGCCCAATCACTTCCTGTCTACCACACACGAGAGTCGGGTTTTCTGAAAACATTTTTAATCTTGTGTTAAATACGTATATATTTTCACTAGATTTTCATACATTTGAGAGAAATACCTCTCTCTTTTTTAAGTCATTTAAAAAAAGCTATGGCTTGCAGAGGAAGCTGAAACTCAAATAATGGATATGGCAGAAAAGATGTCGTTGTCACGGCATACCTACGAAAAAAAACATTCCCTTTTGACGTTTAGTAAAACTCTTCATATAGAAAATATTCCTTTTTAAGAAACGTAAAAGTCAAAGGGGTTTATACACCTTATAAAAGAAATTTGTGTATAAAAAAATATGGCTCAATGAATGGAGATTGAGATGAAGTCCCTCACAAAGATCTTTTTTTAAATAAAATAGATCTATTATGTGTATTCACTATAAGTACACATAAATAAAGTAAAAATAAAGGATAGTACATAATAATATCATGACATAATTTGAATGTAGGAGATTAACCCAAAGAACGGAAATTGGGTTGAGAAGTTCCCTTACCTCTTGTCTGACTCTACTCGACTGCTCTTTAACCTCCTGAATAATAAACTAGTGTTAATCTCTACCTATTTAAGAACCTTTTTCAACTTCATTATTCCTTTTATATCACATATTACCATGTTATGAACATTATGTAATTATTTAAGTTAATAACGGTCGTTTTGTCGATCTTAGGTACTTGAGTAAAAAAAAACTTCTTATAATTACACTTTGTTCATGTGGTAAAATATCCATTATATACATAATTATATTCCTGATGTAGATATCATATAAATCATATATATACAGTATATACATTCATTTATAATATTACATAACATTTAGAGGTAAGAAATGACATGCACCGTTCATGGAGACGGTAAGCCGTACATACGCATGAATGCTACTTTCATATGTATTTCGTATTTAATGGAATGAAGTTATAATTATTTAAAGGTATAATATAATTACATTATAATATAATGTATAATACTATTTAATCCATCCTTTATAAATCCCACATATGTAATTAACGATTCAAATCACTTTGAGGGGGCGGTAGTCTGCACTTCCTAAAATGAAGATATCGCGTTTACACATAATGGAAACCATAAAGGTATGCCACAAATGAAAAATACAGAAGCTTAAGTAAAACATAAAGATATTATATATCATATATAAATAGAGTGACATCTTAATGGACACCTTTGAAGGTGTTATATGAGTGCTGAATAATCATCGTTTCGTGAGGTAGAAATTCACCATCCACAGAAACAGTTTTTTCTTTAACCATTATATGTAAGTTTGTGTAAGTGTAGCTAGAATAATTCTTATAACAACAACCTAGTATACCGAGAATAATGGTTTTCTACAGAATAAATGAATAAAAAGGGTTTTGGGGTTTGGAGAAGCAAAATAAAACAAAATAACATAAGAGAAGACATTACCTTAAAATTGGGTAACTCTTTTTTGATTTGAGACAAAGGCTACCTTGGGAAGAATTCTGCCCAAAGTGAGGCCTCTAGGAGTAAGAGAAGGAATTTGGAAGAGTATTTTGGCAGAGGTTGGCCGATCCAAAAGGCATTGAAGGTGTGAGTAAGGTGGTAGTGGTGGGGGCCTTTTATAAGAGGAGAGGAGGGGAACTCTTGGAATGTCATGAAATGTTACTTTATTATATAATGAGTTTCGGATTTTAAAGGTGCCAAACATATATATTTCTAGGATAAGGTGATAAGGGTTAGAAATATACTAATCCAATAGGTTTTTGACATGTGTAAGTCTTAGATTTTACATTATCTTTTAATTTTATTTAAATCGTTAATTAATGAGGTAATCACTACATCATCATGGTGTCATAAATAATTAAATTTTTTTAATGTCTAAAAATTATAAAAAAAACTATCATGATGTTGGAAATCTTTTTATCTTTCTAATTAATATTTATAGTCAAAAATATGACTTGTATTACACCATTTTAAAATTGTTTTAGTAAAACAACTCATGTTTGTGACATTTTTATTTTAACATTAAATAAAACGTTTTTAATGTCATTTCCCTACCAAAGTGGATCCATGGGGTCCCCAAGTTGACCTATGGATTTTCATGTTCGGCAATGACTCATACAATAGGGGTAGGACAAGTGTAATGGTCCTTTCATATTATTATAACATTATCTTTACCTTAAATTACACTAATTACCTTAAATCGCGATTAATTAAACTTAAAAGTTACTATTCACCAAAAAATTATTTTAATCCCATTGAACCATATTTTACTTCCTAATGACAACCATGTATGTCAGATTTTTGAAAATCAAATCACATAAGTGGTAATGTTTCATTTAAACGAAAAATCAGTTTTTTAACTACCACTTAGTGATTTCAGTATTCATCAAAAATTGATGTTTTTCAGAACAATGCCAAAATTTCACCCTAAGCTATAATTGATATTCCAAATTCAAAAATGATTTATATTTTACAAAATTCCAAACATATAAGTTGTATTAATTAATTTTATAATTAATTCCCGATCTCACAACAAATAGCGTGTTTTTAATTAACAATAAATATCAAAAGATTGACAATTGTTTATGTCCAATTTCAAAGTGAAATTAATTCTAATGATCACCATTGGATAAAATGGTAAAAATATATTATAATTATACTTTAAAACCACTCAATAGTATAATTTATCACTATAAATTATTTTTATTAAAAAAGATGTTTTTAAGTATTTTTCACTATTCATAAAAAAATTGGATGTTCTCAGAAAAATACCAAAAATTCAACATAGGATAATTTCGATATTCCAAATCCAAAAATGAAGTCCATTTTGAAATATAAAATATATATAATTTCAAAAAGTGGGTATTACTATTCATAATGTCTATTTTGATTGGTCGAAGTGTGTTAGAATCTCGAACTTGCGTACAATGCAAGCTATTGCATTATTGAAAGAGAAGCGTATCATGAAAGCTTGGGGTGTTACATTCTCCCCTCCTTCAATAAATTGTGTCCTCGCAATTTGTAAATTTTCTTCAAAAATAAAAGGTTGAAAATAGAAAATACCTTTGTGGAAAACCCACATCGGAAATAGGGTTAATAAGAATATAACATTAAAAGAATGAAAGAGAAGTACAAAGGTCACCTGAGATAGCCCATACTAGGATTTTATGAAAATATGGATACGGAGGAAAAACAAACCAGCAAGGTCTGATGAAGAGTTGTAGAAAATAGGATTAGGAGAAAGTTAACAATAATAAAATTAGAAACTTGTGATTGGTTAAACGATCATTGAATCCCCAGTTGGAAAAGTTAACCGACAACGTTTTTGTTTTAACTTACCTTTTATAAAGTTGAGGAATTTATTTAGGATATTTACTAAGATCGTAAGGGAATATACATACTTGTCATGTAGACTTTCATTCTTTAATAAATTGTTTTACCACAAACCCATCTTTCACTCTAAAAGGTAATAGAACTCAAAAATATTCTATTTATCCTAATTGTATAAGGTTCCAAATATTAAAACATACCATTTAGATTAGTAAAACTATTTTATAATAACCAGGGACTTCCAGTAGGCTAGAGGTAGGTAATAAAGGCCTGTCGCACTATGGTTGTGGGTTCGATTCCAACAGCTTTGTCCGACGCGACGGGTTATCCCCCGACCTGCAGGTTGTCCTTTTCCTAAAAATATAGTATTATAATATTCCAAAAGTAATCTTCAGAAATGTTTTAACTTTAAACAATACTATCCAAGGTTAAATTTAATCCATTCCAACCATTATAGATATCCAAAATACCTATGTCAAGAATTTCACTAAGAGGTATCTAAATTCAAAAATCAATTGTAACATCAGATTCCCCAAACAAAGTAAATTTTCTCTTGTTGTAACATATTAAAAATATGATTACCTTTATCATATTAAAACCTTAATGAAAAAAACAAGTACTGCAGTACATAACCAGAATATAATCCTTGAGTCCAAAAGCACCAATACATTAATTATTCCACTTCAACTGTAGTAACAGCATATGATTGTCCTTGATCCCTTGGCCTTTTCTAAGGTAAGTTTATCTGACATTTAGGAAAATCATTTGCATAATGACCCATTTCCCTACAATTGTAGCATTCAACATTGATAGCCTCTTTCTTTCCCTTGAAATCACGAGCCTGGTGACCTTTTTCTCCAAATTTATAACAAACTCCCATTCCTTTCAGGCATGTACCGGGATGATTCTTCCCACAATTATCACATAATGTAAAATCCTTCTTTTCCTTTTTCCCTTTATCTGTCTCTTTTTTAACCTTTCTCTTCTTCTCTTTATTTACTTTTTTGTTATAAGACTTAGAGAATTCCTTTTCTGTCTTGATAGCACACGAGACTCTATCTTTGTATGTTTTGAAATATTATGATACTAAAGCTCGATGGAGAAATGGTTTCAACCCATCAATGAAATGGTCAATCATACTTCTTGGGTTATTTATATAATCTACAGCATGCCTCGCTAACCTTTTAAAGTTAGCCTCATACTTTGCGACATTATCATCCTCCTTTTGTCTCAGACTCAGAAATTGCCTTTCCATATCTTCTCGATGGACACGAGGGAAGTATTTTTCGAAGAAAATTTCTTTAAAATCCCTCCATTCCATACTTGATACTTCTTTATCTTCCTTTGTGTTTTGAATCAGTGACCACAATTGATCGGCATCTCTAGTGAGGTGGTAGACTGCCATGACAACCTTCTCCCTTTCGCTACTCCCCAAGGTGTGGAATATTTTCTCTAAGGAGTTTATCCATTGCTCAACTACTAATGGATTTGTACCCCCATTAAATGTTGGCTGTTGTAGCCTCATGAAGCGTTCTAACATTGATCCTCCATGTTACAGATCAGGGTGCTCCATAAGAGTAAGGTTATTATTCATAACCTGAATGAGTTGTCCCAGTATGGTAATAAGTTGATCAGCACCAGTTGTATCTCCAGATCCACAATAATTATCTTGAGCAGGAGGGCATTCCCTGCATGGAGTGTGTGCATTGATACGGTTTCCATTCCTTCCACTTGGCACCATTTATAAACAATGGCATAAACTAGATTAGTTTATGAATCAAAATACATAATTCCATACTTGTAAAATACTTAACATAAATTGAACTATTTATGGATATAATCCATAATCAAAAAAATAAATATTTTCTTTGAGGAAGTATATACTCATAAACCCTTCATAATGGTTTGTAAAGAAAATTATAATTATCCTAAGCATATCCCCAGGGAGTTTCGTAACCAATAGTGTATCAAGGCCCGTTTTCGTGCACCAGTTCCCGTTCGAGTCTAGCTCAAAGCGGTGTTTTCGGGTTTTACACCTACGTACATCTATGCCAGATCCGCCTCTACCTGCTCGTATCCAGACAGGGATGTATTGCTCGGAAAACACACAAAATCTATATAATACCAAAATTCTAGAAAGATATTCTATACTAATCATCAAAGTATTTCTTTGGGCTATGTTCTCTAATCATAGTTTTTCTAAATCTAGCTTCCAAGGTCAGTAGTAAACTGCCTCTGATACCAACTGTAACGCCCTGACCCCAGTTACCCAGAGTCGGTGCATTATTGCGTAACATTGGCATGATCACAATAGATCATGTCTCAAAAGACCGATTAGTTTAGTAGCCTTGGAAACACTAGATACATTCATAAATGTTACATTATATCATAAAGTTAAAATCTACAATAACAAAGTCTCCATAGTACACAATCATATCCTCTTCTGACTATCCCTACAGGTCATTCATAAAATACTTCATCACATCCTGGAAAATATTAAAACATTGAAAGGGGTGAGCTTAGATGCTCAGTAAGGATAACAATATTGTGGAAGATTTCATAAATAAACATTAACATTTAAGGCAATGTATAACTAAAACAAACACCTTTTTAAACTTGAACATCATCATAATATGACAAAAATAAAATTAAATAATTTCATTTACTCACTCACATGGATATTCTACTAGTCAAATAATCACATGAAATATAAATAACCACTTTCATAATGATGGAATGCATAATGCCAGACTATCATAACCACGTAGCCAAGGCGTTGTGCCAAGAGTACAAATAAAATTTTGTCAAGGCCTCGTGCGAAGACAATAGTTTGTCTCATGAGACCTACCAATGCAATTTTATTTAAAATATAATTACGTTTAAAATTTCTCAAATATACTCCAGTGTTTTTTTGAAAACATTATGCAAGCTTCTGAAAACAAAATAACTAATTCTGAGACTGCTCGACTAATTACAGGCCATGATGGGTCCACGCCCAATCCCTTCCTGTCTACCACACTCAAGAGTTGGGTTTTCTGAAAAAAATTTTAAGCTTGCGTTAAATACGTATACATTTTCACTGGATTTTCATACATTTGAGAGAAATACCTCTCTTTTTTTTAAGTCATTTTAAAAAATGTTATGGCTTGCAGAGGAAGCCGAAACTCAAATAATGGTTATGGTAGAAAAGAAGTCGTTGTCGCCGCATACGTACGACAAAAAACAATCCCTTTTATCGTTTAGTAAAACTCTTCATATAAAAAAGATTCATTTTCAAGAAACCTAAATGTCAAAGGGGTTTATACACCGTATAAAAAAAATTTGTGTATAAAACAAAATATGCCTCAATGAATGGAGATTGAGATGAAGTCCCTTACAAAGATCATTTTTTAAATAAAATAGATCTATTATGTGTATTCACTATAAGTATACATAAATAAAGTATAAATACAAGATAGGACATAATAATATCATGACATAATTTGAAAGTAGGATATTAACCCAAAGAATGGAAATTGGGTTGAGAAGTTCCCTTACCTCGTGTCCGACTTCACTCGACCGCTCTTTGAACTCCTGAATAATAAACTAGAGTTAATCTATACCTATTTAAGATCATTTTTCATGTTAATTATTCCTTTTATATCACATATTACCATGTAATTAACATTATGTAATTATTTAAGTTAATAACGGTCGTTTTGTCGATCTTAGGTACTTGAGTCAAAAATAAACTTCTTATAATTACACTTTGTTCATGTTGTAAAATATCCATTATATACATAATTATATTCATGATTTAGATGTCATATACATCATATATATCCATTATATACATTCATTTATAATATTACATAACATTTAGAGGTAAGAAATGACATGCACCGTTCATGGAGACGATAAGCCGTACGTACGCATGAACGCTACTTTCATTTATATTTTGTATTTAATGGAATGAATTTATAATTATATAAAGGTATAATATAATTCCAGTATAATATAATGTATAATACCATTTACTCCATCCTTTATATATCCCACATATGGCATTGACGATTCAAATCACTTTGAGGGGGCGGTAGTCCGCACTTCCTAAAATGAAGATATCGCGTTTACCCATAATGGAAACCATAAAGGTATGACACAAATGAAATATACATAAGCTTAAGTAAAACATAAACATATCATATATCATATATAAATATAGTGACATCTTAATGGCCACCATTGAAGGTGTTATATGATTGTTGTACAATCATCGATTCGTGAGGCAAAATTTCGCCGTCCACAAAAACAGTATGTTCTTTAACCATTATATATAAGTGTGTGTAAGTGTAGCTGTAACAATTCTTATAACAAAATCCTATTATATTTATGATACTGTTGTTGTTACAAAATAATGTAATAAAAAGAGTTTTGGGGGTTGGAGAAGCAAAATAAAACAAAATAACATAAGAGAAGACATTACCTTAAAATCGGGCAACTCTTTTTTGATTTGAGCCGAAGGCTTCCTTGGGAAGAATTATGCCCAAAGTGAGGCTTCTAGGAGTAATAGAGGGATGTTTTGAGAGTATTGTTGCAGAGTTTGGCCAAGACAAAAAGCTTTGAAGGTGTGAGTAAGGTGGTAGTGGTGGGGGCCTTTTATAAGAGGAGAGGAGGGGCACTCTTGGAAAGTCATGAAATGTTACTTTATTATATAATGAGTTTCAGATTTTAAAGGTCCCAAAATTATATATTTCGAGGATAAGGTGATAAGGGTTTGAAATATACTCATCCAATAGGTTTTTGAAAAGTGTAAGTCTTATATTTTACATTATCTTTTCATTTTATTTAAATCGTTAATTAATGAGGTAATCGTTGTATCATCATGGTGTCATAAATAATTTAATTTATTTAATGTCTAAAAATTATAAAAAAACTATCATTATGTAGGAAATTTTTTTAGATTTATAATGAATATTTATAGTCAAAAATATGACTTGTATAACCCCATTTAAAAATTGTTTTTGTAAAACAACTCATGTTTGTGACATTTTTATTTTAACATTAAATACGAAGTTTTTAATGTCATTTCCCTACCAAAGTGGATCCATGGGGTCCCCAAGTTGACCCATGGATTGTCTTGGTCGGCCATGACTCATCCAATATGGGTCGGACAAGTGTAATGGTCATTTCATATTATTATAACATTATCTTTACCTTAAATTACACTAATTACCTTTAATCACGATTAATTAAACTGAAAAGTTACTATTCACCAAAAAATTATTTTAATCCCATTGAACCATATTTTACTTCCTAATGACAACCATGTATGTCGGATTTTTGAAAATCAAATCACAGAAGTGGTAATGTTTCATTTAAATGAAAAATCAGTTTTTTAACTACCACTTAGCGGTTTCACTATTCATCAAAAATTGAAGTTTTTCTGAACAATGCCAAAATTTCACCCTAAGCTATAATTGATATTCTGAATTAAAAAATTATTTCTATTTTAAAAAATTCCAAACATATAAGTTGCATTAATTAACTTTATAATTAATTCCCGCTGTCACAACAAATATCGTGTTTCTAAGAAACAATATATATCAAAAGATTGACAATTGTTTATGTCCAATTTCAAAGTGAAATTAATTCTAATGACCACCATTAGATAAAATGGTAAACATATATTATAATTATACTTTAAAACCACTCAATAGTATAATTTTTCACGATAAATTATTTTGATTAAAAAATTTGTTATTAAGTATTTTTCACTAATCATAAAAAATTGGATGTTCTCAGAAAAATACAATGAATTCAACGTAGGATAATTTCGATATTCCAAATCCAAAAATGAAGTCCATTTTGAAATATAAAATATATATAATTTCAAAAATTGGGTATTACTATTCATAATGGCTATTTTGTTTGGTCGCGGTGTGTTAGAATCTCGAACTTGCATACAATGCAAGATATTGAATTATTGAAAGAGAAGCGTATCGTGAAAGCTTGGGGTGTTACAATGGATCTATTTGTTGCCCTGCATTCACACTTTCCAAAGGTGGGAGACATCCCACTCTTATTATGATACGCTTTCTCCTTGATCAAAACCGGATGATGGGATGTCGGTTCCTCCTTTCATGGATTCCTCCTCAGAACTCATTACCTAGTCTGAGTCTTCCCTATTGATTAATACATAGTTCGTGAAGGTCTTCCCAGTACCATGCTTTGATGGATGTTGGTTAATTATACTGCTTCTTTCAGGACATTCTGAGGGGTTTGGTCCAGGCATCAACCTTGGGTTGTGGGAGTAGTCATGTTGAGACATCACTAGAATGTCAGGACACTGTAAAAATGGCGCGTCTGGGATTCTTCACCTTATTATAGGGATTCTCGAGGGCGTTGAAGCTTGAGGCGTCCCATGTCGAATGTGGGTAACTGTATGCCATAGGCATGTCTCCGAGGGTTTCCTTCACATACTATGTTTAACACATGGTATGTTGTGAGTTTAACATCTTGCGGAGACAGATCAGATAGATCCAAACACTAACTGGAGTGGATCAGATTAGTGATACCCTTGATGGGAGCACTGATACTGGAGATAAAATTTGGCTAGTTACCTGATTGCTGATAGTAGCAAAGAGGAAATGGTATGGCATGATCTTATTGTGATTTGGAGACCCAGGTGAGAATTAGAGTGGATAATGGAGAGAATAGGATGGAGCTGATGTGGGGACATCAGTGATTTTGGTCTTGAATCTCGAAGAGACATCCTACGTATCCCTGTGACAGGGAATTAAAGTCTGCGTAGATCGGAGGGGGGATAGGAAACCTAAGGAGGTGATCCATGAGAATGAACGTATGGATGGGACCTAGAGGAAGTGGAATATCTATGTTGGGGCATGAAATTAAGGTGTGCGTAGAGGAAAATGAATCGATGAAATGATGGGGCTTATGCGTGGTTAGCAGACTGAGTTGGTCTGACGCTCAAGTGGCGGACCATAGATGTGGGTCCCGAGAGGGGGGACACCAACGTTTACTGGTGTTTGGGGTTGGACTTCAGGGAGGCTTCGTACATACCCTATCTACACGATAGGGATCAAACCCACATAGTTCATTTGAAAATGTCTTACCATTGATTGGGGACATCAATGGCTTACCATAAAATGGGGAACAATGGAATACCTCTGAATGGTGTTACAACAACTTACCGTTAGATAGGTTCACAACTACTTACCACTAGATGGGGTCTAAATGGATTACCACTGGATGGGTTTCGACCTCTTGGAGGCTTCCTAAGTACCCTACCATGGAAAGGATCTGACCTACATAGTTCATCTGGGTACAGTTTAATGTCATGCGGGACAAAAGAGGGGCATGCAGTTTAATGTCATACGGGACAAATGTGGACCGACGTGATAGGGGGTCGGAACCAGGTTGTTGGGATAGAACCTCAAGAAGGTTTCTTATGTACCTTTCCTTTGAAAATATTAAATTCCACGTAGTTTGGGATGTGGTGAACCGACGTGAAGGGGGTCAAAATGATTGGGTGTTGGGATTGAACCTCAGGGAGGCTTCCTACGTACCTTGCCTCAGAAAGGATCAAATTCCACATAGTTCGGGATGTGGTGAACCGACGTGAAGGGGGTCGGAAAGACCGAGTGTTGGGCTTGAACCTCATGGATGTTTCCTACGTACATTTTTGTAGCAAGGATCAAAGTCCATATAGTTCGGGGAGGGGGCTTGGTACACCAACGTGAAGATGGTCGGGACCAATGATTGTTGGGATTAAACCTCATGGAGGCTTCCTAAGTACCCTGTCTTAGAAAAGATAAATGTCCACGTAGTTTGGGATGGTGTGTGGTGTACCGACGCAAAGGGGGTCGGAATGACTGGTTGTTGGGATTGAACCTCAGGGAGGATTCCAACATACCTTTCTTTGGAAAGGATCAAAGTCCATATTATTCGGGGTGGGGTGAATCGACGTGAAGGGGGTCAGAACGACCGGGTGTTGGGATGGAACCTCAAGGAGGGTTTTTACGTACCTTGCCTTAGCAAGGATCAAAGACCATGTAGTTAAGGATGGTGTGTGGGGATTACACTCTAGGATTTCAGGGGTGACTGTCATGATCAATACTTAATCTAAGACCACATTATTCATGCTCGGTGTGAGAAACAAGAGGCAGCAAAGACCTGAAAATCATGTCACGAAAGGTGTGTCAGTGGGAAGTGAAATGGGGATCAGGCTCTCGGTAGCCCAGGGAGAGGAAGAATGGGACCTACACATGGTTAGCAGCCCAGGGAGATGGTGACTCGGACTTACTCCAGTGTGGAGGCCTTGGTGCTGACAAAGCCTAAAGGGAAAGGGGACAGATAAAAAAATCCTTGTCCCCCTATCTCCTCATAGTCTTTGTCATGGAATAGGAGAGGATGAATAGGGGTGATACCTCCACCATTAAAGGCTAGGGGCATACACCCAGATGGTTGACCATTCCCTACGAACAAACGCCGCTCCAATAAAGAGGATCTCGTTCCATGTGAGGAATGATCTCACTCCTGTAGTGACCCGTGGGCATGGAGAATGTCCGAGACAGGGAACCCAGTATCTGAGACATAGGTAGATGTCATAGTTTAACGTCATGTGCTGAGGATGATGTCGCTTAGCAGTTTAACATCATGCATCATGGATGTGGCGGGATCACTCTGCACACCTAGGACATAAATAACTGGCACCCTCTACACCTTGGTGAAGAGAAGGGACTGACAACATCGTGGATGGGGGGAGTCATGACATGATCCCATTGGGGATCCGTGTTATCATGGCTATAAGAAGAATCAATTGATGTTAGCGTGCCTTTGTGATGAAGCATGAGGTGATGCAATACAATGAGAAGCACTACCCAAGTGAATTTAAAGTTGCATCGTACAAACCTAAAAGTTTTCATTAGAAATGGAATTTTAGAGCAAAGGAGTTCATAGGTAGAATAATTGTGAAGCCATGGTGCTCCATGAAGTGGAGGTGCTTCGTGAAGGGGTTTGGTTCGTGAAGTAGAGTGGCCTAGACCGAGCATACGATATATGTAAATATGGAAGGTGCTTCACGAAGTGGATGGGTATTCACGGAGCAATGCCTCACATATCAGGGGTGCCTCGTGATGTGTAGTATTGTGATGAAATGTGATTTTGTAAAGCATAGTGACCCCATCTTATCATGTGGGTCATGTGTGTATTAAGGGTGATTCATGAAGCATAAACACTTCTTGGTGACCTGAGTTCCCTTGGGGATCCCATTTCTCTGAGGAGGTCCATGGGCTCTACAAAGGGAATCCCCCTTTGAAGAGTGTTAGAATTCATACCAAAGGGAATGAACTTCGTGATGTCGAAGTACATTGAAGAGCCCATGGTTCCCAGATCAGGGAGTGCTTCATGATTTGAGAGCTCGGAAGGTGAAAGGTTTGAGGATCTGTCCTTTGGCCTAAGGGGGATCCAAGAATTTATAGGCAAGAGGCACCCTGAAGCAGGGCTCGTTCGACACAATGATGAAGCTTGCTCTACGGTGGGATCGTGAACGTCAATAAAGAATGTGGGGAATCCCACATCCTTGCTCTACTGTAGGTTCGTAAATGTCAATTCGGCTCATGGGTCTTCCTGCCTCCTTACTCCATGGTGGGTTCGCGAATTTCAATTCGGCTCGTGGGGCACCCGGCCTCCTTGATACATGATGGCCGAAGGGCGATGGGGCTCCGCGAATAGACTCCACGTGACCTCCCCTAAGGCTTTCCGCTTGTTTTGTCTTTGTCCCAAATTTTGGCACCAACAAATTCCCCCCTTTTAATTGGAGACAAGGAGAAAGGGAGGGTCGAATTTTGAGGGTCAATCACCAAAATATCATGTCCTTGGTGAAGCTACCTCTTGAAGGTGGATCTCCATGCGGGAAAGCGACGAGCCCACTGGGAGTGCGATGAAGCTCACCGCGTTTATGTGCACTACAATGCTCCAAAGGACGTCACCTATAAATATTGGAGTTGACCTCTCTTTTTCCGTTTCTTTCCTTCGCTATTTTGGCCTTTAGCTCTCTCGATTCACAAATCTCCACATTCTCTACGTATTCTATCCACAAATCGGGCCTTCTGCTTCACGACAGGTAGTGAGTTTTGGACTTCGCGACAGTGCTAAGAGACGTTTGTTTAATGGTCAGGTCAGGACTTCACGAACAACCTTTGCGGATGAGCTCCATGACATTTCTCCATGAAAGAGCTTCGTGAACCGAACACAGGAAACACACAAACATTAAAACTAAATGGCTCACCAAGAGGCTTATAGGGAGGTCCTTGCAGACCCTACATGAATGGAGGAGATGGAAAATATCATGGTCATAGGGGTGTTAATATGGATCCATTCTGACCATGGTTCATTGGTGGGGCTACTATCGGAGATCCAACGGAACTATCCACAGTTCAAGAGGCTGCCTTTGTATGGCTTCGGAATGAGGGATGATGTCTTCATTCCTGATGTATGTAAGGACAAGCCTTCTTACCAGTTCAATAGTATGTCATGTTAGTGATAATGGTTCAGGGAAGCTAACGGCCATGCCTGAGAAGACTTCACGCCCATCAATTCTAACTGCCTATATAACCACCGGAAAAACATGGATGGGAAGGAAATGTAGTCGGAGATGTCCCCCCCCCCTCTGAACCAGAAAATCTTGAAGGCGGCCTTTAGGAACATGGGGTAGCGACAATTTGAGGAGTGGGACATGCTCTAGGGAAGAAACTTCACAAATGATTGGGCCTGGGCCTAAATTGTAGGTTCCTCGTGTGGGGTGTTTGGGGTGGAGATGAGAAGAGTGGGTCTGTATGAGGTGGTATGGGCCTCCCAATTCCACATTTACCAAACGAATAAGATGATGCTCTAATTGTTGATCAGGTGGACATAGAGGATCAATACCTTCCACTTGCACTACGGGGAGGTTGGTATCATCTTGTGGGATGTGCACCAGATCTTAGGGGTACTGATATTGGGGGCTATGTATGATGAATTCCTCCCCATTATGGGTGTGTGGGAGGATCAAAAGCAACTTTCACTGCTGGAAATGGTGTTGATGGAGCTGGTGTCGGGATAGGACAAAGATGCAGTGAGAGAAGTCAACTTCAGGTGGTGGATCAAGCAGTTTTTGGACTTCCTAAAAGAGAGTCAGTTTCTAGTGAGGCCTTGGACTTTCCTGAAGGGGGACTAATGGGGAAAGGAGCACTCGTACTGGAGGCTCTTAGAGGACAGCTAATGGAAAACATGGGGGTTTAGTGTCAGTATCAGGTAGTAGCTGATAATCAGGCTGGTAGTGTCTATCGTGGCTCAAATCTATGGTTGGATCTTGTCAGTGAAGGATAAAAACATGGGTTTGTGACCAAGAACTTTTATTATGGCATCCATGTTGGAGACTGGACGGAGACTCAACCTCGGGATCCCGATGCTCGCCATGTTATAAAAGATGTTGTAGCACATCAGTGAGGTGAAGAGGACACAGAGGATATGTGGGCCATTCCACCTCCTTTATGGGTGGATAGCGGTGCATGTTAGGTGGGTTTATGAATACTCAAACCCCATCTTTCCTCCGGGATTGATCTTTTTCCCATCAATCCTGAATTCCATGGGATGCTTTCCGGCCAAGATGACCACTCTTTTGGTACTGATCCGGGTGTGGAAGGTGGAGTAATTCAACATTCACCCATTTCTATTGCCAACATGCACTTCTAAAGATGAAGATCAAGGAATGGAAGAGCATTGGACCTATATCTTGGCCTGTAGAGGTGGATTCTTGGTGGAAAGGGTGGACTGTGTGCCTATCATTGAGCCATACACTCCACATCGATTCGCCAGAAAATTCCAGTGCATGCAGTGACTGACCCCGTAGGTATATCTGGGGGTACCCCATGATGAACACCCATTTTTGATGAGTAAGATATCGATCACGTTCACATGGAATGATGGGAAGATGCATAATGAGCTACCTCTACCTAGAATTATCTTCGGGCAGATGGAAGAGTATGCCATAAGCTGGGTGGTGGCTTACCCGGGGGAGATGCTGAAGCAGCCGACCATCCGGGTTTGTGAAGGCATATCTCCCAAATCTCGAGGCTGGGGTTGGAAGATGGCAAGGACATCCCGTGGTTGCGGGGTTTCCATGGCGGTGAGACCTGCACCAGTTGAGGGTGAGGCAGCGGCGGTGGATCCAATAGTGGCAGCAGACCCGGTGGTCTTAGAAGGGCAGAGTCATCCAGAGGGGCAGCCACCGAGAGGATTCTGCAGAATATCTACTCAGGCCCTAGGGAAATGGTTGTGCCACAAATATAAGCTAGAAAATTCTGTCTTCCTATTGGCCTGGGATATTTGGGAGGTCAATAGGAAATTCCTCAGTCCATCTATGATGTGGCAACACCTGAACTACCTTGGGAAGGATTTTTCATGAATTGGCCCTATCAGAGTCGGCATTGCGAGGTCCCAAGGGGAGGCAGGGCAATATCTGGCCAAGATGGAAGACATTATCCACTCTTGGGGTTCCCCACATACAATGATAGACTAGGTGAGGGTGTTCCTAGATCGAACTTCTCCCCCACATTCTTCAACTGCTGATTTGAGAGAGTGCTTCCCTTTGCTAGAAGAATTAGATGAATCCTCTTGGGGGGGGGGGGGACGCGGCTGGTAATGGAAGCCTATTGGAAGAGGGAAAAGTCAGCGATCAAGACCCAGATCTTGAATATTTCATAGAGGACCTCGAGGTAAAATTCCAATATCCTTCCTCAGGGTCTACTCTTAGGTAATTCTAGACTCTTTACTAACATCACAACTATGTTGGAGGAACTCATACATAGGCCCCTTTCTCATCCCACGGGGGATACAGATGCGTGGCCTTTAGAATCCACACCATTGGTTGCATTGTTTTTTGTGTTTGGATGGGCTAGGACACCTGAGGTGGCTCCTTTTGAATCTCCATACCATCTGAAAATATACAAAGGGCCACACCTTGGGGTCCCGACAACATCAACCCAACAACGAGACCATGAGTTCAATCTCTGTATGTATCTTCTATGAAAATTCTGAATTCCACCCATTATTCATGTCAAATGATGTCCATTCCCCTTTTTGGTAGGTATAGTTCTTCGACCGGCATGGGATTTTATAGAAAGGATGTTCAGGACTTCTGGTGGCGCCCTTCCCATGGGAATGTCTGTGATCATGGAGGCGGATATCCAGACCGACCGAACTACAGCGCTTCCGATCATTGGTGGGATTGTCAGTGGGGTCGTGCCCAAGGACATTAAGGTGAGATATGATGATGAGGATCGGTCAGACAACCTAGGTCCTACCATTCTCGATCAAAAACCTAATGGGGATCCTACTGATGAGTTCCTGGGGGAATTCCTCGCGTATAATCCTGCCAACCACACCGACTAGGACTAGAGGACCTTCGATGAGGAGGATATCAAAAGATTATGTTAATGATTGTGGAATCTGATCATGAGATTCATTTATAACAACCATAAGAACTATGGCTGGATGAAATTGACAGAATTTTCTCATGACTCCGTGAACTATGTTCTATGGGAGTGGATTCCTGAGCGCACCCACATGCTCATCCAAGATCTTATGGTGGAAAATATTCAGAAGTATGACTACAACCTTGGTGTAGGATGGAAGATGAGTAATGTGATTAACATGAAGCGGCTCTGTGAGGCTAGAAATTAGGTTCAGCGGCTGCAGGCCAGGGCGAATGAGAATTCCACTTCCCTCGATGCGCAACCAGCGCTCAAATCGCGGCTGAAGACCCATCAAGCATAGTCTGAAGAGTGCATGAGGCAAGATTCCAAAGAAATGACCTTCTTCCAGGGTGATGTAGAGTGGTCCTAGGCTATGTCTGATGAGTTGTGCCCCATCATTGTTGAGTAGGAGTGGGAGCTGAGCAGGCGGGAGAAACTCCTGGACTCTACAATCCATAGTGTGGTGGAACTGTAACTTTCTTTTAATTGGGTTAACACATCCATGGGAAGGATCAACCCTCCGGTTCTGTAATAATTAAAAAACCTTTAACGTGGATTAATTATCTTATTTGTTTTAGGCTAGATTTATGCATGAGTTTCTTCATTGGTGTTGGTTTTACACGGATCTATTATATTCGTTAAATGCCCACTGATCAATCCCTAAGCTCACACGGGTCGAGCCCAATGTGAGAAACAAGGGATGACCACCATGCTATTCTATCTGAACAAAAGAGTGACAACTAAGCTTCGGGAATTTGGGGTCTTAACAACCGATCTGGATTTCCGGGAAGAATTGGTAGAGGCCCTATGGCAGGATGAGGACCTCAGAACAATCGACGTGTCGTCCTTCCAGTGTTCTCTAGTGCACATGTGGGGTAATACCAGGGGCATTTGACTCAATCCAAACATAGGTGGATGGAATGTTTGAATCATGATACCCAAAATTCAGAACACTATAGGATTGCGTGACAACGAAGAATAACTATTTACCATGTTCAAAACATAGTATCCTTATTGTGTTAGCCTGATATGGGGATAACTAATGAGGGCTGACTGCTGACCATATCCGAAATACAGGGCCTAACTCAAAATTTCATCCATTTGTCTTCTAGAATGTTGGTCTGGAATAGTAGGTGAGCCATAGACTAAGAATCCGTACTATTAGGGGTTTCATTCAGATGTGAAAGGGAATGAGGGTCCGAATAAAGGGCACACAGAGTGTGGAGTGTGGAGCAAAGTGTTTTTCTAATGGAGTCCAAAAATCTTGAAATTACACCACTGTAGTGGAAAAACATCAGGTAGACATACCACTAGGATAAGGTATCATTCTTACTCATGAACAGAACCTCTCTAGAGAGGAAACTGATGCATCCCATCATTGTCATGGAGCATCCCAAACTTGTTCAGGGTAGTGCTGCAGTTACACGGTTCCCTGAAAGAACTCGGGACAAGGGGCCGAAATAAGAGGGGTAATATGAATTATGATTCCTTGGGGATGGACCCAAAGGCATGATACCTGGGCGTTCCTACATATCCCTTGAGGATGGGAATCAATCCATATGTAGTTCTAAGTGAATTTCTTGCAGTTTAGCATCTTGCGGCAAAGATGCAGTGTGATATTAGTTTATGGTTGTAGAGCTGGACCATGTACAGTAGGAAAAGCGGGAGACACATGGTGTTGTAATTGTACCACCCGACGTGAATGAAAACCTTGATTTCAGATCACCATGTGTTCCTTGCAGAGATTTTAGGTCGAGGGACCGAAAATGAAAGTTAGAATGGGCCCGAGACATGGTGCACAAAAATTCCTATGTATTCCATAAGAATGATAATCAAGTCATAGAGAGATTGAGGGAATGGAACTTTAGGATACCAGTGCCAGAGATAATAAGGTTGTGTGGGTCTAGCCCTTAAACCAAAAGAAGCAGCATTTGATAGATCATGTTTGTCCTTTAGGGTAAATGTGTTTTTTTATAAGTGATAAAATGTGGACCTAAGGATCTTGGTGTCGCCAAATGAATCAAGCCAGATGCTGGCTTTGACAAATGGTATAGTGGATGAACAATACCCAACAGTATTTACCCTGTGGTGAGGTCATCACAATGTAGCACCGTTTTTCGTCGTGTAGCCAGGATGATAATATCATAGATTAAAGTCAATTGATAGGACTGGTCATGCATTTAAATTTCATGCAATAAGGACACAATAGTTTAAAGTCATATGGACCAAGTGACGTAGTTTGAAGTCATATGACTTAGACTTGAAGGAACGTGCATGATGGGATAAAGCATACCTGGCTTGATTAAGGACAAGGTCCACATCACACCATGCGTAATACCGTGAGATGAACCTCGGGCCAAGGGGCCTGTAAAGGTTAGATAATTGGAGAGGGAATTTCTCAATTGAGCTGTACCCACAAACGAGATTTCCGAGCATTCCTATGAATTCCATGACAATGGGAATCAATCCATACATATTTCTGAAAGGGTGTCTGGCAGTTTAACATCTTTCAGCAAGGATACAGGGGGATCTTAGTTTATGGATTTGAGCATCGACCATGGATAAGTGAACTTCTCCCAAGTAGGAGTGGACCTCGATCCGGTTACTAATCCCATGTTAGTCATACTCCGTGTGGGAAACAAGGGCAGATGATGTCTTTGCAGCACATGGGAGACACACAAAAAGGGATATCGGTGCGGAGCCTTGAATGACACCTTGCTACTACTTCATCCCCCACCCAACGTGTGGATGTGCACTGAGGGACTGTACCGAGCGTGAAAAAATTCCACATGAACATGATGGAAAGGAAAGTGTTGTGAATCATGTTACCAACATTTAAGGCCTGATGGTGTGGGTGTGACGATGGAGGATAACTACTGACCATGTTCAAAACACATTATCAAAATCACGTTACCTGAAATAGAAACAATGAATGATCGTCAACCGCTGATCGTATTCGCAACATGGGACCTGTATCAATTTTTTGTTTAAAAACCCTTGTGGACCTTGGTACGTAATGGTAGGAGGGGCCTTGGGTGGAGAATCCATTTTGTTCGGGGGCCCTTTCAGGTGTGAAAGATAATGGATTCCCAAATGAAGTTGAACACAAGACCTGAAAATTGGGCGAAAGCTTGTCCAGGTAGAATCTGACACCCCATGTTCTGAACAAAGCACTCCTGGACATGTTGGGTAATTACTGAAGAGGGTTGAGGGACCAAATTAGTATCCAATTTGAAAAGATGAATGATGGAAAAAGGTAGTGAAGGGTGCTCAGGAGAGAGAGGTCCATGGTGTGATTGTCACAACCCTGACGTGAATGGGGACAAAATCCCTTACCACACCATATAACCCTCTCTTGAGAGGACATAGGCCAATAGGCCAAAATGGTAGGAAGATTTCGAAGAGATGGTGCTGGACCCAATGACTAAGTGTTTGGGTGGTCCTACATATCCCATGTGGTTTGGAATCAAGCCACACACAGTTCTGAAATGAGACAAAGACGCAGAGTGAGGAAAAGATATCCCAACAAGGGATGTGTACAACGTGGCGAGTAACCTGACGTGAATGAATACATAAGTCCATACTGCACCATATAATCCTATGTGGGAATTTGGGACAGGGGCTTGATAATGTATAGGGACCTGGAGATAGGCCATAGACAAACTTTTATAGCCTGCTTGTAGTTTAATGTCTTGCAATGAGTACAATAGTGATCTTATTTTAAGGTAATAGAGATCGGACGATAAACACCAAATTTAATCTCTTATGCATGGGACAACTAAGTGAAGAGGGTGGATCATCGTGCTTATGGAAGACCATGAAGCAGCAATGATGATAGGGGACAAATGTTGACCAGATTTGCAACATAGTGTCCTCCCTTATGTGGCCGGAATTCGGGGTCAAGTAATTGAGTGTCGACCGTTGACCACAATAGCAACACGAGACTTGTATCAATTAATTTCTCAAGATCCCTGGGGATGTTAGCCCAAAATGGTTGGAGAGACCTTGGTCCGATCATCTGTGCCATTTTTGAGTCTTTATGGATATAGGAGATAATGGAAACCAAAATTATGGGGCTCACAAATCATGGAAGGGCCACGCCACAAAATCCTGAATGAGAGCTTGGGTTTTGTGGGCGAGAAGGATGAGGGACCTTCTCGGCCAGCTGTGGCTGTACAACCATTCATGTAGGTATTGATTCATCATAGCTCCTAATCCCACATAAAAAATGTTTTATGTGGGAAACAAGGAGAAGTATTAGGATTCCCTCTTCACATAAGGGACCACCAGCTAGATTCACACTCCTGATCGAGGTAGCCTAATGTTTGATGGGACAGAGGGGTAGGATGAACCATTACATGCCATGTCAGGGACATGTAGAGGTGGGGGAAATGAAAAAGGATGTATGTACTGGGTTCGAGACACACCATCCATATCATGTAACCTATGTGAGACAAGACTCAAAGGGGACCTTGGAGCTTGGGGCTGGGCCAATGAACAAAATGTCTGGGTAGTCCAACGTATCCCATGAAGATTGGAATCAAGCCACATGTAGTTCTGAAAGGGCCATGCTGTTTAACGTAATGTGGTGAGGATGTGGGAGGATTAGAAGAACATGGAGGGGAACATGGTGTGACCTTTGTAATCTTACTTCTAATAGGGTTAAAGAATCTTTGGTTGCCTCATATGGGATCCTCCGAGGGAACTACACCCAGGAGGGTAGCCAAACGAGAAGAGCATAGGAATGGACTCAGGACGAGGCTTCTGAGAATTCCTAAATATCCATTGAGGATGGGAATAAAGAAATATGTATTTCTTGAAATGAAATTTAGTATCTTGTGGGACGACATAGTGTTTAATGTCATGTGGGATGTTTCACAGTTTAAGCTCATGTAGGAATAGACACTATAGGGTCATATGGGACCTTAATGCATTTTCGGGTCATGTGGGACCGTGATACAGTTTAGGGTCATGTAGGACCATACAGTTTAATTTCATGTTGGACTATACAGTTGTTGGCGCCAAAATATTTGAAGAAAGGAGAGAAGAAAAAGGAGAGAAGAAAAAGAGTCCTCGTGCCCTGCCTCACGAATCCCTGACGCAGAGCCCCCCCAAGCAACGTGGTCGTCGCGAAGAAAACGAGGCGGTACCTCTCTGTGAACTCCCATGACGTTCGCGAACCCTTTGTGAAGAAAAGGAGGTGGTACCTCTCTATGAACGCCCCTAACGTTCGCGAACCCTTCATGAAGCAACGGAGGTAGTACCTCTCTGTGAACCCGGTTGACGTTCGGGACCCGTCGTGAAGTAACCGACGCCCCCTTCGCACCACGTAAGATCTGCTTTGCGATGCCTATTGCCTATAAATACCCATCTCCCCCTGATCCCTGGGGATGGACAATCCAACCTTTCTACTTCTGATCTCAAAAATCGCGAAGCACTATTTTCTCTGGGAATCATGAGCTCTGCGAGGTATTTTTGCTTCACGAGAGGCCACCGCCTTGTCGCATTTTGAGAACCTATTCCAAGAGGGATTCCCATCGCGAAGCCTAATGGAATTCGCGAAAAAAGGGGATCCCCAAGGGGACCTAAGAATTTTTGGAGTGTTTATGCTTCGCAAAACACAAACCCTGTACATGTGATCCACATGCCAAGGCAGGGTCACTGTATTTCACGAAGCACACTGCTTCACAGCACTTCGCTTTGCGAGGAACCTATGATTCGTGAGGAAGTTCTCCGTGAAAACCCTTCCACTTCACGAAGCACCTCCCATTCTCATCTCCGCCCCATGATAAGGCTAAGGAACCCCACTTCGTGAAGCACACCTCTTCGCAAGTACCCTCTACTACGCAGATCAATGGAGTTCCGCAAGGCCCCTACCTATGGAACCCTCTTCTTGGAAATTACTTTTCCCGTGAGACCCTCCATATTTTCACGATGTTATTTCAATGTCCCCTGGACGATACCACCCGTAGCTTCACTTATCTTAATTCTTCTTTGCATAAGAACGCTAATGAATATTTCTTGTTCGCATAGCCATGCTAATGTGGACCCCCCAATGGTTCGCTCTACGACCCAACTTCTACAAGTCATTGTCGGCACCTTCCCTCCCACAAGGATCAGAGAGTACCGGTCATGTAATTCCTAGGGGTGTGGAGTAAACCCACCTCGTCTGAGCTGCAGGATGTTAAACTGCCAAGCACCACATCCTCAACACATGATGTTAAACTATGACCCAGCCTTGTGCCTCACACGCAGGGTCCCCCTGGCTCAGACATTCTTTACGCTGCTCATCTCCACGGGGATGGGATCACCCCCCCCACATGGGATGATATCCTCTCTCTCAGAGTGGATTTTTTCCGCGGGGGAAGGGCAACCTCCTTGGTGTAATCCCCTATCCCCTCTTGTGGAAGGAATCACCCATGCCCCTCCATACTTCCCCACCACCAAGGCCAGTGGAGGGTGTGATAGGGAACAAGGCACCTCCTTTTGTCGGTCCCAAATCCCTCTCCCTATGTGATTTTTCACTCTCAGGCCTCCATCATGGAGTAAGTCCCAACACCATGGGAAACCTAACACATAAGTCCCTCTTCACTTCCCAAGGATGCACCCTTTACAACGTTATCATCAGGTCCCTGCAACCTCTTGTTTCTCACACCGAGAATGACTCTTGTGGGATTAGAGTGATCAATGACCATGACACACCTTGGGCCACCTCAGAGTGTAAGACCCAAAACACCCTCATCCAGCATGACCCTAAACTGTACCCCCAAACTATGAGGACATTGATCCATGATAAGGCATGGAACGTAGGAAACCTCACAAGGTTCAAGCCCAACACCCATCAGAACCCTGGTCCACCTTCAAGTTGGTTCGCCGACATCTCCAAACCGAACTACGAGGAATTTGATCCTTGTCAAGGCATGGTACTTAAGAAGCCTCTATGATGTTTAAGCCTGGCCGTCATTGGACCCGACCATCTCTGTGTTGGTGTGCCAAGACACCTTTGCACCTGAACTATGGGGTCATTGATCCATGTCAAGGCATGGTACATAGGAAGCCTCACGAGGTTCAAGCCCACCACCCGGTCGTTCCGACCTCATTCACGTTGGTTCACCAAACCCTATCCTGGGCTGCCTCAGAGCGTAAGCCCCATTCCAGATGAACTATGAGGACTTTGATCCATGATAAGGCATGGTACGTAGGAAACCTCACGTGGTTCAAGACTAACACCCATCGGACCCCCGGACCACCTTCACGTCAGTTCGTCGACTTCCCCATTTGAACTATGTGGTCTTCGATCCATGTTAAAGATTGGCACGTAGGAACCCTTCCTGAGGTTCAATCCCACCATCCACTTGGTCCAATTTCCTTATTCACACTGGTTCTCTGACACGCCCCCATCCCGCATGATGTTAAACTACATCCCAATCTAGCGGTAATCCGTTGTGACCTCGCCATCGAGTTATTCTGACACCCCTTAATTCCAGTTCAACAACCCCTTTTTAACCCAAACTACATGCACTTTGATCCATGTCAAAGAATGGTACGTAGGAAACCTCCCGAGGATCAAGTCCAACACCCATTGGACCAAGATCCATCTTGACGTCGGTTTACCGGTGCTTTATCCCGAACTACGTGGACTTTGATCCATGTCAAGGCATGGTATGTAGGAAGCCTCCTTGAGGTTCAAGCCCACCACCCATTGGTTTCTTCCTCCGCCTTCACATCGGTTCTCACCAATCTAACTACGTGGACTTTGATTCCCATCCATGGGGATACGTAGGAGGTCTCTTTGAGCCTCAATCCCATCGCTACCATCATCTTCACGATGATCCTGTCGCATTCCCCTTCCACTCCATTAAACTTTCCATTATCCATCCTGATTCTTACCTAGGTCTCCACGTCCTTGTGAGATCATGCCGCCTCACTCCCCTCCACAGCATTTGGGAAGCCGCCCATGCGCTGGCCCCAATATCGGTGTTCTCTCAAGGGGGTTCCTCAATCTGATCCACCCTCAGCGGTGTTCTGATGTGTTAAGCATGGGAAGCTGAGGAAAACCTCAGATACATGCATATGACATATGATTCCCTGCGCTCGATGTGGGATGACTCGGGCTTCTGTGCCCTCGAGAAGCCCTATAATAAGGGACAAAATACAAAAACGCCAACTCCCCAGCGTTCAGACACATTAATCATGCCTCGATGTGACTACTCCCCCAACTGAAGTTTTCTGCCCCAATCGGACCCCTTGGAATGTCCTAACAGAAGTAGTGTAATTAAACAGTGTCCATGGAATCATGGCAATAGTAATAGTTTCACAAAAAACGTATTAAATCTATGAGGGAAACCCAGACTAGGTGACGAGTTCGAAGAAGAAATCCATGGAAGGAGAAACTGACATCCCATTATCTCGTTTCGATCAAGGAGAAGATGTCCCTGAATAAGTAACAGATGTTGTCCACCTTTGGAAAGCATTAATGCAGGGAAACAGCTGCACATCTCCACAGACGGATGCGTGCGCCCCGGCGAAAGAGTTAGAAATAGAAATGGTGAACCCGATGTTAAGATCTTCGCCTCAATGTGGATATTAGTAGCGCATGAGACATTAGTAGATTTACATGTCACCAGATCCAGATATGTAGCCCCGGGTCCCACTAAGAAAATAACAGGACTAACGTGAAACTCACCAGAAGTTTGGGCAGTAGAACATGGGGAATTCTGTTATGCAAAGTTGTCGGCATGGATCCATCTTACCGACCACGGAAGACGGAATGGCTCTGGGGCACTAGTTGTTGATTTCTTTCCCTCGCAGTGTTGATGATTTAATCTCCCTACTTCTCAAGAATCAGGTTGCTGTTACAGGGTCATGATCACCGCCCACCCGCCTATGCAGGGGTAGGGGAAACACCAGCACAATTACTCCACGTGGCTTCACTGCTACCACAACGGAGTCTTCATCCTTGAATGTGGGGTGCCCACGCCCCATCTCCCCATCGGAAATCATCCAACGAAGGGTGATTAACAACCTTGAATGTCGTTATGAGGAGGAGGGCATAAACCCAACTTGGGATATGGCCCACCTAGACCTGGAGGCATCCAGGCCCCACCTTCAACACCGTCCTCAAGGGCCGTGCAGGGATCCCCTGCTCCCCACCCCAATATTCAATCATTTCAGGAGCGAGTCCCCAGAATGCCTTGACGACTCCCTATTTTACAATGATGAGGTGGGTGACGTCTGGCTCAGCCCTGTCATAGTCCTGAATCAAGGGATCCAAGCAAGGTCCCCCACCCTACCGTGTCAGAACCGCCATATGGCCTTTCCAGACTAGAAAGTAGGCTATGTGCTTGCACCACCCGCACCATCTCACCTGACCCGACGCTAGCGTTGGGCCCGAGCTGAGGTCGCCCGCCAAGGGGTGTCAAAGTCGACATCTACTGTGACCTGAGCCACCTCCAACACATATCATAAAATCCGTACCCACATTGAGCAGGGGTGCTTCTACATCCAAAAAGTATCAAGGCCCCAACCTCCCCACGGGCAGGCTGGGTTGACACTTTTAGTTGCAGACCTGAGTGGTGATCGCCGCGAACAAGTCCACAGTGATGTCACCCCGAATGGAGGTCCTCCCCGAACCACTACTCCAGATAGCGTGGGACTTTCCTGCTCCAAATATCATCATGTAGGTATGCCCCCATGCTACCCCCAACCCAAATGAAAGCTTTCCCCGTGATAGTGACACTCGGCGTGGAAGCATTTCCCATGCCCACGACACCGGGTATGAAATTCCTCCTACCCACAACCATCGTTGTGAAGACATTTCACATCCGGTCCCTATCCAACGTGGGGATCCTCCCTACATTCTATCCACAGCTGGCGAAGGTCCTCCACACCCTGACAACCAAAGGGGTGAAGGTCAACCTCACTCCACCTGCAATAAGCATGGAGGTCCTCCCCATGCTTCTACCAGTTCCAACGTAGGATTGGCCTGCTCAGATGCTATTCATGGAGGTCCTCCCCATGTTCCCATCGTCATTTTCCACAGTTCCCCTCACACCCCAGATGTCTCAAGTGGAATTAATCCCCGCCCTAACACCAGTGCGGCCCCAAGACTACATGTCGGGAATCAGCCTTGTCCCGAGGAGCTATCTAGGTGCAGGAGGGAGGGTCATCACCACCACAAAAAGAATCCTGGGAAAGCCTGGATGGATATCAAACAAGGACACTTCTCAGATTCAGAAGCGGAATGTGACTCAGTAGGGGAACCCTCCCCTTGGTCCCATGTGTCAAGGACCGAGGCAAGAACCAGGTGTGTCAGCCTCATCCTTCCAGAATGCGAAGTCCAACGGATTCTTGCCTCTCTTTGTAGGTACATCTAGGAGGAGGATATTTTGTGATTCCCATAGGTTACGACCATGCATTCACCACCGTCATCACTAGAAGCGCCCACTACCTCGACCAGAGATCACATAGAGCTATTTTGGGGACCGATGGTAGTTGAGCAACAGCGTGACCCATCGACAGTAAACACTATGCACAAGAATTTGTGGCTGTCAGCCCTTCGTATCGTGAAATTGTGGTTAGGTTACTGCACTCTTCAAGGGATGGCCTGGAATTCGGCGGTCAGTCAGCTAGTTCGCCGTATTATCTGCCGCCCAGTTTATTTTCCTAGCAGTCCACCTCAGTACCGCTACTGGTTCCTCTTCCACCTCGGGTTAATGAGTGGGGAAATATGGGGCCAGACCCTAGATCCATGCCTAGGAGCTTCTGAAAGATTCTCATGGTGGATCACTTCCCCGAGAGGTTCTAGCCGGCGGCAGCATCGAACTTTCTTGCTCCGAAATCCCTCACCCCAGAGGAAGTCGAGTTCTTCCGTCAAACCCTATGGGTGATGCACTTCCGTCTTCTTTATGATCGAGTGGTGTAACCTAGCTACCAAGTGCACTTTGAGGAAATCAGTGAGCAATGTCGTCTGGTCGATTTGGTCACACTCCCCGTGGCCTAGCACCCTGAGTCACCAGGTCGCCAGAGCGCCCTAAATAATGCGTTCAAAGGTTCATGGTACTCTGCAAAATCATTAGGTAAGCTACCCCACATGTGCAAGTCTGTGGTTGGAGACAGTATGCCGCCCTCCTCTTCAGTCCTATCTGGCGGCAGCCCGATTCGTTCTACGAAATTGAGGACATGCCCCCAAAAAGGGTTGCGGTCCACATGGATGACATAGTAGACAAGGAGGACGAGCTAGAGTTTCTAAATGGAGACTTACCCCCTGAGGGTGTACCACCACTGTTGGACCCATCAGGGAGGATTACTCTTCAGGAGAGGAACCTCCTAGTCCTCCCTACGCCCACTGAGTCGCTGGTACTCAGTCAGAATGCCAGTACGGGTAAAGAGCATATTGGAACTGTGCAGCAGTCCAACTCATCCGCCTCAATGCAAAAGATGGATAAAGACCCCAACAAGGACGCGTTGCATCAACAACTCACTGAACAGAAGAGGCTGGTCGACAAACTCCTGGCCAAACGTGCTATAGAGCAACAACTTGACTATGGTAATCCTAATCCGGGACAGTAGGGGCAGAAACACATCCCCCCGGCGAGATGCCTCTGGGAAACCCTGATCATGCTACTCCCACAGATAGGGCAGAAGCTGGAACTCACGGAAATAGGGTGAAATACTTCTCACCAAACCCTCCCGAACGACGCGACAATCTGAGGAATCCATCACGGGTTCCTCCAGCTGCCCCGCAAGCTGCTCCGCCAGTCGCTCCATGAGCCGTTGAAGCCATCTACCATGTCGAAGATCCCGAAAAAACACTCGTGGTTAGGGATCCCCATCAGGACATGGAACCCCACCTGGATGATCCTATAGAAGCACTCATCACCCACCTCGTGGCGTTGGAAACATAGCAGTTGGCAGTCCCACCATATGCAAAGCCATATCCCGTGTGGTTTGATGATATTCCTGCACCTTCGGGTCTTGGGAATCCCACTTTCTCACCCTTTAAATGGGAAGGGGACCCGCCACAGCACCTGGCTCACTTTTCCTCAGGGTGTGGACCCATGTTGGGGACCCCATCACAGTAGGAAGCCGCCAAGCTCCCATGTTTTGTGTAGACATTGGAGGGCCCTGCATTCATCTGGTACATCCATCTCCCTATTGGATAGGTGACCAGCTAGGAGGAACTTCACTGGCAATTCCTATACCAATTAAGCTCCACCATGCGAAAGACCTACATCGCAGACCTCTTCAAGTGAAAACAAAGGCCTGATGAGCGAGTCATGGACTTCATCACCCGGTGGAAGGGGCTCACATACTCCCTCGACATGCCACTGACTTACGAGAAATTACTAACGTTGTGCCTAGGTAATGTCAAAACAGAACTGGTTCCTTCCTTGATCACTCAGAACTACCCTGGAGGGTTCCAAGATTTCTCCTATAAGGCCCACCACCTCGAGGAAGCTCAGCAGCAGGCTAATCAGGCGCATCCAATGCCCCTTATGATCCTAGCAAGGAGGGAATCTAGAGCCGAGCCCGCTGCGGTGGCCCAAATAGAAGCCTTCAGGCAGCTAGAGTTTATACCAGTGGCACTGGATCCACGACTTCGCAGAGGCCCGCCACCTCAGGCACAACCTCCTGCACAGCAACGACCACCTCAGAATCGGTAGGTTCCCCAGCGCAATGCGCCACCACTGCCTAGGTGGGACAATCAGGCTCCGTCTCCTCGGCAAGCCCCTCCGGCCCCTCGTTAGGGCCAGGCTCCCAGAGCCCCCTATTTGGAAAGAAGGTACTAGACATACTCTTTCAATGAGAATCAGGTCCCCAGTTACTTCCAAAGTTCCCTAGAGCAGGGGATTGTATGCTTACCCGAGTGCATAAGGATGGAGAAGGCGAATATCACTGATCGCCCCAACTAATACCCCTATCACCGGATCCTGGGGCACACCATCAAGAAGTGATTTGTGTTTAAAGACTAGCTCCAAGACCAAGTCAACAAAAACATGTTCAGGTTGGGTTTGGCCCTGGCACAAGTGGTGGGCGTCGTTTTAATGTCAGAGAGTGGTAGCGATGATGAAGGTGAGTGGTAGTAGGATCCCAACCATGGGTCCCAGAAGTACGATGTCTAGATGACCCATAAAATAGTCTCCCACAGCCATGCTATTATTCAGGAACGCTTGAATCAACCGGAGCCTTTAGAGGATGAAACCAGTGCTTCAGCATCATCATATCAGCAGGCCTCTTCCAAGAAGGGAAAATAGTGGCGGTGCTAGAATAAGAAACGTGCTCCACCACTGTCGTCATCATCCCGCACTCTTGGTGACTTCATGCCCGCTGAGATGGGAATTCCACCCAGAATCCGCCCATTGGTGTATGAATCCTCCAGCGACATTTAGGGGTACACTTTGGTTAATACAGTGGAGCTCGTAAATCCTTATGTGACTCCCGACATGGGGGGGCACCAGGAAAACCTCCCCAACATCCCTAGATGACATCAACGTCAGCGGAGCTGCGGCTACATGGGTCTTCAAGGCACATCAGTGGGAACATTCAGCCAGTCTTTTCACGCAACTGAAACTACAAAGCAAGCCCAGTGCAGATCTCAGCACGCTCAACCTCCTCATATGGTGCCCTAAGATCTACCACCACCACCATTTGTGCTACTAGATTAGGCAGAGCTGCCTCGTCTGTATCACAGCCAGTCTATCCCTACTATTGGCCAATCTCAGTTGTCTGATCCTCATCCGACATCTACTCTTCAGGACTTGACTAGTGCGCGGCGGGATGTACCCAGTAACAGCCAGCCGCGAGTCCAACCGGAAGGGTTCACCATCCCTCCAATTGTAGAGCGACCTCCTGTAAGCAGAAGCTCATGTCTGGCCTAGAAGTATAATGTTCTGATGCACCTTTCCGATATTCCATTGAGGCTTTCTATCCTTGAGGCTCTTCACCTATCGTCTGAATTGCGTGAGGCACTTGTCGAGGCCATAAGGATCCCCCTCCAGTTTGAGACGGAGGTATCAGCTGCAGAAGCCTTCTACGTTGAGGAAATTGAGAATGCCGAATGCCAGGAAGTTATCTAATTCTTTGGTGAAGATTAATACTCTCCTATATAGGGGCACATTCATCCATTGTACATCACTGTCCAGTTCAATGGTGTGGAAGTCCGATGATATATTGTTGACACAGGCCTTGGGATTAACCTAATCCTGACTCGGACACTGCGGAAGCTGGGTTTGTCTGAGGATGATCTAACCCGCTCCGACCTCATAATCTAAGGATACTACAGGACCAAGTAGACCCTAGTTTGTAAGATCCATTTGATGACCCATTTCGGTGGCCTAGTTTCCAGTATAAAATTCATGGTCGTCTCCCAGGACACCGGATACAATGCATTGATGGGAAGGCCATGGCTCTATCTACATGTGATGGTCCCTTCTTCATATCAACAATGCCTCAAATACTACCTCAATGGTCGAGTAGGAATTCTCTATGGAGATGTGTCTCCTTTTTCCTCTTGTGAAGCCCGCTATATGGATGATTAATATTACAAGATCAAGGATAAGAAAATTCTGGTAAGTGAGGATAAACCCATCCCGGTCACAGGTGATCCCTGGGAAGGTCTGGATGACGCCTATATCTTCCTGATAAATCGGCTGGAGGCCACAACACCCGACATGGGGCATCGTTTTTTTGTTTCGGGTACAAGAGGAAAGCATATTCGCAGGTCCAAGTGACGATGGAAAATCACCTCATACTCCTACACCAACCAGGATCAGGTGATCCCGAAACCTCCTACCCCTGTACGGTATTGGAACATTAGGTTCATGGCAACGACGGTATGTCATACGTGTCTCTTCTGTCATACTGGAATCAACCGGCTAAAGCCAACATGCAACTACTGCTTTGATGTCATCAAGCGTGGCCCCTTGGGCTGAAGACTGGATGATATTGGATCAAATGCCTTCATCACTATGGTATCAGTGGCGCATGAGTCTCCTGACGTGATGACCACTGCCACTCAGGTCGGCACCAGCCTCCCATCAGAGTATGGTGGATTGGAAATGACTCCCCCCATGGAAGATCCCTCCATAAGTGGAGAAGAGGATCTAAAAGATGATCCCATTTCCTTTGAAGAAGGCGTTTATACCACGATCGATGAATTGGTACATGGGAACCTTGGTAGTGAGGCAGATCTGATACCCACATTGATCAGTTCCACCATGTCCCTCGATGATTAGTAGCAATACGTGGACTTTCTCAAACAGCATCATGATGTTTTTCCTAGAGTTATGGTGAGATTCCAAGACTAGATCCCCTGGTATCCATACACCACCTTGTCCTCCCGACAATCCATCACGGGTTCAAGAAGCCTCACAGAAAGATGCACCCTTCTCACGGTGCCCTGGTTGAGACCAAAGTTGACAAGCTTATCATAGCCAAATTCATCAAGGAGGTCTAGTACCCCAAGTGGATAGCTATAATTGTGCCATTAAAGAAGAAGAACATGCATATCAGAGTCTGTATCGACTTTCGCGATCTCAACCGCCACCGTCCGAAGGATGATTTTCCCCTTCCAGTGACAGAATTGTTGATTGATGCTGTGGCTGGGTTCCAAGACCTATCCTTCATGGATGGGTATTACAGGTACAACCAGATCCAGATGTCCACTGAAGATGAGGATTCCACTACCTTCAGTGCTCCCCAAGGTACTTTATGTTACCAGGTCATGCCTTTCGGCCTAAAAAATGTAGGTTCCACCTATCATCGGGCCATGCACCGCATATTCAATCCAATTATCGGGACATTAGTGGAGTGCTATGTGGATGATCTGGTGGTCAAATCTCACCAGCACCAAGACCATATCAAGGACCTTGAGAAAGTATTCGGTTTCCTCCGCTCCTGCCACCTAAAGATGAACCCGCTTAAATGTGCCTTCAGGGTCACCTCCGGGAAGTTTCTTGGCATTATTTGCAGATACTGAGGCATTGAGATCGACCCAGAGATGATCAAATCCATCAGCCAGATGCCTCCCCTGAGTAATATTCGGGAGCTTCAAGTTCTTCAAGGCCACATACCCTACATATGTCGATTCATCATGAATCTGGATGGCAAGTGTAAGCCCTTTTCCTGGCTCATGAAGAAAGGCTCTGCCTATGAATGGGATAAATAGTGTCAGGCTGCATTTGAGGAAATCAAGAAATATATGCTTAGCCTCTGGTCCTGATGCCACCGGTCGCCAGAAATATGCTGATCCTTTATGTGACTACTCTTGAATGGTCTCTCTACGCCCTGATTTCTTAGAAGAACAATGAGGGGACAGAGAACAACCTCTACTACTTCAGCCGCATGCTCCTCGATACAGAGTCCAGATACTCCCCCATTGAAAAGAGTTGTCTGGCGCTTGTGTTTGTCATACATAAATTGCAACATTACCTACATAACCATGAGGTACAGTAGGTCTCTCAGGTATACCCACTGAAGTACATTCTGACCCGCCCCATGTTGACTAGACGACTAGCGCGGTGGGCGGTGATCCTCCAACAATTTGACATCAGGTTCATGCCTCAGAAGGCTATCAAGGGACAGGCATTGGTAGACTTCCTAGCATCCCATCAAACTTCCACGGATCAGTCCCTCAACCTGGATTTTCCTAATGAGGAAATCCTCTCAGTTGATCATGCAGTATCATGTTGGAAAATGCACTTCGACAATGCCTCCTAGAGCCCCACCGGTAGGAGGCGCAATGACCCTAGGCTCAAAAGAGTGGGTATGGGTATCATCTTCATCAAATTGTTGTAGTCCATCCTACCATACTCATTATGGTTTTTAGAAGGATGCACCAATAATGGGGTAGAGTATCGGGCTCTCATCACCAGCCTCGAGCTGGCCCTTGAGATCAATTTGCCCTATTTGCATGTGAAAGGGGATTCCAAACTAGTCATCAAGTAGGTCAATGGGGAAAATTTTGTCAGAAATCAAGATCTCATGCCATTATTGGAGTTCACCCTCTGTCTAATGGACCAGTTCCCTTCTCAACTAGAGGTTACCCATGTCCCTCGGTCACAGAACGGTCGAGCGGACGCTCTGTCCAGCCTAGCTACGTCGTTCGTAGAACCCGGGCAGGATGATTTGATCATACATGTGGAACACTAGAGATTCATTGCCCTCGTCACCTCATAGGATGAAGATGGCCTGCAGGTAAGACATCTTACCTCTAGAGCCTCCATGTTAGGATCCCTCGGTTCTTCAAATGTAGTGGTTGAGGCCACTCCCGACTGGAGGGCACATTTTTTCGAGTATCTCCAAAATGGTTGCCTCCCAGATGATCGGGCCGAACGCAAGTGAATCTGACGTCGCACATTGCAGTTTACCCTCCATATGGTCCCAGTTTTCAGTGGATCCTCTATAAGCAGGGCTTTGATGGTGTTATCCTCTATTTCATTAAAGGAGTTGAGATTTAACAGGTCATGCCGGTTCCTACGGTGCCCACCAGGCTGGGCCAAAGCTATCCCATTACGATCCATGATTGTATTGAGTTTTCCAAGAGATGACACACGTTCAATGTTCAAGCTAACTTCCTGCATCGCCCGCCAGAGCCTCTCCACTCCCTAATGTACTCTTGGCCATTTGCGGTGTGGGGACTCGATGTTGTGGGACCATATCCACCGGCGATAGCTCACCAGTGTAGGTTCATCCTGAACACTACATATTTAGAGTCCACTCAAGGAGGTCAAGGCCCATTCTATTTTTGACTTCGTGAGCTCCAATACCATCCACTACTTTGAAGTCCCTCACGCTTTCCTCACTGATAACGACACCAACTTCCGAGAAGCCGAGCTGAATAAATTGTACACCAAGTACAATATCCGTTCGAACCATACCTCTCACTATCATGCGAAGGAAAATGGGAAGATCAATGAATTCAAAAAAACCCTCTCAAACATTCTGTAGAAAATGGTTGGTCAGAACAAGAAGAGTTGTCCGGACAATCTCCCCAACACCCTCTGGGCGTATCGGACGACGACTCGCAATTCAACCTAGGTGACACCATATTCCCTAGTGTATGAGGCTGAGGCTATAATGCCCATCAAGATCCATCTACCAACGCTACGCACTGTAGTCTTTGACCAACAGGCACCAGAAAAGGTGGCTGAAATCCGTCTACCTGAATTGGAATCACTAAACGAGAACAGACTCTGTGCCCTGCACAATCTAGAAAGGCATCAAAAGAATATAGCCTAGGCCTTCTACAAGAATGTTCTCCTTCACTTTTTTCTGTAAGGTGACCTGGTGTTGGCCCTCTGAGGGACAATGATCCCCCATAGGAAACCACCCAAGATGGAGCCAAAATGGGAAGGACCTTACATCATTCATAATGTTTACCCCAAATGAGCATACTCCATGGTGACCATGGATGTTGAGCGCATAACTCCTCCCACCAATGACATGTTCCTCAAGCAATACATTGTCTGAGCCTATGGGTCCTGCCTGACCCTAAATTGCACCCTGGTCCTACATGACCATAAAAATTATGGTCCTAGATGACCTTAAACTATATGGTCCCACATGATCTTAAACTGCACGGTCCCGCATGACCTTAAAATGCACGATGGTCCTACATGACCTTAAACTGTCCAGTATTGCATGACATTAAATTGCAACCTCATCCTACACAACATTAAACTACATAATCATCCTCCATGACGTCAAAATTCTCATTATCATCTCGCATGACAATAAAATGAAAAATGGTCTGAGCTCTATGACCCTAAACTAAGATCTATTTTGTCCCCACTGCAAGACATTAAACTACAAGCTAGTCAGGCCTTCCTGACTGAGGCCAAGCCGCAGGCCCCTTGGCCTCATCGGGCCCTGGACCGTCATCCTCACTGCAAGACGTTAAACTGCGAGCTGGTCCGGCCTTCTTGACCAAGGCCTAGCCTTAGGCGCCTTTTCTTCCTCGGGCCTCCGACCCTCATCCTTACTGCAAGATGTTAAACAACAAGCTAGTCAGGCCTTCCTGACTGAGGCCCAGCCTCTGGCCCATTGTCCTTCTCAGGCCCCCGGCCCAGGTTCCCTCTTGTGGGATTTTATAGTGTGGTGTGGGATTATGTCCTCATTCATGTCAGGTTACTCGCTGTACCGTACACATCCCCGGATGAGGTGCGTCTCCTCATCCTACATGACGTTAAACTGTTCTTTTAGAACTATGTATGACTTGATTTTCATCTTCATGGGATACATAGGAATGCACAGACATTTCGCCCGTTGGACCAGCCCAAATAAAAAATCATTCTCCCCGGATCAAGACATATGGCAGGGTCCACACTTTTTCCCCAATTTACGTCAAGAAAACCTCAATCGGGCCGTACGCACCGCTCCCTGGAGACATTCGCTCCTTTCACAGATGAAAACAACCATGCTTCACCCACTCCTTGATTGGGATTCCATCACCTTCCCCATCCTTAAGGGCCCCGGAATGGTATGTATGATATCCCAAAGGGATCTCTTACCACTTCAGGCCAACGCCCTCGAGGATGCTAAGCAACAAGCTGATACAAGTCCCGTGTTTCTAATGCGGTCAGCAGTCGACACTAATTTTTTGCTACAATCATAGATCACCATAGGGAAACTATGTTTCGAACATGGTCGACAACCACCCTAGATCTTTGGGTCCACCCAAAGATGTCCCAAGCATCTAGTGTAGTGATTCGTTCTGCCCCATCCCGAAGTGACGAACTCTTTCTTGGCAGGGCTAACTGTTAGGCGCCTGTCCCAGGTTCTCTATGATGGGATTGTGCGGTGGGGTGTGGGATTCCGTCCTCATTCACATCGGGTTACTCACCGTACCATACACCTCCCCGAAAGACACCTTATCTGACCCTCCTCCTCAATGAAAGACATTAAACTGCACGCTGGTCAGGCCTTCCTGACCGAGGCCTAGCCTCAGGCCCCGTGGTCTTCCTGGGCCCCTGGCCCTCATCCTTATTGCAAGACGTTGGACTGCAAGCTGGTCAGGCCTTCCTGACTGAGGCCCAGCCTCAGGCCCCTTGGCCTTCTTGGGCCCCTTAGCCCAAGTTCTTACCCATAGTGTATGGTGTGGTCTGGGATTATGTCCTCATTCACATCGGGTTACTCGCCATGACTTACACCTCCCCTGTCCATGGAATCATATTCCCCAACCCTCGTCCTCATTGCAAGACGTTAAACTTCGAGTAGGCCAGGCCTTCCTGACCAAAGCTCAACTATCAGGCCCTTTGGCCTTTTCAGGCCACTGACCCAAGTCATCCTTTATTGGAATGTATGGTGTGGTGTGTGATTATGTCCTCATTCACAGTGATTTGTTCACTTTACCATACACCTCCCTTATTTGGGGGTATCCTACACCCCTCCTCATCCTGCATGACGTTAAATTGCATCTTGAGAACTACGTGAGGCTTGATTCCCATTCTTATGGGATACGTAGGACCACCTGAATGTCTAGGCTTCGGGTCCAGCCCCATATTATGGAAATCTCCATCCCACAATGCCCCCTTGGCCTACCCTTCCCCGGAGAGGGGAGTACATAGTGTGTTATGGGATTAAGTCCTCATTCATGTCAGGCTTTTAATGACCTCTCCGTTTACCTCTCCCTCCGGAGCCGCTTTGTCGACCCTTTTCGGCGGTTCACCAATATGCCTATGGGTACTCTGGTTTAGTATCTTGGAATATCAGACCCTACTTTGACACGTCCGCACCCGCTTTTCAGGCTTTGTGTTCCCCTAAATCAGGGCTTTCATCACCTTTCGCACCCAGAGGTACCCCCTGAACGGCCCGTATACCGTGTCTAAGGGCTCTCCTACCGTTATGGGCCAACGCCCCTGAGGGTTTCAGAAAACAAATTGATAAAAATCCCACATTGCGAATATTGTCAGTGGTTGATGCTCATTTGTTGTTCCCACACCAGGGTAAGGCGATATAGATACTGTTTTTCTGCCACAGTTAATAGTTATCCTCCATCTCCACACTAACCCCATTAAGCCCAAAATGTCGGTTACATGATTCAAATCCTTCTCCACCTCATCATGTCCATGTAGAGTTTCAAAACTCTTGGTACTATTCCCCCAGGCGCATCTGCGCGTTAGGGGAACAAAGCCATGTTAGAGGTGTCCTTCGGTGCTCTACACCGACTTCCATTTGACGGATGTTCCAGGTATTGCAATAAAGATCTTCCTCCCTTGTTTCCCGCATCTAGTTTAACTCCCGTGGGCTTAGGGATTTGGTCGAGGTATGCGCTTACATGGAAAGATACCACCCATTCATGGTCCGAGCTCTAAGACCGTCAACTAAGATCTCCTCATAACTACGTCTGGTTTGATTCACATCCCCATGGGATACGTAGGAATGCCCAGACCAATTGTCTTTGGGTCCATCTTAAGTTCAACTAATTTTTCTCTCCCATCATTCTTTCAAGACGTTGACTACGGGACCGCGTGGCGTGGTGTGGGATTATGTCCTCATTCACATCGGGATTGAAATAGCCTCACCACGTGCACAATGTTCTAAGAATTAGCCCTCCTATTTCCTATCCTGCACGACATTAAAAGGCACCCTACAGAACTACGTGTGGTTTTATTCCCATCCTTTTGTGATACGTAAGACCACCCGAATGTGTAGACTTCGGGTCTAGCCCCATCTCTTAGAGATCTCCCGATCTCCCAGTCACCTAGGCCCCTTGGCCTGTCCCTCTCAATGAGGGGGATATATAGGTGTGGTACAATGTTTTTTGGCACCATGCACCCCTTTCTCCTGGTCACCTGCCATCTCTTGACCAACCTCAAGATGAGTCCCTCAACCCATTGTAGTGGTTCTCCCATGTGTTAAGAGTACTCTGGTCTAGGACCAATAGTGTCAGATTCAACTTAGTCAAGTTCCTTCCACTTGTCAAGCTTCGTTTTCCCCTTCATCTGGGATTCCATCATCTTTCACGCCTGAAGGGACCCCCATGAACGGCCTGGATACCACGCCTAAAGGATCTCCTACCATTATGGGCCAACTCCCCCGAGGGTTTTGGAAAATAAATTGATACAAATCCCATTTTGTGAACATGGGCAGCAGTCGATGCTCATTTGTTTGTCCCCATGTCAGGCTAATGCGACAGGATGCTGTGTTGCGAACATGGTCAGCAGTAATCCTCCATCATCACGAAAACCCCTTAAGTCCTATAATGCTGGTTGCTTGATTCATGTTATGTTCCACCCCATCGTGTCCAGGTGGAATCTTGACACTCTTGGAGCTATCCCTCAGTGCACCTCAGCACGTCAGGGGGACAAAGCTGCAATACGGCATCCTTTAGGGATCCCACAATTTGAGCTCTAAGACCATAAACTAAGATCTCCATATAGAACTATGTATGGCTTGATTCCCATCTTTAAGGGATACATAGGACCACCTGGACATCTCATCTTCTTTTCTACCTCATTTGGGAGCTAGTCTCCCCCCCTTTATCTCTTACCTCTATATAGGCCCCTCGGCCGGAGGTTCCTCTCTCAGAATTATGTACGGTGTGATATGGGATTATTTACTCATTCACGTCGGTTATGTTTCAAGGCACCATACCAATTCCCCACCCAGCATCGTCTTTGCTACGTCCGTGCTACATGAAGTTAAAATGCCTGCGTGGTCCTATCACACGACCCCAAACTTTTACATTAACGTCCTGGCTGTATGACGAAAAACAGCACTGAATTTTGATGACTGCATTGTAGAGGACATCACGTTGGGTATTGGTCATGCACCATAACATTTTTTAACTCCTATTATTACTTTATTCTTATGGCTACACCAGGGCTTGCTACGCCAGACCTGTCGCTTCACAAAAAAAACCACTCACCATAAAGGACAAACAAGATTTATCAAATACCTCTTCTCTTGGCACGAGGTCCATGCCCGAACACCCTTTCATCCTTTGCACTAGTACCTCACCATGTTGTGCCAGCCTCTAGAACTACGTATGGCTTGATTCTCATCCTCATGATATATGTAGAAGCACCTATGTACTTTCCTGCGGGCCTAGACTAACTTTCATGTTCGGTCCCTCGACTCGAGCACGTCCCTAGAGAACACATGGCAAGTAGGGCTTATGTCCTCGTTCACGTCATGTTTTGTAACCACCCTACCATGTGTCCTCTGCCCTCCTTACCCATTCATTGGTCCGATTTCTATGACATTAAACTAAGACCCTTTCAAGAACTACATGCAACTTGATCCCCATCCCCATGGTGTACATAGGAATGCCTGTGCATTTTCCCTCAGGCCCAAAAACACTCGTTTTCAATCCCTGGACACTAAAACCTCTCCCATGGGGGTTGTTCGGTGTGGTGTGGGATTAGGCCCCCATTCACAAAGGGTATTTGAGTTACCCCACCATGTGCCTCCTTTGTTTCCTCCCATCCATGGTCCGAATTCTACGACCCTAAACTAAGATCTCCCTATGGGAAAGGACTCAACTCCCTCTATATAATATGTCTCATTAACGTATTCAGATGCGTTTTGACAAAGAGCCTGATGTGTGGGATTTTCATGGGGACATTCCCCTCATTCCATGACCAAGCTTCATGAGCTCTCTATTTGGATCCTCATCCTCTTCCACATCCAAAAGGACCCTCAGATGACATGTATACTAGGCTTAAGGGCTCTCCATGGATGCTGGGCCTAAGGGTTATTCTATCGTTTTGAGCCAACGACCCTAAGGATCTCAGACAACATTTGCGATAGGTCTTGCGTTTTGAACATGATCAACATTCGACCCTCATTTGTCTATCACCATTCCAGGCTAATGCGATGCGGATGCTTAGTTTCCACCACGGTCAACAGTTATCCTCCATCATCACACAACCATCATTGTGGTCCAAATTTTGAGCCTCATGATTCACACATTTCCATTCTCTCATATTCAAGTGGAATTCTGATATACTCAGGTCTATCTCTTCTCACATCTAGGCGCACTTCGTAGACATGTTAGCACCATTGGGTCTGTATTCACCGAGCATCCCTTCATCCTAACCTATCCCTTCTTGTTTTGGGAATATCCCCCATTACTTCTTGTTTCCCACATCGAACACAACTCATGTGGGCTTAGTAGTTTTCATAGGCTGTGTACCGGTGAAAAAAGGCTTCTTATCGTCCTAAATGACGTTAAACTATGCTTCCAGAACTACATGTGGCTTGATTCCCATCCTCATGGGATACATAGAGACATCCTCTTATTTTTCCTAGGCTCCATCCCACAGGAAAAATAAGTACCATTCCTCCCCATTTCTGTCCCATGGCCTGAACCCTCGGGGGGAACTATATAACTGTAACTCTACCCTGAACAAGTCCAGGATGCCCCACGATGTTAGTGGGAAGAGACAACCCCCCTCGATAGAGAGGCCCTGTCTAAAAGAAGGAATGATCCACGATCAAAATGATGCGTCCATCTAGTGTGCTTCCACCACGATGGCGTAACCTCAAGAGTGTTGGATTCTATTTGAAAAAACCCTCACTCCACATCCCACGCTTTTCTTGCCCACTTATTCAGACCCTCGTCCCATTTTTTTTGGGAGGAACCCCCTAACACTATGGATACTCAACCTATGGTCCACCTGCTATCCTGGGCCAACATTTCGGAAGACTAGTCTTGTTTGGAAGGACCCTCTAATAGTCTGGATTCTTGGCCTATGGTCTGCCTGCTATCTTGGGACAACGTCCCAAAAAGACTGATCAATGATATTTATGTTAGGCGTTGTGTTGCGAACACGGTCAGAGGGCATCCCTCATATGTTGTCCCCATTTCAGGCTAATGAAATATGGATGCTGATTTTCCACCACGGTCAACAGTTATCCTCCATTTCCAAGACACCCCATAGTGTTCCGAATCTTGGGTATCTTAATTCACACTTCCCATTCCCATCTATTTGGACCTATTTTAGCTCCCCTGGCGTTGCAACGTTCGTGCACAAGAGCATGTCGGAAAAATAGTAATTCGGCTATTATGAGAACTTCATTCTCCAGTCTAGTCTCTCCTATTTTCCTGAAATCTAGACCGGTTATCCAACCCCGGATGCCCGAAGCTTGGTTTTCACACCTATGTTTGGATGGGGAGATGGGGTGACTATCCCTTGTTTCTCACATCGGGCCCAACCCATGTGAGCTTAGGGAATTATCCCTGAGCATTCCTTAAACATCATAATGATGCAATGAACCAATGAAAAAAAACAGAACTCATGCATGCTACTGCATTCCAAAACAAAATCAAAGCACGGAAGTACATTTAAGGGTTTGAAATCATTACATTACCCAGGGGGTCAAATCCCCCCATAGACGGATTGACCCCATCAAAAGAGCGGTGCAGCTCCGCCACCCTTCGACATGTGGCGTCCAGGAATTGTGGTTTCCAACTCAGCTCCTCCTCCTCCTCAGCAGCAATGGGGCAGAGTTTTTCAGCCTCAGCTCAGGACCGCCCTACATTATCTTGAATGAAAACCATCTATTTAGAAGCCTACCTCATACGCTCTTCCGCCACTTTCTTTTGGGCCTTCAATAGCATGATCAGTTCAGATTGTGCATTAAGAGAGGCTGAGTGCTAATCCGCTCGGATCTGTATGTTTTGGACTTCGTTTTCAGCCTCATGGAGCTTCTTGATGTCCGTTGCCTTCCTCCGCTTCTAGCCCACGTTGATCCCATGACCGTACTCTCAGATCTTCTCTGCCATAAGTTCCCAGATCAGCATATGAGGATGCTGGTAATCCACTCCCCCAGCACATTGTTCGCATAACTTATTGTGAAGTTTGTCCATTTCATCCAGCCATAGCGCTTGGGGGGTGTCATTGATGAAGCGTGTGATCATCTTCCACGATCAGCGGTAGACTATTTTGTTATCCTCTGCATCAGAGGTCGTCTCATCCAAGTCCGACCAATTAGCAAGCTCGTATGTGTGGTATGACTTCAAGAAGTCTTCAGTGGGATTTTCATCTGGCCTGGGATCAGGTGTGACATCCGGTGTTGGATTAGATGCGGCATGACTTGGGTTGACCGACAGATCTTCATCATTATACCCCACCTCGAGGACCTTAGGCATGACCAAGATGGTTGTGCCACCAATGATATGGGACAGTACAGCTCGTGTGGGCATGGTAACGATCTCCACGACCACCGGCATGCCCCTAGGAGGGATGCCGCCAGAAAGCCTGACCAACCTCGCCGCAACAGCCCATGCTAGACGAAGAACTATACGTAACATAGAAGGGAATGGACGTTAGTTGGCACGATCAATGTGTGACAGTAATGAATTATGTGGAGAGGACATACAGAGATTTAACTCCTAGTACTACTCCTGAGTTGATGCTGATGGGACCCCGAGGCATGGACCTCCGTGTATTTTCGGAAGGACTGATGATTCTGGAGGATCCACCTCAAGTGCCCTAGCCCCACCAAACACCGAACTAGACACGACCACATGTGTGGGTTCTGAAGGTCCTTCATCATCATCCATTGAGGGGAGAGAGCGGGGTTTCTGTATCAGGTCCTCCTGTATGGTTCAGATGTTGGTAAGAGGCCCATAATGACATGAGAACATACCCTGATGGAATAAACATGGAATGTTACTTCAAGAGCCTCCATGAAATCATTGAGATCCAAGTCTTGATCGCCGACAACACCTTCCTCCAATGGGCTCTCTCCACCAACATCGTCACCCCATGAGGATTCATCTGAATCTTCTGATAGAGGTAAGCGCTCCCCCAGCTCGACGACCGATAGTTGTGGGGGAACCGTCTGACCCAGCAGTACCCTCACCCAGTCTGTCATTGGACGCAGGGCACCGCTGGAAAGTAAAAAGACCTCCAGATCATCCAGGTATTGCTCCGCCTCAGCCGGAGACATTGTTATACCAGCCTGGACAGGGCCTATACCCGGTAAATACATCTTGAGGTGATTTAGGTGTTCCCACATCTCGGGTAGACTGAGGTGTTGTCGATTGATATCCCAAATGTCCCAGGAATCCATGAAAACAGCATTCTCTGGCATGTCGATATGGCACAACCGCTTCCCTAGAGCCTGAGTGGATATCCTACAGAATCCCCTCGCTGGCCACCCCTCCAGATGGACCTGCTCCCCTAGGACCATCAGATCTGCTGCTGCTGGATCCTTCACAGCTGCCTCACCCTTAGTTGGTGCAGGTCTCGCCGCCATGGAAGCTCTGCCACCGCGAGAGGCCCTTGCCGCCCTCTGACCCCGACCTCAGGAAAGGGATGCCTACCTTCATCAACTCGAATAGTTTGCTACTTCAGAATTTCTCCTAGGTAAGCTGTCTCCCAGCTGATGGCATACTTCTCCACCAGTCCAAAGGTGGAAGTGGGAAGAGGAAATGCATTTTGAATTTTCCCATCTTCCTGTGTGAACCTGAGCCACAATTGCCTCATCACACACGGGTGCTCCTCGTGGAGCACCTCCTAGCAGACCTGTGGGGTCAGTCACTATAGGCACCGGAACTGCCTCTCAAATTGGTGCGGGGTGTATGGCTTGTAGAGAGGATCACGATCCACACTTGCCACCAAGACGCCACCTCCGAAGGCCAAGAGATAGGCACGGTTCTCTTCCGTTCCCCGACCATCATCAGTGACTACCCCCGATGGCATTTGAAACGGGTGAATGTTAAACTCGTCCGCCTTCCACACCCGGTTTAGCACTATTGGAACAGTTAGTTTGACTGGAAATCTCCCAACAACATTCAAAATGGATGGGAGAAAGTTTGACCATGGTGACGATATGGGGTTTGGATATTCGTAAACCCCCCTGACAAGCCCCGCGATCCACCCATACAGAAGGTGGAAGGTCCTGCATATCCTCGGTGGCTTCTTGACCTTACTGACCTGCCGTAGCATCTTGTACAATCTAGCGAGCATCAGAATCCTCAGATTGACCCGAATTCCCGTGGACATCATGGATTCCATGATGAATGAGCTTGGCGACACGCCCATGTTTCTATCCCTCACTAGTAGGATCCAACCGCAGATAAGGGCCCAGATAAACGCCACCAGCATGACTATCGGCTGCTGTTCAGTGCTGACACTGAAACCCTAGGTCTTCCATTGGCTATCGTCCATGAGCCGCTAATATGCGTTCTCCTTTCCCCATTGAGCCCCCTTATGGAATGTTCAAGGCCTTGGGGAAAAATCTCAGTCCACGGGGAAGATCAGGAAATGCTTGAACCACTTCTTAAAGTGGACATCTCTCACTGCTTCCTTGTCCTCTCCAGGGACCAATCTCATCAGTGCCAATGCCAGCCGCGGCATCTACTCAGGATCCTCCCACGCACTCATGACAGGAAGGAACTCATCATACATAGCCCCCAATATCGGGACCCCCGAGATCTTATGGACATCCCACAGACTGATGCCAACCTCCCCATGGTGTAGGTGAAATGTGTTGGTCCTAGGAGACCACCTGCTCAACAACTCTGGAATCAGCTATTTTGGTTGATAAATGTGGAATTGGGAGGCCCATGCCACCTCATACAATCCCACTCTCCTCATATCGGCTCCAAATTCCTCGCATGAGTCACCTACTCAGTAGGCCCATGACTAATCCTTGGTGAAGTTGTCGCCCTGGTGCAAGTCCCACTCATCGGACCACCCCTTCTTCTTATCCCTCAAAGATGCCATCGGTATGGTGCGGTACATGGGAGGGGATCTCTCCAGTTGCAATGGATTCCCATAAATGTTTTTCAGATGATTTTACAAGTAGTCGGCGGTGATAGGTGTGAATTCCTCCCATGCATGACCATCGGCCACCCTGAACCATTGGCGCTGGCACGGTGTGCTTTTGAACTAGCAAACTGGTTCGTCCCTGCTCGCATAAGGAATGAAGACGTCATCCCTTAGCCTGAAGCCATACAAGGGATACTTATTTCATAGAAGATAGTTCTTTTGGATCTCTGATAGTAAATATGTCAAAGAATTATGGTCCGAGGGGCTTCATACTAGCTCTCCCAGGCCCAGAAAGTTGGCCATCTCATCCCTCCGGGCAGCGTCTACGAGCACCCCCAGCGTAGCTTCTTGATGGGCCATTGGGTTTCAGAACTCGGAAAAATTTCAGGTCGGGTCGCAAATATCATTCACAGAGATCATTTGTGAAGCTCAGTATCAAATCCATGATGTGGAGCCTGGCCCCTATTATAAAGCACGCATTCACTTGGCATTGTCGCGAAGTCAGAGACTCACGGTTCGCTGTGAAGCTCGATTTGCGGTGATCAGACGCAGAGTACGCGGAGCTTCATGAATCGAGATAACAAAAGGAAAAAGTCATAGATAGGTGAAAGGAAAAAAGAGAGGTCATCCCCCCTATTTATAGGCGGTGGCCTTCGGAGCTTCGTGGTGCGTCCAGCCCACACGGAGCTTCGCGGCGTGTCCGGACTTTGCAGCCCTTGTCCACCTCGCGTGGCCGCTTCATGAGTCAGCACCGCGAATTGCCGATAATTTTGGCGATTTACCTCATAATTTGACCTTTTATCCCTCCATAGCTTCATGTCTGAGAGGGGAATTTTTTGGCACCAAAATATTTTAAAAAAGAAGAGAAGAAACAGAGGCCCCATGCCCTGCCTTGCGAAGCCCCAACGCGGAGCCCCCCAAGAAATGCGGCTTCCGCGAAGAAAACGAGGTTGTACCTCTCCATGAATTCCCATGACATTAACGAACCCTTCGTGAAGCAAATTAGGTGGTACCTATCCATGAACGCCACTGATGTTCGCGAACCCTCCACGAAGCAAAAGAGGAGGTACCTCTATGCAAACCCGGTTGACGTTCGTGACCCGCCGCGAAGCAACCGACGCCCCCTTCATGCTGCGTAAGATCTACTTCATGGCACCTATTTCCTATAAATACTCAGCTCCCCATAATCCCCATGGATGGAAAATCCGACCTTTCAGCTTCTCAGCTCCCAAATCGTGAAGCACTCATTGCTCTGGGAATCATGAGCTCTGCAAGGTATTTTTGCTTCCTGAGAGGCATCCACCTTTTCTCGTTTTGAGCCCCTCTTCCAAGAGGGATTCCCTTTATGAATCCTAAGGGAATTATCAAAGGAAGGGGATACCCAAGGGGACCCGGGATATCGCAGAGCATTTATGTTTCATGAAACACCCACCCTATACACGCGATCCACATGCCAAGGTAGGGTCACTGTACTTCATGATGTACACTGCTTCACAGCACTTCGCTTCACACGGAACCTATTCTTCGCAAGGTAGTGCTCCACGAACACCCTTCCACTTCATGAAGCACCTCCCATTCGCATCTCCGCCCCATGATAAGGCTAAGGCACCCCACTTCGTGAAGAACCCCTCTTTGCAAGTTCCCTCTACTATGAAGAGCAACCCAATTCCGCAAGGCCCCTACATGTGGAACCCTCTTCTTGGAAATTCCTTTTCCCATGCGACCCTCCTGGTTTTCATGATGTGATTTCAAAGTCCCCTGGACAATACCTCCCGCAGAGTCTCTTCTCCTAATTCTTCTTCACATAGGCACACTAATGGCTATTACTTCATCACATAGCCATGCGAACATGGACCCCTGATGGTTCACTATGCGACCCCCTTCTACACGACATTGCGGGTACCTTTCCTCCCACAGGGAGAAGAGATTACCAGTCATGTATGTTCTAGGGTTGCGGAGTAAACCCAGATTGTCCAAGCAGCAGAATGTTAAACTGCCAAGCACCTTGTCCTCAACACATAGCATTAAAATGTGACCCGACCCCGGGCCTCGCATGCTGGGTCCCCCCAGCACGAAAATTCATTACGCTACTCGTCTCCATGGGGATGGGATCATCCCCCCACATGGGATGATATCCTCCCTCTCGGAGTGGCGTTTGTCTATAGGGGAAGGGAAACCGCCTTTTTGTAAGCCCCTAGCCCCTCTTGCGGAAGGTAGAAGCCATGCACCTCCGTACTTCCCCACCGCCAAGGCCAGTGGTGGGTGTGATAGGGAATGAGGCACCTTCTTTCTTTGGTCCCAAATCCCTCTCCCTCTGCACTTTTTCGCTCTCAGGTATCGATCTTGGAGTAAGTCCCAGCACAATGGTTCTCCTAACACGTAAGCCCCTCTTCACTTACCACAGACGTATCCTTCGCGACCTGATCATCAGGTCCCTGCAACCTCTTGTTTCTCACATCGAGCATGACTCTCGTGGGCTTAATGTGAGCACCGACCATGACACACCCTGGGATTCCTAAGAGTGTAAGCCCAAAAACACCCTCGTCCTGCATGATGCTAAATTGTACCCCCGAACTATGAGGTCTTTGATCCGTGATAAGGCATGGTACGTAGGAAACCTCTTGAGGTTCAACCCCAACACCCATCGGACCCTAGGTCCACCTTCACATCGGTTCGCTGGAATCTCTAACCCAAACTATGATTACATTGATCCATGTCAAGGCATGGTACGTTTGAAGCCCTTATGAGGTTCAAGCCCGACAATCATTGGCCCGGACTGTCTCTGTGTTTGTGTGCTAAGACACCTTTTCACCTGAACTAGAGGGTCTTTGATCCATGACAAGGAATGGTACGTAGGAAGCCTCATGACGTTTAATCCCACCACTCTGTCCTTACGACCTCATTCACGTCGGTTCACAAAACCCCATACTGGGCCGTCTTAGAGCGTAAGCCCCATTCTACCTGAACTATGAGGACATTGATTCGTGTTAAGGCATGGTACGTAGAAAACTGCCCGAGGTTCAAGCCCAACACCCATCGGACCCCCGGTCCACCTTCACGTCGGTTCGCCGACATCCCCATTTGAACTTCGTGGTCTTTGATCCATGTCAAGGCATGGTACGTAGGAAGCCTTCTGGAGATTCAATCCCACCATCCACTTAGTCCAAGGTCCTTATTCACGTCGGTTCTCTAACACGCTCGCGTACCGCATGACGTTAAACTACATCCCAATCCAGTGGTAAGCCATTGCGACCCTACCATCTAGTTGTTCTGACACCCCTTCATGTCTGTTCAATAGCCCCTTTTCAACCTGAACTACTTGGACTTTGATCCATGTCAAGGAATTATACGTAGGAAACCTCCTGAGGTTCAAGTCCAACACCAATTGGACCATGTTCCATCTTCACGTCGGTTCACCAGTGCTTCATTTCGAACTATGTGGACTTTGATCCATGTCAAGGCATGGTACGTAGGAAGCCTCCCTGATGTTCAAGCCCACCACCCATTGGTCACTCCGACCCCATTCACGTCAGTTCTCACCAATCGAACTACGCGGAACTTTATTCCCTGCCACGTGGATACATAGGAGGTCTCTTCGAGGCTCAAGCCCATCCCTACCATCATCTTCATGATGGTCCCATCGCATTCCCCATCCACTCTATTCAACTTTCCATTATCGATACTGATTCTTACCCAGGCTGCCACATCCCGGTGAGATCATACCACCTCACTCCCCTCCACAGTATTCGGGAAGCCGCCCATGCACTGGCCCCAATATCGGTGTTCCCTCAAGGGGGTTCCTCAATCTGATACACCCTCATAGATGTTCTGATCAGTCTGACCCATCTCCATTGGACGTTAAACTTGTGGAATACCCTATGTTATGCATAGGAAGATAAGGAAAACCTCAGATACATGCCTATGTAATATGATTTCCCGTGCTTGATGTGGGATGCCTTGGGCTTCCGCGCCCTTGAAAAGCCCTGTAATAAGGAACAAAAGATAGACACGTCAATTCCCCAATGTTCAGACACATTAATGATGCCTCGACATGACTACTCCCCCAACTGAAGGTTTCTTCCCTGACCGAACCCCTTAGAATGTCCTGACAAGAAGCAGTGTAATTAACTGGAGTCCCTGGAAGCATGACACTGGGATGAGTTTCAAAAACAAAGTATTAAATCTATGAGGGAGACCCGGACTAGGTGACGAGATCTGATGAGGAATCCATGGAAGTAGAAATTGACATCCCATCATCCCATTTCAATCACGGAGCAGACGTCCCTAAATAAGGAATGGATGCCACCCGCCTTTAGAAAGAAGGAATATGGGGCAACAGCTACACGTCTCCACAGACGAATGCGCACGCCATAGTGAAAGCATTACAAAAAACAGTTTAAATTCATGCTGGACTCCTTAACCCAGGAAATGTATTTCTTGAGAAACATGGCATTAGGGGAGGAGTTATACAGTCACTATGTATGGTAACTAGGGAGTATGCTCTATTGGAGTAAACCATGTGAACAATGTTAGGTCCTTCCAATTTTTGTTCTGACATGTGTGGATTCCTACTGGGTATCATTGGTGTCTTGAAAGAAAAATACCACGTTTCCTTTCAATATGAAGTGGAGGTGAACTTTATTTCTAAAAACACGGGCTATTTTTTTCTAATGCCTCTTGAGATTGTGAAGGGCATGAAGCCTGTTCTCATCGAGATCTTGAAATTCAGCCAAATGGATTTTAGATACCTTATATGGATCCTGCTAGTCATAGAATATTAGTGTGTAATTAAGTCAAATGAATCTCAATGGGCTAGACAGCCTTCGTTCCATACACCAGAGAATATGGAGTCACCGGGGTGGAATTATGAGTCATTTTCTGATAAGCCCAGAGGGTATTGGGGAGCTTTTCCCGACAACTCTTATTGTTCTGACCAACCAGTTTTGGTAAAATTTTATAGAGGGTTTTGTTGAAATCCTCGATCTATCCATTTTCTTGCATATGGTAGGGGAGGTATGGCTAGAACCGATATTTTACTTGGCGTACACTTTCTTCAGCTCAACTGCCCGAAATTCATACCATTGTCAGTGAGGATGGTGTTAGGGACTCCAAATTGGTAGATGATGTTGGAGCTCACACAGATTATGATGGAATGTTCATTGAACTCCTTGAGTTCAACTGACTCTACCCACTTGGGGAATAAATCCATAGTAGTTAGGATAAACTCGCACTAGCGAGCAGTCGTCAGTGAATATGGTCCCACGAAATCGAGTCCCCAAAATGTGATGGGCCAAGAGTAATTGGTAGTGTGGAGAGGCTCCAGTGGATAGTTCATGAATTTATCATGAATTTGGCATGCATGACACCTCTTGGTGAATTCGATGCCGCCATGGATCATGGAGGGCCTAAAGTACCCCAACCTCTGGATTTGGTGCAATAACATTGGCCAATTCTAATGAGCCTTGTAGGAACCATCATGAACCTCCTTCATGACTTGATAGATCTCTAATACGTAAATAAAGTGGAGGAGAACCCCATCAAACCTGTGATTTTAGAGGATCCACTCACAAACAAGGCCATCCTAGATGGTGAACTGTAGTGTGCGGTGTCAAATTCACTCACGCTCGTCTTGGTCTGCCAGGCCATAATCATTTTGGAGATACTCGATGAAGGAGGTTCTCCAATCAGGAGTCACTACAATCACTGCATCTTGGAGACCTAGGGGTCCTGACATGGAGGCGTCGGCAGTAATATGGCTTACCTATGGGCTTTCATGGACATCTGGAGTAACTGGAGCAATGACTCTTCGGTGTGACACATTGATAATCAGGTCATCGTGTTTGGGCTCTGCAAGCGATGTATCCAAGTTGGCTAGGGCATCAGCCCAGTCATTCTGAGATAGAGGGATAATAGTAACTTTTGGATGAGATGGGAACTGGGACATTAACTGGAGAGTGTTCTCCAACAATGGCATTAGCTCTAACTTTCTGACGACATATTCACAATTGATCTGCTTGATGACTAGTTCGGAATCCACTTTCACATGTAAATGGGGAACATAAATCATGAGGGACAGCTCAAGGACAATAATGAGAGCCTGATACTCCACCTCATTGTTGGTGTAGTATTCTGACAATAATAATGAGTATGGTATAATTGCTTGAGTTTGGGTATTGAAGACGATACCTAGGCCTACTCTGTTGAATTTGGGATCATTTAGACTCCTACCGGTGGGGCTCTGGGAAGCAACATCAAAATGAATCTACCCGAATGGTATGGCATGGTCCACTGAGAGGATCACCTCATTGGGAAAGTATGGGTCCATAGACTGGTCAGGAAGAGCTGGATGGGTAGCAAGGAAGTCTTCCAATCCTTATCCCTTAATGTCCTTCTGAGGGACAAACATGGTGTTGAACTGCTGGAGAATCACTGCCCACCTAGCTTGATGGCCCGTCATTATGGGACGGTACAAGATGTACTTTAGAGGTTCTACCTAATACAGCAGTTGTAACTCATGATGCTGGAGGTAATGCTGCAATTTCTACATGGATAATACCAGCGCAAGGTAGGTCTTCTCGACAGGGGAGTATCTGATTTCTGTATCAAAGAGCATGTGGCTGAGGTCGTAGAGGTTGTTGTCCATCCCCTCATAATTCTTTTGGGCATGAAGGGAACTAAGAGATCATTCCAGGGTGGTCACATAAAGGACCAACAGATTTCTAAATACCGATGGAATCAAGAAAAGAAGATAGAGAAGATACTACTTGATTTACATGAATGGAGTCTGGTATTCTTCACTCAACTCATAGAGTGTGCCTATCTTCATGAGCCGAGAAAAGGGCTTACACATTCTAGTCATATTGAGAATGAATCGGCGTATTTAGACTATGTGGACTTGGAAACCTTGAAGATCCCATATGTTTCTTGCGGGAGACATATGGCAGATGGCTTTTATCTTCTTGGGGTCTATCTTGATGCCATGGTATCTGACAATGAATCCAAGAAGCATGTCATAGTTTACCCCTAAAGCCCACTTCAATGGGTTCATCTTCAGATGGTGATAATGGAAGAAGACTAACACTTTCTCTAGATCCTTGAGATGGTCCTGGTCCTGGAGAGATTTGACCACAAGATCGTCCACATAACATTCGACCAACATTCCAAGAATCATCTTAAATATGCGATGCATAGCCTGCTGATAAGAGGTACTTGCATTTTTTAAAAAGAATGGCATAACTTGATAACAAAAATTACCTTGTGGGGCCCTGAAGGATATAGATTCTTCATCCATAGGGGCCATGTGGATCTAGTTATACCTGGAGCACCCATCCATGAGAGAGATGGATTGAAACCCTACAGTATCATCGATCAAGAGTTCTGTCATAGTAGTGGGAAAATCTTCCTTCGGGTAGTGATGGTTGAGATCTCGGAAGTTGATGCAGACTCTTATTTCTACTTTATTTTTTTTAATTGCCACTATATTGGATAGAAATTAGGGGTATTGGACCTCTTTAATGAAATTGGCTCTAATATGCTTGTCAACCATGGCCTCATCCATGGATCCGTGGGAAGGGTGCATATTTCTGGGAGGCTGCTTGAACCCATGATGGTTTTTCAGAAGACCAAAGTGGTGGACGGCTACCAGGGGATATAGTCCTGCATCTCATCTTAAATCCAGGAAAACACATCACGATGCTGTATAAGGAAGTCTATGTACTGGTGTTACTCCTCGGGGGCATAACGGCACTTATCAGTGCGGGTTTCGGGTCTGCCTCACTATTTAGATTCAATTGTACCAACTCATCCACTATTGTGGAGATTCCCTCTTCAATGGAGGGAGGATAATCCTCTATATCCTCTTCTCCAGTTATGGAGGATGGATCCTCAGCAGGAGAAGTTTCTTCTGAGTCGGCAGATATTGATGGGAGGCTGGTGTCGGCCTGAGCAGTAGTGGGCTTTGCATCGGGGGACTCCAGTGCTGCCGCAACCATAACAATGAAGGTTGTTGATCTGATCTCATCTGGTCTTCGGCCCAAGGGTCCATGTTTGATGATGTCATAGCAGTAGTGGCATGTCGGATTGAGCCAGTTTCTACTACCCCAGCGGAACAAGAAAGTATAATGTATTGTCGTTTCCATGGGGCATACATCCCTATACCTTATGGGGGAAGGAGGCTCTGGTATCACCTGAGCCTCATCTGTATAGAAGTACGAGGTAATATTCTAGTTTCTCTTAGTCTTTGGAATGTACTCCCCCCTCATTCTAGAAAAAAACAAATCATTTTCCAATGTCTATGGTTTTAGCCTCCTACTGATGGATCAGAAAGATGTAGGTATCATCTAGATCTGTCCACGGGTTGATCGAAGCCATAGCATGCTCAACTTAATTGGCTTGAATATGATTTCCCTTTCACTTATAATAGCCGACCTCTAGATTATGGGATTCACAAGAGGCCTAGGGAGATGCGTCACCTTGGAATATGCCTACTCGACAATTGATGGAGTACTTGAGGCACTGGTGATATGATGAAGGCACTGCTTCATGCAGATGGAGCCATGGCCTTCCCATTAATGCATTATAGGCTATGTCCTGGGAGACAACCATAAATTTGGTGCTAGAAACTAGGCCACCAAACTGGGTCTTCAAGTGGATCTTACTGACCGATGTCTGTTCTGATTTTTCATAACCTTAGATTCTCAGGTCAGAGGGACATAGATCATCCTTGTACAACCCCCATTTCTGTAGTGTCTGATTAGGGATTAGGTTGATCCCAAAGCCCATTTCAACAAGACAACGGTGAAACTCCTTGCCACTGAACTAGCTAGTGACGTACAGTGGGTGAATGTGACTCTGTATGGGGGAGTCTTCATATTCTTTAGAGAATGAGATGATGTACTTTCATTCAACATTATCAATATATTCTGCATGGAAAAACTTTTCAGATGCTACATTCGTCTCAAACTAGAGGGGGCTTCTTAAAGCCTCTATGAGGGCCTCACGCATGTCTGGCGACAGGTGACGAGCGTCAAGGATAGTGAGCCTTGGAGGAATGTTGGAGAGGTGTTTGAGAACATCATTTATCTGTGCCATGCGTGAAATTCTACTTACAGGTGGTCACTCTATGACAGGGGGTATGGTTGGCCCTACTGGTTTGACCGACGATTAACTGGTCCTAGGAGTATCTTACTGCTCCCTAGTAGAATCCTGTGGGGGAACTACTGGATGAAGGCAAGAGGGTTTAGACTGATCTATTGTAGGGAGCAACGGGTCATGGAATGGTTGGTTGCAGTGCGATAGAGGTGACTTCAACAAGTAAAATAGCACAAATGGTGGTGGAGGTGGGTTTGAGGACATCAGATGAGGAGGTTGCACATGCTGATCTCGACACGGGGCTTGTTGTCTAGTCTCGGTAGCTTGCACAGCCTAGATGGAAGTACTAGCCGTGGCACTCCGATGGCCTAGGTATCCACGACTCCAACGACATTGGCAGTGACTAGGGACTTTGGGAAGATCCGCCTGCTGCTCCTCATCATCGAGGGTCATATAGAGGTTTAGCATATATACGGTATTAACCGAGGTGTAACCTTGACTGCCACTTGAAGAGTCATCCGCTACAGAGTAGATTCTAGGAGGACTTTCCATCTCTGAGGGCATGATGTTTTTGAGAATATGAGATGATGATGGCATCGATAGGGGATATATTTTCCATAATTTCATTGATGTTTAATTTTTTGAGAGGAGTAAAGTAGAGATGATGATGCAGAAGCAGTAGTTTCTACTTTTGAAGGCTCTAGCCGAATCAGGCATGCACGAATAATTCCATGGGAGTGGGTGAATATTTTACTAGCCATCCAGTTGACATATTTTTGAGACCCATGGCTAGAAACCTGATGCCACTCACCCTCACTGTCACTGATGTTATCTAGCCTTACGAAGACACAAGCCACATGTGCTGGGGATGGGCATAAGCGAACTATGTTGTTATCCACCTAGTCCTGAATCAAATCCTTGTACACATAGTGTTGTTTGAGGGTGTTCCCTAGGATACGGTGATAAGGGTATTAGTTAGGGTGATCAGTGAGGTTTTCCTCTTCTGGCCTTGTACACTTAGGAAAATGCAAAATCCACAGCTCTAAGGTGTTGTGGAAGTAATCGGGGACCTAAGCCTCGTTGATCGAGTAGGTCTAGCTTCTATTGTCCGGAAAGGGGGCCCTTGGATCCTGACACTGACAAGGAGATAGAGGAGCCTGTCATGGTGGCAGAGCCTGATTATCCAACCTGGGTGGTGGCGGCGCATTACGTGGGTGGGCCTGCAGATTTTGAGGCGGACGCTACTGGGCCGGAGGCTGCGCCTGGGGTGTATGACCCCTGTGAGGCTATTAAGGTGGATCCACACATAACAAATATAGTTTCATGGGGGTCTCTATTTGAGCCACTACATAGGGCTTGGCTCTGGCGGCCCTTCTCATAGGAATTGAATGAGGTAATGGACGTTCTTGGCTATCCTATTATAGGGATTCCTCTAGGCACTGGGCCTTATCAGAGATGTCTCAGAATCCTCCAGGGTAGTTCTGGGTGATCAGATTGGGGACCAGTACTGTCTTGACATTCCGGACAGACATCGTTAGAGGTTTCTCCTATGTTTGTGGCATGTGAAGAGAATAAATGAACCCCTTCCACCGGGAAATAAAGTCTGTGACACGCTCATCATGCCTCTGCTTTCACTTAAAGAGGTCAGTGATACTTGTCTTCCAGGTGGTGGAACTGATCTGGTAGAGGAATTACCTCTGAAGGTCCTCCCATCCATCTACTAATCTGATGAGGAACTATTTGTACTTGACCAACGTCAATCCCCCCAATGTCAACCCAAAACACTGATGTTTGGTGGATTCTGCTGTGTTGGGGTCCCCAACATGGGTCCACACCTTGAAATGATGCGGGCCAACTGCTGTGGTGGATCCCCTGTTCAATTGAAGGGAGAGAAAGTGGGATTTCCAAAAGATGGGGTGCTGGGATATCATCCAACCATTCTGAATATGGATTACCGTAAGGTGTGAGCACCACTTTTCATGTCTCCAATTCCTCGAGGTGGGAAATGATTCCCGCCATTGGATCATTTGGGCAGGGGTCCCTGTCTTAATGAGGGTCCCTGACCACCAGTGTGTTGTCGGGTTCTTCAACATGGTAAGTAGGCCTGGCGGCTCAAGCAGTGGCTAGCAGAAGGACCTATGGGGCTGATGGGGGAACCAAAGCTGGGCCCTGGGGATTGTTACGCTACTCAAGAGGGTTGGGAGAGACATACCAAGCCCTCTTTCCATGAGATTTGGCCTCAACCCTTTCTGTGTGGGCATGATAATCAGGGTCTTCTAGGGGTAGTTTTCTGATGGGAAGTTGGGCCTGCCCCTACTGTCCTGGCAGAGGATCACCATAGTCTGGCTGTCTCTCCACATCACATTCAATAAGAAGGTCTTGAAACAACTTCTTATATATGAGGATTTGCTGATTAAATGAGACTTTTTTGGGATCTTCCACTACCTTCGGGACTAATCCAGATGGGTCTGTGGGTTAGGAAGCTTTGAGGTGCTCTTTTCCCTTATTGAGATTGAGGCTGAGGACTACAGCCATAGTGAGCCAGGGAAGACCAATTAAATTCATCTATTGATGATTAATCCTCCATGATAGATCCAAGAGTTGTGAAACTCCATTGCGAAGGGGGGGGGGCATCTCCGAGAAAATCTAGGTCATTCTCTTCTCCCGATGGGTCGGCCATGTTAAATGAAACCCTCCCTGGGGGCATGACATCAATGTCACTTGGAAAGTCATGTGGCCGCCAAATATGTCTGAATTGGAGGGAAGCATACTACCCCCATCTGCGGATCTGTACGTGGAGAGAAGCCTCCTTGATAATCATTTAGAGAACTTTAAAGCTTTGAATTCATCTTTGCTGGAGGACCTTATGGGGACCTGGTGACTCAGGGCGCTGGGACACATGGAGTGCTGTCAGATCAACCAGATGGGATTGATCACCGATGTCCTCAAAGTGCACTTGAATCTTCAGATAAGCCACTCATTTTTGGAGAAGGTGGAAGTGCTCACCCAGAGGGTTTTACGAAAGCACTCAACTTTCTCTAGGATGAGGGCCTATGGCTCCATGAAATTTGGCACCGTAACCATCCAAAAAATTTCTAGAATGTGATCAGCCAGAATGATATTCCATAAGACCATTGTTTCGGATTCAGGGTCTGGCCCTTCATTTCCCCACTCGTCAAGTGGAGGTGGTTGATGAACCGATAGCGGTACCGAAGCAGACTGCTGGGGCTATAGGATGGCCGGTGGAGAATACGGCGAGCGAGCTGACAAACTAGCGCATCAAGGGATGTCCTCCAAAGAGTGTAACATCTTAGCCACCACATCGTGGTAGGACGAGATAATGTCAGTAGATACTGGTGCAGGGACTAGGGCTACTGGCGATGGACCATGCTTTTGATTATCCACCATTGGTCCCTAAAATAGATCTCGGTGATGTCAAGTCAAGGTAGAGTGTGCTTCTGGTGACCATGGTGGTGATTTCATGACCGTAATCTGTGGGATTGCCATGTTTTCCTCCTCTTGAATGTACCTGTGAAGGGAGGTGGGAATCTGGTTGACTTCAAACTCTAGAAAGATGAGGCTGATATGCCTTGTTCTTGTCCCAACCCTTGACATAGAGGATCAAGGGGATGGTTCCATCGCTGAGTCATACTATACATTGTAATTTGAGAAGTAGATTTGTATGATCTCTATTCGAACCACCCCAGGATTCTTCTTATGGTGGCGATGACCAGCCATCCATCCCCTATATGGCTCTTCGGGATAGGGTAGATTTCCAGCAGGAGTACCTTCGACCGTACTCATGCTGGGGCGCATAGGACTCCTGCCCGAGTTAGCCATGGTGCAAGGGGAACCTAGAAAAATATTTAATGGGACATAGGGAGGACCTCTGTGGGAAGTGATGGAGTATGTATGACCTCCGCTGGTGCATAAAAGAGCACGAGTAGGACCTTCATACTTATTTCCCCTAGTGACATTTATGTGAGGATGATTCTTGAATTGGTCAGACTGAACACGGGTAGGACCTCCGTGATGGGCACCAATAATGTGAATATGACCTCTACCCCTCTAGTTTCTTTGTCAAGGATGACTTTCCCCAACTGCTACATGAACATGAGGAGGGCCTCGACATTGGATAGTGACTAGTTGTGAAACGTCCCCATCCTGGCAGTCTGTGGTAGGTGGAATGACTCCATATCTGGTGTAGTGAGCACGTGAGAGGCTCCCGTATGGAGTGTCAATGCCGTGGATAGGACAATCATTTGGGTTGAAGATTTCACGAGGCATTCCTTCATACCATGATTGGATGCTAGAAGGATCTTCATTCTCCATGGTGACGGTATGGGGAGGACCCCTGTACTGGGGGTTACTGTCGCGAGTTAGTCTACGACGGGTGCTTCCTATGCCAGCGACCAAGAGAGTTGACCCAGCATGCCCGTAGGTAACATGGCACCTCGATTCGGGCCGGGCATATAAGTTCCTCCACTCAGTGTACACATGGTACTGATGATTCAAGTCGGTAGTGGTGTATGCCACAGCAGTCACTGGTGTTGATGCCCAGAGATGGGAATCCACCTCAGCCTATGCCCGCTGTTGGCATCGGGTTAGTCGGACCGGTGCCGGTGATGTAGGTAGGTGGATTACCTGCTCTTCAATTTGAGGAACTAGGTGGCAGTACTGGAGGGGCCTTGTGGGGGCCATCCTTGGGGCCCCCTAAAATGCGATCCTAGTTTGGCTGACTTGGATATCCTGTAGAGACCCGAAGCTTGACGTACATGGAAATTACATTACTTTTGCGGAATACTTGGTACATAACAAAAACACACACACAAGGATCGTAATAGTTTAGTGTCTTTGGAAACTCGGAACGTAAACTTCTAATCGTGGGGAAAGATCTTCAAAATCTCCCATAAAGATCTTCCTTTTTTTTACCTAAAACCATTCTTTATATCCTGGGGAAAAGAAAACATAAAAGGGTGAGCTCAAATGCTCAGTAAGGGTAAACAAAAGAAATATCAAACACATCATATACATAAGGACATAACTTTTGGAAATCATAACCTGAAAAAGAGATCATAATTTCATAACATGGGGTAAATCATGAAAGTGAAATGTAATCACAATAATCATAACTTAAAACATGAATCTTTGTGGCATTCACACATAATCATAGAGAATCATTTCTTGTTAGTCAAGACTCATTTCCAAGACTATCTTAGTGGACAAAGCCCCTTTCTGAATCGAGTAACCCTCGTTTCTGTCCTGTTTCACTGAACCGGTATAACCTACCATTCCAGCCATGTCTATCTCATGAGATATAAAATCATTACCCAATGCATTGGAGGGAGATATAGGTCCCACCCATCTTATAATGAATCCTTTCTTATGTGTGCCACATAATCATAAATCATACATCATCGCATAACACATGTAATAAAAATGGGATTCTTAAACAACATGACATCATAAAACAATTCATATAAGATAAAGGAATTCATAAAAATGTTTCCATCACAACATAATCAAATCCATGTAATAATAGGGATAAAAACAGAACCCTTTTATTATCTTAGATGGAAAATAATTTTGATAAAACACTTGAACTCCATTCTTGAGGAAAATATCCTTTCTTCTTCAAAAACACTTTTCCTTTCTTAACATGTCATTAAATTTTAAACTAAAAGAAGTTGATTAAAAATAAACTTGAATACTTGTAAAGGAAGCTTCTTGGAAATAATGTTTTAGAAATCCATTCACGCCTTATAAGTTAAAAAAAACATTCTTCGTACTTTTTTCGGAAAAGTCAAAAAGTACCCCGTACGGAAAACGACAAAAGATTCCTTTCATTTCTTTTACTAAAAACTCACCGAAGGGTAAAATTGGATTTAAACAATTGTAGTTGGATGGAAATAATATTACATATTTATGAAACATGGATGTGGATGATAAAATACACCCCAGTAAATACCAACGTATAAACAATCTCGGATAAAAATGAGATTGTGATATTTCCCTTACCTTAAGTCCGATTTGCTTTGTATGTGTCCGAACCTCCTGTATAATGATTTAAATAATGTCATTGACTTATTACAGAATCATATTCATTGTTATGATATCATATATGGTTCACTTATGACATTATATTACCCGTTCTTTTGTAAATTCCATGTTAAAGAAGCGTTTTGGGTAAAATCGTTTCATTTATCGTAGGTGTTTTGACTTGTTGTTCTTGACATCATTATTACTTATATCATGATTTAATTACTTCCAGAATATAAAACATGATTTATATATCATATATATTCAGTATATATATATATAATAGATAGATAAATAAAATGAAAAACACCGTTCATGGAGACGGTAGTCCGTACGTACGCATGAACGTTGTTTTCCTTTCCTTATTGTCTTGAAATGGAAGTAAGTAGATGACATACATATATATATATATACATAAATCCAGTAGCTTTATAATGTCATATATTTCATTATTATTTCTTATATATACTTTATAATCATTCTTAAATGGTTAACATGGAGAATGAATCTCATCGCGTCGTGGAGACGGTAGTCCGTACGTACGCACGAGCGATGATATCATTTCTATAAATATTGAATTGAATTGGAGTGGATTATAAAATATATCAGAATCAATATGATGTTGTAATAACTATGTATAGTTATTCTTTACACCATTATACCCATCCATGTAAGGTGGTGGTGGAAAATAGATTACACCACGGCGTGGAGACGGTATTCCGTACGTACGCACGCGCGGTGATTTCTTTTTCCGTAGGATGGATAGATGGTGAAATAAGGTTGTTTCATACTTATAATAACATATCAGTATATGAGTGATACTGATGTTATTACTTCATAATGAAACAACCTAAGAAGAAGAAGTGGAAGAAGAAATAAAGATGAAAGAATTGGTAACGGTAATTACCTCTTCTTTGAAGCGCCTCTTTGAGACCTCCTCTTAGGGCACTAAAATTGGTCTTTGAGGAAGACCAGAACCTCTAGGATGTTTCTAGGGAAGTGGAGAAGAGATTTTGGCAGGGGTTGGCCGAGCTTGAGTGCTCAAATTGGTGTGAGGAGGAGGGGGAGGAGGTGTCCTTTTATAAGGGAGGAGAGGGGCACCTTAGGAATATCTCAAACTATTATTTTATTATAAAGACAAGTTCGGTTTTAATTAGCTCCAAATTGATTTATTTCGAGGCTAAGGTGGGGATGGGTCGAAACACTCTAATCCAATAGAATTTAGACAAGTTTAGGTTCCTATTTTAACCTTATCATTTAGATTTAACATTAAGTTAAATAATTTTACTTTTACCGTGTCTTCTTGTGTTCTTATACTATAAGGTTAATAAACTTACTATATCAAGCCAAACGAACCCCAAATTGTTTATTATTAATATATATATCCTTATCTAAGTCATTTGGCCGAACCTTATATTTTTAGGAATAAAATAACAATTAATAATATAATATTTGATTTAAAAACTATTTTGTGTCAATTTTGACACTATTTGATATATGATTTTTGTGAAAGTCATAAAAGAATTATATGTTCGAACCAAGTTTATTAAAGCATCACTAATATATCATAGTAACCTAGAAAATTAGTGGAATTCATAAAAAGTCTCAATTTACACTTATTTGGGCATTTATAACATCAATTATGTTAATATTTCCTTAAAAGGGTAATTACTGCATCATCGTTGTGTCATAAATAAATTAATTTATTTAAAGTCTAAAAATTATAAATAAAATATCATTATGTAGGAAAGATTTTTAGATTTCTAATGAATATTTATAGTCGAATTTATCTTATGTATAACCCCATATTAAAAATGTTTTAGTTATTAAACTTTGATTTTAACTATTTTAACTATTCATTAAACAAAATAATATTAAATGTCATAATCTAATCCAAGTGGACCTAAATGGTCATATTATATTCATAAGGTTGTTTTTGGTCGAATTACACTTATCCAATAGAATTAGGACATGTGTTAGGGTAATAGTAATATCATATTTACCCATAGTTACCCTATTTACTATTAACCGTGGAAAAAAAAAGTAAAAAGTTACTATTCACCAAAAATTATTTTCATCTAATTGAACCACATTTTACTTACTGACATCAACCGTGTCTCTCGGAATTTTGAAATTCCATTCACAGAAGCGGTAAAAATAAGTTTTATGAAAAATTCAGTTTTTTTTAACTACCACTTAGTAGTTTCACTATTCATCAAAAATTGATGTTTTTCAGAACAATGCCAAAATTTCATCCTAAGCTATATTTCATATTCCGAATTCAAAAATGAAATCTATTTTACCAAATTCATAACATATAAGTTGCATTAATTAATTTTATAATTAAATCCCGCTGTTAAAATAAATAGCGTGTTTTTAGGAAACAATATATATCAAAAGATTGACACTTGATTATGTCTGGTTTAAATGTGAAATTACAACCAATGACCAACATTGTATTAAATTGTAAAAATATATTCTAAATATACATTAAAACCACTCAAATTAATAATTTATCACTATTAATTATTTCGATTAAAAAAGATGTTTTTAATTATAATTTAGTAATTTTCACTATTCATTAAAATATGAAAGTTATCCGAAAAGTACCAAAATTTCACCTTAGGCTAAACTCGATACTCCGAATCCAAAAATGAAGTCCATTTTGAGAGATAAAATTTCTAAAATTTAAAAAGTGGTTATTACTATTCATAACGGCTAGTTTTAATAATATTTTAATAGCATAACATTGTTTCGTGAAACTCAGTATTGCGTACTACACACGCTATTGAGGAAGGTTGCGATTGCGTGTAATGCAAGGCAAGTCAATGATGCGTGTTGTGCAAGCTCCTTTTGGTGTAGCGTACAACACAAGACATTAATAAAATTAAAATGAATATTTTTCATAAAATCTCGGGCTGTTACATTCTACCACCCTTAAAATGAATTTCTCCCTCGAAATTCGTCGGGGTTATAAATGGTTTACTATTCGAAAGTTTCTTTAATAGAAACCCACATAGTAAAAAGGAATATCAAAACCAATATTTAAAAACAAAAGTATGAAACGTAACGGTTACCCAAATAAACTAATCACTGGGTTTCCACATAGGTGAAAATATGGATATGGAAGAGAAATCTAACCATCATGTTCTGATGGAGAGTGGTAGAGAACATGGCTATGGAAAAGCCAACAATCACAAAGCCATAAATTTGTGATGATCTAAGGTACCATCTGATTCATCAGATATAAGATCACTAGGACAACATTTTTTGTTTTCAAGATCGTTTCCCTAAAGTTAAAGAATTTTAATTAGAATAAATACTTACCTTATTTTGGAACAATCACACTATTGTTCGTGCCTTTAACAATTTCCACTTCATCTCTTAAATAAATGAAGTTGAATTTGTTATTCATGAAGTGTTAGCAGATCATGTGATAGAATGACAGGTCATTCCATCTGTCTCAAACAAAAGGTTAGCAAAAATTATATACATAAGTCGATCTATAGTAAGATTAATCATATATGGTTTCTAAAATGGACTTTATACTTCATATATCATACTGCTTAATATAATAAAACTAGTTTCTAATAAACAGGGACTTCCTGTAGGCTAGTGGTAAGCGATAAAGGCCAGTCGCACTTCGGTTGTGGGTTCGATTCCCACAGCCTTGTCCGACGCGATGGGTTGTCGCCCGTCCTGCAGGTTGTCCTTTTTCTAAAACTACATTACTATAACATCCCATCAATAATATCAAAAAAAAACTTATATCCTTAAACAATACTCACTTATGTCCAACATAATCCATTCCATTCTTTAGGCTTATCCATAATACTGCAGTCCACTTTCATAACATAGTGAAAACGATTACCAGAGATTTAATACCATCGTTGAACCCCATATAAGATATGTTTTGTTGGTCACATTCCAAACATTCAAAGTCCTTAATCATGTATTTTCTTGAATACCCATTGAACCTTAGTGAAAACTTGAATGCAGTTAAATGTTAACACTTTCCACATACCAAAATCCTCAAAATTCTATATACTCAAACCATGATATCACTTAGTCCTTATATCAATCATGAGCTCATGAATATAATCAAACACCCCATTATCTTATTATTCCTTAATTGTGTGCATATCATCTAAATTCTAAAAATATCTGAATAACCTTTCATGGATAGTGGTACCATTAATCATACACTTTCATAACTCAAGGAAAGACAACAGTGTAACAATCCTTAGACGTATCTTTATTCCATAGTACCATGAGATTTCTTATACAACATTACACATGATAAACATGTAATCATTCCACTACATTCTTAAACCATTGACCGAGCATCAAAAATTCTTTCATCTCACATATCATTTGTAGTCTCTTCATCATCATCCACATAAATACTACCCATATGACCATACTGATTCTCTTCATGAGTCTTTCCCTTAGGGAATTTGTTTGCATAATGCTCATACATTCCACATTTAAAACACTTAACCATTTTTGATGTCGTAGCAATACCATTATCCTCATCCATGGTGTTAACCGACCCTTTTCCTTTGCACTTACCTGCTTTGTGTCCTTCTTTTCCACACCCAAAGCATCTTCCAGTTCCCTTGAAACATTCTCCTTGATGCCTCTTCCCACATGATTTACATAGGGGAAATTGAACTTTCTTTCCTCTATGATCATCATGAAACTCCATCTTTCTCTTATTAGCCGAGTCAGGAAACTTACCAAATTTTACATTATTGATCATATTATGAGATTTATGATTCGGCATAATAATGATGTTTGGACTTCCAAATCCCATTTCATTTGGTTGCTCATGAAGAATATCATTCCATTGTCCATCATATCCTCCATTATCGTGAATCATCTTGTTTCCAACCATTTTCTAAAACCCAAAAAGAAAATAGTGTGAGAGGCAAAAATCATGCTAGGGAAAACAACATAATAAAGGTCGAGTATCCTCAATATCTAACATCTTAGGTTAAATTCTATGATCGTTACCATAGTTCTAGGACTGTATCCTATACGTATACTTATCCTTAGGGACATCCCTAGACATACCTTATAAATATCTCTAGGGATCTCACTAAAGTTCTCGCATCCTAGTTTCCAAAGGTTGTCTAAACCTTTCCTCTGATACCAACTGTAGAGACCCGAAGCTTGACGTACATGGACATTACATTACTTTTGCGGAATACTTGGTACATAACAAAAACACATACACAAGGATCGTAATACTTTAGTGTCTTTGGAAACTCGGAACGTAAACTTCTAATCGTGGTGAAAGATCTTCAAAATCTCCCATAAAGATCTTCCTTTTTTTACCTAAAACCTTTCTTTATATCCTGGGGAAAAGAAAACATAAAAGGCTGACCTCAAATGCTCAGTAAGGGTAAACAAAAGAAATATCAAACACATCATATACATAAGCACATAACTTTTGGAAATCATAACCTGCAAAAGAGATCATAATTTCATAACATGGGGTAAATCATGGAAGTGAAATGTAATCACAATAATCATAACTTAAAACATGAAACTTTGTGGAATTCACACATAATCATAGATAACCATTTCTTGTTAGTCAAGACTCATTTCCAAGACTATCTTAGTGGACAAAGTCCATTTCTGAATCAAGTAACCCTCGTTTCAGTCCTGTTTCACTGAACCGGTATAACCTACCATTCCAGCCATGTCTATCTCATGAGATATAAAATCATTACCCAATGCATTGGAGGGAGATATAGGTCCCACCCATCTTATAATGAATCCTTTCTTATGTGTGCCACATAATCATAAATCATACATCATCGCATAACACATGTAATAAAAATGGGATTCTTAAACAACATGACATCATAAAACAATTCATATAAGATAAAGGAATTCATAAAAATGTTTCCATCACAACATAATCAAATCCATGTAATAATAGGGATAAAAACAGAACCCTTTTATTATCTTAGATGGAAAATAATTTTGATAAAACACTTGAACTCCATTCTTGAGGAAAATATCCTTTCTTCTTCAAAAACACTTTTCCATTCTTAACATGTCATAAAATTTTAAACTAAAAGAAGTTGATTAAAAATAAACTTGAATACTTGTAAAGGAAGCTTCTTGGAAATAATGTTTTAGAAATCCATTCACGCCTTATAAGTTAAAAAAACATTCTTCGTACTTTTGTCGGAAAAGTCAAAAAGTACCCCGTACGGAAAACGACAAAAGATTCTTTTCATTTCTTTTACTAAAAACTCACCGAAGGGTAAAATTGGATTTAAACAATTGTAGTTGGATGGAAATAATATTACATATTTATGAAACATGGATGTGGATGATAAAATACACCCCAATAAATACCAACGTATAAACAATCTCGGATAAAAATGAGATTGTGATATTTCCCTTACCTTAGGTCCGATTTGCTTCATATGTGTCCGAACCTCCTGTATAATGATTTAAATAATTTCATTGACTTATTACAGAATCATATTCATTGTTATGATATCATATATGGTTCACTTATGACATTATATTACCCGTTCTTTTGTAAATTCCATGTTAAAGAAGCGTTTTGGGTAAAATCGTTTCATTTATCGTAGGTGTTTTGACTTGTTGTTCTTGACATCATTATTACTTATATCATGATTTACTTACTTCCAGAATATAAAACATGATTTATATATCATATATATTAAGTATATATATATATAATAGATAGATAAATAAAATGAAAACACCGTTCATGGAGACGGTAGTCCGTACGTACGCATGAACGTTGTTTTCCTTTCCTTATTGTCTTGAAATGGAAGTAAGTAGATGACATACATATATATATATATATACACATAAATACAGTATCTTTATAATGTCATATATTTCATTATTATTTCTTATATATACTTTATAATCATTCTTAAATGGTTAACATGGAGAATGAATCTCATCGCGTCGTGGAGACGGTAGTCCGTACGTACGCACAAGCGATGATATCATTTATATAAATATTGAATTGAATTGGAGTGGATTATACAATATATCAGAATCAATATGATGTTGTAATAACTATGTATAGTTATTCTTTACACCATTATACCCATCCATGTAAGGTGGTGGTGGAAAGTAGATTACACCACGGCGTGGAGATGGTATTCCGTACGTACGCACGCGCGGTGATTTATTTTTCCGTAGGATGGATAGATGGTGAAATAGGGTTGTTTCATACTTATAATAACATATCAGTATATTAGTGATACTGATGTTATTACTTCATAATGAAACAACCTAAGAAGAAGAAGTGGAAGAAGAAATAAAGATGAAAGAATTGGTAACGGTAATTACCTCTTCTTTGAAGCGCCTCTTTGAGACCTCCTCTTAGGGCACTAAAATTGGTCTTTGAGGAAGACCGAAACCTCTAGGATGTTTCTAGAGAAGTTGAGAAGAGAGTTTTTCAGGGGTTGGCCGAGCTTGAGTGCTCAAATTGGTGTGAGGAGGAGGGGGAGGAGGTGTCCTTTTATAAGGGAGGAGAGGGGCACCTTAGGAATATCTCAAACTATTATTTTATTATAAAGTCAAGTTCGGTTTTAATTAGCTCAAAATTGATTTATTTCGAGGCTAAGGTGGGTATGGGTCGAAATCCTCTCATCCAATAGAATTTAGACAAGTTTAGGTTCCTATTTTAGCCTTATCATTTAGATTTAACGTTAAGTTAAATAATTTTACTTTTACCGTGTCTTCTTGTGTTCTTATACTATAAGGTTAATAAACTTACTATATCAAGCCAAACGAACCCCAAATTGTTTATTATTAATATATATATCCTTATCTAAGTCATTTGGACGAACCTTAGATTTTTAGGAATAAAATAACAATTAATAATATAATATTTGATTTAAAAACTATTTTGTGTCAATTTTGACACTATTTGATATATAATTTTTTTGAAAGCCATAAAAGAATTATATGTTCAAACCAAGTTGATTAAAGCATCACTAATATATCATAGTAACCTAGAAAATTAGTGGAATTCATAAAAAGTCTCAATTTACACTTATTTGGGCATTTATAACATCAATTATGTTAATATTTCCTTAAAAGGGTAATTACTGCATCATCGTTGTGTCATAAATAAATTAATTTATTTAAAGTCTAAAAATTATAAATTAAATATAATTATGTAGGAAAGCTTTTTATCTTTCTAATGAATATTTTTAGTCGAATTTATCTTATGTATAACCCCATATTAAAAATGTTTTAGTTATTAAACTTTGATTTTAACTATTTTAACTATTCATTAAATAAAATAATATTAAATGTCATAATCTAATCCAAGTGGACCTAAATGGTCATATTATATTCATAAGGTTGTTTTTGGTCGAATTACACTTATCCAATAGAATTAGGAAATGTGTTAGGGTAATAGTAATATCATATTTACCCTTAGTTACCCTATTTACTATTAACCGTGGTAAAAAAAAGTAAAAAGTTACTATTCACCAAAAATTATTTTCATCTCATTGAACCACATTTTACTTACTGACATCAACCGTGTCTCTCGGAATTTTGAAATTCTATTCACAGAAGCGGTAAAAATAAGTTTTATGAAAAATTCAGTTTTTTTTAACTACCACTTAGTAGTTTCACTATTCATCAAAAATTGATGTTTCTCAGAACAATGCCAAAATTTCATCCTAAGCTATATTTCATATTCCGAATTCAAAAATGAAATCTATTTTACCAAATTCATAACATAGAAGTTGCATTAATTAATTTTATAATTAAATCCCGTTGTTAAAATAAATAGCGTGTTTTTAGGAAACAATATATATCAAAAGATTGACACTTGATTATGTCTGGTTTAAATGTGAAATTACAACCAATGACCAACATTGTATTAAATTGTAAAAATATATTCTAAATATACTTTAAAACCACTCAAATTAATAATTTATCACTATTAATTATTTCGATTAAAAAAGTTGTTTTTAATTATAATTTAGTAATTTTCACTATTCATCAGAATATGAAAGTTATCCGAAAAGTACCAAAATTTCACCTTAGGCTAAACTCGATACTCCGAATCCAAAAATGAAGTCCATTTTGAGAGATAAAATTTCTAAAATTTAAAAAGTGGTTATTACTATTCATAACGGCTAGTTTTAATAATATTTTAATAGCATAACATTGTTTCGTGAAACTCAGTATTGCGTACTACACACACTATTGAGGAAGGTTACGATTGCGTGTAATGAAAGGAAAGTCAATGATGCGTGTTGTGCAAGCTCCTTTTGGTGTAACGTACAACACAAGACATTAATAAAATTAAAATGAATATTTTTCATAAAATCTCGGGCTGTTACATTCTACCCCCCTTAAAATGAATTTCGCCCTTGAAATTCGTCGGGGTTATAAATGGTTTACTATTCGAAAGTTTCTTTAATAGAAACCCACATCGTAAAAAGGAATATCAAAACCAATCTTTAAAAACCAAAGTATGAAACGTAACGGTTACCCAAATAAACTAATCATTGGGTTTCCACATAGGTGAAAATATGGATATGGAAGAGAAATCTAACCATCATGTTCTGATGGAGAGTGGTAGAGAACATGGCTATGGAAAAGCCAACAATCACAAAGCCATAAATTTGTGATGATCTAAGGTACCATCTGATTCATCAGATATAAGATCACTAGGACAACATTTTTGGTTTTCAAGATCGTTTCCCTAAAGTTAAAGAATTTTAATTAGAATAAATACTTACCTTATTTTGGAACAATCTCACTATTGTTCGTGCCTTTAACAATTTCCACTTCATCTCTTAAATAAATGAAGTTGAATTTGTTATTCGCGAAGTGTTAGCAGATCATGTGATAGAATGACAGGTCATTCCATCTGTCTCAAACAAAAGGTTAGCAAAAATTATATACATAAGTCGATCTATAGTAAGATTAATCATATATGGTTCCTAAAATGGACTTTATACTTCATATATCATACTGCTTAATATAATAAAACTAGTTTCTAATAAACAGGGACTTCCTGTAGGCTAGTGGTAAGCGATAAAGGCCAGTCGCACTTCGGTTGTGGGTTCGATTCCCACAGCCTTGTCCGACGTGATGGGTTGTCGCCCGTCCTGCAAGTTGTCCTTTTTCTAAAACTACACTACTATAACATCCCATCAATAATATCAAAAAAAAAACTTATATCCTTAAACAATACTCACTTATGTCCAACATAATCCATTCCAATCTTTAGGCTTATCCATAATACTGCAGTCCACTTTCATAACATAGTGAAAACGATTACCAGAGATTTAATACCATCGTTGAACCCCATATAAGATATGTTTTGTTGGTCACATTCCAAACATTCAAAGTCCTTAATCATGTATTCTCTTGAATACCCATTGAACCTTAGTGAAAACTTGAATGCAGTTAAAAGTTAACACTTTCCACATACCAAAATCCTCAAAATTCTATATACTCAAACCATGATATCACCTAGTCCTTATATCAATCATGAGCTCATGAATATAATCAAACACCCCATTATCTTATTATTCCTTCATTGTGCGCATATCATCTAAATTCTAAAAATATATGAATAACCATTCATGGATAGTGGTACCATTAATCATACACTTTCATAACTCAAGGAAAGACAACAGTGTAACAATCCTTAGACGTATCTTTATTCCATAGTACCATGAGATTTCTTATACAACATTACACATGATAAACATGTAATCATTCCACTACATTCTTAAACCATTGACCGAGCTTCAAAAATTCTTTCATCTCACATATCATTTGTAGTCTCTTCATCATCATCCACATAAATACTACCCATATGACCATACTGATTCTCTTCATGAGTCTTTCCCTTAGGGAATTTGTTTGCATAATGCCCATACATTCCACATTTAAAACACTTAACCATTTTTGATGTCGTAGCAATACCATTATCCTCATCCATGGTGTTAACCGACCCTTTTCCTTTGCACTTACTTGCTTTGTGTCCTTCTTTTCTACACCCAAAGCATCTTCCAGTTCCCTTGAAACATTCTCCTTGATGCCTCTACCCATATGATTTACATAGGGGAAACTGAACTTTCTTTCCTCTATGATCATCATGAAACTCCATCTTTCTCTTATTAGCCGAGTCAGGAAACTTACCAAATTTGACTTTATTGATCATATTATGAGATTTCTGATTCGGCATAATAATGATGTTTGGACTTCCAAATCCCATTTCATTTGGATGCTCATGAATAATATCATTCCATTTTCCATCATATCCTCCATTATCGTGAATCATCTTGTTTCCAACCATTTTCTAAAACCCAAAAAGAAAATAGTGTGAGAGGCAAAAATCATGCTAGGGAAAACAACATAATAAAGGTGGAGTATCCTCAATATCTAACATCTTAGGTTAAATTCTATGATTGTTACCGTAGTTCTAGGACTGTATCCTATACGTATACTTATCCTTAGGGACATCCCTAGACATACCTTATAAATATCTCTAGGGATCTCACTAAAGTTCTCGCATCCTAGTTTCCAAATGTTGACTAAACCTTTCCTCTGATACCAACTGTAGAGACCCGAAGCTTGACGTACATGGAAATTACATTACTTTTGCGGAATACTTGGTACATAACAAAAAAACACACACAAGGATCGTAATAGTTTAGTGTCTTTGGAAACTCGGAACGTAAACTTCTAATCGTGGTGAAAGATCTTCAAAATCTCCCATAAAGATCTTCCTTTTTTTACCTAAAACCTTTCTTTATATCCTGGGGAAAAGAAAACATAAAAGGGTGACCTCAAATGCTCAGTAAGGGTAAACAAAAGAAATATCAAACACATCATATACATAAGCACATAACTTTTGGAAATCATAACCTGCAAAAGAGATCATAATTTCATAACATGCGGTAAATCATGGAAGTGAAATGTAATCACAATAATCATAACTTAAAACATGAAACTTTTTGGCATTCACACATAATCATAGAGAATCATTTCTTGTTAGTCAAGACTCATTGCCAAGACTATCTTAGTGGACAAAGTCCCTTTCTGAATCAAGTAACCCTCATTTTAGTCCTGTTTAACTGAACCGGTATAACCTACCATTCCAGCCATGTCTATCTCATGAGATATAAAATCATTACCCAATGCATTGGAGGGAGATATAGGTCCCACCCATCTTATAATGAATCCTTTCTTATGTGTGCCACATAATCATAAATCATACATCATCGCATAACACATGTAATAAAAATGGGATTCTTAAACAACATGACATAATAAAACAATTCATATAAGATAAAGGAATTCATAAAAATGTTTCCATCACAACATAATCAAATCCATGTAATAATAGGGATAAAAACAGAACCCTTTTATTATCTTAGATGGAAAATAATTTTCATAAAACACTTGAACTCCATTCTTGAGGAAAATATCCTTTCTTCTTCAAAAACACTTTTCCATTCTTAACATGTCATAAAATTTTAAACTAAAAGAAGTTGATTAAAAATAAACTTGAATACTTGTAAAGGAAGCTTCTTGGAAATAATGTTTTAGAAATCCATTCACGCCTTATAAGTTAAAAAAAACATTTTTCGTACTTTTGTCGGAAAAGTTAAAAAGTACCCCGTACGGAAAACGACAAAAGATTCCTTTCATTTCTTTTACTAAAAACTCACCGAAGGGTAAAATTGGATTTAAACAATTGTAGTTGGATGGAAATAATATTAAATATTTATGAAACATGGATGTGGATGATAAAATACACCCCAGTAAATACCAACGTATAAACAATCTCGGATAAAAATGAGATTGTGATATTTCCCTTACCTTAGGTCCGATTTGCTTCGTATGTGTCCGAAACTCCTGTATAATGATTTAAATAATTTCATTGACTTATTACAGAATCATATTCATTGTTATGATATCATATATGGTTCACTTATGACATTATATTACCCGTTCTTTTGTAAATTCCATGTTAAAGAAGCGTTTTGGGTAAAATCGTTTCATTTATCGTAGGTGTTTTGACTTGTTGTTCTTGACATCATTATTACTTATATCATGATTTACTTACTTCCATAATATAAAACATGATTTATATATTATATATATTCAGTATATATATATATAATAGATAGATAAATAAAATGAAAAACACCGTTCATGGAGACGGTAGTCCGTACGTACGCATGAACGTTGTTTTCCTTTCCTTATTGTCTTGAAATGGAAGTAAGTAGATGACATACATATATATATATACATAAATCCAGTATCTTTATAATGTCATATATTTCATTATTATTTCTTATATATACTTTATAATCATTCTTAAATGGTTAACATGGAGAATGAATCTCATCGCGTCGTGGAGACGGTAGTCCGTACGTACGCACGAGCGATGATATCATTTATATAAATATTGAATTGAATTGGAGTGGATTATACAATATATCAGAATCAATATGATGTTGTAATAACTATGTATAGTTATTCTTTACACCATTATACCCATCCATGTAAGGTGGTGGTGGAAAATAGATTACACCATGGCGTGGAGACGGTATTCCGTACGTACGCACGCGCGGTGATTTCTTTTTCCGTAGGATGGATAGATGGTGAAATAGGGTTGTTTCATACATATAATAACATATCAGTATATGAGTGATACTGATGTTATTACTTCATAATGAAACAACCTAAGAAGAAGAAGTGGAAGAAGAAATAAAGATGAAAGAATTGGTAACGGTAATTACCTCTTCTTTGAAGCGCCTCTTTGAGACCTCCTCTTAGGGCACTAAAATTGGTCTTTGAGGAATACCATAACCTCTAGGATGTTTCTAGGGAAGTGGAGAAGAGATTTTGGCAGGTGTTGGCCGAGCTTGAGTGCTCAAATTGGTGTGAGGAGGAGGGGGAGGAGGTGTCCTTTTATAAGGGAGGAGAGGGGCACCTTAGGAATATCTCAAACTATTATTTTATTATAAAGTCAATTTAGGTTTTAATTAGCTAAAAATTGATTTATTTCGAGGCTAAGGTGGGGATGGGTCTAAATCCTCACATCCAATAGAATTTAGACAAGTTTAGGTTCCTATTTTAACCATATCATTTAGATTTAACATTAAGTTAAATAATTTTACTTTTACCGTGTCTTCTTGTGTTCTTATACTATAAGGTTAATAAACATACTATATCAAGCCAAACGAACCCCAAATTGTTTATTATTAATATATATATCCTTATATAAGTCATTTGGCCGAACCTTAGATTTTTAGTAATAAAATAACAATTAATAATATAATATTTGATTTAAAAACTATTTTGTGTCAATTTTGACACTATTTGATATATGATTTTTGTGAAAGTCATAAAAGAATTATATGTTCGAACCAAGTTGATTAAAGCATCACTAATATATCATAGTAACCTAGAAAATTAGTTTAATTCATAAAAAGTCTCAATTTACACTTATTTGGGCATTTATAACTTCAATTATGTTAATATTTCCTTAAAAGGTTAATTACTGCATCATCGTTGTGTCATAAATAAATTAATTTATTTAAAGTCTAAAAATTATAAATAAAATATCATTATGTAGGAAATCGTTTTAGCTTTCTAATGAATATTTATAGTCGAATTTATCTTATGTATAGACCCATATTAAAAATGTTTTAGTTATTAAACTTTGATTTTAACTATTTTAACTATTCATTAAATAAAATAATATTAAATGTCATAATCTAATCCAAGTGGACCTAAATGGTCATATTATATTCATAAGGTTGTTTTTGGTCGAATTACACTTATCCAATAGAATTAGGACATGTGTTAGGGTAATAGTAATATCATATTTACCCTTAGTTACCCTATTTACTATTAACCGTGGTAAAAAAAAGTAAAAAGTTAGTATTCACCAAAAATTATTTTCATCTCATTGAACCACATTTTACTTACTGACATCAACCGTGTCTCTCGGAATTTTGAAATTCCATTCACAGAAGCGGTAAAAATAAGTTTTATGAAAAATTCAGTTTTTTTTAACTACCACTTAGTAGTTTCACTATTCATCAAAAATTGATGTTTTTCAGAACAATGCCAAAATTTCATCCTAAGCTATATTTCATATTCCGAATTCAAAAATGAAATCTATTTTACCAAATTCATAACATAGAAGTTGCATTAATTAATTTTATAATTAAATCCCACTGTTAAAATAAATAGCGTGTTTTTAGGAAACAATATATATCAAAAGATTGACACTTGATTATGTCTGGTTTAAATGTGAAATTACAACCAATGACCAACATTGTATTAAATTGTAAAAATATATTCTAAATATACTTTAAAACCACTCAAATTAATAATTTATCACTATTAATTATTTCGATTAAAAAAGTTGTTTTTAATTATAATTTAGTAATTTTCACTATTCATCAGAATATGAAAGTTATCCGAAAAGTACCAAAATTTCACCTTAGGCTAAACTCGATACTCCGAATCCAAAAATGAAGTCCATTTTGCGAGATAAAATTTCTAAAATTTAAAAAGTGGTTATTACTATTCATAACGGCTAGTTTTAATAATATTTTAATAGCATAACATTGTTTCGTGAAACTCAGTATTGCGTACTACACACGCTATTGAGGAAGGTTGCGATTGCGTGTAATGCAAGGCAATTCAAAGATGCATGTTGTGCAAGCTCCTTTTGGTGTAGCGTACAACACAAGACATTAATAAAATTAAAAAGAATATTTTTCATAAAATCTCAGGCTGTTACATATCCCATACCTTGTCAGTGTACGGGATAGATTCGTCAATGCATTCTCGAAATAGGATTTTGAAACTGTTGTATGATGGGGTGGGGAGTAGTGGATCCATACGCGGCACTTTGGGGCAGCATTAGTGAAGCGACATAGAGGCCTCAAGCTCCTGGCGGGCCGTATCCTGAGTTGGGATGATCCCTGCCTCCTTGTATTAGCAGACGAGGTCGTTGATCACCTTCTACAAAATGAAGTCAGAGGGGGAGATAGGGTGTGGGTTCCCAAAATCTACGACGATAGAAGTCGTCGCAAAAATGGCATAGCCACACGAGGTTTTCGCATTGGCATTTCCCCTACCCCGAAGTCAGTGTGTGGGTTGTGATCGAGTCCCTGGTGTAACAGCTTGGTTCCTGGAAAGTAGAGAGATTGAACCATTAGTGCCGAAATAAAGAAGTTGACGTCTAGTGACCCAGCACGATTCTGTATTCCATGCTCGGTAAGAGGGATCCACACTGAAAATGTCACCATCCAGGATGCCCAACATTAGACTACCAAAAAATCTGGTGAATTTCATGCTTGGCCTACTATTTTCTTGGTGGGACCTAACACTGAATAACTAGATCTGGTGGAACTTCAGTATATTGATGCCTCGAACGCTACTAATCTCCATATTAAAGAGAAGAAAATTCATGTCGGGTTCACCGTATATGTTTCTGATGCTTTCACTGGGGCGCACATGCGTTTGTCTGATTCAGGGATAATGGCGTTGTTTGTTGGCCCACATTCCCACATTCTAAAGGCATGCAAAATCCATATCTTATTTAGGGATGTTTTCTCCATGATTGAAACAGGATGAGGGGATGTCAGTTCCTCCTTCTGTGGATTCCTCCTCAGAGATCATTACCTAGTCTGGGTCTCGCTTATAGATTAAGACAATGTTCGTGAAACTCTTCCCAGTTCCATGATTTGATGGATTCTGATTAATTACATTGCTTCTGTTGGGACATTCCAAGGGGTCCAATCAGGGCAGCAACCATCGGTTGGGGGAGTAGTCACATTGAGACATCCCTACCTTTTTAGGATGTTGTAACACTGACACGTTTGGGTTTCTTCCCCTTATTATAGGGATTATTGAGGTTGCGGAATCTCGAGCCGTCTCAGGTCAAATGAAAGGAATTTTATGACATATGCATGTCTCTAAGATTTTCCTCAGCTTCCCATGTTTAACAAAAGATATTCCACGAGTTTAATGTCTTGAGGAGATGGAGTGGACTAATCAGAACACTAACTAGAGTGTATTAGATGGGTGAAACACATGAAGGGTGAACTGATACTGGGGATAACATTTGGTTAGGTACTCGATTACTGCTAGTAGCAATGAGAAAATGGGATTTCATGATCCTACTGAGATGTGGCAACCTGGGTGTGAATCGGGGAGGATAATGGAGGGAACGAGATGGAACCGATGTGGGGATGTCGGTGATTTTGGTATTTAATCTTGAAGATACTTCCTACGTATCCCTGTGGTAGGGAATCAATGTACGCATAGTTCAGTGGGGCGATGAGACTCCTGAGGAGGCGACTCGTCAGAATGAACGTATAGATGGGACCCAGAGGAAGTTGAATCTATGGGTTGGGGAATGAAATTAGGGTGTGCACAGAGGACAATGACCCTATGATAGGCTAGGGATTATTCATGGTTAGACACACGAGTTGGTTTGATGCTCGAGGGGCATACCAAATATGTGGGTCCCGATAGGGGGGGAATCCAATTTTTACCGGTGTTTGGGGTTGGACCTCGGCAAGGATTCCTATACACCATATCTAAGAGAAAGGGATCATACCCACATAGTTCATCTAACGATGGATTACCATCATTTGGGGACTTCAACGGTTTACCGTCGAATGGGGAACAACAACTTACCGCTGAATGGGGTCACAATGGCTTACCGCTGCATAGGGTCACACCATCATTCCACAGAATGTGCTCACAACAACTTTTCTCTGGATGGGGTTGGACCACTTTGAGGCTTCCTAGATACTGTACCGTGGAAAGGATCAAACTTTCGTAGTTAATCTACGTATAGTTTAACATCATGCATGACAAAAAATGGTCATGCAGTTAAACTTTATATAGGACGAAGGTGGACTGACGTGAAAGGGGGTCAGAACCGATTTCTAGGCTTCATCCTCAAGGAGGATTCCTATGTACCCTGCCTTGGCATGGATCAAAGTCCACATAGTTTAGGATGTGGTGAACCAACGTGAATGGGGTCGGAATAACCGGGTGTGGGGATTGAACCACATGGAGGTTTCTTACGTACATTGACATTCCAAGGATCAAAGTCAATGAAGTTTAGAATGTGGTGAACTGACGTGAAGGGGGTCGAAACTATAGGTTTTTTCTCTTGAACCTCAGGGAGTATTCCTACATAACTTTCCTTAGCAAGGATCAATGTCCATGTAGTTCGGGGTGGGGTTTTGGTACACCAACATGAAGATGGTCAGGACCAATGATTTTTGGGCTTGAACCTTATAAAGGCTTCATACGTACCCTGCCTTAACAAGGATCAAAGTCCATGTAGTTCGGGATGGTGTGTGGTGTATCAATTTGAAGGGGGTAGGAACAACCGAGTGTTGGGCTTGAACCTTAGTGAGGTTTCCTACACACCTTTCTTTGGAAAGGATCAAAGTCCACGAAGTTCGAGGTGGGGTAAACCGACGTGAAGGGGTTGGAATGACAGGGGGTTGGGCTTGAACCTCATAGAGGTTTCCTATATACCTTTCCTTATCAAGGATTAATGTCCACGTAGTTCTGGATGGTGAGTGGGGCTTACACTCAAGGCTACCTTGGGTGAGTGTTGTGATCATTTCTTACACTAAGCCCAAGTGAGTCATGCTCGGTGTGAGAAACAAGAGGTAGCAAAGACCTGATGATAACGTCACAAAAGGAGCATCCATGGGAAGTGAAATGGGTCTTAGGCTCTTGGAGACCTATGGAGAGGAATATTGGTACCTATTCATTCTTAGTGGCCAAAGAAGATGGAGACCAGGACTTACTCCATGGTGGAGGCCCGAGAGGCAACAAAGCCCAGAGGGAGAGGGAAGGGAGTAAAAAACCCCTTTCCCCATCACTCCTCTTAGTATTTGGAGTGGAAGAATAAAGGAGGAGCAAGGATGATACCACACACAAGAAAGGCAAGGGGATTACACCAAGATTGTTTCCCATTACCCATAGACAAATTCTCCTTTGATAAACTGGATCTCATTCCCTGTGAGGAATGATCTTACTCTCATAAAGACCAGTGGGTATGGAGAATGTATGAGATGGGGAACCCCACATGTGAGACATTGGGAGACATCACAGTTTAACGTCATGTGATGAGGATGATGGCACATGGCAGTTTAACATCCTGCAACTTGGACAAGGTGGGTTCACTCTGTACCCCTAGGAATTACATAACCAGTACCCTCTACACCTTGTTGAAGAGAAGGGACTAGAAACGCTGTGGCTGGGGGGTATCGTGAGATAATCCCATTTAGGGTCCACGTTAACATGGCTATATGAAGAAGCAATAGCCATTAGTGTGCCTTTTCCATGAAGCATGAGCTGAAGCAACACAATTAGAAGCAATGCCCATGGGGCAGTAATGTTACTTCGTGAAAACCTAGAAGGTTGCACAGGAAAAGAAATTATAGAGCAAAGGAGTTCATAGGTAGAAGCCTTGTGAAGCTCTAGTGATCCATGAATTGGAGGTGCTTAGTGAAGGGGTTTTCTTTGAAAAGTGGAGTGGCCTAGCCCGAGAATATGGCATAATTTCATATGGAAGGTTCCTCGTGAAGTGGAAAGGTCTTCGCGGAACAATGCCTTGTGATTCAAGGGTGCCTTACGAAGTGTAGTATTGTGAAGAAATGTGCTTTTTCAAGCACAGTGACCCCACCTTAGCATGTGTGTCACGTGTACATGAAGGTTGCTTCATGAAGCATAATCACTTTGTGACTACTCGAGTCCCCTGGGGGATTATCTTCCTTAATGAAAGCTTGTGGGATATGCGAAGGGAATCCCCCTTTCAAGGGGGGTGGAATTCATACCAATGGGAAGGCACTTCGCGATGCAAAATTACATTGAAGATCCCAAGGTTTGTAGTTCAGAGAGTGCTTCATGATTTGGGAGCATGGAAGGAAAAAGGTCAGAGGATCCATCCATTGGGCTTAGGGGGATCTAGGTATTTATAGGCATGAGGCATCATGTAGTAGGGATCGTTTGGCGTGAAGATGAAGCTTTCTCTACATCGGGTTAGAGAACGTTAATTGGTCTCGTGGGGAATCCCACATCCTTGCTCTGCGAGGGCCACAAGACGATGGGGATCCGTGAATAGTCTCTACATGACCTCCCCTGAGGATTTCCACTTTTTTCATCTTTGTCTGAAATTTTGGCTCCAACATTTGTATAACCTGCTCTTTGGTAGTCACTTCTCTTCCTAATGAAATCCTGGTGTTCAAAATTTTATTTAACCTAAGATACATATCATTAATTGACTAATCATGCTTCATTATAAAGTTTTAGTATTTGATAGTATAAGTATTCAATCACATTTCATTATCATAAGATGTTCCTTCCTGAGAAATACATAGAGAATCCAAAATTTCCTGTGCAGTTTTACAATCAGAGAAACGATTAAACTCTTAATCTTGTAGTGCATAGTATAGAGCATTAATTTCATTACAGTTACTGTTGTAGGCAGTATTGGTAGGTTCATCCCAGGTGTTTCGAGCAGTTTTAGGTATTGTATATTTACGTTCAATAGCAGTACATATTTCAAATCCAATAATTTCTAGATGTATTTTCATTTTAAGATACCACTGAGCGTAGTTTGTTCCATTAAGGAAAGGTGGTATATTAGTAGCAGCTACTTCAAGTCTATTTTCCATGATATAGATTGTAATATAATTTCAAAGAGATGAAAATTTATAAATAATAAATTTTTTGAGATCTTTGAAAAGAAACTATAATCACAGCGAACACGATTCAACAAACTACCAATAACATTCATAAACCTATGATACCAAATGTTGGTCGTAGTAGATGACTATAGAGGGGGGGGGTTAATTTAGTATCTATAAGAAAATTTGTTAAAAAGGTTCTTTACAAAATAATACCCGCCTATGAAAATAAACACAAGGTCAGTTTCTAGTGAATTTGTAAAAGTCTTGAAGGATCAGTTAGGTTATGAAAAGATTAATTAGTTCTCAACTTTAACAATCTAAAGATTAGTAAAACTTTTGTAAGAAACCTACTGATTCAAAATAGATTTAAACACTTTCTAAACTAACTTTCAAGTATCTGTATATATTAATTCCAAAAATAAATAAAAGATAAAAATATAAGGTAAACAACACAATAGATAAAACAAGTGGTTCAGTCTCAAGTAGATACATAGTCATCTCCACTTGGTGATCACCTATAACTAAGCTATTTATATTAATAAAATTTTGATCCACACCCTAGATCGGGGTTCACAATAGCAGATAGGATGTACAGTTCACACTTGACCTCTACCATAGTTATTCGTGGGAGAAACTAGCAAACAGATCACACAGGATCTCTTCCATAGTAATATGTGGGATACAAGAGTAAAAAGAGATTGAGAGTGAGGATATTTTGATATCATCTAGTTATGTTCAGGAGACAATGTGTGTGATATAAAAAAACATACACACTGCTCAAATAGTAACAAATGAACACAACAAATCTATTAAAATGAACAAGGTTTAGGAATCTTTGTGTGTTGTGCAGTAAAGCTCTAGACTGATTGGATGTAGATAAAATGGAATTTTGAGTCCTCTTCCGATGTTGGCTTAATAACATAGTGTCATTGTTTCTGTAATCTAGCTTCCAGTTGTGAAATGAACATCCTCTTTAATATCTCGATAAACAGTGATCTTAAGAAAAATGTTTCTTTTTAGAAACTTCTTGTGATCTCAAGCACTGAATTATTCTATTTACATATTCACACAATATGTATTTCAGCATGTTCTTGCCACTAATTTCTTGAGTTCAGGTTATAGTACTTTTATACGTCAATGTCCACTAGAGATGAAGCTCTCCACACATGCATGTACGGCGTACTGTCTACGGATAGTCCTATAAACAACATTAAATGATTTCAGAAACATTATTATGTCTATATATGACCATTATAAATAAATTTTAATTATAAAATCAAAATAGTTATTTATGACTATTGGTGAGTCATTTCCATCGGTTTGTTGTCTTCAGTTCGGTAACATCAGTATCTCATCTTCGGTGTGTCATATTCTGTCTGTCAACTTCATTTGTCAACATCGATGTGTTAGAATCTTCAGTCTGTCAGCTTCGGTCTGTCAACTTCAGTGTGTTAGCATCTTAGGCCTGTCAACATCGTTGTGTCATCTTCGGTCTATCAACTTTGGTGTGTCATCTTCGGTGTGTCATCTTCAGTCTGTTAGCTTCGGTGTGTTATCTTCGGTGTGTCACCTTCGATGTGTCAACTTTGGTGTGTCAAACATCTGTGTGTCAATCATCAGTTTGTCGATCATCGGTGTGTCAAACAACGGTGTGTAGAACATCGTTATGTTAAACAACAGTTTGTTGAACAAACCATCAGTGCCAAGGAATCTAAAAAGTTTATGAAGTTTCTGTCTTACACATAACATTTCAAGACTAAGTGTTATCCAAAAATACATGTATAAATACACTTATAAACATATATATTCATGAATAAAAGTTTTTGAATTATTTAATTATATTATTATGTATAAAAAAATTTATTTACGTAGAGACATTAAAATGGCATGAGAGAGTAGAATATGTATATTGACATTATTTGTGAATATGAAAACTACAATATCATAGAGGTTCCAACAAGGGTTTTAGTATTTTTAGAGTTTTTATGGGTTTTAGGGTATTTATTTATTTAGGAGTATTAGGTTATTTTATTTTTTTATGAATTTTATGGTTTTGATTTGGGTTTTATGGATTTTTTTGGTATTGTTTTTAGGAATTTTTATTAATTTTATTGACTATTTGTATTTTTTTGGTTTTATAATTTTTATGGGTGTTTAGGATCTTTTAATGATTTTAGGGGCTTTAGTGTCTTTTAGTTGTTTTTATTGTTGTTTTAGGTTGTGGGGGGGGGGGTCACGGTCTTTTATGGTTTTAGTGGTTCTATAGTATATTATGTTTTGTTGGGTTTTTATGCAGTTTTAATGTTTTTAGGTTGGTTTTAATTTTTTGATATTTATAGGGATTTCAGTTCCTTTAAGGTTTTTAGGATTTCTAAGGCTTTTTAGGATTTATTAGTTTCTTATATGGTTTTATGAAATTTTATACATTTAGGGTTTTCAGGGTCCTTTAGGATTTATAGGGTTTTTAGGGTCTGTTTTGGATTTTTAAGGGGTTTTTTGGTAGTTTTAGGGGATTTAGGATTTTTTTATTATAATGTAGAAATTTTCATGATTTTTTGGTGTCTTTTCATATTTAATATTATTTTTAGGGACCTTAAATTGTTTTAGGGATTTTGGATTGTTTTAGTTTAGTTTATGGACTTTTAGGGATTCTTTGGTTTTGGAGTGCCTTTTAGGGTTTTACATACTTTTAGGGGGGTCTAGGGTTTCTAGTGTCTTTTATGGGTGTTTTATCGTTTTAATGTATTTATAGTTAATTAGTTTATTATTTTTTAGGATTTTTTTTGATATTTTAGTATTTTTAGTATTTTTTATTATTTTTTGGGGTTCTCTAGGGGTTTAGGGTTTAAGGGGTTTTATGATATTTTGGGTCTTTATATGTTCTGTAGTTTCTATTTATTTATGATTTTTAGGGGATTTAGGCCATTTTATGTGGTTTTACGTGTTTTTGGTTTTAATTGGTTCTTATGGTGTTTAAGGTTATTTGAGATTTTTTTGGTGTGTATAGTTTTTAGAGTTTTTAGTTTTTTACAGCTTTTGGGGGTTTTATGGTGTGTACAATTTTATTGGTTTTAATTGGTTTTAAGGGAATTTAATTTTTTTTACATATTTTAAGGTATTTATTAATTTTAAGCATCATTAGTATTTTAGGGGGTTTAACGTGTTTTTGTATTTTAGGTCTTTAGTATATTTATGGATTTTGTTTTTTAAGGTTTTAGTGTTTTGTTGGTTTTTTTATGTTTTTATGGTTTTATGGATATTTAGGGTTTTAAGGGATATTTTTGTTTCTAGGTGTTTTCAGGGTTTTGAGTCCTTTTATAGATTTTTATGGATTTTAGGGGTTTTAAGGGAGTTTACATTTTTTGGGGACTTAGTGTTTTTATGGGTTTTCATGGATTTTTAAGGGTTTGGGGAATTTAGTTTTTAAGAATTATTAGGGTTTTATGATTTTTTATAGTTTTTATGGGTTTTAATGTTTTAGAGGTTTATAATATTGTTTTATTATTTTAGTGTTTATTAGGGTTTTTAAGGGTTTAGGATTTTTTCGGTGTTTATGCATTTCATGGGTTCATAGGGGTTTTAATGTTTTTAGGTGTTTTAGAAACTTTATGGGGTTTCCTGGGATTATAGTTTTTTGAGGGTTTCATGATATTTATGATGTTTTAGGGGTTTTATGTTATTTTAGGTGTTTTTTAGGGTTATTCAGGATCTTTTAGGGGTTTTAGGTCCTTCAGGGTCTTAATGGGTTTTAGGGATTTACGATATTTTAGGTTATTTGGTTTTATAGTAATTATGGGTTTTTTGGTGTTTGATGATTTTTAGGGTATTTAGGGGATTTTAGGGAGTTTATGGCGGTTTTAATGGTCTCTTGGTATTTAAAGAGTTTTTTGGGGGGAATATGTTTTTAATGGGATTGAAGGGATTCTTAGGGGGGTTTTTTTTCTGTTTTATGGATTTTTAGTGTTTTCTTTGGGTTTGATGGTTTTTTGGGGTTCTCATATTTTTCAATGCTTTTTAATTTTTCTTGAGATTTTAAGGTAATTTTTATTATTTTTAAATGTTTTAGGATATTTATGGTTTTGAGGGGATTTTAAGGTTTTCCTGTTTTTTGGGTGTTCTTATGGTTATTTACTATTGTTATAGTTTTTAGGGTTTATAGGGTTCTTAAGGGTTTTTGAAATTTTATTATGGAGGTTTTAATGATTTTTAATGATTTTTATGTTTTATAGAGTTTTAGTGTTTTTATGGTTTTTATTAGTTTTTTTGGTTTTTACAGGTTTTTAGGGTTTTGGGTTTTTTTGGTGTTTAGGGAATTTTAGTGGTTTTAGATTTTTTTTGTTTAGGGTTATTATAGGCATTCTTAGGTTATTTTAGGGTCTTTTAGTGGGTTTAGGGAAATTTTTTGTTTTTTTGGTTTTTTTTTTGTTTTTTATGATTTTATTGGTGGTTTAAGAGTTTTTAGGTGTTTTATGGTCTTATTTTCAGTTTAGGGGTTTTAAGGGGTTTTTGCATTTTTAGGGTTTTGTGTATTTTATGGGGTTTTCATGGTTTTACGGTATTATAAGATTTTAGGGTTTTTTTGGTTTCATAGGTTTTGTTGTGGTTTTTTAGGGATTTTTGTGAGTTATAGGGATTTTAGGTGTTTTAGTGTTTTAAGGTGTTCATTGAATTTTTGTGGCTTTCAGGGGCTTTTAGGGGTTTTTGGGATTTTGGGTTTTTAGGGGTTTTGAGGGTTTTATGATTTTTTGGGGCTTTAGGTTTTTTAGTTTTCTAAGATTTTTTATGGGTTTTTTGTGGTTGTATGGTTAATTTAGGGTTTTTGTGTTTTTAGGGTCTTGGGGGATTTAAGGGGTTTTAGGGGTTTTTATGGATTATAGTTTTTTTCATGTTTCTCTGTTTTAAAGGTTTTTAGGGGTTTTATATGGTTTTTGGGAATTTTTTTAGCATTTTAAGGGGTTTTAGGTGTTTAGTGATTTTTATGGTGTTTTAGGGTTTTTAGAGTTGTTTAGGGGGTTTTTAATATTTTTGAGTTTTTCTGGGTTTTTTGTTTTTTGGAGGTTTTAACGATTTTAGGGTTTTAATATTTTATAAGGGAAATTTTATTATTTTTTTAGGTTATTTGGGTTACTGGAATCTTTTAGGGTTTTTAGAGGGTTTATGGACATTTGGGGAGTTTTTGGGATGTTTATGTATTTTATGGAATATTTGGGGTTTTAGGGTTTTTATGGTAAGTTTGTGGGTTTGTAGGTATTTTTTGTTATTTTTTTTGGGTTTATGAGGTTTTATGTGTTATTATGGTTTTAGTATTTGTTGTGGTTTTTACATTTTTAGGTGTTTTTGGTGCTTTCTAGTATTTTGAGGGTTTTTAGTGATTGTTAGGGTTTAGGAAATTCTAGTGTTTTTAGAGTTTTTTTGTTTTAAGGTTTTTATTATTTCTATTGTTGTTTTGGTTTTTTGGATTTCTTGTGTTTTTAGGGTTGTTTTAATAGGTTCTTAAGGGTTCAAGTGTTTTTTGGGGTTTTAGGGGTTTATGGATTTCTAGGTGGTTTAGGTGTTTTTAAGGTTCTCGTGCTTGTAATGGTTCTCGGGGGTAATGAGGGCGTTTTAGGGAACGTTATGTTTTTTTTAGTATTCATGGTTTCTTTATATTTTTAGGAGTTCAAGGGTTTTTTAATTTTATTTAGGGGTTTTAGGGGTTTAAGGTTTTTTCAGGTAATTAGTTTTTTTAGGATTATTTTTGGGTTATTTGGTTTTTTGGATTCATCGTGGTGTTATGGTTTTTTGATGTTTTTAGGGTTTCTATGGGTTTTCATGTTTTAGGGTTTTTAGGTATTTTTCAATGATTTTATTAGATTTATGTTTTTATTCTATTTTAGGGACTTTTCGAGGATTTTTAGGGGTTTAGGGTCTTTTTTGGGTTTTTAGGTATCATTAGGGTTTTCCTGTTTTTAGGGACTTTAAGGGGTTTTCTTGGTTCTTGGGTCAATTTGGTTTTTCTCTTCTGAAAGGTCTCTTAGGTGTTTTCAGAAGGGTTTTATGGGTTTTTATGGTTTTTAGCGGTTTTAGGGTCTTTTATGATTTTTATATTTTTTAGATTCTTTTAGGGTTTTCAAGTTCCTTACGTATTTAGGATTTTAGGGCCCTTTAGGTTTTTTGGGTTTTTAGGGTCACTTATGATTTTATGGGTTTTTTATAATCCTTTATCATTATAAAGTGGTTTTAGGGCCCTTTAGTGTTTTTATGGATTTTAGGTTCTTTTAATGTTTTTAGGGTTTTTAGGGTCCTTTAGGATTTTTAAGGTCTTCCTGGGTTATTTATCATTTTTATGGCATTTTATGGGCATTCATGGTTTTAAGGGGTTTTAACATATTTTATGGAAATTCCTAGTATTTTTTTTTTGTTTTTGGGGGTTTATGGACTTTTATAGGTTTTATGGTTTTTGGGGTCATTAAGAGTTGATATGGGGTGTTAGAATCTTTTATGAGTCTTTATGTGTTTTAGGGGGTTTTACGATTTTTTAGAATTATTTTTAGGATTTTCGTAATTTTTTCCAGGGATGATTTTGTTTCTAGGGTAATTTACATGTTTTTCTTGTTTTAGGGTCCTTTAAGGGTTTTACGGGTTATTAGGCTATATTATAGGTTTTTAGGGTTTTAGGGGGTTTGAATGCTTTTTAAAGGTTTTTATTACATTTTTTTGTTTTTGTGGGATTTTATTATTTTACTATTTTTAGGGATTTTATGGATTTTTAGGGTTATTGGGTTCTGAAAACATTCCATGGGAAATAAAAAACTCTCATTGATTTGGATAAGGAAATGAAAAATTAGAAGAAATATTTGAATAATAAAATATTATAGGAGGGAAAAAGGAATAAGTCAGGCGACACAGTATAAACCCTTCGAAGACAGTCACTTCACATGGTGATCCACATAGTGATATTTCCAATAATGAAACTTTTTTCGGGATTGAGGGAGCAGTGCTACCCTATAAATGAAACCAAATCATTTGTGGGTATGTCGCTCTACATGGTGATCCACAGAGGGTATTTATTAAATTTTGGTTTTTAGGGTTATTTCCAGATTTTAATGTTCATTTTAGGGGGTTTATGTTTTTTTTGTTTTTTTTGTTTTTAGGATTTTTAGGTTTTTTTGGGATTTATGATTTTAATGGGTTTGGGGTGTTTTTTTATGAGGGTGTTTAGGATTTTTAGAGGTTACGAGTTGTATGGTTTTAAGGGGTTTTTAGGTGTTTATTATATTTATGGATTTTAATGGGTTTTAGAGCTAATTAGGGGGTTTAATAGTGTTTGAAGGTTTTTAGGGGTTTCAACATTTTATAATGTTTTAGTGTTTTAGTGGATTTTTAGGGTTCTTAGGGGTTTTGTGTTTTTATGGTTTTAGGGTCTTTTAATGTATTTACGTTTATTTATATTTTATCGGATTTTACGGATTTTAGTGATTTTATAGTTTTTTTGGTTTGTTAGGGTATTTCATCAATTTTTGGTGATTTAAGTGATTTTAGGTTTTTAATGGTTATTAGTATATTTTGGGTTTTTATGGGGTTTGTGAGTTTGTAAGGATTTTAAGGGTTTTAGGAACACTTATTTGTCTGTATGGTTTTTAGGTTCATTTAGGTTTTTAGGGGCGGTGGGTTTAATGTTTTTAGGGGTTTTTGACTTTTATTAAGGTGTTTTAGTATTTTATGGTTTTAGGATTTTTTGGTATTTTGATTATTTGGGGTTTTAATGATATTAATGGGGTTTTTTTGGATTTTTTGGTTTTCAAGGTTTTTTTTGGATATTTATGGTTTTTATGGTTTTTTATGGTTTTTTGGTTTTTAGGGGTTTTAGGGGTTTTTTTATTTTTGGGTTTTTAGGTATATTAGGGGGTTTATGGTTTTTATATATTTTAGGTTTTTTAATGTTAATAGGGTTTGTGGGGTCCTTTTGAGATTTTTGGGGTATTCGTGGTGTATTATGTGTTTTTAGTGGTTTTTGAGTATTTTATGATTTTTTTGGGTTTTATAGGTTTTACATTTTTAGAGTATTAAGAATTTTTATAGGATATTGTTATCATTAAGGGGTTTATGTGATTTATTATATATTTATGGGGTTTTTTCGATTTTTAGGGTATTAGTGAATATTTAGGGATTTAGGGATTTTTGGCGGAACAATGTTTTTTATGTATTTTATAGTGTTTTATGGGTTTTATTTGTTCTTTAGGATTCTAATTTTTGTTTTTTTTAGTTTTTTTGGGTATTTAGTGGTTTTTAAAGGTTTTTTTATGGTTTTATGGGTTTTTTTATTTTTTATAGTATTGAGGGATTCTGGTTCTAATAAGTTTTATTAGGGGTTTTACAGTCTTTTAAGGTTTTAGGTGTTTTAGGGTGTTTCAGTGTTTAATGGTTTTTAGGGTATTTAGTGTTTTTATGGGGGAGAGGGGGGTTGGGTATTTTATGGTTTTAGATGCTTTAAGGTTTTTAGAGTTTTTTAGGGATTTTTGTTTATTTTTGCGTTTTTATGTTTTTTATGGTCTTTTAGGGTTTATGATTTAGAGAAAATGGTATTGGGATTAGGGTTTAGGTATTATGGATTAAGGGATATGGAAATGTGCTAAGGGTGTTGGTTTTATGGTTTAGGCTGTAGGGTGTGGGGTTTTGGGGGTAGGTTTTTGGGTTTTCTGAATAACGTATAGGGTTTTGGGTGTATGTTTTTGGGTTTACAATACTTGGTTTAGGGATAAGGGTGTAGGGTTTAGGATTTGGTCATATGGTATTGGGTTTAGAGTTTTTAGGGTTTTAGGGGTTTTAAATGTTTTTAGGTGTTTTAGATGTTCTATGGTTTTAGTTTTTTTTGGTTTTTATGGGGTTTAAGGGGATTAATAAATTTTAGGGGTTAATAGATTTTTAAGGTTTTTTGGAATTCAAATGGGTTTTAGAGGTTTCTTAGTGTTTTTGAAGAGTTTTACATTTTTTTGGGTTTTTATAAGGGTTTTTTGTGTAGGGTTATTAGAGATTTTAGGTGTTTTTGATTTTTTTTGTTTTTAGTGGTTGTAGAATCTTCACGTGTTTTATAGTTTTTAGGATTTTATGTGTTTTTTATGTTTTTATAGTTTTTTATGTTTTAAGGTTTCGTATATTTTTCGGATTATTTAGGGTTTTAGGGATTTTATGGATTTAAATGGATTTAGTGTTTTTTGGGGTTTAAGTGGTTTTTGTGTTTTTGGTGCTTTTAGTGGGGATTTCGGGTTTATAACGTATTTTAGGGTTTTTATGGATTTTTAGGGTTGTTAGTGTATTGGGGGATTTTTATATATTTTTTTTTGTTCTTTGGGATTGTAGTTGTTTTGTGGTTTTTAGGGTGTTATCAAGACATTTAAAATCAGCTAAGTTATTTTAGTGTTTTTAGGATTTTAATCGTTTTATGGAATTTTTGAGTTTTTTTATGGTTTTAGGGTTTTAGGGGTTTTAGGTCCCTTTAATGTATTTGGGGGTTTTAGGATATATTTGGGGTTTTTTATGTTTAAAAGGATTTTTGGATTTTTAGGGTTTTTTTATTTTTTACAGTTTTTAGTGTCTTTTAATGCTTTTAGGTTCCGTAAGTTGTTTTTGGAGTTTTTAGTGTCTGTAAGTTGTTTTGGGTATTTTATGGTCTTCTAGGTGTTTTAGGGTTTTTAGTGTCATTTAGGGTTTAGATCATTTTTTTGGGTTTTAAGTTTGTTTTGGTTTTTTTTTGTTATAGGTTCTTTTAGGTGTTTTTATGGTTTTTTTGGTTTTCCCAGTATTTTAGTATTTTTAGGGACTTTTAGGGTTTTAGGGTTTTTGATAGTATTTAAGACATTTTTATGCGTTTTAGTGATTTTAGGGTGTTTATTGGTTTTATAGTTTTGTGGTTTTTTATTGTTTTTATTAATTTTTTGATGTTTGTGGATTCTTTGGTGTATTTGGGTTTTAAGGTTTTAGGGGTTTAGGGTTTTAGGGGTTTTATAGAGTTTTTATTACTTTTTTAGAATTTTAGGGGTTTTAGTGATTTGGACGGGGTATTTAGGTTTTCATTGTTTTTGTGGTTTTTAATGTTTGTAAGGATGTTATGTTTTTAGGGTTTTAATAGTTTTTAGGTGATTTGGTTTTTAATTATTTTAAAGAGTTTGGTGTGTTTTTGTTATTTTTATGGAATTTTAGAACTTTTAGTATTATTTAGGGGTTTTAGATGCTTATGCGTTTTTAGGATTATTTGGATTTATTTACAGTGTTACAAGAATTTTTTGTGTTTTTTCAAAAATATTTATGGGTTTAATGATTTTTAGGGGGTGTTAGGTTATTTAGGGTGTTAATGATTATATTATTATTTTTTGTATTTCTTTAGATTTCAGTTATTTTAGTGTTTTTATGGATTTTTCTTGGGATTTAGATGTTTTTAGTGTTTTTATTGTCATTAGAGATTCAAATGGATTTAATGGTTTTTAGGGTGTTTTGGGATGTTTTACAATGGTTTATTTTTTTTAGGGTTTTCAGGGTGTTTAATTATTTTTTATGTCTTTTAGGTTTTCTATATAGATTTTCAAGGGTTTTAGGGTCTTCAAGGGTTTCTGGATTTAGGTGTTATACGAGGTTTTATGGTTTTTAGTGTATTGAAGAGTTTTTATGGGTTTTTTTGTGGTTATTTGGTTTTTTTTTGCATTAGATGTTTTCTGTTTTTTGGGTTTTTAGTGCTTTTTTGGGGTTCTATGTTTTGAATTATTTATTATTTTTTTAGGGATTTAGCGGTTGAAGGGATTTTATGGTTTTTGGGTATTTTAGGGGTTTAAGGGGTGGGGGGGGGGGGTTAAGAATATTTAATTGTTTTAATGGTTTTTAGTGCTTTGTGGGTTTTTACGGCTTTTTAGGTTTTTTAGGGATTTTCCTGTTCTTTTAAAATTTAATTTTTTTGGGTTGTGAAGTTTTTTTAGATTTTTAGGGATTTATGTGCCATTTATTGTTATGTTTTTTCATAGGTTTCATGAGGGGGGTTTTTAAAATTTTTTGGGCTTTTTATTACTTATAATGTTTTTTGGGTTTTATGGTTTGTATCAATTTTTAGGGATTTTTTAGGATTTCATAGGTTTTTGGGTCTCATTGGATATTTTTGGATATTTTGGGTCTTTGAGGATATTTGTGGTCTTTAAGGGTTCTTCTTAGTTATTAGGATATTTTAGTTATTTAGTGTCTTTTAGTGGGTTTTAATGTTTTTTGAGACCTTTAGTGCTTTAATATTTTTAAGGGGTTTTTAGGGTTATTAGTGGTTTAAATGTTTTCTAGTATTTTAGGGAATTTTAGGGTTTCATGATTATTTAGGGTTTTTGTTGTTTTTTGGGGATTTAGGGGGGTTTTCATTGATTTTATGGGTTTAAAATCTTTTTTATGTTTTTTAGAATTTCTAGGATTTTAGGAGTTTTAGGGTTTTCGTTACTTTTATGGTTTTATGTATTTTTGGGTTTTTAGTGTTTTAAGGGTTTTTTAGTTTGTTTTGGATTTTTTATTTTTTATAGATTTTAGGGATGTTAGTGTATTTAGTGTTTTTTGGGTATTAGGGTATATTGCGTCTGTTAGGGTCTTTTAGTGTCTTTAGAGTTCTTTTAGTTATGTTTTGTATATTTTAGTGGTTTAGGGTCTTCTCGTATTTTTTTATATGTTTTTTTGTGTTTTTAGGGTTTTTTAGAGTTTTAGGGTTTCTAGTGATTTTAATGGATGTTTGTGTTATTATAGTTCATTGGGGTTTTTAAAAGATTTTTATGCTTTTAGGGGATTTTCAAGGTTTTAGGATTTTTCAGTTGACTTAGATTCATCTTGTGGTTTTAAGGTATTATTAATGACATTTAGGGTTTTATGGTAATTTTATGTTTTTTATTGTTTTTTTTGTTTTTAGAAATTTTTATGGGTTATAGTGGTTTTTTTGTTTTTTTTTGGGTTTTTTAGGTTTTTAGTTTTTAGGGGTTTTATTGTTTCAGGGGTCATATTTTGTTTTTAATTTTTTTTTTGGGTTTTTAGTTTCTTTACATTTTTTTGGATTTTTGGTGTCTTTTAGGGTTTGATGGGGTTTTAGGGTTTTAACGGTTTTTACGGTCTCCTCAGGATTTTAATGATCTCTTGACTGTTTAGTTGGTTTTTGGATTTGTATGGTTCATTTAGGGTTTTTATAATTTTTTTTCCTGGGTTTATGGTTATATTTTTTTATGCCTTTTAGGGTTTTAGAATTTAATTTGAGTTTTATGGACGTTTTAGGTTTTTTATGTGTTCAGTGTGTTTATGGTGTTTTATGGGTTTTTTGGGGTTTACGGTTATTTTACATTTTTTATGATTATTTGGTACATTTAGGGGTTTTTATAGTTATTAGTGTCTTTTATGGGTTTTAATGTATATTAGGGTATTATAGGGTTTTAAAGGCATATTAGGGGGATTTCGAGTATTTAATGGATTTTAGGGTCTTTTTGAGTTTTTATTTTCTTTTATTATTTTTTAGTGTTTGTAAGGTCTTTTACGGTGCATGGATTAAGGTTTAGTTAGTAGGTTTTATGGTTTAAGATGTAGGGTTTAAGGATTATTGTGTGGGGTTTAAGGTTTAGGGTATAGGGATTAGGGTTTGGGTTGTAGATTGTAGAGTTTATGGTGTAGGGTTTACAGTGTACAGTCGAGGGTATATGGTAGAGGGTGTGGGGTTAGGGTGTAGGGAATATGATTTGGGGTGTATGGTTTGGGGTTTAGTTTGTAGTGTATATGTTTTGGGGTGTATGTTTTTGGGTTTTGGCTATAGGTTATGTAGTTTAAGTTTTACGGTTTAGTTTTTAGGGTATTAGGTATAGAGTTTAGGGTGCAGGGTTTACAGTTTAGGGTGTTAGATATAGGGGTTTAATTTGTTTTTAGGTTTTTTAAGGTATTTACTGTTTTATTTTTTTAGTCACTTTAGGTTTTTAGTGGTTTTAGGGGTTCTTAGGGATTTTTAGGATTTTATTATTTTTTGGGGCGGTCCAGGATTTTAGGGTTTTAGAGCATTTGGGGTTTTTTGCTATTTTTTGGGGTTTTAGGTTTTTAGTGTCTTTGGGGTTTTAGGGGTTTTGGGTTTTTCGGTGTTTTAAGGTGTTTATTTATGGTTTTGGAGTTTTCTTTTGTTGGATAGGCTTTTAGTGTGGCTTTTGGGTTTTAGGTAGTTTTCACGGTTTTGTGGGTTTAAAGGATTTTTGGGTTTTTATGGATTTTAGGTATTTAGGGTTTTTTAGATTTTTTAGGGGTTTTAGATTTTTTTTGGATTTTTATATTTTTATCGTTTTATGGGTTTAATGTATCTAGGTGTTTTTGGTTTTTTTATGATTTTTAGCGGTTTTAGGATTTTTATTAGTTTACAATTTTTTAGTGTATTTAGAATTTTTTTTGGTTATTTGGGTTTTTGGGGTTTTAATGGTTTTTAGGGTCTTTTATGGACATCATGGAATTTTATGGCTTTAGGGAATTTTATGATTTTTTATGTTTTTAGAGTCTTTTAGGGGTATTTATGTTAATATGGTCTTTAGGGATTTTTGTGTTTTTAGGTGTTTTAGGGTGTACAGTTTTGGGTTTTGGTATTAGGTTTTAGGGTTTAGGGTTTATGGTGTATATTTTAGTGTCTTGGGTGTAGGGTATAGGGAATATGGTGTTAGTTTTAGGGTTTAGGGTGTAGGGTATAGTGAAGTGGGTGTTGGGTTTAGTGTTTATTGTATTGGTATAGGGTTTAGGGTTTGGGGTTTAGGATATTGGGTATGGTGTTTAGGGTTTATGGTTTATGCATTAGGGTATAGAATTTAGGGTGTAGGGTATATGGTTTAGGGTTTATGTTATAGGGTTTATGGTCAAGGGTATAGTGCGTAGGGTGTAGGGTTTTTTGTGTTTAAGGTGTAGGGTGTAGGGTTTATGGTGTAGGGATTTGTTTTTAAGGTGTAGGATATTGGAATTTGGGTCTAAAATTTTTATTTTAGTGTGTAGGGTTTATGTATTAGGTTGTAGGTTTTATGGTTCAACGAATACAACATTTCATTTAGTGTGTAGGTCATAGGTTTTAGGTAGTATGTTATAGGGTTAAAAGTGTAGTGTATAGGGTATAGGGTGTATGGTTTGGGGTATATTGTATATTATTTAGGGTGTAGGGTGTTGGTTATAGGGTTTATGGTGTAAAATATTTGGATTAGGGAGTATTGTATTGGGTTGAGGGTGTAGGGTTTAGTGTGTAGGATGAATGTTATAGTGGTTTTTGTGTAGGGTTTAGGGTTTAGGGTTTATAATGTATGATTTATGATCTAGGTTGTAGGGTATTGGGAATGATGTGTAGGGTATTGGGTATTGGGTTTAGTTTCTAGCCTGCTGAGTTTAGTGTTTTGGGTGAGGGGTATAGTTCATAGGGTGTAGTGTTGTGGGTATAGGGTGTAAGGTATAGGGTTTAGGATGTACGATTATGTGTTTAGGCTGTAGGGTATATGGTTTTGGTTATAGGGATTAAGGTTTAGGGTTTAGGATTTACAGCTTTTCCAGTAGGGTTTAGAGTTTATAGAGTATGATATAAGTTTTAGAGTATATGGTTTAAGATTTATGGTGTGAGGTATATGTTTTTGGGTGTAGTATTCAGGGTTTTATATGAAAGGTATTGGATTTAGGGTTTATGGTTTATGGTTTATTGTATAGGGTATATGGTATAGGGTGTTGGGTTTTTGGTTTAGGGTGCAAGGTTTAGGGCTTAGAGTGTAGGGATTAGGGTTTTGGGTGCCGAGTAAGAGGGTTTCAGTTGTCGGGTTTAGGTTATATGGTGCAGGTTTTAGGATTTATGGTGTAGGTTTTTGGGTTTGGGGTGTCTGGTATAGGGTGTAGGGTGTCAGGTTTAGGGTTTATTGTGATATTTATAGGGTGTATGGTGTTGGGTTTAGTGTTTAGTGTGTTGGTAATGGTGTTTTGTGTATAGGGTTTTGGATTTTGGCTGTAGGGTTTACAGTTTAGGGGTATAAGGATTATGTTTTAGGGTGTAGGGTATAGGGTATAGGGTGTAGGTTTAGTGTTTTGGGTTTAGGGTGTTGGGTACAGGGTTTTGGGATTAGGGAGTTGGGGTTAGGGTTTGGGGTGTAGCATTTATGGTTTACGGTGTATGGTATCTTGTTTTGGGTGTATGGTTTAGGGTCTATGGTGTAAGGTATAAAGTTTGGGGTGTATAGTTCAGGGTGTAGGTTATAGGATTATGGTGTAGTGTTTAGGGTTTAGGGATTATGGATTAGGTTTTAGGGTTATGGTTATAGGGTTTATGGGGTATGATATAGTGTTTAGGATTTTGGGTATAGGGTTAGGGTGTAGGGTATATGGTTTATGGTTTAGTAATTAGGGATTATGTTCTTAAGTATAGGGTATAGGGTTTAGGGTGTAGGATTTAGGGTTTTGGGCTTAAAGTGTAGGGTAAATGGTTTAGGGTGTGGCGTTTCGGGTTTCAGGCATTGGTTATTTGTTTAAGCATGTAGGGTATATGGTTTATGGTGTTTGGTATAGTGTTTAAGGAGTATGTTTTAGTGCTTAGGTTGTAGAGTATAGGGTTTATAGTATATGGTTTAGGGATTTCAGTGTAGGGTATTGGGTTAAACGTGTAGGGTTTTGGGATTGAGGTGTAGGGAATAGAGTTTTAGGTTAACAGTTTTTGATTTAGTGGGTTTGGTATAGGGTTTCTGGTGTAGGGTTTAAGGGGTTTGGTATAGGGTTTAGGCTATAAGGTTTACTATCATTATGTTTGGGTTATACATTTTATTGTATAGGTTGTATGGTATAGGGTTGGCTGTGTACAGTTTTGGTTCTACTGTGTTGTGTATATTGTTTACATTTTAGGGTTTTATGTTTAGGGTTTATAGTGTAGGATGGAGGGTGTGGTGTTTGCAGTGTAGTGTATAAGGTTTTGGGTGTAAGGTATTGGGAGTGGGGTATAAGGTTTATGGTTTATGGTTTGAAGAATAGGGTTTAGGGTTTATGCTATCTTTAGGTGGGTTTTTATAAATTTTAGAGGGTTTATTCGTTTTAATGGGTTTTAAGGCTATTTATGGTAGTTTTGGTTTTTTGGTGTTTTATGGATTTTTATGTATTTTCGGGTTTTTTTTTCATTGTTTGGGTTTTTTATAATTTTTTATGGTGTAAGTGGTTTTTATGGGTTTTAGGGGTTCATATGGGTTTAGTGATTTTAATGATTTGTTATCATTTTTAGGGTATTAGGGTTTTTAAGGGGTTTATTGCGATTTTTTTTAGTTTTAATGGTTGTTAATATTTTTAAATAGGGGTTTCTGGGTTTTAGAGTTTTCTTAGGGTTTTTATGCTTTTCTATAGTTTGAAGGGTTTTATTATTTGTAATAAATTTTTTAATATTCTGGGATTTATAGTATTTTTAGGGATTTAGGTATGTTTAGTGATTTTAGGGGATTTAAATATATTTTGGGGTTTTTTAGAGTTGTTTTGTGTTTTAAGGGGTTTGATGGTTTTTATGGGTGGTTGGGTTTTTGGGGTTTTATTTTTTATGTTTTTTACAATGCATTAAGTATTTTATCGTTATTATATTGTTTAGGTGTTTTGGGTTTCTATGGGTTATTAGGGGGTTTTTGGGTTTTTTTTTGTGATTATAGAGTGGCCAATATGTTATAATTTTCTTGTATGGTTTTATATGGTTTTTTTGGATCTTTATGATTTTTATGGTTTTTATTGTATTTTAATAATTTTTATATTTTTTTGTGTTTTTATGGGTTTTTGGTTGTCTTGGGTTGTTTTTTGTTTTTAAATGGTTTTTAGGGTTTTTGGGGTTTTGGGGGTTTAAGTGTTTCTTATGACTTTTGTGGTTTTTAGGTTTTTAGGGTTTTGGTATCTTAATATTATTTGGTATTTAAGGGTTTTATGTTGATTCTTGGTGTTTTGGGTGTTTATTTTATTAGGCTTCTTTAGCAATTTTTTTTTGCAGTTTGGGGGTTTTTATTTATTTTTGGGTTTTGGGTTGTTTTCCGTTTTAGGGGTTATTAAAATTTTTATGGGTTTTTTTGTGTTTTTCCAGGATTTTAGTGGGTTTTTAGGATTTTAGGGTTTTATGGACTTTAGGGTTTTGTGTATTTAAATGTTTTATGGTTCTTTTGATTTTTAAGAATTATGAATATTTGGGGTTTTGATATGGGTTTTTGGGAATTTTCGTTATTTCAGGTGGGGATTTATGGATTTTTAGTGATTTTTTTCATCATTATATTTTTGGATGTTTTTATGGTTAATTAGGGTCTCTAAATGTTTTAGGGTTTTTAAGATATTTTATTGTATCATTTTAGGGTCTTTTATGGTTTCTAGTGGTTCATGGGTCCTTTATGTTTTTAGGGATTTTATGGTCATCTATGGTTTTTAACGGCATTAGCGATTTTTTGGGGTTTCAGGGGTTAAGGGCCATTAGGGTTTTTTGTGTTTTTATGTTTTTAGGGACCTTTTTAAATTTAATGTTTTATACGATCCTTTTGGGGTTTTACGTTTTTCAAAGACTTTTAGAGTTGAAGGTGTTCGTGGTCCATTAGTGTATTTAGAGGTTTATAGGATCCTTTGGGCTTTTTAGGGTTTTATGGTCCTTTAGGGTTTTATGGGTTTTTTTGTTTCATTTAGTGTTTTTGTGATTTTTAATGTTCTTTTAGGGACTTAGGGTTGGTAGGTCCCTTTATGGTATTTAGTATTTTTAAAGTCCTTTAGGGTTTTAGGGTATTTTATCACCTTTCTGGTATTTTGGATATCTGAGTTTCTTTTAGAGTTTTTATTTACTTTTATGATGATATAGGTGGTTTAGGGTCATTTATAGGTTATTTAGAGGTTTTAGGGTTTTTTGTTTCTGTTAGGGTTTTAATTATTCCTTTTCATGACATTAGTGATTTTTTGGTGTTTTCAATATTTTATGGTTTTTATGTTTTTTATTGTTTTCTAGGATTGTAGGGTTTTAGTGTTTTTTTAGTTATTTTGGGTTTTTTAGGTTTTATGGATTTTTAGGGGTTTTAGGTGTTTTAATTGATTCAGTGGATTTCATGGGTATTATGTTATTTTATGGATTTTTTGTTCTTCAGGGTTTTTTTGCTTTTAGGGTTTTTTTGGTGTTATTAATGGGTTTTCGGGAATTTAGGAATTTTAATGGTCTTTAGTGTTTTTAGGGTTTTTATTGTTTTCATGTTGATTATTGATTTTTCTAATTTTAGTATTTTTAATGGATTTTAGGTTTTCCTAATTATTTGTATGTTTATTATTATTTTTAGGATTTTAGAGTTGTTAGGTTTTTAGGGGTTTTAGGAATTTTTAGGGATTTAAGGATTTTTAGGGTTTTAGTGGTGTTGGAGTTTGTAAGTGGCGTAAGGGGTTTTATGGTTATTTTGGGGTTTTAGATATTTTTAGTCTTTTTAGGGTTTTAGGGTTTATAGGTATTTTTGTTGTTTTCAGTGTTTTATGGTTTTTACAGGTTTTAGTATTTTTTTGGGGTTTCAGGGATTTCAGGGGGGTTTAGGGACATTATTACTATTTGATTTTTAGGGTTATTAATGGTTTTTAATGTTTTAAGGGTTATTAGGGGTTTTAGGATTTTTTTTTATTTTTTTATATTGGGGATTTTATGGTTATTAGTGTTTTATAAATTTTTATGGGATTCTCATTTCTTAGGGGTTTTGTGTGTTTTATGGGATTCTGGGTTTTTTGGGATTTGGGTTTTTTGGGTTTATTAGGATGCCTAAGGTATTTTATGGTATTTACGGTTTTTATAGTGTTATTGAGGGTATTTTAGGGGGTTTAGGTACTTTCATGATCTTTTAGTATTTTTAGTGGATATAAGCTATTTTGTGTCCTTTTAAGGGTTTTTGTTGTTTATAGGGTTTTTGGTGTATAAGTGTATTTTTTGTTTTTATTGATTCTTAGGGGTTTATGGTTTTATGGGTCTTAAGTGTTTCATGGGGTTTTATATTTTTTCTTAATTTTTTTGGCTATTTTAGGTTTTTAGGGTTTTTAGGGGTTTTAAGGGTTTTTAGTGGGGTTTAGTACTTTTAGAGTTTTAAGGGGTTTTCGGTTTCCTTGGGTTTTCAGGGTTTTTTCAGGTTGTTTACGATTTGTTTATAAATTTTTGTTTTTTGGGGTTTTTTAAGGATTTTAAATATTTTTAATGGTTTTATGGTGTTGTGGATTTTTAGGATTTTTGAGGGTTTCTAGGGTTTTTGGATTTTTGGGGGTTCTTATTGTTTTTTAGGGTTGTTAGATTTTTTTTAATTTAGTGTTAATAATGGATTTTAAAGGTATTTTTCATGTATTAAGGGTTTTTTTGGTTTTTATTATTTTTTGGGATTTTATTGGTTTTTGGTGTTTTTGTGTTATTATTATTTTTTAGCATTTTTTGGGTTTTAGGGATATTTTTGGTAACATTAAGGGTTTTGGGGTATTTCAATTGTTTTTTGGAAATTTATGGTTTTTTTACGGTTTTAAGAGTATGGGGTTTTATGATACATTTTGTAATTTTGGGTCTTTTGGCGTTTTTTGTAATTTTAGGGTTTTTGGAGCTTCAGGGTGTCATATGGGTTTTAATGGGTTTAATGAGTTTTTATAGGGTTTTGGGAAATTTTAGGGTTTTAGGTTTTTTATTATTTTGTCGGATTTATAAATGATATAGGATTTTTATAGGTTTTTTATGGATTTTAGAGTTTTTGAGGGATTTAGGGGTTTAACTGTATTTTTAGGATCTCTAGTGTCTTTTAGGGGTTTTTTGGGTTTATGGATTTTCCGTGTTTTTTGGTGTTTATGGATAGTTTTTCGGTTTGTAGAATTTTTGTGTTTTTATTTTTTTTACGAGTTTTTTGTGGGTTTTTTGGGTTTTTGGATTTTTAGGATTTTAGGATTTTTACAGTTTTAAGGTATTTTAAGGTTTTATGGGTTTCATATGGGTTTTTATGATTTTTATGCTTTTTAGGGATTGGGGTGGGGGGTTACAGGTATTTAGAGATTTTAGGGTTATTTACTTGTTGGGGGGGTGTTGTATGTTTTTAGAGATTTTAGGGTTCTTTAATTGTTTTTATAATTTTAAGGTGTTTTAAGGTGTTTTAGGTTTTCTAAGTTGTTTGGGGTTTGAGAGGATTTTAGCGTTTTTTCTTGTTTTTTTTTGAGGTTTTATTCGTTTTTGATATTTTTAGGGTTTGTAGGATTTTAGTGTGTTTAATGTTTTTATGGGTCATTTCTTTTTTTATAGGGGATTTAGGGTCTTCGCATTTTGAGGTTTTTTTGACACTTTTAGAGGGTTTAGGGGGTTTTAGGGTCCCTTTTGGGTATTTGGGGTGTTTACATTTTTTTGGTTTTTCCTATTTTTTGGGGTTTTATTGATAGTTTAGGGGGATTTGTAACTTTTAGTGATTTAAGGGGATTTTTGGGTTTTTTCTGGTCATTCGGTTTTTATTGTTTTTGGGATTTTAAGGGGTTTAAGGGTTTTTATGGTTTTTAGGGGTTTTAGGGTTTTTTTTTTGTTTTTGTGGCTTTAAGGGGTGTTATATTATTTTTAGTGTTTTTAGAGTTTTAGAGTGTTTTTAGTGTTTTTATGGGATTAGGGGATTTTTAGGTGTTTATGGGTCCTTATGGTAATTTTTGTTTTCAATGGTTTTTATAGTTTTAAGGAATTTGGGGGTTATGGTTTTTTTGGGTTTGAGGGTTTTTAGGTGTTTTATGGTACATCTAATCTGTTGGAAAATGATAACGTATTTTTTACCTATTTGTTGACTACCGCATGCACGGGGATATGTCATTACTTTTTCATTTTGTTTTGTTTAGATGATATTAGGGATAAATTTTGGAATATAAATGGTATATAAAACATAACAATGGTTATGTAATTGTGATATATTATTTAACACTATATCATTCCTTACACCGAGAAAGTGTACATAGAGTTCACACATATGTGTGACATACCATCCCCATGAACAATGTAATTAATTTTCAATCTATAAATTTTATAAATTGATTTAAATATATATAATATATATATACATAACATATTTGTATCATGGTTAAACTTCAGGATATTATGGTACCATGATCTAAGTAAAATAATTGAAAATAAAAAACCAAAACATAAATATGAAATGAAGAAGTTGTTACCTGAAACATGATCTTATTAAAGAATAATTAATAAATGGTTAGTAAATGTCCATAAGTAAATCATAAATTGTATGATATATATGAGTGCAGTTATATAAAAGTATTATAATGAATCTATATTTATTATAAATTAGGTTTGAATGTGTACAATGAAATTCGATACTTGAGGTAAGAGATTTTTATCTCACTATTATTTCGGTGAGACACATGTCATATACAAGAATTGTTTCTTTTATCACGTGTATATTATACACATTAATTTATTTTTTAATTATTCTCATGAATATTATGGAATATTCATATTCTTATAAGGTTCTTTAATTCAAGGGGATCAAGATTCAAAATTACCACAGTGCTGAAGGTTTTATATAACAATCTCATTATATATATATATATATATATATATATTATTTGTTATTTTTCATATGATGATGAAATATTATGATATATCTATCAAAAAAATCATTTAATTTATTATCCTTTTGTTATTTCCATGGAATATATGTTTCTATTTATTTTATCTTCTTTTGTGTACTCTGGAGACTAAATGTTTTTAAGAGATAAATAGACTTTATTTCTCCCATGAGTCAAATATCCTTTTTTATCCATGTCAATATATTCTAAAATAGTTTTAAATAATTTTTTACTATTCTAAAATGATTGTTTAATGATGTTTTTATCCATGTTTGAATTTTTTAATTTTTTTAAAAGGTGTCATCTTGTTTTTATCTAATGAAGGATGTTTTAAATTTTTACTGAAATGTGAAAGGAATCATTGTTTTCTTGTGTACAACATGAATGAAATTTTCCACTATAATTTCCACATAATTATTTAATGAATAACTTTACACTTTTAAATTTATTTTCAAATGAAATTTTGTCCTTAACATTTTGAAAATTCAATTATTTTAAATAATTGATTTAAAATTGGAAATTATATTTTCCTCAGGAATATTTTAATGATCTTTCTATGGAATCTCTATTTATCAACAGTAATAAAAAATTTGTCGTTCTTATTTTTTATAGGGTTATGATCCAATATTAAACTCTTTATTCTTTTTATGGATGATTTATGTTTTTTGATTATGATGATACGGATGTTATGAATCGTTTTTATTTCCTATTGGTTATTCGATGATGAAATGATTTTCAAACCATTTTCAATTTCATTGATTGATATACGATTAATATTTTATAATATAGAGGAAAAAGAATTTAGGGATTATCTGATTGGTGGGACCTATATCTCCATATAATTAATTGGGTAATGATTAATGTTCTATGAGCTCAATGGGTACATTGGATGTTATCCAAAACTTCCAAAAAAGAGGGTATATGGGAGGTCATCCTGAGGCTCAAATAAGAGGCTACACGAGATGTTATCCCAAGATCAAAATAAGAGGGTACATGATAGGTAATTACAATTCTAAATGAGGGTACAATATAGGTTATCCCAAGCTTGAGGTAGGTATATGGGTAGTTATCCCCAACCAATCATGATATCGAAATCTTGTTTGGTAGTATTCTGAGGAGATATTCTATGATTTTGTGTATGACACAAATCTATGTGTTATGAAAATGTTATTATATCATGGATTTTGGACTTTTATTCCATTATGAATCATGTCTTGTGAACTTCCTATATTTATTCCATGACACAAATTTAAGATTAATGATATTGTGGTTATAGTTTCTAAATTTTATTCTCATGATGTCATAACCTTATGGTCATGTAATATTGATATCTTTCTTGTTTACCATTACTGAGCATCTGATCTCACCCTTTCATATGTTTCCTTTTCAAGGTTATGAGGAAAGGTATCATGTATGATATGTCTATGAATAGTTCTAGTTATAAGGAACTTAGTTCGAGATAATGTAGTTCACCTATGATCCTGTAGTTTATGTATCAAATTTTCCAAACGCACCATACCTAAATAATTGTAGTGTGGATCATTATATTATGTGACGAATATTCATCTACAAATATGTGATATCTATATTTTAAATTTTTTGGTCTTTATAGTAGGTATCATATCATGTTTTAGTTATACTTTGGAAACTAGGATGAGAAAAATTTAATGAGATCCCAGGGGTAAAATATTGGGATATAGTTCTTGGGGTCTGGAATATTGACATCTTGTATATGGACATAGATATACAAAATAAGATAGGCGCATCGGGGAAAGTTGAAATGACACTTATTCAAATATTTTTCCATGTTTCGAAGGGTGGTAGAACAATCCTTGAAGTATTCATGACTGACAACATTCATCATGTCATCAATCCTCCTGCAAGCGAGCTCATCTAGAGTTCCAATTCTTTTGGGTTCCATTGAACCTGTAAAAAAAAATCATCTTTTATGTATGTTAATTTATTGTGTTTTTACCTAAAAAATGGCAAAGGCATTAAGGAATGAATGTATAAACATGGAGCACAAGTATTTACATGGAAAATAAATATATGTCGGCACTCAAGTATGGAACCCCAGTTATAGCGTGAAACTAAAAACATACAAAAGAAGTGTTGTGAAACAGAAGCATCTGAGTGAAAGAAGACGTGCACACCAAGGGATGAAATTTGAGAAGTGAAGAGGCTTTTTGTTTATGTGAATCCATTATATATAGGTGATTCATGTCACCATGTGTTCCAAAATACTACGCTCTACATGTTTTCATGAGCAGTTTCTCTACGCACAAAAAACATGTGCGCCCCAGTACCCGATTCTTTCTCCTTCGTTACATTACCTAAGTATAGGATCCTCTTTTCATTCTGGATCCAATTCTGGGGGGGGGGTTTGTTGACAATCTGTTTTGTCAAAGATTCTAAAAAGGAAAAATGGAAATACCATATAATGAAAAGGGGAAAATTCCAGAAGAAAATCAAGATTTGAAAAGTCATGAGTTTTGGGTCGCCGTAGTCAGTCCAAAATGTGTCATCACTCAACCTACTTGCATGACCCTATATGGAATATAGCCTACTTGTACGCCCAATTACATTTTACCTAGGGTCCTTTTGTTTCCATAAAATAGACCCCCAGGGGCTTTATTTGGACATATGAATTTTTCTGAAGCCCAACTGCTGCTCTAGTGACCCTAGTACTTATTCCCAATCTTCTGAAATTTTCAAAGTAGTTCATTAACTTCGTGAGCGGAGGATTAAAGGGATTATATTTTGACATAATTAATTTTAGTGTTTGTATAACATAACACTTGCATTCCTAAATTTTCCAAGCCACCTAAATCAGATATACATTCTCGCCACCTATTACTCCTACCGGAACATGGGCGCCCCACATCTAGGATCACTTGTGAATACTCTTGAAGGCTTCAGCAAGGTATCAACCAGGTAATACCATACTGGTTGTTCACTAATAAAGTGAATATCTGGTCGACCAAGACCACTTGTGAACCAATAATTTCACACCCTTATATAATTTGGTTCCCCTTATTGATTAAATTACTCTCTTCAGTCTAAAATCCATCAAGCCGTCTTCAAACCCATTCACTAATAGGCTTCTTCTTCATTGGATCCCTTGAGTGAAAGGTATTCTGTTGAGACCTCCAGAAAAACCTCCTGATATATCAAACCTTTAGGAAAGTCACATTAGCATGTCTCTTATTTGGTTTTGAATATCCACAGTTAGAGGATTCCAACATTTGTTTCACAATGGGGTTAGGATTCATACAGTGTCTGTGGGTTTGAATATCCATAGTCACATGAAACTTTCTCCCATTAACAGTGTTGGGATGTTCCCATTTTGGAGGAGGGTTTGGATCCTGACCACTCCCTTCTCAGAAAGACCCAAAACCTTATGTCTTCTGGTAGGGAAGGTAAGGTTCACACCTGCTTTTCCATTCATGTTAATGAAAAGTCCCCTTCCCCTACCAGGATAAATTTTTGGGTAGCCATCCTGGTATAATTCCCTAACCTTCATCCCTTCATCCTTACATTGGACCATTTTCTAATGTAAATTCGAGAGGGTTAAGGATCGTCGGTGGGACCTTTTCCATGGTCGACTCTTCCTCATCTACCGTTACTGTCATTGGTGCGCCCTCTTCCACCGACGGGGGCAGAAAAGTGTGTGTCATTTTTGAATATTTCACAACCTCAGGTTTCTCACACCGAGCAAGACTCACATGGTCTTAATGATTTGTGATGATTAAAACATTTGTAAAAACACCCATGATGTAATGAACAATGATAACTCTAATTCCTATAACAATTAGGATATATAGGAAGCCTTTTATGTGCCCAAAATCACTCAATATCCTCTTTCGAATTCAACCCCAATTCCCTTAATCTGGGAATCCTCCTTATGAATAAACCCCAATTTAAACCCCTAAATCACTAAGGAATCCTTTTCAATAAGTAAGACCAAACTCATTTCTCTCAAAGGACTATAATATCCTATGATACCCAATTAAACCTATGTGGGATTTGATTCCCATCCACAAGGGATATGTAGGAAGTGTCCATGGGGTTCAAACCCAACAAATCAAAATTAACCCTATTCTCATTGGTCTATATTCCCAAAAGGGTCTAATATAAATTTTAAACCCATATTGTTTCCATGTTTGTTGGGCTATTTCAGTATAATTACCACACCAAAATCTTACTAAGAACCATTCTATTAGATTTCCATACCACATGACATTAAAATCTATGGAATGTTCCTTATCACATGACCTTAAATGGTATGATGTGTCCCATTAAGTGGCACTGAACTACGAGGGTTCATATTTATTTCATAAGGATATGTTGGTAACCCATTTTATGGGTAGGTTCCCAATATCAAAACTAGCCTTCATCTCCCAAGATGATAATAAATTCCAGAGTGCCCCACTAAGTGGATTAAAAACCAATATAATCATAAGGATGATTAAAAGAATCCCTAAATAGTATACAAGAATATACCATTGCTGGAGAACCTCGAATACATACATATATATCCATTAACAAAGGAACTCAAATACATATAGATGATTCTATTTTTTTGTTTTTACACATGTAAATAAATGATTCAAATTATAAGGTAAGTTTTTTCTATACTTGGTGAATTAACAAGGATTCATTAAAATATGATAGATTTATAAAGAGAGTCCCAGAGAAGACAATAATTCCCCCCAAAAGGGTGTGATGAGTCCATCGCTTCAATCCTCTCGACCAAGGCACATTATTAAGTATCATAATGATCAATCATAAAGAATGTTTTTTGGAAAGAATGTCAAATTTGGATAATAAACTATTGGATGTTTCCGGTTCATGAATAAATCCAACAGAAACCTCATAGAAGTATTGATTCTTAAAACTAGAACACACATTTCAAGGGCCAAGAAAAAAAAATAGTTTACCATCATGTTTTCATGGCAACAATGAGGAATATTCATAGAAATTTATGTCGTTGGACTTACACAAGGTATGAGCTCAACAGTTCAACCTAGTTGTGGATTTCAGTTATGGGGTTTAAGGTGTTGTTTGAGTAATTTTAAACCAATGGCAATTGAGTAATCAAAGAGGAGAATATGAACTACTGAAACAATATAATTACCAAAATTAATAGGTTTACTCTATGTATTTTATAGAGAATAGAGTAGTTTCTCAATTGATGGAATTATAAGGGGTGGAAATTAAGGTTATATATGCTAAAACGAAGAATGTACTCAAAATGGACTGAAATGACCATGGTGTGAATCTCAATTTTCCATTAGGTTAATTGAAGGTAGAAAACGGACCATAACGAAAGTTGGGACCGTAGATCAACACTAATTCAGAGAGTGGGTGCATGGGTCAATCCCCCACAATATGGACTGATGTTTGCATTGGTTTTTATGAATATGAGTGTACTTAATATAGTTGGCCACATAGTAATGGTAGTAAAGGATCATCTGTAAAGGATCATCCATGAAGTATAATTCATGAAGGTGGATCCCTGACGGAGAATCCTCAAAGGGGGATGTATGTGAAGGAGTGTCTATGAAGGAGCATCCATAATGGGGGATTTCCACGAAGGACAAGAAACGAAGGAGAACCCATAAAGGGTGATATCTCATAAGGATCATATGAGTAATAGTGTCCATGATGGGTGTTTTCAAAGAAGGATAATCCACCACGGAGCATTCATGAAGGGGATGTTTGTGAAGGAGTTTCCATGAAGGATCATCTATGAATGGGGATTTATGCGATGGAGTGTTCATGAAATAAAATATTTTAATGGGTTTGTAAATGATGGAGTTGGCCATAAGGGACCATTAGTAAAGGATTTGGTCTTTTAGAAGCTTGGTGAAGTGATTTTATATGCGGGATGGCATAAACTCACACCACATACAACTAATGACTAGGGGATTCGTGAAGGGAAATTTGCCTATGGTTCGTAGGATGGGGCTACATGAAGGGCCAACAGGATATGGTTCACAATATGGAATTCACAATTTTCCATCAATGTTGACTTTCATTCGGTATCTCTTTATGAATTACCGTTTCTATTGGCTATCATCTTGGGGTTTTTATAGAAGATAATTATAAATAACTACTATTGTGTTTAGTAATCCATAGAGGGTCAGGGGGCCATTTTTTTTCAAAATCCCCATAGGGACATCCCATCTTTTGAATGAAATCACATTCAGGGATGTAAAATACCATCTAGGCCAGCAAAAGTCTTTGTTTTATTCATGTGGCTGATCATTAATAGGGGCGTGAATCTCCTTCATTCCCCATAGATGAATTATTTTATTTTATGGGATGTAGAGGTATCATTTCATCCCATGGAATATTTCTTTCATGGGATGCCTCATGGTGTAGTGTAATTCCATGCAGAGTGGAAGTTTGCAGATCATTTTTGTAATGACCCAAAATTTTATCAATATAATTATCATCTTATAATTATTCTTTATAGTATAATATCATTAATAAGCACAATTAAATATCATGATACAAAATACTATTTGATCATTAAACATAATTCTTCCACTTATATGTTTAGAATTAAAAAAATCTGACATACACTATTGTGATCTATATGATTTTTGGAGTCTAATGGAACAAATTTATTTTTGGAAAATATTAACCTACCCTTATGAATAGTAAAATACCCTTATTAATAGTAGTATGACCATTATTAATAGTAAATATTCCAAAATAATAATAACATTACCCATGTAATGATTAAAAAAATAGGCATCTTATACGTGAGAATTTGACCATGGAAAACGTAGTGGTATTTTTGTAATTCATAAAAATATAATTATAATTAATGAATTAATTTAATAGAAAATTTATTTTACTAAAATGTTTTCATAAATTAACAATTCTATGTATTATAGTTTTAATATAATTTTATATGACCTTACATAATTTTCAAAAGCATTATAAAATCAGTTTTGAAAACTAACATTTACAAGTAAAATATTATTAAATTTAAATTTAAATTAAGAATATTTAGATTTTTTTGCGAAATGGACTTTATTATTGGATTCTACACATAAAAAAATTGGTTCGAGTGAATTTGTGGTATTTTTATGAAATTCATGAATTTTTCGAGAATAGTAAAATACATTAATTTACCACATAAATACATTATAATTTATATCCACTATTATTGACATAAAAATTGATTTATGAACCGAAATATCAAACTCACATTCTCTATTTACTATTTTTACATATAATAATAACTATTTTTTATCATGGTGTAAATTAGTAAACTAATGATTAAAATATTACGAAAAAACCCTCTCCCCTCCACTATAAATAGCACCTCTCACACCCTCATTACTTCACACCTCTCAAGCTTCAATCTTAGACTAAAATCTGCACAAATGTTTTCCTTATCCCATCCCCCATGACTAGGAGATATTTTCGTTATCAATATATCAAGCCTAGGTTACTTAAAGAGGATCTCAAGAGGAGGATTCAAGTGGAAGTTCCTCTCTATCTTCTCTTTCAATTTCCATTCAAATGTCATTTATTTTCTCCTCTTATACTTAGATTCTCTTATACTAATGTCATGATAACTCTATTATGATTTATATACTGGTAATATATAATGTTAATCTAATATTAATCATTATAAACATCCCTACCACACATTTTTTTATTAAAATTAAATCATTTCACGTGATCTGTTAATTTACCTTCATCAATGGTGATGAAATTCCATTTTCCTTCAACTTATAGAAGGATGTAAATAAAACCATCAAATGGTGGAAAACTGATTTTAAAGTGTACTTTTATCACATTTTATTTTCTTTAATTAATTATTTACATGACACTACGTGATAAAATAAAACATGTTCCTTGTGATAAAAAAACCACCCAAATTAACCAAAAATGATCATTATTAATTTTTTTTCTAATGATTTATCCTCATTGTACATAACCAAATTCATTATAAGATCATTTAAATATCTGGAATGAAACTTATATTATATGTTAACAAATCTTTATTTTCCGCAACATTTCAAATGAACATCCATTCACGAGCAAAAGTTAAACGTTCATAAAATCTAAGGAAGTTAGCACTCCTAAAAAATGAATATAAGCATTATAACTCATCCAAAACCCATAAAAGATTATAATGTGACCCTAGTAAACTAAATTCATGTATAAAAGGTTCTGATATTTCTAATTAATTAATACAATTTCATTATAAAATATATTAATGTGAGTAAAGCGTTCGGTCACAACGTAAGGGGAAATTCTTGAACCCAAATTTCTTTCATTAGGTTCTTCCTCTTTCACTCCATGTCCTATATGAGTTCTCATTAAAAATAATTTATTCATCATCATCATACATTTTCTAGGATATAATTGATCTCATGTTTTTTTATGAAAAGCCCAATGTTTTCTATAAGAAATCTTCTTTAAAATAAACAATCCCTTTTTTACTTCTTTAATATTGTTTCACTCCTTAATCATGGTTAATGGAACTATGTCAATAAAGATATTCACTCTTTATTTTGGAGGCCAAATTTTTAGTAATGTATGATATACTATGTGAAACCCATTTCCATCCATGGGTTATGTTATGTAAAAGTTTTATATATTTTTAATGTGGAATTCAAGTTAATGTAAATATTAGGATATGATGGTAGTGACCAGAATTATATAGGGGAATATGAATGGTTGAATGTGATGGGTGTACACAGAATTATACAGCCCTCCAATTAATTGGGTAATGTGATGAATCTCATGTGTGAAATAGAAATGATGCTTGAACAGGATGTTAGCATTGTTCACAACTATGTGTGGTAGTAATCTAGTATGACATGATGTTTTATTTTTTATACATTTCCACATTTGAAGTATTTTAGTAATGCATCCTCTCTTGTTCATGAAACTTTTACTATTTTGTGATTGTACTCACCAATTATTATATGTTTCATATCCATCCTCTTACATGGATTTTAGCTCACCCCTTTTTGTTGTATATCTTTAGGTTACTACATATACTAAGGATAGGTCAAGATCCGACAAGAATCTAGAGAAGAAGGATTAAATATATATACTTGATGTTGTAAATGTTATGTTTTTTCCTAGTTTTCCCAAGAAACTAAACCTCTAGATCTTTATGGTGTAATATTATTCTGTTTTTTATTTTCTTAATGATTTAATAGTAATGTAAGAAAATATTGGGTCTCGATTGTTGGTTTCAAAGGCAAGGTTTAGTTAATTTGAAAATTAATATTAGTGAACCATAGAGAAAATGTCTAGTATTAAACTAAGTACAAATATGTTCACAAAAATCTTTACACAGGGATCCCATAAGTTATGCTTTTAGTGACAATTTCACAGATGAAAAAGTTATTTATTCATGACTTGATGACTTATGTTTTGTTCTAAACTTTTCTATTTTTTAAAATCATGGGAATGAGGATAAACCAGGCCAACAACCGTTGTGAGGGCTAATGCAGTGATTGCCCGAACGAAATCCCCAATGATTTGGTAGGTGGAGATCAACACATAATGGTGATTATTACCCAACTATATCTGGTTATGTACAATGAACTGAGTAATGGGGAACATCCTCTTTCACCAAAGAGGGTGCAACTGGCCATTTAGTGTTTTATGCAGCAACGACCACCAACGTTTACTAGATATTCTGATCCACTAGTTAAGAACAGTTGGTCAACTCCATATAGAAGTTCTTTTCTTTGCTCCATTGTTCTGAGATGGAGAAGGAGACACTAGTCATTTATGATCTATATGGGGAGGCCAATAAATGGTGGGATTTTATAATGAACACCAAGAAAATATATGAAATTGAACAGATGGAATGGGAATAATTTAAGATCATATTTCGTAAAAAGTATTTCCCACAAAATCTTTATACAAATATGGAATGTGAATTCATAGAGATCACAAAAATGGAAGGGGAATATATCACGACCTACAAAGTGAATTTCACAAGGCATGAATGGTACGCTTTATGGTTTTCATCAATAATTATATAAATATTGATAGATTATTTAGTGTGTTGAAACCACACCTTTGAATGGAACTTGAAATTCATGACAGTGGGAGTTAAGAAGAAATTGTTCAGTGTTCCCTCAAAGTGGAGATGGAGTTTGTAGAATGGTCCCATGTATATGGTGATAAGAAATGAAATATCTAGTTTATAGAAGGAGGATCTAATGATAAAGGTGCGAAGAATACCCAACGACTCACATTCTAATAATGTGGGAAGTAGCATCATCAGAACTTCCTAAAAGGGATGTGGAAATGCTTCAAATGTGGTAAATTAGGACACCATGCTCAAGAGTGTCTAATATACATGATAAGGAAAGAGAATATCATGTAATAAAGTGGGTCCCCACCCATGGTCCAATGCTACAACATTATGTAGAAAGGGAACCATGAAAGCTAGTGCAATAAACCTCGATTACTAGATGGTAATTTGAATCAATATCCACCAAATACAATGGAACAAGGGAATGATTTTTCCATAACTAATGTAGAAGTGGAGAAATATACTGAAGTCATAGAATGTACACTTTCTAACCACTTAATAATGGAAAGATTCTTATTTTATTCATGTTCTACACACTCCTTTATATCATGAATGTTTTCTTGAACTATACAATCAAAGACTTTAAACCTTGAAATAGAGATATCAAGAAAACACCATGTTGTGAAATAATTGAAACCCAAGTGTTTGACTCTTCTTAGTTTGTGTATGTGGGAAGTTTATTCCCGGAAATCATTTAATACTTTCCTAGGAGGAATTTGATGCTATAATGGGAATAGATTGGATCTCATTATATAGAACACTTATCATCTATTTTGGAAAAGAAATATTTTTCATATTCTAAACCATCCCATGGTCCTATAAAAATTCAATTAAGATCAAGAATATCCATTGAGAAATACTTCAACAGAGTGGGTATTGTTTCTAAATGAAGAATCATAACTCGCCCAAATGGTTGAGTCAAAGGAATGTTCCAACCTTGTGGAAATTCCTAAAATGAGGTAATACAGGGATGTCATTCTTGGAGAGTCACCTGGACATCCCCCATAACGTGAGGTAGAGTTCTCAAAATAACTCATACCTGATGCTACTCCTATCTCAAAATGTTCATATAGGATGGCTCCCATCGAACGAGAGTAGTTAAATAAATATCTACAAGAGCAATTGGACAAAGGGTTCATATACCCTAGGGAATCATCATGGGGTGTACCAGTGCTCTTCGTGAAGAAGAAGGATGGAACAATGCGGCTGTGTATCGATTATTAGGAATATAACATGATCACTATAAAGAACAAGTGTCCTATTCCAAGGATTGATAACTTGTTCAGTCAGTTAAGAGGAGGTCAATACTTCTCAAAGATGGATCTTCATTTTTGATATCATCAACTAAAGGTGAAGAAGGAAGATATTCATAAGACTTACATCCATAAGGGGTATGGGCACTATGAGTTTCTGGGTATTCCCATAGGACTTACTAATTCCCCATGAAAACATAATGGATTTGATCAATAGAGTCTATAGATAGTATATAGACAATTTTTTAGTGTTTATTGATGATATTATCATATATTCCAAGACAAGGGAGTAACATGAAGAACATCTAAGACTTGTGTTGTCGACATGGAGAAAGGATAATTTGTATGCCATGCCTTGGCTAGAATGTGTGAATTTTTTATGAATAAAGTCATGTTCTTTGGAAATGTGATCACAGGTGAAGGAATATCCATGGACCCTTACAAAAGTTGATTGAGGAATTTCCATGGCCCTCTAATATCACATAAATCCATAGTTTTCATGGATTAGTCAGGTACTAGCAATTTTTTTGGAGAAATTTATCATGATTGTCAATACCAGTATGAAAGTTAACAATTAAAGGGGTAAATAATTTCTGGGCATAAAAATGAATGGGAAGTTTCAAAGAGTTAAAAATAAGGCTAATCACTGCACCTGTACTCAAAATACCAAAAATTGGATAAATTTTTGTTATATATAGTGATGCTTCAATGAAAGGCCTGGGTTGTGTACTCATGAAAAATGATAATGTGATAGCCTATGACTTATGGTAGTTTAAGATCAATGAGAAGAACTACCCGATGCATGATCTAGAAATGGAAACCGTGATTTTTGCAGTGAATATCTGGAGGCACAACCGTTATGGTGAGAAGTGTGACATATACAATGAACATAAGAGACTAAATTATATATTCACACAAAAGGATTTCAAAATGTGTCAAATGAGATGGTTAGAGCTAATAAATGACTATGATTTCTCTATTCACAATCATCTGGGAATGTGAAACTAGTTATTTGAACCTATAAGTAGAAATAAAACTATTACAATATCCATTTTATGGATTGAGAATGACCCTATCTTTTTGGATAATCAATGGATGGATTTGTAAATCCTAAGGTCAAGGGATATATCCTACCATTCACAAATTATTTCACAACCATCAATCCAATAGATGACAAATGAGGCACAAAGGGATGATCTGGAATTAAAAAATAAGGTGAATGCAGTAAAGGAAGAGAACCTACATGACTTCCATATATAGGATGATGGTTTGATTCGATTTGGAACTTGGATTTGTGTGCCTTCATCACCCAGGATAAAGAAGGAGCTATTGGACAATGCACATAGCTAAACATTCTCAATCCATCATGGTATCTCCATGATGTACCAAGATCTCTGAGAACACCTACGGTGGGAAAAAATTAATAAAGAGATTGCGGAATACATCTCAAGCTTCTTGGTATGTCACCATGTTAAAGAAGAGTGAAAAAGTACAAATGGATGATGCAACTGTTGCCTATACCCATATGGAAATGGGATAACATCACTATCAAATTTTTCATGAGTTTCCCAACGACCTCAAAGGTAAATAATTTGATATGGGTTGTGGTTGATCGACTCACAAAGACATCCCATTTTATTTATATTCGAGAAGATATCTCACTTGAACATCGTGAAAATATGTATGTGAAGAAAGTGGTGAAACTGCACGGTGTTCCAATATCGATTGTCCCTTATTGTGATCCAAGGTTCACATCAATATTCTGGAGAAGTATTCATCATTTTTTGAGTACTAAATTGAATTTCATCATGACCTATCACCCCCAAGATGATAGCCAATCTCAAAGGAATATTCAGACATTTGAAGATATAATTATAGATTACTCTCTAGAATTAAAAAGTGTATGGGAACATCATCTCCCATTGGTTGAGTTTTCATACAACAATAGCTTCCACTCGTTCATTCAAATGGGTATGTGTGAATCTTTGTTTAGAAAGAGATGAAGAACTCCAACCTGTTGGGATGAAGTTGGAGAGAGAAAGATACTTGGAACCAATCTTGTGTAAGAGATGACAGAGAATAATCTAGTCATCCAAAAACATAACAAAGATTCTCATAGTCAGTAAAAGATCTATGCTGACAACCATCTAAGGGACATGGAGTTCGATGTTGGAGATAAAATATTTCATCGAATATAACCATGGAAGAGATTCATGTAGTTTGGAATGAAAGGGAAGCTAATCCTAAGATACATTAGCCCCATTTATATCCTTGATTGTATAGGATTCGCGGCCTATTGGCTTGAAATTACCCCAAATATGGATCACATTCATGAGGTATTTCATGTATCACTCTTGAGGAAGAACATACCCAACCCCTCACATGTACACAACTCAGAAGTGGTACAACTAGAAGATGATCTATTTTATAAGGAGTATCTGGTGAAGATTTTGGACAGGATAAATAAGTTTTTACACATAAAGACAACACATCATGTCAATATGTTGTAGAGGTACTAGAAGATTGAAGAAAGAACATGGGAACTGGAAGAGGCGATGAAGGAGAAGTACCCTCACCTGTTTGTGTAAAACAAAATTTTGAGGGAAAAATTTCATAAGGGGGGAGGAAATGTAATGACCCAATGTTTATTTAATAGAATTAACTTCTTATAATTATGAATTACAATATAATAACATTAGGAATCACAATGAAAATGCAGGATAATAAATACTTTGTGATCATTAAACATAATTTTTCCACTTCTATGATTTTAATTTCAAAAATCTGACATACACGGTTGTGATCAGAATGTTTTTTGGAGTCTAATGGAACAAACCTAATATTTGGTGAGTAGTATCCTACCCTTATGAATAGTCAGCTACCATTAGGAATAGTAGTATAAACCTTAATAGTAAATATTCCAAAATAATAGTAACCTTTCACCTAAAATGATTAAGTAAAAATTATGCCTCTTATAAGTGACAATTTCACCATATTAAAAGTATTGGTATTTTTATAATTCATATATAAATGATTAAGAATAATTAATTAATTTTAAAGAATTTTTTTACTAAAATGTTTTAATAAATTTACAATTTTATGTTTTATGGTTTAAGATAATTTTATAAGACCTTATGTAATTTTTGAAGGCATTATAAAATAAGATTTAAAAACTGAATTTTTGAAGTAAAATATGATTTTAATTAAAAATTAAATTAATAATATTTAAAAAATTATTTTTGAAAACCGGACATCATTTTGTATTCTACATGTCCAAAAAATTTACTTTGATTTTTTGGGATTTTTTTGAAATACATGAATTTTTGTGAATAGTAAAATACATTAATTTACCACATAAACACATTATAATCGAAATCCACTATTTGTGAAATCACAAGTGATTTAAGCACCCAAATATGTAATTGTAATACCCTATTTCATATTCTTGTTCATATAATCATCACTATTTCATATCATGGTGTAAATTAATAAAATAATGATTAAAATATTAAGAGAAACCCCACTCCCTCCACTGTAAATACCACCCCACACACCCTCATTACTTCACAGATCTCAAGATTCAAGCCTTGATTAAACTCTTACCAAACAAATTACCAATCCCCTACCGCATGAATATGATCTCGTGGCCTCATCAATAGAACAATCCTAGGTTCCTTAATGAGTTTCTCAGGAGGATAATTCAAGAGGTAATTCCTCACTATCTTTTCCTTCAACATCCTTTCAAATGTTATTTAAATTATTCTCTTATCCTCAACATATTTTATACAAATTTCATTATAACCCTATTATGATTGATATAATAGTAATATATCATGTTACTAGAATATTATTCATTATAATCCTCCCCCCACTCTTTGTAAATAAAAATAAAATCATTTCCTGTGATGCGTTAATTTACCTACATCATGGGTGATGCAATTGCATTTTCCATCAAATACTACAAGGATATAAATAAAACCATAAAATGGATGAAAAATTATTTTAAATTTTATGTTTTTTCACCTTTTATGCTCTGGAAATAACTTATTTACATGACACTGAGTGATAAAAAAACAAGTTCACACTGATCGAAAAAACACCCAAATTAACCAAAAATGACCATCATTAAATTTTATCTAACGATTCATCCTCATGGTACATAAACAAATTCATTATTAGAAAATTTATATATATATGTGATTTAAATAATATTATTTGTTATCAAATCTATATTTTCATCTAAATTTCAAATGAACATCCATTCATGAATACAAGTGAATCATTCATAAAATGTAAGGAAATTAAAACTCTCAAACAATGAATTTATGATTTATAAATCATCCAAAACTAATGAAAGAACATAATGAAAACCTATTAAACCATATTCCTGTATAAAAGGGTATACAATTTCTAATTAATGAATATAATTTCATTATAAAGTACCATAAAGTGAATAAAACATTCATATAAAATGTAAGGGGAAATCCCCATAACCAAATTTCTTCCTACGGGATCCCCTATTTTCTCTCCATGTTCAGTATGGTTTCTCCATAAAAATAATTAATTAATAATTATCTTAAAATTTATATAATATATAAGTTTTCTTGTTTATTTTATGAAAAAAGAAATGTTTTTCCAGAAGAACTCTTTTTTCAAATAATCACACCCTTTTTTAATTCGGGAAAATTTTCTAACTCTTCACTACTAGTTAAGGTATCAATGTCAAGAAAGATATTCCATATTTCTTCTGGGGAACCAATGATTATTAAAGTATGCTTTACTATGTGAAACCCATATCCTTCCTTGGGTTATTTTAATTTCTATTATTACATATTTTTTATGTGCATGCATTATAATGTAAATATAATTATGCAAAGGGTGTGCCCAGAATTATATAGTGAAATGTTAATGTTTGAATGTGACAGGTGAACCCATAATTTACAGTGCTCCAATGCGATGGGTAATGTGATTAATCTCATCAATGAAAGATGTATGATATGTGAACATGATTATAGCATTTTTCACAACTATGTGGGGTTTTTAACCACCAAGGCATGATGATTCATTTTTTATACATTGCAACATTTCAAGAAAATTATTTGTGATTACTCTCATGTTCATGATCCTTTGCCTATGTTGTGATTAAGTTAAACCATTGTTATATTGCACATATCTATATGTTTACTAGGCTTTTAGCTCACTCTTTTTTGATGTATATTCTCAAGTGACTACATCTTTTAAGAACAGTTCACAAGACAATAAGAAGCTAGAGAAGATGGAATTAAATAAATATTCTTTCCTATTTTAAATGTTATGATTGGTCCTAGTTTTCCCAGACATTAAAACCCTAGATACATGTGGGTTAATACTATTATATTGTTTATGTTTTTAATTATGTAATAATAATATAATAAAATACATTAGATTATGCTTTGATCAGGGTGAAGATGAGTCAGTTTCAATGAATAAAGGGGTCCTACATTGAATGAACAATTATATAATTATCTAATTTCATCCTAAGATAAGGGACATAGTGAGAATAGTTTATCTATAGCAAGGGATACATGGAATGCGCTAAAAACATTAGGTATTTTCTATTATCACCATAAATTCTTCCTAAGTCCACTGTTGTTTGTGATTATTAGGAACATATTTATTTCTTCTTAAGACACCCTTTGTGTGGTTTTACCTAAAAAAATTTGTGTCTTTTTTTATTGATAAATTTTTTCTTCAAGCATAACATATTTTGCTTTAGAGAACTAGGAATCAAATTTTTCCCAAAATTCTCTTTTTTTTTCAACCTAGAGAGTACCATGTCAATTTTCATGGGAAATTTAAATTCTTGAAAATCATACTAATGTGATTGATGTTTTATGTGAAACATATTTAATCATGACACATTGGGTGATGACAACAACATGTCTTACTTCCTGACAATGTCAAAATATTCATCATACATGAATGAGGGATATTATAGAACGTGGTTTTATGATTTATGGATCTACCGAATGATATGGGGAAATTATTCGAGGAGTAACCATAAGTACAGTTGCCATCATGTTTTCTAAAGAATACAGAGAAAATGGAAGCCTCTTGTTGGGAAGAATTTTACCTTTTTTGATAGTCCCTTTTTGGGAAACATATGGAGAGCCAACTAGGGAATATTATTCATATTAAAATAATGTTTTACTCAAGAAACTGACACCTTAGTTCATGATGTTTATCTAATTTTAATTATTTTGGATTTCTCAAGCCCTTGAAGGGTCTCTTGTTAAGATAATGATGCCCTAAAATGATGATTATATCTGTATCGACACTAACCATGACTGAAAAACCACTCCTATTGGTATTTTTATTGTATAATAAAGAGTTCAAGAACATTTTAGTTTATTTCCATTCATATAGGATATGTACCATTTGGGTTAATGTATTACATTGAGGGTATTCAAGGGATAAAATTTATGGTCATCTAGCTTTGACCAAGGGATACATGATTTCCCCTTTTCATGGTAATCAATACAAAAATGTTCCAACATATTTTGGAATGATTAGGATTGGTTTTATGTTCTAAAATGAGGGTTTTTGAATACCTAGACTTATGTGCAATGAAAATCATCATTGGGAATACCGAGATAGGAAAATCGTCTCATGTGGATGAATTTTCCTTTGTTGATAGGACTTCTGTGTGGGAATCTTATGAAAATGAAACTATGCCATATTATGTATAGTCAAACTATTGTTTTCTATTGACACTAACCTTCTATTTAAAATAGAGGGGGAGGTTTTTACTTATTCATAAATTCCTATAAATGCAGTTTTGTTTGTAAAAAACACGCTTGAAAATGAAATAAGAATTTTATATTTATATTTCTCCGAAATGGGTAGAAATGCTTCCCTTATGAATGTCTGGCCCATATATAAGAATGATTTTTTTTATGGTTGTATGGGAGACATAAGGTCCATACATCATTCTGCATCTCTTCAAAATGAGAATAAATCTATTCATGGTTCTATAATAGATCCCTATGCAGGTCTAGAATACGCACATGGTTGGGACATTTTAAACATTTTCCATTTTTGGAACCAAAATTAGATATCCAGGCATCACTACGTATCCTATGATAGTAGGAATCAATCCATATATAGTTTGAGTATGGTTTCCCCACACATAAATCTAGATCTTGACTAGGGAATGGGAATTTTATTTTGATTATGATCTTTTGATTTGGGTGAGACATATATTGGACCCTACTATAATGATCTACCTCATGTATAAGATAATGGGTAATTTTTTGTTCTGTCTTGACCGGGTCATAAGATACAAGTGTCTCTATGTATCGTGTGAAATTTACAATTAGCCCATACATAGTTCATATAAGTCATGTAGTTTAGTTCCATGAAACTAGAAAATAATCCATTCATTTTAACATTATTATGTGAGGACATAGGTGACTTGAGAAAAAAATGGAATATAGAATCTTGAATCAATGGTAGAAATCCGGGTGTCACAACATATCTATGAATGATGGGATGAAACCTACAACTAGTCCCGGAACTATAATGCTGAATTAGAGGGACGTTGACCAAGACATTTATCATCATTTGGTAAGGATGAAATTTGGTCTTTTAGTTCTAGGTCATACCACAAATACCATATGTCATTGAAATAAAAATAATCAAGAGGCTCATCAGATGGGATTTTTCTCCATTCATTACATGTGAGGGGGAAGGAAAGTGTAATCCAGGATTATAAGGATTCTTGAATCATAGGAAATTATATGGTGAAAAAATTTCATTGGGGAATATGGATAGACCTCTCATAGGGATGAATTTCCCAATAAATGACATTCCTTTTTTGTGGGAATCTTATGCTAGTCCAACTAGGGCATATTATTATATATCAAACAATTATGTCCACATGACACTGAACCCCCATCAACGATAGTTAGAGGATTATTTTGAAGATCCAAAATTTCTTGGGGAATAAAGTAGGAGTAATTGATGTAATGTGTCTAGGTACTAATAATCATTCAGACCATTATTTTCCATGGAGTGTAAAATTCCCTATAAATTTTGACTCATATTTAGGGTGGATTTCTCATTCCAAGGTAGATCCATGAATGAGGATCCAAAACATGATATCTCCTACATCGATATCTGTTTTTGTACATGATATGGGGTTATTTATCATTTTATTTTCCGTATTTATTGGACTCGAACATGAGGCCTAGGAATAATATCTCATCTCATCAAAATGATAATCAATCCATACATTGTAGTAGATGTTCTATGTATTTTAATATCAAGAGGCATGAAAATTATTCTTGTAGTCTATTTTAGTGTGGTAAGGACATAGGTTCCCTAATATGAATATGAAATATTATGGTTGAAACCGTGATTAAGGACCTGGGATTCAATGGATATCCTACTATGGTAGGAATCAATGCATACATATTTCGTAAACTGTATTTTACCATGAAGTATAATGTCGTGCGGTAATGACTGTTGGTGTTAATTTTATGGTCTTTTTTCTATAAACATAGAATCCATTATGTGGATTGATACAACTTGATCAGGCAGGGAATCCCATGATGAAACTCCAAACCCATGTAATCTATGATCGACATCAAAAAAATGGGCAGAATAGATTTATTCCACCACAAAGAGCTGATAAAATGAAGTATACAAGAATATTTTATTTGTATTGGCCAGAACAGGATGAATAATATGGGCATCACTACGTATCACATCAAAACAAGAGTCAAGAGATATATAGTTCACAAAAAACCCCTTTTACAGATATGAACTATTCATAGAGAGGATGGTATTTTTATCCTTCATTACTACAGGACTTGGGACTAGATATATGGGTTTCAACATGTATTCTATGATTATAGGAATAAAGAAACCCATAGTTCTTCAATTGGAAGTTGCTACATTGGTCTAATCGATACATATGGGGTTTTCTTTTCATTTTTTGATTGTTTGATTTTTATGGTTGGGATCGAGATTAGATATATGGGAATCACTTCATATACTTTTCAAATAGGAATCAAACCACATGTAGTTCTTGAGGAACTGTGTAATTTAACATCTTGTGTTAATGATGTCAATTTTGTAGTTTTAATGTCATACTGTAATGAAAAGGATCACTCAATGTTAAAGAAGATTCATCTTGGTTGGGACCTTGAATAAAAATATAGGCATCACATTGTATCCTATGTGGATTGTAATCAAACCACATGTAGTTTTTAATATGGCATGGTATATGAATGATGTCAAGGGTTTTGTCATCCCAAGTGATAAAATTATTGTTTTTGTAGTTAAATATCATAAACTGAGGACATTGGTGACATGATATTTTTATCTTAAGACATCTACAATGTATCATGTAGATTAGAATTATGTGATCATGACACTTGTGTATAGTGTTTAAAGGATGTTTGAATTTTTGGACTGTGGAGAAACATAATCCCGATGTGAAAATATGCCTTCAGTCCAAAGGGTGGTAAGAAAAACATATTATAAATGGAGAGAAATTTAATTCTTGGATTAATGAATAAGTTCAAGGTCTCACTTTGTATCTTATGATGAAATGAATCCAGCCACACATATTATATATATATAGAATAGAATATGACTAATGTTTAATGGGATCTCCTCTCATGTGAGAAAAATTTTGTGTTGTGCATTTTAACATCACACAGTGTGGAAATTTCTATCATGTAGTCTATTTTCTTATTAGGTAGCCAAAGATGTTGTGATTTTTAATGTGATGAGACAAATCCTAACTATGTAGTTTAACATCATGGTACCAGGATTATATACTATACAATTTAATTTCATGTGATCCGGACGATGTACCATGCATTTTAATTTCATGTGATCTGGATGATATACCATGCATCTTAGTGTCATGTGATCAGAATGATGTGTCTTTTGAATACAAAAAATACTTCATCAAGAACCATGCATTGGTGGGTGACATGATAAGATTATCTTCCATCAAGATTAATGAATAGGCTCAAATGGATTAGAATTTTTGAATGACATAGTGTCCCACCCACACTAGATGAAAATTTTGAGGTTTATTTTCAAGAATCATCAATGTCTCAAGGAACAACACCATCTCTCCCTAGTGGAAATACTAGAGAAGAATAATTTTATTAAAGTACTATGAAATTTGGTTTTAGTGTACTCTTAAATGATTCAAGGTTTTTAATCTCCTATAAACCGATCACTCGAAATCATCCAGACAATTTTAAAATTTATAATATTTTGATAGGAGGTTATATATGGAAATGCAGAGTGAAAGAAATAAAACATCAACGGGAAGGACTAACTCTACCCATATACTAATGCGTATGGCGTCACCTCTGGGGAAGTGTGATTCATAGACCATTAATCACACATGGATATTTGGATATTGTCTTCTCAATACATTTTATCATTATTAACCATATTATAGAGTAGATTTGATAGGGTATTTTTGAATGGATCTTAATGTCCATTAGCTGCTACATGGTATCAGTATGTACATTTGAACTTGATTCCAAAATCCTGATATAGTTTTTCAAAATAAATATAAAAAATTGGTGCCTTTGTCCAATTGCATTTTATAAGGGACACAAAATTTTGTGATGAAGTTGGCGTCATGAAACTAAAAATATTCCTTGCCCCAACCTCTTTCATGTGTATAACTTTATCCCACTTGGGGAAGAACCATGTCATAGTAACAATATATTTGAACTTTTAGACTTAGTGGGATGATATGGTCCCACTGTATCCATTCCCAATAAAAAAATGGTCAAGAGTATTTGTTTATGCGAATCAACTATGGGGGTTTTTGAATTATGATTCCATGAACCTAGAAGGAATTTCATGTTTGGGTGACTTTAGTGCAGTCATAAATTATTGTGTTATAGTACTATCCAATCCTTTCAACTTGATTGGAAATCTTAGATCTTCATGGGCGGGCTCGGTAGGATCTAGTTTGCACCTCTTTTAGAAAAAGGTAGTATTTTATCAATTAATTCACCTCATAAAGTGCACAAAGATGCTCCACTTATAGAGGATATTTTGTTAACTTGTTCTATCATATAGAACAATTCTAATTGCTCATATTTGGATTTCCCCCCTCACAACACAGTCTAGTGCGATATATCCCATTAAAATATAGTGTAAAATGTGTTTTATTCATCATATTTATGGACCGTATGATTATGGGATGATTCCAATAACATTTATCTCTTTAGTGTCAAATCAAATGAATGGTGACCCATCCAGTGATGTGCAACGTTGAGAAATATTTCATCCCATTCTAGATTAGTTAATGATGTGGAATCATTTTCCAATGTATTGTCTTGGGAGTTTGTTGACCATGGGAAATGAATAAATGTAAAATCCAAATGTAATTATACAATTAGTCCATCGAAAAGGTTTATAAGAGACATTATATATTTCACATTGATGGAATAATCCCTATTTATCTATTTGGGGACTAGTTTCGAATCTCTTTTTATATTCTAGTGACTGAATTGTACATAAATTCCTAAATCAAGTCCTGTAATTTGATCCTGATATTCCACTTCATTTTTTCTCCATTAATATTGCAATAAGGAGTAATGTAGGATTCCATATGTTGGATATTTGAGTACGACTACTAGCCCCACTTTTTTGATCATGGGGTCTTCCATCCTCTTCCCAATATGACTATTGGATGCAACATTGAAATAAATCTACCATAACACGGGGCCCTCTAAAACAAAGAAACCTTCTTTTTTAGGTTGTTCCATTCCAAAGAATTTATTCCTATTAAGGGGTTATAAACAATAAAATTTTATAACACCTAGTATTTAACCAATTTTGAGGCACAAACTGAATGAAAAAATGATGCAGAATAACTACCCACCATGATACGCGTCTGGTCAACATTAGGTGGATGAGAATGTTTTTGGGTGGGATGATATGAGAGACTAAATTGAACTCATGATGATGTAGGTAGATACTAATTTTATGGAATACAAAGATTAGATTCAGAAAACTCTTCTTGATATCTAAATAATGAGTCTTATCATTGATCATGGTTTGAATGAGATAATAAATGTTGTCTTTTATAATGACTTCATTCTTTTGTGAGATGTAGGCACCCAACTATCACTCTAAGGTTATTCCATATTAAATAAGTGTTCCTCCTTCAACAGTTGGAATCTGCACTGGTGGGATCAAGTTACATATCATTATAATATAGAATGATCATTAACAATAATCAATCCAATGATATGTAACCAACCTTATCATCATCCAGGTGATGGGATGACATTATATTGAATGGTTTTCTATAAATCGATGAATGTAGAAAAAAACCCTTGATGTCACCTCAACTCTATGAGCCTGTGGGGGTGTGGTTTTCCAAATATAACCTTTTCATCTCAGGTATAGTTTTAAGATGATGATGGAATACGATAAACCTGATAAATATCCCTCAGGTAATACTAAATGTACATTTCAATGGGTTCATTTTCATGTCATTTTTTCTTATTTTTTCCAAAGATAGATTCAATATCTTCCAGGTTCTTAAGAATTGTTGATATTTAAGTACCATTTCATCAATATATCATTCAAATAACATTCAAATCAAGGGTTTAAATATGTTGTTCATAACCTGTTGGTATATAGGGTTGATATTCTTCAATATGAAGGGAATTTACTGATAAAAAAATACACCATGGGGGAAATAAAAGTGTTGTATTATTCATCTTTCTGGGACATTATTATTTTATTTTATCTTGAATATCCATCCATGAAGGATACTACCTAATATTTGGTTGTTTCATCAATAATCATCTCTGTGATCAGTATTTATAGATTATATTTTGGGTAGTGTCGGTTGAGATCCCCAAAATCTATGAAAACACTAATTTCCCATTAATCTTCATGATGGGTATGATATTTGATATCTATTTGGGATATTAGACTACTAGAATTTAGTTGGATCAGAATATATTATCAACATGAACCTTAATTTTCGTAGCATGTGTCAGGTGAATCTTTCTGGCATATTGTTATAGCCCTAGTGGTCATCTTACAGGCGCATGAGGTGACTGGATACCTTGGGATCAAGGCCTGACATTTATATGTAGTTCAAGGTGGACAAATCCAGATGTTGCTTCAAGAATAATGTATATAAATATTTTCCTTTAGAATACCTAACCATAATAATCAATGTTGGTCATGGGTCTTCTGATGTACCTAGATTTATTTCTTTATGATCATCAATGATGGAAGAGATTCCATCCTCAAATGCTGCAAGGGAGTACCTAGTTTAATGCTCTTATTATTATTAATCATATCTTTCATCATTATCATGTTTCGTAGGGGGGGGAGTAGTGGGATTTGTTCTCTAGAGTGTTGTAGAGTCAAGATGTTGGTATTTCAAACATTAAGAGACTTCCTCAGACCTATATGTCAATGTGTTATTTCCAAGAAAATATGGATAGAGTGAAGTGAGAGATGGATATGGAGTGTCTTCATTCTATTTGGGTGATGAGACAGCCTATTCTATCTCAATTATTATGGTAGGGTCTTCATGGATCATGGATGATGGAATGAAGGCATTTTCATCTGATCTTTCACCATTGTTTAGGGAGTTGGAAAATTTTTCAACAATGGTATTCTTAATGTTCCTAAATAAAATCTTGATGTCCACTGAATATGCATTGGAACTTGGAAAACTATGCCCAATATGATTGATGGGTAAGACATAGTCTTCATCAGTATACCTATAGGGCTTGGTTGGGATCATTTCAAGACCATTTAGGATGGTGACCTACACACCACCATCTACCATGGGTTTTCCCTTCTATCTAGTATAATCATGCATCAATATTGTAAAAATAAAATGATTCGAATGGGACATTATCATCATTAAACATTAGGTTTTTTTATTAATTCAAAATTTTATGCATTGATGGATAATGAGAGTATCGTCATATGTTGATATAACTAGGAACACCCAAGTAAGACTTTGAATATTGTGTTCTGCTGAACCACCAGAAATTCTTAGATGGCTATGATGTATCCAAACTGATACTTGATATTAATTTTTCTCAATGTCTTCTACAAACGTTTTTTAATATCCCAGTACTATTATGGTATAAGGATATTTGTTTTCTCATTAGAGCCTAGTAGGTGATGTGTTCATATTGGAATGAGGTTAACTTAAGTTCCATTTTCAATGAAAAACTATCTAACATCAACACCATTTATCCTACCAGACTTGTACTGGGGTCGGATGTGTACCTATATAATGAAATCCTCATCCTCATCTATTGAAGTTATAAATTTATGAAATTCTATAGGATTGGTCTTTTTCCAACAGACCATGGTAGTGGTCACATTAGCTTCGAACTTTTTGGTGGCTTAACAAAGACTCTATGAGCGATTCCCTGAGATATTTTGACATGATCAGGGTATCTAGGATTGATAGCTTATCTAGTACAAAGTCAAATTGATTTTTTATATCATAATTGTTTTTCCAAAGGAATAGCCTACCCTATTTAGGGTAGCTATTTCATATGCAATATAAGTGATTTGGTATTTTTTGAATATTTTTTGGCCCCCGATACAGGAGGTAGTGGTGCTCCTCTCATTTGTGGGTTGGGACGGGCATGCCTTCCTTCACACCGAGGGTTATTGGACACCTATTACTATTCTTATTTATATTCAAGATTTATTAGGATAGACTTTCATCTAGACATTCCAAGGGGATTGTCCTCCTACTATTGGATATGCAGAAGGTCTCTCCCATGAGTTTATGAAACATTAATATTCCAAGTAGGAATGTGGCTAGAATTATGGTTCAATCCATGACTACATCATCCCCAATATCTTATTCTATTAAAACCTTTTCCTTTGGTTCCCTAATTCAGTGCAGGTAACTTTGTTTCATATCCATACTCATCATTAGATAAGGGATCAATTAAATGATTGATATTAATTGAACCAAATATAATTCCCTATTCTAATGTTGATTTTCTAAGATGATCGTTTCTATTGGTTCTATTTGGTGGAGTGTTTCCCCGTATTTTAAATCTGAGGGAATAAATTTTGGGAGACTCAATGATTAATTTGTCTTTGATGAAGGTTCAAACACTTTTGATTTATCCATATATTTCAGAGCATCCAATTTTCTAGAATTCTATATTTTGGAGTTTTGGGGGGTGGATGACATCAGATGTGTTTCAGTGGAAGTGGTCAGGGGAAAAGATGGTTGTTTAAATTGTTCTTGGATAATTCTATCAGTATGGTTGACTGTATTTTGAGTCATCCAACCATCAAACTCATGTTCCCATTATCGTAAAACATATTCCCACTTATCTCATTCCTTATGAGTAGTATTGGAAACATACAATACATATTCTTGTGGAATTACCTCCTTTTCATGCCTGGTATCTACCATTTTCTGTAAGATTCCATTGAATATAAAGAATTCCAAAATGGTATGATGTAAATTTATATAGAAGAGGCAACAATCTAGATTGGTGTCAAAACCTACCTCATCAGGCATTTTAGTCTCTAGAAGGAGAATTGAATAATTTTACATAATAACCTTTCTTATAACCATAGACATGATGAGTTCACATCTAGTAAAACAATTCTCCCCTCCTTGAAATGAATTTTCATTGGTTCCCACTACTCATGTAATTGAGTTGGGAGTTGATTTTGGTGATCATGGTGTGTTTTGTGATACAATGTAGGTTTTGGAATTAGATTAGGCATGTAGGATAGATTTATTATTAAAGATTCCATCTCCACCTTTCGTTCTATTTTTCCGAGGACTAGTGGAGTTATCCAATACATAGGCTTAGTACACTGTATAGAATTTTTCATTCCATGGGAAAAGTATTAAAAATCCTAAAACCCACATATTTATTTCAGCAGGATGAGTGGAGTTCATAGATCATCATAAAGGTTATCAATTAAAATAGTGAGCATGTATTTTAGTTGAATCGATTGGTTTTGGATATAAATAAGACATTTCCACCTAATAATGAAATGTGAGTCTCCCAGTATCATTATATTTTAAATTAGGGAGATAACTATTTGTTGTCTTTTTCAGTGTTGAGAGGAACCCAAAGATGAATATATCATGGAGTACTTCTCGTCCTACGATTAACTGAGATAGAAGACTAGTGTATGATAAAATGGGTTGCCCATGAAAGTTTTATATAAAACATATGAGTTTCACTACTTCTCCTTGATCTAAATTTCCCATCATATGATCACAATGGGATGTATAGATAATTACATTTTTTTAGGTTTCCTAAACCATTGAATTTTGAAAACATAGGACTCTCTATTTTTACTATTGGTTGGGGTTCGCTCACCAATTTAGTGTAAGGATTCTATTTTAGATGCACAAGTGGATTCTACAACTTTAAAGCTTCCAATAAAACTACAAAAGATTATATGATGATGATAATACCTCAATGAGTGTTTTTTAAAAAAGATTATCCATGAGTAAATAAATGGGAAGGATCTGGTGTGTCGGTTATTCCATTGATATAGGATGATATCCAATGGGGACATCTTTTTTGGATTTTCCTGAACCTACTATTGTTGTTTAATAAATGGTGGGAATCATGATATCCATCCATGATTAGGTCCAGGTAAACTGAGGGCCAATGAGCTATGTTAGAAAGATGTTATAACCCTACTTTAGACAGTGGGATGAACCCTTGTGAATGAATACTAGTTGTAATTTTATGTTGAGGATCTTCCCGTGGAGAATAATTGATATACATTCTACCTTAGAGCAACTCAATGATGAGTCACCTCAGTAGTTTCATTTACTTCATCCTACCGTGAAAATTTTTATTTGAGCATAGGGAGCTCATCAACATCGAGATGAGGAGGTGGATCATATGTTACTGTTATTTTATTCTACTTTATGGTAGATATTCCTAGAGGAGATAGTGAGGTATTTATTGAGGGATAACCTAAATTTATGCAACTCTATTATTCTAGGTATATAATCACTAATTCTCTTTTTGGGCCATAATCTAGGTGAAACCAACATATTATTTATTTTATACATTTTCATAATTTTGTGTGTGGTTTGGGGGATATACATCCATTATATTTAAAATTAAATTGTGAATTAGAGGAATCATACTGTCAATGGAATTATAGATGGGTCGTTGACAACACTTGATGGACCTCTCCCTTCTTCATTACAATCCAATTTGAGATTCTTGGAAAATGGTGATTCAACGAGGACCTCTGTGTAGCTGGGTCATACACCTCCCTTTTGGGGAAATGGGTCATGATATGGGATAGAATAGGATACCTTAGTAATTTTATTCCTCCATAAATGGGAAAAGAACAATTCCCATTAAGGATGTGATAGAGGTAAAAATGACCCCATCACAGTGGGCTAGGGAGCTACATTTCTCCTATTGTTGTACCTTAGGAAAAAAATTTCATTTTTAAATGATAATATTGCGGCATAAATTTCCCCTTCCCATTAGGCAATGGTTTATCATGGATTATTGTGGAATATAGTACTGTCACCACCCTCTTAATCTTGTGTATCCTTGTTCGAGCAGGAGCCAGATATGAATCTGAGTATTCAGGTGAACTGATTGCTTCCAATGACATTAGAAGTGCTTGATGATTGGATTTCCTTATGAATAAATCCTTTTTAATGTTCTTAGTACTCTAAATTAGGAGTTTTTTATGGTATTATCTCACAGGGCCTGAATCTTTTGAGACTTATCATGGGTCGATTCTTATTGAGTGTGCGGTATTCCCTAAGGCGGTGTCCTGCTTGATTGTCCCCTTAGAATAATTACACTACAAGATGACATTTCTATTGAGTTCTGTTGAATGGGACATGGGTTGAGTTGCCAAGATCCATGTCCCCCCATCATCAGATGTGAAAAAAAGGTGGGGAATCAGTAATTAGTCAATGTAACTCAGAAAATACACTGAGGATGGTCAGATAGTGAATTTTCAACCACTTCTCTGATTATGGTTTCCATGTAGAGAGGATGGATTCTTGGTCAATTTGATGATGATTCCTTCCAAATATTTCACATGGTCTACATACCCATTGTTAGGAAGTAAGTTTTCTTTCTGTAATTGGTGATTTTTTCAGAGATTCAAACCGATATTGTGTATGAATTATTCGGACAATGCCCCTATAATGTCGAAATGAGAAGTGGTTGGGGGCCAAAACATTATTGGTATATCATCCCTATATAATTATATTATCATGAGTGACATGTTGTTTTGTTATTCTACAATAGAATACTCTACTTTATTAGGGAAACATGAACTATTCATGATAGTTTTATCACATGTAGTGGGGCTAGTGGAGGTCTTGTTAGTATGAGAATGGTCTACGGGAAGCTCGAAGGATGAGTGATACCTCGGGACACCTTCTAATTGGGAAAATATTTTTTTTCATTGATAGGTTATCTAATATGTCTAAATCAAAATTATCATGTGCCTCAAAATAAGTGGAATTTCTCATATTTGGCTCAGAATGGGTAGAAAATTCTTGCTAAAATTAGATGTTACTCTAGGGAGGACATTCACAATAGATTCCATCAATATGAGGACATCCATAATAGATTGATGTATGACTGTAGGAAGAATTTCTATAACATATATCATTGGGTGGACCTTTATGGAAGGTGAGAGTAAGGGGAGAACCTTATTTTAGATTGAACTTATGGCCACAAGGATGGCTATCATGACACTCATCAGGAGAGGGGATCTGATGATTGATCAATTTTTTCCTATCAAGGAATTATTCATGGTAGATGATCTAGGGAGGACCTTCAATGTTTCTTCTATAATTTTTCGGAGGAAATTCACAACATCTACTATAATTTTCATAATTTGATAATGGATTAGATTGATCATGGGAAACTAGTAATTGATGTTTGACGAACTCAATAACTCTAACTTCCAGTATTGTAGGCTTATGAGTATACTATTATTTTACCATTTAAATTTTCCATGAATTATTTTCAATTTTTCTCTTATAGGATACATGGGATTCTTTATGTAAGTGAAAAACATCACATATGGGTTTCGGTTCAATTTGTTCATGTAGTGATGTTGATATATTCTATTAATATAATAGAATTCTGGTAGGGATATATACCTACCCAAGAGAGTCCACCAATGTGGACCAGAGTCCCCCAGTTCAAATAATTATTTGTTCCCAATCCAATTGTCCATATATCATTGAATATTTATGATGACACTCTTGGATTGGAGTAGGTAATCACGTATAATCTTATGTGACCACCCCATTATATGGATGAGTCCCACACTTGAGGATGAATGGTTTTGGTCACAGCTCCTAGCTATTACTAAATATGTGATTACATCTTGGAAATTCGGTATGATATGGTCCAGAATTGATGTCTGATCCTCCATAATTGTTTATATGAAATAAAATATTTCCTCTGATGGAATGATAATATACACCCATTCTAGTGATATGGAAAGAAAATGTTTCTACCTCAGTCCTATATTTCATTCTATTATGTATTGACAGTTCTACTATACAGAGGAAGAGGTAAAATTCTTCGCATGAACCACAATTGGGACATGCAAATTTCTTTCTCCAATTAAAACTGTATTTTCATGACATTCTTGATATAAATATATATGGATTGTCATCCTCAAATAGTTTTTTACTCCATTTTTTACTGATGGGATTCATATTTGTGATAAGGAATTTATTTCTTCTTATTGTTATTTTTCCATATTTTCATGATGAACATCATGTGAATTAGCAAGGATATGTGTCTACCTATAATTTCCCACCATACTTTCATGGAGATGTTCATCTGAGTGAGAAAGAACTTTTTTGTAATAGTTTTTCTTCATATTTTCATGATATTATTTATGTGTATTTTCATAGATATGCATCTTAATGTAATTCAGGGTTGTATTTTCATTACATGGTTGATGTGATTGATTAAGAATATTCTTATTCTCTTTATTTTACATCATATTTTAATGAAAATATTGATTATAATTATTAGGGATATGTATATAACTATAGTTTTCCAACATATTTTCATGGAAGACATGATGTGAGTGAGCGTGGATTTTATTCACCACATGGTTTTCTATTATATTAGACTATTGAATTTGATATGAGTGAGACAAAATACATGTATGCCAATATGTTGTCACCATATTTACATGGTGGGTTATTCATCAGGAATAAGGATGATGTTATATTCTGAACTATCAGTTCATCACCCTTTACAGTCTGCCATGGGGACCGAGGTCCGTTTGAAATGAACTAGGGAAAATGGGTCACTATCCTCTTCATGGAGAGGATTCTAGTCCACATGACATTAACATACATAATTTCTGTTATGGTCCTTTGGGTGGGACCCCTGTGCTGCGGGGATGAAGTTGTTGGTGAGCACTTCATCAGCCTCCCTATATTATGTGGGGATTTCATTATCATATTATAGTGATAGGATCTTGAAACAATTTGAGATAGTCATTATGGTAATTTGGTTATGGACCACCAAACATCGCTAGGTGGATGGATAACAGTGGATTCATGTATTGGAGGTCTTATCATGCGACCTCAACTTTTAGGATAGTACCATTCTGGTGTTACTCTAGGACTAATACATTTTGAATATAGTGTTGAAGATTTTGGGTGGGATATGGTGTCCTTTTTTTGGTCCAATACCCCGCCTATGTAGTGGCTAATGTGTGTGTCTGTGAAATATGGTTAGATTATATTGGATTGAAGAGTGTTTTAGTGAAATTTTCATGCAATATATGAGAAACAATTTGAATAAAACCACATTAAAGTAGTATCTCATGACCACATCCATAATTGATGGTATCGTTTCAACCTCTTCAATTTTTGGTATGAATGTGGACAGATGTGGGGTAACACCACCACCATTTTTAAGGATTCACATATGGTACACCATTTTGTTTCCAACCATGGTTTGGTGTTGATGATTTTTAGTATGGGGTTGAGTTATGTACAATCATTCACATCAGGTTCATCGTTTTTTTTTTCTGATGAAGGTATGGCACCCAATGATTTATTTTAGAGAGCTAGTATCTGTACAATCATTTACATAATTTTTAATACCTCCAAATGAGAAAAATGGGATTTGTTTTTGGAGTCAGAAAACCCCAATAAATCTTATATTTATGATGAATCCTGGTCTAACATTCCAAAGTCAGGTGTTTTTTTGGAAACAAGGACAATGACACTTAAGAAATCACATTGGTAAAGGGGATTCGAATTCCGGATCATCACACCCTTTTAAGGGTATCTATTTCCTCTTTCAAGACTCTCTTAATTATTTAATACATGTTCAAGATTCCTTTGTTCACTCCCGAATATATATATAGATCACCCTAAGATGGTGATAAATTGTGAATAAGAATGGGTTAAAAATAATCTTTATTTATATGAGGTTATCCATTGATAGGTGAATTTTTATGCATATACAGTTCTCCATAAATGGTACCCTTTTACAAAAGGATTAAAAATTAATTGGTCATTCATTAGGATGAAGTCAGTTTTGAGCCATGTATTGGGGAGCATAAGAGTTTACAATCATCCATGGAGATAGATGTTGTTTTTATGTTAGTATTTGACCCATTAAATGGGGTTACAATGTATCCTCATGAAGGTAATCATAACCCACATAGTTTAGTTCATCTTAATAAGAAACATCACCATTAAAGATCAAGTGATAAGGACCCAACCATACTTTTTAATATAATGTAGATAGGACGTCCAAGTGAATGGTTTCTAATAAATGATAACAAAATACTTATGCCGTGGAGGACTAAGGGTCCTAGAAAATATTTGGTCTCTTGGGTGGATATATACTTACTAGAAATGTAGATGGATGAAAATTATTGGTAATTTGGTTTTGGGTTTTGGCCTCTAGAAGGAATCCTATGCATCCTAATTAGTTGGGAATGAAATCCCACATACTTTGATAGGATGGGGCATACACCTGTGAGGATGACCATTTGAATGGATGTTAGGGCTTAGATCATTAGAGAAGGCTCATTTCAAGGTTTATGATCTTGTAGATGTCATGATACTCACTAACCAGTAATAACATGTGAGTCATGTTTGTTGTGAGAAAAAAGAGGAATCTGTTGATCTAAAGATCATATGAGCCACTTCAACCACTGGTGGATGAGTCTGAAGGCCAAATGGGGAGTGAGAGGAGTTTTAGTGTGCCAATATCCACTTTTATATTGGGTAACTGGGGAGGTGAAGAGGATCATGAGTGTAATATCTTGCAAAACAGAATAGGGGTTTACTCTATGAGGGATTCCCTTCCGGTTCATGGAAACATGGGGAATATATGAACTCATGGTAATTCAGTTCTAGATGGGACATGCATTTTAACAGATGATTTTGTTGACTATTTTTAATTCATCTCATTATTATTGCATGAGGAATCATATGATTGAAGTATAAACCATCTCATGTTTTTCATAAGAGGCATCCTATTCAATTCATACAGGGTATAATACAGTATATATTCATGTCTCTAGGACTAAGAATACATAGTTTAGAAATGTTTTGCAGTGAAAAAGGCTACATAGTTGAATTTTGTGTTGTAGGGATGATGATAAAAAAGTCTTATACCATGTTTTGGGGATGATATCCATACAGTTTAATGTGACGTGGTCTGGATGTCTAGGAGGAATATTCCAAACAATGGTCATTGTGGGACATACACAAGAGTGGCCCTTTTTGGTTCAACCTAGATGTGGAGTCAGGTAATGGGGTTATAGGAGTTATTTGGGGAACATTAAACTCAAGGTATTATAGAAATCTATGATGAGAATCTCAAATCATGACATATTAAAGGGACCAAGAGGAACGAGATGACTCAAATAATTTTATGGAGTTTAGAGGAGCATGTCAACTGATGGGGGGTTAGTAACAATGGTAAAGGGACTGGACCAAAGGTCGAGGACCACAACCTAGAAATGATCCCAAATGGGGGTGTGGGGGAATGAACCCAACATTAAATTCTAGGGGCACACAGTGTTTTCCAATTTGGGCTAGTGGATTATGATCTTACAGCATAGGGCTAGACATAAATATTCATTCGTGAAGGAGAATCTGGGAAGGAGAGTATATGAAGGAGAATCCACAAAGGAAAATCCATGTTGGAATTGTCTGTGAAGAAACACCAATAAAGAAGACCATATAGAAAGGACCATTTATTAAGTATCATCCCCAATGGGGTTTTTTCACAAAGAAGTGTCCAATGAGTGTCCCCACAGGGGGGGAATCTACAATGGAGCATCAGGGAATAAGGGTATGTGAGAGGGGATTTCTACGAAGGAGCATATGCGAAGGAGTTTCCATAAAGGGTGGTCTACATTAATGGTTGTATATAAAAGAGAATATTTTTAGGAGATATCCATGATGTATTTAGCTGCAAAGATCTCTATACGAAAGAGCTAGAATTGTATGAGCTTCACAAATTGATTCTCCATTTAAGAGGGCTTAAAGTCAGACCTCATACTGAAAATAACCATGGGCTCTACAAAAGTTCAACCAACTATGGGTTGTGGTAAGGGACTCTATTTAGGGCCACCCATATATTATTTGTATGATAGAATCTGCAAAGGAACATCTAGATCGAATATTTTTTCTGGATCTCTTCATGATTTCTATCTTTTCATGAATTCCCACTTAAGGATTTTATAAAAGAGAGGAACACTAACTACCAGGATGGCCTGTCATTTTCATTGGGCCGCAGGGCTATTTTTTGCAGGATACTAGTACCGACATCTTGGATAGAAAATGAATTTGTTTTCAATGATGGAAAGTACCATTTGGACCCCTAAACGATTTCATTTCATTCACATGCTCGATCATTCCCTGGGGAAGAAATGATCATCCATCCTAGAAAATGAAACGTAAGAAAATGGTGATCTCATACAATCTATAAGGGTAAACAAAAACAAAAAAAATATAATATCATAAGTAATCATAAAATGATCTTATTAGTATAATCATTATATATAAGAAAATACATACCCAACACAACATAGATCATAAATCATGGAATTTTACCTGGAATCAATGGTGTTTTAGGAACATGAGACAATAAACATAAATCAATAAAAAATCCTTAGAATATATGAAATAATGTCAAACAATCATAAAAATATAATTTCGTATCCTTGATATCCTAGATACAATCTTACCAATTCATTCATAAAATTAAGTGTAGTGTTAAACAATATCAAACATATAATTTTTTAAACCTATATACTTGCTATATTATTCACATAAAATTTCTATCTCAAGAGATATAACCCTTCATAGAATGAATTATAAGGAGAAAAAAGTCCAACACATATCATAATCCATATATTTTTTTCCACTTTAATTTAATCAATTATCACATCCTTAATAACCCATTAAATTAAAATGGGTTTCATAAAAATTTCAAAACCAAAGTCATTAACTTTAATATCATAGATAACCCATTAGATGAAAATGGTATTCTTTCAATACATCACAATGATATCGTGGTATAAATGGGTCTTAAATGGATTATTTTAAGGGAATCAATAGTAAATAAATACATAAACAGAATATGATAAGCGCATGGAACAAAAATCGTTATACAGTGACATCAAGTAACATTTTATGTAAATACCATTTGATCAAAATGATAATGAATATTGTATTTATCTTCTATAGTTAATGGGTATGCGATTAATACAATATTTTTTCCAAATGAATCAATGTATGGTATTTATGTGAACATAATTTCATCAATGGAATTTAGAATAATTAATTCATAGAGAAATGTGATTTAATTAAAGATTACTTATATATAATGAAAATAATTTAACAAGTAAAAGTAAGTAATGGATCATTACATTGATATATGAGATTAATACATAATACATCCATATAAATATGGTTTATGGTGTCATTTGATGAATGATATCAATCAATCTATACCATGTTTATATCATGTAGATGAAAACTAAATTTACGAGTATTAAATATAAACTCACTTTGTAGGTATGAAATAACCTTGATCTATAGCAACCTCGTTTTATTTTCTTTCATTTAATGAAAGTATAATTTTCTCCATAGTATAATATATTAAATAGAATTAATGAGAAAATATAATATTAAAATAGATAGAAAAACGTCACTTGAGTTATTTTACCTTTATAGTCTCCAATAAATAATCTTTCCTAGTATAGTCTGCTCTCCTCCAATCAGAATATTAAATTCGAATATTATAAAGACTCGTCATTGATATAAAACTATTAAACTAAATTAATTTTAGGAAAATAAAATATTATAATCCTAAAATTCAATTTGAAATATCTCTTCCCTATCATAAGGTGAATTTTTTATCAAATAGTGAATCCCAAGTCTCTAAAACATTGTGGATCATATTATCTATAGAATAATAAAACACAAAATTAGGCTCACCAATAGTTCTGATGTAAATTTTGAAAAATAAAATCATTATTTCACTAAATTATTTAATTATGGAAGGAATATTTTAACAATCCATCTTAAAAGCATTTAAATTTTTATACATTAATGTTATAATTTGCTTTTTATGCATAATACTAAATGATGATAATATATGTAGTATTTAAAATATTGATATTTTATGAAACCATTGAATTATAGGGTATAAATACAAGTAATGATATTTGAAAATTAATATAATAAAATGAATAAATTGGTTTATGTAATATATTCCTTCATTATGAGGTATATTTTTCAATGCTTTGCAGTGTGGTAGCATTAGTAATGTTTTCCTTAGACTAAGAAAAAAATGAAATCTTATATGTGAGGATTAGGAGGGATTATTTTTATGAGAAATAAAATCACATATAATTCACAAGGATATCCAGTCCAGCTATATCTCCACCTACGACAAAAATTTTTTTATATATTATTCTTATATCTGAAAAGAATATTTTGAGGGATTGTGTATATAGATGTTAGTATGATATAAACATGTATTTAACAATGCAGTGAATTATATATATATATATCATTAATTTTTTATAAAATAATTTTTTTATAATTATAAAATAACGAAGGTTATTTTAAAAACAAATGTATTCAATTAATTTAGAAAAATAATTAATAAAACCCATTCTTGATTTAAAATTTATTTTATAAAAAACATTTATTTAATGCGCTATTCTTTTTATTTTGTGAAAAAATAAATAATGTTTAAATGACTATTTTAATTTAAAATATATTTTTATATGTATAAGATAATAAAATTTATTTAACTTTTAAATGAAAGGAAATAAGATTAAGAATTATTAATTTCTAAAAGGTATATTTTCAAAAAAAATGTCTTTATATGTTCTTTGTTTCAACATAAAATATAACATTCACATATTTAGAAATTTATTTATAATAAATTGATTACAAAATAACAATAATCAAATTGTTTTTTTATTTGGATCTTAGTATATTTTCATTTAAAAGATAATTACCATTGTAAATATCTAATCACGGTTAAAGGGGAAAATCATGGTAATATAAATTGGATTGACTATTAACATATGAACATGAAACAGAAAATTGATAGAAGACCATTTTTTGGGAAATTCAATCCTACAAGTCACACCAAAATATCCAAACATGAAATCATTGTGCATCCATCATTACACTTCACCTAACTCTAGTTCCATGAAAATTCCACTCTATTCACCAATAAAAATAACCTCACTTCCTCCAACATAATTTCACACATATCCTTATATATTCACAAGATACTTTAAATTTTTTTCATAAACAAGAACCCTTTTCAACTTTTGGAATCCCTTTGTTTAACAAAAGACTCTGAAGTCCTCCAATTATGGGAGGTCCTTTAAAAGAATATTTAATCCATTAATGGAAGTATTATCCACTCGCTAACATTTTGTTTTTAATATTCCAAATACACCACTCCTTAAAATATATTTAGACCATATTAATATAAATAAATAAATATAAATAAAATATTTAAATGTTATTATGTTTATGGAACAACCATTATTTATTTCCCCTTCTATTGTGAAATGAAAAACATCACTCATGTAAGGTGTGGACATCATCCTCCATGGGTCTTGGTAGAATGCCTTGAGTGTATTCTGTTATGTTTGAAATTATCAATTCATTTAGTATGAGATCAATAACTATTGTTATTTTTGTTTTCATTTATTTTCATTGATTTAAACTTCCCTCTATATTAATTGATTATAGTTTCATATTGTTCAATTATTTATTTAATATCACTTATGACATGTTTGTGTTATGAATGATTCAACTACATGTTAATCCTTACTAAGCATATGAGATCACCCTAATTTTATTTCGTTCCATATGAAGCCTATAAGTGGTCATTGGGCACTATCTAGGGACATGATGGAATATATAAAAATATTCTTGAAATGTCTTCATGTTGTTACTTATTATTTAAAAGTCATGGTATGTATATATCTTGTCTTAGAATACTATTAAGCTTTTAGATCCCATAATAACTCTATTATTATACACCAATAATTCAATATAAGTACTACATATGGTTTTCTAGATTAAGGGATATTTCACATACATTTTACAAATAAATAAGAATTAAAAAATCAAGACACTATTATACTCATGGATTAGGGTCACCATCCAACACCATCTCCAAAACCCTAATCCATGAGTGACAAATGATAAGACTACAGAACGTGGGACTTTTCAGAAACTAAGCATGAAAAATGTTTGAGTTTACCATATATGACTGGTATAAGTCCGGTTTGAGCTAAATCGACCAGTACGAAATCTCCAAAGAGTCCATGCATTTCATTTTTCAAAAAATATCTTATACGGTAGTTTAAAATATAATTAAATAATTTTGGATTGTAAAAGATTCTTAAAAATAGCTCATAATAATTTCTCAATTACATATTAAAATATTAAAAACCATTTATAAGAAGATTTATATTTTCATTAGAGAACATATTTAAAAACTGAATTTCTCAAAAGCATTTCCAAACCACTTCTTGAAGAAACAATATAATGACATCAAAGCACCCTAATAAAACATCGAGTGAATAAGTAAATATCTACATCAAGGTATGAAAATAGGCAGATATGCATGTCATGATCAAAAGCTATTATAACATAATTCCTAGAATCAATGAGTAATATTATAAAATATTTTGAATTGAACTATAAACGAGGAAAATATAATTATCACTTATCATGACAGTATAGTAATGATAAAAAGAAGAAAAGTAAAATTCTAAAAATAAATACGTTTTATTAAAGTATACATAATCATGGAGATCTCCTAATGTCCTAGTTTGATGATACTAGAAGAAATCAGGATGAAACATCTATCAAAATATCAATGAATTCATTGATAACTATTTCATTAATTTCACCAGCCACAATCAATAGTGTAACATCTTCTAGTAAAAACATACCATATTCTATAGGATAGTAGTCTGTATGTGAGCATAACTCATATGACAAGTATATCTCAATATCCTACTAATATAATTATAATTCTCATGAAATAAGTGACTTGGTTTGAGTTAATATTTCCTAACACATGAATAATACAACAATTGTCCAACTCAATTAAGACATCAATATAACATCACCTCATCGAACTCCAATAGAATCTCTTTATAAATATACCATCTTTAATATAAAAAATCGTCAAAAATAACCCTATTTCTTTCTCAAGATACATAATCTAAAATAAAACCTGATTTTATAGAAATGTAATTGAGGGTGTAGATATTTTTTTTAAATCATTTCATTCTATGTTCTAAACACACCCTTAGATTGAGTATTACTTAATTAATTTAGAATCCCTTCTAGAAAACCATTTTATAAACCGAGTTCCATTTGAAATCCTCATTTATAATTAAATAATACCATATTTAAGATACACCAAATCCAATATATATTAAATAAAAATAATATAAATATCATTTTAAAACATTGAAAACACCACGAACGTATGTGTTTTAGAAAAACATAAGAACATATGCAAAAAAACATAAAAGTCTAATAATAAAGATATAATAGCCAAAAAATATGTTAATCCCAAAAAACACCTTACAAAAAATTATATTATCCTTTTTCCACTAACCATTTTGAACGATCATCATTTATATTTTTATAAACACAAGTCACATAAAAATATTTTTTGTTACAGAAATATATGTGTTAGAATTTATGATAAAAAACCCATTTTATTTCAAATTGAGGGACTATAAAACATTTATAAAAAATTAGAAAAATAACCTAGGTTAATAAACAAGGGTAATTTTAAAAAGAATATATTTTTAAAACACAAGAATTACATGATTTTTTAAGGAAAATAAAATCACATGGAAAACCCACGACAATCTAATTTCTATGACATGTATCCTTTTCTTTCAGAGAGAGGGAGGCCAAAGGAATTTTTTTTAAACCATTTACATAATGAATCAAAAGCACTAGAAAAAACCTAAATGTCGGGTTTGGCTATCATGGAACCATTGTGAGAGGAATAATAAGAAACAAAAAGAGTAGGAGAGGAATATCAGGATAAGAGAAGTGAAATGAGACAAAATATTAAGAAGCCATGACTAAATAAGCTTGATGACATGGGTGAAGGTAAGAGTAAGTGGGAGCCTCCATATGAATCTATTATGGTCAATTGAGAAGGAACGAACTCGTATGAGGATTTAATTTTATAGGTTTAGATTAGGAAATTTTATAAATATAAAAAATCTAGGATGATTATATGATTTTACTATAGAGCATACCAAACCATGAAAACTTTAATGGACACACCTCAAAGATGTTTTACTATTTATCCATAAGGTTTCCTCATCCCGTGTTTGAATAATGAAAAATATACCACTAAATAATATTTTATTCAAATGGGTTCTCTTGATAAATAATAAAATATTCATTGTTTTCCCAAAAATGCACAAACATTGCGATTGAAACAAGAACACCAAGGGAATGTAGAATATCTTGGTACAAGTTTTAAAAAACTAGGAACCAAGTATTATTCTATAAAAATATCGTAAAAAGTGAAAAAAATATCCCCAAATTCATTAGCACCGACAAATATATATTCAAAAAAAATAGTGATTATGGGGTATCACACGTCATCACCTCCAAAGACTAAGAACATATCTTTTATTCTTTTATGTATATAATGATGATCTTGGAAGAAGCCCCATGGATCATCGATAGTCCATTGGTATATCCATGTTATACTACATTATCTAAGTACCAATATATGTATTTTGAAATATTCCAAGAATCCATTTTCATTTATATATATAGATCTTTATAATTGACATGTTTGTTGTTTTGTCCACATCATTAAAAGATAAAACATTTCTCCACCACGGCTTTATAGAATGTATTGTTGGGGTATAAAATTTTCTATATGTAATATTTCATCCACAAAAAAAATAAAAAATACCACAACACTATAAAAAATATAATTTTTATATATTATCCATTTGGATTCTTTTGAAAACTAAATTCATAGATTTCATCATCTGACTAGAGGTTCCAACAGCAATAAGATTTATTCAATCCGTAAATGGATCATTATAACATACAAAACATAGTAGACTAATTTGGAACATAAAAACTATCAGGTTGTATCATATAAACTTACATGACTAAATTCTCATTAACTAAATCAATTTCTACATCAATTTGGTTTATCTATTAATAATTGTGAGATATTATGTTTAGAAATATCTGAATACACATTGTCATCACAACTAGAGGAAAGGTTTCGTCATTATCATTACCATGAATTTTTTTGAACCCCTTTTCTAAAATTTATGATTAATAGGTATACATTCAACCACCAATGTCAGTTTTCCTTCGAAAATACCATTTTTACCAAATGGGTATCATAACATCATGTGCATCCACTAATTTCATGAAGATACCACTTAGTGTATGAGTTTAATATTTTCAAGGTTGTTATTGTTTGTCATTATTGTTAAATAAAATAGTAATGTTTCATTTATTTCAATATGTTGAATAATTTAGAAGGAGAGACATTTTTTGAAGTTCTTATTTTGTATCCAAGATATACAAACCTAATAAAAAGTGAACATTCTTAGATGAATGGGTAAAGAAGGATGTACTCAGGTATTACTATCTTAAGGAAGTTATTTTGAATACTTTGAGTATATGATTCTAATCATTGTTTTATTGTTCTTAATCTCAAACATATGAATCTATGTTATATGGCTTGAAATATTATTTATAAAACTAAAGAATATTGGAATAATTAAGATTTTTTGATTTTGAAGAGTTCTTTGTATTTTGTATTTCGAAAATAGACTATGTGTTTAAATAAGATCATGCAGAATATTATATTTTATGATTAAGAAGAAGAAGGTCATACAATATAAATTTTAATGGAATTATGATTTAATGAATAATATGTTTTGAAAATTTATATGGAATATTTTAATAATTCTTAATTATAGTTTAAAAAAATTAATTTGGTGATTAATAGACTCATTGTTATGCTTTACACACATTATAATTTATTTATCATGAATTGTTTTTATGTTATAATTTTTTTTATCTCATACCTCATGATTGTCGAATCATATATTCCCTCCACTGACCCATGTCATGTTTTATATCATGGGAATTATAACATGATTTATTATATATGTTTTATTATTTTCTATGTTTAATTTGAATTTTTTATATCCATGAATCATGATTATTTCCTCATACCCACACACTCATCATATTTTTAAATATTGTCTTTGATTTTCATCTCTTATATTTTATCTTTATAGAGCATTTAAGACCACCCCATTTAAATGATTATATCCCATTGGATATGAATATGTTTGTATCACATAGTATTGTTGTGGGTGTAATTATTTTGGGATTTTAATATGATTAATATGTGTATAAATCACAAAACATCCTTTGGTAAAATAAATTTAATATAATATAAACATAACATTTCATAGGATGAGGACAAGGGTTAATAATTGAGGATATATTAGGATTTATTTACCTTATCATTTGATTAAATTCTACAATTAATGTAGATTTATAATCATAAAAACCTTTTTGATTTTATTCAGTGGCTAGAACTAGGTTTAATAATGTTACAATTTTGGGTGAAGGAAAATATGAAAACATTATTAATGGGAAACTAAATGGGGCATATTAAAGAGTGAAAAAATTATGGAAATTTTATCTTAGGTTAGGAATAATAATAAAACTAGTGTTGAAATCTGGAATTCACCAATGTTGTAGAAATAAACATTAGGGAATTTTATGCATCATGAACCATTGAAAATTATTATATAGGATTTTCTAATAATATTTGAGAAATAGATTGACTTGATAGGGAATATTTTTTCAATTCTTCAATTATAAGAGAATGATAAAGTCATTTTTTCAGTTAATGGGTTTGTTAGTTATGAAGTACAACAATGGAATTTTATAGATAAAATGATGATAAAAAAGAATTCATACCCATAAAATTCTATGATTTTAAGGAGTTATTTTAAAAAAACATATATATATGAAATATTTATTATAAAATTGAGAATTTTTTTTTGTGTTGATTAAAAAGGGAGATGAATCAATTGGTACCAATCACAAAACATTACAAGACATTCATGATACACATACAATTTTATCATCGACCCTAAATGTAACATTGATCAATAACATAATGAAAAAACATTGAATGGAGTTTCTTATAAAATACTTTGACAGATGCAATGAAATTGTTTGTTTGTAATATAGTTGGTAAATAGAAAAATAGATGCATATTATACACATTGATCTAATTATAATATATGCAAATTATAGATTCATGGAAATTTTAATGATAAATCATAAAAAAGAATAAAAAATAATCATTATAAATTTCAATATTTTGGGTTGATTCTTGGAGGATATTGCCTCAATGAAATTTCTAAACACATAATATGTAATAGATAATCCCACCAAGAAAATATATATTGAATGGATATGAATAATTAAAAAATAATAGACCTTATTAACCACCAACACTAAAATTATTTATTCATAAGGACTATATATCATGAAAAAAAATCTTTTTCAAATACTAGTGTAAATGATGAAATTAATCATCAGTAAGTTAAAAATACAAGATAGAAAGGGAGATCCCATGAAATAATCACAAAATATGTGTTTCAAGGAACTACATTGTGTTATGAAGACTCATAATAAACACATGAACATAAAATGTATTGTTTGATAATTTATATACTCACTCCGTCATACATTGGATGTTTTCTAAGAACCTAAAATAAAAAACTCAGTGATTTAATAGTGAACTATCAATTATAATTACTTATGTTATGATGATTGTATTTCTTTAATTAACCTCTAACCAAAAATAATGATGTGTGAATTTGTTATTTAAAATCTTATTAGTCTCTCTATATGCTAATTAGTTTTTTTAGCATGTATGTTCTTTTACTACATAGGACCCATGTTGATTTTTATGATTCTCCGATCACATTTCATATCACACATAATACTATGATCATATATAGAAAAATGTTTGACTATAAATTTCTTATGGATTCTAAATCCATTGAATTGATATGAATTCCCTATCATATGTGATACATGGACCCAATGGCTGAATATAGAAACACTATATTAATGCAAATAGAATTATGATATAAAATATGTGTCTCATAGTTTTATATATTATTTTTCAGTCGATGTCTCATTAGAAATTTTATCCATCAATATGTTTATCTCATTGACACCCTCAAATACATTCAATGATTTAATAGGATAACTTTTACACCATTCCCCTCACTATTACATAGAGACCATCACCATTTTATATAGAGAATCATTCCAATTAATATTCTAAAAAAATTGAAATTAGGACTATTTTACTCCTCATGGTGCAGTAACAACCAATATATCTAAATCATTTTTCCATGGCCTCATTATGGCCAATTGAAAAAAGAATTATCTTTGAAAAAAACATCATTATATCCTTGAAAATTACTATAACCATGTGTATTTCCCTCCCAAACTAAACTACATCTCAAAATGATAGCTCAAAACACCCATAGCTACAAAATATTGTTGATCATGACCACCACCACATTTATAACAACAATGTGGTTCCACCAAACATCTGAAAAAAAAATATCATTCCTCCAAAAAGAATTAAATTTCCAATGAGAGAAACTTAATCCATGGGAAAAATAAAATGGATGGATTAAGAAAACATGGTACATAAATTATAATCATCAAAAAATCCTCTCTACCTTTATAAATAAAATACAACGGTATAATAAAATAGAAAATTGAACTAAAAATACCACCCCATGATATAATACTCTTTTATCTCATGAGAACAAAACATAAAAAACATATCATGTAGAAGAAGAATATAATCATGTTACAAAATTTTTCTTATCATAAATTAACAAGGTACATACATAAAAACTCAGTGAAAATCAAGCATATAAAAACTCAAGAAATATAAAATGCATCAGTTACTCACATTTTTAAGTACTTTACGATATAGAAGCATGCAACCACCAAACATGAACCAAAAAATAATAAAATGTACAAAACATTTTCTCATTAGACTCGAATCTCAATAAACCATTCCTTGATGGTCACATCATGTTTAAATTTCAACTCCACCAATCTAATTAGATGGGACCTATAATGACACCACAAGTGATGCTACATCACATTTATAAAATTATATATCAATTTCACCAATGTAGGGATTCATAACGAATAAATGATAGCTCAAATATGCTCCAATACCTTGAATGGTCAGACATGTTTGGTAGAAACCATGTTTCTTGGATCAAACCTCCATTACCTAGGATGATGAGACATCATAGGAAATAAAACTCCCCCAAATTAAAACATCAGAGTATTAATCAAATGATCTACATAATACATCTGATGATCCTGATTGACCATAATATACATAAAGGAATATTCCTATGTTTTATATCATTCTCTATTCCAATTGTAGTCTGAATAATAATTTCATATAATGATATATAAATTATAATGGAGTTTTTAAAAATTCTTACTGTGCTTCTTAGATTATCTCATTTGTAATAGGGTAAATCCTTTTATGGATGATATTTTCAGAATAAAATATAAAATAGATGTTGGATATTAATGACAAGTAGATATTTGGATATATTTTTTGCTGAAATAAGTGTTGTTAGGAGTGAAAAAAAGTGGAGAGATGAGTGCCACTTTTATAAGTGAAAAGGGATGGAGTTTTTTTATAAAAACAAAAATCTTTTTACTATGGGAAGTGAGTCTCAAGGAAAGTAGATCCCAAATATATAAATAATGGATAGGGTATGAGATTTGGTTGATATAGTCCTCAAATACGCATTCTAATAATTTTTTTAAAAAAGTTGGCATTCTTTTTCTTTGGGTCAAAACGTTTTTATTTTTTTTTATTTTTTTTAGTGGTTTGTTTTTGTTACATAATAAATTTAACCTTTTTCTACTCCATATTTTAATCCTAAATAATCCAAATATGAAATCTAGTTTGTTATATTAATTTTCTAGAATTCATATAAAATTATTCTAAAAATAAAATTTAATATTATATTAAAAATAATTTTTTATTTAATATAACTTATGTTCTAAATTGTAGAATAAGTTATTATAATTTAACAACATGATTTTTAATATTTCAAATTATTATAAAAAAAATATCCAGTTTTTCAAAAGGGTTTCATGAATTTATATTTCATAATTAAATAAAAATAATTTCTTAAAAGACATGTTGTTAGTAATAATGGCAATATTCACTTTTTACCTAAATATAAATATTTTTTATGAAAAATCATTAATAGTAATATAATTTTAATATTTTAATGATATGTTCAAAACTAAATTTAATTTATACTCTATTAAAAATTATTAAATTTATATATTTACCTTTAAAATAAAATCATAAATTGTTTCGAAATGTTTTTTTATAGGAAATCATTTCTGTATCTTAAAAATTCAAAAAAATATATTGATTCTCATAATGAAATAAGAAATGTAAAATATAAATTTTATAAAATAATTTTTTATCATAAGAAAATATTTTATCATTTTTAGTAGCACTTGATTTGAATGTATTGAGTGGGACATTTATTTAATTAGTTGCTAATAAATATTTGTAATTGTTTACTCAATGACCAATATGAATTTGGTAGTATATATTATTAAGAAAAGTGTATTATGCTATCATGGTTTGGTGTTTCATTAGATATACTCACTAGAATATATGTGGAAATTTTTGTGAATATATTTCTTTTAAAATTTTGATTCATGAGTATGATCACTTTGAAGTTATACTGGCATGATTAGGTGTAATCATTTTTGAATATATATATTTTATAAATATTATTATATTTAATTCTTATGATGAAAAATTCCTCTTTAAAGAATCTTGAATTATTATTACTACTTATACAACATTATTCACCATATAACTAGAAATCAATTGATTTCATATCTTATGATATATATTTTTTATTTATGTATATTTCGCATTGAGAACAATAACTTGAATATCATATCATATCATTATGATCATCTTATCCTCCAATGATTGATATCTCCCATTTTTACCATTACTGATTCTTTGATCGCACCCTTTCTTATTTTTTCCATCCCTATGTATTGATGGAAGGTTCTATGTTTTATGAGTCAAGAAGGGTTTTTAATGAAATATGATTGAGATGCTGAAGATTATACTTAAATAAGTTTTTCATGTATCTTGTTTTTGAAAACAATAATCCATTACCTTCCATGGGAATGTTATATTTTTTAAATGTTTTGAATATTCATCTAAAGTAAAAAATAACTTGGTATGTTGTGCTCAGGCCTTTACAATACTATCATAATATTTTTTAGTTAGTCATTAGAGAATAGGGATATAGATCTTTTCTAAAAACCCTTGGGATATGTCTAAGTATAGGATAATATCCTAATGTTTTGTAAACGAATATATTATGTAGTTTCCTAGAAATACATCCATATAAATATAAATTAAATGGATACCATTTATTTATAAATGAATATGTGGGTAGTGGACAATGAGCCTATACCCAAGTGGTAAGAGCTCCTTCTTGGCATCCAAGAGACCCAGGTTCAAACCCGGGTGGAGGAAAATTTCCAGGGTACTGTAGCAGTACTGTAGCATGCACTTTTTGGTACTGTGCAACCACACTATTCACCTGATTTGGGCTTTCGGGCCAGTGGTTTGGCCCTACGGGTCTTAAGTTCTTCGGGCCATCAAAGGCCTTTGGGCCATTGAAGACCATGAAGTAGCCTAGTTCACACAGTGCAGGCCCCAGATGGGGATAAGAGAACCAGTAGCAGTCACTAGAAGCAGAGCTAACCAGATTTAAAAAATGAGAGGGTATGTCAACCGCCATCGGGACAAGGCACCGTGCAGCTTTGTACGGGGCAATGCTAGCCGATCAGCAATGCAGGTGGGGAGATAAGGAAATCAATGATGCAGAAGCTGGGGAGGGGAAGCTCTAATGGGATGGGCTTACAGGTCATGTACTGGGCATGGTATGACTTTGGGCCTTTGGGCCATCTATTACGGGTCATGTTGGGCCTTGTGCCTTGGTCCTACGGGTCATGTACGGGTTCCCCTTCAACCCTTAAAAAGGGTATTATCTATAATAAAAATAAAAATAAGGCCTTCAGGCCATTCTGGAAAATATGTGGGTAGTGACCTCAAAAAGAGTTTTTCATGTATATATTGACCATGATTCTAGTGCATGATGATTGTGCCCTTACTACTCACCTCATTTGAGACTCTTGAGGGACATTTTTTGGTTAAATCAAAATTTTTTAGAACCCTTATTTTGTATTTACATATATTATGTCCATGGATAACCTAACCTATTATTACCTAACTTTATTATAAGGTGTTGTAATTTTACACATCCTAGGATAATACTTTCAAGAATATAATTGTGTTCACTCTGATTATTTTAGCTTTATTATTTCATTATATTTTTGTTTTTATTAAATTGTTATGACTAAAATAAATAATGTGAACAATGAATGCGATGGTGAATATAGTGACTTACCTCAAGAGAATCCAAATAGATTGGTAGCTAGGATGTAATATCCTGTGACTATTCTCAATCAAATTTATAATGCTTCGAATGGTAACATAGATCTTAATGAGCTTATAGAATCAAAAAGAAAGGAGAAACATTACATTTTTGTATTTTATGTGAAAGTAGACACCCACATTCTATGGGACATCTAATGAAATACTTTTCAAATAGTGGATCAATGTAATAGATAATGATATTTTTTATTCATCAATGATTGGACCATGAATATGTTCTCTTACTAGTCTACAAATTGGAAGGTGAAGTTGATCAATGGTGGAATCTAATCAATAAATTAAAGAAAGAGGATAAAGTGAAATCTATAGAATGAGATTCTTTTAAGAGGTTATTTATGAATAAAAATTCTCCTTGAAATCTTTATACTAAAATTAAAAGGGACTTTTAAGAGATTAAATAGAGGGATGATGAATCTACTGGTACCTATGTAAATAAATCTAAAAGGCTTTCAGGGAAATCATATAGCTTTATAATCAACCCTATTAGAAAAATTGATTAATATATAATATTTTGGAAATAATGTATTTTAATTCCGTTAGCTATAAGGACTCTGGTAAGTATGGAAAAATCATTCAATGTGAACTGGAGGGAGAAATAGAGAGTGGGAACTCCAATTATTCTTTTTGTTTTGTGAAATGTAGATAAAATCTTTTCTATAAGAAAACATGGATGATAAATGTCAAGGAGGAAATAAATTACATTTACCTATATACCCCTAATTTGGGGGAAATAATTTAGGAAATTAGACAAAAGGTGCATGGAAATGATTCAGTTGAGGAAGTCCTAGGGTGATATATTAGTCAAGGATAATCACAAATTGTTTTGGTCTTATTTAATGAATTTGAATCTTTTTCATTTATGGTGATAGTGTACTGATGAGCATCATATGTCATGAAGGGGTATATAGTAACCATAAAACAAGTATTTGTAACTGGCTATTTTAGTTTGTGTGATAGATATTTTTAGATCCCTATTACAAGAGACTATGATTCATGTCAATGAAATATCATTAATAAATAATTAGTGAATCCATATATAGTTATAAGTGTTGACAAGAATAAATTTAATAGATCATTAGTTATTTCTATAAAATTCCATTTGATCTCAAAATATATAACTATGTCATTTATATATCGTATTCTATAATTTTTAGGTTATTTAGTTTTTTTATATTGTGCTACAAAAATAAAGGTATTTTGATAATGAATTAATTTTTTGTTTCTATAATATATTTGAGTTATATATATGAAAATTGTAATAAATTATATAAAAATACATTTATGTTTGTCTTTTTCATAAAAATATTTTTATAACTTATGATGATATTCTATTTTATATAATGATGATTAATTAGTTTCAATAATGATAAATTAATTTTAAAAAATTATGATGTTTGGGGATAAAATTATTTTCTTTGTGAATTCTTATTTGTAATAAAAATCTTGTTATATGAGGGGATTAAATTGGGATACTTGTGAATTAATTTTTAGATTCACCACCACTACACCATACAACATCCACCACAATGGTTTCCCCCACTCAATACATCACATGATCCAACTGCCACACATAACCACTCAATTTTATTTTCAACGACAGGTTCTTCTATTTTATAAATATTAATGAGTTTCAACAAACTACCATTTACTAAGTCATTTAATTATCATTTACAGATCATATTCATTTATCATTTAATTCATTTAATCAAATTAGAACACTTAGATTCCAACCCATTATTATTTATTTACCAAAAAAAGTCAATTTGATCATAGTATTATAATTTATTCCATGGATTATAGGGAACCTACCACAACCACACCATAGAATAGCTCATCAATATAACATAAACCGTCACCAAACCACTGCACTAACCAAACCATATCACAAAAACAACCACCCAACTCAACCACCACATATCAAATCCAATACATAACACAATCACCACACATCACCATCTTTGAAAAACTACTACCTTGCACCCCATTTCAGCAATCAAACACATCACTTCACCACACATTCCATACACAAGTTTCTCACATCCAACAACACAAACAATCCATGTAACACAATGAAACAAAATAAGAATAACCACAAAAAAACTTCTAAAATTTTGGATTGAACAATGGATTTATTTAATTTACATAATTACATATCTTGGGTATTCTAACAAAAATTACAATTTTCATTGGGAAACTAATTCATTAGAAATATATAAGTGATTATCCATTTCATTCATGGTGATAAAATTTTGACACACAACAATGTCTCCCAACCATATTAACTCCACACATGATGATCCTGATCTTAATATTGACCATCCATTTTAAAATAATGGAACACATTTACTACATTTGTGGATTGTTAGGGACTCTCAAAATTCTGCCATTTGTTATTCTTATAGGCTATAACATGGAAAAATATTAAATGATTTAAGATCCTATGGTGTAACCATTAATTCCATGGTGAAATGTAATTGATAACCACAAAACCATTGTGATGTTTTATCATAGAGTCTTCTCAAAATTTTGGGAACCTAACAAATGGAAATGAACAAAACTATGAGGCCCACATACCGTTATGGTGTAGGAAAAGTTTCTATGGTACAAACTATTTTTTTATTATAATGAAAATGGTTCTTTATAGTACATCCATCACTATAGTTCTATCCAAATATCTTCTATGGAGAAATGGGTGTCTGATTGGGATGTGAAAACATTCATAGACTCCAATTCAAATAGGATATATCATGGAAAATTCTTATATATTGTATCCATAATATTATGATCTCTAACCCCCTATACTACGATGTATCCCAATACAGGGTTAGAGTTTCTTGAAATATTCACCTATGTTAAAATTAGTCTCTCTATAATGCGGATAGAATCTAGGTTATGAGTTTCTTATTATACATAAAACTCCTACATTGATGTGATTATACCTTTGGAGTACCCTTACACAACTGGATACTATTACATAGATTATGGGTAATCCAGGGTACCATAAAATGAACCATAGGATTGGTGGATTTCCAATATATGAGACTGGAATTTCCCTAATGTAACCTAAATATTTGTTACTTACCCTCATATGAGTTGTAAAATTCCCTTACACAAACTTTATATCTCACAGATCACTAATACACAACTATAATATCACCCTTATGTGGGTATTAAGAATCTCATCATATCTTTTCAAAGTGCATCTCATCATACATTTACACAGTGCATCCCATATTACCTTTACATAACATATCTAAAATCAGCCTTAAGAAACCTTAAAAACTGACTAGTTTACCTTTATACATCACCCTATTACCCTAACACAAATATGATATTTTTTTAGTTATCTTTAGACATTGGGAATTCTTCTTTTATGTTAGGCTTAATGGGATTTACCCTTTTACAATATTACATATAATGGTTGTAACTATATAATTCTTTTAAAGCCATATATATCCCATAAAAAATCACTGAAACCATCACAATCCACATTCTCCAACATAAAATCCCTTAAATAAACATAAAACAACACATATTTTAGAATTCTCTTTCCACAACCGAATAACCTCAGACATATTCAAACATTATTGCTATCAATGCATGGTAAACAAACTTCAGGGAACACAATCTTGAGTCTCCTTATTGTTAATATCTTAATTATACTTATTCACAAAAAATCAATCCTCTATCCTTTGGGATTGGTTACAGATAAAAAAATGATTTCTCTTAAATATTATTTCTTAATATCATCTTTAAATGATGTGATCTTTCAGACTCATTCAAAAAACAATTTTATTATAAAATAAATATGAATTATCTAAAATGTATTCATTCATAAATATTCCAATAAAGAGATATTGAAACGAAATAAATCAACAAAAATTATTTTTAGAAGGGAATGATGTGTGATCATTGATTGGAAAATCCTTTTAAATGTTTTAAAAGAACCTTTATTGAAAATAATTCTTATAAGATTATTAAAACCAATAATTGTATTTGCTTTAAATAACATGTAAAATTAATAAATTTTATTTAGAATGAAAATTAATTTGATAGATCACATGGAATTTTTTATGAGGAATATAATATTTTCATTTTGATATAATTTATTTTAAGTAAATTACAAAAAAATTAATTAATTTTTGAAAGTATAATTGTAATCAAGTAAATTAATTTTAAATGTATTGAATGGTCATGATAGCAGGGAATTATGATCATTCTGTGTACATAAAAATAATGATTCATTATAAATTTTCCATAAAAATAAAAAAATGGAACATTCAAATAGATACAATTAGATTCCATTTAAACAATTTTGTAGAAACAAAAACATTTTAAAATTAACATCATACAATCATAATGTAATAATAATAGTATTCTGTAATTTTTATTAGAAAACATGAACATGGAAAAAAAATTATTTTTGTCCAAAAAGAAACATAAATTTGATTTCCCATAAAAACATTTTTTGGTCTCTTGAGCTCTTAAATAGAAGAAAATTAAAGGAAAAAAAATAATTGATAAAAATAAAAAGGGTAAAAAAATTTAATGACATTCATGATAGGTATACAATAAAAATCATCCATTAGAAACATAATAATAAATAATCTTGATAACTAACTGTATTATAACATCAATATATTACCATGGTGGTAAAATTTGAATATATTCTACAAGAAATACTTAAATTATTTGAAACATTAAATATCATTACCATAAAAAAATCCCGAAATAATATTTTAAAGGAGTAGTATATACACCTCATAATCATAAATTGGTGCATAATGTAACATATTTCCCAATGAATACAATTTGAGATGATAAACACTTACTCAAGTTCAACTCACTCTAAAGGTACTCTAACGTCCTCTTATTCAGTTGGTATCCATTGGAACCCTTACATATGATCCTTGTAATGGTATTTTAAATACACAATAACCTCTATATCATAGATAGGAATGTTGATAAGAGTGTTTTTTAGGGGATGATCAATCTAGATGAACTAATATGGCATGATGACGAGAATTTAGGTGTGAAATTCAGTGAGGAAAGGAAGACACTTGTAATTTCCTAAAAGATTAAAATATAATAAAATCATTCTCTATTAAAAAGATTCAATATGCCCATATATTAGAAGAAAATTATTCATTTGGTTGAAATAGAATTATACAATAAAATTTGGTCTTTTTTTATGTGGTCTTTTAAACCATATCAATTGCTTTAAGCACATTTTTAACTAATTTTTACCTTAATCATAATGAAAACTTTTTCACTTTTCAAGGGTAAAAATTTTACTTATAAAGAAACAATAGTCTCACTAATTCATAGGGGGTGATATTTTCGACCATTTATCGTCTATATTTTTCTCTTTCATGAATTTTTTAATTAGAAAATAATTTAATTGTATATCATTTTTCATAAAATATTATAAATATCATGTTTTATAGTATTCATATAGTTTAACATTTCATATAAAAAATTAAATACATTTTGTAATAAAAATCACGGGATATATACATCCGAATAAGGTTATTTCTTTTATGGGTCTAACAATTCAAAAATTACCAATGTCATTAGGGTTTTATGTTATAATCTAATTATTTAATAGGAATCTCTATGATTAAGACTCTTAAGATGAAATCCCATGATCTATATCTCAATAAACTCATTATTTCATTTTTCCTAAATTAATTTCATTTTAATACATGTATTCCTTTCATTTTCCTCACCTTAATTACTGAAGAGGCCGAACTTTTTTATGGAAAATATTCATTGTTTCGGTCTTTGATCAATAATCTAATTTCTTAAATATTCATGATTTCTAAAAAAAAAATTAAAACGATTTTTAATATTATCAAATGAGCGTTTGAAGTCATTTTAAACAATGTTTTATTTTTTTTATAAAATTACTCAAAATGATTTTTTTCTATTTTTTAAATGAGGTACTTTGATATCAAAAGTGTAAAATGAATTTTTTCTTATATGATATACAACATGAAATAAATTTCCCATAATGATGACCAAAAAATACTTTGATGATTCATTTACAAGTTTATATTTTTCTATTAAATGAAATATTTAAACATAATTTTAAACATAATTTTTTATTTTAAATGTTGGATTTCAATATTGAAAGATTATTTTAATCAAGATTGGTATAATGATATTTTAATGGTTTTTCCCTTCATCAAATAAAATAACCACGGATTTAAATAATTCATTACCATGGATATTATGTAAGGATAACATCTTTATTATTTATTTGGGTGGTTTATGTTTAATATGATAACATTTCAATTAAACTATGCCCCAAATGAGAAGAATTATCTACCTATTGATACCCAAATGTGCATAGTATCCCAGTGATCATACGCCACATTGAAAATCATACAGAGTATTTCTAGTTTGGATCTACCCAATCAAAAAAATTGCAGGTTATCCATGTATGGTTTACCAACCATACCTCTTCTATTTATATGGCTCATGATTATGGGGCACGATTAGTACTAACTGTGTTCCAACGATGCTCTATGCACTGTATGTACTATTTCCCCCCTTTTCTACATACCAAACCCTTGTGAAGCCCCTGAGGCCTCTCATACTCTTGGGAAAAATTACATTAACAAAATTAAAGGGAGTTAAAAATAAATTTAAACAAAACATAACTCTTAAAAAATTTGGGATCTATTAACAACCCCACCTTATAATAGTTCATCCTCAAGATGACTTTATTTGCATTAATACAATTTCAAGGTAAAAATGTCAGGCTAATGTTCCTCTATTTCATCTTAAATAACCCAGGATTTCTCTTAGTAATTTGCCTACATCCACATTAGTAGAAATAATGAATTGGTCTTACTTGAAATAACTATCTCACTATCATACACAACCTGTATAAAATATTACTCAAAAGACACATCAGCCTAAAACTCAACATTATCAATATCAACCACATTATAAGGTTTGGGATGATAATTATGATTATATTACACATGAAATTACTCATGAGTGACAGAATATTTTCAGGAATGATCCAATTGATATGACATTAGTATGATACTCTCCATATCCTCAAAAGTCCCAATACACCTAGTCGTGACGTTACCCATTTTCAAAATCTAATGGTGAACCAATTTGGAAAAAACCTAAAGAAACACATGGCCACCCACTATAAAATTTAGATGTGGATTGAATAAGTCATCATATAACTTATTTCAACTCTATATCATATCCATACACTTCTAGATAAATTGTACCTCCCCCGATGTCCCCAATAGACTCCCACTACAGAAACACACTCTCTTAAAACATTATTATTTCATTATTCTTTAGAATATGTAATAAATTACAAAATTATATTCCCAACGACCATATTAGTCTCATACCTTTTGAAACATAGGAACATAAAATCAACTACTTAACTCATCTACATTATCTCCCACAAGGTTATTCATGATTAGATCCCTTATTTAAAACATCATATTTAATACATATCAGGATAACATTGGAAATGGAATCATAAAAATTGGTAAGCTCTGGTGCTCATTAATGATAATAAAGGGAGATATCTAAGAGTAAATTGGATCCCAACGGTTTTAGAATGTGTTCATAACATTATAATATAATACCCTATATATCATAGAACACAAACATGAATCATGGATTAAATATAGGTAGTTCATGAGACATGAATCATAATGGAATCAAGAGAATAATATATGCAATCCTAACATAAAAATTAAACATGGAATTATTTTATTAACATATTTATATAAAATATTTTCCATATTGGTCAAGGCATTATAGCCATGTTAATCTTAATATCATGGGTTTACTCCCCTATCCATCTTGGTTGTTAGGTTTCAGTCCCATCACCATCTCAGTAGTCAAGGTTCAATCCCCTAACCATCAAAGTAGAAAAAGTCAATTACTAAATTGATTTCACTCATATTATATCCATATATATCTCAGAAGATATAAATCTTTACATAATGTATTGTAAAGAGATTTAGGTCCCACCTATATCATAACTAAATCATACATATTTCTGCCACTAGATCATAAAAATTCATCGTATCATGACACATGAAATTAAATGGTTATCATAATCATTAATCATATCATATCATTTAGAAAATATATCAGTTTCCTAATCATTTCATGAAAAGAGAAACCCATGAAAAGTATAGGGTTTCATAAATATATAACTCAAGAAAAGAAATAGGAGACAAAAATAAATAACTCGTGAAAGAGAAATGGGTTTCATAAACATAATTCCATAAATTCATGAACCATTTAAAGAAAAAATATGAATGGATCCTTTCGATAAATTCTACATAATGAAATGTGTGACACCAAAAAATGTCATCTTATATGGAATATGATTTTAAATTATATTTTAAAAACATTTCATGAAGAAAATAACCATTATTGTTTGAATCATTAATTCTAAAAAATAAAAACCTTTGATAATAGTTTTTTTAAATATAAAATTAAAAACATATATATGAATCTATAAAATCTATTTCCTTGACAACATATAATATAAGCTTGAAAATATTTTGAAAACATTTTCCACCAAAAAATTATAAACATAGAATGAAAAACATTTGAAAAACATTTTCCTTTAATATGTACAAAATAATCTTTAAAACATTTTGAAACACTTTTTATTTTAGAAGAATTTAAATGCATGTAATGAAATCTTGAAAACATTTTGAAAATCATTTCTATGAAAATAACTTTGAAATTTTATAAATAAATCATGAAAAGATTTTGAGACCCATTTCTTCTAAATGAATCTAAAAACATATATGGAATAATTGAAAAAAAATTCAAATCCATTTCATTGAAAATAACATGGAAAATATATGAGGTAATATTTTAAAAGAATTTTATAAAACATATATTTCTCATCGTATGGTGAAATGATTTTAGATTTTCTTAAAAGAAAATTCTAAATTAACTTTTATAAGAAAGGGTTGGAAAATGGTACTAGTAATTGGTGATATAATGAATAAACTATGAAAGGAAAATTCATGAGTGATCTTGAAATATGTATCGTATGGTTTCATCGATGAGCATAATCTTATACAATACCAATAAATGATGAAATTGTTGTAATAAACTCTTACCACAAGGTAAGTTTAAATCATACATCCCATGTAAGAAAATGAAATTACCTAGAGATTAAAATTTCAATAAAATAAATATATAAATTAAATTACATGTCACAAGGTTTTGTGTACATATCTTAGTGGAATATAGGTGCATAACATAGCATGTGTCTCAAAGAAGGCAAATTGAGATGAAATCAATTTACCAGTTTGGTAGCTCATGTAAATTAAACACCATGAAATAAATATCACCAATAGATTTTTAAATACCAATTAATTTTTTATATGAATCATATTAAACATCCATGTTAATTATAAACCCCATATATAAGAAAAAATAGGTGAACACGGATTGTGCCTCATGGAAAATAAGAGTGAGACAAGAAAACCCTTACCTTTTGTAATGACTCAAATTGTACTCATTCAAACACCCAATATAATATATATATATGTTTTTTATATATATATTTTTAAGAAAAATATTATTATATCTAATACCATATATTATTTTATTATGTCTTTATATTACCCATTAATAAAAAATTACCTGTTAATTTTATGTTTTGGTTAATATATGTTATGTTTTTCATACATTTTTTGACTTATTATACTTGGTCGTCTTATAGAGATCTTGAACTAATTACTTAAATAATTTTAATGATGTTATAAATATAATATATTTCCATTATATGAATATTTAAAGTAATATATCAAAAAAATAAAAATTAAATGGAAGACATCGTTCATCAAGACGGTAGGTTGTACGTAAGCATAACCTATATTTTGATTTTGTTGTCGTATCAAAAGTAAGGAAGAAAATGAAATGTTTATGTATATAAATAATATAATTATAGTTTAATTATTACTTAATATATGGAATATAATTTTACTAAAACATCCTTAATACATTCCATTTAATGTGTGAATGAATCAGATCTCATTGAAGAGGCGGTATTCCATACCTCCATAAAAAAAGTTATTGTCCATAGAAAAAATTGAAACAATGAATGTATGTTTTATATAATAAATAAATAATAATAAATACATCATAAATATCACATATTTCATATAAAAGTTTATTTTATATCATAATTACCAAAAATGAATGGTGTTAAATGAAAAATAAACAACATAATTTCCTGGGGGGTAGTTTTCCGAACACCATAACGGTAAGTGTGTTACCCATTTGAGGGATGTGTGTACAAGTGTAGGTAATAATGTAGAATAAAAAGATATCAGTATATTTAGGACAATTATTTTTATATATAATCATGTATTAAGAATATTTTTGGTGGTGGAGAATGAAAATAAAAAAATGTTATTGGGGAAGGATGTTACCTCTTCTTTGGTTAAAACTTATTAGTTTGCACTAATGAAATTATAGGGATGGATTTATACAAAATGGTAGGATTATAGGATTAATGAGGTTATTTTGGAGGAAATGTTTACATTTTTTGTATGATCCATATGGATTTAGAGGTGTGAATAATTATCAGGGGTGAGTATATTTTTATAGTGGAGGATGAGTGGCATTCTTATAAATTTCTAGAAAGGAAATTCCACCAACGTTGTCCCATGTAAATTGGATAAAATAATGGAAAATATTAAATAAAAGGAAACATATAATGTAAATAGTTATTGAAAATTTTTTTTATTCAATTTTATAGGTCATTTTAGGTTTTATGTTTTTTGTATAGTTTCTTGTTAAGACAATTTTTTACTTAATCGCTGTAATTAATTTTAATAACATTCAGAAATCTTATTGTTAGAAGAAAAAAGTTGACCATATTAAAAATATAATATTATTATGATTACAACTATGTAATAAAATTTTGAATTTCAATTCAATGAATTGTATGAAATTTATTTAAATTTAATCCCATAGACAGGGCACCAAATAATGTTTTTAAAGTAAGAAGGTTCAAAGGTTAGCTATTTTTTTATATATAAATTCTATGATAAATTTTTTAAAAATGTTCTATGTTGAATCAAATTATATTAAATTTATTTAATTATATTTTAAAAACAAATTAAAAAATATTTTAAATATAATAATATATTTATAAAAAATTAGTTTTGAATTAAAATTCGGTGTTTTTCACTATTCATCAAAAAATGAAAATTATCAGAAAAAGACACAAAATTAACTTGATGTTAATTTTGATATTTAGATTCATAAAATGAAGATTATTTTTTAAAATAAAAATTATAAATATTTCAAAACATATATTTAAAATGTATTATCATTTATCAGGTGGTAAAATTACATTTTAATAAAATACAACCTTTTGTTTATAAAATTCGATTTATTCTTATCATATACATATAAAATATATTAGGTTATTATCAAAAATATTTATTGAATATATAATATATATATTCAATTTAAAAAATTAATCAATATTTGGGTTTTCAATTTATTAGGATAAAATAAAAAAAACTTTTCTTGGAAATGTAACTTCTTTATTCTCAATTTATTCACACATCCACTTCCAATAATTGATATTAAATCATTAATTTTATACAATTGTGTAAATAATATTTTTAAAATATATTTTATTTTATTCATAAATTATATTTTAATGGATTGTTAGTTTCTCAAAGTTGTTTTAATATTCATATTAATATTATATTTTAGTCCAGTAAAAAATCGTCCTTCGGTGTAACACAAGATATTATAGGGGCTTTGTAATGTCTGTAATAAAATCCAAACATAGTGTTGTGTGTACTATAATCTAATATTATTGTATTGTAGAAGTGAATCATCTTCATGGTTTTATTTATATTGAATTCGAAATACTATTATATTATATATAAGGAACTATATTTGGTGTTTTTTGAAATCAAAATTATAAAAAAAGTAATTATTTTGAAAAAAACATTTCAAAAAATCAATATTTATTACATTATACCCCCTTAAAATTAATTTCACCTTTTAAATTATTTTGTGTTAATAAATTTTATATTCATGAATGTTCCATTCATAGAAACCCACATCGTAAACCTGAATATTAAAAAATCTATTAAAAATAGAATGTTTGAATCATAACAATAAACGATGGTAACACATAACTAAGTATCCATGTAGGAGAACATATGTGGGATGCAAACACATGTACATGGAAGAAAATAAAAAATAATTATAGTGATTGATAAAGATAACTCATCAAAATAATGTGGGTGATTTAGAGAAATTTAAAATTCCCCAAACCATAATGTGAAGAAGCTTGCAAGAGGTAATTAATATCCTCAAAAATTTAGATAATAGGAGAAAATTTTTGTTGAAGATGATTTTTCAAAATTCAAATAATTTTTTCCCCATAATGATATTAATTCTTGATTTCATTCCATTCCATAAGTAAAATATCATTATTTGGTCATGCTAGGAACAATTTCAAGTTCACCACTTTCTCAAAAAAATAATGGTGGATTTTTAATTCCCGAACAACAAAAAAAATTATATACATGATAATTCGTCCAAAAATATTAATTTAAGATCAACATAATTCTTTTATAATATTATATCCAATCAAAATTTGGTGAGATATTACCTTCAACTAACAAAATTTATCTGAAGATTAACATAATCATTTCATAAATGGTTAACCATATAACACCTCGACAATATGAAAATTTAAAACATTAGAAATAAGGCCATTGAGTCTAATTAACACAGTCCTCCATATATCATAATGTATATATTGGTTTTCAAAATCCAAATATGTGATTACCCTCATCATATATTCTCTTAAAACATGGAATTAACTTGAAATTTCAAATTTCATTTTGGAAAAAATTATGTCATCCTTATTATATATATTATTAGATATATTCCCTAAATGTAAGGAGTTTTAAAATTCATAATTGATGACATAATTCACTATTTAAAAAAATCAAAAAATAATTCTTGGGTAACCAATACTATCCATTTTACTTTATCCATATCAATCATCTATTTCTCAAAACTAAATAATGTTATCTCATCATTAGGGACTCATTAAGGGTTTACTTCCCATAATAAAAATATAACATTTTCACTAAATCCAATTTCAAGTTCATTAGCCGCATTAATTATATATATTTCAAATCCATAATGTAAAACCTATACTTCATGATTCATATAACATAATTCTTGAATTCTAATACATATATAGTTTAATCATCCAACAGTATTGATAAACCATTCCATAGGATTAATTATCTTATTCCTTAATAACGTTTTAGTAGAATATGAAATATGAAAGATTTCATAAGGATACATAACCTAAATCGAATCATGATTTTTTTCTTTAAGGTAAATAATTCTGGAATAACATCCCATACCTTTCACTTATGGTTTTTAGTCCCTTTATATTTAATGGTATAACCAACACCCATGGATTTTTCTTATAATCTCAAGGATATTCCCAATTTGGAAATCAGTTTTCACAGTAACCATAATTTCCACATCTGAAACATTAAATTTTATCCTTGTTCATTATAAATCATACCATTCAAAAAAACCATAAATCATAGAGTGAAAAACACTTATCATAGCAGAAAAATAATCATGAAAAAATTACTAATAGAATTTATAAATCATGAGAACTTGTTTAATATATGACACCTTAGGTTTATCCCAGGATATTCATAGTCATATTTTTTTAAAATCCATAATGATGCTTCATAAAGAGTTTGTAAATTTCCAATATATATCTCTCGGTAGTGTCAAACCAGGTGTGAAATAATGCTCATTGTTGTGCAATAGTTTTCGACTGAGTCTAGCTCAATAAAATATTTTCAGGGTTGGTACCCCAATGTAAATCTATTCAGTATGCACATACATTTTTTATATCAATACAAGGAAGTATTTCTTGGAAATCACTCACTCTATCCTTTAATAAAATTCTAGGAAATTTTCCAATAATTTTATTTATACTTAGACTTATCCTTATACACATCCATAGGTTTTCGATTGATGTTCTATCATCCATGTTTCCAATGGTTAACTAATATTTCTCTTTGATACAAACTATAGTGTCCATCACTTTTTCCACATTAACATTACATTGTTTTTTTATACTATTTAACACATTACAAAATTAGACACCCAAATTACATACTAGTCAAGTGCATTTATAAATATGTAAAACTAAACACTAGTACATATTTGAGCTACATTATCTTCTAATAGGTTCAACATGATTACAAAAATTCTCAGAAACAGTATACTTGATAGATATCTTCCTAAACCGAGGAAGGGAAACATTAAAATGGGTCAGCTTAGATGCTCTGTATTGGTAATCAATGGAGATATGTAATCCAAAATATGAACATAAGGGTCTGGGAATATGATAATTACATTATAATATAATAATATTCATATCAAATTGTTTCCGACGCTTTCGCCGGGGTGCGCGCCCGGCCGTCTGCGGGGGAGGACGCGCGGCGCTTCTGTTGCCCCGCATTCCCGCATTCCAAAGGCGGGCTTCATTCGCTCCTTATTCAGGGACGTCTTCTCCTTGGTCAAAACGGGATGATGGGATGTCGGTTCTTCCTCCTATGGATTCCTCCTCAGAACTCGTCACCTAGTCCGGGTCTCCCTTATAGATTTAATACGTAATTCATGAAACTCTTCCTAGTGCCATGTTTCCATCGACGCCGGTTAATTACACTGCTTCTGTCAGGACATTCCAAAGGTTCTAGTCAGGGAAGCAACCTTTTTTCAGGGGAGTAGTCATGTTGAGGCATCAGTAGCGTGTCTGGATGCTGGGGTACCTGGCATGTCTGTCTGTTATCCTTGATCACAAGGCTTCTCGAGGGCGTGGAAGCCCGAGGAATCCCACATCGAGTGCGGGGAATTTTATGTCGTAGACACATATCTGAGGTTTTCCTCAGATTACCGTGTTCAACACAGGGTATGCCGCAAGTTTAACGTCCAGCGGAGACGGATCAACCCAACCAGAGCATTATCTAGGATAGACCGGATTGAAGGATCCTCCTTGAAGGGATATCGATACCGGGGCCAGCCCATGGGCGACAGTTAAGAAGAGTGTACCGATAGGGTCTCACCAGGATAAGACAGTCCGGGTGAGAATCGGAACGGGCGGTAGGTTGATGAATGGATTAGAAGGAGAGTGAAGTTGGACCATCCCAGGGGTGATAGTGAAGTCGGGCTTGAGCCTTGACGAGGATTCCTACATATCCCTGTGGCAGGGAATCAAAGTCTGTGTAGTTCAGGATGACGTCGATAAGCTGACGTGAAGGTGGACCTTGGCCCGATGAGCATCGTCAGAATACCGACGTGAAAGTAGACCCGTGGGTCCACTAGTGGTGGGCTTGAACCTTGGGAAGGCTTCCTACGTACCATGCCTTGACATGGATCAAAGACCTCGTAGTTCGGGTTAGTCACAACGGCATGTCGTCGGACTAGGATTGGGTGTATAGTTTAATGTCATGCGGGACAAAAGGAGGCATGAAGTTTAACGTCATGTTGGACGAGGGCGAAACTCGATGTGAATGAGAGACCGAGCAATGTGGCTTGAACCCCATGGAGGCTTCCTACGTACCATGCCTTGACATGGATCAAAGACCTCATAGTTCAAATGGTATGGATTGCAATGGCTTACCACTGGACCAGAATGGGACCCGACATGAAATGACGGGTGGGCTTGAACCTGATAGAGGCTTCCTACGTACCATGCCTTGACATGGATCAAAGACCTCGTAGTTCAAGAAAATACAGTTTAACGTCATGCGGGACGATAGTGAACCCCGACGTGAATGAACGACGGGTGGGCTTGAGCCTCATAGAGGCTTCCTACGTACCATGCCTTGACATGGATCAAAGTCCTAGTAGTTCAGATGGGATGGGTCGCAATGGCTTACCACTGGACCAGAATGGCACCCGACGTGAAATGACGGGTGGGCTTGAACCTGATAGAGGCTTCCTACGTACCATGCCTTGACATGGATCAAAGACCTCGTAGTTCAAGAAAATACAGTTTAACCTCATGCGGGACGATAGTGAACCCCGACGTGAATGAACGATGGGTGGGCTTGAACCTAATAGATGCTTCCTACGTACCATGCCTTGACATGGATCAAAGTCCTCGTAGTTCGGAAAACAGTTTGGGTGTCTGGGTCGGTGCTCACTCTAATCCCACGTGAGTCTTGCTCGGTGTGAGAAACAAGAGGTTGCAAGGACCTGACGATCACGTCGCAAAGGGTGCGTCCGTGTGAAGCGAAGAGGGTCTTACGCGTTGAGCGGCCCATGGTGTTGGGACTTACTCCAAGATGGAGGCCCATGGCGCGACAGAGCGCGGGAAAGATGGACCTTGGCCCGATGATGGGAGGTTCATCGTTCCCTATCACGCCCTCCACTGACCCTGGTAGTGGGGAAGTACGGAGATGCAGAGGTGCTGCCATCCGTTGAGGGGGGTAGGGCCACCCTTCTCTTACAAACATACGCCACTCCGACAAGGAGGATCTCATTCCATGTGAGGAAGAGCTCCATTCCCGTGGAGACGAGTGGTGTAAAAAATGTTCGAGTTGGGGGGACCCTTCGCGAGGGGCACGAGGTCGGATCACAGTTTAACGTCATGTGTTTAGGATGCAGTGCTTGGCAGTTTAACGTCCTACAGCTCGGACGAGGTGGGTTCAATCCACACCCCTAGGACTTACATAACCGGTACCCTCTGGTCCTTGGGGAAGGGAAGGTACCAGTAAGTCCGTGGTTAAGGGGGGTCGTGGAACGAACCATCGAGGGGTCCATGTTAGCATGGCTATGCGAAGAAGAAATAGCTGTTAGCGTGCCTATGCGAAGAAGCATTAGGCGAAGCAACGCTACAGGTGGTATTGTCCATGGGACTTCGAAATCACATCGTGCAAACCTGAAGGGCCGAATGGGAAGAGGAATCGCTAAGCAGATGAGTGTGCTTTGCGAGGTGGAGTGCCTTGGCCTTAGCATGGGGAATTGGTGTGAGTGGGAGGTGCTTCGCGAAGTGGAATAGTGTTCGCGGAGCACTGCCTCGCGAGGAAGGGGTGCCTCGCAAAGCAGGGTCCTGCGGAGCAGTTTGCTTCGTGATGCATAGTGATCCTACCTCGGCATAGGGATCACTAGCATGGGTTGGGTGTTTCGCGAAGCATAAACGCTCCGCAGCTTCCCGGGTTACCTTGGGAATCCCCTTCCTTCGCGAACACCCTTAAGCTTCGCGAAGGGCATCCCTCTCGGAAGAGGGGCTCAAAACGAGACAAAGCAGAGTCGTCTCGCGAAGTATAAATACCTCGCAGAGCTCATGATTCCCGGGCAAAGAGTGCTTCGCGATTCGGGAGAGGAGAATCCAAAAGGTCGGATTGTCCGTCCTTGGGACTCAGGGGGAGTCCAGTATTTATAGGGAAGGGGCGCCGCGAAGCAGTGCTCGCGCGCCGCCTCCGGTGCTTCGCGGCGCGCTCGCGAACTTCAACATCATCCGCGGAGCATTACCGCCTCCGGAGCTTCGCGGCGGCTCGCGAACGTCAAATGGGTTCGTGGAGCATTACCGCCTCCGGAGCTTCGCGAGGCCGCAAGGGTCGGGGCGCTTTGCGTGGGTGTTTCGCGGGGGGGCTTCGCGGTTGTGCTTCGCGAGGCAGCGCGCCAGCTGTCTTTTTCCTTCCTTTATTTCGGGCCGTATTTTTGGCGCCAACAAATGCCCCCCCCCTCAGACTTGGAGCCGTGGATGGCGAAGGGTCGAAGTCTGAGGGAAAATCGCCAAAATTGTCGGTGGTTCGCGATGCAGTATCGCGAAGGGGCCCTGCGATGCTTGTCGGGGCCGCGGATCCGGACGCGACGCGATGCTTCATGCGGGTGAGGCGCTCCGCGATGCTCCGCGGTCGCCGCCTATAAATATGGGGTCCTCCCTCGTTTGTCTTCACGTGCCTTCCTTGTCTTTTTGTGCTCTCGAATTTGAGAAGCACCGCGTAGTCCGCGATAGCACTCCATGAATCGAGCTTCGCGGCGAACTGTGGGTCTCTGACTCTGCTTCCGCGCCAAGAGAACCTCTGTTTGTCGGCCTTGGCCAGACTTCGCGGCTTGGTCTCGCGACCGATATTCGCGATCTAGCTTCACGGTCTAGCTTCGCTATCGAGCTTTGCGATCCATCCGAAATAATCCCTTTCTGAGGGCCAGAGTTAAAATGGCCCATCAAGAAGCTGTCTTGGGGGTCCTTGCAGATGCTGCTCGTCGAGATGAGATGGCCAACCGTCCAGGCTTGGGGGAGAAGATCCGGAGCCACTCGGACCACACTTCTTTGACGGATCTGCTCTCGGAGGGTCAGAAAGATTATCCGCAGTGCAAGAAACTGCCATTGTACGGCTTCGGGCTGAGGGATGACGTCTTCATCCCTGAGGCGAGTAGGGATGAACCAGCTTGCTGGTTCAGGAGCACACTGTGCCAGCACCAATGGTTCAGGGCGGCCGATGGTCACGCGCGGGGGGACTTCACACCCATTACCGCTAACTGTCTCTAAAACCATGTGAACGACATCGATAGGAAGCCATTGCTGTCGGAGACTTCCCCTCCCCTCTACCGTACAATGCTGAAGGCGGCCTTGCAGGATTCGAAGAAGGGATGGTCCGATGAGTGGGACCTACGCCAGGGCGGCAACTTTACTGATGACTGGGCCTAGGCCTACTGGGTAGGAGCCTCATGTGAGGAGTTCAGGTCCGAGTTGAGGAGAGTGGGGTTGTATGAGGCGGCATGGGCCTCCCAATTCCACATTTACCAACCGAAGCAGCTAATGCCGGAGTTGCTGAGTAGATGGTCATCTAGGACCAATACATTTCACCTGCATCACGGGGAGGTGGGCATCAGCCTGTGGGATGTCCACCAGATTTTTGGGGTCCCAATCTTGGGGGCCATGTATGACGAATTCCTCCTCGTTGCCAGCGCGTGGGGGGATGCGGAGCAAATGCTGCGACTGGCATCGGCGCTGATGGCGCTTGTCCCTGGAGAGGACAAGGAGGCAGTGAGGGACGTCCACTTCAGGAGGTGGTTTAAATGCTTCATGAATTTCCCAGAGAATCTAGAGTTCCCTCCAAGGCCTCGAACTTGTACAAGGGCGGCCCAACGGGGCAAAGGGAACTCGTATTGGCGGGTCTTGGAGGACAGCCAATGGAAAACTTGGGGTTTCAGTGTCAGCACTGAACAACAGCCGATAGTCAGGCTGGCGGCGTTCATCGCGGCTCTCATCTGTGGTTGGATCATACCGGTGAGAGATACAAGCATGGGGGTACGACCCAGCTCGTTTGTCATGGCGTCGATGTTGTCCATGGGGCAGCGTATCACCCTGGGGATCCCGATGCTCACCAAACTGTACAGAATGCTGTGGCATATTAGCGAGGGCAAGAAGCCGCCAAGGATATGCGGGCCCTTCCACCTCCTGTATGGGAGGATCACAGGGCATATCAGGGGGTTTTACGAATATCCAAACCCCATTTTGCCGCCTGGATCAAACTTTCGCCCCTCCATCCTGAACGCGGTCGGGAGCTTCCCGTTCAAACTGGCCGTTCCGATGGTGTTGAATAGGGTGTGGAGGGCAGACGAGTTCAACTTTCATCCCTTCCCATTGCCGACGGGGATGCTTACTGATGACGGACAGGGAACGGAAGAACATCGGGCTTACCTCCTGGCCTTCTGAGGTGGAGTTTTGGTGGCACGAATTGATCGTGAGCCGCTCTGTGAACCGTACACTCCGTATCGGTTTGCGAGGCAGTTTCGGTGCCTCCAGAGGCTGACCCCGCAGGTATACTGGGAGGTGTGTTACGAGGAGCACCCGTGTGTGATGAGGCAGCTGTGGCTCATGTTCACATGTGAAGATGGAAAGATGTGGATTGAATTTCCTCCATCCACCGCCGCCTTCGGATTAGTGAAGGAGTACGCTATTAGTTGGGAGGCCGCTTATCCTGGGGAGATGATGAAGCAACCGACGATCCGGGTTGGCGAGGGTGGGCCTCCTCTATCTCGAGGTCGGGGTCGGAGGGCAGCTAGGGCCACTCGCTGTAGCGGGGCTGCCATGGTGGCGAGACCCACACAGGCCGAGGGTATGGCAGCAGTGGTGGATCCGGTGATTCCGAGAGAGCAGGGTCATCCGGAGGGGCGACCACTGAGGGGATTCCGTAGGATATCCACTCAGGCTCCGGGGATGCGCCTGCGTCACATTGACATGGCAGAGGACGTCGTCTTCCCGGAAGCTTGGGACATTTGGGATGTCAACCGGCAATTCCTCATCCCATCCGAGATATGGGCCCACTTGAATCGCCTCAGGATGGAATTACCGGGTATAGGCCTAGTTCGGGCTGTATTCATGGCGTCTCCGGCGGAGGCAGAACAGTATCTGGAAGAGCTGGAGGATTACGTCCACTCCAGTGGTGTCCCTCGCCCAATGACAGACCGGGTGAGGGTACTGTTGAATCAGACCATCCCCCCACAGTTATCGGCTGCCGATCTGAGGGAGCACTTCCCCTTGCCGGAGGAATCAGAGGACTCCTCTCGGGAGGATGAGGCTGGAGGAGGGAGCCCGCTGGAGGAGGGCGAGGTCGGAGACCGAGGCTCAGAATCTGACGATTTCGCGGGGGCTCTCGAGGTAGCATTCCAAACTTCTCTCCTTACGATCTGTTCTTGGATCCCTATGGACTTCTCACCAATGTTTGAGCCATGCAGGAGGAACTTGTTCGTAGACCTCGTTCTCACTCCTTGGTGGGTGATGACACGGGACCTTCAGAACCCGCGCCTATGGCTGCGTCCAGTTCTGCGTCTGGTGGGACCAGGGGGCCCGAGGTGGCTCCTCTGGAATCCCCAGACCTTCCAACAGTATACGGGGGGCCTCGTCTCAGGGTCCCATCAGTACCGGCTCAGGAGCAACGGTAGGAGGTCGATCTTCGTAAGTCTCCTCCACCGGTCTCCTCGTTGTCACATGTAGGCCATGCCAACTAACGTTTATGTCCCTCTTTGTCATGCAGTTCTTCGACTGGCGTGGGCTGCTGCGGCGAGGCTGGTTGGGATGTCTGGTGGCGTCCCTCCTAGGGGCATGCAAGTGATGGTGGCAATAATCCCTCCATCTCCTCAAGTTGCGACGCACATCATCACTGGCGGGTCTGCCAGCAGGGCCGTACCCGAAATCATTGAGGTGGACTCCGAGGAAGAGGATCAACCGGTCGGTCCCAGCTCTGTCGCGCCTGCTTTGGCGCCAGGTGTCGCACTGGATTCGACACCGGATGTTGATCCTGCCAAGGATTTCCTGCGGGCGTATCCCGCGTATGAGCCTACCAATCGCGCAGACTGGGACGAAACGACCTCCGACGAGGAAGACAACAGCATAGTTCGCCGCCGGTCGTGGAAGCTGATCACACGCTTTATCAAGGACACTCCCCAAGCACAATGGATGGCCGAAATGGATAGGCTTTGCTCGCGGTTGTGCGAACTGTGCGCTGGGGGAGTGGATGCCCAACGTCCTCATGCACTCATCCGAGATCTTATGGCTGAGAAGATCCGGGAGCATGATCGTGGGCTCAGCGTGTGCTGGCAGCGGAGGAAGGAGACCAGCATCAAGAAGCTCCAGGATACTGAAGGCGATGTTCAACAGATGTAGACCCTGGAAGACGAGCTTTCAGCCTCTCTTGATGCACAAACTGAGCTGGTCTCACGGTTGAAGGGCCAGCTGGCGGAGGCAAAAGAGCATATGAGGCAGACCTCTGAAAAGATGGTTGCTGTTCAAGCTGATGTGGAGAGGGCCAAAGCCAGGACTGACGAACTGCGCCTCGCCATTGCGGAGGAGGAGCGAGAGCTAGTTCAACGACAGCAAGCCTTGGATGCCGCAAGTCAACGGGTGGCGGAGCTGCAACGCTCTTTTTACGGGGTCAACCCGTCCATGGGGGAAGTCAACCCCCGAGTATTGTAACAAACCCAAAACCCTTTTATTGGTACTTTCGTGCTTCCAAATTTTACCTTTGTTTTGAATTTCGTAGCACGCACGATTTCCACTGTTGAATTGCCTTGTCACATCCCTACAATGTATTTGGGACGTTTGATGACAATTTCTCAAGCCAGTCCAGGTTCCCGAAAGATGGGGAAGGCTTGATCGGAGGAGGAATTTCCAGGATATCCGAATTACCGTTTCTTCGACGTGCTCTTATGCACGAACGGGGCAACGCCAAGGGCATTGAAATCGGTCCAAACAGATGAAAATGGGAAGTGTGAATCACAATACCCAAGATACGGAACACTGTGGGGATGGCGTGACAATAAGGGGCAACCGTTAACCTTGGAGGAGAAACGGTACCCTTACTGCATTAGCCCGAAATGGGGACAACAAATGAGCATCGACCGCTGACCATATTCGCAACGTGTGACTTTATCAATTTGTTGTCGATAAATCCTTCGGGACGTTGGCCCAGGACAGTTGGCGGGCCATAGGTCAGACATCCTTACTGTTAGGGGGTCCTTCCAGACATGAAAGAGGACGAGGGTCTGAACAAGGGGCACGCAAAGCGTGGAATATGAAGTGATGGTTTGTTCGAATAGAATCAAACACTCATGTAATTACACCACCGTGGTGGGAGTACGCAATAGAGGCGCATTGGTTTGATCATGGATCATTCCTTCTTTGGGACAGGGCCTCTCTGGAAAGGGGATCCGTCACTTCCTAGTGGGATCTTGGGGCCTCGTGAACTTGTTCAGGGCAGAACCGCAGTTTATTGTCATGGGTTGAGGACACATAGACTCATGTAGTTTAATGTCACACGATAGGACGTGGAATAAGAGGGAAGGAAGCGTGTGGCGCGGTAGATATGAAACCGACGCGAATGAGGACTTGGAGTCCAAATCACACCACATACCCCAGAGGACACTCTTCAGGTCGAGGGACCAAGAGTGAGGATTGGGATGGGCCCGAAGCAAAGTGGTCGTTCATTCTTACATACCCCATGACGATGGGAACCACACGTAGTTCTGAAAGAGCATTTTAACGTCATGCAGGATGAGGAGCATCCTGACCGTGTTGGTACACATCCTGCCAAAACTACTAAGCCCACGTGAGTCGTGCTCGGTGTGGGAAACAAGAAGTAGTGGTGGGAATTTACCGACACAGAGAGGGGCTAGTTAGGGCAAAGGGACGCTCGGTGAATCCCGACCTAGTGACACTAACACGATCTTGAGGCACACCTAGATGCGCGAAGAGAAAGAGCAGAGTATGATGGAATTCCACTTGAATGTGGGGAAGTGGAAATGTGTGAATCATGATGCTCGAGATTCAGATCACAGTGGTGGCGGCGTGATGACGGAGGGTGACTGCTGACCGTATTCGCAAAGTTGTACCCTGTCGTGTTAGCCTAGAATGGGGAGAGACAAATGAGGGTCGACCGTTGACCATGTTCGAAACACGGGACCATGTCACAAATGTTGTCAGATATCCGTAGGGACGTCGGCCCGAAACGATTGAAGGGCCATTAGGTCCAGCATTCATGGATAGCCCTTGGGCATTGTATCCAGGTCGTCTGGGGGTCCTTCTGGACGTGGAAGAGGATGAGTATCCAAATAGCGGGCTCACGAAGCTTGGTCATGGGACGAGGGGAATGTCCCTGTGAAAATCCAACACTTCGGGCTCTTTGTCAAAACACATCTAAATATGGCAACAAAATGTATTAGAGAGAGGGAGAAGATTCCTTTCCCTTGGGGAGATCTTAGTTTAGGGTCGTAGAATTCAGACCATGAAATGTTAGACTGGGCCCGCGGTGAAGTGCTCGGGCGCTCCTACGTATCTCATAGGGACGAGAATCAAGCCTTATGTAGTTCTTGATGGACCTTAGACCATAAATGGGTAAAGGGAGTAGGGGATGCATGACATCAAAACCCAACGTGAAGGAGGTCCTAAGCCATACTTACCATGCATTCTCTGGGGAAACGCTTGAGTCGAGGGACCGAACACAAAGGTTAGGCTGGGCCTGCGGGGAAGTGCCCGGGCGCTCTTACGTATCTCATAAGGATGAGAATCAAGCCATACGTAGTTCTGGAAATGACATGGTAGGATACCAGTGCCAGGGGAAAAGGGGAGTGCGGGCGTGGCCCTTGCACTAAAAGAAGCGGAATTTGATGTATCTTGTTTGTTCTTTAGGGTGAATGGTTTTTTTTGTGAAGCGACGGGCCTATAATAGTAGGCCGTGATGTCGCCACAAGGATCAAGCCGCGACGGGCGTTGACAAATGGAATGGCGCGTGGACAGTACCCAACGTGATGTCCTCTACAATGAGGTTACCACAATGCGGTTCCGTTTTTCGTCGTGCGGCCAGGACGATAATGTCACAGTTTAGGGTCGTATGATAGGACCAAGCATGCATTTTATCGTCATGCAGCGTAGACGTAGCAGAGACGATGCTAGGCGGGAAATGTGCGCAGTGTTATAAAACACAATTGACAGAGACATGATCCCACATCAAATTGTATGCCATTCGGAGAGGGAAACCTTAGGCCGAGGGGCCTATACAAAGGTGATACAGGGAGAGAGACTGGGTTCCTGAATGGGTTGTACCCGGAGACAGGGCGTTTGGGTGGTCCTACGTATCCCATGAGGATGGGAATCAAGTTGAGCGTAGTCCTGAATGGATCTTAGTTTATGGTCTTAGAGCTCGGACCATGGGAGCCCCAAAAGACGCCAGATTGCAGCTTTGTCCCCCTAGCATGAAAAGGTGCACTGAGGGATAGCGCCAGAAGTGTCGAGATTCCACCTGGACATGATGGGGTGGAAAATGATGTGAATCATGAAAACAACATTCAAGGACTAAAGGGGTGGCATGACGATAGAGGATTACTGTTGACCATGTTCGCAACACAGCATCCTGTCGCGTTATCCTGCAATGAGGACTAACAAACGAGCATCGACCACTGACCATATTCGCAACGCGGGATTTTATCGATTTGTTGTCCAAAACCCTCGGGGGCGTTGGCCCGTATCGGTAGGAGATCCCTTGGGCGTAGTATCCATGCCGTTCTTGGGGGTCCCTCTGGGTGTGAAAGGTGATGGAAGTCCGAATAGAGGGGAACACGATGCTTGACAAGTGGAAGGAACTTGATCAAGTTGAATCTGACACTCTTGGCCCTAGACTAGAGTGCTCTTAATACATGGGTGAGCCACTGCAAGGAGTCAAGGGACGTAACTTTGAGGGTGATCGAGAGATGGCAGGTTCCCAGGGGAAGGGGGCACGGTGCCCAAAACCTTGTATCATACCTACACCTCCCCTCCTGGAGAGGGATAGGCCAAGTGGCCTAGGTGACCGGGAAATCAGGAGATCTCCAGGAGGTGGGGCTGGACCCGAATCTTAAACATCCAGGTGGTCCTACGTATCCCATGAGGATGGGAATCAAGCTACACGTAGTTCTAAAGGGTGCCATTTAATGTCATGCAGGACAAAGAATAGGAGGGCCAACTCTCAGAACGGGGTGCGCGTGGTGCAGCTATTGCAAACCTGACGCGAATGAGAACGTAATCCTACACTACGCCACGTGGTCCGGTGGTTAGGGTCCCAATGGTAGGACCCGAGAGAGGTGAACTTGCGGAACTAAAGCTGGACCCAAAGACAAGGGGTCTTGAACGTAGTTCCAGATGAGAGTCTTAGTTTATGGTCTTAGAGCTCGGTCAATGGATGGTGACAACTCCCGAGTAAGCACAGATGTCAACCCAATCCCTAAGCCCACATGAGATAAACCCGGTGTGGGAAACAAGGGGGGTATCCTCATCGCAATACTTGGGGCGTTCATCAAAGGGGAGTTGGCGGAGAGTTTCGAAGGAAACCTTTGATGCAGCTTGTTCTCCCAACGTGCAGACGTTCACGGAGGAAAAGTACCAAGAATCCTGAGACTCTGCTTGGACATGATGAAGTGATGAAGGGTGTGAATCGTGTACCCGGCATTTGGGCTTAATGGGTTGACGTGGCGATAGAGGAAAACGGTTAACCATGATGGAAACACAGCGTCCGTATCACGTTAGCCTGAGGTGGGAACAACAAACGAGCATCGACTGCTGACCATATTCGCAATGCGGGATTTTATCGATTTGTTGTCCGAAACCCTGGGGGCGTTGGCTCGTATCGGTAGGAGAGCCCTTGGGCGTAGTATCCAGGCCATTCTTGGGGGTCCCTCCGGGTGTGAAATATGATGAAAGCCCTGATGCGGGGATACGCAAAGCATGGAAAGTAGGTGCGGACGTGTCCGAGTAAAGCTTGGCATTCCAGGTAATAAACCAGAGTACTCTTAAGCACATTGGTGAACCACCGAAAAAGGGATCGACGAAACAGCTCAGTAGGGGGGGAGCATGGCGTGGTCATTACGAAACTTTTGTGAGTGAGGACATAATCCCACACCACACCATATAATCCTCTCATGGATGAAGGATAGGCCAAGGGGCCGGGATGGGATGAGGATTCCCGAGAGATGGGGATGGACCTGAATTTTGGACATCCAGGTGGTCCTACGTATCCCATTAGGATGGGAATCAAGCAACACATAGTTCTCTATACGTAATTTAACGTCATACTGGACGAGAAGGGGAAGCAATATACCCCGAAACAAAGGAGGTGTGTGGTATGGCGAAGAAGCCGACGTGAATGAGGACATAGTCCCACATCACACCATACACCCTGGGCACGAGGGGACCTGGGCCGTGGCCCGGAAAGACCACGGGGCCTAAGGTTAGGCATCAGTCAGGAAGGCCTGACTGGTTTGCAGTTTAACGTCTTACATGAGGACGAGGGTCGGGGACCCGAGAAGGCCAAGGGGCCTGAGGCTGGGCCTCGTAAAGGGAGGGCGTACGACATGGTACATGATCCCGACGTGAATGAGGAAATAGTCCCACATCACACCGTACACCCTTATGAAGAATCCTGGGCCATGGCCCGGAGAAAAGGGAATGTTATCAGTCAGAAAGGCCTGACTGGTTTGCAGTTTAATGTCTTACATAAGGATGAGGGTCGGGGACCCGAAAAGGCCAAGGGGCCTGAGGGTGGGCCTCGTAAAGGGAGGGCGTACGGCATGGTACATGATCCCGATGTGAATGAGGACATAGTCCCACATCACACCGTACACCCTTATGAGGAATTGGGACCATGGGCCCGATCTCTAGCACCACCTGGGGATGTTTTTCACCTCATAATGGGGAAGAATGAATCATTATTCTCGACGCCTGGGACCTCTCGGGGTGGACCCGAAAATCCAGGACACTGTTGACCATGTTCGAAACACAGCGTTCCTACGGTGACCCGTATGGGGGCAACAAATGAGCATTGACCGCTGGCCAAATTCGCAACGTGGGACTTGTATCGGCTTGTTGCTTGAAAACGCTCGGGGCGTTGACCCGTATCGGTAGGAGATCCCTTGGGCATTGTATCCAGGCCGTTCTTGGGGGTCCCTCTAGGTGTGAAAAATGATGGAATCCCAGTCAAGGAGTGGGTGAAGCATAGTTGTATCCATCCAAGAAAGGGGAAAACACCTCCATGGGGGATGTGCAGTCGGGTCGAGGCTTGCTCGATGTGGGTCGGGGAAAAAGTGTGCACCCTGCCATGTCTTGACCCGAGGGGAAGATTTTGGCTTTTGGGCTGGGCCTACGGACGAAGTGTCCAGGTGTTCCTACGTATCTCATAAGGATGAGAATCAAGCCATACGTAGTTCTAGAAGGCCATGCAGTTTAGGGTCATGCGGTGAGGACGCGGGAGGATAGAAGAACGGGAGTGGGTGCATGGTGCGACCCTTACAATTTTTGTGCGAGCGGGGTTGCATAAGCGGGGCCAAGAAAACCTACTCCCTGCTACACAAAGATCCTCCAAGAAAACTATTCCTAGGGGGGATAGTGGAAGGGAAAATCTTGGGGCTGGCCTCAAGACGAGGTGTCTGAGCATTCCTACGTATCTCATAAGGATGAGAATCAAGCCACACGTAGCTCTAGAAGTGCAGTTTAACGTCATGCGGGACGATGAGAAGCACCTCATTTGGGGATATGTACGGTACAACATGTAATCTGATGTGAATGAGGATGTGGTCCTACACCATACCATACAATACCACAAGAGGGTATGTTGGATAAAAAACAAGGGGGGCCTGGGGGCCAAACTGCGGTGGAGACGGGGCCAGGGGCCCAAGGAGGCCAAGGGGCCTGAGGCTGAGCCTCGGTCAGGAAGGCCTGACCGGCTTGCATTTTAACGTCCCGCGGGACGAAGACGCAGTTTATGGTCGTGCAGGACTTTACAGTTTAGAGTCATGTTGGACTATAGTGTCCAGTTTAAGGTCATGCGGGACAGTTTCACAGTTTATCGTCTTGCAGGACGAAGATGCAGTTTAAGGTCGTGCGGGACCATTTTGCTGTTTAAGGTCGTACAGGACCTTCACGCAGTTTAGGGTCGTGCTGGACCATCACGCAGTTTAGGGTTGTGCTGGACCCTTTTTTTTGTTTAAGAAAAGTACCGCTTGAGGAACTTGGCATTGGTGGGGGGGGGAGGTTATACGCTCTCCATCCGTGGTCACCAAGGAGTATGATCCATTGGGGTAAACCTTATGGATGATATAAGTCCCTTACCATTTGGGTTCTAACATGGGTGGTTTCCTACCGGGAGTCATTGGCGCTCGAAGGGCCAGTACCTGGTCACCCTGCAGAAAAGAGCGGAGATGAACCTTCTTGTCAAAGGCTCTCACTATCTTGTCTTGATGCCTTTCCAGATTGTGCAGGGCACGAAGCCGGTTCTCGTCCAGTGCCTCTAATTCAGCTAGACGGATCTCGGCTACCTCATCTGATGTCTGGTGATCATAAACTGCAGTGCATAGCGACGACAGCTGGATCTCAATGGGTAGGATGGCCTCAGCTCCATACACCAGAGAATATGGGGTCACTTGGGTAGAGTTGCGAGTCGTCGTCCGGTAAGCCCAGAGGGCGTTGGGGAGCCTATCCGGCCAACTCTTCTTGTTCTGACCGACCATCTTCTGCAGAATGTTAGAGAGGGTCTTATTGAACGCCCCGATCTGTCCATTCGCCTGTGCGTGGTAGCGGGAGGTATGGTTTGACCGGATGTCGTACTTAGCGTACAATTTCTTCAATTCAGCTGCTCGGAAGTTGGTGCCATTATCGGTGAGGACAGCATGAGGGACTCCAAACCGGTGGATAATGTTAGAGCTCACAAAGTCAATAATGGAACGGGCCTTGACCTCTTTGAGCGGAACTGATTTTGCCCACTTGGAGATGAAATCTGTAGCAGTCAGGATGAACCTACATTGGAGGGCTATCGCCGGTGGATACGGTCCCACTACGTCAAGTCCCCACACCACAAATGGACAAGAGTACTTGGTGGGGTGGAGGGGCTCCGGCGGCCGATGCAAGAAGTTGGCGTGTACTTGGAACGCATGGCATCTCTTGGCGTATCCAATACAATCGTGGATCATAGAGGGCCAAAAGTACCCCAACCTCCGGATTTGATGGGACAGTTTCGGCCCAGCTTGATGGGGGACACAGGAACCGGCGTGAACCTCTTGCATAACTTGAGGTATCTCCCCTCCTTGGAGGCAACGGAGGAGGAAACCATCGAAACTCCGCTTATAATGGATCTGCTCCAGACTGGGGCCGCTCCGAAGGGTAAATTGCAGCGCGCGGCGTCGGATTCGCTCGCGTTCGGCCCGGTCATCCGGGAGATGACCATTTTGGAGATACTCGACAAAAGGTGCTCTCCAGTCGGGGGTGGTTTCAACCACTGCATCTGACGAACCCGGGACTCCCGATATGGAGGGTCCGGTGGTGAGATGACTTACCCGCAGGCTATCACGGTCCTCTTGGGTGACGGGGGCAATGACTCTCTGGTGGGCCACGTGTATGACCAAATCATCTTGCTCGGGTTCTGCGAGCGACGCGGCTAAACCAGCTCGGGCGTCCGCTTGGCTGTTCTGCGACCGTGGGACATGGGTAACCTCCGGTCGAGGAGAGAACTGGGCCATTAGGAGGAGGGTGTACTCCAGCAATGTTGCAAGCTCTGGATTCCTGACGACGTAGTCACCATTAACCTTTTTGATTACCAGCTCGGAGTCTCGCTTCACATGTAGATGGGGAACATGGATCTCAAGGGCCAACTCAAGGCCGGTGATGAGAGCCCGGTACTCTGCCTCGTTGTTCGTACAACCTTCTGAAAATAGGAATGAGTACTGCAGGACGGCTTGCACCGGGGTAATGAAAACAATACCCAGAACCACTCTGTTGAGCTTGGGGTCGTTGAGCCTTCAACCAGTGGGGCTCTGGGAGGCACCGTCGAAATGCATTTTCCAACGCGGGGCAACATGATCGACTGAGAGGATCGTCTCATCAGGGAAGACCAGGTCCATGGATTGATCCGCGGATGTTGGATGGGCAGCTAAAAAGTCTTCCAACGCCTGTCCCTTAATGGCCTTCTGAGGTATAAACTTGATATAAAACTGCCGGAGAATCACCGCCCACCGTGCTAGTCGGCCAGTCAGCATGGGGCGGCTCAGGATGTACTTTAGTGGGTCTACCCGGGAGACCAATTGCACCTCGTGGTGATGCAGGTAATGTCGTAACTGCTGCATGGCGAAGACGAGCGCAAGGCAGCTCTTTTCGATAGGGGAGTATCTGACCTCCGTATCGAGAAGCATGCGGCTGAGAGAGTAGAGACTATTCTCAGTACCCTCATTATTCTTCTGGGCGAGCAGCGCACTGAGGGATCTCTCCAGGGCGGTCACATAAAGGGCCAGCGGCTTTCCGGAGACGGGTGGCATCAAAACCAGAGGTTGGAGAAAATACTGCTTGATTTCCTCGAAGGAGGTCTGACACTCCTCATCCCATTCATAGGTGGCGCCCTTCTTCATGAGCCGGGAAAAGGGATTACACTTACCGGCCAGATTCGCAATGAATCGGCGTATATAGGCTAAGTGGCCTTGAAGGCCTCGGAGCTCCCGAATGTTGCTCGGTGGAGGCATTTGGCTTATGGCCTTGATCTTCTCCGGGTCGATCTCGATGCCTCGGCATCTAACAACAAAGCCCAGAAACTTCCCGGAGGTGACCCCAAAAGCACACTTCAGCGGGTCTATCATCTGGTGACGAGAATGGAGGAAGCCAAACACTCTCTCAAGGTCTCTGAGATGGTCCTGGCGCTGGCATGATTTGACTACAAGGTCATCCACGTAGCATTCCACCAATGTCCCGAGGATCGGTTTGAATATGCGATGCATGGCCCTCTGGTAAGTGGCACCTGCATTTTTCAAACCGAATGGCATTAACTGGTAGCAAAAGGTACCCTGGGGAGCCCTGAAGGCAGTGGACTCCTCGTCTTCGGGGGCCATCCGGATCTGGTTATACCCGGAATACCCATCCATGAAAGAGAGTGCTTGGAACCCGGCCGTGGCATCAATCAACAGCTCCGTCACTGGGAGTGGGAAGTCATCCTTTGGGCAGTGGCGATTAAGATCGCGGAAGTCGATACAGAATCTGATCTGCCCATTCTTCTTCCTAACTGGCACAATGTTGGAAAGCCACTTGGGGTACTGGAACTCCTTAACAAAGTTGGCTTTGATTAGCTTATCAACTTCGGCCTCAACCATAGCACCATGAGAAGGGTACATCTTCCTGGGAGGCTGCTTAAACCCACAATGTTCTGTCGGGAGGCCCAGACGGTGGACGACCACTTGGGGATCCAACCCCGACATCTCATCGTAACTCCAGGCAAACACATCACGGTGCTGTTTGAGGAAGTCTACGTACTACTGCCGCTCCTCGAGGGACATGGCTGCACTGATCAATATGGGTCTCGGATCTGCCTCGCTACCAAGGTTCACCTGTAACAGTTCATCAACCGTGGTAGAGACGCCTTCTTCAAAGGCTGGGGGAGCATCCTCCAAGTCTTCCTCCCCACCCGTGGGGGGATTTACCGCGATGGGGGGGGGGGCTTCTGGGATATCAAAATCCGAGGGGCAGTTGGTGCCGGCTTGGGCAGCAGCGGTCATCACATCGGGAGACTCGCTTGCCATTGAGACCATAGCAATGAAGGCAATCGACCCTATCCCATCTGGCCTTCGGCCTAAAGGGCCACGTTTGATGATATCAAAGCAGTGGTGATGTGTCGGCCTGAGTCGGTTAATTCCAGCCCGGTGGAAGAGACACGTATGGCGCACCGCCATTGTCATGAGCTTGACGTCCCGGTACCGTACAGGGGTAGGGGGTTCCGGGATGACTTGAGCCTGGTTGATGTAGGAGTACGAGGTAATTTTCCATTGACGCTTGGACACAGGAACATGACTTCCTTGCGTACCCGAAACAACGAAACATTGTCACATGTCGGGGGTCATGGCCTCCAACCGGTGGATCGGGAGGATTTAGGTGTCATCCATGCTTGCCCAGGGATCACTTGTGATCGGGGCGGGCTCATCCTCGCTTACCAGGATTTGCTTTTCCTTATTTTTGAAATAACCCGCATCCAGATAGCGGGCCTCACAAGAAGCAAAAGGGGACGCGTCTCCTTCGAGCACTCCTACTCAACCGTTAAGCGAGTATTTGAGGCACTGGTTATACGACGAGGGGACCACTGCATGCAGATGGAGCCATGGCCTACCCATCAATGTGTTGTAGGCGGTGTCCTGAGAAACAACCATGAACTCGGTGCTGGCAATTAAGCCACTGAACTGAGTCTTCAAGCAGATCTTGCCGACGGGGTTTGCTCTGTCCTGTCGTAACCCTGGATCCTGAGGTCAGAGGGAGTTAAATCACCTTCGGACAGACCCAGCTTTTGCAGCTTCCGGTTCGGAATTAGATTGATTCCAGAACCTGTGTCAACGAGGCAGCGGCGGACTTCCACACCGTTGAAGTGGCCAGTGATATATAGTGGGCGAATGTGCCCCTGTATAGGAGGGTCCTCAACTTCACCAGAGAATGAGATAACCGCCTGACATTCGGCGTTTTCAATCATCTCGGAATGGAAGGCTTTCGCAGATGCTACTTCCGTCTCGAACTGGAGGGGGCTCCTTAGGGCCTCGGCGAGTGCCTCACGCATTTCAGATAACAGGCGAAGGGCCTCAAGGATGGAAAGCCTCGCCGGGATGCCAGCCAGGTGCTTCAAAACATCGTACTTTCGTGCCAAACGCGAACCTCTGCTTACAGGAGGTCGTTCAGAATTTGGATGCACAGCGGGTCCGGCTGGCTGAACCGGCGATTGACTAGTACTGGGTACATCTTTCTGCCTACCAGTAGAATCCTGAAGAGTAGTCGCCTGGCTAAGATCGGACAGCGGAGGCTGTCCTGTAGCCGGGCAAGACTGGCTGTGATACGAACGAGGCGGCTCCCCCCGATCCAGTAGCACGAACATCGGTGGAGGTAGAGCCGAGGGTGTTGGATGGGTTTGCGCATGCTGAGATCTGCGCTGAACCTGCTGCCTGGTCTCGGTAGCGTGCACGTCTTGGCTACAAGTGCCTGCTGACATACCTCGATGACCGGTGCGATTTTGATTCCGCTGACGTTGACGTCGGCTGGAAACGTTGGGGAGGTCTGCCTGGGGTTCCCCCTCGTCGGGAGTCATATAGGGCTTTACCAGCTCCAGGATGTTAACCGAAGCGTACCCTTGGCCATCGCTCGAGGAGCCATCCACCGCTGGGCGGATTCTGGGAGGGATCCCCATTTCGGGGGGCATAAAGTCACCGAGAGTGCGGGATGACGACAACACTGGCGGTGCACGTTGCTTCTTCTTGCGTCGCCGCTGCTTGCCCTTTTGGGCAGAGGTCGACTGTGAAGACGATGAGGAGTCACTGACTACTTCTTCTTAAGGTTCTGACTGCTTCCGACGCGCCCGGATGATACCCTGGGCACAGACGACGGTTTTTCGAGCCATCCAGTCGTCATATTTTTGGGATCCGCGGCTAGGGAACTGCTGCCACTCACCTTCACTGTCACTGCCGATCTCTGATCCTACAAAGACACCTGCCACTTGCGCTGGTGCTGCGCCCAACTTGACTATGTTGTTGTTGACCTGGTCTTGAAGCCAGTCTTTAAACACATAGCATCGCTTGAGGGTGTTCCCCATGATCTGATGATAAGGGCAGTAGTTGGGGTGATCGGTGAGATGCGCCTCTGTCGGCCATTTGCACTCAGGCAGACGCACAATCCCTTGCTCTAGGGCACTTCGGATGTAGCCAGGGACCTGATCTTTGTTGAACGAATTGGTCTAGTACCTTCTTTCCGGATAGGGGGCCCTGGGTGCCTGGTCCTGACGAGGGGCCAGAGTGGCCTGCCGAGGAGGCGGCGCCTGATTGTCTCGCCTAGGTGGCGGTGGCACGTTGCGCGGGGTAACCTGTCGGTTCTGAGGCGGTCGCTGCTGGGCGGGAGCCTATGCTTGAGGTGGAGGACCTCTACGAGGTTGCGGGGGTGGTGTCGCTGGCAGCAATTCCAGCTACCACGGGGCTTCTATTTGAGCCACCGCGGCGGGTTCAGCCCTGGCGGTCCTCCTGGCTGGGATCATAGGGGGAAACAAATGTGCCTGACTGGCCTGTTGCAGGGCTTCCTCGAGGCGTTGAGCCTTGTCCGAGAAATATCTGAACCCTCCATGGTAGTTCTAGGTAATCAAGGAGGGTACCAGCTCTGTCTTGACGTTCCCCACACACATTGTCAGTAATTGCTCCTGATTCAGTTGCATATCGAGGGAATACGTAAGTCCCTTCCACCGGGCGATGAAGTCTGCGACTCGCTCATCAGGCCTTTGCTTTCACTTGAAGAGGTATGCAATGCTAGTCTTTCGCGTGGTGCAGATGAACTGGTATAAGAACTGCCGGCGAAGATCCTCCCAACTGGTCACCGATCCGATAGGGAGCTGGCTGTACCAGACGAATGTCAGACCTTCCAATGTCTGTACGAAACATCGGAGCTTGGCGGCTTCTTGCTGAGACGGGGTCCCCAGCATGGGGCCACACCTGGAAGAAAAATGAGCCAAGTGCTGGGGCGGGTCCCCTGTACCGTTAAAGGGCGAGAAAGTGGGGTTCCCAATACTCGGAGGCGCGGGCATATCATCCACCCACGCAGGATAGGGCTTGCCATCCGGTGGGACCGCCACCTGCCGCGTTTCCAACGCCTCGAGGCGGGCTGTGAGTGCCGCAATAAGGTCCTCCGAGTGGGGGTCCCTGTCTTGACGGGGATCCCTAACCACAAGTGCATTTCCAGGTTCTTCAACACGGTAGACGGCTTCGGCCGCTCGTGGGTCAACTGGCTGGACGACCTGCTGGGAGACTGGGGGAACCCGGGTTGGATTCTTCAGATTGTCCCGTCACTCGGGGGGGTTTGGCGAGACATATCGCGCCCTCTTGCCGTATGTTCCGGCTTCCTCCCTGTCTGCGGCAGTAGCATGATTAGGGTGGCCCGGAGGCATCTCGCCGGGGGGAAATTGTTCCTGCCCCTGCTGCCCCGGCCTGGGATTACCATAGTCGGGTCGTCGCTCTGCGGCGCGTCCAGCCAAGAGTTCGTCAACCAGCCTTTTCTGCACAGCAAACTGCTGGCATAACGTGGCCTTCTAGGGATCTTTGTCCGTTTTCTACACAGAGGTGAATGGTTCAGAGTGCTTGACTGTTCCTACGTGCTCCTTACCCTTGCCAGTGCTTCGACCGAGTACCAGCGACTCGGTGGGTACGGGGAGACCTAGAAAGTTACTCTGATGACGGGTAACTCTCCCTGACGGGTCGACCAGCAGAGGTACGCCATCAGATGGTAAGTCTCCGTCAAGGAACTCAAGCTCATATTCCTTATCCACATCGTCGGCCATGTGGACTGCGACCCCCTTGAGGGCATATCCTCGATATCGCATAGCGAATCAGGCTGCCGTCGGATAGGGTCGAAGAGGAGAGCGGCATAGTGTCCCCAACCACGGACTTGCACATGGGGGGTGGCTTCCCTGACGATTCTGCGGAGTGCTTTAAGACTCTGAATGCATTTTTGTTTAAGGGTGCTCTGGTGGCCAGGCGACTCAGGGTGCTGGGCCACAAGAAGTGCGGCTACATCGATCAGGCGGCACTGCTTGCCGATTTCTTCGAAGTGCTCATGACTTCTGGGGTACACCAACCGTTCATAACGGAGGCGGAAGTGTGTCTCCCACAGGGTTCGACAAAAGCACCCCACGTCTTCAGGGGTAAGAGACTCTGGTATGCGGAAATTCAGTGCCGCTGTCGGCCAGAACTTCTCCGGGAAGTAATCCGCTGCAAGGATACTCTAGAAGCTCCTAGGCTCAGACTCAGGGTTTGGCCCTGTGTTGCACCACTCGTCAACTGGGGGCGGTTGAGGGACCGGTAGCGGTGCCGAGGCGGACCTTTGAGATAGTAAGCTCGGCGATGGAGAATACGGCAAACGAGCTGATTGGCCGCCGAATTCCGGGCCATCCTCCGAAGAGTGAGGTGACCTGGCCACGATGTCACGATACGACGGTCTGATAACCACAGCTTCCGGAACAGGATCCGCGGCTACCAGTGATAGGTCGTGTTGTCTCTTTACCGTCGTTGGCCCCCAAAATAACTCTACGTGATCTCTGGTAGAGGTAGAGGGCTCTTCTGGTGACAGATGCGGTGATTGCGTGGTCGAGACCTGCGGAATTCCCAAGATTTCTTCCTCCTGGATTTACCTACGGAGAGAGACGGGAATCCGGTGGACCTCAAATTCTGGGAGAACGAGGATAATGCATCTGGTTCCTGTCCCAGTCCTTGATACGGAGGAACGGGGAGAAGGTTCCATCACTGAATCGCATTCCGCTTCCGAGTCGGAGAAGCGGGCAGGTTTGATCTCCACCTGGGCCTTCCCAGGATTCTTCTTGTGGCGGCGACGACCTGCTCTTCTGCTTCGGGGTGGCTCTTCGGGATAGGGTTGACCCCTATCAGGCAGCCTCAGGGCGGTGTTGGTGCCATGGCGGAGAGGTCCCCCACTCGAGATAGCCGGGGTGCGAGGGGCACCGGGGCAAATGTCGAAGGGTACATGGGGAGGACCTCCATGAACAGTACCCATGTGGGCGGGGCCTCTATTGGAACTGGCAGGAGCATGGGGAGGACCTCCATGGTCGATGCGGGTGGAGCGAGGCTGACCTTCACTCCTCGAGTTGCTGGGGTGAGGAGGACCTTCGCCGGTTGCAGAGAGGTCGTAGGGAGGCCCCCCACGTTGGAGAGGGACAGGATGGACGGTGCCTTCAGGTTCGCGACCGGGGGCAGGAGGATAGACTCCATACCCTGTATAGTGGGCGCGACAAATGTTTCCGCGCTGAGCGTCATTGTCGCGGAGCAAGTCTTCTTGCAGGATGGGGGTATCACGAGGAATGCCTCCATGACGAACCTCGGAACGGGGAAGGCCCACGCTCTGTGGAGTAGTGGTGCGGGGAGGACCCCCGTACGTGGTGACATTACCGCGGGTTAGCTCGCGGCGATCACCACTTGGGCCTGTAACCCGGAGAGTCAACCTAGCCCGCCCGTGGGGCGGTTGGGGTCTCAATCCAGGTTGGGTGAAGGAGTGCCCCTGCTCAGTGTACGCAGGGGCTTCATGATGCACGACGGCGGTGGCTCGGGCCACTGTAGTCGTCGACGTTGACGCGCCTAGGCGAGCGTCCTCAGCCCGTACCCGGCGCTGACGTCGGGTCAGGCGAGCTGGTGCAGGTAGTGCAGGGACGTAGTCTGCCTGCTCTTCCTGCGGGGCTGGACGGCGGTGCTGACACAGCCGGGTGGGAGCCCTCTCTTGGGGCCCTTGGGTCGGGACCCTGAGCGGGCTAAGCCGGACGGCGCCCGCCTCTTCAGCGTAAGTTGAGGAGTCGTCAAGGCGTTCCGGAGACAAGCTCCTGAAGCGGTTGAATGTTGGGGTGGGGAGAAGAGGCTCCCTGCGCGGCCTGTTAGGGCGGCGATGACGGCGGGGCCTGGAGGCCTCCAGGTCCAGGCGGGCCATATCCCAGGTTGGGATGACCCCTTCTTCCTCATACCTGCGCACGAGGTTGTTGATCACCCTTCGCTGGATGACCTCTGATGGGGAAAGGGGGCGTGGGCGCCCCGTATTCTGCGATGTGGCGGCCGTCGTGGCGTTAGCGGCGCTACTTGGGGTGGCCGTCGTGGTGTTTCCCCTGCCTCTATGTGGGCGAGGAGCGGATGGTGATCGCGTCTCTGTAACAGCCACCTGATTCCTGAGAAACGAAGGGATCGACTCAGAAGTATTGAGAGGAAAAGGATTGACAACCGGTGCCTCATCATTCTTCCATTCTCCATGTCTGTGAGAAGGATCCACGCTGATACACTGCAGAACAGAGTGCCCCAAGTTCTACTTCCCCGACTTCCGGTGAGTTTCGCGATAGGCCTGCTATTTGCATGGTGGGACCAGGCACCGAATATCTGGATCCGGGGACACATCAATCTACTGGTGTCTCGGACGCTACTAATCTCCATATTGAGGATAAGAATTTCATGTCGGGTTCACCATTTCTGTTTTCGACGCTTTCGCCGGGGCGCGCGCCCGTCCGTCCGCGGGGGAGGACGCGCAGCGCTTCTGTTGCCCCGCATTCCCTCATTCCAAAGGCGGGTGGCATTCGCTCGTTATTCAGGGACGTCTGCTCCTTGATCAAAATGGGATGATGGGATGTCGGTTCTTCCTTCCGTGGATTCCTCCTCAGAACTCGTCACCTAGTCCGGGTCTCCCTTATAGATTTAATACATAATTCGTGAAACTCTTCCCAGTGCCAAGTTTCCATGGATGCCAGTTAGTTACACTGCATCTGTCGGGACATTCCAAAGGGTCCAGTCAGGGCAGCAACCTTCAGTCAGGGGAGTAGTCACGTTGAGGCATCAGTAGCGTGTCTGGATGCTGGGGTACCTGGCATGTCTGTCTGTTGTCCTTGATCACAAGGCTTCTCGAGGGCGTGGAAGCCCGAGGCATCCCACATCGAGCGCGGGGATTTATATGTTATAGACACATATCTTAGGTTTTCCTCAGCTTCTCGTGTTCAACACAGGGTATGCCACAAGTTTAACGTCCAGTGGAGATGGATCAACCCAACCAGAGCATTAGCTAGGATAGATCGGATTGAAGGATCCTCCTTGAAGGGATATCGCTACCGGGGCCAGCCCATGGGCGACAGTGAAGAAGAGTGTACCGACATGGTCTCACCAGGATAAGACAGTCCGAGCGAGAATCATAACGGGCAGTAGGTTGATGAATGGAGTGGAAGGAGAGTGAAGTGGGACCATCGCAGGGGCGACAGTGAAGTCAGGCTTGAGCCTTGACGAGGCTTCCTACGTATCCCTGTGGCAGGGAATCAAAGTTCGCGTAGTTCAGGATGACGTCGATAAGCTGACGTGAAGGTGGACCTTCGCCCGATGAGCATCGTCAGAGTACCGACGTGGAAGTAGACCCGTGGGCCCACTAGTGGTGGGCTTGAACCTTGGGAAGGCTTCCTACGTACCATGCCTTGACATGGATCAAAGACCTCGTAGTTCGGGTTAGTCACAACGGCCTGCCGTCAGACTAGGATTGGGTGTACAGTTTAATGTCATGCAGGACAAAAGGAGGCATGCAGTTTAACGTCATGTTGGACGAGGGCAAAACTCGACGTGAATGAGCGACCGTGCAATGTGGTTTGAACCCCATGGAGGCTTCCTACGTACCATGCCTTGACATGGATCAAAGACCTCATAGTTCAAATGGGATGGGTCGCAATGGCTTACCACTGGACCGGAATGGGACCCGACGTGAAATGGAGGGTGGGCTTGAACCTGATAGAGGCTTCCTACATACCATGCCTTGACTTGGATCAAAGACCTCGTAGTTCAAGAAAATACAGTTTAACGTCATGCGGGACGGTAGTGAACCCCGACGTGAATGAACGACGGGTGGGCTTGAACCTCATAGAGGCTTCCTACGTACCATGCCTTGACATGGATCAAAGTCCTCGTAGTTCGGATGGGATGGGTCGCAATGGCTTACCACTGGACAAGAATGGGACCCGACGTGAAATGACGGGTGGGCTTGAACCTGATAGAGGCTTCCTACGTACCATGCCTTGACATGGATCAAAGACCTCGTAGTTCAAGAAAATACAGTTTAACGTCATGCTGGACGATAGTGAACCCCGACGTGAATGAACGACGGGTGGGCTTGAACCTCATAAAGGCTTCCTACGTACCATGCCTTGACATGGATCAAAGTCGTCGTATTTCAGAAAAGAGGTTGGGTGTCAGGGTCGGTGCTCACTCTAAGCCCACGTGAGTCATGCTCTGTGTGGGAAACAAGAGGTTTCATGGACCTGACGATCACGTCGCGAAGGGTGCATCCGTGAGAAGAGAAGAGGGGCTTACGCGTTGAGCGGCCCATGGTGTTGGGACTTACTCCAGGATAGAGCCCATGGCGCGAAAGAGCGCAGGAAAGATGGACCTTGGCCCGATTATGGGAGGTGCATCATTCTCTATCACGCCCTCCACTGACCCTGGTAGTGGGGAAGTACGGAGTTGCAGAGGTGAAGCCATCCGTTGAGGGGGGTAGGGCCGCCCTTCTCTAACGAACATACGCCACTCCGACAAGGAGGATCTCATTCCATGTGAGGAAGAGCTCCATTCCCGTGGAGACGAGTGGTGTAAAAAATGTTCGAGTTGGGGGGACCCTTCGCGAGGGGCACGAGGTCGGATCACAGTTTAACGTCATGTGTTTAGGATGCAGTGCTTGGTAGTTTAACGTCCTACAGCTCGGACGAGGTGGGTTCACTCCACACCCCTAGGACTTACATAACCGGTACCTTCTGGTCCTTGGGGAAGGGAAGGTACCAGTAAGGCCGTGGTTAAGGGGGGTCGTGGAATGAACCATCGAGGGGTCCACGTTAGCATGGCTATGCGAAGAAGCAATAGCCGTTAGCATGCCTATGCGAAGAAGCATTAGGCGAAGCAACACTATGGGTGGTATTGTCCATGGGACTTTGAAATCACATCGTGCAAACCTGAAGGGCCGCATGGGAAGAGGAATCGCTAAGCAGAGGAGTGTGCTTTGCGAAGTGGAGTGCCTTGGACTTATCATGGGGAATAGGTGTAAGTGGGAGGTGCTTCGCGAAGTGGAACAATGTTCGCGGAGCACTGCCTCGAAAGGAAGGGGTGCCTCGCGAAGCAGGGTCCTGCGGAGCAGTGTGCTTCGCGATGCATAGTGATCCTGCCTTGGCATAGGGATCACTAGCATGGGTTGGGTGTTTTGCGAAGCATAAATGCTCCGCCACTGCCCGGGATCCCTTGGGAATCCCCTTCCTTCGCCAACGCCCTTGAGCTTCGCGAAGGGCATCCCTCTCTGAAGAGGGGCTCAAAACGAGACAAAGCAGAGTCGTCTCGCGAAGTAGAAATACCTCGCGGAGCTCATGATTCCCGGGAAAAGAGTGCTTCGCGATTCGGGAGAGGAGAAGCCGAAAGGTCGGATTGTCCGTCCATGGGACTCAGGGGGAGTCCAGTATTTATAGGGAAGGGGCGCCGCGAAGCAGGGCTCACGCGCCGCCTCCGGTGCTTCACGGCGCGCTCGCGAACGTCAACGTCGTCCGTAGAGCATTACCGCCTCCGGAGCTTCGCGGCGGCTCACGAACGTCAAGTGGGTTCGCGGAGCATTACCGCCTCCGGAGCTTCGCGGCGGCTCGCGAACGTCAAATGGGTTCGCGGAGAATTACCGCCTCTAGAGCTTCGCGAGGCCGCGAGGGTCGGGGCACTTCGCGTGGGTGCTTCGCAGCGGGGCTTCGCGGCTGTGCTTCGCGAGGCAGCGCGCCAGCTGTCTTTTTCTTTCCTTTCTTTCGGGCCGTATTTTTGGCACCAACACAAATATAATAAATATTAACCATGAAAATTATATTCAATAGTCATAATACATTAATCATAAGGGAATCGAGAGAATAAGCCATAAAAGCATATCATAGGAATGAAACATTGAATTATAGCAAAGACATAATGATAAAAAATTATTTTCATAGTTTTCAAGGAATAAACGATAATGCTATCTTTATATTATGGGTTCAATCCCCATGTCATATTGTAAGTTAGGTTTTACTCAGAGGACCATCTTATTAGTCAAGGTTCACTCCCAAGAACATCAGAGTGGAAAAAGTCCTTTACATAACCATGTTCACCAACATTTCCAGCCATGTCCATCCAACGTGAAATAATTCATTACCCAATGAATTTTTGGGAGATATATTTCCCACCAATGTGATAAAGAAATAATACATATGTGTTGCACAAGATCATAAACATTCTTCATATCATTACCCATGAAATGGAATGAGTATCATAAACATGTAGTCATATAATAACCTATAGTAAATAGATAGGTTTCATAATCATTTAATTAAAATCATAACCCATGAAATGAAGAAAATTTCATAAATATAAAACCCATGAAAAGAAACTAGTTCCAAAAATAGTTATACTATGAAATAGAACTGGGTTTCATAAACATAACTCCATAAAAAAATTAACCATTCAGAAAAAGAATATGAATGGAACCATATGAACATTTTCCCAGAAAGTCATGAGTAACACAGATATATTTCATCATAGATGGAAAATAATATTGAAATATCGTTTAAAAACATTTATATAGGAAAATTTATTTTATTATATGATAATTTAATTTTAAAACATAAATCCTTTTGAAATATATTTTCTTTTAAAATAAAATTCTAATCCTATAAAGTATTCTAGTAAATCATTTTCATTGAAAACATATTTAAGATTATTTAAATTTTTTTGAAAACCATTATCCCTAAAATCGTAAAAAATATTCTTCAAAAAATAATGAAATCATTTTTTCTGGAATACATATAAAAAATATTCATATAATTTTTAAAGACATATTTTTAAAAAACAATTTTAAAACTTATGAGTAAATCCTAAAAAAATTTTGAAAACCATTTCATTGAAAATAACATTGAAAACTGATAAAGAAATATTGGAAAAAAATTTAAAACCATTTATTTGAAAAAACATAAAAAACATATAAATAACTGTTGAATTTTATTCAATCCCATATATATGAAAATAACATGGATGATTTCTTCAGTAATCATTCTTATCATTTTTAGAAAACCTTGATTTATGACTGAAGAGAGAAATAAAGCCTTATTTTAATAAAAAAATCTGAATTATCATAAGCACAACAAAGTGGTAAATTTGTATTAATAATTTTATAATTCATGAAAAACCAGAGTATATTTAATGTATTATTTTCAACAAATATTTACCATAAGATTTCATCAATCAAGGCATTATCTTAAACAAATTCTATAAATAGTGAGATTGTTGCTTCAAACTCTTACCACTTTGTAATTTTGAATTATACTACACATATAAGAAAAATAAATTAAATGGATCATAAAATATATATTTCAATACCCATGAATTTATGTATAATAATCATTTAAAACATCTATGAATGTTATACATACACCATATAATGAATAAGAGTTTCACACTACATGTGCCTCATGGGTAAAAAATTGAGATGACAATACACATAACATATTTCATTAATCTCATCATTATTATAAAATAATATGGTATAAGAAATGTAAGTTTATTATAAATACTTTAAAGAAAAATATTTTTATATTTAATAAAATATATCAATTTATTATGACTTTATATTACCCATTTATTAACAATTTCATGTTCATATTATGCTATAAGTAATATCTTCATTGTTTTTTGTACATATTTTAACATTTTTTGCATGACCATATTAATTAGACCGTGGGATACTTATTTTTGTAATTGAAAAAATGATATGAATTTCATATATATTCATTAGATAAATTTTTATAATAATCTATAATAAATATAATTATGAAATGGAATACATTGTTCATCGAGAAGGTTGGGCGTACGTACTCATGAACATTGTTTCCATTTTATTTTCGTATTGAAAGAATCTAATTAAATGAAATATATATGAATATATATATTTAATATCATTCCATTATTACTAATATATCATATATACCAAATAATATTAGTAATCTTATCCTTAATACATTTTGTGTAATCTTGAATGGATTGCATCACATTGAGGAGATAGTAGTCCACATGTCCCCAAATGAAGTTATCTGGTTTACAAAAAATGGAAATCCTGAATGTATGATTTATATAACAAGTACAAAAGCAAAATTAAATAATAAATTTCACTAATATAATATAAAATTTATTTTCCATCATAATTAGAAACCATGAATGTTGGTAAATTAAAAATGAACAAAATCGCATCATGAGGTGGTAGTTTGCCATACACAAGAACCATATGTTCATTACCTATTTGATAGGAGTGTTTATAAGTTTATCTACAAACCTAATAAAAAAATAACATTATTTTTTTTAATGTGGCTATTATTTGATTATGTAATAATAATATTTGTGAGGGTGGATAATGAAACCAAGACAAAAGTGCCTGAGGATGGATGTTACCTCATCATTGGGTGTCTCTTATTGGTTTTCACCAAAGGGATTTATTGGATGTATTTATTACCAAAGTATTTATTATAGTATTATGTAAGATATATGATGAGTTTATTTAGGTAGTGTTCATCCTAGAAAAATGGATTGATATGTGTGGATGACTAGTATGGGGTGTACCTTTTTATAGTGGAGGATGAGTGGAATTATTGTAAATGTTTTGATAGGGAATTCCACCTACCCTTTCCCTTTTCATGTGTCAAATAATGGTATAAATTTAACCAAAAGGAAGATAGATTCTAAATATAAAAATAAAATGTATTTTTCACTAGTTACTAGGTCATTTGGGCTGTATGTTTTTGGTTTAGTCCTTTGTTGAGTTAATTTTTCTTTAAATCAATATAAATATTTGAAACAAATTCCACTATTATTTTTGGCCAAAAACTATTTTGAACTTATTAAAAATTATAAAATTCTATTATCAAAAATATTTAATACATTTTTTATAACTTCCAAGTGTAGAAGTGGCAGAATGTCAGTTAAAATTAATCTCGTAGACATAAAGACACATTTGGTTTTGAATGTTAAAATGTCCAAAATCTATAAATATTTATATATATATAAATTCAATGTGATATTTTTTAAAATGACAAATATTGGATTAAATGATATAAAACTTATCTAATTATACATTAAAACTTAAATATTAAATAATTTAACTATATAAATATTTTTTATGAAAAATATGTTTTGAATTAATAGTCAGTGTTTTCACTATTCATCAAAAATTGAATGTTCTCAGAAAATTAATAAAAATTCACCTAAAGTAAATTCTGATATTATAATTACAAATGTTTTTTTAAAAATAAAAATTAAAAAATTTTCAAAAATTTTATTTAAAAAATATTTTCCATTTAAAGGAATCAAAATTACTTTTATAATAATACATATTTTTATGCATAAAATTTGATTTAGTGTTATCTTATACCTATAAAATATATTGGATTTTTAATTTTTTTTTAAAATATGTAATATATAAATATTATTGAAATAAATCATAAAATGTTTTTTAATTTATTGAGATAAAATTGAAAAATAGTTTTCATAGAAAGACTATTTCATTATTTTCAAAAATTTCCAAATTCAATTATACTAATTGAAAACAAACATATTCATTTTATACACATGTTTGGATAATATTTTCACAATATAATTAATATTATTATTAATTTATATTTCAATGGATTGGATGTAGGAAAAAATATTTTAATATTCATATTAATAGTATATTGTAATTTTGTAAAAAAAATCATCCTTGGGTGTAACAAAAGATATTGAAGCGACTCAGTAATGTTTGAATACGTGATAAACATATTGTTCCTTGTACTAAATGATAATATTTGTTTTTAATATGAAAAAAATACTAATTTGGGGTTATATTTATCTCAATAAACACTTAATTCATATATAAAAAAATTGTATTCATTATTGCACGAAATGAAAAATGAAAAATGAAAAAAAGATTAAACTGTTTAAAAAAATATATATTTCACAAAATCGTAGGGTGTACAACAACATGCACTAGAGTAAAATTATAATGACTTTATATCCACTATATCTCATATGATATTCATTCATCTACTATGATAAAGCCTGGATTATGGGGTATTCCATTCATCCTCCATGGATACTCTGCTCACCGTATCTTCACCTCATTGTGAAAAATCCCTCCTGAGATGAAACATTCTAAGTATTTCTTTTTCTATGGTCTAAACTAATCCCATTAGATATATCCAACACTAAATTGTTATCAATGTAAACTATTATAGGATAAATATTTTTATGTATCAAATCAAGATCTTGGAAAAAATTTCGAATTCAAAATTCTTCCTGGCTGCACGGGAAGTTCAATATACTCAAAATACACTATATATTTAGTGGAAAATGACTATTTATAACCCTTATAACTCATATATTCTCTTTTGAAAAAAAATACATGTATAATATGTGGATTAATATCATTCTCATCTATCTAAAAAATATCATATGTATTACCCCTAATGAATAACCCTTCATCTCCTCTGAACACTGAGATCATAACATTTATTAACCTTAGTTACCTAATTTTTTCTTTCAAATTAGTCCAATATTGTTCTCCTGGAATAGATTGGTATCTAAATACCATGATAAAATGATAGGAAAAATCAATAATCACACATCATGTAGAAAATATGACGGACCCATTCATTGAAGTATTTGAGATCTTACTCATTATTTTCCTTTCCTCAAATGTTAGAGGGCATATTTTCCAAGGAACAGGCATACCATGTGACACTAGAACAATTACCATCTTAGATTATTGCACAATAAACATATTCGGTATATAGTCGATGTATTTACATTGATCTCGTCCAAGAAGACACTTGAATCTATCATGAATTATCTCATTCCTCATTGGAAAATCGATGATGTTGGTAGTTGGATTCCAAAAGATTGATTCATGGAATCGTTATCCAATGCCTCACTTGAGAGATCCACCCAATCCTAATCGTAGATCCCTTATTACCTGATCTATCATTATGATCATTTCATCATTATCGTACCTCCATTGTTATACCCAAAACCCAAAATCACAGTCATGACCATGACCTATTTTTATAAATGATGTACACACAAAAAACACATTCACATTTATCAATAATAAATAGGTGAACCAAAATGAAAATTTAGAATAAAAAGAATATTTATAGAAATGCACAAAACTATAAGTATGACTTGATTCATGAAAAAGTTCCCTTTTCATTAAAAATGGAATCTAATGAATGCAGATTATTATGTGACATGATACAACAAGAAGAAAATATAAAATTCCTAGATATTGTAATACAAATCATACGATAGGAAACCGAAGGAGGTAAACCTAGAAATTAGTTTTGGGAGGCATTAATTGGTGATCATATAAAAATTTAAATATTTATACAACCAGAAAATCCCATTCACTATCATGAGTTAGGTTCAATCAGTAATGAAAAATGGATTTGCATTGTTGTCATTGGCAGGATATAAGAACTCCATTGGGACTGGGGACCCCTATGGTAATCCGATCATTGATCCTGGATGTCGATGTTGAATAATTATAATCTAATTTCTTTTCACAAATCTCTAGGGATATTTTTATTACTCTAGTATTTTCCCATGAATGTTTTTAAATATAGGAGTGTTATGTAATGAAAAACAAAATAAATTAATTTACCATTTCTCCCAATACCACTACTTAACCAAATAATCGATGCCAAAAAAGGTTATTTGAACTGATTGATATAATATTGTAATCATTATTAATAAATGTATCTAATTTTTAATCCCTATAATATTATTAATTAAATATGATTCACAAATTATTTGGATTTTTGGTGTGTTTTTGGAAAAAACTGGGAAAAAATTTTAATTCTAGAATTTTAACATATTTTTATCACTTTGGTATTTCAAGAATAAATTTTATAGTAATGATATTATGGGAGTTATTATTTCATTTTTAGGATTCCTTTTGTTTATGGGATTCAACTTGTTTTTCTAGACCCATAGCAAATTCAAATGTCCACATGGAGAAAAAAATCAGTGAATTTGAATAATTTTTCTAGCTAATAGAATGGAACCCACCTTTGATAATGATGAATTTATTAGGCTAAGTACCTAAAAATGATATTATTATTGCTATATTTAATATAGTACTAGAATATTTATGTTTCCATTAAATTTATTGGGGATATTATTTCATTAATGTGGCCATTGAATACCTTAAATTGGAGGAATATTTAGGGATTCTTCAGCCATAAAATGAGTGAATCATTATTTATGTAATAACTTCTTGTATACAAGTCTAATTACATTTAAATTTGGAGGGTTTATAAGATAATAAATTTTACAAATCATATAAGAAGGACTATTGGAGAGTTTCATCCATTTTTTTAGAAGAACAAAAGAAAACTTATGGGGGTAGATTCTGGAGGATAAATTTTATGTTATTTATTTTCCTTCATTAATTTTTCACGGTTTTTTATTACCTTATTATTCCCCCTCATTATTAGTTACCAGACACATGAAGGAGGTAAAATTGTGATTGATTTGGTATGTTCTAGTTTCAAAATTTTAAATCTATAGTTCTTTTTCATTATTTAATAAATTTTACCTCCCTTATATGATGTTGTTTTCAATTTCGAGTAGTGGTTTTTATTAACAAGTATATTCATATTTGGTTTTTGATAATGATATAAATATATCATTAGTAAATTATCATTACCTCACAATTTTAGGTTCTATTTTATATATTATGGAATAGACTAGTTCTTTGTGGTAATGTACTTGATGATCATAAATATATGTGGGCGGGGTGGTGTATATTGTTGATTGTTTGGGATAAACAAGATCTAATCATGTATTCCTAAGTTAATTGAGTATATTCCCTACAACACTTTTGAAAATACTAAGAAGAGTAAAGCAATCAAGGATCTTGGTGACCCTTCCCCACACTGTTACCATTTGAACAAGGTAGTAGTAGGAGGTGATATTGGAATCTTATTTTAATCAATTTAGAAGATGGTGATTAGATAAATTTAACATAGGAAAGCATTTAATATAGAAAACTGAACCTGACATGATAACTATTGTCATATAATTATATTCCAATCACTTTATTTAAAAAATTTAATTCAATATTTCTATTAATTTCATATTTTTCTTTCATTTAATTTGTTTGTTTTAAAAATAAAACAATTTCATAAATATTTAGTCTTACCTCTAATTTAAAGGTGAAAAATTTATTTTTGTGAAATCAACTATTGAGAAAACCTACGTTGATCACTTTACTGCATTTTTCAATAGGAAATAATTTTTTCCACACCATGTGATAGTCATGTGTGAATTCATGGAATCATTTCAAAGTATGAAATGACAATAATTTAATTGTAAATATTTTTTTAATTTTAATGAAAAAAATAAATCACCTTGGTCTACGGAGAATATTGTTTATTTATTTGCATGAAAAACTAGGGGAGCATGAATACAAACCTTAATGATGTGGGAATTAAAATATCTCATATAAGACCCTAAATATTCCCTCAAATATCAAGTGAGGGATGTATCGGAAAGATAATTAATTAAACTCTAGGTCAACACTCACGAAATTTTTCATGAAATGGAAAAGATGAAAAATCAAGTACAAGTGGATTAAAATAGTGTAGGAAATAAATATCAAGCATTTTGATAGTAAATAATGGACATAAATAGAAATTTTTTAAGTCTAATTGACTATGTATGTACATGCCATGAGTTACCCAAACCTAAACACGGGCCAGTGGTAGAAGTGGATTCCATGATGGAATAAAAAGAAGTTCCACATATCCATGCTCAACCATTTTAAGTGGATATTAATGAATAATATATTCAATAGGAAGTATTTATGGGTTATTAATGAGATCTATATGACTTATGGAATGAATATGATGTGTAATATGATATTCCCTTACCATAAAAGGAAGGGGAATCAACACCACTGAACCTATGATTATATTTGGAAGAAGATGAAACCACCCATGTGGCATAATTTGAAGAGAATGTAAAGGATCATAACTACTAACCTCTATCTTGTGAAATTCAACTTCAAGATGCACATTCCACTGAAGAAGCAATTAATGTAGAAAAAACTCATGTAGATGATATATTCTTGAACTCATTATCATATAATTTTTTAATACTACAATGTTTATCAAATGTAATTGTTTTAAATTTTTTGATTTTTACAACACATGAATTACATTGGTGTATGAGGATCAAAAAAATTATTCATGCAATGAGGAACACATCATACTCATCTAACAACATGAACAATTTATTGGAGGGAGATCAAGCTGTGAAAATTGTGTCTTTTCATGAGGTAACATACACACAAGATGCATACATTGTATAGGAAGATAATTATATTTATTCTCCATTAATTAATTTTTTTCAAATATAATTAAACTCTATCATTTCATTTTTTGTATAATAATAACATAACATATAGTGAGAAGGTATTTGAGACTAAAGAGGTTGTTGTGTAAGTGGAAACATAGAAATAGTATGACCCATTATATATCATACTCCCACCATACATGTTCTATCTCATTTCCATGAGGTAGGATTTCATATACTATATTCATACAGCCCCAAAAAAATGGTTGAATTGAAATTTAGAAATAAGTGATAGTGGTCCATCACAAAGAAACTACACACCCCGTCAGATTGGGGATAAATTACTAGAATTTCCATTTTGGAGGTATCAAAAAACAATTCCCCACTTTGGGTATTAATCCATGATCAATCCTTAATTTATTTCTCATTGTAATTATGATTTTCTTTTCTTTTCTTTCAATAAATTTACTATGTTATCTTTACTACATTTCCAGGTATATTTATAGTGAGTATAATTTAGGATATTAAATTAATGTTTCACTACTAAAAAGTCATGTCATAAATCTACTTTACAATTAATTAATAACTTTGATACAATTAAAAATATTCCTACAAGTTATTTGTAAGTTATTTAATTGAGGAAACTACATCATTTATGTGTGGGTTATGGAGACATTATAGTTTATAATTCCTAATTTTTTTTATATTTTTCTACTAAAAAATGGCGGTGTTCATATTTTTGTGTGATTTTGAAACATTTGAGCTGAAATTATTATCTTTTCCAGTTTTGAAACCCATGTAAATGGGGGAACCAATCTAACCAATGAAACTGAGCTTAAATGAAATATAAAATGACTTTTTTTTATGTTCAAAGATTTTTTAATTTCATGGAAAATGCCTCTTATTTTCAATCAGAAACCACATCACAATGTCTTTATCTTTGAAATAAAATTCCCCTTGGTATTTTAATATATTTTTTGTTATATTATTTATAATAAAATCATTTATTGAGGGAATTAAATTTTGATATCATTAACAAGATTTTTATTTATTCCTTTAAAAATAAGAGGGTTTGAGGTACATGGTTTTTAAATGATTGATATTTTTTTTCAAAATACTCCTTTTCAATAAAATTATTTCATTTTTGGACTACATTTTAAATTTAATCATTATAGCCATTATAATCCATGAACAACCTATCAGGTTATCCTCATTACAATCCAATTTTATCTATCCAACCTACACTTGATGTGAGATTAAATGATCTAGATGAATTTAAGTGTGGTGATAATCTTTCTTATGTTGTGATACCTCTTTTCGATATACTATGTGTTGAAAATAAAATTAATAAAAGATGATTTTTCTAATGAAAAATTCATTATGTTCAATGTTTTTAATTTCTATAGCCTTTATGAGAAAATATGTCCTATCTTTCTGTATATTCCAAATGAGAAAGAAAGGTGTTACAATATGATGCTTCCATGAAAAGAATAGTGGAGATGATATATATTATATTTATTATAAAATGTTTATGGTCTTAGTTTTCCATGATATTTTCAAATACTATTGCAGCTGATTTGATACTAAGGGGAGTGGGGAGGATACCATATTTGAGTGAAAATATTGACCATACTATATTTCAGTAAAAAGATCCATGCCATCCTCATTCAGCCTTATAACATTTTACATCAGAATCATAATAACTAAAAACCCCAAAACAACCATGAAAAGGCCTAGTGAAAAAATCAGGTCCTTAAATCACATTGTCTAGAGATGTATGAATTCATCACGCCTATGATGATTATTATATGTATTTGGATGAGAAAAACCATGTTAAATATTAATATTTGTGATATGAGAGAAAATTCAAAAGAGGTAGGAATTTTGCGTGCTCTAGAGGAGAAATAAAGTTGAAATTAATTTAATTATTTATATTAAAAATATGAAAAATGGGTTTTCAGGATCAATTATATCATTTAATTCTTGTTGAAAAATTGATGTATCTCATGAGCATGTGTTTTGAATTTTCATGGATTTGATTTTAATGCTTACATGTCCAAGATTCCAAGTGATAAGTGTTGGTGAATTGATAGAAATAATATTATTTAAATTTTATATGTATTCAAATTATTTAATACCTAATAAACCTAAAATTAAAGCATATTTTCATAATTTTCTAGTTATTTTTTGTATTTTGGGCAAAAATATGAAAATAGCTTAATTTTATAATTTTAAAAGTTTTTTAATATTTTTTTATATCCTATTTTTTAAAAAAATGATCTAATTGGAGAGACTATTTTATATTGATTCATATATTCGTGGGATTCAATTTTTTTATTAGGCCAAGAGATAATTTGAATATACACATGCCCAAGAAAAGGAATTAGTTTGAAAAATTTTCTTGATTAATGAATAGACCCCACCTCATTAAATAAAGATTAAATAATAATAAATTCCTAAAAATTACTTCATGATAGGTATATTTAAAATAGTACACAAATACACATGTTTAAATTGAATTTCATCCTTATATTATCTCATTAATGTGGCTATTTCGTGGTATAAGTTGAAACCATATTTGAGGAATCATCATCCAGAAAAATTGTGACTCATTAATTATGGAATATGTTTAATAAAATGGGTCCAATGACATTTATTGATTTATAATTGATAGAAAAATCAATTTCACACAAAAAATTAGAAGGATCCTTGAATATTTTCATCCATATGCTAGGAATAATAGTAAAAAACCTACTAAGGATGGATTCTATGGGAGAAAGTTTTTATTTTTTATTTTTTCTCGTTTTAGATTTTTTTTAATTAATTACTCTTCCAGATTATTATTAGTAACCCTTCACATTGATGGGTAGTATTCTATGTGATTATAAAATGTTTGGGTTTTTTCCTTTTGTTATTCGTAAGTTCTTATTATTTATTGGATAATAATTATTACTCTCTTCTACAATGATTCTTTCAAAATTAAATAGTGGGTTTTATTATGAAGTATGATCATATTTGGTTTTTGATTCTATTATTTATTTTTATTTGGTTAATGAAAATTATCAAACTAAACTAGGATCCTATTTATATATGATGGAATAGAGCAGGGAATAATTATTATGTACATATAAATACTTCAAGCATGTGGGATGGGTGGAGGATATTCTTGATTGATTGTGATAGAAAAAGACTTGATCAAGTTTTAACAAACTTAATTATGGATATTCACTCCAACTCTCTCACACAAAGGATGGAGAGTATACCAAACATATATCCTGGCAAGGTATACTCTCACAATCACCATTTTACTAAGTAAGTGAGTGGAATGAATCATTGAATCTCACTTTAATCATCATATAATAATTTTATTGGAAAAATTAGATCTAGGCTTTACGGAATTTAAAAAAAGGATCCCGTTGTAATCACACTTCTAATATCATATCTTTCAATCAGTTTCATAGTAAATTTAATTTCAATATTTTGATTAATTAATTTATTTTTTTAATTTACTTATTTGCTTTTTAAAATAAAATAATTCATAAACACCGAATTTTTCCTCTAATAGAAAGGTGACATCTTGATTATTGTGGACTCCTCTCTAGGAAAAACCTACATTTACCATGTTAGTGCATTTTAACTTAGTAAATAATAATTTTCCCACACCCTATAAAAGGAAAAGGTCATGTTACTAGGGTGAATCTTATATCATTGTGTCAATTATAGTCTCATATTTTCCATCTCATTCCCCATTCACGAGTTGTTCCATTATCTATGAAAAAAATAATTACACATGATTTAATAAATTTATTATATCACCAAAAGGATCATTAGGCCTCAGAATATCATTTCATCTTTAAATATTATTTAGAAAGTATTTTAAAAATTATTACGAGGAATTATCATTAAAATATATATATGATACAAATTATCATTGTAGAATTATCAGATTCAGTAGGAGGCTTGGGAATGTCAGATGGAGATGTTGGAGTGTTGGCCTGAGCTCTTTGAAATAATCACCAATTCAAATATTTCTAAAGATGGAAACACCAAGTCTGAGAGAATGTAACACCCATTATTTTAGTCAATTCACAATTTGATTATGTATTTTGATTTTATTAAATACTTGGTTTATGTATTAGGATTTTTTGGATGCTTTTGGAGTGATTTGGAAGCATTAATGGAGGTGAACCATTTGAACACAATTATGGGAAATAGTGAACTATATTTATAAACCATGAATATTGATGATAGTATTCATTTGGTAGTCATAGGATTACTTCATGGTTTGTCCAAACCATGTGGATTACCATGAAACTATATGATATAGAATGTTTTTGGATAATAGCTTTTCATATTTGATGCCTGATTTTCAATCTATGTTTCACAATGGTGTGAACCCCCTTTGAGGTGTTCAATAGTATCCCATGGATTCTATATAGTTTACCAAACCATGGTGAATATCTATGAAAATATCAATATTTGATATATTTACATTTGAATTATTGGTTCATGGTTTGAAATATTTTGTGGCCAAATAGTGAGACAATCAATAATTTTTCATAAAATTAATGTTTAATTTGGATCCACTAGATTTCTAGTTGAATTCATAGGCTAACAGAGGGTTCTGGTATTAAGTTATGCATTTTTTAATATCCCTCATGTTTTTTGGTGGGGATCCATCAACCAATAGGTGGCCAAAGAGGAATTCATGACATTCTTCCAGTTGTGAGGGCCCACCGGTAGGAATCCATTAGCCAACTGGTGACCAAGGAATAATGCATGAAATTTTCTCAGGAACACTAACCAACCTATAACTAGGACTATCCACACCTATTGGTACACAAGATATGAATGAGGCCCATTTTCTCATCGATGGTGCATTGATTCGACCATCATTAATGAAATTTATGTTAGTTTACACCAATCTTATTATTAAATTATCCTTTCCCAAATATAATCCTAATGTGACTAGAACCTCAAATTTTACTTACTCATGGTTCTCTATATATCCCCTTCATATCCTCTTGGAATCTTACAGTTTTGATTAGTCTAGGGAAAACATTTATGTTATAAGGATTTGTTCTAATCCAAATTCTCATACTTTATTTGGAATCTATCATATATATAAGACATTTATCCATGATCTATGGATATAACCATAGATATAATAGAGAAATCATGCTGGATTGATAGATCACAGATGGATACTGAAATTCATAGGTATATATTTGATTGATCTATGATCTATCATTAACACTGAATCCCATTTGGTATGTTGACGTGTATTTCATCTCTTAGAATGACCTAATCCTATAATTTCAATTAAAAAGACTCTATGATGATATATTGGTCCCTTTTCTATTGATGTTTAGTGTAGAATCATGATCAAAGAGTTAGTTTTTGGAAGATCCATGGGATTGACTTCAACATGGAAAAGGAAGGAAGTCCATAAATTGTTTGGCCGTTTTATATAACTATTTTCCATGATTTTATTCCGTATATTCATAGTGCATATATCCTTCATTGATATGTACAATTAACATATATGGGGTGTCCTGTGAGACAATAGTTTTAATAGTTTATGTGTTCCTTTATATGTTGGGTATTAATTCTTCAATATTTTGTAGTCATTGAATTTTTAATAAGTAATGATTGTTCCCTGTTATGTTATAACATAAATTTTTTATTTCATAACCTATAAATTTAATTCTGGTAATATATTATTTCTTTTTATTTTAATCCATATATTATTTTTTTCAACAGTAGGGGTAAATAATTCTCAATATGACTATATCCCTTTTAGAAAAATCCCTCAAGAGGTGATATATACAATGTATATAAGTTTTGTATTGTTGATTCCTTAGATACATAATGATAGTTACCATTACAATATTATAATATTAAGATGTGATGGAATTTTTAAATCAAGGGGACACATCAAGGTATTGGAATAATATTAAAAACCAAAAATCTTCAATATCTTTAATATAATATTAAATATTTTCAAAATAAATTGTAGAAATGATGAAAACTAGCTATTATAAACTATTCAATCACAAAAATACACTATTGTGAATGAAGAGATACCTTGAGTGTGAATTTTGTTCAATTAATTATGTCTACGATCAATAATCATTATATCCCTTAATAACTAGCATGTAATATCCTCTATAAACAATAATACTAACCTTAGTACACTTTAGATACATAATGATATCCCGAACAACAATCCAATTTTGTTAAGCTAGATCTTTATGATATATCCCTACCATGAAAAATGCATAGGAAACATCATGGTTTGTACATATCATGGAAGAAACGGATGATTATTTCATGGAATAAAATGTGACATTACTCAACCACTATCTTTCACTCCCATATTGTGAATAGGAAAATATTTTCATGGAATGATACATATCATGTGATAGTAAAAAAAATACATTATTTGATTGTCCCATATTGAAACTCTTTAGTATAAAGTAATCATATATAACCTAACATAGATCATGCATACACTCAGATATATCATGAACGATATGGACCCCAAGGATGCAGGTTGCTTCACTTATGTCTGTCATATATAATCACATGTATAAAATGTACTTATGTGACTATAATTCTAGAACATAATTTTCAATAATTAAAATGTCATCGATGTAAACAATATGTTAGAAGACAAAACTCCCACTAGACAACCTGTAGTCATGTGTCTCAAATTAATTCATTGTGAAATGAAATTTTATTATGAATTCATGAATAAATTCCATTATTAATTCATAAAATATAATAATACATGGAATACATAATTTTATCAATCCATAAATGCATCACTAAAACTTGTAAACTACATTTTCATTACCAGGAGTCAAAAATCATTATAGTTGTTTCATATAAAAATATATAAAAGTAAAGAGAGTTTTATATCCCATAAATTTCATCCCTAACAAGATAAAAATAATTTCTTATAGGATCAAGCTAAAATTCCACTAGGGAAAATGAAACCAAAAAAACATGGTTTGGTATTAAGTTGATATTTACTCTGTGCACATCGTTTGAGCATAATTGCAAATGATTTTTTACATTACTTGGGAAAATTCATTTAAGGAATTAGAATATATTAATGGTTAATAATTAATGATTTTAATATATTAGTATCATTTTCCAATAGTTGTAAAAAAAATTATTTAATTCCATAAACACCTTGATCGTATATTTATTCTTATTTACACAATAATATCAATATCATATTCATCAATTGATAAGGGTACTTGTTTGAAACCTGTGAATCCATAATTATGCCATATAATTTTCTAGGTAATTAACCTATACTTCATTATTAATTCAAGGAAAAGGTATACATTTTTCATTCCTGTATAATACATTCTTTTAGATGTGAAAATATTGTAACACAATATGTCAGAATTGGGATTAAAACCCTATTTAAGAAAAAGGAGCGCTACTGTGAAAAGTGAATTGGTTAATCACATGTATCCGACTGAATAAATTGAAAGCACCTGGATCAACCCTTCTGTGATAACTCCCTGTTAAAACACATGGAATTTGAAATCATGGAGAGTGTTAAGTCATTTAAATCTGAAAATCCCTAACTTGTGTTGGTGGTGGTAGTTGGTTGTTTTCCTTTCGGGCCGATTGCTGGAGATGTGGGAGGGGATGTGATCCCTTGTTCTTTTATACCCTTAGTGGTCGTGTGAAATTGGGGATGGGATCCTCTATTGCTATGGATTCGGTGGTCGTGAGTTTTAAGACTGGGTGGATACTTGTTTATATCACGAATTAGGGTGGAATCCTCTGTTGTTGAGAACCGGGTGTGGGTGTTTTGGTTGATGTTTGACTGTTTACATTCCTGGACTTATGCCTATGCCTACTAGTTTCCCAGTAGTTCTTAAACATAATCATTATTACAGAACGTGAAATAAGAAAGGGGAAAAATGGATTGTTAGCATGAGTCGTGACTCGGACTTGAGTGTTGTTGTGATCTGTAGGCTGTCTGAAGAAAAACCTATCTTTGGGTGAGTTCTTGTTACCTATATATATATACTTGTAGCTTTGTGTTTCTTATTCGTGCCTCGACCAAGTTGAGCACTTAGTTCCGAACACCCCCATTTCATGGGGGAGGGTGTTTTTCCCAACACTATTCTTGGTGGATGGTTATTAACTCCTTTTCTTCTCCCTTTCTCGGATAGCCCAAGTATCTTCGGGCAGGCTGTGATGGCCTGAGGTCTATTATTATCCCATGAACCTTTGGGTGGGGTGGTGTGGTGGTTGGCCAGGTGTGTGCGGTAGTTGGTTTCCCAAGCGTCTTTGGGATGAGGCCCAGGTTTCTTCGGGCGTGGCAGTGGATTTTCTAGCCCAGGTGTCTTCAGGCGTGGTGGTGGTTGTTTTGGCCTAGGTGTTTGCAGGCATGGTTACGTGTGACAGTTGTGGACCAGGTGTGTGTGGGAGGGATTTTGGAAGTGGGATTGTGTGTGTTTGTGGCCCAGGTGTGTGCGGGCGGGTGTGGCATTGGGATTGTGGTGAGAATCGCGGGATTGGTCTGATGCGTAGGATGTCTCAATAACCAGTGGCAAAGTGGCGTGGGCTACCCAAACATTGATGTGCTCTGATTATATATATTACTTGACTTGCGTTATTTTTGGAGTGTGCCTTGGTTAGGCCTGGGGTGGATAGTTTACCTTGATAGGTGTTTGCTTTATACTTTCCTCACGGGACTTTAGTACGTTTCCCCACTTGTGCACGAGAGTCTTTGGTTTTCCCTACTTAGTGTACTTGTATGCTCACCCTATGTATATAAAACTGCTTTCAGGTTTCTAGGAGGACTTCGGGGATCACGCAGGACCTTACTAGCTCAGACCTTTGGAGCAGTTGTAGTTGTTGTTTTTCTTTTCCTCTTTGGTACTTACCTTGTAGTCACCTTTTGTACTTGTGGCTTTAGTTTTGGAACATGCATGTGGGAATGGTTTATTTTTTGTTTTACTTTTCTTTTACCATGGTGTTGTTGAGTTTCATCATCTCATCTCTCGATCTTATAAAACAAAAAGGGGTAATGCCTTCCATTTGTGAGAAATTTCTATACCCTTGGTGCTATTCGCAAATCCAGGACCTATTGAAGGTGGGTCTCGGGGGTCATTATCTCTCCTTCAACATAAATAAGGAAGGGCCTGGTAATATGCTGACCCTTCCCTCCTTTTGGTGAAGGCGGGTCGTGACAGAATGGTATCAGAGGCTGATGGTTGAGAGATAGGATGGAGTCTGGAGTTAGGAACAGTGAGGATTGCATGGGATGGTAAGGAAACAGTGTTGGGTGACCATGGCGCGTGAATTAGTCTAGGGAAGACCGGCTAGGACACGGGATTTTAGGGCCCCCATGATCCGATGCAAGGACTCTGGACCTACCGAACGACCAAGTGAGGCCACACTGATTGCAGGGTAGGGACCCTAGGAAAGGTACATGCATCATAATGACTTGTGTTCTTGTGTTTCTGGGATGTCGTGGAAATTAAGAATAAATTAAATTTTAAGAAGTTTCAAGAATGATATTCTACACTACATGGGCTTAGGAATTCCTTGATTACCTTGCAGCAATGGCACCTGGAAGGCGACCGCGTGTGGTGCCAGCGATAGAGGCCCCACAGACTACTTTGGCCGATCAATAGAGAGCTGATCGAGAGGAAGAGGATGACCAATGGAAGAAGACTCTTCAGGCCTTCCAGCGACAGGCCCTCGAGATGTATAAGGGCAGCACCTCCGATATGAAGACAGAAGGCTGGATAGATTAGCTAGTTATAGCCTTCGGCCTGATTCGGACCCCGACTGAGTAGTAGGTTTCTATGGACATAAGCCAGATGCAGGGAGCGGAACGTCAGTGGTGGATGCTTTACCTGGGGGAGAGGAGAGAGTCTGAGGTGGCTTGGGCGGATTTCGAGAGGGAGTTCCGGGCAGAATTCCTCTCCTCGACGATGAAAGCAGAAAAGAGGCAAGAACTACTCTCTCTCCAGCAGGGGAGTATGTCCGTGATAGAGCTAGGGATCAAGTTCAAGGACCTCCTACGTTTTTCTCAAGACCTCTTTCCCGACGAGGAGTCTTGGGAAAGACGTTTAGAGGAGGCACTCCGACCCTCCCTCCGGTATGCTGTTACCCCCTTTACCCTTTCGACGTACCTGGAGGTTCAGATGAAGGACGAAGTGGTGGAGAGGATGCATGCTCTAGGAGGAGTGTCGCGAGAGGGGATCCAGCTGGGACCATCGAAGGGGAAGGCAGTCAGCACCAGGCCTCCAGCGTCAGGACCCTCTAGTTTCCGACCCGCAGGGAGCAGGCCGCAGCAGTTTCAGTTTCGACCCCCCAGCCCTCTCCCTTTTCCTACGGGCCCAGGACCACGGTGGTTCATCTGTGGGTCTCTTGTCAAGTAGTTTACAGTAGCTCTCCTTTTGCTTAAATAGGGTTTTAAACCCTATTCTGACTTGTTTAAGCGTGTTTTAAAGACCCATAATGCGCATAAGATTTTTAATTAAATACTTAATTAATTCATGAGTCGGCTTAAACCACCCACCCTTTTTGTGACGAGTGGAGCCGCGTGGTCAATCCACGACCCCTGTTCTCTACGCTGTTTCGCGTTTTCACCTAAACCGTCCTTGGGTCTTAAAAACTAAGGGTTAGCCGTGGTTTCTCCTTTCCTCGATCATGGCTTTTCAAAAACAGCTTCTGGTGCATCAGGCACGCCACATCGTTATCCTTAAAGTTCTATGCCCCCGGCCTAAATGTCGATCATCTATCAACAAGTAGAGAATTTCTCCTTTGCCTCTCTGTTTTGTGGATCATGCGGGCTGGGCGTGCTTTTGATTCTATAGGAATGGATAAACCAGACCTAATTAAAGATAACGAACAAATTCTATAAAGAAATAGGGGGGGGGGGGCTGTGATCGTGGATGTTGTATTATATTTTTGGATGCTGTTTCTTTTATGACCATCTTGTTGAGTTGTGCTGGCTTATGCCTCCTGAAAATCAAGGTCGTTGGTGGTTGTTTTTTGTGCACTAATGAACCCTGCTGATGTTTTGAATGGCTAGTTGGTGGCTGAAAACTCCTGCTGTAAAAAGTGAATTGGTTAATCACGTATATCCGGCAGAATAAATTGAAAGCACCAGGATCAACCCTTCTGTGATAACTCCCAGTTAAAACACACGGAATTTGAAATCATGGAGTGTGTTAAGTCGTTTAAATCTGAAAATCCCCGACCTGGGTTGGTGGTGGTAGTTGGTTGTTTTCCTTTCAGGCAGATTGCCGGAGATGTGGGAAGGGATGGGATCTCCTATTCTTTTATACCCTCGGTGGTCGTGTGAAATTGGGGATGGGATCCCCTGTTGTTATGGATTCGGTGGTTGTGAGTTTTAAGAAAGGGTGGATACTTGTTTATATCACGAATTGGGGTGGAATACTCTGTTGTTGAGAACCGGGTGTGGGCATTTTGGTTGATGTTCGACTGTTTACATTCCTGGACTTATTCCTATGCCTACTAGTTTCCCATTAGTGCTTAAACATAAACATTATTACAGAACGTGAAATAAGAAAGGGGACAAATGGGTTGTTAGCCTGAGTTGCGACTCGTACTTGAGTGTTGTTGTGATCTGTAGGTTTTCTGAAGAAAAACCTAGCTTTGGGTGAGTGCTTGTTACCTATATATATATACTTTTAGCTTTTTGTTTCTTATTTGTGCCCCACCCAAGTTGAGCACTTAATGTCGAACACCCCCATATCATGGGGGAGGGGGTTTTTCCCAACACTATTCTTGGTGGATGGTTATTAGCTCCTTTTCAGCTCCCTTTCCCAGATAGCCCAAGTATCTTTGTGCAGGCTGTGATGGCCTTAGGTCCATTATTAGCCTAAGAACATTCGGGTGGGGTGGTTGGTGGTTGGCCAGGTGTGTGCGGCAGGTGGTTTCCCAAGCGTCTTCGGGATGAGGCCCAGGTTTCTTCGGGCGTGGCAGTGGATTTTCTAGCCCAGGTGTCTTCGGGCGTGGTGGTGGTTGTTTTGGCCTAGATGTTTGCAGGCGTGGTTACAAGTGACAGTTGTGGCCCAGGTGTGTGCGGGATGGATTTCGGTAGTGGGACTGCGTGTGGTTGTGGCCAAGGTGTGTGTGGGCGGGTGTGGTAGTGGGACTGTGGTGAGAATGGCAGGATTAGTCCGATGCGTAGGATGTCTCAATAACCAGTGGGAAAGTGGTGTGGGGTACCCAAACATCGATGTGCTCTGATTATATATATTACTTGACTTTAGTTATTTTGGGAGTGTGCCTTGGTGAGGCCTGGGATGGATAGTTTTCCTTGATAGGTGTTTGGTTTACTCTTTCCTCACGAGACTTTAGTACGTTTCCCCACTTGTGCACGAGAGTCATTGGTTTTCCCTACTGAGTGTACTTGTATGCTCACCCTTGTATATAAAACTGCTTTCAGGTTTCTAGGAGGACTTAGGGGATCACGCAGGACCTTACTAGCTCGGACCTTTGGAGTAGTTGCAGTTGTTGTTTTTCTTTTCCTATTTGGTACATACCTTGTAGTCACCTTTTGTACTTGTGGTTTTAGTTTTGGAACATGAATGTGGGAATGGTTTATTTTTGGCATTACATTTCTTTTACCTTGGTGTTGTTGAGTTTCATCATCTCATCTCTTGATCTTATAAAACAAAAAGGGGTAATGCCTTCCATTTGTGAGAAATTTCTATACCCTTGGTGCTAGTTGCCACTCCAGGACATATTGAAGGCGGGTCTTGGGGGTCATTATCTCTTCTTCAACTTAAAGAAGGAAGGGCCTGGTAATCTGATAACCCTTCCCTCCTTTTGGTGAGGGAGGGTCATGACAGAATGGTATCATAGGATGATGGTTGAGAGATAGGATGGAGTCTAGAGTTAGGCACAGTGAGGATTGCATGGTATGGTAAGGCAACAGTGTTGGGTGACCTTGGCACGTGAATTAGGCCAGGGATGACCAGCTAGGACACGGGATTTTAGGGCCCCCCGTGATCCGATGCAAGGACTCTGGACCTACTGAACGACCAAGTGAGTCCACACTGATTGTAGGGTAGGGACCCTAGGAAAGGTACATGCATCATAATGACTTGTGTTCTTGTGTTTCTGTGATGTCTTGGGAATTAAGAATAAATTAAATTTTAAGAAGTTATAAGAATGATATTCTACACTACTTGGGCTTAGGCATTCCTTGTTTACCTTGTAGCTATGGCACCTGGAAGGCGACCGCGTGTGGTGCCGGCGATCGAGGCCCCACATACTACTTTGGCCGATCAGCAAAGAGCTGATCGAGAGGAAGAGGAAGACCAATGGCAGAAGACTCTTCGGGCCTTCCAGAGATAGGCCCTCGAGATGTACAAGGGAAGCACCTCTGATATGAAGACAGAAGGCTGGCTAGAGGAGCTAGTTATAACCTTCGGCCTGATTCGGGCCCTGACTGAGTACTGGGTTCCTATGGCCATTAGCCAGATACAGGGAGTAGCACGTCAGTGGTGGATGCTTTACCTGGGGGAGAGGAGGGAGTCTGAGGTGGCTTGGGTGGATTTCGAGAGGGAGTTCCGGGTGGAATTCCTCTCCTCAACGATGAAGGCAGGAAAGAGGCAGGAACTACTCTCCCTCTAGCAGGGGAGAATGTCCGTGAGAGAGCTAGTGATCATGTTCAAGGGCCTCCTACGTTTTTCTCCACACCTCTTTCCCGACGAGGAGTCTCGGGCAAGACGTTTAGAGGAGGCACTCCGACCCTCCCTCCAGTATGTTGTTAGCCCCTTTACCCTGCTGACATACTTGGAGGTCCAGAAGAAGGCCAAAGTGGTGGAGAGGATGCATGATTTAGGAGGAGTGTCGCGAGAGGGGATCCGGCTGGGACCATCGATGGGGAAGGCCTTCAGCACCAGGGCTCCAGCGTCAGGACCCTCTAGGTTCCGAACCATAGGGAGCAGGCCGCAACAGTTTCAGTTTCGATCCCCCAGCCCTCGCCCTTTTCCTACGGGCCCGGGACCGCGGTGGTTCATCTGTGGGAGTCCTGTGCATATCCAGAGTTAGTGCCCCGACCGAGTGCAGTATAGTAGTGCCAGTCATCCCCAGCACCCACCCTAGCAGCAGCTTCCAGCCAGACCTTTTCAGCAGTAGCAGCAGGGACAGCGAGCTCCCGCTCCTCCGAGGGCATACGTAAGAGGAGGAGGCCGACCTCAGGGTGCTCCACAGGGACCTCGACCAGGTCGTGGTTGGGGAGGTGGCCGACAGCCGAGGGGCAGGGGAGCTGGGTGTGGGCAGTTACATGCCGCAGAGGCAGCAGGGCCAGAGGTTGTTCGAGGTACGATCAGTCTGTTTAGCACTCTTTCTTATGCTTTGTTCGAGACTAGAGCTTCGCACTCCTTTGTTGTACCTAGTCTAGCCCGTGCCTTGGGTCTAGATGCCAAGAGACTTCCAGTACCCCTGGTGTTAAGCACACCATTCGGGGGTTATACCAACTTGTTGTTCATTTGTCGATGATGTATACTGATGTTAGGGCCACATCATTCGGTTAGGGATCTTCTTCTGCTACAGATTCAACCATACGACGTCATCCTAGGCATCAACCGGCTATTTTCTGTGTGTGCCGTCATCAACTGTTTCCAAAGATGGGTGGTGTTCTTAGACTTGGACGGCCGACATGTTACCTTCACCGGCGAGCGGAGCAGTCCGAAGGGAAATAGGAGAGAGGAACCTCTCCTCTTCTTGTTGACCGAGCTGATAGTGGAGTCAGTAGATGCTGAAATGGTAGAAGTGCCAGAGATCATTCGTGAGTTTATGGACATCTTTCCTGAGGAGGTGATGGCTCTACCCCCTTGACGTTATATCGATTTCGGGATAGACCTACAGCCCGGTGCTTGTCCAATCTCGATGGCTCCTTACCGGATGTCACCTTCAGAGCTACGGGAGTTGTGGATCCAGATTGACGATCTGGTGAAGAGAGGTTATATTTGACCGAGTGCATCACCGTGGGGTGCTCCGGTCTTGTTTGCAAAGAAGGAAGATGGTGGTCTTAGGTTGTGCATAGACTACAGAAGGTTGAATCAGGTGACGATCAAGAATCGCTACCCTCTTTCGAAGATAGGCGATCTTTTCAACCAGCTGAAAGGGGCAGGATGGTTCTCGAAGATCGACCTGCAGTCTGGGTATGACCAGCTGAGAGTGATGGAGGTGGACATCCTGAAGACGGTGTTCAGGTGCAGATATGGACACTTCGAGTTTGTAGTAATTCCCTTCAGTGTTACGAATGCCTCAGCTGTGTTCATGGGGCTTATTAACTCCATATTTCGGGAGTACTTGGATCGGTTCGGGGTTGTGTTCATCGACGATATCCTGATCTATTCGAGGTCAGAAGAGGACCATGCAGAGCACATGAGGACAGTTTTGGAGGTCCTCTGACAGCACTAGCTCTATGGGAAATTTCTAAATGAATGTTCTGGACACGAGAGGTGCACTTCCTTGGGCACGTAGTGTCTGAGCAGGGGGTAGCAGTCGACCCATAAAAGGTTGAGGCGGTTTTTCTTGGGAAGAACCCAAGAATGTGGAGGAAGTCCGAAGTTTCCTCGGGCTGGCATGTTACTACTGGAGATTCGTACCCAACTTCTCCCAAGTAGCAGCCCCTTTGATGGCTCTGACCATGAAGGACCAGGCTTTCGTATGGAGTGAGCAGTGCCAGTCAGCCTTCAGCTATCTGAAGGAGAAGTTGGTTAGTGCCCCAGTGATGAGATTACCAGAAGAAGGGGCGACTTATGAGGTATTTTGTGACGCATCAGGATAGGGTCTGGGATGCATGCTGATGCAACAAAAAGGGGTGATCTCTTATGGGTCCATGCATCTACGTTCCCATGAGCGTAATTACGCCACCCATGACCTGGAGCTTGCTGCGGTCGTTTTTGCGCTAAAGTTGTAGAGGCACTACCTCATCGGGGAATGCTTTGTGGTCTTCACAGATCACAAAAGCTTGAGGTATATCATTTCCTAGTGGGACTTAAACATCCGACATTGGAGATGGGTGGAGTTCCTCCAGGATTACAACTTTGAGATCTCCTATACTGAGGGAAAATGAAATGTGGTGGGTGATACCATGAGCAGGAGGACGCAGAAGGATGCGGTCCGAGAGTCGGCGAATTCCTGGAAAGCGATGGAGGAGTTGGCTGCCTTACACCTAGATGTGAAGATGGATAGTGACAGAGGCTGCCTATATCAGATGACAGTGCAGTCATCCCTGTTTCAGAAATTGGAGGAGTCTCAGTGGGGAGACCTAGAATGCGAAGTGATGAGTGACCAAGTAGACCAGGGCAATGCTCCGGAAGGATGGAATGAGGATGGTCAGAACCAGATGCTTTTCTAGAAAAGGCTGTTTGTCCCAGAGGTTATGTGCGGCAAGGTTCTCAGTGACTTCCACAACTCACCCCTGGCGGTACACCTCGGAGTATCCAAGATGTACTAGGGATTGAAGAGGAAGTTTTGGTGGCCTGGAGTTAAGAGAGTTGTGACAGATTTTGTGGCCAAGTGCTTAGTGTGTCATCAAGTGAAGGCTGAACACCGTGTTCCAGGCGGCCTACTGCGGCCTCTAGATTTCCCCGAGTGGAATTGGGATGACATCTCGATGGATTTCTTCATGGGACTACCCAAGGTCCAAGGAGGGTATGACGCCATATGGGTGAAAGTGGTTAGGTTGACAAAATCGGCTCACTTTCTGGAAATTAGGGAGTCGAGTACTGTGGATTCTTTGACAAGAAATTACGTGGATGAGGTGGTGCAGTTGCATGGAGTCCCACGGTCCATAGTCTCGGATAGGGATGCGCGGCTTACCTCGCGAGTATGGAGAGGTTTGAAGCATGTGTTTGGCACTCAGTTACGCCATAGCACTGCTTTCCATCCCCAGACCGATGGAAAAACAGAGCGCACCATCCATACCTTGGAGGATATGCTGCGGGCATGTGTTCTGGACTCAGGAGGATCATGGGTGCAATACTTGCCTCTGGTAGAGTTTTCCTACAATAATAGCTACCACTCTACCATCAGTATGGCCCCGTTTGAAGCTTTGTAGGGGAGGCCATGCTGTTCGCCTGTGTGTTGGAACGAAGTAGGAGAGGCAGGCATCCTTGTCCCGAAGGTGGTGCAGAACACGACAGAGAAGGTTCAGCTCGTACGAGAAAGGGTGAAGGCGGCCCGGGACCGACAGAAGTCGTATGAGGATACGATGAGGAGGTCCTTGGAGTTTGAGGTTGGTGACCACGTGTTCTTGAAGGTCTCCCCTTGGTGTGGGCAGCGAAGGTTCGACAAAGGGAGTAAGCTTTCTCCCAGATTCATCAGACCCTTCCAAGTGTTGCGGCGGGTCGGCGAAGTGGCGTACCAGCTAGCATTGCCACCGCCGCTACTAAGGATACATGATGTCTTTCATGTTTCCCAGCTACGTCGGTATCGGCACGATGATTCACACATACTTGATTGGGGTGAGCTGGACATCGAGGATGACGTGAACTTTGTGGAGAGACCAGTGGTGATTGAGGATCGCAAAGAAAGGGTGCTTCACGGGTGAACCATCCCCTTGGTTTGTGTGTTGTGGATACATGGTGGGCTTGAGGAGAGTACGTGGGAGAGGGAAGCATAGATGCGTACCCAATACCCAGAGTTTTTTTGAGTTTTGTTCCTTGTTATACCTGTTGTGGTAGAATGTTTTGTCTTTTGGCCATGAAATGTACTGGTTTTCTTTCCACTATTTGTGTGTGAAAATCCTCGGCTATGGGGAATGAGAGAACCCGACCCCTAATCAAGATGCATTAAGGTGGATGCGATTAAACTCGTGCGGGCGAGTCAGTGCCACCGAAAGCGGATAATATCTGGACATGGGGAAGGATACTCCCCAACCCTCACATGCCTGGGCAGTTTGGCATGGTATGTTGCTTGGTTCGCAACAGTAAGTTTTTCTTAGTTAATGATTTGGCTCACTCTTGAGAGGTATCTTTCAGGGTGGTTGTTCAAACCCGCCCTTTCCTTCTGGGTTGTTTAAATTATGGAGACATGAATAGATTTATAGGTATCTGATGTGATGACCCAGACTCTCGTGGTCCTTCCCTTTTCCAAAATCCGGTTCCTAAAAGAGTGGCGTCTCGGTGAGACCGATCGGCGTGACCGATCGGAGTCCCCCGACCTTGTCATGTTGTTTCCAGTAGCACTCCTTTTGCAAAAATAGGGTTTTACACCCTATTCTGACTCGTTTAAGCGTGTTTTAAAGACCCGTAACATGCATAAGAGTTTTAATTAAATACTTAATCAATTCATGAGTCGGCTTAAACCACCCGAACCCTTTTTGTGACGAGTGGAGTCGCATGGTCAACCCACGACCCCCGCGCCTTACGCTATTTCTCGTTTTCACCTCAACCGTCCTCAGCTCTTATAAACTAAGGGTTAGTCGTGGTTTCTCCTTTCCTCGATCGTGGCTTTTCACAAATAGCTTCTAGTGCATCGGGTGCGCTGCATCGTTATCTGTAATGTTCCGTGCCCCCGACCTAAACTTCAATCATCTATCAACAAGTAGGGAATTTCTTTTCTGCCTCTCTCTTTTGTGTATCATGCGGGGTGGGCGTGCTTTTGATTCTGTAGGATTGGAAAAACTAGACCTAATTATAGATAATGAACGAATTCTTTAAAGAAAGAGGGGGGGGGGGCTGTGATCATTGATGATGTCTTATATTTTTGGATGCTGTTTATTTTATGACCATCGTGTTGAGTTGTGCTGGCTTATGCCTCCTGAAAATCGAGGTCGTTGGTGGTCGTTGTTTGTGCACTAATGAACCCTGCTGATGTTTTGAATGGACTGTTTGTGGTTGTAAACTCCTGCTGTGAAAAGTGAATTGGTTAATCATGTATATCCGGCTGAATAAATTGAAAGCACCAGGATCAACCCTTCTGTGATAACTCCCAGTTAGAACACAAGGAATTTGAAATCATGGAGTGTGTTAAGTCGTTTAAATCTGAAAATCTTTGACTTTTGTTGGTGGTGGTAGTTGGTTGTTTTCCTTTCGGGCCGATTGCTGGAGATGTGGGAGGCGATGGGATCCCCTGTTCTTTTATACCCTCTGTGGTTGTGTGAAATTGGGGATGGGATCCCCTGTTGGTATGGATTTGGTGTTTGTGAGTTTTATGACCGGGTGGATACATGTTTATATCACGAATTGGGGTGTAATCCTCTGTTGTTGAGAACCGGTTGTGGGCATTTTGGTTGATGTTTGGCTGTTTACTTTCCTGGACTTATGCCTATTCCTACCAGTTGCCCAGTAGTTCTTAAACATAAACATTATTACTGAATGTGAAATAAGAAAGGGGACAAATGTGTTGTTAGCATAAGTCGTGACTCGGACTTGAGTGTTGTTGTGATCTGTAGGCTGTCTGAAGAAAAACCTTGCTTTGGGTGAGTGCTTGTTACATATATATATATATATATATATATATACTTTTAGCTTTGTGTTTCTTATTTGCGCCCCACCCAAGTTGAGCACTTAGTGCCGAACACCCCCATTTCAATGGGGAGGGTGTTTTTCCCAACACTAGTCTTGGTGGCTGGTTATTAGATCCTTTTCTGCTCCCTTTCCCGGATAGCCCAAGTATCTTTAGATAGGATGTGATGGCCTGAGATCCATTATTAGCCAAAGAACCTTCGGGCGGGGTGGTGTCGTGGTTCCCCAGGTGTGTGCGGTAGGTGGTTTCCCAAGCGTCTTCGGGATGAGGCCCATGTGTCTTCGGGCGTGGAAGTCGATTTTCTAGCCCAGGTGCCTTCGGGCGTGGTGGTGGTTGTCTTGGCCTAGGTGTTTCCAGGCGTGGTTACGTGTGACTGTTGTGGCTCAGGTGTGTGCGGGTGAGATTTCGGCAGTGGGACTGCGTGTGGTTTTGGCCCAGGTTTGTGCGGGCAGGTGTGGCAGTGGGACTGTGGTGAGAATGGAAGGATTGGTCCGATGCGTAGGATGTCTCAATAACCAGTGGTAATGTGGCGCGGGGTACCCAAACATCGATGTGCTCTGATTATATATATTACTTGACTTGCTTTATTTGGGGAGTGTTCCTTGGTGAGGCCTGGGGTGGATAGTTTACCTTGATAGGTGTTTGGTTTACTCTTTCCTCACCAGACTTTAGTAGGATTCCCCACTTGTGCATGAGAGTATTTGGTTTTCCCTACTGAGTGTACTTGTATGCTCACCCTACGTATATAAAACTGATTTCAAGTTTCCAGGAGGACTTCAGGGATCACGCAAGACCTTACTAGCTCGGAACTTTGGATCAGTTGCAGTTGTTGTTTTTCTTTTCCTCTTTGGTACATACCTTGTAGTCACCTTTTGTACTTGTGGCTTTACTTTTGGAACATGCATGTGGGAATGGTTTATTATTGGCTTTACTTTTCTTTTACCTTGGTGTTGTTGAGTTTTATCATCTCATCTCTCGATATTATAAAACAAAAAGGGCTAATGCCTTCCATTTGTGAGAAATTTTTATACCCTTGGTGCTAGTTGCCACTCCGGGACCTATTGAAGGAAGGTCTTGGGGTCATTATCTCTCCTTCAACTTAAAGAAGGAAGGGCCTGTCAATCTGCTGACCCTTCCCTCCTTTTGTTGAAGGCGAGTAGTGACATTTTTTTAGGGTATGTAAATATAAAATTGATATTCTTATATTTTTCCTCGTTTTGAGATGATATCCCATAAAATTTCTATTTTTTTCATGTTTTGGTTGTATAAAAATTAGGTGAAATTAAAAGTCTAATTTTACTTAATCCTCATAATAAACCACTTCACCCTCCCGTAGGGCTTTCACATATTATGTAACATCCCTAATCCAGGTTCCACACAACGGGTGCCCCAAACCTAGTTTTTCACATGACCTCAAGCGCATTTCCCAAATGCCAGAGGCTGCTAACTAGCAGCGGGGGCCTAGGACTGATAGTGGGGAAACTATACCCTCATTTGTCAAAGTGTATCACAAACGTAATAAATATAAACATAAAAAAGTGGAAGAAGTAAACAATATATACCTGATAATGGATAACGGAACTGAAGTAAAAGATAACCAATAGTCCGATATATATGATGTTGCAACATTTCTCTAATTCTATGAAAGCCCCCTAAATAGGATACACTGCAATTTGATACAATACAGCATAAGGTACAATGTAAAACAAACAAAACCAAAGTAGTGCAATAAGAACACAACAACATTTCGAGCCTAACTCAGTCTCATGATCTCCCACTCCTTTGAAAAAATCATGTACCTTTGTAGGGACACTTTCCCTTATCGACACCTATAATAATATAATCTTTTTTGGACCAAGACATGACCTAAACAGGTTAAGAGAAATAAATCCCATTAGGCATCCACCAATGGCCCATGCCCAACTGTCAGTGAAAATGTGCAATAGAAATGTGTATTAATAAAATGCAGTAAACTTGGAAGTACTCAAAAGTAACCATCACAACCAGTTAGATGCCTTTCTAATAATTATTCGATAATTCAATATAATTTACATTGTGAGTTTTCTGAGACACATCCTTGACCTAAAATTTCTAATACCAGTGCCACAACAAAAACCACTACAGGTTATCTAACATGATAATGATAATAATAACAAGCATGTGCTTTAGCGTGGTAGGTACAACATAAGAAGTCACCACAGTAAATATTCAACGTAATCATTGTCCTCAGAAATGTGACTTCTTACCCTCAGGTGAATAGAAATGAAACCCTTAGGTGATTTCCTCAGGCATAATGAATATTTCCCTCAAGCATACAAGATATCGCCCTCATGCACTGAAGCTACTTCCCTCAGGCATAAGAAATGTTTCCCTCCAGTGAAATAAAACCTTGACCTTAGCCTAATCAAACATTTCCCTATGGCTAAACATAACCTTTCCCTCATGCTAAATATAACCATCCCTTAGGCTAAATAGAACATTTCCCTCAGGCTAAACATAACCTTTCCATCAGTCTAAACAAAACCTTACCCTCAGGATTTCAGAGGAAAATAAAGAAATAGGGCCAAGCCCAAAGCATAAGCAAGAAATTTATATATGTTTCCTCTCAATAAAACTCAAAACATTATATAATCAAGTCATAACCATGTGTATCCTGGATAAATAGTTAACATGGGAAACGCTCCCTCGAGGTTGTCCTGGATCAATGAAATGATCCCAAATAGCAGTTATACTTATTCATTAGATTACCAATGCAACTATAGGTATCTCAACAGTCAAAGTCTCACCCATACAACACCCCAAACATGGGTGCATGGAAAAATAGTACACAAAATCCACTCGACAATTGGAAATATACAGAAGACAACCTACCTCGGTCTCCTCTAATCAATATACATGAAATACACCTCTCGAAACAACTAATAACAACATAGATCTAAGATAAATGATTACCTGTTAAAACCTAAATAACATCCATTAGGAAATAATTTGAAGGAGAGACTCAATGAGAGGCAAGACCTTACCCCCGCGGTTCAAACGAGATTGACGGTGGAAGAATCGGAGCCCCGATTAATGATCGGGAGATCCTCCTAGTCTCGGCCTCCTCTCTCATATCTCATAGTGAGTCCCCTGCCTCCTCTGTTGAATGAGGAGGCTACTTACTATTTTTAACGAAAAAAATAACTACACATCATGTACTTTCAAGTACACGTCGTGTAATGTTTTTTTAATGTTCCTCTGGTGGATAATTTTCACTGCCTCACTGTTCAACTTCTGACTGATTAAATGGTGTGTCTTACTATATAAATGACGTGTATTTAGTTTTTACAACCTTATTCACTGATAAGCCTACACACCCTACGTTCTCCTCCCACACATCCAATGTACACGACATGTGTACAAAAGTACATGGTGTTAATATGTTTTTACACCAAAACCTACACGCCCAGTATTCTCATCCCACGCAGCCAAAGTACATGGAATGTACCCATAAATTTGAGAATTTTCTCACATTTCACTTTTTTTTCTCAAAAACACTTAAGGAAAAGGAAATTAAGAAACATGTACCTCAAGAATAAGAACATGGTACATACAAACATCCGCCCTTGATGAATTTCGTCTTATAATTTCCCTTCCAAGGGTGGTTAATATAAAGATGAGAACAATTCAAGACACTACGCATGTACGTCGGTCTCCTGCTTCCATGTTTCGTCTTGCACTTGTCCATGCTGCCATAACACCCATACGAGAGGAACTTGCCGACCTCAGAGAACCTTCATGCTCTTATCTTCAATACGAATCAGTTGCTCCTCAAAGGATTAATCATCCTGAAGTTCATCCTTATTGGGCTGAAAGATGTGAGGCTGATCTTTTTGATAATGAAACAGTTCAGAAACGTGGATGATTTTGTGCATGGACCAGTACCTCTATGGTAATTGCAACTGATAGGAAACCTACCTGACCCTCTCCAGAATCTCAAAAAACCCAACATACCGTGGTTAAGGTTTACCTAGTCTCCTGATCCGCATGTGTACCATCCTCGGTGAAACAAGCAAGAAAACCTGATCCTTGATAAAGAACTCCAAGTGTCATCTACGACAATCAACATAAGATTTCAGACGAGAACGTGATGTATCCCTCCACTTCTGAATCAACTAGACCTACTATGAAGTCTCCTGCATAAGACGTAGTCCCAGTAAAGCTGCCTCACCTACCTCCATCCATCACAAGGGTGATCAGTATGACCTTCCATATAAAGCCTCATATGGTTCCATCTCAATAGTTTCCTAAAAACTATTATTATAGGCAGACTGGACCAGGGGTATGTGCTTCTCCCAAGAGCCCCTAAAGACCAAGACGCATGCACACATCATGTCATCTAGCACCTGTATTGTATGATCAGAATGGACATTGTTCTAAGGGTGGTAATATGTTCACAAAAACACTTGTGTACATAGTGCCCTATGAAAACTCTGCTAGAAATGAGGCATAAAACCAGAATACCTATCTGAAATGATAGAATGAGTGACCCCATGAAGAAATACTACCTCTCAGATATAAAACATCTTGAGATCGTCAACATAGATGGTCTCCTTGATCAGAAAAATGTGAGATACCTTCATAAGTTAGTCCAGAACAACCTATATGGAATCATTTCATTGAGGTGAACTCAACAACCTGATCACGAAGTCCTTTGTGACATCATCCCATAACAACTCTGAAATTGGTAACATTTTTAACAGACTGGATAACCTTTTATTATCCGCCTTCACCTACTAACAAGTGGAACTTCTTATAAAAAAACCATCTACCTCTCTTTTCATACCCAGCCACCAATACTAACATCTCAAGTCGCGATACAATTTGGTATCTCCAGGATGCACTACCCAAGTTTAAGAAAGAAACTCCCACATCAACTCCTCACGATATATCCTCTGGAACCCACTCTTGTCCATGGATACACAGTACCCCATCATCTCCTATCATCCAACCAGGAGGATGGCCTTCCCTTGCCACCAACACCCGTAGAACTAGGCCTTCTGAATCTGATAGATGTCTCGTCCTCACTCTATCTAGGAGGGTATAGTTCATAGATAAGGATAAAAGATAGGTTCTCCCCTAACTATCGTGTACCTCCAAATGCTTCTCAGAGAATAGAGACATAAGCTTCCACTCACCCCTGACCTCCTACACTGCCTCTATCTAAGTCCTACTACTCAGCGCATCAGCTACTACGTTACCCATACCAGGTTTATAAGAATGCTCAATGTCAAATTATTGAAGGTATTCAACCCACAATTGCTATCTCAAATTCAAGTCACACTGAGTAAAGTTGTATTTAAGACTTTTGTGGTCCATAAACACCAAAAAATGTTTACCCATGTGAAAATGTCTCCAACAACGTAATAGATGAACAACTGCAGCCCACTCGAGATCATGCATTTTGTAATTCCTCTCATCTATCCTCAACTGCCAAGACCCGTACGCTACTACTCGATCACCCTGCATCAACACTGCTCAAAGCCTAATACTTGATGAATCACAGTAAACTTAATATCTATTCTGTTTCTCTAGAGGTATCTGTACTGGTACTGATGTCAACCATCCCTTCATCCTCTTAAAGTCCGTCTCACAATATTCTGAAAAAATGAACATCATACCTTTCTTAGTCAAACCCTTCAACGGCACTGCTAAGCAAGAAGATTCTTGTATAAAGCACCTGTAGTAACCAGTCATCCCTTGGTAACACCGTATTTCAAACACATTCTTAGGCTACTTCCATGATACTATTTCTCTCACTTTCTTTGGGTCTACCACAACTCCTGACTCTAAGATATTATGGCCCAGGAAGTGAATCTGGTCCATCCAAAATTTTCACTTTAAGATCTTAGCATATAACTGATGCTCTCTCAGTGTACTCAATATGATCTCAAGATGGGTGGCATGGTCATGTAGAGTGTGTGAGTACACTAAGATATCGTCCACAAAGACCACCACAAAAGAATTTAGATATGGGTGGAACACATGATTCATCAAATCCATGAAAACTACTAGCACGTTTGTGAGTCCGAACGGCATGACCATATACTCATATTGACCATACCTTCCCCTAAAGGATATAAGTGGTATGTCTGATGGTCTAACGTGCAACTGATGATATCTAGATCTCAATTAAATCATTTCGAACACTTTTACTCCTCAAAGTTGATCAAAAATATAATCAATCTTTGGTAGGGGATATCAATTCATACCGACAACTAGTTCAGTTTCTGATAATCCACTAAGAGTCTGAGGGTACCATCTGCCTTCTTAGAAAAAATGATATGCGAACCCTAGAGATAAATACTAGGTCGGATGAAACCCATTGCTTGTAGCTCCTTTAATTGCCTCTTGTGCTCCTGTAATTCGGATGTAGCCATCTTATATAGAGTAATGGACCCAAATTCTACCCCTAGAACATGCTCAATAGAGAAATCCACCTCTCTCTCTAGTTGTATACCAGAAATGAATTCTGGGAAGACATCCCTGAAAAGATTAACCACTAGAGGGAAATCCTTTTGACATGTTCCATATTTATCTAGATATAAACTCATTATTAGGGTTGTCACTCCACCTTTCCGATGATGCTCAGGTCCATCTTGGCATGCCCAGAAATCCCATTCGCCCTTGTATAGTAACTCTCTTCCCGTTTGGTGACGTGAATCTCACCCAATAATGATAGCAATCTAAAATGGATTGAAAGGTTACCTACCAGTCTATCCCAATAATGACATCAAAGGTTTTCATATCTATGACCTATAGGACCCATAGAAAGTGACACCCACCTATATTTAAGTGGAACTCCTTGCACTGACGCACACCTGACTTTCTAATTCCCTACTTAGTGTCTAGCGTCATGATATCAGAAGAAGAAGAAACATAGATCCCAAGGCTCTCCACAATGGGAACATATATAAAGCCATGTGTAGCACTAGTATAAAAGTTACCTAAGATAAAATAGAAACAACAAGAATATTACCTCTGATAGTGGATGGTCCGAGATCCTGATCCTGTTGTGTCTATTGCGCTGCATATGTCTACCCAATGTTGCGGCCCTGCAACACAGCCTGGCTACCCTGAGCTAAACAACCCTACTATCTATGAAATCCTAGTGTCTGGATACCATGGAAATGACCACCAACTCACCGTAAATGTCCTGACGTATTCCAATTCTCTGACTGGTAAGTAGCTATTGGATCTACTCCGACACGCAAAGTCTGCACAGAACCCCTCTCACTAGTCATTGGTAAAAACTCTCGGCAAAAACGTTGAAGATGACCCATATTGCCGTAATCTCGGCACTCCACTGGGTCACGTGGACACTGAGATCTCTTGTCCCTCTCTTTACCACACTAGTCCCACATTATCAATCCACATGATGAATTATTTGGGCTAGTACTGCCTCCATGAGAGAAATCCATCTGCCTCTTGCTCTTGCCAGTAGAAATAGTACCTGAGACCGCTGTTGAACCGCCCTGGTCTGCACCAATAGCTTCCCCCAGGTTATGCTTTGTAATCAATGCCTGGTTCACAATAGCATGCATTGTAGGTAACCTGAAAACATTCACCCGTGCTCATAGGTCATATAGAATACCATCTTCAAAGCGTCTTGCCCTCAACATCTCATCACCCAAACAGAAAAGGTGAAAAACTGTATAGCTCAGTGATGCAGGTAGAATAGCGCATCACTGAAATGGAACCCTACTATAGAATTCTGAACTATTGAGCTTGACCTTCCCATAGAATCTCTGGAATGAAAATTTCATAGAAGACTACCAGAAAATCCTCCCACGCCATGTCTTGTTGATGCTCGATCTGGATGGTAACATCCCACCATCTCTAGTCAGAATCATGCAACTTGTAATTAGTGAGCTTGACCCTCCTCCTAGGATGCGTCTCTAGATGCTTGAAGATCATATACATAGAACTGAACCATGACTTGGTATCCTGTGGTCCACCATCCTCTGAAAAAATAGGCAGATACTGCTGTTGGAATATACATGTCATCTATACCATAGATGTGGCAACTGGTAGTGATCCCTGGAAGGTCTGTATGAACCACATGAAGCCTTCATAGAACTGTGCATCTGTGCCTGTGTCCGGCATAATGGTTGTCATCACATATATCATTGTTAGAGGATCCATCAGTAGTCCATGGCCTACCATATCTAGAGTATAATCGTCACCACCCTCTTGGAGAGAAACTCGTGGTAATATCAGCAGCATGACTCTGAAAATCAAACACACACCATAGTTTAATTTTCTATATGATTGTTTTTTCCATTTAAGAGTTATAATGAAAAGGGGAAAGATCCACATGAATAGGAAAAATGAGACTACACATCATGTATAATTTTTACATGATGTGTACCCTTAAGCCCTTACATGGTCATGTTCTGATGCTAGAATGGGCATGTATCAACCCTAGGTACACGACATGTTACACCCGCACATGACGTGTACACTGACCTATTTCTCCAGCCACACAGCCAAGTCCACACGGTCTTTCACTGGCCAAGACTACACGACATGTCCCACAGGTACACGATGTGAACTAGAAAGGTAGAACCAACCCGTGTTGTTAGTAACATGGCCAGATTCCAAGATTACACTACAGGGCGTGTTTATAACTGACACGACGTGTATCACTTAAGGTTTCTCCATCCCCGTTGTTAGTCACACAGGCAGACATATGGTCAACCCTACACGGCATGTACAACTGGTACACGGTGTGTTCCCACAAGTAATTCCCTATCCCGTGTCTCTGCCGAGATGACCTATGACACAGTTAGAGACTACACCGAATGTATAATGTCTACACGACGCGTACTTAATAAAAACAATTTCTTCCCGAACAGATGAACAAATGGCGTGTAGTCAAAACTACATGGCATGTATTCTGGGGTTTTCCAGATAGTAGGCCTCAAAAACTACTACAGAGCCCAGGAAAGTGCTGAAACGAACACCAAAGTTCCAAATTCTGATCTGTGAGGGCCCATACTCCGCACAAATCAAGTCTTGGCATCTTATACACGTTATAAACAAGGTAAACAATGATCCACCAAATTCCAGTCAATGAAGGACCATCACAACTCAATAAAAAATTATTGTAATTCATTCAAACAAAAACTCATACCAATAATACCTTATCAATAGAAGGTATATTTATCAAGGTACCTCTCAAAAGAGTATGCATTTTTAGCGCCACATCTATCAAAACAACAAGCAATTTCTAATGCACCTATAAAGCATGGAAATTATTAATGACATGTGATTCTAACGTGTGCCTAAATGATGCATGGGATGGAATACCCTCATCTCATCGGGTTGCAACTAAACAGAACCCAAGAATATAAAAATATAAATAACACCACACAAGTTCATCACCCAATGGTGAAAATCATATGAACTGTTTAATTGGAAAACAAAAAAAATTGCAATTAAACAAGGTAGATAGGCTTTTCCCTATACACGGGTTAGATAATCCCAGGAACAACTTATTACCAAGTACCAATTCTGTCATATCCTAGACTATAGTCTCCAAATATTAATTCAATGAAATGAAACTCCTTTGATACCACTTTGTAACGTCCCGGATCCGGGTGCCACCCAACAGGTTCCCCAAACCCAGTTGGTCACATGACCTCAAGTGCATATCCCTAAACTCCAGAGGCTTCCGACTTGCAGTAATGGCCTAGTACTGATCGTGGAAAAACTATGCCCTTATTTTTCAAAGTGTATCATAGCAGAAATAAATATAAACATACAAAAGAAGAAGTAGTAAACTATATAGACCTGAAAATGGAAAACAGAACTGATGTAAAAGATAACCAACGGTAATATATATATGATGATGAAACATATCTCTAATTCTATGAATGTATCAAAAACATGATACACTGCAATCCGATACAATACAATACAAGTTACAATGTACAGTAAACCAAAACAAAGTAGTGCAATTGGAACACAACAGCATCGCGAGCCTATGCTCGGTCCAATGCTCTCCTACTTCTCAGCAACAATCATGTACCTATGTAGATACCCTTACCCTTATCGACACCTAAAGAAATATAATCTATTTGGGTCTATGACATGACCGAAATAGGATGGGAGAAATAAATCCTAGTAGGAACCCACCAAAGGCTCGTACCCAACAATCAGTGAAAATTTACAACAGTAATGTGTAGTAATAAAATGCAGTAAACTGGGAAGTACTCAAAAGTAACCATCCCATCTAGTTACATGTATTTTAAATAATTATTCAAAAATTCTATATAATTTAAATTGTGAGTTTTTTGAGACCTGGCCTCGATCAAAAATCTCTCATACTAGTGCCACAGTAGAAACTACAACATGCTCTCTAACAAGTAAAAGATAATAATACCAAGCATGTGCTTTAGTATAGAAGGTACAATATAAGAAATCACTATAGTAAATATTCAACATAAAAATTACCCTCAGACATGTTAATCCTTACCCTCAAGCAAACATAAATTAAACCCTCAAGTGATTTCCCTCAGGCATAATGAATATCGACCTCAGACATAGGAGATATATCCCTTAGGAACTGAAGATACTACCCAAAATCATAAGAAATGTTTCCCTCAGGATAAATAAATCCTTTCCCTCAGGATAATAAAACCATTCCCTCATGCTAAACAGATCAATGCCCTTAGGGTAAACAAAACCCTGCCCTCTGGCTAAATAGAACATTTCCCTTAGGCTAAACAGAACCATGCCCTTAGGCTAATCCGAACCTTTCCCTTAGGAATTCATAGGAAACAAAATTAACTAGGCTAAGACCAAAGCATAATTAAGAAATTTATATATGTTTACTCTCAATAAAACTCAAAACATGATATAATCACGGCATACTAATGGCTATCCTGGCCAAACGGATAATCAAGGGAAACAAACCCTCGGGGTGGCCCTGGATCAACGCAATGATCCCAAACAGTAGTTATACTTATTCATCAGATTACTTATGCAATTCTAGGTATCTAAATAGCCAAAGTCTGACTGATTCGACACCCAAAACATGTGTGCAAGGCATAATGGTACACAAAATCAACTCGACAGTTGGAAATAAACACAAGAACACCTACTTTGATCTCCTCTGATTGATATACATGAAACACGCCTCCCAAAACAACTAAGAACGACGTAGATCTGAGATAAATGATACCCATTCAAACCTAAATAACATCCATTAGGGAATGAATTGTATGGAGATATTGAAGGAGAGGTACGAACATACCCAAGCTGTTCAAACGAGAATGACGATAGAAGAATCGGAGTCCCAGTGCATGATCGGGAGCACCTCCCAGTCTCGCCTCCTCACCCGCTGCTCCTGGTGATTCCCCTACCTCCTCTTTAGATTGAGGAGGCTACTGCCTGTTTTTAACAAAAAAAATCATAACTAAACTATGTGTACTTTCAAGTACATGACGTGTACTATTTTTTAGCTGTTCCTTGGGCAGCTTCTTTGCATCGCCCCACTATTCAACTGCCGACTAATTACATGGCATGTATTACTATGTAAATGGTATGTAGTTAGGTTTTACACCCTTAATCCCCAACAAGAATACACTCCTTATTCTCTCCTCCCACACTACAAAAGTACATGGAGTGTTTAAAAAAGTACACAGATTGTAGTTAGTTTTCACACCAAAGACTACACGCTCTGCATTCTCATCCCACACAGCCAAAGTACATGCAGTGTGTACAAAAGTACACGGCGTTTACCCATAAAATTTGGGAATTTTCACATATTTCCCTTGTTTTCTCAAAAAAATAAGGAAAAGGAAAATAAGAAACACGTACCTTAAGAACAAGAACCGTGTTCTTACACATTGATGACTTTTTTTTGTTACATAGTGGATTGATTATTGTGAAAACATTTCTTTCACATTTTTCCATTAATTCTCTTCCATTTTAGTGGGTTTATTGTTAATTTTTTATTCACCTTCTATTGTATTCTATTCCATTAATTCAAAAAAATAATTTTCATAATATATCGGTTTAATTTCTTTTAGATTGTTATCATTTTTTTAAAATTACATTAATATATTTTTTAAGCATTAATTTTGTTGATCATATTCATTGAAACATTTAATTTTAACATCATCATCTTGGTCAAGAATAGTTCTAATCTATATTAACATTTTTTTCATTGTGATTAATTTTAATGTTTGGGATCCTGAAATTCATGTTTTTCTCAAAATGATTGAAATACCATAGTTATTTATAGAAACACTATAAATAAGTATGCCCATAATTTCTAAAAAAATCACAATAATTCTAATTTGGTTTATTATTTCCCCCAAATTTATCAAGTTATACCACATTAACAATAAATAATAATTTCATTTATTAAAAGGAATATTTACATCATGTATACACTATAAATAAATAGATTTATAATTTCATCACAAAAGAGAAACACAAAAAGAGTTATTTTTAATTTTATATATTGTTTTTAATTTGATTTAAAAAAAATACAAATACACATATGAAAATTATTCTGGAAATGATATTTTACCATATTCAATCAATCCCATTGTTGAGAAGTGAAATTTTCAATCCTAATTGCATGAACACCACAACATCCAAAAATGAATAATTTCATTTTTATTCAACACCGCACATTGATGGTCTAAGAATGATTTTAATTAAGGTAAATGATATTGATGAAAAATAAATGTTTCTATAGAAAAGTTAAATTTTTTTAAAAAAGAACTTTTTACTCATTAAATCATTATACCACACCTTAATTTGGGTCTGTTTATCCTCCAACATGAAGGATGTTATAATTTTTAGAACATAAATGATAAATAATTTTTTTGTAATGGTAATATCATTTAATATTTTTTTTAATAAGTTTGAAATATTTTAAAATTATGTTATTAATATTTAATATATTTATTATTATATAGCCATTCAATCGTTAAACATGTCAAAACTAGTTAACTAAAAATTCTATTTCAATGAACCATATCCTTGTATTTAAACTAATTAAATGGTAGAAAAGGAATAATTGAGAAACAATGGTTATTTTATATTAAATAATCTATATTAACTTTTAACCATTAAGTTATAATCTACCCTATCACTGTGAAACATTTTAAAAATAAACAACCAAATATTTATAAAATTCAATGATTAATATAAACTATAAATATAGAACATACTTATAATAGATTTAAATAAATAATGTGTTCAAATGGTAATATATTTTATCATCGTTCTATAATTACTGATTAAAAATATTTTCCTCATTATAATATATAATAAATTAGTATTTTGAAAGTAATGATTTTTTGTAACTGTTATTTGAATCTATTTTATTTTCCATAAGACATGTTTGATATTTTTCCTAATTATTTATTTTATATGGTGTATCAACAACCATATCACATTCAATTATAATGAATATCTTTAATTTTCTGAAATTTTAATTTCTATTTCTAAGAAACCTTTTTGTGGAATTTTGATTCTTATGTTACCACCACCATAAGGGGTTCTTTGTCTCAAATTTAATTTCTTGAGACATATTTATTATTATTAACCATGATATATTTAATATGTTTTTATTAATACATAATTAATTTATTTTAGTGTATTCATTTATTTAACAAGTTTTAAAGTGACATATAATGTTCTCTTTTTAAATTGATTTCGATTCAATGGATTCCAAATTTGTAAGGATTTTTTTTCTCAACTCAATCCATTCATTGAGTTATAATGATTCTTCTTAAACTTCTTTCTAACAAGATTTTTATCTTCCACCCTAATATCTTATTTCATTATTACATATCACTATATATTGTAGAAAATATCAATTTATTTCAAGTCTTTTTACATGATACAATTTCATTCCAAAATGTATATAATTATTAAGAATAATTTGTATCCTCTTTAATAATGACTTCCCATCCTAATTCATTTTTCTATTCCCACCAATTTTGATATTTATAATATGAAACCAAAAGTTTTGTTTTTACATTTTATCTTCATATTTTCCATCCCCATATTTTAAAATGAATTATATTCCTCTTCTTAAGATGTGATATTTCAAAAATGGTTTTTCAAATTATTAAAAATTGTTTCCAATCCATTATAAATATATGTTTTATTTTTTAATACAAATTTCATTGAAATTTCATTTATTTATTTTGACGGGTATGTTATTGTGGAATATTTTTTTAAGATAATTTTTTTTTTCAGAAAAATCACATCATCTTTAAAAAAAGCATCTCCAAGTTACCTTTAACTTTTTTTTTTGAAAATGATAATTTTTTTTTAAAAAGTTTGGGTTTCACTTCACCTATCATCTTTTTCTAAACATATTTATTTCCTTGGAAGTTTACCTTCATGAACTAACATCGAAATTATAATTTTCTATTTTTGGTGATTGTAATCTTGGAAATACATTACAACCATTATCAGGCCTAGACATTGAATTTTACTAATTTTTCATCCAATGTCATCCCTCTATGAAAACTTCATATTTTGGTCCATTTATTAATGGGTGTACATCTAGATTTACTAAATTTATTTATTAGGAACATTATTATCATAAATATATATCCATTATCCATATTGTGTGCACACCATATTATCTATTATCTATATTGAAATTAATTTAGCTTGAATGTTAATGGATATATTTGGACAAACGATTATTCTTTAGGGGTATATAATCTGAAAATCATTTATAGAATTACAAATGTTTTCTTCTATGAATTCATTTTAAAATAACATAAAACCTATTTTATTTTCAAGGGCTATTTTTGATATAATGAATGATTGATTTCAATTGGAACTCATATACATGGATTATGATGTGTGAGGTTATATATATCCTTAGAGTTCCTTGGTTAGGTTTGAAATCTCATGATATAGTAAGACATGGAAATAAAGAGTTAATTCAAAAATACATTGGAATAATGTGTTTTCTCACAAGATAATATTTTTATATAATAGAATTTTTCACAAATTCATTGGACTAATGAGTTTTCCCACATTTTGATGCATGAACATAATGATTTTGTTCACAAAATCTTTTGTATTAGGAGTTTCTTCAAAAGGTTTTATATTATTATGGTTTCGCAACCATTATAAATTTCTTTTATTTTTAGGCTATGTTATATTCCAAGTGCATTCCCTTTTTAAATGAAATTATGAAACTTTATGTTATTCTCCTATGATTTCGGATTGATGTAATATTAATCTATTTCAACTAATTATTACTGTGATTCTTCGATTATTATAAATTTCATGATATTTTTTTATTTATTACATGAATCATGATAGGATTAATGATCAATTATTTCTTGGGTATAGCTTTTTTATGTATCCTAGTTATACATATATTCTCATCTTATTCTCACTTATGAATTTGAATGTTATATTTGATGAATATATGACCTTAAAAATTTATTATGTTATTATTTCCATTGTCTATGAAGGAAGGTAATACATATGAATTGTATTGATATGTTTCTTGATTGGAGAATTTGTGGGAGATGTTTAAGAAGTATTTTCAGTTATGTAGTTTGTTATTCAATAGTAACATTGATTATTATATGAAAAGAGACATTAGTCTTGAAAGTTAAATTTTATCTCAATTTATTACAAATATATTATAATAAAATCATGGAAATGTATTGAAATTAAATATTTAAAGTATTAAATGTATGTTGGAAATGTTTGCATCCTTGGGTAATCATAGCTGATATTAGAGTGGGGATTAAATAACATGGTAGATTATAATGATATATATTGTTTACATATATTTCATCAAAGAGTTACATGTTATGGTTTATAATAATTTAAATGCTATAGATAACCTTCTAGGTCATTGGATGTAATATTGAATATTTTATGGATTAACATAAGATAAATTTAGTGAATATTCTAGGTATAAGTCTAATGGTTAAGTCAACATATAGAATAACATCCCAATATCTTTTTAAAGTAGAGATTGTATGGTTCTCATATAAATGACATATATATATATATCTGTGTATATTGGATGGTGGGATTGCATATAGCACAAATGCATTGGGGTGTAATCACCATTAAAATGATCGGTTCAGTATCATTCCAATAATTACTCTAGTGTATGATGAGTAAGACTTAGACAACATACCTTATAAGAAACACTATGGTGATATGATTTTGTAAATCACATTCTCATTAAAATATATTTTTAAGGAATTATTATGTTTAGGAATTAGGTTAATGAATTTTAGAGACCCCAACCTAATAGAATATAGATTGAACCATGTGGGATTTATGTAAAATAAAATGAATATATAATTATTTTAAATAGTAAGACCTTTTGATGTTAAAATTTTTATATCCTAGAATAATTACATTATGGTGTTATTTTTTTAACCCTCATAATTATGTCCTTTTGTTTTTAGTAGTGGATTAAGCTCAACGGAATCATGCTAAAAATGCAATTCATGGAATATATAGAGATTTTCCAAATTTATAAACTAAAATTATAAGGATTGGATTGATAATTCATATGATTATGTCAAACCATCTATCAAGAATTTTTACTGACAATGTGAACATATTTTAGTTTCAAAACACACCAAATATGAGAAGGATGGGGTCATAATAAATATTGGGTGATTGTGATTATGAATTAAAAAAGATTTTGTTTTGATTCATGTTGAAAATATTGGAAAAATAACCAATAGTATTTCCTCAAAAGAACTGGGATATGTTTTATCCTTAGGGAAGGATCAAAAAGAGAAATATAATAATCCATAAAAATAAATAATTAACATATACAGGTTATAAATTATGTTTATTATGTAAAATGTTGCTAACATGATTTCGTAGATATTAAATTATCCCAATACATGATTAATAGTTTTGGTTTTAGGAAGAAATTATTATGTAATAAGATGTAAGATATCAGTTCATAAAGGCAGTTAGATTATTAAAGTGTCTATGTATAGTGATTAAAGGGAATATATTAAACAAAAATTGATTTGTAATTTTTGTTTTAGAATTTAAAATTTTAAAATATATGAATCTTTTTATTAATAAAATTAAATAGTGATTTTATAACAAGTTAGTATTTTTTGAGATAACAATTGAAGAATGCATGATTAATGAAGGATACACGGTTTGGTTAATATGTGCTTGACTGATAGATAATGGTGGATGGATGAGATAAATGGTGTATTTATTTGGAAAAATTATGTTTGAGAATATTGGTAAACAATGATTGGTAATTTCTTTGAGGAAAAAGAGAAGCAAGATATAATATATATGTTAGGGATATATTGGAATTTTCGTAAATATTTGATGGAGTGTGGTTTTAGGACCTAGTGGTTGACACCATTTAAGGATAATGATAGGGTTAATTTCTAGAATCATATTTTATTTTTATATGGTTTCATGTGATATATAGTATTTCATGAAATATATGACCAGCGTATAAAAATAATTAAGTATGTTATTGTATACAAGATTAATATTGTTTGAGGAAGGTTGAGTAACTCAATATAGAATAAGAGTGTAATATATATTTCATGTATAATTTTTATCCTAAATGATAAATATATTAATAATAAAATTACTTATTTTCATCAGTGAGTAATAATTAAAAATTATGTGGAAAGAATTTATTAATTTTGGGAGAATGTAAGACCCTGTTATTTGGGAATATTTTTTTAATTTAATACTATGTTTGATCTTTTCATTCAAATGAAATAGTAAACTATGTTAAACTGGGAAACATTAGATGAATATTTTCAATGAAATTTTATAATAATAAAACCTAAATTAAATAATTTAATTTATTAATTAGAAATGCATACACAATATGATTAAGAAAACATGATGTTTTAAAATTGTATTTTAAAAAAGATGTTTTCATTTATATTTTTTATTTCAATATATATGTAAAGTTTTTAAATTTGAGAATTTGGATATTTTAAAATGAAAATTATTTTTAAATTAATCTTGTCAATATTATATTAGGATTTGTATTCGGTATTATGTTAAATTATTTTATCGTTTAGTGCATTATGAAAGACACAATTTTTTAAAAAATTGTAAATTATATCATTTTATAAGAAAGAATTATAAATTTATTTATTTTTTTTTATAAAATATTTATTTTAGTTATATTATTATTCATTTTAAATATTACTCGGAACATATAAAACATATGTTTAATTTTTTGAACATAGATAACATTTTATTCCAAATTAAAAAATTATTTTCAGAATTTCATTTTAAATATCCTTTTTATGGTAAAATGAGGTTTTATATTTATTATGAATACATTAATAATTTTTAATAATAAACCAATCGATTTAATGTAAATTTACAAAATTTTTAATTTTAACATACACATAATATTTTAGCTTAAATACACTTATTTATAAAAATAATTTTAAAGAATCATGTGAGATATTTATGAAATTAAAATTCCTAAACCTCACCGATATTATTTAATAAAACTATTATAATTTTTTTAATTTAAAATTTAAAATTATGAAACAATTATAATTCTTATTAAGGTCATTAAAATTATTTATTGTGGTTAAGAACATTCGTTATCATGGTAAAAGTAAAATAGGGTAAAGTGGTTTACTAAGTGTATCAGATCTATACAAAATAATAAACATCCACTAATGTGTGGGTGATAATAGGATCATAAAACCATACTCCCACTATTATTTTACACTTCTTGAGCCATTGAATCTTTAATTACTATAGACCCTTATTGAAATGTAATGGGTACTTCCAAAATTACTCCTTCTTCACTTATGAAAGGGAATCACTAACACCTATTCCACCTATACCTTTCCATTCAAATTTCACCCTAAAAATATATAATTTTTCTAATATTATCATAATATCTCTTTTTCATAGTAATATGTTCTTAATTAATTATTTTAAGCCTCTGGTTTTGAAGATATTTCATAAGGAATTCTCATGTTTTCAACAAGAAATTTTTTTAATAATTAATATTTTCTTTTAAATATTTATTATACAAACATTTTAGAGTAGCCTAAATATAATTAAATCAGTATTATTAATATGATAAAATAGTATTATATTAATGGAGAAACCATTATTGAATCATTTACATCTAGTAATAAAAAAATATTGATCATGCATACGGGCACACTACCACGACATCGAAGCTATGTGGTTGGTTTTTTATCAACCATATTCACGATTGGTAATAAGGATTGATTTGATGAATGAATATGTCAACTATTTCACAATTTTAATTTTTCATAAAACTTCATTCCATTATTTTTTTGGGAAGTGAAATAGTTAATCATGCGTGTGTGTAGACTACTGCGTCCACAAATGTTGAATTTCATTTTTCATAAGCACCAAACATGGATTGTTAAGATAAAATATTTAATAAAGGGGAATGATATTTATGACATTTATAATCTTATTTAACGGTTTTATAACACTAGATAAAAATATTTTCATACTCAATGGATCATTATAACACACACTCATTTGGGACAGTTATACCACCTACCTAAAAGATGTTATAATATTTATATCACAATTAATTAGTCATTTTTATATAACAATAATTTTTGTGTCAATGAATTACTATAATTTTACACATCACTTTTTTAGTTTAAGCATATATTAATTGTAAAATATTTCTTTAATTTCACAATTACTATTTTGAGGTACACTTTTATGTAAATTATTAATGTCATAAATTTTATGATTAAATAATTATTTTTTTGTTTTAATTATAATATTAATAATTTTTTGATTTGTTTTAATTAAATAATTAATTTTATTTTAATGTAATTTATAATATATTTATTTCAATGATTTTATAATTTGTAATTTGAATTTTCAATTTATTTCATAAGAAGTTTAGATTTTTTGATTTTAATTAATTAATTAATTACAATAACAAGAATTTATTCCTTTTTTTATTTTAAAATTTGTTATTTTGAGAGATTGAAAATATTTTTTCTGATAGTTTTATATTTAATTTTTGGACATTATTTTTTTTGGTTTTTGCAGAAGATATCTTATAGATGATTTTAATGGCAATGTAATGGAATTTACAACAACTATCCATGAAGCCAAATTGATGCATATCCATTTTTTAGCATTGTCTATGTATCAAAATCATGAATAATCATGTAGAAAAATTATAAAAATTCATCCACATATCTATTTAACTGACAGTGTGAATGTGTGTACCTAGTTAATCTATTACTAAAGATAAGAATCCAGACTTTTAAGATAAGTTAGAAGACAAACCATGTTAGGATCACCGATGTTCCCAAGGCAATATGAAAATATAATGATTCTAAAATTTAAAACGATATGAAGCCACCATAGAAAAATATAAACCTAAAATTTGATCAAATATAGAAATGGAAATCATTATTTAATTTTATTAATATTCTTTGCTCGATGAAAAATTTTATTTTATGCAACACCATGAATATATGTTCGAATATCATTTATTGAGGAAAATATATCATAATGATAAATCTTGGGAAGCCAACCCAATTTGAGGATTACACATTGTTTGGAAGATTTTAAAATAGAGACAACCTCTAATTAATCTAATTTGAGTCGACAGCTGATATTTGAGTAGGTGTTCATGAATTCATCCCTTTCCATAGAGGAATGAATAATATGCCACAATAATGTAGGCGACATGTAGCCCAAGGATTCATGATCTATGAAGAAGATGAACCAAGATGTATGTGAATGAATGGATAAACATGAAGTTAATTATTGAACAAAGACATTACTTACAATTTATTGGGAGGCTGAGGCTCAGATGAATTTTGTTGAAGCGGAATATTTTTTTTTAGAGAAATAAATTTACAATTTGATGAATTCAGATGAGATCGTACATAAATTGAAATTTATGTTTTAATCCCAAAACTGGAGCTTGGATGTCCTCTGTTTTTCATGTTTGAATGATTGAAGATTATATGGGCTTCAATTATTCCCCATTTTCTAGTCTCATAAACACAAGGTGGAACACCTCATTTATTTCATGGAATACTTTTTTTAGGGTAGAGATCATTAATTTGGTAGAACTAGTTAAGGAAGGAATGTTATTATTTATATGGGAATATTATAATACTGAAGGAGAAGTTTGATTGTGCTGAGGAACAATATCTATCTTGATTGATCAATGACGAATAACTAGGGCTTGAGTTAAGTGGGAAATGGTTTTTTATTTGATTAATTTCATGATACCTCAATGTTGTGATAATAATATGCTTTCTAGGTGTGATTAGAATGATAAACCAAGTAAATTTAGGTAGAGATATAAAAAATGAATAAAAACAGATAAAATTAATGTGTTGATACTAGGATAATAAAAGGAAAATTTTGTTAATTTGAAAATATAGGTGTTGTTAATTACAGGTAGAGATGTTGTTTGGTACATGGAATATAAGTGAAATGTTTGAAATTAACATCCTACCCAATTGTATATTTTCTCAAGCTACACTTTTGGAATATTCAACGATGTAAGGAAAATTAGTTTAACTAATTAAGAAACCTCCCAATGTCTAGATAAAGATGAGAATTTCTTCAACATTCAACAGTTTTTGGGGAAATAATTTTTTTAACTGGAAGTTCTTCATGCATCACTTGAATAAGGATGTGCTCCAAGTGAAGATTCCAAGTAGTTTAATACAAATTTTTTTTATTTGAAAATAGGATTATTTTTATCATTAAATTATTCTTGAAGCTTTTATAAGAGGAATCAACTTGACCAATACTTCATTATATATTATGTTTCACGTTATCTTTATATTCTCTCTTATTGTCCTCTTTCTCTCTTATAAAGATCTCTTCTATAAATAAAACATGTTTTATTGTTTTTTATTCCAATTATTAGTGTCTGATCTTAAAACTCCAATTATGTAGTGATAATATTTGGACATAGTTCTAAGAGATGGAATTAGATTTTTCATAGATATCAAAAATATGTTGATCATTGAGATATTTTTTGTTATTATAATGATTCAATATTGAATAGGAATATATGAGAGAAATTTATTCACAAGGATGATTTTATACCCTCAAATCATTTACTTTTTCCTCTTATTCTATTATTTACTCAACAATTTATCTCAGGATTAGTCATGTGATTTTAAAACTACTGTTGATCACATTTTCATAGAAGTGATTCTGTGAAAATATTGATTTGAGCAAGATATTATTTTCAATTTTTTAGAGGAAACCATGACAGAAAGGAGTTTTTTATGTGTTTGTTCATTATTAGAGAGTTATTGGTGAATGTTTCTAGATATAGAGCATGCAATGCATGTTGTTTTTCATTGGAGAGTTTCCCATTATGATTAATGATTCGAACTAGAGAGATAATATTTTTAGAGCTAATTCATGTTTTTACTAAAATTATGATAAAGCTCATTTGGTTTTATACCATTTAATAAGTTCCTATCTATTAAAAATAATCAAATTTATTTTACTAGAAACAAAATTATAAATAAATTTAGGGTAAAAATATTTGTTTTCACAGAAGATGGATTTTTTCAGAAAATCATTTTTCTCACATGTTGCATGTTAAATTTAGAATTATATTCTACAACTTATTGAAATAGTATATTATAAAATAGAATCCATATTAAGAATCATCAAGTTAAAATATTTTAATGATAACACATTCATTTTTTGTCATTACGAATAGTGCATTTGGTAAAAAAATTCAGTTACCATGGTAAGTTTTTAAATAGGTTAAAAGGGATAGAATTAAAATGATATTGGTTAAAATGAAATAAAAATTATTTAAAACCTATTCTATAGCCATATTTAGACCGTATCTTATCAATTATTTCATTATGGTTTATTTTGGAGAAATTTTTCATTAGTAATACATTATTATATTTAAATATTTAAAAAAAACCCAAGTGAATTCTCTCCCCCACATATAAAATGACTCCCCATCTCCACTTTTATTTAAAAATCAGCTACCACTTGTAACATTAAATCCATCGACAAATACCTTTAAAAAATATATAACAACATCATTAATTTCCTAGTTTGATCAGAATACTTTCCAAGTATGTATTTAGGTAAAAACATAAGGATCTTGTATGGAAAAGTGATATAGTTCTAATCCATGTCTTTCCATTTTTATCTTTATATACCCCCTTTAAAACTATCATAACGACATTAATAAAATATCATAAATATAAATCATATATAAAAATGTTTGTATGTTTTTATTAACAATTTTTCATCTAGTTAACCATATATAAGAAATAATAAAAATGATCATACAAATGTGCATGCTGACAATTAGGGTGATGAGGTGTTTAAATTTTCATTACCAACTCTTATTTTAACAAAATGGCCCCGGATACCCTTAAAACTGACACCCGGACAATTCCTCTACATACCCAAATGGTTTTTATCGACCCCCACAGAATTGTGATAAGAACCCAGACATCAAACAACACACCATAGGGAATGATTTCACCCAACATGAACAACTACGTGGAATATATGTATACACAGAATGAAAGAGAAAGTGGATGACTAAAGTAATATATATTCAATAATAGTAAAAATATATAAAAAATGGGACAAATGAAAAACTATTCAATGCTACAAAACAAGTCCAACTATAAGGACCATAATCAAACAACTACTCTATAAGATGGTGAAGACAAACTCCAACCAACTCACCACCAGCTACCCAAAACTAGCTGACATGAACCTCATCGCCTCACTATGTAACCTTTCCTTTACCTACATTAGACGACATGAATATGTCTAAGTACCACAAAGGAGGTGATTAATGTGTGAGATAATCAGCATAGTAGGCTCCCACATAGGGTTTCCATATCAAGTCGTCGCATAAGTATTATTGAATTCTTATTTTAAATAAATCATTAAATGATAAGTAGTAAAGTACATTTATAGAAAAAATTGAATACAATTCCCTATTTTATGGTTTTATATAAAATAAGGTACAACATGAATATCGATACTAACTCAGAAATCTAGGTTGTACAAAACTGAAGCATAAACATAGGTATCAGTACCAAGGATTAGTATAGATCAAACTAGTAGACAAATAATACCATAATAAATCAAGTGCACAATCCAGTTCTTATGACAGTAGCCTAGAAAGAGGAGTAATACACCCTTGAATAAACCCCATATCAATTTCAATATTTTTCTCATATATCAACAGTCCTCAGAAATATTTTACATATCAATGAGTAAAAAACATTATAATCACAAAACATGGACGATGACCTCATGATAAACCTTCCTCTTAAGTACCCAAGGTACACCATGTTCCCATTTTCAAAAATCAATTTCATTGTTTCAAATGTACTCATATACTTCTCATTTATCAATAAAAAGGAGAAAATAATTTCTCTTTAAAAACACTTTTCAACACACACAATCAGTCATACCAATTTGATAAGTCAATTTATAAAGAAATAGTAATCTGGCTAATTATCTGAAGCTGGAGATGAAGCCACATACCTAAATTATTGGGTCGTGCACATAAGCAGTGAGACCAACCAACATTGAAAACCTAGCGAAGATAAAAACGAACCTCAAGAACAAAATCCAATCACACCATGATTTACAAAGTAACAACCATCATAATGGTACATGACAACAAATATGGAGAGACACAGTATGATAAAAATGAAGAATGAATGTTGAACGGATTGATCTGAAAGGAAAGTTGTCTCCAAATATTTTCATAGAGTAGCCTCGGCTCGAGATCAAAGGAATAAAGGTCGTTTAATTGGGACCAAACACCCGATAAGTTCCCTAAAATATATATACTTGGTGAATTACGTGATGTCAAACAACAATTCGTGTCGTGAATTCCATGCTGTGTATGTATTCCAAAACCCCATCACCACATATTTAAAAACCCATTTTTTTAAAACTCGAATGATGTGAAATATGCATTCATGATGTATAACATTTCACAGCATGACCCCTCTCACAACATACACCCAGAAACCATTACACATCATGTAGAATAGTTATACAGCATGAAATCCCCCTTCATATTCCAAAAAAGCTAGTTAAAGTTGAAGGTCTAGAAAATCTCCAACTTCACCATTATAGATATATTCCCAAATTCTTCACATTCCTCTATAGAGAATATAGAAACAGAGAAACATGACTAGTTCAAGAATGTACCAGATAAATCAGAAATGGTATGTTACAAAGTCACCACCATAAATACTTTCCATCACTGGGAAGTGATGTGGAATATGTAATCAATTTAAAATAATAAGGCCTTTGATCTATAATTAATAACATGCATTCCCAGGTCCCTTGAGAATCAAATCCTTATTTCTATAGAACTATGACAAAAAATCCTATTTACCACGAATAAAATTCACTTAAGAGAAAAAAATCTCAGTGTGTTTCACCAGAATATAAAAATATAGCTCTAACTAAATTTCACCCCAAATCATAACGTGAGCGGTATTAGGATGATAAATCCTAAGATGAGACATGAGGAAAACATCATCCGAACACAACAAATGAACTGGTAATAATAAGAGATAAGAAACCTATCCATGTAGCTTAGTGACCTAAAATATCCTATCATATCTTCAAGCCAACATTACATATTTTCTAAGATGAATGTGACCCAGGAAAAGAGAAAAATTCAAGAAAACTCACTCACCAATATTAATCTCTAGTGAATGATGTCTCTAGTCCTCATATAATTTATTTAGTCTCAAGTTTGTATCTAGGTGTCTATCTTCATCCTAAATCTTCATGGACATTTCCCGAACCAAACATGGCCCAACTAATGATACTTTTCACACATTAGTCTAAAGAAGTGGTGATCTACATGGTTTACCTTAAAATACCTCAAAGGGATCAGTTTTTATTAATGATTAATAACTGTTCTTATAAAAAAATCAACCAGTCCTAGATGGATATCTCATGATCATTCAAAATACAAGACACATGCATGGAGTATATCCTCTAGGGTCTGTACGATATGTTCCATATGACTGTCTATCTGTGGATAGTAATCTTTTATCAACATTACCTAAGATCCCATTTCCTATTGAAGAATCCTCCATAACCTTGAGGTAAACCTAGGATCCCTATAAAAAACAATAGAAGATGGAATTACATGTAACCTCAAAACTTCTTGTGCATACTTATTAACCAGATTCTCTGCATCAGTAGTGTTTTTGATTAGAATGAAATTAGACGACATTGTTAACCAATCCACAACCACCATGATAGAATTTCCCCCTTGAAGATTTAGTGGAAATATGACAACATTATATGGATACCCCGTCACATTCCAAAATCGGCACCAAACATGGCTGAAGTAAACTAGAAGGATTCATGTGCTCCTCCTTTATCTGTTTGTAGGTGGAACAACAAGACACAAACTCCCGGATTTCATGTTTCATACCCGACCACCAGAATCACATCATAATGTACTAATACATCTTTCTAGTTCCTAGATAACCAAACCACAATGATCTACGAAAATAAAACAACAATAATCTTATTATATATTTCGGGACAACAACCCGTTTCCCAAAGTAGATCATACCATCTAAATAAAGAGACAATCCAGAAATAGTCTTCCCAACATAAAGGCTTTTCAAGTCTTCTAAACTCATCATCATGCTACTGACTCCACAAAATAGACTCTAGAAGAGTTTATGATAACTAAAAACTAGTCAGAACCATATCTAAATATCCTCCTAATCATCTAAGTCAAACTGAGAAAAAATCCGTATAATGTCTCACTCCTCATTCGATTCCAAAAGAGCATGTGATGGTAGTTTCCTACTTAGAGAATCTACAATGGTATTTACCTGTCCCAAGGAGTAGGTGAGTTCAAATTAAAACATCTAAAGGTATAATAATGATTATCTCTATATGAGATTAATTTATTTCGGATAATATATATACCTCATACTTTTATGATCATAAAATCCAGTGAACTCTCCCCAAAAATATATTTCTGCGAACATTTGAGTGCATGCATGAATGTGGAATGTTCTAAATCATGGGTGGTGTAATTATTTGTATGCTGTCGAAGTTGAAGAGGGTCATAATATTCCACATGGTCATCCTGTATAAAAACACATCCCAAACCAATACCTGAAGCACCATAGAACACCATGTATCCCTTATTGGGATCATGTAAGATCATAATAGAATCCAATCTTAGAATATGTTTCAATTGACATATAAAAGACTGAATCTTTGTATCCCATGACAATTTTACCACTTTTTTTGTATTAGTATTCAAAGGTGATTCTATATTAGAGGAATCCTTGAAAACCCATTAGTAAAACCCAGTAAGAGCAAGGAAGCACTATATCACAAAGATATTTTGTAGTTTATCCCAAGACCAGACAGTCTGCACATTCTCAGGATCTACTAATAAGACATGTTTAGAAATATTGTTCCATAAGAACTTCACTTATTGAATCTAGAAACTACAGTTCGATATATTAATATTAATATTATTATTTCTCTGAATTTCCAAAAAAAAACTCATTTTGTGCTCGTGTTCACACTAGAATTTATAATAAATTAAAATATCATCCATGAAAACTACCAAAAAAGTGTCGAGTTATTGAGGGAATATCAGATTCAAAAAATCCATAAAAACTAAAAGAGATTTATTCAGACACTAAGGAATCACAATATATTTATAATGGACATAACTACTCCAAAAATTTGACATCGTTATACCAGACTCTTGAACACTGAGACGATGATAAAATAAATGAAGATAAATCCTCAGGAATCAAATTCCACCCCTTAACTGATCAAAAAAATCATCCACACTATGGAATGGATATTTTTTCATAACCACCAGTTGTTTCAACTTCAAATATTCCTCACATGACCGAAGTGAAGTATCATTATTCTTAGTAATGAACACAAGGGATTCCCAAGAAGAAATTCTATGGGGAATGAAACCATCTCCCAATATATTGTCCAATTGAATCTTCATCTCTTTCGGCTCCGCTGGTGCTATATGATATGAATGTATCTATATCGGCCATGTACGTAGAACTAGATCAATAGTATACTCTACCTTTATATCTAGAGAAATACTTGAGATGTCGATTGGGAAAATGTTAAAAAATATCTGATCAATGTTGGGAAAACCAATACAGATGGAAAATCATCTGGCGTAAACACATCATTAGATAGAAAAGTATGAATCTTTTAGAGGAGAGCCCCTACACTAGCTAACCTCAGGTCCAACTCCCATTGAAACACATGATATCTCTCATCAGCAGTAAAAAATTAAAAACATCGATGAAAAGAATCTACTATTTCTCTATGAGTTACAAAGTAATTCATACTGATGATGATGTCGAACTGATCCAAATCAAGAAATATATTTTCTTAGACCAAATCCATATCATCAATCCTTAATGAACATGAATGAAACTGAAGCACCAGTTTCCTTATCTAATGCAGAGGTTTCTTTTACACCATTACAAAGGTAATAAGTTATGATGGTTCATTAATCATATAAAAAAATTGGTTGGTAAAAATGAGTGGGAGACACCATTATCAAATAAAGAAATTTCTATTGATGTTGGAATACAAATAGTACCTCTTACTATTATCAGACCTACATATACATTCATAGGACAATCATCCGCTGTGTTAAAATGCTTCACTCTGAAGGCATATGGCTAGAGTCCATGATGATTAAAACTACACCAAACTAGCATTTGGAGCTCACAAACCCAGACCATAATGATGCAAAGTAATATCTAGATAGAAGCATTGTAAGTGACCAATGGGTCCAAAACTATCCTTCGTATTCATGGGAATATGACAAGAATGTCATGGTGTCTCACCACCTACCACACTAATTGAATGTTAGGGGCACATTTCTAGCTACAATGGATAGAATATAGGAGGCTCACTACTGAGACCCTCCTCACCCATACATACGATGATCATGCCACATCATTTTCTTCCCATGCATTCCCCTAAAACTGCCACTATATTGAAGATAAGGGTTTGAAAAACTCTCCTTTCCCAGCATATCTATATCCACCCACATTTATCTGCATTCCATCACCACATAGATGGAATTTTTTAACATTTATTCTTGTGATATGATATCCAGTCACAACCCATGTTGGTAATTTTTCTGCTTTCTACTGGTCATTCATCACAATGTATGGATAAAAATGGACATGCTCAAAAAATCGGTTGGAGTACGAAAATATAGATCATTGTTCCTATTGAAAAGACATGAACTTCAGTGAATTTTCTATCCTCATGGAATATGTGAAAAACTGTTGCATTAATATGTTTTTGAATCCCTTCTAATCAAAGGACATGTGCCTATCTGCATGGACCATGGAATCCCACCATCACTTATTGGATCTATTAAGCCTAAATGTTGCACACTTTACCCTGATAACATCAGATGTCACAAAAAAATTCAATGTTATAAACATTCCCATCTAGAAAATCCTCCACATTTTGAGGTTCACTCATTTCTATAATGGATGGTGGCTTTGTGTGTAAAATTTATTGTGATCTTTCTCCCTCTCTCTCTCCACTACTCTTCTTTATACCTCAACAAAAGCATTCGGAACTCCTGGTGCATTTTGATCAATGGAATTAACTACCTATACTATTGTCTTGAAGAGATTATGATCTATTGTTGGATTCCCTTGAAGAGCATCAGCTGCACCCTCCTAAATATCTTGTGGAAGACATCTCAGATGCAATCTATTGCACACTGAAACATTAGAATGATCAGACAATAGAAGAAATCTCAATTCAAAATAAAACACCCATAAGTATAAACTGATATTGAAAATGAAAAGAAACACGAGAGACACACATCCCATCATCCCGTGGAATCACGTGTCTCATTAGGACAAGAGATAATTACGAACTCATCACAAAAAACCTCTCAAGTATTGAGAAGACAATATCTAGTATAACAAATGTCCCAAGAAAAGGCCTCCTAAGGACGTAAATCCTTTGATACCAAATTGTAACGAATCGACCCATGTTACCTATAAAACTAGCACAAGGCCTGACATTCATGACAAGTAACCTTTCTCATCATGAACCCTTTAACAATTTTCACCTAAAAACCATTACACATTATATAACCCAGTTACACAGTGTAAAATAATCCATCATACTACAAAAAAAAGAATGTTCAAGTAGAACGTCAACAAATCTCTGAAATCACCATTTTAGATATCCTCCAAATTCCTTCTTAGTCCTCTATCAACAATAGTAAAAAGGAGAACCATGACAGGTTCAAGAATATACCTGAAATATCGGTAACGTGATGTTACACTTATAGTAGTTCATAATAATGGATACAAATAAAATAATACGATATATATTATATAAATATGCAACACCCATAGATTTAGTGAAATGTTTTTTTCAAATAAATTTAATCAATTTGTTATTTTATGTTGCATGTAATGTTGAGTTTATATTTCTTTACACACAACAATTAGTTTACCTTGTGTTATATGAAACATTGAGCATAGATGAAACATGAGATAATATTAAAATAATATTACGTCATATGATAGTTCTCACCTAGCCATTGGAATGATGGATATGAATATAATTTTTTAAATTTTGAAAATATGTGGTCTAAATATGCATATAAAAGGAAATCTACAGTTAATTATTATTTATAAATTAAATAAAAACAATTTGAAAATAAAGGAAAACATTTTATGAAAAAATATTTTACAAACAAAAATATGGTGTACCTTAATAAATTAAATAGATAAATTTTAATTAATAATTTTGAATATATTTTTATATTATATATTCAATGAATTGCAAAAAAAAATCGTCTTCTCTGTTTTCTAGATAATATATAAGAATAAACCAAATTTTACACTTAAAAACAATATTTTCCTTACAAGTAGTTTTTTCTCCCTTTGTGTAATTCTTTTAAAAATAATTTTTACTATTATAAAAATTATTTTACAAAATAATAATTAATTTTGAAATATATATATTAAAATAATCATAGGGTGAATTTTTTAAATTTTCTGAAAAGATAATTTTTTTTGGTGAATTGTGAAAATTTCCAATTTTTATTTTGAATGTTTATTTCTATGAATGCATTAAAAATTGAAAATAGTATTAGGATGGTTTTAAATGTATTATTACTTTCATTTTATATCTATTAATCAAATTTAGACAATTGGAATCAATTTTATGTTGAATTTTTTTAAAACATTCCCAACTTATGAATATTTACTCTTTGAAAACCCACATTCTAATCACATCGATATGATTAATTTTAATTAAATTATTCTAAATTAGTGAGTTTAATTTGTAAAAATGGTTACCATATTTATAATAAGATTAATTTATATTATATAATATTTTCAACTTAATTTTTGATCATAATTAATGTTAAAAACATAAAAAAATATTTACTACATTTAAGGTAAAAAGGGGTTTACCAAGGAGTTAAAATAAAAAGATAATGGTTGAAGATTACACAAAAACATGTCCAACACCCATTTTACATCAATTTTTAGTCCTTATATCTTCATTGTTTTACAGTAGAAAATTTTGGAGTCTTTTGGCAAGTTAAAAACATTGTTACAACATGTTTCTTTTTAAAAAGGAAAAGTGTTCCAGTCACCTTAGTTATAAAATGAAACCATATCTCCTATCATATTCATAATGAAAAAACCAATTGGTTCACCAATGTAATATCCTGTGTTTTTTTGAGCATGCTGAAATCCTCTACCCATTTTAATTATTCATTTTTGGTGAGAAGTCCAACATTATTTTAGATCTTCATAAGGTAATTCAAATATTTTCGTGGACATAATGATTTGTTTTAGATGAATATTAATTCAATTAATGTTCCTCATGATTTTGAATGGGTGATGGGTGTATCACATCTTGAATAACTAACCATTAAGAGTGCACATAGTAAGGATATTGTTTTGAAAAACTATGCAGAAGGGGGTGCAAGACCATTGGAGGCTTATGAAAATATTAACAGTGGTCTCACACACGGCCTGTACATAGTTAGTCAAAAAATTCTCCTAGCCATGCGAGGTATTTTTCTTATATAGTGTGTGTCACCTGGTTAGTCCATAGTTAACCTAACCATGTGGTGAAACCATGTGTTTTTTTAACAGCTGAAATTAAAAAACTGACCCTCCTCCATTAATATTTTCTTCCTCCTTATTTATTCTCCACCAACATGCACAATAGAGAGGGGATCATCATTTCTTCCTTCTTCTAGGTTTTTATCCCCATAATTATTATGATCTCTATTTTGATCATTTTTTGTCTTTTTAGAATCATGTCAGTAAAAACTTTAATCATGTTTCATCCTTTCTTATTTAAATCTCCATACAAAGTGGTAAATTTGTTTGAGTAATTATACCGTATTTGCAGGGTGTTCATTTAAAATGATGATTTCATTAATGCTAGCTCATGTTAGAGGTTAATATATACTGATTTAGAATCTATGACTACAAGGTAGTTTGTGCCTCGCTTTATAGTTTATTTTGTGGCTTTTTAGGGGGTGTTTTCTTAAGCTTGTCATTAGGTTGTCCAAGAAAGACCTAATAAATTAAATTCATGGCTGAAAATTAATTAATTAATCACATGAGAAGCATATGAGCATTCTCATCCTATTATTAAAATGGTTTATGCATATTAAGGGGATTTTTACCACATTTTAAGATTAAGTTGGGAGGGTTATTTATTTTAAATTGAATTATATATATATTTCTTGTGATTGTTCCTAGAGAAAATTTCAGGCTTGGAACAAGGATTGAGGTTTTGATAAGCACCTTTATTTTGGGGGAATTTTGTCATCATGTTGGTCTTGGAAAAAATACATGAGGAGATATTGGTCACCACATTGGGTGAATTTTTCAATAGATTTATGTGATGAGGTCGCCAAACTACTATAATAAACCGTCTGATATTTGGATAGTGTTGAACATCGGGATGAGTGACATTACCACAAGGCCATGATGGGAATGAATGATGTGTCTTAGGTATTATGTCAGATATTTCCACTCAATGGGACTCGATAATGCATTATTGGAGTCATGTAAAGACATATAGGACTCAGATGATGAGGTGGTTTTGACCACTAATTTTGGAAGAGACATCCTTTAGTTGTGTCCTGGGATAGTTTTGACCATCAGTGAGGTCATAGGTGCCTTCTATAGAAATTTGCAATGGTGGTGAGGATCCATCAGTTGAATATTTTTAGACTATTGGTTAGGGGATGAGGCTCACCATATACTGAGTCCACATGTATTGGATTATTTGTAAGCATATATATCATAATTATTTTCGGTTTTTGTTTTTGAGATGACAATTTTTTATTTATAGCATATACATTGTTCTACCATGGAAACCAATCATTGAGCTGATGTCAATTTTTCATAGATGAGGTATGGGGGACCATTTACTTGTTATAAATGCATTTTGGTTGTTGGTGCATGTTTGATCTAATGAGGTCTTGAGTTACTCTTTTAGAGCTTGGACCAGATAGTTCAACTATGACAACTTTCATCAGGGGATTCCATGGGATTTAGGCTATGTATCTTCATCACTAAAATTATATATATTTGAAGACAAGTTGATTTATTCCATATATATAATTGGGGGCATGTGGTATACTGGTGATGAATAACGAAGATGGATGCTTTCTTGTGGCTATTGAGAACAATGGAAATAGTTTATTTTTCATTATAAACAAGTTTCATTTTTATTTATTTTTATATACACATATATTATCATAGATGTAATACATGAATTCATTGGTGGTGGTCTACTATTATTTATTCTCAAACTCTACACAACACTCTTAGGAGGCATGTTGATTTTATTCTTCTAGGATAAAGTTATAGTTCAGGATCATGAATTTGACCTTAGTGATCTTGTCACAGTATATAGCATGGGATGGATTGAAAGGGACCTTGGAGATTCATGTTTTTTCATGAATTTACTTTTGGTATATTCTTTTTTAGAATGTTTATTATATCTATGTACTAGAGGTCACCCACAGCAGACCCATTCTTATTATTTTCATGATTGACCTAATATGAAATGGAATGTTTTTTAGTAGATAAAATGGTGTTTTATTCAAAAAATTGTATGGATGAGCTTGTTTATTATATGTGCATTTGTTTGTTAATTCTACCATTAGTGTGGATTAATAGTACAATGATTATATGATCTTTCTTCCACTATGTTATATACGTATATAAAATTAATATTATCACTAATAAAGTTTATATTATCTATACTAAAACCTATTTACGCCATCACTTCTAGTTGGTAGCCTTTGGCCTATGGGGAGTCACACCTAAGGCCCAATGGTACTATGAATGTTAGCATTATTCAAGTGGGAAAATGGTTTGCGGGGACAAAAATTGAATCAATGGAGTTCTTGAATTGTAATATGAAGTAGTTTTTTGTTTTCAACCAATGATATCAAATTTTATTTCTTTTATCTAGTCTTACAACATAGGATACATTTGAACATATACTAGGATGTAGTTGAAACTGGGTGCAGAGATCATGTCTGCATTCATGCAGCCCTATGTATGGTGGACAAAACAAGTTTTTGGTAGTGGAATTTTTTTATTCTACTTAAATATGTTTTTTTTATTTGATTTCCACATCAAGTGTCACAATTGCATTTGTTTTTTATTTTAATACGTATTTTTTCACTTTGAATGGTATGTTAATGGAGGTGTATTTTAGGTTTCATGATGGGATTTTTCGAACATATGATTTGTTTGTTCTTTGGATATTTATTGGGAACCTGGATTGAGATATATGGGGTTGGTTAGATTAAACTATCAAAAAAGGAAGATAAACAATTGTTGTCCTTATTAGCCTTACTTCGGTGTCATTATACTCTTCCATCCCTAGAATGTGGTTCTAATGAGATAATTATGATATGTGTCGTGACTATATGTATGCGATAAATGGGCCTAACTTTGGTTTGAGACTGTAGAGATGCCTATAGGGGTCAGCTATTGGAAGTGTTAACAAAGTAATTTGATTAATTATTTCCTATATATATTTTAAACAGTGGCATTTAACTCAGATACATCATATTATATGTGATATTTAACCTTGTTATGGTAAGTTAAGGGGCCATGAGTTCAGATGATAATTGATCCCTCAGACTGATGTGGGTAGGTAGGGGCCTAGATGATATATGTATTATGATAGGGTGTGGTAGGCGATTGTATGTATTGTGAGATTTCATATCCTATTAGTTATTTTCCTATCCATGTTATATATATAATGTTATGGTTTTCTGACCATTGTATTGGTATTAAGAATTATTCCACCAAGATGAGCTCAGGTGGAGTGTCAGGAGTGTGGTGATATGGTTCCATTTGATCATAAATTGGATAAGTCCCATGAGAGTCAGATTGAGGACCCATAGGGTCGGGTGGATCATGAGCCATAGGTATAAGTGTCGGTATTGGGTCTAATATAGTTAAAACAGATGGAGAATATAGAATATTTTGGGTTATGTCTTGTGAGAATATCAGAGTGGTCATGGTACATGTTATAAAGGGCATAAATATCGGAGCTTAGGGATCTAATCCATTGGTGGAAGACCTATCATGAGAGTTCCATTCATATCACACACTCTATTTGAGGGTGAGGGTGGTCTACAAGTAGTAGATAACTAGATTGATTGATTGTGGACTATCATTGATCGGCTTGAGACACTCTCATACCAGAGGGTGAAGCTGGTGATGTACATAGGCAGAGGGCTAGAATAGTGCTACTGGTACAAACTATTATAGTTTGGTAGACCCATATGAATGGTTTAGGAAGACATAGAGGCAAGGTTATTTTATCATTTATTACCTAAAATTTTATTATAGAGAGAGCATTAGAGTTCTTGATCCTTCAGCTTAGATACATTTCCATCATTTACTATGCATATACTTTCACAGACTTGTCTCGTTTCACAGCTGATATGGTGGGCGATGACACCATGAGGTGAGGCATTTGTAATGTAGATAATGGCATGACATAAGGGTGAAGGTAAATATACTGAGCCTCATTCTCATAGAATGGGAATTAGGTTCTGATAGATTAAAAAATTTTATGGACTGGTCATAATTGAGTGGTGTGGTGGTATCAGGTAATGTTATGGTGATACATTACATATTAGGAAGGGAGGTCATGTGGGTTCCCATTAGGCATCTCAGACCATATATTTATGTAGAACATTGAGTATTGGGCCTTCAGTGGTGGGAAGTTGTTACATTTGAATACATAGAGTGATCAAGCACTGATGAAGTTATTGGAATGTGTCTAGGTTGGGGCACTTTAGTGGTTCTATAGGAAAACTTCTTGGTTGTCTTGGATCTAGGGATCGAGGTAGACTCAGTTTTATTTTGTTGTTCTAGGAGTGGTTCAATAAGATCGTATCCAGTATTGAGATGCATGAGAATGTATTAGAAGAGACAGTGGGACCCATAAATGGGGTTAGTTGGTAGTAGCATGTGCAGGTCAGTATAGAAGACATGTCTCAAGCAGTCAGGCTTTTAGCCATGTTTACATAGTGGAGCTGTGAGGTTCATAGTCAGATGAGGATCCAACTACAGAAATTTTTACATAATGTGAATTATTGGGATTCCTTTTTATATTGGAATGGACTTTATTTATGGATTTATGGTTACTAGTTCGTGTATTGTTTCTGAAATAATCATATGTTGGTCAGAAGTATACATCATCTAGGATTCATGATATATATATGTGTATGTGTGTGTGTGTGAGGTGTGTGTCACTAGGAATGATATGGAAATAAATTGATGAATGGGTTGTATGAGGTCTATAGGAATCTATTCACTGATACGATGATTTTTTTATTTGAGGTTCAAGGTACCGTTATAACTTTTGTGCATCAGATGAGATGTCAATCCACATATCTACCTTGTGTGAAATTCACACGAGGAGGTCATCTGATGTGATGTGGGACATGATGGGTGTCAGATGTGACACTAACATGATATTAGAACCTAATGAAGTGAAGAAGTGATGAAGCTTCATGATAGGAACTTTGAGTCCTTGGATAGTTCCTAGACCATCTGATTGTTTGTGTTTTGGGTATTGAAGTAACCGGGGTATGTAATTATGTAAATGAGGTGTCCCTAGTGAGAGTTGGCATGTGGAATTATGAACAAGGTAGAAGAGGATGATTTTAATAACATGTGTACATTTTATTCTATCTCTATCTATAGAATGATAGCCTAGGGATGAGATATATTAAAGTGGGGAGACTGTAATGTCCAAATTTTTTGGAGTAGCTCAAAATCCTCAACCCTTTAAAATTTATCATGTTTATGAGGTGTCCATCCTCATTTCATATTTTAATATTCTAATTATAAGAGTTTCATTATCTCAATTACATGTTTTTAGCTCTTTCTTAATTCTTGGAATGTGCCTTGGGGTTTTTGATGGGAGTATGGTGCACCAAATCCTAAAAACCCAACCATTCAAAGTGTGTAGATTGGGGAATACTATTTAGAAAAACTGTGTAGCCTTGCAGGGGAGACTATGAATCCCTCCTTATTCATTGTGCATGGTTTGAAAAACCCTATAGAAGGTAGAAAATAGTTTTTAAAGGCTTCTTCTAGTTTTAAAAATGGTCTCATGTAAGATTTATGCATGGTTAAGAAAATCATGGCCAAACCATAATAGGTGTGGTGCCTAGATGGTGTGTTTTTCAATGTTGGATCATAGATAGCTAAATTGTTTGGCCAAACTATGAAATATATTTAATGGGTCTAAATTATGAAACTAATTCTCCTACCTTTACATTTTTATCCTCATTATTTAATCTCTACCCACACACATAGGATTGGGGAGTTCCTCATTTCGTCCAACTGCTGTGGTTTGATGTCCACTCTCTGTCTAATCTCTATTTTGATCATCTTGGGTCTCATTGGAACCATATCACTACAAAAATAATAATGTTTATTAATTTCTTCTATTCTATTTATTGAAATTTCTCTAAATCCATGTGATCCATTTTACACTATTTTTTGGTCATTCATCTAAAATGTTGATTTCTTCCAAACAGAATTTTGTTTGATGCTGATATTGGATGAGAGAGAATATTCAAGTATGTGGTAGGTGGTTCCTAGAAATCTATTTTATTTTTATATGTTTCAGGGGCATGTTCTTGAGCACTCCATTGAGTTGTCCAAGAGAGGCCCTATATATTAAAATATTTTTTTAAATTAATTATTTGATCACATTAGATTCTTATGAACCTTCTCCTCTTTAACTATAAATAGTTTCCACCTTTTTAGGTGATATGTACCAATTTGGAGGATTAGGAATGGTAGTTTATTTATTTTAAATAAAATTATAAACATATTCCATGTGATGGATCCATGTGAATGTGTCAGGCTTGGACTGAGGATTGAGGTGGTGATGACCGCCAAGATTAGGGCATTATTGGTTGTTTGGTTTGCTTGTCCCTTAACCATGAGTAGATATTGACCACTAGGCTTGGAAATTTTGTCATCATATTGAGTTGATGAGGTCAAAATATGGTGATCATAGACTGTGTGATAATGGATGGGGTTGTCCATCGGGATGGGAGACACGATTGCATGGGAATAATGTATCTGGATGATGTGTCTTTGGTACTATGGTGGTGATTTCCAATCACCATTATTGGCCAATACGTAGATGGAATTGTTTTCTCATATATAAGTCTCAAATAATGAGGTGGTGTTGACCACTCAAGTGGGTAGAGGACTTTATGAGATATATCTTGGAATGGTGTTGACCATCTGTGAGGCTGAAGGTTCTTGTTATAGAAATCCAGGTGGATGGGGAGGAGCCCACCATTAATGGTGTTGGGATAATTAGTTAGGGATTAAGGATCACTGTATATTGAGTATTCTTGGTTAGGAATTTTTGGAGAGATCTATATCATCAATCCTCTGGATGTTGGTATTTGAGATAACTTATTTGGATAAAAAAATCATTCTCCCTCATACACCAAGCTTTGAGGTGACATGAACTTTTCATCATTCAGGTCCAAGGGATGAGGTACTCCCTAGTCATGAATATTCATCATTGCTTCATGTATGATGGAATTATGTGATGGGTTACTCTTATCGAGTTGAATATTGAGGGTTTACCCAGGATTCATTTTGTTAGGATATTTCATGGTGTTTTGGCTATGTATCCTCACCACTATTTATATATATATTCATATATATAAATAAAATAAATATTTTCAATTTATATAACAGGGGGAACATGGTATCCCAATGATGGAAGAATCAAGTGATAACTTCCCTGTGGTTGTTGATATTAAGGGAATAAGTTTATTTATTGTGTATACATGCAGTACCTTTTAATTTATTTTTAGATACACCTGCATTATCTATGTTGTAATACAGGAACATATTGACAGAGGCCTACTTAGATTTATTTTCATGCCCAACATGGGACCTTCAGGATGTGTGAATATTTTGTTCTTATACAATTAGGTAAGGTTTCAAGCTCATATCTTAGACCCCAGTCATCATGTCACATTTCTTAGAAATGGATGGAAGGCGAAAGACTATGGAGGTTCCTATATAAGATGGAGTTTACTTTTTTGGTATTTCTTAATTTAGTAATTTTATTATATGTATATACTAGATGTAAGATATTCATGAAACTTATATATTATTGTCATGTTTGACGTGATATGATATGTCATGTTTTGTTTTATTAGCTAAAAATGGTATTTTATTCTAAAAATGGTATTTTTGAGATTGTTGATTATCACTGCTTATATCAGTTTCCTTTTCTACTAGTCCAGGTTAAAGGTTCTTTGATTTTATAGAATTTGTTTACATATGTTATATAAATATATAACAGTAATATTATCCCCACAAAATCATATAGTCTCCCATATATCACCTCTTTACAACCCTACTACTAGTTGGTATCATTTTGTGTACGGGGAGGCACTCCTAAGGCCGTGTGTGACTCCGACCCTGAGCACTATTCTGGTGGAAATAGATGTTAGGGAGATAAATCCAATAAATAACAAAATAAATTTTATAATTCACTCCTCTCATCCATGAAAACAATTTTTTTGTAATAAGTATTACCTATGAATTAATTTTACAAAAACCAAAATAGGTTTTATGAAGAAGATATAACATCCCTAATCGAGTGTTTCATTTTATTCATTCCTCATCCTCATTAAATTATTATTAAAACATGTTTATGTAATATCCTTAGTATCATCCATATACATAGAAGTTATTATTTTTTGGTCATTACCTTTATTTATGTCCTCATCCATGAACTGGGTTTCGAAGTCATCATTCAGTTGCACAACGATCTACAACCTCACAAACCAGTTTTACTTGTTTTTCAATTAACACATCTCATTGATGGGTATAATGATAGATTAAATGTATATATCTTATATTTATGATATTATTATAGTAATCTAATTACTATATAACATATACCTTCTAGATTTCTATTATGGGGGGAATATGATAATGTAACTTGTGTGTATAGCAGACTACCACCACACGTATTAATGACATTAACTCATGATTTATATAGATGGTAAATAGAGTGGATTTAATAAAAATATTTGATATATATATTATAAATTATTCTTTAATGGTAATATATTATTTAATTTTCACTATTTCAATCATTCATGAAAATGAAAACAACATTCTTCTGTACGTACGACCTACCGTCTTTTTCAACAGTGTATTTCATTTTAAATATCCAAAATTTAGGCACTAATAAAAATACATATATACTAAATATATATGATATTTATAAAATGGTTAAAATTTTTTGGATTATGTAATGATGATCAATTTAAGAGGACCAAAAAATAAAAAATGAAATCATTGGCAAAAAAACAATGTATTTTTTACTTGAAATATTACTTTAACATGGAATTATTTATAAACACGTTATAAAAAGGTCATAAGTAGATAATATATCATATGATTTATAAATATATGGTTATTTTATATCATTATATTAAACATATATTTGTTACATAGGAGGTTTTAACATGTTTGAAGGAGTCAATACTTAAGGCAAGGGATTTCCATCTCACTATTATTATTTGTGAGACACATGCCATATTCACCACATATTTATTTTTTGTGAAGTTTATACTACCGATTTCTGTATTTTATGATTTTTTAACTAATTTTTTTTTATTTTTATATCCATTTGATGATCACTCTTTCATGGGGAATACAATTCAGTGCTACTAAAGCGGTAAGTGTTTGAGGATACAATCTCATTGTTTATTTGGAATGTCTATGTGTATGATTACAATTATAATATATTGTGACACATTTCAAAATGAACTCATTAATTTGTTGTAATCTATTAATTTCATGAAAATACAAGTTTTAACTTCATTTTCATCTCTTTATGTACTCAATAGATTAATTTGTTTTAATGAAAAATATTCTTTATTTTTATCTTCAATAAAAACCGATTTTTTCTAAAATCTTATTTTCTAAAAAAAATTCAATTTTATTAATATTATCTAGATTAATTTTTAATTTTTAATTTTACAAATTTCTAAATATTCACAAAACTTTTTGAAATGTATCTCTATTTTATTCCAAAATAATGCTTTTTTGGGTTTTATGGAAAATGTGAAAGGAATCATTGATATGTGTGACATGAATGGTGTTTCCCACCATCACAACCAAATGATTATTTTAATGTTTCGTTTTTAATTTTAAATTATTATTTCAAAATAAAATTATCTCCAAATGTTTTTGTGATTTTTTTTGTAGAAATAATTTTTTATTAAATGTTATTTTTTCCTGAAATGTTTTGAGCATATATTCAATATAATTTTACATCTATGATAACATCCTCTGAAATTAATTATTATTTACTTGGGATAATATCCAATAATTCCATTATTATTATTTCATAGAATGGTTTATTTTTATTATGATAATATGTTTATGAATTTTTTTTGTTTCCATGGCTTATACCATGATACAATTCTTAGGAAACTCGCTTCTTTTTTCAAAGTTTTTTTGTCTATGAAATGTATATGAAACCCATTTATTTTACAGGGGTTATGGTATAATGTAATTATTATGAAACCCATTTCAATTATTGCGATCTAATGTGATTTATTTTTTATGATCATGAGTCACACTCATGTATGACTTTTATTATGTGATAGGGTTTTGTTATAACTATGGATTGTGGTTATGTTGTAACCTAGGATGGTGGTTACATTATAATTTTGATGGTTGGGAAATATATGTCCCTCCAATTAATTTTATTATTATTAATGTTATATAAGATCAAATATTACATGAGAGGTTATACCATGACATGATGGTGGTTCATGGGAGGTTATCAAATGCCCGAAGGGGGGGTACACATGAGGTTATTCCAATTCTGAAGTAGGTACATAGGAGGTTATCACAATACTAACATGATATGAACGTCTTGTTGGGTATCCTTGATAGAAAAGATTATATTATTTTGTATATGTGAAAATATATGTCTTATTCCAATGTTATGTTCTCATATATCATGTTATTCTATTCAATTATGATTCATGTCTTACTAATTACCAATATTTACTCCACTACAATGTTTTTTGATATTTGTCATGTGGGGTAGGTTTTAATATGTTACAATCATGTTCTCATAATATTTTTCCCTCATTATGTTTTTCTATTCCCCATTTTTTACCTTATTGAGCATCTAAGATCACCCTTTCTTATATTTCCATTCCCATGTTTCAAAAAAAGTATTTATGCGGGGTATTTCTCGGAATAGTAAAAAAGGGGATGATATTTATTGGAGATGTTTAAGATCATTATCTAAATTAAAATATTGTTACATAGTCTCTAAAGGCACAAAACCATTACGATCTTCCAATTCATATTTCTGTAATATAATGAATATACTTCTAAAAGATGTAATATGTATAGATGATATATATGAGTCTCTATAGTTGATATCATAGGAAAATATTAGGTATCAATTTGAATGATGGATTAGAAAAGCTTAGTGAGATCCTTGGGGATACATCTAACGATATGTATTGGGATATGCCTAAGAATAATTCTAAGGATTAGTCCAAGTATAAGAAAATGTCATAGAATTTTCGTAGAGGATATAGAGAGTAGTTTCTAAGTAATTACATCCATGTTTGGATAATAAATGTATATGTTGTTTTAGAACAGTGGTACCTAAGGTTAGTAACTCCAGAAGGGTGCATTGATCTGGACTTGATCATCATAATGTCCATAAAAATGGTCCTTTCTTCACACCTTCGTTGAAATTCCTTGGGGATAAGATTAGGAAATTAACAACCTCTTTATGAAATATCATGAATGATTTAAATTTATGGTTGATATGAATGAGATAGGTTAAGAATAACGTGTCATAGATTAAAATGAATGCACCCTAATTTAGAAATACTATATTTTTTTTCATGATTATGCGTTTTTACACCATGATTCGAGTTTCTAACACAATTATTTCTTGATTTAGTCAATGGATAGAACCTAAATGGACCATGTTAATACTGATAGTAAATAAAAATTCCATGATTTCCCTCCTAATAACCCAATTGTTTTGGGAATGGAATTAGAAACGGATTTGTTATACACACAATAATTTCTCAATATATGAGTCTTGGTGAATATACAAATGGTAAAAGAAGGGAAAAACTCTACTGAGTCCTTCAAAAGTAAATTTCCATCTAATTTTAATGGGTCCATTGTTCCACTAATCACTATTAAATGGATAAATCCAACTGAAAATATATTTTCCATTCTCAAATGTTTGGATCATGAAAAGGACATTTTGGTATTCTACCATTAAGAAGTTAAATAAAATCAATGACATAAGCTTATTAAGAATATAATTTAATAGGATATAATTGGATCCATGGAATTGAATAAGATTAAGAATTATTTTTTTATTATGTAATTAACATGTATTATATTAACCAATATTGAGATGAAATTTCTGGAGCTCAAATAAACGGAAGATGAATCTTCTGGTACCGATTAAGATAATTTTACAAGACATGTATAATATTCTTTTGGTTTAATCAGCAGTTTATAATGAAAAATAGAATGATTATTTAGTGTATTAAGAAATTTTATTTGAAATTCATTGGTTATAATATACATTAGTAGCCACCAATATGTCCTTCAATGTCCATTGAAGGTAGAAATTGAAACTAGTGATTTTAACAGTTAACATGGTTTGGATAAGAAAATGAATATCAAGTCTCATGAGAACTCCAATAAATAAAATTCTAGAATGATATTTCATTCAACTATATTCGATAAATTTGAGAATAATCACTCAGGTAAATTAATAAAATGAACAAGAGGGGTTTACATGTGTGTTAAGACTAGTCATCAAGAAAAACAATGTATAATTAATGTGAAGAGGCCATTAAATGATATTAATATAGATAGAGAAATTAAAAAAATAAACCACCAAAACTCTAGTGTTTCAAGTGTAAGTAGGTTGGGTAATTTATGATTCTATCCCAAATCCAAGGGAAGTTTTCGATGCTAATCCACAGAAACACATGAAGATAAGGGAAAAAGTGAAATCTTATACAATCATAATGGATGAATGAAATCATGATAATTAGGGAACACTTATCCTCCAATCCTCAGTTGGTAATTTCATGTTTGATTTATTATGAATGATTCCTTTATAAATCATATTGTTCACCCTTTAGTCAAATTTCATGTAATTACCTCCCTCCACATGTATTTTGGAATAATTAAATCACATTTGATATTCTATAGGTACAAGAATGAACTCAAGTTTCCAATAATTTTTTTATAATATAATATACTATATTAGGAATAAAAGGTGACTTAACATTTAGAGGTTCATATGTTTCCATGTAATATTAACTGAATAGTTATGGATAAACCATGGGTTTGAGAGTTAAACATTGTTCATTTGTTCAAATTCACTAACACCCCTTTTGAGGTTTGGTATTATACGATTTTATCAATATTAAGGATATTTTAAGAGATATTTATGGAATAAAACAATTTGGTTTTGTTTATGTTTTAGAGATAAAATTATTTGAGGAGAAATACCTTTACAATTTTTAGGCATATTATTAATGGAATTGGTAAACTTTAGGGTTTATCTTACCTTTTATATTTAGCCAATTATGGGTTTTATTCGATCACCATATGAAGTTCACATAATTTATAGAAATTAAAAAATATTTCTTGCTGGAGAAACTAAAAAAATATAAATTAAGTCAGTGGTAGGGTTTCATGGTGTACCACATTTAATTTTATTTGATCCAGATTCAAATTTCATCTAATTTTTTTCTTAAATAGTGATATGAAGTTGAGTTTTGGCACTACGTATCTTCCTCAAATAGATGACCAGTCTGAGAAAATGGTTCGAACCCCTGAAAAAATTCTAATATATTGTTCGATGAATATCAATGTGGGTGGGGATCAACATATTATTCAAGTTTAGTTTTCTTAGAAAAATATCTTTCACTCAAGTACTGAATATGATCATTAGGAATCCATTTATGGAATGAGATATAGAACTAAAATATACACAAATATGGTTGTATAGAGAAAGATACTAAGTCATAAGAAAGTTGAAAATAGTATTGAATGTAATGTCTATTTAGAAACTTGTATGGGAAGCACAATGTTTAAATAAATATTATTTAGATAATATTCTATGAGGTCTAGAAATTGAAGTTGGTGAGAGGGTTTCTCATTGAATTTATCAGTGGAATAATGAATCGAAAATGAAGCCCTTGGTATATCAGGACATTTGAAATTATATATTATATTGAGACAATAGCTTATTTATTGGGGCTTTCACTAAACCTACATCAGGTCCAAGATGTGTTATTTGTATCTCTCTAGAGGAAGTATATACCTAATCAATCACATGTATTAAACTCATTGGTTGTACCACTAGAGCGTAATATTTTTTTTGAGAAATTTTTTGTGGAGATTATAAATTTTATAGAGAAATATCTGTGAAATAAGATGACACACCTATTCAATGGTTTGTTGTAAAACCACCATCATGAAGAAGTTATGTGGGAACCTGATTATGTATTCTAGCAAATGTAAACTCATTTTTTAGTACCAATGGAACGAATCATGAGTGTGAAAATCTGTTTAAGGGGGTAGAATGTAACAAACAAAAATATTTTGAAATATTTTTTAAAATAAATTATTTCTTTTTTATATTTTTTATTTATAAAAAAATACTTAGTTTATCGTTAATTATAAAGAACACTAAGTATATCTTGAATTACATGCAACACAATGTTTAAATGAAATATGACATACAACTAAAATATTATAATTTATAATGATAGTTATCACCTAACGATTGTATTAATAGAAAAGAATATTATTAAATATATTATGAAAATATTTAGTTTAAACATGCACATAAATTTTTTTATTTTGAAAAAATTTAATTCAAAATTTAAATTAAAAACAATTTGAACATAAGTTAAATCATTTTATTAAAACTGCTTTTATTTACCCAAACATGTTTTACTTTAATAAATTTAAAAAATCACATTTGATAAATTATATTAATTAATTCTAAATATTATGTATCTAATAACTATTATAACATTCATATTATGTTTCTCCTAGAAAATAGATAATAATAAAACCAATTTTTCTATTGAAAACTATATTTTTTAGAAAAATTTATTTCTCACTTTTTGCACACTTATTTTAAAAAAATATTCCCACATTAAAAAAATCAATAAAAAATAAACAATGTTTCTTAAATCTAAATTGAAAATATATCAAAGTTCGAATTGTCAATAATTTTATGAAAACATAAATTTTTCTATTAATAATGAAAAATATATGTTTTTATTAGGAATTTTCTTATCTATTGAAGCGTTTTGAAAAATAGAAATCATTTTCTGATGGTTTTAAAAGTAATTTTTTTCAATTATATATCTATTAATCTATTTTAGGTATAATCATAATTTTTATATTAAATAAGGATATTAAAATATTCTTTACATATGAGAATTTTCTATTCGAAAACCCAATTTCTCATCTCATCTTCCAATATAATATAATTTAAATTCTAACACATGTATGAATTATATTTGAAAAAATTTATTTCATGTTTTTAATTATAATAATTTATATTACCTAATAACTTCCACTTATTTTATGACCATAATTTATATTCAATAAATAATAAAAAAATTATTTACTGAAGTTAAGGTAAAAAAAGGTTTATTTGGGAGGGTGGTTAAACGAAAATGTTAAGTTTTAATGTGTCCTAAAAAAGTTCAAAAACCATTTTCAGAAAATAATTCGACCACATATCTAATATTTTGGATTATTTCCCATTTTTTGCCTTGTTTCGTTTGAAAAACAAGGTTCAACCTTTTTCTTTTCAAAAATTAGAAGTGTGTCACTCACCTCCCTTTTAAAAGGCCCAACCCTCTCCAATCATATTGATGCTTCCAAAACCAGTAGGTTCTGATATTATCAACCCAGATAACATTCATAACTCCATACTCTCTTCATATAATCCTTATTTTGGTCATAAATCCAACCTAATAATCCTTTTGGTTCAAACCAAAAGCATATGTCTGAAGAAGATGCAATGTCCCTAACCAAGCATTTTATTATATTTCTTCCTGCACCTCATTCAATTAATATTAAAATGACCATAAATATTGACCATAGTATCATCCATATAATTATATTTATTTATGTTAATTTCAAGATGTATATTTCTATCCCTTTCCAACAACTGGGTTATGAAATCATCATTTGTGTGTACGGTGGACTACCACCTCCCAAACTGATGTCATTCTATTTTCAATCACCACATATCAAAGATGGATATATCGATTGACTAATTGTTAATATATAAATTTATTATAAATATGGAATTATTATATCACATTTAACTCCTCATATTCCATTCTTTTGGAATACAATAACGTCAATTAGGTTTACGACAAACTACAACCACATGAAGTGATGTAATTCGTTCAAGCTTTACTTATAAGGTCATAACGATTTTTTCAATGAACATATGTGATATATATATATAATTTATAATTATTGAATTTTAATACATATTTTCCATTCTTTCATTCAACATTTCATGAAAATAGTAACAATTTTTATGCATATGTACAGCATATCGTCTCAATGAATGGTGTATTTCATTTTCTATCTCTAAATTTTATGCAGTACTCTAAATAAATATATAAAATAAAAATATTATTTCTATATCATGGATAAAATTATGGATATTATGTAATAATGATAAAATTAAAAGGACCAAAATATAAAAAAATTAAATCATACATGTAAAACAAAGTAGTTATTTCCATAAATGCGACTTTAACATGGAATTGATGGTTGAAAGGTAATAAAAGGTCATAATTATATCATATATGATATGATATATATATATATATATATTTATAATTAAGATTTTGTAATATAAGTATAATAAAATTATATTTAATATATATGAGTTCTAAATGTGTTCAGAAGATGTTATGACTTAAGGAAAGAGATTTTCATCTCACTTTTATTTTATGTGTGACACATGCCATATTCAACACATGTTTCCTTAATGTGTTGTATATAATGTCCATTAATGTATTTTATGATTATTTTTCAAAAATTATTTTTATTTACATATACATTGGATGATCTCTATTTAACGGGGCTTACCATTCAGTGTGACCGAAGAGGTAAGGGTTTTATGATAAAATATCATCATTTATCTGCATTATTTATGTTTATGCTTCCAATGACGAAATATTTTGACCCATCTTTCAATAAATAGATTAATCATACTCTATTATGGTTGCATCATGAGAATACATGTTTTACCTTCATTTTACTCTATTTATGTACTCACTAGTTAAATATAATATAGTTTATAATAACCATATTTATTTCTCACTTTGGTCAAAAATTACTGTCCTTTTAAAAAACATTATAAGTTAAAATGTATTCAAAAATATTTTAAACAATTTCTGAATGATTTATTAACATAATTTTTATCCATTTTTAATTTTTCTGCAAAATTTGCAGAAGAAATCACCATCTCATTTTCCAAACCTTTCAAATTTCAATTTTATCAAAAATGTGAAAGGAATCAAGGAAAAATATGGAATGAATGATATTTTAAACCATGATACACATATAATTTTTTTAAAACTAATTTATAAAATTAAATTATTATTTTAAAATAAACATATTTACAAAAAATATGAACTGTTTTTTTTGAAAATTTATTTTGAAAGAAAATTTATCTTCCTCAATTAATGTTACAAGTGTATTTTCAAAATCTTTTTCCATATAATATTACATACATTTATGTTACTTACGGTTTATTGGAGACATGATAGAAGAAAATAATTATTATTCATTATATAAATGTTTTATGATTACAATGATAAGATCTTAATGAAACCTATTTCATTTAATGGATTATACCATGATAAAATGCTCAATAAACCCACATATTTTCAATGGGTTATGCTATGATGAAACAATGAAATTTATATGAAACTCATTTATTTCTATGGATTATGGAATAATGTAATTCTTATGAACCGCATTTATTTTAATGGGTTATGAAAAGATTGATGTTTTATGATTTTATAGAGCACACATGTATGATTATTATTATGCGATTTCATTTATGTTATACCCAATTATGTTTGTTACATTATAACAAATGAAAATGGTTACATTATAACCAAGATAGTTGAGACCAATATTTCCCAATGAATTGGCTAATAATTAATGTTATATGAGATCAAATAGTACATGGGAGGTTATCAAACACCCCAAAGTCTGTAGACAGGAAGTTATCCTAAACCTAATATATAATACAAAGGAGGATTTCCAAAGCCCAATTTAGGTATATAGGTGGTTATCACTGTCTAAACATGGTATCAATATCTTGTTGGATTGTATTGACAATAGATTCCCTATGATTATATTTTTTTTGAAAATCTATTTCTTATGTCAATGTTATTTTTTCATGGCAATTTTTTTCAATTTTAATTTATATATAATGAACTTTTAATATTTATGACATCACAATAGATTTTTTTCATTGATGTGCACGGTATGGTTTTCTTATGTTATTCTCGTGTTTCCATACCCTTATAAACACATTATGTTTCCATATTTTCTAGGTTTATCCATACTATGCATCTAAGATAACCTATTATTATGTTTCTCTGAATATGTTATAAAGAACGGATTTATTTATGGTATGCATTTTAGTTTAAAAAATGGGAGGATCTTTATGGGATATTTTGAATATCTTTCACTAAATAGGAAGATTGAGTACATACTCTCTAAAGCACTAAACCATTATGTTCCTCATGAGTATGTTTGTAAAATATTATTAATAATATAATAAATGTGTAATATATATTTATAACAAGTTTGGGTATCTACAAATTATCATTCCAAAATTTTATAAAAACATTCTAACTGGTTATTTTCCATCATTTGGAAAATTTGAAAATCACTCATATGTACGTGCAGACTATCTTCTCATGAGTCGATGTATTTTAATTTTTATCAAAGTATAAAATTTATTATATGTATAATTTAATTAAACGAATTATTATTATATTTATGAAATAATCATAATTATGGAAAGTTATAATGATAATTACCTCTCCCTCACATTCATTAAAAAATGGAGCCATTACTCATGTGTACGTACAACCTAACATGTCTAGGATTGTGATATATTTCATTTTTCATAACCATAAAACATATGTGGTTATAAAATTATTATTAATGTATATAAGTTATAATTATAACATGACTAATATTTTATAAAGGATATTATCATAATCCATTTGATCAAATTCAATCCACTAAAGAAATTTTTGACTGTTCACCCAAACAGCCTTAAAACATTTGATGTTAACCTAATAAATTAAATTATCATTTAATACATATGTAAAAGTGAAATAAAATGAATAATTATACATAAATAGGATAATAAGAAAGAAAATAATTAATAAAAATTTATTATTTTGGATGATAAAGAATGTACATGAAAATTTGGACATAAAGTAACAAAAAACATTAACAAAAACAATCATTTTAATTGTTTTGATGTTTTTTTTCTAAATACTTTTCTTATATACCCATATTGTTAAAATTATTTTAGTTATGTATTTAAATTTACATATATTAATTAGTAAGAAAATTTTATGTCCTTTTTTTACTTTCATTCAAAAGTTTTCAAAAAGTAATATTTTTTTATGATTTATATAGATCATTTTTACTTTCATCACCAAAATTATAAATGGAATGTATTATTTTAATAAACATGTTGTTTGGATATAATAATTTTCAATGGATATCATGATCTTGTACCATTTTCTAGATACCATTGAGTTGAATTTAACCCATGTCTTATATAGGAAATAGGTGTCTCATAAACCATATTAGGTATATAGGATTCACATCACATAACTTCCATTTAGTGTATGATTTCACAAATGAATGAGGAACAATTATATTAAAGTGTAAACAAATTCTGATACAAATTTTTTTCATAAAAATACATAGTGTACTTTTTCTAAACATTCCAAACATGTATATTGATTCTTTCTTATGAATGTTTATATGAGTTTACAGGGATAGATTCTATAAAGAATACGATGATGACATAGGCATTATGCACAACAGGTGGAATGACCCTAGTGGGTTAGTATGGAATATGTTCATAAACAATGGACCCTTTGTGGCTATAAATTTTTCGGGATCTGTTGTTTGGAATAATCTTACATGGAGAAGTTGGATGTGATAGTGCTTGGAGAGGATGGGTTCCCAAGTTATGGGAGGTGGTTTTTTCTAATGACTACCTTTATATGTGAGACTCATGATATGTGTTTTCTAACATATTAAGATCATTTTATTCTAGTACAAAAGCATGATTAATTCAGTCATAGTTGTGGACTTTTATAGGTTGGCCAAGGCCTATGTGGTCAGACTTAGTGACCTTAGCATGAGACCTTATCTTTTGGTTATGTGTAAGAGCCTACCAACATTTTTTTGAGGGATTGATGCACCGTAATAGTTGTTGAGTTTAAATAAATCATTCGATAGCCTTAGTTTTATTAAAATGAGATAACATCAAGTGTTTGTGGGTGGAATGTTTGTCAGTTTCAAGGGAAAGAATGATTCATATGTTTTACCCAAGAGATCTATAATTGTTTAGTAAGAGAATCAATTCTGACATTAGATGGTTGATTCAATGGTGTTTAGAGTGTGGGTAGAAATTTTTTTTCTGAAAAGTATTCCTACATTGAAGGGTGGTCATGTGGATGGACTTGACTCATGTAGAAGTTCAATTATTTGGATATAACTTTGATGATGACTCATGATAAATGAGGCTAACAACCTATAAGGAATTAAATAATTTAATGGTTATTTTAGCATAGTCATTGTAATGTTCACCCACATGGTTTTATAATTGGTTTTAGTGATTATATGAATGAAATTGTGTGTATTTTGGGTTTTAGGTGTAGTCCAGATGGATGGAACATGTTGGAGGTTCATGATGTCATTTTGGTTATGTGAATGGGTGGATTTAGTATAAGAACCTATTGTTTTTGGTGAAATCAAGGTGATGTGTTCTGAATGTGGTAGTACCACATGGTTTTGGATTAGTGCAATGTATCATTTCCATTTACCAAAAGTATCATTCAATCATGAGGGAGAAAATCGAGCAGTGTGATGGTGGTAGTGATACGATCAACCATTTTTCATGGATAATTTGAACGGATTCATCATGCATTTGATATTTTTTATTGGGTTTATATTCAATCATGGTGTATGAGAGATTATTAATCTCTTTTGGTAAAGGATTTATTACACCTTTAAAGGGTTATGACATGACCTGATAGAAATAATTGAAACCAATAATAGAGGGGTTGTGGTGGTAGATGTTAAAAACACCTTATTGTAATTCTAATATATAGATGATAATGCCTAATTTCTTATATCTTCTTGAGTACATTTATAGATAATTGATTACACACACAATTATCTAAATTCTTTCTCTGGTTAGATGAAAGGCCTCTCTCAGGGGTGGTTCTTGTAGATATGTGTAAGGATATTCATATGGTAGGGAATCCACCAAAGGATATTTTAGGACGATCCTTATGTGGGATAGGTATTTGGATTGGTTTAATAGATCATAGGAAGGTCAAGGTGGTTTTTGGAAAAAATTTAGTTATAAGACTAATCATTTGGTTCCATGTTAACACCTGATTTGAAATTCGAACAATACTTTGGATGGATTAGGTGTTTTGAAATCTTTCTTAGAATGTACTAGTGTGGTGAAATGTTGATTCATATGGTGATTCCCCAGTCATGAAATTATTGGTTGGTTGACCCGCATTACATGACATCTTTCATGGGGGGGGGGGTTCATGATTCATCACATGATTTAAGGGGTGAATCTTTATTTCACCACATAGTTAATGGGGTGAATCATCTGGTCACATTTTTCATTACATGTTTTAGTGGATTGAAATTATGACATTTCTTTCTCAACCCACTCCATTGTTCCTAATATGTTAACTATGAAAATAAAATTTCCACTGAGATGGATATATTCTGAATTAATAACAATAACTTCTTGTGGCATGATTATTGAATATGAAGTGTATAGATAATCTATAAGATAATTTATAAAAATATCCTTCATAAAAATCATTTATCCCTATTTAAATCAATGTTTATATGACATTTTACATTGATGGATATTTTGAGAATTATAATTTCCAAGAATTCAAAATCACCTATAAAAATCACCCATTGATCACTTTTTAATACAAAGATAAATATAAAAACCCTAAGTAATATAACCACCATTTTATTGGGGTTATTAATTATAAAATTTAAGAGATAAATCAATAATATATAAATTCTTTCTATGTGGGGAAAGATGAGTTTACTAGTCATACACATTATAGTTAGGATGAAACCTCCTTAGATATTTTAATATCAATCCATGTATTCTTATGGATTCCAATAACATTTCCAATAGATTTGAAAAATTGAAATTGAAATGGGTAAATTTATTTAGGTTGAGGAATGTAATGACTTGATATTTCATAATGTACTTTCATTAAATAAATATTGTGTTCAATAGATTTCATAGATCACATCCCCAAGCCATAATGTACAACATAAAATTATATGACAATTGAAATGGGACACTTAAATTTTCAGGTTAATATAGAGTTATCAACATTAGGTAATATAATTATAAATACTATTTTTTCAATTTCATATAAATAATATGTTGAAAAAATTCAAGCAATATTGATAAATATTAATAATATCAATTTATGTGAAAAAATATATTTTCCAAAAAATGTTTCTTCATTCACTAATAAGTATATTTTCGATAAATAATGGTTTAAATGTAATTTATTGATAATATATACACTAAAATAAGTTAAAATCCATCCATATAGTTGAGAATCAGAATGGGATAAATTTATTTTATTCTTATATGAGACCTGTTTCATAAAAAAATTAGGCAATTATATGAGAATTTATTTTTAACAAATATAGAAATTGGATCATAAAAAAATAATTTAATATTTTGAATAATCATTTTTTAATTTGGTAATGGGATTAATTTAATTTTTATTAATAAAAATATGCAACCAAGATATAAATTAGTTAATATAGTTAAATACTTATTTTATAAGGAATTACATTTTTATAAATATTGTTATTCAAAATTAAATTGATCTAATTTAAAATTAAAACTCTAATACAATGTATATAAATATATACTAGAAAATTAAAACTATCTTAATTTGTAATCAATTTTAAATAATATTAATATTAAATCATTATTAAATCATCATTTTCTATAAAATTATAATGTAAATAAATTATTTATTTTAATATAAAATTTAATTTTATCATATATTTGAATTTATTCATATTAAATGGATCCCCAATTAAGATTTATCATGGGAAAATTTGTTAATAATTTATTAATTATATTTTTCATGATTAAATAGTTTTCATGGTTCAATTTTAATCATGATTTATAAGTGTTAAAATGGTAAATCTATTGCAGAAAAAAATTTACTAAATTAATTTGACACATATTCCTTCTTTAATACCTTATATATGATAGAAATTCATACATAATTTTCACACCAAAAATTTCCCACCAGAAAAACCAAATGCAATTGAAATTACTTTCTTAAACCTTACCTATCATTATTTTCATAAAAACATTGTGAAGGATTTTAAACTATAAAAGGATCTCAAATAAACCCACTTCATAAAACTTGTACATATATAAATTAACATGAAACTCTACCCAATGCACTTCATATAGAGCCCTGATATATTTTTTGAAGCCTTTATCCCAAACAATTATCCTTAGATAGTTCATTTTCAAATGATACTTCAATTAAAGATCAAAATAATCAACAAAAGTTTTATTATCCCTTTAACATCCTTGTTTCGGCCTTCTCATCCACTAAAATTAAAACCCATTCTAATCAAATGATTATAAAAACATAGTTATAAATAATATATAAAAATGGTATAATATTATTTATATAATAGTTATCTATTCCACTCCCATTGAATAAAAAAATGAAATGGATTCTCATGTGTGTGTAGACTACCTCATACATGAACGAAACATATTGTTTTTCATCACTGAATTTTGATGATGGTTCATGAAATGTTCTTAGTGAATCTTTATTTTAATTATGTCATTATATAAATTCAATAAATATTATTTTCCATTATATTAGTAATATTTAATATAATAATTCATTATAGAACGCAACACCTAAAATGATCATACTGAGAGGAAACAAAATTTACATATACGTGAAAAATTTATTTTCATTACCAAAGTCTTATAAATCTTGGCAACTATGATTTCTCATCTTAAAAACAAGTAAATAAATTAATTATACATTTTTATATTGATATCATAAATGAAATAATCTCTTTTGTATCCATACTCAAATAATGATTTTAACATGTTCATGTGTGGTTGGATTAACTACCTACATTAATAAATCTATAAATTTATATCAAGTAGGAACTATTAAAAATTATATTGGATATTAAAAAATAAATATTATTTTTTAATTATTTATTCATAATATTAACATATAAGTTATTAATCAAGACAACCCCTTCATTATGATATCGTTCCTTAGAACATAAATATGTGTATTACAAGTGATAAATTTATAAGTGTGATTAGGATTGAGTTGTGATGAAGTAATATTAATGGGTTTTAAAAAATATGCCTTTATGTTTCAAGTCATCAAAGTCATTAAAGTGTCTGTTATCCATTTTGCGAGACTATTTTTAAATTTTAATGAATATTCATGTAATGTAATGAAATAAATGTGTTCATTTAGCTCATGTTTCTATAAAAATGTCTTAATGTTCATGTAGATTGGACATCTGATTAAAAACTAATATATCCACAAGAATATAAAATGATGTGTTACATTATCTATGATTTTTTTATTGTGTATGGTATATTCTACTAGAAGGATATACCAATGTCATAAAATGGGTGAGAACATAGTATATTGGACTAGTGGAAATTAAACTAGGTTGATTTTTTATACATGAAAGAAATGATACAAAAAATTGTTTTTATATATTGTATTTTGGAGAAAACAAGTCATTTATAATCTGAAGAATTCTTATAAATCCAAAACAAATATTTCTAAATAAGATGTTACATTCATTATATATGACATAAAATTTTTAGAATCCAAGACCTTTGACAATAGTGAATCATTCCACTAAATGTGCATGAATGGGTGTATATTGTGGTATGTATGTAGATATCCTGGAAGGGATTATATTTTTTATGGAATTGTGACCATGATATTTCTAAAGGGTTATAACATCCAAACATTTTCCATTTATGACTATTATATCATTATTTTCATAAATAAACTAATATTAATATATTTATGGATCAAGAGTTTTCGTTTCATGAAAAAATTAGGCTCATACATCATTTTTACATAATAAATCTGAATAATTATTTAAATAATTTGTACCTATCCTCCAAAAATATCTCACGTTTTCATTAATATATGAAATCACATAAAGATATAAATTAAAAAAGGGGTAGGCTAAAATCCTATTAAGGGGAGGGATAACATAAAAGGAAAAAGATACATTAATAAATAATACTGGGGTAAATATTCATTATAATAATTTAATAAGAATTGTATCATAATAAAATTCATAAGGGAGATATTATATAAATTCATCAAATGTTTCGTACAAATAAAATGAAACATCATAATATAGTGTCCAAATACCACACAAAGTTGTTACCAAATATAGAACCAATCTCACACATAACATATGGGCGTAGATCATAAAATCATAATAGTGAATGATGAATTAATATATTCCTACATAATACACATTATATCCTATGAAATGTATGGTTACCCAGTGCATTATAGGGATATATAATTTCAGGCCCACCCATCACATCATAAAATCTCATAATCGTGTGACTGAATAGAATGTAAAACAATCATAGTCATGAAACAAACTCATGAAATTTAATAAATTATATGAATGATTTTAAATAATAATTTCATTCAAAACCTTTGGGGTTCCCAAATGAATAATGTAAATGTTACACTGTCAAAAAACACCATCATTATTGAGTGGATAAGAAGAAACACAAGAGGAGACTCGGGAATTTTTTAGAAATTAAAATATATTCGAAAAAGATTTTAATATGGATTTGAAAATATTTAAGGAGGGTAAAAACTTGTGTATAATTAAAATGAAAATGGGAAATGATCTGGGAAATAAATTTTATGTTCATTAATATAACATCCGTATAAGAAATTTCATAGAGGTGATAATCTAAAATGAAAGAGTTTGGGTTTGAGAATCCCCTTACATTAAATCCATCATTATTTTTCTACTTTTGCGCATCCACAATAATAAACCAAGGTTTTAATAAAAATTAACAATAAGTAAATTATGTTCATTTTTTCAATATTTATCTATTATAATCATTTGATTATTTTTCTAAATTTCCATCATTAAGGGTGAGACATTTTGATAAACTGTTTTACTTAAAATATCATTTATTATTTTTATTTCTCTATTATTTTGAAGGAAATATTTTCATTACTTAAATTAATTCCTTAAGTTTAGAAGAATTTATATTATATATTTATATATTATATATAACTCAAAATATCAATAAATAAAGGTGGTGGTGATTAGAGAGTTATAAATGTCTTCATATGTGGTTAATTGATCATTTATAGTACATTATCAAAATATAGGGAAAGTGAAGTATGGAATATAAATATTTCATAAATATAATATTTGTAACATCCTAGGTTTTTGGAGAAACTCAAATACCTCTCAATTTTCTGAATTAATATAATTGGTGGGTACACCAATATATTTTTCAATCATGGAAACCTACTTATGATATTTTCATGAACCATATATATTTTCTTATAGGATTAGAGGCATGGAATGTACCTTAGTGTTTAGATGGGTTTTGGGTTCATTGGAGGCCTAAAAGATGATCTGGGATGTTTCAGGTCAAGGAACACAGTTTAGGTACACTGTTCTGCCACATCTAGCAAACCATGCAGCCCAATTTTGAACATCCTTAGGGTTTGGTAAACTATAAGGATTAGGCCGCATGACTGTGACACAGTTTAGGTACACTGTTCTGCCACAGTTTAGGTACACTGTTCTGCCACAGTTTAGGTACACTGTTCTGCCACACAGTTTAGGTACACTGTTCTGCCACATCCAGCAAATCATGTTATAGTTTATTTGATTTACACTTTCTTGGTGCAATTGGAATATTATTTCTTACATGATGTTATTGGTAATAATTTGGCATGGTATTGAAAGGGATGAGACTTTGACCATTGTCCCGGTATTGGAAGGAGTGATTATAATGCATGATTATTCTTATGATTAGGAACATACTAAATTTAAATTATATATGTGTGTACCTATTATATAAACTGTTTTAGATTTCCATTGGTGGCATGGATTGTTCTAAGAGGGATTAGGTAGTCTAGAATGTCATAAAGGGGAACTAAGAAATGTTTGCCTACCAAGCATCTCCTTAGAGTAATATTACACAACCATCCCTGACAAGAAGACCTAATGAAATAAATTTTTGATATTTGATATATATATATACATATATGTATCTAGGAATATATGATAATTTTTTATAAGATAAGGAATTTACGATGATACTGGGTGATGTTGATGACCATGTTGGGGGATAAAGTCATCATCAAAAGAGACAAGGTTCATCATGATGGGAATTTCCCAGTGCATATTTCATATGTGTAACTATTGTGGGAGGGTAAGAAGGCCATGACTCCAAGAGGTAGTGTGGCATAGTTTTGATGAGGTTGAGTAAGGCTAGTTAGCTGAAACTTCTTGTTACTTCATTTCTAACCTGAGATATTTGTATAAATGTTATCTAGGTTGTCCCACCAGGCAATTTTATTTTGAGTGTACCCATCTAGAAAGTAATGATGGATCATCAGGAAGGTGGTGGTTTAGCATGGAAAGAGAATGAGTAGGTTGATACCCCTAATGATCATGAATAGCAATTACATGCTTAGGAATAATTTCTATTGAAGGAGGAGTAGCCGCTATAGTTTATTAACTTCAGGTTGTTGGTGGATGAGAAGCTCAGATAGATCCTTGTATTTGTTATCCATGGTATTAAATTCAGATCTTAGAGAGAATAACCATATATAGAGTACCTGACTCGGGAGTTCCAGACGCACCACCCACTACTATTGTAGGGAGAGTGTGGTCCACAGGTGGATGAGAACTAAAATGGGGGAATGGAGATTATTTTTGAGTAGCTAGAGATGCGAACAAGGTGGAGGGTGAAGCTGGAAACCTATATACATATAGTACTAGTGCTGCAATGGTGGGATGTCTAGGTTTAGGCCAGTAGGTACTAGCCTATAAGGACATTAGTTTAGGCTCCTAGACCAAATGTTCAAAAATATACATTGGAATAAATAGCTCTAGATTTATTAAGCCTTCAATAGGGTGAAATATCTGTCATGGAATACATAAAAATCATCACTTAATTGTCTTTATTTTCACTCGACATGGTGAAAGATGACACCTCTAGGGTGAGTCGTTTCCAAGATAGTTTAAGACATTCCATTGGGGTGCAGTTAAACATCTTTTGCTTGGAATCATTATAAGGGGAGATGAACCAAGCTCTCATAATGAAGGGAAACTTGGAAGATAGGTTGTACTAGAGTTGTGAAGTGGATTCGGGTGATTTCAGTGGTGCAACATAATATTGAAGGTCACAAGGCCTAGATGTGTTTTAGAAAATTTGAAAAACTGATGACTTGAGAATACAACATCAGAGTAGGTATTTAATAGTTTTCATTCTGTTTGGGTAGCTAGAACATTTCCAGACATAGTTTGAGTGGCCTCAAAATTTGTTTTGGGAATTTGGATATGTAAAAAATCTCAATAGGATCTACCATAAGCCTTCTCAAATAGTCGGTAGTAGGGGACTGGGGAAGACTCAAGTGCATGAGATTCGACTATGATCTGTACTAGGTCAGGGTAGCAATGATTCAGATATACGCAACGGTCATGGTCGAGATAGAAAGACCCTGTAGTGGGTTCAGTGGTTAGTGTATGGTGCATCACCATAGTGTATTCAGGCTTAAGGTAGTCAGGCTTTAGTCCAGTTACACATTATAGAGCTTCCAGGGTCTGATCAGCCTTGTGAGTCGATGATAGTTTAAGGTACGTCATGGTCATAACCATGATTATTGTCTATTTTTCATTCCCTTTTTAGGCATTTCTATTTTAGGTGAACGTTGTTCATGGGATATGTATACGGACTAAAAATATTGTGAGTAGTAGGTTTTTATCCAATCATATTTGATATTTATATATATGTGGTGGGTCGAAGTAGGGATTATATGTGAGCATTATACTGTGAATGGCTACAGGGAAAATTGTGATTGAGGCATCGAGGTGATTTAGGTTATATATGTAGTGTCTATATCAGAGAATCATTCTAATATGGGACTTGATTGAGGTGTGAGGATCCAAGACTTGTTTGATCATCCGATGAGATGTGGTACCTCGTTGGTGCCATGTGTGACATGGGAACGAGGCATGAACTAATGCATTGTGGAATATAGATGAGTTTACGGTATGAAATAGGAGCAGCTAATGAGGTGAAGGAGTGATGATGCATCATGGGAGGATGTTTGAGTCCAAAATATATTAATGGACCATTTTTTTGATTAGGGTTTTTGGCCAGGATGTGACCGAGATAAGGCACTCCCAAGGTGGGGAACACCCATGAGGTAGTTGACCTATTCCCTTTAGACTAGATTAGTCCATGTAATTTTAATTGGTATGAGTATAATCGGTACTCCCATTATTTATTTTACAACATAGCGTTAAGATATGTTATGGTGTGGGGATTTTATTGTCTTGAGTACTCATAGCGGGTTGAAAAACTATCCATTTTTAATTTTTTGAATTGGTCAGTATTAAAATTTCTTTTTAGATCATTAGAACATAATTTCCTGATTTATGTCAACCCTATATCTTTGTATTGGATAGTTTTAGATTCTTGGAAAGTGTCTCAAATTCTTAGATGTGTTTTGGGTGCATCAAAGGCCAAAAATCGAATTTTTAATGTTTTAGGTCAAGGCTTATGATTTAGGTAAATAGTGAGGCCACATCCTGCAAACCATGTAGCCCAATTTTGACATGTCACAAGGTTTGTTAAACCATTCAGGTTGTGGTTCATGACAATGTGTAAAGAATTATTGTATTTTTATAGTGTTTCACTAGACATGCACATGATTTTGGAAAACCATTCGCAAGCCCCACAGTTAGTTCCACATAGCTAGTATCCTCACATTATATCCTACATAGTTACTGCTCAATTAAGAAAATTTGATTGGGATGACTATGAGATGTCATTAAAGGGGTGAAATTAATTTTCAAACTCTCTTCCAATGTTCTATATAACTCTTATTTTCTCCCCTATTTATCACGTATAATATTTGGGATCTCACCCATTTCTTTCTCCCCTAGGGTTTAACCCTCCTCCTTCATCTGGGCACCATTTTGATTGTCATAAAGTGCATTATAACTATATTAGTGAGGCTCTCGACGCCATATATTCTCTTTTCTTTTTATCACTCCTCATGGACTTATAAATCTGTGTGATTATGTTTTCCCTATTTTCTGGTTGTTTTGTAGAAATGCCTATTTCATCCAAATCACATCTATTAGTGGGTAAAAAAGTACATTTTTATTTATATAACTCAATGGTAGGAGGTTCATACCATTCTTTGAGAATTTCGGAGTATTTGGGCAGTTCATATTTTATTGTGTCAATGTTTCAGATGATCAAGACCCAAAATATAATATATTTACTTTAAAATTAATTAATGTTTTGATATGGTATGTCATTGGTCATGCCCTCACATTGTTTGTACGTGGGAGGATAGGTTTGAGTTCATCGACCACTTGGGTAGTTAGGCCAAGGGTGTACCTTATATTACTTTTGCCAGATTATTTTTATTGATTATTCAATCATATTATACTAAATTGAATTTCTTATTTAAATTAAATGTATCTTTTATATTGAATTGAATTTATTATATAAACGGTTATTGCTATACTACTGAGATCCACAGGTTGTGATGGGATCGGCCTGAGATTTGATGTGGCATGGCCATCAATATTGATGTGACGTTGGTTGTCCGAATGGGCTTCTCCCATGTTAATTGTGTGCCATGATAATCGATTGGGTTACATATTCATGATTTGAGGTGGAATGGCCATCATTTTGTGGTCATAGATCATGATATTTGATGGTATTTCCTTTGGAATTGAGTTATATGATCATAGGGTCATGAGGTGAGGGAGTTTATGTTTCTTATGTTCTATTTTGAGGATTTCCCCTTACCTGTGATTGGCCATAACACCATTGGAGTTATATATACACATGTTGACTCAGTGATGAGATGGGTTTGACCATATGTGTGTGTAGAGGCCCTTTTAGTGTGTCTGAGGTAATTGGTTGGAGATGGATGCAGTAGAAATCCAAATGTAAGGTGTGGGGACTTTAGATGATAGTGACGAGGATGTTAGTTGGGGGATCAGGTCTGCCGTACATTGACTATTGTGCCATGTTCATTTTTGAGGATGTGCATCATCATACCTGAAGGCATCTTGTAATAAGATGATAATGTTTTTACTTTATTATAGATACCATTCTGCCTCCAAATGTCGTGCTTCTGCCGATGGGTGCATTTGAATAGGGGTTTGAGGGACTAGTTTTGTTTTGAATGGGCATAAATTTGATGAGTTGTTGATTTTTTTTGACATGAGGTGTCCGGAGCACGTGGTTCCAAGTGATTTTTCTGGAGCTGGAATGTATGTTTTCAACTACAATTTATATCTCAGGGGATTCCTTGGTCATAGGCTACATAACCTCTCGGATATAGTATTCCGAAATTGGTTGAGGAAGGTGAAAACTTCCTAGTTGATTTTGAGGTCCAGTGACGTGTATGTTTATTATTTTGGGGTCCTTTTATTTCTTAGATTTATGTTTCATGACATCTTAATAACAAATTTATGGTGTCAACATTCTGGTGAAAACTTACTGAGACTCATTATCACATCTACATGGGCTCGTTGGGACATGGTTATACTTTATGATTTTATATTTTGGTATGTTTTTGGGCTCTAGTTATAGATCTTATGTTGATTTGTCATTAATGGATTCTAGAGGTCCATGTGGTTCTTTCCTTATTTATAGATTCATTTTGGTAATTCCTTTCCATTTCATCATTCTTATGTTATATGAATATACAGACGGTGGGACATGGGTGAAAATTTTCTGAATATTATATTATATGGTCAATTTTGGATGCATTCCCTTTTTTAGTTATACAAAGGGCATGTTGATTTGTTTATTTAATTTCATTATTACTGTTTAGTCATGCATCCTCTATTAGATGTTATTGATTGTGCTTCCCCCATTGGTGGCTCTAGTTTGAGTCTACTAAGTCTTTTCTTCCACTCCATGTTATATATATATCTACTCATAACATTATTAAAATATAACCATAGGTTATATTCCACCCACTATCACCCATTTTCACCCTCACTGCTAGTCATAAGCCATTGGTGTATGAGGAGGTGCACCTAAGGCACAATAGCCTTGGGCCCAGAGCAGTGTTTGAATGTGGAATAAAAGTTAGGGTGCATCAATAATTATAGTAGGTTAACATAATTAATATAATTATAAGATAATATTAAATATATTTTATAAGATTTCAAAATGGAAGAAATAAATATATAGAAGAAGAGTAGAGGAAAATGAGAAGATAAGTAGATGAAAGGTGACCCTATTATTGTGGTGGCTTTTTTCAAGGGTAGAAAACACCATGAGTGATTTGACATTAGTGGATTCAAAATTTTCATATTGATTATAAGTGGCTTAAGAGATCATATTTTATAAGAATGATTCATTTGGTAAGTGTGTGAAGAGTGGTTTTCTAATGAAGGGGTGAGCAATCATTTATAGTTTCAAAGAGGTTTATTTTTGAGTTATAATATCGAATAAAATATTATATAGAAGTTAAAACATTTAAAATTTATTTTTTTAAATAATTAATATATTTTAGTTAAATAATTTGATTTTACAATTTTCATGAACTTCATATTACATTTTATTAGTTTAATCAAATGGAAATGTAGAAAATTTACAAAATAGTATAATGATGATATAAATTAGTCATTAATCATTCGTATGACATCCTTTTTGATAAAGTATTTTATCAATATAAAATATTTTAAATAAAATTTAATTTTCGTCTAGAGAATAAGATAAGGTACCATGAAATAAAATCCAATGGTGGAAGAAAAAAATCATGGTTGGATGTACTTCTTATAGGAGAACCAATTTTGGTTTTGGAGGTGTATATACCATTAAATTAATATGTTATAACATGGATCCTTATTAATTTATTGTATTTAAATTTGTAACTAAATTTATTTCATCCAAGAAGACTGGATTGGAACCTAACTAAAGTGGTAAAGGATTTCCATCTAAAAGTGTCTTTATTAGGGAATATATTACATTATACACCAATGTTATTTTTATTACGTGTATCTATAACCCAATATGATATGTTTTATCATGAATATAATTATATTTATGGTATTAAATTCATCTTTATTTATTTCTATCATGGTAGTTTCATCAAAAAATCTATCAAAGTGATAAGGGTTACATGTTACAATCTCATTTTTTACAATATTTATTTATGACTATGTTTTTGATTTTGAAATAAGTTAAAAAAATTTATTTTCTTATTGTCCTATGGTTATTTGTGGAGAATAAATGTTTTTCTTCATTTTTCTCTCTTTTTGTACTCATGTTTTAAAAATTAATTTTTATGGGAAACCAACATTACTTCTGTCTTCAGATGGGTATATTTTTTTAAATGACTATATTATAATTAAAATTTCTCCAGAATGATGACACTACTATCCAATGATTTATTTATATAAATATTACAAATGATTTATATTCTATAATAATTTTTTAAAGGAATATTCTTGTCATATCATAAACAAAAGAATTTTTACCAAATATGTGAAAGGAATATTTGTTTTAACATACACCACATTAATGACTTTTCCTTCCATCTCACTATAACTAGACCAATATTATCATTAACTAAAAACTCATCTAATGTGTGAGGGTTATTTAATCTTGAAGCATGTGTCTAGATCAATATGTACATAGATGATTCTGAATGTGTGGAAGTAGACTTTGGAAGTGACAATCAATAATCATATCAAGGCATAGACATATCTAGACTCAATCGACATATATGGTCATAGAAACAATTAAAATGTGACATATTCTCATGAAATAGATAAGAACATTAGGTGTTCCAGATGATGAAACATAGATAGAAAGTCCGTGGAACACTACTAGCTATAACTGATGGTGGAGAGGTGGATCACTAGTAAAAATAACCCCCCCGCACTCAAGCGATGATCATGCCACTTCATCTTCTTTCCATATGTGCAACTGAAAATACCACTAGGTGAAATTGAAGGGGTAGAAAAAGGAAAAATTATTTTCATATCCATACCTTCCATTATTTCTATATATTCTATCTTTTTATAGGTACAAATCTCTTGGATAAATTCCAAGAGTCTTCTATCCGATAACAGACCCTATAGGCATTTCTAATATTTAACCTGATCATTCATTACCACTTCTGAAGGAGGATAAACCAGCTATGCAGACCAATTGTTGTACCTTGACACAAAATTCCCCCCTAAATCAAATATAAAAACTATAGAGACTTTTATATTATCTGAGACTCTAGCATGAACACTTGAAAGACAAGAGACTTGAATCCATTTGAGTCAAAGCCCATATCCCTATACTTATTTACCATTGAATAACACCATCGCATTGATGGGCCCTCAAGTCTAAATGATTCAGACATCACCTTGATATTCTCAGGTGTATTTAAATTGTTTAATATTTGAGGAATCACGTCTTTCAAATTTTTTCATCAACTATATATAAGGATATTCTCTCTAATTTACATTACTATAATATTGATTGTATAGTAAAAATAAGAAGTCGTTATATTTTTAATGATAAGATATAAAATATGTCTAAAATTATTTTTTACAAAGATACATTAAAATAATAGTAAAATTAATATCCATAAAATTAAATCATGAGAAAATCATACAAATTATAACATATAGATATGAATCGTTTCCTAAGCCATGCATAAAACTTTTATTTTATTGTAATGTGTTTTCTAGTGGGAATTACTATAGTATTTCTCAAGGAGGAAAGGTGGAAAGTGGTTACCTAAGATATTTTATGGCTGATTCCAACTTCTAAACCTTAAATTGACTTGGAAAAGTTTTCTTACCTAATTATATTTTAACTTTATTATTTTTTTATTATTTAATTAATTATTATAAACCATTGAAATATCTACAAAATCAAAATTAAAACTTTTCTATTAACATTTAGGGTTTTTAAGAATTAACTCACTATTCAATTAACTCTCATCTTTATGATTTTATATTTATTTTGAAATATGATCCCTTTCACTCAATGTTTGATTGTATTTCCTTTTTATATATTCTTTTTTTTGGTGATTTCACAAAATATCTATTCTCTTTGATCTATATAAAATTTGATATCATCATAATTTAAATGAATTAAAGAGAATAAGAACTTGAAAGAAATATATTATTAATATTTTTTATTCTATAATAAATTTGGGGCTTCAATTGCATAAAGTGAGGGTCTGATCCCTTGTACTTCTTATTGATTATATTAACGAGTTATTTATTTTGACCGTTTTTGGTCACTTTAGATTGATGTGTGCCTCACCTGTGTACTTAAGTACCGCTAATGTACCATGCTAAATTTTACATGAATAAAAGTAAATAACATTCATGGATTTTCCATCAATTTGAGAATAATAATGTTCATCAGGAGTCCACGATCCAATGATTTATTATAAAAAGTATATACATTTTTTAAAAAATTGAAAACATGATATATTATTTATTTATCAAATAAATACATTCATATTTTACCATAATTTTAATTGGTTCTATAAATAAATTGTTCTCTATCCATCGAGTAACGATCTGGTGAAATTTGCATTATTGAGGATGAGGCCATAATTAGAGGAGTGTTCCTTTTTAATGGATATATTTTTAAAAATAAATGTTTGCCCTGGAATGAATATTAGGTCTAGGAAAGGATGGAAATAAGTGGTGTGTATTTCTTTTTAAAAAACATTTAGAATTATAAAAAAAACTGTAGGAATTAAAATTACTACCATAATGAATTAATGTTGAAAGTGATAAATCAAACGAATTATATTTAAGATAAAATGATTAATTAAAAGATATTATAAAATTATGAGATTAAAAATCAGAATAAATTAATCAAATAAGTTATCAAATTGAAAATAAAATAAAAAATAAAAAATATATAGATACAATAGTTTGTAAATCACCTATTAATGGTGCTAATGCATCCACCCCAAGGCCTTAGGAGTATTTTACACCCTTGGATTCAATGTTATCCCACAAAAACATTTAAAAATTTCAATCAATTATTCTATGGACAAAATAATAAAATTAAATATTAATTTATTTTAAGTGATTTTAGCATTAAACCCACTATACTTTTAATAGTCATGTATTGAAAAAAAATCCATTCGTTTATTGAAAAATAAAGAACCAACACATTTCATTAAAAAAATAAAGAGTCGAACCCTATGTTTAAGGATAAATTAATAACCACCACTCACTTATTGACCAAATAATGTACTAAATCAAAAAAAAGACTTGTTTTATGAAAGGCTAATGAGCCACACATTCCACTCACCATTTTATATTGAATGAGAGAAGAAATACAAAATAGTCTGAATGAGTGAAAAATTTTAGAGATATTGAATACAAATAAAATTTATAAGAGTTATATAAATATAAAAAAATGGAAATGGTATGTATTTATAGCCTATATGGTCATTAGAAAGGTTCTTATGGCCTTGGGGGTGATTATAGCTATTAGGTGTTGAATTAAGGCATTTGATGCCCCTTTGAAAATTTATTTTACTATATTCATGGAACCACTAGGAAGCTAGTGCGTAGCATCTTAATCTGCTGTGGAATACAATCTAGGTCCCAGTTACTATCTGCTTATACCCCCTGGGTAAAAACTGGTACCTATAGGCAGGGTCTCAAAATATGCTCTGTGATCCACTTAATCCCCCTGAACATCCTGTTACCATCGTGATAATATTTCTAAAATATAACCATTGAATAATATTTCTGACACATAATAGAATAATGTTGTACCACAATATTAATTTAATTTTTTTCTTGTTCATATCGTATGTATTTAATTTCAATGAATTGTATGATTCCAAAAAAACCTCTAGTATAATTATCATTTCGAAGAAAACTTCTAATGTATTTCATAATATAATATACCCCTTTCATGATTCAGGAATTAATAATATTTGTGTATAATTTAATCTCCCATTTATTCCGAAAAACACCATCATATGTTAGTTATTCTAAAAAATATTCAATTATCAATGTTTGTGCCAATAATTTGTATTTCCTCTAACAATAAATATAGATTAATGTATAGATAATATCCATAAATAATGAAAAATAATTTCATTTTTAGAATATTTTTCTATTTTCATATAATATACAACCTCAACATTCTCAGGGTTGACTAAGATACCATACTTAAACACCATGTTCCCTATGAATCTCAATTCCTTAATCCATATGTTGCACCTCGATATATTGTATTAAAAAAATGGTCTCAAAATTTTTCTAAAAATCATTTTAATTTACTCCAATATCCCTCCAATATATGGAAGTAAATTAATATATTATTTATCTAATATAACATGAATAATTCAAGATATTTATGGAAAATGATATTTATCATGATCATGAACATAATATTTTTTCAGTAATCATAGAGGAATCCCCAAAAAATTGTATCATTTATATCAAATTCTATAACTCATTCATACAATACCCTATTCTCTTATTCACTATAATGACAACGAGATAATAAATTAGTAATTGAGAACCATCAGATTCCCCATAACTAAAGAATCAAATTATTTATCCTAAAAAAATTGGGCACCCTTGCTTGATGGTCACTAGATTCTAACTCCAATATTACATTCGTAAGTGAATTCTTCAGTATGTATTTTTAGAAAAACCCAAGCACCCCAATAAAATTAAATATTTCTAAACCCCCATTTAATATACTTACGATGCATCATTCATTCGGTATGATTTTTTATTTTCATTTAGTAAAAATATATTGATACTTGTTAATATATAATTACTAAACAAATCAAGAACTATACATTTCTCTATAAAGATATTTTTATGAAATCATTATATAAATATCCTGAAACTGATCAATATGATGTTCACTGAATATATATTTTTATTATAAAATATTAACAACAAATCAATAATATATTTTGAGATATCTTCTAATAACCATAAGTCAGGTCCAACATGAGTGGCCTATAAATACCATTATCTATCAAATGTATAATAGATACCAATTAGAGATAAAAAATCATTCCACTTATATAAATATAATGATGAAATTAAATTTTTATGTGAATTATTATTTTTTTCATCGATAATTTATCATATACGGTATAAATTTATTAAATAGTTCTTTTTTATTATGAAAATAGACTTATTAGTAGAAATTGATGATATATGGAATATTTTTGAAACCATTATATTTTCACACTAAAAAATTATTTATTATTTCATGATTCATTTGAATGGTTTTGAGATTCAATTCTTAGTGTAAATTTTGGTTGCAACATTATTTATCATTGTCTAGGGGAATTTGAGACATGAATTCCTATTCTAAAATAACACCTTTCACGATTTGATGATTATCTATAGATAATATTTTTGATTATATAAAAAACATTATGTTATAACTTGTGTGCTGTAAAAAATTAATCTTTATCTAAAATATAGAAATAAATAAATTTTCCATAGAACAATTTTTTGCAACAAAATAGAATAAATCCTCAAATAGTAACCATATATGGTTTTGTTCAATGATTTTGATGTATATATCAATTAAAATTGATGTACTTAATTTTTTAATAACTGAGAAAAAAAAATGATAAAGATGTTTGAGGTGGGATAACTGAGAAACAAAATCCTTAAAAATTGAAATACAATGCAACATGTTAATATTAATCACATCCTAATTACCATATATAAATATAAATATTTCAGTTATTGGAATACAATATAATATTACCCCTATTTTTCACCATGAAATTCTAAAATAATGTTAAAAAAACAAATCATTAAAAATAACATTATAGCCAGATTCCCATAAGGACCTGAAAATAAAAAATATGAAAACATATGATAGGGATTTTTGAAGTATTTGGAGAGATACACAGTTATCCCAAAGTGATTTTATGATTTATGGAATGAGATATGTACATCACTCAATGTTTCTAATTGAAAAATCAACATGTGATACATGTCATGCGGTGCGTTTGGGCTTTTTAGTCAGTGTGGACCAAATTTACAAGGGCATAAGGCCACTATGACAATAATATATAAATTTTAAATTGTATATGAGTCTAGAGACTAAGAGGTTGGGATGATAACATCATTTGTTTTGGGATTTTTCATTACCCATAGACACTCTTAAATATTTATGTAGTTTTTTTATTCTTTCCTAAGACATAATGTGGGACTATATACCAATGTTCACACAATTTTTATCATTATCTCTAATGATGTTTTCATTTATAAAAAATATTATATCATCAAAAATGTAAAAATATTTATGTATTACATGTTCTATATATTTAATTTACCTTTTAGTGAAGCTAAATTTATAGTATTACCATTAAAATCCACATATCAGGGCGATCTAGTGATTATCTCTCTCCAAGATGGAGGTGAGTGTTGATGATTTTATGTTGTTTCCTATAGGAGGAGATTCCTATAAATAATTGTGAAAGGAATAAATTCCCAGATAGTTTGGTTCAATATAATGATACACATCATACCTTTTAATATCATTTGACAATGACCATTCAATAGTATATAACAACATAATGTTAGAAATATTTGGTGAAAGGTGTCTATTTATGGTTTGTGTGGGGCTTAAGCATGATTGTGACATTTTTTCAATGAAAATGGTAACAAAACTCAATGAGGATTGTTTTTTCAGAACAAATATGGAAATATGATGTGTGGTTAGATCCTTCTAGCTAGAATATATTAAATGGAGTAGAGTATGATTTCACCCAGAATAAGGCATGTGATACCCAATAGGTATATGGCTCTCAAGTTGGGACATGGTTTCATTATGAATATATCCCAATGAGTAGAGTTCATGGGTAATATCTCCCTAGTTGATGGGACGTCCAATCCCACTGAGGAAATATGTAATAAATAAAGGATTTATATAGCTTCATGATGAGTATGTCTCTATGAGGATGATAATAATGGGATAATTATATTGAGTTTCAACTAATGGGTGGAATGCTACATTTCCTATTAGTTTTGAATAAAATATCGCTTAGTTATAAGGCATATATGATTTTTAGTGGGGACTATGAATGATATATTAGTATGAATTAAATGAATAAAAATTTCTTGTATGTGTGAATATAATAGAAAATGGGGTTCCCTTTAATATGTGGGGGACATTACACAGTTGGAATATTTGATAAGAATCAATTAGACCCAAATTTTAAACATTAAATAAGGCTACAAAATGAAATATTATTGATCCTTATAAGAGATAGGGTTTATATATGGACATCCAATAGGAATTATACTAGTATTTTGTTTCATTTAAACCTTATTTAATTAGATTAACATCTTATTAAACCCATATTAACATTTGTTATGGGAATTAAATTTAAAAATATTCTACAATACATTATGAAAAAAATTAAGTTGACCATATTATAAAATATAAATTATGATGACTCAGAATATGGATTCCATTTATCAAAAATTAAATTCATTTAAGTGGAAGAATTTAATTTAAAATTAAACTGAAAAATGTGAATAAAAAGTGGTTTTACGAAGATAATCATTTCATTTGAATAAGAGGTTTTAATATAAAAAATGAATATTAAATTTATTATAATGTACTACAATAGAAAAATTAAAAAATAATTAATGTTTCTTTAATCAATTTCAAAACAAAATATATTGTTGTACATGATTGAAACGAAAAGGTTGTTTTCATGAAAAAACCACATTATTCACTATGTATTAAAAAATACGATATTTATGGAAAATACCAAAAAATACCCTTAATGTAATTTTTACTTGTTGATTATAATATTTGTTATTATCATCTCAAATAATTTTTCTAAATGTGGAAATAAATAATTTTATTATTTTTTCACCGAAGGAAATAAAAATTTTGTTTTGGAAAAATTTTACTTTACAAGAATATAAAATCATTACCAAAATGAATTATGAACATCTAAATCAATATATTTTATTTATCTAAAAATATTATACATAATTTTCAAAAATAATTATTTCTATTCGTATGACCAATATAAAAGGATAATTTATAATGGTCATGTGTAAATAATAATATTAACAATATATTTCAATTCTATAAAACTCATTGTTGCATGTAACACAACCTATCAAAGAAGACAAATTTATTGGAGAAATATATTTCATAAAATCACGGCATCATATAGGTATTATTTGTGGGATGAATGATAACTTTTGGACATATTTAGTGACTATGTCATTAGGATATTCATTCATGTTCATGATTTTGAGACTGTTATGATCTTTTGAAATACACTTTTTATGGTGTGCTTCTATCCTCTATTAAAAACAATGAAGTACTTAGGATTTGGTTTATATTGTATGGTTTATTCCATGATTTAAATCCATTTTGTATGTGATGTTAAAAATTCCATCATAATAGAATATTTATTAAGATACATGAGTTTCCTCCACATTATATATTTCTTACTGGAGTTTTTTATTATTATGGGAATTAATTTTAAGATTCCATTTTCTACGTATTTTTTAATTTTGAATATTCTGCTTGTAGTTAATTATTTTAGAACATATATTGAGTACAATGTCATTAGGACTGATGATTCTCATATTGTAGTGGATATATTTGTGGGAAATATTTTTTTTGGTTTAGAGTAGCTATGTAAATCAATATTGAAAAAGTATAACACTATTACAATTAGAATTTAGGTACCCACTTCTGAATTTATATGGGGATGAACAAAACATCATCACCTTACCGCCTAAAAACTAATAGATTGGAAATGGACTCAAACTGGGAGTTGAATCATATTTTGGAGGAATTTTTGTAGCATAATATAATGCTGTGAACTATGTTCTTGGAATATGAATTTTGTTCATATAATTTATCCTTCAGAATTCCTATCAAAAGACTCCCTAATGGATAATTTTGGGATATCATTTCATCTTCCTTTATATTTCTAGCATTGATGATATTTGTAAATTAAAAAAATGAAATATAGATTTAGATAAATAATGAGGTCAAAGAAAGGTATACATTTATGATCATTGGGAGATCTAAATATTAGTAAAAAAGATGTATATGATGTATAAAAAAATTATGTATTACATTCATCAGATGTGATATATACGACACTAAATGTGTATTATGACCATACTCAATCTCTTATACAATCTCCCTTACATGTTAAGTATCATTAATGTTTAAAATTATATTCATATTCAGTAGAATCACATTTCTAGAAAAAAAGTATAATTCAAGGAGAGTTTGATACTAAATCCTAAACACATACAGGGACACAAATAATGATAATCAATGATATTACCATGATCAATTTTTGAAAAAGAATTCAATTAATAAATGAATTCACAAGAGTATCTCTTAGAAATGTCACTATAGTGATTCTCCCTTGTGCTTCCCCCTGGTGCTTCACTTTGGTTCCCTTCACTATTACTTTGTTAGGGTAAATCCAAATGGAATGGTCACATGATAAATTCTACTGGGAAGGGATATTCTAAAAAATAGGTCATTCACATAGATTAGTGCAACCCAAATTTATTTTATTTGGGTAGGGAGAAAGAATGTTTTTTTCACCTTAACTATCATTTATGACTTCATCCAACAGAGAGTGTGAAGCTATTGTATTTAAACAATTTAAGAGAAAAAATCACATGAGGTTAGGTAGATCACTTTATAAACATGTGTATCCCATTAATAGGATTGTTTTCATCTATCTCACATATATATTAACATCCCTATGACCAATACACAGACCAATACTCCATTAGTTCGATGGCTTGGGTTTATGATAATTTCAATAATGAAGTTATGTTAAGTGTTAGTTCAATATCTTACTATGAATTTGATTCCACATCATACTGAAAGGAAAAAATTATAAGGGGGGTGGATTGTTTTAATTTCAAATAAAAACAATGGGGATGAAAAAAATAGAATATCTAGATACATTAGTAAATCTCATTCTCAAGGCTTGCCACATTGTCCTCAAACCAAAGATGTTTAAATCATCTCCATTATATGATGAGCCAAAATTTTATAAATGTAATTTCCTTTTTAATTATATAAATGTGTCAAATTTAGAAATGTAATGCTATAAAACCAATAAAATTTTTTTATATGGTTGTAAAAATTTAATTTAATTTATAAATATAATCAATAGAATTTCAACAATCCATTGGGAAAAACCTAGAAAATAAGATATCCATAAAAAGAAAATTAGATATACTCAATACCATAGAATGATCACACTCATGAATGGAAATGTAGAAATGAAAAAAATATCAGTAAAGAAATATCAATTTTGAAACTGAAAAAAATATATAAAAATTTTAGAAAATAGAACTGAATAAGGAATAAATGAAATATATGGTATTTATTGAATATAATGAACTCATGTGACCATTATGAATATGACCTTTGAAATATTAATATGACCATTTGAATAGTAATATGACTGTTAACCAGGAATCTAATATAGTAACCTCACCTACATAATTGTAAAATAATATTTAGGTGTCTTAGAAAATGAAAATATAAAAAACTTATATCATCTTATAGATAAATAATCTATTTATAAAGAATAAAATAGCTATATATAGTTTTGTAAAACACATATTTTTAATTTATTTTTATAATAAATAATAAAATGTAAAATAATATTCTTAAAAAATAATATTATGTTTTATTATAATGAAAAAAATTTATGATCCCATAATACATCTTCCAAAGGGTGTGAAAATTGATCATAATATTAAAGTTTATATTTTTCAATAATTAATGATTTTATTTAATGAGAACTCTTCTATTATTCAGATAATATTTTTTAATGAATATATTTATTTTTTAAAATATACATTTCAAAAAATTGATATGGATATTTTTTTTAAATTTATAATAAAATACTTTAATTATTTTTGAATTGATAATTACACTAAAATGATATTTATAATTATATGTTTCATGAATAAATAAATGATTCTAATATGATTTAATAATACACTATCTATAATTTACATGCATAAATTAATGTATATATTCACATCATTCATGTCTTCTGGTATTCTTGGTCCAAAATAATAAACTACTGATTACTACAATCAAATTTTTTGATATCATTCACTTTTAAATACAACACCTCACCACCATTTCCCATCACAAATTTTCATCCATTTATCTTCCAAAGGATTCAAAATATTTTCTTCCCGGGTTAAATTATGGTTTTTTCGAAGTGAGGAAATCCAAAGAGGTAATTTTCTCTACATACCAGTTTCAATAATTTTCCCTTCTACCTCATCCACATCTCTTCCATCCAAAATTACATATTTTTTTAATATAATAAATATATTATATTGTTATTTTTTTATATTTAATATCCATTATCCAACATTTTCTAACTTCATTATAAAATGAAAACATTTTTCACAATATATTTGGTTCATCACCTTCATGAACAACATACTTAATTTTTCTCCAACACATTCAAGGATGTTTTTAAAATGTTTATTATGGTGAAAATTTATCCAAATTATTATATTATATTTTTTAATATTCTAAAATTCATAATTGGTCATATGGATAAATAATACCAAATAATTTCTCTATCATTAGAAAAATCACCAAAGTGAATTAATAATAAAAATAATGTAATTTTACTCTAGGAATCATGTTCATTTTAATCATAGTTGAAATTTAAGAGGATTATAAATTCCAATAATGACCTCAAAAATATATCATTACACTTTTGGAGTTATGGAACCATAAAAAAATATCATTCATAATTACTTATCAATTATTTCATCCTTTGAAATTTGATTTGAATGACAATGGGATAGAGAATATAGGCCTTGATGTCTCAAATTAGTTGGCTCTAAAATTAAATAAAATCATAATAATAACTCACATATGGTTTAATTGTATTCCCAATGATATATTTAATAACAATAATTTTATTAGTTATGATGCTAATAAAATGTTTAGCAGGAATCCGAACCTATGTTAAGAGAACCATCCAAACGAACCACTTTTATTTTGGTTATTCCTTATCTCTCGGTACATCACATTATGTCCTTCTTAAAAAAATATAAAATTGTTCTAAATTATATATATATATATATTTCCATTAAAAATGTACTAATATTATTGTATATTTCCTTCATAGGTATATACGATCTCTAGATATTCTCTTACAATATCATTCTTTATGTAAACATTTTTTTAGGAAAATTCAAATTTATTAATTCATACTATGAAACAACACTTGAATTATTTTAATAATATAAGTTTTTCTATAAATAAACATTATTTTATGGATAAAAATCAAGGTAAATGTATGAATTTGAGAAAAATATTATGCATTTACCATATTCAAATATTCATTTCATTTTTCATAAAACCTCACTACAAAAGTTAAATTCAAAAATTGAAGGCTTCTTTGGGATATAGAATCAATATGATTTAATCTTTAAGAAATACAAGATGATATTTAAATACTAAATGATTGTATTTGGAGCCTCTGAACGGAATCTCTTCACACTTCCACGGTGGCTAGGGTTTCCCATCGATTCTCTGTCCCATTCCCCCTCCAGCTTGGATCGACTCGCAGCTCCATCTGGCCTCGGCTCGTCGTAGGCGTGGTTTGGCATCAGGGATGTGCGTCTGCATCCGGTGAGGTTCATTATCCGGCTCATGTTCTCGGCATCATCTCTTGGCTCTATGTGTCACTTCCCAATCTCAGGCATCCATCTCGGTGTGACTGCTATTGACATCGTGGATCGGCGTGGTCTCAGTTAGGAGTGTCACAAATTTCAGTGCCGACAGTGGATTCAGTTTGGTGAGTCCTTTGCGACCTAGCCACGCATTCGGAGGGTTCCTTGTGTTGCTCGACATCGATTCTGTGTACCCAAAGGGGGGAGGATTTGGACTTTAGATTCGGTGAGCTTTTGCAGGTTCGTCATTTTGGTGGTTTTGTATATTTCTGGTGTTTCTGGTATTTGCCGATTGGTTATGAATATAGTAGATTTTTGTGGATTTATATCACTGGTTCCTCAGGTGTATTTCTATCACTGGTTTCCCGATCGATGGCATCCCGTTCTTGGTTGTACACGACTCTACTTCTAGGTTCTCGGAGAGATCGCAGCGTGCTTCTCCTGATGTACTGACGAGAGGCTCGATTTCATCTTTCAGCAATGCTCAAGGTTCCGGCTCTTTGGATTCGAGGGTTCGTAGGTACTCTGGAGGCGTCGTGGGTTGTAGCCAACAATGGGCTTCTGTGGCATCGAAGACTCGCATCTTCGGTGGGATCGGTTTCCTTGTGGCATGGTGGAATATGTGGTCGAGAGGCATTTTGATGCAGTCATAGTTTGGAGCCGCATCTCATTTGAGTTCATTGGGTGGATCTGCAGGCTCCTCGAGCGATGGTGGTGATGGGATTGGTTCAGTATATTTGAAGTGGTCGTCTTCCGGTGTGGATCTACGCTTGTGGTGATGGTTTTCTTTATCATTGTTTTCATGATTGGCTTTTGGTTCTCTCCTTGTTGTGTCTTCTATAATGGCATGTTATGGAGGTTCGGTGCTACCAATTCTCTGGCTTCCAGATCCAATATACCTTCCATGTTGGTCGAGTGTCTTGGTTCATCAGAGGTTTTGGGTTTTTGTGAGCGGAAGGGTTTCCAGGAAGCTCCGGGAGATGCAACAATGGAGGGGGATGGCATTGGCGTCTGTGGAGTTTGTGGAAGTGGATGAATCTCTTGTTTTGATGGCGGATTTCGGTGGAGCTTGGCGGTGTTCTGGTATGTGACTTGAGGCAGGGTGGTACTCGATTCCCGTGAAGGTTGATATTGTCCGAATTTTTGAATCTGGATTTGTGGATTTTGGAAATTGATAGCGGCAATAGGATTGTGGAAGGTGGATTTTGGTTTTTTTGTTTCAATTTTATATGTTGTATGTTGATGATCCAAGCTAGCTGGACTCGACCATATGGATCAGTCCCCAAGGATGATTTTGAGCTGACGGTTCAACTTGCAGAGCTTTTCAGACTTGGATGTTTGAGAGGGTATGGCGTCATCCATCGGATCGGGCCTGTGCTTTGACACAGGACACTGGCTTGCTGATTATCCTTGCAATGATGGAGTGCTTCATCACGATTACATGCTGGGGAGGGGTGGTTCATGTGACATTTTGGTTTTTTTCAGGTCATGTTATGTCTTTAAGTTCATGTAGTCTGTTGGGTTTTCCCCTTATTCCCTTAAAAGGGGGATTTATTATAATACAAATATTAAAGGCATTTGGGTTGTTGGATGGATATTTAAAAATTAAATCATTAGTGAAATTGTAAATTGGAGATGTTCAATCTTATAGAGGTCAAGGCCCAAACCATGTTCGTCGAGCCAACCTATGAAATAACCCCTATCACACAATTTACCCTTAAGGTGTGTGTTCGTGTAATAATGATTTATGTATCTATACCCGAGTAGTATGCATTTTCATATTATAATATTTAATAACCAAATGTTTATATTTATCCCTTTTTATTTTTAATTTGTATACATAATTATATTCTTGTTGATGAATTTTTTTCTGAAGAAACAAAATATTGTATTTTTGGAAAATATATGGTAGTAATTTAAACATTCATTTTGAGAAAATAATAGAATTTGAAATAATTTTTATATCCATAAAATATTCATATTAAATAATATTCCTTAATATATAAATGATAATATAAATTAATAAATTCCAGAATAATATTTATTAGGTTAAAAAAATGTAATTGTAAGAAAAATAAGTATTTTGTCACTAAATATTGATATTCAACTAAAAATAAAAATTACAAAATATAAATAAATAATTTGAAAAATTAAATATTATTTATATAAATTATCAGGTTGAAATCATGCAATTGTGGATTTTTCCAAATTTTATTAAGATAAATGATTTTTTGGGTAAAACTGAAATAAGGTATAAATATATGATATCTACTATGACATTATAATAGACCGAAACTGGTGTAATAATTAATATATATGGAATAAATATAATTTACTTTTACCCTTTAAGATAACATGTTTTTTTTATATTATTTTATTAATTTTGTAAACTATTAATGAATCCTCAAAAACCTATATTATAATTTAATATTTTAAAAGGAATTCTTCCTGAAAAATACCCCCTTCCGCATCAATAATTGTATTATTTTAATGTGATATGCTTTTAGAGTTATAAAATATTTAATAACAATCTTAATTTTTTTAAATCATAATAAAAAATATGGTTTTTTGTAATTCTTTACACTTTATTATATAGAGTAGAAAATAATTATTTTGAAATTAATAATGAATTCCACTCTTTTTTCTATAAATACCCACAAAATATCAAAATAGTATTCTCTAAAAATCCCATTTACCTTGTAGTTAATCTCCCTATTCCTCCACAAAACCTTCTTGAGATTTTTATATGATCTTAAGAAGCTCCTCCCAATCATTTAAAAGCACCCTCTTTGGTCACGATATTTCTATCACTTTTTTCCATTCAAGCAACTTCTGTGTATTATTCCTTTTGAATCTAAATTTATTTTATTTTATTTTTAATTATAATTTTTTATTTATTTTAAAATTTATTTTCTATGATGACATATCATTTATCCCATCTCATTTTAATTTTTAGTTTAGTTTTTGTCATGCCGAAGTAAAGGCCTCCCCCCTCTTCTTTTATTTCATGAACATTATTATAACTAAACATTCTGATTTCTAGTTCTTCAAGGTGTAATTTATTTATATTCATTTAACTATCCTTATTTTGAAAATGTAATAATGGAAAACCTTTTACTTTGATTAATATCATTCATGAACCATTATGTACACCTGTTCTACTTCTTAATTTATGTTGTGATATACCAGAAAAACATTTGTCTTGTGAATACTCATCCCCATTTAAATTCACGAGTATTCACTTACATGGACCTATCTTCAATTTACTGCTTACTTCTGTTTGATCAAAATATGTTTCAATATAATACTATAATGGGGGTGAATTATCAATTAAAAATTAATATAATACAAAATAATACCACTTAGGTATAAAATGAGTGGTCTTATACTTTGTCTTATGATCCGAGTGTTACAATCATATTTAGTTACTATCCTATTAAATTAGCACTATTCATTATTATCACAATCTATATGATAAATTAGTTTGTTACAAAGATAAGTATAAAAACAAACATTCGTACAGATATAAAATGGGAAATATAAATTATACTAAAATGTAATATAACATCTTATAATAGTATTAATGACATAAAATTTTATAAAATATTATATTATTTAATCATAAAAGATAAGGTAGTTGGAAATCAAGGGTAATGATATCCAAGGTTTTTATTACCTACAATAAGGTCTATCTTTCCTTACCTATAAATACCTCAATCGGATTGATCGGTATCTGATCTGGATTCTGAAACCCGAGATGGTGTTGATCTAATGGATTAGTGTCAACTCTGTATTTCTTGACAAAGAATTACCTCAATATGACGATCGATATCTATCTTATTAGCACTAGAAGACCTCAATCTAATGGACTAGATTTACCTCTATCTTCATATTCATAGTATCTCAAAATCAATACAATGATCTATCACATGATTTTAAAAAAAAATTTCTTAAGGAATTATAATTGATACTATGATTCCTTAGAAATTCAACTTTATGATGAATTACAAAAACAAGGAATGAGGTTTTTATGCAAAGAAATCACTTGAAGAATTGGGTTGTGAATTAATGAGCTCCTATTTCATAAAATGATATCATATTTATAGGAAAATCACAAATGGTAAAACTTCAGAGTTGGTTGTAAAAACGTCGGAAAAATTTCACTTCGAAATCCCATTACAATATAGATCTTGAAATTTTTAGAAAATAATGAGTTATAATTGATTTGTTTGATGCCATTTTGTTAAGAACCATTAAAATTATATTATGTATTATGTATGATAAAAAATATATATAACTCGATTATAAACATTGTATATTATAATAGACTTCTTTATTGTTTTTTAATATGATAAAATGGATAACAGTCTGTTTGATTTATTGATTGCAATGTCAGTCTAATGGTCATGAATACTATCAACTCAATAGAAAAGACAAAAGTCAAACCACTTGTCAAAAAAATTCTTATCAATTAATCGAATATCTCTTTCAGCCTAATAGATCAAATTGAATAGATAAAGTATATGTTTATAATATGTTATAACTATGTCTTTGATTAGTATAATGTATTGTTTTATAAAAATATATTAATATCATAGGATATAAAATTTAGTAATCATAGTTTTAATATGATGATTGTATTTCCAAAACAAATGGAATGGAAAAGTAGAATTTATGAATTTTGACTAAACAATCTCCTCCTTTTTGGAATGAGTAGAATAGAATATATAAAAAATTAATAACTTTGAAAAAAATATAGCCCTTTAATCATTTAGTTCATTAAATATATTCATTATAGATTATGTTTCCTTATGTTTATAACTTCTATAAAATCTAACGTAATGTATTAAAGCTTTTGATTCTTCCCCTTAAAAAATTCATTTATAAATATTTCTCCCCTTTTAGAAATCTCCCCTTAAAAATTTCTCATTAAATGTACCCAAAATATTATCCCTTTAAAAGTATCCCTTTATAAATTTGTACCAATATATAAAACAATCCCCCATAGTGATTTAAAAAAAGGATATGGAAGTTATATTATCTAAAATGTTTCAATGTGATAACATATAGAACACCTGTATTAGAATAAACTAAAGATCCAAGAATTAAAAAAAAAAGCATACATAAAAAATGAAATAGAATTAATTAAAACATTATAACATTGGAAAAATAATTGTCCACATTCAATAACCAATAATTTTTTTTAAAAAATATGACATCAAGTGTTTCAAAAATAATTGTCTTTTAATTCTAAACTAACTTCTTCAAAATTTCCTTTATCTTCTTGAACATGTAATAATCCTTACGAGCATCTAGATCAAAATATTGGAGCTTCCCAATCTATTCTTCCATCACGAATTTATTTTGATCATTTGATTTATGTCTTTCAAAATCCTCAAAAATATTTTAATTTTAATTTTTCATAATGAAAAGATCATCTTCATACGTTCTAAGTCTAATATTCTCCAACACCCAAATGTGAATCTTTTCATTCCAAACCTCCACTTCCTCATTACTTTCATCACTCATATACCCTAATTTATACTCAAACATCAAATTGTCTAAATCATATGTAGATAATATATCAAAGCATTCTTCTGGTTCTAATGAATGTTTCTTTACTTCAAAAAACGGGTCGTTATGATACATGATTTTACTATCAACATAGTTCTAGAAGTTAACAATTTTATTGTAATATATTTTCTATAACAACTAATTTTCTTTAATTTCTTTAAAATATGCATTAATGTTTACTAATTATTTAGTTATAACATTTAGGGACTTTGAATTTTCATTAAGACCATTCATAATCTGTTTACACCTTGTCTCAATGTTAGGAAGATATGGAATTGAATCACATAAAAGTCTCATGGTATGGAAGATATAATCAAATATTTCTTGGGAAATAGTTACTTCTACGTATGATCATCCTAATAATACATTAGGAATATTTAGTCTCGATGATCCGGTATAAAATTTTTTATTTCTCCTCTCCTATTTTCTTCCTTTATGAGAAATATTATTATTATTCTAATTTATTTACAATGTCCAAATCCTTTTCTGAATAATATTTTTAATATAATTTTGAATCATATTGTTGGTCTTACCCCTCTGCCTTTGACTATGACATTCCTTCCACTCCTAATTAGTTTTATTACTTTTTTGACCCTCTTATGTTTGTATCATTATAATATTGAGCAGGTGAAATGCTTGAATATGATCCTAACTATAATGTTTTCTTATCCATTGTGTCTTCATCAATATCTATTTTTTTATTCATTAAATTATTCTTCTTCCTATTATTCTTCTTTCTATTCTTATTCATTATATTTTTTTTCTTCTTCAAATTTTTCTTCAAATTATTTTTCTTCTTATTATTCTCCTACTACTTATTTCTATTATTTTTCTTCCTCCTAATTCTCTAATTCTCAGAGTTATTTCTCCAAGTAAATCACTATTATGAGAACTATTTTACCAGATTTTATATAAAATTATTATTTTAATGTGTCTAATTTTGTTATTTGTTTTACAAATTCATTACATTTATCCTTAATAGTGACTTATGGAACCATAGAAGGAAAAGTTGAAGTTTCAAAAAATATCAGGCTAACATCTAGAATAATCTGATCGATGTGATGGACTTTTTGTTCTGAGGATCTAACTACCAAATATATAATGGGGAAACATATAAATCTGGATTTTCTAAAGCTATTTAAACAACCATCATAAAAAATTATACAAATTTATCCTTTTCTAATATATTTTTTTCCATTTCATACTCTTCTCATATTCCATTAATAGATTGGGTATTCGGATTTTCAAGGATTTTTCCTCAGCTTTATCGATATCAATTTATTGATCCGTAGGTTTCTTCTTTCCTTTTTGATATATGAAATCATTGAATTATTTATCAGACAATCTCTTTTCATTCTTATTATTCTTCAAAAGGTAATATTTCACTGTTCTTTTTCCTTAACAGTTTCTACCATCATGGAAGGTTCATATTTGGATTCATATCCATTTACTTTGTTTAGAAACATTTTCATTATTGAATAAAATACAAATTTCATTATTAAAATTGTTTATTAACCAATAAAAAAATTTCCTCTCATCAGAAAAGTTTTATTCTCAATCATTAATACTTCAATAAAACTCATAAACAACTTATTTATGAAATAAAAAAACATCAATATCATTTCTTTCATAGAGGCTTTCTTACATGTTTCTACCATAATTAACATAGATTTTATGAGGTTTTTTTCCTTATGTTCATCAAATAATCAAATATATATATATATATATATATATATATATTATGGTGTTACTATCACTCATTCTTGATACTAGGTATCCCTACATCTATAATGTGAGGACAATCCATTTTCATGTGAGAAACCATTCTAAATTTCTCATAAGATGAATAAAATAAGCCTCATCCTTTGATTTTATAAAACAAATGAATATACCAGGTAATTTATTGGATGGTTTATAAGATTATATTGGATAAGGAATTCCAAACAAATATTCTATTTATTTATACACATTCTTTTACTTGATTGTGAACATGGTAAAATTAACCTCTTCATTACCACTTTATTTAAAGAACTCAACAGTTGCATAAAATTCTGTTACTATTTCTGGGTAATGTAAGTAAAAGTCATTGTCTTTTTTCCATGCATAATTTATCTGATCCTTGAAAACTAATGATCTATTTATGAATCTATAGGTTTTGGTCAGAGTAGATGTATGTGATGGTTTGTTCATAATTTTTGTTTTTGACATTATCAAGTATCGATTCGATATTTACACAATGATTATCTTCGCGATCAATATAATTTTATCCAATAAAATCAGAGAAGGGTTAAATTTTCAGATCCAAACGTAGGATCATTACATATTATATATAATGAAATTAATTAGTTAAGAATAATATTGAGAGAATTATTTGTTATTTGATAGATATGACAAGATATCTACATTGTATTATCATTTTTTAATGGAATGAAGAGATTATTTTCTCCTGTGGTGATCAAAATATGTTCCAAAAAACTATGAATATCACCATAGGAATTATCAGGTGTTAACATGGAAGAACTTATCACTTGTATCATTCTTCTTTCATCACCAGAACAATTTATTCCAATTAATTATTCCAGATATCTCTATATTCTATAGAGGGAGGTGGAAGGATATTTCTCTCAATTCATGAGAGTGTTTCTAGAGAAGGGAGAACTCTAGGTATTCAAGAGATTTATATAGAGAATGGATCTTTCCATGTAAAAGGGAAAAAAATCCCCTATCTCTATGCATGGTACAAACCCTTTCATAATGTATAATATCAAGAACTATATGTGTCCTGATTCATTTTATGACATGGTATGTAGCGACACCTGAAACAAAAAACCCAGTCCTAATATTATCAAAAGATCCTAAATTACCCCTATATATGAGGAAGATCTATGTAAAAAATTTCCATATCATTGGGAAATTGTGGATTTAATGTTTTTAATATGTCCATACACAACCATTCAATTTATCAAAATCGTTGCTTCATGAACATTTAGATCTTCATAAACCTCCACTTACATCGAAAATCGAATGTCAGTATCTCGATGACACTTTTGGTTCGATATGCACAATTTTCCCTAGTGGCTTTGCATACATTTCCCACAAAAATATCGTGTTAACCAATGGTAAATTCCTCCTCAGGATAAGCCATTTATACCTCTATATTACCTAAAACGTTTCATGCCCCATAACATTTCTCCTAATATGAGAATCCCCATAATCTTTTTTTACACATACTTCCATTCTCATGTCTAAGGCATGTCAGGACATCTAATCCTAGATATACTCCAGTTAGTCTGGGGTTCTATATCAACATCCCAATCATGTTATGTTAAAACTACATTATTATTGATACCCAATGTTCAACATTAAGGACCAGAAATATCAATGGATATACCCCATGTGTTCAGGTGTATAAAATAAATATGCACAGGAAAGTCCAAATGCGATCCCTACCTCAACAGTGAGAACATAAACAAGACCAAAATGTCCCACTCCAATGTGTGAACCAGATTTGTATATGGAAAACTCGTAAACAAAATAAGACCACCTAGATTCCTATTACTATAAGATACAAAGTGACACGTTAATCTAGTGTTTTGGTCCCATATATGAAACAAAATTTTCACATTCATTCATGCACTTGGGTCAGTGTTTCACAGGGAACCTCATCACACTTAAATAGAGAAAACTCCATTACCTAGTCCTATGAAATTTTAGATTAAATTGCCCCTTTCATTTTCATGTACTCCCTTTTCACAAATCATTATATATTTCTGGAATGGCTTGAATCCTCATAACCATGTTTGGCCATATGAAGTGGATGTTTTTTGTCCTAGGGATACCTTTGGTTTTATATACACAATATACCCTATTGACTCTATATAAGATACACCCTAAATAGAACCATCATCAAAAAGGAAAATGAATCCTTAGGATAATGTTTTCCTACCTCCATATGCCAATATGAAGTTTATTTCCCACCTTAACCCATAATTTCTGAAACCCCAGAGATTACAGTTCACATATTTCCCCCAATTTTAGGGTGAAAAAAGATCGAACATTCATGGTCAGACTACATGAAAAGGAAAATTTGTTTATCCCCTCGGTTAGATAAAAACAATTTTAAGTCATATGTCTTAAATTTCAATGTAACATGAATTTAAACTACCCCATGCTTCAATCCCCTTTTACACAAGCTAAATACATATAAGAGTGGTCTCCCATTTACAATCATAATTTATACAAATGCCCTTGTAATTTTCAGACACCACTCCTTTGACAAGCCACCCCTAGTTGTCTTGAGAAATCCGAATTCCAATGAAATTACATGTCCATCCGAAGTGGATGGTCGGTTTCCTATGGAATACATTGGTTGTCAATGCACAAAATTCCTGAGAGGATCTGAATAAGTTTCCCAAAAAAACCTGTCAACAAAAGGGAAAATCGTCTTCAGGAGAGGATTTTACAACATATGTACACCTAATGGATCCCATGCCCCATATCATGTCTCACGTCCATAAATCATAAATTTGGAAGAAGAAAAATACCTCATCCATGTATGTAAAATTTCTGTCCATTCAAAGATAATAAATGATATTTGGGAAATCACCCCATAATTGATGGTCAAAATGGTTTTCCCTAAAACATCAATAATGGTATTCCAGATTTCAAGGAATCTAAACTGAAAAAAAGTGTTAAAAACTCACCATGAAGAAAAATTGAAAAGGGAACCACGGATATAAGTCTTGTATGACCTCACCAATCCTATGATTGCCATAGTTTAGGAAAAATATCGAGTAATTACAGAAACAAAAGAGGAACAAAATCTTGATATAATGAAAAAAAATGAAAAGTGACTTCTAATAAAATGTGGAGTTATACCTACTTATCCTTCACTAAATAGGGCTTGGGAAAAAAATAGGGTATTTAATGAAATGAAACAATGTTTGTAGGGATTCCTATATAACCCAAGAAATAGTCAAACTATGCTTTCAAGATCCCTCGATCGAGGAAAAAGTTTGTGAATAATTTGTGTCTCTTGATTTAATTATAGCAGATCACAGTTGAAATTAGTATTATGTGAATATTATAATTCAAATATTATTAAATTATATTTCATTGTATGTACATTAAATGATAAACATGTTGTGGAGGGAAATAAATAATTGATTAATTTAAATGAAAGATAAAGTATCTAAAGCCTAGAGATTCTCCATACAAAGTGGGATGTGGTGGATATAAGAGTTTATCGGTATATTTACATAATTTTATTAGAACCTAGTTCTTGTCTTCTATGGCCCGATAAAGTTCAGATAGGGCCACTATCTCAGATTTTGCACTACCTATAACTCCTCTATCTTCTATGTCTCGTCAAATCTGGCCTTTTCATACTCCACCAATTTCAACGTCACATTGTTATACACCTCCATTTGTGTCACTAATACATAACATGGGCCAATTCCAAATTCAACCATTCCATTTATATATGAAGTTATTTCAATGAAACCATTTTTTCAGTCATTCCACCCTATCACTTCACAACCGTCAAAGCTCGTTCAATGGATTTATCAAGAAGGATCTATTTTCCTACAGCAAGATGAGCCATAAACTCTACGGTTAAAAAGAGAGAATAGAGCATTCTAGATCATTCTCTAGTAGAAACTACCAGCTTAATTATCTCATAAATACCATGATAATTTAACCCCTCATACCAATAATTGAAAACTTGTGGCTTAATTTGGGCAGCATTATAAGCATGTTTGTTAGAGGGGTTTTCAAAATTAAGCTCCAAATGTTTATCTGCACTTTTCGGTGAATTGGGGGAATGTTTTATAGGCCCTTCTAGTCAGTTTTAAAATTATTCCCAGATGATGAAACATATTCAGGAATGAGCACTAATGGAGAGGGTCTTGATTAAATGAACTTAGTGTGATTTGACCCCTCAAAATTAAATTCTCTAGAAGTATCTATGGATGAAATGATTGAATATTCAACGAAATGCACGAGTGATTGTGGATGTGGTTTTGAAATCAAAAGACTAAAATAACTATTTCTTTAAATCCCAAAAATAAAAATTTGGTTGGGGGAGAAAATATAACATCCACTTTCTGAAGAATTAATGTCTATGATCTCTATTGGGGAACCACCACCTGAAAATGATTGTTTTGCATCCTCAACTGGAGAATAACCTTAGGGCTATCCAATTTCACTCATGTAACTAAACCATGCATAACTGGGTTAGTTGATTCGAGAAGATAGCATAAAAAATGGTACCATAGGAATAACCATCATGAAACATATAATGATGGAAAATTCTAATTCTTGTTGAGTTTGGAAATCCCACTCCACTATGGTTATTTCCCCTTGAGTAGTGGGATTAGTATGCTCAATAGGGACATTGAATATGAGATAATCTCTATCTACAGTGGAATAACTCATTTGATTATAATGGTTTGATCTCTCTGGGCTCGAGATTCCCCTGATGTTCTTTGTTAATAGAGGATCCCCAACTAGATAAATTTTCAATATTAAGGCTACCCTATTCATATCTATGAGGTTAGGATCAATATGATCAGTTAATGTATTGTATTTTAGAGACTCCCTCAATTTTGGGGAAATGGTCGATTGATCATGAGAAAATTTTCTCTACAAACACAGGATGCCCCCAATAGCCTCGGTCATACTAGATTTTCAGGCCAATTCAGCCACAACAACTGATGGAATCTCTTACCCCATAGATGGAATAGGCATCACAAATGTCCTGACGGTTTCCTCCAAGCTACATATCAGACCTACGTCAAGACATATATATGATTATTGGTCAAAAAATGGGAAAATTTCGTATAATAACCAAATAAATGGATATGGTTGTTACATATAATACAGATGATTTTATGTATTGTCATATGTGATGAATTTCTACATTTAGTGGCATTGCATGGGGATTAAATTATTGTAAAAATAGTAGGTAGGACTAGAGGTGGAAATTATTCAGTTTGATTAAAATGAATTGCCTCTATATTCTCTATGGCTCTATAGTAACCTTCTATAATACCCCCTACATCTGAAGGAACATGGTCCCTATCTTCAGTACCTCTAATAGTCAATATTATATACATAATCATATAATGGGATTCCTAGAACTTTTAAAAGATCAAGGAATAGTGGTTTAAGATCCAAACGATAAAGAAAATCATGGATGTGGTTAAAAAATTCAGAAACCACTCTGTCAACATCTCCCAATTATACAATCACCACCTTATACTCTACGTGATCAGACCAATGAATCCTTTCCTTGGTTGAATGGAAGTAGGTGTCTAACTAATCTAGATATATGGCTACCTCTCAGGGATTCTCGTGATCGAAACTCTATGTGGGGGAAATTGTTTCCTTAAAACCTTAATGATCAAAGGGATCTTCTTGGAGAAAATCAAAAATATCATCTTTAGATGAATTCACCCTTAGGTTATCACAAACCTTCCATGTATTGGGTAATGCAGCTGTAATTGGAATATCTAACACTTGGGGATCTTTTTGGGGAACTGAAGTAGTCTTAGTTAACTTTAGATGCCTCTTAGGTTCATCTACTTTACTGGAACCCTTAGGGTCTAGACACTTGTGAATCTTCCGATGTGGGAGAGGGATTTCCCCTACTCTACCTATAGTGGGAAATGTATCGAACCAACCTAGGTCACCCTCAATCCTGGCACCCAACCTAGTCTGTCACATACCCAAAGGGAATTGCATACCCACAACCTAGTGTCAATCACCAATACATCAAAATACACAATAGAGGGAACAATTTCTCCCATCCTGAATAGCCACATGGAAAATATAAACCAAAAAAAACTGAACAACATTATACAAATAAGATATAGATTCCATAACTATAAGAAAAAATTTGAAATAGAAAAAATAAAAATTAGCTAAAACATCCAATGGTAAATTCCTACTATAAAGGACTAAAACTAATTGCTACTCCAAATAATGGTTTGAATGAACTCCCACCATCTCAACACTAGAAACCCTACTCTGTTGACATTAAGACTCTCCACCTCACGATGGTTATTTGACATTCCTTGCACTAGAAGTCAAACAATGGTCTACACACCGATGAAGAGGTGGGCCAGGTGTGAACAAATATTCTTAGTCGGATCACATCAAAGTGTTCCATAACAAACCTCTGTCTAAAAAATCTAGTATACTCATTTTAAGTAAAAACATGGTATGATAGGCAGTGAAGAAGTTTTATAGAAAACATGGTGAACATTTCCCATTTTCCACATTTCTAAACTGATGTAGTTATATCCAGTTCAAAGAACATTTTTCATATAATTTTTTACAATCACAGACATTCATATCATGTCTTACATAGTAAGCCAAGAAATAAAAAATAGAATCACAGGTATCATAATACCAAGAAATACTGTATGTCCAAGCCCCAGACTACTTGTACCATAATCAATCATCTGGAAAAATATGATCCAAGAACATAGGCCTATGATGCGAAGGAATATTGCATGAGAAAACCCCCCAAAATGAAAATATTGGTCCCATATAACAACAATCCTAGGAAATAGAAGAAATACCAAAGATAAACCATCTTTATAATCACAAAATAATGGATTATTTCCCCTATAAAAATCATCCACTATTGTTCCCAAGGAAAAATATGAGTTCTTTTCACAATTAATTTTTATTCTTTGAAAACTATTTCAAACTGATTTCAAAATTTCATTTCAATGATTTGACAAAACCCATTTTCTCTCCATTTAACAATAACTGGGGAAAACCATTTTTCATTAAAAACCCTTTTCAACATAAACAAATAAATCATCCCAACTTCAATATGGATTGTTTTTCTATGATAAACAACAATATCCATTACCATGGGCTATAGATGGAACTTCCTACCCCAAAACATGGTCCTCACATGCCTTCAAAGGAAATAAAAAATCAATAAAACCCAAAATCAACAATGAAGACCCTTGATTAAAATCCACATAAAGATAGATTCAATTTAAAATTCCAGGGGTCACCCAAAGAGAGGAAACATACATAAATCAAATATGAATGCACGCCACACTATATCCAACAGAAGAGATGGATTTTGGAATGAGATCACAAAACATGTCTAAGAAGAAACAAAAAAGAATTTCTAACCATAGACCAATGGATCCAAATACACCACCCAACATCAATAATATAATCAATGCGAATGAATAAATGGAAAGGTTATTCATTCAGAAATACACAACACAAAAAAAGGAGATAGAGTGCCGAAAATATCAATCTAGGGGGAGTTGAGTATCTCAAAATCACATGGGATGAGTTCCAGTTCAAGAGAGAAGAGTTTTGGAGAAGGATTCATGAAAAAAAAACTACGTGGACATTTTTAAAATATGATGCGGGCAATTCCATGATGTGTAATATTGTTAAATAACATAAAATCCATGATGTTCATTTATGTCGAAAAAACAGTCGACATGGATTAAATGTACATTATTGATAGAAGTTAGAATCTGAAACCATATTTCATGATGTATAACTTTCAAAGCATGAATCCCCTATCACGACTTTCACCAAGAAATAGTTTCACATTGTGTATCCTAGTTACACATTGTCAAATCTATGAACATTCTTTTGAAACAAATGGTAATTAGTGAAAATCCAACAAATCTATGACTTCACCAAAAAAGGTATCCTCCCAATCTCAAAGGAGGAGAAAACCAAAACAAGGTTATGATAGTACCTGAAAAAATGGTAATGCGATGTTACAAACACCCCACCATATAGGAATTATCTCCTTGAGAGGTCATGTGGAATATATAAGCCCCAAAAAGAGATGAGGCCACTACTCTCTCATAAAAAATTCACATTCTCAAGTCTCATGAGAATCTGATCCTTGATTCCATAGAACTATGACCAACTGATTCGACATCCAATGAATGAATATCACATGAGAGTCAAAAATTTCAACTAGTTTCTCCAAAATAGAAACATTCACTTCATTCTCAATTTCATTCCAACTCATAACATGAGTGGGATCAGGGTGATATTTCATGAGTTGGGGTCTATGTAAAACATCACGAATCCCAGTCAATTAAACTAGAAAATCTAACTGATATGCATCTTTTCTGAGAAACTCACTGACCTCAAATTTTACAACATATCTTGCAGCCAACAGTCTCTTTTTCAATGTCTAAGATGACCCAACCGAGGAGAACCATTCAAGAAAACCCAATCACTTTTGGAAAATAGCAATTGTCAACGTCACCAATCCACATAAAATTTTTGTTGATCTAGGGATGTATACAGATATTGATGTTCATCTTGAATCTTCATAGATGATTCATGAACTAAACATGGTCCAACTAAAGATACATCTCCCTCCTTAGCATAAAAAATGAGTGATCTACATAGGTAACCATACAACACATCGAAGGCAACAATTCTTATTGATGACTAATAATTGTTTTTGTAAATAATCATAATCAGTCGCAGATGGAAACATGAGTCTTGTTGTGATAAGAGATTTCCAGGAACCTATCACAACATACCTCTCATGTCTCGATAATCCTATCCCTTGTTTAAAAGATGTCCCAAGACATTGACTATTGAGGAATGACAATCCCACCACTACCAAGTTGTAATGAACTGACCTGGGATACTGTAAAACCTGGCACCCAAACCAGCCCATCAAGTACATGAATGGAGTTCCTGATCCCCACAGGCAATATACCTCTCATGTTCTGACAATCCAATCTCCCGTATAAAAGATTTTCAAAGACATGGAATCTTAAGGAAAGGTCATCCCTATGATACCAAATTTTAATGAACTGAACCGGGTTACCCTCAAACATATCACCCGACCCAATCCATCACATACAAAAAGTGAATTCCAAATCCCCATGGGCTAGCGATAACTACCAGGGCATTGAACTACAAAACAAAGGGAACGATTTCTCCCTAACTAAACAACCACATGACATATATATACTAAAGAAAAAGGAATAGTGGGAGAAGAAATATATATATATATAGATTATCTATAATTAAATAGAAAAAAAGAAAATAAAACATGAAAGGTAAATAAAAACTAAAAAGTAAATTTCTAACTACAAAGGACTAAAACAAACATCTACTCCAAGTGATGGCTTGGACGAACTCCGTCCATCCCACCTGTCTCACCTTCTTTTGATAGAAATCCCTACGGTGAGACATCATGATATATAGTTCCAGGTATTCATGTTACATCATGAGATCATTAGACATGGCTGATAGAATGATACATTGGAAGTATGTGTCATCATCTATATGTATCATATAGAGAGATATTTCCTCATCATTTGCCTCATTATAGGCACAGCTGGAATATGCTCCTTTAACAAATACAATTTCCTCTTATGGTGATGGATGACGCAAAACCTCCTCTGCCACTCTTGGAAATTGGTGCTGGTGAGAAGGGTTTCCATATGTTGTATGTGTTACAATGATATGTTTGATGTAAATTTTCATTTCGTTTCTACAAATTAAGATTACAAAATATTTAGTACTTTATCATGATAAACCCATGACAAATAAATAAATTAATACTTATTAGTCTCCCATTATTTTATCAAAATATAATAGCCTGCACCAAGGACATTAGAATATTCTATTTCCTGAATATTATAGTTGAAATGATCAAAATTTCCCTTCACATTACCCCAAATAGTGTTGGTAAATCATCTTGAAAGTAGTTCTGAAGGCATTATTACTGCCAAATGCATTTACTTGTAGCTCCTTGATCTGCTGAGAGGACTCCCGAATCCTGAAATCCTATAATTATTGATTTCCTAAACCATTGAATCTTGGTCACACCAATTACTACTGTAGAAGTCAACCATTAATGTAAACCTATTCATGTAAACCCAGTAACTCGAATTATAATTCCTTGATAATTGAAATAACCCCAACTAGGATTATTCAAGCACTTTAAACAGTTGTTCAATTCTAATCATGATTATGGAAGGCTATACCGAATTAATATTTCCATGAGGGATTTTATCCTTATAAGTAAATTTCATATAATTATGTTTCTTACATGCTTTATAATATTATGTTGTATATATTTAAGTGATTAACAACATCTGTGATAATATTTACACATAAACCGGTCTTAATTTAGTTCCATATTGCATGAGTATTTAATTCATTCATTATGTGATCATGAAAACACACTCACAATAAATAAACCATGAAACTAATATAAATTCAATAACTCGCAAGATCCTGCTCTTGGTTTATTGGTTAGTTTATCTAGTGGTTGATTACTTAAACCAAGACCTAGGGGAGAAACCACATTGAACCTTTTGGGTTCCTATTTACTGCCTTACACCTTTCCAACTTCGTATCTCGACATATTGGGTTTTCCTTGGATTCCAAATCGAGAAGCCTCTATTATCATAGGATCTCCATCCATTGGATTTTCATTTGTCCCACATGAAGGTGTAGGGTAAAATGGGGTTTTACAGAAAAGAAACATTGAGAACACATGCCCAACATATTAATGAGGTGAAGGATCACATGACCACAAATTTTATTTAAATAAATAAATTAAAAGAAATCATCCACATAAAAAGATCCTAGTCTAGCTCATGATCATCGATACATGGAATAATATTTATGCATAAATAATATAAATATTTAATTATTTATTCATCTTGTATAAGATAATTCACACTTGGATCAATAAATTATTATCTTTAATTAATAAATCTTTTTATATTAAACCCTTTTCTGAATTTCATTGAGACTTTCATCGATCGTAATTTTAATAAAATAAATTCATTTCAAATTATATTGTTACGTAACTTGTACCTTGGAGGAAACAGAGTGAACTCTCATTCATAGCTACCAAATAAGTTGAAATGAATAGTACAAAGATGTTATATGAAACCCATATGTATAAAACACCTATCATGCGTTGTGCCCGAGCATTATGACCTCACCCTGGTACATGTATCTAGGGTTCGTATAATATAATAATAAATTTAAATAAATATGTGTACTTTGGATGAGTAAACGACATGTAGTTCCTACTACACGGAGTGTACTATCGTTCACCAACCATCTGAAGTACACACATAAGGATACAACTTGTAGATGTGAAACAGAATTCATAGGAATTCACAACATGTCTAGTGGGCCACAAGCTATGTAGTATATGCATAAAACAGTATCCTGCTAGGAAATCCATGTATGGGGTACACAGTCCAACCCTAACCCAATGGGACTGCATACCATGTCCAGTGGGTGACATTTCCTATAAACCAAAACCATGTGCCACCTTTTCCTGGTCAACACACAGAGTCATAAAGACTCAAATAAACTCCAACACATGGCTTGGTTTGTTGGACCAGTCCCAATTTATTGAACCTTTACTACATGGCATGTGAGGCAGAATACACACCGTGTGACTCCAACTACACAACGTGTGAGTCCAACTGAAATTCCTTGTGTTTTGGTGTAATATGGTTAATAACCTATGGAACCTTTGTATGAGATCCTCTTTTATATTTTAATCAATATTAAAAGAAATAGAACATTTTTGTAAGGTGAAAAAGAAACAAAAGAGAATGAATAAATCCCAAGATTCAGATTTACAGAACAATTAACTAGAATTGAAACAACTAAATTAATAAATGTATAAATAATCATTGAAAAACTAAATAATAATAATCAATTATATGACCGCTCTGATACAACCTATTGGTTCTGAGTACAGGGAAATCACATGGATTGGTGTAACTGACATTAATTTTACAGTTAACAACGATAAATCCGAGATCTATCATGATGATAAAACACCAAATCACTAGAATAGAACGAAGAATGAAAAGGAAATAGTAAATTCCTAGAACCCTATATTGGATCATCATATGTTTTTTATAATTAATTTAATAAAAAGACAAGAATTGCTATGATGCAATTCTCTCTCCATTGATGATTCTGGTCATGATTCAATGTGATCCATCATTGAATCATAGAATACATGTGTAGAATTCATCCAAAAGTGATCTAGACTTCCTTTAGGCATCTATAGATGACAAAAATGGGTTCTCCTGTTGATAGAATGGAAGAGCCTTCACTTATGATGTACACCTTTGATCACCATGAGATCTGCTTCCAAAGTGCTCTCTTTGGTCTGGTGGAGGAGGATCTCTATAGTGACATGAGGGCATTCATAGAGGAAAATAATTACCCCTTGGCTTGAAATATTCTTCTAGAAAAATTGTGCACGACCACAAAGAATGGTTAGGATTACTGAGAATAATGTGATTATTATTTATAATACTTTTAATAAGGATATAAAATAATTACACATAGGTATTTATTTATTTAATTTAATTCCTGTTAAGACCCCAAGTCCAATAATAATGATTGAATTTTATTATCACTTGACATGAACCCATAGAATTCAATCTAATATTATTTAGTTAAATAAATAATATTATTTTTCCCAACTACCCAGAAAAACTACATTGCGTGTACTTTTTTTCATTTCATTATTTCCTCCACCATGTTTATTAGACCATAAATAATGACTATTTATTTCTGAAATAAATATCACTTCATTACTCACAAATAAATATATTATTTCTCCCACAATATATTATCTTGAATAACTAGAGTATAAATAAATGCGATCAATCTCCCTCAAATTGTTATGAAACTAAAATATGGAATAATATTTATTCAACATTCTAAATGAATATTTAACTAGGAAACATCAATAAAATTAGTGTGCTACCCTCTATTCCTATTTCACTATGTAATAAAGTGGAGCCATCATAAATTCCAAGGTTATCATGCAGAAACATGCCATGGAACCCATTAAAAAAGAAGTTAACACCATCATGACGTGTGACCTCATAATAATGATTACTATGTAATGTAATCCCTTTGTCATGATATCTCCAATCAAGTGGGTTTAATGCTAGTTTTATTAACACATATTCTTGATTATTCATTCCTTGTGTTCCCAGAATTGAACATACCCATTCCTCACTATGGCCATAGATTTATTTAGGCTATAAAAATTCCATCATGTGGACTGAGATATCAACTTTTGTTATGGAACATAAGAGAAAAATCCTTCCTTGCATTAACTATTATTGTTGTCTTACACGTGATGCAACCAACATATCCTACCATGATGGAAATAGTGTCTCATCAGAGTTTTCTCCAATAAATCTATGTGTGCTTGTTGTAATAGAAAATAATAATAAAATTAAAGTCCAAGACCAATACACATGTCCGCAGATTGGTAGCTCCATTGACACTATGAAATTTATTTTTTCTACTAGCGGGTCTTGTACTCATAATATTCTCCGGGATATTACCAAGGGCACACACCATGAGAAGGTGACAAAAAATTTTATGATTCATCACCCATAATGGCCTGTATTAGTTTTTTCCCTCAAATAACATCAACTGTCTATAGAAAATATATTCAAAATTAGTGTAATGGCACTTTTAGATTCATATCATAGTAGGGATCTGCAATGACCCTTTATTATAATAGATATCATTTAGACATTATCCCATGCATTATCACGTAGAAGAATAATCAATATTTTTTAAGGTATTTATTATTATTCGAATCCATGAATATAAGTTAATCATAAAGTACAATATAGTTTGTTTTAGGCCACCAACAACAACGGTTTTATTGTTTATTTAGGTTTGGGGTGTTTATGAATGTTTTTTATTTTAGTTTTTTTCGGTTTTTTGTGTTTTAGTTGTTATTAGGCATTTTAAGGTGTTTTACAGGGTGTTACATGTTTTTGGGGTTTTTAGGGGTTCTAATGTTCATTGGTTTTTTTTTGAGTTTTTAAGGTATAAAATGTTTTTTTTATTTTTGTGGTTTCTCTTTTTTTAAGGGTTTGAGGTTTTTATTGGTTTTTTGGGATTTATTTGGAGTTTAATGGTTTTTAGGGATTCTTAGTGTTTGTTGAGTTTTTCAACATTAGGGGGATTTATGGGGTTTAGTATCTTATAAATGTTTAGGGGTTTTATGGTGTTTTAGGGTTTGGGATGTGGGGTTTAGGATCATTTATTCTTTTAGGGGTTTTAGTGTATTTTCTGATTTTCAAGTATTTATGGTCATTTATGGTTTTTAGGGGGGTTTTAGGGTTTTTCTGGGATTGTTTGGGATTAGGGGATTTTAGGGATTTTAGGGGATTTTAGTATTTTTAGGTTTTTTATGATCCATTAAGGGTTTTGGGTTTTAATATATTTTTAGGGTGATAATTGAATTTAGGATGCTTTATTACTTTTGGGGTTTTTTTATACTTTAATGTGTATAAAGGATTATTTGGAATTGTCTATTTCATTGAAGGGTCTTCATGATTTTTTAGGTATTTAAGGATTTTTGGGGTTTTTAGTGTCCTTAAAGGTATTAGGGTTATTAGAGAATATAATGATTTTAATGTATTTTAAATCCTTATGGTATTTTTGTTCGGTTTGAGTGTCTTATAGGGATTTTATTAAATTTTATAGTGTTTTAGGGTTCTTAGTGTATTTTATGGTAATTTTCAGGTTTGTAGAGATTTTAGTGTTTGTTTATGTTTTAGAGTTTTTTTAGGAATTTAGGAATATGTTTTAGATATTTTAGTTTAATTAGTATTATTTTCATATTTTTTTGGTTTTATAGGGTTTCTAATGTTTTTAGGTCTTTTAGGGTTCTATGTTTTTAGTGGTTCTAGAGTTTCCAAGGTTTTTAGGGGGTTTTGGGGTTTTATGACAGTTTAGAGAGCCTTAGGATTTTTTTTTGTTTTCAGTTATTTTTATGGTTTTTAGTGTTATTATGATTTTGTAGGGGTTTTAGTGTTTTTTAGTTTCTTAACAATTTTTACTATTTTTGGGGGTATTATGGTTTTACTATGTCTAGGGTATTAAGAGTTTTATAAATTGTATTATGGTTTTTAAGGTCTTTGGAGTTTTTTTATCATTTTTTTTTGTTTTAGGGGGTCTTGGGTTTTTTAATGGAATAGGGTTTTAAAGGTTTTAGGGTTTTATGGTTTTAGGGTTTTAAGGGTTATTGTAGTTTCTAGGTGTTTTAGTTCATTTTAGTGTTTTTTGGTCCATTTTGTTTTTTTTTCGGTTTTAGGGTTTTTAGGCGTTTTAATGGGTTTTAGGGATTTTAAATGGTTTATTGGGTTTATGGGTTTTTATGTTTTTATGTTTTTTTAAGGTTTTTTGTTTATTTTTGGTGTTTCATGGATTTTTAGGGGTTTTAGGGAATTCAGTTTTTAGGGGTTTTAGGGTTTTTAGGGGTTTAAGGATTGTTTATATTTTTAGGTATTGTATGGGATTTTAAGACAATTTTATAATATTTAGGTTCTATTATAATTTTTATAGTTTTTATGGGTCTTAATTTTTATATGTTTTTCTAATGTGTTTTAGGGTTTTCGAGGATTTAATGGTTTTAATGGGTATTAATTGTTCTAGTGTATTCGGAGGGTTTCAATTTTATATAGCATTTGAGGTTTTTTAGGGACTTTGGGTTCATATTGGGTTATTTAGGTTCTTTTATATTTTTTATGGTTTTTAGCATCCTTATTTTTTTAGGATTATAAGGGTGTTTATATTAATCTGATGGTTTTTATTGTTTTTAAGGATTTGGGATTTTAGGAGTTTTAAGGGGACTTTTGGATTTTAAGGAGTGTTAGGGATGTTAGAGGGTTTTAAGAATTTCATGGGGTATAAATTTATTTAGGGATTTTATAGTTTTTCGGGGTTTTAGAGTTTTTAGGGATTATAAAGGGTTTTTATGGGCTTTTAAATTTTTTGGGTTATAGGGATTTTAGGGGTTTCGTTGGATATTCAAGATATTTCAGAGATTTAGTATTTTATTATGGTTATTAGTGTTTCTAGTTATTTTTAAGGAATAATTATAATATTATTGGTTTTTGGAAGGGTTTTTAGGGGTTTTAGGGTTATTTAGTTTTTGGGGTTTTCTGGGATTTCTACGGTTATTATGGTTTTTTAGTGTTGTTAGCGTTTTTTAGAGATTTTGGAGTTCCTAAGGTATTTTAATGATTATATGCAGTTTATATTGTTTTTAATATTTTCCGGCTTAGAGGATTTTATGGGTTATAAGTGTTTTTAGGGTCTCTGTTGTGTATTATATATTTTGTAGGTTTTTAGGTGTTTAGTGTATTTTTTGATTTTTAATGTTTGTTTTGGGATTTTGACTGTTTAGGGTTTTTTCGTTTTAGGGGTATTTTTGTATTTATGAGTTTTAGGTGTATTTTAAATGGTTTTTGAGTATTTTTTAGGACTTTTAGGGTTTTTAGTGTTTTATGGTTTTAGGGTGTTTTTGGGTTATTTTTGTTTTTTAGTTTTCCTATTTTTTAATAGTTTAAAGGGGTTTTTTGGGTTTATGTTGGATTAGGGTTTTATTGGATTTTTTTTAGTGTTTTGGAGATTTTTTGTGGTTTTGAATGTATTTAAAAAAATCATGGTTTTGATGGGATTTTAATTTATTTGGTTTTAGGGGGTTTTATGTTTTTTAGGGGTTTTCAGGTTCATTTAGGGTTTTTAGTTTCTTTTAGTGTTTTTTGGGTTTTTATGGATTTATAAGGGATGGGGGGTTTATGGGTTTTGAGGGTTTTATTATTTGTAGGTTTTATGTGTTTTTAGGGTGGTTTCAGGTTTCAATGGTTAATTTGTTTTTTTTGGGTATTTTGGATTTTATGGTTTTTAGGGGGTGTTTAGTTTTTTATGGTTTTTTATAGTTTTTAGCTGTTTTAGCATTTTATTGTTTTTATGGTTTTTGTGGGTTTTAGTGTTTTATTACTGGGGGAGTGGTTTTATGGGTTTTTATGGTCTTTATGGATTACAGGGGAGTCTTGGTCTTTAGCATGTTAAGGGGTTTTTTTGGGTTTTCGGGTTTTTAGGGTGTTTTATGAATTTTAAAGGTTTTTAGGGCTGTTTTATGTTATTTAGGATTTTATTTCATTTATGATTTTCATGTTTTTAGTGGTTTTAGGGGTTTGAAAAGTATTTATGGGGCTTTCATGGATTTTATAGATTTTTTGGTTTTTTATGTTTTTAGGCTCTTTTATGGGTTTAGTGGTTTTATGAGAATTTTGGGTTTTTTTTTGGTTTTATGATATTTTAGAATATTTATGGATAGTTTATGGGTTTCAATTGTATTATGGAGTTCTATATTCTCTTAGGGGGTTTTGGGGTTTTATGGATATTAAGGGGTTTTTAACTCTTTTTATCTTTTTTGTGATGTGAGGATGTTAAGGACATTAATTATTTTTTATATTTTTATGGTTTTTAGGAGTTCTTATTGTTTTATGATGTTAATGGTTTTTATTTCTTTTTTATTTTTATTGATTTTTAGGGTTTTTAGTGGTTTTAGTGTTATTATGGGTGTCCTTTTGGGTTTTAGGGGTTAGTGGTTTTTAATGTCAATTGGGATTTTAATGGTTTTTAGGGTTATTATGGTTTTTAGGGTAATTTTTTTGTGACTATAGGGGTTGGGGGTATGATTTTTAGGATTTTAATAGATTTTTGTATTTTTATGGTATCTTAGGGGTTTTAGAAACTTTACGGGTTTTAATGTTTTAATGGGTTTTATAACTTTTTGGTATTTAGGGTCCATTAGGGTTTTTATATGGTTTTAGGTATTTTTATTGTTTTATAAGGTATTTTATTGTATTTTACAGTGTTTATGTTTTTTGGTATTTCATAACGATTTTAGGAGTTTTTAGAAGTTTAATTTTTTTTACGGATTTTAAGAGTTCTTATGTTTTTAGCGATTTTATTATTTTTTGGGGTTTTTGGGGTCTTTGGGTTTATAGGGTTTTAGGGATTAAATGTTTTTAGGGATTCTAGTGTTTTTATGTATTTTAGGTGTTTATAGGGGATATATGTTTTTAGGGTTTTCAGGTCATTTGGAGAGTTTTATATCATTAGGGGATTTTATATTTTTTGTGAGTTTGGGGTTTTAAGTCCTTTTAATGGGTTTTAGTGGGATTTAAGATCATTTAGGTTATTTTTTAGTTTTCAATGGTGTTTTTATTTATAGGGGGTTTTAGGGTATCTTCAGGGTTTTGGGGGTTTTTCGGTCTTTTAGGAATTTTTTGGGTTTTTAGCCACATTTAGAGTTTTTGGTATTCTGGGTTCCTTCTGGTATTCTAGGGTCCTTTAGGATTTTTAGGGCCTTTATAACATTTTTATATTTTAGGGTATTTTATGATATTTTATGTTTTTTAGAGTTTTCAGCATATTTTAGCGGTTTTTTTGTTTACGTTTTATATTTCAGTTGTAGGGATTTTCATGTTTTTTTGGGTTTTTGTGGTCTTTATGTGTTTTTTGGGATTTCTAGGGAATTTTTGGGGCTTTTGGGGTTTAAAGGTCTTATGGTTTTTGAGAATTATTTAGGTTTTTAGGGATTTTTTTCGAGTTTATATTGTTTTTAGGGCATCTAAATGGGGTTTAGGATCCTTTACAGTTTTTATGTATTTTTTAGGTTTTATAGGTGTCTAGGATTTTATATGTTTCTAGTGATTTTATGGGATTTAAGGATTTTGGGGTTATTTGGGATTATAGTGATTTTTATGTTTTTGAGGGGTTTTATGGTTTTTAGAATTTTTATCTTTTTAGGATTTTTTGAGGTATTATATATATTTTTATATTTTTAGTGTTTTTTTTTGTGTTTTAAGGTTTCTAGGAATTTATAGGGGTTTTAGTGTTTGTCGTGTTTTTGTTTTGTTTAGTGATTTTAGGAGTTTTAATATTTCCCTTAGGGTGTCTTATGGAATATAGGGGGTTTTCGGATTTTTTACGGATATGGGGTTTTTTAGCATTTTTGGAGTTTTTTGGATTTTGGGGGTTTTTTGGGATTCAGGGTTCTTTTGGGTGTTTATGTTTTTTAGGGTTTTATTGTATTTTATGATATCTTATTTTTTATTGGGTTTTAGTGTTGGGTGACTATGAGAGGTTTTAGAGTTATTTTTGTATTTAAGTGGTATAAGGATATTTTAGTTTTTTAAGGTTTTTAGTGTTTTTAAGGACATTAAAGGTTTTTGGGTTCTTGGAGTTCTTAAATATTTTGAAAATTTTGAGATTTTAGAGGTTTTATGTTTTATGGGATTTTAGGGGATTATGGTTTTCAAGGTTTAATAGGGCTTTGTAGAGATTTCATGGTTTTTTGGGGTTTTAGGGATTTTATAGGGTTTTAATGTTTTTTTGAATTGTAGGATTATTTTTCTCTTTATGGTGTTTAGGGTTTCAAATTTTTTAGAGGTATTAGATTTTATAGTGGTTTTATGAATTTGAAGGCCTATTTTTTTCGTGTTTTATGGGTATCCATGGGGTTTTATGGTTTTTAGGGCTTTCTGAGAGATTTTATGTATTTTTTGGTTTTTTAGGATTTTGTGGTATTTTATTTTTTAGGTTTTTATGATTTTTTGGGTTTTTGGTTTCTTAGGGACTTTTTAGGGATTTTAGTGTTATTAGGGTATGTAGGGTTTTGGGATTATTTTGTTTTTATGGTATTTTATGAATTTTTCTATATTTCTAGGTTTTTAATGTTTTAGGGATATTTGACTGTTTTGGGATTTTTGGTTTGTTTGTTTTTTGTTTTTAGGGTTTACTGTTTATGGTGTATGTTATAGTGTTTACGTTTTAGGGTATAGTTTTTAGGGTATAGGGTATAACATTTCGGGTGCAGTGTGTAGGGTTTTGGATATAAGGAACAGGATTTGGTGGTAGGTTATTTTGTTTAGGGTGTAAGGTATTGGGTATAGTGTGTTGGGTTTAGGGCCTACATTGTAGGTTTTAAGATTTATGGGGTTTGGATTTGGATTTATGATGTAGGATTTTGGGATATGATGTAGAGTATAGGGTTTAGGTTGCATGGTGTAGGTTTTTGGGTTTATGGTATATGATATATGGTACAGGTTTTAGGTTTTAGGTTATACGGTACATGGTTTAGGGTTCAAGGATTAGGGTTTAGGGTTTAGGGGTTCAGGTTTTAGGTATTGGGTATAGGGTTTTAGGATTAGGGTTTAGTGTGCAGGGTCTAGGGTATAGGGTTTAATATTTTGGTTATATGTGTTGGGTATAGTTTTTGGAGTTTTAAGGGGGTTTTATGGTTTCTAGAGTTATTATAGTTTTTTAGAAATTTTGAGTTTTTTATATGTCTTGTGTTTTTTATATTTTAAGGGGTTTAATAGATATATAGGTTTAGTAGTGTATCATTCTATTTCTAGGGAATTTAGTATTTGTATGTTTGTTTTTTATTTATTGATATGGGTTTTAGTGTTCCTCGGGTTTTCTAATGGTTATTAGGGTTTTTATAAGTTTCAGGGTTTCTAAAAAGATTTTATTGTTTCTAGAGGTTATTGAGGACTTTCAAGTATTTTTTGTTTTTTATGGATTTTAATGGATAAAAGGTTGTTCAAAGTTTTTAGTGTTTAAAATTGATTTTATAGTTTTTAATTTTTTATGATGTATGTGGTATTTGGGTTTTTTAATGTTTTAATTTTTTACAGTTAAAAACTTTTTAAGAGTATTTTAGGGGATTTAAATCGGTTTAGGATTTATTGGGATTTTTAGGGGTTTTAGGTTTTTTTGGGATTATGTAATTTTTTGGGTTTTATGAATTTTTAGTAGTTTTTAAGGATTTTTATTGGTTTTTATATTTATTTAGTGGATTTTTGGGGGATGTAGGTGATTTAATATTTTTAATGGGTTTTAGGGTTTTAAATTTTTTTTATCATTTTTATAGTTTTTAAAGTTTCAAATATTTTTTATGAACTTTTAGTATTTTTATGTGTTTTATGTTTATTATATGGTTTCTAGGGTTTTTAATGTTTTTAGAGTTTATAGGGCTTTTATTGGGTGTTTGGGGTTTTTTTGATTTTAGTGTCTTTTGAATTTTATGGATTTTTGGAATTTTCAGGTTTTTAATGTTTTTAATGGTGTAAGGGTGTTTAAGGGGTTTTTTGGGACTTTTAGATTTTTTATTTGTGTTTTTTAGAGTTTTATGAATTTTTCATTGTTTGAAGGGTCTTTTCATGGTTTTAGTTTTTTGGGGTTTCTAGGGATTTTATGAACTTTTAGGAGTTTTAGGGTTATATGGGGATTACAGTTTTAGGGTATTATGGTTTTACAGTGAATATAGGGGTTTTCTACAGTTTTTTGGGATTTTATAGTTTTTTGGTATTTCTAGTGGGATTTAGGGTTTTTAGTGGTTTTAGTGTTTATGAGTGTTTTTCAGGATATTTATGGTTTTCTAGGGGTTTCTAGCATATTTTAGGTTTTTAGGGTGCTTTTGGGTTTTAATAGTGTTTCAGAATTTTTTGAATTTTTTTATGTTTTTTTATGATTTTAGGTTTTTTTGACTAATTTTATTTAGGTTTTTTCATTGTTTTTTCTAGGTTTAATGGGTTTTAAAAGATTTTACATTTTTATGGGTTTGGGGGTATTCAAATTATTTTTGGGGGTTTTGGGTTTCTAGGGGTTTGGGTATTTAGAGATTCAAGGATTTGTTTTAGATATTATTGGTTCATAGTGTTTTTGGGGTTTTTATGTTTTCTGGGGTTTATGGGTGTTTATTATTTCATTTGGTGGTTTTAGAGATATTAGGTTTTTTTTGGGTTTTTTTTGTTTTGTCGTTTTGGGAATTTTTATGGTCTTAAGGTTATTAGTATTTTTGGATTATTAATATTTTTTTATATTTTTTGGGGTGTTTCAATTTTATTGGTTTATTTATTGTTTTTCAAGGGTTTTTTTGCCTTTTGATGCATTTTATGGGTTTCAGGGTTTTAGGGTATTTTAGTGTTTTTTTGTGTTTTTGGGTACTTCGTATGGTTTGTTGGGTTTTATGGTTGTTTTTAATTTTTTTGGGTTTTTGGGTTTCTATAGTGTCTTAGGTGTTTTAATGGTTATGGGGTCTTGGGGGGGGGTGGGATTAGCATTTTTATTATGATATTTAGGATTTTAGGGGTTTAAATGGTTTTTAGAATTTTTGGGTTCCGTAGTGTTTTAAGGGTTTTGTCATACTTTTTGGTGTTTTAAGGGTTTTCATGTTTTTAGGGTTGTTTTAGTCTTTTTGGAGTTTTTTGGGCTTTTAGGAATATTTCAGTATTTTTTGGAATTTTTGGATTTTTAGGGTTTTAGTGTTTTTAAAATGATTACTTGGTTTTACGGTTATTTTTGTGTTCTAATAGGGTTCTTATGGTCTTTTAGGGGTTTATGGTTTTAGGGATTTTAGCGGTTTTCAGGTTTTTATTGTTTTTATTGTTTGTAAGGTTTTTCGGGTTTTTATTCATTTTAAGGGTTTTGGGTGCATATCATTTTTGTGATATGTACTGTATTTAGAGGTTATTTGAGTTTTTCGGGGTTTTGGGTTTTATTTTTTTTAGGTATTTCTAGGGTTTTGCACTTTTTGGATGTTTGTATTGTTTCTAGGGGTTTTAGACTTTTTAGTGATTTTTCTGGTTTGTAGGGGATTTTAGGGTTTTTATGGTTTTTAGGGGTTCTATGGTTTTATAATTTTTTGAGTGGTTTTTTGTGATTAATATATTTTTTTTGCATTTTAAGAAGTTTTAGTGTTTTAAAACCATTTTAATGATTTAGGTATTTTAGATTTTTTCGGGTTTCTAGGGGGTTTGGGGATTTAGGGTTTTATTGTGTTTTAGAGTTTTTAGGTGGTTCTAGAATTTTATGGGTTTCATAGTAGTTTTTGGCAATTTTATGGTTTTCAAGGGTTATGGGGATTTTAGGTGTTGTAGGATGTCTATAGTTTTTTTGGTTTTTCGGGGGTTTCATGGTTTTATCATTTTTTAGGATGTTTAGGTTTTTAGGGTATCTAAGTTACTTATAGTGTTTCGAAGGGGATTATATTTTTTATTGTTTTAGGGTTTTTAATGTTATTAGGGGTTTATGGTTTTAGGGTGTTTAGGGATGTTAATGTGTCTAGGGTTTCTTTATGTTTTTTATAGTTTTTCAAGTTTTATATAGTTTTTATTATCTTTTATATATTTCTTGGATTTTAAAGGACTTTCAGTATTTTATGGGTATTTTAATGCTTTTAGTGTTTTTAGGTATTTTTTTGGTCCCTTTAGGGCTTTTTATTTTCTTAGGGTCTTTTATGGTTTTAGGGGGTTTCAATGTTTTTTAGGGTTGTAATGTTATTTTATTATTTTTTTAGGTTTTTATGATCCTCTAGGGGTGGGGGGCCCTTTAGGGGCTTTTTGGGTTTTTAGGGTGACCCGGGGGTTTTAGGGATATTATCTAACATAGGGTCATTATAATTTTTGGTTCTTTTAAGGTATTTAGAGTATTTTGGGTTTTTGGGGTTTTTCGGTATTTACTGTTTTCAGAGTATTTAGTGTTATTAGGGATTTTATTTTTTAGGGTTTTTATATTCTTCTAGGTTTTATAAAAGAATTTTTGTTATTTTTGGTTTTATTTGGTTTTTAAGGGCTTTAGGGTTTTTATGTTCATTTGGGGGTTTTGGGGGTTTCTGGCATCTTTTAGGTTTTTAGTGGCATTATAGTGTTTTGGTGGTTTAATTTTTTTTGGAGTCATCCATAGGTTTTTTATAGGTTTTATGATATTGAAATGGGTTTTGTATTTAGGACCATTTTGGGTTATTCAGGTTTATATGATTTTATGTTTTTATTGATTTAGGTGTTTTAGGGGTTCTTTGGTTTTTTTGGGTTTTATGGGGTTCTAATGGGATTGAAATGTCTCTTGGTTTTAAGGGGTTTTAAGGTATATTATAGTTTCAATGGTTTTAGGGATATTTAAATATATTTAAAGGGATTACTTGTTAAATAAATGTTTTTGTGGATTTAGATGAATTTATAGTGTATTTAGGGTCTTTATGATTTTTTGTGGATTGAGGGGGGGGGGGAATTTTTTTTAAGGTTAATAGAATTTTGAAGATTTTTTTTTGGTTTTTAGGGGTTTAAAGGTATTGTATGATTTTTTTGGGATTTAAGGGTTGTTATGGTTTTAGGGTTTTTTTTGAATATTTAGGATTTTTAGGGATTGCACGGGTTTTTTGGTTTTTTGGGATGTTTAGTGTTTTATGATCTTTTTAGGTTTTTCTTCACGGTATTTAAGGGATTAAATTTTTTTTTATCTATTTTGGATTTTTTAGTTTTTTCAGTGTCTTTTCAAGTTTTTATGATAATTATATTTTATAGGTTATAGTGGTTTTAGGGGGGTGTAGGGTTTTTTGGGTTTTATAGATTTTCACATATATTCAGGTGTTTTGTGGCTTTTTAGGGCTTTAAGGGTCTTTATGCTTATAGGGGTTTTCAAGGATTTTTTTGGATTCAAGGTATATTAGGTGTTGTTGGGCGCCTTAATGGGGTTTAGGATTTTGAGGATTTTTTAAGACTTTTTTAGGTTTTATGTGATTATGGTTTTTATGGTGTTTTAGGGTTTTCAATGAATATAGGGGTTCTTTTGGGGATTTTGGTGCTTTTATAGTCTTCTTAGGTTTTAGGTTTTTTAGTGATTTAGGAATTTTCGGATATTTAGAGTTTTATTGGTGTTTTGTGATATTTAGTTTTTTTAGTTTTATGTTATTCTTAATTTTAAGGGTTTATATGGTGGTTTTAGGATATTTTAATGTTTTAAGGCCATTTATTTATTTTTATGGATTTTATGTTTTTTTAGGTATTTTAGGATTTCATGTTTTTAATATTTTTTTTGGATTCAAGGGTTTGAACTGTTTTAGGAGTATTTTATGGTTATTTAGGGTTTCAGGATTTGGGGGGTAGGTTTTTTCAAGGTTTTTGGATATTTCATGGGTTTTTAGATTTAATTTGGATTTTTTTTTGTTTTTGGGTTTTTTGGTTTTTTCTGCTATTAGGAGTGTTTTGGTAGTTTTTAGGATTTTTATGTCTTTCATCTGGAATTTAGTGTTATCAAGGGTTTTATGGGGTTTATGGTATTATTTGGATATTAGGTGTTTTGAGGGGTTTTGGGTTTTTTTGGGTTTTTTAGGTTTTACAGATTTTTAAGTGGTTTTATGATTTTAATGTTCTAGGGATCATTGGGTGATGACATTTTTTGGGTTTTTTGTATTATTTGGTTTTTTTGGTATTTTAGAATTTTTAGGAGTTAGTAGGGGTTTTTAATGTGTTTATGGATTTTATTTTAGTTTTTAGGGTTTTAGAGTTTTTATGATTTTTAGCTTATTTTAGGGATGGGGATTTTTAGCTAGTTTTTTGGTTTTTGTGGATTTTAGGTTTTTATGGGGTTTTAGGAATTTTAAAGGGTTTTAGGGGATTTAAGAATTTATTTTGTGTTTAGGAGTATTTTTACATATTTTTATGCAATTTATGATTTTTAACAATTTTAAGAAGTTTTAGGATTTCAATTTTTTAATTATTTTTGTTATTTTATGATTTTTTAGTTTTTTATGGTTTTGTATGGTCTATTGTTTTTTTCTGTTTTCAGTGTATTACGATATTTTAGGTGGTTTAGGGTATTTTTGGATTCATATAGTTTTAGGTGGTATTACGTTTTTATGGTATATTAGCAATTTTAGGATTTTTCCTGGATCTTACGATTTTTAGGGTATCTGAAGGTTTTTAAAGGTTTTCTGGGCTTATTTATGGTTTTTATGGTTTCTAGGATTTTATGGTATTTCAGGATTTTAGGGTATTTCAGGGTTTTTAAGTTTTCTAGGGTCTTCAAGTGGGTTTTGGGGTTTTAGTGGATTTTATTGTTTTATAGGGTTTTGGGATTTTAGGTGTTTTATGGTTTTAGAGTTTTAGTTTTTAAAATGTTATATGGATTTTAGGATGTTTAGATTATGTAGGATATCTGTAGTTTTATAGTATTTTATATTTTCTTAGGTTTTCAAGGATTTTAGGGTTTTTTTGGGTTTTTAGTGTTCTTATGGGTGTTATTATTTTTAGGGGCTTTTAGGATTTTTAATTGTATTCGGGGGTTTTATGGATTTGAGGGTTTTTAGTGTTTTTCTGAACATTATTAATTTTGGGGTTTTTTTGGATTTTAAAGTTTTTCTGGTTTTTTTGGAATTTTAGGGATTTTAATGTATTTATTGAGTTTTTTTGGATTTAGGAGTTTTTATGGTTTTTTGTTTGGTTGATGGGGTTTTTAGGTTTTAAAACATTTTATGAGTTTTATGCTTTTAGGGATTTTTAAAGGAATTTTTCATTTTTATGGGTTTTAATTTTTGGGGAGTTTAATGGTTTTTTGGGATTCTTGTGGTTCTTGTAGTTTTAGTTGTTTTCATGGTATTTTAAGTCTTCTAATTTAGTTATGATTTTTGATCGTTTTTTTGTAGTTTATGGTTTTTATGGTATTTATGGTATTTAGGGTTTCTTTGGTGTCTATGGTTTTCTTGGTTTTCTAGGGGATTTATATGGTGGTTATAGTTTTCTTATGGGTTATGGGGTTTTTTTATCATTTTTAGGTTTTTGAGATTTTTTTTTATTTATTTTAGGGTTTTTTAGGATTTAGGGATTTTATAGATTTTTATGAGGTTTAAGGGGTTTTATGGATATTAGGATTCATTCTACATATTAGGGTATTTTTATTTTATGGTTTTAGTATATTTATTTATTTTAGGGGTTTTAGGGGTATTATGGTTTTTCAAATTTTAAAACGTTTGTATAGTTTATATCGTTTTGTGGGATTTAAGGTTTTTTGGATTTTTTTTGTTTTTATAGGGCTTTTATGGTATTTTAGATATTATGGGTTTTTTCAGTCTTTTGTAGATTTCTATGGTTTTAATGTGCTTTTAGGGTTTTAGTGGTATTTAGTGGTTTAATATATTTGACGTTTTAATCGAATATAGGTTGTTTAGGTGTTTTTTGGTTTTAATGTATTTTTTTTTTGTTTTTAGGGGTTTTAGGTTTTTAGGGTTTTAGAGCATTTTTGTTTTTTTTGGAGTTTTTATAGTGTTGTAGTGATTTTTAGGGTTTTATTAGGGATTTTAGAGGTTTTATATTTTATGTGGTTATAGGGTTTTACTGTTTTAGGGGTTTTTTGGGAATTTATTTTTTTAGAGTTATGTGGTTTCTTTTCTTTGTGGTTTTAAAATGTTTTAGTGCTTATGGTTATTAGGATTTCTAGGGTTTTTATTTTCATTCTGGTTTTTTGGGTTGTTACGGTTTTTGGTGTTTGGTGGTTTTAGGGTTTTTTTGGTGTTTTAGAGTATTCTTGGTTTTAATGGATTTTTATCATTTTTAGAATTTTTGGAATTTTCTATGTTTTTTCAGGTTTTAGGGCTTCAGGAGAATAATGTTGTATTCTAGGGGTTTTAATGGTTTGAATTTGGTTTATGTGTTTTTATGGTATTACGGGTTATCATAGTATTTAAATGTTTTAAATTGTTTTAATGGGTTTTAGGGTTTTTTTGGGTTTTAATTGTTTTCTGGGTTTTTATGTTTTTAGGGTCTTTTGGGGGTTTATGTAAATTTATAGATTTTTGGATATATAAAAGTGTTATGGGTTTTTTGGGTATATTTGGGTTTTTGGATTTTTAGTGTTTTAGTAGTGTTTATCATTTTTAGGCTCATTTGGTAGTTTAAATATTTATTCGTGTCATTTAGGATTTTTTTTATTTTTTAGGGTTTTTAGGGGGATTGGGGTTATTAATGGGTTTTAGGATCTTTTGGGAGTTTTGGGTTTTTATGTTTTATTGTTGTCCTTTATGTGTTTTTTCAGATTTTAGGTCCCTTTTTCATAGTTTAAGGATTTTTTTTGTTTTAATTGTTTTCTGGGTTATTTAGTAGTTTTAGGATTTTCTTGGGGGGGGGGGTTAATGATTTTTAGAGTTATTAGGGTTTTAGTGTTTTTAGGGTTTTAGTGGGGTTTATGGGTTTTGGTTTTTCTAGGTTTACTAGGGTTTTTAAGGGTTTATAGGATTTATGGAATTTATAGGGGTTTTAGGGTTATTATGTTCCTTTATAATTTTTAGATTTTTAATGATTTTTTATGTTCATTATAGGTTTTTAGGGGTTTTAAGGGTTTTTAGAGGTTTTTATTGTTTCAATATGTTTTAGGTTATTTTTGGGTTTTAGGGTCTTTTTCGGGTTTTATGGTTTTTTTGTTTTAGGGACTTTTAGGGGTTTTACTGTTTTCAATGTTCTCAGGGTTTTAGGTTGTTTTTAATTTTTTTATGAGTTTGAGGGGGTTTTAGGGATTTCATGGTCTTTTATAGATTTTATGGATTTGTGGTATATTAATGTTTTTAGTTATATAGGGTTTAATGGATTATTAAGAGTTTTAGGGGCTTTTTTGGTTTTTTGGGTTTGTAAGGTTTTTTTTTGGATTTCAGGTTGGTTTAGGGTTCTATTGGTTTTAAAGGTTTTAATGTTTTATGTATTTTTTGTTTTAGGGTCATTTAGTGGGTTTTTTGGGTTTTAGAGTCTTCTGGGTTTTTTGGGTTTTTAGGGTCTCTTATGCTTTTTGGTGGGTCTCAGGTTTTCTTATTGTTCTTAGAGGATTCACGGGTTTTAGACCCATTTTGGGTTTCTTGGATCATTTTGTTTTTAAGTGGTTTTTACATACATTGACTATTTAGAGCTTAGGGTGTAATGAACATTGTCTAAGGTGTAGGGTTTAGGATTTGGGGAGTATGGTTTATGTATTATCATGAAGGGTATATGGTTATTGTTGTAGGGATTATGGTTTATGGTTTAGGGTATTGGGGTTAGGGGGTAGGTTTATTATTTTAAAGTGTAGCGTAATGGATTTCGATTGTAGGGTTTAGTGTTTATGGTTTAGGGTGTAGGGTGTATGGTATAAGTTATAGGGATTAGGTTTTGGGATGTAGAATCTCATGGATAAGTATTATTAGTGTTTTTAGGGTTTTTATAGGTGTTTATGATATTTTAGGTTTTTAGGGGATTTTTGGGTTTGATTTTTTTCATTTTTTAAGGGGTTTTAGGGTTTTTATTGGTTTTAGGGTTTTTTTAGTTTTTAGGGGATTTAGGGTTGGGAGGTTTGGGCTTTGGGGGTGTAGGGTCCTAAAATATCCGCAATGGAGAATGAGAATCCCCTTTAATCCCAAGGAGGTTCCACCCAATTTCCCCCCAAAAGGATTGGGAAAGGTGGGAAAATACTCAAAGGATGGACCAAGCCGAACCGGTCCACAGACCGGTCCAATGATAAAAGAACGTGGCTGGTTCCACGAAGTACCCCCTCTACGGACCTATGTCGTTCGCGGAATGAAGGCGGAGGTCCTCCGTGGGCGTGAAGCAGGGCATGTGTCGAGCCGGTCCATCATCAAGAACCGTCCCAACTGCGGACCATGTCAACCGGACCAGGCCGCATCAGCTGTCATTCGTGGAATGGAGGCAGCACCCTGCGTGGCCGCAAAGCACTTCCCGAGTTTGTCTGGTTCGCGGGGTAGATGCGTTCAATGTCGCCCGCGAGTTTCGGATTGACCAAGTCATCCGTGAACCGGGTTTCCGATCATGGGCTTCCGCTAAAGGAGCTGCATGACCAAAAATACATCACTTTCCCTACTCTATAAAAGGAGACGGAGGGGAAGAGGAAGGGAGGATTCAGAGAGATCAACCAGATTCGAGTGAAAGGATTTCGAAGAAAGGAACTTAGGATTTTTCAAACCGCGAAGTTCCAGTCCGCGAACCCGGAACAGGTATGAAGCTGGAAGCGAATTAATAAGGAACCAAAAATGCATAATAACATGGTGAACCGCGAACATAAAGTAACAAATAATAGATGACCGTGAACCATGGCCCCTTGGGGGATTCATTCCCTGTGGACCAGGGAGTTTATGGCCCTTTTCTGATTCATCACAGCGTGTAGCACCCTCCTACGTGGGCGAAGCCCCGACCGACGAAGCCCCAACCAGCGCCGCCCACGGCCGCCACTGCTCCCATGGATCCCTCCGCGTATGTGACACCCCGATATTTTATGAAAAATATTCTTTTTAATTTGAATTATGTCTTGTGTTGTACGCTACACCAAAAGGAAGATTCACTACATGCATCCCTAACTTGGCTTGCATTACATGCAATCGCGACCTTCCACAATAGCGTGTGTTGTACGCAATATCGAGTTTCACTAAACAACAATATGTTATATAAACTAGCCGTTATGAATAGTAATACCCACTTATTGAAATTTAATAAATTTTATCTATCGGAATGGACTTCACTTTTGGATTCGGAATATCAAAACTGTCCTAGGGTGAATTTTTAATATTTTTCTGAAATCTTACAATTTTTGATGAATAGTGAAAACACTGGATTACTATTTAAAAACTAATTTTTTTTATAAATAATTATTTATTTTATTTAAATATAATTTACTTCAAAATTGAAACATAATTTCTGTATAAGTTAAATGTAATTCATTGGGTCATTTTATAATAATTTTAGATATATAAAAATTTTATTGAACTTTTGACCGTCTTTTACCCACCTCCTAGGAGCATTTGTTATTGTATATAAAACATAATTTTATCGCTTCTATGAGTTTAATTTCGAAAATACGTGAGACACAGTTAATATCAAAGAGTAAAATGTGGTTCAATGAGATATAAATATTTTTTGGTGAATAATAACTTTTTACTTTTATTTTCCACGGTTAAAAGTAAATAGGGTAATTAAGGGTAAAAATGATATTATTATTACCCTAACACAAGTCCTAATTATATTGGATAAGTTTAATTCAACCAAAAACAACCTTAGGGATAAAATATTACCCTTTAGGTCCACTTTGATTAAATTAGGACATTTATTATTATTTTATTTAAAAAAGAGTAAAAATAGTTAAAATCAATGTTAATAACTAAAACATTTTTAATATAGGGCTATACATAATAGAAATTAGACTATAAATATTAATTAGAAAGCTAAAAAGATTTCCCACCTAATGGTATTTTATTTATAATTTTTGACATTATATAACTTAATTTATATATGACACAATGATGATGCATTAAAGATGTTATTAATTAAATATTATCATAATTGATGTGATAATTACCCAAATAAATGTAATTTTAGACTTTTTATGAATTACACTAATTGTTTTTGTTAATATGACATGTTATTATTGATTTAGATAACTTTTCTCGAACAAATAATGTTGTTATTATTTTTACAAAAATCAATTACCAAATAGTTTCAAAATTGACATAAAATAGTTTTTAAAACAAATATTATATTATTAATTGTTAATTTATTCCTAAAAATCTATGGTCCGGAAAAATGACTTAGATAAGGTTATATATATTACTAATTAACCACTTGGGTTTCTTTTGTCTTTTTATAGTAAGTTTATTAACCATATAGTGTATGAAAACAAAAAGACACGGTAAAATTTAAATTATTTAACTTAGAGTTAAATCTAAATGATAAGAATAAAATAGTAACCTAAACTTGTCTAAAAACTATTTGTTGAGAGGATCTATACCCATACCCATCTTAGATTCTAAATAAATCAATTTTGAGCTATTAAAAACCGAATATGAATTTATTATAAAATAATATTTAATGTTTTCCTAAGGTGCCCCTCTCCTCCCTTATAAAAAGGGCATCCCTTCCGTCATCTTTTCACACCCTTTTGAGCCTTGAATATAATACAAAACCTAACAATTACTCTTCTAAACCTCAATATATATATAATAGAGGTTATGGTCTTCTCAAAAGATCAAATCTAGTTCCCTAAGAATAATTTTAAAGGAGGTGTGCCGAGGAAGAGATAATCTCTTCTACCGATTCTTTGATGATTTATTTCTTCTTATACTTCTTCTTATTTAGTTTTTTAATTATAAATTAGTAACATCCATATCACTAATATACTTATATGTTATTATAAATATGAAACAACCCCATTTCACCTTCTATACATCCTACGGAAAACAAAATCACCGCGCGTGCGTACGTACGTAATACCTTCTCCACGCCGTGGTGTAATCAGTTTTTCCACCACCACCTTACTTGGATGGGTATAATGGTGTAAAGAATAACTATATATGGTTATTATAACATCATACATATTCTGAGGTATTATATCATCCACTCCAATTCCATTAAATAATTATGGGAACGATATCATCGCTCGTGCATAAATACGGATTACCGTCTCCACGACGGGATAAGATTCATTTTCCATGTTAACCATTAAAAATTGATTATAATATATATATATATATAATGATTAATAATGAAATATATTACATAATTAAGCTACTGAATTTATGTGTGTATATATATATATATATGTCATCTACTTACTTCCATTCAAGTCAATAAGGAAAGGAAAACAACATTCATGTGTACGTACGACCTACCGTCTCTATGAACGGTATATTTCATTTCATTCATCTATCTATTATATATATATATAAACTGAATATATATGATATATAAATCATGATTTACGTTATTTAAGTAATTAAATAATTATATAAGTACTAATAATATCAAGAACAACAAGTCTAAACAAGTATGATAAATAAAAGGATTTTACCCAAAACGCTCCTTTAACATGGAATTTACAAAATAATGGGTAATATAAAGTAATAAGTGAAGAATATATGATATTATAACAAAGAATGAGATTCTGTAATAAGTAAATGGCAATATTTAAATAATTATACATGAGGTTCGGATACGTACGAAGCATATCGGACCAAAGGTAAGGGATAATTTTGCAATCTCATTTTTATCTGAGAATGCTTATTCGTAAGTATTTACTGGGGTTATATTTTTCATCCATGTCCATAAAAATGTTTTCATAAGGTGTTTAATATTCTTTCATGTATGTTTAAAGTCATTTTTACCCATATTGAATTTTACTTTGTGTTATGGAAGGAATTTTTCTTCTGTTTACCATACGTAGTACTTTTTGACTTTTCCTTTAAAAGTACAAGGAGAATGTTTTCTTTAACTTATACGACATGAATGGATTTTTACGGTTTTATAATTCCTTATTTTCATGAAGCATAATCTACAATATTTCATGAATAACTTCAAAAAAATAATTTTCTTTTAAAATTTCATGGCATTTTGTGAAAGGAAAATGATTTTGAATAAGAAATGATATTTTCCTCAAGAATTCATTTCAAGTGTTTCATCAAAACTAGTTTCCATCTAAGATGAAATTATTTTATATGTGTATGTTTCAAGTATAATGTCTATATGATTTACATGGTTTCACTTTTCTTATGATGAAATGACATCCATTTTTTTATATGGATTATGTTATGATAGGATGATGTTTATGAAACCCATTTTATTCTTTGGGTTATGATGAATGATTTATGTTTATATTGTGGCACAAGTAAGAATGATTTCTTTATGAGATGGGTGGGAACTATATATACCTCCAATGCATTCGGTAAGGATTTATATCCCATTAGATAGACATGGCTGTATCAGTATGTTAATCCAGTTCAGTGTTACAGGACTGAAACGAGTAGTGAACTCAATTCAGAAAGGGACTTTGTCCACTAAGATGATCTTAGCAGAAATACCTTGACTACTATGGAAATCATATCATGTTATTAATCGTTTTAAACAATTTCATGTTTTCTTCCAATGATATTTTATCACGATTGATGTTCCATTATGATATATGCCTTATGTACTGCCAAGATTTATGTCTTTGCTCAGGATTTTGATGTTTAGATTTTATTTCCATGTTTTTGCATTCAAATGTTTATGGATTTTTTTATTTTTTTTACTGGGCATTTGAGCTCACCCTTTTTACATTTTATTTTCCCCAGGATTTAAAGAATTGTTTTAGGTAAGAAAACAAAATCGGAAGATCTTTATGGGAGATGTTGAAGATCTTTCAACATGATTAGAAGATTATGTTCCATGTTTCCAAAGACACTAAACTATTACAGTCCTTCGGTGTTTGTTTTTGTTATGTATTAAGTATTCTGCAAAATTAATGTAATGTCCATGTATGTCATGCTTTGGGTCTCTACAGTTGGTATTATATGTTCGGTTTATTCAACCATTGGAAACTAGGATGTGAGAACTTTACTAATATCCCTAGAAATATTTCTAAGGAATGTCTAGGGATGTCCCTATGGTTAAGTATAAGTATAGGTTATAGTCCAATAATTGGTAACGATATTAGAATTAATCCTAAGATGTTAGATATTGAAGTTACTCCCCCTTGATTATGATTTTGGACTCTCACACTATTCTTTTTGGGTTTTAGAAAATGTCTGGAAACAAGAAGATTCACGATAATGGAGGATATGATGGACAATGAAATGATATTCTTCATGATGAACCAAATGAAATTGGATCTGGAAGTCCACATATCGTTATTATGCTTAATCATAAATCTCATAATATGATCAATAATCTCAACTTTGGTAAGTTTCCCGACTCAACTAATAAGTGAAAGATAGAGTTTCGTGATGATCATAAAGGAAAGAAAGTTCAATTTTCCTCATGTAAATCATTTGGGAAAGGCATCAGGGAGAATGTTTCAGAGGAACTGGAAGATGCTTTGGGTGTGGAAAAGAAGGAAACAAATCTAGTAATTGTAAAGGAAAAGGTTCAGTTAACACCATGGGAAATGATAATGGTATTGCTAAGACATTATCAACGGTTAAGTGTTTAAAATGTGGAATGTACGGGCATTATGAAAACAAATTCCCTAAGGGAAAATCTCATAAAGAGAATCAGCATGGTCATATGGGTAGTATTTATGTGGATGATTATGAAGAGACTACAAATGATATATGATATGGAAGAAATGATGAATCTCATTCAGTGGTTTATGAAGGTAGTGTAATCAAGAATAATGTATGGTACTATGGAATAATGAAAAATCTAAGGATTGTTACACTTTTTCCTTTGCTTGAGTTTTGAAAGTATATGTTGAATGGTCCCAGTAACCATGAAAGGTTATTCATTTATTTTTGGAAAGCAACTAATATGCGCATAAAGAAGGGATGAGGAGATAATGAAATGCTTGATTATATTACTGGTCTCAAGACTAATATAAGGAAAAAGTGATATCATGGTTTGAGTATATAGAATTTTTGTGATTCTGGTATATGGAAAAAGTTACCTTGTGACAACATTCATGTTTTTACTATCGTTCAAGAGAATACATTATTAAGGTTTTCACATGTTTGGAATGTGACCAACAAGATATATTTTATGATATATGGGGGATAAATGATGATATTCACATTCTCAGTAGATGACATTTCTAGTAATTGTTTTCTTTATACTATGTGCTTGAACAGAAGTATTTTGGATAAGCCTAAAGATTGGAATGAATTAAGTTAGACATAAGATAGTATTGTTTAAGGCTAGATCTTTTTTCTATTTTATTGCATGAATGTTATTATAATGTAGTTTTAGAAAAAGGGACAACCTGCAGGACGGGTGATAACCCGTCGTGTCAGACAAGGCTGTGGGAATAGAACCCACAACCGAAGTGCGAAAGGCCTTTATTTCCTACCACTGGCCTACAAGAAGTCCCTGGTTAGTAGAAACTAGTTTTATTAAGCAGTATGATAGATGAAGTATAAGTCCATTTTTGGAATCATATACGATTAAGCCCACCATAGATATACTTTATGTATATTTGATAACTTTTGCTAACCTTTTGTTTGAGACATATGGAATGACCCATCATTCTATCACATGATCTACGGACACTTCATGAATGAAAAATTCAACTTCATTTCATTAAGAGATGAAGTGGAAATTGTTCAAGGCACGAAGAACGGTGATATTATACCAAAATAAAGTAAGTATTTATTCTAATTCAAATTCTTCAACTTTAGGGAAATCATCTTGAACACCAATAATGTCATCCTAGTGGCCTTATATCTGATGAATCAGATGGTATCTTAGATCATCACAAATTTATGGTTTTATGATTGTTGGCTTTTTCATAGCCATGTTCTCTACCTCTCTCCATCAGAACATGATGGTTATATTTTCTCTTCCATATCCATATTTTCACATATGTTCTCCTATGTGGAAACCCAGTGATTAGTTAATTTGGGTAACCATTACATTTCATACTTTAGTTTTTAAAGTTATGTTTTGGTATTCCTTTTTACGATGTGGGTTTCTATTAAAGAAACTTTTTAGTAGTAAACCATTTATAATCCCAATGAATTTCGAGGGTGAAATTTATTTTTAAGGGGGGTAGAATTTAACACCCCGAGATTTTATGAAAAATAATCTTTGTAATTTCATTGATGTCTTTTTTAGTATGCTACACCAAAAGGAGCTTTCACTACACGCATCCCTGACTTGGCTTGCATTACACACAATCACGACCTTCCACGATAGCGTGTGTTGTACGCAATACCGAGTTTCACTAAACAACGATATGTTATATAAACTAGCCATTATGAATAGTAATACACACTTTTTGAAATTTTATAAATTTTATCTATTGAAATGACCTTCATTTTTGGATTCAGAATATCGAAATTAGCCTAGGGTGATTTTTTGCTATTTTTCTGAAAACTTTCAATTTTTGATGAATAGTGAAAACACTGGGTTACTATTTAAAAACCGAATTTTTATATAAATAATTATTTATTTTATTCAAATTTATTGTAGATCAAAATTGATAAATAATACCTTTAAATGTTCAATGTAATTTATTGAGTAATTTTATAATAATTTTAGATATATAAAAATTTTATTAATCTTTTGACCGCCTATTACCCACCTCCTAAAAGCATTTATAACTGTACATAATACTTAATTTTAACGCTTATGTGAGTTTAAGTTAGAAAATCTGGGAGACACGATTAATATCAAGGGTTAAAATGTGGTTCAACAAGATAAAAATAATTTTTGGTGAATAGTATCTTTTTACTTTTATTTACCACGGTTAAAAGTAAATAGGGTAATTAAGAGTAAAAAAGATATTATTATTACCCTAACACATGTCCTAATTCTATTGGATAAGTTTAATTCGACCAAATACAACATTAGGGATAAAATTTTACCCTTTAGGTCAACATGGATTAGATTAGGACATTTATTATTATTTTATTTAAAAAAGAGTTAAAATAGTTAAAATCAATGTTTAATAACTATATTTTTTTAATATAGGATTATACATAAGATAAATTCGACTGTAAATATTAATTAGAATGTTAAAAATATTTCCTACCTAATGGTACTTTATTTATAATTTTTAGACATTAAATAATTTAATTTATTTATGACACAATGATGATGCAGTAATTACCGTATTAATGAAATACTATCATAATTGATGTGATAAATACCCAAATAAATGTAATTTTAGACTTTTTATGAATTCCACTAATTTTTTAGGTCAATATGACATGTTTTTATTGATTTAATTAACTTATTTCAATCTAATCATGTTGTTATAATTTTCACAAAAATCAATTTCCAAATAGTGTCAGAATTGACATAAAATAGTTTTTAAAACAAATATTATATTTGTAATTGTTATTTTGTTACTAAAAATCTAAGGTTCGGTAAAAATTACTTAGATAAGGTTATATATATTAATAATTAACAACTTGGGGTTATTTTTGGCTTGTTATAGTACATTTATTAACCATATAGTGTAAGAAAAAAACACAGTAAAAGTTAAATTATTTAACTTAGAGTTAAATCTAAATTTTAAGGATAAAATAGTAAAATAAAATTGTCTAAAACTTATTTGTTGAGAGGATGTAGACCCATTCCAATATTAGCTTCGAAATAATTCAATTTTGAGCTATTAAAAATAGAATATTACTTTATTATAAAATAATATTTTATGTTTTCCTAAGATGCCCCTCTCCTCCCTTATAAAAAGGGCACCCCTTCCCTCTTCTCTTCACACCCTTTTGTGCACTGAAATTCGGGCAACCCCTGTAAATTCCTCTTATAAAATTATATATTTATATCATAAAGGTTCTGGTATACTCAAAAGACCAACTCTAGTGCCCTATGAATAAGTTTAAAGGAGGTGCATCGAGGAAGAGGTAATCTATTCTACCGAAAATTTCAAGTTTTATTTCTTCTTAAACTTCTTCTTCTTTAGTTGTTTCATTATAAATTAATAAAATCAGTATCAATAATATACTTATATTTTATTATAAATATGAAACAACCACATTTCACCTTCTATACATCATACAGAAAATGAAATCACCGTGCGTGCGTACGTACAGAATATCGTCTCCACGCCGTGGTGTAATCAGTTTTTCCACCACCACCTTAGTTGGATGGGTATAATGGTGTAAATAATAACTATATATGGTTATTATAACATCATAAGGATTATGAGGTATTATATCATCCACTACAATTCCATTCAATAATTATTGTAACAATATCATCGCTCGTGCATACGTACAGATTACCGTCTCCACAACGCGATGGGATTCATTCTCCATGTTGACCATTCAAGAATGATTATAAAGTATATATAATGGATAATAATGAAATATATGACATAATTAAGATACTTAATTTATTTATATATATATATATATATATTTCATCTACTTACTTCCATTCAAGAAAATAAGGAAAGGAAAATAGCGTTCATGCGTACGTATGGCCTACCGTCTCCATGAACGGTGTATTTCATTTCATTCATCTCTCTATTATATATATATATACTGAATATATATGATATATAAATATTTATTTACATTCTGTAAGTACGTAAATAATCATATAATTAATAATAATATCAAGATCAACAAGTCCTAATAAGTACGATAAATAAAACGATTTTACCCAAAACGCTGCTTTAACATGGAATTTACAAAAGGATGGGTAATATAATGTCTTAAATGAACCATATATGATATAATAACAATGAATATGTTTCTGTAATAAGTAAATGACATTATTTAAATCATTATATAGGATGTTTGGATACGTACGAATCATATCAGACCTATGGTAGTGGATAATTTTTCAATCTCATTTTATCCAAAAATGCTCATTCTTAAGTATTTACTGGGGTTATATATTTCATCAATATCCATAAAAATGTTTTCATAAAGTGTTTAATATTATTCCATTTACGTTTAAATTCATTTTTACCCATATTTACTTTTACTTTGTGTTATGTAATGAATGTTTCATTTGTTTACCATACATTATAGTTTTTGACTTTTCCGTTAAAAGTACAAGGAGAATGTTTTCTTTAACTTATACGTCATGAACGGATTTTTACAGTTTTATGACACCTTATTTTCATGAAGCTTAATCTACAATATTTCATGAATATTTTAAAAAAATCATTTTCTTTTAAAATTGCATGGCATTTTATGAAAAGAAAATTATTTTGAATAAGAAATGATTTTTTCCTCAAGAATTCATTTCAAGTGTTTTATCAAAACCATTTTCCATATAAGATGAAATTATTTTATATGTGTATGTTTCATGTATAATGACTCTATGATTTACATGGTTTCAATTTTCTTATGATGAAATGATATCCATTTGTTTTATATGCATTATGTTATGATGGGATGATGTTTATGAAACCCATTTTATTCATTGGGTTATGATGAATGATTTATGTTTATATTGTGGCACAAGTAAGAATGATTTCATTATGAGATTGGTGGGACCTATATCTCACTCAAATGCATTGGGTAAAGGTTTATATCTCATGAGATAGACATGGATGGAACGGTAAGTTAATCTGGTCCAGTGTTACATGACTGAAACGAGGAGTGAACTCGATTCAGAAAGAGACTTTGTCCACTAAGATGGTCTTGGAAGCAATGCCTTGGCTACTATAGAAATCATATCATGTGCTTAATGGTTTTCCAGAATTACATGTTTTCTTCTCATGCTAGTGTATCATGATTGATATTCCATTATGATATATGCCTTATGTACTTCCAAGATTTATGCCTTTGCCCAAGATTTTAATGTTTAGATTTTATGTTCATGTTTGTGCATTCAAATGTTTATGAATTGTTTTATGTTCTTACTGTGCATTTGAGCTCACCCTTTTTATGTTTTCTTTTCCCCAGGAATTAAAGAAATGTTTTAGGTAAGAAAACAAAAGGGGAAGATCTTTATGGGATATGTTGAAGATCTTTCACCCTGATTAGAAGATTATGTTCCATGATTCCAAAGCCACTAAACTATTGCGGTCCTTCGGTGTTTGTTTTTGTTATGTATTAAGTATTCCACAAAAGTAATGTAATGTCCATGTACAGAATTCATGGGGTCTCTACAGTGTACCACCATGGTACACGGGCCAAACCCAAATCCTCAAACCACCCTGGTTCGCGGGATGCCCACCAATCCGCGTACCACCCTGGTTCGCGGACGGCCTCTCCAGCCGCATAACACCACCATACAAGAAGGGAGGCACCACTCATACATGTGTGTGGCCCACCAGATCCTTTGGAGTTCCCATTCCATGAGCTGGATAAATCATTCCAATTCGGCCTGATCCTTCATAATCCCCTCATTGGCCCATTCATCGGCTACGAGCCGAGGCCTCCAACATAGCCACTAAACCCGTGTGATGTAACTATCAGGCGCATCAGCGTGCTGTTTTGAGTTCACATGCCCATGGTAAGCGAGGGTGATGGGGTTGATCTAACCCTTGGGTGGATTCCAAAATTATTCTTGGGTTATCATTCCCATAGTAATGCAGAGTCCGAGTCCAGGATCCCCATTTCTACCCATCCACTGGTTAGTACTGGGGCACTTCTCCCCTCTCTGAGGCGTGGAGGGATACCCATCCGAAAGAAGCCCCCATGCACCTCCGTACTTCCCCACGACCATGCCTGAGGAAGGGAATAGTGGGAAAGGGAGTTGCGTTGTCCCTCTTTATTCCCAAGTCCCTCTCCCGCTGCTCTTTGTCTCTATGGGAATCCACCTCGGAGTAACCCCCGACTCTATGGGCCTCCTATATGTGTAAGCCCCACTCCACTTCTCACAGATGCACCTTTTTCGATGTGATCGTCGGGTCCCTGCTGCCTCTTGTTTCTCACACCGAGCATGACTCATGTGGGCTTAGAGTAAGAATAGACCATGATATCCTCTTATGGGCCTCCTCAGAGTGTATTCCTCAATCCATTACTCTGGGCCTCCTCAGAGTGTAAGTTCCAATCTAATGAAAACTACGAGGACTTTGATTCCCTACCACGGGGATACGTAGGAAGCCTCCAAGAGGTTCAAGCTCGATTACCATCAGACCCCTTGGTCTATATTCACATCGGCTATCTGACACTCCTATTCAAACTCTATGGAATTGGATCCCTGTTTCCCAGGAAGGATACGTATGAAGCCTCCCTGAGGTTCAATCCCAAGAACCGGTCGATCCGACTATCACCACGTCAGCTCACCGCGCCACTCCAAGCGCTACCTCAATGAGTCCAGACACCTAAGTGTCATTAATCAAACAAGGTATGGTATACCTCGGGCATAAATGATTCTGAACCCCTATGACAAACTGACCATTTCTAACCATGAGGAATCCGTGGATACTATTCTTGGGTATAAACCAAATATTCACGAACATATGAATACATCTTAAATCTATAAGAGAGTCACAGAACAAGAAATAATTCCCCCCAAAAGGGTGCGATGAGACTGAACTCCCATCCTCTCGACCAATGTGAGTTCTTAAGTGTCACTGGTGAAACCAGCCAGTGAATGCCTACCTTTGGAAAGCAGGTCCATGTATCTTTGGATACGGAACTGTTGGGCATTTCAATACCGACCCAAAAAAAATGGTGAACCCGACATGAATCTTTAACCAAGCATGACGGATTTCACCTAATCCCACCATGTGCCCCCTTTATACTCACAAAGAGGTCCAAACAAGGTCATTAATTATGCATGGGGTCATGAGATGCTGCTTTGACGATTTTGTTGTTTGTACTTGTTAAAATATTTTACAGGCACCACACAGAACTCCCTTCGATCCAATGGCGTCACAAAGGAAGTCACAGGTTCATGCTTCCAACAATGCGATGACAGGACTTCCTCACCAACAGAGGACCCTGTCACCTACCCAGCATATTTAATGTTGAGTCTCAGATGCGCTGATCTAAGAGTACCACGTAAATGGTACTCTCCCAACTGTGGAGGCGGACATGCATGCCCTCCAATCCGCCAGGACCCGCCGGTCACCTTCCCAGCAGCTGCCTCAAAGGCAGATCCAGACGGCCCCTGTCGCCATCTCAATATTTTTTGGGAGCCTCTCCCCAGAATGGGACAATTGGCACCTCCCTTATCTTAGGGAGGTGGATGAGGTCTACGTTGAGGACTTCATCCCCGCTGGATGGGGGTTCCGCTCGACGGCCCCTGCCGTAAGACGTCATCGCAGCCACGCCACCAATCAACATCTTCACGATAAGGAGGATCTCACCCCGGGGATCCCGGCCCATGCTCCCTGAGCTTTGGCCCCTTGGACTGACCAACGAGGGCAGCAAAAATACAACAGGGGACTGGTCATTACCCTTGTCCCCAAGGAGGAGCTCTACTTCCCACCCACGGAGACACATCACGAACAGGCACATAAACCTGTTCTTTCCTTAAAAGTCCGTCATCTAGACATGGCGGCCCACCATCAAAACATGGTGGCCTCATTTGATTAGGCGCACATCCCCACTGAGCTCCTTCAAGATCGTCGCTCACACCGGACGACACTTACCGGGAATGCACCTCTCCCTGCCCGGGGTCGTGAAGCCCATCAACCCGACATGGTGGAGACCCAGTGCCTGTAAGACCAGCTCCTAGAAGATGATTCAAATGACTACCATCCTGATGTGGTGGAGATCAACAAATCCCACCATTCAGATTTGGTGACAACTCATAGGTGGGCACGTCTCCCGGCAAAAAAAGGCCACCAACTCGATATGGTGGGAAACTAACTTATGTAGGGCCAGCTCCCTACGGATGCATGTAAAGTCCGCCATCCCAATGTGGTGGAAAACAGAGAGATAAAATGGCATATCCCAGCCCAGTGGATTATTCGTTTACCTACCCCGACACAAGATAATTGTCAGTACCCACTAACCACCGGAGGATTGGAGTAGGATGTTCCTGCTCTGATACCGGAATGGGCCTTCATAACCATTCCAGCCAAAGATGTCTCTTTGAATATCATGGAAATGATGGTGGAGAAAGAATCGATCCCACATCATATATTTCATACTTTCGAGAATGTAATTGCATCAGCAGAAACAGCAAGGACTCGGACATGTGAGTCCGTCTCCCCAATTGAGGCGACTCATCTAAGAGACGAGATGGCCACCTTGGAGCAGATCTGTATCCATGCTTCTTCCTATGAGGATCACATACTATATTCTGTGATGCAAGGGAAACCAAATCAATCATCTTCACTGGTTCCAACTAGGGGACACATGTCCATCACAGTGGATGCTCTAGAGCTGGCATATATCCCTGTAAAAAGTCAAGATGTTTGTTGGTGTATCCCAACAACATCAAGGGACCCAATTAGATAGGGACCCAAAGGTGAAGGCCATTTTCAACAAAAGATGGTCCCCGCTGCCTGCAAGAAAGCACCTCGAATGCACCGATGGAAGCCGGAAAATAAAGAACGGGTTCATGACACTGCTCTGCTAGAAGCTGGGCGTCCCAATTCCTCTAAGAAAATAACAAACACTCATAACCCTGCCCACCCATTACCATATTATGGGAGTGGCAGTAGAAGTTGTGAAGGTCCTCCCCACAGTGTCGCTACCAGTAGCTCTGACGGTCCTCCCCATAGAAACCCTGGGGGCCTCCCCCGCGAGCATATAACGATCGATCACAAGAGCTCCTCTTTTGATGCGAGTCATGGAAACCCTCCACCCGATCAGAATATCAAGTAGCAAAAAGGTCCTCCACTTGCTATGGTCCACCCTGAAGGTCCTCCTTGTGCTATACGCTACAAACACTCACCATGCGGTGGGACCACCGATTATGATAGTAGTCCTTGCAATCATAGTCGCTACTACGGAGGCCCTCACTTTAGTGACATATCATTACGACAATAAGGCCCTCCCCTTGTAGTAGCCTGTAACACCCCTAGATTTTATGAAAAATATTCTTTTAATTTCATTGATGTCTTTTATTATACACCACACCAAGTTTAGCTTGTACTATACGCAACACCGTATTAGCTTGCAGTATACGCAATGCTATTCTTGGATCGTGTTACACACAATTTCAAGTTCCTTTTATAATAGTCATTCTATGGAACATTGAGTGTGTTTATATATATATATATATTTTATGTTTATTATTTCCTTATGCTTCTTTACTTCCCAATTATATCAAGCCTTTACTGTTTCTATAGTCAGTAAATACAATAATCTCATTTGAGGAATTGTGGACTACCGCCCCTCAAAGTGATGTGATTCATTAATACCTTATGTCGGATATATAAAAGATGTGGATAATGATATTATATATGATATTTTAATATAACTATGTATCATTATGTTTTATTTCCATTAAAATAAGAAATAGAAATGAAAGTAGTGTTCATGCGTATGTACGGCTTACCGTCTCAATGAACGGTGCGTTTCATTTCGTACCTCCATATGTTATGTACTATTATAAATGCCTGTATATTCTGGATATATAATGAATGTATATGATATATAAATCATGATTTACATTTTGGAAGTAAGTAAATCATGATATAAGTAATAATAACATCAAGAACAACAAGTCCAAACACGTACGATAAATAAGACGATTTTACCCAAAATGCTACTTTAACATTAATTTACAAAAGAATGGGTAATATAAAGTCATAAGTGAACCATATATGATATCATAACAATGAATATTATTCTTTAATAAGTAAATTACATTATTTAAATCATTATACATGAGGTTTGGATACGTACAAAGCATATCAGACCTAAGGTAAGGGTTAATTTTGCAAATCTCATTTTTATCCGAGATTGCTTATTCGTAAGTATTTACTGGGGTTATTTCTATCATCCATGTACAAGCTTTGTAAAAGTGTATTCATTTATGTTTAAATTCATTTTTACCCATTTTTTACTTTTACTACATGGTATGTAAAGAATTTAATTTTGTTTACGTTACGAGATACTTTTTGACATTTCTGAAAAAAGTATGAGAAAAATGTTACTTTTAACATATACGGCATGAAAGGACTTTTACGGTTTTATAAAGAATTATTTTCATGAAGCTTCATCCAAAATATTTCATGACTATTTTAAACAAAATCTTATTCTTTTAAAATTCCAGGGCATTTTGTGAAAGGAAAATGATTTTGAAGAAGAAAGGATATTTTCCTGAAGAATTTATTTCAAGTGTTTTATCAAAAACCATTTTTCATCTAAGATAACATTATTTCATATGTGTATGTTTCAAGTATAATGTCTCTATGATTTATTTTGTTTCACTTTTTATGAAATGATATCCATTTATTTTATATGGATTATGTGATGATTGGATGATGTTTATGAAACCCATTTTATTTATTGGGTTTTTATGAATGATATATGTTTATTTTGTGGGACAAGTAAAAATGATTTCATTATGAGATGGGTGGGACCTATATCTCCCTCCAATAAATTGGGTAAAGATTTTATATCTCATGAGATAGACATGGCTGGAATGGTAAGTTAATCTGGTTCAGTGTTACAGGACTGAAACAAGGAGTGAACTCGATTCAGAATGGGACTTTGTCCACTAAGATGGTCTTGGCAGCAATGCCTTGGCTACTTTGGAAATCATTACATTTTCTTAATGGATGCCACAATTACATGTTTTATTCCCATTCTATTTTATCATGATTTATGTTCCATTATGATCTATGCCTTATGTACTTCCATGTTTTATGTGGTTGCTCAAGATTTTTAATGTTCATGTATTTTTTAAGTTCAAATGTATATGGTATGTTTTATTTTATCCATGCTTACCCTTACTGAGCATTTGAGCTCCCCCTTTTTATGTTTTATTTTCCCCAAGAAGTAAAGAAATGTTTTATGTAAGGAAACAAAAAGGGGAAGATCGTTATGGGAGTTGTTGAAGATCTTTCACCATGATTGGAAGATTTTATTCCGAGTTTCCAAAGACACTAAACTATTACGGTCCTTGTGTGTCTGTTTTTGTTATGTATTATGTACTCTGCAAAAGTAATGTATTGTCCATGTATGTCAAGCTATTGGTCTCTACAGTTGGTATCAGAGAAAATGTTTAGTCATCCTTTGGAAACTAGGATGCGAAAACGTTAGTGAGATCCCTAGAGATATTTCTATGGTATGTCTAGGGATGTCCTAAAGGATAAGTATACGTATAGGATATAGTCCTAGAACAATGGTAACGATATTATATTAAACCAAAGATGTTAGATATTGAAGTTAATCCCCCATTATTATGATTTTTGACTATCAAACTATTCTTTTGGGGTTTTAGAAAATGGATGCAAACAAGATGATTCACGATAATGGAGGATGTGATGGAAAATGGAATGATATTATTCATGAGCAACCAAATGAAATGGGATTTGGAAGTCCAAACATCATTATTATTCCGAATCAGTAATCTCATAATATGATCAATAAATTAAAATTTGGTATGTTTCCTGACTCGGCTAATCAGAGAAAGATGGAGTTTCATGATGATCATAGAGGAAAGAAAGTTCAATTTCCCCTATGTAAATCATGTGGGAAGAGGCATCAAGGAGAATGTTTCAAAGGAACTGGAAGATGCTTTGGGTGTCGAAAAGAAGGACACAAAGCCAGTAAGTTCAAAGGAAAAGGTTCATTTAACACCAGGGATGAGGATAATAGTATTTCTACCACATCAACAATGGTTAAATGTTTTAAATGTGGAATGTATGGGCATTATGAAAACCAATGCCCTAAGGGAAAGTCTCATGAAGAGAATCAGTAAGGTCGTATGGGTAGTATTTATGTTGATGATGATGGAGATACTACAAATGATATGTTAGATGAAAGAATTGTTGAAGCTCGATCAATGGTTTAAGAATGTAGTGGAATGATTACATATTTATCATGTGTAATGATGTATAAGTAATCTCGTGGTACTATGGAATAAATAATCATATAAGGATTGTTACATTATTGTTTTTCCTGATGTATTTGAAATTATATGTTGAATGGTACCAATAACCATGGAAGGTCATTCAAATATTTTTGGAAGGTAGATGATATGTGTATAATGAAAGGTTAAGTAGATAATGAAATGTTTGACAGTATTCATGAGCTCATGATCGATATAAGGACTATGTGATATCCTGGTATGAGTAGATAGAATTTTGAGGATTTTGGTATGTGTAAAGTGTTAACTTTTAACTACATTCATGTTTCCACTATGGTTCAATGGGTATTCATTCTTCAAGAGAATACATGATTAAGGTATTAAACAAGATATATCTTATTATATATGGGGGATAAATGATGGAATTCATGTGATTGTTATGTGACATTTCAATAATCATTTTCTTTATACTATGAGATTGTACTGAAGTATTTTAGATAAGCCTAAAGATTGGAATGGATTATGTTGTACATAAGTTAGTATTGATTGAGGATAAAACTTTTTTTTGATATTATTGATGGGATGTTATATTAATGTAATTTTAGAAAAAGGACAACCTGCAAAACGAGCAACTGCCCATCGCGTCAGACAGGGCAGTGGGAATCGAACCCACAACTGAATTGCGACATGCCTTTATCACCAACCACTGGCCTACATGAAGTCCCTGTTTAGTGGAAAGTAGTTTTATTTTATTATGCGGTATGATAAATAAAGTATAAGTCCATTTTTGGAACCATATAAGATTAATCTCACTATAAGATGGACAGATAACTTATTCTAACCTTTCATTTGAATTAGATGTAATGACCCATCATTCTATCACATGATCTGCTAATGCTTCAGGAATAACAAATTCAACTTCATTTCTTTAAGATATGAAGTAGAAATTGTTCAATTCACGAACAACAGTGAGATTGAACCGAAATCATGTAAGTATTTCTTTTAATTCATCAAATTTAGGGAAATGATCTTGAAAACCAAAAATGTTGTCCTAGTGCTCTTATATCCGATGAACTAGATGGTACCCTAGATCATCACAAATTTATGGCTTTTGGATTGTTGGATTTTGCATAGCCGTGTTCTCTTCCACTCTCTATCAGAACTTGATGGTTAGATTTTTCTTCCATATCCATATTTTCACCTATGTTATCCTACATGGAAACCCGGTGATGAGTTAATTTGGGTAACCGTTACATTTCATACTTTAGTTTTTTAAGCCATTTTTTGGTATTCCTTTGTACGATGTGGGTTTCTATTAAAGAAATTTTCAAGTATCAAACCATTTATAACCCTGACGAATTTCGAGGGAAAAATTCATTTTAAGGGGGGTAGAATGTAACACCCCTAGATTTTATGAAAAATATTCTTTTAATTTCATTGATGTCTTATATTATACACCACTCCAAGTTTAGCTTGTACTATACGCAACACCGTATTAGCTTGCAGTATACGCAATGCTATTCTTGGATCGTGTTACACAAAATTTCAAGTTCGTTTTATAAAAATCATTCTACGCAACATTGAATGTGTTTATATATGTATATATATATATTATGTTAATGATTTCCTTATGATTCTTTACTTCCCAATTATATCAAGCCTTTTTCCATAGTCGGTAAATACGATAATCTCATTTGAGGAAGTGCGGACTACCGCCCCCTCAAAGTGATGTGATTCGTTAATACCTTATGTGGGATGTATAAAGGATGTGGTTAATGATATTATATATGATATTATAATATACCTATGTATCATTATGTTTTAATTCCATTAAAATAAGAAATATAAATGAATGTAGTGTTCATGCGTACGTACGGCTTACCGTCTCTATGAACGGTGCGTTTCATTTCTTACCTCCATATGTTATGTACTATTATAAATGCATGTATATTCTAGATATATAATGAATGTATATGATATATAAATCATGATTTACATTTTTGAAGTAAGTAAATCATAATATAACTAATAAAAAATCAAGAACAACAAGTCCAAACACGTACGATAAATAAGATGATTTTACCCAAAACGCTACTTTAAAATTAATTTACAAAAGAATGGGTAATATAAAGTCATAAGTGAACCATATATGATATCATAACAATGAATATTATTCTGTAATAAGTCAATGACATTATTTAAATCATTATATAGGAGGTTTGGATACATACAAAGCATATCGGACCTAAGGTAAGGGATAATTTTGCAAATCTCATTTTTATCCGAGATTGCTTATTCATAAGTATTTACTCTGGTTATTTCTATCATCTATGTCCATGTTTTATAAAAGTGTATTCATTTATGTTTAAATTCCTTTTTACCCATTTTTGACTTTTACTACATGGTATGTAAGGAATCTTTCTTTTGTTTACGTTATGAGGTACTTTTTGACATTTCTGACAAAAGTACGAGAAACATGTTCTTTTTAACGTATACGGCATGGAAGGATTTATACAGTTTTATAAAGAATTATTTTCATGAAACATCCTCCAAAATATTTTATGAATATTTTAAACAAAATCCTATTATTTTAAATTTTCATGGCATTTTGTGAAAAGAAAATGATTTTGAAGAAGAAAGGATATTTTCTTGAAGAATTCATTTCAAGTGTTTTATCAAAAACCATTTTTCATCTAAGATAAAATTATTTCATATGTGTATGTTTCAAGTATAATGTCTCTATGATTTAAATTGTTTCACTTTTTATGAAATGATATCCATTTCTTTTATATGGATTATGTGATGATGGGATGATTTTTATGAAACCGATTTTATTGATTGGTTTTTTATGAATGTTTTATGTTTATTTTGTGGCACAAGTAAGAATGATTTCATTATGAGATGGGTGGGACCTATATATCCCTCCAATTAATTGGGTAATGATTTTATATCTCATGAGATAGACATGGCTAGAACGGTAAGTTAATCCGGTTTAGTGTTATAGGACTGAAACGAGGAGTGAACTCGATTCAGAATGGGACTTTTTCCACTAAGATGGTCTTGGAAGCAATGTCGTGGCTACTATAGAAATCATTACCTGTGCTTAATGGAATCCATAATTACATGTTTTATTCCCATGCTATTTTATCATGATTTATGTTCCATTATGATCTATTCCTTATGTACTTCCATGTTTTATGTCGTTGCTCAAGATTTTTAATGTTCATGTTTTTTAAGTTCCAATGTATATGGGATGTTTTATTTTATCCATGCTTACCCTTACTGAGAATTTGAGCACACCCTTTTTAAGTTTTATTTTCCCCAGGAAGTAATGAATGGTTTTAGGTTAGGAAACAAAAAGGGGAAGATCGTTATGGGAGTTGTTGAAGATCTTTCACCATGATTAGAAGATTTTATTCCGAGTTTCCAAAGACACTATACTATTATGGTCCTTGTGTGTCTGTTTTTGTTATGTATTAAGTATTCCGCAAAAGTAATGTATTTTCCATGTACGTCAAGCTACGGGTCTCTACAGTTTTTATAAGTGGAAAAGTTTAGTCAAACTTTGGAAACTATGATGCGAAAACGTTAGTGAGATCCCCAGAGATATTTCTAAGGTATGTCTAGGGATGTCCCTAAGGATAAGTATATATATAGGATATAGTCCTAGAATTATGGTAACGATATTATATTAAACCAAAGATGTTAGATATTGAAGGTAATCCCCCTTTATTATGATTTTTTCCTCTCACACTATTCTTTTTGGGTTTTAGAAAATTGCTGGAAACAAGATGATTCACGATAATGGAGGATATGATCGAAAATGGAATGATATTCTTCATGAGAAACCAAATGAAAAGGGATTTGGAAGTCCAAACATCATTATTATGTCGAATCAGCAATCTCATAATATGATCAATAAAGTAATATATGGTAAGTTTCCTAACTCGGCTAATAAGAGAAAGATGGAGTTTCATGATGATCATAGAGGAATGAAAGTTTAATTTCCCATATGTAAATCATGTGGGAAGAGGAATCAAGGAGAATGTTTCAAAGGAACTGGAAGATGCATTGGGTGTGGAAAATAAGGACACAAAGCTAGTAAGTGCAAACGAAAAGGTTCAGTTAACACCATGGATGAGGATAATGATATTGCTACGACATCAACAATGGTTAAATGTTTTAAATTTGGAATGTACGGGCATTATGAAAACCAATGCCCTAAGGGAAAGTCTAATGAAGAGAATCAGTATGATCGTATGGGTAGTATTTATGTTGATGATGATAAAGAGACTACATATGATATGTGAGATGAAAGAATTGTTGAAGCTCGATCAATGGTTTAAGAATTTAGTGGAATGATTACATGTTTATCATGTGTAATGTTGTGTAAGTAATCTCATGGTAGTATGGAATAAAGAATCATCTAAAGATTGTTACATTATTGTTTTTCCTGATGTATTTGACAGTATATGTTGATTGGTACCAATAACCATGGAAGGTTATTCAAATATTTTTGGAAGGTAGATGATATGTGTATAATGAAAGGAAAAGGAGATAATGAAATGTTTGACAGTATTCATGAGCTCATGATTGATATAAGCACTAAGTGATATCAGGGTTTGAGTAGATAGAATTTTGAGGATTTTGGTATGTGGAAAGTGTTAACTTTTAACAGCATTCATGTTTTCACTAAGGTTCAATGGGTATTCATTCTTCAAGAGAGTACATGATTAAGGTATTCAACAAGATATATCTTATGATATATGGGGGATAAATGATGGAATTAATGTGATTGTTATGTGACATTTCAATAATCATTTTAATTATACAATGAGCTTGGAGCGAAGTATTTTAGACAACCCTAATGATTAGAATGGATTATGTTGGACATAAGTTAGTTTTGTTTAAGGATAAAACATTGTTCGATATTATTGATGGGATGTTATAGTAATGTAATATTAGAAAAAGGGAAACCTGCAGGACGGGGAACAAACCATCGCGTCGGACAAGGCTGTGGGAATCAAACCCACAACTGAAGTGGGACATGACTTTATCACCTACCACTGGCATACATGAAGTCCTTGTTTAGTGGAAAGTAGTTTTATTTTATTAAGTGGTATGATAAATAAATTATAAGGCCATTTTTGGAACCATATATGATTAATCTCACCATAATATGGACTTATAACTTTTTCTAACCTTTTTTTGAAACAGATGGAATGACCCATCATTCTATCACAAGATCTGCTAATTCTTCACGAATAACAAATTCAATTTCATTTCTTTAAGATATGAAGTGGTAATTGTTAAATTCGCGAACAACAGTGAGATTGAACCAAAATAATGTAAGTATTTCTTTTAATTCATCAACTTTAGGGAAATGATCTTGAAAAACAAAAATGTTTTCCTAGTGCTCTTATATCCGACGAACCAGATGGTACCCTAGATCATCACAAATTTATGGCTTTTTGATTGTTGGATTTTTCATAGCCATGTTTTCTACCACTCTCTATCAGAACATGATGGTTATATTTTTTTTTCCATATCCATATTTTCACCTATGTTCTCCTATGTGGAAACCCAGTGATGAGTTAATTTTGGTAACCGTTACATTTCATACATTAGTTTTTAATGCCATGTTTTGGTTTCCTTTTTACGATGTGGGTTTCTATTAAAGAAATTTTCAAGTAGTAAACCATTTATAACCACGATGAATTTCAAGGGTGAAATTCATTTTAAGGGGGGTAGAATGTAACACCCCTAGATTTTATGAAAAATATTCTTTTAATTTCATTGATGTCTTATATAATACACCACACCATGTTTAGCTTGTACTATATGCATCACCGTATTAGCTTGTAGTATACACAATGCTATTCTTGGATCGTGTTATACACAATTTCAAGTTTGTTTTATAATAGTCATTCTACGCAACGTTGAGTGTGTTTATATATATATATATATATATATTATTTTTATGACTTCCTTATGCTTCTTTACTTCCCAATTATATCAAGCCTTTACGGTTTCCATAGTCGGTAAATACGATAATCACATTTGAGGAAGTGCGGACTACCGCCCCCTCAAAGTGATGTGATTCATTAATACCTTATGTGGGTTGTATAAAGGATGTGTTTAATGATATTATATATTATTTTATAATATACCTATGTATAATTATGTTTTAATTCCATTAAAATAAGAAATAGAAATGAAAGTAGTGTTCATGCGTACGTACGGCTTACCGTCTCCATGAACGGTGTGTTTCATTTCTTACCTCTATATGTTATGTACTATTATAAATGCTTGTATATTCTGGATATATAATGAATTTATATGATATATAAATCATGATTTACATTTTGGAAGTAAGTAAATAATTATATAAGTAATAATAACATCAATAACAACAAGTCTAAACACGTACGATAAATAAGATGATTTTACACAAAACGTTACTTTAACATTAATTTACAAAAGAATGGGTAATATAAAGTCATATGTGAACCATATATGATATCATAACAATGAATATTAATCTGTAAAAAGTCAATGACATTATTTAAATCATTATACAGGAGGTTTGGATACGTACAAAGAATATCTGAACTAAGGTAAGGGATAATTCTGCAAATCTCATTTTTATCCGAGATTGCTTATTCGCAAGTATTTACTGGGGTTATTTCTATCATCCATGTCCATGTTTTATAAAAGTGTATTCAAATATGTGTAAATTCATTTTTACCCATTTTGGAATTTTACTACATGGTATGTAAGGAATCTTTCTTTTGTTTACGTTACGAGGTACTTTTTGTCTTTTCCGACAAAAGGACGAGAAAAATGTTCTTTTTAACGTATACGGCATGAACGGATTTTTACGATTTTATAATCAATTATTTTCATGAAGCTTCCTCCAAAATATTTCATGACTATTTTAAACAAAATACTATTCTTTTAAAATTTCATTGCATTTTGTGAAAAGAAAATGATTTTGAAGAAGAAAGGATATTTTCCTGAAGAATTCATTTCAAGTGTTTTATCAAAAACCATTTTTCATCTAAGATAACATTATTTCATATCTGTATGTTTCAAGTATAATGAATCTATGATTTACATGGTTTCACTTTTTATGAAATGATATCCATTTCTTTTATATGGATTATGTTATGATGGGATGATGTTTATGAAACCCATTTTATTTATTGGATTTTTATAAATGATGTATGTTTATTTTGTGGAACAAGTAAGAATGATTTCATTATGAGATGGGTGGGAACTATATCTCCCTCCAATGCATTGGGTAAAGATTTTATATATCATGAGATAGACATTCCTAGAATGGTAAGTTAATCTGGTTCAGTGTTACAGGACTGAAACGAGGAGTGAACTCGATTCGGAATGGGACTTTGTCAACTAAGATGGTTGTGGCAGCAATGCCATGGCTACTATGGAAATCATTACATGTGATTAATGGATTCCACAATTACATGTTTTATTCCCATGCTATTTTATCATGATTTATGTTCCATTATGATCTATGCCTTATGTACTTCCATGTTTTATGTCGTTGCTCAAGATTTTTTATGTTCATGTTTTTTTACGTTCAAATGTATATGGTATGTTTTATTTTATCCATGATTACCCTTACGGAGCATTGGAGCTCACCCTTTTTATGTTTTATTTTCCCCAGGAAGTAAAGAAATGTTTTAGTTAAGGAAACAAAAAGGGGAAGATCATTATGGGAGTTGTTGAAGATCTTTCACCACGATTAGAATATTTTATTCCGAGTTTCCAAAGACACTAAACTATTATGGTCCTTGTGTGTCTATTTTTGTTATGTATTTAGTATTGCGAAAAAGTAATTTATTGTCCATGTACATCAAGCTACGGGTCTCTACATAGCCTTCCCTGATGGTCCTCCCCAGGGGTTATGTTGCCATGACACTCCGCACAGCCGGGCTTCAGATCACGGTGGTAGTCCTCGCCACCCTGTTAACAGAGGTCGTCCCCATAGAGACGTCAAGCAATGAGAAGGACCTCCCTACATTTCGGTACATTCTAAAGGCCCTCCCCAGGGTGTACACCACAAATATTCTCCCTACGGCTGCTATAATGTTATTCTTCTCCGTTGCAGTAGCTATGATGGTAGTCTTCGCCACCACGACCACCATTGCAAAGATCCTCCCCACAGTGGCCCCAAGAAACAAGAATGTCCTCCCCTTATCTCAGTGTGTCCTGAAGGTCCTACCCAGGATGAACATCGAACGTCAAACCATGATGGTCATCCTCACCATGTTGGAGGTTTTTGAAAATGCCCTCCCCGTAACAATGCTAAGCAGCCTGAAAGTCCTCCCCTTGCTGCGACACACCTTAGAGGTCCTCTCCAGGGTGTGCACTGCAAAAGTCCTCTATGCATTGAGGCATCAAGCAGTAATGTTAGTCCTCGCCGTTACAACTGTCATTATGAAGGCCCTCTCCGTGATGAAATATCATATCGATAGGAAGGTCCTGCCTCTACCGAATCAAGCATAGAAAAGCACTTCTATGATGAGGCACATAGAAGGACAGGATCGAGCATGTCAGATTCCCAGCTAGTCACCAAGGACATCCTTCTTAAATCAAGAGATGTTTCGAGGCCACGTTCATCTTCAGAACTGCCCCAGAATCTCCCACATGGTAATTCAACACCTACCAGACCCACTTCATCCGACCACCCGATAGGTGAGGGTCTCAGTTGGGATGACCAGGTAGAGGTATCACTAGTGGAGGAGTATGCCAACATGTTTCACTTGAGGAGATGAATGGCCAGGGATGATATCCCAGTTAATATTTGGCCCATGGCCACCTCTCAATTCGAAATACCCAGAATGTTGTTAGAAGAATGTGTGAACGACATCCGCTACAATATATGGACACCCCTCCGACAACTGAAATCAAGATTCTTTCCCTACGACGAGTATGTAGAGCACTTCAAGATTGTAGGAGACCTCATGAATCACATCGACCTGGAAGCTCTTCCATCAGCGTGACAATAGTAACTCGAGAGGCATACAGGAAACATGGAGACAACATGCCTCCATACGATTCACCAGCTGCACCACCTCATTGATGACACTATGATGGGAGTTCATATCAGAGGATGGGTAGAACATGGAGCTCTGCATTTCACTCCACTCACCACCCAGAAGAACCCGTTCAGCACAGTGTCTTGCAACGTCATCACATCAAGACAACAATTGAGTGGTCTCCCTATCCGCGAAATGCAATGAACCCAACAGAGACAGGCCTTGAGTATGTCCCAGAAGCCTCAGGCCCGACGGGAACAAGCCATTCTAGAACTCCTGGATTAGTCCACTGAGAGCATACAATAGGCCTATTGGATAAGAGAGGCTAATAAACGGTCATTGTATGCCTCCCTAAAATTTGGTCAATTGACAGAGGAACTCAACACCAAACCCAGTCCCCCCTCCCTGAATAGGGGCACGCAAGATCTAGTAGGTATAAATGGAAGGATCCATTGCCGCAATCCAGTGTCAACCCCATCCTGCTAGCCTGGGGGAATTTTTAACAAAAAATTCCCCTGGAAGACCAATCGAAACGGGAAGAGACTCGACATCCAATGCACGGAGCCAACCCCAGCCCTCAGGGCTGAGGGCATTATTACCTCCTCAATAACAACCTCCCCCATAAGAATCAGTATTATCTCGTCTAGGGAGGACATTCAAAAGAGGAGGTTCCTTCCCTATCCCTCCCTTTGAATCATTATCCCCTTCAAGAGAGAGGCATACTGTAAGGTCGCATCAAAGAACTCTTCCTGTCACCTTTCGTCAAGGAGCCCGAAAGCAATCCCGGGACAGAAGTTTGAAGATCAATGAGTGACGTGAGAGATCCCATTCTTATTTGGAAGATTAAATCTTCTCCACCATACGATATGCGTCCATTAACACCATAGAGATTAACCCCATGGGTAATACAGATGATGGTGCAAATCCGGATGGATCGGGAAATGATGGATCCGGTCAGGCTGTAACACATAAAGAACCACCAGGTGTGCACACCCGGAACTAGAGGGCCACCCTAAATATGGCCACCCCATTATCTACCCTTCCCCTACTCACCCTGCGAGCTTCCACCAAGAATAAGAACGAAGGAATGGTTACCCTTAACCCGCCTCCTTCTCTCGATAAAAATGAGCCACTTACGCTCGAAGAGAGATTTGCTCGACAAGAAGAGGAAATTAAAGAATTAAGGTAGCTTAATGCCGAGCTACTCCAGAGGAACCGTCTTATTGAAAGTGCATCCCAAGAGAAGCACAATGAACTAATAGTAAGTGCACCTCAAAGACCATGTTTTTCCTTGAAAAACGAAGCACGGTCAGGGCACCCGCCCAATGAGGATCTCGGCCCATACAACTACCTAAATTTGGATACAAATAAATACCAAGACATCCCTCCACTCAAGAAGCGACCAGAGCAAGTACGCCTGAACCCTCCGAAGGTGTCACAAACGGCACATGAACTATTGGTTCCAACTAAGATGGATCCTCAAGCAAAACCTCGAGCTACAACTTCCCAAGACCTGGCCCAACAAGATGTAAACCAGGGTCTCACCAACACCATCGAGGCACTAATAGCTCAATTTGAAGTAATGGAAGGTCGACGTGATTCGATACAACCAGAGCAGAAGACCTACCCGGATTGGGTGAGCAACACACCACCTCCACCCAATTTTTGGAGCCCTGTATTCCGTATCTGCAATGGATCAGGTGATCTGGAACAACATTTGATACACTATGCATCCTACTGTGACCCAATGATGGGAACTCTAGAACAACAAGAAGCAGTGATACTTAGATGCTTTATACGGACCTTGCAAGGATCTGCCTTCGTCTAGTATACGAGTATGCCAGCCTAGTCCATAAAAGTATGGCAAAACCTTTGGCAGTAGTTACTATTCCACTTCAGCTCAACGTTGCCTAAAATCACAGTCAACAACCTCCTGAACGGAAAGAAGTGGGAGAACGATAGTGTCTCATATTTCATCACTAGATAGAAATGTCTGACCTACTCTCTGAATAGGCCAATGCCTCAAGATGAGTTGTTTTCCATATGCGTCAACAATATTTGAGATGAGCTGTGAACACTGCTCATACCACTGGAGTGCACCATTGGATTCCACTATCTCTCGGCCATTGCCCATAGAATCGAGGACTACCTACAGCCGACCAATTTGATGTCCCGAATAGCCTCTAAAGCTACTGAAAAGCAAACAGTTAGAGCTGAAGCATCCTCTATCATGCTCAATCCAGCCCTTGTGCCTGCTCCACCACTCCAGCTTCCACCAAATCGTCAAGGGCCCCATGTATATCAGCGGCCACCTCCTCCCAGAAGGGACGATCAGAGAAGATCGAAGCAGAACCTGTTTGAGGAACAATGACATAAAGTATACTTGTTCCGAGAGGAGAAAGTCTGTGACTACTTCATTGATGCCATGAATTGAAACATTCTCCACCTCCAAGAGCCAAGGAAACCCAAATAAGTCGGCAATGATGACAGGGAAGACTACTTCCCATACCATCAAATATTGGGGCATAATATTCGGGAATGCTTCGTTTTCATGGACCTCCTGCAAAGGATGGTATTCTCGGGGCAGGTCGAGCTGGGACCACCCCTAGCACATGTGTCACATATTTCTACCACCAGCTCTGACAAAGGGGAGGGGTGGAGGGATGTCATCTACAAAAAGTGGCAGAAATTCGATAACTAGATGACTCAGAAGAATATAAATCGAGCACAGGGCATACTCTGAGCTCAACTACAGTAGCCAGTGCTGCCGCCAACAGCCCCTGATGCCGCACAACCAACAATATTTGCCTCACAACCCCCCATTATCCATTCATCTAGGTGTAATCAATGAATGATGATACAAGAATAGGAGGAGCAATCTGCAACAAGGACAATGTTATCTTCGATACTGTCAGATTTCATGCCCCCGAATTTGGAGATACGGGCACCGAGCCACCAAACGACACCATCAGGGACAACCGACCAGGTTGACCTGTCAGAGGATAAAGAGCCAATGTTTGGTTCAATCAGTGCCATCCATCATACAGAATCATCCCATGATGAAGAGTATGGTTATGAACTCGAGATCCCAACACGAGGATCCGGGATGAGGAATCGCAGAGGTAGGGAATATCGGGGAAGGCACAGTCACGGCTGAAACCAACCCTATGGTCTTACCCAGGCCAAAACCGTTAATATCACAGAAACCTATGGGAGGGCCCTTCAAAAGACTCAACAAGAGAAAGAATATCCCTCCACCTCCACAAGCATCCAATCTTCCCCTGTCATTCTATTGTACCCATCAGAGGAGGAACAACGGTCTAACCACCTTGTGCGCACAAACAGACCGGCCAGGACATGTTCCCAGAACATGGGGGAATCATCGGCATCTGACCCTGTTGCTGGTCCCACCTAATCACGCATTCCAACTCCCAAGCTGCCTGCTAAAACTCTCCTGCCAATGGAAAAGCATCGGCTACTGGAACAGTAATACGACATCCTTAAGAAGCTTGAGTCAGTACTAGCCAAACTGTCGATCTTGGATTCCTTGAGTTGGTCAGCAGACCTTAGGGAGGCACTTATTGAAGCCTTGCTCAGCCCCCAGGAGTTTCATGTTGATGTAGCTGCTGCCAATATCTACCGGATAGAGACTGAATCAGCTGAATTCAGTGCAGTGATTTCCTTCACTAATCTAGATGAAGATTCCATTATGCAGGGACACATCAAACCACTATATGTGTCTGTCACACTAGATGATGTTGAGATCCGCGAAATTTTTATTGAAAATGGATCTGGAGTTAACCTCCTTCCCCTACGAACACTCTGAAATTTGGGGCTACAGTGAGGGTGATTTGATACCCTCGGCCATAAGACTGATGGGTTATGACAAGAGTGAGAAGAAGCCAATCAGACAAATTAAGCTAAAGACCCATTTTGGCGACCTTGTGGCCTAATCGGAATTCCTAGTGGTTTGGAAGAACACAACTTTCAATTCCCTGCTTGGGAGGTCGTGGCTCCATAAGCACATGACCATTCCTTCATCCTACCACCAGTGTATTAAGTACTGCGTCAATGGGAAAAGTGGGACATTGCATGCTGACAAGGCTCCTTTTGAGCTCTCCAAGTCACACTACATTGACGCTGGAACTTATGAGCAAAAGAAGAAGAAGCATTTGGTCAATGGTGTCGAATGGATCCCTACTCCAAATTGCCTGGAAATGGTTCCTGATAACCCCCTCAGGCAGCTTGGTGGAGACTACGTACTTCCCATCAACCATGTTGAGAGCAGGGGTTCAAGTGTGTACAAGCACTAAGTTGTCCTCATGACATCAACCATAATGATCGGGCGTGACAATGTGGGACTGTCCCCTGACCCACTGTTTGGGGGTGGATACTTGAACGAGGATTCCCAAAACGCATCGCCTCCAGACTCCCAGGAGCCCGAGTCGAGAACTCTCCCCTTGTTAGATCATGAAGATGAGTATTTGGGAGAAGAAGACGAGGAAGATATCAGGGACGAACCTCACACATTTGAGGAAGGTGTATTCACAATTGTGGATGTGATTAGGGAAATAAACCTAGGTAACGAGGAAGACATGAGTCCCACTCTAATTAGTGAATCCATGTCAACTGAAGAGCACAAAGTATATACCTCTTTCCTGAAGCAACACCGGAATGTCTTTGCCTGGAATTACACGAAAATTCCAGGACTCAATCCCGAAGTAGAAACGCACCACTTAGGTCTTCCAGAAGACCACCGAGGATATAAATAGGCCTCCAAAAGGACACACCCTTACATGATTCCAAAATAGAGGCTGATGTCGATAAGATCATTAAGGAAATATTCATTCGGGAGGTCTAGTACCCCATCTGGTTGGCCAACATTATCCCCGTCAAGAAATAGAATGGAAAATTCTGTGTCTGCATTGATTTCAGAGATCTCAATTGGCATTTTCCGAAAGATGATTTTCTGGTCCCGATCACTAAGTTATTAGTCGATGCAATGGCCAAGTATGAGGCTCTATCCATCATGGACAACTATTATGAGTATAATCAAATCAATATGGCCCGAGAAGACGAAGAAGACAATGCCTTCAGGCCCCCCCAAGGAGTATTCTGTTATAGGGTCATTCCCTTTGGTCTCAAGAACACTGGCACCACATATCAATGCATCATGCATCATATCTTTAAACCATTCCTAGGGAGATTCATCGAATGTAATTAAATGACTTGGTGGTTAAGTCAAGACAACACTTAGATCACCTGTCAGATCTTGAGACATTCTTCAACAAACATTGACAACTTAGTCTGAAGATGAACCCCTTGAAGTGTGCCTTTGGGGTTACCTTGGGGAAATTACTTGGCATCGTTGTATGCCATCGTGACATCAATGTCGAACCTGAAAAGAAAAAGGACATCCTTGGCCTACCACCCCCCCCCCCACAATCTCACATAGTTGAAAGCATTCCAAGGGAACATGGACTACATCAGGTGATTCCTAGCCAACCTGGCAGGAAAACGTTTTCCCTTTACCAGGTTAATGAAGAAGGGAGTCACATACCAATGGATGGAGGACTGAAAAGAGGCATTTGATATCCTATAGAGGAACCTCTTAAGCCCACCAGTGCTCATAACCCCAGTTAAAAGAAGACATCTCATCCAATATGTGATGGCCCTAGAGTGGTCACTAAGAGCCTTTCTCGCACAAAAGAATGACGATGACAGTTAATACAGTCTCTATTACCTCAGTCGAACCATGATTGACACTGAGACTCGATACTCAAATATCGAGAAGAGTTGTTTGGCGTTGGTCTTTGCAGTTCAAAAGCTGTGACATTATCTGCAGCATCATGAAGTCCACTTGTTCTCGCGTAATAACCTGTTAAACTACATCCTCAGCCGCCTGATGCTGATCGGGCGCCTATCTCAATGGGCAGTCATCCTGCAAGAGTTTGACATCTAGTTTGTTCCCTAGATGGCCATCAAAGGCTAGGTGTTAGCAGATTTTCTGGTAGAGCACCCTTCAATAGAAACCGCTGCACCAGACATTGAGCTACCCGATGAAGACATCTTCGCGGTTCAAGAGGAGCTCCAAAAATGGGAAATGTACTTCGACGAAACCTCCCAAAGCCCAACTGGGAAAAGGATGGAATGTCATAGATTTAACATGGTGGGCTTGGGGATAATACTCATGTCCCCAGAAAAGGCAGTTTTTCTTATTCCTTTCTCCTATCAGAAGGATGTATGAACAATTAATTGGAATATCAAGCCCTCATTGCAGACCTGGAGGTCGCACTCCAAGCACAAGTATAACACCTTAAGGTCAACGGTGAATCAGAACTGGTCATCAAGCAACTCAACGTTGACTATGCTATCAAAAAATAGGAGTTGATTCCCCTATTTGACCACGTCTGAGGGTTAATGGATGAATTCTCCACAGAACCAACAATAAACTATATTCCCTGGTCTTATAATGCTCAGGTTGACGAATTAGCTAATGCAGACACAGCCCTAGGTGACCTAGACCTGGACAAAACAGTCATCAATATTGCTCACCACCGAATGGCCTTGACGTTTGTTCGGACCAAGATGGATGAAATCAACGAAGTCAGTACTATATTAGATTCATATTCTTCTGCCACCGACTGGATGACCCCCATTGAAAACTACCTTCAACGGGGATAACATCCATCAAACAGGGCTGAACAAGTGAAAATAAATAGAAGGGACATAAACTTTGTCCTATATGTATGCGCGGGTCAACAAGAGGTCCACTACAAATGAGGCCTCAATGAAATCATCCTCAGATGCATTGATGGAGAAGAAACCACTTCCTTCATGACTAAAGTTCATGCTGGAGTATGTGGAGCACATCAGCCGAGGTCCAGGCTTTCCCATCAGGTCCGAAGGCTTGAGTACTATTGGCCCACAATGGAACAAGATTACGAGCGCTCTACCACAAAATGACACTCAAGCCAAATTCATGCCAACTTTATACACCAACCCCCTATGTTACTCCATTAGGCCAGGTACTCCTAGCCATTTTCCATTTGAGGAATGGATGTCGTGGGACCATATCCACCCACCACAGCCAAACAGCTGAAGTATATCCTCACGGAAACCGATATCTTTTCCAAATGGCAAGAAGTTTTACCCCTTAAGGAAGTCAGGGCAAGAAACCTTGTCAGCTTTGTGAAAACCAATATCATCACCAGATTTGGTGTTCCTCATACCATACTGATGTATAACATCACCAACTTCTACTCTACTGAATTGGAAAAACTATACCATTAATATGGTATCAAGGCTAACCACTCATCCCGCTACCATACAACGACCAAAAGATAGATATAGGATTTCAGCAAGACCATGTCCTACATTCTTCAGAAAATGGTGCACAAAGACAAGAGTTCATGTTCAGATAATCTCCTCCATGCATAGTAGGCTTACCGAACCAAAATCTGCACCGCTACTCAGTCCACTCCGTACACATTAGTATATGGAAAAAAGTGTTCTTGTCCATTGAGCTTCAATTACCCTCATTCCACCTTGCCATTTGTGATCATTTATCCAACGATGATCAATCAGAAAAATGGCTATGTGAATTGGGACAGCTGGACGAGAAGCAGTTGCACACATTGCACCATCTGGAAGTATACTAGAACCGGATTGCACGAGCCTTCAATAAAAAGGTCCATCTTCTGTTATTCTTAGAACAAGAATTGTTGTTGGTCCTCTGGACTCTGATGATACCCATAAATAAACCTCCAAAGATGGAGCCCAAGTGGGAGGGGCCATATGTTATACACAAGGTCTACTCCAACGGAGCATATGCCCTCATATCCAGGGATGGAAAATTCCCCACCGCTCCTAAAAATTCAATATTCCTGAAGAATTATTTTGCATAATAACTAAAAGAAGTTATTGTCGGAGCTACAGGACGTTAAACTTCCAAGCACTCAATGGTACAAACTCTATGACCTTAAACTAAAAGTATTTCGTCCTCACCGCACGATGATAAAATGCACGGACAAGAAGTTTTAAAAATGACCCCTACCCCCATGTATGGACCAGACCTCCACGGGGTGTATATAGTATAGAACTGCGTACGGCTTGATTCTTTCCCTTGCAGGATACATAGTGCGCCAAGGTTCCCCTCCTGGCCTAGCCACCCCTCAAACAAGAGTTTTCAAAAATGCCCCTTTCCCCCGTGTATGGACCAGAACTACACGGGGTGTACTCCATTAAAAGAACTACATGAGTATAGATTCCTGCCCTTGTTGAATACGTAGTGATTCCCGGGATCCCCATCCTGGCCCATCAAATAGTTTTTCTCGTCCGTGTTGCATGACGTTAAACTTCCAAGCACCCGACGATCCAAACTCTATGACCTTAAACTAAGAGTATCCTGTCCTCACTGGCATAAATAAATGCAGATATCATCTGAGTTGCATGATGTTAAACTTCCAAGAACCCAATGGTCCAAACACTATGACCTTAAACTAAAAGTATCCCGTCCTCACCAGCATAACGAAAAGCAGTTATCATCTGAGCTGCATGATGTTAAATTGTCGAGCAGTCAACTGTCCAGACTCTATGACCATAAACTAAGAGTATTTCGTCATCACCGCATGATTTTAAACTGCATAGATGAGAAGTTTAAAAAATTTCCCCTTCCCCCCGTGTACGGACCAGACCTGCACGAGGTGTATTTAACAGAGAACTACGTACGACTTGATTCCTGCCCTTGTAGGATACGTAGTGATGCCAGGGTTCCCCATCCTGGCCCATCCACCCCTCAAAAAGGAGTTTTCAAAAATGCCCCTTTCCCCCGTGTATGGACCAGACCTTCATGGGGTGTAATCCTTTAAAAGAACTACGTGAGGCTCCATTCGTTCCCTCACAGGTTACGTAGTGACACCTGGACTCTATATCTTGGTCCAGCTATTCAATACAATGCTCCCTCCCCCCATGTATGGACTAGACCTGCACGGGGTGTACTCCTCGTTCTTACGACATGACATTAAACTGCATAGATAAAGAGATAAAAATTTAATTTTCCCCTGTGTGCGGAGCATACCCTCACAGGGTGTACTATTTGTCCTCTCCGCATGACGTTAAACTGCACGGATCGCGTCCTCACCGCATGACGTTAAACTGTACGGACTTCATCACAACTGATCGAAGATATATGGAAAAAAATATGGAAATTCTCCTCATGCATTTGGATGCATCCCCTCCATACATCAGACTCCACGACCCAGATAATTGTGGATCATCATAACAATTCGTGGCCTTCGGATGTGGAAAGTGATCAACTTTTGGACACCTTTGCATGACTATGCATACCATTCCCTCAGTGGCTATGCATATTGGCATCCCCTGGCCCATCTACCAAAGGCACGATTTCCTTAGGAGATACTCTTCCTAGCTCTGTATGCTTATTGGCCCGAGAGCCCCCATATCATACCTCCCAATCCAGAAATTTAGGGCGCAGTGGTTTACAAGTTCACCCCCCTTTTTCACAACCAAACGTTCCTAGGGTATCCCTTCCTGGTTAGCCTATGTATCCTCATAACCATTAACGACCATCAAGAGTGGAAAGTTATTAACCCATGGACACCTTTTCATGACTATGAATACCATGCCATCAACGGCTCTACATATTGATAGCCCCTGGCTCATCTACCAAAGGAAATATTTCCTCGGGCGGCACTCTTCCTAGCTCCGTACGCTTGCCAGCCTCAGAGCCCTTATATCATTTCTCCTAATCCAAGAAGCCCTGGAACCATGATTTTCACCATCAACCCCTCTCTACATCTGTGGAATTCCAAAGTGTTCAAGCCTTGTTACATTCTGATCAAGAGCAGCCTTTGCAACTGTATTCTTACCACATGACGTTAAACTGCCTGGAATGTCTTGGCCACTTGGGATAAAGCTGCAAAGACCAAGCATAAATCATGCAGGGAAATGACTCCAACTACAAGCATTTTCACTAGTTTAAAGGAATGCCCCCTTCCTCACTACATGACGCTAAACTGTAGATCATCATTTAATAATTCCCCCATCATCGCCGTATGACGTTAAACTGAACAACATCCTTGAATAATTCTCCTCGCCTTTACTACATGACGTTAAATTTCATGGTCAAACCTGTCATTGGTTCAGTAAAAAATGAAGGCTTTTCTCTCTCTCTCAGTCCACGGGTCTGACCTGCAAGAACCACCATCTCCCACCAGCGTGAGAATGAATAACTTCACACATTCTCTGGAAATTTAGCCTACATATATCTCCCATATCTAGGCACTCTCTCCTCATAAACCATACTCTTTACTCGGAATAAAACCAACCTATCATAAACCACCCCTGGTGGTCCCGAATCACAAACTTCCTTGAAGTTGCTCGGCTATCAGGAAAATGCAATAATTGACCAAAGGACACCTTTGAATGACTATGCATACCATTCCCTCATCGGCTATGCATATTGATCGCCCCAAGCTCGTCTACTAAAGGCAAGATTTCCTTAGGCAATGCTTCTCTCCATACGCCTCTTTTCCCCTGAGCCCTCATGTCGATCCAAGGATTCAAAAACCCCATGAGATGCAGTTTACCGGCCTCTTTCACGACCGTACTTGAATATGGTGGAAGGTCTCTGGTGAGATTACCATGAACTAGGAGAAGTTGTTCCATTCTAGATAATTTCCCAACTGCATGAATTTAAAATGTGCCATGCTCCAACTCTCTTTTACACTTGATAAATGCGTAGGAAAAAGACCCTGAGTCCACACTCCCGATTGATATAGATGTTCTCAAACCCTTTCAGACATCACACACCATTTCCGAGCCACCCATGGTGGTTTTTATAATTCCCCAAGCCACCCATGGTGGTTTCCATAAGCTGGACTCCCATTAAGTCCTCAGGCCATAAAAAATGGAGAGTCATTGACTTAAGGACACCTTTGCACAACGATACATACCATGCCCTCAGTAGATCTGCATATTGATAGCTCTGGGCCTATCTACCAATGGAAATATTTCCTTAGGAAATTATCTTCCTACCTATGTATGCCGATATAGCTCCCATGCCTTGAGACATGCCCCACATGTCATTCAAATCAAAACATGTTCCACCCACATGCGTCTGTAGTGTATTGAGACATCTTTAAATCAACCAAACCTAATTGGGCCCCTCTCCCCCCCCCATATCTGTTCAATGATGTTCGACCTAAAACATCAATAATGATAGTCTTGTCGGTGGGACTTTAAACCGCTCACAAAAAGAGGCATAAAGCATGTTAGGATGAAAACCCAAAAAGGGCGACCATAGAAAAAGTCGGGCCATACCCGCTGGGTCCACACCAAATGGGCCCAAGAAAAAATTAAGACATTAACATGAAAAGACAAAAATTTTGTGTGTATTTTCTACAAAACCCTATCAATAGTCAAACTACGCTCCCTGGATCCCAGGGTCCAGGAAAAAGTTAGATTTTGTTTCTATTCTTATGAGTTGTAATTAATTCTGATTCAGTGAGTTGTAATTCAAGCAACAATTGTTCAAGTAACAATCAAATTTTATAGCAACAAAAGATTGACATAGATTGTATTAAAAAAAGAGGATGATGTCCAAAAGCTGGGGCCTCTCCCTCATAGTGAGGGGGGGGGGTAAGCAAAACAGTGTGTATAATAATTTCTTTGATCGTTACAAAGGAGCCTGGCTCGCTCTCTCCATCAGATTAGCAACCATGCAGCAAAGATTTTTGCAAGTCTGATCTAGCACGACCCTCTCCCTGGCCTCAACCTTTACCACCAAATAAGTGTGCCCTAATACTATTTGGTGATCGTTGATTCCTTTCCTGGTGACTTCAAAGTTATCAGTCAGGGAAGACAACTGATACCTCAACATTTATGCATGTACTTCTCATTCATGCAACTCAGAGGAAAGGACGACCACCTGATCTTGAGAGCATTCCTCTTGTGCTATTAGTCAATGGAGCTTTATCATGGCTACCTCCAGTGCTCAGGTCCCACAATGAGAGGTAGCGAGGTGAGAACGTTTTCATTCATTAGTGGAAACTTCCACATAGGACATGACAACCTGGAAAGTGAGAGAATGGAACTATCGATATTAAAAGCCACCTGACCCCAAAACCATGAAGAGTTGTCGAGGAGATTCGGTTTTAGTTTCCATCTTAGCTAGAGGAGTTTCGGAAACAATCTCAAAAATATGGGGCCAGGCCCACCTGCACACTGCTCGGTGGTCCTCCATGACACGAGGATCGTTGGTATCCTCGCCAGTTATCACGGGAAAGAAGTCTGGCATTGCAATCAGTATAGACATGTTCACGCCAGAAGATGGTTCTGATGCTGGAGGTCTGAAGCTTCTAACCTCGGTTCTGGCTTGAGAACCAAGTTGATGATTCCAGTATCGGCCGGTAAAACATCAGGAATTGTTTCCTTAGGACCTGAATCTACAAAGTCATCCTCATCCTTGTCCAAGAAGATTGGGTCCATCTTAAATTCGGCCGTAGAGGGGCTGGGAGGGGGAAATCCCCTGAGTCTCTTTGACTGAGGAGCCATCAGTCAGTCCTCCGTTACAACCGATGAGGAGGGTGCTGTAGGCACAATCTCCACGATGACTCCTGATTTGGGAACCTTCCAAATAGCTTTCCAAATGATTCCATCGGGATAATTGTTTACCCACATTCTTGCGTACTCCAAGGACATACTGTCTGCCGCTTCTATGCCAGTCAAGAGAATGCTTCTATCAGATCCCTCCCGCATCGGCATCAACCACCATTGATGGAGAGTGGCCGGGTGTAGTCCTCGAGTCCAAGTAGGGGGTGGGGAAACATGGAGTTTCATACACCCAAACTGGCAAGAGAAACGATAGGGAACATCAAACTCGCATAGGTAAACCACGCCAATCCGTGCGGACAGAAACCTGTCCCGTAGCGAAATCATACAAAGAATGTTCTTAGAATATCCCCCTATGGTTTTCAACCATGACATCAGAAGGGATGGGGTAGGGAGTGAAATACAACTCGGTGAAATCACTCAGAAGCTCGATGATTTTGTTGGAACTGATAGACTTCAGAAGAACCCCTGCTATATCGAGAAGGGTATGCCGAATTGTAGGAAGCAGGATGACTGTGTTATGACAATACTCAGAACAATGGAAATGACCCAATTCATAGCCTTATAAAAACCGAAATGGCCCACTCAGATGGTAGGGTGACCCACCCTTCTACATATGGCTCAGTAGTTCATAAATACGAGCCAGAGTGGGGACGACCATGTTCACCGGGTGGACCTCTGCCAACTCAACTGCCATCATCAAGGTGCAAGCTATGACACTCGGGTTGATATCCCGAGAATGGAATAGCCACCCTCTCAAAAACATATCAAACAGACCTGCTATCTTGATCATAGGGGGCATACTGTGGAGCACCTCGTAACCCCATGAATGGTAGTCGACCGCTTCCATAACCACCCTGTAGAAACCTACGATGGTTCGTGACTATTGAGAAGGATGAGTCCTGGGGTGCTTGATCTTCGGCACATGACCAGTGGTGTTCAGAAATAACCCTATCTTGGTGCTATAGATAATAATAGAGCGGGAAAACAAGGCCTGACCCAGTGATCGCTACGTCATAACCAGTAGTTCCCTCGCCAAAGAAGGCACTTGTTTAACATCATCCCACACGTCAGGAGTGGGTAGAAACTATTCATACATATCACCGATGATTGTAAGCCCTCCCAATTGGTAGATTTCCTACAAGATAATGAAAACTTCACCATTGGCTAGGTGGAAATTATTAGTGCTTGAACACCAGTGACTGAGCAGGTCAGGCAGGATCAAAGATGGGGGGTAAACATCAAATTTGGAGGCCCACACTACGGAGTACGAATTTACAGCTTCAGTGGCTCGGGAGATTCCCAGAAATGATGGTGGACTGAGAAGCCCCAGGCCTAGTCATTTGAGAAAATACCACCAGACCGAATATCCCATCTAGGAATCCACCCTGTGTCAGGATCTACTCGAGCAAGGTTGATAATTGAAGGCTAAATCTTGAAGATTGATTCTTGGGAAAATTCTTTAGTGAACCGAACACTTTGGGTCCAAATAGAGCCTCTCAAATAAAGGTGTCTTTCAGATCATAATCAGAGGTAATCTCCCCCAATGAGGTAAGGATTTCATAAATACACATTGGTGATGCTTCCATGAAAGGAGACGGGAGACCAGACAATGTAGGAGGGATAGGGACGTCGTCTTGAAGACCGAATCCGTAAACCAGAAGTCGGCTTGATAATGGATAACCCAGGAGATCAGGAGAGATAACGTCTTTCAAGACACCATCATCAAGAATGATAGACCGACTAGGGTATGCTTTGATGCTCTCTGCTATATGAATCACAGTTGGATGCCTACTTGCACCAATTGAAAGAGAGGTTAGGAAGCGGTCCTGGGTGCTGGGTGAAGGGGAACCATGTTTTCTTCATGCATAATAGAATCCAGGAAAATGGTTAGTCCGGAATAATAAACTCTGGGAAAAAATACCAAATATATGGCTAAGTATTCAGTCAGGGAGCCTTCGAAGAAAGGTCCCCATGCAGGCTTCAAAAGGATGGTACACGATGACTGCATCCCGTGAACCAACCCTGCGTGGAAGTAGACCACAGTACCCCGGCCTTCAGAGCATTTTCCAGAAAACCGCGAACCAGGTTGCTCTGCATAATGATAATCCTAGATTTAAAAGACTTAATACGTTTTTAAAAGTAAGGAAGATTTCAGTCTTCGGACCGTCAAACCCACAAAAAATGTTCCTACGTGGTCGTGATTTAGTATTTAAAAAACTAAAAGTGTTAGTTCACAGCTAGAGATTGGTCTGTGGGTGAAGTCGACTGCGAATGAGGAATTGTTCGTGGAAATGGCAGCTGGTTCGCAGACGAGGCGCTTCGTGAAGGAATGAGCATGCAGAGACAAAAAAGCGAGAGTGCTCCGGTTTCAAGAAGAATCAGGTAAAGGACAAAGGATGGGACCTTGTATTTATAGGTGTGGTCCCCTACTGAGTCCACTACTCTCTCGGAAACCATCCATGTTTTAGCACAACTCTGTATCAGAATGGCCTCCGCTTCCTTCCAATCAGACCCCATTCCGATGGGGGGCATTTTTAGGGTAATGAAAAATCTCCAAAGGAGAATGAGAATCCCCTTTAATCCTAGGGAGGTTCCATCCAATTTCCCCCCAAATGTATTGGGAATGGTGGGGAAATACTAAGAGGATGGACCAAGACGAACCGGTCCACAATCTGGTCCAATGAAAACAGAAGGCGACCGGTTCCGCGATATACCCCCTCTGTGGACCGCTGTTGTTCGCGGAATGAAGGCGGAGGTCTTCTGCGGGCGCGAAGCAGGATAGGCACCGAGTTAGTCCATCATGATGAATCACCCCAGCCGCGGACCATGACGACCATCCTAGGCCGCATCCGCTGTCGTTCGTGGAATGGAGGCGGAACCCTATGCGGCCGCAAAGCATTCCCCGAGTTTGTTTGGTTCGAGGGGGAGATGTGGTCCATGCCCCACGTGAGTTGTGGATTGACCAAGTAATTCGTGAACCGGCTTTCCGATCATGGGATTCTGAAAAAGGTGCTGCATGACCACAAATAAATATCTTTACCCACTCTATAAAAGTAGAGAGAGGGGAAGAGGAAGGGAGGATTCAGAGAGATCAACCAGATTTGGGTGAAAGGATTTAGAAGGAAGGAGCTTAGGATTTTGCAAACCGTGAATTTCCAGTCCACGAACCAGAATAGGTTTGAAGCTGGAAGCAAATTAATATGGAACTGAAAACACATAATAACTTGGTGAACTACAAACTTAAAGTAAAAAGAAAATAAGACCACGAACCATGGCCCCTCTGCAAATGAACTCCCCACGGACCAGGGAGTTTATTCCCCTTTTCCGATCTCTCGCACCGCGTGGCACCCTCCTATACAGGCGAAGCCCCGACTGACGAACACACTACCAGCGCCGCCCTCAGCCACTGCTGCTCACATGTATATCTTCATGTACCACCCTTGTACGTGGGCCGAATCTGAAGCCGCGAACCACCCTGGTTCATGGGATGCCCTCCAGTCCACCGACCACACTGGTTCGCGGACGGCCTCTCCAGCCGCATAGCACCTCCCTACGTGAAGGGTGCAACCACTCATTCACATGTGTGGCCCGCTAGATCCTTCGGAGTTCCCATTCCCAGAGCCAAATAAAATCCTTCCAATCCAGCCCGATCCTCCACAATCCCCTCATTGGACCATTCATTATCTCTGAGCTGAGGCCTCCACCAGAGCCACTAAACTCGTGTGATGTAACCTTCAGGTGCATCAGAATGATATTTTGAGTTCACATACCCTCAATAAGCGAGGGAGAAGGGGTTGATCTGACCCATGGGCGTATTCCCGAATTATTCTTGGGTTCACATTCCCCCGATAATGCGGAGTCCGAGCCCTAGATCCCCCTTTCTGGCCGTCAATTGGTTAGGACAAGGGAACTTCTCCCCTCCCCGAGGCGTGGTGGGAAACCCATTCGAAGGAATCCCCCATGCACCTCCATACTTCCCCACGAACATGCCCGAGGAAGGCCGTAGTGGGAAATGGTGTTTTCTCATCCCTCTTTGGGGCCAAGTCTCTCTCCCATTGTGCTTTGTCTCCATGTTAATACACCTCGGAGTAAGCCCCGACTTTATGGTCTGCCTCTATGCGTAAGCCCCACTCCACTTCTCACGGACGCACCTTTTGCAACGTGATTGTCTGGTCCTTGCTGCCTCTTGTTTCTCACACCAAGCATGACTCACGTGAGCTTAAAGTAAGCATCAACCATGAAATCCTCTTATGGGCCTCCTTAGAGTATAAGCCCCAATCTAATACGAACTACGAGGACTTTGATTCCTTACCATAAGGATACATAGGATGCCTTCAAGAATATCAATCCTGATTACCATAAGACCCCCTGGTCTACATTCACGTCGGCTCTCTGACACTCCTATTCGAACTACATGGACTTTGATCCCTGTTTCCTAGGTAGGGTACGCAGGAATCCTCTCTAAGGTTCAATCCCAATAACCGGTCGATCGGACTATCACCACGTCGGTTCACCGCGCCACTCCTAGTGCCGCCTCAATGAGTCCAGACTCCTCGGGGTCATTAATACAATGAGGGATGGTAAACCTCGAGAATAAATGATTTTGTACCCCTGCGTCCAATTTACCATCGCGAACCTAGAGTAATTCGTGGATACTATGCTTGGGTATAAACCAATGATTCGTGAACATATGAATACGTCTTAAATCTGTAAGAGAGTCCTGAAACGGGCAATAATTCCCCCCAAAAGGGTGCGATGAGCCCGACTTCCCATCCTCTCGACTAATGAGAGTTCTTAAGTATCACTGGTCAAACCACGAAGCGAATGTGTGCCTTTGGAATGTGGGACCACATATTGTCGGATACAGAACTGTTGGGCGTTTTGAAAACGACCCGAAAGAGGTGATGTTAGTGTTTTATGGGTTTTATGAGTTTTAGGTATTTCATAGTTTTAGTGGTTCTTAGAGTTTTATTGTTTTATTGATTTTTATTCCATTTCTGGGTTTTGTGGCTTTTATGGATTCTAGGTTCATTTAGTGTTTTTTGAGATTTTAGGATTTTTAGGTGTTTTTATTGTTCTTTTAAGTTTTCAGGGGTTATTATTATTTATTTATTTCTCAAGGGGGTTTTAGGGTTTTTAGTGGGGGTTGAAAGGGTTTTAAGTGTTTATAAGGTTTTTTTGGGGTTTAGAGATTGTTAGGGTTTTTAATAGTTTTTAGACTTTTTATGGTTTTTGGATTTTAATGGGTTTTTATAGTTTTTTTTGGGTTTTTTGGTCTCTTGGAGTTTTTCTTTTTTTATGGTGTCGTAGGAACATTGATGGTTATTTAGGAGTTTTTATGTTTTGTAATTATTTTATGTTTTGTTAGTGCATTTAGGGTGTTTAGGGGTTTTCAGGTATTTAGTGTCTTCAGAGATTTTATGTTTTTTAACTCATTAGTGTTTTTAAGGGGTTTTTTGGGGGTTAGGGTTTTTAGAATTTTTTTTGGATTTATATGGTTATAGATACTTTAATGGATTTTTAGGGTATTTTAGGGTCTTTAAGGGGTCTTTTGGAATTTTATTCTCATTTACGGTCTTTTTGGTGGGATTACAGGTTTTAGTGTCTCTTAGTGGTATTTAGGGTTTTTGGGTCTTTTCATGGGTTTTATGGTTTTTAGGGTCTTTTGGGTATTTAATTGGATCTTATGGATATTTGGGTTTTAGTTTTTTTTGGTCTTTTAGTGTTTTTGAGGTATTTTACAGTAATGTTTACGATTTTTGATGTGTTTTAGCATGTTAATGGTTTTATGGTTTTTATGTGTTTTAGTGGTTTTGTAGTTTTATGGGATTATAGGGTTTTTAGACAAATTTATTGATTTTAGTGCATGTAGGGTATTTGAGAATTTATAGGGTTTATGGTATTTTATGATTCATTATGTTTTTTTAAGGCATGAAGGGTTTATTTGGTTTTTAGGTTTTTATGGCTGTTAGGGATATGTTGGGTATTTTGTATTTTTATGCATTTTTAGGGATTGTATGGGGTTTTTAGGGGTTTAATGTTTTTTAGAGTCTTTTGTGTTTTAGGGTGGTCTAGTAATTTTTAAGGATTTCATGATTTTCGGGGTCTTAGGTTATTTTAGTGGTTTTAGGGATTGTTAGGGACCTTATGGATTTTTGGTTGTTTTATGGGGTTTTTGGGGTTTTGGCATTTTTGGGTCTCTTTATGGGGATTCAAGTATTTTAATGGATTTTTTATGGTTTTGGGATTATTTTGGGGTTGTGTTTTTATGTGATTTTATTATTCGATGATTTTTTCGTAATACTATAGAATTCTGAGAGTTTTTAGAGGTTTTTAGGGATTTTGGATTTTTTATGTTTTATGTTTTAAGTGTTTTTAGGGTTTTAAGGGTTTTACTGTGTTTTAGGGGGTCTTAGGGGTTTTTAGGATGTTTAAGTGTATTGGGGAATTTATTTTGGCATTTTAGGGGTTTAAGGGTATTTAGTGTCTTTATGTGTATTAGTTTTATTAGGATTTTTTTTATTTTCTATTTTGTGGGTCCATTACAGGGTTTTATGGTTTCTCAGGGTGAGTTTTATCACTTTTAGGGGTTTTAATACTTTTACTGGTTGGGGGGGTGCTTATTGGGGTTTTAGGTGTTTTTGAGGATTTTAGTGTTTTTAGTGTTTTTTGGATTTTTAGGGATTTTAAGGAATATTATTGTTTTTGGGTTTTTTGAAAATTTTAGGGTTTTTGGATTTTAATTGATTTAATGGGATATTATGGGTTTTTATATGGTTTAGGGGTTTTGGACGGGTTTTTAAGGTTTTATAGGTTTTATAGAGTTTAATGGCTGTTTAGGTCTTTTCGTTGAGAATTTACTATTTTTAGGGGTTTAGGGGTTTTAGGGTTTTTTTGTTGTTTTTTGTTTTAATGGGTTTTTTATTTATCGTTTTTAGTATTCTAATGTTATTTATGATTATTTGAATGATGTTTGGTTTTTTATATTTATTTTAGTTTTTTGGGATTTTTAGGGTTTTAATCGGATATTATGTATTTTTATGGTGTTTAGGGTTTTTATGATTCGTATGGAATTTTAATAATTTTCAAGGTGTTAAATGGGTATTAGTGTCTTTCGTAAAGTTTTAGTGTTTTAGGGACCTTTAGGGATTTTTTCATTTTTAGGGTCATTATGTGTTTTATGAATTGTTTTTGGACTTTTGAGACTTTTTTGGATTTTTAGTGTTTTTATTGTCCTTTATGGTTATTAATGGGTTTTAGAGTTTTTTAAAATTTTAGTGGTTTTAAGGATTTTTTATTTTTTTAGGTATTTGGGTTTCTATGTTTTTTTTATATTTTTATTGTCTTATAGGTTTTTAGGGTATCTAGGATTGTTAGTATTTATGGTTTTGTTTCGGGGTTTAAGGGTTATTATGGGTTTTATCTTCTAAGGTGTTTTAAGACTAATTATGGGTTTTCAAGGTTTTAAGGGGTTGCTATAATATTAAGATTCTTTATGGTTTGGTCAATATTTTTTTGTTTTAGTGGTTTTAGTATTTTTAGGGGTTTGAATGTTTTTTGGGTTTTATGCGATTGTTTAGGATTTGATTGAGATCTGTAAGGTTTTTTAATGAATTTATGGTTTGTAAGGTTTGTTAGAGTTTTAAAATTTTCTAAAGGTTTTTCAAGATTTCTATTTTTTTGGGTTTATTGGGGTTTTAAATGTTTCCAGAGATTTAATTATTTTTGGGGTTTATGTTTTTGAAGACACATTTTGTTATTTTTTAATGTTTTGGATATTTTAGTGTTTTAGGTTTATTTCATGGCCTATTAGAGTGTTCATAGTGTTTTTTGGACGTTTATGGGGTTTTTGTAGGTTTTATTGTTTCTAATTGTTTTATTGGGTTTTTAGGGTATTCAAGGGATTTTTAGGGATTTCTATTAGTTTTGAGTTTTATGTTTTTTAAGGGATTTAAGGGATTTTATTATTTTAGAATCATTTATTTTCTTTTTGGGATATTTTGGATTTTCATGATGTTTTTTCATTTCAATGGGATTTTAGGGTATTTATGTATTTATGTTTTTAGGGTTTTTATGCTTATATGTGTTTTAGGGTTTTTAGATTATTTATAGATTTTCAGGTGGTGGGGGTGGGAGGTATGTTTTTTGGAGATTTATGAGTTTTTAGGATCATTTAGTGTCTTTAGGGAACTTTATGTTTTTTATATTTTTAAAAATATAATAATAATTTAAATGATCTTTATGGTTTTTTTACAGTTTTTATGGATTTTAGTGTTTTTAGGGGTTTTAGTGTTTCTATTGGAATTTGGGTTCTTTATCGGTTTACTGCGTTTTAAGTTGAATTTAGGGAGTTTTAGGGTCTTCTTAGTGGGGGTTTGATGTAATTTTAGTGTTTTTTGGTGTCAAAAGTCTATTGGGGTTTTGGGTTTTATGGATATTTAGGGTTTTAGTGAATTTTTGGTTTTGTGGTGTTTATAGGATTTTTGGAACTTTTTATGTATTTTGTGTTTTTAATCTATTTTAGGGGTTTTTGGGTCTCTAGTTTATTTAGGTTTTAGAGGGAGTTGGGGGGGGGGGGTTGTGGGGGTTTTAGGTTTATTTTATGGTTTTATGTGTTTTTAGAGTATTTAGGGGTTTTATGGTATCTTTTATGATTTTTATGATTTTTTTGGGTTTTTAATTTTCCATGGATTTTTAGGGGAAATAAAGAGGTTTTTGGTATTTTGGGTTTTATATGGTTTTTTTGATATTTTAATGTTCATTTAGGGGTTTAGGTGTTTTTTGGATTTTAGTGGCATTAAGCAGTTTTATGGTATTTTTATGGTTTTTTGTTTTTTGGGGTGTTTTTGGGTTTTTGGGGTTTTCAGATCCCTTATGTTTTAGGGGTTTTAGGGTTTTTTTGTCTTTTAGAGTCTTTTTGGTGTTTTTTTGTGTCTTTTAGCGGTTTATGTGGGTTTTAGGCTATTTTAGTGGTGTACAAAGTTTATGGTGTTTTAGAGCCTTTTATTGTTTTTAGGTTCTTCTAGTTCTATTTGGGGTCCTTTTGGGTCTTGGTTATGAGGATTAGGGTTTATTTTGTAGGGTTTATGGTGTATCGTGTAGGGTTTCTGATTTTGAGTGCATGATATAGGGTTGTGGATGTAGGGTTTTGGGTGTTGGGTATTGGGTTTAGGGAGTAGGGTTTCGACTTTAGGGTGTAGGGTATATAGTTTTAGGAGTAGGTTTTATGGTTGAAGGTGTAGTGTATAGGGTGTAGGGAAAATGGTTTTGGATTTAGGTTATTTTCATAGTGTTTAGGGTATTTTTATTATTATGGTTCCTAAGGATTTTAGGATTTTTTAGGGTTTTAGTCTTTTTATGGGTTTTGGGGGTTTTGATGTTTCTTGTGGGTCTATGTGTTTTTATGGGGTTTTAGTGGTTTTAAGGATTCTTGGGTACTTGGGGGGTAAGGGTTTTACATGTTTTCGCGGGTTTTTGAGTTTTTGGGAGTTATTAGATTTTAGGTGCCTTAAGAGGATTTTATTGTCTTTCTTGTGGTTTATAAATTTTTCATGATTTTAGGTGATTTATATTTTTTATGGGTTTAATGGTTTTTAAGGGTTTCTGGGATGTCTGGTTTCTTGAGGTTTTATGGGGTTTTAGGGATTTTAGGGTTTTTGAAGGGGTTTAAGGGTCATTTGGATTTTTTAGAGTGTTTTTGGTTTTTTAGGGATTTTTTGGTTTTGAGTGTATTTATATATTTTTAGGGTATTTAGAGGTTATTATGTTTTTTGAGTTTTTAGGGTTTCAATGTTTTTAAGGTTTTCAGTTTTTATGGTTTAAGGATATTTTAGAGTTTTTAGGGGGTTTATAGTTTTAGTTACATTCAATGATTTTTATCTTTTTAGGGTCTTTTCGATTTTTATTGTATTTTATAATTTTTAGGGTCCTTTAGGATTGATTAGACTCTTTAATGTCTTATATCTATTTATGGTTTATTATAGTTTTTGGTCTCTTATATTATTTATGTCTTATATGTAATTTTTTTTGTAATTTTGGGGTTTTTAGTGTTTTTATTCATTTTTGGGGTTTTAGGGGTTTTATGATCTATTAGGTTTTTAGGCTATTTTCTGATTTTTAATGAGGCATAAGGGTTTTTTGGGGTTTATCTTATTTTAGCGTTTTATTTTCTTTAATGGTTTTTAGGGTCATTTTGGTGTTTAGGGATCTTAGGGTCTCATAGGGTCTATTGGGGTCTTATGGTTTTTAGGGTCGTATTAGGGTATTACTGATTTTATGGACTTTTAGAGTTTTTAGGTGTTTTAGATTATTTTTCGGGCTTTTAGGGGATTTGGGTTATCAAGTTAATTAGTATTTTTAGTGCTTTTTAACTATTTTGGTATTATTAGGGGTATTGGGGTTTTTGGGTTTTTTATGTTATTAGGATTTTTAGGGGGTTTCATGGGTTTTTAAAGTTTTTTAGTGTTTTTAGTGTTTCTGGTTTTTTTAATTTTTAATGTTTTTAGGTTTTCTATGGTTTATTATGGTTTATTAGGGTTTTAAGATTGTCATAGGGTATTTTTTGTTTTTAGAATTTTTAAGGTATTAGGGGGTATTATCGTATTTTCAGACTGTTTTGCCTTTTAGGTATTTTTACTAGTTTTTAGGGGTTTTTGGTTTGTTAGGATTCTTATGGGTTTTAGTTTTTTATGATTTTAGGGGTTTTAAAGGATTTTTTGGTTTTTTTTATTTTTTACATTTTCGGTGTATTTTAGGTTTTAATGAATTTTATTTATTTATAGGGCCCTCTTAGGGTTTTTTATGGTATTAAGGTATTTTGTGGGATATTGTTGGGGTTTTTATGGTTTTTAGGGGTTTTAGGGATTTAAAGGATTTTAGGGTATTAAGGGAATTGTGGTTTTTTTAAGTTTTCATTGTTTGGTAGTTTTAAGGGGTTTAAGGGTTTTCCGGATGTTTTAGAGCCTTTTGAGGGTTTCTAGGGGTTTTGGGACTTATAGAGAATTTTTTCTAATTTTTTTGTATGTCTAATGTTATAAGGGGTTTTCACGGTTTTAAGGGTTTTATATTTTTAGGGAAATTTTTTATTTTTTAGGTATTTTTTGTTTTTTTTAGTATTTAGTGTTTCAAGTGTTTTATGGGTTTTATGGTATTTTGGGTTTTAAATGATTTTCAATGTTTTTAGGGATTATAAGGTTTTTTTGGGTCTTTTAATTATTTTTGGGGATTTTTTATTTTTAAGGGATTTAGGGTATTTTAGAATCCATTAGGGGAATTAAATTTTGTATGGTCATTTAGGAATTCTTTTGAGTTTTTTAGAGTATTATAGTATTTTTAGGGATTTCAAGGGGTTTCAATGTCTTTTAATGATTTTTATTTTCTTTGAGTGTTTTTAGGGTTTTAGGGTATTTTTTGGATTAGAGTTCAGGGTGTAGGGTTTAGGGTTAGGTTTGTATGGTTTTGTTTTTTTGGTGTAGAATATACGGTTTAGTGTGTAGGTTTTTGGGTTTGGGGTTTTGGGTATTGGGTTCCAGGAGTAGGATTTACCATGTAGGGTGTTGGATTTAGGGTTGAGGGTGTATGTATTAGGGTATCAGTTTGAGGTCTTGGTTTTGGTGTTTTTTATGGTTTTATGTTTTTAGGATTTTTATGGTTGCTAATATTTTTAGATGGCTTTATATTTGTTATGATTTTTGTGGTTTGAATTAGTCTTTATAGTTTTTATGGATTTAAGGGTTTTTAGGTTTTTTTTCAGTTTTATCATTTTTGGGGGTTTTATGTTTTTATATTTATTTTGGATTTTATATGGGGTTTTGGGGTTTTTGGGGTTTTAGATGATTTTGGTGGGTTTTTTGTTTTTTGTGGAATTTATGGGGTTAATGGGTTTTACGTGTTTTAATGGGGTTTTATGAGGTTTTATGGTTTTACAGTTTTTTATATTTTTTAGTTGTATTGGGTTTTCCTATAGAGTTTTTTGTTTTTTGGGGTTTTAGGGTTTTAATTATTTTGAGGGTTTTTATGATTTTTGGGTTTTTATTGGTTTAGTTTTTTTCGAGAAATTATGGATTCCTAGGGGTTTAATCGGTCTTAGGGTTTATAGTGCTTTTAGGGTTTTTACGGTATTTATGTTTTTTGGTGTTTTAGGGATTTTAGTGTTCTTTGGTTTTGAGGGTGTTATAGGTTCATTTAAGATCATTAATTGATTTTAGTGCTTTAGAAGTTTTTAATTTCTTTTAGAATTTTTGTTTTCTTTTTTATATGGTTTTAGGATGCTTATGGTCTTCGTAGTTTTTTAGAGATTTTAAGGATTTTATGGTGTTTATGGGTTTTAGTGTATTTTAGGATTTTTTATGAATTTTAGTGTTTTATGGTTTTATGGTTTTTAGGGTGTCTATGTTTTTTACTATTTTTAGGTTTTTTAGGTTGTCTATTTTTTAGGGGGTTTGGAATTTTTTTGGATTTTATGGTTTTTATGATAGAAAAGGGTTTTTATAGATTTTTTAAGTTTTTAATGGATTTTGGGGCCTTTATTTTTTTTGGGTTCTAAGGTATGTTTATGTTTTTAGGGACCACTAAGATTTAATTAGTGGTTTTATAATACTTTAAGGGTTTATAACGAGTTTAGGGTTTTTATATTTTTTGATAGTTTTAGGGTATTTTTGTGTCATTAAAAGGGTTATATGGTTTTTAGTTACTTTTTATGGTTTTAGTGATTTTTTTTTGTTTCTTTAAGGGTTATATGAGTTTTATTGTTTCTTGGGGTTTAGGTTTATTATTGTGTTTTCGACGTATTTTGGGTTTTTCGGCCATTAAGGGTTTTTAAGTGTCACTATGTTTTCTTGGGTTTTTAAGGTATTTAGAATTTTATGGTCTTCTTGGGTTTTAATGGACATTTAGGGGTTTTTAATGTCATTTAGTGGTTTTAGGATTTTTAGGTTATTTTATGGTTCTAGTTGTTTTTATGTTTTTATGGGTTTCAATGTTTTATTGGTTTTTAGGGCTTTTGGGGTTTTAATTGTATTTATAGTTCAAATGTTATTAGGATTATTTTTAGTTTTTTGTATTTTTTTCATTTGAGGGGTTTATTTAGGTTATAATGGTTTTATGGGTTTGTATTGTTTCTAAAAGAATTTAAGGGTTTTAGGGAAATTATGGGGATTTGTTGTGGATTTGGTGTTTTTAGGGTTGTTAGGGGTTTTTGGTTGTGTTAGGTCGTCTTAAGAATTTTAGGGGCTTTTGGGGTTTTTGGTGTTTTTAAGATATTTTAGTGTTTTGATGGATTTTTAGGGGGGTGTGATGCCCTATTAGAGGACTTAGGTGTTTTTATGGTTTTAGGGGGTTTATAGGGATTTATATGTTTGTAGGGTTTTTATGGTTTTTAGGGGGTTATGTGGTTTTGTATTTTTTAATGGTTGTTAGGGATTTTAGGGGTTTCATGGGGTTTTGGGATATTCTCATTTTTAGCGGGTTTTTAGGGTTTTTTGGATTTTTTTATTTTTAGTTTTTTTTGGTATAAGGGGGTTTTTATGGATTTTGGGGTTTTGGGGTTTTTTTGGGGATTTATTATTTTTTGTGTATTAGTGTTCTATCCGGTTTTATGAGTTTTGGGGGGAGTAAGGTTTCAAGTATTTTCTTGGGGTCATTTTGGTTTTAAAATGTTTGGTGGGTTTTATGTGTTTTGGGGGGTTTTGGTGATTTTTATATTTTTTCACTTTTAAGGGTTCTTTTAGGGGTCTTGGAGTTTTTATGGTTTGGGGTTTTAGTTTTTAAGGGTTTTAGAGTTTTACCATTTTTTACGAGTTTTAGAAAATTTTAAGGGTTATTTAGTTCTTCTTGGTTTTTAGTTTATTTATTTATTTTTTTGTTTTTATGGGTTTTATGGTTTTTAAGGACTTTTAGTGGTTTTAGATTTTTTAATGGTTTTAACATTTTTAGGGTATTTGTAGTTTTTCTTTGATTTTAGGGACATTTAGTTGATTTTTGTTTGTTGGCATTTTTAACATTTTAGAGCTATTTTAGGTATTTGTGGGGTTTTTTGGGTTTTAGGGTTTTGAACATCACTAACGGCTTTTGGGTTTGTATGGTTTTTTAAGGGGTTTTAGGGGGATTATGATTTATTAGGGATTGAGGGCAGTTAGGATATCTTAGGATACTTATGGAATTCAAGGACTTTTTTGGATTTTTGTGGGTTTTATGAAATTTTTTTGTTTTAATGATTTTCATCGGTTTTATGGTTTTAAGGGGTTTAGGGGTTTTAAGGTTTTAGTTTTTTTAGAATGTTTAATTGATTCAAATTTTTAGTGATTTTTTAGGTATTTTTGGGTTTTTTAGGCCCTTTAGGTTTTTATTTTTTTGGATTTTATGTTCTTCTAAGGGTTTGAGGGGGATTTTCGGTTTTTAGGTGTTTTAGGGTGTTTTTTTACGTTTTTTGGATTTTTATGGTCTTTTGGGTTTTATGCGTTTTAGGTTTTCTATGGTTTTAGTGTATATTAACAATTTATAGGGGTTTCAGTGGTTACATGGTTTTAATGGTTTTTGGGTTTTTATGGATTTTAGAGCATTAATGGGATTCTATTGTATTTAGGTTTCTTATTATCATTCAAGTCCATTATGTTTTTTTGGGATTTCAGGATATGTTTTGGGGGTTTTTAGTTTTTATGGTTTTTAGGGTCGTTTTGGGATTTTATGGTTTTTACGATATTTTCAGATTTTAATAGATTTATGTTTTTTGTGGTCCATTTTTGTTTTTTTAGGTTCTCATAGTTTTCAGGGATTTTTAGATCGTTTAGGGCTTTGTATTAAGGGTATAGGTTATAGGGTTTATGGTGTATGTTATAGGGTGTCTGGCTTAGGGTCTCCGGTATAATGTTTATTGAGTAGGGTTTAAGGATTAGGTTGTAGTGTATAGGGTTTATGTTTTTGGTGTTAGTCGTTAGGGTGTAAGTTAAAGGGTACATGGTTTTGGGTATAGGGTTTAGGGTTTGGGGTAATGCGCTTAGGGTGTGTGGGTTAGAGTTTATGGTATAGGGTCTCAGGTTTAGGGGTTATTTTTATGTTTTTTGTGTTTTAATAGGTTTTAGGTTTTTAAGGTTCTTATAGGATGTTTTAGATTTTAGTGGACTTATTAATTTATAAAGGTTATTGTGATTTTAGGGGTTTTATGGGGTTTTCAGTTCTCCATGGAATTTTAGATTTTTTTAGTTTCTTTCTGTTTTGATGGGTTTTTGTGTGTTTTTAAAATTTTTAGTTTCTTTATTGTGTGGATGGGTTTCATGGTTTTCGGGATTTTATTTTTAGGGGTTTTTAGGGTATTTTGTGTTTTTAAGGGTTTTAGGGTATCTTTTGGGTTCTTTATGGTTTTAGGGTTTTTAGTGATTATATGGGTTTGATGGGTTTAAGGTGGGTTTTAATGTTTTTAATGTTTTAAGGGATTATTAGGGTTCTGATGTGTTTTTAATGTTTTTCGTGATTTTGGGGTTTTATTGTTTTAAGGGAAATTATGTGGTTTAGTGTTTTTTGGGTTATTATTTTTTCGGGTTTTTTTTTTGTTTTTTGGGGGTGTTAGGGTATTTTAATATTTTTTTGGGTTTTTGGGTATTTAATGATATAATTTTGTTATGTTTAATTGGGTTTTTAGTTTTTTTTTATTTTAGTGTTTTAGGGGTTTTAGGGAGCTTCATTTTTACGGTGTTTTTACGTTTTTAAGTGTTTTATGGTTTTTATAATTTGTAATTGTTTTTAGGGCTTTTGTGTTTTTAATGTTTTTTGGGGTTTAGTGTATTTTTTGAGTTTTAATAGAATTTAATATTTTTAGGTTCATTTAAAATTTTTAGGGGTACTAGGACCTTTTATGGATTTTGGGGTTTTTATAGGGTTTTTTGGGTTTTTTTGTTTATAAAATTTTATTCATATTTTTATGTTCTTTTAGGGTATTTTAACATCCTTTATTATTTTTATGGTTTTAAGAATTGTATAGTGTTTTTATGGTATTTTTATGCCTTTTATGTGTGGTTTTTTATTTTTACAGAGTTTTTTTGGTTTTTATTGTATTTTAGAATATATTAAGTTATTTTTTGGTTTTTAGTATCTTGTATGGTGGTTTATAGGTTCTAGTATCTTGTCATGCTTTTTAAGGTATTTATGGACATCTACGGTTTTAATTGGGGTTTTCAGTGTTTAAGGGATTTTATGGGTTTTAGGGTCCTTTTAGGGGTTTTAAGTCATTTATGATTTTTAGGGGTTTTGAGTTGTTATGTGTTTTAGGGATTTTTTGGGTTTTTATGAGTTTGAGGTTATTTTTGGTTATTTATGGTTTTAGGGTTTTTAACAGATTTTGGTTTTTAGGTGTTTCTAATATCTTTCGCGTTTTAATTTTATTTTAAGGGTTTTAACATATTTTTATGATGTATTATGTATTTAGTGGTGTTTAGAGATTTGTTTTGTGAATTATAGAGGTTTTTATAGGTTTTGTGGTTTTGTTGGGTTTCTAAGTGTTTAATGGTCGGTTTATACTTTTCAAAAGTTTTAAGATTTTTTAGGATAATTAAGTGTTTTATGGTTTTTAGGGATATTTAGGTATTTAATGGTTTTTAGAAGTTCTTCGGGTTGTTTCGAATTTTTAGGTGTTTATGGATTTTTTTGGGATTCAAACATTTTTAATGGTTTTTATGCTTCTCAGATGGTTTAGGTTATTTATTGTTTCTAGGGTTTTAGAGGGTTTGAATGGTTTTAAGCATTGTTTTTTTATTTTTATGGTTTTTAGTGATTGCTTCGTCAGTTTTGGCTTTCGGCCTCGGAACGCCCAACGACTCCGTATCCGATGATGGACGGACCTGCTTTCCAATGGCAGGTGTTTGCTGGATGGTCTGGCCAGCGACACTTAAGAACTCACATTGGTCGAGAGGATGGGATGTCGGTATCATCTAAACCTTTTGGGGGGAAATTATTGCATGTTCCAGGACTCCCTTATAGATTTAAGATGTATTGATATGTTCGTGAATCTTTGGTTTACACCCAAACAAAGTATTCATAGATTTATCCTTGGTGGGAAACGGTCAACTGGACGCAGGGGTTCAGAATCATTTATGCCCGAGGATTACCATCCCTCGTTGGACTAATGACCCTGAAGAGTTGGAACATGCTTGAGGCGGCACTAGGAGTGGTGTAGTGAACCGATGTGAAGATAATATGATCGATCGATTGTTGGTCTTGAACCTTAGGGAGGCATCCTACGTACCCTGCTTAGGAGGCAGGGATCAAAGTCCACAGAGTTTGGAGAGGTGTCGGGGAACTGATGTAAAGATGGACCAGGTGGTCCGATGGGTGGTGGGATTGAACCTCATGGAGGCTTCCTACATACCCTGTCTAGGAGGCAGGGATCAAAGTCCACGTAGTTCGAATATACAGTTTAACGTCATTCTATACAGGGGCATACAGTTTAACGTCGTGCTGGAAGAGGGTGGAACTGGATGTGAATAAACGAATGAGTGGCGGTCTTGAACCTAGTGGAGGATTCCTACTTACCACGCCTTGAAATGGATCAAATTCCCCGTAGTTCGATTTGGCGTGGGACTTACGCTCTGGGGTAGCCTGGAACGATGGATTGGGGCTTACACTCTGAGGAGGCCCACAAGAGGATGGCATGGTCGATGCTTACTCTAAGCCCACATGAGTCATGCCCGGTGTGAGAAACAAGAGGCAGCAGGGACCGGATGATCACGTTGCGAAAAGTGCATCCTAGAGAAGTGGAGTGGGGCTTACGCGTGGAGCGGCCCATTAAGGTCCGGGCTTACTCCTAGGTGGATGCCCGGGGTGATGGATTGGGGATTACACTCTGAGGTGGCCCAGGAAGTCAGGGATTACTCCGAGATGGACGCCCGTAGCAGCAAGGCTCGGCGGGAGTGGGAAAAGGTGGTGCTTATGTGCCCATCTCCTCTCTTGAAGTGCATTAGGGCTTCCTTCTGATGGCTATTATACCATCTTCGAGGAACCCCCAACAAATGGAGGGGCAGAAAGGGGATTCTCGAGCTCATACTCTAAATTACCATGGGAATGTGAACCCAGGAATGCTTCAAGAATCTGCTCAAGGGTCGGGGAAACCCCATCGCATCTACTTACCATGGGTATGTGAACTCAAAATGGCCCTCTTATGCGCCTAAAAGTTACACCACCTGAATCTGGTGGCTCTAGTGGAGGCCTCAGCTCGGGAAGGATGAATAGTCTAATGAGGGAGTTGCGAAGGACTTGGATGGATCGGAAGGATTTTTTCTGGCTCGGGAAATGAGAACACTTAAGTATTTGGTGAGCCACCGAGAGGTATGGGTGGTCGTGCCCTTTGCGTGGGGAAGTGCCACGTGGCTGGAGAAGCTGTCCGCGAACCAGGGTGTTCTGCGGACAGATTGGCATCCCGCGAACCAGGGTGGTTCGCGGCTTCAGGTTCAAACGGCGAACCAAGGTGGTTCACGGAGGGTCCAAGGTGGGCAGTGGCGGTCAAGGGCGGCGGCGGTCGGAGGCTCGTCAGTCGGGGCTACACCCGTGTAGGAGAGTGCTACATGGTGCGACTGATGGGAATAGAGGCATAAACTCCCTGGTCCATGGGGAATTAATCCGCAGAGGGGGTATGGTTCGCGGATTTCCATGTTTTTTTATTTTAGGTTCACGGTTCACAAACTTGTTATGAGTTTTCAAATTCCTTGTTAATTCGTATATCTGCTGTAGTTTGCGGATTGGAATTTCACTGTTTGCGAAATCTGAAACCTTCCTTCAAACGATCTTTTTCCGAATCTCCAATCCCTCCGAATCCAATTCCAATTCTCCGACCTCCAATCATCCCCCCTTAGTCTCCTTTTATAGAGTGGGGAAAGGGATGTATATGTGGCCACGCAGCACCTTTTGTAGAGGCCCATGACTGAATACCCGGTTTACAGCTGACTATGTCAATCAGTGACTTGCGGTGGGTATTGAACGCTCCTCCCTCGAACTGAACTCAGGGAGTGCTTCTCGGACGCGGAGGGTTACACCTCCCTTCCTAAAACAACAGTGGATACGGCTTGAGCCGGTCGACGCGGTCCGTGGCTGGGGCGGTTCATGATGGTGAACCGGACTGGCGCCCATCCTGCCTCACGATTATGGAGGATCTCCACCTCTGTTTCACGAATGACAATGGTTTGCAGAGGGGGTGCTCTTCGGGGCTAGGTCACATTGCGTTTCCATGGGACCGGTTCGCGGACCAGTCCTATTTGCGTCCCTTCTTTGATTATTTTCCCCAATTATTTTGGGGATTTGGGTAGAATCTATTTTTCGGAATTTTCAGGACCCTAAAAATGCCCCCATCTAAATGGGGTCCGATCGGAATGAAGAAGAAGCCATTCTGATGAAAAGTTGTCCTGAAACTGAGATGGTTTGCGGTAAGGAGGTGGACCCGGTAGGGGACCACACCTATAAATATGGGGAGCCCTTCATTTTTAATTTACCGAATTCTTCGCGAAACCATAGCTCATTCGCCTCCGCGCATTCGCTCCTTCGCGAAGTGCCTTGTCCTCGAACTGGCAGTGGCCTCTGCGAACCATTCCTTCTTCGCGGTCTCCTTCTCCCACGGACCAACTTCTCAACTAAAAACCATTACTCTTAATTAATTAAAAACTAAGTGATGATGGGCTGCATTGGAACTCGCTTCACGGTTTCGATGCTCCGCAGTTTCGATATTCCGCGGACTAAAATCCTGTGAACTTGAAAAGTTTCTGAGTCTCCTGAACTTAATCACCTAAGCCCGGGACTGAAATTACGTGGAGCAACATGGTTCAAGGTTTTCCAGTCTAACACTCTGCGGGCCAGGGTTTTGTAGAATGATTTCTCGAAGGGCTGGCTCGCGGGATGATGTCATCACGAACCATTCTCTGAGGCCTCCTTGTGTGCTTTTCTGGTGAAGGATCCTTAGCCGTATATCTAGAAATTTTTGCCTAGATTATTATTCCGGACTAACCAATTGTTGGCTCTCATTGTGCAGGGAGAAAATATGGCTCCCCCTCATTCTATGCCAAGGCCTGTTGTAGATCCCCTCTCAAATAGTGATCAACGCCTGAAGGACATGGTTGGCTCTGTTCAAGATGGAGTCCGCCACTCCCTACCATCTTCCTTCCTTGCTGACCGGCTCTCAAAATAACAGTAGGAGTATAATTTTTCTAACATCCTTCCTGCCTATGTGTTCAGCTTGTTTTCTGATACCTCGATTCCAGAACCACCCTGTGACAACAATCCTGAAGCATGGATATTTACCACCACCATCCCCCAGTTTATGATACCTGTCGGCGGGCGGCCTGCCTCGAGGGGTACAGCTGTCAGATCTGTGTTGAATCACCTTCTAGTATCTCCGACAGGAGAACCATGTCAACATGAAGGAACAATCCTCTACTACTGGAGTATTTCCCACAATTCCATGGTAAGCGACCGACATGGATAGCCGGTGAATCGGGATCTCCGGTCGGGAGGAGCATTTAAGTCATTGGATTGGGGGTGGCCCTTCTGGGTTCACCAGAGCTGTGCAGAATATGGGGCATAGATGCGAGCTGTAGGCTTGTATGATGATGCTTGGGTGTCCCAAAACTATACCCACCGACCTCAAGCCCTCTCCAGGCAACTTATGAGTCGTTGGAGCCTGGACACCAACACCTTCCATCTGGTCCATGGGGAAGTGGGCATTAGTCTATGTGACGTCTTTCAAATTTCGCGGGTCCCTGTCATTGGGAGTATGTATGATGAGTTCCTGCCTCCTTCTTCTATGTGGGAGAACTAATAAAGGACTCCCCCCCTAGTGAAGCTACGTATTAACCATACTCGGAAGAACTCAGAGGATACGTCTCCAAAACAGCTCGTCCCATACTGTGAATGGTTCACAGATCCTGTGAGAGAGGAAAAATATGACGAATCCTCGGCTCTCCCATGCAGGCCGATGACTTTCCTTAAGATGGAGTCCAGTAAACAGAGGGGCAGCTATTGGATGATTTTGGAGCAAGGCGATTTCCGCGCCTGGGGCTGGGAGCTTATTCCGGATGTCGATCGATTGCTCCACCTGGAAGCTTTTCTTGACATGCTCTTAAGTGGCTGGTTATTACCCATACACGAGGGTGGTGGCATTCGGGTCACTAATTTTGTCATGGCATCACACTTGGCTACTTGTAATGTTATCAGCCTAGTCGTTCCAGTACTAGATAGGATTTACTGGTTTCATGGTAACATCACTGATGGGAGCCGGTCAAACTGAGTGACTGACCCATTCCAAATTTTATGTGGATGGTTAAGCTTATACATCAAGAACTACTCCACCTTCATCAACCATATTCAGATTCTGAGCACCATATTCTGGCCATACATGAAACTGACCAGTGGGGTTATGCCCGAAGAGTGGGTGACCAAAGAGAAGGATAGTCAGAAGATAGTTTCGAACAAGCATCTGCTATCAAGTCGAATCTCGAATTACAACTATTTAAATTTTCATCCATTTTCTTCCCCAGATGGCGCAATTACAAACACCATAACTGAAGAGTTTAACAAGCGGGGCTACTTCCTCTCCCACTGAGAGGGTGTTCTGGTGGCTCGTATTGGTGGAGAACTGATCTGCGAGGGGCACGTGACTTGCCGATTTGGGCGTCAATTTGGATGCGTCCAAGCACAGTGCCCCCATCACTTAATGGTGCCCGTGAGAACCGTCATTTTATGGCGTCCAGACAACTGTGGTTAATGTTTACCTGGGAGGATACTGGCTATGAGGTTATGACCCAAATGCTTTCGGACTTAATGCCTTTCATATCCAAGAATTATGCTGACTCCTCAGTGAAATCATACCCAAATGGCCAGCTAGGGACATTGGTTCCTACCATCTCAAGTCCCAAGCCATCAAAGGGAAAAAGGAAGAAAAAGGAGGATGGTTGTCCAACTAGGCCGGGAAAACTCTTTCGTCACCCCACTGGTCCCATGATTCTGGGGAAGATTTTGACAGACATATGTGTATCCTCTTATTCCCTTGAGGCTGCCCGAAGGGGGATAGTTATTCCTGCTGATGCTGCCTTTCTGACGAATTTGGGCCAATGGGAATAATTCAATACTCGGTCAGCCTTTCACAGCCAGTACCCCCATCCTCTGTGATAGAATCATCAAGAATCAGAGGTAGCGTTTGACAGGCTAGGCTACATATCTACTCCCACTGACGTTCTTTATGACGCGGACCCCAAGAGAGCTATTTGATATCTCTGGGACCCTGAGGTCTATATTCACACACGCCGGGTTTATGCGGTGTTAATACATCGAGTACAGCCCATGCTGCAACCAATTACTGATGAGGAGGGAGAAGTAACTGACCGCTCTTCCGGGGGCGATGATTTCGATGATCTCCATATCATAGCTGAAGCAAGGTAATTCCCCTCCTTATACATGAGGTCCCGTCCATAGGTATCCCCAGAGAGTTCTAGGGCGGCGGCGGGATCCGAAACAAAAATACGGCCATTGGTGCCCTTACCAGCTTTGACCACCGCCCGACCATCTCAGGTTGATCCTCCCCGGTTGGCAGTTCATTCCATGGACGCATTCCCGGAGGCTTGGAGGATTTGGGATGACCTGGGGTCAGTGGTTCAGATGAAGAAATTTGGGTGTTACTTCAAACAGGCCCTCTTAAACTTCCATGTATTTGGAAGATCTTCACTCCACCCCACTTGCTGTTGGAAAAGTATTTAGTTGATATAATCACCTCGTTAAAGGAGATGGATGTGTACATTCATTCACTACAGAATCATCTCAATGGGATCCTCCGGGTGTCCATGATGAGTAGACATCACAAATTGTCCGACCCTGAAGAAGAGGTTGCTCTGCTCGCCCATTCAGACTTTCTACCTCCTTTATTATATATGTTATAAGGTTTCTTTTTTTTATGCAGGGTGACGAAGAATCTAAGGGGGTAATTCCTTCTCTGGAGTATACCTCTCGTGGTACCATGACGGGGGAGCATGTGCTTTCTACCACATGGGTCATCGAGGAAGGATCCCCTGGTGTAGCTAAGCTTATGGAAGCGACCACCACACACTCTACTAGGGTCTTTCCTCCTCCCGCCCCTCCCTATATTCTGGGTGAACTATCCCATGAGCAGGTCTAGAGATGGGAACATGCATTCCATTTTTCAGAATGGCGTAGACAGGGAATGTCGTGTAATTATGACTTCTCTTTTGCACAATCGTCAACTTGCATTCTTATCCTTCGTCAGTCATTATATTTTTTATGTATGGTGCAGGGCCACTCGGGAATCTGGATGTGGATATCCAAGTGGTTCTACCTTCCACCTCCATGCCGCCTGCAGGATCACCCGTAAAAACGCCTGGGAATGACAAGATGGTGAGCCCTACTGGAGGGGCCGATGATATGGACACTTTACTCCCGCCTTTATTAGTCAGAGATACGCCGAAGGAGGTATTGTTGGTAGTCGAGACTCCTGTTGATCAAACAACCCCTCCAATTGAGGAGGAAGAAGGGTTCCCATGATCACTGAGGGGGCTACAGATCCGTTGTGGACAGACACCTTAGAACTAATGGATTCTGTGGTAACGGAGGAAGAGCCTGCCATTAATCCAATTGTTTGAAACCCGGAGTGGGCCATTATCTTGTTCACCGGGGGAGTGATTTCCATGAATTTGGTCTTCATAGGCGACCACTTTGGGACCGCTTTGGAAACATCTGGCCTTAGGCATGACCTCAGGCCCTGGACCCCTCTTGGGGCTCCCCGGATCCCCTTTCCTATCAACGATGTGGAATCCTCTTTGAGTGGCTGTCGTGGTAGTGCAGAGCTTGCAGATTCCGATGCCTCATCGATTTGGAGTAAGTTCCCCTCATCGATTTGGAGTAAGTTCCCCGATATTCTGCCACTGACTCCTTTTTCTTCCCTTTTCTAATTAGGGGTACTCATCTATATTATTGACTCTCGGGCTTCAGGACCACAACCTTTGGCGTTGATGATTGTGTTGCCAGACCCGACTGTGCTTACAACCACAACCGTCAGGGGCAAAGCTACCGCAATGCCAGAGTTTGTGGGTGGGGCTGCCTCAAGTCCCTCTTTGGTGAAGCTCATCCCGGAATATGTGTCCTCATCTAGTATAGATTCTGAGCCCAATCAACAAGTCCTCTTCAGCCTTCGACCCGCTCACCAAAGGGCTTGGGATAAAATCTGGAGACTGATCTCTCAAATTCCATTGTTCGAGATGCCGAAAAAATTACCGAGGCTACGTAATTTGTTTATGTTTCCGGGATTTGATGGGTTTGACTATCATGGTTTTTATGACATAGTCAAGCAGGTAGTCGTTGATCGGGAGAGGCTAGGTGATTTGTAATCTCGCCTTTCCACTGCCCAATCCGATGCCTACCTTTCCGCAACTTGACAGATCTGCCTAACAGAGGCTCATGACCACGCTAGGGTCATAGAGTGGCTTCAAAGAGAAGTTATTGAGTCGTTTTATCACCTAGAGCTGCTGAGGAATGAGACACGGCAACTACAGAAGGAAGAGGCCAATGTCACATCCAATATTGGAGAAGGGGAGTGGCGAATGGAGGAGAAAATGAGGGCAAGCACAAGGGCGGATCAAGAGGCAGAAGAACAGCGGGCTGGTGTAGAAGCTGAGATGGACTTACTGCAGAATATCTCTCAGACAATCTAGGATTCTTACCATCACCTGATAAATTTTTTTCAATCTGATGAAAAGCTCTTGTAATTTCCTTCCATGCTAGAGGAGGCTCTGGATTGTGGATGCCCTACCTACTAACTTTTTTATGGAACCAAGGAACATTTCTCCTTAGTGATCTTGTCTTCTTCTCCTATGATATAAACTATTTGGAACTATTGATGCATAAGTTTATTCTCTTAACATAGAATAATTCGAGTCCAGGACTAAAAATAAATGAGGCTCTAACTTTTACGTGGACCATGGGATCCTGCAATATAGTTTGACTATTTCTAGTGTTTTGTAGGAAAACCCTGCAAATTTTTTGTCTCTCTCTTTTCTTAACACCCTAATTTTTCCTGGGATCATTAAATGTGGACCCAACGAATATATCCCGGCTTTCACTTAGGTCGCCACTTTCAGGTTTTTGGCCTAACAGGCTTTGTGCCTCTTTCTTTTGTGAGCGGTTTAAAGTCCCACCAACATGACTATCACTAATGATGTTTTAGGTCGAACAACATTGACAAAATATGGTGGGGAGAGGGCCATAATGAGGTTCAAATGTTTAGATGATTTCTCAATACTCTTCTAACACACGTGGGGGGGAAATATGTTTGAATTTGATCGGGATGCATGGCATGTCTCAAGATATAGGATCTGTGTCGGCGTACAGAGGTAGGAAGAGCGTTGCCTAAGGAAAACTTGCCTTTGTCGGACGTGCCAGGGGCGATCAATATGCATATCCACTGAGGGAATGGTATGCATAGTCATACAAAGGTGTCCTTAAGTCAAATAATTATCCATTTATGATGGTCGAGGGACATCATGGAAGAAAAGATCACGGAAACCACGATGGGTGGTTTGGGAATGAAAAAAAAATGAAAAAACCACTGGGGGTGGCTCGGAAGGGGTATGTGATGTCCGAAAGGTTTTGAGAACGTCTGTATCAATCAGGAGTGTGGAAGAAAGGTTCCCTTCCTACAAATTTATCTAGTGTAAAGGATGGTAGGGGCTTAGCGCAGTTTAAATTCATGCAGCTGGGATATCATCTGAAATGGACCGACTTCTCCTGGTTCTCCGGAATCTCGTCAAACACATTCCGACACATTCAGGTAAGATTGTGGAAGAGGTTGGTAAAATGTAGCTCATAGGGTTTCTGAATCCCGGGATAGAAATGGGGGCTCAGAGGCCAAGAGGCGTAGAGAGAGAAGCATTGCCTAAGGAAATCTTGGCTTTGGTAGACAGGATAGGGGCGATCAATATGCAAATCCACTGAGGGCATGGTATGCATAGTTGTACAACGGTGTCCATACGTGAAAGACTATCCACTTCCGATAGCCGAGAAACTTCAGGGAAGCTGAGATTTGGGACCACTAGGGGTGGATTATGAGAGTTAGGCTTTTCCTGAGTACAAAGTATGGCTTATGATTAGAGGGTGCCTGAATATGTGGGAAATATCTAGACTAACTTCCTGAGAACAGGAGAAGTAATTATTTCTCACGCTGGTGTGAGGAGGTGGTTCGTGCAGGTCTGACCTGTGCACTGAAGGATGGAGAAAATCATCTGTTTCTCAGTGAACCCATGACGAGTATGACCGTGTAATATATCGTCATTTGGTTGGAACATATTCCATGCATTTTAGTGTCATGTGGCAAGGACGAGAGGCATTTTTAAAGGTTGTTGTGCAGTCTAACGTCATGCAGTGAGGACAGGGGGAATTTTTTTGAGACAATGATAATGCTTGCGGTTGGTGGCATTTCCCTGGATGGTTGATGCTTGGCCTTTGCAGTTCATGCCAAGTGGACACGATATCCTGTGCAGCTTAACGTCATGCGGTGAGGACATAGTTGCAAAGGCTGCTCTTCATCAGAATATAACTGGTCTTGAATACTTCAAAATTCCCAAGACGTGGTGAGGAGGGGGGTGGTTGATTGGTGTAAATCATGGTCCTGGGGCTTCTTTGAATAGGAGAGGTGATATGGGGGCACTGAGGCCGGAAAGAGTACGAAGCTAGGAAGATAATCTATTGTGTAAATCTTGCCTTTGGTAGATGGGCCATGGGCTATCAATATGTAGAGCTGTTGAGGACATGGTATGCATAGTGGTGGAAAGGTGTCCATAGGTAGATATCTTTATACCTCTAATGTCCATGAATGGTTATGAGGATCCACAATTATCCGGGACACAAAGTCTGTCATTTGGCAGGAGAATGTCTGGACATGTCAGGGATATCCATCCATGGTTGCTTGTTGAGTTTCAAAGAGCCCCTTCCAATGATCTTTTCTTTTTTTCTTTTTTTTGCGTGGGGGTGTGCCTTCATTACAATCAGTTTAACATCATGCGGAAAGGACGAAGTACTCCTATTTTATCGGTCATACAGCTCAGACCATTCAGTGTCTATTGCTGCACTCACTCGAAGGATAACTGAGTCAACATGTTCTGATATACTTGGAACAAGGTGGGGGATGGAGGCTGTAAACTGCAAATTTGAGTTTTCCTGGATCAGGAGGTGTTGTGTGGGGGCTCTGAGGCTAGTAGGCATACGGAGCTAGGAAGAGTACCGCCTGAGGAAATCTCGCCTTTGATGGATGGGCCAGGGGATATCATTATGCAGATCCACTAAGGCCATGGTATGAATAGTCGTACAAAGGTGTCCCTGGGTCGATAACATTCCACTTCTGATGGCCATTAATGATTATGAAAATCCACGATTGATCATAGTGTAGAGTTCGACACATGGGAATAATGTTTTCCGGATATACAAGAAAGATCTTCACTGTAATTGTCCATTGAGTCAAAGTAGCCTAGTCCTGGCATGATATTTGTTGATGTAGGTCGCTATGTGAACCACTGACAGACACATAATCTAGTCAGATAGGGATACCCTGGAAACACCTGGATGTGAAAAGGAGAATGAACTTGTAAACCAGTTCGCCATAATCTTCTGGATCAGGAGTTATGGTATGAGGGTTGTGAGGCCGGTAAGAATACGGAGCTAGGAAGAGTGTCACCTATGGAAATATTTCCTTTGGTAGACGAGACTGAGGCTATCATTATGCAGAGCCGATGAGGGCATGGTATACATAGTCATGCAAAGGTGTCCACGGGTAGATGACCTTCCACCTCCGATGGCCATGAGTGGTTATTAAGATCCATAATTATTCTGGTCAGGGAGTCTAATGTATGGAGTGGATGCATCCAAATGTGCAAGAAGTATCTCCATATTGTATCGCTATGTATCTTGAGTGGGTCACGACGAAGTCCGTGCAGTTTAACATCATGCGGTGAGGATGAAGTCTGTGCAGTTTAACATCATGCGGTAAGGATGAGGTATACACCCCATGCAGGTCTTGTCCTTACACGGGTAAGGGTGCATTTTTTACATTATTGTCTGGGCAGTTTAACGTCGTGTGGCAAGGATGTGGAATATACCCCATGTAGGTCTATCCCATTCATGGGGAAAGGGGAGTATTTTTAAATCTTTCTATCTTTGCAGTTTTACGTCGTGCGGTAAGGACGAGAAGTAAGACTAGTGCCGGTATTGTCCACACAAAGGGGAAAAGGGAATTTTTATCTTTTATTTAGGGGGTTGGTCCAGGACGAGGAACCCTGGAGTAACTCGTATCCTACGGTGGCAGGAATGAAGCCGAACATAGTTCTCTGAAATAAGTACACCACGCACAGGTCTAATACATACACGGGGGGAGAGGACATTGTCTAACTTCTATTTTATTTCATTAGGAGGTGGCTGAGCCTAGACGGGGAACCCTTGCGTCAATACGTATCTTTCGAGGGTAGGAATCAATCCATATGTAGTTCTCTGAAATATGTACACCCCGTGTAGGCCGGGTCGATACACGGGGGGAGGGGACATTGTCTAAAAATTCTTGTCCATGCAGTTTGACGTCGTGCAGTGAGGATGAGAAGTACACACCGTGCAGGTCTGGTCCATACACAGGGGGAAGAAGGAATTTTTAAATTTTATTTGTGAGTGGTTGGGCCATGATAGGGGATCCCAGCGTCACTACGTATCCTTTGGGGGTAGGAATCAAGCCGCACATAGTTCCTTGAAATCCCAGCAGTTTCACGTCATGCGGTGAGGAGGGTCTCCGTTCAGTTTAACGTCATGCGGTGAGGACGAGATAATCTTTGTTTAGTGTCATAGAGTTTGGTACATTGGGTGATTGGAAGTTTAATGTCATGCAGCTCGGATGAGGTACACTTAGTTTGGGGTCATATAGTTTGGACCATTGGGTGCTTGGCAGTTTAACGTCATATAGCTCAGACGAGAGATACATCTCATTTTTTTCTTCATCTGTGTTGTAAGAAAGATCTCCGTGTTGTTTAACGTCGTACAGTAAGGACGTGGATATATCTTGGTCTCTATGCGAAATAATTCTTCAGGAATCTCGCATTGGTAGGAGCCGTGGTGAATTGCCCGTCCATGGAGATCAGAGCATATGCTCCGTTGGAGTAGACCTTGTGTACAACATATAGTCCCTCCCACATGGGTTCCAGCTTTGGAGGTATCTTTCCAGGTATCATTGGGTTCTGGAGGACTGACACTAATTCTCCTTCCAAGAAAGACCAGAGGTGGACCTTTTGGTTGAAGGATCGTGCGATTCGGTTCTGGTACACTTCCAGGTGGTGCAGAGCATGCAACCTCTTCTCGTCTAGCTGTTCCAATTCTCCTAGCCATTTTTCTGACTGCTCATCATTGGATAATTGATCACATATGGCAACACGGAGTGAGGGAATATGGAGTTCAATGGGCAGGACCACCTCTGTGTTGTACACCAATGAGTATGGGGTAGAATGAGTAGCAGTGTGGATTGTGGTTCGATATGCCCGCAATGCATGGAAGTGTTTATCCGTCCATGACATCTTGTCTTTGGCCACCATTTTATGGAGAATATTGGAAAGGGTCTTGTTGAAAGCTTCTATCTGTCCGTTGGATGCTGCATGGTAGTGGGGTGAGTGTTTATCCTTGATACAATACACGCGGTATCGCTTTTCCAAATCAGCAGAGTAGATTTTGGTGTCGTTTTCCATCAGTATGGTCTGAGGGACATCAAATCCAGCGATGATATTGGTCCTCACAAAGCTTGAAATATTTATTTCCTGGATATCCTTGAGGGGTATGATCTATGCCCATTTGGAAAAGAAATCGATTTCCGTGAGGATATACTTCATCTGTTTGGCCGTGGCGGGAGGTTATGGTCCCACGACGTCCATCCCCCATACGAGAAACAGCCAGGAATACTTAGCTTGATGAATTAACTATGGGGGTTGGTGTATGTAGTTGGCTTGAATCTGGCCTGAGTGTTATTTCGCGGTAAAATTCCCGCAGTCTCATGCCACTGTGGGCCAGTAGTACCCAAGCCTTCAAACCTGACGGGAATGCTTGGTCCCTAGTTGATGTTCCCCACACACTCCTGCATGTACTTCATTCATGACGGCGGAGGTTTTATCGACATCAAGGCATCTGAGGAGCACTCCATCGAGGCCTCATTTCTAGAGGACCTCTTGCTGACCCATGCCGCTTTATTGGAAAAAATTTATTGCCCTTCTCAGAATTTTCTCTCGTTCAGCCCTATCTGATGGAAGATCTCCCAGTTGAAGGTAGTTTGCAATGGGGGTCATCCAACCGGTAGTAGGAGCATATGTCTCGAGGATGGGATTGAATTCGTAGATTTCATCCATCTTAGCTTGAAAAAATGGAAATACCATTTGACGGTGAGAAATGCTCATGGCCATTTGATCCCGGTCTGGGTTAGCTAGGGCTATGGCCGCGTTGACTAATGCATCAGCCTGAGTGTTCTGGGACTGGGGAATATAGGTCAATGTTGGTTCTGTGGAGAACTCGGCCATTATCCCTCAGACATGGCCAAACAGGGGGATCAACTCCTCCTTTTTAATAGCATAGTCACCATTGACTTGCTTGATGACCCGCTCCGAGTCGCCTTTTACCATAAGGTTTTGTACTTTTTCCTGGAGTGCGAGCTCCGGGCCTACAATGAGTGCTTGATATTATGATTTATTGTTTGTACATCCTTCTAATAGGAGGAAATAATATGGAAAAACTGCCTTTTCTGGGGACACGAGTATTATCCCCAGACCCACTTTGTTGAATCTGGGATCCTCCATCCTCTTCCCGAAGGGGCTTCGGGACGTGCCGTCAATGTACATTTCCCATGCAAGGAACTCCTCTTGAACCGAGAAGATATCTTCATCAGGTAGTTCAGCGTCCAGTGCAGTGGTCCCTATTGAAGGGTGCTCTTCCAAAAAGTCTGCTAATTCCTGACCCTTGATGGCTTTTTCAGGCACGAATCGGATATCAAACTGTTGCAGGATGACCACCCATTAAGATAGGTGTCCGGTTAGCATCGGGCGAGTGAGTATGTACTTGAGTGGGTTACTCAGTGAGACCAAATGGACATCATGACGCTTCTGATAATGTCGGAGCTTTTGAACCGCAAAGACCAATTCCAGACATCTCTTCTTGATATTTGAGTATCGAGTCTTAGTGTCAATCATGGTTCGACTGAGGTAATAGAGACTGTTTTCACTGCCAGTGTCATTCTTTTGTGCAAAGAAGTCTCCCAGTGATCATTCTAGGGACATCACATATAGAATGAGAGGTCTTCCTTCGACCGATGGAATGAGGACCAGCGGGCTTAAGAGGTACTTCTTCAAGTTGTCGAATGCCTCTTGGCAGTCGTCCGTCCATTGGTACGTGACCCCCTTCTTCATTAACCTGGTGAAGAGAAAACATTTGCCTACCAGGTTGGCTATGAACCGCCTAATATATGCTAGGTGTCCTTGGAATCCCCTCAACTCAGTGAGTTTGTGAGGAGGTGGTAGGCCAAGGATATACTTTTCTTGTCAGGGTCGACTTCGATGCCATGATGGCGTACGACGAAGCCAAGGAATTTCCTTGAGGTAACCCCAAAGGCGCATTTTAAGGGGTTCATCTTCAAGCTATGCTGTCGAAGTTTGTTGAAGATGGTCTCAAGGTCTGACAGTTGATTTGATCACGCTCTGGTATTGACCACCAGGTCATCCACATAACATTCAAAGAATTTCCCCAGGAATGGCTTAAAGATCTGATGCATGGCACAGTGATACGTGGCACCAGCATTCTTGAGACCAAAGGGCATGACCCTATAACAGAATACCCCTTGTGGGGCCCAGAAGGTAGTGGATTCTTCGTCTTCTTAGACCATCCTAATTTGATTATATCCAGAATAGCTGTCCATGAAGGATAGAGCCTCATACTCGGCGGTCACATCGATTAATAATTCAGTGATTGGAACCGGGAAGTCATATTTCAGAAAATGCCAATTAAGGTCTCTAATTTCAATGCAGACGTGGATTTTTCCATTATTTTTCTTAACGGGGACTATATTGGCCAACCAAATGGGGTACTGGACCTCCTGACTGAAGCCTGCTTTAAGGAGCTTATCGACTTCAGCCTCTATCTTGGCAGCATGTGAGGGGTGTGTCCTTCTAGCAGCCTGTTTGTAGCCCCAGTGGTCTTCTACAAGACCCAGTTGATGCATCGCTACCTCGGGATAGAGTCCTGTCATTTCCATGTAATTCCAGGTGAAGAAATACCAGATTTGCCTTAAGAAGGAGGTATATACTTCATGTTCTTCGGGAGACATGGCCGCACTAATAAGAGTGGGCCTCGGTTCTTCCTCGGTACCCAGTTTTATTTCCCTAAGTTCATCCACAGTGGTGGAGATACCTTCCTCAAATGTGAGAGGTTCATCCTTGAGATCTGCGCCCACTTCTTCTCCAAAGTCCCCATCTTCTTGATCCAATGAGGAGAGAGATTCAGGTCTGAGCCATCGAGGTTTTGAGCAAGAGGCATTTTGGGCATCCCCTCTTGAGAATTCATCCCCATATTGAGGGTTGGTGGATGATCCCACATTGTCACACTCGGATATTATGGCTGAAGTCATGAGGATATCTGAGTGCGTGTCTGGGCTTGAACTCCTACCTTCAACGTGGTTGATGGGAATGGCATAATCTCTTCCAAGATTCCTAGGGGGGCCTTTAGGAACCATTTCCAGGCCATTTCAAGCGGGGATCTAGTCGATACCATCGACCAAATGCTTCTTTTTCTTTTTCTCATAGAACCTGTAATTAATGTAATGTGAATCAGAGAGCTCAAAAGGGGCCTTGTCAGCTTTCAATGTCCCACTTTGACCATTGACGCAATACTTGATACACTAGTGGTAGGATGAAGGAACGACCATGTGCATGTGGAGCCATGGCCTTCCCACCAGGGCATTGAATCCTGTGCTCTTCTGGACCTCCAGGAATTCCGTGTAGGAAACCTGGTCACCAAAATGGGTCTTTAGCTTAATCTATCCCATTGGTTTTTGCTCACTCTTGTCGTAACCCAACAGAGTTATGCCTGAGGGAATTAGATTGTCCTCACTGTAGCCCAAATTATGGAGTGTCCATAGGGGAAGGAGGATAACTATAGAGACATTGTCTATAAATACTTTCCTGATCTCAACACCATTTAGCGTGATAGAAACATATAGCGTTCTAATGTGTCCTTGCATGACATCATCTTCATCCGGATCGGTGATGGAAAACACTACATTGCATTCAGCCGGGCCAGTCTCCATCCTGTAAACCTCGGCGATAGCTACCTTAGCTAGAAATTCCTGGGGGCTGATCAATGCTTCGATAAGCACCTCCCAAAGGTCGGGTGACAATCCTAGGGAATCCAGGAGTGACAACATGGCTGGTACAGACGCCTGATGCTTAAGGATGTCGTAATTTTGCTCCAGCGGTCGACTCTTCTCCATTGGCGAGAGAGTCTTAGAGGGTGCTTTGGGAGCTAGAGGATTTGACGAGGAGGGATCAGACGTGGGGAAGGATGTCGATGGTGTTCTCACATTTTTAGTAATTGGCCCGGCAGGTCTGTTTGTCCGCACTAGGTGACCAGACACTTGCTCCTCCTCTGGTGGGTATCACAGGACAACAGGGATAGAGTGGCCGCTTGTGGAGGTGGAGTGGCATTCCATCTTCTACTGCGTCCGTTGAAGGGACCTCCCACGGGTTTCTGAGATATTAATAGTTTCGGCTGGGCTCCAGTCGTATGGTTGATTTTGGCAGCGGCTACGCCTCCCCTGGTATCCTCTTCCACTACGATTCCTCCAGCTAGCTCCTCATGCCGGGAACTCGGGTTCGTAAACATACACTTTGTCAGGGAACGATTCCTTGATATGTATGATGTTAATAGAACCATAGATTGACTCTTCATCCTATGACAAGTCAACCTGATCAGTTTTCTCTGATGGTGCTGTTTGGAGGGTCGGTGCCTATGGTGCCAAGTTCGAGGGCATGAAATCTACCATGGTTGGGACTAACTTTGGCCCCATCATGGATTTCTCATCTTGAGATTGTCTTCTCCTTCGATTAAGACCAGATGACCAGCTTGTGGAGGATTGTGAAGGCAATGCTGTCGGCTGCATGGCTTCAGGGGTTGTTGGTGGCAACACTGGCTGCTGTAGTTGAGCTCAGAGTATGCCCTGGGCTCGGTTGATAGTATTATGAGTCATCTAGTTGTCTAATTTCTTCCCCTGCTTGCTGGTGACTATCTTCCACCCCTCGTATTTTTCAGAGTCGGTGGTAGAGATACATGACACATGTGCTGGGGGTGGCCCTAGCTTGACCTATCCGAAGTCTACCATCCTCTACAAGAGGTCTTTGAAGACGAATCATTTTTGGATACTGTGTCCCAACATCCAGTGGTAGGGGAAATAATCTAGTCTATCATCGCCGATGACCTCTTCATGTCTCCTCGGCTACGGAAGGCAGATCAAGTTGCAGTTCATGGAGGCAATGAAGTAGCCACAGACTAGATCTTCTCGGAACGAGTATACGTTTTGTCTTCGTTCCTCAAACTAGTTCCGCTTTGGTCTTCTCTGATCGTCCCATTTAGGCGGGGGCGGCCACTGATATACAGGGGTCCCTTGATGATTTGGTGGAGTCCTGAGTGGTGGAGCGGGCACATGGGTCGGCATGAGTGTGACAGCGGATGCTTCAGCTCTAGGGACTCTATTCACAGGAGACGGCAAGGCGATTCAGGACATTGAATAAGTCCACTGCAAGGAGTCCTCAATTCTCTGGCCAATTGCCAAGAGATGGAAGAAGCCAGTGGTGCACTCCACTGGTATGAGCAGTGTTCACATATCATCTCTAAGATTATCGATGCATATGGATAACATGTCATCTTGAGGAATTGGTCTGTTTAGAGAATAGGTCAGACCTTTCCATCTGGTGATGAAATATTAGTCCCTCTCATTCTCCCTCTGCTTGCAGTTCATGAGATCGATGACCGTTGTTTTAGGAAGCGTTGAGCTGATGTGGAATAAGAACTGCTGCCGAAGGTCCTCCCACCTCTTTATTGACTGAGCTAGCAGACTCGTGTACCAGTTGAAGGCGGATCCTTACAAGGTCCGTACGACGCATCTGAGTTTCACTACTTCTTGTTATTCCAGAGTCCCCATCACGGGGTCACAATAGGTTGTGTAGTGCATCAAATGCTGCTCTGGATCGCCGGATCCATTGAAGATGGGGAATACAGGGCTCCAAAAATTGGGTGGAGGTGGGGTGTTTGTCACCCAATCTGGGTAGGTTTTCCGCTCCAGCTGTATCAGAGTGTGTCATCGTTCCATCACATCCAATCGAGTTGTTAGTGCCTCAATGGTGTTGGTGAGTCCATGGTTTACATCCTCTTGGGCCCTGTACTGGGCAGGCATAGCCCGATGCATTGCCTGAGGATCTGGATTGGCTGGCACCAAGGGCACTTATTCCATTCAGGGTACCTTTATAGGGTTTTACCATACATACTATGTTTGCCTCCTAAGTGGAGGGAAATACTTGTATTCATCATCCATGTTTAGGTAGCTAGACGAACCAGGTGCCTCATTGGGCAAGAGCCCTGATCGTGCTTCATTTGCTGGGGCAAGCCTTAGCCATTGAGGTGCACTTGCTGGGAGTGCATGACGTGGATCTTCTTGAGATTCACTTTCAATAAGGCGGTTACTCTAGAGAAGCATGGCATTAAGTTGCCTCAATTGTTTCATCTCTTCTTCCTATAGAGCGAACCTCTCTTTGAGCATGAGTGGCTCGTTTTTATATATAGAAGGGGATGGGTTAAGGGTAACTGTTCGTTTATTCTTATCCCTCTTGGAAACTAGTAGGGTAAGCAGAGGGAGGTTAGCTGAAGGGGAGGCCGTATTTAAGGAGGCCCTCTGGTTTTGGGTGTGCACACATGGGGGTTCTTTTTGAGTCACAACCTAACTAGAACCGTCGTCTCCCAATCCGTCCGGATTTTCATTTTCCCCGATGTCACCCGCGTGGTTAGCCTCTATGGAGTTGATGAATGCATATTGCATGGTGGAGGGGATGTCATCTTCCAAATTGGAAGAGTATCTCCTGCGTCTTCGACTGGACTTCCCTTTCATGACCTGGTATTTCCATCAGACTTCTTGAAGAAGGGTGATGTGGAGAGTTCTTTGATACGACCTTACGGTGCGCCTTCCTCTCGGAGGGGATGATGATTCAAATGACGGGATAGGACAGGAGCCTACTCTTCTGACTATCCTCCCTAGACGAGAGAATACTAATTCTCGTGGGGGAGATTGTTGTTGAGGGGATAATAATGCCCCCAGCCCTAAGGGCTGGGGTTGGACACATTCCTTGGACATCGAGTTTCCTCTCAGTTTTATTGGTCTTACGGGGGAATTTGTTGTTAAAAATTCCCCTAGCCATGCAAGGTGGGGTAGACCCTGGATGGCAGCAGTGGCTGCGGCTATTGCGACCTGCATGATATCACGTGCCCCCATCATAGGGTGAACTAGATTTGGTGCTAAATTCACCTGCAGATAAGTACCTTTTGGGGAGGTAGGTAAATATCCCTGATTGGCCTCTCTTAGGCGAGAGGCCTGCTGTATACTCTCCGTGGCCTGATTTACGATTTTTTGAATGGCTTGTTCCCATTAGGCCTGGCGCTTCTGGGACTTACTCAAGGCCCAAATCTATTGGGTGTGTTTCCTTTCCTGAACAGGGGGACCACTTGATTGTCGTCTCAATTTGACGACGTTGCACGATACCAGGTCAAACGGGTTTTTTCTCGGCGGGGAGTGGAGTGAAATGCAGAGTTCCGTGTTTCCCCCATCCCCTGATATAGACTCCCATTGGAGCGTCACCGATGAGGTGGCGTAGCTCGTGCAGTGCACGAAGGCATGTTGCCTCCATATTCCCTTTTCACTTCTCAGGGCATTGTTGTCCCATCGAGGAAAGGGCCTCCAGGTCAATATGATGTAGGAGGTCCCCTATCATCTTGATGTTGTCTGCATACCCGTCATAGGGAAGGAAGCTCGATTTCTGCTAGCAGAGGGTTGTCCATATATTATGGTTGATGCCGTGCATGCATTCTTCTGACAACTCCCTAGGAATGTCGTACTGAGAGGTGGTCGTGGGCCAAAACATAACTGGTATATCATTCTTGTCGAGTCGTTTCCTCAGGCGTAGCATATCAGCATACTCCTCCACCAGTGATTCCTCTACCTGGTTAGCCCAACTAAGGCTCTCACTGTAGTAAGAGGCAGTGGGACCGCTAGGTATTGAATTGACCTATGGATGATTCCGAGGTGGTTCAGAAGATGAACGAGGCCCTGGAACAACTCCTAATCAAAGAAGGGCATCACTAGCGACAAGCTGGGAATCTGACATGCTCAATCCCATCCTTCTGAGTGCCTCGGAATATCCGGGCCTTTCAGTGCTTTCTTCAGCAGGTGGAGGGACTTCTTGTCGAAATAATATGTCATCACGGGGAGGACCTCCGCAATGGCAGTCGTAATGTTGAGGACTACCATTACTTCTTGATGCTTCACTGTATAGTGGACTTTTTCTGTGCACACCCTGGGGAGGACCTCCAAGGCATGTCGTAGCAAGGGGAGGACCTTCTGGCTGTGATGCATTGTTACGGGGAGAACCTTCGCAATAACTACCATCATGGTGAGGTTGACCATCTTGGATTGACGTTCGATGTGCATCCCGAGGAGGACCTTCAGGACACACCATGACAAGGGGAGGACCTTCTTGTTTCTTGGGGCCATTGCAGGGAGGACCTTCACAATGGCGTCCATGGTGGCGAGGACTACCATCACAGCTGAGACAATGGTGAGGACTACCATTACTGCTGTCGTAGGGAGAATATCTGCGAGATACATCCCTAGGAGGTCCTCCAAAATGTACCGCAAAGAGGGGAGGGCCTTCTAGTTGCTTGATGTATCTACGGGGAGGACCTCAATTATCAGGGTGGAGATGACTACCACCATGATTTGATGCCTGGCTACGGACAGTTCCGTTGCAGAATAACCCCTGGGGAGGACCTTAAGGGAAGGCCATGACAAAGAGAGGACCTTTTTGTCGTGATGAGAAGTCACTATGGGGAGGGCCTCCGTAGTTGCAACTATGATTGCGAGGACTACTGACATAATCAGTGGTCCCAATACATGGAGAGTGACTGCAGTGTATGCCCCGGGGAGGACCTTCAGGTTGGACTGCAGCAAGTGGAGGAACTTCTTGCTACTAGATCTTCTGGTCACGTGGAGGATTTCCATGACTCACATCAAAAGTGGAGCTCTCATGAACGATCGTTATATGCCCACGGGGGAGGCCCCCACAAGTTCTCTAGGGAGGACCTTCAGAGCTGCCGGTAGTGAAATTGCGGGGAGAACCTTAACAACTGCTACCGCCACTCCCATTATATGGTAATGGGTGGGCAGGGTTCTGAGCCTTTGATGTATGCTTAGCGGCATTGGGAACCCTTGCTTCCAGAAGAGTGGAGTCATGAACTCCTTCTTTATTTTCCGGCTACCTTCAGTGAATTCAGGGTGCTCTTTTGCAGGCAGTAGGGACCGTCTGGTGTTGACAACGGCCTTAACCTCCTTTGGGTCCCTGTCTAATTGGGTCCTGTGATGCTACCGGGATACGCTGATGAACATCTTGAATTTTAGTAGGGATATATGCCTACTCTGGAGCATCCACCATGATGGACGGGTGTCCCCTAGTTGGAATGAGTGAAGCTACTTGATCCGGTTGCCCTCGCATCACAGAATATGGCCGGTGACCCTCTTGGGAAGAAGCAGGGATGAATATCTGCTCCTTGGCGGCTATCTCGTCTCTTAGATGAGTCGTCTCAATTGGGGAGACGGGCTCATGGGCCTGAGTCCTTGTTGTTTCCTCCGATGCAGTTACATTCTGGCAAGTCTGTAAGATATGATCTGGGATCGATATCTAATCCTACATCATTGCCAGGATATGTAGAGATACATCTTTGGCTGGAACGGGTATGAAGGGCCATTCCGGTATCAGAGTAGGAACATCCTGCTCTGGTCTTCCGGTGGTCTGTGGGTACGATGAATTCTCCTGTGTCAGGGCAGGTGAACGAATCTTCCCTTGTGTCGGGATACGCCAGTTTTTCTCTCCGTTTTCTACCACATCGGGGTGGCAGACCTTACTTGCATCTACAAGGAGCTGGCTCTGCATATATTTGTTTCCCACTGTATCGAGTCAGTGGCCTTTATTGGTGCGGAGACATGCCCGTCTATGATTTTCCACCACATCTGGGTGGACGGATTTATTGACCACCACCATATCCGGATGGTGGGTGTGAGAGGCAACTGCTAGGAGCAGGTCCTGTAGGTACCAGGTTGCTACCATGTCAGGTTGGTGGGCTTCATGCCCCTGGGAAAGAAGAGGTGCCTACCTGGTGAGTGCCGTTCTGCATGAGCGAGAGGCTTGATGGAGCTCGGCTGGGATGCACGCCAGCTTGTATGAGGCCACCATGTCAGGATAGAAGGCCCGTGAGGAGGAAAAAGGTGTAGGTGATTGTTCATGGTACATCTCCATGGTTGGGCATCAGAGTTCCTCCTTAGGGATGAGGATGTTGAATCGCGGTGTGACTGCGATGACGTCTGCGAGCGGGGTCCTTGGAGTGGAACCCCCATTCAGTGGGGATGAAGTCCTCAACGTCAACCTCATCCACCTCCATAAGATATGGGAGGTACGCATTGTCCCATTCTGAGGATAGACTCCCGAAATAGTTGGAGATAGTGACAGGGGATGTCTGGATCCGCCTTTGCGGTCGCTGATGGGAAGGCGACTGGTGAATCTTGACAGATTGAAGGGCGTGCATGGTCGCCACCACCGTTGGGAGAGTACCATTCACGTGGTACTCTCGGATCAGTGCGTCTGAAACCCAGCATTGAAGACACTGGGTGGGTGACATGGTCCCTTATTGTTGAGGAAGTCCTGTCCTTACGTTGTTGGAAACACACACTTGTGAGTTCCTTTGTGATTCCATTGGATTGAATGGAGTAATGAAAGTGGTAACTAGAAAAAATTTTAGCAAATACAAGCAGAAAACCCATCAAAGAAGCATCTCATAATACCATGTGTAATTAATGACCTTGCATTGCCCTCCATTATAGAATAATGGGGCACATGGTGGTATTAGGTTAAATTCGTCATGTTTGGTTAAAGATTCACGTCGGGTTCACCATTTTTTTGTTTCATCAGTTTTGTATTTCAACCTCGAAACGCCCAATGGATAAGTATCCGATGATGGATGGACATGCTTTCCAAAGGAAGGCATTCACTGGTTGGTATAGCCAGTGACACTTAAGAACTAACATTGGTCTAGGGGATGGGATGTCGGGATCATCGCAGCATTTTTGGGGGGAAATTATTGCATGTTCTGGGACTATCTTATAGATTTAAGACATATTCAAATATTCATGAATCATTGGTTTATACCAAACATAGTATCCATAGATTTAACCATGGTGGGAAATCGTCAACTGGACGCAATGGTTCAGAATCATTTATGCCAGAGGTTCAATATCCCTCGTGGAATAATGACCCCGAAGAGTTGGAACTCACTTGAGGCGGCACTAGGAGTGGCGTGGTGAACCGATGTGAAGATAACAAGTTCGATCAATTGTTTGGATTGAACCTCGTGGAGGATTCCTATGTACTCTGCTTAGGAGGCCCAAAAGGTCGGAGCTTACTCTGAGATGGACGCCCATAGCAACAAGGCTCAGCGGGAGAGGGAAAAGGGGGTGCTCTTGTGCCCATATCCAATCTTGCAGTTCATGAGGGATTCCTTCCTATGGCTATTTTACCATCTCCGAGGAACCCCCAACAAATGTAGGGGAATAAAGGGGATTTCCGAGCTCATAATCCACATTACTGTGGGAATGTGAACCCAGGAATGCTTCAGGAATCTACTCAAGGGTCATGGAAACCCCTTCGCCTCTACTTACCATGGTTATGTGATCTCAAAATGGCGCGCTGATGCGCCTGAATGTTACACCACATGAATCTGGTTGCTCTGGTGGAGGCCTTAGCTCGGGGCCGATGAATAGGCCAATGAGGGAGTTGCAGAGGACTTGGCTGGATATGAAGGATTTTATCTGGCTCGGGAAATGATAACACCGAAGTATTTAGCGAGCCACCAAGAGGTATGGGTGGTGGCACCCATTGCGTGGGGAAGTGCCACATAGCTGGAGAAGCCATCCATGAACCAGGGTGGTCCGTGGACTGATTGGTGTCCCGCGAACTAGGGTGGTTCACAGCTTCGGGTTCGATCCGCGATCCAAGGTGGTTTGCAGAGGGTCCCAGGTGGGAAGTGGTAGCCAAGGGAGATGCCAGTTGGAGGCTCATCGGTCGGGACTTTGCCCGCGTAGGAGAGTGCTACGCGGTGCGATGGATGGGAAAAGAGGCATAAACTCCATGGTCCGCATGGAATTCATCCACGGAGGGTGTATGTTTCGCGGTTTTCCATGTTTTTTTTATTTTAGGTTCGCGGTTCACCAAATTATTATGTGTTATCCAATTCCTTGTTAATTTGTATACCTAATGTAGTTCATGGATGGGAATTTCGATGTTTGCTAAATCCAAATCCTTCCATCAACTGATCCTCTTCCGAATCTCCAAGCCCTTCGAATCCAATTCCAATTCTCTGACCTGTAATCCTCACCCCCTTAGTCTCATTTTATAGAGTGGGGAAAGGGATGTATCTGTGGCCACGAGACACCTTTTGTGGAGGCATGTGACCCAATAACCGGATTACAGCTGACTTGATCAATCCGTGATTTTCGGTGGGTATAGAATGCTCCTCCTCAAACCGAATTTAGGGAGTGCTTCACGACCATAGAGGGTTCCACCTCCCTTCCACGAACTATAGTAATAACGTCTTGATCCGGTCGATGCGGTCCATGGTTGCGGCAGTTCATGACGGTGAACCACACTGGCGCCCATCCTGCCTCTCGACCACAGAGGTTCTCAGCCTCTGTTTCGTGAACGACAATGGTTCACGGAGGGGGCGCTTTGCAGGGCCATTCCACATTGCATTTCCATGAGACCGTTTCATGGAGCGGTCCTGTTTGAGTCCCTTATTTGATTATTTTCCCCAATTATTTTGTGGATTTGGGTATAATATTCTTTGCAGAATTTTCAGGACCCTATAGTGATTTTAGGGGTTATATAGTTTTTATGGTATCTATGACTATTAATTTTTTAGTGTTTCTAAGAATGTTTCAGGGTGTTTACTATATTTAGGTTGTTTTAGGATTTTCTTATGTATTTTTAGGTTTATTTGGGTTTTTTGGGGCGTATGGTGTGTTTTTGGTGTTCTAATGGAAGTTAAGGCATTTTAGAAACCCTTTTTGGTAATTAGGTTTTTTTAATAAATTATTTGGGTCAATTTGTTTTATGTATTTTGGGATTTCATGGTGTTTTAGAGTTTTAGGGGTTTTATTGGTGTTTTGAGGGGGGGTTTTAGAGGGGTTATCATTTCTATAGGTTTCGTGGGATATTTTATTATTTTTAGAGGATTGTATATTTTTTTTGTTTTAAGTATTTTCTGGTATATAGGGATTTTTAGTTTTTAAGTGTTCATATTTTTTAGTTTTTTATTTTTTTTCATGTCTTTAATGTATATTTATAGTTTTTGGGGTTTTTTATAATGGTTTCATGGTATTTTGGAGCTGTTCTTGGGTTTTTACGTATTTTATGTTATTAGGGTTTTTATTGGTTTAGTGTTTATTAGGGTTTTTTGAGTTGTTTGAGTTTTTAGGGTTATTTGGTTATTTGTTTTTTTTAAGATTTTAGGGGTGGTAAGTGTTTTTATGGTATTATAGAATATTTTAAGGTTTTAGGATTTCTTAGGCGTTTTTCGGTTTTTAGTTGTTTTAATCATATAGGGTTTCTTAAGGTTTTTTAGGGATGTCATGTGTTTTGGGGTTCCTATGGTTTTTTTTTGTTTTTTGGTTTTTTTGGTTTCAGTGGTTTTAAGAGTTTTTATTTTTTTTGGGTTTTGGGGTATTTTAGTGTTTTGCGGTTTTAATTATTATTTTGGGTTTTCATGTGTTTTTATTGTTTTTTTACAATTCCCAAGTGGTTTTTAGGCTTTTAATAGGTTTTATGGGTTTGTATCTTTTTGGGGTATCTTGGGTTTTTATGGTTTTCAAAGGGTTTCTGGGGATCTAGTATTTTTTAAACGTTTTCGTGATTATTATAGTTTCTAGGGATGTATGGGGTTTTAATGGGTTTTAAGAATTTTAATGTTTTTATAGGAGAATATGGTTTTTAGGTTTTTAATGGGTTTTAGGGGTTTCAATGATTTCTAATGGTATTTAGGAATTTTACGGTTTTAAGGGTTTTAAGGTATTTTATAGTTGGTTTTCTCATTTTTTTAGGGTTTTTAGGGTTTTATAATTTTATGGGTTTTATGGTTGTCTAGTTTTTTAGGGTGTTTTTTGGATTTTAAGGGGTTTTAGGGATATTAATGGTTTGTTATGTATTTTAGATAATTTTAGGCTTTTTAGTTCATTAGGGGTTTTAGGATTTTATGGTTGTTTGTGGTTTTCAGGGTATTCATGGTTTTAGGGACTTTTAGTTTTTTGTATGGTTTGTATCCCCTTTTGGATTCATTAGGTTTTTATATTGGTCTAAGTGGTTTATGGAATTTTAATATTTTTAGGTTATTATAGGGTTTTATGTACTTCTAGAAATATTTAGGGACTTTTGGGATTTTAGGGGTTTTAGGGACCTCTAGTGTTTTTTGGGTTTTTTATGTTTTATGATTTTAAAGGATTTAGGGTTTTTATGGTTTTAAGGGTTTTAAGGATTTTTTTTGTATTTTACAGGTATTTATTCTTTTTAGGGATTTCATAGGGTTTTTAATTTTTTTTGGGTTTTGGGTGTTTAAAATTTTATAGGAATTTTAAGGCCTTTTTATAATTTTAATTGACTATTGGAGATTTTATGGGTTTTTAGAGTTTATTGGGATTATAGGGTTATCAATGGGTATTTTGGGTTTTGAGGGGTTTTTATTTATTTTAGGGGGTTTATAGTTTAAGTGGTTTTATTGATGTTTAGTTTTATATGTTTTTGGGGGTTTTAGGTGTATTTAATGGATTGTGGGTTTTTAGTATTTTTAATATATTTATGGGGGTTTTATGGTTTTATACTATATTTATTGTTTTAGGGTTTTTCATACTATTAACGTTTGTTAGGAATTTGTAGGGGTTTTTTGGGTTTTGTTATTTATATGGAATTTTACATACACAACGGATATGGGTTTTAAGAGTTTTGATGATATTTAAGGGGTTTATAGGATTTTTTGTTTTTGGTTTTTTGGGTTTTTATGTTTTTTTGGTTTTATGGTTTAGTGTTTTTTGGGTGTTTTTAATATTATTTTATGTTTAATGTGTCTTTATATATTTTTCAATTTTTAGGGGTTTTTAGGATTTTTGGGTTTTTTGGATATTTATTATTCTAAGGTTTTTGGGTATTTGGTTTTTTATGGATTATAATGGTTTTTATATGCATTGGTTTTTTTCATTAAGGTTTTTAGGTTTTTAGAGGTTTTTTGGGTTTTTAGGGGTTTTAGTGTTTTGAAGATTTTTTTAGATTTTTTTTTGCGTTTGGGGATTTTTAGTGTTTATAGAGTGTATTTGATTTTTAGGGGTTCTATATTAAATTATTTATATTTTTGGGTCTTATGATTTTTGGGATTTAATTTCTTTTGGGATTTAAGGGTTTTCAAGGTTTTTGGTAATTTTTGTTGTTTTTATGTTATTAAAGGGTATTATGGTGTCTAATTGATTGTTTGGTTTTTAAGGTTATATTAGGGTTTTTGGGTATTTTATAGATTTCTATGGAATTTAGGTTCTTTAGGGGTTATATATTTTATTGGTTTTTATTTTTTTTCAGACCTTTTATGGGTTTATTGGGTTCTCTATGGTTTTAAATGGGATTTTAGTACTTATTTATTGTTCTTCGGATTTTAGTGTATTTTTTGGTATTTTGGGTATTTTTATGTGTTTTTAGGGGTTTAAGGGTTTATTTATACATCTAAGGATTCTTAGGGGTTTTAGGAGTTTTAGGGAATTTTAAGGGTTTTTAGTTATTAGGGTTTTTAGGAATTTTAATGGTTCTTGGATTTTTAGGTGTTTTGATTTTTTTGGGGATTTTGGGGATTTTGGTGTTTTCAAGGGTTATAGGCTTCTTATGGTTATCAGTGTATTAAAGGGCTATTTAGTATTTTTAGGTTGGTTTATGGTGTTTTAAGGGTTTTTCAGTTTTTAGTATTTTAAGGGTTTTTGGGGTTCTCAAGGATTTTTCAAGGGTTTAAAAGACTTTTAGTGGGTTTTATGGGTTTTTTGTGGAATTTAAGCGTTTTTAGGGTGCTATAGGTTTTTAGGGTTTCATAGGTTTTTTATGGTTTTATGCATTTCAAGATTTTTTAGGGGTTTTTAAATTATTTGGGGTGTTAATAATATTTAGTTGTTTTATGAATTTAAGGTAATTTTAGGATCTTTTAGAGTTTTATGGTTTTAAATGATTATTTATGTTTCATTTATGGTTTTTATGATTTCTTGGATTTTGGTGTGTTTTTAGGTGTTTTTATCCTTTCTAGGGTTTCATGGTATTTTTAGAGTGTTTTGGGTTTTAGGGTGTTAGGTGTTTACATGGGGGTTTTAGGTTGTTTTAGGGGTTTTAGGGAGTTTATTTGTTTTTATTGGGATATTTAGTGTCTTTTACGTTTTTAGGGTTTGTAAGGTCTTTTAAGATTTTCTATTTTTTTAAGGTTTCATGATTTTTTTTCGATTTTATGGTTTTTATGGTTTTTATATTTATCAATGTTTTAATGGTTTTAAGGGGTTTTTTAGGTTTTTAGTGTATTAAAAATGTTGTATTTTTTTAACAATTTATAGGTTTTATGGTTTTTTGGGGTATATAGGGATTAAGGAGTTTCAAAAGTTTTTTTGGGGGTGTTATGTGTTTAATTGTTTTTAGGGTTTTTATGGTTTATATATGGTGTTTTGGTGTTTTCAAGCTTGTTATGTTTTTTTGGGGTTTTAGGTATTGTCTATGTTTTTAATTATTTTAGGGTTTTTTTTGGTTTTTTGGGTTTATAAGAGAATTTAGTGGGTTTATGTTTTTTAGTCTTTTACGATTATTATTTTAAAGGGGTGTCAACATTTTTTGGTTTATTAGGATTTTATGGGTTTTTAAAGCCTTTAGGGGTTTTAGTGTTTATAGTATTTCTAGTGTTTATATGGGTGTTTAGGATTTTTAATGCAGTTTTAATGCTATTAGGGTTATTTTAAGTTTTTAGGGATTTTATGGTTTTAAGGGTGGGGGGGTGTGTTTTCTTAGGGGTTTTATGTGTTTTTGGGAATTTCTTATGTTTATAGGGGTTTTCGAGGGTTTAGGATTTCTAGGGTCTTCTGTGGTTTTTATATTTTTATGGACACCATGTTTTTTGCCATTTTCAGGAATTTTATGGTTTTAATGGTTTTAAGGGTTTTAGTGTTTTTAATGTTTTTATGTATTTTAATGTATTTTTTGTTATTTTCTTAACATTTTGTACATTTTATGATTTTATAGGGGTTTGGGGGGTTTTATAATTTGTAGATTTTTTTGGATATGTTATGGGTTTTTAGAGTTTTTAAGGTTTAGGGAATAGCGTTTATGGTGTGAGGTATGTTGTTTATGGTATAGGGTCTAGGGTATAAGATGTAGGTTATATCGTATAGGGTGTTGGGTTTAGGGTTTATGGTGTAGGGTATAGGGTTTTAAGGGTAGGGTATAGGGTTTCAAGTGTAAGGTGTAGGGTTCATGGTGTCCTCTATAGGGTTTAAGGTACAAGTGTTAGGGTTTCAGTTGTAGGTTATATGGTTTAGGGAATCGAGTATTGGGCTTATTGTGTAGGGTATAAGTCTTGGATTGTAGGGTTTTGGGTTGAGGGTTGAGGGTGTAGGGTATAAGGACCATGGGGAATGGTTTTGGGTTTGGGGATTGGGGTATTGGGTTATGTGTGTGGTGTTTAGGATTTATGTTGGATGGTATATGGTTCAGGATGCAGGCATATAGGTTTATGGTGCAGGGTATTGGGTTTAGTGTATAGATTTTATGATTTAGGTTTTGGGTTATAGGGTTTATTCTTTATCAAGTATGGTATTGGGTATATGGTGTAGTGGTTATGGTTTAGGTTATAGGGTTTAGGGTTTAGGGAGTAGGGTTTAAGGTTTAGGGTGTACAGTATAGGGTCTAGGGTGTATGTTATAGGGTTTGGTGTGAATGGTATAGGGATTAGGGTGTAGAGTGTAGGATTTAGGGTGTAGGGTTTTTTGTTTTGGGGTTTTGGGTATAGGGGTTAGGGTTTAGGGTGTAGGTTTTTGCTTTAGGTTATAGGTTATAGGGTTTAGGGTGTAGGGTATAAGGTTAAGGGTGTAGGGCATAAGGTTTAGGATGTATTCTTTTGGTTTTAGGGTATAGGGTATAGGATTTTTGGAATAGGGGTTAGGGGTTTGGGTGAGGGCACTAAATTTTATGGTTTAGGGAATACAATATATTGTTTAGAGTGTGGGGTTCTAGGTTTTTTATAGGGTTTTGGGTTTGACTTTTGGGGTTTAGTGTTTATGGGGTATCGTATAGGGCTTATGGTTCTACGTATAGGGTTTAGTGTGTGGGGTATGAGATATAGGCTGTGGGGTTTAGGGCTTGTATTGAACGGTATAAAGTCCTGTGTTTGGGATTTCAGTTATGGGTGTATGGTATAAGGTTAGAATGTTTTTATATTTTTTATGGTTTTTTGTGGGTGTGGGTTTTTTTGGACTTAGTGGGATTTTTATGGGGTTTATGGTTCTTATTGTTTCATGGGTGTTTATGGTTGGGGTAGATTTTTTGGCATTTTAAGAGATTTTAATGGTTTTTGGGTTTTTAATTGAATTTTTTTTAATTTTTTGATGTTTTTCGGTTTTGTAGTGTTTTTATGTTATTTAGTATATTTATATTTTTTAGGGTAATATATTATTTTATGAGGTTTTATTGTTTTAGTGTTTTTATTTTTTTAATGTGATTTAGTGTTTTTTTTGGGTTTTAGGGTGTTTATTATGGTTTTTAATGTTTCCTCAGTGTTTTTAGGGGTTTTAGGGGGTTTTCAGAATATATGGTTTTTTTCTAGGTTTTAAAGCTTTTTATTCCTTTTTAGGGGTTTTATGGTCTAATATTGGTTTTATGGTTTTCATGGTTTTTTATACCCTATTAGGGTTTTTAAGGATTCTAGTTTTTTTTTTGTTTCTATGGATTAATGGTTTTATATCGGTTTTTAGGGATTTTTTTATTTTCATCAGGTGTTTTTTGGATTTTGTGGGTATTAGGGTTTTTAGGCTCTATTGGGTTGTATTGGTTTTTAGGGCCTTTAGGATTTATAGTATTTTTGGGTTCCTAAGTGGTTTTAAGGATCATTTACTATTTTATAAGAGGTTTTATTTGGTTTTTTTTCTTTTAGGGTTTAAAAAATATTTTATTATTATTATTGGTTTTATTGGTATTTAGTGGTTTTATGGGGTTTTAGTACATTTAAGGGGTTTAAGGGTTTTTTTGTTTTAAGTATTCAAGTTTTTTTCGGGGTTTTGGGGTTTTTATAGTTTAGGGGTTTCTTAAAACCTTTATGGGTTTTTATATAATTTGATGGGATATTAGTTTTTAAGGGCTTTTAGTGGTTTTTTTGGTGTTTTAGGTGTTTAAGAGTTTTAGGGTATTAGCGATTTTTAGGGTTTTAAGGGTTTTTACGGTTTTTAAGGGTTTTGTGGGGTTAGGGTTTTATGATTTTGGTGTTTTAGGGGTTTTAGGGTTTTAGGGATTTATTGGGCCTTTTAAGTGTTTTTACAGGGTTATAGGTTTTAGGAGTTTTTTGGATTTTTATATCTCTTTTTGTTTATTTAATTATTCTTTATTTATTTAGAGTTTTTTGAGTTTTTTGGGGTATTAGGATGTTTTAGTGGTTTTAGGGAATTTTGGAGTTTTTTTGTTTTAGGGTATTATAGAGATATTAAATATTTTTAGGTTCATTTTGGGTTTTGGGGTTTTTAGTTTCATTTAGGGTTTTAGGTTTTTTACGGTCTATTAGTTTTTATTTTTTATAGGAGATTTACATATTTTTTTGGTTTTTATGGGTTTTAAGGGTTTTCGGGGATTTTACGTTTTTGATTGTTTAAGGGTATCAAAATGATTATTTTTCTTTTAGTGTATTTATTATTTTATGGAGTTTTATGGGTTTTGTTGGTTTTATGGGATTTAGGGTAATGGTAGTTTAAATGGTTTTAATGGGTTTTCATGATTTATTGGGGGTTTTAACGTTCATTTAGAGGTTTTAATGTTAATTTAGTGTGTTTTAATGTTTTTAGTGTTTTATCGTGTTTCAGGGTTGTTAGTATTTTTTTGTTTTTAATGGTTTTTGAATGTTTTTCGGGTTTTAAATGTTATTATAGGTTTTTATAGTTTTTAGTTATTTTAAATATTTTCATCATTTTTAGTTTTTAGGATGTTCATCATTTTGTAGGGTGTTTAAATGTTTTACATTTTTTAAGGATTTTAGGGTTGTTTAATGTATTTTCAGGGTTTTATGTAATTTTATAATTATTTATGGCTTTATTGAATTATATGATTATTAAAAACATGAAAGGGTTTTAGGAATTTTAAATGACTTTTATGGTTTTTAATGATTTTTAGATATATATATAGTGAAATTTATTTTTTATTGCTTTGGGGTTTTTAGGGTTTCAGATGTTTTATGATATATATGGATTTTTTTAAGATTATTTAGGGTTTTTAGGTTTTTTAGGGGTTTAATGGTTTCATATTTTTAGGGGTCCTTAGCATTTTTACTACTATTAGGGAATTATTTGATTTCATTAGGGTTTTTAGGTTTTTTCATAGATTCTATATAGTTTCGGAGGGGTTTTTCGTGTCTTTTGAGGTCTTTTATAAAGTTTCAGGGTCTTTAAATATTTTTAAGGTTTTTAAGGTCTTTATGAAATGTATTGATTTTTAGAATATTTTAGTGTATTTTAGGTTTTATCAGGTTTTATGGTTATTATGGTTTTATGGGTTTTAAAGGATCTCAATGGGATTTAAGGGGTTTTTTGCTATTTTTATGGTGTTTTATGATATTATTATGGTTTAAGTGTCTTTTAGGGTTTATTGGGGTTGGTGGGTTTTTTGATTTTTTTCTGGGGTTTAGGATTTTTAGGATTTTTTGTTTTTTGGGATTTTAGGGGTTTTTATTGTTTTTAGATTGTCCATAGATTATAGTTGGTTTTGGGAATTTTTGGGGTTTATGTGATTTTTTGCGTATTTCTAGGGTTTTTTGTATTTAGGGGCTTTTTTCGGATTTTCACGGTTTTAGGGGTTTCAGGGTAATTCTAAAGACTTTATGTTTTAAGATTTTTTAGAGTTCATGGTGTTGTTTAAGTGTTTTATGATTTATTTAGGGGTTTATGATTTTTTTTCTAGGTTATTAGATTTTTTATGGTTATTATGGTATTTCAGGATTATTGTGGTTTTCATGGGGGATTGGTCATTATTACGGTATTTGTGGTTTTACGGTGTTTAGGGTTTTCTGGATTTTTTTATTTTTTTTGTTTTTAAGGGGGTTTTATGGTATTTATGGTTTTAATGGTATTCTACAATATATTGTGTTTTAAATGTTCATATGGTATTTTATGGATTTTAAGGAATTCATGGGGTTTTTAAGGGTCTTTTATGTGTTTTCTATTTCTTAGGGTGTGTATGGGTTTCAAGGTATTTAGGGTTTTTATGGTTTTTAGTGACTTTTAGGTGTTTTTTTGTTTTTTTTTGGTTTTTTCAGTTTTAGGGACTTTTAGGGGTTGCGGTGTAGGGATTAGGGTTTAGGGTTTAGAGTGTAGTGTTGAGGGTTTATACTGTTGGGTTTATGGTTTAAGAGGTAGGGTTTATGGTTTATCCTTTAGGTTTTTTTGTTTTCCGTGTGGGGTTTCAGGTTTACGGTGTTGGGTATATGATTTACTATGTAGGGTAAAGGGTTTCATGTTTTGTGTTTAGGGTTTAAGGTGTAGGGTATGAGGCTTGGGGTGTAGGGTTTAGTGTTTTGGGCATTCTTTATAGGGTTTTAGGTTGGGTAGGGGTAATGGATTTTTAATATTTTGAGTGTTTTTTTTGGTTTTAGGGATTTCTGTTTTTAGGGATTCTTGGATTTTTATGGATTTCAATGATTTTTATTGATTTTTGGGTTTGGGAGGGGGTGGGTGGGTTAGGTTTTTTAGCATTTTAATGTCATTTGGGTTTTCAAGGGGTGTTATATTTTTATGGGTATTAGGAGTTTGTGGGGTTTTTGTGTGTTTCTGGAGTTTTAGGGTTTCTATATGTTTTTATAGATTTTATGGGTTTGGGGGTTTTTACTGGTTTTATGGTTTTTATGGTATTTTGTACTTTTATTATTTTTTATGTTTGATGGGATTTAGGGATTCATAGTAATTTTTGGAAATTTATGAAATTTTAATGAATTTATAATGTTTTTTTGTAGTTTTTGGGTATTGGGGTTTTTAAGATTTTTTTTCGAGTTATGAGCTTTTGATAGTTTTTAAGGGTCTTGTATCCGTTTTTAAGGGATTCAGAGACATTCAGTGTTTTTAGCAGTTTTAGGGACCTTGAATATTTTTTAGGGTTTTTAGGGTCTCTGGGTTTTTATGAGATTTTGTGGTATTTTATGGGTTTTATAGTATATTTGGGTTTTTAGATCATTTACTGGGTTTTAGGGATTTTAGTGCCTTTTAGGGTAAATACTGGGTTTTGAGTATTTTTTTATTTAAACCCATTAAGGGTTTTTAATGGCCTTTAGTGTCATTAGGTTATTTAGCGTATTTACGATATTTTGAGTTTTTTAAGATTTTTGTCTCCTTTTAATTTTTAAGGTACTTCTAAGATTTTTATGATCTTATGCTTTATAAATGTCTTAAGGGGGTTTGGGGGCTTAAAAAATATTTTAGTGTTTTTTGTGTTTTGGGGGGTATTTAGAGTTTTTTAGTGTTTTTGGGGTTTCTTGAATATGTTGGGTTTTTTGGGTATTTAAGAATTTTAGATTTAATTTTTTTTTGTGTTTTTAGGGATTTTTTGAGTCTTTAATGATTTTATTGGTTTTAGGGTTTGTATAAGGTTTATATAATTTTTTTCGGTTTAAGAGTTTTTTTGGGGGATTTTTGTTTTTTTGTGGTTTTAGGGAGGTTTTCTGGGTTTTTGTCTTTTTAGAGTTTTTCAGGGAATTAGTGTTTTTAGGGTCATTTGCTGTTGATATTATTTTTAGGGTTTTAATTTATTTTTTAGTTTTTTATGTCTTTATAGTATTTAATTAAATAGGGTTTCATGGGTTTTTAGTTTTTTTTCTATTTTTTATCTATTTTAGCGGGGTTTAGGGTCTTGTAACTGTTTTTTTGAGTTTTAGGGTCATTTAGGTTCACTATATGATTTATTTTGTGGTATTTTTAGGGGTTGGGGGGGGGGTTGGGCTTTTAGGGGAATTTATTATTATTTTTTGGGTTTTAATATTATTCATTTTGTTTTTATTGTTTATAATTTTTGTAAATTTTAAAGGGTTTTTATGGTCATTATGGTTTTTATGGTTATTCAGTGTGTTTTATGGGTTTTAGAGGTTTTAAGGCCTTTTAAGGTTTAAAAGTATTGAGGGGGGGGGGGGGTTATGGGTTTTTGGATTTTTATTTTTTAGGGTACATTTTGCAATTCAGAAATTTCTAGGGATATAAGGGTTTTTATTGTTTTTAGTGATTTTAGTGATTTTGTGTTTTTTATTTTTTTTATTTTTTTTATTGTTTTTTTAGATTTTTGAGGAACTTTAGGGTTTTAAGTGTTTTAAAGATTTTAAGGGTATTTTTGGGACTTCTGGGATTTTTTTAATTTTTGAAGTATTTAACGGTCTTTTTGTTTTTATAAATTTTAATGACTTGTAGGGTAGTTTTCTGTTTTTACAGATTCTGTAACATTTAGTTTTTAAGGGGTTTTAAGGGTTTTATGTATATTTAATGATTTTAGTGATTATAGTGTATTTTAGGGTTTTTAGAGTTTTTATGGTATTTCAGCACCTTATTAATTTTTTAGGTCTTTTAGGATTTTCCGAATCCTTTATGGGATGTATGGTTTAGATATACTTATGGGTTTTTAGATTATTTTAGTTTCTTTAAAGGGGGTTTAGTGTATTTAGATTCATTTATGTGTTTTATGGTCTTTTTGGTTTTTAGGGTTTTTTCGTGTCTTTTACGGTTTTGGTTTTTTTGATGGGTTTTAATATAAATCAATTATTTTATGGTTTTTAGGGTTTATAGGTGTTTTTAGGTGTTTAAATGTCATTTATAGTATTTTAGGGGTTTTTAGGGTGGTATATGGTATTAGGTTTTTACATAGTCTTTTATGCTTTTAATGGGTTGGACAGGTCTGGAGGGTCTTTTAGGGTTTTAGGTGTTTTAGGGGTTATATGGGTTTTAATTAATTTTTATGGTTTTTGTGCCCTATATGTTTTAGGGACATTTGTTGGTGTTTATGATTCATTACGATTTTGTGGGTTTTTTATTTTTAAGGGGATTTAAATGTTTTATTTTAGTTGTTTTTAAGGACAGTTAGTGATTTTTTTTGCGTCTTATGTGTTTCTAAATGTTTTTATGGTTTTTAGTTTCTAGGGTTCTTAGGCTATTTTGGTTTTTTTTCTGTTTTAGTTTTTTGGGGGGTTTTACATGATTTTGGGGATATTTATGCTTTTTTGATTTTTATATATTTTATGGGTTTAAATGGTTATAGGGTTATTTAGGGATTTTAGTAATTTTTATGGGTTTATTAAAATTTTTCATGATTTTTTAGGATTATTTAGGGCACTTTTTGTGTTTTAGGATTTTTAGTTGGTCTTTAGTTTTTTAGTGTTTGTAATATTTTTTAGGGAATTTAAAGTTTTAGGGTTATTATTAGGGGTTTATTATAATATTTATTTGTTTTATGCTTTTTAGTTTTTAAGTTTTTTTGTAGTTTATGGTTTTTAGTGTTTTATTAGAGTTTTAATGGTTGTTGCACTTTTTTAGGCTTTTATATGACTTTATAGTTTTATCTTTTTTAATGTTTTTAGGGACATTTATGAATTTTTTCCATTTTTCGATTTTATGGGGGATATTAAATATATTTTATTTATTTCTTTAATGTTTTTAGGGTTGTCTCAATATTATATTGTTCATTTTAGGGGTTTTAGGGGGTTTTTATGTTTTGTTTTTGTTTTTAGAGTTTTTTTTATATCTGGGTTTTATGATTTTAATGGGTTTTAGGATTTTTTTTAGGGTGTTTAGGATTTTTAGTATTTTAAGAGGTTTATGGAATATAGGGGTTTTATGGTTTTTAATTTTATGGATTTTAATAGGATTTAGAGTTAATTATGGGTGTTTAATGGTATTTTACGTTTTTATGTGTTTCATAAATTTATATTGTTTTAAGTTTTTAGTGGATTTGTAGGTTTTTTAGGGTTCTTAGGGTTTTAGGGTATTTTAATGTTTTTAGGTTCTTTCATATTTTTTCTGATTTTTGGGCATTTTACAGTTTTTATAGGTGTTTGGGGTGGTTAGGGTATTTTATTATTTTGGGGAATTCTATGTGGTTTTTAGGTTTCTTAATTGTTTTTAGTGTTTTTAGGGTTTTTATTTTGTTTGTGTGTTTTTATGGATTTAAGGGTTTTTAGGAATGCAAAGGGGTCTTTATGGGTTTTAGTTCTTGTTGGGTTTTAGAGGGTTTTAATATTTTTAGCGGTTTTTAACGTTATTAAGGTGTTTTAAAGTTTTATGGTTTTAGGTTTTTTATGGTATCATGTTTATTTGGGATTGTAATGATTTTTATTGTTTTTTTGGAGTTTTTGGTTTTCAGGGGTTTTAGGATTTTTAGGTTTTAGTGTGGTTTTTTGGGGTTTTTGGTATGTAGGTGTTTAAGGTGTTTTTTCTATTTTTAATATTTTTAGTTCTTTTAGGGGTTTTATAGATTTTAGAGTTTCTTATCGTTCATAGGGGTTTTTGGGTCCTTTTAATATTTTAAGAGTAATCGGGGGTTTTTGGGGTTTGTAGCATTTTTTGAAAATTTTATTATTTTTTTATGGTTTTATCGGTTTTACAGTTTTTTTGGGTTTTAATTATTTTTATAAGGTATTGTGATCTTTTATGGTTTTATGAGATTTATTTTATATTTATGGGATTTTATGATTTTTTGGGTTTTAGTGAATATTTAGGGTCTTAGGGTTTTTAGGGGTATTATGTTTTTTCGGTTTTTATGGTGTTTTATGGATTTTTTTTGTTTTTTTGATTCTAATGGGTTTTTGTGTTGTTAGGGTTTTTAGAAATTTATTATTTTTAAGAGGTTTTGTCTGGTTTTATGTGGTTTTCAGATTTTTTTAATTGTTTTGAGGGTTTTGGGGTCTTTGAATTTTTTATAGATTTTAGAGTCTTATATGGGATTTAGTGTTTTAGGGTCTTTTGGTGTTTAATGGATTTGAGGGTTTTTAGTGTTTTAGGGGCAGCTGGGTATTTTAGGGTTTTAGATGCATTAACGGTTTTAGGGAATTTTAGGATTTTAGCATATTTTTATGTTTTAACGGGTTTTATTATTTTTTAGGGTGTATGATTTGGCGCGAATGGTATAGGGATTAGGGTTTAGGTATTAAGGTCTATGGTGTAGGATATGGTTTTAAGGGTGTTGGTTTTAGGGTTTTGGTTGTAGGGTGTGGTGTTTAGGGAGTAGGTTTTTGGGTTTATGGAATAAGGTTTAGGGTTTAGGGTTTAAGGTTTAGTGTTTAAGTTATTTGGTTTAATGATAAGGGTGTAGGGTTTAGGGTTTAGGTTTTATGATATTGGGTTTAGTGCATTAGGGGTTTCAGGTTTTTAAAATAATATTCGGGGTTTTAAATGTTCTACGGTTTTAGGGTTTTTTTTATTTTTATGGGGTTTATAGGGGTATTTATGGAATTTAGGGGTTTATAGATATTTTAGTGTTTCAGTAATTTAATGGGGTTTTAGTAGTTTCTTGGTGTTTTATAGGAGTTTTAAATTTGTTTGGGTTTTCATAGGGGTTTTTTGGGTAGGGTTCTAAGCGATTTTAGGTGGTTTTTGTTTTTGGGTTTTTTGGGGTTAGAGATTCTTCAAGTGTTTATAAATTTTTATAATTTTATGGGGTTTTCTAGATTTTATAGTTTATAATATTTTAGGATTTTTCAAGATTTTTCATATTATTTAGGGTTTTAAGAATTTTAGGGTCTTAAAGGGATTAAGGGATTTTTTGGGTTTATGTAGTTTTAGTGTTTTTGGTGCTTTTAGTGCTTTTTTGGGTTTATAATATTTTTTAGGTTTTTATGGATTATTAGGGTTGTTAGGGTATTGGGGGATTTTTATATTTTTAGGGGTTTTTTGGTTTGTCATTGTTTTGTGGTTTTCAGGGTGTTGCCAAGTCATTTAACATCATTTAGGTAATTTTATTGTTTTTAGGGTTGTTAGGCTTTTAAATGTTTTATGGAAATTTTTAGTTTTTCAGGTTTTTAGGTTTTTATGGGTTTCAGGGGTTTCAGGGTACTTTAATATTTTTGGGGGTTTTATGAAATTTTAGGGTTTTTTTAGGTTTAAAAGGAATTTTTGTATTTTTATCTTCCATTATTATTTTATTACTTTTTTAGGGTCCTTTAGTTTCATAGGGTCCGTAAGTGGTTTTTGGTGTTTTTAGTGGCTGTTACATGTTTTGTGTTTTTAGGGTCTTCTATGTGTTTTAGTGTTTTCAGTTTCGTTTAGAGTTTTTATCATTTTTTTGGTTTAATTTTTTTTTGATTTTAAGGGTTATAGGTTCTTTTAGGTGTTTTTATGGTTTTCATGATTTTCCCTTTAATTTTGTGTTTTTATTGTATATTATGGATTTAGAGTATTTGATAGTCTTTAGGTCATTTTTAGGTGTTTAATGATTTTAGTGTGTTTATGTGTTTAATAGTTTTGTTGGATTTTTATAGTATTTATTAATTTTTTGGGGATTGAGGGTTTTTGGGAGGTTTTTGGTTTTAGGGTTTTTAGGGGTTTAGGAGTTTTATAGCGTTTTTTACTTTTTTTAAATTTTAGTGGTTTTAGTGATTTTGAAGGATTTTATAGGTTTTTAGTGTTTTAGTGGTTTTTACTCTTCGTATAGATTTTAGGTTTTTAGGGTTTTTAATGGTTTTTATGAGATTTGAGTTTTTAAGTATTTTAAGTTGTTTTTGTGTGTTTTTGTTATTTTATGGAATTTTGGAACATTTATACTTTTTAGGGGTTTTAGGTGTTTATGAATTTTTACTATTTTTAGGATTCATTTACTGTGCTGCAAGGATATTTTGGGGTTTTTCCAGAATCTTTAGTGGTTTAAGGATTTTTAGGGTGTCTTACTGTTATTTAGTGTGTTAAGGAATATATTATTTTCTTATGGTTTTTTATATATTTTATATATTTTAGGGGTTTTAGGTATTTTTTTGTGTTTTAGGAGTTTTTAGCGTTTTATTGTTATTAGGGGTTTTAGTGGTTTTATGGTTTTTATGGTGTTTTGGGAAGATTTACAATGGTTTACTGTTTTAGGGTATTTAAGGTCTGTAATGATTTTTAAGTCATCCATAGTTTCGAGATTGGTTTTCTATGGTTTTAGGGTCTTTTAGGGGTTTTGTGGATTTATGTGTTATAAGGGGTTTTATGATATTTTGTGTATTTTAGAGTTTTTATGGGTTTTTAGTGGTTATATGTTTTTTTTGAATTATTGGAAATGTTGTTTTTGGGGTTTTTAGTGATTTCTGCGGTTTTTTTGTTTCAATGATTCATTTTTGTTTTTAGGTTTTTAGCAGTTTAAGGGTGTTTAAATTTTTTGGATATTATAGGGGTTTTCGGGTGGGGGGGGGGGAGTTAGGAATTTTAAATTTTTTTACTGGTTTTTAGTACATTGTGGGGGTTTAAAAGCTTTTTAGGGTTTTTAGGGGTTATACGGTTGTTTTTTAAATTTTATTAGTTTTTTTGGTTGTGATGTTTTTGGGTGTTTTAAGGGTTTATGTGCCATTTAATGTTATTTTAGTGTTTCTTAGGTTTCATGACGGGGTTTTTAAACGTTTTTAGTGTTTTTATGACTTATAATTTTTATTTTGGTTTAATGGTTTATATAATATTCTGGTATTTTTTAGGATTTCATAGGGTTTTAGGGTATCTTAGTATCTTTTTGGATATTTTGGGTCTTTGTGGATTTTTATGGTCTTTAAGGATTCATCCAATGTTGTAGGGTCTATTAGTTTTTTAGTGTCTTTTAGGGGTTTTAAATGTTTTTAGGGACTTTTAGTGTTGTAATATTTTAAGTGTATTTAGGGTTATTTGTGGTTTAAATGTTTTCTACAGGTTTAGAGAATTTTATGTTATCATGATTATTTAGGATTTTGGTTTTTTTTTTGGATTTAGGGGGTTTTCAGTAAATTTTAGGTTTTAAAATCTTTTTTATGTTTTTTAGAATTTATTGGGTTTTAGGGGATTTAAGGTTTCATTTATTTTTGTGGTTTTAAGTATTTTTGGGTTTTTAGTGTTTTAAAGGGTTTTTTATTTTCTATTGGTTTTTTTGTTTTTACAAATTATAGGGATATTAGTGATTTTAGAATTTTTTGGGTATTAGGGTTTATATGGTCTTTCAGGTTCTTTTAGTGTCCTTAGTGTTCTTTTAGGGGTGTTTTGGATATTTTAGGGCTTTAGGGACTTTTATTATTTTTAGGTTTTTTAAGATTTTTTGTATTTTGGGGGGGTTTTAGAGTTTTATGGTATTTAGGGATTCTACTGGATGTTTGGGTTATTAAGGTTTATTTGTGTTTTCGTAAGACTTATAGGTTTTTTTGGGGATTTTCAGGGTTTTAGGATTTTTAGCCTGTTTTAGGGTCATCTTATGATTTTTAAGGTCTTTTTTATGTCTTTCAAGGATTTATGGTTATTTTATTATTTTTATGGTTTTTTGATATTAAGGGTTATTTATGTGTTATTAGTGGGTTTTATCATTTTTTGGGTTTTTTAGGTTATTAGTTTTTTGGGTTTTTAGGGGTTTTATAGTTTTTAGGGTTCTATTGTGTTTTTTATTTTTATTTTTTTTGGTTTTTTGTTTCATTATATTTTTTTAGATTTTTTGGGGTATTTTTCAGTTTTACCGGGGTTTTGTGTGTTAATGGTTTCTACGGTCACCTTAGGGGTTTTTAGGGTCTCTTGAGTGTTTAGTTTGTTTTTGGATTTTTAGGGTTTATTTAGGGTTATATACAATTTTTTTTGGGTTTTCCGGTTTTTTAATTTTTAGGCATTTTAGGGTTTTAGAATTTAATTATTTTTTTAAAGACTTTTAATGTTTTTAGGTGCTATGTTTTTATGGTGTTTTATGATTTTTAGGGTTTTATGGGTTTTAGGTTCTTTTACGTTGTTATGATTATTTGGTAATTTTATGGGTTTTTAAAGTTATTAGTGTCTTTCATGGGTTTTGTAAAAATTAGGGGTTCATATGGTTTTTAGGGCATAGTATGGGGATTTTGAGGTTTTAATGGATTTTAGGGTCTTTTTGAGTTTTTAGGTTCTTTTATTAATTTTTATCATTCATAATGACCTTTACAAAGAATGGATTTGGGTTTAGTGTGTAGGTTATATGGCTTATGGTTTGGGGTTTAGGGTTTAGTATGCGGGGTTTAAGGATTAGGGTATAGGGATTAGGGTTTAGGGAGTAGATTGTAGGGTTTATGGTGTTGGGTTTACGATTTAGGGTGGAGGGTATATTATATAGGGTGTGGATTTTGGGTGTAGGGAATACGACTTTGGGTGTATGGTTTGGCGTTTAGTTTGTAGTGTATAGGGTTTTGGGTGAATGTATTTGGGTTTTGGATTTAGGGTATATAGTTTTAGTTTTATGGTTTAGTTTATAGGGTTTTGGGTATAGAGTTCAGGGTGTAGGGTTTCCTTTTCAGGGTTTAGGCTATAGGGGTTTAATTGATTTTTAAGGTTTAAAGGTATTTAATGTTTTTATTTTTTTATGTGACTTAAGTTTATAGTGTTATTCGAGGTTCTTAAGGATTTTTAGGAATTTATTATTTTTTCGGGTTGTATAGGCTATAAGGGTTTTAGAGCTTTTGGGGGGGTTTTTTCGATTTTGTGGGTTTTAGGTTGTAGGTTTGGGGGGGGGGTGGATTTTAGGGGTTTAGAGTTTTTTGGTGTTTTAAGGTTTTTTTATGGTTCTGGAGTTTTCTTTTGTTTGATAGGCTTTTAGTAAGGTTTTTTAAGGTTTTAAGGGGGTTTCACAGTTTTGTTGGATTAAATGTTTTTTTTTTGTTTTTATGGATTTTGGGTATTTAGGGTTTCTTATATTTTTAGGGATTAGGAGTTTTTTGGTATTTTTATATTTTTATCATTTTTATGGGTTTAAATGTTTTTAGGGGTTTTAGTTTTTTTAATGATTTTTGGATGATTTAGGATTTTTATTATTTCAATATTTTTTAGTTTTTTTTTTGAAATTTGTAATGTTTTTAGGGTTTTGGGGTTCTAATATTGTTTTATTGTCTTTTAGTGTAAGGAAGATGCGGGAACCAGGCTACTCCAACCCCACCCCCCCAAATTTATTAAAGTAAAATAAAGCAGGCAAGGGCGGGGCGGAGGCAAACATCCCATACCCAAAAATCCTTGGAACCCCCTGACAACAAAACCCCAATAGACCCAAAAAAATAGAATGGAGTGCAGTAGAAACTACAGGTCAACGTCTCCATCCCCATATGGGTCCCCATCAGCACCATAGCCAGAAGAAGCTTCTGACTCCATCGACTCCAATTCAGATGATTAATATCTCTTTAAGAAGGCTGTGTAATACACTCTGAGATGCCGCTGCTCTGCATTCAGCTGCGTCTTGATAGACCGACCTCCCTTGCCAGAGGAAACCTCCTTCGTAATGACAGAGGCACTCATGGTCTCTGTTTTTGGCAAATCCGAATAGTCCTTCCTTGGTTTCCTCTTTTGGGGATTCGAGGAGGCCCCTACATGTTTGTTTTCCTTACTATATGGAATCGCCACCACTAGAAAGGCCCTCTCCTTAATGATCATATTCATATTTTGAGCCATCCTTCCATGGTCCTCCTGGAAAAAACCATTGTCAGGAATGAGAGAGGCATCCTGATTCAGGGAACAGACAGTAAGAAAAGGTTACTCAGAAGCCAGGCAAAAAGGGACCATGCTAGCCAAGGGCAGCTGCAAGTTCCCAACATCCCTTAGAAACATCATTTTATGCGGCAGCACCCCCTGATCATTGACATCCCCTGTCCCAGGTCCCTCCCCCTGCCCGCACACAATCCCTAACGCCAAAGTTCCCCCCTGAACAATTGCCTCCTCCAACTTATCCACTGTCCTCAGCTCCTCCACCATCTCTTGCCCAGTCATAGGACTGCCACTACCAGTAGTTCCCTCAAGCACCACCTGAAGTGTACGTAAACCCATTCCTGACAAACTGCCACAAGCCACACCCTTGAGACCAGCCTCCCCCCACCACATTGAACACCACTCGGAAGACCTCTTCCTATTCAGAGAAAAGCCTCTACTCGCCATATCCCCATGCGCAACAACTTCCCCCAATTTTTCATCATGTATTGAACACCCAATCCCATCACTAGAAAAACTTCTGGACAAGGGAAACTTCACACCATTACCTATGGCCGCCTTTTCATTACCAGTAGTTTGAGCTGCAAGAACACCATTAACAGGAGCACTACCATTCCTTATATCATAAAAATCCTCATCCACCATTGTAGAAAACATAATATCACAATAATTGTGCTATAAGATGTAAAGACCCGTAAATTTCAAGGAATATTTTTTCTTAATTTTCTTAGGGATTTTACAGGAACACAGTTTCTGACGGCACTTGAATCCTAGGACCGGTGTGCCCAGAATTTCTATCCGAAGTTTAGCTCAGGTACGTTCATTGAACGAACGAGCGGGAATTCCTATCTTTTGATCCAGTGCTTGGAATCGAATTCCGAGGTCACTGATGGAACCGCAGCACCGGTAATTTCTTAGGAACACCTGTTCCGGGGTTGCATTTTCATGAAAGAAAAAGATACAAATTGGGTAAGTTTAATTTATAATTTAACTACATTATTTTAAGTGGTTTAAGGTTATGGGTTGATGTTGGGTACCTACCCAACATCCCAAGGGAGCTTATGAGGGTGGTGGGGCCCACACGAACCCCACCCCTTCATATTCTTCAACCCCCCTCAGCTCACCATTAATTTTTGACAACTTATGTTATTAATTAAGCGAGTTAAATGTGGGTGTTTGAATTTCAAAAGCTTTGTTGAGTTAATAAAATAAGGGAGGTGCTTATTTTATTTGGGGACTTGTTGCTTTAGAGGTTTGGGGAGAACAGCTAAGGGAAGCTATAAGTTCTTCATATTCTTCGTCGAAGAACACGAAGAACGCGAAGAACACATCGAACTCCGTCGAAGAACGCTGAGTCTTCGGAGAATGACTACGCGACACTGCATACCGCGATGATTATTCTGCGATGTCTTCTTCCGCGACTTCTCCTTCCGCAACATCTCCTTCTGCGACGTCTTCTTCTGCGATGTCTCCATCCGCAACATCTCCTTCTGCGACGTCTCTTCCCATGATGAATCATCGTTCGACGAACCTCCGTTCAATATCACACGAGGTTGGGGTTTATTTTTTTCGTGATTACTACTTTGACGTTCTTCGTGGAATTTGAGCAATTGTTATCGACTAACGAGAGGGGGACAGACCGCACAAACACGGCCGAACCTCCTCCATTGTCCATGTTGGTTTCTAATGTGGTTTGTAACGGGATGGCGTGGTGCCGTCGCACCACACTGGATCGTGCGACAAGTAATGTGCGGCGCCGTCACGCCACGCCGTGAAATTGAACCAAGTTGCGGCGTCGTCGCACCACACCGGAGAACCGAAAAAGCACCGCGGCCGGAGAGGGGCCGCGGCGGAGGGGTGGGGCGCCGTCGCACCACACTGGATGAATGAAGGCCTCGGCCGGAACCGGGCCGCGGCGGAGCATTGGAAACGGCGGCCCGAAATGGACCGCCGAGGTCGGAGTAGGACCAGCGGCCGGAAACGGGCCACCGGCATGGGAGCAGTGAGGGGACCGGCCATCTCCGGTCCTGTGGTAGCAGAAACTAGCCGGCCAGGGCGGGCCGTCCGGACAGGAGGAAAGCTGGGGGTTCAAACCCCCGGCCGGCCAGCTAGCGGCCCCCATTAAGGGGGTTCACGGTTACAAAACGTGGGGGCAGCCCACCCCCCCCCCGCAAACTGAACGGCTCGGCCGTTAGTGCCGTGTGCCGGGCCGGGCCGCGCCCCGCCGGGCCGACCCAGGGGGTCTCGGGCCTGGTCGGTCCGGGCCCGAAAGACCCGTTTTTTGACCCTCTTTAGTCTATTGCCCATATATTGGGCTATAGACCTCTGAACGACACCCCGTCAGTTGAAATGCGATCCTTGGATCGAGACGGTCGTTTCAGTATATCACACACAGAGTTTCGGAAGACTATGGGGTTGGCCGAGTTGGTTCGTACACGAAACCAACCGGGCCCTCGGAGCAGAAACGCTCATATTGTAAGCTCCAGACATCTGATTGACGTGTCGTCGATTTGTTGGTTTCTTCTTAGTGAGATGGATCTTTTGGCTTACGCCACTTGAGGTTTGGTCGTAGGTGGAGTATGGTAGGTTCGGTTTTTCCTTAAAAACCAACCGGGCCCCTAGGATGAAAAAGCCAATAACTCTCAGACCGGTCGTCCGATTGAAGCACCGTATGCGACGTTGAGTTCCTGTTGATGATACAGAACATTCGGATACATCAACTCTGGACTATGTGCCAGTTGATGTATCATCCTCTCAGCTCGTGGAGCAGACCCTCCCAAACGAGCTTACTGTGTGAGGGAACCCTAGTGCTGGCTGCGTTTGCGGCTGTGATGACGACGACTGTGCAAAGATCCTCGGTGGATTCGACGGTGACGACTACAGCACTCAGCAATCCTATATGGATCAGTGCTACCGATCCTGTGTGGGTCCGATCCTGTGTGGGTCAGCGTTCAGCGGTTCTGTGTGAGCCAGCGCCTACAGATCCTGTGTGGGTCCGATCCTGTGTGGGTCTTTGCGGGGGTTAGTTACCTATGAATCCTTTGTGGGTCAGATCCTATGTGGGTCATTGCGGGGGTTAGTAACTATGGATCCATTTGTGGGTCCGGCGGCTTAGATGAATCATAGGATATATCTGATCATCTCTATCATCGTACGAAGAAGTATACTTATATGAGTTGAATCCTATTTTGCTTTCCTAAGTGGACTGTGTTGTGCTATCCTATGTGGATTTACGTTTTACATTTCTATGTGGACGGGGTTGTACTTGGACTCGGATGTTGGAGTCGAACGAGAATTGATGACTTAAGTAATTGTATGGGCATATACCTAAGCAGTGTCGGATGTTATTTCATGATTACATATTTTATTTGTGGATTATCCTTTGTGGATTTTGGGAGACCTTCGTGGGTCTCGCGGTCCCTACTGAGTAGCTTATACTCACCGCTACATGGGCTATGCCCGCACTACATTGTGTTGGTTGCAGACGACGGACATCACTGATCATGGTTGAGGCTTGCGGAGCAGGACGATACCTGGAGGTGGACCACAGGACGGGACGTACTCGGAGCGGTCGGTTGGACCCGAGGAGCAGAGGAGGCTATCTGTACTCACCCTTCAGGTGGGATTTCTAGTGGACAGCTCGGCGTTGCAGCTTTACATTTCAGTTGTTGTTTTTCCTTCCATTCGTACATTACTTTCAGTTTGGGTTTGTATACTGGCCCACTTACTTTTCCGCACTTTTTGTTGTACCCAACTTTTACTTAGTGTATACTACTACTACTTGCTTGCTCTGTGGTGTTTGATTACTTTACAAAGGTAATGAATTCCCTTTTTATCCGGAATTTACGCCTTGGTGCTAGTCGCCATCCCCTGGCCTATGGAAGGCGGGCTTGGGGTAGTCACGGCACGGGCCCTGAGGATGGGTCGTGAAAAATTGGTATCAGAGGAGTTCGGTTCTACCGCAGAACTTGGGAATCTAATCTTTTTCTATATGAAGCAATAGTGTTAAGCCTATTGGGTGTGGTTATCAGTCCAGGGAGTCCAGTGTTGGTGCGGCGGCCGACTTATCCGTACACCAGGACCCTGACTTCTGATTTTCAACTTAATGCACGAAAACATTAATTGCATGTGTGTTTCATGTTTTCTTTGTGATTTCTTTATGTCAGCTCACTAGGTATACTGTTTGACCATGGCACACCTGTTTCTTTTCAGGATGGTCCCATGACGGCAGCCAGCTAGGGTTCCGAGAGTTGAGCGTGACGACAGCCCACCGAGCGACGAGGCCTTGGTGCAGGGCCCTTTGACAGCTGAGGCACCGGCGGTACCTTTACCCGCCGAGCCACCGATGCCTCCAGCCCCAGCCGCTGACGATGCACGTCTCCTTAGTGAACTGCACGAGTTCCAGCGCCAGCGAATACCCAGGTTCCATGGGGAGACGGACCCCTAGGTAGCCGAGGACTGGCTGGAGGCAGTTGTACGAGTTTTCCGGTTAGTGAGGACACCAGCAGACCACATGGTGATCCTTGTAGTGAGCCTACTGCATGCAGCAATAGGCGGATCGTTGAGCTTGATGGTCTATGTGCACGATGGGGCATCTCTCCTCTGGATGGACTTTGAGATCCTCTTCCGCTCAAAGTTTATCCCAGCCACCCTCTGTGCGGTGCACATCCAGGAGAATCTTCAGCTACGGCAGGGCATCTTGACAGTCGCCCAGTACTCGGCGAGATTTACCGATCTCTCGCACTACTCGAAATACATGGTATGGGACCCATTCTTCCGAGCCCGGACCATTGAGAAGGGATTGAGGCACGATATCAGGGCATCGCTAATCTCCCTCAGCATTCCGACTCAGGTAGGAGTACTGGAGAGATCCCTTTTGATCGAGAGTTTTCTTGCTGAGCCTTCTTTAGCAGGGAGACCTACCGTGGGGTGGCACGTAGCAGAGTCTTGTGCAGTTGGCAGTCGACAGATGAATCATGGTTCCAGGCAGACCAGTCCCTCAGAAAGACGACCTCAGGACACTAGCTCAGCAGTGCGGGGCACACAACGTGGATCCAGTCTTTCGAGAGGCAGGCAGTGCTACTCATGTGGCGGGCAGGGCCACATGGCTCATGACTGTCTGACCCGCCGTACCGAGGAGCAGCAGACAGTTGAGGGACCACCCAGGCAGAGGCAGAGGGTCGACCATGGCGGTCCACAGGGAGCAGGCAGATGAGGTAGAGGAGCTGGCCGAGCAGCAGGTGGTGTGCGACGCTTTGAGGCTCTACCACCACCACCACCAGAAGGTCCACCCCGACCACAGGGATCTGGTTGGAAGAGACAGGCACAGCTCCAGGCAGCAGAGGCCTACGACCCCGGCGCACCTGAGATGATTTGAGGTACTAGCTGTGTCTATTCCACCCTTGATGCAGTACTTATAGACTCAGGAGCGAGTCATTCTTTCATAGCCGATGCCCTTGTTCGGAGCTCGGAGATTCCGACAGAGCCGTTGGCTCGATCCTTACAGCTATTGGCTCCTACGGGAGCAGACTCGATGATTATGTACTGGTGCCGGCAGTGTGAGCATACTCTAGGAGGCGAGAGCTTTGGCTGGGATCTTTTTGTAGAGGCATCTAGGCCTCATGACGTCATCTTGGGAATGGATTTGTTGTCTACAGTCCATGCACATATTGACTGTATTAGGCGCACGGTGCGATGTGTACGCACCGACGGGAGCAGGTTCACCTTAACCGGTGATAAGGGTGCCTTTGCATTACCGGATGGACTCTCATAGAGGAGAGGATAGCTCATCACTCATCAGTTGGCTAGCCTCATCCTAGGATTAGTTGACATATGGAGTCCTAGTTTTCCTACAGTGGTGGATCAGTATGCGGACGTCTTTCCCAACGACGTTCTAAGGCTACCTCCTTGTAGAGAGGTAGACTTTTATATCGACATGTACCCCGAGACATCCCCGATATCGACGCCTGCATATCGGATGGCCCCCGCTGAGTTTCAAGAGCTACGGGTACAGTTGGAGGACTTGCAGGGCAAGGGATTCATCTGGCCTAGTGTTTCACCCTGGGCTTCCCCAATATTGTTCGCCAAGAAGGCGGACGGGAGCTTGCGACTTTGTGTCGACTATTGTCACCTGAACAAGGTGACAGTGAGGAACAAGTATTAGCTACGGAGGACTGATGACCTCTTCGATCATCTCAAGGTAGCACGGCGGTTCTCGAAAATAGACCTTAGGTCTGGCTATCATCAGCTCATAGTTCGAGACGAGGACGTGCAGAAGACGGCCTTCAGGTGTTGGTATGGCCACTATGAGTTCTTGGTTATGCCATTCAGTGTAACCAATGCTCCAGAAGTGTTCATGGCCCTCATTAACAGGATCTTTCAGCCATACCTCGATCGATTTTCCGTTGTCTTCATCGGTGACATTTTGATTTACTCGACGACTGAGGAGGAGCACTCCTACCAGTTGTGGGTTTTACTAGACACACTATGGGAGAATCAGCTTTATGTAAATCTCTCAATGTGTCAGTTCTGGATACGTGAGGTCCACTTCTTGGGACACGTCATCTCTGAGGCGGGAGTTACAGTTGATCCTGCGCAGATCGAGGCAGTGCTAGCTTGGGAGCCACCCAGGAGCATGACGGAGGTGCGGAGTTTCTTGGGACTAGATGGATACTACCAGAGATTTGTGATAGACTTCTCCAGAGTTGCGGCACCACTCTCAGCTTTGACAAATAAGGGGAAACCCTTTGTGTGGTCAGATAGTTGTCAGAAGAGCTTCCAGGAGCTGAGACAGAGATTGACCAGCGCACCTATCTTGAGGTTTCCTGAGGAGGGAGTAGTGTACGTAGTCTACTGCGATACATTAGGGACCGAACTCGGATTTGTCCTGATGCAGGAGTGAGCCTTGATCTCCTATGGATCATGTCAGTTGAGGCCGCATGAGCAGAACTACGCTACCCATGACCTGGAGTTAGCAGTAGCGGTCTTCAGTCTGAAGACATGGCGACACTACCTAATGGGCGAGCACTGTACAGTCTTTTATGACCATCAGAGTCTCAGATACATCTTCTCTCAGAAGGAACTGAAACTGAGACAGCGACGATGGATCAAGTTCCTCTATGACTATGACATTGAGATAGTCTATACTCTTGGGAAGGGGAACGAGGTAGCCGATGCTCTCAATAGGAGGACGGGCATTCAGCTACTTGAGGAGGCGAAAGAGCAGCTTGCCACATTGCAGATATCTTTCGTGGATAGATATGGGGAAGCCTTCCTTCAGTCTCTCACAGTCACTCCTCCACTACTGCAGAAGGTCAGAGAGGCACATCGTGGGGATGCTGACTATGAGACGCGGCGTGCACAGATATCCTCAGGATAGGCACATGATGGTTTCCCCTTTGGTGTAGAGAACAACGCCCTTTTCAGAGGACGTACTTTGGTACCAGTTTCTTTATGGAAGGAGGTGCTGAGAGAGTTTCACACTTCTCCTTCAGATGTATATCCTGGAGCGGCGAAGATGTACTAGTATCTCAGACGACAGCACTGGTGGCCGAGCATGAAGAAGGCTGTGGCAGAGTTCGTTTCTCGATGGCTCACCTGCCAGCAGGTGAAGGCAGAGCACCATGTACCAGCAGGCTTGGTACAGCCCTTGGAGGTCCCGTAGTGGAAGTGGGATGGGATATATATGGACTTTGTGACTCGACTTCCACGCACTTCCAGAGGTCACGACTCCATTTGGGTGATTTTCGACCAACTCACCACGTCGGCACACTTCTTACCCATCAGAGAGCAGGGCTCAGTGGAGAGCTTGGGACGACTTTACGTTCAAGAGATTGTATGGCTTCACGGTGTGCCATCATCTATCGTCTCCGATCGAGATGCTAGATTTACTTCCTGACTTTGGAAGGGGTTTTAGGAGGCATTCGGTACGCAGCTATGTATGAGCAATGCCTTTCACCATCAGACAGACGGTCAGACGGCGAGGACCATTCAGACTCTCGAGGACATGCTCCACACATGTGTCCTCGACTTTGGTCACAGCTGGGAGGACCACCTACCCTTGGTGGAGTTTGCATACAACAACAGTTACCACTCCACCATCGGGATGGCACCATACGAGGCGTTGTACGACCATCCTTGCAGATCTCCTTTGTGCTGGACAGTCCCTGGGGAGTCATCACTTGTGGGACCGGAGATGGTTCAGTCCACGACAGAGAAGGTCCAGGTCATCCAGGAACGGATGAAGATATCTTAGACCCGGAAAAAGTCTTATGCGGATAGGAGGCGGATGCCACTAGAGTATGAGGATGGCGACCACGTCTTCTTGCGTTTCTCACCTCGACGTGGATTACAGAGATTTGGCCGAGGCGGCAAGTTGTCTCTATGCTTCATCGTACCAATCCAGGTCCTTAGTAGGATCAGCGAGGTGGATTATCGACTGGCTCTACCACCTCAGCTGCACCAGGACCACGACGTCTTCCACGTATCTCAGCTGAGGAGATACATGCACGACCCGACACATATCATTGACCATGGGGAGCTAGAAGTTGATGATGGGGAGAATTTTGCGGAGGTCCCAGTGGAAATCAAGGATCGATTGGAGCGGGTCCTACGTGGATGGTCGATTCCTCTGGTGCGCATTAGATGGTAGCACATGAACCTCTAGGAGAGCACTTGGGAGCGGGAGGCTCAGATGCATGCTCAGTACCCAAATTTGTTTCTCTAGTCTTAGATGTATCTTTACAGGGACGTAAAGCCCTGAGGTGGGAGTAATGTAAAGAGCCATAAAATTCAAGAAATTTTTTTTCTAAATTTTCTTTGGGATTTTACAGTAACACAGTTTCTGACGGGACTTGATTCTGAGGCCCGGTGTGCCCGGAATTTCTATCCGAAGTTTAGCTCGGGTACGTTCAGTGAACGAACGAGTGGGAATTCCTATCATTTGAACTGGTGCTCAGAATCGAATTCCAAGGGCACCAATGGAATTGCAGCACCGGTAATTGCTTAGGAACACCTGTTCTGGGGTTCTGTTTTCACGAGAGAAGATGATAAAAATTGTGGAAGTTTAATTTATAATTTAACTACAATTTTTATTTTTCATTAAGTGGTTTAAGGCTTTGGGTGGAGGTTGGGTAACTACCCAACATCCCAAGGGCGGTTATGAGGGTGGTGGGGCCGACACGAACACCACCCCTTCATATTCTTCAACCCCCCTCAACTCACCATTAATTTTTGACAACTTATGTCATTAATTAAGTGAGTTAAGTGTGGGTGTTTGAATTTTAAAAGCATTGTTGAGTTAATAAAATAAGGGAGGTGATTATTTTATTTGGGGACTTTTTTCTTGAGTGGTTTGGGGATAAAAGCTAAGGAAAGCTAGAAGTTCTTCATCTTCTTCATCGAAGAACACGAAGAATGCGAAGAAAGCTTCAAACTCCGTCGAAGAACGCCGAGTCCTCGAAGACCGACTACGCGACGCCGTATACCGCGATGGTTCTTCCGCAACGTATTCTTCCGCGTCGTCTCCTTCCACAACATTTCCTTCCGCGACGTCTCCTTTCGCAACATCTCCTTCCACGATGTCTCTTCCCGCGACAAATCATCGTTCGACAAACCTCCATTCTAGATCGCACAAGGTAGGGGTTTATTTATTTATTTATTTTTCGTGATACCCACTTTGACGTTCTTCGTGGAATTTGACCAATTATTATCGACTAACGAGAGGGGGCCAGACCGCAAAAACATGACCGAACCTCCTACATTGTCCATGTTGGATTCTAATGTGGTTTGGAATGGGATGGCGTGGTGCCGTCACACCACACGGGATCGTACGGCAAGTAATGCGCGGTGCCGTCGCGCTGCGCCGTGAAATTGAACCAAGTGGCAGCACCGTCGCGCCACGCCGGAGAACCGCAAAAGCACCGCGGCCAGAGAGGGGCCGCGGAGGAGGGGTGCGGTGCCGTCGCACCGTACCAGACGAATAAAGGCCACGGCCTATACCGGGCCGCGGTGGAGCAAGGGAAATGGCGGTTCGAAATGGGATATCGGCGTCGGAGTAGGAACAACGGCCGAAAACGGGCAACCGGCATCGGAGCAGGGAGGGGACCGGCCGTCGCCGGTCCCGTGATGGCAGAAACCGGCCGGCCGGGGCGGGCGGGCCGGACAGAAGGAAAGCTGGGGGTTCAAACCCCCGGCCGGCCAGCTAGAGGCCCCCATTAAGGGGGTCCACAGTTACAAAACGTGGAGGGTAGCGCCCCCACCCCCCCACAAACTGAACGGCTAGGCCATTCGGCCGATTCAGCTGGCGTCGCGCCGGGCCGACCCGGACCCGGGTCGGGTCGACCCGGTTCGGGCCGACCCAAGGGGTCTCGGGCCAGGTCGGTCTGGGCCTGAAACCCCCATTTTGGACCCTCTTTGGTCTTTTCCCATATCATGGGCTACAGACCTCCGAACGACACCCCTTCAGTTGCGATGCGATCCTTGGATTGAGACGGTCGTTTCGGTATTTCACACTCAAGGTTTTGGAATACTTTGGGTTCGTTCGAGATGGTTCGTACACGAAACCAACCGGGCCCTCGGAGCAGAAACACTAATATCTTAAGCTCTGGGCGTCCGATTGACATGTCGTCGACTTTGTTGGTTTCCTCTTAGTGAGATATATCTTTTGGATTACTCCGCCCGAGGTTTGGAAGCAGGTGGAGTTTGGTTAGGTTGGTTATGCCTTAAAAACCAACCGAGCCCCAGGGACGAAAAAACCAATAACATTCAGACCGGGCGTCCTATTGATGCGCCGTCTGCGACGTTGAGTTCCTGTTGACGATACGGAACATTTGGATACATCAAATCTGGACTATGTGTCAGTTGATGTATCAGCCTCTCGGCTCGTGGAGCGGACCCTCCCGAACGAGCTTGTTGTGTGCGGGAACCCTAGTGCTAGCTGCATTTGCGACTGTGACGATGACGACTGTGCAATGATCCTCGGTGGATTCGACGACGACGACTACAACACTCATCGATCCTATGTGGATTAGTGCTACCGATCCTGTGTGGGTCCGATCCTATGTGGGTCAGTGCTCAGCGGTTCTGTGTGAGAAAGCGCCTACAGATCCTGTGTGGGTCTGATCCTGTGTGGGTCCTTAAAGGGGTTAGTTACCTATCGATCCATTGTGGGTCAGATCCTATGTGGGTCATTGCGGCAGTTAGTACCTATCAATCCTTTGTGGGTCTGACGGCTTAGATGAATCAGTGGATATATCTGATCATCTCTATCGTCATACGAAGAAGTATACCTATCTGAGCTGAATCCTGTTTTGTTTTCCTAAGTGGATTGTGTTGTTCTATCCTCTGTGGATTTACGTTTTTCTTTCCTGTGTGGACTAGGTTGTACATGGACTCAGATGTTGGAGCCGAACGAGAATTGATGACTTAGGTATATGTATGGGCATATACCTAAGCAGTGTCAGATGTTATTTTGTGATTGCATCTTTCCATTGTGGATTATCCTTTGTGGATTTTGGGAGACTTTCGGGGGTCTCGAGATCCCTACTGAGTAGCTTATACTCACCCCTGCACGGGCTATGCCCGCACTACGTTGTGTTGGTTGCAGATGACAGAAAACACTGATCGTGGTTGAGGCTTACGGAGCATGACAGTACCTAGAGGTGGACCACTGGACGGGACGTACTCGGAGCGGTCGGCTGGACCCGAGGAGCAGAGGAGGCTATCTGTACTCACCCTTCAGGGGGGATTTCCAGTGGACAGCTCAGCATTGCAGATTTACTTTTCATGTGCTGTTTTTCCTTCCAGTTGTACTTTACTTTCAGTTTGGGTTTATATACTGGCCCACTTACTTTTCCGCACTTTCTGTTGTACCTAGCTTTTACTTAGTGTATACTACTACTTCTTGATTGCTCTGTGGTGTTTGTTTACTTTACAAAGGCAATGCCTTCCCTTTTTATTGGGAATTTAAGCCTTGGTGCTAGTCGCCAACCCCTGGCCTATGGAAGGCGGGCTTGGGGTAGTCACGGCACGGTCCCCGAGGACGGGTCGTGACATAAGCCCTCATCAACAAGAGCTTGCACCCCACTCTCCTGTGCATCAGATCTCTCACTCCCATTATTGACTAGTGGAGGGCCTTGCACCTCCTCCTCAAGGTCAATCCCTTCAAAGTGACTGATGGTTGGCATGACTTCCTGCATCTACTTCAGACTGCTATTAGAGGAGACCGACATCCCATCAGCAGTAACCTCCTTGCATTAAGAACTCCAAGGATCCAAGAAATTCATGTCACTCCCCAACCGCTTGAAGATGTCAGTCACCATGGGTTCCGATTGGCACTGAAAAACCTTTTTCCCTCTATCAAATTCTGGTCCATGGCCCCCTGGCACAACTGGAAGGCCCTCTCGCACAAACATCTAACCCAGAGGTCCAGAATCATGAACAAAAGAAGGTTCTGCCCCCTCAGCAGCATTCCTGCCCATCCTGTTTGAAACAGATGCTGAAACCTCTACCATATCTATCCACACACAAGCCTACCCCCATTCACCAGACTCAATCTGAACTTGAGGATCCCTGTGGACAACCTCATGCACCTCTCCCCAATTCTGCTTCTCCCCATCGGTCACCTCCTGATAACGGTTCAAACCACAAAAAGTCTTTCCGCTACACCTCCAAGCCCGAACGGTATGGCCGAGAAGCCGATAGGAGGAGCATAAATTAGTCCATGACTCTAATATCACAGGTTGTTTCCACCTAATCGCCTCACCAACAACAATTATATCAAAATCAACCGGTCCTTTAGATGCTTCAATTTACACAATGACCCTTTGGGAAAATGGTTAACAAAGAGCCCTTATTCTACTATCAACACATAAGAACCTTCCTACCAGATTCCCCAATATAGAAATACTGGAGAAATTTTGAAAGGGAAGGGGATGTTTGGTAAATCTAACACATGTTCCCACAACCGGTGAATCATGGTTCAAATAAAAAGAAAAGTTCCACTAGTAAAGGGAAAAAAGGGCACTGTTTCATCTTCATAGAGCAGCCGACCAGGCATGAACCATATCCTCTTCCTAAGCAATATGAATCAATATGTGACTGCTATCAAGAAGACCTACCATGGAGCGGTCTTGGAGGTCTCATTGTTCAAACAAAAAATGATCAAAAACATCCACCAGAGTTTTCCAGTTCAAGAAACGAGAAACCTGGGATAACCTATGTTGTGCAGAGGAATCGTTGAATCCTGCAATTGATAACTGAAGTTGCGGGAATCCTTCATGAAAATAAGGAACCTTGGGGAAAATGTCAATCCTCAGAAAGGAAGGAATAAGGTCAGAGATCGAGAATGGGACAAAGGGGTCCTCATCATCAAGAATCCGTGGAGACACCTCCCCCACGGAGGGGGGAGGGTGAGGTACAAGAGCAGTAATCATAGTCAAGTAAGCCACATGAGAGGAGAATCGCCACCACAAGAGGGCCGAGCCACCATATTCTTAGGATTTTTCAAGGGTCTTTTAGGGATTTCATGTAATTTTATGGTTTTATGGTCTTTTATGATTTTTATTGTTTTTAGAGTCTTTTATGGGTATTAAGGTTTTTATGGTATTTATGGATATTAGATTTTTAGGTGTTTTTAAGGTGTACAGTTTAGGATTTTGGTTTTAGCTTTTTGGGTTTAGGGTTAATGGTGTAGATCTTAGTGTTTATGGAGTAGGGTAGAGGGTATATGGTGTTATTTTTAGGGTTTATGGTGTAGATTATAGAGAATATGGTGGTGGGTTTAGTGTTATGGAATTGGTATATGGTTTAGAGTTTGGGGTTTAGGAATTTGTGTTTAGTGATTATTGTTTAGTGTTTATGCTATAGGGTATAGAGTTTAGGGTGTAGGGTATAGGGTATAGGGTTTGCGGTATATGGTTTATGATATAGGGTATACGATGTAGGGAGTAAGGTTTTTAGGTTTAAGGAAAAGAAGGCTCGGGTCCAGGCTATTCCTAGCCCCCCCATATTTATAAAACAAAAGGACACAAACACTGTAGAAAAGGGAGGGTAGGGGTCGATCGACCCACACCCAAAAGCCCCTTACAACCCATGCCAAAAAAGAAAAACAAAGAGAGAAAAAGACTCAAAAATAGACACAATAGTAGTAGCATCACTTCAAATCCAGCCAGTACCAGCATCCAGCAGCACCACATCCAGTCATCACAGCTACAGAGCAGCAGAAACACAACCAAACCAACCAGCCCCAACAACAAGTAGTACCAAAACAGACAACACAGCCAATCACAAGTAGCAGCATCATGCACCAGCACAACTGTAGCCAATCCCAACCACTATCACTTCCCAACAACCAGAAAGCACCTGACAACTCCCCACAAAGAAGACTCACAACCAATAACAGCACATCACCGGTGCCACAAACACCAGCCTCCACAGCATCCAGTACCGCCACGCCATCCAGATCCCTAACAGCAGCATAGAACCAAATACAACAAACAAATAACATCAACATTTTCTAGCACACCCTTTTTATAGGGTTTAGGGTTTACTGTTTAGGGTGTAGGGTATGGGGTTTTGTGTGTAGGGTTTGGGATTTTAGGTATGGGGATTGCAGTTTAGGTGTATAAGGATTATGTTTTAGGGTGTAGGGTATAGGGTTTAGAGTTAGGGTATATGGTTTAGGGTGTTGGGTATAGGGTTTTGGGTTTAGGGAGTTGTGGTATGTGTTTGGGGTGTAGCGTGTATGGTTTAAGGTGTAGGGTATATTGTTTTGGGTGTATGGTTTATGGTCGATGGTGTAAGGTATAAGGTTTAGGGCGTAGGGTTTAAGGTATAGGTTATACGGTCACAGTGTAGTGTTAAAGTGTTTAGGGTTTAGGTTTTATTGTTTAGGTTATAAGATTTTGGGTGTATGCTATAGTGTTTAGGTTGTTGGATATTGGGTTAGGGAGTAGGGTATATGGTTTTGGGTTTAGGAGTTTGGGTTTATGTTCTCGGGTATAGGGTATAGGGTGGAGGGTTTAGGGATTAGGATTTTGGGAGTGGGATTTAGGTTCTTGGGTGGAGGATTTTGGGTTTAGGGTTTTAGGTGTAGGGTACATGGTTTAGGGTTTAGGGTTTAGGGTTTCAAGCATTGGGTATTGAGTTAAGGATGTAGGATATAGGGTTTTTGGTTTTTTGGTATACTGTTTAGGGTGTATGTTTTATGGATTAGGGTGTAGAGTATAGAGTTTACATTGTATGGTTTAGGGATTTAGGTGTAGGGTAATGGGTTTAGGGTGTAGGGTTTAAGGATTATGGTGTAGGGAATATGGTTTAAGGTTTACGGTTTATGATTTAGGGGGTAGGGTATAGGGTTTCCGGTGTAGGGTTTAAGGTGTTTGGTGTAGGGTTTTTGGTATAAGGTTTAATATTTACGGTTTAGGATATAAATATTATAAAATATGTTGTATTGTATTGGTTTGTGGGAGTATAGTTTGGGTTGTAGTGTGTCGGGTATATGGTTTACGGTGTACAATTTTGGGTTTAGGGTGTATAGTGTAGGGTGTAGTGTGTGGGGTTTGCGGTGTAGAGTAGAAGGATTATAGAGTACAGTTTTGGGTGTGTGGTATAAGGATTAAGATGTAGGGTTTAGGGTACATGGTTTAGGGTTAATGCTTTATATAGTGTGTTTTTATATTTTTCAGTTGTTTTATGTGTTTTAATGGTTTTTAGTGTTGATTATGGTTGTTTTGGTTTTTTGGGGTTTTATGGATTTTTTTTGTGTATTTTGGGGTTTTTATAAATTTTTGTTATGTAACTTGTTTTTATGCTTTTTAGGGATTCATATTCTTTATGGGGGTTTAATGGGTTTTTATCATTTTTAGGGACATAGGTTTTTAAGGGCAGAAGATGTGTGAGGCAAGGCTATTCTCGACCCCCACATATTTTATTAGAGAAAAAAGTCACAACAGACAAGGGAGGGGAGGGTTCAAATGATCCACACCCAAAAACCCTTTAAAATCACAAACCCAAATAACAAAAAAAGGAAAACTAAAATAGACACTAAAAACAAGTCCAATAGAAAAGACACACAAAAATCAAGTCAATCTATATCACAATAAACCTCATCCAGCTCCACACCATGGTAACCAAAGCTCGCACTAGGGCCAGCACCCACAGTAGTAATGCAGTAGTCCAAATCAGCAACTGTATCTATTGAGTACCAGCCAGACTTGTAGTCCACCTACATTCTAAGAATTTAAAAAAGATTCTCTCTGGCCCTCTCTTGCTCATCAATTTGTGAATGTCACTCCCTATTATTGATTTTGAGATTCAACTTGACTGCCCTGGAGGTGGTCTGGGTTTCTATAGGTTATGGGAGGGAGGATTAATCCTCCCACAGCCTTCACTACGGGGGGTGGGGGCAGAGGTAGGACAATATTCATGTACTACATTCTTATGAATGAATCCATCATTGGCCTCACTTGAGGCATTTTTTCCCCTTTCTTGCTACATGATCTAGGTGTTTCAGCACCCCTATTTTGTATCTTATTCTTTTCTTCCTTTGACCTGGACATAGCAGCATTTATCCTGATGTCATCCTCAGAAAACCTCTCCCTAAGTCTCTTAGCCTCACCCTCTAGGGGAAAATTTTCCATTTATTCAACCATCATGTCATGCTGTAGTACACAATGGTCTTTAGCAGATGAAACCCCATAAAAAACCACAGCCCTCTGCAGATTTAGAAGAATCATAGTTGGTGTTCGGTAGATGAAGCCCAACCATATCCTTCACATAAACACCAAGTAATCCACGAATCTGGGTCTGCTCCTTAACCATGATCATCTCTTTCTCAGCCAAATACATTTTACTCTCATCCCCTGCTCTCATATCTAGCTCAGCCAAATCCCCCTACCTAATCTCACCCCCATCACCTTAGCATCCCTAACCTACTCAGCCAAGGCTAGATCCTTTAACCTATTTTCCATAGTCACCACTTCTATATCTGGCAACATGCTACTAGTAGCACCCCCGCCGCTCGTCCTGAAGCCCATATCCACTCCTTCCTAGAGCAGCATTAGGGGGCCTCCAGATGTGTGTTCCCTGGCCATGTTTCTTGCACCGTAGCCTTCCCCTTTTCCATCTCTCTACCAAAAGAATTACCACATCCACAAGCATCCTAAGAACAAGATCAAGTTCTCCCTTCATCCATTAGAACTGCTTTGGTGACTACATCTCTGAGTTCACTCACATTCCTAGTCATACTTAAAATGAAACCACCAGATTCGATCAAAGCTACATCAAGATCACTCCCATACATCAAGTATATTTTTAATGGGTTTGAAACTGCAGCAACCAAGGATTGGGATGGAAAATGTTCGGTCACCCCCTTAACCCCACTCACCTCTACCAGGTCTCAGTTATTCTCAGCGGAACACAACTGAACTAGATTAACAGCAAACCAACCTGGGTCAGGATTATGGGTTATTAATATTTTCCAGAATGGATTTAGGGTTTTAGTGTTTTCTTATGGTTTTTATTCTTTTTATATTTTGGTGGGTTTTATTTTTTTTATTGAATTTTATGGTTTTATTGGATTTTTAGGATTTTTGTTTGGGTTTTTAGGCATGTTTAGTAATTTTAGGGGATTTAAATATTTTTTTGGGGTTTCTTGTTTTTTAGAGTTGTTTTATTTTTTTAGGGGTTCCACTATTTTATATGGCTTGTTGGGTTATTAGGGCTTTATTTTTTAATGGTTTTTATATTGCATTAAGTGTTTTTTGGTTTTTATGTTGTTTATGTTTTTTTGGTTTTTATGGGTTATTAGGGGTTTTATGGGTTTTCTTGATTTTAGAGTGGTTATTTATTTTATTTAAATCTTATGGTTTTATAGGGGTTTTTTGGGACTTTATGATTTTTTGGGTTTTTTTCCCTTTTATGATTTTTTATTATTTCATGGTTTTTATGGGTTTTATGGTGTCTTGGGATATTTTTTGTTTTTAAAATTTTTTATGGGTTTAAGGGTTTTTATGGTTTTTTTGGATTTTAGGGTTTTTCATGGTATTTGTGGTTTTAAGGCTTTTAGGGGTTTTGGTTTTTTAATATTATTTTGGTTTTAATTGTTTTATGATGTTTCAGGATTTTATGGTTTTTTATTTTATTAAGGTTCTAAGGTTATTTATTGTTTTTGGGGTTTGGGGGGTTTTTATGTGTTTTTTGGGTTTTGGGGTGTTACCGGTTATTAGGATTTTAATGGTTTTTATGAGTTTTTCAATGATTTTAGGGGATTTTTATTGTTTTATGGTTTTCATGAGTTTAGGGTTTTTTGTATTTAACGGTTTTTTGATTTTTAATGATTTTTTTTGTATTAGATGTTTTTTTTGGTTTTGATATGGTTTTTGGGAATATTCATTATTTTAGGTGGGGATTCATGTATTTTCATGATTTTTATCATCATTGTGGGTTTAAATGATTTTACAGTTAATTAGGGTCTTTAAATGTTTTACAGTTTTTAGGATATTTTATGGTACATTTTTAGGGTCATTTATTGTTTTTAGGGGTTCTTGGGTCTTTTATTTTTTAGGGGTTTTATGGTCTTCTTTGGGTTTTAAGGGATTTAAGAAATTTTTGTTTTTTTCAGAGGTTAATGTTTTTTTGAAATTTATGTTTTTATTGATACTTTTAAATTTAGAGTTTTATAGATCCTTTGGGGGTTTTACCTTTTTCATAGAGTTTTATAGTTTATGTTTTTTATGGTCCATTTGTGTATTTAGAGATTTCTAGCATCTGTTTTGGATTTATTAGGTTTTTATAGTCCATAAGGGGTTTTATGGAATTTTAGTTTTATTTAGTGTTTTTTGTGATTTTTGATGTTCTTTTTGGGACTTAGGGTTTTTAGGTCCCTTTATGGTATTTAGGATTTTTAGAGTCATTTAGGGTTTTAGGGTATTTTATCACCTTTTAGGGGTTTAAGATTTTTGAGTGCCTTTTTGAGTTTTTATATCTTTTATTATGATATAGGGGGTTTAGGTTCATTTATGGGTGCTTTAAGGGTTTTAGGGTTTTTAGTGTTTTTAGGGTTGTAATTATTCTTTTTCATGCTTTTAGGGGTTTTTAGGCGTTTTAGGTGTTTTTAAGGTTGTAGGATTTTTATTTTTTTCGAGGGTTGTAGGGTTTTAAGTATTTTTAGATTTTTAGGTTTTTAAGGTTTTAGGGATTTTTAGGGGGTTTATGTGTTTTAATTATTTTACAGGTTTTAAAAGGTATTATGTTTTTTATGGATTTTATGTATTCTTTCGTTTTTTTTGGTTTGTAGGTTTTTTTGTGTTATTAATGGGTTTTCGGGTTTTTATGATTTTTATGGTTTTTGTTTGGGTTAGGGTTTTTACTATTTTAGGGTGTTTATGGATTTTACTACCTTTAGGAGTTTTAATTGGTTTTATGTTTCCCTAAATATTTTTAGGCTATTAAGTTTGTTAGTTTTTTAGGTCTTTTACAAATTCTATAGGAATTTAGGGATTTTTTGGGTTTAAGTGGTGTTTGAATTTTTAAGTGGTTTAATGGATTTAAATTTAATTTTGGGATTTCATATTTTTTTAGGCTTTCTAGTGTTTTAGGGTTTCTACTAATTTTTAGCGGTTTTAGTTATTTTTAAAGTTTTATTTTTTTTAGGCGTTTAGTGTTTGTGTGGGTTTTCATGGATTTTAGGGGGTTTTGGGACATTATTAATGTTGGATTTTTTAATTTTATTAAGAGGTTTAATTTTTAATGGGTTTTTATGCGTTTTATGATTTTCTATTTTTTTAGTGTGTTGGGGGTTTTAGGGGTATTTGTTTTTTATGGATTTTGATGGGATTCTCATGTTTTTTTGAGTTTTGTGCGCTTTATGGGATTCAGGGTTTTTGGAGATTTGTGTTTTTGGGGGGTTTTGGGATTTCTAAAATATTTTTATGGTATTTTTGTTTTTTATAGTGTTATTTAGGTCCTTTTATGGGTTTTAGGATCTTTAATTATCTTTTATGATTTTAAGTAGTTTTAAGGGGTTTTATGTCCTTTTTGGGGTTTATGTTGTTTTAGGGGTTTTGGGTGTTTATGTGTGTTTTTTGGGGTTTTTAGGGGTTTAGCTTTTTTTGGGTTTAAAGGGTTTCTTGGGGTGTTATTTTTAGTGATTTTTTTTGGATATTATGTGTTTTTATGGATTTTATGGTGTTTAAGGGATTTAAGTGGGGTTTAGTATTTTTTGAGTTTTAGGTGGTTTTTTGGGTTCCATTGGTTATTCATGGGTTTTAAGGGGATTAATATTTTTATGTATTTTTTTTATTATAGATTTTTATACATTTTTAATATTTTTAATAGTTTTATGGTTTTGGGAATTTTTAGTATTTTTGATGGTTTTTAGGTTTTTAGGATTTCTGTGGGTTCTTATTGTTTTTAGAATTGTTAGATTATTTTTGAATTTAGTGTTATTAATAGGGTTTAAAGGTATTTAGTAGGTATTAAGGGTTTTTGGGTTATTATTATTTTTTGTGATTTTATAGATTTTTTATACATTTTTTGTTATTATTTATTTTTTAGGGTTTCTGTGTTTTATTGGTATTTTTTGGACCATTTAGTGTTTGGGGTATTTTAATTGTTTTTAAGGATTTTAAGAGGTTTTTACGATTTAAGAGTTAGGGGTTTTATGATACATGTAGTTATTTTTTTGTTTTTGGTGTTTTTTTTATTAGTACGGTTTTTAGGGATTTTGGGTGTTATATGGGTTTTAATGGTTTTAAAAAAATTTATCTCGGGTTTTAGGATATTTTATTGTTTTAGGTTTTTTATTAAATGTAGGTATTTATAAATGATCTCGAGTTTTAATATTATTTTTATGGATTATAGAGTTTTTTTATTGTTTTAGTATTCTAGAGGTATTTTTAGGGTCATTAGTGTCTTTTAGGGGTTTTCGTGGGTTTATGGATTTTCTTAGTTTTTTGGAGTTCTGAGGGGTGGTTTGGTTTTTGAGGGGTTTTAAGAGATTTTTTTTGTTTTTTGTTGATTATGGATTGTTTTTTGATTTGTAGTATTTTTTTTTGTTTTTAAATTTTTAGGAGTTTTTGGTGGGTTTTGTTTGTTTATATGGATTTTTATAATTTTAGGGTTTTTAATATTTTATGGTATTTTTATGGTTTGTGTGTTTCTTATGGAATTTTATGATTTTTATGGGTTTTTATGATTTCTTTTGATTGGGGGGGGGGGTTTATTGGTTTTTAGATATTTTAAGGTTGTTTACATGTTTTTATAATTTTATGGTGTTTAAGGTATTTTGCAGTTTTTAGGGTGTTTGGATTTTTAAAGGATTTTAGGGTTTTTTAATTTTTTTAATTTTGAGAGGTTTTTATTGGTATCTGATATTTTTAGGGTTTTTAGGGATTTAGTGCGTTTATGGTTTTTTATGGATATTTTATGTTTTTAAAGGGGAGTTAGCATTTTTTTCATTTTGAGTGTTTTTTCTGTTTCATTTAGGTGGTTTTGTGATTTTTACGGTCACTTTTGCGTATTTGTGGTGTTTATAGTTTTTTCGTTTTTTTCTATTTTTTGTGTTTTCAGGGATAGTTTAGTGGGATTATGAACCTTTAGTGATCTTATAGGATTATAGTTTTTTATATTTTTTTGAATTTTTAGAGTTTTATTGGGATTTTAAGGGTATTATGGGGTTTTATGGTTTTTATGGTTTTTAAGATTTTAGAATCTTCTAGTTTTTATGTTTTTAATGGGGCTTATAATATTTTTAGTAATTTTTTGGGATTTATAGTGTTTTTAGTGTTTTTAAATTTTTAGGGGATTTTTAGCTGTTTATGTGTCTTTAGGGTAACTAGTATTTTTAAGGGTTTATACTATTTTAGGGGAATTGGGGGTTATTGTTTTTTGGGATTTTAGGGTTTTTAGGTGATATATGGTACATCCAATCAGATGGAAAATGATGACGTCTTTCTTGCCTAGGTGTGGACTACCACATTCATGAGGAGATGTTATTAATTTCTCATTTTGTTCAGGAATGAATGGTATTAGGGATAATTTTTTAATATATATTATATCTAATACCTAACAATGATTATGAAAAGGTGATATATTATTTAACATTATTTCATCTCATTCATCGGGATAGTGTATATAGAGCTTATGCATATGTACGACATACCATCTCCAAGAACAATGTAATTAATTTTCGATCTATAACTTTATAAATTGATTTAAATATATATATATAATATATTTAGAAAATATTTGTATCATGGTTAACAATTAAGATATTATTATACAATGATAAAAGATAAATAATTGAAAATAAAAAACAAAAACATAAATATGAAAGGAAGCAGTTGTTACCTGAAACATGATCTTATTAAATAATTGTTAATAAATTTTTAAAAAAAGTTCACAGGTAAAAAATATATAGTATGAAATATACGAGTGCAGTTCTATTATAGTATTACAATAAATCTAAATTTTTTATATATTTGGTTCGAATGAGTACAATGAAATTCGAAACATGAGGTCAGAGATTTTTCTCACTTTTATTTTAGTGAGACACATGTCATATTCAAAAATTTATTCTTTTATCTGGTGTATATTATACACATTAATTTATTTTATAGTTATTCTCATGAATATTCAAAAATATTCATATTATTATAAGGTTCTTTATTTCAAGGAGATTATAATTCAAAAGTACCATATAGGTAATGGTTTTATGTAACAGTATCTTTATATATATGTATTATTTGTGATTTCTCTTCTAATGATGAAATATTATGATATCTCTATAAAAAACTCTTTTAATTTATTATCCTTTGGTTATATCAATATAATATATTTTTCTCTTTCTTTTTTCTCCCATTATGTACTCAAGAGAATAAATTTTTTTAATAGAAAAATATACTTTATTTCTCCCATCACTCAAAAATCCTGTTTCATCCATGTCTATATATTACAAGAGTGTAGCATAATTTTTTTTTATTCTCAAATTATTCATTAATGAAATTTTTTCCCATTTTTTAATTTCTAAAAAATGTTTTAAAAAGTATCATTTTGTTTTTATCAAATTGAGGACGTTTTAACTTTTGACTAATATGTGAAAGGAATCATTGTTTTCATGTGTACAACATGAAAAAAAATTCCACTATTATTTCCACATAATTTTTTGAAGCATCCTTTTACACTTGAAAAGTTATTTTCGAAGGAAAATTTTTAATACCATTTTGAAAATTCCATGATTATAAATAATAGATTTCAAATTGGAAATTATATTTTCCTCAAGAGTATTTTAATGATCTTTCTATGGAATCTCTATTCATCAATAGTGACAAAAAATTGGTGGTTTCTATTTTTTCAATGATTATGATCCAATATAAACCTCATTATTCTCTTTATAGATTATTTATGATTATCACTATGATGATATAGAGTTTACGAAAATTGTTTGTTTCCTTTAGGTTATTCTTTAATGAAATGTCTATCAAACCTTTTCCATTTCATGGATTGTAATATGATGAATGTTTTATGATCTTGTGTAAAAACGTTTAGGGATTATATGATGGGTGGGACCTATAACTCCATATAATTAATTTGGTAATGATTATTGTTCTATGGGATCATTGGGTAGATTGGAGGTTAATCCAAAGATCTAAAAAAGAGGGTACATGGGAGGTTAGCCTGAGGATGAAATAATTGGGTAAACAAGATGTTATCCCAAGACCAAAATAAGAGGTTACTTGAAATGTTATTCCAATTCCATATGAGGGTACATGAAAGGTTATCCCAAGCATGAGGTTGGTATATTGGTGATTATCCAAAACCAAACAGGTTATAGAAATATTGGTTGGTATTATTATGATGGGATTTTTTATGCTTATGTGCATGCCACAAATTAATGTCGTATGAAAATGTTATTCTCTCATAGATTTTGGTCTTTTATTCCTTATTTAATCATGTCTTATGAACATCCAATATTTATTACATGACTCAAGTTTAAGATCTATGATATTATGGGTATAGTTTCTAAATGTTATTCTCATGTTCTCATAACCTTATGATCATGTTATATTTATATCTCCCTTGTTTGCCATTACTAAGCATCTGATCTCACACATTACTAAGTTTCCTTTCCAGGGTTATGAGGAAAGGTATTATGTATCGTATTTCTCTGAAGGGTGATGTTTATAAAAAACTTCATGGGAGATAATTTATTTTACCTATGAACATATAGTTTATGTATAAAATTTTCCAAAATCACCATACCTATAAAATTGTTCTGTGGATCATTATATTAACTGATCAATATGAATCTATAAATATGTGATATAAATTTATGAAATTTTTTCCCTTATAGTTTGTATCATATCAAGGTTTTGTTAACAATTTGAAACTAGGACGAGAAAACATTAATGAGATCCCAAGGGATATGTATATGGATAATTCCAACAATAGAAATTTTTTTAAGAATTTTACTAAAGGATAGAGTGAGTGTTTTTCATGAAAATACCACCATTCCTAGACACTATAACTGGATGTGGGTCTATAACAAATTTAACTGCGGATAATGGCACCAAAAAATGGAGTATTGGTTTTGGACTTGATCATCACCTTGTGTATGAAAATGGTTCGTGCACAACAAATGGTTTGACATGCCTGAATGATGTGTTTTAGGAACTCACAAAATCATAATGGAATATAAATAATGATTTTAATATATGAGGAATATTAATTAATGGAAGGTGTCATGATATATACATCATTTGAATACATTTCCATGATTTATGACTATCAGCAATCATTCTTGATGGTCATGATATCCATTTCTTAGTGTGGTATTTAAGATAGATTGGAAAATTTGATGTGGTAATAGGTAATATGAAATAATAATGTACATCTTTTGAGCTTAGATATATTGTTTCTTGTATACGAGGAATGTTTTTATGGAATAATAATTAATATAAATAATAATAATAATATTTTGAATTGTCAATAAAAACACCAAATGGCATGAGGATCACATCTCAAGTCGATAATTATTCTCCATTTAATGTATGTGGGAATGTGGTTTCTACAAATACTTTTATTTTCCCATTTGTTGAATTTGATTATATATTAGTCTGGATTTTATTTTTCTACATAAAACCCAGATCAATTTTCGGGTAATGTAAGTCAAAATTAATATTTCGAAACAACCATTGATTATATACCAGTGCGATTATAAAAATGAACTTCCAATGGAAATTGTACCCATTGTACATGTCTTAGTTCCTCTTAAAATGGGGTTTTCATATTAGACGGTTGGGGAGAAACTCCACATCAGTGATATTCCTATTTTATGAGTGTTTTTTGATGTATTTTTAGAGGAGTTTTATATTTTTCCACCAAATCAATAATTTTAGTTCTCAATATAAATCATACCTAGTGATACACTTATTTCAAAGTCTCCTTATAGAATATACATGATTGAGTAGCATGAATTTAAGAAGAATCTCCATGGAAAACATGATACTAGAGTTAATCAAATAAGTGTGTCACCTTGGGTACACCAGTTATTTTTTATATGAATAATGATGGATCGGTAGGAACCTGTATTGATTATTAGGATCTTAAAAATAACAAAATCAAGATAATTATCATATATATAATATTTATGACTTTTCTGATCATATTTTTGGAGATCCATACATTTACAAGATTGAACGTCATTACGTATATCACCATTTGAGGTTCAAGAAGGAGTATTTATCCCAGACAACATTCCATATAAGTTACAGACATTATCCATATATAGTGATTTCATTTGGTCTTGGTAATTACACCCTACTATTTTCATGAAATTAATGAGTAGAGTTATTAGAGATCAGTATTATCAGTTTGTGTTATTCATTATATAAGATAATATTATCTATTTAAATCCAAAGGAAGAGTTTGCACATCACTTGAAATTATCCCTATAGACAATAAGGAAGGACAAATTGTATAAATAATTAACAAAGTGTTGATTTTGACTAATAAAATTCATTTTTGGGTCATATAAATTCAAGAGAGGGTATAATTATGGATCCATAAATTAAATAGGCTATTAATCATTGGTCTATACTGACCACCATGACTACAATATGAATTTTCCAAGATTTGGAAGGACATTATTGATGGTTTTTAGATAATTTCTCGTAGCTATCCACTATAATATCCATGTTAACTCAAAAGGGAGTTTATTTCCTCTAGAGGTATGAATGCGAGGATGATTCAAGGAACTTATCTTTGTTGTTTTTGAATGAGTATTCAAGATATAATATTTATTCCTAACTTCTTGTTTTCAATGTTTTGGAAGATTTTATAGAAGAGTACATGTTAATTTTGTTCATTTATATATTCTAATTTTATTCATGTAGGGTTGAAACATCCTAGAGTAGTATGAGAGCATTCCCACTATTTAATCCTTCATTTTCAGTGTGTAATGGTAAGATACAAACATTAGTGGTATTTAGTAATAGGAACATAATGGGAATCATAATTCATTGGAATAAAAATATCCTTTTTGTATCCTTATGAGAATATAGTGGTGAATTAATGATTGGAGGGAAGAATTAATCATGAAACATTGTTATCCTTTACAACCATACCATCTAAGTAATTAATGATTGTGATTTTTCTATATTTAGTAGTATAAGAGGTAATGTTAATTTAATTAGTTATTGAGAGAGTTAGGTCACTAAATAGTAAAATATGATGACTTAAAATAAATCATAGAGATCATTCACCCTTAATCAATGTCCCTGACAGTGCTACATTACCAGACCTAGGCTCTTGAAGAGGTAATAAGTATAAGGTTCTCTATAAAAATTCATTATGTTATTTAGTAAATATAGGCAGTATTCTATGAATGTAAGGAGTGTCCAATATTTTATGGAATAAACTATAATTGTGTGTGGAATTGGTGGATTGCATGTCTTCTTTGTCTTTACCATGTTGTATGAGATGATGAAATGGTAGTATTTAAACGTTTGAATGATAATTCTATAAATTCCATAACTGAATGAAAAATTATAGAGGTAAATTTAATGGGATGAAATTACATTCTAATATCACATAAATAAATGCTATAAGAAAGGGAATGTGACTCTATGTTTTCATGATACTTCATTGTTTTGGGATTTTCTAAAATTACACTTTCATTGTAGTAGTAGTGACCCAAAACAACCTAACCAACCCGAACACATCATATAAACTGGAGTGGAAATATCACAATGAAAACAAAAGATATCTTAATTCCTCCTCAATGATTATATAATCATCATTAAAATCACATAGATTGATGAAAATTATTGATCCACTATAGATAAATGACTTGTGAATTTTTCATCAAGCTACATAAAAATAATTTTGTGCCTTAAATCATTCCCTTCCAAACCAAATAATTGGGATGAAGCTATAAATCACCAGATAATATCATTCTTAAGCACTTCCAACTGATAGAAAAAACATCATTGTATAAAAAATAGAAATATAGGGATCAGAAATCTAACCTAACAATGAAATTACTGATAATGATAAGATAAATAGTGATGGAATTGTTAAATTAGTGTAACAAATAACATTTTCAAAGAATAATTTTTGATATAAAAACCCTGAACTCGCACTCATAGATCCAATTATAGAAACCTAATCATTACATTCCATAATTTCTATCGATAAAAACTACATAATTATATCCATGAAAAACATATAAAATGAAATTGAAATATAGGATCACTAAATCACCCAATGAATGCGTAGGGTAAGTGTTTTAAATAATTAATAAAAACTCTTAAATAATAATAATCATTTTTTATCTGATAATTTATTTATAAAATTCACAAATCTTATTATTAAACATTGTATATTCATCATCAAACAGATGAAAACCTTATTGAAATTTTCACTAGGTTTATAAAAATCCATATGAGTTTGTAATAGATAACAAATTACATCCATTCGCAAGGTGGAAATTGTTTTACACACGAGTGATGGTTTTGTGTCCCAATTGATGGAGCATGAGATTGATAAATATTATTCAATCTAAATAAAAAAATATCATTATATGGGAGATACATAATTTGTTATATCGAAATGGTTAGGACATAATTAAATCTGGATAAAAAAGAAGAAAAATTAATGTTCTTAGTGAATATGAATACCTATTACTTGAAAGTGCACCTTTAGATATCCTCTTAAGGGACCAATGGTTTGTCTTTTTAGAATAAAGGAACCTCAAGAACATGGAAATTAATTTTTAAAATAGTATTTTAAAGTTTTTGATCTATTTGGATGGATAAATACGGTGTAGTGAAATAAGAGAAGGGTGTAATTTTATATGTGAGGTGATGAGATCATTTACAAATTCATGAAATATTAAAAAATGCATCAAAATCAAGTCAAATGGTGCCAAAATTTCAACAAATTTATGATAATGGGGGTATGGTCTTAATATAATCATCCCATTAAATTTTCATAGCTTTAGATATCAAATTAATTCTTTCTTATTGGATTAACCCTTGGATTATTCAATTTTAACCTTATCTATAGTAATTAATTTTTAAATATTAAAGGGTAATATATTTTAATATAAGGTCAAAGATTACCCATATATGGATAAGGTATGATATTGTTGACCATATCATATCTACCATTCCCTCTTTCCAAATTATATTGGTTTTTAAACAATTTAATATAATATTATTTGCATATATTAGCATTACTTCCATTTTTGAGGTCATTAAATTAATTTGAAATCAAATAAATTATGACAATGATTGAATTAAAATATAATCCATTATGACCATTCTAATAAGATATATTAATCTATAAAATTTTTGAAACAAAATAATTCATTAAAATTTTATTTTTTTAATATTTTTGAATTCATTAATTTTGTTTTTTTATTAATTGAATAAATATTATCATAGGAATGTTTTATTATGTAATGTATTTATTCAATTACTAAAAATTAAAAAATCAATTACCACGAAAAATTAAATTAAACCATCCTTAAAATTAACATTTAAAACCAAAAAATAATCTATTTTATCATTATGTAAGAATAGTAGAGATATTAAAGTCAATAGTGTGACATTTTGTTTTTATTATTTTTTTAACAGATAAATAACTGTCAATATAAAAGGGAAATTTCACAAAGTGGATTCATTTTGGAGACATAGATAGAAATGGAAGAACTTAATTCATCCAATATAACAAATGAACGTGTTATATAAATTTGAAATCCTTATCTCAATGTATTAACCCAATTTTAATGGGTACTGGTAAAGCATCTGCATATCATGTTCCAATGTACACTTATCTAGACCACTATTACATCATAACATATGACCCAAGGTTAATACACTGATGAAGAACCATCCCAAAATAGTTTTGAATCTCCACTTGAAACTCCATGATAGTCGAACCATCCTCATAATTCAAAACTCTCTAGACAAAGACATGAGAGTAATAATTTATTTATCAATGAAATTGGAACACAAGGATGAATTAATGAATCTACTCCAATTTTGGTGAATGAAAAATTTATTATCCCACCCTAATGAAATACTGAAACACCTCAAAAGTCCCAACAAATTGGATAGGGAGCATACTCTTTCAACGAAACTGTTATTGCCCATGTTTATGGGAAACCCTAAGAAACTCATGGTCTCCAACCTAAAACTCCAAATGTTACCTCCATTAATCATTAATGGACGACCATATAAATCCTTAAATGGAATCATGCTGATGAAATAGTGGTATTTTTTATAAGTATACTAACAAATTGAATATATATCACCCAATATATATAGAAATCCATGATGCAATACCATAAAATTTCCTCTAGGGTTTGAATAGTCTTCTTGATATACTCATCTACCTAAGGATGGAATGTACTAAAAAGGTGAAATACAGAGATAAAATAATTTTGTAATCCTCTCCAATAATAAAAGGCAAAATTTGCATCACAATAAGAAATAATGGTCCTCCAAACCCCATGGAGTCTCACCTCTCCATCATAAAACATCAATCCTATGATATCCATGGTTAAAAACTCCAAGATCATTAAGATGTAAGCCTATTTTTTAACAAATGATCATCTATTACCCATATATCATGAATTATCCCAATGCTTGGGGATACCCTAAGAAAATTTCCATATACATTTCATCCCACTTCCACATAGGAACATCCATTGGATGTAAGACACAACTAGAAATTGGGAGCTCATCATTTACCTACTATAAACCCATAAATTAAGCCACATACTCCACCATAGAATGTTTTATCAGAGAACACCATAACTACATACGCAAACCATGATAAATTTTAAAAACTCCTAGATGAACTTTTATTGTCATGATATAAAACACATGAAGGAATCCATCATGAATCACTAACAGAATGATCAACCTACCCCAAAACAACATTCTATATTTACCATCTTATGACCATCTATCAAGAGAATCAATAGGGCCTAAAGAGTTTCTCATCACCTCCACTTGTGAGTCTCCCCACTAATACACATCCATCTACTACACAAAGTCTACCTCCAGAGACATATGATAAATATAGCATTGGACACCACTTCCTTCCATATCAAGTCTCATATACTCAAACTCATCCATCCCTTTCCAAACATCTATAGTCTATTATTCCATATCACCTTGAGACTTCTAACTCAGTGCATTAGCCACAAAATTTAAATTTCCTAGGGAGAAACATATATCAAAATCATAGTCATGATAAAACATCATTGGCCTACATTGTTGTAGATTAAAATCCCCATGATAAAGTATATAAAAAATTCACATGTGATCCATGAAGACCATAAATCACTCCAAAATGAGGATTTGTAACCAAAACATCATCACAAACACAAACAACACTATATCTATATCATTGTTGGATTAGTTACACTTATGTGGGAATGATTGAATAGACCCATAAGAGATAATTTATTTCTAATTCACCAATATGAATCCCAATCCAAGAATGGAAGCATCCCAGAACACCTCAAACATCCTTTGTTCCTATGGAAACTAGAGAACCAGAGAACTAATAAATTTCTCCTTAGTATTGTCAAACACATCCTACCAATTATATGTCCAGATAAAATCATGATACTTCTTAGTCAGATCTATCAACAAGTCCCTAACCTTTGATAATTATGATAAAAACCTCTAGTAATATCTCGCATGACCAAGGAATCTATTATCCTATACCACATTCTTGGATACATCCCAAGAAACAACTTCCTTTATTTTTTTAAAGACTATAGCTACACACTTTGGGATACTACTTGCCTATGGATATTCACCTATCCAGTCAAAAAATTACACTCATAAAACATCCCATAGAGCTAGTTAAATAAAATAACATAAAATATATCCCTATGAAGATCAAAATTCTCCCCATTTTATTCCGATTATATTAAGATATCATTGATTTACACAACTATAAACTGGTATAGTAACATTAAAAAAAATTCATGATCCACATTAAATCATCAGGTATTTTCATGGCAACTAACATCCCTTTCAATAGTAATTTACTATGATATTCCCTCTCTGTAGCCCTTACAAGGTGTCCCACATGATATTATAAATATCATCAAAATCATTGGGAATACAACTTTAAAGGTGTTGGATCCCCTCCTCCTCTTTATTTGTGAAATTTAATTCTAATATGGCACATGATATCAAAATTTATCAATTGGTATATTGTCCACACATTACACCTAATATCCTTATGATGTCAGTTTATGAGAGTCAACTTCACTCTTATAAACCCTCCATTAATTATTATGTACCCTCGTTACACTTCCAAAATTGTCATCTGATTTCTTTTGCCCATCATTTGTGTGGAGAATAGTCAACAAAACTTTCAACATAAGGATATTTACCTAGATGTACATATTATTAAATGATTTCGGAATTCCATGTATATATCCCACTACATAATCATAGGATTCAATGTGATTAAAGTAATTCTTATAATGAATAAAATATGTGGCACTCTTATGCATGTACATGTTATAAATGTGGAAGGTTTTACTAGAATTATGTATACCTCTGGTGAATTGGGTAATTTTTTATTGCATGTGATAGAATGTATAATGCATTGAAGTTTTTACTAAGAAATGTTAAAATGTATTGGTGGTTATCCTAGAATTTTTTTATGATGCAATGTTTTATTTTGTTGACACATTCCCATATTTTATTTATATTATCATCTTATTCCATAATTAGATTTTTATGTTTAGGATTCTCACCCCTATTATGTTTCCTTGAAATGCATCCTGAATCAATTGTACTACATTACCCTGTTCTATTCTATGATTATTCCCCTACTAAACATTATATCTCTCCATTGTTTAATGTAAATCTTCATGTTATCCATTGGAATTTAAAAAGAGAAATTGAATTTTATGTGAAATATTTTGGAGTTTTTATAAACAATTTTTTTACCCATGATTCATGTTAATATAATATTTATGAAATTTTACCAAAAAACATGGATTCATAATCTTCTAGAATTATATTATTTATAACATTATGTAAAGAATCATGAATTATTGTTTAATAGAATTTGGGTTGTCAAATCCACACATGTACTAAACATAAATCTTATATATCCCATGTAACATGTGTTCTTGAATATTTATATCCTAAAATAAAATCATTACATAAAATAATTACATATGGTTATTGATTCAATTTAATAGATAATTTCAAAATAATATTGAATAAAACTGAATATTGAACCTTTAATGTGTCACATAATCCTAAATAACTTTTAAAATATACAAAAATATCATTTATACATACCACAATACTATATAAAATAGCTACTAAAATGTATATCTATTTTGTTTTAGGATATAAACCACTTGAAAATAAGTAAAACTACAAAACAAACATTTCCATCATAAAATATATACATTATGTTCATCCATTATAGTATTCTCTATTATTTGGTTTTAAGACATAGTGGTTTGAAAATACAAACCTTTCTCAGCTTCGTCCCCTGATCATGTATCAACAAAATCATAAAACCAAAATGGTTATGATAATATCATAATGAATCATAGTATATTAATAGGAAATATAAATATAATGATTTATTTTACAATGACACCTGCATTTAATCATTTATCACTTTCATTTAAACCATGTCATACTTTTCAATGCAATATCTCTCATTGTTTTACCCATGTTAATTTATGTTGTGCTCTCTCATTCATCATAACATAATCCCAAACATTAAATAGGAAATAAATCCTTCATAATGGTTCATAAATATTTTCAAATCAACTAAATCATATTTATAAATTGTATCAAAACAAGTGTACAATTAGGCCTATTTATTGTACGTCATGTGACGCTTGATTTAATAACTAAATCACCCATTTGGTGTTATTACCCCTAGATACGTCTATTATAGGGCCTATATCAATATATATTATATAGAAAAAGATTTTATTTATAGTAAATCTAGAAAACCAATACTTCATGATGTTACCATATGTATATAATTATCCCTCATACTTATACATTGGGTTTTTAGAAATGTACCCTTATTATAATATCCAAAATATTCAATATTAACTCAACTAAACTAAAGGATTATCTATACCTTTTATAGTAGGGTAATACATAATATATCAAGAATTTTGATCTTTTAAAACTCCTAAAATTTCCTCAACTAGAAACATCATAATATCTAATGTTATGTAAAGCCTATTGGAATACTAATTATGATTCAAAATCCTAATATCCATGTAATTACATTAAATAATAAACATTCCAATATAACTCATTACCAATACAATTTATAATTATATATTTATAGAATTTGGAGAAAAAAGTTTCTAAAAAAATCATATCTATTTAATTTAGTGATTATTTTCCCATTAAATAAATAACAACTTAATATGTTACAATTCATAAACGCCTCCCTCAAAATCTTCTTATGAAATAACTTTTTAGATAGTATATTACACCATTCCTTTCGTACTAACCTAGGGTAAAATAAAATATAATAAATGGGAGATATATTATGATATATAAAGGTAAAAATAATCAATAACAATAAAATATAATTAGTAATCATAATATCATCTAATTAGTATAATCATGATGCAAAAAATTCATAACCCAAAAATATTACATCATAAATCATTGAATTTTACATGGATTTAAAGGTGTGTGTAAACACGATAATATAATTATAAATAATAAAACATGATCCAGAGATCATAGGAAATAATGTTGAACAATCATAAGAATAATATTTGTTAGTATTTTAAACCTAGATACTTTCCAACCCATTCAATAATAAAATTATATGTACCAATAAACACCATCACAATCATACTTTTTAAACCTTGAAACATTATAACATATAGGCATAAAATTTCAATATTCTGAGATATATGTCTTTATGTAATTAATTATATGGAGAAAAAGGTCCCACACATCTCATAATCAAAATATTTATAATTCACTTGAATTCAATCAAATGTCACAACATTAAGAACCCGTTAAAATTAAATTTCATTCCTAAAAATTTAAAAATAATGATAATTCACATAAATACTATAAAAAACAATGGAAATAAAAATGTAACCATTAAACACTTAATAATTTTCCCACAAATTTTTTTTATTATAAGGATTCATGTAAGAATATAATTAATTATTCCATCTGTAGTCATAATTTGATAAACCCATGGAATATAAATTATTATCCAATGACATCATGTGACATGTTATGTAAATACCATTTCATCATGATGATAATTATTATATTATTTACCCATCATAGATAAATGTAATTGTATTAAGAAAATATTTTTCCAAAATCAATAAACTTATGGAATCTATGTGAACACCATTTAATAAATATAATAAAGAATTAGGTATTCCTAGAGAAAAGAGATTGAATTAAATATTTTGTTTATATATTGAATGAAATTAATAAATTTAAAATATGCAATGGATCATTACATTTATATACATGATAAATACATAAAACTTACATATAAATAGGGTGTGTGGTATCATTTGATGAATGTCCTCTATCAAACATAAGACATATCAAGGGTATTTGAAATGGATGATTTATAAGATTTTAAAATATAAACTCAGTTTAGATGTATGAAAAAACCTTATTATAAAAGTATATAATTTTCATATATTTTATTTTGTCATAGTATAATGTCATATATATTTGAATAGATTAAGTAGTTGTCATGTGAAATATTTAATATTAAGAAAATAGAAATAAATAAATCACATGATATATTTTACCATTACAGAATCCAAAAAATAATCATTCCGCTCATGGGAAACTCACCTCCTATGAAAATTTAAATTGATAATATAATAAATACATTAAATGAATATAAAATGCTTAACAAACTTTTTATTTAGGGAAAATTATTATTATAATCATGAAATTAAATTATAAAGCTTTTTACTCCTACTAATTTAAATTTTTGGAAAATAGTGAACCTGATGTCTACCAACATTGTGTATCTTCTTCTCTATAGAAGAACACTCCAAAAAATCAGGCTCACATGTATGGATATAATTAATTTTGACCAATAAATTATTTATTTCATTGAATTATTCAATTACATATGAAATATTTTATCAAACCATTCTGTTATGGTAATACCATAGGCATTATAATACATTGATATTATACTTGCTTGTTTTACATAGAATTATAAATGAAAATAAAATATATTATCATGAAAATATAATAATTCAAAAAAAAACACTGAATTATATGGTATATATAAAATAAAATATATTACAAAAGAAAAATAGAGAATAGAATAAATGGATTTTAGAAATACACTCTTTCTTTATGACAGAGATTTCTAATAGGTTTGAACAGAGGTAGTTTTATCAAAGATTTCCCTAGACCAAGAACAAGATGAAATACATCAATTGAGGCTTCATAAAGATCATTTAAATGAGAAATTAAAACCCATATAAATCCTTATGATATCCAATCATGATAAATCTCCAAATATTATAGCCATCAGTGTTTATCTTATTCTTAGATTGTAAGAATATTTTGAGAGATTTTGTATGTAGAAGTTAGGATGATATAAATATTTATTTATAAATGAAATAAATTATATATATATATATGGATTCATAATTAATTTATAATGAATAATAAATAATAATGAAGTATATTTTGAAAACAAATTTATTCAATTAACTTTTCTAAATAACTATCAATATCACATATTGATTAAGAATTTATTTTATAAGCAGACATTTATTTTATGCACAAATAATTTTATATTATGATTATAAATATATTATGCATATATTATGATGTATATAAAATAAATTCTCTTATTTAAAACAAACTAATATTGATTTAACTAGTAATTTATTAGAAATAAGAATAATAATTTTTAATATTGATAAATTCAAGTTGCTAAAAACATTGTTTTTATATATCTTTTGTTTCAACATAAAAGGAAACTTTCACATATTTGAATTTTGATTTATATTAAATGGATTCCAAAATTAGAATCATCATATCAAAATTTTATACGATGGATAAAATTATATTTATTTTTAAAAGATAATTACCATAGTAAATATTTAATCACTATTAAAGGGAAAAATAGAGGTAATCTACCTTTCCATGAATTATACTAAAAAAACATAAATAATATAATTTATAGAAGAAATTTTTTTTCTATAAAGTTAATCATACTTGACACACAAAAATTCATAGTTTAACTGTGATGTGATTATATCCTTACAATTCACCTACGAGTAGATTCCAAAAAATTTCACTTGTTTTCACCTATAAAAGGAACTCAATTACACCCATATAATTCATCACATATACTTATAAATTCCATTTATACTCTTCCAATTTTACCTCCATAATATCCCTTTTCCTGTTTTAGAATCACTTGTTTTCATTAAATATTATTATGTCCTCCAATCTTGTGAGGTCTTTTAAGATAATATTTAATCCATTAAGGTATGTATTATCCACACATTAACATTTTCATTAATATATTTATCAACCACTATGCCTTAAAATCAATTTATACCAAAAAAATATAAATAAATAATTATGACTATTAGTATTAAAATTTTATTATGGTTATGGAACAACCGTAATATATCTCCCCCTTATATTGTCAAATGAAAACTTCAGTCATGTTATGCATGGAATTTATCCCCCAGGTGTCTTTTCCCAATGCATAGACCCCATGTTTTGATGTTCAACAGTATCAATTCCATCATTATGGGATCTGTGATTATTATTATCCATACTTTCAATTATATTCATGAATATAGTATGAACTTAGTGTTAGTTGTGTATAGTTTCATTTTGTACATTTATTTACGTCATTTCACTCCTATCAGGTTTATGTTATGAAATATTCTGCTACATGTTATTCCATAATAAACATATGAGATCACCCTAATGTTTTTTCTTTCTGTAGGAATCCTATAGGAGGTCAATGTGTAATTTCTACGGATATGATTTTAGGGATATCAATTTTCTCGAAATGTGGTCATACTGCAACTTATGTTTTCAAATGTGATGTATGTATATATCTATAATTAAAATACTACTATGCTATTTAATCCTACATGATGTATTGTATTCTATACTTAAAATTCAATTAAAATACAAAATCAATGTTTTTAGAATCTATGATGTTACAGATACATACTAAAAATAAAAAATAAATCGAAAATAATACCAAGACAACGATATACTCATGGATCACGGTCACCATCCAAACCATTTCCAAAACCCAGATTCATGGCTGTCCAACGAGAAGTTTTGACAAAGAGAAAATTCTGAGAACCTAAAATGGAATAATATTTCAGTCTTCCAACACTTAGTGGTATAACTGAAGCATGGGAAAAAATTATTTGGATTTCACCAAATAATCCCTACAATATAATTTTCAAAAAATATAATATATAATAGATTAAAATATAATACTTGAAAGTAGGTTATTAACACTATAAAAACACAATTATGAATTTCTTTAATACCTTTTTAAAAACTGAAATATTATTTTAAAAATGATTTTTCTTTTTTTAGAAAACCTAATTGAAAAATAACATTCCCAAAACCATTTTCAAAAAACTCGTAGAAAATACTATACAAAGAGAACAAAGAACCCAAATAAAACATTTAATGAATAATAAAATATCAATGTCATGAAATGAATATAGGAATAAAATTAGATAATGATAAAAATGGAAATAAAATAAATCCATGAATAAACAATTAATACAAAAACAATAAATAAATTTTAATTGAATCATAATAGAGGCAAAGATAAATATCACATATCATGATAGAATAATAAATAAAAGTAAAATAATAAATTAAACTCAATGTGTTTAAATAATGAATATATTATTAATAATACATAATCATGGTAATATCATAATGCCCAAGTGGGATGATCCTTGATGAAATTATGAAGAACCATTGATTAACCTATATGTGCATTCTTGGACAATAAGCTCATAAATTTCATTAGCTATCCAGAATTGTTTCAAACCTCATAGTCGGAACATACCATAATCATGAGGAAACTAGTCCTTATTTGATCATAACTAGTATAACAACCATCTCCTGATATCCAACATAAATACCTATGGTTCCCATGAAATTGTTTACTCTTAGTGAGATAACAGGTCATAACACATCAATCAAATTAATATATCCCAATACATATGAAGTCATAAAAATCACATCCCCTCATCCCACCCATATATAACATATTTATAAATATACCCTATTTAATTTACATGATCATAAATAATAGTCACATTCTATTATGAAGTCCCACAATCCCATATATAAAACATAATTTCATTGGGTTTAAATAAAGGGTATTCTACTATTTTTAAAATCATTTCATAAAATGTGCATCCATACCATCATATTTGTTATTACGTTAACACTATTGAACACAGTTTTTATTTTTTATAAACCATGGTTCATTTGAAATCATCAATTTTAAATAAGTGAATCTTCATGTTAAGTAGAGAAAATCCAATATATCTTCTATGGGAATGAGAAAAATATCCTTAAAAATTGAGAAAACACCAAAAACATATGTATTCTAAAATAAACATGCGATCATATCCATAAAAAACAAAAAAGTAAAATTAGAAAGATATAATTGAAAAATAATCCCTTAATACCATTAATATAGCATGTGAAGCTTTAAAATATCCATTAATCCACCAACCCTTTCGAATAATGCTCATATTAATTTTTATAAACTAATGGTATGCATAATATTTTTAGATACATAAATATTGGTGTAAGAATTCAAGAAAACAACACATCTGATTTCAAATAAAAAAACTTTTGTACATTTATAAAAAAATTTAAATCTACAACAGTTCATAAAAAGTGTATTTTTTTAAATAATGGATTTAGAAAATAAATAAATGAGATTGATGTTTAATTAAAAAAATCACTTGGAAACACAACCATAATCAAATGTTGATTACATGATTCTATTGATTATAGAGATTGAAAGAACACAAGAAATATCTAAGCACCCTAGAAACAAAGAATCACATGAACTAGGAAAACCTTCAAGTTAGGGTTCGACTATCCTGACCTCATATTGAGAGGAATAAGAAGAAACAAGAAGGGTACAATAGGAGTAAATGGAAAATAGATGATAAATGAAACCTCACCATAAGAAACCACGACTAAAGATGATAGATGAAGTAGAGGAATGCGAGAGTATTCATGAGACTCCATATCAATATAGGTTGAGAAATTATTAGGAAATAACTCAGATGGGGTTTTAATTTTACAGGGTTAGTTTAGGAAGTTTAGGAAAATAAAAATTCGGGACAGTTCACATGATTTGAATACTTAACATACCAAACCATGAAACCCCCATAAGACAGACCTAGGAGTTGTTGCGTGATTAGCTGAATGTTTTCCCCTAACCATGTGTCATCCATATTCATGGGACCAATATATAATAATTTCATTTATAGTTTCTCATGATACATAAGAAAATATTCATGTTTTCCCAACAATGCACAAACCATGCGATGGGCACTAGAACTCCAACATAGAGTCTCATGGATTGGATGCACGGTTTACCAAACCATGCACAAATAATGCTACTATGAAAAACTCTTAAAAATTGATTTCCCCCTAAATTCAGTATTAAAAAAATACATATAAATAAAAATAAAAAAAACTCATACTTTGGTATCACACATCGTCACCTCCAAGGACCATAAACAATTCATTACATGTTCTCCAGTATTTAAGGATGTTCTTGGAAGTAATACAGTTACTCATAGATAATGGATTTGTATATCTATAACAAACCACATTTTAACATTACAAATATTTGTCTTTCTACTCAGTCCATGAAACCTTTTTGATCCATATCTATACATCTCCATACTCAATATGTGGGTGTTTTAACCAACATCTTTCATAGAGATGAATTTTTCCAAACACACCTTTATAAAATGTATAGATGGAATATCATTTTCAATAAGTAGTATTTCATCTCCATAAAATATCTAAAATGCCACAACACTCAAATTAATCTTCTTCAACACATAATAATCATCTACTTTCATCCAAAAACCAAACTTTTTGATATCTTCATCAAACCATATGATCCATCTTTGAGGAGTTTACATCAATCCATAAATGTATTATTGTAACATAAAAACCATCGTAGAAATATTTCGAAGATAAAAATCCTTGGTGGTATAGTTCTAACATACATTAATAAATTCTTATAAACTAAATGAGTTTTGACATCAAATTTATATATCTTAATAACTATAATAAACTATTATGGCTAATAATATCTAAATAGATATTATCATCACAACTGGAGGAAATGTTTCTTCAAAGTAAATACCATAATTTTCTGTAACCCTTTTCCATCATCTAAGATTTATAGATATACATTCTACCATCAATGTATGTTTTATTTCAAAAAACCCAAATTTCACCCTATGAGAATCACCCATCCATGTGCATCCCCCTGGTAACTTATGATATAACTCTTTTATGAGTTTTATTTATTGTATATGGTTATTATTGGTTGTAAATGGTGGTAAATGAAATTGAAAGATTTCATTTTTGTAAAAAAGTTTAATAGGTTATTAATATATAATTTATTAGAAATTCTCCTGATATATCAATGATATCAATGACTGATAACAATTCAAATTTTCATGGATGAACTGATAAAGAAGAAATCAACCATGTCTTATTATCTTAAGGAATTTTATTTGAATACTTTGGGTTTATAAGTCTTCTGATTTTCTATGGTTCTTAATATCGTTAATATATACCAATGGGTGCCTGGGAATGAATTTTTTTACAATACTGAAGAAGATAGAAAGATTTAATATGTTTTGATGTTGAAGAATTATTTGGATACCTAATTCAAAAAATATGAGAAAATTTAAATGAAGATCATGAAAAATAATATTTTTCATAGTGAAGATGAAGAAGGTCATACAATATAAATAATATTTTCAAGTGGAATTAATGTGAAATTCAGTTTTAATGTTTATGTTGAATATTTTGGTAACTCTTAATAAAAGCTTACCGAAAAATCATTTTGTGGTTAATTTCCATATTGTTAACCTAAAAAAATGTCATTACTCATTTTTTCATGAAATATTTTTATATTATTATTTTTATTGACTCGTACCTCATGATTATTAACTCATGTCTTCACTTATTTGACCCATGACTTATTTTAAACTAAGGGCCTTATACCATGTTTCATCATACGAGTTTTAGGGTTATAAGAGATTTTTGGGGTTTGTGGTTTTCAAGATTCTTTTTATGGTTTCTATTGTATTTGGGGATTTTAATTTTTGTTTGGTTTTAGGATTTTATGAATTTTTGATGTTTTTAGGGTTTTAGGGTGTTTGGGGATTTTATGGGCGTTTTTATTGGGGTTTTAGGGTTTTTTGGGTTTTTTGGGTTATTAGGGTTATTAGGTTTTTTAGGAACATATAGGGTTTATTGGGGTATTAGGGTCAATTTGGTGTTTTGGGTTATTTTTGGGGTTTTTGGGTTTTAGGGTCATTCTATGGGGTCTTAAGGCTTTTTTATGCTTTTAGGTGTTTTATGGAATTTTTTTGGGGTATTTTTAGGTTTTTTAGGGGTTATACGTATATTATTTATTTTTATATTTTGTTATTATTTTAATGGGGTTTGGGTTTTTTTTTGATTTTTTTGGTGTTTTAGTGGTTTTAGTGGTTTTTTTGTTTTTAAGTGCCTGATTTGTTTTAAGTATTTTTATTGTTTTTTGGGTTTTAGTGGTGTTTTCGTTTTTTAGATGTTTGTGTGTATTTATTATTTTTAGGGTTTTTAGGGGTTTTAGGGTTGTTAGTGTTTTTAGTATTGTATGTGTTTTTAGTTCACATTTTTTGGTTTTTTGGCAGTTTTTATGGTTTTTACGGTACTTCCAAACCATTGTAAACCAATAACGACTCTTGTGCGTATGTGTGGACTACTGCCTCCACAAAGTGATGTTGTTTTTTAATATTATTCTTACATTGATGGTAATATTTATACAATTAATATATATATAAGAAATCTATTACATGAAAATAATTTTGGGAAACATGGTATATTATTTTACATTATTTCGTTCTGTCTGTTGAGAAAATGGATATAACATTCATGAAAACATACAAAATACCATCCCCATAAAAAATGTAATTAATTTTATATCTCAAAATATTATATATTTCTTTAAATAATGAAATAATAAATATATTTTATTTTTTTATCGTGGTTAAAAATTTGGAGATGATGGAACAATGATCAATGTAAAAGGATTGAAAATACAAATCCAAAACAAAAATAAAAAAAGAAGAAGTTACCCGAAACATTATTTTAATAAGGAAATGTTAATAAATGATTAATAAATGGTCATTATTTAATAATATATATAATGAAATATTTGACTATGGTAATGTAATATATTCTTAATAAGACAATATTAATTATAAAATAGGTTTGAATGTGTGTGATGAAATTGGAGGCATCAGGTAAGAGATTTTCATATCACATTAATTTAAGTGAGACACATGTCGTATTCATTACTTGTTTCATTTATATGGTGTATATATAGCACATGAATTAATTTTATTATTATTAAAATGAATATTATTGAATAATAATTTCTATTTAATATATTTTCTTTCTTGGTGCTTACAAAATTACCAATGTGGTAAATTTATTATGGTATAATCTCATTATTTATAAGGATTATTTGTGATTATACTTTTTATGATGAAATATTATGATCTATCACTGAAGAATATAATAATATTTTATTATAATATAGTTATTTATTGATAATATATGTTTTCCTTTCATTTATCTCTCATTAAGTACTCAAGAGACTAAAATAACGCCTTTTTGAGAAAAACCAACTTTAGTTCTCCGTTTAGTCAAAAATCCATTTTATTCCATGTCCATGTTTCATATAAATGTTTCATGTAATCATTTTTCTATTTTCCAAAAATTTTTAATGAAAATTTTAACTATGTTTTTATTTTAAGAGAATGTTTTAAAAGGAATATTCTTATTTTTTATTGAATGATGACGTTTCAACTTTATTTACCAAAAATGCGAAAGGAATATTTTTTAAATATATATAGAATGAAAAACATTTCCCACCATCATTGCCACTAATTTAGATGAATCTTCCTTTTACATGTTTCATGTTACTCTTCAATGATTCTTTTTTCCCTAATATTTCGGTATTTTTATTATTTTAAATAAATGGTTTCAAAATGTAAAGGTTATTTTCCCCATGAATGTTTTAATGATATTTATATAGAATATATATTCAGGAACAACATAAAACATTGGTGTTGACAATTTTTTACTTCATATATGACCCAATGTTACCATCCTTATTCATTCTCTTTATGGTTTCTTTTTATTATTATAATTATAAGAATTTTATGAAACCTATTTCTTTACCATAGGTTTTACAATGTTTAAAAGTTTATGAAACCCATTTCATTTTCATGGGATATGATTTAATTAATGTAATATGATCTTAAGGAACACACATGTATTTATTATATAATGGGTGAGAAAATTTTATCCCTCCAATTAATTGGGTAATTTTTAATGTTCAATAAAGTTGGAAAGGTACAGAAGAGGTTTTCTGAAGCATGAAACAATTAGGTTCATGGGATGTTATCCTGAGCCCAAACAAAGAGGGTACATGGGAGTTTATCCCAAGACTGAAATAAGAGGTTACATGAGAGGTTATCCAAATCATTAAATAGAGTACACATGTAATTAAACCAAGATTGAGGTGGGTACAATGGTATTTATCCAAAGCCTAACATGTTATAAATATCTTGGTGGGTATCCTTGAAATAAGATTTTATATTCTTATGTGTACGAAATAATCCAGTTCTTATGACAATGTTATGTTATCAGGGATTCTGTTATTTAATTCATTCAGGATTCATGTCTGATGAAATAACAATATATATAACATGACCCAGGCTTATGTTATATGATAGGAAGGGTGTATTTTTTAAATGTTATTTTTCATGTTTTCAAAACATTTTTATCATGTTATACTAATATCTCCCTCAAATACCCTTACTATGCACATATTCCGACCCTTTATTATGTTTCCTTTCCTAGGTTATGATGATATTTTTATTATATCATATATGTATGTGATGCTTTTAAGTAATGATGATTTGAGTGGGAGATGATGTAGTTCACTTATGAACTAGTTGTTTATATATCCAAGATTCCTATAGAAATAGATATAAATTATTATATAAATGGGTCACTCAATTATTTAATGAACACTCATTTAATAATATGTGATATATATGTATGAAAATTTTGGGTATTTTAGTTTGTATCATAGAAATGTTTAGTAATCAATTAGAAACTTATATTATGAAACACTAATGATATCCCATGGGATAAGTCTAGGTATAATTCCAATTATAAAAAAATATCCTCTAATTTTTCTAAGTGATAGAGTGAATAGTTTTGTAGAAATTACAGCCCTGTCTTTATTACCACTGGATATGTATTTGGAATAGTCATACCTATGGTCAATAACTTCCAAACAAGTGTGTGGGTACTTACTTGTCGATCACCTTGTGCATGATCATTGTACGTGCTTCACACTTGGTTAGACAATCTTGGGAGATATTTATTATAAATTCAATCAATAATTATATACTATAATGATAGATTTTAAAATATCATGACCATTAATGAAAGGAAGGTGTCATGATTTACACTTCATATGAGTAAATTTTCACTATCGATAACTATGATCGAAGAATCTCAATGGTCATGATAACCATTTTGGTTTTAGTATGGGATTGAGGATAGAATGATATAGTTAAAGTGTTAATAGGTATTATCAAATATTGATATACCCTATTTGAGTATTTTTATATGAATTCTTGTATATCCGAAAAATTCTCAATGAATAATAACTAATATACTCAATTATTATATGTTGACTTTCCAAATAAAACCCCTAATGGCTTGATAACCACATTTAAAGTCTACTATTCTTCTCCAGGTAATGTTTCTAGGAATTTGATGCCTAAAAATCCCTTTATTCTCCCTTTGGTTTAATTTTATGTTATATTAGTCTTGGATTATATTTCTCAATAGAAATCCCACAATAATTACATAGGAAGGAATTAAATATTTATGTTCCAATCTAAACTATGATCATATACATCTGAAACATTAAACATGAAATTACAATAGAAATATCAAACATTGTATGGGTCATGGTTATTATTTAAATGGGTTTTTGGTATTAGTTTGTTGAGGAGAAACTCAGCATTGATTATGTGTATATTGGGTTAGAGTATATTGAAGAATTTTTAGAGAAGATTCATATTCTTACACTAATTCATGATGTTTAGTTCACAATAAAATTCATAGATGTTGAGAAATAAATTTGGAGTACCAATTATAGAATAGACTTTATTGTGGTACTGGAAATGATGAAGAAAATATTGGAAAATCTTAAAGAGTGGGTTGTTCATCAATGTGTGTCACCTTGTGGTGTCCAATTTTTTTTTTAAGAAGAATTATGGATTGATGTAACTATTTATTAGTTATTATGATAGGAAAAATATCAAAATATAAAAAAAGTATCGTCTACCAAATAAGAGATTAATACTTTTCCAAGATTGAATTTCAATTTTGGTATCCTCAATTTAGGGTCTGGATGTAGGATATGCATAATGAAACATTCTATATAACATAAGGACACATTGAGTGTATAGTTATTCCATTTGGTGTTACCAATTCCAACACTAACTTTATTTATTTAATTAATATAGTCTTTATATATTACAATTATCAACATGTGGTAGTCATTATATATTATTTTATTATCTATTCAGTGAGTAATGAAGATCATCAATATATATTGAGAATTTCACTAAATACCCTATGAAAGGAGAAAATATATGAAAAATTTAAAATGTTTGGATTTTGGCTACAAGAAGATTAAATTTTGGGTCAAATAATTGAAAGATAGGGTATATCGATGGATCTATCAATGACAGAGGCCACTGATCGTTGACCTACAGCAACCATTATAACCGATATCTAATGTTCTCATTATTTTTATAGACATTATTTTCATTTTTTTGATAATTTATAATGGTTTTTCCTATCCCCTAACAATGTTAATTACAAAGGGATACAAGTTTCTTTAGATTGATTAATGGATGGAAGATTTCAAGGAATAAATCATTGTTGTTTTGGAGTGACTGTTCAAGACTATTAGATCTATTCCAGGCTGTTGGTTTTCAATGTTCTGGAATATTTTAAACAATATGACCATTTGATTATATTTGATTATATATGGTGATTTACTTCATGTATTTTTGAATTATACTAGATGGGAATGAGATACTTCCAATTATTTAATCTTACAATTCTTGTGCATAATAGTAAGATACAAAATCTAGTTGGATTTAGTAATAGGAACCTAAAGGGTGTATTTTTTCATTGGAATTTAACTATGATTTGTTTATCCACATGGGAATATTGTGGGGAATATGTTACTATCGGATTAATCAATTTTAAAAAATTGTTACAGACCATGAAAATAATAATGTGTTTTGATTTTTCAATATTTAGTTGTATAAGAGGTATGGATGAGCTAAATATAGACTGAGAGAATTGTTTCATTATCTAGACCAAGATTTTTATTTAAAATAAATCATAGAAACTTTAAAGCACTAATAAAATCCAATCTCAGTGATACTTAACCAGACTATGTCACTAGAAGAGGTAAATTATCTAAGGTTCCAACTGATGATTCATGAAGTTGACGAGTATGGATGTCCGATATTCTATGAATGGTTGGTGTCTTGCATATTTTATCAAATAACCAATAATTTTATGAAGTATTAATGTATCATATTTCTTATATATAATTACCTAGAAGTATGAGATGGTGTAATAGACGTATTTCAAAATTTCATTGAGAATTCCTTAAATTCCCTTTCATAATAAACATATATAGATATAGACTGAATAGAATAGAATTCATTTGTAATTTCCCCTCTAGAAAATGCATACAGAATGAGAATGAGAATATAAATTTACATGAAACTTCTTTATTTTTTGATTTTATAAAATGAAACTTTTATGAAAATAGTGGGAACCCAAAACAACCAAACAATCCTGACAAAAATTTATAAACAAGAGTGAAAATTTCGAAATGAAAACACAAGATACATGAAGTTTTCTTAACTGAAAATCACAAAGTCATTCCAATAACATTATGTGATACTCTATATTGTTCCCTTGTGATACTTTAATTGTGATTTATTCATAAAAAAACATGAAAATAATTTTGTTCCACTACTCATTGTCTTCCCCACCAACTCACTGGGAAGAATATGGGAACCACCAGCTGATGGCATCATCCACCACATCCAACACAGAGGATAGACATCAAAGTAGAAAAATACCCAAATGTGGAATGATCCTCCAAAATAACCATGAAAATATGGATAAACTAAATATAATTAGTGACTTAATTCCCAATGTTATGAAATATCAATTTCTTATTTGAAGAACCATATTTGATATAACAGCCTCGAACCCACACTCTGAAATATGATTCTAAAATCATAATCCTCAAATGATATATTGGAAAAAAATAATAGTTACCCAATTAAATCTATAAAAACATATAATATCTTACTTAAAATAAGGATCGCCAATATACCCAATTAAAATTTAAGCATAGAGTTTTCGAGAATTCAAAAAAATATGACATAATATTAATCATTAATTTAAGTGAGAATATATAATACTATACCAATATGTTATTATTCCACATTATGTCTTCATAATAAGACAAATAAAACCATTATAGAAATTATTATGAAATTTATAACAATACATGTGGGTTTTTAATTGATAACAAATTACATCAATTCATGAAGTGGTGGTTTTTTGTACACAGAAGCGATTGTTTTTCCCATTTGATGTGGAATGAGATGGATACATATTATTCCATTGACATTAAAACATCCTAGTATAAGGTATATACTTATGTTATTATATTATAATGGTTAGGATATAATAAAGGTGGTAAATGATGAAGAAAAATTAATGTTCTTGGGGAAGATGATTACCTCAACTTTGAAAAAGCTCCATTAGATGTCCACTCAAGGGACCAAGGGTTTGTATTTTTTAATACCAAGTCTAATAGAACATGGAAATTAATTTTTAGAATAGTATTTTATATGGTTTGGTTGATCTATATGGCTCCATTTGGTTTAATTGATTTATATAATTTTTTGTTCTTATATGTTTGGTAAGGTGATCGTTTATAAATTCAAGAAATATTTAAAAAAATTATGTGTCTAAACCAAGTAAAATTTTTCTATAATTTGATACAATTAATGACATGGAGTGTGTGGTCTTAATGCAGTCATCCCATTATGTATTTATTATTTATATATCATGTTAATTGTTATCCTTTGTATTATTCCCTTGGAAAACTAATTTTAAAATTAACCGTTATAATGAATTTTTAAATATTAAAGGGTTATATATTTAATTATATGTTAAAAATTGTCATCAAACTGGACAAGGTATACTATTATTGACAATATCATATCCCCATTTCCTTATTTTATGATTTATATGGTTTTTGAATTATTTAATATATTATTATTTCCATATAATATCACTACATTCATTTTTACACAATAAATTTAATTGTAATTTAAATTAGTCATGAATGAAATGGAATTCAAATATAATATATTCAAACAACCCAAATATGATATATTCATCTAAAAAAATTTGGGGCATAATTATAAATCCAAATTATATTATTTTTAATATTTTTAAAATCATTGATTATATTTGTTTTAATTGAATAAGTTTTATTCGGGCATTGTGTATGTAAATTAGGGAATTATTCAATCAATATATGTTTAAAAATAAATTACCATGATAAAAAAATTTAAACCATCTTTGAAAATAACATTTTAAAAAAATATCATCATTTACCAAAATGTAAATATGTTAGAGTTATTAAATTCATTAACATGACTTTTAGTATTATTATATTAAAATAATAATAATGGTCAACATCAAAGAAAAATAACACTAACTCGATATATTTTAGTGACTTGGATGGAAATATAAGAACTCAATTCATCCAATATTAGAAAAGAAAGTGGCATAAAAATTATAAATCCCTATCTCGTTGTATTAACACCATTTTCTTAGGTAACGAGAAGGAATCTACATCTCATGCTTACAAGTACCTTCCTCGACACCACTATTCCCCCATAACACTGCAACCTAGGTAGTAATACAACAATACATTACATTCTCCAAATATAATCAAATCCCCACTGATCACCCCATGAATGTCACTCCATCTTCAAAATTTAACCCTCCCTAGTCATTGATAAGAGAGTCATTATTGAGATAACAAAGAATTTGTAACAAAATGATTTCATTATGAATCTGGTCCAACCGTGGTGAAAAAACCAAACATTATTACACCTCACTGACAAACTCTAACACCACAAAAGTTCCAATAAATCATGTTGAGGGATTTAGCTCTTATCTATAACATTATTTCCCATGATGAAGGGAAAAAATAAAAAACAAATGGTTTCTAACCTCTAATACGAATGGTCACCTCCTATAATAAGAAATATTAATATGAAGTAATTTTTTACTTTTATCCACTCCCAAAAAAATATATCTTCTCTACAATAATTTACATTAGGGGTACGAACTAAAAACTCCCCAATCATAGTCTTGTACAAAGAAGATCCATAAGGCTGACCATAAAACTCATTAAATGGTATTATGATTATAGAATAGACATATTTTTTATAAGTAAACTAAAAAAATGAAAAATAACTCACCCAAGATCAACCCAATTTCATGATGAAAGACTATAACATATCATCCAACGTCTGAATAGTCAGCATGATCTACTCATCTGTATGAGTATGGAATGATTTTATAAGGTGACATATGGTTCTAAAACAATATTTTAATGATCCATAATATTAAAGGGTAAAATTTTCATCTATATAAAAAATTATGGTCCCCAAAAACCCATGGAGCCTCATCTCACCATCCAAAAACCCCTCTACTAGGATATTAATTATTCATGTCTCCTTGATTTATTAAAAGTGATCATATTCCATTAATTAATCTACTTCTACGTATATAAAAACACAATATACCTAACCTTGGGGTAACCCTAAGATAATTTCCATTTATATTTTCACCCTACTTCGACTAAGAAAAATTATGGGTTGAAAAAAATCCACGAACACAGTGCTCGTCATTTACCAGTTAGAAAACTAAAAATCAAGCCACAAATTATACCGTAACATATTTTATCCAAAAACACCATAACAACATCCACATACCATTTTATATCTTAGATACTTCTATATAAATTTCTAATGGAAAGATATTAAACTCACAAAGTTCCCCTCATGCATCCCTAATGGAAAGAACATCCTCCCCCGAAACAACATTATATTTTTACCATCACACAACCATCCCCCATGAGTATCAAAATGAACAACACAGTTATGAATCACACCCACCAATGAGTATCTCATCTAGCAATCCTCCACACACTACACCAAGGGAGCCTCTACAACCATCTAGCAAAAGAAACCATGACCACAACTTCTCCTACATGAAGGCACATATCTTCAACCACCTCCATTCATTTCCAAAAATATACAGACTCAAAAGCCTCATATCTTTGTGACTTATAACTCAGAATATTAGTAAATAAATTTCCATTTTCTATGGTAAAAGATATATAAACATTATATTCATGAAAAAACCCTATCGACCTCCAGTTTTTTATATTCAAATCCATCAAAAAAAAAAGAAATTCCAAATTCTATTGTCATCAGTGAAGACAACAAAGTGCTCCCAAATGAGATAATTTAAACACCACATCGGTGTAAACACAACATCGACTATATATAGATCATCAATGGAGTAGTTATAATAATGAAGAAGTAATCATGTAGATCCATAAGAGATCATTTATTTCTACAACATACTGATGCATCCCAATCCGATATAGGAAGCATCCTAGAACAACTCAAACATCATCACTTATTATGAAAAATGGATCACTGAAGCACTATTCAATTTCCCATTTTGGTTGTTAGAATCATCATAACAATAATAAGTGGAAATATAATAATGGTTCTTACTAGTCAGAGATATCAATAGGGAAACAATATATTGGAAATCATGTGTGAAACTCCAGTAATATCACACAAAACCAAGGAAGATATGAACCTCTGTCACATTTTTAGTTATTTCCCAAGAAACAACTACATTGGGTTTTTATGGTTCCACAAGAAAACATTGTTGGGACACTATGTGAGCATGAAAATGAACCTATCGCATCAAAAACATACACTTGGAATACATCCCATAGAGATGGTTCCAAAAAATAACATACAAGATATCCTTGAGATAATAAACATGCTCCTCCTAGGATTTTGATTATATCCTGATACCATTGATGAACTCATATTGAAAATGGCTCATAATCTCATAGAAAATGGATTTCATGATCCCAAAGAAAACTTATGGTACATTAATGAAAAATAATTGCACATTGAGAATGAATTTACTCTTCTAGTCCCTATCTAGATCAATCTCAACGTCTTCCCATTCTCTTAATAAGCACCTCAAAAGATTTTACATGATCCATCTCAAGGTAAGGGATCTTATCCTTGTTTTTATTCTAGAACCTTATTTATTTAATTTTATACCAAAATTTATCATATGAGAATATGTTTCAAACATTCATATTAGTATACTTATGATGTAATGGTGATGATATACCCCTTTCACTATTATAAAACCATCCATAAATATTTATATACCAATTTTATTTTAAAAAAGTTATCCAATGATTTTCATTTCCCCACATTTGTGTTGTGAATAATAATCCCCATTTCAACTTAGGGATATTACCCTTGATGTATATATATCATTTAGCTATTGCATATTTCAATGTATGTAACCCATAATAATAAATAATGGGATTAAAAGTGAGGAATGAAATCCTTATATTGTATGATCTGTGTGGATCACTTCTTCAAGTACATGATATAAATGTGATAGAAGGGACTAGAATATTATAACCCTCTAATGAATTGTGTAATGTTTTTTCTCATGTGATTCCATTTATGGTTCATTGATGGTTATCATAAACAAATTATTTTATGATGTATTGGTGGTTATACTGGACTTTTGTTTATGATGTCATGTGTTATGTTGTTTCCACATTCCCATATCGCCTTTACATTTTCATCTTATATCATCCTTAAATGTTCATGTTTATGATTCTCACTCCTCTACTGTAACCTTGATATTCCACATGACTGAAATTTACTACATTACCATGTGTTATGCTTCAATTATTCCCAAACTAATATTTATACGTCTTCCCTTTCTTAAGTACATACCATGGTTATCCCACACACTATTATAAGAAAAATCATATTTTAATCAAATGTTGTGGACTTTTTAAATAATTTCTTACCCATGTTTCAAGTTAATATAACATTTACCAAATACATCAAATACAATTGTCCTCATGATCTACATGTATTGTATTCTGTGTACCATCATGTAATAAATCATGAATTGTGATTTATAAAAATTTGGGTTGTCATATCACACATGTGATGAACCCAAAACATAAATATCCCACGAACATGGGCTTTTCAATAATTATTTTCTAAAGTATAATCATTCAATAAAATCATAACAACAGATTATGGTTACCATTAAATATATATATTTTCGAAATAATAATGCAAATGTATTGATGAAATAGACTTTGATACGTAACATAATGTTTAATAACATTTAAAATATACCAAATTATTATTGATACATATCACCACACAATTTAAAATAGATAAAAAAATATTGATTTATTTTCTCTTAGGATATCATCCTCATTAAAATATGTTAAATTAGAATACTCACATTTCCATCAAAAAATACATAAAAAAATGTTCACCCATTTTATTTATTCTCGTTTATTTTTTATAAGACATTCTCAATTTCATATGCATACCTTTTCCAATGTCATCATCTTGAAACTGATTCATCCAAATAGTAAAAGCGCAATTTTTTTGATAATATCTTAATGGAATAGAGTATATTGATATGAAATATCTTTATTAAGATAACATCTATAATTAAAACATCATTTAATGATTTAATAGTTTCATTTAAACTATGTAATATGTTGTCAATCTTATAACTCTCATGGTTCAACCAAGGATAAATTATATGTTTCTCACTTGTACATCTTAACATAATCAAAAAATGTCAATGGGAAATAAATAATTCCCAATAGTTCATAAAGATTATGAAATAAACCAAATAAAATCTACATGGTGTTTCATTGATTCCAATGAAGGCATGGAATCCCACATTTTATTATTAGTGGTTATGTATTGTAAAATAATTTATTTTGGGTTTACTACCTTAGAAGGTTCTCCAAGAGGTTATCTTTGTGGTTCCAAAAATACTAAACTAATCTCATATCCTTGATTACTCAGTGAACCGCTTTCCCTAGGTATGAATTAGTTAGGTAACCTGGACCATGACATGTAATAATTCAAATAGGATAAATGTATGGAATGATAGGATCATCACACAATTTTGGGGGTCCATTTCTTATTGTTGGACTCTCTAATATAATTAAGATATGTTTATTAATCCTTTGTTAATTCTTAGGTATATTCACAAGGATCACATAAAGATAATGAAAAATTATAGAAATTCATGTCTTCAAAAACATATATATTTATTTTAGGTTCTCCATAGATAGGTATATAGGAATTAAAATAGTGGTTCTCCATCAATGGAATCCTTTTACAAAAAATTAATGATTCATTGGTCCTTCTTTAAGACGATGCTCGTTTTTTAGCCTTGTGGTGAGAAACTTTGGAGATTTATATCACACATGGATTCAATACTTCTTCTGATGTTTGGATAATACCCATAACATTGGATTTCTATGTGTCCTCATGAAAGGAATAAAAAACAACATATTTTTATGTCTCTTAATATAAAACATCACATTTTTTGGTCATGTGACAAGGTCCCAACCATCCCGTTTAATGCCATGAGACAAGGATGTATAGATGAAATTTCCCCATACACGGATGGATTGTGACTTATTCCAAGGTGGCCCAAGAATAATAAAAGAGATATGGCCTTTTAGGTGGATATGACCCTACCCAGAATGTGTCCCGGATAAGGTTAGTTTAAATTTGGGTTGGGTAAAAGGACCTCAGGCTTAATTTTATGTATCCCAGTTAGTTGGGAAAAAATCCCATGCAGTTCAATAGGTTGGGGAATAACATTTTGAGGAAACCAATTTTTATAGAGGTTGAGTAATAAAACTATGTTGACATACCATTTGGAGATTTTGGATCAAGTGTATATAATTATCACCACTAACATATAAGCCCATGTGAGTCATGGTTAGTCCGAAAAACAATAGGAGGAAGTAAGACATGAAGATCACAGGATCCACTCCATCTACTGATGGACATGGTCAAAGAATGAATGGAGAGGTAGTGGGATTAGAGTGTAAACGTTTCCTCTTTTATTTTGCATCACCTGGGAGGCAAATAAGAGAGTGTGTGATTCCACCCTCATGAAACATTAGAGGATTACTTTAGTGGGTATTCCATTCTGGTTCATGAAACCATGGGGAGAATCTCAGATAATGGAAATTTAGGTTTTTATGGGTCTTACACCTAAGATGATTCCCCTTTTAACTATATGGATCTCACCTCATGATCATTACACGTGGAATATTATGATTTATGTATAATGAATATTAGGTTTTTTAGATGAGGAATCCTATTATTGTTCTGTAGGGTATACTATAGTTGAAGGGCATGTATCTAGGACTAAATCATCACAGTTTATCATCCTTTTGTGGGGATGATAGTAACATAGTTTAACATCATGCTGTTGGTATGATGGAAACAATGTTGAACATCATGTTTTGGGGAAGCGTTTCATACAATTGTTGACACTCTATTCCACCAAAGAGTCTAAAAAATGACAAAGGGACATACCATAGAAATAAAAGGGGAAAACATGAAGAAAATAAATATTTTAAAAGGCATGAGTTTTGGGTCACCTTAGTCAGACCAAATGTGTATCACCATGCGGCCTACTTGCATGCCCCTATATGGTTCACAACCTACTTGTTCACCCAATTGCATTTCACCTTGGGTCTTCTTTTTGCCAATAAATAGACACTCGGAGACTTTATTTGGAGGAAAAAATTTCCTGGAATCCCAATTGCTACTACGGTTTCCCTAGTACATTTCCCCAATACTTTTAAATATTCATGGTAGTTCTTCATCACCCTTAGCAGGGGATTTAAGGGAGGATCATTGGACATAAGTACTTTTAGTGTTTGAAAACCGTAACACATGTATTCCTAAAGTGAAAAACCTCCCTAAATGAGAAATATTTTACCACCACCTCTGAATAATCTTGAAGGCATGATCATGGTCTCATCCAAATATTACCATACAGACTATTCACCTCTAAAGTGAATATCATGTTTCCCAATCCTACATGCATGCCCATACTTGTGCTCCATTATATACATGGGAACCCATCTTTGATTCACTTACTCTCTTCATTTTAAAATATATTAAACCTTCACAAAATCTGTTCATGGAAAGGATTATTCTTCAATTTATCCCATGTTTGAAAGTGATTTGTGGAGACCTCAACCAAAACCTCATTACTTAACAAACCTTTCGGAATGGCACATCAGTGTGTCTTCTATTTTGGTTTGTGTATCCATAGTCAGAGAATTCACACATTTGTTTCACAATGGGGTTAGGATTCAGGTAGTGTTTGTGGGTTTGTATATCCACAATCCCACGAACCATTCTACCAATAACAGCTTTGAGAAGTTCACTGTTTAGTGGAGGGTTTTGTTCTGGATCTCTCCCTTTTCAAAGAGACCCATAACCTCAGGTCTTCTGGCGGGGTAGGTGTGTTTCACACATGCTTTTACATTCATGTGAATAAAATGTCCCCCTCCCATACCAGGATTAATTTTTGGGCAGCCATCCTGGTGTAATCCCATGACCTCCATCCCTTCTTCATTCTTTTGGACCCTTTTCTAATGTAAATTGAAGTGGTGGAAGGCTCGTCGGTGTGCCCTTTTCTATGGTTTCCTCACCCTCATCCACCATCCCCACCATACGTGTGCCCTCTTCCACCAGCATGGGAGGAAAAGTGTGTGTCATTGTTGAATCTTTCACTTCCACTTATTTTTCACACTGGGAATGAATCGTGGGGTCTTATAGATTTTTTATTATTACAACATTTATACAAACACCCACGATGGAATGAACTATGTGAAATCTGATTCCTATCAAAATTATGATACGTAGGAATCCTTCTCAGGGCCCAAGCTCATTAAATATCCTATTTTGGAATTCAACCCCAATTCCCTTAATCGGGGCATCCTCTTAATCAATAAGCCCCAAATTAAACCCCAAAATCACTAAGGAATCCTTTTCTATAATTAATCCCAAAATAATTTTTCTCAAGGGACTATACTCTCATATGAGACCCCAATAAAACTACGTGGGATTTGATTCCCATCCACATGGGATACATAGGAAGCCTCATTGGGTTTCCAACCCAACACATCCAAATCAAATCTATTCTCCATGGGACATATTATCAGTAGGTTATAATCTAACTTTGAAACCCAAATCATTTCCATGTTCATTGGGCTATTTCATCATAAGTCCCACACCAAACTCTGACCAAGAACCTTTCGGTTAGATGTCCATAACACATGACATTAAACTGTATGGCTAGGTCCTTATCACATGACTATATAAGGTATGATGTGACCCATTATGCATCACTGAACTAAAAGGGTTATTATTCATTTCATAATGATATGTAGGTAACCCATTTCATTGGTAAGATCCCAATATCAAAACAAACCTTCATCTCACCAGATGATAATAAATTTTAGAGTTCCCTAATGAGTGGAATAAAAACTAGTACCATCATAAAGATGATCAAAAGAATCTATAAATATTATATGAGAATAAACCATTGATGGAGAGCCTCGAATACATACAATATCTCCATTAATTAAAAACCTCAAATACATACATATGATTCTAATTTTTTTATACATGTTAATAAATAATTGAACATTCCAAGGGAAACTTCTGTTATACTTAATAAATTTATATGGTTTCATGAAAATATTTTAAATTTATAAATAGAGTACTAGTGTGGACTATAATTCCTCCCAAAAGGTTGTTATGAGTCTGACCTCCCATCCTCTAGAACAATGCACGTTCATAAGTATCGTAGTGTTGAAAATTAATGAACACATAAATTTGGAAATCAGGTACACTTTGGATTAAGAATGGTTGGATATTTATGGTTACATGAATAAATCCAATGGAAACCACCTGGAAGTACTGATTCTTAAAAATTGAACACATGGTTAAAGGACCTAAGAAACAATAATGGTGAACCCAATGTGAATCCTTAACCATGCTAATAATTTTACCCAGCTCTCAGAACCCTATCAATTGATAAAGGAAGGCCAGACAACTGAATTAACCATGCATGTATCCATCTAAAATATGTGTCTTTAATAGAGTTTATTTTTTGTTTCAAGATTTTTCATAGAACTCCCTTCAGTTAAAAAATGTCTTTCATCTATATGACATCAATGAACATCCCAACTACAACGGAAGCTGGATCCTCATCTATGGGAAGGACATTATCACCCACCCATCATCTTCAACATTGGGTCACCATGTGCTAGTAAAGAAGTACCCTCATCATAGTACAATCCAAACATTGGAAGCTACCAGACAGGCCCTCCAGGTTGGTAATAATAATTTATTGTCTGGCCAACGACGACCGGTGATCAAGAATCAGATAGTGCCAACTACCGTATTCAATTATTTCGGTTCGTTATCTCGAAAACGCAATAAACATTCCTCCCGTACTATAGGGAAGTAGGTCATGAGGTCAGATAGGGACTCAGTTCGAAGATGCAGGGGTCGTTCACTATTAATCCCACCAACAATCACCGCCATCAAAATCATGTGGTAGTGAACCCCCATCATGATGGGGGAGTTTCTTCTGGATATTTAGCACATGTCACTAAGACATGGGAATTCAATAAAAACCACCAAATAAAAACATCTGGTCAATAGGGAGCAGGTTCCTACCTCTGACCCTAATGGATAAGTCAATCAATCTACCTTGATGGAGACCAATGAGCAGGCAGCAAGAAGAACACACCCAACTCAGGCCTCTATAATTTTAGTTGATGTTTATAAGATAATGAATTCTTACTTTGTTATGGAGGATAAAAAATCCCAAATGGCTAGAAAAAATTTTCTTGGGGAAAAATAATATTGGGAAAATAAGAGATTTCATTGATTTCAGAGATCTTAACTGAAATTGTACTAATGATGAATTTTCTAGTTCTGAACACAGATCTTTTAATCGATCCATCAGTTGTCTGTGAAGTTCTTTATGTCATGTATGGATAATTTGGGTATAATCAAATCCATATGGCCCTATAGGATGAAGAATCTATAGCCCTTCGACCCCCTTAAGGATTTTAATTCTATCGAGTAATGCCCATTGTCTTAATGAATGCAGGTGCAACGTATCAATGTGCCATGCACTATATCATTCAACCATTTTTAGGGAAATTTGTTCAATTTTTTATGGATGATTTGGTGGTAAAACCCAGAAAACATTCCAATAAATTGGATGATCTGGAGACCATATTCAATAAACTTCAGCAACACAAATTGAAGATAAACCCCTTGAAATGTGCTTTCAGGGAAACCTAAGGAATGTTATTCATCTTCATTGGGAAGCTTCATGGTATTGAAGTTGATCATGAGGAAAATAAACAAGTCTTGGTATGTCAATACCTATAAATTTGAATGAATTAAGAGGACTACAAAAGACACTTTGTCTTCATTCGGCACTATATCATCAATATGGCAGGAAAGTGTTTCCCCTTCACCTGATTAATAAATAAGAGAGTCACCTATCAATGGACAGAAGTCTACCAAGAAGAATTTTATACCCTCAACAAATATCTCTTGAGTCCACTGGTATTAAAACCACCAATTCAAGGAATACCATTTATTATCTATGTGACATCTTTAGACCAATCACTAGGTGCATTCCTTGCGCAAAATAATGTTTTAGGGATTGAAAATAGCCTTACTATCTCAGTAGAACTATGATAGATGTGGAATATCAATGATAAAGTATTGAAAAGTGTTGTCTGGAATTAATATTTACAATGAAGAACATGAGGCATTACATTCAACATCATGATGTCCAATTGTTGTCCTGCAATAACCCACTCAAATTTATCTGTTTTCATCCAATGCTTAGAGGTTGTATAGAACTGTGATATGTTATTTTGCAACATTTTGATATCTAGTTTTTACCATATAAGTAAATAAAATTCCATGATTTGACTGACAACCTTGCTGAACATCCATTTTTTGAAGATACATCATTAAATTCTGAAATTAAAAATTAAGGGGTCTTCTCTATTCAGGATAATTCACAAACATGGGAGATATATATTGTTGTTGCCTCTAGATGTCCAATAGGTAAGAGAATGGAAAAACCTATACTCAATAATGTTGGGTTTTGAATTATACTTTTCTCCTCTGAAAAGGTAGTGTTTCCGTATTCCTTTCTATTGCCATAAGTTGGTAAAATAAATGAAGTGGAATATCAAGCTCTCATATAAGGATTGGAATTTGAACTTCAGGTTCAAGTGAATCACATAAATGTTAATGTTTATTTAGAATTGATATTCAAAAAAATCAACATGGAATACTCTATTAGAAAATTAGAGTGAATCCCTTTGTGTGATTAAATTAGATGGATAATTTCTGAATTTCTCTCATATGTGATATTATATTATGCCTTGTAATCACAAAATTCCCATTATGATGCACTGGCTAATGCAGCTACAACCCAAGAAGATCCAAATCGAGATGAGACAACCATTAGCATAGCACATCATCGTATGGTCTCACATTTTTTTCAACCCATAATGGAGGAAATTAATGAGATTAGCCCTATTTCTGATCCATATGGTCCTACCATGGGATGAAGATCACTCTTTGTAGAATACCTTCAAAATGGGGTACCTCCACCTAATAGTGATGAAAAAGAACAAATCTGATGAAAAGCGGCTAATTTTACTCTTTATGATAGTCGAGATCACAATAAGATCCTATACAGATTAGTCTTTGATAGAATCCTCCTCAGTTGTATTGATGGGTAATAGATAATAGAAATCATTAAATAAGTGCATTCTAGATATTATAGTGCCCACCAGTTTGGGCACAAACACTCTGATAATATCCAAAGGCTTGGATACATTAGGCCTTCTATGACACAGGATTGTATAGATTTCACTAAGAAATTTCATCCCTGGAAATTGAATGACAACATCATGCATCATCCATCAGAGATGTTAAGTATAGATAAATACTCCTATAAATTTTCCACATGGGGAATTGATATTGTTGGGCTTTATCCTCCATCTACAGTTAAGCTGTTTATGTATATTCATACTACTACCAAATTCTTCTCTATATGGGTTGAGGAAATACCTCCCAAATAAATTGGAGCCAAAAGTATTGTTAGTTTTTTCAAAACAAATATAATTACGAGATTTTTTGTCCCTCATACTATTTTTATGGACAAAGCATATTTTTTTACTGAGGTAATGATGTTATATCAGAAACACAATATAAAATCCGACTATTCATCTTGCTATCAGACATCATCCAATAGACAGATAGAGTAATTCAAGAAGAACCTATCAAATATACTCTATAGAACGGTGGATAAGGATAAGAAAGCATGGACAAGTAAAATTTTGAATGCTTTATAGGATTATCGAACTACTACCCATACTACCACCCAAGAAACTTTTTATTCATTGGTGTACGAAATAGAAGCGGTATTATCACTTTGAAATGTAATAGCCTTTATTCAGAGTTGCAATTTGTGATCAGTTATCGGTAGATGAGAATTATGTGAAACTGTATGATGATATGGAGTGGTGAGACATAAAATTATTGCATACATTGCATCATTTATATGTCTACCATAACAGAATAGCATTTTCTTTTAATAAGAATGTTTGCCTCCATTAATTTCTTCAATGAGAATTGGTATTGGTCTTTAAGACTCCAATGATACTTGGAATGAAACCTCCAATGTAAAATCCTAAGTTGGAAGAACCTTATTTCATACTTAAGGTTTATAGGGCTTATGCCTCAATTTCAATGTTTGGAGTGCTTATTAAAACTCTATCCAATGGAAAATTCATGATGAAATACTTTGTTTAATTCCACATACAGTCGTCCTCACTACAGAACTAAAACTACACATCCCCCATGTCCTTACTGAAAGACGTAAAACTGTATAGTACAAAGTGGTAGTTGTAAGACATTAAACTGAATAACTAATATAACTATCCATGCTACATGAAGTTAAAATGCGTAGAATTTTTTCCAGTGTCACATGATGTTAAAATATGTCACACCATTTGTATGGTTAAAATCTTCTCTACTTTAATTCAGGAGCTTCAATATGAAATAATCATTGATAACATTGATATTCTTTGGTGGCACATGAGTCATATTATTCCCTATATATGAATTAGATCTGAATTGTGGTATCATTTTAAGAAATATTTGTAGCTTGATTCTCATCTATTTTGAGACACATAGAGATGTATGAATCATAAATCATGGGCCCAACAGTAACCACAAAAGTTTTATTTCCCTTTTTTTCTTCTGTATATAAAGTAGATCTACACAGAGTTCTCTTTTAAGATACATAATTTTATTTTCATACCATCTTGTTTCATAAATTTAATAATTCTTATAGAATGAGATCAATCCCCCTGTCTCCCATTCAAACTCGATTGGTGTGGGAAATGATTGTTTAATTAACTACGTACCTCTTTATTCTCATCTATATGAGATACATTGAGATGCCTGGATCTCCAATATTGGGCCTAAACACTATATAAAAAACCCATTTATTCCTTATATAAGAAACAAACTTGCATAGAGAGTTTTAAAAGAACTATGTGTATCTTGATTCTTGTCACCAGCAAGATATGTAGTGACACTATGTCGTGACACTTGGGTTTTAACCCTTAGTCCACCTATAACTTGTATTTCATTTCACATTGGTTTATCCCATCATTATTGCATGACGTTAAACTGTATGGAAACCCATGATCTATGTTTGGATTGATTCTTACTTCAATACGATACGTAGTGAGCCTAGGTCCTATGCAATGGTTCAACCATCACCTAATCGTAATACCATTATTTTTCACTTGTGTCACCTTTGTGTTACAGATGAAACCTTTATTCATCCTTGTTTCTCACATCGAGCATAGATTACATGTGCTTAGAAAATGGGTAAAAGGATTCTCTATATAAGTAATGTGTCCCAATTCCCTTTGGGGTTATAAATGGTTATGGATGCAAGACTATAAAAGGCACAACAGACGTCCTCACCATATGTAGATAAACTACATGGTCCATTTAAGAACTATATGTGTATTAATTCTCATCCCATTGAGATATATAGTGAAAAAAATGCCTTAAATCCTAGTCCGAGCCATGATGAAATTTATTTTCCCCACCCTTTTTCATATAGTAAAAAAATATTTTTGGAAAAAATTTATTAGGTTATCTCCATAGAGAACTCATCAAGGAAGAAAAAATGTCCCCATTTTACATAAGAACCATATTTATGTAAGGGATTCAGAATTCACGGTCAATACTAATTCAAATATTCCTTGTATGCATTGTGAATTACCTGCTTCCATATTTGAGACTCATAATCTTCAATATTTTCAGATCTTTGTAACCTTTTATATGATTTCGGGTGATAGAGTTTCTCACATCTGAGAGCTCTTTTTCCTCACTATGTAGTACATGTCCTTAAGTAGCCTCAAATAAAATTTTCCTACATAACAGGCATGTCAGTAAAAAGATTCTACTATTTGGCTATATATCATATGCCCTAGATGACCCTGTATAATACATCCCCCATAATGGGTTTGTCAAATGATGGTAATTTCATTCTTGGTTAATGAGTCTTTTGTCGCCTCCAAACATTGATGACGATATACAAGAATCTATTTCTTAAAACAGTCACTCATGTATATTTTTCCCACTACATTACCCTTGATCTAAAAGCCTTCTAGACCATGGTTTATATATTTTCTCTCTCCATATTTTAAAAGTAATATATATATATAATCTTGAATCACTTAACCACATATCATATAATGCTTCCATTAATGGTCCTAGTTGTATGACCTAAAACTACAGACACCATACATCCTAAATTTTGGCCAGACCATCGTATAAAACCTATTCTTCCGATTCATTGTAAATCAATGATGGAAATAACCTCTCCATATTTAGATACTATTATCCATATACCATAATCTATACTTTGGAAAATCAGAATCTCCACAAACATTCTTCGTGTTTAGGCAATAGATTGTCAAATTTATGATATTTTTTTTGAATATGCAGTATGTGCCCTTAGGTGGCCTTTCATAAATGTTTCCTATATAATGGGCATGCCAGTCAAAAGAGTCCGTTATTTGGCTAGGAAGAAACTAACCCAATTGGAAAAATGTAATATGACCCCCATAATGGGTTTTTCAAATAATGGTAACATCATTCTTGGAAAATACTTCCTCTAATGATTTTTAGCCCTTTTCCTATATCTTCCATCAGATTCAGAAATTATTACACCACATTTTAAAATTTTACATTTCATACATGAATATGTTAGTATGTTTCTAAAAAAATTATCATGAATTTGGGAGAATCTCATACGTTTAGTCAAATATAAAGACCTTATATAAATGCCACATAATGTCCTCACTTCATGACTGACAGTTTCACAGTACAATGTCCTCACTACAAGACATAAAAATACATTCTACAATGTCTTCACAACGTGACATAAAACTATACGGTATAATTTCTACACTGCATGAATTGAAACATTAAATTATGATATCATAAATTCCACATTCTGAAAAATTTTAACCGTTCAAAATACACCAAATTTGAATAGAAATGGATGTATTTTTCATGACATATGTCGGCATAAAACATCCCTTATATTCTTAGAATTTTTTTCTCTGGTAAAGCACCCACTGTTGTCTTTAGTAACCCAAATCTTATTTTCCCTTGTCTATTAATAGTAAAATGTTAAATTCCTAAGAGCTCATTTTCTTGAATATGTAGTACATGACCTTAGGTGGATTTTCATAAGTTTCCTACATAATGGGAAAACCATGCGAATGATGAAACTATTTGGATATGTAGCATACGCCTAGTTGTACCTACATAATAAAAATCCCATAATAGAATTTTCAATAATGGTTACTTCGTTCTTGGAAGAGACTCCCCTTATATTGATATAAATATTATATATGTTTACCATAAAAATCATGGCTCATGATTTTACAAGGAAATATGTAAATAATATTAACAAAATTATTAGCTGCTGAGTCTTGTTCAGGATCTAATTTCAAAATTTTTTCTCAATGATAGTCAACCTTAAACATTATCTCTTCTACAGTCCAATATACATGACTCTAAACTACCAAAAACAAATGATGTGGACTCACCAGACTAAGAATCCACAAAGGGAACTCTAAACAAAAGTCGAGTCCTGTCTTTCTAAACAATCATTTTGTATGATATAGGTATTATTGGGCAAAAAAGTCAAAAGATACTATGTTAGTAGGGTTATCCATATAACCATAGAAAAACAAATTAAACTATGCTTACTAGGCCCAATGGATAAAGTAAAACAGATGAAGTCAGAGAGAGTGAAAACACAAATGATTGAAAGAAAAATGATTTTCATTGATGAAAATTTTCATAGAGGCGCATCCAAAGATTGGAGTCTCTATCTTTTAAGAAGTTAGAAATTATAAAATGCATTCTATATAACTCCTCATTCAATTGATAGCCTCTTGATCCCTATCAGTAGCCCATTGAAGCTCGTTTATTTGACCATTTACTCTCTCTTCAGCATGAAAAAGTACTTCTCTAGCATCTGCAATGGATTTTACAACATCCTTCTATAATTCTCTTAATGAGCTATGAAGTAGGTCAAGCTCCACTGTAATGACATCAAATTCCTGTTGAAGACACATCTACTTAATTATCCTTTCATTGATCTTATTCTTCAATTCCATCAACGTTGTAGTATGAATAGAATTAGCTCGGGAGAAAACTGCTTGGAATTCATCAGTGTTGATTAACCGTTTATCTTTTATCATGTCTTGCTAAAGCATTTTCTCTTGCTCCCTCCTCTGAATATTCTCTTTCACTACATTATGAATTTCACAGTATTCAAAACTACCAAATCCTAGTGTGATAAAATGATATGAGATTCATGGAATTATCTAAGTTAGTTCCTCAAGGGTTATCTAAGATATTATATTACACATATTGGTCCATGCTTTGTGATGTGAAAGATGAAGAGACTTTTGTAGTTCTAGGTCTGTTTCAGAATAACTATCATAAGGAGGGATGTATTTTGGGATTAATACACATAAATAAGTGCCTTTTTCTATTCCTTCCTAATAAATGGAAGCTCCACCTTCCAATATTTTTGGGGCTGATGCAGAGGCATCCCCTCCAAACCTAGCCATTAAAGTTGAGAGACCTATATCATAAATAAAAAATTATGGTTATGGTTATATTCAAGAGATAAAAGAAGTGAATTAAATCACAATATCAGTATCTCATACCATACAGTAGGTCAACATCTTGAGAAGACTCCTCACAAATATTCACTATTTCATCAATATTGTAAGATGTCTCTCGATGAGGAGTGCTATTTTTAATGTGCTATGGATCCTTATAATGGATCTCACAAAGATCTACTTTATCATGATTCACTTGATCCAATGTCTCTGCAATGAGGGGATTGATATTAATGTCAATACTACCTTCAAGTATCATTGCATCATTAGTATTTTTAGATTCAACTTCATATTTAATAAAACCATGGTTATAAAGTTAATTTTATGAAGATTAATTGGACAAATAATGAAAAGTCACGTCTAGTTGATTCTATACAAGGAACTTCAAAATCTTATAAATAATTTGGTATATTAACTTGTTCTAATATTTCTTTAAAATACATTCCAAGGTTCATCATTTCTTCCAATTATATCCCATATCCTAGGTTAGTCTCACCTATGGGAACACTTGGCATGTTTTCTTCGTAACATTCCTCTAGCATCCATTGACCCTGAGTCACTTCCTCAACAACAGTTGTGGGGTGAGCGTTAGTTGTGGCCTGATGATTTTCGGAATGTGACAAACCTAATCCCATGATGTAAGTTAGTTATTATTACATATGATGTCTTATTAAGTATTTTTTATTTATTATAAGCCTCCTCTCTTCTGATAGTAGGAACATGAGTAGTGGTGGGAATAAATGTTGGTTCCTCAGGCCTCAATGACTCCTCAGGAACCATCAGATTGGATGGAATTTGTGCCTATTCTATATCACCCTCAGTGGTTCCATTAAGCATATCTATGATTTATTTTATAGAATAAATGGATAAATGTCAAATAATTCAAGTAATATTAAAAACATTTTCATGAATAATGATTAAATCTCATGATTATCAAGAAGGCTTACGGGTACTAAGAAAGCACTTAACCATTTCTCTCTTTATATGGTTATTTTTTGTCTTCCCGTTCTTAGGTGGGTTTGCTTCATAATCTCTAATGAAATTTTTTGGGGATCCCAATACCCTCTCTATTTCATCCTCTATGGCCTATTGGCCAAGAGATATTTCCCCAGATTTATCAGGTGATCTGGTAGCTCCAAGAGCAGTGCATCTAGGGCTATACTGTGGCCAAGGAACATGAGTAATATTTCCTTTATGTAGCTGAAATTTTTAATGATATCCCCCATAAGGAAAAATGTTTTGACTAATAATCAATCTGAAAAGCATAAGTTAATGTTAGAGGAATGAATCTTACATCCTCAAGATCTATAAAGTCAAGCCGTTCATCATCTAATGAAGGACTAACCCCTTAAGTGGTACCATGATCTATCAGTTACTTCACCCGCTTTGTGGTAGGAATGTATTCCTCAGAGTCATATATAAGTATTTTTATCACTCAAATGTTGTTCCTCACTTCATTGGGGTAATCCTTAAAAATAATTTCAGAAGAAGCCCATAAATCCCATACTCCTAGAATATGTAGTCCTACACGTAGATCCATCCACATGGTTTCAACATCATAGTATAGATTATTCCATGTTTGAATAGCCTCTAGTCATACATATTCAATGTGTATTTTAGAGGTTTGTGAGGAGGATCCTATAGCCTTGAATTTCAGTTTCTTCACAACCCCCACAGTCCCAAATGGGTGATGAGAAAATAGACCTTATAACCCTTCCAAATTATTGTGACCAGATTGCCTTGATACTACTTCAATATTGATTAATGGGTTGGCTATCTTAATTCTGGCAGGAGGGTTATATCGGGAAAGAGTTCTCTTAAGAGGATTTGAAGAATCACCACCTCCACCCTCTGACTCCCCTGATTTGACCCCTGATGATGATGAATTATATTGCAAAATAAGTGGTTACCCCCTTCTAATTATCTTTATCCCCAATCAAGGGGAATCATTATTTAATACCACATTAGGGTATGATGAAACCCAGTTTTTGGAAAACCATATTATCAATCTTCTTACTGCATCAATGACGAGTAAATTAAATATTGCCATGGTCTTCTCCACAGATGCGAACAACCATAGTTTTTAGGAAACCATCAAATTTTGCTAAGATATAACATTCACAGGAGGTGATATGATATTTTGATAATGACATTTTAATTGATGCCAAATGTAAAAGGAGAATAGGCCTCACATATGATTTCACCGTCAATCATTGTTCCTAGTACACCATCTATGTAAGTCAACATGTATGCCCTGATCTCTATACATGTCATCCCATAATCAACAAATCTCCCCATAGGAAGGTTCCCATAAGTAAATAAATGAAATTCATTATTCATGTATAATCTAGAATTGATGTCATAGTAATTCAACGATTAAGGTGAAATACCAGAAAAATCCTGAACAAATGGTTGGAAAGGACTTCTAAAAACCTATGCCCCACTTTGTACAACAAATGTACGGAAGTGAGTAGTGATCCATCCCCAAAACCCCAATAATTGTCCCTCTATTTTAAAAGGATAAATCCATTTTTAAATGTGTAGAAAAATACTATTAATCTTGGATAAAATAGAAGTGGACAACCCTACCATCCTTTTCTCTACTAGTTTGTCTGAAATAACAAAGGTTCTTGGACTCACACCTCCTTTGGATTCTCGGACTGGTATGAAATACACACTGAACCACATGGCTATGAAACCTTCTAGATGTGTCTTCACAAGAATATCTGGGATGACGCCATATCCCCACTTATCAAATTTTCATTTATCAAATGTTGGCCATATTGTGTCAGGGGTACCTCTCTTGTCTTCCCTTGGAAAACTATTTAGAAGTGTGTAGGTGGGCCCCTATTCCTTCTTTGTTATTAAAAATATTCTCATCCATTCTTCTGGGTGAATTTCCCGTTTGGTACAAGACTTTTTGGTGGTTGTGTTCTTGAGTTTGTTAAATATTTTGATCATCTGATGAACCAATGATGGTGTCTTCTCTAAGTAATTACATGTCACCTTGGGAGGAATAAACTCATCACACATGTCTCCAAGGATTGGAGCTCCAGAAATCTTGTAAACATCACACAATCTGATGCATAACTATCCATGTGATAAATGAAATGGGTTAGTCTCAAGGCTCAATCAGTTTTATAATTCTGGTTAAAAATCATAATTCATGTACACATATATTTAACCAACCTAGATGGACTCATAAATTCAGACGCCTTCCAATTCATCTGTATATTCTGCACAGGTCTTACGGACCTTGTATTCCCACATCCACACAGGTTTTACACCATCTCTTAGGTATATATCACTGCTTTACATCCATCCATTGGACTGATCCATCTGTGAATCCCGAATGATGGATAAATAACAGTGTGGCTGCATCTCGGGTATGTGTGCTTTCAAGTCTGGAGCACTTGGGCAATGATCCATGATATGATCTTCCTTTACTATCCTAGTATTAGAAAATTATACTGCAATGGAAGCATTTTCAAATGAGAAGTTAGTATAATCCTAAAACTAAGAATTTGGGACATAGTTCTTTGGGTCTGGAATATTGAAATCTTTCATATGTTCATAGCTATACAATGGCATATTTGTAGTTCATAGAAAGTTGACATGATACTTCTTCAAATATATTTCCAAATATTGAAGTGTGGTGTCACAATCATCGATGTAGTAATCACCAACAACATTCATCATGTCATCTATCTTCTTGATGGATATCTTATCATTACTTAAAATTCTATTGGGATCCATTGAACATGAAAAAAGAAAGTAATCATCTTTTATGTATGTTCATTTTTGGCATTATGACAAAAAACAGTCAAGGCATTAATGCTTGAATGTATAAACATGGAGCACATGAAAAACATGGCGTTCAAATATAAGTCGGGGTGCAAGTATGACACCCCTATTATAGCATGCAACTAGAAACATACATAAGAAGTAAATAGAAATAGAAGCGTCTAAGTGAAAGAAGATGTGCACTCCGAGAGATGAAATTTTTGATGTTGCGGGTCTTTTTGTGGAAGTGAATCCATTATATATAGGTGATGAATGTAACTGTGCATGCCATAATCCTACGCACTACCAGTTTTCCAATCTAGTTTCTCTATGCACATAAAACATGAGCACTAATGTACTCTCTTATTTCTCCTTCAATACTTTGCCTCAGTATATGATCTTCATTTCATTACAGATCCAATTCTAAGGGGGTATTTTGTTGACACAATGTTCTCTGAAAGAGTATTAAAATTATAAACGGAAATACCTTAGAAATAAAAGAGGAAAATTCATAAAGAAAATCATGACTTGAAAAGCCATGAGTTTTGGGCCACCTTATTCATTCCAATAGGGCGTCTGTGCACAACCTACTTATACACCCCTATATGTTGTGCAACCTACTTGCTCGTCCAATTACATTTTACCTAGGGTCCTATTTCCCGATAAATAGACCCTTGGGGCCTTTATTTGGATTGATGAATTTTCTTAATGTCCAATTTCTACTATGGTATCACTAGTACTTCGCCCCTATCTTCTGAAAATTTCAAGGTAGTTGTTCAACACCGTCAGTGGTGGATTTAAGGGAGGATCGTTGGAATTTAGTCCTTTTAATGTTTGAAAACCATAACACATGCATGCATAAAGTGTATAACATCCCTAAATCAGAAATTCATGTGTGTTTCTAATTCTTCCTATAGGAACATGAGTTCCTCACATCTGGGTTCACCTGTGAATACTTTTGAAGGATTAAGGAAGGTCTCACCATTGTATTACCATACATGTTGTTCATTGATTAAGTGAATATAAGTTTTCCCAAGCCTACTTGTGAGACCATACTTGCGCACCCTTATATAATTTTGTGCACCTCATTGATTCACGTACTCTCTTTAGTCTAAAATCCATCAATAAATCTTCAAAACCATTCATGGTAAGGGTTATTTTCCATTGGATCCCTTGTTTGAAAGGTATACTATTTAGATCTCCACCAAAACATCATGACATAGAAAACTTTTATGAAAGGAACATTAGCATGTATTCTATTTGGGTTTGTATATCCACAGTCAGAGGTTTCAAACATTAGTTTCATAATGGTGTTTTTATTAATAAAATGTATATGGGTTATTATATCCATAGTCACATTGACCTTTCTCCCAATAACAGTTTTGGGAAGTTTTTGGTTTGGAGGAGGGTTTGGGGCGTGACTTCACCATTGTCAAAGAGACACGGTACCTCAGGTCTTCTAGTAGGGAAGGTAAGGTTTACACTTTATTTTCCCTTCATGTGAATGAAATTTCCCCATCCCCTACGAAGATCAGTTTTTTGGAAGCCATCCAGGTTAATCCCCAAACGTTCATCCTTTCATCCTTCCATCAAACCATTATCTAATGTAAATTGAAGAGGGTAAGGCTCATCGGTGAGCCCATTTTCATGGTCTCCTCACCCTCATCCATTGTCATTATCGTAGGTGTTACCTCTTCCACCAGCGGTGGAGGAAAAGTGTGTGTCATTGTTGAATCTTTCACATACTTTTGTTTCTAACATCCATCGTGACTCACATGGGCTTATATATTTGTAATGATTAAAACATTTGTATAATCACCCCTGATGGAATAAACTATGAGAACACTAATTCCTATCACTATTAGTATATGTAAGAAGCCTTATCATGGACCGATATCACTAAATATCCACTTCTTAAATTCAACACCAATTCCATTAATCGGGGCATCTTCTTTTTGAATATGCCCCAAATTAAATCCCTAAATCACTGATGCATACTTTTCAAGATGCAAGCCCAAAATCATTTCACACAAAGGTCTATAATTTCGTATGTGACCCCCATTGAACTACGTGGGCTTTTATTCCCATACACAAGGTATACGTAGGAAGCCTCCTTGTGATTCAAACCCAAAACTTCCAAATAAAACCTGTTCACCTTGGGTCATATACCCAATAGGGTATAATCTAACATGGAATTACATATCATTACCATGTTCATTGGGATGTTTCAGCATATGTACCACACTAAACTATGACTAAGAACATTTCTCATAGATTTCCATACCACATGTCATTAAACACTACAGCTAGGTCCTTATCACATGAACTTAAAAGGTATGATATGTCCCATTAAGAAGAAATGAACTATGAGGGTTCAGATTCTTTTAATAAGGATATATAGGGAACCCATTACATGGGTATAATCCCAATATCAAAATAAACCTTCCCCACCCTTGATGATAATAAATTCTACAGTTCCCTGTAAAGTGGCATAAAAACCAGTATAATCGTAAATATGATTAAAAGAATCTATAAATAGTATATGAGAGGATACCATTGATAGAGAACCTTAAATACACAAAAATATATCCATTAATTAGGAACATTGAATATATATGAATCATTCATAAATTTTTACACACGTTAATAAATGATTGTAAATTCCAAGGGAATCTTATTCTATAGTTGGTGAATTAATATGGATTCATGGAAATATCATAAATTATTAAATATTGTCCCAGAGTAGACAATTATGCCTCCCAAAAGGGTGTGATGAGACCAAACTCCCATCCTACCAACCAATTCCCATTCTTTAGTATCGTAATGTTCAATATTAACGAATCCCTTCCTCTGGAATGAGGGTCCACATTGGATAAAGAACTGTTGGGAGTTTCTGGTTCCATGAATAAACCCAATGGAAACCGCATGGGTGTAGTGATTCTTAAAACTAGAACAAACATTTCAAGGACCTTCAATACCCAAATTTTCCATAATTTTTTAGGGTAACTGTGAAGAATATTCCAAGAAATAGATGGTGAGGGAATTACACAAGATATGCCCTTGGCAGTTCAACCTGTTTGTGGATTCTAGTGATGGGGTTAAAGGTATTTTTTTAGGAATGTTAAAAACATTGTAATTGAGGAATCAAAGAGGATAATCTCAACTCCTAAAATAGTTAATGAACCTATAAGAATAGCTCTACTCTAGTTATTATCGAGAGCATAGAGAAGTTTCTCATTTTATTGAATTATAAGTGGTGGAATTTAAGGCTATATATGCTACAACTAAAAATGTACTAAAAGTGGACCGAAATATGCATGGTGCAACTCTCTATTTTCCATTAGGGTAATTAAAGGTAGGAAGGAGACTATACCAAATGGTTGTGACCATATCTCAACACTAATTCTGAGAGTGGGTGCATGGGTGAATCCCCCATAGTATGGACTAAATAGTGAACAAGGTTTCTTGAATAGGTATGTCCTTGATATAGCTAGCCACATAGGGTTGGCGGTAATGGATAATCTACAAAGGATCTTTATTGAAGGATCATTCATGTAGGAGGATCCTTGAAGGAGAATCTGCAAAAAAGTGATGTCTGTGATAGATTTTCTATGAAGGAGCATCCTCAATGAGGGATTCCCTGAAGGGCAATCCACAAAGGAGTACCTGTGAAGGGGGAAATCTGAGAAGAAGGTTCAAAGTATGAGCATCCATGAAGGGTGTTTTACATGAAATAGCATCCACCAAGGTGAATCCATGAAGGGGATATCTGTGAAGGAGTTTCCATGAAATAGAATCTATGAAAGGGGATTTATGTGATGGAGTGTTCATGAAATAAAATCATTTATGTGGTTTTTAAATAAAGGGGTTGGCCAAAAAGGACCATCAGTGAAGGAGTTGGTATTATAATAGCTTTGTGAAGTGATTTTATATGCGGGAGGGCATAAAATCACCCCACATTACCATTTTTCATGGCTCTCTACATAGTGTTTTTATTGAAGATAAGCTTAAAAAACTAATGGTATTGTCAGTAATCCATAGTTGGTCGTGGGGCGATTTTTTGCGAATGCCTAGCAGGAACATCCCATCCCATGAATCAAATCATTTGTAGCGATGGAAAATACCATCTAGACATGAAAAAGACATTGTTTTATTCGTGTGGTCAATCATTGACAGGAGTGGAAATCTCCTTCTTTCCACACAAATGGATTTTTTTTTCATTTCTGGGATGTAGAGGTATCATATCATCCAATGGAATATTTTTTTCACGGGATGCCTCATAGTGTAGTGTAATTCCTTGCAAACTGGTAGTTTGCGGTGCATTTATTTAACGACCCAATGTGTAATCAAAAGAATTCCCTCTTAATAATTATTCCCACAGTATAATAACATTAGGATGCATAATGAAATATCATGATATGAAATACAATGTGATCAACACACATAGTTTTTCCACATCTATGTTTTGAGTTCCGAAAATATGCAATACATAGATGCAATCAATTAGAATTTTTTAGCCTTATGGAACAAAATTAGTTATTGGAAAATACTATCCTATGCTTATGAATAGTCACCTATACTTCTGAATAGTAGTATGACCTTTAATTATAGTAAATCTACCAGAATAATAGTAACATTACACCCTGAATGATTAAATAATATTTAGGCATCTTATAAGTGATAATTTGACAATAGTAAAAGTAGTTGTATTTTGTAAGCCATAAAAAATTAATTATAATTAATTAATAAATTTAATATAAAATTAATTTTAATGATTATTTTTTATAAATTAACCATCCTATGTCTTCTTGTTTTAATATAATTTTATACGACCTTACATAATTTTGGAAAGCATTATAAAATCAGTTTTGAATACTAAATATTTCAAGTATAATATGATTTTAATTAAAATTTAAGTTAATCATATTTAGAATTTATTTTTCAAAAATGGAATTCATTTTTCAATTCTATACATTGAAAAAAAATTAGTGATTTTTTTGATTTATCTAAAATACTAGAATTTTTGGTTAATAGTAAAGTACATTAATTTACCGCATAAATAGATTATAATTTATATCCACTATTAATGACATCAAAAGCGATTTAAACACCCAATTATTGAACTCAAATTCCCTCTATAATATTGATTTACATATAATCAACTCTATTTCATATCTTCGTTTAAATTAATAAACTAGTGATTAAAATATTAAAAATAACCCCTCTCCCCTCCACTATAAATACCACCTCTCACACCCTCATTACTTCACACTTCTAAAGCTACAATCTTGTCCTAAAATATTTAGAAGTCTCTTCCTTATACAATCTCCCACGACTAGGATCTATATTTCTCATCCATATACCATGCCTCAGTTCCTTAAAGAAGATATCAAGAGGAGGATTGAAGTGTCCATTCCTCTCTTACTTTTCATTCTACTTCCTTTCAAATGTCATTTTTTTTCATCTTATCCCCATATTCTCTAATCCAAATGTCTTAATAACTCTAGTATGATTTATATACTGGTAATATAACATGTTAATCTAATATTATTCAATATTATCTTCCCTCCCCCATTTATTATAAAAATGGAATCATTTCACGTGATGGGTTAATTTACCCACATCATGGGTGATGCAATTCCATTTTCTGTCAACTCCTACAAGGTTGTAAATAAATCCATCAAATGGTTGAAAACTGATTTTAAAATGTTTTCTCATCACATTTTATTTTCTTGAACTAAATTTTTTACATGAAACTACATGATAAAATAATCATGTTTGTTGTGATCGAAAAACCTCTCAAATTAACAAAAATGGTCATCATTAAATTTTTTCTAATGATTCATCCTCATGGTACATAACCAAATTAATTATAAGATCATTTATATCTCTATAATTTCAGTAATATTATATGTTAACAAATATGGATGTTCAACAACATTTCAAAAAAACATATGTTCATGAGTATATGTGAAACATTCATAAAATCTATGGTAATTAACACTCCGAAATAATAAATTTAAGATTTATAATTAATCCAAAACCCATAAAAGAACATAATGAGACACTATTAAATAATATTCATGTATTAAATGTTCATAAAAATTTAAATAATGAATATTATGACATTATATAACACATTAAGGTGATAAAAGCTTTCGGATACAGGGTAAGGGGAAATTCTCCAACCCAACTTTCTTTCATCAGGTTCTCCATATTTCACTACATGTTCGATATAGGTTCTACTTAAACATATTTTTTTCATAATTATCATACCTTTTCTGTGATATAATTTTGCTCAAGTAGATTTTTTGGAAAACCCAATGTTTTCCGGAAGAATTATTCTTTCAAATAAACAAACCCTTTTTACTTCTTAAATATTGTTTCACTCTTCACTCATGGTTAATGGCTCTATGGAAAGATAGATATTTCCTGTTTATTTTTGAGTAATTTTTTTATGAAAGTATGATTTACTACGTGATACCCATTTCTTTACCTGGGTTATGTTATGCTCAAGTTTTTTATATTTTTAATGAGGTATGCTATATAATTTAAATATTATTATGTGAAGGGTGCACCCAGAATTATATAGTGGAGTATGAATGTTTGAATGTGATTGGTGTACCAAGAATTAAACAACCCTCTAATTAATTTTGTAATTTGATGAATCTCATGAGTGAAATATAAATGATGCCTGAACATGATTCGAGCCTTGTTTACAACTAGGTGTGGTATTTAACAACTATGGAATGATGTCTCATTTTATATGCATTGCGACATTTCATGTCATTTATTAATGCATCCTCTCTTGTTCATGATCCTTTTCCTATTTTGTGATTGTGCTGACCCATTATTTTATTGTTCATATAAATCCTCTTACCAGGAATTTAGCTCAACAATTTTTGTTTTATATCATCAGTTCACTACATGTACTAAATAGAGGTCATGAGCCAACAAGAAGCTATAGAAGAAATAATTAAATAAATACGCCTGATGTCGTAATCATTATGTTTTGTACTAGTTTTCCAAATATAGAAAACATATAGATCCTATTGTTGTAATACTATTATGTTTTTTATCTTCTTAATGATTTAATAATAATTTAAATTTTTTGGGTCGCTATAGTTGGTATCAAAGGAATGATTTAATTAATTCTGGAATTAGGATTAGTGAACCATTGAGAAAACCTCTAGTATTAGACTAGGTAAAAATATGCACATAAGAATCCTAACATAGCGATATGATAAGTAATGATTTCAGTGAAGATTGAACAGATTAATAAGTTATTTATTCATGACTCTATGATCTATGATTTGTTCTAAACTTCTAAATTTTAGAAAATAATGGGATCCTGGAGAAGCTAGGCCCACAAACCGTTCAACAGCCAATGCAGTGATTTACAGAACGACATCCTCAATGATTTGGGAGGTGGAGTTAAAAATAGCATGGCAATGCCTTCCAAACTTTATCAGGGTATTAAAAATGAAATGATTAATGGGGAACATCCTCTTTCACCAAAGAGGGTGATATTTTCTATTAAGTGTTTTATGCGGCAATGACAACCGATGTTTTGTGGAACATTCGATCCACTAGTTTCGGAATAGTTGGTCAACTCCATGGAGATGTCCATTTCTATTCATCATTGTTCTGAGAAGGATAAGGTGGCACTAGTTGTTTATCATCTAGATGGAGAGGCCAATAAATTCTGGGATTTTATTAAGAATACAAAACAATATTTGAAATTGAAGAAATGGAATGGGAATACATTAAAATCATATTTGTTAATATGTATTTCCAATAAACTCTTCATATGATAATGGAGAGGGAATTCATAGAGGTCATGAAAATTGAAGGGGAATCTGTTATGGACTATGATGTGAATTTTAGGAGGCTTGAAAGGTACGCTTTGGGTTTTGTTATGAATAATGATATAAATATTGATAAATTATATAGTGTGTTGAAACAACACCTTTGAAAGGAAATTGAAATTTTGGACTTTGAGAGTTATTAAGAAGTTGTTTGATGTGCCCTCAAAGTGGAGATGGAGTTTGGAATATGTTCCCATGGATAAAGTGATAAGAAACCATAGATGGAGTTTCAAGAAGGAGGATCTAAAGATAAAGGTGGGAAGAAAACTCAACGATCCACACACTAAAAATGTGGGAAGATGATTCATCATAACTTCTTGAAAGGGATGGGGGAAATTCTTCAAATGTGGGAAATAAGGACACCATGACCAAGAGTGTCTAAAATAAATGGGAAGGGAATATAATGTAGTGATTGAAATGGGAGCACCACCAATGGGCCAATGCTGCAGCTTTTGGGAGAAAGGGCATTATGCTATCTAGTACACTAAACCTTGATTCCTCATGGGTAATTAGCATCAAAAACCACCAAATCCAAAGGAAAAAGGGAAGGCATATTCCATCACTAGTGCATAACTGTAGCACGATAATAAAGTCCTACACGACACAGTTCTTATTAACATAAGAATTGAAAACGTTTTAGTTGATTTGAGTTCTACACACTCCTTTATATGATGACTATTTTCTAGAAATATACAATCAAATCCTTGAAACATTGAGGTAAAGATATGTGGGAAAACCACTATTGGTACAATCATTGCATCCCAAGTGTTTGACTCTTCTATTTTTGTCATATGTGGGAATATTCTCCCAACAAATCTCGTAATACTTCCCTTAGTGTAATTTGATGCTATAATGGGAATGGATTGCCTCTCTTTATATATAACACATATCAAATAAAAAAATTATTTTTCATATTTCGAACCATCCCATGCTCATCTAAAAATGTAAGGATGATCATGAATATTCGATGAAAAATCATTCAATAGCGTGGGTGTTGATTCCCATTTAAGAATAATACATCGCCCAAATATTTGAGTCAAAGGAAAGTTCTAACCTTTCTTAAATTCCTATCGTGAGGGAATATTGTGAGATACTTCTTGAAGAGTTACCCAGACTTCCCCCAGAACATTAGGTAGTGTTCTGAAAAGAACCCGTACCTGAAGCTACTCCTATCTCAAAGTGTCCCTATTGGATAACTCATATTGAATTGGAGGAGTTAAAGAAGAAGATGCATGAGAAATTTTTCAAAGGCTTCATATGACCTAGGGAATCACCTTGGGGTGCACCTGTGCTCTTTGTGAAGATGAAGGATAAAACATTGAGTCTATTTGTTGGTTATTGGGAACTTAACAAGATCTCCCTAAAGAACATGCTTCCTCTTCCAAGGATGGATGACTTATTCGATCAGTTAAGAGGAGCACAATACTTCTCAGTGTTGGATATTCATTTTGGATATAATCAACTAAAGTTGAATAAGGGATATATTAAGAAGGCTTACTTCCATACATGGTATGGGAACTACGATTTTCTATTGATGCCCATTAGACTTAATAATTACCCTATAATAATCATGGATTTGATGAATAGATTGTTTAGATAGTACCTCTAAAAATTTGTGGTAGTGTTTGTTAATGATATTATCATATATTCCACGAGAAAGGAGGAACATGAAAAACATATAAGACATGTTTTTTCAACATTGAGAAAGGTTAGGTTTTATGCCATGTTAAGAATGTGTGACTTTTTGATGAATAAAGTCACATTTGTGGGACATGTGGTCCCATGTGAGAAAATTTCGGTGGACCCTTACAAAAATAAGATTGAGGAATGTTCATGACCCTCTATTGTAATATAAATCTGTAGTTTTCATGGATTAGATGGGTACTACTGATGTTTTGTGAGAAATGTTTCATGATTGTCAAGCCTGCTAACAATGTAAACAAGGAAAGGGGTAAAGTATTTCTAGGCGTAAGAATGTGTGGGAATCTTCCAGGAGCAAAAAATAAGGCTAATCACTACACTGGTATTGAAATAACCAAATAGTGGATAATGTTTTTGTCATATGTAGAGATGATTCAAAGAAAGGATGAGGTTGTGTAATCATGAGAAATGATATTTTGATAGCCTATGCCACACGGTAGTTGAATATCCATGAGAAGAACTACCCAATGCATGATCTAGAGATGGAAACTGTGATTTTTTTCCTGGATTATTTGGAGGCCCTACCATTATGGTGAGAAGTGTGACATATACACATACCATAAGAGCCTAACAAGTATATTCACACAAAAGGATCTCAACATGTGTCAAAAGAGATGGTTAGAGATAATAAATGAATATTATTACTCTATTATCTATCATCTAGGAAAGTCAAATGAGTTAGGTAAATCACTAAGAAGAAAGGAACCTAATACTATATCCTTGTAATGGATTGAAAAAACCCTATCTTCTGGGATATGAAATGTAAGTATTTGAAATCATAAGTCTACGGGAAATATCCTACCTTTCCTAAATGATTGTGCAACGATCAATACAATAGATGATTAAAAAGGCAGAAAGGGATGACATGGAATTACAAAAGAAGGTGAATGCAGTAAAGGAATGGAAGATGCACAAGATCCATATCCACAATGATGGTGTGATTTGGTTTGGAACACATCTTTGTGTGCCTTCATCAACCAGTATAAAGGATTTGTTGGAAAATGAATATAGCTAAACATTCTTTATCCATTCTAGTAGCAACGAGATGTACCAAGATATTAGAGAATACTTCTAGTGGGATAACATGAAAAGGAGACATTAAAATACATATCAATGTGCTTGGTATGTCACCATGTTAAAAGAAGACTAACTAACATCCAAAGTTATGATGCAACCATTTCCTATACCCATATGGAAATAGTAACATGTCTATATTGCATTTGCAATGTGTTTCCCGATGATGTCCAAGGGAAATAATGTGATATTGTTTGTTGTTGATCGACCCTCAATGATATCCCATTTTATTTCTATTTGGGAAGATATCTCATTTAAACAAGTTTCAAAGATGTATGTGAATGATGTAGTGAGACTACTTCGTGTTCCAATCTCAATTGTCTCTTATCATGATCCAAGGTTCACATCAAAATTCTAGAGATGTATTCAACATGCTTTGAGTAATGAATTAAATTTCAGCACGACCTATCACCCCTAAACTGCTGGCCAATATAAAAGGAATATCATGAAACATAAAGTTATTATAAGAGCATGCTCTATATAAATCAATGGTGGATGGGATCAGTATCTCACATTGGCTGAGTTTTCATAAAAAAATAGCTTCCACACGAGTTATCAAATGGATCTATTTGATGCTTTATATGGAAAGAAATGTTGAACTCCAACCTATTTGGAAGAAGATGGAGAAATATAACTACATGGACTAGATCTTGTGAAGGAGATTATATAAAATAATCAAGTCATCAAAAACACATCAAATTTTCTATGATTTGAGAATAGATCTGTGATGACAACCATAAAAGGTACTTGGATTTTGACGTTAGAGATAATGTATTCTTTTGAATATTACCATGGAAGAGATTCAGGTAGTTTGGAATGAAAGGGATGCTAATAACAAGGTACATTGGCCCCTTTGAGATCCATGACTCTATGGGAGTCATGTCCTTTTGTATTTAACTTCGAAAAAATATAGATCATGTTCAGGATTTGTTTCACATATCACTCCGAAGGATGTACATACCAGAACCCTCACATGTACAGAATTCCAAAGTGGTATAGCTAGTAGTTGATCTCTCTAATGAGAAGTATCCAGTGATGATTCTGGATTAGAGAGATATGGTTTTACAAAACAAGACAACCAAAAAAGACAATGTTTTGGGGAGGAACCATATGTTTGAAGAAGGAACATGGGAACTAGAAGAGGCGATGAAGGAGAAGTACCCTCATATGTTTGTATAAAACAAAATTTCGAGGGCAAAAGTTTATAAGGGGAAAAAATGTAATGACCCAATGTTTTATCAATAGAATTATAATCTTATAATTATTCCTTATAGTATAATCACATTAGAGAGAACAATGAAATATCATGATACTAAATACTATGTGATAATAAATCCTATGTTTTCCACTTCTATGTTTTAAATTTTGAAAATCTGTCACACACGGTTTTGATCAGTAAGATTTTTGGAGTCTAATAGAACAAACCTAATTTTTGGTGAGTATTAACATACTATTATTAATAGTCACCAACCCATATGAATAGTAGTATTACCCTTAATAGTAAATATTCCTAAATAATTGTAACCTTACCCCTTGATGGATTAAATAAAATTTAGGCTTATTATAAGTGATAATTTCACCATAATAAATTAGTTGAATTTTTTTAATTAATAATTAAATGAATGTAATTAATTAATTAATTTAAATAAAAATTTATTTTACTAAAATGTTTTCATTAATTAATAATACTATGTCTTATGATTTGAAGATAATTTTATATGACCTTATGTAATTTTTGGAGGCATTATAAAATCAGTTTTAAAAACATATTTTTTAATTAAAATATGATTTTAAGTAAAAATTAAATTAATTGTATTTAAAAAATTATTTTTGAAAATGGACTTCATTTTTTTATTGTACTATTTTAAAAAATAGTATGGTGATTTTTTTGTATTTTTCTGAAATACATGAATTTTTCGTGAATAGTAAAATACATTAATTTAACACATAAATAAATTATAATTGAAATCAACTATTCCTGAAATCTAATGTGATGTAAGCACACGAATATCAAAATGAAATTCCCTATTTACTATTCTTTTTCATATAATAATCACTATTTCATATCTCGGTGTAAATTAATAAACTAATGATTAAAATATTAAAAGAAACCCCTCCCCCTGCACTATAAATACCACCCCTCACACCCTCATTATTTCACAGATATCTAGCATCAGGCATTGCCTAATCACTACTAAAAACACATCCCTAGACCGTACCCCATGACCAGGATCTCTTGGAATCATTAATAGAACTATCCTAGGCTCCTTAATGAGGATCTCAAGAGGAGAATTCAAGAGGAAATTCATATTTCTCTTTTCTTTAAATTTCCATTCAAATGTCACTTCTTTTATTCTCTTATCATCATCTTCGCTTAACAAAAATTTCATGATAAATCCAGTATGATTCATATACTAGCAATATATCATGTTAATGGAATATGATTCATTATAATTTTCCCATGACTCTTTGTTAATAAAAATTAAATCATTTCCCATGATGTGTTAATTTACCTGCATCATGGGTGATACAATTCCATTTTCCTTTAAATCCCACAAGGCTATAACTAAAAACATAAAATGGTTGAAAAATGATTTCAAAGTGTATTTTTATCATCATTTATGTTCTAAAATGAACTTATTTACACGACATTGAGTTATAAAATAAAACAAGTTCATTCTGATCGAAAAACCACCCAAATTAACCAAAAATGATAATCATTAAATTTAAGCTAATGATTCATCTTCATTATACATAACCAAATTTATTATAAGATATTATATATAAATATATGGAATTTAAATAATATTATATTTTAACAAATCTGTATTTTCTACTGCATTTCAAAGGAACATCCGTTCATGTATACAAGTGAATCATTCAGAAAATGTAAGGAAATTAAAACTCCCGAACAATAGAATGTCAGCAGTATAACTCATCCAAAACCCATAAAAGAACAAAATGAAACCTTAGTAAACAATATTCATGTATAAAAGGCTCTATGATTTCTAATTAATGAATATAATATCTTTATAAAGGAAATTAAAGTGATGAATGAGTTTAGATACAAGGTATTGGGAAATTCTCATACCCAACGTTCTTTCTTTGGGTTCTCCCATTTTCTCTCCATGTTCGGTCTAGTTTCTCCATTAAAATAATTATTTCATCATTATCTAACCTTTTTAGAATTTTCATGTTCTCTTGTTGATTTTTGTAAAAATCGATGTTTTCCAGAAGAACTCTTCTTTCAAATAAACACACCTTTTTTACTTCTTGAATATTTTCTCACTCATCAATCATAGTTAATGGCTCTTTGTCAAGATAGACATTTACTCTTTATTTGGGGAGAAAATGTCAATAAAAGTAAAATATACTATGTGAATCCCATTTCTTTCAATGGGTTATGTTAATTTCATGTTTTACCTATTTTTAATGTGGCATGAATTGTAATTGAAATATTACGATGTAATGGGTGTGCTAGGAATTATATAGCACAATATGAATGTTAGAATGTGACAGGTGTGCACAGAATTATACAGTGCTCTAATGCATTGGGTAATGTGATGAATCTCATTATTTAAAGAGGAATGAGGCATGGCAATTATTCTAGCATTTTTCATAACTATGTTGGTTTAGTTAACCAATAAGACATGATGTTTCATTTTATATACATTGCCACATTTCAAGACTTTTATTAATGATTCATGTCAAATTCATGATTCTTTGCCTATGTTGTGATTATGCCCACCCATTGTTATATTGTATATATAGTTCCTCTTACTGGGCTTTTATTTCACCCCTATTTGATGTATATTCTCAAGTGACTATATCTACTAAGTAGAGGTCAAGAGCTGATATTAAGCAAGAGGAGAAGGAATTACATAAATATTCATGATCTTGTAAGTATTATGACTAATCCTAATTTTCCGGAAACACATAACAAATGGATCCTCGTAGGGTAATACTATTATGTTTTTTATCTTCTTAATGATTTAATATTAATATAATAAAATACTGGGTCGATAATATTTTTACATCACGGGACAAAGCCTTCCTTTACTGTTTTTCTTCCTTTGATAACATTCATCAAACTCATTTTAAGTAAATTTATACCCTTTTCAAAATTCATGGATTTCATTCCTTTTAACATGTGCTATTTTTTGGACTCATGAAATTCCCCCCGTCATATTATTCTCTGATTGGGCAGAAGTGGAGTTCGTTCTGATGAAGAACGTGGTCGTACATTGAATGACATATTTGATATATCTCTAATTTCATCCTATGATAAGGGAATTAGTGTGAATAGTTTTTCTATTGCAAGAGATAAATTTAAATCCCTTAAAACATTATGTCTTCTCTATTACCACCTTAATTTCTTCTTAAGTCTACTGTGGGGTGTGATTAATTGGCATATGGTGATTTATTCTTAGGCCCCCTTTTGTGGGTTTTTACCTAACATGATTTTTGACATTTTTATTGATCAATTTTTTCCAAAAGCATACCATCTGTTGGATTGGAGATATATGAATTGACTTTTTTCCAAAATTCACATTGTTTTATTTCAACCTAGTAATTACCAAGTCAGTTTTCATGGGAATTTTAAATTCCTAAAAATCAGACTAATGTGATTGATGTTTTAGGTCACACATCTTTAACCAATACAAATGGGGTGATGACCCCAACATATCCTACTTTTTGACAATGTCCCAGTATTATTCATACATGAATGTGGGATTTTATTGACTGTGGTTTTATTATTTATGAATCTAAAAAATGATATGGTGAAATTTTGTGAGGAGTCACCATAATTACAGTTTCCAACCTGACTTTCTGGGGGCATATGGAGATAAGATAAGCCTCTTGTTGGGATGAATTTTACCTTGGTATATATTACTTTTTTTGGAAACATATAGAAACCCAACTAGGGATTATTATTCATATTCAAATAATGGTTTCCTCAGGAAAATGACACCCTCATTCCCAATGGTTAGGTAATTTGATTTTTTTTGGATTTCTCAAGACCATAAAGGGTGGATTGTTTAAGACAATAATGCCCTAAAATGATGGTGATATCTGTATCAGCACTGTACATTACTGAGAAACCACTCATATAGGAATTTATATTGTGTAATAGAGTGTTCATGAACATTTTAATTTATATTCATAAATCTTAGATATTGACCATTCGGTTTAATGTCTTACGGTGAGGGTATTCAAGGGATAAAATTTATGGTCATCCAGCTTTGACCAATGGATAAATGAATCCCCCTTTTCATGGCATTCAATACAGGAATGTTCTACCATATTTATGGATGAAGGGGATGCGTTTTATGTTCTAATATTCAAGAATCTAAATACCAAGAGTGATGAGGAATGAAAATCACCATTGGGTAATACAGAGATAGAAAAATCATCCCATGTGGATGAATTCTCCTTTGGAAGATTGGAATGTTGTGTGGAAAAATTATGAAAAGGAAACTATGAAATTTAATGTGTAGTAAAACAAATGTGTCCTAATGACACTAACCATCTATTTAAAATAATGGGGAGGTTTTTATTGATTCATTAATTCCCATAAATGGAGTTCTGTTTGCGAAAACACTCTTGAATATGAATGGAGCATTTGATATTTATATTTCCTGGGAATGTGATGAAATATTTCTATTGTGAATGTCTAACCCATATATAAGAAATATTATTAATGGTTTTTCCTAATACATAAGGTCCATACATAAATATGTATCTCTTCAAAATGAGAATAAATCCATACATGGTTCTATAATGGATTTCCATGCAGGTCTAGACTATGCCCATAGTTGGGGAATTTTTAACATTTCCTATAGTGGGGATAAATATTTGATATCTAGGAATCATTATGTATCCCACGATGCAAATAATCAGTTCATATATAGTTTGTGAATGGTTTCGCCAGAAATAAATATAGATCTTTTTTGGGGAAGGGGAATTTTATTTTGAATCAGATCCCATGATTTTGGTGAGGTATCTATTGGACCCTACTATAAAGATCAACCTCATGTAGAGGATAATGGGTAATTTTTTGTTTTGGCTAGATCGGGTCATAAGATATATTTGTCCCTACATATCCAGTTAAAGTGAGAATCAGGCCATACATAGTTCATATAAGTCATGCAGTTTAGTTCCATGAAACTGGAAAATAATCCATTCAGTTTAAAATCATGATGTGAGGATATAACTGACTCGAGGAAAAAGGGAATATAGAATCATGAATCAATGATAGAAATCAAGGTGTCACAACATATCTTTCAATGATGGTAAGAAACGTAAAACTAGTCCTTGAACTCTAATGATTAATAAGAGGAATGTTGACCATGATGTTCAGCATCATTCGGTAAGGATAAAATGTGGTCTTGTAGTTCTAGGTCATACTGCTAGGAATGTCATGGAAATAAAAATTAGCAAGAGGCTCATTGGTTGGTATTTTCTGAAAATCCTCACATGTGAGGTGGAAGAAAAGTGTAATCCATTAATACAAGGATTCTTGGATAAGGGGAGATGATATGGTGAAATAATGTCATTGGGGAATATATAGAGGCCTCTCATAAGGATGAATTTCCCCATGGATAGCATTATTTATGTGTGGGAAACATATGACAGCCCAATTAGGGCATATAATTTGTTTTCAAGCAATGGTGACTTCAGGACACTGTCCCCCCATCAACGATAGCTAGAGGATGATTTTGAAAATCCAAAATTTCATGGGTAATAAAGTTTGAGGAATAGTTGTAATGTATCAGAGTACTTAAGAATCATTCAGACCACGATTGGTCGTGGAGTGTGAAATTCCCTACATATATTTGACTCATATTTAAGGATGATTTCCCTTTCCATGGTATATCCCAGAATGAGGAACCAAAACATGATATATCCTATATAGATATTTGTTTGTATACTAATATGGGGGTATTTATCAGTTTATTTACCCTATTGATAGGACTAGAACATGTGGCCTAGGAATCATTACATATCTTATCAGAATGATAATCAATCTATACATAGTAGTGGATGTACTATGTTGTTTAATATCATGAGTCAAGGAAATTATTCATGTAATATGTTTTTGTGTGTTAAGGACATATGTTCCTTAACATTAAGAGGCAATATTATGGTTGAAACCATTATTAAGGACCTGCGAGTCAATACATATCCTATTATGGAAGGAATCAAGAAATACATATTTCTGAAACTGTATTTGACCAAGATGTTTAATGTATTGTTGTAAAGACTGTAGGGGTTCATTTTGAGGTCTTTTAAGTTGACAATGGAAACCCTTATGTGGATTGATACACATTGATCATGTAGGGAATCCCATGTCGAAACTCCAATGATAATGTGTTCTATGTTTGACATCCATAAAATGGATGGAATATATTTATTCCACCACATATAGGTGATAAAATAAAGGATTGGATAATTTAATATTTGTAGTGGCTAGAACAGGATGAAAAATCTTGTCATTACTATGTATATCTTTAAAAAAAGTGTCAAAAGATACATAGTTCTTGGAAAACTCCTTGTACAGATATGAAGTTTTCACATAGAGGATGAAATTTTTATACTTCATTATAGCTAGCACAAGGAATTGATATATGGGTATCAACACATATTCAATGATGATAGGAATCATGCAACACAAAGTTCTTTAATGGGAAGTCGCTACATAGGTATAATCCATACATAGTGGGGTTTTTTTCTTTTTTGATTGTTTGATTGTGACATTTAGGATAGCGAATAGAGATATGGGAATCACTTCATATCCTTTTAAAATAGGAATCATGGCACATATATTTATTGAAGAACCGTGCAATTTAATATCATGTTTTAATGATGTTAACTATGTAGTTTTAATGTAATCTAGTAAGGAAAAGGTTCACATGATGTTAAATAAGAATCATCATGGTTGGGCCCTTGAATAGAAATCTAGGAATCACAACGTATCCTTTGTCTATAGGAATCGAACAACATATAGTTTGTAAATATGGTATGGTATATGACCGATGTTGAGGGTTGTATCCTCCTAGTTAAGAAAATTATTGATTTATGTAGTTAAAATTCACATAATGAGGACATTATTGACAAGTTATTTTTTATCTTGAGACATCCTCAACGTATCATGTTGTTTAACATCACGTGACCATGACACTTGTGTCTTTTGTTTAAAGGAAGGTTGAATTTTTGGACTGTAGAGAAACCTAATCTTGATGTGAAAATAGGCCTTCAGTCCAAAGGGTGGTAAGAAATCATCTTATGAATGGAGAAAAATTTTATTCTTGGAATAACACAGAAGGTAAAGGTATCAATGTGTATCTTATGATGAAAATAATCAAGCCACACAAATTTCATATATATGGCTTGGAATATGACCAATGCTGAATGAAATTTCCTCTTAGGTGATAACCATATTGTTTTGTTCATTTTAACATCACCCAATGTGGAAATTGTTATCAAATAGTTTATTATATTATGATATGGGAAAAGATGTTGTGTTTTTCCATGTGAGCAGACAAATCCTAACAACGTAGTTTAACATCGTGGTTCTAGGATAATTTACTATAAAAATTAATATAATGTGATCAGGACGATGTACCATGCATTTCAATGTCATGTGATTTTAATGATATACCATGCATCTTAATGCCATGTGATCATAACAATGTGCCTTTTGAATACAAAAAATACTTCTTTTAAAAACCATGCATTGGTGGGGGACATGGTTAGGTGTGTTTTCGTAAATATTAATGAATTATCTCAACTAGAGTAGAATTTGTGTTTGGCATAGTGTCCCTTCCACATTGGATACATCATTTGGGGTTTATTTCCAAGAGTCGTCAAAGTCTTAATGAACAACATCGTATATCTCTAGTGGAAATACTATGGAAGAAAATTTTAATTAATGTCTTGTGCAATTCAGTTTATGTGTATTTCTTAATGATTCAATGTGTGCAATCTCTTATCAATAGATCAGTCCAAATAATTTATAAATTTCTCAAATTTCCAATCTTTTGGTAGGATATTAGATATGGAAGTGCAGAGTGATAGAAATTTAACATTAATTTGAAGGACCGGCTCATCCCATATACTAATGAGTATGGGGTCACCTCTGTGGTAGTGTGAGTTGTAGACCATTAATCACACATGGAACATTGGATATTTTCTTATGAATAATTTTTCTCAAAATCTACCATCTTTTGGAGTAGATTTGGTAGGGTCTTTTTGAATGGATCTCAATGTCCATTAGACGATACATGGTAGAGGTATGAACGATTGGACTTGATTCCATACTCTTGATAAAGTTTTTACAATTAAACATAATAAAAATTAGTGTTTTTGTCTGATTTTATTATATGATAGACACCAAATCTGGTGATGATACTGGCTCTCACGAAATTGAAAATCTTCCATTCCTTGACCTCTTTCAGGGGTATGACTTTGGCCCATTTGGTGAAGAAGGTTTTCATAGTAACAATTTTTATTATCTTCATAGACATAGTTGTATTATATGGTCCCATTATATATATTCACAATATAGAAAATAGTCAAGAGTATTTCTTTATGTGAATCAACTTAGGGGGTTGTTTGATGAAGTTTCCATAAACCTTAAATGAATGTCACTTTTGGGTGATTTTAGTGCAATATTGAATTATAGTGTTTTAGTAGTATCCAATCCTACAGATAGGATAATATATCATAGATCTTTACTGGCAAGCTCTAGGATCTAGTTTGCCCCTCATTCAAGATAAGGCTATCTTTTCTCCATTAATTCACCTGATAAAGAGCCCAAAAGGCTCTACTTATATAGGATCTTTAGATAACTTGTTTTGTCATATAGAACAAATCTAGTTTCTCATCTTTGGATTTTCTCTCTCACGTCTCTATCTAGTGGGATATATCCCTTTAAAATGTAAGGTAAAATGAGTTTCATTCATCCTATTGTAGGAACGTTTGATTACGGGACGGTTCTAATCACATTGATCTCTTTATTGTTATCTCAAATGAAATGTGACATTATCTAGTGAATTGAAATGTTGAGAAATATTTTTTCCCATTCTGTATTAGTTAATGATATGGAATCATTTACAAATATACAATCTTGGGAATTAGTTGACCATGGGACATGAGTCAATGTCAACTCCAAAAGTAATTGTACAATTATTCCCCAAACAATGTTTATAAGGGATGATATCTCCTATTTTTTTACAGAATAATCCCTATTTATATATTTGATGACCTATTTCAAATCTCTTTTTATCTTGTAGTGATTTAATTGTATGTAAATTCGTAGATCTAGTCCTGTAATGAGATCCTGATATTCCACTTCATTTTTTTAACCATTTTGATAGAAGGAAAAAGTTAGGAAGTATTTCCTATGCTGGAGAGCTGAGTACGACTACTGGAACCACATTGTTGATCACAGGGTCTTCCATCCTCTTCCCCATTTGACAATTGGATGCACCATTGAAATAATTATCTTATATCATGGTGCCCACTCAAAAAATTAAACCTTCTTGATCAGTTTGTTCCATAAACAATGAATTTTTTCTGTTGAGGGGTGCTCTACTATAAAATTCAATAACACCTGGTCTTTGACCGATATTTGAGGCACAAATTGAATAAAACAATGCCTCATAATATCTACCCACTGTGAAACACTTCTGTTCAACATCAGATGTCTCAGAATGTATTTGGGTTGGTTTATATGAGAGCGCAAACATATTTCATGGTGATGGAGGTGGAGCTTCATTTTGTAGAATACAATTATTAGCTCCAGAAAACTCTTCTTGATATCGGAATGATGGGAATTATCATTTATCATTGTTTGACTATGATAATAAATGTTTTATTTTCTACTAATGTCATTAATTTTTGAGAAGAAGGCACTCAAATATCACGCTAAGGGTATCACATATTAAATAATTGTTCTTCCTGCAAGAGTTGGAATCAGCACTGGAAAGATCAAGATATATTTTTTTATAATATCGAATAATCCCTACCAATAATAAATTCGTTGGTATGTAACGATCTTTTTTATCATCCTTGTTAAGGGAAGACATTATATTGAAAGGGTTTCTATTAATTGATGAATGTATAAAAACAACCCTTGATTCCCCCATCAACTTTGTGAGTTTGTGAGGATGTGGTGTAACTAGGATAACTTTTTTAATGATAGGTTTAGTTTTGAGGTCATGATGGAATATGCTAAAGCTGATAAATATCCCTTAGGTAATAGTAAATATACAATTCAATGGGTTCATTTTCAGGACTTTTTCTCATAGTATGCTGAAGATAGATTCAATATCTTCTAGGTGATTGAGAACTGTTGACATTTAAGAACCATTTAATCAAAATCGAATTCAAATAACATTTCAATCATGGGTTTCAAGATGTGGTGTATAGTGTGTTGGTATATAGGGCTGATATTATCCAAGCTGATAGGAATTTCATGATAGAAAAATACTCCATGGGGGACCTAATAGTGGTGTATTATTCATCTTTTTGGGACATTATTATTTTATTTTATCTTTAATATCCATCCATTAAATAGATAGCCTAATATTTGGTTGTTTCATTGATCATCAGTTCTGTGACCAGGATATGGAAATTATATTTTGGGCAGTATTGGTTGAGATCCCTGAAATCTATGAAAACTCTCATTTCCCATTCTTCTTCTAGATGGGTATGATATTGGATATCTATTTTGGATAATGGACTCCCATAATGAATTTTTATATGATGATATTATCACTTTCAACCTCATGTTTGGAAATGTGTGTCAGGTGAATCCATCTGCCAGCTTGTTATAGCCCTAGTGGTCATCTTGCAGGAGCATGAGTTGAGTTTCTACCTTGGGATCAAGACCTGACATTTATATGAAGTCCTAGGTGAATAAATTTTTTTGTTACTTCAATAATAATTAATGTACTTATTTCCTGTCAGAAGACATGACCACAATAATCAACGTTGGTCAAGGGTCTTTTGTTGTACCGAGATTTATTTCCTTGAGATCGTCAATGGTGGTAGAGATTCCATCCAAAAATGTTGTAGGGGTATCCCTAAGTTAATCCCCTTATTATTATTAATCATATTTGTTTTCATTATCATTTTTCTTAGAGGGAAATAGAGGGGTATGTTATCTATAGTGGTTGTAGAGTCGAGAAATTGGTATTTCAAACATGAAGCGACTTCCTCTGAACTAGCTATCAATTTAGGATTTCCTTGAAAATATAGGGAGAGTGGAGTGAGAGTTGGAGAGGGGGAGTCATCATCCTATTTGTGTGATGAGACAACCTATGATATCGCAATTATTGTGGTAGGGTCTTCATGGATCTCAGATGATGGAATAAAAGAATTTTCTGTTGAGCTTTCACCATTGTTCGGGGAGTTAGAAAATTTTTCCACAATAGTAGACTTAATGTTCATGACTAAAATATTGAATACCAATGAATATGCATTAGAACAAGGAAAAATATTCCCAATCTGATTGAAGCGTAATACATTGTCTTCATAGATATAACAGTAGGGTTTGGCTGGGATCATTTCTAGACCATTTAGGGTGGTGAACTAGCAACACAATCTACCATGGGCGATTCCCCTCCTTCTATTATAACAATGTATCGATATAGTAAAAATCACTAGATTCAAATGGGATATTATCAGCATGAAAAATTTTGTTTTTTAATTAATTCAATATTTTATGCATTGATTGTATAATTAGAGTATTGTCACATGTCGATAGAACAAGGAATTTCCTAGTAAGACATTAATGATTGTGTTCTGCTGAACCACCATAAATTATTAGAAGGACACGATGTATCCAAACTGTTCATTGATAAGGATTTTTCACAGCATATTCTCCTCAATATTTTTAATATCCCATTATTATTATACTTGAATGATATTTGTTTTTCTAATTGGAGCCAATTAGGACTTGTGTACATTAATTAACGAGGCTAACACCAGTTCCATTTTCCATAAAAACCTATCAAACATCAACACCATTTATCCTACCAAACATGTACTAGGGTTGGATGTGTCCATTGAAAATGGAACCTTTATCATGGTCTATTAATTATATAAATTTATGAAATTCCATAGGACTAGTCATTTTCCAACAGACCTTGGTCATGGTCACTTCAGCTTCAAAATTTTATGGGGATTAACAAAGTCTCTATGAGTGATTCCCTGAGATATTTTGACAAGCTCAGGTAATCCATGACCGATTTCTTGGCCGGTACAAATGATAATTGTTTTAGGATATCACAATTTTGGTCTGAAGGCATACACTTCTAAGTTTTTGGTTACTATTTCATATGTGTTATAAGGTATTTAGTATCTTTCGTAGATGATCTGTCTCACAAGACAGGAGACAGTGGCGCTCCTTTAATTTGTGTGTTGGGATGGGCATGCGGTCCATCACACTGAGGGTGATTGGGACACTATTACTCTTCTGATTTATATTAATGGGTGATAAGTCCTATGTGTTTTCTGGATGGTTCTAGAGGCTTTTATTCCTCCTCTTAGATATGTTGAAGGTCTCTCCCATGTGTTTATGAAGCATTAATTTTCTAAGTAGGAATGTGGTTAGAATTTTGGTTCGATCCATGACTACATCATCCATGATATCTTAATATCTTGCAACATTTTCCTTTGGTTTCCTAATTGAGTGTAGGTAACTTTAATTCATATACATAGTCATAATCAAATAAGGGATCCAATAAATTAATGAAATTAATGGAACTAAATATATTTCCCTCTTATAATGGGAATTTTTCCTAGATGATCATTTCTATTAGTTCCATTTGGTTGGGTGTTTCCCATTATTTCAAATTTTAGGGCTTAAATTTTGAGAGACTCAAATCTAAATTTGGCCTTGATGAAGGTTCATCCTCATATTATTGACCAATATCTATCGGTGTATCCCATTTTTTAAAATTCTAAATTTTGGAGGTTTGTGTGGTGGGTGACATCATATGTGTTTCAGCGAAAGGAGCTAGGGGAATATTTGGTTATTTCAATTGTTCTTGGAGAATACAATGAGTTTTGTTGACTAAATTTTAAGTCATCCAACCATCAAACTCATGTTCCCTTTTTATAAAAACATATTCTAAATTAGACCATTCATTATGAGTAGTAGTGGAAATATACAATACTTATTTTTGTGGACTTCCCTACTTTACATGCATGGTATCTACCACTTTCTATAGGATTCCATTGAATATTAATAATTCCAAAATTGTGTGCCCCAACATTCTATAGAAGAGGAAAAAAATCTAGATTATTATCCAAACGTACCTAATCAGGCAATTTAGTATCTAGAAGGAGAATTGAATAATTTTCTATAACAGCTATAGTATAACCATAGACATGATGAGCTCATCTCTATTAAAAAATTCCATCCCTACTTGATATTATTTTTTCATGGTTCCCACTACCCATCATATCGAGCGGGGGTCGATTTTTGTGCTTGTGGTAAATTTTGTTATACAATGTAGGTTTTGGAATAGGATTTGGCATGGAGGATAGATTTAGTATGAAAGATGCCACCTCCACCTTTCTTTCTCTTTTCCCCAGGACTAGTGGAGTTATCCAAAACTTAGGCTTAGTCCACTGTATGGAATATTCCATCTTTTTTGAAATGTATGAGAAATAATAAAACCCACCTATATATTTCATCAGGAAGAGAGTGGTTCATAGATCTTTATGAAGGTTATCAATGAAATGAGTGAACATGTATTTTAGTTTAAGTGGTTGGTTCGGGATGTAAATAAGACATTTCCACCTAATAATGAAATATGAGAGTCTCTAAAATTCATTCTATTTTCAATTAAAGAGGTAATTGGTTGTTTTATTTTTCATTGTTTAGATGAACTGAAAGACGAATATATCATAGAGTACTCTCATACTATGATCAATGGAGATCGAAGACTAGTGTATGATACAAAGGAAGTATTATTAAAGGTTTATATGATACATCTATGATTAACTGCTTCTTATTGATCTAAATTTCCTATCATATCATCATAATGGGATGTATAGTTAATTAGATTTTGTTTTGGGCCTCCTAAATAATTGAATATAGAAAATATAGGGCTCTCTAAGTTTAGTACTGGTGGGTTGTCGCTCACATATTCCGGGTAATGATTCCTTTTTAGATGCACCGGTTCTTGCCGCACCATTAAATCTTCCAATCGAACTACCAAGGATTATATGGTGAAGATAATACCATGAAGAGTGTTTGTTTTAACAAGGGCATGGATGGGTTTAGAAATGGGAAGGATCTGGTATGTCAATTATTCCTTTAAATTTGGATGATATCCAATTGGGGAATTTTTTTAGGATTTTTCTTAACCCGCTCTTATTGTCACATTAATTCTGGGAATCTTGATATCCATCCATGATTAGGTCCTGGTAAACTGAGGTCCCAGGATCTAAGTTTGGATGATGTTCATACCCTGATTTAAATACTGGGATGAACCCATGTGAAGGAAAACTAGTTGGAAGATTACGTTGAGGCTCTTCCCATATATAATAATCGATAGAAATTCTACCTCATAGAAACTCAATGTTGAGTCAACTCAACAGTTTCATTTTCTTCATCATATTGAGAAAATAATTATTTGAGCATAGGGTGCTCATCAACATCGAGATGAGGGGGTGGATCATATGTTAAATTTATTTTATTCATTTTTATGGTAGATATTCCTAGAGGAGATAGTGATGGATTGATCACGGGAGAACCCAAATTTAGGAAAATTATATTATTCCTTGTATACAATAATTCATTTTCATTTTGGTTCATATTCTAGGTGAAACCAACCTATTATTTATCTTCGACATTTTCATAATTTTGTGTGAGGTTTGTAGGATTGACATCCATGATGTTTAAAATTCAATTGTGAATTATAGGAATCGTATGGTCAATGGAATTATAGATGGGTCATTTACATCCCGTGATGGACCTATCCCTTCATCAATAATGTCCTCTTTGAGATTCTTGAAAAATGGTGATTCAAAGGGGACCTATAAGTAGTCGGTTCATAATTCTTCCTTTAATGGAAATGGTTCATGATATGATATAGACTAGAATACATTACTAATTTTCTTCCTCCATTAATGTGAAAAGAATAATTCAAGTTGAGGGTGTCATAGATGTAAAAATCCCCCCATCACTACATGCTAGGTTGCTTCTTTTCTTTTGTTATTTTTCATTTAGCCAAATTATTCATTATTATAAGATAATATTGTGGTAAAAATGACCCCATCCCTATATTATATGGTTGATTCTAGATTGTGGTGGAATATAGTACCATCACTGCCCTCTTAATGTTGTGTATCCTTATTCAAGCGTGATATAGATATAATTATGAGTATTCACATGAACTGCTTGCTTAAAATGACATTAGCTATGCTTGATGATTGGTTTTCATTTTGAAATAATTCTTCTGAATGTACTTGGTTCCTTAATTCATTATTTTTTTATGGTTTTCCCTCATCAATTTTGATTCTTTTGAGACTTATCATCGACCGATTCTCATTGAGTGTATTGTATTTACTGAGGTGGGGTCCTTCATGATAGTCTACTTAGAATAATTACATTACAATATAATATTTCTATTGAGTTATTTTTAATGAAACTTGTGTTTCAATGCCAAGATCCATTTCCCCCCCCCCATCCTCGTATGTGAACAGAAGGTGGGGATTGGCAATTATTCAATGCAACTCATGAAATACATTGAGGTTCGTCCATTGGTGATATTTCTGCAAATTCTATGATTTTTGTTATCATGTAGAGGGGATGGATTCATGTAATAATTGATGATGAATCCTTACAAATATTTCACATGGTCTTCATACCCATTATAAAAGAAAAAATATTATTTCTAGTGTTTGGTATTTTTTCAGAGATTCAAACATATATTCTGTATGAATTCTTCTGACAATGCCCATGGAACGTCAAAATGATAAGTTGTTGAGGGCCAAAACATTATGGGTATATCATCCCTATATAATTATATTATCATGTGTATCATGTTGTTTTTTCCTCTACAAGATAATACTCTACATTATTAGAGAAACATGAATTTCTCATGACAGTTTTATCACATGTAGTAGGGTTAGTCGAGGTCTCGTTTGTATGGGAAAATTCTGGGGGTAGATCGAAGGATGAGTGATTCCTTCAGACACCTTCTAATTGAGAAAGTATGTTTCTTTTCATTGACAGGTTAACTAAATGTCTGAACCAATAATTTCATGTTCCTTAAAATATGATGGATTTCTCATATTTGATTCAAAATGGGAAGAACATTCTTGCGGAAATGAGATGTTACTCTAGGGAGGAATTTCACAACAGATTCCATGATGAAAAGGACAACCATAATAGCTCGATTTATAACTATAGTGAGAATTGAAAAAACATATATCCTAGGGAGGAACTTTATCAGAGGTGACAATAAGGGGAGTACCTTATTTCCTGTTGATCTTATAGGCACAAGGATAACTATCATGACAGTCATTAGGAGACGATATCTCATTATCAATCCATTTATTCCCATGAAGGAAGCCTTCATAGTAGATGATATGAGGAGGAACTTCAATTTTTCTTATAGAAATTCTTTTTAGAGGACATTCAAAACATACACAATAATTTTCATAATTGTTTAATGGACTAGATTGATCATAGACCACTATTATTTGATGTTTGATGTCCTTAAGAACATTAGCTTCTAGTATTATAGGGTTATGAGTATACTATTCATTTACCATTTTTATTTGGAATGACTTATTTTCAAGTTATCTCTTTAGGGTGACTAGAAATTGTTTTTATAAGTGAAAAATATCATATACTGGTTCCTATTCTAGTGGTTCATGTAGTGATGTCGAGATATTCAAATAATATTATAGAATTTTGGTAGGGATATAATCCTACCATAGAGTGGCCACCAATGTGGACCTGTGTCCCCCAGTTGGAACAATTTTTTATTCCCAATCCAATTTTCCATATATCTTCGAATATTTATTAAGACCCTCTTGTATGGGAGTAGGGAATCATGTCTACTAAAAAGTGACCACTCCATTTTGTGGATGAGTCCACTACTTGAGGAGGAAAGGTTGTGGTCACGGCAATTAGTTATTTCCATAGATGTGATTACCTCGTGCAAATTTGGTTGGATATGATCAGGAATTGATGTCTGATCCTCCATCATTGTTAAGATGCACCAAATGATGTCCTTGGAAGGAATGATACTATAATCCCATTACAGTGTTAGGGAAAGAAAATTTTTATAACTCTATCGAATATTTTCTTCTAGTAAATATTGACAGTTCTACTATACGGATGAAGTTTTAAAATTCTTTCCATGATCCACAACTGTGACATGAGAATTGCTTTCTCCAATTACAACTGTATTTTCATGAAATTATTGATACCCATATGTAGGTATTGTCATCTTTGAATAATTTTTTTCATGTTATTTTACTAATGGGATTCATGTTTGTGATAAGGAATTTATGACTTCTTGTAGTTATTTTTCCATATTTTCATGACAGGCATCTTGTGCATTAGTAGGGATATGAGTCTATTTATAATTTCCCACCATATTTTCCTGGAGGGGTTCATCTGAGTGAGAAATAATTTTTTATAATAGTTCATCTTCATATGTTCATGATAGTATTTATGTGTATTAGAATATATAATCATCATAATGTAATTTGGAGTTGTATCATTATTACATGGATGATGTGAATGATTACGAATTTTCATTTTCTCATGATTTTCCATCATATTTTACTAATGGGATTGATTATAATAATTAGGGATATGTATCTACCAATAGTTTTCCACCATATTTTCATAGAAGACACGATGTGAGTGAGCATGGATTTTATTCTCCTCATGGTTTTCCATTATATTCTACTGATGAGATTGATATAAGTGAGGAATAATATATGTATGCCAATAGGTTTACACCATATTTACATGGTTTTTTACTCATTAGGAATAAGGATGATGTTATATTTCAGACAGTTTGTACATCGCCCTTTGTACTCCACCATGGGGATCGTGGTCGGTTTGACATCGGATAGGGCCAATGGGGTATTATCCCCTTTATGGAGATTGTGTGGGTCCACACGACATTAACATCAATGATTTCTATTACGATAGTTGGGTGGGACCATTGTGCTACTAGGATGATGTTACTGATGGGAACTTGATCAGCCTCCGTATGTTAAGGGGGGTTATAATTATCATGTTATAGGGATTGGCTCTAGAAACAATTTGAGATAGTTATTAGGGTCATCTGGTTATGGACCACCAAAAATTGCTGGGTGGATGGCTAACATGGCTTCATGGATTGGAGGGCCTATCGAGCAAACTCTACTATTAGGATAGTACCATTCTGGGGTTACTCTATTACTAATGCATTTGAAATCTATTGTAGAAGATTCTGGGTGGGGGATGATGTCCTCTATTTAGTTTAATACCCCTCCAATATAGTGGTTGATGTGTTTGTTTGTGAATGATGGTTAGACTCTATTGGATTGAGGAGTGTTATAGTGAAATATTTTTGCAATATACAAGAAACATTATAACAAAAACCACATTAATGTAGTATCTCATGACCAAATTCATGATTGATGTTATCATTTCAACATCTTCCAATTTTGGTATGAAAAGGGACTGATGTGGTGTAACACCACCACAATGGTTAAGGATTCACAAGTGGTACACCATTTTGTTTCCAACCATGGTCTGGTGTTTATGATATGTACCATGGGGTTGAGTTTTGAACAATAATTCACATATAGTTCTATTTTTTTTCAGATGACCGTATGGAACCCAATGATTTATTTTAGGGGGTTGTGATATATACAATCATTTACATCTTGTTTACTCCCTCTGAACGATCAGCAATGGGATTTGTTTGTGGATATAGAAACACCAAACAAATCTTATATCTATGATGAATCATGGTCCTACATTACAATGTCTGGTTTTTGTTGGGAAATAAGGACAACAAAACTTAAGATCCCACATTGGTCAAGATTTTTGGAATTCTAGATCACCAAACCCTTTTAAGGGTAACTATTTCCCCCTTCTGTACTCTCTTATAGCTTTAATACATGTTCAAGATTCCCTTGTTCACTCCCAAATATGTGTATGCAGATCACCCTGAGATAGTGATAAATTGTGAATAAGCATGGGTTAAAAATAATCTTTATGTATGTTAGGTTCTCTATTGATAGGTTCATTTTTATGCATATGTGGTTCTCCGTCAATGGTTCCCTTTTACACAAGGAATAAAAATTATTTTTTCATTCATTTGGAAAAATATGGGTATGAGCCATGTAGAGGGGAGCATAGGAGTTTACTATCATCCATGGAGATAGATGTTTTTTTGATGTTAGTATTGGACCCATGAGATGGGGTTACATTGTATCCTCATGAACAGAATCATAACCCATGTAGTTTAGTTTATCTTAATAAGACACATCACCATTAATGTCATGCGACAAAGACCCAACCACACTTTTTAACATAATATGGATAGGACATCCAAGTGAATGGTTCCTTGTAAAGGATAACATGGTACATATACCGAGGAGGAACAAGGGACCTAGAAAATATGTGGTCTCTTGGGTGGATATAACACAACTGGGAATGTGGCTCGATGAACATTATAGTCAATTTGGTTTTCTGTTTTGGACTCATGGAGGCATCTAAAGCATCAAAATTAGTTGGGAATCAAATCCCACATAGTTTGATAGGTTGGGGATTACACGTATGAGGATGACCATTTTAATGGATGTTAGGGAATATATCTTTAGAGAAGGCCCATTTCTTGGATTAGGATCATGTAGATGTCATGATCCTCACTAACCTATAAGACAATGTGAATCATGCTTGGTGTGAGACACAAGATAAATATGTATATCTAGAGATCACTTGATCCCCTTAAACCACTTGTGGATGAGTTGTGAAGGCTAAATGAGGAGGTATATGTGTTTGAGTGTGCCAATATCCTTTAATATATTGGGTCACTGAGGAGGTGAAAGGGATCCTGAGAGTAACATCTTTCATGAAAAAATGGGGGCTTACACTATGAGGTATTCCATTTCGGTTCTTGGAAATATGGGAAATATCTCAAATCATGGTATTTCAGTTCTGGATGGTGCTTACACAAAAATGGATGATTGTGTTGACTATTTGGAAGTCATCTCATGATCACTGTATGAGTAATCTTATGATTGATTTATAACGCATCCCATGTTTGTCATAGAAGGCATCATATTCATTATATATATGGTATACTACAGTATATAGTAACGTGTCTAGGACTAATATGACATAGTTCAGAAATAGGTTGATGCGATGAAATCTACATTGTTGAATTTTGTGTTGTAGTAACGATGATAAAAAAGTCTTATAACATGTTTTAGGTATGATTTCTATACAGTTTAATTTCATGTTATCTATATGAAAAAAATGAATATTCCTAACAAAGGTAATTGTGTGACTTACAAAAGAGTGTACCTTTTTGGTTCAACCTAAATTTTGACTTAGGTAATGGGGTTACAGGAGTTAGTTGGGGTATGATAAACTCATGGACTCGAGGAATCTAATAGGAGAGTCTTAATTCATGGCATATGAAAGGGATATAGAGGAATGGGCTGATATAAAGAATTTTATTATCATTGGTGGAGTATGTCAACTGATGGTATTATATGGTTTGTACATTATTGCTATATAAGCTATAGTTGAAACTTTCCTTGAATAAGGACAAAAATATTATGGTGCCACTATCCATTTTTCATGGGGTTTAGTAACGATGGTGAAGGGACTAGCCTAGAGGTCTACGACCGCATCATGGCAACAATCCCAAATGGGGGTGAGGGGGAACAACCCCTACTTTAAAGACTGTGGGCACATAGTGTTTTCCAAATTGGTCTGGTGGCATATGATCTTACCATATAGGGCTGGACATAAATAGTCATTCATGTCTGAGAATTTTGGAAGGAGAGGCTGTGGGGGAGAATCCATGAAGAAAAATCTGTGATGGGGATTTTCTGTTTAAGAAATCCCATAAAGGGGGATATCTACAAAGGATCATTCATGATGTAACATCCCCAAATGGGTTTCTTCACAAAGAAGTGTTCATGAAAGTGTGTCCAGAAATGGTGTCTTCTACGAAGGAGCATCAGGGAAGAATTGTCTGTTAGAGGGTATTTCTATGAAGGAGCATAGGTGAAGGGGTTTCCCTAAACGGGGGTTCACATTATTGAGTGTCATTACAGGAAAATTTGTTTAGGGGATATCCATGAATGATTTATCCGCAATGTTCTCTCTATGAAAGATATGGATGTGTATGATTTTCATGAATTGATTCTCTGTTCAAGAGGTTATAAAGTCATGAAACATACCGAAAATAACCAAGGGCTCTATAAAAGGTCATCCACCTATGGGTCATGGTATGGGTATCTGTTAAGGGCCACCCACATATGGTTTTTATGATGGAATCTGAAAAGGGTCATCTATGTCAAATATTTTTTTGAATCTCATCATGATTTCCATCTTTTCATCAAGGTTGCAGTGGTCCCGGCTTCTCGGTTTGGTCTAGCGCGGCTAGATTCCATTTTTGACTCATTTCTTTTATATCTTCGTGGATGATCTGGACTGGCCGGATGGGGGGGGGGGGGGGGTTTGGTTTCATCGATTCTGTAAGTTCTATTTCCATTTTATGCTTTCATGATGTTTTTGGTGGTTCGGTTGGCTGGATTTAGTGACTTTGGGTTCCACTGCTTGGACTCATTGATGGGATTTAGATGGGGTCACATTGGCTATGGTGATTCGTGTTGGCTTGATGATGGATGAGTAATTTGATTGCTTTTAAATTTATGTGGAATACATTATGTGATATCATGGTAATGTTTTGTGTTGGATGAAACTGTGATTTGGTCAAACGGCTTTTGTGTTAATCTGTTTGAGTGGTGGTTCTATGGTTCATGGTTGATGGGACAATGCATCCAGTTCACTCCAAGGGATGTTCTCAGAAGTGGTTCTGAGCATGGAGCTTCCACATATCATGGCTATCCAGAATTGGATCTTTGAGATGGTATGGATTTTTCCCTCAGTACCGTTCCCGAGCATCCTTGCACGAGACTATTTTCCAACTAGCGATGATAAGTTGAAAGCTCATCACAATGTTTTTATGCTGGGGAGGGGTCCTTCATTACAGTTTTGAATTGGTTTGTTTTTGACTTTGGAACTTTCTATTGTGTGGATTTTTTTTTATATATTTTACGTCTGTTGGGTTCCCCTTACCCATCAGAAGGGTGTCTATCTTAATAAAAAATTAATTTTCAGTCACATGGGGTTTTTTTAAAGGAGAGAAACACTAACTACTAGGAAATATGGTAATTTGCATTGTGATGTAGTGAATTTGTTTTCAAGATAATAGTAGTGACATCATATCTAGAAAATTACTTTGTTTTCAAAGATGGTAAGTACCATGTGGACCCCTGAATGATTTCATTTCATTTCAGTTGTCGATCGTTTGTTGGGTATGTAATGATCGTCCATCCTAGAAAAAGAAATGTAAGAAAATGGTGATCTCATATAATCGATAAGGGTAAACATAAATAATAAAAATAATATATCATAAGTAATCATAAAATTATCTTATTAGTAAAATCGTGATATATAAAAACATACATACCCAATAAAACATAGATCATAAATCATAGAATTTTACATGAAATCAACGGTGTGTAGAAACATGAGTCAATAAACATAAATGAAAAAAATAGATCCATGGAAGATAGGAAATTATGTTATAAAATCATAAAAATATTATTTCTTGTCATTAAAAACCATGATACCATCTTACCACTTCATTTATAAAATTACGTGAAGAGCTAAACACCATCAAACATATAACTTTTTAAACCTAGATACTTGATATCCTATTCACATAAAATTTCAATATCATGATATATAACCCTTCACATAGTGATTCATAGGGAGAAAAATTTCCCACACAACTCATAATTCATATAAATTTCTTCAACTTGAATTTAATCACCTATCACATTTTAAAGAACCCATGAAATTAAAATGGGTTTCAATTTTTTTTTAAAATAACAGGCATTCACTTGAATATCATAGATAACCCATTGAATGAAAATGGTATTAATTCAACACATCACGATCATCCCATGGAATAAATGGGTCTTATATGGATTCTTTTAAGTGAATCAGTAGTAATTAAATCAATAATTATAATATGATAATCCCATGGAACAGAAATCATTATCCAGTGACATTAAGTAACATTTTATGAAAATACAATTTGATCAAAATGATAATGAATATTGTATTTACCCATTATATATAATTGGTATGTCATTAATAAAATATTTTTCCCAAATAAATTGATGTATGTAATCTATGGGAACACCCTTTCATTAATTGAATTTAGAATAAGGCATTCATAGAGAAATGAGAATGAATGAATGATTACATGTATACTACAAAAATAATTTATAAAGTCAAAGGAAGCGAGTGATCATAACCGTGTTATAGGACATTAATACATAATCATTCCATATAAATAAGGTTTCTGTATCAGTTGATGAATGTTATAAGTCAATCAATACCATTGTTATTTTGCATAGATGAGAACTAATTTTACGAGTATTATATATAAACTCACTTTTTAGGTATTAAATAACCTTAATCAATCTCAACCTCATTTTAATTTCTTTTCTTTCATGAAAGACTTTTTTCTTCGAAAATTGAATATATTAAATAGAATTCATGTGAAAATATAATATTAAAATAAATAGAAAACAATCACATTAGTTATTTTACAATTATAGACTCCTATAATTAATCAGTCCTATTCTATTATACTCTCCTCATGTCAAAATATAAGATTCTAATATTACAAAGACACATCATCGATATAAAACTATTAAACTACATTAAATTTAAGAAAATAAATTATTATAATAATAAAATAAAATTAAAATATCTATTCCCCATGAGAATGTGAATGTTTTGGTAAATACTGAATCCTAAGTCTCTAAAACATTGTGTATCATATTCTCTATAGAACATTAATGCTCAAAATTAGGCTCACCAGTATTTATAAAGTTTATTTTGATAAATAAATTCTTTATTTCACTAAATTAATTAATTATGAAATATATATTTTAACAATAAATCATGGGATTGTAACACCATTAAAATTTGTATACATTAATGTTACAATTTATTGTTTTAGGCACAATAATAAATGAAGATGAACTATGTTGTCATTAAAATATGGTCATTGTAAAAAAATTCAAATTATAGTGTATAGATACAAGTAAATATGTTAAAATTTTAATATAATAAAATGAATAAATGGGTTTGGTAATATATTACTTTATTATGAGGGATATGTTTCTATGATTTGTAGTGTGTTAGCTTTAGTAATGTTTCCAATATAATATGAACAATATGAAATCCAATAAGTGAGGATAGAGAGAGATCATTTATATGAGAAATAAAATCACATCTATGTCACTAGGATATCCATTATCGCTATATCTCCACCAATGAGTTCAACCATAGTTTATATTATTCTTACATCATAAAATAATATTTTGAGGGATTGTGTATATAGATTTTAGTATGATATAAAAATGTATTTAAAAATTCAGTGAATTGTATATATATATCATTCATTTCTTAAAAATTATTTTATTTTTACAATTAGAAAATAATTAAGGATAATTTGAAAACTAATGTATTGAATAAATTTAAGAAAATAATGAATAAAATAACTTCTTGCTAAAAAAATAATTTTTTAAAAATCATTCATTTAATGTGATATTATTTTTATATTGTGAAAAAATATATTATTTTTAAATTATGATTTTAATTAAAAATATATTTTATTATGTATAACATAATAACATTTATATACTTTTATTTATAAGGAAATAATATTATGAATTATTAATTTTTAAAAATGCTGTTTTGAAAAAAATGTATTTATATGTCTTCTGCTTCAATATAAAAGATAACATTCAAATATTTTGAATTTTATTTATAATACATTTATTAAAAAAATAACAATAATAATATTGATTTTTTATTAGGATCATATTATATTTTCATTTAAATTATAATTACCATAGTAAATATTTAACCATGGATAAAGGGGAAAATCATAGAAATCTAAATTGGATGACTATTAATAGATGAACATGAAACAAACAATTTATTGAATTTTTTTTAGGAAATTCAGTCCTACAAGTCTCAAAAAAATTTACAACCATTATTTATCCCACCATTCTAATGTGAAATAGGAACATCTCTCATGTAAAGTGTGGACATCCACCTCCAGGGGTCTTGGTAGAATGCCTTGAAAGTATGCTATTATGTTTTAAATTATGAATTCATTCACAATGAGACAAATAACTATTTTTATATGTGTTTTCATTTATTTTCATGGATATATCTTGACATCTATATTAATTTATTACCATTTCATATTGTTCAATTATTTATTTAATATCACTTATGTCTTGTTTATGTTATGAATGATTCAACGAAATGATAATTCTTACTAAGAATATGAGATCACCCTAATTTTTTTCCTTTACATATGAATCCTATATGTGGCCAATCAATAATTTCTAAGGACATGATGGAAGATATAAAAATATTTTTGAAATGTGTCCAGGTTTTTATTTATGATTTCAATCTCAATGAATGTATATATCTTGTCTTAGAGTAATATTATGCTGTTATATTCTATAATAACTATTTTATTAAACACCAATAATTAAATATAACTATTAGATATGGTATTCTATATTCTTGGATATTTCACATATATATTACAAATAAATATGAAATACAAAAAATACCATGCCACTATTCTACTCATGGATCAGGGTCACCATCCGAAACCATCTCTAAAACCCAACTCCATGAGTTTCCATAGAAAAGACTGCACAAATAAGGAATTTTCATAAACTAAACATGTAAAAGGAATTATTTTACCTACATGGAGTTGTATAAGTTAGGTTTGAGCTAAACCTCCCAGTATGAATTCACCAAAGAGTCCATGCATATAAAGTTTAAAAAAATCTCATATACTACTGTTTAAAATATAATTATAGAATGTATGTTTCTAAAACATTATGAAAAATAGCTCATAATAATTTCTCAATTACAATTTAATACATGAAAAATCTTTTAAAAAAATATTTATATTTTCACTAGATTATATATTTAAAAACTGAATTTCTCAAATCCATTTCCAAACCACTTTTATGAAACTATATAAAGTCCTCAAAGTTGAAAAATAAGACATCGAGTGAATAAGTAAATCTATACATTTAGACATGAAAATTGGTAGCTATGTTTGTAAAGATCAAAATCAGTTATAAAATAATTCCTTGAGTCAATGAGTAACAGTAAAAAAGTACATTTGAATTGAACTATAAATGAGGAAAAGATAATTATAACATATCATGATAGTACAATAATGAAAGAATTGTCAAAGTATAAAAATAATGAAGTTGATGGAAATTATACATAATCATGGGGATCTCTTAATGTCCCAATGGGATGATCCTAGAAGAAATAGGGATGAAAATCTATCAAACTATTGATGAATTCTTAGATAAAAATTTCATTAATTTCATCAACTAGATTGAATAGTGGAACTTCTAATAGTAATAAAATACCATATTCCATAGGATAATAGTCATTATAGGAGCATAACTTTAATGAAAAAAATATCTCAATCTCCCACTTATATACAATTCCTATGAAATAAGTGACTTGGGTTGAGGTAACATTTAATAACACCTCAATCATACAACAATAGTCCAACTCATATAAAGGCATCAAAATAACATCAACTAATCCATCACCTATAGAATATATTTATAATTATAACATCTTTAACTTTAAAAATCATCAAAAATAATCACATTTAATTATCAAGATAAAAAATCTCAAATAAACAGTTATTTTATAGAGATGGAATTGTGGGTGTAGCTAATTTTTTAAAATCCATTCATACAAGGTTCTAAACACACCATTAGATTTAGTATTACATAAATAATTTTGTTTGCCTTTTGGAAAAATATTTTATAAATCAAGTGTCATTTGAAATCCTCATTTTTATATAAATAAAACACAATTAAAATACACCAAATCCAATATATCTTAAATAAAAATAATAGAAATATCATTTTATAAAATTTAAAATTCCATGAACATATACATTATAAAGAACATAATAACATATCCACAAAACACATAAAAGTACAATAATAATTATATAATAACCAAATAATCTATTAATCCCAAAAAAACACCTTATAAAACATTATAATATCCTTTTTTCCAATAACCATTTTGAACGATCCTCCTTTGTATTTTTATGAAAACAAGGTCTGTATTAATGTTTTTTGTTACATAAATATAGCTGAAGGAATTTATGATTAAAACCCCTTTTTATTTCAAATTATTGGTTATGAAATAATTATAACAAATTTTTAAAACTGACTAGGGTAAAAAACAAGATTAATTTTCAAAAGAACATATTTTGAAAACACATGGATTACATGGATTTTTAATGAAAATTAAATCACAGGGAAACACCACCACAATCCAATTTATATGACATGTATCCTGTTATTTAAGATACAGGAACACCAATGGAACAATCTATAAACCATATACATAATTAATAATTAGGCCTAGAAAAAACCTCAATGTCGTGTTTGGCTATCATGGCCCGATGGTGAGAGGAATAATAAGAATGAAAATGAGTCAGCGAGGAATATCATTAAAAGGGAGGAGAAATTAGAACAAACATTAAGAAACCGTGATTGAATTTTCTTGATGACATGTGTGAAGTTAAGAGTAATTGGGAGCCTCCCTATCAAGATATTATTGAAAATTTAGAAGGAAATAACCCTAATGGGGTTTAAATTTTGAAAATTTAGTTTACGATATTTATAAAATTAAAAATCTATGATGGTCATGTGATTTGACTATAAAGCAAACCAAACCATTGAACACTCATTGAACTCACCTCAAAGATGTTTCAAAGTTTATCCATAAGGTTTTCACTACACATGTTTGAACAAAACAAAATACTGATAAATAATATTTTCTCCATATGGTTTCTCTTGATACATAATTAAATATGCACTATTTTCCCAACAATTCAAAAATTGATCAATGGGAACTGGAACACCAAGGGAAAGTTTAATTGCTAGGCAGTGTGGTTTACAAAACAATGGACCATGTTTTATTCTATGAAAATATATTTAAAAATTGGAAAAATATTCGCAAATTAATTATCACCAACAAATATGTATTAAAAAACAAAACTAATTACGGGGTATCACACATCCTCACCTCTAAAAACTAAGAACATATGCTTACTTCATTAAAGTATATAAGGATGATCTTGGAAGAAACCTAGTGACTCATCGATAAACGATTGGTATATCCATGGTATATTAATTATTAAATTACCAATATAAGTGTTTCAAATATGTCCATGAATCCATTTTGATTTATATCTACTGATCAATATACTAAACATGTTTGTTGTTTTTTCCGCATATTTTAATGATAAAAATTTTCTTCACCACACTTTTATAGAATATATTTGTTGGGATAATAAATTTTTTATGTAATATTTCATCCACATAAATAATAATAAAAAACCCAACAGAAAAAAAATAATTTTATAGATAATAGTCATTAGGATTCTTCTGAAAACCAAACTCATTCATTTCATCATTAAACTAGGTTTCCAACTACAATAAGATTTATTCAATATGTAAATGCATCATTATAACATAAAGACATAGTTGACTAATTTAAGACATAATAACTGAAAGGTTGTATCATATGAACTTACATGAATAAATTATCATTAACTAAATCAATTTTTACATTTGTATGGTTTATCTATTAATCATTGTGAGCTATTATGTCTTGAAATATCCGAATACACTTTGTCATCTCAACTGGAGTAATGGATTCTTTATTATCATTACCATTAATTTTTTAATTGAAATATCTACAATATATGATTTATAGGTATAAATTCAATCACATATGTCAGTTTTCTTCCTAAACCACCATTTTTACTCAATGGGTATCACACCTTCATGTAATTCCACTATGTTCAAGAAGATCCCACTTTGTGTAAGAGTATTATTTGTTTTCAATGATTGATATTGGTTTTCAATATTGTTAAATAAAATAGTATTGCTTCATTTATTTCAACATGCTGAAGAATTAATAAGCAGATACATTTTTTGAATTTCTTATGTTGTATCCAAGATATAAAAACAAAATAAAAAAGTGAATATTATTGGATGATTGGCTAAAGAAGGATGAAATCAAGTCTTATTATCTTAAGGATGTTATTTTTATTACTTTAAGTATATTATTATGATGATTGTTTTATTGTTCTTAATGTCTCAAACATATGACACTAGATTCTATGACGTGAAATATTAATTACAAAACTAAATAATATTGGAATAGTTAATATTCTTTGACATTGAAGAGTTATTTGTATTAATGTGTTTCTTTAATATTATATGTCTATCTATAGACAAATTCAATTTTTTAGAATGTATGTTCTATTAGAAAATAGTCCCCATATTTATTTTTATGATAGTCCAACCACATTTAAAATCCCACATAATTCTATGATCATTCATAGAAAAATGTATGACGATAAATTTCTTATGGATTATAAATACATTATATTGATATTAATACCCCGTCATATGTGATAAATGGCCCCATTGGTTGCATATAGATGCTCAATAATAATGTAAATCAAATAATGATGCAATATACGTGTCTCATAGATTTGTATATGATTATTCGTTGACATCTCATAAAAATATTTATCCATAGATATGTTTGTCTCATTGATACCCTTAATTAAATTAAATGATCAACTAGGCTAACACTCACACCATTACCCTCACTATTGTATAGCGCCCATCACCCTTTTTAATATAGAAACATTCCGATTAAAATTATTAAAAATGAAAATTTGGACTATTTTACTCCTCATGGTCGAGCAACCACCAATATATCTAAATCATTATTTCTAAAGAAACAGTATGACTAATTAAAAAAAGAAATATCTATGGAAAAAACAACACTATATCCTTGAAAATTACAAAATCTATTTGTGTTTATCTCCAAAATATCACTATATCCCAAAATGCTAGATCAAAACACCCATAGATTCAAAATATGATTGATCATGACCAACACCACATCTATAACCACAAAATGGTGCCACCAATCATGTGAATATAATACCATTCCTTCAAATAGAATTAAATTTATTAAGAGAGAAACTCGAGCTTTGGAAAAATTAAAATGGATAGATTTTGATAAAAATGGTACATAAATTAGAATCATCAAAAAAAACTTCTCTCCCTTTATAATTAAAATCCAAAAGTAGAATAAAAGTGAAAATTGAACAAAAAATACCATCCCATGAGATACAAATCTTTTATCTCATGAGAATAAACCATAAACTACATATCATGTCAAATAAGAATATAATCATGTTACAAAATTTCTCTTATCATAAATTATAAAGGTTCATACATAAAAACTCAGTGCATGTCAAAAATAGAAAAAACTCAGGAAATGTCAAATGCATCAATAAATCACATTTCCACATACATTACCCTCTAGGACCACAATACCACCAAACATGATAAAACAAATGTACAAAATCTTTTCCCATTATACTTGAATCTCAATAAACCATTCCATTAAGGTAACATCCCCTTTAAATTTCAACTCACCCAATCAAATTAGGCGGGAACTATAATGAATATATAAGTGATGATACTATATATTTATAAAATTAAGGATTCATTTCACCAATGTGTGGAGTCATAACCAATACATGATTTCTCAAATATGCTCTAACAACTTGAATGGTCAAACATGTTTGGTAGAAAATAGATTCTATGTATCAAACCTCAATTACCTCGGATGATGAGACATCATAAAAAATAACACATCCCCAAATAAAAACATCAGAGTCTTACTACTATTATCCACAGAAGACATATGATGATCATTAGTGACCCTCATATGATAAAAAGAATATTCATATCTTTTATATCATGATATATACCAATTTTAGTCTGAATGATAATTTCATATAATGTTATAGAAATTATTAAGGAGTTTTTAAATATTTATACCACTCATCTTAGATTATATCTTTGTAGTAGGGTTAAGCCTTTGGTGGATAGTATTTTAAAAATTCAATATCCACTTAATGGAGGATATAAATGAAAATTAGATGTTTGGAAAAATTTTGCGGTGAAATAAGTGCGGTTAAGAGTGAGGAAAACTGAAGATGGAGTTCCCCTTTTATAAGTGAAAAGTGATGGAGTTTTTTTTGTAAAAACAAAAAACATTTTACTATGTGAAGTCACTCTCAAATAAAGTAGATCCAAAGTTTATAAATAATAGATATAGTAAGATATATGGTCGATATAGTCCTCAAATACCAATTATCATTTATTTTTTAAAAAAGTTTACAGTCTTTCTCTTATGGTCCAAACATTTTAATTCTTTTTTATTTTTTATAGTGGTAAGTTTTTTTTACGAAGAATATATAACCATTATTCAATCCATAATTTAAACCTGAATATTCCAGTTTTGAAATATATTTTATTATATTAATTTTATGTAATTCATACAAAATAATTCTATAATTATAATTTTATAATGTATTAAAAATAATTTATTCTGAATTATATCATATGTTCTTAATTGTAAAATAAGTGATTATAAATTAAAACAATAATTTTTAATATTTTAAATTATTTTAAAAAAATACATCTCTAGTTTTTCAAAAATGTATCATGTCTTTATAATTCATACTTATATAAAAATAATATCATAAAAGTTATGTTGTTAGTAATAATGTTAGATTTCACATTTCACCTAAATATGAATATTTTTGAAAAATAAAAAATATTAATCTAATAATAAAATTTTAATTATATGGTCAGAACTAAATATATTTACATTCTAATTCAAATCGCTAGATATTAAAATTTACCATTAAAATAATGATTTTTACATAAAGGTGTTTTTATAAGAAAACATTTTTTATAATAACAATTCTAAAAAAATTAGTGATAATAATAAATATATAAAAAATTTGAAATAAAAATTTTATAAAATAATTTTTAATCATAAAAAAATATTTTTTCTTTTTTTTAGTAGCACTTGTTATGAAAGTATTGAGTGGGACATTTATTTTGTAAGTTTATTATAACAATTTGTAACTATTTAGTCAATGACTAATATACATTGGATAGTATATATTATAAGGAAACATGTATTATGCTCTCATGGTTTGGGGTTTCTTCAGATATACTCACCATAATATATGTGGCAATTATTGTGGATAGATTTCTTTTCAAATTTTTATTAATGAGTATGATCACTTTTTAGCAATACTAAGATGATTAGGTGTAATAATTTTCAAATTTTTGTATGTTATGAATATTGTTTTTATTATTCTTATGATGAAAAATTCCGATGTAAAGAATATTCAATTATGATTACTACTCTTAAAAAATTATTCACCACACATCTGGAAATCAATTGATTTTATATGTTATGATTTGGGATTTTTTTATTTGTGAAATTTTTTCATTGAGAACATACACTTGAATATCATATCATACCTTTCTGATCATCTTATCCTCTGATGATTGGTATCTCCCATTTTTACCATTATGGATTCTTTGATGTCACCCTTTCTTAAGTTTTCCTTCCCTATGATTTTATGGAAGGTTTTATTTGTTATGTGTCGAGAAGGGTATTTAATGAAACATGTTTGAGATTCTGATGATTGTTCTTAAATAAGTTATTCATGTATATAGTTTTCAAATACCATAATCCATTACTGTCCATGGGAATGTTCTATTTTGAAATGTATTGAATATTCTTCTAAAATATGCATTAGTTTTGTATGTTGTGATCAAGTATCATTAGTAGGTATCATAATATGGTTTAGTTAATCATTTGAGATTAGGGATATGGGGTTTTTGTGAAAACCAAAGGGATATTAATAAGTATATGATAATATCATATTATTTTTGTAAGGAATATATTTTGTGGTTTCCTTGAAATACATCCATGAAAATATACATTAATTTTATACAATTTATTTATAACTAAATCTGTGGGTAATAACTTCAAAAAGAGTTGTTCAAGTATATATTTTCCATCATTTTGGTGCATGATGATTGTTCCCTTACTACTCACCTTATTTGAGACTATTGTGGGACATTTTTTTCTTTAAATCAATTTTTTTAAGAACCATTATTATGTATTTACATATATTATAACCATGGATAACCTAACTTCAGGTTCCCAATCTTTATTATAAGTGGACTTAATTTTACACATCATAGGATTTTACTTTCCATAATATATGTTTGTTCACTCAGCTTATTTTAGATTTATTATTACAGTATATTTTTGGTTTTACAAAATGGTTTTAAATAAAATAAATCATGTGAAAAACGTGATGTTGAATATAGTAAGTTAAATCATAAGCATACAAATGGATTGGTAGCTGGAATACAATGTCCTTTGATTAATCTCAATCAACTTTATTAAGCTACGAATGGTAACACGTATCATTTTGAGCATCTAGATTCAAGAAGAAGGGAGAATCAAGCCAATTTTGTCTTTTATGTGAAAGTAGACAACCACATTATTTGGGTAATGTAATCTACAAGTTTTCAAACAATGGATCAACGTGATAGAGAAAGATATTTTTTATTCATAAATTATTGGATCAAGACAATTTCTCTTACTAGTATACAAATTTGAAGGTGATGTTGATCAATGGTGGAATCATATAAAAAAATAAAAGAAGGAGGATGATGTAAACTCCATAGAATGAGATTATTTTTAGAGGGAATTTATTAATAAATAATCACATTGAACTCTTAATAATAAAGTTAAAAGGGACTTTTAATAGCTGAAATAAAGGGATGATGAATCTATAGGTACATATGAGGATAAATCTTAATGAATTTCAAGGAATTTATATGGTTTTATAGAAAAACATGTTAGAAAAATTGAATAATATATTATTTTCATGAATGAATTTATTTTAATTCCATTATACATAGGACCTCAAGTAACTATATGAACAATATTCAATGTGAAATGGAGGGAGAAATAGAGAGTGGGAACTATTATTATTCTTCCTATTTCGTGAAAAGTAGATAAACATATTTCAATAAGAAGACATGGATGGTTAATGTCAAGGAGGAAATAAATTACATCTACCTACATGCCAAAAATTTGGGTGAAATCATTTAAGAAATTAGATAAAAGGTTCATGTAAAGGATTCTATTGTGGAAGTCCTAGTGTGATATCATTGTTAAAGCTATTCACAAATTATTTTGGTTTTATTTAATGGATTTCAATATTTTTCATTTATGGTGATAGAGTAATGATGCTCCTCATGTATCATGATGTTGCATATAGTAATAATAATACATTTCTGTGTACGTGACTGATTTAGTTTGTGTGAAACTTATTTTGAGATCCTAATTACTATAGGCTGTGATTCATGTTAACTAAAAGTCATTAATAAATAATCAATGAATCAATAAATAGGTATAATTGGTGACAAGAATAAAATGAAAATATCATAAGTTATTTCTATATAAACCCACTTGATCTCAAAATATATAAAAAGATGATTTATATATGATATTCTATAATTATTAGGTTATTTAGTTTTTTATATTGTGCAACTAAAATAGAGTTATTTTGATAATGATTTTATTTTGTGTTTCTATAATATATTTTGGATATATATTTGTAAATTTTAAAAAATAACATAAAAATAGATTTTAGTTTTTTTATTTTCATATACATATTATTATTATTTATGATGTTTTTCTATTTTAAATAATTTTGATTAATTAGTTTCAATAATGATCAATTAATTTAATAAAATTATGTTGTTTTGTGGTAAAATAACATTAATTGTGAATTATTTTTTGAAATACAAATCTTGTTATATAATTTGAATAAATTGGGATACATGTGCATTAATTTAGAGAGTCACCACTACTAAACTATACAACATCCACCACAATGGTAACCCCCACTAAATTCATCACATTACACAACTACCATATATAGACACACAATTGTATTTTCAATTACATGCTATAAAATTTATGAAATATTAATGAGTATCAACAAACTACCATTTACTAATTTATTTAATTCACATTTATAGATCATATTAATTAGCCATTAAATTTATTATATTCCATTACCACACGTCGATTCTAAACCAGTCTTATTTATTTCCCCACCTAAGTCAATATCTTCACAGTATTATAATGTATTCCATGGATAACATTGAACCTACTACAACCACACCATATAATATCTCATCCATATAACATAAACTATCACCAAAACACCACACGAACCAAACCACATCACAAAATAAACCACCCAACTCAACCACCACATAACAAAACCCTTACATAACACAACCACGAAACATCACCATCATTGAAAAACTACTACCTTCCATCCCATTCCAGCTGTTGAATACAAAAATTCACGACACATTCCATACACAGGTAGCCCACAACCATAACTACATAACAATCCATGTCACACATGAAAACACAATAAGAATATCGACAACAAAAATTATTCATTTTTTGAATCAAAAAGGGATTTATTTAATTTAATTCTTTTCATTGCATGTGTATTCTGAAAACAATTACAAATTTCATTGGGAATCCAATTCATTAGAATGATATAAGTGATTATCTGTTTTATTCAAGGTGATAAAAATAAGTCTCAGAACAATTTCTCCCAACCATATTAAATATAAACATTATGATCATGATCTTAATATTGACCATCCATTTTAAAATAATTGCACACTTTCACTAATTTTGTATATATTTAGGGGATTTCACAATTATCCCCTTTTTTATTCTTATAGGCTTTAATATGGAAAAAAATTAAATTGTTTAAGATCATGTGGTGTATCCATTACTCTTATGGTGAAATATCATTGACGTCAATAATAAAAATGTGATGTTTAATCATAGAGTCTTCTCAAAATTTTCGGAACCTCTAAAATGGAAAAGAATAAAACTATGATGCCCACATATTGTTACATTGTTAGAATAGTTTCGATGGTTTAAATTCCTTTTTTATTATAATGAAAATGTTTCTTTATAGTAGATCCATCACTATAGTTATATCCAAATATCTTCGATGTAGAAATGGGTGTCAGACTGAAATGTGAAAACATTCGTAGACTCTAATTCACATACGATATGTCATGGAACATTCTTATACATTGTATCCACTATATTTTGATGTCTAATCCCTTACACTACAATGTAACCCAATAGAGGGTAAGAGTTTCTTGAAATGGTAAACTATGTTAAATTTATTCTCTCTATAATGCAGAGAAAATCTATGTCATGAGTATCTTATTTTATAGGAGACTCTTACATTGATGTGATTAAACCTATGGTGCACCCTTACACAATTGGCTATCGTTACATAGACTTTGGAAAATCTAGGGTACTCTAAAATGTACTATAATATTTGGGGATATCCTATATGTGAGATAGTAATTTAACATATGTAACCTTAATATATGTTACTTACACATATATGAGCAAGTAAATTCCCTTACATATCCTTTATAACTCACGGATCACCCATACACAACTATAATATTACCCTTTTATGGGTATTTGAAATCTCATCATACCTTTACAATGTGCATCTCAATATACATTTACACAGTGCATCTCAGCTTATCTTTTCAGAACATATCTAAAATTACCCTCTTGAAACCTTACAACCTGACAAGTTTACCTTTACACAACACCCAATTAAAAATACATAATGATGATATTTTATTTTAGATATCTTTATACATTGGGAATTCCTCTTTTATGTGAGGCATAATGGGATTTATCCTAGTATAATACTCCATATACTGGATGTACTAATATAATTATTTTAAATCCATATACTACACATATAAAACGCATAGAAACCATCACAATCTATATCCTCTAACATAAAATCCCTTCAATAAACTAAAACCAACACATCTTTAACAATTCACCTTCTATCACGTAAGCACCTTGGACATATTCAATCATTATTTTTATTAATTCACGGTCAACAACCATCATGGAAAACAACCGTGAGTCTCATTAATGTTAATAACATGAAAAAAAATATTCTAAAAAACAATTTTCTATCCTTCCAGATTTCTAAAAATTGGAAAGGATTTTTCTTAAAAATATTTTTTTAATTTCAACTTCAAATGATGTGATCTTTCAAACTCATTCCAAAAACCATTTTATCTAAAGAAAATATAAATCATCTTAAATTTATTATTTCAAATAAAATTCCAATAACGATATCTTGAATGGAAATAAAACAATAAAAATTATTTGTAGAAATAAAGAATGTGTGGTTATTGAAAGGAAGATCCTTTAAAATGTTTTAAAAGAACCTTTATTGAAAAAAGATTATTATAAAGATATTAAAACCAATAATTGTATTCCCTATAAAAAACAAGTAACATCAATGGATTTTATTTATAATGAAAATTACATTGAAATAATACATGTAATTTTTATTCAGGAAAATAACCTTTTCATTTTGATATCATTTATTTTAAATAAAGTTTTAAAAAATAATGATTTTTTGAAATTATGCATGTAAACATCTAAATTAATTTTTAATGTACTTAACAATCATAATTTCGGGGAATTATGATCATTATATTTACATAAAAACAAGGATTCATTTTAATGTTTCAATAAAAAGTAACAAAATGATCATTCATAATGATAAAATAAGATTCCATTTAACCAATTTTGTTAAAAATAAAACCTTGGTAAAATTAACATTATAAAATCATAATATAATAATAATAGTAATTTGGATTTTTTTCTGAAAAAATGAACATAGAAGTGAAATTGATTTTGACTAAACAGAAAAATATATATTATTTCCCTTAATTTTTTTAATAACGTGTTCTTAAATAGAATAAAATTAAAGGAAAACAATAATTGAAAAAAGACAAGTGAAAAATAAATTTAATGAATTTCATAATTTGAATAATGTAAAATTAAACCATTAGAAACATAATAATAAATAATATTGATAAATAATGGTATTATAACATAAATCAATTATCATGGTGGTAAATCATGAATATAATACCCATTAATGATTTACATTAATTAAAAAAGTAAATATCATGAACATAAAGAGAATCATGATATAACATGTTAAATATAAAAACCTGACCTTATAACATTACATAATATTGAATTAAATGAATAATTCACATTGAGGATCTTTTCAGTTTTATTTTTTTAGAGAATTAGTCCATAACTATTACATAATAACTTGAATATTATAAGTATACACTACTACTCAGTATCCATTTTTTTCGTAAAATAAAAACTCTTAAAATGTAACATGTCTAGTTCCATATTTTAGACAACATGACTTTTCCATGATCTAATCCTTGACCCTATTCATCATTATGTCCCGTGGAAAACATTTCAAAAACTTGGGATTAGAATAAGAATCTCAATAATGGTTATAAAATAAGGAAGGAAACCGTTCTCCCATCAATAAATACAAATAAATGAAATCATACCTTTCAATAATAACATACCATACGAAATAATAAGATTTATGAATAACACACACAAATCCTAAATCATAATGGTTACTTATGGAATCCATATCAAAATTACATTGTAGCTATCACAGCTACATAGGGAGTTATACTTGGAATACCCATCAAAATATATTCCGTAAATATCTTATGGGAAACATCACGTTTACATCCATCACGTTACCCAAAGCATTGGAGAGTGATCTCGGGCTCACCCGCCCTAGGTATATCATGGAACCACCCATATAAGTAAACAATTCCCAATAACCATAACATAATCATAACACATAACACATGTATAATGTAAAGATAACATGTCCACATTCCAATATATCAAATCAAGATATTGAAAGAAACAATTCTTTATCAAATCATTTTCAAAACCATTTAAAAAGTGATTTTTGAATCAAAGTGTCCCATACCACATTGAAGATTTTAAATGAATTATCATTAGAAAAACTTAATGTCCGTATAAATAATTCTTAAAAACTATATTGAAAACATTTAAATTAAAGATAAATATTTAGAATAAAAAATATTTAAAACATTTAAATGGATATTTTGGTTAATGAGTTTTTTAACAAAAAGAGAGATGCTTGAATACAAATAAATGGGAAATAACATTTAATCAGAACATTATAATATCATGAAAATAAAGGGTTTCCTGATATAATATGTAAAAGGTAATTATATACAACATATAAGAGTGAATTGGTGCATAAAAACAACGAAGTCTCAGTGGAAATGTAAATTGAGATTAAATCCATTATAAAGATGGTATCCTTAAATTAAGGATAAACAAGACACATAATATTATGTGGAAAACATTAATACTCCAAATATAAGTGGATATTACATCTAAAAAAATCAGAGTACATTCCCACATATTCATAGGACGACAATTTCAAGAGGTAAAAGTTGAACCCAAAGAATTGAAATTGGGTTAAGAAGTTCCCTTGTAAAAATTCGACAACCTAACAACATCACTTTAATATTCTAAAAATGAGTTGATGAGATAAAAAGGGTATCTCATCACTTGGACATAAAAATTACATAAATATGGATATTGAAGAACATATCCCAACATAATAAGATGTAAATTAACATATATAACAAAAAGAAGTCTTTTAAAAAAAGGCAGCTGAAAGGATCCCTTACAGATTTGGTAACTTACAAAACATACTCCACATGAAAGAAGGATCATAAAATGAAGATGTATATACACATTAATGAAAATATATTACACAAAGATTATAACTAGGGAAATTACATACACCACACAAAAGGAAATATTGGCAAATATAGCATGAATCTCACGTGAATACAAAGTGAGATGAAACCCATTACCACGTTGTAATCAACTGAGTCGTATTTCCAAAAGATAATAACCACCAAATTATTAAAAAAAGTACTATGAATATAATTAAATTTATGATAATATATATCAAATTTCAGTACACAATACACCAAATTAAATGAATAAGTGGCTAACAGTGGAAATCTCACAAAATTAAAAGTGAGATAAGAATATTCCTTACCTTGTGTCCGACTTGACTCGTTTGTTCCTTTTTCATCCTGAATAATAAAATAAAGTTAATTTATACTTTATTAAGAATACTTTTAAAGTTTATCATTCCTTTTATATCACTTATTACCATGTTATAATCATTATTTAATCATTTAAGTTAATAATGGTCGTTTTGTCGATATTTGGTACTTGAGTAAAAAAGGAACACCTTATATTTACATGTTGTCAATGTGGTCAATATTCCATTATATCCGGAATGAAATTCATTATTTAGATATAATATATATAATATTCATCCATTATATATATATATTTATAACATTACATATCATTTGGAGGTAAGAAATAAAATGCACCATTCATGGAGACGGTAAGCCGTACGTACGCATGAACACTACTTTCATTTCTATTTATTATTTTAATGTAATTAAAACATTATGATACATAGGTATATTATAATTCTAGTATAATTTCATATATAAAATCATATATAATATCATTAACTCCATCCTTTATACATCCCACATATGGCATTAATGAGTCACATCACTTTGTGGGGGTGGTAGTCCACACTTTCTCAAATGAAATTATCGTGTTTACACATAATGGATACCATAAAGGTATGATATATAAAAATAGAAGAATAAAGAAAACATAAACATAACATATATCATATATAAATAGATTTCCACCATATGATCCACCATGAGAGGTGGTAAGAGATAATCGAACAATCATCGGTTCATGATGCGTTAGTTTTCCATCCACAGAAACATTATGTTCTTCACGCATTAGATGGAGGTGTGTGTAAGTATATTTTTCATACTTCTCATAAAAAAATCCAAGCATATTTAGGATACAGGTCTTGTTACAAAATAAAGGAATAAAAAGTGTTTTGGGGTTGGATATGTGAAATAAAAGAAAACAATTTAACAGAAACTGTTACCTTTAATTTTGGTAACTCCCTTTGGTTTGAAATGAATGAATTCTTGAAGTGCCTTCTGCCTAAGGTATGGCTTCTAGAAGAAGAGAGGGATGTAGGGAGATTAATTCGGCATAGGTTGGATGATCCAGAAGGCTTGATAGGTGTGAGTAATAGGTTAGAAGTGGTCTCATTTTATAATGGAGAGGAGGGGCTCTTTAGGAAATTGTGATAATAATATTTTATTATATAATGATATTAGGTTGTTAAAGGACCAAAAATAATTGAAGATGAAGATAAGATGACTCATATTGGAAATAATATTATACAATAGTAATTGGACTGGTATTGGATGTTATTTTAATATTTATAATTTTATTTATTTATATCTTTTATTAATGAGGTAAATACTATATCATTATTGTGTCATAAATAATTTAATTTATGTGATGTATAAAAATTATAAAAAAATACCATGATATAGGAAATTGTTTTAGGATTCCAATTAAAATTTATAGTCTAAAAAATAATTTATATATCACCATATTAAAATTAATTTACTAAAATAATTTCATTTATGTCATTTTTTATATTAAATAATATTAATTAATCTAAAGTGTCATTATCTTTCATAAGTGGCTCCATGGGGTCCCAAAATAGACCCAATGATTTCCATGCCAATACATTACCCATCAATGAAACTTAGGGAATATGTTAAGGTAAATTGTAATTATTACAATATTCTTTTTACCTTGAATTACCCTATTTACCTTTAACCATAGTAAATAAAAGTCAAATGTTACTATTCACCAAAAGTAATTTTCATCTTATTGAACAATATATTACTTCTTGATAACAACCATGTGTGTCTAATTTTTTAAATTAAATTCATAGATGTGGTAAAAGTAAATTTAAATGAAAAAGTCAGTTTTTAACTATTACTATGTGATTTAACTATTCATCAAAAATTGATGTTTTCCAGAAAAATACAAAACATTTAGCCTAATATTTTTTGATATTCCGAATTAAAAAATGATGTCTATTTTTTAAAATTCAAATAATTTAAGTAGAATTAATTAATTAAAAATAAATTCTTGTTGTTAAAATAAATAGCGTGTTTTTAAGAAATAATAACTATCAAAAGATAGACATTTGTTTATGTCCAATTTCAATGTGAAATTAATTCCAATGACCAACATTGGATTAAATGGGAAAAATATATTATAACTAAAATTTAAAACCAATAATGAAGATAATGTAACCATATAAATAAATTAGATTAAAACACAGTTTTGAATTAAAATACAATAATTTTCAATATTCATTAGAAAATGAACTTTAACAGAAAAATTTAAAAAATTTACAAAAAGTAAATTTTTATGTCCCCATTCTATATAAAGATTTTATTTGGTCAAACATAATGTATTAATGTGGCCAAAATTATATTTAAGGATAAGTATCAATTAAAAGGCGGTAAATCAACCTTTTAATATAAATTATGGTTAAAATTAGATTCATTCACATTTTAAGCCTCTAACTTTTATTGGATAAATGTAAATACATTTAAAAACATGTATAATAATATTTTAGTTATTTTTTTCATTCCTGATAATACAACCACCAGGATGTAACTACCATTTAAAATAATAATATTATATTATTAGTGTTCAACGTAAGATTTCAAAGAAACCCATTGATGCGTATCGGGTACACTATCAAACATATAAACCAATTTAAAGTAACATTAATATTTAATTCAAAAATATTAATAAATATAAAAATGCCACATTCTTCATTTATCCGGGATGTTAAATCATTCCCCCCTTTTGGGAATTACATCCTCGCAATTTTAAAATTGGTCTTGGGAACGTCATTGAAATCCTCACATCGAAAAAAGAGTCAACAAAACTATCATTTTAATATAAATGAAGAGAAGTAAAAAGGTTACCCGAGACAACAGATAGTACCATTCCATGAAAACATGGATATGGAGGAGAAAACAAACCATCATGTTCTGATGTAGTATAAAGACCCGAAGCTTGACGTACATGGACAACATATTACTTTTGCGGAATACTTAATACATAACAAAAACAGACCCACGAGGACCGTAATAGTTTACTGTCTTTGGAAACATGGAACGTAATCTTCTAATCATGGTGAAAGATCTTCAACATCTCCCATATAGAAATTCCAATTTTTGTTTCCTTACCTAAATCATTTCTTTTGATCTTGGGGGAAAATAAGACATAAAAAGGGTGAGCTCAAATTCTCAGTAAGGGTAATAATGGATAAAATAAAACATCCCATATACATTTGAACTTAAAAACATGAACATAATGTTTAAACATCAAAATCTTGATCAAAGACATAAAACATGGAAGTACATAAGGCATAGATCATAATGGAACATAACCCATGATAAAATAGAATGGGAATAAAACATGTAATTGTGGCATCCATTAAGCACATGTTATGATTTCCATAGTAGCCAAGGCATTGCTTCCAAGACCATCTTAATGGAAAAAGTCCCATTCTGAATCGAGTTCACTCCTCGTTTCAGTCCTGTAACACTGAACCGGATTAACATACCGTTCCCGCCATGTCTATCTCATGAGATGTAAAATCTTTACCCAATGCATTGGAGAGGGATATAGGTCCCACCCATCTCATAATGAAGTCATTCTTACTTGTGCCAAAAAAACATACATAATTCATAATAACCTAATAAATAAAATGGGTTTCATAAACATCATCCCATCATCAAATAATCCATATAAATGAAATGGATATCATTTCATAATACGAAAAGTGAAACCATGTAAATCATAGAGAAATTATAATTGAAAGAAACACATATGAAATAATGTTATCTTAGATGAAAAAAATGGTTATGATAAAAAACTTGAAATGAATTCTTGAGGAAAATATCATTTCTTCTTCAAAATCAATTTCATTTCACAAAAAGTCATGCACTTTTAATAGAAATTGATTTTGTTGAAAATAGTCATTAAATATTTTGGAAGAAGCTTCCTGAAAATAAGGCTTTATAAAACCGTAAAAATCTTTTCATTCCTTATAAGTTAAAAAAACATTCTTCTCGTACTTTTGTAGGAAAAGTCAAAAAGTACCTTGTAATAGAATTATTCCATACATACCATTTTGTAAAAGTAAAAAATGGGTAAAAAGGACTTTAAACATACATTAATTTTTTTTATAAAACATGGACATTGAAGATAAATATAACCCCAGTAAATACTTACGTATAAGCAATCTCAGATAGAAAACAAATGAGATTGCATCCTTATCCCATACCTTAGGTCCGATATGCTTCGTACGTATCCGAACCTCCCGTATAATGATTTAAATAATTTCATTGACTTATTACAGAATCATATTCATTGTTAGTATATCATATATGGTTCACTTATGACATTATATTAACCGTTCTTTGTAAATACATGTTAATGTAGCGTTTTGGGTAAAATCGTTTCATTTTTTGTTCGTGTTTTAACTTTTAATTATTCATATGATTACTTAGATCATGTTTTTTACATCCAGAATGTAAAACATGATTTATATATAATATATATTCAGAATATACATATATATAATAGATCGATAAATGGAACGAAATACACCGTTCATGGAGATGGTAGGTCATACGTACGCATGAACACTGTTTTTGTTTCCTTGTTGAATTGAATGGAATTAATTGTATGACAAACATATAAATATACATAAATCCAGTATCATTATTATTTTATATATTTCATGATTACTTATTATATATACTTTATAATCATTTATGAACGGTTAATCATTGAGAATGACTCTCATCGCGTCGTGGAGACGGTATTCCGTACGTACGCACGAGCGATGATATCATTCCTATGATCATGGTATTTTATTGGAGTGTATGTATACTATTACATAATCAATATCACTTTACAATAATAATATATAGTTATTATTTACACCACTATACCAATCCAAGTAAGGTGGTGGTGGAAAATAGATTACACCACGGCGTGGAGACAATATTACGTACGTAGGCACGCGCGGTGATTTCGTTTTCTGTAGGATGGATAAGAGGTTAAATAACATATCAGTATATTAGGGATACTGATGTTATTACCTCATAATGAAACAAATAAAGAAGAGGGAGTAGAAGAAGAATGGAACTTGAATTAAACGGTAGAAGGTATTACCTCTTTTTCAAAGTGTCTCCTTTAAGATTTCTCTTAAGGCACTAGACTTGGTATTTTGAGAATACCCGTACATCTAGTAGGTTTATAAGGAAGTGGGGAAGTGAAATGGACAGGGTTTGGCCGAGCTTGAAGGCTCAAATTTGTGTGACGAAAAGAAGGAGGAGGTTCCCTTTTATAAGGGAAGAGAAGGGAACCTTTGGAATAACGAAAAATATTATTTTATTTTAAAGTAATATTCGGTTTTTAATAGCTACAAATTGATATATTTACAAGATAAGGTTGGGATGGGTCGATATCCTCTCATCCAATAGAATTTAGACATGTTTAGGTCATTATATTAACCTTATCTATTAGTTTTATCTCTTAGTTAATTAGTTTGACATTTACCATGCCACTTTGTATTTTTATATTTTATATTTAATAAAAATACCATATACATCCAAGAGACCCCCAAGTGGTCCATTAATGATACACCTATCATGAAATAAGTATCTTGGATGAACCTTAGATTTTTAGGAATATAATAACAATTAATAATATAATATTTGTTTTAAAAACTATTTTATGTCAATTTTGACACTATTTGGTAATTGATTTTTGTGAAAATAATAACAGAATTATTGGTTCGCAAAAAGTTAATTAAATCAATAATAAAATTCCATATTAACATATAAAATTATTTTAATTTATAAAAAGTCTCATATTACATTTATTTGGGTATTTATAACATCAATTATGTCAATATTTTATTAATTAGATAATTACTGCATTATAATTGTGTCATAAATAAATTAAATTATATTAAGTCTAAAAATTACAAACAAAATACCATTAAGTAGGAAATTTATTTACCTTTCTAATGAATATTTGTAGTCTAATTTATCTTATGTATATCCCTATATTAAAAATGATTTATTTATTAAACTTTGATTTTAACTATTTTAACACTACTTTAAATAAATTAATAATAAATGTCCTAATCTAATCCAAGTGGACCTAAATGATAATATTTTATTCCTAAGGATTATTTGTTGAGATATATTTGTCCAATATAATTAGGACATGTGTTAGGGTAATATTAATATCATTTTTACCTTTAATTACCCTATTTACTTTTAACAGTGGTAAATAAAAGTAAGAAGTTACTATTCACCAAAAAATTAATTTCATCTCATTGAACCACATTTTACTACTTAATATTAACCATGTCTCTTGGATTTTCAAAATTCTAGTCACAGAAGTGGAAAAATTATGTTTTATGAAAAATTTAGTTTTTTTAACTACCACTTAGTGGTTTCACTATTTATCAAAAATTGATGTTTTTCTGAATAATGCCAAAATTTCACCCTATGATATAATTGATATTCCGAATTCAAAAATTATGTCTATTTCAAAAAAATTCCAAACATATAAGTTGCATTAATTAATTTTATAATTAATTACTGTTGTTACAACAAATAGCGTGTCTGTAAAAACAATATATATCAAAAGATTGGCAATTGTTTATGTCCAATTTCAAAGTGAAATTATGTACAATGACCAACATTGTATTAAATGGTAAAAATATATTCTAAATATAATTTAAAACCACTCAAATTCATAATTTATCAATATAAATTATTTTGATTAAAATGTTGTTTTTAATTAAAATTTAGTAATTTTCACTATTCATCAAAATATAAATGTTATCCGAAAAGTTCCAAAATTTCACCCTAAGCTAAATTCGATATTCCGAATCCAAAAATTAAGACAATTTTGAAAGATAGAGTTTATTGAATTTCAAAAATTGGGTATTACTATTCATAATGGTTAGTTCATAATAATATTATAATAATATCTCGTTTAGTGAAACTCGGTATTGCGTACTAGACACGCTATTGAGGAAGGGAGTGATTGTGTGTAATGAAATGCATGTCAGGGATGCATGTCGTGAAAGCTCCTTTTGGTGTAGCATAGACACAAGAATTTAATGAAATTAAAAAGAATAGTTTTCATAAAATCTCGGGGTGTTACATTTTTTCCCCCTTAAAATTAATTTCGCCCTCGAAATTCGTCGGGGTTATAAATGGTTTACTACTAGAAAGTTTCATTAATATAAACCCACATCGTAAAAAGGAATACCAAAACATGGATTTAAAAACTAATGTATGAAACGTAACGGTTACCCAAATTAACTCATCACTGAGTTTCCACGTAGGAGAACATAGGTGAAAATATGGATATGGAAGAAAAATCTAACCATCAAGTTCTTGATGGAGAGTGGTAGAGAACATGGAAATGAAAAAGCCATCAATAACAAATCCATAGATTTGTGATGATCTAAGGTACCATCTGATTCCTCGGATATAGGAGCACTAGGACAAAATTTTTGGTTTTCAATATCATTTCCCTAAAGTTGAAAATTTTGAATTAGAAGAAATACATGCTTGATTTTGTTACATTCTCACTGTTGTTCATTATTTGGACAATTTCCACTTTATCTCTTAATGAAATGAAGTTGAATTCGTTATTCGTGAAGAGTTAGCAGATCATTTCATAGAATGATGGGTCATTCCAACTATTTCAAGCAAAAGTTATCAAATATACATTAGTCCATCTATGGTGAGATTAATCATATATAGTTCCTAAAATGGACTTATACTTCATATATCATACTGATTAATATAATAAAACTAGTTTCTACTAAATAGGGACTTCCTGTAGGCCAGTGGTAGGTGATAAAGGCCAATCGCACTTCGGTTGTGGGTTCGATTCCCACAGCCTTGTCCGACGCGATTAGATGTCGGCCGTCCTACAGGTTGTCCTTTTTCTAAAACTACATTTCTATAACATCCCATCAATTATATCGAAAAAAATTCTGTCCTTAAACAATACTAACTTATGTCCAACATAATCCATTCCAATCTTTAGGCTTATCCTTAATAATACAGTCCACTCTCACATTATAGTGAAAACGATTACCAGATATTTCATATAACAAGCATGTTAATTCCATTGTTGATCCCCATATATCATAAGATATGCCATTTTGGTCACATTACAAACATTCCAAGTCCATAATCATGTATTCTCTTGAAAAATGAATACCCATTTAATCTTAGTGAAACCATGAGTTCTGTCAAAAGTTAACTCTTTCCACATACCGAAACCCCAAAATTCTATATTCTCAAACTATGATATATCTATTTCCTTATATCAGCCATGAGGTCATGAATACTATCAAACATTTCATTTTCTCCTTTTCCCTTAATTATGTGCATATCATATTTTTTACAAAAATTTCTTAATCACTTTCCATTCTTATCGGTACCATAAAAATATTGAAAACCCCAATAGACTAATACATAAATATTCCAATATTCCATGATACTATATACAAAATTATTTTGGAATCCCATTACATAAAATCTTAATCATTCCACCACATCGTTGTCATATTCAACATCTCCAATAGTGATCGCATGTGAATTCCCTTTGTACTTTTCCTTAAGTGCTTGCTCATGTCGATCATCATTAACCCGTGGATTAGGTCATTGACTAGCATAATGCCCCATTTCATTGCACTTGAAGCATTGTAGTGTTTTTGGTGTGTTCTCTACATTCTTTTCTTTATTCACACCATTAGAAACACTTTTTCCATTACTATGACACTCAACTGCTTGATGGCCTTCTTTTCCACACTTAAAACATTTTTTAGTCCTTTTAAGAAAATCTCCACCATGATTCTTTCAACACTTTGAGCATAAGGAAACAATCACCTTCTTTTCACCATTATTCTGAGATTTCTCCTGGAACTCCATCTTTCGTTTCTTGTCAAAACCATGAGATGGATATGTAACACCAACTTCCATTTCTACCTTGATAGCACAACGCACAATTTCTTCATAGCTGCTGAAGTCGCTTTAGTTAATGCTCTTCGAAGACATGGTTTGAGGCCACTAAAAAATCGATCGACTTTACTTTCAGGTTGGATGATAATTCCAGATGCATACCTTCCAAGTCTTGTAAAATTCACTTTGTATATACCAACAGATTCATCATCCTTCTACTTAAGATCAAGAAACTATTTTTCCATCTTTGTTCGAAGAATACTAGGGAAGTACTTACTGAAAAACAAGTTCTTGAACTCGTCCCATTCCATGGACTCAATTTCATCTCTTTGCATTGTATTCTTTATAAGATTCCACCATTGATTAGCATCACCTTTCCAACGATATACTACTAAGATGACATTATTATGCTCAGAACTTTGTAGAACTGAAAATATCTTTTCAGTAGTACTGATCCATTGTTCAGCCATCAAGGGATCAGACGACCCGCTGAATGAAGGTGGATGCTGCTTCATGAAGGATTCAACCGAATGTTGCTCATTTCTCTGCTCATTTTGAAATCCAGAATGAGTCATAGCTAGTGTAAGTATAGAAATAAGATTGTCCACTCCATCTCCCATGAAATTGATTTGGTCAGGAGGACAAATATTGCATTGTCCATTACATTGATCAACACAGTTCCTTCAGGTTGCAGCCATTGTCTAAAAGCCAAAAAGAATAGTGTGAGAGGAAAAAATAATTCTAGGGAAAACAACAAAATAAAGGGGGGTTACCTTCAATATAAAACATCTTAGGTTAAATTCTATGATCATTATCGTAGTTCTAGGACAATATCTTATACGTATACTTATCCTTAGGAACATATCTAGACATACTGTAGAAATATCACTAGGCATCTCACTAACAGTTTCGCATCCTAGATTCCAAAGGTTGAATAAACCTTTCCTCTGATACCAACTATAATGACCCAAATCTTGACATACATGGACCATACATTACTTTGGTGTAATACTTAATACATAACAAAAACAGACACACAAAGACCGTAATAGTTTAGTGTCTTTGGAAACATGGAACATAATCTTCTAATTGTGGTGAAATATTTTCAACATCTCCCATAAAGATCTTCCACTTTTTGTTTCCTTACCTAAAACCTTTCTTTTGATCCTGGGGGAAAATAAAACATAAAAAGGGTGATCTCAAATTCTCATTAAGGGAAAGCATGGATAAAATAAAAAATACCGTATACATTTGAACTTAAAAACATGAACATAATGATTAAACATCAAAATCTCGAGCAGCGACATAAAACATGGAAGTACATAAGGCATATATCATAATGGAACATATACCATGATAAAATAGTATGTGAATAAAACATGTAATTGTGGAATCCATTAAGCACATGATATGATTTCCATAGTAGCCAAGGCATTGCTGCCAAGACCATCTTAGCGGACAAAGTCCGATTCTGAATCGAGTTCACTCCTCGTTTCAGTCCTGTAACACTGAACCGGATTAACATACCGTTCCATACATGTCTATCTCATTAGATATAAAATCTTACCCAATGCATTGGAGGGAGATATAGTTCCCACCAATCTCATAATGAAATCATTCTTACATGTGCCACAAAATATTCATACATCATTCATAATAACCCAATAAATAAAATGAGTTTCATAAACATCATCCCATCATCAAATAATCTATATATAATAAATGGATATCATTTGATGATAAGTAAATTGAAACCATGTAAATCATAGAGACATTATCCTTGAAAAAAACAAATATGAAATAATGTTATCTTAGATGAAAAAAATGGTTTTGATAAAACACTTGAAATGAATTCTTGAGGAAAATATCCTTTCTTCTTCAAAATAAATTTCTTTTTACAAAACTTATTGCAAATTTTAAAGAAATAGATTTTGTTGAAAATAGTAATTAAATATTTTGGAGGAAGCTTCATGAAAATAAGGCTTTATAAAACCGTAAAAATCTTTTCATTCCGTATAAGTTAAAAAAACATTCTTCTCGTACTTTTGTCGGAAAATTCGAAAAGTACCTCATAAAAGAACGATTCCATACATACCATATTGTAAAAGTAAAAAATGGGTAAAAAGAAATTTACCCATACATTAAAACATTTTTATAAAATTTGTACATGGATGATAACTATAACCCCAGTAAATACTTACATATAAGCAATCTCAGATACAAAACAAATGAGATTGCAACATTATCTCTTACCATAGGTCTGATATTCTTCGTATGTATCTGAACCTCATGTATAATGATTTAAATAATGTCATTGAATTATTACCTAATAATATTCATTGTTATTATATCATATATGGTTCACTTATGACTTTATATTACCCGTTCTTTTATAAATTCATGTCAATGTAGCGTTTTGGGTAAAATCATTTCATTTTTCGTTCGTGTTTTAACTTGTAATTATTCAATGATTACTTAGATCATGATTAATTACATCGAGAATGTAAAACATGATTTATATATAATATAAATTCAGAATATACATATATATAATAGATTGATAAATGGAAAGAAATACACCATTCATGGAGATGGTAGGTCTTATGTATGCATGAACGATGTTTTTGTTTCCATGTTGAATTGAATGTAATTATTTGGATGACATACATATATATATATAAATAAATCCAGAATCATTATTATTTCATATATTTCATGATTACTTATTATATATACTTTATAATCATTTATGAAAGGTTAATCATTGAGATGAATCTCATCCCGTCGTGGAGATGGTATTCCGTACGTATGCACGACCGATGATATCGTTTCCATAATCGTGGAATTTTATTGGAGTGTATGTATACTATTACAGAATCAATATCACTTTACAATAATCATATATAATTATTATTTACACCACTATACCCATCCCAATAAGGTGGTGGTGGAAAATAGATTACACCACGGCGTGGAGACGATATTCTGTATGTACGCACGCACGATGATTTCATTTTCTGTAGGATGGATAAGAGGTGAAATAACATATCAGTATATTAGGGATACTGATGTTATTACCTCATAATGAAAAAACTAAAGTAGAGGGAGTAGAAGAAGAATGGAACTTGAAAAAAACTGTAGAAGGTATTACCTATTTCTCGAAGTGTCTCCTTTAAAATTTCTCTTAAGGCACTAGACTTGGTCGTTTGAGAAGACCAGTACCTCTAGTAGGTTACTAAGAAAGTGGGGAAGTTAAATGGGCAGGGGTTGGATGATCATGAATGCTCAAATTGGTGTGAGGAAGAGAGGGAGGAGGTGCCCTTTTATAAGGGAGGAGAGGGTCGCCTTTGGAATAATTAAAAATATTATTTTATTATAAAGTCATATTCGTTTTTTAATATCTCCAAATTGATATATTTTGAAGATAAGGTGGGGATGGGGAGACATCCTCTCATCCAATAGAATATAGAAATGTTTAAGTCATTATATTAACCTTATATTTTAGTTTAAACTCTTAGTTAATTAGATTGACATTTACCATGCCACTTTGTATTTTTATATTATATAGTTAATAAACTTACCATATAAATCCAAGAGACCACCAAGTGGTCCATTAATGATACACCTATCATGAAATAAGTATCTTCTCTGAACCTTATATTTTTAGGAATATAATAACAATTAATAATATAATATTTTTTTAAAAAACTATTTTATGTCAAATTTGACACTATTTGGTAATTGATTTTTGTGAAAATAATAACAGAATGATTGGTTCGAAAAAAGTTAATTAAATAAATACTAACAATAAATATTAACATATAAAAATATTTTAATTCATAAAAAGTCTCAAATTGCATATATTTGGGTATTTATAACATCAATTATGTCAATATTTCATTAATAAGATAATTAATGCATCATTATTGTGTCATAAATAAATTAAATTATTTTAAGTTTAAAAATTAAAAATAAAATACCATCATGTATGAAATATTTATATCTTTGTAATGAATATTTATAGTATATTTTATCTTATATATAACCCTATACTAAAAATGATTTAGTTATTAAACTTTGATTTAACTATTTTAACACTTCTTTAAATAAATTAATAATAAATGTCTAAATCTAATCCAAGTGGACCTAAATGATAATATTGTATTCCTAAAGTTGTTTTTGGTCGAGATACATTTGTCCAATAGTATTATTACATGTGTTCGGGTAATATTAATATCATTTTTACCCTTAATTACCATATTTACTTTTAACCGTGGTAAATAAAATTAAAAGTTACGATTCACCAAAAATTATTTTCATGTCATTGAACCACATTTTACTACTTTATATTAACCGTGTCTCTCGGATTTTTGAAATTCCATTCATAGAAGCGGTAAAAATATGTTTTCTGAAAAATTCATTTTTTTAACTACCACTTAGTGGTTTCACTATTCATCAAAAATTTAAGTTTTTCTGAATAATGCCAAAATTGCACCCTAAGATATAATTGATATTCTAAATTCAAAAATGATGTCTATTTTACAGAATTCCAAACATATAAGTTGCATAAATTAATTTTATAATTAATTCTCGCTGTTACAAAAAATAGCGTGTTTGTAAGAAACAATATATATCAACAGATTGACAATTGTTTATGTCCAATTTCTAAGTGAAATTATGTACAATGACAAAAATTGTATTAAATGGTAAAAATATATTCTAAATATACTTTTGAACCACTCAAATTCATAATTTATCATTATATATTATTTTTATTAAAAAAGTTTTTTTAATTAAAATTTAGTAATTTTCACTATTCATCAAAATATAAATGTTATCCGAAAAGTTCCAAAATTTCACCCTAAGCTTATTTCGATATTCCAAATCCAAAAATGAAGTCCATTTTGAATGATAAAATTTATAAAATTTCAAAAAGTGGGTATTTCTATTCATAACAGCTAGTTCATAATAATATTATAATAATATCTCGTTTAGTGAAACTCGGTATTGCGTACTACACACGCTATTGAGGAAGGTCGAGATTGCGTGTAATGCAAGGCAAGTCAAAGATGCATGTTGGGAAAGATCCTTTTTGTGTAGCGTATAACACAAGACATTGGTGAAATTAAAAAGAATATTTTTTATAAAATCTTGGGGTGTTACATGCAGAGTGATAGAAAACTTGTTTAGGAGAAAGTTAACCACCATAAAATCACAAACATGTGATGGGTTAAACAGTCTTTGATTCCCCAGTTGGAAAATTTAATAGATAATGTTTTTGTTTTAACTTACTTTACATTGAGGAATTTATTTATGAGCTTAACTAAAAAAATAATGAAATACACGTACTTGTCATGTAGACAATCATCTTTTACTAGATTTATAACACAAAATCATATTTTCTCCAAATGATCAGTATTTAAGATGAATTTTTATCACATTAAGAGCGCTATAATCAACTTTAAGAGAATCACATAATCCACAAAAGATTAACTATATATTTTCCACGTCTTTAGACCTTAACCAAAACCAAAATGGTTAGCACCAGATCAGAAAATCCCCAAAATGAAAATATTTTACAAAAAGAATAACTACCCCTAATGTCCAAAATTTTTCAAACAAAACTAAAAGTTCAACAAAGACCATTAAATAAACAGTTGTCAATAAAATTCAGCAATGTAATCCAAAATATGATTGAAACCCAAATCTCAAAAGGATCTAATGACATAGTCTTCCAAGATAAATCTTAACATTTATCTCCAAATAAAATCACTTACACTTTTTCTCTCATATTGAAAAGTAATTAACCTTATCACATATCCTCCATGATAGGTTAATCATTTCCATAGATATCCCAAAATAGACATATTATTGATTCATAAAATCATATAACTAAAAATAATTAGTCATAAAAACTAGGGACTTCATGTAGTATAGTGGTAGGTTATGAATACCAGTTTCACTTTGGTTATGGGTTTGATTCCCACCGCTTTGTTCGGCATGACGGGTTGTCACATGGTCAGTGTGTTGTCCCTTTTCAAAATCTATATAATTTTATATAATTACTAAAAAGAGATAAATTTTTTAAAAATAACAATGTATTTTAATAATTCTTATATAGGGATATGATATAATCATAACATCCTTATTATTTATTTGGGTGGTGAATGTTTAAGATGTTGAATTTTTTATGAAACTGTTCCCCAACTGAGAAGAACTATCTACCTCTTTATACATTGAAAAGCATAATTTCCCAGTGATCTCATATGACATTGAAAACCATACAAAGGATTTCTAGTTTGGATCTTCCCAATCCACATTGTTTTTTTATATCCATTCATGGTCTACAAAACATACCTCTTCGATTTATAGGGTTCATGATTATGGGGAATGATTAGTACTAACTATGTTCCAACAATTTTCCATGCACTGTATGGACTATTTCATCCCTTTTCAAATTCCAAACCCTTGTGACACCCCTGAGACATCTCATAATCTAGGAATAAATTTCATTAACCAAATTAAAGGGAGTTAAACCAAAATTTAAACAACAACATAACTCATAAATTTTTTGTGATCTATTAACCACCCCAGCATATAATAGTTTATCCTCAAGAATCCTTTCTTATCATCAATAAAATTTCAGGTTAAATATGTTTGTCAAATGTGCCTCCATTTCATATTTCAATACCTAATATTTCTCTTGGATATTTCCCTAGGTCCACAATAGATTGAACAATTGCATGGTCTTACACGACATAACTATCTCACTATGATCCAAAACCTGTAAAAAGTATGCCTCAAAGGACATATCATCCTTAAACTCAACATCATCAATATTAACCACACTATAAGGTTTGGGATGATACTTATGATTATATGACACATGATATTCATCATGAATGACACTATATTTTCAGGAAATTTCCAATTGATATACCAATAGTATGATACACTCAATATCCCCAAAAGTCCCAATACACCTAGGAATCGTGTTACCCAATTTCCAAATATGATGGAGAACCAATTTGGGAAGATCCTAATGAAACACATGGACAACCACTATAAACATGAAAGGTTGATGGAATTAGTAAGCATATAATTTATGTCACCTTTAATTGAATCCAAACGCTTCTAGATCAAATTTACCTCCCCCGATGCCTAAAAAAGACTCCCAATATAGAAACCATATCTCTTCAAACATTAATATTTCATAATTTTTGGGGAATAAATAATAGATTACAAAATTATATTCCCAATGGTAATATTGTCATAGTACCTTTTGAAACATTGGTTCAAAAACACTAGTACTTAACTCAGCTACATTTTCTCTTACTAGGTTATTCATTACTAGAACCCTTATTTAACACATCAAACATAATACATTACATTATAATCTGGGAAACAGAATCATTAAAATTGGTGAGCTCGGGTGCCCATTAATGGTAAAAACGAGATATATCTAAGAATAAACAACATCCCATTTTTTTAGAATGACTTCATAACATTATAATATAACACCCTATATATTAATGATCAGAAACATGAATCATAGATTAAATATTGGTAGTTCATGAGACATGAATAATATGGGAAACAAAGAGAATTATCAATCAAATCATAACATAGGAAGAAGACATGGAATTAATGTATAATGATAAGTATATACAATGATTTCCATATTAGTGAAGCCATCACAGACTTGTTCATCTTAGTAACATTGATTAACTCCCCGTACCATCTTAGATGTTAGGGTTCACTTCCATAACTATCTTAGTAGTCAAGGTTCACTCCCAATACCATCAAAGTAGAAAATTTCCTTTACTGAATTTTCCTCACCCATGTTATATCAATATACTTCTCAAGAGGTATAAATCGTTACTCAATGAATTGAAGGTAGATATAAGTCCCACATATATCATAAGGAAATCACACATATTTCTGTCACAAGATCATAAAAATTCAAAATATCAAGACCCATTAAATTAAATGGGTATCATAAATATTAATAATATCATATCATTTGTAAAATATACAGGTTTCATAATCATTTCATGAAAATAATAACCTTTTAAAAGAAGTGTTATTCATAAACATATAACTCATGAAAAGAAAGAGGTGACATAAAAAAATAACTCTTAAAAGAGAAATGGCCTTCATAAACACCATTCCATCAATAAATTAAGCATTTATATAACTAAATTTAATGGAACCTTTGGATAATTTCCCTGAAAAGTAATATGTAACACAAAAAAATGTAATAGAAAATGGAAAATAATTTCAAATTATATTTTAAAATCATTTCTTGAGTAAAATGGATTTTATTATTTGAATATTTATTTATACAAAATAAATCCCTTTGATAATAATTTTTGGAATATAAAATTAAAACATATAAATGAATATATAAAACCATATTCCTTGATAACATATAATATAAGCTTGAAAACGTTTTGAAAAACTTTTTCCAGGAAATATTATAAAATTAGAAGGAAAAAACATTTGAAACCTTTTTCCTTTAAAATGTATATACTAATCCTTAAGACATTTTGAAATCGTCAATATTTAAAACAATTCAAATACATGCAATGAAATATTGAAAACATTTTGAAAACCATTTCTCTAAAAATAACATTTAAAATTTGTAAAGAACCCTTCAAAAGGCTTTGAAACCCATTTCTTTTAAATAAATTTAAAAACATATAAAGAAAATATGAAAACATTATTTAAAACCATTTCATTGAAAATAACATGTAAAACTAATGAATAAATTTCTTAATTTTTTTTTATAAAACATATATTTCTAACCGTATAGAGAAATGATGTCAGATTTACATAAAATAAAATTACTAATTAACTTATATATGAATAGGTGGGAAAATTATACTAATAATTGATGATATAATGAATAACCAAAGGAAAATAAAAATCATGGGTGTTCTTGAAATATGTATCATAAGGTTTCATCGATGAGCATAATCATAAACAATCCCGATAAATGGTTTAATTTTTTCAGTAAATTATTATCACAAGGTAACTTCAAATCTTACTTCCCATGAAAGAAAATGATATTAAATTGAGATTAAAATATCAATAAAGAAATATATTAATGAAATAACATGTCACAATGTTGTATGTACATCTCTTAGTGGAATATAGGTACATTATATAGCATGTTTATCTAAGAAGGGAAATTGAGATGAAATCACATTACTGATTTGGTAGCTTATGAAAAATTAACACCATGAAATAAATATCACCAATATATTTTTAAATACCCATTAATTTGTGTGTATGAATCATAGTAAAAATACATGATAATTATACACATGATATATAATTAAAAGTTGGTGACATGGATTTTGCCTCATGGAAAATAAAAGTGAGTTGAGAAGACCCTTACCTTAGGTATTGAATCTCATTGTACTCATACAAACACCCTGTATAATATATATAATTTTATTACATATATTTTTGAAGAAAAATATTATTTTATCTAATACTATATATGATTTTATAATTTCTTTATGTAACCCATTTATTAAAAATTACATGTTAATTTCATGTTTTGGGTAATATGTAGTATGTTTTTCAATCATGTTTTGACTTATTATTCTTGGTCTTCTAATAGAGATCAGGAATTAATAATTTTAATAATTTTAATCATGATAAAAATATCATATATGTTCACTATATAAATATTTAAAGTAATATATTATATATATAAATATTAAATTAAATACATTTTTCATTAAGACGATATGTCGTATGTAAGCATAACCTCTATTTTGATTCTATTTTCGTATCAAAAGTAAGGAAGAAAATGAAATATATATATATATATATAATATAATTATAGTTGAATTATTATTTCATATTTTTAATATAATTTTACTAAACCCATCCATAATACATTCCATGTATTGATTGAATGAGTCAAATCACTTTGGAGAGGCGGTATTCCACACCTCAACAAATGATGTTATTGTCCATAGAAAAAATTGAAATAATGTACGTATATTTCATATAATAACTAAATAATCATAAAAACATCATAAATATAACATATTCAATATAAAAATAGGGTATCCATCACAATACCAACCATGAAAGGTGGTAAAGGAAAAAAATAACATAATTTCATGGGGCTGTAGTTTTCCATACACAATAATGGTAAGTGTGTTACCCGTTAGATGGATGTGTGTGAAAGTGTAGGTAAAAAACATAGATTATAAAAAAACAGTATATTTAGGATACATATTTATATATATAATCATGTAATAAAAATATTTTATTCGGTGGATAATGACATTTAAAAAAAGATATTGGAGAAGGATGCTACCTCTTCTTTTGTTTTTGGTTTGCACCAAAGAGATTCCATGGATCGATTTATAGAAAAAGATTTGATTATAGTATTAATGAGGCTATGTTTGGAGGAAATCATTTCAGTTTTTGGATGATCCATATTGATTATAGGGTGTGAATAAGTATCGGGGGTGAGTATATTTTTATAGTGGCTGATGAGTGGAATTCTTGTATATTCTTGGAAGGGAAATTCCACCATCATTTTCCCATGTAAAGAGGATATCATAATGGTAAATATTCAATAATATATAATGTAAATAATTATTGAAAATGGATTTTATAAAATTTTATATGACATTTTAGGATTTATGTTTTAGTTTTAGTTCATCGTTATGCTAATTTTTCAGTTAATCCTTGTAATTAATTTTAATGACATTCACAAATATTTTTGTTAGAAAAACATAGTAGAACTTATAAAAAATTTATATTATTATAACTATAACTATGTAATAAATTTTTTAATTTCAAATCAAATAATTGTATGAAATTAATTTAAATATAATCCCATAGATAGGGCGGCAAAGGATTTTTTTAAAGTAAGAAGGTTCAAAGGATAGCTATTTTTTTATATCTAAATCAATGATAATTTTTTAAAAATGGTCTATGTGGGTTTTAATGATATTAAATTTATTTAATTATATTTTAAAACAAAATTAAAATGTAACTTAAATTTAAAAATAAATTCAATCAAAAATCAGTTTTGAATTAAAATTCTGTGTTTTCAGTATTCATCATACATGTAGCTTCTCAGAAAAAGACCAAAAATTCAGTTGATGTTAATTTTGATATTCAAATTCTAGAAATGAATATTTAATTTTTAAAATAAAAATTCCAAATATTTCAAAACATATATTTAAAATATGTTCTCCTTTAAAAGGTAGTAAAATTATATATTAATAAAATAAAACTTTTTATTCATAAAATTGGATTTATTCTTATCATATACATATAAAATATACTGTGTTATTATATAAAATATTTATTGAATATATAATCTATATTTTCAACTGAAAATATTAATAAAAATTTGGTTTTTTTATTTATTGGGATAAAATTGAAAAATAGTTTTCTCAGAAATGTGATTTCCTCATTATCAAATTGTTCACACATCAAATTTAAATAATTGATAATTAAATGATTAATTTAATACCATTGTGTAAAAAATATTTTCAAAATTTAATTAATATTATTCATAAAGTCAATTATAATAGATTGGTTGTAGTTAAAAATGTTTTAATAATGATATTAATAGTATATTGTTGTCCAGTAGAAAATCATCCTTGTCTGTAACACAAGATATCGAAGGAGTTTGGTAATGTGTGTAATAAATGGCATACATAGTGTTGTGTATACCAAAATCTAATCTAATTGTTGTTTTTAGTGAAACATTTTCAGGTTTTTGTGTATAATGAATTCCAAATATTGTTCTATTATATATAAAAATCTATATTCTGTATTTTATGAAATGAAAATTACCAAAATGTTTAACCTAATTTAAAAAACACATATGAAAAAAATCATGTTTTATCATATTATACCCCCATATAATTAATTTCACCCATGAAATTATTCTGTGTTATTAAATTTTTAATACCTGACTATTACATTAATAAAATCCCACATAGTTAAAATGAATATTAAAAAATCCTTTAAAAATGGAAAGTTAGAATAATTAAAATAAACCATGGAAACACATAACAAGGATTCCATGTAAGAGAACATAGGTGGTATGAAAATACATGGACATGGAAGAAAATCCTAAATAATTATAGTAATTGATAAAGACCACTAATCAGAATAATGTGGGTGATTCAATGAAATTTATAAATCACAAAACCATAAAGTAAAGATGCATGAAAGAGGGAATTAATATCATGAATAATTAAGATAATAAGAGAAAATTTTAGATCAAGATGATTTTCCTAGAGTTGAATAATTTTTTCCACAAGAATATATACTTACTTGAATTCATTCCCTTTCATAATTAAAATCTCACAATTTAGTCCTCCCAGGACCAATTTCTATTTCACCACTATCTCCAAACACGAAAAGCAAATTATTAACCATCCAAGAACTGAAAAATCATTATATAAATTATAATTCATCACAATTTCGTAATTTAGGATCAACAAAATTCACATATAATAGTATTTCCAATCCAAATGTGGTGATATAGTACTTTAATCTTACAAACATTATCTGATGTTTAACTTAATCATTTCATAAATGGTTAACCATGTAACGCTTCTGAAAGATGAAAATATACAACATTAGAAATAAGGCCATGAAGTCAAATTATCATTGATCCCCCATATATCATAATGTATATATTGGTTTATAGATTCCCAATATGTGATTACCCTCATCATATATTCACTTAAAACATGTAATTAACTTTAAATTTCAAAAGTAATTTTGTAAAAAAATCAGCTTCATTATTCAAGATATTACTATATATATTCCATAAATCCAAGAAGTTTTAAACAATAGAAATGATGACATACACCAATTTTAAAAAAAATCATCAAATAGTTCTAGGGTAACCAATACATTCCAGTTTACTTTGACCATATCAATCAGCTCTTACTCTAAACTAAAAAAAAATTATCTCATTATCCGAGACACAATAAGGGTTGCCTTTCAATAAAAAAATATCAAATTTGAACTAAATCCAATTTATAGTTTACAAGCACCATTTATTAGATATTTTTAACATCCTTAATGGAAAACCTATACTTCATGATTCATATATCATAATTCTTAAATTGTTATACATATACAAATTAATCATCCAATACTGTTGATAAACCATTACATAAGATTAATTATCTTATTCCTTAATAAACTTTTACTTAAATATGAAATAAGAATCATTTAATAAGGTTACTAAACCAAAATAGAATCATGACTCTTTTATTTAAGGTAATTAATACTTGAAGAACATCACATAACATTCATTTTTGGTCCTCAGTATCTTTATATTTAAGATTATAAATATCACCCATGGATAATTTTGATCATCTCTATGAGATTCCCACTTAGGAAATCAGTTTTCACCATAACCATATTTTACACTTCTGAAATAATCAATTTTATCCTAGTTCCTTCTAATTCTAACCAATGAAAAAACCATAATTCATAGGGTGAAAAACACTTATCATGGTAGAAAAAATAATCATGATAAAATCACTTATAGAATGTCTAATCCTGAATCCTTGTTTAATATATGATGCCTTAGGTATATAAAAGGGTATTCTTAGTAATATTTTTTTTAAATCCTTCATGTTTCTTCATATAGTGTTTGTGAATTTCTAAAATATATCTCCTGGTAATGTCAAACGAGGTGTGAAACAATTCTCATTGTCGTGAAATAGTTCTCGATTGAGTCTAGCTCAATAAAATGTTTTCTAGGTTGTTACCCATATGTACATCTATTCGATTTTCACATATATTTTTAGTATCAGTACAAGGAAGTATTTATTGGAAATCACTCACTCAATCCTTTTCCATAATTCTAGGGAATTTTTCTATAACTTTATTAATCCTTAAACTTATCCCTAGACACATCCCTCGGTTTCTGATTGAGATTATATCATCCTAGTTTACAAATGATATGTAATATTTTTCAATGATTAAAACTATTGTGTCCATATATTTTCAAAAATAAAAATTGCTTTGTTTTTTGGAATACTTAATGAATTACACAAGAAGACACCCAAATTCTATACTAGTTAGGTGCTTTAGAAATATTGAAACATAAACACTGGTACATATGTGATAAACATTTGTATCCTACTAGCTTCATCATGATTAGAAATATTCTCCGAAACATTATACTTGATACATATCTTCATTACATGAGGAATGGAACCATATAAACGGGTTAGCTCAGATGCCTGATAAGGGTAATCAATGGAGATATGTAACATTAAATATAAACATAATGATCTAGGAATATGGTAATTACATTATAAGATAATACCATGCATATCAAAGATAATAAATATGAATCATGAATAAAATGTCCAAAATTCATAATATATCAATCACAAGGGAATTGAGAGAATAATCCATAAAATCATAATATAGGAATGAAACATTCGATTATGGAAAAGAAATAAGTATAAAAAATAATTTCCACAGTAGTAAAGGAATCATGGACAATGCCATATTAGTTGTATGGGTTCACTCCCCATGTCATATTTTTTGATAGGTTTCACTCCCAGGACCATCTTATTAGTCATGGTTTACTCCCAAGACCATCATAGCAGACATTGTAATTTAATTAACCATGGTCACCCACCGTTCCATTCATTTCCATCTCATGCGATATAAATCATTACCTAATGAATTGGAGGATATATATTTCCTACCAATGTCATAATGAAATAATACATATGTGTGCCACCACATCATAATCATTCATCATATCATTACACATGAAATGGAATGATTATCATAAACATGTAGTCATATAATACCCTATAGTAAAGAGATAGGTTTCATAATCATTGAATTAAAATCATAACCCATGAAATGAACAGATTTCAAAAATATAAAACCCATGAAAAGAAACTAGTTTCATTAACAGATAACCTATGAAATAGAAATGGGTTTCATAAACATTAATCCATAAAAACATTACCCATTAATAGAAAGAATGTGAATGGAACACTTAAAACATTTCCCCAGAAAGGAATGTGTAACACCAATAGATGTAATTATAGATGAAAAATAATATTGAAATATCATTTAAATACAATTATTTGGTGATATTTTTTTATTATATAAAAATTCAATTTTAAAACTGAAAACCTATTAAAATATATTAGCTTTTAAACAATATTTTAATCATATAAAGTAATCTAGAAATCCATTTTCTTTGAAAACATATAGAATATTATTTAAATATTGTTAAAGAACATTATTCTAGGAAACAAAAAAAACATAATCATAAAAATTTCATTAAATCATTTTTCCTGGAAAACATATAAAAGAATATTGACAACATTTTTGAAACCAATTTTTTTGAAAACACATTGAAAACATATAATTAAATCATAAAAAAAATTTAAAACCATTTTATTGAAAATAACATTGAAAAAAATTTATTGAAATATTTGAAACATTATTAAAACCATTTATTTTTAAAAACATTTAAAGAGTATAAATATTTCTTGAAAAAGTTTTTAAACACATATATATATTAAAATAAAATGGAATATTTATAAACTAATCTTTCTTCTCATTTTTATAAAACCTGGATTTTTGACTGAAGAGTGAAATAAAGCCATATTTTCTTAAAAAAAATTAGGAATTATTTTATGTAACAACGAATGGTAAATTGGTCTTTATATTTTAATATTTCATGAAAAAAAATATTATAAATAAATTAATTTTATCGTGAAAGATGTACCATAAGGTTTCCTCAATCATGGCATAGTCTTAAACTAATTCGATAAATGGTGAGATTGTTGCAACAAACACTTACCACTTTGTAATTATGAATCATACTCCCCATGAAAGAAAAAGAAATTACATGGATATTAAAAAACCAAGTAATTAATTATATACCAAATATAAAATTTAAATGTCTATTTATTCTAGTTTTAGAGGAATATACCCAAATAATATGGGATGTGACTCAAAAAATGAAAATTATGTTAAAATTACTTTATCAATGTGGTAAAATTTGAAAAATAATCCCCATGAATGAAAGATAATAAAATACAAATTTCAATGCCCATGAATATATGTATAATATTCATTGAAAACATCTATGCACATTATACATACAATAGATATTGAATATGAGTTTCACATTTCATGTGCCTCACAGGAAAAAGATTGTGAGGAGAATACCCTTACCTTATGTCATGAATCTCATCGTTCTTGTAAAAACAATCCTATATATGAAATGTACGTTTATTATAAACTATTAAAGAAACAAATTTTTATATTTAATAAAATATATTATTTTATTATGACTTTATATTACCCATTTATTATCAATTCCATGTTCATATTATGCTTTAAGTAATATCTGCATTGTTTTTTACATGTTTTGACTTATTTTTCACGGCCATATTTATTAGACCATGGGATAAATATTTTTGGAATTTAAAACATGATATAAATTTCATATATATTTATTATAAAAATTCATATAACAATATATAAAAAATAATATTATGAAATAGAATACACCGTTCATCGAGAAGGTTGGGCGTACGTACGCATGATCACTGTTTCCATTTTATTTACATATTGAAAAAATGTAAGTAAATGAAATATATGATAATATATATTTAATATCATCCAATTATAAATATTATATCATATATATCATAATTTTTTACTAATCATGTACTTAATACATTTTGTGTAATGTATGAATGAATTGCATCGTTTTGAGGAGACAATAGGCCACACGTCCACTAAGAAAGTTATTGTGTTTACACAAAATGGAATGAATGAATGTATGATTTATATAATAATTAAAAAAAATTATTAATAATTAATATCACTTATATAATGTAAAAATTTATTTTACATCGTAATTACCATCCATTAATGGTTGTAAATGAAAGACGAACAAAATCATTTCAAGAGGTGGTAGTATTCCATACACAAGAATGGTATGTTCATTACCCATTAGATAAATGTGTCTATAAGAGTATCTGAATCCTAATAATAAATAAATATCAATATTTTTGTTACAATGAGGTTATTATATCAAAATGTTATCGTAATATTTGTGTGGGTGGATAAATAAAAAAATACAAAAGAGCATGAGGAAGGATGATAACTCATCATTGGGTGGCTTCTTTTAGTTTTCAAAAAAGTGATTAATTGGATGGATTTATAACAAAAGGATTAATTCTTGGATTATGTAAGTTATATAAGGAGGATATTAATATATTGATCGACCAAGACAAAGGGATTGAGAGGTGTGATTGAGTGGTAGGGGTTTGTACCTTTTTATAGTGGAGGAGAAGTGGAATTCTTTTAAAAATTTTATACGGAATTCCTGCCACACTTTTCCCTTGTCAAGTGTCAAATAATGGTATAAATTTAAACAAAATAGATTATAGATTCTAAATATGAAAATAAAAAGTATTTTTCCTTGTTACTAGGTCATTTGGGATATAAATTTATGGTTTAGTCATTTGTTAAGTAAACTTTTCTTTAAATAACTATAATTAATTGAAATCACTTTCACTAATATATTTATTCATAAAATATTTTAGACTTTTTAGAAATTATAAATTTTGATTATCAAAAATATTTTATCCATTTTCCTAATTTCTAATCAAATAAGTGGCAGAATGTCATTTAATATTATTCTTGTAGATAAGATGACACATAGAGTCTTAAAAGAAAAAATTTTCAAATGTTTTCAATTTTTTATATAAAATTAAATGTGATGTTGATTAAAAGGATCAAAATTGGATTATATGATATAAAATTTATCTAATTATACATTAAAATAATAATAGAACATAATTTAACTATGAAAATAATTTTTATGAAAAATATGTCTTGAATTAAAAGTGAGTGTTCTCACTATTCATCAAAAAAATAAACATCTCAGAAAAATAAAAAAATTTCCCCGAAAGTAAATTTTGATATTAGAATTGCAAAAATGAAATTTATTTTATCAAATAAAAATTATATAATTTTAAAAAATTTGATTTAAAATGGGTTTTCCATTAAAAGGCAGTAAAATTACCTTTTATAACAATACAACATTATATTCATAAAATTTGAGTTATTATTATATTATAACTATAAAATCTGTTGGATGAGAATAAGAAATATTAACTAAATATATAATTTATAAATTTTATTAAAATAAGTAATAATATTTTTTAATTTATTGAGATAAAATATAAAAATAGTTTTCATTGAAATACAATTTCTTTATTTTAAAAAAATCATAAATTCACTTCTACTAATTGAAAACCAACAGATTAAATTTATAAAAATGTTTTCCTAATTTTTTCACAATATAATTAATCATATTATTAATGTATATTTCAATTTATTTTTTATAGCTAAAAATATTTTAATAGTCATATTTATAGTATACTGTATCTGGTAAAAAAAAATTGTCTTTGTATCTAACACAAGTTATCGAAGTGACTCAGTAATGTGTGTAATTCAAGATAAATATAGAGTTCAATGAAATGAAAGATAATGTATATTTTTAATATGGTGCATTATTTAATTGGGGATATATATAACAAATGGAATACATAGTGGTTATATACAAAAAAATTTGTTTTCAGTTTTTCATGAAATGAAAAATACCAAATAGATCAAATTGTTTTGAAAAATAATATTTTACCAAATAATAGGGTGTAAAAAAAATTTCAATAAAGTCAACTGATAATGCAATTATATCCACTAACTCTCAAATGATATTCCTTCACTTGATAAGATAAATCCTGGGTTATGGGGTATTCCATGTTTTCTTCTATGGATACTCTACTCACCGTAACTTCACCTCATTGAGAAAAATCACTCAAGATATGAAACATTCTAAGTATATATATATATATATATTTGGTGTGAAATCATCCATTGATGATATCCACCACTAGAGTTTTATCAATATAAACAAGGATAGGATACATATTGTTATATATCAAATCAAGATCTTAGAAAAAACATCGAATACAAACCGCTTTTTGGTTGGACCGGAAGTTGGAATATACTAAAAATACACTATAGAATTAGTGGAAAAAGTCTATTTAGAAAACATATTATAAATATATTATCTTTTGAGACAAAATACTTGTCAAATATGTGGCTTCTTTTAAATCTTATATTTCTAAAAAATATCATATTTTTTCCCCAAATGAATATCTCTTCATCTATTCCAAACACTCAGATCATACCATTAGTTCACCTTAGATACCTAATGTTTTCTTGAATATTAGTCCAATATTGATTACCTGGATTATATTGGTATCTAACTACCATGATAATAACCTAGGAAACCTCTATAATAATACATCATGTGGAAAATATGATGGTCCCTATTGAATAAGTATATGAGATCTTACTCATTATCTTCATTTCATCAAATGTAAGAGAACATATTTTCCAAGAAACATGTATAACATGTGACACTAGAATCAATACCCTCTTAAATTATTCTAAACTAATCATAGTTTATATATCTTAAATGTATTTACATTGATCTTGTCCATGAATATGCATGGATATATCATGAATGATCCTATTCATTGTTGGACAATCGGTGATGCTGATAGTTGGATTTCATATTCTGGTTTCTAGGAATCATCATCCAAATATTCACTAGAGAGATCCACATAATCCTGATCATAGATCCCCTATTACCTAATCTATCATCAGGATCCTTTCATCATCACCACACCTCCATCTCCCTACCCAAAACCCAAAACCTCACTCATGACTATGATCTATTGTGCTAAATGATATGCACACAACAAACATATACACGATTTTCACTGAACCATATGAAAAAAATGAAGATGAGGAATAAGAATAATGGATGTGTAAATGAAAAAAACTCAATGAATGTCTTGATTTATGAAAATAATCCCTTTTCATTATCAATGGAATCTAATGAATGGGGATTATTATGTGACATGATACAACATGAAGAAATTATAAAATTCCTAGATCATGGAACACAGATTAGACGGTGGGAAACCAAAGGAGGTAAACCCAGATATTAATTTTAGAAGGGATTAATTGGTGATCATATTAAATTTTAAATTATGATAAAACCACAAAATCAAATTCACTATCATGAGTTAGGTTCAATCTCCATTGAAAAATCAATTTCTATTGTTGTCATTGGTGAGATCCAAGAACTCCATTAGCATGGAGGACCACAATGGTACTCTGATCATCGATCCAGGAAGTTGATGTTCACTAATGATAGTCTAAATTATCCTCCCAAATCCCTAGGGATATTTTTATTATGCTAGTATTTTACAATAAATATGATTAAATAGAGGAGTGTTAGGATATAAAAAATAAATTAAATTAAATTACCATTTCTCCCAATACTACTGTTTGACCAAATACTTGATGAAAAAAAGATATGTTACACTAATTAATATAATATTTTAATCATTATTAATATGTGTTTCAATTATTTAATCCCTACAAAATTATTAATTAAATATGATTCACAACAATTTTGGATTTTTGTTTTGTTTTGGGAAAAAATGGGGAAAATCGTCAGTTCTATATTTTTAACATATTTTTAAAAGTTTTTTATTTCAAGATTAATTTTATAATAAATATATAATGGGAGTTATTAATGTTTTTTTGGATTTATTTAGTTGGGATTCAACTTATTTTTCTAGACCTAGATCAAATCAAATGTTCACATGGGAAAAAAATCAGAGAATTTGAATAATTTATCTAGCCAAGAGAATGGACCCCACCTTTGATAACAACAAATTGATTATGATAAATACCACTATATATTATGATTACATATATATTTAATAGAGTACTAGAATCATTATATTTCCATTAAATTTATTGGGGATATTATATCATTAATGTGGCCATTGAATACTCTAAATTGGAGGAATATTTTGAGAGTCTTCCGCCAGAAAATGTGAGAATCATTAAATATTTAATAACATATTTTATTCATGTTGAATGACTTTTAAATTTGGAGGGATTATAAGATAATAAATTTCACACATCATATAAGACTGTTTATTGGCGAGTGTCGTCCATTTTTTTGGAACAACAAAAGAAAACTTATGGGGGCATATTCTGGAGGAGAAATTTTATGTTCTTTATTTTCATTATTTTATTTTTCACAATTTTTTTATCACATTATTATTCAACATAATTGTCACACCCAAAATTTAAAATTAATATTATTTTATTATTTTATTAGACATTGAAACATTTTATCGTATTACAGGCCAAGCCTCTTTGAATATTTATTTTCATTTTATTGATGACCGAATACTTTTCCCTTGACAACGTCTGGTGCATGGGTAGGGCATGTTCAAAGCCGCGCGGCTTTGCTCGGGTCACAGTGCAGTCTGTCTAATGTACAAGACAAATAAATAAAGTGAGTTTTAATGAGTTAGTTTAATAATTATAATGATGGTGATTATTGTTATTATTATTATTATGGTTAATAATATTATTATTATCAAGTTTATTATAATTATTATTAAGTTATGAACAATAATATTATTATTATTATTGGAGATTATTAGAATTCTTATTTTTTTCATTATTATTTGTTATTATTTTATTTATTTTATAATCTTTTCTTTTATCCCCTTATTTTATATGTTATTCATTTATTTCTTTTATTATTATTATTATTATTATTTGCTATTATTTTTTTTAAACCCTAAGTCACTCTCACCCTTTCCACTTACGTGGCTGACCCCCCCTCCCACCTTCCTCTCTCACTCGCGCCACCCCCAACGACGAGGGTTCTCCAGCACACCTCCCTTCACGCTACCTCTACTCTTCAAATCGTCGCCCCTACCTGCTTCCTCCAAGCTACGGTGTGCGCCAACGGTCTCGTCCAGGTGAGTGGCTTGCACCAGAGCTGGGAGGAAGCTGGAAGGGGAAACGGGAGAACTGGCCTGCTTAAGCCAATTAGCACAGAACAATCCAAGAAACCCAGCACAAACCGACCCATGAACTCTTCGCATGAACCAGATTCCCACCACATGGGGTCCTCGAAGAAAGACCCTAAACATAATAGCAGACCAAACCCCTATTTATTATTTCTCAAGACGCATGCATATCCTGGAACGGGAACGTCCCAAAACAAGAGAGGGTCACCAAAGTAGCCAGCTGCATAATAAAGACAATCATCCTAAGAATCACGGTCATAAATAGACAAACATCAAAGCTCACATTTGAAGTGGAAAAACTATTAAAATTACCAGAAAATTGTACCACCACACCTCCTTACTGACAAAGTGGTGTATTCAAGGAACAAGGACCACAACGAGGCAACAGAGCCTCTATGTCTCTTATAAAAAAACAGAACTTTCAATGGAGAGGGAGCTACAACAGAGAAACTTAAATCATTCTTATTGCAGCACTCATGAAGAATTTTACCAAGGTGACCCACACCCCATGATTCCTGACTACGTGAAAGGCTTTGCTCCGAGACCTGTGGCTAGAGCTCTGATGTCTTGAAGCATCTGCTGCCCCACAGTCAAGAGCTGACATCCTTCGGTCGAGAATCCGGCTGACGATGCTACTAGTAGAACCCCTCCAATTGTCCTAAATGGCCATAATGACGGCAGGCCTTCGGAGGATGATGAGAAGGCGGCTTAATGTACCCAAACTGAGCACACTAGAAGAAAACAAGGGGTTGGTCCAACTAATAGGAGATGGAATTGACATGAAGTCTTGTCTGAGACAAGTTCCTCCGATTCGCTCTCGTCACCAGATGAGAAACCTTCCCGAACACCAGAAAGAAATGGTCCTGGAACCCTGGATGAAGACCCCACACAAGAGAAAATTTAACCGATTCCACAATTCTACCTCTAGAGAAAATGGAATCAACCCCTTGGCATGTCCCACATAGGCCTTCACTGCTCGTTGGCCTTACTCGACACCCACTAGTTCTACCACGTTCCTCGCCTTCACTTCCTTGGGTATAAACCATCTGACGAGAGTCGTCTTTACCACCTTCCAAGACATACCATCATGTAACCACACTGGGATTATTTCTTCCACCAATCCAAAGTTGCACCTTCAAACCAAGTCAAACCAACACAGAATCTCATAGATTTGGGAGTTTCTAATAACCTGTAAACACCAATGATTTCACAAAGCTAGTCTGCTACCTTAGATTAATCATGATCACCACATATGCTAGACAATAACTGAAAAGAATTCAGTTCCACCACTCTGCTATGAGTCTGGGTAGAACCAAAAACAAGAAGTGACTCACTAGAACCTTCTGGGACTTTTCTAGGCGGCATACTCAAAAACAAGGGGCACAAATCCGAATCAAAACTCATCATAAATAAAAACTCCACACCTCAATCACAAACTAAATCTCAATCTCAAATAACTATTCCAACCACAATTCAGTACGTCAAAACCAAGAACTCACAAAAAAGGATACCCAACACGAAAAGAGAATGCTAAACAATTTCTCACTCACTTTTCTAAACATTTGAAAAACCGTTTTTGAAAACCATTTTTCATCAAACAAAACAACTTAAATATCCACCATTGATATCCCATGAAGTCTCACACATATATATCCATGTGCTAGCTCAAGCACCCATCCACTCACATCACCAATTTCCCCACATTCCACATGCGCACCTCAATGTATGTAATCACTCATAGGAATACCAAGGGTCAATTAAAGACACTCCTCATTTCCAAAACAGACTATTAAGCACAAAGCACAAATTCCCAACCAATTGAGAAAGTCACTTATCATTAAAGAAACACATTTAAAAATTCCAAAACATCTTCAATTTCAAAAAAAAAATTCCACTTAAACAACCATATTCCCTTATGAAAACACCTTCACAAAAAATCCATTTTTATTTTTGAGATCTACTCACACCAACCAAAATGAAGTTCAAACATAACTCACATAAACTTTTCAAAAAATAAGGGACTAGTGGCTATGCCAACACAGAAACATGGCTTAGCAGACCATGCTCTGAGCGGGCATCCACCACAAGATTTATCTTGAACCATGCACTCGGGATATACATAGGTCGCTACTCCATGCATGCTCATTGTGTAACACCGGATCACTTCCCTTGTCATCCCTCATCCACACAGAACATGCAAAAGAAAAACTCAAATCCCATACTACCTCTGGCAACTCGATTCTCTGGAAAATCCTATACTACCATGAATCATGTCGCGCCTCCTACGAGGTTTGGTTTGTGTGGTGGTTCCCTCTTGGTCCATGTCTAAATGTTGGTTGTTCTAGTCGGGTTCTTGTGGTGGGGAGAACCCTCCTCATTTCTTGATGGTTCTTCTCTTTTCAGTTTCCCTCAGAGTTGGTCGGGTGTGACTGGTGGAGTGAAAAGTCACACTGAGTTCCTATTTTTGTGGGTCTAGTTCTGTTTCAAACTGGAGTTTTATTCCTTGTTTGGCTGGGTGAATTTCTGGGGGCAGAATGTTTTTGTGGTGGGGAGAATTGTCACACCCGAATTTTGAAATTAATATTATTTTATTTTTTTATCAGACGTTGAAACGTTCTATCGTACTGCAGGCCAAGCCTGTTTGAAATTGTTTTTTTCATTTTGTTTATGAACGAATGCTTTTCCATTGATAGTGTCCAGGGCATGGGTGGGGTGTGTTCAACGCCACATGGCTTTTCTCGGGTCACCGTGCGGTCTGCCTAATGTACAAGACAAATAAATAATGTGAGTTTTAATGAGTTAGTTTAATAATTATAAAGATGGTGATTATTGTTATTATTATTATTATGGTTAATAATATTATTACTATCAAGTTTATTATAATTATTATTAAGTTATGTACAATATTATTATTATTATTGTAGTTTATTAAAATTATTAATTTGATCATTATTATTTTTTATTATTTTATTTATTTTATACTCTTTTCTTTTATCCCGTTATTTTATATGTTATTCTTTTCATTCTTTTATTATTATAATTATTATTATTATTTGTTTTTATTTTTTTAAACCCTAACTCACTCTCCCCTTTCACCTTACGCGGCCGACCCCCCCCCCCACCATCCTCTCTCGCTCGTGCCACCCCCACCGACGAGGGTTCTCTGACACACCTCCCTTCACGCTACCCCTCCTCTCAAACCCGTCGCCCCTACCCGCTTCCTCCCAGCTCCTGCGTGCGCCACTCACCTGGATGAGACCGCCGGCACACACCCCCCCTCGACCCTCTCTACTCCTCCTTCACCCGAAGTAGTCGTCACACACCCCCCTCGACCCGCTCCTGCCCTCCAGTTGAAGCCGCCAGTGAGCCCCCTGTTCACACGACCCGACCGACCGGGAGTAGATCCGGCGTGCCTCCCTCTCCCTCCTTCTCTAGGTTTTGGTTCTTTAATTATTTGGAGTTTTGTTTTTGAGTGGGTTGGATATTAGAATTGGGATTTTATGTTTTCAGGGTCGCTATTTTGGTTTGATTGTGTTGTTTTTGGTTCCAATGCTTGAATTAGGGTCAATTGGTGGTTTCTTGTAGTGCGATGGGCTCAAGATCAATGTTTTGCATCGAAATTCGAGGTTTCGACACCGATGGTAAGTGTTTCCTCCTATAAGATTTGTTTGATGATTTAATTTGCTTGTTTAAATAATTTAAGATGGTCTTTAATTAATTTGTTGAGTGTGAATTGTATTTATTTGGTGAATTATTTTATTTTCTTAAATAAATATGGTGTTATGTGATTGATCCGTTTGAAGCAAAACTAGTATTGAAGAAGTTCAGTAAGCCTTGGTATTTTATAGCATGTTTGTATCTAATGGGTTGTGTTTTTGACGAAAACCCATGTTGTGTTATTTGATGTTAATTTATAAATCATGAAGTTGGTTATTCAGATTTGTGTAAGTGATGCAAATGATGTTTCAAAAGGTTTTAGTGTTCTTTTGTTTTTCTTAAAAAGAAAAGGGATTTGGGTGTTTTTGAGGTATGTCCTTTGTTGCATCATTCATGGATGTGTTGTGCATTTGGTATTAAAGTGGCGTGTTTATGTGAGGTCAAGTCTGTTATTGGTGTAAACTCTATGGTCCTAATTTTGAAGTGTTTCATAAATTGTTTTATTGATTTATTAAATTATTTGTGTAGTACGTTGGACCTCGCTACGATGGTTTCAAGTTGCGGGCGTCAGGAACGCCTACACATACATGCATAGGGTAAGGCATATATATATATATGCCCTCTTTGTAAATATTCCCTCATGGCACGGGGAATATGTGAAATGCAGCTAGGGGTGCGTATATATATATGTATAAATGCATGTGCGTGTATGCACCTATTGTCAGTTTGAGTGGCCATCGATAGATAGCGACAAGTTCGAGGTAGGTCCCATATGCATATGCCTTTAATTTGAATTTCATAATTTCTCTCTTATTTTAAAAGTATGTTTTTCATTTATTATATATACATGTGCTATGAAATTTGGTTGCAGTTGCTGGAAATGATTGTGCATTTGTTTTGGAAATTGAAGTGTATTTCTAATGACATCGGTCTTAAGTGACCCTTTCTTGAAAATTAATTTTCTAAGTGGTTTGGAAGTGGTATTTTTTATTTCAAAAGGTGTTTGGCCTTTTGGCCAGTTAATTGAAGAATAATGTTCCCTTTATGTAAGTAAGCTCGTTTGGCATCTTAAGAATGCATTATGAAAAAGGAAAACCTCTATTGAGGCACGCTCTCTTTGGCTTTATAAAACAAATATTTTTTTGTTGAATGTGTGATTATGTGCTTAATTTGATGCTTATTCATTGTGTGACGTGAAAGAGGGGGAATGCGCTTATGGAGGGAGAACGGTGGTGAGAGGATGAATGAATTTTTGATAAAGAAAATGATGTGTTCATATATGTTTGCATGATAAAGAAAAACTAACCACCACTTGAAATAGAGCACAATGGGAAACCCGGGTATCTAGGTGGGGGACCGGGACTAGTACACTAGATGACATGGCAGGGGTTCGTCCCGGTTTGTCTAGAAGGATTGACACAACAACACTAACTAAACATACGAATTTATGAGGGTTGTGGTCTTCTAAGCCTCGTTTTATGAGGGTCGTGGCCTTCTAAGGTAGTTTTTCTGAGGGTCGTGGTCTTCTAAACCACGTTTCACTGAGGTACGTGGTCTTTAGGTTCCCACTTGTTCTAGCTGCCTATAGGGATTACCCATGGTGCTCATTTGTGTCATTCTGCTGAAAATGTAACTTTCTTTTCAGCTATTTCATACCGGATGTCTTGTTTGTGAATGCCATAATTTAATCCAGACAGGTTTCTTTTCATTTTGAAATGTTAATGCATGCATGAAACATATTTTCAAAATGTAGTGGGAGTAAAATGCTTTACCTGAAAATGCAAACTTGTTACTTGATTTTTAAAAGGAGAAACATTATTTTATTATATCTATTTTTCAAACTGGCATAATTGGATTTATTACTAAAGGCGAGGGCATATGACGTGGTAATATTATGGAATTTATACTGATAATATCGGTTCTCATGCCTACTCTACTTTCCAGTTGCAGGTTTTAGCCTTGGGTTGCTGTTGGGAGCTAGTGTGGTTTACGCTCTACGTTGACCCACGAGGTCACTTGAGTTATGTCACATCGCTTCTTTAATTTCCTTTCTCTGCTTCAAAGTTGTTCAGTTTATTTTTCCATTATTTATATTCTTGTTCAGTTTATGTTTATTTATCTTGTTATGGTCCAAACCATTCACAACTAGTTTATTTTGATGCCTGACACTAGTTTCCATCCTATGGGGATCGGGAACGCCCTTCGGGCCATGTAACGGACCGGATCGGGCGCCGGGTCAGATGACGCACCGGCCTGGTTCGTGACAATAATTCTTAGTTACCACAAACATGAAGTGGTAAAATTGCAATTGATTATGGAATTTGGGATTTTTCTTTTGTAATTCTAGAATTCCTTTTCATTATTGAATAAAATTATCCTATCTCATATAAAGTTGTTTTCAATTTATAGTAGTGGTTTTTATTATAAAGTAAAATCATATTTGGTTTTTGATAATGCTATAGATATCTCATTAGTCAATATTCATTATCTCACTCTTCTAGGTTATATTATATATATTATAGAATAGATTAGTTCTTAGTGGTAATATTTTTTGTGATCATCAGTATATGTGGGCGGGGTGGTGGATATTATGGATTTTTTGGGATAAACAAGAACAAATCATGTATTCCTAAAATAATTTAATATATTCCCCAAAACCCTTTTTCACATAATATGAAGAGTACAATAATCTAGGACCATGGTGATATTTTCCCTCACCATCACCATTTGACCATGGGAGAAACAGGTGGTGATAATGAAATCTCACTTTAATCAATTTAGAAGAAGGTGATTGGATAAATTTGAACTAAGATAACATTTCATTTGGAAAACTGGCCCCGACCTAAAAACTATAATCATATTATAGTTTTCAATATCATTATTTAAAAATTTTAATTCATTATTTTTATTAATTTAATTCTATTTTATTCATATATTTAGTTTGTTTTGAAAATTAGACAATTTCATAAATAGTTAGTTTCCCTCTAATATAATGGTGATAAATTTATTATTGTGCACTCCTCTATTGAGAAAACCTATGTTGACCACATTAAAACATTTTTATATATGAAATAATTTTTTCCACACCATATGATAGTCATGTGTCATTATATGGTGTCATTTCAGAGGAGCCAATGACAACAATCTAATTGTAAATATTTTTCTGATTTCAATTTTAAAAAAACTTAACTCACCATGGTCAATGGAGTATAGTGTTTATTTATTTTCATGAAAATTTAGGGGTGCTCGAATACAAATCATAATGAAGGAGGAATTCAAATATCTCATATAGGACCCTGAATATTCCCTCAAATACCATGTGCTAGATGGATCAGAAATATAATTAATTAAACTCTACGTCAGTATGCCAGAATATTATCATGAAATGGATGAGATGGAAAATCAAGTACATGTGGTTTAAAATGGTGTAGGAAATAAATTTCACGGATGTTGAGTGTATATTAATGACATAGATAGAAAATTTTAAAAGCTAATTGACTATGTTTGTACAACCCATGAGTAAGTCAATCCTAATCATGGGAAAGTGGTGGAAGTTGATTCCATGCTCATCATTGATGTTGTAGAACCCGAGGATTCCATGATGGAATAAAAGGAAGATCCTTTTATCCATGCTCAACCATTTTAGGTGGATATTTATTAAGAATATACTCATTTTAAGTGTGTATGGGTGATTAATGAGATCTAGATGACTTATGGAATGAATATTATGTGTAATATAATCTTCCCTTCCCATAAAATGAAGAGGAATCAACACTAATGAACTTATACATATATTTGGAAGAAGCTGAAACCACCCATGTGCTTGAATTTAAAGAGAATATGAAGGATCCTACCTAATAACATATATCTTGTGAAATTCAACTTTAAGAGGAAATTTCCACTGAATAAGAAATTAAAGAATAACAATCTCATGTAGATGTTATATTTTTAAACTCATTCTCATATAATTTTATTAATACTGAATTGATTTTCACATGTAATTGTTTTAGATTTTTTGATTTGACCAACTCATGAATTAAATTGATTTATGAGGATAAAAAAGGTGACTCACATAAATAGAAACACCTTGAACTCCCTAAAGAACATGAATATTTACTAGATGGGATTCAAGAGGAGACCAAAGTGGATTTTCTGGAGGTAACATACACACAAGATGCTTGATTTTTAGTGGAAGATATTTATATTTATAATTAATTCATTAATTTTGTTCAAATAGAATTATAATCTAACATTTAATTATTTTATAAGATTAATATAGAATATATTGAGAAGGTATTGGAGATTGAATAGGAGGATGTGTACGTGGAAACCATGAAATAGGATGACACATTCTATATCCTACCCCACCATAGATGTTCTATCTCATTTCCATGGGGGAGGATTTCACATACAATATTCAGGAATCCCACAAAAAAATAGATGAATTGAAATCTAGAAAGAAGTTCTAGTGGTCCATCTCAAAGTAACTACTCCCACGTTCAGATTGAGGATAACCCACTAGAACTACCAATCTGGATGTTGCCAAAAATAATGCCCCACTTTGGGTATTAATCAACGATCAATCCTTATTTTTTTCTCATTATAATTATACATTTCTTTTCTTTTCATTTATTTGAATAAATTTATGATATTATAATTACAAATTTTCCATTTATATTTATAGTGAGTATAATTTAGGATATTATCTTAATGATACGCTTCTAATATGTCCTTTCATAACATTCCATTAAAATTAATTACGTAATATAATACAATTAAAAATATTCTTAGAGGTTATATTTACATTAATTAATTTAGGAAATTGCATCATTTATGTGTGTTATTGGGAACCATTATAGTTTAGAATTCTCAGTTTTTATATATTTCTTCTAAAAATTGGGTTTCATTTATTTTATTTGTGTTTTTGAAATATTTGAGATCAAATTATTATATTTTATAGTTTTTAAACCCATGTCAACTGGTAAACCAATTTTTCCAATGAAACTGAGCATAAATGAATGCTAAAATGGCATTTTTTAATGTTCAAAACATTTTAAATTTTATGAAAATGCCTCTTATTTTCAATAACATACTACATGACAATGTCTTTATCCTTGAAATCACATTTCCATTGGGTTTTTAATAATTTTTTTTTATATTATTTATAATAAAATCATTTATTGTGAGAATCAATTTTTTATATCATTAACTAGAATTTTATTTGTTCTTATAAAAATGAGAGCGTTTGAGGTACTTGTGTTTTAAATGATTGATAAATTTTATTGTTTCAAAATCCCTCTTTTCAATAAAATAATTTCATATTTGGTTGAAATTTTACATTTAATCATTATATCCATTAGAATCAATGAACAACCTATTAGTTTATGCACATTACAATCCATTTTTCTTTATCCAAGCTACGATTGAAGTGATATTCTATGATCTAGCTGAACTTAATTGTTTTGATAAGTTGTCTTTGGTTGTGCTACCACTTTTGGATATACTATATGTTGAAAATAAATTTATTAATAGCTGATTTTGCTGATAAAAAATTCATTTTATCCAATTTCCTAATTTCAATATCCTTTACGATAAAATAATTTGTTCCTTTCTGGATATTCCAAATGAGAGTGAAATGCGTTAATATCTGATGCTTCCAAGAAAACAATAATGGATATGAAATATATTATTTTTATTCTAAAATTTTTATGGTTCAGGTTTTCCATGATATTTTTAAATACCATTGTCGCGAAATTGATGTTAATTGGAAGTGAGGAGTATACCATACATGATTTACAATTTTGATGATGCTATTATTCATTAAAAAGTTGTAAGTCGTCCTCATTCTACCTCATAACATTTTGCATCTAAATCATAATAACTAAATGTTTTAGAACATACATGAAATGGTGATGTGATAAAACTAGGTCCTTCACTCACATTGGTTGGAGATGTATTAATCGATTATCCTAGTGATGATTATTGTATGTGTTTGTTTGAGAAACCCCTTGTTGAAAAATTAAAATATGTGATATAAGAGAATATTCATATGATGTAGGAATTTTGAGTCCTCTAGAGGGGAAATGAAGTTGAAATTAATTGAATTATTTCAATAGAAAATATTAAATAATGGTTTTCTAGATACATTATATCATTTTATTCTTGTTGTAAAATTGATCGATCTCAAGAGTATATTTTTAGTATTTTCTTGGATTTGATTTTAATTATTACATATCCTGAAGTCCAAGTGCTCAGTTTTGGGGATCTAATAGAGATAATATTATCTTAATTTTTATCTATATAGAAATTTTCAAATCCCTAATAATTTAAAAATTCAATCTGATTTTCATAATTTTATAATAATTGTTTTGTTTTGGGCTAAAGTGTGAAAATGCTTAATTTTATAATTTTAATAGATTTTTAATATTTTCTGTTTAAATAATAACATTTACAATAATGATCCAATTGGAGAGATTATTTTATTTTGAATCATTTATTCATGGGATTCAGTTTCATCTTTTACACTAAGAGATAATTTGAACATACAGAATCCTAAGAAAAAGAATCAGATCAAAAAATGTTCCAGATGATAGAATAGACCCCAACATAGTGAAGAATGATTAAATAAAAATAAATACATAATAATGAATTCATTATTGCTACATTTAATATTATACTCAAATACACATGTGTAAATGGAATTTCATCTTTATATTATCTCATTAATTTGCCCATTTAACACTCTAAATTGATATTGGATTTGAGGAATATACATTCAGAAAAGGTGTGACTCATTAATTATGGAATAAGTTATAGAAAATGGGTCCAATGACATTTAATGTTTTATAGGTGATAGAAAACTAAATTTCTCACAACTTATTATAAGGACCCTTCGAGATTTTAATCATCATGCTATGAATAATAGTGGAATAGCTACTAAGGATGGATTCTATGGGAGAAATTTTATTGTTCTCTATGTTCCATCGTTTTTGTGTTTTTTTGTAATTAATTATTCTACCATATTATTCTTAATAAACCTTCACATTTATGGGAAATATTATACGTGATTAGGGAATTAGTGGTTTTTCTTTTTTTACTCTTGAGTTCTTAATATTCTCTTATACTATGTTTCATTCAAAATCTTATAGCGGTTTTTATAATCATGTGTGATCGTATTTGGTTTTCGATAATATTATATATATATATATATATTAAATGAAAATTATCAAACTAAACTAGGTTACTATTTATATCTGATGGAATAGACAAGGGCATAGTTTCTATTCACATAGAAATCCTCAGTGCATGTGGGAGGGATGGTGCATATTCATGTTTATTTATGATAGAAAATGACATGATTGGGTATGTCCAATGTTAATTGAGGATATTCCATGCAACTCTCTCATACAAAGGTTTGAGAGTATACCAAACATATATCTTTGTAAGGCTTACTCTCACAATCACCATTTTACTAATAGAGTGAGTTGAATAAAACATTGAATCTCAATTTAATCATCAAGTAATAAAATGAATGGATAAATTAGATCTTGGATTTCTTGAATTTGGAAAAAAGACCCATCTAAATCACCCATCTCATATCATAACATTCAATAAGTTTCATGGAAAATTTAATTTCAATATTTGGATTAATTTATTTGTTTCTTTATTTAATTTATTTAGTTTTTAAACTAAAAAATTTCATAAAAAACTAGTTTTTACTGTAATATAAAGATGATAACTTGATTATTGCACACTCCTATCTAGGAAAAACCTAGGTTTACCACTTTAATTCATTTACACATAGAAAATAAATTTTTTCTAAAACCCACAAAAATAAAATGTAATATTCCTAGGGTAAATCTAATATCTAGGATGCAATGAAACTCTCATATTTCTCATCTTATTACCTAATAAATAGTTGTTCCATTATCTATAAATAACTAATTACACATGACTTAATATAATTATATTATCAAAAAAAGGCTCATCAGGCCTCAGAATCTAATTTCATCTCTACAGCTTATTACGAAAATTTTACCAAAAATATTACAAAGAATTATAATGAAAAAATATAGAAATATAAAATTATTTTCTTTCATGATCAGATTCAGTAAAATACATTGTAATATCAGATAGATATGATAGAGTAGTGTCCTGGGCACTTTAAAAGAAACACCAATTCAAATCTTTCTAAATATTGAAACACCATTGGTGGGGATAATGTAACACCCTTAATTTAAGGTAATTAACTCTTTTATTATGTTTATTGAAGTTATCTAATACTTGGTTTATGTATTGGGATTTTTTGGACAGTTTTGGTGCGATTTGGTACAATTAATGGAGGTGGACCATTTGAACACAATTAATGGAAATAGTGAACTATATTTAGGAAACCATAAATGATGATGCTATGATTCACTGGGAAGGAATAGGATTACATAATGGTTTTCCCAAAACATGTGTATTACCAATAAAACGTATGATATGGGAATTTTTAGGATAATAGCTACTAATAGTTTATGCCTGATTTTCAATCTATGTGGCACAATGTTGTGGACCCAAAGAGATATGTTCAATAGTATCCCATGAATTTTTTATAGTTTCCAAAACCATGTGGCCTAGCCATGAAAATAAATAAATTTTATATAGTTACATGTGAAATATTAGTGTATGGTGAGAAAATTTGGGTTGCCAAATAGTGAGACAATCATTAATTTATAAAAAAATTAATGTTTAATTTAGATCCACTGGCTCTTTAGTATAATGAATAGGCTAACCGAGAGTTCTGGTATTAAGGTCAGCATTTTTTAAGATCCCTCCATTTTTTGGTGGGCATACATTTACCAATAGGTATCCAAGGAGGAATGCCTAGCATTCTTACTAGTGTGATGGTCCACCTGTGGGAATCCATAAGCCAACTTGTGGTCAAGGAAGAATGCATGTAATTTTACCCAGGAACACCAACTAGGATAAAGCTAGACTTCTTAACAATTATCGGTACACAAGCATCCAAGGAGGCCCATTTTTTCACAGATGGTGGATTGATTTGACCATCATTAATTAAATTTATGTTAGTTTTAGCTAATCATATTATTATTTGATACTTCCCAAAATATAATCCTAATGCAACTAGAACCACCTATATTTACTAACTCATGGTTTCATAGGTGTCCCCTTAATATCATCTTGGAATATGTAAGTATAGACTAGTATATAGAATACATTTACGTTAGATTAATTTGTTCTAATCCAAATTATCATCCTTTCTTTGGAATTTATCATAGATCTAGGAAAATTTTCCTTGATCTATAGATATCACCATAGATATAATTGTGAAATAATTCTAAATTGATAGATCAGTGATGGACAATGAGATATGGAGGTCTCTCTTAAATTGATCTATGATCTAGCATTAACATAGAATCCCATTTGGTATGTTGATGTGGATATTATCTCTTGGAATGATCTCTTCCTATAATTTGAATTATATAGACACTATGATGATATATTGGACCCTTTTCCAGTGAACGTCCGGGTAGAGTCATGATCTAAGATTTATTTCAAGGAAGATCCTTGGAATTGTCATCATCATCCAAAAGGAAGGAAGTCCTTACATTCTTAAAACATTATATAGAACTTTTTTCCATGATTGGATTGTGTATATTACTACTGTATAAGGCCTTCCTTGATATATACACTTAACATAAATGGGGTGGCCTTTGAGATTCTGGATTGAATTGTTTTTGTGTTCCATTATATGTTGGGTATTAATTCATCAACATTTTATAGTAATTGAATGGCTAATATGTCATGATTATTCCCTATTATTCTAGAACATAATTATTTTTATTTCATATCATATGAAATTAATTCTGGTAATATATTATTCCATGTTATTGTAATTCTTATTTTTAAAATTGTTTTCCTAGTAAGTGTAAATACTTCTCAATATAAACTTATCCTTTTGTTAAAAATCCCTAAAGATGTGATACATACACTGTATGAAAATTTTCTATTGTTGAGACCATAGATCCACAGTAATAGTTACCATTATAATATTATAAAATTATGAAGTGATTGAATTTTTCATTAAAGGGGACACAGAAAGGTCTTGGAATAATATTCAAAACCAAAATTCTTCCATATCTTCACTATAAGATTAAATATTATCAAATTTTATTTTATAATTATTGAAAACTATCTATAATAAACTATTCAATCACAAAACTCCACTATTGTGAATGAATAGTTACCTTATGTGTAATTTTGATCAATTTCCTATGTATACGAGCTATAATCATTATATCCCCTAATGACATTCAGGTAATATCCTCTGTAAACTATAAAATAACCTTAGTACACGTTAGATATATACTGATAGCCCTAACAACAATCCAATGTTGGTCACCTAGATCTTCATGATATATACCTACCATGACAACGATATAAGAAAAATCATGATTTCTATATATCTTTGCATACATTGAAGATTATTTCAAGGAATAATATATGATATTACTAATCCACTATCTTTTTCTCTCATATTTTGTATAGGGAAATATTATAGTGGAATGATATATACCATGTTATAGTTAAAAGATTCATTATTTGATCGTCCTATATTGAATCACCTTAGTATATAGTTAACATATATACCCTAACATAGTACATGAATATACTTGGATATATCATAAATGAAATTGATCCCATGGATATAGGTTTCTTCACTTATGTCTGCCATATAGAATCTCTTGTATAAAATTTACTTTTTTGACTATAAGTCTAGTATATAATTTGAAATAATTAACATGTGATGGATGTAATCTATGTGTTAAATGAAAAAACACTCACTAGACAACATTTAGTCATGTGTATCACATTTAATCATTTTGAGATAAAATTATATTGGTAATTTACGATTAAAATCTATTATTAATTCATGAAATATAATATTATATGGAATACATGATTTTATCAATACATAAATGCATCATTAAAACTTTAAAACCACATTTTCATTACCTAGAGTCACAAATCATTATTATTGCATCATATAAAAATATATTAATGTAAATAGAGTTTCACATCCTATTAATTACATCCCTCTCTAGATTAAAATAATTTCTTATATGATCTAGCTCAAATTCCCCTTGGGAAAATGGAAGTAAAAAAATTTGGTTTTGTTTTATGTTGATATTTACTAGGTGCACATATCATGAGCATAATTGAAAACCTTATATTACAATCCTAGGGGATATTCATTAAATGAATCAGTTATATTTACAAATAATATTTAATGATATTAATATATTATTATGTTTTCAAATAATTTTAAATAAATGTATTTAATTCCATAAATACCTTGAATGAATTTTTATTTAAGAGCACACAACAATTGTAATATTATATTCTTCACATGATAAGGTTACTTGTTTGAAACTTGTGAATCCATAATTATACTATAAAATATTCAATGTAATTAACATAAAATTAATTATTAGTTCGGGGACAAGGGTATACAATTATCATTCATGTATAATATTTTCTTTCATATGTGAAAATATTGTAACTCATGTTTTATAGAAAAATTATGAATTTTATTTTTATTTTGTTCATTATTGACACCATTTCATGTATTTATAATAAAACTTTACTGTCTTATGGTATTCATTAATATTATATGTGTGATGTGGGGTGTAAAATAATATATTACTAAAATGAATTGGTTGGTCTAATGAGACACCTATTATAAGATAATGGTTGTATATTTACCCTTTATGTGTGATGTTTTTGAAATGGTCTCAACGGTATGTTTATAATTTCTAACATTATAGATCCCAATAATTTCCATAATTATTATATCATTTATTTTTATACATGTGATTATTTATTTCATTGTAATATATTGATTGTGAAATGTGTATCAATTCACTTATATGGAATAATTTGTTTCTGAATTAATATTATATTTCTTATTCAATTATTACTCCTTATTCTCTTCTAATGTGTGTTGTCATAATCTAAGAGTTTGGGCTCACCCTTCACTTTTAATTCTAATGACCTAGGCAATGAAGATGTAACTATTTATGATTTTATCAATGGTTATCATAAATAATAATGTTTTGAACTCTTATGATGTAATTTGTAATTTTGGAATGTATTTTTTATGTATCATGACTAGTAATAAAAACGAATCCTTGATTTTGGGAATATAATCTCATGAAATCTGATTGATGTGTAACAAATAACCCACCATATCTTGGTTACTAGTTTTGTAAGTGTTATAGATTAGGAGTAATATTCATTAGTTGACATGGTAGCATATGATGGATCAGCCCAACTCATTTGATTATTTACACTTTCTATAATGTCCTTTATTCTAGAAATCATGCTTAATATAAAATTTTACAATTGGTCCATCTTTGACTAATAGGATATGATGCGTTAGATTTTATATATTTAACAATTCAACCATAAAAAATATTATCCTATATCATATGGTACTGTATTATTAAATTAAATGTATTTATAAATGTTTCTGACACTAATATCTTATATTCTATATTTTTATCATATTACATATTACAATACCACATAAAAAATTAATCCATTGTTCAAATAAAAAATTATATTTAATAGAATCTTATATAACATCAATCTTATTATCATTTTTCTTAACTAATCTACATGATTGTGTGTGTCAATGAACATAAAGGATTCTTATGTTACATTAATAGAAAATTAGAAATTGAAAATACTTTATTTATTAAAAATAAATTATAATTTTACAAAAATTGTTATTTTTAAAATTTACTGGAAAATCATTCTTTTAAGAAAATCCCAAAAAATAAACCTGTTATTATTTTGAAAATATAATTTAAAAAGTGATACATTTTTATAAAATTAAATTTCTTTAGTTTTGGTAAATAAATTATAATATTCATTATGAAAAAGAAATAAAAATAATTTTTAGAAGGAATATATTTTTTTATAATAAATTGACCTTTTTAAAATAGCAGTGATTTTTTCCTAATAATTAATCAACAAATTGTATTGAGTATTGTCTTTGTATGTATTCAATAATTTTTTAATCATATTCATAACAACCAATTTAATTACTTGATTATAACTATAAAATTAATATATATTTTTTATTATTCATGATCGATGTTTCATGTTGTATACATGATAAAAATTAGTTTTATTTTAAAAATATCATGAAATTAAACTAGTTTTACCAATTCAACATCATATTTTTTGCCAAAATTTCCAACAAAAATTAAGGTTATGTAAATTTAAAATCAATATTGTATATTTTCCCCCAGTTGAGATGATTTCACCTAAAAAATTCTATAAATGTTATTTTTCACGTTTTTGTAGTATGAAAACTAGTTGATATTCATTTTCTATATTTTCTAAATCTCCACAATCCACAACTTAACCCTCCCGTATTATTTTCACACATCGATTACATTTTTTCCATTACATAGTGGATTTATTATTGTGAAAACATCAATTTCACATTTTTCCAATAAATATCTTCCATTTTGGTGGGTTGATTCTTAATTTTTTTCTCACCTTATATTGTTTTATTTTATTTTAAATTAAAAAAAATCATTTTCATAATTTATGAATTTAATTTCTTCTAGATTGTTATTATTTTCATGAAATTACAATAATATATATTATAACAATTATTTCTGATAAACATATTCATGTAAACATTTAATTTTAACTTTATCATCCTGGTTAAGAATGTTTATAATCAACACTAACATTTGTTTCGTTGTGATTCATTTTAATTTTTGGCTCCCAAAATTCATGTTTTTTTCATATTGATTGAATTTACATTGTTATTTATAGAAACACTATAAATATGTACACCCCTAATTTCTACTAAAATCAAAATAAATATAATTTGGTTTATTATTTCCCCAAAATTTATCCATTTATACCACATTGAGAAGAAATAATGATTTCATTTAAAAATAATAATATTTTCATCAAGTATACAATATAAATAAATAGATTTATAATTTCATCACATATGAGCAACACAAAAAGAGTAATTTTTATTTATTTATATATTTTTAATTAAAACCCATTATACACATATAAAAATAATTATTGAAAAGATATTTTACCATACACATTAATTCCATCCCATTTGTTTGAGAAATGGAATTGTTAATCTTGATTGCATGAACACTACCACAACCACAAATGAATAATTTCATTTTTAATCACCACCGCACATGGATGGACTAAGAATGATTTTAATGAAGGAAAATTATATTTATGAATAATAATTTTTATTTGTAATTTTTTTAATATTATATAGAAAAACTCTTTACAGATAGAATCATTATACAACTCCCTCTTCTGGGTCAGTTTTACCACCTACAAGAATTATGTTATAATTTTATATAGCATAATTATAAATAAATGTTGTTTAATGGTAATATAATTTAATAAAAAATTATGTAATATGTTTGAAATATTTTTAAATTATGTTATTAATATTTAATATATTTATTAATATATAACCTTTAGGTCGTTAAACTTGTCAAAACATTTCATTGAATATTCCATTTTAATGAACTATATCCTTGTATTTAAACTAATTAAATGGTAGAAAATGAATAATGGAGAAAAAATTAATATAAAAATATTTCATAATATATATATAATTTTAACCATTAAGTTATAATATCCCATATCATTGTGAAAAATTTGAAAAATAAACAACCAAAAAATACTAACATTCAATGATTAATTTGAACTATAAATAGGGAAAATATTTATAATAGATTTAAATGTATAATGTGTTAAAAAGGAAATATAATTTAATATGATTATAAAATTAGTGATTAAAACTATTTTTCTCATTTTAATGGATATTTATTTTCTACTATAAAATTAATAAATTATGGTTAGTGTTATTTGTATCTATTTTATTATCCATAAGACATGTTTGATATTTTCCATAATCATTTATTCTATATTATGTACCAACAACAATATTATATTTAATTATAATGAATATGTTTCATTTTAGGATATTTAATTTCTATTTCTTTGATACCTTATTATGTAAATTTTATTCTCATGTTACTACCGCCATAAGGGGTTCATTGTCTCAAATTTAATTTCATGGACATATTTATTGTTATGCACCAAGATATTTTATAAATGTATTGATTACTAAATAATTAATTTATCTTACTATATTCATTTATTTCACAATTCTTAAGGAGACATATCATGTTCTCTTTTTAAATGGATGTTAATTCAAAGGATTCCCAATTTGTAATTTTTTTTCTTAAATCAATTAATTCATTGAATTATAATGATTCTTCGTAATCTTATTTCTTCCTTTATTTTTTTCTTACACCCTAATATTTTTCTGGAAGGTAATTTATCTCAATATATTATAGAAAATCAACATTTAATTCACATATTTTTACATAATGAAATTTATTTCCATAAAGTATATAATTATAACGAATAATTTGTATCATGTTTAATGATAATTTCCCCTCCTAATTATTTTTTCTTTTCTCATCACTGTTCTTATTTATAAAAATAAAAAAAAATGTTTTTTTTTCACATTTTATCTTCATATTTTACTTCCACATATTTTTAAATGAATTTACACTCCTCTTCTTAAGATGTTATTTTTCAAAAATGGGCTTTCAAAATATTAAAAAATGTTTTCAAACATTTAAGTATATAATGGATTATTTTTTCATTACAAATTTCATTGATATATCATTTATATATTTTGATGGGTATGTTATTAAGGATTATTTTTTTATGGGAATTATTTATTCAAAAAATCACATCATCTTTTATAAAAACATCTCAAATTTACCGTTAACTTCTTATTTTTTGACAATGTTTATTGTTTTAAAACACATTAAGGATTTAAATTCCATTTTTCTCATTATCTAGAGATATTTATTTTGTTGGAAACTTATATTCATAAACTAACATCAAAATTCTATTTTTCTATTTTGTGGGATTATACTATTTTAAATTCATTACTACCTTTATCAGGACTAGTAATTGAATTTTTGTGATTTTTCATCCAATGTGATCCCTCTATGAACACTTCATATTTCAATCAATTTATTTATGTTTGTTTGTCAATATTTCACAAATTAATTTTTCATGTACATTATTAACTTAACTATATACCCATTTTCTATATAGTGTACATACCATATTATCAATTATCTATATCAGTAGTAATTTATCTTGAATGTCAATGAATATCTTTGGATAACTGATTATTCTCCAGAGTAATATAATCATAAAATTATTGATAGAATTGTAAATGTTTTCTCATGTGAATTCATTTAAAAAAACATGAATCATATTTTATTATCACGGATTATTTTTGATATGATGAATGATTGATTTCAATTTGAACTAATATACATGGATAATGACATGTTGGGTCATATATCTCCTTTGAGTCCCATGGTAATGTTTGTTATCACATGATATAATAAGACATGGAAATAAATATTTTATTCAAAAATACTTGTGTATAATTAGTTTTCTGACAAGATAATATTTGTATATAATGGGGGTTTCACAATGTAGTTATCGTAATGAGTTTCCCACATTTTTATGCAAGTACATAACAAGTTTGTTTAAAAAATATTTAGTATTATGAGTTCCTTTAAAAGGTTTTTTATTACCAAGAATGTGAAACTATTATAAATTTATATTATTTTTAGGCTATGTTCAATTCCATGTGTGTTCCATTTTTCAATGATATTATGAAACATTATGTTATTATATTATTATTTGGGATTTTTGTTCCATTCTTCTATTTGATGTATTTATTATTTTTTCGGTTTAATAAGTATAAATTTCATGATATGTTCACATTTTTTGCATGAATAATAACTTGATTTATGATCTATTATTTCTTGGGTATAAATTTTTTATTTATCCTTGTTATACATATATTCTCATCTTATTCTGACTTTTTAATTTGAATGTCACCCTAGATGAGAATATGAAATTATCCATTTATTTTGTTTTTATTTTCCATGGTGATGAAGAAAGGCGATACGTTTGAATTGTATTAATATGTTCCCTGATAGGAGAATTTGTGGGAGATGTTTATGACTGATTATCAGTTATGTATTTTGTTATACAATAGCAAAATTGATTATTATATGAAAAGGGACATTGGTTTTGTTAGTTAATTTTTTCCCAATTCTATAAAAACATAAAACAATAAAATCATATAAATGTATTGAAATTCCATATTTAATGTATTAAATGTCATTATAATTTTTTTTTCATCCATGGGGAATCTTAAAAGATATCAGTGTGGGGAATAGATAACATTGCATACTAGAATGATATCTATTGATTATATAAATTTTATCAAAGAAGTACATGTTATGGATGATCATATTTTCAAAGGTATATACTACATATACTAATCTTGGCTTTCCTGCAACCTTGGATAATGATTATGTGCTTCCATCTCCCTTTTCCCTAATGTTCCATTTCTCCAATCATCCATGACACTAAAAAACAATTACTACCTCTAAAAATGTGATCCATCTTTCACCTTTATCCCTGAAAATCAGTGCATGCGGTCATCTCCCAATCAATCAGCTAGGGTTCCCAAAACCCACTACCTCCAAACCCAAATCCCCTCTCAAATTTTCGTCTTCAACTACGGTTCCCAGTATGATTTCACCTTTCCTCATCTAGGTCTTCCTACAAACCACCACCAGAATCCTCCTTACCATTTCACTTAACCTCTCCATTGGGTCAGCATCTAAAATCCACTCAAATAGTAATATCATTCCTGTATCATAACTGTGGCATCCCATCTCATATGTTTCCTTTTATTATTCATATCCTCTGAGATATTGTGCCATCATCCAAAAGTCTAATATTCCTCCGACCACCCTCAATCCCTCCAACCCATCATCTCCCACTCACGAAATTCCCCACCATCTCATATGGTTCTCGTTATTATCTATCTCTTCTGAGAACTACCACGGTGAAGCACGCCCCATACCCTCTTTTTGATTCCATTCACAAACATAACAACCAGTTTTTTTCTTTGAACATCCATCTCCCTATTATTTTTCTTTGAATAAATTTACAAGGTGTATAACTTTTATCAAATCATAGATTCTTCTTGCTCTCAAGGCATCCATAATTTGTTATTTAATCCTCAATAGATTCTCCATAAAATTTCTATCAACTTTATACTTTTTCATTTCACTCTGTTTATGCTAATTTTGCAGGATATAATATAATACACTACTTCACAAATGGTGGGTTCTCATAATTTTCTATAGAATTTTTCAGTCCTCCTGAAGATTTAGTTTTTCCATCTATATATGTACTATTCAATCATAAATACGATACATATCAGGTTTTAATTCACCAATAATTGCATGTACTTTTTTTTCATGGTCAATATTTCTGTGTCTAAAATTCTTATCATGGTTGATATGGTTAGTTTGATATGTGGTATTATTATGTAATGAATGAATCCCTATAAGATATGATGTTTGAGTACATAATATATCCATGGTAATATTCATTAGTATGTCTTCTTATTTTTAAACATTATTTTATAAGTTTGTAAACATGCTGGATGATTTTGTAGGTGCACAAAATCCAAGATCAATACAACTTATTCCACTTATTCCCAATTAAATTTCTTATATCATGGGTTTTATTTCAACAGAGAGGTACTATTTTCATAACACATTCTTGATCCCTCAATGATTTATTCATCTTATATATTGATATTTCATGGATTTCAGTAGGGAGATCCTTTGATCATTTTTGAAATTTCATTTTCTAATTAGTGTCCATGATTGATCTTTGACTTGATTACTCCACTAGGAATCTGGTTCTTTTTATGAATCATATTTTGAACTATATTAATTTACATCCAGAAATATTTTATGATGAAAATTGATGATATATATACGAAATCATACACATTTTCCTCATGTGATTGTACATTTGAGAAGAAGAGTGTATGTGTTTAACTCATAGGTTTTTATATGATTTAGGTATTATATTTATTTTTGTGATCTAGGAAGTAGAAGAGGTAAAAGAGGCCTTTATTTAATGAAATAAAATGTTATGTTTCTTTATTTCCCATCCTATTTTTTGAAATTTACTCATTTTATTCACAACCATGATGTTTACATTGACGTTGTGGAATATTCTACATGTGATTCCTCTAGGTATTCAATAACCAGTTAAATAAATTTCATAGAGTTGGTGATAATGAAATTTTATGCAATGTATATAATCCTCGAGGATAGTGTAACTATTTTATTCAAATTTACCATAAAAAAAGATTATTAATTTTCATGATCCCATTCAATCTATTAATTTATTATGTTGCATTATGTTCGGCATGAAATATTCCAAAGGCTGGTATAGGACTGATTATTCAATCTAATACCAAGTATTCTTATCATATCAAAATGATTCAAAAACATTTCTACAAGGTTTTTCTTATATAATATTTGTTTCATTTTTATATCATGAAAATAACTTATAATTGTTTTTACAATTTAATAATTTATATGGTATGTTTGTATAATTTATTAAATGTTCAAATATCCAGTGCTAAATTCATGCATTCATAAACACCAAGATAAGTGTCAGTCAACAACCTGTACTTGGAAAATATTAGTAGATGATTTGTTTTTCTATCCTCCATAACAAAAAAGTGACTCAAATTGAGCATATGTGTTAAATAATCGTAGGGCATGTAATTTCCTGTAATTAATGGAAATGATACAATTTTTATCCCCAATTATGTTAAGTCTCATTAATCAGAGTTTAAGGGGATTATTCTCAAGTGTACTACTTCAACTTATACTAAAGGGATGAATTTATCATTTTGTTCAATCTATTGGATTAATATAATGGTATATATTCTTTGATTTTGAATTATTGTCCCATAACTCCTTAGTAAAATATTCATTAAATCACAATAACCAAAAGAAAGTGATACTATAACAGGTCTTTATAGCTGAAAAATAATCACTCCCATACATTGATGTTCCAAAATCAAATATGTTTTGAAAAAATACGTTATGAAAACACCCTTGATTGGGTCAAAAAACATACCTTTTGGGCCCAAAACCGGTATGTTTTCTATTATAATTTGTTTTGTATTACAGTGACATGTCAATATGAATTTTATGATTGTTTTTTGTGTATCCAAATTACTATAATAGATTACTCTAACAGGTTACATTACCTTACCAGAATCAGTTCTGCAATCATATTATTTAAGGGAATGATAAAAATAATTCAATTTTGTTAAGACTAATTAAAATCTCAATGTAAGAGGTTATGGCCGATTGAAAAATTATGTTCAAAATGATTGACAATTTCTGTTCAGACTAATTGAATATTTCTATTATTTGGGGTGTCTTAACATAAGTGAGACATGTATGTTTCCCTATAGTTGTTACATGGGTTCCAAATTTGATAGTTAAGGTAATGTTGAAACATGTATGTCTCCCTTTGTTGATTGACAGGGGATCCAAATATTTTTCAAGATATTCCCTTTATTGGTTACAAAGGATCCTGATTTTATAGTTATGTTTCTAAAACATGTATATTTTTTGTTTTATTCTGAGTGGTATTGCAGTTATTTGTCTATAATTTTTTTACTACTGTTTGGGTTTCTAGTTTACCATAATGGAAAATTATTTTACCTCCTATCCAACTACTCCATTCCCAATTCCACATATCCCTTTTGATTCATCATCTGTTTTGTATTATATTTTTTATATTCTCATTTTATGAAGATATATTTTTATCTAACCATTATAGCCTGCAACAAATTCTAGTTAATCCCATTGAAATTTGGCATCATTTACTATCGTCAATAAATATGTTATTCTTATATTTAAAAATTAAACTATTTGAGGCTAATGTAGATATTCCATGTTTTCCTTGTACAGAAGTAGATTTTTATTTTTCTAGTATAGTATATATTGTTCCATGTCTTTATCTACTTTCCCATTTTTAAATTCATCCTTTCTATACTCTCTAAATACAATTATTACTGCCGTAAGTAGTATTTTTCTCAAATTATAAAAGTCCATTTATTAAAATAGAACAACCATTTCATTTTAATAATTATTTTATCCTTATTTACTATAAGCATCAAAATAATGGATCTTTATAACTATGATGTTGAACTAATTATTGGTTTGTTAAATCAACAATTTATAATTGATCCACATAGGTATATAACTATACTACAGATTGACTATTATTTTTACTACAGTTTTAAAATTGAAATATATTCATTTGTTTCTAATTTCTATTTTATTGGCTCATTTTCCCTTATTTTCTATATTCATTAAATCATATTATCAACATAGTGTCCTTAGACATAAAGCCCTCTCCTGGTTTTCTAATGACATGATGCTCCACAATACACATGCTACTAATCCATCGTTAGGTTAGCTCATTCAGTCATTTTCCCTCTATCGTGGCCATCTGCACTTGACCAAGCATAAAGATCATCAAGTGATATTCTGGAGCTCATTTCTAACCAGGTGTTCTTCCTAGGCCTTTCTACTTGGCCATGCGATGTATCATTTCCCTCTAAGAAACCAACATCCATCCAAACATTCTTCACTGGACATATATGCCCCATGTTTATCTCCTCAGTGCTTTGGAACATGCAGGTTATCTTTGTTCCCCCTAGAGCTTCATGAATCTCTACAACATGCATATCTGACATCCTGCCCTACTATCCATTGGCCTCTATGATTTTCAGCACCATGTGATCTCTCTCATTTATGTTATCCTAACGCCCCAAATAACACATTTGGTGTTGAAACATGTGATGAAATTATCAATGCTCTTATTTCTAGTAGTTCAACTATTGAAAACATTAAATTACTGTCCTAATTAAGCTTTGATTTTTTGTTCCTGCATGTATTATTTTTCCTAGGTAAAAATGTGTTTGCATGAAGATAAACACATGAATATTTATTATCAATTGTTTATTCTATACCATATTACTTATGATTTCTTTTGAACTTTTTTTCTATACATCTTGATGGAAACATATAGGTTTCAGAAGAAAAAGAAATATGAATCTGATGTACTATTAATGCTCCCTAATTCTCGATGGAATCATTTTGGAGTTCTCATTAGTTTCTTATTACCATACTACACCTTTGATTTTGAGATGTGTATTTTCAAATTATTCATTCTTGTGGTTGTCCATATTGAAATTCTTGATAAATATTTTCCTACAGTTATCTGGATTAAAAACTTCGATATGCCATATTTCATTTTTACTATTTCCTTGTGGTTCCCGATTAAGCAGTTCTTTAATTATGCTAATTTGGCTGGTGGTAGACCAGTAATTCATGGAACTAACATTTTTAATCATAAAATCTTATATACATGAATCATCTTCTATGTTATATCATAATAAAAATTTCTGTCGCATTATATTATTATATATGAATAGTCACATAAGTATTCTGAATGATGTTAAGGGGGTGAATACTAGGAAGAGCTACTGAGAGATATTAATGGAAATCATATTGACTATAATCAAGTTGTTGTTCAAGAGAAATTACAATCAAGACTCAATAGAAACAGGATGTGGTGGCTCCATCTCTGAAGTGCAAACCCGCTAATGGACTGGGATTGATGTGATAGAACTATCTAGGAGTGGACAGGTTAACAATATCACATAACCAGGGTTTGAAACCTAAAATTTCTTTTCCATTTTCTTCTCATTTATTTCAATTTGTTATTGTACTAATTAATAACATTTCCTTCTGTTTTTTAAGATGTAAAAAATATAGACAACACCTCATGCGCCCATTTAAGATCAAATCATAATGTTGTTGGAAGCATAAAAACATCCAGGTTCATGTTTCTACATAGATTTCAATTTTTTTATGTTTCACACCTTCCACTTTAAGGGGTATACGATACATTGCCCATTTAATTTGAATATTTTTCTAAAATAAATTTAATGTGTAGGCTACATGTCATTGTTATCCAGGATGTGATTGAGTGCACTCTGTAATGCATATTTTTGATAGTATTCAGGTAAATATCTCACATACAATGTGTTTCTGCTAATGCTTCCATCAAAGGCTTTAGGTAACCCTACCTCCAACAACACTACAAGCTACTTCGAGATACCCTTAACTCATCCTCCAATTTTCATACTATTGGATTTATTTTATTTAATTTATTGTATTCATTGTTTTTATATCTCAATCTTGATCATCATGCCTCTTTATGTGTATTTTTATGTTATTTCGGATGATGGTAACATTAAAATTTAAAATAGTGAATAATGATCTGTAGGTTTCAACATATACAGAGTATATAGAGAATACCAAAAAGATTAAACATGAATTTATTATTGTAATGTCAGGGGCCTTTTTTGACAGTGTTTCTCAGACTATAACTTCACCTCTTGTTGTTATCAAGATAAGATTCCAGATATGTCTATAATTCCATGATTTGTATTTTTGGAATAACTACATTCCTAACAATTCATTACACTCTATGAAAACTATACTCATGAAAAGGATACTCTCAATGTATTTTAATAATTTTGTATAGTTATTTTACTATTTTATAATAATTTATCTTGTCTTTTTGGGTAGGAAAAAAGCTGGACAACACCTCACGTACCTATTAAAGATTGAATCATACTATTTTTGGAAGCATAAAAAACATCCAGGTTCCTGTTTCTACATTGTTTTCAAAGTTTTTGGTGTTTTCTGCATTCTTCTTTAAACTATAGGCAAAAAATTTCATATTTAATATGCATGTTTATATAAAATAAATTTAATGTGTATTCTTCAATCATGTGAATAAATAAAAACATGTTCTGATCTTATCATGTATTATTGTCACTAATTTCCGTTTCCTTATTCTTACCCCTTGGAACATGCAAAATAACTACAATCAGATATGGATCATAACATATTTTATTATCGAAATCTTAATTAATTTTTTTTTATTTTATGAATCCATTTATGTTTCCACATTTATTACTTTCAGGTCTTGGTTATTTCTTTCATCTAAGGCATGAATTATATGATTATACAAAATAATCAGTTCCTTTTATTTTTTGGTGTAAAATTCCATATAACATATACTAAAACATCTTATTTCTTCTATGCAGACAGTTCATAGATAATATTAACAGGATATGTTGATCTTAGATCAAAATTTTTTGTTTATTCTTGGGATAGTTGGAATGATCATGATTTACTAGAAAGGGAATCCACTGCATTATTTTGCATAGAGGTAAACAAACCTTTTTGGAATTCTTGGTGAAAGAATTCACGTGTTTTTTTAAGTGATCAATTAACCTTTGTGGAAGTTTCATTTTACCTTCTTCTACAAATACCCACAAAAGGTGTGTTGTTTTATCTTCATCGCTTTTATATTCATTTTATTAATCATTTTAATGATCCATTATTATATTAATATTCCTAATAAATATATTATATTTAGTTATACTTGTTGTATATGCTATATATTTTCCAATGAATAATTCATATCAGAACATGAATATTACATATTAATATATTAAAACATATACATTTAACTTTTTCCAATATCATAATTCAGACTCAATGTTATCTCTTACATTTTCATTACGTTTTATGTATTCCAGCTCTCTAAATCCTTGAATTCAATGTTTTTATTTGTTCTAAGAATCAATAATATTTGTAATTATCTTCCATTAGTTATATTGTAATATTTCTATGATAGAAAACATCTATTCATTTTATGATATTAGGATTCATTTTATAAATCTAACATTCAATTTACAGATTTGGATTCATTCATCCACCCAATTGATTATGATATTTATATCCCAAATATATGGTTTCCAAACATGTGTTTTAATTACTCTTCAAATTCAAGCCTCAAGAGATGAATGGTGTATTGTTGGTGCTGGACAATTTTATTCCATAACATGCAAGGAGTAAATGAATTGTCTAGAGATTTTTCGGTATGGTTTGGACACAGATATTCCTATCACACTTGAAAATATGTAAATTCAATGAAATGATATAATTTTTAATATACACCACATTGAAAATTTATTTTTAAATGTATTATATAATAAAGGGGTGTAATATCAGTGCTTTATAATCTTCTATCCATGTATAACCAAAAATTTTATACAGTGTTCTGTAATATGAAATTTCAGTATAATATAAAATATACATTTACCATTCATCAATATCTTGAATATGGATGAAATTATATAATTTTTATTGTAATCAATATTAGGGAATCTAAATTCATTTCCTATGAATTAAAAACATTTTATTTGAAATAATTGGTTATAATGTGTCTCAAATTTGAAATCGTTGTGACAAAATTCACATAGATAACATCTTTTGAATTTTTGATAAAATTTCCGCCAGCCTCATTCCATATTGTTCCATATAAATGATGAATGGTTTCACTTTGTTTTCCTTTATCACGGACATCCCACTCGTATAATTTATTTTTAATTTAATTACTTTCAAATGTCTCGTTTTTATTATTACAACCACTATATTATCTTTGATATATCATTCATTTTTTATTTCATTTCATGATTTACTATTATTTTGATTGTTGAATTTGAAAATGTATTCCAATTTCCATCCGAAAAATTTAGAAATTCATATACTTTTAATATATATTTTTTTTCTTTGTCAACTATTTAAAAGGTGCCTTTATATTCTATGCACTCTTATTCCATTATCGTATACAATTATTTTCTAATTAATATTTATTCAAAATTATTGTTCATTATCAATTTTTATAAATAATAATATCTTATTTTTATAAAAATAAATAATCAAATATGGCATGAAATAGCACAGGAATTTAATAACAAATATAAATTTTGTTCATTTGAAGTAATATTGAAAAATTTTGAGTTTAAGATAAGATAAATTTAGTGAATATACTAGGTATAAGTCCAATGGTTTAGTTAACATATAGTATAACATCCCAATGTCTTCGTAAAGTAGATAATGTATGGTTCTCCTATAAATTACACAAACACACACATATATATATATTAGAAGGTGGATTTTCTTGTATCACCAATGAATTAAGGGGTAACCACCATTAAAATGGACATGTTAGTATAATTCTAATAATTACTGTAGTGTATGACGAGTAAGACTAAGACAATATAAGGTACTTGAAACTCTATGGTGATATGATTTAGTAAATCACTTTCTCATGAAATGATATTATAATGGAATTATTATGTTCATGAATTTGGTTTAGAAAATTAGGGAACCCAACCTAATGGAAAATAGATTGAACCCTGTGGGATTTATGTAAAATAGAATTTAAATATAATTATTTTTTATAGTAAGAACTTTTGAGGACAATGTTTTCATATCCTAGAATAATTATATTATGGTGTTATTTTTTCATCACTCAAAATTTTGTATTTTTGTTTTTAGTAAGGGTTTAAGCTCAAAAGAACTCCGCTAAAAATGTAATTCATGGAATATATAGATATTTTAAAAATGAATAACCTAATAAAATATGAATTAGAGTGATAATTATAATGATTATGTTAAACCATATATCTTGAATTTTTAAAGACAGTGTGAACTTATTTTAGATTCCAAACACACCAAATATGATAAGGATTGAGTCATAAGTAAGATTGGGAAATTATGATGATGATGTAAAGAATATTTTATTTTTATTCATATTAAATATATTCGAATAAGAACCTAGAGGATTTCTTCAAAAGAATAGGGATATTTTTTATCTGTATTGAAGGATGGCATAGTGAAATATAATAATCATGAAAAATAAGTAATCAAGCCAACATATAAATGTTATGGATTATTTTTCTTATATAAAATTTTTTTAACATGCATACAATGATATTAAAATATATCAGGAAATGATTAATTGTTTTGGTTATGGGAAATGTTTTTTATAGAATAAGATGTAAGATATTGGTTCGTGATAGAAGTTAGATGATTAATGTGTCTACATATAGTGAATAAAGTAAATATATGATATATAAATGGATTTTTCTTTCTAATTTTAGATTTAAATTATTTTATATATATGAAACATTTTATTAAAAACATTATAGAGTGATGTTATAACAAGTTAATATTTTTGGAGATAAAAATTCAAGAACACTTGATTAATTATGGATAAATATTTTTTTTAATTTGTGTTTGATGTATAGATAATGGTGGATTGATTAGATAAAGGGTTTATTTATTTGGAGAAGATTTCTTCGAGAATATTGGTAAAATAAGATTGGTAGTTTCATTGAAGAAAAAGTGAATCATGATATTTTTTGGATGTTAGTGAAATTTTGGGATTATGGTAAATATTTGATGGAGTGTGGTTTTAGGACCTAGTAGTTGACACCATTCGAGGGATAAGGATACATTTATTTTCTAGAATCATATATGATTTTTATATGGGTTCATGTGATATTTATTATTTCATGAAATATATGGTTGGGGTATAAAAATAATTAAGTATGTGATTGTATAGAAGATTAATATTGTTTGAGGAAGAATGAGTAACTCAATATAGCATAAGAGTGTGATGTATATTTCAGGTAGAATTTGTATCTGGAATGATAAATATATTAATAATATAATCACTTACCTTCATTGGTGAGTAATAATTAAAAATTGTGAGGAAACAATTTTTTTATTATGGGAGAATGTAAGACCCTTAGATTTGGGAATATCATTTTTAATTAAATACTATGTTTTATATTTTCATTAAAATGAAACACCAATCTATGATAGATAAGGAAATATTAGATGAATATTTTCAATTATGTTTTAGAATAATAAAACCTAAATTAAATAATATATTTAATTAATTATAAATGCTTACAAAATTTGATTAAGAACACTTGATGTTTTGAAAGAGTATTTAAAAAAAGATATTTTCATTTATATTTATTATTTCTATATATATTTAATATTTGTAACATTGATATATTCCATATTTTATAATGAACATAATTTTAAAATTAGTCATGCCAATATCATCTTGATATTTTTATTCAGTATTATTTTAAAATAGTTTATTTTTATATATATTATGAAATACACAAATTTTAAAATAATTGTAAATTCTATCATTCAATAATAATGAATTTTAAATTTATTAAAAACAATATGTAATAAAATATTTATTTTTGTTGTAATATTATTTATTTTAAATATTATTATAAATATATAAAACAAATGTTTATTTTTCTAAACATACCTAACATTTTATTCCTATTTAAAAAAATGGTTTTCAGTAATTTATTTTAAATATCCTTTTTATGGTAAAAAAATTTATATTTTTTATAATAATAATAATAATTTTTTTTATAAAAAATCAAATTATTTAATGTAAATTTACAAAATTGATAATTTTAATATACATATAAATTTTATGCATAAAAACAGTTTTTAGAAAAAATCATTTTATAGACTCATGTGAGATATTTTTGAAATTATAATTTCTCATCCTCGCCGATATAATTTAATAAAATGTTTTTAAATTTATTAATAATCATTTTAATGTTTTGAAACAATTATAATTCTTGTTAGGATCATTAAAATTAATTATTGTTGTTAAAAACATTAGTTATAATCGAAAAAATTAAATAGGGTAAAAGTGTCATACTAATTGTAACAAATCTATATGAAATAATAAATTTCATACTAATGTGTTAGTGATAGGTGGATCATATAACCCTGCTCCCACAATTGTTTTATAATTATTGATCCATTGAATCATTAATTGTTATAAGTTATTATTGAAATGTAATGGGTACTTCCCAAATTACCCCCTCTTCACTTATGATTGAGAATCACTAACACCACTTCCTCCTACACCTATCCATTCGAATTTCTCCCTAAAAATATATAATTTTACTACAATGAGAATAATTAATATTTTTCATAGTCATATGTTTATAATAAATTATTTTAAGGCCTCTAGTTTTGAACATATTTCCTAGGGAAATCTCATGTTCTCAACATGACTATTTTTTAATCCTTAATCTTTTCATTTAAATATTTTTTACACAAACATTTTTTAGTTTACATTATATAATTAAATTAGAATTATTAATATGATACAGTTTTATTATATTAACGGAGAAACCATTATTGATTCATTTCCATCCAGTAATAAAAAACATTGATCATGCATACGTATAGACTACCGCCATAACGAAGCTATGTGGTTTTTTATCAATCCATTTTACGGTTGGTAACAAGGATAGATTTGATGAATGAATATATAGACTATTTCAAAATTTTAATTTTAAAATTTTAATTTTTCATAATCCTTCATTCCATACTATTTTTTGGGAAATGATATTTTTAATCATGCTTTCATGTAGCCTACTGCCTCCACAAATGTTGAATTTCATTTTTCATCACCACCAAACATGGATGGTTCTGATAATGAATTAAATAAAGGTAATTGATATTTATAACATTAATCATATTCATTAATGTTTTTATAACATTAAATAAAAATATTTTTATTCTCAATTGATCAATATAACAAACTCTCATTTGGGTCTGTTTTACCACCTACCTAAATTATGATATAATGTTTATTTAACAATTGATCTGTAAATTCTATATAGAAATAGTTTTTGTGTCCATTAATTCATATAGTATTCGACAGGACATTTTTAGATTAATCAAGTTTTAATTGTAAAATATATCATTAATTTCATAATTACTATTTTGAGGTTTATATTTATGTAAATTTTTTATTTCATAAATTTTCTGTTTAAATTATTGTTTTCTGTTTTAATTATAATAAGATTGTTTTTTTGAGTTATTTAATTAAATAGATAATTTTAGTATAATTTTATTTATAATATAATGAATTTAATGATTTTATACATTTTAATTTATATTTAAAATTTATTTTTTAATAATGTTATATCGTTTGATTTTAATTAATTATTTAATTATTTACAGTAAATTGAAGTTTTTCCTTGTTTTTAATTTTAATATTTTTATTTTGGGAGTTTGAACATAATTTCATGATATTTTATATTTAATTATACGACTTTGTTTTTAGATTGGATGTTGTAGCAGATATCTTTTGGACATTTCTAATTTCCATGTAGTGGAATTTTCATGAACTATCCTTGTATCCAAATTGTTTCGTATCCATTTTGTAGAATTTGACATGTATCAAAATCTAGAATAATCATGTAGAAATATTTTATAAATGAATCCCCATATATATTTAATTGACCATGTGAATTTCATTACCTGGTTAATCTACTACTAAAGAGAAGAATCAATGCTTCTGAGATAAGTTAGAAGAAAAATCATGTCAGGCTGACCAATGTGACCCAGGAAGCTAGAAAATCTAATGATGTAAAATTAAAATCGATATATATCTTCCATTGAAAAATATTAACATGATATTTGATAAAATATAGAAATGGGAAATCATTATTGAATTTGATAAACATTAAAAGATTGATGGAAATGTGATTTTATGCAACACCATGAATCTATGTTCAAATATCATTTATTGAGGAAAAGAAATCACAAAGACAAACCTAGGGAATCCAGCCCATTTTGAGTATTGCCACACATTTTGGAACATTTTAAAAATTGATAAAAACTCTACTTAAACTGATGTGAGTCGATAACTGATATTTTAGTAAGTTCTCATGAATTTCTCCTTTTTCGTGGAGGAAAGAAGAATATGACACAACATTGAAGGAGACATATAGCCCAAGGATTCATCATCTGTGAAGAATATAAACCAATATGGATGTGAATAAATGGATAAACAATAACTTAATTATTGATCAAATACACTAGTTACAATTGATTGGGAGACCAAGGCTTAGATGAATTTTGTCGAAGAGGAATATTTGGTAATGGAGAAATATATTTAAAATTTAATGATTTTAGATGAGATTGTACATAAAATACTTATTAAGTTTTAAGACCAATTATAGAGCTTGTATAACCTATGTTTTTCATGTTTGAGAGATTGAATATGATATGAGATTCAGTTATTCCCCATTTTCTAGTCGCATAAACACAAGGTGGAACACCTCATTTGATTAATGGAATGCTTTTTATTGTGGATATCATTAATTTGGTTGAACAAGGTGGGGAAGGCATGCTATTTTTTATTAGTGGAATATTATAATACTAAAGTGTATGTTTTGTTATTCTGAGGAACAATATCGGTCTTGGGTGATCAATGATGAATGAATAGGGCTTGAGTTAGGTAGGAATTGATTTTTTATTTGTTCAATTTCTTGATAACTCAATGTTGTGATAATAATATTCTGTGATGGTTTGATAAGAATTAATATCCAAGGAAATTTAGGTAGATATTAATATTAATAATGAATAATAGATAAATTTAATGGGTAGATACTAAGCTGAAAAAATATAAATTTAGTTAATTTCAAAATATAGGTGTTGTTAATAACAGGAAATAATGTTGTTTGGTACATAGAATATAAGGTTAATGATTGAATTTAATTGCCTACCAAATAATATATTCTATAGTGCAACACTTATGGAATATTAAATGACGTAAGGAAAATTACATTAACTAATCAGGAAATCTCCCAATATCTGGATAAATATGAGAATTTCTTCTTCATTCAACTATTTTTTGGGAAATAATTTTTAACAGGAATTTCTTCTTGCGTCATTTGAATAATGATGTTCTCCAGGTGTAGTTTCCATGTGGTTTTAATTCTAATGTTTTGATTTGTTTTAAAATAGAATTATTTTTATCATTAAATTAGACTTTAAGCTTCTATAGGAAGAGTAACTCTCACCCCTTCTTCATTATATTCTCTGTTTAACATTATCTCTATATTCTCTCTTATTCTCCTCTTTATCTCTTATAATGTTCCCTTTTATAAATAAATTTTTTTTTTTATTTTTTATTTAGTATCTTAGTGTTTGATCTTAAACCTCCAGTTGTATAGGGATAATTTTGGGACATAGTTCCAAGAGATAGAATTAGATTTTTCAAAGATATGAAAAATCCATTTATCATTGAGTTATTGATCATTCGTATAATGTTTCAATTTTGAATAGAAATATATGAGATAAATTTTTTGACAAGGATGATTTTATACTCTCAACTCATTTCCATTTCCATATTCTTGTTTTGTTAACTAAAAAATTTATCTCAAGATAGGTCATGTGATTTTTAATGTAATATCGATCACATTTTCATAGAAGTGATTTTATGAAAATATGGATTTGACCTAGATATTATTTTCAATGATTTAGGGGCACCCATGTGGAGAAGTTGATTTTTTAGGTGTTTCTTCATTATTAGATAGTTATAGATGAATGTTTCTAGATATCAAACATGCACTTCATGAGGGTTTTCACTGGAGATTTTTCCGTATTGATTAGTTATAAGAACTATAGAAAAAAATATGTTTAGATATAGTTAATGTTTTTAATAATTTCATGTTAAATCTAATTTGGTTTCTCTATAATTTAATAGATTCTTCTCTATTAAAAATAATTAAATTTAATTTATTAGAAACAACATTATAATTTAATTTAGTTTAATTTTTTTTCACACAAGATGGATTTTTTCAAAGAATCTTTTTTCGTCACATATTGCATGTTAATTTTAGAAGTATATTTTTACACATATTGAAATAGAATATTATAAAATAGAATCCATATTCAGAATTAACATGTTAAAAGATTTTAATGATTTCACTTAAATTTTTTGTCATTATGAATATTGAATATCGTAATAAAAAGTCAGTTGCCTTGGTAAGTGTTTTAATAGGTTAAAAGGGATAAAATTAAAATGATATTGGTTAAAATGAAAAAATAATTCTATATAACCTATTATATAGCCATATTTAGACCAAATATTATATATTATTTCAATATGGTCCATTTTGGGGGAAATATTTCATTAGTAATAAATTATTATATTTAAATATTTTCAAAAAACCCAATTGTCTTCTCTCCCCCACTTATAAAATTAAACCCCCTCTCCACATTTATTCACACATAAATAGCCACTAGTCACAAAAAATCCCTACACAAATACCTTCAAAAGATCTATGACCACATCCTAGATGTCTTAGTTTGATCAGAATACTCAAGGATGCCTTAAGGTATAAACATAAGAAGCTTGTATGGAAAATTGGCATAGTTCTGAACCATGTGTTTTCATTTTTTTCTTCATTTACCCCCTTCAAAACTATAGTAACCCCTTTAATAAAATATCATAAATATATAACATATATCAAAATGTTATTATGTTTTTTATAACAATTTTTCATCTAGTGAACCATCAAAATAAAAATAATAACAATGCTCGTAAAAACATTTAGACTACCAATTCGGGTGATGAGGTATTTAATTTTTTGTTCATGACTATTATTTTAACGAACTGTCCCATGATACCCTTAAAACGATTACCTGAACTGATCCTCCACATACCCAAAGGGGTTTCTCGACCCCCACATGATGGAGATAATAACGCAGGCATCAAACAACACACCATAGAGAATGTTTTCTCCGAAAATGAACAACTATGTGTCATATATGTATACATATAATGAAAGTGAATATGGAAGACTAAAGGAATATATATTCCATAATAGTAAGAAGATAGAAAAAATTGACCACTGAAAATGTATTCAATTCCCCAAAACAAGTTCAACTACATAGACCTAAACCAAAAAACTTCTTCATATGATGGTGTAGACAAACTCAAACCATCTCATAACCAGCTACCCAAAACCAGCTGACACGAACCTCATAACCTCACAATGGATCCTTTCCATTCCCTACACTAGAATACATAAAAAGCCCACACACCATAAAGGCGGTGAATAGGGTGTGAGATTAGATCTTAGTAGGCTCCCACATAGGTGTTCTGTATGAAGTATCCATATAAAAAATATTAAATTATCATTTTATATAAAACACTGAATGATAAGTAGTAAAGTACATTTATAGAAAAAATGTAAAACAATTACCTATTTTATGGGTTTAAATAATAGTTGGTATAACTTGCATATCGATACTAACTCCGAAATCATTGTAGTACCAAAAAAAATCTACATCATAATTATAAGTACCAAGGATCACTATAGATCGAACTAGTAGACTATCCAAACCATAATAACTAAGGTGAACAATTATTTTCCCATGACACAAGCCTTGGAAGCAGAGTAATACCCCTTGAATAAACACCCTAACAATGTCAATATCTTTCTCATATAATAATAGCCCTAGGAAATATTGGAAAGGTCCATGGGTAAACAACTTTTTATTCACAAAACATGGTCGATGACCTCATGCGAAACCTTCCCCCTATGTACCCAAGGTAAACCATGTGCTCATTTTCTTAAATGAATTTCAATGTTTCAAATATACTCATATCCATTTGTTTTCTCAATAAAAAGGGGAAAAATTTCTGTTTAAAAACACTTTTTCAACACAAACGAAAATTAACAACAATTTGATAAATATTTTTATAGAGAAATAGTAATCAAGATAATTATCATAGGCTATAGACATAACCCCCAAAATCAATTCTCGGGTCACACACGTAAGAAACGAGATCCAAAAAAATAAAGAAATCCCAACGATGAAAACAATGTCCCTCAAGATCAAAATCCCATCACACCACAATTTACAAATTAGAAACTACCAAAATGTAAACTTATAATAAATCTAGATAGATGTACTGTGATAAAAAAGAAGAATGAATTTTGAACAGATCAATTTGAAAGGAAAAATTTCACAAAAAAATTTAATAGACTATCCTAAACATGAAATTAAAGGAATAAAGGTGGTTAAATTGGCACAAAAAACCTAAGAATTTCCATAAAAAATCACTACTATGTGACTTACATAATGTTAAACTCCAATTCATATTCTGAATTTCATGATATTTATGTATGCCAAAAACCACATCACAACAGATTAAAAAATCCATTATTTAAAACATGGATGATGTGAAATATGCATTCACGATGTGTAACATTTCCCAACATGACCCCTCTCACAACTTGCACCTGAAAACCATTACAAATCATGTAACATGGTTATATGTTATGAAATACCCCATAATCTTACAAAAAAAGATGGTTAAAGTAAAAGGTCTGAAAAATCTAGGACTTCACCATTATAGGTATAATCCAAATTCATTCATTATCCTCTATAAATAAAGGGAAAAAGGAAAAAAACAACAATGTCATGAATGTATCTAATAAATTAGAAATTGTACGTTATAACGCCCCCAACATAAATATATTCCATCCCTATGAAGTGATGTAGAAGATGAAATCACTATGAAATGATAAGGCGTCAGATATATCATTGATAACTCACATTACCATGTCCCTTGAGGATTCAATCCTTATTTCTATAGAACCCCTACAAACAAAATATATTTCCCACATATGACTATCTCTTATGAGTAAAAAATCTCTACTAGTTTCACCAGTATTGAATCATCTAGCTCTAACTGAATTTCATCCCAACTAAGAATGTGATTGGTATTTGGATGATACATCCTACGATGAGACATATGGAAAACATCTTCCAAACCCATAAACTAAACTGGTAATAATAACAGATAAGAAACCTATCTGAGTAGCTTAGTGATCTTAAATAGATTAACATAACTTCATGCCAACATTACTTGTTTTCCATATTGAATGTGTCCCAACTGAAGAGAAAAAATATAGAAAAATCTGTCACCAATATAAATCTCTATATAATGATGTCTCTAGTACTCAAATCACTTATTTCGACTCAAGGATGTATCTAGCTATTAATGTTCGTCTAGAATTTTCATGGACATTTACTGAGCCAAACTTGTCCAAACTATTGATACTTCACCCACCATAGTTCAAAAAATAGGTGATCTACATGGGTTACCATAAATCAACTCAAAAGGTTAGATTATTATTAATGACTAATAACTGTTCTTAAAAACAATCTCAATGAGTCCCATATGGTTATCCCATGATCCTTCAAAATCCAACACACATGAATGGAGTATATCCTGTAGAATCTGTATCATATGTTCATCTGACTATCTATCTATGGATAGTAATCTTTTCTCAACTTGACCTAAGATCCTATTTCTTCTTGATGAATCTTCCATAAACTCATGTTAAACCTAGAATCCTATCCAAAACAATAAAAGATGGAATCCCATGTATCCCAACAACTTCATTCACATAATTCTTACCTAGATACTCAACATTAGTGGTGTCCTTTATTAGATTGAAATTAGAAGACTTTGTCAACCAATTAACAAAAAATAAGATATTGTTACATCATTGGAGATTTAGTGTAAATCTGTCAAAAAAATATATGGATGCCTTGTAAATTTTCTAAATTGACACTAGAAGAGGGTGAGATAAACTAGAGTGTATCAAGTGCTCTTCCATTATCTGTTTGTAGGTGTAACAGTAAGACACAAACTCCATGATGTCACACTTTATACCTAACCACCATAATCACTTCCTCATGACCTTATACATATTTCTACTGCCTAGATGATCAAATCACAATGATTCCTGAAAATCAATAAAGATTAAAATAATAACAAATTTTTGGATGACAACCCGTTTCCCAATGTGGATCATACCATCTAAATAAAAAGACCCTCTAGATACTGACTACCCACTATAAAGGCTTTCTTGAGTCTTCTGAATCTCATCCTCATACTAATGAATCCACAAAATAATCTCTAGGAGAGTTGATGATAACTAAAAACTAGTCATAATGATACCTAAGTATCGTACTAATCATCTATGTGAAACTGGTAAAAAATCATTATAAGGTATCTCTCCTTTGATTCCAAAATAGCCTGTGATGGTACTTTCCTACTAATATAATCTTCAATTATATTTACCTTTCTCGAGGTATATGAGATATAAATGTAAAACATCTAAAGGTATTATACCGATCATCTCTATCAGAGACTAATGTATTTTAGATAAAATATAATCCTTATACTTTTATGATCGGAAAAGTCTGTGAACATCTCCCCAAATAGAAATTGCCACCAACATTTGAGTGCATTCATGGATACGAAATGTTATAAATCATGGGTGGGGTAATTACTTTTATGTGGTCAGAGTTGAAGAGGGTCATAATATACCACTTCTTCGTCTTTTATAAGAACACATCCCAAACCTATACCCGATGCATCACAGAACACAACATATCCCTTATCGGGATCATGTAAGATCAGAATAGAATCCAATGTTAGAAGACATTTAAATTCACCAATAGAAGACAAACACTATGCATCCCATGATAATTTGAAATTTTTTTGGTTAATAGTATTAAAAGTTGATTCCACATAAGATGAATCCATGAAAACCCATCGGTAAAACCCATTATGACCAAGGAATATTTGTATCTCAAAGTCATTTTGTGGTTTCTTCCAAGACCATCCATCCTGCACCCTCTGAGGATCAACTAATAAGACTTGTTTAGAAATATTTTCCCATAATAACCTCACTTATTGAAACTAGAAACTATACTTAGAAATATTTAAATAAAAATGATTATTTCTAAGAATTTATAGAACTAATCTCAAATGGTGTTCATGATCACATTTGTATTTCAAATAAATCAGAATATCATCAATGAAAACTAACAAAAAAGTGTCGAGTTAATGATGGAATATTGGGATGAATAAATCCATATAAAAAAAAGAGATTTATTCAAATATAAAAGAATCACAAGATATTCATAATGGACATAACTACCCCTAAAATTTGACATCGGTATATCAAACTCTCAAACACTAAGATGATGATAACAAAGATGAAGATCAATCTCCAAGAATCACATTCCACCCCTGAACTAATTAGAAAAATCATCCACATGAGGAAATGGATATTTGTTTCTAACCACCACCCTGTTCAACTTCTAATAATACACACATGACCAAAGTGAAGTATCTACTTTCTTATTAATGAACACAAGGACTTCCCTAGAAGAAAAGATAGGGTGAATGTGACCCTTTCCCAATTAATTGTCCAACTAAATCATGATCTATTTCATGTTAGATGGTGCCATATGATATGAAGGTATCGATATCAGCCACGTACATAGAAAAAGGTCAATAGAAAACTTCTTCTATCTATCTATAAGAAGACTAGATATGTCGATTGGGAAAATGTCAAAAAAATACCCAAACAATTATTAGAATACAAATAGTAGAAGGAAATTCATCAGGCATAAACAAATCATCAGATATAAAACTATGGATATTTGGGAGGGGAGTCCCTACACTACAGATCCTTGGGTCCCACTCCAATTGAAACACATGATAGATATCATCAGTAGTAATAAATGAAACACATTGATGACAAGAATCAATCATTTCTCAATGAGTGAAAGGGAAATCCATACCAATTATGATGTTGAACTGATCCTGATCAAGAACTATAAAATCCTAGACCAAATCCATATCATCAATCATTAATGAAAAAGAATAATAGTGCAAAACTTGTATCTTCCTCTAATGGAGAGGTGTCTCTAAATCCATTAAAAAGGTAATAAGTTCTGTTGGATGATTAATTATATAAAAAATTGTGTTGATATAAATGAGTGGGAGATACCACTATAAAATAAATAAATTTCTACTAATTTTGGAATATAGATAGTACATCTTACAATTATCAGACCTACAAATAATTCCATAGAACACTCATCAAATATGTGAAATTGCATCACTCTAGAGGCCTATGGCGAGAGTCCATGAAGATTCTAACTACACCAAATTATCCATTGGAGCTGACAATCCTGAACCATAAAGAGGCACATTCATATCATGATAGAAGCATTGTATGTGAAAAATGTTTCCACAACTATTTCTTGTATTAACATGTATATAAAAATAATTCATTTTTCCCTCACATTCAACACTGATAGTATGTCAGCGGCGCATTTCTAGCTACAACGGATTTTACAGAGGACACTCACTACTAAGACCCACCTCCACCACATCTATGATGATCATGCCATATCATTTTATTTCTATATATGCCAATAAAACTACAAATATATGGATGAGAAGGGTTGAAAATATTAACCTTTCCTACCATATCATTATCCACCATCAAGGATCTTCATGACATCTCCACATAGTTAGAATATTTTATCATTTATAAATGTGATCGGATATCCAGTCACAAACCCTGTCAGTTATTTTTTGCTTTCTACTGGTCATTCCTCACCATGAATGGATAAAAATGGAGAAGTTCAACAAATTGGTTGGTGTATGAAATTATAGAACACTATCCCTATTATAAAGACAAGAAATACAGTGACTTTTCTAGAATCAACGACTCTATGAGAAACTGTTGAAAGAATATATTTTTGAATCCATTCCAATTTAAGGACATCTGCCTATCTGCAAGGACAATTGAATCCCACCATCACTTGTTAGATCTATCAATCCTAAATGTTTCACACTTTACCCTGATAATATTAGATGTTTCAAGAAAGTCAATGTTATTATCAATCCCATCTAGAAAATCCATTACCTTTTTAGGTTCATTCATTTATTTAATGGATGATGGCTTCTCGCACAAAACACATTTTTGTCTCTATATCTATATATATCAATTCTCCCAGTCCTATTTGTAAAACAACTAATGAATTTGAAAATCCTGGTACATCTTGTTTAATGGAATAAACTACCTTTATTATATTCTCGAAGGGATTATTATCTATTAGTGGATTCCATTGAAAAACATCAGTTGCACCCTTCTATTGAACTCGTGGAAGACATCTTAGATGCATACTACTGCACAATAAAACAGGAGAATGATCAGACAATAGAACAAATATAAATTCAAATCATAACACCCATAAGCATAAACTGATATTGAAAAAGAAAATCAACACTAGGGACAGACATTCCTTCAGCCCAAGGAAACATGTGTCTCATTAGGACAAGGGCTCATATGGAACTCATCAAAACATACCTATCAAGTCTAGAGAGGCCTATCTCTATTCTAACAGATGTCCAAAAATAATGAATCCAGAGGAAAGAACTCCTTTGATACGAAATTGTAACAAATCAACCCATGTTACCCTTAAAACTAACACTAGATCTATCGTTCATGACATGTAACATTTTAGAGCACGACCCCTTTAACAATCTATACCTGAAATCCATTACACATTATGTAACCCATTTACACATTGTTAAATACTCCTTCATCCTAGAAAAAAATAATTTTCAAGTAGATGGTCATACAAATCTATGACATCACCATTATAGAGTTCCTCCAAATTCCATCTCAGTCCTTAATAGACCATGGGAAGAAGGATACCCATGACAGGTTCAAGAATGTTACTAATAGATTGGTAAGGGGATGTTACACTTATAATTTGTCATAAAAATAGATTAAAATAATATAATAGGATATATATGATGTAAAATGAAAACCCCTTAGATTTAGTGAAATATATTTTTCAAATAAATTTATTCAATTTAATGTTTTGTGTTGTAAGAAACATGGAGTTTATATTGTGTAAAAAACAAGAATTAGTTTTTCTTATGCTATATGAAGCATTGAGCATAGAAGAAAAATGAACTAATATTATAATAATATTACATCATATGATAGTTATCACCTAGAAATTGGAATGATGGATATGTATATAATTAATAAAATTAGAAAAATATGTGGTCTAACGATGTATATAAAATAAATTATAAGGTTAATAAATAATTTTAACTAAAAATAATAACTATTTTAAAATAAAGGAAAAATATATTTGAATTTTTTTTGCACAAATACATGTTTTACCTTCATAAATTAACAAGGTAAATATTAATTCATCATTTTAATAAAATATTTATATTACGTATTCATTCAATTTTCTAACATGAATCTTATGTGTTTTCTTGAAATTATATAATAATTAACCAAATATTATGCTTAAAACAATATTTTCTTAACACCTAGTTTTTTCTCCATTTTGGAAATTATTTTAAAAATAATTTTTTCGATTAAAAAAATTATTTTACAAAATAAACTTCAATTTTCAAATCTACATGTTAAAATAATCTCATAGTGAATTTTTAAAATTTTCTGAAAAGATAATTTTTTTTGGTGAATAGTGAAAATATTTAGTTTTTAATAAAATTTAAATTTATATTCAAGAATTAAAAAAATGAAAATTGTATTTTGATGATTTTAAAAGTAATATTAGTTCCATTTTATATCTATTAATCCAATTTAGATTATTGGAATCAATTTTATGTTGAATTCTTTTAAACTATCCCAACTTATATAAATTTACTCTTTGAAAACCCACATTCTCTTTGAATCTAAAAGATTAATTTAAATTAAATTCATCCAATTTAGTGAGTTTAATTTTTAAAAATGCAACCCATATTTATAATAAGAGTAATTTATATTATCTAATCCGTTCAAATTAATTTTTGGCGATAATGAATATTAAAATAATTAAAAAGTATTTACTACAATTAAGGTAAACAGGGTTTTACTAAGGGGATAAAATGAAATGATATGGTTAAATATTACCCAAAACATGTCCAAAACCCATTTTACATCAATCTCTAGATCTTATATCTTAATTTTTTTTAATATATAATTTTGGAGTCTATTGGAAGATAAAAAACTAGGGTAGACCACGTTCCATTTAAAGAGTAAAAGTGTGCCAGTCACCTCAATTATAAAAGGAAACCGCCTCTAATATCATATTCACAAATAAAAAACCAATTGGTTCACCTATTTAATATCTTATGTTTTTAGATAGAGTCAAAATCCTTAACCTGTTTAAATTTATCATTTTGATGAGGATGTCAACTTTATTTTAGACCATCATAACATAACTATAAGATTTTAATGGAAATTGAGATTTTTTAGTTGATTATTATTGAATGGAACATTCCTCAGGGATTTGAATGGGTGATGGGTGCATCAGATCCTGAATACCCAACCATTAAGATTGCACATATTGGGGATAATGTTTTGAAAAACTGTGCAAGAGTGGGTGCAAGACAGTAGGAGGATTATGAAAATAATAATATAGGTCTCGCACCTATCCTTTACATAGATAGTAAACACATTCTCCTAACCATGTGAGGCATCATTCATATATAGTGGGTGTTTCCTGGTTAGTTCATGGTATACCAAACCAGATGGTGAAACCATGTTTGTTTTTTAATGGGAGAAATTTTGAAATTGACCCTCCTATATTAATATTTTCTTCCTACTTATTTTTTATCCACCCACTTGCACAACATAGGGGTGCTCATTATTTCTTCCTCCTTATAGGTTATGAGTTCCACTTTCCTTATGAGCTCCATTTTGATCCTCTTTCATTTTGTTAGAATCATGCCGGTAAGACCATTAATCATGTTTCTTCATTTATTATTTCAATCTCCATACAAAGTGCTAAATTTTTGTGAGTTGTTTTATATTATTTTAAGGATTTTCATGTAAAATGACGATTTCATTCAAGTCTGCTCATGTTAGAGGTTGATATATACTGAGCTAGAATATATGAGTACATGGTATGTTGTGCATAGATTTCTATTTTATTTTGTGGTTTTTAAGGTGGTGATTTCTTAGGTGTGTCACTGGGTTGTGCAAGAGAGACCTAAAAAAATTAAATTATAGGTTCTAAATTAAATAATTAATCACATGAGAAGCCTATGAGTATTTCAATCATTACATTCAAATGGTTTGTGCCTAGTCAAAGGATTTTGACCACATGGTATGATTAAGTAGGGAGGGTTATTTATTTTAAAATGAATTATATAGATATTTCTTGTGACGGTTCCAAGAGAACATTTCAGGATTTGTACAAGGATTGTGGTTTTTATAATCAAATTTATTGGGGGGGGGGGAATTGGTCATCATGTTGTTCTTGGACCGAATACTTGAGTTGATATTGGTCACCATGTTGGGTGACTTTTTCATCAGATTGATGGGATGAGGTCGCTAAACAACTAGAACAGACCATATGATATTGGATATTATTGATCATCGAGATGCCTGACATTCCATACGGGAATGAGGTGAATGGATGATGTGTCTTTGTTACTATGTTGGATATTTCGACTAACATTGATTGGATAATGCACTGTTGGAGTCATGTGCAAACAAATAAGACTAAGATGATGAGGTGGTTTTTACCACTAATGTGGGAAGAGACCTCCTTTAGTTCTATCATAGGATAGTGTTGGCCATCAGTGATCTCATAGGTGGCTGCCATAGAAATCCACAGTGATGTTGAGGATCCATCATTTAAAAATTTTGTGACTATTGGATTTGGGATGAGGCTCACCATATATTGAGGCCACTTGTATTGGATTATTTTAAAGGTCGAATATCATCATATTTTGGGTTTTCTATTTTTGAGATGACATTTATCATTATTTGGTACATATAAATCATTATTCATTGGACACCAATCATTGAGACGATGTCAAATTTTCTGAGATGAGGAATGTAGACTAGGTACTTATTTTATGTGGATTTGGGATGCTTGTGCATGTTTGATGGAATGAGGAGTGTAGTGACTCTTTTAGGGGTGGAACCTGAGAGTTCAACTGGCATGACTTTAATCAAGGGATTCCTTGGGCTTTAGGGTATGTATCTTCATCACTAAAACTATATATATGTGAAGACATGTTGATGTTTTCCATATATATATATATCTGGGGGCACGTGGTGTACCAATGATGGCTAAACAAGGTGAATGCTTCTGTGTGGATATTGAGCAAAATGGAAAGATAATATTTATTTATTATAAACACATTTCACTTTTATTTATTTTTATGTACACCTAAATTATCATAGATATTATACATGAACACATTTATTGTGGTCTACAATGATTTATTCTCAAAACCTACATGAAACTATCACGAGGCATATAGATTTTATTCTTCTAAGATCATGTTATGGTCTAAGATCATGATTTTTACCTTAGTGATCTTGCCACACTATGTAGCATGGGATGGATGGAAAAGTACCGTGGAGATTCTTGTTTCTATAGGATATTACTTTGGGTTTTTTCCATTTTTATCATTATTATTATCTGTATGTACTAGAGGTCACCCACAGGGGACCCTTTCTTCTTATTGTCATTGTTGACTTGATATGAAATGAACTGTTTTTTAGTAGTTTAAATTGTGTTTTAATAAAAAAAATTATAGATGATATTTTTTATTATATGTGGTTCTGTTTGATTATTCTACCACTAGTGAGGGTTACTAGTCCTGCAATTTAATGAAATATCATCCACTATGTTATATATATTTACACATTTACTGTTATCACTACTAGAGTGTAAATTATCTATACTATAACCTATTTACACCCTCACAACTAGTCTTTAGCCAAATGATTATAGAGATGCACACCTAAGTCCCAATGGTACTATGAACTATCGCACTATTCAAGTGGGAAAATTGTTTGGGCTGATAAAAATTGTATTAGTGGAGTTATTGAATGGTAATTTGAAGTAGTATTTATTTTTCAGCCTATGATATCTAATGTTATTTCTTTTATGTAGTCATAATACATATTTTATGGTAGAACAGATAGTATGTTGTAGTTGAAACTGGGTGTAGAGATCTTTTTTGGGTTATTGCAGCCCTATGTATGGTGGATATACCATGTTTATTGTGGTGGGAATTTTTTTATTCTACTTTTATATTTTGATTGTTTATTTTATTTCCAGTACAAGTGTCTCACATGGATTTATTTTCTATTATAATATGAATTTTAACACTTATAACGGTATGGTAAGGGATGTGTATTTTATGTTTCGTTATAGGATTTTTGGAAGATATGATTTGTTTTTTTTTGTGATATTCATTGGGAACCTGGATTGCGATATGTTGTGTTGGTTTGATTAAACTATCAAAAAAGTAAGATAAAAAATTATTTCCTTCTTAGACTCACATTGGTGTCATTCTACTTTTCCAGCCAGAGAATGTGGTTCTAATGAGATATTCATGTTATGTGATGTGACTATATGTATGCGTTAAATGGAATTGTCTTTGGTATGAGAATGTTGGGATGGTTATAAGGGTGAGCTATATAAAGTCATAACAATTGAATTTGAACAATGATTTCCTATATATATTCTCTACATTGTCATTTTACTCAGATACCTCAGATTATATGTTATAGTTATCCCTTTTATGGGAAGGTAACATGCCATGGGGTCAGATGATAATTGATCACTCACTTCGATGTGGTTAGATAGGGGCCATGAGGATAAAAGTATTATTATAGGGTTTGGTAGGGGATTATAAGTATGGTGATATTTTACATCCTATTATATAATTTCATATCTGTGTTATATATATATTTTTATGGTTGTCTCACCATGGTATTCGTATTAAGCGGGATTCCACCAAGATGGGATCTAGTAGAGTGTTAGGAGGGTGGTGATATGGTTCCATTTGATCATGAATAGGATAAATAACTTTAGAGTCTTGATGAGGACGCATATGTTCTAGTGGATCATGAGTCCCATGTACATGTGTAGGAATTGGGACTGATAAATATAGGATAGATAGAGAATATAGAATATTTTTGGTTATGGATTGATGAGAATATCCGTGTGAACCTAGGACTTGTTATAAATGGCATCAATATGGGATCATAGGGAGCTGAGAAATTGATGGAATACCTAAATTTAGAGTTCCATTCATACTACCCATTCTATTTGAGGGTGAGGGTGGTCCAAAAGTAGTAGATAACTAGATTGATTAATATTGGACAATGCTTGATCAGATTGAGACACCCACATGACAGAGAGTGAATCTAGGGATGTACATGGGTAGAGGACCAGAAATGTGGTAGTGGGACATACAAGTATATTTACATAGGACAATATGACTAGTTTGGAAAGACATAGAGTCAAAGTTCATTTATCATTTATTCCCTAAAAATTTGATAATGGAGAGAGAATAAGAGTTCATGATCCTTCATCTGAGAGACATTTCCATCATAGACTATGAATATACATTCACATACATGTCTCATTTCACACCCAATATAGTGGGAAATGACACCATGGCGGTGAGGCTTTTTGAGTGTAGTTAATGGGAGGCCATCAGGGTGCATGTAAATATCCTTCGGATAGAATCATTTTCATAGGATGAGAATTAGGTGCTCATAGATGATAGAAATTTTATTTACATGTCATAATCGAGTTGTGTGGTGGTATCAGGTGTTGTTATGGTGAAACTATAGATAGTATGATGTGAGGAAATGTGGATGGCCATCCGATCTCTGAGGACATATATTCATGTAAACCATTGAGGATGGGGTCTTCATTGGTGTTCTTCAATGGAGGGAAGTTTTTACATTTGAACACATAGTGTGATAAAGAACTGATATAGTTATGGGAATGTTTCCAGGTTGGTTATCTCGAGAGGTTATGCAAGAAGAATTCTTGGATTACATGGATACAGGGAACGAAGGAGACTCAAGTGTATTTCGTTATTCTAAGAGTGGTTCTAGAAGATTTTATCATATATTGAGATACACATGAAGGTCATGGGAGAGACAGTGGAACCCATAAATGGGGTCAGGGTATAGAAGTAGGTTCAGCTCAGTATGGAAGCCATGAATCAAACATTCTAGTTTCTATTCATGTTTCCATTTTGGACTTATGAGGTTCAGAGTTAGAAGAGAATCCAACTACATCAATTTGTACATCATTGGCATGATTGGGATTATTTTTTATTTTGGAATGGTCTTTATTTATGGATTTCATGTTCTTGGTTCATGCGTTGTTTTTGGAATAATCATATATTGGATAGAAGTATACATCATCTAGGATTCCTGATATATATATATATATTTGTGTGTGTGTGTTTGTGTGTGTGTCACTAGGACATATATGGGAATAAATTGATGAATGGATCATATGAGGTATGTTGGAATATGTTCATTTATATGATGTTTTTTTATGTGAGGTGCAAGGGACCATGACTACTTTTGTGCTTCAGATGAGATGTCAAACCACATAGATACGATGTGCGACATTAACATGACGAGGTTATCTGATGAGAGGTGGGACATTATGGGTGCCAGATGTGACACTAACATGATTTTGGAACCTAATGATGTTCATAAGTGATGAAGCTTCATAATAGGACCATTGAGTCCTTGGATGGTTGATGGATTATCTGATTGTTTGAGTTTTTGGTATGCAAGTGACTGGGGTATGTAACTCCATATGTGACGAGTTCCTTGAGCGAGTTTTCAAGTGGATTTATGAACAAGGTAGAGTTGGATGAGTTAAAATATAGTGTTAAATTTGGATCCGTATCAATCTATGGAATGACAGCTTAGGGATGATATATATTAATTTGGGGAGAATTTAATGTTCAAGGTTTTTGGAGTGGGTTCAAATCCTCAACACGTTAAAATTTCTCATGTTCATGAGTGGCCCATCTTTCTTATTTATTTTCATATCATAATTCCGAGAGTTTTATGTTCTCAATTACTTTTTTAGTTGTTCCTTAATTCATGGAATGTGACTTGGTGTTTCAGATTTGAGTAGGGTTCGCCACATCCTGAAACCCTAACCATTCGAAGGGCATGGACTGGGGCAGACAATTTTGAAAAGTTGTGTAGCCTTCCAGGGGAAAGCATTCATCCCTCATTCAATTTGCATGGTTTGACAACCAATATAAGGGGTATAAAATAGTTTTTAGGGCTTATACTTAATTTTAACAAAACTTTATGCATGATTTATGCCTGATTATGAAAATCATGGCCTAACCATGAGAGGTGTGGTGCCTAGATAGTGGGAATTACACAATTGTAGCAGAGATAGATAAATTGTGTGGCCAAATTATGATAGTCATTTAAAGTGATAAATTATGTAATTACTTCTCATAACTTTATATTTTCCTCCAAATATAATTTAGTTAGATGCTGATATTGTATGAGAGAGAATTCACCAGTATGTGGTCAGAGGATCCTAGAAATATATATTATTTTTATATGTTTCAGGGGGAATGTTCTTGAGAACTCAATTGGGTTGACCACGATAGGACCTATAAATTAAAATATTTCTTTTAAATTAATTAATTGATCACAATATATTCTTATTCAAATTCTCCCTCTTCATTATAATGGTTTATACCTTTTTAGGGTCTATAGACCACTCAGGAGGATTAGGCATGGTAGGTTATTAATTTTAAATCGAATTGTATACATATTTCATGTGACAGTTCCAAGTGAATGTTCTAGGCTTGGAATGAGGATTGAGGTTGTGATGGAAACATATATGGGTTCATGGTTGGCCATTAGGATGACTTGTCACATAAACTTTAGGTGATATTGGTCACTAGGCTAGGAAAATTGGTCATCAGATTGAGTTGATGAGGCCAAATGATGGTGAGCATAGACTATGTGATATTGTATGGTGTTGACCATTAAGATGGGAGACATTATTGTAGGGGAATAATGTACCTAGATTATGTGTCTTTGGTACTATGATGGTGATTTCCAATCACCGTGATTTTCCAATTCACTTTTGGACTTTTTTCACAAAGATAAGTCTCAAATAATGAGGTGGTGTTAATGACTCAAGTGGGTAGAGGACATAATTAGATAGATCTTATAATGGTGTTGACCATCAGTGAGGTTGGAGGTTCTTATTATAGAAATCCAGGGGGATAGGGAGGGCCCTTCATTAATGCTGTTGGGAACATAAATTGGTTGTTGAGGGTCACTGTATATTTTGGCTACTTGGTTAGTATTTTTTGGAGAGACATATATCATCAATCCTCAGGAAATTGTTATTTGAGACAACTTATTTTAATGAAAACCATCATTGTACCTCATATTCCAAGCTTAGAGGCGACATGTAATTTTCAGTGTTCGAGTCGAAGGGATGAGGTACATCTTGGCCTTGAATTTTGAACATTGTTTCATGTATTAAGGAATGATGTGATGGGTTAGTTTTATAGAGTTTAATATTGAGGGTTCACCTAGGATTCCTTTTGTTAGGAGATTACTTGGTGTTTTGGCTATGTATCCTCACCTCTATAGTTATATATATATATATAAATACATGTAAATATTATCCATGTATAAAACTTGTGGTACATGGTATCCCAACGATGGAATAATAAAGTGAATACTTCCTTATGGATTTTAAGAATAATTAAATAGGTTTAATTTTTTTATACATGAACTACCTATTAATTGTTTTTAGATACACCTGCAATGTCTATGTTGTAATACAAGAACAAATTGATGGGGGCCTATTGAGATTTATTTTCACGCCCAACATGAGACCTTGAAGAAGCTTGAATATTTTATTCTAATCCAATTAGGTAATGAATAATGATCATATCTTGGACCCTAGTTTTCATGTCACACTTCATAGAAATGCACAGATGGAAAAATAAATTGGAGGTTCCTACATAAGATGGAGTTTACTTATTTGTATTTCTTTTGTTTTCAGTAATATTATTTTACGTATGTACCAGAGGTAGGATATAAGTGAACCTTATAAATTATTGTCATATATTAAATGATATGTTATGTCATGTTTTTTTTTATTAGCTAGAAGTTTTATTGTATTCTATAAATCGTATATTTGAGACAGTTGTTTATTAATTCTTCTTCCGATATCCTTTTCTACCAGTCTTGGTTACTGGTTCTGTTATTTTATCGAATTTATATACATATGTTATATAAATATATAAAATTACTATTATCCCCACAAAATCATATAGTATCCTCAGTATCAGCTCTTTACACCGCCACTCCTAGTTGGTATCCATTACCATATGCGGAGGCTCTCCTAAGGCTGAATAGGACTCCGACCTTGAGCACTATTCTGGTGGAAAAAGAGGTTAGGGAGATAAATCCAATAGAAAACAAAATAGATTCCCTAATTTACTCCTCTCATCCAAGAAACATTATTTTTGTCATAAATCAACCCTATGAATCAATTGTTCGAAAACCAAAATATGTTGTATGAAGAAGAGATAACATACCCAATCTAGAATTTCATTTTACTTCTTCCTCAACCTACTTAAATTATTTTTAAAACATTTTGTTATAATATCCTTAGTACAATCCAAATAAAAATATGTTATTATTTTAGGTTCATTACTTATATTTATATCTTCTTCAATGAAATGGGTTTTGAAATTATTATCCGTGTGTACAACGATCAACAGCCTCACAAAATTGTTTTATTCATTTTTCAATTAACACATCTCATAGATGGATATAGTGATAGGTTAAATGTTTATATATTATATTTATGATATTATTAATCTTATTTAATTACTATATCTCATATACCTTCCAGACTTCCATTATGGGGAAATATGATAATGTCGATTCTGTGTAAACCAAACTACCACCACATGTAGTAATGACATTATGTCATGATTTAAATGGAAGGTAAATGGGATGGATTTAATGAAAATATTTGATATATATTATAAATTAATATTTAATGGTAATATATTCTTTACATTTAATTATTTTTATCATTAATGAAAATGAAAACAACATTCATTCATACGTACGACCTACCATCACTATAAATTGTGTATTTCATTTTCTATATCCCAAATTTGTGGAATAATAAAAATAAAAATATACTAAATATATATGATATTAATATCATTGTAAAAATGTTTGAGATTAGGTAATGCTGATCAAATTAAGATGACCAAATAATTAACAAATCAAAACATACACAAAAAGTAACGTAGTTTTTACCCAAAACGTTACAATAACATGGAATAATTTATAAACATGTTATAAAAATTCATTGGTAAATAATATGTCATATGATATCTAAAGGTATGGTAATTTTATAGCTATATAATAAAATTATTTTTATTACATATGAGGGTTTAACATGTATGAAAGAGTCTATACATATATCAATGAGATTTCCATCTCACTTTTATTTTCTGTGAGATACATACCATATTCACCACATATTTATTTTTTTTGATGTTTATACGACCCATTAATGTATTTTATGATGTCTTAACTAAATTTTATTGGAATTTTTATATCCATTTGGTCATCAATCTTTCACAGGGAATGCAATTTAGTGCATCCAAAGAGGTAGGTTTTTTCTTATAAATCCTCATCATTTATTGGGATTGTCGATGTTTATGATTCCGATTATAATATATTTTTTCAAATCTCCCAATAAACTCATTAATTTTTTATACTCTTGTTATATCCTGAAAATACATGTTTTATCCTTTTTTTCCACTCTTTATTTACTCATAATATTAAAATATTTTTTTTAAAATATAGTCTTCATTTTTATCATTGATCAAAAACCCATTTTCGGTAATAATGTTTTCAAAAAAAGTTTTAAAAAAAGTTTTTAATATTCACTAGATGACTATTTAAATAATTTCATAAACATTTTTTTTAATTTTCACAAACTGATTTGAAATGTATCTCTATTTTTTTCAAAAATAATTCTTGTTTGCCATTTATGAAAAATTTGAATGGAATCATTCATGTGTTTGACAGGAATAGTATTTTCCACCATCATAACAAAATAATTATTTTTAATTTTTAATTTTTAATTTTAAAATATAAAAAAAATAAATATATTTCCAAAATGTTTTGTGATTTTTTATAAATTAATTTTTAATGGAATGTTATTTTTATCAATAAATTTTTTGAGCGTATATTCAATATAAATTTACATCTATGATAACATACTTTGAAAATACATATTCCTTACAAGGGATGTTGTACAATAATCCCATTATTATTATTTCATTGAATGGTTAATATTTATTATGATAATATGATAATGAATTTTTTTTTATTTCCATGGTTTAGGCCATGATAAAATTATTATGAAACCTGATTCTTTTTTCATAGTTGTTGTGACGATGAAATGTATATGAAATGCATTAATTTAACAGGGGTTATGATATGATGAAATGATTCTGAACCCCATTTCTTTTCATGGGCTCTAATGTGATTTATGTTTTATGACCTTGTGGCACACTCATGTATTACTTTTATTATATGATAGCGGTTTTTGATAACTATGGATTATGGTAATGTTATAACTAAGGATGGTTGTTACATTATAACAAAAATGGTTGGGAACTATTTGTAGCTCCAATGAATTGGTTTATTATTAATGTTATATGATCTCATAGAGTACATCAGAGGTTATACCCTGAAATATGGTGGTTCCATAGAGGTAATCCAATGCCCGAAGGAGGGTACACATGAGGTTATTCCAATTCTGAAGTAGGTACACAAGTGGTTATCCCATGCCGAACATGATATGAATGTATTGTTGGGTATCCTTGATATAAAAGTTTATATTATTTTTTATATGAGAAAAATATATGTCTTATTACAGTGTTATTTTCTCATATATCATGTTATTTTATTTAATTATGAGTCATGTCTTATGAATTACCAATATTTATGCCAATGAAAATGATTATGATATTTGATATGAGGGATACAGTTTTTAAATGATATGATCATGTTATCATACCATTTTTTGGTCATTATGTTCAGGTATTCCCCATGGTTTCCCTTACAAAGCATATGCACTCAACGTTTCTCATATTTCCATTTCCCTGTTTCAGAGAAAGGATTTATGTGGGGTATTTGTCAGAATAGTACAAAAGGGGATGATGTTTATAAGAGATGTTGAATATCATTAACTAAATAAGAATATTTTTTACCTAGTCTCAAAATGCAAAAAACAATTATGATCTTCCAATGCATGTTTTTGTATTTTAATGAATATACTTCTAAAATATGTAATATTTGTGGATGAGATGTTTCAGTCTCCATAGTTGATATCAGAGGAAAGAATTTGTTAACCTTTGGAAACATGGATTATAAAACCTTAGTGAGATCCTTGGAGATATTCCTATGTATATGTCTTGGGATATGTTAATGGATAATTCTATGTATTAATCCATGTATAAGACAATGTCCTAGAATTTTGGTAAAGGATAGAGCCATTTGTTTCCCAAAAAATTACATCCATGTTTGGATAAGAAAAGTATATGTGGTTCTAGAATAGTGTTACCAAAAGGTAGTAACTATAAAAGGGTGCACTGAGCTAGACATGATCATCACATGGTCCAAAAAAATGGGCCTTTATTCACACCTTCTTTAAAACTCCTTGGGGGACACGATTAGAATATTCAAAACCACTTTATGAACTATAATGAATAATTTAAATTGATGGTGGATATGAATGAGATAGGTTAATACTATTTTGTCATAGATTAATAAAAGGTTTCATTATTTAGACATTCTATAGTTTTTTCTTGATTATGTGTTTTCCACTATTATTAGAGTTTCAAACAATATTTTTTTCTTGATTTAGTAAATGGATTGAACCTGAAAGAACCATGTTAATACTGAATGTAATTGAAAATGATTTGATTCCCCTCCTACGAAGTCAATTTTAGAGTGGGATGGAATTAAAAACCTATTTGTTGTAATCAAAAAACATTATCAATCTTGAGTCATGGTGAAACTACAAATCAGAAAAGAAGGGGAAACATCTCTATTGAGTCCTTCATGAGTAAATTTCCATCTAATTTTGTGGGTCCACTGTTCCACTAATCACTAATCAATGGATCAATACATCTAAAAATATATTTTCCATTAAAAAATCTTTGGATCATGAAAAGGTCATTACGGTATTATATCATTTATAAGTTAATGAAAAACAATGATAGAAGCTTATTATGAATAAAATTTAAGATGAGGTTATGGGATCCATAGAATTGGCTATGAATGATAATATTGTTTTATTATGTAATTCCCATGTATTATATTAACCAATATGGAGATGAAATTTCTCGATCGCAAATATATTGAAGGTGAATATTCTGGTACCAATTATTCTTATTTTACAAGGCATATATATAATGATTTTGTATTAATAAACAATTCCGAAAGAAAAAATGAAAGATTATTTAGTGTATTAAGACAATGTATTCAAAATTCATTGGTAATAAGATGCATTAGTAGCCACCAAGAAGTCCTTCAATGTCCACTGATGGTAGAAATTGGAAATGGTGATTTTATCCATTAACATGGTTTGGATAAGAAAATGAATATAAACTCTCATGATTAATCATATAAATATGATTATAGAAAGAAATTTCATTCATTTATATTCTATAAATGTGGGAATAACCACTCAGGTAAATTACTTAAAAGAACAAGATGGTTTTACATGTGTTGTAAGCCTGTTCATCGTGAAAAATAATGTATTAGTATTGTGAAAAGTTCAGTAAATGAAATTAATAAGGAGATAGATATAAAAAAATGACACAACAAAACTCTACTATTTTAAGTGTATTTAGATTGGGTATTATATGATTCTATCCCAAATTCTTGGGAAATTTTCATTATAGTCCAAAAAACACTTCAACACATAGGACAAAGTGAAATTTTAAACAATCAAAATGGATGAAATAAATCATGATAATTATGAAACACATATGATCCCCTCACTGGATAGTTATTTCAAGTTTGATTTAATATGAGTGATTCCTATATAAATCATATTCTTCATCCTTTAGTTAAATTTCATGTAATTACCTCCCTCTACATGGATCTTGGAATAATTAAATCACAATTGATATTCAATCGTTACAAGGATTATCTAGAGATTCCATAAGAATTTTTTTTGTAATATAATATCATATATTTGGAATAAAGGGTAAATTTAAATTTATAGGTTCATATGCTTCCATGTAATATTAACTGAATAGTTATAGACTAATCATTGGTTTATGAGTTTAATGTTGATCATATTTCAAAATTCACTGACAACTATTTTGTGGATTGAAGTTATTGGAGTTTATTATGATTAAGTGTATTTTAAGAGACATTTATGCAAATAATTATCTTGGGTTTTTTTTATGTTTTATATATAAAATTACTTGAGGGTAAATTCCTTTAAAAATTTTAGTCATATTATTAATGGTATTGGAAAACATTAGGGTTTATATTACCCTTTATTTTTAGTAAATTATGTGTTTTATTAAATCAACATAGGCCATAAACACATATTATAGAAATTAGAAAATAATTCATGCTGGATCAACCAAAATAAATATACATTAATGAAGTGGTATGGTTTAATAGAGTGCAACATTTAATTTTACTTGATCAAGATTCAAAGTTTACCTAAATTTTTTCGTGAATAGTGATAAGAAGATGAGTTTTGGCACTTTGTATCTTCCTAATACATATGACTAATCATAAAAAACTTCTCAAACCCTAGATTACATTATTATATATTGTTCTATGAATATAAATGGTAGTGGAGAACAACATATTAATCTTGTTTAGTTTTTTTTAAAATTATATATTTCTCTTAATCCCTCAATATGATCATTTTGAATCCATTCATGGAATGAAATATAGAAATACAATTTAAAAGAATGAGGTTGCAGAAAGAAAGCTATTATGACCTAGGAATGTTGAAAATAGTACTGAATGTTAAGTCTATTTAGCAACTTATATGGGAATCACAATCGTGAAATAAATATAATGTGGATAATCATTGATGTGGTGTATAATTTGTAGTTTTATAGAGGTTTTATAAATAAATTTCAATGTGAAGGAAAGAAGAGGAAATTAAGCCCTTGGTATATCAAGACCGCTGAAATAATCAATCGTACCGAGACCATAGCTTATTTATTGGTGATTCCACTAAACCTCCATCAGGTTCAGGATGTTTCCCTTATATATCTCTAGAGGAAGTACATTCCAAATTAATCTCATAGATTAAGCTCAATGTTCATACCACTGGAGGATGATATTTCAATTGAAAAAAATTAGTGGAGATTATAGGTTTTATAAAGAAAGATCTATGTAATAATATGAAGCACCTGATCAATGTTTGAAAGTGAAACCACCAGCATGAACAAGTAATGTGGGAACCTGAGAATGTAATGCAGCATAATTAAAGTTATTTGTTTATACCAAAGGGATGAATCTTGAGGGTGACAATCAGTTTAACAGGATATAATGTAACAACCCAATATTTTTTGAAATATTTTTTTCAAATAAATTAATTTTTTTTAGTTTTTTAATTATAAATAACACTTAGTTTATATTGTATTACAGAACACATTATTTATATCATGAATTACATTCAACACTATGTTTAAATGAAACGTGACATACAAATAATATATAATTATTTTATATGATAATTATCACCCTGAAATTGTAATAGTAGAAATGAATAATATTACATACATTATAAAAATATTTACTTTACACATGTTCATAATATTATATATTTAGAAAAAAAACTAATTAAAATTGAAATTAAAAACTATTTGAAAATAATGTAAATCATTTTATAAAAACATGTTTTATGCACCCAAACATGTTTTACTTTAATAAATTTAAAAAATAACGTTTTTTGAATTATTTTAATTCATTTTACATATTATATATCCATAAAATATTATAACATTCATATTATGTGTTTTCTAGAAAAATGATATGAATAAAACCAATTTTTCTGTTAAAAACTATATTTTTTAGAAAAAATGTTTTCTCACATTTTGAACACTTATTTTATAATTATTGTTTCCCCACATTTAAAAATATTAGAAAAAATAAAAATTATTTTTTAAATATAAATTCAAAAGTTATCAAAGGGTAAGTTCTTAATAATTTTATGAAAACATAATTGTTTCGATTAATAGTGAAAAATACCGTGTTTTAATAAGAATTTTTATATATATTTAAGCATTTAGAAAAATAAAAATCATTTTAGAATGGTTTTAAATGTTAAATTATTTAAATTATATGCCTATTAATACAATTTAGGTAATTTTAATCATATCTATAATGAATAAGGGTATGAAAACATTTATTACATATGAATATTTTCTCTTTGAAAATCCACTTTCTCATATCATCTTCCAATATAATATGATTTAAATTCTAACACTTTTATGATTTGAATTTGGAAAAATTTATTTCCTATTTGTAATTATAATAATTTAGACTTAATTTATGACCATAATTAATATTAATATTAATAAAAAAAATCTTCACTTAAGTTAAGGTAAAAATAGTTTTATTGGGGTGGGCAGTTAAACTAAACAGAAATGTTTTAAAAATGACCGGAAAAAGTTCAGAAACCATTTTTATCAAAATTTCCGACCACATATCTTATATTTTGGATAATGGCCTATTTGTTTCCTTGTGTCATGTGATAAACATAGTTCCACTATTTTCTTTTCAAAAATTACAAGTGTGCCGCTCACCTCCCTTGTAAAAGGAACAACCCTCTCCTCTCATCTTGATGCTTCCAAAACTAGTTGGTTCAGATATTACCTACCCAGATAACATAAATAACTCCATACTACCATACAATAATCCTTATTTTTGTCATAAATCCAACATAATAATCATTTTTGGAGAAAACCAAAAGAATTTGTCCAAAGAAGATGCAATGTCCCTAACAAAGAGTTTTATTGTTGTTCATCCTCCACCTCATTCCATTAATATTAAAACAACCATAAATATTAACCATAGTATAATCCATATAATTTGATGTATTTATGTTAATTTTATGATCTATATTTATATTATCTTCCATAAAATGGGTTCTGAAATCATCATTTGCGTGTAAGGTAAACTACCACCTCCCAAACTAATGTCATCCACTTTTCCATCACCACATATAACAGATGGATGTATCTATTGATTAAATGTTTATATATGAATTTATTATAAATATGAAATTATTATATCACATTTACCTCCTCACAACCCATTTATTTAGAATACAATAATGTCGATTATGTGTACGACAGACTACAACCTCGTGAAGTGACGTGATTCGTTCACGCATTACATGTAAGGTAATAACAATTATTTTAATGATCTAATGTAATATATATAGAAAATATATTATTATTTATGTTAAATCCATAATTTTTATTCTTTCATTCAATATTTCATGATAATATAAATAATGTTTATGCATAAGTATAGCTTATCATCTCAATAAATCGTGTATTTCATTTTCTATCTCTAAATTTAATAGAGTACTCTAAATAAATATATACAGTATATATATTATCAACATGTAATGGATAAAATTATGGATATTATAGAATCATGATAAAATTAAAAGGAGAATAAAATCGAAACAGACATGAAAAATAGAGCAGTTATTGCCATAAATGATACTTAAACATGGAATTGATGGTAAAAAGATAATAAAAGGTCATAATTATTTCATTTATGATATGATATATATATATATGTAATTATGATTCTAGAATATAATTATAATAAACTTATATTTATTATATATGAGTTGTAAATGTGTTCAAAGGATGTTATGAATAATTAATGAGATTTTCATCTCACTTTTATTTTCTATGAGACACATGCCATATTCCACACAAGTTTCCTTAATGTGGCGAATATAATTACCATTAATGTATTTTATGATGATTCACGCAAAAAAAAATTTTATTTAAAAATACATTGGATGAACTCAATTTAATATGTATTATGAATCAGCGTGACCAAAGTTGTGAGGGTTTTATGATACAATATCACCATTTATTAGGATTGTTTATGTTTATGATTCAGATGATGAAATATTTTGACCTATCTCTCAACAAACACATGAATTTTACTCGCTTATGGTTGTTTCCTAAGAATAAATTTTATCCCTTCAGTTTCCTCTATTTATTTACCCAATTGTTCAAAATATTGTTGTTTATAATAACAATATTTATTACTATCTTCAGTCAAAAATGAATTTTTTCATCCAAAACCATTATTTCTGAAAATGTTTTATAAACAATGTTTATCATATTATAATTTATTTATTATCATAATTTTTATCCATGTTTTGTTTTTCATAAATTTTTTTTATGAAATCATAATCTTATTTTAGAAACCTTGAACTTTTCATTTTTATCGAAAATGTGAAAGGAATCAAGGACATGTATTAAATGAATTATATTTTCCACCATGATGGCCATCTTATTTTTTTTAATAAAATTTATAAAATTAAATTTTTATTTTGAAATAGATAGATTTAAAAAAAATATGAGCAATTTTTTTTGAAATGTTATTTTTAATGAAAATTTATCTTCCTCAATAAATGTTACAAGTGTAGTTTCAAAATAATTTTCCATAATAGATTACATACTTTGACATTACATATGGCTTATTGGGGATATGATCCAAGGATGTAATTATTTTTCATTATATAAATGTTTTATGTTTAAAATGATAAGATATTAATGACACCAATTTCATTCAATGGGTTATACCATGATAAACTGCTCGTGAAACCCACATCATTCCAAGGGGTTTTTCTATGATGAGAAGATAAAATGTATATGAAAATCATTTATTTTCTTTGTATTATGGAACAATGTAATTATTATGAACCCCATTTTTCTAAAGGGTTTAGAAATGATTAATGATTTATGACCTTGTGTAACACACATTTATCATTATCATTATGTTATCATGGTTATGTTATAACCAATTATGTTTGTTACATTATAACCAATGGTGATGGTTAAATTATATCCAAGACAGTTGATACTAATATATCACAATTAATTGGGTAATAATTAATGATATATGAGGTAAAATGTTTCATTGGGTGTTATCAAACTCCCAATAGTCTTTACAATTTAGGTTATCCCAAACCTAGAAGATGGTACATGGGAGGATTTCCAAAGCCCAATTTAGGAAGAAATTTGTTATCCCTGACCAAACATGGGGTTAATGTCTTATTGGGGTGTACAAAAAAAAACGATTTTTTATGATGATATATTTATGAAAAATATATTTCTTATGTAAATGTTATGTTTTTATGGCTATTTTTTACTCCATTTTTATTTATGTCCTATGAACTTCCAATATTTATGAAATCACAAATGATTTATTTATTTTTGATGTGTATGGTATGGTTTACTTATGTTTTTATTGTGTTTCCATACCCCTATGATCACATTATGTTTCCATATTCTCCAGGTTTACCATTACTAAGCACGTAATATCACATATTTATATGTTTTTAGAACAAGATATATAAAATGGATTTAATTATGGTATGTGTTTAAGAGTTCAAAATGGGAGGATCTTAATGGGAGGCTTTGAATATCATTCACTAAATCTAAAGACTGGGTACCTACTCTTTAAAGCACTAAACCATTATAGTCTTCAAGAGTTTGTCTGTGAAATGATAATAATATTTTTATAAAAGTGTAATATATATTTATAACAAGTTTGGGACTCTACAAATTATCATTCCTAAATATTAGAGAAACATTCGAACTTTTTATTTTCCATCCAATGGAAAATCAAAAAATCACTCATATGTACGAGCAGACTATCTTCTCATGAATCGATGTATTTTAATTTTTATCCAAGTATCAAATTTATTATATATATATATATATGATAATTTAATTATGTGTTATTATATTTAGGATATAATCATAATTATGGAATGTTACAATGATAATTACCTTTCCCCATATTCATTGAAAAATGGAGCCATTACTCATGTGTAAGTACAACCTAATGTGTCCACGATTATGATATAATTCATTTTTCAAAACCATCAAACACATGTGGTTATCAAATTATTATTAATGTATATAAATCATAATTATTAAAAGAATATGATTCTATAAATTATGTAATCATGATCCATTTGACCAAATTCATCCTACAAGAGAATTTTTTGACTGTTGAACCAAGCAGCCTCAAAACATTTGAAGTAAACATAATAAATTATGTTATTACGTATTCCATATGTGTATGTGAAATAAAATGAATAATTATACATGGATAGGTTATTAAGAAATTAAATAATTAATAAAATTTTATTATTTTGGATGATATAGAATGTTCATGACAAATAAGACTTGAGGTAACATAAACATTAACATAAAAAATAATTTTAAATGTTATAAATATTTTTTTTCTAAATAATTTTCATCTATACACATATTTTTTAAATTATTTTAGTGATGTATTTAAATATACAAAAATTAATTATTAAGGAAACATTATTTCTGTTTTTTACATTCTTTAAAATGATTTCAAAAAGGTATATTTTATTATATTTTATATGGATCATTTTCATATTCTTCACCAAAAGTAAAAAGGAATGTATTTTTTCAATAAACATGCTGTTTGGATATTTTACTTTTCATTGGATATCTAAATCTTGCAGCATTTTCCAGATACCATTGCATTGAATTTAACTCATGTCTTCTTTAGGTAAGATGTGTCTCAAGAACAACATTAGTTATGTAGGATTCACATAACATATATGCCTTTTAGTGTATGATTTCACATACAATAGAGGGGAAATTTTTTTAATGTTCCAACAAATTTAGATACAATTTTATTTCATATAAATATGTAATGGAATTTTTCTAAATATTCCAAACTTGAATATTGGTTCATTCTTATGCAAGTTCAAATGAGTCTATGGGGATACACTCTACAAGGAATAAGACAATGACATAAGCATTCTAAACAACATTTGGAATGACCCCAGTGGGTTAGTATGCAATAGGTGCATAAACATTGGACCCCATGTGGCTGTAAATTTTGTGGGTTCATTTTATTGGAATAGTACTACATGGAGATGTTTTTTGTGCATATTCATGGAGATTATGGGTTCCCATGTTATGGGTGGTGGATTTGGCTAATGACTACCATCACATATGAGACACGATAGATGGGTTTTCTAACATATTGAGGTCATTTTATGCATGTAAAAAAGCATGATTAATTCCCTAAGAGTTGTGGCCTTCTAGAGGTTGGCCTAGGCCAAGGTGGTCATTGATAGTGACCTTATCATGAGACCTTAACTTTGTGCTATGTGTAATAGATTACCATTCTTTGTTTTGAGGGATTGATACACAATAGGTGTTGTTGGGTATAAATAAAGTCATGGGTAAGCCTTAGATTCATTAAAATGGAATAACATCAAGTTTTTTTGGTTGTATTTAAGGTTGGTTCCAAGTAATCATTCATATATTTTACCTAAGAGCACTATTATTGTTTAGTACATGAATCAATTTAGACGTTGGATGGGTTATTAAATGGTGTATAGAGTTTGGGTAGAAAAATTTGATCGGAAAATGATGTCCAAATGGTTGGATGGTCATGTGGATAGACATGACTCATACAGAAGTTCCATTATTTCAATGGGAATTCAAGGAAGATTCATGACCAATGATGCTAATAGTCCAGAAGGTATTAACTGATTGAATGGTTATATGAGCCTAGTTATTGTAATGATCAATACAAAAGGTTTTTCAGTTTGGTTTGGTGATTGGATGACCAAAATTGTGTTTATTTGGGGTTTTAGGTGTAGTCAATATGGTTGGAACATGTTGGAGGTTCATGTTGTCATTTTGGATATGTGAATGGGTGGATTTAGTATTAGAACGTGTTGATTTCTGTGAAACCAAGGGGATGTGTGATGAATGTGGAAGTAACACATGGTTTTGGATCAGTGCAATGTATCATATTCATTTCCGTTTAGAATCATTCAATCATGATGGAGATAATCGAGAAGTGTATAGGTAGTGCTACAATAAACCACTGTTAATGGATAACTGGAAGGGAGTCATCAGGCATTAGATAGTTTTGGTTAATGTGTCCCTATTGAATCATGGTGTATGAGAGTTTATGACGCACTTTTGGGACAGGAGGCCTAAAACCGTTGAATGGATTTGACATGACCTGATATTAATAATTGACACTAATAATGGAGAGGTTTTGGTGGTAGATGTTAACAACCCCTTAGTATACTGCTAATAAATAGATGATCATGCCTAATTTCTTACATCTTCTTGAGTACATTATGAGATAATCGATTATATACACAATTTTTTAAATTACAGGTCTGGTTAGATGAAAGGCCTCTCTGGGGGATGTTCTTGTAGTGATGTGTAAGGATATTCATATGGTGGGGAGCCTACCATAGGATATTGTTGGATGATCCTAATGTGAGATTGGTATTTGGATTGGTTGAACAGATCAAAGGGAGGCCAATGTGATGTTTGGACAAAATTTAGTTATAAGACTAATTATATTGGATCCATGTAAACACCTGATTTGAAATTTGGACAAAATTTTGGATAGATTAGGTGTTTTGAAATCATTCTTAGAATGTACTAGTGTAACCAAATGGTGATTCATAGGGTGATTCCATGGTCATGAAATTATTATTTGGGTGACCCCCATTTCATGACATGTTTCATGGGGTGGATTCATGTTTCATCACATGACATAAGGGGAGAACAATTGTTTCACTACATAGTTCATGGGGTGAATCATTTGGTGAAATTATTCATGACATGTTTTAGTGGACTGAATTTATGGAACCTCTTTCTCAACCCACATCATTGTTCCTAATATGTTTACTATTCTAATAAAATTTCAACCCAGATGGATATGGTCTAAATTAATAACAATAACATCTTGTGATACGATTATTGAATCTGAGGTATATTGATAATATATAATATAATTTATAAAATTGTCCTTCCTAAACATCATTTTTCCTTCTTCTAATCGATATTTTATGAAATTTTTCATTGTTGGATCTATTGAGAATTATAATTTCCAAAATTGTAAATTCACATATAAAAATAAACCATTGATCCCCTATTAATAAAAATATAAATATAAAAACCCTATGAAAAATAACCACCATTTTATTGGGGTTATTTATTAAAAAATGTAAGAGAGAAATAAATAATATATAAATTTAAGATATGAAGGGTAAGATGAGTTCACTTGTCATAAACAACTTAGTTAGAATGAGACCTCCTTAGAAATTTAAATATAGATCAATGCATTCTTATGGATTCCAATAACATTTCCAATTGATTTGAGAAATCGAAATTTAAAGGACGAAATTTATTAAAGTTTGGTAATGTAATGTCCCGATAATTTGCAATGTACTTTTCATAAATTAATATTGTGTTTGATCAATTTCTTAGAACACATCACTAAGACATAAAGTACAACATAACATTATATTATAATTGAAAGGTGTCATATGAATTTATGGTTAAATATAGAGTAATCTAAATTAGGTAGTATATGTATATATACAAATTAATGAAATTTCTTATAACTAATACATTGACAAAATTCAAGTAATATAGATATATCTTAATAAAATAGATATATGTGGAAAATATATTTTCAAAAAAAAAATGGTTCTTCATGCAGTAATAATTTTATTATATTTTTGAAATATAATGGTTTAAATGGAATGTATTGATAAAATATACACTAAAATAATTTAACATCCATCCAAATAATTATGATATTGAAAGTAATAAATTTATTTTATTCATAGAAGAGACATGTGTCATAAAAGATTTTAATCCAATATATGAGAAATTATTTTATCCAATTTAGAAATTGGATCATAAAAAAATAGTTGAATATTTTGATTAATCTTTTTAAAATTTGGTAATGTGATTAATTTAATTTTTATGAATACAATTATGTAACCAAGATATATATTGGTTAATACATTTAAATAGATATTTTTACTGAATTATACTTTTCTAAATCATTTTTTAAATTAAATTTATCTACTTTAAAATTAAAACTTTAATACTATGTTTATAAATATATACAAGGAAATTTGCATTCATACAATTTGGAATAAATGTTAAATAATATTAAGATTAAATAATTATTAAATAAATCTTTTCTATTAAATTATAATTTAAATTGATTACTTATTTTATTTTAAAATTTGATTTTATCATATATAGGAATTTAATTACCTTAAATGGATCCCCAATTAGAATTTATAATGGGGAAATTTTGTAATAATTTCTCAATTATATTATTCATGATTAAATAATTTTCACAGTTCAATTTTAATCATTATTTATATGTGTTAAAATGGTAAATATTTTATGGATAAAATTTAACTAAATTAACTAGACACATAGACCTTCTGGAATGCCTTGTATTAGATGGAAATTCATACTTAAATTTCTCACCAATATTTTCCCACCAAACACACCTAACACTATTGAAATTTATTTCATAATCCTTTCCTATTATTATTTTCAAAAAAATATTATAACCGATTTTAATCTATTAAAGGAGCTCACAAACACCCACTTCATGAAACTTATACATTTAGAAATTAACATGAAACTCTACCCAATTAACTTATTAAAGATCCCCAATATATTTTTGGAGGTATCTATCTCAAAAAAGGATCCTCAAGTCCTTAATTTCTAAATAATACTTCAATTGAATATCAAAATAATCTGCAAATGTATTATTATCACTTTAACATCCATTATTTATCCTTCTCATCCACTCAAATTTAAAACCATTCTAATCACATGAATATAAAAACATAATTATAAATAATATAAAAAATGAATATTATATTATTTATCAAATCATTATCTCTTCCCCTCACGTTGAAAATAAAATGAATAGGATGCCCATGTGTGTGTAGACTACCACATACCTGTACAAAACATATCGTTTTTCATCACCACATTTTAATGTTGGTTCAAGAAAAGTTTTTAGTGTATAAATAATTTAATTAAGTAGATATATAAATTCAATAATTATTATTTTCCATTATATAATTAATATTCTCAATAAGATGTCATTATAACATGTAACGCCTAAAATGAACACACTAAGACAAAACATAATTTATATATAAGTGAAAAATTAATTTTCACTTAATAGATTCTTATAAATGTTACCAAAAATGATTCTTCATCTTAATAAAATGAAAATAATTTAATTATACATTTTTTATGATTATATTATTACAAAATAATTACTTTCGTATACATACTCACATAAAGATTTGAACATGTTCATGTGGGGTTGTATTAACTAACTACATTAATAATGCTATAAATTTTGATCAACTGCGAACATTGAAACATTATATTGGATATTTAAAAGTAAATAATGATTTTGTGGTTATGTAGTGGTAATATAAACATATAAATTATTAATCATGGCAACCAATTTTGTGTTTTTTCTTTCCATAGGACATGAAGACGGGTATTTAATGTGGGAAATTTATAAGTGGGTATATGTTCGAGTGGTTGTGAATAAATATTAATGGGTTTTGAAAAATAATCTTTTGTTTTTATATTCTTAAAATTCATTAAACCTTTGTTTATCCATTTTTTGATACTATTTTTACATTTTAATGAATATTCATGTAATGTAATGAAATAAATGTGTTGATTTAGCTCGAGTTTCTATAAGAATAGCTTAATGTTCAAGTAGATAGGACAACTGATTCTGAATTAATATATCCATAAGAACATAAAATAATGTTTTAAATTAACTATGATTTGAGTATAGGGTAGGGGATATTCTACTAGAAGGATACACCAATTTCAGAAAATGGGTAAGGAGATTGTATATTGGACTACTGGAAACTCAACATTGTTGATTGATTATAAATGCGGGAAATGATATGTAAAATGGTTTTCATGGATTGAATATTGAGGAAAATAGGTCATTTCCAAAATGAAAACTATTATAAATCCAATAAATATTTTTCTAAATTAGATTTTACAGTTATTATATGCGTTATATAATTTTTATAATCCTATACCTTTGATACTAGAGAATCATTCCACCCAATGTCCATAAATGGGTGTATATGGAAGTATGTATCTTGATGTCTTTGATGAGTTTATATTTTTTATGATTAAGGGACCAAGATATTTCAAAAGGGTTATAACATCCCACAATTTTCTCTTATGAATATTATGTCATTATTTTGATAAATAAACTAATAGTAATATATTCAAGGATCAAGAGGATTAGTTTCATGGAGAAAATACTCTCATTCATCACTTATACATAATAAAACTGAATAACTATTTAAATAAATCATACCTATCCTCAAAAAATATATCATGTTCTCTTTAATATAAGAAATCTCATTAATATATAAATTAAAAAAGGGTTGAGCTAAAATCCTAGTAATGTGAGGGATGATATAAATGGAAAAACATACATGAATTTATAATAATTGGGGGAAAATTATCATTATAATAATTTTATAGGAATTTGATAAAAATAAAATTAATAAGGGAGGTATTTTATAAATTCATTGAATGTTTTGTATAAATAAAATCAACCATCATAATATAGTTTCCAAATACGACACATAGTTGGTTACAAATCTAGCACCACGCTCGCTCATAACATATGTTTCTAGATCATAAAATAATAATTTTGAACAAATATTTAATATATTTTTAAATAATACACGTAATATGATAAGAAATTTATTGTTACCCAATGCATTATAGGGATATATAATTTCAGGCCCTCCAATCATATCATAAAATTCTAACAATCATGTAACTTAGTAGAATGTAAAATAATCACAGTCAATAAATAAACTAATGAAAATTAATGGATTGCATAAAGGATTTTAAATAATAAATTCATTCATACCCTTTGGGGTTCCCAAATGAATTAAGTAAACAATACATTGTCATCAAACACCGACATTCTTGAGTGGAGAAGATGAAACCGAATTGGAGTCCATGAAATGTTTTATGAATTATAATATATTCAAAAAATATTTGAATAAAGATTTGAAAATATTTAAAAATTGTGAAAATTTGTGTATAATTAAAATTAAATGTTAAATTATTGTGCCTCTAGAATAGTAAACCAAGGCATTTAAAAAATTGAACAATAAGTGAATTATGTTCGTTATTTAAATATTTTTCTATTATAAGATTTTGATTATTTTTTCTTAAATTCCATCATTAATGGTGAGACATTCTGATAATCTATTTTACTTAAAATATCATTTCTTATTTTGATTTCGGTATTTTTAAGGTCTTTTTTGAATTACGAAAATTAATTCCTTATGATTAGAATAAATGATATGATATATTTATATATTATGTATAACTCATTCTATCCATCCATAAAGGTGGTGGGGATTAGAGAGTAAAAAATTTCATTATATGTGGTTAACTAATACTGATAGGACATAATCAAAATAGGGGGAAAGAGAAGTATGACATATAAATATATAGTAAATATAATAATTAAAATAGCCTAGGATTTTGGAGAAAGTCAAATACCATTATGTTTTTTGAATTTTGTAATTGGTGAGTATGCCAATATCATTTTTGATGATGGATTCCTAGTTTTTAGTTTTCCTTGAACCATATATCTTTTTTTGTATAGGATTAGAGGCTTAGAATGTACCTTAGGTGTTCATATGGGTTTTGGTTTTATTGGAGGCCTGAAGGAAGGTCTTGAAGGTTTTAGGAGAATGCACACAGTTTAGGTAAACTATGCTACAACAGCCAGCAAACTGTGCAACACAATTTTGAACGTCCTCATGGATTGGTAAACATGGAGGGTTGGGGTGCACGATTGTGCATGAAAATATTTATCCCATTACATAGGACATTTAGATGACATACACAGTATTAGAGAAAACTATGTGTTAGCCACATTTGTAGTTCCATTTAGGATATGTCTTCACACTATCGCCCACCATATTGCCACACAGTTATGAAAACCATGTGAGAAAACTTTGTCGTATCATTGAATGGGTGAAATGATTTTTCAAACAATATTACCATTTTCTTTCTTCCTATTCTTTTCTCCCCTGTTGGTCACATACATCAATAAAGATATATCCCCTTTCTTCATCCCCTATTGTGTGATCCCCCTTCTTTTTAAAATATCTATTTTTATCTTTATCAGGTGAGTTCAAATCATATGAACAAGGTTATCCTAACACATCCTTCTCTATTCCTTTTATATCACCAAATAGACCACTGTACATTTTCACATCTTTTTCCTTACTTCCAATGCGTTTAATGTAAATGTCAATTTATTCCAAATCACTTTAAGTTATAGGTTAATATCATATGTTCCTATGTCTACGAATCCAAGGAAGGTAGTCCATACATTTATTTGTTATTTTACAAGTTTTTTGTGGGAGGGGCTGTGAATTGTAGAGATTTCCTTTGTTTATCGACCGAGAAACTAAATTTCATTATGTTTCATTTAAATTAATAAAATAGTAGATATTGGATATCATTGGGTATTCCTTCACCTTTTTATACGTGTGAGGCATGGTTTTATGTCATCAAGAACATGGGTAGTTATCATGGGGTGTACCTTATATTAATTTGTGTTGTTTTTTGAAATTTATTGTTCAATTAAATTATATTATATTGATTTTTTTATTCAATTCAATTATATTATATTGATTTTTTTATTTAAATGATCTACTTCATTTAAATATAAGTGAATTTACTATATAAATTTATTGGGCTATAATATTCAAATACATCGTATAAAGATGGCCTCACCTTGAATATTGAGGTGGCATAGCCATCGAGATTGAGGCAATGTAGGTTATCTAGTTGGGCTTGGCCTTAGTTACATGATTTATGTGATACCCAATTGGGTGAAATGGTCATAGATTGTAGAAAAAGGCCATTATGATGGAGCCATGGCCTTTGATATTTGATGGAATAGAAAACAGAGTAACATGGCCATAGGGAAAGGTGGTGCCATAGTTTATGTGGATTAGGTACTATTTTGGTGATTTCACTCACCCATGTGTGGGGAAAGAGTTGTTATAATCATGTACACACATGTTGAATCAGTTATGGGGTGGTTTTCACCACTACATGTTGGTAGAGACTGCCAATTGTGTGTGTGAGGAAATTTTTTTGTGGGTGGTTGTTGTGGAAATCCATAATGAAGTTGAGGATACGTTATATTAAAGTGGTACAGATATAGGTTGGGGGATTGGGCCTACAGTGATTGAGGCCATTGGGCCAGGATCCTTCTGGATTATCTTTATAACCACTACTAAGGGAGTCATTATATGAGCTGATGATGATTTAACATTGATGATAGATATCGTTATTCCTCTGGACGTCATTCTTGATCCAAAGGGTGCTTTCAACTGGGGGTTTGGGGAAACATGTTTTAATCGATTGGGTGTGCCTTTGGAATGTCAGTGACTTGATTAGAAATGTGGTTTTTAGAGGAACCTGGTGAATGTTTATTTTTCTAGAGGTGGAACGTGAGGGTTCAGTTGGAATTTATATACCTGTGGTTTCCTTGGGATTAGGCTAAGGAACCTCCCTAAAATGACATTCCAGCATTGTCTGAGGATGGTAACAACTTCTTCGTGGCTTTTTATCACCAATGTAGTGTCTATTTATTTTATTCATGTGTCTCTATTTCTAGTATTTATATTTTACCCCTTCTTAATCACATATTTCAGGTGCACACATATTTTTGGTACCATAATGATACTCGTTCTCACACCCTATATGCATTTGTAAAGACACATGTATACTTTTTTGTTGTATATTTCTTTATGGGAATGGGCTGTAAATTTGGATGCTAGTTAAGTTTGCTTTGATGGATGTATAGGGACCTTGAGGTTCTTGCCTTAGCTGGAGTTTAATGTTTAATTTTTATTTATGTTTCTATATGATTATGTTATATGTACATACGGATGGTCGTCCATGGGATACCCTTTACAACCTATTGTTCAATATGACCTAGTTTGGTTGAATTCCATGTTTTACTTCTAGAAATGGAATGTTTCTGTGTTTATTTACATCCACTACTAATGTTTAGTTATATTTACACTATTTGATGTTAGTGATTTTGCTTCTACTTTTAGCAGGTCTGGTTGATCATGTTACGTCTTTTCTTCCCATTCCCATTATATATATCTACATAGACCATTAATACACTATCACCAGTGGATATAGTATCCCCACAATTGCCCATTTATACCCTCACTAATATTTTGAAACCTTTGGAATATGGGGATTCTTGAATAAGGCCAAATAGCCTCTGAGCAAGGGCACTATTTGAAAGTGGTTTATGGGTAGGGCCACTACAAATGATATGAGAAGATATTGTTTTACCTCTTTACATGGTATTGCCTTTTATGGTTTTGGTATATTTGAGGCATGGATATTATCCAAACTTAGATTATAAATCATGCATGGGTACATGAATCCCCAATAATGGGAGACAAACCATGTTACCATTGTTTTAAATTACAATTATGTTTTTTCTAAAGTAATAGTTTATTTTATTTACACCGTCTTGGTGAAATTGGAATGATATTTCTTACTTGTTATGATTGGTAATCCTTTGGCCTAGTATGGAATGGGATGATACATTCAGCATTGTCCAAGTATAAAAAGGAGTGATAATAATTCATGCCTATTCTTATGATAAGGAGAATACGACATTTTAAATTATATATGAATGTAACTTTTATATAAAATATTTTTCATTTCCATTGGTGTCCAGGATTATTCTAAGGGGATTAGGTTGTCTAAAATGTCACCAAAGGGAACTAAGAAATGTTTTCCTACCAAGAATCTCCTTGGTGAAATCATACACTACCATCCTAGGAAAGAGGACCTAATGGAATCTTTATGTGGTATTTATATATATATATATACAAACACATATGGAGGAATATATTTCCCTTGTTTTTTTAAGATAAGGAATGTACAGTGCTACGGGGTGATGTTGACCACCAAGTTGGGCGATGAGGCCATCAGCCTAAGGAGACATGGTTTATCATAATGGTAATTTCCTAGTACATATTTCATACATGGATCTATTATGGTAGTGTGAGGAGACCATGAGTCTAGTAGGCCATGTGGCATAGTTACGTTGTGGTTGAGTAAGTGTAGTCAGCTGAAAATACCTGTTTCTTCATTCACAACCTGAGATATTTGTAAAAATGTTATCTAGGTTAACCCTCCATGTAATTATATTTTGAGGGTTCCCATTTAAAAAGATGTGATGGACCGTTAGGAAGGTGATGATTTATTGTGGTAGGAGAATGATCAAGTTGATACCCCTGAGGGTCTGAAAGAGCAAGTATATGCTTAAGCATAGGTTCTAGTAAAGGAGGAGTAGCCACTATAGTTTATTTCCTTAAGGTTGTTACTAGATGATATGATCAAATAGATCTTAATATGTGTTATCTAAGGTATTGACATCAGATCATAGAAAGTACACCCATATATTGTGTATCTGACTCGGGAGTTCCAATCGCACCACCCACTACTTTTATAGGGAGAGTGTAGTACACCAATAGATGAGAACTAAATTGTGTGAATAGAGATAATTTTTGGAGTAGCTAGATATGTGAATAAGGTGGTGGGAGAAGCTGTAAACATATATACATATATTAATAGTAACTCACTAGTGGGATTACCAGGTATAGGCATGTAGGGACTGGCTCAGAAATAATTTGAGTATAGGTTCCTCGACCAATCCTTCTCGAATATACATTGGAAAACAGAGATCGGGATTTTTTAAACCATTAGTAGGGTAAAATGTCTATCATGGACTACATAGGAATTTTCACTGCATTATCTCACGTTTCACCCATCATGGTGATAGACAACACCTCTAGGGTGAGGTATTTATATGGTAGTTTTATAAATTCCTTTTTGGTGTAGTTAATCATCTTTATGATAGAATCATTATAATCGGAGATGAACCAGGCTCACATAAACTAGGGAAACGTGGCAGATAGGTCATACATGAGTTGGGAAGTGTCTTTAGGTGATTTCAGTGGCACTACATCATATGGAAGGGAAAAAAGGCCTAGATGTATTTTAGAAAGTAATATAGGCTTATTACTTAAGAAACCCACCTCAGAGTGTGTATTTGATATTTTTCATTCTGTTGGGGTAGCTAGTATATTTCCTGACACAGTTATAGTGGCCCCCAAATGTGTTTTGGGCATGTGGATATGTCAAAAATCTCAAGAGGTACTATCAGAAGCATTCTATAATAGTCAGTATTAGAAGACTGGGGTAGACATAGGAGCATGAGATTGAACTAGGGTCAGTACTAGGTCAGGGTATCTGAGCCTCAGATGTATGCAACTATCTTGGTAGAGATAGAGAGACCCAGGAGTGGTTTTAGTGGTCAGTGTATGGTGTATGAACACAATGTCTTCTGGATTTAGGTAGTCAGGATTTAGTCTAGTTACACATTGTAGAGATTCTAAGGTTTGATCAGGCTGGTGAGTCAACAATAGTCAGAGGACCATCGTGGTTATAGACAAAATTCTTGTCCTGTTTTCATTACCTTTTTTGGATTGTCTGGTTTAGGTGATCATGGTTTCTATGATATGCATATGGACTAACCAGATTCTAATTAGAAGGTTTTTATCCAATATGATTCTATATTTATAAATATGTGGTCAGTCAAACTATGACTTATATGTAAGAATTATAATGTGAATGTCTATGAGATAAATTGTGATCGAGGAATCGAGGTGATATAGGTTACATAAGGTGCATAGGCATTTGGGAATCATTCTAAAATGGGACTTGAATGAGGTGTGAGGAACCGAGACTTATATTAGCATTTGATGAGATGTAGTACCTCGTTGGTGCCATGTTTGTCATGGGAACGCGGCGGAAACCAATGTGTTGTATAATATAGATTAGTGTGAAGTATTAAACTGGAGTAGCTGATGAGGTGAAGGAGTGATAATCCATCATGGTAGGATGTTTGAGTCCTATAATGGTTAATGGACAATTTTTTTTATTAGAGTTTTTTGGTCAGGATGCGACCAGGATAGGGCACTACTAGGGTGGGGATCCCACATGATGTAGTTGACCTATTACCTTGAGATCAGAGTAGTCCAACTAATTTTCATTGGGGTGGGTATAATAAATACCATAATTATGTTTTTATAACATAGGTATTAGATATGTTATGATGCGAGGATTGTATCGTCCTAATTTTTAGAGCGGGTGGAGAACCTCTCCCTTTTTAAATTTTTTTTGAATTGGTCAGTATTCAAATTTATTTTTTGATCATCAGAACCTAATTTGGAGTTTTATTCCAACCCTATATCATTGCATTGGATGGTTATAGTGGCCTGCAAATTGATTCATGTGTTTATATGGGTTTTGGGTGCAACAAATATCAGAAGTATTATTTTTAATGTTGTAGTTCAAGGTGTATTATTTATGTATACGATGATGCCACTTCCCGCAAACCATGTAGCCCAATTTTGATGTGTCGCATTGTTTGGTAAAATTTTCAGGTTGGGGTTCCTGAAAATATGTAAACCTATATAATTTTTGCATAGGGTTTCACTATACTTGCACATGATTTGGGAAAATAGTTTGCAAACCCTGTATTTAGTTCCACATAGGTAGTATCCTCACATTATATCATGCAAATTGACTGCATGATTAGGAAAACTGTGCTCGCTAATGATACGACATCATTAATGTGGTGAAATTAAATTTTAAACTATCTTCCCTTGTTCTATATTACCCTTCTTTTATCCCCTATTTATCACATACATCAGTTGGGATCTCACCCCTTTCATTCTCCCCTAGGGTTTTATATCCATAATTCATTTGATCACCGTTTTGATTTTCATCTTGTGCATTATAACTATATCAGTAAGGCTCTCCGAACCCATGATTGTTTTTCATTTTCTCACTCCTCTTGGAATACAAAATCTTTGCGATTACATTTTCTGTATTTTCTGGTTATTTGGTTCAAATTTAATTTTCTTCCCAATAACATTCAGTTAGAGGAAAAAAAAGTAAATTCATATTTTTATGACTCCAAGGTAGGTGGTGCATAACTTTCTTCGAGAATTTGATAGTATTTTAGCAGTTCATATTTTACAGTGCCATTGTGTTGACTGATCAGGACCCAAAATTTCATCGAGTTTCTTTTAAATTAATTAAAATTTTGATCTGTGATGTCATTGGTCATTCCCTCACCATGTATGTATATGGAAGGCTAGGTTAGAGTTGGTTGACCACATGGGCAGTTTGGCCAAGGGTGTTTCTTTATATTAGTTTTTTTGTTTATATAAAATTATCATTTAATTAAATTATACTAAATTAAATTAATTATTTAAATTATATGTATCTTTTAAATTGTAGTGAAATTCATATATAAATTGTCTGTGTTATACTTCTGGATCCATGGGTTGTGAGGGGATTCACCCAAGATTTGATGTTTCATGGCCATCATGATTTTGGTGACATTTGTTGTCTAGATGGGCTTGTCCTAGGATACATGGGTGACCTGATAATCGATTGGGTGACAAAGTCATCTGTTGAGGTGGCATGACCATCATGTTGCTGTCATAGATCATGATATTTGATGTAATTTCCATTTTATATGAGTCACACGGTTATATGGTCATGAGGTGATGTAGTTGATGTTTATTATGTTCTATTTTGATTATTTCCCCTGACATGTGATTGTCCAAAGCATTTTTTGAGTAATATATACACATGTTGACTCTTTGATGAGGTGTTTTTGACCACATGTGTGGGTATAGTCCCAGTTAGTGTGTCTTAGGTAATTTTTTGGCGGTTCTTGTCGTTGAAATCCACATATAAGGTGAGGAGGCATTAGATGATAGTGATGAGGCTTTTAGTTGGGTGTTGAGGTCTACCATACATGAGGTTGTTGGGCCATGAACTCTTTTGATGATGCACATCATCATTCCTCAGGGATTCATACAATAAGATGACAATGATTTTACTTTTATTATTTATACCATTCTGCCTCCAGATGACATTCAAGAGCCAATAGGTGCATTTGATTAGGGGTCTGAGGGACTAGGTTTGTATCGATTTGGAATGACTTTTAGGAGTTAGTGAATTTCTATAACATGAGGTGTCAGGAGATTGTGTTTCCAAGAAAATTTTCTAAATATGGATCCTATGTTTTCAACTATGATTTATATCTCAGGGGATTCCTTGGTCATCATCTACAGAACCACTCCACTATAGTATTTTGTAATTGGATGAGGTAGGTGAAAACTTCCTAGTGGATTTTGAGGTCTAGTAAAGTGTACGTTTATTATATTGACGCCCTTATATTTATTTTATTGACATTTTACACCTTCTTAATCATAAATGTATGGTGTGAACATTATAGTTGAAATATATTAAGATTCATTCTCACACCTATATTGGGCCCATTGGGACATGTGTAGACTTTATGATTTTACATTTAGGTAACGTTTTGGGATCTAGTGATATATCTTTGGTTGATTTGTCATTGATGCATTCTAGGGGTCTGAGAGGTTCTATCCTAATTTATAGTTTCATTTGGATAATTCCTTTCTGTTTCATCATTTTTTTGTTATATGTATATATGGATGGTGGGCCATGGGTGATATTTTGATTCATATTATTTTATATAACCTGTGTTGAATGAATTCCATGTTTTAGTTGGACAAATTTCATGTTGATTTGTTTATTTACTATCATTATTACTATTTAGTTATGATTCCTTACTTAGATGTTATTGATTGTGCGTCTGCCTTGGGTGGGTCTAGTTCGATTCTACTTATTATTTTCATTAAATCCATGATATATATATCTACTCAAACCATTATTTCAGTATCACCATATGGTATGTTCTCCCCACTATCACCCATTTACACCCTCATTGGTAGTCATAATCCTTTGGCGTATGAGTAGGTACACTTAAGGCCTTGTAGCCTAGGGCTTAGAGCTGTGTTTGAATGGGGCATCAAATTTAGGGTGATGAAATAATTACACTAGGTTAACATAATTAATATAATGATAAAATACTATTCAATAAATTTTAGATGATTTCGAAGTGGAAAAAAAATATATAGATTGGAAGAGATGAGGTAAATGAGGAGAGAAGTAGATGAAAGGTGACCCTATTATTGGGGTGTCTTTTTTTTAATGGTAGAAAAAACCATGAGTGATTCGACATAAGTGGATCAGAAATGTCCATAATGATTATAAGGGGCTTAAGATATCATATTTTAGAAGAACGTTTATTTTGAATGTGTGGGAAGAGTGGTTTTCTAAAGAAGGGGTGATAAGTTATTTATACTTTGGGAGAGATTTATTTTTGAATTATAATATCGAATGAAATATTATATAGAAGTTAAACCATTCAAAATTTATTTTTTTTTATATTAAAAAATATATTAAAATTAAATAATTTAAATTTTCAATTTTCAAGAACATTATATTACATTTTTTAGTTTAATCAAATGAAACGGTGGAAAATTTACAAAATAGTATAAAAATGAAATAAATTAGACATTATGATTTGGAATGATATCCTTTCTAAGAAATTATTTTATCAATATAAAATATTTTTTTATAATATTTAATTATACACTAGAGAAGAAGATATGTTACCATAAAATATAATCTTGGGTGGAGGAAACCAATCGTGGATGGATGTACTTCTTGTAGGAGAACCAATTTAGGTTTCTGTAGTGTATATACCAATCCATTTATATGTAATAGCTTGGATCATTATAAATTATGGTATTTAAATTTATAACTCAAATTATTGAATCCAATTAGATTATATTGGAACATTACTAATGTGGTAATGGATTTACATCGAAAATTGTCTTCATTTGGACACATATTATATTATTCAACTATCATATTTTCGATAGGTGTACCTATAACCCCATTCGATTTTTTTATCATGAATATAAATATATTCATGGTTTTAAAATCTCCATTTCTTAGATATCTCTCATGCTAGTTTTATCTCAAAATCAATCAATGTGATAAGGGTCACATGGAACAATCCGAATTTTTACAATTATTATTTAAGACTATGTTTTTTTGATTATGAAATAATTTGAAAAAATGTATTTTTTTATTTTCATATTGTTATGTGTGGAAAATACAATTTTTTCCTCCTTTTTCTTTTTTTATGTGCTCATGATTTAAAAAATAATTTTTAAGGGAAAATAAGATTACTTATCTCTTCAGCTGTGATTATTTTTCTTAAATTTCGATATTATAATTAAAATTTTTTCCAGAATTATGACACTACTCTCTAATGATTTATTAATTTTAATTTTACAAATGATTTAATTTCTAAAATATTTTTTAATGAAATATTCTTGTCATATAATGAACAAGATAATTTTTACCATATATGCAAATGTACTATTTGTTTTAACACACACCATATTAATGACTTATCCATCCAACTGACTATCACTGGACCCACATTATCTTCATCTAAAAACTCATATAATTTGTTAGGTTTTTTTTAACTCTAGGAATGTATCAATATCCATATGTACACATATGATTATGAATGTGTGGAAGAAGACTTTTGAGATGATGATATATAATCATATCATGGAATAGAAATACCAAACTCAATCGATGTATATGGTCGTAAAAAAATTAAAATTTGACATATTATAGGGAACTAGATAAAAAAATCATGTTTTCCAGCTAATAAAACATTGATAGAATGTATGGGTAAAAATACTAGCTATAACAAATGGTGAAGATGTGGACAACAATTTAAAATAACCCCCACAACTCATGTGATGATCATGCCACTTCCTCTTCTTTCTGTGAGTGCAATTGAAAACACAACTAGGTATAATTGTAGTGGTAGAACAACCAAAAATTATTTTCATATCCATAACATCCATCATTTACATATAGAATACCTTTTCATTGGTATAAATATCAAGCATAAATATATAGAGTCTGATATCTGATCAAAAACCCTATAAGTATTTGTAATATTAACCTGATCATTCATCACAAATTCTGAAGGGAGAAAGACTAGCTATACAGACCTATTGTTGTAACTCAATCGAAAACGATCCCCCTACATCAAATATAAAAACTATATTGACTTTTATATTATTTGAGACTCTGGGAACAACTCTTGAACGACAAGGGTTCGAATTCCTTTCAGTCTCGTCCCTAGTCTATATCCGTATTTTCCATTGAATAACACCATATCATTCTTGGACCCAGAATTATAAATGCTTCAAACATCACCTTGGTATTCTCAGGTGTATATAAGATGTTTAACATTTAACCAATCATGTATATCTAATTTTTTTCATTAACTATATATAATGATATTCAAACAAATTTACATTGGTATAAAATTGATTTTATCGTGAAACTATGAAGTTGTTATATTATTAATGATAAGATAAAAAATACATCTAAAATTATGTTTTAAATATATACATTAAGATAAAATTATGATTAATATCAATAAAATTAAATCATGTGATAACCATAAAAATGAAATAATATTGATATAAACGGGTTCTTAAACCATGCATAAAAACATTTATTTTACCCTAAAGTATAGTATAGTGGGAATTACTCTAGAAATTATCAAGGAGTCATGAGGGAAATTGGTTAATTATGATATTTTATGGTTGATTCCTACTTCTCAACATAAAATTGACTTGAACCAGTTTTCATACCTTTTTATATTTTTACTTTCATATTTTATTTTTTATTCTTTTATCAATAATTATAAACCATAGAAATATCTTCCAAATCAGAATTATACCTTTTGTATTGTTCTTTAGTTATTTTAAGAAGAAACTCAATATTCCATCAACTCTCATCTTTTTTATTTTATATTTATTTTGAAATAAGATCCCTGTCACTTACAGTTTAATTGTATTTATTTTTAATATCTTTTATTTTTTGGTGAGTTCAAAAAATCCCTATTATATTTTATCTATAGAATATTTGGTATTTTCATAATTTTAATGAATTAAAGAAAAATAATAACTTCAAGGAAATAATTTTTTACTAATTTTTTTGGGTCTATAATACATTAGGGGCTTGAATCGCAAAAATTGATGGTATGATCACTTGTACGTCTTCTTGATTATCTTAATGATATATTTTTTGACTTTTTTTTGGTCATTGTGGCTTTATGTGTTCCTTATGTGTGTACTTATGTACCTTCAATATATCCTGATAATTTTTACATAAATAAACTCCATAAAATTAATTTATTACAAGAATCAAAACAAACAATATTCATGGATTTTCCATCAATTTAAAAATAAGAAAATTCATCGGGAGTCCATGATACAATGATTTATTATAAAATGTATATAAAATTTTTAAAATATTAAAAAGATGATATATATTTACTTAATAAATAAACACATGCATATTTTAACATAATTGTAATTGGTTCTATAAATAATTTTTTTTATTTACTTCGAATAACAATCAGGAGAAATTTGTTTTGTTGGGGATGAGGTCATCATTAGATGATTGTTCCTTTTAATGGATAATGTTTTTAAAATAAATTTTGTCCCTGGTATGTATTGTTGGTATAGGTAAGGATGGAAATAGTTGTGTTGTATTTATTTTTTAAAAAATTATAATTTTAAAAAAACTATGGGAATTAATAAAACAAACCTAATACATTAAAGTTAAAAGCATTATTTCGTAAGAATTATATTTATGTCGAAAGGATTAATTAAAAGATATTGTAAAATTATGAGATTTGCTGTTGAAATAAATTATTCAGATGAGTTATCAAATTGAAGATAAAATAAAAAATAAAAATAATTTGGTACTAAAGATTGAAAATCACCCATGAATGGTGAAAATGTCTCCACCCCAAAAAATTGGAGTATAATACACACTTGGGATCAATGATATCCAAGAAACATATTTAGAAATTTAAATCCATTATTATATGGAAAAAACAAAAAAATTAAATATCAATTTATTTTAAGTGATTTTAGCAAGAAACCTACAATACATTTAATGGTTTTGGGTTGAAAGAAAATCTACCTTGATATATGTACCAATAATGTACTAAACTGTTTTATTAAGGAATGATAAAGTACCAAAACATATGTTTAGGAATAAATTAATAACCACCAAATAATTGTAGAAAGCACAATGTAATAAATCCAAAAAATACTTGTTTTGTGAAAGCCTAATGAGTCACACACTCAGGTATAGATTTTATAATTAATAAGAGATGAAATATAAAACATTGTGAATGAGTGAAAAAATTTTAGATATTGAATATAAAGAGAATTTATAAGAGGTATATAAATATTTAAAAATGCAAATGGGATGTATTTATATCCTATATGGGCATTAACAAGGTTATTTTGTACTTGGGGGTTGATTATAGCTATTGGGTGTTGAATTAGAGCATCTGATGCCCATTCATACTTCTATTTTTTATAGTCATGACACCACTATGAAGCTTGTGTGTACCAACTTAATCTGCTGTGGTATACAGGCTATGTCCTATTAGCCATCTGGTTCTACCCCAATTGGTAACCACTAATTCCTATAGGGTGGGGCTCTAAAATATTCTATGTGATCCACTTTATACCTTTAAACTTCACGTTACCATTGTTATAATGATTCTTAAACAGAACCATTGAATAATATTTCTGACACATAATAGAATAATGTGTTACCAAAATATCAATTTCATTTTCTTTGTTCATCTATTGTGTCTGTAATTTCAATGACTTGTATGATTCCACCTAAACCTATAGTATCATTATCTCTTCGTAGAAAACATCTATCAAATTTAATAATACAATAGACCCCTTTCAAAATTTAGTAAAGAATTGTATTGGTGTATAAATTGATATCCCATTTATTCCCTAAAACACCATCACATGTTATTCATTATAATAAAATATTCAATTATCAATGATTGTACAATTCATTTGTAATTACAGTAAGAATAATTATTGAATTATATAAAGATAATATCAATACATATTGAAATTAAATTCAATTATAGAAACATTTTTCTATTTTCATAGAATATATTACCTCAAAATTATCCGGGTTGACTATGATACATTACTGAAACAATATGTTTCCCATGAATCTTAATTCCTTAATCAATAAGGTGCACCTCGAGATATTGATGTAAAAAACCACAGTCTCATAATTTGTCCAAATAATATATCTAAATTACTCTAATATCCTTCCACTATATGGATGTAAAAAAATCTATAATTTATGTAAGCTACCATGATTAATTCAAGATAATGATGGAAAATGTTGTTTATCATGATCATGAACGTAATATTTTTTTAGTAATCATAGGGGAGTCAACAAAATATATTATTATTTATATCAAATTCTTGAAGACAATCATAAAATACAATTCCCTTACCTCACTATATTGACTACAGGATAATAAATTGGTAATTGAGAACAATCGTATCCCCCTTATCTAAAGAATAAAATTATTCATCTTAAAAAAGTGGTCACCCATGCTTGATCCTCCCCAAATTCAGACTCCAATATTGCATTCATAAGTTGATGCTTCTGTATGCATTTTTTGAAAAACCTAATAACCCTAGTAAAATATTCTATTTCTAAAACCTATATTATTGTCCTTATGAAACATCATTCAATCCATAAGATCATTTATAACCATTTTGAAAGAATATATTAATACATGTTCAGATACTGTTACAAAATCAATCATGAACTATTCATTTCTCTATAAATATATTCTTATGAAATCATTCAATAAATATCCTAAATCTGATCAATAATAACTATAATGAATAGATATTTTTCATGTAAACTATTATCAACAAATCAAAAATATATGCTGGTAAATCTACTAATAACCTCAAGTCAAGTCCTACATTAGTGGCCTATAAATCCCATTATCTATCAAATTTAAAACATATACCAGTTAGAGTTAAAAAATCGTCCCACTTATAGAAATATATTGATAACATGAAATTTTTAAGTGAATTAATATTTTTGTCATTGATAATTTAACTTATATAGTATAATTATATTAATTTTTTCTTAATTATTATTAAAATTGATCTATTGGATAACATTTAAGATATATGGAAAATTCTATGATGAAATAAGACCCTTCATGATTTAATTATTATCTATAGATAATATTTTTGATTATATAAGAAAACAATATGTTATAACTTCTGTGTCATGAAAAAAATAATCATGTTGTAAAATATGTAAATAAATAGATGTTCTATAAAATAATATCTTTCAACAAAATAGACTAAATCCTCTAATAGTAACTATATATAGTTTAGTTACATTATTGTGATTTATAAATCAATTGAAATTGATGTTGTGAATGGTGGAATAAATAAGAAATAAAAATTTATAAAGATATTAGAGGAGGGATAAATGAGAAAAAAATTCCTTAAAATGAGAAATATAATGCAACCTTAAAATATTCATCACACCATAAAAACCATATATATAAATAAAAATATGTATTTTTTTTGAAATCAATATACCATATCCCCTAGTTTTAACCTTGATGTACTAAAATAATGTTAAATAAACAAATCCTTAAAAATCACATTGTAGCTAACTCCCCATATGGAAATGAAAAAAAAAATATGTGAAGTTGTTATAGGGATTTTTAAGGTATTTGGAGAGATACATAGTTATCCCCTTGTGAGTTTTAGATTTAAGAAATGAAAAATGTACATTTAAAATGTTTCCAATTTATAACACAACATGTGATTCATGTCTTGCAACACGTTTGGGGGTTTTACTCAGCATGGACCTATTTTATGAAGGCATAATGTCACCTTGACATTACTAGATAAATTTCAGACTATAAATGGGTCTAGAGACTAGGATTTTTGGATGGTAACATCATTTTAAGGATTTTGGATTACCCATGGAACCTCTTTTATATTTAAGTAGTATTTGATTCTTTCCTATGACCTAATGTGGGGCTAAATACCCATGTTCACAAAATTTTTTTCCGTAACATTAATGATGTTTTAATTTATAAGAAATATCATGTCCTTCATAAATGTAAGAATTTTTATGTATCACATGTTCAATAACATTAATATACTTATTAGTGATGTTCAATTTAATGTATTATCAGAAAAATCCACATATCAGGGAGATCTAGAGATTATCTCCATCCAAGATGGAGGTGAATGTTGATGATTTCAAGTTGTTGACTATAGGAGGAGATTCCAATATATCCTTGTGAATGGAATCAAAACCTAGATAGTTTTTTCATCATAATGAGACTTACAATAACTTTTAATAACATTTGACAAAGAAATTCAATATTACATAACAACATGAAGTAAGGAATATTTAGTGAAAGATGTCTATTTATAGTTTGTGTGGGGATAATGCATGAGTGTAACATTTTAGTCATATATAATTGGAATAGAACACAATGAGGATTGTTTTTTTTCACAAAAAATTTGGACATGTGAGGTGTGGTTATATTATACTATCTAGAATATAGTAAATGGATTAGAAAATCGTTTCACCAATAATATGGAATGTGATACCCATTAGGGATATGGCTCTGTAGGTGGGGAATAGTTTCATTATGAATATATCAAAATGACTAGAGTTCATGGGTAATATCTACCTAGTTTATGGGACTTCCAAGCCCACTGATGAAATAACCAATCAATGAATGATGTATGTAGCTTCATGATGAGTATGTCCCTATAAGGATGAAAATAAATGGATACATATAAAGAGTTTCAACTTGATGGAGGAATCCTATATTCTGCTATTAGTTTTTAATAAAATTCCACTTAGTTATAAGGCCTATAAGATGTTTCCAGGAGACTAATAATGATATTTTGGTAAGAATTAAATGAATACAGAGGTCTTTGATGTGTGGATATTATAGAAAATGGGGTTCCCTTTAATATGTTGGGGACAATACAGAATTATAAATTATGATCAGAAAAATATATGTAACACCCCAAGTAAATAATGAATATGAAATTTTCTTATTTATCCATATTTGTGACTAAAATATTAATATTACTTTAAAGGGGACGCTATGCTCGATGGCGTACCCAATACACAACGACGAGTTTTTTGGGAATCTAACGTTGCAGTCTAATAATAAAATAATATTATTTTAAATTGTTTTTAACGCCTAGCCGTTGTAATGGTGGGAATGAAAATAACTATCTAAATTTTTTTTATATATGTTTGTTAAATATTTTTACATATATCCAATAAATATTAGAGGCTTAAAATGAAAATTAATCCAATTTTAAGAATAAATACTGTATTTTTTTAAAAGATTATTTTACAACCTTTTGATGGAAAGCCTCTTTTAAATATTACTTTTGAAAATTTTATAAGCTCTATTTGTCAAAGTAATTGTATTCTTTGGAATTGGGACATTTAAATTTATTTGGATGCATTTTTGGTATTTTTCTGACAATAATAATTTTTTTATGAATACTGAAAAATACTGCATTTTACTTCAAAACTGCTTTTTTCATCAAAATTAATTATATAGTTGGAATATCTTTTTAATTTTTCTAATGTTTAATTAGAATATATTTTTAGAATTTAATTCAATGGTGGTCATTTGAATTGATTTCACTTTGAAATTGGACTTAAACTAGTGTCAATCTTTTAGTAGATATTGTTTCTTAAAAACAAACTTTTTGTTTTGACAGTGGAAATTAATTATTAAATTAATTAATGATACTTATATGTTTTTAATTTTATAAAATAGACATCATTTTTGAATTCGTAATATTAAATATAGCTTAGGGTGAATATTTGGTATTTTTCTGAAAAACATCAATTTTTGATGAATAGTGAAACCACTAAGTGGTAGTTAAAGAAACTGATTTTCTGTTTAAAGGAATATTTACCACTTATGTGATTTGATTTTAAAAACTCTGACATACATTGTTGTCATTAAGAAGTAAAATGTTGTTCAATGAGATTAAAATATTGTTTTGGTGAATAGTAACTGTTTATGTTTTATTAATCGTGATTAAAGGTAATTAGTGTAATTTGAGGTAAAGATAATGTTATAATAATATGAAATGCCCTTGAAAGATGCCCTACCCTTATTGGATAAGTAATGGCCGACCATGAAAATCCGCGGGTCAACTTGGGGACCCCATGGAGGCACTTTGGTTGGAAAATGACATTAATAACTTTTTATTTGAAGTTAAAATTAAAATGTCACAAACATGTATTGTTTTAAAAAAACAATATTTACATGTGGTTATAGAAGTCATATTTTTGACAATAAATATTCATTATAAATCTAAATAAAATTCCTACATCATGATATTTTGTTTATAATTTTTATACATTAAATGAATTATTTTATTTATGACACCATGATGATGGAGTGATTACCTCATTATTTAACGATTTAAATAAAATTAAAAGATAATGTAAAATATAAGACCTAATGTTGTCAAAAACCAATTTTATGGGTGGTTTTATAACACCTATCACCTTATCCATGAAATATTTCCTTTGGGCACCTTTAAAATCCGAAAATCATTTTATATTAAAGTAATATTTTATAACATTCCAAGAGTGCCCCTCCTCTTCATTTATAAAAGGCCCCTAACTCTACCTCCTTACCCACACCTCTCAAGCCATTGGCTCAGAAAAACTATGCTCATTTTGTCTCTACCCATCCCTCTCTAACTCTTAGAATCATAAATTTGGGCAGAAGCATTTCCAAGGAAGCCTTTGTCCTCAAATCAAAAATAGTTACCCGATTTTAAGGTAATGTCATCACTTGTGTTCTATTGTTTTATATTTCTTCTCCAACCCCATAAACTATTTTTATTAGTTTTTATTGTAACAAAACTAGAATATTACATATACTAGGATGTTTTTATAAGAAGTATTCATGCTACACTTCTACACACCTCTGTCCAATGTTTCAATAACATACTATTTCTATGGATGGGGAATTACTGCCTCACGAAACGATGATTGTTCAATATTATTTTAAAACCTTAATAGGTGGCCATTAAGATGTCACTATATTTATATATGATATATATTATTTTTATTTTTTCCTTAATCTTCTTTATTTTTTCATTTATGGCCTACCTTTTTGGTTTCCATTATGGGTAAACTCTATATCTTCATTTTTGGTTGTGCGGACTACCACCCCCTCAAAGTGATTTGATTCGTTAATGCCATATGTGGGACGTATAAAGGATGTAAGTAACTGTATTATATATGATATCCTAATGGAAATATAATATACCTTTATATAATTATTATTTCATTCCATTTAATACAAAAATAGAAATGAAAGTTGCGTTCATGCGTACGTACGGCTTACCGTCTCCAGGAACGGTATATTTCATTTCGTATATCCAAATGTTATGTACTATTATAAGTAAATATATATAATTGATATATTTGTAATAAATTACATCTATATTATGGATATAATTCTGTAATTATAATATATATCTCTCTCATTTAGTTTTAGTTCCATTAATATGACAAAAAAATGAAAGTATCGTTCATGCGTACGTACGGCCTACCGTCTCCATGAATGGTGCATTTCATTTTTATTATCTTTAAATGTCATGTAATAGTATAAAATGAATATATAATGGATATATATGATATTTAAATCATTAATACTATTCTGGATATTATTTACCTATAATTAGATGGAAAATTCTTTTCAAACAAGTTCATTTTTGACTCATGTACCAAACATCGAAAAAAACGTCTGATATGAACTAACATTATTAACCAATTATTATAACATTATAATATGTGATATGAACTCAATAATAATATTTAAAGGTGGAACATAAGAAAATATAAATTCACCAATTTTTATTATTCAAGAATATAATGAAACGAACATGACAAGTCAGATTTGTGGTAAGGGATCCTACCTCTCTCTTTCTTTTTATGTACTATCTTTTATGTCAATTCTTTTAAGCTCATCTTTCTTATGTTTGGGGAGGTTAATTTATATTACTATTACCATAATTTTTATGTTCATATTATTAGAGACTCTATTTGATATCATAAATCCATTTTTAGATGTTTTATGTGGAGCTGTTAGGCTGCCGAGTTTTCATATGGGATTTTTAATCTCACTTTTATTCACATGAGATTTATGCTACATTTTCCGCCATTTCATTTTAGTGGTGTATTTAATGACAATTATTCTACTATTTTTGTAATAAACTTTCATTTATGGGTATTTACATCAATGTTGTATAGTGATTATTTCTTGGGGTGTACGTTTCCAAAGTTACCCAAGTCGGTAAGGGAACCTTTCACCCTCCTCTTTTTAAAAAGACTTATTTTTGTTAGGTATTTAAATTTACATCAAATTATGTGGGGATATGTTCTTATATATCCCTATTGATGTAATTTTTTTGTCCAAGTGATGAGATACAATTTTCTCTCTCATCAACTAATTTTCTGAATTTTGAAGTGATGTCGTTAGGGTCTCAGATTTTTGAAAAGGACCATTTTAACTCAATTTCAATTCATTGGGTTAAACCTCTACTTATTTATTATGTCATAATATTAATTTATGTGGATGAAATCTAATTGTTTTACACATTATATCCTCTTATATTGTGTGTATTTGTATTTGTCACACATAATTATGTAATTGATTTATCCTTAATCTAAGGATACCAACTTTGTAAGGGACTTCATCACTATCTCCTTTCATTGAGGCATATTTTTGTTCTAATACAAGACTTTCTATTATAAGCTGTATAAACTCCTTTGACTTCTAATTTTATTCAAAAGGAATCTTCTCTATAAGAAGCATTTTACTAAATGACAAAAAGTATGTTTTTTTTAATGTACGTGGTGACAATGACCATTCCATCGCCGTGAGTATGATTTAATCCTTGTCTTCCTCAACAAGCCGTATTGTTTTTAAAAGTAAATAAATACGATATACACTTATATGTATTTTGGTATTTAAAATGGTTTTTATAATGGATTTGTTATTTCAATATATTTAACTGATATATTGTGGTTGAAATGTGGAAATGTTTCTTTATTTATAATTGTTTTATGTGTTATGAATTTATAATGGTACTTAGACATTTGACGGATGGTTACATGATAAACCAAATGACGGGTGGTGTCATGAATACCAGGATGGGTGTTTACGTTATAACCTCCAATTCATTGGGTATGGAAGTCGGTCGTATGTCTATTCTATTAAGTGGTATGTGTGGAAGTTGACCGTATGGTTATTCCATTTAAGTATGTTTATGTCCCAAATTAGCTTTATATGTTATGTGTTCTTTATATTGGTTTTATGGTAATCTTTTGGTTACAAAAGGGTAAGTAATGATCTTTTATTCAGTGAAGTGTTTTTTTCTACTTCATAATGGTGAAATGTATTACTTTGATAAAGTATTCTTTGTTTACATGTTGTTTTGAAAAACGAATAGTTTTCCTTCTTTGTGTTTCCTTTACTGGGATATTTATGCTCATCCTATGTTTTTTTTGAATTTTTTATCACAGGACATAAAGATGTATAGGGTCAATGATGGGATCAAGGAAATGTCAGGTTTGCCTTAAACAAGGAACTATACATGAATCTTGTGTTCAAGAGTTTTTATTTTGTGAAAAAAATGGAATATGAGTAGATGTATCGACTTTGTAATCAATGAGATGTAATTTTTATGTCCTAATTATCTAAAAATCTAAACCTGAAAAGATCCTCAATGTGAATTATTCATTTATTTCAATATTAAGTAACGTTTAAGGCCGGGTCCTTATAGTTGGTATCAAAGGTCGGTTTAGATAACTTTAGAGGTTATGGTAGTCTTTAAGCATAAGTGACATTACCATAATGTCTAGGATTTCGGAAAGTGTCGTTGTTTTTAGATAAAGTGAATGAGTAAGTATATCTTAGTGTTTATATTCCTCATTAGTACATGATGATTTTGTTGACATAATCACACTGACATTTTTGGTTTTAGTAAATTGATGGATCTAGCAGGCACCTAAGTGACAATGGGTTTGAAGGAAACTGTGGTGGTTCTCTGATTAAGAGATTGGATAAAATGGGGGATTCAATGAGAAATATCGTTGTTATTCTAAAACAACTATCATGAGTCATGATCAAACACTTGAACCATGGTAAGTTCTCTAATGCTTCATGTATGAGATAACCAACTTGATGTGGAAGTTCAGGTAATAATTATAAAGGTAACCATTAGGGTTTATATGATCATTACGTTAAGGTAATTATGGGTTACTATATGTTATGATTGAAAATGAAATTCATGAGATATACTTGAGGTTAAAATATGTTATGATTATTTTTGAAGATTTTATCTCGTTTTGGGGAATATTTTAAGAATTATATAGTTTTGGAAAAAGGACAACATGCAGACTGTGTGACAACACGTCGTGTCGGAAAAAGCTGTGGGAATCAAACCCACAACCAAAGTGTGACTAGTATTTATTGACTACCACTGGACTACGTGAAGTCCCTGGTTAGTTTGACTAATTTTTTTTTATTTAGACGATCTTATGAGTCTAAAATAAGTTGATTTTGGGTTATGTATGAAAATTATTTACCTACCATGGAGGATATGTGATTAAGTTAAATACTTTCAATATGAGACTTAAAGAGAAATTTATGTTATTTTGAGATAAATGTTAATTTTTACCTTGGGAGACTATGTGATTCAATCATTAAAATATTTAGGTTTCAATCTTAGTTTGGTTTACTCTGAAGAACTTTATGGACAATTTTATATCAAATGCTCTTCATTGAACTTTGGGTTTTGTTGGAGAAATTTTGGAGATTAAGAATATATTTTATTTTTATAAAAGAATTATCCTCTTGTGGATTATCTTATCTCATACTAACTATTTTGGTTTTGGTTTTTTCATAAATATATAGGAAATATATAGTTCTCTTTTTTGGATTCGATGATTCTCTAGAAGATTTTTATAGCTCTCTTAATGTGAACAAGTCATCCTAGCTGCTCTTCTTTTGGAGAAATATGAGATTGGGTAAGAAATAAAGTATAATTTGAAAGTCAACATTACAATTAAGTATGTTTCATTATGTTTTAGTTGTGATCATAAATAAATTATTCAATGAAAAGTAACATAAAAACAAAAATCTTTTATGTTAACTCTTCCTACTAGGGAATGAAATACTGATTAACCCATCACTAGTTTGTGATTTTTTGGTGGTTAAATTTCACCTAAACAAGTTTTCTATCACTCTCCCTAAGAACATGACCCTCTGTTTTTTCCTCCATATCCATGTTTTCCTACATGGAATGCTAGTATGGGTTAACTCAGGTGACCTTTGTACTTCTCTTTCTTTATTTTAAAGTGATAGTTTCACATAATCTTGTTCTGATGTGGTATTTTCAATGAAGTTTCCAAGCCCAATTTTAAAATTGTGAGGACACAATTCCCAAAATGGGGGAGGGATGTAACACCCCATGTAAATAAAGAATATAAAATTTTCATATTTTTCCATATTTGTGAGTAAAATATTAATATTAGTTTAAAGGGGACGCTATGCCCGATGGCGTACCCAATACACAATAACGAGTTTCATGGGAATCTTACATTGTACTATAATAATAAAATAATATTATTTTAAATGGTACTTAATGCCTAGCCATTTTAATGGCAGGAATGAACATAACTGACTACAAAATTATTATATATGTTTGTTAAATATTTTTACATTTATCCAATAAATTTTAGAGGTGTAAAATGCCAATGAATCCAATTTTAAGAATAAATACTCTAATTTATTAAAAGGTTGTTTTACTGCCTTTTGATGGAGGACCTTTTTTAAATCTAAATATTGACAATTTTATAATTTATATTTGTCAAAATAATAATATTATTTAGAATTTGGACATTTAAGTTTACATTGGTTACATTTTTTGTATTTTTCTGACAATGTTAAATTTTTTATGAATACTGAAAAAAAATGCATTTTACATCAAAACGTCTTTTTTCATTTAAATTAATTATATTGTTGGATTATATTTTTAATTTTTTTAAAGTTTAATTAGAATATATTTTCACCATTTAATTCAATGGTGGTAATTAGAATTTATTTCACTTTGAAATTGGACTTAAACCAGTGTCAATCTTTTAATAGATATTGTTTCTTAAAAACACACTTGTTATTTTGATAGCGGTAATTAATTATTAAATTAATTAATGAAAATTATATGTTTTGAATTTTGTAAAATAAAGGTAATTTTTTAATTTTTAATATCAAATATAGCTTAGGGTGAATTTTTGGTATCTTTCGGAAAAACATCAATTTTTGATGAATAGTGAAACCACTAAGTGGTAGTTAAAGAAACTGATTTTTCGTTTAAATGAATCTTTAACACTTATGTGATTTTATTTTAAAAAATCCGACATACATGGTTTTCATTATGAAGTATAATTTCTTTCAATGAGATTAAAATATTTTTTTGGTGAACAGTAACTTTTTAAGATTTATTAATCGCGATTAAATGTACTTAGTGTAATTTAAGGTAAAGATAATGTTAGAATAATATGATATGACCTTCACACATGTCCTAACCTTATTGGATGAGTCATTGTCGACCAACACAGTCCATGGGTCATCTTGGGGACCCCATGGATCCACTATGGTTGGAAAATGACATTAATAAATTTTTATTTAAAGTTAAAATTAAAATGTCAAAAACATGTATTGTTTTACTAAAATAATTTTACATGGGGTTATGAAAGTCATATTATTGACTATAAATATTAAATATAATGATTAAAATATTTCCTACATCATAATATTTGTTTTATAATTTTTAGACATTAAATAAATAATTTATATATGACACCATGATGATGCATTGATTACCTCATTATTTAATGATTTAAATAAAATGATAAGATAATGTAAAATATAAGACCTAAACTTGTCAAAAAACTATTGGATGGGTGGATTGAGAACTCCAATAACCTCAGACTAGATATATATCCTTTTGGGAACTTTAAAATCCGAAAATAATTTTATAATAAAGTAATATTTTATAACATTCCAAAAGGGCCCCTCCTCTTCTCCTATAAAAGTCCCCCAACTCTACCTCCTTGCCCAATCCTCTCAAGCCATTTTCTCGGCCATATCCTTCTATTTTTGTCTCTCCAAATACCTATCCTACTCCTAGAATCCTCACTTTGGGCAGAATTCTTTCCAAGGAAGCCTTTGGGCTCAAATCAAAAAGAGTTACCCGATATTATGGTAATATCTTCACCTGTGTTCTTTTGTTTTATTTTGCCTCTCCAACCTCCTAAACTCTTTTTATTCAATTTTTTTGTAACCTAACCAGTATCTTAAATATACTAGGATATGTTTATAAGAATTATTCGACCTAAAAATCCACACAACTCTGCCTAATGGTTAAATAACATACTGTTTCTGTGGATGGCGGATTACTGCCTCACGAAACGATGATTGTTCAATATTATTTTAACACCTTCAAAGGTGGCCATTAAGATGTCAGTATATTTATATATTATATATAATATGATTATTTTTTTGTTAAGCTTATGTATTTTTTTCATTTATGGCATACCTTTATGGTTTCCATTATCGGTAAACTCGATATCTTCATTTTAGGATGTGCGGACTACCTCCCCCTCAATGTGATTTGATTTGTTAATGTCATATGTGGGACGTATAATGGATGTAATTAACAGTATTATATATGATATCCAACTGGAAATAAAATATACCTTTATATAATTATTATTTCATTCAATTTAATACAAAAAAAAGAAATGAAAGTTGCGTTCATGCGTATGTACGGCTTACCATCTCCAGGAACGGTACATTTCATTTCTTATCTCCAAATGTTATGTACTATTATAAGTAAATATATATAATCGATATATTTTTAATATATTACATATATATGATGGAAATAATTCTGGAATTATAATATATATCTCTCTCATTTAGTTTTAGTTCCATTAATATGACTAAAAAATGAAAGTATCATTCATGCATACGTACGGCCTACCGTCTCCATGAACGGTGCATTTAATTTTTATTATCTCCAAATTTCATGTAATAGTATAAAATGAATATATAATGGATATATATGATATTTAAATCATTAATACTATTATGGAGATTATGTACCTATAACTACATGGAAAATTCTTGTCAAACAAGTTCATTTTTTACTCATGCACCAAACATTGACAAAAACGTCTGATATGAACTCACATTATTAACAAATTTTTATAACATTATAATATGTTATATGAACTGAATAATAATCATTAAAGGAGTAACTTAAGCAATTATAAATTGACCAAACATTATTATTCAGTAATATAAAGAAATGAACAAGACATATCGGACTTGAGGTAAGGGATCCTACCTCTCTCTTTCTTTTCAAGTACTCTCTTTTATGTCATTTCTTTTAAGCTCATATTTCGTAGGTTTGGGGATGTTATTTTTATTCCTCATACGATAATTTTTATGTTCATATTAGTAGAGATGATATTTGATCTCGTAAATCCATTTTAGAAGTTTTAAGTGGTGACGTTAGGCTACCGAGTTTTCGTAAGGGATTTTTCATCTCAATTTTATTCCCGTGAGATTTATGCTACAATTTCCACCTTTTCCTTTGAGTGGTTTTTGTAAATCCCATTATTATACTCTTTGTTTAATATAAATTTGTTTATGGGTGTTTACATCAATATTGTATATTCCTTCTTTCATGGGGTGTACGTTTCGAAAGTTACCCAAGTCGGTAAGGGATCCATTCACCCTCCTATTTTTAAAAAGACTTATTTTTGTCAGGTCTTTTAATTTACATCTTCCTATGAAGGGATATGTTATTCCATATCCTTATTGATTTAAATTTCATGTCCAAGTGATGAGAGACCATTTTATCTCTCATGAACTATTTTTCTGAATTTTGAAGTGACGCCGTTAGGCTGTTTAATTTTTTCAAAGGAACTTCGTAACTCATTTTCAATTCTTTGGGATAAACCTCTACTTCTTGATTATGTAATAATATGAATATGGGTGGATGACCTCTGATTTTTTTACACTTAATATCATCTTTTATTGGATGTATTTTTATTTTTCACACATAATGATGTAATTTATTTACCCTTAATCTAAGGATACTGACATTGTAAGGCACACCGTCTCAATATCCTTTCATTGAGGAATATTTTTGTTCTAATACAAGACATTAATTTATAATCTGTATGAACCCCTTTGACTTATACTTTTATTCAAAAGGAATATTTTCTATACGAATCATTTTACTAAATGAAAAAAAGTATGTTTCTTTTTAACGTACGCGGTGACAATGACCTCTCCTCCGCCGTGAGTATTATTTGATCTTTGGATTCCTCAACAAGCCATAATGTTTTAAAAAGTAAATAAATACCATATACTATTTTATGTTTTTTGGTATTGAAAATGGGTTTGAGAATGTATTTTTTATGTCAATATATTTAATGATATATTGTGGTTGAATTGTGGAAATGTTTTCTTTCCTTTATAATTGTTTTATGTGTTATGGCTTTATAATGGTATTTGGACATTTGACGGGTGGTTACATGATAAACCAAATTCTGGTGGTGCTGTGAATACAGGGACTGGTGGTTACATTATAACCTCTATTGAATTGGGTATGGAAGTCACCTGTATAGCTATTCTATTAAGTGATATGTGTAGAAGTCGACCGTATGGTTGTTCCATTTAAGTATGTTTATTTCCCAAGTGCCCTTTATATGTTATGTGTTATTTATATGGGTTTATGGTAATATTTTGTTTTCAAAAGGGTATGTAATGATCTTTTATTCAGTGAATAGTTTTTTACTACTTCATTAAGGTGAAAAGTATTACATTGATAAAGTATTCTTGGATTACTTGTTGTTTTGAAAAACTAACAGTTTTCCTTCTTTGTGTATCCTTTACTGGGGTTTTTATGCTCATCCCACATTTTTTTAAATGTTTTTTCATAGGACATAAATATGTATAGTGTCAAGGATGGGATCAAGGAAATGTTAGGATGTCTAAAACAAGGAACTAGACATGACTCTTGTGTTTAAGAGTTTTTATTTTGTGGAAAAAATAGAAGCTGAGTAGATGTATCTACATTATAATCTTTCAGATTTAATAGTTATGTCCTAATTATCTAAAACCCTAAACCTAAAAACATCCTCAATGTGAATTATTCATTTAATTCAATATTAAGTATTGATTATGGTTGCGTCCTTATAATATATATGCAAATTTTATACATTACTTAATCCTCTAAAATGACAAATTATTGATCCTTATAAGATATAGGGTCTAAATATGGACATCCAATAGGAATTAGACTAGTATATAGTATTTAAAACCTTATTTATATTGAATAAAAAATTATTAAACCCATTTTATCCTTATCCATGGTAATTTATTTTTACTGATTTCACTATACATTACGAAAAAAATTTAGTTGAACACATTATAAAAAAAATTATGCGATCTCAAGATATAGATTCAATTTTTCCAAAATTCAATTCATCGATGTGGAAGATTTTAATTTCAAACATTACCAAAAAATGTGAATAAAATCATTTTTATGAAGGAAAAATTTTCTGATTCATAAGAGGATTTAACATAAAAATTGAATATTAAATTTATTATAATGTCATACATTGGAAAAATTAAAAAATTTATTAATGAATCTTTTAATCAATTTCAAAACAATATATTTATTTTTACATTATTTAAAAGAAATGATTCTTTTCAAGAAAAAACTATATTATTCACTATTTATTAAGAAATCAAACATTTATATAAAATCCCAAAATATATCATTACTCTAATTTTTATTTTTTGATTATAAAAATTATGATTTTCAACTCAAATATTTGTTTTTAAATTTTGAAATAATTAATTTTTTTATTTTTTCATAGAAGGAACCGAAAAACGTTTTTTTGAGAAAATTATATTTCTAAGCATATAATGTCATTTCCAATAGAAGAATGAAGTACCTATTTGTAAATATATATTATTTATCTAAAAAAATTATAGATAATTTTCAAAAAATTTACATCTATTCATACTGCCAATATAAAAGGCTAATTTATAATGGCCATGTGTAAATAATAATATTAACAATATATTGCAATTTCCTAAAATTCATTGTTCCTTAAAACATAAGATATTGAAGAAGATAAATTTATTGGAGAAAAATATTTCATAAAATCATAGAATATTTTAGGCATTATGTGTGGGATCAATGATCCATTTTGGACTTATTTAGGGACTATGTAATTAAGATACTCATTCATGTTCATTATTTTTAGTCTGTTATGATCTTTGGGAATACAATTTTTATGGAGTACTTTTTTCACCTATTGTAAAACTATGAAGGCTTTATTATCAGGTTTATATTGTGATTGTTTATTCTATGATTTAAATCCATTTTTTATTTTAGGTTCACAATATTTTCAAAATATTTTTTTTTTAATTTACATGTTTTTTCTACACATAATATATTATTTATTGGAGGTTTTTATTTTTTGGGGAACTAATTTTATGAGTCTATTTTCTACATAATGTTTAATTTTGTATATTCTAGATGTAGTTGAATATTTTAGAAAATAAATGGCGTCCAAAGTCTTCAGGTTTGATGATTATCATCTTGTAGTGGATATTTTTTTGGCAAATATCATTTGTTGGTTCGTATAACCAATGTAAATAAATAATAACAATGTAAAACACTATTAAAATCATAATATTGGTTTCTTCTTATGAAAGTACACAGTTATAAGGAATAGATAAACATCATTCAACCTACAATCAAATGGATAGTCTAAGGACTCAAACTATGAGTTGAATCATGTTTTGGAGGGATTTGTGTAGCTTAATATTATGGAGTGAACTATGATATTGGAAGACTCATTATGGTCATATAATTTAACATTCAAAACTACCATCAAAAGACCCCCCCAATAGATAATTTTGGGATATCATTTCACCATCCTTTATAATTCGATCATCAATAATATTTCAAAATTTCAAAAAATTAATCATATATTTAACCAAATAAGTTGGTAAAAGGAAGTCATAAATTCATGACCATTGGGTGATCTAAATATTATTAAACCAGAAAGTAGAGGATCAATAATTCATATTTCTGTATTATATTCATTAGAAGTGACATATACGCCACTAACAGATTATTATGACCATATTCAATATCTTATACCATATCTATTATATGGTAAGTAGCATTATTGATCGAGATGATATTTCAAGTTCATACAATCACACTTCTATTAAAAAATAATAATTCAATGATATTTAGAAAGTGAAATCCAATACACGTACAAGGACCTAATGAATGATAATTAATGAGATTACCCTGATCAATTTTTTTAAAAAAATCTATTAAGAAAGGAATTGAACTGAGTTTCTCTTAGGAATGTCACTATAGTGCTTCTCCCTTGTTCATCCCCCTTTTGCCTCACTTTAGTTCCCTTTACTATTGATTTGTTGGGGTTCATCAAAATTCTATGGCCACATGATAACATCTACAGGGATGTGATCTTCTAAATAATAGTTGTTTCACCTATAGTAGCACAACCCATATTTATCTTATTTTGGTATGGAGAAAGAATGTTTTTTTCTCATCATAATTAGCACATAAGACTTCATCCAATAGAGAGTGTGAAGAAATTGGATTTACTTAATTCAAGAGAAAAAATCAGTTGGGGTTTGGTATATCACTTTATATACATGTGTATATAATTCATAGGATAGTTTTCATCAATCTCACATATATATTAACATCCCTATGACCAATACACATACTATCACTCTATTAGATTCTAACATTTGGTTTATGAGAATTTAAATAATGAAGCTATGGTTAGTGTTAGTTCTATATCTAACTAAGAATTTTTTTCCACATCATACTTATTTGATAAAATTACATGGGGGTAGATTGATGGAACTTCAAATAAAAATGAAAAGGATGAAAAAATTAAATCTATAGATTACTCGATAAATCTCATTATCAAGGCTTTCCACTATGTTCACAAATAAAATATGTTTCACTCTGTCCCATTATACAAAGACCAAAAATTTTATAACTGGAATTTCCCTTCTAATTAAAAAAATGAGTCAAATTTAGAAATGTAATATTATAAAACCAATATAATTCTATTATATTTATGTAAAAATTTAATTTATTTTATAAATATACTTAATAATAGTTTAAAATAATATTTTGGTATCTAATAAAATGAAAATATAAAAAAATTATATCATCTTACAAATAAATAATCTTTTTATAAATGATAAAATAACCATATGGAATTTTGTTAAACAAAAATTTATAATTTATATTTCATAATATAGACCTTGGAATCTCAATGAAATGGCTCTAAAATAAAATAAAATCATAATAAAAAATCAAATATTGTTTAATTTTATTCCCAATGGTGTTTTTAATAACTCTAATTTTATTATATCGGATGTTAATAAAATTACTAGCAGGAATCTGAACCTCTGTTAAGGGAACTATCCAAACAACCCACTTTTAATTAGGTTATTACTTATCTCTGTCTACATTACATTATGTCCATATTAAAAAATTTAAAATGGCTCTAATTATATATATAGTTCCATTACGAATGTACTAACATTATTATCCCTTACCTTACTAGGTATATACAAGCTCTTGGAAAATCTCTTCCAAATTTTTCATTCTATAAACAATATTTTAGAGAAATTCCAATTTATTAATTTATAATATAAAACAACACATGAATTTTTCTAATAATAATTTTTTTTCTATAAATAGTAATTATTTTATGGATAATATTTATTGTTTACATATGGATTTATGAAAAATATTATGTATTTAATCTTTTTAAATATTCCTCTGAATTTTTTTAAAAACACACTGCAGAGGTTAAATTCAAAAATGGAAGTATTATTTAGTGTATGGAATCACTAGGATTTAATCTCTTAGAAACAAAATATTTGATTTAAAAACTAAATCTTGATTTAAATTGGTAATTAGAGAAGTTCAATATTTCTGAAGTCAAGGCCCAATCCATGTTCTTCGAAACAACCTAAGAAAGAACCTCGATCATACACTTTACCCTTAAGGAGTGTCCTTGTGTAATAATGAATTATGTATCTATACCAAAGTATTATGAGTTTTTATATTATAATTTTTAAAAGAATAATATTTATATTTATCTCTTTTTATTATTAATTAGTATATAAAATAATAATCATGTTGATGAATTGTTTTTGTTATGAAGAAACAAAATATGGTATTTTTGGTAAATATATGGCTTTAATTAAAACACACATTTTTTTAAAAAAAGTATAATTTTGAAAGAAATTTTATTTCCAGAAAATATTCTTATTAAATAATATTCATTTAAATATAAATGATAATATAAATTAATAATGTCAAATATATAAAATTTATAAGGATTAGAAAAATGTAATTGTCATAAAAATAATTTTATTTTCACTAAACATGGATATTCAATTAAAAATGTTAATTATAATATATAAATAAATAATTTTCAAAAATAAATATTATTTTTTAAAATTATCAGGTTAAAATCATGAAATAGTTAATTTTTCCAAATGTTCGGAGACATATAATTTATTGGGTGAAAATTAAATAAGGTATTAATATATGATATCTATTATGACATTGTCAAAGACCAAAATAGGTGTAATAGTTAGTATATATAGAATAAATAACATTTCATTTTACCCTTTAAGATAAAATTTTATATATTTTTTCATCAATTTTATAACCCATTAATGAATCCTCAAAAACCAATAATATAATTTTATATTTTCAAATAAATTCATTTTTAAATGGACTCCCTTTCACATAAATATGGTTTTATATTAATATTATCTACTATTGGAATTATAAATTTTTTAAAAATAATTATATTTTTTTGAAACTGTAATATAAACTAAGGGTTTTTTCTAGTTCATTAAATTTTATTATATAGAGTACAAAATATTTATTTAGAAACTAATAGTGAATTCCACTCTCTTATTCTATAAATACCCATAAAATATCCAACTCGTTTTCTCTTAAAAAACATTTATCATGAAGTTACTCTCCCTATTCCTCAATAAAACCCTTTTAAGATGTTTTTATTATCTTAAGAAGATCCTCCCAATCTTTTAGTTGCACCCTCTCAGGTTTTGATATTTCTATCTCTTTTTTCCATTCAAGCACCATATTCGTATTTTTCCTTTTGAATCTAATTTTTCTGTTATTCAGATAAAATTTTCCATTTATTTTCTAATTTATGTTCTATGATGATATATCCTTTATCCCCTTTCATTTTAAATTTTATTTTAGTTTCATTCCAATGTAATGGACTCTCCCCTCTTCTTTTATTTCATGAAAATTATTTTAACTAAGTCATTTTTATTTTTAGTTGTTCATGGTGTATTTTTTATATAAATTTTACTATCCTTATTATGCACATGTAATAATAGAACACCTTTTACCATACTTAATATCATTCATGAACCATTATGTATACCTATTCTACTCCAGAATCTATGATATGATATTCCATGAAAAAATGGTTTTGTGAATACTCATCCCCATTTAAACTCACGAGTATTTACTTACATGGGCTTATCTTTCATTAATTGGTTATATTAGTTTGATCAAAAATATTTTACAATGGAAAAACAATTTGGTGGTGAATTATTAATTACAAATTAATATAAAACAAAAATAAATACCTCTTAGGTATAAAATTACTGGAATTATACTTTGTCTTATAATTTGAGTGTTACAATCAAATTTAGTTACTATCCAAATAAATTAGTACTATTCATTATTGTCACAATCTATTTGATAATTTAGGTTGTTAGAAAGATAAATATAAAAATAAAAATTCTTATACATGTAGAACGGAAAATTTAAATTATAAAAAATTGTAGTACAACATTTTATAATTGCATTAATGGCATACAAGTTTATAAAATATTAAACTATTTAATCATAAAATATAAAGTAGTTAGAAATACTGGGTGAAGATATCCAATGTTTTTAGTACCTATTATAAGGACTATCTTTCCTTACCTGGAAGGCCCTCATTCTTATGGATCAGTATCCAATATAGATTCCAAAACCCTAAAAGGTAATGATTGAATGGATTAGTGTAAAATCTGTCATTTTTGACCAAGAAATCCTTCATTGTAATGATCAGTCTCCATCTTCATAGCACTGGAAGCCCTAAATCCATTGTAATAGATTTACCTCTATTTTCATATCCCTAGAATCTCTTAATGAATACCATAATCTAACACATGATTATAAAATTTTTATTTCTTATTTAATTATAATTCTTACAATGATTCCTTAGAACATCATATTACTAATGGATTATAATGACAATGGATGAAGTTTTCATGAAAAGAAATAACTTGAAGAATAGTGTTGTGAATTAATGAGCTCCCATCACATAAAATGATATAATATTTATATGAATTTCTCTAATAGTCATACATTAGATTTGGTTGTAACGACAATGGAAAAATTTCACATTGAAATCTCATAACTATATGGATCTTGAATTTTTTTGAAAATAATGAGTTATATTTAATTTTTTACCATATACCTTGGCACCATTAAATTATATTTTTTATTATGTATGATATAAAATATATATATATATATATATATTGATTATAAACATTTTATACTCTGATATAATTACTTATATTTTCAATATAATAAAATAGGTAATGGTATCCCTGATGTATTGATAGCAATGTCAGTCTAATGGTCACGACTACTATCAATTCAATAGACAAGACGTAATTCAAACCTCATGTCTCTAGAATTATTCTCATTTAATCAAATTTACATTCAGTCTAATAGATCAAATTGAATACATAAATTTTATATTCATAATATAGTATAACAATTTTTTTGTTTAGTATAATGTATTTTTTTCTATTGAAAATATTTAAAAAAGTGGGATAAAAAAGTTAGTAATCAGAGATTTAATATGGTGATGTAATTTAAAAACAAAAATGTAATGAAAAATAATAACACATATATTTTGACTAAAAAATCTACCCCTTTTTGGAATGAACAAAACACAATACATAAAATAAAATAATTACATTGAAAAAAATATATCCATTTATTTTTTTAGTTCATTAATGATATTCCTTAAATATTATCATTCCCAAAGATTAGGATATTTATATAATATATTATAATGTATTAAAACTTTTGATTCTTCCCTTATAAAAAGTAATTAATAGATATTTCTACAACTTTTAGAACTATCCACCTAAAAATATCTCGTTAAACTTCTCCAAAATATTATCCCTTTAAAATATCCCTTTATAAATTTGTACAAAAAATAAAACTATCCCCCATAGTGATTTACTAAAAGGATAGGAAAGTTATATTACATAAAATTTTTCAATGATATAACATAAGAAACAATTGTATATGAATGAACTATCCATCCAAAAATTAAAATAATGAACACACATAAAATATTATTTGAAATAAATTAAAAAATAAAAAATTTGGAAAAATAATTATTCACAATTAAAAACAATATTTTTTTAAAAAATATTACATCAAGTGTTTCAAAACTAATTGTTTCTTAATTGATAAATAACTTTTTAAAAATTTCATTTATCATCTTGAACATGTAATAATATTTATAAGACACAACAACCAAATATTGGAGCATTACAATCTGTTCTTCTATCACAAATTTATTGTCTTCATTTGATTTTATTCTTTCAATTTTTACATTAATCTTTTAATTTTCATTATTCACAATGAAAATATCATTATCCCATGTTCTATGTCTAATATTCTCCAACACCCAAATGTGAACCTTTTCATTACAAACCTTCACTTCCTCATTAATTTCATCACTCATTTACCTTAATCCTTAGACATACATCAAATTTCCTAAAACATATGCAGATAACATTTCAAAGGATTCTTCCAGTTCTAATGAATGATTCTTTACTTCAAAAATTTTTTCATTATGATACATGAGTTCATTATTAACATAGTTTGAGCACACAACCATTTAATTATAATATATTTCCTATAATTTTACTTTTATTTAATTCCTTTTCAATATGAATAAATGTTTACTAATTATTTATTTAGAACATTTAGAGACATTTATTTTTCATTAAGAATATTCATAATTTTTTACACTTGACTCAATGTCAGGAAGATATGGAACCGAATGAATAATAGTCTCATTGTCTGGAAGATGTAGTAAAATTCTTTTTTGAGAAATAATGGTTTCTGAATATGAGAATATTGATAATACTTTAGGAATATTAATTCTAGAAGATCTGGAATCATATTTTTATTTCACCTCACCTATTTCTTTTCCATTATGAGAAATTCTATATTCTTATAATATATTTTCAATGTCCACGTCCTTTTCTTATTAATATTTTTCAAATAAGTTTTTATGAGATTGTTGGTCTTACCTCTATGCCTTTTATGATGGCTTTCCTTTATGTCCTAATATGTTTTTTTTATTTTTTTGAACCATATATGTTCATATCCTTATAATATTGAGGATTTCAAATGGTTTAATATGATAATGACTCTAATGTATTCTTCTCTTTTTCTTCATCATCAATATCTATTTTTTATTAATGAAATTCTTTTTATTAATACTCATCTTTTTCTTTTTCTTCTTATGCTTTAAAATTTTCATCTTCTACCAATTATTCTTAAAATTCTTATTCTTCTTATTATTCTCCAACCACTTCTTCCTATCCATTTCCTTCACCTCATTTCTCTAATTCCATGAGTGCTTTCCCCAACTACCTCACTATTATGAGATCAGTTTTACCAAATTTTTTATAAAATGATTATTTTTATGTGTCCAATTAATTAATTTTTTCAAAAAACTCATTAAATATATCCTTATTTGTGACTGATGGAACTATAGACGGAATAAATGGTGTTTTAAAAAAAAAGGATAAGATCAGGAATAATCTAATTGATGTGAGGGACTTTTTTGGTCTGAGGATCGAACTACACAATAGATAACAGGGAATAATATAAAACATGATTTTTGGAATCTATTTAATCACCCTTCATAAAAAATTCTACAACATTATCTTTTTGTCATATATTTTTCTATTTCGTACTCTTCATATATTCCATTAATAGATTGTCTATCTAGATTTTCAAGGATTTTTTCTCATCTTTACTTATTCCATATTATTGATCCCTAGGCTTCTTCTTTTCTTTTTGATCCATGGTTTATTTGAATTATATATCAGACATTCTCTTTTCATTCTTATTATTCTTTAGATGATAATATTTCAACATTGTTTTTTCATTAACAGTCTCTACCAACTTCGATGGTTTATATTTTAATTAAACAACATCTAATTTGTCAAGAAACATTTTTATATTTGAATCTAATACTAACTTCATTATTGACATTTTTTATTAACCAAGAAAAGTTTATTTACCCTCATTAGATAGGTTTTAATATCATTCATGTATACATTAATAAAACTCATAAAAACTTATTTATGAAATAAGAAGACATCAATATCTATTATTTGATAGAGTAGTTCTAAAATGTTTCCACCATAATTAACACATATTTTACCAAGTTTATATTAATTATGTTCATAAAATAATACAATATATATATATATATTAGAAACTATTAGGGTCTTCTTATCACCATATTGAGATATGAGGTATCCTTGAATCTATAATGTGATGACTATTGAATCCATTGTCAAGTAAGAAACCATTTTTAATTTCTCACAAGGTGAAGAATATAATCCTCATCCTTTGATTTTACATAACTTATGAGTTTATCAGGTAATTTATTGTATGGATGATAATATTCACTTGAATAATGAATTACAACTAAATATGCAATTAATTTAGGAAAAAACATTTAATTTTTTGTGAACATGGTATAATTAACTTCTTCATTACCTCTTTATGATAAAAACCCAACAGTTGCATAAAATATTATTACTATTTCTGGGTAATGTATGTAAAAGTCATTGTCTATTTTCCTAACAAAAATTATTGATCATTGGAAAAAAATTATATATTTAAGAATGTCTACGTTCAGGGAATATTATATGTATGTGATGGGTCATTCATAACATTGGTTTTTGTCATTATCAAGGATCAATTTGTTATTTACACAATGATAATCATCATGATTAATATAACATTATCAACAAAAATCAAATATGGGATAAAATTTCAGAGGCAAATCAAGGATCATCACATATTAATCAAAATTAAATTAATTAATTAATAATAACCTTGTGATAAATATTTCTTCTTTGATGGATATGAGAAGAGATCTACATTGTACCATAATTTTTTGAAGGAATGAATATATGATTTTCTATAGTGGTGATCCACGTATGTTCCAAAAATCTTTGAATATCACCGTAGAAATGTTCTTTTCTTAAAATATAAGAACTTATCGCTTACATCATTTTCCATTCATCACAATACAAATATATTCAAATAATTTATTCATGATCTCTCTACACTCTTTAGAGGGAGGTAGATAGAGATTGCTCTCTATTATTGGGAGCATTTCTGGAGAAGGGACCTCTCTAGGTATTCGATAGGGTTATATGGATTTCTTGTGCAAATCAATATGAAGGACACAGATCAATATAGAATCAATAAAATTTGTTTTATATTTCTCTAGCGATAGAAATGAATAATTCCACAAGTGAAATTTATAATTTATTTGATCCCTTTTATAACCCCATGACTATAATAATATTAATGTTATTACATCTCATCATGTTCTTAAATTGAGAATTATAATTAAATTTTATTTATTCAAATAATGTTCAATAGAAATTATTTCTCACCAAAATATTAAACATAGTCTTCCATTAAAAAACAATAATTATATAGACATTAATAATGCATATTTATTTGTTAAATAAAAATCAACTGATTATTCTTTAATAAATAAATAAATATTATTTTCACGAAATGGAAAATAAATATTTATTATAAATTTCCTCATATAATAGTAACTCGAATTACATGAGACTTGGTATATGGGATCAATAAAAATCAATAATAAAGAAACCACATGTGGGATTAATATTTATTCAACTTTATAAAAAATAAATAATAATATATTATTTAACTGATTTTCTATATACAATTTTTGTGTAACCATTTAGGCCTCTTTCTCAGTGGCTTTACGAGAATCAGCCTAAATTCCAAGGTCATTGCTTATAATCATGGTAAGGAACCCTTATAGAAAAATGTTAATGATGGAACAACATAAAACCTCATACATTTTCTCACTATGTAACATAATCCCTTTATCAAAATATCTCTAACCAAGAAGGTAGACTATTGGTGCCACTAACCTATTTTCTCAATGTGTCATTATTTGAATTTCATGAAATTGAAAATTCTTGATAAACACAAAGGTAAGGTATATATTTATGCTATATCATTTCCATGAAATGGAATTATATATGATCATTATTTAATAAATATAAGGGAAAAATCCATTCTCGTATTATTCATTAACACTATATCAGTCATGACTCAACCAACCTATCCAACCCCACTAAAAACATATATTATCACAATTTATTTCAATATATCCATGTACATGACTCATTATAAAAATTAATAAAAATCCTAATGTCTAATAATCGACATACACATACATATAAACGAACATCCAGTCACACATATGAAGGTGGATTCCATACTAGTATGTCTCTTTTTTTAGAATATCAGATACTTTATAATACCAAGGGAGTACACCATGAGAATGTTTCTAAAAATCCAATTAATCTCTAACCATCATATCCTATATCATTTGTGTCCCTCAAATTAAATCATCTTGATAAAGAACATATAATTAAGAATAATGCTGGGGAACTTTTGGGTTTTGATCATAACAAGGAAATGATATGACCTTTTTTTGTGAAAACTACACATAGGAAACTATCACATAAAATATTATGCATAAGAAAAATAATGATGTAATAAGGTATTTATTAGTATTCACAACTATGAAAATATTTAAACATAAATTACAAAAAAATGGTTCTAGGTTACCAACCCCAAAAGACTATATCTTTAACTAGAGACAACTACTAACAACAATCAGTCTGCTATCTCATACATGATACTCGTTATTTTGTTAAGATAGGTTATTATTTAATGGATGTATGACATTTTTCCCATAGTAACTATAATTACTCAACACTCACCCCGCTGATAAAAATACCTCAAGATGGGATACTTTTAGTGTAAATGTTTTTTCTATTATTGTGAATTTGTATCTTTAGAATGATCCACCGTAATAGTGTTATAAAAATACAATGTGATAAGATCTTTTATACTATGTACCAAATAATGATAATATAAAAATATTAATATCCAAATGACTTTCATGGATGCATCAAAAATCTCTATATATTTGGATTCCATTGTAGAATCAATGAAAACCGGATTCTTTGAACTATTTGACCTCACAAATCCTCCATTGAAAAAAAATCATAATAGTGACTTCAAATCATATTGATCTATTTGGTAACTACAATCAGTATACCACCTAATGAACAACTCAACTCCTCCATACAACTGGAACATATTCATATATCTTCCCAAATTCATGGGGATAACCTTAACAACTATCCAATTTTACTCTCCTTGATCTTCTTGATATATAACTACCATGCTAAATGACATGGAAACATCAATTATAGGTAATTATATGGTATAAGACATTGATCCTATTATTAAAGAATATGGGGTCCTAATAATTCTCTCTTTAACATATTGTCTTAGAAGAATCATTTTCATAGAATGATTCATACCATGTGACACATTAACCAATCCCCTCTTGGATTGTTACATACTAAACTTATTTGGTTTATGGTAAACTCGTGTACTTTTACTTAGAACAAGAAGCCCGTTGGATCTATCATGAATTATCATAATCCCTATAATATAGGTCATTTCACATATATCCTTCAAAGAGAAATAAATTTTTTAAATAATACATAATGAACTGTATGACTAGTATACAATTCCCAATAAGAACATGTCATCACAATATAATACTATGATAACTAATTCATTCCCACAAAACTACTTGTTTAAACATGTCTCACATTCATTCTTAAAGAGCCCATATTATTTTATAGAATCATAAAAAAATGATCTATGATCTATATACTTTTTTAAATACATAAATAGGTCTATAAAACTTAAAGATGTTTTAGGCATCATCATGAGTCAAAAAATTATTATGGTTTTGTTATAGAGACAATTACATAAAGGTTAAAATTAGGGAATTAATTTTTGGCATCCATATTCTAAATTTTTAGTCATGATAAGTAGCTATAACAAGTATGATTCAGATGGACTTAGAAAAGAAAACATTGGAAAAGTATTCATCATAGTCAATTCCTTGAAAATATTTAAATGATTTAGATTCTATAATTCCATTATAGGTATTTACATTACCTTTAATGTATAGTTTTCTCTTGAATAATCATTTTCACCCTATGGGACTTACATCAACTTGGGCATTGACCTAAACCAAAACAATGTTATGATACATGGAATCCATTACAAAATTCATGCATTATTAACATCTTTCAGCCACTAATATCTCTAATACAATTTTTCATAGAGTGGATTATCATTGTCAAAAATCAATGATTGACCATATTTGGCGATTAGAATACGATATCTACCTGATTCTATTACCTCTCCTGTTCTCATATGCAATACCTGTATTTTAGGAACTACTTCTTCTATGGGGACCATTGGAATTTGTTCCTTTGTTAGATCTTGTTTTCTTTTTTCATCAAAATAATTTAATTCAACTTTTATTCCACTATAATTTTTAAGGATGTGATCCCTCTTAAGAAAACATACTTCTCAAATGGAAATAACTTTATAGTCAGAGGGTTTGTATATTTAGTTCTGATTAATTTTTTAGGATATGCTATAATGATGCACATTATGTCCCATGGTGCTAGTTTGTTACCTGAAATTTCCATAACAAATACCTTACAATCCCATACATATGTATGAAAGAAAAAAAATGTTTCTCTCCACTCCATAAATCAAATTGAATTCAATTTCCCTCTTTATTTGGTACTAGGATTAATGTGTATGCTCATATTGTAATAAATATAGCAATCCTACTATTTATTACACATTAATTCATTATTTATTACATAAATTTTAACATATTACAACCTATAAGATAAATAATTATAGTTTCTTTAGTTATTAGGTACATAGCATAACATATTTAGTAGGGGATACACCAACATTATTTGAAAAGTCTTTAACAAGCATCTAAATTTACATGTCTTTTTGAATTGCACAGGATAACATAGGGATATACATAAGAATGACATGATCTATAAATACTAGTAGTGGAATAAAAATGGAATAACGTAATTCATGTTATACAACAGTAATATCAATCGTTCATAAAAGGAACATGAATAACAAGGAATGATATTGAATGATAATCGTAATGATGACATGGGAAATGTAGGAACAACATAATACACTGCATCATAATTATTTCTCATGGATAACTAGTTAGTCAACATGATGTATAAAGTCCCATAAAGGAATCAGGATTACACCATATCCCAACATTAAATCATGTTAGACTAAATATTATCCAATGTGTTGGAGTGCTATATAATTCAGGGTGCACCCATCACATTCATTTTAGAAACAAATTTAAGTGTTCCATATAAATTATAAAACAAGGAATCAATCACCAAAAATATTTTATTCCATGTTCAAGAAGTGTGGATTTAACACCCCAACCCCAATTACCCAGATTCAGTACATTATTACTTAACATTGGCATGATCAGAAGAGATCATGTCCCAAAATACCAATCAGTTTAGTAGTATTGGAAGTACTAGATATATACATAAGTTTGAAATTACATTATGAAATGAAAAAAAAACATTTTTTACCCTTTGAACACAATCATATACCTTAGCCTATTCCAACAGTTCAGCCGTAACAAACTTCTTTACATTCTGGGAAAAATAAAAAATAGTAAAGGAATGAGCTCAGATGCTCAGTAAGGATAAAAATATAGTGAAAACTATCATAAATTACACTAAAAATTTAAGGAAATGTATTAGACTAAACCACATGCCTTTTAAACTTACATTTCAGCATAATATGGAAATGATAAATCAAATAATGCCATTTTCTTATTCACATATATATTCTACTAGTCGAATAACCACATGTAAAATTAATAGTTAATTTCATAATGATATGATAAATAATGTAGAACATCATAACCACATAGTCAAGGCCTTATGCCATGACTACAAATAATTTTATTTCACGGACATACTCCAATATACTAATCTATATCATGAGACTTATTGATGCATCTAGGGGATATAGTGGGCCCTGCCCATCACATACTATGTCTAATGCATTCATCATATGAAAAGGATGAAACATAACATAATAATTAATATTAAATGTAGAATACGAAGTGTTAATAATTTAAAACTAAAACATTAATGGTATAAAAATTGAACATCCTTATTAAACCAAATTACAAAACCAACAATGCAATGTGAAAGATTGTATCATAATAAATCAACTTCAAACAATTGTTAAATCCTACAAAGTATTTTGACGTAGATGAAATTAATCCAAAATCTATTGGAGTGAAATATCTCTTCCTAATTTTAATTCTTTTAAAAGTAAAAACCCATTTATTTTAAAAATATTATAATTATTTTTTAAATGAAGCTTCTATGGTGTAATAATGGTAGAAAATAGCCACACCCGTTGTATAAGATAAAAAAATATTCTTTCCCTAATTTGATGAAAACCTCATAATGTACATTTTTTGGTAAATGAAGAGAAGTTTCCTTTCAAAATATTTTATAAAAATCCCAAAAATGGTATAAGTTACATAAACTATAGTCTAGGAAATAGTAAAAATGTTTTAAAATACATTTTTACGGAACATAGACTTGGATGACAAAGTGAAAATAGTAGATACTCACATATAAACAACCATGGATAATAAAGTGATTGTAAAATTAATGCTTACCTTATAATTTTCCTTATTTAATGGTACATTAACCCCCTTTATAATAGTTAAATCATTTTTATTAAATTATACAAAAACCACATATATAAATATTATTTCACATATGATCCTCTAATATTTCTATGTTAATAATATTTCACTATTATCATTGTTCTAGGTGTTAACTGATTTATTTTCCTTTATATGTTTTGAAAAGTAAGTCATGTTTGTTTTGGATAGAATGTATTCCATTCATATCCAAAATGATATTGTGTTTTTAAATATTATTTCTAATCATCATATGAAAATTATCCTTCAATGGTCATGATGGGGAATGAAATATCACCGTATCGTGGAGACGTTAATCCTCACATATGGATGATCGACAATATCATTCTATAGATGGTGAAATAAAATTTATTTGGATGGTATATTATATATAAAGAATAAATAAAATGTAATATTTATTATTTACATAAATTATAATCATTATTATATCCATCCATATAGTTATTTGTGAAATAAAAAACTACACTATGAGGTAGAGACAGTAAATTGTACATACGCACGTATGGTGACTCTATCATTCATAGGTTAGATAAGATAAATAATATGGTTGTACAATATTTATAATAAAATCATATCATGTAGAAGGTATTGAAGTTATTATTTTTCTATGTAAACGACATAGAAATAGGTATCAAAAGAAGAAAATAACATTAAAAGAGGTGATGAAATAATTACCACTTCTCCAGGTTCTTTTTTTCATTTTAAGAAAAAGAATCAAAAGGATGGAAGTATGATCAATTTATAGAATATAGGATGAATATAGAGTAGTTTTCAGGAGATTTTAGTATGTCTCGGTAGAGACAAATTTCTTTTTTGGTGTGAATTTAAGAGACAGGGAAGTACCCTTTTATGTGAGAGGTGAGGGGCACTTGAGGAAAATCTTGAAATAAGAATTTATTCTAAAATAATTTTCAATCTATAATAGCTTGAAATTTATATATTTCATTCTTAAGGTGGGTATGGGTCAAAAAAATTTCAACTAATAGGTTTTAGAAATGTTTAGGTCACCATATTGGCATTATCATTTACATTTAACTCTTAGTTAAATAATTTAGCATTTAACATGTCTTCACGTATTTTTATATTACTTGGTTGATAAACATACTATAAAATTATTTAGGAACCCATAGTGGTTAATTAATTACATATATATAATTATATAATTTTTTCTGAATCTTATATTTATAGGAATATTATATCATTTAATAAAATAGTATTTTTTCTAAAAACACATTTATATCAATTTTTACACCATCTAGAATTTGGTTTTTTTGAAAGTCATAACAAATTGTTACTTTGAAAACCATTAATTAAATAAACCAAATCATGTCATATTAACCAATAAAATTTGTGAAATGCATTAGAAGACTCCATTTAAATTTACTTTAATATTTATAATATCAATTATTTTAATCATTCATTAATAAGATAATTAATGGATCATCATTGTATCATAAATAAATTTAATTAGATAATGTCTAAAAATTATATATAAAATACCATGTTATGGATTAAACTTTTATCTTAATTATTGATACTAATAGTTATATTCATTTTATGATAAACCTATATTAAAAATGGTTTATTTATTTAACATTAAATTTAACACTCTTAACAATTCTTTAAATAAAATATAATAAATGATCTAATCGTAATCAAATGGATTAAAAATGATCTTATTTTATTCCTAAGGTTTATTTTGGTTGAAATACACTCATCCAATAGAATTAGGACATGTTTTATGGTAATTATAATTTCATTTTACCTTTAATTAACCAATTTTCTTTTAACAGTGGAAAATAAATTTAAAAATTTACTATTCACCAAAAATTATTTTAATCCAATCGAACACTATTTATTTACTAATATCAAGAATGTCTCTGAGATTTTTGATATTAAATTCATAGAGGCGGTAATATTATGTTTTATGAAAATTTTTAAATGTGCCTAGAAGGTGGCCAAAAGATGTTCAAAGGTTCAATACAATTTTATATATCTATTCTTACTATAAAATGAATCCAATGAATGAAATTGTATTAATATAGGTATTATATATCTATTTTTCCATTAAAATAAATTTAAACATAAAAATACTTACATTAATAAAAAGCTGGTTTTAAACACTAATGTAGTGTTTTTCACATTTCATAAAAAATTTAATGTTTTCAAAAATATACCAAAAATTCACTGAAAGATAATTTAGATTTTCCAAATCCAAAAATTAAGTCGAATTTGAAAAATAAAATTTTCTGATTTTCAAAAAGTTGACATTACTATTCCTGAATACTTTTTAAATGACTAGTTTGATTGGTCATGGTTTGCTAGAACATGAAGTTGCGTACATCGAAATCTATTTTACTATTCAAAGTGAAATGTATCGTGGAAGCATGGGGTGATATAGTGGAACAAATAAATTTAATTAACAAATAACATAAGTATAATTGTAAAAATTTTAACACCTTTTATGGGAAATTGGATGGTAATCACTACACCATTTTTTGTTATGGGAAATCATGATAAATGTTCAGCAGTATAACAATGTCACTTAGAAACTAATAAATTGGGATGATTAGAATGGAAGTGGTCTATCATTATTTGGAAATAAAATATGAAGTAATATGAATATGTAATTTCATATCCCAGGACAAGTAATTAAAAATATATGTAATAAGATAATAATGAAACATGATTAAATAATTGAAGGTGGGGATCACATAAAAAATTTTGGATGGTAATGGGTGTACATAAGGGTAAATGAGTGGGAATAATGAGTATGTAATGGGTATATAATATTTTAAAAATAAATTTTAATGTAAGGGGAATCAAACAATATATCCCAACATGAAAAAAATGAATTTAAGATAGATTACATAAAAGAGGATCATGATAAAAACAGGGCAGTGGTAGATCCCATACTTGAGTTCCTGACACCAAATATATAGGAAGAGATTCTTGGGCACTTGGGGGTTCCTTGGGGGGAATATATAGAGAGGAGGTAAGTGTAAAGAATTTTTCCATGTGTTTTTTGTGGTGAAAAAAGGGATATTTTTTGGTTTTACATAGGGAAAGAGTATGTAATTATTTATCATTTGTTAAATATTTTTTTAGACTCTATATAATAAAATTACCGAAACAAAAAACATTCCCTTGGTTTTTACCCAATTATTTGAAAAAATGAGAGTGGTTTCCATTATTTTATAATTCCTTGTGACTGTCTTAATAAAATAATAACCTTCTATATATGGAAGTGAGTCATACTATAAAAATATTTATTTTAAAAACCATAAAATATATTATAAATTTGAAAGGATTCATAATGGATTTATAAAATAAATAAGATAATCATAAAATCACACTATTTTAAATTAGAAAATTTATTTTTTCTGGGATATATTTTAATGTATTTATTACAACATTTTTTGTTCATTATGACGTCATAATACCAAATTTATATTTATATGATATTTAATTTTTAACTGAAAATTTTATTGTCTTAGAAAATTATGAAAAACCCACCATTGGATAATTTCAAAGATCTGAGTCAAAAAAATTTATTAATTTAATTGAAATAATTATATCAATATATGAATTTTACCTTTTAAAATAAAATCTAAATTTTTATAAAATGATTTTTTATTTGACTATAACATTTTTTGAACCATTATAAAAATTACATTTTACTTAATAAAAAATATATGAATATTTATATTACACAAAAATTAACTATTTATAATATTTTATTAAAATATTAGTTATTTCCAATATTTATTAGTTCATCCAAATGAATTTTTTAATTGAATTTGAATATTAGAAAAAAAATATTATTTGTGTTTTCTTTCATCAAAATAAAAAAAATTTATAATATAAAAATTATATGATGAAAATATATTCATTATTCTAATAATAATATGTTACATAATTATATTTCTAGGGTCTTAATACATATCCCTTTAATACATGAGATGTTTCCGTAAGATTACGTTTTGTGATGGTGAGACGTTCATTGGGTGGTTCATCATACATGGTTTGGGCCATGATCTTGATGATCACGAACTTTTCTTAAAAAATGGTATCCATAATGCTTAATTTATTTGATCCTAGCATGGTTCTTATCAATTTGGTCAAGGTCTTTATTCATTTATTAAACCCAATTGTCATCTGGAACAGCTTTATCAAAGCATTTAGGATCTACTTGTGATTAGTATGATGCTGGTTGTAGAGGCTTCATCCGCCTTGTATGCACTCGTAATGTATGGTCAACAATTTTGTTCTTCATATCAACTTCAGCTCTTCTCACTAGTCTTTGGGTTGAAACTAAATTATTTTCATCATCAAAGTCTTCATCTAAATCTACCTACAGAGTTGGAGTGTCCCCTATCCTACACATCACTTCATGACTATCCTCCAATGTTTGATAATCTATTTACTGATGATTATATTCATTCTCCCCTATAGTAACATCATGAATTTCATATATCTTTCCCTACCACTTATTCAATCATTTATATGATTTTTATTTATTTGAGTAGCCATGAAATATAACTTTATCACCCCAGGATTAAAACTTCATATATTTTTCCTTATTAAAAATGAAACATTTAATTCGAAGGAATCGAATGTACTTCAATGAAGGGTTCATTACATACCACAACTTGTATGTAGTCTTCTCCTCTTTCAGAAAATTTAATGATCTATTTTATGTGTAGAATGCTATCATCACAACTTATTTCCAAAATTTATCTGGAAGGTCTTTCTGAATGGGCATTGTTTTCATCATGTTGCTGACAATCTGATTTCTTCTCTCATCTACTACATTCTACTAGGTAGTTATTAATGATGAAACTTGATGCCTTATCCCATGTTTCTTGAGATAATCCTCAACATGGATATTTATGACCTCTCTTCCACTATCTGTTTGATTTATCGAGATTTTACTTCAATGCATATTTTCACATTCTAGTCTATATCTTGGAATGAAATAGAACACTTCAGATTTGTGGTTCATTATTGATACCCATTACATACTGCTTTATTAATTAATTAATAGAATATAATATCTCTTCTCATCAATATTCATTGTTGAAATTTTCCTACACACATCAATATTCACCAACTCAATCATTCCTGTTGACCTTTTCTCAATTGGATTATATTTCGTTCAAATGATCTTCCCTTATCAATAGGCATAACATGTTTGAATATGATCATGTGATAATATAGGGAAGATTTCATGATGCATCATATTTCACATTATCTTCCATGTATTTTTGGATTATGTTTCTAAGACTATTATACCATAACATGTTTTCTTCATCATTGGATAGAGATTATATATCTTCTTCTCTAATCACGAGAAAGATATTTCTTTTTGTATGCTATCCTAACAACAGAACAACACCATCCATTTATTTGATGACACATAGTATCCATGAGTAACTAATGTCATGCCTAGAGTTACACCATTTACTAACACTAAGAATGTTTTGACTAAGCCCCTCAACAACCAATATATCTACTCGTCTAATGTCTTTTCCACCAAACTTTGATTTTCCTGAACCAATAATATTCAAGCCCTCATCATTACCAAATCATATGTCACATTCTTTATTGTACCTGATTCCATTCACTAGATCTGTATTTCCCATCATGTGGAACGTGCATCCGCTTTCAATGAACCATATCCCAGTGTGATCTAATACCTTGAACACAATTTCTAAAACCTCCAACTTTTCTTCCCTTTTATTTTTGACACTATGTATTTGGATTCATAATTAATATGTAATGATAAACATGAACTTCCTCAGTATGTGACAGACTGTCTTCAACCAGCAGATCATCAAATTGATTTTAAATTTTTATACCTCTTGATAATAAATTTGTAAGCATTTTATGAACCCATTTAGTCTTCCTCGGAACATTCCCATGCATTGTTGACGTGTAATATATTTTCATATCTCTGAGTCCTTTACACCTGAATCAATGACTATCAAATGATGAACTAGAATTTTGAGCTCTAAACAACCATGTTTGTTGGACTTATTTCTATTTGTACCTCTTTTATATGGAACATACATTTTGAGAATGTATGATCATTACACAACGATAACATCTTATGTGCGGTAAAATACTATGTGGAAATGATAAAATAGTAGTTGTGCCTTGTTATCGATGAATATAATTTTTCTACATTTTATGAAAATCAATCTTCTATTTTGGAGTGGATGCTTATGGTCTGAATTCAAATGTATTTCATTTGTGTTTAAGATCAGGACTCATACATGACATATTATTCAGAGTTGATTGTTTCTTATATTCTATTAGAACAATATTCCCAAATCTCACCATCTTTGTTGCCTATATTGTCTTCATTTCTATTGTTGAACTGGGAGTTAACAGTTTCTCTTGATCTATAACTGTTTTCCATTGACCGACATCTTCCACTTATAGTTCTTAGATACATTTGATTTGATCTTTTCCAGTTATTATAAAACCTTTTATTTCCATTTTATTTTCATCAATATTTATTTTTTACTCAACCACCTATTCTAATATTTCTAGCATTTAAGTCCCCAGGCTTTCATTTTCTATATTCATCATAGAATTCTCTCTTTCCTACTACTACATATAGAGTTTTTCATCATAGACAAGTTTGTATGGTTTCTTTGTTTTGACTATCTAAATATATTCCTCTTTAAGGGACGCTTCTAATTCATCCTAAAGATCAACTATTACTTAAATCTATCTTTCGTTATGTGATATTCTTCTCTATTTAAATAATTTATGACTAGTTCAACCAAATAATCTACTTTATGATGCATACAATCCTCCAAATATTTAACATAGAGATTATTCATGGCCTTGAATGCCACAAAATTGGATTTCTCCTTTTCCATGGAATCTTTATCATCGATTTTCATTTCATATGATCCAAGGGTACTATAAATGTTATCCAATGTCTTCTCTTTCAGGTCATTGTGTTCTAATACTGAAAATTTTAGATTAAACTATGGGGGTAGCTTTCTTAAGATACATTTCACAATATTTATATCATCCATAATTTCTCCAAGACCTCTTATATCTTCGACAATAACATTTACACTATCGAAGATTGTATCAAAAGTATCATTGGAGTTCATTCTGAGATCCTCATATTTGATCAAAAAAACCAACAGCTTTTCTTCTTGGACTTTTGTTTTCAACCCATAAATATTCAACAATTTTTCTCGCATGGCTTGTGATGTAATACAAGAGATCACCTTTGTATAAATATCATTTTCTATGGATACCCCTAAATAATTTATCCCTTTATCATCAGAATCCAATTCCATTATTTTGGATTATGATAAAGAACCACTATTGATATCAGCTGATATTCCATGCATAGATACTGTGAATACATCCATCCCTACTGATCGGATGTTATAGTCCATTTAATTCTTCTGTTGTTGAAAATTATTTCCTTCAATGATCGCAATTCCTTTATTATTGACCCCAATAATTTCTTATTCTAAGAGAGAATCACTTAATTTAAAATTTTCACTGTAATACAAATTTTTGATGAGACATTTGCAGCTATTTCGAGGCTAGAGATAATCAGATTATTTTTTTCCATATCAGTTAAAATAAAGTTTATGGTTTTCCAAATGGATGTGATGTCATCATTTATGAATGAAGTACAAGAGGAAGAATCATAAATTGATCAAAAAGATTGTTTTATCATTCATGGAAATGATAAAAGAGTTTGTTGGCTTAAGAAGGATTTATACGGTTTGAAGCAAGCACGAAGAGCATGGTATTCAAGGATTGATCATTTTCTAAAGACGCTTGGATTCCAGCATTGTGAGGTTTATTAAAATCTATATTTCAAAAATTTCAATAGTCAATGGATAATAATGATAGATTATTTTCATGAAATAATCATTGGTGCATCAGATGAAGCACAATGCTGATAATTTTTTTTGTTCACGAAAAGTGAGTTTGAAATGTTGATGATTGAAGAGATAACATTTTTCATTGTCTTATAGGTGATAGAAGGAAGGAATGGAACTTTTATTTCTCAATCGAAATATGTCAAGGAGGATTTAAGTAGATATTAAAGGAATAATTCCAATGATTGGAATACTTGGTTTGATACCCAACTGAAACTTTCTTGAGATGATGAAGGTGGAAACGTTAATATCACCGAATAATGGAAAATCATTGGAAGTCTATTTAATTTGACAATGACTTGTCTGTATATTTTATTTTAATCATTCCAAGCAGTGAGTTATTAATTTAATCCCAAGGAGACCTATATTATTTTAGTGAAAATGAATATATCTGTATATCACAGAAATAGTGGATTTTGGCTTAATGTATAATGACAATGCTCATCCAGAGTTATTAGGATATACAGATGCATATAGGGATAGTATAGAAGATGATAAGAAGTCATGTCCGGAGGTGTGTTCTATCATGGTGGATTGTGTATTTCATGGATAATGATGAAAAAATATTTCATTTCATTAAGCACTGCGGAAGATGAGTACATTACAGCTACTCAAGCATGCACATAGTTTTTGTGGATGAAGTAGCAACTTGATGACATGGGAGTTGAAGTGATGTCTCTAATTAGAATCCATTGTGATAATTAAATTGATGTAAACATGAGAAAAAATCTATCCATCACTCATGTATAAAGAACGTTGAAATCTAGTATCATTTTATCAAGGATAAGGTAGAGAAATGGCTTGATGTTGGTGTATTTTCCAACATAACAATAAGGCAGATATTCATACAATGTCATTACCCAAAGACGATTTTGTAAGTCATCGACTAACATTTAGAGTCATGTTCACTCCTTTACATTAAAAATTGTGGATGTAGGACCCCCTCTCCCCAAGGTATGATGTGTTTTTTCCTAATTTACTAATATATATTCATTACACTATTGTAGACAACCTTGATCTTCCATTCAGGTTCATTGAAAAATGGGGAGAATGTGTGACTATTCAATGGGGACAAAATACATGAGGAGAAATTGTTATGTTGATCTGCGAGATAGGGAGAGTTTAAGCTTATTTAAATCTATTTGGATGAGCTTTAACTAAGGGGTGTAATAAATCTGTCAATGCTTGAAGTGATCGATCAAAGTTTACATATCATGACATCTAAGGTTTGTGATAAAAGAAGATTTGGTTTCAAGAGTAGGAGTCATGAATAATGTGATGAGTTGATAAAAATTGCATTATACTCATATCTCACACACTAATCCTATCTCACGTGGGTTTAGAGTATGTGTTGAGTAAATACATTATCACTATCATAAATTCATGGAGAAAATGGTGGTTGAATATGGAAACAGTTTTAGTGGGTAATAAAAATGAGAAAGATGTTATCAGAAAAGTCTTCAACAAACCCATAGAGGGAGATTGTTGGGAAAAAATCCTTCAATATGACCTTTTGGTACGTTTTCAGTGTGATTGTGTTTGTTGAAAAATCTGGATGACTATGGAAGACTATGGTTTTCTTCGTAAGACAGAATGGTGTGATGAATGGTAAATGAAATTATAAAATGAAGAGAAACATGCGCACATGATATGGATCGTATATCCTTTCTGGGAAGGGTATGTAGTCACATACCTGGAAAAAGGAACAATACGCAAGAGAGGTTCACATAATCGAAAACAGTTCGTAGCAATAGTGTGTGGAAAATGATGTGTGATATGTGTAAGGAGTGATGGTTCATGAAATGGAAGAACAGAAAAGCATCACATAGGAGAAAAATAAGTAGATGGACTAGAATGGAAAAACGTTTCAAGGAATGGTTACAGTACGTGACATGAGGATCAGTATGGGGTGGAGGATATACTAAATTGAAGATTTTCTATTTCTTGGATTATAATATTTTTTGGATCTTCTATTCCAATACAAGGAGAGATAATCACATAAATTATGTGTGAGATAATATCATTAGAGAACATATATTTTCTATGTGAATTCAGTAAAGTCCAAAGGAAGTTCGTGAGGGAGAATTTCATAACGGATGAAGTGGTTCTTAGGGTAGAAATTCCGCCAATATTTTTATCATGAATATGAATCCCAAAAAGGTCATGGAATGTGGTGGAAAAAGGCATGGAATGATGGTGGATTGGAAATGCAGTCCGCAAATGGAGGACAATTCACAGATAGAGGTTGATTCGAAGAGAAGGTTTGTTGTGTCAGTATGCAGTGGTGGTACGTGATAGCGAATGCGGAGTCATTCCATAGACGATGTTTGGTTCACAGATGTTGAAGCTGTATGCAGAAGGGGTGATCCATGTACCATACATTGTACAATGTACGTGGTGGAACACAGTGGTTTGATATTTTCACAAGGAATCTCTCAAAATATTTGTATCTATTTAAGAAATTATTTTTCTGTACATAATAGTACAGAGAATAGTTAATTTCACCAACAAGTAAAAGATAGACTTTAATAGATCATCTTCCAAATGTTTAGGATGCATTAATTCATGAAAAATATGGGGCCTACATGTTTATAAACTGTGTTTGACATAAAATTCTATAAATTAGGACGACATTTATTTCCAAGAGAAATGAGTGAGTAAAGAGGAAGACAATGATCCTTTCTGCTAGCAGTGAGCCAGAGAAAGAGGTATAGGTTTTGACCCATGGGAATGTAGTGAGCAGAACCTAAATATTTTAAAGTAAGTGATTTTGGGCATATAAGATCTAGTCGGATCATTTGTTCACATTATTGGTAGTGAGACATATTGAATTTGGTACATCGACACACGGTTGTTGTAAGATCCTTTGATGTAGCTTAGTGAGGGTGAACCAAGTAAAAAGAAATGTTGCATGTGAATTATTTCTTATTAGTTCTTATACATCAATGAGAGGAAGAGAGAATTATGTTTTTTTAATGAAACATGATCTGAAGGGGGGAAAGTTTTAATCAATCGTACCATGATTCTCCCTTCCCCCTATTAGAGTATTTGACCCAGTGGACCAAACATAGGTCATGGTCATGGTAAAATCCCATAGATTTTATATACCTCAGAAGCTCTAATAAATGGGCTTCATAGGGTATGACCGTACTGGTTGAGGACATTACTTGATTTGTATATAACAACTGGATTTATTAAAACACTATATACATATTGATCATTTGATCACTATTTAGTGGATATTTTATCAAACGTAAATATTCATAATGGTCATTTAAATCCGGTAGGATATAATAACCAAATTTGTTAATAGGTTTTCTATAGCCATTTTACAAAGAAATACATTTAAAAAAATCAAAAGGGATGTTTTTTATAATAGTTTGGGTCATTACAGTCTTCCCCCTATAAGAAATTTCACCCTAAAAATTTTCATTTCCTATACTAAAATTAATTATGGTAAATCTATTTCATTACTTAATATTGATCCCACATTTCATCCCAAAAAGATTGGTTTCTCCATAACTCTTTGAAAAGATGAATTTTCCTATTTCATAAAACATTGTCTATATAATCTAATATTTTCATTGGATTACCTTTGTATAAGATATAATTTTATAATAATACATCCTTTGTATTGAGTACGTGTGAGGGGTTTAGTATTTATATTCTTAATAGGGTTACCATGAATAAATAATATAGTTGTGGTAGTTTAGTTGTGAATTCTAGTTGGTAGACCACCTCTTCCATTTGGTCAGTGATATTGAAGTTGAAAATATATCATGGACTAATCATTCCCTTAATCCCAAATTCCATCACTTTCTAAATGGATGTTTTTTTGGCAGAATACAATGTCTCTAACATCGAACTATAGGTATTGTCAATGATTTTTATTAAATATCATCTCTAATCTCTATGTATCATTGATGTGTTGCTAAATGGTCATAATAATTTCCAACATTTCTTTGTCCATTTCAAGACCTTGTATTTTTAGTTCCCCAACTCCATCCCAACCTGTAAGTGTTGTCCCCTCTCACCAAAAGGGAATTCATAGGGAGCCATTTGTGTTCTTGAGTGGAGACTGTTATTATATTATAACTAGGTCTGATGAATACATTTATCCTATCCACTTTTGATGTCAATTGATCATGATCTAAACTAGTCATCTAGTGTCTGAACTATCTCCTCATATTGGACATTAGTTTGAGGATGATTGGAAATACATATTTTTAGTTATGTGTTTAGATCATGATGGATGATTTTCCATAACATGGTTGTTAATCACATATATTTATCTGATTCAATCATTATTGGCACTCCATGAACCCTCACCACATCTATAATATATATTCCTGAATGTTGATCTACTGATAAATCCTCTCAATTCATAATAAAGTGTGTATTCATTAAAAGATAATCCTCTACATCCAATATTGAATTACTTCTAATAGATTTCATTGAATGTTTGGTGACAAAGTCCATGATGATGATTTCACATTTCCATATAGGTATGTGTTATCGTTGCATCATACCCTCATATGTTTATCATTCTTCCTTAACATCCTAACATACAAGACATCCTGATTTATATTTTGTGATCTTCTTATTTATAGTGTCTCACTAATAGTGTTCTTAGAGATCTCAACAAACATTGTGATTCCATGATGGATAGAGAATGTTGAGCTATGTGCATCAGCCAATGTATTCTCCTTTAACTCATGAATTTGTAGAACATATAATATTTTTGAAAATTTTACAACAACATCATCATTAACAATTAACTATGAGTATTTCAATTCTCTTATATTTTACACTTTATTCTAAATTCAAATATCATTTATCTAAACATCCTTTATATTCTCTAGAAGAAATGATTGAGAAATCAATTTTTAAAGGATTGATGATGTTATTTAAATCATGATTCCCATGTCCATCTATTCCATATCTAAGAAGATCATATCCCAATCAATTTTCATCAATAATGGAATTGATGGATCCTTTTAACATAGATCATCCACCACTTTTTTAACATTACCAGGATGGTATTGTATTGATCAGCCATAGTCCTTTGCTATCTCTAACCATATTTTTGGTGCAAATTTAGATCTTTATATATGAATAAAAATTTAAGTATTTTATGATCTAGATATATTTCAAACTTCTACCCAAAGAGATAATGCTCTTATATTTTCAATGTGATGATCATTGCAGAAAACTCCAAATCATGTTTTTGGTAGTTATATTCTAGAACATTCTTATGCCTTAAAGCATTGTAGAAGAATATGTCATAATGAATTAACATACATCTAAATTCATTATTCAAGCATCGTTGAATGCCACTTATGGGTAGTGTGAAAAGCGTAGAATTGATGAGCCTCCTCTTAATAACTTTGAATCTCTCATAACATTAATAATTCCATGATAGCATGACTCCATTACGATTTATTATTGATAGAGGGTTTGAAAATCATGATAAATTTCATTAAAATCAATATTAATTCCAAGATAATCCATGAAAACTACAAATATATTTCATATATGTTGTCTTATGACATCCATCAATTCATTCTATCATTGAAGGGTCCACATATAACCCATTTCTTTTGATGATAGTCCCCAATAACGAGACATCCTTCAACCATAACTCACATTTTGACAACTTGGAATAATGTTACTCCTTTCATAAGATCATTAGCATATTGCTCAGATGCTCCTCATGCTTCTCCTTTGTTTTTGAGATTATTATAATTTCATCTATAAACACAACAAAAAATATTTTGGAGGTAATCAATATAGACTCTATTCCTCATGAGCATAAAGCTTTCTAGAGCATTAGTGACATCAAATGGAATTACTATAGACTCTTTTTTCTCATCCCTTTTACAAAAATAAATAATAGGGATATCCTCCTTCATCACCCTTACTTGATAAAACCACAACTGATTATCCATCATGGAGAATTATTGTTCTCTATGTATCTGATCAAACATGTCAACAATCTATGAATGTGGACAATCGTTCTTTATTTTGATCATGTTCATTTCAAAATAATAATTTAAAAGGCACACTCACCCATCCTTTATTTCGATGAAGAGGACTGTTTCACCCCATTTTGAATCACTTGGGTGTATTAACCCTTTATCTAGATTGTACTATTATTGTTTCATCTATTCCTCATGTTCTAAAACCATTATTCTATACATATTCCTAGAAAATAGAAATACCCTAGGTATAAGATTAATTGATAATTGAACATCTCAATTAGGTGGAAGACTATGAAAATACATAGGAATAACATCACCATATTCCATCATTATATTAATGTCATTGAGGATGGTTCATTCATTAGACATAATAATTTGAGCTAGATTCCCTTTTTGTATGGTCATAATATCCATTCAAGAGATGTTGGTGCAATATAATATTCATCATCCTCCTTGATGTTCTACAGAAACGGGGGGTCGATTAACAATACTGAAAGTTATTTCTTTAAAACAGAACTTTTGGTTGGATCTATATATGGAAGTAAAATACATCAATAAAATTTCATCAAACTCTACAAATGAAAGTACAAAAAGGTTCATTGGAATAGTCATCCCAAAAACTGTGACATAGGAGGAGTTATATACATAGTATTAAATAACATCCCCATTTTATATTTTCACTGATTGATCTACATTCATTCCTTGTGGTGGTGTTTGAATAGTTCTAGTAAACCGTTGTGATATGAAGGAGTGATTATAACTAGAATATAAAGGCATATTAACTATTATTGAATGAATAATAGGAATACTTATCACCAATTCATTGTTTGGATCATCCTCAGCAGCTGTGATGGAAAAATGTCACCCATTCTTCCTTGGAGGATTTTTGTTATATCAAAAAACCCTTGGCATAGAGCATTGGTTCGAAAAGTGTCATGGTTCCTTGTGTTTGAAACAATGAAAAATGCATTGAGGGTAAATTGGAGAATTCCTTTCCGCCATCTCATTAGATGGGTTCTCCTTTCAAAAATCATTTAATATGTGTCCTTCCTTCCCGCACCTAATCCATATCCAAGTCCCACTTAGGTAATTTCCACAGTTCTTCTTTCCACACATTTGATAAGTGGGGTGATGCAATTTCATAGCACTATTAGTTTTCTATTTGGGAATTCTAGAATTAAACTCTACTTTATGATTCTTATCCCCTTGAAAAACATGAGATTATCCAAAATCCATTTTAACTTTGGGGGAACATAAGAAAATATCCTCATAGCTATCAATGTCAGGGATCACCTTGTATTTTCATAGACTAGATTTTATCCCACCACGAAAAGTAGAAGACCTTGCATTTGGGAGTAACAACAAATCCAACAGTGTATTATGCATGTCCTGTGAATTTGTATTCATAATCCTTGATATAATCAACATATATTTCATTGGGAATAAAATTCCTTTACCTTTTGAGTTGGAGATTATAAGAATAATACTAATAAAAATATTCTTTACTAAAATTACTTTGAACCCATTACATTAATATTTTATTTTGGAATTTTGTTCATGATAAATGTACATCATTGATCATATTCTTCCTCCATATGACAAATATCTAGTATAACCATCTATTTTCTGGATCTTTTATGGATGGATAAGATATTCTCAATGAAGTTGATCAATTGTTCGGTGATTAAGGGATCAGATGAACCATTGAATTTCAAAGGCCTTTATTGCATAAATGACTCAAATGGAGCTTTTTCATTCTTAGGGTGTATTTGATGATCCTAATGATCTGGATTTATATTCATTCCCAGAGTCATGTAAGAGTGTATCATCATAAATACTTTGATTCATGCTTCCATTGGGTAGAGAATCTTGTTGGTGCAACCATCACATCTCCAATAACATTTCTTATTACCTGATTCCTCTTTTGATCAGGCATTAGTTATAATTAAAGGAAAAAATATGGATGATTATTCTTAAACAAATGATAAAAAACCAGAATTTATTGACATGTTAGGAATAGCCTAAAAATGAAATTCACTTCCATAACTTTTTAATTTCAAGGCTTAAATAATTGTCATTCATAATCTATTTTGTAAAACATAATATGATAAAAAAAATTCACCTAAAATGGTTCATATTGAGGTTATGAATTTACCACAAAATATTCCATTAGAGTGTCAAAATGGGTGCTTAGTAAGGCATGTGTTCATGTACTCGGTTATATTGATTTAGGTTTGACAAACCTTGTTGGAGTCATTACATCAAGGTAAATCTATGATAGAACCACAACCCCTTTAAGTATCTATACTGAGAGATATTGAAATTTTAAACCAATTACTTTATAATTATAAAAATATATGATGTTTATCTTAAACATTATATTATTCATAAGTCCTTCTATTAATTTCTCTCATCATAATCCCATAAATAAAAAAACAATTATTCTAATACCAATTATGACCAAACTACTGTTTAATACACATTATTTCAAGATTTATTACATATAATTAATCATAATAAAACCCAAAAGATCAATAATTCTACTATAGATTATAATTAGATACATAGAATAACATCATTACATGGAATACAACTCCATTTTTTAAAACTTCATCAGCGTGATTCTAAAATTATATGGCTTTTAAAACATTGCGAAATAAACTGGGGACAACAATAAAAATGGGGTGAGATATAAATCCTAGAAAAGGGATAAACAAGGAATAATTTCATACATGTTATAATTAATGAATATCAATGGGGACTAAAAGTTACATGAATAAAATAGGAATGATATAGCATTCTAATCCTAAAGGCAACATGAGAACTATGGTAACAACATAAAATAATGCATCATAAATATATGTCAAGGCTGACTTCCAAGATGTCATGATGGAAGAATTTCCATAATGGAATCATCTTCACTCAATATAAAACAATTATGTCTAATTAGAATATAAATTATCTAATTCATTAGATTTCTATAAAATTCTAGGCGCACCCATCACTTTCATTTCATTATCATGATTTTATGTGCCACATAGATCATAAAACATGGAATCATTCATCATCATATATTATTACATGATCAAGGTGTCTGGAATAAATAAATTTAATTCCCATGTCAAATAATTATATGTGTATAATTGGTAAAACCCTAGATAGAAATATTATAGGCTATTCAATACACAATTGTTCTGGCATGGAAAATTTTTGTGAAATTTCAATAGCATAATGACATAACATAAAAATTCATAAAATGGGTTGATTAGAGAATAATGGGTATTGCCTCATTTGAAATAAAATATGAAGTAATAGGGAAGACTAAAAACATATCCTAATATAATTAATTGTAAATAAAAGTCATAATATAAAAATGAAACATGAATAGAGAAGAGAAGATGAGAATAACTTACTAAATTTCAACATTGTAATAGGTGTTCATAAGGATTTATTGGAAGGAATAATGAGAGTGTTGGGGGCATATAATCCTTTAAAAATAATTTCTATTCTACGGAGGATATGTGCGAAAATATCACAACATGGAAAAATTGCATTTAAGAGACATAATGTAAAATAGGTTCTTTATAAAAAGAAGAGAGTGGAATATCCCTTACTTGAGTGTGTGACTCCATATGTCTGGGAAGAACTTCTTGAGATCTTAGTTAGACTATTAATGATTTTTTAGGTGTTATGAAATATTAAATATATAATCTTATGATTTTTAGTGAAGATAAATGGGTTACTTGTTTGGTTTACATAGTAATATATTAGGGAAGTCATTACTATTTCTCAAAGATAGGTTTTTGACTCTATATAATAAAATAACAAAAATCACAAACCATACATTCTTTTGACCATGGATTCTGAAAAATTTAAGTGGGTTCTATTATTGTATAATTTCAAGGGCCTAACATAATAAAATAATACCCTTTATTATGTGGAAGTGATTCATACTCTTAAATAATTGATTTAAAAACCGTAAAATATATTATATGTTTTAGATGATTCATAATGAATTTCTAAAATAAATCAAACAAACAAGAAACCAAATTATGTTAATGTAAAAAAAAATGATTAAGCCATTTATACAATTTATTGTTTTTATTACATCACTTTTGGGTCATTATGATTTCACAATACACAAAGTATATTCATAAAGTATTTACTTTTTAAACAAAAATTCAACTATCTCAAAAAATTATGAAAATTTAACGATTGGATAGTTGTTATTCTTAAAAAAATTTAAATTAATTTTATATAAATATTTTTCTATATATATGAATTTTCACTTTAAAAAAAATTATATTTGTTAAGAAATGATTGATTTTTTGACAATATCTGTTTTCAAACCCTTATAAAGATTATATTTGAATGCATAAAAAATATAAGATAATTAATATATGATAAAATTTATTTAATAATACTATTTTATTAAAAAATTATTTATTTAAAAAACTCCATATTAATTAAAATAAATTCCATAATTGAATTTAAATATTAATCAAAAATACTATTTGTGTTTTACTCTCTCAAAATAAAAACTATTAATAATGTAGCAATAATAGGATGAAAATATATTCATTATTATATAAAAATAATTTAAATATTATTACTTCCATGATCTTGACACATATCTAATTAATAAACCTGAAACACCCTAAGAGTATAACACATGTCAGTGAGACGTTCATCGGGTGGTTTGGTCTGTGATCTCAATGAGCATGAACTTCTACCATAAATATTATCACTCTGGCTTAATTTGTTAGATCATAGCTTAGTATTGGTAATAAAAAAAATTCCAATTGATTCTAACAACATAACAATATTTGATAAATGGTAGTCATAATGTATGATCCTAATTTTTGAGGCAATCAATTCATTTTTCTATTTCAATTGGATTTGATAAAACCCAATTTTTATACTAATCACGTGATCACTATGCAAAAACTGTTTTATAACTGGTAAATATGGTAAATGGTCTTTTAAAAATGATTGGATTTAATAAAACCAATTGACATAATCTGTTTTCTATAACCATATTACGTAATAGTACATTTAATTAAAAGATAAGGGAAATTTTATTCATAAAAATTTGGTTAATTACAATCAATATTCCTAAAAGTATAATGAAATATATGAAAGAATCATAATAAAACATATCATGTATAACAAGTTATAGATCTAACATTCAAAAACACAATTCCAATGTGATGTGTAAGTTGGAGTGATTTGAGATTGAATCCCAAACTCCAATAAAATTCAAGAAACACTTTTTCAAGATATTCAGAACCTATATTTGATCAATGATTCATTATCCTATTTCAATATTGATTATATATATTATTACTATATTCCTTGAGTAACTAAAAGCATTAAGACATATAACTCATCAAGTAGACATAACCATATCTACAAATGATATCAGTGAAAAGTTATGTATTTATAATAACCACCACTATATTACACTTTAAATGATACATAAACATCAGTGTGTACCAATCCTATAATCATTATATACCTTTCACCATGTCCACCAAATATAGGTTTCATTATTTTTCCTTTTAAATATGCATGACATATTTTAGGATGTTTTATCTTATAAGAGTCTAAGTAACCATCTTGAAAGAGATTTTTCCAATGCTTCTCATTTACAAGAACATGATGGAGATTCCATAGCTGGGTGTTATGCGATTCATGTGAACATGATTTTTTATTAATTTACAAAAATTGTATTTCATAATTTCATATATAAACACATTATCACAATGTTACATACCATAACATATGACAACATTATAAAACAACTTCTATTAATAAACATGGAAATAAACACATATACATTTAGGCAAGATAATGAAATTATGTTCATGGTAAAAGTTGGTACAAAATAATAATATTTTAAAATAAGAATCATTGTTTTCAAAAATAAAAGGTTGTAGTCACCAATACAGAGAGAATCTAACCCCACACCATTAGCAGCTCTCAAATCCACCTCTCCTCTCATAATCTTATAGAATATACTTGTTTCCAACATTTTTATATAGATTTGAGCACTAAATGATCTGTATAGTACCCAATGTATAGATATTGAAAAATTACATATTTTTAAAAATTCACATTCCTCTTCCCCATTCTTTTAGAGACATATTTTCTTCTAGAGGAAATACAATACATATGAAAAACCTAATACTTCTTTTCCATTTCCATACCTATATATCTTTATATTGTTTGAATAATGATTCTCATGAGATTTAGAATTGTTATGAGCCTTAGGAACCTTATTATTTTTCTTCATTTTCTTATTCACCATAACAACTATGGTTTTATGACACCCCATGTCCTTCTCCATGTTGATAATCAATTTAAGTCATTTTGAAAGACTCTTCTCAGTATTGATAATGTTTTAATTAATAATAAAACTCATAAAGGTCTTGGGTGGTGATGAATGTATGATATCTTTTCACAAATCATATATGAATTTAATCTCTAATATTTCTATACAATGTGTCATGTATTGTCAACTACATAAGGACCAGCTATAGAAAAAATCACAAGATTAGTTTTAAAAATGAATTAGAGATCTTCTATCCCTCATATTTCACCTTTTTTTGATGGAGATCCCAATGGTGAGACATCATGTTTTATGCATCCATGTCCACATGTTCCTTAAAAAAATCTTTGTCATGTACAATATAATGAAACACCAAACCTATGTGTAATCGTTCAAATGTATCTCATAGGGATTATACTATTTAAAACTAGACTCAGTTCTTGTTGCATCAGGAATAAGTTATTCTAGAGTGCATAATTTTCATTTATAGCATAGGATAACTCATACGATCCCTTTAAACTAGTGAAAATTGTTGTTAGTGATAAGGTCATATTTCTTATGTATGGATCATAGTGATATGTCTGATGTAATTTTTATATTATTTCTACAAATAAGATGAACATAATTGTATTACTTCATATGATAAAATTTTAAAAAATAAATAAATATTATATTTATTAATCTCACACTTTTTTATTGAAACACAATATCCATCCCCATTGGAATAAGAATATCATGATTATTGGACATTCTAGTAACATGGATCCTCTTTTAACTTCTTGTTACACCAACATTCATTGGTCAAGAGACATGAATGGTTTTAGGTAGGCATTTCAAATTACACCTAAATTATTTCAATGTTCCTTGATATATTGAGTGGAATCCTAAATCCATAAATCTTTAAATTGTATTTCATAAACACTTGACTCTCAGTTACAACAATTCATGGTTTATAGTAAACCAATGATGTGAACAAAGTTAATTAAAAAAACAACAATATATAATATCTGAATAAATTAAAGAACCCAAAATTTGTGTGGTCAATAATGTTGAAATATGGTACAGTTTTAACTAAATTTTGGGAAGGCTATACCATCTTAATATATATTATTAAGGTATTTGTTTTTTTATACATAAATTTTTCATTCAATATCTTAATTATTTTTTTATATTAAGTGTATTTACATAAGTGATTATCTATTTTTTAAATAATGTTTATGTATAAGACAATTTATTTTAGTTATTTCGTGTTTGCTGGTTAATTAATTAATTCATTTGATCGGGGAAAAAAATACATAATGAAATAACCATGAAACATGAATGAAATAAAAAAATAAATTAGTCCCTTCATGATGTTTTACTAATGTGTATATTATATAGATGATGATAAAATAATCATCAACCTATGGGAATAACAACATAAACTAATTAAGGTTACTGTTATAGCTTTCCACATATCCAAATATGTATATCTCTTTTATTGGCTTCAACTCATATACAAAATTGAAACACCTCCAGTAGTGTGGGAGCTCCATTAATAACATATTCAATTACTCACATGGTGGTAATAGTAAACGGGGTTTAAATAAAAAATCCATTGGCACAAATGCACCTACATAATAATAGGAAGAAATGAATGCAAAGAAACAAGTTAATATAAAAATAAATCATGATGAAGCCAATCATGAAAAAATTTCTAGTTTAAGATCACAATCATTCATATGCATGAACCCAATTACACATGTAATAAAACTAGTATTTAATTTATAATAGTTATTTTTGAAGAAAAATCATGATCAAATCAATTAATAATATTCTTTAATTAATCAAATATTTTCTCATAATTATTATCTTAATTTTCACGAGATTCTCATCAATAAGAATGATTATAAATTTTAAAAAAATTAATTGAAAATAACTATGTACATAAACGTATCTTAGAGGAAACACGGTGAGTACCTATCCAAATTATCGAACATTTATTATAACAATATACTATTTACTCCTCTGAAAATTTTCTCACATGAATAATAAAATACATTCTATATGTGTACTATCATCAAAATGAAGATAAGGATTACATGATTTTTCTTTCATGTGTTATGCTTCAATGAAGATTGAGTAATAAAATTAATATGACCCATATGTGATATGAAGATCTGAATATTACAGATAAATTAATTAATCATATATATATATATATATATATATTGAAACCCATCACATAGTGTGTCCTATCAACAAAATGACCACATGAATGTACATGTTGATCACAGGTTCATAATACATTTAATTAATTTTAATTCTATGTAATTTTGTATCAGTACACAACATTTACAATAAAATAGCATGACATGTACCCTTCTCACTTTCATTCCACAACACATTCCTAGGGACTCAGCATGTAAATAGTTCCCTGGGAAATATTAGACTGCATTTCATGTAGAAGGTCTACAATGTGTGCGGTCTATGAGTTAGATGACCACAACTTAGGTTGTTTGTGTAACAATATTCATGGACCGTATATTCCCATAAGACTACACACTATGTACGATGGATATTGAGCATGTTCTCTGACTGACTGTGTGCCTATATTTCCTAGCCCAAAAACACTTTAAATATAAATTCACCATGAGTAATAAATACATATTCCTTGAAATTACTTACTATCAATTCTTATGCCATTGAACACTAGTACATGGAGTGTACCATTAGGGACATATCCTGTACTCTTGTATTATCTATCCAGAACCGTTTGATGATTCAGAAGAGAACATTGATTTTATTTCATACATAAAAATAATATATATGATTAAATCATCAATAAATGTAAGAGGAAGAAGAATATCTCACAAATCGAGTTAAAGAACAACTATACATTAATTGAAAACTAAATAAAATTCCTTAAATTATTCAATGGTCTTTAAATAATAATAATTAATTACGTGACCTCTTTGATTCCACTTATAGGTTCCCAGCATAGTATATGCATGTCATAATTCATTCCTAAATTTTATTTTTATCATAGTTGATGATCAATATTATATTTTCACAAAAATAAATAGGTTGATCAAAGAAATTTAATCAAATAAATACAAACAAGGTATAGAACTCTGGGTCCAAACATAGGTTCAACTCATATTATTTACAATTAATTTAATTAATTAATAAATACATTATTTGAAATTTTTCTTCATTTATGGATCTAAAAAAATATTTGTGTGGTATCATCATTATGTTTTATTAATCAAGTTAATATTCCCTGTATAGATTTTCTACACATGTTAAACAAATATCTAAACATCGCCCTAAGAATCTCCATGTGATAGCATGGATGTCACGAATTGAATATGGTTTCCACTGAAACTAGCACCAAAATCGTCATGTGACAAGTCCTGAAGGGCTTTCCCAATCCCCATAGGCTGGTACATGTTCCCGGGTATCATAAAATGAGAATTGGGAATTATTTATCCATTTTTATAAACATAAAACAACAAATGAATAAAAAAACAAATCTGGATTTTTCAAACCAAACAATCATTTACAGAAATTCAAAACAAAATTACATATTTTAAATGAATCACCTATATTATATAAAAGGTACATAAATAAAAGGAAACATTCCAATAACCCTTATGACATGGGGCACCACCCACAAGCCATATCCACAAGATATTACTACCAAGGACCTACTAGAAACCCGAACCACTAGCACAAAAAAAATGTTCCCAACCTATGACATCAAAAATAACCAAGTCTAATTACACCCAATGGTGTAATTTGGGTGTGATACAATGCCTAGTAGAATACCACAACTAAGAGATTCCATGGGATACATATTCAAAGATGAAAATCTTACATGTTTTCATAAACAAGAAATGTTAGTAACAATTTTTGAAAGATCGAACATAAAATTTAAAATAGTTTTCAAGTGGGCTATCATTATGAATCAACACTTTTATGAATAATTACAGAAGTACTTAATTTTCAAGCCAATCATAACATATGACGATGGTAAGAACAAAGTATCTAATGAGCACAAGAAATATGAAATTCTAGTTACAAATTCTAAAAGATGCAACATAAAAATTAAAATAGTTTTCAAGTGGGATATCATTAAGAATCTAAACTTTTATATATATTGTCAACACTAATGAATTTTCCATTCAACCATTCTATATTCTGAAGGTATGCACAAAGTAACTAATGGGCACCAGAAATATGAAATACCCCATAGTCACTATCTTGTTGTGGGTCCCAGGTACCTCACATCTCGGTGAGAGTAAACATCACTATATCTGTTCTCGTGAACGAGCCACTAGTCGGGAACATACCCATAACCTAGTGGTTACCAATCATCATCATCATTGTTTACATAGAGTTTTAAGTTTCAATGTTGCTATGTGAATCTGAGGCCAGACCGTACAGATTAAATAGCATACAAGTACACATCCACCCACCTAGATACCCGTGTTTTCCCATTGTGCTCAAATAAGTTGATCAAGTCAATAAATATAATTTTCAAATGAAAATAACATTTTCAAAACAAAAATTCACCAAAAATCTCACATGTATACCACACATGTATAAAAATCCTCATTTTCGATTCAAATGAATTTTCAAATCATCCTTACACCAAAAATATTCCACAACACATTTTTCACATCATTCACAATTCAATAAATCCATTAAAATTTTAATAAAATCTTTCCCAATTTGATAAACATCACATTATATCCCACTCACATTTTAAATAATACCCTTTTCATAAACAATGACCATTTTCACATCACACTCACACAAAACGACCCTAAATAATGTTTTGTACCCTCATCACAATTTCATAAATCACCTCGACAAATTACAAAACATTACCAAAATATTTTAAAAGATAACTGACCACATTATGTTTCAAAAATTCATTTTAGGAACATATTATCACCCAAATAGTACATAAGAAAGAATTTCACACTTCATAGAACTCATTAAATAATATACAATTTTCCTAAAACAAACCCATGATGTACAACAATGATTTTCAAACAAAAACCATTTCAAAACCCTCATTCAAGACCAAAATCGTACCAATAACTATCCAAAACATAATTTTCAGCAATTAAAACATTTATTAAACAACCCCATGTTTTAAAAAAATTCCTCAAAAAATACAACAAAAGGTACCCATGAAAAACAAATGTTTTCACAAATCACGTTCAAGAAGTAAAACATGGTTTAACATATTGAAAACATTAAAAAACCACATTAAAAGGCCCATATGACATTAAGGAATTAGTAAAACAGAATTTTCGTCCCCTTTCAACACTAATAAATCACTTCCATATGTTATAAAATAGACAAAAACTTTTCCCCAAGAGCTACACATGAAAAGTAGCAAATTCCAAGCAAAAAATGCAATTACAAATTCAAACATATAACCAAATCCATCAAAAATAGTTTTTCACCACAAAAATCATATATTAAACACACTAAATTAATAAACCAAGCAATATAACTCATCATAATATGGTTACACATGGAATCACCAATCTTTTCAATCAAAACCAAATAATCTTGGTGCGAAACCTCAACTGCACCTCCGCCGCACCACAACAAATTGAAAACAAACCGTAAACCATAATATTTCCCCACTAATACCCCAAATAAAATCCTAGGTATGAACCCTAACTTCTGGATACTCTATAAATTCCTTAATGAGGATGGAAACACTAAGGAGAAGAAAGGAATTGAAGAGAGAAACACTTACCCAAAAAATCTTGAAGAAAATAACCCAACATCTAGAAGTATATGAATTTTAAAGCAGATAAAAATATAACTTTGGTTCGAACATGGATGAAGAGATCATGTAGGAACTGGAATGTGGGAAAAGAGTTAAAATATAAGGAGTTATTATAGCATAAATTTACCACTTCAAATCAGGGTGATTTAGGAAATCTAGAGAAGTTTCACTAAATTTATTGATTCTATAGAGCCCCAAATTGGGGGAGGAGAGAATGGGGGAACACCTTAGGTAAGTGGGATTGGGTGAGAGCTGGAATCACATAAAAAACATAATAATTGAATGATTTATTAAATAATTAGAAAATATTATTAATGGATAAATGGAGCTTTCGGGCAAGCCCTATCCATTAAATAAAAACTAAAATCCACCTTGATTATAGATTTCTAAATAGTCCAAATTATTTTGGTGGTGTTCATAGGTCAAGGGATGCCGCGTAGAAATTAGAATAGATGAAAAATGTTGAAAATTGAAGGATTATAAAGGGAAAAAATATTTTTTTAATCTGGAATTGGGCTCATGGTTTGGCCAAAATCATGAAAACTCACTCATGCCTCCAAAAATTCATGGGAACCCCCCAAAATAATGAATTAATGGAAATTAAATTAAAAATAACATTAATATAAGTCATGCATGTGTCAGTTATCCCCACCATCAAAACATTACACCACATAAAGTCACAGCAAGGCTAAAGAAACAACCAAACCCAACTGAGAAACTAAGAGGTACTCCCTTGCCATGTTTCACCCCCAAAGGCCCAAAACACCTCCAGTGATCAATTAAGGAAAGAATTCCATAACAAACTAAAAATACAGCACTTTCCTAAAACAATCAAGAACATTCATTGTTTATCAAAAAATGAAAAATCCTCAAACATAATTTGATCAATTCTCAGGCAATTTACCCAATCAAACAGTAACATGAAACTAGGTTACACTTAGATTTCTATAACTAAACCATTGGACACTCTCCAATCTCAATGTTTACCCAAGGAAGATGTAGGTAGCTTGATAGCTCTGAATGAGGCTACCTACCACCAATCCATGACCATGGATAAATTTGAGTTACTGGCATGGGGGAACAAGAATAGGCTCCCCACCATAATAGAAAACATATATTTTTTTGGAGACAGAATCTGCACACTAATAGGGGGAGGCCTGAATTGACTCTTCAATACAAAGTGTATAATTCTATCGAACAATTATAAAATAACTTATATAAGACTCATAGTCGGTCTCCCCACCATATGAACAAACAATTTTAACTGACCAGCATGGGACGGTACAGAAAGTCCCCAAAATTTAAAGAGTTGTGACGACCACATGGTTAGTCTACACGGTTTTGGAAACCTTGCACTAAAAGTGGTGATCCTTCAATCCTCATGGTTTTATGGGGCATGGTCACTACTAACCAAGCACAAAATGTGTGATAAACATGTCCAGACAAACATAAAAGAATTCTCCAAAGACTCATGGAAACTAATTGGGGAAGGAATAACATTTAGCGATGAAATGGGTACAATTCCCTCCACCTATTTCAACCGAATGGGAACAACAAAATGAGGATGATGATACCATAGGTTTAAAATCGTATTATATTTCATATAGAGGATATGACTTTTTTCAATGATTTAAATGACCCTGGATTTTCCCTTGACTACAATCCATCTTCTCTTTAAGACCTATGGCTGGAGCTCCAATGATTAAAGCATCTTCGACCTCCCAGTTAAGCTTTGGAAACCCCCTGATCGAGAATTATTTTTTCGGTTCAAGAAACTACTACACCACAATCCTAGATAAGTTTTCCAAGACAAAAAAAATTCCAAATTCACTTTACCCTAACCAGATAATTCACTGAAATAAGGGATTAGAAGATGCAGACACAAAAAACCTTGTTTGTTCAGGTGAAAAATAGTATAATTAAAAAACAACTATACTCACCTACCTATAAAATGGAATATTTTTTTATGTTTTTCAAAGGGAGATATTCTCCCAACATAACAGGGACCCTCAAATAATTTCTAGACATTCACATTTATGGTCAACCGAGCACATGACATCATAAGGAATCACCGAACATGACCATTGCGAATGATATAAAAAATGTATGGAGAGGTTACTTATACAACATCCAAAAAGAACACACAATTCTGGATTGTGGCCATAATATCCAATCATAACCATATTATCCACACTGGTCATTTAACATGAACTCATTCTACAATGAAACTGTAAAGAACCTAGAGGCCCTCTTAGACACCATTGAGACACTCATCCACAGTAACAACCCTACACCACATCCACCTTCGACGAATCAGAAAACTTAAGAACCTAAGGTCTCTTTCAACCTTCCTTGAGCACTCTCCCTCTACTAGAGTGTCTAAAAAAAGAAATGGTTATAGAATCAATCTAAAGATCTCGAGAAAAAAATATACCTTATATTGATCTACTTGAGGATTTTCCAATAGAGAAACAATATAGGTTGCACTACAGTTATGCATTACCACTGAATGGGGGAGTACCTTATCCAGCAAGAGAACCTAAGGACCCAACCAAGCTGGTCCATTGGTCAAAAATTTCCGCAAGACAAATCCAAACACATTATGGGAATCACCACAATGGTGTCTAGAATCATATTTCAGAGGAGACTACTAATCTATCCTTCCACCCAGCATACCGGCCAATCAAAAACCCAAAACACAGTTCGAATAGGAGGAGTTCATGGACACAAAACATCCAATAACATCAAATTTTTTTCCAAAAACACATTATATAAACCATCCAAAACAATTCATCACGACATCAAGTTTTTCATTAAAAACATTTCTTTCAAAACATATAGTTCAATAATTAGTGCATCCTCCAATGGTACCCCATGGGCCTTACACATTCATGTTTCTGTGCCACATTGGGCGCCCTCCTCATATCCATCCCGCAACTCATCCATTCATTCCATCAACCATTCATCATCCCATATAAACCAATGCATGTGGTTTCTCACAAAAATACCAGTAGTTAAAAGAAAAATAATTTCAACTTTTCAAAACCAAAATGGTCAACCAACACAACCATTTTCTCAAGACCGCTAACCACGAGATCCAAATCCCAAATAAAATATTACAAAAAATTTCCGAAAGTCAGAACCATTTCTAAAGGTACTCACTATAAATATATTCACATAAATTTCAAAACATCTCATCCCATTAAAACACCCTTTGTTTATTTAGAAAACTCTATTCAAAATACTTATCGAAACTGACTTCAATATAGTTCTTGCATTCCAAAGAGGTGTACGCACACTATTTTCCACTTCAAAACAACAATGAATATTCTGTTCAATCATTTTATAAACCAAACCATTCCTTATTTATTTGAAAATCATTTCCCAGAAATTTTATGCTTCTTAAAACCAATTGACTTTAAAACCAAAGTGGCAAGATTTCAAATATAAAGCAAAAAACAATGCGAGGTGAAAATAGATTCAGTGGGTGACTTGGAAATATGGTTAGGTTCCATATTCCAATCACTTCACAATAAAAGAGAGTGTTCTAGAGAATATCCTGATCTCCAGATGGATTGTTAGGCCCTATGATCTCACTAAGACCATTAACCCAACTCTCTTTTCATTTCCCCTAATCATCATCAGACCAAGAAAACCATATTAATTAGATAAATACCAACCTCCCTTAGAAATATAGATCCCATCATGAGGTGTGGTGATCAAGAACACTAACCATAACTGGAATACCATGTCCCAAAAATCCTAACTCTGAACTATCTCGACTATTCCCCAAAAAACAAGACCCATTGAGTTTATCAGATTGTCCTTTGATACCATTTTTTCATTAACCGAATCTTGTCGCCACTGAAATAGGAACCAATATTGTCATGTGACAAGGAATGAAGGTTTTTAGAGATCCCCATGGGCTGGAAAAAGTTTTTGGGTATCATAAAATGAGCATTTGGAATGATTACCCAATTTTATGAACATAAAACAACAAATGAACCCCATAAAACAAATCTGGATTTTTCAAACCAAACAATAATTTATAAAAATTCAGAACTCAACTACATAGTTTAATGCAACTCACTAAGAATACAAAAAAGGTAAAAAACTAAAAGGAAACATCCCAATAACCCTCATGCCAAGGGGAACTACCCTCAATCCTTCTCCACAAGACTTCACCACTAAGAACCTTCTAGAAACCCGAACCACTGGCACAAAAAAATAAACCCAAACTATGACAACAAAAATAACCAATTCTACATACCCCCAAGGGTGTATGTAGGGTGTTAGAAAATTCAATTTAAGATAACAACACTATGATATTCCATGTTACAAACCTTCAAATATGAAAGGATTTCAATTTTTCATAACCAGAAAATGCTAGTTACCATTTCAAAATGATGTAACTTAAAAATTAAAACTATTTTCAAGTGGGTTATCTTTAAGAAACAACACTTTTAAAAAAAATGTCCATACTACTTAATTTTCCATCCAACCATACCGTATGCCGATGGTAATCACAAAGAAACTAATGAGCACAAGTAATAGGAAATGCTAGTTACAATTTCTAAAAGATGCAATATAAAAATTAAAACATTTTTCAAGTAGGCTATCATTATGAATAAACAATTTTAAAAATAATTTCAACACAACTAAATTTTCAAGAAATCTATACTGTATGTCGAAGGTAAGATAAAATTAACTAATGACCACAAGAAATAATAAATAACCCCGATGCACTAGCTCATTGTTGGTCCCATGTACCTCGTATCTCGGTGAGTGTAACCATCACAATATCCATTCTCATGCACTTGCCACTAGTAGGGAACATAACCATAACCTAGTTCTCCCCAATAAGTATCATAATAGTTTAGTTTGAGTTATAATCGTAAATAATTCTAAGTAAAACTGAGTCCAAACCCCACTGATTCACTAGTATACTAGTAGATGCCCACCCACCGAGATACCTAGGTTTTCTCCTTGTGCTCAGACAAGTTGAACTAGACAATAAATATAATTTTAACAAGAAAATATCATTCTAACATCCCAAATTCACCATAAATCCCACATTTATACCACAAGTTTCTAAAAATACATTTTTTCATTCAAATGAATTTTGAAATCATACTCACAGAAACAATAGCCCACAACACATTTTGCTCATCTTTCACTATTCAGAAAAAATCCATTAAAAATTTTATATAATCATTCCATAGATGATAAACATCACATAATATCCAACTCACATTTTATATAGTACCATTTGCATAAAAAATTCAATTTTTCACATCACACCCATGCAAAATAGCCCGGAAACATGTTTTTCACCCACATCACAATTTCATAAATCACTACGACAAATTACAAAACATTACCAAAATGTTGTACAACATAACTAACCAATTTTTGTTTCATAAAGTAATTTTAGGAACATACTATCCCCAAAATAGTACATAATCTTCCATTTCACAGATTGTCTAACTCATTAATTCATTTACAATTTTCATAAAACCAACCCAAGTGGTACAACCATGGTTTCCCTACAAAACCCATTTCAAAACCCTCATTTATGACCAAAACCATACCGATAACAATCCAAAACATAATTGGAAGTCCATAAAACATTTATTAAACCACACCAAATTTTAATAAAAATACCTCCAACAATAACACAAACAGTACACCCGAAATAAACATGTCTTCAGAAATCACGTTCAAGAAGTACAGCGTGGTTTCACACATTAGAACCATTCAAAAACCCCATTAAAAGGCCCACATGACATTAAGGAATTAACAAAACAGAATTTTCATCCCCTTTCAAACACTAATAAATCACATTCATATGTTATAAAATACACTCAAATGTTTCCCCAAGAGCCCCACATGAAAAGCACAAAATTCCAAGACAAAATGCAACTACAAAATTAAACACTAAACCAAATCCATCAAAAATAGTTTTTCACCACCCACAATAGATTTTAAACAAACTAAATTAAAAAACCAATCCAAATAACTCATCATAGATTGGTTAAACATGGAATCACCTACCTTTTGAGTCATAACCCTTGAATCGTGGTGAGAATCCTCAACCGCAGCTCCACCGCACAACAAAAAAGTGAAAACAAACCCTAAACCATAATATTTCCCAACCAATACCCCAAATAAAACACTAGGTATGAAACCTAACTTCTATAAACTCTATAATTTCATAAAAGGTGGAGGAAACCCTAAGGAGAAGGAAGGAATTGAAGTGAGAAACCCTTATCCAAAATAATATTGAAAAAAACGACCCAAAATTTACTAATATCTGAATTTTAAAATATATAAAAATTTCTGGTAGGTTCGAAAAAAGGACGAGGAGATTATAAAGAAACTATAATGGGGGGAAAAGAGTAAAAATAGAAGGGGTTATGAAAGGATCAATTAACCTCTTCAAATCAAGGTGATCTTTGAAATCCAAAGAATTTTCCCCTGATTTCGCGATTCTATGGAGCTCCCAATTGGGCGAGGAGAGAGTGGGGGCATGCCTTAGGTAAGTGGGCACGAGTGAGAGTTGGAATCATCAAAAAATAAATAATAAAACATGAATGAGTTATTATAGAATAAAAATATTTTTTTAATGCATGAAATGGGCTTTCAGGCAAGCCCATTCCCTTAAATAAAAACTCTAATCCACCATGATTATAGAGTTTTAAATGGTCCAAATTAATTTAGTGGTGTTCATAGGTCAGGGGATGCCAACTAGTCATTTTAATGGATAAATAATGTTGAAAAATTAAGGGGTTATAATGGAATAAATATTTATTATTAAATCTGGAATTGGTCTCACTCTTTGGCCGAAATCATGAAAACTCACCCATTCCTCAAAAAAATGCTTGGGAAACCCCCAAAACCAATAAATAATGGAAATTAAATTAAAAATAACATTAATATAAGTCACCTAGGTGAAAATCGAAGATATTATCACTTGTGTCATTTTCTATTGATCGTCATGAGATTCGCTTCCAAAAAATTATCATTAATATCTTTAGATTCGATAGTGGTAGGTTAAGGAAGAATTATCAACGTTCATGGGAGAATTCTATGATAAGGGATATATCTAGGGATTCAATAGTTTTCTAAATTTATTTTGACAAAAAAATAAAAATAATTGGATCTATTTGAAAACAAGATAATTGGTTTCATAATTAACTATTGTTAGAAATAATTCATTACGAGTTAACATTATTATTTATTTAATCCCCTACAGAAGCCTATGCCTAGAATAACAATGTTATTATTATTTCTTGACATGTTCTTAACTTGGAAATAATATTTAATATTATTTATTTAAATGAAAATAAATATATATTATTTCTCGTAGGACTATTAAACTCGTTCCTCCATTTCTCCACAACATTTATTAGGTCTTCAATAATGCATGTTATTTATTAAGTAAATATCACTGTATTATTCATTAATAAAAAAATAAATATTGTATTTACTAAATAATAAATAGATATTTATTAAATATTCTGGTCACAAAATATCCTCTTGAATAACTGGTGAAGGAATATATGTGATCAAGAAAATGTTAATAGTTATTAGACCATGTGTGAGATTAAATTTTATTGATCTTTTTGAATAATAAATAATAATTTATTATTTAACTGATATTTTAGAAACACATAGTGCATAAAAATTAGTGCCTCTTTCTCAGTGAAATTAAGAGAATATCCTAATGTCTAAGGTCAAAGTACATAAATATGGTAAGGCACCCATAAAAAAAGAAGTTAATTTTGCAATGAAATAATACCTCATATGGATTCTCAAAATTTAATGTTATACTGTTATCATGATATCTCTAATAAATACGGTTTCAAGCTACTTCCATCAATAAATGTACACAATGTATCTTTCATTGAAATTTTAGAAATATAACATGCATATCAACACCATGTACATTGATTTATTTAGGCTATATAATTTGGAACAATGTTCTTGAGATACAAAATTATATTAAAGAATAGAATGGAAAAATCCATTCTCACATTTTTTCTTAATGCAATATTACTTGTGGTTCACCAAACATATCCAAAATCATCTTGAATATATGCATTCATTGTTTTTTTCAATAGAAAAAAGTATGAGACTCATGATAGTCATTAATCATAACAAAAAATCCTAAGTATCAATACAATCTTCCGTAGATAAGGACAAATAATTAAACATATGAATGTCGATTTCCTACTAGTGGGTCCTATTCTTATTATATCCTATACTAGATGTTACCAATGTTGTACCCCCTATGAAGGTTCCTCAATTGACTATGAGAATCCTTCTATGATAGCATATATCATTTGGGTCCCTCAAGTGATATCATCTGGATATAGAACATATCTTTAATAATATATTCATGGAAATTATTGGTTCTCATCATAGAAGGTAATTGTTATAACTTTTTATTGTAATAGCTATTCTTAGGATTTTGACACATACTATCATACACATAAGAATAATAATTATTTGATAAGGTGTTAACTAATATTCAAAACAATGAATATTGGTAATCATAACGTACACAATGGAAGGTTAAAGGGAACCACCTATAATATAATACAGTCATACTCGTCATTCCATACTCTTTCAAAAAATCGTACCTTGAAAACACCCTTCCTCACAAATTCATCCACAATGGATATCATTTTGAGAATTATTTCGGTGGTCAAACTAATGAAAAAATCATTAGATTGGTCACTCAAAGGAGAGGAATGTGTTTAGAGTGACTCTGATGGAATCTAATATGAAAAAATTGGTGTGCATACCTTATATATGCGGGACATTTATTGATTTATGTTCTTGAAATATTTCAATGGAACAGATTAAAAGGCATTTTGATTTGACTATTATGATTAAGTTAATGAAAATCTGAAAAGATCAATTGTATATCCTAATGATTTTTAACAAAAATTATTATCTGAGTGAAAATAATTCCAATTAATGAACATATATGTTTGAAAATAATTTTTTTTCCCTAAAATAAAATTTTCAAGAAAAATTATAAACTAATGTAATGAATAACTGTAATAATAAAAATAATGATACCTTTTGAAGTAGAATAGTTTCACCAGTATGTGTAACCGATTCTTCATGTATTTCTAAATGAAAATTATTTATGAAAAATTTTATTGAAAAAATATTCTATAGAATGTCTTGTAAAAAATTTTATCTTCTGAAATTTTTTATTTTAGAAATAATATTGATATCAAAATAATTTTCTTGAAAATTGTAAATAAATGTTCTACCGGAAATTTTTTTATAGTTTTTTTATTCTGAATCATTTTAACTTCGAATAATTTTTTATAAAACCATTTGAATATGAAGAATTTTATAAGGAAAAATAACTTGGAAATATTTTTATAAAAAATATAAGATTGAAAATATTAAAACATTGGTACATAATTGTTTTGGAAAAAAGAAACCTGAAAAGTAAATCATTATGTAGAACATAAATGTATGAAATCCAAAAGTCTGAGAAACTAAGAACATATGTATCCCCCTTATGAAAATGATTTCATTAATGTATGTAGGTTGGTAAATAATAATTAGATATGAATAATCACATAACATTTATCTTTCCAAGATTATATTTAATATATTCAAATCTTACGAACTAAGTTGTTTTGTAAAAATATAAGCATGTAATTCTTGTGTTCCAACAAATTGAAAAATTATATCTACATTATTTGTGTGATCCTGAAGGAAATAATGTATTATATATATGTTCTTTGTATGTGAGTGATATGCAGGAATTTTACACAACACAATGACACTTGCATTGTCACACACAATTTTGGTTTTAGTAAAAATCATGACATATTCACTGAGTGTGTGTGGAATCCATAACACTTTAGGAAAATATCATCAAGGTTCCACATATTTGACTTTAGCAATGGAAAGAGATATTGAGTGATTTTTTATTAAAATTCCAAGAATCTAAACATTCTATAAATAAATGAAATGTTCTGGAGTACATTTTCTATCCATTATACATCGACAAAATTCATAATCTAAAACAAATTAACTAAAGATATTTCTAGAATAATAAAACCAAAAAATTCCATAGTTCCTTTAAGGTAATAAAAAATTTGTTTTATAAAATTAATATTTATCCCTTTTGAATTGGATTTATATTAATAACATGGCCATACTAAAAACATTAAAATTTAATGTCATGTTGTTATGTAATGTAAACTTCAAATCATACCTCTAAAAGTACTTCGAACTACTAGATTACCAGATTCATAAAGATCTAATTTATTAGAGGTTCTGATTGGATTACTAACACATTAACTGTTATCATCCCAAATTTATTAAGAACATTTTTTAAATACTTATACTGAGATATGAAATTTTCTTCGGATTTTTAGGAAGTTTTTAAAAATAGAAAGTATTTTTACTCACCCATTATACTCATTATAAACTCCGATGTCATAAAATCTAATAATAATATATTAAATATTTTTGTGTTCAACCTAATATAATGTCATCCAAATATATTTGTACAATAATAATACTTTTATTTATTTATTTCAAAAATGGGTTGGATCTGCAACTACATTATCTAAATGTTTTTGTAAGAAATATCATGTTTATATATCATACTGACATTTAAGTTCTTTTTTAAGTCCATAAAGTTAATTTTTAGTTTTATAAACATGTTTTTTGATTTTTTATATTTTTAAACCCATTGTTTTTTCTATATAAAATTCGTCATAAACATATCCATTAATAAAATTACACTTTATATCCATTGGTAATAGTTTGGAATTTATGAATGTTGCATAAGTTAGAAGTATTCAAATATCATCATTTCATACTAATAGAGTATAGGATTCTTCATAAACTATTCCCTATTGTTGATTATATGCACTAATAATATGTATAAATTTTTTTAATAGTTAATCCACTTCCATCAAATTTATTATAAAAATCCCCATCGTTCTTCAATTATTGAATTTTCTTTATGACCTTCAAAAAAAGTTCAATAATTGATTATTTTAAATATAAATGATCTAATCTAGCATATATTTTATCCAATAATAATAACTTATTCATCATTGGGATTATTTTATTAAATTTAAGATAATAAATATTGATGATAAATTTCATTAATCAAGGACATTATTCTTCTAAGAGGTTGACCGATATCCCCAATGGTATTATCACTATGATTATTATAATGAAATAACTTATTTATTGAATTTTCAAAACACTATTCTTCATCAGCTGGTTGAATGTATTGTTAAGGTATATATTCATAAATATAATCATAAGTTTTTCTATCATTAGATGAACATTCTATCATAGGTTTCAAATACGTTTTAGAAGTAAAATCAGAAGATGAATGTTTGGGTAGTTTGAATACAAAGGGATTGGTTTTATTATACATAATATGTACTATGTCCTCATAAGTACATTTATTTTCATTAGAAACTCTATAATATTTACTATTATAAGAATAACCTAAAAATCTTCCTTCAATATATTTTTTAAAAAATTTCTTTTAATTATCTTTATTTTTAATTATTAATACATTAAATCCAATAACAGTGAAGATGGAATTTTTTTGTATTTCTTCCAAACGACAACACATTCAGATATTTTTTTAATAAAAAGTATTATTAAAAATATATTTATAGTATATGAAGTGGTAGTAAAATATTCATCTCAATAAGGATTATAAAATGAGTGTTCACTCATCATGGTTCTAGTAATATCTTAAAAACATCATTTTTTATTTCTACTACACCTTTTTTTGTTACGTTTTATGTCCTTACAAGTTATCTACAAAACCTTTCATATTCAAAAAAGTAATGAAATTATAATTTTTCAACATTTTCAACATGATAAATAATAACAGTTATCAAGTATTGGTTTTTATAATTTTTAACACTGAGTTTTTAAAAAAAAATGAATAACGGCTTTATATTTTCTTATATGAAAATAGGCCCATGTTTATCTAGTGAAATCATCAACTAAAACATAAAAATATATTCTTCCAAAAATATTTCTAGTTTTTATAGGACCAAATAAGTCCATAAGCACTAAATATAATGAATCAAATGTTAATACTTTATTTATATATTTGAAACTTTACATATGTTACTTTTCATATTGATAAGGATCATGAAATTTGGAAGAATAAAACCTATGTTCTAATTGATTCTTAACATGTCCATTCTTATATATCTTTTATCATATTTTAAGGTTTCAATTTATTAATCTTCTATGGATTAACCAAGTGTTATAATCAATTTCAATCACACAAGTTATGTATTGGCTTCTATGGTCTTTTATGTTTATAGTGTAAACATTCCCATATCTGATGGAACAAATAATAAATTCATATATTAAACTAATAAAAATAAATTTATCATTCCTAATTTTCATAGGATAACTCTAATAACTTAGTTTAATTATTCTCATAATGTTTTTCTTAAGTCCTATGATAAATAAAACATTCGAAATTAGTGGTTTTCCATGAAAAACATGTTACCTATTCTCATGATTTATCCTTGATAATTATCTCTTAAATTTATTTATCCACCTTCCATATTTATAATATTATAATGAAAACTTTGTTTCAAGTAATATTTATATAGAAACCATCTTCTATATACAAAATGTTTTTGTGGTATGTACTTTCTTTATTTTCATGAAAACAATGAAATTAGTTATTTAGAACCCAATTTATAACAACTTTACACTTTATTTAACATTTAAACATGATTTATTACATAATATTTAATTTAATAGAACTAAGGTGATTGAGATTTATAGTGTCTTTGGGTCTTATTAACATTTCATGACAACTTAAAACATGAAATACACATATATATTGAAAACATGTTTTTTATGACCACAACCTTCCTTCGTACTTGTTATTGCATGGGATGACCTGAGGACATACATAAGAAAGGGGTGAGATAAAATTCCATGTATGAGAGTAGAAAAATTATAACTTGAAGAATACAATACATGTTAGGAAAGAGGAATATCAATGGAAAATATGACAAACTAGAACATAAAGTCTTGATATAATGTGATTATCATAACATGGAAATGTGGAAACAACTTAAAACACTTCATCAATATCATAATCGAATCAGGGAAACCATTATCTCCACATGGTGGACCAATTTCCTATAAAGTAAATAGGTAATAAACTCTACCAACTTGGTGTATCATAATACTAAACATTACCTAATTCATTGGAGAGTTATTAGGGAGCACCCTTCATAATAATTTTCATCTCATTCGTAATTGTGCCACATAGATCATATACCATGGATTCATTCAACATGGTCATTATTTAAAAAATAAAAATTTTATTACATAAATTTACGTCCCTAATAAATAAATATATGCGAATAAATTTGAATACACTTTATTGTGTAATGGTTATAGTATTCCCAACATAGGTATTTTGGCATGGAAAATCGTGGTGAAAATTCGGCAGCATAACAGCGTCCCGTGGAAATTCATAAAATGGGTAGATGAGATTGAAAGGGGTATCTCATATTTTATAAAAAAATGTAAATTTATAGGATCATGTAAAATAATACCCCAACATAAGAAATAAAATTTAACTTGAACATTACAAATTAAGTTCTTGAAATTGAAATCTGAAGAGAGAAATCCCTTACGTAATTTTGACATAGTAATGACGTGGGTAAGGGTATATAAAAAGTGGATAAAATACCCCTCATTAAAATAAAATAAAATATATATTATGTAATTGATTATTAAAGGAAGAAAATATAACAAATTTTAATTAAAAAGACTAATTTAGAACACGGTTCTTGAATAGAAAGGAAGAGGGAAATGTGAGGATCCCTTACTTGGATGTGTGATCCCAATGGCTTGGGAGAGGATTATGGGGATCTTTCGGGCATTGTTGGATGACTCTAGGGAGTTCATGGAAAGGTTGGTCGCGCTAAAAATAAATTTAGGGAAGAGTAATGGGTGATTTGGAGTGATTCTATAGGAAAGGTGGGGGAATTCTTTATTATTTTGGTTATGGACCCTACACACCAACATATTAAAAGCCACAAACCATTCCATTGTGTATTCCCATGTTTACTAGATAATGGGAATAGTATAAATGTTTTTAATAGGATTAGGGTTGATGATATTAAATTATTTCCTTTTCATATTTGAAGGTGAGTCACATTTCCAAGGAAATGATTTTAAAATCATAAAACATTTTTTATGTTTTGTAGGATTCACTAAAGAATTATAGAATAAATCAAATAAACCTAAAATTACATCATATTTAAGGTAAAAACATATATATTTTATGAATATCCCTTTAATATTATTTTATTAGATCACTATTGGGTTATTATAATGTCATAAAACTCATTATATATTTATACATAATTTAATTTTGACCAAAAAACAAGATTGTCTCAGAAAATTATGAAAAATTAACTTATGGATAATTTCAACATTATAATTTCAAAAATAATCATCATTTTAAATAAATAATTTACTAAATATGTGATTTTAAATTTTAATATAGAAATCAATAATTATATAAAATTGATGGGTTTTAACTAAATGATTTTTTAAACCTTTATAAAAATAATATTTGACTTCTAGAAAATTATAAAATCATTTATATTTAATAATGTTTTTTATAAAATAATAATTTATTAAAAAATTAATTAATTAAAAAAATCCATTAACTAATCAAAATATATTTCTTAATTGAATTTGAATATTGTCCAATAATACTATGTGTTCATTAAATATCATTTACAAAGTAACAATAATAGAATGAAATTATATTCATTATTATATGAAAAAATAATGCCCATTATCATAATTATAGGGTCTTCATACATATCTATACATTACCCAACATATTCCCTAAGAATATGGTGTGCGATGGTGGGGCTTTCTTGGGTCCATTCAGTAAACATGGTTTGGGCCCTGATCTCGATTAGCATGATCTTATCTCATAAACAGTTTTTCTCAAGCTTATGTTGTTGGATCTCATATATGGGTTAGTCTAGGGAATATTACATAAATTCTATCACTCTCATCTGCACCAATAAATGGGCTTCATAAGGTATGATCCAACTAGTTGAGGCCATCACATCCTTTGTCTATGTTAAAATTATTTGTTAAAAAACTATATTAATACGTGTATTTTGATTAATATTAAATGGATATATTATAAATGACTAGGATGCTTAATTATAATTTAAATACAATTGTATAAAATAAAACAAATGGAGTGCATGTTTTTTCTATATCCATATAGAATTTAGTTCAATAAAAGGGAATTTTATTTGCAATAGATTGGTTCATTACAACCATCCCCCGTAAGATAATTTTTCTCTAAAAAATGTCTGTATCTCACACTAAAATATATGAGGCTAACTCTACTTCATCACTTCATCTGGTTCCCATATTGGATTTTTAAACATGTGATATCACCAAAATACCTTGATAGGGGGCATCATCTTATTTCATAGATCATTTTCTCAAGGATCTAATATCTTCTCAAGATTATCCTCATAGGAGATTTTATTATCCATTGGCACCATCTCAATATTGAGTAGATGTGATTTTTTAGGTATGTACTTCATCAAGAGGGATACATGGAATACATCATGTATATAAGACTGGTTGGATGGGAGTGCTAGTAGATAGGACACTGCTCTTATGTGACCACGGATTTCAAAAGGGCCTATGTACCTTGAAATAAGAATTACCTTATTCCTAAATATCATAACTCACTTCAATAGTGATATAAATAGGACTATCATTTCTCCAACATCAATCTATTGTCTGTGTCGATGATTATCATCATAGCTCTTTGGTCAACTCTGAGTGTCTTTGAAGTGATGTTGGATGTTCCTAACCATCTATACCATTTCATCAACCATTTACAACCCTAGAAGCTTTTTTTCCCAAAATCATCCCAACATGAATGTGTTCCTCACCTCTTACCATAATGGCCTTTATAAGGATCCATTTTTATTATTGAGTGTAATTTTTTTGTAACATAACTATACCAATGGAATATGTTGTTCCCATCCAACATTGAAGTGCATTGAAAAAGCTCTCAACATGTCCTCAAGTGTTTGGATTGTCTTTTCATATTGGCCATAATTTTTAGGGTGATAGGTTGTCATAATGTTTAACTCAGTGTTTAGAGCGTATTGGAGACTCTTTTAGAATATATAGGTCAATCATGGATCTTTATTAGTGGTACTCCATATAGCCATACCACTTGCATGATGTACATCCATTCTAGTTGATCTAGTGTGATGTCTTATCAAATTTCAATGAATTATGAAATAATTGTAATATGTTCCACAAAATCCAAAATAGCATAATTTTCTTTGGATGTAATTGTAAGCCTAGTGAAAATGTCCATGGTGATATATTCCCATTTTCATGTAGGAATGGGCAGTGTTTCTCCATTCCCTAAGACTTATGTCTCTCAGCCTTTACATGCTGAAATTCTAAGCACATTGAAGTATATTTAGTGATATCTTTCATCATGTTATCCCAATAATAGTTCTACCTATGATCTTGATATATTTTCATATGTCTTGGTAGAATGGAGAAATTCAAACTATGTGCATCATCCAATTGTTCATTCTTTAACTCTTGATTTGATGGAACACCTTGTCTGGACCCAAATCTCAAAATTCCATCTTCATTAAAATTTAACTCTCATGATTTCCCATTTATGAGATTTTCTAATATAATCTGAATTTCTACTTGATATTTTTGAGCATATTTTTACCTTTCCAAAAGCGAATGTGGAGAAATAATTTTGGAAAGTATTGATGATGTTCCCTTATTTATGATTCCCATGTCCATCTTAATCAAATCTATGAATATTGGATCCTTTTCAATTCTAATCAATGATATAATTGTTATATCCTTTCTGCATAGAGAATCTTCCACCTTGTTTTCATTCCTAGGTTGGTAATGGATTGATCAGTCGTAACCCATGATGAGCTCTAACAATATTTTTGTGTGCATATTCAGCTCTTTTTGTGTGAATATATATTTAATAATTTTGTGATTCTTATATATATTTCACACTTCTACCCAAAGAGATAATACCACACGATTTTCAATCACTTCTTCTAAATCTATATCATGAGTGGCATAGTTTTTCTCAAAAAATATAGACTTCCTTGTGGCATAAGAATTGACATTTTCATTTTTCATCAACACAAAATACATGCCCTTCATTGAAGCATCACTTAATATTAAAAAAATCTCCCGACTATTGGGTAGTGTGAGAATAGGGCAGTGATCAACCTGTTCATAAAATCTAAGAGTATTTATTCACATTCATTATTTTAGAAATAACATGACCCCTTTCTATGTTAGCATTATGAGAGGTTTTGAAAATCCTCATAAATATCTCAAAAATTTGTAATAATATTCAGCTAACCCTAGAAAGCTATGGATATCCGTCATAGATATTTACCTAAACCATATCTCAATTACATTTTTTTTATAAGGATCTATATATATCCCATTTATTGTGATGATATGCCCAAATAATATTACTTCCTTTAACTGGAACTCAAAGTTTATATACTTTTCATAGATATTCTACTTTCACAAGGTCTCTAGTAGAGTTCTTTGATGCACCTCTCGTTCCTCCTTGGTATTAGAGTATATTATAATATCATCTTTATGAACAACCAAAAATTTATCAAGTTAAACTATAAATACACTATTCATCATTTCCACAATAATTTATGGAGAATTACTGAGTTTGAATGGAATTACCAAGAATTCATAGTGCGCATACCTTGTACGAAAACTTGTCTTGGGGATGTCATCCTTCATCACCCTTACGTCGTAACATCCCAACTGTAGATCCACCATGGAGATGTATTTTTCTCCATGTAGATGATAAAAAAGTAATCAAATCATTGAAAATTGTATATGTTATTTGTATTTATTTTTTTGAGCATGTGATAATCATTTCAAAGGATCTTTTACCAATCCTTTATATTAGCGAAGAGGAGTAGCGTACCCCATGGTGAAGGATTTGGGTGTAAAAACCTTTATCCCAATTACCCATTATTTGTTTCATTACATTCTAAAGCTCCAAAATAGCCATTCTCTATAGAGTCTTGGATATTTATAATTCCCCATGTATAAGATCAATCAATAATTCAACATCTCTTCTATGAGGAAGACCATGAAATTCCTTGGGAAACACATTATTGAATTCCCTCACAATTGGAATGTCTTCGATGATGGTTCCTTATTTAGACTTAGTCATATAAAAAATATATGTGTTCCCATAGGGAATTAAAATCCATTATTGACATTATGGTTTTAATGAATATTCATTCTCTTCCAAGTACTTTTATTGAATCATTTGTTGATTCACCGTAATAATAGTGATTTTCCACTCATGTTAATTTATGTTGGATAGATATAAAGAAAGTCACTCCATTCCATGAATTGAATTATATTACACAAAGGGAAGTATGATGCGGTTATCATAGTTTTTTAATCTAAAAATTGTGATAGAAGAGGAATTATATTCATGGGATTCAATAATTGCACCATTTTCCATTTCCACAAACACATATACTTCTATTATTTGTGTTTATGTTTTAAATGTTCTATAAAACTGTAGGGAAATAAAATAATTCATAGATCTATGGATGATAACCCAAACATACACTTTTTGATATTTTTTCTAATATAACAAATATTGATTAATGGATAAGTATTATTAATCTATTTAACACATAAAAAGGAATCTAATGACATTAAAGTGATAATATTTAAATTTCATTTATCTCCTTAACTATTGAGTTTCAAGACTACAATTAATGTTTTCCATGATCTAATTCCTAGAATATATTATAATTGGAATTTGTTTATTCCATTAATGGTGGTTAATAGTAATCCTATGAATTTAGAAAATCATATCCCTCATTTGTGTCGAACAAAGAGTGTAGCAAGGCTCGTTTTCATGCACAAGTTCCTATTCAATTCTAGCTCGAAGTGGTGTTTTTGGGTTTACCCCTATATTCATCAATTCTAGATCCAACTCCACATTTTTGTATCTAGATAGAGATTTATTTTTTTGCTAAACCCTTTACACAATACTAACCAAATATTAGTGACTATTTTCATATACAAAGTCTTATCACATTAGTTTTCTAATCCCAATCCAAAATATAAGTAAACCTACCATCATATACAAACTATAACAAACCTGCACTTTATTTCATATTTAAATTAGATTTATTTCATAAACATGAACATAATACAACATAGAATATTGAGAGGTCTATTTTATTTAAGGATTAAGAACTTTATATAACAACATAAAACATAAAATACAAATTTTTATTGGAAACATATTTTACCTGACCACAATATTCCTTTGTAATTAGCATTGCATGGGATATCCTCAAGACATACATAAGAAAATGGTGAGCAATAAAGACTACTCTTGGTGTAAAAGAGGTATTACATGAAGAATAAAATACATGTTAGGAAATATGAATATCAATGGATCATAGGAATAGCATGAACATAAAGGCATGATATAGTGTGATTATCAAAACATTGAAATGTGGAAACAACATAAAACACTGCATCATTAACATAAATGAATCTGTTAAACCACTATCCCAAAATGTTTGAAAAAATCCAATAAAGGAATATGGTAAATACATATTCAAAATGATATGTCATGATACTAAACATTAACTAATGCATTCGAAAGCTATCTGGGCGCACCGTTCATAATAATTTTAAACACATGATTATGTGTTCCACATTGATCATATAACATTGATTCATTCAAAATAATCATTTATTCCATGATAGAAGAATGTATAATTCATACATTTAATTCAAAAATAAATATTTATATGTTTATAATCTTTAATACCCTTTCTAGAGGAATGGGTATTGTATTGAATACATGATGATTTTGTCATGGAAAATCATCGTGCAATTTCGAAAGCATAACGGCATCATATAGACATTCAAAAAACTGTTTGATGAGAGTAATATAGTCCTATAATCATTTATACAAGACATGGAATGTGAGGAGATCATGAAACATAATATCCCAATATATGAAATGGAATTTAAGATGCATAATAAAAATTAAGTGCTTATAATGGAAATGAGATGAGAGAACTCCTTTACCAAATATCGACATAGTAATGACATAGGTAAGGGTCTAAATGGGGAGGATAAATGAGCCCTCATTGAAATAGAATCACATTTTTAGTAGGGAATTGATTATAAATGGACAAGAATTTAACAAATTCAAATTAAAAAACAAATTTCAAACATTGTTCTTGAATTGAATGTAAGATAGAATGGTGAGGATCCATTTCTTGGACGTGTGAAAACAAAGGCTTGGGAGAGATTTCTTGGGAGAATAGGATTATATGTAGTAGGGGAATAGGTTGTTCGAGATTCAATGATCTTGATTAAAGAGGAATGGGTGATTGGGTGAGATTATATAGAACTGGTAGTGTAATTCATTATTATTTTTGTTTTGGACAATACACAATAAAATATTCAAAATGACAAACCTTCCCATGTAATTTTCCATGGTTTCTATAGAAAGGGAGTGGAATAAATTATTTTAAATGTATATGTCTATAAGATATTTAAATATTTACCTTTCATATGTGGAGGTGAGTCACACATTCAAGGAATGGTTTTAAAATATTAAAATATTTCTTATATATTGGAGGATTCAAAATGATTTATAGAATAAATCTAATAAACCAGAAATTATATTATTATAATGGAAAAAATATATTTGGTCAATGAAAACTTATATATTTTTTTTATTATGTAAGTATTGGGATATTATGTGGTCATAAATCTCATTATATATTTATAAGGTATTTAATTTTTACGCAGAAATTCCACTTTCTCAAAAAATTATGCAAAATTCATTGTTGGATAATTTTGATATCCTGATTCCAAAAATAATATTCATTTTATCTAAATAATATGATAAATAATTTAATTTTCATTATTATTATAAAAATTGATATTTATTGAAATATGATGTTTTTTGAGAAAAATAGTTTTCAAACCAAAATAAAAATTCCATTTGATTTCGTAAAAAATATTTTATCATTTATATTTAAAAGATAATAATTTAATAATAATATTTCGTTTAAATATTATTTAATTTAGAAATACATTAATCCATTAAAATATATTTCTTAGTTGAAATATAATATTAACAAAATTTCTATTTGTGCTTTAAAAATCATTTACAATGTAACCGTAATAGAATTTAATTATATTTATTGTTATATAAAATAATAATAAACATAATCTTAATCCAAGGATCTTTTCACATATTCCTTTATTACACAGTAATTAACCATGAGAGTAAGGATTTCTATGGTGGGGCCTTCATGGGGCTCTTCGGTGAACATTGATTATGTTGTCATCTCAATGAACTTGAATATCTCACATAAACAGTTTTCCTCATGCTTAAGTTGTTGGATCTCAGCATGGGGTTGTTCTCGGGAAATGATCAGAAATTATATATCCCTTTAGAGAAATGATAAATGGGCATCATAGGGTCTGAACCTACTATTTAAGGCCTTTAATTCCATTGTCTGTGTCAAAAGAGTATGTTAAAACCATATAATTATACTATTCATGTGATCAGTATTCAATGGCTATATAATCAGTAGTAACGATACATAATTGTAGTATAAATCCAAATGGGTATAATATTATGTAAATGATTTCATTTTTTTTATATCTATAATACATCTAATTAAATTAATGGTATTTTTATTCATAATAGTTTGGGATGTTACACAATCCTTATGGGATCTTGTATTATTAGAAAATTGATTTTTTCTGACCACATTTTTTCAACATTACTATATTGAGAAGACATCTTTTCCATTGAAATGTTATATTTATAAACTCTTAATGATTTCAATTTATTAAGAGAACACTTATATTTCTAATATCCACCACATTGGAATTATTTGGAAAAAAATAGTTACTAATAAAAACATATTTCTTTTTAGTAAAACACATTTTGGTATCCTTTTTATGGTGTTTATTGTGTTTTAACATCTTATCAATGTTTTCCTTCCCAAAAGAATACATTCATACAAGTATTTCAAACATTATATTTCTCATTTTGGTTCGAAAAACATTTTATCATCATCAGTATTAATAGTTTTCAAACAATATCTCACAAAAAAATTTATAAATAATTTTTATCATAAATATACTTTTCAAGTATTTTAGAAACACTATTTCATTCAAAATAACTATTATAATGATCTGATATTTTTTAGTTAAAATGGTAACTCTTGAATCAACCATAATAAGCATTTCTTTGGCATTATCATGTTTTTTTAAAAAAATTAAATTTTTTGTATTGATGTTGTTTTGAAAATGTAGATAACTCCTCATAACTAGGTAGGGATTTACCATCGTCGAGTAAGGATATTATTCTTGTGATGGTTCAAAAAAATCATCATTACTATCAGAATAATTTTAATTGAAACTAAGATTGGAAATGGATTCAAATGTTTTTACCATTTTCATGAGGTAATTATTTACCACATGTATTTCATAAAAAAGACAAATGTTCATTTTTATAGAACATTCATTCTCGTAAGAATAATCTGATTAACTATCTCCTACACTTTCCCACCTAGTGTCATAATATTTCAAACTCTTCTTACATTAAGACTTATTATACATCCTTTTATTTCATTCCAAATTAATCTCCTTCTTATCTATCTTTTTTATAATTGGACAATAAGGTTGCACATGTCATGTATGCTTATAATCATAATAAATTATTTCAATATACTCTTTCTTGTCATTCCTATTCATATGAATCTTTTTGTATCTATATCAAATATATTTATTTCCCACAATTTTATTCATTCTTCTGGGAATATTTTTTAACTAATATCCAATATTTTTTTTAGAAAAATAATATAATTCAATAATCAAATTATTTATCATTAAATATTTCAAAACATTTAATATGGAATGAATGATAGTAGGAACTGTTGATTTTTTTTCAAAATCAACCCTACCATTCATATTTTTCATATTTTTATCATCCCCTTTTAATATAAATTTTGGATTGCAAGAAAGTACAAATCATATTATCTAAGTTAATATTACAAAACATCCTTGTATCATCTAAGTATATTCCTTTTGATTCGCATTCATCCAGCATGATTTTTATAATATTTTTAACCAATATATTATCTGTAAGTTCATTTTCTCTATGATAATGATGGTTGCTGACAACTGTATTAAATATTTGATGTATTTTTTATAATGATTCTCGAGTTAAAAAAATAATGATAATTTACTCTCATCATACCTATTCTATTCTCAATGAGTTTAGAGGTTCCAAAGTAAGCGACTTATAACATTCCCATATGTTTTTATCAACCTCACATGAAGAAATTTGATTCTATATATTACAAGACATGGAACAAAACATAGTATTCCATAATCTATAATTAAGAATACATTCTTGTTTTTATTGATGTGTGAATATAGTAACTTATTTTTAAGGTATATTGTTATCTATAGTAATCCTTACATTTTAACGACTTCAGAATTGATAAAACAATCATACTATGTATCTAGTACTAAAAATCATTTCCATCTTGAATAGCTGGTCAGATAAGATTTAGGTTTTTTAAAGGTACATCATAATAAATACTATCTTACAAAAATACAAACTCTTTTTTGAAAAACATTTTATTGTTAAAAAATTATAATAAAAAATTTTTCAACTAAAAAAAATAAACCTGCATTTGATAGAAGAAGTAAAAACACATCACGTAAAATCCGTACCACTGGATCTAATACCAATTATTTGATTGAAAGTGTTTACAATGTCATGAAATTGGGGGTCAAATTGTAGTTTAATAATTAAACTGAAAAACACAATTCATCATAAGTAAAAAAATATTAGTCTCAGACTACATCAGAAAATCAAAGTGTTATGATCAGATTTAGATATTATCCGATTAAACCAATACTTTTTATCTATGTCACAATCATTCAGATGAAATATTCTATTAGAAAAATATATATAACAATTATAGGTCTAATAGTTTCCAAAATAGAAAATATTTATTGTAAAAACAAGTAATACAAATCATATACCAGTAATAACGAATTAAAAGATTTTAATATATTTTACTCCTTAACCTTAAGAGTTATGGTAATCAGAAATCTGGACCAAATTAATCAGAATTTTTTAGTACCTACAATATGGTCTGACATTCCATAGAAGTAAATCCAGAATCCCATGGGATTAGAATCGACTATATCATTAAAAACATATCAATATCTCAATCTAATGGATTAATATCAATTCTGTATTCCTTGACTAAGAAATGGCTTAATATGAGAATTAGTCACTTTCTTCCTGGCACCAAAATCCATTGATCAGATGAACAATCTACCCCTCAAACTTTTTATCCGTAAAATCCCTCAATCAGTACCATTATCAGAAACATGATTAAAAAATCAAATAGTTCATAAGAAATTATAATCCATATAATTATTCCAAATAACTTCAACTCTCTAATAAATTACAAAGACTGGGATTGGTATGTTTATGTTGAGAAGTATTTAAATGACTTGATTTGAAAATTAATCAACTACCATCTCTTAAAATTTCCTCATATTCATAGAAAATGATCCAATGGTGATATTATAATATTGGTAGTAATGGACAAAGGGAACTTTCACATTGACATATGATGATGATCTTGATCTCGAACATTCTAGTAATGAATGAGTTGAAATTTATTTGTACGATGTCATTTAGTTTAGCACCATTTCAATGCTATTTTGTATTTTATACAATAGAAACAAATCTATATACTCTAATTGTGAAATCTAGATAGTCAGATTGGGTTACTTATTTTTTTCTATCTGATAAAATAAATAATGGTCCATCTGATATATATTTACCAATTTCAGTCTGATGTTCCAATTTTTTTTTATTATGATAGATAATACATAATTTTAAAAACTCATTAATCACAAATCATTCTAATTAATCAGATGAACCATTAGTCTGATTTATCATATTGAATAATGAAATTTTATATTAATAATACATTACATATATTTCTATGATTGGTCAAATTTAATGTTTTTTACACACATTCTAAAACACATGGGATATCAAAACGTAGAAATCATAGTTTTAATAATGCGTTTGTGAATTAAAAAACTAATGGAATGGAAATGTATAACGTAATAATTTTGACTCAATAACTTCCTTGTATATACCCCATCATCATTAATCATGGGAATACAGGTGGAGAAATATGTTCTATTGTTATATGATCTATGTAGAATAAAAATTCATATACATAATATTAATGTGATGAGTTGGACTGGAGATATATATCCCTCCAATACATTGGGTAATGTTTTTATCTCATGAGCTTCCATGTTTGGTTCATGGGAGGTTATCACGGGAACACTATTTTTTTGGATGTCTTGATAGTTAGACTTAACTTATTATTATGATTTCTGGTTTTTTTGTTTCTACATTCCTATGTTGGCTTGATGTTAACATATTATACCATGCATCAATGTTAATTATTATGATTATCACCATATTATGTCACCTTGATATTCCTTTTTTACTCACATGTATTATATTTATCATGTTATACTTTGATTATCCCATTACTATGATTTATAGAACACTCCTTTCTTATGTACATCCCCATGTCCATGTATTTATTGTATGAATCCATGGTGTTATCGATATTTGAAGGATATACAATTAAGCTAATTTTAAAGTATTAATTTTTGTCGATACTAAGAAACTGTAGAGACGCTAATTATTTTCCCACTTCCTAGGTGATGGTTTCCATTAATATTTGGAATAAAACAATAATATTGAGAATAAAGAAAAAATTTATAGTTCACAAGAAATTTAAATATATTTTTGAATATGGATACAAATGGTTTATTTTTTTATCATTAGTTTTTTTAATATCCCACTTCCACTATTTTTACCTTTTTAAATTTAAAAAGTTTTTTCATTTCTCTCTTTATTATGGTTATTTTTAAAATGTAATTATTAAAACCATTCAATTTTAAAAAATAAAAACATAATTCATTCAAATGAAATGAAAACAAGAACTCTATTTTTTACATATAAAATGATAGATTAATTTAAATGTTTTTATAAATGAAAAACACATAATTTTTTAAAAAATCAACACACAATTATAATATAACATGTTTGTTGAATGCATGAAAAATTAAATATTAATACATATTATTTTTAAAATTTATTTTTCACAATATATATATATATATATAGATATCAAAATACCGAAACAGATTAATATATTAAAATAAGTGATCACATTTTTTTAATAGTGATATAAAAACTTCTGAAACACCAGTCTAGTGGCTCGAGTCTAGCCCAAAAAAATAATAATTTAATTATAAATACATATATACTATTTATTGTATATAATCTAGAATATATAAATTTAAAAAAATTAATTATAAAAAACCAATTTTGTGAAGCTATATTTATATATTATTTTTTTGAATTTAAATAAAATATTATAAAAATATGATGTTTATTAATTATAAATATATTTATATTAAATTTTTATAATTACTAGTATAAATTTATAAAATTTAAAAAATAAAAATGGGAAATAGCAAGAAATAAATTTAGGCTCATTACCTGGTATCTAGAGTGTTAAACAATTTATTTCTCTAGATACCCATTTTTTAAAAACCTGGTACCATTTTGAATAAAACAGTGGTAATGATTATCCTTTTACACTTCCACAAAGATCTTCTAATGAATTTTTTATATGTTCATATTAACTGGTATTCTGATGGTGAATGGGCTTGTTTTGTGTACCAGTTTGTGAAATCTTGTATATAAATTATAATCTTCTCAAGGATACAATATAAATGATTATGGTCCAATTTATTGGTAAAATTTCTAACATAGGTTCTCTTTTACTTTGGGTTTACTGTTTTAATATTAAATAAAATGATTCAACCATGTGTCAAACCATTTGAACCATTTTATGCTCAGATATACACACATAGATTATTTAGTTTTTATTAATATTTTTATAAAAAGTATTTATTTGTAATTATATTTTTAATATAAATATATATATATATATATAATTTATAAGAAATATTGTGTGTGTAATTGGGGAAAATGATATTAATATTTTTTTATGACATATATTTATTTATAACTATATTTTTAATATATATATATATATATATCTCAATATATTTATAGTAAATAATATATTAGTGTATGTGGAAATGGTTATATGAGAGGAATTTATGTCCTTCTGATATAAATAGTTATTTTATTATTTTTCATCATTTATATTTATAATTTACATAAAATTATTAATGTAATTTAATTTCTAAAATGTATATATGCATTTAAATTTCGAAAATATATTTCATTACTTTAGAAATTAGTTAATTTTTTATTTTCTATTATTTAAATTTATCAATCAAATAAAATTTTTGTTTTAATTTAAATATAAAAATTAATATAGAAACATATATTCTAAAAAGTCATTTTATGCCTTTTGTATATATTTATTTTTATATGATGACTTCATTGAAATTTTAATGTAACTAAAATTGTAGTTTTTTTAGTGATTTTCAATATTTATGGTTGAGGTATTGTTTCATATCTATACAAAAAGTAGGTTTGATTTATCATGTGAAGTTATAAATCAATTATGTTTTATGTGAAATATATTTTTAATATAAAATAATCTTTAGGTATGTAAATTATTAAAGATATAGAGTGGATAAGATATTATGACTATCGCTACATGATTATGTTTATAATACATTAAATTCATATCAATTTTATCATATTAAACCAATTAGTATTTCATTATGATGGAACTTCATGTTACCCTTTTGCAAGTTTGTATATTTTTATGTTGTGGAATCACTCAAGCATAAGATTTTATTAGCTAGTATAATTGGTATACTTATGTATGAAATGTTCTGATCCTGACCAAATGTTGATTATTCTGGGAACTCTGAGTGGGATTATATATTGATTTTGGATGCTAAACTATAATTAATTGAAATTTGTCACCATGTTTATATCTATGTATGTTAATTTATGCAATTTATATTGAAATTATAGCTATTATATTGATGATATTATTGTTTTTGTTGATTATAGCTATGTTTCAAATGTTGGTACTCATAAAATTATCACATGATATGTTTTTCTTACTTGTAGTGGACCTTTATGATTGATGTGTGACCTGAAATCAATAATCCACCACTAAGGCTATGTATATTCTAATGCACAGATCTATATAAGAGGAATTTAAGAAAATGTTATAATAAATAAATAACATTTTTTATTTTATAAATATATGTGAATTGGGATAGTTTCTCAACCATTTACTTTTATAAGAATCTTATTTTCTATGTTAAACCAATGAACATAGGAATTAGGCTTCATTTGGTTAAGAATGGGACAACATGGGTCACTATGATACACACTTTTGAAAATCTGGCTAATAATTCCTCAAATTTTATTCCATTATCGATGACTAAGGATTGTTTAAGATTACTGAACATAGTCCCAATATAATAACATTTAATGATCGAAGGCCACATTATATAATCATTCTTATTATATAGTGGATATATGTGATAATACATTATTCATATATTAATATTTATATTAAATTATTATGATTGTATTAATTGAAATGCATGTATGTTATTATACTTCATCTTATTATTGATTCTTATATATAACCTAACTTGAATTTTTTTATAGATACATTAATTCTAAAATTTTATTTTATAAATTTTTACCTCTATGAATTTTTTATCTATTATCTAAGAATTCAGATCTCAAAGGGTCTAAATATACCCGATTAATGAATATGAACAAATAGAATTCCACATAACCGTTTGAATTTAATTTAGTGTTTTTTACTTTAATCACAAATTAAAATAGATCATCGATTAAATCCCAAAACCTATTTTGGTTTACCCAAATCCTATATGAGATGCAACATGTTTTTTATTCAAGTGACATAATTCATCATGGCTTTCCAACTATCATCTATCACAAATGATAGTATAATTATCATATCTATCCACCTAACATTATAATTATGATTCACCCTTAGTTTTTTATAGTTAATTTTCAATAGGTTAGGGTTTATTTGAGGGAGAGAAAAACTCTATTTTTCATAATTAAATAGTGGATCAAAAGTATAATGATGATCATTTGTCTTAGAGCCATGTTCTGCTCCCTTATTGTTTGACATATAATTCTTATTCAACCCGAGTACCATTTGGGTGGGGTTGGTAGGATGATATATAGTTGGAGATGGACCATATTCAAATGAATTGTCGATATATTTTCATAGGATCATCATATTAATATTACATAACCAGGTTTTGTTAAGGTAATGTTTCTCTATAAGTTTCTTATTTTTTTGTTTTTGTTTAATATAAACAAAATATTTATGATTGTGTGTGTGAGACTATCTAAGAATGATTGGTTCTAACCCCACATGATATAGTTGATTACCAATACCTATATTAAAATGATTGGATTCCTCAAATATATTCTATGAACATTTTCTTTTGGATGAGTAAGTTATTTTTTTAGTTAATTAATAAAAATAATTTGAGTATTATTCTAATCGGGAACATAGGATTAACATAATATGAAACTATTTATACATTTTCTTCATTATTTACTATTTTTTATTCTAAAAGTGTTGTCTTAAAGATTCATATATTAATTTCATCACACTATTACATAATAAAAAATATATGTCTAAATGAATCATGATAATTTATGATAAATTAGTTGTTTCCATCCATTCATGGGGAAAATTAGGATGAATCTACCTACAATATGATCTATTCTTTAGGCATATCCACAACATAGTCCAGTACCATATTCTATCTATAATAATAAATTATTCACACTAGGTGATCAAGATAATTCTTTCATGGATGGGTTCTTCCATGAATCTTTAACCAAAGGTTCTATCGAACCATCATGAGCCATTAATCCACGTCCCACCAATCATCGATCTAAATTAATGACACTATAATATATGGTTAAAAATACATGTTATTCTTATATATGATTCCAATTAATATAGTAATGAATTCCAACAAAAACATTATATATGAACATCTATAAATAGGTTGTCCACTTCCTCATGTATACCTTCAATCACCAAAATCGTTTGATCAGGAAGTAGTACTGTTTTACCAATTAAACCGTATCAATGTCTTAAAAAATATTAGTTGATGCAAGATAATTGAATTAATTTATCCTTGGATATATATGTTTTAGTTGTTAGAAATAGATAGTAGATATTATGTAGAACAATACACATGAAATTGGATTAATGATAAAAAATTATTTCCATTCTCTTATTGGGATTTATTTTTAGAAATTTTTTAGACATTTTCCCAAACATTTATTATGATAGGATTAGGTACTTAAATGTTTGGGAAAGGGAAACATATTAGTGAAATTTGGATTATAAAAACAAAGATAGTTTTTTTATTTTTTAATATTTTTTAATATTTTTGATAATTTTATTTTTCTTTTCATTCTGTGTTATGAAATACATGCATAATTACCCTTATATTAGTGGAGAATTATGAATTGGGTGATCCACATTCTCCCATAGTCCCATATAATTATTTAAGTAATAATACCAGGACTTTTTATTTTTTATGTATTATGAATTGATTTTAATAAGAAAAACTACATGATAATATATTTTCAATTTAATTTATTCTAGTAATTTTACACTTGAATATTTTTCATCAGAATTATAACTACCAAACCTAATCCATTAAGTAATTAATTTGTGGCTAAGATTGTGAAGTGTAATACTATCACAAGAATATGTATGTGGAGGGAATATTATTGACCTCATAGAATCATGATAAATCTTTTCTTAGTTTGGAGTTATATAACCAGATATACATGAGTAATTATTTAGTTTCCCAGATAATATTAGTCATATACAATATTTTTATAAGAGAATATGGTAACTGAAAACTAATTATAGAATAATGGATATCTGTTATTTACTCAATGTTGTGGTTGGGGATCCAATGTCTTGTATTTTGTTAGGGAGTAAGAGTGAATACGCAGTCTTCACATTTGTTGTATATTATAGGATCAGGTGGAAAACCTATAAATTATTACCATTAGATCCATTCACTATAACATTTTTAATTTATCTTCCTTCATATTACATCACTTAAAAAATACGAAAACCCTTTATGATTTCTATTATTTACTATTATCCAAGACATAAAATAATTTATAAATATGTGATAATCAATGAACATTGAGCGATTAGAAAATAGCCTCAGAGATAACATGATATAATAACCCCTGTTTTATTCATGGTACTAATAGAATTTATTTGATCAGGACACCTATACAATGCAGTTAATCCTATTTTTCCTTTATTTGGAAAAAACCATATTATTTACTTTTTTCTAGTACTCCTAATAATAATTTTCCATACAAGAATGTTAAAGGTTAGTGTATATTTATTTTTAACTAAATTTTCATGTAAATTTATTTATTCAAAAATTTTATTTACTAACATTAATGATTTTAATCACACATAATTTTTTTTTAATATTTATAAATTAAATAATTTCAATGAAATTTTCTTCAAAATAGTTATCCTCCATATTCATTGAAATATAATTCACTGTTTTTATTTGATGCAGTTTAATCATTCTTTAAGGAAATAATTGAGATAACTAATCATAACTAGGAATTCGTCTTCATTATCTACATCCACCTTATCATTGGATGAATAAAGGATCATCTTTAAATAGTAATTCTCTTTCTTCAAATAATCTCCATCTATATCAAAAACTCTTTTTTCATACAAAAAATCCACAACCACCACTTTAAATTGAATATCCATTGGTTTTTCTATTAATTTTTATCATATTGTGTACTTCTATAATCATATTTGGATGTTATAGAAGAAATAATTTATTATTATATAAAACCATGAGTACCTAAATCCTTTGAATATCCCTTTTCCTCTTCACTCTTCATTCCATAAGAAGAGTTATCATGTTATTATAGAAAATTTTACCTCTTCAATGAATTTTTCATTTACATTAATTTATGGAATTTTCATACACTTTAACTACAAATGTTCATATATCCACTAGATGATATTATAGATTGATCACACCCTTCTTCAACATGACTAATCTTGGGGAAACGACTTTAAAACAGTCAAAAATTTCAATAATTGGAACATTTATAAGAAATCATTCATTTTTAACACATATTTCCCTATTTTTATGCCATTAGATAATATTAATATGACCATGTTGAGTTCCATGGAATCTTCTTAGTCTCATTATATGTTTTCGTGATACTTTTTTGATTAAAGGAACTTAGAATCATTGACGATTTTAAAAACCATTTCCTTTTATGATTACCCATATTTTACTAAATTAGGTCATCCTATAATCTTTTAGGATTTAAAAATGTTATTGTGTATGTAAATGAAAAACATATCCATGTTGTGATCATCGAAGAAAAAAAAATTCAATACTATTTTGTTACATATTTCGAAAAATAATTCAATATAATGTTACCAATATATCATCATTATCAAAAAATTCTATGATATTTATAAATGGAATGGTATAATATTAGTTTCATTTATGAATTGATTAAGTTCAATAGTTAAATTTTTACAGTTCAAATTAAAATAAATTAAAATCATTTTCTAGATACTTAAACTATCGATTTTGAATAATCAGTATGTTTGTTAAAATCATTCATACTTTATTTTTCCATAATGATAAAATTAACATTATTTAAATATTAATGTTACATTTATTCATTAAAATTATTTTTAAAATATTTCATTATGGGAAAAAATTATAAAATACAAAATCACTATTCACATAGGTAGTATAATACTACCATGATGAAAAATATTTTATTAGAGTTAAAAATAAAAAGAAAAAAAATTAAAAGTTGATTTTAAAAAAAATTATACTAGAATTATAGTAGTATTTTAACGATTTTTTTAATTATTTTCATGTTTTGTGGATAGGGTGAGGGGGAATCGAAAATTAATAAAAACACTATTTTTTGTAAATCTTAACTTGATATCGTAAGGACCACTACAAAGAGTTCAATTTGATGGAATCGATAATATCTCATTAATAATGCATCAAAGGTATTGAAATACCCTGATAGTATAATCATTAAATAAAATTTACTATAAATGATAGATATTCTAGGATAATAGAAACTACAATATTAGATAAGATATACTCAGGAACCCTTAGAATACTCTTTGACTCACCCACTTTATGTTTCATCAAAAACCATCAAAGCATGCTCTTTCGTTTTGACTAGAGCCTTTGGAACATGGGTAATTGGGAATAAAAATTCATTAGGATAGATTAATGAAAAATTAATTTGTTTTAAATTTGAAAAAAAAATTAGGAGGAGGGTGTTTATATGGTAAAGGGAGAGTGCTATGTTTCAATAAAATTCAAACATGTTTATTAATTAAGCACAATACTGTGAATAGTGTAAATTTATTTGGCCATTAGTGATTTTTTGTAAAAGAGTGATTATATTATTATTATTTAAACACACTCAATATTTATTATATTCTTTTGAATATTTTATTCAATCTATATGATCATATATTTTTTTTATTATAATAACATGTCCCTTAGGAATTAAAAATTGATTTAAATGTTTGAAACATAAGATTATATTTTAAGAAGAATTGTTTTTTATATTATTAAATTAATAATATGTTTTTATAATCAATAAATATCTCATATATAGAAAATTAATTCTATAATTTGGATCTAATTTCAAAATTCATCATTTCAAGATAACCTTATGGTGATTTTTTCATAGTTTTCTGAAAAAATATTTTTTTAGTGAGTAGTAAAAATATTGTTTTTTATATACGATATGTTTTATAAAATCATTATTATGTAAAAATGACCAATAAAAATATATATTTTTTAAATGAAATAAAAATTATTTAATGAGTAAAATAATGTATTTATAAAAAATGGAATTAGTTTCTAATCCTATAAAAAATTCCTAACCATAATGTTTATTTTACACTAATAAAAAATTATATTTTATTAATTAAATTGAATAAAATATATTATATATTCCGTTATGTTTTGAGTGTAATAATGTTTTAATAAAATAAAATTTCCCATAAAAAATATTAAAATTCATTATTATAAAAAATATTCATTGTTATGAGCCTAAATAATAAACTTATTGATAATTTAATCCAAGATAACCCTACTCTTTTGCTATATATAAACCACCTCACCATCCAACCAACCTCACTCCAAAAATTGTTTCCCAAAAACATTACAAAATCTATATATATACACTTTTTCAATCAATCTTGATCCCTTGTGTAATAAAAATACACTCTTTTAATGTATTGTGACACACTTTAATGAATTCATCCCAATATTCCCAGTAATATAATAAAATACTATGTTTTTTCATTTCAATTATCCTCAAACCCCATCTATATCATTTGTAAATATTATAATAACATTAAAATAATATTATTTTTCCACGATAATCCTTATATTAAAAAATAAAATATTAATTATCATTCCACATCTCCTAAAATCACTTAAAAACATAGTTTTACCATGGTAGGTTTATACAAGACAATTGAGTGATTATGTATTATTATGAATTATTTATTTATTTAAACATAAAAAATTATTTTCATGAAAAAATAAAAAAAATAACCCATTAATAACAAGTTTATAATTCTTTAATAGTAATGACTGTATAATATTGATGATATTAAAATTTAACTATCATAGTAAATTTAATCAGACAGAAAAATTCTTATTGAATCAAATTTCATTGTCTAATTTTTTTTTAAAATTTACTAATCATGAAAATTTTAGACCAATGGAATAGAATAAAGAAATACCTATAATATTTTGGAGTTTATAGACTCAAAATATATTGATGATCATTTTAAAAATTAGAAAAACAATAAATGATGAATTAATATAGAGAAATTTATAATAACAGTAATATAAACATAAAATGTTTTCTGAAGAATGTATTAAATAAATATTGTTATATTTTTAACATGTTTTAGACATACAATGTGACCTACCGCTACAAATAAGGGTTTTATTCCAAATCATAATTCGATTTTTGTATTTATTCTATATTTTATGTCCACCCATTCATGACATATTTGAAAATACTAGGATGTATACTTTATTTATTCCATTCATTTTTTGGGAATTTTTTTTCACCTTACCAATCTTATACAGTCATTGTTTATATATTACTTCTATAGTATGGGATTTTCATCCCCATCTCCTTTCATTGAGATATTTTTTATATTATCCACCGATTTTTCTTTTTATGGTGTATATAATACCCTATAAACAACTTTGTTAATAATAATTTTCATTGATTGGATTGAAATTTCTAATTTATTTTGCTCCAATAATATCCTTTTATTCAAACAATTCCAATTATGATTATTTATATTAATCTTATTCATTATTTCTATTTTTTGAATCTAATTCTTCCATATATGTGTTTTTTATCTCAAGGATACATTCTATATGGTTTCTAATATTGAGATGTTTTTTTAAAATATTTAATTAGTTGTATACAATTTATTCTATGTTGTATTAATTACGTATATTTTATAACTTATATTTATGTGTGTCTACATAAAAATTAATACCATTCATTTGTTTGGGAGAATTTTAGTGATCTATATACCCAATATTTCATGATAATAACTTAATTATTATATATCCATATTCGTATAAGATGTTCTGTGGGGAATATTATGTACTATATTATTTACAGATTCATTACATATGATGAATAAATTGAACATTTTATGTGGCCAAAAATTCCATGATTTACATTTAACAATGATTAATAGACAAGTATTTGGATAAAAATAATTATAGGGTAATAGAAATGTCCTTACCCTAAATTTACGATGTAATTACATATGAACTCAAAGGTATGATAATGTTAATAGATATTATATTTTCAATCATTTTGAGATCTATTATATTTGTAGCTATGAATTTCTATGTAATTTGTTTCAACAACATATAAAATAAATTTAAATTTATTAAACATTAGAACAAGAATCATAAAAACTCTTATTATATCATATATTATACAATTATAACATTTTAACACTACTTTATATATAAATATTCATTAAAAGTGTTTTGTCTGAGTGTTTATTATTACTTTTTTTATTATAATATTATGATCAATAGTTTTAATCCTTTTATATTAATTGTGTTTCTATCGGCACTATAAATTTTGTATGTATATAAATATATTCATTATAAATATATTTAGAGTTATTCTTGAATAATATATATAAAGAATGGATCACATCGCTTCATGGATGTTGTAGTCCCCATGTACGCATAACAGAAATTATCATTATATATATGGGTGGAATGGTATGAAGGTAAATGATATCATATATCTAATGAATCATAAATAGTTCTTTAATATAATATATATCATATTATATTTTAATCCATAATTATGAAAAAATATATGTTATAGTGAAGAAAAAAGTAAAATTTCATCTTTTAGAATTTTAAGATGTAAAAAATGAGTTAAAAAACATTGTAACATTTCAGTATTTCAGATAAACTTATGTTACTATATACCATTTCTTATGATATGTTTTATTGAGGTAAAATAAGAAACAATAATAATTCACTCAATTAAGATATTTACCTCTTTTTCATATTGGTCAATCCTAACCCTCTGAAATTATTTAATGCCTCATCTCCTTGATTTTGTATAGATATTTCCATTGTTGTATTAATTGGAATCACCTGTATTTTGGGGAAAATAATTATATGGATTAATTCCATGTATTATGGATGAATTTATTGAAGTTTCTTCCAATAAGATCCCATGTGGAATCTCTTTTGTTTCATGGAAATATTTTCCTTAGTTACATAACTTGATACCCACACAAGATTAGAAGACCTTTCACCATATTCATGGATATTTAAAACTTTTTGAATTTGGATTGATTGACCTAAGATTTCATTGAGGATCCATGGACTAGAGGTTTTATTTTTATTTATGAATTTAATTATTTCTACATATATTAATATAGTATCAGTTACACGTCTGTATGCACCTATTACATGACTGGTTAATTTAGGGACATCATTGGTGGTGGCCAACTGAGTCTTACTTACACCCTACATGAGATAACATGGAACTTGATTACCCAATATGATGATCATCTAGTTTCATGTTTGTTTTATAAAAAAGAACTCTGTAGAGTGGATTTCATTGGTTTACAATGGCTTTCTTAGAGTAAATTATGAATGTAAGGACTAAATAAGATTTGGCTCTAGTCTAGGGGATGAATTTTACATTATAAATTATTTTAATATATTTTACCATTTTATTTGATCTTTTTATGGGGGATTTTTTATGATATTTAGGGAATTATTGTTACAACTTGAAATTCTAAAGCAAGAACACTAAATTTTATAGCATATATGACACACAACACAAAGCGTAGTGAGGAATATAACATGAAGAAATATTAAAATATTATTAACATTCTAAATAATTTAATCGATTCTATAGATTTTAATTCACAAAATACTGAGTTAGCTTAAATAGTACACAATAATGAGTTTCTTCTATATATTTCATTACACACAAGACCAACTTTGACCAAACAATAATATATTAATGAATTAATATTATTTAATATAATAAGATATATCATAGCCATAAAATTATAAATTTAGAAAAAAATTTATTAATTTGTGAATATATATGATGGAATAAATTGTTTATCAATAAATTGGAAATTAATATAAGAACAAATTTATTATAAAGGGAATGTTTTTATAAATACTGTTATTATGTACTAGTGGAGTTATATGATTAATAAATTAAATTAATTACAATCTTAAAATTATATTAATGAAATATATATATAATATATTAAATAAAAAATTCAATATTCACTGAAAATGTTTTATAGGAATACGGTAAGAATAAATCAAATTTTAGGCATAAAAATCATATTTTAAAAAGTAAATTTTGTAGCCATTTACTAGAACACATATTATAAATCTAAATTTTGTAAAATGATTGAATTTTATATTTAAAACTCAATTTGTTTTTGTAATTTTAACATTAAAATTATTATAGTGTTAATTTGTTTTTAATTTTCAATGATGTTTTAATTTTTGAGGAATTGTGAGTCATATTCAATTGGAATTAAAAATTTATTTTTCATCATTATATTATATAGAGCTAAATTATATTTTGAGATTGTTTTAAAATTTAATAAGATATATTTTACAACTATTAATCCAATTTAGTTCATTTGGTTCAATTTTATGTTGAATTTTGATATAAATGTTTTTCTAAAATTTTGTACGATTTCACTTTTAAAAACCCACTTTTCATTCCGGTCTGCATGATTAATTTTAAATTATGTTCTACCAATTCTGTGACTACAAATTGTATGATTTTATTCCATATCTTGAATCATAAAAAAATATATTTTCTATTATTCTCAACATAGTTTTCCACTAAATATTGTAGTCAAATAAAATAAAATTAATTACATTGATTAAGAAAAAAACATGCATATCCAAGTATTGAACCGTAATCTTAATGGCCAAAATGACCTATAAACATGTCAAAAAGAAATTAAATGGAAAAATTTAAACCATATTCTCTCTTGGATATAATTTATTCTATAATTCTATGAACATTATCTAAGGGATACCTCTCAAATGTTCTTACCTTTTTATATTTACAAGAATGCCCCACATAGACTATAGAATGGCACTCTACCCACCTCACTTATTCACACCTCTAAACCCCAGGGATCATCCAAAATCTTCCCAAATAAGTTAAAAAAAATCATACCTTAATCATAGAATCCAAAATTTTAGGAAAAATTAATCTAGTTAATTTCTTTGGTTCAAACCAAATATAGTTACTCGAAGAATAAGAAATATTATTCAATGAGAAATTTGGTTTTATTTCATTAAACAACCTTAAAATTATTATTATATATTGATTATATAATAAACTAATTATCATCAATATACTGAGAGATTTTTAATATAATTTTTATATATAAAAATATATACATTTCTATTAAAATGGACACACAATCATCATTCTTGGGTATAATGGAAAACCACCTCATGAACAAATGACTTTCATTCTTCCATTAGAACCATTAAAGAATAAAAATAATGATAGAATTGTAGTTTATATATGAATATTAGGATTTAATAATTTTTTTAGGCTTATTTTAATATTACATAACACATATTGTCATGATTTCAATTTTTCGGGAATATGATTACATCGTTTTTTGATGGATAGACTATAGCCTCCAAAATGCAATGTGACTCATTCACAAGTTACATGGAATTTATTAATGATTGTTTAATAAATAATATATTATATATATAAAATAAATATGATTTTCTGATTATAATATAAACATATTTCATTTACTATTTATTCTATTAACACAAGAAGAAAATGAAACAAATGTTCATGTCTAAATACGACCTACCGTATCCCTCGACTATGTATTTCATTTTCTATCTCTAAATTTTAGGGATAAATATAAAAACATATATAATGAATATATATTATAATTATATAAGGATTTAAAATAAATATATAATAGAATCAAAATCTGTGTAATATGAAAAAAATAACAACTCAAAACAAACTCGGGATATTAAGAAATTATAACCCGAAACAATGAAAATGAAGAATGATTAAAAAAACTTTTTTGATAATATATTATAAAATTGTAATATATATTATAATAAATATTTATATGGTTATAGAAAAAGTTAGTGGAATTTTATAAAACCATTATACATTAGGTTTATGTAAATTCAACAGAATGGTAGTGTAAGGTAATAGATTTCGTCACAATGTACATTACATTGAGAATTAATTTTTATTATGCAGCAGTCCTCTTTTATGTGTTTTATATTTTTCGTTTTATATTTAATATCATGATCCATTAGTTATTCATGTTATTTTTAGTTGAAACTTGAATTATTTCATCTAAGCGTATTAGAATTTCAAGTAACCATGTTGTAATGAATTGTGTAACTCAATATAATTTCCTTGAGTAATATTACATCTTCATTGCAATTAATATTATTTTATTATGTGTATAATGAATATTTACTATATGTTGTTTAATTTCCACTAATTTCATTCATATATAAATTTGAAACACATAATCGATTCATTTGTTTAATCTCCCTTCAACATTATGGTCTTCTCAAGGGTTTACATCACAATCCCATTTTTATTTGGGGTTATTTACTCTTGAATTTTCATTGAAGGAAATTATTATATAATTTTTATATTAACCTTTTAATTTTTTAATAAATATTTTTTCATGATATTTTTCAAGTAATGAACCTTTTTCCACTATTTGGTACTTAATATGTTTTATAAAAAGGTTATTCGAAAATCCGACTCCATTCCACACTTTAGTGGAAGATTTGTTATGTCTCAAAGATGTGATTATAAAAATGTTTTCGAAAATATTTTTAACCACATCAAAATTATTTATTAATGAAAATTTCCCACTTTTTTATATAAATATTTTCAATGGTAACATTTTATCTATTTCTGAAGAAGTCACTTTTCAGATAATCTTTTTGGGAAAAAATAATTTTCTTTTTACCTTGAATGAAATGGATGAATTTACCATCCATCATTTCATCATAGCTTCCATTTCATGATAAAAGGTTAATTTTTAACGAAAATAATTTTTTATTGTGATTTTCAAATAAAAGTATTTTTAAAATATTTTTTTATATAAATAATATATTTTATTCAATAATTTTTTTGAATTATCCTTTTATTGCATTTGTATTCATAAAGGAAAACAACCTTAATTCATATGCCAATTTATATAATTTTTATTGATTTCATCATTTTTCTTACTTTGTATATTTTACAATCGATTTGGAAAATTATTGAATTGGAATTTAATTCCTCAATTAATTTTTTTCCCCCAATAAATATTCACCTTCGTACATTCATTATATATTAAATTTCGGTTAATTATCCATATCATTTATCATAGATATGTTCTTTGACTAAATCACTAACCCTTTTTATATATTGTGAATACTTTGAATGTACATTTATTTACTAGGGAAATAATGATAAATATAATTAATTTATTCAATATAGATGTTTGTTGATAAGGAACATTGCATATTAATTTAATTGATTTTTTGATATATAAGAAATGAATTAGATATGCATGACATGGGTTGGGGAGATGTTAAGGAAATACCCTAGATGCATCAACATTCTCAAGAGATGAAATTATTTTGAAAAACCCATATTATTTTGTTTTCATGAATAATAAAATAGGGTATTAACTATAGACTGAATCTATACTGAGAATAGGTGTTGACGGCATATGTATCTTGTGTCTGGGAAACATCATATATGATATTTAAGAATTTACTTCATTTTTATTCATTTAATATTATACATGATATTTTCACTATGAAAAAAACTCAATGGATTCTTTCAAATCTCTATTTAATGATAAATGGTATCTGTGTTCACTTATTTAGCATTATTTATTTTTCAACCAATTCCTTCTCAATTATTAATTACATGGGATGTGTTCTTAGAAATATGCATTTTCAAATTTATTATTATCATTGATTCATTATTTCTTTCAAAGTAATTTGTCCATACTAATAATTCTAGATCACCATTACTTTTTTCTGTTTCCCCTAGATACCATTATGTTTACTTAGAAAGGTATGAATCGATATTAAAGGGAAAATTATATTTATTATCAATAATAATAATGTTGTTAAATATTTATTCACTCTTAAAATAGGACTCATTTATGCATATGGTTTACCAAAATTATTTAACAATTTGGTTCTTTGGGATGATTATTCATTGTATTTTTGTCAATCTAATGGTATCATGACAAGGAATCTTGGAATACTAGTTTTGGGTATCTATAATTGGTAATTGACAATACATAGTAGAAACCATGGAAAAAAGATTTAGGAAAATATATATTGAGTAACATAACCCTGAGAGAGACCTTGAGGACTAACATATAATCACATTTGTATTCATTAATATAATATTTAATTATACCATCATGGTATTATGAGATTATAGTTGATTATAAGTTCTATGTATCGAACAATCCTTTTATGTATTTTATGTAATGGGATTCTAGAATTATTAACAATTTTAATGAAATATATGGAAATTAAAAGTATTGTGGAAAATTTATTTGAGGAATAATTTTATTAATTTTTTTAAAAATTAGTTTAAAGGTTTTTATAAAATTTTAATTTTAAATAAAAATGGTATTATTAGACATTGTAATGAGAACATAGGTTTTGTTGAAAACACTGGTAAAAATGTTATTTAATGATTAATTTTATTTCAAGGATGTGTATAAATTATTTTATAAGCATTATATGAATTATAGTACTGTAGATTAGAAACAAGGAAAACCCGTATATACGGTGAAAAATCATTACATCTGGAGAGGTGGTGGTTCTGAACCTGTGACCGAAGGATGATAAGGGTTCTTCTCCTACCATCGGACTATGTGATTTCCTATTTAATACATCCTTATTTATAGTTGTAAAAATTGATGAATAAATATTAATGATAAACCAATCATTTTAGTTTTATTGATAAAGAATAATTTATTAACCTTATTGGTTTTGGAAAATAGATAGACACTGATATAAATACTAATTAAATGGATATTTTGATGTATTGAATGTTAATTATAGTGATTCAAGATTATTTTTTTAAAATAATTTATTATTGTAATTTATTAATTGGAAATTAATTGATTCACAAGCAAAGATTTAAATTTTTATTATATAAATATTTCATGTAGGAATACCTTTTTATATAATTATGAAGTAAAATAATCACTCAACATTATGAAAAGGATCTATATAAAATTTTATCCCAATACCTTGATTTTTTTTGAATATGTTGTATTTAAAATCATAAAAGATTTACAGGTTTGAGTCCCCAAAAATTTCCATTGATCATTCACATATTTTTTATCAATGACCTAAATAACTCTTTTTATATATTTACTCTTTTCCTTCATATCCATAAATTTACTTTTCACTTATGTTATCTTACATGGGAACCTAGTTACCTAACCATTGTACTTCCCTTTCTCCCTTGTTAAGTGGATATTTTAGTAACCCTTTTACGATGTGGGATTTCAACAATGTAATTTTCAAATATAAAACGAAATGATTCCATGATCATGTTTAAAGTACAAAGACATGGTTTAACTAAGTTGGGGAGAATGTAACTCCCTGAAATTATAAACTAAGAACATTTTATTTTATAGCATGTATGACATGCATCACCAAGTGTAGAAGGGAATATAACTTCACAAGACATTAAAATATATTTTCTATTTTAAATAAATTTAATCTATACTATATAATTAAATACCCATAATACATTATTAACTTTTGGCTCATCCAAAAATGAGTTTCTTCGATAACATGAATTACACACAAGACTGTGTTTTAGAAAACAATAATATATTATTAAAATAGTATTATTCAATGAAATAAGAAATAAACTAGGATTTAAATTCGAATTTATGAATATGATTGACAGTAATATAAATATATATTAATGAATTAATTTGATTTAAATTAATATGAAATGAATATAATAACTGATTTAATATAAGGGGATCTTTCAATAAAAACTTTTATTATATTCCAAAGGTGTTTTATTATAATAAATTAAATTAATTACAGTTTGTTAATGGATTTAATCAAATATATTAATTATATATTCAATAAAATATTTTTATATTAATTTATTAGATTTGATAGGCATAAGATAAAAATAAATTCCGATTTATTCTTAAAATAATATTTTTTTAAATAAGTAATTTTGCATCATATTAAAAGTGTGCTTATTTTAAATCAAATTTTCTAATGTTTTTATATTTTATTTATATTAATAAGATTAAAATTTAAAATTTTCACATAAAAAATATCAATGGATTAATTATTCATATTTTACTATGAAGTTTCATTTTTGATAAATATTGAAAAAGCCGAATTTTAATGAAAAACCTCTTTTTCATATAAAATATTTATTGAGATAAATTATATTTTAAATTTATTTTAATATTTATTTATAAAAATTTTATATATATTATTCCAAATCATGTCATTGGTATCAATATTAAATTTAATTTTTAAATAAAAACATTTCATACTTCTGAACAATTACACTAAAAACCCCTATTTTCTACCACATTTGGGAGCCAAATATTAAATTAATTTCCTCTACCTCAGTGATAGGGAATTGAAAAAATAGATTCCATATTTATAATAATAAAATTTTATAATTTTTATTAAGTTAAAATATTTTTTCTAATAAAATTATTTGTGAATTAAATTTATATTAATTATTTATATTAAAAAAAATAGCATAACAAGGGAATACTCTTTAATTAAAGGAGACAAAATGACTTAGTCACCTATAAAAAAGACATTTCATAAAAATGTATTGTCCGTATCGTCACTATTATATAATTTACACCATTAATTGTATAAATATTTGTAAGGAGGTCCTCTTAATAATTTTTATCTTTTTATATTTACAAGAATGTCACTCCAACAGATTAAAAAAGAACTCACCCCTCCCCCACTCTCACCCCTAACTTATTCACACCTCAGAAGCCATTGAGTGTTACAACCTATAACAAAATAATCTCCCAAAAATCAATTCCCTAATCATAGATGCCTCAATTTGTGTATAAGTCAAAATAATGAGGTTCTTTTCTTCAAACCAAAGGTTGTTACTAGAAGATGAAGTAATGTTCTTCATTGAGCACTTTGGTTTTATTTATTTCCATAGCCCTTAAATTACTATTACATATTCATTATATAATAACATCATGGTCTCCAATATAGTATGATTTTTTATGATAATATTTAGACCTACACCTATTCAAACTTCTATTAAATGGGATATGAAAACATCGATCATATGTACGGCAAACAACTACCTCGTTAAATAATTTAGTATATTCGTCCATTACCACCGTTAATGGTTGGAAATAATGATGGATATAGAGTTACTATATTATATATAATATATTTTTATTTATTTATGCTTATGTAATTATTTAGTAACATGTAACATCATGCTTTCTATTATATGGGAATACGTTAACATCATTTGTGGACATGTGGACTTTCGCCTTCCCAAAGCAATATTATTTGTTCACATGTTACATGGAACATATTAAGAATTGTTCAAAATATAATATATATTTGAAATAAATATTATAATAGAATTATAATATAAATATATATCATTTTATTTTTATTATTTTAAGACAAAAAAAATGAAAACAACATTCACGCATACATACGACATATCATCTCCCCGAATGGCCTAATTAGTTTCTTGTCCCTAATTTGTGTATAATTTTTAGAAAATATATATAGAATATATATGATAATTAAATAATTGTTTATATTCAAGAGATGATGAAACAAATATCTATGAAATAGAATCAAAAAATAACAAGTCCAAAATGTATCATCCCATGTTTTAAGAAATAAACACTTTGTTCAATAGCATATATATGATACGCTACATCGAGTTAAAACAAGGAAATACATTTTATTATTTAAACGTTACTATTATAACCTAGTCATTATAATTTAGTGAAATAATAGTGTCAACATAATTGTGAATATATATTTTAACTTTTTTTAAATAATGATTCATTGGTTACAATATTTATTTGAAATTGAAATAAAAATTGATTCAATATAATGTATGTGTTTTTATGAAAACCTATTTGAAAGGGAACAAATAGAATTTTAAAATAATATCACTCATTAAAGATTTTTATTTAATGGAAAATATATTTTATATATTAAATTTAATTTTTAAAATTTACCTTAACTTTTGTGTATAGTTGATTTATGAATAAATTCAATTTTTCAGATAAAAATAGTATTTTAAAAATTAATACAGTTTTACCAAATCCAGATAGAGACCCCTTTTTGAATATAGTTTTTTTCAAATTTATATGTTATATTTTATTATATAAACTTAATATTTTTAAGGGGACATAAAAATTCTCCTACAATGAAATTTTGGTATTTTTATGATGAAATTCAAATTTTAATTAATAGTGTAAAATACAGCATTTTAATTCAAAACTTCCTTTTCATATAACTTATTTATATAGTTAGATTGTACATTTAATTTTTTTTAAATTGTGATTGGATTTTGTTTTTATCATTTAATCCAATTATTGTCATTTTATGTAATTTCACGTTTTAATTTTACTTAAACTCAATTCAATCTTTTGATAGAATATACTTCTTAAAAACATTTTTTATGGTTTTGACAACAGGAATTAATATTCAATTACTTTCTTCCTATTATGTGTTTTGAATTTGGAAAATTGGAATCTATATTTTTAATTAGAAGGTCCAAATTTTATATACAGGTTCCATTTATATTTTGGACATTATTAATAGTTACATGAGTGATTTTTTTTATTTTCCATGGTAAAAGGGTATATCAGGTAAATAAGGGTAAAAAAGTAATATTATATTAATATAAAACTACCCTAACACATGTCCAAATACTGTTGGATACGATATTTTTGACCATGATCATCCTTGGGATGAATTTAGGACCCCATTGATCCGCATAAGTGTGATAATGACCGTTTATAATATTTAATTTAATGAAAAGGGAAATATAACGTAAACATGTATCTCCTCACTAAAAATAAATTAATTTTTATTAAATAATTGATAAATTATACTATAAATAATAATTATAAAGATAAATATATTTAATAAATCAAGATATTTTTTGTAATTTTTATACATTATATAATGAAATTCATTCATGACATAATAATGATACAATGATTATCTTTTAAATAAATATTCAAATAAAATATCTTTTAAAAATTTAAATAAATTAAATTTTGAATTTTTTATTCCATAAAAGAATTTTATTGATGAATATGACATATTATATTTTATCTAATAATTTTTTTAATGGAATCAAGATGTTATGACTTCAAAAAAAATCAATTTTTAAATTGTGTCAAAATTGACATAAATGGTTTTTAAACAAATACTATTTTATTAAATGATATAATAGTACAGAATATATATGATTAGTAAAAATTAATTTTATAATATTACCAATTTCATTAATGATCCATATTGGTTTCTATTGTTATTTTTAATTAACTATGGAAACCATATATTTTGAAAATACAAGAAGACAAGGTAAGAGTTAATGTTTTTGACTAAGGGTTAAAGATAAATATAAGGTTACATTTGTGATGTCAACATGTCTAAAAAATATTTTTTAGAGAATTTAGTCCCATTATCATCTTATCCAATAAATTTATCACTTCAGAAAAATTATAATTCGAATATAAATTTTATAATAAAATAATATTTCAAGACATTCATAATGTGTCCCTCGTCCCTCTAATAAAAGGGATTCAAATCAACCCACTTACTCCCACCTTTAAAGCCCCCTGGATCATCCATATTATGTTCAAATAATCTCCCAACATCCCTACCATCCTATTAAAACCCATACCTTGGGCATTATTCAAATGAAGAATGCTTTTTCTCTAAAATAAAATGGAGTTGACTGATTTAGAGGTAACATTTTATCTGATACACCTTTTTAGTTATTTTACTCATCCAACCACAAAACCAATAATTATTTCAATATTTCATAAAAAATAAATATTATCAATGTACTAAGACATTTTTATGATACAGGATCCACCTAAATCCACATATACCTAATATAATGGATACAGAACATACTGATTCTTTATAGGATGAACTATTGCCAAACGAAACGATGATTTTTCAATTTTCTCCTATCACCTCTCATGGTGAAAATTATGATGGAAATACATTTATATATTATATATATTATATTTATATTCTCTCTATGTTTCTGTGAATTTTATTTAAGGAATTTCTTTATACATTCCATAGTGTGTAAATATGATAATTTCATTTGATGAAGTGTGGTATACTGCCCCCTAAAATGTTATATGGCTCACTCATGTCAAACATGGAACATATAAAAGACGGATTTAATTAATTTATGTAACATATATATCATAGATATTATACTAGAATTATAATATACATATTTATATTTATATTTTATTTTATTCCTTTAATATGACATGAAATGAACGTAGTGTTCATGAATACGTACGACCTACCAGTTCCATGAATAGGGAATTTCATTTTTATCTCCAAATGTTATGGACAATTATAAATACATATCTACGAATGGATATCCTTACTCTGGAAAAATGATTTTGGGATTTTGTGATAAATGGTAATTTATGAGACATTCAGTGTTTTAAGAATATTATATGATTAGGGTTAATAGAACATTATGGTATTTTAACAGAGTAATGGATGAATTATATTTTGGGTGAATCAATGTTCAATTGTGATGTTATGGTGATTCATTTCAATTATAGGCATCGTTAACCTATTCCCATGAATATTTGAGTAGAGTTATTAGTTTTTGGTATGAGACTTTAAGAGTGATCAATTTCATTTCTAGATAAATATTAAAATTTATATTGGAAGACTATATGATCAAATCATCATGAATTTTGGGATTCAATCTTAGTTTACATTATTTTGAATAATTTTAAGGTCGTTTTCTATTGAATGGTCAAAAATGAAAATGGTTATTAATATTTAATTTTGAATATTAAATGTAGTCCTTCTCTTTGTGAAGGATTATTATTTTTGGGGGATCATATGATATTTTAATAACCATTTTTTTGTATTATGTTACATGAAATGATAAATAAATAGTTAATATTTTGTTTTTTAAGTGATTTTTTAGATGTTGATTATAGTACTTCAAGTGTGACTAAGTCACCATTAATACTCGTTATTTTGAAAATATATGAGTTTTATTAAATGTTTATTAATGGATGAAACTCTACATGATGACTAAGAATGTTTTCTTATGTTCTTGATGAAACACATAAAAAAATTTCTCAACATTATAAAAATGATTTTAAACAAAAATGTTTTCTGTTTACTTTTCCTACAGTGAAATAAAATAATGTTTAACCCAACATGAGTTTGTGGTTATAGGATTATTAACATTCTCCTGATCATGTTGTCTATCACTCTCCATTATAACTTGATGGTTACTTTTCACTTATATATCTAGGTTTTCCTACACAGACCCTAGTTTGTGTTATCTTGGGTGATATTTGTACTTCACTTTCTATCATTAAAGGTGGATGTTTTATTAAACATTTTTCTGAAGTGGGTTTACAATAAAGGTATTTTAAAAAATAATTCCCTAGTTACCCTAAATAAATTTAAATTGTAAGGATGCAATGTTTTAATGGGGGATGATGTAATAACCCATGTTTTATGAAAGAAACACAATGTTAAATAGCATACATGATACACTACATCGAGAATAAAACGAACAAATAAGTATTATTGTAAAAAATATACTATTATAACAAACCCTTTATAATGGAGGGAATAAATCGTATCAAATTAATTATTACAATACTTTTAGGCATGTTTAAATAAGTATTCATTGGTTACAAAATTATATATAAATTGAAATAAAAACTGAGTGAGTATAAAGTATGTGTTTTTATAGAATCATATTTGAAAGAGAATAATTATGTTTCTAAAATCAGAAAACTATATATGGATTTTTATTTAATGAAAAATCTATTGTTTATATTTAATGTAATGTTTTAAATTCTTCACATATATTTTCAAAATATGATATAATAACAAATTCAATTTATCGGATAAAAGATTATTTTTCCAAAAAAATATTTCTTTACCACCTTTTGATGGGAAACAACTTTTAAATACAGTTTTTGATTGTTTTAAATTTTCTATTTTAAAAAATAAACATATTATTTAGAATTGGGAGATAAATATTTATATTTTTTGAAATTTTGGATGTTTTTTGATAAAAATCATATTTTAATGAATAGTTAAGAATAATAACTTTTAATTCAAAACTACCTTTTTATATAATTTATTCATATTGATAGACTTTACTTTTAAATTTTTTAATGATTAATTGGATTATTTATTTATAATTTAATTCAATTATGGCCATTGGAATTAATATTACATTTTAATTGGACATAATAACTTATCAATCATATGGTTGTTTTTACATCCTAAAAATCTGTTTTACAGTTTTAACAATAGGAGTTAATTTCATATTACATTTTTCTATTTGTAGGTTTTGAATTTGAAAATTTTGATTCCATATTTGGAATCATAATTTACAAAATTTTTAAATATGTTCCTTTTATTTTTTCATATTATGAATAGTAACTTCAATAAATCTTTTTATTTACAATGGTTAAAGTCTAAATCAGGTAAATAAGTGGTAAAAATAATATTATAATAAAATATAACTGCACTAACATGTTTCATAATCCAATTTTATGGAATATTTATGACCATGAGCTTATTTTTTTATAATTTTGGACCCCATGGAGCCACATGGGTGTGATAATGACCTTTTATAATATTTAAATTAAAGAAAATAGAAATATAACACAAACATCTATCTCTTAATTAACACAATTTTAATTTGGATTATATAAATTATATTTTATACTATAAATAATCTTTAGAAAGATAAAAATATTTCCAACATTAGGGTATTTTAATTATAATTTGTATACACAATATAAAAAAAATTTATTTTTGACACAATGATGATGCAATGATTACCTAATTAAATAAATATTCAAATAAATGTTATTATAAATATTAAAATAAATGAAATTTGAAATTTTTTTATGCCATGCACGAATTTTATGAAAAAAAATATTACAAATTAAATTTGATTAACTGATTTTGGTTCAATGTAATAATGTTTTTATGACTATAACAACAATACATTTCTAAATAGTCTCAAAATTGGCATAAATGTTTTTTTAAAACAATACTATCTTATTAAATGATAAAATAGTAATAAAAATATAATATTTGTCCAAATGAATTATATGTTTTTAACATCGTCATTAGTGGTACAATTTTGGTTTTATTTTCATTTTATAGTCACTCTAGTAATCATATATTATGAAAATACAAGAAGGAAATGTAAGAGTTAATGGTTTTAACGAATGGGTCCATACAAAAAAATACGGTTAAATTTTTTATCTAAAAATGACTAAAATATATCGGTTGAGACTATTTATACCCATACAATTATTATCCTCAAAACATTTAACATTTTACCTATTATAATTTGAATATATATTTATAATAAAATAATATTTTAGAGACTTTCCTAATGTTCCCATCCTCTCTATTATAAAAGGGCATCACATCTACCCACGTACTCACACCAATCAATCACCTTGTAACAACCGCATTATTATCTCCAAAAATACATCCCTTACGCTTATAATCCTAACCATGGGCATAATAAAATTCGAGAAATCATTTTCATTTATTTTTCTCATCCAACTAACAAAACTATATTTATTCATTTATTTTTAAACAAAATCAGTTTCATAAATACACTATATTGATTTTATGAAAATTTTTAGTCATACACATACTCACACCTTCTATCTAATGGAAAGAGAGCATGTTGTTTATTTGTATGGCAAACTGTTGCCTCATGAAAAGATGATAGTTCAATATTTTACTACCACCTCTAATGGATGACATTATGATGGAACTATATTTATATATGATATAAATTGTATTTATATTTTCTCTATGCTTATTTAATTTTTAATTACAAAATACCTTTATGCTTTCTATAGTGTGTAAATAAGATAATTTCATTTGAGTAGTGTGGACTACCGCCCCAACAAATGTTTTATGACTCAATCATGAAAAACATGGAATATATAAAGGAATAAGTTAATGAACTTATGTAACATATATAACATAGATATTATACTGTATTTATAATATACCTATGTAACTTTTATTTTTTTTGTTCCATTCGTATGACTAGAATTGAGTGTAGTGTTCATGTGTACGTATAACTTACCCTCTCCATGAATGGTGAATTTCAATTCATATCTCTGAATGTTATGGACTATTATAAATTATTATATTTTAGATATATATGATATTTAAATCATGAATAATATTCTGGAGATAATTGAATTATGACCACATGGATAATATGAATAAAAAAATTTCATTTTTTGACTCAAATTCCCAACATTGTCAAAACGTCCAATATAAACTCAAATAAATAACTAACTACTGTAACAAGGTAATAAGTTATATAAAATTAATATTAATATTTTAAAAGGTTATAATTAATGTATAATTTACCTATGTTTATTATTAATTAAATTAAATAATGAACCAGAAATGTCGGAATCAAGGTAAGGTACTTCGTCTTGATCTTCTTTTATTGAAGAATTTCTTGAAAATATTCACCTTTATTATTTTATAAGATGTATATACATCCACAATCTTATTTAATGACCATATTTTACCGATACTAATTTTATTTAATAAATCATGCTGATTAATAATTTAATGTCTAGTGTTTTATGGGACACCTTGAACATTTAAAGGCGTGATTATCAATTTTTTTCATTTTGATATTAAATTATATATTTATTTATATCGGTATAAAAGAGACATATAGGGAATTTTATGTCACAATTGAATTTAATTAAATATTTTCAAAAGGATTATTTTAAAATGAATCATTTTACTTTCTTTACAAAATGAAAAAAGGAATCTTTTTGAACGAATACAGTGACAACAACTTCACCAGCTCTCTAACAGTTATTTTTTATTTGGTATCCTCTACATGCCTTGATGTCTATCAAAATAAAAATAAATCCCCTATTCCTTTATTTGGGTATCATGGTATGGAAAATGGGTTATTAGATGAAAATTTTATTTTTATAGAGAAAATATTTCCATATACGATTAGAAGACGCATTCAAAAAGGGGGTTTTGGATGAATGTGTTTTATTCATGGAATGGTACATGAGAATTATATGAAATGGGTGATCTTGATATAGATTATTTGATGGGTTAAGCCCCATTATTTATCACGGGTGTGCCTAATATAGCTTATACGATGGGTGATCCCGATTATAGATATCCATTTTGGATGTCAACCATATAGTTATTACAATTGGAAGATGTTAGAAAATGATTTATGTATATTATTATCTATGTTTCCTAAAGAGATTTTAATTATTTTATATTGGTTTTAGTGTTTTTAATTTAGATAAATGTATGAGTGTTATTCATGTGAAAATATTTTGTTTCATCCACTCAAGGAACATTGAATCGATTATTAGGTTTTAACTAGACTACGAGTTTTCCTTTATTTTTATGACACATGCTTATCATTTTTGGGCTCATCTAATTTTTTTTAATTTTTTTCACAGAATTTATGTGTTAATAGAGTCAAGGATGGAATAAATGAAACGTTATGTTGATAAAACATGAAATAAAATGATGTTTCTGTTTAAAAGGGTATTTGTTATAGAAAAACTGATACTATAGGATGTGTCCACTTTGTATTTCTATGTTTTTGTTATGTAATAGTTATGAACGAATTCTATAAATATATAAACCTGAAAAGATCATCAATTTGAATTATTTATTTAACTCAAGATGATGGATCATTTAAGATTGGGTCATTATAATAACATACTAAAAAAATAAGACATGAGATCACGAAACAATGAAAATAATGAAATATTATTTTCCAGAGTTTGATAAGATTCTATAAAAATATAATAGAATATATAATAAATTTTAATATTGTTCTATTATATGTTATTAACATGTCTAGAACCATTATATAGGTGCTTAATGGGTAATTAACCAAAATAGATCATAAGGTTAGAGATTTTGTCTCAATTTACATTCAATTGATACTTAATTGTTATGTTGAAGCAATTAAAATTCATGTGGTCTATATACATATTTTTAAATATGATATCATGATTCATCAATTATTATTAGTTTTATATTATTCAATCAAAAATATTTTATCTAAGGGTATTTGAATTATATGTTATCAAGTGTTAATGAATTTCATAACTCGATTCCTCTTTATAAAGTTATTTTACTCCATCAATTACATTATTGATCTATTATTCTTTGTATAATTAATTTTGACTTTAAATTTATTATTTTACACATATTGTAATTTTAATTACATTTTATAAAAATAATTGATTGATTGTTTTTTTGTCTCTACAACATTATGGTCTTTTAAAGTGAGTAATTTATAATCCCAATTTATTCAAGATGGATTATAGTTTAACTTCACATGAAGGAAATTATTATATAATTGTACACTAATCACTTCAATTTTTTATCCTTTAGTTATTCATTGTATTCTTCATGTTATAGTAATATTTTCCACTTTTGGTACTTCTATAATTTTTTAGAAATATTATATAGAAAATTTATCTCAATTACTATCTTCAATGAATGATCTATTTTCTCTCAAAACAATGATTACAAAAATGTATTCAATTTTTTAATCATTTTGTAAATTATTTATTAAATTAAATTTTCCTATTTTTCCTTGAACATATTTTTTCAATTTAATCTTTATATCTATTTTTAAATAATGAACATTTCTATCATTTTTATTAAGAAAATTTATTGTTATTTTAACATTATAAGACATATAAAAATTTACTCTATGTCATCTCATTGATGATTCTCCAACATGTATAAAAAGTAAATTTAGAAAAAAAAACTCTCTTAAAGTAATTTTCAATGAAAATTATTTTTAATATGTTTTTAAAAATTAAATTATATTTTCTTCAAGAAATATTTTAAAATAACTTTTTGCAGTTTTTATATTCATTAATGAAAACTAACATTATTCTTACTACAATGGGAATAATTTAAATTTCACCGTACTTGTTCTTCATTAATATGTCATAAGATTGATTATTCCAATGATAGTATAGAAATTCACTTCCTTGATTCATTTTTTTGTCCTCTTGAAATATTCAATTTCACTAATTCACATGAAATTAAATTTCCACTAATTATCCATATTATTTATCATGGATATGTTTATTTCTTAATCCATATAACATTTTTACATATGGTATTTACTATCAATTTTAATGTATTTAAAGGAAAAAATTGATAAATATGTATCAATTATTCAATAAGAATATTTGATGATAAGTCGAATTATTTATTAATGAAATAAATTATATGATATATGACGACTACATTGGACATGCATGAAAATTAGGTGGGACAATTTTAGGAAATCCCATTAATGAATCGGCAGTCTCATGAGACAAAACATAATTGTAAAGAATCCCTTTTATTTTTTTCAAGCATAATGAGATGAATTTCTACCCACCGAGACAAACATTATCTTAATAGTTGTTGATGGTAAGTGTATAATGTTCCTTCAAAACATGAAATATAATAATTAATAATTTCATTCATTTTTATTTATTTATGATTATATGTGGCATTTTCACTATGAAAAGATATATGTGGATGAATTTCATTATATGTTTACTAATAAAATAGAATATATTTTCTATTTTTTACCTTATTATATTATTTACTTACTTACATTTTAGTTATTGATGGAATTGATTATTTCTATGTTATTTACATTTTATTATTCATGATTCACAATGATTAATTATTAATTAAATTGTTCTATAACCTTAATTAGTATTTAATCTAAACCATATTTTTTCCCTTTCTCTAGGATTCCATGAAGTTTACTAAGAATGAAATTCAAGGATATTCTCGGTGGAATAAAATTATTATCAGAGATAATTATTATTTAATTTTTCTATTCATTTGTAACAAATGATTTTCATATATTTATTTATATTACTTAGAATACTAAAATGTCTGGTCCTTTAGAATGTGATTTCCTTGTAACAATTCCAATTTAATTGTATCATGACACTATATCCAGGCTTACTAGGGTCAAGTATCTATAATTATTCATTATTGTAGCATTATGATACTATAGTTTTTTTAAATTTCCAAGTATTTTAAATTCTGATCAAATGGGATGGTTTATATGTTTTCTATTATTTCTAATACTTTGGCTTCTATAACTAGTTTTTATAGTCTCCCCATATTATCCAAATATACGTGGTCCACAAGGTGAAAATCATTGGACTATGGGGATTTATTTTTTATTGAATGTATCACCATTAGTAATACTAATTTATAGAGTGATAAAGTATATATCACTACAGAATTGTATTAATGCTTTTTTTCTTCTTTATTACTATTTGTTAATGATAGAGAAAGGGACCTTCAATCCATGGGAAGGAAAATAATGTTATATTAGGTTCTTAGACCGATTAAAATGGTTCACTGAAAATAATTATACTATTCTAAAATTACATGAAAAGAAAATATATATTATATACACCATGAATAGTTGAATATTATGGAAACCCAATTTTCACTAATACACATTTTAGAGCCCAAAACATTTTTAGTACCACTTAGAGGAATGTACATTATCGGTATTAGGGGGAATTATTTTTATAAATTCATTCCTTAAAATTAAATAAGTGTTAATGATTAATCTCAATATATAATATTTAAAAACGTTTCATCGCCCATATAAAAAAATATGATAGGAAAACATGAAATATGATTCTTTACAAGGTTATACCTCAATTTGAGATCCTAAACCATGTCAAGTCAATCGCTTTTTGAGCCATTGATTTTATTATTACTATAATTTTTTATGAAAAAAATGCAGTAAAATTCATATTCATGGTTTTATTAAGTATTATGAAATTTCTAAAATGGGTAGGCATCAACCACCTCTAGAAATGCATTATATTATATAGACAAGAAAAATATATTCTTTATGATTCCCACATTTCTATCAAATAAATTAAGTCTTCAGTAAGAATTCTTATTTCCATGCATCAAATATATAATCTACATTACAATTTATTTCAACTTATTTTTTGTACTCAAAAAAATATCAGAGTGTTGGTCCCACATTTCAATTCTTCAGAAAAATCATCACATTCATGAGATCATTCCTGAATTTATATGGTCTACTTCATTATTAGTAAAATGATCCTAGATCAACAGAAATTGTAACAACATATCTCGACCCATTTAGGGTTCTAAGATAGAGTAATGGTTGTGTTTTCGAGTTAATTTATATCTTAAATTCGAATTATCTATATTACAGTAGAGTATAGAAACATTCCAAAAATTACGAAAAATAAAATATCATATTTTTTTGAAACATATTTTTACAAATTGTGCGAATATTATTTTCCCATTTGACAACATTTTAAATCTCCATATATCTTAGACTTTATTCCTCAAGTAATTATGTAGTTTTAAATTTCATTTAACTCATATAATTTAATAATTTTAAATCTCTTTTAAAAAATCCATGTAATGATGGATAAATCTTATAAATGTCATACTGTTAACCTTCCACATGATAAAAATTCCAAAACACCATTTTTTAATAAAATCATTAGATATAAATTCATTCACTTTCTAGAAACACGGGTTCCTATTAATGTGCATCTATTCTACAAGGATCTATTACTTTACAACATGTAGAAACACCTCATCATTGTATTAAGAATCAATATTAATTTAAATTGACAATAATTAATGAATCCATAATTCTTGACACATACATTATCAGTATATATTTATCCATTTTTATAATAAAAATTTTATATTCATAGAGATTCTGGTATATGTATCCTACAAATATCTTCCCATCATACATAAGATAAAAAATTATATAATATATATTAATCATTTAAAAAAACAATGTTCTGAGATATTTTTATTATATTAGCCCCTATTATATTAAAAATGTGTTAACTTATGATTATAGGGTTTCTTATACATATCATTTATCTAATGTGATAAATCATTACAATGAGAAACACAAAAGTTATGAAATTTTGTCTATATTACATGTTCCTCCTATAAACACCATAGTCTATATGTTATGAAGACTAAATATTTATCATCTAATCATCCCGTAAATTTTTATGATGTATGAGATAATATTGAACTATTATACTAACTATTCATATTTACCATTCTATATTATCAAAAACTTTTTTGATGGATATATTATAAATATTCTCATATAAAATTTGATTTACTCTTCTAAAACCTATCTTATCCTTCTACAGTAGTGTACACTCTCCCAAAACCTCACTTGATGTTTTCTATTAGCATATACTCATCTGAAATTAATCGAATGTATTTTAGATCATAATAATAAATCTATATTACTTTAGATAATAATAAATAATCTTCTATAAATATAGTAAAAATCGCAAAACTCCAAAAAAATACCACTCACTTTAGAATATTACTCACTAATATTCCCAAAAAAAGAAGTAAACTCCTCCAAAAATTCATTGGGAACTTCATTAATATATGTCTTACAAGAAGTTTTTACATTTTTTCTAAAAATATTAATTTATTCATAATAATATATATTATTTTTGGAGAAATAAGAATATAATAACATTTTATTTAGATTTCCCTCTGTGATATTTCAACCATAAGATTTTTCTATATATTTTAATAAATTTTATGTCCTCAAAGCTAATAATTAAGTATTGATTTCAAATTTAAATCTGTGATTCATAACATAAATATCTATATATTATATTTTATAAATTTAAAATTAAGGTAATTTAATTTTATGGTTATACAAATTTGGTCAAAATAAATAATTTCCGTTTACTGGGATAGATCTTACGTGATAATGGAAACTGAATGTTTATGATCATACTTTATAGGCTAAATTGAAATAATTTTCTCGACATTAGAAATAAAAACCTAATATGACAAAATGAAGATGGAACAAACATCAGTAGTTATAATATAATGGAAGCATACATGTAGTTTAATGTGAAATTTCTTGAACCAAAAATTATGACTCATAGTTTTTTTTGTCAAATAGTTTATTATAATATTATATTTTAGTTTATGGTCATTATTTTTGTTCTTAAATGATTTGTTTAAGTTTTTGGTTTTATATATCAGCATAAAATAGCATAAAATTATATTTTTTACATCATAGATAATTTCCACAGTTTGTTTATTTGGTTGATACAATTGAAATGAAACCAATGAAAATATAGGAATGAATCCATAACTAAGGAAAATTTCCAAGGAGGAGTTTTTCTATACGAAAATAGAGCATACGTATTCAAAAATTCCTTAACATAGAGATCATGGAAAAAAATTCACTAGGGCCAGATGTTGGTCTCTATTATACTTATTTCCATTTTTTATTTATAATTTACATTTTTATTATTTCTTTAAAATGTTTGTATTTGGTAGTGACTACTTGAATTTTCTCATATTTCCACCTATAGGTTCTTAATTATATATACGTTCAATGTTTTTCCCTATATAGTTTTTGGTTTTATGATTTAGTCTAAATATTGACTCATAGTTTATGATTATAGATCCTAAAGTGAAATATGGTACTTCATGTAACACCTAATCATTTTAGAAATTACTTCTCTTATGTAATATATTCAATAGATTGTTTTATACTCAACATCAATCATAAATGAGCAGTGATATAAATATTATTCTTCAAATATGACCATTATGATAATTTTTTTATTTGGTGATTTTGAATATGAATTGATATATTATGAAATATATATATATAATCCAAAATTAAATATATAATCAATCATATATTTATATTTAATTGGTTGGAAAGGATGATAAAATCATTTAATGGTAAAAGATATATTTTTTATAAAACTCTTATTATATATGTAATTTTATTTTTATCTTATTATGTTAAAAGAAAAACTATTTATAGATGAATCTAATGAAATAATTATAATTTAAATCTTATAAAATGAATTAAAATTAAATTAAATATATAATTTAGGTAAGTAATAGTTTAAAAATTATTTAATGCTTCAAAAAAAATTCCCTTCAAAAAATTGTCTATATTGCAATTTGTGTGCAAAAATAATCATTATTTTTTCCCAAATTATTATATTATATTTTTAAAAAGGAATATACTTATAAAAAACACCATGTCATGATATGATAATTATGGAGTTTTTTTGGATTTTTATGAAAATATTAATATATGAGTAAAATGTGAAGAAATTGATTTTTTAAAAACATTAATTTCATTTCATTACATTTGGTAATATGAAAGTTACATTGAATTTTATTTAAAAATAATATAAGATCAACTTTAATTAACATAATAAATTTAAATATATATAAATAAAAATGTTATTTTACTTTCTTATGTACATTTTTATGTATAAAACATCTTTTTCTATAAAAGAAATTTTATTTCCATTTGCACACATAATTTAAAATTAATTTATACCATTTATTGAAATTTATCTTGATAATTAGATTTCATTTTCAGAATCATCATTTTTATATTATTTGATAAGTCCAATTTATATTTGGTAATTATTAATAAAAAATGAGGAAAATATGATTCACTATGATAAAGGATAAATCAGGTAACTATGATTAGAAATAATATTATAAGGATTTTAAAATTTATTTAAAAGATACTTTATTTATAATTTATTATTCTAGTTCAACCATAATTATATAATATAAGATAATATGGAATTTTTTTTCCATTTTTCTATTACTTCCAATATATTATTTCACATAAATATTAAAATGAAAAGGATTATATTATTCATTTCATTTCACTGACATATTATCCCTATGAAAAAAAGAATTTAGGATAGTATATAAATTGTATTTTTTAATTTTTTTTATAGTAATTTTTTAATGATGATATAATTACCTTTAATGATTATAGAACAATGATGCAACACATGTGCCGGTAGACGAAATATCATGATGAATGATTTTAAAAATAATAATGTTAGTATTTCATGAATGAATTTTATTCTTCTATGGATTTTAAAAGTAGTTATATTCTACAATTAATAATAAATATGTTTATAATATATTTAAATTGATATATATTCTTTTAAATATGAATATTGACGATTACTGGTCATATAGTTAATTTAAGAGAATATTATTCCAGAAATGTGAATTTTCATGGAAAAAAATTTTTCATCACGTTTTCTGGGATTATTTTCAAATTAATTTCATTCACTTATAGTAATGAAATTTTATTAAATTATTTATATAAATGGATTAATCATTTTAAAATTATTTAATGTGTTCAATATCATTTTTAGACATTATAAATAGTAAAAATGGTTAATATTTATTACCACGACTACATGTAAAATTAGTTAAAATTGTTAAAAATAAATGATCGAGGGTTTATGATAACAATAAAAACTTTATTTAACCTAATTTTTATAGTATTTTTTCTATAATATTATCTCCTTCAAATATGGTTCATATTTGTGCCATTTTTTCTGACTAATACAACAAAATACTTTGATCTTAGGAAAAATTATTAGTGTGTCATCCCCCTCACGTATAACATCAATCCTCATCCCAAAACATTAATACACCTACCAATAATTTTTTAATGAAAGGAACTTGGAAAATCTCTATAAAATATCCTTATCAATGATATACCAGTTCAATTATTCTTAAATAATATCCTTGGGGTCTATACTAGGATATATAAAAGAGATTTAATAAATGAAAAGTTAATCACCTTAACTGAACACTTTCATTTTTATTTTTATTTTCCATTTTATTTGTGTATTATAAATGAAAATTTAATGAAAATATTATATAACATATAATTATTAATTATTAATTTTATATAAAAATTTTATTCATCCATTTCCCCATCAAATGGGAAAAAAACCAATAGTCTTGTTTATGACATACTACCACCTCCCGAACCGGTGTAATTTTTTTCCCATAACCACCTCATGAGGATAGAAAAAACGACAGAACTAATCAATATATATGATATTTCAAATATAATTATTTAAATTTAAATTTAATATATAATCTACCACCTTACACTTTAATCCATTGAAAATTGAATGTATTGATCGTGCATACATCTACAGTACGACCTCCATGAAGATATGTGATTCATTTTAATTGTTTGAATTTTATGGATGATTCTAAATATATATAAAATATATATTTATTATTTTTATTTTATTACTATTAATTTTTAGATTGATTAAAAATTATTAACATAGATTAATCATAACTATTGAAACAATACACCTAAAAAACAAAGAAGTTAGCACCCAATAAATTATAATAATGATATATTGTTAAAAAAATGGGATAAGATGTTATAAGTGTATAAGTTTTGAAAATATAGATATTTTTATTATTATATTTTTTATATAAAATAAACATATGTTTGTAATGTATATAATTAATGACCATTCCACTAAGTGAAACGATTATGTAAGATATTATCTCTCAAATTCCACACTATTAAGATACATTTTTTATTATAAAAATATATTTTCTATAGTGTATATAAATTCCTTTTAGTTTATTATAAAAAATATATTTAATCTTGGTAATTAAATTATTAATTTAATTTTAATCATTTAATATTTTACAATTTAAATGTTACAAAATAGGTAAGGATTTCTTATAAACTCAATTTTTTTTATTTCTTATATTTTAATTGAAGTAATATTATAATATATACATTATAAACTCTATATATTTACTTATACAATAAATATTAAATGATTTAACATTTTTTATTCTAAATTTCTTCCACTTTGGAGCTTGACTCATGAAAATAAATATTAAAAAGAAAAACAAATTTATTTCTATTTTTTGATTAGGTATATTTTTTCCCCTGGCCATATTTTATAAAATTGTTTTATAGAAGTATTTTAAATTTATACCAATATTTTATTAAAGGAATTTTATGTTATCTCTATCTATTTAAAATGTTTGAAATTCTATTTTCTATTTTTTTCAAAATTGAGAATTTTTTACTTTATTTACAAATATTTAAAATGAATGCTTCATTTTAACATATATAGTATTTATGGATTTTCATACCACCATAACTGTTTTGTACTATTTATCATATTCTAGATGATTACCCTGCTACAAAAAGTATAATTATCTAATGAACGTTTAGTTTAAAATTTATTTTTTTTATTATATTCTAAAAAATTATTGATTTTCTAAAAAATTATAGTTGTCTAATAAATTAACGGTTATCCATCACTTCTCATATATTTAAATAAATCTGATAAGATTCATACCACTTTATATAGAAACCTGATTTTACATATACCTTTATCCTTGAATGAATGTTATTATGAACAAATTATGAGATCTAGGACACCGATATAGACGTTTGGAGTGGATTATGGTATGTAATAGATGATTTTCATAGCCTATGAAGTGTGAGGGGGGTAGGATAAGTGGTATCCTTTAATAAGAGAGTGAGATATACATAGTTCTTAAATCATGTCATCCCATCATAATCAATATTAAAATCATAAAAATATCTCATATTCTATTATAGTTATATATCATCCATCAATGACAATTGAATCATCAATTGGATGGATCATCAAAAAGTCATTTTAGAAAGATATTATTTCACCGTTACTCTAAAGATTTATAGATAGATATTTTGAATATCAAAAAATATTAGATATTTTGTGATCCTTATAATAGATAAGCTGGAATAAACCAATAATATTAGAATGTCTACTACCGTATTCACATTCCATGGTGATAATTTATTGAGCATTCATAATCATTAATCATATCTAACCATCTTATCAAATTCGTAGTCAACTATATTTTTGTGAAAATATACGTTGAAATTTTATAATAAGTATATATATCAAACATCTATTCATAAAGATAACTCCTCTATAGCATTAATAAAAAAATTACCACATCTAAATCCATTTAATGAATTGGTTAGTGATTATTATAAATCTTCAATTAACATGATTCCTAATAAATCACCATATAATATTGTATGAAAATTCATCCCAAACCTTTCTTCTTCATGTCAATATATATCAAAAACACATTCTCTACGATAGGGTAAAGTAATCACAAATCAAATAAATAATCATATCATCAATTCCATGATATTTTATTTACATTTATATATGCTAAAGAAATTTTCATCCTTTTGAGTTAACATGATGAGTAGATTATATATTCATGAGAAATTATCAACAACGTGTAGATAATATCCAACCAAACTAAGAAAAATATAAACATAAATCATAGTTGATGGTTTTGGTTAATGGAAAACAAATTCAATATTTTAAGGATCTACTAATATAACCTCATATGAGATTATATAACCCATGAATGAGACTTTTGAAGCTTGAAAATCACACTTGGTAAATTTGGAATAGAACCACTCCTTCCTTAGGGAATTATTTACAATTATCAATTGATCTTCATCATATTCCTTTCTATTAGATTATATAAGAATTTAATATTTTAAGACTACCAAAAAATAATAATTATAATCTCTAAATATAATATTAATTAATTAAATGAAGATGGAGGGGGTATTATTATTACCAAATGTAATAACACTAGGTTCATAGTGTCCATAACTTGAATAGAATTTTGTCCTCGGTATATCATCCTTATTAACATGTATTTGATGATCTATTAAATTAACATCAATATAAGAAATGAATTGTTCTCTATGTAGTTGAACAAATAAGTAATCAATATAGGGTAGAATATACTTGATATTAATAGATATTTTGTTAAGTTCTCTATAATTAATACAATTTTGAATTGATCCATATTTTATCATAATAAAAATAACTAGTTTGAAACATGGTAACACGCATGTATGAATGAATCCCTTGTAAAGATTCTCTTGGTTTTACTTATTATGTTCAAATAACATAATATTTTCCATTATATATAGAGTCTTTAAAATATGTTTAAAAAATGAATGAGTTATATCGTGTGCCCAGCATTATGATTTTGTGGATGACTGGGAAAATATTCCCAAAATACATCAAAAAACTTGTACAAAATAAAAATATCCTTTTTGTTGAGTTTCTCCCCAACCATCTGATATAAACACCCAATTTGTATATTAATCAAGACATATACAATAGATGTTATTTCCATTAAAATTTGATATTTACCATCACACATATAGATGATCATATGTTGGTATTGAATATTGAATTTTGATTCCATGAGTTTTGAAATTGTTGTGGGATTTATGTAAATAAGGTTAATTCCTACCAAATATAACATAAAACTCAACCAAATGGAAAATAATTTTATTTTCAAGATGTAGATTCCGACAATCATCAAAGGAATATAAATCATATACTAGATATTTGATCAACATACCATTAGGTGTTTTTTACTTCTAACTAAGTATATAATCATCGATGCGCTATAGTGACAAGAATATAAAATTATTAAGATATACAAGTGTTGGTATATCAAGATTCATACAAAACATAAGTGGTTTTAGAGTGGAGGTTATGTAAACCTTTCCCCACTCCATTATCAAACCCCTCATTTGAAATAGATGTCACATGTTCCTTTTGTTTTTCACAAGGCATAAGACGTTACTAATATTGATCATTTTAATTATCATTCAGATAAGGGAATTGGTTGGAATAATTCCTATAATTTATCCATATAAAACATTAGATTGTGTGTGGTGCATTCAATGATGTATTATATCTATTGGAAACATTATTTATCCTCTTTCCCTCATATATGTATTTGATTTCATGATAAACATAAATTAAACACATGATTTATTTACTAGTTCCCTTAATAAATTTTCCTCTAAGTTTCCTTCTAGAGATTGAGTATAATGTAAATATCATCTTATTCTCTCCTTTGTTATTAGAATTAACATTGAGGTCCATATTTTTTTCATATCAATCCTTTGAATTGATGGGTAACTCCAATATCCATATCCACCATTATGTGACATTGAATTATTGATTCATGGATATTGAATTTCATTCTGAATAATACACAGCAGAGACTTAGTTATTAGCCAAACAAGAATTTGTCAACCTTACTTTCTGGTTGGATGATAATACCAAATGTGCTCCACAGAAGTCATTAAAAAAATTTCTCATAAATACCAACAGATACATAATTCATCATTTTTAGTTAAAATTAATTCCTTCTCATTATTTATATAATGAATATGAGGAAATTAAATATTTTTAAATAAGATCGTAGACTCCATACACTCAATAAATTCAATTTATTCCTAGGGATTTTTTTTCTTGATAAGAGTCAACAATTAATCTTCTTTACCTTTAAAATGGTAAATCTCTAGAAAAACTTTTTCATGTTTGGAACACCAGATAATAGAACATATATTTTCAATGGTACTGATCTATTTCTCACCAGCTGGTGGATTGACAATCCATTTGAAAGTAAGTGGACAATTCATCTCAATGGAGTAAAAATAATATTGATCCATTCTTTTCACATTTAGAATCCTGGTATAATTCATATATTGAGTAATTTTTTTTGACTATAACAACAATATACTGAATTACATCTCCAATAATATTTTCTTTCTTAATAGGAAAATGACTGCATAATCTGCCCCATTTAGTATTATCATTATGCCTTCATGTTATATCTATAATGAAAACCCAAAAAACATAGTGTTAGAAATAATGATCACAATGGAAAACAACATAATCATGATTTTTTTTGCATTATTTATAAATCATATAATATTCTTCTATAGTTCTTTATTTTTAACCTAGTTCATTCATTATCATTAACAAATCACTAATATGTTATTTTATTCATAGACTTAACCAAAGTGATATCCCGAATGCTTTATCTTCCATGTTTTTATAACCTAATTAAAACATTATTTGATACCTACTATACAGACCCAAACCATTCAAACAAAAATATCACATATTAATAGATGAAAAATCATACATAGTATACGGATCCATGTTAGAATAATATAGTTTTACAGCCTTTGGAAACAAATTATTGTAATCATCTCCACAATAATTCAATATTCATGGACTAGAGTGGGTGAAACACAGATGTTTGTAGATATAGAATAAGACAAGGTAAAACCCCAAGTATAAAATACGTATATAATTCCTCTTATGACATATATCCAATCATATGATATAATCTCTAGAAACAATTATCTAAACATGTCCCACTAAACATCCTCTATGCCTTGGTGAAAACAACCTACACATATAATCTCTAACCACTATCACCAAGGTTCTATGGTATCCTAATGGTTTACTATTTCTACCCCATCCCCTCTGTTCAAATCATAAATCATGATTTCCTACTTTTTCTGTTACCTAAGCAGATACTACTACAAAGGTTGTTCCTGAAGCAGTTCACCAGCACTACACAAATAGTTGAGGATGGTTGGATGACCAATAATCTAATGGAAATGAAATAAAAATAATTAATAAATTATGGTTGACAAAATTATAGGTATTAGTGAAAGATTTCCATTAGTAAAATGTGTTGACGAAGGAAAGACATCTCCCTGATGAACAAATTGTTTTTTTTGGGAAATACAACCAATGAATCTCAATCACAACTCTACTTCTCATAAAACAATTGTGATTCCAATCCAATGTTGGATCAATCATAGATAATTTCTTCTCAATAAACAATTACATAAGTAGTTTATTAGAATTTCAATTTAATAGGAATGGAGTGACATAACACTATATACAATGATTTAAATCCTTATAAATATATTTTTCCAAAACATATCTTCTAGAATATGTTTTGATGAATAACATTGATTATTTTGGTAGTAGATACTAGACTCATTAATATTTGAACTCCCCCCATTGAAGGTAAAATATATCTAGTAGATAGGATGCCTCAATGATATAAGATAGAAAAACATTCTAAAACAAGTCCCTAATCATTTCTCAACAATCAACTAACTCCTCATGAACCTCTATGAACAAAATCCACTGTGGTTCTGCTAAACCACCGAACAATATCATAGTTAACATAACTCTGTAATCTTCCCAAGAATATATCAATATGAAGTCCATCTGTCAATACTCTATCCACTGATCAACAATTGAGATTTTATACCTATTCCAATTCATGAAATGATGAACATGTGAGTTCATCATAATAAACCTCATATTTGTATTGATCTCCCAAAATATTCATGTATTCATTAAATATAAGAAATCATACCTCACACAAACCCCCAAAATATCCCTTAACATGATTATCATTCATTTCCATTCTTGATTAAACCCCCTTGACCTCTTCTACATATTTAAGATGGATTATTTATTCTTGTCAATCATCTTTTGCATAAAATATTGTATTTGTAACTATCTTTTTAGTTTATTTATACACTATTTTCCTAGTTTCATTTATTTATATATTTATATGAAAATATTATTGTATTGTATAGTCTTGGTGAATGCTTTTTTAGTAAATTTTGGAATGAATTACAATTTTTTCTATATTTCTCTTTTTTATTTTGTTGATACTACTGGTATTATTTTTATATGGGACTACGTATTATACTATAAGATATTTTATTTTAAAAAATAAATTTTATTTTTATGTTGGTTATTATAATAACCAACACTAAAAGTGAAATTTCAAATTTATTATTTTATGAATTGATATTCATATCCACATTCAATGTTGATTATTAAAAAACATATGTGAAAAGTCCTTAAATACCTCTTATATAGAGGACTTTAGACATAGGTCGTTACAATAACCACTCTTGAATGTGTAATTTGACATTTCATTTAATAACAAATGTTAAAATCGAAATTATAACATTGTACATATTCACATAACTTTTTAACAGATGCTAAAATAATAAATAGGCATTAAATTGTTTTTTCTACTAATTAACAATCCAAGAGAACCACTTTAGTGCAGTATTTAAGAAACTCAAAATGTATTATGATGACCTATATCATCCTCCCATAATTGTTGTTTTATAACAAGCATGTATTAAAAAACATGGGAGATGGGAAAGATAATTTGTAGAGTCAACCATAGAAGCTCACTCATAATCTCTCCATGTGTTCATTGATGTCAATAAAGGCTGATAAAAAAATAAATCCACTACCAATTATTCATCCATCACATTATCATATTGTATGTTGAAATATATTTGTATTTTATATAACTTTTTGTATAATTATTTACTGTATATAGATCCTTGAATGAGATGCTATTTCTCTCCAACACTTATTAGATTATTTTTTTATCAGTCATGTTAAGGGTCATGTGTAGACCAAACAGGATTTCATGAACAATTTATGTTATGGAACACTCACTATTATTTTTAGGTATTAATTTATAACAGAAATTTAATTTATTTTATTTTTCAAAAATATTGGTGTTAAAATTTAAAAAATATAAAAATTTAGAGGATAGTGGAGGACACACTATTAGAACATGATTGGTTCTAGCATTGCATCGAAATCGAGAATTGGGGGAAGGGTTATTTTAGCTGAATATGTACTATTGAAACATATTTTTCCTAATTCTGAAACTATACTATTATTTCAAGATCATGTCAGGTGGTCAATGCATGGTTACCCAAATAATGCGATCATCCCAATTAGATAAAACTGAATTTTATTAAAAAATAATTACTCAATTTTATCTTATTTTATCCCCCACATAAACCTCTATAATCTTCAAACATTCCCAATGAATTTGAGACATGTTTTTCTTATGGAGCCTTAGGTAATCAGTAGTGATAGTTCCTGTAGTATATGACTTGTAAGAATTCACAAATTTTTCTAATTTTGGTTCCTCTATTGATGTTGTTTCAATAGATTTAGTTGCATTATGATGTACTATTTTGGGTTCAACAGAGAGGAGATGAGCTAGGTAGGAAAATCCCCAGAATTCTGCTCATCCTCAAAGAGCATAGTCTGTCTATGGGGGTAGTCATCAATAGGGATATATAATCTATATAGTATTCCATGTCCTGCTACATAATATAGTGTTTCTATCAACATGTGTGCTAGATATCATATGAGGTACACTATTATTTGTTTTCTATATTGGAGAATTCTTGGATTCATTTATTATATATATACTCCATTGTATTAACTACTATATTCCATACTTTAGTACTTGAAGTGGAGATACTTATAGATGACATGTATTGACTATTCCTATTAGTGGATTATAATATCTATATAAATTATGTAAAAAAATGACCTAGTATGGGGGAAACACATCTCTTCCGCAGACTTAATTTTTTGTATATATAGACATACAACTTCTTCTTATACTTTGACTAGATATCTTGGGAAACCTGTTATGTATTTATTTAGGATATTTACTATGTTATATGATGTTGTGGGAGATATAGTAGTGTTCATTTAAGAGATAGACTCTCAAATGGGTTAGGTTCAAGGTCTATACTTGTCATCCTTGTTGGCTGAGATGATGTTCAATTAATTGGTGGTTTCCCTAATGGTGTTTCCCAAGGTTGTGAAAGAGTAACCTAATGTATTCCCTGAGGAGGTGGTACTGTTTCCCACTTAATGGTTATTCGAGTTTTTGATTGCACTACAATTAATAATTCTTCCTATCATTGTCTATTGAAATAGGATGTAACCTTATATGTTATGAGAGATGAAATTAAAGATCAATGAACAAAAAAATTGTTTTGTTCATAAATTTTTGTCGCCTTGGGGTGCACCAGTTGTGTTTTTGAAGTTCTATGACATTTTGGGTTTCTTGTATCATTTATTATTTGTTGAATCTAGTGATAGTGAAGAACCACTCTCTCCTTCTATGGTTTAATGATTTATTTGATCACTTAAAGAGATAAAATCTGTTCTAAAATATTGATTTGTGGTGAGAATATCATTATATGTTTGACAAGGATGTAAAAATAGTAATATTACATATAAATTATTTTCACATTATATAAATAATTATAAAACTAAAAAATTTAAATTAACATTATTAATTTTTATATATTAATGGATTTATATTTGTTAATATGTATATATTTATCATCATTACTAAATAATTATATAAATGAATATATTCTATTGATTTAATAGAAACAATATAATTAATAAATATTTAAAATTGAATTCATTATTTATAATAAAATGTATAAATTATTATACAAATTATTAAATATATCTCACATGTATAACTAAAAGAAGATTTAAAATATGCATTACTAATTACGTATATAGAAATATAAATAATAAATTTTAGTTTTATAATAACAGAAATTTCAACATGTTAAACTACCTAAATTCTACCAATAATTTAATTTTATAATTTATATTCATATCAATATTTTAATTTTCATTCCTTCAATAAGTGATATATATGTATACACCTCCATATATTCATTTATAAACATGTGTCTATGTGTGTGGGAACATGTCTGAAGAACCCATGAAAATGTATGCATATGGATATGCAATATATAAGTGAACCCAAAACATACTTCTATGTATTCTGATATACACATTCAGATAAACATACAATGACATAAATACACATAAATATCCATTCCCAAACATACACATATGTACACATTAATCCTTGAAATAATTGTCTTACGAGAAGGCCATGGGATCATGGTTGAAGGGATGGAATATAGGAAGGTTTTTTATTAGTTCATGGCCAAGATAAAAGGCGCAATCATTCTAAATAAGGTATGATAAAATGTTCCCATTTATAACTGAGGAGAGGGACATATATAGAATTAATTGAACGATTCAATAGTAAAAGTTCACCATAATGAGAAAGTGGAATCAAATATAAAAATTCCCATAATATAATATATGAGATTTTTCAAATCAAATCACCCAATATGAATATGACAAGTTTATGTAGCATTACTACTCTTATCTCTTAGTTTAACAACACTGTTTAACCCCTTTTAACAATAACTGGGTAAAAAAATTAAACTATATTTACTTTTTATATAAAAAAATTAACCCTCTTAAATTATATAAATTATTCTGAGTAAAAATATTGAACCCATAATATTTAATTAAATTTATGTAATTATTATAATTCAATTGTAAATAATTTTTTAAACCAAAATGATGCTTTTTTTAGAAAATTTTTTAATCATAAAATAGGATTTACGTCCATTCAATTCCTTTTAGAAACTAAAAAATAAATATTAAAAGAATTTTTAGAATATAAAATTTATATATTTAATTTAAATGAAATATAAATAGAGAATAATTTAATTTTTTAAGATGAAATTTTTTTTTGCATAAAACTATTTTGGGAAAAATGTGTTTTTTTCCCAAAAATGAACTTATACCAACATAAATTACAAGGATTATACTTATGTAAAAAATTATAATACTTATTTAAATGAGAATTTTTCTACTCTAAATCTTAATATAATAATTCAATTACTTTATCCAATTAAATGGTCAATTTTTATAGAATAAATTGTTTTTCATTAATCTATGAAAAAAATCATTTTATTAAAATATTAAAAATTAACCCAATTATAATATTGAAATATTGATTCAAAAAATGATATCAATCCATATAATAAAAGTTCTAAAAATTTCAGAAACTAATATTAATTAATATATGCCTATTCAAAAAATACCATTTTGGAAGAAAACATTCTTTTAATGAATAAAATCACATTAATGAAACTAGAGTACTTATTTATATGAATTAATAAATAATTTTCATTACTTAAACCATTATACATATATTTTGTAATCAGGTTATTACTATTCAAACCATTTAATTTAACAACTATTTTATAGGGGATTACAATATCAAGATCCATTTAGTCTTTAGTTGAATGTAAAGAAAGTTATTAAATACTACAAGTTGATTTCAATTGAAATACATAAAAAAATATTTTGATTTTTCAAAAAATATAACAATAGGATAAAAAAACTATACTAAAGAAATTAAAATTTGATTAGGGAGACTATACCTCCTCAGTGTGATTTTAATTCAAAAGAAACTATGCCTCGTCTATTAAATCCCCTTCGGAAAGAGAAGATTTATCAACCAAAAAACGAATAATTGAGAAACATAGTTAAAATGGAATCACAAAAAATGTTATTTAGAAGTATTTTCAGTGGATTATGAAGGTCTTCCTCTACTAGGGAAACATTAACCACTGATTCATGAAATTAATCAACCACTAGTTTGGGAAATATAATAATATTAGTCTTAGGTCAATATAAAAAATTAAATATAAACATAGATAGTTGTTCAACAAAAAAATAATTTATTCAATTTCAATATAAATAATTGTTTTGGTAATATGGTGTGTTATTATATATTTAAGGAGAAAAAAATATCATGAGTAGGTGTATTTGGATTCTCTTTGATCCAATATTTAATTACACCAATATCTCTACATTTAGTAGAATGATAAATATGGAACACCATATGATAGACATTGAATCAATGTGTGGCCCAATGCAAGGAATAACAGAGAACTGAAATGATATGAAGCTCAAATTTGTTATGTTGACTCTATAATTTATCATATTCATCATCTATAGAAATAGATCAGTTATATGCCAATGAGCTTGTACCCTAGTGGTACAAGCTCCTACTTGGCATCCAAAAGACCCGGGATCAAATCCGGGTAAGGGTGAATTATTGGGGTACTGTAGCATTATTGTAGCAGTTGTGGTACTGTAGCAGCGGCGACACTGTAGCGGTGGCGGTTACTATAGCTTGTACTTTAGCAGCGCGGGTACTGTAGTAGTACTGTTCACTGAGGGGTCCTTTGGGCTAAAAAATGGGCTTTCAAGCCTTTTATTCAGGCCACATGGCCTTGGGCCTTCGGGCTATGTAATGGGTCTCCTTCTACCCAGTCTAAAGAGGTCGTTGCATTAAATAATAAATTGAGGCATCGACCCCAACATTAAAAAAAATCAGTTATATCGACTATTGATTGGGAATATATTTTATGTCATTTAATTTACAACCCCAATTGATTGTTTAGAAAAGTCATTATTTTTACCTCTCCAATTGTAAATAATACGAGATTTATATATTTTTATATAATTCATTATTGGGTGAAGGGGTCTCATTTAATGTCTAGTGAAATGACCTTTATGGTCAAAGGTTGGACTTTTTTTCCAAATAATGGGAATGACACCGGTTTTAGGTATTACTATTTTATGGATGGATATGTGCGGCTTGGTGTAGGAGAATGTGGTTCAATATTATAGGAGGAGCTATTAAAAGCACACTGTCTTGATAATGAGAGCCAATGACTCTCTAGTTGTCCATCCAATAGTGCAGGCTCAGTGCCTAAATCTAGCATCTATCTAGTTTTATCTACATGCTATCTAGAGGGGCTGATGGGTTGATATTTTATATTTAGGTAATATATTTTAATTGCTCAGGTCCTCATATTTCCCCCCCTCTCATCTTCTATATTGACCTAACATGATTTAGATGATGAAGGGGGATCCATCCCTTGTGATTTTGGCTCACCCAAGCTCATTTATTGGGTATCATCATGTTTTTTTATTAACAATAATTCCTATGTGTATATGTGATTGAATCATTAATTTTTAAGATTTTGGACTTGATTATGTGTACTATATGAACATGTGATAAAGAAATATCTATTGGATGATTCACATAGCACATCATTTTCCATACATCCAGGAATCACAATGATTTATGGAGATCTCTAGGAGAACTTCTAGTTCTAGGATATAAATAAGTGGATTTAGGAGTATACATCTAGGTGATTTTATTCCATAAAATAATATATAATAATATAATTCCAATTGAATGATGCAACCCTTATCAATATTGTAATGGAAATGGTATAATGTCACCATGGACTTTATCAGGGGTATTATCAAGACATATAATGTAAAAAAATATATATGGTTCGTACTGGATCTTCTTTTATGTACTTCCATATTTATCTCCATTTATTAAGGCTTCTCACTTTAGAAACATTCTATGGTATATATGAATTAAGTGGTTATGTTGCATGTAACTCCACTCTGGATTGTATCTGATCAATATGCAAGTTTCATATCAACACTCTGGAGGATCCTTCAGAAATCATTTACATAATGATTAAATTTAGAATAGCATTACATCCTAAGAAAATGGTCAATTATAAAGGACTATTAAGACATTATATGATATTTTAGAGCTTTCTCAATGGATAATAAATGAGTTTGGTACCAATTTCATCCACTATTCGTGTTATCATACAATAATACCATCATATTAAACATTTAGATATATTTGTATGAACCTCTATATTTGATAAAACATAGAAGTCAAACATTGAAACCCCCAAGCTTCCATGGTACCCTTCACTTTGTATAATACAATTGACTGTGTTGTACGCAACTTCGAGTTAAAGAACACCCTAACAAATAAAACTATACATTTTCAAAGAATTTATGATTAATAATACCCACCTTTTGAATGTTTATACATTTTATTTTTCAAAATGGAAATCATTTTTTGATTCATAATATCAAAATTAGATTATGGTGAATTCTTGGTATATTTCTGAAAACAATAAAAAATTTTACATATAGGTAAAAAATACTATTTTATTGTGTATAACATAATTTTTATTTAAATAATTTTTTATTTTAATTCAACATAGATATATAATTCCTATATTAGTTCAATGTAATTCGTTTGATTCATTTTATAATAAAATTAGATATATAAAATTTTATTGAACTTTTAAACGTCTTTTACCGACCTTCTAGGCACGTTAAAAAATTTGCATAAAAAGTAATTTTACCACTTCTGTGATTTTAATTTCAAAAATTCTGGAGACATGGTTGAAATAAGTAAGTAAAATTTGGTTCAATGGGATGAAAATAATTTTTTTTAGAGTAGTTACTTTTGAATTATATTTACCACGGTTAAACGTAAATATGGTATTTAATGGAAAAATGATTTTATAATTACCCTAACACATGTCTTAATTGTATTGGATAAGTGTTTTTTGGACCATAATAATCCTTATTAATAAAATACTATCCACATTGATCCACTTGGATTAGAGTAGGAATTTATTACTATTTTATTTAAAGAAGTTTTAAAAGTGGTAACGTCAAATGTTAATAAAAAAACATTTTTAAAACAGGGTTATACATAATATAAAATCATAATTAATTATTCATTATAAAGGGAAAATATTTCATGGATAATGGTATTTTATTTATAATTCCATGAAATTTAGAAATTTTATTTTATTTATGACACAATGGTGATGCATTACATACCTTATACAAGAATGATTAAAATAATAGATATTATAAATATCTAAATAAATATAAATTGAGAATTTCGATAAATTACTTGAATTTTATCAGAAAATATGACATGATTGGGTTGATTAAAAAAACTTTTTTCGATGTAATCACCTTTTTATGACTTTATGAAAATCAACTACTAAATAGGGGCAATATTGTCATAAATGAGTTTTTAAAAACAATAGTATATTATTAATTGATATTATATTCTTAAAAATCTATTATTCGACCAATGAATTTTATAATAATAAATATATCATTATTAAACCTCTAGGGGTTCTCATGGAAATTTATATTGTGTTTATTAACCATTTATTCTCAAAATAAAATATGACATTTTAAAAGTTAAACTATATAACTAAGAGTTAAATCTAAAAGATAATGTTAATATGCAGGCCTAAAAATGTCTAAAAACTATAGTTTGAAGGTATTTAGATGCATCCCCACTTTAACATAGAATTAATTCCTTTTAGAACCATTATAAACTGAATAAGGTTGTTCAATAAAATAATATTTTAAGGTTTTCCTAAAGTGACCCTCACCTCACTTATAAATGGGTACTTCCCATTCTCTCAAAATCGCACCTCCAAATCCGTTTGGCTTAGCCAACAACTTCTCAAATATCCTCAAAACAACCATCAATTAATCCTAGATGCATTAAATTGGATATAAATCAATCCTATGGATCCCTTTTGATGGAATTAAATGAAAACACCTAAAGAAGATGTAATTATTTCAACCCATCTTTCAATGTTCTTTTATTCTTCCATGTCCTCCTTCTGTGTTGTTTCCACAACAAAATAACGACCCCAAAATAATATACAAATTGAGATGTCAATATAAATATGGTACAACCATATTATTTATTCTTTCTATCCTATAAATGAAAATTTCACCATATGAGTTTACGTACGGCTTACCACCTCCATGTCATGGTGTAGTTTTTCATTCAACAATATATAGTTTGATGGGTATAATAAAGAGTATCATTGATGTCAATAATAAATATAACATGTTAATGATTCTTTTTATATGATATATAATCCAATTATATATTATTCTTCCATCAATAGAGTGGTATTTTCGCTCGTGCGTACATATGGATTATCGTCTCAATGAACTTGATGAGATTCATTTCCCTTCCTAACCAATTAATAATAATTTTCCTTTTATCAATCAAAATAATGTAATGAGATTTATTACCCAATGATGTGTTTTTACCAACAAAACTAAAAAATATGTAAAGAAAGATATGTTTTGTGAACAAACATGTCAAATGAGAGTAGAATTCATGTAAGTACATGGTACATGAAAAGGATGGTGTCACACAACATGTCAAGTGATAGTAAACACTAGTTTATTACTAATATACGGAATATTGAATTTTAATATTTTATATAAGATACATTTTTTGTGGCATCCATTGTATACACCATGTAATTTAATTTTTTAAAAAATATCATAAAATAATTTTATTTTATTTAATATTAATTAGGATGATATTATTAGGTATTATGGATCTCCTGTCCCACTGAATATGGTGAAGATCAAATTTGTAAAATCAAAAGGTGGGTGCATTTGGTCCAACCATGTTATGAACAACTTATCTTTTAGCAATATTGTAGCCTATTGAATTTCTAAATACATAGGATGAGTACTGAGATTATCCATTACATCATCCTAGTGAGTATTTTTATTCACCAGTGTTAGAACCATGGTAATTCTATGAAAGAATTGGATTTTGGTTTGTGTTTGTTGTCAATCATAATTGGATGTTCAGAATGTTTCCCAGTAAATTAACCATACAGTTTAAGCAGACAACAATATTGAAGGTGGCACTATTTCCTAGTGCCTGCCAAATTTTTGGGCCTAGAAATCCAAAAATTAAGACAAGGATGGTTGGTAAAAGTAGGTGCATGGAAAATAGTGTTGTGTGCAAAATAGTAGAGTGAGTTTTTCCATGCAATTAGTGTTTTGGAATCGGAACATCGAAAAATGGCAAGGGCATGGGATGTACGAAAAAAAGAATGGTGCGTGAAATAGTGGAGAAGAGGATTTTCACAGGAATAGTGTTTCAGAATCATAACATCGAAAAATGGTGAAAGGTATGGGATGCGAGAAAAATCTGGAGACGTGCGTGAAAAATAGTACATGCACGAAATATTATGCACCAAATGAGATATTTTTCACATCGTAGGGGTTCTTTCTATGAAGGGGTAATAGACACCTATAAATAATTGGTGACCCCCCTCAATATGTATAATTGAATCCTTAAAGAAGATCAGTTAGCTGATGCATGTAAAAGGTTCGTGTAAAGGGGCTTGCATGAAAAAGGACAAGTTGCGCAAAAAAGGATGTGGTTTTGAAAAAAATATGAGGTTTCATGAAAAACTATGGGGTTGCGCGTAACCACTGAGGTTTCACGAAAAACATTTGTTTTGCGCAAAAAATTCCGAGGTTGCGCATAAAAAAATGAAGTTTCACGAAATATTATTCCGCGAAAAAAACATTTATTGCATGAAAAAGTGAGAACATGTGCGCAATGGGTAGGTGTTGCGCGAAATCATCTGTGTAACCTGTTTGAGATTTCAGATTATCTAGATTTGGGTTTAGTGTGTTCAAGTGTGTCAATTCAGCAAGTCAATGAAAGCATCGTCTCATGCGAAGAAGAGGTAGGGAATTAAATACGAATCTTGTGAAGACACCTTGACGTCTATATAATGAAAGTAACTTCACCAAAGGTAGTGAGCTAGGGGGAGTCAATGGGAGTGACCTGAGGGACATAATGGGATATCCATAAATATTTGTAATGAAATTGAACATGGGATAGAGTGACTGTTCCTTAACCATTGTAATCCACAACTTGTGAAAAATAGTGTAATTAGGTGGGACCGACAACCTATCGGCGTATGCTCCTTGGATATGGACTTTAGTGGTGAACCAAGTAAAAAGTGACGTGTCATCTATTTTCCTATGAATGCTTGATTACTTCTCATATCCATCATATAGATTAATCTAGTTCCTACCAATTTAGGAACCATATCCATCAGTTTGAAAGAAATATTTGACACCTTGATTCACCCCTCCCCTCTCAGGGTTTCTCGGTGTCCTACAAGTGGTATCGAAGCAAGGATACTGGTGTTTGATATGTACATTGTTGTCATGAATAATGTTGGCAATACTTGGGGAATCACTCTATTAAAAGGAATTAATTTTCAGATTTGATAGAACAAAATGATATCTTATTTAAGATCACTATAAATGGAAGTCCTCTTTGATATTTTGTAAGGAATACGTGTTACTGATCCAACAGGTCTTTCTATGAATGTTGTAGATAAGGAACTTATATATGTAGATGCTAAAGCTCATAATGCTATCATAGTGGATTTTTCTGATCATATCTATCTAATGGTGATGAGTTTCAACTCAGCAAAGTCTATGTGGGATAAACATTAAAATATATATGAAGGAGATAACAAATTGATGGAGGCAAAACCACAAGTCCATCATAACAGGTTTGATGATCTAAAGATGCTATCTGATGAGAATGAAAATTTATTCTTTAGTCGAATCACTAATGTAGTGGGAGAACTATGAGGGCATGTAGAGGAAATCAAATACATTGATATCGTAATGAAAATTTTGTGAATACTTCCTCCTATGTAAAATGAAATGGTGTCATCCCTTGATGAAAGAGATGTCATAGCCCGACCTTAATGGTATCAAGCTACAACTACCCCAGTCCTACTTCCATAGGCCAGGGGATAATGAAATGTGCTGATGGCGTAATGATCTCGGGGAGGCCTTATCCTAAGAACATTTAAACAAACACACTGCCCACTCGATGTAGAAGTGTAGACTAAAATGAAAATCGAAGGAAAAATAACTATAACTCAACCACAATCTTCCATCAACTTCTAAATAATACTTGTAAGGCGCAGAAAAGTACTGACAAGATAACTAAATGGAAAAAGGGGAAAAACATGCACCCAAATAGAAAGGCTCCATAACCCGGTAATAGGTAAATGAAAGTAAACAGCTGGTGAGTCATACACCTGAAAACCCTACAACGTCCACTGAATAAAACCCAAGATCATGTGTTGTCTACGCTCCTTCATAGTCTCGATCGACCTGTTCTTCGTCTTTAAGGGCACACCATGTGTGTGAAAATCCCAAGTATGGGAGATTATAAAGATACTCAGTAGGATGCCCGGATTTCTCATGTGAGAAACAATGGAGGTACTAAAATGCTGAGCAGTGGACAGAACAAAGAACAGTTTAAGTGTAAAATAGAGAGAGTTAAACTCATCCAAATAAAATAAAGAAGTAGACTCAACCAAGAAAATGGGAGAAAGACTCGGAAAGCACGTGGGATACCCCGCACGTCTTCAGCCCTCCTAGAAAGAGAGTAACTGAACTCAAGGAGGGGGATCAAAAGTAGGGTGTGATTATATATATATGGTCAACAAGAAACCAGAACGATTGTGCAAAGAGATTTCATCTTCATGCTCAGCACATGAAAATTAACAAATAGTTCTAAGGATATCCATCACTGATGACCTACATTCCCTTACGACAAAACTAACTCATAGCTATACCTACTTTGGTAATCACAGAGAGAAGTCACTGACTAGCCTCATAGAAAGGGCTGAGTCTGAATGAAATCGTCGTATAGCCCACTGCCCAGCCCACCTAGAGGGTAAAACCCAAGAAGTCATCAGGTACCCCACTACCCACCCCCACTAGAGTGTAAACCCTAATGTCCAGGGGTAACCCACTACCCAGCCCCGCTTGAAGTTAAACCCTATGGTCAATGGGTAACCCACTACCCAACCCCACTGGAGGGTAAACCCTAATTTCAACGGGTAACCCACTACCGAGCCCCACTGGAGGGTAAACCTTAAGGTCAACATGTAACCAACTACCTAGCCCCGCTATAGGGTAAACCCTATTGTCAACGAGTAACCCACAACCTAGCCCCACTGGTGGGTACACACAGAACTGGTCCAATAACTCGACACTGCCCATGGCATCACATGGTGTCACTAACACCGCTACCGTGCATTGGTTCAGAGTGCCTCAAAGGATCTTCTATCCAACACCCTTTTATGTTTCCACATTTAATGAGATCTATAAAAAAATCTGCATTCCCAAACAAATTACACTGTTGTAATCTTTGTGGAAAAACACGAGATATGGACTATTAACTCACTAGAAATGGGCTCCTGATGGAAAAGTTATTCAACATCGCATTATTCACATATGACGTCTCATTTTTCCAGCTCCTCGGTCCCAAAAAATGTTGGGCAAACGATTCCATCATGATGCTCTCAGAAAAACACTTCAATTCCACTATTCATATGCCCCAAACAGACGTTTGTTGAAAAAGTCATAATACACTGCACACAACATAAAAGTCAATTAGTGGGGCCCATGCCTCAACTCTAGCATCAATGCCTGAAACCACCTTGGTTAGCTTCATCTCACCGTTAGGGTCACAAAACTGCTGAGAGCACCTAAAAAGGACTCCATATGCAGAAACTGTAACTCCCCACATTATATAAACGGGGCCCTGTGGGGCCCACATTCTCAACCCCAAAACACGTCACCAAAAACATACCATTGATTTCCTTGCAGATAACCATGAGGCATAGTCTATTCATTTTCCCAGAATGGACTTATGAAGTATAAGTCATAAAAACGCAACATACGTCTGAAAGCCGGTTTGTGGGGCCCATGACTTCGGCCCGAATATAGGCTGGAAGATTGAGTCGTCACAATCCACTTGGAAGAACACTCAAAAACGAGTACTCAAACACCCCAAAATGATGTCGGGTGAAAAAGTGGTGTTTCACCAAAAAAATGTGTGACCTAGGACCTATGGGTCATGCACCTTGTCTATAACCCGAATGCTTCAGAAAACATCCCAAAAAGTCCACACGAGGACTGGGGTCATGCTACCGCTTATGAACGTCAATCAAACATCCCAAACAACAGTTAGGACTGTCGCAAGAATAATTAATTAATTATGTAATTAATTAATTAATCACATTAAGAGTTTCGTGCCACCGAGCAACGAAACCAAACCACACAGGTTCTGAACCCACTTTTGATGAAACATCTCAACTCCAGGGCCACATCGCCTCTGACGGAACATCAAATAGTTGTCCAGCTTGCGAAGCATGTCTGACGCAAGGTTTAATAATAATATAATAGTATAAAATTAAAGCATTACGGGTCACCCACCCTTGGTTCGAGAAATCAAAACCATAAAACCCATATAAAAAAGTTCATCTCGACGAGAGGAACCCATATCCATAGACGGCGTGTCAAACAGACGCGTCGTCTAAGAGATATTCCCCTTGAAAAAAGGGGGCCCAAAATTGTGCCAGTCCAGATCGCTAGCCCACAGCCCAGCCCCGGGTCCGGTCTAGCACGACGTGGCCCGCTGGCCACAGCCCACCCAAGAACCACCTAACCCCTCTGGTGATGTTCTTTCAAGAAGATCGCCCATTCGGCCAGTCTTTGTTCGGCGCAAAGTGCCAGTAGGACCCCCGAAACGCGGGTCCTTATCCATAGTGCACCCCCAAGGGCAGTGTCTCAGGTATTCTGCCCCAACTGTGACCAGCCGAGGCCGCCTCCTCCTGACCAGCCGAGCACACCACCATACACCAACCTACCGAACTTCGCAGCCACTCGGGCCTTCGAACTACACTGCCTGGGTTCACCGCCCCGCGCTGGCCGCTGCCCCGCTCGACGTCTCTGCCGAATGCACACAGTCAATCTATTGGGAGGGTAGGGAAAGATGGAAGGAAACCACTCAATATGTTGCTCGATTCCCGAATGGCCCAAAGAATCTCGGGGGACTTTCCCTGCCGATCTTCTACATTTCACGTCGCGACCGTAATCAATATTTTTCCTAGAACATTCTCCTGTGATTCCCTCCTTCAGAATACCCATCTGGTGAAACACACTAGGATATCTAGTTAGACAAGTTTTCATAGTCAGTCCATCACAACCGAGACTCTCTTACACACTTCAAAAGTGGCTGAGTCAACACCCTCAACAAAAGAAAAGTTTCACCCTCCTTGTTTAATAGGGTCAACTACAGGGACGCTAACTACTATAAAGATTCTCTGACCTAACGAGTCTGGGACTTTCTGCTAAGGGAACCTGTTGCGACACTACCATTTTCCAGAACATAGACTAACTCATTTTCATAGTCCTGCCGAAAATTCCACCAGCACTGTCGCCTCAGGTTCAAGTCTCTTTGGGTGAGGACACACCTGAGAAACTGGTGGTCTGAGCAAACCACAAAGCGCTCTCTTATAGGATAGCGTATCCACATTCTCAGCACAAGGTCCACCACTACAAACACCACATTTTGAAGCACGTAATTATGTTTATTGGGATTCCATCACCTCGACATGTACATGATAATAGTATCAAGATTGATTTTGAACACGCAAGGTACCAACGAATAATGAAGGTGAGATAACTGTTGACGCTCCTTTCGTCACAGAATCTAAAGATCGGAAAAGGGAATATCTGAGCTCAAAGTGATTAATCCTTTGAAGAAACATCAAAAATCGACAAAGGGATGGAAAAGGAGAACATTTCCCATAGGTCGCGCAAGTTCCCTCTTGGTCGCGCAAGTACACTTGCGCGCCGCCTCAACACTTGCGCGACCCCTCATGGTCGTGCAAGGGACTTGCGCGACATATCTGGTAACCGCCCAGTAACCGCACGGGGTCTTCTTTTGCCTATAAATAGACCCTGTGGGCCCCCCATTCAGGAGGATCTCTTTCCAGAAACTCGGATCAAAGCTCTCGACGCCCAAGTATCTTCTCAAAGCTTCCTGAACACTTCTAAGGTAATTTCTTACCTAGAATGGAAGATCTAAAGGGAAGAAGGAAGGCCAAGTGTTGAAACTTATCAAACACTTGCGCGCCGACTTAATTCCTTCAATATAACTTGCGCGTCCCCTCTCTGGAAGAACCTCAAGAGGATTATAAAGGGTTTAATAAAGAATCACTCAAGTATATCAACTCTGGTTGAAAATCGCGCAAGTATCCCTCATGTCGCGCAAGTATACCTGCGCGACCAAAACTTGCGCGCCGCCGCAGGACTTGTGAGACTTTTAATACTTGCGCGCCCCTATCTTTCTGGGTGCGCACCTTGCCCATTTTTACCCCTCTTAAGCCATTTCACCCTTCCTATTCAAGATTCAGTCTTCAAGATACTCTTCAAAGCCATTTATGGCATGATTTCTTGGTTTGACATCCTTATCTGAAAGGAATTCTGTGAAATACCTCTCAAAACCTAGTGATTTAAACATATTTATGTCACCAAAGATTGAGAGTTCATTCATTTCAACCTCATCCTTTAAAATGAGAGAATCCTAACCTGGGTCTCCTTTTCAGGAATAAGACTCAGTCATAACCTTGGGCATCCTCCTCAGGAGTAAGCCCCAAACCTTAATCCCTAACCTGGGTCTCCTTTTCAGGAATAAGACTCAGTCATAACCTTGGGCTTCCTTTTCAGGAGTAAGCCCCAAGTCCCCTAACCTAGGCTTCCTTCTCAGGAATAAGTCCTAGTCATAAATCTTGGGCATCTTTCTTAAGAATAAGCCCCAATCAAGTTCCCAAACTTGGGCATCCTCCTCAGGAGTAAGCCCCAAACCTTAATCCCTAACCTGGGTCTCCTTTTCAGGAATAAGACTCAGTCATAACCTTGGGCTTCCTTTTCAGGAGTAAGCCCCAAGTCCCCTAACCTAGGCTTTCTTCTCAGGAATAAGTCCTAGTCATAAATCTTGGGCATCCTTCTTAGGAGTAAGCCCAAGTCTCTTAAAATTTCTCTTAACCAGTCATAAATTACCTTTGATTTGGGTTTCCTTTTCAGGAATAAAACCCAATCATAAGTCCCCTCCTAACTTGGGCATCCTCCTTAGGAGTAAGCCCCAAGATTAGAGTATTCAAATCTCCATGAAGCACATATAACTTTGTGGACCCTGTCCTTGGATTTTCTCCCTAAAAGTAAATCCTAAACTTTCGTCTATCTGGGCAGTCATCTATACATAAGCCCCAAAACAAATTCTTATGATTGCATCTTTTATGGCACAATTGTCTTAATTTTACAAATACCTCTTGTTTCTCACACCGAGCATGACTCGCGTGAGCTTAGAGTGTAAAAGTAATTATGACATTCATCTTTGAGCCATCAATCATAAAACATCATATCCCATTCCTCGAACTACGTGGGTTCTGATTCCTTTTTCAAAACAAAGGATACGTAGGTAGCCCATTTATGGGTTCGATCCCAACATTGAAATAATCTCTGTCCTTCTGAATGACGATAAACTTCAAGTGCCCCACTGAGTGGCTTTAAAACCAGCCTGGTCATCAAAATGACCAAGAGACTTTTATATAAATGTTTTGAAGGATACCATTGACCAAGAATCTCTAAACAAATATAGATGATTCTATATTGATGAAGAACCTCGAATACATATAAAAGATTCTCTAAATTTCTTGCATATTTAATCATTGATTGTTAAAACTAAAGGAAAGCTCATTTTATACTTGGTAATGTAATAAGGATTCACGAACTTAACTTAAATCTATAAAGAGAGTCCCGGAGTAGACAATAATTCCCCTCAAAAAGGTGTGATGAGTCCGACCTCCCATCCTCTCGACCAATGCAAATTCCTAAGCCTCATTAGCCCACAAGCTAATGAGCGCCTGCCTTTGGAAAGTAGGTCCAAAAGGATGTGGAATCATTGGATGTTTCCGGTTCTATGAACAAACCCGTTAGAAACCGATCGGAACGTTTGAATCTCCCATCCAGGAGGTCATCCCCGGATTCCGCGCGAAACAAAAAATGGTGAACCCGACGTGAATCCTTAACCAAGTTAAAGTGATGTTCTTCTTATCTGTTAGGCCCTTTGGGCCAACAAGGCAATCATTGACATGTGCTCATCCAAAAGATGCAATGGCCGGATTCATCTTGATTATGTCTGTTACATGGAACAGGCACTCTTTTTTTAAGATCTTCTACAAAAATGGCTTTCCTTAAATTCACCCCTGTGAATACTGCTGCTGGGAACACCTCTACTGTGAGGTCTACTGCTGTGAAAACCAATGCTGCTACTCCTGCTGGAACGTCATCCGCTCTGAGGATGACATCACCAACTCAGCGTCTTCAACGCTGTGTTTCTAATGCACTGGTTAAGGAGTACCGTCGCAACGGTACTATCCCAACTCTGGAGGCCGCTCGTCAAGCCCTCCAAGTTAACAATTCTACCTGCTCGTCCGGACAACGGCGACCAGCAATCAAGAAGCAGACGGTGCTGACTACCGTCTCCAACCGTTTCGGGTCGTTATCCCCGGAACGCAATTTCCATTCACTCCCTTATTCCGAGGAAGTGAATGAGCAGGTCCCGCAGGACCTTAATTCAAAAAGACAGGAGTCCTTCTCAAGGGCTCCCATCAACAATCGCCGCCAGACTCGTGCGGTAGTGCGCTCTCAACATGATGAGGGTACCGACTCCAGGCGTTCAGCTCAGGTTCCTCGAACCCGAGCAGGCAAGATGAATCGCCAGAGACGGAATCCGGTTAACAATAGGCAGGTTGTCATCCCTGCCATCTCCGGAGAAGTCCACCAACCTAACTTGGTGGCAAACAACGAGCAGGCATACACACCTGCCCGTTTTAATCCCGCTGTCCAGCAGACTCGTCTGGCAGCATCAAGCCGATCCCGCCAGGCAATTCCGGCGGAGTACCATAGGCAGGAACATACACCTGCTAATACTAATCAAGCCTACCAACAGTCTCGCTTGGTAGCGCACGGAGAAGTCAGTCGGAAAGTGCCGACGACAAACAGGAGACAGAATAAACTCTCAGCCTCCACACTTGAGTACTGTCAGGATTCACTGACAGGAAAAGGAGGACAGGAGCAGGCACATACACCTACTCCAATCCCGGAATGGACGTATATCCCCGTTCCGGTGGCTGAAGTCACCAAACATATTTTGTCAATGGTGAAAGAGCAGAAGAAAATTCCTGCTCATATTCTGGATGCTTGCCAGGATATCATAACAGCTTCAGCATCATCTCAGGGACAGACACATAAATCTATCCCTAGCAGTGGAGTGACACATCAACAATTCACTCCGGAACAGACACACACATCTGTTCCAGTCCAAGAGGGTTGTGGGGCCTACTCCCCCATATCATATGGACAACCAAGTCAGGCACATACACCTGATTTGAGCGATGATCGTCAGCCTAACCTGACCATCTTTCCTGATCAGGCACATACACCTGCTCAGAGCCATCACTTTCGTCATCAAGTGATTTCTAAAGCGAGTAAGAAGGCATCTAAGAAAAAGATCCGCCCAGCACAGTCAGGAGATCAAAGGCCAATCTGCAACAAGGCCTTGCTCGATGCTGGAGTTCTTGAAGCCCTCCGACATTTATTTGTCGGAATTCAAGATTCTACTCCCTCAGTTCCCAATAATAGGAACATTAATCCCGAGGGTCTTCAACAGACACTTCCTCATGAAGACTTGCTTCATGAAAATTCGGTCAATCTTGAAGTTTCTTCTTCAGATGAGAACCACAGGAACCCTCTGTGTGGTCAGAAGACCAAGGAGCAAGAGATCTCATCTTTTGCTGTAACCCATCATGAAGGTCCTCCTCATGGTGATGAACTTCGCTGCGAAAGTCCTCTCCGCAGTAGTGATTCACATTGTCTCGAAAATTCTTCAGAAGGCAATGTAGTGACGAGAAAGCCCTCCTATCTCGAGGAACTTGCAAACGTAAAACCAGTCATGTCTGAAGTTTTACTATCGGCAGGTGAAACTCTTTCTCCATCAGAAGATAGCTTGGGGTTCAGGTTATTCTCCGAACCTTCCCTGGGTCATTCATCTTCCAGCATGAATAGTGATTCCTCTACCAATCTTGTTGAATCCGATGAAGCAACAAGGAAACACCAACTCTGGTCTAAACAGGTAGAAGAATCTTCATTTAATGATAAAGAGGAAATGCTGAACATGAGGAAAAAACTGGCAAAAGGTGAAGTACCAGTCATGTTTTGGCCTTTGGCTGATTCACAGTATGACATTCCAAAGATGTTGACGGATGATGGAATCCATGATATTCGTCTTAACATATGGAAAACTCTTTGTCAATTAAAGAAGAAGGTATTATCATACGATGAATATGAAAATCATCTTAAGATAATAGAAGGGTTACAACGCCAGATTGATTTGGCATCTCTATCAGTCTCTCGGTATCCGAAGGCTGAAAAGCAACAGAGAACCCTTCAACGTTCATGACTTGGCGCACTAAGAAGATTGCGTCAGTTAATTTCCAATGCTCCATCTAATGTTCATATCAGAGGATGGGGTATTCACGGAGCACTACATTTCACAGTGCTTTCCGGTCAGCAAAGCCCGCCGAAAATGGTCTCATGCAATGTTATTGGCCATGGCCGGCCACAGTCAATGGGCTTTGTTCATAATCAAAATCTTGCTCGAGATCAAGCTTCAACTAGTTCCTCTCAAAATCAAGTATATAGAGAACAGGTTGTTGAATTGCTCCTACACCAAGCAGGCGAGAATATTGCACAAGCCTCTCGTCTGGAGCAAACACGTCATCAAATGACAGAAGTTTCGGAAATCATCCAACGGTCTGTTGAACCAGGTGATAAAAGTGGATACAGGTTAATGCATCCAGCTAATATCCGAACTAAGATTCGCAAGATCAAGAGAGATTTTAAAAAGATCTCAGACATAGCATGTCAAGAGACACCCCAGCTTGCCAGACTGGGGACTTCTCTAACCCAACCCTCAGAATCAACGAATGGGATTCGAGGAGTTGAGCGGAAGCAACAGGAACACCCCCAGTCCACCGGACTGGGGATTTTTTCAAATCTTCAATCCCTCCCTCAGAGAAAGTCAGTATTCTCTCGATTAGGGAATAAGCCTCAAGAGGAACGAAGAGCCAAGATGTCAGGAGATTCTCTCCAAGTGACGGTTCTCCAAGAAATTCCTGAGGGATCAAGTCAACGGAATGTCATGTCTTATCATGGACATAAAAGGAGACAATATCACAGAAATGCTGATAGAAAGGATTCCATGAAATATGCATCCATTAATGTCATCACTGCCGTTGCTGCTGATTCACCAGATGAGGCTCAATCAGAGGGATCAGATGAAGAGGTTCCTGCTCAAGAAGTTGCGCACACAGACCTAAATGAAGAAGGTGTGCGCACACGTAATCAAAGTCTTACCCAAAATCTGGGTATTCCTTCAAGTAACCCACTTCCCCCTCTCCGAAAAGGATCCAATAAGGGGAAAGGAAAGAATCAGGTTACTTCTCACCCTTCCTCTGAAGGAGGTCAATCGCTCTCATTAGAGCAAAGGCTTGCACAACAGGAGGAAGAAATGAAAGAATTAAGAAGGTTGAATGCAGAACTACTTCAGAGTAGTCTTCTTCTTAAGAATGCTGAAGTCCGACAGCCGAAGGAATTTGTTGTAACTACTGAGATGGATCAGGAATATCCTCCTTTATCAGTACACCCACAGAGGTCTAATCCTACGGGTCAAACGCAACAACGGTTGGCAGCACTACCATTAGTTGCAGCACCAACCTCCACGGCTGTCCAAGCTCCATTCATTGCACCTACCCAAAACCAAGTTCAACCTGACGTTTCTCAAAAGTTAATAACTACTATTGAGTCATTAACAGCTCAGTTAGAAACTATGGAAGGGAAACGGGCGCAAGTTCAACCTGAAAAGAAAGTTTACCCTGAATGGGTAGATTCAATTTCTCCTCCATCCAGTTTTGGAAACCCTATTTTCCCTACTTTCAATGGATCAGGTGACCCTGAACAACATTTGACGCATTACGTGTCTTGTTGTGATCCTATGATGGGAACTCCAGAGCAACAAGAAGCAGTGAAACTCAGATGCTTCGTGTGAACCTTGCAAGGACCAGCTTTTGTCTGGTATACAAGCTTGAAATCCCGGTCAGTCATCGGATGGGAGGATCTTCGTCAAAAATTCCTTCTTCAGTTCATCTCAACTTTGCCAAAAACGACAGTTTTCGATCTTACAAACAGCAAGCAAAGGGAGAATGAAAGAGTCTATGATTTCATTGCTCGTTGGAAGGGATTAACGTATTCCTTGAGTTTATCACTCCCTCAGGAGAAATTGTTGCCAATCTGTGTGGCAAATTTGCGTGACGAATTACGCACGCCATTGATCCCTGTGAAATACACAGGAGGGTTTCGAGACCGTACTTCAATCGCTCAACAGATTGAAGATTCCCTTATGCAGGCTAAGGATAAATCTCGTGTAATTCCATCAGCTCCAGGAAGAAGAATGGGTAAAGCAGAAACTGCTACAGTTATGCTTAAACAGGCACCTGTACCTATTTCTACTTCAAAACCTTCATCTTCTCGAAGGTCTCCACCTCCTGAGCGCCAACAACAAAGGCTGTTTCGTCCAAATGATCAAAAAGATCAACGACGAAAACAATTTGAGGATATGAAGAGTAAAACATACTCTTTCCGAAGTGAGCAAGTTCCTGGTTACTTCATTTCAGCTCTGGAAAATAATTTGGTTCAATTACCAGTGCCGAAGAGACCAAACAAGGAAGGAGATGAAGACCGTCCCAATTATTGTCCCTTTCATCAAATGTTGGGACATCCCATCCAGGAGTGTTTTGTCTTTAAAGACCTCCTACAAAAGATGGTTGACTTGGGACAAGTCAAATTGAAGGGTTCTTCAGCTCATGTAGCGTGTATTACCGCTACAGATCCAGAGGAAGGAGGTGAGTGGCAGGAAGTCAAAAGCAAAACTGCGAAAAAATATGATGATTGGATGGTCAGAAAGACAATCAATCGGACCCATTCCATTTTGCGAACACAATTGAAGAAGCCAATTGTGTCTCCTACAAAAGCTGCAATAAAGCCTCCATCAAAGGACAAATCCCCAAAAGGGCAGCGCAATTCAAAGAAGAAAGAGGAATCAGGAGAAGATGAGTATGTATCAAAGCCTAAATTGTCTTTGACTCTGGCAGATTTCATGCCATCTACTTCAAAGCCACGGGCACCGTCCCACCAAACGGCACAGCCTAAACAGGCTAACTTGGCAGAGTCTTTATCAGACGAAGAATTGATCTTTGGTTCTGTTAATATGATTCAATTAACAGATTCATATTCCAGTCTTGATGAGCCTGAATTCCCTGTATCAAATAAAGGAACCCGAGGAAGTTCTAGAGGTTCAGGATATAGGGGAAGACGTGGATCTTTCCGAAGCCACTACTCTAATTCTACCCCTGCTAGCACTGTATATGCAGCAGAAACTCGTGGTAGAGCCCTTCAGCGAGCTCAAAATGAACAAGCAAGTTCTTCTGCCAATGACCAACTCAGCTTCGGCACAGTTATTTTGGAAGACCGATTAAATATTCCATCTTCTTTATCTCAGCAAGTAAATGGATCTAATCAGTCTAATTTTCCAAAACTAAAGATGTTGCCAACTTCAATACAAGAGGCATCAGCTTCCAAAGCATCTGCTTCCAAGGTACCTGCTAAACCGCATATTCCTATTGGGAAACGCATGCCTCTAGATCAAAAGTATGATATATTGAAACACCTGGCCCAAGTACCAGCCAAATTATCAATTTTGGATGCTTTGAATCTATCAAAAGATCTTCTGGAAGCACTCATCGAAGCTTTGTCAAGTCCTCAGGAATTTGAAGCTGAAATTGCTGCAGCTGAAATTTATCACATAGAGAATAATCCTGCAGAATGCCATGCAGTGATATCTTTTACTGATAAAGATGAAGATGATGTTGTGCATGGGCACATAAAACCTTTGTACCTATCTGGCAAAGTCAATGGTATAGATGTTCGAAGAGCTTTTATTGACAATGGTTCAGGAGTCAACCTCATGCCCATTCGCACACTTCGTCGATTGGGCCTCACGGAATCTGATTTATCTCCTTCTACCATGATGTTGCAAGGATATGATAGAAATGAACAAGAACCACTGGGAGAAGTTACGCTCAGAACTCAGTTTGGAGATCTTGTTTCCAATTCAGATTTCATGATTGTTGATCAAGACTCAGCTTTCAATATTTTGCTTGGAAGACCCTGGTTACATCAGCATGCAGTTATTCCGTCATCATACCATCAATGTCTCAAATACTGTTTCGATGGTCAAGTTGGAACATTATATGGTGATAAGGCCCCGTTCAAAACATGTGAGTCTCAATACATTGAGGCGGAATTTTATCACATGAAGGGAAGAGAAAAATCTACAATGAAGGAAATTACCAAAGTTAATGCTCCATATGGTTTGGAAAAAATTCCAATAAATCCATTTTTACATGTGAGTACAGATTATGTGTTACCTATCAGTCAAATTGACAAAATAGGCCCAAATCAAAATACTCTTATGGAAAGATCCATAATGTCAATTACGGCAATCGAGCCAGACAACATGGGAGAAATTGGTAACTTACCAAGCAGTGATGAAAGCATAAGTGGTGACGTTTTCATTTCGTCTGCTGAAATCCAACAAGTCTATACTTCTCTAATCAGGCCAGAAGAAGTTATAGCAACACCAGAGGTGAATATTGATGTAGATTCTCAATCCATCATCTCCTCTATGATTCCCAAAGAAGACCTTTTATCATCAATAGGGTCGGAAATGGAAGCTTCTTCTTCAAAATGTGAAAATTGTGACATCTCTTATGATCATGAGAATTTCGTTTTTTCATCTACTTTGAAAGTAGAAACGGAAGATATAACACATGATGAAGAGGAAGAGGAAGATCTTAGAGATGCTCCTCCAGCATTTGAAGAGGGTATCTCTACCACTGTGGATGAACTCAGAGAAGTAAATCTGGGTACAGAGAAAGATCCACGCCCCACTTTAATTAGTGCGGCCATGACCCTTGAAGAACAAGATATGTATATTTCTTTTCTAAAGAAAAATAAAGATATTTTTGCTTGGAATTATATAGAGATGCCTGGCCTTGATCCTGATGTTGCCACCCATCATTTGGGTTTGCCAAAAGAACATCGAGGATTCAAGCAAGCCGCGAGAAGAACACACCCAACCTATGCTTCCAAAATCGAGGCTGAAGTGGATAATCTTATCAAAGCTAACTTCGTCAGAGAAGTTCAATATCCCAAGTGGTTGGCTAATATTGTCCCAGTAAAGAAAAAGAACGGACAAATTAGGGTTTGCATCGATTTCAGAGATCTTAATCGGTATTGTCCCAAAGATGATTTTCCAGTTCCGATTACAGAACTCTTAATTGATGCGACGGCTGGCTATGAAGTACTTTCTTTAATGGATGGATATTCTGGATATAATCAGATCCGAATGGCCCCAGAAGATGAGGAATATACAGCCTTCAGAGCTCCTCAAGGTGTGTTTTGTTACCGGGTGATGCCCTTTGGTTTAAAGAATGCAGGTGCAACATATCAACGCGCCATGCATCGTATCTTCAAACCTTTTCTAGGGAAATTTGTTGAATGCTATGTAGATGATTTGGTGGTTAAATCCAAACAACGTTTTGATCACTTGGATGATTTGGAAATCATATTCCACAAGCTTCGACAACATAATTTGAAGATGAACCCCTTAAAATGTGCTTTTGGGGTAACCTCAGGAAAATTCCTCGGCTTTGTTGTACACCATCGTGGTATTGAAGTCGATCCTGAGAAGACCAAATCAATCCTTGGTATGTCACCTCCTCAGAATTTGAAAGAATTAAGAGGACTTCAAGGACACTTAGCCTATATTCGGCGTTTCATCGCCAATTTGGCAGGCAAAAGTTTACCTTTTACCAAATTATTGAAGAAAGGAGTCACTTACCAGTGGACTAAAGAATGTCAAGAAGAATTTGAGGTTCTCAAGAAATACCTCTTAAGTCCACCAGTACTCATGCCACCTGTTGAGGGTAGACCTCTTATCCTCTATGTGACAGCTTTAGAGCGATCATTGGGTGCCTTTCTCGCTCAAAAGAATGATGCTGGGAATGAAAATAGTCTCTACTATCTCAGTAGAACTATGCTTGAAGCAGAAACCCGGTATTCGAGTATTGAAAAATGCTGCCTAGCATTAATCTTTGCAGTTCAGAAACTGAGACACTACCTGCAACATCACGAGGTCCAATTGGTATCTCGTAATAATCCACTCAAATTCATCCTTAGTCGTCCAATGCTTACAGGACGTCTGGCAAGGTGGGCAGTTATTTTACAGCAGTTCGACATCCAGTATGTGTCTCAAAAGGCAATTAAGGGCCAAGCTCTGGCTGATTTCCTGGCTGAACACCCTTCAGTGGAAGACACGTATTCAGATATCGAACTCCCTGATGAGGAAGTTCTTTCTATTCAAGAGAATCCTCAAACATGGGAAATGTATTTTGATGGTGCTTCTAGAAGTCCAACAGGGAAGAAAATGGAAAATCCTAAATTCAACAAAGTTGGTTTAGGAATTGTGCTCATTTCTCCAGATAAGGCAGTGTTACCTTATTCCTTTTTTTTGTGGGAAGGTGGTACCAATAATGAAGCTGAATACCAAGCTCTCATTGCAGGCTTGGAGTTAGCGCTTCAAGCACAAGTGAATCACTTAAAGGTAAAAGGTGATTCAGACCTGGTAATCAAACAAGTCAATGGGGATTATGCCATCAGAAAAGAAGAATTAATCCCTTTGTATGATTACGTCAGAGAGTTAATGTCGGAATTCCCTTCAGAACCGACATTTTCTTATGTCCCAAGATCACAAAATGCTCAAGCTGATGCACTGGCTAATATAGCCACAGCTTTAGCAGATCCAAATCAGGACGAGATAACCATCGGTATTGCCCACCGTCGTGCAATTTCACCTTATGTTCAAGTCAGAACAGAGGAAATTAATGAAATTAGTCCCATTCCTGAACCATATGGTCATACTACAGGATGGATGTCACCTATCAGGGAATACCTTCAAAATGGAACACTTCCACCTGATAGAGCCGAGAGAGAACAAATTCGGCGACGTGTGGTCAATTTTACTCTTTATGATGGTCCAAACCATCTCGAGAAAATTCTCTACAAACGTGGTTTTGATGGAGTTCTCTTCAGATGTATTGATGGTGAAGAGACAATGGCTGTCATAAAAGAAGTGCATGCAGGAGTCTGTGGTGCCCACCAGTCTGGACATAGATTGTCTGATCAAATTCGAAGACTTGGATACTTCTGGCCTTCAATGATACAAGATTGTGTTAATTTCACAAAGAAGTGTCATTCATGCCATGTATATGCCAATTTCATTCATCAACCTCCAGAGTTTCTTTATACAGCTAAATACTCATGGCCATTTTCCACATGGGGAATGGATGTGGTGGGACCTTACCCTTCAGCTACGGCCAAGCAGTTTAAGTACATTCTTACTGCTACTGATTTCTTTTCCAAATGGGCAGAGGCAATACCTCTCAAAGAAGTCAGTTCTAAATGCATTGTTAGCTTCATCAAGTCTAACATCATTACTAGATTTGGTGTCCCTCATACCATATTGACAGACAACGGCACCAACTTCTGTTCTTTTGAGGTAAAGAGATTGTATCAAGAATACAACATTAAGTCCAACCATTCATCTCGATATCATGCAGCGGCTAATGGTCAGATAGAGGCCTTCAACAAGACTCTTTCAAATATACTGCAAAAGATGGTGGATAAAGATAAGAGGTCATGGCCTGATAAACTCTATCAAGCTTTATGGGATTATCGGACTACCACTCGCAATGCAACGTGGTCTACTCCATATTCATTGGTATATGGAACAGAAGCAGTCTTGCCAATTGAAGTTCAATTGCCCTCACTCAGAATAGCCATTTGTGATCAGTTATCAACAGATGAGCAATCCCAAAAGCGGTTGAATGAATTGGAACAGTTAGATGAGAAAAGATTGTGCACTTTGCACCACTTGGAAATCTATCAGAATCGAATAGCACGATCTTTTAACAAAAAAGTTCGTCTTCGTTCATTCATTCAGGGAGAATTGGTATTGGTTCTTAAAGCACCAATGATACCAGGAAAGAAACCTCCCAAGCTTGAACCAAAATGGGAAGGACCTTATTCAGTACATAAGGTCTACTCCAATGGAGCGTATTCTCTGATTTCAATGGATGGAGAACACATCACGACTCCAACTAATGCCAGATTTCTGAAGAATTATTTTGTATAAACACAAAATATTGTTCCCAGAACCAAGACTTACAATTGGTTCATACACAAAGGTCCGGTATGACCTTAAACTACACAACGGTCCGGTATGACCTTAAACTACACCATGGTCCAGTATGACCTTAAACTACAACTTCGTCCAACATGACGTTAAACTGTGTAGCACCAATAGTCCTAACTGCAAGACTTTAAACTGCATAGTCCCTGATTTTGTCCTACATGACAATAAACTGTATAGAAGTTCCTATATTTTGTCCGAGATGACATTAAACTATATTTTGTCCTAGCGACATGACATTAAACTGTGTGGCACTTTCATCGTCCAGCATGACGTTAAACTGTGTTAAGTCCCTTATTGTCCTACATGACACTAAACTGTATTCTGTCCGAGATGACATTAAATTATATTGTGTCCTAGCAACATGACATTAAACTGTGTGGCACTTCCAACGTCCAGCATGACGATAAACTGTAAAAAGATCAGAACTAATATCCTCATATTGATTCACCTTAGTCTTAGCTACATGACTTTAAACTGTACAGCATCAGTTCGTCCTTGCTATATGATGCTAAAACTATACAGCAATGGTCCAGTATGACTTTAAACTGCAACTTCGTCCCACACGACATTAAACTGTGAAAAAGTTCCATAAACAGTCCAGCATGACCTTAAAACTGCATCATTCCTGGTCCATGTATACGACCATAAACTATTTGCAAATATGTCCAGCAAGACGTTAAATTGTGACGTCCTAACTACATGACGCTAAACTGTATAAAAGTCTCTCACGTCCGGAAAGACGTTAAACTATATAATCATCAAAAGTCCAGCATGACATTAAAACTGCACAATCCCCCTTTCAACCAATATGACGTTAAACTGTATTGTCCCCATCGTCCTAACTACATGACGCTAAACTGTACAGAAAGTCCTTGATATGTCCTACATGACATTAAACTGTGCATCGTTAAGGTTGTTATTACCTCTTGTTTCTCACACCGAGTATGACTCACGTGAGCTTAGAGCGAACATCAACCATAACACTCCCTTTGGGCCACTAACCATGTGTAAGTCCCAACAACATTTTTTTAGATCATTGTCCACAAGAACAACTTGATCATTAATTCATTCTTTAATTGAACTACACAGACTTTGATCCTTGCCCTCCAGGCTGGGTATGTAGGCAACCTCCCAAAGGTTCAAGCCCAAAAACAATCTCTTCACATTGGTTCACCACAATCTCATATGATGATGATTTGTGAAACCACCCCTGGAATCAATATCTTTACATTGATTCACTTTCGTCCTTGTTATATGACGTTAAAATATACAACACTTTTGTCCGGTACGACAATAAACTACAATATTCTTTGATTTCCTCATTTGAGAAGGAACCATTATTTAACATTGATTCTTTTTTCAATCATGGTTTTCATTTTTTCAAAAGACTACGTACATACATGGTAATGCCTAAACTTTTTATCTTAAGTTAAAACCATCATTACACTAAAGTCCCCTTTTCACCCTTCACATGTACGAACCAAATTTGTACAAAGGGTAGATCTAAAACTACGTGTACTTGATTCCCATCCTTATGGGATACGTAGGAACATTCGAGTGTCCCTCGAATCCAGTCCCAAGTCTTTTGGGCCTAACCCCAAATTTCACTTTCAGTCTCTTGGCTGAAAAATCATCATGAAAACACACACTGTGTATTCATTATTATGGTCCGAATTCTATGACCTTAAACTAAGATTACTCATACTTTCGTCCTACACGACGTTAAACTGCATTTCAAGAACTACGTATGGCTTGATTCTCATTCTTATGAGATACGTAGTGAAGTCCAAGTTTCAATTCAGGACCCAGCCACAACATGATTATGGTTTTCATTGACCTATGTATCTCTATATACATTGGAAAATACCCATCTTTATGTATTATAATCCTAACCTTAAATATTTTCAGATCTTCATAACCCTTTTCATGACTTATAGCCACAAAAATGTCAAACTTCTGAGAATTCTTTTGCCTGACTATGCAGCACGTGCCCATAGGTGGCCTTGCATAAACAGTCCACATAACAGACTTGTCAGCCAAGAGATGCTATTTATTTGACCATGCAGCCAATGCCCATAGGTGGCCCTGCATGTTTTCAACCCCCTAACGGGTTTGTTAAATAATAGTAACTTCATTATTGGGAAGAAAGCCTCTTTTGTCCTTATTTGTCTTAAACGACAGTATGTAGGGATCCGCAAAAATAGCCATCCTTAACATATTTGTCCCATATCCTTTTTCATGATCTAAAAGTATTCAAGTCTATGGTTTATTCTTCTTCCCTACGTTTGGGTCAGACCTTCGTAGGAGTGATATTCATCCAGTTCTTTGATATTCTTGTTTGGAAATATCTTCTCCATATTCAAGTACCTCTTTCCATACAACAAACTCTATGCTTTAGAAAATTTGAATCTCCATAAACTTTCACTAGCTTTTAGCACTAGGAAAGTAAATTTCTGAGAGTTTTTTTGCCTAACTATGCAGCACGTGCCCATAGGTGGCCTTGCATAAACAGTCCACATAACAGACTTGTCAGCCAAAAGATGCTATTTTATTCGACTATGCAGCCAAGGCCCATAGGTGGCCCTGCATATTTCAACCCCCTAACAGGTTTTGTTAAATAATAGTAACTTCATTCTTGGAAACTACTTCTTCTAATGCTATTTAGCTCTTTTTCATATCATTCCTCAGATTCAAATATTCTTAAGTCATAGTTTACATATTTTCTCTCATACTTGAGTATGGTAATTTGTTTTCAGATAAATTATCAAGGAATTGAATCCATTTTAATCCATTTTTCGGTCAAAGCTATTTCGACCTTAAACATTAGCCTCTTTATGTCCGGCTTGCATGACTTTAAACTGCCCACACAAAAGACAGAGGAACTATGAATAAAAGTCAAGTTCCAGCTCACTAAATATACATTTTTTTGTATGATTTAGCTAATATTGAGCAGTTAAAAGATTCAAAGTTTGTGGGGTTATTTGTAATAATCCTAGTAAAAATCAAACTATGCTTACTAAGCCCATTGGCTTAAGTAAATTTGAAGCAGGTAATGGAAGAATGCAAGTACAAATGATTGAAGACAAAAGTGTTTTTCATTGATACACAAGAGTTGGAAGGACATCCACAGACTGGAGTCTCTTCTCTTCTTTCAAAAATTACAAGAGGCTTTCAACATAACACTTCATTTGATTTATGGCATCCCGATCTTCATTAGAAACCACCTAGAATTCATTCATTCAACTGGATAAAATAAGAGATGCAGTGATATCAGCTCTTCTTGGAACAATTGTAAAAGGATGTTCTTGAGTGCGGTTTGAGAAAAATTTCTGCTGATCAAACAGTGACTCTGTTTCTGTCCAAGAGACATGGAAGATGGATACGTGGATTTGAGAATGGAGCATTGGAAGTAAAGAGCCATTTGGAGAGAGTACTCTTTTCAGATATTGCTCTAATACCATGTTTGTCTTCTCTCCACCAACCGGCAGAGAAAAACATTTCAGCCCATGAGTTTGCCATTTTCATATCTGCAAAGGAATGACATGGAGGAAAAATTTGAAAGTTCACACCATTGTTGTTACTCTTAATGCACAACATAACCGAAATAGAGAAGTAGCAGTGCAGCTGCATCTCAGGTGTATAATTGTTTGCATTTGGAACATTAACTCCTTGCAGATGACCATGAACACACAGAGACAGGTAGATGCTCTGTGGGAAATTAAGATGATATTTCTTCAAATACTTAGCCAAATATGGAAGAGTGATGTCGCAGATGTCATAGTAATCTGGGCCAATGATGTTCATCATGTCATCAATCCGCATGCTAGCCAGTTCATAAGTCATTCCAATTCCCTTGGGAACCACTGAATCTGCACAAAAGATGAATAAACTAACTCTTAAATGGGTTTATTTTTCACAAATTTTTGTGAATAAATTTGAAAAAATGGCTAAGGCATTAAGGCGCGCAAGTCTACAAAATGGCGCGCAAGTATTCACGTGCCGCACTAGTTTTCGTCGCGCAAGTGTAAACCGCGCAAGTACGAATACCTTTACAGGAGCGCGACATCAAGGAAAAACAGAGCAGACTTGCGCGGCTTAGGTGACCTGCGCGGCGAGAGCTCGAGAAGGTATGAAGTCCGGAAATCCGGATACTTGTACGGAGGTAAGGCCGTATATTTATAGGCCAGGAGGCCTATCTGCGCGCCGCACCCAGAGCGCTCAATGCCTGCGCGACGAAGACTTGCGCGCCGACTTCTGTGCACTGGAGACTTGCGCGCCGCCCTTTTCCTTTAGAGGGATTCGATTTCCTCAGAGTCACATCCTCATTTTCCTCCGGATCCAACTCTGAGGGGGGACTTTTATTGACGCTCCTTTCGTCACAGAATCTAAAGATCGGAAAAGGGAATATCTGAGCTCAAAGTGATTAATCCTTTGAAGAAACATCAAAAATCGACAAAGGGATGGAAAAGGAGAACATTTCCCATAGGTCGCGCAAGTTCCCTCTTGGTCGCGCAAGTACACTTGCGCGCCGCCTCAACACTTGCGCGACCCCTCATGGTCGTGCAAGGGACTTGCGCGACATATCTGGTAACCGCCCAGTAACCGCCCGAGGTCTTCTTTTGCCTATAAATAGACCCTGTGGGCCCCCCATTCAGGAGGATCTCTTTCCAGAAACTCGGATCAAAGCTCCCGACGCCCAAGTCTCTTCTCAAAGCTTCCTGAACACTTCTAAGGTAATTTCTTACCTAGAATGGAAGATCTAAAGGGAAGAAGGAAGGCCAAGTGTTGAAACTTATCAAACACTTGCGCGCCGACTTAATTCCTTCAATATAACTTGCGCGTCCCCTCTCTGGAAGAACCTCAAGAGGATTATAAAGGGTTAAATAAAGAATCGCTCAAGTATTTCAACTCTGGTTGAAAATCGCGCAAGTATCCCTCATGTCGCGCAAGTATACTTGCGCGACCAAAACTTGCGCGCCGCCGCAGGACTTGCGCGACTTTTAATACTTGCGCGCCCCTATCTTTCTGGGTGCGCACCTTGCCCATTTTTACCCCTCTTAAGCCATTTCACCCTTCCTATTCAAGATTCAGTCTTCAAGATACTCTTCAAAGCCATTTATGGCATGATTTCTTGGTTTGACATCCTTATCTGAAAGGAATTCTGTGAAATACCTCTCAAAACCTAGTGATTTAAACATCTTTATGTCACCAAAGATTGAGAGTTCATTCATTTCAACCTCATCCTTTAAAATGAGAGAATCCTAACCTGGGTCTCCTTTTCAGGAATAAGACTCAGTCATAACCTTGGGCATCCTCCTCAGGAGTAAGCCCCAAACCTTAATCCCTAACCTGGGTCTCCTTTTCAGAAATAAGACTCAGTAATAACCTTGGGCTTCCTTTTCAGGAGTAAGCCCCAAGTCCCCTAACCTAGGCTTCCTTCTCAGGAATAAGTCCTAGTCATAAATCTTGGGCATATTTCTTAAGAATAAGCCCCAATCAAGTTCCCAAACTTGGGCATCCTCCTCAGGAGTAAGCCCCAAACCTTAATCCCTAACCTGGGTCTCCTTTTCAGGAATAAGACTCAGTCATAACCTTGGGCTTCCTTTTCAAGAGTAAGCCCCAAGTCCCCTAACCTAGGCTTTCTTCTCAGGAATAAGTCCTAGTCATAAATCTTGGGCATCCTTCTTAGGAGTAAGCCCAAGTCTCTTAAAATTTCTCTTAACCAGTCATAAATTACCTTTGATTTGGGTTTCCTTTTCAGGAATAAAACCCAATCATAAGTCCCCTCCTAACTTGGGCATCCTCCTTAGGAGTAAGCCCCAAGATTAGAGTATTCAAATCTCCATGAAGCACATATAACTTTGTGGACCATGTCCTTGGATTTTCTCCCTAAAAGTAAATCCTAAACTTTCGTCTATCTGGGCAGTCATCTATACATAAGCCCCAAAACAAATTCTTATGATTGCATCTTTTATGGCACAATTGTATGAATTTTACAAATACCTCTTGTTTCTCACACCGAGCATGACTCACGTGAGCTTAGAGTGTAAAAGTAATTATGACATTCATCTTTGAGCCATCAATCATAAAACATCATATCCCATTCCTCGAACTACGTGGGTTCTGATTCCTTTTTCAAAACAAAGGATACGTAGGTAGCCCATTTATGGGTTCGATCCCAACATTGAAATAATCTCTGTCCTTCTGAATGACGATAAACTTCAAGTGCCCCACTGAGTGGCTTTAAAACCAGCCTGGTCATCAAAATGACCAAGAGACTTTTATATAAATGTTTTGAGGGATACCATTGACCAAGAATCTCTAAACAAATATAGATGATTCTATATTGATGAAGAACCTCGAATACATATAAAAGATTCTCTAAATTTCTTGCATATTTAATCATTGATTGTTAAAACTAAAGGAAAGCTCATTTTATACTTGGTAATGTAATAAGGATTCACGAACTTAACTTAAATCTATAAAGAGAGTCCCGGAGTAGACAATAATTCCCCTCAAAAAGGTGTGATGAGTCCGACCTCCCATCCTCTCGACCAATGCAAATTCCTAAGCCTCATTAGCCCACAAGCTAATGAGCGCCTGCCTTTGGAAAGTAGGTCCAAACGGATGTGGAATCATTGGATGTTTCCGGTTCTACGAACAAACCCGTTAGAAACCGATCGGAACGTTTGAATCTCTCGTCCAGGAGGTCATCCCCGGATTCCGCGCGAAACAATAACTCATCCAATTACTAGAGGATAGACACAGAAAGAATGTGGTATACCCCAATTGTCATTGCCCCTCTTGGAAGGAGAGTAATCCCTAAATATGCACTCTACCAAACCCACTAGTGTCACCTCAATCGAAAGGGGGGGGGGGGGTCAAGTAGAAAATCCCCACTGGAAAATCCAAAACCTGTTCTGACACACCACCACACAAACCTGCCATGAATGCACATATCAGAGGGACTCATTCACCACACCTCAATAATATATGATTTGGGTGGTACTGAATCTCCCAAATGGTTTAGATCACATCACAAAAACATGTCTCAGTTAGGGAATAACCTCTCCTTACCGTGCATTCAAAGCCTCATCGGACAAAACCAACACAAGGATACACTGAGGCACTGCATCACCCTCGGTAACCCCTAAAACCACGAGTAAAGCAAAAGAGTACCTCACGCAGTGTCTAACATGTTCTACTGAGAAATGTAGAAAAATACATAGATCGTACCTCTTATCATCTCATGAGTTTCATGATTATAGACATCCATAGCAGAAAACCACCCACGACCCCATCCATCATCTCCCTGAGCCTAACATGGGCTACCATGTGGTGGTGGAAGGACCTAGAAATGTGATCTGCAAACCACAATTCTTCTTACTCTTTGGCCAACACCGCCTCCCTGGGGACCACCCAGTCCTCACCTAGGAGTTCTCTAATTATGACACTGCCAGTATCGTAGAGATGCATCTAACAACTATCTGGAAAACTCATCAAATTAGGTCAGGTAGTCTCACACCACGTGACCAAGAACATCACAATCATAGAACTAGTCCTCCCTGGGCGGTCTCGGAGCTCTACATTGTCCTCGACTATGTGCCTGAGTCTCATAAAGGGAATACCTCTAGTGTCGAGGCCATGCCAATTGGCGTCCATCTGACGGAAATTTTTCTATCAGCAGTGCCTACTCCAGCACCCTGAGATGGGTGAGGATTCACAAGGGCACTATGCTATCACAAATACCTTTTACAGAGTCTTATTTCAAACTTCTATGTGGGGAAGATGTGGTCATATAACACTTCTAAAGAGTATTGTGTAAGATGTGAGAACCTAGTCTTGCACCTAGCCACTACTATCACTCCCTGCTGAAGTCCCAAAAACTCCTAAAACCATATAAATTGTAAGCAAGAGGGGTAGTACTCCTCAAGAAAAAAGCTACTAGAAGTCATCCCAAGAGAGTACCAACTCATCATGCATCTGAGTAACCCTAGCTCTACTCACACCATACTACATCATGGAAAAACTAGCTGTTAAAGCCACCATCTAACCCGTTAGTGTCCAAAAAAGCCTAAGGAGGTGAACCACCAACTCTAGACAAGACATCACTGTCCGAGGGTATGGGTCACCGTGGAACCTCAGTAGTCTCTAATGATGGGACTTACAAAGCATGCCCACCCTACGCTCGTCATCGGCCTTTGCTTCCGGTACTATCTACTACTCCACTGGTGGAGGTGCAGCTACATATCCTCCTGGTGAAAGGGTAATCATATGATGTATCTTGAACTGAAGCCTCGATTCTCACTGATTCTTCTTCATGAAGTGTGGCTAGTATCATGGTTGGTTATCATCGCTGATACATCCTAAATCTGATGAAGAAGTACCACCGTCAAATGAGCATATATATATCAACAACGATGGGGAGTTGACTCAAAAAGGGAATCAAAGAGTAAATCCTATATGATTCAAAATACAAATTCTCTACAACATGTGCCTTAGAGTGCTGGGTCGACAAGTGGGTTATGAGGGTCCTTTTGAATGGGTACATCGGCCATCACACCATCACTAGAATCCCTGGCATAAGAGCCTCTCTCAAAACATGTTGATACTATTTCCCCAAAACACAACCAATTACTTTTTAGGGACATCCGAATAATGCCCCACAGAACTAAACACCTTTCATACCACTTTTTCAAGACCCTTCCCTACCAGTATCGAGCAGCAACTACCGTAGGCCCACATACATAGGCTAGGGGCTGGTGACAAGCACCAAATGCATAACGATCTCTGGGAGGCATTCTCCTAAGCACCTGTACACACACACACACTTCCCACTCGATGTATAAGTGAAGAATAAAAAGAAAACACATGGATAAACAGCTATAACCCAACCACAGTCATGCATCAACTTCTAAATAATACAAGTACAATGCTGAAAAGAACTGACAAGATAAGTAAACAGAGAAAGGGAAAAAACATGTGACCAACTAGAAAGGTGTTAGAACCATGCAGAAAGTAAATGAATGTAAACAGCTGGTGGGTCTCACACCTGAAAACCCAACTACATCCTCTAAATGAAGACCAAGCTCATATGTCCTCTACGCTCCTATGTTGTCTCGATCGACCTATTCGTCATCAACAAGGGAGCACCAAGTATGGGCAAAGCCTGAGCAAGGGTGAGTATAAAGATTCTCAGTAGGATGCCCCAAAATCTTAAGGGAGCAACAAAGGAGGTACTAAAATGGTTAACAGTAGACAGAACAAAGAATAGTATAAGATTACAATAGAGAGAGTACAACTCATCCCAATGAAGGAAAGGAAGTAGAATCATCCAATCCAAGAGGACGTAGACACGGGAAGCATGTGGCATACCCCCCACATATTTTCTCCTCTAATATGGAGAGTAACTGAACCCAGGGAGTGGGAACAAAAGTAGGGTGTGTATATATATATATGCTCAACGAGAAACATGAACAAGTGTGTAAGGGGATCTATATCTCCAAGCTCAGCCCAGGAAAAGTCACCAACAGTTCTATGGATATCCATCACTGATGCCCATGAGTCTCGTACGACAAGGTTTTCTCATTTCTAGATCATACAACCAAGGGTAATTCTCTGATAATCATAGAGAGATGTCACTAACTTGCCTCAAAGAATGGGCTGAGTCTGAAAAAAGTCATCAGATAACCCACTGCCCTACCCAGCTAGAGGGTAAACACCACGAAGTCATCTAGTAACCCACTGCACAGCCCCGCTGGAGGGCAAACCCTAAATTCAATGGGTAACCCACTACCCAGCCCCACTGGAGGGTAAAATGTAAGGTTAACGGGTAACCCACTGCTCAGCCCTGCTAAATATTAAACCCGATAGTCAACGAGTAACCCACTACTCAGCCCCACTAGAGTGTAAACCCTAAGGTCAATGGGTAACCCACTACCCAACCCCGCTGGAGGGTAAACCCTTAGGTCAACGGGTAACCCACTGCCCAGTCACGATGGAGGGTAAACCCAGAACTTCTCTGATAACTCCGCACTTCCCTTGACATCACTGGGTGTCACAAACACGGTTTCCATGCGTAGGTTCGGAGTGTGTCAAAGGAACCTCCAACCAACAACCTTTCATGTTTCCACATTTAATGAGATCTCAAAAGAGTCTCCCCATGCCCAAACAGATGACACCATTGTAATCCTCATAGAATAACATGTGAGATATACTATTTACTCCCCAGAAATGGGATCCCGATGGAAATTTTATTCAACACCGCTTTATGCCTATACGACATCTCATGGGGCCCACACCTCGGTCCTAAAAAATTCAGGAAAACTGTGTCGTCACGATGCTCTCAGAAAAACATGCCAAATTGACTATTTATACACCCCAATCAGACGTCTGATGAAAAAGTCACAGTACACTACACACTGCTTAAAAGAAATCCCATGGGGACCATGCCTCAACACAAGATTCAACACCTGAAACATCCCTAGTCACGTTCTTCTAGCTGTCAGGGTTACAAAACCACTAACGACGCCTAAAATGGACTCATGATACAGAAGCTGCAACTCCCCGCATTATGCAAACATTCCCTAGTGGGGCCCACATTCTCAACCATGAAACACGTCACACATATCATAACATTGCGTTCCTTGCAGATAACCGTGAGGTGAAGTCTATTCATTTTCCCAGAATGGACTTATGAAGCATAATTCGTAAAAACACATCATAAGTCCAAAATCTGCTTCATGGGGACCACGCCTCGGGCATGAATTTAGGAGGGCATATTACGTCGTCTCAATACCCTAGAAAGAACACTCAGAAATGTGTAGTCAAACACTGCAAACAGATGTCAGGTGAAAAAGTGGCATTTCATAGTAAACAGTGTAAACTTGGCTCTATGGTTCCCGCACATTGTCTCCAAACCAAATGCTTTAGAAATCGGCTCAAAAAGTTTGTACGAGGACTGGGTTATCCCTGCCGCTAACGGCGCGTCAATTGGACATCCCAAACAAGAGTTAGGTCCGATTCAAGAATAAGTAATTATATTTGTAATTAATTAATTATTTGCATTAAGGATTTTCATTCCACCAAGAAACGAAACCAAACCACAAAGGACCCAAACCAACTTTGGAAGGAATGTCTCAACTCTAGGGCCACAGCGCCTCTGACAGCACGTCAAACGGACGTTCGGCTTGCAAATCACGTCTGTCTCAAGCTTTAATAATAATTTAATATTAGTAAATTAAAGAGTTTTGGGTCTCTCTCCCTCTGGTCCAGAAATCATAAACCATGAAACCAAAATAAAAATGTCCATCATAAAGAGACAAACCCACAACCGCTGACAGCGCATCAAACAGACACGCTGTTTATTCGAGATGCCCCCTTGAACAAAGGGGACCTAAAATTGGGTCGGTCCCGACAGGCCGACTCGGTACGGACCGCAGGCCCGGGCCATGTCGCGGGTCCGGTCCCCCACGGTGTGGCCCGCTGGCCTCAGCCAACCCAATAACCACTAGACCCCTTGAGTCCGGTTCTACCAAGAAGACCGGCCAAGAGGCCTGTCTTTGTTCGGCTCGTCGTGCCAGTAGGACCTACTGAACGTGGGTCCTTGTCTACGCTGCACCCCCGAGGTCAGCGCCTCAGGTCTTCCACCCTGACCGTGACTGACCGAGGCTACCTCTTCCCGACCAATGAAGTTCACCATAGCATGCTGGCACACTGAAGGAAATGTCCACCCAGGTGTCCCCGCTCCGCTGCCTGGGTTTGCCACATCGCGCTGGACGCCGCACCACTGGATTTCTCCATTGGATGCCGCCACACCTCACTGGTGCACCCGGGTGTGCTTCTCCGACCACCCTCGACGCTGTCATCATCAATGGTCAAACACAATGCTGCTTCTCCACTTAATAGCTGGTCGCCGCACATTGGTCGAGTGCCTCCCTCGCACTGCCAATGCAACACCGGCTAGTTCCTCTGCTACACCATCCCGAACACCGACCACCACCCCTTTCCGGTGCCGGGACTTCCGCCAGCCGCCACTACCACTACAGAAGAATGATTTCAAAACAAGGGAAAATTTGGACACATCGGGACACAACCTTCATAGTGCCTGCCTCCAATCAATTATTTGACGGTCGATTGGCGTATCCGAAAAATTCGGACGAAGAACGACAAAGAACGCGTCAAACCCAAAATTTAGAAAGGAACTCAGAAGATGGGTGTCTTCAATAATCCATATTTGTAATTCGAAAATTATAGAATGTAAAAGACAATTTTTATGAGAAAAAACATGAAATCGACAAAGGTGTAAAAATTAACCTAAAATCATACCTTGAATTAGTCATTCATTATTTTCAACATGTTTGCTGTGATCCCACTTCGATCCGTGGGAGTTCCTTCCACAATTCGGTGAGGAACAACGAAGAATGCCGATGAACAAGGCATAGAAAGAGAGAGAGAGGTACGAATAAGAAGAAGAAGAAATATGGGTTCTCTCCTTATCTCAAGAGAATTTATAAAAACACACAGAAACGCCACCCACGGTCACGAATTCCTAATCCTCCAAGACCGCTTATTTTATATCTCTTCAGGGAGAAACACCCCATTTTGAACTCAACAAAAGTCTCAAATTTACATTCCGAACGTAATTAGAATTTTATTCGAAAAGACTATAGTGATAAAAATAAATATGTCATTATTTTATAATGATGATTTTTCATATATGTTACATCTCTCCCAGCAGGCCCGTGCCCATAACTTTTACACACCACCTAGGGTAAAAGGCACACTCCAGACACAACCATTCCCTCAAATTTCTGATCCAAGTTACTATTTATGTGAAAACACAACTCTTCCACATGAATAGAATAAAAAGACTTAATATTTTTATAAAATTTATTCCGGGCACACTGTGCCTCAGAACCGCACGATGTCTCAGGTCCATGCACTGGAAATATATGTACAAATATTCCAAAGTCTTACAATGAAAAATATGGGTCACTACAATAGATTTATCTAAACTATCTCTATATGGTCTGCTTAGTAGTCTAGTGGCATATGAGATTGGAGTCAAACCTGAATAAGCTACAACTCGTGTTGTCAAGAAAATGGCATACAAATCCATGAAAAAACTAAAAATTTTGGAAGATAGTGGTGTTTAAGATGATAAGGAAAAATAATTTCTTTCTCTCATTTCATATAATCTGAAGAAGGGAAAAGGTAACGTTAAAGGTATGTTACCTATGGCATTCATTCTATATGGAAGAGTTGGCCACATTTCCTCTCTGTACCAAAGAAAGCATTATGATGAAGAAAGTGAAGAAGAAGACATTGATAAGCCTCAAAAAAAATTCATAAAGGGAGACTTCAAATTAGGAAAGAAGGTTCAGAAGAAGAGTTTTGTTTTTGAAGAGGAAGAGAATGATATTGAATTCTGTGAACAAGAAGAACAAGAATTTAAAACTGGAATCTATGACTCCATGATGGATACCATTGAAATGTTATAACCATTGATCGATAATGATAGAGACAATCATATGAATCCTAATGGTGATCCTATGTTGAGAATTAAGGATTCCTTTTCAAATCATGAGATCAAATGAAACAGATGTAGTAAGTGGATGAAATGGTGGAAGAATCATCAAAATATGTTGATGAACATGAAGCTGAAATTTAATTACTAGAAGAACTAATGAGAGTACAATCATTAATTCATGAAATCAAAAATGGAACTATAGAATTCAGGGATTGAATTGAAGAATAAGGAAAGATCATAAATGACCTTACATCAAGACTAGATGATGTGTCCAAGACAATTTAAGGTCTTGAAGAAGAAGTTGTTACACTTAAGTGTAAACATGAGTGTTGATAAACCACAAATGAGGTTAAGAAGAAAATTCATTTCAGAAGATTATCAGATGTAGAGTTACTAGTAAGAGCCAAGTGTGGTTTAGATGGGTTTGAAAAAATCTGGAGTAATCAAAGACCCACTTGCATGAGAAAGAGAGGAATTGGTAGTGAAGCAGTGATATCAATTGAATGATGTAAAGAGATCCAAAAGAAAGAATATATGAAATTTGGACATGTTGAAACATTTACTGGATTGCTGAACAAGAATCCCTCAATCCAATCTAATAGAAGAACTGAAGATTATCCTCAAACTTTCATAAATGACAGGTAGTACAACCATTCTCCCAAAGAAAAAGGCATGCTGAGAAATTTAACTGAGAAGAAATTTCGCCTCATGAAGTGTTAGTTCTGAGGCTATCTTGGTCATACCATGTCATATTGTGAAGACTCATAGAGCTACATGAATGGGGAAGATCTAGTAAGTCAACAAAGAGGCCAATTTCATGTCCACTATCTATTAGAAGAAATAGATTCTGTGGTTACTGTTTTTATTGTTCAAAATTTGGATATAAAGCTATGTACTGCAGTAAGATGTATAACACGATAAATTCATAAAACTCTCAAAGATGGATCAATATTCACCTTCCGGATGGTGTTTTTCACAAAAACAGGTTTTCTCCTTTGGAAGAAGATTATGGGTATGCAGTATCTGATTATGTGGAAGAATGTATTAGATGACATCAGTTCCTATACTCAATCCAATATCTCATGGAAAGGAAAGAAGAAGATCCAGAAATCCTATCATTAAGAAGTAACCCTTAAAGCTACAAAGATAAAAAACACCTGGATTCTTGATAGTGGATTATCATCCCATATGATTAGAAATGCTGACCTTTAGAAGAACATTAAAAACAAGGTTGATGGAACAATGATGTTTGGTAATAATGGTTCAATGAAGATTAATGGATGTGGGAATACTTCTCTCACCAATGAAGATCTAAAAAGACTGCAGTTATTTATGTGGACAGTCTACATCACAATCTCCTCAGTGCGAGTCAAATCTATGACTCTGGGATCATAGTAAAATTTAATAAAAATGGATGCACTATAATGGTAAAAATAAGGAATCCTCTTATGAAAGGCTATAGAACAGATGGAAACTTGTATCAGGTTGATAGCAAGGTGAGCTCCAGATATTTGTCTGTTGAAGAAGAAAACAACATGTGGCATCGAAGGCTAGGGCAGATTAACCAACAAGACTTGGAAACAATATCTATGCAGAAGATAGTCATGGATATTCCCATTCTGAAACTTGAGTGGGACTAGACTTGTGATGCTTTTATACGAGGGATGATAGTCTCTAATTCATATCAACCAAAGAAGAAAAGGGCATCACACCTTCTTGATCTCATATACACAGACGTCTTTGACCCAATAAATTATTCCTGAACTCAGGGAGAGAGGTACTTCATCCTTTTAGTTGATAATTATATTAGAATGAAGTGTGTAATGTTTATTCACATGAAGCGTCATGTACTTGATTGCATGAATAATTGTCACCATATTGCCGAGAATGATACTGAACGGAAAATAAAAGTCCCACGGTCTGAAAATGGAGGTGAATACATGTCCATTGAGTTTGGGAATTATCTAGAAAAACATGGAATTATACATGAGGTATCTACTCTGGGAACTCCACTTCAAAATGGATTTGTTGAGCATCAGAATCAATTGGTCAACAATATGGACAAGACTATGCTGATTGAGAGTTGTATCTCTCACCATTACTAGAATGAAGCTATTCATGCTACAGCGCATATTTAGAATCGAATGGGGCTTTATATTGGAGAAACAAAGACACCATATGAATTGGGGCACAGAAGGAAGCTTTCGTTGAAATACTTACATGTTTTTGGAAGAAAATGTTTCATCTGAAATAAAAAAATAATTCAAGGTATGTTTGGTGACAATGATGACAAAGGAATATTTCATGGATATTCAATGTATAAAAAATCAAAAAATTGTTTCAATAAATGCTAGGAGAGGATTGTGGAAAGAAATTATTTTACAATAATTGATGGAGAACCCCCAAATGCTTCAAATAATTCCCTTGTGGATGAGATAGAAGTTGAAGATGAATGTGATCATAGAGTAGATGCATGTACAGAAATGGAGGAAGGTGTACAAGGCCCCCATGAGCCACATCGTGATGTTGACCATGAAGAAGATTCTGAGGTTGAAACAATAGCTGGAAAAAATTCAATTGAACCTTAGAGGAGGAATCAAAGACAAGAAATTGATCAATCCAAAATCCTAGGGAATTGGATGAAACCCACACAAATGTGGAAAATGAGGACAAATGAAAAATCTGAATTCTTATCTATGGTGGAGGCTTCCTGATTTGAAGCAGTAAAGGATGAATCATGGGTGAAAGCCATGAATGAAGAGTTAGATAAGGTTGACATGAACCAAACATGGGTTCTAGTAAAGAGACCTAAAGGACACAATGTGATTGGTAAAAAATTGATCTTCAACAACAAGTTTTATGAGCATGGAAATGCTATATAATCATGGAATGACTGTTATGTAAAGGATATTCCCAGATTGAAGTTATTGATTTCAAAGAAACCTTTTCACCAGTGGCTAGACTAGAGTCAATCAGGATTTTACATGCCATGGCACTCCAAAGAGGATATAGAGTATATCAAATGGATTTCATGAAAACATTCTTGAATGGTGTACTCGAATAAGAAGTCTAAATTGAACAAACAGTGGATTTTATTCTTGGTACTGATTAAACAAGGTTTTTCAAACTGATGAAATCACTCTATGGATTGAAACATGAACCATGGTCATGGTAATCCTGGCTGGATTCTTACATCAAGAACCTATAATTAAAAAAAGGTGGAGTAGATCACAATATTTTTTGAAGAATTTTCTAAAAGATCAGGTAATGATTCTTATTTACATTGATGACATTATATTTGGTGGTATTAATCGGAAATCCACAGACGACTTCGCTAATAACATGAAATCAGAATTTGAAATGTCTATTATTGGGGAGCTCACATATTTCTTAGGGTTGTAGGTGATTCAAAAGAATAATTACAAATTCATTTCTCAGGAAAAGTATGAAAAAGAACTGTTGATGAAATTTAATATGCATGACTCAAAACCAATGTCAACTCCAATTTCAGTTGGAACCAATTTTGGAAATCATTAGGATGTGACCTATATAGATACCATAATGTACAGAAGAATAATTGGGAGCTTATTGTACCTGACAAAAAAATGACCAGACATTGACAATGCAACATGCTTAGCAGCCTGACTTCATATTAATCTAATGGAAGAACATTTGGCAGTAGTAAAAAGAATCATGAGGTATATTCAAGGTACTCAAAATTGTGTCTTATACATTGCTATAGGGAGGGAATGTAAATTGTCAACATTTTCTGATACTGACTGGGCTGTAGATGTAGTTGACAGAAATTCCAACAGTGGTGGAGCATTCTCTATTGGGAATAAATTTTCTAGCTGGTTGAGCAAGATACAAGAATGTACTTCTCATAGTACTGGTTAAGCTGACTATATCTTTGCCACAAAGCCATGTACTAAACATATATGTACTAAGAAACAACTAACTAATATTGATGAAAAGGTGAAGCAACCAATGTTAATTTACTGTGATAACTAGAGCACAATTGATCACACAAAGATTCCCATTCGGCATTCTAATAAAAAAACATATTGAAATCAGGTATCACTATCAAACAAAAGTCTGAGAAAGGCATGATTAGAATGTATCATTTGGGAACTGATGAGCAAGTGGCTGATATCCATACCATGCCACTATCAGTGGCTGTGTTTGAGGAGCATTGGATGAACCTTGGTGTTCAGCCACCTCCCAGTGTATAAGGAGGTTACAAAATACCCCACTCCCCAGTATGTTAACTTCATTTAATCTATTTATGGATGTGATGCAGGTTTTTGGGGTAGATACTATCCTAGCGGAGTTTGTTTTGAGCTGAACAATGTACAATTACTAGTCTTTGGGATTATTTTCAATGGGGGAGAAAGGAATAAATTCAGGCATGTCATGGACATGTAATTATTCTATGACATGATGATAATTCCCTGTTGTTGAAAGGATAAGAAGGAATAAAATGGACGTGTAATGCTTCTGTGACACTGTAAGAGAATTACTTGGGCATCATTGAGAATTTCAAAACTCGAGAACCCAATTCAGGCTTCCTCTCTGGTTTTGTACACCAAGTATTTCTCACGTAGACTTAGAGTGTTGGAAGATTAGATTCATGAATTTTTGGTTTGCATGTGGATGGTGATATATTGAATAATTTTGGTGATTTCCAAAAATCCCAAAGGGGGATATTGTTGGAATCGTTGTCGTTCTATGAAGGAATTGGAGTATGGATTTTGTTTTTTGTCAATCCTTTATTGCGCAATTAGTGTTTTGAAATCTGAACATAAAAAAATTGAAAAGGCATTGGCTGCATGAAAAATAGGGGTTGTGCGCTAAATATTTTAGTTTTTTTTTGTGAAAAATAGCATGGTGCACGAAATAGTAGAGATAGGTTTTTTGTGCAAAAAGTGTTTCTGAATCCGAATGTTGAAAAATGGAAAAGGTGTGGGTTGCATGGAAAATCGGGAGATGTGCACGAAAAATGGTACTTGGACGAAATATAATGCACCAAATGAGAGGTTTCATGCACCGAAGGGGGGTTTTGTGCCTGGGGGTCAGAGATGACTATAAATAAGAGTTGACCCCCTCATTTTGTATGGTTGAAGATATAGAGAGGATTCGAGTGATGATTCGGGTAAAAGGATCACATAAAGGGGGTTGCGCGAAGAAGCCAAGTATCGCAAAAATGGCCGAGGATGCGCGGAAAAACTATTGTTGCATTAAAAAGATTGGTGTTGTGGGAAAAATTCAGAGGTAGTGCATAACAAGATAAATTTGTGCAAAATAGTTTTCCACACGAAAATCATGTATTATGTGAAAAAGTGAGTACTTGCATGCAAAGGGTATGTGCTTCACGAATCATCTGTGTAACATGTTCGCACATTCTGATTATCTGTATTAGTGGTTTTGAGTGTTCAAGAGCACAAATTCAGGTCTTCCATGAATGAAGAGACTCATGCTATGCATAGGAAAAGACTTCCCTGCGAATATATTTAAGAGAACATCACTTCTTTAAACTGATTGTGACTTCACCAAAGGTAGTGAGCTAAGGTAGTCAATATGAGTGACTCAAGGGATATAGTGGGCTATCCATGAACAGTGGTAAAGGCACTAAGCTTGGGATATAGTGACTATTCCCAAACCTTTGTAATACAAAACATGTGAAGAATAATGGAATTTGGTACGACTGACAACCTGTCGGCATATGCTCCTTAGACATAGCCCTTAGTGGTGAACCAGGTAAAAAGTGATGTGTCATCTCTTGGAATGTGAATGTCTAATTGCTTCTCAAATCCATCATACAGGTTAAAATAGTTCCTACCAATGTAGAAAAAACATCCATCAATTTGAAAGAAAAATTTTACTCCCTGATTCACCCCTCCCCTCTCAAGGTGTCACAGGGTCCTACAACTGGTGCATTGACCATGTTGATGGCTAATGAGGTGAGGTGATCATTTATTAGTGGATGGGAATCACACAGCTCTTGTGGGGTAAATGAATCACATTTTGGTATTTTTATGGCCATATGCTTTTCCTATTATTAGTTTTGTATATATTCATACCTCAAATATTGGTGTTTAGCTGAGCAGAAATAGTTGTTTAGAAAATTGAAGGATGAGGTCAACCTGGGAATCACATTGCTTTGGGTGTTTCTTTATAATTAATTTGGTGGTAAGCCTGTTGAATCCCCTATACTCCAAGATAGTAGTGCAAATAATATAATCATCTTTTTCTATTGGTGTAGTTTCTGGTGAGCTGATGGGGTAACAAATCTACATACCCTTGTTGAGATGTTGTCAAGGAGGACACTATGGGTCCTCATTGCTATTTGTAAGGCCTAGTGTCTTTATCTACCGATTGTTGTGGGAACCCTCCTTATGGTATTCCTAGTGACATATCCCACCATGGAATTATCATTTTTATTCCATTTATTGTCATCTTGATTTATTTGATCTCAAGATGTATTGATTTCAACATAATTTTTGTTGTTAATGGCCGATGGGCCTACACCACTGATAGGTACGATATCATAATATTTATACTATCATCGTGAAATAAGGATGAATTTTTTGGAAGAATATTAACCCCATACTCAAATTTATATGTGGGGATATGAATCTTTCATGATTTTTTAGAGCATGATGAGGCTCCAGATTCAGTTCTGCTATAAGTTATTGTTGATTTCATATAGACCAGGGCATTGTGTTATTGGGGTGCCATAATTTTGAACCTCTATAATTGTTTTCAAATGAACTATACGAAATAATAACCCCAAGATAAGTCATACGGTGATATCAGGGGTCATTGGATGTTGAGCTACTTTTTAATAGATATATGTGTCCTAATACTTGGTGAGGGACTAGTATGATTAATTGTAGGTATGTGTGTGTCTAGAATAGAAAAAATATATTTTTATTTCCCAAATCCCCACATATCATTTCATTATTATATAAATCATTTTATGGGTCATCCTTCTATTCAACAAAATAGGATCTAATTGGTCATTGCCTTAAATTTGTGGTTGGCAGCAATAAGGATCCCTTCTAAAACAAATTCTTGGAATGTGGCAGTGTCACATAGGCCAATTGTCCCAATAATAATGAAATTTCTTCTAAAGGTGGGGGAAAATCATGAATATATACATATCTTACAGTGTATCTATAGGCTCTAGGTGACAAGTAAATCCATCCAATCTGTTCCCCTGCATCTCAGTAGAACATCCTCTTTCTTAGAAGGTGTCATCCCAAACCCAAACATCTCTCCCAATGTAATGGTGGAAGCAGAGATGATCAAATCCCATAGCGAAATGGATGGACACATAGAGATCCCATAAAATTGATCCATTCCATCCCCCAGATGATGGTATTTTGGGATAGATATGGGTACCTTTGGATCACTTAATTATAAGTGGTCATCCTTAAATGATTACATTTTTTCACAATCTCTTTAGGTGGAGGTCGAGGTGTTTCTGTTGATTCATCTATTTTCATAGACTGTGAATGGTTTCTTTTGATGTGATGCTTCCCTCTAATATTCCACTATCCACATGTAATTTTTCCATGAGTATTTCCCTATCGGATATGAGATATTATTACATGCATGTTTTGATTTGTGCTATGGGAACTACCTCTACAATAGGTGTCATCCCTCCTACCCCTAGTATAGATCATTGGGGTGGGGGAAATCTTCGGCAAGGGGATGAAATTTATGTTGTCTAATAGAATTGTATATATAACTTTTGTGGTGAAATTATTCATCAGATATGGCCCAAAACTAGAACTGCATGGTCCTAATGTGGGGGGATTTGACCAAACATGCCTGATAGGTGGATGGGGTCTTCATCCCAGCCAATTTGAAATGTCCTCCCATGCCCTGGGTGTAAGGGTTGGAGGTACATAAGTGGTGGAATGATCCACTAGGTCTCTTTTAGGGGCCTTATGGAAATTAGAGTCAATGACATTCCCTGAATCTTGCATTGGGTGTTCTAGATAGAGGATAATGAATCAGGGATGAGGATTTTCTACTCTTCGATCCATGGGGACGGTTGATTTTGGTTATGGAGATGGGAGGTGGGGGCCATTCTGGGAATCCACTATGTGGAATTTCTATAAGGTGATACTTTTCTATCCCTTAAAACCTTGGAAAAGGGAGGAACCCTTAATAAAATATCAAGGAAACACTCCAAAACTGGGTTTTAGTTGTAATGAAGTGACACTTCCCCCTATGAAGCCCTTATTCATGGTAGTGATGGCTTGGAATTGTAGATTTTCAGTCTATGAAGGCCATATAACTATAGGAATATTAATAACTTGTGATAGTTCATTGGTGATGGGGTCGTATCATAAATGAACTATTGCTGAAAACATCGTTAAAAATATATTGTTTCCTTAGGTCCATACAAAAATAATATTTTTTGACTGAAGATCCACCCATCAAAAATATATTTTACCGGTTATATATATATATCAACATTGAGGATATGAAGGTTCAAAAATTTTAAATAATTATTTGTGGTGGGTGAACCTCCCATCACAAATAATATAAAAAATATAAAAATCGTAACTAAAATATGAAATAAATTATTAAAATAGTAAAAAAATAAATATATTAGAACACAAATAATTAAACATAAAATTAAAAAAACATCACAATAATATAAAAAATTTCAATATATAAAACTATAAATATTTAAATTTGATAAAAATAATTATTTACTATGTTAATTAAAATGTTTATAACAAAGAATGTGTTAAAAAATACATAAATTCTTGATGAGGTGTAGGGTCATATGTGGGATGTTGTGCGGAAACATTATTCAAATAAATTGTGTCAATCATGGAATGCAATCCATAATCTGTTGTATCTACTTTAACTCAAGTAATCAACACTTTTCCTCCTAATACTGCTCATGTTGTCAATGAAATAGTTATTGATCTCATATAGGGTCTCCATATCCTATACCTGGTTTCATAGCTTCTCTTTATACTCTGTAGTCGATGATGATGACCCTCTACAAGCTCACCTCAAGATGGGAAATGAAAATGAATAAGTATCATAATAATTTCCATATATCAATCGATAACTAATACTAACAACTCAGTCTTTAGGAAAAGCATATTGAGTAACCGGCATAACTGTTGTATGGTAAAATCTTGTTGCATTAGTGGCATGAATCCCAGCCTCACCGTGATTTTCACAATGCGTTTTAGAATTCATGACTTCATACGAATCCTTCAGTTGAAATTTAAAAATAGGATCCGCCAAATATTTTTATAGTTAATTTTATAACTAAAAAAACATGCTGACCAAAATATGATGGTGTCATCCACCCGTAAAATCTCCACTGATAGGATCATTGTTCATCCTCTTATGAAAATCATACTCCATAATATTGGGATTCTCATCTACTTATACGGATATTAAAATGAAAATTTTACATTAATAATAATATAAATTATTATATAAAAGTATATACCATATGTCTTTGATGTGTACTAAACATATGACAACCATATCTATGAATGAATTCCTTTTTCCCTCAGTTTTAATGACTTAATAACAATATCCTATGAAAAATATCTACAACATAATAAGAGCACAATCCATCCCAATCCTGAGAAAAAAATAGTGTCAATGGCTACAATAAAACCAATAAAAATAATGATTCCAGTTTTTCATGTATCTCTTTCTGAAATTGTTAAAAAATTGATGACAACACTCATGTATTCAATCCTCACAAGCTACATAGACAGTTTTCCCCATTCTATCTTCGATGGGATACCTCAAAAAATAAGAATAATTAATAATAGCATGTAAATAATTAAATAAATTTATAAATAACTATTATTCATTTAAATACCATCCAAAGATCAAACATGTAGTTTCAAACATGAATGCCAATATTATCCCACATAATTCATACTCCAAAATAGTAATTCTGTAGAATAACACTCTCATATCCAACAACAATATGCTAAAAATGTGGGATAATAAAAAATAATCATACAATTATTAAATAAATAAATTAATTAAAATTAATGGTAATTAATGAAAATTAACTGCAATAAAAACTGAACATGCATCACCATGTGTGGATCAAAATCAATATATTGTCATCACTCATGAGTAATGTTGGGAATCATCAATCTCATAATACCATGATACATTTGGTTCGACGATGAACCACATCCAACAAGAGGGTCGTATAATGAAGAATTGGAAACTTCTCTAGGAAGCATATCCTCCTCAATGATATGGAACATCTCATCGAAAGTATCATTATTCATTTAAAAAATAGAAAACAATTTTTTTTTCAAATAATAATCAAATACATGTATTATATATATTGATTATGACTATAAGCAACATCCAATTGTTTCATTATTTATCTGTATCCACATCTTCACATATCATGGTGTCAAAATATTCTTCCTCCTCCTCAATATCAACAATTTACAAAGGACATTTAGCTTAATAATAACTTTATAATTAAAAATCATTTGTTACATCATCCAAATCAACCCATAACTGTGGGTTTTCATTATCGATTTTCATGTTTTTTCTTTGAAAATATGTATTAGGAGATAGATGAAAATATTTTGTTCCTTAAAAATAAACATTACTATATGCACTCTGTGTTAACTAATTTTCATGGTATTTCATTTAATAATTATCTAGTAATCAATTAACTCTATTGAAGTGGAATTATAATTTTAATAATAAATTTCAGGTTCATGATGATCTAATAAAAAAAGTTCAATTACTATAACATGGATTTTATATTTAATGTTAATTATTCCATGGAATGTATGAACAAAAAATACAAAATTATTATCAAACCAATGACATTTAAACATCATTACATAAATCAATTGAAGATAACAAAATTCTACAATTTCATCCAGAATTCCATAATAGTCAACATCATTAAATCTTTGACAAGATCCTCTCAAGAAAATACATATATTTATTATTATTTTTATTCACAATATGCATGTTTATGGAATAAAAAAACATTAACCACAAATAAATTATAGGATTTATCCATTTTGGATTGTGGGATTCTCAATACACAGAATCAATTAAAATTTTATTTCGCATGATGTGATACATAAAAAACTAAAAAAATAGCAACATGAAAAGTAATAAATATATTTTATATGTTATATAATAAACTATTTACTTTACCAGGATTTGAATCATGTATGAAATATTATGTCAACAAAAATTTACATTACCAGCCTCTGAAACCAGTCTGAAATATTATGTAGTCAATATCCTTCAATAGGTGTAATTTTTGGAAACTTTTTCGTGATATGATCATTTTATAATCTTATAATATAATAATAGTAATTTACTATAATTTTTTTTTAGAAATAAGTGAATGAAAATATCAATATAAAAATTAGGTCATTTATTTATAGTTTATTAGAAAATATGTATTAGCCATCTGATGTTCATCATTTGGAATCCATCACTCAAAAACTCCATCAAATCAAATTTCATACTGAATAAAAACTTATAATTTAATTTTTTTTGCAATTTCAACAATTCACTATTTATGGACAGTTATATTATGTTTTAAAGGATTGTCTGGTTTGATATAATGGGATCAAAATTGTAATTCCCCTACCATATAATCTCAGAGCTTGTGTTTTTTTATTACATTGGAACAATTATAATGATAAAAAACCCAAAGGACTGGTCAGTTTAGCAGTTTTGGAAGGCCGAATGAAAGACATGATAACCATAACACATTGGTATATAGAAAATATAATCATGATAAATAATAAAATTAAATAAAAATGAATCCTTGAAATCTTATAAAAATATTTATTCTTCATTACCTAGTTAAATGAAAAATAATATTGGTGACCTAAAATTCATTGAAATGGTCTGTAATGTGGAAGCAATAATGATAAAAATAGGAATAAATCAACAAAAAAGGTAAATAATCAATAACAAATTTCATTAACATAAATATATATGGAGTAGAAAATTTGTAAAGGTATGAAACTGATAACTCAATTATTTAATCAATATGGTGTTAATGAAATGCATATATAGATTTTATCATACGTAAAAATCATGTAAAATTATAACTAAAAATGAAATATCTATAAGAAAAAATCAATATTATTGGAAGACATGTCTCAGGAATAGGAAAACCTAATATATGGAGATATATCCTTTAGATAGTTTAAAACTAATCATAGAAACATGTTTAATATGGATAACTTGTTTTTCTCATGAGAACCTATCCATGCATCGAGGATCTATTTAAGGTCTGGGCCCAACTGTCATTTCATGTCAAAAGTAGTCCTCATAACAAGTAATCAATTTAATCAATATGATTTATCAAATATAAATATTGAATAAACAATATTTATTTATCAATATATCTACAAATGAGGATATGTAATGATAATTATTGTTGATGTTTCTGAATGGATACATTATCTAAATATTCATAAAACATTCTTTAAGAAAACATAATATTTAAACAATCAAAACAGTACCATACAGCTTTGAAACACTTGACTACCAATTCCCTGTGAATTAAATGAAACATATAATATCATTAGAATAAGTATATTCCAGATACAATATGTTAAAATTTATTATATAAACCATAAAAAAATGTTTTGGTTCTTAACAACAAATAGGTGTTAATGGAATGTAATTTGGGAAGAAATACCTTACCTTGAGCCTGACTTATCACATGTGTCTTTATATTCCATACTAATAAACGTATGATAATTATATACATTCTTAATAACCTTTTTCTTGTTCATAAATAATTTTGTTTCACTTAGTACAATGTTGTAAACAACTACATTGACAATTATGTTTATGTCTGGGGTTTTGACTAAATTAGGTTTGTCGGTCAAAAACTACATAGATATGTCAACAATGGGAACATGTCATTATATAACTTATCCAATAAAATAATCCAGATATAATTATAATTTTCATACCAAAATAATACTTATAAAATGACCATCATATATTTTTATGAAAAATGAATAGTCGTTACAATCATTAAGATGGTAGGTCATACGTATGCAAGAGTAACATTCCCATTTTTTCAAAGATTATTATGGAAAAAGTTAAGTAGTAATAATATATTAAAATGATAATTATATCATATATATCATATTATTTAATCATATATACAAATATGTATATATATATTAATTTTTTTTGGAATCACATCGTGTCGATAAGGAAGTCATCCACACATCCACGAATAACATTATCTCTTTTTATGTGTGTGAAAGGGTGTTAAAGAAAATGATATGTTTTAAATTTATAGAAAGGTATTTAATTAATGAATATATTATATTTCTTTATGTCATAGTTATAAAATTAAAACTAGCATTTATATGTTCTGTGTATCTCGTGATCGAGCCACGTCACTTTTAGGAGGAGATAGAACACACTTCTAGAAATTATGTGATCATATATAAAAAATGGAAAGCATAGAATTATTTTCAATATAAAATCTAAATAATAAAAAAATTATAAATATAATATATAAAAAAAATTTCCATCAAAAATCCCACCATGATTAGTGGTAAAGGAAAAATGAACAATCATCGATTTGTGAAGCAATAATTCATTTTACACATAAGTGATAAGTTCATTACACACTATATAGAATTGTGTGGAACTCTAGGATGAACACATAACATGAAAAAAAATATTAGAATATTTGGTATAATTTTTTTTAATATAATAATTGTATAAGTATAGTTGTTGGGATTGAGAATGAACAAAAAGAAAAAGAACTTGAGGAATGATGATACCGCTTCTTTGGGTAAATCATTTTTCATTGCACGTAATGCCTCCATATTATTTATTTGATTAAAAGTGGATCTTTATAGGATGATGATATGTGTTTTTATTATATATTTTTAATGATCTTTGTAATTCAAAAGTTTCTTGAGAGGTGTGAGTAAATGGGAGGGGTGAGTTCATTTTCATAGTGGTGGATACGTGTCACTCTTAAATATTTGGAAATGGAATTACTCCAACATTTTTCCCAAGTCATGTGGATATAATAATGGTCCATATTTGATCAAAGGTATTATAGGGTCTAAATATAGATATCAAATGTTTTTAACATGATTTTAGTTCATTTTGGTACTTAATAATAAGGACTAGTCCTTTGTCAGACTAATTTTTCGTTTAGTCACTGTAATTAATTTATTAACATTCACTAATATTATTGGTAAAATTCATTGTTGATGTAATACCCCAAGCTTCTATGGTACGATTCTCTTTGAATAACTTGATAGCGTGTGTTGTACGCAACACCGAGTTCTAACACACCATAACTAATCAAACTAGCCGTTATGAATTGTAATACCTACTTTTTGAAATTATATATATTTTATATTTCAAAATGGAATTAATTTTTGGATTTTGAATATCGAATTTAGCCTAAGGTGAAATCTTGGTACTTTTCGGATTAATTTAATATTTTGATGAATAGTGAAAATTACTAAATTTTAATTAAAAACAATGTTTTTAATCAAAATAATTTATATTGATAAATTATGAATTTGAGTGGTTTTAAAGTATAGTTAGAATATATTTTTACCATTTAATAAAATTTTGGTCATTGTACATAATTTCACAATTAAAACGAACATAAACAAGTACCAATCATTTGATAGTTATTATTTCTTAAAAACACGCTTTTTGTTTTCACAGCGAGAATTAATTTTAAATTAATTTCTGCCACTTCTGTATTTTGAATTTTGAAAAATGTATTCTATATTTGGAATCAGGATGTTCAAATTCTATAAATAGGTAACTTTTATTTTTAGACATTTTGAATAATTACTTCGGTAAATATTTTATTTACCATGGTTAAAGGGTAAATCCGGTAAATAAGGGTTAAAAAATAATTTTATAATAATAAAAAATTACCCTAAAACGTGTCCTAACCTTATTGGTTGATACATGTTCGACCATAGGAATATTTGGGACGATTTTGGGACCCCATGGAGCCACTTGTAAGTGATAGGGACACTTTATTTTAATTAAGTTAAAATGAATACAAAAATGACACAAGCATATATCTTTTAGAAAAACAATTTTTAAATATGGTTATATATGATGTATTTCCGACTATAAATATTAATTAAGAAGTTAAAAAGATTTCCTATATAATGATATTTTATTTATAATTTTTCGAAATTATATAATTTAATTTATTTATGACACAATGATAATGCAGTGATTACCATAATAGTGAAAAATTAATATAATTGATATTATAAATACACAAATAAATATAATTTGAGACTTTTAATGAATTAAACTAATTTTCTAGGATAATATGACATATTAGGATTTATTTAATTAACATTTTTCAATGTAATAATTGTATTATAAGTTTCACAAAAATCAACTATTGAATAGTGTCATAATTGACAAAAAAGAGTTTTTAAAACAAATATTATATTATTAATTGATATTAAACTCCTAAAAATAATGTTTCCGGCCAAAGAACTAATATAGTAATAATTGTATCATTAATGGACCACTTGGGGGTCTCTTGGATATATATAGTATGTTTGTTAACTATATAATATAAAAATACAAAGTGACATGGTAAATGTCAAACTAATTAACTAAGAGTTAAAACTAAAAGATAAGGTTAATATATTAACCCAAACCAGTATAAATTCTATTGGATGAATTATTTTCGACCTATACCCACATTAACCATTGAATAATCAACTTTGGAGCAATAATATACCGAATACTATTTTATTGTAAAATAATATTTCTAGTTTTTCCAAAGGTTCCCCTCACCCCTATTATAAAAGGGAACTCTTCCTTATCATTTATTCACACATTCAAAGCCTTTTGGTTCGGCAAAACTCTGCCCCAATACTCTCCCAACTTCCCTCAATACATCCTAGAGGCCTTAGTTTGATCATAAAGCCAACCTAAGGAGACCTTTTTATCAAATAAAATGGAAGAACTCGAAGAAGAGGTAATGATTGCACCACCCTTTTCCAAGTTCCTATCTTCTTCCACTTCTTATTCCTTTGTTTTTACCATTATAAAATAATAACTCCAGTATCATATATATATATATAATGTGATGTTATTATAAATATGGTACAACCATATTCAGTATTCTATCTATCCTTTGAATAACATGTCACCATACGTGTGTACGTACGGCTTACCGTCTCCACGTTGTGGTGTAATTGTTATTCAATATATTATTATTTGGATGGGTATAATAATGATGTGTAACTCATGTAAATAATAAATATAACATGATAATTATTCTTTATATATGATATAATATCCAATTATATATTATTTTAATATCAAAAAAATGATATTGTCGCTCGTGCATACGTACGGACTACCGTCTCCATGAACGCGATAAGATTCATTCTCCATCATATCCATTTAAATATAATTATCATTTGATTATTTAAAAATAATGTTTAACGACTTAATATCATTCTGGATATGAATAAGATACAACCTATCCATGACAAACATGGCTTACATAACAAAACATATAAAATAAAATGAGTAAGTTAACACCCGAAACGACAATAATACTAAGATATTATTAACAAAGAAATGTTAAAAGATAATATATGATATCATATTAATATATATGATTCCTGTATAATTTAATGACAATTAATTCACCATTATACAGGAGGTTAACCTACCCTCAACCAAGGAAAAGTACAAAGTAAGGGTTTACTTCACAATCTCTTAATTATCTGAGGTTGTTTATACGTAATAATCTAATGGGATCTCTTTATCTTCCACATCCATGTTTCATAAAAATGTATTTCAAAACATTTTACTATTTAATAGAATACTGTTTAAAGTCATTTATACCCTCGTTTGACTTTTTATAAGAGTTTTATAAAGGAATATTTCCATCGTTTTCCAAACAAGGTGCTTTTAACCTTTTCAACAGAATTAAGGTAAGAATGTTTTTTTAACTTATACGGTGGGTGCAGTTATTTTCTGCCGTTATAAAATCGTTGAAGTTTCCCTTACAATCATATAAGAATATTTTCAAAGAAAATGTATTATTTCATAAATATACGACTCTTAAATGATTTAAAAATAGAAAGAGATATTTCACTAAAAAGAGTTTTGATTTCATCTATGTCAAGATCCTTTGATAGATTTTACGCTTATTTGAAGTTGATTTATAATGACACAAAACTTCTATATTTTATTAAAGGTTTTGTGATATGATTGACTGTGGATGTGATATTTTTATATCGTTCATAGTTTATGGTGAAAGTATTGACATTTCGTATGCTAGTTTTAATACGAATGTGTATGTTATGTTTAAAACATTTCATATGGGAATGCATTGGAATTAATATGTGATGGGTGGAGCCCGCTATAGCTCATCGATGAATCGTTAGTTCTCATGAGACAAACTAGTGTCTTGGAACAAGGCCTTGGAAAAATTTTATTTGTAGCCTTGGCACGAGGCCTTGGCTATGTGGTTATTATAGTCTGGCATTATGCATTCCATCATTATTAAATTGGTAATTTATATTGAATGTGATTATCCGATTAGTAGAATATCCAAGTGAATAAGTAAATGGAATTATTTCATTTTGTTTTTTCAATACTATGTTGATGTTCATGTTTAAAAGGCTTTTTTAAGTTATACATTGACTTATATGTTATTTCTTATTTATGAATGTTTCCACTATATTGTTATCCTTAATGTGCATTTGAGCTCACCCCTTTTCTATGTTTCATTTTTCTTAGGATGTGAAGAAGTAATTTATGAATGACCTGCAGGGATAGTATGTGGGGATATGAGTGTGGGATATGGGGACTATGTTTTTGTAGTAGTATTTCACATTATGATGTAATGTAAAACTTTATGAATATATCTAGTGTTTCCAAGGATACTAAACCAATCAGTCTTTCAAGAATTTTTCTTTCTTGTGATCATGACAATGTTAGGTAATAATGCACCGACTCTAGGTAACTGGGGTCGGGGCGTTACAGTTTGTATCAGAGGAAGTTTAGTACGATCCTTGGAAGCTAGATTTAGATAAACTCTGATTACAACACGTAGACCTAAGATGAACTTTGAAGATTAGTATAGAAGAACTTCCTAGAAATTTGGTATTGTAAAGATTTTGTGAGTTTTCCGAGCAATACATCCCTGTCTGGATACAAGCATGTAGAGGCGGCTCCGGCACAGATGTACCTAGGGGTAAAACCCGAAAACACATCTTTGAGCTAGACTCGAACGAGAACTGGTTCACGACAACGGGCCTTGCTGCACTCTTAGTTACGACACTCCTGGGGGATATGCTTAGGATAACTCTCATTTTATTTACAAATCATTATGAAGGGTTTATGAGTATATACTTCCTCAAAGAAAACATTTTTATGATTGTGGATTTTATCTATAAATAGTACAATTTATGTTAAGTGTTTTATAAGTATGGGATTATGTATTTCGATTCATAAACTGATCTAGTTTATGCCATTGTTTAGAAATGGTGCCTAGTGGAAGAAATGGAAACCGTATCAATGCACGCACTACATGTAGGGATTTCCCTCCATCTCAAGATAATTATAGTGGAGCTGGTGATGCCACTAGTGCCGATCATCTAATCACCATACTAGGACAACTTACTCAGGTTATGAATAATAACCTTACCCGTATAGATCACCCTGGTACATAGCGTGGAGGATCAATGATAGATCGCTTCATGAGGCAACAACCTCCAACGTTAAATTGGAGTACAAATCCCTTAGTAGCTGAGCAATGGATATTTTCCCTAAAGAAAATATTTTAGGCTTTGGGGAGTAGTGAAAGGGAAAAAGGTATCATGGTAGTTTACTGCCTCACTGGAGATGCTGATCAATGGTGGTCATTGATTCAAAATACGAAGAAAGATGACGAAGTATCAAATATGGAATTGAGGGAGTTCAAAGATATGTTTTTAGAAAAATACTTTCCTCGCGACCATCGAGCAGATATGGAAAGGCAGTTTCTGAGTCTGAGACAAAAGGAGGATGAGAATGTCACAAAGTTTGAGGCTAACATTACAAGGGTAGCAAGGTATGCTGGAGATTATATACGTAACCCCGGAGGTATGATTGATTGTTTCATTGATGGTTTAAAACAATTTCTCCATTGAGAATTAGTATCACAATCCTTCTCGTCGTATGAAGACATTGTCTCATGTGCTATCAAGACCGAAATGGAATTCTCTATGTCTTATTACTTTAAAGCAAAGCAAGAAAATAAGAGATCTACTGATCAATTTGGGAATGGAAATAAGCAGAAGAAGGGAAATGTTGAATATCCATCCTGTGGTAAATGGGGGAAGAAACACCCCGGTACATTATTGAAGGGAACGACAGTCTGTTACAAGTGTGGTGAAAAAGGCCACCAAGCTCGTGATTGCAAAGGAAAGAAGAAAGCTAACAATGTTCAGTGCTACAATTGCAGGAAGATGAGGAATTATGTAAATGAATGTCCTAAGTGTCAGGGGAACTTACCTCAGAAAATTCCAAGGGATCAAGGCCAAGCTTATGCTATCATTACTGCTGAGGTGGAAGCTCCTAAAGAAGTGGTGGCATGTAATTTAATGGTTTCCTCAAGTTTAGCAAATGCATTACTTGATTCTGGATCATCGCATTGTTTCATATCTTCCCAGTTTGCTAAGAAAATTAGATATTTCCAATTTTATTTAACAAGGGAGTTGACAGTTAAAACTCCAAGGGAAAGTATCATTGCAACAAAGTGTTGTGAATCAGTCCCCATTAGTGCACATAAATATTCTTTATCTGCTGATCTCATCATCATACCTATGATTGAGTTTGATATAATCCTCGGTATGGATTTGATTTCGGACTATGATGTGAATATTTATTGTAAGAAGAAGGAGGTTATGATTTATGATGATGATAATAAGGAACACCTTATCTTTAGAGCAGAATCGTCACCACCTAATTCTTATCTAGATCTACCCCCAATAGCTCATCTAAATTCAATTATTGGGGAGGAAGAGAATGAAATGACTATGGGTGAGTAAAGGAATGTTCAAATAGAGGATGTACCTATTTTTAAAGAATATATAGATGTTTATCCAGACGATTTACCTGGACATCCTCCAGAATGAGAAGTTGAGTTTTCCATTGATTTAATTCCTGGATCATGGCCTATATCGAAGACCCCTTATAGAATGACCCTTGTAGAATTAGTTGAACTAAATAAAAAACTTGAGTAATTGAGTAATAAGGGATTTATTCTCCCTAGTGTTTCTCTATGGGGAGCCCCTGTTATTTTTGATAAAAAGAATGATGGATCTATGAAGTTATGTATCGTCTACAGGGAGATCAATTCTATAACAATAAAGAAAAAGTATAACCTACCTCGAAATGATGATTTATTTGACAAACTACATGGAGCTCAATACTTTTAAAAGATTTACCTTCGATCTGGATTCCATCAGTTGTGTGTGAAGAAGGAAGACATTCCGAAGACAGCATTTCGAACAAGGTACAGGCATTACGAGTTTACTGTAATGCCTTTTGGATTGACTAATGCACCCTCTGTATTCCTGGATCTGATGAATAGAGATTTCAAGGAGTATCTCGATGAATTTTTTGTGGTAATAATTGATGATATCTTCGTATACTCCAAATTCTACGAATATCATGAAAATCACTTCTGCATTATCCTAAAGACTCAGAGTAGACATGAATTATATGGGAAGTTTAGCAAGTGTGAATTCTGGCTTTAGGAAATTTATTTTCTTGGCCATATTGTCTCTAAATATGGAATCTCTATAGATCCTTCTAAGTCCTAGGAAATCCAAGAATGTCCAGCACCGACACGTATAACCGAGGCACATAGTTTTATTGGTTTAGCAGGTTATTATCAACGTTTCGTCCAGAATTTTGCCATGTTGGCTAACCCATTAACGAAGTTCACACGTTAAGGGGTTAAATTTTTTGGAAAAAATAGTGTGAAGAATGTTTCGAAGAACAGAAGAGAATATTGGTCAATGATCCTATATTGACTCTACCATCGGGGAATGATGTGTTTGTTATTTATAGTGATGCATCAAAGAAAGGACATGGTTGTGTCCTTATGTAGAATGATAGAGTTATTGCCTATGCATCACGACAGTTGAAAATTAATGAACAAAAGTATCCTACTCATGATCTCGAGTTAGCAGTTGTGATCTTTTCATTGATGATATGGAGGCACTGTCTCTATGGTGAAGATTTTGAGATTTATACTGATCACAAGAGTTTGAAGTATATTTTCTCACAAAAAGAACTCAACATTTGGCAAAGGAGATGGCTTGAATTATTCAAGGATTATGATTGTACGATACACTACCACCCGGGGAAAGAAAACAAGGATGCAGATGCTTTGAGAAGAAAAGACCATGGAGTTTTGAAAGTGATTAGAATTGAAAGGGATCCAATTTTCATAGATCTAGTGATGATGGACATGGGAATAACCATGGAAGGTGAAACATCAATGCCTTTTCAAATGGTTTCCAAACCATCTTTACTAGAAAAGATTAAGAGTTCTCAGATTGATGATGGTGAATTTCAAAAGAATATTAAAGCTGTGAATGATGGGAGATTAAGAGATTTTGTGTATGAAGATTGAATTTTGAAATTCTGGAAGAGGTTTTGTGTTCTCGATATACCTGATCTAAAAAGGGAATTGTTGGATGATGCTCATTGTTCCAATTTCTCTATACACCCTGGGAGCACAAAAATGTATAGAGATTTGATAGAACATTTTGGGTGGGACAACATGAATAGGGATATTGCCGATTTTGTGTCAAGATGTATGGTTTGTCAACAAGTGAAAGCTGGAAGGCAACAGCCTGGTGGAGTATTGCAACCTCTTCCCATAACTGAGTGGAAATGGGACAATATTATGATGGACTTTGTTATGGGACTACCAAAGACTCCTAGAAGAAACAATGCAATATGGGTTATTGTTGATCGTCTTTCCATGTCAGCACATTTTCCTGCTATAAGAGAAGATCTAACACTGGAACGTCTAGTAAGACTATATATTAATGAAGTTGTGAGACTTCATGGAGTACCCCTATTGATTGTTTCTGATCCTGATCCCCGTTTTACTTCAATATTCTTGAAGAGTATTCAGAAATCCCTAGATACTGAATTTCATTTGAGCACTGCCTACCCCCCCAATACAGACGGACAATCAGAATAGACTATTCAAACATTAGAAGACATGTTGAGATCTTGTTCACTAGACTTTCAGGGTATGTGGGATCAATATTTACCTTTGGTAGAATTTTCCTATAACAATAGATTCCATTCGAGAATTCAGATGGCACCATATTAAGCATTATACAGAAAGAGATGTCGCACACCAACCTATTGGGATGACGTTGGTGAAAGAAAACTTGTAGGTCCAGAACTGGTGGAGTAAACGATGGAAAAGGTGATGGTAATCCAAAATCACATCAAAGCAGCTCAAAGTAGGAAAAAGAGTTATACCGATAATCGAAGGAAGGATTTGAAATTTCAAGTCGGTGATCATGTTTTAATGAAGGAATCTCCATGGAAGGGAGTCATAAGTTTTGGAAAGAAAGGTAAATTGAGTCCTAGGTACATCGTACCTTTCAAAATTCTAGAACGAATTGGGGCTGTAACTTACTGATTGGCAATGCCGCCAAGTCTCTCCAAAGTTCACGATGTGTTCCACATATCTCTGTTGAGGAAATACATGCCTGACCCAACACATGTACTCAAGTATGAAGAATTAGGACTGGAACCCGATATGTCTTATTGTGAAAATCCCGTCAGGATTCTTGATACAAGAGAACAAGTACTGAGAAACCGGACGACGCGTCTGGTAAACGTTTTGTGGAGAAAGCATAAGATGGAAGAGGCAACGTGGGAACCCGAGGAACATATGATAAAGAACCACCCTACTCTTTTCCTGAGATAATATTCTAGAAATTTCTAGGATGAAATTATTTTAAGGAGGGGATAATGTAACACCCCAAGCTACTACGTTACGCTTCTCTTTGAATAATGTGATAGCGTGTGTTGTACGGAACACAGAGTTCTAACACACCATGACTAATCAAACTAGCTGTTATGAATAGTAATACCTACTTTTTGAAATTATATATATATTATATTTCAAAATGGACTTAATTTTTGGATTCGGAATATTGAATTTAGCCTAAGGTGATATTTTGGTACTTTTCGGATAATTTTAATATTTTAATGAATAGTAAAAATTACTAAATTTTTATTAAATACAAATTTTTTAATTGAAATAATTTATATTGATAAATTATGAATTTGAGTGGTTTTAAAGTATATTTAGAATATATTTTTACCATTTAATACAATGTTTGTCATTGGACATAATTTCACAATTAAACCGAAGATAAACAAGAATCAATCTTTTGATAGTTATTATATCTCAAAAACACGCTTTTAGTTTTAACAGCGGGAATTAATTTTAAATTAATTTCTTCCACTTATGTGTTTTGAATTTGGAAAAATGGATTCAATATTTGGAATCAGGATGTTCAAATTGTGTAAATAGGTAACTTTTATTTTTAGACATTTTGAATAATTACTTCGGTAAATATTTTATTTACCATGGTTAAAGGGTAAATTCGGTAAATATGGGTTAAAAAATAATCTTATAATAATAAATAATTACACTAAAACGGGTCCTAACCTTATTTTCTGATACATGTTCGACCATAGGAATATTTGGGTCGATTTTGGAACCCCATGGTTCCACTTGTAAGTGATAGGGACACTTTATTTTAATTAAGTTAAAATGAATACAAAAATTACACAAGCATATATCTTTTAGAAAAACAATTTTTACATATGGTTATATATGATGTATTTTTGAGTATAATTATTAATTATAAAGTTAAAAATATTTCCTACATAATGATATTTTATTTATAATTTTTAGAAATTAAATAATTTAATTTATTTATGACACAATGATAATGCAGTGATTACCATAATAGTAGAAAAATTAAAATAATTGATATTATAAATACCCAAATAAATATAATTTGAGACTTTTAATGAATTACAATAATTTTATAGGTTAATATGACATATTATTATTTATTTAATTAACAATTTTCGATGTAATAATTCTGTTATAAGTTTCACAAAAATCAACTATTGAATAGTGTCAAAATTGAAAAAAAAGAGTTTTTAAAACAAATATTATATTATTAATTGATATTAAACTCCTAAAAATCATAGGATCGGCCAAGGAACTTATATCATGTTATGTGTATCATTAATGGACCACTTGGGGTCTCTTGGATATATATAGTATGTTTATTAACTATATAATATAAAAATTCAAAGTGACATGGTAAATGTCAAACTAATTAACTAAGAGTTAAAACTAAATGATAAGGTTAATATACTAACCCAAACCAGTATTAATTCTATTGTTTGAATTATTTTCGACCTATAGCCACCTTAATCATTGAATAATAAATTTTGGAGCAATAATAAACCGAATATGAATTTATTGTAAAGTAATATTTCTAGCTTTTCCAAAGGTCCCCCTCACCCCTCTTATAAAAGGGCACTCTTCCTTCTCATTTATTCACACCTTCAAAGCCTTTTGGATCGGCCAAACTCTGCCCCAATAATCTTCCAACTTCCTTCAATACATCCTAGAGGCCTTAGTTTGATCAGAAAGCCATCCTACAGAGCCCTTTTGATCAAATCAAAAGGAAGAACCCGAAGAAGAGGTAATGATTTCACCACCCTTTTCCAAGTTCATTTCTTCTTCCACTTCTTCTTCCTTTGTTGTTACCATTATAAAATAATAACTCCAGTATCATATATATACTGTGATGTTATTATAAATATGGTACAACCATATTCAGTATTTTATCCAACCTTTAAATAACATGTCACCATACGTGCGTACGTACGGCTTACCGTCTCCACGTCCTGGTGTAATTGTTATTCAATATATTATTATTTGGATGGGTATAATAATGATGTGTAACTCATGTAAATAATAAATATAACATGATAATGATTCTGTATATATGATATTCTATCCAATTATATATTATTTTAATATCAAAAGAATGATATTGTCGCTCATGCGTACGTACGGACTACCGTCTCCACGAACGCGATGAGATTTATTCTCCATCTTATCCATTCAAGTAATATTATCATTTGATGATTTAAAAATAATGTATAAGGACTTGATATAATTCTGGATATGAATAATATACATCCTATCCAGGACCAACATGGCTTATGTAATAAAAAATATAAAAGAAAATGAGTAAGTCAACACCCGAAACAACGATAATACTATGATATTATTAACAAAGCAATGTTAAAAGATCATATATGATATCATATTAATATATATGATTCTTGTATAATTTAATAACAATTATTTCACCATTATACAGGAGGTTAACCTACCCTCAACCAAGGAAAAGTACAAGGTAAGGGTTACTTCACAATCTCTTCATTATCCGAGGTTGTTTATACGTAATAATCTACTAGGATCTCTTTATCATCCACATCCATGTTTCATAAAAATGTATTTCAAACCATTTTTACTATTTAAAATAATATGGGATAAATTCATTTACACCCTTGTTTGACTTTTTATAAGAGTTTTATAAAATAATCTTTCCGTCATTTTCCAAACAAGGTGCTTTTTAACATTTTTGACAGAATTAAGGTAAGATTGTTTTTTAACTTATACGGCGGGTGCGGTTATTTTCCACAATTATAAAATCGTAGAAGCTTCCCCTAAAAGTTTATAAGAATATTTTCAATGAAAATGTTTTATTTCATAAATATATTACTCTTAAATGATTTTGAAATAGAAAGAGATATTTCTCTAAAAAAGAGTTTTGATTTCATCTATGTTAACATCCTTTGATGGATTTTACGATTATTTGAAGTTGATTTATTATGATACAAAACTTCTATATTGTATTGAAGGTTGTGTGATATGTTTGACTGTGGATTTTCTATTTTTATACCGTTCATAGTTTATAGTGAAAGTATTGACATTTCGTATGCTAGTTTTAATACGAATGTTTATGTTATGGTTAAACCTTTTCATATGGGAATGCATTAGGCTTAATATGTGACGGGTGGAGCCCGCTATAGCTCCTCGATGGATTGGTAGGTCTCATGAGACAAACTAGTGTCTTGGCACAAGGCCTTGTAAAAATCATATTTTTAGTCTTGGCACGAGGCCTTGGCTATGTGGTTATGATAGTGTAGAATTATGCATTCCATCATTATGAAAGCAGTAATTGATATTGCATGTGATTATTCGATTAGTAGAATATCCATGTGAATAAGTAAATAGCATTATTTCATTTTATTTTTTCCATACTATATTAAAGTTCAAGCTAAAAGGCTTTTGTTTTAAGTAATACATTGCCTTAAATGTTTATTCTTATTTATGAAATTTTCTGCTATATTGTTATCACTACTGGGAATTTGAGATCACCCCTTTTCTATGTTTTATTGTTTTCCAGGATGTGAAGAAGTAATTTATGAATGACCTGCAGGGATAGAATGTGGGGATATGAGTGTGGGATATGGAAACTATGTTGTTGTAGTAGTTTTTCACTTTATGATGTAATGTAAAACATTATGAATATATCTAGTGTTTCCAAGGCTACTACACCAATCGGTCTTTCGAGATTTGATCTTTGTTGTGATCATGCCAATGTTATGTAATAATGCACCGACTCTAGGTAACTGGGGTCGGGGCGTTACAGTTGATATTATTATAAATTATAAATTATAATTAATATATATTTATAAATTATTTTACAAATTACTATAATATAACATCCATAAATTAATTAACATTTAATCTCATATATGGGATGATAATGTGGGGTTTAAAAGTAAAAACGTTCCAAAGTTTGATAGAGTTTTATATATAATTTCAATGTGAAATTGATCCACATGACCTAAATTGAATTACTTTTGATATATTTGTTATATTTTTTACTTTAAACCCAAATAAAAATATAATTTAACTCTAAAAGTAAATTATAATAAAAAACATCACTGAATTAAAATTCATTATTTTTTATTATTCTCTAATAAGATAACACTTCGCTAAAAAAATAAAAAATATTCATAACCTATGTTTTGTTCTTATTGAAAATATTATGTCTATTTCATACAAATAAAATTATTAAAATATATAAAATTTTATTTAAAATTGGTTCTTTATTAAATGGCTATAAAATATCCATTATAAAAATATTGGGTTTTATGCATATTATTGGGTTTGTTCTTATCCTATAATCATATAATATATTGGATGAATATAAAAAATATTTTATTTGATATATAACTTATATATTTACTCAATAAATTATATAATTGTTTAATAATTTAATTTTATGTGCCAAACATGAATAAGTAGTATTTTTATAAACCGAGTGTTGTGTGAATTAAAATCTAACATAATATTTCATGGTTTTCATGCTATCTATAAAACTAAAATTATTTTAAATGAAAATATGGTAATTTATTAAGGTGACATAATATTCCATCCTAAAAAAATTTATCCCTCATAATTTTATTGTTATTTCCTACAAAAAAGATGTTGGTACTTCTCCTTCATAGAATCCTATGGTTCCCATGTTGCTTATTCCATTTTATGATTTCTCCAATGAATCATTACTAGTAGTGTAATTTAGTTAATAAATAATTTATCTCTAGTATCAAGAATACCGATGGGTTATTCTCAATATGAGAGGTTAGGTTCAAACACTATCTCATAAGAGACCATAATATGTGTTGGGTTTGGTATATACTTATTTAGAATAGATATATAGAACATAGCATGTACCATTGAGAGATCTGGTGGCATTAATAATGATATGAAATAACTCAAACCCTTACCGGAATTTCAATGGATTGAATGTACCTGAGACTCAGTTTTCCTTTTTTCAAACCTAATAGCACCCTTACATAGAGACACATTTATAAAAACATGTTCTCCCACTTGGGACTCTAAATATTCCATCTGATTATCAATATATATCTTTTTTCGTACATTGATATGATCTAATATGAGCAATAATTGAATTTACCATTATGACTATATCTTCAAAAATACCCAGACCTAAGAGTTTCATTTCCCCTACTTCATCCCAAAAAGTTTCCCAATGAAATCTATTTCAATATAATTCTTTAAATGTTTCCAATTGAAAATGTGAATGGAAATATTTTTTATAGGAAAACACTACCAATGGTAAATACTAATCCAATATATCATGAATGTTGAGTGATAATGGCCTTAATATGCCTTTCATTTGTTGAATTTTTCTTTTTGACTGTTCTTTAGTTTAATAATTGTAGAAATTTCTAAAATTAAACTCAGTATCAAGATCATTTTGGAGAAAATTATAGAATATAGAGGTAATGTTGGGATCTCAATCAGAAACAATTTATAGAGGTGCACCATGAAGTCTTACAAATTTATTAATATTGAGCCTTGTGAGGTGCTAATGAGGCAGGTCTTCTATTATAGAAAGTAAATGTGAATATTTTGTTAGGAGATCAATAAAAACTAATATTTATTAATTCCATCTTGGATTATTTTTTAGTCCCATGAAAATTTCTATAGTAATTTAATACATTATTTAAATTGGAATAGTAATAGGTTTTATTACTCATTAATGATTCTCCCTCACATCATTCACTTTTTGTGTAACCAAACATAGGGAAACATAATCAGTAATTTACCACTTCATTATATCCCAACAAAAATGTTCCTTCAAGTCCCAATAATATTTGTGCTACTGGGGTGTACAAAAAATTTGAGCAATGTGTTTCATCCAATGATTCCATTATTAGGTCTGGCATTTATAGAACAGAAATCCTCTTAAAAAATTTAATAACACTATCCCCACAACAATGTCTTCTAATTTTCCATCATTCACATAATTTATTTTCTTTTTAAAGTCATCATCATGAGATTTTGAATTCATTATCCTCTCTAATAAAGATTTTATTCAATAAATCAAACAATTATTTGTGTTTACCCATCCTTATAAATTCCAATATCAATAATTACTAGATATATGAACATAAGATCATCTCAATCCTCATTTATATTATTACTCCATGATCATTTCTACACAATGAATCTCCTGCCTTATTTACTTTCCTTGGGTGCTAGTGTATTGATCAATCTTCATCCATGAGTAACTTGATACATCGCCTCTATATCATATTGATACCAGTCTGAGAGAAGATTTATTTTAGTGTTTTATGATCATTGAATATTTATCATTGTTCACCATTGAGATAATGTTTTCCATATATACAATGATAAGGTTAGCGTAACTAATTTGAGATCATGGGTCGGATAATTTTGTTCCAGAGTATTCAATTTCCTGGATTCATACGCAATAACATTATCATTTTTCATTTCGATATAACAAATTACATTCCTCGATGAATCACTATAAATGAAAAACCCATCCATCCCAGATGGTAATGTCAAAACCATAGAATTGACAAATATTAACGTTACTTGATCAAATAATTTTCCACATTCCTTTTCACATATAAACATAACCACTTTAAATGAAATATTGGTTAATGGGTTAACTAATCAGTCAAAATTACGACAGAATAATTTATAGTAACATTCCAAACCAACAAAACTATGTACCTCAGTTATGTTTTTCAGCATAAGAAATTCTCTAACTACCTTTTTCTTGGTAGGATAAAATGATATTCCACCATTGGAGTTAATATGCACAAGAATAAAAACATCATAATGCCATAAATCTCACTTAATATATTTATTAGATAAATGATCCCTTATAAGAGCCCTAAGGACGGCCCACGCGTAATTCTAATGTTCCTCATAGAATTTATAATAAACCAAATTATAATCAATGAATTCTAAAAAAAATGGTCAAAAAAATCCTTGAATACTCTATTAATTACGACTGTAAAAATATAAGGTGCATTAGTCAATCCAAATGGAAATAATTTAAACTCATAATATCCATACCTCATCTGAAATATTGTCTTTGGAATTTCTCCCTTATTCACTCGCAATTGGTAATATCCCAAACAAAAGATCAATATTTGAAGAATACTTGGGATCTGGGAAGTTGATCAAACATGTCATAAATTCGAGTTAGAGGATACTTGTTCTTTATTGTAATATAATTGATTTACCTATAATCAATGAACAACTTCAAGGATCTATGTTAATTATTTAAAAAGGGAATGTGGGCTCCCCAATTAGTTGAAGAAGAGAGAATAAACAATTTATAAACCAAATAATATCGTCATTTCAACAAATACACTAATTATATTGTGGAAATACTATAGAGAGTCATGGATATTGGTCTTGAATAAAGGATTAAATCATGAAAAATTCTATTTCACGTTCTGGGGGATGTCCAGGTAATTCCTCGGGAAATACATTAATGTATTCTTGTACAATATATAAATCCACAATTTGATGATTAACGTCTTCTTATATAGGTATTTTTTATCTTCTTCCACAGTAATCATAGACTATGTAGCTATTGACAGTGGATATAGATAGAAATATAATGTGTATGCTTCTTCTCAATGGTAAGGGAATTACACCTTCCTCACAAATTCTAATTTTGTTCTTCTTTTAATAAATTTTCACGTTATATTTTTAATGCCATACCATACAGAGGATAATAAATAAGTCAAGCATATGTACTTTGAAATGTTTCGCAGGTAAATCTTATTTTTGTGTCATAATAGGGAATGAGTGTAGCATTTTGGTTACAATGATATTTCCCCTAGTAGTTTTGACTAACAACTTAGTTATTAAATAAAAATAGAAATATCTAATTTTCTTATCAAAATGGGTATATATAAAAGAGTGAACTAACCCTGAGTCAAATAAGGCTTTTCAAAAATTTGAAGATAAGATTAATGTACCTTCCGCCACATAATTTTTAACGTATACCTTCATTGTATTAGTCACTTAATCTTGGATATATGCCCTTGGCCTAAAAAATTATGGATTCCCTTGATTCCTGATGTATTAATTTAAATAGTTCCCCGTATCCCTCTAATTTAAATATGGTTATAGGTTTTTTTTCTTATTATTTTTTTACTATTGAAAATGGTGACCCCTATCCCGACACTTAAAACAGACTCATTGTCCCTTAAAAAATATCCAAAGTTTCTATTTCACATAGTTTTCACAAGATGTTATGTTATGTTATTACTAATTCTTATTTAACTAATTATATGATTCATAATTCTCATATAGCCTATTATTCCCTTCTTTCCACTTGAATTAATTTATTTTCTAATATTACTTCTTTTCATTGATGGAAAATAAACTATTTCATTGTATGATGACAAATTATAAGAAAAAAGTTTTCATCATAGATTTTTCATAAAGAATTCAAAAAATTGGTTCATATTTCACTCCATTTAACCAATATAATTTGTACAATACATAGATAACCATGTAATGGTAGCTTCATGATCTATAACACTATCTTCTTCCTTTTACATTAAACTAAGAAACAACCTCTTCAACTAAACTTGTTGATCAAAATGAATGTATTTTTCAAAGAATATCTCCTTAAATGTTCTCCATTATATGAGTTCTATTTATTCTTCCTCACCCGTAATTTTTATCAATATCCAACATTCACCAGAATCACATTTCATGATATCTACTGAAATAGTATCTTTTCCCATTTCATCGCATCTCAAGACATCAAATATCTTCTTCCAAGATATTATCAATTTCTCCACTAAAATTGGATTGGTAGTCTTACTAAACGATTTTTTATTAATTCATATATTGTGATCCATCAAACGATATTATATAGGTGTAATATGTTTCTCCATTTACGAAATTATATTATTCATCACCTGATTAAGTTTCCCGACTATAGGCACAATTTTATCAATTCTAATATCAATTCAATTGGCTTCCTTAGAAGGGATGTCTATTCCTTTTACAATAATATTGACATGATTCTTCTTTCTAGACACCATTTGTAATTAATGGAAGATACTAGAGAAGGTCAAAAAATTATAATCATTTTATAATTCAAAATAAGGATTTACACTTAACATAAATTAAAACATTAATGTATAGCTAATCTTATAAACATAAAAAATGATTCTATGGGGATATAATTACTTTTACATCCTTCAAAATGGTTTATAAAGGAAATGTGAATTATCCTAAAATAATTCCTTTGGAGTGTTAAACCAGGTGCAGATTATGGTTGGTTGTCATGCACCACATTTAATTGAGTCAAGTCTGGGTACCTTGTTAGAGTTGTTACTCCAATATATATCTATGTGAGAACCACATCCAAATTTAGTATCCAAATAGAGATTTATTTATAGGAATACCAACATAATCTCAACATTACCAAAACTGTAGGAAATTATTTTATACTTATCCTCAATGACTATATTTGGTTTATGTTCCTTAATATATATTTTGTAAATCTAGTATTCAAGCCTTCAACAAAAATTCTTTCGATAACAATAGTAACAACCCAACCCCTGATCCTTGGATCCTGTGGATTACATTATTACATTGGAATGATTATAAGTAATAGAATCTTAAAGGTCCTTTCAGTTTAACTATTTTGGAAATCAGAATTTCAAACATGATACCAATAATAAATTGGGAAATAGTAAATACAATCATGATAATTTATAAAATGAAATAAACAGTATCCTTGAAATCGTATTCAATTATTTCTTCTTCATAACCATGTGAAAGGAAACCAAGAAAGAGTGACCTAAAATTCTCAGTAAGGGTAAGTAAAGTGGAATAAATAATGAATCAATGGAAATAAATTAACATGGAAAGATAAATAATTGATAATACATTCTATTTCAATAATTAGGCAAGGCATAATCCATACTTAAAGGTAACAAACTAAAAATAACAATTTAAAAAATACACTAAAAATGAAATTCATTCGTAGATTTTATCTTATAAAAACCACATGGAAAATAACAATGAAAGATAACATATCAATTATGTAAATTCTTAATTATTGGACTTCATGTCATAGAAACATGAAAACATATATTCTCAAGATCCATCCACCAAGTAGCTTAAAACTATAGGTAAAAAAATTTAATTTTTGAAGCATAATTGTCTAATGAGAACCTATAAACGTGTGGATGGGATAAATAATGTTTAGGCCCCACTTGTCTTTTATTTTCTGAAACATTAATCATATTGAGTAATAAATTTAATCAATATGACTTATAAAATATCAGTATAGAATAAATAATAAAAATTTATCAATACCTCCTCAAATGAGGATATGTTATAAGAAGGGTTATTGACATTGTTAAATTGAAATACTATTGAATGATAATTAACACATTATTAATGAATAATAATCATTAAAAATTCACATGGGGCTCACTCCACATTGAAATATTTGAATATCAATTCTCTCTGAGCTAAATGAAACAGAGAATATAAAAAGACGAATGTTATTCATGATATAACATGTGAAATCTCAGTATATTCCCCATATAACATCCTATTGGTGTATAACCACAAATAAATATCAATGGATTCTCAATGGAGATTATATCCCTTAACTGGAGTCTAACCAATCACTTGCGCCTTTATATTCCTAAATAATATTTTTATGTTAATTATTTAATTTATTCATAACCCTTATCATGGGTTAAAAACAACTATGGTAGGTCAAATATGATCAAAGGGGGCATTATATAACATCTACAGATTAATAATCATGATATAATTAAAATATTTATAAATCAATTATAATTTTAAAATAGATAATTAAATTTGGTTATAAAAAATGATTCAATATTACCATCATAGAGATGGTAGAAATTATGTACAGATGTCTAACAATCCAATTTTTCTCTGGCAGCTACATAAAGACGTTAAGTAAAATTGAACATTTCAGAATGAAAATTATATCATAAATACGATATTTTGTAATCATATATAATTATATATATGATTCTTGTGATGTAAAAGGAATTACATCGTGTTGTGGAGGAGGTAATACACATGTCCACGAAGGATTTTATCACTTTTTAAGTGTGTGAAAGCATAATAAGGAAAATATATATATTATATTTCCACAAAGGTAATTATTTCATTAATATAATATTTATTATTTATGACACATATGTTTAATTAAGACCATACGTTATACATTCTATGTATCAGGTCATTGAAACACATCCCTTTTAGGATGCAATAGTCCATACTTCCGCAAACGATGTAATCATATTGGAAATAATTGGAAAGCATGAAATTATGTTCAATATAAAAATTATATAAGATTAAATACATTATAGGTATCATATGTATCATATATAAACAATTTTTCATCAAAATTACCAACTTGATAGGTGGTAAAGGAAGAACGAACAATCATCATTTTAGTAGGTGGTAGTTCGCCGTATAAAAAATTGATAAATTCATAACCCATTAAGTGGACGTTTGTTTATGTGTAGGTATAAACATTAAAATAAAAACATCTTAGTATATTTTCGATATTTATTTATGTAATCATGGAATGAGTATAGTTAATGGGGTGGATAATGGAAATAAAATTAATTATCTTGAGGAAGCATATTAACAATTCATTTGGTAAATCTGTTTAATTTACAAAAATGGTGTTTTTGGATGACATTATGCATATGTGTAGGCTTCTAGGATGATGTTATATATTATTAGAATCTATTTGGGATGATCTTATCCTTAAAAATGTGTCTTCAGAAGTGTGAGGTGGTGGGGGTGTGAGTGACTTTTTATAGTGGAGGACGAGTGACACTCTTATAATGTATTTGACTGGTAATTGGGACCCATCATACCCTTGTGAATTGGATTCAATAATAGTAAATATACATAAAATGGAGGATATGATTGAAATATGGTGAAAAAAACTGTTTTCCATCTTTATAGTTCATTTTGGGCCTTAATATTATTCATTATTACATCATCATGATTTTTTTTCTTAATCGATATAATTAGTATTAAACACATTCATTAATATTTTGGGTAAAAATACTAATTTGACCTTATTATTAATTATAAAGTATTCTTATTAAAAACATGAAATCCATATTTTTAAATTAAAAACCCATAAAATAATTGAAATAATTTATGTTTAATCCTGTAAATGGGATGGTAATACGAAGTTAATTGTAAACAAATTCAAAATATTACTATGTTTTTATATACAATTTCAAAGTTAAATTGATTCCAATGAGCTAAATTGTATTAATTTATGAATAATTTATATTATATTAAATTAGATAAATTAAAAAAATAATTTAATAGCAGAAAAAATTTCGTTGAAAATGTAGTTTGGAATTAGAATTCAATATATTTAACTCTTAATTAAAAAATTAATCTTCATATAAAAATACCAAAAAATTATCCTAATGTATATATTATGTTCTTATATCCATTATGAATCTAATTTTAGCATATAAATTTATAAAAGAGTCAATTAAAGGATTTAAACTAGGTTCCCTATTGAAATGTGGTAAAACCACCATTATAAAAATATAGGTCTTTATGAGTACTATTGGGTTTGTTCTTATCCTATATCGTTCATATATATTGCATGAATATTGAAATTATTTTATTTGATAAATAACATATAAATATAGTATATCAATTCTAAAATACTGTAATTATTTAATTTGTTTTCTGAAACGTGGCTACATAGTATTTTTTAACTAGGTGTAGACTGCATTGAAAACTAACATAGTTTTTCATGTTTCGAATGCCATAAAGAATATTAAATTTTTTAAAGAAGTAAATTATGTTAATTTATTGGTGATATATAAGAAATAATAAATTTACACTTGAAAATAAGATTATACAATTAAACCTTCAACTATTTATTTGTTACATACCTTTTTATTAAATTTGTTTATGAATCCCTCATATGAGTACATCCATCAAAACTGTACTGCCCCACAACATTTTTATTCCTCTGTAAAATTAAATATCAAATGATCCATTGAATGAAATAAATCCAATGGAATTATTTTTATAGTTAAAAAAAATAAAACAACATTTTCTTAAACTAAAATAAGTGCATCACATTTTGTTGGAATCATATAAATGTATCAGGAAAAGTATTGTATTTCTATTAGTGAAACCCAAATAAAAGAATTATACAATCCTACAAGTCTAATATGTAAAATTAGATTCATTATAAAATGAAAATCATGACATTATAATCGTGAAATATGACTATTTATGACACATCTATCCAACCGACTTTATAAACTCTTTCAATCAAGATGGTTCTAACTCAAGAAATTTATCAGTATCATTCAATCATTTTTTTCATTAAATGAATATCAAAAAACCCATTTTATGAAAATCTAAAACTATAATTGACCTTGCATAATGTTTTTATAATCTTAATCGAAATTGTATTAACTATTTTGATACCAAAAAACATAATGATTTCAAAAACCAAAATGCAATAGATGACGCCTATAATTTTTAAATGTTTCAAATATCATATGATAACATTTCTTACAATAAAAATTATTTTTCCCTTCCAAAAAAAATTCAATTTTGGATGATTTTAATGATAAAAATAATCATCACCCTCAATAAATACGATATTTATACCAGAATCGTATGAATACCTGTGATGATTTATCTAATCACGGTCTTGTAATAAAGACTTTGTTCTATAATTCGGTTCCATATTTTCCTAAAAAATTAATATAAAAATATTTTTTATGATTAATATTACACAATGAAGATAACATCTAAAAAATACAAAATCAACAAAATTAATAATTAGATGGAAATAATTTCAATTCTATATAATTAATGCTATTTTTCCTAATTAAAATAATTTTGAGGAATTTTTTCTAATTACCAGTAGTTTTTTTATAATTATAATATATCTTCATTAAGGGAAACAGATGTATGATCTTAGTGTATGAGGGAATAATTTTATGGATGTGATGAAGGTTATGAAGGATTGAATGAATTACAGTGCCCCAACATTTGGACCATTTGGAAGATAGGAATTCATTGATAATCACATGAGTTTACCAATGAACCCTCTGCTCCAAATGGATTGAACATAATGGAACTAGAATTAATTCACTCCATCAACACCTTCATCCTCTCCATTAAAATCATCCCATCAGAAAATTGGGGGGTAGAGAGGATGAAGATGATAATATGAAGAATGAATTTAAGGACCTCTCAGTTTAGACAGATTTCAAAACAACATTCTTGGATAAACCTATATGTGATGGAAGAGGAATAAAATGTGATAGATAACAATGACATTCATTTTATATTATTTTCCATTTTAGGATAAATATTTCATAATGATAAAATTAATTTATACTGGAAATAGTTCATTTACAATATGATAATTAGTAAAATATTATTTTCCATGAAAATATATTGAACCAAAAAATGGAAAAAACTCATTATGAATGTCTTTGTTATCTATCACATCATTTTCATCTTCCATCACTCACATTGTTACTCATGACAACTTTTCTTAATATGGATTGATCTCAGGGGAACTATAATTCATTCACTCCCTTTGTTCCATCAACCCCTCAGCTAAATGCTACCCTTAGATCTCATGGTCAGCCTTCTATTACTAATTGTGGTCAATTTAGGGTAATTTTTGGTTAATTTTCTTAATATTGTTTTAATTGTATTAATTTTTTGTAGTTCTAGTTTTTTTATTGTTGTAAATTTAATTAATTTCCACACATTACCATTATTTTTTACTAATATATTATTAATAGTGGTCAATTATGGTAATTACTTCACATTACCACTAATTTGTAATAAATACATCTTATTTTCTTTAATTTTTACTAATTATATCTCATTAATTTTTTTTAACTAATTATCACTTAATTGTTGCTAATTTTTGTAGTTATTACTCATTACCCTTACTTTTTAATAATTACACCTATTTTCATGGATTTTTTAGGAATTAACTCTCATTATCCATATTTTTTATTAATTACTACTCAATAGCTATAATATTCACAAATTACAACTCATTATAAGTAATTATTTCTAGGTAACTCTCATTACCATTAATTTTCACTTATTATGAATCATTTAAAAATATTTGTACAAATTACCACTCATTTTCAATATTTCTCCAAAACTAATGTTGTTTTCCAGTATGTTTTACTAATTTTTGCTCATTACCCTTGTTTATTACTGATTACCACTCATTACTAGTAATTTTTACTATTTTCCTAGTATCAAAGGTAATTTTTTCTTATTATCAATCATTTCAAGTAATTTTACTAGCTACCACTCATTATAAATAATTTTTCCTATCTACAACTCATTATGAGAATTTTTTAGTCATTACCACTCATTGTTGTTATTTTTATCAAATTAACATTATTTTATGGTAATTTATACTAATTATAGCTCATTATTGCTAATTTTTATCCATTTCCACCCATTTCAACTAAGGTTTACAAATTACTGTTCATTATCGGTATATTTTAATAATTTCCACTTGTAACCATTAATTTTTAAAAATTACAACTCATTATCTGTAATTTCTACTAATTACCACACATTAACACGAATTTTTTCTATTCTCCACTCATTAGTACATGTTTTTACTAATTATTTCTAATTAATAGTATGTTTTAGTAATTACCACTCTTTACCAGATTTTTTTTACTAATTAACACTCATTACATTTAGATTTTGAAAATTGCATCTTATTACTAGTAATATTTACCAATTACAACACATTTCTGGTAAATTGTTCTAATTACATCTTTTTCAAGCAATTTTTACTAATTACAACTCATTTTCAATAATTTTTACTAATTGTCACCCATTAGTAGTAAATTTTACAAATTATCATGCATTACTAAATATATTTACTAATTAATGCTCATTATTAGTAGTATTTACTAATTAATAACCATTTATGAAAATATTTTCTAATAATCATTCATTTATCATAATTTTTACTATTTACCACTCATTACTAGAAATTTCTATTAATATACTATCATTTCCGGTATTTTTTACAAATTACCACTCATTTATGATATTTTTTTCTAATTATTGCTCATTACCTGTAATTTTTACTAATTAAAACTCATTTCATGTTTTATTACTATTTTGAGCTCATTACAAATATATTTTATTAATTATCGCTCATTTCCACAATTATTTACTAATTAGATGTCATTACTAGTTATTTTTACTAATTTCCATTCATTTTCCTTAATTTAATATAATTATATATCATTACATTTAATTTAAATTAAATACTGCCCATTTTCACTAATTTTTACTTATTAATGGTCATTACCAAAAATATTTTCTAATTATCAGTCATTTTCATTATTTTTTAAATAATTATCACTTAATTTTGTAAATTTTATTAAATTAATGTTCATGTTTATTAACTGTAGCTCATTAGTGCTCATTTACACTCATTTTTACTAATTTCTCCTAATTTTTTCTAATATTTACAAATTCCCACTCATTACCACTAATTTATACATACTTTCAATCACTAATACACATTTCTATTAATTAAAACTATTTTCAATTAATTATCATTAATTTTAAAAAATTAATTCTATTTATTCTTTATTAATGTGATATTTTACTAATTATAACTAATTATTACTATTTTTATATATTATTAATATTTACATTTAATTAATAAAATTTATTTCAAATTTATACTAATTTATAACAATTAAATAAAATTACTATAAATTAAAATTAATTATTACTTTTTTCCAATTATTATTATATTTTGTTAATTAGTACTATTTATTTATATATTATAAGTAGTTACTACTCATCACAACTAATTACTGATAACTAAAAAATTAAATACTAAATAAATCTAATTACATCTAATTAAAAATAATTATGAGTATTTAAAACTACTTAATTTTAATTAAAAACAATAACTACTACTTAAAACTAATTTATAACCATTAAAACTAATTATTTCTAACTAAAACTAATTATTGATAATTTATATTAAAAATTTCCAATATTCGTTAAAATAAATAAATTAAAAATGAAAAAATTATAAAAAAATAACACAAAATTGATTATTTATCGGAGGAAATTCCAAAAGTGTTCTATAATGTCAAAAATTATATCTTTTAATGGAATAAATTAAGAAGATCATAGGTGAATATAGGAGAGGATATGTGAGGTACTAAGTGGATAGATGTGAAATTTGATGATAAAAATCTTCTGAGGAAATCAATATACAGGTTAGATTTTCAGCGAAAAAACAATTTGTGATGGCTCTACTATCACGAATAGTATTTTTTCAGTGGTGGCCATAGAAAATAAAACTAACCATGAATAATTTTTTATAGATAAAAAAATTATTTGTGATGGGATTCGTCACAAATACATAACTACAGACACATTATTTCAAACAGAATATAAATTCCTATTATAAAATACCTTAATGATGAATAATTTTTGAAATGGAAAAAAATACCCATCACAAATAACTATTCCTTCTATTTTGTGCTTAATTGTGAAAAAGTTATATGTGATAGAAACTGATTATCGTTGTAATTAGATATTTTTTTGGTGTTATTTTCTACGAGATATGTTTCACATCGCAAATAGTCCTGCAATGAGTAAAATTTGGGACGATCGACTATCCCATCGCAAATAGGAATTTATCTATAGTGTATCACTAGTTGAGAAGAAATATTCCCGTTTTTTAATGTTAATGAGAGCATTGATATCCCCCACCCCCATTGAACACTCTCAGAGGGAGAAACTGTGAGAGGACACCCTGGAGCTATGACAATTGCCACCACTGCGGAAAAAGATTAGTCACAGGAGATTGCCACACCATCTGTTCTTTCTCCCCCACTTTGGAAGGATTTGGTGGATCATTGATCATTTACTGTCACTTGAGTCATGTTGGATATGCTAGGCTAATGGTCAATACATGTCTTCTGAAGGTTATTCCCAGCATTCCTAACAATTCATACCCTCTCATGAGGGAGGAGAAGGGATACATTCTCTCGTTTTCATAGAATCAGTGTTTCCTAATGCTCATCATCTTCCTAGTGTTATGGAAAAAGAGACTCATTTAGGTTTCACCACTTTTTTTATTCTATCCAATGATGTTTCACATCAGGGTGATGACACATTTTCATTGCATCTCCTGGAGTGACCCCCCATCCTTGGATTGGTTGGAGCTCCATCTGGGGTGTGCATTCCCTCATTCTTTCCTTCCAAATGTAGTTTGCCTCTATCACCATAACAATGATGTCTACTCATTGATCATTATGGGAAAATGGTATTTTGTCTCTTCCTTTCATGTATTTCTACTTTTAGTTTTTCACCTTCTTAGGTACTCCCTCATATATTTAATACATGCTCATGAATCTTGTTCTCAGCTCCATCTTGTGGTATACATTGGTTGATTATGCTTTTTATTGTCACAACATAGTATTTAACTTTGACTTTGTGATGATGTTAATGTTTTCAATCTTGAGAATGTTGATATTTCATAAATATCATCTTCATTTGATCCTGAGGGAATCTCATATATAAGACATCTTGGGTATAGGGCCTAAAAAGTCTTTTATCCACTATAAAGAAACTTATGTCTTGGACATAATGCATCCATGACTCAAATCCATGGCCATCGCATGTACTCTACATAGTGTAGAGATTATCAGGAATTTGGTGGGTTTGGTCATAGGTTTAACATATTTTGGGGAAAATGGTGTAAGGTTGAGTGTGTGCATGGGAGAAATGATCACACATTGGAGTTACACCTTCTAGGGGAAATATGCCGATTTTATGATAGTGTTAGTAGATCTTGATCAAAAACTCCATGTATTTTGATTCCACTATTTATGGTCATGTGATAGGACATTTCATTGTAGATTAATATCATGCAATAAATACACTCACATCACAGAAGGAGTGACATCAATGGATATTGTGGGTATTATGAATTAAGGTTTCTTAAGTGTTTGGTCAGATTGTTAAAAGTCCAATTTGAACTCAATTTATACACATTAAATAAGAATTATTGATGCATTAAATTATTCTCTAAAATGAAAATTATACATCCAAAGATGATTCTCCAGAACACTAAATGATACAATTCATGGTATCAATATTCAAAAACACTAAAAATCTACTCCGCATGTGAGGTTTAATCTTGTTAATTAGACTGATAGTTTTCTCCATTAATGAAATTTAAGAATATCTGTTAACATCCAATAATAGGTCATATAATTCATGAATTCTAGAAGTTTATAAGAATATAATTTATCAATTGTATCTATGTACATACTTTAATTACACATTCCTTGTCGATATAACACTTATAAAGAATTACAGTCAAGAAACACTTTCATGGATCTAATCCTTTTCACTAATCCTAGACACATTTCGACATTCAGGAAAACAAATCATTATTTATATTTAATAATATATTCACTATTATAGATATGGCCATCAAAATCATGGAAAAAGTGCATTGAAAAATCTAAAAAATCATTGATAATCTAAGAAATATTAAAAGGGGTCTCTTTTAAAAGTGATAAAAAGAGTTGATAATGGACCCCATTATAAATGATTCTTTTGTAGTGCTGATAAAACACCATTTTTCAATTATTTTTTTAAGGACTGATAAATGTTAAAAAAAATCAAAAAATTTCTACAAAATCAGATTTTGCAGACCCCCCATATGAAAAGTCGATCCAATATTTTAAAAGTAGTGTCCCTGCCACCCCTCCCCATTAAAAGCACTTCTTTGCCCCTCCCCCTTTGACAATGATATTCACATACTTCATCCACTCATGTGTTTGACAAACATAGTTGGGTTGCGAACCTATTACATCCCCCTTATACATCAACACATTTTCAACTCTACCATGTTATTTATTTATTTTATGATATTTTAATATATTAATATATTTTTTGTAACATTTTTTATCTATATATATACATATCTAAAAAATGTTTTCCATGCATGTATGATTATAAATAGATACATTTATATATATCTATGTGTGTGTGTTTTCGTCTAGAAATATAATAATACAAATTTATATTTAGTAATATTTATTATACAATAATATTTATATACGTATATTATGATTTTTAGATAAATAGTTATATGTTATTCAATAAACTCGAAAAAATATATTTATATATATAAGAACATTATGTATACTTTAATTATATAAGCATATTAATATTCATTAATTTTTATTTCAAATAAAATAGATATTATTTTTTATTTATATAATGTTTATATATTGATAAATATATTTAATTTTTAAATATTTTTAAATATATATTTATAAAATTAAGTTTTTATGTGTGATTATATGAAAAATATGAATAATTTTTTATATATTTGAATATAAATAATAGTAAATTTTGAAAAATCTAAAATTTCAAATCCATAATATCAATGTGAATTTAATCCTAGAGAATAAATTCATTCCATACTAAAAAATGGAAAAATACCCCTTACATTCGTATGGAAATCCATCGACTATAAAAACATTGGGGTACCCCCAACTAAAAAAGCAGTTTTTGGGGACATTTTGTCCTTTTTTGCCTCAATTAATTTAACATAGGGTTCCCCTATATCACCCCGCCATATATTTCATTGTAGGATTTGATTTGATATTTGGTAGAAACCATTTGGACACCCAGATCAAAAGTTATGCTCACTAGATGTTTGAGTTTTGTTTCAACTTATTTTCAATGTTTATTTAATATTTTATTTTTATATATTCAATTTTTCTAAATTACTATTACTCAATAATAATTAGAAATCCATTAATTAAAAAAATAGGGTTAATTTTTTTGTAGTGCATTTTCCCTAATTATCTTATATTTTTAGTTTAACTGTCTATTTAGCATTATCTATAACTTATTTTAAAAATATATGTTATATTTATATCAATATAAATATATTAATATATGTTAATATATTAATTTAAATGAAATATTTTTTTTGTAATATACCCTTTACCAAAACTGGAAAATAATCACTGAGAATTATGGATCTTTATTATCACTTATAAAATAAGCACTGATATATGGGGTCCCATTAACAACAACAAAAAATCTGTTCCTAAAGGGGGTACCATTATCAGTGCTAGAAAATCCATTATAAAGTGTTACTCTTATGATTTATTTTTCTAGAACAATTAAATATACCCTTTATCTGTTATTTTTAATATTAATTATAATGGTACCCCTTTTATCATCACTTTATTAATTTTATTAAATGGTGGAACTATGTAAAACTATTTTTGTGGTAAAGGTTTATTTAGGCATTACACAATACCAAGACCTTATCAACTAATAACATTCATATTTAAATATTTATTGTAAATATGATAATTTTATACCATTATAGTTTAAGAATCTCATTTATTCAAAACATTATCAATTGATCACATGAATCATAGCATATGTTCCAATATATGAAATGTTTTTTCATATAAAATGATTTCTCTAAATAAATGTGATTAAAAAAATTGATATTTTTTAAAATTCTAGTATATGATAACCAAACACCATGTCAATATCACTAACTAAAATAATTTCCCTTAATTTAATAATAAATTTATTTTTATAATTATTCCTTTTAGCATAGTCTTTTAATTGAAATGAGCTGTGTTCTGCATCTTACACAATTTTAACATGTTTAGTGTAAACTATGTTGGTTAAACATACATGGACTATACTTATCTTAGAGGTGTTTACATAGTTGGCATACAATCAGTAAAACCATAAGGGATAACCCGATTGAATACCCCTGTTGTATTTATTAATATATGATCAGATGGAAAATGGTTTTGAAACCCTTGTGGACAAACTGTGCAGTCTTCCATAGTTTATTAAAACGTTTAATTTATAGTTTTCCATATGGGATTTCATCCACATTTACATATACTTCCGATATTCAATAACTCTCATACTAGGTACCTCTTTCACTCATTTCTCCATTCCTTTATGGGTTTTATATGGTCCTAATTCAAGTTTTGACCGATATTATTTACAGTAAAATCATCATACTGTATTATTCCCCCATATTATCTTTTCTCTTCCATTCCCTATTTCTAGAATAGTCCTAGTGACCTTGGTCTGGTGTTGGATAAAATTTAACATTGTATTATTTTTTACATATTCAATTGATCATAGAGAGGTCCCACATACCGTACAGTGAAGGGATACTCTCATTATGTATGTATGAAAATAATTTTGGAAGGTGGATCTATTAATAAGTCATTAAATATTATTCCTTGATATATAACATATTTTATCCATGATTTTTTTATTAATAACGGAATGTGCTATAGGGAGTACCTATTATTATTTTCCATAAATATTAAAGTATTTTTTTTATACAATTTTCAATTAAATTATTTTTTGTATCAAATGGGTTTTATTGGAAAAATATCTTGTTTTTAATGTAATTTTCTTAAATTAAGAATTTGTTTTTTTAAATGCCAGTATGTGAATCAATGGGATTATTTTTATCTAAATGATAATTTTAATTAAATTTGGTTACATGATGTTTATGAAGGGATATTCCACTTTCATAGGATTTAATTTTTTTTCCACGGTGTGGTTTTTGAGATGTTAGGATACAAATTGGTTTAGAATCAAAGTGTTTATAAAGTCGTGTTTCAGAGTTTATAATATGAAATTCTTGAAAAAAATATTCGACTAAAGGGATTACACATTGTTCTATTTTATAAAAGTAAAATTATATTATTATTAGGTGGATTGATAGGATTTTTTATAATTTAATTTAATGATTATATTTTATTATCTATAACATGGGGATGCTTCTAAAAAATGTGTTTGGAGGTGAGGGAGTTTATGATTCTCGGTTTGTATACATTCCATAATTTAATAATCATTGAAGTAACGTGTACATATGTGGAAATTGTACATCTACCATTGTATAAAACACATCAATTTGACTCAAGGAATATACATTGATCACACACTACAATGAGAAATCCAAGATCTGATACTCAATCATTAAGGAACAATATATCCAAAACACCTCAACGGTTCCCAAAAGTGACAACACTATAAACATTCATCAGTTAGCCAAACATCCATAGGAATGGTAGAGAAATGAAAATAATTTATACCGTGAGATAGAAATCGATGGTAACCATGGATTTTCAATATGGAGCCTCACCACTTGATGTGATCATCTAATCATCCCCCAACATCATCGAGTCCCTAGTCCACCAAGAATCCACATTTTCTTAGTTACATATGTACATTTCGAAGGCCAATTCTACTCCTTATATAAGGACCATTAAAAAATTTCTACGAAACAAACATTGAATTACACTATCATGAGGTAGATCATCCATCACATCAATAATTATCTATATCCACTAGGGAAAAAATAATATGATTCCATGAAACATTATCCATACCAAATTATATAAAAATTATCTATAGGGAGAAATCCAAAGAAGAATCCAATAGTATTAATTTCAAATACTAACAACCCTAATAATCAATATGTTCTTAGTATTTCATCCAATTTGATCCACATGATCTCCAAAACCATCAAAAAATTCAAAACCATTAATGAAAATGGATAACACAATTAAATAGAACACATTCACTTGGATAAATAATGTGATCCCAGTTATAGGAAACCATAATCATGATATAAACCATGTTCAATAGGAGAACCATAATCAATCCTCAAGGGATCCCTGAAATAAGAAGGTCTCAATGAACTAATTACCAATAGTAAGGAAAAATCAAACAATTTTCACTCTAACATTGAAGAAAATAAGATTGATCAACATAAACTACTATCATTAAAACAAATAACATAAGGAAATATTCACAAAAGTCAAATATTTGGATCCCTATTCTCTAAATCACCTAATTCCACACAATTAGGAGCTGATGATCCCTCACTAAAACATCCCATTTCAATTTCCCAACATATTAAACCTCTTAAAGTGATATAAGGAGCCACACAATTTACAAACTCTAGGAGCTTTCAAACAAGTACTATTATAATAAACATAGACTCTATACTAGAATCAATGAAATCCCTCTTCTATTCTTGATAATAATATCCCTACTAAACCAATATCCACAATACAATACTCGTAAAATCATTACATAACCATCCACAAAAGTGGAATATAAACATTATGTCTCTTTTTTATCTACTCTTCAACTTAAAATCCATTTTATTTAAGAAAATTATAAGAGGTAACGCATAACTCTATTACAAAGGATCCATGGTTTGGGTGAAGATTTCTTTTAATAAAGATAGATTTAATGGATTTATCACAAAAAAGTCTAGGTGATAAATATATGAATTTTCAAAATTTCCTAGAGTACTCCACAACTATTATCTCAACATGACTAGAACCCTAGATCTATAAAACATTCTATTTCATACCATTATCAGGATACTACCACCCAATAATGTGTAACATAAATAATACCCAATACAACCATTCATACATATGGGAGGAAAAAAATATTCCTCATAACTCTTGTACATATCCCTCAAAATATGATTTGATATACATGAAATTCATAGCATCAACATTCCGTGTACATTCATCAACCTGACATGCCATGTATAAGAAATGTGAATGAATGATTTCAAGATTATACTGGACAATGAAATTTATATCTTTCTTGGAAAACAGTTTGGGATACATTTTAGACAACTCAAAACACAGTCTCATCAACTCAAACATTAAACAAAACTTAAAATGGAACACAGAAAAGATAAAATCTTTCAAAAAAATACACAAACCTATTATATGAAAGTATCATTATTTTTATGTCTCATAATATTTTAATATTTATAAAACATTACACTTTTCATCAATATTTGACATCATGATATAAATTCATCACAATTTATAAATTTCCTTAACTAACTGATGGAAATTTTTCTCTCGTTTCAAAATCACTAATCCCATTTTCATATTCCACAATAGGTTCCATTTTAAACCCATTAAAAAATAAATTTACTTTTAAAATAACCCATAAACCATTATAAAAGAGTCATGAAAATCGCTTTATATTCTGAACCAAAAATTTCATAAAACACACATTACTAGTAGAAAATAGTTCTCAATGAACTCATAAAAACCTATTTTATGCCGCCATTTTTTTCCTCAAAGGATTTATAATAATAACCATTGGGATTAATTTTTAAAGAAAAAAATGTATAGAACTGATTACACTCAAAATGTCCAGTCAAAAACATGAACCCTCTAATAAAACTTCACAAGAGTGAATTCATTTTGTTAAAAAATTCAGAGGGAACCAGTTTTTTGATAGAGTCTAAGTATGTGTGGCTCAACTGTATACTCTAGTAAAATGCAGACCAACCTCACTAAGTTACCAATATTTACTTCAGGAGTAACTATAAGGATTCCTCATGTTTTACCAGACTCTGAAGGCTCTATGAAGGTCCTGAAAACACTCTATTCCAATCCAAAACTCTTATGAGATTCAAAAAATCGTAGATATCAAGATCAATAATATAAATTCATTTATCATCAATAAAATTATTACTCAAAATAATGTATCAAGTCCCCACATTCCTTGGTAACTGATGTCTTATTTTCAAGTGGTAATGATCAAGCACCCACTCATGAACTACTTCATAAGTCCTGAAATGTTCTTAATTTGATAATGGTTTGTCCCACAAGGCTTCCTCTTACATTATAGTTCTCATTTTTTTATCATAACTTCATAAACTAGGGTGTTTCACTATCACAAAATTCCATGGTTATAAGGGGTAAGCACTTGTATACTCCTTTGCACACATGGGTCGATGCCTCTAGAAGTTGGTCCCCCAACCAAGTCACCATAGCTAGCACACACATATATATATATATATCTTACAGGCTTATACACGGACCACCATCCTTCGAGCCTCAGTTTTTTAAATACAATAATAAAAAAATATTAAAATTATATATACTATGGATTTTAAATAATAAAAATAATTAAATAAATAAAAAATAACAATGAAAAATTAAAAAATTATTAATTAAATATTTATTAATATAAATGAATAAATTTAATATATATATATTTTATAGAAATAAATAGTATATATTAAATTTAAAAAAAATTTAAATATTAAAAAAATTAAAAAATATTAAAAATATTATTATTGCAATAATTAGTATTAAAAATCAATAGATTCCATATATATATATATATTAATTATAAAAAGAATTAAATAGAATATATTAAATATAAAAATATAAAATATATAAAATAATATAAAAAACATATTAATATCAAAAATCATTTTTTTATCATTTTTCAATAAATTCATATTTAATTAAATACCACTCAGTTTTAAAATTCATTCATTTAATATTATTTACTCATTGATAATGTGTAACTATTTGTTTAGTCTCTTTATAATTTATTTATTTGAAATCTTTATAGTTTTAATATTCTATTAATTTTTTCATTTTTAATGTTTTTATACATAATTATTCATTAATATTTTTAATATTATTAATATAAAAGTATATTCATATATACATTTCAATATATATAATATTTCCTTAAATATGATTCATATAATACAAAATATGTATGTTATATTAAATAAGTCATATATTAAGTGAAAATTTTATTATTATTAAAAGTTATTATTAAATAAAAATATTTACTAATTGTATTATGTGCTATAAATTTAATTATATGAAATTTCATAGAGTTTAAAATATATGAAACATATATAACTTTAATATCACACATACATATTCTTCTAAACTAAATTTTACATTTTTCACGAATCAACAAATTGTCATATACAAAATATATATATTCCCTAATCATATAATCATTAAAATATTCTAATCATTTCCCTAAATAAACAAAATCACTAAAAAAGCATCAAAATCATATAGGATAATAAAATATTTGTCAAAAAAACCGACATGATTTTTTATAGTAATCAAATAAGGTTCCCAAAATAGTGATCTTCTTCTGAATCAACATTAATCACCAAGTCACCAAATCAATTTTCAATCACACGCTTATCACATGGCTTCAAAATAGATCATGGTAAGAAATGTACCCTTATCACCCTTCTGTTTTTGGCTTAATCACTATGGCCTTACAGTATATGATGGTTCATTACCTACCTTATAGGTTTCCCTTTTTCCAATACTATATTTATATAATTCCCCAAACATTCCCAAAAATATGATGAAATAATATCTGAAATAATCAATGATAATATAAACCCTAATGGTTATCTATACCATTAAACTTATTTCCTAAAAATGAAAAGAGAATTATTCTTTTATAATATTTTTTCATGATAATCATAATGTTGTCATAAGTCTCAAACATCTACCGAATCTCAATAAATGACTCCCAAAGTACTGTCATCACATTAAACCTAAAATGATGTGTCTAAGACACAAAACTTTTGATCAACCATAAATACACTAATATGGCATATCTCTATTGTGCATGAGTTAAATAATAATGATCGTGAAAATAATGATATAAATAACGTATTTAATTTCAAAAGCAGTAATGATATTTCCTCAGATTCATCTAATAATAGTGTAGTTTCATATAGAAAGCATAATGGGTTTAATTTATGCAAATTTTCTAGATGTATAAAAGTTCATTTAAATAAAATAAAAGGTTACAAGGAATAGAGGAAATATTGTAAGTACATTTGGGATTTAAAAAAGAAATGGATGAAAGGTAACCCTTATTTAGATAATAAATGTTTTCAATGACTGAATTATGAAATAAAAATAGAAGTGTTTGAGACTGAAATTTGAAAGAGATATAAATAATAACATTAATAAAAATAACAAAAAATTGGTTATATTATTTAATTTCATAATTGATTCCGATTTTATTAATGAATCTATAAGTGAGAAGAAAACCAAAACACTTTATTTCATGATGGAAATGTGTAATATTAGTGTTAATAGTTCCGATTATGATTTTATTTCCTCTAAATTTTAAGTGGAAAATATATTAGTATTGATGAGATAAATATGATTCGATATATATATCATGATAAAATTGAAAATATTTAAAATGTGTACAATAATATCAATAAAGAAAACAAGAAGGCTACTACAGAAAACAACAATCTCATTCTAGAATTGAAAAATATTATTAATAATTCATCTATGAATTATGAATAAGTGAAATAGAAATTAATATTTATAATGTGTGGAATTTCTATGAAAATTTTCAAGAATATTTTTTTTAAAAAACAACTGCTATAATAAAAGAAAAAATATTGTGATGATCTGAGACTAGTATAAATGAAGAAAGATAAAATTAATGAAATGATAGAATTTTTTTAAGAGGCTTTATCAAAGTATCATTCTAAAATAAAAAATCCAGGTCAACGTAATATTTTTTAGATGATTACTATAATAAGGATGAATGGATGTTTTCTTGGATAAAATTGCTAATTACTAAATATGTACACGAACCACATTGTTAAAGGTGAAGCTGATTACATTTCATCGAGTAAATTTTCATGTGAGGATTATTTGATCATTATGCAATTTACCATAGTCACATTTATTTCAATATCATAGTCACAAGGAGGAATTTATTTCTTATTCAGCTTTCAAAGTTAAACTATTAAACACTTCTGTAATATGGGTTCAGAAAAGATCATTATTGTACTTGATTGGACCAATGGTGGTTTTCAAACCCATATAAGAAATATTCACATGTCCATCATTATAACCCTTTATCATTTTTATTAACTATTATACTAGAGTAGGGTTATCTATATGTTATTTCATTATTTTCTATTGATCAAGCATTTATATTTTAATTATTTGGATAACTGAAATATACATAACTATTATTCATTTTTTAAAATTGTTACAAATTCATTTTAATTCATTTTAATTTAATTTAATATCACTTACTATTTATTATAAAATTGATTTATTTGATTGTATATAGGTATTCATTTTAAGCTGAGTTTCACTTGGCAATCATTTAGAGAATAATTAATGGATTAATGGGGGATTTTATTATTTCGAATATTTATATCCTTTTTAATATTTGAATATAGTTTATATTGTGCATGAATTTAGGGGGAGTTATTCTATTGAAATATTCATATTTTTATTTATAATTATATGTTTATATTTGTTTATATTTCTTATAAATGTTTTTGAATTTTTTTTATTTTTTTATTATATATCATTATTATTTTAATTTTGAGATATATTTTTTAAGGAATAGTTATGGTTTTTAATTATGTCTATTTTATTATTATTTTTTCATATATATGTTGATATTTTTTTATGTATTCTATTATTACAAAATTGGGGGAGATATTGGATATCAATTTGTAATTATCAAAAGTAGGTAGAGTTTTGAGTAGATCAATACATTAAATTTATTTATTTTTTATAATTACTAACCTCTCTCATATATTATATATTATTGTTTCTTATAATTTAATATAGTTTATTATTAAATATGGAACTCAAAACATTTGTTATTTTTTATAATTTTTTACCATTATTCATTATTAATCATTATTTTTATTTTTGTTTTATTTGTATATTATTCTAACATTTCCATATTGAAGTGATTTTCTATGAAATGAATATTACATATTCTTGAAAATGGATTATAATATTTTATACATGGGAATAAAATATAAAAACCATTTTTTGGTACTAAAAATATCTAACATATTGATATTTTCAGAAAGGATAATATCATACATATTGAGGAAGGGATATTATAGACAGTGTTTTTTGAAGACAACATAAGTAAAAAAATAATTCATATTGAAGAATAATATTTCATAGTTGAACTATTTCATAAGTAAAATTCTATAAATAATATGATGTTAATATAATTAATATTTCAGATGATATCTATGTTGGACCATTATATATTGAATGTTTGAGTATTCAAAAATTTCACGAATATTATTCGTTATAATTGAAGTCAAATATTACATGTACTTATGAAAATATTAATTTTAGGTCTTCTAGTAGTTATAAATATCACTAAGTACAAAAATATTACATATGTAAATTCTAATTTTATTTATTATAGTGGAAATATTCAATGACACATTTTTATTGAGAAATTACTAATGAAATGAATTTTACATATTCTTCACATTGATTTAATTTAATCTTATGTATATAATAATAATATTTAGGGGACTCTTACATATGGAATTTTGGAAAATGAAATTAATTTTATGTGTCTGAAGTGAATATGACATTTATTTATTCCGTAAAATTTGGTTATAACATTAATATATTTTTATTAGTTAAATATTTGAATGTTAAGAAGAGATCAAATGAATAAAAATAAGAATATCAGTGAGTTACATATTTTTCAATGGGAATTTTGTTTAAAAAAGGGTTATGTTTACATATATATATAAATATTGAATATTATTTATCACTATTCATAATTTCACAATCTACCATATCATGTGTCTGATTATTTAGACTATGAGAAAAAAAAATTCAAATATTTTTAAATTTGAATAGGTTGATTCATGTTTCTTCAAGGATTGGTCAATGTTGTTAATGTTGATTATTAAGTAATTTTTAATAGTATATAATTATAGAAAAGTGTATCATTATTAATGCATGTGTACAGATGATTTATTGTTGATCGAATTATGGAAATTGAATTTCAATATTATTTATTGTTCTAATGGTTTTTTTTACTAGTTTTTTCCACATATAGAATCTCATTTATTGATAAAAAATAATATAATGTTGATTATTATTGAACAAAATTAACAATGGATATAGAATTCCAATTAAGAGGAATGATGATACTAGAAGTGTATAACCGGAGACATGAAACTACATTGTTTGATCCAATAATTCTAAAATCTTAAATCACTGCCTTTTCTTGATTTCCCACGCGACATCGTTACATATAATTTAAGGGTAGAAGATCATTTTTCTACTCAATCGACTTATATTAATTTGAAAATGTTTTATTTATTTATTATTATTGTTATAGTGTTATCTATAATGTAAATTCTCATTTAGGATTCTCAAACATCAGGTAAACGACTCTTAAATTTTATGGTTTTGTTTGATCATTATGTAATCATTCCTAATAGATGGAATACTAAACACAAAAGGATATAATTTCAAGAAACCAAATTTGTAAATATAATTGAAAAATATAATATAAAATTTCGTACAGAATGTCCCTGAGTATCAGTAGATTCTATCTTATTCTTTAGTAGAGTATACCTGATAACGATCATGAGGATCAACAAATGTTTTCCACATGCCATAGTTTGGGGCGAGGGGATATGCCAATTGATCCAAAAATGTTTCATAAAGGTTCATAAATTCCTAAATAGGTTCTAGAACCTTTTATAAATGATTATAAATGTTTGGGGATGAATACAAATTTGGCTAAATTGCTAATAGATCATTACTTTTCATAGAATGAACACCACAACGATGAAAGGTTTTTTATCCCAGAATTGAATACTTGATGCATCTCCATTAATGAGAATAAATATATAATTCAAAATAATATTATTCATAATATTAAATATAAAATAAACCCATTAAATGTCATTTTAATCCTTAATTTAGTATTCTTAAATGAGTAGTAAATTGAGAAATCCATGTGGAAAAAATCCTAGAAAATTCATTTATTATATGTTTGAAAATTGTAGTGCCAGCCAAGGAATATGGAATAACATGAGAAAAAAAGATGTGATCATATTGGTAAACATAAATATTTTCCCACTTTCATTAAAATCCTTAAGGATATGCTGAAAAAAACAACTTCTCTTGGAGAAACAATACAAAACAACTTGTGGATATGGGTTCTTCAAGCATTATTCATTTAAGAACAACTAGCTTCATCTAAATCTCAATAATTATACTTGTTCTTTACAATATGAACATAATTTCAAATATAATAAATGAAAAAAATATGAAATTACAATATAAAATATGGAATAAAAAAATAATCCTCTAGAAATTCATCAGTTCTACTCAATCTACATAGGGTTCGAGAGTGACATCCATTAAATGTACTTAGATCTCTATATAAAAATTTACACAGTATGATGTATGATACACATCATATGAGTACCAATATAATCCCATTTTACATTAAATCAAGTGACTAATATAAATTTAACACATAAGTTATTTTATGAATTCATTGAAAAAATTGACCATTTCGATGAATACATTAAATGTCATTCATCTAGAAGATGAGTGCATCGGTTACCCCTCATCCATGTAGTTACAAACATAATTTTTTACTCATCTAAGAATTTAAACGAATTTCATCAATCAAATTCAATTAGAGGATCTATTTTTTTATAAGTGGACAAATTACATCTTAGTTAAACTCCAACAGACAATATGATCAAAGGCATACTAACCACCCATATATCTGTTATGTTTAAATTTTGTCTTCAGTAATTAGTATATCAATGTGTGAATGTTCTCATTATAGTTATATCTCTATCCTTAGGTAGGAAGGATGGATTATAATCATACAAATTTAAGTATGTCAATGAACATATGATATCACATGTGACATACTTAATTATATCAGTTTAAGTAACAAATATGTATTTTTTATGTCATGAATTAATTATTAATATATAAAATAAGACACTATGTAATGAGTAAAATAACCAATTATATAAAAACATAGACCCATGCATCTAGATTTGGTTCAATATACACATTCCATCCACACTGGATTTGATAATAAATCTATATTCCTAGACAATACTATCCAATTATTATATGACATAAAAAAATTCTTCTCAAAAATTTCCACGACATTTTAGTGGTATATATTTATTTAATGAGTAAGAATCGTAATTTATTATAGTCAAATTCTTTCTCAATATATGGATTTTTTTATAATATTATAAATTTATTAGTCTATAAAAAGAAAACAATATATCCCAAAAATTCTCAACAGAATCTATCCTTTTAGAAATATCATGTGTAATTTTTTTCATCATATCCCGGAGAAATTTAAATATAAGAAGGGTTGATATAAAATTATCAAAAAGAGAAAACATAAATCTGATGCAATCATGGCATAGAGATGAAGTAAATATTATGTTAGGAGTAATTCATCATCAAAATACCATAATCAAATGAAACTGGAAGCATTTTATATCCATGAAATAAAATAAAGACATGGATAATAGTAAATACCAATCACAAACTAATATAATAGAAAATGTTATACATTAAAATATGGTGTATGGTTTATGTTCCAAGAAATTGTACTAATATGGGGAGAGGTATACATCAAAATCCATTTTGTTTTGTCTCATGATAGCTATCAATGAATCAAGGATATATATAATTCTAGGAAATACAGAGCGCTTGTTTATGTCAAATGCATTCATCATATGATAAAAGGAATAAAAAATTAATAATCACCTATACCATTAATCATAAGTGTATAATGATATCATTTAGAATGACAATACTTTTCCCACTATCAATAAAAGAGATTATATTATCCTAAACCTTCTAAAGAATATGGTCAATGGTCAACCAATACATATTCAACATTCTAATAATCATCTATATTTTCATAAAAACATACAAAACACCAATTATTTTTCTCATGATAATAAAAGGGATAACATTATCATAAACCATCTGGAGGAAGAATGTGGGAAGCAAAAAAATATACAATCACATTTCTAATGAAATCAATGTTATTTCTCCATTGAATAAAATATATACTTATTTTCAATAGTTAACCAATCAATAAATTTAATAAATTTTTATGTAAGAATCCATCAATATAAAAAATATGAATTACTGTTATATGGTACATAATGGTATAACGTGATCATATTATATATAAGGAATCATGTATTATGAATTTAATGGAAATTTTCCCAGGTGTAAAAATGTTAACTCATAATGATTTAAATATAGATGAATAAAGTATTTGAAAAAAAAAATTCAAATGTTATCACATAATAGGTGATTAGGAATTGAATAATTCGATACCATTAGTTCAATTACCTAAATTAATATATATATATTTACAAATATATATAAATATATATATTTGTTTTTGTATATTTTTCTTAGATAATAAGTCATGTATCATAAATCTAGGTGTGAGACTCCATTTCATAATGAATTGAAAAATGGCGGTGGAATCTAAAAAGAGAATTAAGAAGTCATTTTTATCATTGTTGTCAAATAATAATTTTCATGTAACATTCAAATGTGAAAATTTAAATGGTGAAGTAAATGATATTGAAAATTTGACTTTTCAAAATAATCTAAAATAATGTATCCTTGAAAAATAGATTTAGATATCTATATGAAATTTGATTCCAAAGAAAAAACTTCTTATTTTAATAGATTTTTTTTGTAATTTCTTAATATAATTTCTAGAAAAATGACATTTTAAACTGTTTAATGAATTATTAATTTCAAAAAAACCCATTTTCAAAATTATTATTATAAAATAAAATAATAGTGTTAGAGAACCCAATAATTAAAAAAAGGTCATGATTAAACAATATAAATCAATTAAAGGAGAATTCAGTTACAAATATCCCTTACAAGAAACATACTCTTCGATGTAAGAAATATTTCAAAATATTATATTATGTGTTGGAAGTGTAAATAAATATGAATAAAATATACTATGAAATAATAAAATCAATTAAAATAACATACCTAATATTTAAGTCCAATAGGTTGAATAATAACTCAATTAAATAAAATTAGGTTACCGAAAATCTATACAAATGGGGTAAAAATATTGTAAATAGTTATCTGATGAAAATGAACTAATTTTTATTACTGTTTCCCATAAAAAAAATATGATTAGGAGAAATCCATGCGCGTTGCATAAACCATTATAAGGAAAACATCTTGTATAATGGGAGCAACTCTCATGGAATTGACATTTGAAGAATACAACCCTTATCACGTTAGTAAACTGTTAATAAAAACATCATTAAATAGAGGGATTCTAATTTAATGTAAAATATAATTAAAAAAATTAAAATTCATGATATAATTTAATAAATAGGTATTATATTCCCTTCATAAATGAACATATTTGTATAATACCAAATACTTCTCAATATGAGGAATTAGAGTTGATAAAAATTACCATGTTTTAGATTTGAAATGCACATATGCCCAGATTCCTTATATATGATATTATATTATTTAGAATATTTTTTCTAGGAAAAATATTATAATATATTTAATTTAATATGTACCATTTATTATCATAATATTTTTATTAATTATAATTTTTCATATGTTTGTGATAAAAGTGAATCAGTGTCGGATTATTTTGGAAAATTTAGTGATAGAATATGATATTTTAATTAAAAAAAATTAATATGATAATTATTAGAAAAAATATTAAATTACTTATTAACATATAATTACATTTTTTAAAATTTCCCATAGTTATTCTTGATGCTGGTGGCACATATCTATAATCTTCGACCATCTATTGATGAGTTTGACCACTTCATCTTCAAATCATGGCTTGTACAGGAGCGTGTGATTATTGGGCTTCTTAAATGGAGGCATGTGATGATTTATTTTGGATCAATGGATGACGTCATCACTGTGTGTTCGAAGGCACCTCGTTGATATAATGACTCATTTTTCTACCTTCTTCGGTGGAACATTTCTTTTCTAGTGCATCACGCCAATCCAACTATGGCCATATAGGTAATATTTTCTTCTCTCCCATTACCCATTTATAACACTTTTATTATGAGTCTTCTATGTAATCTATTTGGTCGTTACCTCTAGTCCGATAGAAGAACTGATGTTGTAAGTCATCATGTCTGTCCTTGTGTCTGTATACAGGTTTATGTCTCCATGACGCTAGTGAACTGGTTATGCATAACAGATGGTCCAGAAATTAGATAGAGACATGATGTGTTTTTTGAGTCATGGTATGACTATTGTCTCTTTTGAAAGAGTTTGGGACATGTTGCCTTGATCTGTCACAAGGGGATCTTGAGACATAAGTCGTAGGGGCTGAGGATGGAAGACCATGTTGCATGTAGTGATTCAATATCCAACCATGTGAAGGATAGAGAATGTGATGTCCTTGATCGATGCTCTGGTAAAGATGTTTGTTATGAGATTTTGATTGTTGTTGCAATGGTGAAACCAACAATGGTGATTCCCAGTAGTCCAAAGTTTAAGACCATATTTTACATACTAAAGTGTGATTTGCAGGTGGTGAGGCCATCAAGGGTAGATTCTAGTCAGCGTAGCGCTTCTCAAGGGTGGGCATGTGGTGTTGAAGTCTTTCCTATGCTTGTGGACCCCCATACCGGTAGTTGGTTCAATCATAAGGTAGTTCCTTCAACGGTGACAAGTAATCAAAGAGAAGTGAAAACCACTGAGTTTGATAACTTCTTTGAGCAATTTTCCAATGATAATATGGTACTAGATTCCAAGGATGATGGGAATAAGGGGGTGAGGAACAATTGGATCCAATTCGGAAAAGCTACAGTGGAAGATATAGTCTCTGAGGATACTAATACACTACCCCAATTCATGGGTTGTGGTTATATGCAGCCAACCTACCTGACCATGTCAATCCAGGTCATTCGAGGATGGAAAACCCTCATTCCTAATTGGAATCACAAAAAGGTATAGTCTAGATGGATGGAAGATGATTACACAAGCAAAAAAGAAAGATATTTTCAGCCCAAAACATACATTTATCAAGACTTCTAGGTTGGGACTGCATCATGTAAAGGAAAACAAGGGAACATCATTACCAGGAATTTTCTGGCTTTAAGGGGGAGAAAATATCAAGGCCTTGAAAATACTACTCAAACACCACTATAACAATTGTAACAAGATATTCAGGTGCTGAACTAGTTAAGCGTACAAAATATAAGTGAAGGGAATATCCATTTTCTAAAAGTGTGGAAACAGCCTTCGGAAAGAAGTGAGAGTATTATTTTTTGGTGGATTGTAAAACCCCAATGGGATGAGCTATGGTGAAGTATTTTTCAACATTGGTTGAAAGCTCAAATATGGAGGGAGACCAATTGGGAGCAGAGAGGGAGGAAATCTTGTAACTTGAATAACATTCAATAGAGGGAATATTGAGTATGGTAGGCAAAAAAGATAATACATTGGAATCTTATTTGGAAATATTTTATATTCAGTAGTGGGCAACAACTGTTGAGGCCACATGAAAATCTTAGGACCTCTTTTTTCACTCGGATGAAGAGATACTGGATATGGTCATGACAATTCATGCTTCTTAGGAGGATGTGGAAAGTATAAATTACCACCCAATCCAAATAGACAAAAATACAATGTAGGGAGTCTATATTGTCAAGCAACATTTAATTATTACTAGAGGTATCAATGCCATGATGTTAATTGTAGAGGAGTTCTTAAAAACGAGGGACTAAATGAGCCATCGATATGAAGTTATTATTGGAGGTGGTCAGAAAAAAGAGGTATTAGATCATTCTAGGAAATTATATAGGGAAGATTTGGCTAATGGTTTTTTGCTGGTCTTTAATAGTTTTTTTTAAACTATCACATTTGGTGGCTCTAGTGGAACTAGATGGTTTCACACTTTTCCCTTAAAAGTTTTTTTAATAAAAAATTTAGATTTACGGTGGTAATTGTGTAAGATAACTAATTGAGTCCAAGGGAATCTAAAACTGAGACACTATTATATTATGCGAAAATTTAAATAGTTTCAGGATTTAAATTTATGTAATTGGTATGGCATGAATGATTGGAAGTGTCCAATTTTATTTCTGATGAAAATGGTTCTCTTGAGAACACACATTTATTTTCAATGATATCATTCCACAATAATAGGGCCAAGGAACAAGAAGTTATAAATAATTGGGTTGTTTAGTTATATTTTTAATATATGTACACAAAAATATACTTATACACATGTTCAAAACATTATAGAAGCCATTTTTTCTTGGAATTTTATTTTTACCTTTTTAATATTCACCATGGAAAATATTTTCCAAGAAAAGAAATAATTTTTTATTTCAAAATATAAAATATCCCACCATAAAAACTTTTATGATGAAAATAAACTTTATATTCATTTATTATAATTCAATTTCTAAATAATTGGAAATTACACTTGAAATTAAAAAATATTATATATATAATCCAGATGTTTGTAGAAAAATTATGTTTTATCCATTATTAGTGCTTAATCATATTTAGAATTGCCTACCAAAAATCTTTTTTTAATATAAATATATATTTGTAAAGAATAATATATGATTAATTATTTAAAATATTAAAATGTAATTAATAAGATAAAAAGTACACAATATTAATATAACAAATATTTGAGAATAATGGTTGTAGCATTATCATGGTCTATAACATTAATCTTAGTAATCATAATTATATGGGAAAAACGTTAAATTGACCTTATTACATAATATGATGATTTAGATATTAAAAAAAATCCATTTACTTATATTTATTTTCTATATGTGGTGAAAAGTAATTTTTAATATCATAGAATAAAAATAGTGTATATACGATGATATTAGATCAGTTTCCAAAATTACATACATGGGTTTTATAAATAAAATTTAAAAATTTCAAATTACTTATTTTAATTATAAGTTTATATCTTTAATAGAAAAAGAAATCAATTTTATAGTAAAATCATAATTGTAATAAAAATACTTTTAATTGGAAAATGAGATTGTTAAATAGTAACTATTTTTATTCATATTTAATATCTTTTAAAATATAAATTTTTGTTATTAATTTATTAATTAAAAATAATAATTATCATTATTAATCATAACTTTATTATCACAGAAATATAAATCATATAAAAATATTTAGAAAAATAATTTTCTAATCAATAAATGTTCAAGTAGTCATTTTTGGTAAACTAATTGAATTTCAATTATATTAAAAGTATCATTTATTTTATTTAAATATATATTATAAATTGGTTAGTCATTTCCATTCCCATTAATTAAAAGTATAGTTAATACTAGTCATACTAAATTATTTATGTTTTATATAAATATAAGATTTTTAGTTTAAGTTCGATGTTGGATTTGGAGAAAGATATCGAAACCATTTGGCTCATTTAAAGGAACCCATCTATTAAAATATAATGTTTTTACATTCATCCACTAATTAATATATTTAATCATTTAAATTTCAATAATAATATCATTGTAATTTCCATTGGGAACTCATAATTACCAATACACTGTGATATGTTTTTTTTTGTATTTTCTACGTGGAATGATACTTATCTATATGGAAAAAACTATTATAATTTCATTATAAATAATGATAACCCATTGAAAATTTCAAAAATAAGTGTACTAATGAAAAAAGATCTAGATCTATAAGGAATAATTTCCCATAACCCCTGATAATTTTTTAATAATATAATCACACCACTAGGGGTTATTATTTCTAAATGAGTATCATGCATTTTTTGAAATCATACAGGAAAGACCCTAGAATTTCAATACTGAAAAATCACTATCAACTAAATTAGTACTATTTTCATTATATTTTCTTTATTCAGATGGTTTCCTCATGAATATTTCTCTCATTATCTCTCTAATTTGGTAGTTGAGTTGTATAATGCTAATCCATCATGTAATTAAAGTTAAAAGATTATTTCATCGCTATTTCCCATAAATTTCTGATCCTGATGAACATAGTTTTCACACTTATAAAATTTTCCCATCCCATTAATAATGTTTTTCCAAATTTTTTCCAAAATTTTTATCACATAAGAAATTGTATTTTTTATCATTTAACATTTATGTCACCCAAATTTTTCTAATATTACATCCTTATCTTATTTAGTGTTTGCAGGATTTCAGTTATTTTGATGTTGTTATTTAGAATTCTTAATTGGGGTTTCGAAATTATCACAATAATTATCACTCCCTCCCATTTCCTATTAATTTATTTATTTGGATAGTTTACAAATTTTTTGTGGAATATAAAATTTTCTTTGTATGTTATAGATATATTCATTAATAAAACCAAAAGAGTTAACATGAGGGTCATTCATTATAAAATAATGAACATAAATTACTATAAGAAAATTTAAAATTAATATATCTAACTTTGTAACAGGATAATGTCATTATAATGTTCTTATAACTCAACATGTATCAGACTCTATTTTCCCTATATTGCCCTCAATTTAATCAATGTCCTTCTTACTTCAACCTAGGTTAATTTGAGTGGGTTTCCATTATTCATATTAACATAATACACAAAATAAAGATCCCTAAAAAACCATGAACCTTCTAAAAATAATCTAATCCCAAAAATCGTGGAAATTTATCCACTAATCATCTAACATATACATTATCCAGGAAAGAACCTATCAATTAAAATTTACCAAAACATATGCATTTCTATGTTTAAATCTATTTCATCCATGGTAATTTTAATAATATGATATTTACCTTGAAAGTATTCAAATATCTCATATTAGTTCACAAATATAGAGATAATTGACTAAATCATATCCCATAGGAGGGTCAAATGATCATTAAGGGAAAATATAAAACAAAGAAATTCATTACATAAACATGGTATAAAAACTATGGTATGAGTAAGTAATCTCTATAAATTCATTGTCAACTAAATCTAAGAGAATTTTATATCCATGATAATTAATTAAATCATGTTTAAAATAATTATAGATAATATTCTATGTGATTTCATAATATCTGAAAAGAAAATTTGTTATCATGGACATATTCCAAGACACTATAATGATATGGGGAGAGTTATAACCTAAAAACCATGCTACATTATCTCAAATAACCTGTAGATTCATCAAGGAGCAATATAATTCAAGACCCCACCCATAAATTGTTTAATTATAATTCATTAATCATTTGTATGAATTTGAAAATTGTTCATAATAACCTTTTCCAATAATCAACAATATTTTATTAATAACATACCAAACACTAATACCTTTCCCTTCTACGAACAAAATGGATAATATAATCAAAAAACATCCAAATAAATAAGGTAGATGCACAAAATATATATAGTAAACTTTTCAATAATCATTCATATTAGAATAAAAAGAAACATAATTAAAATACGTTTCCTTATTTTAATGGAAGTGATGGAAAAATCATTACCCGTAATGAGGAAGGAGGAGATCAATTAAACAATATAAAATAAAAATTCTTATACAATAAATAGACATCATTATCAGAAATATATTTATATGTATTCAATAGTTCCCTAATCAATAAATGGAATTTCATTCTATGTAGGCATCCCTCAAGAAAAAAAATATATTTTTATTAGTGCACAATTAAGTAATTGATACAATAACATGATATTAATATATATATATATATAGAAATAAGGTGGATGATTTAAAAATAACATTACCATTGCTGCATAATGGATCAGAGATGGATAATGGCATAGAGAAAAAACATCTTAACAATATAATGTTTCAAACGGTATCACACAAGAGGGGATCAAGAAAAAATATACCTTGAGTTAAAAACAAACAATTATAATATATATATTTCTTATGGAATAATTGATGAAACATAAATCTCTTGATAGTAAATGATTTTTAATATAAAAAGTAAAATATAGGAGAATACATAAAAGATATTTTGGATAACTTCATTTACATTATCGTAAAATAAATCTTGCATGTAACATTCAAATGTAACTTTTTAAAAGGAGAATATTAGGATTTTGAAAAAAATATATGTTTGAAAAGAATAATTAATAACTAAGCCTTAAAATAACATAATGTTTTATATAGGATGTTTGGATCGGATGATTAAACATTTTTTATCAAAAGGATCATTTTTAATAAATTATTTTTTTTTGAAACAAAAATTTATAAATAGTGTAATAAAACCGTATATGTATTAAAACATAATTTTAGCAAATATGATTATTAAATAACATTGAATAAAATATTAGGGTTTTATAACCCATTAATGGAATAGAATTCATGAATAAATAACATAAATCAAGGAAAAGATAATAGAGTAATGAATATCCCTTATGAGACACATACTTCATAAAGTATGAAATATTTGAAAAAAATTTATTTTTTCGTTGAAATGTATTTTAATATATAAAAACAATATTATACAAAAAATATAATAAAATGATATAGTGTTCCTAAAAATAAGACAAAGGGGATGAATCATAACATAATGAATGAAAAATATGTTTTCAAAAATATTTACACATTGGGTAACAATTGATTGAAAATCCATTTGAAAAAAAGAATGGATTTTTATGAGTATTTACTCATAAACAAATATTTGATTAAGATACATCCATGGTTAGTAAATATTTTATTTAGAGGAAAACATTTTGTATGACACATACAAGTCTCAAGGAATAATGGTTTGAGACAAGAAGCCTTACATATTGAGTAACGTTTTAAACAAAACACCGTGAGAGGGAGAACATGTAATTGAATATAAAATATAATAAATATTAAATAATTCAAGATATGATATACAAAAAATTAAGAATATAATATAAATAAATTAAATTAACTTCACAATAAAAAATATTTCTCAAAGAGGATAATTCGAGATGGAAACCCCTACCACGATCCTAAATCATTCTACGAATGTGGATAACTTCATGGCGAATCAAACTATTCGTACACAATACCATCTTGAAAACATTACTATTAAATACTAAATTTAATATGTAAAATTTTTTGACATAAAATATTTATATATTATATTGTTTTGCCTTATATTTTCTTGAAAAATTAATAGGTTTCATTCTATTTGGGAAATATTAGTGATTAAAAAATATATATTTTAATAATATGTTAAATAATTAATATAACCATTCCATAGCCAAAAAATATTTTAAATTTCTTATTTTCATATAATAAAATTATTATTTATTTTTCCATATTAATCCATGATATAGTCTCATGGAATTATTCAATTGGATGATTAAGCCAACTGAAACATGAACACACTATATATCAATAGGTGATCATGGTTAAGGAAGTGCATAATATCATTATAATAGAAGAATAATGGAATTTTTTATGTCATTTTATGTTGGAAAATAGTATTTCATTTTTTATAAATATATAAAATTGACATGAGTAAAAAAATTTACCTTGCGGAGGCGGTAGTCCCCACAATAGACAGTAAACATCATTAAATGTTTATAAAGGGATGTAAATGAAAAAATAAAAGTTTTCACATTAACATAATTACACCAAAATATAATAATTATATGAATTTAATAATATTTCAATGGTAAGGATAGGTTTTTAATAAAATTATTGAGATGAAAATGTTAAAGATAATGTAACAATTACACTGGTACTTTTAACTTTCTCTTGAAAGTCCATATAGAAATAAAGTGAATAGGATAAGTAATTAAGGCCTTTGGACGATAAACGTGAGTTTGGATTAAAATATATTAATAATTACATAGTTTCAGTTAGAAATTCAATGGAATGTGTATGTTATGAATTAGTGGTAGTGTCCCCTTTTATAAGGGATGAAAATGGGACTTTTTAGAACACCCATTAGTTTTCAATGATATGATTGAACTATTTTAGGTAAAATACTCTAAATAAATATATAATATATATTGGTAGGATAATTTCTATTTAAATAATTAAAAAATTATTTTTCACATGTTTTAATACTTTTGCATGTCATTCGTTCTTAGGTTTTTTACTTTTACCTTTTTTTTACACTTTGTAGCATGTTTTAACTAAGTAATTTATGTTTTACTATAAATATAAAATAACCCACCATTATAAATATGGTTTTTATGAACATAAATAAAATTTCCATATAATATAATTCTATTACTAAAAAGAATAAATTATCATCTAAATTGATAATATATATATATATATATATATATAATATTTATAGAAATATATTACTTTAACCATTATGTATTCTAAATCTTATTTATAATTGATTACCAATTATATTTTCTATATATTTATGTTTGTTTAAATAAATTAAAATATAATCATAATTTAAAATAGGGTAATTTAAAGAAGTAGATGAAAATTATGTGATATTAATAAAATAATTCCTCGGAAATAATCGTTTTTCCATTATCAGGGTCAGTAACTTCAATTTTAGTAATCATATTTTTAGAACATAATAAATTTTTTATTTTCAAATAATATGATCATGTTTATCCATTATATAAAATCCAAATTAATATATTTAATTTATGTAAGTCATGAATAGTAATTTTAATATAAGGGAATACAAATTGTTTTAATTGTAAAATATTACTTATGTTTCAAAAATGATATACATGGGTTTTATAAAGACAATATAGTAATTATAAAAGAATTATTTTAATTATAAATATATCAAATTTATATAAAAATGTTTCAAAAACTATCAATTGATTTTTTTTATGAAAATGTCATAAAGGTAACATTTTTATCAAAATTTGTATTTTTCACTATTCACCTAAAAACTAGTTATTTAAGAAATATATAAAAATTATATCAAAAGAAAATATATTTTTTATAAATATAACATATTATTTTAATTTTTCATGTTAAAAATATAAAATTTATGATTTAATTTTTTTTTAATCCTAAAATTTAATTAAAATAATTTTTATTGAAAAAAGATATTTTAAAATATTAACTATTATTATTCTTATTTCATATCATTTAACAAAAAAATTATTTTTAAATAATTAATAATATAATACATTATTTATTATCATTATTCATTCATTTCTTGAAATGAACATGAATATCACCTAAAAAGAATTTTTTTTTCAAAAATATTTTCTCAACTATAACAGATTTTATTTTATATTTTTAATAAACTAATTAAATGTCAATTTTAATAAAATTAACCTTTTTATTATTTATACATATATTTCATAAATCATTTAATATTATTCATTCCCACTAAGTTAGTGTCTATATTTTAGTGGTAATATGTAAATATTTATATTTTACAAAAATATATTTGTGTTTTGTTTAGGTTCTTTTTTACGAGTAGAGAAAGCACTCAAACACATTTGGATAATTTAATGAATGTCATAATATTAAAATATTATGGTGTTAAAAGTTAAATATTTCCATATAATTCCATCACAACACGTAATACTCAGTAATGATCATCAGTTAGGGGAAAATCAAAGGTGCACTTTGATGGGATGTTATCATTCAAAAAATCATGTAACATTATCTAAAGTACACATGACATAATAGTAAATAAATATCTCATTAATGATTGTGAGATAATATATTTAAAATAATTAATACTAGTATCTCTTGTGTCTTACACCTAGAGATTCTAAATAACCCTCATGTTGTAATTACGATAATGGTCTCATCGACGGATATCTTACATTGTGATGTATATCCACCAAAAATATCATTAAATCACTCATATCAATGGTAAATGGTATTTGTTGGTATTTTGTAAATACATTTATTTGACCCTTCATGAGATAGGGGTCACTTTTCCTATGAAACAATCCAATTTTTGTCATAATATTGATCAATTTCTCCCGTAGTGTTAGGATATAGTCTCAGTTTCGTAGTATACTTTTTGTCCCAAACATCTTCATTCATTTCATCAGAGTAGTGACATATTATGCCTCTATTATGGATTCCTCTATGGTTTCATTCTTTGAACTATTCCAAATGATATCTCTACTATTAATCAAAAAAAAGATTTCATATTTAGATACTATAAAACTTTTTCATATTGGAAAACAACATCTATGTAATACTTTACACAAATTTCATTCCCTACACAAAAGACCAATAATATATACATAGACCATCTCTAGTAAAAATTAATTTTTAAAAATTGTAATACAATAACCGTCAATAGTATTGGATTTTTGTCTACTAGTTAGTCTCAAATAATAAGAGACACTAGTTTAAGTACATAATATAACATTCATGATAGATCCTATAGTACAAACATAGGGATCATATATATCCATTCTAACACTTTTAAAGGATCCTATGCCTTCCTAAAATTTGTGTCAAAAACATTTATAAGGATCCCTTTTTAGGATTCTCTGTAATAAAATTCTTTTCCCCTTACCAATAGATGTGTTTTCACTCTATCTAATAAAAATATTATATCTATCTATATATATCATCATACAAAGTATTTGGGAAATTCACCTACATGTTTCCATGAGAAACCATTAACCACCCACGTTGTTACATAATGAAGTGTTCTAATTTAATTTTTGATAAGTTGTATATCATCTTCATACAGTATGATAAATAATACAATACACCCACTAACCAAGATATATATATAATATTTATATTTATTCTTCATGGAACCAGAGGCATTAATTTCATAATTAAACATAATATTACAGCAACGACGATCTTACTGAAATCCATAAATAGACCATTACAACTCATTTACCTTAGCTTTCTTATTTGGAACATCAAAACATTTTATCTTGGTTATATAAACAACATTGAATAATTTCCCATTATGAAAATCATCATTTAATCATCTTCAATATACATTATAATAACAATATTTTTCTATAACATCAAAAATTCTAATGGGATTTATCATTACAACGACTGAAGAGGTGTATTTATAATCAATACCATGAAATTGTTTGTAACCATTTACCCCATTGAATTCATTGTATTCAGAAACATTACTAACCATGTAAATGTTCTTATAGAAACCCATATTTCACCCTTTGGGCATTGCCACTATAGGTGCATCAACCTAGATCTAAAACTGATTAGTGTACATGGATTCCTTCTCAGAATACATAGATCATAACCATTTCTTGGAATAAAAACTCCCAATTTCCTCTTTATGTGATGTATTTTCACCCCAAAATAAATTTTCCTCACCAAAATTGGCCATGGGAAATCAATAACTCTTGAATTCATGAAACAAATTACAAGATCATAATTATTCTCGTGTAACATAAATTTTTTCTTCTTCAATAGCTCTTGGATGTACCTACTCAAATTCCATCTATAAAACACTTATTATTTTTTACATAAACAGATCCATGTTTAACTTTACTCCAATAAATTTCTAAAATTAAATTGTTATATTCAATGAAAACATCATGTGAGGCTAAAAACATTGTTTTCAATAATTTACTAGCTCATGTCAATATCACAATGATATAATCAAAGAATATTATTACATTTATCGACTTAATTTTTTATATCATTTTGAAACTCTACTAAAATTTAAAACCCTCATACTTTTTTTCATCAAAATTTCATAATCATGAATCTAAATTATTCTATAAACGAAAAAAGTACATAACAACACCAATTTCATGAGTACTCATTGGTCTACATACACCACTGTGCATGAGATCCAATAGTCCACTTTTCGATTCAAAATTTCTTCCAAAAGTTAATTTTGTAATTTTTACTAGTTAATAATATTCTTATGTATCAAATTTTTCACAATATAATGAGTCCAATAATCCAAGTCTATGAAGTCTCTTAATTTTATTCTCATTAGTATTTCAATAGAGACAATTCCATTGGAAGGTCAGACTAGAAAAAATCCAGAATTTCGAATTCTAAATATTATAAAATTAATTTTAAATATATTAAATATATAAACTATTATTTATATACCAAACAACATACAATGTTTCATTAAAATATATATAACATATATTGTTTTTAATAATGAATGAAAATACCATTTTATCCAAATAAGATAAAAAATTTAAATTCATGTTTATGGTAGGAACATAATATATGTTTTTCAATTATAAGAATAATCAACTTGGAAGACATAGATCATATGTATCAACCACTAATGAATAAATTTTTTCTCCATTACTGAACTAAATAAATGCTTCTCAATTCATCAATTCCCTCATATATCTGATTCAATATTTGTCATCAAAAATTTGTGATGCATACCTAGAATATAATACCCATGAGTTATAGTTGATATAATTAACCTCTATAACATTCACATTAGGTTTCTCAGAATGGTTCACACTATGCGATATTATAAACCCTAGACACAAATCATTAAATATTTCATATGCTATATCTGTAAGTGATATCAAATAGATTATCATTAATTATTCCATAATCGACAAAAATGATAAATCAGTGGGTGTGTATCATGTATTATTTCATTTCACCGAGGAAATGTAATGAAATATAACCCACTAAATATGATGATCCATTACATCATATCAATTTTGTGAACCAAGATCTATATTTTACTATGAAAAATGTCATATTAATCATTCATCTCAGAAATTAGTTATTTTGGTAGCGAATCATCCTAAAAAATAGTATTGAATATTAGATAGTTGAGTAGATAACCCTTTATCCAAATAGATGATATGGATTTACTCAAATCTCTTCCTTTGGAAACCTAACTGTTACGATTAATATCAAGTGAAACCCAATGAAAATGAAAAAAGAAGTTAAAAATGAATTCATCTAGGCTAACCAAGGATTTTCATTAAACTACCTTATTAGAATATCAAGGTAACTAATAGTGTTACTTTGGAAGGAATATCACCCTTAGAATTTGAGGGGGATTTCCCTTTTAATGTATCCCCAATGTACTATAGATCACATGAAAATTAAATTAATAAATATTACGTCTCATGAAATATTTATCTTCTCATTTTTTATTCCCAATGTATATACATTATTATAATGATTTATTTTTCAAAGTCTTATTCCAACAATAAATATAATTTTCTCACTCCACAATAATTTTAATCTCTTTACACAACCCATAAGTTTTTGATACTCCATGAAAAGAGAATTTAAGTATATTCATGAATATCTAATTGAATAATATACATAAGTTATATGAATAATAAATGTAATTTCATAGAATTATTTTAGAATGAAAATTTCTACATGAATAAGTACTGAGGAACAAAAATCCAACTCCAATCGCCTTTCTAGAGAAGGAATAACCTCTAGGTTGGTAGGTATTCTGGCCCCAAGTCCCTCTACCTAAAGAGACATTACTCAATATATATTTTAACACATGACATATCTAACATTTAAAATTTCTAAACTATATTCAATAACTATAATTATGTTCATAAATTGGATAATTAACATACGCTAGGGAAAAATGATACTAAATATTATGGGGTCATACATAGAATGTGATGAAGGGTTTTAACTCCTAAAAAATGTTTGAAAGTTATACTAAATTATGAAAAATATTCATTTTTAAAACAAAAATTATTATTTTGAATAAATAATGGAATAAAATATAAATAAAATAACAATTAATATATTTAAACAAAATAATAACATTTATGAACAAATCATTGGAAAATAAATTTATAATCAATATATTATTCAACTAAACATTGTTGAAATTCTATTATCATGAATATAAATATTTAATAATCATTTTAATAATAAATATTTCAAATTTGGAATAATGTGGAATTTATATATGTTCTTTAAGAATGATATTCATTTTAAAATTCAATTTATATTATGCAATCCTTTTACAGAATCTAAATATCATATAAAATATTATTTATTCATTCCATTGGTATGAACATTTTCTATATGGTCTAAATAGAATTTAAATAACTTAACAATTAGTTTGAAAAATTAAAATTGAATTATGGATGATAATTTGATAATTAGAAATAAAATTTGTTTTATATTTTATGTAATTCTATAATATAAAATCACTTTATAATTTAACCCTATTGAGTTATAAATAAAAATTCCTATTTCTATATCATATGTTAAGTCATATAATTTTGGATAAAGTTATTTTATTTTCAAAACATAATATTCTTGAAATAATATTATATAAAAATATATTTTATTTATTATAAACAATTTATAAATATAAATATTTAAAAAATTACATTGAATTTGATTTTTAATAAATTTATTACCATAAAAATTATAAAATGTTGTAATTTTTTTTAACATTTCATTTTTTTTACCCATACTATGAAAAAAAAAGTTTGGAAGCGATATTCTCTCAATACCCATACATAAAATCTCTTTATAAGGGTAATATTCCCATGAACCTTACATAGATATTATATGTGAAGGTAAGAGATTTCGACCATCACATACAAAAAAAAAATTGTGTAAGGCCGCAATAGATTTTCTTTTACATGGAACCACTTATGTAGAGGAATGTCAATAATTAACATTAAATGAACCATTTATATAATGTTATAAAGAAACTAGAATTGATTTATTTTCTTCACAGTTCACAAAATTTTAACATTTTGAAAGACCTTTGAGAATACTACATCATGGAGCTAGTTGTGGTTCCAGGATAGTTCCACTGTAGAACCATAATGGGAAATTATACTAAATAGTAATGTTGATGTTTTTCAAATACATGGACTAAAACCATTTAATACATCAGTAAAATATCTCTAATACCGCCGATGGTTTATATTTGATCCTCATACAATCATTAGAAGTGGAACTAAAACCGAACAAAGTAGGATCAATATTCATGGAATAAAATTTGTAAATATATTAAAATAAAATAAAATCATGTAGGATAAATTCTTGAATATCAGCAGTTTCTATATTTTTTTATAATAAATGAACAATTATAAAGAACATTAGGAGTAGTAGATTTATTCAACTATCCTCTGAGGTGGTAATATCAGCCAATGTATCAAGGATATATTTTTTGATAACTCTCGAAATCCCAAAGTGGTTCTATGACCATCAAGGAACAATGAATTGGCATCGATAAGGTAGAAGTAATTTAATGGATGGAAAACAATTCACAACATATAGAATGAATGAACACTACCAAAAGGAAATGGGAAACATCTTTATATAGTCCACATGAAATGAATTTTTTAATATTATTTAATATGTTTCTGTATGATAGTAGATATAAATTAAACATATTTAATTAGATTTCCAACCATAACAACACATTCATAAGAAAATTTTACTAATGAAAACCTAGTGGGTAAAAAATTGGATACTATATAGATATTATGAATGAAAATAGTGTTATTCTTGTAGACCATGACATCAAATGCACCACTATAGTGTGGTGGGTTCCATTTAAGTTCATGTCAAACCAAAAGAAACCATATTTGTTATGCCACCTAGATAAATGGAATTTATGTAGGTTGTGCCTATACCTACTAAAAGTATTTTTATATATTCAATGACTCAAATATAAATTCCTAATTTTAGTTTGGGTTTTTTTTAATATTGAGTTTTATTATGACTTGAGATTTTGGACTCCTTATATTAATACTATCTTCCATTGCTTTTGGAACAAACAACATTGAATTAACATTACACCAAATTAAAAGAACCATGAAATACTAATAATTAAATGAATAATTTAATCATTAATAGGTAAAAATATCATAATCAATTAATATAATAATTTTATTATTTTAAAAAGTATAAATTTTGAAGATAAATTTAAAAAGGGGGTACTACTAAAAAATATGCCTTTATGTGTAGTTTCCTTTATCAATGATGGGAAAAAGTGCTGATAAAGAATAACATTATCAATGCTAAAAAAGTATTTATAATGTATACCTTTTATCTATAACACCCCAAGCTTCTACGGTACATTTCTCTTTGAATAATGCAATAGCGTGTGTTGTACGCAACATCGAGTTCTAACACACCACAACCAATCAAACTAGCTGTTATGAATTGTAATACCCTATTTTTGAAATTTATAAATTTTATTTTTCAAAATGGACTTCATTTTTAGATTTGGAATATTTAAATTAGACTTGGGTGAATTTTTGGTGTTTTTCTGAAAAACCACATTTTTTGATGAATAGTGAAACCACTAAGTGGTAGTTAAAAAAACTAAATTTTTCATAAAACATTATTTTACCGCTTCTGTGAGTGGAATTTCAAAAATCTGAGAGACACTGTTAATATCAACGAGTAAAATTTCGTTCAATGAGTTGAAAATAATTTTTGGTGAATAGTAACTTATTACTTTTATTTACAATAGTTAAAAGTAAATAGGGTAATTAAGGGTAAAAATGATATTAATATTACCCTAAAACATGTCCTAATTCTATTGGAAAACATTATCTCGGCCAAAAACAACCTTAGGAATAAAATATTATCATTTAGGTCCACTTGGAATATATTGGGACATTTATTATTATTTAATTCAAAGAAGAGTCAAAAGAGTTAAAATCAATGTTTATTTAATAAAAAACATTTAATATAGGGATACACATAAGATAAATTCGATTATAAATATTAATTAGAAAGCTAAAAATATTTCCTACATAATTATATTTTATTTATTATTTTTAGACATTAAATAATTTAATTTTTTCTGACAAAATTTTGATGAAGTAATTATCAAAATAGTGAAAAATTAAAATAATTCATATTATAAATACTCAAATAAATATAATTTGAGACGATTTATGAATTAAACTAATTTTATCGGTTCGTATGACATGTTAGGAATTATTTAATTTACATTGTTCGATGTAATCATTATGTTATGATTTTCACAAAAATCAATTTTCCAAATCTTGTCAAAATTGACATAAAAGAGGTTTCAAAACAAATATTATATTATTAATTGATATTAAATTTCTAAAAATCTAAGGTTTGGCCAAGAGAATTATATCATGATATTTGTATCATTAATGGACCACATGGGGGTCTCTTGGAGGTATATAGTACGTTTATTAACTATATAAAATAAAAATACAAAGTGACATGGTAAGTGTCAACCTAATTAACAAAGAGTTAAAACTAAATTATAAGGTTAATATAATGACCCAAACCTGTCTAAATTCTATTGGTTAAGTGGTTTTTGACACATCACCACCTTATACTTTAAAGAATCTACTTTGGAGCCATTATTAACCAAATATTAATTTATTAATAAACTATATTTCAAGTTTCTCCAAAGGTCCCCCTCACCCCTCTTATAAAAGGGCACTCCCCCATCTCATTAATTCACCCCATAAAATCAATTTGTCTCGCCCAAAATCTTCCCAAATACTCTCTCAACATCCATAAATTCATCCTAGAGGCATCCCTTTAGTCATAAATCCATCCTATGGAGTCCTTTTGATCAAATAAAAAGGAAGAACCCAATGAAGAGGTAATGATTTCACCACCCCTTTTCAAGTTCCTTTCTTCTTCCACTTCTTCAATATTTGATAATACCATTATAAAATAATAACTCTAGTATATTATATATACATTGATGTTATTATGAATAGGTTATAATCATATTTATAATTCTATCCATCCTTTTAATAACATGTCACTATACGTGCGTACGTACGACTTACCGTCTCCAGTCGTGGTGTAATTATTATTCAATAAATTATTATTTGGATGGGTATAATAATGATGTGTAATTCATGTAAATAATAAATATAACATGATAATGATTCTGTATATATGATATACCATCCAATTATATATTATTTTAATATCAAAAGAATGATATTGTCGCTCGTGCATACGTACCGACTACCGTCTCCACGAATGCGATGAGATTCATTCTCCATCATATCCATCCAAGTATAATTATCATTTTATGATTAATAATAGTATCTAAGGACTTGATATCATTCTGTATATGAATAAGATACAACCTATCCATGACAAACACGGCTTATGTAACAAAACATATAAAAAAATGAGTATGTTAACACACGAAACAACGATGATACTAAGATATTATTAACAAATCAATGTCAAACGATCATATATGATATCATATTAATGTAAATTATTCATGTATAATTTAATAAAAATTATTTCACCATTATACAGGAGGTTAAACTACCCTCAACAAAGGAAAAGTACAAGGTAAGGGTTTATTTATCAATCTTTTCATTATCCGAGGTTGTTTATACGTAATAATCTACTAGGAATTCTTTATCATCCACATCCATGTTTCTTAAAAATGTATTTCAAAAACATTTTTTTACTATTTACTAGAATATGGGTTAAAGTCATTTACACCCTTGTTGACATTTGTAAGTGTTTTATAAATGAATCTTTCCGTCTTTTTCCTAACAAGGTAATTTTTAACCTTTTCGATAGAATTAAGGTAAGAATGTTTTTTTAACTTATACGGTAGGTGCGGCTATTTTCTGCCATTATAAAATCTTTGAAGCTTCCCTTACAATCTTATAAGAAAATTTTCAAAGTAAATTTTTTTATTTTATAATTATGTGACATTTAAATAATTTCCAAAAAAGGGATATTTCTCTCAAATAGTTTTGATTTTATCTATGTCAACATCATTTGATGGGTTTTATGCTTATTACAAGTGGATTTATTATGATACAAAACTTCCATAATTTATTGAAGGTTTTGTGATTTATTTGACTATGGATGTGTTATTTTTATACCATTCATGGTTTATTGAGAATGTATTGACAATTCTTATGCTAGTTTTATTACGAATGTTTATGTTATGTTTTAACATTTTCATATGGGAATGAATTGGACTTAATATGTGACTGGTGGAGCCCGCTATAGCTCCTCGATGCATCAGTTGGTCTCATTAGACAAACTAGTGTATTGTAAAAAGGCCTTGGAAAAATAATATTTTTAGTCTTGGCATGAGGCCTTGGCTATGTGGTTATGATAGTCTGGCATTATGCATTACATCATTATGGATGTGGTTATTGATATTGCATGTGATTATTCGATTAGTAGAATATACATGTGAATAAGTAAAAAGAATTATTTCATTTTATTTTTTCCATACTATGTTGAAGTTCAAGTTTAAAATACTTTTGTTTCGGTTATACATTTAATTGATTGTTTATTATTATTTATGAAAGTTTCCGCTATATTGTTATCCATACTGGGCATTTGAGCTCACACCTTTTCTATGTTTTATTTTTTCCAGGATGTGAAGAAGTAATTTATGAATGACCTGCAAGGATAGTGTGAGGGGATAAGAGTGTGGACTATGGAGACTATATTGTTGTATATTTCATTTTATGATGTAATTTAAACATTATTAATTTATCTAGTTATTCCAAGGCTACTAAATTAATCAGTATTTAGAGACATGATCTTTCTTCTGATCATGCCAATGTTATGTAATAATGCACCGACTCTGGATAACTGGGGTCAGGGCATTACTGTTTGTATCAAATAAAGTTTAGTACAAACCTTGGAAGCTAGATTTTGATAAACTCTGATTAGAGCGCATAGACATAAGATGGACTTTGATGATTAGTATAGAAGAACATCCTAAAATTTTGGTATTTTAGAGATTTTGTGAGTTTTCTGAGCAATACATCTCTGTCCGGATACGAGCAGGTAGAGGCGGATCTAGCACATCTGTACCTAGGGGTAAAACCCAAAAACACCGCTTTGGGCTAGACTCGAATGGGAACGGGTGCATGACAACGGGCCTTGCTGCACTCTTGGTTACAACACTCCTGGGGGATATGCTTAGGATAATTCTCATTTTATTTACAAATCATTATGAAGGGTTTATGATATATACTTCCTCAAAGAAAACATTATTATGATTATGGATTATATCCATAAACAGTTAAATTTATGTTAAGTGTTTTATAAGTATGGAATTATTTATTTTGATTCATAAACCGATCTTGTTTATTCCATTGTTTAGAAATGGCGCCTAGTGGGAGAAATGGAAACCATATCAATGAACACACTCCATGTAGGTATTTCCATCCTACTCAAGATAATTATATTGGAGCCGGTGATGCAACCGGTGCTGATCAACTAATCACCATACTGGGACGACTCACTCAGGTTATGAATAGTAATCTTACCCGTATGGAGCACCCTGATCCACAGCGTGGAGGATCAATTTTAGATCACATCATGAGGCAACAACCACCAAAATTCAATGGGAGAAAAATTCATTAGTAGTTGAGAAATGGATAAGTTCCCTAGAGAAAATATTTCAGGCTTTTGGAAGTAGTGAAAGGGAAAAAGTTATCATGGATGTTTACCGCCTCACCGGAGATGCTGATTAATGGTGGTCATTGATTCAAAACGTGAAGCAGGATGATGAAGTAGCAAATATGGAATTGAGGGAGTTCAAATATCTATTTTTAGAAAAATATTTTCCTCGTGACCATCGAGCATATATGGAAATACACTTTTTGAGTTTGAGATAAAAGGAAGATGAGAATGCTGCAAAGTATGAGGCTAAATTTACAAGGTTAGCATGGTGTGATGGAGATTATATAGGTAACCCAAGAAGTATGATTGATAATTTCATTGATGGGTTAAAACCATTTCTCCGTCAAGCATTAGTCTCATAATCTTTCTCGTCGTACGAAGATATTGTCTCATGTGCTATCAAGACATAGAAATAAATCTCTAAGTCATATGAAATTAGAGAAAAGCAAGAGAAGAAGAGATCTTCTGATCAATCTGGGAATGGAAATAAAGGTAATAATGGAATGGTTGAATATCCATCCTGTAGTAAATGTTGGAAGAACCACCACGGTACTTGCTGAAAAGGAACGAGAGTCTGTTACAAGTGTGGTAAAAAAGGCCACCAATCTCATGATTGCAAGGGGAAGAAGGAAGCTAATGATGTCTAATGGGAAAATTTCAGGGAGATGGGACATTACGCAAATGAATTTCCTAAGCTTCAGGGGAACATACCTCAGAAAAGGCCAAGGGATCAAGACCAAGCTTATGCTGTCACTATTGATAAGGTAGAAGCTCCAAAAGACGTGTTGGTAGGTAATTTAATGGTTTCCTCACGTTTAGAAAATGAATTATTTGATTCTGTATCATCACATTGTTTCATATCTTTCCTGTTTTATAAGAAAATTAGATATTATCAATTTGATTTAACAAGGGAGTTGTCAGTTAAAACATCTAAGGGAAGTATCATTGCAACAAAGTATTGTGAATCAGTCCCCATTAGAGCACATAAATGTTCTTTATCCGCTGATATCATAGTCATACATATGATTGAGTTTCATTTAATCCTCGGTATGTATTGGCTTTCAGACCATGATTAAAAGATTTATTGTAAGAAAAAGGAGGTTATAATTTTTGATGACGATGATAAGGAACACCTTATCTTTAGAGCAGAATCGTTACCACCTAATTCTTATCTAGATCCACCCGAGTAGCTCAACTAAATTCAATTATTGGGGAGGATGAGGATGAAATTACAGTGGGTGAGGAATGGAATGTTCAAATAGAGGATGTAACTATTGTGAAATAATATGTAGATGTGTTTTTCGATGATTTACCTAGACATCCTCTAGAACAAGAAGTTGAGATTTCCATTGATTTAATTCCAGGATCAATGCCTATATCGAAGACCCCTTATAAAATGGCCACTGTAGAATTAGTTGAACAAAACAGACAACTAGAGGAATTGAGTAATAAGGGATTTATTCACCCTAGTTTTTCTCCATGGGGAGACCTTGTTCTTTTTGTTAAAAAGAAATATTGATCTATTAGGTTATGTATCGACTACATGGAGATCAATGCTATAACAATAACGAAAAAGTATCCCCTACCTCACATTGATTATTTATTTGGCAGACTACGTGGAGCTAAATACTTTTCCAAGACTGACCTTTGATCTGGATACCATCAGTTGTGTGTGAAGAAGGAAGTCATTCCGAAGACAGCATTTCGAACAAGGTACGAGCATTACGAGTTTACAATAATTCCTTTTGGATTGACTAATTCACCCTCTGTATTCATGGATCTGATTAACTGATTTTTCAAGGAAATTCTCGATGATTTTGTGGTGGTATTTATTGATGATATCTTGGTATACTCCAAAATCTACAAAGATCATAAAAATAACTTGTGCATTATCCTGAAAAATCTGAGAATATAGGAATTATATTGAAAGTTTAGCAAGTGTGAATTCTAGCCTCAGGAGATTTCTTTTCTTGTCCATATTGTTCTAAAGATGAAATTTATGTTGATCCTTATAAGACCAAGGCAATGCTAGAATGGCCATCACCTATGAGTATAACTGAGGTACGCAATTTTATTGGTTTGGCAGGTTGTTATCGACATCTCATCTTGAATTTTCCCCTATTGGGAAACCCATTAACGAAGCTCACACGTAAAGGGGTTAAATTTGTTTGGACAAAAGAGTGTGAATAATGTTTCGAAGAACTGAAGAGAAGATTTTTCAATGCTCATATATTGACTCTACCACCGGGGAATGATGGGTTCGTTATTTATAGTGATGCATTGAAGAAAGGAACGGGTTGTGTCCATATGCAGAATGATAAGGTTATTTCCTATGAATCACGACTGTTGAAAATTCATGAACAAAACTATCCTACTCATGATCTCGAGTTAGAAGCTATGGTCTTTTCTTTGAAGATATGGAGGAACTACATCTATGGTGAAAATGTGTGATTTATACTGATCAGAAGAGTTTAAAGTATATTTTCACACAAAAAGAACTCAACATGAGGCAAATGAGATGGCTAGAATTAATCAAGGATTATTATTTCATAGTACACTACCACCCGAGGAAGGCAAAAAAGGCGGCAAATGCATTGATCAGAAAAGCCCATGGAGTTTTGAACAATATGAGAATGGAAAGGGATCCAATTTTCATGGATCTAGTGAAAATGGACATGGTAATAACTAGGGAAGGTGAAACATCAATGCTTTTTCAAATGGTTGTGAAACCATCATTACTAAAAAGGATTAAGAGTTCTCCGACTGATGATGAATAATTTCAAAAGAAGATTAAAGCTGTGAATGATGGGAGATTGAGAGACTTTTTGTATGAAGAAGGAATTTTGAAATTCAGGAAGAGGCTTTGTGTTCCCGATATATCTGATCTAAAAATAGAATTCCTAGATGATGCTCATAGTTAAAATTTGTCTATATAGCCTAGGAGAACCAAAATGTGTAGAGATTTGAAGGAACGTTTTTGGTGGGAAAACATGAAGAGGGAGATTTCTGATTTTGTGTCAAAATGTATGGTTTGTAAACAAGTGAAAGTTGGAAGGAAATATTTTCTTTCTATAAGAGAAGATCTACCACTGGATCGTCTATGAAGACTATATATTGATGAAGTTGTGAGACTTCATGGAGTAACCCTATGGATTTTTTCTGATTGTGATCCCCGTTTTACTTCAAGATTTTGTAAAAGTCTTCAGAAAGCCTTGGATACTGAATTTCATTTGAGCAGTGCCTACCACCCTCAAACAGATGGTCAATCATAATAAACTATTCAAACCTTAGAAGACATGTTGAGATCCTGATCACTTGACTTTCAGGGTATGTAGGATCAATATTTACCTCTGGTAGAATTTTTCTATAATAATAGCTTTAATTTGAGTATTCATATGGCGCCATATGAAGCGTTATACGAAAAGAGATGTTGCACACCAACCTATTGGGATGATGCTGGTGAAAGAATCTTGTAGGCCCAGAACTAGTGAAGGAAACGATGGAAAAGGTGAACGTAATCCAAAACCATATCAAAGCATCTCAAAGTAGGCAGAAGAGCTATGCCGATAATCGAAAGAAAGATTTGAAATTTCATGTCAGTGATCAAGTTTTCCTAAAAGTATCTCCATGGAAGGGAGTCATATGTTTTTTTAAGAAAGGTAAATTGAGTCCCAGGTACATCAGACCTTTCGAAATTCTAGAACGAATTGGGGCTGTAGCTTACCGATTAGCCTCCAAGTCACTCCAAAGTCCATGATGTGATCCACGTATCTCTGTTGAGGAAATACATGCCTGGCCCAACGCATGTACTCACCTATGAGTAATTAGAACTGGAACCTGATATGTCTAATTGTGAAGAGCTCATCAAGATTCTTGATACGATAGAACAAGTACTGAGAAACCGGACGACTCGTCTGTTAAAAGTATTGTGAAGAAACCATAAGATGGAAGAGGCAACGTGGGAACCTGAGGAACTTTTGAAGAAGAACCACCTGAGTCTTTTCTTAAGGTAGTATTCTAAAAATTTCGAGGACGAAATTATTTGAAGGAGGGGAGGATGTAACATCCCAAGCTTCTACGATACGCTTCTCTTTGAATAATGAAATAGTGTGCATTGTACGTAACTTTGAGTTCTAACGCACCACAACCAATCAAACTAGCCGTTATGAATAGTAATAACCACTTTTTGAAATTTATAAATTTTATTTCTCAAAATGGACCTCATTTTTAGATTCGGAATATCGAAATTAGCCTAGGGAGAATTTTTGGTGTTTTTCTAAAAAACTTTATTTTTTGATGAATAGTGAAACCACTAAGTGGTAGTTAAAAAAACTGAATTTCTTATAAAACATAATTTTACCACTTCTGTGAGTGGAATTTTGAAAATCCGAGAGAAATGGTTAATATCAAGGAGTAAAATGTGGTTCAATGAGATGAAAATAATATTTTGTGAATAATAACTTTTTACTTTTATTTACCACGATTAAAAGTAAATATGGTAATTAATGGTAAAATGATATTAATATTACCATAAACATGTCCTAATTATATTGGACAAGTGTATCTCGTCCAAAAACAACCTCAGGAATAAAATATTATCATTTAGGTCCACTTGGATTAGATTAGGACATTTATTATTATTTAATTCAAAGAAGAGTTAAAAGAGTTGAAATCATAGTTTATTTACTAAAACATTTTTAATATAGGGTTACACATAAGATAAATTAGATTATAAATATTAATTAGAAAGATTATAATAATTACTACATAATTATATTTTATTTATAATTTTTAGACATTAAATAATTTAATTTATTTATGACACAATGATGATGCAGTAATTACCATAATAGTGAGAAATTAAAATAATTAATATTATAAATACCCAAATAAATATAATTTGAGACTTTTTGTTAATTAAACTAATTTTATAGGTTAATATGACATTTTAGGAATGATTTAATTAACTTTTTTCGAAGTAATAATTCTGTTATGATTTTTACAAAAATCAATTTCCCAAATAGTTTCAAAATTGACATAGAAGAGGTTTTAAAACAAATATTATATTATTAATTAATATTAAAATCCTAAAAATCTAGTGTTCATTCAAGAGACTTATATCATGATATTTTTATCATTAATGGACCACATGGGGGTCTCTTGGTGGTATATAGTTAGTTTATTAACTATATAATATAAAAAATACAAAGTGACAAGGTTAGTGTCAAACTAATTAACTAAGAGTTAAAACTAAAAGATAAGGTTAATATAATGACCCAAACCGGTCTAAATTATATTTCTTGAGTGGTTTTCGACCCATCCCCACCATAAACATTAAATAATCCACTTTTTATCCATTAGAAACCGAATATGAATTTATTATAAAATAATATTTCTATCTTTTTCAAAGGTGCCCCTCACCCCCATTTTAAAAGGGAACTCCCCCTACTCCTTAATTCACACCTTCAAAGCCATTTGGATCGGCCAAAATCTGACCAAATACTCTCTCATCTTCCCTCACTTTATCCTAGAGGAATCCCTTTATTCAGAAAGCCAAACTATGGATCCCTTTTGATCAAATCAAAAGGAAGAACCCAAAGAAGAGGTAATGATTTCACCATCTCTTTTCAAGTTCCTTTCTTCTTCCACTTATTCTATCATTGTTATTACCATTATAAAATAATAACTCCAGTATATTATAAATAATTTTATGTTATTATAAATATGGTACAACCATATTCAGTATTCTATCCATCCTTTGAATAACATGTCACCATACGTGCGTACGTACGGCTTACCGTCTCCACGTCATTATGTAATTGTTATTCAATAAATTGATATTTGGATGGGTATAATAATGATATGTAATTATTGTAAATAATAAATATAAATGATAATTATTCTTTATATTTGATATACCATCCAATTATATATTATTTTAACATCAAAAGAATGATATTGTCGCTTATGCGTACGTACGGACTACCGTCTCCACGAACGCGATGAGATTCATTCTCCATCGTATCCATCCAAGTCTAACTCTTATTTGATGGTTAATAATAGTATATAAGAACTTGATATCATTCGGGATATGAATAAGATAAAATCTATCCACAACAAACACATCTTATGTAACAAAACATATAAAAGAAATGAGTAAGTTAACACCCGAAACAACGATGATACCAAGATATTATTAACAAATAAATGTTAAAAGATCATATATGATATCAGATTAATGTACATCATTAATTTATAATTTAATAAAAATTATTTCACCATTATATAAGAGGTTATCCTACCCTCAACCAAGTAATAGTACAAGGTAAGGGTATATTTTGCAATCTCTTCATTATCCGATGTTGTTTATACGTAATAATCTACTGGGATTTCATTATCATCCACATCCATGTTTCTTAAAAATGTATTTCAAATTTTTTTACTATTACTAGAATATGGTTTAAAGTCATTTATACGCTTGTTGACATTTATAAGTGGTTTCTAAAGGAATCTTTCTGTCGTTTTCCAAACAAGGTCCTTTTTAACCTTTTCGACAAAATTAAGGTAAGAAAGTTTTTTTAACTTATACAGTGGGTGCAGCTATTTTCCGCCGTTATAAAATCTTTGAAGCTTCCCTTACAAGATTATAAGAAAATTTTCAAAGTAAATGTTTTATTTTATAATGATGTGACTTATAAATAATTTATAAAAAGAGATATTTCTCTCAAATAGTTTTGATTTCATCTATGTCAACATCCTTTGATGTATTTTAAGCTTATTTGAAGTTGATTTATTATGATACAAAACTTCCATATTTTATTGAAGGTTTTGTGATTTGTTTGACTGTGGATGTGTTATTTTCATATGATTCATGTTCTATGGAGAAAGTATTGACATTTCTTATTTTAGATTTATTACGAATGTTTATGATATGTTTAAACCTTTTCATATGGGAATGAATTGGACTTAATATGTGACGGGTGGAGCCCGCTATAGCTCCTCAATGCATCGGTAGGTCTCATGAGAAAAACTAGTGTCTTGGCACAAGGCCTTGGAAAAATCTTATTTGTAGTCTTGGCACGAGGCCTTGGCTATGTGGTTATGATAGTCTGGCATTATGCATTACATCATTATGAATGTGGTTATTGATATTGCATGTGATTATTCGATTAGTAGAATATCCATGTGAATACGTAAATGGAATTATTTCATTTTATTTTTTCCATACTATGTTGAATATCATGTTTAAAATACATTTGTTTTAGTTATACATTGCCTTGAATGTTTATTATTATTTATGAATGTTTCCACTATATTGTTATCCTTACTGGGCATTTGAGCTCACCCCTTTTCTATGTTTTATTTTTCCCAGGATGTGAAGAAGTAATTTATGAATGACCTGCCGAGATAGTATGAGGAGCTAAGAGTGTGGACTATGGAGACTATATTGTTGTAGTTACCATTTTATGATGTAATGTAAACATTATTAATGTATCTAGTTTTTCCAAGTCTACTAAACTAATCGTTCTTTTGAGACATGACCTTTCTTGTGATCATGCCAATGTTATGTAATAATGCACCGACTCTGGGTAACTGAAGTCGGGGCATTACATTATCTATGATTTTTTTAACTAATGATAAATGTTCCCCTTTATCATCACAATCTCAAAATTCTTATAAAGTGTTCTCTTTATGAGTGCTTCATTTTTAGTGCTGAAAAAGTGTACAATTTTTTATTGATTTATTTTTCGCACTTATAAAATGTACCCTTTATGAGTGATTTATTTTTATCTCCATTAAATGGATCCTTTATCAATTATTTTTTATTAAGGATTAATTTTTTAACATAATGACAACATTAAATAATTTAATAATTAAAATTTTATTATGAAAAAAATATTATTATTATTTTTAATTAAATAATTATTGATAAAAATGAATAAATTTATTATACTATATATAATTTATAAATACTAAAAAATAGTATATATATAATATATTGATAGATTATATACATAAATTAAACAAATAAATGTTAAAAGTAAATTGAGAACAATATTGAACAATTTATTAATTAAATAAATATTGATAATGTTAATAAATGGTATATATTAAATATAAAAATATAATTGAATGTATATAAATATTATTAATGTAATAAAATATACTTATGTCTTATTTTAAATAGTAATATAATTACTGAATAATGGGGTATAATTAAAACTTACTATAAATTGAAAATAATGACTAATTGCATCATGTAATGGACTTAATTTAATGTTGTTTGATTTTTCAAGTTAACATAGATCAAACATATTATATTTGTTTTACATATACGTTATTAATGTATTTTTCAAAACAACACACACACAAAACTATTTTTTTGGGAATTTTAATCAATTTAAATTATTTATTATATATTTATTCATTTACGATGTTTTTATATTTTCTTTATGTATTCATCATTATTTCAATATATATTCATTTTTAGATGTTTATATTTAAATAATCAAACTTATCCAAATTTTCAATATTTTTCAATTGTACTCATTTCTAATTATTTAATTTCACTTGTTTTTAATAGGAATACACTTAACATTGAATATTTATTAATAATGTTAAAAAATATTTGCAATAAAATATTTATAAATAGTTATATTTAAACATATAAATATTTCATATTCATATATATTTATAAATTTATAATTATAAATAAATAAATATTATTTTTCTAAATTACGCTTATCTAATTCAGAAGAAATAATTATATATATTTAGATAATTATAAAATAATAATATATTTATTAAAATAATTAATATAGGTACTATATTTATATTTGATTATATTTATTATATATATATGAATTTATAAATATATAATGATATAAATAATAATTATTTTAATATATTTTTATAATTACAAATAAATAATTAAATAATTAAATAATTATAAAATTATATGAAATCTATTTAAATAAATAATATTTTTTCTACACTTAAATTTATAAATAATTATTAAATATATATATATAATTATATTTATGAATGTTTTATTTGAAATTATAATTATAAACCCATTATTAGTGCTAGAATAATTAGCATTGATAAAATCTTTCTTTATTCGTGATAAGTGCTTAATGTTTATAAAAAGGAATATTTATCAGTGCTTTTATAGTACTGATAATGCTACATCATTATCAATTCTAAAAAATATCTTATAATCATGCATGTAATCAACTCTATTTATTCTAGCGCAAAAAAATTGATCTTTATCCGTGATTTTTTTAAAGCGCATATAAATGTGTCTCGATCAATTCAAATTAACCCTAACTAGTTGTGAACTCCTCGCAATATCAAAAGAATTCTATAGAATCAACCACCTATTGAGCTCCTCGTCAATGAATCATAACTCGAATCAATGCTTGAATTATGGCTCAATAAATTTTGATCTCCAATCCAATGCTCTAATGATTCAAGTGTTGAACGAATCCAAGGCTCAAATTTTTTTGAGGTTTTCTATATGTTTACTTTCTCTTAGAGGATTCAAAACACAAAACCAAGGGATCTTAATTTCCCATCATCCATCCCACTCATTGATTTATTTTATTGTGAGATCCATTTTTTATCATCATTATTATGTTAGTGGTGACATATCTGTATGGTCAATAATTTTATTAGGGCTCTTTGGTTGAAATAAGATAGGTCTATCATTACTTGCTCTCCCCCACCCTCTCCCATTGCTGATTCAATCCATCCTACCCACCCTAACACCACTACAGGTAGTAACCATTTATTTTTGTGTCTTAATATTCCATTGTAATCTTGGATCATTAATAATGAGAGTTTATTACACTCTATAACCAATAAGGGATTCTTGGTTTATTGTATATTTCATTTTTTAAGTAATGTCCATTTATTCAGAGATAAATATCATCACATTATAGGGAATAGAATTGTTAAAGATGATATTTCATTTGAATGTTACCTGAACATAGATATATTTAAGACACATAATATTTTATGGATGAATATATCTTATGTTGGTGAGATTCATTATGTACGATTTGGTACATGGTTCACGAATAAAAAGTGAAAAACTAATCCGGATTCAATGGTTTTGCAGACAGGTGTAAAATATAATACATTTAATATATAGGCAGACAGACATGTATATAATAAAATTAATATGTATTTATATATATATAATAAAGATATATATTATAAAAATACATTACAAAAATATTTATTATAAAAATAAAAATATATAGTAAACTGTAAAAATATATATTATAAAAATATACCATACAAATATATTTTACAAATATATTAAATCAACATTTTATGAAAATATAATATATAAATATATTATAAAATTATATTTTAGAAATATATATTATAACATTATTTTATACAAATATATTAAACAAATATCTGTGTATACAACTAAAAATTAAAAAAAATTATCTTTATAAATTATATTAAAATGAAATTTAATAAATAATAAATATTATATATTTATATATTATAAAAATATTTTATACAAATATATATATAATACAATAAAATATATATAATATTACAAAAATATCTAAAACCAAAATACGTATTATACAAATTAATATATATATTACACAAATAAATAAATATTTATATATTATAAAAAACAAAAATATATATTATTAAAATACATATTTTTATTAAGTACAACTTCCATTAACATTTCATGCATACTAAAATAAACTAAAAATAAACTCGATGGGCCAGTGATATGAACCTAAAACCACACCTCAAACCCTATGCCACCATCACCACCCAAGTTGAACGTGCGGTGGGGGGGGGGGGCGGTAAACAAATATATATTATAATAATTTATTATAAAAAATTCTTTCAATATAGTTCCTTCAATATTTGAGATTCATCAGCCAATTGTACTTGTTTTGATTCATCTCACATATAATTAATTTTTGTAAGAGTGGGTCATATCTGAGTTTACAAAAAACTACTATATTTTCTAGAATTACTACTATTTATTTCATTATGAAAACTATTTTATAAAATGTACCCAAAATAAACATAGAAAATAAAATGGCTAGGATAATTAAATTTTCTTATAAATCCTAAAAATAATCTTCAAGAAAATAATTCTATTTTTCAATGTGTCTAGAATTAAATCTTGAATCAATTTATCAACTAAAAATTTTGAGACATTTAAAACTTTATCCATTTTTTTAAATTCTTTTCCTAGATTTTTTATCCATTCCTTATCGATTTTTAACATAAATTATAATTATGATATTTTTTAAAAAAAATTGTACCATTATTATTTAATGTAATAATTCCTTAGGTTGTTAAATGACTTGTTCGAAAAAATAGAATAGTTGTTATGAAATTATATATATGATGTAATAATCATTATAAATTTTTTAGGTATTCACCATTTATGGTCTACATGTATTTGTTCAACCCCTATGAATCTCTTATTATCATCCATGTATATGAAATAAACATTTATTCTCCAAAAATATCAACTAAAATATCCCTCATGTTAGTAACTAGATCTAGTTGTGTAGTTCTTTAAAATGGGAGGCATTACCCCTTTTAGATAACACAATGCATTAAAATTGTCCTCCTCAAAAAATTCAGTCCACAAACAGTCATTATTTCATTTTGTTTCCATAATACTCATCATTCATCTCTTTTATGTTTTTTGTACTACCTAGAGAATTAGTCATCCCATGGATGACTACATCTTATATTATTTGAAGAAACATATGTTAATGTACACAATAGATATATGATGTGTGTCAAACAACAACATACTATGATAAATGTTTGGGAGAAGAGTGGATGAGGATGACTGTAATCTATAACATTCATTGCGAGATCACAAAAAGATCATACTGGTCCTAATGTTGACAATTTTATGTATATTTTAGGGGACCAAAAAGAGGGGATTTGGATTCTCAATAGAAGAATTAATCTCTAAACCATTAAATAAAAAAAGAGTGTTCAATGAGATGGTGAAAGTGTTTTCAAATATACTACTTTTACCTCATAATATTATATATTCCCCACTATGTTGACATAATAAAAATTAAATGTTTGATTACTCATATAGAAAATGCCTTCGACGCATCATGATGTTACTAATCCCATAGAATAAGAAACCATAGAGAAGGAATCCCTTTTGGAATATGTCAAGGTAATGTTATGACATACATTCTCTATTTAACAGAAAAATAACATAATGAAATTTCAATTTAATTTTCACTATTACATTCAATGTTCGTTTATTTTAGATGATTTTTGACCATCATTAAATCATTTCTGCACCAAAAATTACATAGACTTAGTCAGACTAAAAATATTATCACCCCTGCAGTGTTTCATTTGTCACTTTCCTTTGTGTTCCCTCCAATACATTTTCTAAATGTGAAACAAAATTACCTCTACTCAATCGGAAATGTAATATTGATGTATTCAAATTTATTTATTTTTAATATTAATGACATAAAATTATTTTCTTATATAGGTGTATTTTTTTGTTCAATTTAGAGTAGTTTTTTTTATATTTCAATCCTTTCTACACCAGAACATCCACAAAAGTATTCTCCCTCAAAACGTTTTCACACCTACAACGTTTAAATTTATCACTTTCCTACATGTTACCTTCAATTCTCAATAATATAGTTAATTTTGATGTTTTTATAGTAAAATCATTGTCCATATAAATAATGTATCGTATCATATTTATGATAATTTATTTCTTTTTATTATTTCTCATATAATAATTTTTTTTCTCATATATATTGATTTTTTTGTTCATGTTGGAGTTGTATGTTTGAATCTTCTCATTATCTTGATGGATTAGAATTTGAGCCCACAACAACAAAAATTAAAAAATAGAAATGCGTCATAAATACACACAACAATGATAAACAAGTGAATTCCTTCTACTTTTTTATTTTATTTTGTCATTATTTTATCTACTATTTGTAACCTAATAACCATATTAATTTCATATAATACTTATTTGCTTTTTAATAGATTTCTTTTGGATTCATATATTTCTATAAACAATTTTCAACCATCTACAGTAGATAAAAAATGTTTTGTTCTTCCAATGTAACTCTTATTTCCATTTCCAATTCCAATTATTTTTGAGCATCATCAATGCATATTGATTCGATTTACCTAGATGAAAACCATTTACCTTAGTATAAATCTTGAAGAGTATAGAAATTTTATTTTCAAATTTTAGAGACATATTTTGATATAATGGACACATGATATTCCTACGCACTTCTTCATTTCAATGATGAGAAATATTTTTAATCTAAGAACATCAAATGAATATCCAATGTTGTAGTTAAACAAGTAAATATATTGGTAATCCTTGAAAAATTGATATTTATGATTTTTTGAGACATAGGGATGTGTATGAATAATTTACACCTCAATATGACACATGGTGTGACCTTTTTTACTTTAAGTGATTATTTTTATTTAAAATTGAAATTAATTTTAGTAAAAAGGATAATTGAATTACTTAAAACCAATAAAATGTACTATAATTGTTTTTATGTGTTATAAAAACAATCCTTCATTAATTTGAGATGTGTATAAATCATCCACACCTCAATCCAATGCATAATGTGACAAGTATGTCTTAATGTGCATCTTTTCATTTAAAATATAAATAAATTTTAGTAAAAAGTAATGTTGACCAAATCCAAACTGAGAAAAATAATTTGGATTGTTTAGATACATTAGTGAAATAATACATATAAGTCATTTATGATATTAGTGATTCATCCTCACTTTAATCTAATACACGATGTTCCTATTATGACTCAATGTGTCTGTTTTGATTTTAAAATTGACATTATAGATCAAAAAGCGTCAATCAATAAAAACCAAGAAAATTATACCATATATTCATGATAAATTTTTAAATTGATTCATAAGTCAATTTTTTTTGTACAGGAATAATTATTACTTCACAGTGATACACGATCTGCTCAACATGAGTCAAAGTGTGTGTTTCTAGTATAAAAAGACCTTTTAGTAAAAAAATACAAATGTTGTGCTCAAAACTATGAAAGCAATTCGGATTTTTTTGATACATTAAGGAAAATATCCATAAGTAATTTGTTACATCTAGGAATATGCCTCACGAAAATTTGTACATAATGTTCCCAGTATAAGTACATGTGTCCTTTATCTTCTTAAAATTGACATTTTAATTTGAATAGAATAACACATTGAAATTTGAAAACATGATCTTGGAAATTTTTTTAATAATATCAGAAATTGATTCATAAGTCATTTTTTCATGTAATAACCATCCTTATGTCAAACTGATACATGAGGTGATCATTACAATTCATGGTAATTATTTCTAGTTTAAAATTACATTTTATTAAAAAAGGAAACAGACATACTAAATCTATGAAAACAAACACCAATCATTTTTATACATTATTAACACAACAGATAATTCATTCGTTATGTATAGAAATCAAATGAACTTCAATCTGACACATGATGTGACCATAATGACTCGATGTTCCCATTATTAAATTCAAATCGATAGTTTAGTTAAAATATTTTCACTCACTAAATACTAAGAAAACACTCTCATATTTTCTTGATAACTTATGAAATCTATTCATAAGTACTTTTTATTTTAATTAAATTGCCTTATTTATAACTAATAAAATAAGTGATCGATTTAAGTCAAAGTGTGTGCTCCAGTTTAAAATGATATTTTAGTAAAAAATTCATGTGATGCTTTCAATATTGGGAAAAAGCATATAGATTGTTTTGAAACATTAGGATAATGATCCACATTAAATTTTTATGAGAAGGAATCAGTTGTGCAAAAATATGATACAAGATGTTCCATGTATGAGTCAATAAGCTTGTTATCAATTTAAAATCAAAACTGTAGTTCAAAAAGATTCACACACTAAAAAAATTGAGCAAACACCCTTATATTTTCATGATAATTTTTAACATATATTAATAATTCATTTTTTATGGGTAGAAAAAATTATTACAAACAACTAATATAAGATGTGATCATTTGGATTCATAGTGTGTGTTTCTTGTTTAAAATGACATTTTAGTAAAAAATGAATGTGAAAAACTAAAAAACATTAAAAAATATTATGATTTTTTTGATACATTAGGGGAAATATTCACAAGATATGTATTATGTTCAATAATCAACCGAACCTTAAACCAAAACAAGGTGGGACCGGTACGACTCTAAGTGTGTCTTTTTATTTAAAATTGAAAATAGTTTTCGTAAAAATGAAAATTTGCTAACTAAAAATAGTTAAAACACATCTTGGTTGAATGTATACATTATAAAAATTATACCTATGTCATTTGGGACATGTAGAAATCATCAAAACATCAATTAGATTCATTTTATGACCTGAATGACTCTATGTGAATCTTTTTATTTAAATTTTACATCAATTTTAGTAAAAAGTAAAACTAACCAACTCAAAACCAGGAAACAAAATTCATATTATTTTAATAAATAAGTAAAATGATCCATAAGCCATTTTTTATGTCCAAGAATCATATTCAACTCAATCCAATGCACATATTGACCTGTATAACTCCAAGTGTATATTTTTATTTCAAATTGACATCAATTTTTTCAAAAAGGACAACTGACCAACTCAATACTAAGTAAATTCATTTATATTATATTGATATTTTTTTATAATGATTCATATGTTATTAGGGACAGGTAAGAATTATACTCAAATCAATCTTAGGCATGGTGTGATTGGTGTGACTCCAAGTGTGTCTTTTTGTTTAAAATTAACATCTATTTTAGTAAAAAAGAGAAATAATTTACTGAAAACCAAGAAAACACATTCATATTCAGTTGATTCTTTACGAACTTTTCCCATAATTAATTTGAGATGTGTAGGAATCATACTCAACACAATATGATGCACAGTATAATTGGAATGACTCTAAGTGCTTCTTTTCAATATAAAAGTGTAATTTTTAGTTTATAAGACACATCGCATCACCAAAACTGAGAAAAAATTCCTTAACATTTTTTCCATCATTCTAACATCCCTTAATTAATAAATTTTTTTAACATGTTAATCTTATATTATTTATTTATGTTTCATAGAGATAATTTGTGACGATTCACAAGAAATGGTGTGATGTTCAAGAATCAACTGTAACACAATCTGGTACACAAGGTTCCTCATATGACTCAATGTTTAGTTTAAAATTTACCCTTTCTATTAATTTTTTTTATTTATATTATTTCTAATATATGAATTTATTTCTTATACATCTATGTATTTTCACGATACAAGGGTAGTATCAAAATAAAATGAAACACTACTATTTTTTAATGTATGTAATAATTTTTACTTATGTAATTGATTAAACAATTTATTGAAATTTCTGTAATATAATTTTTTTTCTCATATTTCTATTTTAAATTTTATTTCATTTAAATTCTATATTGGTATCTTATTTTAATGATTTTTTTGGTCTTTTGGTGATCTGTTGTTCTATCCTAGCGCACAACAATGGTGTTGCAGTGCACTATTGCAACACATTATAGCTTACCTCATTATCAGTACATCTAAAAGTTCTGATAAAGGATTAATTTATCATCAAAATTAGAAGCACTGATAAATGGTCCAATTATCTGATATTTTTTATGTGCTGATAAATGTACTAATTATAAGTTCATTTCTGTCTATGATAAATGATAAGGTCGTTTAATCTCTCTGTTATAGTAAGCTCTTCTCTAGAACTGATAAAATAAAATTTTATCATTGTTAAAAGGTTTTTTCAGTAGTCGGGACTATATTTTATGTTGATATATAATAGTATTTATAGTTTTAATTTTATTATAATATTTCATATTAATTTTCTTTAAAAAAATATATTAATATTAATTGATTCATAAATCTATATGAAATAAGAACAATAAACAAGTGATGTTTAAAATTTTCTTTTTTTAAATAGAGGAATTTTCCTTATATATATATATATATTGTATTATCATTCCAAATATAATTTTAAAATATTAATTTTTAAAAATATATTCATTTTTGGATTAAAAATTTCAATATTATTTGAGGATTAATTTTTGATATTTTTCTAAAAATATTTATTTTTATTTGAATTAATACAAAATATAGTTTTTACAAATAACATGAATTTTATGAAATTATTAATATATAAGTATGTATTTTAATTTCATGAAACCATTTTATCAAACAAAATATTTATTTTATATTTGATTTTCTAATTTTGAAAAAACACATTAGTTTACAAACCCATATTTCACATTTTCGAATATATGTTATTTCATTTAGGAAAAAATATAACATATTATAAATTTATATTTTAAAATAAATTTTTATTAATAAAAAAAATGTAGTCAAATAAATTATATTTTTAATTTTTAATAATTAGGTAAATAATTTATAATAAAATCAATTTAAATTTTAGCAATAAAGGATAAATTAAATCTGTAAAAGCAAGTTACCGTGGCGAAAATAAAAATGGTAAAAATGAGTAAAATAAGAGTTAAAGGGACTAATAGATTAAATATTTTTTATTGGTTATTTGAGGTTTTTATCCACATTTTATATTCAGCAACCATTATCTATCAATTTTAGATCTATTTCTATGAGAGTGACATCCCATTAATGATTTTTTTGTATTTACAATATGTCATCCATTTTAACCTATAAAAGGGGAAATCCTCTCCTCACATTCCCTGACACAAAAACCCACTATGTTTAGACAAAACTCTATGAAAGCCTCTAAAAATATTTATATAATCCTGCATGAGGTTTTTTAAGAATACAATCTCTTAAAGGGTAAACTTCATTCGCATAGGATATACATCAGGTAGTGTGGCATAAATTTATAGCCTCTTCATTCTCATTTCTATTAAATTGTGTGAAATATGTATTCCCCAAATTACATTAAACCATATTAAAAATATAAAATATTTAAAATTATTATTATAGTATATTATTATAATGAAGTTACATGCATTAACCACAATTCACCATTTTCCATTAAGAAAAACAACACTATTTATCGTGTGTTGTGAGGACTGCCTCTTCCACGAGGTAACATGTTTGTTTTCCTTTAGTGCCATTGAAGTAACGTACTTATATAAAATTTAATATATAATTATTATTTTTATGAAATATATTATATTTTTTAATAAAATACCATATTACTTGATTTCTCTATTTTATGGTATAAGAAATCATTATCCATGCATACAAGTGAACTACCACCACCATGGAAACAATATATTTCTATTTTTAAATTCATAAACACATAACATGGTGGGGAATTAGAATGGTATTAATGAAAAAAGATCATATTTATAATACAATTAAGGATATATAAATAAAAATTGAGCATCGTAATAAAAATATGGTAAAACACAATAGTCATAAATCTAACAGTATTAAAAAAAATCAACGAGAAAATTGGATTATTCTTAGTATGCACAAAATATTAAAATTTTATATTATTTTAATAATTATATAAAATTCAGATATATTTAACAAATAAACACTATATAAAATCATTATAATTATTTTATAATGATATTATAAGTAAATCGAATTTTAATCATCTAATAATTATTGTGTTTTCTAGTTTGGGTTATTTTAACCACCTAAATGAACAATGCATTAAAATCATATCATGTATGAATATAGGAATTTAAATTGATGAATTATATAATGTAAATGTCTAAATAATTATTTTTTTGTTTTATAGAAGTTTTATAAAAAATTAACTGATTATTAAAAAAATCATTTCCATAGGTATAACCATTGAAACATACTCATCACCAAAATCATCTTTAATGATAAAAAACTCCTATGAATTGAAATTATAACATTAAATGCAATTGTAAACCATAAATTAATTTAAATTTTTTTAATGATTAATATCAGAATAATAATAAATAAAAATAAAACGATTATAAAACTATTTCAAAAGAATCATGATTAGTCAGACCTGATATTAATAATAGTTAATAAATAGCAGACATATTTATGGGGAATAATTATAAATTAATTTTTTAAAATTTTATTATAATGAATAATATATGAAAATAGGTAATTAAAATATTTATTTTTTAAAAAATTATACTATTTTGTATTCGACTAATCAAGAAAACGAGGTAAGGGTTTCCTGTCCAAAAATTTCACTACTTGAGACATATACATTAATATGAACTTTTTTATTTACAATAGTGTATCTACTAAAACTATAATATTTTATATCATAATCCAATGACTTTTCATTTTATTTATTTTTTCCATTTTAAATAATACCCTTCAATGGGTTTTTGAATTGAAATATCTAAAGGTTGTAAAGGTTTTATTGGTATTAATTCTATTTATTTGAGATGTGTTATAATTTATACTCCATGTTTCCAATGAATGGGTTCTTATTGATTCTCCATCCCATTAATGTTATATATTTTATTTTCATGAAATTATTGGGATAGACTGAGTAAAATTTATTAAATTTCTTCAATTGTTTCTAGAATCCCATGTTTTACCCTATTTTAAGAGTTCTTAGTAACTCAATTTTTCTCATTTAGTTATGATAATTATCTTTATCCTATTTCACATACGTTTCATGCATTATACCTTTAATTGTATTTTGTGTTATTCATTAATTTTTTTAATTTATTCTATCAAGAATACCTTTTCAAATATTCCATGCTTCCCGGAGTATGTTTACAATAGGGTATATTGATAACTCATAATCCTTTCATATTGTTATAAATATTATCTTGAATTTTTTCGTCCATGCATTTCCTCTACCACACAAATATTATATTATATTTTATCTCATAATACTCTTTGAGAAAATTACGTCCTAACAAAAATAATGTTTATTACACTTTTTACAATGTTGGTTTTTAGGAAAGGAATTTTCAAATTATTAAAAATATTTCGTTTCATTCATTATAAAATGTTTTATCTTTATCTCCATATTTTATTTATAACAAATTATATCATTTTTAAGGATCCTTTTTTTTATATTATAATTTTAATTTTAAATTTTTTAAAATATTTCAGTTAAAAATATTAAATGTTACTTTTGGTACAGACATTTATATTTTTTCTCATCATTAATAAAAAAATTCAAAAAACACTTTTATGTTTTAAACGTCATTTTACTCATTATTATTAAAAAGTGATTTAAACTCATAGGATTAATGTTACATGTGTTATTGTATAATATATGTATATATAATTTTGGGGATTGATCTCGTGGTGTCAAACAAATTGATTCATGATCCCTTATTGTGTGATACCATTTGAGTCATTATTTGGTAATTATTTTCCCCCTCGATGTCATCATCCTTCTATGTTTCCATTGTTACACTAGGGATATGTTCTTTTTAAAACATATATATATATATATATATGGTCTTATTGTGTAAAATTATTATGTATCAAAGATATGATTCATCACTCCCTTTTTCATTCATAATCATCCATTATATTATGAATAATTTTTCTTCTAATTCCAATACGATGTGAATTATATATTTTTGGTTTCATTAATTAATGGTGTCTCAACTAGATTTTATATAATTTTTTATTTTGTAAATTATTTAATTAACCATATATTATTTAAATATATTTTGTAAATACTATATTTTTTATTTTCTTAATTGAATGCTATTTAAGAATAAAAATTATGTCATTAGATTGAAATTTTACTTCCCAGTGGAATTTATGATGTGATTATTGATTTATTTTTTCCAATTGTACCTAATAAATATATTTTAAGTATTATTGGGGTCCTATTTAAACAATCAATTAACTTTTTAGGGATTTATATCTCATAACACAGGGATGTTAAGCATTGAACATATGTTTTTTTACAACATACATCGTGGTAATTCTATTTGACCACAGTAAATACCATGGGAATTTTGTTTGATCAAAAAATGATGTATGGAAAAATGTTCATGAAGTTATATTTTTATTATTTTTTTCAAAGTTATATGGTTTGATATGTTTCAAAGGGCATGTAACATTTCTAAGTCAACTTGATGTGATTATTCTATCTTGGATCATGTTTACTAACTCATGTTTCCATACTTCTTTGATTCATAACCTATGATAATTCAGGAATTGTGCCATGATTCATTATCCATTATTTTTTGGGAATACATTTCTTATCAATCATGAATAAAATAATATCACCATTTTATGGTCACATAGAATATTTGATTTTAAAGGTTTTTGTTAACCATTAAATATAATTTGAGTTCTTATCTTTCATTTACTATCATCCCCCATGTTATGATTATTTTAAAATTATGCAATATCTAAAAAATATATTTTTTTCATCTGGAGAAGTAATGGGAGAAATTGAAGACTCATTATGGATTAATATATTTCTCTTGTAGTGGAAAAATATTCCATTTGTTAAAAGGTCATGAGTTTTTAAGTGAATGTTTTTTCCTAATTGTTTAAAGATAAGAACCTAACTTATCTTATCCATATATTTTATTTATATAATTTCATTAATTAAACTCATTGGAGGGGCTTTTATGTTAGATATTACAGTTGGTATCAGAGTAGGTTTTAGATGACATTGGATATTTGTTTGTAATCTATTTAGGATTATTACCATGTTAGAAAATTTATCGATGTTAGAAAAGTTATAGTATATTTTAACTTCAAAGGTATAAATAACCCTTTATTTTTATTATGGTAATATTTATTATTTTATAGATTATGATAAGCTTAATTTAGTTAAAACTATAGTGTTAAATATATGGAATAAGTATATTTATTAGATGATAGACCAATGTTTTTGCATTGTAGAGATTGTGTTATTCTCCTTGAAATTACAACCCAATAGGAATATTGGAATGTGTATGAGGATATGGAAAAGGTGCACATATGGGTTGAATTGATCACCGATATGGTGGATGACGAGTGGGAATAAGAATTCACAGCATGCAAGACTCTCCCTGAGGATATTATTTAGTTAATCACATTATTTTTATTTATAATTATCAATAATTTATTCCAAATTTACATTAAGGATTATACTAATAAGTATATGAGATAACTAAATAATGTAGCCTTTGTAAAATCAAGTGATTTAATGGATAAAGTATGTGTTGAATTTTTAAAGTGAAAGAATCAAATGTTGAAATTAACTTTTAGTTATAAAAGAAATGTTAGAATTGAGATTTCATATTCATTAGATCATTTATCCTAATTTTTCTAAAAACAATTTTGGGTTTTAGTATTTGGTTGAAACTTGTTAGAAAAAATGATGATAATAATTTTAAATATCTAGAAATGGGGAGATATGGAAATGGTCAATAATATTATTATATTTGTTTATAATGGGGAAATTTGAGTATACTTGCCATACATGTGGTTGTGACGTTAATATATTAATATTAATCAAATCGCGACACTTTGTTCTATTTTAGTTTATAATTTTTATTTATAGATGATATTTTAGTACATTCCAAAAATCCTGAGGATATCCAGAAAAGTCTAATAAATATTTATAGATATTTTTTTCATAATAGTATAGAAATATATATTAAAATGTATAAATATATTATAAATGTAATGTTATAAAAAGGTTATATTTTTAGGGTTGTCTACAACATAACCCATTATTGAGGTTTGGATAACACTTAGGTTGAATATATAATGTATTTTGAGGTAATAAAGTATTGATCAATTTTATTAAATGTGAGTAAGATGGTTTTTATATTCTTATAAATGATTATTTATTTAATTAACATGTTATCCATGGTACTTTTGGTAAATATTATCTCATTTTTGTGATTATGATGTATAATGAATATTGTGTGATTAAATAATCTATTGGTTGAATATAAGAGTTAATTTCTCGAAGAATATATGATTTCACTATGTTTTAATTTATTGGATATTAAACTAGGTTTTTGAAATTTATGTTATGGATAATATATGATAAGTGTATATACATACTTGGGTACATGATTGTACGACTGATTAATGTAGTTTCAGGAATGATATGTAACATTGTAGAGACTAAGAGAGTAAGGCAGATGTCACATTAGAGTTTTTATCCACAATTATGGATATATTAAGATTTCTCTCACAGAATTTATTCAGTGAGTAAAAAAAATATTGAGAATGATTATCATTTATGCAGTAAAATATAAGGAACCAAGATTCATAACCCTTAAATTGGTAATATCTTTAATAGATTGTGTCACACTGAACACCGAACTAATAAAACACATGAAAAAAGTTTATTTAATATATGTAAAAAATAACATGAATAATATAACTAATTATATATGAAAAGATAATAAAAAATTAAAAAAATTATAAATAAGTTATATTTTTATTGATATTTCAAAAATGAGGTCTTTCAAAAAAAACATTTAAAAAAGTGGAATTGTATTTACATTAATAAATTAAATTTATTATATTTTATATTTTATTATAATAAGAAATATTTATATTTTTATATAAACATATCTATATTCAAATATTTATTAATATACATAAAATAATATTAAAAAACTTGTTTAAAAAGTTCATTTCATCAAAAAATAAGTTCTTCATTATCTATTTTACATTCATTGAAAAATAAATTTAGAATTTATATATATATATATATATAAATTAATTTTGGTTTTAAAAATATTAATATTATTATATGATTATTTATTTATATTTTTATAAAAATATTTTTGTAGATAAATAGTGAAATATATTGTTTTTATGAAGAACATGAAATCAATTTTATATTAACGTTGTAATAATGAATTGTAAATTGAAAATATATTTATATAAGACCTAATATTTATTTATTAAGTGAATTTATAATTTAATTTTATTAAGTCACACATCTATATTATACATTTATGAACGTAAGTTAAATTTTTTTTAAAAAAGTAATTTTAAAAAGTTATACAATTTTATTTAAAAATTAATTTTTATCACATTAATAAATCAAATATGATAATATTTTTCACAATTTATTAATAATTTGGTATAAATTATATAATATTAATCATTTTACTTTTGGTAGAAAGGATACATTACTCAGGTAAATACATGTTTTGGTCGTGAAAATTAAAATGGTAAAACCAAGTAACCTAAGAGGTAAAGGTAGAAAATGATAAAAATTGTTTTATAATTGAGATTTTCTTTTTTATAAAGATATAATAACTTCCTAAATAAATTATATCTCAATTTTTTATAAACATTATTTGAGAGTGGCATCCCATGATTGAAAACTTTTGGGTATTTAAAAACCTGTCAACTGTTATCTCTCATAATAGCGGAACTCTTATGCTCACTTCCCCTCATACCAAAACCCACCAATTGCAGCCAAAAAACTACCCAAACCTCTACTCATAATTTAAATAAACCATTGATTGGTTTTGTTCTTCTAAAAATTTAATCTGTCAAAGGCCTAACCCCACTTACAAATGATATAATTCAAGTAGTGAAGTATAAATTTCTAACCAATTCATCCCCAACTGTATTACATGATTTTTACTGATTATTTAATAAATTCAATTAAAAATTAAAAAAAATAATACCATTAGTATACAATATTTTTATTATAATTATTTTTTAATCATTAACAACATTTTTCTACTTTTTATTTAGAATAATTAATCTATTAAAAATGTTGTATGCTTACTACTGCCTCAACGATGTTACTTGTTGACATTCCTTCACAACCATTAAAGGATGATAATAATAGGGAATTAAGTATATAATTATGTTTTTATGACATATTTTAGTGTTTAAAATTCTAAAACCATATTACTCATTTTCCCAATTATGTTGAAAATGAAATCAACATCTATACTTGCTTATATACCATCTCCTCCAGGGAATAATCAATTTATAATTTAATTTTAATACCTACCTTAGAAAATTGTTCATGATAAAATTTTTAGTGGATAAACTTGTTTATAATTAAATTATAATGGAATTTGGAACAAAAATTGGATATCCTATAAGCAGTATGAGAAAAACCATTGTGGTAAATTCATCCACCCAAAAGAGTATTCTAAGATAAAGAATACATTGATTATATTATTTAATAACTCTATAGAGGTTATCTTATAAAATAATTGTTTAAAATTATGATATATCATTTTATTATATTCAAAAAAAATAACTATACTTATTTTATAATGATATTGCAACTGACTATCTTCATAATCATCCAATAATTATTGAATATTTTTTTGGGTCAGTTTAACCCTATACATCAACATTTCTATAAAATTGTATCATGGATGAATATTGGAATTTAATTTATTGTAATATATGATCTAAATAAGTAGATTATTTATTATTAATTTCTTCAATTGGAATATAAATATTTAACTAATTATTTAGAAAAACATCCATTGTTCAATAAAATCATCGAAACATGGTCATTGTCAAATTCATATTTAATGATCATAACCAAAAATCCAATAAAATTTAATTTAAAAAATATAAATAATTAAAAAAACTAAATTATATAACCTTTAATGATATGTTAATTATGAAATTTTGGATAATAATGAATAAAAACACCATTGTTACAAAACAAATTCAAAATATTATACCTTACTAACAAATGAAATTGAAAATATATAATAACTAACTGAAATACATGTAGATAATAATTTGAATAATGTTTATAATATATTATATACATTAATATATTTTTTAAATTGATGATTAATACATATATGTTTTTATAGGGGATTTTATAGTGCATTTGATGATGTGGTAAAACAAGATAAGGGGTTATTATCTTAAATTGTAACTCCTTATGAAATATTTTTTATTATATGCTATGTTTTATTTATAATGTTGTGTTTACATCACCGTTAATATTTCGTATCATTGTCCAACCATTTTTCGTGATATTTATGTTTTCATTTCAAATCATTTCCTATAATGATTTTTTTACTCAATAGTTTCAATGTTTGTAGGTGTTTTCATAGACTTAATTATGATTATTTATGTGATGATACATGTTATGCACCATTTTTCCATAGTATTGTGTAATTCTGACTTATTATCTTATTAATTTTATATAACATATATTTATATAAGTATTGGTATATACAAAGTGAAATATATTAATTTCCGTTAAATTTTTCTTAATTTTAGGTGTTGCACTAGCTATAAGGATTTTTGTAACTCCATTTTTGTTCATCAACTTATGAAAATTATCATATTATTATTACATATAATGTTTCACTTTTTTTCTCTTTTATTAAATTTCCTTTTACAAAATAATTTTTTGATTTTTTACTATACAAACCCCTTATAAAATATTTTTGGCTTTATGAAGTATGTTTCATATAAATGATATTTATTACAGAAAAATCATTTTGTTGTTTCATATTGTTTTATCCTGAACTTTATTCATCCATTAATGGGTTCTCCCAATAACTTATTCTATTTTATAATATCTTATAATCATATTTGGGAAAATTATTCTTTAATACAATGATTTGTTTCATTACGCATTTATAATTTTCAGTTTCAAATGATGTATTTTCAAATTATTAAAAATTTCAATCTATGATCATTATCAAATGTTTTATTTCCAGATACACATTTCCTATAGAAAACATTTCTAATATTCAAAGATCTATTATTTGATAACCTCTATCCAAAACTAATTATTTTCTAAATATTTTATTTCAAATTCATAAAATAAACTATTGATACAAACATGTTTGTTTTTATTTTTCTTGAATGATAAAAATGTTTCTTAAAAGAACTTTTAAGATTTCACTTCCATTTTTCTTTTGATATTAATAAATCATTTAAACTGATTGTATTTATGGTAAATGAGTTATTTTCTAATATATATATATATATATTAGGGATTGAACTCCTGGATTCTAATAGTCTGATTCCTGATCACTTATTTAGTGATATTGATTAAAGAATTATTTGAAAAGGATAATTTTAATATATGTCAACATCCTTTTGAGATTCCTTGGCAGCTATATGGAAGTGTTATTTTGAAATTATCCAAATTATTTCCCTATATTTATTATGTAATTTCCCATACCCTCTTGGTCCATCCCTTTTCCAATTTGTAGTGTTTATCATGCTCTGTGGCCATTAGGTATGGATCCTATGGGCAATGTCTCGGTAGAGGGATTCCATCGCGGTGTCAACCATTAGTGACACCAATTTGTATATCATTGATCTGTGTTTCACTGATCATTGTTTCACCGATCGGTGGGTCCCCACTCGGTGGGTCTCCGCTTGGTGTGTCACCGATCACTGGGACACTGATCGGTGTCTAAATGATCGGATTGTTGCTGATCAGTGTGTCACCGATTGGTGTGTCACCAATAGGTGTGTCCCCGATCAGAGTGTCATCGATCATTATTTCACTGATTGGTGCCACATGCCCTTTTCTGTTTTTCTTCCAATATTTTTCCCGTAACGACACATTTAAGTCTTTTTATCCTTTTAAAAGTGGTTTAAGGTCGTTTTATTCCCATAAACAATGTTTTAAATTCCTAATGTCAGTGTGACCCTCAACGGACCCATACTGTGTGTCCGTGTTACATGCTTCCTCTGACTAAATAAAATCATTTAACTCATTGCTATTACAAACACCTCCTCAATGATAATTATTAAATAATAATTAATCCCATTGTGTGGAACCACCCAACTGTATAGTGGAACTATGATTCATCTTTAAAGCTGGCCAATATCTTCATATCCCTTAACTCTGATATCCCATCTTTATATTGCACTAGAATTCTTCATTTCATCTTATTCAGTAGGTTTTTTCTTCCCTTGGTGCGTTTGGAGTCCCCTTCCCTAGGCCAGTGGTGCACATGTGCCAACGCGTTTCCTGCTCACCCTAGGCATCCCCGGCATTCCTCCCCTACAAGTCAGGCATCCCCAATTTTTGGAATGAGGATAATAATGTCGATCTATGATCATCGAGGGAGGTTTTTTCAATCATCTCTCTTTACAGTGTATCATGTGGTGCGGGTATGCTATTGTTCCTGCAGAGATGGGTGACAAGAAACCTTAATGATGATAATAATGCGAGTTTTAATAAAAGTGCAGGGTTCGTTTGATGATGATGATGTGCTCTTTTATCTTCTTTTAAATGTTGTGGATTATATAGGATTATTTCCACTAAAAACAATGGTAGTTGGTGGTCCTTTATTGTGCGCTAATGAACCCCTGTCTTCTGTAATGATTGAATGGTTGAAACATGCAAACTGGATAATCACGTAAACTCTGATGATCAAATGGGTGCCAAATGAATAATAATCCTTGTGCGATCTCCCCGGTTAACCAAATGGAAAGATAGAACTAAATTAATGTTATATTTAAATTCAGAAACTCCCTTTATCTGTTCTGGTGATGTTTACAGTTGATGCTTTGGAAGTGACGTGGATAGGGATTGGATCCTTTATTTTTGTGCAATTTTTTTGGTTTGTGGATCTGAGTCTAGGGGGGTTGTACCTTGAGGCTTGGTTTGGGATTAGTACCTTGAGGGATCTCATCGACCCCTTTGGTTGTTGTGACATTACAAGAGAACCGGGTGTGAATGCTTAAATTGTTGATTGGCAGTTTTCCAATCCCTGGTGTATGAAAACAAATATTATTTTTATATATGGTCTCCTTTTTTGGTTTTTTTTGTGAAAAAAGATGAAATTATGGATGTTTTCAATGTACACACTGCATATATTATGAGTACACGTCGTGTACACAGTTATGTAGTACCCCCAGATTGAGGTATGTGGCCCTTCATTGGTTTGTTTGTTATTATTGAAGTGGTTGGTTGTGGTTTGGAAAAATCTGGGAAAATCATTTAATGTTGTGGAGTTTGTGCAGGGGCACACAGTTGGCACACCATCTTAATAAACTGGGCGACCAGCCCAGAAAACCGTGCACCGTTGACAGTGGGCTCCTCACGTGTGACATAAGGTTTGTTAAACCATGTTGGCTAGCCATGCGAAGTCCCTGGGTGACACAGTGGCGACCACATGGTTTTCCAAACCATACAGGGAAATCATGAAGCCACATAAATTTTGGGATTTTAAGCCTCGGTCCACTCGGGATTTCCCATTTTCTCATTCTTCCTCCAACTAATGGTTCACATGGGGGGTTCTTGTTTTCAGTGTTTGGGGTAGATCATTATCTTGTTTTGGAGGAAAATTGATGGGTTTTCATAGTTGATCGAATACGGTTCTCCTCAGTCAAGTCCCTGTTATGGTTCTTTGAGGATTGGTTATGGATATCCCTCTCCCTCTCTTAGATTCCGAGATCTAAAAAGGTTGTATATAGATATACGGCTGTGTTTCCTTTGTGTTTTAATGGTTGAGCTTGTTGATGTTAGGGAAGGGTTTTTGAGGAGGTTTTGAGGAGGCATTAACCCGGTTTGGAGTGCGTTTGGGTTAAAGGTCAATTTTTACAAACCCTAAGAGGTAGGGGGTTTGTGCCTTTCTATTGAAATTCTTTGAGTTATATGTGCAATTTTGGACAATACCGTTAATCTGGGTATTGGGAATTTACCATTTTACCCCTGTTAATTACCTTCCATGCTTGTCTTCTTGAGTAGAGGTAATTTGGATATAAATAGGGTTGATTTCCATGTTTTGGTTGTGTTTTCCCATGCATGTTTTGTTTAAAACCATTTGGTCCTGCCTATCATTTTTTCTACTTTTCATGTTTTCCCATTCTTAGTGCTGTAGGGTGGAGTGTTTGTTTTGTGACAAGCTTGATATGTTGTTGACTGATTAGGCAATTAGTTCTTGAGGTTTACATTGGTCATATTTCTATACTATGTGTTGACATACACAGGGTCGTGAGAACCTAGGGTAGTAAAATATAAGGGGAATTGACTGAGTGAGCTTCCTCAGAAAGACTTTGAGCATTTGCAGACTATAAGGGGAATTGATTAATACCCTTAATCGGGGTATTGTGTGTTTAACATTTTACCCCTGTTAATTTCTTGTCATTCTTGTCTTCTGGAGTCGATGTTATTTGGATATGAAGAGGGTTGATTTCCATGTTTTGGATGTTTTTTCCCATCCATGTTCTTTTTATCATTGTTTGGTCCTGCATAGCCTTTTGGCCACCTTGCTTGTTCTCACATGCCTAGTGATGTAGGGTGGAGTGTTTGTTTTCTAACATGAATGATTTGTTGCAAACCAATTATCCAAGTAGTTCTTAAGGTTTACTTGGGTGGTATTTCATTACTAAGAATTTACTTACATAGGTCCATGAGAACCTACTATAGTAGACTATAAGGAGAATTGACCGAGTGAGAATCCTCAGAGAGTATTTGAGCATATTTATACTATAAGGGGAATTGACCAAGTGAGTTTCCTCAGAGAATCTTTGAACCATTACAGACTATAAAGAGAATTGAACGAGTGAGCTTCCTCAGAGAGTCTTTGACCACATGGGGTTGTAAGGGGAATTGATCGTGTGATCATCCTTAGAGAGTCCTTGACTACCTTAGACTATGTGGGGAATTGAACATGTGAGAATCATCAATGAAAATTGAATCACTTTTGACTATAAGGGGAATTAATAGTGTGAGCTTCCTTAGATATTCTTGAATCACTTTTGACTATAAATGGAATTTAATATTTGTTATTCCTCAAAGAGTCATTATATATTTTAATGACTGAACTAGAGGGGATAGGTTGCGTGTTCTTCTCAGAGGGTTGCCTTTCTTGATTTGCTGCTTATTAGATATGTGGAATTTTTATTGTTGAGTACTTTCTTGTTTACTGCATCTTTGTTGATTACACATCAAATATATTCACTGACTATTAGGAACAGATCGTTGGGTGGTTTCCTTATGGGATTTATTCTCACACAATATTTTGGTCATGCTTTTGATCCCAAATAGATTATATTTTTGTAGGTATAGAGTAGGGAAATCTCCCTTTTACTTTATGTACTTGACTTGCTGTCGAGCTAGAGAGCATGGGACCCAACATTGGATTGTGATGCTGAGGAGATGCTTATATATTTTATTTTGTAGTTTGGTTTAGAACTATCAGTATTCCATCATTGTGACTATTTGGATGCTTTCCTAGACATAAGTATCATGCATCATTATATATACATTCTAGCTATTATCTCTTCTAGTTTTATGACGTTCACTTTTGTATGGATTATCATTATTTTCATTGTTGCTATTTTTATCTTCAGCTGTTTTACTCTGAGAATAGGGGAATAACTTTCCCAATATCACACCTAAATTCCCTTATTTCAAGTCGGTATCCTCTGGCATTTTGGTAAATGTGCTTGAGGACATGTGACCAACCACGTACAGGGTGCCAGTGGGTGCCATCTAGAATCGGGATGTTACCAAGTGGTATCAAAGGAATTTTTTGTCTTCATGACATAATATTTGGAGCCTATAACCAGGGATATGACGTAATAGGTACTTGGTAAAAAGCTATTGCCAGGAGTAGCTAACTCGTGTATTGGGAAAAGCCAATCTACATAGTGTATTGTAATTTTTCTAGTTTTTGCATTTTACAGTTGATTAGAATTCCACGTTAGTAGATTCACATGTTTTGTGCTATTACTATTGATGTTGTTGAAGTTCTATTTCTATCATAACCCGATGAGATGAAGGTATTCCATCTCATTCATCATATAGGAACTTGCTATAAATCACATGTCATTAATTATTTCCATACCATTTAGGGTGCATTAGCAATTGGATGTTGTTGTGATAGATGTTGTGTATAATATGCATGTTGTTGTGATAGATTCCTTGATATAATTCAATCTCTTTGATAGGTTATTGTTTGTGTAAGGTTCTGTCTAAATGAATGCCCAACTATGGTTCTATGGGTATTATTGTACCTCATGGACCCTAATTTGTTGAATCATCTACTTGTTTACATTTTTATAACATGTATAAGATGCCAATATTTGATTCGTGGTGAGTATGGGCCCTCACAGATCTGAATTTGGAACCTTCACCACTTCTTTTAGTTTTTTCCTAGGTTCTAGAGTTGTTTCCAAGGATTAATGTCTGGAAAAAACCCTGAATACATACTGTGTAGTTTTGACAACAAACCATGTGTTCATCTGTTTGGGAAGAAACTACTTTTCTAAAGTACACATCATGTACCGTTTGTGCATGTCGTGTTGTGTTGACCTTGTGTCATCTTGTGTGACTAATTACATGGACGAATAAATCTTCAGTTATTCACGATGTTTAAGGCATCAACGGGCCATGTAGTGTAATCCTAGGAACCCGGTCATGTAGATAACAACATGGGTTGGTGAAGCTCACCTCGTACATGTTGTGTTTCTCTTGAACACACCGTGTAGTCTTGTATTATAAGAGTCGTGTGGCCTAACCAGGTCGGACTCGGGCTGGAAGATTTCACAAGGAGACCAGATTAGGTTGGATGCATCTTCTGGTTTCAAGGTGGTGTTCTACCAGTGCAGGAAGAGAGGGCATACAAGGCCACATTGCCCGAGGGACCCAGTTGAGTGTCGATCTTGAGGAAAAATGGGTCACCTTTAGTGCTTCTGTCAGATCTTTTCACCAACAGCTAGTGACATGGGTTCTTCTATGTACCCACATTCAGGAACAACAACACCATATTCTCTCCAGTTGGGGAAATGGAGTTATTACAACAATTTAGGCCTAGATTGGTGTTGTGGTTGTGGTGGTCAGTCACCAGGATACCAGTTACAATAGGGCGGATCAACTCAGAGTGGTCAGTCATGGTCACAGGGCTGCGGTGTAGGCCAAACATTTGTATTGGAGCAGAACCATCAGGATCAGGATCTTAACTACTCTACAGTTTAAGGTACGATACTTGTTGCTTCATATTTATCTTCAACTCTTTTCGACACAAAGGTTCCCATATCATTATAATTGTTGCGGTTGTGGACACCCTTGGGCTCTGCATCTTTTCATCTGCAAATATCTTGATGCAAGACACTCTATTGGGGATGAGAACATCTAGTGAACATCAGTTCAAGGAGTTCCCTCTTGAGTTTGGTGGGTGTCACTATCTCTGGGACCTCCAAGTCATAGAGATGACATGATATGATGTCATTCTCAGAATGGACTGGCTGGTTCCATTCCAGATAGTCATCGATTGCAATCGTCGTAGGGTGAGTTTCATATCACCAGAGGGTAGATCATTTCATCATAATGGTTAATGGGATTTCTAGTCGAGTAGAGTGGGCCCAGAGCATCCTAGGTTATGAGGAGTTACAACCCATATTTCTAGTCTGTATCTGGATGACCAGGGGACTTCCCAGATGGACTTTTCTTCTGTGGTGGATTCTTTCAAAGATATCTTTCCAGAGGAATTTTTTGGATTGTATCTAGAGTGATAGGTAGACTCTTCTATTGAGATCATGCCGGGAGTGGCACCAGTGACCATTAATCCTTATAGAATTGCTACACCATAGTTGCATGAGCTCAAGAAACAGTTGGAGGAGTTACAGGAAAAGGGTTTCAAATGACCTAGTACCTCTACAAAGGATTCTCCAGTCATTTATGCGAAGAAGGCAGAAGGCACCCTCAGGGTTTTTGTGGATTATCAGAATTTGAACCCGATGGCGGTCAAGAACCAGTATCTCTGGATGAGGATTGATGCTATCTTTGATCATCTTAGAGGATCCTGGGTGTTCTCGAATATATACTTGAGACTCAGTTACCATTATTTTCATGATAGACTATAAGATATACCTCTTATAGCCTTCCAGAGTAGGTATGGTATATACGAGTATATGGTTAGGCCGTTAGGACTGAAGAACATGCCAACAAGTATCATGGCACCGATTAACCGAGTGTTCCATCCATACTTGTATTCTATCATGGTTGACATCACGGATGATATCTTGGTGTACTCTCACACTCGACAAAACCATTCCACACACCTTGATATCATTATGAGTACACTAAGAGTGAATCAGTTATATGATAAGATCTCAAAATTAAACTTTTGGATGGATCAGATTCACTTCTTGGGACATGTTATCTTAGATATAGGATTCTCAGTAGACCTAGTAAAATTGAGAGTAGTAGTTTCCTGGGTGCAGCTGAAGAATGTATTTGAGGTATGGAGTTTTCTAGGGTTGATGAATACTAAAAACGTTTTATTCAATAAATTTCAACCATAGAAGTTCCACTGAAGGTTATGACTCAGAAGGGTTCAGAGTTCTTTTGGTTAGATTCTTGTGTGTTAGCCTTTCAGGAGCTGAAAGGGAGGTTGACTTCCCCAGCGATACTAGAATTTCCATAGTTGGGAAAGATATATACCATTGATTATGATTCATTAGGTAAAGGGATATGAGATGTGCTTATGTAGGGGGAACGATTCATTACGTACAAGTCTCAGCAGTTGAGGCCATAAGAGAGGAATTACCCGATGCACGATCTCGAGTTGGCAGCAGTTGTTCATGTTTTACATTGTAGGATACATTATCTTCTAGTAGATAATTTTATGTTATTCACCGGGCACAATAGTCTCATGTACTTCTACATTCAGGGTGATCTGAATTTGAGACAACAAATGTCGGTTGAGTACCTTCAGTCTTTTGACATCGAAATTGACTAGATACTTAGGAAGGGCAATGCAGTGTCTAATGCATCGAGTAGAAGGACTCAGATATAGGTAGTTCATGATTCTAGCAGTGAGTAGAAGATTTTTTCTTTGTTTTCTGGGATGTAATTGGAGGTGCACGATAGACAGGGGTAGATATTCCTTTATTATATAGTTGTTACCTTTACTTATCGTTATCGAGTACGAATGAGGCAACTATCAGATTCTGAAACATTAGTCTTGAGGGAGAGTGTGTCAGGAGAGTACCCCATTCCTAGATGTGGCAATGGCAAGGATGAGATCATGCGTTTCTAGGGGTGTCTATCAGTGCCAACAGACATAATCAAGGAGATGATGCGGGTCATTCATTCCCCATTTTTCAATGATCATCTTGGCAACACCAAAAAAGTCTCGTGATGTACACAATCAGTATTGGTGGCCAAGTATGAAAAGAGATGTGGTAGGTTTTGTCAATAGGGTTTCCACCTATCATCAGGTGAAGTCGAAGCATCAGGGACCAGCATGGATTTTGCAGACGTTACCCATTTCTTAGTGGAAATGCAATGCGTTTATGATGGAATTCGTGATCGGTTCACCGAGGTCTCCTCGAGGAAAGTTTGTAGTATGGGTCCACATTGACACACTTATAAAGGTCACTCACTTATTCCCAATCAAAGTGACCTTTAGTGTTGATGAGTTGGGATGGTTGTATATACGTGAAATTGTACATCTACATGGAGTTCTATGCTCCATTGTTATTGACATGGATGCACTTTTTACTTATCAGGTTTGGTATGGGCTTTAGAAGGATTTGGGTACACAAGTACTTTTGAGTAAATCATACCATCCCTAGACAAATGGGTAGTTTGAACGTACATTTTAGGTTGTTGAGGACAAGCTCCAATCATGAATTCCAGATTTTGGAGGTTCTTGGGAAAAGCGTATATCTCTTGTGGAGTTTTCCTACAACAATATTTTTAAAAAACTATCCAGATGACACCTTATGAGGATTTATATGGTAGGACATGCTGATAACCCTTGTGTTGGCTAGAGGCAGGAGAGGCAGCTATGTTGGGTCCTCGTCTTGTTCAAGAGACCACAGAATAGATAGAGTTGATTTGGAAGAGGATGGCTATTGCACAGTCTCGATAGAAGTCTTATGCTGATCATCGAAGATGACCTATGGAGTTTGAGGTCGGGGATTAGGTTTTCTTACATGTAATGCTTAGTATTGGGTACAGATGGATCCCGAGACTGGATAAGCATTCACTGAGGTATGTCAGGTCATTTGAGGGGTTGGAGAGAGTTGGGTCGGTTGCCTATCGGTTGAAATTTTCTCATAGGTATCGGGATATGCACGACGTCTTCCACGTTTCATAGCTTCTTCATTACTTTTCAGATCTGTCTCATGTTTTCGAACACAAGGAGGTTGAGTTGGCAGTGGACACATCATTTGAGGAGAATCGAATCCGGATTGTCGATCATAGTAAAATGGTTCTCCATTTCCAGTCTGTTTATCTGGTATGACTGCTATGGCGGCACTAGCAAGTATAGGACGAGACTTGGGAGAGTGAGGCTGATGTACAAGCACAGTGGCCAGATTTTTTGGGAGTTTCTTCATTTACACCACCTTACTAAGGAAATTAAGGGACTAATTTCTGTTAAGGGGGGAAGTTTTTAAGAACCTAAATCTCCATTTCAGGTTTGTTTTCCTTCTCCGGTTGTTTTTGAGAAAAATGAGTAATTTCTAGAAATTTTTGATGTACATTCTGCGTACTTTGTGAGTACATTCCATGTACATAGTTATGTAGTACCCCCCCGGTATGAGGTATGTGACCCTTGTTTTAGTTTATTTTTTATTTTTTATGTTAGTGATTGATGTTTGGACAATTATGGGAAAAGGTTTTAATGTTTTGGAGGTTGTGTAGGGGCGCACGATTGGTTTGTGGTCTGAACAAACCATGCATCCAACCTAGGAAACAATGCACCCTTAATAGTGGGCTCCTCACGGGAAACACATGATTTGGAAAATCGTTCATGAAAGCCATGATAAGTCCCTATGTGAGACAGTAGAAACTGCATAGTTAGAACACATTTACCCAAACCCTGTGGGGTAACCGTGCAGCCACATAATGTTTGGGTTTTAAGTCTCGAAATACTCAGGATTTCCCATTTTCCCTCATTCTTCCTCCCACTCATGGCTCATGTGGGAGTTATGGTATTCAGAGGTTGGTGAAGCACCTTAGTTTTATTTGGATGAAAATAGAAGGGGTATCTTGTTGGATCGAAGGTGATTCACCTCAGGTAAGTCCCTCTTTTGGTTCTTTGAGGTTTGGTTAGGCTTATCCCTCTCCCTCTATTAGTTTCCATGATCTATGAAGGTTGCATGCATATCTAGGGTAGTGTTTACTTTATGTGTTAAATGATAAGAATGTTGATGTTAGGGAAGGGTTTTTGAGGTGGTTTTGAGGAGGCGTTCAGCCGGTTTGGAGTATTTTTGGGCTAATGGATAATATTTCCAAAACATAAGAGGTTAGTGATTTGTGCCTTTCCGTTGAATGTCTTTGAGTTATATGTGAACTTTTTGCCAAAACCCTTAATATGGGTATTGTTTGTTTATCATTTTACCCCTGTTAATTTTCTTACATGATTTTCTTCTTGATTTGAGGTTATTTGGATATTAATAGGTTTTATTTCCTTGTTTTGTACGTGTTTTCCCATTCATGTTTTGTTTATGGCCGTTTGGTCCTACTTAGCCTTTTGGCAGCCTTTCCTGTTTTCCCATGCCTAAAGTAGTAGGCTGGAGTGTTTGTTTTCTGACATGCTTGATATGTTGTAGACCTATTAGCCAAGTAGTTATTAAGGATTACTTTGGCCTTATTTAATTTTTATCTGTTGCCTTAGAGAGGTCCGTGAGAACCTAGCGTAGTATACTATATGGGGAATTGACCGAGTGAGCTTCCTCAGAGATTATTTGTGAATTTTTAGACAATAAAGGGAATTTACCAAAACCCTTAATAGGGGTATTGTTCATTTACTATTTTACCACTTTTAATTGAATTCATTTCTTTTCATCTTGAGTATAGGTTATTTGAATATGAATAGGGTTGATCGACATGTTTTGGGTGTGTTTTCCCAATCATGTTCTATTTATGAACTTTTGGTCTGGCTTAACCTTTTAACCACATAGCTTATTATCCCTGACCTACTATTGTAGGGTAGATTATTTTTGTTCATACATGCATGATATGTTGTAGACCGATTAGCCTGGTACTTCATGAGGCTTACAATTGTAGTATTGCATTGATATGTGTTGACTTAAAAAGGTTCATGAAAACCTAGTGTATTAGACTATAAGGTTAATTGACCGAGTGAGATTCTTCATAGAGTCTTTGATCATTTTTAGACTTTAAAAGGAATTGAATAAGTGAGATTCCTCAAAGAGTTTTTAAAAAATTATTGACATTAAGGGGAATTGACCGAGTGAGCTTCTTCTGAGAGTCTTTGACCTCGTGGGGCTATAAGGGGAATTGATAATGTGAGATTCGTCAGAGAGTCCTTGACTACATTAGAATATAAGTGGAATTGACCATGTGATCTTCCTATAATAGTCTTGAATCACTTATGAGTATAATGGGAAATGACTGTGAGTGCCTCCTCAGATAGTCATTAAATATTATTATGACTGAAATAGTGCGGTTAGGCTTTGTGTACATCCCAGAGGGTTACATTGTTGGATTAGCTGCTTATTTGATATGTGGAATTTTTATTGCTGAGTACCATCTTTTTTACAACGTATTTTCTTATTACCCGTCATATATTTTCAATGGCTATTTGGCACAGATCTTTGGGTGGTTTCCTACTAGGATTTTGTCTCAAAACCTGTTTGGGTCATGCTTCTGGGGACAAACAGATTATATTACTTTAGGTATAGATATGGGCAAGTGCCCTTCTACTTCAGGTACATTACTTGTTGTGGAGCTCGAGAGCATGGGAACAAGTATAAGTTTATAATGATGAGAATCTTTTAATCTTTTTTATTTTGAACTTTTTTGGTACTGTTTATATTCTAGCATTGTGACTATTTGTCTGATTTACTATACATATGTATCATGAATCATTATATATACATTCCAGATATTATCTCTTCTAGTTTTTATCCATTCAGTTTTGTATGGATTATTACTATTTCCGCTTTTGATATTATTTTCTTCCGATGTGTTACTCTGCCAATGAGGGCTTGTTTCCCCATTATCACACCCAAAGGCCCTCACTAATAGTCCATAGCCTCTGGCATTTGGGGAACTGTTCTTGATGACATTTCACCAACCGGGTATGGGGAGCCTCTGCGTGGCTTCTTAAGCTGGTACATTATATTTGGCTTGTGTCTATTCCAGTTAGTTTCCTATTAGTGAATAATTAATTTAAATGGAATCACTTGATTATGAGGACATGAATGGGTTCAATGAGGAATTGTTTTTCGTGAATGAGTTGTTACATGGTTGTGGGTGTGCTGCTTATTATAAATGATTAGTAACGAGGGTGTTTGGGGTTTGGATAGTTTTGGAACCCATAGAATAGAATGATCTCTTGTCTATCGATATGTATAATTTTGTCCTTATGTTCTCTATAAGTGCCCCAACCAAGTTGAACAATTTGTGACGATCACCCCCATTTCATGGGGGGGAGTTTTTTTCCCAAATCTCCTATGATTAGATAGTTATTAGCTCCTTTTATACTACTACTCCCAAGTATCCCATGATCCTTCGAGAAAGATGTGATGAAATGTAGTCAATTATAGCCCAATATTGATCAGTCGTGGTTGTTTTAGTTGTTGGACTATGTGTGTGTGGGTAGATTGTTTCTAAAGTGTCATTGGTATGAAGCCCAGGTGTCGTCGGGCATGGAAGTGGTTGTTCTAGCCCATGTGTCTTTGGGAGTGGTGGTAGTTTTTCTAGACCAGGGAATGCGAGTGTGGTTACATGAAGTTGTTTTTGACCAGGTGTTTGCGGGCGGGATGTGTGGTAGTGATGGCTTGGTTTGTCCGGTCAGGGTGTGGTAGTGGGACAATTGTGAGAATGGCTGGAGAGGACTGATGTGTAAGATTCCTTCAATAACCAGTGGTAAAGTGGCGTGGGGAACACAAACATCGATGTTTTATTACGATTACATTACCTAAATTGTGTTATTTGGGAAGTGTGCCTTGGTGAGGTTGGGGTGGATATTTTTCTTTCTAGGCGCTCTGGTTATTTTCATTTCTCACGAGGCATTAGAATGCATCACCCCCTATGCACGAGAGATTTTGGTTTTCCCTACTAAGTATACATGTATTCTCACCCTTTGTATATAAAATGATTTCAGTTTTCCAAGAGGACATCTATGACCATGCAAGACCGTACTAGTTTAGACCATGGGACAATATCAGTTGTTTTTTTTCAATGTTACTCTCCTTTGGGCGTTTTTATGTACATTTGTATCATTTAGTTTTGGTTCTACATAAGGGAACAATTTTCTTTTTTACTTTATGTTTACTTCTAGTTTTGGTGTTGTTGAGAATTTCTATCCAATCTCTCGATCCTATTAAATAAAAATGGATAATTCCTTCCATTTTGTGTGTGATTATATACCATTAGTGTCAGTCACCACTCCAGGACATACTAGAAGTTATGTGAAAGAGGTTATTATCTCTTATTCAACATGAATAGGGAAGGGTCTGACAATCTGATGTGTTATGACCCAGACCCCCCTTGGTCCCTTCCTTTTCCAAAATCCAGATCCTTAAGGGGTGCCGATCGGTGCGACCGATCGGTGAGACCGATCGGCGAGACCGATCGGTGTGACTGATCGGTGGAACCGGCCGACGTCACCCGGCCTTGCCAAGTTGTTCCAGTAATGCTCCTTTTTCAAAAATAGGGTTTTAAACCCTATTCTGCCTCGTTTAAAAAAAATGTCTTAAAGACCCGAAACTCACAGAAAAGTTTTAATTAAATACTGAATCGACTCATGAGTCGGTTTAAACCACCCAGCACCATTAATGATGAGTCAATCCGCGTGGTCAACCCACGACTTCCACATCTTACGCGGTTCAGCGTTTTTTATCTCAACTGCCCCCGACTCTTATAAATTAAGGGTTAGGCCATGGTTTCTCCCTTCCTCGATCGTGGCTCTTCTGGTGCATCGGGCGCGCCGCGTCGTTATCCATGAAGTTCCGCCTCCCCCCCTGACATAAGCGTTGGTCTTCTATCAGCAAGTAGGGAATTTCTCTCGTCTCTCACTTTTGTGTATCATGCGGGGTGGGTGTTATTTTGTTCCTATGGAATTGGTTGAACCGAACCTTAATGAAGATAATAAACGAAGTTCTAAAGAAAGAAGGGGAAGGGGTTGTGATCGTTGTTTATGATTTATCTTGTGATCATCCTTCTTAGTTGTGCTGGTTTATGTTTTTCTGAAAATTGAGGTCGTTGGTGGTCGTTGTATGTGCACTGATGAATCCCCTCGTGATTTTTTAAATGGGTTGCTGAAATTGTGAACTCCTGTTGTGAAATTGGTTAATCACGTATACCCGACTTAATAAGTTGGAAGCACCAGGATAAACCCTACTACGTTAACTCTAGGTTAGAACACACATGTTTGAAATCACGGAGTGTGTTAAGTCTTTTAAATCTGAAATTACCCGGTGGTTGTGTGAATTTGGGGATGGGATTCCCTGTTGGTATGGTTTCGGTGGTTGTGAGTTTGAGACCGGGTGGGTACACGTTTATATCACAAATTGGGGAGAGATCCTCTGTTGATAGAACCGGGTGTGAGTGTTTTGGTTGATCCATGCTTTTGACGCTTTCCTTGGTTATGATTATGGTAGTTTCCCAGTAGTGCTTAAAATTAATTGAACATTTTAACTGAACATGAAACAAGAATGGGACAAATGGTTTTTTTTGTGGGAAAGGGTCGTGAACTGTGACTCGGACGTAGTGGTGTTGTGTTCTGTAGGTTGTATAGGAAAACCTAAGCTTTGGGTGAGTGTTTGTTACCTATATCTATACTTGTAGCTTTGTGTTTCTTATTCGCGCCCCATCCAAGTTGAGCACTCAGTGTCGAACACCCCCACTTATGGGGGAAGGGTGTTTTTTATAACACTATCCTTAGTGTCTGGTTATTAACTCCTTTTCTGCTCCCTTTCCCGGATAGCTCAAGTATCTTTGGGCAGGCTATGATGGCCTGAGGTCCATTATTAGCCCAAGAACCTTCGAGCAGGGTTGTACTGTGGTTGACCAGGTGTGTGTGGCAGGTGGTTTCCCAAGTGTCTTCGGGATGAGGCCCAGGTGTGTGCGGGCGGGATTTCGGCAGTGGGAATGCGTGTGGTTGTGGCCCAGGTGTGTGCGGGCGGGATTTCGGCAGTGGGAATGCGTGTGGTTGTGGACCAGGTGTGTGCGGGTGGGATTTCGGCAGTGGGACTGCGTGTGGTTGTGGCCCAGGTGTGTGCGGGCGGGTGTGGTAGTGGGACTGCGGTGAGAATGGCGGGATTGGTCCGATGCATAGGATGTCTCAATAACCAGTGGGAAAGTGGTGCAGGGTACCCAAACATCGATATGCTCTGATTATATATATTACTTGACTTGCGTTATTTGGGGAGCGTTCCTTAGTGAGGCCTGGGGTGGTTAGTTTACCTTGAATCGGCGTTTGGTTTGCTCCTTTCTCACGGGACTTTATCACGTTCCCCCACTTGTGCACGAGAGTCTTGGTTTTCCCTACTGAGTGTACTTGTATGCTCACCCTACGTTTACTTTTAGGTTTCCCGGAGGACTACCAGGGTTGGGCGGGACCCTACTAGTCGGACAGTTGGAGTTGTTGTTGTCATACCTTTTTTTCTTTCGGTATTGTACATTTAGCCTCTTTTTGTACTTGCACCTTGTTGTAAACTATTTAAACATGCATGTGGGCTTTGTTTGGGATTATTTATTTACACCTGTTTCTTTCCCTTTCTGGGTGGTTGACTTATCCTATTTCCCGATCCTAAATAAAAAAAAGGGTAATGCCTCCCATATTTGTGAAAACTCATACCCTTGGTGCTTGTCGCCACCCTGGGGCCTACTGGAGGTGGGACTCGGGGGTCATTATCTCTCCTACAACTTAAAGAAGGAAGGGCCTGGCAATCTGCTGACCCTTCCCTCCTTTTGGTGAAGGCGGGTCGTGACAGAATGGTATCAGAGGGAGGTTTGAGAGGTAGGATGGAGTCTTGAGTTAGGCACAGTGAGGATTGCATGGGATGGTAAGGCAACAGCATTGGGTGACCTTGGTGCGTGAATTAGGCCAGGGAAGACCGGCTAGGACACGGGATTTTAATGCCCCCCGTGATCCGATGCAAGGACTTTGGGCCTACCGAACGACCAAGTGAGACCACACTGATTGCAGGGTAGAGACCCTAGGAAAGGTACATGCATCATATATGACTTGTGTTCTTATGTTTCTGGGATATTTTGGGAATAAAGAATAAATTTAAAATTTTACGAAGATTTTCTTTTTAGTATGCACTACTTGGGCTTAGGCATTCCTTGTTTACCTTGTAGTTATGGCACCTGGGAGGCGACCACGTGTGCTACAGGCGATCGAGGCCCCAGAGACTACTTTAGCCGATCGGCAGAGAGCTGATCGAGAGGAAGAGGGCGACCAGTGGAAAAAGACTCTTCGGGCCTTCCAGCGATAGGCCCTCGAAAAGTATGAGGGCAGCATCTCCGATATGAAGACGGAAGGATGGCTAGAGGAGCTAGTTATAGCCTTCGGCCTGATTCGGGCCCCGACCGAGTACTGGGTTCCTCTGGCTGTTAGCCTGATTTCGAGGAGCGGCACGTCAGTGGTGGATGCTTCACCTGGGGAATAGGAAAGAGTCTGAGGTTTCTTGGGCGGATTTCGAGAAGGAGTTCCGGGCAGAGTTCCTCTCCTCGACAATGAAGGCGGAGAAGAGGTAGGAGCTACTCTCCCTCCATTAGGGGAGCATGTCTGTGAGGGAACTTGGAATCAAGTTCAAGGACCTCCTACGTTTTTCTCCGGACCTCTTTCCCGATGAGGAGTCTCGGGCAAGACGTTTGGAGGAGGCGCTCCGACCCTCCCTCCAGTATGCTATAACCCCCTTTACCATTCCGACATACTTAGAGGTCCAGAAGAAGGCCGGAGTGGTGGAAAGGATGCATGCTCTGGGCGGAGTGTCACGAGAAGGGATCCAGTTGGGACCATCGAAGGGGAAGGCCGTCACCACCAGGCCTCCAGCATCGGGACCCTCCAGGTTCCGACCCATAGGTAGCAGACCGCAGCAGTTTCACTTTTGATCCCCTGGACCACGTTCGTTCCCTTCAGGCTCGGGACCACGGTGCTTCATCTGCGGGAGCCCTGGACATCTCCGGAGTCAGTGCCCCAATCGGGTGCAGTACAGTAGTGGCAATCATCCCCATCATCTGCCGCAACAACAGTTTCCAGCCAGACCCTTCCGGCAGCAGCAGCAGGGACAGCGGGCTCCCGCTCCTCCGCAGGCAGATATAGGAGGAGGAGGCCGACCTCAGGGTGCTCCCCAGGGACCTTGACCAGGGCGTGGTCGGGGAGGTGGCCGACAGCCGAGGGGCAGGGTAGCTGGGCATGGACAGTTACACGCCGCAGAGGCAACAGTTCCAACAGGGCCAGAGGTTGTTCGAGGTACGATCAATGTGTTTAGCACTTTTGATTATGCTTTGTTCGATACCAGAGCTTCGCACTCCTTTGTTGCACCCAGTCTAGCCCGTGCCTTGGGTCTAGATGCCGAGAGAATTCCAGTTCCCCTGCTGTTGAGCACACCAGTTAGAGGTCAGACCGACTTGCTGTTCGTTTGTCGGGGATGTAGACTGATGTTAGGGCCACATCAGTCGGTTAGGGATCTCCTTCTGCTACAGATTCAGCCGTACAATTTCATCCTAGGCATCGACTGTCTATTTTCTGTGTGCGCCGTCATCGACTGTTTCCAATGAAGGGTGGTGTTATCAGGTTTGGACGGCCAGCGTGTTACCTTCACCGGCGAGTGGAGCTATCCGAAGGGAAACAGGAGGGAGGAACCTCTCCTCTTTTTGTTGGCCGAGCTGACAGTGGAATCAGTAGATGATGAGATGGTGGAAGTGACAGTGATCGTCCACGAGTTTATGGACATCTTTCCTGAGGAGGTGACGACTCTACCCCCTCGACGTGATATCGAGTTCGGGATATACCTACAACCCGACGCTCGTCTGATCTCGATGGCCCCTTATCGGATGGCACCTTCGGAGCTATGAGAGTTGCGGATACAGATTGACGATCTGATGAAGAGGGGATATGTCCGTCCGAGTGTGTCACCATGAGGCACTCCAGTCTTGTTCACAAGGAAGGCGGATGGTGGCCTCAGGTTGTGCATCGACTACAGGAGGCTGAATCAGGTAACGATGAAGAATCGCTACCCTCTTCCGAGGATAGATGATCTTTTTTACCAACTGAGGGGGGCAGGATGGTTCTCGAAGATCGACCTGCGGTCTGGATACCACCAGCTGAGGGTGAAGGATAGCGACGTCCCGAAGACGGCGTTCAGGTGCAGGTATGGGCACTTCGAGTTCGTGGTCATGCCCTTTGGTGTTACGAACGCCCCAGCCGTGTTCATGGGGCTTATGAACTCCATATTTCGGGAGTACCTGGATCGGTTTGTGGTGGTATTCATCGACGATATCCTGATCTATTCAAGGTCAGAGGATGACCATGCAGAGCACCTGAGGACAGTTTTAGAAGTCCTCCGACAGCACCAGCTCTACGGGAAGTTGTCAAAGTGCATGTTCTGGACATGAGAAGTGCACTTCCTCGGGCACGTAATGTCTAAGCAGGGGGTAGCAGTCGACCCATCAAAGGTTGAGGCAGTTGTTTCTTGGGCAGCACCCAAGAATGTGGCGGAAGTCCGGAGTTTCCTCGGACTGGCAGGTTACTACCAGAGATTCTTACCCAACTTCTCCCGAGTAGCAGCCCCTTTTACGGCTTTGACCAAGAAGGACCAGGTTTTTTTGTGGAGCGAGCAATGTGAGTCGTCCTTCAGCAACCTAAAAGAAAAGCGGGTTAGTGCCCCAGTGTTGAGATTACCAGAAGAAGGGATGGCCTATGAGGTATTTTGTGATGCTTCAGGACAGGGCCTGGGATGCCTGTTGATGCATCAACAAGGGGTGATCTCTTACAGGTCCAGGCAGCTACGCCCCCATGAGCGTAACTACGCCACCCATGACCTGGAGCTAGCAGCGGTCATTTTTGCGATAAAGTTATGGCGGCACTACATCATCGGGGAATGCTTTGTGGTCTTCACAGATCACAAAAGCTTAAAGTATATCTTCTCCCAGCGGGACTTGAACTTGCAACAACGGAGATGGGTGGAGTTCCTCCAGGACTATGACTTTGAAATATCTTATACTGAGGGCAAGGGAAATGTGGTGGCCGATGCCTTGAGCAGGTGGACGCAGAAGGATGCAGTCCGAGAGTCAGCAAATGCCTGGAAGGCAATAGAGGAGTTGGCTGCCTTACACCTAGATGCGGAGATGGATAGTGGCAGAGGCTGCCTATATCAGATGATAGTGCAGTCATCTCTGTTTCGACAAGTGGAGGAGTCTCAGTGGGGAGACCCCGAGTGCGAAGTGATGCGTGATCGGGTTGACCAGGGCGATGCTCCACGAGAATGGACAGAGGACGGTCAGCACCGGATGCTTTTCCAGAAAAGGTAGTTTGTTTCAAGAGTGATTCATGGCAAGGTTCTCAGTGAGTTCCACAACTCACCCCTAGCGGTGCACCCAGGAGTTACCAAGATGTACCAGGGGCTGAAAAGGCAGTTCTGGTGGCCCGGAGTTAAGCGAGCGGTGGCAGAATTTGTGGCTAAATGCTTAGTATGTCAGCAAGTGAAGGCTGAACACCGAGTTCCGGGCGGCCTACTGCAGCCTTTAGTTGTTCCCAAGTGTAAGTGGGACGACATCTCAATGGATTTCGTCACGGGACTACCCAAGGTCCAAGGAGGGTGCGACGCCATCTGGGTGGTGGTGGACAGGTTGACGAAATCAGCTCACTTTCTGGAAATCAGGGAGTCATGTACTGTGGATGCTTTGGCACGAAAGTACGTGAATGAAGTGGTGTGGTTTCATGGAGTTCCGAGGTATATAGTCTCGGATAGGGATGCACGGTTTACCTCGCGAATCTGGAGAGGATTGCAGCATGCGTTTGGCACCCAGTTACGCCTTAGCACTGCTTTCCATCCCCAGACAGATGGACAAACGGAGCACACCATCCAGACCATGGAGGATTTTCTACGGGCATGTGTTCTGGACTCAGGAGAGTCATGGGTGCGATACTTGCCTCTAGTAGAGTTTTCCTACAATAATAGCTACCACTCTACCATCGGTATGGCCCCGTTTGATGCTTTGTATGGGAAGCCATGTCGTTCACCTGTGTGTCGGACCGAAGTAGGAGAGGCTGGCATCCTTGTCCCGGAGGTGGTGCAGAACACGACAGAGAAGATTCAGCTCATACGGGAAAGGATGAAGGCGGCCCAGGACCGACAGAAGTCGTATGTCGATACCAGGATAAGGCCCTTGGAGTTTGAGGTTGGGGACCACATGTTCTTGAAGGTCTCCCCGCGGCGTGGGCAATGGAGGTTCGGCAAGGGTGGTAAGCTTTCCCCCATATTCGTCGGACCCTTCGAAGTGTTGCGGCAGGTCGGCGAAGTGGCTTATCAGCTAGCATTACCTCCGCCGCTGCTAAGGATACATGATGTCTTTCATGTATCCCAGCTTTGTCTTTATCTGCACGATGATTCACACGTCCTTGATTGGGGTGAACTGGACATCGGGGACGACGTAACAATTGTGGAAAAACCAGTGATGATCGAGGATCGCAAGGAGAAGGTGCTTCGTGGGGGAGCCATTCCCTTGGTTCGTGTGTTGTGGAGACATGGCGGGCTTGAAGAGAGTATGTGGGAGAGGGAAGCATAGATGCGTGCCCAATACCCCGGGTTGTTTTGAGCTTTTTTCCTTTTGTACCTGTTGTGGTAGAAAATTTGACTTTTGGCTATGAAATGTACTAGTTTATTTCCTCACTTGTGTGTGAAAAGCCCCGACTAAAGGGAAGAGGGAACCCGACCCCTAATAAAGACGCATTAAGGTGGATGCAATTAAACCCGTGGGGGCAAGTCAGTGCCGCCCAAAGCGGATAATATATTGACATGGGGGAGGGGAACTCCCCAAACCCACATGACCAGGCGGTTTGGCATGGTATGTTTCTTGGTTCTTGACAGGGGAGTGTTTTTAGTTAGCAGGGGTTCACTCCTAAGATGTATCTTTCGAAGATGGTTGTTCGGACCCTCTCTTTCCTTCTGGTTTGTTGTGATTCTCGAGGATGAGAATCATTTATGAGGTATCTGATGTTATGACCCAGACCCCCCTTGGTCCCTTCCTTTGCCAAAATCTGGATCCTTAAGGGGTGCCGATCGGTGCGACCAATCGGTGAGACCAATCGGTGTGACCGATCGGCGGAACCGGCCGACATCACCCGGCCTTGCCAAGTTGTTCCAGTAACGCTCCTTTTTCGCAAATAGGGGTTTAAACCCTATTCTGCCTCGTTTAAAAAAAATGTCTTAAAGACCCGAAACGCGCACAAATGTTTTAATTAAATATTGAATCAACTCATGAGTCGATTTAAACCACCCAGCACCTTTAATGAGGAGTCAAGCCGCGTGGTCAACCCACGACTTCCACGTCTTATGCGGTTCAGCGTTTTTTATCGCAACCGCCCCCGTCTCTTATAAATTAAGGGTTAGGCCGTGGTTTCTCCCTTCCTCGATCGTGGCTCTTCTGGTGCATCAGGCGCGCCGCGTCGTTATCCGTGAAGTTCCGCCTCCCCCCCTGACATAAGCGTTGGTCGTCTATCGCAATTAGGGAATTTCTCTCGTCTCTCACTTTTGTGTATCATGCTGGGTGGGCGTTATTTTATTCCTATGGAATTGGTTGAACCGAACCTTAATGAAGATAATAAACGAAGTTCTAAAGAAAGAAGGGGAAGGGGTTGTGATCGTTGTTTATGCTTCATCTTGTGATCACCCTTTTTAGTTGTTCTGGTTTATGTTTTTCTGAAAATTGAGGCCGTTGGTGGCCGTTGTATGTGCACTGATGAATCCCGTCGTGATGTTTTAAATGGGTTGCTGAAATTGTGAACTCCTGCTGTGAAATTGGTTAATCACGTATACCTGGCTGAATAAGTTGGAAGCACCAGTATAAACCCTACTACGTTAACTCTAGGTTAGAACACACAGGTTTGAAATCACGGCGTGTGTTAAGTCTTTTAAATCTAAAATTACCTGGTGGTTGTGTGAATTTGGGGATGGGATTCCCTGTTGGTATGGTTTTGGTGGTTGTGAGTTTGAGACCGGGTGGGTACTCGTTTATATCACAAATTGGGGAGAGATCCTCTGTTGACAGAACCGGGTGTGAGTGTTTTGGTTGATCCATGATTTTGGCGCTTTCCTTGGTTATGCTTATGGTAGTTGCCCAGTAGTGTTTAAATTTAATTGAACATTTTAACTGAACGTGAAATAAGAATGTGACTAATGGTTTTTTTTTGTGGGCAAGGGTCGTGAACTGTGACTCGGACGCAGTGGTGTTGTGTTCTGTAGGTTGGCTAGGAAATCCTAAGCTTTGGGTGATTGTTTGTTACATATATCTATACTTGTAGCTTTGTGTTTCTTATTCGTGCCCCACCCAAGTTGAGCACTCAGTGCCGAACACCCCCACTTATGGGGGAAGGGTGTTTTTCCAAACACTATCCTTAGTGGCTGGTTATTAGCTCCTTTTCTGCTCCCTTTCCCGGATAGCCCAAGTATCTTCGAGCAGGCTATGATGGCCTGAGGTCCATTATTAGCCCAAGAACCTTCGGGAAGGGTAGTACTGTGGTTGACCAGGTGTGTGTGGCACGTGGTTTCCCAAGTGTCTTCGGGATGAGGCCCAGGTGGGTGCAGGCGGGATTTCGGAAGTGGGACTGCGTGTGGTTGTGGCCCAGGTGTGTGCGGGCGGGATTTCTACAGTGGGACTGCCTGTGGTTGTGGCCCAGGTGTGTGCGGGTGGGATTTCGGCAGTGGGACTGCGTGTGGTTGTGGCCCAGGTGTGTGCGGGCGGGTGTGGTAGTTGGACTACGGTGAGAATGGCGGGATTTGTCCGATGCGTAGGATGTCTCAATAACCAGTGGGAAAGTGGCGCGGGGTACCCAAACATCGATATGCTCTGATTATATATATTACTTGACTTGCGTTATTTGGGGAGAATGCCTTAGTGAGGCCTGGGGTGGTTAGTTTACCTTGAATAGGCGTTTGGTTTGCTCCTTTCTCACGGGACTTTAGCACATTCCCCCACTTGTGCACGAGAGTCTTGGTTTTCCCTACTGAGTGTACTTGTATGCTCACCCTACGTTTACTTTCAGGTTTCCAGGAGGACTACTAGGGCTGTGCGGGACCCTACTAGTCGGACAGTTGGAGTTGTTGCTGTTGTCGTACCTTTGTTTTCTTTCGGTATTGTACTTTGAGCCTCTTTTTGTACATGCACCTTGTTGTAAACTGTTTAAACATGAATGGGGGCTTTGTTTGGGATTATTTATTTACACCTGTTTCTTTCCCTTTCTGGGTGGTTGACTTATCCTATTTCCCGATCCTAAATAATAAAAAAAGGGTAATGCCTCCCATATTTGTGAAAAATCATACCCTTGGTGCTAGTCGCCACCCCGGGGCCTACTGGAGGCGGGACTCGGGGGTCATTATCTCTCCTACAACTTAAAGAAGGAAGGGCCTGGCAATCTGCTGACCCTTCCCTCCTTTTGGTGAAGGTGGGTCGTGACATGATGTCCCTTCTCTCATCTTGGTGAAGGAAGGTCATGAAAGAATGGAATCAGAGTAGTTGTTAAGATATTGGATGGAGCTCAGGGTTAATCACAGTAATGATTTCATGGGATGGTAGGGAAAAAGTGTTAGAAAAACATGGTGTATTAAATAGGCCAGTGAAGACCGGCTAGGACGAGGGGTTTTAGGGCCCCCGTGATCTGATGCATGGACTCTGGGTCTACTGAACGGCCAAGTGAGGACTCACAGATTACAGGGTAGAGACCCTAAAAAAGGTACATGCATTATAATGACTTGTGTTCTTGTGCATCTTGGGTATTTTTTTGGGATTTTAAAACAATAAGAAGTCTATGAAAAAATTAAAACCAATCTTCTACACTATTCAGGCTTAGGAATTCATAGTTTACAGTAAAAAAATGGCAGATGGATGGTGACCACTAGTAGTATGGGAGAACGAGGCCCAAGAGGTTCACTTTGCTGATCGGCAGAGGGCTGACCGAGAGGAGGAGGATGATCAATGGAAGAGGATGCATTGTGACTTTCTATGGTAGACCCATAGAACATATGTGGGTAGAACCTCAGACATGGAGATGTAGAGCTGGATTGAGGAGCTGGTTATAGCTTTCATCTTGATTCGAGCTCCGACGGAGTACTGGGATCCTCTGGATTTAAGCCAGATGTGGGGAGTGGTGCATCAGTGGTAGACTCTCTACCTTGGGGAGAATTGGCAGAATGAGGTTTCATGGACTGACATCGAGAATGAGTTATGGGCACAATTTCACCTCAATGATGAAGGCAGATAAGGGGCAGGAACCTCTCTCCCTCAAGCAGGGTAGCATATCAGTGATGGAGTTGGGGATCATGTTCAATGACCTCCTTTGTTTTTCTCCAGTCCATTTTCTGGGTTAGTAGGATAGGGTGACACATTTATAAGAGGCACTCCATCCTTCTCTACAGTATGTTGTTACTCTCTTTACCCTCCAGATGTACTTAGAGGTCCAAAATAAGGCTGAAGTGGTGGATTTAATGCACATGCTGGGAGGTGCTCTGTGAGAGGGAAGCTAGTTGGGATCATCATAGGCGAAGGCTGTTAGTAGAAAGACTCTAGAATCAGTGCCTTCTAGGTTTCAACCAGTGTGGAGCAGGCCCCAATAGTTCCAGTTTCGTTCTCTAATCATCACCCTTTCATCGTGGGCCCAGGACCAATATGTTTCATCTGTGGAATCCATGGGCACCTTTGGAACCAGTGTATACACTAAGCATAGTATATTCAGGGTGCGCTAGTTCAACGCCCACCTCAGCAGTAACAACAACCAGTTTAGGCCCTTTCTATAGCAGTAGTAGCAGGGATAGCGAGCTCTCTCTCCTTCGAGGGAAGATGTTATAGGAGGACTCCAGCCTCAGGGCGCTCTACAGGGACCTTGACCAGGTCGTTGTGGGGGATGCAGCCAACAGCAGAGGGGTAGAGAAGCAGGGCGTGGATAGTTGCACGCCGTAGAGGTAGTATTTCCAACAGGTCCGAAAGTCGTTCAAGGTACAAATAGAATGTTTAGTAATCTTGTATATTCCATAGTTGATACAGGATCTTCACACTCCTTTTTTTCACCCAGTTTGGCCCGGGCTCCGGGTCTAGATACTGAGAGACTTCCAGTTCCCCTAGTTTTGAGTAAGCCAATTGGAGGTCATACTGACTTGTTTTATGATTTCTAAGACTGTATACTGATGATAAGGCCACATTAGTCTAGAAAAGATCTTCTACTATAGAAGATACAACCATATGTGATCATCCTAGACATCGACTTGTTGTTTTCGGTGAACACTGTTATCAACATTTTTTAAAGAGTTTCATGTTCTCCGATGAGTATGGTCAGCGTGTGGCTTTTGTTGGCGAATGAAGTTATCAAGAGGGAAGACAACATGTGGAGCTAATTTTTCCTAATTAGGACATGTTCTTAGTAGAATTATTGGGTGGTGAGATGATGGTTGTTCAGAGAGTTTTTTGAGAGTTCAGGGATGTTTTTTTCAAGGAGGTTGTGAATCTACCCCCTCGATGTGACGTTGAGTTCATGATAGACATAAAACCCAATGCTCATCTGATTTCCATGGATCCCTATTGAATGGAACCTTTTGAGTTGTGGGAGTTGTGGATTAAGATGGATGAATTTAAGTAGAAGGGTTTTTTCTGACATAGTATGTCACCATGGGGTGCCCCGGTCTTGTTCGCGAAGAATGCAGATGATGGTCTCAAGCTATGCATAGACTACCGGAGACTGAATCGGGTAATAGTAAAGAACTTTTACCCTGTCACAAGGATAGCCGATCTCTATTACCATCTTTGGGGAGAAATTTGTTTCTCATAGATCTATCTGTGGTATGGGTATATCTATTTAAGTGTAATCGATAGTGATATCCCGAAGACTGCTTTGAGGTGAACGTATAGGCACATTGACTTCATGGTCATGTTTTTCAGTGTTATGAACACTCCTTCTATTTTCATGGGGCTCATGAACTCTATTTCCCATGATATTCTGGACCGGTCCATCCTAGTGTTCCTCAGTGACATGTAGATATACTCAAGATCAGAGGAGGAACATACTAAGCACCTCATGATAGTCTTAGAAATCCTTCGACACCACCAGATCTATGGGAAATTGTCCAAGTGTAAGCTCATGACATGAGAAGTGTATTTCAATGGACACATGGTGTATCTTATAGGGGTAGTGTTTGACCCATCAATGGATGAAGCGGTTGTTTCTTGGGAAGCACCCAATAATGTGATGAAAGTTCGTAGTTTTCAAGGTATGGTAGGCTATTATCTGAAATTTGTACCAGACTACTCTCAAGTTGCAGCTCGTTTGACATCATTGAATATAATGGACTAGGACTTAATGAGAAGTGAGCGGTGCCGGGAATACATCAGTTATCTAATGGGGAAGTTGGTTAGTTCCCCAGTGCTGACATTACCAGAAGAAGGGATGTTGTTTGAGATGATTGTGATGCTTCTGTACTTGTCCTGGGGTGTGCGCAGATGCAGCAACATGGGGTGATATCTTATGGGTCTAGGGATTTATTTCCTCATGAGCATAACTCTTCCACCCATGACCGTTAGCTTGTATTGGTAGTGTTTTCATTGAAGTTTTTGCAACATTACCTCATACGGATGAAATTTGGGCTCTTCACAGATCATATGTGTTTGATGCATATCTTTACCCAGTGGGATCTCAACATGTGAAAATGAAGGAGGGGGAGTTTCTTCAAGACTAAAACATTGATATCTATTATACTAAAGGTATGTGGGATGTTGAGGCTGATGTGTTCAGCAGGATGTCCCAGAGGGAAGCTATTCATGAATATGTTGATGGTTGGAAGGCAATGGAAGAGTTGGCTTCCCTACTCCTGGATGCAAGGGTGGATGGTTGTAGATGATTTCTGTTTCTGATAAAAGTTTGTTCCTCTCTGATAATACATGTAGAGGAGTCTCAGTGGGGAGACATAGAGAGTAATGTGATATGCGATTTTGTTAACCAAGGAAATGCTCTGGAAGGGTGGTCGGAGGATGGTCAGAATCAGATTCTTTTCTGAGGGAAGTTGTTTGTCCTAGAGATTATGCAGGATGGAGTTCCATGTGAGTACCATACAACACTTGTACGGGTACACCCTAGAGTATCCAAGTTGTTCTAAGGCCTGAGGGAATTGTTTTGGTGTCCTAGAGTGAAAAGGGCAGTGGCGGAATTTGTGGCAAGGTTCCTAGTGTGTCAGCAGGTGAAGGCTTAACACCGTGTCCCATGAGGTTTGTTGCAGCCTTTATATGTCCCCGAGTCGAAGTGGGTTGACATCTCGATTGATTTCATCATAGGACTACCCATGGTTCAAGGGGCTATGAGGCTATCTGCGTAGTGGTAAACCGGCTAACAAAATCAGCTAACTTATTGGTGATCATGGAATCGAGTGCGGTGGTTTCTCTAGCACGAAGATACATGGATGAAGTGGTGCAGTTTCATGGAGTTCCAAGGTCCATAGACATAGATGGGGTTTCACGGTTTACCTCACAAGTCTGGAGGGGATTGCAGCTGGCTATTGGTACCCAGCTATGTCTTGGCACAGCTATCTACCCCTAGATAGATGGGAAAATAAGGAGAACAATCCAGACATTGGAGGATATGCTACGAGCATGTGTTTTGGACTTCGGCGGATCATGGGGACGAAATTTTCTCTTTGTGGAGTTTGCCTAACATAATTTTTATCACTCTATATTTGGCATTAATCCTTTTGATGCCTTGTACGGAAAGACGTGTTGTTCGACTGTGTTATAGACTGAAGTTGGGGAGGTATGTGTTATGGTCCCAGAGGAAGTGCATAGCACAACAAAGAAGGTTCAGCTCGTGCGTTAGAAGATGAAGGTAGCCAAGAATTGCAGAAGTCATATTCCAATCGGAGGAGGAGGCCCTTGGAGTATGAGGTTAGAGACCAAGTTTTCTTGAAGGTTTCCCCTTGACCACGGATGTGAAGGTTCAGAAGGGGAGAAAGCTCTCTCCTAGTTTCATTGGGCCTTTCTAAGTGTTGGGGAAAGTTAGAGAGGTGACATATTAGCTAGAATTTCAACCTCAGTTTGAAAGGCTCCATGAGATTTTCCACGTCTCCATTATTCGTCGATATCTACACAAGGACTCCCATGTCATTAACTGGTGAAAGATGAATATAGGAGAAGATTATATGTTTTTGGACTGACTAGTGAGGATCGAGGATCCGAATATGAATGTTTTTCATGGAGGAACATTCACTTTTATTCGTGTTTTATGGAGGCATCGTGGCCATGAGAAGAGTACCTGAGAACAGGAAGGTACAAATGTGTGCCCATTACCAAGAGTAGTTTTGAGTTTTGTTTTGTTTTGTTTTGTTCTTGTTGGAGATGTAATAATGACCTTATTAGATTATGGTATGTTTTTTTCTTACCTTGTGAATGTATACAAAATGGAATGATATGTGGGGAAGGGAGAACCTGATCCATAATCAAAACACATTAATCTGGATTCAATTAAACCTGTGTGGGTGAGTCAGTGCCGCCCATAGCAGATAATATATTGACATGGAGTAAGGTACTACCTAACACATATGACTGAACTGGGCGATATAACTTTTATGTGTTGGTATAGATGTTTGGGGTGGTTTGTCCACAAGAGGTATCTTTTGAGGTGGTTGATTGGAACCCTCTCTTATTTTCTGGTCTAGAATTAATTCTTGGAAATGAGAATAGATTGATAGGTATCTAATGTAATGGCCCAGACCCTCCGGTTCTATTCCATTGTCATATTATGGGGTTTGTCATTCTATAGACCCATCATGTCCGGATCCTATGAGCAGTGTCTCAGTAGCGGGATGCCATCACAATGTCAACTGTCAGAGACACCGATGAGTGTATCACCTATCGATGTGTAACCGATCAGTGTTTCACTGATTTGTGTGACCCCTATTAATGTGTCATTGATATCTGTGTTAATGATATATGTGTCGAAGATCGTTGTGTCCCTGATCAGTGTGTCCCTGATCAGTGTGTTGTCGATCGGTGTGTTGTCGATCGGTGTGTCACTAATCTGTGCCCCAGGGTCTTGATGGGGTCTTCATCTCTATTTTTTCCTATAATTCCACTTTTATTCCTTTTATCCGTCTAAAAGTTGTTCAAGGCCGTTTTTAGAGCCACAAAAAATGTTCCAAATTTTTAAGGGTGGGGCGACCCTCAACGAACCCGTACAATGTGTTTGTGTTACGGCTTTCCTCTGTTTAAATAATATATTTTAACATGAAGCTATTTCCTCTACCTCTATGATGAGAAATATTAAATAACAACTAATATCGTCATGTGTAACCCCCGAACCACATGGTGAATCCATTATCCACCTCTAAATCTGTTCAAGGTCTTCATATCATGTAACACTAGATCCCATCTCTATATTGCAATAGAAATATTTCTTCTTCATCTTGGTTGGGTTCGTTCTTCCCGTTGGTGCATTTGGAGTCCCCTTCCTGATGCTAGTGGCATGCATGTTCCATATCCTTTCCTGCTCATCCTGGGAGGCCTCGACATTTCCCCCAAGAAGTCGTGCATCCCCAGTACCTAGCGTGTGTAGAAAAACATAGATCATTGATCATACATGTAAGGGTTTTCTTTGATATATCTTTATTGTGTATCATGCGGGGTGGGTATGATATTATTCTTACAGGGATGAATGAAACCAAACCATAATGAAGATAATAAATGGAAATTTGAAGAATGAAGGGGGTGTGTTTGTTGATGATGTTATGCTCTTTTATCATCATTTTTATGTTGTGAGTTATAAAAGCTTATTTCCACTAAAAATCATATCCATTGGTGGTCTATCCTTTCACACTAATGAACCCATTTATTCTTTGATGATTGAATGGTTGTTACATAGAAACTAGATAGTCACATAAACTCAATTGATCAAATAGATTCCTGATGAATAAGAATCCTTGTGTGATCACCTCGTTTTACTAAATGGATAGAAAGAACTAAATTAATGGTTTATTCAAATTTCAAAACTACCTTTCTCTATTCTAGTAATATTTATAGTTTATGCTTGGGAATTGACGTGGATGGGGATGTGATCCTCTGTTGTTGTAAAGTTGTTGGTTTGTGGACCTGTGGCTATTTGGGGCTGTATGTTGAGGTAGGGTTTGGTTCCAGTACATTTAGGGATCTCATAGATACCATTTGTTATAATGACGTTAAAAGAGAACCAGGTGTGAATGCTTAAATTGTTGTTTATATATTTTCCTTTCCATGGCTTGTGGATATTACTTTTATTTTCCTAAAGGTGAAGGATTAATTTATGTGGAATAACTGGTTTATGATAACAATAATGAGTTCAATGGAGAATTGTTTTCCTGGAATGAGTTGTGACAAGGTTGTCGGTGTGCTTCTTGTTATAAATAAATATTTAGGAGGGTTTTGGTGGTTGGGTTGGTTTTGTAACCCCTAGGATGAGATGATAGATTTTACACCAATATGTATAATTTAGTTCTTATGTTTTCTTTTTGTGCCCCAACAACGTTGAGCACATTGTGTCGGACACCCCCATTTCATGGGGGGTGGGTGTTTTTTCTAACGCTCCTATGAGTGGCAGGTTATTAGATCATTTTCTCCTCCCTTTCCCAAGTAGCCCAAGATCCTTCAGGCAGGCTATGATAGCCTGAGGGCCATTATAGCCCAAGATTCTTTTGGTATGGTAGTTGTGGTGGTTAGCCCAGGTGCGTGTGGGAAGGTTGTTTCCCGAGTATTTTTGGGATGAGGGATAGGTGTTTTTGGGCATCAAAGATGTTATTCTAGCCCAGGTGTCTTTGGGAATGGTGGTCGTTGTTCTGGACTAGGTTTTTGATTCCATGGTTAAGTTAAGATGATGTAGTCTAGGTGTTTGCGAGTGAGATGTGTGGTAGTTATGTCCCAGGTGTGTGTGGGTGGTGTGTTGCAATGGGACTGCAGTGAGAATGGTTGGAGAGGTCTGATGCATAGGATGTCTTCAATAACAAGTGGTAAAGTGGTATGAGGATCCCAAACATCGATGTGTTATTACTATTACATTCCATGACTTGTGTTATTGGGGGAGTGTTCCTTGTTGAGGTTGGGGTGGATAGTTTCCATGCAAGGTGCTCTGGTTGTTTCCATTCCTCACGGGGAATTAGAATGACTCCCTAGTTGTGCACGAGAGCTTTTGGTTTTCCCTACTGAGTATACCAATATAATCTCCCTACGTATATAAACATTTCCACTTTTATAGGAGGAATTTGATGATCGTGTTGGACCATTCTAGTTCAGACTGTGGAACAGTAGCAGTTGCTGTTTTTCATTTCATTGGTACATTCCATTGGGGGTGTTATTGTAATTTTGTAGAATTTACATTTTGACATTAATATGGGAATGGTTTTCATTATTATTTACATTTACCTACATTTTTGGTGTTCTTGGGATTTTCTATATTATCTCCAAATCCTATTAATTAAAAAGCAGATAATGCCTGTCATTTTGGGTGTGATTCAATACCCTTGGTACTATTCACCACTCCGGGACCTATTGAAGGTGGGTCTCGGGGGACATTATATCTCTATAAACATGAACCAAGAAGGGTCTTCCAATCTTTTTCCCTTATCTCATCTTGGTGATGGTGATTCATGACATATTTTGTAGCATTATTCTATATCAAATATATTCTCTGTCTCCCCTATTTATTTTCAAACCAAACATCATGAATATGATTAACCTTTCATCAAATGAATTTACATTTTGAATACCAAATTATTCATTTAACTGATTGAAGGATGCTCAACAATAATTCTTACATCGATTACCTGGTTAAATTATTGACATAACTATGTACCCTTTATACATTCGTCTTCAATAATATTTTCTTTATTATATTTATTTAAGGGTATTTATTAAGAAAGTTACATTATATCATTGGATGGGAATTTTATTTCCATAGATTAATTATGATGTGATTAGTGAATGATTTGTTTTCAATTTTTACTCATATGTACGGTTGAATTAGGGGTGGGGTCCTATGTAAACCTTCCATAAATATGTAAAGGATATTTATCTCATGATAAAAGGATGATAACTTTGGAAATTTTATTTTCTTATTATATGAAGCATGAAAATTATGTATATTCAAAACATGAATAATTGGAATTTTTTTGTTCATCATAAATAGTGTGGTAATTTTCATTGATCAAAACATGAATAATTTACTTTTATTATTCAGAAATTTATAATTTTGTTATGCATTTTTTCTTCCATAGTTCATTGTTATTATAGGTTTCTTCAGCTTGTTACGTTTCCATGCAATATGCTTATGATTATTCCCTCATGAATCCTATTTATTGAATCATGATTCTACACTCTATTGATTTATGCCATAAAATATTCAATGTACTATTCCTGGATTTATGAACCATTATTTTTTAGGTATATGTTTATTTTCTATCATGATTATACCAATTTCCCATCTCATTCTCACTTATAAAATTTCATTTCTAATTATTAAATTTATCATTACATATAATCTTTTATTACCTCATTATTATTTTCCAGTCCCATGGAATATGAAGATAAGAAAAATATTTAAAATCAAAATCTGTTTCCTCTCTAGGGTGTTTGTGGGAGATATTGAAGAGTCATTATGGATTAAGCAGTTTCACTCAAAGTAGAAAAGAATACATTATCTAAATGGAAATGATTATTATTAGTTCATATTATTTCAAAATTCTATAAATATCAAAACTTAAAATTTATTTGGAATTTATTTTAATGAAATATTTACTTTATATAATGTAATTATAAAATCACATATTCCGGATGCTATAGGTATGTTCTATAGTAAAAATCTATATCCAGTTAATACATATTCTTTGTGTTTGTGAGTGTGAAGACTATACATTGGATTGTTTGGATATAAACTACTAAAAAACCTATGTTCTATTATTTATCATTTTTATCTTCCAATGTACACACTTTCATAGTATATGTTTTTATGGTTTATTTTTTAAAATTAGTTTCCACTAAATTCAACATTATAGTTTAATTTAATCTATATAATTTCATTTTTTAATTTAACCCCCTGTTTTATTTTCAATCTTCTTGGTTAGGACCGAAAATTACTTACTTCTAAAACTACTATATTTAAGTGGTTTTTTATATTTATAATTGTCTTGAGACTATATTATTTTAGGGAGAGGAAATTCTAAGTATTGTACATTGAGTGGATTAATTTACTGAGGGAACTACCCTTCATTTTTAAATGTTTTAAATTATATTTTTAGTTAAATGTGATAACTTATTCATTTTTCCAAGAGATTCGTTATTTATCAGAAACCCTTGATTTCAAAGTGGCATCTCAAACACCTTCTGGGTTAGGTTGTGGAACCTCAGCAATAATGATCTATTAAGTTGTATGTACTTCAAAAAACCAATTATTTGATATCAGGGGTTCATCATCCCTATAAATTTTTTCCTTGTTTGTATATCATAAATATTAATATTGTTGATAGTGGTTTATTTTTCACATATTGATTTCTGTTAGTAGTGTATCTTCCACCTATAAGAGTACTCCTATTAGTGTGTCATCCACTTGAAGACTGGTATAGATGGTATATCATCCACCTATAGATTGTTATTGTTTCTAGCTCATCCACACAAAAATCGATGATGGTGGTACATCATCCACCCATAGAGGTGGTTCTAGTTGGGAAGAGACCACTTGTACTATGTTTTGTTGGTGGTATATCATCCACATAAATGTGGATATTCTTAATTCTCTAGGAAATGCATAATTTTCAGTTGATATTGGATTAGTGATGGATCACTCACATGGATGGGGTGTACAAGTGATGCACCATTTTCCTAGTATACATGGGGGTGATTCCCTATTCACTATGATTGTGACATTAGGAGTGATATATAATTTATCCTCAAGGTGTGTTTAGACTATGGGTATGTCCTCCCATTAGAAAACTAGATGCTGTTTGTATGGTCACATGTGGTCTAGCTACTGATCATGTTATAATGTGAGAAGTTAATTATTTATTTATTTCTTATATAGACATCCATATAAAGGGTGATCCTATATTCTTTGGACTGATTAGGGACACCGTAGATGATTTCCTACTATTTTGTACCAACATAGTTGCTCGAGTGATGTAGTTTTTGTGTATAAATATTTTATCATAGACAATCTATTTGATAGGGACCAACTATTATAGATTCTTGATCCAGAATAAAAATTTAGTGGTGGGATATGTGACTATTTTTATACAAATACAATTACATTTGATTACTTCTGGAGCATGTTGTATGTGATATTACCATGAGAGTTGTTTTTTATACATGTATTACTCATATGTCATATAAAACATCTTGATATGATTATGTATGATGTTTGATATTTAATTTGTATAGGTATTTAGCAAAGGAAAATATTCCTAAGTAGTTAGGTTGTGATTACAATTACATTGATACTGATTTCACTATTGTTTATTGATGTATATACCAGGTAAGTTATCGTATCATTGTTGTATTCATACACAATTATCAAAAGCTAATAACCTTTGGAATAAAAGGAGGTGCACATGAGGTGTGTTGAATCCCAATTCAGTCACGGTGGAGGTGAACCAGATTGGGGATGTTACATGCATGTTGGCATATCATCCACTCCTCAAAAAATTTTTTCCCAATACCAATTTGGAGTAAACACCAAAACTCAAATACTATTCCCATAACCATGGGTAGCATATTATTATAAAATTTACTATATTCAAACTTGTGTGTTTCCTTATAGGTCAATTGGTTAATCACATCCCTGACGAACCATTAGAATAATAATCACAGTCAATAAGAATAACTCTACCATATTTCTTATCTATTAACTAATAAAACCTTACACCTCATGATCCATACATCCCACTTTGTGAATATGTTATCTCTAAACACTAAAAAATAGATTCATCACCTGCATAGGGTATCGTAAGACCCTTGGTACTATGTTGAACCATCTCAATCATTACACATAACTCGATATAAAAATAAATAAGTTAAGAGAGGTCCCTCAAACCATTACTCATCGTTGTTTTTCTGGAGGATCATGAATTTGACCTACCACCAAATATTAAACCCTCCACCCTACTCTTTGCTGATAATTTCTCATTATTTTAAAAGAACACCTTTGGTTTATACTATCAAACCAAATTAATCTATCAATTTAACTCTCAAGATATCAAATGGTTTATATGAGATATCAATTAATCTTCTCATACCAAATTTATAAATGAAAATAACACAATAAAAGTTTTTTCTATTAATTTAGCCTTAATATATATCCTATGATAATTATATATGTTTCCCTAACCTATAAATATTATTCCAACTGAATACCCTAAGTTACTCCTCCTTGTATTACAATTAATTAATTATTCCCTCAAGTGAACACTTCTATTAGGTAACACATAGCATAATGCTATTAGAGGATTTTCTCACAAAACAAAATAAGACCATATAGGGTTAATTAATTAATTATTCATAAAATGAAATAATTATCATGTGTTACTTTCTTAATTAAACCATGAATTTAATCACAGTGGAGATATAAAGTGACACAAAAATTTAATGGTAATTTTTCTAGAATTATCACATTGTCCCTATAAAGACACAGTAATTTATTTATATTTATCTATGATATATCAATTACTACTTGGTCCTATCACTCCCAATTATCTCAAAAATAATTCCCATAGAATATAAAACCTCGTATATAAAAAATGAAAATAATATGTACCAATTATTGAGAATTTAATTTTATAACTTATCCATGCACATCCTACCATTATAGATACCCACAATCCCCTACCACATCTATAATCAGTTTTAATTACATTTTTAATATAAATAATTGTTTCATATAATTAATCCAATTATACTTAATTTGAAAAAATTATCACAAACTATCATAAAAATAAAAAATAAATATATATATATCATTTAGGAATCATAAAGGAATCTCTTCACAAGTAGGGAAAAATATCAATTCCATTATTCATATTAATTTATCAATTTAACCTATACAGATGAAATATGAGGTACATTGAACTACGAGACTTTTATAAAGATAAATCATCAGAAGTAGAGTTTATTTATCTATTCCATGTCTCTATTTTCCATTATATATGATATCTCGATCATATAGACCAAATTCATCTATGATCAAGTAAAATGAAACATCAATATAAATCTTTACAAACACTTTATAAAATAAAAAATGATTTAGAAGAAATAATATGGAAGAGTAGAGGAATATACCTCTTTAGGAAATATAAATGATCTCATATCACTATGGATCATCACAGAATAAGGGGAATAAAGAGTGGATATTGGGGTTTTTTTTGAATTTTAAGGGGAAGAAATAATTTTTTTCAATTAAAAACGTGTTTGGATACAACAAGGTACCGATTCTCCGGTGAAAATTCACTTTGTGGAATAACTAGTGGGATTCCCCCACTGGTTGCTCAACTAATAACCTTATGGGATTATACTCAGTACATGGAAGGTATTTCAACCAAAAAATTATTTCTAAATCATCTAAACCCCATTGATTTACTTTTACATGTATTTTAACTGAAACAAAATCTATCCGAAACATTAGTTTCATCTTATAGGAGAAAAATAATAATCTTTACCTCAATCTAATACCCAAAATTTATAATTCCTTCTAGACTCTACATCACTAGAATCTTAAAACATCCAATTTCACTAAGACCAATGAGATGAGTTGCTATATCAAATAAGAATATATTTAATTATTATAGTTAAAATAATGTTTTATTATAATAATTATTTATTATTATAAATTTCAATTCTTTGTAAAATATTTTTAGGGTGAACTAAATTAATGTAAAAAACAAGTATATCCCCTTTCTCAAACCATGGATTATTTATCTTAGAAATTAATATATAATGTACTATTAGATTTATTCTACTAAAAAAATATGTCTCCCAATATATAACAAATATTTTCTTCTGATATTTATTGGTGAGCCTAGAAAAAATAATCAAATTTTTTATTTTAATTATATTTTCATCATTTGGTAGTTCTGGGCATGATTTGGTAACAAGATGAAATCATTTTACTACAAATATGCATGATGTAAATGATCATTAGGTTAATTTATATTCATTAATTTTTTTAAATGGAATTAGATAATTGATACACCCCCTTCTCACTAATCGTAGTTAATCCTCAAACACTTAATAGTCCTTAAAAATACCCACATGATAGAATCCATAACAATGGGATGATTTTTATTTGTTTTTTGGTAGCTAAGATAACTATATTAAATAGATTCGATCATATCCAATAAATTTCAAAATGTTGTGCCCATACTAAATCATTACCATGAATAGATCCCCTTTTAATAATTAACCTTGAAATTACTGTTTGTCCTAAATATCATATGAAAGTGTCTATATAATATAGATTTATCTTTTAATTACCAAATATTATACAAATAAAAAAATATATATTAATTTATTGATAAGAGGAATCTATTTTGAGTAGTTAGTTTGGCGCATAAACAATTTCATGCCATGGAGGTTACAATTTTAGCTTAGTTGTGGGAAATATTTTTTATGTATGATATTTTTTAAAATAAAATTATTAATCCAAAAATAAATATATTAAGGCTATATAGTGAATGTAATTAGGTAAACCAATTGTCCAAGATGAATAATTGTCCATTTTTAATGATTAGAACTGTAAATTTCCAACTCAAATGTTTATGTTGGTTATCAAAAATAAGTAGTATATTATAATTTTTAATTGAAATTTTTGTGTAATGATATTTTTAATATGGAATTCATTTCAAGATATGACTATTCTGAGTTTTTGATAATTTCATTTGGGATGATTAATTCCATGTCGAATTCATACAAAGAAATTTAAATTTTCATAATCCGTGATAGTAATAAATAAATATATAATATTGTTACTATAACAAACCTAACAAAGGTATCAATTTGAAATTTTGGGTCAAACCTCATAGTGAAATCAATAAACCTAAGAGATTTTTTCCAAAGAAAATTATACAAGAAAATCACATTGAAAAAAATATTTATATTTAAATTTTAACAATTTAAAATTAAAAAATAATAAAATAATATATATATTGATATACAACCCTAAGTGATTATAAAATCATTTCTATGTAATTATACCATGTTATTCTATAAAATTATGTAATATTAGGTCATAACTCAATAATGGGATACATTTTTAAACTATAAAAAATTGTATATGAATTTTTTTCCCATGAGTTTTAGAATGTAATCAAGATAATTAAATTATCAAGGGTGGAATATTATCTTAACTGTGTTAAAAAAGCATTCTGACACCAAATCTAGACTATTCGTGTACATAAGTGTCATAAAGATTGTACATTGATTTGCATGTCAAAAAATATGTCGAAATTAATATAGAAATATTAATTTAAATATTAATCTTACTAATAGTTCTCATATTCATTGAATTTATTAATTAGTATAAAATTTAAAATAGAATTAAATAGATACATTGGTTATTTTTAAATATTAATAACCTAATAATATGTTATATTCACTAATAGAAATAATTTACTAAACCTTACAGTAAATTATGTTTGAATCTTATATAAAAAAAGATAATGTTATGGTATATCATTATATAAAAAATTTCATCTCCCCTCTCATTAATGGTTCCTATATATCCACAAAAAATAAAATAAATGAAATATATAATCAAAATTATAATCCAGTTGTGAAAATATATCAACCTCAACATAAATCATAAATTAAATAAACATCAAGACACTAATGTAGAAAACCAAAAATGGTGAAGATTATTGAAATTTCATGGATAAAAGGGGATATATATTGAAATAAATAATTTTATTAATACCTAATATAATTAAAATTATAATATCGTAATTTCATAAAGAATATTTTAAAACATAATGAATCAAAAATTGGATTTTATCCATTATATATGTGATGTGTCTCAATGCATAGATGTCTTCACCTCAAAATCCATGTAATCTACTGGACGCCAAAGAGTTAAATTATTTTATATTGATCAAATTATTATTCTCGATATTTTCCACAATAATTGTCCTTTTATTTTATAGAATCCATTTTTTCATTTCATATTTGATGAATTTCCTCAAATTAATTTTGACAGCCCTTTATCAGGGAACAAGATCAATCCTGAGGAATTTTATGATGTAAATTCTTGATCCTCATAGGATGGAAACAAGTGCAAGGGAATCGAAATTTATTCAATTTGAAGGATTTATCAAAGAAAAAATATAATTAGTGGGAAGGAGAATTCAGTTTGGAATCCAAAATGGTGCTTTAATAAATTGGATTCATATACATCAAAATAGTATTAAATATAATGAATCCAAAACAATACGTTATTAAAATAATTATCCAATTTAGAAATAATAAGGAATCTTTCAGGACTTCGATATAAAGAAGGCATACTCGCCCAAAGATTCTATGAAAAAAAAAAGAAATTCTAAAATAGCCACCAGAATCTCTATGTGTCTCTAATTTCACCACCCCACCTCAATCATGACTTTTTCCACAAGGGATCTAGAGAAAATATGCCAATAATATTGATCTTTATTGACATTGAATGTTTAACATATAAGATCACAAATTGTTTTATAGACATCAAGTGGTGTATATAGGGTTAGATAAAACATCGCCATAGGATTCCTCAAAGTAGTTTATTTACTTATATTTTAAAATCATTATAGAAACACAAGCATGAAATATGAAATTTAAAAATTGGCTTTATAACATTTTTATGAAACAGATTTTTGAACCCAACTCGCTAAACTTTTTACAACAAAGTGATTCATAGAATAAAAATACAATATTTTCTTTTAAAAACTCATTTTATATTTTTACCTCCAATAAACTTTTTTTGAACCAATATTTTAAAAATTCCATCGAAATAACCTAAGTTACAGAATTAATATAAAATACATAATGTGACTAAGATCTAGTATATTTAAATATCTAATTTAATAAAAAAATATCAATAAATTGTATGAAATAGGAAGGAACAACAAAATAATACATATATTAAAATCAACATTAAAAAGATTGCAACAAGCATACTATAACATGTAGAAATAATTAAGGCTAATATGGAAGAGGAGTAATAAAATAAAATATAATATTATTCAAGTAAAAGTGTACATAATCAGGTTAAAATATTAAACACCTCTTGATATGATCCTTGACAAACTCTAGTACAACTATCTTTTGTTCTGTAAAAGATGTTCCTAGTTTATATCCTCTCAACTACTCTATCATATCCTAACTAGTGGATATACTCTATTTTTTGTACATATCCCACATAAGGGGTATATAGTTAGTCTCACAATGATGATATAGTAACTATTTATAAATCTGCAACTAATCTTTCTAGGATCTCCACGATAGTATAAATAGGTGTTGAGGTAAAATTTACCAAATTCCAGTAACAAAAAACACATGGAATCATCATATCGTCATCCAACTTTCTTACACCCATTAATGTTATTCCATTGAATTATACATATAACAACATCATAATTTTAAAATATTACAAGTTATCACATACAATAAATGCATGAGGCATATATTAGGGTTAATATCATATTTGGAAATTGTTTATAAAGTTCCAACTGGGCCTTGAGTTTTGAAAATAAAAATGTATTTTTGAATTAATAACATTTTTAAATCATTTTCCATGTTAAAAACCATCCTTATAGTTCCAAAAATATTGGTCCATATATCCATATCTCTCTCTAGTTTGGAAACCTATTTTTAATTCTATGGGCATTTAAAAAGACTACTAAAACAATGGTTGAATCCTTTCATTGTAACTGACATACTTATGGGAACTGTAAAACAATAGGACAAAATTTCATTAAATAAGTATTCCAACGTCAAAGATTTTTATAATCAATAGATAACATACTAAAAAGATTCTGAAAACATAAAATTTCACTAATTTGAATGACTAATAATAAACTTCCAAATACCACGGAAATTCTTCTATATTAACACTTATAAATTGAAAACACACTTTTTGAGAAACACTATTTCATTTGAGAAAATAACTTTTGTATTTAAAAAAAATATGGAAAATATTATTAATAAATTATAGCATTTTGAAAAATCATGAATAACCTGGCTCATTATGATACTAGAAAGTAATGAAATCACTTCAATCAATTAAGCAAAAAAATATCTTAAACCTTTGATAATAAAGATAGTATCATACAATATGATGTTCATATCATATAATAATTAAAGTGAAAAGGATTAAAAAAATAACCACCTTTTGTTTTTCCAACACCAATACACAATATCTGAAAAAAAAAGAAAAAAAGAAATTGCTAAAATGAAACATGCTCAAACCAGGAGAAATATAAAAAAAATAAAAGAATTAACACCAAAATATCAAGGTTGAAATAGAATGGGTTGTACATAGGTTATCCAAAAACTAGGACCTATGATATGGAGAACATGAGGTTGTATGGTTTTCCCATATGTTTTTTCAAACTGTGTGTCCAACATTCACCCATTACATGGGAGGACCTAGACACCGGCATAGTTTGGCCTGCATGGATTTTCAAATCATTGAAAAATTATTTTAATTAATCTTTTATAAATTTACACACTATATATAGAAAGATCTCATGGTTACCAATAATAATGATGTATGATATTCCTCTTATGAAACCTTCAAATTTATATATTTAAAGAATATTTCATCCCAGTGACTAAGGATAAAAATTTATAAATAAATAAAATTATAAATAATTCAATATTAAATGGGTGATAATTATACCAACCATAATACTTTTTTCCCCTTTAATGTCCCTAAAGCCCCTAAAAAAATACCTATATTTCAAACAATGATGAAAACATGATAACATTCTGAATCAAAGATGACACTCAAACAAAGAAAAACATATACCTACCTAAAATCTGGGAATTAGGGATCTAAAAGGACAAGAGAGGGGGGAATCTAAAAAAGAAAAATCCCAAAACCTATTCCTTTAAGAGTTCTCATAACCATATAAGTATCCCACTAATTATGCTACATTAAAGAAAACTCATGTTCCAAGATAAAGGAATAGAAGACAATATCTAACCATATAAACAAAGGAAACTCAAAAGTGACCATGATCAAAATTTCCCATTCCTAATCCCATAAAGCATATAGAAATATCTCCAAAAATATAATAGTGTTATGAATTCCCAAATAGTAGACACATAACAAGAAACTAAAAAACTAAATGAGATAAGTGAAGGGTAAAAAGGGATCCATAATATAGTTTTGATAAAATACCAACAACATCGAGGATATGAATTAGATTCCATACATTTCTTATTACCTAACCTAAAAACATTTTTAAACAAACCAAATTACCAAACATATGCAAGGTCTCCAATACATTAAAAAAATAGGGAAGGAAATTTTCAAATTCACTGCACTCATGGAACATAGTAGAATTATTTTTACTGAAGAAATTGTACTTGAATAAATTTATTTTCCAGAGTCATTATAATTCATTGGCATGGATTCATCATACTTCCTCTTCTACAAAGATGTTTTCCCATCACTAATTAAAAAATAAATTGGTTTTCCACCTCTATTAGATTTTACCATAAATACCAAATATACCATTACGATCTTAATGAACACATCCTCAAAAATAAGGATTAAATAGAGGCATCATGGAACTTATGGATAAATGAAGACCCCTAAGGAATTTTTTCATTAACTCTTAAAGAAATAACTTGGTAGTGAATGGAATTAAATGATTATGTCATGAAAAATAATCCTTCACTAACTGATCACCTTGACAGAGGTTAATAATATCCATATATATCTATCAGTCTTCACCATCCGAGTAAAATAAATCTAAATGAAAATGTTCTAAAATAATTTCCAAAATAGCCACTTTATACATTAACGGGAATGATTGTACTCCTTCATTATGGACTCACCCACTCAATAATGTTTGAAATGATACATGTTCATGAAGATAATATTGTTTTCATTAAATTAATTTCCTACTGAATCTTCTGTATCCACTCAAAATCCTCTTGTTTTCCTTGGTGACTATAGAATATGGGTGAGAACTGAGATGTGGTTGACTTTACTACTATACCTTTTATATCAGTAGGACTAAAAATGAGAAGAACTATATTTGATCCCTATTGGAAATTAGGTCATGGAACATCCCATAATAATGAATTTACTATATCCCTCAAAACAATTATGGGATGTAGGATCTTAATAAAAATAAAAAACAAGAATTTCAATCCAAACAAAAAATCATACACTAGCTGTAACTAACTAAAAAAATATATCAAATAATAAATACCCATTAAATCATACAGCCTTGATTAACGTTTCTAAGAATTTTCTATTAAACCCATTTATAAAATTAATAACCTTTTACATAAAAAATTAAATTAAAAGTTCATCATTAAATTCATTTCAAAATTAAAAATACACAAATTTATAAATATAGTTTAGACCATCTTTATAATTTCAAAAACCTAGACTTTAACCATTTGAATCATATTTTCCACTAAAAAATATTATGAAAATCCATGAAAATAACATTATCATGCTAAAAACCATTTATTATCCATCTAAAAAATAGTTCCAGACAAAAATAAATTTAAAAATGGAAGAATAAAAAAATAAATTGGTTAATGAAGTTATATAGATCCTGGACCCACCATGTGATAGTCCAATAAGAACTTCATTTATGCATTAAGGTGGGGAACACATGGTTTTTCATTCCATGTTGTAAAATTATGCGCCTCCAATTATTGTTTCTTTTTCAAATCAAATGTATAAAAACATGAATTTTTAGAAGAACATATTTTTATAAAAATTCCACCAGTTCAAACAAAAAAACATCAAGAAGAATAAAAAGTAAATCTCATAATAAGAACTCAAATCCCAGAATCCCACAGCAACTTGGGCTTCTTCGTGAGAGGTCATGATGAAGAACCTACTCATGGAATACCTTCTATGATTCAGTGATCTTATCAACAATTTATTATACTTTCACAATATCAATTTTATAACACCCTAAGCTTAAATATTCCTTATCCATTTATTTATTTAATTGTTCTTGGGACTTTCCATGAGCTTTAGGTCAAATTTTCATTTTCCATGTAGGGAGTAATATTGGTGCATGGTTAGTAGTAATCCTTCAGATAAAATTTTCATTGTATATAATTTTTAATACACCTATATTTTATTATTGGTTCTTGGTTTCCAAAATTATGAATCATGCTTGGTGAGTCTATTGAGGGTTCATGGTTGGTGCATAGTTTGGTAAAATGTGTAGCCAAACCATTTGAACTACAAATGGTTTAATATTTTTGTATTTTTACCATATTTCCTTTTAAAATGAAAATCTCAAATGGGTTAATTCCTATCAAAAATATCTAAAATACTTAATAGCAACCATGTACACATATTACTCTTTCCTTCTGATTTATATTGGTCCCCTTCCATGTGGTTTTTATGTGATTTTTTTTCATATTATTTTTTCTCACATAATTCATTATTCTACCCTAATTATTTTTTTTTCATTTTCTTTCCATGGTTACCATTGTTTTGAATGATATGAAGGATATTAAAAGTAATCAACATTGTATTTTAGTTATAGTCTATTCATAGTGTCATTTGGGCATAGTTCCTTTCATTATAGAGATATTCATCACATCCAAGCGTAGTTAAGGAATGGGTTTCCATTTATTTATATTTTCATAAAATTAAAAATATTGATGAGCTATCAAAAATAATTTATCATTTAAATTTCGTATTTTAGATATCTAAGGGTGTTTGTAGTGATTTAAAAAAACATGTTACTTTTTAATGATTATTTCCAAAAATTAAATGAATTTGATGATAGAATACCATGGTTTTAAAGTGGTGTTTTCCTATAATATCAATTATACTGGACATTAACATATTTTTTGAGTTATTATTAAGATTTGTGTTGGTTCTATATTTATATTAAATACATATAATTATAGAATTTTTTTTTACCATTCATCTTCAATAGGTTTAAAGTATATGAAGGATTCAACGTGGGTTTTATAACTTAGTTTAAATGTTTTTTAAAACATATATGATTAAAAAATAGTATCCATACATGAATATCATGTAAACCAATATTGTTTTAGGAAATTTTACAATTTTTACCTTGAAAGTACTTCTCATGATAAATGGTCTTTTATGTTGTTTTATGAAGATATTTTTAAAATAGTAAATCTTACTTTGAACTCAAGGCCCGGTTTATAAGGCCCTTCCCCTAAAAAATTACATAATAATGTATTAAATGAATAATTCACATTGAGGATATTCCCAGGTGTAGAGTTTTATATAATTATGACATAACTATTACATCTCACAAGATTACAAATTAGACACTTCAACTTAGTTTCCATTTTTTTGGTAAAATAAAAACTCTTAAAAATAAACATGTCTAGTTCCATGTTTTAGATAGCATTTATTTCCTAGATCCAATCCTTGAACCTATTCATCCTTATTACAGGTGGAAAACATTTAAAAAACATGGTATGAGCATAAAAAGCTCAGTAAGAGATATAAAAATACATAAAGAAAACATTAGTCCATGTATACATAAGAAAAAAAAATGAAATCATAGTTTATAGATAAAACATAAGAAATTTAACATACATCATGAAATCAAAATATTTATGAATTACTAAAAGAAATCATAATTCATAAAGGTAACTTGAGGCATTCATAACATTCTTATATTTGGAGAAACCCTCATGGTTACGCTTTGAAAACCCATCACTGTATATTACCTAAATCTCTTCAGAGAAACCTTAATGTTTAACTCTGTCGCATCACCCAATGCATTGGAGATCTATCTCGGTCTCACCAACCCTTAGTTTATCACATAACCACATGTCTTCATAAAAAATTCCCAATAACCATAACATAATCGTATCACAAAAACATGCATAAAGGAAACATAAAATTTCTACATTTTAATCACAAGATATCAATACAACACATTGATATAATCAAAACATTATCAAAACCATTTTCAATAAAAAATACATAAAATAGTATATGGTATTTATTTTCCCTTTAAAACTCTATGGCTTATTAAGGATTCCAAAGATCAAATAATACTCACAATGGCAGAAAGGTTGTTGTCACCACGTACGTTAATAAGAAACATACTTTTTTCGTTTAGTCAAACGCTTCGTAGAGAAAAGATTCCTTTTGAATAAAAAAAATGTCAAAGGGGTTTATACACTGTATAAAAGAAATTTGTGTATAAAACAAAATATACCTCGATTAATGGAGATTGAGACGAAGTCCCATACAAAGACGGTATCCTTAGATTAATGATAAATCTATTACATAATTATGTGTAAAAAATATAAACACACCAAATATAAGTGAATATTAAGTTTAAAACAGTAACATTATTTAACACATATTCATATAATGACATATTATATAAGTACAAGTTAAACCCAAGTAATTGAAATTGAGTTAAGATGTTCCCTTGCAAAAATTCAACAGCCTAACGGTGTAACTTTAAAATTCAGAAAATGAGTTGATGAGAGAAAACATGGTATCTCATCACTTGGAAATAAAATTTACATCAATATGGAAATATAAAAACATATCTCCAAATAATAATATGTAAATTAAAAGAAATAACAAAATATGTCTTTTAAAAAGAGGAGGGTCAAAGCTTCCCTTACTGATTTGGGTAACTTTCGAAACGTACACCCCATGAAAGAATGGTCATTAAATGAAGATTTAAATACCCATAAACAAATTCATATTACACAATGAATACAATCACAAGAATTAAATACACCACACAAAATGAAATAGTGGAAAATGTAGCATGAATCTCACGGGAACACAATGTGAGATAAAATCCCCTTACCTCGTTGTGATCAGTCGAGTCGTATGACCAAAAGATAATTAAACAACCAATGAATCACATAATACAATGAATATAAATATAATAATAATAATTTATATGAAATGTCAGTACCAAATACCCCAAATTCCTTAAATAAGTGGTTAAAAATTGAAATATCATGGAATTAAAAGTGAGATAAGAAATCCCTTACGAAATTTCTGCAGCCTAACGACGCCACTTAAAACTTCTAAAAAATGAACTGATGAGATAAAATAGTGTCTCTCATGATATGAATATATAAATTAAAGTATGTTTAATATAAAATAACATACCCCAACATAATAAAGAGGATCTTAAAAGAAATTACATAAAAAAGTACTTAAAAAGAAAGAGAGAGGTATGATCCCTTACCTCAAGTCCGACTTCTCTAGTTCGTTTCATTATATTTCTAAATAGTAATCTTTTGTCAATTGATAATTGATAAATGGACTACATTAATGTTTATTATTCAATTCGTATCACATATTATATTTTTATAATAATTAGTTAATTATGTGAGTTCATATCAGATGTTTTTGACGATGTTCAATACATGAGTCAAAAAAATGAACTGGTTTGAAAGGAATTTTCCATGTAGTTAAAAGAACATCATATAAATAATTTTATTAATGATTTAAATATCATATATATCAATTATATATACATTTTATATTATTCCATAACATTTGGAGACAAAAAAGGAAATACACCGATCATGGAGATGGTAGGTCGTACGTACGCATGAACGCAACATTCATTTCTTTGTCATATTAATGGAATTAAAACTAAAAAATAGATATACATATTATAATTCCAGTATAATATATATGTTATATAGGTCACATAAGTTCATTAATTTCATTCTTTATACATTCCATGTATTGCATGAATGAGTCACATCATTTGAGAGGGCGGTAGTCCATACTTCCTCAAATGAAATTATCGCATTTTCACAACATGAAAAGCATAATATAATGTGTTAAATATAAAATACAGAAGAATCAATAAGACATAAATATAATATATATCATATATAAATATATTTCCATCATAATGGACACCATGAGAGGTGGTAGGATAAGATTGAACAATCATCGTTTCATGATGCAGTAATTCACCATCCAAAGAAACAGTATGTTCTTTACCCATTAGATGGAGGTGTGTGTAAGTGTAGATAGAATACATATTATAAAATCATCCTAGTATATTGAAGATAATAATATTGTTAAAAATAATGGAATAAAAATATTTTAGGGGTTGGAGAAGCAAAATAAAACAAAAGAACATAAGAGAATACATTACCTTTAAATCAGATAACTCAACTTGGTTTGAACCAAAGGGGTTACTTGAAGAGATTTATGCCTATGGTAAGGTTTCTAGGATTAAGGGAGGGATATTGGGAGCGTATTTGAGAAGATTTATGATGATCCAAAGGGATTTAGATTTGTGAGAAATTGGTAGGAAAAGGGGTCTTTTATAAGGGAGTGGAGGGTCTCTTTTTGAAATCTTGAAACTATTATTTTATTATAAAATGAAAATCGGTTTCTAAAGCTATAAAAATCATAAATTAGAATATCAGATGACTCATGTTCGAAATAATGTCTTCCATTAATTATTGTATAGGTTTTGGATATTGTTTTAACCTTTATATTCTTATTTATTTAATTTATTCATTAATGAGGTAAACCCAACATTATCATTGTGTCAAAAATAATTTTATTTATATGATGTCTAAAAATTATAAAAAAATTACAATGTTGTAAGAAATTTTTTTTATATCTAATTAATATTTATAGGAAAAAAATAGCACGTATAACCCCTTGTAAAAGTTGTTTTAGTAAAACAATACATGTTTCTGTCTTTTTTATTTTTACTTTAAATAAAAAGTATTAATGTCTTTATCTTACCCAAGATGCTCTATGGGGTCCCCTAAATTGACCCATGGACTATCTTCATCGGCCATGACTCAACCAATAATGGTAGGACAAGTGTAGAAGTAATTTAATATTATTAGAACATTATATTTACCTTAAATTACATTTAATTCCTTTAATCGCGATTAATAAAACATTAAATATATTATTCACCCAAAATTATTTTCATCCCATTTAACCAAATATTACTTAATAATAACAATAATGTATGAGGGGTTTTTAAATTTAATTCATAGAATTAGAAATGTTTTGTTTAACGAAAATTCAGTTTTCTAACAACCACTTAGTGGTTTCACTATTCATCAAAAAATGAAGTTTTTCTGAAAAATACTAAAAATTCACCCTAAGATATATTTTAAATTAAAAATTTAAAAATGATGTCTATTTTACAAAATTAAAAACATATATGTTTCATTAATTAAATTTATAATTAATTCCCGTTGTCAAAACAAATAGCGTGTTTGTAGGAAACAATATCTATCAAAAGATTGACAATTGTTTGTGTCCAATTTCAAAGTGAAATGAATTACTATGACCACCATTGGATTAAATTGTAAAAATATATTCCAATTAAACATTAAAACAAAATAAAAATATAATCTATCCATAAAAATAAATTATATTAAAAGGATGTTTTGAATTAAAATACAACATTTTTCACTATTCATTTAAAATTGCACTTTATCAGAAAAATAACAGAAACATACACAAAGTGAATCATGATATCCTGATTCTAATGATGGATTTTATTTTTTCAATTATAACATATAAAAGTGAAAAAAAGTAGATTTAAAAATGGTTCTCCATCAAAAGCCGGTTAATCGACATTTTAAAGAATATGAAAATATTTATTTTTAAATTTGGATTCACTTGCATTTTAAGCCTCTAACATTTTTTGGATAAATGTAAAAATATATAACAAACGTATATAATAGATTTTTAGTTAGTTATATTCATTGCCTTCATTACAATATCTAGGCATTAACTACCATTTAAAATAATATTATTATTTTATTAGTGTGCGGCGTAATATTTCAACGAAACTTGTTGTTGTGTATTGGGTACACCATCGAACATAACATCCCCTTTAAAGTAATATTATGATTTTATTCACAAATATTAATAAATATAAAAACTTCATATTCTTTATTTACCTGGGATGTTACATCCTTCCACCCATTTGGTAATTTCATCATCGCAATTTTAAAAATTTGCTTGGAAACATCATTGAAAGCCCCACATAGGAAAAGGAGTAAATTAAACTATCAATTTAAATGAACGAAAGAAAAGTACAAAGGTCACCATAGATAACCAACAATTGGATTCCTTGAAAACATGGATACATTGGAAAGAAACCATCATGGTCTGATAGAGAGTGATAGAAAATATGATTTAGGAGAATGTTAATCACTAGAAAATCAAAAACTTGTGATGGGTTATTCAGTATTTGATTCCCTAGTAGGAAATGTTAATAGAAAACGTTTTTGGTTTATGTTACTTTTCATTGAGGAATTTATTTATGAGCTTAACCAAAACAGAAGTAAACAGACTTACTTGTCATGTATACATTCATCTCTTACTAGATTTCTAACACAAACTCATATTTTCTCCAAAAGATGAGTATTTATGAAGAATTGTTCACATTAAGAGTGCTATAATCAACTTCTAGAGAATCACCTAATCCAAAAAAGAGAACTATATATTTCCCATGTATTTAGAACTTTAACCAAAACCAAAAAGTTTAGTACAAGATCATATAATCCCCAAAAAGGAATATCATTTACAAAAAGAAAAACTACTGTTAATCTCCAAAATTTGTCAAACAATACCCAAAGTTCGACGAAGTCCATTAAATAAACCGTTGTCTATAAAATATTTCAATGTAATCCACATTATGATTGAAACCCAAACCCAAAAAAGAATTAACCACATAGTCTTCCAAGATGAATCCTAACATTTAACTCCAAATAACATCAGTTACTCTTAATGTATCATATTGAAATGGTATTAAATTAATAACATATCATCCATGATAGGTTAATCAAACCCAAAATCATATAAGTCTATAATAAAAAAATAGATTTTTCCAAAATAACATTCCACCATTTCTCCTCAATTGAAATATCAAAGAATTCTATTTTCTATAGGCATATATTATTTCCACGAAATAGAGAACATCTTCCAAAATAACCTTTATTACTTAATAAACAAATCATTTTCCTACACTAAGGATATCCATTTGATAAAACATAAGTTCCTAAAATCAACTTCTTCTTGATCCATAAAATCATTTAACTAAAAATAATAAGTCATTCTAACCAGGGACATCATGTAAGCTAGTGGTAGACCATGCGCCCATGTCGCCCTTCGGTTGTGGGTTTGATTCATGTGGCCTTTCCAGATGTGACAGGTTGTCACCCATCATACGGGTTGTCTTTCTTATAAATCTAAACAAAGGCCCTAACATGTTTTAACCTCAATGTTTTTATATTACCTTTTATTTTCATCCCAACACAAAAATATCTCATCATTTTAATTCATGAAGCCTTATATATATTTTACTTTATTTTATTTAACCCCCAAAAGATAAAATAAAACTATTACTAATAGAAAGAACAACATAACTTCGTCATGGTGTCCTTATGGTTTCATCATCAGCTTGTTCTCATAGAGAGAAGGTCCGTGCAGGGCAACAATGATTTAGGGATCCTTCAAAATCAATTGCTTCCGTCATCCAAATAATCCTTGTACAACATGGGTCATATGGGTGTTCACAGAAAAATATTTTTGGAAAATAATCATGTAAGACATATAATTTCAAAACATTGAATAAACATGGTTTTTATAAAACAGTCTGACCAAATTTGGGTTGAAAAATTCAATAAATTGTCCTTTTAAAATACTATAAGCATGTGCTGAGAGAGAATATTTAAATATCAAATATAAATAGCTTGCGAAAGTGTCTCCTTCTTCAATACCATTTTCAAAATCATAATTTTCATCAAAATCGGGTGATAAGGTAAAATATTTGAAAATTCCATGATAATAATTACCTTTCATGAAAATATGAGAATATTGTGATGATAGGATTTTATTAAATACAACCCATGACCCACGATGATATCATGTTATTGTCGAGGTGGTTGATATCTCAAACAGTTACTTGCAAGTGATTTGTATGCTAGAAAAAGCATCACAATCATCTGAACATGACATTGTAATAATTATTGCAAGAATGTCATCAGGAATAGATAGGAATGTTATTTGAGGTCCTCATCATTCAATTTTTAACAAACTTTCTATGATCTGAAACAGTTATAAAATAAGGATTTAACTAAAATAATAAACATTGGGACTAATAATTTGTTTAATGAAAACCTCTAATCCCTAAAGTTTTTTAAACCAACCTTTGAAACCAAATATAAGGCCCCATCATTAAAACATTACATAATATTGTATTAAATGAATAATTCACATTTAGAATCTTTTCAGGTTTAGATTTTTAGAGAATTAGGACATAATTATTACATCTCACAAGCTTACAATGTAGAAACTTCTACTCAGTTTCCATTTTTTTCATAAAATTAAAACTATTAAAAAGAAACATTTCTAGTTCCATGTTTTAGATAGAATGTCTTTCCTTGATCCCATCCTTGACCATATTCATCTTTAAGTCTTGTGGAAAACATTTTCAATAGATGGGATGAGCATAAAAAGCTCAGTAATAGATATAAAAGTATGGAAAGAAAACATTAGTCCATGTATACATAAGAATCAATGAAATCATAATTTAATCATAAAACAAAATAACTTTAACATACATCATGAAATCATAAGATTTATGAATAACTCATAGAAATCATAATATGTAAAGGTAACTTGAGGCATTTATAACATTCTTACATAGGTAGCAATCCTCATGGTTACGTTTTGAATACCCATCACAGTATATTCCAATAATCTCTTAGGAGAAACCATAGAATTTACCTCCTTCGTGTTACCCAATGTATTGAAGAGATATCTCGAGATCACCGGCCCATGTTTTATCACGAAACCACCCATCTTCATAAACAATGCCCAAGAACCATAACATAATCGTATCAAAAAAACATGCATAAAGGAAACATAACATTCCCACACTTTAATCACCAGATATCAATTCAACACATTGATATAATCAAAACATTATCAAAACCATTTTTAATACCAAAATACATAAAAGAGTATATGGTATTTATTTTCCTTTTAAAAACATTATGTCTTGTTTAGGATGAAAAAGATCAAATAAAGCTTAAGGTGGCGGAAAGGTCGTTGTCATCGTGTACGTTAAAAAGAATCATGCTTTTTATCGATTAGTAAAACGCTTTGTAGAGAAAAGATTAATTTTGAATAAATCCAAAATTCAAATGGGTTGATACACTGTATAAAAGTATGTTTTGTATAAAACAAAATATACCTCAATGAAAGGAGATTGAGACGAAGTCCCATACAAAGACAGTATCCTTAGATTAAGGATAAATCAATTATATATTAGTTGTGAAATATATAAATACACCCAATATAAGTGGATATTAAGTGTAAAAAAAATATGATTCATTCACACATTTTCATATAATGACATATTCAAGGAGTAAAAGTTTAACCTAAAGAATTGAAATTGTGTTAAGAAGTTCCCATGCAAAAATTCGACAGCCTAATGACGTCACTTTAAAATTCAGAAAATGAGTTGATGAGAGATAAAATGGTATCTCATCACTTGGACATAAAATTCACATCAATAAGGATATATAAGAACATATCCCAACATAATAAGATTTAAATTAAAAGACATAACAAAAGAAGTATTTTATAAAGAGAAGGGTGAAAGGTTCCCTTACCGATTTGGGTAACTTTCCAAATGTACACCCCATGAAAGAAGGTTAATTAAATGAAGATGTAAAAACTCATAAATTAAAGTATATTACACAAATAATACAATCACGGGAAGTACACACACAACACAAAACGAAATAGTGGCTAATGTAGCATGAATCTCGTGGGAACACTAAGTGAGATAAAAACCCCTTACATCGTTGTGGTCAATCGAGTCATATGACCAAAAGATATTAAAATATAAATGAATCAAATAATACCATGATTATAAATAGAATCATTATATTGTATATAAAAGGGATGTACATATTAAACCACATGCAAAAGTGGTGAACAATTGAAATCTCATGAAATTAAAAGTGAGATAAGAAATCACTTATGAAATTTTGGCAGCCTAACGACGCCACAAAAAAATTCCTAAAAAATGTATTGATGAGATAAAATAGGGTCTCTCATTATATGAACATAAAAATTACAGTATGATAAATATAAAAGAACACCCCCCAACAAAATAAATAAGATCTTAAAATAAATGACATAAAAAACTGTACTTAAAAGGAAGAGAGAGGTAGGATCCCTTAAGACAAGTCTGACTTGTCTTGTTCTTTTCATTATATTCATGAATAATAAAATTTCATCAATTTATAATTGATTAATTACCTGAATTATTTTTTATTTTTCAATTAATATCACATATTATAATTTTATAATAATTAGTTAATTATGTGAGTTAATATCAGACATTTTTGTCGATGTTCAGTACATGAGTTAAAAAAAAGAACTTGTTTGAAAAGAATTGTCCATGTAGTTATAGCTACATAATCTCAAGAATATTATTAATGATTTAAATATCATATATAACCAGTATATATTCATTTTATACTATTACATAACATTTTCAGATAAAAAATGAAACGCACCATTCATGGAGACAGTAGGCCATACGTACGCATGAACACTTCTTTCATTTATTTGTCATACTAATGGAATTAAAACTAAATGAGTGAGATATTATTTATAATTACTGTATAATATATATTTTATATAGGTCAAATATGTTCATTAATTTCATTCTTTATATATTCCATGTATTTCTTGAACGAGTCACATCACTTGATGGGGTTGTAGTCCACACTTCCTCAAATGAAATTATCACATTTGGACAACATGAAAAGCATAAAGGTATGTTTTAAAAATAAAATACAAAAGCATATAGAGGAAATAAATATAATATATATCGTATATAGATATAGTTCCATCATAATGGCCACCATGAGAGGTGTTAAGAGAATATTGAACAATCATCATTTCGTGAGGCAGTAATTCTCCATCCACAAAAACAGTATGTTCTTTACCCATTAGATGGAGGTGTGTTTAAGTGTAGATAGAATTCATCATATAACATCATAATAGTATATTTATGATAATTTTGTTTTTACAAAATAAAGTAATAAAAATATTTTAGGGGTTGGAGAAGCAAAATAAGACAAAAGAACATAAGAGGATATATTACCTTTAAATCAGGTAACTCCTCTTGGTTTGAAGCAAAAGGGTTTCTTGAAGCGAATTATGACTACGGTAAGGCTTCTAGGATGAAGGGAGATATGTTGGGAGATTATTTTAGTAGAGTTTGGATGATCCAAAGGGCTTGAGAAGTGTGATAAATGGTTAGGATGTGGGGTCTTTTATAATGGAGAGGAGTGGCACTTTTGGAAAACATTAAACCATTATTTTATTATAAAATGAAATTCGGTTTCTAAAGCTCTAAAAATAAATAAATTATAATATAAGTTGTATCATGTTCAAATTATAATCATCCAATATTAATTGTAAATGTTTTGGATATTGTTTTAATCTTTATCTTCTTATTTATTTAATTTATTCATTAATGACGTAAACACAACATCATCATTGTGTCATAAATAATACTATTTATTTGATGTCTAAAAATTATAAAAAAAATACCATTATGTAGGAAATATTTTTAGACTATTATTTAATATTTATAGTATAAAATATAATATATATAACGCCTTGTAAAAATTTCTTTAGTAAAAAAATACATGTTTGGGCGTTTTTTATTTTTACATTAAATAAATGGTATTAAGGTCATTATCTTACCCAAGTGGCACTATGGGGTCACAAAAGCTTACCCATGGATAGTATTGGTAGGTCATGACTCATTAAGTAAGGGTAGGTCAAGTGTAAAGGTAATTTCATATTATTATAACATTATATTTACCTTAAATTACACTAATTACATTTAATCACAATTAATAAAACTTAAAAGTTACTATTCACAAAAATTATTTTCATCCCATTGAACAAAATTTTAATTATTAATGAGTACCATGTATGCTGGAATTTTTAAATTCAATTCTCATAAGTGATAATGTTTCATTTAACCTAAAATTTCGTTTTTTAAAAACCTCTTAGTAGTTTCACTATTCATCGAAAAATGATGTTTTTCAGAAAAATACCAAAAATTCATCTTAAGATATATTTAATATTCTAAATTCAAAAATGATGTCTCTTTTAAAAATTCAAAACATATTAGTTGAATTAATTAATTTTATAATTAATTCATGTTGTCAAAACCAATATCGTGTTTTTATGAAATAATATCTATCAAAAGATTGACAAATGTTTATGTCCAATTTCAAAGTGAAATTAATGACAATGAACACCATTGGATTAAATGGTAAATGTTTTTTCCAATTACACTTTAAAACCAATTAAAAATATAATCTAGCCATATAAATATATTATATTAAAAATAGGTTTTGAATTAAAATAAAACATTTTTCACTATTTATTAAAAATAGATCATTATCGGAAAAAATAACAAAAACATACACAAAGTAAATTTTGATGTCCCGATTCTAAATAAGGATTTTATTTGGACAAATATAACATATAAAAGTGACAAAAAGTAAATTTAAAATGGGTTCTCCATTAAAAGGCGGTTAATCAACCATTTAAAGAATATTAGAATATTTATCTTTAAAATTGTATTCATTTTCATATTAAGCCTCAAACATTTATTGGATAAATGTAAAAATATTCAACAAAAATATATAATAATTTTTTAGTTAGTTATATTCATTCCTTTCCTTACAACAGCAAGGCGTTAACTACCATTTAAAATAATATTATTATATTATTAGTGTGCGATTTATGATTTCAAGGAAACTTGTTTTTGGGTCGGAAGAATACCCCAAGGAGGGAAAGATGGCAAGAGGGGGGTGAATTGCCTTTTAAAAATAATTAACAAATTAAAAGTCAAATATCAAAGTGCAGCGGAAAATAAAAGAGGCAATCACACAAGAACTTGATAACGGAGTTCGGCCAAAACCCGACCTACGTCTCCGCTCCCAACTCAACCGTTGAGAGATTCCTACCGCTTGCTTTTCAATGGTTGTAGCAAGAAACCCACTAGGCTTTGAGGTAGCACTAGGACCTATTACAGCTTGCTTTTAGTGGTTGAGCAAGAACCCAATGCTTTTAGTGGTTAAGCAATAACCCACTAGCCTTTTTACGGGTGAAGGCTAGCTCACCGATCTCAAGCCTTTTACAAGGTAAGGCTTGTGAACCTCTTCACACCTTAGTGGTGGTGTGAGAACCCAAAGAAAGAGGGGATGAAGAAAAGGTTGGGGTTTGTAAGCACAAACCCAGAATTAAAGCTCAAAATAAATATACAATAAAACCCGTAATTGGGAAGCCTTGGGCGCCTTTGATTGGATGGAGATGTTGAAGGCCGCTTCCAAGCTTCTTTGGAGGAGCTCCTTGGATGTGGAATTGGATAGAGCAGTGGTGGTTCCCTTGGAGCAATCCGCCGGAGGTTTGCCAAATGAGGAGAATTGTGTTCGTTGGCTTCACAATGCTTAATTATGGTCCGGCAATTGTTCCGGGGCTTCAAGGTCCTTTATTTATAGAGGGGGAACCCTCATATGGCCGTTGGAGGCCTTCGGAGCCGTTGGGAAGGCTTTCGGAGCCGTTGGGAGGCAAGTGGAGCAGCCTGGTCAAAGCTCCAACGGCTAGTTTGACTGGGCCACCGGCTGGCCGGTGCAGGGCCACCGGCTGGCCGGTGCCTTGGAATGTGGAGAGAATTCTGGTCCAGGCTCCACCGGTCGACCGGTGGAGGAGCCACCGGATGGCCGGTGGTGAGACAGTAGGTCTCACTATTCATCTGGGTGCCACCGGTCGACCGGTGGAGGAGCCACCGGCTGGCCGGTGGAAAGACAGTAGATTGCACTATTTGGGCTGGATGCCACAGGTCGACCGGTGGCAGAGCCACCGGTCGACCGGTGGGGAGGCAGTAGCTTCCCTTTGAGTGCAGGTGCCACCGGCTGGCCGGTGGTGTTCCACCGGTTGGCCGGTGGACTGAATTTCAGTCCATTTCTGCCTCTTCCTTGGTCAACTTCTTGGCAATCAAATGCCTATCAACACAAACACTTAAAACACAATGTTAGATAAAAATGAAAGTGATTGTGATCATGAAAATCAAACAACGAGAGGTTCGAGATGTACAACAATCTCCCCCTATTTTGATGATCACAATCACCAAAACAATTAAAGTAAAAATGAAATTAAAAGGAAATGCATAAACATGATGAAAATGATTCTCCCCCAATCAATCAAGAAATTTTGGTGTCTGAGCCCGGGTGAAGGCTAGCTCACCGATCTCAAGCCTTTTACAAGGTAAGGCTTGTGAACCTCTTCACACCTTAGTGGTGGTGTGAGAACCCAAAGAAAGAGGGGATGAAGAAAAGGTTGGGGTTTGTAAGCACAAACCCAGAATTAAAGCTCAAAATAAATATACAATAAAACCCGTAATTGGGAAGCCTTGGGCGCCTTTGATTGGATGGAGATGTTGAAGGCCGCTTCCAAGCTTCTTTGGAGGAGCTCCTTGGATGTGGAATTGGATAGAGCAGTGGTGGTTCCCTTGGAGCAATCCGCCGGAGGTTTGCCAAATGAGGAGAATTGTGTTCGTTGGCTTCACAATGCTTAATTATGGTCCGGCAATTGTTCCGGGGCTTCAAGGACCTTTATTTATAGAGGGGGAACCCTCATATGGCCGTTGGAGGCCTTCGGAGCCGTTGGGAAGGCTTTCGGAGCCGTTGGGAGGCAAGTGGAGCAGCCTGGTCAAAGCTCCAACGGCTAGTTTGACTGGGCCACCGGCTGGCCGGTGCAGGGCCACCGGCTGGCCGGTGCCTTGGAATGTGGAGAGAATTCTGGTCCAGGCTCCACCGGTCGACCGGTGGAGGAGCCACCGGATGGCCGGTGGTGAGACAGTAGGTCTCACTATTCATCTGGGTGCCACCGGTCGACCGGTGGAGGAGCCACCGGCTGGCCGGTGGAAAGACAGTAGATTGCACTATTTGGGCTGGATGCCACAGGTCGACCGGTGGCAGAGCCACCGGTCGACCGGTGGGGAGGCAGTAGCTTCCCTTTGAGTGCAGGTGCCACCGGCTGGCCGGTGGTGTTCCACCGGTTGGCCGGTGGACTGAATTTCAGTCCATTTCTGCCTCTTCCTTGGTCAACTTCTTGGCAATCAAATGCCTATCAACACAAACACTTAAAACACAATGTTAGATAAAAATGAAAGTGATTGTGATCATGAAAATCAAACAACGAGAGGTTCGAGATGTACAACAATCTCCCCCTATTTTGATGATCACAATCACCAAAACAATTAAAGTAAAAATGAAATTAAAAGGAAATGCATAAACATGATGAAAATGATTCTCCCCCAATCAATCAAGAAATTTCTACCCCTTTGTGATTATCAAAATAGAGTGGGGCATAAAACTTGATTGAGGGAAATTGAGATTTTAAAAACAAGATTTGAGATTTGAAAATCAATTGAGATTTCTGAAAAAAAATTTGAATAACAGTTTGAATTGAAAGTTTTGAAACAAAAACAAATTGAAATTCGAAATTTGAAACCAAATGAAATTTTTTAAATTGAGAGTTTTGAAAAATCGACACCAACTGTTGGATATTTAAAAAAAGAAAATTTAATATAAAATTTGAATTTCAAAGCCAAGAGTTGAGTTTGAAATGAAAACTTTGAATACACAAAAAAGGCTTAAAAAAAATCCTAACTCCCCCTAAATAAAAACAATGAATTACCGGGGAGTGGTTTTTGAGACCGAAACAAATTTAGGCCCGGAGAGACTTGCCAATAGGGATTTTTCAATCCATACTTGCCTCATGGCGGGTCTTCTCCTATAAAATTCATCGGAATAGAAAATTGATTTGGGTTGGCTGTACCGGGCATTTTTGCAATTGCACTCATAAATGAGATGCCCGGTTTTCTTGCAATAGTTACAAAATTTAAAGCTAGAGCTCCCCCTTACAAAAACAGTGGGTGCATGGGAGGAGGAGGCTTGGTTGGTATAGCCAAGTCCATTGGTGGTTCGGGAAACCCTTTGGGAACCAAGCAAATTTTTCAAATTTTGTTCACCTTGGGTGAACTTGGCTAGGGTTTCTCTAAGGTCTTTGATGGTTGATTCCATAGAATCAACATTTGGAAAATTTTGGATTTTAAGGGACATCTCCTCCTTCTCTTTGAGAAGTTGTTCTTTTTCGGAGGAGAGTTTTTTGAAAGACTTTTTCAAAGCAACGAATTTTGAAGATAGTTCATGAAAGCCATTTTCCAATTGATCTCTAGCATGTGAGAGTTCTTCATAGGATAGATGATTTAAAGAATTTGAATTTGAAGAGCAAGAGGAGGAGTCGGAAGATGTTACCTCATGGAATGCCATTAGGCATTTTGTACCGTTGTCGCTCGAGGAAGACGAGGAGGATGATGAAGAGGAGGTGTCACTCCATGTGGCCTTGAGGACCTTCTTCTTTCCTTTTTCCTTTGGCGTGGCCCGTTTCTTGTTGAGTGGGCAATCGGGCTTGTAATGGCCCTTTTCGCCGCACCCGTAGCATTTCACCTTGGGCTCGGATTTTTCGGTGGGTTCTTGCTTTCGGTGCTTGCGGGATTTCTTCTTCTTCTTGTGCTTCTTCATGAATTTTTGCATTTGGCGGGCGAGATACTCCATTTCCGAGTCGCCGCTTGATGATGAAGTAGATGAGGAAGATGAGGATGAGGAGGAGCTTACTTCTTTTTGTACCTTGAGGGCAATGTTCTTTGGTGTCTTGATTGGTGTGCCCTCCTTTTGAGCTTGCCTCCTCATCGTGATCTCGTACGTCATAAGAGATCCAATGAGCTCCTCTACCGGCATATTTTTGACGTCCTTAGCTTCTTGGATCGCCGTCACTTTTGGTGCCCATGAGCTCGGAAGGACCCATAGGATCTTTTTGACCATCGTTTCTGCAGAAATGTCATCTCCAAGAGATTTTCTACCATTGCACACATCAGTAAACCGTGTAAACATTTCAGAAATAGATTCGGATGGATGCATGGAAAAAGACTCGAAATCTTGACGGTACATGTCCAATCGAGTGTCCTTGACTTTGTTGGTCCCCTCATGGGTAACCTCCAAAAGTTTCCAGATTTCATGTGAGGAGGTGCAAGTGGACACTCGATTGAATTCATTTCGGTCTAGGCCGCAATGGAGAGCGTTCATGGCTTTGCCATCAAGCTCAAAATTCTTTATATCGGCGGGGGTCCATTTGGATTCGTCGGGGGTAGACAAAGTGTAACCTTGCATGACAATTTTGTAAATGGGATAACCTATGCTTCGTAAAAAGGTGGTCATGCGGGTTTTCCAATAATTATAGTCGGACCCATCAAAAAATGGAGCCCGACCCAATGAGTAGCCCTCGGGGGCGAAAGAGGTAGATGCCATCAAAAAAAAGATCTTAACTTTGAAACCGGGTTAAGGAATTACTCAAAGGTCCCTCTGATACCAATTGTTGGGTCGGAAGAATACCCCAAGGAGGGAAAGATGGCAAGAGGGGGGTGAATTGCCTTTTAAAAATAATTAACAAATTAAAAGTCAAATATCAAAGTGCAGCGGAAAATAAAAGAGGCAATCACACAAGAACTTGATAACGGAGTTCGGCCAAAACCCGACCTACGTCTCCGCTCCCAACTCAACCGTTGAGAGATTCCTACCGCTTGCTTTTCAATGGTTGTAGCAAGAAACCCACTAGGCTTTGAGGTAGCACTAGGACCTATTACAGCTTGCTTTTAGTGGTTGAGCAAGAACCCAATGCTTTTAGTGGTTAAGCAATAACCCACTAGCCTTTTTACGGGTGAAGGCTAGCTCACCGATCTCAAGCCTTTTACAAGGTAAGGCTTGTGAACCTCTTCACACCTTAGTGGTGGTGTGAGAACCCAAAGAAAGAGGGGATGAAGAAAAGGTTGGGGTTTGTAAGCACAAACCCAGAATTAAAGCTCAAAATAAATATACAATAAAACCCGTAATTGGGAAGCCTTGGGCGCCTTTGATTGGATGGAGATGTTGAAGGCCGCTTCCAAGCTTCTTTGGAGGAGCTCCTTGGATGTGGAATTGGATAGAGCAGTGGTGGTTCCCTTGGAGCAATCCGCCGGAGGTTTGCCAAATGAGGAGAATTGTGTTCGTTGGCTTCACAATGCTTAATTATGGTCCGGCAATTGTTCCGGGGCTTCAAGGTCCTTTATTTATAGAGGGGGAACCCTCATATGGCCGTTGGAGGCCTTCGGAGCCGTTGGGAAGGCTTTCGGAGCCGTTGGGAGGCAAGTGGAGCAGCCTGGTCAAAGCTCCAACGGCTAGTTTGACTGGGCCACCGGCTGGCCGGTGCAGGGCCACCGGCTGGCCGGTGCCTTGGAATGTGGAGAGAATTCTGGTCCAGGCTCCACCGGTCGACCGGTGGAGGAGCCACCGGATGGCCGGTGGTGAGACAGTAGGTCTCACTATTCATCTGGGTGCCACCGGTCGACCGGTGGAGGAGCCACCGGCTGGCCGGTGGAAAGACAGTAGATTGCACTATTTGGGCTGGATGCCAAAGGTCGACCGGTGGCAGAGCCACCGGTCGACCGGTGGGGAGGCAGTAGCTTCCCTTTGAGTGCAGGTGCCACCGGCTGGCCGGTGGTGTTCCACCGGTTGGCCGGTGGACTGAATTTCAGTCCATTTCTGCCTCTTCCTTGGTCAACTTCTTGGCAATCAAATGCCTATCAACACAAACACTTAAAACACAATGTTAGATAAAAATGAAAGTGATTGTGATCATGAAAATCAAACAACGAGAGGTTCGAGATGTACAACACTTGTTGTTGCATATTGGGTATGCCATCTAACATAACATCCCCTTTAAAAAAAATATTAACATTTTATCCACAAAATATTATTAAATATGAAAATGTCATATTCTTTATTTACCTGGGATGTTACACGGTTGGTATTTTTTACAACAATTTTCACAAATTTGTCACACCCCATTTAAATCCCTATACTACATTTTAATGTTTGGATATATAAATTTTTTTTGTGTTATTAATTTTTTTAATGTAGATGGTATTAAAATTGGTGGGTGGTTGAAGGTGGGATGAGAGAGTGTAATTGTAATGTGTTGAATCAGGTTTGATATTTTATTTATGTAATATATGATACCTCAACTACCAACTATAACATCATGTGGATCCTAGTAATATTAGTATGGGATCAATTGGTATTTATTATATTGTCATGATGAGACATACTACATCCCCCATGGTATGGTATGTGTCTTCACCTTGGAGGATTTCTTCTAGTGAGTTTGTGTTATAGGAATTTTGAGGGTTCAAACGGTTAATGCATTGATAGGATTGTAGATGATTCCACATAATTATGTTTCGGATCTCCTCACTAGGTGCTTAAGAACAACTCATGATTAACTACAATTTGTAGAATCAAGGTTAATTTAATTTTTCTAAAATTGGTTTAAGTTTATTATTCTTGGTATATTATAACGTTTTCCTTGGACTATTAATTTTTTGGATGTTTCTTATATTATTTCTTCAAAATATATTTATTATAACATTCCGTTGATTAATTTTATGATAGATTTTTTACATGACCTTTTGTTTATATTTCATTCAATATAGATATGGTATATATTTTTTCGATATATTTTCTTGTGAGTGTGGGTTACTTATTTTTAAATTTCATTGATAATTGAAAAAAAGAACATATTTCATAAAAATTGAAAAAGGTTTATAAAAGGGATTTCATTATATATTCTTAGATATTTTCCTGGTTTCAATAATGATTTTTAATGTTCTTTATTAGTTTTGTTTCATTGAGTTTCATGGAAAACCATATTCATAAATCTTATATTTCCAAATTTCAATTATGAGATAATCTAAAAAATGATCACATGGTCTCTCAGTTGATTATCTAATGAGATTGTATGCACACACCCTACATGTTCTACTAGTAATTAATATAACACTGTTTATTTGTAGGTTGAAATTTATTTTAATTCGATCATGTATCAATTGATTGTTTTGAAGGAAACTGATCACGTTTTCCTAGGGATATCATCTTGGTATTTTGAATTGGGGTTTATTTTTACATCTTAGTTCTATCGTCAATTATAATCTCCCATGTATTTTTAATAAAACATTGGTTTATAATATACAATAAGTTGGTTTGGTGATTCAATTTTGTTATGTTGCATTTGGATTTCTTATAAATTGTATTATTATATTTGTTTTCTATGGGTGTCTAATTTATGGATGTATCATGTTGTAATTAAATAATTATTATATATTATGTTAAATGTTAATTATTTTTTGAAATAATTTTTATTATGTATATTTTGATTCCAAAACCCAGGTCTTCACTGCATTGGGGTAAAAAAGTCCTCTTAGGCCTTTACATGGGCCAACTCAAGTGCTCAATTTAGCAGCAACATGGACTAGTTCCTGAAAAAATGGTATCAAAGAAACCATGTAAATTTTTTGTTGTTGATATATTGGAGTTAATATTATAAAAAATCAAGAGGTATGAGATGGAAGATTCTACATACATTATACTCATTTGAGATTCATACTTTTATAAGATGTTCGGTTTCGTGATGCCCAATGTTAGAGCATGCCAAAAAAAGATGGAATGAACATCAATTTCTTAAGGTAGATAGTTCGTATTGAGAATTGAGACTCATAATGATATTATGAGAATTAGAACATCTACAATGATGTTTTGGATCTTTATTAAGGTTAGTTAGACATTTAGGGTTCTTGGGATTCTATTAAGAAAGCTCTAGAGCCGTCAGGATATTGAATACATCATACTATGGCCATTCTAGGTGGGAATGGGACATTAACACCATGAATGACACACAATGGGCGTTATAGGTGAATAACAGAGTAGAAGGGTTGATCTGGAGGGATAACATGAATAATCACAACATTCATAAATGGTTAATTCCCTGATTCTCACCAATTCTTTAAGAAGTTTATGGGTTATTAAATTATAAACCCCCTTAGGTTTCTTCAAATGGATGCCACATGCAATCGGAAAATTCAAACACCCCCACCCCTACAGCCACCACATTCATTCCCCTTTAAGATTAGTTGATTCTCTTTTCTTCATCATAGGAAATAAAAGTAATATGTCATACACTCTTCATATTGTTCTTCTGTATTCTCTCTCAATAATTTTGGTCTGAATTTATATGGTTTTGAATGATTGATTTCAATAGTGCATGGAGAAATCTCTGTGCCTAAATTGTATTTTATATATGGCTTTTATAGGATGTCCCAAGAGTCCATAAACATGTATCCATTAATCGTTTGTCATAAGGTATTATATTTAATGGGTTTTATTGTATTTTTAATTATTTAATTTAATATAATCCATCAATTTGGGTTTATAATGTTGATAATTTCTATTTTTTTGGATCTGGATTCTCTCAAGAGTATAATGCACCAATTTTCTCATGATTATGGCACTATTGGAAGACCGATGAGTTTTTATGAATTTATTCCAATTTTAATTAAATGTATTTTAATTAATAATAATTTTTTTAATATAACTAGTTTTGGATTCATTGGCTTGATGCAGGACCTTGTGGTGGTGATTTTTGGTCAATTGGACTTATATAATATTATATGATATTAGGCAATAGATTCTTCCTTTTTCAAAAAATGTACAATATTCTAACGATCTAGGATGTGCTTAGTGCTTTATATATGGAATTATTTAATTTATTTTGATATTTGTTATGTGTGGTCACACCACTGAGGTTATTGACCATTTTATTTAACATGATTAGTTATATTTATTATTAATTAAAATTTAATTTTCATATTGGACTGAATAAGGGCTCAAATACATGGTGTCCCTTATGTATTATATTCAACACCTCAAATGTTTACGGTCAAGGATGTTATATAAATGGAAGGCAATGACTTTTTAGACCCCATGTGGGGAGTGGTAATTAGTTAATCCCAAATGGTATGGGCATAACATCCCTTAAACATGAGCCCACAGTTTCCCTTAAGAGGATGAGTGAAACGGAATGAGAGGGATTGACTTTGTATGTTGGGTTACTACAATTGAGATATATTAATCATAGGTGGATAGACCATGGGTAGGATGGACACATGTTCGAGTGAGTAGAATGACCTGGACTACCTTGTACCTGGATATGGGTCTTGTTCCATCTCATTTTGTTGTGCTAATCTAGCACACATTTTTTAGGCCCTTAGGTTTGTGACAAATTTTTAATGAAACTAGGGGACATAATTTCATTTGATCTTCAGGTTCTGGAAGAAATCAAAGCTTGAGGTCATCGATTAATAGTGGTATTCCATTGCTTATGTGATTACCTTGGTAACCCTGAGTGTGTGTATATGTATATTTATATAAATGGTTGTGGGTGTCACCATAGAACCCATGATGACATGGAATCATAGTAGTGATGAGATGATAGTGGCGACCATGGGAATTCATATAACCCGTTATATCTTTTTATTTTATTATATTTAATATGTGTAGATTGAGTAGGATTTTTGGGAATTCTCTATTTGGACTGTAGATTCTGTGATTTCCTTTTATGTATGATAATCACATATGGACTGTGGTGCGACATTAAAATGTATATAATAAATTGGATACATCCACATGATTCAACAAATGTGGATTCGTCATTTGACTAGAATCCAAAGTATATGGTTGATTTAGTCATGGTTTCATAATGTTCTGACAACGGATCAAGAATCTGAGTAAATAGATAGAATGTATAAAGGATTTCTCGAGATTCCATGGATTCAACTGATACTGTAACACCATTGTGAATACTCAGGGTTCCTAGAATTCGAATTTTTGTAGATTATTACCATTAAAATTTCATCGAACCCCTAGGATTTGAATGTTGGTATGAGGTGTTATATGAGCATATATCCTCGATAATATATATTAGACATATTGAGGGTGACTCTTGGGTCCCCTAGATTGATTACATGGATATCACCTAGGATCAGGTGGATGTACCAGATATACTTTAGTTGGTGAGTCCCATGATTTTGGATACTCGATTGAGTGACCTTAGAATATATGATGTTATTCTATTTGATTTCATCAATCTCATAGAAATTATTGTTTCCTTTATATATAATGTTTCATAGGACAAACCCCTTATATGAATCAGATACTACAATGAAATTGAGAACACCTAGGTATACTACCCAGGGGTTCATCCCGAGGGATTGAGGATGAGGGATGCCCAGTGGTCCACAAGGGTTTAATATCATCATGGTAGAGAAAAGGCCATAGGGTCCCTATAATATATGTAAAGGTTTCCTGGAATTGATTCTCATGATCAAAGATATCCATCTCTACACTAAGCAGGCATGGTAAATGTAACACCCCAAGATTTTATGAAAAATATTATTTTAATTTCATTGATGTCTTCTATTATACACCACACCAAGTTTATCTTGAACTATACGCAACACCGTATTAGCTTGCAGTATACGCAATGCTATTCTTGGATCGTGTTACACCCAATTTCAAGATCGTTTTATAATAGTCATTCTACGCAACATTGAGTTTGTTTATATATATATATATATATATTCAATTTATAAATAAAATATGGTTTGATTCTGTTATATGAAACAACGAATGAATCTTTCACAACACGCAACCCTGACTTGGCTTGCATTACACGCAATCGTGACCTTCCTCGATAGTGTGTGTTGTACGCAATACCGAGTTTTACTAAACAACAATATATTATTATTATTAACTAGACTTTATGAATAGTATTAACTAAATTTTGAATTTTATAACATTATTATTAATCTTACATATTTTCTAGAACATGGTATGAGAAAAAAATAAAATTTTCGGGTAAAATAAGTATTTTTCAAAAAATGGAGTTTTGTCACCTTTTGATGGCACACCCACATTAAATCTAGTTTTTTACATGTTTATAAGTTCAATTTGACAGAATAAAATTATCCTTTTGAATCAGGATATGAAAATTTACATTGGATAAAGTTTTGATATTTTTCTGATAACTTTCATATTTTAATGAATAGTAAAAACACACTATATTTTAATTAAAAACAACTTTTTTCATCATAATAATTTATGTGGTTAAATTATAATATATAATGGTTTTAAAGTATAAAATAATAAATTTTTACCATTTAATATAATGTATGTCATTAGCATTGATTTTACCTTGAATTTGTAGGTTAAATCAATTCAATATTTTGCAATGTTTTAAACAAAAACCCATTTTCTTTCGACAACGAGATTAATTTTAATTTAATTTCTGCAACTTTTTTGTATAAAATTTGGAAAAATGGATTTCATATTAGGAATCAGTGGGTTAAATTTATGTTAATAAGCTACTTTTATTTTTGGGCATTATGAATAGTAACTACAGTAATTTTTATTTACTGCGGTTAAAGGTAAATAGGGTAATTCAAGGTTAAAATAATATTATAATAATTCAAATTTACCTTGACAATTGTCCTAACCTTATTGGATTAGTAGTGGCCGACCATGGGCATCCTTGGGCCGATTTTTGGACCCCAATGAGCCACTTGGTAGTGAAAATGACAATTTAGATTATTTAATTTAATGTAAAGACAAAATTGACTTTAACAAAAATCATTTAGTAATTAATTTTTATAAGGGGTTTTATAAGTTATATTTTCGACTAAAAATAATATTTGGAAAGCTATAATGATTACCTATATCATGGTATTTTTTTCATAATTTGTAGACATCAAATGAATTAAATTATTTATGACACAATAATGATGTACTGTTTACCTCATTAATAAATGATTTAAATAAATAAGATTATAATGATTAAAATATCATCCAAAACCTGTCCAGTTTCAATTAGATGATTTTATTTCGAATATGAGTCATCTTATATTTGACATTAATATGTTTTGGACCTCTTGAAACCGAAGATATGTTTATAATAAAATAATGTTTTCACACTTTCCTAAAGAGCCCCTCCTCTCCCTTATAAAAGGAGACCACTTCTATGAAATTCCTCACAACTATCAAGCCTTTTGGCGCGTAAAAACTCTGCCCAACTAATCTCCTTACATGCTTATTCTCCCGCTTGAAGCCTTACATTAGGCAGAAGACTCTCCAAGAAGTCCTTTTGGTTCAAACCAAAGGAAGTTACCAAAATTAAAGGTAACTGTTTCTCTTATGTTGTTTTCTATTATTATACTTCTCCAACCCCTAAACTCTTTTTAATCCTTTATTTTGTAACAACAAAAATATCCCAAATATACTAGGATGTTGTTATGAGATGTATTGGAACTACACTTACACACACCTCCATATAATGGATGACGAGCATAATTTTTCTATGAAGGCAAACTAACGCCTCACGAAACGATGATTGTTCGATTTTGTCCTACAGCCTCTCCCGGTGGCCATTATGATGGAACTGTATTTATATATAATATATATATTATGTTTATGATTTCCTTATGCTTATTTACTTCCCAATTATATCAACCGTTTACGGTTTCCATAGTCGGTAAATACGATAGTCTCATTTGAGGAAGTGCGGACTACCGCCCCCTCAAAGTGATGTGATTCGTTAATACCTTATGTGGAATGTATAAATGTTGTGGTTAATGATATTATATATGATATTATAATATAACTATGTATCATTATGTTTTAATTCCATTAAAATAAGAAATATAAATGAAAGTAGTGTTCATGCGTACGTACGGCTTACCGTCTCCATGAACGGTGCGTTTCATTTCTTACCTCCATATGTTATGAACTATTATAAATGCTTGTATATTCTGGATATATAATGAATTTATATGATATATAAATCATTATTTACATTTTGTAAGTAATTAATTCATGATATAAGTAATAATTACATCAAGAACAACAAGTCCAAATACGTATGATAAATAAGATGATTTTACCCAAAACGCTACTTTAACATTAATTTACAAATGTGTGGGTAATATAAAGTCATAAGTGAACCATATATGATATCATAACAATGAATATTATTCTGTAATAAGTCAATGACATTATTTAAATCATTATACATGAGGTTTGGATATGTACAACGCATATCGGACCTAAGGTAAGGGATAATTTTGAAAATCTCATTTTTATCCGAGATTGCTTATTCGTAAGTATTTATTGGGGTTATTTCTATCATCCATTTCCATGTTTTATAAAAGAGTATTCATTTATTTTTAAATTCCTATTTACCCATTTTTGACTTTTACTACATGGTATTTAAGGAATCATTCTTTTATTTACGTTACGAGGTACATTTTGACTTTTCTGACAAAAGTACGAGAAAAATGTTCTTTTTAAGGTATATGACATCAAAGGATTTTTACGGTTTTATAAATAATTATTTTCATGAAGCATCCTCCTTAATATTTCATGACTACTTTAAAAAAAATCCTATTCTATTAAAATTGCATGGCATTTTGAGAAAAGAAAATGATTTTGAAGAAGAAAGGATAGTTTCCTCAAGAATTCATTTCAAGTGTTTTATCAAAAACCATTTTTCATATAAGAAAACATTATTTCGTATGTGTATGTTTCATGTATAATGTCTCTATGATTTACATGGTTTCACTTTTTATGAAATGATATCTATTTTTTTATATGGATTATGTGATGATGGGATGATGTTTATGAAACCCATTTTATTTATTGGGTTTTTATGAATGATGTATGTTTATTTTGTGGCACAAGTAAGAATGATTTCATTATGATATTGGTGGTACCTACATCTCCATACAATGCATTGGGTAAAGATTTTATATCTCATGAGATAGAAATGGCTAGAACGGTTGGTTAAACCGGTTCATTGTTACAGGACTGAAACGAGGAGTGAACCTGATTCAGAATGGGACTTTGTCCACTAAGATGGTCTTGGCAGCAATGCCCTGGCTACTATGGAAATAATTACATGTGATTAATGGATTACACAATTACATGTTTTATTCCCATGCTATTTTATCATGATTTATGTTCCATTATGATCTATGCCTTATGTACTTCCATGTTTTATGTCGTTGCTCACTATTTTTATTGTTTATGTTTTTTAAGTACAAATGTATATGGTAAGTTTTATTTTATCCATGATTACCCTTAATGAGCATTTTAACTCACTCTTTTTATGTTTTACTTTCCCCATGAAGTAAAGAAAGGTTTTAGGTAAGGAAACAAAAAGGGTAAGATCCATATGGGAGTTGTTGGAGATCTTTCACAACGATTATATGATTTCATTCCGAGTTTCCAAGGACACTAAACAATTACGGTCCTTGTGTGTCTGTTTTTGTTATGTATTAAGTATTCCGCAAAAGTAATTTATTGTCCATGTACGTCAAGATACGGGTCTCTACAGTTGGTATCAGAGGGAGATTTAGTCAACCTTTGGAAACTAGGATGCGAAAACGTTAGTGAGATCTCTAGAGATATTTCTAAGGTATGTCTAGGGATGTCCCTAAGGATAAGTATACATATATGATATAGTCCTAGAACTATGGTAAAGATATTATATTAAACCAAAGATGTTAGATATTGAAGTTAATCCCCCTTTATTATGATTTTTTCCTCTCACACTATTCTTTTTGGGTTTTATGAAATGGATGGAAACAAGATGATTCACGAAAATGGAGGATATGATGGACAATGGAATGATATTATTCATGGGAAACCAAATGAAATAGGATTTGGAAGTCCAAAAATCATTATTATTCCGAATCACCAATCTCATAATATGATTAATAAAGTAAAGTCTGGTATGTTTCCTGACTCTTCTAATTAGAGAAAGATGGAGTTTCATGATGATCAAAGAGGAAAGAAAGTTCAATTTCCCCTATGTAAATCATGTGGGAAGAGGCATCAAGGAGAATGTTTCAAAGGAACTAGAAGATGCTTTTGGTGTGGAAAAGAGAGACACAATGTTAGTAAGTGCAAAGGAAAAGGTTCAGTTAACACCAGGGATGATGATAATGGTATTGCTACGACATCAACAATGGTTAAATGTTTTAAATGTCGAATGTAAGGGCATTATGCAAACCAACGCCCTAAGGGAAAGTCTCATGAAGATAATCAGTATGGTCGTACGGGTAGTAGTTATGTTGATGATGATGAAGAGACTACAAATGATATGTGAGATGAAATAATTGTTGAATCTCGATCAATGGTTTAAGAATGTAGTGGAATGATTACATGATTATCATGTGTAATGTTGTATAAGTAATCTCATGGTACTATGGAGTAAAGAATCCTCTAAGGATTGTTACATTATTGTTTTTCCTTATGTATTTGAAAGTACATGTTGAATGCTACCAATAACCATGGAAGGTTATTCAAATATTTTTGGAAGGTAGATGATATGTGTATAATGAAAGGACAAGGAGATAATGAAATGTTTGACAGTATTCATGAGCTCATGTTTGATATAAGGACTAAGTGATATCATGGTTTGAGTAGATAGAATTTTTAGGATTTTGGTATGTGGAATGTGTTAACTTTTAACTGCATTCATGTTTTCACAAAGGTTCAATGGGTATTCATTCTTCAAGAGAATACATTATTAAGGTATTCAAAAATATATATATTATGATATATGGGGGATAAATGATGGAATTCATGTGATTTTTATGTGACATTTCAATAATCATTTTCTTTATACTATGATCTTGGACCGAATTATTTTAGATAAGCCTAATGATTGGAATGGATTATGTTGGACATAACTTAGTATTGTTTAAGGATAAAACTTTTTTCTATATTATTGATGGGATGTTATAGTAATGTAATTTTAGAAAAAGGGTGGCCTATAGGACGGGCGACAACCCACCACGTCGGACAAGGCTGTGGGAATCGAACCCACAACTGAAGTGCGACATGCCTTTATCACCTACCACTAGCCTATAGGAAGTCCCAGTTTGGTGGAAATTAGTTTTATTTTATTAAGCCGTATGATAAATAAAGTATAAGTCCATTTTTGGAACCATATTCGATTAATCTCACCATAAGTTGGACTTATAACTTTTTCTAACCTTTTTTTTGAAAAAAATGGAATGACCCATCATTCTATCAAATGATCTGCTAATGCTTCACGAATAAAAAAATCGACATCATTTCTTTAAAATATGAAGTGGAAATTGTTCAATTCACGAACAATAGTGAGATTGAACCAAAATCATGTAAGTATTTCTTTTAATTCATCAACTTTAGGGAAATAATCTTGAAAACCAAAAATGTTGTCCTAGTGCTCTTATATCCGATGAACGAGATGGTACCCTAGATCATCACAAATTTATGGATTTGTGATTGTTGGCTTTTTCATAGCCATGTTCTCTACCATCTCTATCAGAGTGTGATGGTTAGATTTTTCTTCCATATCCATATTTTCACCAATGTTCTCCTACGTGGAAACCCAGTGATGAGTTAATTTGGGTAAACATTAAATTTCATACTTTAGTTTTTAAAGCCAATTTTTGGTATTCCTTTTTACGATGTGGGTTTCTATTAAAGAAATTTCCATGTAGTAAACCATCTATAACCCCGATGAATTTTGAGGGCGAAATTAATTTTAAGGGGGGTAGAATGTAACAACCCTACATTTTATGAAAAATATTCTTTTAATTTCATTGATGTCTTCTATTATACACCACACCATGTTTAGCTTGTACTATACGCAACACCGTATTAGCTTGCAGTATACGCAATGCTATTCTTGGATCGTGTTACACACAATTTCATGTTCATTTTATAATAGTCATTCTATGAAAAATTGAGTGTGTTTATATATATATATATATATATATATATTCAATGTATAAATAAAATATGGTTGGATTCTGTTATAAGAAACAACGAAGGAATCTTGCACAACACGCAACCCTGACTTGGATTGCATTACACGCAATCGCGACCTTCCTCGATAGCGTGTGTTGTACGCAATACCGAGTTTTACTAAACAACGATATATAATTATTATGAACTAGCCGTTATGAATAGTATTAACTAAATTTTGAATTTTACAGCATTATTATTAATCTTACATATTTTCTAGAACATGGTATGAGAACAAAATAAATTTTTTGGGTAAAATAAATATTTTTCAAAAAATGCAGTTTTGCCGCCTTTTGATGGCGCACCCACATTAAATCTAGTTTTTGACATGTTTATAAGTTCAATTTGACAGAATAAAATTCTCATTTTAAATCATGATATAAAAATTTACATTGGATAATGTTTTGAAATTTTTCATATAACTTTCATATTTTAATGAATAGTAAAAACACGATATATTTTAATTAAAAAGAAATCTTTTCATCATAATAATTTATGTGGTTAAACTATAATATTTAATTGTTTTAAAGTTTAAATAGAATATATTTTTACCATTTAATATAATTTATGTCATTAGCATTTATTTTACCTTGAATTCGTAGGTTAAATCAATTCAATCTTTTGCAATGTTTTAAACAAAAACCTGTTTTCTTTCGACAACGGGATTAATTTTCATTTAATTTCTGCAACTTTTGTGTATTGAATATGGAAAAATGGATTCCATATTTGGAATCATTGGGTTAAAAATATGTTAATAAGCTACTAATATTTTTGGGCATTATGAATAGTAACTACGGTAATGTTTATTTACTGCGGTTAAAGGTAAATAGGGTAATTCAAGGTTAAAATAATATTATTATAATTCAAAATTACCTTGAAACTTGTACTATCCTTATTGGATGAGTAGTGTCCGACCATGGGCATCCTTGGGCCGATTTGGGGACCCCAATGAGCCACTTGGTAGTGAAAATAACAATTTGGATTAATTAATTTAATGTAAAGACAAAATTGACTTTAAAAAAATCTTTTAGTAACTAATTTTTATAAGGGGTTATATAAGTTCTATTTTCTACTCAAAATATTATTTTTAAAGCTAAAATAATTACCTACATCATGGTATTTTGTTCATAATTTTTAGACATAAAATGAATTAAATTATTTATGACACAATAATGATGTAGTGTTTACCTCATTAATAAATGATTTAAATAAATAAGATTATAATGATTAAAATATCATCCAAAACGTGTCCAATTCCAATTGGATGATTTTATTTCGAATATGAGTCATCGTATCTTCGACATTAATGTGTTTTGGACCTCTTGAAACCGAAGATATGTTTATAATAAAATAATGTTTTCACACTTTCCTAAAGATCCCCTCCTCTCCCTTATAAAAGGAGACCACTTCTATGCAATTTCTCACACCTATCAAACCTTTTGGCTCATAAAAACTCTTCCCAACTAAGATCCCTACATTCCTATCCTCCCCCTTAAAGCCTTACATTAGTCAGAAGACTCTCCAAGAAGTCCTTTTGTTTCAAACCAAGGGAAGTTACCAAAATTAAAGGTAACCGTTTCTCTTAAGTTGTTTTCTTTTATTCTACTTATCCAACCCCTAAACTCTTTTTAATCATTTCTATTGTAACAACACAAAAATCCTAAATATAATAGGATTTTGTTATGAGATGTATTAGAACTAAACTTACACACACCTCCATATAATGGATGAAGGGGATAATGTTTCTGTGATGGCAAGCTAACGTCTCACGAAACGATGATTGTTCGATTTTCTCCTACCGCCTCTCATGGTGGCCATTATGATGGAACTGTATTTATATATAATATATATTATGTTTATGATTTCCTTATGATTATTTACTTCCCAATTATATCAAGCCTTTACGGTTTCCATATTCGGTAAATATGATAATATCATTTGAGGAAGTGCGGACTACCGCCCCCTCAAAGGGATGTGATTCGTTAATACCTTATATGGGATGTATAAAGGATGTGGTTAATGATATTATATATGATATTATAATATAACTAGGCATAATGATGTTTTAATTCAATTAAAATAAGAAATATAAATGAAATTAGTGTTCATGCGTACGTACGGCTTACCGTCTCCATGAACGGTGCGTTTCGTTTCATACCTCCATATTTTATGTACTATTATAAATGCTTGTATATTCTGGATATATAATCAAAGTATATGATATATAAATCAGGATTTACATTTTGGAATTAAGTAAATTATGATATAAGTAATAATAACATCAAGAACAACAAGTCCAAACACGTACGATAAATAAGATGATTTTACCCAAAACGCTACTTTAACAATAATTTACAAACAAATGGGTAATATAAAGTCATAAGTGAACCATATATGATATCATAACAATGAATATTATTCTTAAATAAGTCAATGACATTATTTATATCATTATACATGAGGTTTGGATACGTACAAAGCATATCGGACCTAAGGTAAGGGATAATTTTGAAAATCTCATTTTTTTCCGAGATTGCTTATTCGTAAGTATTTACTGGGGTTATTTCTATCATCCATTTCCATGTTTTATAATACTGTATTCATTTATTTTTAAATTCCTTTTTACCCATTTTTGACTTTTACTACATGGTATGTATGGAATCATTCTTTTGTTTACGTTACGAGGTACTTTTTGACTTTTCCGACAAAAGTATGAGAAAAATGTTCTTTTTAACGTATACATCATGAAAGGATTTTTACGGTTTTATAAATAATTATTTTCAGGAAGCTTCCTCCTAAATATTTCATTAATATTTTAAAAAAAATCCTATTATATTAAAATTTCATGGCATTTTGTGAAAAGAAAATGATTTTGAAAAAGAAAGGATAGTTTCCTCAAGAATTCATTTCAAGTGTTTTATCAAAAACCATTTTTCATATAAAATAACATTATTTAATATGTGTATGTTTCATGTATAATGTCTCTATGATTTACATGGTTTCACTTTTTATGAAATGATATCCATTTCATTTATATGGATTATGTTATGATGGGATGATGTTTATGAAACCCATTTTATTTATTGGATTTTTATGAACGATTTATGTTTATTTTGTGGAACAAGTAAGAATGATTTCATTATGAGATGGGTGGGACCTATATCTCCATCCAATGCATTGGGTAAAGATTTTATATCTCATGAGATAGACATGGCTGGAACGGTAGGTAAAACCGATTCAGTGTTACATGACTGAAACGAGGAGTGAACTCGATTCAGAATGGGACTTTGTCCACTAAGATTCCCTTGGCAGAAATGCCTTGGATACTATGAAAATTATTACATGTGATTAATGGATGCCACAATTACATGTTTTATTCCCATGCTATTTTATCATGATTTATTTTCCATTATGATCTATGCCTTATGTACTTCCTTGTTTTATGTCATTGCTCAAGATTTTTATTGTTCATGTTTTTTTAAGTTCAAATGTATATGGTATGTTTTAATTTATCCATGCTTACCCTTACTGAGCATTTGATCTCACCCTTTTTATGTTTTATTTTCCCTAGGAAGTAAAGAAAGGTTTTAGGTAATGAAACAGAAAAGGGGAAGATCGTTATGGGAGTTGTTGAAGATCTCTCACCATGATTAGAAGATTTTAATCCGAGTATCCAAAGACACTAAACTATTACAGTCCTTGTGTGTCTGTTTTTGTTATGTATTAAGTATTCTGCAAAAGTAATTTATTGTCCATGTACGTCATGCTACGGGTCTCTACAGTAAATCGGGGTCACCGACCATAGGACTGATCATTGTTAATGTGACTGGCCGATGCTATATATGTATTACATTGGGTAATGTGATGAAGCATCCAAGATAAAATTTTACTTTAATACTCAATTTTACATTGACATATACCAAAGGTCATTCCAATACCCCATGGGATGGAATGTTGAACCTATAAATGTACAAGATCATGAAGGAATGAACTTTCCATAAAATAGTTGAAGATAAAAAAAGTAAAAATCCATATGCCCAACATTCCCAAAATTAGAATGTTCAACAATGAAAATAGGTATAATAAACCCATATACATACATCATAAAGATCCCAACATCTATCATGATTAAACTCTATCATCCCATGAAAAAATTGTATAACATCTCCACTGGTCACCTCCATTAATCCAAACCCAACAAATTAGGAACAACCACAATCACAAAGAGGTTCTTTCCCTTTTCATAGACTAGGAATATAAAAATATAAAAACTACCAAAGGTAGAGGTGGGATGTGAGCTATAATGCCTAATAGGTTATGAACAAGTGTTCCATAATCAATACCCTAAAAATTTATTATATATTCTACAAAATTAAATAAAATAATTCATAGAATATCATTTTTATATTTTTGAAAAAAACATACTTTTATTTAATAAGATAAATAATATATCAAAATAGATTTCAATTTAATTAAATGAAAATATAATATAAATTAGTTTCCATAAATCAATTTACATGAAAAAAATTCAATATATCGGAGGAATTTATATCAAATAATAGAAAATTTAACACCATGGTCTATTCCTAGAAGTACATTAGTAACCAGATATGGGATCCCCACACATTATCATTAGTGAAAACGGCTCAATATGCACTCCTATCTAAGGGAAAATTACTTTCATCCACTCCAATCTATGTAAATGATAATATAATCCCACTAAAGAGAATTTTATACCAACTCCCTCTTAAGGTAAATTACATCCAGAGACTATCTACCTAGGCTACCATGTTCTTTAATCAGTAAATCAATCAAATTCTCAATAAAAAATTTTAAAACATTTAAAAAAATCCCAATCTATTTTTTCTACATGACTTTTCTATTTCAAAACCAAAAAAATAAATTTCAACCATTTCATTCCATTTATAATCATATTTCAATCAATTAATTTTTCTCAAGATTATCAAAAAATCATTTTCAGCAAAACTAATTCCAGAAAAACCATTATTTATATAGAAATTCACCCAAAAATATCAATTCAATTGATATTTGTGATTTTTTTCTTAATTTTCAAATAGTTTTCATATATAGTATCAAATCACAAAAATAAAATTTCTTTAAAATAAAATAAAAAATTATTTCAATTTTATAAAGATATTTATAGTTTTAATCATTGTGAATTGAATTGTGTAACCACATACCTTTAATAAAATATAATGAATCAACACCCATAATGGGATCCACCAACAAAAAACAAAGGCATCGATGATCATGAAATAAAACCTAGAATCAAGATCCAATCAAACATATTTTAGGATTATAAAATAATTGAGGACTAACAACAGTATAAAGTGGAATTAAGGGGATATATGTACAAACTAAAATAGATACCAATCACTTACCTAGAAGAATCAAATGAGGTCAACTATGATTCGATCTAATAAGAAAATGTTTTTGATGATCCAAAACAACTGCTAGTGAGCCTTCCTAGCCCTTGAATTCAGGCTAGGATTGAGTGAAGTTATTAGGTATATTCAATGGGGGTTTTGGAATTTAGAATAAAATATCAGAATAATTTAAAACCACATGCACATTTTCCTAGAGAGGTCTACACTGTGATACAAATTGTGCACCCTAACTCTACACCCCTACCATGTCAGGTGCACAAATTCTCTTAGTTGGGTGTATTGTTTTGTTACAAATGCACCAACCATAAAAAATCACACTATTAAATGTTTTAATGTTTGGAGTCTATGGAAACATGTGTTCGGTTACACATGCACCAACCATACAAATTCCCACAATTCAAGGTTTAAGAGTTTAGAGGTTCTAGCAACACGGTTTAGTAAAACAAAGCCCCCTTATAGTGCACCATCCAAGGGCCCCTGAATTTCTCTATCCATAAACAACTGTGAACTAGCCAAAGGGATTACAATATTATCCAAATTTCACAAAAAATTACATAATACAAACCCCAACAAATTTACATTAAAAAATATATATTTTAGGAGTACCTAAAACAATATAAAGGGATGTCACAACTTCCCCAACAAAAAACATATAGTCCTAAGAAATCCTATAAGGAATTTACATATCAAATAGATAAGGAATTCATCCCCCATCAGGTCCCCACATGCCAATGTCCATTGAAAATAATAACCATGTTTTCGTAGCACATGGACCAAAGTTATCATCCTCCCCTGAAGTTCCTTTTTCTTAGAATCAATTATCCTACCTAGATGATAATTCATTGATAAATAAGGATAAAAATCATGTTCCTCAAAACATAAGACATGTGATGGGTCAAAAAGATAATTTAAGAATTAATATACTTGAAGTATGTTATTTATCGACATCAGCAATAGTGGGTGTGCTAAATGGTAATCCACTTTCCCCACCTAGTAAACTACCTAAAAAGGTCCCAAAAATGTGGAGAAAGCTAACCCTACTTCCCATGAAATAAATGACCCAAATTTGGTGACACTCTCATGAACACCATGTCACCAACTGGGAACTCCAATGTCCTATAATTAAAATATTCATATGATTTATACTAGCTCTAAGCAATCAACATTGTATGAGGAATGAAATTAATCTTCAATATAAAATCATGGAATAATGTTGGTCTAGTCAATTATATTTTTACAATATCAAACCAACACAACACAGATTTATATATCCATCTATTCAAGGAGTAAAAAGAATGAATTATGGTTGTGGACATGTAACTATTATTATAAAAATATCTTACTAGTCCCTAAGGGGCTTAAAAGATCGATCTTGGTCAAGAATGAAAAAACGTAGAATATCCTCGAGAATCTGTATAGAAATCTATATCTATCCATGTATCTGTATATGGTATGTTGTAATAAAATTAATCTAATATCCTAGTAAAGCATTAAGGAATGTCTAAAATGAAGAAATAATAAAAGGATATTATCAGATAATGTAGCATATGAAACTCAATTTAAATGAACAATATATTTTACATAGAGATTTATCAACCCCTAAACTTTTTTTTATCTTGAATGTTTATAAATTGAGATGATTTTATCATCTGATCGACCACAAACCATATTGCTTTATTTATTATATGTGTACATGGAAACTCAAAAAAAGGTCCGTATAAAAATCAACCCACTTCTTAGTCAACACTTGAAGTGTTTGAATCGATCCTAGTGATATTTTTTTTGATCATGTAATGTTATAATGTTTAACAATGAGAAACCAAATCGTCAATGTCTAATCTCATACAAGGCAACCTAAATCATCATGGCATGTCATAGAATATCTTTTTCTTTCCATGGGTAAAATCCCACTATCAATTATTATAATCCCCCATTACATATTCTCTCAAGGATAATAACACAAAATTTCAATTTCAAAGACATATAATACCCACCATGTATAATGACCACTCAAAACAATCGCTCCGTCATAAAAATTGTCCCTAATGCTCCATAATTCATCATCAAGATGTTTCTCTTAAATAACATCCTCCAAAATAGTAGAGGTCAACTGAACACCAATAAAAAAATACTTAGAATGATTCACTTGTACTTCTAATGTAAACTACGATAAAAGATCTATCATTATCAACACTTATGGTAATTATTACATGTCATAGGAAGGAATTTTCCTTCTCAAATCATCGGAAATGACATTTCTCTTCCCTAGAGTATAGGAAACGTCCAAATAAAAACACCTCAGGTACTCAACCCAATCCTCATCTAAAGGATAAAATATATTTTAGAGAAGATATATATCATGTTACTATTATTGTAATACATGGTAGTCCTTTCTATAACAAATTTAATGCTTCTATCACTTAAGATGGTGCATCAAAGCTGCATGTTCAATGGGTTGGATTGGATAACTCTCCTCATGTGGCCTAAGCTATCAAGAACCACAAGCTACCATGTGATCACCCTGCATAAGAACATATCCCAAAATCAAAATTGATTCATCACAGAAGACATCATATCTATTATTGGCTAGTGGAAGAGTAAACACTAGCATAAAATTGAAAATCTATTGAATCACAATAAAAGAGCACAATTTTTTTTTAAATGAAATAAACATTTTCCCCATCTGAGATAGATAGGTCAGCAACGATGTTATCATTCATAAATATGTTTCATACTGTTGAAAATACCCCACTATAACCTACATTTTTTGAATGTATACAACATAATGTGGCCATCACCATGTCAAAAAAACTTTCCATTTGTTAAGGAAAACAGATATACTATGTTCCAAGATGATGGATCCAAGGAAATTCACTTCACAAATCTATAAAACTATTTTCGATAGCTTGGAATCGATGTGGTGATCTATCATCATTTCTGGAACTTCGTGAAGAGTACGCACTTGATCCTTTATGTACATATAGTAAATTAAAATTACATCCACAAAGATAACCATGATCATATAAAGATAATCATGGAACATACTATTCATCAAAGCATTGAAGAACCTAAGAGAATTAAAATCATCCTTATGAGCCTTAAAATCATTTATTTTAGATAGTTCCATGCACTAAGAATGAATAAACACTATATGATCAATACACATTAAATCTATATAAAACTCTACGTCTCTTACCATTTCATGATCCCCTACCACCAAAGATGCCCCTCCTGAGCTGGCAATGGCGAAAGGGAGATAATGACCCCCTATTCCCACCTCTAGTAGGCCCCAGGATGGCGATTAGCACCAAGGGTATGAGTTTTCACAAATATTGGAGGCATTAACCTTTTATTATTTTAAGATCAGGAAATAGGACAAGTCAAAACCAAAAAGGAAAAGAACAAGTGTTTACCAATAAACCAAAATCAAGCCCCCATGCATGTTTAAACAATTTTATAACAAGGTGCAAGTACAAGAATTCTCAAAGTACAATATCAAAAGAAACAAGTGTACATCAACATAAACAACTCCAACTGCACGACTAGTAGGGTCCCGCACGGCCCTGGTAGTCATCCAGGAAACCTGAAAGTAAATGTAGGGTGGGCATACAAGTATAATCAGTAGGGAAACTTAAATCTCTTATGCACAAGTGGGGAGACATCCTAATGTCCCATGAGAACAATAGAAGAAACCTAGCAAGGAATTCTATCCACCCAACCCCACTAGCCACACTCACCAAAAACACAATTACAACAAGTAGTAGTATATAAGAAACATGAGTATTGGGTACCCCACACCATTTCCCAGTAGTTAGTTTATATTCCTAATGGAAAACGTCCTGACGCTGCCACACTCTCCCTGCCTGCACACACCTGGGCCTCACAAACCACAAATCCTGCCCGCACACACATGGGCCACACAACCACGTATCCCGCCTGCACATAGCTAGGCCTCACAACCACATATCCCGCCAGCACACACCTACGCCTCACAACCACATATCCCTCCCACACAAACCTGGGCCTCACAGCCACGTATCCCACCCGCATAAACTAGGGCCTCATCCCGAAGATTCTTGGGAAACAGTAGGACCTACCCGAAGAGTCTTGGGCTAAAACCACACCAATAAAAACCTACTCGAAGAGTCTTAAGTGTACGGTGGCCTCAAGCCATAAAATCCTAGGGGATAAGGAGAAGGAAAGAGCTAGTAACTAAGGTAAAAACACCATCTCACATGAAATGGGAGTGTTCTGCACTATGTGCTCAACATGGGTGGGGTTCAATAAAACACAAAAAATACATACATATATATATATATGTATATGTATAGAAAACACAAAGCCCAACCTATGGCTTCTAAACAGAGAAACTGAGCACGTGCCTCATCACTGTTACTAAGAAGCATGCATACAAAAAACAACCCCAACCCCATTTAGGTTTTTCAAATTTCAGCAGAATTAGTTTATTTAGTTCTTTAACTACTGGGCAACTATCCACAACCAACCACACCGATCGTTCATAAAACATATCTCTACCATCCACAAATCAAGTTAGGAAAACACAACCAACACAACCAAGTCCATATTATCAACCAACCAACACATTGATTATTAATCCCATTCCATTACCATGACCCACCATTCATTAACTCTTCCACTATTTATTTATTATTCACAACCCATAGTCCGTTCTCATTTAAACGCATCCCTGCATCCTCGCTTCCAACCACCATAACGACAAACACACCACATCCCATACATCGTCATCCCTTGATACCATTTATCGCATCCCCGCTTCCCATCACTAACATAGCATTCACTGCAACCCACAACCAAGTCAACCACAGCCCCACTGCTCACCCGATCCACAACAACCCACAAAAAAATAAATCGCATGCCATGTATCCGAACCAACACCCTCATGTTAATTATCCCATTTTTTTCAACCGGGGTGATCACACAAGGGTTCTAGATTTTAAATTTTCCATCTTTACGTGTTTAACAAAATTCCACATCCAGCAATGTTCCATTCACAAAAACGGTCTAGAAGATAGGAAAACATTTAATTGTGTAAGAAACTTCCCCCAACGACCGTGATTTTCAGTAGGCATAAGCCTAGTCAATTCACAATATAATATCAAAGGATATAAAGATAAACATAACAACTTCCCCATCCCCGTTCTTTAACTAGTTATTATCTTCGCTTATTGGTTCAACCGTTTCATATGAAAACAAAAGGATACCCTCCCCATATGATGCACAAAATTCGATAGAAGAAGGTACGATCCCTACCTGAACAGGTTCCAATGGCAACACTCCCACAAATCAACCCTAGAAGATGTCCGTCGGTGTCCGTCACTTCTGTCGGGTCCCAGGAAAACCACCTTAGGTGGATGTAGGAATGGAAAGGCCAATGGAAATACAATGGATCCAATCTCGGAAGTTCCTCATCGTCGTTATGATCCTGTGGCCACTGACTAATCGTAAATCATAGCTCAGACGAAGAAGTTATGGAAGAACGATCCTTCGAGTCTCTTGGGAGAACACTGCTCAGAGGAAAGGGGAGGAGATGGTTGAGATGAAAAGGAGGAGGGGACCCCTCCTTTTATAGATGAGAGAAGAAAAATTACATGGTGTGTACTTTATGGTACACGACATGTACTCGGTTATTTCACATGGTCTCCATGTAGCTTCTAACACGGTTCTGCGGCCGCTGAATGGTCAACACACGGTTTGAGGGTAATGCATACGCGGGGAGGGACTACATGGCGTGTAGTACTGGACACATGGTGTGTACCAATTTATTGCACATGGCAAGGACACAGATCCAACATGGCACACAAACATTGACGGGTAACACGTATGCAGGGAAGGACTGCACGGCGTGTAGTATTGGACATACGGCGTGTACCCATTTATTGCACACAACAAGGACACAAGTCCAACATGGCACACGGTCGTTGACTAGTAACGCATACGTGGGGAGGGGTACATGGTGTGTACCCACACTACATGACATTTAGTTTCAAAATTCTGGAAATTGTGGGAAAATTCCATTTTACCCTCCAGAACACTTCGTGACCTTCTTTTTGACAAAGGAATGTGCCGGAGAGGTCCAGGCCATTACATACCTGTGGAAAACTAGTGAAATCATAATGAAATACATTGATAAACATGATAAAAAGGTAGGTATATAATCACTCAATGATTCTCCCACCACGTAAAAAGAAAACACTAATATTACAATCCCCAAATATGGAAAAGATATTTTGACTCTACTTGACCATGGGCCCGAATCTCGCTGAATGATATGAAACACCCCATTGTGCATAGTAAAGAAGAACCACCAAAGATGATAGTCAAATTGGAGATTTTTAGAAATGATCCAAGACATCTTGACGATGAAATAAATAGGTTTCATGTCATAAATGAAAAAATCATCAACAAATTCAATCTCTGCTAAACAGAACACAAAAACGAGAAAACATAGAACCTGCTCTCTCTTTGGTCTAATGGGTGTTATAATATCTATCATGTATGATAAAACATCGATCAGAGGAATTATGAGGTCTAAAATATGAGTCGCTATATACGAATAACATGCACCAATATCAAAAATATTAATATCTAAACATGGATATATAGTTATGGTACCTACCAGAGTCGATGGACCTATGTTTGATTCCTCTAGAGACTCTTCCACTATGTAAAAAATCTTTATTCTAAATGTATGTGGATAGACACCCTAATATCTTGATGTATCTGATATCACAATTTCACTTTTAGGTGTTGATTCCCTCACTCCAAAATGTATATCAAAAATGAAATGTAATACTGTTTATAGGTGTCGAGAACAGACATATGAACTATTGATATTTTTCACCTCAGTATAAACAAATATCAAACGTCCATCCTTTCCACACTAAATGCATTTCAATGTTTCTTTTCTAAAAAATCCACGAGTTATAGATTATTACTGTAATTAAGAACCACCATGAGACTAAAAACTATTATTATTTCCATTTAACTAACTCACATAACATCCATAAGGGGAAAATGGAACTCCTATCAACCTTGACATACTTGCCAGATCATGTTCAACCATCAATGCCCTATCCTTCACATTAGCATAATTATATGTCTTTAGTAAGAAAACATGTGATGAAATAACATTTATAGACCCATATCAAACTATCAATTCATCATCATATAATTTGATATAGTCTCTTTTGAAATTTTCACAAGCTTGACAAAGTGGTACACAATCTTCTTCAAAGTTCTGTTAGATTGTTCTACTTTGAAAACACTATAGCCTTAGTCAGCGCAATAGATTCTAGATTAATTTAGTCGAATAATATAACACTAAAGTACATCCACTCTAAACCCTTTTTCATATTCATCATTAAAATCAAATCTCCCTATCTCTTACTGGGTCCCTCCAGCTAGAAGGTGCAACATTAACCTTAATTGAATCAGGGGATTCCTTGAAATTTAATAGAATCACAGTCTTTCTCAATCAAATCCTAATACTCTTCAAGATAATTAGAGATCTAGAATGTCGATGGATTTGGGATAGGGTAATATTTTTGAATTATTCCACGGTTCACCCCTCTAAGGTTCCACAACAAAATCTTAAATAGGAGGGGGTGAATTTTTCTAGACCAAATCTTGTATATATTGAACAATAATGTCCCCTGATTCTAGATCATGGGAGGATTCTCTCACTATGGTTCAATTGTAAAATCCACCAAAGTATTTTTCACATATATTCCTAGAGTAATGATTCTAAATAAAATCAATAGACAACATTGAAAAAATTGGAGAGGATACACAAATCAAAACATCAAACAAGTGAAATAGAAATATAAATCCCATTAGATATGATATCAAAATATGATTCTAACATACCCAAATTAGAAAGGGGGAAAAACAAGAATTATATCAAATTATTCCAAAAAATGAATTTCCTCAAAAAAACCATTGTTAATTAAGTCTCGTTACGATCAAATCTATCCAATAAATCCCTTTTAATTACCTCCTATGCTGTGATAGGATATCCTAAACAACATACTGAAACCATAGAATGATGTTTAAACTCCCTCTATTACCACATTTTTATAAATCATACTAGATATTATGGTTCCAAGATACCCTAGATGACACTAACATGTCCCAAAGAGAATTCCTAATCCTCATGGGTTGGTGACTAGCACCAAGAATCATACAAGATCAAGAGGGAATGAATTTATCACAAAAAATGAATCGTAAAAAAAGTACATGTTAGTATGCTCAACACTCCCAAAAGGAAAACATACAATAATGAATGATGGTATAAAAACCCAACATAATTATGTAATAATGTACTCAAAATCTACCAAGTTAAAACTCGAACATCCCTTGTAACTAGTGGATAACATGTCCACTGGTCACCTCCATCACTCAAAGCCCAAACGATCAAGAACATCAACCACCTCTAAGGGTTATATTCACTTTTCTCCATCCTCGAATACAAAATACCATAAACACACAAAGGAAAAGGTACAGTATGAGCAATAAATCCTAGTGATTTATCAAAATGTTTTCTATAAACAATACCATAATGATTTACCATGTATTCTATCAATTTATATAAAACAAGTCATGGAATATCATTTTCAATTATTAAAAAACGTGATTTCATTCAAATGGATTAAGGATGTATCAAAACAACTTTCAATAGGATTGCATGATCCTTTCAATATATAAAATTTTATAAAAATCAATTGGAATGAATAAAATAGATTAATATATCTATGGAATGTATATAAAATCCAATAACTCATATAACCATGGAAAATTCACTATGGTAAATTACATATAAGATATAGGATCCTTACAAATATCATTATTGATAACAACTAAATATTGACTCCCCCTTATTGTTAAATAATTGAAATCCACTCTCACATAAGAAAAAATTATATCAACACAAAATCAGGTTAATATTACATCCACTTCCACTTAATAAAAATTGAATACACCTACAAACTACCCAGTGTCCCATATGCTTCAATCATACAGTCAATCAAATAATAAAAAAAATTTAAAAAAATTTAAAATATGATTTCCCAATTTTATTTTTCAAAATTACATATATATTAAAAAACCAAGTCATTGGTTTTCATAATTTCACTCCATTTCATAACATGTTTTCATTTAAGACATTTTCTCTAGATAAACCACAAAAAAATTTCATTATAATGATTTTCAAAAAATGAAATAAGTTTTTCTAAAGTTTACCCTTCTATTTCAATACCATTGAAATTTTTCTTTTTTCTCAATTTTCATAACCATTTAAAATAAAATATCAAATCATCAAAATTATCATTTAAAATAAATTAAACAATCTTTACAATTTAATTAACAAATATAAGGTTTCAATCAGAGGTTAAAAAATTATGGAACCACCAACCTTTAATCATATATCAATAATTGACACTCATAACAGGATCCACTAACAAATAATGAAGGTATTATTGATCAATAATTTAAAATTATAATTATGGTCAAATAAATGAGAGTTTATATCAATAAAAAAATTTATGACCCATCAAAATATAATGATTAAGTGAGGCTTGATTATAAAAAACTATAATATTGATGATCTGGTTACCCAGAGGAGATTGAATGAGATCAATTATGCATGAATACACCATGATAAGTGTTTAAAGGATCCAAAACTACTTATAGAGAGCCTTCCTCACCATGTATTTTGTGTTAGTGTCTAGTGAATGTATTGTGAATCTTAAACAGTGGGTAAATGAATTTAAAATAAATTTTTTGAATAAATTAAATCTGGCCACATGGTTTCCCTAAAAATGCCACTCGGTTAGAGAAACTGTGATCCCAACCCTTATTCCCCAATTGTCTAGGGTGGGCAGTTTCTCCTATGTGGGAACACATTTAGGTTAACCATTAAAAAATAAAAAAATCTAATTTATTAATTCCATGTAGTTTAGAGGGTATGGTCACACGGTATAAAGAAACTGTGTATCCTCTATAGAGCACCATCAAAGGGAAAACTATTTTTTAGGATAAAGAAATATCATTTCCCTAACTATGAACCAATCAAGCTCAACACCAATGGACTCAAAAAATTTATACATTTCAATTGAAACAACCTAAAAAAATTCCCCACAAATGAATAATGGAAAATGGGGTGGAATATTAATTATTACCAATTAATAGGCGATTACTAGGAAATGGTTATATTGTGGTTATAATGGTCCTTCTCATGTGTTTATGGACCTCTATCATCAGGTTGAAGGAGGTATTATATGTGGATTATTTAATTATTTTCTTTTTTATTATTTATTTATTATATGTAGCATGTCAAATGCATATATAACTACATTTTGGGTATGTAAAAGACCAATTTAGTGCTTCCCAACTATGTTTTATAGTCACACCCTTATCAAGATGTCATTTATCTTGGGTACCTATGTATTCTCTCACTCGTCATTATTTTCATGGGAAGGGTTGAGGCCTCGATAGTATTATCATAATAGAGCAGCTCATATGTGATATGAAAATTGGGATAATGTGATGGTAAGGAATTTTAGTGTACCCTACTATAGTTTTATTTCATTCAAATATTATTCTTTTATACTATATATGTGATAGTGCACATGGTGGATCATCCCTATATGTGTGTATGTCAGTATTTATTTTTTATAACAATTTTAGGTTACCTTGTTGTTAGCTACATAATATTATGGTCATGGTTTTTGTATGATACTTAGTTATTTACTTTGTTATTTTTCATTATGATATAGTTGGTATAGTCTCCCCAAGGCACCATTTCAAAACCTCACACCATGTCGGCATCCACTAACATAACATAAGGTGTTCATGAGGACAAATGGAATTCTGTTGTAGTTACTTATTAGAGTGAGTCATGCCATGCCGTTATTGACTAGTTTCACATGTATTATTAGTTTTTTACTATTTGTGGAAATGGTAGATAGGATACATATGAATGTGTTGTAAATTAGGGCGAATAATAAGATGGTGTGTTATAACACCTATTCTGGTAGGAATTCCAGGTCTCCATGGGATTTTCATTACTATTAATAGCTTTCGTGTTATAGTTATATGATTATCAATTCACTTTATGCATATAATTTTTTTATTTTTATGTTTTATAGTAAATTTTATCCTCCTAGACCTCTAGAAATAGGCAATTTTTAGATTTTACTCTAGGCATGTTGTGCAAATAGGTATCACAGGCATCACTCCCTTCATAGAATGATTTACATAACAAATATGCCTACTAGTTCATGATCTATGTCACTGATGAAGAGCCTTGTATAATTAATGTTTTAATTAAATGATATGAAATTATTTTCTATATAATCACTTGTTCATATTCTACTCATCTGGATTAAACTGTATATACATCTTTCTAATGGTAGGTCAAGTGAATAAAAAAATATATTCTTAGTGACAAGGGTGATCATTCCATCCATTATGAACATGACGTGTAGTAAACCAATCAGATTGATGTGGTCATTGTATAACCTTTTGATAATTTAAATTTGGGTCACTATTATTTGGGTTATGTTACTTACTCTTCTAGTGAGAACCAATATGTTGTTTTCTCGTATAATTAGGAATTAAATTTTATCTAACTAAAAATCATGTTTATGGTAATTTGATATGGATTAATAAACTAGTGTTTTTTTATAAAAATAATGATTGATTATAACATGATTCTAATGGTATTAGTCACATAGTTGGACCCTTGGATAGAATCTGGGTTTTCTAGGATGGGGATTTTTTGGCATGTGATTCGAATAATATGTATTTGGGACCCATGAGTGGGTGGTTGGGAATGTTTGAAGCATAGATTTATTCTATATGGGTAGAATATAATATGTTCCATATGATATGACCTTCTCTGAGATTCCATGGTATGGATCTAGGTGAGTTTGGAATTATGGTCTCTAAGTGGGAGGACCTTGTGACCTAGGAATATGACTCAATATTTTGATGATTCATGCCCATTTTTTTGTACCATGGAAACCAATGAGAGAAGTTATCCCTATATTATATTCTATTTGAAAATAAGAATCATTGTTAGGTATTTATATTTTCTATTAATTAACTGGAGGTTCCATCAAGTTTACTATTTATCTTATGGAGACTTATACTTTCATGGGAATTAGAACCTTAGGTATGTGTGATTTTGTATCAAAACTAATTTTCGAGGGTATGCATAGAAATGTTATTTCCCTGACTAGTATTGGATTCACTTTTGTACTATGGAATTAACATGGATAGATTATTGTGTTTTAGAATGGTGATGGATGGTGATTAAGCATGTGGCGATTTTTATGAACTAAATTTCCCCAGATCATGCTTAGTGATTTTGGCATGTCAAAGGAGTTTTATTATATGTCAATCATTGGGTCATGAGTTTGGTTTTAGTGACTATTTAGTATAGGATTGTACACATTTTATATTTTAGTTATATTTAAGGAAATGTACACTCTTTTTGAATGGTACTTCATGAATTGAAATTGGTGTCAAACATGTGTTATCCAATGACAAATGGAAATCGATGATATTTGAGGGGCATGGATGCATGGGATTTTTTATGGGAATTTGAAATATACATCTATGTAAGGGGATCTATTAAAATGGATTTTTTGTCATGTAATGGTTTAAATAAGAGTGTTCATTGATATAAATGTCTAGGGATATGTGGTGAGAGAGGTTGGATGTAGATGTGTGTGGATCAAGAGTAGTGACACATGAATTATTATGGAAGAACCATATTGAAGATTCACCTGAGGAGTGGAAAATGTTGATCTATATATATTGTAATACACCATTGTTAGTTTTGACATTGGAAATCCAATAATATATGATTGTGTGACAGGGTTAATAATTTACATTTTGGGTTGGTTCTTAGGTATGAGAATGATAGTCACGTATAGTCATTATATTCTGTAATATATGGAGTGTGGGTTGTGGTTGTGATATGACTAGTCATTAGATGGTCATGGTGGAACTTGGATGTCATTGAGATATAAATATGAAAAATCTAGTTCCATTTAAATTAATAATTAGGTATTCGAATGATATTTTGATGAGCCTGTGTATTAGAATTAGTATCATAGATGTTTTAATATGATTAATAGGTAATTCTTCTGGTAAAATGTATTTTGTGACATGTTATAGTAGATTAATCATTATTATTAATGTGGTTGATGGGGGTGAACCTAGGATTCATGACATTATTTCAGGGGAAAACTTGTTTCATCGCATGATTAATGTTGTAAATTATATAGAGAAACATAATAAATTATTCTATTGAGATGAAAGTGATTTCTAAATCTATGGAATCATATTCCATAGTATCGTAACATCATATTATGTACGACATGGGTATTTCTAGGTTTGGATGAGACCCTTTGAGGAAAGGAAGGTGTATGTTTGCCTTATGTATGGGTAATTGATAATCATATAATTTGGTCCATAATTATATATGAGAAGTAGTAATGTCTTATTACTAGTGTTTTTATGTGTATATGGATGTAGTGGTATGGGAAACACACTATGTAGTTTATTAAACAACTAATAATGTTTTTGGTTGGGAAATTCCAATTGTGTAAAATTTTGTGTATCAAGACCTACTATTATGAGTTGATTTTTATTGTGGTGGAGCATGATGAACCTCATTATGATTCATTTGACTACACAACGGTTTCCTAGGATATACACTAATCACATATATTTATCTTGATGTTTTTTGAAGGTTGTGAGTGATGGATTGATTTTCGATAAATGATGCATGTGATGTTTTGATTTACCCAATAGGTGCTCTTTCAGCATTATAGGATCTACTGTGATGGGTTGATCATGGTTTAGTGATATGGTATGTCAGGTGTCTTTGTTTAATTATTTACAATAACTCACAATGATGATAATTTTTATGGTGGGGATATTAAAATACCCTGTGTCCATATAAGTTATTATATTGATGAGAAAAATTAAATAAAATCTATTGTACACTTCATTATCCATCATGACAAAACCCACCTTGGCCCGCCTGATCAGATAAAGATCTCAAAATGTGTCGGTACACCACATGGAATTTTATATTAATCATTCCACATATAACTTATCCACCACATAGAATATGGAAACGAAGGATGTGTTCTTCCGAAATATAGGTCATGTAGTCTGGAAAAACTCAAGATTCTAGATTTGTCACGTTTCTTTTCTGTTGATTTTTTTGTCTCCCCATTTAGTGAAAATCTAAACCATAATGAAAAAATAACATTGAACATGCCTAAATCATCACCAAATGGTGTAATTGAGCCATCCTTTTCATACGAAATGATCATTGCCGCACCTCTAACTTACTCGCATGATAGGACCGTGAATTCACACTTCCTCAAAATAATATCATATCTATTTTATCACCTCCACACCTATATCACATCTAAATCCCAATACTAAATCCAATGAAATTATCTACTATCCATATGATATTTTCAATAATGAACAGTGTCCTAGGTTTATTCGAAAGATTGTCTAATGAGAATAATGATGACAAATTTTCAATGAATGGTGGGAGAAATAATGAAACAAAAATGTGAGCATAATACAATGGTCTTTCATAGTTGAAAATAATTAATAGAATCTAAAGAAGAGGTAGGATAATATAATTTAATAAAACAAAATTATTATCAATTTCCAATGTCTTGGAAAAAAATAATTATCAATAAGTCAATAATAATGATCCTTGAATAATTTTTTAAAAATAATTAATTTACATTAGTTAGAAAAAGTTAAGAATATGGAATTAATCCAATAAAATCCATGCCACAAAATTGGATTGATATTTCAAAAAGAATGTATTTGTGTCCATTTCATTGTTTTATTTTCAATATTCGTCATTAGATCCTCAATTATCCATGCCCAATCAGCGTTGATCTTTTATCTTGAGATAACCTACCAATATACATGCCACTGGAGATCTCCCTCTCTCTCCTCTCAATCAACTAGGGTTATGTAGCTATCCTTAAGGAATTCATTAACGAGGGGTTTATTTTGAATATTCATTAGTTATATACTATAAATATACATTAAATTAATAAACCAATTTAATGATTTTAATCCTCCTATGATTACACTCTACTGAAATGCCAAATTTTGTAATGAATTATGTCATTCAATGGGTAAACAGGTTTTCTAGATTTAATCGATAGCATAATTTTCCCATTAGAGACACCATTAAAATGATATTAAAATATTTTTATAAAACTCAGTTCATAAGATATTTTATTTTTTCTATTCTTAATATATCAATACCAAGGATTAAAGGTCCTATAATTCCACTATAACACCATGCCTTACTTTAGAAATATTATTTTAAATATTCCAAACCAATAAAAAATTGACTATCATAATGATGTTTCAGTCATAAGAACATACAAGGATTTTTATTTAGAAAATTATAAGGTTCATTGTATGTCTCAGGTGTTCGGGTTGGTTTTAGGTAAGAAATGGAGTGTTTGGGATGCTGAAAACAGCTGATGCAAGTCATTCATAGTGTGAATGTGTTATCTTGACTATGAATGGGTATCATATGGTGTTACAGGCCATGAATTGTGAAATTGGGGACAATTAGATGTCATTCCTAATTATTCATGGTTAGACTACATGGGTCACACTAAAATGCTTTCTAGCAAATTTTTTTTAAAATTATTAATGGGGTTTCTAAAACAAACATCCCCTAAAATTTCATTAATTGGAAGTCACAAGTACAGTGGAATAGTGAATCTATGTCATGCCTATCATTGGATCCAGGATGATTCCTAGGGGTTTTCACTTCTATTCACATTAGTATATCCTCCTATAGTTATTTTGTTTGTCTATATTCCTATTTATTGATTTTATTGTGAATGTGTAGGGTTTCATATGAATGATATTTCATGAGTATGGGAAAATCATTTCACCAAAATGGTATTTTTTTATATGGATTAAAAAGTATTTCCCAAGGGGATGAAACTATTATTCTTTCATAGTTTGAGTTAATGTATGAAATTTCATGGTTTTATTTTGTTTCTATGGATTTAGAGTGAAATTGTTCTTTGATTCTATTTTATTATTTGAGGATTTTGTGTTTCCTATAATTCGGTGTCAATTATTAATTTAACGCAACTAGATTCTCTTGATTCCTGTACCGATGCATGACTGTTGAATTATTACTAAATTATAACTATTTAAATTAATATATTCAATTAATTATAATTATTTCTATTAAGATTTTTTGGAAGCATTATCTTTTTATATAACCTTATGATGGTGAGAGATGGCTAGTTATACTTGCATAAGGCTGGACAAAAATATTTTATATATTTTGGACTATATAATATAAATGAAAAAGTATATAATGACATCAGAATTCCTTATTTATTTCTGTATGTAATTATTTCATTTTTTTGATGTGTATGAATTATGGTTCCACCATCTAGGTTGATGATTTTTATATATATAATCAATTATATTTTTGTAATATTAATTATAATAAAATGCATGAATTGGATCGAACAATATTTCATCGCCACATTTTCACCAGTGCACTAGATGGATTTCTTATGGCTTAGTCCATGTTTCAAATGGAAGTCCATGACTTTTTGGATCCCATGGGGTGTTCTCCATCATTAGATATAAATGGTTTCAACATACTGGACCATACGTATAATCCCATGGATGCCTCCAATTCGAGGTGTGCCATGACATTAGAGGGATTTCAATTGTTTTTCTGGTGGGGACAAATCACATGTGTTTACCCTAGGTGGATAGATAATTACTAGTATAAACAAACAATTGGTTGAGTGGTCTATCCTTGAGTGACCATGTACCCGAAGATGGGTCACACACCATCTCTTGAGATTGTTCTAACGTGGCACACCATAGTGAGGCCCTTGATGTTGTGATGTGTTTACTATGACATTGATGGATGTGATTTAAATCGATAATTAGGTGTTGACCCATAAAATAGTTAAGGGATAAGGATTCTAGGTGGGATTCCTATGTTTTAGTGACAAAAATTGGAACCCTGAGATGATGAATATGTGTATTGGAGAAATGGTTGTCGGTGTCACACTAGAACTCAAAATGACGTGTAATCCTAATTAGGATAAGGTGATAGTCATGGGCGTGGGAATTCATCAAGCCCTTGATATATTTTTAATTTATTATATTTTGGATATGTGGATCACCCAAGATTCCTAGAATTAAATAGTTCAGTATGGACCTAATTTTATTACCTAGGATTTCGAGGATTCACTTGTCCATGTGGCTGAGATCTGAGGATGCCCACAATTCAATGAACCTAATATCATGATATATTTGGGTAGGATACTTAGATTGAATATAATATAGTGCATTTGGTTGATGCAAAAGGTACTACCTAGGATACAATATTAGATCCTTGAGATAGAATGAATATAAGAATGCTCACAATTCATGGGATTCCATTGATATAGTGAGACTATTGTGAATCCCCATGATGTATACGAATCAAACTATAATACCATAACACCATTTTTAATTATTGGTATCCTTGTTATTAATATGGTGGTATAAGGTGTTGTGTGGTTGTACATACCCAAGAACAGATGTTGTAAATCACATGGATGACTGTTGGATCCCATCGATCAATATATAATATACCGCCTAGAATCGGGTAGATGTTCTAAATATTGTTCAGTTGTGGTGTCACATGATTATGGATTCCCAGGTGAGTTGTTTTAGGATATATGAGGTTATTTGATTAAGTATTTTGGAAGTTATCTCCGATATTTTTAGTAACAAAATAATTACCATTGTTAATATATATATATATAACTAATTTTATGATTTTAATATAATGTTTCATAAATTTTCCTAAGTTTAATGACATATAAACCATATAGAACCTATATAATTGGTTTGAATGTAGTAACCACATATTTTACCATCCATACAACACCTATTCGTCCTAACATTCATGATCTTCAATTCTTACCTTATAAAATACAATCTTCTACTTGGAGATTCCCTTTTCTATAGATATAAATGGAGACCACATCCACCCCTTCCATGCTTCACATACCTTTTGATTTCATCATGAAACTCTTGCATAATTATATATTCAATATTTTTAATATTTTTAATCAAGTCTCTGGTCACCAAAAGATATCCTAACCTCTCCATTTTTAAAAATACTTTGAACAAAAAGTCAAAAGTATCAATGGTGGTATCACGTCATTATAAACGATTCCTTCTTAATATTTATTTCTTATAAAACCTTTAGTATATTCTATATCTGATACTATTATTACAATATTATAAAATATTTTTTTTTATGTTGTTATAATAATCATAATTCACTTTTATTCCTTCACCAAAAAAATAATAATTAAAAATTGAATCACGTGTACGTGTAGACTAACGCCTCCATGCACATGGTGTCCTATTTTTGAAAACATATTGTATCATTGGTTAATTATTTTAATAATAATATTTTACATTTAAATAACTATTAATACTTTTAAATAATAAATCAATTTTTTTTCTCCCACACTCTTGTTTTAGGGAAAATAAAATTATCAACCATGTTGATTTGGGAATTAACATCTCTACATTGAAACTCATTTCGTTTTTTATCATCACCAATCACGAATGAGATTAAAAATAATCATGATTTAAAAAATTTACATCCAAAAAAATATTAATAAACTTTTGGTAGTCATTATTTTAAAAAAAAACTAACCAATGTCAACATGCCAAGAGATTCACAAAAATGAAACAACTCACTTCAATTAACCAACATAAGTTGCAAGGATTTAATAAATAAACAAATATTAAAAGTAAATAAACCATATGAAACTAATTATAAATAAATATGGTTCTTACTATGGTTATTAGTGAACTTAATTTAATTATATATGAATTAATTTACATGTTCCTAATTATTTCGGACATATTGGTAAGAGAATTTTGTCTCAAACTACCTTTTCTGAGACACATTTTACATTATACAACAATTTAATTTTATACAGTGAATATGATTCCTAATAGTATTGTTATCCTGAAATATATTATTTACATTGTATTTTAGGTTTATTATAAATCCCTTTTTACTTAATGGGTTTTTGTTAAAAATTTATAATGGTCTCAAATCATGTTATTTTCCCCAAGGTTGTGAATTTACTTCTTTACATTGATTATAAATGTCTATTTTCTCCTATAATTTCCCTTCAAATATGTTTTATTTCCATTATATTTTATGAAATTAATCTCTTTAGTTTAAATGGTCTCTTATTGGGGATCACATTCTATTTCATAATGATTTTCTAATAGGACTGATCCCAGAATATGCACATGGCTCATTTTCTTCCATATCAATTTCCTAACTAACAAAATATTTTTATATGATGTTTCATGTTACCTTAAGAAATCTATTCACATTTTATTATTGAATTATTTTATAATTTATTATATATTTGGGGTTTCACTAACATGTTTTGATAGACTCTAAACATAATCTTCTTGATTAATTTCAAAAAATATTTTATTCTTAAATATGGATTTAAAATTTTCTAAACTTCATTGATTATAAAAAATGAAGGTTATATTCAACTACAATGACTCTCGTTAAAAATCAATTAAACAGAACTATTTTGAATGTTTTCCACATGGAATGTTTTCAATAGAAGGAAACTAATTCTCATGTTTCCTTGTGAATATATATTTCCATAACGTTTTTGATCTTCTAGGAGTCCTATACTAAATGTTTCTATGTTTTAAAAAAGGATATTCTTATTCTCATAGTTTAATAAATTATTCATTTTAAATTGTCATATATGAAAATGGAAATTCTAATTTTTAATTATATTTTTATAATTTTTCTAAGATTATTCTTCATCTATGGTGTTGGATTGAACAAGGATATTTTTTAAATGATATAATCAACATTGTTTATTTTTATAGATTATGATATTTTAATTTACAAATATTTTTTGATACATCACTTATTTTGTATTTCCTAAATGTGTTAATTTTTTTTCAGTACCATTCCCATGTGAATTCACAATGTTCTTTTACATGATTGAAGGGTATGCACCTATATTCCATATAAATGAACATATTGGGGATTTTTTCCTAAACCGTACATACTATTATTATATGGCGTTTGATTAATATTATTAATCATATATATTTAGTGGTATCAACCTATAATTATGCTTACTATAATTGGATACCCATTTACATACTAGAGGATTATCATTATATTTCTATTTATTAGATATTCAATGCTTCCTTAAGAAACCACATGAAAAGTATATAAAACCCATTTTTCATAGGTTTTTATGATATGTTGGTAAAAAACATATGGAACACATATGTATTATTTTAATTATGTGATGGGTGGGACCATATTTATATAGCCCTAAAATTCATTGGTTAATTTATTCATCTCATGAGATATCATGGTTCAATGTCAATGATCCATGCCAACTATGGTGTGTAGGTATTTAGTTTTTCCAACTATTTTATTTTCACAAGGAAGGGATCCATGACATATACATATAATTAAATGGTTTTTTTTCATAACATTTTAATGATTCCATAGACTTATGTTGTGATTATTGTTAAGATCATGATTTTATGATATTATCTTTTTATTCCATAATATCAAGATTATGATAATTATCCTTATGATATCATGTTTTTTCATATGTATCTCATGTTTTCATTTATTATTATATTGTTCATTTCTAATAGTTTGAACATACCACTTCTTATGTTCCCATTTCCGTAGGTTATAAAATAATGTATTTATATTTCTAAACAAAGAAGAGTATATTTGGTGTGGAATTTATGGGTGAGGTTGAAGTCTCATTATATATTTATAATCAAATTATATAGTGAATTTTTTTCCATTTAATGATAAGAATTGGGATTTATTATTTAGGTATTGGAAAAAATTATATAAAATTATAAACTATATTTTTCATGGATTGTAAATGTGAAAAAAATATTGTAATCGTAGATGTGTATCAAATTATCTACCGTATGTTCTGTCTTTTTATCACTAAAACTAGTATTGGAGGTCAAGTGGTGATATAGATTATATTAGAGAAGTGTTCAGATATCCTTAGAGGTTAGGATGGTATTGGTTGATTATGATTTATGATTTAGGAATAAATCTAGTGTTGATGATTTATGGATGTTCTATTTTCTCCAATATGTTAATAAACATTTAGTTTTTTTTCATTTAATAAACATGGATATTTCAGGATAATGATAATATAACTTTAGTGAAACCCCCAAGGATTATTATAGGTACTGGAGAACATCCTAAATTGTTTTTAAAGTAGATATTTTGTCATGTTTATTATAATTATATCTGTTTATGGAAAGTACAATGTGGATGTAGTTTTGTCACAGATTCATCTTAGGGTAAAAAACTAAAAATGATTTGGTTTGTTTTATCATTTTCCTCATTCAAGTCCATAGTCATTGCGTACATAATATTTACAAAAAATTATTATGGATTTGAACATATAATTTAATTTATATATAATGGATTACAAAACATAATTGTAAAATGACCATGGATAACATATATTAAATATTAAGACTTAAAAATTAGGGTATTCTGGTTATTTATTAATTTCTTCTTCAAAGATAATAGTTTTCCCTTTATATATTTACTAAATTATGTACAAATATCCCTAAACATAAATTTAAAGTTATTTATTGAGTAGGAAAGAACTGAGTTAAAAATGGATTTAAAAAATTGAATTGATTTTCTATGCATACGTTGTATTAGGAAAATAATTAGGGTTATTAATTTAATTATTATTAGAATAAATCTTTCCTGGAAAATTAATAACAACATAAAAATAAATGAACTGTAAAGGACAAAAATAAAATAATAAAGGAGTCTCATTAGAGATAATGTGATGAAGATAGTGATGGTAATACTACAAAATTTCATATATGTGAAAAATATTGAAGGAAGCACACTACATCTAGAATACTGAACCTAAAGCATCTAGAATATCTAGGAAAATTAATCATTCTGTTATCATAGTGGAAGAATAAGAATTGACTTATAGTTTTACATAAGATATTAATTTATAATTTTCAATTGAAATTTTATATTAAGGTATGTCAATAATTTTGATATCCGATATAATTTTATTAGTAAAAATAATTACAGAATTATGCAATTAATAATGGGGGTGTAACATCACAAGATTTCAGTATATATATTTCTCTTTAAATAATACTTTGTTCGATATCTTTCTTAACACGAACTAAAACAATTATCATGATACGATGTTAAATTCAAATAATAATCTTTAAAAGATAATTATTATATCATATAAGATATAATCATATTATATAAGATATTAAAATTCTTAAAATATGAAAATTGGTTTGAAATAATATTTGAAACAATTAATTTTAAAAAAAATTATTTAATAAAATCAATTTATAATTTTATTTTTATATAAAATGTTAAATATATTTTTTTTAGAATTTAAATTATATTAAATTAACTTCATGTTCAAATTTATAAAATTAAAATCATCTTAATATTAATTTTTAATATATTTTTGAAATAGTTTTTTAGGATGATTAGAAAAAATACTGATTTTGTCGAATTTTATTTCTAATTAGGATATTATCATAACATAGGAGTGAATTATATATATATAACATATTTTATCTAATGTAATATATATGTTTTTTAATATATCATGTTTATAGATTTATGATTTTCAATTTTTAAGATAAATTATATTTTTTATAAAAGTATTTTTTCAATATATTATAAGTGTTATTCTTCTTAGTTTATTTTTTATTCAAAATGGAAAGGGCAAGGGAGACAACACCCCTCAAGGGGGTCAGAAATGTTGGAGTCCAAGGGCATCCCCCAGCACAAAAGAGGCACATTATGGAGGGTGGAAAAAAATCGAGTCATAAATGATGAGAGTCACATCTTTCCTACCCAAGTGGGCAAGGGAGTCCGCCGCGAAGTTAGCCTCCCTCTAACTGTGATGAACAATCTTCCCATGTGATGTTCTAATCATGCACCTTCTGATGATGTAAGTCAGCTCTCAAGGAACCCCACTAGTCCTGTTCATGATCTTTGCAAGGGTTTCTGAGTCCGTCTCGATTTCGGACGATGTGAACTTCTTCCTTCTACACACTGACAGACCCGAGCCCAGTGCATGGACCTCCACACGTAGAGAATTTCCTGGCCCATAAAAGACACTAAAGGCGTAATATATTATAATTTTTAACATAAAAGTAAATCATATATAACTTATGGATTAAATTTGAATAAATGGTATATAAATATGGATTCCTCAAAGATAATTTTTGTGTGAAGGGTCCTATTTTATTTTTATTAATTAATTATTTACCATAACTAATCGTTAATGAAGTAAGTATATTATTTAAGATATTAATCGAATGTGACATAATTTTCAATTGATCAAATGTACATTAAACCATATAATTTTTTTTTGATTTTTAAAGTCATACCCACATGTCTCACAAACCATAACACACCAAACTCACCTAAAATTAAAGCACATCTATTCTAATGTATAAATTAACATTTTTTCCATAGAATGTTTCATTTTCTTCACATATAAAAAGGGGCACACTTCCACCCTTCCATACTTTACCTCTGACTCAATTTAATTTTTCAATACTGACCTAAATTCTTGTCATCTAATGTACTTACATGAACTCATGCCTATTTACACCATAATATATCTTTAACCCTCTGTTTTCACAATACTTTCAAGAAAAAGTTAAATGTCGTGATGAAGGTATCACATCTTATAACCACTATTTATTAATCATTATTTCATATAACACACTATTTAATTTAACACCAAAATCATTTTATATCAATGACTGTATGAAGAGATAAGTATTAATGATATTATGGTATGTTATAATAAAAATGGAATATCAATTTTTTGAGTTCTTCCAAACACATTGGAGAAATAAAAATTGCATTATATATATGTGTAGACAACTGCCTCTATGCAGAATGTGTCATATTTTTCATAATTACATAGCATGGATATTTTTAAAAAATTAATGAAAAAATATTTTATTTAAATAATAATTACGATTATATAATGATAAATCATTTTACTTTCTATATCCCTCCCATTTTATGGAAAATAAAATTGCTGACGGTGTGTACGTGCGAATTGTCACCTCCAAATAGAAACATATTTTATTTTCCATTATTTCCAACCATGGATGAAATTAAAATTGATTATAATGTTTAAAATTTATATTTAAACCATTTTTTATATTTCGGGGATATTAATCTATTTGAAAAAAAACTAACCATAGTCAACATGGAAAGATGATCACATAAAAATCAACCAAACCACCACCAGTAACCATTACAAGTGGAAAGTATTTAAAAAATTTAAAAAAAAATTTGTTAATAAATTGACACTCAAAATTTAATTAGTGGTTAATAAAGTTATTGTTATGTTTTAAAATAAACATAATTTAATTATACATGATGTTAAATAAAATTTAAAATTCATTCTGACATAATTGTGATGTTTTTTTACATGAAATCCCATCATTGTTAGAAATTTTACTTGATAGACCAATTTAATTTTATATGGTGCATATGATGCATAATTATTTGTTATAATGATATATCTTTTATTCATATAATTTGATTTTAATTTTCAATCTCTTTCCCATTTAAGGTTTCTGGTCAAAAAATTACTAAGGAAACCATTAAAGTCATTTTTCCCAAGTGGTGAATTTTCTTATTGATTTAGATCATTAAGGTATCATATCTCTTACAATTAACTTTTAAATATGTTAAATTTCAATTCTATTAGAGTATGTTATAAAAATTTCATAAATTTTTTATCATTGTGGGATTACGTTCTCGGTCAAAATGTGTCTCTAAATGTAATGATACCCAACCGTAACAAAAAACACTTTTTCTTCAGTTACTATGATTTACCTAATGAACGTATTTTCTATAATATAGCTAGTTACTTTCATACATATCTTCACCTATTATAAGTGAATGGATTTATCATATTTTATAATTAGGGTATCACATAATGGTTTCAATAGTCTTTAATCTTTTTCAGCATGATTTGATTAAAAATATATATTATAAAGTTATTTTTTAAAATTTTACAATGGGAAGAATTTTAAAAAATTATATTTTTTTTAAATACATCGAATATTTTTAAAATTATATAAATGAAAATATAGTTATGGTTTTCCGCATGAGTTGTATTAGATTTAAGGAATCTATTTTAAAGATTTCTATATGAACATATCTTTGAACAACATTTTTTTACAATATTTATTACTTACACACTTTTAGGTATTCAAGATGTGATGTTGTTATTCTCAATGATTAAAGAAATATTGAATTTTAAATGTGTTTAATGGAAAATGGGAATTATTATTTTCAAACAACTTTTTTGATGCTCCTTAGAGTGTTCTTTATCTATGATGAATGATTGCACATGAGGGTTCATCCAATGATACCATCTACCATCTATGTATATTTGGATTAAAAATTTAACTTTTACCTCTATGGAATGATTTATCGCTGTTTTTTTCTTGCATAATCATCCACTTGTAATGGAAATATTTTCCATTAATTACTTTCTTCATGGAATGACCAATGTTTCATTCCATGATTGAAATGTGTACACAATGATGAAAAGTACATCAAATGATTGTGTTAGTTTTTCTAAGTAGTATATTATAATATTATATGGTCTAGGTACCATAGATTTCTCATCTTTTATCATGATTATTTACCTATAATATTTCATAAAATCATTGTAATCCAAATTATTTTTCATGTGTTTATCATGATATTTCTTTTCATTGATAGATTTTTGAATTCTTTCTTGGGGACAACGAGATAATTGTATAAAACAAATTTTGTGTCCTTGGGTTATTAATATATTTTTATAAAAACGATTTGGAACACATATGTATGATTTTTATTATGTCATTAGTAGGAATGGAATTATATATCCATGAAATACATGGGATAATTTTAATATCTCCTGGGATATCATACTCTTGGGTTAGTGAACCAATAATAATATGCGTATATAGATAGTCAATCCAATTATGTTATGTTAATGAGGATTAGATATTTAAAATATGTTTATGATGTCATGTTTAATTTTCTCTATATTCCTATGATGTCATGATCTTATGTAATTATAATTCTTTATTCCATGTTTTTGTGATATCATATCTTTATTTAATTCTCTCAGGATGATGACCTTTCATATAATGATTTCATGTAAGTTTCACATCTCTTATATTATTCATTCTTATTATATTTTCTCTTATTGATATTACGATCTCTCATATTATTATATTTTCATTTCTCTAGGTTATAAAAGATAGAATTTTGTATTCTTAATCTATAAGTGTATTCGGTGTGGATAATTTATGGGAACCATTTAATACTCATTATGGATTTATTAGGATATTATATATTAAAAAATCGATTCTATTTAATGAGATAACCAAAGATTTATTAGTCAATTATTAATTCTAATTCAATTATACTCTAATGTAAAAGGTTATTAAATTGTAAAATTGAAAAAAATAATTTATAAATTTTCATTAAATAATGTGTTGCATGTTGTGTGTTTTCGACAATGGATCATGGAGTGTGGGTTTGGCGGTTCTACACATTCTTCTCATTCCACTTATTATTGATTTTTATTTTTTTATTATTACATAAATATTTTTTTTGATAAACTATTTAAATCCAATACTTTAAAGTGTCGGTTAATTGTTATAGTTCATATGTAACCTGGTTATCTTGATTTATTTATTTAAATTTTTAGACGATGATTGAAAAAAAATATTTTCAATAGATTTTTCATATAGTTTTAAAAATGGTGGAACACTAGTGTCTTCATAGTGATTAATTTATGATAAAATTTATTTAAAAAATACTAATTATTTTTATTTCATTTAGTTTATAAAAATATTATTTTCAAATAATTTATTTTAAAATAGATTTTCTGGGATGTTCTAAAAACTGGATGACAGAAAAACACTAGGTATTTTTGAAGAATATTTTATAATCAAACTCTACATATTCCATTAGGCGTCTGAAAACCCAAATTTTTTATGTAGGTTTGTTTTTAATTTTTTTTCAAGGTTTTATTGGTACTAAGGATGCACGGTGACAAATTTATCATAGGGATACCATATTTGTATTTTGGTTATGGATTTTTTTCACACTAGTTGTATATGCCGTTTTGGCCTCCCATGAATCATGGATTTCCTTCTAGGTCTTTATTCAATCGGATTTGATCTAATTTTTAACTTCAGTTATGTATTTTTATCATTTATATTTTTCATGTAGTAATTTTTTATTGATGTTAATCCAATGTATATATGTTCCATGCAAGAATGACTTTATGATTCCACTAAATGTTAAATTTAATTTAATTGGTAAAATCATTCCCATTATGTATACTTTGATTCACTCACATTATTTTATAGTCATTTCCTATCGAGAGCAAACCGTATGACTTTCCACAAGCATTCCCAACTACCTAGTTTATGGGTAAAACATACTTGTCTATGAAAATTGGATATTCAAGAACCTATGTCATCTTAATAACATAGTCTCTAATAAAATATTTTCAAGAACCACTCCTAGTAATCCATAATATCAGTATATAATATGACTCAATACATGTACCAAAGTGTGTTACTAATATTCTATTGGATAGAAACTTGTCACAGGGAAACAAAATATATTCAATGGTAATTATTTACAAAATAAATAATATTTATTAATCAATGGATTTCCACTGAGAATCCCACATGGTGCGCCCATATATTGGAAGTCCATGAAAAAAAATAGTTCTTAATATAAAGTATCCCAAAAACAATATGACTAAAATAAAAATCCCGCTCAATATAAAATATATTAAATAGAATACAAATACAAAGAAGGATGACATGGATGAAGAATCTACAATGCAAAATGAACAACCAAAAATACCCACCATTATCTCTGTATGACATTGATGTCTCTATCAAAACTCAAAAAACATTAATCAATGAGCACCCGTGATAAAGAAATACTATTGGATTGGGCTACCAGATACCTGAACCTAAACTAATATAAAATGCATTCCGTCTACCTATAAAGAGTTGTGTAAGATTGTTGGGATCAAATAGCTCGATTGTATTTCACCAATGATTTTATGCATTTCCATTTATCAGAACATTCAAAAAAAATATTTTAATATGTGATATTTAAAAATAAAATTTGTATCATTTTTAGTAATGAATTTCATTATCATAAGTGACTCTCAATTTGAAAACAACGAGGTTCATAAAATAAGACACTAATACATTCTTTCAAAAATAAATTTTGAAATTTTACATCCAAAAATCATTTTTTAAACGATATTTAATAAAATTATTTAGAGAAACACAAAAGATCCAAATTAATATAAAACAAATAAATTTCACTAATGGGAATGAAATTTAAATTTTTAAAAAACATATATCAAACAATGGTATGAATATGTATGAAAATACTAAATAACAGATACACTAAACTCACACATAAAAGTTTATGAACAAGAAACATATAAAATTTGACTGATAATTTTCCTACTAAATAAAATTCTCAATCAAATATAAAAAAAGTATTTCAATAAATATATTACATGATCAATGGAATCATATACAATACCTATAAGACAATCATAGAAAAACTTTGGTGGAAATAAATTATAGTTTATTGATGATATTTTTGGTATATAATCTATCAAAATATCTATTTATACCTCATTGGTGGAACTCCATAAGGATTATGATATATCCCACACAATGGGTATATATTCAGTATTTTAATCACTAAATAATAATTTCCTCCAATTATTTCATTTCGAAAACAAATATCCCCATTATAGGATCAATAGGCGGTGACGTAATAGTTATCAAATTTCAAACAAAAACATCATATAGTAGTATCATATCCTCATCCCATATCCTTATACCCACACATGTGAATCCCTAATGGGTTACACACAAAAAAAATAAAATCATATAATTTTAAAATTAAAAACACAAAAAGAGGGTATGATGATTCCCTTGGGGTGTATGTTGTTTAAGGAAATAATTTATATGGATACAATGAGTTCATGAAGTTTGAAACTATTAATTTTATTTTCCAAATTCTCTTTGAAAATATATCTCACAAATAAATAATTTTTAAATATCTATTCCATGATATAAATAATACTTCATCTCTAAAACGTTTTAGTTTTATATAAAATTATTGGAACAAAAAACAACTAACACAAGTTCATTAAATAATTTCAAATGAATTACAACAATTTATAATTAATAAATAACAATGGAATAAATTAAGAACACATAAAATTACAATAAATTGAATTCCTTAACATTAACTTCCCATTTTCCATGACGTTCTTCCATGTAATCCATTACATATGGAAAAAAACCCCATTGAGACATTGTTCAATTAATAAAACAATTTTTAAAAATTTGAAAAATCATAATAATATATTATTTTTGAAGTATATAATTTACATAACCTGATCCTAACATGTCTTGTCATGAAAAAAAGAAAATTCTAGAAACACAAACTCTATTAGTCCTAAATAATGTAAATCATTCAAGTATGAAGGTAGGAGGTTGCAACATGATGTTTTCATAACCAATAACGAAAGAAAAAAATATTTGAACCAAATAACTATATAGAATCTACCCATAACTAGACTAATAAAAGTGAAATCAAAGAAAATAATAAGAAAAGAGAATGAGAAAAGTAAATAGGATCAAACCGTGAAAATTTTTGTAATAATTAAATAAGTAAAATAAAAAATATCAATGTGTAAAGAGGAGGGGTATCTCCGAGGAATCTCCATTGATGGTTCATTTGACATGGAGGAGAGGAGGGGTGAAGAAAATTCAAATATATCATGTTATATTTGGTACTTCAAAAATAAAATGAAATGAGGTAGGTCACATGGTTATGACACATGGTTTCTCAAATCATGTGTCAACCGTGAACCCTTTACTAGGGTTAATGTAAAATAAATTTTTTGCATGTTTTTTCAATCCCTTCGAAAATATAATGAATCCTCTCATAAAAAATGAAGGAATATCATGGGAATGACACATAATTTTCTCTAAATATTCATTAATCATGTGTATAGCTTGAATATTTAAAATCTAGAAATTCATGATGATGTTGACCTAGAGGTCATGAATATGGATGGAAGTTAATAAATAAATAATAAAATAGTGAAAATGATGGTTATGTTATATAACTAATTCATTTTCATTTAATATTATGAGGAAGTAATAATAAAAATTTATACAAAAATGGTGTATTTGGCTCGGAGGAGGGGATTTGATGTGTTTTGATAACTATCACTAAAACATTAAGGATTGTCTACTCAGACTCATGTGTGATAAAAATTAGAAAAAATAAAATGCCAATACCATTGTTAAAATTATTATATTATTGAAAGATACATGATGTTTTTAAAGGGCCCCTATATTCCCCAGAATCATTATGTCATAAAATTTAATTAGGTATTTTTTAATCATTTTCAGGATGATAATATTAAAAAACCAATGGGTCATATTTCTATAGTTGATCAAACAAAATGGTAGTATCGCACTATATTCTCTCTTTTTTCTTTATTTTTTTTAATATTCATTAGGTTATAGGTCAATTATACTTTTATGTAATCATATACATTATATTGTGTCAATTTTAATCCATGTATTTTTCTGTGTGTTTGATTTAGTTTTTTTGAAGTTTTTATTAGAATGTCCTGATTTACTCAATTTGTATGGTTAAAAAATTCATGTTGATCAGTTGAGCATTATGTATTTATTCAAAATTAATGGGTTTGAATAATATTTTTATATATTAACACAATATGATGGTTTTATTTTATTTGAATTTCACATGTAATATATGTGTAATGAATTGAAATTAGACTCATATAACCTAAATAAATATTTACGATTTTTTTATTTTATTAACAAAAAGTATTTTAATTATTCCAAATTATAGGGTGATAGTAATTTTCTATAAAATGGATTTTGAACTCTACCAAATGTAGTTTATCATGAGTTGAATTGTGGTTGGATAGATAATGTCAATTTCCTACTAGAAATTTATATCACAACCAAAAATCCAATGGACATGAACCTAGTCAGCTGACCACATGGGTCTCCTATAGTTCTTTGGTTTCCTTCCTAGAAGTTAAAAGGATATTACCCACAAAGTAATAGGTGAATTATGGTATTATAGATAATATTAATTTCTTTCTAATAATTTCGTTCACAATGAAATGTCCATGGGACATGAACCTAGTAAACTACTTCCTTGGGTCTCCTGTAATTCCATGGTATATTTAACATCACACCATAGATAATTCCCCATTAGTTATTTTATCTAAAATATTCTCACTCTTATAGGAAAACATACATTATTTTAGTTTATTTTTTCCTCAGTAATACACATCCTGATAAACCATCATAGGAGTTCACATATCTGAATCACTACTATAGGCCTAGAACGATTAACTATAGAGTTCTACCTAGTTAGTCTCTCGAAAAGAAATGTGCACCTTGTTACCATGAGTAGTATCATTTAGTTTTTTAATTATAACTTTTTTATGGTTATTTCAATCTAATACTATTTAAATTATAGAAACCATAATGTGGACCTCAAACACCAAACACAAGAAATTCCATGGTACTTCTGGTTGGGTATTGGCTCTCATAACATTTGTCACAACCCAACATCCATGGGACATGAAACTATTCAACTAACCCCATGCCTCTCTTGTAATACCTTTATTACATTCATAAACACCATGATCTATTACCCACCATACCACTTATCAGAAGAATAACACTCCTCATATGGTAACACTTCTTCTATTCAATGTGTTTTTCTGCACTCACACACACCCTGAGAAAAGATCCCAACAAGTCACCAATCATAATAACTACCTCAGGCCAATAACAATTAACTATGGATTTATAATCATTACTCCTGTATATATATGTTTTTTGGATTATATTATTATTTATTAGAATGTATTTAGATTGTAATTTATCATCTTTAGATCCCCCAAAATTGTGTCTCGAGTTGTTGCATCACACGACCTCTGGTGAGCCTCCCCGTATGCTAGGGTCTACTGACAAATAATATGGTTCTAATAGAGATATGAAATGGGGAGACTGTACCCAATAAATTTCTATCACAAATAGTATAATCATAATAAATAACCAACATATGAAATTGAGCAATAGATAATTGGAATATAATAAAGACTCAGAATCAATAATAAATTAAAAAATAATCAATCGTGAACATGCTATTATTCACAAGATGTGTGAATGTATTAGTTAATACATAAATATGCATAATTATAAGAAGAAAATACCCAAGTCCATATATAGTAGAATCCTTAGAACTAGTGTAGCACGGTGTCCCTAATCTCCCAAGTACTTGAGTAACAACACATAATATAAACCATGATATTGAACATGAAGCCATCATGTATGTTCTGGTACTAAGTGGTGTCCCAAATATGGTGTGAGATAATCTCCATAGTGAATCACCAATGTATTATAATGTAAACTGGACTGTCAATATAAAATAAGTAGGGTGAAATTATAATAAATAAAGCAATGAATAAATAAATGTAATCATGTTTGGATCAGGTTCCTCATGGACACATTGACAACCATAATGGCTTTGGCCAAATCCAGAATGTCTCTGAACATCTATCACAATGTATATTCATATATATATATATAAGTATTTATGAATATATATATATATACTATATATGTAACATCATATATTGATATATATATATTGTACCTCCTAGGTCCTGAGGTTTAACTATGTTATCCATTCATAGTCATAACAGTATAATAAGGGTATGATTATGTAAATAAGAGTATGAGACCAACATCTAAATGAGGATATATAGTTCCATGCTAGACCATCCCAATAAATTATTTGAAACATAATTTCCCACATCCTAATCATGGGGTGTGAAATGTCATGTCCAACAACCAAAATGGATGTCAGACTCCAGGTCTAATATCATGGACCAAGACGGTGTGATGTATCATGATCAATAAACCTAACTGAGGTATCTGAATAACAATCATGTATAAGGAAATAAAAAATTCCTTATGAGCCCTTAACCATTGAATTCTGTAAATAATAAACCAGTATTGATCAAGGTGTAGTGTGATTCCAATGACCTAGGAGACCATCCAATGTATTCATACATGAGAATCCATGGTTTTCTCAAGGTATAATATTAGGAAATCCGAATTTTTCCTTTATTATGTTAAAACGTTCCAAGATATTATACATGCCGTTTTTAATTTAAATATAGGTAATAAAGTTTTCCCTGTTAGTGTGAATGATATATCATAATTGTGAAATATCATTTATAACATGAAATAATGTCGTCATAATAATCCATGCTGCATCATTTCAATTCCTTATTATGTGAAATCCATCACACTAATCTAGATTAAGGTAAAATTGGTAAGGAATAGGGGGAATTATCCAACCCACCTACCAATACATTTTATTCAATTTCTAATTGTTAATTATAATTGAAATGAGTAAAGAATCATGTTTAATATTAAAATTATGGTCCAATAGATAAATTGTATTAATAACCACTTATTTTATTCCTCTGACTAATTCTACTAGAATGTGGTATGAAAAAATCTCCCAAAGGTGTTGTTGGAACAAATAAACAACCCAGGTGAATTTTGATAATTTATTCAATGTCACCATATGTAGTGGTTAAAATTCTGGTCATAAACTAAGATCTATTTAAAATGGTTCAAAATCATGGTCTTAAAATTTAATATAATAAGTTTTATTTTTAAAATTGAGACACAAAATTTCATGATCATATTACAACAAAGAATGTTAAAAATGATGATACATTAAGGGGAACACATATAGCGCACCAGACATATAACAAAGATGATACATGTTCCCATACTCAAGATTTTATTAGAGAATCAATGAGATAAAATAATGAAATAGAAAGACACCCGAAATTAGAACTTATGATCTCACATAGAAATAAAATTTTATATGTAATGATATACTCATAAAAAATGAAATAGTAATTTCAGACTAACCAAGGGAGATCAAACCTGTAAAATGATTCTAGGAGAAGGTGTTATGAAAGGATTGGATAAAAAATGGGTGGAAACCATAAATGATGTAGGTTAAAATTTTTAAAATGACCAATGGTATAGGGTTTCACAGTTTGGGGAAAACGTTTTTTGGAACTGTACACCTAACTTGGTGCCACTACTAGTTATGTGGCACTAACCATGTGGGTTAGGTGTAAGGCTTGACAAACCATGAACAACCCATACAAATCAAATCTCCATCATGTCTATACCATTTCACATGGTTTCCCTATAATGACCCACACTTTTCATACATTGTTAATACTTCAAAATTGAAGCACACTTATTACAACATATGACAAAACCACAAAGGACCTTATAGGTATAGTGTCTTTAGAGACTGGGAAACATAAACAACTGGTTCATAAATCTTCTATAGTGTCTCCCATTTGTTTCATCATATCTAGGGTACCTTTTAGCATATTCTACTTAATATCCATCTTCCTGACCTGGGGAAAAGAAATCATAAAAGGGTGAGCTCAAATGCTCATCAAGGGCAAATAAAGGAAATAAAAATCATATCATATCTTTATGAAAATCAAAACCTGCAAAAGAGATCATAATATCTTAACATGGAATAAATCATAGAAGTGAAAATGAGATCCCCATAATCATAACATAAAACTTGAAACTTTGTGGCATGCACACATAATCATGGAAAATCATTTCTTGTTAGTCATGACTCATTGCCAAGACTATCTTAGTGGACAAAGTCCCTTTCTGAACCGAGTTCACTCCTCGTTTCAGTCCTGTATCACTGAACCGAAATAACCTTCCGTTCCAGCCATGTCTATCTCATGAGATATAAAATCTTTACCCAATGCATTGGAGGGAGATATAGGTCCCACCCATCTTATAATGAATCATTTCTTATGTGTTCCACATAATCATAAAACATACATCATCACATAACACATGTAACAAAAATGGGATTCTTGAAACATCATGACATCATAAATAAATTCATATAAGAGAAATGAATTCATAAAAATAATTCCATCACAACATGATCAAATCAATGTAATAATAGGGATAAAAACAGAACCCTTTATTATCATAGATGGAAAATAATTTTGATAAAACACTTGAACTCCATTCTTGAGGAAAATATCCTTTCTTCATCAAAAAAAAAAAAATTTCTTTCATAACATGTCATACGACTTTAAAATAAAAGAAGTTGATTAAAAATAAACTTGAAAACATTTAAAGGACGATTCTTGGAAATTTTGTTTTAAAAATCCATTCATGCCGTATAAGTTAAAAAAAACATTCTTCGTACTTTTGTCGGAAAAGTCAAAAAGTACCTCGTACGAAAAACGACAAAAGATTCCTTTCATATCTTTTACTAAAAACTCACCGAAGGGTAAAATTGGATATAAAATATTGTTGAATGATGGAAATAATATTACATATTGAGGGAACATGGATGTGGATGATAAAATACGCACCGGTAATTACCAAAGTAAAAACAATATCGGATTAAAGTGAGATTGTGATATTTTTCCTTACCTTAGGTCCGATTTGCTTTGTTCGTGTCCGAAGCTCCTGTATAATGGCTTAAATAATGTTATTGACTTATTCTAGAATCATACATATTGATATGATATCATATATGGTCATATTATTAGCTTCTTGTTAGTAATATTTCATTGTTACTTGTTACTCGGGTCTTTATAACTTTTTGTTGTTATGCGTGTTTTGTTGAATAAATTCTTATTCTTATCTTTAGGTTATAGATAATTCATTTCCAGAATGGTATTAGTGTAGTATATACCATATTCATTCATTCAATTCATTTATATAATCATTATGAAATGAAGATCATGTAGAACGAGTCGCATCACATCGTGGAGACGGTATTCCGTACGTACGCACGAGTGATGATATCGTTCCTATGATTGTGGAATTGTATTGGAGTATATATATATATTATTTCAGTATCAATATTACTTAATAATAATCATATATAGTTACTCATTACACCATTATTCCCATCCTTGTAAGGTGATGGTGGAAAATAGATTACACCACGGCGTGGAGACGGTATTCCGTACGTACGCACGCGCGGTGATTTCGTTTTTCCGTAGGATGGATAGAAGGTGAATTAGGGTTGTTTCATATTTATAATAACATATCAGTATGTAAGTAATACTGATGTTATTACTTTATCATGAAACAACTAAAGAAGAAGAAGTTTAAGAAGAAAGAAATTGAAAAGATCGGTAATGGATATTACCTCTTCTTTGGAACGCCTCTTTGAATCCTCCACTTAAGGAACTAAGATTGGTCTTTGGAGAATACCAGGACCTCTAGGATTATTCTAGGGAAGTGGAGAGGAGAAAATGGCAAGGTTTGGCCGAGCTTGAGTGCTCAAATTGGTGTGAGGAGGAGGGGGAGGAGGTGTCCTTTTATAAGGGAGGAGAGGGGCATCTTAGGAATACCTCAAAATATTATTTTATAATAAAGTCAAAATCGTTTTATAATGGTTCCAAAGGGTCTTATTTCGGAGCTAAAGTGGGGATGGGTTGAAATCCTATCAACCAATAAGATTTAGACAAGTTTAGGGTATTATTTTAACCTTATCAATTAGATTTAACTCTATGTTAAATAATTTAACTTTTACCGTGTCTTTTTTGTTTCTTTCACTATATGGTTAATACACTTACTATAACATGCCAAAAGAACCCCAAATTGTTTATTATTAATATATATATCCTTATCTAAGTCATATGGCTGATCCTTAGATTTTTAGTAATAAAATAACAATTAATAATATAATATTTGATTTAAAAACTATTTTGTGTCAATTTTGACACTATTTGATATATGATTTTTTTGAAAGTCATAACAGAATTATTTGTTCAAAACAAGTTTATTAAATCAACACTAATATATCATAGTAACCTAGAAAATTAGTTTAAATCATAAAAAGTCTCAAATTACATTCATTTGAGCATTTATAACATCAATTATGTTAATATTTCCTTAAAAGGGTAATTACTGCATCATCGTTGTGTCATAAATAAATTACTTTTTTTAATGTCTAAAAATTATAAATAAAATATCATTATGTAGGAAATCTTTTTAGCTTTCTAATGAATATTTACAATCAAATTTATCTTATGTATAACCCTATATTAAAAATGTTTTAGTAAATAAACATTGATTTTAACTCTTTTAACTCTTCTTTGAATTAAATAATAATAAATGTCCTAATCTAATCCAAGTGGACCTAAATGGTCATATTATATTCATAAGGTTGTTTTTGGCCGAATTACACTTATCCAATAGAATTAGTACATGTGTTAGGGTAATAGTAATATCATATTTACCCTAAGTTACCCTATTTACTATTAACCGTGGTAAAAAAAAGTAAAAAGTTACTATTCACCAAAATTTATTTTCATCTCATTGAACCACATTTTAGTCCTTGATATTAACCGTGTCTGTCGGATTTTTGAAATTCCATTCACAGAAGCGGTAAAATTAAGTTTTATGCAAAATTCAGTTTTTAACCTACCACTTAGTGGTTTCACTATTCATCAAAAATTGAATGTTTTCAGAAAAATACCAAAATTTTACCCTAGGCTAATTTCGATATTCTGAGTCCAAAAATGAAGTCCATTTTGAAAAATAAAATTTATAAAATTTCAAAAAGTGGTTATTACTATTCATAACGGCTAGTTTTAATAGCATATTATTGTTTAGTGAAACTCGGTATTGCGTACGACGCAAGCTATCGAGGAAGGTCGCGATTGCGTGTAAAGCAAGTCCAGCAAGTGTTGTGTAGAAAAAGATTCCTTTGATGATTTATATAACATAAAAGTCTCGGGTGTTACATTCTACCCCCTTAAAAAGAATTTCGCCCTCGAAATTCATCACTTTGTAACAAACAAATGAGGATACTTCTCCCTCATCATATCCTCAATCTCCCAAGTAGCTTCTTCAAGTTGGTGGTTCCTCCATAAAACTTCACCAAGCGAGTGGTCTTGTTTCGTAGGTCTTTTTCGCTACGATCCAGAATCTCTATCGGCTGTTCTTCATAAGAAAGATCTTGCTCCAGCGGTACAACTTCTGAGCTGAGTACATGTGAAGGATCTGGTATGTAATTTCTCAGAAGAGATACGTGGAACACATCGTGAACTTGAGAGAGATTCGGTGGAAGCGCCAATCGGTAAGCTACCTTCCCAACACGATCCAGTATTTCAAAAGGACCGATATATCTAGGGCTCAACTTCCCCTTCTTTCCAAATCTCATAACCCTCTTCCAGGGAGATATTCGTAAGAACAATTTATCGCCCACTTCATACTCTAGGTCTTTTCTTCGGTTGTCGGCATAACTTTTCTATCGACTCTGAGCTGCTCTTATGTGTTGTTGAATAGATCTAACCTTTTCTGCCATTTCATCAACGAGATCAGGTCCTAATAGCTTTCTTTCCCCAACTTCATCCCAGCAAGTTGGAGTCCTGCATTTCTTTCCATAGAGAGCTTCATAAGGAGCCATCTGAATACTGGAGTGAAAGCTATTATTATTAGAAAATTACACCAAAGGTAGGTGTTGATCCCAACCTCCTATGAAATCCATAGAGGAAGCTCTCAACATTTCTTCTAGGGTTTGAATTTTTCTCTCAGACTGACCGTCTGTCTGGGGATGATAAGCAGTGCTGAAACTCAACTCTGTATCCAGAGTATTCTGAAGACTTCGCCAGAACTTCGAGGTAAATCTCGGATCTCGATCAGATATAATAGAAAGTGGTACTCCATGCAATCTTACCACTTCCTTTACATTTATCCTGGCAAGCTGATCTAGAGAGAAATCCTCTCTAATAGGAATGAAGTGTGCAGACTTTGTAAGACGATCAACTATGACCCAGATATCATTATTGCCTTTGGATGTTTTAGGAAGTCCTGTGACAAAGTCCATAGTGATGTTTTCCCATTTCCATTCGTGTATGGGTAATGGTTGTAACATCCCCTTAGACTTCTGTCTCTCAGCTTTAACTTGTTGACAAACCAAGCATCGAGAGACATATTCAACAACATCTCTTTTTCATGCCATCCCACCAGAAGTACTCTTTCAGGTCCCTATACATCTTCGTGCTTCCAGGATGAATAGAGAATGATGAACTATGAGCCTCATCCAGCAGCTCTTTCTTTAATTCGAGGATGGGAGGAACACAAACCCGATTCCTGAACTTTATTATCCCATCACAATCAAGGTTGAATTCTGGAACATTTCTCACCTTCTTTTGTAACTCGACATCTTCTTTCTGTGCCTCTTTAATCTTCACATGTATAGATGGTTGAACATTCATTTGAGAAAGATAAGATTTTTCCCCTTCCATTATAATTCCAAGATCCATCCTTTGTAAATCCATAAATATTGGATCTTTTGTGATCCTCATCATGGATAAACTAGCATGGTCTTGTCGACTTAATGCATCTGCCACCTTGTTTGCTTTCCCAGGGTGGTAATGGATTGAGCAGTCATAATCCTTAATCAGCTCCAACCATCTTCTTTGGCAAATATTCAGCTCCTTTTGTGTGAAAATATACTTTAAACTTTTATGATCAGTATAAATATCACACCTTTCACCATAAAGGTAATGCCTCCAAATCGTTAATGCAAAGATTACCGCAGCCAACTCCAAATCATGTGTTGGGTAATTTTGCTCATGGATTTTCAACTGTCGTGAGGCATAAGCTATCACCATATCATTTTGCATAAGAACACACCCCAATCCCTTCTTGGATGCATCACTGTAGATCACAAACCTTTCTCCACTACAAGGCAGTGTGAGCACAGGTGCACTGGATAACCTTCTTTTCAACTCCTTGAAATTTTCTTCACATTCCTATGTCCAAACAAACTTAACTCCTTTCCGAGTCAACTTGGTGAGTGGATTAGATAATCGTGAAAAATCTTTTACAAAACGTCGATAATATCCAGCCAAACCAAGAAAACTTCGGATTTCGGTTACTGTTGTTGGTCTTGACCATCTTTCGATAACCTCTGTTTTTGCTGGATCCACAGATATCCCCTCTTTTGAGATTATGTGACCCAAAAATGCAACTTTTTAAAGCCAAAATTCACACTTGGTAAATTTGGCATAAAGCTTCTCCTTTCTCAGGGTCTTCAATATAATTCTCAAGTGATCTTCATGCTCTTCCTTTCTATTTGAATAGAAAAGAATATCGTCTATAAAGACTACCACAAATTGATCAAGATAGTCTCTAAAGACTCTATTAATTAGATCCATGAAGATAGCAGGGGCATTAGTAAGACCAAATGGCATCACTATAAATTCATAGTGTCCATACCTTGTACGGAAAGCCGTCATTGGTATATCCTCCCTTTTGACCCTTAATTGATCATACCCTGAACGAAGATCAATCTTGGAAAAGTATTGAGCTCGGCGTAGTTGGTCAAATAAGTCATCAATACGTGGGAGAGGATATTTGTTCTTGATAGTGATCGTGTTAAGTTATCGATAATCAATGCAGAGTCTCATTGATCCATCTTTCTTCTTAACAAATAGAACAGGTGCTCCCCAAGGTGACGCACTAGGGCGTATGAATCCCTTATCAAGATTCTCTTGGAGTTGCTTCTTCAATTCCGGCAACTCAATTGGGGCCATTCTATAAGGTGTCATTGAAATAGGCAAAGCACCCGGTACGAGTTCTATTGAAAACTCAACTTCACGATTTGGTGGAAGACCTGGCAATTCCTCCGGAAAGACATCATCAAACTCCCGTACAATGGGCATATTCTTAATCGTGTGTTTCTCACCAACCATTTGAGATAAATAACCTTCATTTAGTGGAATCAATACCCATAAGATGGAAGAAATTTCCACTGGAAGGTTATATTCATCCTTGCATTGATAGACGATCGTAGATTGATCTGGAATATGAAATGTGACTTCCCTTCTTTGGAAATTGATATGAGCTCCATGTAGAGAAAGCCAATCCATGCCAAGAATCACATCAAATTCCACTAAAGGAAGGATCACAAGATTTGTAGGAATCACTTTCCCACAAACTTCGATCGGAGAAGAATTATAAACTTTTGATGCGATTGATGTGCCATTAGGTGTTGTCACAGCTAACTCAACATCTAATTGTTGAGGTAATACGGTGATACCCTTAGAAAATTTTTCAGAAAAAAAAGAGTGGGTGGATCCAGAATCAAATAAAACATTTGCTACTTTAGAGTGGATGGTAAGTGTACCTTTCACCACATCGTTATCGTACTCCACATCGCTGATAGAAATTTCATGTGACTTTCCTTTGTCTTTAGCCTTAAGAGTTTGTTGACGTCGACCATCATCATCAACCCTTGGATTTGGGCATTGATTGGCATAATGCCCCATCTCCTTGCACTTGAAACATTGAAGTGTAGTAGGTTCATTCTGTGTATCCCTTCCTTTGTTTGCATCATTAGACATCTTCTTCCCATTATCACGGCATTCAAATGCCCGATGACCTTCCTTTCCACATTTAAAACATTTACTTGTCCCTTTAAGACAACTCCCTCCATGTTTCCTTCCACACTTTGAGCATAAGGAAAAGCTCATCTTCTTTTCCGTGTGCTCTTTAGATTTTTCTTTGAATTCCATATTCCTCTTCTTATCAAACCCATGTGACTGATGGGTTACTCCAATCTCCATCTCGACTTTGAGAGCACATCGAACGATTTCCTCGTAGCTATTGAAGTACCTTATGGCTAACGCCCTTCGAAGACTTGGTTTTAAGCCACTAAAGAATCGATCGATCTTACTCTTAGGTTGGATAATAATACCAGAAGCGTACCTTGCAAGTCTGGTAAAATTTTCTTCATAGGTACCAACAGATTCATCATCCCTTTGCTTCAGTTCACGGAACTCTTTCTCCATCTTTGTTCGGAGAATACGAGGGAAGTACTTATTGAAAAATAATTTCTTGAACTCGTTCCATTCCATAGACTCAATTTCATCCCTTTGACTCGTATTCTTAACAAGATTCCACCATTGATCCGCATCTCCTTCCAAACGATACACTGCTAGGATGAATTTATCATGCTCAGAACATTGAAGAACTGAAAATATCTTTTCAGTAGTACTAATCCATTGTTCAGCAACTAATGGGTCAGTAGACCCGCTGAAAGAAGGTGGACGCTGCCTCATGAAGGATTCAACAGAATGTTGCTCCCTCCTTTGTTCGTTTGGAAATCCTGCATGATTCATAGCTTGAGAAAGTTGTGTGAGCATGGCTACAAGATTTTTCATTCCAACTCCCATATCGTTTGGTTGCTCAGGGGGACAATCATTGCATTCCCCATCGCATTCCGCATTAACACGGTTCCTTTGGGTTCCAGCCATTGACTAAAACCAAGAAGAATAGTGTGAGCAACACTAATTATAATAGGAAACCACAAAATTCAAGAATAAAATTTTCATGCTTATGGTCTTATCCTAGGTTATTCATGGCCATTTCTAAGATTGTGTTCTATGCTTAGACTTATTCTTAGTGTTCTTACTAAGGCTTTCACATCCTAGTTTCCAAAGGTTGACTATACCTTTCCTCTGATACCAACTATAATGACCCACACTTTACATACATTGTTAATACATCAAAATTGAAGCACACTTATTACAACATATGACAAAACCACAAAGGACCGTATAGGTATAGTGTCTTTAGAAACTGGGAAACATAAACAACTGGTTCATAAATCTTCTACAGTGTCTCCCATTTATTTCATCATATCTAGGGTCCCTTTTAGCATATTCTACTTAATATCCATCTTCCTGGCCTGGGGAAAAGAAAACATAAAAGGGTGAGCTCAAATGCTCAGCAAGGGAAAATAAAGGAAATAAAAATCATATCATATCTTTATGAAAATCAAAACCTGCAAAAGATATCATAATATCTTAACATGGAATAAATCATAGAAGTGAAAATGAGATCCCCATAATCATAACATAAAACTTGAAACTTTGTGGCATTCACACATAATCATGGAAAATCATTTCTTGTTAGTCATGACTCATTGCCAAGACTATCTTAGTGGACAAAGTCCCTTTCTGAACCGAGTTCACTCCTCATTTCAGTCCTGTATCACTGAACCGAAATAACCTTCCGTTCCAGCCATGTCTATCTCATGAGATATAAAATCTTTATCCAATGCATTGGAGGGAGATATAGGTCCCACCCATCTTATAATGAATCCTTTCTTATGTGTGCCACATAATCATAAAACATACATCATCACATAACACATGTAACAAAAATGGGATTCTTGAAACATCATGACATCATAAATAAATTCATATAAGATAAAGAAATTCATAAAAATAATTCCATCACAACATGATCAAATCAATGTAATAATAGGGATAAAAACAGAACCCTTTATTATCTTAGATGGAAAATAATTTTGATAAAACACTTGAACTACATTCTTGAGGAAAATATCCTTTCTTCTTCAAAAAAAACATTTTTCCTTTCATAACATGTCATACGACTTTAAAATAAAAGAAGTTGATTAAAAATAAACTTGAAAACTTTTAAAGGAAGATTCTTGGAAATTTTGTTTTAAAAATCCATTCATGCCGTATAAGTTAAAAAAAACATTCTTCGTACTTTTTTCGGAAAAGTCAAAAAGTACCTCGTACGAAAAACGACAAAAGATTCCTTTCGTATCTTTTACTAAAAACTCACCAAAGGGTAAAATTGGAAATAAACTATTTTAGAAAGATGGAAATAATATTACATATTGAGGGAACATGGATGTGGATGATAAAATACACACCGGTAATTATCAAAGTAAAAACAATCTCGGATAAAAGTGAGATTGTGATATTTCCCTTACCTTAGGTCCGATTTGCTTTGTTCGAGTCCGAAGCTCCTGTATAATGTTTTAAATAATGTTATTGACTTATTCCAGAATCATAAATATTGATATGATATCATATATGGTCATATTATTAGCTTCTTGTTAGTAATATTTCATTGTTACTTGTTACTCGGGTCTTTATAACTTTTTGTTCTTATGCGTGTTTTGTTGAATAAATTCTTATTCTTATCTTTAGGTTATAGATAATTCATTTCCAGAATGGTATTAGTGTAGTATATACCATATTCATTCATTCAATTCATTTATATAATCATTATGAAATGAAGATCATGTAGAACGAGTCGCATCACATCGTGGAGACGGTATTCCGTACGTACGCACGAGTGATGATATCGTTCCTATGATCATGGAATTGTATTGGAGTATATATATATATTATTTCAGTATCAATATTACTTAATAATAATCACATATAGTTACTCATTACACCATTATACCCATCCTTGTAAGGTGATGGTGGAAAATAGATTACACCACGGCGTGGAGACAGTATTCCGTACGTACGCACGCGCGGTGATTTCATTTTTCCGTAGGATGGATAGAAGGTGAATTAGGGTTGTTTCATATTTATAATAACATATCAGTATGTAAGTAATACTGATGTTATTACTTTATCATGAAACAACTAAAGAAGAAGAAGTTGAAGAAGAAAGAAATTGAAAAGATCGGTAATGGATATTACCTCTTCTTTGGAACGCCTCTTTGAATCCTCCACTTAAGGAACTAAGATTGGTCTTTGGAGAAGACCAGGACCTCTAGGATTATTCTAGGGAAGTGGATAGGAGAAAATGGCAGGGTTTGGCCGAGCTTGAGTGCTCAAATTGGTGTGAGTAGGAGGGGGAGGAGGTGTCCTTTTATAAGGGAGGAGAGGGGCATCTTAGGAATACCTCAAAATATTATTTTATAATAAAGTCAAAATCGGTTTATAATGGTTCCAAAGGGTCTTATTTCGGAGCTAAAGGGGTGATGGGTCGAAATCCTATCAACCAATAAGATTTAGACAAGTTTAGGATATTATTTTAACCTTATCAATTAGATTTAACTCTAAGTTAAATAATTTAACTTTTACCGTGTCTTTTTTGTTTCTTTCACTATATGGTTAATACACTTACTATAACATGCCAAACGAACCCCAAATTGTTTATTATTAATATATATATCCTTATCTAAGTCATTTGGCTGATCCTTATATTTTTAGTAATAAAATAACAATTAATAATATAAAATTTTATTTAAAAACTATTTTGTGTCAATTTTGACACTATTTGATATATGATTTTTTTGAAAGTCATAACAGAATTATTTGTTCGAACCACGTTTATTAAATCAACACTAATATATCATAGTAACCTATAAAATTAGTTTAAATCATAAAAAGTCTCAAATTACATTCATTTGAGCATTTATAACATCAATTATGTTAATATTTCCTTAAAAGGGTAATTACTGCATCATCGTTGTGTCATAAATAAATTAATTTATTTAATGTCTAAAAATTATAAATAAAATATAATTATGTAGGAAATCTTTTTAGATTTCTAATGAATATTTACAATCAAATTTATCTTATGTATAACCCTATATTAAAAATGTTTTAGTAAATAAACATTGATTTTAACTCTTTTAACTCTTCTTTGAATTAAATAATAATAAATGTCCTAATCTAATCCAAATGGACATAAATGGTCATATTATATTCATAAGGTTGTTTTTGGCCGAATTACACTTATCCAATAGAATTAGGACATGTGTTAGGGTAATAGTAATATCATATTTACCCTTAGTTACCCTATTTACTATTAACCGTGGTAAAAAAAAGTAAAAAGTTACTATTCACCAAAAATTATTTTCATCTCATTGAACCACATTTTAGTCCTTGATATTAACCGTGTCTGTCGGATTTTTGAAATTCCATTCACAGAAGTAGTAAAATTAAGTTTTATGCAAAATTCAGTTTTTAACCTACCACTTAGTGGTTTCACTATTCATAAAAAATTGAAAGTTTTCAGAAAAATACCAAAATTTTACCCTAGGCTAATTTCGATATTTTGAGTCCAAAAATGAAGTCCATTTTGAAAAATAAAATTTATAAAATTTCAAAAAGTGGTTATTACTATTCATAACGGCTAGTTTTAATAGCATATTGTTGTTTAGTGAAACACGGTATTGCGTACGACGCAAGCTATCGAGGAAGGTCACGATTGCGTGTAAAGCAAGTCAAGAAAGTGTTGTGTAGAAAAAGATTCCTTTGATGATTTATATAACATAAAAGTCTCGGGTGTTACATTCCCATAGTTTCTCTCATGTTTAACCAAACCATGTCCCAATACAAAATATCCAAGAAGTTTGGGAAGCATGGTTAGTACTAACAGTGTGCCCAATGTAACCCCTATCTATTTCTCCTAAAAATATATTCTCACTTCCCTATTCTCTAGAAGCTCATCCAAACACTATAGATTCTTTTCTATACTTAAACCCACAAATAAAAAAACATTTTTATATATTATAATATTATAATTATATTTTATTGCTAGGTTCAAGTTGTGGATCAGTAACCAAATGAATAGATCAAATTCCTTGATAATTTTAATCAGTCAAAAACATGGGATGTTATAGCCTCCCCACGTAATAACATATCATCCTTGAGTATACTTGGTGAATAATAAAAACATCACCTATCATAATGTATTCATTAATTCTCTCTGAAATGATTTTATTGTGTTTCCCACACACAATGCACCTACAAGTGATACTTTAATCATGTGGTCCTTAAGCTATTAATACTCAATCCAATAATTACATTCAAAATTGAAATGACAATATGATGCATTCCCGAGCATGACATAACTGAGAAATGATCATTTCATAAACTCTTTCAACATCTGACCTATGAAACTACCTACCATAGGTTTTAATTTAGAAAATCCAATTTCAAGCCACCATACTCCCACCGTCACAATTAATTATTGAAAAAAACCTAGATTCATAAAAACACATTTGGCATGATTATAAACTCATGACATATGGTCCCACATTAAGACTATAACTATGGTAGTTATTTATCAAGATATTGATTAATTTTAGTTGACCATTCTTAACTGGGAACACCATCATTTCCATGAAAGGCCCTGGATGACTATTTCACTGCATTCATCACCCCTGATAATGTTCATGTCATGGTTCCTCACCACACTCCATTCAACTAACCACAAAACCTCTAGTAAATCCCTTTTTGGATGACTACTCTAAAAAAATATCTGCATTAACTGCTGACATAGTGCTAAAACTGGATTCTGTAACCTTTATTCCATAGTCCATAGAGGTCATTTTGAGCACACTCACCAAATTATATAACCTACTTTTTGTGATGTATCCTAGTCAAACAATCCATAGATCCATAATCAAGCATTATCAAAGCTCCAAAATGACTATCTTGTGACTAGGCTCATGATCCCACGCCCCTTCTCAAATGAGGGACCATCCATGAAATAAGAAGGTTGTTTGATAATCTTGGTGAAATGTCAACTACATCCCAACATGTCCATGATACCTTCCAGATAGTGGACATGATATACCCAAAAATAGGACAACACCAAGATATTATTGAGGAATAAAATTAATGATTGTGTATATCTCTCTCGAAACCCACCGCATCAATAGAGTCCATAATTTACATTGACAAACCCCTAGAACCCTGTAAATTAATGCAGAATGACCATGTCTAACTATGGGTCAACTATGATAAATTTGTATCATTGAAACATCAGTCGATACAATCCAGAATGACCAATTTTAGAGACTTCCATGTTAAAAAATAATCTTATAATATAAAAACCCAATTAAATCACCTTCAATACCAAGGCAACATTGATCATTCAATGTATCCAATGATGTAAAACTCTATATCTCAGCATTCTTCATCGGGAAGTTACTCAAACGAACGTCTAGACATTGTAATTATTTTCAATAAAATACATTATACCAACCCTTCATAATCCTAGATTTCTTATTCATCCTGAGACTAAATCTCATATCCCTAATTTGTTTAAACTAAATAGAAAAATATATCGAGAACATATCATTGACTAGATAACTTGAACATACCATTCCCATATCTTATAAAATCTATTCCATACATTTATTAATGGTCTGCTATCATTATCTTCCCTATACATGGAAGGATATAATCATTACAACTAACTTGATCTTCCCCACCATATGAGTGTCCAAGGTATTATTTTACATAAAATGGGATCTCATCTGATACAAAAAGATCCCTCACAACCGAATGTGGCTCTTGGGTATGGCCAATGTGCTTATGTCAGGAAGAATCAAAAGAAGATAGGAACCCGCTACTTATAAGCGCACTAAAATAGGTTATCTCTTATACATATGCATGAAATTCACCCCAAGTCACATTCACACATTTTATTACCATCCAGTATGAAATCGAAAAATAAAAAATTCTACTAGTTTTATGGAAACAAATCAAATTTACAATGTTCTCCCAATAACTGGGATAACATGTCCTTCTTATGAAGGCACAAGTCTATGTCCCTCTCAATAGCATTTCACACATAAATTAATAAAATATGGAAAGGACATATGATTTAAGAATTCAAGAACACATGACTCATTCCATGTAATTTTGAAACCGTGCATTTTAATGTATTAAGTGACCTTGGTTTTAAAACATCATGTGATTTAGTACATCACCTCTTAAATCAACATGCATCGTTTGTAACAGTGTGTTCCAAAATGATATTTAAATATCAAAACATGTGCTACACATTCCTATTATGTGACAATGTACACATAGATGAAATCATAGTCATCTTATTCATATGAATACGAACAAGATGATGAATCTCGAGTTCTGCATCATCAGAAAATAAGATAGGGAACATGCCCAATAAAGGGTTGTACATATCACTTTATTTAGCAGATTTAAAGCATTATAAATGGTATATTATATTATAATTTACATTTTATCTATTTTAATCATCTATAATTCATAAAAGTTGTATCGGTTAAATACAATTTCAATTTCCAAGCTATATAGGACAACACACTTGAGGTTGTAATTAGTATTTTGACAAATGGAGTCCTTGTAATAATAAATATCTAAAGAAGTTAAAAGTATTTTTATCATTTTAATGGAATAATTATAGTAATATTGTACCATATATGTGTATATAACACTGTATAATTGGATGTTGGAACCTTAAATAAATATATAATTTTTATCACAATCCCACACCCATGGATTAAGTACCAATGCATTACAAAATAAATTCAACCTATTTTTCTACCATAAAACCATTATAGGTGTATCTATGTACCAACAAATAATAGTTGTCTTATTAATGATTAATTACAACCATAATGGGTTCATCACATATTCATATCTTTTTAAGATATACCTCATTGGGTTGACACTAGTTTATCTCATAATAATATGACATCATGAATGGCCAACTCGGGTCGAGTCATGTCTACTTCCACTAGAAATATTTTAATTTACTATTAAACCAAATGAGCTTCTTATAATATAATCATCTATTCCTTGGGTAAATAATTAATAACATTTAATCTTATACAAGGTCTTATTAGATGAATTTCTCTTCCCAAGTTATGAAGGTGCTTTCCTTTATAAGATAAAATTGGAAGTCTTGTAAATATAGCTACGTTTTCTCATTCTGTATGGGAATAGAAAAATTTCATATATGATGGTATGATAATATGGGTTTAAATTTCCAATTTATAAATTCCCATAAAAATTATAAATTATTATTGGTACATATATATTAACAAAAAAATGTTTCATCAAATGATACCAATGGCCCATGCCTCAATCTTGTTACAATTGGTCATGTAAGGTTCCGCCATTATGAAATATAGAAAAAAACATTTAGATTTATATTATCAAATTAATAACCATTTATTTTTCTCATTTAACCATCATAAAATATTACTAAAATCTAAAAGATAATATTTCAGGCATATAGAACATGATACATGAAATACAGGCACTAAAATAATCACGGCATGGCATATTCCTGATAATTAAATACTCAAATGTCTATAATGATTCATGAACTATACTTACTTTCCATATTGGTCCAAGGGTAAGGCACTGTAAATCTAATAAATCAATATCCATAATAATAACATCAATCACTACATTTGAAATAATAATAAATTGTAATAAAAATATAATAAAAACTAATCATATCCAGGGAAACATGATCCTTCCCCCACAAATGGGTTGTTCTTAACTAGACAAAAGAAATCTTGTAATGTTCGACACATTCATATTATCCATTATACCAACAAAAAATAACAATGAAAAGGAAATTAATATCTATGATTCCACTTTATTAAATCCCAATTGGGAATCCCCTAAAATGGTATCCGGATATAGTTCAATACATTTCCTCAAATGTGCCTCCCCATGTGGAAGAGGTAACAAAATAGTAGTGGGAGTCTAGTATGGGTATATTGTGGAGACTACAAAATATGAATCAGTATATCATTATGTGAGACTCATGGGAATCCTCTATCTCTTTGAAACTTTTTATGTATAATGCTTCTAGTAGGCTACAATTTCTTTTCAATGGTTCTGTAATATCTCATGTTGATTGAACTGCGTGGTTACTCACTTTTACCATAAAAGTATTTTGGAAAATAAAAAAGGTACTTTGGTGGGTATCTCTTACTGAGGAATCATAATAAATAATTATTATAATAAAATTAAATTCAAGGAAGTGGAAGACAATAATTATTGGAAATCAATATTAAGTGAATTAATAACAATTAATAACCATGATACAATTCTAAATAGGGAGACACACATCAGGTATTATATAAATGTCCATAATGAAATGAAAAATATCCCCAAGTCTATCTCCAAGTGCATCCTTAGCATTGACATGGTCCTATGCTCATAATATCCCATGCTCTAGAGTATCTGTACACATCAAAATCCTTGATCTTGAACCTACAACCATGTGGTCTATTTGGGTACCAAATGGTGGCTAAAATAGGATATGAGATTAATTCAGTAGGCCACCACAAAATATTTCTATTGAACAATGGTCCATAAAAAGAACATAATTATTGTGTGGATATAATTAATAAATTATCTAATAATTAAATGTAATCAAGAATGTATGTGGTTCCTCATGGACAGAAGAAAGATCATACATACCTTAGCTTAATCTAGAATGTCTTTGAACATGTCTGACCATGTTTATTCACACATATTTATAAATAGGTATATATGTGTGTATATGTACTATATACGTAATAATATATATATATATATTAACAACCAGGAAATGAGTCATAACTTTGGTGTACATTCATAATCATAATAGTATCATAAGGTTCTCATTATACAAATATGGGTATGATACCAATATCTAAAGGGGGTGTAGTGTTTCATGCCAGGAAATAAGAAAAAATGTTATTAAATGTCATTTCTTACATCCTAAACATGAGTAGTGAAATTTCATGTCCAATAACCTAAGGAGATATGAAACACTATTTCCAATATACTAGATTAATGTGTTTTGAAATTTCATATTAAATGACCCTACCCGAGGCCTCTAAATAGAAATCATGTATAGGGTAATTCCACATACCCTGTGATCCCTTAACCAAGGTGTTCTATAAAAAGAATCATTTCATCACTCTAGGAAAAATTCATTTTCTTTGACATATGAGCCCATCCAATGTCTTCCTACATGGGAATACATGTTTCACTCATGTTTTAGTATAAGGGAATCACTATGTTAAATTTAATATGTAATCATTTTCCATGTTATTATCCATGAAAATTTTACATTTAAATATAAGTATAAAATATGTCCATATTAGTTAGCATACCATATCACAATTAGGCTATCTCATTTGAAACAAGAATGAAGGTCATTAGATGTATTCATTCCACAACATTTTAATTCCCCATATAGGTCATTACATCATAGTCAGCATTCTTATGTTAAATAGAGAAAGTACCATTGGGTTTTATCCAACCCACCTCACAATCCATATCATTAAATTAATAAATTTCACATGCAATTTTAATGATTCAATAATTAAATATAATAATAAAATTACTGGCAAAGATCATAATCACATAAGTATCCGTTTATTAAATTCCTTTATAACATTCCATGTGTCAAGAACAAGTCACCCAAAGGGAGGAATTGGTAGAATATATAACCAACATTCATTAAGTAAACTTATTCAATCTCAGCTTAATTGGTGGTTTGGTTTGAATTTGTTGTCCTAAATCAATGTAAGTGGGTTCTAGATCATGGTTTAAGAAATAAATTTAATTAATTTCACATTTAAGATGTTACTAATGGAATTTATAGAATGTGTAATAACATCGCATGTTATAATAAATGATACATTCAAGGGAATGCATATAGACTACCTACATTATACCAAGGATTCTTCACTCAGCCAATCATGGGATTTGATTCGATCCAAAATTATAGAATTCGACGAAATTGACCTACTCTCTGAGAAGGAGGCATATGATCTCACACAAAAATAGAATATGATATGGAAAGATAATCAAATAAAGTAAAGTAATGTAATCTTAAACTAATGAAGGATAATTCAATGTGACAAATGATGCTTTATTTTGAGCCGGAATGACAAAGATATATCCTAGCCATGGTGATGGAGTGAGAGATCTCTCCACAGCTAGGAAGATTTGTTGTTCACAGATAGAAGAAACAATAATGAGGAAACCATAAATTAGAAAATGGAAAATATCTGAAATCTCCTTTATTTAAGGGGTTTAGGGTTTGGCCACAAGATTTTCTAAAACTTTACATGATAACTGGTAAAGTGTCAGTAAAAAACCAGGCTAGGCGCATTGTTTTACAATGCATGGTCATTCCATGTGGGTCACCCCTACATCATGTCAATACCATTTCCATGGTTTCTCCTATCATGACTTATGGTAAAACAAACCATGTATCAATAAAAAATTGGTCACACTGTTTGGGATTGTTGGTTAGTACTAATATTACACCAACTCTGCAATTTTATATATTCCACCTAAAACTATGATTTTGGAGCTCGATGATCCCAAAACTCATATGATCACTCAAGATACATATAGGTCCATAAACCCCACAAAAAAAACATTATTAAATTTTATAACACTAATAATTAAATTTTTAATCTGTGTTTGTGTTATTGATTAGGTTTTGAATTATTTTTAACATTGTTATTTTTTCTACACATTGCTCAAATTTCTATATTGTTTCACAAGATCCAAAACACATCATTATATAATTTTATTATTTTATTATTTTAGTTATAATTAAATTAAATTTTAAAAATAAATTTTATAATTGTGTATGATAAGTGAGGTGTTATATTAATTGGTAACCATTTCGTTACAAATCAATAGAATAATTTTAAAGGTGAAAAAATGTAATCTGGTATGGTTACATATGGTTTGGACTGGGTAATTTCTTTTATCTATAATATGTCAATTGCATTATGGGATTAATTGTGGTTATGATATATATTATGAATTTTTAAATGATAATTTTTTATTAATTCATTTATTTTCCTAGTTGTTTCTATTGAATGTCTAAAAATGTAATATGGTATATCTTTTAAATTTTTATAACATGGATGCACTATGAAATTTTAATGATTATGTAATGATATAGACACACACGTATTTTTAATATCTATTCAATGTTATAGACAGTGTGGTATTTATAATTAATCTTCTTTTTACCATTTGAACGATTTTTCATTAGAAATGTTGTGTCAACAATGAGAATCTATATTTTATGTTACATATAGTTGTGAGGTTTTCCATGTTATATGTTAAACCATGAGCACAAGTTTCTCATATGACAATTTCTATTTATTAAATTTATAGGAAATAGAAAATGTTGAAGATGTAATGAATCTGGATGTATGAGTAATCACTTGATATATTAGTCTGTTTATTATTATTATTAAATCAATAATACCATATATTTGGGGCATATCAGATTTCAAAATGTATAGTGACTATTTTATAAAATATTATTTTTGTTAGTTAGTACAACACTACTGGTTTTTTAGTCTCTCAATGTTGTAAAAATTCACAATTAGATATATATATCATGTATCATGAAGAATGTAATGGTAATGTTCCTATGTTTTGTAGTTAAGTATAAGTAGCTAAATGGATAATAGAAATATGATTTTGTGAGATATTCTGATCATTATTTTGAAAGAACATTAATATTTCCTTTTATATATATTTTTATATATTATTATCTTATTCATTATCATTTTATTTTATTTTTATTTGGTAATATGATTTGACAAGTTTATTATAGGGATTGTGATATTTTACTGTTATAATGGTTTGACTTTTAATATGTTTACCATGACTATTTTTTGATATTATTTTTATGATTATTATTATTATTATTATTATTAATTTACTAATATTTAATATTTGAACAATCACATAAAATTAATAAATTAGAAAGCCGTGATTCTAGTAAATATCCTCAATACATATAAGAGTGTGTATGACTTCATGTATCCTTATGAATTGGGGGTAAAAATATGTCCTTGTGAGGGGCCACACAATGGTATCAAATCCTTTCCTTTATTTAATTTAAAATTTATTAGGTATATATATAATATTGATATAAATAATGGTATTTTTTATGTGATATATAATTTTGGATATCCCATATAATTATAGTTTTTTATTGGGCTGTATGTACCCCAGTTTTGGGTTATAGTTGATGATTTAGGTCACATTGGTTGGATCAATTATTTGAATTCTAAAAAATATGTTCTAGGATTTATTTATCATTTCAATGGATTTTTGGAAGGGGGAGTGTGTAATGGGATATATATATAATTGAATTTTAATGAAATGAGGATTCTTGAAAAAAAATGCATGCACTACGCATGGGTTTCATATTGTTTACTAACCCTTTTATTACATTATAGGGGACATTACAAGTGAGTGTCAAATATTTCTACATCAAGTAACTAAATGTTTTATCTATTAAAAATTTGTTATAAATTTTATAATTTTACCCAAAATATGTAAAAATACCCCAAATTCATAATTTTACAAGAGATTCTTAATGGGAGCCCTGTCTATTTAAAATTTTGTAATTTATTCTCCATAATATCTCATAATTCTTCTATACTAAGTTGTATTAGTCTTTTATATAACGTATATGTTATTAATCCACATTTGTTCCACCTCCAAGTACATTAATCACAATTTAATATCTCGCACTATGTATTTTTACTGTGATCTTTAACAATTCTTATAGAAACCCTTTGGATTAATAGGTATTTTTTGGATTTATATATTTATCATATATGAAAATTTATAATTTTTATAAGGTTTTACCAACAATTATTTAGTGATAGGTATGTATTTGACTTATTTTTATTTTTTAAAGAATTTTTTGGAATTTTAATTAATTGAATTTTGGATTTCAACTAGAATAAATTCATTTGTGTTTTTAATGGGTTGGGATGGAAATATTCAATTAATGGATGAGATAAAAGGTAGGTTGACTAAAAATCCACAGGAATGAATGCTCATATAACACCTAAATTAGTGTTACATATCCCATGGATGTTCCCAAATCCCCAAGGGATGTAGTTTATAATCATATGACTTGAACAGATGTAAGAGAATCCATTACCAGAATTCATATAATAAATTTTCATGAAAACATTCTAACAAAAAAATGACATGAAATTTCCATTGGTCGTATATTCTAAAAATAACCCTAAAATAAAATATTTCACAGAAAAATTTAATAGATATTCCATATCCCAATGAATGAATTCATACATGACACAAAAAAATTAGATTTCAATTTGAAAATTGACTAATAAATGTGTCAATCAAAATTGGTATTATGAAAGGGAAGACAAGAAGGGGAATAAATAACATTATAAGATTGACCTCTAACCGTAATATCATCAACACTAACATGATCATGGGTTATAACCCATCATATAGTCACATGAATAACTGTCAACTAACCTCCTCCAACATAATCACACCATTGGGGACCACATGAAGTGGAGTGTCATGTCTACTAGAGTGGGAATGTAAGGAGTGAGAAAAAATACTCAATAGAGAATCAATAATGATGTATCAAAAAATTAGTTATAATATATTATATGTAGAGACATGATTACAAATTTACATACACATTAAATTAAGATATTATAGCAATGAAAAACAATGTATATTAATAAATTAATAGGGATGTTATTTTTGAGTCTATAATAATGGTAATTAGTAATTCCTTATACTAAGTGGGTATATACTTATACAAAATGCTTCCGGCTAGGTATAGGATCTGAGGTGATTCCCCAACATCATCCACAGTAGTATATATAGGGAATGTTCATTTCAACTAAGTATGGTATCAAATACCCATCCCTTTGGAATGTAAATGAGTATTCTAATTCAAGCACATTTTAAGAAAATCTTGTTTAAAGGAGGAAGAGGTATACGGTAGTTAGATTTAAATACCCATCCTATTAGAACATTTATATTAGTATTTTCTGGAAATACATAAATATTTTATAATTGAAAAATATTATATTAAATATAATTTATAAATTTATATGAAATGAACAATCAAAATAATAGTCAATAAACATGATTTTTAATTAATAAATATTATGTTCATTTCTTTTGAAATTATCACTAGTTATGAATGTAAAAGTTGTTCTCATAGTATCAAGAATACATACATCAAAAGGAATGAAAAACTAATAATAAATAATGTACATAAGACGGTAATGTTATATAAATGAATACGACAGTACTATGAAAAATAACATTCATCATGATTTGTATAAAAATAAATTTCCATGTTTTTACCACATATAATTGATATCCATGCTCAATAAACCCAACTACATTGTTATGAAATCCTTAATGCAAAAAAACATGGCTAAAAATCTTGGAATGAGTCTTAAACTTTTCCAAATATATAAAAACCCTATTAAATGTTCAAACATTATAGTTCCAATAATTATGGTTTACATTTTTAATGAAGTCCATATCAATAAATTATTTAATTCCAAGAATTTAAAGGTGTTATAAATCATAACATAACATGATTTTATCATTATATATTACAAGGAAAATTCAAATAATTAAAGAAATAATAATCCATGGAATCATCAGTGCACAACTCATAATGTAAGGTTCTCCAAAAGAAATTATGAAATTAATATATATATGTAATATCTAGTGAACACATTTACTAATTCTTTATAAAAATATCCTTAGTAAAAACCATTTATATTTAATAAAATAAAAAATGATATTTATTAATAATTTTGAAAAATAAATGAGGGAATGGTATAGACATAGTTCACGAATCACATGGAGGATTGAGACCACCTACCAATACTACAAGTTAACTATGAGAAAATCCATTCATCTTCATACTATAATTAATTACAAGTAAAAAATTATTCCGTAATGGATGAAATACAAAACATAACCACAATAATAAAGAAACCATAAAACCCATAGAGATATATAAATGTGATAATATTTAAAAATTATCACCAAAAAATAAAACAAACTACATCTCTATAAAATTCCCAGAAATCATCAACAATATGAACCATAGAATCTAATAAACCATATTACATCACATTCCATAATTAGCTTCCTTTTAAATAGTCATTAATAGAAATTTAAAATCCAACACGGGATTAATCGATTCAAGGTAAATGTAAGTCCCATTGGTTCAGATGAATTTTTTTTTGAGTCAGTGAAATTCCCCTTATAATTCCTCACTAACACGAGGAAATAAAAATAAAATATGAAAAAGGGAAGATGATTGAAATAATAATGTATACAATATATTTATTCATGAGTAACTCCCATGGATTGTCCATGAATAAAGTGGCAATAAGAAGGGGGATGAAGAGACTCAAAGGATCCATGAAAAGGTATATCTGACACCTAAGTAGATGTGATGTATATGAATAATAAAGTGGAGTAAATAAGTTGGAAAATTTAAAATATCTATAAGCCCCCCACTAAAAAACTCCCAAAATTACTACAAGGTACCTCATAAGATTCCAACAAGATCATAGTGGAATCCTCCGGCCATCAGGTCGCCATCCTTTTCTACTGGGTACCCAATTCAATACATAGTTGTAAACTGTGGGTGGTACCACCTTGGAGAAACCCCTTGAGACTCTAAACATCTAGAAAAACTATGAAACACATACAATAATTCCAAATAATTGACCCTAAATCACAGAAAATGAAATTTGAAACCTAAAAAAATAAATAAGTAATCATAGAAACAAAATGAAACAAGGCTGCACTTTAGCCATCCAAATTCCCCACACATGGACTCAAAAAAATTATAACTTGGGTAATCAGTGAACATGAAATTGTATCACTCCAATTTTTTTTATTCTATTATAAAACATGTTTTAATTTTCAAAGTCATTATGTGATTAATTTTTAAAAATTTGAAAAAGTAATTTGAAGAATTATTAATGTTATAAAATCTATTCCAAAAAATTAGATATTTTATTGGTATATAAAATTCAATTGGAATGTTTTATTTAAAAAAAATGTGGTTATAGGTGAAATTGGATGGATTAAGGTATTTTTCAATGTATATATTTTTACATGTAAACATGGTTTAGTATAGTATGTGTTATTTAATAGATGTTTATTTATGACCTAGAAAATTTTATTGGTACATACTAATAATTTTTATTGTATGAGTTAGGGTTTTAAGAAAGAGACATTTGAATCAATATTTTGTTTTGGGGCCTATTAAATCAGATGGGTATATTGTAAAATCCTGCATAATTTTTGGGGATCATCGATAGATATGGATATTGTATTGTTTGATTGTATTTTGTGGTGATGAATCATATCATAGGGTAGTTTTATTTCTCATGAGTTGGCTTGAACTGGTAACCCCATCCCATTGGATAGTTGACCATATAATTGTTTCTCCTTATATTATTTTATAATATAGTTATAATGTATAAAATTTCATGGTTTATGAAATTGTTGACAGAGGTAAAATAACGTGGTATTGAAATTTATTAAAATTGATCAATTATTATCCATTTGAATAAGTAGATATGTGTGAAATTGTTTTAGAATGGTTTGTGTGGGATAATTTTTTTCAAAATAATGGGTGTGCATGTCCTTAATATAATAGTGTGATTTTTATAGATCACTTAATTATTATTAATAATTTATGTATATATTCAAGAGTTTTTTCTTATATACAATCTATGGAATGGTTTACATGGGTAGGTTAATTGTGGGAAGTCATTGGGGAAATACTACTTGGATTTATGATAAACAATTTCATGTATATCACACTACACATAAATATGTTCTTTTTGTGTTGTTGAGTTAGAAGTACTATATTTCATATTAAAATGTTATAGATGATGATTTTCCCATGGTTAGTGGACACTAGTGGGGTTGTCACATGATTCCTTTTCATATCATATAATATAGTTTACATATGTCATGACTAGAGAGTATTGATTTATGTTTGAATATATCCATTTTCATTCATTGGGACTATGTATTATAATTTAAATTTATATATTTTCCTTGTTTGTGGTTAAATTTTCCTCTAAACATAATTTATAAGGGCTCTATGTAAATATTTATAATTCCTTAACATGTAAGGCACATGTCAAGGACCTAGTAACATTTCCACTATATATTGATGTTTTGTTTGTGTGGTCGTGTTAGATCTGGTCATGATTAAATGTATTTAATTTGGTTTCTCCATGTCTATATGTAAGGAGATAGAATTTTCAAGACTAAGGAGTTGGTTTCTCATTGTTTTCAATAACTAATTTATATATCCTATAATGGGTAATTTTTTTATCTTCCTCAGAAATTTTTCTTATGCATAATGGACTATGACATGTTTTACACCAAATAAATCATGTAGTATAATGATAGATATTTTATGGAATATAATTTGAATATTTTGGTATATTTATTCCATTTATAAAATATGAATCTAAAATTATTGAAATTAATTTGTGTATACATCTATTGTAGATTATTGAAAAAACTAGATTTGACATTAAATATTTATATGTTTTATGATTTTTAAAAGTAAAATAAGTTTTCGTTCAATACATAACTATAAAAATGAGTTGAATTTTTTTAAATTGATTAAGAAGTTTTATGATAGAATTAGTTGTTTAATATTATTGACATATGTGTTGGTTTTAGTGATATTTTATAGTGACTCATTAACTATTTTATTTATAACTGAGAAATGATAAAATTCCCTAAAATGGTAAAGGCCATAATTTAATTTAAATGTTTCCAAATGGCTAAATAGATAGAGCTACATGGTTTTGTTGGAGATGACCAAATTTTTTTAATTTTACTAGTAAATTTTTATTGGATAGAGCTCCATGTTTTTTAGACTAATTTGTTAATAAATTATAAAAATTTCATAATATTATATACAAAAATTATTTTTTTGTTAAAATATTTCACAAAAAATTCATTTTTTAAAATATATTAAAAATGAATTTCTAAAAATTATTTGGCTCACAATTATTTTTTTAATAAAAATAGTATCCATATAGAACATTTTAATGTTTTCATTATCATTATAAAAATATGTAAAAATGTTTTTTGAGTTAATTTTTGGTTATTATTATTGGTTTTTAAATGTTGTATATGATAATTATTTCCCTTGGGGTTCTAAAATTATTTCACAATGTTATTTAACACTTTGATAAAAATGATAAATTTATTTTAAATAATATTTGCTCAATTTTCTATTATTGAGAAAATTAGTTCCATTCCTTGTAAATTGTGTTTGGTGAGCTGTTTAAAAAAAATTGGAATCTCAATTTGTTTTTACAAAATAATTATTTATCCTTAATAGTTTTTATGAAAGATGTTTTTTTAAAACATCTGTTGTTGATTTTAAATTTTTTATAATATATATATCTTAAAATTCTGAATTTAATGTTTTATACTCTATGAAAACAAATACTATTATTTTTTCATTGTTTTAACATGTTTTTAAAAAAAATTTCCTTATAATGGACTTATGAAATCATGTTTTTTGGGATGAAAATTCATTATGGTAATGTTTATATTTTCTTTAAACTCATTGAATGTGTGTCTTTGATATGGTATGATTTCAAGTGAATAAATATAAATGATCATTATTTATATTTTTTATCTTTATATTTGTTTTTATATATGTATGGAATTTTAATATGGTTATATTTTTTTAATGATTAAGAAAATGTATATTTTTTTCACATTTTGTTGTAAAATTTATTTTTTTATTAGATATTATGGAATTTTTTGTAATCTAATGTACTGTAATTTAGAAGATTCATAATTATATACATGGTAGTCAAAAATAATTATTTTTTGAATAAATAAATTTAGTTTTTTGGTGCATATTGTGGGGACATAGGGACATGATAAATAGAATGCAAATGGTTATATGTCTTATTTTTATTATAGTTAATTAGATATATTAAAAAAATCCATTATGTGTTTAGGCATTTTCAAACTAGAATTTGTTGAATAGGGGATGGAATATCATACATCAAAAAATTAAAAAGGGAATGATATAATTATATTTATGAATCCATGGTTTGGTGATGGTGGTTTTTAATTCGAGTATAAGGTCTAAACAATTATGAATATTATTATTGGTATAATTATTGAATTTTTGGGGACTATTAACCATATCAAAGTGTGAATATATATTATTTAATATTTCTTGTGTTCTGATGAAGGGATATGTTATCTGTATGTTTTTGGGTAGTTTATATGAGATTATATACATTATAGTTTTAATATTGGTGAGTGGTGAACCATAATTCAATTTTATGATTTTTTCAATAGATCAGATTTGTTAGATGAATTGTGACCTTTAGGTAACCAAGAATTTTTAAGACAATTATAGGGTTTCAAATTAGAATTTTATAATTTTAAAGGATTTTTTTTGGAATTGGTAAATATATTATTGTTCGTTTGGTAATGCCTTGGTCTCTTTTTGTACGTTTCCAACCTGAAGCATTGAGGGCCATGATATAAATATATGAGACTATGTTAGAATGATATATAGTTAGAAATAGAATAAAAATATAACATTTTAGGTATTAAAAATCTTTAAGACTCTTTTTATAGTAGGATTTTGTAAATAAGAATTCAAAATTTTAATTCTAGTAGATACATAGTTCATAAATAGTCCATGCATGGTTGATCTAGCTATGAGTTTTGAAAAATTCACTACAACAGTAGTTTAATGTTTTCTTCATTCTTTACCCCACCATGCATCTAAATTATACATTGTAGGAATTCCTTTTATTATTTTTCTGATATCTTATATCCTCTACTAATGTATTACAAAGCTATGGGTTTTTATAGACTTCTGAAATTGATTTCAAAATAAAACATTTCTATTAGGTCAGATGAATAACTATGAGATTATTAAATTGAAGTCATTTCTGTCAGTATTTTTATATTTTTGAAATATGTATAAATAAAAGGATTTCAAAATAATATGGAAGTGTTAGATTTTAAAATATAACCTCTTATAATTTTCAAAATGGAAACATTATATATAAGTATATTATTAATATGAGGAAATATGTTTCAATTTTAAATAATTTGGAAGAAATATTCATGTTCAAAAAAATTCATAAGTATTTAAATGATTTTATGATTATTATATTATAATAACACTCTAGGGTGGATGAATTTCGTTTTTGGATTAATTATTTGTATTAAAAAGAATTTTAATAATGATATTAAGATAACTCCCTCGATTTTGAAAAATACATTTCTAGTGGGATATTACCTAATTGTATTTGAAAATTTATATTCACGTTAATTTTTTAAACCCATTCTTAGAATTAGTAAACATATTTATTGTATATTTTGTGTTTCAAAATACCAATCATCAAGAGATTTATATAATTGTGTATTGGTATGAAATTTCATTATGGTAACTAAATGAGGTGAACCATATTGTATGAGTAACATCATAAGCTAATATAATATGAATTTTAGTTCAATAGATATTTGGAAAAACATGATTTTTTTAGAGTTCATCATGTATCATTTTAAAGTAAAAGAGAAATATTTATAATGTGACGAATTTAGAAACTTGTGCTTACTTTTGGATAAGAATATCCACTACCATATTTAATTTATCTCGATAGGGCTGAAAATCATAATAGCGGGGATATTTATAGTACCTAACATTTAAATGTTTAATTTATTTATTATCTTGTAATTGTTTTTTCATGTATGAATATTTATATAGTTTTTAATGTTTTGATACATAGATATGGATTTATGTGGAATATATATGTCAGATTGGGAGGATGGATTATTAATAAAAAAATGTAGGGATTCATAAGTCATGTTTACCATTATAATTGAGTTTTGGAAGGTAAAATAATTTCCTAATATGTCTGTATGTCTAGTTAGTTGAAATGATGATTTTAATAAATCAATAGTGGGGTATGTTAAAAAATATATATATATATTTAATTACATAGTAATTACATGAGTATTTCATGATTTGTGGGACTATAAAACGAAATCATGTATTTATTAAATATTATCCCTCATTTTAATATGATTACCATCAAATTGAATATTCACCCACATTATCTTCATACTGTATAAAAAAGGCTATCCATTGGGGAAAATTTTATTGTATATGAATAATTTATTTTAGGATGGACAAAAATTATTACATTTAATTGGAAAATTGAAATTAAATTTGATCAGTGTTTCATGTTTTGTTCATGTTGATGAAACTTTATGTGGAAGTAGTGAGTTATTTCATTGGTTGAGGATGGTCTTATCAATGTTTGATAATGGAATACTATGACCCTATTATGTTTTAAGACCTTTTAGAAGGTCTTATGGGTTATGTTTGATTATTCATGTCAATATGGGTTCATGGGAGATACGAGTCTTAGGATATCAGGTTTCAAGTATGTAAATTTTGGTGGAATGATGATATGGGAAATACTATATTTTAAAGTAATATATCGCCCTTTTAAAGTGTAACACTTGATGTTTGGGGATCTTCATGGATATTAAAGATAACATGATTATTGAATTTCAGTATTGGGTGAATATACTGTTGTAGTACATACATGATGATGATTTTTAAATTATAATTGCTTCTAAAGGGAACACTAGAAATGTAAATTTGCATGGGGTTTTTGAATGGATTTAATGAATAGTGTAATGGATATAGGTAAACTTTTGATGACTTCATGGGGAATGAATCATGTTTTAAAATATTTCAATACATAAGAGGTGAGTATGATTGTGTACATCATAATAATATAATTCTCTACATTATACTTTGTTTCATGCATGGAATTGTGTGTTAATAGATGATTATAAAAAATCAATGATTCATATTCAATGTAAACAATTTTCATTCAAAAAATAAGAAATGTCATGTTTTATAGTTCAATGATTTTTTCTGGGTGTTGGTGTGGATGTTGTCAATGATGGGACATTGTAGTTAATGGGGTGGAGAAATTCAGAATTTTAATATGTGGGAAATAGATATTTTAAAGGAATTTGGTTTTTTAATACGAATTATGATGATTATTTAATATTTTCATATGATATTATAATGATTTTATATGAAATAAATACTTTGATGAATGACCGGTATGTGTGATGAATCAGTTTTTCCTATTTGATGAACATATAGTTTAGTTGTGTCAGTATAGAGATGATATATTATATTCAGTGGGAAATACAAGGTAAAGAGAAATAATCACATCTCAGTGATCGATGAAAATTACTATAATTTTTAAATAATGATTCTCAAGAAAAAAATCCATATATTGTTGATTTTGTAACAACCGACACCATTTCATATTGATCGAAATATAGTGAAACTAAACACCCATAGAACATGAGTCATGCTTGTATTATCTTTATAATTAAAATGGAAATCTTGGTGCTGATGTATTAATTATTTTAGGATTTTTTACATGTTTAGTGAATACAGTGTTGATTGGTGGAATTTTTAGATGATTGGGATGATTGATGTGTTTAAATATATCAATGGACACAATAATGAATTTAATTATGAGGAATCATGTACCATTTTGTGTTCTTAGTATGTTGTACAAGAAAATGAGTGATCTAAAATTCAGATGATGGATCTTGAGCTGGTGATTAATGGTACAAGACATACAGGTTAAGTAATTACCAGGTACCTAATAAACCAAAGAATTTTTTTAGAGGAGAAAATAGAGATTTTATTACACTAGTAAACAAAACCCCATTATGGGTCACATTAATAAGTTTATCAATATATGTGGGAGACATATTCTTCCCCTGTATTTCTCCTTATATCCCCCTACATGATCCATGAATTTTAAAGAGAGTTGTATACATTGATTTTATGAAGGTCCTTCTATTTTTCCTTTTAAGTAATTGTTAGACTCTATGTACTAATATCTATAAGACTTTGTCATGTAGGGGAAACATAAAGGATCATTTAATGATTAATATTAGTTACAAGGTCTGGTTTGAGAGATCTGGTGGAGTCATGGAATTACAAGTTAACATGGAGGTGTTGAATTGGATTATATTATGAAGTACTGATAATTGAATACAAATTTATGGATAGTATTTAATTAATTGTTATATTATTTTTCCATTACTATGAATTGTGACATCATGTTTTTTATGCATTAATCATGTTATTATATATGGAAACATGATTTTCACTTGTTTTATTATATATATATGTGTGTGTGTGTGTGTTATTGATATTGAATATGTTTATTCATGAAATGAAAATAGATAAAATTAATTAAAAGGTACTGATAAATTTTAATATTTATTTAATTATTTATTGGGGAAATTTTAATTAATCCGAACTAATAGATACTCATTTTTTATTGTATAATTACTATATCATTTCATTTTTGTTGGGATTATACTACATGACTATTTTATGTAATTGAATTTAGTCCTTACAAAAATGTGTATATACTGATGGAAATTTGATCTAAAGTGCCAGACAAAAGCATGGTAGTTTAGGACATGTTGTGTTCTATATATTTCATCATTTTAATGTAATATAGGATACTGTGTCATGGATTATTATTATGGAATTGAAAAAATATGTTAAAATTTTTATGAATCAATTAAATTCATGTATAATTATTTTTATAATCATTTTACATACAAAGGATGATGTTTTTGGGTGGTTTGAATACATAATAATAATATTTTGGTTTTAAAAATATAATATGATACTTGTACTGAACTTTGAAAAGGAGTTTTATTGTTTATACATATGAGAAATGATCCAAAAATTTATAGCTAAAAAAATTATTTATTGGGTCCTATAAACATCAATTTTATCTGAATACATGTTTATTTGATGGTTCAAACTCCTAAAGGATAAAATTATAAATCTCTAATTTCCCTTTAATAAATAAACTCCATATTCAATAAAAACACAGTTTTAGGTAGATCCTTCATTGCCTTGGGATATTTATGAAATCCATGTATACACAAGGATGAAAAAGTATTTTGGACAATTATTTGTGATATTCATCAAAATCATGTTGATAAGATGTAATAGAAACTAAATGCTTGTCACTGTAAATTCATTCTATTATACAATCTAATATATTTGAAAGATCTTATGTTTTTAATATTCTATTCAATGTGATTTTAATTTATTTTTATATATTTTATCCCCAAAAAAATCTTCCAATGGTATAAAATCAACCGTTATTATATTTTATTGATTTTAAAAAGAATTAAGAAACTTGAAAATCTAGTTTTCTAGTCCTCATGTCATACCCAAGACCAAATCACATTCTTTTTTTCATGGGTTTTACAAACAATGTCATAGTCATATTCGAATTATGCATAATGTTCCAAATTATATTAGACGATTTTTTAGTCTATAAAAAATAATAATTTCAATAATTGAAGTAAAATCACATATTCAATGAATCATAGGGTGATTCATCTATTTCATGGTTAGATGATCACCTTGTTATCGAGGCATTCACCATAAGGACATAAACTTTACACATTATAGTGCCCAATCCATTTTTGAGCTTCGTTTATTTTGTTTGAAATGGATTGAATAAATTACATAGTAGAACTAGAGAATTGATTCCATAATAGCTTTCCATCCTAAAATATATTCAAAAAATTAGATGCAAACTCCCCATAACAGCATACTAAAATAGATTACCCCATACAACTTGGTTTACCTAAAACACCATACAATTTTTTTTTTCAGGGTATACGTCTAATGAATGAACTCTATATGGATTTTTTAAAATGAAATTAGTGTTACCATTTTATGATTCATTCTAAGGGATCATTATGTCTTCATGATAATCTATTTTGACTACTATTTTAAATAAAATTATTTTTATAAATTCTTAAAAACATCCCCTATTGGGGTAATTATGAACCTCCATAGAATCTAATGGTGATGGGGGTTTAAACCAAAATAATCATATTTTTGGTAAATATTATCAATGGTTGAATTAACTTTACTTGGTAAAAATAAGGATCCAAATAAAAAAGATTATATTGATTTATGATTAAATCCTAAATGTAAATATAAAATGTTTGTATTTGTAACCATATTTTAATAATGTGTGATTTATGTAAATGTTTGAATAATTTACAAATATTTATATCCTTATAAGAAAATATTTATTAAATGAAGAAAATATCTAAAATATTAAGGATTTTTGTTATGACTATGTAAATCGTGATATAAAAATTTCATTTTAGATAAAACTAAATTGTTCATGTTTATTCATGCCGAAATTATAAAATGTTTACAATCTCACAATGAATTATTTTTTAATGTTTATCTATTGTATAAATTTATGAATTTTGTATTTATTTACTATTATTATCTATTTTATTATTAAATGATATAAATATTATAATAAGAATTATAATGTATTCTGTTGTTTAAATGTATTAATGTTATGAAAACCCAGATCTTTTATATATATTCTTTCATTATTTATTACTTAAAAATACAGAAATTACAATCCAAAAATATATAGAGTCTGATTTTATTTGGGAAATTATATACATAACATAATAACATAAAATGAGAATATAACAACATTATTTTAAAATTATAAACATTTTTTCACGATTCAATCACTCTTCTAAAACTGCATGCGATAACCGAGGGACATATATATGAAAGGTGTGAGATATAAAGGTCATTAAAGAAATAATCATAGAATTACATAATGAATGATATTCATGTCATTAAATAATCACATCAATGTTACATAGAGGGTTGTTAATTTTAAAATTTAACACAAAAGCATTATATAAGATGATGACATCAAGGGTACATAAGAATGTGGAAACACCATAAGCCAATACATCAAGTTCGTCGGAGTGGAATCTCAAGAGGGTGTGAATTGAGTTCTTATATAAAATTTCTATTAATGACATTGTTATAAAGATCCCCAAAATTTTGAGACGGCCCAAATAATTAAGTTAGTATAGATATAAATGTCTAGTTGGTCAATAGGTTTCTCAAAGGGTGATTAGTCCTTAGTTGAATTTCTATAAGACACTTCTCCAACTTTTGAAACAGGTTTACTGAAATAAACATATACATACACTAAAAAAAATAACTATCAAATTGAATGAAAAACTGTTTAATGGTTTTGAAATTATAAGTTATGGAAAATAGATCAAACAAAGTATAAAAAAATATATAGCACAGTGAAGTTAAACAAGAGGTTCAGTCTTAAGACGAGACATAATTCTGTTGACTTGGTGATCACCTTCCACCAAGAAGTTTATATTTTCAATAAACTTGATACACACCATGTATCGAGATTTATAATAGTTTTCACATATTTTCAAGGGTTAACACCCTCTACCACAATTCATGGTGTGAAAAACAATCAAAAGTGACCACACATAGTCTCTTTCTTAGTTATACATGAGAAAAATGATGTAAGAGAAGTTTGTTCTGAGGATTTTCAGTATCCTCCAGTTCAAGCACAAGAGACAGTGTGTGTAGCAGATAGTTACACACACTTCTCAGATATGTAAAATAAATGAACATAAATGTTCAATGATTATAAACCTGAGTTTATAAAGCTTTATGTGTTTTTATATCAGCTCTTTTCTCCTTGGAGGGAATAATTTGTGGTTGGAGTCTTTATCTGGAAGTTTTCCTCAAAACAGAGTGTCACAACTTCAGTTTCTAGCTTTCAGGAACTCAGTGTTCTGATTCTTGTGTTGATCGAGATTTAATTAAACACAGAAGGTAACCGTGAAAATTTTCTACTGAAAAGATATTCTGGAGGTTCTTCAGTTCAAATTTCAATCATTGAATGGTTTTTCTTTGATCTAGAAATAAATCTCCCTCACATGCACATACATGAACTTTTAATGCCACACACCTTCTTAATTAGTCATCTCTTTTATATTTGATTTTTGAAAGTAGTAATAAGTAGATCACATGTGGTATTTCTCGTACATCATTGTATACCCAAATACAGTCTCATGATATGTCTACAATCAACATTAATTAATGTCAAAAGCATTTAATTATCAAATATGACCATTAGAATAATTTAAAAATTTGAAAAAGTATGTAGTAAAAGAGTATTACTTGACTAGTAAAAGTATCCTTCACAATGGTTGGCTTCAACATTTGGTGCACATTGGCAGCCTTTATCGGTATCCTTCATTGGTAACCTTAATCCGTAGCCATCCATCGGTAACCTTTATCAGTAGACTTCATCAGTGACCTTGCAATGGTGTCCTTGCATTGGTGAAATTAGCATTAGTGACCTTTCATCTGAGACCTTTCATCGGTGTCCTTTGCATCGGTGACCTTGCATCAGTGACCTTTTCATATGTGACCTTTGCATCGGTGATCTAGCATCAGTGACCTTCGCATCGGTTACCTTGCATCGGTGACCTTCACATCAGTTACCACAGCATCAGTGACCATTACATAGGCGACTTTTTCATTGGTGACCATTGCTTCAGTGACCTATGCATTGGTGAATTTTGCATCAGTGAACTTGCATTAGTGACCTTTTCATCAGTGACCTTTCATTGGTGACATCTGAATTGGTAACCTTGCATCGATGAAATTTTAATTGGTTACCTTTGTACATAGAAATTTTTTTCAGTATAAGCTTAAAAAATTATGATTTGAGATTCAAAGTACATGATTATTACCTAAAAAAATATGAATATTAATGAAACAGGATCATCATAGAATAGAAACATAATTATCATATAAATTAATCATGATTTGAGATTATCAAAACTGGTGAATCCAACAATATCCCCCTTTTTTGATAATCACAAATTATGATAGTATTTTCTAAATCTGGGTTCAACACATTTACTAATATCTTCAGAGGTGTGTATAAGAGTATTTTAACCAAGTTTATTATATATGAAATGAGATTCCAGTTAACTTAAAAACTTCACCTTGTTTTAGTTTATTCTCCCCCATTGTGATTAACAAAAAGAATGAAAGAAAAAATAAGAGAAAGAAGAGAAGCTTCCGTTAATTTATAAAAATTACTATATATAAAATATGTTTCAACAATCCTTATCAACTATGACATACCATATTCAATTCAAAACAGATATGTCCAAGGGAGATTTTTCTTTGGAAGTTGAGGAGGAAGGTTCTGAAGATGGGGGGATAGGCCTAGGAATGAATGTCAGTAGGGTAGGAGGAGCTGCGATAGAGGCATCAGTAGACCTATAGTGTGTATATCATTGAGGAATAATAGGGGTCATGCACTTGATTACCTGTGTAGGAGTCTAAATGGGTGCGACTCTATTAGATAATAAATTAGCTGAGGAGGAAGGCAGGGCGGGAGGAACAATGATGGGAGTGTAGTCCACATGGTGGAAGGGAAAAAGAAGATTTTTGAAATCCATAATAATACTTCCTCTTATCTTCATACATGAGATAATATAGTCCTTATTCTCCATGAATTTCTTTAAGGTATGAGTCAACTGTCTGAGCCTTATAACCTGATCATCAAAGGCTTGGGTGACAGGTGGAATCCTCAAGTTCTCCAACAACAACATGAAGTGACAATCCATCTGATGCTTAGTGTAGACACATTTTTATTAGAAATAAGCATTCTCCTTGATGGCCTTTTGATGTTGAGTATATTTACGTAGATAATTTCCCCCAAGTTTATGAATTTATCTCATAGTGGAAATAATGTGAGTCATAGAATGTGGTTCTGATGTACATTCACCAGAATATTTCTCCACTTCTTCACTGACAACCGATCTTAAAGCATCTAGATCAAAATTAATAGTATTTGGATTTGAAGTCAATGCACACAGAGGTGCCATTTTGAAAGAAATTGTCTCCTTAAAGGATTAGGTCGGACCACAAATCATCCTATTCACATCATCTTCTTGGCCACTCACATGTGTCTCCATATACTTCATGATGCCCTAAAACACAGTGACCATTTGCAGAACTACACTTTTAACAAATTGATGTTCTAGGTCCTCATAGAACCTTGAAGTCATATAGGATTCTAAATTTTCAATATACTTCGTCACTGATTCCATAGATTATGCCAATGCTCTGAATTGATTCTGACATTCCTTGACTTCTTGTAGCATTGATAAGTGAGATATACAAACTAGTCTTTCTACTACAGATGTCATGAGTCCTTGATTGTTTGATATTTTTTTCTCTATCTCAGTGTATTTCTCAACAATGTGACTTTTAAAATCTGACATCAATGATCTCAAATATTCTGTCTTCACATAGTCTCGAGGAAGATGTACTACTTGTTGGACAATAGTAGTCTATGTAAATAATGGAATTGGGGGACATATGATGGGCTGTTCATCATCAGTATCTCCATAATCTAATCCTAAAACCACAAACTAGGGTCTTCTGACCAGTCTTTTTACAATTAGAGACAGCAACTGAACCTATGGAAACAGGTTCCTCCACCTCACTTGGAGCATTCTCCTGATCAACCATATTCATTTATGCCATACCTCCTTCAGTAACTGTATCAACAGAGGGGTCCGCTACCACTTCCTCTGAAGAATCTTGAACTTCATCCAATGCAATGCCACCTTCAACTGAATAAGTAACCTCTTAATCTAAACATTCAACCATTTCTGTATGTCCTATCAGAGGACTTAGACTTAGACATTCTTCATCACTTTCAATCACAACTGTCTCAAAGCCATTATTTCTAGATTAAGTGTCCTCATTCTCGTATGAGGTCTCTTTAATGTCTCTTAAGTCATTTTATTCCCCTTATTTTTCAATATCCTCTTCATCATCATTGTCCCATAAAATTTTCTCCCTTCTAGGAATTCTCTTTGAGGTTCTAGGATTTCCAATGGATACAATTTTAGCATGAAGATTGGAGGGAAGGTTGTGATCACTCCTATCATCTAGAGGACAATCCTCTCTTTCTAGCATAGCACCAGCTTCTTCTTCTTCATCATAATATACTGTATCCACTCCATCAGGCATTATACTAGGACCTCTATTATCCTTAAGCCTAGTAGTATGAGTAACAGGTTTAAATTTATCATATTTCTTAGACGCATCATGCACCCATTTTCTTTACCATGGGATCCAATTTATCTTCCTCAGTTTTAAAATCACCTTTTTAATGAAAAAAGTGTCCCTTATTACAATTGTTTCCTCCTTGTTTCCAGTAACTCCTTTCACCTTCAACATTAAGGATATCAATCGGGCATGAATCAAGGCATTGGACATAGAACGAGGATTTTTCATATCTCTTAATTGATTCATCAGTAGATTATATAATTTTATCATTTGTCCATGCTTCAAAAGATAAAAAAAATATGTCCTGGTATTTCAAGGAATCAAATTCCCATTTCCTAGGATTGAATACATGATGAAAAAACATAAACATCAACTTAACTTCTCCTTCCATTTCAGCAATAATGACTTTCCTAGGGATCCGACTCCCTGCCAGTTCATCTGAGGCTTCTTCATAACAGAAGAAATCATTAGTGTGAGGAACCACTACTGGGTAGTAATCATAAATCCCTTCATGTTTCACTCTCACACACTCAACCCTTTCAATAGTGGAAAATATCACACTCACTATATTTACCTGTGAAGACATTCAGTTTTAATCTTGATACTGTTTGAATTTAATGAAATCCTAAAACTCCTTTAAAAGATTCAGATAATATAGTCTATTGTTGTTTGTAAATAATTTGACCCAGAATTATGATTCATGTGCCTTCAGCACTAAATACTTTATTGACATCACCCATTTTGAGTGAAGTTCCTTCTCTAAAATCATTCCCCTCTTAAATAGTTGTGGTTCGATTTGCATAGCCACTACCTGGCTTCCACTGCTAGACCCAAATCTAGGACTCTTAAGATTTGGTGCAAATCATTCATCACTGACCATCAGTCTCTTTACCCTTGCCATTGATCTGGAGTGGTTCAAGGATTTCGGAAGAGGGATAGGTTATGAGGTTAGGGATAAAGAAATTTAGGAGAAAGTAAATGTGGATTGAAATGTGGCATGTTCTTTATTTTATCATTTAGGGACTGAAAAAAAAATCTAGAAAAAGAAATAAGTAAAAATAAAAATGTTTCAGATTCTGGCAGAAAAAAAAAGCGAAGTCCTCAAAAAGATCGTCTATCGGTATGGTGACAACAGTGATGTCCAGTGATGATATCCAACTATAAGGTTCCTATTGGTGAGGTTTCTAATGGTGAGATTCCTAATGGTGAGGTCTAATGGTGAGGTCCAATGGTGAGGTTCCTAATGCTGAGGTAAAATGGTGAGGTTCCTAACTGTGAGGTTCCTTATGGTGATTCTCCAACGGTGAGTATACTAACTATGAGTTTCCTAATAGTGAGGTTCCTAACGGTGAAGTTTCCAATGATGAGGTCCCTAATGGCGAGCTTCCAATGGTGAGGTCCAATAGTGTGGTTATTAACTACGAAGTTCCTAATGGTGAGGTTCCAACACTGAGGTTCCTAATAGTGAGGTTCCTAATAGTGAGGTTCCCACTGATGAGGTTCCAACCGTAACATTTTATCATACCTAACTCATGTTTGATGTAATTTAACCTCTCAGAATTCACGGGATTTGTGAAGATATCAACCAATTGGTGTTCAATGACAATGAATTCAAAAGTGATATAACCTCTTTGATAATGATCTCTCAATAAGGGATGTCTCACATCAGTGTGACTTGTCCATGAATGAGATAATTGATTTTTAGAGATGTTAATAGCACTAAAATTATCACACTTTTTAGATACATGTTATAATTGAAATCCATAGTCTAGTAAAGTGTGTGTCATCCCTATAATTTGAGCACAAAAACTACCAGCAGCTTTATATTCAGCTTCACTAGTATACAATGTAACATAATTTTTCTTCTTACAACACCATGATATTAGTGACATTACTAAAATGTGACATGTTCTCAAGGTTCTCTTTCCATCTAACTTCCAACCTGCAATGTTAGAATCCTAATAACTTCTTAAATCTAATGACTATCCTCTTCGATAAAATAGTCTTATGTTTGTAGTATACATGAGATATATAAAAACACTTTTATCATCAGTTAAATTAGACACTTTGTAATGTTCTTGAAAATTTGAACACATGCATATGTTTAACATAATATCTGGTCTGCTAGAAGTAAGATATAGCAGACTCCCAATAATACCTTAGTAATTGGTTTTATCTACTGATTTACCAGTTTCATCAGCATCCAATATACAAGTTGTACTCATAGGTGTATCAATACCATTATTTCTATACAATCCAAAAAGTTTCAAAAGGTTTTTAGTATATTTACATTGATTTAAAACAATACCATTTCAAAAAAATTGAAATCCAAGGAAAAATATATGTTCCCCCATTAAACACATTTCAATTTAATCTTCAATCATTTTGGAAAAATATGTACATAAAGAATTTTAAGAGGATCCAAAAAAATTGACATCTACATAAATCTGTACTATTAAAACATATTTGGAAATCATTTTAATAAAATGTGTGGGATTCTAAATTCCATTAGTAAAACATTTTGAAATTAAAAAAGAATTAAGTCAGTCATACCAAGCTCTTGGAGCGTGTTTCAGACCATATAAATCATTAGACAGATTAAAGGAATGATTTGAAAAATGGGGTTTTGTAAAATTAGGGGGTTGTTTAACAAATACATCCTCAACTATGTACCCATTTATAAATGAACTTTTAATATCCATTTGATAATTTTTGAAATTTAGAAATGCTGAATAAGATAGTAGTATCCTAATGGATTCTTTTCTAGATACATGTGCCAAGGATTCCTCATAATTTATTCCTTCTTCTTGACTATATAATTATTCAAATAGTCTATCATTTTTAACTGTGTTTCCCTATTCATATACTTTTTTTCTAAACACCCATTTAGTGCCTACGGTCAAAGTGTCTTTAGGTATTTCTACTAATTCCTAAACCCTATTTCTTTCAAACTGATTTAATTCTTCTTGCATATCTATTTCTCAAAATTAATCATTGATTTCATCATTATCATTTTTGGGTTCAAGCTGTGAATGAAAATCATGATATTCAATTTTCTTTCTCAGAGAAGCTCTAGTTTGAATTCCTCTATTTAGATCACCTACTACCTCTTATAAAGGATGATTCTTGAGTGTTATGATACCTCTAAAATGAGTTGAACTAGATTCATTATGATTTTTTATCGGTTCAGATTCGTCATGCTCATGTTCTGGAAAAATTTCAGACCTATTTTATTTTACTAAGGGTTCACTATATTTATCATTAAGGTCTATCATTGACATATCTTCCTCAAGATGTTCAACAGAGGTTTTGGGTTCATGTGGATCAGTCACAAGAAATTTGACATGAACTGATTCATTCAAACATTTCATTCTCTTATTTAATACTCTCTAATCATTACTAGATATTGATTAACATAGGAAAATTCTATCATCTCTTTTAAAAGAAAACTTGTCAATATTTTCCATAGTGTCAAGGTTGAATACATTGCAAGCAAACACTCTAAAGTAAATAATTACAGGCTTCCTATTATTCCAGTGCTCGTAAGAGGGCTTCATAAGAACAAGTCTAATCAAGACTCTATTAATGATGTAAAAATCTGTATTAATAGCTTCATCCCAAAAATATATAGTATATTATACTCATTTAGCATAGTCCCATAAATCACATGAAGTGCCCTATTTTTTCATTCTACAACTCCATTTCGTTGAGTACATCTAGGAGTAAAAAATTGTGATTATATCGATTTTGTGAGAAAGAATATTCAAACTCCAAATTATCAAACTCGTGGCCATGATCACTTCTCATAGTCCTAATTCGATGTCCACTAAAATTTTCTACAAACATGGAATATTTAATGAATTAAGAATATGCTTTAATTTTGTGAGCAAGAATGTATACCCTAGTATATCTAAAATAATCTTCTATAAGAACATAAAAATAGTGCTTCCCATTTAAACATGAAACTCTTGTTGGTCCAAAAAAATGCATGCAAACCAACTCAAGAGGTTGAGAATTAGAAACTTATATTTTTTTTTGAAAGAAACATATTGTTGTTCACCATATTGACATGGATTACACACTTTGTTAAGAGGGTATTCAAATTTAGGTATGTCTCGAACTAAAATTTTCTTAGTTAGTTTCCTAAGAGAGTGCACATTGTAGTGTCCTGATATTCTATTGCATAACCAGGATTCTATATGAAATGCATTTAAACAAGAATCATTTTTCTTATCTAAAGTGTTAAAATCAAACGCATATACATTTTCATTTCTCAGAGCACCGAATATTAAAACATTTTTAGATTTAAAAAAATTTCTTGGATCATTTTCAAATTTAACATTGAAACCATTATCAAACAATTTATAGATACTTATAAATTTGTATTTTAACCCGTCAACGAAAATTACCTTTGAAACTAATATAGTATTAGGCTTACCAATTTGGCTTAAGCTGGTGATATTACCTTCAGCATTATCAAAAAACATAACATGTCCACCATAAACATTAATTGGGATCTTAAATAATGAATAGTCTACTATAATATTTCTTAACCATCCCCTATATAAGTACAGTCGATTTTTATAGAAGATCTTCAGAAAATCTTCCAGAAAAATAGTATATGTTTAGGGTAACTTTGGTATCCATATTTTCATCAGTCAAGAGAGGTTAGAATTTAAAATTTTGGGAACCCATTCTTCTATCTGAGATTTAGTATTATCCATCGATAGGTTTTTGGACATGAACAAATTTTCTGGTCATCTAAAAAATTGTTTTCCAATGATGGCCCAAACCATGAACTAGCAGTGAACTTTCCAGATTTTGGGACAATTTTTTAAACAGTATTTATCTATCCTAGATGATATCGTAGACCTGTTGTGTATTTTAGAGAAATTTGTTTCCATAGAAACTATGACAAGGTTTCTCTACCTGTAGTATACTTCTCAAAATTTTAAATTTCTCAATCGATAATTTATGTTTAGTATTTTCTTTTAACATTTGAGCACATGTTTCATTGTCAATATCCAAATCATACTTATAATTTGAATTTAATGAATTTTGTCTTTTAAATTGTTTATATTTATCCTTGAGTTCATTAAATGTGTCCTCAAGAATTCCAGAGTATTAAAATAGTTTATCCTTAGTCGTATGATCATTGTTATTTGATTCACATTCATTCCTGGAATAATAAGCCTTAGGTATAGGGGAATTGGGTATTACCTCGTATATTTCTTTGTTGAAACACAAATTTGCATGTTTGTTCTTCTTAATATCTAAATTGTCAAATACACATGAGTTATTTTATGAATCACTACATGTAGACTCCATATCCTTTTAATAACCCTTGCCCATGTCTTCATCTTTATTCTTAAATTTCAGCTTGGGGAAATCGGCCTTTACATGGACTTTTCATTTACACTCATAGCAGACTATCTCATTTGTTTTGTCATTCCATTTTGTATCCTTTTTCAAATGTCCTTTAGCATCATACCTACATTGATTGTTTGAATTTTTAATGAACTTATTCTTGCAGTAGAGCTTATTGAATATTCTAGTGAGATGAGTCATCTCATCATCACTGTTGGAATCTATGTCTTCACTTTTGGAACTTTCTATAGGTGCTTGAACATTTTCTTTTTATTTGATCTTTGAGGAAGAAATCCAGAATACTATATAAGTATTTCTTGGTTCTAAATCTGCTTTCTGATTTACCTTAAGATCCTCTTCGTACATCATAAGTTTTATAATTAGTTCCTTCACTGGTAGCTTACTGATATCACATGATTCTCGAATAAGAATAGATGTTCCTCTCCATCTGTCAGGAAGGAATCAATGAAATCACATAATCTAAACCTTATTGACCACTAGTTTTCCAAGAATTACCATGTTATTTACTATTTCATTGAACCAATGATACATTTCAGTGATTGTTTTATTAGGCATCATTTTAAAATTATCATGTTTAATAGTATAGGTAATTAATCTCATTTCTTTAACACTAGTTTTCCCTCTTGTAAAACAGATAAAGTGTACCAAATTTCAAATGTAATTTTACAGGATGATATTCTATTGAATTATTCATCACGTAGAGAATAATAAAATTCTATCATTGCATTAAAATTATTGGTATATCTAGCTTTAGTAAACTGAGACCATGTGTCCCCTACAATAGCAGGAAACATATGTTGTTCTTCAATTGTGTCCCAGATTTCAGGACCCATCATTTCTAGATTCATTTTCATTTTATATTTCCATTGAGAATAGTTATTACCATTTATGAAAGGTGTAATGTTGGTAGCATCAACCTAAACTATATAATCCATTATTTAATTATAAATTTAAATATTTGAAAATTTAGATATGACCTTAATTTTATAATCCTTAAGATAAAACTAAAATCATAATTGCAAAGAGTTTTACAACTTGCACAAACAGTTCAGAGTAGTAACAAATATATATTTCCTTTGATACCAAATGTTTGTTGGAGTGGAATCCTGCGAGGGGGTGAATTGAGTTCCTACATAAAATTTCGTTTAAAACATTATTATAAAGATCACTAAAAATTTGAAATGGACCTGTTAATTAATGAAGTAGAGATATAAATGACTAGTTGGTTAACAGGTTTCTCAATGGGAGATTTTTCATGAGTTAAATTAGTTTAAAACACTTCTTCATATTTTGAAACATGTTTAATGAATTAATCATATACACACAATAACAAAATCTAACTATCAATGTTAATGAAAAACATTTTTATGTTTTAGAAATTATAGGTAGTGGAAAATAGATCAAACAGAGTATAACACATATATAGATCACAAAGAAGTAAAAAAGGGGTTCGTTCCCAAGCCGAGACATAATCCTCTCCAATTGGTGATCACCTATCACCAAGTGGATTATATATACAATAAACATGATATACATACTTTTTTAGGATTTACAACACTTTTCACAAACTTTCCTATGTTCACACCTTCTAACACAATTTTTCGTGGAAAAAAAACAAAATAGACCACACATGGCCTCTTCTGCAATTATACGTGGGAATCAAGAAGTAAGAAAAGTTTGGTGTGATTTTTTTTAGAATCTTCTAGTTCATGAACAGGAGACGGTGAAGCTGACAGTTCCACTGGATTCAAAGAAGTGTAAACTAAAGGAACACAATTGAGCAATGATTATATGCTTGAGTTTATAAATATATATGTGTTTGACATTTAGATATTGACACCTTGGGGTCAAGAATTTGTGGTTCGAGTATTTCTCTAGAAGTTTTCCTATAACAGAGTGTCGCAACTCCGTGTTCTAGATTTCAGGAATAGAGTGTTTTACTTCTTGTGTCGATCGAGAGTTGATGAAGCACAGACGGAAGCCATGAAGTTGTTCTCCAGAAATGATCTTCTTATGATTATTGGGTTCACAGTGTAAGCATTGAATGGTTCATATTTTATCTAGAAAGTAAGATCCTTCACATGCATAGACATGAAATTCCAATGACACACATTTTATTCCTCTATCTTCTCTTAAATATTTGAGGTCAGATAATAGGAATAAGTAGATCCCATTCGGTCTTTCTTATATTCCATATTGTTCCCAGATACATTATCTTGATATGTCTATAATCATCATTAATTAATTATAGAAGCATTTAATTTATCAAATATTACAGTTAGAATAATCATAATAACTTGAAAAGGTATAGAGTAGAAGAATATTGGTTGACTAGCAACAGTAGCCTTCACAATGGTTGGATTAAATTGTTAGTGCACATTGGTAGCCTTCATCAGTAACCTTCAATGGTAACCTTCATCAGTAGCCTTTCATCAGTAACCTTCATCTATAGCCTTCATTGGTGGTTTTTCTCCGGTGACCATGCATCGGTGACCATTCCATCACTGACCTTGAATCGGTGACCGTGCATCAGTGTCATATTCATCAGTGACCTTTTCATCAGTAAACTTTACATCGATGACCTTGCATCTGTGACCTTTGCATCGGTGAACTTTTCATCGGTGACCTTGCCTCAGTGACCTTTTTATTGGTGACCTTTTCATCAATGACCTTTTCATTGGTGATATGTGGATCAGTGAACTTTGTATCGGTGACCTTTGCATCAGTGACCTTACATCAGTGACCTTTGCATTGGTGACCTTCCATCAGTGATATTTTCATTTGTGACCTTTCTAGATAAATTTTTCACAGTAAGATTAAACAATAGATTACAGAGATTAAAATTACATTATTTTTAATAAATAATGACTACGAATAATAATGAAAAATTATTATCATTAAATAGAAACATAATTATCATAAAAATGAAGCATGATTTGAGATTATCCAAACTGGTGAGTCCAACACATCATAACAATAATTCAAGGATTACAGTTGGAATATCATATCATATTGTACCTAGGATAACCTCTTCTGCACCACCAATGGTATATCATGGGAAAAACATTACCCAAGGAATTTTTGGGCTATATTTCTCTTCTTCCACCAGTCACATTCATATCATGTACGTGTCTTTGTGTTCCACATAGGTAATACAACATATGAAAATATATTTTCAAATTTTATATCAGAGTTAAGGTTTTTGGGTCACATGCATGGAGTTCCCCAATATATTAAGCATAGGTAAATCTAGGTAAATACCCTTATGTTTAAATGGGGATGGATATTCTTAATATTAAAGATGGTTGTAGAAAATCATGTAATAATTTCGACAGCATAACATGCATATATAATGGTTCATAAAATAGTTTAATGGGAGTGAATGGTGGTTTGTCCTTACAAAGAAATCAAAAGGGTAGTAAATGGTTGTGTAAAAACACATTAAAACATTATAAATTGGAATTGAAAAGGAATAAATCAAATAAAGGTCTTCAATAATGATTTAGAGGAAGTGAATCTGTTAAATTGAGAGACAACATCAAAAAGACGAGGAGGAATTTATTACGTGCATAGTAGCACATTATGAGGGGTTTAAAGAGGGTCAGAGAGATTAAATTCACATTAAATGTGCCTCTAGTGAATAAGTGTGGGAGAGTGGGTTTGAATTTATGGAAAATATAGAGGAATTGTTTATTTATCTATAAACATTGGTTTTGGACATTATATGATAAAATAATTAAAATAACAAACCATATCATCATTCTTCCCATGGTTTCTTCCAAAGAAGACTAATATTAGTATTTTATAAGGATTTGAACTGAACTTATTAAAACAATATCATGGGTATGTGGAACTGAGTCCTATTCATAAATAGTTTTCTATAAAACATTAGAACAAAACATATGTTTTAGAGGACTCATTATGGGTTTATAAAATTAATAAAATAACTTCAAAAGAAAATTATTTTAATGATGAAATTAATATTTTGTTTTTTATCCATGTATATTATTTATTACATCACATTTGTTTTACTATGATATCATAATATAAAACATATATTTATACCATGTCAAATTTTTACCATAAAATTTCACTATCTTATAAAATTTTGAAATATTATCCATTGGTATAATTATACGTGATTATTTAAAAAATAATGATTATTTTACCAAAATAGTTATCCAAATATTAAAATTTTCACTTTTAATTAAAAATACTTATTTACTGAAATATACTTGTTTAATTATAATAAACATTTTATGGACCATATAAAAATTACATGGGAGGGATTAAATTATATTACCATTTATATATAGATATTATCGTATAACAATATTATATAAAACTACCATTTATTTAAAAAATCAAAAATTTATGAAAAAGTGTATTAAAAACACATATTTTCCAAAATTACAATTTTGGTTTATTCATATCATAATCAAATCATATATAATTGTAGATATAAATTAATCATAAAATGAGATAAATATAATTGTTATTTTATATAAAAGAAAACATAATAATTCATACTACTTGGGTCTATATACATCACCCATTATTACACCAACATATTCCCTTAATGTAAGGTGTGTGATAATACCATTTTCTTATGGTGGTTTTGAAAACATGGTCTGATTCATGACCTCAATAATATTGAATGTCTAACATAATTGTTTTCATTCATGTTTCAATTATTTAATTTCTTCTTGGCCTTCATTGTGAAAAAATCCTATTTATTCCATGTCACTCAAATGATCTGATAATTGGGCTTCATAGGTTAAGATACTACTAGTTAGTGTCATCACTTCTTCCATCTATATCAATTATACATTATCATAACACTTATTATATAAAATTTTAAATGACCACTCTTGAATAGATATATTATCAATGTTTAATATGTTTAATATTCTTTAAAATTAAATTGTCTATATTTTATAATGGACTAAAATAATGAAAGTATAGCATGTGTTTTCTATGAAAACACTACCTAATGACTGATTTGTTCATTAAAATGTGATTTAATTAATTAATGTTTTGGTCAATAAATTTTTACCCAACTTATAAATTTCTACATAAAATTTATATTTCTAATATTAGAACAAATTATTGTACTTATGTTTTATTGTCTCTTTTGGTTACCATGTTTTTCTGAAAACTCGTGGATCTGACAAAGAACCTTGAACATGTGATTTGTCCTATTTTGTAGAGCTTTGTCACAAGGATCTAAGATATTCTACATATTATCCCCCTATGAAATATCATTATCTGAGGGTACCACCTATAACTAATTACATGTGAGTGGTCGGGTATATACTTCCTCAATGGGGATACATGGAACACAACATGCAATTTGGATGGATTAGGTGGGAGAATTAGTCGATAGGACACAACTTCTATGTGATTGAGGAGCTCAAAGGGGGTTAATTATCTAGGAATAATATTACACTTCTTCAAAAATTAGAAAAATATATTTCATATTGATATATGAAGGAACAAATTACATCCATCCTCAAACTCTATATCATTCCAAAAATCATCTTTGTAGATTTTCTATCAACTTTGTGTGTTTTCAATAGTATGCGACAATGTTTGAACTATCTCTATAATCTCTTGGATATGATCAGGTCACATAAGATTCACATTCTAAACATCATCCAGACATGTTGGAGTTTATAAAATCTTCCAATATAGATCCATATAATGTTCCATTTGAATAATATAATTGAAGCATTTTTCATATGAAAAATCCACGAAGGGAGGGTGATAATACCAATATCCTTGGAAACCCATTAAACATGATCAAATATTATCCTCTATAGTACAAATGGTCCTCTAAAAATGGCCATCCATCTGAGGGTGATAAGCGGTACATAAACAAATATCTATATCCAATGCTTCTTATTAGACTATCCTAAAGCATGAGATAAACATTGGATCTGGATAAAAAATAATGGAGATTGGAAAAATATACAGTCTTACCACTTCCATTGTGTATATCATAGTGAGTTGGTCCATAGGATGAACTTCTTTAATTGTAATGAAATGAACTAACTTTTTATGGTGATCAACTACTTTCTAGATGGAATTATTTTCATTAGATGTCTTTGGAATCCAATGATGAATTAAATGGTTATGTTTTCCCATTTAGATGATTTTTATTTGAAATTTATACTTTCTATTTATCCTTTCCTTAGTTTTGGAAATCAATACACTTTCTGAAAAACATATTTTACAAACATTGTATGTCCCATAATATTTAGAGTGTTTTTATAGAGAATACCCTTCTCTATAACCCCTATAAATAGTTCTAATAACAACAAATAAAAAAATTATTGTTTTATAAAATCCATCAAACTGATTTAGAGTTTGGTCCATCAGACTAACTAGAGTTAGGTCCATCGTATAAACAAGTGTTTTTCCATGAGACTAACCAATGTCATAGCCATTGGACTTATAGTAGTTCAAAACCATAAAACTAACCATAGTATAGTTAATTGGATTGAATAACAATATTATTATCTTTAAGACTTTGAATAAAGATTATAATCATCGTAATTCGAATTATTTTTATTAAACATAATGTGTTCCAACATATAATGGTGCTAGTCGAAATGAAATCAAATGGATATGTTTTGTAGATCTTCCATGTGTGGAACATCTACATCCATTTTATCCTACTCTAATATTAAAAAAATTATAATATTTGGTGGGATTACTATAAAATATTATTGAATTTGATGAGAAAGGAGCTGATTCATTTTCAACTCAGCACATCTATGATTTTTCTATACATAAAAAACTCATTTTCACACTTTGTAATTTTTAGAGTGTTTTCCTATAACTATTCTGAGTGAGGAATTGTAAAATCCATAGAACGGTTTTTTTGGTTTATCTTGTTCTGATTTGGGTTTATATTGAGGTCTCACAGATATATGAATAATGATTATTTCAATCCATCGGATCGAAGGCTTCTAGGGATAAGAAAACATATTTGACATCGATCATCATGTCAACTGCTTCTAGAGTTATGGAATATTGGTCTATTAAGAATATTTTATTAAGGGATTTTGAAATACGGAAATACAATCCTTTATATTTTGGTTGGAAGCTCCGGTTATATTAAGTCTGGATTTCTATATTTTTTAACTCTTATGGTTAAAGAGTATAATTACTTTTATAAATATTTAGAATCATCCTTACATTGTTAAAAACATTCATATTACTTGTTTATACAAGTTTTATATTCTTATTTTCATTTACATTTGAAGTATTTTTTCATTAATCAGTATAAAATATTTTTTATCATACTATTATTGATCCTGATTTAAAACTGTGATATAACAAAATAAATTTGAATCTTATTCATATAATGCAATCATGAGATGATTGCTAAGTCCAATATTTTTAACATAATAGTTGTTGAGTTCTATGTTTGAATATATTTTTCAACTGCAATTCACCCACCCCTTTTTATATCAATAGTTAAATATTAAAATCTGGAACATACTATTATAGGAAATGTTTTCAACATAACTGTATAATTATTCTTTTTGGTATTATATATTTATCATTCAAGCTCCATGATAAAAATTCAGAAATCTCCAGCTTCATGTTATACTAGATATGTTTTCAAATATATATTAATAAATATTTGTGATTCCTTGATTAAAATAGATGGATGGGATATGTGCATCATCTAAATCTTCCAACATCAGGTCTAGTTTTTATGGGACACATATTTGGGCAACAATCATTATAATTACATCTTTAAAACATTTAATTCCATAATCATTACATCCTTTTTATGTTTCTCCAAATTACCTTTTTGAGCCACTTTAATCAGCTTAATAATGGATGTTGGATAATTTATTTGACGAAGGTGGTATGAAGATCCATTTATTAATCCCATGTCCATACTTTTAATGATAAAGAGGTTTTGATCCATTTCGATCCTCATCATGGATAGGGTTAAGGGATCCATTAAACTCAAAGAATCTAACACATTAGTTTCCTTCCCATGATGGTAAGGGATTGTACAATATTAATCCTTAATCATTTACAACCACCTTTACTGGTGCATATTGGCCTCATTTTTTGTGAATATATACTTGAGGTTTTTATTATCTATATATATTTAGTAATTTTTAACATAGATATAATATCTCAAAAACATCAATGCGAAGATCAATAAGGCCAATTCCAGATCATGTTTTCTTTAGTTCTACTCATAAATACTTAATTGGTGAGAGATATGGTATATCACCTTGTTATCATACAAGGGTATACAACTGGATACCTTTTTGGATGCATTATTTTTTATCAAACATTCTTTTTCAATACATTGTAATGTGATCATTGGTGTAGTGATTAGCATCTCATTTAACTCTTTAAATCCCGCATTGAATTTATCAGTCAGGAAAAATTTCACATCCTTATTAGTTGTATTGATTAGTATGATTCAAATGTGTTAAAATTTTCACCTAAATTTAAGATATTGAATAATTCATCCAATTAATATACATATATACATCACATATATTGGTTTCGTCCTTCCAAAAATTACATTTGATTTTTAGGGATCCATGGACATCAATATGTTAGTGATAACTTGCCCCAAAATTTTTACTGTCCCCTTCCAAAACTAAAATTTACTATACATAACAAATATCTTTTCCTTTTGTATGTTCATTAGTAGAACATTAATCTTCTATTTATGTAACTGAATGATTTTTTAGTAGATAAAAATATCATTGTTAAGGTCTACCAAATTTTTTTTGGGGTAACCCTAAATAATCTATTCAAAAATTACATTAAGATTGTTGGGGAAACAGTGAATCAAAATGGAATCAACATGAACTCATAATGCCCATAAATCATATAAAAACATTCTTAGGGATATCCTTTATCTTCACCAACAATTGATAATATATTTTCTAAATATCCATCATTGATATGCAATAGTCTCCATGTATTAGATCAAACAAATTAAAAATATATGGCAGTAGATTCCTGATTTTTATCATGATCTTGTTTATCTCAAGATAATAAATGTAGGGGGTGCATTTACCCATACAACATATAGATGACAACAATTTTTATACACCATTTTCAATCACTTGGGGTGTATAAACCCAATATCTAGATTTTCTTATATTTTTTTCTTCATCACAATACTTTAAATAGTGGCCATTCTATATAGGATGTATAATAATGGAAAATAGTTTTGTATAATATTGATTGTGAACTCAACCTCACAACTTGGAGGAAGGCTTATAAATTATTTACGAAAAAAAATTTATATACCCTAATAATGGTAATTTCATCAAGGAAGGTATTTCCGGTAGTCTCAATCATTTGATCTAGATATTATTATTCATGAGAAAATAATATACATCATTGAGATGATGATTCCTATGGAGATTAGTCCTTCTAAGTGCAATTATATAAAATTATAGGGTGATTGACTATATAGAATGTGATTTATTTCTCTCTTAAATATATTTTCTTTATACATAAGAAAATAAAATTCATACTTATAATTTCATAAAATAATGGTAAAGGATGTATCACAGGGTTCACAATGAATTTCAGGTAATTTTCCTCACATTCTAACTTTTTTACATTGTATATGGTACCATGAATTGTTGAGGGTAAATGGGTAGATAGATCTCAAAGAGAGTATTATAGTGTGGATATTATGGTTACCCTATATAGAGAGGATGCTATGGTTCAGGGAGGTTGTTTACGACATAAGGGACCATGAAGAGGTTTTCAGTACTACTACCAAAAATTAGCAGAGTTGTGGCATAGAGGGAGGTTGTCATGTGGATATGAGTTTATTACCCAACTTGTTGTGGGGTAGGGGTTTTAGCTATTCTGTAGCGACCCGTGGAGGAGTTTTCAGTGGTTATATATTTTTAGGAACAACTATGATGTGTTGTTGGGTCTATGGTTTAGCCTCTTCATGGAGAAAGGGTTTTGTGGCATGGTCCTTACCACTACACTGTGGTACCGTCCATGTTTTATCATATTGAATCCATTGAGAAATTTTTTTTTCTATAAGGAATATATGAATACCTTGTTAAGGCATGTTCAATCCCATAATTTTGTAGTCTTAATATTTTAAGAAAAGTATGTGGTAGTGTTATAGGCTACGTTGTGGTCCTATGTTTTTCAGACAAAGTATAGAAACGAAAATACCCTATAACCCACCAAGCATCCAAGCCATTTATTCATTTATTAGGTGACCCAAATGAATCAATTAGATTTATTTTATCAGATTTTTTTTTCATTTATCCTTTACCATGTAGGATCGATATGACGTGGATTTAGGTATGTTTTTTTCCTTCCTTCTCCCATTTACCTTCTAGTTCTTCCCCCAGAGATGTGTGCAATCATGGTATAATTGGTTTTATTATTATGTGGGAAATTTAATGACATGGGTTTATGTTTTATAGACTATTAATGGTTACTTCATTCAATTTGGTTCTTTTTAGATGCCTCCATCGCATTATAAACTTGTCCATTGACATGAAAATGTAAATATTAGGTAGCTGGATCCTTAATGTCACTCCTAGTTGAATCATTATGGACGATTTTTTCTATAATTATATTTGGGAAGATATTATATTATGTACTAATGAGGATAAATTAATTGAATCAATCAAAATTTAATGATACAGGGAATGAAATTTTATATTTTATCACCATTTATATTATCAATATTTATTTTGTACTGGCTTGATACCATAATAAAAATCATGGTTATATGAGGATTTTTTTCACCATGGTTGTAATGACTATGTAACCATTGGTTTCTATTGTTTTTTTGTCACCTTGAACAGAATTGTGTAATCACATATATTTAGTTAATGAAATGGTTTAGATTGGAAATTGTGGATTTAGTGAAAATTCTGGAAAAAATGAATTGAAAATAATGAGAAAACCATGGTAAATATGAAATAATTTATGTTAATATATGATGAATGGTTTTGACTTCTCGTAGTGTTGTATGGAGATGAAATTTTTTAATTTTTGGTTGTGTTTTGTTGTGTGGATGTGTGGTTGGGATGTGTGGTGGTGTTTTGTGGGTGTGATTTTTGGTGAATATGTAATGAGATGTGTTCATGTTATGTGGAAGTTGTGCTGAAGTGGTTGATGTGGTCATGAGATGTTGGTAATGTGGGATTTTTTTATAATTTGGATGATATGTGGTTGCTGTCTTGTGGTATGTTCTTCTAGTTTACCATATAGTAATAAAATAAAATAGAAAATGATGAATTGAAATACAATGTGACGAAAACGTTATTGAATGATTATTGTAATATGTGAGGTGTGGCCAAACATGGTTTACGCTTAATGAGAAATAAATGGTTTGGTTAGATTAAATGGTAATGTAATGGAAAATATATAAATATAATTATATTTAAAATAGAGCATTGTGTCTTGGGGATTGTGGCTTGTTGTGAGGTGTTGTGAATTTTGAGGTGGTAGTGAAAGGGGATGTTGTTGTGAGATTTGGTGTTGATGTTGTGAGTTTCTTAGTTCCCTTTTTGTGATCCCATATATGGGGCTTGTATTGGGATATATATATATATAATGTTTCTTGTGATTTATTTATGAGATATCCCTGGTTTAGTACCATGTGCTGAAAACTAAATGGTTGGTGGTATTTTTCCAAACATCCTAGTGGAGAGGATTCATGGATAGATTCCCACTCTTACCCACTCTCTCTTCCAGGAGACATTATCATGCAATGTTTATAATTTATTAATTTCAAAGATTAACTTTGTTTTTGTTTGGTGAGATGGATTTTGGTGGGCGTCATATAGTGTAGGATAATGTCATGGGATTTATGTCCTTCGTGTTCACAATACCCTACAACCCTGGTTATGGATACGAAGTGATGTTATGTCCCATGTGTCTTCATGTGAGATGTTATGGGATGTGAGGGACTATTTGTCTTTGGGAGAGTTGTGATGTGATGTGATGGCCCATGTTTCATTGGTTAAGGTTATTATATATAATAGATAGGGGCACCCAGATATATGATGTTGGGTTGTGAGAGTAGCATATCAGTGGGAAAGTGGTGTGGGGTACCCTTTTTGTAGAACCCCAAACATTTTATGGTATGTTTGTATTAAATACTTTTTATTTATAGCATATATTTAAAGAATCACTAAGCCTATATGGTAAAAAACATGGTTATGTATAGGAGATAGCCATAACCTAGCCATAAAACATATAATTGTCAGCTATTGGATTTAAAATTTAAAAATCTAACATACACAGTTGTGATCAAGATGAAAATTAGAGTCTGATAGAATTACCTTAATTTTACGTGAATAGCAATATACCCTTATAAATATTAACCTATCCTTATGAATATTAACTTACTCTTATGAATATTAATATGACTCTTCGGAATGGCATCCATACCATTGAGTGTATAAATGAAATTAGGCACCTTATAAATGAAGATGAAAATTTTAAGTGTTTATATTTTTTGATTAAAAATGATTTTAATTAAGTATTTAAATAATCATATATTGAATACTATTTTTGAAAAATGGAATTCGTTTTGTGATTCTATTCGTCGAAATATTTTTAGGGTGATTTTTTTGTATTTTTCTGAAATACATGAATTTTTGATGAATAGTAAAATATGATAATTCACAATAAATACTAAATAATTAATTAATTCAGTCATTGATGATGAAATGATGATGTAAGCCTAATTGGTTCTAAGTCACATGCATGTATTACTATTATTGGTCATGGAATACACACTATTGGATGTCATGAGAGGAAATAATAAATTGATGATTATAAAATTAAGAAAACTCATCTTCCCTCTACTATTTAAAGCACCCCTCACCCCCTCTTCCTCTCACACCACTCATGCCTTGTTCCTTGCAAATTTTTTTCTCAAGTATCTCCCCAATATCACCCCCACATGTCAAAAAGCTCCTACCCTCTTCAAAATACAAAACCCTCTTCCTTTAAGAGGTTCTCAAAGGAGGAAGTCTAAAGTGGTAAATTCCTCTTTCCAATTCCTTTAGTTCTTTTATGTTCTTTCCTTTTTTTTCTATCCCCAGTATAATAGTATGATAAATATTCTAAAATTAATTTAATCAGATTTTTTCATAATTTTTGTATATTTCATTATCTTCTCTCTTTTCCCCACCATTTATTTTAATGAAATGAAAGCATCGTTTGAGTCGTGAAAATTTAGCACATTCAAGGAACACGATTTATCAATTTTTATTATTGTATTTAATTCTTATAATGAAACCATTTGTGTTATGGTTGAACTAGATTATTATATATGTAATATATCCTATTTTTAGTTTTGTAATCTTTTTGTACAAATTTTATTAATTAATAATGTAAAACTTATTCATTGTAATCAAACCCACCGTTTAGCCAAAATGGTTGTCACTAATGTAATATATATAATAATTTGACTTCACTAAAATTAAACAAATTAAATTTAAAGACATGTAATCTTATGGATGTTTACTATTAGAATATAACTTCAATTATATAAAAACACATCAATCTTATATATTTACCCAAAAATGAATGTAAGTGAACCGATCATATAAAACCAAGTAAACAAACGATCCCGGACATTGGAATTGAACCTTATAACTAATAAAAATGGTCTATAATGAACTAAAAAGGGTTATAATAAATCCTTTAAATATATAATCGGTTCTGGAATTATGAATTAATAAGTCTAATTTGTTTATTTAAGTCTTAAAAACAAGTCAAAAACACCTTTAAGCATAAGAGAAGGGATATCTTAACTCAATTTCCATTTGATGAGTTACACATCTATGTCATTGGTTTTGTCTTTCCAATAAAATATGTGAATGAAATATTATTGTTTTATAATTTATAACATCTTATATATTGTTTATTTTTATTTTTCACACATAAATATTTCATTGATTTATCCGCACTCTATTGACATAATCTTTGTAAAGGAACGTATCTCTCACTTTTGTTCAAGAATATACCCTATGTTGTGATATTTAATTTTTAATTCCTAATGATGGGTTATTATTTCAAACCTCTCCAATACATCCCTTGTGACATATAATTAATTTAATACCCCTTTACCCTTCATTAATCACCCTCAATAACACTCATTACCATGCTGAAATGTTTGTAAGGGGTTTCTCATCCCACTTTCATTTCTGTGGGGTTTCCATTGTTTGCCACTTATTTCTTGTATGTGTTATATGTGTACTTCTTTTGGATATATAATTACATGATTAACATCATTTTCATGTTATAAAATTATTAATTTGAGGTTACTAAGTTCTGGTCATATGATTTGACCGATTACAGTGTGGTAAGGGGCTTTGTCTAAACGACCATTTCGTTGTGACTAACATTGTATTGTGGCCCTAATAATCCTTATGTGGTGTACCTACTTCCCATTTCAAATCACTTTTCATTTTAAATTAAATTTATATTAAATATCCATAATATTATATCATTCATATGTTTGTTATCGAAACTGTATACAATTTTACATACGGTGTTTATTTGGAATGTTATTCTAATTATGAAAATATAGATAAATCTGTATATTCTACTCTACGGATATTGAAAAGGAATATTTCACTTCTGTTTAATCAATGTATATCGAATTATTTACTAATGAAGTTGTGGGAGGGTTCATCTATTGCCCCTCGATGGATCTTTAGGTCTCAATAGACAAATCAGATGGTGACAAACCCTTCGAGTTTGTTTCCAGAAATCAGACGGGTTTCCACCCACAGAACTAAACCATTTTAAAAGTATTATGGTTTCATGTTCCAGATTCATGAAATCTAGTTAATAATAATTCCCTTTATTCATTATGAGTTATTATTGTTATCCATGAGGTTTTCACTATTACCAAATCTATGGATGCATTTTCAATCTCATATTATTAATGGCATCAGTTATTCATTTGTTCACTATGCCATATTGATTATGTCAGATTGAGTGTGATTCACTAATTATTGTACTCATGATTCCACTATTTGTAACCCTTACTGAGAATTTGAGCTCACCCCTTTCGTTTTTTTACTTTCAACAGGTGACAAAGAGGATATTATTTGTTGAGTTCTTCTGGATTCAGTTTTATGTTTTCGCTATGTATTGTATTTTGTAATATTTTCCAATGCAATTTGATTACCAGCTATGTATCTAGTTTCTTCAAAACAATTAAACTAGTCGTTCATTTGGGATTTCCATTCTTTCTAACCATGTCAATATCACATGTAATTCATCGGCTCCACCCTAGAGTGGTAAGAGTGTTACAGTTGCTATCAAAGGAAGTTTAGTAGAAAACATGGAAACTGGAGTTGGAAATGTATAGTAGGGAACAATGCCCTAAGGTAGTATTTGAGGATAAACATTCAAGAACATCCTCTTAATTTGGTAAGTAATATATTATGTGGATATTTTTTTCAATACACCCTTGTCTAGATATGAGAAGGTAGCGGTGGCTCTGGCACAGATATACCTAGGGGTAAAACAAAAAAACACCGCTTTGAGCTAGACATAAATGAGAAATGGTGCACTACAATGGGCCTTTCTTCACTCTTGGTTACGGCAATGGGCCTTTCTAAAATGTGTCCCTGTATGGTGCGCAAAAATGGGCCTTATTACACTTTTGGCCTTGCTGGACTCTTGGTTATGACTACGGGCCTTAATGCACTCTTGGTTACCATATTGGGACAACATACTCAATCTATGATGAGTGATTTTCTATAAAAGTCATTATGAGGGAGTTTAATGTATATTTTTCATCAATGAAACCATGTTTATAATATTATCTATGAAAATAATTTCAATCTATGTTGAGTTCTTTAATATTTGAGATTAATAAACCAATCATGTGTATCCCATTATTTAGAAATCGCATCTAACAGAAGAAGGGGAATAAATAATCATGGGAAAGGTAGGGATCTCTATACTAAGAAAGTCAACACAGTCAATGTTGGAGCCAATTAGATCATGACCATATTGGGACAACATACTTAGGTTGTAACAAATAACCATTCCACACCTGTGTTGGATCATTTCTTGCGGTAGAAGGCCCCAGCTTTTAGAGGGACTACTAACCCAATGGTTGGTTAGCAATGGATCACATCCCTTGAAATGATATCCATGGCATTAAGAAGAAACGAAAATGAAAAGGTAGTACTAGCATTATATAGTCTCACTGGTGAAACTGATCAATGGTGTTCCTTAATTCATAATACCACAAAGGAAGAAAAATTATAAGATATCGAATATAGGAATTTTAAGGAAATATTCATCAAAAAATATTTCCCTCATGAGAAATGAACTAAAATGAAGAGGTAATTACTAAACATAAAACAAATGGAAGAAGATAGTGTTGTAGAGTACGATGCTACTTTCACAAGGCTGTCTAGGAATGTTGTAGATTACATATGTGACTCGGCAGATAAGATTGATCATTTCTCTGAAGGACTTAAGTTATGTCTTCGAAGGGCACGGACTTCTCAATCATTTTCATCATATGATGAAATTGTATCACGTGCTGTCAAAATAGAGAGGGAATTCTCTAGATCAATGTTTTTCAAAGGAAACCACGATAAGAAGCGGTACTCTGATAACAAAGGAAAATGAGAAGCACCAAATAAGACCAAGGGAAAAAATATATTCCCATTTTGTGAGAAATGTGGAAGGAATCATCTCAAAAATTCTTGAAATTCATGGGAGTATTCTATAACTATGGAGAAAATGGTCATCGATCTGATTAATGCAAGGGTAAGAAAAAATTAAATGATATTTAATTCTTCAATTGCCGAAGGATGGGACTCTATTAAAATGTGTGTCCTAAGCACCAAGGAATCATGCCTTAGAAAAATCCAAGAGAACAAGGGAGAGCATATATAATTGCAACTGTGGGGGTTGATGTTCATAATGACGTGGTTGCAGGTACTTTAATTTTTTCCTGAAACATAGCCAATGCTTTATTTGATATTGGATCATCACATTCATTTATATCTTCCCAATTTTCCATGAAAATTAGATATGTCCCATTTGATTTAATAAAGTATTTGTTAGTCAAAACTCCCAAGAGATGTATCATTGCACCGAATTCATGTCGATTTTCCCCCTCCATACAACAAAATGTGCTTTAGTTTATAACCATATCATCATACAAATGACTGAATTTGATATGATTCTTAGTATGGATTTACTATCAAATTATGATGTGATGATTTATTGTAAGAATAAGAAAGTTACAATTTTTTAAAATGGTGTAGAATACCTTGTCTTTTGGGATGAAACTTCACCACCTTATTCTTATATAGAACCACCCCTAGTAGATCTACTAAATTCAATACATTGAGAGGATGATAAACCAATATCAATGGGTGAGGAATGAAATCATCAAATTTATTATGTGCACATTGTGCAGGAATAAATTGATGTATATCTAGAGGATTTACCTGGACATCCTCCAAAGCGAGAAGTTGAGTTATCTATTGATTTAATTCCAAATGAAAGACCTATATCAATAACTCCCTATAGAATGGCTAATCTGGAATTAGTAGAGCTAAATAAACAACTAAAGGATTTGTCTGAAAAAAGATTTATTTGACCTAGTGTTTCTCTATGGGGAGCCCTAGTCCTCTTAGTTAAGATGAAAGATTGATCCATTAGGCTTTGCAATGATTATAGGGAAATAAATGATATTAAAATAATGAATAAGTATCATCTTACCTTTATTGATGATTTTTTCGATGAACTTTATATAGATCAATAATATTTGAAGATTGAACATCAATCTAGATATCATTTGATTCCTGTTAGGAAGGAAGATATTCCCAAGATAGCATTTTGGACTAGGTATGGGAATTACATGTTTACAGTGATACCTTTTGGACTAACATATACACCCCCTATTTTCCTAGATTTAATGAATATATTTTTCAAGGAATATCTTCATAACTTATTTTTGGTTTTCATCGATGATATCCTTGTATACTCAAAAATATATGAATACCATGAGAATCACATGCGGTTTATTCTGAAAACTCTTAGAAGAAAAAAATTATATGGGAAGTTCAGAAAGTATGAATTCTATCTTAAATTAATTTCTTTTCTAGGCCATACTTTCTCTAAGTATGGAATCCTAGTTGATCTTGCAATGACAGAGGCAATCCAATAATTTCCTAGGCCAACAATCATAACTGAGGTATGCAGTTTTATAGGCTTAAGAAGGATACTATCGACATTTTGTTCAGAATATTTCTTGTCTCGAAAACCCACTAACCAAATCACATGTAAATAGAGTTAAATTTGTGTGGAAAAAATAAGCTACCAAATTTTTTGAAGAATTGGAATGAAGATTGGGAAATGCTCCAATTTTGTCTCTTCCATATAGAAGTGGTGGATTTTTAATATACAGTGATGCATCAAAGAATGGGCTTGGATGTGTCCTTATGAAAAATGATAACGTTATTTCTTATGTATCAAGATAGTTGAAGACTCATGGAAAAAATTATCCAACTCATGATCTTGAGTTAGGAGTAGTAATATTTTCACTGAAAATATGGAGGTATTATCTCTACGGAGAGAGATGTAAAATTTACACAGAACGCGAGACTATGAAATACATTTTCACACAAAAAGAACTCAATATGAGGAAAATGAGATGGCTTAAGTTACTCCATGATTATGATTGTTCAATACACTACCACCCCGGAAAGGCGAATAAGGTGGAAGATGCATTAAGCATGAAAGATCATGGACATCTAACCCAAATGAGGATTGTGATTGATCATATATTTTTTGATCTACTAATGATGGATATGGTAATTGTTAAGGAAAGGGATACATAATTCATATTTTAAATGATTGCGAAAAAATATTTATTAGAGAAGATAAAATCTTCTCAATCTGATGATGAAAACCTGCACAAGAAAATTAATGTTGTCTAGGATGGGGGAATGGATAACTTCATGTATGAAGAAGGAGATTTGAAATATGGGAAGATGTTATGTGTTCCATCTGTACCTGAGATATAAAGGTAACTATTAGATGATGCTCAAAGATTGAATTTCTTTATACACCCAGGTAGAACCAAGATGTATAGAGATCTGAAATAATATTTTTGGTGGGATAATATGAAGCGGGAAATTGATGACTACATGTCAAAATGTGTTGTTTGTCAACAAGTGAAGGCAGAGAGAAAACATCCCAAAGGATTGATGCAACTTCTACATATTCTTATTTGGAAGTGGGATAACATTTGGATGTATTTTGTCACTAGACTACTAAGGACACATAGAAGGAATGAAGAAATATGTTTAATTGTGGATCGGCTCACAATAACTGTACATTTTCTTCATATAAGATAGGATTCTTCAATTTAGTACTTTGATAAACTTTATATTAATGATGTTTTAAGACTTAATGGTGCACCTCTATCGATTGTATCAAATCGAGTTACCATATTTACATCAAAATTCTGGAATAGTCTCTAGAAGGCTTTGAATACTGAGCTTCATATGAGTACTACTTATCACCCCCAAACAAATGGATAGTCTAAAAGGACAATTAAAACACATGAAGAAATGTTGAGGTCATGTACTATTGACTTCCAATGTATGTGGGATCAATAATTTTCTTTGGTGGATTTTTCCTATAGTAATTGTTTCCATTATAGTATTCAAAAGGCTCCATACAAATCATTGTATGGAAAGAGATGTCGAACTCAAACATGTTCGTACAAATATGGTGTGGGGAAACGTTTAGGGCTAGAACATATTGGAGAGACCACGACAAAGGTAAATAAAATACAAGCCCATATTAAAGCAGCCCAAAGTTGGCAGAAGCATTATGCTATAAATCCAATAAGTTATTTGGAATTCCAGGGGGGGTCATGTCTTTCTAATAGTATCTCCATGGAAGGGTGTCTTATGGGTCAGTAAGAATGGGAAACTAAGCCCCAGGTATATCAGACCATTTGAAATTATGGAAAGAATCGAAGCAGTACCTTACCATTTATCAATGCTACTAAATCACTCTAATGTCCATGATCTATTCCATGTGTCATTATTGAAGAAATACATGCTAGACCCAACGAAAGTACTCACCAATGAAGAAATTGAATTGGAACCTGATTTTTCATACTGCTAAAATCCTATTGTGATTCTTGACACAAGGGAGTGGTTTTTGAGAAATTTGACAACTCGACTAGTAAAACTTCATTGGAGGAACCAGAATTTGGAGGAAGCAACATGGGAACTAGAGGATTTCAGGAAAAAGAACCACCCACATATTTTTGGTGACTTTTATACATCAAGTTTTGAGGATGGAATATCCGATGGAGGAAATAATGTAGCACCCCAAAAATATTATGGTATGTTTCTCTTAAATACATTTTGGTTATAGCTGATATTTCAAGAATCAATGAGCATCTATGGAAAAAAATGTTGTTACTATATGATATATCCATATCCTAGACATAAAACATAAATTTGTTAGCACTTTGATTTGAATTTTAAAAATCTAACATACACGATTGTGATCACAATGATAATTAGAGTGTGATATAATTTAATTAATTTTCGTTGAATAGTAACCCAACCATATTAATAGTATCCTACCCTTATGAATATTAACATACCCTTATGAATATTAATATGACTCTTATGAATGGTATCTATACCATTGACTGTATAAATGAATTTTGGAACCTTATAATTGAAGATAAAATTTTAAGTGTGTTTATTTTTTGATTAAATAATTGTTTTAATTAAATATTTAATTAATCATAAATCAAAAATTATTTTGTAAAAATGGACTTCATTTTTGGATTCTACTAATCAAAAAATGGTTACGGTGATTTTTTCGATTTTTCTGAAATACTTGAATTTTTGATGAAAAACACAATCTGATAATTCATAATAAATGCAAAATAGTGGATTAATTGAGTCATTGATGATGATCTACTGACTTAAGCCCAATTGGTTTGAAGACTCATGCATATATTACTATTCTTGGTCGTGTAATATGCACTATTTTTTTCATGAGAGGAAATAATAAATTAATGATTATGAAATTTTGGCAAGTCCTCTCCCCTCCACTATATAAAGCACTCCTCACCCCCTCTTCATCTCACACCACTCAAGCCTTGATACTTTCCAATATTCTGCCCATGTCTCTCTCCAAGATCCACCCCCACATCTAAAATCTCTTAGCCTCTTCCAAATACGAAAACCTCCCCCCTTAAGTGGTTCTCAAAGGAGAAAGTCTCAAGAGGTAAATTCCTCATTCCAATTCCTTCAATTATTTTAAGTGATTTACTTTTTGATTCCTTCCACACCATAATACTATGAAAAATCTAGTATAATAAATTTAATGTAATATTTTCATTCTAATGGTATATTTCATTACTTTCTTTTCTATCCCCACAATTTATTTGAATGAAAGGAAAGCACTGTTTGGGATGCGCTAATTTGGAACATTAGAGGACAATGATTTATACAATTTCTATAATAATATTTAATTCTGGTCATGTAACCATTTTTGTTATGGTTTAACCAGATTATTATATATTTAATATAACCAATTTTTAGTTCTGTAATCCTTTTGTACAACTGGTATTATGTTATAATGTAAAGAATATTCATTGTAATCAATCCCACCGTTTAGCCCAAACAGTTGTCACTAAGGTTATATATATAATAATTTGAATTCACTCTAATTAACAAATTTGAATTTAATGAAATTTAATATTATTGATGTTCACTTACTGAATATAAATTCATTTATGTACTACCACATATATCTTATATTTTTATCCGAACTTGAATATAAGTGAACCTGTCATTTAAATCCAAGTAAACAAACGAGCCCGAACATTAAAATTGAACCTTATAATTAATCAAAAAAGTCCATTAATGAACTAAAAATGGTTATAATAAATCATTTAAATATATAATAGGTTCTAGAATTATGAATTATTAAGACTAATTAGTTTATAAATGTCTTAAATAACATGTCAAGAACACCTTCAAGTGTAAGTTAAGGGATATCTTAACTCAATTTCCATTTTTTGAGTTACACATCTATGTCATTGGTTTTGTCTTTATAATATTATGTGTGAATGACATATGATTGTTTTATACTATATATACACTTTTATTGTGTGTATTTATATTTTTCACACATAAATATTTCATTGGTTTATCCTCACTCTGTTGATTTAATCTTTGTAAGGGATCCTCTCTCTCACTTTTGTTCAAGAATCTTCCCTATGTTGTTCTATTTAATTTTTAATTCCTAATGAGGGGGTATGCTTTTGAACCTCCCCGATACATTTTTTGTGACATTTAAATAATGGAATACCCCTTTACCTCTCATTAATCCCTCTCAATAAAACTCATTACCATTCCAAAATGTTTGTAATGTTGTTCACATCTCACTTTCATTTCGAAGTGATTTTCATTTTTTTCCACTTATTTATTGTAGGTGGTATATGTGCACTACCGTTTGATATATAATAACATAATTATCTTAATATTCATGTTATTAAATGATTAATTTTATAGTTATTAACTTCTAGTCAAATGATTTGACCGATTAATTTGTGGTAAGGCCCTTTGTCTCAACTACTATTTGGTTTTGGCTAACATTGTATTGTGCACCTAATAATCTTTATGTGGTGAACCTACTGCCCATTTGAGATCACTTTTCATTTGAAATTATATTTATATTAAATATCCATAATATCATATCATGGATATGTTTTTTGTCTAAACCATATACCATTTTTCATACGATGTTTATTTGGAAAGTTATTTTGATTATGGAAATATTGAAAAATCTATATACTCTACACTATATGGATATTGAAAAGGCATATCTATCTTATATTGAATAAAAGTAAAAATAATTATTTGGGCGTGGAGTGGAGGATTGGGACCGCTATTTTCCCCTAAATGCATTCGTAGGTCTTCCGAGACAAATCAGTTGGCGACAAACCCTTCGAATTTGTTTCCTAAAATCAAACTGGTTTCCACACATAGTACTAAACTGTTTTAAAAGTATTATGGTTTCACTTTCCAGATACATGATATCCAGTTAATAAAAAAATATCTTTATACATTATCAGTTATTATTATTATCCATGAGGTTATCACTATGACAATGTCTATGGATGGAGTTTCATTGTTATTTTATTAATGGCATTAGTTATTCATTGATTCACTATGCCATATTTATTATGATAGATTGATTTTGATTAACTTATTATTGTACTCGTATGTATACTATTTGTAACCCTTACTGAGCATTTGAGCTCACCCATTTCATTGTTTACTTTCAAAAGGTGACAAAGAGAAGATTTTTTATTGAGTTCTTCTGCATGAAGTTTTATGTTTTAGTTATGTATTGTATTTTGTAAATATTTTCAATGTAGTTTGAGTAACATCTATGTATCTAGTTTCTTCAAGACTACTAAACTGATCATTCCTTCGCGATTTTAATTTATTCTAACGATGCCAATATCTCATGTAATGCAATTGCTCCATCCTAGAGGATTTAGGGTGTTACACTTTTATTAATATGATTTTTTTATGTTTTTATATTTTTACTTGGTGATAATTACATGGTGATGAGGAATTTGGTTATTTTACCTATATCAGACTTATTGGTTTTTTTCATCATTGTTGTATTAGTATGCTCTTTTCAAAAGTGCATGGGATACTATAGGTATAATCCTAATTAGTAAAATTATGTCCACTCCTCATGCATATAAACCAATTTTCATTTTTCCAAGAGGACTTTTTTGATTGTACTAGTTATTTTTATCTCATACATTGGAGCTATTGTTGAGTCGCTACTGTAAAACATTAATTTTTTGTATCTATATAGATAATATTATATTTTTTAAACATTTTTCATGCATTGTGATGTGAGTTTGGTTAATTTATTTTTTATACCATGAATTTTATTGATAACTTTTATCATATCTCCTGATCCCATGTTATGGGAAATAATTCCTTCAATTTTGTGATATTTTATTACCCTTCATGAGTTTTTCAAACCCAAGGACGACTAGAGTAAGTACATGAAGGTTCCTTATCTCTCTTCCTTCACTACCATCCAGGGAGTGGTAACATTAGAGGGAGAGTTTATAATATATTGGTATCAAATGGATTAGTTGATTGGTATGATAGAGTTCAGAGTTTTGAACAGTGATGATTGCATGGGTTAGTAGGGACAAAATGCTAGTTGATCATGGTGTTGGACATGGTCAGAGGAAGTCTTGATAGGACACATGAAATTAGTTCCCCTGAGGATTTTATGTAAGGAATTTGATCCTATCAAATTTCCATGTTCAGTGGAACCTCTTGTTGGGTATAAACCTCAGAGAATTACATGTATGACAGTTTACATGTGTTCTTGTTTGAAATGGGTGGTTTCAAAAGATAAAATGAATTAAATGATCGTAAATAAATTACATTTTTACGGAATTATGAAATTATTGTTTCCCTTTTGGATGTGGATCCTAGTGATTATTTGTGTGTGGTTCAGGAAATAGTGGTTCAACAGACTGACCTAGTTGATCATCAAATGATTGACCTAGTAAATGAAATTGATTACTATCAATGAACATTTATCATCTTTCAGAGGAATGATTTGGGGGAGTGCAAGGGTTGGTAATCTGATTTGGAGATAGGGATCTAGTTGGGGGATCTAAATATCACCATAATTTTGATAAAATCCCCAAAACAGAATTGGGATCCTTTGGAAGTTAGTTAGAAATGGGGAGTTATATGTTAGTGGTGGATGTTGTATCATGGGGACTGGAACAAGGTAGATGTTTCATGGGTTGAATTTTATGTGTTCCACTTAGATTTCCTTTCAATTACCATGAATCTAGTTAAGAGGTAAGATGTTTTCTATCTTCAATAGGGGAGTATGTCTATATGTGATCATGGGATCAGGTTCAAGGAAGTTTTAGGTTTTACCCTAAATCATTCTCCAAAAGAGGAGTCTTGAGAGAGGTTTATTGAGGTGGAAATCTTCCCTTCAATATAGTATGTAGTTACTCATTTTATGTTTCCAATGTATTTGGATTTTCAAAATAAGATGGAGGTATTCTAGTGTATTAAATCACAAAGAGGTTTACCAAGAGAGGGTAATCTATAGGGTTTTGTCAAGGAGAGACCTTGATAGTGGCAGTTCTCAGGCTCCAAGGCCATGAACATTTTCAATAGTATGGAATCAAGTTCAGTATCTTCCTTTCAGTCCTTCTGGGGATATGAATTTTTATTTGTTTTCATAGGGGGTATTGGGATATAGTGTTTTTTCTACAGGGTGAATGGAAATTATAATAATTATTAACCTATATTTCTTCGAGCTTTATATGGTGGTGGTGGTCCTGTTCAGTGTCATACTGAGAAGTAGCCTCTACTGAGGTCATTTTGACAATAGGGGAAGCTAGATTATGCTTCAATATGAGTGGACATAGTAGGAAATGGCCAACCATAGGGTGTTTCTCATTTTAGGGACCTCTTTATGATCATAGACATGGATATCTCCATGAGGGGATAGGAAGAAGAGGCTGGTTTGGTCAGTTTCATGTAATTAGGGTGGTAGTACCATAGGGTTTAAATATCATTAGATATATAATAAACCTATCATATACCATTATTAGTATCTTTTTTGATTTAGTGGATTCACACTTGTTTGTTGCAACCACTACAATTTGTTCTCTACGACTAAACATAGAGAGGCTTCTCATTCACCTAGTGTTTAGAAGGATAGTTTAAGTCTAACCCAGCATTTGTTTGTATATTGGGATGTAAACAAATTATGGGGTCACATTAATCATGTCAATATCTTTTTATACTAAAGATTTAGTCATAATATGTGATTATTTGTATCAATTGGTTGTATTCCACACCTACTATTATTGACTACTTTCATATTAGTGTCAGGTTCTTGAATGTGTATGGTAATCATGTTGTTTTCATTAGCGAGCAAGGTTTCTATATCGGCTGTTGAAATGTGTATAAATTTTTTTCACTGACATGTAAGATGATTATGGAATTAGTGGATTCTTGGATGGTTGAGGTTCCTAAGGTTGTTGGGGGTTTTCATGATGTCTTTCTTATGGAAGTTATGATGCTACCCCATCCACATGATATCGTGTTTTTCAAAGATCTACATCTAAGTGCTTCTCTGATTTTAATTTTTCTCTATCATATAGGACCTTCCGAATAAAGGGAATTCATTTTAATGATCTGATGTAGAAGGTTTTAATCCATCCTACTACATCTCTTGGGGTTGCTCCTATTTTTTACTCCTTAAATGTGAGTGGTTTTTAGTCTATATATATAATACAAGTGGTTTACTTAGGTAATGATCAATAATAATTAAACGTTTACAAGGATTGATGTCATTTTCAAGTACTTTATGGTATATAGTTTGTTTTCAAAGATTGATCAATTTTCTGGAAAACATCAGTTTAGTTTGAATGAGGTTAATCTCCTAAATGATACCATTAGACATAGTTATAGACACATAGAGTTCATATCCATGTAGTTTGTTGTCAGGAAAATAGTAATTGTTTTCATAGGACTCTTAAAGATCATGTTTTATGACGCCCTAGACCAGTTCATTGTAATTTTCATTTAGGAAAAATAAATTTACTCAATAATAGAATATTAGTATTCGGATCATATCAAAGTTGTATCTCATTTCATTTTATGCCACCATATCTAAATAAAGATTTCAATGTGTATGTTCTAGAAAAGAGAGATTCCATTACGTGGGCATGTGGTGTCCAATGAAGATTTTCTGTAGACCTATCAGTGATTGAGGAAGTCGTTTCATTAGATGAAACTGCGAATGTGGTAGGGATTAGTTTCATCATTGGTATTATGGTCTATCACAATAGGTTCATATCTTATTTATCATATATTTCAACCTCATTGATAGCTTTGACTCAGATATACTAGTATTTTTTTCTATATTGATTAGTGTTATGGGGATTTTACTTCCTGAAACAGATATTAATTAGTAATATAGTGATTTGGTTTCCAAACAAGTGGTGGTGATTGTGGTTTTTTGTGACACATCCAGTTTAGAATTAGGATGTGTTATAATGTATCGAAAATTATTGACTGCTTATAAGACTACTAATTTGTGTCCCCGTGAATGTAAATATGTCACTCTTGATCTTTAGTAGGGAGAAGTTGTATTTTTACTCAAAATATGGTAACAATAACTCATTGGGGAGTTCGTTATGGTCCTTATATATAAAAAAATTGAGGTATATCATTCTTCATCATGATATGAATCTGTGGAAATTGAGTTTGATTGAGTTTATTACATATTATGACTTTGAGATCTCCAATACCATAGGGTAGGGTAATAACATGTCTGGTTATATGAGCAATAATTCTTGGAAGGTTGTTTTTCAAGTGTCTTGAATTTCTTTCTTGGAGATGGAGTAGTAGAAATCCATGCACTTATATATAAGGGTGTTAGATTATGGGTTTTTATTTTTTCAAATAATGTTGAAACCATATTTTATGTAGAAATTTGATGACTTTAAATGGGAAAACTCATTGGTAGAAGATATTTGTGATCTTATTGGCCATAATGATGCTCTAGTGGGTGGTTGGAGGATAGTAAAAACAATATATTATTACAAGGATTTTTTTTGTTTCAGTGGTGTTTCATCAAGAATTCCTTCATGAATTCCACATATCACCTTTTTTTGGTATACTTAGGAGGATATAAAATGTTCCATGGTTTGAGGATAAGGTTTTTGTGTCCAAAAATGAAATGAGTTTTGTTCAAGCTATTTCTATTATTTTTAGTTTTCAATGAGATAAAAGGATAAGAATTTTTTCCAGGTGTATTGTCACAATACATGGATGAGTATGATATGATGTGGTGTGACATCTCGATTGGCTTCAAAATAGTATTAACTCGAGATCAGGTTGAATAATATGATATCTAGTTAATCAAGGTCCATGTGATTATGTTGGATCACATCCTCTTTATCAAGGAGTTTGGTGTCATGGATGTCTTGGAAAATATATATATATAGATGTAGTTGTGTGGATACATATAGGTACCAGATGTATCTGTTAGATTTGGAGTCACATTTTATCGCACAATCATGGAGATGATTATATAATACTTTTGAAATATAGATACACATAAACATTAAATTCCACCGTAAAAGGTATGTGAATATAGAATGGAAAATACCTACACTATAGGATATGATGTGAGAAGGTATATTGGACATCAGAAGATATTTGGAAAAACGCTTTCCTCTGGTTTTTTTATTACAAAATATACCACCCACCCATCAGAATAACCCTATTTGAGACTTTTTATAGGAAACCATTACATTATTTTTTGTTTTAGCGAGATGTTTTGGATTTCATAGTTCTCTTCCCTAGTGTGATGAAGAGAATGAAAAAGATATTTCAGTATTTTGTGAGATGATAAAAGTAGTTCATGGATGAAATGAGTCTTATATTGATCATAGGATTACTCAGTTTATGTTCACAGTGAGATACCACATGTTCTTGAATGTTTAACCTAAATGTGGGAATTGGAAGATTTATATGGGAGGTAAGGTCTCTCCCAATATTGATGTTCCTTTTTAGGTTTTGAGACACATTTGTGAGGTATCCTATTTGTTATAACTCCACAATGACTTGACATGATCCACAATTTTTTTGTATGTCTCTCAGCTACATAAATATCTTCTTGATTAATCCCATGTCATTTACTATGGATATTTGGATATTTAGGATGATTCAATGTTCATAGAAATTCTATGTAGAGATATGGGATCATCGGGAGAAGGTGTTGTGAAGATAGACCATTCCTTTAGATCATATACTATGTCGACATGGTGGTCTAGATGAGAGTAATTGGGGGTGTAAGTTTTATATGTGTTCCTAGTTCCTGATGTATTTTGGAGTTTTTTTTGTTTCATTGATGATGAAATTCCTAGATCATGTTGGTTATTTTCCTTGGATTGATGTGTGTTATCTTTTTTTGCATATAAAGAGGTGAAAATCTAATTCTAAATCAGGACACATTATACTATGAAATGTTTTTAAACCATTATTCCAAGTTACGTCCACCCAAAGTAGAAAATATCTTGATGTGAAAGATATAATTGATTGATTTGTGCATTTAAAGTCATGTTGTGCGTAGGTTGTGGTGATCATTGGCTTGAGTTTTGTGGAGGAGAGATGGTTTGAGGATGGTATGAGGTGGTGTGATAGTGTTGTTATGAGGGATTTAGTATGAACATTTTCAGTTGATTTTGGTGTGTTTGTTTTGTGAATGTGTTTAGTTATACCAATATCCATGATATGTATCTCACAAGATGGTTTATTGGGCTCCATACTTCCTCTTTTAATTTTGGTTTGTGTTTGTTTCTCAAGGGTGTGAGTAGATTTAAAGCTATCTAATATCACCGTCTTGGGCTTCTGACCAATTCATTTTGTGGGAATTATGGTGTATTAGGTGTCTAGAAAAGGTCCCAACTATTTTTGAAGGAAAATAGGGATATATATTGGAAAAGGGGTTTGAGGCATAGAGCATAGTGATACATTGTAAGGAAAGGAATCTTTAGTGTGAGAGTGTGGTTGAGGTATAGGGCCTTAGAAGGAGGTCATTAGTGTTATAACCAAAACAAGCCTAGAAACAACATATAGAGAGGTTGTATCCTGAAGATAAGATGTCTACACAATTGTTTATAGCTTAGGATAGTTAGATATGGATTTGTGACCTGTTGTTGATTTTTTCAGTTTGTTTTTCCATTTAAGGAATAACTATGTTTTGGACCTATGGCTATGTGTAGAATCCTCTTAAGGATTGGGTTATAATGTTTGGTCCTTACAAATACATTGTATTCCATTCCATATATTATAGTATCTAAATAATGGTGATAGTTTTACTTAATGATGGCTTCATTGACAATCCAGGCTACATCATGGTCCTTCTCACTGAAACATAGTCATACAATATTTAGAAATTTTGTGATGTATTACTATATCCTGCACCATGATCTTATATTTTTCATACAATGTACAAAAATCCAAATCCTCTTAAACACCCTAACTATCCCTTCATTTCACTCATTTCATAGATTACCCAAGTGAATATTTTGGTGGTATTGCATCGCCTTTCACTTTATTTCAACCTAGAAATTAGAGGAGAAATCTATGGTGATTATAAGTATGTTTATTTTCTTTTATTCTCTATGATTTTATAACATTCATCTCCCAAATAATGGGTGATGTTAAAAAATCATAGGTTTTGTTGATTTATTTTTAAGGGAATGACTTCTTTTTATTTTTCATGGAATGTTAAATATGTATTCCTTTTTTTGGTGATTATTGGTTCCCTACTTCTCACTCTAACATTATTTGGTGGTTCAGAAAGCATATTTTGTGATAGGGGAATCCATTTTTTATCATCTAGTAGTATCATATATTTTTTTTTTTAATCTTTTTATCTTTTTTATATCATTCCCTAGCCTGATGAACATAGACAATTTGAGTTAGTCGAAATGTATTTGGAAGGAGAATGAAATACATTATCTTAAAAACTTTGACATTATTGATATTTAGTTTTTATGAAGTTGATTCCATACTAAAAATCACGGTCATTAGGGAAATTGTTTGTGTTGTGGTTTTTGTGCCTATAGAAAAACTTTTCAATTGTTCTCTATTATCATCTTCAATGTAATTTCACAACAACTTATATTTATCTAAATAAATGGTTTCCCCTAAAAATTGTGTAATCTGTGAGAATTCATTAAATAATTAAATTGAAATGCGATGTGAAGTCCCTGGGTAAATATTATATAAGTTATTTGTATATGTGATTTATGGTCTTGAAGTGTGGTTGGGTTGGGTGGAGGTGATGTGTGGGTATGATGTGTGGTTGTGTTTTGTGATAGTGATGTGTGGTTGTGATGTGTGGTGGGGACTTGTGGTTATGATGTGTAGGGAAGATGTGATGATATGTGGGTATAGTATGCAGTGGTTGTGATGAGGAGGTGGTTGTGTTCATGAATTGGTGTAAGGTAGGAATTTTTTAGAATTTGGAATATGGTAGTTTCATTTTTGTAGTGTGGTGTTATATATTATCAAGTCGTAATCTAATACAAATCAAAATGATTAATTGAAATGGTTTGTGTTAAAATGGTTAATGAATTATTGAAATACTTTGTGAGTTGTTGTTAAATGTCATTGATTCATAATGTGAAATTAATGGGCTATATTATTAAAATTGGAAGATAATTAGAAATCTATAAATTGTATTATCTTTAATAGAATAGAGTGTGACTTTTGGATTGTGGTTTTTTGTGAGGTGTTGTGAATTTTAAGGATCTTGTGAATGTGGTGGATGTGGTGAGGTCTTCTTGTGATGTAGTGAGTTAATTAATGATTTTATTATGAACCCATAGATGGGGCTTGTTTTTGGATATATATATATATACATATATATTATGTTCCTTATCATTTCTATACACACCATTCCCATATTTAGTATCATGTGACAACAACTAAATTTTTTGTGGTCTTTTCTCAAACATCCTATTTGTGAGGATGGATGGATCATTATCTACTTTTCCCTGATCTCTCAACCAATTGATGTTGACATGTATGGGATATGATAGTCAGAATTCAAAAGTAATCTATGGTCATATTTGATGAGCTTTCTTATAGTGGTGCTTTTTCTTGGTATGGGGAGGTAATGAAGTTGATTTCATTCCTTTAATGATACCATACAACCCTGGTTACGGATGTGATTTCATGTGATGGAGTATGTTTCTCTGGGAGATATGTCAGGTGATATGATGGAATAGTTTTTTTAGGAGATATTTTTTGTGATGTGATGGACTATGTGTATATGGTAAGGGTTACTATATGGAAGGTATGTGATATCAAGGAAGTATGTAATTAGGGTGTGAGAGTGGAAATATGGTGGGAAATTCAATAGCAATACCCCTTTATCGATATACATCTTATTATATTAAAATTACTGGATGCATTATTTGGCGAGTGATTCATGGTGAGGAAGGGTTTTGTTATTTGAAATGAGTAGGTGTTGGTTAATTTTCATTTTGATCATAGGATCTTTAGTATGCTCTTATCACATGTTCATGGGAGACATTAGGTATTCTATTACTGTGTATACTTTTATGATCACCCTAGGTATATAAATTTCATTCAGGTTTCAAGGAGGACATCGTGGACTATGTAGGACATTTCTAGTTTGAAATTTAGTGTTTGTGTATAATCGTTGATATAAGAATTTTTTCAGTATTTATTCGAAGAATGTTGTATTTTTTTATGTTATTCGTGCATTGTGGGATGGTTTTGGTTACATACTTTTATGTTATCTCATGTATTTGATTCATTATTTATATCATATATAATTATAACATATTATAGATTCTAATTCCATCCATTTTTATAATATTGTTATACCCTCGATTCTTATCATCAACCCAGGGCCTACTGGAGGTAGTATTAGGGGCCATTATCACTCTTCCATAACTACATTATAAGGAGGAGTAAAATTTGAGGTAGGGTTTAATGACATATCATCCCATGAAAATTTAAATGGGATTAGTTAAATTCCTAGGATCCAATAAGTTCCAATTTTTTGTTTTAACCAATATCTCAACTTCCATGTTTTGAGGTGGTGTTTGAATAGTTCTACTAATATTTTGTTATATGAAATAATGAGTGTAACTAGATTAAATAGTATGTTTTATTATTATTAATTGAATAACTAGTGTAACTTTCATGAATTTATTTCAAGATCATCCTTTGTCATTGTGTTGGTATAAGCATACCCTTGCTCCCTATGCATTGTAATTTGTTATCACCTATTGTTGTCAACTAGCTTTGGTGTAGTTAATTGATTCAAATAGTGTCATTGATTCATACTGTTAAAAATTGGAAATCTATTGTAGGGTTGATTAGAGAATTCCATTATTCCATTATAATGGTGGTTTTCTATCATCATTGTTCTCTAGCTATGAATCCTTCCTTCCCACACCAAAATAATTTCCTTGTCCCCTTAAGGAAATACTTGGGATTCTTCTACCAGTACATTTTACAAAAATGATGTTGAAAATTTTTACACCATGTGATATCTCCATTAATTCACAAAACATAACTAAATTCTCCACTTATTATCTCAATAACCAATATATCAATGAGACTCAACAATCTACATTTTTACATTGAGGGTACATTGGACTATTTCAACATTGATTTCAATGTCTTCATTCACAAAATATTTTCAGATAGTCAGATTTATCCCAGTAATGTAATTGGAAACATTACATATAGGGTCAATGAGAAAGCTAAAATCATATCATGAATGTCCTATTAATTTTTACTTGTATACCTCAAAGGGTTCATTTTCCTTTTTCATGAGTATAAATAAATCCATATCTGTTTAAATTCAAAGAATTTAAGGAAATTCTTTATCAAAAATATTCATAAATTATTACCACTCCATTGATTTGAACTCATCCTCAAGAATGATATTTTTTATCTACATCCACCATTGATTAGATTCAACATTCATTTTATAAATAGACAACATGAACATCTCTTGATAGAATCATTGAATTAAGTTTAATTCCTTTTTAATGGAGTCAATCCATCACTCCACAATTAGAGGATCGTAAGATCCATAGGAAGTTAGAGTTCATTAAAACATATTAAACTTAATTTCATCCCATTATTACTTAGGGTGTTATGAGTTTCCCCTTGATTCAATTTTCTATTACAATCAAGATTTGAGTAATTATTTTAATAAAGATATCTCCTCCTAATACCATCTGATTGAGTAACTCATTTGGGTAGTCATTACATCCCCCATCACATAGGTTGTTCACTTGGTTCCTCCTATTTCAAGACATTAAGTAAAATAAAGGAAACATTTGGGATGATAACTTTAAATAAATATTAATAAAAGAGGTAAAGTATGATCATTTAAGAGATAACTCATAAAATTCATACATTCCATAACATATTAATTTCATGGTTTCTATCTAAGTTATCTATGGTTTATTTTTCAATGTAAACATTCATTGGAATTGTTTACCCCCTTAATAATGGATTATAGAGATATTGTAGATTTAAAAAATTATGTCCCATAATAGTTTCTTACTAGATGTGAAACAAGGTCACTTTTTTACTCACATGGTTATGATCGATTTAGTACCCAATTCACCCTTTTTAGGTTATTACCACTAGGTATTATTGTGTTGGAGCCACATCCACAGGTCTTATCCTGTCATGGATTTTCTAGATTAGAATATGATTATTCTACAATTTACCAAAATTTGGGGATGTATTACAATATTTAATCTTATATTTAAGGATTTCACTAAGGTTTTATTATCCAAATCCCCAAAAAACTAGACCTCACTACGATACCAACAGTGACAACCCATACTTTTTATATACTTTAATCCATGATTTATAACCTTAACACACACATTATACTCTCCCAAATGATAGAGAGGCCTAATTCCATTGAGTAACTATACGCATAATGAAATAAATTAAAACATGTGTGAAAATCATTATTTTAAAATCGTTTGAATGATATTTAAATTTAATAACTCTATTAAAACTACATGTGATGACTTGGGGACATACATAAGAAATGAGTATGCTATAACACCCAGTAGGGGAATTATAAAATCATGACATGATAAAATAAATATAAATGTTTCAAGAGTCATATCAAGGTCACATAATGGGGGGTGAGAATAAAAAACATGAATATCAAGGAATGATATAACAAGGTAACATCAAGAAAACATTGGAATGTTCCAACAACATAAAACATGGAATCATAAGAATAAGCCAAGACTAACCACTGAGACAGCATAACATATTGGTCATATGATGACCTCTCATACACCTAAAATGGTATCTAGTTGCGTAAAAACATTATCCAATTCAATGGAGGGATATATAATTTCTGGCCCACCATTCACATTCATATCATGTACAAATATTTGTGTGCAACAATGATTATAAAACATTGTAATGTATTTCATCAATTTTCATCACATGATTAAGGAATATGTGTTACATAAATAGAATCCCCCAATCCAATAATTATATGTTTATCTAGTATAATACCCATTAGTGGAAGTGGGGATGCATATTCATGATATAAAACATGGGCATGGGAAATAAATCGATAATTTTATAAGCATAATTGGTGTACATAAATTTTCATGGATGTTTTTAATAAGTGTGTAATTCTGTCCCTCTTAAAATGGGAATAATAAGGTAATAAAGGGGATTTTTAAAATACATTACATCATGATAAATTCTAAATGAAAAGGCATAACATTGGTAAATTGCTTGAATAAAAGAGGAGGATGAAAATCCCTTACATTGAGATGTTGTTTCTATGATATTGGTATAAGATTATAAAAATCATTGGAACACATTGGGGGATACATAGAGGTATATATAGATTAATTTTTCATCAACAGGATTTTAGTGAAGAAGATTTTGAGGTTCAATGGGTATTTATAGTAAAATAATGGATAGTTCCTTGTTAATTTATAAACACATGTTTTTGGCTCTATATTATAAAATAATTAAAAAATCATTCACAATGATTTTTTCCATGTTTTATTTCAAATATAATAGAGTTAAAATATTTTATAATTGAATGAACTGAAAATAATAAAATAATACTATTTTTGATTTGGTCGTGATTCATGTTCATAATGAATTGATTTTAAAATTTTAAAATATAATATAGGTTGAGATGGAATCAATAATGTACTATACAATTAAGTAAATTACTTAAAAGAAGTTCATAATAGACCATACATTACATAAATTGTTAATAATTCAAAAATTAAGCATACTTATTACAACATAAAACAAAACCATGAAAGGACCGTATATGTATAGTGTATTTAGAAACTGGGAAACATAAAAACTGGTTCATAAATCATCTACGTTGTCTCCCAGATATTTCATCATATCTACAGTCTGTTTTTGGCATATCCTACTTAATAAACTTCTTCCTAACCTGGGGAAAGAAAACATACAAAAGGGTGAGCTCAAATGCTCAGTAAGGGTATACAAAAGAAATACCAATAACATCATATTCATAAGAACATAACATTTTTGAAATATTAACCTGCAAAAGAGATCATAATTTCATAACATGGGATAAATCATAGCAGTGAAATGTAATCCCAATAATCATAACGTAAAATATGAAACTTTGTGGCATAGACACATAATCATAGTGAATCATTTCTAAGTAGTCAAGACTCATTGCCAGGACTGTCTTAGCGGACAAAGTCCATTCCTAAACCGAGTTCAGTCCACATTTCAGTCCTGTTTCACTGAACCGAATTAACCTGTCGTTCCAGCCATGTCTATCACATGAGATATAAATCATTACCCAATGAATTGGAGGGAGATATAGGTCCCACCCATATCATAATGAGACCATTCTTATGTGTGCCACAAAATCATAAACCATACATCATAGCATAACCCATGTAATACAAATAGTATTCTTAAACAACGTGACATCATAAAACAATTCATATAAGATAAAGAAATTCATAAAAATAATTCCATCACAACATAATCAAATAAATGTAATAATAGGGATAGAAACATAACCCTATGTTATCTTATCTGGAAAATAATTTTGATAAAACACTTGAACTCCATTCTTGAGGAAAATATCCTTTCTACTTCAAAAACATTTTTCCTTTCTTAACATGTCATACAATTTTAAACTAAATGAATTTGATTAAAAATAAACTTGAATACTTGTAAAGGAATCTTCTTGGATATAATGTTTCAAAAATCCATTCATGCAGTATAAGTTAAAAATAACATTTGTCTCGTACTTTTGTCGGAAAAGTTAAAAACTACCTCTTACGAAAAACGACAAAAGATTCCTTTCATATCTTTTAATAAAAACTCACCGAAGGGTAAATTTGGATTTAAAAAATTTTAGGTGGATGGATATAATATTACATATTGAGGAAACATGGATGCGGATGATAAAATACACCCCAGTAAATACCAAATTATGAACAATCTCGGATAAAAATGAGATTGTGATATTTTCCCTTACCTAAGGTTAAATTTTCATCGTAAGTGTCTGAAACAACTGTATAATGATTTAAATGATTTCATTGACTTATTCCAGAATCATACTTATTTTTATGATATCATATATGTTCATATTCTTATCTTCTTATTAAATATATTTCATTGTTACTTTTTATTCGGGTGTTTATTGCTTTTTTTCTTATACATGTTTTGTCGAATAAATTCTTATTCATCATTTTAGGTTATAGATACCTCATTTACATAATGGAATTAGTGTAATATATATCATATTTATTCACTCAATTCATTTATGTAATCATTATGCAATGAAAATCATGTTGAATGAGTCACATCACATTGTGGAGACGGTATTCCGTACGTACGCACGAGTGATGATATCATTCCCATGATAGTGGAATTGTATTGCAGTGTATGTATACTATTTCAGAATCAATATCACTTCAGAATAATCATATATAGTTATTATTTACACCATTATACCCATTCAAGTAAGGTGGAGGTGGAAAATATATTACACCACGGCGTAGAGACGGTATTCCGTACGTACGCACGCGCAGTGATTTCGTTTTCCGTAGGATGGATAGATGGTGAAATAGAGTTATTTCATACTTATAATAAAATATCAGTATATGAGTGATACTGATTTTATTACTTCATAATAAAACAACTAATGAAGAAGAAGTGTAAGAAGAAATAAAGATGAAAGAATCGGTAACTGACATTACCTCTTCTTTGAAGCACCTGTTTGAGACCTCCTCTTAGGGAACTAAAATTGGTCTTTGAAGAATACCAGAACCTCTAGGATGTTTCTAGGGAAGTGGATAAGTTAGTTTGTCAGGGTTTGGCCGAGTATGAAGGCTCAATGTCGTGTGAGGAAGAGATGGAGGAGGTGCCCTTTTATAAGGAAGGAGAGGGGTCCCTTTGGAAAAACAAAAAATATTATTTTATTATAATGTTATATTCGGTTTATAAAAGTTTCAAATTGATTTATTTAGAAGCTAAGGTGGGTATGGGTCAAAATAATCTCATCCAATAGAATTTATACAAGTTTAGGTTTCTATTTTAACCTTAACATTTAGATTTAACTTTATGTTAAATAATTTTACTTTTACCGTGTCTTCTTGTTTTCTTACACTATAAGGTTAATAAACTTACTATAACAAGCCAAAAGTACCCCAAGTTGTTTATTATTAATATATATAACCTTATATATTTCATTTTTTCGAACCTATTATTTTTCAAGAATAAAATAACAATTAATAATATAATATTACTTTTAAAAACTATTTTATGTCAATTTTGACACTATTTGGTAATGGATTTTTGTGAAAATTATAAAATAAAGATTAGTCCGAAAAAAGTTAATTAAATAAGTGATGATATGTTATATTAACCTAGAAAATTATTTTAATTCATAAAAAGTCGCAAATTACATTTATTTGGATATTTATAACATCAATTATGTCAATATTTCATTAAACAAGATAATTATTGCATCATCATTGTGTCATACATAAATTAAATTATTCAATGTCTAAAAATTATAAATAAAATAAAATTATGTAGGAAATCATTTTAGCTTTCTAATTAATATTTATAGTCTAATTTATCATATCTATAACCCTTTATTAAAAACGATTTAATTATTAATCATTGATTTTAACTATTTTAACCCTTCTTTAAATAAATTAATAATAAATATCCTAATCTAATCCAAGTGGGCCTAAATGGTAATATTTTATTCCTAAGGTTGTTTTTGGTCGAATTACACTTACCCAAAAGAATTATAACATGTGTCAGGGTAATAATAATAACATTTTTACCCTTAATTACCCTATTTACTTTTAACCATAGTAAAAAAAGTAAAAAGTTACTATTCACGAAAAATTATTTTCATCTCATTGAACAACATTTTAGTCCTTGATATTAACTGTGCCTCTCGGATTTTAAAAATTCCACTAACAGTGGCGGTAAAATTAAGTTTTATGTAAATTTGCAAATTCTCCTAGGAGGTGGGTAAAAGACGGTAAAAAGTTCAAAAAAATTGTTATATATCTAAAATTATTATAAAATGGCTCTAATGAATTGCATTGAACATAAATAGGTATTATATATAAATTTTGACCTAAAATAAATTTAAATAAAATTAATAATTATTTATATAAAAAGTCGGTTTTTAAATAGTAACCCAGTGTTTTCACTATTCATCAAAAATTGAATGTTTTCAGGAAAAAAAAAATTTCACCCTAGGCTAATTTCAATATTCCGAATCCAAAAATAAAGTCCACTTTGAAAAATAAAATTTAAAAAATTTCAAAAAGTGGGTATTACTATTCATAACTGCTAGTTTTATTAATATTTTAATAGCATATCGTTATTTAGTGAAACTCGGTATTGCTTACGATGCATACTATCGAGGAAGGTTGTGATTGCTTGTAAATAAAGCCAAGCTTGTCTTGTGTGTAGTGAAAGAATCCTTTGAAAATTTATATGAAAACAAAAAATTTCCCATAAAACTCTCAGGTGTTACATTCTACCCCCCTTAAAATGAATTTCGCCCTCGAAATTCGTCACATTGTAACAAACAGATGAGGATACCTCTCACTCATCATATCCTAAATCTCCCATTTATATTATTCTAATTTGTGGTTCCTCCATAAAAAATCACCAAGATAGTTGTCTTGTTCCATAGGACCTTTTCTCTATGATCCAGAATCTCTATTGGATGTTCTTCATAAGAAAGATCTTGCTCCAGCGGTACAACTTCTGAGCTGAGTACATGTGAAGGATCGGGTATGTAAATTCTCAGGAGAGATACATGGAAAACATCGTGAACTTGGGAGAGATTCGGTGGAAGCGCCAATCGGTAATCGACCTTCCCAACACTATCCAGTATTTCAAAAGGACCGATATATCTAGGGCTCAACTTTCCCTTCTTTCCAAATCTCATTACTCTCTTCCAAGGAGATAATCGTAAGAACACTTTATCACCCACTACAAACTCTAGGACTTTTCTTCGGTTGTTGGCATAAATTTTTTGTCAACTCTGAGCTGCTCTAATGTGTTGTTGAATATATCTGACCTTTTCTGCCATCTCATCAACAAGATCAGGTCCTAATAGCTTTATTTCTCCAAGTTCATCTCAGAAAGTTGGAGTCCTGCATTTGTTTCCATAGAGAGCTTCATAAGGATCCATATGAATACTGGAGTGAAATCTATTATTATAATAAAATTACACCAAAGATAGGTGTTAATCCCAACCACCTTTGAAATCTATAGAGCAAGCTCTCAACATATCTTCTAGAGTTTGAATTGTCCTCTCAGACTGACCGTCTGTCTGAGGATGATAAGTAGTGATGAAACTCAACACTGTATCTAGAGTATGGTAGAGACTTTTCCAGAACATTAGGGTAAACCTTGGATCCCGATCAGATATAATAGAATGTGGTACTCCATGAAATCTTACCACATCATTTACATATATCATGGAAAGCTGATCCAGAGAGAAATCCTCTCTAATAGCGATGATGTGTGCAGACTTTGTAAGACGATCAACTATGACCCAGATAGCCTTATTGCCTTTGGATTTTTAGGAAGTCCAGTGACAAAGTCCATAGTGTTGTTTTCCCATTTCCATTCTGGTATGGGTAATGGTTGTAACATCCACCTAGACTTCTGTCACTTTTCTTTAACTTGCAGACATACCAAGCATCGAGAGACATATTCAAAAACATCTCTTTTCATTCCATCCCACCAGAAGTACTTTTTCTGGTACCTATACATCTTCGTGCTTCCAGGATTAATAGAGAATGAACAACTATGAGCCTCATCCAGCAACTCCTTCTTTAATTCGGGGATGGGAGGAACACAAACCCGATTCCTGAACTTTATTATCCCATCATAATCAAGGTTGAATTCAGAAACATTTCTCACCTTCTTTTGTAACTCTACATATTCTTTCTGTGCCTCTTTAATCTTCACATGTATAGATGGTTGGACATTCATTTGAGAAAGTTACTATATTTCCCCTTCATTATAATTCCAAGATCCATACTTTGTAAATCCATAAATATTGGATCTTTTGTGATCCTCATCATTGATAAACTGGCATGGTCTTGTCGACTTAATGTGTTTTCCACCTTGTTTTCTTTCCCAGGGTGGTAAGGAATTGAGCAGTCATAATCCTTAATCAGCTCCAACCATCTTCTTTGCCACATATTCAGCTCCTTTTGTGTGAAAATATACATTAAACATTTATGATCAGTATAAATGTCACACCTTTCTCCATTAAGATAATACCTCCAAATCTTTAATGCAAATATTACTACAGGTAACTCCAAATCATGAGTTAGGTAATTTTTCTCATGGATTTTCAACTGTCGTGAGGCATAAGATATCACCATATCATTTTTCATAAGAACACACCCCAACCCCCTCTTGGATGCATCATTGTAGATCACAAACATTTCTCCACTACAAGGATGTGTGAGTACAAGTGCACTGGATAATCTTCTTTTCAACTCCATGAAATTCTCTTCACATTCCTCCGTCCATATGAACATAACTCCTTTTCAAGTCAACATGGTGAGTGGAGTAGATAATCGTGAAAAATCATTCACAAAACATTGATAATATCCAGCCAAACCAAGAAAACATCAGATCTCAGTTACTTTTGTTGGTCTCGACAATCTTTCGATATCCTCTGTTTTTGCAAGATCCACAGATATCCCCGATTTTGAGATTATGTGACCCAAGAATTCAACTTTTTTAATCCAAAATTCACACTTGGTAAATTTGGCATAAATCTTCTCCTTTCTCAGGGTCTCTAATATAATTCTCAAGTGATCTTCATGTTCTTCCTTGATCATTGAATATACAAGAATATCATCTATAAAGAATTCCACAAACTGATTAAGATAGTCTCTAAAGACTCTATTCATCAGATCCATGAAGATAGCAGGGGCATTAGTAAGACCAAATGGCATCACTATAAATTCATAGTTTCCATACCTTGTACGGAAATCCGTCATTGGTATATCCTCCCTTTTGACCCTTTATTGATGATACGCTGAATGAACATCAATCCTGGAAAAGTATTGAGCTCCGCATAGTTGGTCAAATAAGTCATCAATGCATGGGAGAGGATATTTGTTCTTTATAGTGATGTTGTTATGTTCTCGATAATAAATGTAGAGTCTCATTGATACATCTTTCTTCTTAACAAACAGAATAGGTGCTCCCCAAGGTGATGCACTAGGGAGTATGAATCCATTATCAAGATTGTCTTGGAGTTTCTTCTTAAATTCCTGCAACACAATTGGGGCCATTCTATAAGGTGTCTTTGAAATATGCAAAGAACTCTGTACGAGTTCTATTGAAAACACTACATCACGATTTGGTGGAAGACCCAACAATTCCTCCAGAAAGACATCATCAAACTCCCGTAAAATGGGCATATTCTTAATCGTGAGTTTCTCACCAACCATTTGATATAAATAACCTTCATATAGTGGAATCAAGACCCATAAAATGGAAGAATTTTCCACTAGAAGCTTATGTTCATCCTTGCATCGATAGACCATCATAGATTGATCTGGAATATGAAATGTGACTTCTCTTCTTTGGAAATTGATATGAGATCCATATAAAGAATTCCAATTCATGCCAATAATCATATCAAAGTCCACCTTTGGAAGGATCACATGATTTTCAGGAAGCACATTCCCACAAACATCAATCGGAGAAGAATTATAACCATTTGATGCGACTGTTGTGCCATTAGGAGTTGTCACAGCTAACTCAACATCTAATTGTTGAGGTAATACGGTGATACCCTTAGAAAATTATTCATAAATAAAAGAGTGGGTGGATCCAAATCAAATAAATCATTTTATACTTTAGAGTGGATGGTAAGTGTACCTTTCACCACTTTTTTATCATACTCTACATCACTGATAGAAATTGCATGTGACTTTCCTTTGTCATTAGCCATAAGAGTTTGTTGACATCTATCATCATCAAAAACCCTTGGATTAAGGAATTTATTGGGATAATGCCCCATTAAATTTCATTTGTAACATTGAAGTGTAGGAGGTGCACTTTGTGTGGCCTTTTCTTTGTTCTCATCACTAGACATCTTCTTCCCATTATTGCGGCATTCAAATGCCAGATGACCTTCATTTCCACATTTGAAACATTTACTTGTCCCTTTAAGAAAATTCCCTCAATTTTTCATTCCACACTTTTAGTATTAGTGAAAAATCATCTTATTTTCAATGTTCTCTTTAGATTTTCCGTTGAATTCCATTTTCCTCTTCATATCAAACCCATATGACTGATGGGTTACTCTAATCTCCTTCTCAAAATTGAGAGCACATTGAACAATTTCCACGCAGTTATTGATGCACCTTATGGATAACGCCCTTCAAAGACTCGGTTTTAAGCTACTAAAGAATCGATCGGTCTTACTCTTGGGTTGGATAATAATACCAGAAGCGTACCTTGCAAGTCTTGTAAAATTTACTTCATAGGTACCAACAGATTCATCATCCTTTTTATTTAGTTCAAGAAACGCCTTCTCCATCTTTGTTCATAGAATATGAGGGATGTACTTATTGAAAAATATGTTCTTGAACTCGTCCAATTCCATGGATACAATTTCATCCCTTTTGCCTCGTATTCTTAATAATATTCCACAATTGATCAGCATCACCTTCCAAATGATATACTACTAAGATGACTTTATCATGTTCAGAACATTGAAGAATTGAAAATATCTTTTTAGAGTTACTAATCCATTTTTCATCCACTAATGGAACAGAAGACCCACTTAATGATGGTGGACGATGCTTCAGGAAGGATTCAACAGAATGTTGCTCCTTCTTTTGCTCATTTGGACGTCCTGCATGATTCATAGCTTGAGAAATTTCTGTGAGGATGGATATAAGATTTTCCATTCCATCTCCCATAATGTTTGGTTGCTCAGGGGGAAAATCATTGCATTTCCTGTCACATTCCGCATCAGCCCGGTTCCTTCGGGTTCTAGCCATTGACTAAATCCAAGAAGAATAGTGTGAGAAAAAATAATTATAATAGGAAAAACCCATAATCAAGAATAAAATTTCACACTTAAAATCATATCATAGGTTGTTCATGTCCATTTCTAAAACACTAATATTGTGTTCTATGCTTAGATATATCCTTAGGGTTCTTACTAAGGCATTCACATATTAGTTTCCAAAGGTTGACTATACCTTTCCTCTGATACCAAATATAACGACCCATACTTTACATACATTGTTAATACTTCAAAATTGAAGCATACTTATTACAACATATAACAAAACCATGAAAGGACCATATAGGTTTAGTGCCTTTAGAAACTGGGAAACATAAAAAATGGTTCATAAATCATCTACGTTGTCTCCCATTTATTTCATCATATCTAGAGTCCATTTTTGGCATATCCTACTTAATAACCATATTCCTGACCTGGGGAAAGAAAACATACAAAAGGGTGAGCTCAAATGCTCAGTAAGGGTAAACAAAAGAAATACCAATCACATCATATTCCTAAGAACATAACATTTTGGAAATTATAACCTGCAAAAGAGATCATAATTTCATAACATGGGATAAATCATAATAGTGAAATGTAATCCCAATCATCATAACGTAAAATATGTAACTTTGTGTCATATATAAATAATCATAGAGAATCATTTCTTAGTAGTCAATACTCATTGGCATGATTATCTTAGTGGACAAATTCCATTTCTAAACCGAGTTTACTCCTCGTTTCAGTCATGTTTCACTGAACCAGATTAACCTGTCGTTCCATCCATGTCTATCTCATGAGATATAAATCATTACCCAATGCATTGGAGGGTTATATATGTCCCACCCTTCTCCTAATGATACCATTCTTATTTGTGCCACAAAATCATAAACCATACATCATAGCATAACACATGTAATAAAAATGGGATTCTTAAACATCGTGACATCATAAAACAATTCATATAAGATAAAGGAATTCATAAAAATAATTCCATAAAAACATAATCAAATCCTTGTAATAATAGGGATAGAAACAGAACCCTATATTATCTTAGATGGAAAATTATTTTGATAAAACACTTGAACTCCGATCTTGAGGAAAATATCATTAAACTTAAAAAACATGTTTCCTTTCTTAACATCTCATACAATTTTAAACGAAAATAATTTGATTAAAAATAAACATGAAAACTTGTAATGGAAGATTCTTGGAAATAATTTTTTAAAAATACCTTCATGCCGTATATGTTAAGAAAGCATTCTTCTCGTACTTTTGTCGGAAAAGTCAAAAAGTACCTCGCACGAAAAATGACAAATGATTCCTTTCATATCTTTTACTAAAAACTCACAAAAGGGTAAATTTCGAATTAAAAAATTGTAGGTGGATGGAAATAATTTTACATATTTTGGAAACATGGATGTGGATGATAAAATACACCCTAGAAAATAATAAAGTATAAACAATCTCGGATAAAAATGAGATTGTGATATTTTCCCTTACCTTAGGTCAAATTTGCTTCGTAAGTGTCTGAACCTCCGGTATAATGATTTCAATAATGTCATTGACTTATTCCAGAATCATACATATTTTTATGATATCATATATGGTCATATTCTTAGCTTCCTATTTGTAATATTTCATTGTTACTTGTTATTCAGGTGTTTATTGCATTTTGTTCTTATGCATGTTTTGTCGAATAAATTCTTATTATTCATTTTCGGTTATAGAAACCTCATTTCCAGAATGGTATTAGTGTAATATATATCATATTTATTCACTAAATTCATTTATGTAATCATTATGCAATGAAAATCATGTAGAACGAGTCACATCACATCGTGGAGACGGTATTCCGTACGTATACACGGGCAGTGATATCGTTCCCATGATCATGGAATAGTATTGGAGTTTATGAATACTATTTAAGAATCAATATCACGTTACAATAATCATATATAGTTATTATTCACACCATTATACCCATCCAAGTAAGGTGTTGGTTGAAAATAGATTACACCACGGCGTGGAGACGGTATTCTGTACGTACGCACGCGCAGTGATTATATTTTCAATAGGATGGATAGATGGTGAAATAGGGTTGTTTTAGACTTCTAATAACATATCCGTATATGAGTGATACTGATGTTATTACTTAATAATGAAACAACTAATGAAGAAGAAGTGGAATAAGAAATAAAGTTGAAAGAATCGGTAACGGACATTAACGCTTCTTTGAAGCGCCTCTTTGAGACCACCTCTTAGGGCTATAAAAATTGGCCTTTGAAAAATACCACGACCTATAGGATGATTCTAGGGAAGTAGATAAGAGAATTTGGCAGGGTTTGTCGAATCATGAATCCTGAAAGTGGTGTGAGGAAGAGAGGAAGGATGTGCCCTTTTATAAGGGAGGAGAGGGGGACCTTTGGAAAAACAAAAAATATTATTTTATTACAAAGTAATATTCGGTTTTCATTAGCTCAAAATTGATTTATTTCGAAGCTAAGGTGGGGATGGGTCGAAATAATCTAATAAAATAGAATTTAGACATGTTATGTTTCTATTTTAACCTTATCAGTTAGATTTAACATTAAGTTAAATAATTTTACTTTTACTGTCCCTTCTTGTTTTCTTACACTATAAAGTTAATAAACATATGATAACAAGACAAAAAAACCTCAAGATTTTTATTATTAATATATATATCATTATCTAAGTCATTTTGCCGAACCATAGATTTTTAGGAATAAGATAACATTTAATAATATAATATTTGTTTTAAAAACTATTTTATGTCAATTTTGACAATATTTGGTAATTGATTTTTGTGAAAATCATAACAAAAATATTAGTCCGAAAAAATTTAATTAAATCGGTAATAATATATAATATTAACCTATAAAATTATTTTAATACATAAAAAGTCTAAAATTACATTTATTTCGGTATTTATAACATCAATTATGTCAATATTTCATTAATAAGATAATTACTGCATCATCATTGTGTCATACATAAATTAAATTATTCAATGTCTAAAAATTACAAATAAAATACCATTATGTAGGAAATCTTTTTATATTTCTAATGAATATTTATAGATGACATTATCTTATGTATAACCCTTTATTAAAAATTATTTAGTTATTATACTTTGATTTTAACTATTTTAACCCTTCTTTAAATAAATTAATAATAAATGTCCTAATCTAATCCAGGTGGGCCTAAATGGTCATATTTTATTTCTAAGATTATTTTTGGTCGAATTAAACTAATCCAATAGAATTAGTACATGTGTTAGGCTAATAATAATAACATTTTTACCCTTAATTACCCTAGTTACTTTTAACGATGGTAAAAAAAGTAAACAGTTACTATTCACCAAAAATTATTTTCATCTCATTGAACCACATTTTAGTCCTTGATATTAACCATTTCTCTTGGATTTTCAAAATTCTACTCACAGAATCGGTGAAATTATGTTTTATGTAAATTTGAAAATTATCCTTGGAGGTGTGTAAAAGACGGTGAAAAGTTCAATAAAATTTTTATATATCTAAAATTATTATAAAATGACTCCAATAAATTTCATTGAACATAAACAGGTATTATGTATCAATTTTTACCAAAAATACATTTAAATAAAATAAATAATTATTTAAATACAAATTCGGTTTTTAAATAGTAACCCGCTGTTTTCAATATTCATCAAAAATTGAATGTTTTCAGAAAAATACCAAAATTTCACCCTATGTTAATTTAGATATTCCGAATCCAAAAATGAAGTCCATTTTAGAAAATAAAATTTACAAAATTTCAAAAGGTGGGTATTACTATTCATAACAGCTAGTTTTAATAATATTTTAATAGCATATCGTTGTTTAGTGAAAGTCGGTATTGCTTACGACGAAAGCTATCGAGGAAGGTCGCGATTGTGTGTAATGCAATCGAAGATAGTGTTGTGTGTAGTGAAAGATTCCTTTGATTATTTATATAAAAAAATATTTCTCATAAAATTCTTGGGTGTTACATAGTTATTTTAATGGTTAAATATATATTTATTCAAGGACGTCTTTTAGGGAATATATTAGACCACATTTGGGATATTATTTTATCATAATAAGGACATTATATTTATGTCGTATTCATTTTTTACACAAGGATTCGTCTTTTTTCAAAATTATAAAATATTCATGATTAGATAATCATGACATGATGATTCGAAAAATAATAATTATTTTACCAAAATATATTTATAAGTATTACAATTTCATCTTTTATATAACGATCCTTATTTGTTGGAAAATATTTGTTATTATTACAATAACAATTTTTGTACCCAAATATTGATTACATAACATTTCATTAAATTATATTTTAATTTTTATATAAATATTATTTAATAATATTATTATATGAAAGTATTAATTATTTTTGATATCCTTGAATTTTTCTAAAAGAGTGTAAAAACCATATATATTAAAATATAACAATTTTCATTTCATCGTAGAAAAATAAACTCATATATAATTGTATATATAAAGTAATAACAAAATGGGATAAACATCACTATTATTTTATTACAATGAAAAAATAAAAAATTATACTACATGGGATTAGATACATTACCCCTTATTGTAGAGACCCCGATCCATGGGTGCCTTATGAGACATGATATACTAATATTTCATTACAACATTTACAAGTAATATATCATGCCCCATTACTACAGAAGATCACGAGGCTCAGGGTTCTGTGAAACTAGTTGCTTCTGATAAACATCATTAGTAAAAACCATGCCTGAAAAATTTAAATCAAAAATATAGGGTGAGAAAATATTACCAGTAAGGGGTTTCAAAAAAACGTTTTAAGAAAACTCATTCTCAAAGAATCCACTTTTGAAGCTAATAAAACGCTTCTCTAAAAACAAAGCATTATCTTTTCTAAAACATTAAAATCCTACATTTTTGAAAACCACTTGCACAGAGAAGAAGTACATACTTAAAATAAACATTAAAGAAAACATAATCAGAGAGTGCAACACATGAAGAATAGATTATGCATAATATATCACCAATATTACTTCAGTTCTAAAAGAATTTAGTGTAAGCAGGGAAAACATTCACACCGTGATACAGTGGCACATAAGGTTCTTATAACAGCATACCACATGTGTTAAGTTCTTATTTCATGAATTCATTCTCATAGGAAAGGGAATTTTCAACTAGGGGATGTCTTGTTAGTTGGACTAAACCCTAGTTGACTATTTATCATCACATGCAAAGGGAATGTATACTGTCAGACTTTGTCAAGACCTTGTGTCAAGACCGTAAAACATACTAAATACAGGTTAAGGCTAACCGCCCATCCCATTTTCCAAGGTAGCACAAGCCAAGGCTAACCGCCAAGACCATCGCACATAACGTCTCGTGAGACTCTTACTTTAACCAATGCATTGAACCACACTGTATAATTCCGGGCGCACACGTACATAAACATTTAAGTCCAATACATCCCTCACATATCTTGACATGGTCTTACATTCATCGTGTCTCATTCTTACATTCATTACCCATAATCCTTTTTACATGTGTTTTCATAGTCATGAAGACAGTACAATCATTGATGAAACCAAGACGTACGTTCTAAAAATCTGTACACATAAAAAATTAACATAACAATTGAAAATATGGGTTTTAATGAAATGAACATAAACACTTTAACATTCCAAAGCATCAAAATACCAAGTTAAAAACAAGGCCGTTTATAACTAATACACATGCTGATAAGTGGGTATGGTGGACGTTTATTTAAAACTGTGTGAATATACATATATTTATATAGTTAGGGACATAAAGGGTGCAATTAGGTCCATCTTGGGAAGTCATGTATATATGTATAAAAACTGCATGAACATATATAAATTTATGTAAAAACTCCTTTTCACTTTAAATAACATGACCTTTCATTTGAAATGCTTGTAATCATCATAAGAAGAACTTTTGTTCGAGAACATCATATTGATATAAGGTTGTATATACCTATATATATATATCTAGGTGCGTATACACATGTGCATGGGTTTACCAAATTAGACCATACTCAATAATATTTCTCATGTTATACATTAAACAAAATTAATGTTTGTAAAACCAAATGGGGGTTTTTTACATATTCGAGAGGTAAGGGAATTAGTGGGGAAGGATTCACATTCTACATTGAAGGCAAGAGGCCAATTTCATATTTTGTGTACCCAAAACATTTTTGGAAAACATTATCATACATTTTTTTTGTTTAAAAAAATGAGAACCTGTATATGCATATATATGTATATAATACACATATACTTGTATAATATTATAAGTTCAAAAAAAATTTCCGAACCCCCCCCCCATTTCTATGAGACAGAGTACAAAAAATACCGTATACATATAGAGAAAACAGTGCATACAAAGGTTATATGCATATACATAAAAGAAAAGTGTATGCATATATGTATCCACCGGGGCTAAAAGAAACTAAAAAAATGAAACAAGGTAGGGTGTTCGATTCTTCATGTAAGAATAAATAAACAGGTATGCAGCGGTTCTTGTGACATCATATATATGTGTTTACTCAAGGAGTATATATATAGGTAGAGCTTATATAAAGAAAACAGTGTATAAAAGTAGGAGAAATCAAAACAAATAAAAATATTCCCCTTACTTGCTTGGAGATGAGGAGAAGGAAGAAGTAGGTGGCGCCGAACCGGTGGTCGAAAAGGTCAAAGAGCTCAGTGAAAACGTCTCTTTACTTTAGTGAAAACTGAGGTTTTTAAAAACAAAATAGAGAAATCTTCGTGGTGACATCAACCGGGTATCCGAGGCCGACTTAAGGAGTGGTGCCGACTCTGTGGAAAGAAGGAACAACTGGGTCCACTCGCCAGCCTATGGAAGAAAACGAAGCTGCCTACACCCTACTGGTACAGTGGCACGAGGACGAAGAAATATATGTGGGGGAAAAAGACCCATAATTAAATTGATGGATGCAATTTAAAGAGATGAATCCAACGGCTGGGCAATAGCGGTGTCGATTTGGCTTGCGGTGCGAGGAAGCAGACTCCTGATCGTACCGTGATTCACTGTTCTATTCCACCCTGACACTGCAGTTTTAAACTAGTTTTTTAATGAATATTACAAATATAATAATGAATTTCACTTTATTTTTGAATCAATCAATTTATTTTAATCAAGATTATAATGGGCAATGTTACTTGTTTTTATTATTTCAATGTAGGTGGAGGTGATTTGGAGGGCCCTTGATGAACTGGAAGAAAAATTGGCCAAAATTGCATGGATCCATGGAGATCTGTCTATTGATTTGAAAATTACACAACATTAGTGCATCCAAATGGGGTGAAATTTTGTGGGTTGTCCAAAACATCATAGGCTACATTTCGTATTAAGGAACCCAATCCTGATTCAGCTTCTATGGGGCACGTCCGGACTGATCTGCCCAAGCCACCGAATATGGACCAAGTAAAATGCGTTGTTCTTTATTTTATCAATATATTGATCTCTAGTTGTCCAAAAGGGGGCCAAACTTTCAGTTGAGACATTCAAGAGGTAGGGCTACAAATTTTCTATTTTTTCCTATGCGAGATAAGACTGTCTGAAGGCCGAAACATGTGTTACAAGTGGATTGATGAAATCTTTGTGCCTAAAACCACCTTCCAATTTTCCTATAAAATGACACATTGGGCTCCCCATTTGAATGTTCGGAAAAGAGGCAAGGTTCTGCCATTTTTGAGTATCCAAGGAGTCTTCTCAACATCCCTAGATGTTCTTGAGGCTATGGGAGGTGCTACTTCAACATCATCATCTTCTTCACATCCCATGGGTTTTTAAACCCCTTGTGATCACCCGGGGAGGAATGTGATGTAATCCCGAGCTTCAAAGTTCTATTAATTTGAATGATCTTTTTAATTCCAGGTTGAATGTTTTTTTCCTCATCCTCTATTTTTATTTTATTGAGTTATGTACTAGTATGTCATGCTCAACTCATATGATCATGTTTGGGGGTACCCATTCATGTGATGTTTCACACACCGTTCACCGCTTTCTTTTCCCCTTCAAATTGCGGTGTTTGTGTGGTTCATATTGGTCAATTGAACTCACATAATTACTATCAAGGCCATGCAAATTTATTTCATGTTATCATAATGAAATAACATACAAACCTGGACAACACATCGAATTCTTCATGTGTTGCCTTGGTGAGTTTCGGTTATGATTTTGAACACAAATCACCTAATCATCGGTGGTGTCTGGTGAATCATTATGTGTTTTAGACTGAACCATAGGAGGTATCTTAGTATAAACTCAGTAACATACTGGTTCTGGGTGTTACAAACCATGGATCAAAAGATCATAACCCAATCCCTTGAAGCGATGAATGATGAGCATCACGAGACTTCCCCGGGTTGATCACGTTTAATCAATCTTGTTCATTTCTACTTTGTTTTATCGCATTCATTTCCTATTTTCATCATTAATCATAAAAACCCCAAGTATTACAAAACCTAATTTACCTTCTAATATATAATCAAACCCTTTTTTTAAATTAATTGTTTAAGGCTTCGTCGAGAGATGACCTAGGGTTGTTGTTATACCGCCGAAATTCTAGTCAAAATTAAACAACTAATTTGACGTGCTCAACAACGCGGTCAAATTTTGGCAACGTTTCCGGGGATCCAAGATCATTTTTTTCCCTATTTACTTTTATTAGGTTATTTTACTTCTTAATTATTACTCCTCTAAATACCCCACCCCCATTTTACTATTTTTGTTTTGGGTTTTGTCTTTATATTTTGTTGTTTTTGGTGTGTTCTTTCTCTCCCTCTCTCTCTCTCCTTCTACATCTACCTCTCTAATTCTATAGTATAACATTATTTTCGTCTTTCACCCTTCTTAGGTTTTTTTATCCATCTCAAATAAAAAATCACAACAACAAAATCAATCAATCAAACTAGTCATCATTGTTGCATGACAAGATCTGGTAAAGAAACACTACTTGAATTTGGCCCTAAAATTGAAAAGTCACTTCACACACAAATCAGGGCATTTAGACAAGTTCAATCAAGTATCATTGTGGAACCCCTTTTGAAACCTCAACTGTTCCAAAAGCAATAAAAAATTGAAGCAAATCAAACCCTAGAGATCATGGCTGCAAATAACAGAACATTAAAAGAACTGAGCACCCCGAATGTGGAGTACCAACATGTGTACATCCAATATCATGAGGAAGTGACCAACATTGAGCTGAGTTCAGGTTTCATCCACCTACTTCCAAAATTCCATGGTCTTCCCAGACAGGACCCTCACAAACATCTAAAAGAGTTTCACATAGTGTCATCCACCATGAAATCCCAAAAATGTGTCTGAGGACCTCATTATGTTTAGGGCCTTCTCTTTCTCCTTTGACGGTGTAGCCAAATATTGGCTATACTATTTTCCTACAATTATTGGGGACTGGAATGAACGTAAAGGACTCTTTCTATAGAAGTTCATCCCTGCCTCCCGAACTGTGTCAATTAGGAAAGAAATCTATGGAATTGGGCAATCACTAGGAGAGACCCTTTATGAATATTGGGAGAGATTAAAAAGACTTTGCTCAAGCTTCCCCCACCACCAGATTAGTGAACAACTACTAATACAATACTTCTATGAGGGACTTATCCCCATGGATTGTGGAATTATTGATGCTGCAGCTGGTGGTTCTCTAGTTGATAAAACTCCTTCTGCTGCTCGTGAATTAATAACCAACATGGCTCAAAATGCAAAACAATTTGTTACACGAGCAATTGCCCCAACCCGAGGAGTTCATGAGATAAGTCATTCAGCCCTAGAACAAAAGGTAGATAATAAACTTGATGAGATGCATACCCTTCTAAGGCATCTAGATCAAGCACAAGGTAACTCGCACTCTACTTCTATTCAATTACATTGTGGTATTTGTTCTGATAACACTAATTTCTCTGACCAGTGCCCACAACCTTAAGATTCATCTATGTCCAGTGCAGCTGTGTTCCTAGGGCGTCCATTCCAACAAGAATCTCCCTTCAAGCAGGAACAATTCAGGCCAAATCCAAATTTAGGGTGGCAAGCACAACCCCAATACCGACAAGGAGGAAACTCAAGATACCCCCAACAAAATTTGTATCAACAAGGCGAAGGTATACAACCTTCTTATCCTTCAACTTCTCAAAACAATCATCCTCCTCCTCCCAAATCTGAACCAAGCCTCGAGGACATGGTGAAACAAATGGAAACCCAGATCCTCTAGTTCCAACAGACCACACAATCAGCAATTCAAGATTTGCGAACTCAAGTGGGACAATTGGAAAACACCATCGGTGAGCTTAAGATGCAAGGGTCTGGACAACTACCATCCCAACACATTTCCAATCGGAAGGACAAAGGTAATGTATGTGAAAGTACACTTCGTAGTGGTAAAGAAGCTTCTCCTTCTACAGATTCTACTCAAAAGGTATGTCCCCCTCTTGAAAAGACTCTTTCACCACCCATTAATTATTCCAATTAAGAAAAACAAAATAAAAATGTCATTAAAATTATCATTAAGGATTCCCATGAACAATCAATTCCTCTTCATTTCCCTCAAAGACTCTCTAAATCTAAGAAAAACTTTGATAATGAGATTGAAAATGAAATAATGGATACATTTTAAAAAATTTAAAGTTAATATCCCATTATTGGATGCAGTCATGAAAATTCCCCGTTATGCCAAATTTCATAATGAACTTTGCACCCATAGACGAAGGCTGAAGGGGAATGAGATTGTCAACTTGGGTAGGAATGTCTCGGCCTTGATTCAACCAGCAATTCCAACCAAATGCAAGGATCCAGGAACATTAATGATACCATGTACCATAGGGGAGACCTTCTTTTATGATGCTATGCAAGATTTAGGTGCTTCCATTAATGTAATTCCTCACTCTGTGTATACTTCTCTACAAGTCGAAGAGCTTCAACCAATAGGCATTGTCATGCAACATGCCAACTGGAGTACAACACATACAAAAGAAGTGATTTAGGATGTCCTTGTTAGAGTTAAGAATCTCATCTTCCCCGCTGATTTTTACATTCTTGAGATGGAAGATACCCGAACCCAAGAACACACTCCTATCATTCTTGGGTGGACATTCCTCCAAACAGAAAATATGATCATCAATGTTCACAATGGTACATTTTCGATGGAATTTGGTGGAGAAAGGTAAGTTTTAACATCCTTGAGGCTATGAAACACCCCGTTGAAGAGCACTCCACTCTTCCTTTCTATTCGATAGAAGTGCTCTCAAACGATGCACACACACACAATTCTATTCCCAACCAAAACTCTGATTAATTTTTGTTTTCTTCACCCTTGAATGATTTGAGTTTTGATTCATGTTTTGAGTGTTGTGTGGGTTCTGAAAATTGTAAATTTTGTGCTTTAATTGATGTTTTTGTTCATTCTGAGGTACCCATGACCGTCGATGATTCTGCAAATCACATTTCTATAGATTCTCTATATTTAGAGAATAAACATGAGCAGATAGACAGTTTAATGGACCTCACTCCCCATAAATCCACTCCCTAAATCCAAAAACAATCGGTGTTGGAACTTAAATAATTGCCTTCTAATTTAAAATATGCATATCTTTAGGGTATTAACCAACAACCCGTCATTATTGTCAATAACATCTCTCCACAAAAGGAATCGAAACTGCTCAAACTACTAAGAGAGTGTAAAAAGGCAATAGGATGGACATTGGGAGATATTCCCGAGATTAGTCCATCTATTTGTATGCACCATAAACTTATGGATGACGAGACTAACCACGTAAGAAAATCTAGACGCCGGTTGAATCCCACTATCCTGGAAGTGGTAAAATTGGAAGTCAGTAAATTACTTGTCGTGGGGATCATTTATCCTATATCTGATAGTAAATGGGTTAGCCCAGTGCAAATTGTGCCTAAAAAACAGGAATAATAGTTGTTTTAAATGAAAGGAATGAGTTGGTTCCAACAGGGGTGCAAAAAAGTTGGCGAGTCTATATTGACTACAATCGACTGAATCAAGCCACGTGGAAGGACTACTTTCCATTACCTTTCATTGTCCAAATGTTAGAACGATTGGCTGGTAAGTCCCATTATTGTTTCCTTGATGGATATTCGGGTTATTTCTAAATCCATATATCCCCTGAGGATCAAGAAAATACAACATTTACCTATCCATTTGGCACATTTTCTTACAGAAGGATGCCATTCGGTCTATGTAATGCTCCTAGTACTTTTCAGCGATGTATGTTGTGTATTTTTTCTGAGTACCTTGAGAGTTGTATGGAAGTATTTATGGATGATTTCACGGTTTATGGTTCATCATTTGATGATTTTTTGGAAAACCTAGGTTCTATCCTCCACCATTGCATTGAAAAATATCTTGTTTTAAATTATGAAAAATGACATTTCATGGTTGAGCAAGGGATAGTTCGTGGGAATATAATTTCAAATAAATGAATTCAGGTTGATACATCTAAAATTTAATTAATTTTATCCCTTCCATATCCAAAATCTGTTCGTGAGGTGCGATCTTTCTTGGGTCATGCTTGTTTTTACCCCCAATTCATTAATGACTTTAGTAAGATTTCACTTCCCTTATCTCGGTTATTAAAAAAGGATTCTGAATTTCTTTTTGATAAAAAAATTGAGGATTCTCTCAATTCACCAAAAAAGATTCTCACATCACCTCCCATAATCCAACCACCAAGGTGGGATCTACCCTTCGAGCTTATGTGTGATGCCTCTAACTTTCCAGTTGAGGTAGTTTTATAACAAAGGGTTGAAAAGTCTCCTCATGTCATTGTGTATGCCTCGCGTACCATTGACCCTGCCCAGGTAAACTACACAACCACAGAAAAAGAACTCATTTCTATTGTGTTGGCCATGGAAAAATTCCGTTCATATCTTCTAGGTTCAAAAGTGATGGTGTTTTCTGATCATTCTGCCCTTCATTTCCTCCTAATGAAACCTAAACCCAAACCCCACCTCATTCGATGGATGATCCTCCTCCAAGAGTTTTACCTTGAGATTAGATATAATAGGGGAGTGGAGAATGTGGTAGCTGACTACATTAGTAGGATTTCCCCACCACTGGACCATCATGTAGACTCACCCCTAACCATTGGAGAATTCTTCCATCATGAGAACCTTTGTGATGTTGTGGACCGTACCCCCTGGTATGCGGACATTGTCAATTTTCTAGCAACATCAAGGGTCCCCCCTGATTTTAGCACTTCACAATCCCAGAGACATAAGCATGATTCTCGTTGGTACATTTAGGATGACCCATACTTGGGGAGATTTTTTAGTGACCAAGTAGTTCGTCGGTGTGTCCCTGACCATGAGTTCACCTCTGTTATGACCTTATGCCACACTTTGGCCTATGGGGGCCACTATGGCTCTCAATGTATATCTCGAATGGTCCTTGACTCGGGACTTTATTAGCCATCATGGTATAGGGATGCCCATAGATTTTTCAAGTCATGTAGTCGTTGTCAATTCACAGGTAATATCTCCAAGAGGAATGAAATTCCCGAAAAACCCATGTTATTTTGTGAGATCTTTGATGCATGGGGAATTGACTTCATGGGCCTTTTCCAAATTCATTTGGCTTTGTGTACATCTTATTTGTTTTTGACTATGTATCTAAATGGGAGGAAGAAAAGGCCACCAGGACCGATGACTCTAGAGTGGTTGTTGATTTTGTGAGGTCTCTGGTTTTTAGTAGGTTTGGTCTACCAAGATTCATCATTAGTGATCAGGGTTCACATTTTTTAAATCGTAACATGAAAAACTTTCTTCGTAAGTATAGGGTATTTTATAAAGTCTCCACTGAATATCATGCCCAAACTAATGGACAAGCAGAAATTTTAAATCGAGAAGTTAAGCGAATCTTGGAGAAAACGGTACAACCCAATAGGAAAGATTGGAGTTTTCGCTTGGATGATGCACTTTGGCCGTACCATACAGCTTTTAAAACCCCAATCGGAATGTCACCATACAAAATTGGGTTTGGAAAGGCTTGTCACCTCCCAGTAGAGGTAGAACATCATGCATATTGGGCTGTTAAACAATGTAATATGAACCTTTCAGATCCAGGCGAGCAATGAAGGATGCAGATTCAAGAGTTGGAAGAAATTCTACATGATGCATATGAAATCTCTCGACTCTATAAAGAGAAGACAAATAATATTTATGATAGCATGATTCACCAGCGGAAGTTCCATATTGGTGAGAAGGTCCTCATGTACAACTCCAGGCTTATGCTCCACCCAGGTAAGCTTTGTTCCCGATGGCTCGGTCCTTATACTGTTACTATTGTTTACCCATTTGGTGCTATATAGGTTTTGCATGTGTAGAGTGGATGAAGACTTATCGTCAATGGGAAGCAACCTAAACACTTCTATGGGTATTTTACGAATAATCCGGTGGAGGAAATCCAACTTCTTGACGCATTATACCAATAAAACACACCAAGTTTTATCCTTCCTTCTCACACTCTCAATTATTTCAGTGAGGAAACTATATACACTAGGTGTGGGGGGTGGACACATTCCTGGGATAGTTATGAATTTTCATTGTTTTCCCTTTTTGTCATTCTTTCTGGTATTTTCAATTTTCCCCATCGACAATTTCGAAGTTCCATGATTTGGCGACCATAAAGTGGGGAATGTAAAAATACCATACTGAAGGATAAAAAGAATTTTTGTATGAGTTTACCATCAAGGAGTGATTTTTAGTGAATTGGTTTTCTGTCAATGATATAAATGGTCGTATCTATGTGAAACCTTTGATATGATTGATTCCCTTTATGTGAGTAGTTTTTTGGAATACTTTGTCACTAATATCTCCACAAATTTGTTCATCAAACCACAAAGTGTTATTATTTCTTACTTAATATAAGATAAATATATTTTGGGTTAATATTTTTTAGCTTTAAATGATATTTCCATACGTTTGTTCCTTATCCGATCTATTTCATTACTGTACCAGATGGACCTATTCGTGTGTACCCAATGTCCGACTGTTGTACACAAAAATTGTTCTATCTTGGGAAGGTCAAAAACTACTCCTCCTCAACCTTTGATATTGTTATAACTATTTCAATTAGTGTCGTGAGGAGATCAAATAATGGTTGAGATATGAGTGTGAGATTTGTTCCAATTCCAACATCAAAATAAAAATAATAAATGAGGGGAGTGATGAAATGTGCAACATATGGTGATATCTATGTCAGGAGATTATGGATTGGCTTCTGGGAATTCTTAAATGAGTGGGTCTTGAAATATTATTTCAAATTATGTAGGACAGGTTTGGGGAAAAAAATCATTTAAGCTGAAAAATGTTAAAATAACATATATTTAATGGATAGAAAGTAGAAAAAATAGCATGGAATGGTTTTCACACACACACATGGAGAGTTAGTTTCATGGTTTACTTCTGAATTCCATTATCAATTGGGTATCAGGAATCTTTTTGAATTTCTCTATGATATGATTTATGACACATCTTTTTCTATTTTCACTAGGAAGAACTCCTTGGTGTGGTTTGTGCATTGATCACTTTACTTTAAATAAAATTTCCTCAAATGATTAATCTTCTGGATGTTGGGAATATATATATATATATATGCATCATTTTATATGGATATGTGACTTATCCCAGGAGTGCAAATGATTAGGTGTGGGGGTGTGATCGTACCACGATTCACTGTTTTATTCCACCCTTACACCACAGTTTTAAACTAGTTTTGTAATGAATATTCCAAATATAATAATGAATTGAACATTATATTTGAATCAATAAATTAATTTTAATCAATATTAGAATGGTCAATGTTACTTTTTTTATTATTTTAATGTAGGTTGAGGTGATTTGGAGGGCCCTTGATGATGTGGGTGAAAAATGGGCCAAAATTGCATACATCCATGGACATTTGTCCCCGTTTTTCCATAGTACACAAAATCTGTTCATCCCAATGGGCTGAAATTTTGTGGACCTGTCAAAAACATAATAGGATACATTTCATATTAAAGAACCCAATCCTGATTCAGCTTATATTGGTCACATCCGAACTGATCTGTCCAAGCCACCGTATATGGACCAAGTCAAATGCGGTGTTCTATATTTTATGAATATCTTGAGCTATATTTGTCCAAAGGGTTCCAAACTTTCGGTGGAGACAGTAAATAGGTAGGGATTCACCATTTCTATTTTCTCCAATGCGAGATAAGACTGTCTGAAGACCGAAACTCGTGTTACAAGTGGATTGATGAAATCTGTGTGCCGAAAACCACCTTCCAATTTTCCAATAAAATGACACTTTGGGCTCCCCATTTGTAAGTTCGTCCAAGAAGAAAGGTGCTGCCATTTTGGATTCTCCAAGGAGTCTTCTCAAAATCCCTAGAATTTCTAGATGCTATGGGATGTGCTACTTCAAAATCTTCTTCTTCATCCCCTCCCATGGGTTTCTAAACCCCTTGTGATCACCCAGGGAGGAATGTGATGTAATACTGAGCTTCAAAGTTCTATTAATTTGAATTATCATTTTAATTACAGGTTGTTTCTGGTTTTTCTTCATACTCTATTCATATTTTATGGAGTTATGTACTGGTATGTCATGCTCAACTCATATGATCATGTTTGGGGGTACCCATTCATGTGATGTTTCACACACCGTTCACCACTTTCTTTTCCCCCTTCCAATTGCGGTGTTTGTGTGGTTCATATTTGTCAATTGAACACAAATAATCACTATCATGGTCATTAACATTTATGTCATGGTATCGCAATGAAATAACAAACAAACCTGGACAGCACATTGAATTCTTCATGTGTTGCCTTGGTGAGTTTCAGTTATGATGTCGAACAAAAATCACCCAATCATCGGCGGTGTCTGGTGAATCGTTATGTGTTTTCGACTAAACCCTATGAGGTATCCTAGTATAAAATCAGTATCATAATTGTTCTAGGTGTTACAAACCAGCAACTAAAAGATCATAACCCCATCCCTTGAAGCAATGAAGGATGAGCATCACGAGACTTCCTCGGGTTGATCACATTTAATCAATCTTGTTCATTTCTACTTTGTTTTATCGCTTTCATTTCCTATTTTCATCATTAATCATAAAAGCCCCAAGTATTACAAATCCAAAATCACCTTCTACTTCTATAATCAAACCCACATTTTAAATTAATGGTCTAAGGCTCCGTCAAAAGACGATCTAGGGTTGCTACTATATCGCAGAAATTCTAGTCAAAATTAAACTTCTAATTTGACGTGCTCGACAATGCGGTCAACTCCTACATGACTTGTCCCCATTTTTTATTATTTTATTTTTTTATTGCTTATAAATCCCGATACCTCCCTCTTTTCTATTTTTTTCGGCGCATGACTTGCTCCACGCGGGTCTTTTTTATCACTTATAATATCTCAATGTTGTTATTCTTTCTTTTATATTATTACTATTATTATATATATATATCATTATCATATGTTTTATCATTAAATAATTACAAGATTACAAAAAAATTATTATATAATCTATTATCCTATCAATATTATTTTATTACACCTATTATAACATATAATTATTTTTAACAGACAATTATTAATCAATTATTGTTTTAAGGAGGTCAATTGTTCATTTAAAACCCATGTGTACTAATTAATTACCCCTATAAAAACCATATTTTTATTTTCCTTTATATAATTATATATTAATTATATTAATTTATTTAATTAAAGATTTATATTAATATTATTAATACAATTAAACATTAAACATAACTACATTTATAATTATTTTCAAATTCACTGATAAGAGTGCATTTAACATTATGAAACCCATACGTAAATGAAATCACAATTTGAAATCATCAAAAAATGGTTAATTATATTAAAAAAATTCAAATTTTATATACTTGCATTATTATTATTACATAAATTTAAATTAGAGATAAATATAATACATTTAATTTAGATTTTGACGCAACATATATATATATATATATATATATATATATAACTCAAGAGTTTGAGTACATATCTTTTTAAACAATGTAAAAACCCATCAGGTTCAATATATTCCTTCAAGAAATAAATAATTAATTGCTCATGTCAAAACGTGTATTATAAATAGTGGAAAAATAATAATATTAATTCACACTGGTTCTCAATATAAAAAATATTTCAAATTTTGGGAAAACAAGAATTAAATTAATTATATTATTTTCTATGTCATTCTTTAAATATTAAGGAAAATTACATAATTAACTTTTCAAACTTTTTGGGGTAGTCAAATCTTATCATCAACGGTCCAAAATAAAACATTAGTGGATAAGAGAATCATGGGGGAGCCAACTGTTATATTTATAGTCGTTAGGGTCCAACGGTCGAATAAGTGTTCTTATAAAAAGTCTGGTCTCGGGGTATCCCACACTCAAGACGACTGAAGGGGAAAAAGAGGAGATGGTTCGTGTGATTCCTTTGGTGCTCAGTACGGTTGCAATGGCTTTGTCCTTCCTTATGTTTATTCTGATGGATGCAAAAGACCCTTACCACCTTCTGGGGGTCCTTGTGGTTTTAAGCGGTCTCCCTATTATTGTAATCCGGTTTTTAATTGGGATTTTTGGTTATCTAAGATTCTTGTTTGATCAGTGTGATTTATAGCCACGAAAATGTTCAACTTTTGAATAAAAAGTTCCTTTCATTCATTTTGATGTGTTCTCTAATTCATTGTTACTTTTATTATTATTTCATTATAAGATGATTGTTTGTTCAAATAATGGATGACATTGTAATATAAACTTGTCATTACTCAAAACAGGGTTTATTGGGTAGTTACATTATTTCCCCCTTCAATGAATTGCTTCCTCAAAATTCTATTAATAAAAAAGAAAAACAGAAACCCCACACGTACAACATTACCGAAACAGGGGATCTGGCTCAGTTAATGGAATACAAAAGTTGGCACATAGTTCTTCTGTTTCCCTATCCCAGATGCACTTTGACCAGTTGGTCTTGATCTCTTTCTCGTACATACTGCACACAGGCTTTCAAAGGGAGGCTCGTGCGATGAAAAGCTCGGAAACGTCAGAGTAGATAAATTTCCTAATAACTCTCTGGGCTACATCACGCTCGAGGTAATCGAGGTGAATGATGCGATTAAGATGACTGAAATTTAAAACCTGGAACATATAGGCTGCACTATGGTGGCCATCCTGAGCAGCTATGAGGAAGCATGCTTTGGCAGAGAAGATTTTCTCTAGAGTAAAACACTGAAAGAGACCCTCATAGTATCATCCCCTTCGCCAATAGCAGGGGAGTTGGGCAGTGGCAATGAGATGAAAAAACACGGTCATCTTCCTAACATGAATGAAGAATCTCAGGACTGTTCGCTAAATCAAGAATATTTTGGCAAGACCCTCAAAGGTGGAGAAAATATGGATAATCCACCATGCGTGTCCTAATCATTATAACCTATACTAACTCATCGGGTAGTGATGAGATGTTCGTTTGGCCATCCATCTGAAAAAACTTTCGAAAACAACACTGATAAGGTAGAGGCGGGAAAGGAAACATGAAACATTCGTTATGAAAAATTGTGCATATCAAAGCCTATGTTTACTAAACGTACAACACAAAGAGAGGCAAAACTCCCTAACTCCTCAAAACAAACACAATCTGAACAAACGTGGTTAAAGTCATGGGAACATCTATGACGCCTCCTAAGTTTAGCATGAGGGGTATGGAGTTAGGAAGCATCAGTATACACCTCTTTCCTAAGTGATAATCGGGTGGACTCATCTTCCAACACCCCAAAGTCCATCAATTGGCCCCATAAGACATAGTGCAAAATATGGCATAGGAAGGCCATTCAGAGGTCTCCGGCAGAAGTAGCTTCTTGAAAGGGGTTATCGATCATTGTGCCAAATTCTTCTCCAGTCGTGAACACTCAGAAGATTCCCACGTGGTACCTTCCCTGACGAGCATAAGAGGGAAATTGGGTCGTCATCATTAGGAGACAATCCATCCCCAATCCCCGGTGGAGACAAATCACCCTGGGCGAATTTGACACGTCATACAGGTGCTTACATGACATGAAAATTCGGGCGTAATTTACAAAGTTCTCATGGCTGGGTAGAGATACAATGTTCTCTAGAGCCTCAATGGGAAGTGTCAGAAGGTCGGTAGGTACATTTTAATCATCCATCTAAAAGTTATAACATTTTTACTTAGTATATCATAGTAATATGTTCATCCCACCTAGTTTTCTAGAGTTTCCTGAATCTATCCTCTGATACCAACTGTAGAGACCCCAATCCACGGGTTCCTTATGAGAAATGATATACTAACATTTCATTACAACATTTACAAATAATATATCATGTCTCATTACTAAAGAAGATCACGAGGCTCAGGGTTCTGGGAAACCAGCTGCTTTTGATAAACTTCCTTATTACAAACCATGCCTGAAAAATTTAAAAAAAATGTAGGTTGAGAAAATATGCCTAGTAAGTGGTTTTAAAGAAACGTTTTACGAAAACTCTTTCTCAAAGAAGCCCTTTTTGAAGCTAATAAAATGATTCTATAAAAACAATGAATTATCTTTTCTTAAAACATGAAAATCCTACATTTTTTTAAAACCACTTGCACAGGGAAGAAGTACGTACTTAAAATAAACTTTAAAGTAAACATAATCATAGAGCGCAACACATGAAGAATAGATGATGCATAATATTCCACCAAGATTACTTCAGTTCTAAAATAATTGAGTGTAAGAAGGGAAAACATTCATACCATGATACATTGGCACATATGGTTCTTATAATATCATACCACATGTGTTATGTTCTTATTTCATGAATTCATTCTCATATTCAAAGGAATTTTCAACTAGGGGATGTCTTGTTAGTTGGACTAACCCCTGGTTGACCATTTATCATCACATGTAGAGGGAATGTATAATGCTAGACTCTGTCAAGACCTTTCATCAAGACCATAAAACATACCTAATACGGGACAAGGATAACCGCCCATCCCATTTTCCATGGTTGCACAAGCCAAGGCTAACCGCCAAGACCGTCGCACATAACGTCTCATGAGACTCTTACTTTCCCCAATGCATTGGAGCACTATATAATTCCGGGTGCACTCGTCCATAAACATTTAAGTCCAATACATCCCTCACATATCTTGACATGGTCTTACATTCATCATGTGTCATTCTTACCTTCATTACCCATAATCCCTTTTACATGTGTTTTCATAGTCATAATGAGAGTACAATCATTGATGAAACCATGACGTACATGCTAAAAATATGTACACATAAAAAATTAACATAACAATTGAAAATATGGGTTTTAAGGAAATGAACATAAACACTTTAACATTCCAAGGCATCATAATACCAAGTTAAAAACCAGGTCATTCATAACTAATACACATGCTGATAAGTGGGTATGGTGGACATTTATTTAAAACTATGTGAATATACATATATTTATACAGTTAGGGATATAAAGTGTGCAATTAGGTCCATCTTGGGAAGTAATTTATATATGTATACAAACTACATGAACAAATATAAGGTTATGTAAAAACTCATTTTGACTTTAAATAACATGACCCTTCCTTTGAAAAGCATGTAATCATCATAAGAAGAACCCGTGTTCAAGAACATCATATTTATAAAAGGTTGTATATACGTATATATATATATATATATCTAGGATCATATACACATGTGTATGTGTTTACCAAATTAGACCATACTCAATAATATTTCTCAGGTTATACATTAAACAAAAATAATGTTTGTAAAACCGAATGGGGTTCTCTTACATATTCAAGAGGTAAAGAAATTAGTGGGGAAGAATTCACATTCTACTTTGAAGGAACAAGGCCCCTTTCATATTTTGTGTACCCAAAACATTTTTGAGAATCATTAACATACATTTTTTTTGTTTAAAAAAATGAGAACCCGTATATGCATATATATAAAATACACATATACTTGTATAACTTATAAATTCATAAAATTTTTCTGAACCCCCCACCCCCCATTTGTATGAGGCAGAGTGAGTCAAATACCATATACATATAAAGAAAAGTGTGCATAAAATGGTTATATGCATATATTAAAATAAAAGTGTATGCTTATAAGTATCCACTGGGGCTAAAAGAAACTAAAAAACGAAACAAGGTAGGGTGTTCAATTCTTCGTGAAGAATAGATAAACATGTATGAAGAGGTTCTTGTGACCTCATATATATGTGTGTACTCAAGGAGTATATATATACATAGAGAGTATATAAAGAAAATGGTGTATCAAAGCTGGAGAAAACAAAACAAATAAAAATAATCCCCTTACTTGCTCGAAGAGGAGGAGAAGGAAGAAGTAGGCGGCACTGGACCGGTGGTCTAAAATATCAAAGAGCTCGGTGAAAACCTCTCTTGCCTTTGGTGGAAACTGAGGTTTTTTAAAAAAAACACAGCGAAATCTTCATGGAGATGTCGACCGGGTATCCGTGGACGACTTAAATAGTGGTTCTGACTCTATAGAAAGAAGGAAAAACTGGGTCCACTCCCTTGCCTATGGAAGAAAACGAAGCTACCTACACCCTTCTGTTACAGTAGCGCAATGAAGAAGAAAGAGATGTGGGGGGAAGAATATCCATAATTAAACGAATGGCTGTGATTGAAAGAGCTGAATCCGACGGCATGGCAAAAGCGGCGTCGGTTTGGCTTGTGGTGTGAGGAGGTAGACTCCTCCATGACTTGTCCCAATTTTTTTTATTATTTTATTTTATTTTTTGATTGCCTAGCCAGCCGGATCCCTCCCCCTTTTTCATTTTTTTGGCACATGACCTGCTCCATGCGGGTCCTTTTTTTTATCATTTCTAATATCTCAATGTTGTTATTATTTCATTTATATTATTAACATTATTGTATATATATATCATTATCATATGTTATCATATTAACAAATTAAAAGATTACACAACAAGTATCATATAATCTATTATCCTATCAATATTATTTTATTACACCTATTATAACATATAATTATTATTAACATACAATTATTAATCAATTATTATTTTAAGGAGGTCAATGGTTCATTTAATACCCATGTGTACTAATTAATTTACCCCTATCAAAACCATATTTTTATTTTCCTTTATTCAGTTATATATTAATTATCGTAATTTCCTTAATTAAAGATTTATATTAATATTATTAATAAAATTAATCATTAAATATAACTACATTTATAATTATTTTCAAATTCAGAGATAAGAGTGCGTTTAACATTATTAAACACATACGTAAACGCAATCACAATTTTACATCGTATCAAAATGTTTAATTATATAAAAAAAGGAAAATTTTAAATACTTGAATTTTTATTATTACTAAAATTTAATTTAGAGATAAATATAATGCATTTAATTTAACTTTTTACAAAACATATATATATATATATATATATAACTCAAGAGTTTGAGTACATATCTTCTTAAACAAAGTAGAAACCCATCAGGTTCAATATATTCCTTCAAGAAATAAATACTTACATGCTCATGTCAAAACGTGTATTATAAATAGTGAAAAAATAATAATATTAATTCACACTGGTTTGTAAAATAAAATATAATTCACATTTTGGAAAACAAGCATTAAATTAATTATATTAATATTGATGTCATTATTTAAATATTAAGGAAAATTACATAATTAACTTTTCGATCCTTTCGGGGGTAATCAACTCTTATCTTCAATGGTAAAAAAATAAATCATTATGGGATTAAAGACTCATGGGGGAGCCAACAGTTATATTTATAGCTGTTAGGGTCCAAAGGTCGAATATGTGTTCTTATAAAAAGTCTGCTCTCGGGGTATCCCACACTCAAGACGACTGAAGGAGAAAAAAAAGAGATGTTTCGTGTGATTCCATTGGTGCTCAGTACGGTTGTGGTGGCCTCGACCATCCTTATGTTTATTCTGATGGATGCCAAAGAACCTTACCGCCTTCTCGGGGTCCTTGTGGTTTTAAGCGGTCTCCCTATAATTGTAATCGGGTTTTTAATTGGGATTTTTGGTTAGCTAAGATTCTTGTTTGATAAGTGTGAGTTGTATCCACCAAAATGTTCCTCTTTTGAATAAAAGGTCCTTTCATTCATTTTGATGTGTTCTCTAATTCATTGTTACTTTTATTATTATTTCTTTATAAGTTTATTGTTTGTTCAAATAATGGATGACATTGTAATATAAACTTTTCATTACTCAAAACATGGTTTCTTGGGTTGTTACACTTATTACACCAATGTACACCCTATGGGTAAGGTGTGTGATGGTGGAACATTCATGGGGTGGTTCAGAAAACACAGTTTCATTCATGATCTTGATAATCATGAAATTCACTTATAAAAAGTTTGGTTCTAATTTTATTTGTTGAATTTATTAATTGTCATAGTCAAGGGAAAAAACCAGTGATAACAATGCCTTTATAACCACTAATAATTAGGCTATATAGGGTAAGATCTTACTAATCAAGGCCATCACTTATTTTGTATGTATCAAATAGAATTTATCATTACAATTAATATATACTAATCTTAATTATAACAATAAAATAGCTATATTATCAAAATTTGAGTTAAATAGTGGTCTTTTAAATCGGAAAATCTATTTTTATAATAGTATAAAATAACATAAGTAGTGAATGTGTTTCCAATAACTACACTTATTAATGAAATATTTATTCACTTAAAAGGTAACATCATTTATAAAATATCAGGTCACTACAAGACTCCATCATTAAATTATCATACATAAATTTGAAAATTTATTATATTAGTATGGTGTGTAATTTGTCATCCACATTTATTTTATCATGTATATGGATATGATCATAAATTCAGAAGTTAATTGTAATTTATTCAAATTTAATGTTATATTTGGGATGGAATAGACTTCTATCTTGAGTAAATAACATTGAGTATATGGACTTTTGGTTATACCATTCATTGTATTAGTAGATAAGAATATGTCTAAAGACAATGGGGTTGACTGGTAATGACCCCCACTATTATAAATGTGGTTTACATTTGTTAAATAATTATATTTATTATTATGTAATATGGTTATAGAAAAAACTGTTAATTACATGGTTATATATTTTTATTTAAAATATCATTAAAAGTATAACCATTGATTATTTATTCAATGAATAGTGAGCATATGATTATTATAAATATAATGCTTTTAGAAAATCCAATTAACTAGGAAAAAGGGTATTATGGCCTCAACCAGTAGAATTTTTTCGTATGAATCCCATTTATTATATCTTTCAATGGAGATATTATCCCTATAATTTTCCCTTGATCATTAAGAAGATGATATCTAGCAATATATGCATGATCAAAACCGTTTACAGGAGAAATTCAAGATCTTTGAGATCATGGCTGAAACAATATTTTTCGATCATCCCCACAAAAGTCACACCATCTTGCACCTTACTACAAGGGTGAATTCTAGTGTAATAAATGGATATTTATAAAAACCTAAATAATATGAACCTGATTATTTTATAAAATAATGAATCTATTTTCTTTTTTATTGTTACATTATAAATTATTTTCATTTTGATTCAATTGAACAAAAATTGTATTTTCGACTAATATTGAAATTAAATTAAGGGATTTATAATGATGAATTAAGGTATTTTTGAAATAAATAGTATTGTAATAAAATATTATCATTAAATTTGATTTATTAATTATAAATGGTTATATTATTTTTATGAAGTGAAATTTTTCTTTTTATAAGTGTTCAATAACTGTTAAAGTCAAAAACTCATGATTTTTTTATTAAATGTCATATCTTATTCTAAAATTGATAATTCACATATTTATAAAATAATTTAGATAAAATAAATATTATTTTTTCTATCAGAATGAATAAATTATCCAGTGGTAAATTTTTCATAATTTTTTGAGATAGTGGAATTTTCGTGTAAAGAATATATAACATATAAATATACGGTCTGTTTTATGACATCATAATGAGTCAAAATGATGTAATAAATAATATAATAGGCCTAATATTCCAAATAATGTTTTTTACCATTAATATAATTGTGTTTTAAGTATATTTGATAAAATTTATAAAGCTTTTATGAATCCTCCAAAACAAATAATATATTTTTTTGATTTAAAATTCATTTATTTAAATGTGTGACTCACATCCACATAAAAAAGGTCAATATTTTAATAATTTTATCCCACATTTTAATAAAATATTTTAAACCTACCGAATTTGGAAGAAACTATGGGAAAAACCATAGGAAATTTCGTGGTTTGAAATAATTTTTTTTTGTACAGTCAAAACAAAAATATTAAAGGATTTACCTCACTTTTCCAATATAATCCCACATAATATCACACTTCTCTTCACTAAAAATTTCAATTTTCATTTCTTTAAAGTTCCCAATATTCTCTAAAAATCACCAATATGACCCCAATCTCTTAGGATTCCCCTTTTTAAGCTTTTGGATCCAAACATTCATGTAAGGGTTCTTTCCTTTCTGATCTGTATACTTGTATCTTTATCTTGTTATGCAATATTATTTTTAATTAATAAATTTGGGGTGTGTTTTAGAACGTCCCACATACTTCCCTTATTATTTTCCAATGTTTGGATAAACCTTTATCTCTCATTAATTCCTCCCATGTATACTCATTACCATGCCTATATTTCATAAGAATCCGTTGTTCTTTTTTTAAGGTTATCTATTATCTTATACCTTATTATTAATAATTATAAATGAGTGGACTTGTACTCTGTTGTCCTTATCACTGTATCATTTATTTCCAAATGATGATAGACCCATTTCTCTCTCACCATCCCATTTTATGAAATTTTAATTGACATTGTATTGTTGCTGAATTTTTTCCATGATTTTCCATGCCAAAATAATTGTGAATTGAATACCATGCACATTTCCTATAAAGGGTGTTCCATTTAATGCAGATATACCTTTTTATTGGTGAAATACATGTATTTATTCCATACTCATTTATTGTGGAATAAATATTTATGAAAAATGAATCCATGTTTTATGATCTATTCATCACACTCTAGTATGAGAAAAAATTGAAAGTGACATTTGTGCACGGAATTATATAGAACACCATTGAATTGAGTAATTTTTAGTGTCAGGATATGTCATTTTAGGATAGTGGTGTACCTGATTCATTTATTGGACTTTTGATACAATGATTTTTTGTATTTTTAGCCTTGAACAATTTTTTTGATGCATGGTTTTAAGTTGATTCCATATTTCCCATGTTATTATTGTCATGATATATCATGTGTTATTATTCATGTCTCATTATTACTATTTAATATGAATTTTCTACAAGGAGTATTATATTCATTTTATGACATGTTTATAACCTTACTGGGCTATATGGATCACACCATTCATATTTATTTCCCCAAGTTATCCAATGAATTTTTTATCTCAAGCATGCTAACGAACTTTTCAATAAATATAATGTAATTCATGTTTAAAGTTTTAATGAAATGTTGCTAATTAATAAAAACAATAGTCTTATTGATATTTCAGGTTTTATGAATTGTAATTTTTTGTATTCAAAACAAGTATTAATTTGTATTAATGAGAAGGGTTGTTATAGGAGGTATCAGAGGAAATTTTTTGTTATTTTTGGGATTAGGATTAGATTAATCTATTGAAATCCCAAGGGATAAGACTAAGTAAAAGAAAACAACCCCAAATTTGGGTTAGTATATATTAATTAGTATATAAATAAGATAAATCCATTTCTTGATAAAATAATTTCGTTTGGTCCTATCACAGATGTACCTTGGAGTAAAAACTCAGACAAGGTGTTCGAAGCCTGACTCGGGGTAATCAAGTACACAAATAAGGGCCTTATTGCAAACTTAAATTGACACACCTGGGGGATATGCTTTGTTAATTCATAATCTCATTGAAAATAATTATTATGGGATTAAATAAATCCTAATAAGAATATATTTTATAACATATATCATGTATAACATGGATTGAAACCAAGAAATTCATAAGTTGGGGAAATACATGTAATTTATAACATATCCCTTTAATGTCATTGATTTCCCATTTCTATTTAATATTTTGAAAATAAACATCAATAATATTACTTATATTCAAGCTAATGGAAATAAAAAATGAGGAATCCGGTAAAAATCAATGTGAAGATGAATTTGATGAATACCCCTAACGAGATGCCCAACCCGAATGGAGATGGAATCCTATACCTCTTGATTATACTCTTTTAGCTAATTCAGGTTTTAAAAAGAAACATGGTTATAAAGGAGCATCCAATTCCCGCATAAGAGAGAAAAATATACAATAAAGAGCATCATGCATCAGAGGCCTCCTAGTTTCAATGGGTCATCTAATCCCTTAATCACAGAATAGGGAAAAAATATCACTGAGAATATCTTATCCGTCCTTCAATTCTTAGAAAAAATAAAGGCTTCTTTTAGTTGATTATCATATAGTGGAGGAAGTTCTTCAATGGTTGAAATTGATCAAAAATACAAATCATGATGAAATGATCAAGGTGATGGGATGGATATATTTAACGAAAACAAAATCGATAAATATTTTCCCCACACCCCCTAAATTAAAATGGAAATGGATTTCCTTTCCCTAAAGTAAGAACTGATCAATCTATCAAGGCATACAAGGAAATATTCACAAGGGTTGCGTGATACACCTCCAGAATTGTCATTACCCATGAGGGAAAGGTTGACCACTTCATTATTGGGCTAAATCTTATCCTACAGAAACCCCTAGCGATCCATTAATTTGATAGCTAAAAGGAAATTTTCTTATGTGCCTTCAAAGATGAAATGGAGATCGGTGAATCTTAAGGTTGTCATGGGGATAAGAAGCTGAAACTAGAGAAAAATTTTGGAGTTCCAATAGAGATATCTAATGGAACTAATAAATTTCAACATCCCACATTCTAAAGGTGAAGAAAGAAGAACCCTAGAAATTACCTGAATCGAAAGACAAAATGCTTTAGGTGCATAAAGGTTGTGCACCTAGATAGTGATTATCGATAAGAGAAACCTTCTACTATAATGGATGAATGAAATGCTCTAGTAAACCCTTAGTGTGTTATACATTTCTATAACTGCAAGGAACCGTTGAATTTTAAATCAATGCACTAATACAATGGTTTTCGAAGACAACCAACAAACTCCAAGGCAGTAAGGGAGAGATTTGGCTTTCACAATTTCCTATTTTGATCCCGATAACAAGGTGTTCAAAGGTATAATAGTTTTTCACTCAAGAATAGTGAATGTAATTCGTAATTCTGGTTCTATGCTTTCCATTAGATAAAAAATGTTTATCAGTTCTACTCAGACACCATCACAAGTCATGGAAGTGGACTTATTATTGAAGATGGAAATTGGGGTAATTTTTACATGCTAATTATATAAATCCTCCCTAACCAAAATTATTAATATGAAATTCTTGGTGAACAATATCATACTACCTTGGATGAATTTGAATTAAGTATAGGCATGAATTAGATTTCCCAATATAGAACCAATATAAATTTCCTCCCGAAGGAAATCACTCTCCATATTGCGAATTGACCACTGATTCTGTAGAAGTTCAAGGAGGAGGATGAATCTTCTTTAGCACCTTCATCCCAATAATGAATATTATTTCCCTATGAGAAATCATATATAGATAAAATTATTTATTCTAATGAAATAGTCATCCTTAATTAAATTACCAATGTTAGTGAATACAATGATGTGTTTCCTGATAAATTTCGTAATATTCCTCCATGTCAAGATGTTGAATTTTCAATTCAGCATATACCTGGGGCGTTACATTTATCCAAGACTATTTATAGATTGGCTGTTGTAGGACATGATGAATTAATGAAAATACAATAGAATAATCTTGATAATGGTTTCATATTCCCATGAGCTTCACCATGGGGTCCACATGTCCTGTTAATTAAGAAGAAGTATGGTTCAATGTGACATTTAATTGATTATCATTAGATCAATAAGATCCTCATAAAGAATGTGTATCCTCTTCCATGGATTAATGAATTATTTGATCAGCTACATGGAGTAGAATTCTATTCCATGTGTGATTTATGGTCGTGATATTACCAATTAAGGGTGAAGGAGGAGGATATTATCATGAATATATATTTTACAAGGTACAAGAACTATGAATTTATAGAAATTCCATTCAAAATCACTAATCATCCAACAATATTCATGGACATAATGAATAATGTCTTTATAGGATTCATCGAAAAAAAATTGGTAGTATTTATAGATGATGTTATAATATAAACTAAAATTAAGGAGTAGAGTGAAAAGAATTTGAGTATTAGGCTGAAGACCTTGAAAAAATAAATGTTTTATTAAAAGTACAGAAAATGTGACTTTTGGTTGAAAGTAGTCTCTACATTTGGACATATCATCACAAGAAATGTGATATTGATGGACCCCTAAAAGATATAAGTAATGGATGGTTGAGTCTAACATCGATGACAGATATTTATAGTTTTAATGGGTTCTCTAAGTATTTTCTTCAACATGTGAAAAAATTATCACGATTCTCAAACCCTCTTTCCAAATAACTCAGATGGGTGTAATGATTTCTTGGAATGATAACTGTAATATTAGATTAATAGAGTTAAAAAAGTAGGATTTCAAATACCATTGTTCTTAAACTAACATCAATTGGAGATCTTTTTATGGATTTCAGTGATGTTTTGAAGAATGTCTTGGGATGTGTGGGGACACAAAATGGAAAATTCATTTCCTATTCATAAAGGTTGTTGAATTGTCATGAATAAAACTACCCAACACATGATCTAGAGTTGGATGCAAGGATTGTTTCATTAAAAATTCGGTGGCTCCCTAGGAATCACTTTATGGGAAGATAGACAGGGCACCTACATGCTGGGATGATGTTGGGGGTGGAAAACTACTGGGTCCTAAAATGGTTGTAGTAATGGTGGAAAAGGATAAGACCATTTGACATCACATAATTGCTACCTAGAGTCCACAAAATAGCTATGCTAAAAATCATAAAAAGGAACAAGAGTTTGATGTTAAGGACATGGTATTCCTCCACATATCTCCATGAAAGGAAATAAAGATATTTGGGATGGAGTGAATACTTATACTAAGACACATCACCCCCTTTGAAAACATTGATCACATCAGAGATGTGGCCTATTGACATTAACTCCCACCTAACCAATATCAAGTTCATGATGTATTTCACTTATCACTATTTCCTAAAACCTAAAATTTACCCTAACAAGAGGTGGAACCATTAGAGAATGATCTTTCCTTTGAGCAGTCGGTGAATATCTTAGATCATACATACTAAGTTCTATGGAATATGAAAATACACATGGTCAATGTGTTGTGGAAACACCAAAAGTTTGAAGAAGAAACATGGGGTCCATAGGAGGTGATGAAACAGAGTTACCTATGTCTGTTTTAATGTAGGAAATGAAATTTTCTAGGGTAAATATTTTTAGGGGGTGATTTTAAAGGGATAAACTGGTATAAATGAAATTTCCCTTTTTGATTTAGTGATACATATTACAATATAATATAGTTGTAGAAAACACATGCACATATTTGGATATATAACTTTATTTAAATTCTATAAATAATATCATATATGTTAATATAGATGTAGATGAGTGATCATATGATTAGTATAAATATATGGTTTCTATCAAATCCAAATGAATCATATAAGGGAAGTGATGGACTCAACCAGTAGAATAGTTCCCTATGAATCACATTTATCATAGCTTCCAAGGGATATAGCATCTATAAGATTTTACTTGTCTAATCCCTATCTGATATCGAACAACTTTCAAATGATTTAATCTATATATGAAATAAGTTCATGCTATTTTAGATCACAACCCGAACCATGTTTTCTAAATTTCCCCATAAGCGGTTCACCATCACGCACATTACTCGTAGGGTGTACACTGGTGTAATAAACATATATGTTTCAAGACCTTAATAATATTAATATGTATATTTTATATAATAAATAATCTATTTTCATTTTTATTGTTACTTTTTAAATAATTTTGATTTTGATTCAATTAAACAAAAATTATATTTTTGGGTAATATTCAAATTCAATTAATAGATTTTTTTTTGAATAATTTTATTAAAAATAAATTGTATTTTAAAAATAAATTATATTTAAATAAGTTTTCATAATTATATATGGTCATAAAATTTTTATGATGATAAACGTACTTATTATAATGGTTAAAAAACTGTTAATGTTAAAAACTCATCATTTCTCAATACTTCTAGAATATTATTTCAAAAGTGAAAATACCCATATTAATAAAATTATTTAGATAAAATAAATATTTTATTTGGAATAAAAATTATGAAATTATCCAATGGTGTATTTTTCATAAATTTTTGAAACATGTAATTTTTCGGGTAAAATTTAAATATAGTATAAATATACTGTGTGATTTATGACATCATAATGACACAAAAATGATGTAATAAATAATATAATGGTTATCCACTAACAAATATATGTTTTACCCTTAAAATAAAATTACTTTATGTATAATTTATTAATTTTATAGATCCCTGATAATCCTCCAAAAAATATAATATATTTTATGATTTTAAGTACATTTCTTTAAATGTGTGACCCACCTCTACAATAAAAAGTATAATATTTTGATAAGTCAAAAAAATTTACTAATAAAATATTTAAAACCTATCCAATTTTTAAAAAACCATGTTCGTAAACCATGAGATGGTTTGTGGGTTGAAATAACTTATTTTGTAAGGGAACCTTTCACCCTCTTCTTTTTAAAAGACTTCTTTTTGTTATATCTTTTAATTTACATCTTCTTATTTTGGAATATGTTCTTATATATCCTTATTAATTTAAATTTTATGTCCAAGTGATAAGATACTCTTTTATTTCTCATCAACTAATTTTATGAATATAAATGTAACGTCGTTAGACTGTCAAATTTCTGCAAGGGAACTTCTTTACCCAATTTCAATTTTTTGGGTTAAACCTCTACTTCTTGATTATATAGTGATATGAATATGTGTGAAAGACATTTTATTATTTTAAACATAATATCCACTTATATTGGGTGTATTTATATATTTCACACATAATTACCTATCTGATTTATCCATAATCTAAGGATACCGTCCTTATAAGAGAGTTTATCTTAATTTACATTGCTTTGAGACTTCATTGTTGTTATGAAAAAAATCACTTTTATATGGTGTATATACTGTCCTTTAGAATATTATATCATGAATATATTTATAATCATGATATTATAATTTTTTTATTAAATGTTATTCCTAAATTATTTGTATTCAAGAATCTTCTATTTGGTTAAGAACTCCTTAACTAAAATATCATTTTAAATATTTATTCATCTAAATCATTCCCATTAATGTCCATGTTTTTAAAATGGTTTTAAGGATTTATTTATATGTAAATTACAATTTTAAAATGTTAATTCCTTTAAAATATTAAATGTGGTATGGGACACTTTGACTAAAAAATAATTTTAATAAATCTTTTAAATGGTTTTGAAAATGGTTTGATAAAGCATTGATTATGTCCATATCATGAAATGATTTATTGTGATTGAAATGTGGATATTTTATCTTTCCTTTATGCTTGTATTATGTGTTATGAATATGTTATGGTTATTGATCATTATTTACTTATATGGGTGGTTCTGTGATAAACCAAGGGTGTGTGAGCCCATGATATCTCTCCAATGCATTGTGTAACGAGAATGAGGTAAACGTTATTGTGTATCCTAATAGATTTAAGGAATATACTGTGATGGGTATTCCAAAAGTGACTCCCTATGTAGCTGTGATAGCTACAATGTAAGTATGTTTTGTATGCCATAAGTTACCTTTATGATTTATGATTTCTTAAAGTTTTTAATATTCTCTCCCCTCTCTATAATATTCCCAAGTCCCCCCAATATCTCAGGAATCACCTTTTCAGGCTTTTGGATCCTCACATTCTAGTAAGGGTTATTTCCATTCTAATAGTTATCTAAGTTTCTTTATCTTGTTGTACAATTTTATATTCAATTACTAGTGATGGGGTATTTTTTATCACATCTCCCGTAATTAACTTATTATGACTAAATTATAAGATACCCCTTTATGACAAATTAATCCCTCCCTTGTACACCTATTACCATGCCAAAATTTCTTAAGCATCATTTCCTTTCTCTATTTATTCATGCTTATTTATTATAGATTACCTTATTTTTTCTAATTAAAAATTAGTGCAGATATCATTACATGTATGTATTGCTATCCAATTCATTTAAAAATTATGACATACCCATTTTCCTATAATCAACCCATTTTATTAATTTTTAGATGCAACTCTTTTGATAGGAATTTTCACTCTGATTTTCCATGCCAAACCAATTATCTAGAAAATAACATAACAATTTATTATCTACGATGTTCAATTTTATGCAATTATACCATTTTATTTGGGACTTACATGTATTTATTCAACACACCTTGGTCATGTAATAAATTTTGATAATGAATGAATCCATGTTTTATAATCTATGATGCACACTTAAGCATGAGAATGAAATGAATGTGATGTATGCGCATGGAATATATAATTCTCAGATGCATTGGGAAATTTTTAGTATCATGATACATCATGTTATAATAGGGGTCTAACTGATTCCTTTATTGTACTTTTTTAACATTATGTCTTGGTGTTTTAGCATTGAGCTATGTTTTTATGCATTTTTTATGTTTTTATGGCATTTCCCATTATATAATTATCATGTTATATCATGCCATATTATTGATGTTTCATTATACCTCATTTATATTCCTTGTCTAACATGTATAATTATCTTATATATGGTTAATCTCATAAATGGTGGATAGTGATAAAAAATATGAAGCCTGAGGAAGATATCAAAGAAATGAGATAGAAGGATTTATGGAAAATAATTATGGATAAATATTTTCCCCATACCCTCCAGCATAAAATGGAAATGTATTTTCTAACCCTAAAGATAAAATATTAAGAATCTACTATGTATATAAGGAATACATCACAAGGAATGCATGATACACATATGCCTTCGTTGTGACCCCCAAGTGCGATGTTGAATTCTTCTTTGGTGGGCTAAAAACTACCCTATAAAAATCCCCTATGATCTGAGAATTTGATAACTATGAGTAAATTGTTCGATGTTCTCTAAAAGTAGAAATGGATATTTTAGAATATCAATGGAGTCATAGTTATAAGAAGCAGAAATTGGAGATCAATTTTTGTGGTCTATTATAGTGATATAATTGTGCAATGAAATTTCAACATACGACATTCCAAAGGTGCAGAAAGAAGAAACCTAGAAATTTCGTGAAGGGGATGAAGAAATGTTTTAAGTACATGAAGGAAGGGAACCTAGCCAGGGAATGATTGTAATAAAAACCAGCTACTATGACAGAGGAAAGGAATGTCCTATCAAAACATGGTGTATTTTTCATTACTACATATGAAAGAACTAGGGAATTTTTCAAACCAATTCACTAATGCATGGGTTATTGGAGACAAATGAAAACTTCCAAGGAAGAAAGAGAGATCTCTTTCAATCACAACTACTGAAATGGATCCCAACAAGGGGGTCATGATAGGTATTATATATATTTATTCAATGATATCAGACATTTTTTTATTCTAGAACTTTTCATTCCTTCATATAATGAATGTCTAGTATAACAATTAAAACACTGTCAGAAATCATGGAAGTTGAGTTACCATTGAAGATAGAAAATGGGGAAATTATTGCTTCCTAAGTATATAACTACTCCCCTAACACAATTTTTGTTCTAAACATCCCATAGAACCTCTTCATACTACAATATATGGGATTTGAGGAAATTATGGGAATAGATTAGCTATCCTTATATATAGATAATATAAATTTCAATGAGATGGAAGTAAATATCTATATTGTGAATTAACCCCTGATTATGTACAAGTGTTAGGAAGATGATAAATCTTATTTAGAACCATATTCTCATGAACACTTATTATTGGACTTTATGAAAGTTTATCTAGCAAAAATTATTGATTCTATTGACAGAATTATCCTTTATTACAAGAACATTGTGAGGGAATAAGCTGATGTGTTCCCTAAGGAATTGCGTGTTCTTCCTCCTTACCAATATGTTGGAATTTCAATTGATTTCATACTTGGGGAATTAAAATTATCTTGGAATCCATATATAATTTATAACGTGGAAATTTACGAGCTAAATAAAAAAATATAGGATAATATAGATAATGGTTTCATACACCCAGGTGCTTCTCCATGCGGTGCACTATTCGCCTTCATTAAGAAGAAAGATGGGTCGATGAGCCTTTTATTTTATTATCATGATCACAACAGGATCATGAAAAATAACAAGAATCATCTTCCATGGATTGATAATCTATTTGATCAGCTATGTGGAGCATAATTTTTTTACAAGTTGGTTTTTTTGTAAATATATTACCACATTAGGGTGAATAAGGAGGATATCCCCAAGACTGCTTTTCATACATAGTATGGGCACTGTGAATTCATATTAATTCCATTTAGACACAATAATGCTCCATAAATATTCAGTTAGATTATGAATAGAGTCATTAGAGTTTACCTCGACAATGTTTTGGCAGTCATTATAGATTATATTCGAATGTAATCTAAAAGTAATGAGGATAATGAGGAGCATTTGAGTACTATTCTAAAGACCATTCCAAAGGAAAATCATTATGCCAAGTATAGAAGATGTGATTTCTATTTAAATGAAGACTTTTTCTTGTTATATACTATCACAAGAAATTGGATAACTATAGACCCTTAAAATACATTAGCAATTGAGGGATTGTCGAGGCCAAAATTTTTTATAGATATCCATAGTTTCATTGGGATATCTAGTTGTTATCAACGATTTGTGAAAAAATTATCATGATTGTAAAACCCTCTTACAAAGCTAACTTGGAAGGGGGTAATTTTTTTTAGAATGATGAATGTGAAGATATATTTAAAAATATTAAATGAAGGCCTCCCAATACCCATGTTATTACACTACACTCATGTGGACAACTTTTCATTATATTTTGACATTCTCAAAGAAGGCCATGCGTTGTGTGTTGATTGAAAATGAAAATGTCATTTTTTATTATTCATGTTAGTTGGAATGTTCATGAGATGAAATACCCAAAAACATGATCCGGAGTTAGCTGAAGATGTTTTCAATTTAAAATTTTGGAGGCATTATCTCTTTGGGGAGAAGTGTGATATATATATGGATCACAAAAGTCTCGAGTATATATTCACATGTAATTACATGAACATGCACTAACAAAGATGGTTAGAGATGATCATAGACTATGACAGCTCAATTAACGACCATCATGGGAAAGAGAATAATATGTTAGATGCTCTATGTAGAAATGATCAAGAATTTTTGTCATTTATAATAATTGATAAGGATCCTATCTCCATATATAATGAAAGGATATACTTCAGAATCATTAATGAAGGGACATCATCAATCCATTCATAAATGATTTCTAAATCATTTATTCTGGAGAGGTTAAAGGATTTGAAAATAGTTGATATTTGAATTAATAACAATGTGCAAGATATTATAAATGGGAAATTCTTAGAGACGAATTTTAATGATGAAGGTGCAATGTTATATGAATCAATACTATGAGTACCATCAAATCATGATTTAATATAGGACTTGTTGGATAATGTGCATAGATCAAAATTCTCTATCCACCTAGGATGAAAATATATGTCTAAATATCTCTAATAAAATTATTGGTGCAAAAATGTGAAAAGGGATATTTCTTAATATACATAAATATTAATATTTTATTTCAGTATGTGAAAGCGGATAGTCGAAATTCCAAGGTGATGATGAAACCATTACCAATGCCTACATGTAAATGATAAAACATCACCATTGACATTGTCACTAATATTTCAAATAAATCGAGATGGAATAATGATATATGGGTTTTGGTGGATTTTCTTACAAATATAGCACACTTCATTTTGATATGAGATGAATTTTCACTGGATTTACTTACATAGTTATACAAAAGGGAAGAGGTCACGAATCATGGAATACAATGATCGATTATATCCAATCGAGATCTAAGATTCACCACAACATTTTGTAAAAGTATTCAGAATACTCTAAAAACAAAATTTAACTTCATCATGGCTTATCACCCTAAAAAAATGTTCAATCAGAGTGGAATATCTAGAAACTTGAGGATATGTTGAGAGAACACTCAGTTGACTTCAAAAGAAGATGGTATCAACACCTATGTTTGGTCACGTTCTCTTACCAAAATAGTTTCCACTCAAGCATCCATCTGGCTCCTTATAAATACATTTATGGGAAGTGGTGAATGACACCTACATGCTGGGATGATGTTGGGGATCAAAAATTGAAAGGTCCTAAAATGTTAAATGAGATGGTGGAAAAGGATATGATCATTCAACAACACATCATGGATGCTCAATGTTAACAATAGAGCTATGATGAAAATCACTAACGATACCTTGAGATTGATGTCAGAGACATGTTATTCCTAAAAATATCTCCATGTAATAAATTGAAGAAATTTTTGAATAAGGGAAACCTTAGTCCCAGATACATCGACCCCTTTGAGATCAATGATCTCATGATAGAGGTGTCAAATCCACTGTCACTACCATCTAACCTATCTAGAGTTCATGATTTATTCCATATATCGCTACTGAGTAAGTAAATACCTAACCCCTCACATGTACTCATTCTAATGGTCGTACCATTAGATAATTAAATTTATTTGAGAATAGTCTAACAAATATCTTACATCATTGATACAACGTTCTATGAAAAAAGAAAATGCACCGTGTCAATGTGTTGTGGAGAAACAAAAAGAATTAAATATAAATGTGGTAACTGGAGGAGGTAATAAAGAATAGGTAGCCTAATTTATTTTAATGTGCGAAAAAACAAATTTGGGTAAAATTTCGTAAGAGGGGAAGTTTGTAATGTCCTGAACTATTATTAATGGAGTTTCCCTTTACAGTTTAATTAAATGTCTTATTATGTAATATGGTTATATAAAAACACATGCAATTCCATTGTTATATATTTGGATTTCAAATACCATTAATATTATTACTATTGTAAATATTTCTATTGAACTGTGATCACATTATTATTATAAATTATAGGACATTTAAAAAATCCAATTAATGTAGAGAAAGGAACAGATAGACTTAAATAGTAGAATTGTGTCATATGAAGCGCATTTATCAGATCTTCTGATAGAGATATAATATTTGGGATTTTTCATTGACCAAGACCATGTTTTTATCAAACAAATTATGCAATATCAAATTTATTTATGAGATAAGTTCAATCTCTTTGAGATCATGGCCCAACCCATGTTCGTCAAACGACCCCATGAACATCTCACCATCGCTCACCTTACTATTAAGAAATATACCAATGTAATAATGGAATATGTATCAATAATATAAAATATGATTTTGTATATCTTATAGAATAATGAATCTATTTTCATTTTTATTATTACTTTTTATGAAATTTGGATTTTGATTCAATTAGATACAAATTTTATTTTTGAGTAATATTAAAAATCAATTCAAGGATTTATTTTGATGAATATATGAATTTTCAAAATAAATTATATTTTAATAATATATTATCTTTAAATAAATTTTCTTAATTATAAATTTTCGTATATTTTTTACGAGGTGAAATATACATTTTTTAATGATTTGAAAACTATTATTTTCTGAAACTCATTGTTTTTTAATAAATATAAAATATTATTTTAAAAGAGAAATTGAAAATATTTATAAAATTATTTATAAAAAATAAATATTATTTTACTACTCATAACAATGAAATTTTACAATAATATTTTTTTATAATTTTTTTAGATATTCAAATTTTCATGTCAAAATTAAATACCATTAAAATATACAATGTGCTTTATGACATTTTAATGACTATAAAATGATTTAATAAAAATCATAATTGGTATAATTGGACAAATATATTTATCAAACTTAAAATAATGTTGTTTTATGTTATTTTGATTAATTTTATAATTTTTTCAGGAATCCTCTATAATATATAATATATTTTATGATTTCAAATTCGTTTCATTAAAAGTGTGTCTCACCTCTACCTAATCAATGGTTATATTTTATTATTTTTGGACCTTTTACAAGTAAAATAATGAAAAAAATCCACTTTGGTATAAACCATGGGTAATAAACCATAGGAAGGTTTTTGGTTTGAAATATTTTAATTTCCAGAGTACAAAAACTAAAAATTAAAGAATTTCAATCTCTTTTCCAATATAAACCCACCCATGATCCCACTTTTCATCACTAAAAATCATGGTATCACGTTATTACTCTTCCCACCCCTCCCTATAATCCTGAAAAGGATCCCGAAGATCTCAAGAAGCACCTTATTAGGCCTTTGGAACCACACATTCTTGTAAGGGTTCTTTCTTTTCTCATCTTTTTCCATGTTTTCTTATCTTGTTATGCCATTTTATTTTCAATTATTAATGATGGGGTATTTTTTTGCCTCCCAAATACATCCTTTATTATTCATAAATTATGATATACCCATTTATATCTCATTAACCCCTCCCATGTACACTTGATACCATGCTGAAATTTTGTAAGCATATGTTCCTTTCTCTTCTTATTCAAGATAATTTATTATCATATTCCATTTTTTCTAATTAAAAATGTGTGGACATGTCTTTAAATTCACGTATTACATTCCAATTCATGTAAAAATTATTATAGAGTAATTAATCTCTCATCAACCAATTTTTTGAATTTGTATGTGACGTTGTTATGATGGTGAATTTTCACTACAATTTTCTATACCAACCAAATTGTGTAGTGAATACCATAACCATTACCAATCAAGGGTGTTCACTTTTATGCACATATAACATTTTATTTTAACATAAATATATTAATTCCACACTCCTTGATCGTGTAATAAATTATGATGATGAATGAATCCATGTTTTATGATCTATGTGGCACACTTAAGCATGGGAATGAAATGAATGTGGTGAGTGAACCCAGAATTATATAGTGCTAATATGCATTGGGTAATGTTTAGTATCACACTACGTCATTTTGGTATCAGGGTGTTCATTATTCCATTATTTTACTTTTTCATCCATGAAGTATTGTTGGTTTAGCCTTGACCTGTGTTTATAATGCGTTGTTTTAAGTTCTTCCCACATTTACCATGTTATGATTATCATGGTATATCAGTCCATATTATTCATATTTATTTTATCCTAATTCATATTCCTTTTCTAAAAATTAATATTATCATCATTTTATGACATTCTATAACGACCCATACTTTACATACATTGTTAATACTTCAAAATTGAATCACACTTATTACAACATATGACAAAACCACAAAGGACCGTATAGGTATAGTGTCTTTAGAAACTGGGAAACATAAACAACTGGTTCATAAATCTTCTACAGTGTCTCCCATTTATTTCATCATATCTAGGGTCCCTTTTATCATATTCTACTTAATATCCATCTTCCTGACCTGGGGAAAAGAAAACATAAAAGAGTGAGCTCAAATGCTCAGCAAGGGCAAATAAAGGAAATAAAAATCATATCATATCTTTTTAAAAATCAAAACCTGCAAAAGAGATCATAATATCTTAACATGGAATAAATCATAGAAGTGAAAATGAGATCCCCATAATCATAACATAAAACTTGAAACTTTGTGGCATGCACACATAATCATGGAAAATCATTTCTTGTTAGTCATGACTCATTGCCAAGACTATCTTAGTGGACAAAGTCCCTTTCTGAACCGAGTTCACTCCTCGTTTCAGTCCTGTATCAGTGAACCGAAATAACCTTCCGTTCCAGCCATGTCTATCTCATGAGATATAAAATCATTACCCAATGAATTGGAGGGAGATATAGGTCCCACCCATCTTATAATGAATCCTTTCTTATGTGTGCCACATAATCATAAAACATACATCATCGCATAACACATATAACAAAAATGGGATTCTTGAAACATCATGACATCATAAATCAATTCATATATGATAAAGGAATTCATAAACATAATTCCATCACAACATAGTCAAACCAATGTAAAAATATGGATAGAAACAGAACCCTTTATTATCTTAGATGGAAAATAATTTTGATAAAACACTTGAATTGAATTCTTGAGGAAAATATCCTTTCTTCGTCAAAAACATTTTTCCTTTCATAACATGTCATACAACTTTAAAATAAAAGAAGTTGATTAAAAATAAACTTGAAAACTTGTAAAGGAAGCTTCTTTGAAGTAATGTTTTAAAAATCCATTCATGCCGTATAAGTTAAAAAAAACATTCTTCGTACTTTTGTCGGAAAAGTCAAAAAGTACCTCGTACGAAAAAACGACAAAAGATTCCTTTCATATTCTTTACTAAAAACTCACCTAAGGGTAAAATTGGATTTAAACTATTTCAAGTGGATGGAAACAATATTACATATTGAGGGAACATGGATGTGGATGATAAAATACACCCTAGTAAATACTTACGAATAAACAATCTCGGATAAAAATGAGATTGTGATATTTCCCTTACCTTAGGTCCGATTTGCTTTGTTCGTGTCCGAAGCTCCTCTTCTTTGGAACGCCTCTTTGAATCCTCCACTTAAGGAACTAAGATTGGTCTTTGGAGAAGACCAGGACCTCTAGGATTATTCTAGGGAAGTGGAGAGGAGAAAATGGCAGGGGTTGGCCGAGCTTGAGTGCTCAAATTGGTGTGAGGAGGAGGGGGAGGAGGTGCCCTTTTATAAGGGAGGAGAGGGGCACCTTAGGAATATCTCAAAATATTATTTTATATTAAAGTCAAAATCGGTTTATAATGGTTCCAAAGGGTCTTATTTCGAAGCTAAAGTGGGGATGGGTCGAAATACTATAAACCAATAAGATTTAGACAAGTTTAGGGTATTATTTTAACCTTATCAATTAGATTTAACTCTAAGTTAATTAATTTAACTTTTACCGTGTCTTTTTGTTTTCTTTCACTATATGGTTAATACACTTACTATAACATGCAAAAAGAACCCCAAATTGTTTATTATTAATATATATATCCTTATCTAAGTCATTTGGCAGAACCTTAGATTTTTAGGAATAAAATAACAATTAATAATATAATATTTGATTTAAAAACTATTTTGTGTCAATTTTGACACTATTTGATATATGATTTTTGTGAAAGTCATAACAGAATTATATGTTCGAACCAAGTAGATTAAATCAACATTAATATATCATAGTAACCTAGAAAATTAGTGGAATTCATAAAAAGTCTTAAATTACATTTATTTTGGTATTTATATTATCAATTATATCAATATTTCATTAATAAGATAATTACTGCATCATCTTTGTGTCACATATAAATTAAATTATATGATGTCTAAAAATTACAAATAAAATACCATCATGTAGGAAATCTTTTTAGATTTCTAATGAGTATTTACAATTGAATTTATCTTATGTATAACCCCATATTAAAAATGATTTACTTATTAAACATTGATTTTAACTATTTTAACCCTTCTTTAAATAAATTAATAATAAATGTCCTAATCTAATCCAAGTGGGCCTAAATGGTCATATTTTATTCCTAAGTTTGTTTTTGGTCGAATTACACTTGTCCAATAGAATTAGGACATGTGTTAGGGTAATATTAATATCATATTTACCCTTAGTTACCCTATTTACTATTAACCGTGGTAAAAAAAGTAAAAAGTTACTATTCACCAAAAAATTATTTTCATCTCATTGAACCACATTTTAGTCCTTGATATTAACCGTGTCTCTCGGATTTTCGAAATTCCATTCACAGAAGGGGTAAAATTAAGTTTTATGCAAAATTCAGTTTTTTAACCTACCACTTAGTGGTTTCACTATTCATCAAAAATTGAAAGTTTTCAGAAAAATACCAAAATTTCACCCTAGGCTAATTTCGATATTCTGAGTCCAAAAATGAAGTCCATTTTGAAAAATAAAATTTATAAAATTTCAAAAAGTGGTTATTACTATTCATAACGGCTAGTTTTAATAGCATATTTTTGTTTAGTAAAACTCGGTATTGCGTACGACGCAAGCTATCGAGGAAGGTCGCGATTGCGTGTAAAGCAAGCCAAGCAAGTGTTGTGTAGAAAAAGAATCCTTTGATGATTTATATAACATAAAAGTCTCGGGTGTTACATTCTACCCCCCTTAAAAAGAATTTCGCCCTCGAAATTCGTCACTTTGCAACAAACAGATGAGGATACTTCTCCCTCATCATATCCTCAAGCTCCCATGTAGCTTCTTCAAGTTGGTGGTTTCTCCATAAAACTTTCACCAAGCTAGTGGTCTTGTTTCGTAGGACTTTTTCGCTACGATCTAGAATCTCTATCGGCTGTTCTTCATAAGAAAGATCTTGCTCCAGCGGTACAACTTCTGAGCTGAGTACATGTGAAGGGTCTGGTATGTACTTTCTCAGGAGAGATACATGGAACACATCGTGAACTTGAGAGAGATTCAGTGGAAGCGCCAATCGGTAAGCTACCTTCCCAACACGATCCAGTATTTCGAAAGGACCGATATATCTAGGGCTCAACTTCCCCTTCTTTCCAAATCTCATAACCCTCTTCCAGGGAGATATTCTTAAGAACACTTTATCACCCACTTCAAACTCTAGGTCTTTTCTCCGGTTGTCGGCATAACTTTTCTGTCGACTCTGAGCTGCTCTTATGTTTTGTTGAATAGATCTGACCTTTTCTGCCATTTCATCAACGAGATCAGGTCCTAATAGCTTTCTTTCCCCAACTTCATCCCAGCAAGTTGGAGTCCTGCATTTCTTTCCATAGAGAGCTTCATAAGGATCCATCTAAATACTGGAGTGAAAGCTATTATTATAAGAAAATTCCACCAAAGGTAGGTGTTGATCCCAACCTCCTTTGAAATCCATAGAGCAAGCTCTCAACATATCTTCTAGGGTTTGAATTGTTCTCTCAGACTGACCGTCTGTCTGGGGATGATAAGCAGTGCTGAAACTCAACTCTGTATCCAGAGTATGCTGAAGACTTCGCCAGAACTTCGAGGTAAATCTCGGATCCCGATCAGATATAATAGAAAGTGGTACTCTATGCAATCTTACCACTTCCTTTATATATATCCTGGCAAGCTGATCTAGAGAGAAATCCTCTCTAATAGCAATGAAGTGTGCAGACTTTGTAAGACGATCAACTATGACCCAGATAGCATTATTGCCTTTGGATGTTTTAGGAAGTCCAGTGACAAAGTCCATGGTGATGTTTTCCCATTCCCATTCGGGTATGGGTAATGGTTGTAACATCCCCTTAGACTTCTGTCTCTCAGCTTTAACATGTTGACAAACCAAGCATCGAGAGACATATTCAGCAACATCTCTTTTCATGCAATCCCACCAGAAGTACTCTTTCAGGTCCCTATACATCTTCGTGCTTCCAGGATGAATAGAGAATGAAGAACTATGAGCCTCATCCAGCAGCTCCTTCTTTAATTCGGGGATGGAAGGAACACAAACCCGATTCCTGAACTTTATTATCCCATCACAATCAAGGTTGAATTCAGGAACATTTCTCACCTTCATTTGTAACTCGACATCTTCTTTCTGTGCCTCTTTAATCTTCACATGTATAGATGGTTGAACATTCATTTGAGAAAGATAAGATTTTTCCCCTTCCATTATAATTCCAAGATCCATCCTTTGTAAATCCATAAATATTGGATCTTTTGTGATCCTCATCATGGATAAACTAGCATGGTCTTGTCGACTTAATGCATCTTCCACCTTGTTTGCTTTCCCAGGGTGGTAATGTATTGAGTAGTCATAATCCTTAATCAGCTCCAACCATCTTCTTTGGCGCATATTCAGCTCCTTTTGTGTGAAAATATACTTTAAACTTTTATGATCAGTATAAATATCACACCTTTCACCATAAAGGTAATGCCTCCAAATCTTTAATGCAAAGATTACCGCAGCCAACTCCAAATCATGTGTTGGGTAATTTTGCTCATGGATTTTCAACTGTCGTGAGGCATAAGCTATCACCATATCATTTTGCATAAGAACACACCCCAATCCCTTCTTGGATGCATCACTGTAGATCACAAACCTTTCTCCACTACAAGGCAGTGTGAGCACAGGTGCACTGGATAACCTTCTTTTCAACTCCTTGAAATTCTCTTCACATTCCTCTGTCCAGACAAACTTAACTCCCTTCCGAGTCAACTTGGTGATTGGATTAGATAATCGTGAAAAATCTTTTACAAAACGTCGATAATATCCAGCCAAACCAAGAAAACTTCGGATCTCAGTTACTGTGGTTGGTCTCGACCATCTTTCGATAACCTCTGTTTTTGCTGGATCCACAGATATCCCCTCTTTTGAGATTATATGACCCAAAAATGCAACTTTTTGAAGCCAAAATTCACAATTGGTAAATTTGGCATAAAGCTTCTCCTTTCTCAGGGTCTTCAATATAATTCTCAAGTGATCTTCATGCTCTTCCTTGCTCTTTGAATAGACAAGAATATCGTCTATAAAGACTACCACAAATTGATCAAGATAGTCTCTAAAGACTCTATTCATTAGATCCATGAAAATAGCAGGGGCATTAGTAAGACCAAATGGAATCACTATAAATTCATAGTGTCCATACCTTGTACGGAAATCCGTCTTTGGTATATCCTCCCTTTTGACCCTTAATTGATGATACCCTGAACGAAGATCAATCTTGGAAAAGTATTGAGCTCCGCGTAGTTGGTCAAATAAGTCATCAATGCGTGGGAGAGGATATTTGTTCTTGATAGTGATCTTGTTAAGTTCTCGATAATCAATGCAAAGTCTCATTGATCCATCTTTCTTCTTAACAAATAGAACAGGTGCTCCCCAAGGTGACGCACTAGGGCGTATGAATCCCTTATCAAGATTCTCTTGGAGTTGCTTCTTCAATTCCTGCAACTCAATTGGGGCCATTCTATAAGGTGTCTTTGAAATAGGCAAAGCACCCGGTACGAGTTCTATTGAAAACTCAACTTCACGATTTGGTGGAAGACCCGGTAATTCCTCCGGAAAGACATCATCAAACTCCCGTACAATGGGCATATTCTTAATCGTGAGTATCTCACCAACTATTTGAGATAAATAACCTTCATTTAGTGGAATCAATACCCATAAGATGGAAGAAATTTCCACTGGAAGGTTATGTTCATCCTTGCATTGATAGACGATCGTAGATTGATCTGGAATATGAAATGTGACTTCCCTTCTTTGGCAATCGATATGAGTTCCATGTAGAGAAAGCCAATCCATGCCAAGAATCACATCAAATTCCACTAAAGGAAGGATCACATGATTTGCAGGAAGCACTTTCCCACAAACTTCGATCGGAGAAGAATTATAAACTTTTGATGCGATTGATGTTCCATTAGGTGTTGTCACAGCTAACTCAACATCTAATTGTTGAGGTAATAAGGTGATACCCTTAGAAAAGGCTTCAGAAATAAAAGAGTGGGTGGATCCAGAATCAAATAAAACATTTTCTACTTTAGAGTGGATGGTAAGTGTACCTTTCACCACATCGTTATCGTACTCCACATCGCTGATAGAAATTGCATGTGACTTTCCTTTTTCTTTAGCCTTAAGAGTTTGTTGACATCGACCATCATCATCAACCCTTGGATTTGGGCATTGATTGGCATAATGCCTCATCTCCTTGCACTTGAAACATTGAAGTGTAGTAGGTTCATTCTGTGTATCCCTTCCTTTGTTTGCGTCATTAGAAATCTTCTTCCCATTATCACGGCATTCAAATGCCCGATGACCTTCTTTTCCACATTTAAAACATTTACTTGTCCCTTTAAGACAACTCCCTCCATGTTTCTTTCCACACTTTGAGCATAAGGAAAAGCTCATCTTCTTTTCCGTGTGCTCTTTAGATTTTTCTTTGAATTCCATCTTCCTCTTCTTATCAAACCCATGTGACTGATGGGTTACTCCAATCTCCATCTCGACTTTGAGAGCACGTCGAACGATTTCCTCGTAGCTATTGAAGTCCCTTATGGCTAACGCCCTTCGAAGACTTGGTTTTAAGCCACTAAAGAATCGATCGATCTTACTCTCAGGTTGGATAATAATACCAGAAGCGTACCTTGCAAGTCTTGTAAAATTTGCTTCATAGGTACCAACAGATTCATCATCCCATTGCTTCAGTTCAAGAAACTCTTTCTCCATCTTTGTTCGGAGAATACGAGGGAAGTACTTATTGAAAAATAAGTTCTTGAACTCGTCCCATTCCATAGACTCAATTTCATCCCTTTGCCTCGTATTCTTAACAAGATTCCACCATTGATCAGCATCTCCATCCAAACGATACACTGCTAGGATGACTTTATCATGCTCAGAACATTGAAGAACTGAAAATATCTTTTCAGTAGTACTAATCCATTGTTCAGAAACTAATGGATCAGTAGACCCGCTGAAAGAAGGTGGACGCTGCCTCATGAAGGATTCAACAGAATGTTGCTCCCTCCTTTTCTCGTTTGGAAATCCTGCATGATTCATAGCTTGAGAAAGTTGTGTGAGCATGGCTACAAGATTTTGCATTCCAGCTCCCATATCGTTTGTTTTCTCAGGGGGACAATCATTGCATTGCCCATCGCATTCCGCATTAACACGGTTCCTTCGGGTTCCAGCCATTGACTAAAACCAAGGAGAATAGTGTGAGAAACACTAATTATAATAGGAAACCACATAATTCAAGAATAAAATTTTCATGCTTATGGTCTTATCCTAGGTTATTCATGGCCATTTCTAAGATTGTGTTCTATGCTTAGACTTATTCTTAGGGTTCTTACTAAGGCTTTCACATCCTAGTTTCCAAAGGTTTACTATAACCTCCCTCTGATACCAACTATAACGACCCATACTTTACATACATTGTTAATACTTCAAAATTGAATCACACTTATTACAACATATGACAAAACCACAAAGGACCGTATAGGTATAGTGTCTTTAGAAACTGGGAAACATAAACAACTGGTTCATAAATCTTCTACAGTGTCTCCCATTTATTTCATCATATCTAGGGTCCCTTTTAGCATATTCTACTTAATATCCATCTTCCTGACCTGGGGAAAAGAAAACATAAAAGAGTGAGCTCAAATGCTCAGCAAGGGCAAATAAAGGAAATAAAAATCATATCATATCTTTTTAAAAATCAAAACCTGCAAAAGAGATCATAATATCTTAACATGGAATAAATCATAGAAGTGAAAATGAGATCCCCATAATCATAACATAAAACTTGAAACTTTGTGGAATGCACACATAATCATGGAAAATCATTTCTTGTTAGTCATGACTCATTGCCAAGACTATCTTAGTGGACAAAGTCCCTTTCTGAACCGAGTTCACTCCTCGTTTCAGTCCTGTATCACTGAACCGAAATAACCTTCCGTTCCAGCCATGTCTATCTCATGAGATATAAAATCATTACCCAATGCATTGGAGGGAGATATAGGTCCCACCCATCTTATAATGAATCCTTTCTTATGTGTGCCACATAATCATAACACATACATCATCGCATAACACATATAACAAAAATGGGATTCTTGAAACATCATGACATCATAAATCAATTCATATATGATAAAGGAATTCATAAACATAATTCCATCACAACATAGTCAAACCAATGTAAAAATATGGATAGAAACAGAACCCTTTATTATCTTAGATGGAAAATAATTTTGATAAAACACTTGAATTGAATTCTTGAGGAAAATATCCTTTCTTCGTCAAAAACATTTTTCCTTTCATAACATGTCATACAACTTTAAAATAAAAGAAGTTGATTAAAAATAAACTTGAAAACTTGTAAAGGAAGCTTCTTTGAAGTAATGTTTTAAAAATCCATTCATGCCATATAAGTTAAAAAAACATTCTTCGTACTTTTGTCGGAAAAGTCAAAAAGTACCTCGTACGGAAAAACGACAAAATATTCCTTTCATATTCTTTACTAAAAACTCACCTAAGGGTAAAATTGGATTTAAACTATTTCATGTGGATGAAAACAATATTAAATATTGAGGGAACATGGATGTGGATGATAAAATACACCCCAGTAAATACTTACGAATAAACAATCTCGGATAAAAATGAGATTGTGATATTTCCCTTACCTTAGGTCCGATTTGCTTTGTTCGTGTCCGAAGCTCCTCTTCTTTGGAACGCCTCTTTGAATACTCCACTTAAGGAACTAAGATTGGTCTTTGGAGAAGACCAGGACCTCTAGGATTATTCTAGGGAAGTGGAGAGGAGAAAATGGCAGGGGTTGGCCGAGCTTGAGTGCTCAAATTGGTGTGAGGAGGAGGGGGAGGAGGTGCCCTTTTATAAGGGAGGAGAGGGGCACCTTAGGAATATCTCAAAATATTATTTTATATTAAAGTCAAAATCGGTTTATAATGGTTCCAAAGGGTCTAATTTCGAAGATAAAGTGGGGATGGGTCGAAATACTATAAACCAATAAGATTTAGACAAGTTTAGGGTATTATTTTAACCTTATCAATTAGATTTAACTCTAAGTTAATTAATTTAACTTTTACCGTGTCTTTTTGTTTTCTTTCACTATATGGTTAATACACTTACTATAACATGCCAAACGAACCCCAAATTGTTTATTATTAATATATATATCCTTATCTAAGTCATTTGGCCGAACCATAGATTTTTAGGAATAAAATAACAATTAATAATATAATATTTGATTTAAATACTATTTTGTGTCAATTTTGACACTATTTGATATATGATTTTTGTGAAAGTCATAACAGAATTATATGTTCGAACCAAGTCGATTAAATCAACATTAATATATCATAGTAACCTAGAAAATTAGTGGAATTCATAAAAAGTCTTAAATTTCATTTATTTTGGTATTTATATTATCAATTATGTCAATATTTCATTAATAAGATAATTACTGCATCATCTTTGTGTCACATATAAATTAAATTATTTAATGTCTAAAAATTACAAATAAAATACCATCATGTAGGAAATCTTTTTAGCTTTCTAATGAGTATTTAAAATTGAATTTATCTTATGTATAACCCCATATTAAAAATGATTTACTTATTAAACTTTGATTTTAACTATTTTAACCCTTCTTTAAATAAATTAATAATAAATGTCCTAATCTAATCCAAGTGGGCCTAAATGGTCATATTTTATTCCTAAGTTTGTTTTTGGTCGAATTACACTTGTCCAATAGAATTAGGACATGTGTTAGGGTAATATTAATATCATATTTACCCTTAGTTACCCTATTTACTATTAACCGTGGTAAAAAAAGTAAAAAGTTACTATTCACCAAAAAATTATTTTCATCTCATTGAACCACATTTTAGTCCCTGATATTAACCGTGTGCCTCGGATTTTCGAAATTCCATTCACAGAAGAGGTAAAATTAAGTTTTATGCAAAATTCAGTTTTTTAACCTACCACTTAGTGGTTTCACTATTCATCAAAAATTGAAAGTTTTCAGAAAAATACCAAAATTTCACCCTAGGCTAATTTCGATATTCTGAGTCCAAAAATGAAGTCCATTTTGAAAAATAAAATTTATAAAATTTCAAAAAGTGGTTATTACTATTCATAACGGCTAGTTTTAATAGCATATTTTTGTTTAGTAAAACTCGGTATTGCGTACGACGCAAGCTATCGAGGAAGGTCGCGATTGCGTGTAAAGCAAGCCAAGCAAGTGTTGTGTAGAAAAAGATTCCTTTGATGATTTATATAACATAAAAGTCTTGGGTGTTACACATTCGAAGTCTCATACTAGGCTTTATGGACCATCCCTTTCTTATGCATTTCCCCAGATTATCCAATACAGTTTTAAGATAAAGCATGTTACAAAAGTTTTTAAAAATGATATTGGAATTTATGTTTATGGATTTATGGTAATGTACCCAATTCCCAATGTCAATATACATCATGATATTTATGGTCGAATTAAGTTTAATTTTATGTAATTATATCATGTATTAATGAGTAATAAAAAGAAGGGTTATAATATGACTACTTATCTATACATTCTTACCAATATAGGGATTATTGGTTTCATAATATTTAAAGAAATTACATGAAAGTGTCTCATGTAAATTATTAATAGGATAGATTTTAATATTTTTAATTTTAATTATATTTTAATTTTTGTTTTCAACACATTTTTTGAGTTCTATAAAGCAATTCACAACAATATAGTCTAAAAATGATATTCAGATAAATTAATAGTGACTCTAAAATAAACCATAAAAAGAATGTATATGTGTAAAAGGAATACATAAGAAAATATGATGAGATTAAATCCTACATTAAAAATACTAATTGTCATATTCCACTAAAAGTGAAAACTTTCAATGACCAAAATCATCCAACTGAGTAGATTTATGTCAATGAGGAATGACCCAATATTATCTTGAATAAGATAAGAATGTATTAAGGTTCCCATATGAAATTAGTTCCTTTTATTTTGTTTTCATTCACTAACAATTACCTAGGAAGCCCATGAGAATGATACCATATGAATAGTGTATTGTTTATCCATTTGATAGATTGATAAAGGAATTATTCACTCAACTATCTAAGAGTCATATATGATATTGTTGTCAAATGGCATACCTAAATAGCATAGTGGTGAGATGAACAGTAATGTGGATTCATTACTCAATAAAATATAAATATTGTAACAATAATATATATAATTTAATTTAAAGGATTCTCAATTTTATTATGAAAAAATTAAATAAAATTCCTTATAAAATGAATTTAAAACCTTTTAATCTGTTAATAAATGAATCTTTTATAGATATAAAGGTAACATCAGCATAAAAATTCATATTGGCATTAATTTTGAAGATAGAAAAACATTAATAGGAATAAATTTTTAGACTGGTATGGAAAAAATAATAAAAATTCTTAATTAAGAAGTAAAATTCTATGTGTCATAGAAACATCAACCTAAATACCTAATATTGATGTTGTTTAAAAAATAATATAGATGATAATGATAATAATAGAGAGATTCATTTAATATTTCAAAAGAATTAAATGCGAAATTTACTAATGTAAATTTTTCTCTACTCAGATATTCAGAATAATGGTGTATGTTAATGAATTTGAGAGGATGAATATATCATTTCAGCCATGTTATGGATTCAAAATACACTAATGTTTATTTTTGGAAATGTTTTGACAAAATGAATGAGGTAATTAAATGGTTACGTTATTTTTATAAATACCTGATAATTGCTTTACTATGAACTATATTTCTAGGTAATGGTGCTGTATCGATAGTGAAATTGGGTAAAAGTTCAAACCAAAATAACAAAATTCTATTGGAAAATACAATAATGTCCCTTAATTTATCTAACCAAAGTATTTGAAACCTAAATGATGTATCAGTAAGGAAGGTAAATATTTATTTACTGTACAAAATAACATAATCAGATTTATGAAACTCTATGAAAATAATATTCCATATAATAATTTCAAAGAAATGAATTCTTATATTTTTAGCCGTGTATTATAAAAATTTTATATTTAAAAAATGTTATAAAGAAACCATATTTCAAAATATTGGTACAAATTGATGAATCTTTTTGTTTACATTCAAGTGATTACGATAATTGTTAATAAATACTAGAGAGGAAGTATAAGAATAATTCAAAAATATATTTATCTAAACAATGAATTTTAATTTAAACTTTTTTTACTTATATGATAGAGTAAATTCTTATTAATAGATTTTTTGTGAACAATATTAGGTGACGGTTCTAATACAAATATTTTATGATTCATAATATTCTATAACATATTTAAGAAGTGAATAATAATAATAATAATTTTTTTCCAGGATATATGATTTTATCTTATATATAAGTTAAAATGTGAATAAAAATATTTTTTAACTCCTTCAATGAAATATTTTGAAGAATAAAATATTATTTTCAAAAAAACTCAAAAATATATATTATAAAATATGTGATATGTTAGTTAATTATTTATTTTTTATGAATTCCCATTAAAGGAAATAAATTTTATCTTCAAAACAAAAATGGGTTCATATATCTAATAATGGTATTTTTGAGAGAATATAGTTTCTAAGAGGATACTAGGTGTGTGTAAAGATTTATAAAAGTTACTGTGCGAAAAATAAAAGATTAAAATAGTGAAAATATAAAATATATTTCATTGAATATCATAAAATAATTTAGGATATATCAAAAATGTTAAAATTAAATATTAAAATTTAGTAAATATAGTATATTGAATGAAACCATATATCATAAACGAGTCTATAAAATGTTAGTAATTAAAGATTTTAATGTAAAAATTTATATTAGTTTCCAAATGATCTCAAAAAAAATATTTAATATAAATGTTATAATATTATGATGATGAATATAGAAAGTGTTATAAGAAGTTACAAAATTATTCACATCATAACATTTCAATTTGTGACATAAATAAGATTGAATACTATGTTAAGTTTTTTAACATTAAGAATTTTATTCCTAACACTCTACATTATTCATTATATATTTCATCATATAGGTTACTCACAAATGGAAATTTGAAGCAATATTTTATTACATGGTCAAATAAAAATGTTGAACTATTTATATCGTGGTGTAATATGTTTTGTAAAACTATAAAAGTGAAGAAAACATTAGGTATCTTTAGTGGTGTATCATATGTAATATGATTAGATAGGTGATTGCGTAGTTTTTCTGTATTCTTAACATAGTTTAATAATATTAAATGTATAATGTTATAAGAATTTAAGTATCCTCTTATTAATTATTTCATGTTTTCTATATATATTTCATGAACTGAAATGATAATTTATATCTCTATGTTAAAAATTTTTATTATCATTTTATGATGTTCATCATTGATTAGTATAGGTTGTGGTGGAATATTAAGTTTGGCATTTTTTGAGTCCCTTATAGTGATGAAGGATTTTATCAGGAGACACAGAAGGAGTTGTGTGTGTTTTATGACACTCAATATTGAGCACAAAGAGTGTCCCACACTATTTATTTTATATTATAGTGGTTAATGTTTCATATTGAATACCAATTCTTGATGTTAGAATTATACCTCGCATGAAAACCTTTATAATTTGATACATTTCTTACACCAGCCTTATGAATAAGCAAATAAATGGGAGGTTGTGTTTGTTTTTGATTATTTCATTAGGCGAGGATTTATAAATTTGGGATTTGTACTCTCATATGACGAGTATATCTTTTGATCCCACGATTAAGATGGATAATGAAAATAAATGGCCAAATGTAGATAAGGTATGTGTGTTGTACATATCTACCAATACGAGGATCATGTATCTCTTTCAATTAGTTGAATGGAATTTCTATATTCATTGATATGGTTAGTATGTATATAGGTAACAGAGAGTGCATGAGTAGGATATATCTTATTGAAATACGTTTTGTCTCATGGCCAATCAATTTCATATAAAAATGATTATATGATAATGTATACATGTATATGACTCAGCTAGTAGACATATGTATGGAGATATATGTGTTTGACATAGAACATGTTTGGCCTTTTTATAGTTGGAGTATAATTGAATCATTTATATAGTACTCTCATTGATTATAGTTGTGGATTAAGTAATATATACTTTTTTTTCATTGGTATAAATTCTTCTAGAGTTACACTTTCTAGTTGTGCAAATAAGGTTCAATTTTATGAAACTTTTAAAGAAGATTGTAAATTATTTGGATCATATCCATATGTTTTTTAGATAAATCACTCTAATTTATTATATACAAAATATAATGATGTGAAAATTCATGATAAACATTTCAAAATGATTTTTGGATAAGATCCAAATAGATATTTGGATACAGTTTCACATGTTTTTACATGTGATGTGACATATGTTCTTAGTTTTCTAGGTCATTTACGGTTTATATTAAGTGGGATATTAATGTAAATTTTCCTTAAATGGATAGAAATTAGTGTGTTGGATTAGTATATGTTTTTTTCTATCCTTGTCTGAACCAAAATAAATTGTAAAACAATATTTCACGGTGGATCATGCTTCGAATAATCATGTTATTTGAAAAATACGTGGGAATCGATCAAATTCATCTCCATGTGTTATCAAGCTAAGATTATCACCATAATATAATGATTATAATGAGATTAAATTCATAACATAAATGATAATAATGTTATAAATTCAATATTTGAATTTAATTGACAATTTAGAAGAAGTTATAATGATTCAACATTAGATAAGCATTCCAATCAATGCATGGTTGATTGTTTTAGTCCTTAAGGATTATATAAATAAATTCAATTCTCAATAAAAAAATTTAGATCATTATAACTCATCATAGATGAAATTATTAATCAATAAATTTACTCATAATATTAGACTTATGGTTCTAATAAACCACCATTTTTAGGGAGATTCTTCTTTAGCATCGGGTGATTCATAAAATCTGTGGATTCCCTCGGAGGAATGATTTTTTTGGTTACTTCTCAATGATCTACATCATTCTTGTGTGGTTATTATGATTGATATATAATTACATTTCATTCTATCTTAATTATTTTATTCCATCTAATATATATGGATGTTTCTATGGTTCTAGGATTTAATTTAATGTTTGTTCACTTTATATGTATAGGTGTTGTTCTAGAAACTCAGAAACACTCAAAAACAAATTTTCATTAATATTCTTGTTATAAATTTATATTTATTTATGAAATATTTATTATATAACTAATTTCATGTCACCAAAATATATTATATAATAAACTATACACCAATCACATATTTTAATTCATTATATTTACTTGATGACATAATATATATTGATATAAATGATAAATTCATTTTATAAAGATAGATTATTTTTCTGATAATTTTAAATAATTATTAAATTATTGGATATGATATAAATGGATATTGACATTATTTGTATATATTAATATTAATATTTATTAATACTATATTCTTAGTTATAATTTTATCATTTTATAAAATAAGAATATGGATTATCATGTGAACCAAAAATAGTATTTATTCTAAACAAATTAGTTACCAATGTATTATATGAATTTATATAAAATATAAATTTATCTAAATGATAGTAATAAATTAAATTGAATGTATTATTTATATATATAAATTAATTAATATTCATCTAATTATTATAAACGAATTGTAAATAAAAATGAAATCAATAAATGTCAAAAGATATATTTTTTAAAGAAATGTTTTTCATCTCTTGTTTATTATTATAACAATAAATTTATGTTATCACTATAAAATGATGTTTCAATTAAAATTTTTCAATTAAAAAACAAAATCACTAAAACCAATTTATTTAGTAATTTATATAAAATAATATGAAGAACACCCTATGTTTGAAAATCCATTTTTAAATAATTTTTTTTTTCATATTTTGGGTTTTCACTTAAAAGTTAAATTTATAATTTTTAGAAATTTAATTTTAAAAACTAATTTTCACTTCATGATTCATCTCATGAAATTTATTTTAGTGTAAATTTCATGTATAAGTTGACCGTTTTATTGGATTGTAAAAAATAAAATTTTCATGAATATTGTACCTTTTATAACATCATTAGGATATATATACGACTCCAAAAATTTTAAATCATATTTCATGAAAGAAAAATGTATTTATGTATTATAATATTGAATTTGAAAATAATTTTTTTACATTTTAATCCTTTATTTTACATTTAGGAACCTACCTTATATTTTATTCTAATAAAAAAAAGTGTTGGTTCATTTCTTTTAATTATGTTTTCAAAAGAATCCTTTCAGACATGGATTGGATTGACAGAAATATAAACCTAATTTATTTATTAATAATCTAATAAATTTCATGAGAATAATTCATATTTTTATAATATAAGAAAAAATTCATTTTTGTGGTTAAAAAATAGTTATCTAAAAAATTAGTTTTACAAAATTATGTATACTTATAATAAAATTAATTTATATCAACATAATAAATTAAATTTAGTAAAATGTATTTCATATTTTTTATTTACTTTATGACAAAATTTAATAACTTTAATTTATTTTTTATTCATAAAAATAAGTTATAATATAAAATGTTAGCTACCATGATAAAAACAAAAAAAATTGTAAAAGGGTTAAATTAATCTATAAAGTCTCCATATATCAAAAAACAATTATATATATAAATTGTATGATGATGTTATTTTAAATTTTAATTACCATATCCTCAATAAATATCAGTTTTTGATCAACTTTTCTGGATAATGACATTCATTTTATATTAATCAATTGGTATTTACAAAAATATCACCCCTCTTTCTTATAAGAGGACCCCTCCACAACCCTTTATAGGACATAAAAAATTTATCATTTATTTATATATTAATACATATTCCCATACCTAATAAAACTCTACAAATTTTTTGGTATGTTCGTATGATGGTACTAAACAAATTCCTTTTAATCCAAGATGGCATCCAAGAGAATATATGATTTACTTATTGTTAGTAGTGACTTATCGCCATTCATTTTTATTTATATTCTTCTTCTACAACATACCATTATGATATATCACATTAATAAAATATATTTATTTTTAATAATATAATATTAAAATGATATTTTATTAAATCCCATAAATAATATTACTAATTCATTGATTATAACATGTTCTTGTTTGGGTTAGTTCAATATCCAACATGGATGATGATATAAAATTTTATCATGAATGGTTTTGAAAAATTAATTACATGTAATATATTATATTAATAGGAATATAATAATTTTTTATGAAATTTTATTATTAATATTTAATTAATTTTTATCATATTTACATTTTTCATAAAAATTTACTTAAATAAGCCAATTACAGGTTTTATTTTCATCAATCGTAACTAAAACTCACATGGAATAAACCTAGTATTGATAAGTCGTTATGGAAATTATATTATAATAAATTTACTCTTATAGAGATGATGAACATATGAAAATTAAATTATTACTAAAAATTTTATATCGAACCATATAAAGAATGGTTGCTACTACAAAAAATTAACAATCAATATAAACATAAAATAAGTAAAACCAATAATATATATTAATTAAAAGTATTAATATAGAAGTTAAAAAAATGAATATTGATCTAAAGTATGTTATTAATAAGTCATAATTTGTTACACATGAAGTTAATTTATGTATGGTCAATTGGTATTCCATGTTAAGGGTTCTCTGTATTTGTTTCCATTTTTTGAAATATATTCCAAATTATATGCCTATTATTAAATTACATTATTTATTTATAAGAAAATAAAATAGTTTATCATTAACCAAATTTTATTAAAGCTCTTTGAAATTATAATTCATTATATCATTTCATTAGATTTTAATTCATGTATATCCAATCTTATAAGAGGATTCCTAACTCAATTTCCTTTCATTGAGTTATATCCTTCCTTCATTGTGTTTTTACTATATGATTATATAAATTATAAAAAATTATTGTTTAATATTTTATTTCCAATTTGTTATATGTATTTTTATTTATTTCATTTTATATCTTCACTGATATATTCATACATTGCATGTTATCTTTTTTACAGGGGTTTCATTTCTGAGTCTCTACTATTTTCAAGTACATTCTTAAATATCCATATTTTCCCCTATATTATTAAAATTAATGTTCTTAAATATTTAGTGAACTATTTTAATTTCATTTATGATGAAAATTTTCCTCCATTTCTCCCATGTGGATTTATGGTTCCTACATTACATTCCTAATGGTTTATTTTCAAATCTCACCATAGAATTGATATTGTCGATGTTAAAGTTCGTATTTAGTAAATAGAATATTATTTTTCTCCTAAAAATATATATTATCTTATTTTTTATGTATTTTTTATTTAATTTAATCTTACTATTTCACCTCACTTTTGTTCACAATGAATTCCTAAGGTTTTTTGTAAGTTTTCTAAGACTTTTCTCTTATTTTTAGTTGGGTATATTTTTCCTCAATATTAATATTATTATATTTTTTCAAATAATATTTTATTGTTACTTATGAATGAAATTGAATATTCCATGGTGATACCATCAATCATTTTTTATATATAAATAATGAACATTTTTGTGGAAATATTTCTAAAACCCTTATATTTCTCATTGGACAACAATGCTATGATGAAATTATGAATGTTTTCTAATGGGAAATATATTTTCATCTATATATTACGATATGATGGGTGGACCTATAATTATATATCCCACACGATATTGTTTAATAATTTAATAGCATGAGATAGTTGTTGAATGTATTGGGTTTTTAGGTGTTTTGAAGATGATGGAGGTATTAATAAGATGTTATATTGGATTATGAATGGTTTTACTAAAGTGTACCCTAATATTTATTAATGAAAAATATGTAAAATTATTTTAAATATAAATCACTTCACATTGATTTGTTAGAAAACTGATTGGATGTGTCTGACATATCATTTATAACTGATAAATTCCATTAGTCTGACATGATTGTACAATGTGGGGCGAATTTTTTAACCCAATATGTTTATAAGTTACATTAGATGAAATTTTGGTTGAATTATGAATTGGTTGATTCTTTGTTGATCCTAAATAATATAATACCAAGAAAACTAAACGTTCTCCTGATCATAGCTTGAGAAAAAGGGGGATTTTCTGATATTGTTTCACAATTTTCATGTTTTTATGTTTTATTAGGTTTATCATACAAATGTTAATGGAAAACGGTTTAGTTTCTCATTATTTATAATTCATAAAGAAATGGAGTTAAAGTAGTACAAATTTTTATCAGTCATACATTCATGAATTCTACTAATTAGAGGAATAATGTTTAAAATTTTGAGGACATTATGAATATATTTGGATTAGAGAAAGAGTTATATAAACTCCACTACATAAACATGTACAAATATAAATATATGATGTGATGAAGTTGGAGGAAATGAAATTAATTTGATAAAACATGTCTAATTTCATCATATGTATTGTTGTTCACAGGTTCATCAAATAGTAAAATTAATTTCATTGTATTGAGTTCACTAGATTATACTTTTTCAAAGACACTAGGTGGAGCGGTTTTTATGTTTACTTAGGATTAAAGTGACTTCAATGGAGTTTTATCAATATCATATGACAGAAGATTCCATATGGTGAAATAAAAAATAATCATGTAATATGTTTATCAAAAATTAGTTGTTATGTGAAGACAATTGTTAAAGATATCTAAAAAAAGTGATCAGTCAAAGGGATATTATTTAGAATATTTTTATTTGTTCTTACTATTGTCTGATGAAACACTGGATGATGTTTTAATTGGATAGATGTTGACTAGGAAAGATGTAGAAAATAGATGTATTGGATAGAATTAAGGCATTTTCATAAACACATTAATGTGATGATGTTGAGATTATAATTCAATACTTTTATACTAAAAAATTTTGGAATTTAATTTATGATGAGTTAAAAGGATGTTTTTATGGTGTTGATTAGTACTGAATTTAAGAAAACATTCCTATGAGGATTTAAATCTTATATTTAAGGGAGTTTTAATGTAGTCAACTAATTAATATGGAAAGGGATATATATAATTTTAGAGAGAAATTTTAATTTTAATGTTTGATTCTTACTAACATTGCAGAGGAGAACCACCTATATAAAAATAATGGTTCAAAAACAATATATGTAGTGATTATTTATGATGGGAAAAGTATTTATGATGTGAATATTCAATTGGAAGAATAGTGTAAAGAGGCACTGGTTAGAAGAATAGAAGACAGAGTTTCGTGTCATTATGATCAAATTAATTGGGTGAAAATTCAACCAGATGAAAAAGTCTATAGATTATATTTTTTAAACATGTTGGAAAGGTAGTTGAAGGAATATTGAATCAGATACAGGTTCATCAGGAAAAGTAAGCTAGATGATCAATTGATCTTAACGATAGAATCCAAAAAAATTCTTGTAATGGGTTTTTACACGGTCATGTATAAGAAAGTGAATAGTATGAAGAATAACGTGTAATAGGGGAGACTGTGATGAAATTTCTAGCACCATAATCAAAAAATATAAAATTTTTTAATGATATTATAGTTGTTACAAAACATTTTTTTATCTTTTATTTGTTTTAGGATAACATGTATTGTGAATTGATTATGGTTCTACACAAGTTATATGAAATTTTACAATTACAATAATCATCTAAAGGATATTTTTTATTGGTTTTTTTGTATTAAATTACATTCAAACAATTCCATGTGAAATCTACTCTTATTGAGTTTCTACACTTTTAATAAATATGTTCATGTGGTTTTTATAGGTTATTGTTTCCCTTTTATAGTCATTTATCATTAAATTGATGCTATGATTATTTTATAAAATAAGAAAACATTGAAATAAATGATCATTGATTCACCACCTCCAGTTTTGAGTAATAAAAAATCTTGTTTGGTCCATTAAAGTGGTATAAAAGGGAATGTTTACTTGATTGAATCTTTAATTAATATTAATGAAATCGAAAGTGTGAATGGATGTTTATAAGCCTATGAACAGTACTGGGATCATATTCTATAGGTGGAACTGTCATATCTACAACGATAGAATGTTAAATGATCTTATATCCATTAGATATGACGTTCATTAAGCACCTATATATGGTTTCACTCCTCTTAAAACGAGTTTTCCATTAACATCTACTAATAATAAGAATCTTTATAATGATGGGTGATAAAAAAATTATACATTCCTCACCCGTTGAAAGTGAATTTGTGAGAGTTATGGTTAATGGAATAGGAAAAGGAATATGAGAAATGTTAAGGAACATTTTAAAAGGAAATATGAAAGTGAACAAAAAAACATATAGAGATTGAAGTATGAAGATTATAAAAAGTATGATGGAGAAATAGTTTTGAATTTTTATAATATTTAATGATATTGTAGGATCCATAAGATATTTTAGTGAGAATTTGGAAGATTCAGTTTTTGTTAAAAAGAATATATTAATTGTTTTGGAAACATTTGTGGCCATGGAATCATCTTTAGAATATAATGATACCAAAAATATATCTATAGATTATATGAATATATTTCTCAAAAATTATGAAATTAAATGATTAAAGGTTTTGAGGATTAAAGAAAAATGTGACTAGGAAATTTATTTCAATTTTGTTAATAAACTTAAATTTATGATTGTTCTGAAGAAAGAATATAGTTAATCTAACACCGAAGATGAGGTATGTGAAATATTTGATTACTTTATGTCATTGTTTTATAAAATTAAGAAAACAGGTATATGTATGTATAAAATAATGATGCCTCTGAAGTGATTTAGTTTCAGAGTTATAATAAATTTCACCAAAAATTTTCCATGGTGTAAAGAATATGAATAAAGTGTTAAAAATGATATAAAATTAAGAATATCAGTAATGAATAAATTTAGATGAATAAATTTCCTATTCATATGTGATGGACAATATAATATAAAAATTTAATTATAGAAGATTTCATTATAAATGTCATAAAGACGATGATACCGAAGTTGGAATTGAAATCTACCATGATAATGCTGCTAAAAATTACTTATTGAAAAATTAAATAAAGAAAATCTTACCAACGATGAATGAAATAACTTTGAAGAGTCAAAGGGTATTTTATGAGGTTTGTGATAAAAAAATATAGTTGAAATAATTTATTGAAAATATTTTTATACATTAATTAATGAATAAGAAATAGAAGAAATAATATTCTTTAGAAAAAAATTATATATAATTACTTCAATAAAAATACATGTAACTAAAATATATTGATGATCATAAGAAGTTTCATGATGGATATAAAAACCACAACATCAATATTGGTGAAATTAGGTTGTTTAATTATAATTATTTTGATCTTTCTCAAAAAAAACATCGCATATCTATGAAAGGTATAAAAAACACCAAAACAGTATTTTATAAGTTACTGAATGTTGTAAGAAATTTAAACCTCAAAAAGATCCACAAAAATTATCCATAGAGGAAGATAACAAGGTTTGAGATTCTCAAAATAAAAAGATAGCTAATAAGACCACATATGTATCCAAAACATGTAGACTTAAAAATCCTATAGTTTCTATGGTTTCTAGGTCAGAATCAAAATACCATACTAACATAGATCTTGCTAAGGTAGAGAATAAATAAAGAAAAAATAAGAATATTTTAATAGTTTAACGAAATATTGGTTCACTACAATGTTCTAAAGTTGATGGTAGGTAAGATGATGTAAAACAAATACACAGTTTGAAACAACAAGTATATTATAGAGAAAAATATAACTTCAATATAAATTGTTTTTAATATAGATGTTTTTGGAATATGTAAAAATGTGGTGGTTAATTTATCCAAACTATAATGAATCCAAGATAAATTGGAGATAGATTTTTAGGGGATGTTAACCCACTCATGGATGACAACATGAGGAAGTCATCATAAATATTGAAAATAGATTCCATCCTATGGAATATATATGTGAAGGATGTGATTTTCCTATACATCTTGAAAAAATATGGATTATTATTTTACCAAAACAAAAAAATTTAAAAAATATCAAACTTATTTTGATAATGAATAAAAAGGAATGTAAGAGGAATTTGTTTTGAAAATTTTCTCATACTAACTGAAATTGGATGGAATTTGATACTAAATATTGGTTATTCTTCATATTTGACCAAATATATGATGTTGTTGAAAAATTTGAAAAATTAAAAAGAATGTATTTTGATTTTTGGAAATGATGAGTCTCTATTAATTGATGGAATTAGATATCTAATCATTGGAGAGAGAAATTTAAAATCCAAAATATACTTATTTTTTATAGCTTTATACAGAACTTGTTTATTATTTCACAACTGTATAATGAAGAAATCAAATTTTATTTTTAAGAATAGATAATTTTTTTAAATGGGTTGGAGTTTAGAATGTTGTTACAGGAGGTAAATAATCTAAGGAAATCTTACTTCATGTATTTTACATGTACAGTTTATTCTTTCAAAGATTAATGGGATAAAGTAACCTATGGAAAAAGAGTTTATGGCATATGTGTCAATGTAACATGAGTACGGTAAAAATTATAGAGAGTATATTTGATCTTCATAACAAGAAAATAAGATGAGATTACTGTTGTTCTGTATACCAGAATGGGAAGATTTTAAAATCAGAAGTTGAGGAGGTTGGGATACTCCCATGTTTTCAATTGAAGATAAAAAATTCTAACACATATGGGGCCATTAGGAAAGCAATAGAAAAATGGAGAGATGTAATTTACTTATTTTTATAATGATTTTACTCTCATTTAATATAGTATATTCTTTAAACATTACTTTGAGGATATCAATATGTATACTAGTTTTAGGTGAACTGCTAAAATGGAATGTGGTTATTACACAATGAATATTTGAACTGATAATAACGTTGAGTAAAAAATTGTATCTATAGATATTACATTGAAAATCATGGAATTCATCGTGATTTTAGTTATCCATACACAACATTGTTGAATGGTGTTTCTGAGAGAATAATTATAATTTTGTATAATATGGAAAGAAACATGTTGATTGAACAACATAATTTTCAACAAATTTGGGGGAATAATATTGGAGTAGTTTGTCATATTTAAAATTATTGTTCTATATGTTTAACACTGATATGGATCCTTACAAGATATATTACAAATAAAACCAAACATTTAAATATCTAATGTTGTTCAGAATCTCTTGTATTATCAAATTGAAGGTTGACGATCATACAAAGTTCGATTATAGAGGTGTTGATGGAATTTTTCTAGGCTAACCACTTAATTTTATAGGATAAAAGCTCTATAAAAAGAAGTGGGAAATATTTTTGACTCCATAGATATAGAGGTTTGGGACCCATCTTATAAGAATGTTTCAACGATAGATATAGATATTAATGAAATTTATGATTAAGTTGTTATAAATAAATTGAATTATATATTTCTTGAAAAAACATTGTTATTAAAAATTTACAATATTAATATTATTTCTAAACAATCTAAATTTATGAGTAATAATTACATTCATCTCATCCTTGGATGAGGAAGAAAGTGAAAAAACTAAAGAATCATTGGACACCATGTTAAAATTTTCACACTATATAAATGTGGATATTAGATTCTCATACTTCCTTATATTCATAGGTCGATCGAAAGAATGTTTAAGAATCTTTTAGTCATCAAGAGTTGACTCATACTAGGAATGAAGATCTAGATAATATTGAGAATAATTTTACATGGAAACTTCTTCCCAAACCATAAAATAATAATATGAATGAAACAAAATGTTTTTTTCAAAAACAAGTAGGATGAGGATGGTGAGGTAAATAGAAATATAGCATGAATGTTTTGTAAAGGTTTCTAAAAATTTAAAGGCCCTGATTTTGATATCACCTTTTTCTCTATGGTAAGTCTTGAAAGTATGAGAACATCTATGTTATCATTTCATAATAATGATATAAGATATTCTAGATGGATGTCATGTTGGATTTTGTTAATAAAGAAAAAGTTAAATAATTTATATTGAAAAACTATATGTTTCAATTCTTGAAAAATATAAAATCTATGCATTAAATTTGGATAATTAATTTTTTGGGTTGTAAAAAACTCTGAGATCTTGGGAACTAAATTGGATAGATTCTCATGGATGTTAGATTTAAGGATATGAATAGTTTCTAGTAACCTATATAAAAAATAAAATCATGTGTTTTCCCTCATTGTGATTTTTTATGAGGACAATATTATATTCATAAGGACTAATGTAGAATGAAATGAAAAAAAAAATCAAAGAGATTATGAATTTATTTTAAATGTCCATGATAGGAGAAATAAAATAATATAATGAATTATAAATATCTAAAAATATGAAATTCATTTTCCAATATTTGAAGAAGTATGCTAAATAACCTTTTAAAAAGTTCAGTATGGAATTTTAAATTCCTATTTCCAAACCAATTTTAGTGTGGATAAAGTTATCACAATATGGGAAATGGAAAAAAATTTGATCATAAAGAGCTTATAAAATGGTTAAAATCTTTCAATATATAACTAGTTAAAGTACAAATATAGTTTATGTTGTTATTTTGTGTGCTTGGTTAAAAGTACATCAAAGAGATATCTTCTGATGGTTAGGAAGTTAATTATTATATATATCCAACGCACAATTGATTTTAGAATAAAATATGATATCTAGATAATCATTGATCTATTTGGATACGAAAATATAAGTTGGTTTTGTTTTGTTGATGACATAATATCCACAATAAGTGGAGTTTTCTTAATGGGTGAATGATATGTGAGTTTTTTATAAAGAATAAAAATTCAATAACATTTAATATAGATTAATATGATTATATGTATACTACAGATGTTTATATAATGGTAATATAGATGAAAAAATAGTCCTAATATTTTTTAGTTGAAGGGAAGTTTCTATTATCATGGGTTATAACAATACAAGTGTTATTAATCACACTATAAATCATGTTCAAAATTCATAATCCAAGAACATTGATATAAAATATCACATCATCAAATAAAATTTCTAAACATATGTACTCATATTGGAGCTTATTCCATCAATGGAGAAGGATTGTGATATTATTAATCAACCACTATTGAAGGAAACATTTCATAGATTGAAGTTTATCATGAGTGTAAAATCTCACTCTCATGAATGCTAATGTGCATCATTATCTATCACCTCTATCAAATTTTCATTGGATAGTATTGTTAATGTGTGATAAATTTTGTAACTTAAATCTATCTATTTTTTTGTTATTTTATTTTTAAGGATGGGAATATATTTTGTGGGAGTTTTTAAAAGGGGTAATCTATGATTTTAGTGTGTGTGAACTATTTTAATTATTTTTAAAGTGGATTTGTTAATATGTTCTCACATGTTATTATCAAACGTTGAAAGTGAAATAAGATTTTCCAAAAAATTAAATCCTCATTTAAGGATAGTGTGGAATTATTCTACAATTATTCTTATTTCATGCATTGATTTATCTCATATAGTATTAGAATTTTTTGATAAGTGATTCATTTAATGAGTTATAAAGTTTCAATTCTTTAGGTTCCTTAGTATCCGAGAAAGATAATGAAGTATATAGATGTTTATATAAGGTTTTGAGTTATTTCAATGAAGTTAATGCTTATAAGTAGAATTTTATTTATAATTAATATGGCTTTCTTCATGTAATATCTTTTATTATTTAATGGGGAATATATAAAATTTTTCTTAACATAAATCACTTATCATTTTTGAGTTGATAAAGTGATTTGATAGAGTCTAGTAGATCACGAATAATGGACATAGTCTATCATTATGACATTATCAAAATGAGTGTGGGGTAGAACGTTTAACGAAGTATTTTTAAAATTTCAATCTAATATAATACTTCATCAATTTGAAACTAGGTGATGGATTATTGACCCTAAAGTATCTAAAATCATGAGTAATGAATTTTCTCATGACCCAATCATGAGTACAAATTTCTTTTTGAGGTTTGTCCGTAAAAATTTCATGTTGAAATATTTATGGATGTTTAATAGACATATGTTAAAGTCAAAAGGATTGGTTTTGTAATGTTTGTGGATTATTATGAAATAAAGTTACTATGGAACTAACGATTATTTCTTTGTCTTTAATGAATTATATCAATCTAAGGAAGAATGAATAATGTTTTTTGTTGTTGTGAATGGAGTTGGATCAGACATAAGTTGAATGAAATCCATCATTCATAGTTTTACAAATATCAATTTACGAAGTGATGATATCATATTTTATGATGTTAAGATGATAGAAATTGTATAATTTTATCGAACAAAAGGTTGTGTGTAGGTTTATCATATGGAAAATCATAAAGACAATGAATCTATTTAACTAAATTCCCCTTCTGAAAAATCACTAGGAAGATATGTTTTTATGGTTTCTTGAGATGAAATTGAATTTTGTATAATTTTGTCAAATTCATTGGATAGAATCTTCACTATGAAGTCAATGGAAAAAGTATCCCATGTTAGTTTTTTCATATTGAGTTTGTAAAGAGAATTAAATATTTAAATACATGTAAATAAATATATTATTTCATGGAAGAATCTTGATAATGTTATCAAGTTGTTCCTATTATTTTGGAAAGTAACCCAAAGTGGAGTGTCCTCTGAGGGATGAGGTGTTATAAATTTTTATGGACATAAGGATCGAATAACATTATAACTTTTTCATAAATTATTTAATGTGACAATGAAAATAGAGTCATTCAACATTTTAATAATAAAAAAGTAAATATTGTGATACTCACTGAGATCTAAGAAAGGTTTTAAAGGGTTTATTAGTGTAGATATATAAATATTGTTTTATATAAGTCATCAAATCCTAACTTTGTGGGAGTTTTAATAACCTAATGAAGTTTATGTTTGAGCTAGATAATCAATGTTTGAGTGGGACATTTGAATGTGAATTTTTTTTCTTCTTCCTAAAATTATAGAGGAACACTACCTATATAAAGGAGATTGTTTATCAAGAAGATGTTTAGATGTTATTATTTCTTGGTTATGTGTTGGAAAAGTGAATATTGATTTGATGAACCATGTAAATATGTTTTGGTTAGAAGGATACTGAATAGTTTTTCCCATCCCTCGTATCATATGAATTTTGTGAAGGATTATCATAAAAACAAGTGTATAATGGTGACTGGATAAACAGGTTGGAATGGTAATTAGATGAATAAGGAATCAGACCATGGTTCATCAGACCAATCATATATAATAAATAAGATATTGAATAAATATTTTTCTATAGAAGTCTAGGATGGTGTTATTCCTCACTATTTTGAAAGAAATTCAATAAGAAAAAGAAGAAATTAAAGGAATAGAAAGTGTTAATAATGTTTAATAATCATTGTGATGACATATTGATGTCTGTTGGTGAAGTTCAATATAGATGTTACAAAACATTGTTATATGTTTTATTATTGTGAGTATAAAATTAAATGTAAATTCACTATAGTACTACATAAGTGAACTGATATTACTTGAGTTATATAACCCCTAAAAAGATTATCATTTTAGTGGTATGTGTGGTCGGGGATTACTTCCATTCCATGTTAGGGAATATATACTATTATGTAGTAGAGAACCCTGTAAATAATTGTTTTATTGTGGTCTTTCATGGTAGATTGTTATCAAAAATAGTAATTTTACACTAACTGTAGTTAAAAGAATCCTCATAAAGTATGTAAATATAAAAAATATAATATCATAAACTCATCCCCTCCCCTCTCTGTGATTACATAGATCATGATTATACCTTTCAATACCAGGTACAGTGTATAGTAAATAAGAATTGCACATTAATATATGATATCTTTTAGTGATCCTTTACATATGCTTATGATACAATGTTTTATATTTTCATGAACTTTCTCAAGTCCTCAAAAAACAAGAAACTCATATATGAAAATGGAAAAGCGTAATGGTAATCCTTGATCACCATAGGTTATTATAAGTATTGGGGTATTACAGGATTTATAGTTGGGAATGATTTTAACCAATAAATAGAAATATAAAATAATTAAGATCTCATAGAAGAAATAATATATATAAATATTTCAATATAAATAAAAACATATATAGGATCTATATAAATGATATCTAAAATAAAGAAAAAAATCAAAGAATGATGAGTTGTTATCTATATGGGAACTCTAGGTCACTCTCCATCCTCATTGCTAGCACACTCTATAGGTGAACATGAACAAGAAGTTGAACCAACAAAATAGCTCTAGTCCACTGATGTTGAGTGGAAAATATAGGTTGTGTTCATATAATATCTCAGTATTTAAACACCACATAATTTACTCTTGTCCTTTAACAAAATATTATATAAACAAAATATTGGAAATATGGTTATATAAAATATTTTTACCACTTAAACAACCAAACAATGCCTTCTAAAATCAACGTTTTGATAAAAAAACATGACATTCCATTTTAAATATATTCCCATTGAAAAATATGGTTTTCAAAAACAAACTTCAAAAAGAAAACCAATATCCATGATAGTGTATATGTTCTAACCATGGTTATTCTAGGCATGAATTGGAGTATGATTTGTGTTTTTTGTCAAGCCTCAGTGGATGTTCAGAATGCGTGCCAGCAAAGTGATCGTACAGTTCCAGCAGACAACAGTATTGAAGGTGGTGCCATTTCGAAGTGTTTTCCAAATTTTTGGGCCTCAAAATCAGAAAATTAAGAAATTGATTATTGGTAAAAGATGTGATGAGAAAAGAGGAAGTGGTGCACGAAAAATAAAGGCATTGCGTGAAATATTTGAGTGGGGCGCGAAAAACATCGAGTTGTGCGCAAAACAGTAGGTTTTCATGAAAAACAACGGGTTGGCACGCAAAACACCATGGTGTGTGAAATAGAGGATCAAGGGTTTTTCGCAAAAATAATATTTTAGAATCAGAACGTCGAAAAGTGGGAAAGGCATGGGCTGCGCAAAAAATCTGGATATGTGCGCAAAAAACGATAATTTTGCGAAATATTATGCGCCAGTTGAGATGTATTACGCACCACAGGTGGTCTTGCGCATGGGGGTCTCAGAAGCCTATAAATAAGAGGTGACCCCCTCATTCGGGATAGTTGAAGACTCATTGAATAACTGAGGTCCGATGCACGTAAAATGACCGCGTAAAGGGGTTTGTGTGAAATATTCTAGATTGCGTGAAATATTTCAGGATGCGCGAAAAAGGAATAGTTGCCCGTAAAAATTGAGGTAGCGTGTAAAATATTCAGGTGCGTGAAATAGAGTGTTTTTGCAAAAAATATTTTTCCACGTGAAAAGGAAATTTTGAGTGCAATAGTAATGTTTTGTGCGCAGAGGGTTGGTGTTGTGTGCAATTGTCAGTGAAGCTTTTCTATACGTTCTGGTTATCCGGTTCAGTGGTTTTGTGCATTCTAGTGCATCAATTCCGGACCTCGATGCAAGTAGAGTCTCGTGCTAAGTAGAGACAATGACTTCATGTCAAATCTGTTGAACATACCTTCATGTCCATAAACTAAGCAGGACTTCATCAACAGTAGTGAGCCAGGGGGAGTCAATAGGAGTGACCTGAGAGAAGCAGTAAGCCATCACTGAAAAATTGTTAAGGCAGTAAGCTTGGGACATAGTGACAGTTCCCAAAACTTTGTAATCCATATCTAGTGATTTTTTGTGGAATTATGTACGACCGACAACCTATTGGCGTATGCTCCTTGGATATAGCCCATAGTGGTGAACCAAGTAAAAAGTGGTGTGTCTTCTATGTGCATGTGAATGTTTAATTTCATATCTTTTTCATCATACAGGTTCAACAAGTTCCTACCAACGTGGGAATACGATCCATCACATTAAAAGAAAAAGATGTCACCCTGATTCACCCCTCCCCTCTCTGGGTGTCCTGGGGTCCTTCAAGTGGTATCAGTGGGAGGTTACCGGTGTTGAATTTGTCCTTTGTCGTTATGGGGAATGCAGTCAATGTCATGGGAGTCGCTCACTTTGATGGAAGTAATTTCCAGATCTGGAAGAAAAGAATTAGGTCTCATCTGATATCTCTTGGAATGGATGTTCTATTTTATACTGTGCAAGGAATACAAGTCACTAATCAAATAGGATTGGGTATGACTGAAACAGATAGTATAATTCTTGATGAAAATGCTAAAGCACAAAATGCACTAACTGCAGCCCTTTCTGATCAGATATTTTTGAAGGTGATGAATTTCACCTCAGGAAAATCCATGTTGGATAAACTCAAGAATATTTATGAAGGAGATAGAAAAGTGAAGGAGGCAAAACTACAAGTGCTGCACAATAGGTTCGATGATTTGAAGATGCATCCTGATGAGAATGCAGCCTCCTTCTTTAATCGAATCACTGAAGTAGTTGGATCAATTCAGGTCATAGGATAAGAAATCAAAGACGTTGACATTGTGAAGAAAATACAGAGAAGACTTCCACCTCTGTATAATGCAAATGTATCAGCCCTTGAGGAATGAGATCATTCAAAACATTCTTTGGATGACCTTCTAAGAATCTTGTTAGCATATGAAATGAGAATCATACCAGAAGATGCTACGAGTCGTGTGAGTAAGGAAATAGAATTTAAGGCCATGGATAAACTAAAAACTACCAAAGATAGTAGTGGTGAAGATGATGAAGAAAAAGATATTCTTTCTCTAATTTCAATGATGTTCCATAAGTGAAAATGGAAATTCAAAGGGATGTTACCTCTCGCATGTTTTCGTTGCGGAAAAGTTGGGCACATTGCCTCTCAGTGTTTAAGAAAGATCAATGATGAAGATAGTGAATATGAAAGCTTCGAGAAGCTTCAGAAAAGGTTCTTCAAAAAGAGAGACTTCAAATCTTGAATGAAAATGAAAAGGAAGGGTTTTGTTTTTGAAGTGGAAGAAGATGATAATGATTTCAGTGATTATGAAGAACCAAAATTCAAAACTGGGAACCATGCTTCCATGATGGCCACTATTGAAAAGTCGGAAGATAATGGTGGAAAAAAACAGCTGATAACTTGTGCAGATACCGAGATGCAACTTAAGGATGTTTTTTGTAAGCTTAAGACAAAATGTAAGAGTTGTAATAAGTGTAAATCAATTGTAGAAGAATGAACTGAATACGTTGATCAACTTGAAGCTAAAATTGAATGACTGGAATAATTTGTAAAGGTAAAGTCTAAAATCATTGAATGCAATGATGATGTGGTGGATCTGAAACTGATAATTGAAGAGCAGGCAAAGGTCATCAATGACCTCACCTCCAGACTAGAAGAAAAATACAAGACTACTAAGGCTCTTGAAGAGGAATTTGTTACTATTAGGAGTAAACATGAGACCTAATCAATTTCAAATGAATCAAGGAAGAAAATACATTTTGGAAGATTCTCAGATGCAGAATTACTGGCAAGAGCCAAGTGTGGTTTAGAAGGGGTTGGAAAAAATTTTAGTGATCAAAGACCCGCTTGCATGGGAAAGAGTGTAATTGGCTGTGAGGCTGAGACATCAACTACTGGAAGTGAAAAGATCCAAAATAAAGATAAGATGAAAGTGGAACATGTGGAATCATTTCCTAATGTTTTGAAAAAGGAACCATCAATCCAAACTAAAAGGAGAACTGAAAATTATCCTCAAACATTCATAAATGACATAAAATATAACTTTTCTCCCAAGGAAGAATGTATAAAGAGAAATTAAAGAGAAAAGACCTTTCATCTCATGAAGTGTCAGTTATCTGGATATCTAGGCCATACCATGTATTATTGTGAAGAGGCAAGACGCTATCTAAATGGAGATAATATAGAAGTTCAACAAAGCAGAACAAATTCATATCCTAATTCTTATAGAAGAAAAAATTTATATGGATATTGTTATCGTTGTTATAATATTTTCCATAAGGCTGCTAATTTCAGGTAGAGAAGGGACATGGACACCTCATACCAATGTTCAATACAAGTCAAGTCTCGACAGCAAGAGGGTGTTGCTCTATCAAACATGTTTTCGCCTCTCAAAGAAGATTTAAACTATGAATAACCTGGGTATGTGGAAGAGATAATTGAAATGCCATCGGTTCTCTTTACTCAATGCAATGTCTCGTGGAAGGAAAGAAAGAAGATTGAGAAATCCATCCTTGCAGAGGTGGACCTTAAAGCTATAAAGAACAATAGTACCTGGATTCTGGATAGTGGTTGTTCATCTCATATGACAGGTAATGCTGGCCTGTTAATAGATATCAAAAGGAAGGTTGATGGTACAGTACGATTTGGTATTGATAGAGCTTTGAAAATCAAAGGGAGTGGAAGTACCGAATTGGATAATGGAGAACTAAAGAAGACTGAATTCCTTTATGTAGATGGTCATCGTCATAATCTACTCCGCGTGAGTCAAATCTGTGACTTAGGGCTTATAGTTACTTTTAATCAGAAATGTTGCACTATCAAGGGAAAGACATGAAATTATCTTATGAAGAGATGTAGAACAGAAGTCAACTTGTATCAAGTTGATAGTGAAGAAAATGTTTGTTACATGACTATTGAAGAAGAAACAAATTTGTTGTATCGGAGACTGCGACACATCAATCAAAAAGACAAGGAGAAAATATCAAAATTGAGGATTGTCACGGATATTCCCAACCAGAAGCGTGAGCATGAATAGTCTTGTGATGTCTGCATTCGTGGGAAGCTGGTCTGCAGTTCATTCTAGCCACAGAAGAAAAGGGCATTTAACCTTCTTGATCTGATTCACACAGATGAATGTGGGCTGATAAATGTTGCTGGAACTCATGGATAATGGTACATTGGCCTTTTCATCGATTATTATAGTAGAATGACATGTGTGATGGTCATTAACTAGAAATAACATGTCCTTGACTGCTTGAAAACATATCAGTGACTCGCCGAGAATGATACCGGAAAAACAATCAATGTTTTGAGATCTGACAATGGAGGAGAATACACGTCCATTGAATTTGAAAATTATCTTTAGAAGCATGGGATAAAGCATGAGGTAGCTTCTATGAGAACTCCACAACAAAATGGAGTTGTTGAACAAAGGAATCGACAGGAGAACAACATGGCACAAACTATGATGATTGAGAGTCATATTCCACAGCATTACTGGAAAGAGGCTCTTCAAGCTGCAGTGTATATTCTGAATCAAACAGAACATTATACGGGTGAGAAAAAGACACCATACGAATTGTGGCATTGAAGGAAGACTTCTTTAAAATAATTTCGTGTCTTTGGAAGTAAATGCTTCATCAGAAACAAAGAAGGAAATCAAGGGAAGTATGACGACAATGCAGATGAAGGAATCTTTCTCAGTTACTAAATGAATAGCAAAGCCTACAAATGTTTCAACAAACGTTTATGAAGGATTTTGGAAAGCAGTGATGTTAAGATAATTCAAGAGAAAACCACAAATTCTTCTATGACGTCATATGATTATGTGATAAAAAGTGAGAAAGTAAGTGAACGTGGAGAAAATAAAAATAAAAAAATAGAGGAACATGTACAAAACACTCAGTAGTAACATCATGATGTTGACTCAGAAGAAGAATCTGAAGAAGAAATTGTGGCTGAAGAGAATGCACATGATCATTGCATGAGAAATTGAAGAGGTGATAATGATCCATCCAACATAATTGGGGACAAGAGTGCACCCACTCAAACAAGTAGGATGAGAAATAACATGTAATCTGCATTTCTGTCAGTTGTGGAGCCATCCCCATTTGAAGAATCTACAAATGATGAATCTTGGGTGAAATCCATGAATGAAGAATTAGATCAAATTGACATGAATCAGACATGGGATCTCATCCAGAGACCCAAAGGTCACAATGTTATTCGTACCAAAAGGATCTTCAAAAATAAGTTTGATGAGCAAGGAAGTGTCATCAGAAACAAGGCATGACTGGTATGTAAAGGATACTCATAGATTGAAGGCATTGATGTTGAAGAATCCTTTGATCTAGTGCCTAGAATTGAGTCAATCAGGCTTTTCCTAGACATGGCACTCCATAGAGGATATAAAGTATATCAAATGGATGTCAAGACAGCATTCCTGAATGGTGGTATCGAAGAAGAAGTCTATATTGAAAAACTAGTGGGTTTTTTTAGGTACTGATGAAACAACGGTCTCAAAACTGAAAAAATCTCTATATGGTTTGAAGCAGGCACCATGGGTGTGGTACTCGCGGCTGGATTCATATCTCAAGATGATGGAATTCAAAAGATGAGGAGTAGATCACAATCTCTATGTGAAGAATTTTCCAAAAGATCAATTCATGGTACTAGTCTATGTTGGTGATATCATATATTGTGGCAGCAGGCAGAAATCAATGGATGAATTTTCCAATCACATGAAATAATAATTTTAAATGTCTATGATTGGGGAGCTCACATATTTATTGGGACTACAAGTGATTCAAAAGAAGGAATACACTTTCTTTTCTTAAGAAAAATATGCAAGAGAGCTGTTGAAGTAGTTTAATATGCAAGACTCCAAACCAATTTCAACTCCGATTGCAGTTGGAACTAAACATGGAAACCATGAGAATGGGAACTCTGTAGATCCCACCATATACAGGATGATCATTGAGAGCCTACTGTACCTGGTAGCGACACGACAAGATATTGTCTTTGCCACATGTCTTGCATCCCGCTTTCAGAGTAATCGAAAGGAGAAACATATGACAGCAGTAAAAAGAATCATGATGTATATTGAAGGTACTCATAATTCTTGATTATACTTTGCTATAGGACGAGACAGTGAATTATCAGCATTTTCTGATGCTGACTGGGCTGGAGATGTAATAGACAGAAATTCCACCAGTGGTGGAACATTCTATATTGGGAGTAAATGTGATGTCTGGTTGAGAATGAAACAAGAAAGTACATCTCCTAGTACTGCTGTTGGTGATTATATCTCTTCCACAAATTCATGCAGTCAACTGCAATGGATGAAGCAACAACTAACAGATATTGGTGATGAAGTGAAGAAACCCATGGTAATTTACTGTGATAACAAGAGCGAAATTGATCTTACGAAGAATCTTGTTCAGCATCCTCGTACAAAACATATTGAAATCAGATATCAGTTTATCAAAGAAATGGTTGGGAAAGGAGTGAGTAGAATGGAGCATGTGGGAACTAATGAGAAATTCGTGGATATTCTGACCAAGCCATTGTCATTAGCTGTGTTTGAGAAACATTTGCTGAACCTCAGTGTCCAGCCACCTCCTAGTGCATAAGGAGGTAACGAAATTCCCCTCTCCCCGTTTTTGATAACTGTTTTTATCTATTTATGGATGTGATATAGGTTTGTGGGGTAGATACTATCCAGGGTGAGTATGGTTTGATCTGAACAATGACCACATTACAGGTCCATGGGTTTCTTGTTAATGGGGGAGAATGAAATAAATTCAAGGCTTGTTCAGGCATGTAATGCTTCTATGATGAGTATGATGAGAATGAATACATTGGTCATGTAATGCTCCTTGGGTGTCATTGAGAATTCCAAAACACAGGAATCCAATTAAAGCTTTCTCTCTTGTTTTCTACACTGACCATTGCTCTGGTAGACTTAGAGTGTTGGCTGAGTTGATTCTTGCGTTTTTTGGTTTTCTTGTGGATGGTGATCTATTGAATTTATTTGGTGATTGCCAACAAACACAAAGGGGGAGATTTTTGGAAAAATGGATATTCTAGGCATGAAATGGAGTATGATTTTTGTTTGTTGGGAATCCTCAGTGGATGTTCAAAATGTGTGCCAGTAAAGTGATCATACATTTCCAGCAGACAACAGTATTGATGGTGGCACCGTTTCCTAGTGTTTGCAAATTTTTAGGGCCTCAAAATCGGAAAATGAAAACATTGATTGTTGGTAAAAGCAGTCATGTGCAATGTCGAAGTGGTGTGATAATAATAAAGGCTTTTTGTGGAATATTTGAGTGGGGCAATAAAAAAGTGGGTTGCGTGCAAAACAGCGGGTTTGTGAGAAAAATAGCGGGTTTTCACGCCAAACAACATGGTGCACGAAATACAAGATCAAGGGTTTTTTGCGAAAATAATGTTTCAGAATCAGTACGTTGAAAAGTGATAAAGGCATGCGCTGCGTGAAAAATCTGTAGATGTGCGCGAAATATGATACTGGTGAAAAATATTACGCACCAGATGAGATGTTTTACGTGCCACTGGTGGTTTTGTGCGTGGGGGTCTCAGGTGCCTATAAATAAGAGGTGACCCCCTCATTCGGGATAGTTGAAGACTCAGAGAAGATATGAGGTCTGATGCGCGTAAAAGGATTGTGTAAAGGGGTTTGCGCGAAATATTCTAGATTGCTTGAAAAATTCAAGGATGCTCAAAAAAGGAAGAGTTTCCCATAAAAATTGATTTAGCGCATAAAATATTCAGGTACACGAAAAAAGCGTGTTTTGGCGCAAAATATTTTTCCGTGCAAAAAAGAAAATATTGCGTGTAATATGAAGGTTTTGCGCGCAGAGGGTTGGTGTTGCGCGCAATTGTCAGTGAAGATTTTCTGCACATTCTGGTTATCTAGTTCAGTGGTTCTGTGCGTTCTAGTGCGTCAATTCTGGACCTCGATGCAAGCAGATTCCCGTGCTAATAAGAGACAAAGACTTGTAGGAAAGTCTATTGAAGATACCTTCACGTCCATAAAATGACTGGGACTTCATCAACGGTATTGAGCCAGTGAGAGTCAACGGGAGTGACCCAAGGGAAGCAGTGAGCCATCCCTGAACAATTCTAAAGGCAGTAAGCCTGGGACATAGTGACTATTACCGAACCATTTTAATTCACATCTAGTGAAGTTTAGTGGAATTAGGTACGACCAAAAACCAGTTGGCATATTCTTCGTGGATCTAGGACTTAGTGGTGAACCGTGTAAAAAGTGTTGTGTCTTCTCTGTTCACTTGAATGATTACTTTCTGATCATTTTCATCATACATGTTCAACATGTTCCAACCAACGTGGGAACAAGATCCATCACTTTAAAAGAAAAAATTGTCACCCTGATTCCCCCCATACCTCTCAGGGTGTCCCTGGGTCCTTCTGTATAACCAATTGGTATTTGAAATGAACACAACAAATAGTGTGTATCATATAAACACTACCAATAAATGAGAAAGTGGGATGAATAAAATCATTCTAATATAATCATAACATATAGTCAATGTACCTAAAGAAAATAGTGGAACAGACAAGGTATATTGTCCTGAAAATATACTAAACATATCAAGTGGATTCCTTATAAATACTATTTTTGGATCCAATGGTTAGTGTATGATATTCCACATAGTCTATCACTAATTTTTCTACTCTCACCTGGACTTCTCTAGTGGAACAACGAACCTTGTCCATTCTCCAAACATAGAGAATATAGTTTGTATCATAAGAGCTAGATAGTCATTGTCACTCAACCATATAGATAATTTCTAATATCCAATGATGACAGTAATATGTGATATATGAGGAGACCATCACATTCATGACAAAAACTATAACCCACAAATTCCAGCTTACATGCCAATCCAAATATCCCAACACCTTCCATGAAAATACACTCTCTCTTAGAGGACCTAAATTATGGTTTCCATCATCAAAAAAGCATTTTAAAGGTACCAAACGGTATTGATAATCATTAATGTTTAAAACCACGTTCCAAATAAATAGTTTAAGGAACCAAACAAGCCTAAGCACTCTAAAAAATTAAAATATTTTTCAATGAAATCTACTAAGGTACAAATTGGCTATAGTGTTGAAAATAAAAAATCACATCAACAAAAACGATTTTCATTCAAAATCCATTTTTAAAACGAATATAATCATCCAAGTACAATTTCAAGGTTCTGAAGGGACCTTTTAGGCAATATTTATCAATAACACACTACTACAGTTGGAAATGGGCCTCCACTGAAAAAATTATGAAACATTTCATGAAAATATAATTTAGTAGAATTTAAAAACTATGAAAATATTTAAGGTAGGAAATAATTTTACAAATTTGAAATTATATGAATTTTAGCATTTATATGAATGATAACCTCGATATACACAACCCATGAACATATTGAAATGCACAAAACACACCAAAATTTATGGGGATATATATTTTTATTCCAAAAGATCGTTTTTTGAAAACAAAAGGAAAACCATAATAAAGAATAAGATTTCTCACATAAGTACCAAAACTGTAAAATGGAAAAACACTAATAAATAAATTCATGCATCCCATCCAATTTTTTCAAACTCAAACAAGGGAAAATTCAACAGAAAAAACACCCAAATTCATTTTAAATAATTCCTAGAATTTTCGTAAACACCACAAATATATATACATTAGATACATATAGGAACAACTATAGAAACACTTTAAAACCACATTTTCATAAAACCAACAAAATTGAACTTCTTTAAACCCATTTTAGAAAAATTGAAGCAAGAATAACATCACTAAAACACATTGGGAAAATAATATGAATAATATGGAATGTTTCATAATATAAATTGACAAAAACATATACCTCAACAACATGTGAATGCAATAAAACCTCAGGAATGGGAGAAAGGGAACCTAAGTATCAAACTGGACACCCTTTATTATAAGAAAACATAATAAAATATAATTCCACATCCACATGGTTTCATCCAATTGAAAAACAATCCTTGGAAAAAAGAAAAATAATAGTGATTCTATATAAGAGATGGAAAACATTCCAAAATCCCCTGAAATCTCACCAAGAATAAAATGTGGAGCGTCAATATAATTCGGATGTGTAATTTAAAAGGTGAATGAGAGACCCTTCAAATGCCTTATCTAAATGGGGTGGATATGGGATGAATAATGATTTATTATTAAGAGTTCATATTATTAATTTCATGATTTATGGATTCTAGGAAAGTCGCATAGGTGGGCGACATAGTATTCCAAACCATGCACCAACCATGATCATCAAACACATATAAAATTCAATGAAATAATTTAAACAATTTATGATATCATTGAATGATTTTACCAGAAAATTCCCATTTATTTAAGGGTTTTACTAAAAATTTTGAAATTAAAAATAAAAAATTAAATGTCAATTAAAATTAATGAAAATATTGAATTATGAATTTTTCAATTTAATTATATATTATGTTGAGTGTTAAATACTATTTTTCAAATTATATGCCTATATAAAATTGGGCCATATCTACAAGCCCTCAACCCATGGGACATGGAACCAAATAGCCAGCCCAAGTGGGACAGTTGGCCAAGGAATGCCTGAGGGAAACCTCATTGAGAGGATGGTGTGGACCACTGGGAGGCCGTTGTGCAACACATAGACTTATGTATATGTGGGCCATGCATGTGAGGATTGTTGTAGTTTATTTTTTATAGTGAATTTGAAATCTCATAATGGTACATAATTCTGAGCAATGGAAGTTGTCCGTTGTTATTTTAATGATTTCATCCTCCACTCTTTCATTCATTGTGGGACAATTGTATTCCAAATATTATTGATCAATACTGATATTGAAATTTTATGCCACACCTCTACTAATCCAACGCTTAGATAGAAACAACCACTACCCTCTGCCATTGACATTTCTCAACACAACCACAACCATGAATACTAAACAAAATATAACTCCATGGCATTCTACATGGTATCTCAATCACGAGAAGATATTCCACCATTAAAGCCCCAGACCATAAGGGATTGACTCAAATACCTAAAAATATTTTCATGATGTTTATTTAAAGAAATTATCTATCCATTATGAATTTTATATTATTTGACGATCTGACTCTTTATTAGATGTCCTCAACACAACCTTCACTTCCCTCGCCACTATTGAGAATCATTTTAAATTCAATTTCTCCCTGAAGATCATGCTCCCATTCATGTGATGATCGTTTCATCTCCAGAAGTCCTTCCTGCAAACCAAGAAAACCTATGATATTTTGAGTTTCAAATTACTATTTTTTAATATCATCATTCAATGGATATTTTTGGTCTTGGGTTATATAATAGGAGATAAGGATCAAGGATCGAATTATTAGGCCTATAAAATAAGTGGTCCTATCCACAACTAGGGTGTTGACACCGTAGAGGGAAGCCTCAAACTAGAGGCCAATAGCTATTGGTTTCATTTTTGTTCTTTAATTTTATTTTTATTTTTACTATTCGTAGTATTATTTTTTATTTAATTATAACATAGTTTCTTAATAATTCTTGAATTTTATAAAGTCAAGTGTTTCATCCCAAAAGTATTATAATTATTATTCTTCATCTTATTTATCATTTTTTGTCATTATATTTTTAGTGATTCATTTCATTACTAAATTATATTTATATTTCTTTATCTATTTTATTTTATTATTTTATATTTACATGAAAATTATTATTATTCTTTTTTTATTCTATTTATTTATGTGTTTCAATTTTCTTATTTTATCTCTCTCATATTAATGTTATTATATTTATATTATTTTTCACTTCTTCTCTTCTTATCAACATTATTATCTCTTACTCTCGATAATGATGGGATGAACTAATGATTTTATTTTTTGAATCTTAGGTGTTCTTGACTTCTTTTTAAATTTTATTTTTTGATTTTGGAATATGAAACTGACATTTATGAGTGCGATAGTTTCCCACAACGACATGAAACTAAATTCTATTTCTATTTATTTAGTTTTATCTTTTACTTCACTTACAATTATGAAACTTTCATTACATGGTGTAGTTGTTCTGATTAGTGGATGAAATGATAAATTATGTAGTTGTGTCCTATAATTTGGCACCCTATCAATTGAGATATTCCATTAACCATGACTATAAGAGGAGGTGTAATTAAGATTACATAGGCATTCATGATTTCAATAAAATCTAAATAATGTTATAGTAATTATAGTTTGACATATCATTACTAAATTATCAAAAAAAAATTATCCAATAAATAATAATAATGATAAAACGCTATGTCTAACCGCATACTAAGTAATTTCCTTTAAATAAATATCTATTTGGAATTGCATGGTAATTCATAAATACATATATTATCATTATTTAATAAAAAAAAATCCTCATTTTTTCATAAAATACTAAAAAACAAAAAAAAATATTTTATCAGAATTATTTTAATTTCATAAAAAATATTGAAGATCCACTAGTTATACCTCCCTGGTCAGCTACTATGCTATAATTAAAAAATGATAAAAAAATTATTTTACCAAACCCCATGAAAGGAATACATAAAGATATGATTTTTTTTATTTTAAATTTTTATCTTTCACAAGGTTGATATATTTTTACTACAATTATTAAAAATTGACAATAAATAATTCTTCATACCAGATGTTTTCAAATGATCATTTCTTTGATTCATGGAAATATTTCCTAGAGATACAAGAACAAGAAAACTACAACACTATGGAGGCCCTAAAATAAGGGGTTGATTATATTTTGGTACATTTCAAGAATACTCACAAATTTGTAACGATAGGTTTCTCACCTTTGGAATTGTTTGGAATGGTTGATAAACTTTGAGCTGACATGCAAAGACTTGAGGCCTTGGAGTAAGTACAGCTAGAGTTGGATATATTTTCTAAATATATTCATGATGTTATGGCCTAACATGAGGAACATCAACATCTCAACCATCTAAAAAATTTGATATTTGATGACCATAATTGGATAGAGTGGATTCATTATATGTAAGACATTCCTTTTGAAAAATATGAGATAAAAAAGATCTATATGACTTCTAAAAGAATTGTGAAATACAATATGATCTCCCATGATCCTAAAAAGTATAATATCTATCACCATTTCATATATTTCAATCCATGTAATAAGAGGAATCTACCCAAGTGGTGGAATTTTAAAAAAATATATTGGATCTTGAGTACAAACTTTCATCCACTAAGATCTAACTTCATTAGTCACTCACCACAAATAGAGAGATTGAATCTAAACAAAATAATGGTGTTTTTATTATATGAAACACTATCTCATTTTATTTTATTCAATCTAAATTGATTATTAACTCCCATTATTTTTTGTTTAAATATTAATCCAATCCGTATTTCCCTCAACGGATGAAAATGAAACAACACGAGCACCAGCTAGGGAACAAATAAAACGTACAATACTAATTGAATATCAATTCAAGGAAGTATGTATGTAAATCATGGGGGTTGAGCATTAGGATTATAAGACTGAGGCTTTTCATATTGAAAAAGATAATTATGATTTAGATTCTGAATGTTTAAATTAAATCTAGCTTAAAATATATTCTAACTACCCTTTAAATATTCAATTCTCACAACACAGTTTGCGATAGAATTAGACATTGAAGAGAAGGATTCATAAGTAGAAACCAATAATTATGATGACCCATACATCATAAAACCCCACCATGGAAGATGTATCTAATTATGAATTGCATATATCCATTATACTCTATCCACAGATTATTATTAACTATAAAATAACATGTTAAATCTGTGAAAATATGTATGTGATGGTTCTAGTTTATGAAACTCCATCCTACCACTGATTATGAATTATAGAGGCTATTTAAATTATGAAGGTATTAAAAATCCTTGGGCCTATGTAGGGTATTAAACCATGCCTTTTCATTGTATTTTCTTTCTAGTAATTTATATTTAAATTTAATTATTATTATTTATATGTACCCCACTCCACTATAATTTTTCTATCTTTAATGACTTGCTCCATGAGTTTTAATGATTGATTCTATCTTATTGGTCTATGATGACATAAGTGTGTAGGATGAAAACAATGAGGAATGATGATTATTATTAATGAGATAAGGAGATCACTCCTTCATTTACTATTTTTAAACTCCCAAAATTATTATTCCTAAAATAATCTTTCATCATTAAATAAAAAATTTCACTACTATTCTCTGAAAATATTATTTAATTAAATTATCTAGTAGACATGAGATTCTTATAAACAATGTTATTACAAGATTTATAAATCATTGATTATTAGATTAAATGAGAAATATATACAATTGAATTTTTGGATTGATTTATGTGTATTAAAATAGTGAATAATTATTAGATGGAATTAGTTTATTCATTTAAATGAAATTTCAAAATCTCATTTAATGGGTTAAATTTATAAAATTCATGTCAATTGATTTTTTTATCATTCATGCGAGGAGTGATTTTATAATGATATATATCCAAATCATTATAGTATTTATAGACCTGTTCTTTCTTATTTTATCTTGAGAAAATATCTTGAGTGATCTTGGTGAATGACACCAACTAGAACATGAATTGAAAGTTGTCAATGATATAACTGTACAAAAAAATATTTAAAATGTCCAAGGAATCTATTGATAAACCTTTATTCATAACACCACATTATAAATTTATCATTCCTTAAACCATAGATACCATGAATAACTGTCATTGGGATGATCCCTATTTCAACCCATTTTTATATATTCCAACCCTTCTCTTAGTATTTACATGATATTGTAAAGTTGAAGTGTGGGGGTTGGTAAAGTCATAGTAAGATGAATTAAATAAATTTTAAAGTTTGGTGGTTCTATTTTGGGGTATTTAAAAAGGTTTTGGATTCATTCATTAAACATTTATTATTTTCTATTCCTCCAAAAATTGAAAAAATAATTGGGTTGTGACTTGGAAGAAAAAAAAAATCACTATTACTAGATTAATGTTTTTTATCATAAGTGGATAGGTCATGGGTGTGATATTAATTCTATTAAAAACATTATATAAATTAATAAAATGAAAAAAAAAATTAGAAAAAAAATTATAAAATTTGATTGAATTCAAGAAGGTGCAGATCATCCATTATGCCATCACTATTCATAACCTTAAATTCAGCTCGAGAAGTATGTGTTACCATTTTTATGAGATAATTTCATTAAGAAATTACTATAGTTATCATGATCTATACTTAAATAGATAAACCTTCCCTTTGATCCATAAATTTTTAACATCAATTCCCCCCAAACATAATCTTCCAACTCATTTAAACCTTGATTATAAAGTCCTCAATATTTATGTGCCTTTTTATTTAAAAACTAGAGAAGTTAGGTATTTTTCAAGAAGATGGATAAATAGAATATACTCATGATATTAGAATAAATTTTATTGAATTTATATCATGATTCATGATAAAAAATATTCAATGGGAGTTAGATCGTGATATTGAATTTTTAAAAATAATAAATCGGGGAGCTTGAATGGGTGGAAGAAAAAGTTTCATCATTTTAACAAAGGGAAAAATCAAAATTCTATAATTTATTTTTTATTTAAAAATTGATAAATTGAATTGATATTTTATATTGAAATTTATATATTGGTTTACAATTGTTGACATTTAAATTTTATTTATTTAATTATAAATATTTCTATCATTGGTACCCTTTGAAATTAGATGATGTGATTTAATGATTGAGTAAAATCATAGTATATATTAGGGGGTATTTGTAACACCACAAGCATCCATGGTACGTTTCCCTTTGAATTATGAAATATCTTGCGTTGTACGCAACATCGAGATATTAACACAACACGACCAATCAAACTTGTTGTTTTGAATAATAAAATCCACTTTTTGAAATTTTATCAATTTTAACTTTCAAAATGGATTTAATTTTTGGGTTTGAAATATTGTAATTATCTTCTGGTTAATTTTAGGTATTTTTCTTAAAACATTCAGTTGTTGATGAATAGTGAAAAATAATAAATTTTTATGAAAAACAAATTTTTTAATCAAAATATTTTATGGTGCTAAAATATAATATTGAGTGGTTTTTATGTATAATTATTTATATATTTACCATTTAATCCAATTTTGGTCATTGGATGTAATTTCACATTTAAACTGGGCATAAGCAAGTGTCATTCTTTTGATAGTTATTATTTCTTAAAAACACACTTTTTGTTTTGACATTGAGAATTAATTTTAAATTAATTTATTCCCGTTTTGTGCTTTCAATTTTGAAAAAATGATTCCATATTTAGAATAAGTAGGTCCAAATTGTGTAAAAAGGTATCTTTTATTTTTAGACATTTTGAATAATTACTTCGGTTAAAAGCACTTCTTTGCTTTTAGTAAAATACTTTTACAAAGAGTCATATATGATATCTCATAGACAATAAATATTCATCAGAAATATAAAACAATTTCCAAAATAAAAGTACATTAATTACTATATTTTATAATTTAATAATTAAATTTATTTATGACACAATGAAGATGCATTATTTTCTTTATTAAGGAATGAATAAATTAAATAGTATTATAGATGTTAAAATAAGTATAATTTTAATGTTTTGACGCCATCCACAAATTTTAAAGGTTAATGTGTGATGTTAGTATTGATTAAATGAATTTTTTTCGATGTAATAATGTTGTTAGGAATTTAACGGAAACAAAATAGCAAATAGTGTCAAAATTGACATAAAAAAGTTTTTAAAAAAAATATTATATTATTAATTTATATTCAATTCCAAAAAATATTATTATTTTCCAATGGTCTTAAATACTATTATATATGTCATTAATGATCAACTTTAGGTTATCTTGGAAGTTTATAGAATGTTTATTATCAATATAATATAAAAATACAAAGAGACATGGTAAATGTCAAACTAATTAAATAAGAGATAAATCTAGAATATAAGGAAAATATAGTGACTCAAACCTATCTAAAATGAATTGGTTGAGTGGTTTTAAACCCATCCCAAACATAGACTCGAAATAAATCATTATTGAGCCATTATAAATGTAAAAATTATTTTATTATAAAATAATATTTCAATCTTTTCATAAGGTTCCCCTCACCCCTCTTATAAAAGGGCACTTCCACTTCTCTTAATTTTACAAATTAAAATCAATTTGGCTCAAAAAACCCCACCCAAATATAATCTCCACAATCCCTATTTCTTCCTAGAGGCCTTCCTTGAGTAATTAATCTACCCTAATGAGCCTTTGTGATCAAATCAAAAGGACGAACCGGAAGAAGAGGTAAATATTTCATCACCTCTTTCAAGTTCCATTCATCTTCCACATCCTCTTTATTTATTGTTTTAATTATAAAATAATCTCTCCAGTATATTATATATATTTTGATGTTATTATAAAAATATTACAACAATATTCATTATTTTATCCATCTAATGAATGTCATGTCACCATACATGCGTACATACAGCTTATCATCTCCACATCGTGGTGTAGTTTGTTGTTCAAACACTTCATCGTTTGGATCAGTATAATAATGAGTATAAATGATGAAAATAATAAATATAACAATTTAATTACTCTTTATATATGATATAACATCCAATTATATTCTATTTGAATATCAAAAGAATCATATAGTTGCGTATGCATACGTATGGATTACCGTCTCCATGAACGCTATGAGATTCATTTCCCATCGTATCCATTCAAGAATAATTTTCATTTTTTGATTAAAAATGATATTTAATGACTTAATATAATTATTAATATGAATATGATACATCCTATTAATAACAAACATTACTTATGAATCAATATATATAAAGGAAAATGAATCAGTTGACAACTAAAACAATGATAATACTAAATTATTATTACCAATTCAATATTAGAAGACAATATATGATATAATATTTATGTATATAGTTCGTGTATAATTTAATAACAATTATTTAACTATTATAAAGGTGGTTAACATACCCTATACCATGTAAAATTACAAGGTAAGTGTTAATTTAACAAACTCTTCATTATCTGAGGTTGTTTGTACGCAATTATCTACTAGTACCTCTTTATCATCCACATCTATGATTCATAATAATGAATATAAAAACATTTTTCGTATTTACTAGACAATGTGTTAAAATCATTTACACCCTTATTTTACCTTATAGTTTTTAAATGAATCAATCAGCCATTTTCCAAACAAGGTACTCTATGGCCTTTTCGACAAAATTAAGTTATGACTGTTTTTTTAACTTATACGGCGGGTTATTTTCTTCCATTATAACTTTGTCCAAGATAACCTTATATGATTATAATAATATATTCAAGATAAATGTTTTATTTTATTATTATGTTAATTTTATATGTTATCAAAAAAGAAAGATATATTTCTCTAAAAATATTTTGATTTCATGTATGTCAACATCCTTTGATAGATTTTTAACTTAATTGAAGTTGATTTATTATGATACAAAATTTCTATATTTTATTGAAGGTTTTGTGATATATTTCACTGTAGATGTGTTATTCCCACACAATTCATTGTTTATGGATAATGTATTGATATTTTTTATACTTGTTTTAATACGACTATTTATGTTATGTTTGAACCTTTTCATACGAGGAATGCATTGGACTTAGTAAGTGACGGTTGGAGCTCGCTATAGCTCCCCGATAAATATGTAGGTATCAAGAGACAAACTAGTGACTTCTAACAAGGCCTTGACATAATCATATTTTAATTCTGGCACAAGGCCTTGACTATGTGGTTATGAAGTTGGACATTATGAATTCCATCATTATGAAAGTGGCTATTGATATTACATGTGATTATTCAACTAGTTCAATATTAATGTTAACATGTAAATGGAATTATTAGATTTTATATATTCCATATTATGTAGAAGATCATGTTTAAAATGATTTTGTTTTAGTCTTAGTCATTTCCATAAATTTTTATGCTTATTTATAAAAGTTTCTCTCTATATTGTTATCCTTTCTGAACATCTGATCTCACCCCTTTCTATGTATTATTTTTCCCAGGATGCGAACAAATATTTTATAACTGACCTGTAGAAATAGTTTGAAGGGATATGAGTGTGGTCTATGGAAACAATTTTGTTGTAGTTTTTTTTCATTATATAATATAATGTAAAACTTATGAAATAATCTAGTATTTCCCAGGAAACTAAACTGATCGGTCTTCTGCGACATGATTTCCATGTATCATGCCAATGTTAAGTAATAAGGCACTGACTATAGGTAACTAGGGTAGGGCGTTACAGTTGGTATCAGAGGAAGATTAGTAAAAACCATGGAATCTTGATTTAGATAAACTATGATTAGAGCACATTACCCTATGATAGACTTTGAGGATTAGTATAAACTAACTTCCAAGAATTTCGATATTGTAGAGATTTTGTGAGTTTTCCAATCAATACATAACTATCTAGATACGAGCATGTAGAGGAAGCTCTGGCATAGATGTACCTATGGGTAAAACCCAAAAACACCACTTTGAGCTAGACTCAAATGGGAACAGGTGTACGACAACGGACCTTGATGCACTATTGGTTACGACACTCCCAGGGGATATGCTTAGGATAATTCTCATTTTCATTACAAATAATTATAAAGGGTTTATGAGTATATAATTCCTTAAATAATACATTTTTATGACAATGGATTATACCATAAACTATTCTATTTATGTTAAATGTTTTACATGTTTGGAATTATGTATTTTTATTCATAAACTAATTTAGTGTATGATAATGTTTAGAAATGGAACCTAGTGGAAGGAATGGAAACTGTATCAAGGCACATAATCAATGTAGGGATTTCACTCCCACTCATGATAATTATAGTGTATATGGTGAATAAACATGTATTGATCATTTTATCACCATAATGGGACAACTCACTCAGGTTATGAATAATAAACTTACCCGTATGTAGCACCCTGATCCACCACATGGAGGATCAATGTTAGATCACTTCATGAGGAAACAACCACCAACACTCAATGGGAGTAACAATCCATTAGTAGTTGTTCAATGTGTAAATTACATAGATAAAATATTCCACACCATGGGGAGTAGTGAAAGGGAAAAGGTTGTCATCACAGTTTACCACCTCACTGGAGATGCTGATCAATGCTGGTCATTTATTCAAAACAAAAAAGAAGATGAAGAAGTATCAAATATAGAATATCGGGAGTTTAAAATGATTTTCTTAGAAAATTACATTCATCGTGACCATTGATAAAATATGGAAAGTATATTATTGAGTCGGTGGCAAAAATAGGATGAGAATGTCACAATGTATGAAGCTAACTTTCCATGGTTATTGAGGCATGCTACAGATTATATACGTAAACCAAGAAGTATGATTGATCATTTCATTGATGGGTTAACACCATTTCTATTTTGATAAATAGTCTCATAATACTTCTCATCATATGAATATATTTTATCTTGTGAAATCATGGCAGAAAAATAATTCTCTATGTCTTATGACTTTAATGTAAAGCAAGAGAAGAAGAGATCTGTTCAACACATGAGAAATGGAAATAAAAGGAAGAATTGAAAAGTTGAATATCCATCCTGCAGTAAATGTTGGATGAAACTCCATGGAAGTTTCCTGAAGGGAATGGAAGTCTGTTACACGTGTCGTGAAAAGGACACCAAACTTGTTATTATAAGGGGAATAAAGAGGTTGTCAATGATTAATGCTAAAATTGTAGGTAAAGGGGGAATTATGAAAATTAATGTCTTAAGCACTAACGAAACATACCTATGAATAGGCCATGTTATGAATGCCATGATTGTGATATTACTACAGTTTAGGTTGAAGCTCTAAAAGACGTGGCGACAGGTAATATAATGGATTTTTCATGATTAGTTAATGATTTATTTGATTCTAGATCCTCTCATTGTTTCATATCTTCCCAGTTTTCTATGAAAATTAGATATTTCCAATTTGATTTAACAAAGGAGTTTTCAGTCAAAAGTCTTAATGGAAGTATCATTGAAAGAATGTTTTGTCAAATAGTCCCCATTAAAGGATATAAATGTTCTTTATCTACTGAACTCATCATCATACCCATTATTAAATTTGATATAATCCTCGGTATTGATTATCTTTCAGACCATGATGAAATGATTTATTGTAAGAAGTAGGAGGTTTGTGATTTTTGATGATGATGATAATGAACACCTTATCTTAAGAATAGAAACATCACCACCGGATTCTTATCTAGATCGACCCCCAGTAGCTCAACTAAATTCAATTATTGGGGAGGAAGAGAATGAAATAACTATGGGTGAGAAAAAAATGTTCAAATAGAGGATTTAATTTTTGTACAATTGTATATTCCTGTATTTCCATAGTATTTACATGGACATCCTCCAGAATGAGTAAGGGTGTTTTCCATGGATTTAATTCATATTTCAAGGCCCATATCGAAGACCCCTAATAGAATGGACAATGTGGAATTAGTAAAACTAAAGAAACAACTAGATTAATTGAGTAGTAAGGTATTTATTTTCCATATTGTTTCTCCATGGGGAGACTATGTCCTTTTTGTTAATAATAAATATGGGTCTATGAGGTTGTTCATTTACTATAGGGAGATCAATGCAATAAAAATAATGAACAAGAATCCCCTAACTTGTATTAATGATTTATTTGACCAACTTCATGGAGCTCAATATTTTTCAATGATTTACCTTCGATATGAATACCATCAGTTGTGCATGATGAAGGAAGACATTCCGAAAACACATTTCAAAACAAGTTATGGGCATTACGAGTTTAAAGTAATTCCTTTTGGATTGACTAATGCACCCTATGTCTTCATGGATCTAATGAATTGGGTTTTCAAATAATTTAATGATGACTTTGTTGTGGTATTTATTGATGGTATCTTGGTATACTCCAAAATCTAAAAAGATCATGAAAATCACTTGCGCATTATCCTGAAGACTCTTAGAAGCAATGATTTATATGGGATTTTTAGAATGTGTGAATTCTAGAATCAAAAAATTTATTCTTGGCCATATTGACTCTAAGGATGGGATCATCGTTGATCCTTCAATGACCAAGGCAATCCATGAACGGCCAGCACTGACAAGTATAACTGAGGTACAAAGTATTATTTGTTTAGCAGGTTATTATCAGTAGTTTGTCAATAATTTTTCCTGATTGGCTAACCCATTAACCAAGCTAACACATAAATTGGTTAAATTTGATTGGAAAAAAGAGTGTGAAATTTTTTTTGATGAACTTAATTGAAATTTTTTCAATTCTTTTACATTGAATCCACCATCAGGGAATGATGTGTTTTTTATAGTGAATCTTCAAAGAAAGGACTTGGTTGTGTCCTTATGCAGAATGATATGGTTATTTATTATGCATCATGACTACTAAAAATTCATTAACAAACCAATCCTACTCATGATATCTAGTTAGAAACTGTAATATTTTCATTCCAGACATGGATACACTATCTATATGGTGAAAAATGTGATATTTATACTGATCAGATGATTTTGAAGTATATTTTCTACAAAAAGAACTCAACATGAGGCAAAGGTGATATCTTGAACTACTCAAGGATTATGATTCCTCTATACACTACCACCCGAGGAAGGCAAATAAGGTGGCAGATGCTTTGAGTAGAAAGGTTCATGAGTTTTGGACTAGATGAGATTCGAAAGGGGTCATATATACATGGATCTAGTAAAGATGTATATTGGAATAACTATGGATGGTGACACATCAGTGCTTTTCCAAATGGTTTCCAAACCAACTTTACTAGAAAGGATAAAATGTTTTCATGATAATGATGACGGGTTTCAAAAGAGGATTAAATCTATGAATAACGGGAGATTGGGTGACTTTGTATATGAAGATGGAATTTTGAAATATGGGTAGAGACATTGTGTTCCCAATATACCTGTTCTAAAAAAATAATTGTTGGATGATTCTCATAGTTCCAATTTCTCTATACACCCTGGGAGCACCCAAATGTATAGTGATTTGAAGGATCATTTATGGTGGGACAACATGAAGAGGGAGATTGCTAATTTTTTGTCATGATGTATGGTTTGTCAATAAGTGAACGATGAAAGGAAACTACATATAAGAGTAATGAAACCAATTCACATACCTATGTGGAAAAGGGATAATATTACAATGGACATAGTCATGGGACTACCAAAGTCTCCCAGAAGGAATGATACAATATGGATCATTGTTGATCATATTACATAGTTAGCACATTTTCTGGATATAAGTGAAGATTTACCACTTGAAAGTTTAGCAATACTATATATTAATGATGTTGTAAGATATCATGGAGTAACCCTATCAATTGTTTCTGATCTTGATCCCCATTTGACAACAAGATTCTGGAAATGTCTTCAGAAAGCCCTGGATACAGAACTTCGTTTGAGCACTGCATGCCACCCTCAAACTAATGAACAATCAGAACAGACTATTCAAACAATAGAAAAAATGTTATGATCATTCTCACATGACTTTGAAGGTATGTGAGGTCAATATTTTCCTCTAGTAGAATTTTCCTATAACAATAGCTTCTATTCAAGTATTCAGAAGACACCATATGAAGTGTTATATTGAAATATATAACGTACACTGAAATTTTTGGGATGATGTTGGTGAAGAAAAACTAGTAGGCCAAGAACATGTTGAGGAAATGATGAAAAAAGTGATGGTAATCCAAACCCACATCAAAGTAGCTCAATGTATGTAGATGAGCTATGGTGATAACCGAAGGAATGATTTGAAATTTCTGGTAAGAGATCATGTTTTCTTGATGGTATCTCCATGGAAGGGAACTAAACCATTGAGTAATAAGGGTAAATTAAGTCTCATGTACATCGTAAATTTCAAAATACAAGAACGAATTGGGGCTATAGCATACTGTTTTGCAGTGCCACCAAGTATCTCCAAAGTACATGATGTGTTCCATGTATCATAGTTTAGAAAATACATTCTTGACCCAACAAATGTAATTACCTATGAGGAATTAGAACTGGAACCCAATATGTCTTATTGTGAAGATCCTTTCAAGGTTCCTTATATAAGAGAACACGTTTTGAAAAATCGGAGGACTCATCTAGTAAAAGTTCTATGGAGAAACCATATGATGGAAGATGCAATGTTGGAACCAGAGGAAGTTATTGTGGAAAACCACCCGATTCTTTTTATGTAGTAATATTATAGAAATTTTGACGATGAAATTATTTGATGGAGGGTATAATGTAACTCCCAATCTTCCAAGGTACTTTTCCCTTTGAATAATGCAATAGCTTACATTGCAAACAACTTCGAGATTCTTACACATCGCAACCAATAAAACTAGATGATATAAATTGTAATACCCACTTTTTGAAATTTTATTAATTTTATATATCAAAACGTACTTCATTTTTGGTTTTAGAATACCGAAATTATCTTAGGGTGAATTTTTTTTATTTTTCAAAAAACATTCAATTTTTTATGAATATTGAAAGATACAAAATTTTAATTAAAAATAAATTTTTAATCAAAATAATTTATAGGGGTAAATTATAATATTGAGTTGTTATTATGTATAATTATATTATATTTTTTACATTTAATCCAACTTTGTTCATTGGAGGAAATTTCACATTTAAACTAGACATAAGCAAGTGTCAATCTTTTGATAGTTTTTATTTCTTAAAAACACGCTTTTTGTTTTGACAACGAGAATTAATTTTAAATTAATTTATTCCACTTTTGTGTTTTATATTTATAAAAAAGGATTAAATATTCAGAATCAGGAGTTTCAAATTGTGTAAATTGGTAATATTTATTTTTAATCATTTTTGATATCTACTATGTTAAATATTTTATTTACCATGATTAAAAGGTAAATCCGGTAAATAAAGGTAAACAAAATAATAATATAATAATATTAAATTACACTAACACATGGTCTAACTCGATTAGATTAAACATGTCCAACCATGGGCATCATTGTTTCGATTTTGGGACCCACATGGAGCAAATTTTATGTCATAATGACACATTATATTAATTAATTTAAAGTAAATACAAAAATGGGATAAGCATATAAATTTTAGTAAAACAATATTTACATTAGGATATATTTGTTATCTATTAGACAATAAATATTCATTAGAAAAATAAAATGATTTTATACATAATTGTATTTCATTAATAATTTTTAGACATTGAATAATTAAATTTATTTATGACACGATGATGATGCAGTATTTACCTTATTAATGAACGAATAAAAAAATGGTATTATAGTTGTAAAAATAAATATAATTTTAAACTTTTGATTACATCCACGAATTTTAATGTTAATGTGATATGATAGGACTTATTAAATGAATTTTGAACGAAGTAATAACGCTTTTACAAATTTTATCAAAAACAAAATAGCAAATAGTGTCAAAATTGACATAAAAGTGTTTTTAACAGAAATATAATATAATTAATTCATATTAAATTCCTAAAAATCAATTTTTCAGAAAAAGGTCTTAAATAATACTATATATGACATTAATGAACCACTTTAGGATTTATTGGAGGTTTATAGTATGTTTATTAACCATATAATATAAAAACACAAAGAGACATGGTAAATGTCAAACTAATTAACTAAGAGTTTAAACTAGAAGATAAAGTTAATATACTGACTGAAACCTATCTAAAACATATCAGTTGAGTTCTATTCGACCTATACCAATCTTATACTCTAAATAAATAATTTTTGAGCCATTAGAAACCCAAAATAATTTTATTACAAAATAATATTTCATTATTTTACTATGGTGCTCCTCACCCCTCTTATAAAAGGGAACTTCCTTTTCTCTTAATTTCACACTTTAAAAACCATTTGGCTCAGCAAAACCCTACAAAAATATCCTCTAAAATATCCCCCTTCATCATAGAGGCCTTAATTTAGTCAAAAAGTTGAATTATGGATCCATTCTGATCAAATCAAAAGGATGAACCCGAAGAATAGGTAAATATTTCATCTCCTCTTTCAAGTTCCACGATTCTTCCACTTCCTCTTTCTTTTTTGTATCCATCATAAAATAATAACTCTAGAATTTTATATATACTATGATGTTATTATAAAAATGGTGCAACCATATTCATTTTTTATCCATCCTATGAATGACATGTCACCATAGGTGCGTACATACGGCTTACCGCCTCCACATCATGGTGTAGTTTGTTATTCAAACACTTCATCATTTGGATGGGTAAAATAATGAGTATAAATGATGAAAATAATAAATATAACATGATAATGATTCTTTATATATGATATATCATCCTATTATGTAATATTTTCATATCAAAAGAATGATATTGTTGCTAATGCATATGTACAGATTACTTTTTCCATGAACACTATGAGATTCATTCCCCATCGTATCCATTCAAGAATAATTTTCATTTGATGATTAAAAATAATGTTTAAAGACATAATATAAATCTGAATATGAATATGATACATCCTATCCATTATAAAAATTACTTACATAAAAAATAATATAAAGGAAAATGAATTAGTTAACACCCAAAATAACGATAATACTAAAATATTTTTGGCAAAGCAATATTAGAAGATCATATAAGATATCATATTTATTTATATTGTTCTTGAATAATTTAATAACAATTACTTATCTATTACAAAGGAGTTTAACGTATCTTAGACCATATAAAAGTCCAAGATAAGGGTTAATTTCACAATATCTTCATTATTTGAGGTTGTCTATACATAATAATCTTCTGGAACCTCTTTATCATCCACAACCATGCTTCATAAAAATTTATTTCAATTTTTTTACTATTTAATAGAAAAAGGCTTAATGTAATTTATAACCTTATTTGACCTTATATGTTTTGAAAGGAATATTTCCTTCATTTTCCAAACAATGCACTTTATGACATTTTTGACAAAATTAAGGTAAGAATGTCTTTTAAATTATATGGTGGGTGCAAATATTTTTTTCCATTATAACATTTTCAAAGCATCACATACAAAATTATAAAAATAGTTTCAAAATAATTTTTTTCTTTTATAACTATATGAATTTTAAATGATTTCAAAATAGAAAGATATATTTCCCTAAAAAATGATTTGATTTCCTCTATGTCAACGTCCTTTGTTAGATTTCATGATTAATTGAAGTAGATTTATTATGATACAAAACATTAATATAGTATTGAATGTTTTGTGATATATTTGACTGTGGATGTGTTATTTTCACACCATTATGATTTTATAGAGAAATTATTGATATTTCATGTGCTAGTTAAAATTTGAATATTTATGTTATGTTTGATCCTTTTCATATAAGGATTGTATTGTAAATATTAAGTGATGGGTGGAGCCCGTTATAGCTCCCTGATGCATCGGTATGTCTCATGAGACAAACTAGTGTGTTGGTACAAGGCATTGACAACATATTATTTTTAGTCTTGGCACAATGCCTTGACTATGTGGTTATTAAGTCTGGAATTAGGCATTCAATCTTTATGAAAGTGGCTATTGATATTGCATGTGATTATTCGACTAGTATAATTTCCACGTGAATAAGTAAATGGAATTATATGATTTTATATTTTCCATATTATTCTAATGTTTATGTTTAAATGGCTTTTGTTTTATTATTATAAATTTCCTTAAATGTTTATGCTTATTTACGAATGTTTTCTCTATATTTTTATCCTTACTGAGATTCTAAGCTCACCACATTTTATGTTTTATTTTTCCCAGGATGCGGAAAGTACTTTATGACTGAACTACAGGGATAGTATTATAGGATATGAGTGTGGACTATGGAAAAAATGTTGTTGTAATTTTTTTTTTCATTTTAGAATGTAATGTAAAAATTAAGAATTTATCTATTATTTCAAATATTGCTATACTAAATGGTCATTTGGGACAAAATTTCCTTGTATCATGCCAATGTATTGTAATAATGTACCAACTCTGGGAAACTGGGGTCTGAGCGTCATAGTATTTGATACAAAGATAATTTCACATAATTATTTGAACAATTTATGATAATACTGAATGTATTTAATAAAAATATCCATGTAATTAAATGATTTATTAAAAACTGATAATTAATAATAAATAATTAAAATTTTATTAAAATGGTTGAAAGTAATTAATTTTAAATTCTATAATTTAATTATATATTATCTTGAATTTTACTTATTATACTTGAAATGATATATCAGTACCAAATTGGGCCATCTTTTCAATCCCTCGCCCTTAGGAGACATGAAGAAACATATCTAGTCCATGTAGTCAAACCATCCATGAAAGGCCTAATGGAGAGCCCATAGAGAGGAAGGTGTGGACTAAGGGTGGCTATTGTGTAGCATTTAGGTTTAAGCCTGTGTAGGATGTGAATGTGGGACGTGAACCATTTCATGTGTGCAATTGAATCTAGGAGATCACTATGGTTTAGGATTATGATATGTCGAATATTCTCCTTCTTATTATTATGATTGAAACCTCCCCATTCATTTTTGATGTTATTAAAATGTGTTTGGTATACAATTCTTATAAATTGATATGGCGTCATTACACCTCACCTCCACTACTCTCCTGCCCAAACACAAGCTTCCACTTCCCTCTGTTATTTTCATAGCTAAAAACCCACACATCCACCATTGTAAAAAATTAGATTAATCTATGATAGTCCACTAGGAATCTTGATCTTGAGAATAACATCCCCCATTAAATCCCCAGAACATCTTGGATCAACTCAAGAAACTCAGATGATCTTCATGAAGTTTATTTCAAGACATCATATAGCCACAAAAATGGTAGTATGATTTGAGGAACTTCCCCTTACATCATTGTCCTCCTCAATTCCTTTCCTTCCCTCACCACTATCAATCACCATTATAAATTCCACATCGTACCAGAAATTATACTCCCATGCTAGTGACAATGAGTGCTTCCCTTCCAGTCCACAACGTAAATCAAGAAAGCCTGAGATATTGAGAGGATCAAATATGGATATTTAAAATATACATATTAAAATGATATCTTTGGTATGTGGTTTATTTTTAAAGAGGTAAAACCCAAATTTTGAGTTATTTTTCCTAAAAATGAAGGGGTCTTGGATACTACTAGGTGGTTTGACACCGCAGAGGTCAGCCTCACACTAGAGGCAATCTGATTCTATTTTTGTTTCACTTCATTAATTTTTTTTCTTTTTTATTCATATTAGTTTAATTTTTTTTGTAATTATAAGTAAGTATCTTAATAATTCATTGATTTTTTCAATTCATGTGTTTTCACCCCAAGTTTTATGATTCTTCGTCTTCTTCATATTCTTTTATTATTCTGTTATTAAGTTTCTCATTTCTCCTCTAATTTTTATATTTCTATAATATTTTTTATTTTATTATTTTATATCCATATCTATATTTTTCTTCATATTCTATTTTATAATATTAATTCATGTCCTTTAATTTTTTTATTCTCTCTCTCTATCTCCATTTCATTTTTTTTATTTTCAATTATTCTTTCCTTCACACAATTTTGATATTTTATAATTGATAATGAGATGTTGACATGAGGCTCTCCATGGTGGAGGTTAAGTGTTCTGGAATTATTTATTAATTTTTATTTATTTTTAGGTATATGTGAGAGATAGGAATAGGTGTGGTAGTTTTCCACCATGACATGCAACAGAACTCTATTTCTATTCTTATATATTTTTTATTTTCCCTCCCTTCTATTATTCAAAAATTCTTCAAATGGTGTAATTTTACATATCAATGGATAAAATTCCATTTGATGGAGCTTGGTCATAGAATATGTCACACTATTGTTTTATTTGATCAATAAATCATGATTAAAAGAGGTGGTGGAATTTATATTTCATAGGAATTAGATATTTCAAAGGCTTCTAAGAAAATGAATATTAGTTCAAGTCTGATATATTATAACTAAATTAACAAAATAAAATTAAAAAAACATTAAATGATAAAACCCAATACCTAAATTAGGTTTGAATTATTTTGTTTAAATCTTATTCTATTTTTCATTTGTATTATAAATTATAAATAAATTTCTTTTCATTATTTTAGAAAATAACAAAACATAATTAATTTTCAAAAATAGAGAACAAAAAAAATTATTTTTGGTGAATTATATAATTTATTTAGACAAACTTTGAATCTATTTAAATAGTATGAACCTGGTCAGCTACTATATTGCACTACAAAAATATAAAAATTTACATGTAATCATCCTGTGACAGGCATGTGTTGTCTCTATACTGGATTGAAAATCCATAGAAGCATTATTCATATATAATTTTTGAAAAACATATTCCAAACTTGAATAAAACCTATATCAATATTGAAAAAAACCCTTGGACACTTTCCCCACGGTTTCCTCAAACTATAGCCAAGTCTTGTGCCAACTCCTAGACACCACTGAGAAAGCATCATATTTTCTCCTAATACCCACATGGTTTGGACATAACTATGAAAAAACATTGGAGGAAACCCATGAAATAAAAAATTAACTAGAAAATACCATTATATTTGATGGTTTCTTGATTTCCCTCCAAACTATTAAAAATAACCATGAAAAGACATTAAAAGATACCTAAAACATGAAAACTCATTGAATTAAATTGGGGACGCATTCGGATAACCATAAATAAGTACTAGAGTCATGAAATGATAATAATAATGAATAGAACTATGTTCTACGTGTGAATATTATCCCTACCACAAAAAAAAATATTCCCCCAGAAAGTCATCATGTGTGAGGAAACAGACAAAAATTATAGTCTCAAGCTCAAATAAAGAACATATGAAACAAAAAAAATCTAAATAAAACTCAAAAAAACATAACGGTTAACTCCATTGTGACCTCTAAATCCCAAAAGTCACAAACAATAATCCCAATAGAAAACAAAATTGAGATCTATAGAGTATTTCCCTTCCATTTTGGAATCAAACAAGCATGGGACTAACCAATGAAACTCAAATGGAGCACCAGTTAGAACCACCATTCAAAATTCCATAGGAATTATTCATATATAAAATGAAAAAATATAATGAATCATCCGAGGAGATAGAAAAATAAAATATGAGAACAACATGAGGAAGATAAAAAACATGGTAAAATAAGTAAGGGTAAATTAGGTGAAACTTAAAAAGTGATTAACAAAAAATCATAGAGATCAAAGTATGCATGGATCCAAAAATGTATAAGAAATATTTTAATTCTACTACGGCCCCACCATTTATAATTTTAAAAGATTTTTAGCCACATACATTGATGTAATTTCTTGTTAGTGTCATGGGATGATGGATTACAATGCACAAATGGGATATACTGGAAGCACACAAGAAATTGGTCCTTTCTAGAAAATAAAAAAAAGATATTCCTATAGAATATATTCATCTAGGTTAAACTTCTCACTTGATAGGGAACCTTTATTGGAACAAGGAGGGATCCTGATTCCAATCAACACAAGATGCTCTCTGGAAACAAACTAATTTATAAATGCATCATCCAACAACTTCCTAAAAATACATTCCTGGATGAATGAACATCAGCAATGATCTCTTGCTGATGGACCCTCAAAAAGAGGTGATCGTTCAAAATATTACTCAATGCCACTTTGGAAGTAAAATACCATTTCCTTGAATTTTTCAACGTATCCCTTAATTCTAGATTGACCATTCTAAATACCTGTGAGCCATACAGCTTTTGTCAAATTCACTTCGTTATTGACAATCCAATGAATGGAGGTCCTCTTAAATATCCCCCATGTCATCCCAACATGAAATGTTAGTGGATTGGTAACCTCCCACGTATCCAAATTTGGTCCCATGACTAGACCTTGGACAACATTCACCTAGAGTTCTTCATGTGTTTCTATGGACCTAAATAAAATCATTATCTTATCCAGACACTTTACATCCATTAAGAGATCTTGATAACCACAGAAAAATGGGAAATGGTTAATAATAATTATGATCATCCACTCCACTGAATGTTTGGGATGTTTCAACAATAATAAGGGATCCCTATAAACCATTATAACCTTTATAGGTGGAATAGTAAATATAAAATAAAAAATTCCAATCAACATCAAACCAAATCGAATAATTAAAAATAATAATGATAACTCTCTTACAAAGAATAAAATCAAAAAACAAAAACCCAAAACAAATTTGAATAAAAATTCTCTTTAATAATCCACCATTTACATTTTAGATTCAACATAATTACACATACCAATAAAATTTCTAATCTTAATATCCAATTTCAAGTCCACTTGGAAAGAAACTATTCCATCTTACCAAATTTTAAAACCTAAAATAGAACATTTAATTTTCATTAATTACCAAAAATATCATTAGAGAATAATCCCTCATTTATCATATTTAATGTTTTCCTAAATCCATGTTCATTGTAAAAATCACCAATGCCAAAAAAAATTAAAAGAATAACAACATTCACATAGAAACCATTATATTGGGGAACAAGTGGTGACACATGAATTGACCACATTATTTAGCAGACTAAGAGCTAATTATATATCTCACTTTGTAATACCAACTCTCTTATATTTTCATATTCCAACCAACATAACTCATCATCCAAACAAGTCACCGACATCATAAACCCAAAATCAAAATTAAAGACTCCAAATCCACGTACACTTGGTAACATGGGGCTTGATATGAGTAAGATTTCATGATGATCTCCCCATAAATTACCCCAGAGTCTATATAATATTCTCTCCAGTCTAATTGAATCCCAAAATAATAAAGGGAATCTATGATTCCATATTTTCATGAACCATCCCTAGTCAACCCGAAATTGGAAACATGAACTGATTAAAAAAGTATTAAGGGCATCCTTCATCCCCACGGGCTGGTGAAAAGAGATAAGGGAACATAAGATAAATAATTAAGGGTGATTTTAACTAATAAACAAGTACATAAAACAAAGTAGGGGATGTAACACGACTAGTACACATATATTATTGAACAGAAATAGAAACATAAACATGACCTAAATACAAGATACCAAAAAAACTACAAACACACTGGAAGTAAACATGATCTTTTTTTGTCTTCTAGGACACCAATCTTACTCAAAACAAACCTTCTCTGTAGGGAAACATGAACATGAATCTAATCATGTAAAAAAATCAGATCAACCAATTTATTGTGGTATATGTATGGTGTGAGCATACAATATCTAGATATATATTCACTACCGAATATCTACATTTCATTTCCAAGAATAGTACGTAAATACTAGATTAAAACAAGATTATAAAATAGGTTTTTATAATTTTAACATCCAAAGATAGCTTTCCTAGATACCCCTTTGGAAAAAAAAACATGTCTTTCTATTTTAAATAAATTCCCATTTAAAAATCCTGGTTTAAAAGGAAAATATATTGAGAAAATCACAATCTGGGTAATTGTATAAAAACGATGGATGAATAACAACCAAATGAAAAATGGTGTATCTGAAATGAAATTGAAAACAAAGATTAAGTGCAATGAATATAAATATTCCAAAGTAAACATAATAAGGATCCAAGGTACCAAAATTAAATAATTGAACGTACAGGTTACATTGTCATATTCATGTCCTATGAATCTCAATAAGAGACCCTATATGTACTTAGTTTGTATCCATCTACTTGAGTATGATGTAGTTTATATTATATCTCCAACCGAGCTACTCTCAACCAGCCCCACCAGGGGAACACCCCCACCATAGCCATTCTCCAACCATAGGGAATCTAGTATGTCTCATAAAGAACTATATTGTTACCATATCTTGACCCTCATGTTGACATCTAGTATCACATGATTATAGTAATATATGAAAATTGAGGACTCCATTACACCATTAAAATATACTACAATCCAAATGTTCCAATGTGTATTCCAATACCAAATCCATTGCAACATCTATGTGATGACCATCTATGTTATAGGACATCCACAGGGGTTCCCATCAACTAGATAAAATTCAATGTTTCCAACCCAGACTCAAAATCCTGAATGTTTAAAACCCCTTACCAAAGAACCATCTAATGTTACCAAACGTCCCTAAGTTCTATGATAATATTAGAATCATTTTCCAATGAAATTTATAATGGTACCAAATGGGACATAATTTTTAAAATCCAATATAATTTCCTTGAAAAGCTACTTTTGTCGAAAAATCATTTACAAAAACCAGTATAAAAATCCAATTATACGTTTATGGTGCTAAACCGGCCTTTAATGTAATCTTTAGGAATCACAAAATTATAAACATCCAAATCAGCCTCCAAGGGAATATTTTGGATACACATCTTGAAAAAATAATTTTTAATCATTTAGAAACTAAGAAATCATTTATAGAGAAAAAGGTTTTATAAAATAGAAATTATTTGGAATTTACCACTTATAAGAATTCCCACATATTTAAAAACACCCCATGAACATATAAAAATGAAAATATCACATTGACGTATATATGGACATCCATATGAATGAATATGGTTAATTTTCACTAAACAAAAATATCATTATAATGAAGTAGAAGATTTATCACGTATGAACCAAAACTATAAAGAGCACTAAATCAAATATAACACAATCTCAAATGTCACCCAATTTTATCAGACTCCATTATTGAAATATATCATGTGATAAGAATCCAAATTCATTTTAAATGTCGCTTGATATTTTATTAAACTCCTTGAATACTTATACCATGGATGCATATCTGAATAAATATTGAAACCCATTAAAACTTGTTTTCATAAAACTATAAACATATAAATCAATAAAAATCATTTTAGAAAACCACAAGAATGAATAAAATAAATAAATTAATTTATAAAATATCATTAATGATATGGAATATTTTGGAATAGAAATGGATATACAATCTTCTATAAGGATGTGTGAACGTGATAAAACCTCAATCATGTGACAAGGAGAACCCAAAAACCAATCCACCAACCCTGGATCAAAATAAAACAAACTAAAAAATAATTCCCCATCCTCTAGGTTTCATCCAATAGAGAACCATGTCATGGAATAAAATTAAAGTTGAATACTGGGAGGATAGGAGAAGGAAACAAAATTCCCAAATCCAAAGAAAAATCATTAATATTCCAAGGTGGAGATTCAATACTTGGAATAAGAGAAAATAAATAGCGGTTTGGGGGTATCTTCACATGCCACGATGGAATCTAAGATGATAGAGGTTAAATAGGGGTTTATTTATATAATGGTTGTAGATGAATTTCATTTTTTGTGGATTCTCAGCATGTCTTATGTTTAGGATGAACAATTTTCCAAACCATGTTCCAACTATGTGATCCCTACTGGAAAGACAAGGAATCCTTGCACGGTTTGGAATCATTTTTTTGGAAACTATGATCCATTCATGAAAAATACAACATTAAAGATTTTATGCAACCTATAATGATTAATTCATAGTTTTCTATAAACATGCTCATGTCATCCACCATATATGAGATGCCCAAAAGAATGCCACATAGTTTCTCCAAAGACCCACATACATCAGAATTAAATAAGCATTTACCATGTGAGACAAATCATAAAATAAATAAATAAACTAGAAACACATCTTTTATCATAAGGTCTCATAGATTCCCTCCAAAATATGAACACTAACCATGAATAGTTCCAATAACCAATTGTATAATTCAAAACACAAAATAATTCCACCATGAAACCATCCTAAAAACCATAAAAAAATCCATGAATAAAAAAGTAATCAAAATAAAAAATAAATAAAACTTTTGGTTGGGACATATATTGTTGACATATTATTATGATTCCAAGAACCTCGGATAAACTTATTGATGTCATGATTCAATATGATTATCGTATATTATGATATCATGTTATGCCTCTTGACTCATATATTATAATTCAATAAAAATAATTTCCCTTCATGAGTGTTTGAGGTCACCATATTATTATATTTCCATTTGTTAGGTAAATGATGAAGAGTAGTATGTATCAGATGTCTTTAAGGGTAGCATGTGTTGAGAATTTTGTGGGAGATGTTGATATATTATTATTTATCATTAATGATAATTTTTTTAAGGAAAAATTATAAAATTTTATATGGGAAATTATTGGTTGTACTATATAATATTTTCCAAATACTGTAAAACCCTAATCAAAAAAGGTATTGGGTATGCAAGTGATGGAAGGTTTTATAAAAAACAATTAAATATGGGAGAGAAAAGTTTGGGCTGTTATAGTCGATATAAAATAAGTGTTTATATACCATTAATGGTTTGTGTGATATTATTTTAGGATTATTTTAGAGTTATAGGATCTATTATGTGTTGATAATTTTAAAAGTTTCTCATTAATTTAAAGGCATGGATAAAATTTTGAGGTTATATGGGACTATAATTGAAGGTTATTAATGTATTTTACGGAGACCTCGATTGGGTTTTTGAAAAAATACCATATTGATGTATATATAAGAAGGGGGTTTGTATGTGTTTTTATGACAAGATTATTTGGGTTATTTTTGGGTGAATTTTAAATTTTTGCGGTATATATTATTTTTTCGGTGTATTTGCATTCCATAAAAAATATTATTTAAGGGAAAAAATTTAGTTATATATATGGTTTTTTTGGGGGAAAAGTAATCATGATTTTTGGAATTATAAATTTAGTAAGAATTATTTGATGATTATTTAAAATCATTAATTTTAGGGAAAGATCATAAAATGATTTTTTGGAAAATTTTTGATTATGGATTTCTTGATATTAATTTTTTTCTTTACCAGATTCTATTAATTTAAATTATTTTCAATATATTACATATTTTATCACCCATATCCATATTCCATGTTACAACAGATGTCTTCTTTTATTATTTTGGATGATAGATAGGTATTCTCTTATGAACCCTAAACATTTCACATTATCTCTGTATGAAATGTTATGTTATGTTTCATTTATCAAATTTTTATTACTTAAAATAGTTTTCAATGCCTAAAAGGAATTATTTAAGTTCACCAAAATATATTATATATTCCCTTATATACTGATAAAATGTTTAATATATTTATCTTTACATGATGAAATTTAATATTTTTGTAAAAATTGTAAATTTATTTTTTTAAAATGATTTCTTGTTTTGATCGTTTTAAAGAATTATTATTTATTAGATATTTTAAAAATGGATGTTAATGTTAATTATATTAATTTAAATATATATTTTTAAATATGATAGTCTAATGGATTATTTTTTTTATTGTATAAAAAAAGAATATTTTATTCAGTTTAAAGTGATGTTGTATTTATTAAAATATTTATTTCCCTCTTTTATTTTAATATTTCATTTAAAATTTATATTTTTATTATTTTGAGGATAAAATTCAATCATATTTATTATTTATATATATCAATAAATTCATATTTATGTAATGATTATATATTGGTTAGAAATACTAATAAATTATTTTAATTTTAAAAATATATATTTACCAATGAATTGTTTATTATGTGTTCGTATTTTTATCAAAATAAAATAAATCCATCACTCTTAAATCATGGTTACATTAAAATATTTCAATATATAAGGAAATATTTAAACATTACCTTATTTTTAATTTTATATTAAATAAGATTAATAATGGAGAAACATTTAAAATAAACATTTCTATAAAAATGGTTTTCCTTTTTATTTTATATTTTTCAATTAAAAGTTAAACATCTGAATTTAATAAATTTAATTTGTAAAATAAAATTCATATTTTAATTATAATAATGAAATTTTAAGGGTATTTTATTTAATTTTTATGTATAAGTTTATTTTTTTGTTAATAGAAAACAAATAATGTTTTCAGAGATTCCATACCATTTATTATATCATGAGGATATAAATAAGACAACAAAATTTATAATAAAGTCATGATTTTTTTTAAGGATTATAACAATTTATTTAAATATAATATCTTTATCATGGAAACTTATGTTTGAAATTTAAGAACCCATGTTAAATTATATTATAATAATAATACTATTTTTGATTCACTAAATTAATTAAGAATTCAAATGAGGCCATTCAGTTTTAGATGTTTTTGAAAGTCGAACAACCCTAAATTTTTAATTATATACCAATAAATTTGATGAGAATCTATACTATTTTTCATAAATAATTATAATACTATTTTAATGATTAAATATATTTTTTTTTAAAAATATTATTTTATTATGCATAATTATATTTAAATATTATAACCTTTAGAATTTGAATTCAACACATTTGACATCATATTTGGGTTCAATATATCTAAATTTTTAATATGTTTATTATAATTGTTTTTCAAAATAATAAGTTACCTACGTGAAATATAGTCACCATAATAAAGGATACAATGTGGTTAGAAAGTTAAATTAATGGATAACGTTCAAAAAATCCAAAAAATTAAGTTATAAGTTGGTGTATAATATTATTATATACATTTACACATAATGTTATATTTAATTTTAAATTTTTGATATAAATGTATTCCATATGAAATTCGTTTTATATTAGTAAAATAATAATTAAAAAAATTCTACCCCACTTACTTATATAAGTACCAATCCATCATCCTTTACTAGATACACCTAATATTCGAATTATAACAAGTAATATTCCATATTTCCAACCCGAATAATCCTCTCCTACTTTGGGTATATTTTTCGCTCATTAGAATACCTAAATTTATTTATAACCAAGATGAATTATAATAGATTATACACTTTCTTCATTAAATGTAATCACTTTTATAACACCTCGACATTTTGAAAGAAGAATATTGTGTTTGATAGCACATGTGTCATGCTACCCCAAATTTAAATGAATTGTATACCATTATAACAAAGTAGTTAAATTTGAAGTTATGAATAGTAATAAATATATAATGAAAATTATATGGTTCACAAAAAGTATTAAATAAATTCAATAGTTTTTTATTGATTTGAAATAAAATAAGAAACATTTAAAATATAAACAATTATGAAAAACAATATTTTTTCTAAAAGGTGGTTTCATCGTATATTGTGTGAGTACATTAAAATTAATTTTTACTATATAAAGAAAACATATTTTAAAATTAAAATTCATTTTTTGTAATTATCATTTCAAAAATATCATACTGTTAAGTTTTTGAATTTTATGAAATTGTTACTTTTTAAATGAATTGTGAAAATATAAGTCTTTTTATTAAAAACTCTGTTTTCATTTAAATCATTTAAAAGTTTCATTTTGATAAATAAATTTTTCAAAAGTAAAATTATTTCTAATATATTTTAATCCATACTATTTTGGTCTTTTTAATTAGTTTCATATTTAATATTTACATTAAATCTTTTTATAATTATGTAAAAAATTATTTGGAAAACCACTTTTTCATCATCCCAGTATGATTAATTTAAAATTAAATTATTCAGCTTGAATTAATTAATTATGGAAAATTTTAATTAATATTTTTTATGATCATTATTAATATTATATAATATGTTCTACTAATTTTTCCTCAATATTTAATAGTAAAAATGTTAAAATTAATTACTGCAGTTAAAGTTAAAACACGTTTAATGGAATGTTAAACAAAAAACCTAAGGATTTAAACGATCAGTAATCAAATAAAATTCTTATTTTATAGACATATTTATATATTATATTTATTATACACGGGTTAAATAAATATTCAATGGAAATTCGAACTGAGGAAAGAGATTTTGTCTCAATTTCCTTTTATTAAAGCGTATCTCAATGGTATGCACATAATTTCTATTTCATGTTGTATTTAATAAACATTCTAAATTTTATATCATGAATAAATTATTATTAATTTTATTTAGAGTTTCATTTTCTGTTATTTCTTCCATTGGGCATGTTAATAAAATGATTACAAGGTGTTAAGGGTTTATCATCTCACTTTTATAGCCATGAGACATATTCCATATTCACCACTTATTACATTAGGGTTGTGTATATATTTCTCCATTGATATGTTATAACATGTATCTCTCTATGATAAATGAATTTAATATTTATTTTTAATTTATTTCATTTATGGGTCTTGTGATTAAAAATATTCCTATGTATTAAGGGTTTTATGATTACAATCACATCGATTATTTGGATTGATCAGGATTAAGTTTCAAATAATTAAATATTGTCATCTATATCTAATGAAAATAAATATTTCTATTCTTATTTGGTTTTTCCAGATCTATTAATGTAATTTCACCTATATCCTTACATTTTTACATAAAATTATTGAGTAAATGGTTTTGAAAAAACCCTAATTTATTTCTATCTTCAATCAAAAATCGTTTTTCTTTCATATCCATATTTTTAACAAATGATTTGATAAATGTTTTTAAAACTCTCAAAATGAATTATAAAAGATATTTTTACCCATTTTTGTCTTTTTACAATTGGTTTTAAAGGAGTCTTCTTGGTTTTTCTTGAATGAGGTAGTTTTTTACTTACATTAAAATGTGAAAGGAATATTTTTTTACATACTCATCATGCATGGAATTTCCCACCTTTATGAACACTCATTAAAATGAATATTTTCAATGAAATTATTTTCCAAATATTTTATAAAATATTGGTATCATAAAAGAAATTTTCAAATTAAAATGAATATTTTCTCCCTAAGAATATTTTTAATGGAATTACTATTGTATTTCTATGCTTCAATGGAATGAACCCCCATTTAACGTTATGCTACATCTGAAATATATTATAATGACACCATAATTATTATTTATTTGAATGGATTTTGATCATATTGATTATAATGTAATATTTTATATCATTCGCCGTAGTAAATAAAATTATTTATTATTATTTTTATCTATTATGGAAAGTATTAACATTCATTTTCTAGATTTATTATATTAATATTTATGTGGATTTTATTTATTTATCTGGTAAATTATTAACATTTTATATGTTGGTTCCCTATTAAAAATGTTTATGTTTCTAATATTTATCCCCTTTTAGATATGGAATCCATTGAAATTATTAAGTAATGGGTGGGTACCGCTATAGCACCTTGATGCATAAGTAGGTCTCATGAGATAAACTATCTTAGGTATTTGGCTATGTCCTTAGCCATTAGAATAAGATGACTTAGAAAAATGCCTTGATGATTTGGTGATTTTGTTTGGCATTATGAATTACCTCATTATGATATCAGTAATTGATATCCATGTGATTATTTTATTAGTTATAATATCCCTGGGTATTTTTCAAGGTCAAATGATTATATATATGGAATTATTTGATTGTCATTTATTCTAAACATATTATTTTTCATGCTTATGATATTTATTATATAGATTGTATTTTGGTTATATAAAATTCCATATTTGTTATTCCTTATTGGTTAATGATAGCTTCCACTATAAAAATTCCCTTACTTTTCATTATATCTAAAACCATTCTTATGTTTCATTTCTCTAGGAGCCAATAAGGGAATTATGGTTGATAAATAGGCATATGAAAAAAATGAATAGTTGTGTTCAAAAAAATTATATAATTTATTTATATTATTAAAATTTAAAATTTATTTAATTCATGTATATAGTTTTCATAGACTATAAAATTATTGAGTACATTGGGATGTGATCACTTGTATCTAACCGCAATATAATAATGTAAACATTAACTCTCAGCTACTGGGGTTGGTGTCTTTACCATTTTCATCGTTCGATTTCTATAATCATTTTACTATACCATTTAACAGTTAGGATTTATCACATTAATAATATAAAATAATGTCATTAATATATTATAATAATGTTATTTTAGTAAATCTGCTACATAATCATACTCATCCACTGATTATAGCATGTTTATGTTTGGGTCGGTTTAACCACCAACATGGATGAGGTAATAAAATTTAATCCTAGATTATTTTGAATACTAAATTACTGGTAATATATGTTAATTATAATTAAAAAGTGTTTTTTTATTTATGTAATTTTAAAATTAATATTTAACTAATTATTAATATAACTCATTTTTCCATTAAATGTTTTCAATATAATCAAGTTATCAGTTTCATCATAAACAATCATACCAAAAAATACCATGTAATAAACCTTGAGCTTAATAAATAATTATTTAACTTCTACTCCAATACATAAACTATTTTGGATATTATAATGTTGTGAACATGATATTTTAAGTGAAACTATTATATCAAATCAAACAAGGAAAGGTTGAAACTACTAACAACTGATGATTAATATAAACTAAAAATAAATAAATAAAATTTCATAATGTAATCAAAAATATTAATATAAATAATAATAAATAATAATATGGTTATAAAATAGATTATTAATTGAAGTTAGTTTCCTATAAATGAATTTTAGTTATTGTTCGGAAATAGGGATTCCAATGCAAGGGTGTATTGTCTAAATTCCGATTTCTTAAGACATATTTTAAACTATGAACCTGTTATTCTTTAAAAATATATACTTTATAACTAATAATTCACCATTTAAATCAAACACATATATACATAAAATTTTCATCAGGGCATAGCCTTCCAGTAAACACCATTTTCACCCAACAGACACATTGTCCCCAACAGGAACCCACCGACATGCTTGAATGGATCATCTGAATAATGTATACCACCAATATCCAACACATGTTCATTCAAATGTTCTTTTTCATCACATACACTCACCCTATGAAATATCCTATGAGTTCACCCAACATGATTAATACTGTAGGAAAATCATGCTCAACTATTTTCTTCCAATTAGATATGTTCTTGAAATGAAATGTGTACCTTGTTGACAATGGGTAGTAACATTTATCCTTTTAACCCCTTAAAATTAGAGGCTACTACTTTAACCCCACCCCAACACCACCACAACGTACTCATTTGGGAATATACATCCCAACAGAGAGTGATTCACTTAACATTAATCTTGGTTTCTCATTTGATACCAATGTAACAACTATGCTCCACTAATAGCACAAACTCCACATCGTAATAAGGTTGGTTGGTCCTAGACTACCACGAACAACCAGTTTCCCCAGAAAAAACATTTTCCCCTTATAAGGACCACCCACAGTCCTATATAATTCATTATACTAATTACTATCCCCATATTCCAATATATGTTCCTTCCAATATACTTTTCCCTCTGTCAAACACATCATGGGGAAAATCCAAAAAGGATACCCAACCTAATCGCTAATCCACGAAAGTCATAATTATTTGTTGATTTATAATATTGTATTCACCCATAATTAATGGTACACCTTATTGAAATTGGTGGTAACATTTAATTTCTTAACCCTTTAGAATATTTTGGTGTGACATATTTATATACCCATTAAATATTTTATCATAAATAATCATTTATACAATTTATTTAAAAATATATTTTAGGATCTCATTCTATTTATTTAACTCCAATAATTCCTAACACAAAAGGGTATTATTACATCAAATTCAAATAATTGACTTATATCTTTCATAATTTGATTGTTATATTCTAATATTGTGCAAATTATATTCTTTGATTTTTTTATTTTTTTATAGTTTTTATATCTTGATTTAAATTTCTTTCACATAATATCTTTTTTGTTATATACTTACTTCCGATGATATGTTCATAGAAATTATTTCCTTTATATATATCAAATAATTCAAATTATTGTCCTTAATTTATATATTTTCTATTTTTTTTAACTAAAATTAGAGTTCATAGATGATTACATTTCTATTTTACATTAATTTAAAATTAATTTCTAGTATCCTTTCCACAATTTTGTAATTATTATGAATACCATACTTTATTCGTAGTGGTTTATTTTGTAATCTCACTTTTAAAATAATGATTATCTATATTTAAGTTAATATATAGGACTTTAAAACACGTTATATTTTAAAACCTATCTATTTTATTCTTCACAGGATATTTCTAAGGATTTAGTGTCTTCTTACTATTTTTAGTCCCATTGGTTCACAATTCAACTAAAAGGTATCTTATATATGGATCCAATTTATCACTTATTTTCGGTTTGGAATACATTTTCACTTTTTTAATATTATATTAATTGTTTTTTAAAAACAATTTAATGTATATTATGATTCAATTTTAATATTCATTAAAAATAACATCCATCTACTTTCTCTTGATGGATTATTATTAGTTTTTTCAGAAATATTAATGAAAATCATTTATTTCACAATGGTTTACTATGATAAAATGAAATTATGACAATATCTTTTTAGGGACACAAATGCATGAGAAAATCATGATTTTATAGATGGTACTATAATTATATATCCTTTGATGTATTATGTACTATTTTAATCTCAAGAGATACCATGTACGAAGCACAAGAAATAAGAAAAGAACACTATGTTATGTTATATTGGTAGTGATCCTTGACATATACTGGAGATGACATGTTTTATGTTATCTACACGTTATTATGATGGCATGATCCTAATATATATTTATTGATTCCATGATCCCATATTATTATCCTCATTTATATTATCATATTATGAATATTTCCCAATATGTTTTACTTTGATATAATTTTTATTTCCTTATTGAGTAATTTGGATCATCTATTTCTTATGATTTTTTCCCTTATGAAAATGAAGAAGAATATTATATAAAACATGTATATATGGAAATTATGTTTGGATAATTTTTTGGGATACTTTGACATATTATTATATATCATTAAAAAGGTTTAGTTTTGGTGGAAAAATAATGTAACCATAGTGGTAAATGTATGGGTTTTACTATGTATTATTTTCCAAATTTTCTAAAACTATAAAGATAAAAAAGAATTGTGTATATAAGTGATATAATTTTTAATATAAATCATAAATATATTGTATTATTTAGTTCATGTTGTTATAGTTGTAAGAACCCGGATCTTCATTTTAGGTACGCTTTTCCTTTTTCTGGAGTTTTGAAGAAAAATAATGTTTCTGGAAATTTTCGATATACACGCCATGTACATTCTGAGTACATGTCGTTTACTCTTCTCTGGCTTGAAGTCGTCTGCTGGTCGTGTCTGGGCCACACACACGGTGTGTAGGGGTGACATTTAGGCCGTTTTTGGCGGAGTATGGAAAATCCTAGTACACGCCGTATACTTTTCTTTTTTCACTAAATGCACCGGGGTCACGCCTGATGCACAAAAGCGTCTTCTTCTAGGTTTTGTTCGTCCATGAGTGACCAGAACGACCAGATCATTCCCGATCCCCCGTGCCTCCATCTGATATCTGTTATAGCCGTCGTTGATTGCATTGGGATAACCTCAGTAAGCACTCTCTTCTACTTTATCCTTTTTCCATGGTTCCTCCTTGTTTTCATGTTTTCGTGGGTTGAGCATTTTGTGCTTTTTCTTAGATCTACGTCATTCTGAGGAGAATTGGGCATCATGGTTCAATTATATCGATCCTCTAGCATCAAGTTGGGTGGTTTGTTCCTTTTTGTAGAATGACTTTGATTATTTTGTGCAATTTCCACAAATTCCCTTGGGCGGGGAATTTTGGGTTTCCTATTTTTCCCTTGCTTTTTCCTGCATTTCTTGATTTCCATATTAGAGGTTTATTCATATGAGTAGAGTAAATTGTTTTGTGCTCAGGTTGCTTTTCCAGGCTTGTTTCACCTTTTGGCGGTTTCCCGTTGCCATGCCTAGTTGTATGATAGTGGATCTGTTTCTATGATATGTTGTTGAGACATAGATTGATATCCATGTAGTTCTTAAGGTTCACTTGGATGTTATACGTGCACTGAGAATGTTAGTTTCAAACATGAGTGTGAGAACCTAGTTTAGTAGATCACATCGAGAATAGACGTAAGGGCTTCTCCAGAGTGTCTTTTAATATGATGCGAGACCACATGGGGAATTGATGATGAATGCTTCTTCAGAGATTCTATAGTTCCTAGATGCGGGCCACATGGGGAATGAGATGTTGAGTGATTCCCTAGAGATCCTTTAATACGATACGAAACTATATGGGGAATTGACAGTGAATGCTTCCTTAGAGGGTCTACTTTTAGCTGAACTAGAGGGGTGTGATTGTGTGTGTCTCCAAGAGCGTTGCTAGTTTTTTATGTCGAACCATAGGGGTTAGGCTGTGAGGGCTACCCAGGGGGTTATCTGTTCTCTTCTTGTTGTTGGGTGTGTAATTGTGTACTTTATATGCTATAAAGGTGGACTATGACTACTGCGTATTTCATGTTTATTGTTCTGGTGTTTTGACTTTCCTTGTATTCATTGACTGTTAGGCACATATCTTTGGGTCATTGCCTACTGGGATTTTATCTCACACCTTATTTGGTCCATGCATTTGGGCCCAAGCAGACATTGTTGTTGCATGAATAGATAAGGGCAAGCGCCCTTAAAATTCTAGTATGTGATTGCTTGGAGCTGAAGAGCAAGGGACCTAGTGTAGGCTTTCGATGCCGAGGAGTTTACTTTTTTTCATTACACATTGTTTTTCAGTTTTACTTTAGCACGTTGGTTTGTTTATTTATTTCCATCGACATATGTACCATGTTGCATCATCATTATTTTATACATTGCTTCTGCTGTTCAGTTCAGTTGTTGTATGTTGTTTATAGTTTCCGTTATTGTGTCTGGTTGTTCTTCCGCTGTATACTCTACAGAATGGGGGCATAGTTTCCCAACCAACTCACCAAGGCCCTCACTGCTAGTAGGCATCCTCTGGCATTTGGGGAAAACACGCTTGAGGTCATGTGGCGAACCGGGTACGAGGAACCAGTGGAGGGGCTCTGGATTTGGGTCGTTAAAAAGTGGTATCAAAGGAGTTCTTTTCTCTTGATTTATTGTTTGGAGACTCTATCCTGGGATAGGATGGATTCAGTTCTTGGTACTAAGCTGTGATTGGGAGTAGCTACCCCGTGTACTGGGAAAAGCCATACTACCTCATTAATTTCAATTTGATGGTTTTGAGATTGAACAGTTGATATTATTCCACCTAGAGTGATTCACTTGCTTTGTGTTGTTATTTTCTTGAAGATTGCGGTTCTATTTCTATCGCAACCCGATGAGCTTAGGGTATCCATCTCACGCATCAAATAGGCACTTGTAGAAATCACATGCCTTGAATTCTTGTGGTGCCATCTAGGGTGCATTCGCAATTGCATGCTGTTGTGATAGACTTCATGTATATTATGCATGCTGTTGTGATAGATTCTTGATTGAATCTATGCTATCTTATTAGAGGATTGTTTTCTTTTTTACTATTCATAAATGAACGCCAATATTGGATTCTTGATGTGTTAAGGGCCCTCTCGAATTGAAATTTGTTGGATCATGATCCTATTTTCTATTTTCTATGACTGTAGGAGATGCAATGCTTTGATTCGCGGGGAGTATGGGCCCTCACGGAGTGGAATTTGGCACCTCTTTGACATGTTTTTAGTGTTTCTGGGCTTCTGTGCAGTTTCTGAGCTACTGCCCAGAAAAACCCAGAATACACGACATGTACTTTTCCGATACACGATGTCTAGTTTTCAGGTCGTGTCACTGACCATGTGAGCCGAAACACGGTGTCGTGAGAATAACTTCATGAACACGTCATGTACAGTAGGTACATGTCGTGTAGTTCGGAGCCATGTACCCGGCCGTGTCACGAACAACACGGGTCGGGGAAGCGTGAGTAGAACATGCCGTCTTGTAAAAGAACTCATCGTGTAGTCTCGTCCAGGTACCTGACCATGTCATGAACAACATGAGCTGACGTCACCTTCTCTTAGACACGCCATGTTGTTTTCGTAACACGTCATGTAGTCATGTTCAGGTGACCGGCCGTGTCACGAACAACACGGGATGGTGTTACCTTCACCTATACACACCGTGTTTGTTCGGAACACACTGTGTAAGGTTTAGACGTGTAGAAATCTGTGTGTTTAACAACACGGGCTACCGAAGCCTTGTCTAGTACATGTCGTGTTTCTTTTACAACACTTCGTGTACTCTCTATTTAAGGAGACTGTTTGGGTTAGCCGTGTAAATAGACTTGGGAAGGGGAGTAGATTAAAAGTACACGCCATGTGTGGGGACAGCACACCGTGTATTCTAGGGTATTACACAACTAGGGGGGATGAATCACATACCCATGTCTATGGTTTAAGTGAACACGCCATGTAGCTTTATACATGCCATGTAGTCGTGTTTTGTAACTTGTATATTTTCCTTCCCCTGTTCCCATTTTGTACTCTTGTGTTTTCTGTCCTTGTTTTTCTAATCTATCATGTTATTTTGATCTTTTAGAGCCTTGCCTCTTAGAAGTCCTCTAGTTGTACGCCTATCATCATGCAGTGATTTGACGCCAAATATGGCTGATCAGGGACTTCTTGCCGAACCTCCAGTCGGGCCACCTTTGGCACCAGCTATCATACCAGTTGCAATCACTGATGCGCAGTTCAAGGATGCTTTTCTGAGGATGATGCAGACCTTTCAGGGAGCACTGCCTCATGTCTCAACTATGGCAGATTTGATGCGAGTTTTCTAGTAGCAGCATCCTCCCACATTATCGGGATAAGGAGGACCACATGCTGCAGAGTCATGGATGTAAGCCATGTTGACCATCTTTGAGCATCTAGAGACGCCTCCAAAGAGGTTGGTCAAGCTCGCTACAACATGATCCGAGACTCCACCAAGAGGTGGTGGTACATGATCTCACAAGTGGGTCATTAGTAGGTTTTGTCTTGGGGGGAGTTCCAGTGTGTGTTCTATGACTACTTTTAACCGGGGACCCTAAGCGCTGAATGAGCCCGGGAGTACATGAGCTTAGAGCAGGGTACTCTTTCTGTCATTGAGTATTCCTCTCGTTTCACAGAGCTGTATCATTTCACACCCCTCTGGGATGGGAGTGGGGTGTTCATAGCAAGGATGTTTGAGGATGGTCTCAGGATGGAGATCCGCTCGCAGGTTAATCTCTTCCACCTGACTTCTATCACTTCCATCGTCAACCAGGTGCTGATTGCGGAGCGCAATATGAGAGACTCTGGAGCTGCGAGCCAGGGCGGTTCTGCTTCCAGAGATAGTTTTCTTCCAGATGACAGCAAGAATCACCAAAGGGAGTCTATGCGCGGTGATCCGAGGAAGCGAGATGCATCGTCAGGCAGCCAGGTGGTTTCCTATCGGTGTGGATGGTCAGGGCACACGAGGCTGCAGTGCCAGAGATACCCCGTGAGTGCCGATCTTGGAGAAATATGGGTCACCTTTATCATTTCTTCCAGGTTTTCTCACCAGAAGCTGGTAACTGGGGTTCTTCCATGAATCCTCATTCAGAAGCTGCCCCACCAGTTTCTCAGCAGTCGGGGAACTAGAGTTCTTTCGGCCATTCGGGCTGAGGTGGAGGTCGAGGTTGTGGCAGTAAGCCACCAGTTCCATAGCACAAGCATGGAGGTTCATCTCAGAGTGGTCATCTAGGGGCGCAGGGCCACTATGTGGGACAGTCTTTCGCAGTTGAGCTGACCTATATGAAGCAGGATCCTGACCCTTCTACAGTTCGAGGTACGATTTTAGTATCCTCAGTTTTATCTTCACCACTTTTCGATACTGGTGCTACGCATAGCTTTATACCTGTTTCTGTTTTGGAGAGTGTTGATCTCTGTGTATTTTCTTATGCTGACTCAATGACACTAGACACACCTTTGGGGACGAAGACATCTAGGTACTCTAGTTTAGAGAGTTCCCTCTCGAGGTTGCAGGGTATCATTTCCTTTGGGATCTCTATGTCCTAGATATGACATTCTATGATGTCATTCATGGAATATACTGGTTGGTTACCTTCCAGGTTGTCGTTGACTATTATCGCAGTAGGGTGAGTTTCATTTTACCAGAGGGTGAATCTTTTCTTCATCGAGGTGAATGGGATGTTCAGGCGAGTCGAGATGCACTCTAGCATCATGGGATAGGAAGGGTGACAGCCCAGATTGCTAGTCTTTATCTGGATGATTAAGGGACTTCACTACTAGACTTTTCTCCAGTGGTGGATCATTTCAGGTACATCATTGCAAAGGACTTTTCGGGTTTGCCTCCGGAGCGTGAGTAGACATTTGTATTGAGATCATTCCAGGAGAAGCACCGGTGTCCATTCCTCCATATAGGATGGCTACACCTGAGTTTCAGGACCTTAATATAAAGCAGGAGGAGTTGCAGGAAAAGGGTTTCATCCAACCCAGTACTTATCCTTGGGGTTTCCTTGTCCTATTTGTGAAGAAGGCAGATGGTACCCTTCGACATTGCATAGATTATCGGATGCTAAACCAATTGATGGTCAAGAACAGATATCCCTTGTCGAGGATCGATGACCTCTTTGATCAGCTTCGAGGAGCCTGGGTGTTCTCGAAGATCTAATTGAGGTCCGGTTATCACCAGTTGCGTGTTAGACCATTAGATATGCCCCTGAAAACCTTCAGGAGAAGGTACGGTCTATACGAGTATACAGTTATGTCGTTCGGTCTAATGAACGCTACCGCAGTTTTCATGGCGCTGATGAACCGAATGTTCTATACTTACATGGACTCCTTAGTTGTGGTTTTCATGGAAGATATCTTGGTGTACTATCACACTCGACACGACCATGCCATACATCTTGATATCGTTCTAAGTACACTTAGAGAGCATCAAATTTATGCTAAACTCACGAATAATCACTTCTGGATGGATCAGATTCACTTCTTCGGTAACATCATCTCAGAGGCAGGAGTATCTGTAGACCCAGATAAAGTGAGAGCTATTGTTTCCTAGGAGCAGCCGAAGATCTTTTTTGAGGTACGAAGTTTTCTAGGGCTGGTTGGATACTACAGATGCTTATTCAAGACTTCTCATTCCTAGTAGCACCCTTGATAGGGCAGACCAAGAAGGGGGAAAAGTTATTATGGTAAGATTCTTGTGAGTCATCCTTTCAAGAGCTAAAGGGGAGGCTGACGTCAGCACCGATACATGTCTTGCGAGATACAGGAATGAGCTACACAGTCTATTATGATGCTTTAGGTATCGGACTAGAAGTTGATGCGGGATTTTCATTCCTTAGTTATGGCAGTTCATCCTGGCGTCACAAAGATGTATCAGGATCTTCATCTCCAGTACTGGTGGCCTGGTATGAGGAAATGTGGTGCTGGTTTTGTCTTGTGGTGTTCTACTTGTCAGCAGGTGAAGGCGGAGCATTAGCGACCAACAATCCTTTTACAGAAGATACCCATTCCAGAGTGGAAGTGGAATGATGTTGCGATGGACATCGTGACCGGGTTTCTGAGGTCTCCTCGAGGGGAAAATGCTGTTTGGGTTGCCATCGACAGGCTCACGAAGGTTTCTCACTTCTTTCCTATAATGGAGACCTTCAGTGTCAATGATCTGAGATGACTTTAAATCAAGAAGATTGTTCATCTGCATTGAGTTCCACGCTCTATTGTTTCATACAGGGACGCGCGCTTAACCTCTCGGTTCTGGTAGGGACTTCAGAAGGCCTTGGGTACATATGTACTTTTGAGTACATCATACCATCCTGAGATGGATGGCTAGTCCGAGAGTATGATCCAGGTGCTTGAGGATATGCTCTGTGCTTGCATCCTAGACTTTGGAGGTTCTTAGAAGAAGTATATTCCACTGGTGGAGTTCGCCAACAACAACTGTTACCAGGTTACCATTCAGATGGAACCATTAGAGGCTCTATACTATAGGCCATGCCGATCACCCTTATGATGGCTGGAGGCGGGATACTCAGCTTTGTTGGGACCTCGTCTTGTTCCGGAGACTTTAGAGAAGATAGAGATGATTCAGAAGAAGATAGATACAACAAAGTCGCGGCAGTAGTCTTATGCTGATCAGCGGAGATGACCTATAGAGTTCGTGGTTGGGGATCAGTTTTTCTTGCATGTAACACCGAGGGTGGGACATAAGAGGATTCAGAGGTAGGGTAAGCATTCACCGTGGTATGTCGGGCCGTTTGAGATTTTGGAGAGTGTTGGGCCGATCGCCTATCGGTTGTAGCTACCACAGAGGTACTGGTCAACGTCTTCCACGTCTCTCAACTCCGATGTTACTTTTCTGACCTGTCTCATGTCTTTCGGCCCGATGAGGATGAGCACGATGCGGATGAATCGTTTGAGGATCATCCCAGCCAGATTTTCGATCCCATTACGAAGGTTATCCATGGGTGGTCTGTCCCTTTGGTATGAGTGCTATGGAAGCATAGGCAAGTACATAAAGAGACCTGGGAAAGGGAGGCCGATGTGCGATCGCAGTGGCTGGAGCTATTCAGTATTTCTTCATCTACGCCTCTCTTGGGAAATTCAGGGATGAATTTCTTGAAGGGGGGAAGTTTGTAAGAACCCAGATCATAGTTTCAGGTACACTTTTCATTTTTCTAGAGTTTTCCGGAAAAATAAAGTTTCTTGAAATTTTCGATGTACACACCATGTACTTTCTGAGTACAGGCTATGTACTCTTATCCGGCTCAAAGACGTGTGTTGTCCATGCCCGGGACACACAAACAATGTGTAGGGTTGACGTGGAGGCCGTTTTTTGCGGAGTATGTAAAAACCTATTACACATTGTGTACTCTAGAAGTACATGCCGTGTACTTTTATTTCATTCTCTAAATGCACTGGGGTCATGCCTGACACAGAAAAGCATCTTCTTCTAGGTTTCGTTCATCTGAGAGCGACCCATAGGGCTGGATTATTCTCGAGCCCCGCGCCTCCGTCCAATCTCTTTTCAAACTTCCATTGATTGCGTTGGTATCACCTCGGTAAGCTATCTTAGGCTTTACCCTTGTTCCATGGTTCCTCCTAGTTTTCAAGTTATTGTGGGTTGAGAGTTTTGTGCATTTTCTTAGATCTACACCATTCTATGGAGAACCAGGCATCGTGGTTCAAGTATATTGATTCCCTAGAATTAAGGTGGGTGGTTTGTGCCTTTCTGTAGAAGGTCATTGAGAATTTTGTGCAATTTCCAAAAATTCCCTTGGGCGGGGAATTGTGGGTTTCCTGTTTTTCCATTGCTGTTTTCTTACTTTGCTTGATTGCTGTAGTGGAGGTTTATGCTTGTCAGTAGAGTAAATTGTTTTGTGTTTAGGTTGCTTCACCATGCTTGTCTCACCTTTTTCCATTTTCCAGTTGACATGCCTAGTTGTAGGATAGTGGAACTGTTGCTATGATATGTTGTTGAGACTTAGATTGATATCCAAGTAGTTATTGATGTTCACATGGACGTTATACACATGCTGAGAATGTTAGTCTCACACATGATTATGAGAACCTAGTGTAGTAGACCACATGGAGAATAGACGTAAGAGCATCTCCAGAGTGTTTTTTAATACGATGCGAGACCACATTGGAAATTGAAAATGAGTTCTTCTTCAGAGAGTATGTTGTCCTCGACGCGGGCCACATGGGGAATGAGACGTTGAGTGCTTCCCCATAGAGCATTTAGTAGGATACAAGAGTATAAGGGGAATTGATGGTGAGTGATTCCTCGGAGAGTCTACTTTTAGCTTAACCAGAGAGGTGTGACTGTGTGTTCCTCCTAGGCGGTTGCTATTTTTTGTAGGTTGAACCCTAGGGGTTAGGTTTTGAGGGCTACCCATGGGGTTACCTATTCTCTTTTTGTTGCTGGTTTTTTACTTGTGTACTTTATAAACTAGAATTGTGGTATGTGACTGTTGTGTGTTTTCTGTTTATTGTTCCTGCACTTTTACTTGCCTTGTATTCATTGACTTTTAGGCACAGATCTTTGGATGATTTCCTACTAGGATTATATCTCACACCCTGTTTAGGCCATGCTTTTGGGACCAAGCAGACTTTGTTGTTGCAGGAATAGATATGGTCAAGCACCCATCGACTTTCAGTATGTGATTTCTTGGATCTAGAGATCAAGGGACCAAGCTTAGTCTTGCGATGCTAAGGAGTTTACTTTGTTTTATTTGCACATTTTTTTTTCATTTGTACTTCAATACGTTGGTTTGTTTACTGCTTTCGATAGACATATGTACCATGTTGCATCATCATTATTTTATACTTTCCTTCTACTATTCAGTTCAGTTGTTGTATGATGTTTACAGTTTCCGTTATTGTGTCTGGTTGTTCTTCCGTTGTATAATTTACCGAATGAGGGCATAGTTTCCCCACCGACTCACCAAGACCCTCGCTGCTAGTCGGCAGCCTCTGGCATTTGGGAAAATGCGCATGAGGTCATGTGGCAAACCGAGTACGAGGCACCAGTGGAGGGGCTCTGGATTCGGGTTGTTACAATAGTTATCTTTAATAATACCATATATGTATACCACTATGTGTTATTAAATAATTTCTAAAATTGATTATGATAAATAAGTGTTTGGGAATAATGGGTGTATAATTCATGGAATATTGAGATTATTGGATATGAAATTGAATAAATAATGTGAAATAATAATTATTATAGGAGTTATAATGATTTTAGTGGAGGAATTTTTATTGATAAAAAATAATTTAATGGTTTGTACTCTTCCAAAACAATCATACCCAGCTAAGTTGAGGTCTAAGTAATACATTCCATATAAACATTATGTCAAATTCTCACTGCAAGCAGGATCATGTATCACGAATTTCATAAAATATGTATAAACCATGTAGATTATTTATGAACAACTCACATTGGTCTAATGGATGTCCACACATTGGGAACCTCTTAATGAAATGACACTGATCGGTAGAATTCCAAAAATTTGAAAACCCCCATTAATCAGGTCCCAAGTGAAGGAATATAATAAAACAACATGAGAAACTATATATATATATATTATATTTATTATTTTTACCTCTATAAATATATTAGGATATATTACACTCAAATCTAGTATTGAATGAAGGAAAAATGGTCTCATGAGAGGAATGGTTAAGATATGGTAAATGTAGAGGGGTGTGTTCCTACACATTGTTACAAAGGGATTGAAAAACTAATTTTAATGTCTTAATAACCATAAATACTATTAATTATTCATTTAAAAATCATAGATGGTTTTTATGGTGTGACCATGTTATCCATGCCGTAACATACCCAACCAATGTTCACATTGAAATTTTACATGATGGTCATGGTACAATTCAAAATTCCATGGAAAAAACATTGACCAGAATGCCCTCAAGTAATCATCAGGAAACATCCAATTTATGGTGGAAACATATATAAGGTAAGAGATTCATGACACAACCCCTTCCTTCATGTCGTAAAAAATTCCACTGCTAGAGCCACACATCATAATCCCTTTGCTACAGTATGTAATTTTTCCTCTTGATAAATCCTTCATAGTGCATGCCTAATGTTTGTGTTGTCACCATCCACATATAATGTCTCATAAACTCAAGTGAACTTTGAGTAAATACTACACATCTCTCCCCACACCAAAATCCCCTAGTCTATAGTACAACCCTTGAACAGCTACAACGTTTTAAATATAAATAACATAGAATCATTCTTACAAATCCTTCACTATATTATCACTAAGACAACTATGAATAATGATTTTCCCATTAGTATGTTTTTAATGAATATCCCACCATTTTTGTGGCACATCTAGCCATCTATATAAGATTTTTAATGTTACATATCCTCAACTCTGTCATGACACCCAATTGAATTATGTAATTTCACAAAAGAATAGATTGTTTTGAACTTATTTATTCTCTCATCATGGTCAAATTAATTTAAATTGCATAGTGACCCATGTACTATATAATCTTTTAATCCCAAAACATCGGAAAACTCTCATAAATCATCCCTAAGTCTGATTCCAACACCACCAATAGAAAAAAACCCAAAAACATGTGCATTTATCTAAATATGTAAATTAATTATTTTCTCATATATATTTAAGGTGTTATAAACTCCCCATAGAATGGTATCTATTATAATGTCCAAGAATTTTCATACATATATATCACAACTTTATAGATAAATACTTGTTACATAACATAACTATTTCTTCCAGAATAATATGGGTCTTGTAAATTTAAAATTTTGGGCACATAAACTACATGTTCATAAAATATCTACATCATCTAACCCTACGTTATTTATAACTATATTACTTAAAATAAAAATAACAAGTATTAAATTTCATTATATCTTAGGAAAATTAAACATAATAAAAGGTGATCTCATATCCTTAGTAAGGGTAAATAAGAGAGATATCAATGATCACTAGAGTATAACATGAATATATGGGTAAGATAACATGCACAAAACATTTCCAAATCATAACATCCATATCATAGATAATAATATTGAGTCTTGGAATAACATTTGGTTTTTCATATACATTAATCAGAATGAAATTCATGAACATGATCAATGAGAGCATAAATATCAATGTTCTCAACAGGAATAATCATTTTTTACTTAAATTATTTCTTTTCTATTTTTACAATACCATTATAATTTTTTAAAAAATATGTAATAAAATAATTATTGGTAATATAATTAATGTTACTATGATATGGGAACAGTCAATAACCTCATCGTCTATTTTCTATTAATAAAAATTAAACTATCATCCGTGTGTTGTGAAAGTTGTCTCCACCACAACGTAATGTGTTTCATTTTCCATAACAACCATAAAATGATAGAATAAATGTGTAATTTAAAAATAATTTTTGTATTTATATCATATGATTCTGAAAATATAAACCATATTACATATTCCCCTCTTTCAATGATAATTAAATCATCATCCATGTGTATGTGGGGACTGCTGACTCTATTGAACGATGTCTTAAATTTTTCATTATAGCCTTTTATGAGTAGTTATAGAGATATTATAAAAATATTAATACGATTTTTATGATATAATTATGATGATTATATGTAAATTTTTGGAATATATTAAATATGTGATCAATAAATGATTATCTTTTAGAACAAGCGTACAAAAATAAAAATAATCACTTCTTTCTAATTAATGACATTATATGAATTATATCCTCATTATAATTATATAATATTATTATATTTCACTATAATAATAACCATATTTGATCATTACAAATCTGTTAAAATTATATTACAACAAATTCTATTCATAATCATCTAGTAGTCATTGTAGGTTCATGTTTGGGTCGGTTTAACCACATGCATGAACAACACTAAATTTTTTTATAATGGATAAATATGAAAACTTATTTAGAGATAAAATATTAAATAAATATTTAAATAATTTTTTTAATGTTATATAAACATTTAACAAAAAATTTAAAAAATATATGTTTTTGTTAAGAATCACATAGACATGATCTTCATTGATTTCCTCTTCGCGACATGGAAAAAAGAAACTATAGAATAAAATTATAAATTTATAAATATCAAATAAAATCTATTATAATGACTAAGAATATATAGTAATGATTTAATTTTTGAAATAATATATACGAACACCACATTGATGAAACTAGTTCAAAGTGAAAAAAAATTAATTACACTCAATATTGAAAATAAGAAACAACAAACTGATATTTAATCATGTGTGTGTGTATATATAATGAATATAAATGAGAAGTATAAATTTTTAAATTCGTGAATAAGTTTCATGGGAATTTATTTAATGAAATTGATTCAATTATTTTGGATTTTTGGTGCATGGTCAGAATAAATTGGGACCGAGGTAAGGGTCTTCATCCCAAATAAATCTATTTTAGGCATGTTTTTATTATATTCAGCTAATTTAATTTATTTGGTCCATAGAAATCCTATTTTTTATATAATATAATTAATTTTGTTTTATTCATGGTAATTTAAGTTCAATTATATGAACTCTCTTTCTAGGGGTTTTGATTAATGTGTGTCTCAAGTTGTAAGGTTTCTTGGTCTTCAACCTTATTTCCTTGAGATATGTTTACGTAACACACGATGTTTTCTTTTTAAAGGTGTATTTATTGGCCTTATTGGAATCTTTATCATATATTCATTATTTTTATGTGAAATACTAATCAAAATGAAATCATTTTCATCAAATATATTTTACATAGTTGTTACCACAGTTGTTATGAATTTTGGCTACTCCTCATTTATTCATTGAGTTATGATCGTCCTATTGCACTAAAAAGTTGGGTAATTATTACCATATGATTGTGTTATGTGAAATTATTTAATTTTTTACATTTTTATCACTTAAACACATTTTTTCAGGTTTTTGGTAATATACTTCCCATAAGGGAAGTTGATAACTCAAATTTCATTTCACTCAATTATAGTGTTTCATATTGACCATTATTTTACATGATTGTGTTCTCCAACATTAATATTTTATAATATTTTTAATTATATTAAATATTAATAAAATTATCTTTTAATGTAAATTAATATTTATTTATTATTTTTATAATGTGATATTTGAGACAAATGTATTTTAAAAATAATAAAAAGGGTTTTTCCTTTCACATTCATATGTTTTTTATAATCTCGTAATTTATAGAAGATAAATTTTTTATTTTATGGGATACATTATTGGATATTATATATGAAAGTAAATGTTTTCAATTTCTTTCATGTCATATTTTCAAAAATTTCCATTGAAATTTATGTGTACATTTATAATTTATGTTAATGTTTAAATTTTTATGTTTTCATTTAAATATCCATTTTTAATTATAAAATTATTTACCATAATGGGGTTTATATTACTTGATTTAACAAAAATATATATTTTATCATTTGCGGAATTTAACACGTGGTTTCAAATAATTATACTCTTAATCCCCTATTCTGTAATATCATTTGAAGCATTCATTTTTAAAGTATGTTTTTAATATTTGTTAATATCCTTCCAGGATTATATTGTAACATTGAGGTTATGTTATTTTAAAAACATCCATCATTTTTCTGTAGATATATTATGATCATGTTATTCTAGTATTGACATAACTGTATACTCATTTCTCTATATGTTATGAAAATCACATTTTAAATAATTTTTTTTAAATGATGTTCACCTAGAAAGAATGTTAATTTTTGAAATGGGGAAATGTGTTGGAATTCTGATATGGATAATTATTTACAAGTTAACTATTTATTCTTTCACCATACACAATATTACACTAAAAGGTATATGACCATGTTATTAATTTTTTGAAATGGAGAAAATTTTCAATATTATTTATGATTTTTTTCCTAACGCAAGTATATTATTTATTAACATTTAAAATATTTCATTATATATATCCCTGTTTTATTCATTAAATGGATACTTATGGAATATGGTAAAAATTATTTTTGACTCTTATGATGAAATCGTTGAACATAGTCATGTGATAGGTGGGGCTCAGAATTATATAGCCTCCCAATGCATTGACTATTCTTAGGAGACAAAATATGTTGTGTTTTGGGGTATACATCTTCCCATAATAGGATAGTGTCTCAACATAAGGTTTTGATGACATGTTTTTTATGGAAAGATTTTTCTATTCCATTTTAACGTGATCAGTATTAATGATATCCCTGTTTTTATTTATTTTATTGTATATAGAATTATCTCCATATAAATTTGATTATGTCTTCATGTTGTTTACTTATTCCTTTCATAATTTTTATTCCAGGTTTATTTCATTATTATGTGAGTTATATGTTTTCCATTTCTAATCTTTTGAGCTCACCCCTTATTATGTTTCCACTTTCCCATGTTATGAGGAAAATTAGTACACATGACATTTTTCGAAGGATATAATTTTTGTAATTATTAATGGGATGGGTTTAAAAATCATTATCAATTATTATTTTCTTAAATGATAAAAATGTCTATTCTTACAAAAAAATATGTGCTTTGTTATTTATTATTTTTTCCAAATTATCAAAATATATAAACCTAAAAATATGCTCAGAATATAACAAATGAAATATTTATTTTAATTAATGATGGTATTATACTATCTTTTGAAGCTATAATCAATGTGATTAGGCAAAGTATATGTATATGGAATTGGATTAGAGAGTGTGGGTTTGAGGTGTCACAATATAATAACCCAAATGGGACAAGATCAGGTGAACAATACCATTTACCATAATTTCATATAACAAATAATTCATCTCTAAAATCTCTATTGAAACTATCCTATAATTTCAAATAGATTTGGGTTTCATACCAAGAATGAGATTGATCGAAAACTCGACTTATCACTTGGGAAGAATCCAAGATAATTCCTCAATAAAGATGCCATGGAACATATAAAAAACATGATGATAGATCATATAACATGTCTCTTTATCATCGATAACTACACTTAATATCTAGGACTAGAAAATCATTATATTCACAGGTTAATTTATCAAATGTTATATCTTTATATCCCACTCACTAGCAAGGGTATAAGAGTCACCCTTAGTTGACATAGGAGATACCTACTTATAATAGTAGATGACGTGTTGTCGATATTGGATCAACCCATCCATAGTTAGGATCACATATAAATAATAATTATTTAAAATTAAGAAATAATATATATTCCTATATCCTACAATCATAAGCTATTTATTTGAACATTTATAGATCCTATACAATCTCACACATAAGCGTGTGTCAAAAAACATCTCTCCACAGTCTCACCTGAAAGATATCCTTATATCCATGGGATACTGAGAAGATATAAATGAATTTTATTTACCGATATCAGCAAAGATTCATATATGTCATATGACACAAGGATCGTACCTTGAAGAGTTTAATGTTACTCATCACATTAATTGTGATTTTGGTCAACCTTATATCATTGGACTAACATCGAACCTCTTCCCTAGCCTCTGAAACCACGAATACCAATAGAGTACCGCTCTAGTGCCTCTATTAACGTTGGCAACCAAATTTTCCTTCACAATTATAAATGTTAAATGAAATCCAACTAAAATCATGTAGTGTCATTCCTAATCCCACAATTGATCTCTGAGCCTAAACACTTCCACAATCACTATTTGGATTAAAAGAATTTTAATCAAAATTATACAAGTTCCCAATAATCCAACATGAATGATAATCCACTAGTAGTAGATGGAACTATAGTTGAGTATGAATTGGACCCCCACATTGAAAACAAACTAAATAATACCTCCAATGGTGGGAAGAAGAATCATCATGGTTCAAATGGGACTACCGATCACAAATCTTGAGAGAATTACTAAAACTCTTTTTCCAGTTTCCTAGAGATCTTCTACTAGACACATCATAAAGCACTGATGATCCAAAAACTCTATCTTCACCTTGGTTATTCTATGTAATAATGGAATGATTTAAGTATTAAAAACATATTTGATCCTAAATATATTCACATTAGAATGAATTGAATGTATGATTCCAAACTCAAATCGGTAGACCTTAGTGGTCTCATTACTCACCAATGAAGGGTAAAAATAGAATGTTTAAGTAAAACGAGCACCATAGTCCATCATCAAGATGATATCCAGAGTAAAATCTATAAACTCTTGAGATATTTTTTCTCTATAGTTCTTAATAAATATATTCTAAAAGAATCATTATTGTAATTCATTACATGATAACCTAATATACTACCCTTCTTGGAAAAGAACATCACAATAGTGCCTCCCTAGTCCTTGAAGCATGTACGATGTAAGATTCAAACAGATCAAAAGGGGAATCACTAAATGATAATATATAGTATTAATATACTTTGTTCACATATTTGAATACTAATATCCACCCTATCTATTAAATATATTTTGATGCTACAACTAGAACACCCTCGCTAGATTAGATAGGGAAGGATCACTTATTTGAGATCCACTCCAAGAGACTGAATAATTTCTAGCAGAATCTCATGGTGATATTTCACAAGATGAGGTATTGGTGAAATTGGGGGAAATATATTATTAATATATGGGGTATATTTATTCACAACATCCTATATATCGATAAGATATCATCACTATGACACCACCAACCTAAGACTACAATCCAATTCCCCGGTAAGAGTGTCACTTTACCTCAGAAAAACATCCACACATAACATAGTCTATTGACTAGATGAAAAGGTAAATATGATACCATTTAGATACCATGCCATAATAGTTTTGTTAAGAACATTGTAAATATCAAAAAATCATAGATAATAAATAATCATAGTACATTGAAGTAATAAACATATCCATGCTTGAACAAATAAAATGTTGTCAAAAAAATGTACATATTAATTGATCGCACACCAGGATGAACACATATAAAAATAAATAAAGTAATAAAAACCCATAATTATTTACCATAGTTATTTAATATCATATTATAACTCCATCCATGTTATCTATCTTGAACAAAAAACATAGACCCTATAACCTACATATACTTGTGGACATGATATTTTTTTCAAGTATCAAGGTATCAGGGTCTCCCAACCAGGGTGTGAGTAAAAACAAAATAGGTCACCACCAATGGTGTCCCTAACATAACCATTAAAATAGTGTATAAATGATATGATATTCTCATAACACTTAATTATAGTGGATGTTAAATAAAAATAACCACAAGAATCCATTAGGTTCTAAGGTGACACCCATGGTCGGCAGTACCAACTTCGTCCAATGATGGATGTCTATAAGAATAATGTTTGAACCACCTATGGGGAACCATGTCCTAACCCAATTCCAAAAATGTCATTAACTAACAGGAACTGTGTATTTCCCTAGAAACTAAATTATCATCTCCATGGGAGAGCCATGTCATCCCTCGAACCAGTTTATAATATCATACATTAAGGGGAATCATGACATTCCCAAAACCCATGCAAGAATATCACACAACTAAGGGTACCATCCCTTTCCTAGAACCTCATATATCATGTACTCAAGGGATCACATCAATAATCTAAAAGCATAATAAGTAATCAACCCATGGTGTTGGATCCCCTACCCTGAATCATCGCATACCAGCCACCTGGGGGGTCATATCTCTAGCCTAACACCATTATATATCGTTTACTAGGGTGTCTCATCCCAAACAAAGAATAGTCCCATGTAATAAAACCTTGGGGGTATATCCTACACTAAAATAGTTACTATATCATCATTACCCATAGGGTTGTATCCGACCCTACTGTCTGATAACACATATACTCACGGGGTTCATCTCATCTAAGAACCTCATATATCTTATACCCAACCAGGAAATAAATTACTATAGGTATGTATCCAAAACTAGTGCCAATTAATACATATATAACACACACTAAGGGGTATCACTCCCCCTCCACCCCACCCCATACCCCATATGATATATATTCCAAATTTATACTCTCTCCTCTATACCTCGTATCACATACCAAACGAGTTTCCCATTCACCCATAACTAACACATATTTTTTAAGATGGAATCTAAAGAAGAAAAACTAGACTAATAACTCAAGGCCTAGATTTTTCCTTGAATCGCATTTCCTTGTCTAATTAGCCTCACATACTGATTCACTCAATAACTTGTTGGTCGCAGAATCAAATAATGTTGAACCCGTTAGTATTCTCATCTTTCCTTCACAAGAATAATCTAGTGTCATTAAAACCCATAATATCATTATTAAGTGGGAAAAATACATGTTCAACATCGAATTATGAACTTACAACCTATAGGCTCCTCTCTTAACCATATCCTCATATCACTAATGTGGCGTCCCAATCCAGGTGACACACAATGTTTCCCCAAAACTATTCCTATAGATGGCATGACGCATTCCTCCCAATATGTCATAGTCTACCGAGTAGAATTTAGGGTATATGGTATTTACGTGGGGAGACAATTCCAATTTTACCAGAGTATATCATAGTGGATATATAATAATAGGTAATCAACAAGAAGAATAATAATTAATAAACAACTAGATGTAGGACATAAGGATAAAACTCCCAACATGGAATAATAATAAAAAAATGTAATTGAATAATATACAAAATGATTTTGATATATGTCATGTCTCTATAAAATTCTATAACATGGAAACAAGGCTGCAAGAAATACTTGTTAAAAAATTAATTAAAAATTAGACAAAAACAATACATCATCCCAAGTGTTGGCTCAATTATCTAATACTAAGAAACATCCTAAATGAAGCATGCAAGATCTAGTGTCCAAAGTGTGATGCATCCACCTATCCACACCTTTATACATATAATATTCCTAGGTACCATTGGATGACCATATATAGTGTATGATAAATCTCAGTAGGCCACCACCAACAATGTTTATTCCATCCTATCTGAGGAAGATAAACTAATATTGTGCAGTAATATATATAAAATTATTCAGTACAATAATTTAAATACCCTGATACCTAGTTCAACCTCATTCGACATCTGATCATGTAATAATTTTATAAATAGTGTTTTATATTACAGTATGTAATGTTTGGAGATTTAAGGTAAGGTCAACGTATCACATAGTAATAAAAATAACAGAATATCTAAGGATGAAACAAAGGAATCGTGTTTGATATTAATAATAAATAGGGACCAAGGTAATGACCAAGGAATCCTTGACCTTAGGGGTCGATCCAACATAACAAATACTCTTAATTTTAGCTATAAGGGGTCTGTTTGTAATCCAAGGGGCATCGCCAATGAAATTCCATTGTAATATGATTCTAAAAGAGTTCATGAATCTCATCCAAGTTAAAATTGGATAAGAAATAAATGGTCCCAATGGTTGTATCCATGATTCCACATGATAAAGATGTCAAAAAAAGATCCAAGGATCATATAAAAGGTATTCAATAATGACAATTAATTGATAATATGGTATCATTCTCAGCATAAACATGTAGATAAAAATAAATTTTCAAAGGTTGGTATCTCCCTCAGAAACCAGTATCCTTGAATTATAATTTCATCCCCCAAGTTCTCATGTAATTCCTTATAAAATCCTAGGATGGCTCATGTATGAACACTCCTATAATGATGACAAGGTCAAAGTGAAAGAGGTACCTTATACTTAATTAATTATTTAATTTAAGAAATTCATTACAGATTCTTTTTCTATAATTAATTTGTTTTAATCCATTTCCTTTCATTAGTGTGATAAGATATATTAAGAACATGAAACCATTTAGTACATTAACTATTTAGTCATTAATTAGGGTTACTCCTCTACATTTCATAAGAATATAAATGGGTTTTATGGGCATGAAACCATGATATTCATTGATAATTACCAGGCCAAGTGATTTCCATAAGTATAAGTTTCATTTACCATTTACCATTTAATGATTCATTTTGAAGATTTAAACACCTTCCTGATAAGGGTCAACTGATAATATGATGTAATATCCATTAACAACCCATTAATTTAATCATAAATCGTACCTTTATAAATTCCATGTAAAAGCACACTGAAAAGGTGGTGTGTATTGTCATGAAAAACCACTTTAGGAATAGCTATGGAAAACACCATACTTGGGACAATCTTTATTTGGATAACAACTTACAATAATGAATAAACATATGGAATGGGTTCTAGAATATTATCATGATTATTATAAGCATAAAATATCAATTAAATAGTCAACACGCAATTAAATATTCATGGGAAAACAAAAATATTTTATAAAATGATGGGACTTGATGGATCAGTTATAGACCACCTACCTTATCCCGCTAAGACTCTCCACATCGAGTGTAATCCTTTAGTTTGGTCAGGATTAGAATAAATATATAGAATGGATCCATTCTTGAAAAATAGGTTATATGACCCTATATATAAATTAATACATCGAATGGATGGAAAATTGAAAGGTGAGAAGTAGGATAGAAGATATTTCCTAGGGGAATCCAAATAGACCAGTGGAACTTTGATGGGACACCAGATAAATAGAAATTATCAAAAACTATTGAAGGGGGAACTTATGAGATCCAAGATGAGAAAAGAGTGTTGGTTGTTAGTTGATAAGAAAAATTAGAGTGGGTTAATAATATCATTTATGAAGGGAGATTTGGTTATTTCCATTATTTTAAAATAGGTTGCATAGATGTTGTATCTGGTTAGAAAAAATGTGTGCCAACAGTGAGCCTCTCTCTACTTGAAGAGGGACCCTGAATGGTAGGGGGAGCATGGTTTTCCAAATCATGCTCTACCCATGTGGTCACCTCTGTTAAAAGAGACAGATTCCCCACACAGGTGTGCTCACCTTCATACATGGTTTTCGAAAACCGTTTGGGATCATTCATCCCTCTATCCGGGCCTCACATGGTTTGAGTAACTATGTGACATGTCCATCCTAGTTTCTTGTAACAATGAAAATAGCTTGTTTCAACCCAAAACGTTTGGTTCTAGGATCGGAAAAAGCTTTAACACCACTAAAACAATTGTGACCTCACTAGGTATCCAAATTGGGTCTATAATAAATTATTAAAATAAAATTTAATTTAACCACACCTAAGATGAAGAAAATGGTTATTAATGTCTTCCCCTTGTATTGGAACTCTTTATTGAGTTCGACTACCCATGGGGGCCTTCATATGAGAATAAAAACATCCACTTAGCATGTACATCCATCTCCATTTCTCCGATCCTATCATGTACAGGGTCATGATTCCATAACACCTATACTAATATGTAGATCGTCCTCAAATATCATTTATTCTCTAGTAAACTATATGTATAATATACTCATCAAATTAAGCATCATCATTTAACTCAACCTCTGTGTTATCAAAATTACGATATGGTTCGTCATGATAATGATGAAGTTGTGAATTTTAGAAGATGTCACACATGAAATGGTACCTATTATGTAATAGAAAGTATTATGATACTCACCTGACTCTCTCCTTGATTCCAAATGGCCCAAAAATGTGTGGTTATCTTTCTTTTCCATTGTATTCATCTATACCTAATCGTGAGTGATCCCCATAAGAAAACATGATCCCCAACCACAAACTACTAAGGTCATCAGTGATGACTGGAATAAGATTTGTGTTTACTCTAAGCAATATAAATTTTCTTCCTTATAACATGAATAGAATCTAACGCCTCCTAAATGAGATGAGAACCTAGTATAATTTCTTCTCCTATATCCATATAGTCGAGGGGTGAATGACATGGAATACCAATCATGGCCTCAAAAAGAATCCATTTGAATCATCCCCATAAATATATTATTATAGGTGAACATAATGAGAGGGATATGATTCTCCCATGAACTGTTCAAATCAAGGATGAATTCTCAAAGAATTTTCTCTAATAACATTCCTCTCCATTCCAACTGGTCATCAATCTAAGAGTGAAGGGTTATGTTCAGAATAACATGTGTACTCATAGCTCTGTGTAACCCCTAACAGAAACTTAATGTGAAACTGGTGACCCTATCATTAATGGTAGAATGGAGGACCCCATGTAGTAATATGATGTCATAGATATGTAGTCCTCCAACCTCATCAATTTGGAAATTCTATTGAATATGAATCAAGTGAGATAAAAAATTTATTTGTTACATGACAACCTAAATAACCGCGCCACCTAGAGGAAAATTTAGTAAGACAACGAAAAAATCCATGTTAATATATTCCCTTTTTTTATTCCAGGAATGGAAATTAATGTAACAATACAGTAGGCTGTTTGTTCCCTTTCATCACATGATAATAGGTGGAACAACTAGAGAAAAAACCTACTATCTAATTTTTTATCCGAGGCCACCAATACTCACATAAAATATCTTGATATATCATCCAGATTTATGGTTGACCATTACATTGTGATGTGTCGTAATATCATATAAGTATTTATCTCACGTATATGAGAACCCATATAATTCTATGTATGAATAACATTTCATCTCCATCCCCAAAATAATCCTGATGTGGGTCATATCCTAAAATATTCTCCTGGAGGACCATGCCTTCAGGATCTTCAAATTGCATACTCTTTACATTATCAAGGAGGGAAGATGTAATATTCATGGTTGAGAGATAATACTATTTTATACTCCAATGAAAAATTATAGGCACCTCAAAAAATAGGTCCATCAATTTCTATTCATCATTAGAATCATGTATGTCATGTCCCTGAGTTTTCCAACATAGCATTTCTGCTACCACATTTCCCATTCTTGGCATATTGGAATGTAGAAAATTGAAGGACGGAATATATTTGAAGCATATTCTCTATTTTAGTTTCAATTATGCTATTTAATGATATATTAGAGTCTCTTCTAGTCTATAAACACCACAATGTTCTCACATGTCAGATAGTGTCTCAGGCAATGTCAGGAATGGTCAATGGATTCTTTCTCATGTTTTTGTGTCAGGTAATTTCTCTCAGTATGCCTCGATTTTCCAAATCCATATGAAGAAACACTATAATCATATATCATAATTTCACCAATTTAATGCATGATTCATTATATAATGCCTTTCCATCTTCTAGGCCTTGATCGAATCAGAATTGTTGTTGGAAGGAGCCTTCCATTTAGCCCCGGGAATGATTTCTCAAATTATTCTAACCAAAGGTACAAAACACCCTTAATTTATTGTATATTAAGAGTTGAATAATGAAATATTAAAAATTGTATTAAATTTAAAAAATATCCAGCTAGCCCCAAGAAACTATGTATATCAAACACATTCATTGGATTCCCCTAGATAACCAAAATACTCACCTTCTCTTTGTTTATGAATACTTCTTATTTTGAGATAGTGTGACCCAATACGTGAAAACTTTTTATCCACAAGTGGCACTAAGAATTAATTGAATACATATGATTCCCTGTAGGTGTATTCAAAATGATCTCAGGATTCCTATAATAGTCTCTACAAGTATGAGAATACCCAATGATGTCATGCACAAAGACTATGAAAAATGATTCTAGATAGGGAAGGAAATTCATATTAATAAAATCCATTAAAATGGAAGGCATCATAGTGAGTAAAAACAGCCTAGTGAGACAGTTATATAGATCATACCATATATGAAATGTTGTATGAGTTATGTATGTTGTTCTTACTCACAACAGATGATAGCTCAATCTCAGGTTGATCTATAGGAACAGCCTAGCTCCTAGTAGATGTTCAAATAGATCTATCAGAGGTAGTGGATACCTATTCCAAACCGTATTCTTGTTTAAATATAGGTAACCAACACATATACTAAGGTTCACATCCTCCTTCTTGGAAAAAAGTATGATTGAACCCTATGAATAAGTTCTGGGTTTAATAAATATATTAGACTCTAGGTCCTCCATCTGTCTCTTGAGATTCTAGGGCTCGATAGCTTCTATCCTATATGGAGGAAGGGAAACTATATAAACTCCTAGAAAATGATAAATTTTTAACACTACCTCTCTCTCATGATGTAACAAAGAAAAATAAACAAGACATCCCTGAAATTATATATCATTGGAGGAAATTATTTGAGGAGTATTACATGATACTTCATGAACAGACTAACAATATAGAATGTAAATATACATTGAACATGATTCCATGGTCCATCTCTATCAACATGTACATCCCAAAAATCCTTGTGATGAAAATAACTACCCTATGGTGATGTAAATAGAACCCTATGGTGATAGAAGTCCTCATAGATGTTGTGTGGAACCATCCATTCAATCCCAAGAAGACCATTAAATACCATCATTTTGAAAAAAAAGAGGCCTCGTAAGAATGGATAACTACCTACCTCAATGGGTAAATCCCTAAATTATCATATTCCCTGTAATAGAACTCCCAATGATGTATCTAGGGTCATCAGACTAAAATAATACTTAATTTCTAGCATGAGACATTCCAAATATGACAAAAAGATAAATATTGTGAGAAAAATTTATCAAACGAATAAGAAATTATAGTTGATGCTATTATAATATTACATCATACCATTTATATTATTGTAATCTGATACTTGGGTATTGGTTGTAATGAATATAAATGTCCAGATCCATGAACCTGTTCCGCAAATGGACAATTATAATCGTGACTACCCCACTAGCTCTAATAATCAAAATTAAAGGAACAATAGCCACAACTTCCTCCTTGGACAATCCTATTAGTGATAATCCAACTCTATACCAAATGTGGCATAAAATATCATAACCATAAATGTGGATCAGGATTGGATCCTCTTCTATTGGAAGTAAATGGAGAGGTATGAAATTGATCTCTAATGTTAACCCATATGGTTGTAAGAACAAAACTCCAAGGGGTTTATATCACACTATGAATTTAGATTCCCCTATCATCCACACTAATGGAATACAATAGATCTACCAGTTCTGATACTATAACTGACACTTCTCTAAAAAGAAACCTTATGGAAATGCTTCCTATTACCATAGGAATGGTTGGATGGCCTTGGAACGGAATAATTGTGCCTATAACTATAAGCTTCTCTTCATATTAATTCAATGATAAGAGTATAATTAACAATATCAATAGAAATAGATAGGAAAAATATATTCACATGAGTATAGATGGCATACTAGACCCCATCCTCAAAACATCACAATCCTGATAGCTCATCACCTGCTACAGGTAATGAAAAGAGATATAACTCAAGAAGAAAAATGCTTAATAATCCATAACTAATATAGGACCCTGCTCCTGGTTCATGATATATCCATTTTGGTCCGATCAATAGGTTCTATGGAAATAATTGATCATAGTAGGATGTTTGGAAGTTGGTCGAGACCAAGCCATGATAATGACCAGCCTGGGTAATCACATCCCACAATGGCATGGCTGAATCACAATTAATGTAGTTATAGATATTGATGTATTTAACTGGAGGAAACTCTGTATTCTAAAAGATATATAATATGGCCTCTAACTAATACTTGAAAACTTGTGGACCACCATCCACTGAGATGATAGGAGGATGTTGTGGTGGAAACTCAAATGTCAGATGAGCCATTGTAACTAGAGGTCATGGAAAACCATGCATAGACTACATCAGACATAGAGAACACTGATGAAGCTATGTCTTAGGGACTTGTTTGATTATAATATGTAGTTCCTTATGTAGAACTGTCAGATGTATATCTAGTGTCATAGGGCCTACCATATTTTTAGCATGGTCGTTGCCACCCTCCGGTAACATGAAACAAGGTCTTCATGGTGGAATAGATCTAAAATTTACAAGAACATGCCTAAAATAATGATTTATGAGTTTATAGAAATGCTAATGGAATTATATCATAAGAATAAGGTCTCACTACCCAATGTACAACCCTAACTACCCTCCTGAAACGATATGGTATAAGTAAGTGTTCATGTTTGATTAGAAGGTGTTCCCGAATGTGAAGGGTAATTATCATTTTTCATATTCCTTTATTGGAAATCAAATTCATCCTAATTTTAATTTTCATATTTACATATTTCATGGTATGATTATAATGTATTTCCATTCCCAATGAGTATGGGCCCATACACCTTATCCCTGAAATTGACACCCATTTAATATATATTTAAGCCTATCTACATTCAGTAACAGAATGTAATAGGTAATATAAGGTGGATCTACAAGGTAAATTATATATTTTATTCCATTATGGTTCATAAACCTCTTGTTTTTAAACTGTAAATCACTTAATTTTATCCAACTAGTTTCGAATGTAACCAGAGGTACAAAGCTAACATGGGTAGAAACTGGCTATTTAAGATTCCACCATCAACCTATACATGAAATAACAATTTAAAATGATAATGAAACATTAAATAAAAAACCACTACCCTATAGATGATGTTAACATCATGGGTAAATTTATAAACAACCATGGGTCACACAATTATCACATGAATCTCATGAAAATAAAGTAATGAAATACACCTATATGGCATCGAATATGCATGGAATTAGAGTCCTAGGTGCTAGTAATGATGCATGCGACAATGTTTCCTTTCCTTCATCACATCGCACTATGGATAAATGTTAATAAGGAATATCAAATACCAAAACCCATGTGAACCACACAATGGTGACTATATATAAAATGTAATAAGTGAAATACAGAACGACATTTTCCAATTCGTGGAGAACTTGGTATTTACACCAAAAATTTGTTAGCTACTTATATGAATGGACCTTGACCATGTTTCATCATGTTATTAATCAATTATCCATATTCAAAAACAATTATAAAAATAAAAGAAATACTGGTTTGATTCCACTCTAGGACATCCCGAATCGTGTTCTACTCAATGGTTCCTTTATGTCTGTTGGCCACATGGCCTCAAGCATGCCTCCCTATATGGCAAAGGGTACTGACTAGTAGTGAGGGGATAATATGTGTCTATTGGGAGACTATTCAAACATTACTAGAGTGTATTATATAGGATATATAATAATAGGTAAACAGCGGAAGCATAATAATTAATTAATAATCTGTATTGGTAGATAATGATAAACAACCATGAACTAAATAATAATAAAAATCAAAAACTGAATCAAATACGAAATGATTTTGATACATGTCATGCATATTTAAAACTAGAAAAAATCAATACATGGTATCCTGAAAAAATGATATACAAATGAATAAAAATTCATACAAATAATATCCAGCATCCTGAGTGTTTTCTCGATCATCTTCTAATAAGCTCCATCTTTAAGAAAGGAATAATTATCTAGTTTTTATTGTAGAATGCTTCCCCTTTTCAAAACCTGCATCAATATAATCTTCTTGATTATAAATGGTGGCCCAAATAGTGTGTGATATAAATCTCATCAGGCCACCACCAACGGTACCTATACCATTTAGTCTGAGAAATATTTATCTTAAAGTGTGTAGGAATCTACTAACTATACTAATCCTGGAATTCTTTTTGCCACGTGTCCCACCCACGTTCCTCAACATCATTTTTTACACACATGTCATTCCTTTAATTCTCTATTACCTCCCCCTCCGTGTGGTATCTATTAAATCATCCCTCCAATAATGAGATTTCATCTACCAAGTTCCCAATTCACCCACTGGTCCTTCGGTCAACCCCCCAACATAGGGTTTCCTTCCATTGATTTTCCATCCATCGAAATCGGGCTCCCCATCATGATTTCCCTCTCCCATTCTCTGGTTTCATCTTCTCCTCCATTCTTCCTTACTCACCATCCATCACCTTGACCTTCTCATATGGTTTTCTGTTATTATATTTTCCCTTCAAAGCACCTTCGTCTTGATAGTTCTGTAGCTTATATCTATGGAAACCCTACATTTACAGTGGATTCACCTCAACACACTCTAAAAGTGTACTCATGAATCTACTCCTATCCTCCTTGGGTTCATTATTGTTATCCCTTTAATCTCCTCCAATAGTTCTGACAACTAAGATTTTAACTTCGAAGTCGACCGGGTAATCCTTCTCTTTCTACCATTGGTCTCTATTGGTCTAATACATAGCCCTCCCCCTGCCGGGATCCATTTATATCACATATGGTTATTCGTTACTGTCTTGTCCCTTCAAAACACTTTCATCTTGCTATTTATGGATCTTGTATCGTCAGGGAAACACTGAATTTATAGTGGATTCACCTCGATGCACTGTAAAACCATATTAGTATTGCGATATCAGTTCCCTATATCTATAGTAACCCATAAAAAATATACTTTTTTGGAATGATTTTGTTCCACATTAACAACTCAATACCTTTGGAGTTGAATCCATGTAATTTTTTAGACTCAGATCCCTAACCCTTACTAATTTTTATGTCTGAACGTAAACATTTGGGTTCTAAAAAGCCTTCTAGTGTTCCTTTTATTTTATTTTTTACATGATGGTGAATAAATATAGAAGAACTTGGAATTTGAGACACTAAAATTGTTATATTTCTATCACATTACTTTTAAAAATATGAAATTCTATAGTCAAAAAAACTATGTACCATATGAACTTTTTTCTATGACTAATACTGCTGGATGTATGTTTTTATTGCAGTCCCACATGTCTAACATGTCCTATCGAAACTATAACTTCATAAGTCACAAATTTGCTAAAATAAATTGAATGAGAATGTACTTAATATATGAAATCATGGTAAACTACTACTGTCATCCATATTATATCCACATGTATTTTTTTCTCTGGTTAAAGTGTCATAGCATGCAAAAACAATCTGGTTCAATGGAGCATGTTAGTTACAAAATTACAGTGTTAGAAATACAGTGACATTTCATTTGAGCATTCCAATTCCCTGAAGCATGACATCCATGATGGAAAAATCAGCTTCAAAGCTTAAAATGTATTTGAGGTAATGATTTTTATAAAGAAATGATTTCTTTTTCCTTTTTGTGTTTTTTTTATATGTGACCACGCGGTCATGGAAATGTTTTAAGCTCGTGTATGATTAGATCTGTTAATGTGTGGGGTGTCATGACATAATAAATTCATTTCAATCTAGTATGTAGGTATGAGAATTTAGTTATCATTTCTTTCTTAAAGGTATGTTTCATTGATTTCAATCTCTTGGAACCCATTTGACTCTGAAAATTGTCTTCTAGTTTATATTTTTATAGGTTATGCTTATGTGATCCTTGTATTGTCAAAATTCCCTTTTTTATTTTTGATGGATTATCCGTTCAAAATTTTACTGGCTCTACACTTATGGATGCATTGATCACACACATAATGAACTGGTTATCAATGACCAGTCTCAAGACCCAGGATTATTCCAAGAGAAATAATCCATTTCATTACAATACCAATTCATTTCCCTCATATAGCTTTTTTCTCTCCCTAATTATTCCTAATGCATTTCCAATTTGACGAGGATAGAGTGAAACATGTGATGAAATAACAGAAACTCTAAACTCTAATATCTCTACATTTGAAAAAAAACAATTCTCACCCAAGTTAGCATTTATTTGTAGTTCATGTATATAGTATTTGTTTCGGTGCGGATGTGTGTCGGGTTACGTTGTTCCGCCAGGACGCGTTCGCGCGTGCACCCGTCGACCCGAGGGGATGGGCGCGCGGCTTGTGGTCCCGCAGTCCCGCTTTCCAAGGGCGGGCGGCATCCGTCCCTTATTCAGGGGTGTCTTCTCCTTGATCGAAACTGGGATGATGGGATGTCGGCTCCTCCTTCCGTGGACGTCTCCTCGGAACTCGTCGCCTAATCCGGGTCTCCCTCATAGATTTAAGAATGTTCGTGAATCTCGTTCCCGGCGCCATATCTTCATGAACATCGGTTAATTACGCTGCATCCGCCCGGACGCTCCAAGGAGTCTGGTCGGGGCAGCAACCTACGGTGAGGAGACCGGGTGGCTCTGGGTGTCGGGGGCGTGTCTTGACACTGCAACTCTGCATGTCTGTCATCCGTCCCTAATAGGGCTTCTCGATGGCATGATGGCCTGAGGCATCCCGCACTGGGTGCGGGGAACTGTGTTACCTGAGGTTTTCCTCAGCTTCCCGTGTTTAACACGGGGTATGCCGCGAGTTTAACGTCCAGCGGGGACGGCATCGGACTGATCAACACGAGAAGTGGATCAGATGACAGAACCCCTTGCGGGGAACCTCCGACGCTGGGGCCAGCACATGGGCGGCTTCCCGAGTGAGGTGGAGTGGAATGAAATGGCAAGACCCCACCGGGATGTGGCGGCCCGGGTAAGGATCAGGATGGATGATGGAGTGAAGAGCTTGGACCCCGTAGGGGCTTCCTACGTACTGCGCGTTAGCGCGGATCAAAGTCAGCGTAGTTCGGATATACAGTTTAACGTCATGTTGGACGTCGGCAGGCCGACCCACAGAGAGATCGAGGCCGCCGGGCGGAGGATTGAACGGAACCACCTCGCACAGAGGGGGATGGAACGGCCGGGTGGATCACAGTTTCACGTCATGCTGGACGATAAAAGGAGAAATGAGAAAAGGGGTTGTGGGGAGGCACAGTGGAGATACACACGGGCAGTCTCCCACAGGGGCGGATTCATAGGTGAATCGACGCAAGCGTGAACCCTGGAGGGGTCCACTGATGGACGAACCGACGTGAGTACGACCGGGACGACCAGGTGGTGGGCTTGAACCTCAAGGAGGCTTCCTACGTACCCTGTGTAGAAGACAGGGATCAAAATCCACGTAGTTCATTCTGTCAGGACTTACGCACTTGAGGCAGCCCGGATGCGGCAAAACTCAGTTGGAAGGGACTTGGACCGAAAGTAGGAGACACCTCGATCCCAGTCACACCCTCTACTGGCTTCGGCAGTGGGGGAGCGCAATGGAGATACACATGTGCAGCCCCCCACAAGAAACTAGGGGTTTGTAATACCCTACCCCCGTAGGGAAAAGCCGCTCCCATTAAATCGTCCCTAAAGAGGGGCAATCCCGACATCCCTGCAGAGACGAGCGGGTGGGGGCCACATCCAAACCGGGGGGACCCTGTGTGCGTAGCACGAGATCAGGATGCGGACGGTTTAACGTCTTGCCGGACGAAGTACAATTTAACGTCGTGTGTTGAGGACGAAGGTGCTTGGCAGTTTAACGTCTTGTCGCGCGGACGAGGATGCTTGGCAGTTTAACGTCATGCAGCTTGGACGTTGGTTGCCGCCGATGGGTCCGTGTCACTTCGCGCGAGCCTGGAGGGCCGCACGGGAAGACAACGCACGGTTCGGGTACCTGCGATGAAGATCATTGGGCGCCACGCAAGCGGGTACCCAAAGGGGGTCAAAGGAGGAGACCCTGGCGGTTTGCACGCAAAAGAGGAGCTTTGCGCGCAAAACCGCGGGTCGGCGCGCAAAAACGGCGGGCTGGCGCGCAATTGGGCCAGCGCCTTGCGCGCGGATGGTTGAGATTGCGCGCACCGGGCTTCGGATAGCGCACGGGGGCAACGGCTCATTCTTAAATTGAATGGCCACTTTGAGAAGGGGGGGGGTGCACGCAATAGGACCGGATTGCGCGCACCCCGGGGGCAATTGCGCGCAAGAGACTTCTTTTGCGCGCGAAGGCCTTCGGGTTAAGGATTATTCAAAGGAAAGGAGCCAAGGGGATTACGCGCGAAGGCGAACCCCAAGGCTCGATTGCGCGAAGGAAGGAGGTTACCTGAAGATCGGCATTGCGCGCGGAAGGGGTTGGATTGTGCGAACGAGCGACGCTTCGGATTCTAGCAACCTTCAAAACGTCGGGGGTCGCCTTATATTTATAGGCAACCCCGGGCGCGGAATCCGGTCTCGGGCGCGGAATTCCCTTCGCGGGCACGGAATCAGGACCCGGCGCGCAAGGGAGCCGCGCAGGCCACGGGCGCGCAAAATCGCGCGCCGGTCCAACGCATTGCGCGCATCCCGGGAGGATTGCGCGCCGCGACTCAACTTTGCGCGCGGGCCTCTGAAATTTCGCGCAAGTCCTCTGGGCCCTCAGGAACGTGCCTCTGACTCCAAATATCACTTCGCTTTCCGCTTCCGGAGCTTCGTTTGGGAACAACGGACTTTTCCGGCGTCTACAAAAGCCCCCCCTCGGAATCTGATCGGTGAGGGGTCGCAACGATCGGGTTCCGAGGGAGACGCCGGAATGCCGAAGTCCTAGATGGCGCAGGACTGTGGCGCGCAAAAAAGGGTGCCAGGCGCGAAATTCGCCGCTGCGGTCGCGCAAAGCGCTTTCCGCGCAGTGCGGACCTCGGCCGTGCCTATAAATAGGGGCCATGGGTCCCCCACACCGTACACTGGCCTTCCGCGCGATAAGCCTCTAAGCTCTCGTGCGCGAAATTGCCTTTTCCGGCGCAGAATTCGCCCGTTCGTCGCGCAATCCTGCCCGGAATTCGGCCTGCTTTTGCGCGAACAGCCGGAGTTTTACGCGACGGACATCCCGATTGCGCGCCGTCCACTTGGATTGCGCGCCAGCCTTCAAACTTCTCTACCAGCCTCGTCTGATCTCGCACGCTTCATCCCTTTACCCGCACGACTCTCGGAGCTTCTGAGATGGCCGCGCATCAAGGAAATGAGGGGGATGCCGCCATTCGCAGAGCAGAGATGGCGGCGAACGAGGAGGTTTACGGAGCCAAGGAGATTGTTTCCAACAATCAATCCCTGTTCGACTTGCTGACGCCGGCCCAAAAGACATATCCACTGTCGGACAACCTGCCGCTCTGGAACATCGGCATCCTGGATGAGGTTCCGGTGCCAGGGTTCGAGATTGATGCGCCGCGGACCTGGGTGACCCGGGAGGAAGAGCTTCTACGCTATAACATCACCAACAACGGGCATCCTGCCAGGGAGACCAGACACTTGGATGTCTATGTCCTGAACCCGAGGACGCGAACCATCGTCGGAAGCGAGCTTACTGCGGAGAACTCTCCAGCCCTCTACACGAGCATATATCGCCAGAGTGTCACGGACGACACCAAGGGCTGGCTGAAGAACTGGGACTTGCGGTCTGGGGGCAATTTCACCAGCGAGTGGGCCTGGGCGTTCTGGGTACGCCACACTTGCGATCACTTCGCAGAGGAGCTGCGGTACATCGGCCTGTTTGAGGCGGTGTGGACGTCGTAGTTCCATTTCTACCAGCAGTCCGAGCTCGGGCCGGAGCTATTCACCCGATGGTCCCCAGATACCAACACCTTCCATATTCACCATGGGGAGGTCGGCATCGGTCTGTGGGACATCCACTGCATCGGAGGTATCCCGCTGGAGGGTTACCAGTACGATGAGTTCCTGCCACCGAAGAACACCTGGGAAGATAGGTCACGAACTCCCATTCTGACCTGGCATCTGCTTGACTTGGCTACGCAGCGGCTCGGGATCAAGGACTTCCAGAAGGACATAGCCTACAAGGAGTGGTTCGGCTAGTTCTTGGAGCATGACCCGGCGGTCAAGATGCCAGGCAGGGGGAAGCGGTGCCCGACCGCGGCTCAGAGGAGCCGGAACGGGTCGTACTGGCGGGTCCTGGAGACGGGCGACTACCTCTCATGGGGGTATCGCGTTATCGAGGCCCGGGACCCAAATGTCCGGTACGCGGCGTTCCTGGCCGCCTTTCTGAGTGGGTGGCTCCTGCCAGTGCGGGACGCGAGAATGGGCGTTCGCCCAGCGACTCTAGCGATGGCGGGCGCTATGGCCGCCAACAAGAGATACAACCTCGGGGTCCCAGTGTTGGCGAAGATGTATGCCATCCTGGGACGCATCTCACGAGGGGGGTCGCCACGAAGGATCTGTGGGCCCTTTCAATTCTTACACGGCTGGGTGGCTGCTCACCTTGGTGGGTACACGTTTCCGAACGCCATCATTCCCCCGGGCACCGGCCTGCGACCCTCCCTGCTGAATATTGAGGGGGTCGCTCCGATGACCCTAAGTGAGGAGGGCGTGCAGATTTGGATTGGAAATCATGCCAATTTCAACTTCAGCCCGTTCCCCACTCCTGTTGGCCAAATGATCGACAACGGGCAGGGTCCGCTGGAGCAGCACGAGTACTTCCTGAACATGCGGGGCGGGGTGCTCGTGGCTCGGATCGACGGGAAGGTGATCTGCGAGCCTTACGTGCCAACCCGGTTCGCCAGGCAGTTCGGGTGCCTTCAACGGATGCCGAAGAGGGTATTCACGGCTGTCCGGGAGGAGACGAACCCTGGCGTCCTTCGTCAGATGTGGCTGATGTTTGCCGCTTTCGGCTCTGGCGACGTCATCACTCTCCCTCCTACCGGAGTTGACGCAGGCTTGGCAACCGAGAACGCCGAACACTGGGCCATCGCGTACCCCGAGGGGCTTCTACGGAAGCCAGTTCGGCGACTCGAGGTCACCCGTGCGGAGACCGGGCGTCAAGGAAGGAGGCGAGGCGCCGCCACACGGGGGAGAACGGAGGCGCGCCAAGAAGTGGAGCTGGCGCGAGCAGGGACTTCAGCGGCGGGTACATCGCAGGCTGCCGTTACGACCTCGGCGCCCAGAGAGGGGGCGCGTGCGGTGGTCGAAGAGCGGCCCGGGAAGCAGGTAAGGCGTCTGCTCGAACCCTCCCACGATGCAGTCTTCCCGGCGCTGTGGTCGGCCTGGATGACCCTGCGGCAGTCACTGGGGACCGACGTCATCTGGCGAAAGATACTCAGAGAAGGAATCTATATGCCAGAGGTCGGGCGCCTCCAGATCGCCGACAGGGTGGACTTCAACCAGCAGTACGCGTATCTGACGGCCATGGACGAGTACGCGCGCCAACGTGGTCAGCGTGCGGAGCCATCCCTTCTGGTGAAGGTGATGCTCGGTCTCATGCCCGCTTCGGAATAGATGCCGCCGGGAGAAGATGACAGTAACGACTCTGAGGAGGAGGAGGAGACGGGGGAGGATGAAGGCTCCGAGGGAAGGTCCCATCGGGGGAGCCCGCGGGAGAGCGGCGAGGTGGCCGGCTCTGACAATGTTGATGTCACTGAGCTCCTCGAGGTCCGCTTCTATCCCTACTCAACCTGCTTCATCCATTCTCTTATGCAGCTTCTAACCCATTTCTCCACCTCTCTCAGGAGCACAAGGATGTTGGTCAAGCGTCCTCAGCGGGAGTAGGAGAGGCGCCGGCAGGACAAGGCGGGGGCCAGACGCCCATCATTGAACTGACAAGCGCTGAGGGGTCCCCTGCTGCAGCTGTTCCTGCGGCGGCTGGGGCAGCGGAAGATGACGCTTCGAACTCCCGTAAGTCTCCTTACTTTACTGCTGGTGCTTGCCATTGACGATCCGTGACTAACCACGGCATGCCATGCGCAGTGATCTCAGGATTGGAGGCTCGTCGGGTTGCCGAACTCGGGCCATCCACGAGTGGACCAGTGGCAGACATGCCGCCTGCTCCGGAACAGACTTCCCAAACCGAGCCGGCCCCACCAACTGCTGATCAGGGGGCTACGGACGTCGGTGGTGCTGCCGTCGGAGAGAGGCCGGGGGCTTACGAGGGTGTCAACACCACTGGGGCGGGAGAAGAAGGTCGCCCAGATGTTGGGGAACCTATCCCCTGTGAGGACATCCCAGGGGCGGACCCTGCAGCAGACCTGCTGGCTGCCTTCCCTGCCTACCGGCCTGCCGACCCCGAGGAGATGGATGACTCGGACGCGGAGGCGGTTGAGGAGAGCCGGATAGCGCGACGAAGGGGGTGGAAGTGCATCCAGCGCTTCCTCAAGCGAGACCCATCGGAGTGGCTGGGGCGCATGGGGTCACTCCAAACCTGGCTGCGCTTCCTGTGTGCCGGGGGAGCTGATGCTCAACGCCTCCATCTGACGGTCCGTGATTTCATGGCCGAAAAGATGCGCGAGAGCCACCAGTGTGCCGACGTCGCACAATGTCGGGACATGTCGGAGAGCACGCGGGCGCTCCTCATGGCGGAACAGAAAGTCTGGCGCCTCGAAGGGAAGGCAGCATAGAAGGAGGCCTTTGTCGCAACGTGCACCGAGCTTGTGGAGCAACTAGCAGCCCAGCTGGTTGACGCCCAGGTACAGTTGATGGAGGCGGGCCAACAAATGGTCACAATTCAAGTCAAGCGGGAGCGTGCACAGGCCAGAATCGACGAACTGCGTGCTGCGACCGCTGACGAGGAGAGGGCACGCATAGAGCGAGAAGCAGCTCTGGAGGCCGCCAGCCAGAGGGTAGCGGCGTTAGAAAGGCTTATCCAGCACACTAATCCTTAGGGGCTTTGTTTTTTCCACTCCCAGAACATTTTCTTCCGCTACTTTGATCCATTTGTATGAACCAATGTATTTATCTGCATCTTTTGGCTTAACACGCTCGACCACAATTCGTTGTCTTGCGGGAGCGTTAACCAAGCATCAGGCATCCATAATTGGGCCTGGATTTCTGGAGAAAAGAGGGAGGTCATTCCTAGGAAAGGAGACCTCAGACCTAATCAATGTATCATCCCCCCAACTTGTTCCAACACACGAGCGGGACAATGCTAGGGGCGTTGAGATTTTATCCGAACATAGGGAAATGAGAAAGGGTGAATCGCGTGTCCCGAATCCAGACATCCACAACGGTCGACCTTCCAGGAAATGCCCAAGACGGTAGGCGGACAGTGGATCGACCATAACAACTGCAATAGACGGACCGCAGGTCATCATTCATATTGCAGGAGGCGGACCACATGTCATCATGAATACCGCTTTGGGGGTTCCTTCAGACACAAGGGTGGAAATCCAGATCAACAGGGCACGCGAAGCGTGGGGCGAAGTGATGATTTGTTCGGACAGAATCCAACGCTCTCAAAATTGTGCCACCGTGGGGAAAGCGTATTAGGCGGATGCACTAATATGGTCGTGAATCACCCCAATCCTCAGAAAGAACCTCCTTGACAAGGAAACTGTCGCTTCCCATCATTGCGATGGGGCATCCCGAGCTGAATCTGGGAGAATATGACGACTGCACCACTCTACCCGAAGTTAGGCCAGACGACCGGCGACGAGGAGGGGCGGGACTTAGCGATCCCTGAGGCTGGACCCGAGTCGAAATGCCCGGGCGTTCCTACGTACTCCATCAGGCTGGAGATCAAGCCACACGTAGTTCTGAAAGTGCAGTTTAACGTCATGCAGGACGCAGAACCCCGTTTGGGGAGATCTTAGTTTAAGGTCGTAGAGCTCGGACCGTAGGGGTAGATCTTAGTTTAAGGTCTTAGAGCTCGGACCATAAGGGTGGATCTTAGTTTAAGGTCTTAGAGCTCGGACCATGGGGCTAGATCTTAGTTTAAGGTCTTAGAGCTCGGACCATAAGGGGAGATCTTAGTTTAAGGTCTTAGAGCTCGGACCATAAGGGGAGATCTTAGTTTAAGGTCTTAGAGCTCGGACCATAAGAACCTCAAAGTACGCCACATCGTGGCCCTATCCCCTGGATACGCGAAGATGCACTGAGGGATAGTGTCAAGAGTGTCGAGATTCTGCCTGGTCAGAATGGGGGGTGGAAAAATGTGAATCATGCGGCCATTCACTCAAGGACTGGGGGCACTGGCGTAACGATATGGGAGTACTGCCGACCGTGGCGGAAAAGCAGCCTCAACATCGCACTAACCGTTGATGGAATGAGGCAGCAAACGTGCATCGACCGCTCAATCGCATGATTCATATCGATCTGCTGCCCGAGGCCATTGGGGGCACCAGCCCGAGTCGGTGGGAGAGCACTGAGGCATTGTGTCCAAACCGTTCACAGGGGCTCCACCCAGGGCGTAAGCGATGGGTCCGAATGAAAGGAAGCATGAAGCCTGAAAATGGAAGGAACCTGACCAAGCTGAACCTGACCCTCCTGGTAATAAACCAGTGTACTCTTGACACCAGTGGACCACTGCAAGGGGTCGAGGGACACGCCTTGAGGGTGGCCTGAAGGCGGCGGATTCCCCAGAGAAGGGGGGAATCTTTAAGAGGTGGGGGGCTGGACCTGGAGTTTCAAACATTCGGGCGTTCCTACGTATCCCATAAGGATGGGAATCAAGCCACACGTAGTTCTTGAAGCGCGGCGCAACACAATCGGGCACCAGCGCGGGGAAGGGTGTGGGTCTGACCCTCGCACACAGAAGAAGCGGTATTTGATATTTCTTGTTTGTCCTTAAAGATGGATGGTTTTTATTTGTGCAGCGACATGCCTGTGATTAAGGAATCACTGGCGTCACCACAATAATCAAGCCATGAAAGGCATTGATGAATGGCGTGGTTATTAACCAGCGCCCAACGTGAGTGTCCCCTGAGGAGAACATCACGATGCAGTGCCGTTTCTCGTCGGGCGGCCAAGACGATCATAGTTTACGGTCGTGTGGTAGGACCAGACAACACAATTTAAGGTCGTGTGGTTCGGACCATGGAGGATTCCACGTATTGCGATATGGCGAACTCAGCGAAGGTGGGAACGTACCCAACCCTGCGGTCACGCACGATTCCAGGAGAAGGATCCTGGGATAGGGGCCTGCGTATGTCCATCACCCGAGGGGCAGAGATGCTAGCCTCTAGATATACTGGGCCCAGAACGCGATTGTTCGGGCGACTCCTTCCTCCTTATGGGGACGAGGGTCCAGCTACACATGGCCCTTAGGGAGGACATCAGCGTGTATCCTTGGTGCTCAGATCGTGGGAGCCTCGACAGACACCATTACCCTGATTGGCCTGCCTAACGTGTAAAGGTGTACTGAAGGTCAGTATGAAGAGAGTGTCAAGATTCCACTACAACGCACAAAGGCGGAGTGTGATGAGGATCACACAACCAATGTTCGGAGCCTAAGAGAGCCGACATGGCGATCAAGGATGTTGCTGACGCATTCGCAACCCAACATCCGATCACGTCAGCCTAGAACGGGGCAAGAAAACGAGCATCGACCGCTCAATCGCAGGATTCATATCGATTTGCGGCCCAGGACCCACCGGTAAATCGACCCGGAGCGGTGGGAGAGCACTGAGTCATCGTACCCAAACCGCTAACGAGGATCCCTTTGAGTGAAGGCTCAAACAAAAGGAAGCGTGAGGCCCGACAAGCAACACAGGACTTGTCGGGATTGCATCCGACACTACGGGTCATAGACCAAAGTACCCAAAACATGTTAACAGATCACCGGAAAGGGTTGGAGGACTCATCCTGAGAGCAACCGAAAGACAGCAGATCCCCGTGATCAACCAAGAGATGGGGCTAGACCTGAGACACAAGCGTCCAGGCGGTCCTACGTATCCCATAAGGATGGGAATCAAGCCGTACGTAGTTCTTGAGAGGCAGTTTAACGTCATGCAGGACGATGAGGGGTGTGAGGTAGTCTCACACACGGGGGAGGCGTACGGCGCGGCCAGTAGACCGACGTGAATGAGGACATAATCCCCCGCTCACGCTACACGCCTCGCACAAAAAGGAGGGGAACTGGGGCCAGAGGCCCAACGCGGGATAGAGATTCCCGAGAAATGGGGCTGGGCCTGAAACATGAATGTCCAGGCGGTCCTACGTATCCCATAAGTATGGGAATCAAGCCGCACGTAGTTCTTGAAGTGCAGTTTAACGTCATGCAGAACGAAGAGAGAGAAAAAAGGGGGGAGAAGAAGGCATCCCCGAACGTGGGGGCGTACAGCGTGGCGAGCAAACCGACGTGAATGAGGGCGTAGCCCCGCGTCCACACCATACGCCACATATCCAGAGGCAACTGGGCCAAGGGCCCGAGGTGGGATGGAATTTCCCGAAGGATGGGGCTGGGCCTGAAAACATGAATGTTCAGGCGGTCTTACGTATCCCATAAGGATGGGAATCAAGCCGCACGTAGTTTTTGAGAGGCAGTTTAACGTCATGCAGGACGAACGCTGAACAGTTTAACGTCTTGTAGCTCGGACGTAGTACAGTTTAACGTCATGTTGGACGAATGCCAAACAGTTTAACGTCTTGTAACTTGGACGAGGTACAGTTTAACGTCATGTTGGATGAAACACTTGGCAGTTTAACGTCTTGCAGCGCGGACGATATGCTAGGTAGTTTAACGTCGTGCAGCTTGGACGTATGCAGTTTAACGTCGTGCAGGACGTGGTGCAGTTTAGCGTCATGCAGGACGAATGTACACTCAGGCAAAGTACTGCTTGAGGAACCTAGCGTTGGTGGGAGGAGTGACACGCTCACCAACCATAGTCGCTAGGGAGTACGCGCCATTGGGATAAACCCTGTGGACGACAAGAGGTCCCTCCCACTTGGGCTCCAACTTGGGTGGCTTACTGCCGGGGATCATTGGCGCTCTTAGGGCTAGCAGTAGGTCACCCTGCAGGAAGGAGCGGAGGCGAACCTTCTTATTGAAAGCTCGAGCCATTCTGCTTTGATGCCTCTCCAAGTTGTGCAAGGCGTGAAGTCTATTCTCATCCAGTGCTTCCAACTCGACTAGACGGGCTTCAGCAGCTCTGTCCGGTGCTTGCTGGTCGTAGACCGCAGTGCGCAAGGATGGTAACTGGATCTCGATGGGCAGGACGGCCTCAGCTCCATACACCAGGGAATAAGGGGTCATCTGGGTGGAATTGCGAGTCGTCGTCCGATAAGCCCAGAGGGCATTGGGGAGCTTGTCCGACCAACTCTTCTTGTTCTGACCAACCATCTTTTGCAGAATGTTAGAGAGGGTCTTGTTAAACGCCTCGATCTGTCCATTCGCCTGCGCATGATAGCGAGATGTATGGTTCGAGCGAATGTTATACTTGGCGTACAACTTCTTCAACTCGGCTGCTCGGAAATTGGCTCCGTTATCCGTGAGGATAGCGTGAGGCACCCCAAATCGATGAATGATGTTGGAGGTCACGAAGTCAGCGATCGAACAGGATTTGACCTCTCTGAGTGGAATCGCCTCTGCCCATTTGGAGAAGAAGTCCGTGGAGGTCAGAATGAACCGACACTGGCGAGCCGTCGCCGGCGGGTAGGGTCCCACGACGTCCATCCCCCAGACTGCAAAGGGCCAAGAATACCTGGTGGTATGGAGAGGCTCCGGATGCCGATGCACAAAGTTCGCATGAACCTGGCACACATGGCACCTCCTGGCATACTCGATGCAGTCGTGGATCATGGAGGGCCAGAAGTATCCCAACCTCCGAATCTGGTGGGACAGCTTCGGTCCGGTCTGATGGGCACCGCATGAACCAACATGAACCTCTTGCATGACTCGCGGGATCTCAACTCCCTGAAGGCAACGGAGGAGAACACCATAAAATCCGCGTCTATAGAGGATCTGCTCCAGGCCGGGACTACTCTGGAGGACAAACTGCGATGCGCGGCGTCGAACTCGCTCGCGCTCGGCCCGATCCGATGGGAGAATGCTATGTTGGAGGTACTCAACCAAAGGCGCCCTCCAATCAGGGGCTGGTTCGACTGCCACATCTGGGGTACTCGGGGCTCCGGGCACAGGGGCAACCGTGGTGAGATTACTTACCGACGGGCCGCGATCTCCCTCCGGGATAACGGGAGCGATGAGCCTGCGGTGCGTCACGCGGACGATCAGGTTATCCTGTTCAGGCTCTGCAAGTGACGCAGCCAGGCTGGCCAAAGCATCTGCTCGACCGTTCTGCGACCGGGGAATATGGACAATTTCTGGCCGAGAAGGGAACCGGGCCATCAGAAGGAGGGTGCACTCCAGCAACGGCACAAGTTCCGGCTTCCTGACAACATAGTCGCCATTGATCTGCTTAACAACCAGCTCGGAGTCCCCTTTCACAGACAGATGGGGCACATCGATCTCGAGAGCTAACTCGAGGCCAGTGATGAGGACATGGTATTCCGCCTCATTGTTGGTACAGCCCTCTGACAACAGGAAAGAGTATGGCAGCACGGCTTGCTCCGGGATGATGAAGACGATACCCAAGCCCACTCTGTTGAGCTTAGGATTATCGAGCCTTCTACCGGTGGGGCTCCGGGAGGCACCGTCAAAGTGCATCTGCCAGCATGGACCGGCTCGATCGACCGAGAGGATGGCCTCATCAGGAAAGCCTAGATCCAGCGGCTGATCTGCGGAGGTTGGGTGAGCAGCCAGAAAATCTGCCAATGCTTGCCCTTTGATGGCCTTCTGAGACACATACCTGATGTCGAACTGCTGGAGAATCACAGCCCACCACGCTAGACGGTCAGTCAACATAGGCCGGCTCATGATATATTTCAACGGATCTACCTGAGAAACCAACTGTACCTCATGGTGCTGCAAGTAGTGCCGTAATTTCTGTACGGCAAATACGAGCGCCAGGCAGCTCTTCTCAATGGGGGAATATCTGACCTCCGCATCGAGGAGCATGCGACTGAGGTAATAGAGGCTATTCTCTGTTCCCTCGTTGTTCTTCTGGGCGAGAAGGGCGCCAAGGGACTGTTCCAGGGCGGTCACATAGAGGACCAGCGGATTCCCGGATACAGGCGGCATCAGAACCGGAGGTTGCAGCAGGTACTGCTTGATTTCCTCGAAAGCGGTCTGACACTCTTTATCCCATGCATGGGTGGAACCTTTCTTCATGAGCCGAGAAAAGGGCTTACACTTGCCGGCCAGATTCGCGATGAATCGGCGTATATAGGCTAAGTGGCCTTGGAACCCTTGTAGTTCCCGGATGTTACCTGGGGGAGGCATCTGGCTAATCGGCCTGATCTTCTCTGGGTCGATCTCAATACCCCGGTATCTTACCACAAATCCAAGGAACTTTCCGGAGGTGACCCCAATGGCACACTTCAACGGGTTCATCTTCAGGCAGCGAGACCGGAGGAAGCCGAACACTTTCTCAAGATCTTTGAGATGGTCCTGACGCTGGCGCGATTTGACAACCAAGTCGTCGACGTAGCATTCCACCAGTGTGCCGAGGATTGGCTTGAATATGCGGTGCATCGCCCGTTGATAGGTGGCACCTGCATTCTTCAGGCCGAAGGGCATGACCCGGTAGCAAAAGGTACCTTGGGGGGCCCTGAAGGCAGTGAACTCCTCATCCTCAGGGGCCATCCGAATTTGGTTATATCCGGAGTATCCATCCATGAAGGAGAGGGCTTGGAACCCTGCCGTGGCGTCAATCAACAACTCTGTCACTGGAAGGGGAAAATCATCCTTCGGACAGTGGCAGTTGAGATCGCGGAAGTCGATGCAGACTCTAATCTGCCCGTTCTTCTTCCGGACCGGCACAATGTTGGCCAGCCATTTGGGGTACTGGACTTCCCTCACGAAGTTGGCTTTGATAAGCTTGTCAACTTCGGCCTCAACCATGGCACCGTGGGATGGGTGCATCTTCCTGGGAGGCTGCTTGAACCCGCGATGGTTCGCCGGGAGACCAAGGCGGTGGACGGCTACCTGAGGATCTAGCCCCGGCATCTTGTCATAGCCCCAAGCGAACACATCACGGTGCTGCCTGAGAAAGTCCACGTACTGCTGCCGCTCCTCAGAGGGCATGGTGGCACTGACCAATGTAGGTCTTGGATCGGCCTCGGTTCCAAGGTTCACTTGTACTAACTCATCGACCGTGGCGGGGACGCCCTCCTCAAAGGCTGGGGGTGCATCTTCCACGTCCTCTCCACTCGGGGAGGGATCGTCCACGGGAGAGACTGCGTTGGCAACTGCATTGGGGCTACCAGATCCTGCTGGGCCGCTGGTGCTGGCACGGGCGGTCGCGGTCATCTCATCAGGAGACTCACAAGCCGTCGAGACCATAGCTACGTCCAACCGTTGAATCGGGAGGACGTAAGCATCATCCAAGCTTGTCCAGGGATCACTTGCAACAGCGACAGGCTCGACCTCACCTGCCAGGATCTGCTTATCCTTGCTCTTGTAATAGTCCGCGTCCAGATAACGGGCTTCACATGAGGCAAAAGGAGAGGCATCTCCTTGAAGCACGCCTACTCGACCGTTAAGGGAGTATTTGAGGCATTGGTGGTATGATGAGGGAACCGCCGCATGAAGGTGGAGCCATGGCCTGCCCATCAATGCGTTGTATGCAGTGTCTTGAGAGACCACCATGAATTCGGTGTTGGCAACCAAGTCACCGAACTGGGTCTTCAAACGTATCTTGCCGACCGGAGTTTGCTCGGTGCGGTCGTACCCCTGGATCCTGAGGTCGGAGGGAATCAAGTCGTCCTCAGACAACCCCAATCTCCGGAGCGTCCGAGTTGGAATCAGGTTATTCCCGGACCCCGTGTCGACAAGACAGCGCCGGACTTCAAGGCCATTGAACTGGCCAGTGACATACAGCAGACGAATGTGCCCCTGTATAGGAGGGTCTTCATCCTTACCAGAGAACGAGATAACTGCCTGACATTCGGCGTCCTCGATCGTTTCGGCGTGAAAGGCCTCTGCAGCCGCAACCTCTGTCTCAAATTGGAGGGGGATCTTCAGGGCTTTAGCGAGTGCCTCGCGCATCTCAGATGACATGCGCAGAGCCTCAAGGATGGAGAGTCTCGCTGGGATGTCGGCCAAGTGCTTCAGGACATCATACTTTTTGGCCAAGCGCGAGCCCCTGGTTACAGGAGGTTGCTCTGCGGTTGGAAGCATGACGGGCCTTGCCGGTTGGATCGGCGGCCGACTGGTACTTGGCGCATCTCGCTGTTCATTGGCTGCAGTCCGGGAAATAGTCACCGTACTGGGGTCAGGAGGCCGGGATGGACTCGCGGCAGGGCGGAGCTGATCACGACGCGGCTGAGGCGGTTCTGCCTGGACCCATACCACAAACAGTGGCGGAGGCGAATCCGTCATCCCCGGATGGGGGGCCTGCGCACGCTGAGCTCGATCTTGAGCCTGCTGCCTAGTCTCGGTGACGTGCACGGCCTGGCTGGAGGTACCAACTGCTGTGCCCCGGCGACTCCTGCTGCTGCGGCTCTTCCTACGGTGGCGACGACCGGGGACACTAGGGAGGTCCACCTGGTGTTCTTCAACGTCGGGAACCGAGAAGGGATTTACCAGCTCGACGGTATTAACCGAAGCGTACCCATTACTGTCATCGGACAAATCATTCACCACGGGGAGGATCTGAGGAGGGATCCCCATCTCCGGGGGCATGAAATCGCCGAGAGTGCGGGATAGTGGCAGAACCGGCGGGGAGCGCTCTTCCTTCTTGCGCTGCCGCCGTTTGCTCCTCTTGGAAGAGGCAGGCTGGGACGACGATGCCGAAGCAGCACCCGCAGATTCTGGGGGCTCAGGCTGATTCAAGCGCGCACGGGTGATTCCATGGGCGCGAACGATCGTCTTGCGGGCCATCCAGTTTTTTATACTTCTGGGACCCGCGGTCGTAGACCAGCTGCCATTCGTCCTCATCACCGCTATCGTCATCTGATCCCACGAACACGCCCGCCACTTGTGCTGGAGCTGGGCCCAACCTGATTACATTGTTGTTAATCTGGTCTTGGAGCCAATCCTTAAACACATAGCACCGCTGGATGGTGTGCCCCAGGGCCCGATGGTAGGGGAAGTAGCGGGGGTTATCCATGAGATGTGCCTCCTCTGGCCTCCAACACTCAAGCAGTCGCACAATCCTCTGCTCCAGGGCGCTCCGGAAATAACTGGGGACCTGATCCTCGTGAAATGAGTAGGTCAGGTATCGCGGGCCCCTGGGAGCGTGGTCTTGACGAGGGGCTGGAGGGGCCTGCCGAGGAGGTGGACCCTGATTATCTCGCCTGGGTTGTGGCGGTACATTACGCGGAGGGGCCGGTCGGTTCTGAGGCTGCCGCTGCTGGGCCGGGAACTGAGCCCGTGGAGGCGGATTCCTATGAGGCTGTGGAGCTGGTCTCACTGGCAGCAGCTCCAACGGCCTGGGGGCCTCTATCTGGGCCACAGCAGCGGGCTCAGCCCTGCTGGCTCTCCTTGCAGGAATCATAGGAGGCAGCGGGTGTGCCTGGCTGGCCTGTTGCAGGGCTTCCTCAAGACGTTGAGCTTTGTCTGAGAAGTCCCTGAACCCTCCGGGGTAATTCTGAGTGATCAGGGAAGGGACCAGCTCGGTCTTGACGTTCCCGACGCACATTGTCAGCAACTGCTCTTGAGTCAATGGCATGTCAAGGGAATACGTGAGACCCTTCCATCGGGCGACGAAGTCCGCGACTCGCTCATCAGGCCTCTGCTTGCACTTGAAGAGGTCTGCGATACTCGTCTTCCGGGTCGTGGAACTGAACTGGTAGAGGAATTGTCTACGATGGTCCTCCCAGCTAGTTATCGACCCGACGGGGAGCTGGCTGTACCAGACAAATGCTGGCCCTTCCAGTTTCTGGACAAAGCAGCGAAGCTTAGCGGACTCTTGCTGCGCCGGAGTCCCCAACATAGGCCCGCACCTCGAGTTGAAATGGGCCAAATGTTGTGGCGGATCTCCAATCCCGTTGAAGGGGGCAAAAGTTGGATTCCCGAATCCCGGAGGCGCCGGTATGTCATCCACCCATGCTGGGTATGGCTTGCCGTCCGGTGGGATTGCCACTTGCTGAGTCTCCAAGGCTTCCAAACGGGCAATGAGTGCCGCCATCAGATCGTCCGGACATGGGTTCCAGTCCTGGCGAGGATCTCTAACCACGAGCGCATTGCATGGCCCTTCAATCGGGTCGTCGACCGGGTCGTCGAACTCGGCAGCTCGTGGGATGGCGGGCGGAGCGGCCCTTGGGGCAGCGGGAGGAATCCGAGCGGGGTCTCTCAGGTAGTCACGCCGCTCGGGAGGGTGTGGTGAAACATACTGCGCCCTCTTGCCATAGGCGATGGCCTCTCTCCTGTCGGCGAACACGGCATGATCACGGTTGCCCGGGAGAGCCTCATCGAGAGGTGGTTGTTCCTGTCCCTGCTGTCCTGGTCTAGGATCACCGTAGTCAGGCCGCTGCTCTGCAGCGCGCTCGGCGAGGAGCTGGTCAACTAGCTTCTTCTGCTCGGCGAGCTGTTGGCGTAGCATAGCCTTCTCGGGATCCTCATCTGCCCTCTGCGTGGAGGCAGACGGGTCGGCGGGCTTTATAGCCTCGCCGTGCTCTTTACCTTTGCTGACGTTTCGTCTCAACGTCAGTGCTTCAGTGGGTGCGGGGAGCCCCAGGAGGTTCCTCTGATGGCGAGTAACTCTCCCCGATGGATCCATCAACGGCTTGTCTTCGGGGGGAGAGCCCCCGTCGAGAAGTTCCAAACCGTTCCCCTCCCCCAACAGGTCAGCCATATTGACTGTTTCCGTCCCTGGGGATATACCCTCAGGGCCGCCCAGCGAATCGGGCTGTCGGCGAATCGCACTGAAGCGTAGGGCAGCGTACTGCCCCCATCCACGGATATACACGTGGGGAGTGGCTTCCTCGATAACTTTGCAGAGTACTTGAAAACACTCAACGCATCGTTGTTGGAGGGCCTCGTGGTGCTCAAATGACCCGGGGTGCCGAACCGCGGGGAGCGTGGCCAGGTCAATTTGACGGCACTGCTCACCAATATCCTCCAGGTGCACTTGACTCCCGGGATATGGCATTTGTAAGCGGTGAAGACGGGAGTGAGTCTCCCGGAGAGTTCGGCGGAAGCATTCGAACTCATCCGGGGTGAGCGATTCGGGTGCATCAAAGTCCGGTCCTGCGACTGGCCAAAACTTCTCAGGGAAGTGGCCCTCTGCAAGGACGGTCCAGAAGCTCCACGACTCAAGCTCGGGACCCAAGTCTCCTTGGTCCTCTTCAAAGACTGGGAATGGACGGGGAACCAGCAGTGGTGCCGAGGCGGGCCGCTGGGCCGATGGGCTGGCCGGCGGTGAATACGGCGAGCAGGCCGATTGGACTCCATATCCCGGGCCGCCCTCTGAGGGTGGCGGTGCCCTGGCTACCACATCACGATAGGACGGGCCGGCGAGCGAACATCCTGCCGTAGCGTCGGTGCTCGCCGAGGGTGCACTAGATCGTGGTTCGGCCGTCGGTCCCCAAAAAAAGTCTCCGGGTTCTCCGATCGAGGCAGAAGGCGCTTCCGGAGGGGCCGGTACCAACCGCAAGTTTGATCCTTGGGGGTCTACCAGGCCCTCGCTACTCTGGATATACCTTTGGAGAGAAGCGGGGATCGTGTCGATCTCGCTCTCGGGAAGTACGAGGCTGACGTGCCGCATTCCTACCCCTGCCACTGACTTGCGGGATTGGGGGGAGGGCTCTGTCGCCGAATCATACTCCGCCTCTGTATCAGAGAAATGGACCGGTCGGATCTCTGTCCGGAATTCCACAACATTCTTCCCCCGGTGTCGATGCCTCATCCTCCTGCCCCTGGGTGGTTCTTCGGGGCATGGATGATCTCCATCCTGGCGTCCTCCGGCCGCACTGGTGCTGGGGCCAAGAGGACTGGAAACCAAGGTGCGAGGAGCACCGGGACAGATATCAAAGGGGACGCGGGGAGAGATGATTCGGGGCAGGCCTCCGGGCCGGGATCAGAAGGTGGGATGACCCATACCTCTTGGATCGGCCACACGGAGTAGCCCCTGTTGGCGAATAGCGCTGCCGCGAGGTGGTCCGCGGTGGCTATTGTCTGTACCAGCAACCGGGAGAGTCAACCCAACCTGCCTTTGGGGCGGTCAGGGCCTCGATCTGGGTCGGGCATAGAAGTGCCCCTGCTCAGGATGCGCAGGGGCCCGGTAACTGGAGCCAGCATTGGCTTGAGCCAATGCGGCCGCTGTTGCTAGGTCCCCAAGGTGGGCATCCTCTTCCGCTCCTGCCCAACGTTGGCGTCGAGACAGACGAGTCGGAATGAGTGGCGCAGGCAGGTGGAGAGCCTGTTCCTCGACTTGAGGGGCCTGGCGGCGATGTCGCCGTGGCCTGGCGGGAGCCCTTATCGTGGATCCCTGGAGCGGACCTCGGATAGGGTAGTCCCGGGCACCTTCCACTTCATCCGCATAGGGGAAGGAGTTGTCGGAGCGCTCCGGGGATAAGCTCCCAAAGCGGTTGGACGTCAAGGTGGGCAGCGGTGCCTCCCTGCGCGGCCCTCGGGGGCGGCGTTGGCGGCGAGGTGCAGCTCCCTCGAGGTCTAGGCGAGCCATGTCCCTGGTGGGGATGACTCCCTCTTCCTCGTATCTCTGCACCAGGGTGTTGATCACCCTTCTCTGGATGACCTCCGAGGGGGAGAGAGGGCGTGGTCGTCCCGCAATTGCGGCTGCCGGGACGACTGTGGAACGGGCGGGACCGCGCGGAGTAGCCGCGTCGGTGTTTCCCCTACCCCCGCGCCAGTGGGCGGGTGGCGATCGGGCACTAGATTGGGCGACCTGATTTCTGAAAGCAGGGAGAAGAACCCATTAACACTGACAGGAAAAGGAATCGACAACCAATCATTAGTGCCACGACGCCTTCCGTGGGGGGGACCCAGGCCCTCGACGTCACGAGACGGAGTGCCCGAGTTCCCTTCCCCAGCCCCTGGCAGGTAAAAATGAATGCTCGGTCGAGCAGCATGCTGGTCTTCCAACACCTCTGAAAGCCATCGGTCTTCGTATCGAGGAGAAGAGATTCACGTCGGGTTCACCATTTTTCAGTTTCGGTGCGGATGTGCGTCGGGTTACGCTGTTCCGCCAGGACGCGTTCGCACGTGCACCCGTCGACCCGAGGGGATAGGCGCGCGGCTTGTGGTCCCGCAGTCCCGCTTTCCAAGGGCGGGCGTCATCCGTCCCTTATTCAGGGGCATCTGCTCCTTGATCGAAACCGGGATGATGGGATGTCGGCTCCTCCTTCCGTGGACGTCTCCTCGGAACTCGTCGCCTAATCCGGGTCTCCCTAATAGATTTAAGAATGTTCGTGAGTCTCGTTCCCGGCGCCATATCTTCATGAACACCGGTTAATTACGCTGCATCCGCCCGGACGCTCCAAGGAGTCTGGTCGGGGAAGCAACCTGCGGTGAGGAGACCGGGTGGCTCTGGGTGTCGGGGGCGTGTCTTGACACTGCGACTCTGCATGTCTGTCTTCCGTCCCTAATAGGGCTTCTCGATGGCGTGATGGCCTGAGGCATCCCGCACTGGGTGCGGGGAACTGTGTTACCTGAGGTTTTCCTCATCTTCCCATGTTTAACACGGGGTATGCCGCGAGTTTAACGTCCAGCGGGGACGGCATCGGACTGATCAACACGAGAAGTGGATCAGATGACAGAACCTCTTGCGGGGAACCTCCGACGCTGGGGCCAGCACATGGGCGGCTTCCCGAGTGAGGTGGAGTGGAATGAAATGGCATGACCCCACCGGGATGTGGAGGCCCGGGTAAGGATCAGGATGGATGATGGAGTGAAGAGCTTGGACCCCGTAGGGGCTTCCTACGTACCGCGCGTTAGCGCGGATCAATGTCAGCGTAGTTCGGATATACAGTTTAACGTCATGTTGGACGTCGGCAGGCCGACCCACAGAGAGATCGAGGCCGCCGGGCGGGGGATTTAACCGAACCACCTCGCACAGAGGGGGATGGAACGGCCGGGTGGATCACAGTTTCACGTCATGCTGGACGATAAAAGGAGAAATGAGAAAAGGGGCTGTGGGGAGGCACAGTGGAGATACACACGGGCAGTCTCCCACAGGGGCGGATTCATAGGTGAATCGACGCAAGCGTGAACCCTGGAGGGGTCCACTGATGGACGAACCGACGTGAATACGACCGGGACGACCAGGTGGTGGGCTTGAACCTCAAGGAGGCTTCCTACGTACCCTTTGTAGAAGACAGGGATCAAAGTCCACGTAGTTCATTCTGTCAGGACATACGCACTTGAGGCAGCCCGGATGCGGCAAAACTCAGTTGGAAGGGACTTGGACCGAAAGTAGGAGACACCTCGATCCCAGTCACACCCTCTACTGGCTTCGGCAGTGGGGGAGCGCAATGGAGATACACATGTGCAGCCCCCCACAAGAAACTAGGGGTTTGTAATACCCTACCCCCGTAGGGAAAAGCCCCTCCCATTAAATCATCCCTAAAGAGGGGCAATCCCGACATCCCTGCAGAGACGAGCGGGTGGGGGCCACATCCAAACCGGGGGGACCCTACGTGCGTAGCACGGGATCAGGATGCAGACGGTTTAACGTCTTTCCGGACGAAGTACAATTTAACGTCGTGTGTTGAGGACGAAGGTGCTTGGCAGTTTAACGTCTTGTCGCGCGGACGAGGATGCTTGGCAGTTTAACGTCATGCAGCTTGGACGTTGGTTGCCGCCGATGGGTCCGTGTCACTTCGCGCGAGCCTGGAGGGCCGCACGGGAAGACAACGCACGGTGCGGGCACCTGTGATGAAGATCATCGGGCGCCACGCAAGCGGGTACCCAAAGGGGGTCAAAGGAGGCGACCCTGGCGGTTTGCGCGAAAAAGAGGAGCTTTGCGCGCAAAACCGCGGGTCGGCACGCAAAAACGGCGGGCTGGCGCGCAATTGGGCCAGCGCCTTGCGCGCGGATGGTTGAGATTGCGCGCACCGGGCTTCGGATAGCGCACGGGGGCAACGGATCATTCTTAAATTGAATGGCCACTTTGAGAAGGGGGGGGGGTGCGCGCAATCGGACCGGATTGCGCACACCCCGGGGGCAATTGCGCGCAAGAGACTTCTTTTGCGCGCGAAGGCCTTCGGGTTAAGGATTATTCAAAGGAAAGGAGCCAAGGGGATTACGCGCGAAGGCGAACCCCAAGGCTCGATTGCGCGAAAGAAAGGAGGTTACCTGAAGATCGGCATTGCGCGCGGAAGGTGTTGGATTGCGCGAACGAGCGACGCTTCGGATTCTGGCAACCTTCAAAACGTCGGGGGTCGCCTTATATTTATAGGCAACCCCGGGCGCGGAATCCGTTCTCGGGCGCGGAATTCCCTTCGCGGGCGCGGAATCAGGACCCGGCGCGCAAGGGAGCCGCGCAGGCCACGGGAGCGCAAAATCGCGCGCCGGTCCAACGCATTGCGCGCATCCCGGGAGGATTGCGCGCTGCGACTCAACTTTGCGCGCGGGCCTCTGAAATTTCGCGCAAGTCCTCCGGGCCCTCCGGAACGTGCCTCTGACTCCAAATATCACTTCGCTTTTCGCATCCGGAGCTTCGTTTGGGAACAACGGACTTTTCCGGCGTCTACAGTATTTTTATAGGATACATGTGTGTTTTCAATAACATAAACACATATATATTTATTATCAATTGTTTCTTATTCACCAAATTACTCTTTATTTATTTTGAATTTTTATGTTAATTACTGAAAGAAAAATATTGGCATAGGAAGAAATATAAACATTCCCCCAAATTACTCAAGGAACAATTTTACTCGAAGGAAACAAGATTTCATGTTAATTTCTTTCTTTCTACTATAATACAACATGTATTTTTAGAGGATTCATCTAATTATTCATTCTTATGAATTTCTATATTGAACAACCTAATAAATATTTTCACAATTTTTTTCCGGATTAGAAACTTTGGTATTCCATTCTATATAGTTACTATTTCATCGCAGTTCACAGTTAAGTATCTCATTCATTCTTCTTATACATTTTTCTTCTTTGTGTAATATCATTATTAAAAATATGGGTTTCAATATTTTACTAAATAATAAATGTCACTTTTGTAGTCTTATTGATGTATAATTGGTTGAACCTTCATATCCCCTGAATAAATACACGCTATCTTTTTTAGTATTGTTCTTTTAATACGCCAAAATTGTTTCTCTATTGTACTCAGTTTTGTATTGGATAACTTTATCATTTTTTTCTCACTCTCATTCTTCCTAAACCATTTCTAATTTGATGTATATTGAGTGAATCATGTGATGAAATAATTGAATCTAACTATCATCAGTCAAACTACACTACTATTCTTGCATTTGCTGAATTTTTTTTTGCACAATCAAATACATACATTTAGTGGCCATCAAAACAGTACAGATGCAAGGGTACAATACATACTTATAATGAAGGAACAACATAAATATTGTTTTTTTCTAGTATTTTCACAGTAAAATTTTCATGTCAATTGAATTATTCAAGTGTTTGTATTCATTGACATTTCCACAATATCAGTGGAGACATGTACTGGAGAATCATTAATTGCATCTAGCAGTATGTTTGGAACTAAAAACAGTTAACCTCTACCAGAAAATAAATTGTCAAATGGTGTTCCTATATTTAGTGACACTATTTGCACAAAAGGTGTTGTATCCTCTTTTCATGAAAAAATATACCTTATATTACTTTTTTAATATTTCCTATTTTATTTGATTCATTTATAATTTTTTTCTTTGTGTTTCTGAACACATAATCATGAATTGGATATAGGATTTATTACAAACATTTTAGTACATTCCCTTACAAATTTCTATGAACTATCACATCAACCAATTTTTTTCATCACTACCTGAATCCGATGTTCTTTGGGAGACTAATGTAAACCGTTTAAAAATACATTCCATCATAAAACTACAATTGTAAATTTCACCGCATCTTTGAAATTTTAAATTTCATTGTACTGTTACGGTACTTTTCATTAGTTTCTAAATGTACCATTTCACATTAACATTATTGACTTCTCTATGATTTCACCATACATAAATGCTGAAATTGTAAGCCATAGTGGACCACAGATTCTGTGGAGACTACCAATGAAACAACTACAAATACGCTATTAGATGCTTATTAATCTTTACATGTTTTTTTGTTAATTTCATTGTACCATTATTCTCTAATGTACATGTTACTATTTTTTAAATATAACATATCAGATTAATATTGCTGATTCATTTATGATTTTCCATGACTTTTTTGCTGATCATTTAACCATAAATTGATATGAGTGGAGACTATTACGAATAAAATACAAACAAGTTTTCAGATATGTATTAATCATTATATGATTTTGTTTTTTAAATTATTATTCATTCACTAAAATCCAAATGGGTTCTGCATAAATGAAGAAATGTATGATGGCGGAAACAAATAATGATTCTTTCCTTCTATGTGTTGAAACATAAATTATTAACCTAGTCACGAGGGTTGCAATATATGTTATTCAGCAGAGTGGTATTGATTTCATAATACATGCTTTATCCCTTGATGATTTATTCTTATTTAAATTTTATATTTCATGAATTATATAAGGGATATCTCTTGATTATTTTTTAAATTTAATATTTTAATTAATTTCCATGCTTGATCTTTGACCTGATATCTCCACTATAAATCTGGTTCTTTTTATGAATATAATTTCGAATTGTTTTAATTTACAAATAGAAATAATTTAATATGAAATTTTATGTGTTATAAACGAACTCCTACCCATTTTCCCCACGTCATTGAACATTTGAGAAGAATATTGAATTTGATTAAATCACAGGTTTTTTAATTTTCATTTAAATGTCTAATCCTATAAATCACTTCTTCCATTTCATGATTGGCACATGCATTTTTAGTGCTAGATGTCCCACTGCACTAGGGAACATGTCAACCTATAAAAGCTAGAATACTATATTTTTTTTGTTATCATACCATCAAGAGAATTTGTTCCCGCCACTTTATAATGTTACTGAGAAACGTACATATCAATGTCTACTTGACAAGAAGAAGGATCCCTCATCAAAGCAATGATCAAATAATCAATGGGTTTTAACCTGAAAGAGGCAATATTGTGAAGAAATAAAAACATTCACTTATCTTATCATGTCCAATTCTCAATTATTTCCATCATAGAAATAGAACATTGTAGTTTGAAGACTATATGAGGTATATCTAGGTAATGTTTTAGAGCAATTACACCACCAAGTCTAGGTATCATGTTCCGAACTCATGGTACCATCTTCTGGGACCATATGAGGATGTACATCAAGAAATTAATTATTCGGGTCACGGTGGATATTATTTGAGGTATGCTATTTTCATTTCCATGAATTTTGATGACTTTATTAACATGTATCCTTTGAATGATGATTATTCTGTAAACATGCATCATAGGGATGGATTGATTAGAAACATATATACAAACATACAATGAAACTGAACAGATGTAAATTTTGAATATAATAATGAATATATTGAAACAAGGAAATTCCACTCACCTATATATGCACCAACATATATCTTCTTTTTATTCTGTTTTGCATAATCATATATCTGATTAGAATCATATATATGATTAGGGAAACTGGTGATGTTGGTGATGATACTGCAGATATAGGTATATAGGTTATATGAGCAGCAACATATATCATCATATTCATTATTGGTATATTAGTGAATATATTACTTCTGTTTAGTAGGGAGACACATGATACTGTTAGTTTGAATAGAGGAAATGCTATCCACCTATATTGAAACAATGAATTATGGATGATAACTACTACTTCCAGGTGATGAAATTCCTCATATCCATAAAGCAAAGGTAATTATCAACACAGCAAATTCATTGTTGCAATCATGAAACTAAACATGACAAATATTATAGGTTCTATAAGAAAATATGTATTATAAAAATGGAAATTGTAACTACCCAGTGGTAATGGGCCAACAAAATGAGAAGCTAATATTTGAATGTTACTAGTCATACTGGTGATATTTGGGATTCTGGTCTGAGGAAATTTTTTTGGTATGATGATTTGTGGTCAAAATGATGTTCTTTAGAATCCAAAAATAACATTTTTCATGTCTAAACATGTTCCAATAATTATTTTCCTTTGCTTAGGAGTCCATTTCCATATTCATGTGATAGCTGCCCTCACCATAAATGATTTTTCATTCTCAGGTACCAGTTGGCCTGAAATTTGGAAGGCTTATCAATGAAGCTGAACATAATTGATTTTTAATTTTGAGGTATTACTGGTCATTTTGTTCTATTTTAATATAGTTATCATATTATTTTTTAGAATTCAATCATGCTTTAGTTTATTATTTACTTATACCAATATGATATCACAGATTTGAATATTGTCTAATTTATACTTCATTCATGATGTATCATTTTTTTATAGCAGTGGATCATTTTTTACTTGTCATATTTTTATGATGTAGATGGATTCAGGGACTTACTTCCACCAACATGTTCTAGAATAATGAATTTCTTCACACTGTAATAAGTAATGAAATTGAAATCAATACAAATTTTTCAATCACAATAAATATTACTAGAAAATTAACATATTATATTTTATGGTCTAATATTAGCATGGTTAATGATTCATATTCACTTGCATTATTCCAATTATTATTATGTACAGAACATTTGGTAAATAAAATAAGTTTTTATTCTTAGTTTCATTACTTTTTTTATAGGATTTGAGGGATATGTGATTTACTCTATAATTGATCATGAACAATGTAACAAAATGTAGATTCAATCAATGTTTCATTGATGTGGAAAATGATGGTTATGGTGGAGGAAGAAGAGGGTACTAATGTTCCAAGTCACTATAGTTTTTTGTATTTTATTTTGCATTAACTTCTTCTTTTAGGTCCCTTTTTCATTAAGTTCTTGCATTACAGTTATTATTATCAAAATTGAAAACAAATTCAAATATTCTTACAAAACATTTAAAGACTCATATACTTTTACTCTTCTTTTTGATTTTCATCTATTTGAAAGTAATCATCATATTCAATGTTGTCCTATTCGATTATCATACACCATTACTTTCTAATAAAAATTTATTCAGAATTATTGTTTCCTCCCAACTTTTATAAACACTAATATCTTATTAAAAGAAGAACTAGTAATCGTATATGACATGAAATAGAACGGGAAAGTACTATTATATATATATATATAAGTAAGTGGTACAACAATTTAAATACCATGATACCATCTTCAACCTCAATTGTTGTATAAACATGTAATTTTTTTTATTAATTATGTTCTAGTTTATAATCTGTAAATTTGGAGGATCCAAGGTGTGAGGATGGAATCCTATAGTAATAATACTTATATAGGATTCAAGGTAGCAACCAAATTAATATGTGAAAATGATAATAATAACTAGGATCCAATGTATTAACCAAGGAATCATTGAACTGAAGGGTTGACTGTAAGAACCCGGTTTTTATTCATGATGTATGGGTTTCTTCTTTTCTATTTTCCTTTAGTGTTTTTTAGAAAATGAGTAAAATAGGGAAAATTTTCAAATTTTGTGGTTACACGCCGTGTACATCGGCTGTGTGGGATGAGTACACAGGGTTTATGGGCATGTCACAAATGAAGGGTGTAAAATCTAACTACACACTGTGTACATGTTATTTACACGCTGTGTAATCAGTCAGTTGGTGAATAGTAAGACTGTGAATGTATCCTCCAGTGGGGTGAAAATACATTTCGTTTATTCATAAGTACACACCGAGTACTCATGTCGACAGATGAACAGTGTGGCGGGAAAATGTAGCCGCCATAGGAACAATTACAAAATGAAATGTACATGCCATGTACTTGAGAGTACATGTTGTGCAGTTTGTTTTATTCACTTAAAATGGTTATTTTTCTCATCTTTTGATAGAGGAATCTTACAACGTCGGAAGAACATGGAAGAGATGGCAGATCTTGGAGGATCGCATGATCATCAACATGAACTCAGTTCCCTTCACTGACGGTCTCGATTGAACCGAGCAGGTGAGTTCTTCACTCTACCTTAAGCTTTCCTTCCAATTCATTCCTGAGGGAATGTTATTTTTGTTTGAACTGGGAATCTCTAATCCCATATCTATAATGTTATTAGTTTTTAGGGGGTTCTATTCACATATATTGATCAGTGAAGATCAACGTAGGTGGTATGGTGTTTAATTCCAACTGTTGAGTGTTTTTGTGCACCACATTGTTATGCGCCCATGTTGGGGTGTCGTTTGGATGAGGCATTTTCTATTTAGATATATAGAACTTCATAAGTAATATAATGATAAATATAAAATGTTTCTTGGTATCATTGTTTGGTTTTAGGGCCATCCTATGGGTGAATTATCTTGTTTAGCTGTTTGGCCAGGTTACCTGAGGGTATACCGTAAATATTATCATGATTTGAATTACATTGTGAAGAATTATATATACATTTCTTATTTATGTGTTGCGCTCATCCCGGTTACTTTCTTAGCCTAAGGGCAGTGTTTCATTCAGCCTGAGGTCAGATTTTCTCATGCCTTTGGGGAGTAGATTCCGTGCCTGTGGGAAACACCTCGTTCACATGCGGGAAAAAATCGTTATTCTCATGGGATGTCACATGGGGATTTCAGTTAGGATTACCTGATGGTATGGTTTTTCAGGTTTGGGGACATCGTTCACTTTTTATATTCACTGTGGTGATTTACTATGTTGTACCTTCCAGGCTAAAGCACAAGCATGGGTTGGATAAATAATTAATAAAATGGAAATATAATTGGTAGAGATATTTATTTTTGAGTACTGCCTATTTTACTACATTTTATTACAACACATTGTCATTGAACATTTTCATAGACAGTTGGGCATGGGCCTTTGGTGGTTTCCAACTGGGATTTATTTCTCACACCTTGTTTGTGTCATTTCTTGGGCCCAAAGGGATTCTATCACTGCATGTGTAGATAAGGTCAAGGGTCCCTATACAGGTACTTGAATGTAGCAGAGGAGTGGGAAAGCATGATACTGAGCTTAGGTTCGCGATGCGGATGAGTTCCTATAGCACTATTTTGTTTTCTTTTTCTATACTTGTATTTTTCATTGTATTATTCTAGATTGTAGTGTTTCCTATTTTGGATGATTTTCTAGGATTAGAGACATAATGGATCATCTACTATATATGACTGTAGTTATATTTTTCTTTTGTACTAATATCAATTTCAGTAGGGTATTGTTTTACTGCTTCCACTTTTTAAAGTTTATATTTTGTTTTGCTACATTACACTTTGATAAATGAGGTCATAGTATCCCCACTATCAGACCTAGTCCCTCTCTTGTAGTCGGCAGCCTCTGGATCTTGGGGAGATGATCTTGAGTTCATGTTACCAACCGGGTCTATGACACCAGTTGAGTTGCACCAAGATCTTGGATATAACAAAGTGGTATCAGAGGGGTTTCTTTTATTTGACATTCTATTTGGAGCCTATATATAGGGATAGGATAGAATTTGTGTTTGGTAATATGTTTTGACCGGGTGTAGCTAACACGTGTACAGGGAAAACCCAATTTACCACATTTAATTGCAATTTATCTAGTTTTTCAATTTTACAGGTGATTTTATTTTCACCATTTAGTGACACACTTGTGGTGTTATTCTCATATTTTATACTAGGTTCTATTTAGTTACAACCCGATGAGATGTGGTTGTGTCATTAATGTATCATTTAGGAACATGTTAGAATCATATTCCATGCATTGTTTCTAAGTAATGTAGGTGCATTAGAAATTCTATGCTATTGTGATAGATGTTGTTCTAGTAATTCATGCAGTTGTGATCGATGACTTGATAAAATACCTACTATTTGATAGGGAATTGTTGTGTAAGGTATTTTAGAATGATCTCTAAACGTTGGTTCTTGAGTATTAAGGGCCCTCATTGACCGAATTTTGATGCATCATTGACTCTTAACCCTGTTATAACAAACATTAGATTCCAAGCTTTGGTTCTAAGGGAGTATGGGCCATCAAAGATCGGAATCTAGCACTTAGGTGTTCGTTTCAGTGTTTTTCTAGGCTCTGGATGAAGATTCTTAGGCTTACTGTCCAAAAAACCCCAGAATACGTACCATATAGTGTTTATTACACGTCATTTACTCTTCTGTTCATGAATAAAAACAATATATACCCACCATGTACCATTTGTACATGCCGTGTAGTTTCTACCGAGTTATTGGCCATGTATAAAAATACACGGGGTAGTGAAACCTCGAGGGATCACATTACATACTGATTGTACGCACTATGTTGTATTGACCTTGTGTCTGGCGTGTAACTATCAAACACTGGTGAAGAACAATCATAGCTTATATACGCCGTGTTAATAATGAACACGTCATGTAGTTTGACCTTGGTATCTGTCCATGTAGCTAAAAACAAGGGTTGATGATACCTCTTCTTGGACACACAATGTACCTGTGGGACACACCGATAGTTTTGACCGGTGAGAGACCGTGTAGAATTGGTTGTGTGGCTGAGAAAACAGGGTAGTGAACACGCCATGTGCAGGTGTTACATGCCTTTTAGAGTCATCCATGTAGCCGGTCGTGTCACCAACAACACATGTAGTTGGAAATTAAGTCATAAATTCCATGTCCATTTGGAACACACTGTGTAGTTGGAGCTGTGTATCCAGCCATGTAAAGGAAAACATGGGTTGGTGAAGCTCATCCAGTACACTCCATGTAGATTTTAAACATGCCTTGTAGACTTTTTCAAAGAGATACCCACCTTGGATCATGGTCCTTGTCTATTATGGGATTCCTGGAATGGTGTTGTAGGATCCATTATCCTTCTCCATAAAATTAATGTACATTGGTTGTACTCCTTGTATTTAGTGTGACAATGTAGGACATGTGATTCCTTAGATAATTCTCCTTGGGTTCTAATCATGTTTATCCTGATATTTAGCATGTACATGATCCATGGACTGTATTAGACATATCTATAGTAGAATTAATTTGGGATACCCCTTGGATTATACATGTCCTCTTATATATAGGATTTGTGCTTCTGTACCTAGGTTGTCCTAAACCTCAATGTCAAGGGGTATTTATATTATCTGTGGATCCTGTTTTATTATTATCATCATTATAACTCCATGGTCAATAGTATTATAATCATTATCCCTTGACTAAATGATTAAATGAACACATTCTCAAAGACATCTACCATATGTTGAAGTACGTATGGTTTCCTAGGTTCCCACAAGGAATCTGTGCTCGAAATGGGTTGTATTTATTTATTATTTTTCTTTGAGATACTTGAATGGTATTACATATTATATTCATAGGATGTATTTTTATAGACTTCATTGGTGGTTTCCTATTGATTTTATCTCACAACCTTTCCAGGGCACTGATTATACATAGGAAGATTATATGATTTCATGTGTGGATAAGGGGATGCATCCAGTTTTGGATGTGTGACTTCTTATATTAAGAGGGGATATTGGTAAAAGATGATCGGGACCATTCTTTGGATGCCTAGATTTTTTTTGAAGTTTAAAATATTTTATACATCATATTGTATTTTCTTTGTTCAATTTATCTTTGATACCTTTTTGAAAGACTTGAAATTATTTTTTATATATGGTGCTAATTTTATCATTTGATTTGATTATTTTTTGCGCATATTTTTATAATTTTTCCACAACCTAATTAATTATTATTTCTTCTATTTATTTATTTATACATTGTTTATGGCATTGATCCATCCTGATTATAAAGGAATTTTCTCCCAACCATACCACCTTAGACCTTCACAACTAGTCAGAATCCTCTAGAATATAGGGTGGTGTGCTTGATGCCATGTGGCCAACCATTTTTTCTATTGTTACTGGGTAATCTAGTCCATGAAATCACAATATTGATTATTTAAAACATAGTTCTACTCATCTAGAAGAATTTATGTTGTGACAGGGGATCTTTTCCTTGTTCCCCAAAACACTAGGTTCCATATGGAATTCATCGTATTAAAACCATAGCAGCGGGATGCCTCTAATTAATTAGAGGTCCCAAAGGATGAATCGCACTTCCCCATGAAGGAGGTGGAATTTGTTGGTATCTAGGGACCACTAGCTAAGAAGATCTAGTGTTAAATCCTGTCATCAGTAGACATAGAAGTTGTACATCCATGCTACTTTATATAGCCTTATGTGATGTGTCCCAACACTATAATACTGATGGTTTAAGTGTACCCAGCACACCCATGTCAATATGTTGATGAAGTTCACCTTGATCATATGTCAGAGACTTCATACTAGGATACGATGTTCATCTCGATACTGGTCTAGATAATGATCATGTATCATGAAAGGAACGCCTAATATTCAAGTTATTCACCCATTTTTATCTATTTCCATCCACATAAGGTATGTAGTATCATCTATGTGCTCCCGTTATGGAAGATTTATGGCTGTGATATTCCATTGATTAAGCTCATCGGTATAAGAAATCAAGAATTGTGGTGTATTGAATTCTATAGACAAGATAGACACATCATCCATGAGTCCAAAATTGTATAGCGGAAGGACATTTGATCACAAATATTCTCTTTCATATTTACTCAAAAATCCCTTATGATCTCTTTTATGAGAGAAAGCTCTTCTATGATTTGAAGTTTCTAGATTACCAAACATTTATGCGTTATGAGTAGTAGTAATAGCATTGACAATGGAATGATCAATAGGGTTGATTATTTTAAGGTTCTTGGAGGATTCACACACACTAGATCACACGAATAGATATTAATTGAGGAACAATGTTCTGTGTGACAAAACCTCTAAGTTATTCACACAAAATTATGAGTTGATCATGAAAGATCAATTTCATAAGAAGCATTTTCATGAACTTCAATGATGAACACTTAGGAGTTCATGAAATGTGTTTATTTTTTCACATGAGATATGATTTATCATGAATAGATGTTTGGTGACAATACAAGATGACCCCACTAGGGATATTTGTTCATGAAAATGGGTATCACAGCCATATAATAAATTTTCCTGATGCAATGGAAACTGTCCTTCCACTTTTGTGTTTCAGATGGAAATCAACCATTCAATATCCCATTACATCAAATTTTGAGGTGGGGGGGGGGTATTTGTTGGAATAGAAACAATGTATCATCCTCTAAAATATTTTTCTCCGCTAAAAAGGCTAATATTAGTCCATGGAACTATTATCGAATAAAGGAATGAGGTGCATACAACTGTCACATCTAAGTGTGAAACTTTCATGTCCCCCTTGCTACCAATTTATTTGTGAAAAGAGAAAATTAATAGAAAAGATCCATATTTAATATAGAAACCCAAAAATACTGCTAAATTTATTTTCAAAAATCATTGGTAGCTTTCATGAAATCCTAATATTATAAAATAAAACCCTTTATGATAATGGTGATGTCAAACTATGTTCTTGTGGTATCTCACCCCATTAAAAATTCTTGGGAAGCACGCAACATAGTTTTGCAACCCTATTAGGTTTTCAGGCCAATTTCATTCCATTGAAGATATAAATATATCCTTAAACTCTCATCCAATCTTGAGGGGTTATATCTCTTGAATTTAAAGTGTCATATCTCACTCGTGAAACCTTCTCATCTGTGACATCATAAAACTCCACAACTCATTGATTCCCAATGGTAGGGAACCTACGTGAATGACCTTCTCAAGGGATACTACATGTCCTATCCTATTTTTTAGAGTTCCTATAACAACATCACATTAGTAAATTTGGGTTTTCTAAAGAGAAGCTACCTTCACGCAACCCCAAGATGCGTGTAACTTCATATATTGCACACGCATATGCCTCCAAAATCTAATCATTGATCTTTTGTTAGAACATATTGTATGGAAAACTTCTCTAGTGTTCATAAAAATATAGTTTCATGAAAAAAAATTCTATAACACACCATCATAACTATTTCCTCACAATATAGTTATGAGAATGTTGAGTGACCAAGTACACCACTCCATGTCAAACTAGTCCATCCACACACTAATTTTCCATGTAACCAATACCACCAACCCCCAGGACTTCCCCATTTTCTTCAGGAATGACCTAAACCATTATTTTTACTTTTACTTCTATAAATTAAAATCTTAATTATTCTTTCTCCAATAAATATTCTACCTAACATCGGTACCACTAATTTTTACTCCTCTAGGGTGGTTTCTATGCCATGCAACACTCAATGGTGCCTGTGTAGAAGATTCCTAAGACCCATCAATAGAAAATACTCACCTTTCATGGTAGGTGGGTCTTATTAGGAATCTATCTCTCTTACCTGGAAATGTATTCCTATCCCAATGACCCAGTCATACAATATTAAACAACATGAAAATTTCATCATCAAATGAAGCTAACCTCTAGGTCATAAATAGTGTGATAAATACATGATTCTCCATTTATGATCATTATAGGAGGGAACCAAATATCCCCCCATTGGATGATAATTATCCTCTGGGAAGATTCAATATATAATCATTATACTGTCCCTCATCTATGTTCCTTTAATGACAAATGAATCCTTATAACATGACGTTAAATTGTAAGGAATTGAACTATCACACAACCATTAAATATGGAATCAAACTTCATGACTTCTAACCCCTTTTCCCAATAGGGTATACGAGAAACCTCTATAAGGTTCAATATTTACATCATGATATACCAGAGATACTTCCTTGATGTTCAATCCCAGCAACCAATAATCCCCCTAAAATCTTCATCTCCCTTTACTAAGAGATGGAAACCCCCATCTGTGATCTTCTCCCCCCATGGGGACACACTTAACAAAATAGTCATGTGTAATTATCTTCCCCCTAGGATTACACATAACCAAACCCTCATGTTTAATCATTATTCCTACAGGAAAACACTTTACCTTACAGACCTATACAAAAAATACATTAAACATATGACCTATTTATATCCACAAGACCACAATCATACTACCTAACCCTAAATAATTACCCCATACAATAAACATCAGATTTTTGGAGTAAAATTACTTACATTTTTTTATGCACTAGCATCCTCAATCCCATGGCTAACATGGTATTCATTGGGTATTATTCCGATAATTATTCACACATGATATTTTCTCTTATAGAGGAATCCTTTATAGCTTCCCAACACACCCAACATCCAAACATGCTTAGAATTTCTCAATTCTACCATCTACTCTAAAATCACGTTGCTACCTTGCCAAGATAAATGTTGCATGATTAACTAGTTTCCACCTGAAGATGGTGTTGGGAAAGAGTTTCACGAACATGAATTAAATATCTTATGTAAACTCAGACTATGTAATTATCTTTAAGGAATAATACATGAAAATTGAAATAAAAAACCAATCATCTTGTTTATTTGAAGGATCCAATATCACTAACCATGGTGGCGGTGGTTGACCACCTCTAGAAACTGGGAATTCATACCAAAAAGAGCACGATGCATGAACCGACAAGAATGTGGCATAAATATCCACTGTTCACCCCTCCAAACCTCCACAATCATAAAAATACCCAATAAAAATCTTAAAAAAATTACATACAAAGGAAATGTCTCCGAATAGGAGAAATTTTTATCTCCTCACCATAGGGTTTTCCATCCTTATAAATAATGATGTTAGTGGTGTCTAGAAATAATCCTAAACCAATTGTCAATAATACAATTTTCATTCATCCAAATAATATATAGACCAATTGACGATATTAAAAAATGTGTACCAAATGTACCAATTTACATAGGATAATGTTATCATGCTCATTATAAGATAATATGCACAGTTAGAATCCCAAAGAGCATATGAGTCATGTGAAATATGATCATAAACAATTATTCAATACATATTACCTCACAATCTTACTATAAGGGTGTATGAGTATGACAAGAACTATATTGAATCAAGAATTCGTTACTACCAAATAGTAAACCCTTCCAATATAAACATGAATCATGAATTCCACCTCCCCCAACATTGATGAACTATCTTCCCTCGATTAACGTGGAATGAACACTATAACAACAAGGATACCCAAAACCACATGATACTTCATTAACGATAAGATAAAACAACAAAAACCCAACTCAAAAAAACAATGATTGATATAAATGATATAATGTTCTAACTATGGAAACATAAAGAACCTAGGAATAATTATAAACCAATGAAATCTATATTAAATTCAAGTGATACATCCCAAAATAACAAAATTTCATCACACAGTCCCTCTATGACTAAATATTATGTTGGTTTCCCATTCCGATATAAGGTTTTATCTTATACCCACAACCAACCTAGAACGTAAGGTATATTTATTAACCACTAACCTAAAAAAGAGAATAGGTTTCAATAAATGATGAGAATAATTATCACATAATTCATGGTAAACACTTTTCAAACAAGCCCCACTAGCTAAGCTTCACAAACATTATCCCCCAAACAAGAATGAAATATGTCAAATCAAATAGTTATCCGACTACCACCTTGATGAAATCTTGATTTTATAGATTAATAATGTTAATTACTTTTATAATTTACTCCACCTATTTTACAATTATAGGTAACAATTTCTTCATTCCCAATTGTTAGTGTTCTACATTTTTAACTTGTTTACCTTCCCAATATATGATTGTAAAATCTATTTGAGACTAACCTAATACAAGGAATGAATCAAATTGGATCAGGATTCCAAAGATACAATTTTAACCCTTTATCTAGACCTAAGAGGGTCCCCACTATTAATGTTTATATTAATGTTTATATAATAAAAATTTTACCATCGTTCTTCCTTGGACTTTCCCCCCATGTAAGGAATGAGATCCATATGATAAAAAACCATGGCATTAAATTTATCGATAAAACCCCAAGTTCTTGTTAGTGATTGATCACATGAATATTTTCTAATCCAACATTTCACTAACCTAACATCCATATACATGAAAATAAAGACACACACTAAACTTCAATCATGAATTATGGTACCTATGAAGATTATTCTTCAATGAAACTAGATTATATAAGACACAAGAAAGGTAATGGAGAAACCCCACTATGTATAGAGTTACTAATCCTCAAGTTATCTATGAAAGTAACTCTCATTTATAAATCCATGAACATGAGCGTGCACATAAACCTACCCATATAAAAAATAAATTTATATTACATATAATTAATAACTCACCATAACCCAAACCTAACATTGAAATTCAGGCCATAATGGTTGACAATGGAAAAGAGATGGACCCAACCCTATCTAAGATACTCCTCTCTGAATCTTGTCTCCACTCAATTAAAATGATTAAAATATCCTTTAAATTATATTATAGTGACTCTCAAATCATAAAATTCAATATAAAATTTAATTATAGGGACCATGTCATTTCGAATATTATAGAAAATACACTTTTAAGGTATAAGAATCCTCCCAAACTAGACATTGTTAATTGTAATTGCGCATGGAGACAAATCTAAATCCCAAAATATCCCACTACACAAATGATATACTGATTCTCATTCCATGAGATATAATTCCTACAATCATGTATTTCCCTTCCATTCATTAAGTATATTATATACAAACAACCATAACCTACAAAACAAAGATAAAGACATGCAAGCTTAACCGGCACTATATGAAGAATTTGCACATGTGTACAACTAGAATAACAGCCATGGCCCATACCAAAATTCCATCAAGGGAGAATCAATAAAAAATCTATCCTCATAAAATTCCTTCTGTACTACCCATTCAATCATACAACAATAAGGTTCATGTCCTCTTATTGAACATGTTATAATAGTCGCAAAAAGAACATTCAAAATTTTCAATTAACCCAAAAAAATAACAATGTTCTAGTTAAACACATTTATTTTTCAAAACATTAATTTAATGAATCTTTCATAATCATTCCATTTATTTTAAAACTAGAAAAATTATTTTGTAATTATTTTAAAACAGTGATTTAAAAACTACCATGAAAAACTGTCATAACTATACATTAACAGACTATAAACCTATAAAAATTTTATATTAAAAAAAATTAAAGATTTTCTTTAAGAAATATTATTCCATAATGGTCTTTTTAATTAAGGGGTTTTTAGGAAGGGACATTAAATATTTTATGAAACTTAAAATAATTGAAAATATTTCATGAAACATTCCATAAAATCTTATAGTAAAAAAATGTTTAAATAAATAAAATGATTATAAAACCAAACCTACTAAAAATTATATATTAGTAATCATATTTATTCAAGAAAACATTGACTCAAAAAATATATCAAATTATTACTAAAAAATCATGAAAATTTAAGTATGTAATTTTTCAAACATATGAATGTAAAAATTCATTATCATGCAAAATTGAAAAAATTTGTGAATACACAGAGTATTTAAATTATTTTCAAAAAATATAGAGCATAATATTTTATTCCCAACCAAAATAAAATAGATTTTTATAATAATTACCTTAGTTTCATGTTCATTTAATTATGTTCCCTAAACATTTTTAAAAATAATGTTTCACCCAATAAGAATGGAAAATCATTTAAAAAAATATAATAACCAAATTCAGTATGTTATATATTTTCAGAATGATCTCATGATTAGTAGCCTAAGCACTAAAATAATCTCATGATAGATTAAGAATTATATTAGACTATTTGTTTTAATAAATTCACAAATTTAATAGTTATCTTACTAATTATACAAAATATTCTTCACTAATAATAACACATGTTATTTTTATTTCTAACATCTCATGAAATCAACTTGGTAAATAATATCTTAATGTTATAGCATTATATTTTTCTAATAATTGGAAATATTTATGAAAAGTTTAAATCATTATATTTAAATCAACAAATAAATCTTCATGAATATTAAAAAATTTCAAGCTTAAAAATATATGCAATCATTTGTAAAAGATATCAATAATATAATCATATCATTAATAATTATTTAGGGAGGACTAAAAAGTATAAATATTATATATAGTACTTAATCCCCAAATTTTAACATTCCCCTAAAAAAACATGGGTGATAATTACTATTTAATTAATTATTTATGACCAAATTAAATAATAATTCATGATTTAGTTCCACATTAGTTTCATGTTCCTATAGAAAATAAAATCGTAAGGTATGAATAAATGTAAATAAATAAAATAAATAATAATAAAAAATCAATACAATCATGAAGCGAAAAATAAACTAAGTCATACTATATTTTCACATTATCATAAATCAATTCATTAAAATCTATCTGTTTCATTAATAAGAAAAATCACACATTTTAGTAAAAGAGTTCATCATGTTACCTTTTATTGAATAATACCAAACAAAAATCTAATTTAGAATGAAATTATAATGGGAAGTCTCTTCACTAATTCGTGATACATAACTCAGAATGTCTAAACCCATGACGATGAAATGAAAACATGATTTGATGTGATTAATAACACTTTTCTACAAAACCCACCATGGTAACTTGATTTTTTAATTAAAATTTATGAATTGTATTAATATGATATAAATTTATAGTTCCCACATACCATATCATTATTCCTGCCATCCCTATTGATGGTTCATAACAAACTGTTACCATTTCTAACATCCCAAACCCAACGCATTTTTTTGGTGGGGCATCGGTTCCACTGAAAATGGTGACATTACCCTAGACACCAAAGGATGGAACTAAATTATAGTGGGATAATAAAACAATGGAGGGTTATCTTTCCTTAAACATATACACAACCTATAAAATGTAACTGAAAAAATTATTACAAGACCCTGCATGATGAATGAAGGTACGAAAATACTCCTTGATATAATATATAATAGAACATTATCAGAGTAACAACTAAACATGATATGAAATATGAAACCAAAAATCCAAATACATTCAGGACACAATGATACTGAGGTGGTACCACTCTAGAAAAAATACACAACCAACTACCACTATCAATATCCATTAACTATTATCAAAATGTCACAATGCTCTACTAGTGATTTATGGGATATATCTCATACCTGTAACATGATAAACATTCTACATACATGAACAAAGGCTCATATGAATGTGGTGATAATATCAAATAAGTAGGAAATCCCTAAGACATCCCATATATTCAACTGGGAAAATAACAAGTTAGTTAAGAGTTTCATATAAAATCAATAAGAAATAATATCAAAATAGTTTTTACTAAATTTGAATTTAAAAAATAATTTTAAATATTATTCCCATATCGATTACCCAGTAAAAAACTCACACTAAAATGCATAAAAACTCCCATTAAATGGTCCTTATCAGAAGCAAGAAAATTTTCCTTCTAGACTCAAGTCATCACATGGTTTATTTTCCATGTGTACCCAAAATAGCATTGGAAGTTAATTCTGAACTAATAAATCCCACATAATGCAATATAAACAAACACAACCCATTTGTATTCCAAGTTCACACACTCAATAATTCCTTAAAAAAGCACAATTCTATTTATTATTATATCAAACATGTTGTGGGATTCACCCAAAATCCAAAATTTAAATCATTTAAATAATGAGAGTTTTCCAATAATTATTAGACAAGGGTTTTCCATAGAAACACCTTATCATGTTTTTATTTATAAACCTTCATGTTAAATATATGGTGGTGGGGAGAGGGTCAAACTACCTCAACATTTGATCATTGGGAATTCCCTAGAAAAATAGATTTATCAAAATTATATCCATCCCAAAATTAAATCTATAATCATCTAGATCAATAAAAAATATAGGGGGATGAATTATGGTTTTTTGAGTATAATCAAGTCAAAAATGAATAAAAAAAATCCTACAAAATAATCAAATGTGATTACATTACAAGGAAGATGATTCTTTCTAATAAATGGTAGTTAAATCGACCAATTAAAAAAACCAATGATTGGGCAGCACATTATGCTGATGCCCACCAAGGATTTGGTTCCATCGATCTCTCCTTTTAAAGGGTGACAAACCATGAAAAAGGAAAAAATCATTCACCATTTTGAATGACAATTTATTGTACCATGGTTTGGTTAGGCCTTCTGGGATATTTGTCATAGTATAAGTGCCACATTTGACTTTCCCTACCATAGGACCTCCATGCCCAACCCTATGCTATATTTATTATCCATGTTTCCCATAGGGAGACTTTGAGAACTGGAGTCTGAACATCACAGGAAATTCAATTTATGTGTTTCGCCTGAAAACAATTTAACTCTAATTTATCTATTTATCACCAATAAAACCCATCCTGAAACCAAAAAATCACTAACTATCATAAATAAACTTAAATTAATACGTACATACCTCAAACTAGGGGTTTTATAGTTTTCTTCTCTTCTAAATACCATCGATTGTGTTCTACCTTATGTCAAAATATTGTATCCCTCTATTTTCCATACATTCCCTTCACACAATAGTGTTCGGTATTTAAGGGGATAATCTACATGAAGTGGAGTGGGGTGTGTTGGTAGTGACAAACCATAAACCATTTAATGTTTACTACCCACAACTACGGATAAGATCAATTATGGTGTTTTATGGTGGTTTCCAAGCCACATTATATTCCGTGACATTGACTAATTGGAGTGTGTACTGATATTTTTTTTTCTAGAAATGTGGAAAGTCTACAATACTTAAGTGGATAATAAAGGCACCTTTATAATTTATCCTTAAACTATCACCTTTTTCACTCTCTTTAGTTTCATCTCCATATTTTTTTCAATATTTTTTTATAACCCCTTTTATTATTGTTTGATTTTTTATTTTTAAAACTACAATATATTTTTATAAGAATAATGGGATGTTATTGTTTAGGCTTGGATTATTGAGGTCAAAATAGTGTCAGCTCCCATACTGTACATATGGGGTTTTAAATTTCATTATGGTAAGGCCAAGAAAAATAACATTCCAAATTTGGTACTTTTTATTGAATTAGTTTTTTAACTTAATTTTCATTCACACCTTTTAAATATAATTTTCCTAGTTTAAAAAAAATGAAAACATAAAGAAACATGGATTTTGAAGGGATTACTCATGCTCGAAATGGTACATAGGAAGAACATTATATATTTTTGTGAAAAAATTTCACCACATAAATATGGTATGATAATATTACTATAATTAAAGATTTAAATAGATGAGGAGGAACTGATGTAATACCCCATTGATTTCAGGTCATTGAGTTTGATGGGGAATTTTAATTTTGCCTTTAGTGGAAAACTCATTTGTATTACTGGGACACAAAACATGATTCTTTTCTTTTAATAATCCAACAAATTTTTTTAATGGTACATAAGTTTCAAGGAGTTCCTAAGATGTTATGGTGAGCATTGATTGAAGTTAAGAAGTCTCCATATGGTTATTGCAATTCAGAAATAGTCACCAGCTAACTAGTGGGACTAGATAGAACCTAATAATAATTCATAGAGACACCAGCTAGTTAGTGTTTTCCTAGGATGGGTTTATGAACTAGGGGTAGCCAAATTAAATACTTTTTTGAGGTATTCTTGGAATTTCTATTGGTAATGTGGCTAGGGAGAGGACATTATTATCAGATTCTCTATCCCAATAAACTGATTTGAACCCTCTTATAGAGGGGATTACTCCATGTGATTTAAGATGAAAAATATATGTAATACCATCTATTACCCTCCATTTTTATCTCCCAATTATCTATAATAATAATTCACATTGTTTTAGGGATTGAGTGATGATTTCACTGGATCAGGGTGAATTCAACTAATATTAATTGGTATTTTTCTTTTCTTACAAAGAGGGAATCTCTATATTTTGGTTGCACAATGTCAGATGTCAAATCTATTATGTTCTGTTTCTAGATGAATTTAATTGAATATTAAAATTTAATTAAATAAAATTGATGATGGAATTAGGGTCATGTTATATGGTTTTTAGGATTGTTTATGGGACCTATGAAAAAACATACATGGGATTTTGTTCACAATTTCGATGCGACGGTGATTCCTGGTGAGTTATCCAATGTGTATTATACATTAGGGATAATTAATTTAATTATTTAATTTTTTTATAAAAAAAATTATATTTTATATGGAATTAGATAGATACCTAGAAGCATGAATGGTGGTTGGTTTGCCGATACAAACTTGGGGGAGGCAAGCACATGCCTATAGGGTGCTTGGACGTTACTCAGTGGATCTCAATGAGGGGTCAACTCCATGTTCAAGATTGGAGGAATCTGTAATTACAAAACATATGTTTTTTATGATTGATGTTTCATTAATGAATATGCTACATGTGTTTGGAAATGTGTTATTAGGTCTTCTAAAGTCCTTGATAGATGAATGGGGTTCACATGAGCCCTTAGAAATTTATTCGGTGCTCTTGGGAATTTGAGGTGAGTTTGGAGCACCGGTTGACTTGGTCACCAAGCGGTGAGAACATTGTTTAAGTTGATGACATACCTCAAGGAGGTTTCCCAGTTTAATATGAGTTATGGGAATGACCTTATGTAATTTCTCATATTTTCCATGTATTGTTATTTTAATTATTAGATGTAATTATTATGAGACTTGGGTTTCGATGACATGCGATTCTTAGTCTCAGAGTGCTTGAAATAAAAGGTATAAATATATTAAACATTTAAAAATTTCAGGTGAGAGGTTTTCTAGAAAAAGTGGAATATCTCATAAATGACTTCTCATATCAGACATCTGAGGGCACTATTGCGTTCATAGCAGAGACATTACCATAAGAGGGTCTAACATCCATCAGTGCAGGTCGAAAGAAAAATTTGGTTTTTTGACTATTTAAAGAAAATAAAATAAATTGGCACTTAATTATTTTAAATATTTCCTTTTACGCAACAATTAAATTCCTCCGATTTAAATACCTTCCTATGGAATGTTCATAGGGTTATCTTCATAACCATGTTTATTGAGGATAGCCATTGGATCTTTGTAGTAGAACCCAGTGGGCGACGACTACGACACGATCGATAGATGCATCTCGGATTTGACGATCCTCTCCAACGAACGTAATGCAGTGATCATTCAACAATTGAATTGAGGTAGGGTTTGTTATATTGATTCTTCATTTCCTTGTTCATGGATGAAATGATGAATGTGGATCGACCCGGGAATAGTTTGATCCGCTGATCACACATTATTGCGGGAAGGTTATTAATTTTTTGATTCTTCTCAAATTTTTATTTGGGGAATTAATCAATGCTAGGATATTATGTTGTTTTGATTTTTTTTCTATTCGATCCAACTAATGGGAGAATATCAACACCATGAAAAATGACAACAGAGGTTCTTTCCTCAAATTTCTTGGGATTTTATTCATCCTCCACCATGTGTTCTTCACCTTCTATATAGAGCAATGAACAACAGAGCATTGCACATTAGTTTTGCAATTCAATGATCCCAAATTAGAAATCTGACTTCGCGACGACCTAGCATAGGTGCGATGATGATGGTGGATGATGAATCAGCTCAGATTTGCCAAGAATGTTCTTCGGGCATTCATTCCATGGGTGCATTGATTCTTGTTTTCGGGGATGATCAAATTCCCATAAACAATGGACATGTCATTGGGATATTGGGGTGACCTTACCCATTGAGTTCCATATAGATCAGATGGTTGGATCGAAGAACAGATCATCACGGGAGGAGCATCGATGAAGAGCAACATTTCAAGATATTTTCAAAAGACACGGTGTATATCCCGATGAACACGCAGTGTTAGAATGACTCGGTGGTGGATAGGGTTTTGGGAGATAGACAGGTATCACACGACGTGTGAACCTTGTCACACATCTTGTGGGACCTTCCCTGAATCATAGCATGTATTATAGGAAGTACACGGACTTGGTATGGACTACATGGCTTCGAAACACGTCGTGTAGACCATGCATAGCATGGAAGTGGTGGCTACGCAGGACATGACATGTATCCAGGGGATACAAGGAAAAAGGGTGTAGTACACAGCTTTGTACTCCACCACATTGCCAGACCAGGTTAGTTGTATGGGCGAACCCGTCTTCCAGTTACACAGGATGGCCGACATGGGTTGAAGTCATGTACGAGAGCATGAAAACATACATAGATGGAACCCTGATTACTCAAACATGGCATGTGGTCCATCCAACATGTCGTGTACTTAGCTTTTGACATGTCATGTATCTTCTGACATTGGTCATTTCACAAGGGTAGTACCTGATGTCTCGAGTTACGGAATGTGGCCCATTCTACATGCCATGTATATTTTGGAACACGGTTTAGTTCGGTCTTCCACTATATCTTGTTCACCGTTCATTTGGGTTAGTTCCCCACCCTTCTTATTCCCCTTAAGGTCAAGTAACATTACCATCCATAGGATTATGATCCCTTTATCTGGACTTTCTAACATAGTGTCGGGTATCCTTTTAAGAGGCCCGAAGTGAGATCCTCTGTCGATTATTCACCCTAGGTATAGTTAGGTACCGATTTGACTACTCCTATAGGACATTGGTCCTCTACTTACTAGGTGAATCTGGATAAGTCAAGGTATCTTCCAAGGCCCTAGAGTGACACTCATCTATGTATCGTGATCCATCCCCACTTAGTAGATTGTTCTCCTAGAATGAGTTTATCTATATCTCATGGATTTTCTCGATAGGAAATAATTTGCAGATGGACGACATCAGAGCTATCCGACTCATGGAGTGAGTTATCTTAGATGAGTGCATCATGGAATGTTTGAACTAAATCCCTGGTAGGGTTATGCAGTTGTTGGAATTATCTCTAGACTATGGGTCTAGGTTTTCAGTATATATGGATGTGTTTCTCTTGTTTTATGTTCAGTAGACATGTACTGTGTAGTGATTATTGTACTTTTACCTTATGTATTTCATTGATGTTTTTTGGCTCCTCTACTGAGTGTTGCAATACTCACCCCTACACGGACTTTGCCCTAATTTTTCGTGTCTTTTGTTGATGAATGGACTTTTGACGGAGTCCAGGGCAGGCCGGTATTGGACTATTCTTTCTGATTTCCCTACAATATGAGCTGTTCCTACAGCTATGAGATGCAATCTCAGTACCTCTTTGTGCTTACAGGTTTGACTTTTCAATTTGTAGACTCTTTTTTCTCATAGTATTATATTCTGGCCTAGTTTTACATTCCTCACCTTACTTATATTGTACTCTGTTAGTAGGTTTTAGTTATATCCATGCTTTTTTCAGTGGATTTTACATTTTAGCATTTATGGGATTAGAGATGTGTTCATGTTTATAGGTACTTATGAAATGCCTCCTTTTTTAGTGATATTCCTACTCAGTGCTAGTCACCATCCCCAGGATAATTTGATTCGGGCTTGGGGAGTCGTGGTGTGGGCCCCACAGTGAAGTGTCATGAGAACATAGTATTAGAGGTGGTCGGTTCTACCATATGACCAAGAGTCTATGATATTGGTTTGGGGAAATAGAGTTATGTGTTTCAAGCTCAACTTTCATGACAGAGACTCTAGTGATGGTGGGGGAAGCCGACGAATCCACACACTATGACTCTGATAAACTTCTTTTCAACTCGGTACATGAAAACACTAGTTGTGGGAAGGTAAATTATTGTTACATGCATCATATTGGAATGTTTTGTGTTTTCCTTTCCTTTGTATCAGTTATCTAGATATAATCGTTGACCATGATGCATCTTATTTCCTTACATGATGGATCTACGACACATACCCGCTATGATTCAGTAGTGAAATCATGAGGATGACCACCTTAGTGACGAGTCTTTGATACATGGAGTAGTGCCCCAAGCATTACCTCCAGGTGGTGAAGCTTCTATACCATCACCATTGGAGCAGCACGTGGTACCTCCATTACCGAGATATGAGGGGTGTAGGCTGAGTTCACTCCATGATATCCAGATATAGATACCCCTTAGGATCTGTGGTGACCCTGACCCATATGTGGATAAGGAATGACATTCAGTGGTGACTAGATTTTTCCATCTAGTAAGGACAGTCGCAGACCAGATGGTGATCCTATGAGCTATCCTTATTCAGGTTTGGTGGGACGATTGTGGATTCTAACAACATAGACACTTGATTAGGAGACACTCTCGTGGAAGAAGTTTTAGAAACACTTTAATGAGTATTAATCTCTAGTTACATTAAGAGAAGTGAAAATACATGCACTTCTTCAGCTCCAGAAGGGAACTTTGACAGTGGCTGGCTATTCAATGTGGTTCACCAACCTCACCATGTACTCAATTGATGTGGCTAGGGATTCGTATTTCGACACTTGGACCTTCGGGAAAGGTTTATGATGGTACATCGGAGCTAGAGTCACACCTCTATGAATTTTGACTTATGCTTGAGTTATCGAGTGGGGCTTAGTGATCGAGAGCTTATTGGAGGAGCATAGACAACTGATGGTTGTCAATAGTAGGAAGACCATTGTAGAGATCTCGACAGTAGAGATTAGTCATCAGGGATTGGGATCAGGACATGGGATACATCATTAGGGGACCAAGTATAGGGGATCCATAGTCCAAGGCTATAAGGTTTGATCCTGTTAGACTATAAAGAGGAAATTCTACTCATGCGACAATAGTGGACATCTTGCTAATGATTGTCCAACCTTTTGAGATGCTGATTGGGAGGTGATGGATAGAACACAAAGGCAGAGACAGAACGTGGAGAAAATAGACATTTTAGTTAGTGGACATGGTAGAGGAGCAAGGAGAGCTACAGGATGAGTAAGACAATTAGATCTACTTCCATCACTACCCTCGGGAGGTCCACACCAGGCTCAGGGAGGTGGGGGGAAGGGCGGGACATCAGCATGTGGTCGAGACATACCACCCTGTGTCTCCAAGGATGATCCAAGGTACAATTTGTGTCTTCTATACCAATAATCCGTACTTATAAACCCATGTTCCATTCATTCCTTCCACCCCACATGTCATTTTAGAATCCATATGATTCTGGTAGACTCGTTGACTCAACCGTTATGGTTAGAGACACCTATGGGAGGAGACTTGATGATCACACACCATTGCAGACAGTGTGATCATACACTTAGAATTATGATTTTCTATTGGATCTTCTTGGTGGAAGTGCCAAGGCCTTATGAAATCACTCTCATTATGGATTTTTTATCTTCAGTACATGCCCAGATTGACTATTTTAGGTGATGAGTGCGGTGTGTCCATAGCGATGGGACGAGGTTTTCCGTTATCAGTGAAAGGGAGACACATGCATTACAAAATTGGATCATGCGTAGAAGGGTGTAGCCTATCACTCATGATTTGTATACCATTATCCTCATAGAAAATGATTTTGTGATCTTCTAGTTCACATAAGTAGTGGCGGAGTATGAGGATGTATTTCCTGAAGATGTTCCAGGATAACCTCCCTGCCGGGAGATCGACTTCTGCATCGACGGACACCCCAGGATGACATCAATTTCTTCACCAACATATCTTTTGGCTCTAATAGAGATTCATGATATGAGGGTGTAGTTGGAGGACCTTCAGACCTAGGGTTTCATAAGGCCCAGTGTTTCACCTTGGGCAGCCCCAGTATTATTTTCCAAGAAGGTAGATGGGAGTTTGAGGTTGAGTGTGGATTACCAACACCTTAAATAGGTAACAGTTAGAATAAAGCATTCGAATAAGAGGATTTATGACCTTTTTGATTAGCTAATATGGGAATAGTGGTTCTCGAAGGTCGACCTTCAATCATGTTACCATCATATACATGTACATGATGAGGATATACCGAAGACAACTTTCAGATGCCTCTATTGTCACTATGAGTAATTGGTGATGCATTTTGGCATGATGATTGCCCTCATAGTGTTCATGTGATATATGAACCTGCTCATCTATAATTACATGGAATGGTTCATAGTGGTCTTTATAGACAAAATGCTTGTGTACTCGGGGTCAGGGAAATAACACTTGAGACACCTGCGGATGGTTCTAGATGTACTCTGAGAGCACCATCTTTATGGGAATATTTTGATGTTCCAGTTCTGGATTTAGGACGTCCAATTTTTGGGTCATGTCATATCAGCAGATGAATTAGCTGTGGACCAAGCCATGGTGGTGGTATTGTTAGCATGTGAGCCACCTCAAATCATGACGGAGGTGCAGAGCTTCCTTGGGTTGGAAGATATTATCGTATATTCATTCCGGATTTAACCCATAAATCAGCACCAATGAAAGCCTTGAACAAGAATGGGTAACCCTTCATGTGGAAAGAGAAGTTCCATAAGGCTCTCAAGAAGTTGAAATAGAGTTTGAAAAGAACCCTGATCATATGATTTGTAGAAGAGGGTGTGGAGTACATAGTTTTATACGATGCATCAGAGACCATGATTGGGTATGTACTGATTCAGGGATAGGTAGTGATTTCTTATGGTTCTCTTCCTCTATGAATCCATGAGAAGAACTATAAACCCATGATCTTGAGTTGGAGGTTGTATTATTTTCATTGATGATGTGGCGACACTGCCTTATGGGAGACTGTTTTATCTTCTACTATGACCACAAGAGCCTCATATAAATCTTCATACAGAAGGATCTAAATCTCAGGCATAGGTAATGGCTATAGATCATCCAGGATTATGATATAGATATCGTATATACTCTTGGGTAGAGTAAGAAGTTGGGAGATTATTTTCTCATGAGATTTAGATCGCAGCTGTTGAGTGATATGATGGAATAGTTGACCTCATTAGAGTTATCCTTTGTGGATAGATAGAATTCATCATACCTTTTGACAATGGTTGTCACCCCTCTACTCTTATAGTGTGTTATGGAGGCACAACTATGAGATTTCGACTATTAGAATTTACATGCTTAGTTATCCACATGACATGATCTTGATGGATATTCGCAAGGGGGTGAGAACATAATTCTTTTTAGGGGACATACTGTTGTACCATTATCATTTCAGAAGGAGGTCCTGAGGGAGTTTCATATATCCCATGTGGAGGTACACCCTGGCTTGGTAAAGATGTACCAGGATCACCGACAATAGTTTTGGGGTTCAGTCATGATGATGGCAATAGTAGAGTTTGTTTTCTGCTGCCTTATGTGCAAGCAGGTGATGTCTGATCTATAGGTTCCAATAGGGTTAAGTCACCCTTGGAAGTGCTATAGTTGATGTGGGATGTAATATCAATAGACATGGTGATGGGATTTCCATGATTGTACAAGGGGCATGATTCCATCAAGTTGATCGTCGACCAGCTCCCCATATCTGCTTACTTCCTAGCTATTAAGGAGTAGAGTTCCAAAGAGAGCATGGGATGCCTCTACTAGTAGAAGATAGTTCAGCATCATGGAGTCCCTTATACAGTAGTTTCAAATCGATATGTCCACTTCACATCTTAGTTGTGGAATGGATTGTGTGTGGCTTTTGGGACTCAACTATGCTTGAGCATGATGTTCCATCCCCAGACTGATGGTTAGACAGAAATGACCATTCAGGTTCTATAGGATATGTTGTGGGAATGTATCGTGGACATTGGTCATAGGTGGTAGGAACACCTACCACTAGTGGAGTTGGCATAAAATAATAGCTACAAATCCACCATTGTTATAACTCCGTTCAAGGCTTTATATGGAATACCTTGTCGGTCACCGCTTTGCAGGATAGACCCTGGGGAGACAACACTCATGGATACAGAGTTGGTGCGAGATACCATAGAGAAGGTGTAGATCATCCATGAGAGGATGAAGACTCCATAGAGCTGGCAGAAGTCTTATGCTGACAGATGATGGATACCTCTAGAGTTCGAGGAGGGGGACCATGCCTTCCTTCAGGTCACACCTCGACGACAGTTATACATATTTGGATGGTGTGGAAAGATATCTCTTAGGTTTATCGAACAGTTCCAGGTACTTTACATGGTGGGGGAAGTGGCATACTGTTTAGCTCTACCGCCACAATTTCATAGGGTACATGATGTCATTCATGTGTCAAAGATGGGGAGGTACATGCATGACCCATCACATGTCATCGACCTGGGCGAGCTTGACATCGAGGATGGAGAGAACTTTGTTGAGTACCCAGAATAGATCAAGGATCAATATGAGAGGATCCTACAAGGTTGATCAATTCCCTTGGTTCATTTCTGGTGGTAACTTGGGAAACCTCAGGAGAGCATGTGGGAGAGGAACGCTCAGATTCATGCGCAGTACCCACATCTTTTTGTGTAGAAATTTGTTTTAGATTTTCAAGGACATAAATCCCTACCATGGGTAGAATGTAATGTCTTGTATTTTTTGTGTATTATTTTTTTCAAATATTATATGGAATTATTTTGAGACTAGACTTTTCTATAGAATGTGACTCTGAGCCCTAGAGTGCATGGAATTAATGTTTGAAATGAATTAAACTTTTAAACAGCATGACTTAGCAGTTTTCCTAGAATGTGGAATAACTCATAAAATGATTTAATAGATCATAAATATTAGGGAATAGTTGAATTCATAGTGGGAACTTCACTTTATGGGGGGGTCTAAAATCCACCAACATGGATCAGATGCTAAAGTTTGTTTTTGGAATTTTTAAAGGAAATAAAATTAATTCGAAATTAATTTATATTAAATGGTTCATTTTTACGCAATAACCTAATTCATCTCCTTTAAATACCTATTTATTGAATGTTCATAAGGTTAGCGACATAAACCTGTGAATTTTGGATTTCCATTGGATCATTGGAGGAGAACCCTTCGCAGACAACGATGACATGATCGATCGACGCATCTCGGATTCGAAAAACTTCACCAATGAATGTGACGTAGTGATTGTTCTTAAACCGAATTGAGGTAGGAGTTGTTATTTAGATTTTTCTTTTCCCCATTCATGGATTAATATTTGAATGTTGATCGACCCACAAATATGTTGATCCACAGATCATATGTCTTTGTAGGAGGATTATTAATTTTTCGTGTCTTCGGGGATTTTGATTCGGGGAATTTATCCATGCTAGAATATTATATTGTGTTGATTTTTTTCTATTTGATCCTACTAACGGAAGTGGATCAACGCAGTGACGAATGATCTAAGAGTTTAATTTCTCAAATTTATTTTGATTTTCTCCCTCCTCAACCTTGTGTTCATTGATTTCTTTGTGGAGAAAAGAAAAATGAATCGTTGCACATCCATTTCACAATTAAACACTCCCAAATTGGATATCCAACATCCTGACGATCTAGTGGAGGGGAAATGATGATGGAAGATGACTGATCATCTCATATTTGGAGAGAATGTTCACGGAGTGTTGTTTTAGTGGGTGAATCAGTACACATTTTCAGGGCCAATCTGAGGTCTGAAAACAATAGATATGACATCAGGATGTCAGAGAAACCTAAACCCTTGAGATTCATGATGATCAGATGATCGGATTGAAGAATGGAGCGTCATAGGGGGTGCGCTGGTGAAGAGTAGAATTTAATGAAATTTTTGGAACACACAACATGTATCTCGATGAAAATTTTATGTGGAACCGGCTCAATGGTGGATAGAGTTTCAGGAGACAGACATGTATCACACAGCATGTGACCCAATCACATGGCATGTGGGCCCTTCCCCAATGCTCGGCATGTATTATGAGAAGTACATGGACACATGATGGACTACGCGGCTTCAAAACATGGTGTGTGGACCATATTCAGCATCGTAGTGGAGGCTACTTACGACTCAACATGTGTCTAAAGGGTACACGGACATAGGGTGGTGTACACGGCCGCATACTCCACCACATGTCCAGATCGGTCTAGATGCACAGGCTAACCCGTGTACCGGTAACATGGGATGGACCACATGGGTTGAATTTGTGTACGAGTGTTGACACACCTTTCTATCATAGAGTCTAACTAATGGAAAAGGTGAATACCTTAAGCATGATGAGGGTCACCCTTTGAAAACATCAAAAATTGATCAAGGCATGGACCATCAAACCATTTGGAGGGCGTTGTGCAGGTATCTAGTATGCTAAACAAGTCACTTGTGCGCCACCTATGGGTCGCACAGGTCACTTGCGCCCCACCTCTTGGTCATGCAAGTCACTTGCATGCCCTATTTTTTCACCCAATGTTCCCAGTGGCCTATAAATAGCCACTATGGGCCCCCCATTTTGAAGAAATTTTTTCCAAAACTCAGATTCAAATTCTGGTCAACCATGTATTTATTTGATGTCTTCTAAACACTTCTATGGTATTTCTTTATCTGGAATGGATGCTCTAAATAATAAGAATATGGCCTAAGTGTTCAAACTCAGCAATACTTTCATGCCTAGGTGCCCCCCATTAAAGAAAATGATGACACTTGTGCGCCTCCTTGCCCTCTCAATGGAACTAGCGCGCTACCCATCTGGAAGCCTATAGGGATGATACTATGGGCATGTGTTCAATGTCTCCCAAGTATTACCCTATAGATTTTTTGTCGCCAAAGGTTTTCCATGTTGTCCAAGTCTACTTGTGAGATTATGACTTGTGTGCCAGAACAATACCTGTGCGCCTTCTTCATAGTCACCTCCTTTCATCAAATCCACCTATCCTTTTCAAGACATATCCTTTAAAACAATCTTCAAAGACATTTATGGAATGGTTCCTCTATTGGCTTCTTTATTTAAAATGAATTCTGTGAGAACCTCTCCGAAAAACTCTTGAATTATAAGATATATGTCACCATGGTTAGGGGTTTCCTATATAACTTAATCTTATGAGATGAAAAGATCTTTTGATTTGGGCCTCCGTCTCAGGATTAATCCCCAATTTAAAAGTTATTTTAACACTAGGCCTCCGTATCAGGAGTAATCCCCAGTCATAATTTCCTTTAAAATTTGGACTCCTTCTTAAGAGTAAGACCCAAGTTACAATTTCCTTTAAAACTGGTCATCCATCTCAAAAGTAACCCCTAGCCATATTTTCCATTAACACTGGGCCTCCTTCTCAGGAGTAATCCCCAAGTAACCAGTTCCATTAACATTAGTCCTCCTTATCAGGAGTAAGCCCCAGTCATAATTTCCTTTTACATTGGGGCTGCTTATCAAGAGTATGCCCCATGTTACATTTTCCTTTAAAAATTGGGCATCCCTTTTAGGAGTAAGCCCCAATCTTAATTTCTTCTGATTTGGGCTTCCTTCTTAGGAATTTAACCCAATCCAATGTCCCTCTTAATTTTGGATGCCTTTTCAGGAGTATGTGCCGGGTTAAAATTACAAATCTCCATAATGTACAAACACATTTATGGTCTCTACTCTTGGGCTTCTATCCTAAGTCCGGGTCTTCGTTTACCTGGGCTGTCATACATACATAAGCCCCACATCATTTCCCATAACTGAATCATTAGTGGCACCATAATAATATTTAATGATACCTCTTATATCTCACACCGATCATGACTCACATGATCTTAGAGTGCAAAAGTAATCACACATCACTTCTTATTCCATTAACCATGCCTACACCTAGTATTTCTTCACCCAAATAACGTGCGCTTTGATCTTTGCCTTAAAATTAGAGTACGCAGAAAGTCATTATAAGGTTCAAGCCCATATTTCATTAATTCATTTCCATACCATATGAAAATATTCTATATTATTTTTTTCAAGCTACGTGGGTTCTGATTTTTTTTAATGAGGAAACGTAGGTAGACCAGCTGTGGGCACGATACCAACTCTGAAATAAGCCCTGTTTTTCTAAATTACAATTAACTTCATGTGCCCCACTGAGTGGCTTTAAAACAAGTATGGTCATCATAATGATAAAGATATTTCTATATAATATATTGATGGATACCATTCACTAAGAGTCTCTAATACATGTGGATGATTCACTTTCGATGAAGAACCTCATATACATATAAAATATTCTCTAAATACCATACATATCAATCACTGATTTCCAAGACTAAAACTCATTTTCATGCTTGGTGATTTAATAAGGATTCGTAAACATAAATTAAATCTATAAGAGAGTCCCGGAATATGAAATAATTCCCCCCAAAATGTTTGATGAGCCTGACCTCCCATCCTCTCGACCGATAAAAATTCCTAAGCCTCATCGGTCAACAACTAATGAGCATCTAGATTTGGAATGTATTTCCAAATGGATATATAATCATTGGGTGTTTCTGGTTCTACAAATAAACCCATTGGAAACCAATTTGAAAGCTTGAACCTTAAACAAACAAGGACATACCCATTTCTAGAAGAAACAAAAAAAATGGTGATCCCGACGTGAATCCTTAACCAAGTTAAATAATATTTTACTTATTTTTTAGGCCCCTAATAAACTCAATATGAGGTCCAACAATGAAATCAAACACAAATGTGTCCATCCAAAATATGTAGTCTGGACAAACCTATCTTGATTATGTTTTCTATATTAAACATGAACTCTTTTCCATGATATCTCTACAACACATAATGACTTATTTAAAATTCACACCTGTGAATTCCTCGGCCGCTACTCCTGTTGGATCTGCGTCCACTCTATGGACGAAATCACCTACTCAGTTTATTCAACGATGGGTCTCGAATGCATTGGTGAGGGAATACCATCAACACGGTACCATCCCGACTTAGGAGGCTGCTCGACAAGCCCTCCAAGTAATAAAATCAACCTGGTTGTCCGGATAGCGATGAGTAGCGGTTAAGAAGTAGGTGATGCCAACCACTGTTTCCAACCGTTTTAGGTCATTATCCCTAGAACGCAACAACCAGTCCCTCCCATATTATAGGGAGGTGAATGAAGAGGTCACTCAACGCCTCAGATCAAGAGTACATGATCCCTTCCTAAGGACTCCTACCAATAATCGCTACAAGATTCGTGTGGTACTACACCCTCAACATGATAAGGGTATCGCCTCTATGTGTTTGGACTAGGTCTCTCATACTCAGGAACGCAAGACAAACTGCAAGGGATGATGTTCAGTTAATAGGAGAGAGGTTCTTCCCACTACCTCCCCCGGATAAGTCCATCAATCTAACATGGTGGAAATCAACGTGCGGGAATATACACCCGTCCTTGCTAATTTAACTACCCAACAGACTCATATGGAATTAACACATCAATCCCACTAGGTAATTCTGGCAGAGTACTATAGGAAGGCACATACACCTGTTTATAATTAATCACCAAGTCTGCAGGCTATTCTGACTGCATCCCAAGTACCTCTCCAATCAAATTTGGTGACCACCTGTAAACATGCACATACACATGCTTACACCCATCAATCCTTCTAGTAGTCTCATCTTCATGTATTGAAGAACTTTCATTAATCATATTTGGTTGATAGAAATGTGTAGGCACATACACATGTGATCCATCAATCTATCAAACTGTCTCATTTGGTAGCACTCAGATATGTCAATTAGAACGCTCCAATGACAAATAGAAGGCAGACACAACTTTCTGCCCCCAAACATGAGTACTGTCATAATTCCCTGTTAGGAAATGGAGGACAGAAGTAAGAACACACACCTACTCAAGTCACGGAAAGGCTATATATTCCCATTCTGGCAGTTGAATTCACCAAGCACATTTTGACAATGGTGAAAGGGCATAACCAAATCTCTGTAAATATTCTAGATAAGTGTCAAGAATATTATAACAACTTCAGTGACATCATAGGGAATGAAACATAAATCTATCCCTACCAGTGGAGTGACTCGTCAAAATTCCACTCCTGAGCAGATACCCACCTCCATTCCAGACCCAGAGGCTCATAGGGAATACTCCCCCTTGTCATGAAGACAATCAAGTCAAGCACATACACCCAATTTAAATGGAGATAACCAGCCTAACTAGACCATTTCTCCTAATCAGGAACATACACCGACCCATAATAACCACTTTATTAAAAAAGTGGTTTCTAAAGTGAGTAAGAACGCATCCATGAAAAATACCCATCCAAAACAGTTAAAAAAACAAGATCCAATCTTCATTAAGGCCTTGCTGAATGCTAGAGTTCTTAACGCCCTTAGAAAATTGTCTTTTAAAACTCGTGATTCTAATCTCTCTTTTCCATATTCTGGAAGTAACAATAATAATTCTGAAGATCGGCATCAGACACTTCCTCTTGAAGGCACGTTTCATGAAAATTTGGTCAATCTCGAAGTATCATCTTCACATGAGAGCCACGATAACCCTCTGTGTGGATAGAAGACCATGGAGAAAGTGGTTTTGTCTTCAGTTGTAACCCACCATGGTGGTCCTCCACATTATGAGGAATTTATCTGTGAAATTATTCTCTGTATTAGTTATCACATTGAATCTAAAATTCATCAGTGAACAATGATGTAATGATAAATCCCTCTTATCATGAGTCAATTATAAATTTGAAGCCAGTCATTTCTGATGCCTTACTTCTAGCAGGTGAAATACTTTCTCAATCAGATGATATCCTGAGGTGTAGGTCATTCTCTAAAACTCCCCTGGGTCATTCATCTTCTAATTTGACCAATGAATTCTCTACCAGTCTTGTTGTATCTGATGAAGCTACAATGAAGCACCAGCTTTGGTCAAATCATGTAGAATAATATTCATCAAATGAAAAATAATAAGTGCTTAATATGAGAAAAACCCAACAAAAGGTGAACTACCAGTCATGTTTTGGCCTTTTCCTGACTCTTAGTATGATATTTCAGAAACGTTGACAGAAGAATGTATTCATGATATTCGTCTCAACATATGAAAAACACATTGTCACTTAAAAAGATAAAATATTATCTTATGAAGAATATTAATATCATGTCAAGATAATAGAAGGGTTGGAAAGAAAAATTTACTTGGAATATCTCTTATTTTCCAGACATCTAAACGTTGTAAAGTAGTAGAGAGAACTTTAGCGTTTGATGCCTTAGATTATTAAAAATGTATCGCCAATTAATTACAAATGCGCCATCTGTTTTTCATATCAGGGGATGTTGTGTTCATGGAGAATTTCATTTCAATGTGCTCTCCAGTCAACAATGCCCTCCAAAAGTGGTCTCATGCAATTTTATTGCCCATGGATGGCCACATCTAACTGCTTTTGTGTGTAATCAAAGGATTTCCAAAGAACATGCCTCAACTATTTCTTCACAAAGTTAGGCATTTCATGAAAATTTTGTAAAATTAATATTTCATCATAAATATAAGAATATCAAACAGGCTGCTCGTTTAGAGCATACACATAATCAGGTGACTGAAGTGTCAGAACTAATCCAATGGTTATCTGATCTAGATGATTTGAGTGGATGTCGGATGATGCATCCAAATAATTTCGAGACTAATGTCCGAAAAATCAGGATAGCTTTTAAGAAATTTTTAGATGTATCAGCTCAAGATCCACCCCATCATTTTAGATTGGGGACTCTTTTAATCAAACCCTCGAGATCAATAGATAGGATTTGTGTAGTTGAGAAAGTAAAAAATGAACAACCGCAGTCCATCATACTGGGGACTTTTTGAAATTCTCAATCTATTCCTCAGGAAAAGTCAGTCTTCCCTCAATTAGGTAATAAGTCACAAGAGGAATGCATGGCAAAATTATCATGATATTCCCATCAAATTACATTTCATCAACATGTTCATGAGGGATCAAACAAACAAAAGGCAATGTCTCATAAAGGACATGGAAGAAGATAGTATCACAGAAGAGCTGATAGAAGGGTTTCAATGCGTTATGCATCGATAAATTTCATCAATTCCATTTTCACTAATCCCCCAGAACATGAGGCTCACTCAGAGGGATCAGATCAAGAATCTCCAGTTCAAGAGGTTGTACAGAACGAAACGAATGAAGGAGGCGTGCATACCTAAAGACAGAGGGTTTCCCAGGGGAAATACATTCCTTTGGGTAATGCACTTCCATACTCCCGAAAGGCACATCCCAAGGAAAAGGGTAAAGGTATGGTTACATTCAACCCTAACTATTAAGAAGGAACATCACTATCATTAAGGGAATGGTTTTCCCTACAAGAAGAAGAAATGAAGGAGTTGAGAAGGTTAAATGAAAAACTACATTAGGGTAGACTTCCTCCTAAGGATGCTGTAGTTAATTAATCGAGGGAATTTGTTGCAGAAACTAGGATGAATCAAGAATACCCACCTTTACAAGTACACCCTCACAGGTCCAATCCTATGGGTCATACGCGACAAAAATAGGCAATAATACCATCAGTGGAAGTACTAGTTGCCACACCCATCCTTACTCCATTTATCACACCTGATTAGGCAGAAGCTCAACCAGATGTTTCTCAAATATTTATGTCTACCATTGAGTCATTAACATATTGGTAGGATGCTATGGAAGGAACACATGCAATGTTTAAAGAGAAAAGAGATCATACCCTGAATGGGTGGATGCAATCCCTCCTACATCAAATTTTGTGAATACCACATTCACGTTTTTTAGTGGTTCAGGAGACCCCAAAAAACACAAGACACATTTCGTTTCTCTTTGTGATCATATGATGGGAACTTCATAACAACAAGAATCAGTGAAGATTAGGTGTTTTTTGCTATCATTACAAGAACCTGCTTTTGTCTAGTATACAAGTTTGCAATCTCGGTGAATTACTGGATGGGAAGATCTCCATCAAATGTTCCATCTTCAATTTAGCTCAACATTATCAAATATGACAGTTTTTATCATAAAAAATGGTAACCAACGTGATAATGAAAGATTTTTGGATTTCATTTCTCATTGGAAGGGATTAACATATTCCTTAAGCTTAGCACTCCCTCAAAAAGAATTTTTTCCAATTTTTATGGAAAATATGCGTGATGAATTATGCACACCATTGATCCCTATGAAATACATAGGCGGGTTTTGAGACCATTCTTCAATCGGTCAGAAGATAGAAGATTCTCTTCCAATGACTAAGGCTAAAACTCGTGTAATTCCATTAGTTCTGGGAAGGTGAATTGGGAAAGAAAAGGCTGCTACATTTACACTTAAAAAAGAATCTATACCTACTTCCACTTCAAAACATTCAACATATCGAAGGGATCAACCACTTGATCATCAACCACAATGGACTCCTTCTCATGATAATCAACGACATCAAAGGCAGAAACAATTTGATGATTTGAAGAACAAATTTTATTCTTTCAAGAATGAACATGTTCCTGGAAACTTCATCTCGGATCTGGAAGACAATCTGGTTCAGTTTCCAAGGCCCAAAAGCCAACCAATGAAAGGAGATAAAGGCCTCCCCTACTATTTCCCATTTCATCAAATATTGGGGTATCCCATTTAGGTGAGTTTTATCTTCAAATCCCTCCTGAAAAATATGGCGGACTCTGGAAAAGTAAAACTATAAGGTTATTCATCCCAGGTAGCATGTCTTACTGCTACTGACCCAGAGGAAGAAGGCGAGTGGCACGAATTCAAAATTAAAAATGCATAGAAACACAATGATTGGATGGCATGGAAAATGATCAACCGAACTCATGCCATTTTTTGATCACAATTGAATCAACCAATTGTGTCTTCTACTATGAATTCCATAGAAAACCCCCTACATAAGAAGGAAAATCATCAAAAGAGTGGAATAATTTGTTGAATGTAGAGCTATCAGAAGAAAACAAGATCGTGTCAAAGCCTAAGTTGTCTTTCACTTGGGCAGATTTTATACCATCTACTTCAAAAGCACAGGAACCGCCCCACCAATCGGCACAGCCTGAACTGGTTAATCAGGAAGAATCATCATCAGATGAAGAATCGATCTTTGGTTTTTTTAATATGATTCATTTAACAGATCACAATGCTAATGATAGTTTCGACTATGATGAACCTAAGTTACCTATATCTAACAGAGGAATTATAGGAAGAAACAAAGGTCTAGGATATAGGGGAAGACGTGGATTTTCCAGAACCCACTATTTCAATCATACCCCTCCTATAACTATATATGTGGTAGAAACTCACGGAAAATCTTTTATACAGGCTCAACATGATTAATAATGTTCTTCCACACATGATAGATTTGGTCCTGACACAGTTAAATTTGAAGAACGGTAAGAGGTCACCCCTTCTTGTTATAAGAAAATAGATAGACCTAGTGGGTCTAATCTAATGAATCTAAGAGTGTTTCCAATTCCAATCCTAATACGGGATGCATCTAATGCCAAAGAATCAACTTCCAAGGCACCTAAAAACCACATTTTCATGATTGGAGATGCAGACCATTGGAAAAAAAGTATGATTTCATGAAACATTTGGCCCAAGTACTGGCCATGTTATCAACTATGGATGCCATGAATCTATAAAATGATCATCGGGAGGCACTTGTTGAGTGTTTTTCAAGTACTTAAGAATTCAAAACTGAAATTGATGTGGCTGATGTCTACCATATAGAGAATGATCATGAAAAATTCCATGTAGGGATATCTTTCTTAGATGTAGATGAAGATGATGTTGTACATAGACATATCAGACCTTTGTATCTATCTAGAAAATTCAATGATATAGACATCTGACAAGCTTGCATTGATAATGGCTTAGGTTTAAATCTCATTCCTATTCATACACCTTGTCAATTGGTCCTCACCGAATCTGATTTAGCTACATATACTTTGATGTTTCAAGGATACGATAAGAATGAACAAGATCCTATGTGTGATATTAAACTCAGAACTCAATTTGGAGACCCGGTATCGAATTAATATTTCATGGTTGTTTGTATGGACACAAACTTCAACATTTTTCTCAGAAGACCTTGGCTACATCATAATGCAGTTGTGACATCTTCATTCCATCAATTTCTAAAATATTGTTTCAATGGTCAAATTGGGACATTTTATGGTGAAAGGGCCCAATTAAAAACATATGAATCTCAATATATTGAGGCAGAATTTTATCACATGGAGGGAAAGGAAAAATCCACGATAATGAAGGTTACCAAAATTAATTCTCCAAATGTTTTGGAAAAGATTCTAGTAAACCCATTTATACAAGTGAGTATAAATTATGTGTTTCCTATCAGTCAAATTGACAGGATTTACCTAATTTCAAACACTCTTATTGAAATATCCATTATATCAATAACATCAATTCATCCAGATAGCATGGGAGAAATTGTTGATTCACCATGCAATGATGAAATCCTAAATTGATATGTCTTCATTTCATCCGTTGAAATCCAGAAATTATATACATCATCAACTAGTTCAGAAGAAGTTATACCACTGATAGAGGAAAACAATGATGGTGATTCCCAATCCATCATCTCTTCTGTCTCACCCCAGAAAGACCTTTCATCATCAAAAGTGTCAGAAATGACAGCCTCTTCTCCATGATGTTAAAATTTTAACTTCTCCCCTGACCATGAAAATTATTCTTCATCATCTACTTTATAAGTAGAAATTGATGAAATAGCACATATTGAAGAAGAGGATGAAGATCTCAGGGATGCGCATCCATCATTTGAAGAGGGTATCTTCACCACTATAGATGAACTCAGAGAAATAAATCTGGGTAAAAAGAAGATCCATACCCCACTTTAATTAGTACGACCATGGCTCTTGAAGAGTATGAAATATATACATAATTTATAAAGCCTAATCAAGATGTATTTTCTTTAAATTATAAAGAAATCCATGGTCATGATCACAATTTTTCCACTCATCAATTAGGATTGCTCAAAGAACATTGAGGATTCATGCAAGTAGCAAGAAGAACACAACCATCTTATGCCTCAAAAATTTAAGCTGAAGTTGATAATATTATCAAGGATAACTTCATCAGAGATGTTCAATATCCCAAATGGATGGCTAATACCATCCCCGTGAAAAATAAGAATGGACAAATTAGAGTTTCAATTGACTTCAGATATCTTACTCGACATTGTCCAAAGGATGATTTTCCTGTTCCGATCATAGAACTCTCTATTGATGCAACAGCTTTCTACGAAGCTATTTCCTTCATGGATGGTTATTCTGGATAAAATCAAATACGAATGAACCTAGAAGATGAAGAGTCTATCGCCTTCAGATCTCCTCACGTTGTGTTTCGCTATCGGGTAATGGTCTTTGGCCTGATGAATGGAAGAGCGATGTATCAATGTGCCATGGAAAATATATTAAAACCCTTTTAGGGAATTTTTTTGAATGATATGTGGATGATTTGGTGTTTAAATCCAGAAAACATTCTAATCACTTGGTTGATCTGTAAATCATATTCAACTAACATGGACAACATAATTTGAAGGTGAACCCCTTGAAAAGTGCTTTTGGGGTAACCTCAGGAAAATTTCATGGCTTTGTTGTACGCCATCGTCGTATCGATGATGATCTTGAGAAGAAAAAATCAATCCTTGACATGTCACGTCCTAGTAATTTGAAGGAATAAAGAGGACATCAAGGAAACTTGGCCTATATTCGGTGTTTCATTGCCAACCTGGTAGGAATGTGTTTACCCTTCACTAGATGAATGAAGAAGGTAGTCACCTACCAGTGGACTGATGAATGTAAAAAAGCATTCTATATCCTCAAGAAATATCTATTGAGTCCACCGGTATTAATTCCAACTGTTGAAAGAAGAACAATTATTCTTTATGTGACAGATTTAGAGTAATAATTGGGTTCCTTCCTTTCCCAAAAGAATGATGTTGTGAATGAAAACAGCCTTTACTATCTAAGTCGGACTATAAATGAGGCAGAAAGTCGAAATTATTGTATTAAAATGTGTTTCCTAGAATTAATCTTAGCAGTTCAAAAATTGAGAAACTATCTGCAACATCATGAGGTCCAATTGGTATCTCGCAATAAACTAATCAATTTTATTCATAGTCTTCCAATTCATACATGACGTCTGGCAAGGTGGGTAGTTATTTTATAGCAGTATGATATAAAGTATGTGTCTCAAAAGGTAATAAAGGGAAATGCACTTGGAAATTTCCTTTCTAAACACCAATCTGTAGAAGATACATCTTTAAATATTGAACTTCATAATAAGTAAGTCTTCTCTATTCAAAATAATCCTCAAACATGGGAAATGAACTTTGATGGTGCCTCCATTAGTCCAAAAGGGAAAAGAATCGAAGGACCTACATTCAACAATGTTGGGTTAAGAGTTGTGATTGTTTACCTAGAAAAGACTATGTTGACTTATTATTTATTATTTTAGGGAGGTGGTACAAACAATGAAGAATAATATCAAGCTCTCATCACGTGCATAGAATTAGCGCTTCAGTCACAGGTGAATCACTTTAATGTAAAAGTTGATTCATATTTGGTAATCAAACAAATCAATGTGGATTATGCTATCAAAAAGAACAGTTCATCCTTGCGTGATTTCATTAGAGAGTTAATGGCAGAATTTCCTTTGGAACCGAAATTTTCATTTGTCCCGCCATCAAAAAATGTCCAAGTTTATGCACTAGTTAATGTAGCCACAAAACTGGCAGATCCAAACCGAGATGAAACAATCATCAATATTTCCCACCGTCATGTAGTTTCAATTTTTGATCAAATCAGAACAAAGGAAGTCAATGAAATCTATGAAATTTCTAAGCCATATGGTCATACTACTAGATAGATGACACCTATCAGGGAATGCCTTCAAAATGGAACACTCCCACCTGATAGAGCTAGGAAAGGACACGTCCAGTGACGTGTGGTAAATTTTACTCTTTAGCATTTCCTAGATCACAAAACAATTCTCTATGGTGAATAGAAAATTGATGTCATGAGTGAAGTTCATGCAGGATTTTGTGGGATCCACAAGATTGGACATAGACATTCTGGTAATATTCGAAGTCTTGGATACTTATGGACTTTAATGATTCATGATTGTGTTGATTTCACTAAAATGTGTTATTCATGCCAAGTATGTGCCAACTTCATTCATCATCCTATAGAGTTTCTTCATACAACTAAATACTAATAGTAGTTTACTACATGGGGAATGGATGTAGTAGGGCATTATCCTCTGGCTAAAGCTAAGTAGTTTAAGTATATTCTTACTTCTATTGACTTCTTTTCCAAATGGGAAGAGGCAATACCTCTCAAAGAAGTTAGTTCTAAACACATTGTTAGCTTTTTCAAGTGTAACATAATTTCCATATTTGGTGTCCCTAAAACCATATTAATGGAAAATGGTTCAAAATTTTATGCATCCGAGGTGAGAAAGTTTAATCAAGAATAAAACATCAAATCTAACCATTCATCTGGGTATCATGCACCAGCCAATGGCCAAATAGAGGCCCTCAATGAGACTCTTTCAAATATACTGCAAAAGATGGTGGATAAAGATAATAAATCATGTCCTAATAAACTTTTTCATGTTTTGTCGGATTATCTGACAACCACCCACATTGTTATGCGATCAACACCATATTCATTGGAATATGTAAAAAAAGATGTCTTGCCCATTGAGGTTCAGTTACCTTCAATCAGAGTTTCCATTTCCGATCAGTCATACAGAGATTAATAATATTAGAAGCAATTTGATGAATTGGAACGATTAGATGAAAATGGATGCGTACCTTGCACCACTTGGATGTCTATCGTAATCGAATAACACAAGCTTTCAATAAAAAATTATGTCTTCGTTCATTCATTCAAGGAGAATTGTTATTGGGCCTTAGAATTCCAGTGATACTAGGAATGAATCCTCCAAAGCTTGAGCTAATGTGGGAATGTCTTTATTCAATACATAATGTGTACTCTAATGGAGCTTATTCTTTAATTACAATTAATTGAGAACTCATCATGACTCTAACTAATGAAATATTCCTGAAGAGGTATTTTGTTTAACACAAATACATCTCATATTCATTGATGCAAGACATTTTACTACATAGGCCCTCTATTGTCCAACATGACATTAAACTGTGTCCCCTTTATCAGTCAACATGACATTAAACTATGCATCATCCCACAAGATGTTTAAACTGTACATGTTCGACCAACATGACGTTAAACAGTAAACCATCTCTTATATGTCCTACATGATGTTAAATTGTACATATTCATCCTTCATGTCGTTAAACTATCAAAAAGTTCTATAATATGTCCTACATGATGTCATACTATGCACATGTCCTGCACGACATTAAAATGCACAACAATACTTCTTAGCTACATGATGCTAAACCGAAAATCACCCTTTGTCCCGTATGACGTTAAAATATAGATCATTAGGGTTGTTTCTACCTCTTCTTTCTCACACTGAGCATTACTCACATGAGCGTTGAGTGTGCTTCAACCATAACACCCTCTCTGGGCCGCTAACCATGTGTTATCCCCAACACCATCTTTCGGTCATTGTCTTCAAGTTCAACTCGATCACCAATTCATTCTAAATAGAACTATGCGGACGTCGATCCATGACTTCTAGGCTGGGTACATAGGCAGCCTCCCAAGGTTCATGCCCAAAACCAATATCTTCACTTTGATTCACCTCTATCTCATACGATGTTGATCCGTGAACCCACACCCCCCAAACCAATATCTTCAGATTTTTTCATCATTATCCTACTAGACATTGGACTATGTACGTCAATTTTTGTTCTTGCTACATGACACTAAAACTGTGCCGCACCATCTTCCTTGCTATCTGACGTTAATCTATACAGTCCCCCATTTTCCTCATTGAATGAAATTAAACTACATAGAAATACATCCTAGCTACATGATGTTAAATTGTGCAGCACCAGTCCAAGTGTATGAACTTAAACTATCAATATTTTTTTCCTGTATGACAATAATCTACAAAAGTATCTTAAAACCTCACCTGAGAGTGAATCATTATTGACATTGATCTTCAATCATGACATATTGCAAGGAAAACGTGCATTCATGGCTAATACCAAACCTTTAATCTTGGGTTCAACCATCATTGCACTAAAGTAACCTTTCACCTTTCACCTGTACAAACCAAATTTGTACAGAGGAAATTTAAAGAACTATGTATTGCTCAATTCCCATCCTTATGAGATACATAGGAACATTTGAGCATCCCTCGAATCCAGCCCCAAGTCATTGGGCCTAACCCCAAACTCCAATTTTATTCCCTTGGCTGAAAAGCCCCCCTGTGAGCACATGAATGTGCTTTGAGAATCCTGGTCTTTATTCACATCATGTTTATAAAAAACACACAATGTCTATCCCTCATTATGGTCCGAGCTCTACAACCCTAAACTAAGATCTCCTACGCTCTCATCCCACATGACTTTAAACTGTATTTCATGAATTACACATGGATTTATTCTCATCCTAATGAGATTTGTATTTAAATATAGCATCCTCATTCAGGACACATCCACAACATGATTATGTTCAGAATTTGTCTATCTATCTTTTTCATGCATTGGAAAATACCAATTTTCAAGTGTCATACTCCTAACCTTAAATACATCCATATATCCATAACCCTTTTCTTGACTTTTGGTCACAAAATTTCTGATGCTTGGGAATTATTTTGCCTGATCATGTTGCATGTTCCCTGGTCTCTGCTTGTCGTTGATTGAAATTATATGCATCCCAAATTAATTACCCATTCTTAGAACTTTATTATAGAATATGTTCAAGGTCGATCCACAGGGAACCATGGCGTGCATGAATTTAATTGAGTTAATACTTAATTAGGTGAAGTATGGACAATTTAGAAACAATTGGGTTGATTATTGGGTATTGATTGAAACTAAATTGATTTACTTTGAAGAATTGATACAGTTTGAAATAAAACAATGGGTAAATTGAAAGAGTTCTTAGAAATGGAAATAAAAGACGTGTCAGGGCTGTGGTGAATAAGGATTTCTTATGAAGATTGTTTATATGGTTTTGTTGTTCATAATAATTCAATCATTCAGGATTTAATTTTGTTACAAGATTTTCTTTTGTCCGGTTCCTCTTGTTTGGAATTATAGCAGCTGACCCCTTGGTCCAGTAGTCAATGTCTTTAATTCTTTATTATGTCCAGTCTATTACATGAATCGGTGAAAACCTTCCAATGGTCATGGATGTTTTCACCGTTACTTTTCTTTTGTATCGCTAAGAATCCTTCCCTTGGTCCGACTAAGAATTCTCACTTATATTAGACAGTGGTTTAAGAAGAGTAAGATGAATTACAGCAAATATATAAAACAATATAAAAATTATGATCCCATCATCCACAGCCCCAACACGACGAGTTTAGTTACACATATATTTTAGGAGAGAAATGACACACGTGATACCTGATGGATTCATCGTGTAGGCGTTGAGGTAGAGTATCAGAAGATGGAATGGTGGAGTGACGACAGTAGCTTCGGGAATGGTGATACCAGAGCTTCTCTTTCCTCTGAATGGTTCTCCACTCCCTAAATTCGTAGGCCGAGGCCTACTTTTATAGAAAAATAATGTACACAGCGTGTATAGAAAGTACATGCCGTGTACTTTTCGTCAACGCGTTTTGGTGCCATTTTCTCTGCTGGCAGGTGGCCGAGCACGCCGTCTTTGACTTCTGCACACGGCGCCGCCTTCAAGTTGAGTGTACACGGCGTGTAGCGCCGCCAAACACGGCATGTAGTATCAAATTTTTGGCCTCCATCCCCTTCTATAACAACATACAGGGCGTGTAAAAGGTCAAACACGATGTGTCTTCATCAACGGCCACATGGGCATGTGGACTTTTCTTCGGCAACCACCGCTTCTAGAAAGTAGTACACGGCATGTCACGCTGCCACACATGGCGTGTATCTTCTGCCTGGTGACATGGGCGTGTACCCCCTCCTTCGGTCTGTGTCTCTGCCTGGATGCACATGGCGTGTATAAAAGTACACGTCGTGTAGTTTCAAATTTTTCACATGCATCCCTTGATTCGTGTATTTAGCCAGAGGGCACTTCAAAGTAAAAAAAAATCACCAAAATCAAAGAATATGTTCATAAAACAACAGATATTTGATGAAAACATGTTTTTGTCTTCAATTATATATATGGAAAATGTATACACAAATTGGGTGTGTCAAATTCTCCCACACTTAGTCTTTTTCTTGCCCTCAAGCAAAATCTCAACGTCTAATTAAGAGAGCCTATACTTTAAAAGGAAGGAATTTAATTGATCAAATGTATAACTGATAAATTTATTGAGGAAAAATTCTAAAAGGCACAAACAAATTCAATTCATAAGATATTAAAATCATGCCTCATATATAATGTAATTAACTACTCTCATCCTCATTCAACACATTGCTCAACATTTCAAAAATAATCATGCCACTTGATGATTTACCTTACCAGTTAAAATCTAACTCCACACTCAAGAAGTTTTTGATCAAATTTATGCTCAATCCATGGCATATACACTCTATCCATAGGTTTCAAAGATATCTTTTTCTCTACTTCAAAAAAATTGAATTACAAAAATCATGAGGGCTTTATCAATAAGGTTCAAATGATTCTGTGGCTAAGGGTTGGTAGGTTCAGATGTGAAAATTAATTCTGAGGACTGAAAAAGGATGGATAATTCCTTTAAAAAACATTGCATGATATTCAAAGTAAACTCACTGCAAATAAATCTTTCAAAAGATCAGTCAAATTCCTTTGTAATCGTCACCAACTTCTTTTGGTAAGTAGGGTTTATGGTCAAATAAGCATAAGGTCCCCTTGTTGTTTGTTTGTTATTGTTGTTTTTTTAAACAACAAAACACAAGGGAATCCCTTATTAATACAATGAGTAGATGTTTGGAACCCATTCTACCCCAAATAATCAAGAGGCACTCCCCCACACATTATTTCATGGTTGTACACAAAAATATTCCATGTATTTCCAACTCCCTCTTTAAAGCTTAAATGAATAATCATGCAAAGTTAAAAAAAGAGATAGGGTAGGAAGGGAAATAGGCTTGTAATGTGGCTTCCTAAAAAAGTTTTTCATGGATTCTATGGGATTAACTAAGATTAAATGTTGGGTAGGTCTCAAGATAATGGGGTTGAAACAATCGAATGCCTCAGTCCTGTTAAAGTAATTCAAAAATTTATTCATGTTTCGAAAAGGAAAACTTTCAAATTCTGGTTGTGATGCATATCCTAAGAATCTCTCAAGAAAGTGGGTATTAGAAAAGAAATACGAAAAAGGGTTTAGAATACCTCTCAGGAGTGGAAAAATAATAAAGGGACAATCAGGTCATGACATGCATATAAATGATTAACCTAATTAATGTAATTTAATCAAGAATTAAAGGATGCAATTGAATCTATATCAACAATCATTTTAAAATAATTAAAAACTAAAAAGCATGTAAACTTTCCAAAAGTCCCTACTGATAACTCTAGTATTTATAAGACTGATTAATAAAAATTTCTTTACATTTTCAAATATAGAGTCTAATAATGATGTCTCCTATGTTAGTTTAAGGGCAAAGACTAAGGTGAAAGATATAGATGCGCCCCCACACTTAATACTGCACATGGTCCACCAAGTGCAAAAGCAAGGTAAAGGGTGGGCAACACGACGAAATTGGGGGACAAAATGATGGAAAGAAATGGAAGAAGTAAATACAAAAAGAACGAAAATAGAAATGGAAAAATACTCCCCTCATGAAAAGTGATGCCCAAGGCGCTCCATGTCCGTACCTGGGACGGTCGAGAAAAAAGAAAACTACAAACATGCATAACATCACAGCACAGAAAATGACAGAAGAGATATATAAGATAAAGGAAAATGTCACTATCATGGGGTCGCCTTAGGGGAGGCATCCTCCAATATAGAATCGGCCGGTAGAGACGGAGCAGGAGGCATGGATGGGTGAGGCTCTAACTCGGCATCAAGAAAGGTAGATGAAGAAGTAGGAGCTGCTGGTGCTATAATCGGGATCGGAAGCTCAGTAGTAGGCCCTGGCCCAGTAGATGTGGTAGTAGAAGAGCTCACCGTAGTTATTAGAACGGAAGAGGAGGTCGGTGCTGGAGACGGTGGTGGAGCAGCAGCAGAAGGTCTAGGAATGGATGTAGAGGCTAGTGGCAGAGGTAGTGGAACACCAAGATGCTGACCAATATGAACCAACAGATGCTCCATCCGGTCCTGGTGGCTATACAGACGAATCAAATGGAGTGAAATGGTGTCCTGGCGGCTGATGATACTGGCTAACATCTGCTCCATCATGTCTAGGTGGAGGGAAATGGCCGGGACGTCCGAGGGTATGGGGTTAGGTGGGATAGAGGATGGGAGAGAAGAAGGAATGTCAGAAGAAGTGGGGTCAGTATGAGGTGGGTGAGGTGGAAAATCTGGAGGGGGTGGGGAAGGAGGTGCGGGGTCAGCAGCTGGGGCAGGGTCACTAGGTGGCGGGGCTCGAGCCTGAGCAAGGATGCTGGCACCCCCTGCTTCCGGACCAATCCAATGCGAATGAGCATGAGGAAGTTCATCCATTGGGGTGAACCTATTAATTCTTGAGGTAATGAGATCTCGAATACACCCAAGTGGTGGGCAAGATGGGTGGTTTAAAACCCGCCGTTCAGGTTTCCCTAACGGCCGGTAAACATGGAGTGAAAATATGAGGCGGCTAGATAGGGGAGGTTCGAGTAGGCATGTCGGATGACATAGGTAAGAAGCTCCATGTCACGGCTGGTCACGACCCCTATATCCTCATAGAGGGGAAAAAGGATGGCACTAAATCACTGGTGGGTGAACCGAAGGACAGGTTTGGCTATAAGAGTGCTCTCTTGGGAAGTGGGGGAGTACCGGTGGTTAGGACCAGCTATCTCCCGCCACATGGAAACAAGGTCAGAGTGCTCGGTCTGGGTCAAGTCAAAAACATGGGGTGGTGTGATAGGATGGGGGTAGAAGCCGCACCCTCGGCCCAACTCTGTCATCGTCAGAGAAAAACATCGGCCGCCTAGCCGGAATCAAACTACTGGCACCGCTTCCCCAGGTGTCTCCCGGTACTCCGGTCCATCGAACTCAAAGGAGGCCGAAAAATCCAAAAATAAATCTCGGAACACAGGTGTTCTGACCTGGAAAATCTCGAGGAGTGCGGTGTGCCCAAGAAGTACCTCCAACTCCTCCCAAATACTGAGCTGTTGCGGAATGCTGCTGTCATGGTACTGACCGCTCAATGGTATTGGCTGACGAGAGAAGCGTCGGATCTTGTCGTATGCGAGGTCGGTGATTGGGAATACCGTGCAGGGATATGTAGCACCTACAGGTCTCGACCTAGGTACCGGTGAAGCAACAACATCTGGATCTAGATGTGGATCCGTCGAAGAAGAAGGAGTCTTGGTGGAAGGTGTGCTCGAAGAGGGACTAGCTGCTGAGGATGATGGTACAACGAAAGTGGTTGCTAGTGCAGCAGACATAGGCCCCGCCTCATCTGAGGGAGTGAGTGGCAGCAGAATGGCCAACGAAGGGAGCTCAAAGACTGGAGCATCGGGGTCCGGCTGCATAGGTGGTTGGAGTCGGATCCAACGATAGCCGGAACTCTCATCCTCGGTGGCGGAGGCTAGTCGCTTCCCGCGGGAAGGATCATGATATGCCATATCCTGAAATAAAAAGAAAAAGAAAACAAATCAATAGAAAAAGAAAAATCAAAAAAATCAAACAAAGAAAATGTAATAAAACTGGAATAAAAAAAATAAAAGTACACGGCGTGTACTCTATAGTACACGGCGTGTAGTCAGAAATGGAGAGTATCATGTGTTCTCTAGAAAGACACGCTGAGGGTGGAAAGAGACCATGTAATAGGAAACGGTGTGTACCGAACATACACGTCGTGTTCACACCAAAGTGTAGGTGGCCGTGTAATAAAAAGGACATGACCATGTTGTTATCAGTTCTAAGCAAACAATACACACCATGTTAGTACTACCCACGGTGTGTTTTGCACATGAAGAACATGGCCGTGTAGAGGGGGAGACAAGGGCCGACTACAGATATAAAGGACACGACCTGTACCAAACATACATGTCGAGTTCTGGCACATGGGGTGACATGCCGTGTTAAGCGCCAAACACAAAGGGGCCAAAGGAAATGGGTTACACAGTGTGTACCGAACATACACATCGTGTACATTCAAATTTCGAAATATTTTTTATGTGGCCATGTACATATATAAACGGCGTTAGTTCCTCATATCATGGTCATGTACAGGCGGAAGCTGAACAGTCGGTTGATCCGATTAAAACCCTAAACGATTCTAAAAACATGAAATAGAGGGTACAGAATGACATACCTGGACTGAGGATCACAATGTGAGAAGAATCAGAACGTGAAACGCCCCAAATCAACAGATCTGGAAATGGGGGGATCGGATGGCGTTTGGGAGAAGAATCGGGAAGAAGGAGAAGAATGGGGTGGTCGTGCGACATGGCCTCAAGCCGGGTGGCCCACGGCTTATATAGCCGCAGTACACGGCATGTATTTTCGGTACACGCCATGTATCCCAGTTTTTTTTAATTTACAAAACATAATTATTATAGTAAACTATATAATAATTATTATTAAAAATTAAAAATAAATATATCGACAAATTATATTATACATAAACCTATACACGACGTATATATGGAAATACACGCAGTGTATTTTAAAATAATAAAAATAGTAGTACAACCTTTGGTCCGGTGCTTGGGGCGGGATTCGATCCGGCGATCAGCCGATTCGATCGGACGCCCTCACCCACTGGAGTAATGGTTGTTCTGCTGTTCATATTTATTTTTTATATATATTTATTCAATATGGACTATACACACGGAAAGAAAGAAAATCACGGCGTGTTGTTTTTATTTTCGAAAGGATGGGGGTAAAGCGGGGAGATTAGAACGATTCGAAACCAGGTCTTGTGAACCTGGTGCTGAGACTTTTCCAATCCTCCAACTTCACCCGCATGTAATTTCTTATTTTTAAAACGATTTTCATTTATAGTTGAAAAAAACCATGGCAACATGGTGTCTATCTGATTACACGTCGTGTGGTTTTATTAAATGAACAAATAATGGAAATTTGACAGTTGTCTGGATTCGAACCCAGGTCTTTTGAAACCGGGTTACGATTTTAGCCAACCAGCCCATCCCAACGTTGGGTTTTATTAAACATATGTATATATATATATAGATTTAAAATACCACACACGTCTTCTAATTAAAAGGAGGAACCATGTGCCGAAGGTAGGTCAGGAGGATTCGAACTGTGGACGGCTCGAATAAACTCACGTGACTTTTCCATCGGCACCAGCATCATCCCTGGTTATTTATTTGTTTTTCTATATATTTATAGTATTATGTTTAGAAATTAAAATGGTTTAGTAGACATCATGTATATAAGTGGGACTTGACGTGTAACCTCTAGGTTGCCTCCTAGGAAGCGCCTTTGTTTTAGGTCGTTGGCTCGACCTACTTACCTTGCTTACCTGAGGAGTATGGTGGAAACATTCCCACTATGTTATCTATAGGATGGTAAGCTTTCATGCACTGCCTGTTTACCTTGAATGGATGATCATCATATCAAGAAAATTCGACCGCTCGTGATGGAATATGTGGATGACATGGAACGGTCCTGACCATCATGACTTTAACTTCCCTGGAAATAAGCGAAGATAATAATTAAAGATAAGTACCAGATCACTGGATTGGAAAGATTTCTGTGATATCATCTGATCGTGAAGGGCTCTTGTATTCTCCTTGTAAAACATGGCGTTCTCGTAAGCCTATAATACGATCTCATATAGTTCCGACAGTTGGAACTTTTGTTTCTCGTCAGCTGCCTTTAGATCAAAATTCAGGGCTTTGATGACCAAGTAGTCATTGTGTTCCAATTCTACTTGAAAATGGCAGGGCATTCCATAGACGAGGCGGAACGGGGACATTCCCAGTGGTGTTTTGAAAGCATTCTGATATGCCCACAAGGCATCATCTAACTTCTTGGACCAGTCCTTCCGTGAAGTGTTCACTGTTTTTTCCAGGATCTGCTTGAGCTCACGATTAGAGAGTTCTACTTGTCCACTAGACTGGGGATGATATGGTGTCCCCATCTGATGTAGTACTCAATACTTCGACAATTTTCTTGCCATCAGTGTGTTGTCGAAGTGGGTACCTCTATCGCAAATCAGTACTCATGTAACTCCAAACCTGCTAAAAATATTTTTCATCATGAAATTTTTGACTACCTTGGCTGTGTCTTGAGCTGTAGCAGTAGCTTCCACCCATTTGGAGACGTAGTCGACGCAGACCAGGATGTAAGTGTTCCCAAAAGATGAAGGAAAAGGTCCCATGAAATCTATTCACTAGACGTCGAAAATCTCGACCTCTAGGATGGGGTTCTGAGGCATCTCAGCTCTGATTCCCACATTACATTTCCTCTGGCACCGATCACAATAGGAATCAATGGCCCGGGAATCTCTATGCATGGTGGGCCATAAAAATTTAGACTTATTATCTTAGGGATGGTACGGTTGGGCCCATGATGTCGTCCTACTGGTGAGGCGTGACATAACTCCAGGACAACGTGAACTTCATTTTCCGGGATGCAACGACGGATCAATCCATCTGCACAGGATTGGAATAGGAGAGGATCCTCCCATAAGTACCTTTTCACATCAGAGAAAAAGATTTTCCTTTCCTGGAATGAGTGGTTAGGGTGAATGACACATGTAACCAAACAATTAGAGATATCATCATACCATGAGCGAGGTATTTCACTGATCGAAAAGAGGTGCTCATCAAAAAAATCCTCCCTGATCTCCCGATCTTCTCCCTTTTCCATGTGAGGCAGCTCGAGGTGGGAGAGATGGTCTGCAATGAATTTCTCACTCCATTTCTTATCCCAGATGTGAAAGTCATATTATTGTAGTAGGAGAACCCAGTGGATCAATCGGGGCTTCGCGTCTTTCTTATTGAGTGGGTTCGTTAGTGCCTCATGATCAGTATAAATAATTACTTTAGACAACACTATGTAAGAACGAAACTTGTCAAATGCAAAAACCACTGCGAGCATCTCCTTTTCTCTGGTGGTGTAGTAAATCTATGCCTCGTTGAGTATCCTGCTGGCATAATAGATTGGTCGGAAAATCCGGTCATGTCGTTGGACCAAGACTACTCCCACTGCGTAGTCGCTCGCTTGGCACATCACCTCAAATTGTTCCTCCCAGTTGGGAGAAATCATAATTGGAGCTTCCACAAGGTGCTGCTTTAGATGCTCAAAATATCTGACACAATGGTCATTAAACTCAAATATGTAATCCTTGGTTAGAAGATTGGTGAGGGGTTGGGCTATTTTGGAGAAGTCGTAGACAAACCGCCTGTAAAATCTTCCATGCCCCTGGAAGCTGTGGATGGCGGAGATGGAAGTCGGTATTGGTAGTCGTGAAATGACATCAGTCTTTGCCGGGTCAACCTCTATCCCCTTCGCTGAAATTCTGTGGCCAAGGACTATGCCACATTTCACCATGAAATGATAGTTTTCCCAGTCCAAGACAAGGTTAGTGTTCTCACATCTTTCAAAAACATGATCTAGGTTCCGTAAACAAATGGTAAATGATTTTCCATAAACGGGAAAATCATCCATGAATACTTACAGGATTCGTTCCACCATGTCATGGAAGATGGCCAGCATACAAGGCTGGAAGGTAGGGTGGGAATTGCACATGCCCAAAGACATCCTTCAATAAGGAACTGTGTCTTATGGTCAAGTGAAAGTGCTATTTTCTTGATCCTCTGGAGCAATTGTGATTTGGTTTTAACAGGAAAAACTGTCGAGGAAGCAATAGAAGTTGTGCCCTGCTAGCCTCTCTAGAATTTGATCCATGAATGGAAAGGGGAAGTAATCTTTTATTGTTGCATCGTTTAACTTCCGGTAATTCACACAAACTCTCCAGCCCGTGATAGTGCGTGTAGGGTTGAGCTCGTTATTTTCATTTGAAATCACAGTGATACCCCCCTTTTTGGGTACTACATGGAGAGGACTCACCCAAGGACTATCCGAGATGGGATAGATGATGCCTACATCCAATAATTTGATCACCTCCTTCTTCACAACTTCCTTCATGGGATGATTCAAGCGTCGTTGTGGTTGACGAGATTTCATGGCACCCTCTTCAAGTAGCACCTTGTGAGTGCAAATGGTAGGGCTGATGCCCTTCAGACCAGTGATTTTCCACCCAATTGCATGAATCCGCTGTTTGAGAACCTACAGAAGGGAAACTTCCTGCTCCTCTGATAGTTCTGTATTATGTATAACATGCAAATTTTGATTGGGTCCTAAATACCCATACATGAGAGAAGATGTAAGAGGCTTCAGTTCAAGTTCAGGTGCCTTTAAAATCGAAGGCAAAAGTTGCTACACCTTTTCCCATTCCAAACTATCAGGAACAACTACACACTGCCAATAGTCACCGCCCTGGCCTTCTATGAATTGCAAGTATTCTGGCGCTTCTTCTAAGAGAATATCTAGATCTGTTAAGTAATTTGAAATAAGAGAACATACGAGTTCATCCCCTTTGTCGCTAAAATAATTAACTTTGGTGGACACTGCATAACAGTCCTCATGCCCTGACAAGGAAGCATGTTTGACGGCATTGAGGACGTTATAGGAAACTCTTTCATCACCTACCCGAAAAATAATCTCCCCTTGGTGCACATCGATCTGTACCTTCCCAGTTGCCAAGAAAGGTCTTCCAAGTATAAGAGGTGTTTCTTAGTCATCCCCCATGTCGAGGATGATGAAATTAGCAGGGAGAATCAGCCAACCTACCTTTACTAGTACGTCTGTGAGTAGTCCCTTCGGGTGCTTGATGGATCAATCAGCGTGTTGAAGGGAGACACAGGTAGGATTGATCTCGTGGAGTCCCAACTTCTTGAAAACTCCAAGGGGCATGAGGTTCACGCAGGCCCCTAAGTCACATAGGGTCTTCCCAAACTCGCAGGATCCAATAGTACAAGGAATGGTGAAACTACCTGGATCGTAGAGTTTGGGAGGAATGGAATGTTGAACCACAATAGAGAACTCCTTCGCTAGTGCAAAAATTCCCAAATCCTCCATCTTCCTCTTATTTGAGAGGATTTCCTTTATGAATTTATCGTATGTTGGCATTTGTGTCAGGGCCTCCACAAATGGTATGTTGATATGTAGCTTCTTGAAAATATCATGAATTTTCTGAATTGTTGGTCCATCTTTCTCTGCTTCAATCATTCCGGAAAGGGTAAGGCATGCATGAATGGTTCAGTTACATATTTTTGTTTATTTTTTAAAACCTCCTTATGTGGGCTTTTGGATGAGGTGGGGTCGGTATTGGTACCTTTTTCTTCAATAGTGGGTGTGGATTCACCCTGCTGTGCTGATGGGTTCTGGTGGATCTTTTTCCCACTCCGGAGCATGATAGAATTGGCCTCCTCCCTTGGGTTCTTTTCGGTGTTCCGTGGTAATATACTTGGATGCCTCCCTGAGAGTTGATTTTCCAGCTGTCTAATCTGATTCTCCATGCCTCGAATCGAAGCTTCCTGATTCTAGAACCGATTCTCAGTAGTAGATATGAATTTAGTCATCAGATCCTCTAACCTTGAGGTGTTTTACTGCTGATGTAGTTGTTGAGCCGGTGGATGAGGTGGATGTAGTGGCTATTGTGGACGAGGGTTTTGATACCCTTGTTGCTGATATGGACCCTGCTGGGGTTGTTGCGGCCTTTGGAATTGGTTCTGATATGGAGGCTGGTTGTAGTTGGGCGGTCGCTGGGGCTTAGGATTCTGCTGTTGTTGGCCCCATCCTATGTTCTGTTGATCTCTCCATGCCGGGTTCTGGTTCTGCTAGTACTGGTTGGGCACTCGATTTTGGGAAACATAACTCACCTCACTCGTTGAGGAGCCTCCAGCCAAACCCGGACATTCTCCCATAATGTGGTTATCATCATAGTCTCCACATGATGGATGGTTCTCCGCATGAACTTGAGATTCTCCTTTGAGGTTCAATGCGTCAATTTTCATGGACACATCGTCCAACTGAGTATCTTACATAGTGGTAGCATCAATGTTGTGCATACCTCGCTTTTGAGTCCCCCTCTTGGAGTGCCAATGGAAGATATTGGCTGACATGTCTTCCAGTAGTTCGAATAGTTCTTCAGGGGACTTCTACATAATCGTACCTCCAGCAGCAGCGTCCACCACAGACATGGTATTCGTGGTAAGTCCTCCATAGAAGTTCTAGTCTTGCATCCAGAGTGGGAGTGCGTGATGGGGGAACTTTCGTAACATCTCCTTGAAGCGTTCCCAGGACTCGTACAACGACTCAGAGTCGTGTTGCTGGAATTTATGAATCTCATTCCGGAGTGTCACCATCTAGGATGGTGGGAAGTACTTGGACAGGAACGCCTGGCCTAGCTCCTCCCAGGTGAGGATAGATCATTGTGGCAACCCCTTGATCCAGTATTTTTCCTTATCCCGTAGAGAAAAGGGGAATAGGTGAATACGGATGGCGTCTTCGGACACGCCATGGTACTGAAAGTTATCGCAGATCTCCAAAATGTTGGAGAGATGGGCGTTCGGGTCCTCACTGGCCAGGCCTCCAAATTGGACTGGGTTTTGGATAAGCTACATGATAGCCGGCTTGATCTCAAAGTGTTGGGCCTGGACCGGAGGACGAACAATGCATGTATTATCTCTGTGAATTGATGGAAATCCGTACTCCATAAGGTTACGTTTTGGAGGATGTTGTTGATGGGGTGGAGCTTGCATAAAATACTCCTGAGGGGCAAAGTATGGTCCTGGAAATAGTTTTTGTGGCGGCCGTTAGTAATCCCTTGGGAGGAATTCCATGAAGGCTCCAGGGGGTTTCTCCGATAGACCAGCAGCGGGTGGCTGCTGATCCTGGTACTGATGCCCAGTCGCAGCATATACTATTGGTGCTCCCTCTTCATTGTTCACCATAGGTTGTGGTTGATGGTTGTGAGTTTCTGTATGTGTACGCCGACGATGAAGGAAGTTCCGTTCGATTTATGGGTCAAGGAGAACTAATTCCGAAGACTCGACACTTCTGGATCAGGTAATGTGTCTGAACATACACTTTGAGCTCTTCACAACACAAAAACAAAAACCATGCGTAAAAGGGAAAAATAAATAAAAAATTTGAAATGGGATTAGAAAAGAGATTTTTGATAGTTTTTTATTTTTATTATCACTTAAATCAATTATTAACACAATTTAAATCTTAGTACTAAAACCAAACGGGGTTCCCCAGCAACGACACCAAAATTTGGTCTCTGCTTGTCATTGATTGAAGTTATATGAATCCCAAATTAATTATCCGTTCTTAGAAATTTAGTATAGCATAAGTTCAGGGTCGATCCACAGGGAACCATGGAATGCATAAATTTAATTAAGTTAATACATAATTAGGTGAATTATGCAAAATTTAGAAATTTTTGGGTTAATTTTTGGGTTTTGATTGAAAATAAATAGATTTACTTTGAATAATAGATACAGTTTGAAAGAATACAACGGGTAAATTTAAAGAGTTCTTAGAAATGGAAAGAAAAGACGTGTTGGGGATGTGGTGAATAAGGAGTTCTTATGTAGATTGTTTCAATGGTTTTGTTGTTCATAATAATTCAATCATTGAGGAATTCATTTTGTTACAAGATTTCCTTGGTCCGGTTCCTCTTGTTTGGAATTAGAGCAGCTGACTCCTTGGTCCGGTAGTCAATGTACTTAATTCTTTATTACATCCAGTCTGTTACTTGAATCGGTGAAAACCTTCCAATGGTCATGGATGTTTTCCCCGTTACTTTTCTTTTGTATCGCTGAGAATCCTTGCCTTGGTCTGGCTAAGAATTCTCAGTTATATTATACCGTGGTTTATGAAGAGTAAGATGAATTAAAACAACTATATAAACCATTATACAAATTATGATCCCATCATCCACAGCCCCAACACAAGGGGTTTTGTTACACATATAATTTAGGAGAGAAACCACACACCTGATACCATACGGATTCATCGTGTAGGCGTTGAGGTAGAGTATCAGAAGATGGAATGGTGGAGTGACGATAGTTGCTTCTAGAATGGTGATAGCCGAGCTTCTCTTTCCTCTCAATGGTTCTCCAATCCGTAAATCCGTAGGCCAAGGCCTCATTTTATAGAAAAATAAAGTAAACGACTTGTATAGAAAGTACACGTCGTGTACTTGTCGTCAACGCATTTTGACGCCATTTTCTCCGCTGGCAGGTGGCCGAGCACGCCGTTTTTTACATTTGCACACTGTTCCGCCTGCATGTTGAGTGTACACGACGTGTAGCGCCGCCATACACGGCATTTAGTATAAAAATTTTGGCCGCCATCCCCTTCTATAAGATCAGACATAGCGTGTAAAAGTTCAAACACGCCGTGTCTTCATCAACAACACATGGGCGTGTGGAATTTTCTTCCGCAACCACCGCTTCTAGAAAGTAGCACACGACGTGTAGCACCGCCACACACGGCGTGTATCTTCTTCCTGGTGACATGGGCGTGTACTCCCTCCTTCGGACTGTGTCCCTTCCTAGATGTACACGGCGTGTATAAAAGTACACGCCGTGTAGTTTCAAAATTTTCACATGCATCCCTTGATTCGTGTATTTAACCATAAAACTCCTGAAAGTAAACAGAATCACCAAAATCAAAGAATATGTTCATAAAACAACAGATATTTGATGAAAACTTGTTTTTATCTTCAATTATATATTTGGAAAATGTATACACAAATTGGGTGCATCATTCCCTTACGCGACCTTGCATAAATTGTCTACATAACAGGCCTTTCATCCAAAAGATGATATTATTTGACTATACAGGCAATGCCCTTAGGTGGCCCTGCGTAATTCAACCCCCCTAACGAGTTTTTCAAATAATGGAAACTACATTATTTGTGGAAAAACCTCTTTTGTCCTTATTGGTATTAATGACGATATGTAAGGATCTGCAAAAATAGCCATCCTTAACATATTTGTCCCATACACTTTTTAATGATCTGAAAGTATTCTAGTTTGTGGTTTATATTTCGATTCCATACGTTTGGGTCAGACCTTTGAAAGAGTTACATTCATCAAATTTGTTGGCAATCTTGATTCGGAATATCCTCTCCATATTGATGTACCTCTCTCCATACAGAAAACTTTATGCTTTGGTAAATGTGAATCTCCATAAACGTTCACTAGCTTTTAGCAATAGAAAAGTATAATTTTTGAGAGTTCGTTTTTCGGACTCTGCAGCACAGGCCCTTATGTGGCCATGCATAAGTGGTCTACATAATGGACATGTTTGCCAAAAGATGCTATTATTTGACATGGCAGAAAATTTCCTTAAGTGGCCCTATATAATTCAACCCCCTAATGGGTTTGTCAAATAGTGGTAACTTCACTCTTAAGAAGTACATCCTCTAATTCCATTTATCCATTTTTTTCATATCATCGCTCATATTTGAAATTTCGTAAGTCATATTTTATATGTTTTACCCTGTACTAATATGTAGAAATATGTTTTCAAACAGATTATCAATAAATTTAGAAAATTTTAATCAATTCGTTCAATGCTATTAGACCTCAAATATTATCCTTTTTATGTCCCACATGAAGGACATTTAACTAGCAATAAGAGGCAAGGTAATCATTAAATAGGGATCCTCTAAAAGGAAAACATAACAAAATTCGAGTCCAAGATCACTAAATGTATAGTTTCTATGATTTAGGCAATATTGAGAAACAATAATATGCAATGTTTGTGGGGTTGTTTGTTTAATCCTAGAAAAAATGAAACTATGCCTACTAGGCCCATTGTCTTGGGTAAAAACAATAATTAAAGTAGTTTGCAATAGAATTTAGTTACAAATGATTGATGATGAAATGTTTTTTCATTGATGCACAAGATTAGATGAACATTGGCGTATCATCTATTTTTCAAGAATTACAAGAGGCTTTCTACATATCTTTTCATTTGATTTACGAAATCCTGAGCATCATCAGAGGCCACTGGAAGTGAATTCACTTGACCAGCTTCACTACTTTCAGCATGATGGAGTGCTTTCTTGGCATCTGTGATGGCTTTTATATCACCTGTTTGGACTCATTCCAACGAATTGTTAAGCTGGTGAAGTTCCCCAGTAACGACATCTAGTTGTTGCTGATGGTGCATCTGTAGGAAAAATTTCTCTTTGATCTTATGCTTAAGCTCCATCAACATTGCAGCATGATTAGCCTTAGCACGGGACACTGCAGCCTCTAATTCGCTGATTTTGGCCATCATCCTCGCTATGGTCAGAACTTGACGACACTTTTTCTCATGGTCCCTCCATAAGATGACATGATTCACCTCGATATGGATCTCTTGATATCCAAAACCGCGAAGTCCTACCATGACAAACTGGGATGGAAATCATGGGATCTTCGAAGATAGCTCTTTAAGAGGCACTTCAAATATGATCTTCTGTATATTCTGCCATGCCTTAAGACATGAGAATTGGAGAAAATTTTGAACCTCTAGAGATAATTTAGCATCACTATCACAGGGGGAATATAGTTTGGGATTAATATACTTAAGAAAGTTCACTGTTCTGCTCCTTCCCCCTTGACCCTTGGTACTTCACCTTCTTCTCCCATTGCGGCTATGGCTGAGGCTTCCCCTCCTGATCTAGAGACTGATGTTCATGGACATGCATATTCAATTGAAATCATTGGTTAGTTTAAAAGGATAACAAAAGTTGATTAGCTATCTTGCAAATTAAGTACAGCCAAAAATATTATCATCTATTACACAATGGTAGATCAGTAGCATGAGAAGTATCCTCCCTGTCTTTCCTAGAATCAACAGGATTTTCAAGATAGGTTTCAGGATGCTCTACCGGGTTTTGCTCCACTTGATCTAGTGTCTATGTAATGATAGGGTTGTCTCTACCCCATTCAGGAATCAGTAGATTAGCTGCATGATCAGATGGAACTGCACAATTCAAAAGACACATCATGTATCATTATTTCATCAAGTGATATCACATATTCTTGGTCAGTCTCACTAGTGGGAGCATTTGACATGTCTTCTTGGAGACCCTTCTCCTGCAACCTCTAACCCTGGATAGCTTCCACAGGGAAAATTGCATAGTCAGTTGCAGTGGTAGAAAAATGTTCTGGCATAGGTGTTGAACCTAAAGCATCACAGAATGCATGTTACTTGATGTTTACATTCAACACCTTATGAAGTATTTCTAATTTAATAGAATTAGGCTCATCTCTCCTCACAGTAGCAACATGAGTAGTACTAGGAACAACTGTTGGATCTTCTTCTCTCATTGTTTCTTCAGGAGCAACTAGGTGAGCATGAATTTTCGACTGTTCACCAGCACACTCAATCATCCTCAGATGAGGATCAGTCCTCTCTAACAAAGTGGAAATTGAATAATCTACGGAAACCCCAATATGTATGAGCAACCATTTCATGAGTTATGATTCATCACTATCTGATGGACTTACCATTACTGATGATGCGTCTATCTGTTGGCTTCTTCCTTCTATGCCTTTGCTTCTATGACTTTTGGGTGTGTTGACATCATCAACTCCAAATATAGGTGTTGGGGAGTGGAATGCCCTATCTAACTCAACGTCCATTACTTATTTTCCTGGAGATACTCGACCTCGATCACGAGGAGATTCAGGGACTCTAAGAGCAGTGCCACCAGGGTTGTACTATAGTGAAGGGACCTTAGTAGTTCCTTCCCTATCAAGTTGGAAGATGAAGAATTTAATTTCATATAATAACAAAAAATTGTCTGAAATCAAGTTGCAAACAAATAAGGAAATAAATTTCCATCTTTAGGATCCATGTAATCATGAAACTCCTTGTCTACAAAAGCACCAATCCCCTCAGTGGTGCCACGATCCATCATTTCCTTCACCCTCTTAGTGATAGGAATGGAATAATCCATGGCATATATGAGCATTTCTAGCTCTTTGATGCAATACCACACTTCAATGGGGTTATCCTCGATGTGGATATCATCAGAATCCTAGAGATCCCCCACTCCAGGGATATGTAGTCCTTAGTATAAGTCCATCCATGCAATTTTATCATAACAATATAAACTTTTCCATGTCTGGACAGCCTCTGGTAATAAATATTTAGAATGTGCACCAGAAGGCCACAAGGAGTGTCCTACAATCTGGGACGTCAACTTCATCACAGTTCCTAAAATTACAGATAAAAGATAATAAAATGAAACTTTTTTCTCTATAAAATAATGGTGAATAAATTCCCTCAATGATATAACTCACCATTAGTCTATAAAGTAGTTACCTTGACTCTTCAAGGAGGATTATATATGGCAGGAGGCCATTTTGACACATGTTGTGCCTCATCATCCCCATCATGGAAATCCAGTGAATTAGCCCCAGGTGAAGAACCCGGTGAATCTGCTTCCTGGGAGGAAGTTTCAACTTCTAGATGAATGGTTTCTTTCCTGGAACATCTCTTTTTTACTCCCCACCTAGGGGATAAGAAGATTCAAAACCCCTGCGGTGTATGATGCTATCTAGTTCTCAGCACACCATGTAGTCAATTGAATCAGAACTCTAGTAATAGGTAGATCAAACATTTCCCTGGTCTTCTCCATAGCTGGAATCAACCATAGTTGTTGTGAAACCATTGGATGATGCTCTGACCTGACATGCACGGGAGGGGATAAAACAATCTCCTAAAAACACTTGATATGGCGTGCAAATCTATATGGAGCATAGGCCTCGCATATAATCTCTCAATCAATTCTGGTGGGAAATACACCATCTTGGCAAGACAATATATATGACCTCAATTATAGGATAGCTCTTCCACTGTCAACCAACTGACCAGTTGGAGGGTTTCCATGAAGAAATAAATGAAAGTCCTTGGACATTCTCAGCCTCCCTTTCAGATCATTATAATTGAGGGACAATAGTGAAATTCCAGAAAATGCATGTACCGATGGCCAAAAAGAACTTCCAGGAACCTATACACTACTCTTTAAAGCGAATGTTCTGATGTGAGTGGTGATCCATCCCCACAAAACATGGAATGGTCCCACTATTCTCAAAGGAGACATACCCATATAGAACTAGAGTATGCTCCTATGAATCTTTGCCAAAACAGGGGTGTCCAACCCAACCATTTTTCTCTCAGCCAACTTGGCTTCAATAATGAAGGTCTCTAGCCTAACACCTCCCTTTGAACCCCAAATTGGTAGAAGATAAACATTGAGCCACAAGGCGAAAAACCCAACCTGACGGGTCTTCTCTGGGATTATTTGATCCACTTCATACCCCCACTTTTCAAACTCTCCCACTTCCAGAGTTGGCTGGAATGTGCCAATAGAACCCCTCTTCTCTGCTCGGGGGCAGCTAGTAGGACGAGTACATGTAGGCCCCTTCTCCTTCTTCTGGATCAAAAACATGTCCATACACTCCTCTAGATGGATATTTTTTCTGAGGTGGGTTTTCGTGGTTTTGGTATTCTTAATATTGTGGGAAATTTTCAATAAATCTTGAGCCAAAGGACAATACTTCTCTAAATCATTCTAGGTCACCTGGGGGAGATGAATTCATTATACATATCTCCCAAAATTGGAGCCCCCGAGATCCTATAGACATCCCACAAGATGATGCCTACATCTCCATGAGTCAGATGGAAAGAATTGGTTTTTGGGCTCGAGTGGCTAATTAGATCTGGGAAAAAATTATCATTCCTATAGACATATGTCTTCCCAACCTAGATGAATTCATATATTGCATATCCCTTTAGATCCTCAACAAATACTGCATAGGTTTTTCACACCCAATATACCCACATGCATGTCAGATTCACACCTCCTCTAGGATAGAAATCCTAACTCTTTTTCCATCCCATGGATTGTTCCATCTGAGAATTTGGGAAAATAGAGGGATAGAAATGTAGCTTCAACTCAGACTTGTGGGGATTCAAATCTTGTGAACATGGGCTATGATGCATTATGAATACCTTCTCCACTATTCCAGTATTGAAAAATATCTTTCAACTGAGACATTTTCCGAAGAGATATTTGTGTAAGTCTGTAACCATGAATGGGATATATAATTATTTTCCCCTGGAACGTTTACTCCTTGCAGATGACCATGACCATATAATGTCAAGTAGATGCTCAAGGGGAAATTGGAATGATATTTCTTCATGTACATAGAAAAATCCATGATAGTGTTGACGCAGATATCATAATAATCATGTCCAATGACATTCATCATGTTATCTATTCTATTGGTGGACAACTCTTCAGTTGTTCAAATTATTTTGGGATCCATTAAATTTGCATAAAGATCAAACTATCTACTTTTAAATAATTCTATTTTTAAGATATATTTGAGAAGAAAACAAAATAAATGGATATGAAATTATGGCGCACAAGTGTTTCCGTGCAACTGTTTCCACTCCCGACAATGTCCTTAATGGAGAAGCACGAAAAAAATAAGACAGATCGACTGAGAAAAGAAATATACTTTCATGATGAGAGATCAATGGCTTTTGAGGCAGAATGGTTTCTACGAAGTGACGCCCATATATATATACAATCCACCCACCCTGTGCACCAAAACATGCACGCCGCAATTTTTGCGCCTAACACTGATTCACCCCTTAACCCTAGTTTCTCCTTTTCCTCAGAGTCAAATCATCTTTCCTTTTTCGGATCCAACTCTGTGGGGGGGAGTTTTTGACACTCCATTATGTCCCAGAGTCCTATGAATGGCAAAGGGGAATTTCTTAAGCACAATGAGGGTCACCCTTTGAAAAACATCAAATATTGACAAAGGCTTGGACCAGGAACCCATTTCTAGGGCGTCACGCAAGTATCTTGTGCACCATGAAATTCACTTACATGCCCTATTTTTTTTTTTCCAAATGTTCCCAGTGGTCTATAAATAGCCACTTTGGGCCCCCCATTTCGAGGAAAAATTTTCCAAAACTCAAATTCAAGCTCCGGTCAGCCAAGTCTTTGTCTGATGTCTTCCAAACACTTATAAGGTAATTCATTACCTATAATGGAAGCACTAAAGAAGAGGAATAAGTACTGAGTGTTGAAACTCATCAACACACCTAAGTTTCAACCACTTAAGGGAAATTAAGTCACTTGAACATTGCCTTTCCCTCTCAAAGGAACTTTCACAAACCCTTCTAGAAGCCTCTAGGGATGATACTAAGCACATGAATTCCATGTCTCCCAAGTATTACCCTATAGATTTTTCATCGCACATGGTGACTCATGTCGCGCAAGTCTACATGTGTGACCCGGACTTGCACACTAGAACAATACTTGTGTTCCTCCTTCCAAATCACCTCCATTCCTCAAATCCATTTATCCTCTTCAAGACATATCCTTCAAAACCCACATAAAAGACATTTATGGCATGGGTCCTTTGTTAGATTCCTTATATGAAAGAAATTATTTCAGAACATCTACCAAAACCTCATGACATACAAATTATATGTCACCACGGTTATGGGTTTCATATATAACCTCATCCATTGAGATGAGATGATCTTTTGATTTGGGACACCTTATCAAAAGTATGCCCCATGTGACATGTTTCTTTAACACTGGGCCTCCTTCTCAGAAGTAATCCCCAGTCATAATTTCCGTTAGCATTGGGCCTCCTCAAATGTAATCCCCAAGTTAAAAGTTTTTTTAACACTGGGCCTTCTTCTCATGAGTAGGACCCAGTCATATTTTCCTTTAACATTGGTCCTCTTTCTTAGGATTAGGCCCCATGTTTCAAGGTCCTTTAACACTGGGCCTCCTTTTTAGGACTATGACACATTCATAATTTCCTTTAACAATGGGCCTCCTTCTCAGGAGTAATCCCCATGTTACATGTTTCTTTAAACATCAGGCATCCACCTCAGGAGTAATTCCCAAAATTAATTTCTTTTTATTTGGGATCCCTTCTCTGGAATAAAACCCAATCATAAGTCCCTCTTAATTTGGGATTCCTATTCAGGAGTTAGTCCCATGTTAAAATTCGAAATCTTTATAAAGTAAAAATACCTTTATAGACCCTGCCCTTAGGATTCTTTCCTAAGCCCTAGTCTTCATTTACATGGACCGTTAGACATACATAAGGCCCACATTATTTCTTATAACTGGATCTTTCATGGAACCATTGACAAGTTTATTGATACCTCTTATTTTTAACAGCGAGTATGACTAACGTGAGATTAGATTGTAAAAGTAATGATGAAATATCTTCTTGGGCCATTAACCATGCATAAACCTCATATTTCCTTACCCTAAGTATGCAATAATCCCCCCCAAAAAGATGTGATGAGCCTGACCTCCCATCCTCTTGACCAATGAAAATTATAAAGCCTCATCGGTCAACAACAAATGAGAAACTTACTTTGGAAGGTTTGTCCTAATGGATATTGAATCATTGGGTGTTTTTGGTTCTATGAATAAACCTGTTGGAAATGGATTGAAATGTTTGACCCTCAAACAACCAAGTTACTCCCCATTTCCAAATGAAAAAATGAGCACAGGGCTGCGTACACTGAGGGAACCGTAGTTACTGAGACACAGCATGTGGTCCGTCCTAAATGTCATGTACTTAACATTCGACACGGTATGTTCCTTCTAACTGGGCCGTTTCACACGGACAGTACCCGAAATCTTGAGATGTGACATCTGACCTATTCTACATGTCGTGTATATTTTGGTACATTTCATGGTTCCATTTTCCACCATATCCTAGTAATGATTCATTTGGTTTATTCCCCCCTTTCTCATTCCCCTGAAGGATAGGTATTGTTTCCATCCATAGGATAATGATCCCTTCAGTAGTAATTTCTGAGATAGAGTTATGTATCCCTCTGAGAGGCATGGAGAGAGATCCTCTATCAATTATTGACCCTATGTAGAGTCATATATAGACGTGACTACTCCTATAGGATATTGATCCTCTTTGTATCAGGTGAATTAGGATGAGTCATAGAATCTACCAAGGCCCTCGAATTGATACTCATCTGTGTATCGTGATCTTTCCCCACTCAGAAGTGTGTTCTCTCGGAATGATTGTATCTGTCTCTCATGACATTTCCTAACATATAGTACTTCTCGGACAGATGACATCAGATCTATCGGACTCATGGAGTGAGTTCTCTTGGATGAGTGCTTGGTGGAATCTTTGAACTGAATCCCTAGAAGCGGTATGCAATTGTTTGACTTACCTCTAGACTATGGGTATGGTTTCTGAGTATATCTGGTTGTGTATCTCTTGTTATATATTTGTTAGACATATACCATGTAGAGTTGATTGTACTTTTACCTTGGATATTGCATTGTGATTTCTTGGGTCATCCACTGAGTATTGTTATACTCACCCCTATATGGGCTTTTCCAACAAGTGTCATGTCTTTTGTAGATGAGAATCCTTTTGACAGAGTCCAGGGTGGACCAGTACCACACTGATCTTTCTGAGTTCCCTAGAGGAGGAGCTGTTCCTATGGATGCACGCAGTAGTGCATGTGCCTTTTCGTGCTTATTTTTTTTGGACTTTTTAGTTTTCATAATATTTTTTTGGTGGAATTTTATTCAGGCCCAGTTATACTTTCCACAATTTACTTCCATTGAACTATGTTGTTTGGGTTTAGTTGTATGCATGATTTTTTTTATCTTTAGTGGTTTTATCATTTCAGCATTTGTGGGATTGGATATGTGTGTCTTTCTACAGGTACGTAGGCAATGCCTCCCATGTTAGTTTTATGTGTACTCGATGCTATTCACTAGCCACTAGCCTATTGGATGAAGGCTTGGATAGTCACGACGTAGGCTTACTAGGATGGGTCGTGACACCCTAGTAGCTTCCTTAGGTCCTTTTTAGAAGGCATGTTGGATCTCCCTTACGAGATATGAATCAAGACCCATGATAGGGCCCCATGAGAGGATTAAAAATTCCATCAACATATTAAGAGTTTATTTTAATAGGTTTTGTGTCTGAAATATGAGTCCATAATTGGGTGGGATGGGATAAATTGAGGCAGTCTCTAGGTAAAGGGAAAAAGAGTGTTGACATACTTTGATGAGGTCAGACTGAACAATGATGTTTGGGTGGGGCTTCACCTATAAGAAGAAGTGTCACTAGTTGGTAATGGTATTATTGTGTATTTAGTGACTAGAGACTTTTATGAGTAAGTAGTACCAATTTTACACCCTATTAGGAGAGTTTTGATGTTTATTAAAGAGGTTCTAGTTCACAAGTGACAAGAACCCTAGTATTAGATGGATATCTGAATAATAGGTTCCAGCCCGATGTTCTTATGTCTTTGAGAAAACCACTCTAAGTATTTAAGGATGTTTCATGGTTATAATGGACCTATATTAAGTATACAGTGGTGTTTTGGTGTACTTTGTGACTATTCAATATAGTATTAGGTCATTATGATAGCCACCTCAATGTATATGGGTTGGAGTGGTGTGATAGACCTCCCCAGTATTTTTATCGATGGTTTCGTGGATGATCATTCCCTAACACTCAAGTATTGTGTCATGGAACATTCTATATGAATCATGGATTAGTGATCATGTGTTGGACTGTTTATCATAGATTCATGGGTCAATTAATTCATTGGGGTCTAGGTTGATGTATAAAATATCGTTGATGTACCCCCTCCATATAGAGAGTTGGGGATGGGTGTATTCTTATAGATGTATGATTATGCCCGATGTCTTGTGGTATTGGTTCGATGTTTTGGATGTCACACTACCATGATATTTTAAATACAGTTCTAGTATTAGTATTGTGGAATGAGGAAAAAGGTGGACTCAAATATGGAATCGAAGTAGGTTTTGTTTGGTTCTGGTGGCCAGGTTATAAACCAATGACCTAATAAAGTTGTGTACATCATTGGGTGTTGTAGTGGACGAGTTAGATAATGATGGATTGATATTAATTTTTATTATATGTATTTTTCTCATGTATACACACACATATGATAGCCTACACTTGGTTTTCATGGTGAGACCCTACAATGTATCATGCTCACACCCTACATGGGGATATCTATCAACATGTAGACCTTATGTCTACATTTCAATTTAGTGCACGGGACATACAGTGGATCAAGATGGGGAATCTCAACATGATTATAGTGACAAAGTGAGTGAATCCTGCTTTTATTAGTAAAGTATGTGTGTGTAGGTGTTTGTATTTTATTTTGGTTCATGTTGTATTTTTGATCAACCTGGTTCATGAATGATTGTATGTTATTTATGAACCAAATTATTATTTTATATGATTGAATGGTTTTTTAATATTATAATTTCTATGATATTTGATTATTTATGATATTTATATTACTATGATTTGAGGGAATAATATCTCCATTGTATAGATTTGGCCCATGTCACAAGTAAGCCACCACTAGCACTTATGGAGGCATGCATCATGCCATGTGGCATTCCAGCATGGATAGGTTCTGAGACCGGAGTGTTACAAAATTTTATTAGATCGTTATTTTTTTATGATTTAAGAGATATTTTGTAGGTCTTCTAGGGATTTATCAAATCTTGTGATGGATATCAGAATTGTGCATCAAGAACACCTATTCAAGTAGGAATACTAAGTTTCCATGGGATGTGATTTCTATTTTTGGTTTTATATGTTATGATTATATTATTTCACCTTGGGTGACTCATGTGGATATTTAATTTTATGGTTTATGTTGGTTTGAATCTTTTATAATTGGATAGAGGCATGTGTTCAGCTCTTGGACCTTTGGAAACAGGTTGTGCACATACATCATAGTAGGCATGTAAGATTCACAAGACATATGTTTTCTTGCCTATGGTTTTATAATGACGAAATTTCTAATATTGTTAAGGTTTAAAAAAAACTTATATAGTGTTTTCTAATATAACTTATGGGTGGAATTCTACTCAATATGGTTGTATGGTTTTTCTATCGATGTCATGTAATGTTCACCTTACTGGGGAGGTTTCCCAATGAATAAAATTTAGTCCCTCTAATGAGGGAATCATGTAGAACCTTTGTGTTTTAGTTTAGGAATTTTAATTCATTATGATACAATAATGAAGGTATGTATGGACACGAGGTTGTTTTTGGATCAATAGAGATTTCCCCGTGAGAGTGGAAACCCCAAGTGGGTTGTCGAGTGGTTGGTGGCATGCCTTATGGTAGGTATCAAAGTATCATTTAGGAGGTCAAGATCTATTGGTTACATGGATCTATGGATTTTTATTTGATTCAACTAGTGTGGTGGGGGCATGGATAGATTGAAATGGTTTTTTAAAAACCCTCATGCGATCGGTGATCATGTGCAACGATTGTTCATATGTAGATGACCTAGTTTTGAAAATGAGTATTGAGGGTATTTTAGGCTAGTTGTGACTAACATGCATGTTAAACATGGTCATCATTTTAGGGATCTAATTCGAGGATATATAAGAAATAAATCTTTGGACCGTGAGTTGTGTTTTTCGGTTGGGTTACATGGGAGCATGCAGTCATTGGGTTCAATTGTGTTTGGATTCATTAGCAGACTAGAACATGAGAGAGGGTTCCTGATGAATCACTCTACTTTCGATAAGGAGAGTGGAATTTGTGAATTCACTTGGGAAATGTATTAGTATGTGATCAAAAGAGTGTGTGAGTGACACACGTTGTCATTTAGTTTTTGGATAAGTGATTTTTTGTGTGTGGGTCAATTGAAAATGGTTTGGGTTATGGATGAACCCAATCAGTGGAATAGTAATAGTGTATTATTATTTTTGGATTAGAGTCACTCTTTGGGTGGGGTGACAGGTGTGATTAGTGAGACATGTGTGGGTATTTTGGAACATGTTTAATAGTTAAAATTTTGGAATATCCCTTATCTACGAAAGGGGATATTGGTTATAGACCAATGTATGATGGTATAGTAGATCAAATCATAGTCCTTGATGAGAGTTATTCAGGATGGGATATCAGGGATTAGGAGGACTGGTACATGTTCCAAATTGGGTAATGTTTGTGTTTTATGCTCATATAGTGGTTTAACGGAATCCATATGGTAGGGAGTGCACTAATTGATGTGTAGATATTGTGACCCTAGGTGGATGAATTTATTTATGCTTTTTGTGAATGGTATTCTATGTGAGATTAGAATAGAAAGAAGTTTCCATTCAATGTTTTCTCTCATGTATGATATGATTGAAAATATCTAATCACTTCATGAAATTATTTATGGTTTGTGGGTGGTAGTGATTATTATTTTAATTTTTCAGGTGATTATAATTGTAATCCTATGGAGAGGATAATCATTTTGGCCATGGGTGAATGAACCTCATATTGGAAGGGTCTCAGAGGCATGTTCGCCCATGGGTGGTTAGAGTGGAATCAAAATGTTATTGTATGGGATAAATTCAATAATTATGGTTCCTTATTAAATTTTACCATTATATAATAGGTGATGTGTTTGTTAGAGTCGATGTGTTGGCATTAGGATCAGGGGTTTTGGCATGATTTTGGTGTGTATCAAATTAGAGGTGAGTTGGTTCCTGTGGTGGGAAAAAAAAGGTTGGAATAGACTTTTGATAATAAAATCATGGAGTTATATTGGATATTTTGTTCAAAACAATATATTAGTTCCTAGGAAATGTTATGATTCTTCTTGATGTTGGGTAACAAGATTGCGTGTTGAGATTTGGTTATGTGTCAGAATGAGTGGATGAACATTTTGTAAAATGCCATCTATAGATATGAAAATTTATTTCAAATTAAATTGGACATACAGATGTTGGAATTATAATTTTAATGTCATATCAAGTGTAAAGGGTGTGGTCTAGGAATTAGTCCATGATTTTTGGTGGAAATTTAGGGTATCTGAGCTTGGTGTTAGAGTTGTCCAGTGGAAGAGTGTTGGGTGTTTAGAGAAGGAACATGTTGTGGGCTTAGTGGTTTGATGAAAAATGAAGTTTGAGAGATGTGTTGAGAGGTTTAACATGGATTATAAAGGTTTATAAGCCTCGTGGTAGGGATTTTGTAATGCCTCGTTGATTATGTGTAATTATGCTTGAGATGGAATGTCAATTTCATCATTGGCGGTAGAATTTTCATGAGAAAAAACACTAAAATTCTATTACTAGAGTCTAATAATCCTAAAATAATATTTTCTATATGTTTATTAAGGTTCAAGGGGTTCCCAAGATGTTCATGTGATCATTGGAGGACTATAGGAGGTGGTCGAAGGGATGCAAGAAATCTATAGCTTCCATTATTTAGCTGGTGGGACTCGAAAGTGCCCAAGAATTCTTCCAAGGAACGTCGGACTATCGGTGGACCACCAGATCATTGATGAGGGTAACATGGTATCTAGTGGCTACCATTGTAAGGATTTTTAAATAGGGTAGACCTATAATTTATGTGTTGTGGGTACTTTGGATTCTAATGGGGAAAGGGCCTCAAGAGAGGCCATTATTGGGTGATTATAACTCTCACACTCCTATTTTGATCCCCCATAAATAAGGGATTAATTTAGGTTATTTTTTATGATTAATAAAGTTTATATCATCTATTTACCTTTTTATTTGGACCCCTGTCATGTACCTCTTAATCAGCTACATTTTTAGCGTATGGGTGCCTATATCCCCGGAGCATAGTGTAATTGTCTATTAATTATGGGGATTTTGCTATGAATTCATAGAGGACATATAGAGACATTGTATGTACAATGTCTGTTTACAATTTTTTAAAGTGATATTCTGAAGGAATATAATTGAAAGTTAAAATTTAATTAAATTAAATTGAAAATGGAATCTCTTTTTGGTGGTAAGGATTTTTTCTAGGATGGTGTCGGGGAGGTGCGGCGGACAATCTATGGGTGGTTGGTCATAGTTTAGGTAATATTTTGATTACTAGTGAGTTCTCTAGACTTTATTACACAATGGGTTAATATTAAGTAATTATAGTTTTTTTATAATTAATTTTGGATGTCATGTGGTAAGAGATTGATTCCAGAGGGCCTGGATAGTGCTTAGATGTATTATATGGACTAGATAAGGGTATCTACGGTCTTGGAACTTACCTAGAAGAGATTTAGTGGACCTAAATGAGGAGTTCATTCTATGTTTGAGGTAGATAGAACATATAATAAATAACAATATGTTTGTTTATTCCTAACAATGAATGTATTAATATATAGAATCGGTTTTTAAATGGTGTATGAGGACCAGGAGAGTCCATAGAAGAGCCATGGGGGTGTAATTGTGCCCCTATAAAAATATATATATTCAATTATATCAATCATTTTTGGTGGGTTTTCATCATCCTTGGAGAATGAAGTTGAAAAGGTAGGGTTGGAATATCCCAAATAATAAATTTAGATAGAAAATGGAATAAAATTTATTTATAGATTAATTATATAACATCAACAAGATATTTAAAATGTTTATCATAATGTTGTATATATACTCATTCACAAAACATTCATTATTTTTGTGGACATAAAACCATATCCCTATCCTCCCAACACCATGACCTGCCTCCTTTACCAATATCATATAATTAAAAAACTAACAATTTAAAAAAATGTAGTAGAAAAATTAAATATATGTGTACGTATATATATTTTTATAAATAATAATTTATGTACCATTCTTTCAAAATTCCAAGAATTACTCTTTGGGCCAGATATATAAAAACATACTTTGCTTGACTATCACCATTTATATATGAATGTAACAAATTCAATTATATTTCAATAAAATTTAAAACATTATTAAAATAGATGTCTTAATATATAACATGTAAGAAAATAAAAAATGTGACTCATAACAATTATGATCATCAAACTCTGTTCACTGCACTCTAGGAATTCCTTCAGATACCTTCTCATAAATCTTTATTACTGAGAGAGATGTGTTGTTAAATTCATCACAAGACCTCCACATTAAATTTTATCATTTTTGTCGTAGTCTTTTTATGGTCTATTGATGTGAAATAACATCAGTTATTTCCAAATGGAAATGATATATAATTAAAATAAATAATATTAATTATATTATTAACATATTATATAATTGTTTTCAAATTAATAATATATGAATATATAATTAGTATAATAACATCACATGGTTATTGAATAAATTGTTCTTATATAACAATGGAAAATTCCTGTAATCAATATATGTAATGGGGACATATGATGCATGAAATGATAACGACACTATAATATACTTGTAATGTCATGTTTCCTCCTTAATGTATTACCAAAATTCATCAAATGAGACATAAATCTGTATGTTGATAAAATTATAAACATCTTGATTATCTTCGCCTCCCTTATAATATTTTTTATATTTAAAATAGAAATTTAAAAATTATTATTAATATATTAAGTAATTAAAGTTATAACATTGAAATACATAATAATAATGGTAACAGTCCAATACTTTCACAATAGAAATTGATTCACAATTTGAATTCTTATGGATTTCTGCATAGCTGGACCATCTTATGCCACATTTTCCTCATCATAAGTCATACCTACAAATGAAATTATACAATTATAACTCAAAAATAATTTCAAAATAAATATATTTGGTATGTTATGATCTTTACCCAATATAGTAGGGGTTGAATGAATATACAGAGATGTAAATTCTCTCCATATAGTAGGTGTAAAATTATTTCCTTATACTATCGGTGTACTCTCTGTAGTAGGAGTAAAATAACTATCCTATCTTGTCAGTGTACATATTGTAGCAAGAGTAGAATAAATTCTTATATTATAGAAACTATAAAATTAATAAACACATTTTATCATGTAATTCATCTAAAAAATTTCAAAAAAATTATTATTTCAATTAAAAATTTATTACTATATCCCAACATTATATTTTTATTGATTATATTAAATTATTAATTTCAAACCTGAAATTGACAATCATACAATTTTAATCGAAAAATAATCTTCCATTTACATTGAAAAAATAGAAGTTTTTAAAAGTAATTACATTCATATTTATACAATTATTTCTTAAAATACATCATATATATTTTAATCAATTTCTTCTTGTTTGGAAATATAATTATTAACTTCCATTGTTAACATTCATTATTCTTATTTTTCTTCACCCGCCATCCAGTAACATCCATTTTTAATATAGTCACGGTGAAATAAATTATTATGTTTTTATTGATGATATTAACCATTACAAACTACTCCTCCTTCATCAACAATGTCAAAAATTCCCCTCTGTTTGATGTGGAAAATAATACTCCACCCATCATCAACTATGTGATCGGCATGATGTATAGTATTTTCTTGGGTATATAGAATATATGGATACTATTTTGCATGATCACTAATATTGATAAACTAATAGAAGATGATAGAAGTAAATTCTATCAAAAACTCGCTTATACCCATAATAATATATACCCAGTTAGGTTTGAATTGTATATTTGAAAATTTTCCCTGATTATTTATGTCGATAATATTGACCAAATTTTCATAGAATCCATGATATTCAATTGTAATTATAACTCCATTTTATATTTCCATGTTTTTTTCATGATTTATAGTTAAATACACGAAACTACTAAAATTTTATGAATCAAATATTGTATCCTTCATCAAGGGATCTTGATTTAAATACTTAAAATATTTTAATAGTTAATCTATATTATCACTATTTATTATTTATACAAAATGATATAAAATATTGTTAATTACACAAGAAAATTACAAATTTATTCAAAATACATATTAGAATATGTAATGAACATAATCAAGCTCCCACCTTAACCAGCACCCAAATTGGCCAACCACAGTCGAAAGGTAATTCCCAATTCCCATGAGATAGTATCATGTTACGAGGAAACATAGAAAAAACTAATTATGATTTACACCTAATATAACAATATAAATAAATAGTGAAAATAAAATCAATAAAAATCTAAATAGGAGATAAGAAATATTGAATAACCAAACCAGATATAAAACAGAATCCACAAATAAATCAACAACGGGAGATGATAAAAATAATTATAGGGAAGATAATAAAATAGGCTGAAGGTTTCGATAGAGAACTAAAATCTATAAGAAAAGACCAACTGCTATGATAAGCCCCTGTCTGACACATGATCACCATCCAATTGAAGTATATTCATAAAAATACCAATTAAAATCAAACAATGAATCCTCAATCCAACTAAAACACAGAACTTGTAAAACATAGTTGTGCGATATATATCATATTATGTTATCAACAAATAAATATATTTAGTCTCTTTCATATTACATCTTATAAATTACATTTTAAAATAATAAAAAAATATTAATTTTTATTAGCCTTTTCATAATGAAAAAAGAAACACCTCAAGGAAATGTTAAAAATATCTTTTCTTATTTCTTTAGAAATAATAAAAATTGCTTTGAAATGACCTTTAGAAACCTATGTCAACATTTACAAACTATATTTTTAATGTACCACTTTAAAACTATCTCATAAATACCAAATGTAAAAAATAAACTTTCATATTGAAAAAGTGGTATCAAATTTAAACAATTTTCGAAAAAAATCTTTGAAATACCACAATATATGTAAAACTAGCCATAATAGCCTAAAACCTGGTTTTACGAACACACACACACAATTGTTTAAAAAACAAACTATTTCCTATTTCTCTTTAAGACCCAATAAAATATCATTGGAAAACATATTTTCACATTTACTGGAAAATCATTTTATACTCATGATAAAATAGTTATAAATTTCACTAAAACCTAACATTCACTTTACTTCTTTCAAAACCATTGAAAATTCCCTCTTCAAAAAAATTAAAGAAAACACTATAAATTAATTAAAAAGGAAAATATGTAACCATTAACTACTATAAAAAATTCACAAAACATGGAAAAAACATTGGAATGTATGTTAAAATAAATAAAATTATTATTTAGGGATCAAATAAAGAAAATTAAATCCACTAAATGATCTTGAGTAGGATCCTAGTATCCTCATTTATATCAAATGGAGGACAATCGTGACATTGAATAAACCTAGGTTCACTATATCTAAGAAAACACCACAATTATTTCATGTTATCATAATCTTACCTGAACCCTATGCAAATTTGAAATCCCATTTAGTCTTCCTAGAGATATAAATTCCATGATCTCTCTCAGTCAAATGGGAAAAGGCCATTCCATGGCCTCTCTCTATGTATATGGGGAAGGTTCCATCCATGGGTTCTCTCATTCCATAAGGACTATTTACATTAGCTAGATAACAACCTGATTCAAGTATTTAACCACCAATGACACCTACTCACCCACCCATGGTAAACTATAATTAGATAAGAGTATGTGGAGAAAAATAAACCATCAAATAAATGATTTGTAGATCATTTTTAAATAACTCACCCCTCACCCCTTACGCCCTTGTAATAAATAACCCCATTTTCATATATTTAGTAGTAGCATATAAGTATGCATCAATAGAAAATATCCCTTAATGGGATCATAAGATACCACCAAAATAATAATAGTCACAATATACTCAAAGAGGTTCTCACAACATTAGTAAAAAGTCATTTTTCAAGAAGTTCCAAACAAGCCATCCCATGCATTCTCAAAATTACATTGAAAATAACAATATCTTATTGTCCCATATCAATCCAATCATGAGATTAATTTTGATTGAAACATTTTTTGAATCCACATTAGTAACTCACAATTCCATTAATTTAAACATTAAAATAACCCTAGATTATAAAATGGATTAAAATATCACACGTATGGGTTAAAACACCCCTTTCTAGTAAAAAATATCATGTAAAACATTTTTAATACTTTAAAAAACCTAGAAAAACAAAGATTAAAATTTATTTGACACAAAATTACGAATTTAAATCAAACAATGGATTAATAAATTCTTTTTTAAACACTCTAAAACTTCAGAAATCCACTTGGAGAATTTTATAAACACATGGGATAGAATCCAATTCCATTTATATTAAACTCAAATGTTTTCCTTAATCATAAATACAGACAGTAATAATTTCAATAAATAATCATCTTAAAATAAAGAATAATTCTATTGAATGCAAATTAATGCAACAAGAAAGTAACACCTACCATGACTCAATGAAAACCAGGCTAGACGATGTCTCCTATGATGTTGAACACCTAACCATGTGAAGACATGCCCTATAAAATACCTATATGGGAAAATCCCAGGTATTTGGTCTGTATCATATTCTAAAATCGACCCATATACCCAATGGAATTTATGGGAATAGATAATCATGTGAAATTGTATAAATAGATGAAATAATGAAGTTTATAGGTCCTTACCAAGAAGAAACCAATTTCAATACAGGGTATAAATCCATGAAAATGTAAGAGGGGGTGGTAGGAATCTCCCTATGGCATTAATCATAAAATTTAGTTATAGAGTTGAGAATAAGAGGATTGGATGGTAGAAATTGAGTTGGGGGACCTCAAATTTTATAATAATGAAGCTAGTTTGGCCATACAGTATGGCTACAAGGTTTTCCAATCCATGCACCAATCATGTCAAGTGGAACATTAAAATAACAAAGATGATTTCCATGATTTTAATAAAGTTAACGTAATCATGTACAAGTCATGTGACCTCACCAATACACACCAGAGGTCCCACATGGTTTTCCATATGATCATCATGGTTTATAATCAATCTATCACTACTTGTATAGACCAACCATGCATTGAACAAAATTAACTAAAAAGTCCAACACTTAAGTGTAGTTGCAAAATTTCCTATAAATCAGGAATGAAAAATTTTCATAGTAAAAAAACCCAAGAATTTCCATGTTTTTTGTGAAACCAATAGAAAATTTAAAACACCCCTCAATCATATAATATAACATAATATAAATAATATAGTGGCTTGGATGGTTCCATATGACTCCATAGTATTAAAATTTATTCCCACAAAAAGTCTCATGTTATGGTAATGGTGATGAAAAATTAATTCTAGAATAAACCAAAAAGGAAAAAAAGGATATCGTTAAAGAAATAATGAAATCCTCAAAAAAAACATACTCAAGAAGAATCTATCAACAACTGAGTGAGGATAATATATAAGAAGGTGGACACCTAGCATAGGTAACCAAAATATTTAGAATTAAACTACAATGGGGGGACCACCAAAACCAACTTATCTATAAAGTAATAGTATGTCACAATAAAATAGAGTTACAAATATATCCACTGTAATTAAAATATGCCACCATCCAAATATATCCACAAAAAACTGGCTTCAAACCAACAAAAGAGGAACCAAACCAATAATAATCTCAAAGGACCCCAAAACCGGGTCACAAAGACTAAGGAATCATAAATAAAAATATAAAAACAACCGATAAAATGACTATCCAAGGTATTCAATATGTTCTTACCCTAAGTACACAAACATCATATGGGGTTATTTAGATCTTATTCTATGATATACCTTCCCATGGTGATTCGGCATGAAAACATAGCTCGACGACACTCATAGTCCAACCAAAAACTATTTAACCCCCAACCCCCCATACATTCACCCTATTTTTTCCCATGTCCAAACTAAAGAACCAATTACAAAACTATGGGATACATTATACAAAAGAAAAATAACATCACTTGAAATGGGATATGAACATTCCAAAAATAACATCCACTCATAAAGAGAAACCAAAAAAGAATACAAATAAAATACCAAGCATGGATTTCCTCAACCCAAAGTTCCTCTATTTTACTGAATATATATTTCAAAATTATTCATCGACCAAAATAGATATATCCAATCACCTGAAGGATTCAACAAATGATGTCCACTCCAAAAATCTGAAACATCTCTAAGAGAGATGACCCTTACCAGTCCCACTATCCAACCAAGGATCAAGGGTCCAAACCACTAATCCTTTATAATTCTTAGGATATCCAACTGGGGAACCCTCCTATGAAAAATCCAATACACGGTTCTAGAAATATAGAATAACATCATCCACTAAATTCAGATATTAGGTAGTGATAATCTATAAAGGAGTTAAATCTCTAAAGGACAAGTACCCAACATTTACACTAGACCTTTCTGATGGGATTTCACTAAAAACTGAGACATGACCTCAACCCTGTGATTTCCTCCTAAATCACATCATGTTTTACCTAAAATAAAATAAGATACAATCAAATCATATGATTTAATAAAACAAGTACGAAATATTAAAAACCACAAGACCCATAGAACAATCTCGAAAACCTAATTTGAAAACCAATGAGAAATTAAAAATGGTCATTATTTAAAAAAATAAAAAGGAATTCATTCTAAAACATTATCCTCTATCAGAAACCTAAATTGTTCAATATAAAATGTTTTCAAAAAATGATTCTTAATTAATCATCAATTAGTTTTAAAAATAAAATACCTTCTAATTTTCATAATAAAAATGACGAATAATACTTCAAAATAATTTCAAATCATTTATAATTTCCAAAAACAAACCTAGGGAAAACGCTAAACATGCCATAAGATCTATTCTTCCAAAATCACAGACTTCCCTTAACAAATAAATCCAATCCTTTAAAATTAATCATTTCAAAATACCCTTATCTATTATAAGAAAAAAACACTTTCTATAAATCATAATGAAATCAATTTTTTCAAAAACTATTTCATAAAACAATATTTAATTTACTAATAAAGCATTAAGGTCTTTTTTTGAACCTAAAACTATATTCTCATGAAATCTATATTTACACAGTCAAACCAAATTTCAAATCACATATAAAATCATATAACAAAATTCATAACACTATCCACAATATCAATCCAATCCAATTATTCCAAAATATAATAAGACTCGCCTTGATTATTTCCCCATTTCCTTAAATGCACTTCTAAATCAACACATCAAGGGATCTAAATAGATACGTCATGTGTGATGTATAATCATTCCTAAATTGGAAACATGGTTGAAAACCACATATAAATCACGCAATGTTCACTAGAACATGTCTGTTATTATGAGACCAGTAGCTTCAGGGTTTCTAAGGATTTATAAGCTGGCCCCATGCCTTTATTCCCTTCTATTTTTCTATCCAAATCCATAAAATATAGTTCAAAATCAACTCAATATATTAATAGGAATCATTAAAATAATAATCAAGTAGAAGCATTTCATATATATGAAGAATCAAATCAAAAAGATCAACTACCCATGGAAACTCGAGGCTCATATAAAGAAAGAGCTCACAAAAATCTTCCTCCACCAACCAAATGAGTCTAAACATCATTATATATGAGATACCAATTTTTTTAACAATAAATGATTGATTATAAAAACTAAGTCCCATGAAAACCAATTCTCTAATACCATATTGTAATTAATCATCCTGAGTTGTCTTATCAACTAAACTAACCACAACCCTCCATATATTAGAAGGGTATACATGATCAAACAGAGTTGGAAACTACTATATGGGAATCATGTAACATAACATGGAAATGATTTATCCCTCATATAAAAATATAAATATGTTGTGGAATTAAAAACAACCAAAAAACTAAACTAGAAATAATAAATACTTAACATAAAAAAATATACATCTAAATAAATATATTATAATGAAACTATGGAAGGAAAAATAGATAAATATTGGGAATAATATACAACAATCCAACGTTTCTAATCAAAATATCAATGATGAATGAAAATCCCAGCCACCCATAAAAGCCTCTTTGTGACCCATGATCACTATACAAATGAAAAATATCAAATGTGAGGCTAAAAAAAACTGAATGAATAAACCCATTATCCAGTTAAAACCTAGACCTATAAAATATTGGTGAGATATAAACAACCTAATATGTCACTACACACCAAATCAATGTAATCAATTTCATATTACATGTAAAACATTGTAGTTTGTAATACAATTGAAAAAAATATAAATTTTTTATATTCCATTAATTAAATTAATATTAAACACATCAAAACATCGGTAAAACCCACATTTATTATTTTTTAGAAGAAAATAATCACCTAGAAACATATTTTTAAGACAAATCCTTTTTTTACGAACCACCATTTTAATGTCCAGCATTAATATAGTATCCTAAATACTTTTTTAAAAATATGATATTAAATTCCAAAAAATGATTCGTATTTTTACATTTTCATAAAACATATTTGAAAAACCAATATACACGTATAAATAGGAATTGTGTCATAAAACAATGTTTTTAAAACTACACACAATTATATTTTTAAAAAAAATATTTCCACTTCCACATTTAAACACATAAAATGATATTTGGAAAATATATTTTAACTTTTAAATAATTTTCATTTCAAATTCATGATAAACAAATTTTAATGCATAGTAAAACCATACATTCACTTCACTTATGTAAAAATATTTGAAAAATCCCTTTTTAAAGCATCTAAACCAATATAATTTAAATAAGGAGAAAATCACATGAATCGTCACCACTATGTCAAATTCACATGACAAAAAAAAAATCCAAATGTAAATTAGTTCCATGAAATAAAACAAGAAATATGGGATCTAATAAAGTAAATAAAATACTATTAATGATCAGTAGTACGATCCTATTATAATGGGCTCTATCCAATGGGGGTCTAGAATGACTTAATTTCCCATAGTTCATCGGTAACTATGTAAATATCACAATTATTAGAATCTCTCTAAGTATTCCTTAAACCCTAAAAAAATTTGGATGCTCACTCATTCATCCTTGGGACCTACATGCTAATAAATCACTTTATCCAGTCTGTAATGTCCTTTCCAGGGGATCTCTCAGTTCATATGGGGAGTGTTACCTCCATGGGATCACTCATACCACATATTCAATTTCCCTTATATATATAACAACCTATTTAAACGATCCAACCACCTAAGTCACCTGTATACACACCCCAAGGACCCCAATGATTATATAAATATATATGAGCACAAACAAACCATTATTTAAATAAATTATAGGTCATTTGAAATAAATAATTCCTCACATCATACACCCTCATAAGAAATAGCCTCATTAACATCTATAAGGAATCATTATATATGGATGTTGTAATAAAAAAACCATTATGGGAACATAATACACCATAGTTATGATAATAGTCACACATGAATCAAATAGGGTCTTACACCTTTTATTAAAATTAATTTTTCATAATGTTCTAAATGTGAATTTCCATGTGTGATTGGAATTCAAAGGTAACTCCCACTATTTTAAAATCTTATTTCAATCCACTCTTGATATATATTTTGATGTAAAAATTTGTTGAACCACTTTTGGAACTCAAAATTCCCTTAAAACCACCTTTTAAATCAATTAAGGTTATAAAATGTTTTCAAATATCACACATAAGGGTCAATACACCCCTTTCATGTAAAAAATCCCATTTAAAACATTTTAAACACTTTAAAACACCCCAAAAACTTCAGTTTTAAAGTCAATCGATAAAAATTATCCAATTAATATACAACTAATCACCAGGAACCACTTTTAAAAAAATTCAAAATCTAATAAAATACACATGGTAATTTTTTTAAAATCATAAAAATGGAATGTCATTCCATTAAATGGGTTAAATCAATAGGAACTCAACTTTAATCCCCCATAGGGCATACATATTAGCATAATTAAAATAAATAACCACTTTAAAGTACACAATAATTCATCATAATGTAATAAAATGTGATTAAAAAGAAACAACTACATCGATTAAAAAAATAGGCTTGAAGATATCTCCTATGATGAAAACACTAAACTGATCCTAGAAATTCCCTCTACAAAAACTACATGGAAAATTACTTATGATTAGGTAGAACCCTTACCCTGAAATCTGCCCATATGATCATTAGGGTTCAATATAAAGAGAGAAATCAATTTAAAGAGAAGAAATATAAGGAAAAAAGGGACTTAAAGGTACTTGTGAAGAAAAAAATTACTTGAATCCAATATAAAAATCCCAAAAATATAAGAGAAGGAAGGGATGAATTTCCATAGGGTGTTCTCGAAATGTTCAACATGGGGGAGTAGGAAGGAAGGAGGGTTAAAATAAAGTTGGGGAAAAATAAAAAATTCAACTTTTAATGAATCTATCAATGTTATATGGTTTAGTTACATTATTTGAGAAATCATGCACCAACAACATAATGGCCACTTTCGAAATAAAAATCCATTGAATAGTTTCACCTAGGGACTCCATATAATTAAAAAAAACAATCACCAACCATTCCAAATGTCACTATAAAATTTTATATCAAACTCATAGACTGGACGAACAATTAAACTCACCATGTACAAGTCATGTGCCCTCACCAGTACATGTCAAAGGATGCACAAGATTTCCCCTAGGATATTCAAATACTGGAATCAACCATTTTCTACTCATGTATACCAACATTGAATAGAATAAAATTAAATGTTAATTGTACTATAGAAGGGTCGATGTATAGTTTCCTCTAATTCCTGCACAGTAAGAAAAAACAATTAATTTCCAATTTTTTGGTTGAAACCTCATGAAAACATAAAATTCCTCTAAATAAAATTAAATAATATAAAATAAACAACATAGTGGCATATATATTGTCACAAAATAAGAACATACATGATGTAAAAATGGTTGATAATTTCTTAATAACCACTTTTATTATATATGCCTCATTTTTAGATTGAATCAAAAGAATTATTTTAATTCATTTCTATAATTATTCAATATATGTATTAATACTATTACTATAGAGTATGAAGTTTTTGTGTGAGTGTATTAACATTAAAATCTATTAATGACACTGAATTTTTTTTCCAACTTCTTAATCTGATGTTAGAGAGATTGATGATTTATTATTAGTCATATAATTACTTGTATTTTCATCGACACATCCCACTCAATTGAGTAATATATCTATTGAATTTAAATTCATTGACGAGAAGGTCATTCTCTATTTAACAAGGAACCTTCTAAATATGAGATTTATTTTTCCAAAAAACAATAAATGACACAAATAAGTAATTAATAAGTGTAAGAAATTTTTAAATATATCTTAAAAGTATTGACACCGATATTTTTTATATATTAATGAGAATAAGTAAAAAAAAAGTAACTGTATTTGGGATAATTCCATTGATAAATGCACCAATCCATAACATTTAGCTTACTTATAAAAATTAATAATTAAAAAATCATTAATACATATAATATTATAGGAAAATATTCTAAAATTAATGATTTTATATTATTATTTTAGGAATTTTTTTAGTTCTATTGGGTTTTTGATATACTCATAACGCTACATATGAATGTCAAATGTTGATTAAACCTAAAATTATTTTTCAATTAAAACATTATGAATTTATAAGGTTAGAAATTTATATGACAATATATTTGAGTTAAGAATTTTTAATCAATGAAATTTTTTATGATTAATATATATATTTATATATATATTTATCTTTAAAAGTTAATTTAAAAATCTTCAGGTACATTCAAATTTTATAATATTAACAAAAATTAATATTATTCTGTAATGTTTCATTAAAAATTTCTTTTTTAACATTTCTTATTCTCATTTTTCCAAAGACCATGCTTTATATTTGGTGTTTTAATGCCCTTAAGAATGAATGTGATTCTTTTATTAACCTATATCATTCAATAATGTAAAAATTCACATTATCACTTGCATTATTTTAAATGTACAAAACATCAGGTTTATGACATAAAAAAGTAAATTTATAACACGGAAGTTTAAAAAATATGAAATTTTTCTCCCATTGTAGTATATTAATTATATATAATGGTGTTTGAAATCTTATCTTGGAACACATTCATTAAATTAAAAATATTTTTGAATGTTTTTTCTGACATTTAATAATTGGGTCATGATCTTTTATCCAGGTAATTATTTTAATAGATTTAAAATATATATATTTTCTCATTGAACCATGAAATAGTAAATTTAAATCAATTAGATTATCAATTAATCAATGATACCATAATTATCATGGAATTCTTATATAAGGTTCTCTTTAAGATTCTAAATCAATGTTAAAAATTGGATAAGAAATTCCAAAGTGCATGTTATAATAAAACAAGTTTCATAGTCCATTAAATTAATTGACGGTGTCTATTAAAGTAGAATTAATTTTGAACATTCTTATGTTTTATGAATCATATGTTTCTACATAATAATTACATAAATCGTTCAATTCTTGGATATGATGTAGAATGTGTACATAAATTTAAATTCTATGAATTTTCTTTTTAAAAATAATCATTGATATGAAGAACAAAGTTTAGTGAACAAACATATAGGGAGGTATATTATAAGGGATCAAAAAAACTCATATGCTATAATATATGATTATCATCCCAAAAGGAATGAATCTATAATATAATAACCCTCTGTGAACATTTCTAGGATCAAAATAAAAATTAATATTTAATAAATTGAAGGTATTAGTTGATTTTAAATCCTTTTTATTCCACATGAATTTATCATTGCTATTATCCAATTCAAGGATCGTTTTATTATAAATATGTTTTGACTATATAAAGAATTTTAACAATATCATATTTAAATAAAAGTAATATAAAACCATCATAATTATTTTATTTTTTTATTTATTTTTTATAACATTTATCTAGACTAGAATATTTATTTTGTGACTCCCATATATATGTAAAACAACTTTTTCACTGTCTTATATTTGAATCCTCTCCCAAATATAGTATATAGTCATTTATAAAATCATGTATCTTTATATTACTGAATTCAATATTGATTATAACCTTATACTTCTCATAAAATTATATATGAATATTATATTTATAAAATTTATCATGAATAATTATAATATTATATATATTTATTTATTTATAGATCCTCATAAAATTCTAATGTGTAAAATATCAATAGAAAATATATTTTTGAATAGATAGAAAATATTTTATACTTTTTCTATTCCCACCATCAACTAATTTAAAAAATACAATTTTCTTCTCAGTTATGTTTTCTTTTATATTGGTATCAACATCATCATCCATTAATGTGTTTTTATCTTGACTTGGTTCTCCTATAGTTATTAAAAAATCAGTAATATCTGGAACATCAACATGTTTATCAACTGACATGTTATATTATTGATGGAATTTTCCTACTTTATCAAAACATTCATTCACCAAATTGTCGATTTCATAATCCATTATCATGCCATTAAATTTTCTAATATCATGATGGGTTGAAATTCTCAAACATTCCATAGAATGTGATTCTCTATATCAAATCCATCAAACATTTTCTAATGGGATCTATTTCCACATAAAGTGCAGAAATACTTCATCTAACTTCACCAGTTATCTATATTTACATTTAAGACATGAAAATTGTATTATTATATTTTCATAATGAATTTCAATTAAGAAATAAAAAATATATCTCTAATACCTCATTGTATATATGTGTGTTTCAAGGTAAATTAATCCAAATTTTATCCATTATTAATTGATTTCCTATATATCATAATAAAAATTATATAATAAAATAAAAGTAATAGAGTATGTTTTCGTCAAAATTTAGTATAATTATGTAAAAACTTTTATCCATACGTATTCAATTTCGTACACATTAAATTTAATTTATCTATATATGTTATCTCTGTCACACTAAATTTACATAGTTAAAATAACATATAAAAATATCTTCATGTTGTTTGTCATTATTTTTTCCCATAATGAAAAAAACCTTATCACTCTAAAATTAACTATTTTTTGGAATTGATATTCACTATTCTTATGAAACTATTACAATATTTCACTATATTTCACAAAATATCAGTATTATGTCACTATTAATATATTAAATCCTAAAAAAACATGTAAAAACAACATTTTTAAAGAACAATAAGTTTGAAATAACAATTATATCACATTTATCAAAATAAAATATTTAATTAAACCCCATATTTATTTACCAAAAAATTTAATAAATATCAAACCATTTACAAAATCATCATAATTTCCTATTTAAAATAACCTTTAAAGAAAATTTTGTTACATAATATTTTTAAAAAACACAATAAATTTGTTTACCAAAAGCCATATAAAATATCATACCATTATCAAAACATTTTTCCAAAAACAATTTTTTTTTTATTTTTAAATGAAAAAACATTAAATTTAAATCATTAAAATATATGTCTTTTGAATAAATCAAAATTGTTTTAGAAGTCTTAATAATAAAAAATCATATCTGATATTACACCCTACAAATATACCTACTCCAAAAATCAAAACATAGTCCAATATGATTTTAACAATATTAACAGACTCGTAGCATTAGATTAAACTCAAAACAAATCCCATATTTATCAAAGTTTTCGATTAATTTTATTAGAACATAAATGTAAAAAAATTTATTTGTTTTCATTGAAATATAAAAAATTCTTGTTCAAAAAATAATTCAATAATTAACCAATAACCTATCATTTTTAGTAAAATTTTTAAACATTTTGTTGTAATATATCTACCTATTACAATAACTAAATAATTAATTTTATATCATTAATCAAACCCAAAAAATTGATTTGATGTAATTTTATAATGGTCAACCTATAGGAATAACAATTATATTTAGATATACTAAGAGAAGTCACAATAAAATTTCATACTAAAATTTAAAAATCAAACCACATGATGGGAGGTGATGACCAGGGGAAGTGACATCAAATGGGATGGTTGCAATGGTTAGGGTAGTTAGTAAAGTTAGTATAAGAGGGTGGTAGTAGTATAAGAGGATAACAAATAAATTAGGGGAAAACTATAGAAGTCATGGAAACTATAGAAGAAATTGATCATTTTTAGGGAATGTTTTTTTGGGAGAAGGGAATGATAAAGGCATTTTTTTTAGAAGCACATAGTTATAGTTTTTAAAAAATAAACATTAAAAGAATGATTTGTTGGTGGATTTTTAAAATGAATTACTAAAACTTCTTTTAAATTCATTATTTATGATAAAGAGTATAATTTAATTAAATGAAATGAATTATACATTTAATGTTGTTTTTACAAACAAATTCTAAAAACCCTCCATATTTATATTTTTTTGTAGTGTGGCATGGTTTGAGATTGATCATTTATCATGAAACTACAACATATTTTATATTGATAATGATATGGATTATCATTAATCCAGCTTTATATCATGATAATCATGATTATTCAGATTATTGACACAAAATGTGTTGTTTTTTAGATAATTTTATAATTGTAAAATGAGTTTTACAAGCATTTAATTTATGATATTAATGTTGTATTAGTTAAAATAGTGAATACAGAAGGTTATCCATATTAAACGATTTAAAATTCCATAACTCTAAGATTAGACATTATTCAATGAAGGATGACTATAAATTTGTGCTCATGGACCTCATTCAGGTATATTATATTGTATTCTCATGTAGTCAAAGATCTCTCAGCTTCTCTTCTATTTTATTTCATTTTAGGAGGAGGTGAAAACACACTTTTTTGGAGAAGTGGTCATATATAAATAATTGGTGATTCTAATGTCTGGTGGCTACCATTAAATATGGTAACCTAATGTTTTATACAAAGGTACCTCTATCAAAATCAATTCTATAGAAGAATTGGTATGTACATCGATGTATGCTAATATTATTGTTTTTATTTTATATTTTTTATTCATCTCTCAACAGATATTTTATTTGTGTTTTGTGTTTTGTGTTTTCATAAACTTTTCACAGGTATATAGATGTTTCAAAAGACCTTTCAGTTATATTATATCTATATCCCTAAAATAATTGATAATATGAAATTTAAAAAGATTAAACAGTTTAATCATTTTTCAAGAACTATGTACACCATTTTAGAACCATATCATTTTTATAGTGTTCATCTAAAAAATATAATTGGTTAGGTAGTTTTATTATTTGTTACCAAATAAAGGTTTGCTTAATTAATAAATAAAGTTAATGGAAATAAGATTTCCATGAGAAATAAATGTATTAGTGAATGTAGAAGGAATATTTTTTATAGTATGACTATAAACAAATGTGTTAAGTATATATACTACATCATGGTTCAAAGAGGGTAATTAGATTAATTTTATATCCTATAATTTCATGTTTATAGAATCCACGACATGGTGTTTTTCAATGGTTTTTTAAATTAAAAATAATTTTTTTCTCAAAAACCTCCATCGATATGATTCCTAAACCATATTAAAAGTGGTTTTGATTATTGTTATTTTCTAATGTTTTTATGTCTCAGGTTAAATATTTTAATTTTTCATTTACTAATAAATATTATGATTATGTTTATAAATTATTTAAATTATGAAATTTTTATGATTTATTTTAAATTATTTAAAACTATTTCTTATAAGTTTCATGTTGGGCATATAGGAGTTACATTCTTCATAAAAAATAATCGATTTAGTTTCATTATAATCATGACTATGATTTTTCATTTTTGTTATGAATTCAACGAAATGGTTTAGTTATGATTTATGAATATTAGGGGTTAAATTTATATTGGAATTAAAGAATCTCTTGAGTATTAATCCATGTATTGTGATATATTGGGTTTTACTTCTCACTCATCTATGAGATTATGTTCTATATGAAGAAATTTGGGGTCAGTGGCCTATCACAACATTCTATACAATATAGGTATTGCATTTTTTAATGAATTTAAGACATCATATAAAAATGTATCATGTTCATTATACATAGAAAAAATTTGAATATGAATAGATATAACTATAACTTATTGTTCAATGAGTAACAAAAATCATGACTTGTATAAAGACATATAAAATAATATGTTTCAAACATATTATTTTTTAGAAGGAATATGATTATTAAACTAAATCACAATAAATTTGTATATATATAGATGTTAAATGATATATGAATATTAAAAGTTATTAAACAGTTACAAATGATATGTATAAGATTCATATATAAATGGATATACTAATAAAACCCTAAAAATACTAAATGTGAGATTCATTCCGAAGAAAACACTAGTCAAGACAATGATCATCCAAACATGAATGTTCATACAAAATAAAAGTCCACATGGATTATATTTGGTAAGGAATGGTGGATATGGAAAATATAAAGAGTTGGATAACCATGTACCATTGTGATATTTAGGTTACAGTTAAATGGGAAATTCTTAGTGTTAGGATACTAGAAGAATGGATTTAATTTTATCTATATGTAATGATTGGGAAAACAGTTGTCTACTCAATTATCCAATAGTAATATATGATTTGATAGACATGATAGAAAAATTAAATAAATATATATTGATTGTAATTATGAAGAAAATTAATTAGTTTCTGAAATATGGAAATAGACATACTAATTGGATGTGATGAATAGAGTCATCATTTTTAGTAGGTAATTTTAAAAAAAAAGTTGTTATTGAAATGAAATAAAATATTAAAATTATATAAATATATATTTATCATTGAAAATGACATGTTTGATATATATAAATTATGATAAGACGTATAGATTAGAACAATAGATTAATATATTTGTATTAATGTTTGAGAGGTGTTATTAAAAATAAGCGTTCTGAATATATATATATATATATATATATATATATATATTTGAAAGTTATATAAATCAATTTCTCTAATTCTGACTCTTTGAAAATGGAAAGTAGGTGTGCATCACACATTTTTGTTGATAAATAAAAATAAAAAATAGACTAGAAATGATGAAAGGGGAAATAGATTTACAAGATAGTAATATAGAAAAAGTTATCACATTATAGGTCATTAAATTTTACCTTAAGCCTATACATTGGATTAATTTTTGAATTATAAACTATTACTATGTTACCACTATAAATATAAATTTCATATCAATTTATTTTTTGTAAAATAATATATTTTGTTAATAATTAAGAATAATATTCTTTTTATATACATGAATTAAATGTTTTATCACATTGGTAACATGGAGTATGGTTTATACATTCTAGAAATGGATAATTTGGTCTATAATAATCAATATGAGAAGGAATGGGTTGATTCTAACACTACATATCTTTGGAATTGTATCCTTAGGAATATAACTGAGAAACATATTTAAAGAACCATAGATATTTATTATGAAATTCATTCAATTATTAATTTTATAATAAATGTGAATCATGATTATTAAGGAAAATGATTAAATGATATTTTAGTGGAAAGGGATAAAGGGATGGACAAATATTTTTATATTATATATAGATATGTATTTTGAAAAATAATTACTCAAGAAAATCGTGGTTATGTGTAATTTTTATCATTTACAATGAAATCAGTATATATGAACATATGTATTCATGGATACATAAATTTGAATCCATTTATAATTTTAAAGAGTTTATAACTAAAATAAAGAATAAAAGAGGAAAAATTATTAATATTATTTGATTATATCGATGTGGTTAATGTTTGTGATAATAAATTACTAATTATTTGAATGAATATTGAATAGTTTTTGAACTCTTTCCTCATTGATAACCACTGTGGATTGGTCGGCCTAAAAGAATGGATTATAACTTTTTAAACATGGTTTGATCAATGATGATTTAGTATGACCTTCATATATAATTTTGGGCATATTTTATAAAAACATAATCATTCTAACATAACTACATTACAAATAAAGCATACATAATGACACTATATGATATACGAATTGGGATGCATCACAATTATAATTTAATGAGGATTTAAGTTTGAAAAGTGTATATATGATATTGGGATTTTGAAAAACATTTCCTTGAATCAAGAAAATGACTATTTTTTGTTATACTAAGGAAAATTAGGGATATTATTTCTATAATCCAATTGAACAAAAAGAGTTTGTGTATCTAGTTGGTGTTCATAATGAATAGGACAACATGATTCCAATAGTTGGTAGGAATAAAATTAAACATAGATCTATTCAAAATTAATAGACACTGGTATTTTTTAATATGGAATTTGGGATTGTTCCAAAAAGGGTTGTGGAAATGGAAATGACATATGTTACAGAATAAACTTTAAATTATGATAAGATTCATTCAGTGTTAGAGTGATGATTTTTCTATAAAAATAAAAAAAAAATTGTTCATTGACGATGAACCCACTAATTAACATGATGTTATATAAATTTTTTATTTTATGAAATGGTTAAAGGATATGAGATCGTAAATTGACTCCTTGTAGACTAACCTTGTTTGAAACGTTGTGGATGCACCTAGTGGTTTGAGACCCAGTGGGTGAAAATTGATCATCTAATTGAGAAATGATATGGATAATAGAGTTTCTACATATAAATATAACTTTATATAAGGATTATAATAAATACATGGATTTAACTATGAAGATGCATTTTCACTAGTTTTGATAATTAATTCCATATAGTTACTTCTTTCCCAAATATATCATTATGATTATTAGAGATATCATATGGATATTAAAACTAATTTCCAAAACATGAATTAAATATCTGACATGTATAGGATATATCCCAATGTTTTTAATGTTATAAATGATATTATATGGATTTTCAAGTTAAAAGTGTCAATCAAATAATTAACATAAGTAATGTTATTGTGTGATTAAAAAGGTGTCATATTTATTTTTAAAAAAATTGGAATAATGTTATTCAGCTGAGGAGTGAACATTTGTGAGTCAAAAAAATAATTTCTATAGGCCTTTATAAATAGAAATGATAATGAGGTTTAAAGTGAATTGAACAGTTCAGTGGATGACTCATGGAGTACTATAAAGCTTTAGAAAATTATAAAAAATAAATCTAGAAGGTAGGTTGACTGCAAGATTGTGAAGGCATGTAAGGTTAGATTTTTACCAGAGGGCTCTCTAGATGATCTATCTGGTGAAGCATGTGTTTTAATTAAATATTCTTATATATCACATTGAATGAATAATAATGGTTATTAAATATAATATGGTATGATATTAAGACAACTAGAATAAATTTCAATGTTGATTCCCTAGAATAAGAAAATAAAGATGATATGTGATATCTTCCAATGATAGAGAAACAAAACACCAATGAATGATTTAGCCTCACCAAATGAACAAAATACCTAGTGATTGGTCTAATTAATTAAGATAAAAATTTGATATGATCAAAATATTACTCAAATATAGAAAAAATGACTGAATCAATGCATAAATATCATTGGAATATTTGGAACCATACATCAATTTATTCAAAAGAGTAATGATAGTTCAATTTTTAGTGATGGTGATACAAAGGTTGAACCTAAAGATACTTAGTGCATTATAAGAAGTTATAACCTAGTAATATGTTGAGTAAACTCACATAAACTTTTTTATGTAACAATAATTATGATTATGTTGATATGGAAATAAAAAATATGACATTCTAAAAGGGAATTTCATGATTCAATATGATATTTTAAGATGAGTTATACATCATTTTAACTATGATATGTAGAGGTTTTTATTGAGTCAAAATTAGATATCCTTGAAAGATGTTAAATGTGGATAATCGAAGGATGTTTTTGTGTGATAATTGAATTGATCCTCGTATATTCGTCTCATTTATTAGTGGATGTTTTTAAATAAAAACCAGGGAAATTATTCAATTGAAATATACTGATAATGCTGAGTGTTTTTTAGAGAAGAAGATTATCATTATACCACCCTACATTATTCATAGGATACAGTGGGTAAAAGAAGGACATCAAAAAGGTAATGAGGTTAAAAAGTTATAGAAATTATTGAAATATGTTTCATATGTCTATGTTACTATGATTAATATTTGTAAGAAGGATTTTTTTATATTGAAACAGCTCTCGGATAATATATAGCTTGTAACTGGGGGGAACTTGTATAATCCTCTTATCGAGATATGTATGTGTGGGACACACTAATTTGTTAAAGATGATCCCTTCCCAAACCATTATAATTAATAATTGATTATAGTGGAATATTTGTTTCTTGGTATTCCAACTAAAAACAATAAATAGCAGGTTCCCTCATTTGTTATTAACCTTGTAGAAATAAATGTTCATTTTATTCATGTTAACTTCTCTATATATTAGTGAGAGTGGGTTCTATTATATGAGTGGATTGATTAATTTAAAAAAAACTCAATGTAAAGTAAAATGAAGTTGAAAAATGGAACCAATTATTGATCCCCCTCAAATTATCAGTGGTTCAACCATCTATAGTTATCAGAAGTGGTATCAATGAATGTTCACATAGTTGGGACATTTTCTTGAATGGAAAACATAAAATAATTTAATATACATAGTATACATATCTTGTTGAAAAAAACATTTAATCAAGGAATAACATTATGACAACATATATCTGGTCACATATCATAGAAGTGGTTTTTGTATCTAAAATTGTTTTTACACCCATAGAAAAGGATATAAAAATGAATTTTTTAGAAATAAAGAAAACTAGGAAGTTGATTTTTAGACATGAAGTGTGATAAAGATGTCATTTTAAGAAGCACATTACACTAAATCAATTTGTAATAAATAATTTAATTAATCTTATGAAAAATTATAGAGTATATTTTAAGTTAATATTAAAGTAAAGGAAGAAAAACTTTTATTACAGAGATGTCATTTTGGGGATTTGATGATCGATGATGAGGAAACTGTAGTTGATTATTAGACAAGAGTCAATGAAATCATCAGTAACATCAAGGTATTTCGAGATACTGTAATGGATAAGACTATAATGAAAATTTTAATGAGTTATTTACTAGAAATATGTGGTCTTAAATTTTCTTCCTTATAGGATATAGATGATTTATCTCGAGTAAATCATCAGAATATCGTTATGGAATATTGTTTTAGGAAGGTTTTGACATTAAATAATAAATTTAAGGAAGAATTGTCTTTTGAATTCATGAAGAAACTCAAACCAAATATATCAAAAGATGAAGATTCCATTAAATAAAAATGTGGAGATGATATTGATATGGATTGTTAAAAATAATTATCTGGTATAACAACGTGAAAGTTATTCCTATTATGAATGAAAATAAATTGGTTTTCACGAACCATATCATTGAATTCCACATAAATAGACATTCTTAGGCTAATGGGAATGGTTAGGTATTCATCACGACAACAAATCACGTTATGTAATATTTACATTTTTAGTCCAACCAATGTATGAGAAAAAATCATGTTTTAAAATTTTTTGATCCATAATAATCATTCTAAAACTAGAATTTTTATCAATCTAAAATATGGAGTTTCTTTGGATAGTTATCTCATTGTGGAATATTTAGAAACGAAGCATATAATTTATGACACAACATTTTTTCCCATGTATAATTAATGATTCATGGGGGAGAATCCCTTGACAAAAAGGAATTAATATACTAAAGGATAGAAAATATTCAAGATAAACGAACTAATAGATTAAGAATAAATTTATATGGATGAAATTTTTCAATCAGGAAGATACATATACAATGTGTGACCAATTGGGACATTGTGTAGTGATGTGTAAGAATAAATTACCACAATAAGTCTCATGTGCTGATGGAGAAAGGAAAGCATTAAAATAAAAGGTAAAATTAAATTCATTTCATGTTGAATTAACCCTTAAAGATGGTTGTAAACTGAGATCATAGATTATTGATATTGGATACTCCTCATATATGAAAGGTAATGTTAATCTTTTGAGAACCATTTAATAACCTAATATAGGAGTCCAAATAATTAGAAATTTTGTTCCCTAAAAATGAAAGGAAGGGTCATGTCTCTCATAGATGACCATAAGTTAGAGTTTAATGAAATTATATTTTTTTTTATAGAAATAAACAACACTTACTGATTGAAACATAGTTTGGTTATTTTGGAAATGTATTTGTAATCAAAATAAATTACTAAATATTCCATTTCATAAAGATTGGAAAAAATATTTATAAAAGGGGAATGAATCAAAAGAAAGATATTTCTAATTTGATATCATATTAACTCATATAATCTAAGTGATAAAGAATAAAATAAATTATATCATGGAAAATTTGTTATTTGGGACAACATTACAGGAGGAAATCTCTGAGGAAGAAGCTGTATGATATTTTCCTATTTTGAGAAGAGAAAGAATCATTATTTTTTAATATTTTTAAAAATATGAGATGAATAAATAATGATATAAAAGGGTAGATATTTATTACATAAAACCTATTGATAATATATATCCTGATGTATGTGGGATGATGGGGCATCAATCCATAATGATTTATTTATACTTTATAACATTTCATAGTTACTTCACTAGGATGACTAGTGTAATGTTTATGAAACATAAATATAATATTATATAAATTATTATGTTTTATAGAAGGGATGAAAAAAATGAACTTGGTGAAAATATTTAGATGAATGGGTTAATTCAACCATCTTTAAGTGTTAATTCAACATGAAAATCATGGAATAAAACATTAGTACATAAAATTTTACCGACACTCCTCATAATTCTATTTACCCATAACTATTTTCTAATCTATACATAAAAATCATGGAATAAAACATTAGTACAATTCTACCGACACTCCTCTGAAGAATGGGTTTCATAAAGGAAGAACAGAATTGTTTTTGACATGGGATGTACCATTATTGTGATGTATAAACTATAATAATTCATCTGTTGGGAAGCTAGATATACTATTGAACATGTTAAAAATAGATGTTTACTAAGACTAAAAGTAAACATTCACCCTATGAAATTTATATAAGAAGAAACAAAAGGAAAATTATTTTTCTGTTTTTGGAAGTCCATTCCTAATCAAGCTCAAAAATAAAAACAGAGTTAAATTTGCTAAAAAATATGGATATGATATTTTCCATGGTTACTAAACCAACTGAAGAAGCTTCAAGTTGATGAAACAATTACGTAAATATTGTGGAATCATCATATGATAAAGTGATTGAAAATATCTTCAATTATATATATGTAGTGAAAGATGAATTTGATAAACCAATAGAAGATGATAGAAAATAGTCTATAAGAACTATAAAATAGGAATGTATCCATGAGATTAATATAAAAAAAATATGTTCTTTTGAATCAGGTGATAAATAACGTTTCACCCAAAACAAAGACATAATGTTTTAATAATTACAGAAGAAGGTTGAATAAAATAATATCATTGGATTTTGTTAATCTCTATTTTAGATGAGGTGGAATCTATGGAAGGAGAATCAAACTATACTCATATCTCATGATGAACAACATTTCATATCAAATGTTGTTGAGCTCAAGGAATGGTGAAATAACATGAATGGGTAGTTGGATCAAATTGAGAAGATTTAAACCTAGAAACATATACTAAGGTTTTAAGGATAGAATATTATCAAAACTAAATGGGTGCTCAGGAATAAGATCAATGTAAATGATATGATTCATTTTATAAAACAATGATGATTTTCACGGGATATTTATAGGTTAAAGGTATTGATTTTTTTCAAACTTTTATCAATTTTTTCATGTATTGAGACCGTCCAATTTCTTTTAATATTATTTCTAATCATAAAGATAATATTTATCATAATGATATAAACTCTCTATTCTTGAATGGTGATGTTGATTAGGAATTTAATATTGAACAATCCTAGGGATTCATAATTGATAAGGATTGTTGTATAGATTTTAAACTCAAAAAATCATTCAATGGGTTAAATTGGACCCCTAGATCCTTATACTCTAAACATGATAATTTGAGGAAGGTATCAAACATTAATAAGTTTTGTGTTTATAAAAACTTATATATGATGGATTAATGTTTAAAAACACTCATTTTCATTGTCTATATTATTGATATAATTTTCCCTGATTACAGTGACCATGTATTTAAGAAGTTCTTATATAATATGAATGTGTACTTTTAAATATGTATTCTTAGGGAGATGAATTTTTTTCTGATTCTATTTTTTGTACAAAATAGAATTTATATATTCATATCATAGGGAAGTAAGTCAATGATATCTATAGAACGTTTGAATTGTGAGATTCAATGTACGTTTTTAATCTTATCTCTTTTATAGAAATGTTTGGTAAAGATAAATTTGGTTAAAATGTTAATCCAAAATACTTATTAAAGTTAATTATAATATTACCATGTCTAACTTCATCTCAGCCAAGCATTTTTTATGTGGTCACTTTGTGTTCCAAATATCACATTGACTCTGATGACTCACATCTAAAATATAATATGAGAATTTTGACTATGTTTAAAGAACAAAAATGTTTTGATTTATGTAATAGATATGCAATTAGTTGAGATTAGATAGATTCAAAAAAAACTAATTGTTTTAATGATTCTGATGATAAAAATCAAAATCTAGAGTTACAATATTTTCAGGAGAGATCATTGTTTTTTTGTTCAATGAAACAAAACCTAGTAACTATGAGTAATATAGAGTCATTGAATATATCATCCACTATCAATTTCACTAAAATTACTTGGATGAATGTTTGTTTTCATGAATAAAAAATTAATGTTAAAAATACTTTTAAAATTATCTATGATAATTGAATTCTAATTGATCTTTCATGAAACTCTCTAAAACACTCCATATTAAAACATATTTGTACCAAGTTTCAATTCATCAAGTTGATATTTTCTTCTAGAGAAGTCAAATTAGAGTATTTTTAATAAAATGATATAATCGATGATATTTTCATTAATGTAATGACAATAGAATTGTTTGAGGAATTGATGATAATAATTTACATTCTTCCTTCCATTTTCACTTAACACATGCTTTTGGTATTTCCACCATTGTGATTTTTTTTTGATGCCAAAGGGTGTGTTGTGAAACTCTTTATATAAAAGGATTAATAAAAACATTTTTGTCATCTAATAATCAAAGTCATTATTTTTTATAAAGAAGGGGGAGGAAAATTAAAGGGGCTGAATTTTATAGGATTACATTAGTATATCTTGGATATAATTCCAAGCCACTATCATATGTTATTGGTATTTCCACCTATATGATTTTGATATGTTGTCAAAGGGGAGAGTGGTACAACTATTTACCAAAGAACATAAATAAAATCTTTTCTATCATCTGATGATATAATTCAATTTTCTTTATAAAGAAGGGTTGTAAATTTAATGTGGTTGAATTATATGGGCGTACATTAGAATCTTTTGGAAATACAACCATGACACTAAGAGATGTAATTATCATAAAATATTTATCCAAATGTGCGGTGTCAGAACTTTAACATTGATAAATTCAATTAATTGATGGAACAGAAAAAGTATTAAATGGGGAAAGGGAGTTGTGTTTCCAAAAAATACAATGGGTGATATGGAATTTCACATGTCAGTATGAATGTTTTGAACTTTTTTCAACACTATTTGGAATAAGGTTTTTGAACTGAGTAGAAAATTTTTTTGTGACTAGTGAACTATGTCTAGAGGATTTTGTAAATTGATCTAATGATAAGTGTTAAAGTTACCTGATCGGTAGAGTAGATTTCTAATGGGGTGATTTGGTAGTGCTATTAGATGATAAAAAATATGGCCAAAAGTCAAATTATTTATAATATAATTATGTCATGGAGAGTTCTAGTTTAATTGGATTGTTCTCTGAAATATAAGTAAATTAATGTATATTTTATCCATTAAAAGTTACAAATAGAAATTTGGAAGAATACGATCATTTATTTAAGATGAGTTGGTCAGATACTAGTTCAACTAGCAGAAATCATGCTGATGAAACCCTAGAATAAGAGAGGAAATATAATCTATTATATAAATACAAAATAGAGAAAAAAATTCGAAAAAATGATTTGGCCTCACAAGAAGGATATAAAACCTCATGATTTGTCAAAATATTTAAGAGACAAAGGTGAGATGATCATGTTTTGATCTAAGGGTCAAACAAGGTGATTAACCAATGGATAAAGATCACCAGCCTCTCAATAGTAATACATGATTTTATATGAACGATAAATAGTCACATAAGTATTATTTGTTGTGTGACAAAGAAAAAACTGGATGACACTAAGTGAACCATCCAAATATTCCAAGAGGCATCACCTAAACATTTTGAAGACATAATCATTATGATAATGCTATGTTGGATTTTCAATGAATTAATTTCAGGAATGTAATTACATGATTCAATCTAATATTTTTATGTGGATCAAGGATCATTGTTGTTATGTATTGTGGGAGTTATTACTATGTTAAAAATTCATATCCTCAGAAGATAATAAATGTTTCTAAGTTAAGGATGATTTAATGATTGTTTTGAATTGAATCCCCTGTGTTCCCCAAATTTATCGAAAGATGTTTTTCAATATAAATGGTTAAAATCATACGTGTGAATGATGATTATTTTGATGAGAACTTTTTTTTGAAGAAGACTATCAAGGTCGGAAACTACATTCATGGAAGGATACACTATGTCAAAAAATTATATCACTGAGTTAATGAGGAAAAAATTATTACAACCATTAGATACACGTTCCAACCATATATTTTATTGAAATTTAAATTTTTTAGTAGAATTTTTTATAGGAGGCTTGGTGGATAACCAAATGAATGTAACTAGTGAGAACATATGTAATAATATTATCAAGATACATAAATGTGGGATGCACTTTTGGGTTATGTTTGATCCCTTCCCAAAAAATTGATACTTTTAATTTACTACAGTGTAATATCTATGTCTTGGGATGATAATTGAAGATATATAGGATTATGTTCTCTCATAGGGAAAAATCATGCAAAAATATATGTGAACTCATTGATTATTTATGTTACTAAATATTGGGGATATTGTGTTCAATTACATAATTAGATAAAGGTATGGAAATTTTGAAAAGGTTAAATTAATGAAAAATGACTTTTAAAAAAAGAGCCACTTATTCCCCCTAGTGGTTCACCCATTCACGGGAATCACAGTAATCATCTCAAAGTTAAAATTTATGGTTCAATGATACAATAAAATAGTTCATTTTCATTAAAAAAATATGATTATTGTGCATACAAGAAGATTTATGGGACTATTTTTTTAATTCTATTATTATATGTGAATGACATAATGCCCATCCAAAATGATGTCTCATATTTACATTCTATAAATGTGTAGCTGAGAAAATGCATCCTAATAAATGAAATGGGTCATGTAGCATATATATTATTTATGAAGATCTACAATGATAGATCAAAGATGTTTTTTATACCTTATTTATACACATATATTGGTAATGTTATAAATTTTGTTAGCATAAGGAACTAAAAGTATGGTTCTTTTTCAGAGCTATGTATCCTAAGTCTTATGAAGACTCAATGTACTTATTGAGAGTTGGAAAAGAAAAACATGGATATGATTCATTAGATTTTATTATGGGATATATAATGTATGGTATGTTGTGTTATCAGATCAATGTCTCTCATTATTTTATTATAACAATTAAAAACAAATTCTAATCCATGTGAGAGTCGTTGGATTTTATGAGGAACATCTTTATGTACATGATAAGAAGTAATGATCTGTTGTCAGTTTATAGAGGTAAGGATGATAATATTTTATCGGGTTACACTGATAATAGTTTCCAAAAATAAAACATTGATATGTGATTTCAATATGGTTTAATGTTTTTTCTAAATTATGAATATATAAATTTGAAGTTATTCTATTCAAGACATCACAGTAAAATCGACAAAAGTGGAACAGTGCATCATTGCATTTGTTGATATGAAAAATGTTGGTAGGATCAAGTAGTTCAGCACTGGACATGAAATGTTTTATATCACTATGTGAGAAATAATTATTTATAGTGATAATAAAGGATCTATTTCTCATTACATGGTACCCTTGTCCCACCAAAAGACCAAACATATCCATTGAAAATACCATATCATTGAAGAAATCATTATGATGGAAAATGTAAAGATATTTTTGGTGACTATAGAGGAATATGTAGTAGATACTCTCTATAGAAAACTATAAATTAATGGTGTTTTTCTATTCATGATTTAATAAAAATGTTGCCAATTTTTATTTTTTCATAATTTCATAATATTGTCGCTAATTTGGGTGTATTTAATTTATTTTTTATTTTAAATATGGGTAGTTTTGACAAATATTAAAAAATGGTCTAATTTAGCCATGTTAAAATAGCCCCATTTTAAAATTGTGGTAAATTTTAATCGAGCCACATTTCAAGAAAAATGTGGCTAATTTTTCAATGTTTTTCTAGTTGTGTTTAAAAATTTCACAAAATTACATTTGGACACATTTAAAAAGAATGAAAATTTATACTAAAAATTAAAAGATATTTATTTCACACATAAAAACACACATACATACATACATTCATACACACATACATAAACAAATAACTCACACACTGATACAGTAGTTATAATAAATTTATAATAACAATAAATTGATGGTTATTTTAACACACACACCTATTAATTTATATATTAATATATATATGAATAAATAAATTTATAAGTATATTTATATACAAATATATACACATATGAAAACACACACACATACACACACACACATATATATAGACATATTAATATCATCACACATATAATTTTATTATATAGAAAAAAGAATAAATAATGTATACCTTCATATAAATAAACAATAAAATTATAAAGATAACTATAGTTAATTTATAATAACAAAATAAATTAATATTAATATATATTTATTTATTATAGTTAGACGGTGTTATAAAAAATCACGAAAAACACACATTCAGGATCCCTGGTGGGGAAAGCCTCGTCTTTCCCTATGTTGAATGACCAGAACCCATTGGACCTATTTTATAATATATAATAGTGTGAATTATCATTGACATGAAGGTAATTACATTTCATGAATGTAAAGTGCCCCAAAGGCCAAAAATATGACTTCAAGGCCTGATGGGTAGTCTATATTATGTCACGTCACCAGTCAAAAACAATGTATCCCTCCGTTCTAGTAGTCATGAAACCATGTCACCAATTTGAATTTTGAATCACCACTAACAAGAATTGATTAATCATGCTAACATATTACAAAACATTAATGGGAATCTCTCTAACAAAATGAAATATGTCTGTAGATGCATGGATGATTGGTGTTAGTACACTTATCTATCTTTTCAAATGCCCATCTAACAAAGTATTTGGTGATGCCTCATTACATCCACTTCTGGTCATGTCACATCATCTGACTAGTATTTATTCTTGATAGTAACTGGAAGGGGACCCATCTATCCAAAATCATAAATTTGGGGGGATGGCTGGTGGGTTGATAGGCATCAATCCACCCAAAACTCTTCCATTGTTTTCCACCCGGTGGTGCCTATATTTCACCATGTTTTAATGTATGTCTGTTACATTGATCCGTCTTCTAATATTTCCATGTAACTTTCTATCCACAAATAGATTTCCAAATTCCCAATGGTTTCCCAAATTTCATTTATAATATGAAGTCCCAGTGGCCCGTAGGCCCAAATTTGTGTCTCAAAAACCCAATTCAGCTGAATAGTTTTCATGTTACAATGCTGCTACAGTATTGCTATAATATCATTAGAAATTCTCCCAAATAAGAATTTAAACTCAAGTCTATAATATAGGTTGATAGGGTTTTTACCACCTGGTAACAACATCAACTACATACATATATATATATATATATTTAACAATATATATATATATATATATTAATATATGGAATATATATTAATATATAATAACACATGATAATAGAGACACACAAATATGTCGAATATAATGACATATATATTAATTTATATATAAATATAAAATAATAAATTTATTAATTAAAATATATATGACAACGAGCTTGTTCCCAAGTGGTAAAGGCTCCTACTTGGCATCCAAATGACTCATGATCAAATCCAGGTAGGAGAGGAATTCCAGATTACTATAGCAGTACTGTATCAGGGCACTATAATAGTACCATAGTAGTAGTGGAACTATAATAATGGTGGAGCTATAGCGGTGGTGGGTACTATTGTAGTGTCGGTGCTGTAGAGGGTATTATAACAGCCTGTGTATTATAGACGTACTATTCACTAAAGAGCCGTTTGATCCAAAATGTGTTTTTGGGCCTTATATTTAGGCAACATGGCCTTCGTCCATTACACTATGTAATGGGTCTCCATCTACCCAGTCAGAAAGAGGTCTTTTCATTAAATAATTAAATGAGGCTTTGGCCCCATCCTATTAAATATATATATATATTAAATTATATCTATATAATATATTTTTTAAAAAAATACAGACGTGTGCACATAAATATATTAACACCCACACATATGTATAAATATATACATATATATTGACACACATATATATTAATACATATATATATAATAATGTAAATATTTATATTAATTATTATATATTTATATATTAATTCCATACATATATATATGAACAAATATATAAGTATAATTAAATATATATGGTAATGTGTATATATCAATATGTATAATTACATATATTAATTTATAGATATATATATATATTAATTTATGTGGATTTATATATCAAATTATATATGTGTGTTTATATAATATATATATATATATACAGTAAATTGGTGATGTTTGATCATGATATTAAACCACATTTAATTGGGTTTAAGACTATTTTTTTTTATTGTTATTGGATAATTATATACGTGTGTGCGTGTGTGTCTGTCTGTCTGTCTATATACATGTATAATTATATATGTGGGAGTTGATGTGTATATTTATATTATTGTATGAATATATATAACTAATATATATTAATTTATATAAAAAAATTTATATATGTGTGTTTTTTAAATTATATATATATATATATTGATATATATTTATATTAATATATATATATATATAATAGAAGATTAGATCAAAATAAAGGCATAATGTTTTAGACAAGTTGCTCGTTACTCCAGCATAGTGGGTTTAAATCTATCTCATTATAGAATTTTCAAATCTATTTCTGGTGCCCATGAATATGTATATTGGTAGGCTTTAACATGTCGGTGTGTAGGTATCATGTAATGGCACTAGGGGGTATATTAGGGTGGTTCCTATGAGTCGGGGTGTGCAGGGCCATATCGGTTAGGGGCCACAGGGTGGTATGTTAGGGGTGGGTGACCTGAGTCGGACATCCTTGAAAGAAAAATCAAAATATATTAATACTTATAACTTTAAAACAAGTTACATTAACCACATTTGTGAAAAATATTAGACTCCCCATGTCTATGTTTCTAGGGTGGTTTTCGCATATCGGGGTTTCAGTGTCGGGTAAGGACACTGGATTGTATATTAGGGTGGTTCTTGTGTGTCGGGGGTTGATGGGTTATTATATTGGCTAGGGGACATAGGGTTTATGTTAGTTATGGGATCACTACATCAAACATCCTTGAAAAAAAATTAAAATATATATATATATATATGAAGAACTTAATAAAATGTACATTAATTTCATTTGTGAAAATTGTGGGACACCCCACTTCTGTGTATTTGTGGTAGTTTCTACATGTCAGGGAGCAGGTATCAACTTAGGGAATTGGGGTGTATATTGGGGTGGGTCTCGTGAGTTAGAGGTGTGAGGGTATTACGTCAATTTTGGGCTACATGGGGTTATGTTATGGGTGGGTTCTCTTAGTCAGGAATCCTCGACAAAAAAAATAAAAAATTATCGATTATTGGAACATAAAAAAAGGTAAATTAAACACATATATGAAAATGTGGTCCACACCAAGCATTTTTTTTGGCTCGGCTTCCATATTTTTGGTAGTTGGTATCAGGTAACGACATTGGGGTGTATATTGTTGTAGGTCCTATGAGTCGAGCGTGCATGGGTATATCAGTTTTGGGCCACAGGTTGGGTATTATCGTGGTGGGTTCCCTGTATGGGACAACCCCAATAAATAAAATTTTAAAAAATATTGATATAAGGAACATTAAAAAAGGTACATTAATCAAATTTGTGGTAATCATGGGCCATGGTGGGTCATGTTAGGGGTGAGTACCCCATATCAGAAATCCAAGGAAAATTTTTTCATAAAAAATATATATGGAAATTAAAATAATAACAATAATAAAGGAATAAGCCACATTTTTTAAAAACATGTATATCATGTGATTGGGTTACCCATGTTTAATAACATGGTTAAATAAAGGTAATTTAACATCACGTTGATTTTTCATTTTTTATGAAGAGAATTTATATTGTAATGTTTATATACATGGCTAAATGATAGTCATAAATGTGGAGAAATGCATTTTCCATGAAGTTTCATTAGCAAATACATATGCATAATAAAAAAATGAATATTATATAAAGTATTATGGTATTAAATAAATATTATATATGATGTAATTTATATTGACTATATTAATGTATCGTGGTTATATAGTGAAGGTGATCTTCATTTATCATTCATTCATGTGTATGGCATATATTACATGAATAATGGAATGATAAAATCACATCAATTACTGACATTTAATTATTATGAATTAATAATCATCATGGATTATTATATGTTTTTATGATATGTTAATATTAACATATGTTGATTCTTGTTTGTGATACATTGTTTACATGTGAGGTAAAAAGTGGAGACTTATTAGTCTGACTGACATGAGGAAGTATGTCACTTGTAATGGAATATGGTCATTGATATACATAGGAATTTGTTATTTATATGAATCCCTATTACATAAGGATAATAATATACATATAATGTGAACCATTATTCTTTGATAAAATTATTTTAATATCCTAATCGTCACACTAATCAAGATGTAGTTGTGTATATTGTAGATTATGTCATTAGCGGACTTCAACCAAGATGATATTTGTTATCTTACATGGAATGTATGATATATGGTCCCTCAATTGAATTATAATGAAGTAATTCATGGAAATGATTAGTTTATATACTTGTGATTTTCTCAACTAATTTGATGAATAACATGTGATGTATTCGTTTAAACAAGTTAGTCTATTTTAGAGAATAAAATACATATGGGGTGACCTATATTAGATTGACACTTTCCTTATCTAGTGGTCCCTATATGTCTTGGAAAATTGTATTATATAAGAATTTATATTATATATTGAGATACACATTGTGGTTTTTATTTTTATATAGTGATATGAGTTTGTTTGATCAAAATCTTTCAAGAGCCCTTTGCAACATGAATATTAATATTTTTTTCAACAAGATGGACTATGTTTACAATTATTGATATGAAAAATCATAATTTTTATCAATTCAATAAATACGCATAGGGTCACATGGTAGTTATTCAAATAATTTTTGGTTTTATTATAATTTTTTTACATAAAAATTTAATGAGTTTTAAGATAATCTCTTCTTATGAAGTTTTGATGGATTTTTAAAAATTTGTGACGTTTTGAGGATTTAGTACAAATAGACCGTTATTGGTGTTATACACTAACACACAAAACATAATGTGGTGAGGGTTACCACATCAATGTTTGTGTATAGCTATGGTTCTTGAAACCATGCCAGTGTTTATATTAGGAATAATATGGGATATCATTTGGTCAGCCTTCCTATAATGATTTTCATTCTTATTCAGATTATTGAAACAACGTATGATGATGCATAGATAAATTATTAATTTCTAACGGAGTTAAAAATAACTTAATTAATGAGGTTCTTGTTTTAAGAGTTACAAGATTGTATCCTAATGGTTGTTTATTATAAAATATTTTAAATACCATGACTACAAGAGTATCCTTCAGTCAATAAATGAGGCCGATAAATTGAAGCTCATCAACTTCATTTCTATACATTAGAGTTATTTCTCATATAGACCAATCTATTTAAATTATAACATCTTTTAATTTTCCTTCTAACAGGAGATTCAAACATGCCTGTTGACGCCGAAAAAAAGTCTGTAACTCTCGGAGGAAGTTTCGAAATGACGAAGCGAAGTCATATTTGGAATCAGAGGCCCGATCCGGAGGCCCGGGATGTGGTGCGTGAAATAAAAGAGGATCTGCGCAAAAAATTGTTCTGCGCGTGTAGTATCCTCGGGTTTCACGGAATCGAGCAGTTGAGGTGCACAATCATTGCGCGCCTTGGTTCTGCGCAGCGAGATTTTGCGCGCCGGCGGCTCTCGGCACGGAATATTTTGCGCACCGCCTGGATTCCACACCGGACGTCGCCTATAAATAGAAGGTGACCCCGAACGGTTTGGGGGTTGCGGAATTCGAAGCGACTCTCGTGTGAAAAATTCGGCTCCCACTGCGCGCAAGATGACATCCAGGTAATCCCTCATTTTGCACAACCTTGCCCTGGAGTTCGCCTTTGCACGCAACTCCACCGGCTTATGCAAATTTTCCCCCTTCCCCGGGTAACAGCCTTGCGCGCAATCCGTGCCTCATGCGTGAAAAACCCTGCGCGTAATTCCCTCTCCGCCCGCAATTCTGTTGCTCCAATTGTGTATCATCCCGGTGTTTTTCATGCAAACCTTCTTTTTTACGCGCAAAGCCTAGTATCCTTCACCTTAATGCCCCTTGGCTGCCCCTCTGAACCGGTACCTGATGTCTCCCCTGCCGGGCATGCGCGCCATGCGTTGTTTTCCCGTACGGCCTTCCAGGCTCGAGCGAAGTAACCTCAATGTCCCTTGGGCCGTGTTTCCCATTGCGTTGCTTCGCCTTATACTTATCCACATAGGAACAATGACGACTATTGATTTTTCGCATAGTCACGCTAACGTGGACCCCCCGGTGGTTCGCCTTGCGGCCCCCCTTCACCATGGCCTTGCCGATGCCTTCCCTCCCACAAGGGGTAGTGGGCGTTGGGCATGTATGCCCTAGGGGTGTGGAGAGAACCCACCTCTTCTAAGCTTCATGACATTAAACTGTTAAACACCTCATCCTTAACACATGAAGTTAAACTATGGTCCGACCCCATGCTTCGCATGCAGGGTCCCTCCAACTCGGACATTTTTTACGCCTCTCATCTCCATGGTAATGGACTCTTCCTCACATGGAATGAGATCCTCCTTGTCGGACTGGCGTTTTTCCGCAGGGGAAGGGCCGCCTCAGAGCATAATCCTTTAGCCTTTCAATGGATAACTGCACCCATGCATCTCCGTACTTCCCCCTACCAAGGCCGGTGGAGTCCCTTTTCCACTACACTTTGTCGAACCACGGGCCTCCACCCTAGAGTAAGCCCCGACACCAAAGGCCTGTACCCACAAATAAGCCCCTTTTCCCTCTTTGGGCCGCCTCATAGCGTAAGCCCCATCCTAGCAAACTACGTGGACTTTGATCTGTGCTAGCGCATGGTACGTAGGAAGCCTCCATGAGGTTCAAGCCCACCACCCGGTTGTTCCGACCTCTTCACGTCGGTTCACCAACCACCATGGGCCGCCCAAGATCATAATCCCCATACCGCCATTATGGTTCGCCTCAGAGCGTAAGCCCCATATCCACTTTGGGCCGCCTCAGAGCTTAAGCCCCATACCACCATTGTGGGCTGCCTTAGAGTGTAAGCCCCATATCCACTTTGGGCCGCATCAGAGCATAATCCCCATCCACCATTTCCGCTACCTAGCGTCACCTGGGCAGCACCCTTGCGTAAGCCCCAATCCATCTCGAACTACGTGGACTTTGATTCCCTGCCACGAGGATACGTAGGGAGTATCTTCAAGGCTAAAGCCCAACTACACCGTCACACTTGCAATGGTCCCATTTCATCCCCCCTTCATTTCATTAATCCATCCACCACCCATCCTGATTCTTACCCGGGCTGCCACATCTCGGTGAGATCATGCCACCCCATCCCACTCCATGACATCTGGGAAGCCACCCACGTGCTGGCCCCAACATCGGTGTTCCCCTTAGTGGCCCTTCAACCCGATCTGTCCCCACAAGATGTTAAACTCGCAGCCTACCTCATGTTAAACATGAGATTCCTGAGGAAAACCTCAGATGACACGCCCTTGGAGTATCCATCTCCGCAAGACTTTAAAATCAAGACATACCCCATGTTAAACATGGGATGCTATGGAAAACCTAAGATGGTACATATTCCCCGCCTTTGATGTGGGATGTCTCAGGCTTCCGCGCCCTCGAGAAGCCCTGTGATGAGGGACCAAGGACAGACATGCCAATGACGCCCCAACGTGACCATTCTCCTCACTGAAGGATGATGCCCCGACAAGACCCCATGGAGCGTCTTGACGGAAGTAGAATAATTAACTGGCGTCCATGTAGATATGGCACCTATAATGAGATTCATGAGCACTTCTTAAATCTATGAGGGAGACCCAGACTAGGTGATGAGAAGTGAGGAGGAATCCACGGAAGGAAGAACCGACATCCCATCATCCTGATTTCAATCAAGGAGTAGACTTCCATGAACATGGAACATATGCCTCCCGCCTTTGGAAAGCGGGAATGCGGGGTAACAAGAAGCGTGTTCTCCCCACAGACGGATGCGTGCGCCCCGACGAATGCATCAGAGAAACAAAAAATGGTGAACCTGACGTGAATCTCTTCTCCTCAATACATGGAATGGTAGCAGTCGGGGCATCAAAAGATTATCATGTAACCAGGTCCGGGTAACCCTCACAGGGACGTGAACCCGCCAGGGGTCGAGGCCATTAGGACGTTGACCACTCCGTTCTGCGACGTTGTCAGCGTGGATCCCTCTCGCTGACTATTGATGATGGAATGACGCTGGGCCTTGGTTGTTGATCTCTTTTCCTATTGATTCTAATGGGTTCATATCCCTGCTTCTAGGAATCAGATCAATACATTCGGAGCTCGATCGCCACCTGTCCACTGGCGCATGGGCAGGGGTAGCACCGACGAGGCTACCCCGTGTGGTCCCACCTATTCCATGGTCGGTCCGACTTCAACCGCCATAGCAGTCGGGCGCTCGCTCCCCCTCTCCCCATCAGAAATAATCCAGCGGAGGGTGATCAATGACCTGGGTCGTAGGTATGATGAGGAAGGTATCATCCCCACCAGGGGCATGGCCTGTTTGGATCTAGAGGCGGCTGCCCCTCACCACCATCACCGCCCTCGAGGGCCGCGCAGGGAGCCGCCGCTCCCCACTCCGATGTTAAACTGCTTTGGGAGCCTATCACCGGAGCGCCTTGACACATCCCTCCCCTACGCCAATGAGGTGGGGTATGTCTGGGTCCACTTGATCGGAGATCCGTCTCAGGGCATAATGGCAAGAACCCCAGCCAGGCTGCGTCGAATTCATCGTCCGGATTCTCGTGCCAAGGACCATGAAATCTCTATGCCCACACCACTGACTCCAATCCATCCGACTCGACGCCATCGTCGGGCACGAGCAGAAGAGAATGCTCATCATGGGGAACCAATCATAGCAGCCACTATGTCCCGAGCCACTACTGATGCCTCCTACCAGATCCCCACACATGTTGAGAAGGGGCAGCCTCATGCCTGACTGGGATCGAAACCCCGACCGCCCTGCAGGAAAGTTGGGTCATATTTCTCGGTCGCGGGCACTGGAAATGGCCACCACGGACCAATCCGCGATAGTTCCACCCACCATGAGGGCTCATTCCATGCCACCGATCTATAAAGCCAAAAGCTTCATCGCGATGGATACGCTCCAGGTCTGACCCTTTCCAGCGCCCACTGCATGGGGTATGAGGTAACTCCCCCTACCGCCGGCTCCGAATATGGGACCGTTGCGTATCCAGTCGCTCACTAACTTGGAGTTCCTCCCCATGTTTCTTTCCACATCTGTCTCGGTGCTTCTCGCACCCTGACCATTAGTCCCCTCTTCCCCAGCTCTATTGCGGTCAGGGGACCCCTTGATCGAAATCATCCTTACCCTGAGGAGCCACCCAGGGGAAGGTAGTTCGGGCGTCGTAGTCGTAGAAGGAATGTCCGGGGAGTCCGGACGGAAATTAGACCAGTCCATTTCTCGGATTCTCAAGCGGAGTACGACTCGACGATGGAACCTTACCCCGAACCCTTCGAGTTGAGGGCAGGGATGGGGACGCGGCGCGTAATTCTCGTACTCCCTGAATGTGATATCTGTATGATTCCCTCCTCCCTTCGAAGGTATATCAAGGAGGATGAGGACTTGGCATAGCCCCAATGGTCAAACCCGCAGTTTCCACTGGCCTCCTCGGAAGCACCTCTCGCCCATGTCAGGGAGGTTGGGGATCTTTTCATGGGATTGATGAAAGAGTCATGAGGCGACACACCCTCGGCGAGCACCGACGCTGTGACAGGAGGCCCATTCGCCGACCCATCATATCGTGACGTGGCAGCCAGGGCACTGCAACCCCTAGAGGATGAACCAGGGATCAGCGGCCAATCGGCCTGTTCGCCGTATTCCCCACCGGCCAGCCCACCGGCCCGCCGGCCTGCCTCGGCGCCATTGCCAGTTCCCCGACTATCTTCGGTGAACGAGCTGAGGCATAAAGGTCTGGACCCCAAACCGGAGTCATCGAGATTCTATACCGTTCTTGTAGCAGGCCACTTCCCTGAGATGTTTTGGCCGGTCGTAGAATCGGATTTTGATGTGCTAGAGTCACTCACCCCAGGAGAGTTTGAATGCTTCCTCCAAACCCTCCGAGTGACCCACTCCCGGATTCGCTATCAGCTAGCGCCTTATCCTGGGAGCCAAGCGCATCTCAAAGAGATCAGTGAGTAGTGCCATCGGGTTGACCTGGAAGCGCTCCCCGTGGTTCAGCACCCCGAGTCGTTGGGTCACCACGAGGCCCTCCAGCAACAATGCGTCCAGAGTTTTCAAGTACTACACAAAGTTATTGAGGAATCCACCCCCTACGCGCACATCTGCGGATGGGGGAAATACACTGCTCTCCTCTTCTGTACGATCCGCCGAAAGCCCGATTCGCAGGGCGGCCCTGAGGGAACATCGCCAGGGGTAGTGGCAGTCAACATGGCTGACATTATAGATGAGGGAAACGGTGTGGAGCCCATCGATGGGGACTCACCCACTAAGGACAGGCCTCTACTGGACCCATCTGAGATAATTAATCGCCAACAGAGGATCCTCCTAGGTCTTCATGTACCCATGGAGGCACTGACACCGGGCCTAAACATCAGCAAGGGTAAAGAGCCCGTCGGGTCTGTCAAACTAGCCGACCCATCTGCCTCGGTGCAGAAGGTAGAAGAAGATCACGAGAAGGCCATGCTACGCCAACAGATGGCTGAGAAAAAGAGGCTGGTTGATTAGATCTTGGTCGAATGCATTGCAGAGCGGCGGCCTACCTACGTTGACCCTAAACCAGGACAACAGGGGCAGGAGCATCCACCCCATGTGGAGGTTCCACCGGGCAACCGTGATCATGTCGTGTTTGCCGAAAGGGGAGACACCGGATCCCATGGAAAGAGGGCACGATATGTTTCTCCGAACCCCCCCGAGCGACGACACCACCTGGGGGACCCTGCTCGGTTTCCTCCCGCTGCCCCGAGAGTCGCTCCACCAGCTTCCCCACTAGCCGATGAGAGCGTCTACCATATAGAAGAGCCTGGCAACGTGATTATGGTTAGAGATCCCTATCAGGATAGAAATCCGCATCCGCATGATCTGATGGAAGTACTCATCGCCCGCTTGGAGGCCCTGGAAACTCGGTAGGTGGCAATCCCACCAGACGGCAAGCCATACCCACCATGGGTGGATGACAAGCCAGATCTGCCGGGATTTGGGAACCCCTCTTTTTCCACCATTAATGGGACTGGAGACCCGCCACAACACTTGGCCCACTTCAACTCGAGGTGTGGGCCTATGTTAGGGACTTCGGCGCAGCAGGAGGATGCCATGCTCTGGTGCTTCGTTCAGACACTGGAAGGACCAACATTGTTCTGGTACAACCAGATCCCAGTTGGATCTGTGACAAGCTGGGAGGACCTTTTCCTAAAATTCCTCTACCAGTTCAGTTCCACAACCCAGAAGATGAACATAGCAGAGCTCTTCAGGTGCATGAAAAGGCCCGACGAGCGAGTCGCGGACTTCGTCGCCCAGTGGAAGGGGCTCAAGTAATCCCTTGACATGCCACTGACTCAGGAGAAATTACTGATGATGTGTGTAAGGAACGTCAAGGCAGAGTTTGTTCCTTCTCTGATCATGCAGAATTACCCTGGAGGGTTTCGGGACTTCTCAGACAAGGCTCGGCGCCTCGAAGAAGCCCCACAAGAGGCCGTGCAAGCACGCCTGTTACCTCCTGTAATCTCTGTAAGGAGAGCCACCAAAGCCGAGCCCACTGCTGTAGCTCATAAAGAGTCCCCCTAACAGCTAGAGTTGCTTACAATAAGGCCAGATCAGCAGGCTCATAGGGTTCCACCCCCACGGGCATAGCCTCTGGCCCAGTAGCGACCGCCTCAAAATCGGAAGGCGCCTCCGCGTAACGTGCCGCCGCCACCCAGGCGAGATAATCCATCTCTGCCTCCTCAGCCTACTCCTCCGACCCCTGGTCATGGTCAGCCCCCAAGATCCCCCTTTCCAGATAGAAGTAATCAGACTTACTCCTTTGGCGAGGTCTAAGTCCCCAGTTATTTCCGTAGCGCCTTGGAGCAGAGGATCGTGTGGCTGCTTGAGTGCCGGAAGCCAGAAGAGGCGTGTCTCACTGATCACCCTAACTAATTCCCTTATCACCAAATCCTGGGACACACCATCCAGCAATGCTATGTGTTCACGGACTGGCTCCAAGAACAGATTGACAAAAACCTAGTCAGGTCGGGCCCAGCCCCGGCATAGGTGGTTGGTGTCTTCGTGAGATCATATGGCAGTAGTGACAACGGGGATGAGTGGGAATAGGTTTCCGACCATGGGTCCCAGAATTATAATGACTTGATGGCCCGTTGGACGGTCTCCCATTCCCATGGAATCAACCGTTCCCACCTGAGTCAGCCAAGTCCCTCGGAGTCTGCGAGCGCCGCTTTGGCATCTTTGTCCCAGCCGACTTCATCCCAGAAGAGCAGGCGGCGACGCAAGAAGAAAGAACACGCCCTGTCATTACCATCATCTTCTCGCACGCTTGGCGATTTCATGCCCCCAGAAATGGGGATCCCTCCGACACCCCATTCGATAGTGGATGACTCCTCGAGTGAAGGTCAGGGGTACGCTTCGGTTAACACCGTAGAGTTGGTAAATCCATTTTTGACTCCCGACGATAAGGAGCGCCAGGTGGACCTCCCCAATGTCCCCAGTCATCACCAACGTCGACGGAGCTGTGGCTACGTGAATCAAAGGGGCACGACAGTCGTCACCTCCAGTCAGGTCGTGCACGCTACGGAGACCAGGTAGCAAGCCTGGTATAGAGAGCAGCACTGAGGACTCCCTCACCCGGTGACAACAGGTTCGATTCCACCACCGTTTGTGTTGCTGGATCGGGCGGAACTGCCTTTCCTACGACGCAACCACCCCAGCTCTGCCACTGGCCGACTACGGCCTTCCAGTCCTAGCATGAAAGCCACCTCCCGGGCATCAGCTAGTGAACAGCGGGATGTTCCTAGTACCAGTCAGTCACTGGTCCCGCCAGTAGGGCCCGTCATGCCCCCAATCGCAGAGCGACCTCCTATAAGTAGAAGCTCGCGTTTGGTGTGAAAGTATGATGTCCTAAAGCATATGGTCGTCATTCTGGAAAGGCTTTCCATCCTTGAGGCCCTTCGCCTATCATCTGAAATGCGTGAGGCACTCGCCGAGGCTCTAAGGCTCCCCCTCCAGTTTGAAACGGAGGTAGCGGCCACAGAATCCTTCCACACTAAGGTGACTATGGACGCCGAATGTTAGGCGGTTATCTCGTTTTCCGGGGAAGATGTAGACCATCCCATACAGGGGCACATACGCCCATTGTACATCACCGGATAGTTCAATGGCATGGAAGTCTGTCGTTGTCTTCTCGACACAGGTTCCGGGAAAAAACTGATCCAAAGTCGGACACTGCAAAAAACTGGGGTTTTATGATGATGATTTAACTCCCTCCGACCTCAGAATCCAATGGTATGATAGGACCGAGAAAATTCCACTCGGTATGATTTTTTAGAAGACCCAGTTCAGCGGCTTGATTGCCAATACCAAATTCATGGTTGTCTCTCAGGACAACGCCTACAACATGTTAATGTGCAGGCCGTGGCTCCACCTTCACGCGGCGGTTCCATCATCGTACCATCAGTGCCTCAAATACTCCCTTAAGGTTCGAGTGGGTGTGATCCAAGGAGATACATCTCCGTTTTCCTCTTGTGAAGCTCGTTACTTGGACACTGACTATTACAGGAGAAAGGAAAAGCAAATCCTGGCAGATGAGGTTGAGCCCGCCGCTGTCACGAGTGATCCCTGGGCAGGTTTGGATGACGCATATGTATTCCCAATCCATCGGTTGGAGGCCACGAATCCCGAAATGGGAGAGTGCATTGTTGTCTAGGGTATCATAGGAAGGTATATTTCCGGGTCTAAGCAACAGCAGGAAATCACCTCGTACTCTTACACCAACCAGGCTAAGGTGATCCCCGAGCCTCCTAACCCTGTACGATATCGGGATGTTGGCCTCCTGGCAATAGCAGTACATGATACGTGTCTGTTTCGCCAGGCCGGAATCGACCGGCTCAAGCCAACACGTCACCACTTCTTTGATGTCGTAAAGCATGGACCCTTGGGACGAAGGCCGGATGGGATTGGGTCAACCCCCTTCGTCGCCATGGTCTCCGCGATGCATTAGTCTCTCGTCGTGACAACCTCTACCGCCCATGCCGGAGATAGCTCCCCATCAGGGTCGAGTAGCCCCGAAACGGCTCCCTCCATGGACCATCCTTCTACAAGAGGAGAAGAAGACATGGAAGATGCTCCTCCTACCTTTGAGGAGGGCATCTCCACCACGGTCGACGAGTTAGTGCAGGTGAAACTCGGTAGCGAGGCGAACCCGAGACCCACATTGGTCAGCGCCGCAATTCCCCCCGAGGAATGACAATAGTACATAGACTTCCTCAGAAATCACCTTGATGTGTTTTCCTGGAGTTATGAAGAGATGCCGGGACAAGATCCCTAGGTAGTCGTCCACCGCCTTGGCCTCCCAGAAAACCATCGCAGGTTCAAGCAGCCTCCCAAGAAGATGCACCCCTCTCATGGTGCCATGGTTGAGGCTGAAGTTGATAAGATTATCAAGGAAAAATTCTTCAAGGAAGTCCAGTACCCCAGGTGGCTATCCAACATTGTGCCCATCAGGAAGAATAACTGGCAGATCAGGGTCTGCATCGACTTCCGAGATCTTAATCACCACTATCCAAAGGATGACTTCCCCCTTCCCATGAAAGAGCTATTGATCGATGCAACAGCCGGGTTCCAAGCTCTCTCCTTCATGGATGGGTACTTCGGGTACCACCAGATCCGGATGGCCCTCGAGGATGAAGAGTTCACTTCCTTCAGGTCCCCCCAGGGTACTTTCTGCTACCGGTTTATGCCCTTCGGCTTGAAGAATGCGGGTGCCACCTATCAACGGGCCATGCACCGCATATTCAAGCCGATCCTCGGAACACTGGTGGAGTTCTATGTAGACGACCTGGTGGTTAAATTTCATCAATTAATGGACCATCTCTAAGACCATGAAAAAGTGTTCGGTTTCCTCTGTTCTCGCCACTTGAAGATGAACGCGTTGAAGTGTGCCTTCGGGGTCACCTCCGGAAAGTTTCTTGGCATCATTGTTAGGTATCGAGGTATCGAGATCAACCCCGAGAAGATCAAGGCCATCAGTCAGATGCCTCCTCCAAATTATATTCGGGAGATTCGAGGCCTCCAAGTCCACTTAGCCTATATACGCCGATTCATCGCGAATCTGGCCAGCAAGTGTAAGCCATTTTATCGGCTCATGAAGAAGGGTGCCGCCTATGGGTGGGATGAAGATTGTCAGATCGCTTTTGATGAAATCAATCAGTATCTGCATCAACCTCTGGTCATGATGCCACCCATTCTTGGAAATCCTCTGGTCCTTTATGTGACCACCCTAGATCGATCCCTCGATGCCCTTCTCACCCATAAGAACAATGAGGGAACATAGAATAGCCTCTACTACCTCAGCCTCATGCTCCTCGACGCCAAAATTTGATATTCTCCCATCGACAAGAGCTGCCTGGAGCTCGTATTCGCCATACAAGAATTGCGGCACTACTTGCAGCACCACGAGGTACAGCTGGTCTCTCGGGTAGACCCACTGAAATACATCCTGAACCGACCTATGTTGACTGGCTGATTGGAACGCTGGTTGTTGATCCTCCAACAGTTCGACATTAGGTTCGTACCTCAGAAGGTCGTCAAATGACAGGCATTGGCAGACTTCTTAGTTGCCCACCCAACACCTGTGGACCAACCACTGGATTTGGGCTTTCCTAATGAGGAAATCCTCTCAGTCGATCACGCCACCCCATGCTGGCAGATGCACTTTTACATTGCCTCCCAAATCCCTACCGGTTGGAGTCTCAATGATCCTAGGATTAACAGAGTGGGCCTGGGTATCATCTTCATCACCCCAGAGCAAGCCGTTCTGCTATATTCATTCTTGTTGTCAGAAGGCTGCTCCAACAATGAGGCAGAATATCATGCCCTCATCACTGGCCTCGAGTTGGACCTGGAGGTCAAAATACCCCATCTGTGTGTGAAAGAGGACTATGAGGTATTCATCAAGCAGGTTAATGGTGACTATGCTGTTAGGAAGCCAGAACTCGTGCCACTACTGGAGTGCACCCACCATCTAATGGCTAAGTTCCCCTCCTGACCAGATGTCGTTCACATCCCCCGGTCACAGAACAGTCGAGCAGATGCTTTGGCCAGCCAGGCCGCATCACTTGCGGAGCCCGAACATTATGACCTAATCATCCACGTGGCGCACCAGAGATTCATTTCTCCTTTTATCCTAGAGGGAAATCGTGGCCCGCGAGTGAACCATATCATCGCTGGTGCCTCTACTTTAGGACCCTCTGGGGTTTTCAGGCATGGTGATCGAGACAGTCCCTGACTATAGGATTCCCTTGGTTGAATATCTCCGGCACGACAATCTCTTGATGAACCGAGCATATCGGGAATGAATCTGGCACCACGCTCCATAGTTCACCCTTCAAAATGGTCCTAGCCATGAGCAGCTCCTTTACAGGCGCAGGTTTGATGGTGTTCTCCTATGTTGACTTCAAGTAGTCGAGATCCCACATGTCATGCAAGAAGTGAACGCTGGTTCCTATGGCACCCACCAGGCCGGGTCGAAGTTGTCCCACCAGATTCGGAGGCTGGGATACATCTGGCCCTCCATGATCTGCGACTGCATCGAGTATGCCAAGAGGTGTCATGCGTGCCACGTTCATGCTAACTTTGTGCACCGGCCAGCATAGCCACTCCATACCACTAAGTATTCTTGGCCCTTTGCAGTCTGGGGGTTGGATGACGTAGGGCCTTACCCACCGGCGACGGCCCTCCAGTGACGGTTCATCTTAACCGCTACGGATTTATTCTCAATGTGGGAAGAGGCAATCCCGATCAGGGAAGTCAAGTCTTGTTCTATCGCTGATTTCCTGAGCTCCAATATCATCTACCGGTTTGGAATACCCCACGCTATCCTCACGGATAATGGAACCAACTTCCGAGCGGCCGAGCTGAAGAAATTGTACGCCAAGTACAACATTCGCTCTAACCACACCTCCTGATATCATGCGTAGGCGAATAGACAGATTGAGGCATTTAACAATACCCTCTCTAACATTCTACAAAGAAATGGTTGGTCAGAACAAGAAAAGTTGGCCGGACTAGCTCCCAAACGCCCTCTGGGCATATAGGACGATGACCCGTAACTCCACCCAGGTGACTCTGTATTCCCTGGTATAAGGAGTTGAGGCTGTCCTGCCCATCAAGATCCATCTTCCCTCATTGCGCACGACGGTCTATGACCAGCAAGCTCCGGATAGAGTTTTCGAGATTCGCATAGCCGAATTGGAAGCGCTAGATGGAAGTAGGCTTCAGACTTTACATAATATGGAAAGTCATCAGAGAAAGATGGCTTGAGGTTTCAATAAGAAGGTTCACCTCCGCTCCTTCCTGATAGGTGACCTGGTGCTGGCTCTCAGAGCGCTAATGACTCACGGAAGGAAACCACCCAAGTTGGAGCCCAAGTGGGAGAAGACTTGTATTGTCCATAAGGTCTATCTCAATGGTGCGTATTCCCTGGTGACTATGGTTGGTGAGGGTATCACTCCTCCCACCAACGCCAGGTTCCTCAAGAAGTCCTTTTCCTAATCCTACTGTAGGGTCCAGCATGCCCTTAAACTATAGGGTCTAGCATGACCATAAAACTGTAGGGTCCAACATGACCATAAACTATAGGGTCCAGTATGACCTTAAACTGTAGGGTACAACATGACCATAAACTATATGGTCCAGCATGACCTTAAACTTTAGGGTCTAGCACGACCTTAAACTACACTCTGCCCTACATCTGGACTCCGTGGTCCGAGCTCTAAGACATAAAACTAAGATCCTCTTCTGGTTCTGCCCTTTTCATGGTCCGAGTTCTAAGACCTAAAACTAAGATCTGTATTTCATCCAATATGACGTTAAACTATATTTCCAGAACTACCTGTGACTTGATTCTCATCCTGATGATATATGTAGGAATGCCCGGACGTTTCGTTTCGGGTCCAGCCCCAGGAGTTACCAAACTCCTCCCTTTCCTGTGGTCCGAGTTCTATGACCTAAAACTAAGATCCATATTTCGTCCTACATGACGTTAAACTGTGCTTTAAGAACAACGTCTAGCTTGATTCCCATACTAATGGGATACGTAGGAACACCCAGACCTTTCATATCTGGGTCCATCTTGAGGTCCGCTATCGCGCATATCTCACCTTCGGGATCAAGACCACAGGATCGAGTGGCGTGGTATGGGATTATGTCGTCATTCACGTCGGGTTTGCAATAGCAGCACCACACGCATCCTGTCTATAGGATTATCCCTCCTATGTCATGTTTCCCATGGCAATTAAAGAAGACGTCTAGAACTACATATGGCTTGATTCCCATCCTTATGGTATGCGTAGGACTGCCTAAACACCTAGATCTCAGGTCCAGCCCCATCTCTTAGGAGATCCCATGATCTCCCGGTTGCCAGGGTGTTGGGCATTGTGCCCCCTCTTTTTCCCAGGGATCCGCCATCTTTTGGATGCTCTCAGACTGAACCCTCTGACCCTTTCCAGTGGTCTGCTAATGTTCTTAGGGTATTCCGGTCTAGGACCTGGAGTACCAGATTCAACTTAGGCATGTTCCATCCACTTGCCAAACTTTGTGTTTCCCTTCATTCGGGCCCCCATCATCTTTCACACCCTGAGGGACCCCCAAGAACGGTCTGGATACAATGCCCAAGGGCTCTCCTACCGTCACGGTCCAACGCTCACGAGGGTTTCATACAAAAAATTGATACAAATCCCGCGTTGCGAACATGGTCAGCGATTGATGCTCATTTGTTTTTCCCCATGGCTAAAACGACAGGATGCTGTGTTGAGAACATGTTTAGCAGTAATCCTCAGTCGTCACTCCAGCTTCCCCGGGCCCTGAATGTCGGTGGCATGGTTCATGTTATGTTCCACCCCACCATGTCAAGGTGGAATCTCGACACTCCTTGTACTAACCCTCAGTACACCCCCACATGTCAGTCAGACCAAGCAGCATAACTGTGTCACTCGGGGCTCCCAAAGTCTAAGCGCTATAGTATGGGCTTGAGTTTTCTCTTTGCAGGTTGTGTGCAGCTTGACCCTCATCCCAACGGGAAATGAGGAGTCACTCGGACATTGCGTTTCGGGCCCAACACAGCTGGGAGCTAGAATCTCCTGTCTCCCTCCTGATGGTTGGACCCCCGCCGGCCCCTTGGCCCGAGGCTCATCTCTCGGAATCGCGCACAGTGATGTTATCGCATCGTGTGTGTTCCGTCAGGTCCTAACCTTATGACCTTAAACTGTGTGATGGTCCAAACCTTATGACCTTAAACTATGTTGTTGGTCCAAACCTTATGACCTTAAACTATGTGTAGGTCAAAACCTTATGACTATAAATTGTGTTGTTGGTCCAAACCTTACGACCTTAAACTGTGTGATGGTCCAAACCATATGACCATAAACTACGTGATGGTCCAAACCTTATGACCATAAAATGTGTTGTTGGTCAAAACCATATGACCTTAAACTCTGTTGTTGGTCCAAACCTTATGACCTTAAACTGTGTTGTTGGTCCAAACCTTATGACCTTAAACTGTGTTGTTGGTCCAAAACTTATGACCTTAAACTGTGTTGTTGGTCCAATCCTTATGACCTTAAACTGTGTTGTTGGTCCAAACCTTATGACCATAAACTGTGTGATGGTTCGAACCTTATGACCTTAAACTGTGATGTTGGTCCAAACCTTAGGTCTTTAAACTATGTGATGGTCCAAACCTTACGACCTTAAAATGTGTTGATGGTCCAAACCATACGACCTTAAACTGTGGTGTTGGTCCAAACCATATGACCTTAAACTGTGTTGTTCGTCCAAACCTTATGACCTTAAACTGTGTGATGGTCCAAACCATATGACCTTACACTATGCTGTTCGTCCAAACCTTATGACCTTAAACTGTGTGATGTTGGTCCAAAACTTATCACCTTAAACTATGTGATGGTCCAATCCTTATGACCTTAAACTGTGGTGTTGGTCCAAACCTTATGACCTTAAACTGTGCTTTTGGTCAAAACCATACGACCTTAAACTGTGTAATGGTCCAAACCATACGACCATAAACTGTGTGATGGTCCATTCTCTAAGACCTTAAACTGTGTGATCGTCCAAGCTCTAAGACCTTAAACTAAGATTCTTTCAAGAACAACGTATGGCTTGATTCTCAACCTTATGAGATACATAGGAGCGCTCGTGCACATCCCTGTGGGCCCAGCCTACTTTCTTCTTCGGTCCCTTGACCTAAAACCTCTCCCAAGGGGTTTGTGCGGTGTGACATGGGATTATGTCCTTGTTCACGTCGGGTTGTTCACCGAACCGTACACACCCCCTATTTTTTATGGTCCAAACAATATGACCTTAAACTATGATGTTGGTCCAAACCTTATGACATTAAACTGTGCTGTTGGTCCAAGCCATATGACCTTAAACTGTGTTGTTGATCCAATCCTTAAAACCTTAAATTGTGTGATGGTCCAAACCATACAACCTTAAACTGTGTGATGGTCTAAGATCTAAGACCTTAAACTAAGACACTTCCAAGAACTACGTATGGCTTGATTCTCATCCTTATGAGATATGTAGGAGCGCCCGGGCACTTCCCCGTGGTCCCAGCCTTCTTTCATTTTCGGTCCCTTGACCTAAAACCTCTCCCAAGGTGGTTGTGCGGTGTGACATGGGATTATTTCCTCATTCCCGTTGGGGTGTTCACCACACCATACACACCCCCTTTCTATGACTTGCTCTCTCTTGTGGGATTGCACGATGTGGTGCGGGATTATGTTCTCATTTAAGTCGGGTTACTTGACGTTCTGTGCTTATCCCCGGATGAGATGTGTTCTCCATCCCGCATGACGTTAAACTGTATTTCATCCAACATGACGTTAAACTGTGATTCATGAACTACGTGTGGATTGATTCTCATCCTAATGAGATACGTAGGACCGCCCGGACATTTCATTTTGGGTCCAGCCCCATGGATTACTGAACCCCATCCTTCGTTATTTTCGGCCCCTCGGCTCGACTTCATGGGAAGTGATGTAATCGGGACGTCTACCTTGAGCAGGTTCGGGATGCCCCATGGTAATAATGGGAAGCGGAAGTTCTCTCACCAAAGAGGTCCTTCCTGGAAATTAGGATGACTAGGAATCAGGTCAGTATGTCCGCCTAATGCACCTTCGCCATGGTGTCACAATTTCGAGAGTGTTGGACTCTTTTCGAACAAACCACCACCCTACCATCCACACTTTGCGTCCCCCTAATTCGGATCCTAATTTTCTTTCATGTCTAACAGGACCCCCTAACAGTATGGATGCTCGACCTATGGTCCGTCTACAATCCTGGGACAATGTTCCGAAGGACTGGTCATGTTTTTCGGGACCCCCTAATAGTATGGATGCTCGACCTTTGGTCCGCCTACTGTCCTGGGCCAACATTCTGTAGGACTGGTCATGTTTGATGGGACCCACTAACAGTATGGATGCTCGACCTATGGTCCGCCTATTGTCCTAGGCCAACGTTCCAGAAAACTGACCGACGATATTAGAGTTTGGACCAGTGTTGCGAACATGGTTAACGGTCATCCCTCATTTATTTTCCCCATTCCAGGCCAACATGATATGGATGATGTGTTTCCGCCACGGTTGACAGTTATCCTCCCTCGTTGTGCCACATTGATTTCCGAATCTGTGCAGCGTGATTCACCCTTGCTCTCTATCCCCCTATGTTCAGATGGATTTCAATCCCCCCGACATCGCCCCACTCGTGTGTTAAAGCACATTGAGAAGTCGACACATCAATCGGCCTAGGGTTTCCTCAGAAATCTAGACCCAATTTTGGATGCCTGAAGCTTGGTCAATGCCCCATAGTTGGACGGAATGATGGCACAAGCATCCTTGGCTTCTCGCGTTGAGCGCTACCCACATGATCCTAGGGATGAGTTATTTGTTTCGAAACTATGTTTGAGCATATTAAACCAAGAGTACAAATGAATGGATTTGGCCATTTATTGGATTGAGATGATGATCAGTATAAGCAAGAATTTCATGAGATGGCCAAAACAAGACCTTAGGGATCAGGATGCTGAAATGATCTTTCCAGCACTGCTACCCTTTGGCTGGTAGCCTCCAGGACCGCTTCTCTCTCTTTGAAGACTCTCTCCTCATCATCCACCACAGAGCGTAGCTCGCCAGCCCTAGCTTGTGCATGTTCCCGGTCGGTTCGAAGTACGATCATCTGGTGACTCGCCTCCACCAGTTGTTCCTGCATGTCATCCAGCTGGGCCGTCAGTTGCTCCACAAGCTTAGAGCATGTTGCGATTAAGGCCTCCTTCTCTGCCGCCTACCCTTCGATGTGCCATATTTCCTGCTCCGCCCTCAGCAGTGCTTGAGCACTCACCGATCCTCCCCGGCACTGGGCAATGTCGGTGTACCGGCTGCTCTCGCATATCTTTTTGTCCATGTAATCACGGACCGTCAGATGAAGATTTTGAGCGTCATCCCCTCCGGTGCACAGGAAACGCAACCAGGTCTGAAGTGATCACATTTTCCTCAGCCAATCCATCTGGGGCTATCTGAGGATGCGCTAGATACACTTATACCCTTTGTGCCATGTCATCCGGCTCTCCTCGGCTGCCTCTGAGTCTGAGTCATCTATCTCCTCAGGGTCAGCAGGTCGGTATATGGTGAAGGCAGCCAGCAGATTGGCAGCAGGATCCCCCATAGGGACGCCTTCATGAGGAATATGATCCTCGACGTCTGGATGACCTTTTCTCTCGCCCTAGCAGCGATGATGCCTCCATCAGCTTTCGACCTCGTCTTAGGAACAACACCACTGATACACGCTGCCCCCTGTTCACCAATTGTCGGGGCCGACTGAGTGAAGGGAGCATGTTCTGAATGAGGTGGTATGTCCGCCGCTGGTCCACTCACAGATGGTCTGGGCTCCACAGCCTGACGTGCCTCCAGGGTTGATATCACTACACAAGGAATACACTGTTCAGACGAGATCTTTTGACACCAAGCGCCAGTAGTGAAGCGTGAGACTTACAGGAGTCCAGAGCGTAGGTCCCCAGTGTTTCGGCCGCTATAGGAGCTGACGTAATGGGAGTCCCCTCCGCTCTTGTAAATTCAATGATGGGTGTCGGATCCCCATCCTGTCCCACCAGTTCCTATCCTCCCTCCTCTGGTGGGGACGCCCGTCGAATGCTCAACTGCTCTTGAGTAGGATGGGGAAGTGGGTTAGAAGTTAGAAAGGAGAATGGATGAATAAGAGAAATGAATGGAGATAGATACAGACCTCGAGTATCTCGGTTATGTCGAGATCAGAGCATATAATGTCGCCGCTCTCTCGGAGACTCCCTTGGTAGGTCTCCCCTTGAGACCCCTCACCTTTGGGCTCTTCTTCTTCGTCTTCTCCCTCTCCTTCGTCCTCTCATGTTTCCTCCTACCCCTCCGACTCCTCTTCACTGTCGCCTTCTCCCGGCGGCATCACTTCCGGATCATTCTCTCAGCCGAGCATCACTTTCACTAAGAAAGGTTGCTCTGCACGCCTCCCCCTTTGGCGTGTGTATGCTTCCATGGCCGCCAGATAAGCATGTCGCCGATGGAAGTTTACTCGGCCGATAATTCGAATGAGTCCAACCTCTGGCAGTTGGATCCCTTTTGCATTATCTTCTGTCATATGGCTTCGACACTCAGTGATTGCCACAGGGTCATCTAGGCTGACCATAATGTCGGGAGAATTGCGTCTTGGGAAGGTTTGAGAAGATATATTATCTGCTTCCCAGGGAGTTCCCTGGTCGCCTCATGTGACCCCCCCTGCGGGTATCGAGGACGTGGCAACACCATGTGATGTTCCCACTGCCGAAGTCCCAGTCTGCGCAGGCCTCGCTGCCTAACGTGCCCTTGGTCCTCCACTTCTGACGGCACCGTTCCTTCTTTCCCGTCACCCAGATTCCGCGCGAGTAACCTCGAGTTGCCGGACGCTCTTGCGTAATAGCCCCTCAAGGTACGCAATGGTCTAGTGTTCGACTTATTCGGTTGATAGGCCGACATCGACCCCGGTGGGAGGAAGGGTAATGAAATCGCCAGAGCCGAAAGTGGTAAACATCAACCACATCTGGCACAGGACGCTTGGATTCTTCTCCTGCCAGACAGCCGTGAATACCTTCTTCGGCATTTGTTGGAGGCATCCGAACTTCTTGAAGAATCGGGATGGAATGTAAGGCTCGCAGATCAACTTCCCATCGATCCTTCCCATGAGCACCCCTCCCTGAATTCTCTAGAAGTATTTCTACTGTTCTAGAGTGCCTCACCCATTGTCCATCATCTGGCCGACTGGGGTGGGGAATGGGCTGAAGATGAATTTGGGATGGTTTCCAATGCGGATTCTCAGGCCCTCCTTATTGAGCGTCAATGGTGCCACCCCTGTGATGTTTAGCAGGGACGGTTGCAGACCATTTCCCGGAGGACGGACGACGTTTGGGAAAGTGTACCCACAGAGATGAGCCGCCACCCAGCCATGGATGATCTGGAAGGGACTACATACTCTCTTAGGTGAGCCCCCCTCGCGAGATGCGCCCCAAGATTGCATACATCTTGGCCAGTACGGGGACACCCAAGTTGAACCGTTTGTTTGCAGCCATGGAGCCCGCCATCACCAGTGGTGTTGGACGGACGCCCATCCTCGCGTCCCGCACCGGCAGAAGCCACCCGCTCAGAAAGGCAGCAAGTAACCCGGCATATTGAACGTTCGGGTCTCGGGCCTCAAGGACGTGGTAGCCCCATGATTGGTATTTCCCAGCCTCCAGGGTCCTCTAGTATGACCCGTCCCTGCTCCTCTGAGCCGCGGTTGGGAACCGTTTTCCCCGTCCCGGCATCTTGATGGCCAGATCCTTCTCAAGTAACAGGCTAAACCAGCCCTTGAAGGCAATGTCCTTCAGGAGGTCCTTGACCCCCAGCCTCTCATTGGCCAGCTTCAACAGGTGCCACGTCATCATAGGCATCCACGACCTGTCTCCCCATGTGTTCTTTGGAGGAAATAAATCATCATTATAGAAACCCTCCAGTGGGATACATCCGATGCAGTGAAAGTCCCAGGGACTGATGCCGACATCCCCATGATGTAGGTGGAATGTGATGGTGTCAGGAGACCACTGGGTGAATAGCTCCTGTCCGAGTTCAGGCTGGTAGTGGAAGTGGAACTGCGATGTCCATACTGCATTGAACAGGCCGATATACCATAGTTCGTCCTTGAACTGGTCACAGGTATGGTGAACCCAGAACGCCCAGGCCCATTCGCTGGTGAAGTTTCCCCCGGACCGCAGGTCCCAATCCTTCAGCTATCCCTTCGTGTCATCCATGACGCTATGACAGAACGTGCTGGTGTAGAGGGCCGAAGAATTCTCTGCCACAGGCTCGCCCTGGTAATGGTCCTAGTCCTCGAGTTCAGGGCATATACGTCCATATGTCTGGTTTCCCTGGCAGGATGGCCGTTGTTGGTGATGTTGTAGCGAGGAAGTTAGGCCTCCCGGGTCACCCAAGACCGTGACGTGTCCACTTCGAAGCCCGGCAGTGGCACCTCCTCCAGGATGCCAAAATTCTAGAGCAGGCAGTTGTCGGACATGGGATAAGTCTTCTGTGCCAGAGTCAGCAGATTGAACAAGGTCAGATTGTTAGAGACAATCACCTTGGTCCCATAAACCTCCTCGTTCGCTACTATTTCTATTCCACGGGCAGCGGCTTCCCCCTCATCAACTCGGTTTGCATCCATCTCAAATTCTTTGGGAGTTGGGAAAAATCAGGATGCAGTGCGCGGAATCGGAGAGTTTTGCGCAAAATCTAAAGGAGTTGCGCGAAATCCTAGAGATGAGCGCGCAATCGGCATGCGAAGCGTGAAAGATCCCAATTAGGCGCGAAATCACGACCGAATTTCGGAGAGAATTCTGCACTACCAGAGCGATGTTACACGCAGCCGCGGAAGTGATTTCACGCACAAGAGCGATGAGCTTATCACGTGGAAAAAGAGGAAGTACGAATCTGGGACCCAGTGCCCCTTTTTATTGGTGAGGCCAGGGTTTCGCGCCGTGTGGAAAGAGGATTCCATGTGCGTCCGTAGTTTTTCACGCCCCATCAAAATGTTTCACGCAACATGACCAGGAGACTCATCACGTCGGTGTTTCAGCGTTTCCCTTGGAATCCGATCGTTGCGACCTTTCACCGATCCGATTTCAAGGCGGGCATTTGTTGATGCCGAAAAAATGTATGTAACTCTCAGAGGAAGATTCAAAATGATGAAGCAAATTCATATTCAGAATCAGAGGCCCGATCCGGAGGCCCGGGATGTGGTGCGCGAAATAAAGGAGGATCCCCGCGCAAAATTGTTCTGCGCGCGTAGTATCCCCGGGTTTCGTAGAATCGAGCTGTTGAGGCGTGCAATCTTTGCGCGCCCCGGTTCTACGCAGCTAGATTTTGCGCCCCGGTGGCTCTCGGCGTGGAAGATTTCGCGCACCGCCTGGATTCCGCATAGGACGTCGCCTATAAATAGGAGGTGCCCCTGAACGGTTAGGGGGTTGCAGAATTTGAAGCGACTCTCATGAGTGAAATTCAGCTCCCACCGCGTGCAAGATGACTTCTAGGTAATCCCTCATTTCGTGCCACCTTTCCCCGGAGTTCGCCATTGCGCGCAACTCCACTGGCTTAACTGAATTTCCACCCTTCCTCGGGTTCCATCCTTGCGCGCAATCAGTGCCTCGTGCGCGCAAAACCCTCTGCGGAATTACCTCTCCGCGCGCAATTCCCTTGTTCCAATTGTGCTCCATCCCGATGTTTTGCGCGCAAAACTTCTTTTTTTTTGTGCAAAGCCTAGGATCCTTCACCTTGACACCCCTTGGCTGCCACTCTGCAACGGCACCTGATGTATCCCCTTCCGGGCATGCGCGCCATGCGTTGTTTTCCCGTACGTCCTTCCAGGATCGTGCGATGTAACCTCAATGTCCCTTGGGCCGTGTTTACCATTGTGTTGCTTCACCTTATTCTTCTCTGCATAGGCACTCTAACAGCTATTGCTTCTTGGCATAGCCACGCTAACGTGGACCCCCCGGTGGTTTGCCCTGCGGCCCCTTTCAACATGGCTATGCCGATTCCTTCCCTCCCACAAGGGGTAGAGGGCGTTGGGCATGTAAGCCCTAGGGGTGTGGAGAAAACCCACATCGTCCAAGCTGCAGGACATTAAAATGCTAAGCACCTCGTCATTAACACCTGGTGTTAAACTGTGGTCTGACCCCGTGCTTCGCACGCAGGGTCCCCCCAGCTCAGACATTTTTTTACGCCTCTCGTCTCCATGTGAATGGACTATTCCTCAAATGGAATGAGATCCTCCTTTTCGGAGTGGCGTTTGTCCAAGGGGGAAGGGCTGCCTTAGAGCGTAAGCCCCTACCCTCTCAATAGATAAATACACCCATGCATCTCCGTACTTCCCCCTGCCAAGGCCAGTGGAGTCCCTTTCCCACTGCGCTTTGTCGCACCACGGGCCTCCCCCCTAGAGTAAGCCCCGACACCATGGGTCGCTAACCACGCGTAAGCCCCAGTTTCCTCTTTGGGCCACCTCATAACGTAAGCCCCATCCCAGCGAACTACATGGACTTTGACCTGTGCTAGCGCATGGTACGTAGGAAGCCTCCATGACGTTAAAGCCCACCACCCGGTTGTTCTGACCTCTTCACGTCGGTTCACCAACCACCATGAGCCGCCCCAGAGCTTATGTCCCATACAACCATTGTGGGCCGCCTCAGAGCGTAAGCCCCATATCCACTTTGGGCTGCCTCAGAGTGTAATCCCCATATCCACTTTGGGCCACCTCAGAGCATAAGCCCCATACCGCCATTGTGGGCCGCCTCAGAGCGTAATCCCCATATCCACATTGGGCCGCCTCAGAGCAAAATCCCCATCCACCATTGCCTCTCCCTAGCGGCACTTGGGCAACACCCTTGTGTAAGCCCCAATCAATCCCGAACTACGTGGACTTTGATTCCCTGCCCTGGGGATAAGTAGTAAGTCTCTTCGAGGATAAAGTCCAACTACACCGTCACCCTTGTGAGGGTCCCATTTCATTCCCCCTCCATTTCATTAATCCATCCACCATCCATCTTGATTCTTACCCGGGCCGCCACATCCCTGTGAGATCATGCAACCCCATCCCACTCCATGACATCTGGGAAGCCACCCACGTGCTGGCCCCAACACCAGTGTTCCCCCTAGGGGCCCTTCAACCCGATCTGTCCCCGCAAGACGTTAAACTCGCGGCCTACCTCGTGATAAACATGAGATGCCTGAGGAAAACCTCAGAAGTCACGCCCTTTGCGTAGCCATCTCCGCAAGACGTTAAACTCACGACATACCCCTTGTTAAACATGGGAAGCTGAGGAAAACCATAGATGGTACATATTCCCCACGTTTGATGTGGGATTCCTTGGGCTTTCACGCCCTCAAGAAGCCCTGTGATGAGGGACCAAGGACAGACATGCCAACGACGCCCCAACGTGACAATTCTCCTCACCAAAGGTTGCTGCCCCGACAAGACCCCTTGGAGCGTCTTGACGGAAGCAACGTAACTAACTGGCGTCCATGTAGATATGTCACCAGGAATGAGATTCACGAGCACGTCTTAAATCTAATAGGGAGACCCAGACTAGGTGATGAGCTCCGAGGAGGAATCCACGGAAGAAAGAACCGACATCCCATCATCCCGGTTTCGATAAAGGAGCAGACGTCCCTGAACAAGGAATGGATGCCGCCCACCTTTCGAATGTGGGAGTGCGGGGAAACAGGCAGCGCATCCTCCCTACAGATGGATGTGCGTGACCCAGAGAAAGCATCAGAGCAACAATGCCATTATGAATAATAGTTTTTACCGATGTCTTCAGTGATTCTAGGGGATAGTTGATACCTTTTTACATAGTAACATATTTGTTTTTATAGAGTCCCATACTTTTCATACATAAATATTACATCATTTTTTATTAATATTCAATACATTTCACAGTAATACACTCTTGAGGAACATCGATGTTTAGTTTCTTTGGAAACATGAATACATAAACAACTAGTGCATAAAATATCAGCATCATTTCTAATTAAGTTATTCACAACTGTCACCCTTCATAGAAATATCATACGTAAAAACATTCTTCAAAACCTTAGGAAGGTAAACATAAGAAAGTGTGAGACCATATGATCATTATGGGTAAACATAAAATATATTAATCAATTATCGTATGTGAGATTTTGAATGTAAAAATGGTATTAGAACAAGATTAATACATAAAATAATCATTCTCAATCAGTCAAATATCATTAATCATGAATCATGGATTAAGGTTTTATAAAATAAATGACATAATATATAACAGTATGAAATCATTAATAATTAATCATGGTTCGTAAAAACATATTATAAGCATAAGAAAATAATTGTTGGAATACAGATATGCATAGAAAAACATTTTATTAGTTAAGAATCACATAAATGTCTATCATAGTGGTTTGGGTTCACTCTATATTCCATCATTTACTGAGTCACGGTTCACTCTAAAGACTATCTAATTAGAAAAAGTCCCTTACTAAACTAGGTTCACATATCATTCTAGCCCTTATTATCTCTTGAGATATATATAATTACCAAATGCATTAGAGGGAAATAACATACCCAAAAAACTGTGGTTTATAACATAACCACACATCCTTGGTTTATAATGAAATCACCCATCACATAATTAAATCCATTCATATGTTTTCCACAAGGTCCTAAAACAGTCATCATATCATTATATCACAACCTGTGGAAAGGATATGGGTTCATAAAAATTTCATAATCAAAATCATAGACCATTGAGAAAGAATAAATATGGTAACAATGTAGCTTATCCCTACTAAATAATAAGAAACATAAAATGATATTTTTATAGATTGAAATCATTCCGAAAGGATCATTAGAATATTTCATGAGGATAATTAAATTTTAATTTCAGAACACTTATTTTGAAGCTAAATGTTTCCAAAATATTAGGTAAAACATTTTATTCCCAATAATAATTAATGAATATAAATTAATCATTAAATAAAATAGTTTTCATGATTTTATGGAAATCCTTTCTTGCAGTGTATGTTAAAATAAAAAATATTTTCACATTTTTTATAAAAAGTTACAAGAACCATATTTGGAAATGATAAGAATATTATTTTAAAAAATAAAATTTGGAAATAAAAACATTAGTATAAATGGATTTAATAACTATTTTTAGAATTATAAATTCATTTTGAAGACATTTTAATTAAATTAATGAAATTAAAGAAAAGATTCATAGTAAAAAGATAATCATAGTTAGTTACCCTTAAAAACATTATTTCAGCGTCTTGAATACATTAATAGAGTAAAATGAAATGAAAACATGAAATATCCAGAAATATCTAGATAAAAATAATATATATGAGACTAAGGAAATATATATTATATAATTTTATCACTTGAAAATTCAATCCTAAACAATCTTGGAAAAAATGATATTATAACATAAAACCCTTATTGCTTTGATAACTATTGAGTCATAATTCCCATGATTGGAATAAAATAAAATTATTACATAATTATGATGAATATAAGGATATTCATGATACAACATAACAACCGTTCATTATATTCACTTCATAAATGAATATTGGTGTATAACATAAAATATGTCTCAATGAAACATAATTGAGACGGGGAACCCCTTTGGATTTTGTAAAGTTTTGGAACAAAATTCATTGGACGATTGAAAATAATAATGTTATATAAATACATGACATTAAATAATTCATTCTCATGAAATAAATTTTTGTGTAGTACAAACACCCTAGATATAAGAAATTTTTGTATAACATTAAAATGTGTCTCGGTAAAGAGAAATTGTGATGAAACCCTTGCCTTATATATATGTTGATTCTTAAGTTCTCTAAAATCATGGATAATGAATTTATAATTATAATAAATAGATACAATAATAATATTAATTCATATATTATCATATATTATCTACTTATATCAATTCAACACCCATTTATTAACAATTCTCTATTTAAATCGTCATTTCAGGTGTTAATTGTTTCATTTTTCTTGTGAATTTTGGATCAGTAGTTATAATACATGATATTTGATCTAGATTAATTAATATCCATAAATTTAATAATAATATAAATATAATATATATTAATTATATAGATATTTATAACCATTCAAATTAGGCGTTGATGAAAAATAAATTACATCACTATGTGGAGCAGATAGTCTATATGTATGTAAGATTTCCATTTCCATTATTCATTGGATGGAAAAAAAGAAAGATAAATATTAACTATAATTTAAAAACTAATTATTAAAAAATAAATATCATATATAAAAATTACATATATCATAATAACCAACAATACATTGATGTGATAGTCCACACATAAGCAAGGGAGATACTTTCATCTCCCATTAAATAAAGAAGAAGTGGTAAATTGTTGTCACATCATAATAATATCATCTATGTATATTGATGATAATATAATCATAATTTTTTATATATACCACATGTTCATAGGAATTATAATAATATTTTCCATTTTATATGTGAGGGAAGGGAGAAATATGAAATTTCTTAAAATATGTCAATTATACAAGGCCACTTTCATCAGAAAGTAAATCCAAATGGATAAATATTAAATATTAGGATATGATAATGTTTAAGTATATTCCAAAAAATATATAATTTTTTGAATATTTCAGGATATGATACCCTCAAATCACGTTTTATCCCCTAGATAAACTTTCTTTAACCATAACAATGGTAATAAAATTTCAGTTTTTTTACTATTCACGATTACCAAAAAATAAGGTTTACCATATTATATTATATTAATTATTATTATATAAAATATTTATTCCATTTTACAAGATTCAACTTTTATAAGTTTAATAATTTGATTTTAATTAAGTGTGAAAATAACCATGAAAATCTATTTTCAAAAAATTATTTAGTAATCAAAAAACTTAATTTACTTTAACTACAGTCCAATTATAAATAATGAAATTAATATTAAAATATTATATTGATAAAAAATATATTATTTAAAATATAACAATTTAAAAAAATAATATTTATTTAATTATTTTGGATAAAACATATTGTGTGCAGAAAATGGTTTTTTAGAAAAATGTGTTTTTAGGTAAAAAACCTAACTTATAGCAAAATAAATTATAATGATGATTCCTATGTAATAAATTTTAATATCTATATTTAAATAATAATTAGGATAATTTAAAATCAAATTTAAATAATAATGGGAAATTTATTTGAATGTAAAACGCAATTTCTAAAAAAATGGTATTTTCACTATCCACTAAAAAATAAATATTTTTAAGAAAATCTAAAAAATTGAACCAAAGATAATTTTATAAATATGATTTTAAATTTAATATTCATTTACTAAAATAATGATTCTAAAAATGATTGAAAATAATTATAAATATCAATTGAAAAATCTGATAAAGTATGTTTCTGTAGAAAAAAATATTTTTGAAATTTAAAATGACTACTGAAAATTTTGTAAATAATTTTTATAAATTAATTAATACATTTGAATTATAAAAAATGAATATATATATTTTTTTACAAAGTGGTTGTTATTATTCTTAGCTTCTATTTTAATGACTAGGTTATAACGATTTACTATATCATGATTCATATAGACTCAGGGTTGTGCGTAAGGACGAATATTGAACACTAAATGTTTTTTTTAAATTAAAAAACATATAAAATCATGGGGTTTTACATTCCACCCACCTTAATATTAATTCCACCCAATAATTCTATCACTATATTATAAAAAATGATCACATCTCTGTTTCATCACATCGTCGGGTTCCAGTATAGCTTTATCAAAATTTTGATTCCTCCAAAGAACTTTAATTAAGTGGTTAGTCTTATTTTGTAAAAATTTATCTCCAGGAAAAAATATTTTTACTGGTTATTATTTTTAATAAATGTCATTATCTTGTGGTGAGTCCTATGTGTTCTGTATATGTGAAGGATCATGTTTGTAATTCCTTAGTATAGATACATGAAACACCTCATGAACATGAGAGAGGTTAGTTGAAAGTGTCAAGAAACAATCTATAGTCCATTCATGATCATGAATATAGAAGGGAATAATTTACATAGGTCTCGACATTCCCTTATTTATGAATCTAATAACCTTATTCCAATGACAAATTCATTGTATGGTCCAGCATGACCTTAAAATGTAGGGTCAAGTACGACCTTAAAATACACTATACCCTACATCTGGGCTCCGTGGTCCGAGCTCTAAGACCTAAAACTAAGATCCTCTTCTGGTTCTTCCCTTTTCATGGTCCGAGTTCTAAGACCCAAATCTAAGATCCGTATTTCATCCAACATGACGTTAAACTATATTTCCAGAACTACATGCGGCTTGATTCTCATCCTGATGAGATAGGTAGGAATGCCCGAAAGTTTGGTTTCGGGTCCAGCCCTAGGAGTTACCAAACTCCTCCCTTTCCTGTGGTCTGAGTTCTAAGACCTAAAACTAAGAACCTTATTTCATCCTACATGACGTTAAACTGTGCTTTAAGAACTACGTCTAACTTGATTCCCATCCTAATGGGAAACGTAGGAACACCAAGACCTTTCATCTCTTGTTCCAGCTTGAGGTCCGCTATCGCGTCTATCTCACCTTTGGGATCCTGACCACAGGATCACGTGGCGTGGTATGGGATTATGTCTTCATTCACGTCGGGTTTGCAATAACTACACCACGCGCATCCTGTCTATAGGATTAGCCCTCCTATGTCATGTTCCCCATGGCATTTAAAGGAGACGTCTAGAACTACGTATGGCTTGATTCACATCCTTATGGGATACATAGGACGGCCTAAACACCTAGATGTCAGGTCTAGCCCCATCTCTTAGTAGATCCCATGATTTCCTGGTTGCCAGGGTGTTGGGCATTGCGCCCCCTCTTTTTCCCAGGGATCCGCCATATTTTGGATGCTATCAAACTGAACCCTTTGAACCTTTCTAGTGGTCTTCTTAATGTGCTCAGGGTACTCTGGTCTAGGACTTGGAGTGCCAGATTCGACTTAGGCAAGTTCCATCCACTTTCCAAGCTTCGTGTTTCTCTTCATTCGGGCCCCCATAATCCTTCACACCCGGAGGGACCCCCTAGAATGGCCAGGATATAATGCCCAAGGGATCTCCTACCGTCACAGGACAACGCTCTCGAGGGTTTCATACAAAAAATTGATACAAACCCTGCATTGAAAACATGGTCAGCGGTTGATGCTCATTTGTTTGTCACCATGGCTAACACGACAGGATGCTGTGTTGTGAACATGGTCAGCAGTTATCCTCAGTCGTCACTCCGGCTTCCCCGGGCCCTGAATGTTGGTGGCATGGTTCATGTAATGTTCCACCCCACCGTGTCAAGGTGGAATCTCGACACTCCTTGTACTAACCCTCAGCACACCCCCACACGTCAGTCAGACCTAGCTGGATAACGGTGTCACTCGGGGCTCCCGCAGTTTAAGCGCTATAGTATGTGCTTGAGTTTCTTTTTTGCAGGTTGTGCGCAGCTTTACCCTCATCCCCACGGGAAATGAGGAGTCACATGGAAGTTGTGTTTCGGGCCCAACACAGCTGGGAGCTATCATCTTCTGTCCCCCTCATCATGGTTGGACCCCCGCCGGCCCCTTGGCCCGAGGCTCCTCTCTCGGAATCACGCACCGTGATGGTATCACATCGTGTGTGTTCCGTCTCGTCCAAACCTTATGACCTTAAACTGTGTGATGGTCCAAACCTTATGACCTTAAACTGTGTTTTTGGACCAAACCTTATGACCTTAAACTATGTGTTGGTCAAAACCTTATGACTTTAAACTTTGTTGTTGGTCCAACCCTTATGACCTTAAATTGTGTGATGGTCCAAACCATATGACCTTAAACTATGTTATGGTCAAATCCTTATGACCTTAAACTGTGTTGTTGGTCAAAACCATATGAACTTAAACTGTGTTGTTGGTCCAAACATTATGACCTTAAACTGTGTTGTTGGTCCAAACCTTATGACCTTAAACTGTGTTGTTGGTCCAAACCTTATGACCTTAAACTGTGTTGTTGGTCCAATCCTTTTGACCTTAAACTGGGTTGTTGGTCCAAACCTTATGACCTTAAACTATGTGATGGTCCAAACCTTATGACCTTAAACTGTGTTGTTGGTCCAAACCTTAGGTCCTTAAACTGTGTGATGGTCCAAACCTTACGACCTTAAACTGTGTTGATGGTCCAAACCATACGACCTTAAAATGTGGTGTTGGTCCAAACCATATGACCGTAAACTGCGTTGTTGGTCCAAACCATATGACCTTAAACTGTGTGATGGTCCAAACCATGTGACCTTAAACTATGATATTGGTCCAAACCATATGACCTTAAACTGTGTTGTTGGTCCAAAACTTATCACCTTAAACCGTGTGATGGTCCAGACCTTATGACCTTAAACTATGGTGTTGGTCCAAACCTGATGACCTTAAACTGTTCTTTTGGTCCAAACCATACGACCTTAAACTGTGTGATGGTCCAAACCATACGACCTTAAACTATGTGATGGTCCATGCTATAAGACCTTAAACTGTGTGATGGTCCATGCTATAAGACATTAAACGAAGACGCTTTCATGAACAACATATGTCTTGATTCTCATCCTTTTGAGATACGTAGGAGCGCCCGGGAACATCCCTGCGGGCCCAGCCTACTTTCGTTTTCGGTCCCTTGACCTAAAACCTCTCCCAAGGGGTTTGTGCGGTGTGACATGGGATTATGTCCTTGTTCACGTCGGGTTGTTCACAGAACCATACAGTCCCCCTATTTTTCATGGTCCAAACCATATGACCTTAAACTGTGTTGTTGGTCCAAGCCATATGACTTTATGCTGTGCTATTGATCCAAACCTTATAACCTTAAATTTTGTGATGGTCCAAACCATACGACCTTAATCAGTGTGATGGTCCAAGCTCTAAGACCTTAAACTAAGACGCTTCCAAGAACTACGTATGGCTTGATTCTCATCCTTATGAGATACGTAGGAGCACCCGGGCACTTCCCTGCGGGCCCAACCTACTTTCGTTTTTGGTCTCTTGACCTAAAACCTCTCCCAAGGTGGTTGTGCGATGTGACATGGGATTATTTCCTTGTTCACGTTGGGTTGTTCACCACACCGTACACACCCGCTTTCTATGACTTGCTCTCTCTTATGGGATTGCACGATGTGGTGTGGGATTATGTCCTCATTTACGTCGGGTTACTCGCCATGCCGTTCTTTTCCCCGGATGAGATGTGTTCTCTGTCCCGCATGAAGTTAAACTGTATTTCGTCCAACATGACGTTAAACTGTGATTCAAGAACTATGTTTAGCTTGATTCTCATCCTAATGAGATACATAGGACCGCCTGGACATTTCGTTTTGGGTCCAGCCCCAGGGATTACTGAACCCCATCCTTCGTTATTTTCAGCCCCTCGGCCGGACTTCATGGGAAGTGGTGTAATCTGGAAATCTACCCCGAGCAGGTTCGGGATGCCCCATGGTAATAATGGGATGCGACAGTTATCTCGCCAATGTGGTCCTGCCTGGAAATTGGGATGACCTGGGATCAGGTCGGTATGTCCGCCTAATGCGCCTTCCCCATGGTGGCACAATTTTGGGAGTGTTGGACTCTGTTCGAACAAACCACCACCCAACCATCCACACTTTGCGTTCCCCCTAATTCAGATCCTCATTTCCTGTCATGTCTGATGGGACCCCCTAAATGTATGGATGCTCGACCTATGGTCTGCCTACTGTCCTGGGCCAACGTTCTGAAGGACTGGTCATGTTTGACGGGACCCCCTAACAGTATTGATGCTCGACCTATGGTCCGCCTACTCTCCTGGTCCAACGTTCCGGAGGACTGGTCATGTTTGATGGGACCCCCTAACAGTATGGATGCTCGACCTATGGTCCGCCTATTGTCCTGGGCCAATGTTCCAGAAAACTGACTGACGATATTTGAGTTAGGCCCGGTGTAGCGAACATGGTCAACGGTCAGCCATCATTTATTGTCCCCATTCTAGTCCAACATGTTATGGATGATGTGTTTCCTCCACTGTTGATAGTTATCCTCCATCGTTGTGCCCCATTGATTTCCGAATTTGGGCAGCGTGATTCACCCTTGCTCTCCATCCCCCTATGTTCGGATGGATTTCAATTCCCCCGGCATCGCCCCACTTGTGTGTTAAAGCACATTGAGAAGTCAACACATCAATCGGCCTGGGGTCTCCTCAGAAATCCAGGCCCAATTTCAGATGCCTGAAGCCTGGTCAATGCCCCATAGTTGGACGGAATGATGGAACGAGCATCATTTGCTTCTCGCGTTGAGCGCGACCCACATGAGCCTAGGGATGAGTTATTAGTTTCGAAACTGTGTTTGAGCATATTAAACCAAGAGTATAAATGAATGGATTTGGCCATGTATTGGATTGAGATGATGATCAGTACTAGCAAGAAGTTCATGAGACGACCAAAACAAGCCCTTAGGGATCAGCATGCTGAAATGATCTTTCCAGCGCTGCTACCCTTTTGCTGGTAGACTCTAGGACCGCTTCTCTCTCTTTGAAGACTCTCTCCTCTTCATCCACCACAGAGCGCAGCTCGCCAGCCCAAGCTTGTGCATGTTCCCGGTCGGTTCGAAGTACGATCATCTGGTGACTTGCCTCCACCAGTTGTTCCTGCACGTCAGCCAGCTCGGCCGTCAGTTGCTCCACAAGCTCAGAGCATGTTGCGATTAAGGACTCCTTCTCTGCCACCTACTCTTCGATGTTCCAGACGTCCTGATCCGCCCTCATTAGGACTCGAGCACTCGCCGATCCTCCCCAGCACTTGGTAATGTCGGTGCACCGGCTGCTCTCTCGTATCATCTCGGCCATGTAATCACGGACCGTCAGATGATGACGCTGAGTGTCAGCCCCTCCGGTGCACAGGAAGCGCAACCAGGTCTGAAGTGACCCCATTTGCCTCAGCCAATCCGTCTGGGGATGTCTGAGGAAGCGCTGGATACAATTCCACCCTTTGCGCCATGTCATCCGGCTCTCCTCGGCTGCCTCTGAGTCTGAGTCATCTATCTCCTCAGGGTCAGCGGGTCAGTATATGGGGAAGGAAGCCAGCAGATCGGTAGCAAGATCCACCACAGGGACGCCTTCGTGAGGGATATGATCCTTGACGTCCGGATGACCTTCTTCTCTCGCCCCAGCAGCGATGATGCCTCCATTATATTCCAACCTCGTCTCAGGAACAAAACCACTGATACCTGCCGCCCCCTGTTCATCAATTGTCAGGGCTGACATAGTGGAGGGAGCATGTTCTGAATGAGGTGGTATGTCTGCCGCTGGTCCACTCACAGACGGTCCGGGCTCCGCAGCCTGACATGCCTCCAGGGTTGAGATCACTACGCAAGGCAGACACTGGTCAGATAAGATCTTTTGACACCATGCGCCAGTAGTGAAGCGTGAGACTTACAGGGGTCCAGAGCATCGGTCCCTAGTGTTTCGGCCACTGCAGGAGCTGCCGTAAGGGGAGAGCCCTCCATGCTTGTTAATTCAATGATGGGTGTCAGATCCCCATCATGTCCCACCAGTTCCTCTCCTCCCTCCTCTGGTGGGGACGCCCGTCAAATGCTCAACTTCTCTTGAGTAGGATGGGGAAGTGGGTTAGAAGTTGTAAAGGAGAATGGATGAATAAGAGAAATGAATGGAGATAGAGACAGACCTCGAGTATCTCGGTTATGTCGAGATCAAAGCAGAGAATCTCGCCACTCTCTCAGAGACTCCCTTGGTTGGTCACCCCTTGTGACCCCTCACCTTTGGGATCTTCTTCTTCATCTTCTCCCTCGCCTTCGTCTTCTCATGATTCCTCCTCCCCCTCTGACTCCTCGTCACTTTCGCCTTCTCCCCGCGGCATCGCTTCCGGATCATGATCTCGGTCGAGCATCACTTTCAATAAGAAAGGTTGCTCCGCACGCCGCCCCTTTGGCGTGAGTATGCGTCCATGACTGTCAGATAATCATGTCGCCAATGGAAGTTTACTCGGTCGGTAATACGAACGAGTCCAACCTCTGGCAGTTGGATCCCCTTTTTGAATTATCTTCTTCCATATAGCATCGACGCTCAGCGATTGCCACAGGGTCATCCATGCCGACCACAGTGCCAGGAGAATTGCGTCTTGGGAAGGTTTGAGCAGATATATTATCTGCTTCCTATGCAGTTCCTATGCTACCTCATGTGACCCCCCTGCGGGTAACGAGGACATGGCAGCACCATGTGATGTTCCCACCGGCAATGTCCCGGCCTGCGTGGGCCTCGCTGCCTGAGGCGCCCTTGGTGCCCCCCTTCTGACGGCACTGTGACTTCTCTCCCGTCGCCCGGTTTCCATGCGAGTAACCTCGAGTTTCCTGACGCGCTTGCGTAATATCCCCTCACAGTACGCAATAATCCAGTGTTCGGCGTATTCGGTTGATAGGACGGCATCGACCCGGGTGGGAGGAAGGGTAACGACATCGCCAGAGCCGAAAGTGGTAAACATCAACCACATCTGGCACAGGATGCTTGGATTCTTCTCATGCCAGATGGCTGTGAATAACTTCTTCGGCATTCGTTGGAGTCATCTGATCTTCCTGGCGAATCGGGATGGCACGTAAGGCTCGCAGATCACCTTCCTGTCGATCCTTTCCACGAGCACCCCTCCCCGAATGCTCTGGATGTATTCATGGTATTCTAGATAGCCTCACCCGTTGTCCACCATCTGGCCTACTAGGGTGGGGAATGGGCTGAAGATGAAGTTGGCATGGTTGCCAATGAGGATTCTCACGCCCTCCTCATTGAGCATCAATGGTTCCACCCCTGTGATTTTTAGCAAGGACGGTTGCAGACCATTTCCTGGAGGACGGACAGTGTTTGGGAAAGTGTACCCGCCGAGATGAGCTGCCACCCATCCATGGAAGATCTGGAAGGCACAACATATTCTCTGAGATGACCCCCCCCCCCCCCTCGTGAGATGTGCCCCAAGATGGCATACATCTTGGCCAGTATGGGGACACCCAAGTTGAACCGTTTGTTGGCGGCCATGGAGCCTGCCATCACCAGTGGTGCTGGACGGATGCCCATCCTCGCGTCCCACACCGGCATGAGCCACCCGCTCAGGAAGGCCGCAAGGAACCCGACATACCAAACATTCGGGTCCTGGGACACAATGACGTGGTAGCCCCATGATTGGTATTGCCCCGCCTCCAGGGTCCTCCAGTATGACCCGTCCCTGCTCCTCTGAGCCATGGTTGGGCACCATTTGCCCCGTCCCGACATCATGATGGCCGAATCCTTCTCAAGTAACAGGCTTATCCAGCCCTTGAAGGCAACATCCTTCAGAAGGTCCTTGACCCCCAACCTCTCATTGCCCATCTCCAACACGTGCCACGTCATCATAGGCGTCCGCGACCTGTCTCCCCAAGTGTTATTTGGAGGAACGAAATCTTCGTATTGGTAACCCTCCAGTGGGATTCCTCCGATGCAGTGAATTTCCCAGGGACTGATGCTGACATCCCCATGATGTAGGTTGAATGTGTTGGTGTCAAGAGACCACCGGGTGAATAGCTCCGGTCCGAGTTCAGGCTGGCAGTGGAAGTGGAACTGCGATGTCCATACCGCCTTGAACATGCCGATATACCGCAGTTTGTCCCTGAACTGGTCACAGGTATGGCGAACCCAGAACGCCCAGGCCCATTCGATGGTGAAGTTTCCCCCGGAACCGCATGTCCCAATCCTTCATCTAGCCCTTCATGTCATCCGTGACGCTCTGACGGAACGTTCTCGCGTAGAGGGCCGAAAATTTCTCTGCCACAGGCTCGTCCTAGGTAATGGTCCTAGTCCTCGGGTTCAGGACATATACGTCCATATTTCTGGTTTCCCTAGCAGGATGGCCGTTGTTGGTGATGTTGAAGTGAGGAAGTTCATCCTCCCGGGTAACCCAAGACGGCAGCGTGTCCACTTCGAAGCCCGACAGTGGCACCTCCTCGAGGATGCCAAAATTCCAGAGCAGGAGGTTGTCAGACAAGGGATACATCTTCTGGGCCAGATTCAGCTGATTGAACAAGGTCAGATTGTTGGAGACAATCACCTAGGGGCCATAAACCTCCTCGTTCACCACCATTTCTATTCTACGGGCAGCGGCTTCCCCCTCATCATCTCATTTTTCAGCCATCTCGAATTTTTCAGGAGTTGGGCAAAATCTGGATTCAGTGCACGGAATCGGAGAGTTTTGTGCGAAATCTAAAGGAGTTGCATGAAATCCTGGAGATGAGCGCACAATTGGCATGCGAAGCACAGAAGATCCCGATTAGGCTCGAAATCACGGCCGAATTTCGGAGAGAATTCTGCGCTGCCAGAGCGATGTTACACGCAGCCGCGAAAGTGATTTTATGCGCAAGAGCGATGAGCTTCTCACGTGGAAAAAGTGGAAGTACGGATCTGGGAACCAGTGCCCCTTTTTATAGTTGAGGCCAGGGTTCCGTGCCGTGCAGAAAGAGGATTCCATGTGCGTTCGTAGTTTTGCACTCCCCATCGTAATTTTCTGCGCAACATGACCAGGAGACTCAACACGTCGGTGTTTCAGCATTTCCCATGGAATCTGATGGTTGTGACCTTTCACCGATCCAATTCCAAGGGAGGGCATTTGTTGACACCGAAAAAAAGTCCATAACTCTCGGAGGAAGATTCAAAATGATGAAGCAATGTAATATTCGGAATCAGTGGCCCGATCCAGAGGGCAGAGATGTGGTGCGTGAAATAAAGGAGGATTCCCGTGAAAAATTATTCTACGCGCATAGTATCCCCGGGTTTCGTAGAATCGAGCTATTGAGGTGCGCAATCTTTGCGCGCCCCGGTTCTGCGCAGCGAGATTTTGTGCCCCGACGGCTCTCGGCGCCGAAGCTTTCACGCACCGCCTGGATTCCGCGTCGGACGTCGCCTATAAATAGAAGGTGACCCCAAACGGTTTGGGAGTTGCGGAATTCGAAGCGACTCTCGTGTGCGCAATTAGGCTCCCCCTGCATGCAAGATGACTTCCAGGTAATCCCTCATTTCGCACCACATTGCCCCGGAGTTCACCTTTGCGCGCAACTCCACTGGCTTAACTAAATTTGCCCCCTTCCCGGGTTCCATCCTTGCACGCAATCAGTGCCTCATGCGCGCAAAACCCTGTGCGTAATTCCCTCTCCGTGCGCAAATCCCTTGTTCCAATTGCGCGCCATCCTGGTGTTTTGTGAGCAAACTTTTTTTTTTTGCGCGCAAAGCCCATGATCCTTCACCTTGACGCCCCTTGGCTGCCCCTCTGCAATGGAACCTAATGTCTCCCCTTCCTGGCATGCGTTCCATGCGTTGTTTTCCCATACGTCCTTCCAGGATAGTGTGATGTAACCTCAAGGTCCCTTGGGCCGTGTTTACCATTGTTTTGCTTCGCCTTATTCTTCTCCGCATAGGCACGCTAACAGCTATTGCTTCTTCGCACAACCACGCTAACGTGGACCCACCGGTGGTTCGCCCTGCGGCCCCCCTTCACTATGGCCTTGCCGATTCCTTCCCTCCCACAAGGGGTAGAGGGCGTTGGGCATGTAAGCCCTAGGGGTGTGGAGAAAACCCACCTCTTCCAAGCTGCATGACGTTAAACTGCTAAGAACCTCGTCTTTAACACCTGGTGTTAAACTGTGGTCCGACCCCGTGCTTTGCACGCAGGGTCCCCCCAGCTCGGACATTTTTTACGCCTCTCATCTCCACTTGAATGGGCTCTTACTCACATGGAATGAGATCCTACTTGTTGGAGTGGCGTTTGTCTGCGGGGGAAGGGCCGCCTTAGAGCGTAAGCCCCTAGCCTCTCAACATATGACTACACCCATGCATCTCCGTAATTAACCCTGCCAAGGCCAGTGGAGTCCCATTCCCACTGTGCTTTCTCGCACCACGGGCCTCCACCCTAGAGTAAGCCCTGACACCTAGGGCTGTTAACCACGCGTAAGCCCCTGTTTCCTCTTTGGGCCGCCTTAGAGCGTAAGACCCATCCCAGCGAACTACATGGACTTTGATCCGTGCTAGCGCATGGTACGTAGGAGGCCTCCACGAGGTTCAAGCCCACCACCCGGTTGTTCCGACCTCTTCACGTCGGTTCACCAACCACCATGAGCCGCCCCAGAGCTTATGCCACATACCGCCATTGTGGGCCGCCTCAGAGCGTAAGCCCCATATCCACTTTGGGAAGCCTCAGAGCGTAATCCCCATATCTACTTTGGGCTGCCTTAGAGCATAAGCCCCATAACGCCATTGTGGGCCGCCTCAGAGTGTAAGATCCATATCAACATAGGGCCGCCTCAGAGCTTAAGCCCCACCCACCATTTCCTCTATCTAGAGGCACCTGGGAAGCACCCTTGCGTAATCCCCAATCCATCCCGAACTACGTGGACTTTGATTTCCTGCCCCGGGGATACGTAGGATGTCTCTTCAAGGCTCAAGCCCAACTACACCGTCGCCCTTTCGATGGTCCCACTTCATTCCCCTCCATTCATTAATCCATCCACCACCCATATTGATTCTTACCCGGGCCACCACATCCCGGTGAGATCATGCCACCCCATCCCACTCCATGACATCTGGGAAGCCACCCACATGTTGGCCCCAACATCGGTGTTCCCCCTAGGGGCCCTTCAACCTGATCCGTCCCCGCAAGATGTTAAAATCGCGGCCTACCTCATGTTAATCGTGAGATGCCTGAGGAAAACCTCAGAAGTCACGCCCTTGGCGTAGCCGTCTCTGCAAGACATTAAACTCACGACATACTCCGTGTTAAACTTGGGAAGCTGAGGAAAACCTCAGATGGTACTTATTCCCAGTGTTTGATGTGGGATTCCTCGGGCTTCCATGCCCTCAAGAAGCCCTGTGATGAGGGACCATGGACAGACATGCCAACGACACCCCAACGTGACCATTCTCCTCACCGAAGGTTGCTACCCCGACAAGACCCCGTGGAGCGTCTTGATGGAAGCAGTGCAACTAACTGGCATCCATGTAGATATGGCACCGGGAATGAGATTCACAAGCACGTCTTTAATCTATGAGGGAGACCCGGACTAGTTGATGAGCTCTGAGGAGGAATCCACCGAAGGAAGAACCGACATCCCACCATCCCGGTTTCGATAAAGGAGCAGACATCCCTGAACAAGGAACGGATGCGGCCCACCATTGGAATGTGGGAATGCGGGGTAACAAGAAGCGAGTCCTCCCCACAGACGGATGCGTGCGCCCCGGTGAAAGCATCAGAGCAACAATGCCATTATGAATAATAGTTTTTACCGATGTATTCAGTGATTCTAGTGGATAGTTGATACCATATTACATATTAACATATTTGTTTTTTACAGAGTCCCATACTTTTCATACATAAATATTACATCATTTTTTATTAATATTAAATAGATTTCACAGTAATACACTCTTGAGGACTGTAGATGTTTAGTTTCATTGGAAACATGAATACATAAAAAACTAGTGCATAAAATATCAGCATCATTTCCAATTATGTTATTCACAACTGTCACCCTTCTTAGAGATATCATACATAAAAACATTCTTCAAAACCTCAGGAAGGAAAACTTAAGAAAGTGTGAGCACATATGATCATTATGGGTAAATATAAAATATATTAATCAATTATCATATTTGAGATTATGAATGTAAAAATGGTATTAGAACATGATTAAGACATAAAATAATCATTCTCAATCAGTCAAATATCATTAATCATGAATCATGGATTAAGGTTTATTAAAATAAATGACATAATATATATGAGTATGAAATCATTAATAATTAATCATGGTTCTTAAAAACATATTATAAGCATACGATAATAATTGTTGGAATACAGATACGCATAGAAAATCATTTCATTAGTTAAGATTCACATAAATGACTATCATGGTTGTTTTGGTTCACTCTATATTCCATCATTTCCTGAGTCAAGTTTCACACTAAAGACTATCTAATTAGAAAAAGTCCCTTACTAAACTGGGTTCACATATCATTCTAACCCATATTAACTCATGAGATATCTATAATTACCAAATGCATTAGAGGGAAATAACATACCCAAAAAACTGTGGTTTATAACATAACCACACCTCCTTGGTTAATAATGAAATCACCCATCACATAATGAAATCCATTCATATGTTTTCCACAAGGTCCTAAAACAGTCATCATATCATTATATCACAACCTGTGGAAAGGATATGGGTTCATAAAAATTTCATAATCAAAATCATAAACCATCCAGAAAGAATAAATATGCTAACAATAGATCTTATCCCTAGTAAATAATAAGAAACATTAAATGATATTTTTATAGATTGAAATAATTCTGAAAAGATCATTAGAATATTTCTTGAGGACAATTAAATTTTAATTTCAGAACACTTATTTTGAAGCTAAATGTTTCCAAAATATTAAGTAAAACAATTTATTCCCAATAATAATTAATGAATATAAATTAATTATTAAATAAAATATATTCATGATTGTAGGGAAATCCATTCATGAAGTGTATGTTAAAATAAAAAATATTTTCTAATTTTTTATAAAAAGTTACAAGAACCATGTTTGGAAATGATAAGAATATTATTTTAAAAAATAAAATTTTGAAATTAAAACATTAGTATAAATGGATTTAATAACTATTTTTAGAATTATAAATTCATTTTGAAAACATTTTAATTAAAATAATGTAATTAAAGAAAAGATCCATAGTAAAGAGATAATCATGGTTAGTTACCCTTAAAAACATTATTTTTGTGTCTTGAATACTTTAATAGAGTAAAATTAAATGAAAACATGAAATATCCATAAATAACTAGATAAAAATAATATATATGAGACTAAGGAAATATATATTATATAATTTTATAACTGGAAAATTCAATCCTAAACAATCTTGGCAAAAATGATATTATAACATAAAACCCTTACCACTTTGATAACTATTGATTCATAATTCCCATGAATGGAAGAAAGTAAAATTATTACATAATTATGTTGAATATAATGATATTCATGATACAACATAACAACCATTCCTTATATTCACTTAATAAATGAATATTGGTGTATAACATAAAATATGTCTCAATGAAACATAATTGAGACAGGGAACCCCTTTGGATTTTGTAAATTTTTGGAACAAAATTCATTGGATGATTGAAAATAATGATTTTATATAAATACATTACATTACAAAATTCATTCTTATGAAATAAAGTTTTGGGTAGTACAAACACCCTAGGTATAAGAAATTTTTGTTTATCATTAAAATGTGTCTCGGTAAAGAGAAATTGGGATAAAACCCTTGACTTATATATAGGTTGATTCATAAGTTCTCTAAAATCATGGATAGTGAATTTATAATTATAATTAATCGATACAATAATAATATTAATTCATATAATATCATATATTATCTACTTATATCAATTCAACACCCATTTATTAACAATTCTCTATTTAAATTGTCATTTCGGGTGTTAATTGCTTCATTTTTCTTGTGAATTTTGGATCAGTAGATATACTACATGATATTTGATCTAGATTAATTAATATCCAAAAATTTAATAATAATATAAATATATTATATATTAATTATATATATATTTATAACCATTCAAATTAGGCGTTGATGAAAAATAAATTACATCACAATGTGGAGCGGATAGTCTATATGTAAGTAAGATTTCCATTTTCATTTTTCATTGGATGGAACAAAAAAAAGATAAATATTAACTAAAATTTAAAAACTAATTATTAAAAAATAAATATCATATATAAACATTACATATATCATATTAACCAACAATACATTGATGTGATAGTCCACACATAAGCAAGAGCGATACTTTCATCTCCCATTAAATAGAGAAGAAGTGGTAAATTGTTGTAACATCATAATAATATCATCTATGTATATTGATAATAATATAATCATAATTTATTTATAGATACCACATGTTTATAGGAATTATAATAATATTTTCCTTATTATATGTGAGGGAAGGGACAAATATGAAATTTCTTAAAATATGTCAATTATACAAGGCCACTTTCATCAGAAAGTAAATCCAAATGGATAAATATTAAAAACTAGGATATGATAATGTTTAATTATATTCAAAAAAATAATAATTTTTTTGAATATTTCAGGATATGATACCCTCATATCATGTTTTAACCCCTAGATAAACTTGCTTTAACCATAACTATGGTAATAAAATTTCAGTTTTTTTTACTATTTATGATTACCAAAAAATAAGGTTTACCATATTATATTATATTAATTATTATTATATAAAATATTTATTCCATTTTACTAGATTCAACTTCTATAAGTTTAATAATTTGATTTTAATTAAGTGTGAAAATAAACATGAAAATCTAATTTCAAAAAATTATTTATTAATCAAAAAACATAATTTAATTTAACTACAAGCCTTTTATAAATAATGAAAATAATATTATAATATTATATTGATAAAAAATATATTATTTAAAATATTAAAATTGAAAATAATAATATTTCTTTAATTTTTTAGGATAAAACATATTGTGTGCAGAAAATGGTTTTTTAGAAAAATGTGTTTTTAGGACAAAAACCTAACTTATAGCAAAATAAATTATAATGATGATTCCTATGTAATAAATTTTAATATCTATAATTAAATAATAATTAGGATAATTTAAAATCAAATTTAAATTATAATGGGAAATTTATTTGAATGTAAAAGGAAATTTCTAAAAAAATGGTATTTTCACTATCCACTAAAAAATAAATATTTTTAAGAAAAACTAAAAAATTAAACCTAAGATAATTTTATAAATATGATTTTAAATGTAATATTCATTTACTAAGATAAAAATTCTAAAAATGGTAGAAAATAATTATAAATATCAATTGAAAAATGTGATAAAGTACGATTCTGTAGAAAAAAATATTTTTGAAATGTAAAATGACTACTAAAAATTTTGTACTTAATTGTTATAAATTAATTAATACATTTGAATTATTAAAATTTATTATATATATATTTTAAAAAAGTGGTTATTATTATTCTTATCTTCTATTTTAACGACTAGGTTATAACGATTTACTATATCATGATTCATAAAGAATCAGGGTTGTGCTTAAGGACAAATATTGAACACTTAATTTTTTTTTAAATTAAAAAACATACAAAATCAGGGGGTTTTACACTCCACCCACCTTAATATTAATTCCACCCTATAATTCTGTCACTATATTATAAAAAATGATCACATCTCTGTTTCATCACATCGTCGGGTTCCAATATAGATTCATCAAAATTATGATTCCTCCAAAGAACCTTAATTAAGTGGTTAGTCTTATTTTGTAAAAAATTATCTCCAGGATAAAATATTTTTACTGGTTATTATTTTTAATAAAGATCATTATATTGTGGTGAGTCATATGTGTTCTGTATATGTGAAGGATCATGTTTGTAATTCCTCAGTATAGATACATGAAACACCTCATGAACATGAGAGAGGTTAGTTGGGAGTGGCAAGAAACATTCCATAGTCCATACATGATCAGGAATATAGAAGGGAATAATATACATAGGTCTCGACATTACCTTATTTATGAATCTAATAACCTTATTCCAATGATAAATTCATTGTAAAACCTTCAAACTAATATCTAATTCCACATATTACTGATGATTGTGAGCATAACTCTTTTGGTGACTCTATACTACATTGATTTGTTGTTGAAGATATCCAACCTTATCTTCCATTTCATAATTTATATACGGCTCAAATATATTTATTTATCTATATTAATCCCACTATGTTAATTTTCTACACATATTTTTCTAGAGTACTTCATAAGGACACATCTTAATGATCGAGTGAAAGTTATTATTGTAAGAAAAATCTATTATAGTAAGGTGTTGATCCTAAACACCATTTAAATATAAATAACATGATATCAATATATACTATATGGTTTTAATAGTCCAATAATACAAAGAATGCATCTAATTATAATAAATAGAACTAAAACACATCTTTTTTATCTTGATATTTTTGATGTGTTCTTAAGAACATCAAGGTCAACCTCAGATCTTGATATGACATAATAAAATTTTGTACCCTAGGTAACCTAGGCACATTATTAATGTATCTCAGGTAATAATGATAAAGATATAAATATTCCCTAATAGAAAAAAAGTATGCTAACATAATAAGTTTATTGACTAGGACAAAAAATAAATTAATGGCCTATAGATGATTTAGGTAATTTGTAATTGAAATCTATTGTGATGTTTTCCCTAATACATTCTAATGAGGGTAATGGTTCTGAAATCTCCTTTGACTCTAAGCTTAACTTTTTAATATACCAACTACTAGAATACATACAACATAATATCCCTCATTATTTTTTTCACCAGTAATACTCTTTTTGATCTATATATATCATTGTAAATCTAGGACTAATAGAGAATGATAAATAATTAGTTTCTTCCCATAGTTCCTTTTTTGGTCAAATATTTATGGGACTCATACTCAATTCCCTAAACATATCATTACATCACAATTAAGGATGAAGTCATTAATATTTCTCACCATATTTTATAACTCCACATCCTCATTTTGTGGCTCCTTAATCATTAAATAGATGGACAGTTGAAAATCATTTAATAATGATAATATATATCCCCATCAGTTGAAATTTCAAGGGCCATAATTTTAAAATGCACAAATATTGTATATTGATAACAGATAGTCCATCACGATCCTTTTTACTCAATGAATTATTCACCCTGTTCTTTTTCTTAGTGTGTTATTGTAATCATAATTCTATATCATTAATCAAATACAACCATATTATTTGAAAAATATTTAACTCTTTATGGGTAAATATATATATTAAAGTATAACGATCAGTATATAGGTCACACCTTTCTCTTTAAATATCATCTATATATAATTAATTTAAATATTAAAACATAGAACATCAAATCATGAGTCATGTGATTTTTTTGATGATCCGTAAATCTATGTGAGGAATAAACTATCACCATATTATTTTATATTAGTAAACATCCCACCCCTTTATTTAATATATCAATCTAAATAACACACCATTTTTCATTGTTGGGTAGTGTGAGAATATTTACACCGATAAAGCTTCCCTATATTTCCTTGAAATTATATTCACACTCATCATTCCAAATGAATATAACTCCTCTCCAAGTTAAAATGGTTATTAGATTAGATATAAAAGATAAATCATTCATAACATGTCAATAATACCCAACCTATCTAAAAAAAATTGTATTTTAGTTACAATGGTTGGTATGGTCCAATATTTAATAACTTCCATTTTTGATGGATCTACTGATATATCCTTGCATTTGGTTATATGGTCTTAATAGGAATCTTTCTATAATAAAATTCTCACTTTATCCATTTTTCGTAAAAATTAACTATCCATAAGGTCTTCAGCACAATCCACAATTTATCTTAATTATCTTTCTTAATCATAAAGTATATAATATTACCACATCAAAATACAACAAAAAACTGATCAAGGTAATCTCTAAAGTCTATATTCATTAAATAAATTAAATATTGGGGTAATTATTAATAATAAATGTAATCATAATGGATTCATAGTTTTCAAACCATTAACATAATGCTGTCTTCGGTATGTCTTCATTTTCGCCCCTCAACAAATAGTATCCCTATTGATGATCAATCTTGTAAATTTTTTTGACATCAATGTAATTGATCAAAAAAATAATCAATATGGGGTAGATGATACTTATTCATGATAATTATATTTTTATGTTCAAAATAATCAACATATAGACACATTGATTCATCATTATTCTTAACAAAAAGTACATGTGAAAACCATGGTGACACACTTGGATGAATGTTCCCTTTCCAGGAAACTCCTAGAGTGAATTATTCAATTCGTAAAAATTATTTGAGGCTACTTTATATAGAGTATATGTACTTGATGTATCATTAGGTATGAGTACTATGACATCCTGCCTTTTTATCTCATAAACATTCATTATATTTTACAAAACTTAGGATTTTTAAGGTTTAGTGTCTTGGAAACCAGGAACATAAAACCTGAAAACATTAAACATTATTCTTAAACACATGAAAGTATTTTCCTTATATTAATCCTAGGTTCATTACTGCATCTCATAACCTGGGGACATAAATGAAAAAAAAGTGTGAGCAGAAGGCCCAGTAAGGGAAACAAGGGAAAACATTTAACACGCGAACTTGAGATACATCAACAATGTCATGAAAAAGAAATTTAAGAAATGAGAATGAAATAATGAGTCATATCATAATAAAAATAACATATTTCATAACATTAATACGTGGCTACAACATTTAATACTGACAATCATTTCTGTTTCACCAAGGTCCATCCCCAAGGTGTCATTAAAAATTACCAAGGTTATTCACCAAGGCGTCGTTAAAAATAGTCATCCCTAGAGATTAAGTATTTACCCAATGCATTGGAGTGCTATCAGGGTGAACCCTTGACATGTATTTTTTATCATGTGAGCCGAATATATCATCATCAATAATTTCATAAACAACCCATATAGTTTAATAGGAATGGGTTTCATTTCATAATCATAATGTTTTAAAAACTGCTTTAAAGACATGATCTTTACGTCACTTTAAACCCACAGAAAGGGAGAGCGGGTCTCATGTATGTAAATCCCATAATTTGAAATAGAAAAAATTGGTATATATCTGAATAACCCTATATAAGAGAGATCTTTTAGTATTAACTTAATAAAATAAAATAACTTTAGAAAAATAGAGAGACATTCTGAGACGGAAATTCTGCAGCATAACGACTATGTTTCGGGGTTTTAGAAAACATTGAAAAGAGTGGGGATATGGGTCACCCATTCATAAATGACACATAAAGAAGTTTAGGGACAAAATATTAAAGATATATGAACATGTTAATGAAATTTTAATGATATACCATTTGAAATGAAAAATATGGAAGGAAGACAAAAATTAGATTTCTCTTATGAAAATCCCACAGCCTAACGGCATCACTTAGACTTCAACCAAAAATGAATTGACAAGATCAAATAGGGTCTCTCAAAATATTAAATTAATTTTTATGTATGATAGAAATATATATAAAAACCCAAAATAATAAAAAGGAACATGAAAGTCTTTACATGAAAATAGATCTTCAAAACGAGAAGGGTGAATGAATTCCATAAACATTCGGCAGCCTAACGATGCAACTTAAAACTTCAAAATAATAAATTAAAGAGATAAAATAGGTTCTCTCATAATATGAACATAATATTTCAGTATGATATATATAGATATCATACCCCAACATAATAAAAAGGAACATGAAATAATTGACATTAATGTAGAACTATGAAAAATGAGAAAGGTGAACGAATCCCTTAAAAATTCAGCCGCATAACAGCGCCACTTAAAACATCAAAATACTGAATTGAAGAGAGAAAATAGGGTCACTAATCATATGAACATAAAAGATCAGTATGATAGATTTAGAGATCATACCCCAACAAAATAAAAAAGAACTTCAAATACTTGAAATGAATGTAGAACTTGAGAAGGGTGAAAGAATCCCCTAAAAATTCGGCAGTTTAACGACGCCACTTAAAACATAAAAATACTGAATTGAAGAGATGAAATAGGTTTTCTCATCATATGAACATAAAATAGAAGTATAATAGATTTAGAGATCATACCCCAACAAAATAAAAATGATCATTAAATACTTAACATGAAAGTAGAACTTTAGAAGGGTGAAAGAATCCCTTAAAAATTCGGCAACCTAACGACGCCACTTCAACATTCATAAAATGAAATGATGAAAGAAAGAGGTGGTATCTCATAATATGAACATGAAAAATTTTCTAGGATGAATATGAAATAATATCCTCCAATATAAGATAATGGAACATAAAAGAAATGACATAAAAGAGATAACATGGAATGAAAGAGGGATGTAGGATCCCTTACCTTAAAACGTAACTCTTAAAACTCAAAGGTTGGGACCTTGAGGGCTTAGGGGAACCATTAAAGGACTCCTTGGGAGTTAATGAGCCCAGAGCTTCGTTGGGGGAGATTTGGGAGTCGAATGGATGAGAGAATGGCTTGGTATTTATAGGGAAAATGGGGGGACAAGGCATTAATGGCCAAGGGACACCTCATTAGTGGTTTTGGAAAAACCATGGGCTTGCCCATGGTATTTGCCCATAATATTGGCCAATTGGGACACCTCATACCTTATAATACTATTCATAAGTCGACCATATTGATTACATACTAAATACATCATTTATTGATGTCATTAAACTCCCGTAACTTAAAAACTGTATTTTCACTATTCATCGGTAATTCAACTTTCTCATAAAAATCCAAAAATTTCACCATAACCAAATATCGATGCTCTGATTTAAAAAATGAACTCCATTTTATAAAAATATTTATCTAAATATTTTTAATTTAATTTTTAAAATAAATACACTATTTACTGAAAATTCAATTTTTTTTCAGAAAAATCCCCAAAAATTACCTTCACACAATATCGATGCTCTGAGTTAAAAAATGAAATCCATTTTATAAAAAAAATGTTCTAAATATTTTTAATAATAATTTTAATTAAAAATCACAATTCACTCGAAAAAACTAATACTTGAAAAAAAATTTTGAAACTATTACATATCCATTTTATTAAATCACATTACTTAATCAAGGTACCTAGATTATATTAATTATTTATTTAAGTGAGATTACTAATCCATTTGGTCACATTACTAATCCTATGAAAAATATCACTATTAATAATTTACTATTCATCAAAAATTAATTTCATCTTATTAGACTCTAAATTTCGTACTGAGCATAACTCTAGAAGACCATTTTTTGAAAATCATTACACATTTTTAATTACTTAAGGTTTACATAAACATTTTTTAAAATATCCTTTCTCTATAATTCCCCAAAAATATGCATACTATATTTATCCGGAAATTTGAAAATACATAAACTTCATCATAAGAAGAAATCAAAATTTTTATTTAAAATAATGGATTACACAAGGAAGTTACAGTCTCCTTATATAGCCCCTTATCACACCAGCATAGGACCTAAGTGTAAGGTGTGCTAAGGTGAGAGAATCTGAGGGAGGCTCAGCCAACATTGCAAGAGTAGTCATTTTTATCAGTTTGAACTTCTCACGAAGGTGATTCCGTTCTAGCTTCAGACGATGATGTTCGGCTTGGGTTTGGTCCAGAGCAAAGCACAGTGGTGCTACCTTTTTCCCATGTTCTGTTAGATGGGATTCGACCGGTTCAAGACAACTAGGTGAGTACATCAAATCTTATTTCTATATTAGTTAACCAAGATCACTTGTATTTACAGACAAACGAAAATGAAACATTTAGTTTCTAGAGGTCATATTGACCAATGGGCATATAACAGTCATAACCCAACAGTCTCATTTTAATTATACTCATGTTATCCAATGAATTAGTTTTTTTGAGTATAAAAATAAAATAACACACAAAATTAGGATACAAGATTTATTCAAAATTACGGGTTGTTACAATCTTCCCGCCTTAAGAAATTGTGTCCTCACAATTTTTAAAATTTGGTTTTGAAATTTCATTGAATGTCCCACATGGGAAAATGAGTCAGTAAAACTATTACTTTAAAATAAATAAAGTGAAGTAAAAAGGTCACCCAAGATAACCCATACCAGGATCCCATGTAGGAAAACATGGACATGGAGCAAAAAATAAAGGGTCACGTTCTAAGGGAGAGTGATAGAAAACATGATTAGGAGAAAATTAACAACAAGAAAATCACAAACTTATGATGGGTCAAACGGTATTTGATTTCCTAGTAGGAAACGTTAACAGACAAAGTTTTTTTGATTTATGTTCCTTTTCATTGTTTTGAGAAATTCATTTACTACATAGAACAAAAACATAAGGAAATATACCTACCTTTAAGTAGAGTTTAATCCCATAATAATTTTCTACCAAAACTAATCTTTTCCTTAAACGATGCGCATTCCAAAACACTTGGTCTCATCAAAACACAAGAATCATCTTCTTGAGAGACACGTAATCCACAAAATATTAACTATCAATTTCATCTATCTTTAAACATTATCCCAAAAATTGAAAGGGTAAGATAAAACAACTCTTCCAAAAGAACGAATCCCATAGGAAGGGAAACTACTTTTAAATCAACAAACTTCCATGGTACTACCCAAAGTTCATCATAGACCATCCCAAAAATAATTGTTCTTAAAATTCATCAAAATAATCCAAACTAAGATTGAAACCCAAATACATGAAGTACTTGATAACATAGTCTTCCAAGATAAAAATTATCATTCATATCCAATCAAAATAAACCACTCCTAACATCTTATAAAAAAAGTAACTATCCTAAACATATTTTCCCCAAGATAGGTCAATAATTTCCATAAGTAACCTATAATACCATATCTTCACCTTAAATTCATCGATTCGTCAAAATATAATTCAAACTTTACTCCTCAAATAAAATATTGTATTAATCTTTTTACCTTGATCAAATAGGGTTCCCAAAATAGTGAACGTCTTCCAAAATAATAATCATCTTTTAATCCCCTAATTAACTCTGTCATATTAATACGACGATCTTCACATTTCCTATAACATTGGTTGTTGGGACATGTTCTTCCATTTCCCTCCATTAACTAAAGAAATAAAGTACAATTAGGGGCTTAAATACTTAGCCAAAAATCATTAAAAGGAAACTTAAAGAATAAAAGGATAAACATGTAGAAGAAAATTATACCCTAACTTGTGATCCCCTAGGTCCCAATCTAGGTTATCCGTGATAATATATTCTTATATGAATCTTTATTTTATTTTATCTTTGTTCCTTTAATAATGGTTCATACTAAGCTTATGAATTCATTAATGCTTATCCCCCGGGAGTGTCATAACCAAGAGTGAAGCAAGGCTCGTTGTGGTGTACCAGTTCCCGTTAGATTCTAGCTCAAAGTGGTGTTTTCAGGTTTTACCCCTATGTACATCTGTGCCAGAGCCACCCCTACCTGCTCGTATCCAGACAAACATGTATTTCCTTGGAAACCCCTTACTCAATTCTCACCAAAATACCATGAAGGTTTCCTATATTTAACCATTTTTATAGGGTTCTTCCTCAAGTAGTCATATCGTAATTTCCACAAATAATTAAACAATCCTTTGATACCAACTATGACATCCCACCAGTTTATCACATAAACATTCATTACATTTTACAAAACTGAGGATGTTTAAGGTTTAGTGTATTGGAAACCAGGAACTTAAAACATGAAAAAATTAAACATTATTCTTAAACACATGAAAGGATTCTCCTTATGTTCATCCTAGGTCCTTTACTGCATCTCATAACCTAGGGACATACATCAAAATAAAGGGTGAGAAGAAGGCCTAGTAAGGGAAACAAGGGGAAACATTTAACATGCGAACATAAGATACATCAACAATATCATGAAAAAGAACTTTAAGGCATGAGAAAGAAATCATGAGGCATATCATAATTAAAATAATGTATTTCATAACTTGAAGATGTGTCTACAACATTTAATATTGAAAATCATTTCTGTTTCACCAAGGCCCATCCCCAAGGTGTCATTAAAAATTACCATGGTTATTCACCAAGGCGTCGTTAAAAACAATCATCTCTAGAGATTAAGTCTTTAACCAATACATTGCAGCGCTATCAGGGCGCACCCATGACATGTATTTATTATCATGTGATCCACATGTATCATCATAAAAAATTTCATAAACAAACCATATAGCATAAAAGGAATGGGTTTCATTTCATAATCATAACGTTTTAAAAACTTCTTTAAAGACATGATCTTTACGTCACTTTAAACCCACAGAAAGGGAGAGCGGGTCTCCTGTATGTAAACCCCCGAATTTAAAATAGAAAATCATGGTATATATGTGAATACCCCTATATAATTGATAGATTTGAGTATTCACTTAATAAAATAAAGGAACTTTCGAAAAAGAGAGAGACATTTTTGAGACGGAAATTCTGAAGCATAACAGCTATGTTTTGGGGTTTTAGAAAACATTGAGAAGAGAGGGGACATGGGTAAAACATTCATAAATGACCCATAAAACATTATAGGGGCATAATATGAAGGATATATTTACATGGTAATGAAATTTTAAGGACATACCATTTGAAATTAAAAATATGGAAGGAAGACAAAAATTAGATTTCTCTTATGAAAATCCCACAGCCTAACGACGTCACTTAGACTTCAACCAAAAATGAATTGAAAAGGTCAAATAGGGTCTCTCATCATATTAAAATAATCGTTAAGTATTATAGAAATATAGATAACACCACAAAAAAGTAACTTGAAATACTTGACATGAAAATAGATCTTGAAAATGAGAAGGGTGAAAGAATCCCTTAAAAAATTCGGCAGCCTAATGGAGCCACTTAAATCATCAAAATTCTAAATTGAAAAGATCAAATAGGGTCTCATAATATAAACATAAGAGTTCAGTATTATATATATAGATATAATACCCCAAAATAATAAAAATATCTTTAAATACATGACATGAATGTAGAACTTTGAAAAATGAGAAAGGAGAACGAATCCCTTAAAAATTCAGCAGCCTAACGGCACCACTTAAAACATCAAAATACTGAATTGAAGAGATAAAATAGTGTCTATCATCTTATGAAAATAAAATATAAGTATTATATATTTATATATAATTCCCCAACAAAATAAAAAGGTACTTGAAATACTTTACATGAAAGTAGAACTTGAGAAGGGTGAAAGAATCCCTTAAAAATTCAGCAGCCTAACGGCGCCACTTAAAATATAAAAATACTGAATTAAAGAGATCAAATAGGTTCTCTCATCATATGAACATAAAATATAAGTATGATAGATTTATATATCATACCCCCAAAACATTAAAAGGATCTTTAAATACTTAACATTAAAGTTGAACTTGAGAAGGGTGAAAGAATCCCTTAAAAATTCGGCAGCCTAACGACGCCACATTAACATTCTTAAAATTAAATGATGAGAGAAAGAGGTGGTATATAATGTTATGAACATGAAAAATAAAGTAGGATGAATATAAAATAACATCCTACAATATAAGATCATGCAGCATAAAATAAATGACATAAAAGAGATTACTTGAAAAGAATGATGGAGGTAGGATCCCTTACCTTAAAACGTAACTCTTAAAACTCAATGGTTGGGACCTTGAGGGCTTGGGGGAACCTTTGAAGGACTCCTTGGGAGGTAATGAGACCAGATCTTTGTTGGGGGAGTGTTGGGAGTCGAATGGATGTGAGGATGGCTTTGTATTTATAGAGATAATGAGGGGACAAGGCATTAATGGCCAAGGGACACCTCATTAGTGGTTTTGGAAAAACCATGGGTTTGCCGATGTTATTTTCCCATGGTATTGGCCACTTGGGACACCTCATAACTTTTCTTACTATTCCTAATTCGACCATATTGATTACATACTTAATATATCATTTAATGATGTCATTAAACACCCGTAACGTAAAAACTGTATTTTCACTATTCATCGAAAATTTAACTTTCACAGAAAAATCCAAATATTTCACCTTAACCAAATATCAATGCTATGATTTAAAAACTGAAATCTATTTTATAAAAATATTTTTCTAAATATTATTAATTTAATTTTTAAATAAATACACTATTCACCTAAAATTCCTTGTTTTCATAAAAATTCCCAAAAATTACCTTCACATAATATCGATGCTCTGAGTTCAAAAATGAAATCCATTTTATAAAAATAATTTTCTAAATATTTTTAATAAAATTTTAAATTAAAAAACACTATTCACATGAAAAAACTAATACTTGACTAATAATTTATGAAACCGTTATTTAACCATTTTATTGAATCACATTACATAATCAAGGTGCCTAGATTATATTAATGCTTTATTTAAGTGAGATTACTAATCCATTTGGTCACATTACTAATCCTATGCATAAAATCACTTTTCATAATTTACTATTCATCAAAAATTACATTGATCTTATTAGACTCTATATTTCTTACTGAACATAATTGTAGAAGTTCATTTTTTGAAAATAATTACACATCTTTTATTTTTTAAGGATTACATAAACATTTTTTAAAATATCCTTTCTCTAAAATTCACCAAAAATATGCATACTATATTTATCCAGACATTTGAAAGTTCGTAAACTTCATCATAAAAAGAAATCAAAATTTTTATTTAAAACAATGGATTACAGAAGGCAGTTACGGTCTCCTTACATAGCCCCTTATCACACCAGCATAGGACCTATGTGTAAGGTGTGCTAAGGTGATAGAATCCGAGGGAGGCTCAGCCAACATCGCACGAGTAGTAATTTCTATCAGTTTTAACTTCTCGTCAAGGAGATTCCATTCTAGCTTCACACGATGATGTTCGGCTTGGGTTTGGTCCAGAGCAAAGACCAGTGGTGCTACCTCCATCCCATGTTCTGTTAGATGGGCTTCGATCGGTCCAAGACTACTGGGTGAGGACATGAAATCTTCTTTCTATATTAATTAACCAATATCACTTGAATTTAGTGACAAAAGGAAATGAAACATTAAGTTTCCAGCGGTCATATTGACCAATGGCCATATAACAGTCAAAAACCCAACTGTCTCATTTTAATTATACTCATGTTATCCAATGAAACTATTTTTTGAGTATAAAAATAAAATAACACACAAAATTAGGAAACAAGATTTATTCAAAATTTTGTGTCGTTACAAGTACTATTGAAAATTGAACTACATGATTCTGATTAAGAATGATAAAATCTATTAGAAATACAATAACAAAATCTTAGAAAATATTCATATTATTGATTTTGATTTTCTCCCCAACCATCTTATATAGATACCCACATTGAATTAGAAAAAAATTTATATTATATCCATTAGAAATATAGATTTGTCCTCACCCCAAAAGACAATATTTATATGGTTTGAAATATCAAATGTCACCCACCTTAGTCATAAATTGATTTATGATTAATATAAAGAAATCCACTCTATGCCCTTAATCACATTAAATTCATCTAGAGGGATAATAATAAGATTTTTAGGGAGCACATACTCATTAACATCAATCCAGAATAAATCATATACTATAAGTGGAAAATATATTTCCATCAGTATTTTTTATCAATAATTTTATATCAATTAATTGAGTATAGTAATAAAAATTACTTGATAATTTTCATGATATAAATGAATTAATTTGACTAATATAAATTAAGATACTACAATATTTGAGAGTACTTCTTATCACCTAAACTTTATTAGCCTATCTTCAATTGATTACTAAAACCAAAATAGTTAGAATGACCATCAAGCATCGTTAATCGGTGTGATTATTCATGAAAAATAGTTGATATGATGTATTAATATTGACACTTTATTTTCAATCAGTGAAATCTCGACATTAACATATGTCATCCATGGTCAATATCTATTGAATTAAAACATTATTTCTCTTAATGGAAATTTAAATTAACCTAATAATATACCTAGAAATTTTAAAAACATGTGCATAGTAAGGGTGTACTCATTTTGAACTAGAATGATGGAGGATGTGTACTCAACCTACTCTTCCTGGGGTTATCATCCCAATATGCATCTTTAAAAAAATTATTCCCACTTGTAGTGTCTAGGAATACATGCATTTTCTTTGGGAAACCATTCACAGTTATTTACCATAACATAGGATATTCTCTAATTAATAGGCTTATGCTAAGGGATCTTACTAAATATTTATCCTAGTTTCCAAAATTTAATAAATCATGCCATTGGTACCTACTATAGTGAAATATATTTTTCATTCATAAATAATACATATTTTTAGATTACAATTAATAAATTTCAAAAAAAATACACACATTTGGACTATATGGGTATTGTTTTTTTGGAAAGGTTGATATGTAAACAAGTGGTATATAAAATATATACATTATTTCTCATCAAGTTCTTATAAATGAGCACCCTTCTTATATATATCATACTTAAACACTTTCTTCAAAACCTGGGGATGGAAAACAATATAAATTGTGATCCAAATGATTAGTAAGTGTAAACATAAGAGACACCTGACAATGATGTTGAGTGATTATAAGATATTTATAATCTATTGTAACATGATAATGGCTTAAAATTATCATACTCAATCATTCAAATATATTTAATCATGAAAAATGTCATATGATTTTTTCAAATAAATGACATCACACATAAGTGTGTGGAATCAACATTAATAAATCATGATCCATAAAAACATATCCTAAACATAGGATATAGGTTTTTCAAATAAATATATGCATAGAAATCCATTTCCTTACTCTATACTCACATTAAAAACTATTATAGTTGATTTTGTTCCCTCCTCATTCCATAATTTCCTTATTCAATAATAACTCCCAAGATTATTTTATTGTATAAAGTTCCTTAATGAACTCGGTTTTCTCCCTATTATAATTCTTATTATCACATGATAAATCTATATTTAACCTAGGAATTTGAGGTTTATAATAGACCCACTAAACCTCTATTAGTAATGTAACTTCTCATCCTTGTTCTAAAATGAAATCACCATTCACATAATAAAAATCCAACATTTGTCTCACATAGGATCATAAAAAATTCATCATATCATCATTTCATAACCCATGTTGAGGATATGTGTTTTATAAAAATTTCATAATCAAAAACATAAACCATCCATATAAAGAATAATGTTGTTAAAATTTGATCATATCCCAATTAAATCATAATAAACATCAATGGATGTTTTTATACATATAACTGACTTTAAAATATCACACAATCATTTCTTTATGAAAATATTTTTTTTATTTGAAAGCACTAATTTAGAATATAATAGTTTCCAAAATAATAAGAAAAAAATTACTTTCAAAAAATATGGAAAATTAATAATGTAATATTTAATGAAAATAGTATTCATAATTGTGGGGAAATTTGTTCATGTAATATACGTTATAATAAATTGACATTTATATTATCTATAAAATGTCAGAAACAACTTATTAGTTAACAAAATAGATTTTATGTTAATATATTTTTTCTGTAAAAAACAAGATTAAAAATGAATTAAAAAAAATATTTTGATAATATTAAAAACATTATTGAAAGTGTTTTAAATAAAATATATACATGGGAGAAAATAATCATGATGAGAGAGGAAAACATGGTTGATTTCCCTTAATTTTTTTTAGATTCTTGATTATTTAAATGGAGAAAAATTAATAGAAAACATTAAATACCTAGAAATAACTAGAATATAATAAAATAAAAAATAAATGGGAGATATGTATCAGATAATTTCATCATAAAAAATTTAAATCATATACAATTGTGTTAAAATAGAGTTTGTAACAAAAACCTTTACCACTTTGATAACTTTCGATTCAGAATACTCATTAAAGGAATTACATAAAATGAATCATTTAATAACACGAATATAATTATATTAATAATGAAACATAAAAAAATTTTTTCTAGATACACTATATTTTAGAATATTGGTGTATAACATCAAATATGTCTCAATGAAACAAAATTTAGATGAAGAACCCTTATAACTTTAATAAATTTTTAAACGAAAGTAATTGGAAGCAAGGAAATATTGTTTTAATTTAAATACAATTAATAAATTAGTTAAATATTAAAAAATACATAAATTTTAAATACATACACTATATAAATAATAAATTGGTGCATAACATTAAAACATATCTCAATGAAGAGAAATTGAGACAAAAACCTTACCTTATATCTAACTAAATTTGTATGTGCTATAACATCCTATATAATAAATTTAAATTTATTTTAATAATGAAGAAAAAGACTATTAATACATATAATATAATATATAATCAACTTATATCATTTTAACATCTTTTTATTGTCAATTCTCAATTAAAGTCATCATTTCGGGTGTTAACTGATTTGTTTTTCATGTATGTTGTGGTTTAGTGGTTATAGTCCTTACACATTGATCATTATTAATTCATACAAAGAATATAAATAATGATATAAATATTATAGATATTAATTACATACATATTTATTAAAATTTATATATATATTAGATGAAAAATTAATTACATCACCACATAGAGATGGTAATATATACATACGCATGGGTGACATTTCCAATTTTCGATGGATAGAATGAAAGAAAGTTAAATATTAATTTATATCTACATAATAATAATAATTATAACATAAATTTCTTATATTAATAATACATCTATCATAATTACTTACCATGAATCAAAATTGTGGAAAATGATTCGTATCGCTATGCGGAGGGAGTAGTCCACACGTTTACATGAGCGATACCTTCATCTCTCATTGGATTAAGAATAGGTATTAAATTATTGTTCAACAATAATAATAATATCTAATTATATATTATATAATATATTATTCAATTTTTTAGGATATAATAAAATAATAGTATGTTGGAGAAAAATAAAATTTAATTGGCTAGGTTAATATTTATACCTATTCTTTCAGGTACCTCCTTTGGATTACTCCACAATCGTTGAAGGATTTGTATTTGTAGAATACAAGAAACTATAGTATGAAGGAATTAAAATTTTTATAATTTTTTTGTAGTTATCTTCCGAATTATAATGTTAAAGTTGAGTAAAAAGGAATGGTAGAGTTGCCTTTTACAAGTGAGGGGAGGGACAAATATGGAATTTCTTAAAAGATATAAATTACGGAAGGTCGCATTCAATTTAATGTGTATCCGAATAGAAATTTATATTAAATTACTATTTTATAAGGTTTATATATCATCAACCAATAATAATTTGATAGTTATGGGTGGAAATCCTACCCTTATCTCACGATTTAACCCCTCTATACACTCTTTTTATCCTTAACAATTGCAACAAAATTTTACCTCTCTTACTATTCACTATAAAAAATTACGTTGAAAGTATTAAATTATATAAATTATTATTTTTCGAAATATTTAATGTATTTTTTAATATTTAATTTATATAATAGATAAGATTAATTTTTAATTAAGCATGAAAACTACAACAAAAACGTTTTTTTGATAAATGAATATTTAAGTATAAAATTTATGTTAATTTCGTTACATACATTGTAAAAACATAAAATGAATTTTAAAATATTATATTTAAATTATACATAAAAAATTTCAATAAAACAGTAAATAAATCATGATTAATTTAATTTCTAAAGATAAAATACATTGCACAATTGGAAATTGTTTTTTAGAAAATTGTATTTTTAATCCGAAAAATTAATCTATACCAAATATAATTATAATGATTATTAGTATGAAATTAATTATATTATTTATAAATTAATTAGAATAACTATAATTTGATATCATATTCATAAAATAATAGTACGTTTACCATAATATATATGTAATTTTTCACAAAAATCAATATTTTTCTCTATCCAATGAAAAATAATAATTCTTAGAAAAATCCTAACAATTTACCCTATGATAATATTTAAATCTTTATTTGAAAATGATATTAATTTCCTTAAAATAAAATTTCTAAATATATTATAAATTAATGATTATGTTCATGTGTAAAAATGTGATAAAACCCATTTTAGAAAAAAAACATAATTTTGAAGTGTAAAAGGACATTACAGGAAATGTACTATTTGATTATTATAAATTATTAAATTAATTTAAATTATTAAAAACCTATATAAATATTTATTATGTAGTGATTATTAATATTCATATATGTTAATTTAATGACTAGGTTATAATGGTCTACTATATAACAATTCATATAGATTTGGGGTTGTGTTTAAGGAAAGCTATTCAATACTTCTAATTTTAATTCTAACGAAGAAAACATATTAAATATTTGTGTCAAGACCCAGATTTTTCCTTGTAATTTTTTTTAATTTTATTGAAATATTAGTAGTTCTAAAAAATTGACAACATGCGATTATGAGCCTCATTATTCCCGGAATGAATTTCTGAACATTAAATAATTTCAGTAAATGTGCGAGGGGGTTTTTGTAAATTTTGAACTGATGATCAGAATTGATATCTGAGGTCACTGTTGAACTCGTAGTGCCAATTTTCTCTTAAGGAGACCTTCACCTCAAACGTAATAGGTCTAGGGTGGAAGTTAGTTATTTGGATTTTAGTGGAAGAGTTAAAAAAATAATTAAATAAAACAAACTATTTTTTTATTTTATTGAAACCTCCCATTTTAATTTAGTGGTAGCGGTCACTCGACCCCTGAACACCCTCATTAATTTGACTTTACCTTTTGAGTTCCCGTAAATTAATGTTCCAACATGAATTAACTAAACATTATTAAGTGGCTTGTCACCTTTCTTGAGGTTTGGGGAATCGTTGGCAAAGGAGAGCATGGGAGAACCTTCATAGAAATATCCTCCAACAAAGAACATCTCCAATGATGTCAACGGTGCTTGATCCCGGATTAGAAGTGACTTGCTGGAGAGACGAATGATGACATCACCATCATCATCTTCCACCTCACGATACCTCCAACGGATGATCGAGGTAGGGAATTGTTTATTTTTTTGTCGTGGTTTCAGTTGATTTAATTCTATTGGAACGGCCTTTTACTATGTTAACCTGGATGGTGTGGGACGAACAAACAAAGCCCAATCCATCCTCAATACTTTTGACGTGTTCTTCAAGGGAGGCTGTCAGCATACTGTCCGGCTATGATGATGGTGGTAGCGCAGCCACACCACTGAAGGAGGCCGCGACATAATGACTGCAATGGATGATGGAGGAGACTGACACCTTTTCAGCCTCTTGGAACCTGGGCGATGAGTGTTTTTGTTGTCTGTAGCGAAGGAGGCTACGAACCGTCGGCTAAGGCGGTGGGAGGATCGTGGCTGGAACGCTAGTTAGCCGAATGATGGAGGGGAGGGGCAAGTCTGGGCCACCGGTGGAGAAGAAGGTTGTGGAAGGAAGGTTGCGGCGGCGCACCAAGGCAGCCAGCCACCGGCTGATCAGGGGTGGTCAGCGATGCCGATGTGCCGCTGGAAGGATGATCGTCCGTGAATCCAACCATCCCCATATCGCCAAGCAGGACCACCCTAGCGGGTCCCGCGTGCATGTCGAATGTTCTATAGACTGTTCAAGAAAACCCGGGGGGGGGGGGGGGGGGCTCCCCTGCATGTCGGCCAGGGCAGACACTACCACGACAGATCACCCAGCCGATCAAGATGCACCGTAGCAGGCGGCGCCCAGCAGGCGTCCCCCAATGTTCCGTGAAGTTGTGGGTCAAGCCCTCCGTGGGTCGGGCTAGTTCGCAGCCCAGCAGACCAGGCACACCGTGGCCCCACCCATCCGAGCTAGACCAAAACCGGGTCAGTTCGACCCGAACCGTGTTGGGTCGACCCGGGTCAGGTCGGTCTGCCGGGGTCAGATCAGACTCTAGCCCATATGGACCCCGATACACCATTCAGAACATATCTTGAGATCTAGGCATCTTTTTGATGAACCATCTACAGAAATAGGATACATGGATCGAGGTAGTCATTTTTGGTATACTCCACATGAGTTTTGGACAATGTTGGAGTATGGCCAGGTTAGACCGTAACTGAATCTAACCAGACCCTCAAAACTGATGAATTAATAACATTCAAACTAAAAGTTTGATTGAAACATCATTAGTTTCTTTGGGTCTCTCATGAAATGAATGATATTTGGGATATTTATTTGTGGGACTTCATAGATGTTGATGTATCGACCAATGGAATGAGGAGTGAAACCTCACAGAATCAAGATTTCTTAGTGCGAGAACCCTATGTATGTATGTAACATGAAGAATGAATAATGATCCTGTGTGGGTCAGCATCTACCAGATCTTGTGTGGGTCAGTGCCCATCGATCTTGTGTGGTCCAGAACATATCGATAATTTGTTGGTAAGATCCCGTGTGGTTTAGCACTCGGTGATTCTCTAAGGTTCTGCGTATACCGATCATGTGTGGCTTAAATCCTTTGTGGGATAGTGGGGGTTAGTTATTTATAGTTCATGTGTGGGTCTGGAGGGTTTAGTTACCAATCGATCCTATGTGGGTCAGCACGGGTTAGTCACCTATCGATCTTATGTGGTTCAAAAGAAGTGTTACGTACCAGAATAAGATGATATAACCTAATGAATAATCATCATTACTTCTGTACTTATGTTATACCTAGTGTGAGATAAGTCATTAACCTTCCAGGTGTTATATTCGTTGTGTTAGCTATGTGGTTCTTTTACCTTAATGGTGTTACCTCTGTGGTACATTTACATTCATGGTGTTACCTGTGTGGTTCTTCTACCTTCGTGGTGTTACCTGTGATGTAATTATTCCTTCGTGGTGTTACATATGTGGTACTTTTACTTTAATGGTTTTACCTATTTTTTACATCTACCTTCGTGTTGTTACCATTCTGGTATTCATCCCTCTTGTGTGAGATGAGTATATCTTGATAACATGGGTATATGTGTGGGAATATACCTAAGTAGAGTTGATGTCTATTTCTTCATACTTTGTGGTTTTCATTTGTGGAACTCTAGGAGACCTATGAGGGTCTCAAGATCCCTACTAAGTATCATTATACTCACCCCTGAACGAGCTACGTCTGTACCATGCTATGTCTTGTGCAGACAACGGACATTGCCTGTCGAGATCAAGGGAACCGAACTAGAGGATGCATGGAGGTGGACATTAGACGAGCCGATCTGCAGGGACAACCATTCGTGATCTGTACGTACCCTTCAGGTTGAGTCCTTGGCGGGTGTTCATATGAGCTATTCTTTTTCAGTTTTACTGCTACTCTCTAGTTGGGCTTTTAGTAAGTTCCCTTTACATACTATACATGTTACTTTTACTATATAGTTTACATTGTGTTGGTATCTTGTTGTGTGCTTTTTTTGTGTGAGTTTACAGGTTTAAAGGAAATTCCTTCCATGTTATCGGGATATTCCTTTCTGGTGCTAGTCTCCAGACCCAGGTCTATGGATGGCGGGCTTTGGGTAGTCACGGCATGGGCCCCGAGGGACGGGTCGTGACAAATTTTTATCATAGGATTCAGTTCTACTAATGAACTAGCACTCTGATATTTTCTGTGTGGCAATAGTGTAAATTGTTATGAGTGTGGTTTTCAGTTTGGGGAATCCAGTTTTGTTGCATCGGTTGACGTATTCATACACTAGGATGCTAACATCTGATTTCCGACTCAGTATAAAAAAACAATGATTGGATGTGTGTTTTTGAACAGTTTTATTTGATATCTCTTTGAGTCCACTCACCAGGTATAACATATTGACCATGGTGAACCTGTTTCTTTTCTGGATTCCTCTACACAAACCGTTATCCAAGGTTCTAGTGTGAGTTTACAATGATATCACCCCGAGCGATGAGGATTCGGTGTAGGCCCCCCATATGATAGTTATGCCACCAGGTGGTGTACCAGCATCACCACGACCTATTGGGAAGCCGATTCCATAATCCCCTATAGTAGAGGGTGCATGCCTCTTGAGCATGTTGCACGAGTTCCATCACTATAGGCCACCGAGCTTTTGGAGCGAGATGGACCCACAAACAGATAAGGATTGGATGGAAGCCGTTGATATAGTTTTTCAACTCGTAGGGACACTAGATGATCTCACGGTGATCCGTATCACTAGTCAACTTCAGGGAACATCGAGTAGGTTGAGCTTGATTCTTTAGGCTCATGATGAGGTGGCTCTCATATGGGTGGACTTTAAGATCCATTTCAGGGAAGATTTTTTCCCAGCTACATTATGCTCAGTGCGTATGCTGAAGCTTCTCCCCTTGTAGTAGGGTATCATGACCGTAGCTCAGTATTCGGTGAGGTTCACCAAAATCTCCCTCTACTCCACTAACATGGTGTGGGACCCTTTCAATTGGGCCCAGACCTTCTAACAGGGGCTCATATGGAATATTAGTGCTTCGAAGATTTCACTCAGCATCCCAATGCAGGAAGGGGTGTTAGAGCAAGCACTCTCAGTGGATAGCTTCCTTGATGAGCATTCTCCAGCAGCAAGACCCACCACCGGACATCACAAAGAAGATTCATTTGTAGATGGAAATATATAGATGAAACAGAGTTCTACAAGAACCAAAACTAGGGGTGGATGACCACATGATACAGGGTCAGTGGTGTAGGGATCCCAATATAGTGTAAGACTGTTAATGATTAGGCAATGTTACAAGTGCGGCAGGTGGGGTCACATGGCTCACAATTGCTCATCCCGTCAAATATATGACCAGAAGACAGTCGATGGACCACCTGGGCAGAGGCAAAGATTTGATCGAGGATGTCCACAGGAAATAGGCATACGTGGTATAGGAGTATGTCGTGCAGCGGGTAGTGGGAAGCGATTCGAGGTTCTACTGCTACCACCACCAGGTGGTCCACCACAAACACATGGAGCAGGTGGACATAGACGAGCATAGCTCCAGGAAGCTGAGGCCTTGGAGCATGGTTTTTCAGAGATGATATGTGGTATGATCTGTGCCTACTCCACCATAGTTTAATTACTTATAGACACATGTGGCAGTCATTCATTTAATATTATAGCCCTCGTTCAGAGCTCATAGATTGCGGTAGATGCGTCAGCTCGATACTTAAGAGTTTAGACTCTTATTAGAGCAGATTAAATGATTAAACATTGGTTCCAGTAGTGTGAGCATAATCTAGTAGGTGAGAGCTTCGACTGATATCTTCTAGTAGTGGCGTTGAGCCCTTACGACATCATCTTTGGGATGGACTAGTTATCCACTGTATATGTTCAGATTGACTGTATTAGGTGAAAAGTGTGGTGTGTTTACAAAGATGGAACATGGTTTTCCTTAACTGGTGAGAAGGGAACCTTTTCATCACATGATGAACTTATCCGGAGGAAGGTGAAACTGATCACACATCATTTGGATATCCTTACCCTCAGTGCGGTTGATGTTGAGAGTCTGAGCTATCCTGTAGTGGTGGATTAGTACACTGATATTTTCCAGGATGTTGTTCTGGGTATACCTCATCACATAGAGGTGGGATTTTTTATCGAAATGTACCCTAGGATGTCACAGATATCTACACCAACATATCAGATGGATCCCGTGGAGCATGGAGAGCTACGAGTATAGGTAGACGACTTGCAGAGAAAGGGGTTTATTAGTCTTGGTGTTTCTCTTTGGGATCCCCAATATTGTTCACCATGATTCTGGATGAGAGTTTTAGACTCTGTATTGACAATAGGAACCTGAACCAGGTGACCGTGAATTACAAGTACCCACTACCGAGGATTGGTGATCTCATTGATGAGCTAAAAGTGTGCACGGTGGATTTAAAAGATGGACCTCAGATCAGGCTATCACCAGGTGAGGGTATGAGACGAGGATGTGCAGAACATGGATTTCAGATGTAGGTACGACCACTATGTGTTCTTGGTTTGACCTATATTCATGACCAATGCCCCAAAAATTTTCATGGGACTCATGACCAGGATCTTCCATCCATACCTTGATCACATTGTGGTAGTGGTCATCAATTAAATCCTGATATACTCTACGATAGAAGAGGATCATGCCTATCATCTATAGATAGTTCTGGACAAACTCTGAGAGCACCGGCTTTATGGGAAGGTCCATATGTGCTAGTTCTATATAAGAGAGGTTCACTTCATGGGACACATTATCTCAGAGGATAGAGTTGCCGTGGATCTGAAAATGATTGAGGATGGGCTTGCATGGGAGCCACCCCAGAGTGTGACAGAGGTGTGGAGTTTCCAGGGATTGGCCGGTTACTACCGGAGGATTGTGCCTGACTTTTCCAGAGATGTGTAACCTTTATAATCATTAAAAAGGAAAGGTAAAACCTTCGTGTGGTCATAAAAATTCCATTAGAGTTTCTAGGAGCTCAGGCATAGATTGACAGGTGCCCCCATATTGAGGCTACAAGAGGAGAGTGTTGGGTACCTATTCTACTCCGATGAATCATTGACTGGGATTGGATGTGTCCTGATGCAAGAGCGAGCAGTTATTGTGTATTATTCACGAAATCAGAGAAATAATTAGCAGAACAACCCTAACCATTACCTGTAGTTAGAATCAATGGTCTTCACCTTGAATATGTGGTGACATTATTTGATGGGAAAAAAGTTTACAGTTGACTCTGATCACAACAGTCTCCGGTATATCTTCTCTCAGAAGGACATGAACCTAAGACAATGACATTGTCTTGAGTTCCTCAAGGACATTGAATTCAAGATAGCCTATAATCCTGGGATGGGGAACATAGTAATAGATGCACTCAGTAGGTGATCTGGTATATACATACCGAGTGAGGCAATAGAGCATCTAGTCGCTCTGCGGATATCCAATGTAGATCGAGATGGAGCATCTTATCTCTAGTTTCTGACAGTCACTCCACTCCTTCATCGATTCAGAGAGGTGCATCTTGGGGGCACTGATTTCAAGGCACGACATGCTCCGATATCCCCAGGATAGGAACCTGATGAATTTTCTTAAGGTGGTGAGTATGTCATCCTCTTCAGAGGATGTACTATGGTACTGGTGGCACTATGAGAGGAAGTGATGAGGGAGTTCCAAATGTCTCCTCTAGCAGTACATCCAATAGTGGACCATATATACCAGGACCTCTTGCATCATCACTGGTGTCCAGGAAAGGAGAAAGTAGTATTAGCATTTTCTCTCGGTGCCTCCCTTGTCAGCAAGTGGAGGCAGAGTATCAGGTTTCAGAAGTCTTTGTTCAGCCACTAGAGGTTCCAGGGTGGAAGTGGGATGGAATTTCCTTGTACTTCATGACAAGTCTTCCACCCATGTCCGGGGGTCATGATTTGATCTGGGTGACTGTTGACTGACTCACCATGTCATCCCACTTCTTATGTATCTAAGAGCATGGATCAGTAGAGATCATGGGACCCCTCTATATGAAAGAGATTGTAAAGTTTCATGGAGTGCCATCTACAATTGTCCCTGATCATGATTCACAATTTACATCCAGACTATGGATGGGGTTGCAAGAGGTGTTTGGGACACATATTCGGTTGAGCACCGCCTTCCATCCTCAGACAGATGGTCAGAAAGTGTGGATGATTCAGACCCTTGAGGACATACTACGTGCTTGCGTCCTAGATTTTGGCCGTAGATGGGAGAATCAATTGCACTTAGTGGAGTTCACATATAATTACAATTATCTATCCAGATTTTGTATTGCACCATTAGAGGTATTTTACGTTCGACCATGGAGATCACCTCTATGCTAGACTGATCCATGGGAGTCAGCACTCTTGGGACCAGAGATGGAACGTGCTTCCCAGGAGAAGGTGAAGATCATCCAGGAGAAGATGAAGACTATATAGAGTAGGTAGAAGCCATATACTAATAGGATACAGAGACCGTTATAGTTTGAGGATGGTGACAATGTCTTTTTATGGGTGTCACCTCAACGAGGATTGTGGTTATTTGGCCTGGGAAACAAGTTATCTCTGAGGTTCATCAGACCCTTTCAGATCCTAATTAGTGTTGGTGAGGTGGATTAACACATAGCTCAACAGACTTAGTTGCACTGAGGGATTAAAATTTTCCACGTATCCCAGCTGAGTAGATTCATACATGATCCTTTTCACATCATTTACTGGGGTTATCTAGACATCGACAATGGTGTGATTTTTTAGAGGTTCTAGTGGTGATTGATGATTGATAGGAGCAAGTCCTTTGTGGGTAGTCTATATCTCTAGTTCTTGTTCATTGGCATCACGAGGACCTCTAGGAGATCACATGGGATTGGGAGGCTTATATTCATGCACAATACACCAACTTGTTTCCCTAGTTTTTGGTGTGGATTTCAGGGATGCAAAGCCCTGAGGTGGGGAGAAAGTAAAGACTCTGATTTTTTCCAAGTAGTTTTTTTAATTATATGGAAATATTATGAGTCTGTGAAAATTGAAGTTGCATGATTATGAGTCATAGTTATACCAGAATAAATTTCTGAACTTCTTTTTATGTACCTTTAGTAAACATGCGAGTGGGATTTTGTATCTTTTGAACCGGTGCTCGGAATTGAAATATAAGGACGCTATTGAACTCAGTGTGCTAATAATCACATAAGGATACCTTCACCTTAACCGTAGTAGGTCAAGGGTGGAAATTAATTTTCCAGATTTTCTTGGGAGAGTTAAAATAATAATAAAATAAAACAAACATATTTTATTTTATTTTATTGAAACCTTCCAATTGAATTTAGTGCTGAGGGCCACCCAACCCTTGAACTACCTATTTAATATGAGTTAACCCTTTGAATTTACCCAAATTAATGTGGAAAAATTAATTAACATAATGTAATTTTGTGGCTCCTCACCTTTCATGAGGTTGGTTTAATCGTTGGAAAAGGAGAGCGTGGGAGAACCTTTGAGAATTATCCTCCAATAAAGAACATCTCCAATGTTGTGGAAGTTCCCCAAGCACGAATTGGAAGAGCCTTGAAGGACCGATGAATGCCGACGTCACCATAATTATCTTCCGCTTCCAGATAACTCCAATAGACAATCGAGGTGGGGAATTGTTAATATTTTCTTCATGGATATTAGATGATTAAATTTTCTTGAAACTACCTTCTACTAAGTAAACGCGTAGGGTGCGGGCCGAAAACACATGGCATGATCCCTCTAAAATCTTTTGGATGTGTTCTTCATGGGCTGCAGGCAATATACTGACAGGCCGTGATGATTGCAGAAGCGTAGCCACACCATTGAAGGAGGCCACGACACAATGGCCATGGTGGAGGATAGTGGCGACTGGCACCCAGATAGCTACATTGAAATAGGGCGGCACTGGTTCATGCTACCGGTAGGGAATGAATTAGTTTCCCTTCTATCATTGTGGTGGGAGGAAAGGGGATGGCATGCTGTTCGGCCACGTAAATGTGGGGTTGCATGCATCCGCGCTACCGGTGGAGGAGAATTACATGACCTGAAGACCGTAGCAGCCCACCAAGCTAGCCAGCAACCGGCAGACCGAGGGAGGTCAGTGGTGCTGACATGCCGCTGGAAGGAGGACTTTCTGGGAATCTCGGCGGCCACGTCTCTCTGAGCGTGACCGCTCCAGTGGGTCCCAAACACTAGCTAGATGATATTCGGACTATCTGAGAAAATTGGTGGTTGCCTCCCCCTAGGTGTCGGCTAGGGCAGACCCTACTACGGTGGACCACCTAGCTGAGCAAGTCGCTCCATGTTGGGATGTGATGGAATGGGATGCTCCCAGCGGGCCGCGACCGACATGCCGCAACTAGAGGGTTGCACCCAGTGAGACCCACCTAATGGGACACACCCAGTGGTCTGCGCCATAGTGGCCACACCCTACGGACCGGGCCGCACCCCCCATAGGTCGAGCCGAACAGCAGCCCGGTGGACCGGTCCGGCCAAGGCCCAGTCAATCTGGGCTGGACCAGGACTAGGTCGGGCTGACCCAAACCAGGTCGGGTCGGCACATGCCGGGTTAGGCCGGGTCGATCCGACTGGGTTAGACCGGACCCAGGCCCATCTGGGCCTAGATATGCCTTTGTGGCCATATATTAAGAATCAGGTGTCCATTCAACGAACAATCTATGGCACTGGGAACCTTGGATAAATATTGTCCTTTTGGTATACTCCTCATCAGTTTTGGATAAAGTTGGATTGTACCCAAATCTAACTGGGCCCTTGTAAAGAAAGCATTAATAACATACAAAACAAGCATTCGATTTATGTTATTTCAGTTTCATTGGGTCCCTTTGGATGAGACAGACCATTGGGATATTTCTTCATGGGACTTCATAGTAGTTCATGTATCGACCAATGGCGTGAGGAGCAGAACCTCTTGGAATCAATCATGCTTAGTGCGAGACCCAGTGATTGTCTATAATGTGAAGAAAGAATAATGATCCTGTGTGGGTCAGTGCTCACCGATCTTGTGTGGGTCAGCACATACCAATCCTATGTGGCTCAGATCCTATGTGGGTCATCGCTCAGCATTCCAATGCGTGTCAGCGCATACCAATCCTGTGAGGGCCAGATCTTGTGGGGGACAACAGGGGTTAGTTACCTATATATTACACTGTGGGTTAGTGGGGTGTAGATATCTATCGATCCAATGAATTTCAATAGGGGTAATTTACCTATCGATCCTGTGCGGGTCAAAAGCAATGTTACATAATAGAATAAGATAATCTATCCTTGTGATTAATCATTAGTACTTCTTTAATTATGTTATACCGATTGTGGGCGGATTCTTCTACCATCGTGGTGTTATCTTCGTGATCTTACTAGTGTGGTAATTCTACATTCGTGGTGTTACCTGTGTGGTACTTCTACCTTCGTTTTGTTACTTGTGTGGAACTTCTACATTTGTGCTGTTACGTAAGTGGTATTCTACCTTCATGGTGTTACCTAGGTGGTACATCTACAGTCGTGGTGTTACCCTTGCGGTATTCCTCCATCTTGTTTGTAATGAGTATATATTGATAACATGGGTATATGTATTGGAATATACCTAAGTAGAGATGAGGTATATTGCTTTGTGATTTTTTTTTTCCTTTGGGAAACTTTAGGAGACCTTCGAGGGTCTCGGGGTCCCTACTCAGTATCATTATACTCACCCCTGCATAGGCTACACCTGCACCATACTGTGTCTTTTGTAGACGATAGACAACATTGATTGAGTTTGAGGGTACCAGACTGGAGGCTGCTCGGAGGATGAAATTAGACGAGACGATCTATAGGGATGACCATTAGAGAGTTGTACCTAACATTTAGGTAGGGTCCTTGGTGTGTGGTCACATGTGCTATTATTTTTTAGTTTTACTTGTACATTTCAGTTGTTCTTGTATTCAGGCCCCATTAGAAATAATACTTTTTTCTTTTACTATATTGTTTACATTGTTTTGGTATCTTGTTGTGTGATTGGTTGGTGTGAGTTTATGTGTTTAATGGAAATTCTTTACCGTTCTTAGGGAATTCCTATCCAGTGTTTGTCACCATACCATGTCCATTGGATGGTTGGCCTGGGGTAGTCACAGCACGAGCCTTGGGGGATGTGTCGTGACAATGGGGGTGTTACATCCTCAGGTCCCCATGTGGATACTTTAAATTTATGATTCCTCAAATGAACATTCTACATGACACATGTATTTTTCTAATGAAATTTATCTTTATGATCTAAGATATCTACTTGGAAATCATCATATGAAATATCCTGATCTAGTGGTTCAATCTTTGTGTTTATTACATATAAAGTATAGGGTATTTAATTCGTCAGAAGAGAGACATGGAACAACGCATAAACATGAGAGAGGTTTACTAATAATTCTAAATGATAAGCTAAAATCCCTTCATTATTAAGAATCTTGAAGGAAACAATATTCCTCGAAATTAGCTCTATATTTTTTCTAAAACTATTATCCTTCTTCCATAAAAAAATTCATAGGAAAAACTTTTCAGCAATATTTAATTATATATCTCACCGATGTTTTTCAGCATAATTACTTTTTCTACTCTAAGATGTCTTAATGTTATATAGAATGAATATAACATTCAAAATCATTTTCTCAGTAAGATTATATCTCAATAACTTTTATTCAATAGCTTCATACCTTTATGTTGGATTTATATACTTATTTACATATAGATCTTTATATGGATCCATTTGGATGCTCGAGTGAAATATATTTTTGTAAGAAATCTTGACTAGAGGATGTTTTTTATCTGAACTACCATTTAAATCGAGAATATGTGATATCAATATATCCTTGAAAGTTTGAATGTTCCTCTCAGACTGACAATCTTGCTGAGTATGATAATATGTTCTAAAACAAATTACGTATTTAGATCATTCTAAGAAATCTCCCAAACAATGTGGTAAAACTCATATTCCAATTAGATATATTAAAATATCGTACCATCTATAACATTACCAATTTTTTAACATATATCAGAGAAATATGATCAAGATAAAAATCTTACCTGATGGAAAAGAAGTTCACTGGCTTCATATGGTGATTGAATATGACCCAAATTGCATGATGACCATTTTATTCTTGGTAGTGTTCAACACCAAAATCCATGGTGATGTTTTTACATTTGTATTTTGGTATGGGTAATATTTGAAGCATCTCATTTCACTCATATCACCCATTTTTAATGTATGGATATATAGAGAAGTAGGATACATGCTATTCAATACCACACTTCATGTTATACCACTTAAAATATTATTTCATATATCTATACATCTTTGTACTCCCGTGATGAATAGATAATGTTGAGCAATGATATACGTCCTAAAATTACCACTTTAGGTCTGGTATTTATGGGAAACATTCTAGATTCCCAAACAATATCATTCCAACTTAATCGAGTTTTAATTTAGGGATATTTCTCAACTTATTTTGTATTTTACATCTTCCTTTTGTGCCACTTTAATATTTACATGGATATATGGTTGAACACTCATTTAAGAATGATTAGATTTCGTACCTTCCTTCATTAATTCAATATCTATCCATTTCAAATCCATAAATATTATATCCTTTTTTATCCATATCATTATATGATTGAATAATCCATTCAACTCAAAGCATCAACCACCTTTTTCACTTTTTTAGACTGCTCATGTATTGAGTCGTCATGATCATTAATCAACTCCATCCATGTTTTCTTGATAATATTTAACTCATTCTGTGTGAATATGTAATTGACATTTTTATGATTAATATATATGTCCCACCATTCTCCATAAATATTATACCTTCATGTATTTAATGATAACATTGTGACTTATAACTCCAAATCATGGGTTTGGTAATTTTTCTTTGGAACCTTCAATTGGTGGAGGCATATGCTATCACCATATAATTCATTATGAGAAAAAATCTCATACATTTCATTAATGCATCACTAAAAATCACAAACCCTTCAACATTTTAGGGTAGTGTGAGAATAGGTACATTGACCAACCTTCTCTTAAACTCATTGTTCTTTAATTCATTCTAATTATTCCATAAGATCTTAACTCCCTTCTGATATTACACGGTTAGTAGATTATATATCCATGATAAATCTTTTAGAAGATGTTGATAATATCAATCCAATCCAAGAAAACTATTAATTTTATTCACATTGGTCAGTCTTTGGAAATGTTTAATAACATTGATCATTGATGGAACTATCGATATACCCTCACTAGATATTATATGACTCTAAAATGAAACATTTTGTGTCCAAAATTCATACATGGTAATTTTTTCATACAAATTATCCATTCCTAGGATCTCTAATAAAATTATTTTGAAATATCCTTACTCTAGCATTCTCGTGTAATATATAATAATATCATCTATAAAGAATTCTATAAACTAATCATGTAAATATCTAAATTATATATTCATTAAATCTATTAAGATAGAAGGAAATTAATAAGACCGAATATAATAACTATAAATTAATAGTGTACATACCATGAATAAAAACATTCTTAGTCTATGTCTACAATTATTATACTCAACTGCTAGTATCTATTTCAAATATAAATCTTGAAAAAATATGGAGCTATGCATATTTGATCAAAAAATCCTCAATTCATGGATTAGGATACTTATTCTTGATCATGATTGTGTTATGATCCCAATAATATATATAGAGTTTCATTGATCCGTATTTATTCTTAAAAAGAGTACAGGTGCACTCCATAGTGATGCAATTGTCTGAAAAAATCCCTTATTAAGATTCTCTAGGAGTTACTTCTTCAACTTTTACAACTCAATCAGGTCTATAATATGTAGAGTCGTTTATATTGGTGTTGCATATTTTATTAGTTATATTGAAAAATTAACTTCTTGGTTTAGAGGAAGACATGGTAACTCTTCTATAAATACATAAAAATAACTCTAATAAAATATACATATCATTAATGTTGAGTTTTTTCCCAACCATCAGAGATATACAACCACTTTTAATAGAAATAAATACCCATGTAATGGATGTAATTTCCATTGGAATTCACCTATATAAAATCCCCAATGGAAAATCAAATGTTATTTTGGAATAATAAATGTGGAATACCAACTTTGTCAGTTGGTATTGGATTTATATAATAAATGTTAATAAATTTATAAAATCACATAAAATTCAACTTGATAAAGAAGAACAATATTTGTTGGGTGAACATTTCCACAAACATCAATTGAAATGGAATCATAGAATTGAGATATGATTATCATACCATTATGAGTTTTTATTATTAATTTTATATCTAATTATTAATGATGTTAATAAAAATTCCCTATGAATTTCATGATATAAATGAAATCATATGGAAAAGAGAAAATAAGATACTTCAATATTTGGGGGTACCTGTCACCACCTAAAATTCATCATTCTATCTTCAATCCCTTACTGAAACCAAAATGGTTAACATTAATATCAGTTATATTTCATTAGGGTGATTAGTCATGAAAAATAATTCATAGCATATCTAAATCTTAACACATTGTTTTCAATCTATAATACCTATGGTTTACCATAGGTTATCCATGGTCAATATCTATTCAAATCCTTTTAATTTCTCTTAAATAAAATGTGAATTAACCAAATCATATCCCTCAAGAGTTTATAACGAGGTTCATAGTAAGGAAATATCCACCATGAACTATAATTACAGGTGAGATATAAGTGACTAAAACTTTTTATGGTAATCACCACTATATGCATCTTTACCAAAATTAAAACCAAGTGTGGTATCCAAACAGAGATGTATTTGTTTTAGAAAATCACATACTTTTCCTTACCATAACATATGATGTTCTTGATAGAGTTTGTGCCCTAGAACTAAATTCTATATACCTTAAGATAACCTATATTCATTTTATTTTAAAATTAATAAACAACTTATCACAACATGATTGTTATTTTCTGTAACATAGTCGGTGATAATGTCCTAAGAGTGGTTGTTATACTAAAATATCATTTATGTCCCCTGCTATGACGAGAACCCAGAAGATTCATGATAGTATTATTAAATATATTTTATATACACATAATATATCATTTTTTGGACACAAACGATATAGGCTATAATAGATGCGGACTCGTAGGACATTGATCCAACTTCTCTTGGTGACTCCCTTTGTAATTTCTAGTTTAGGAAATTATGTGAATGAGACCCACTAGTAGAAAATCGTAATTTATATATGTCATTGGATATGACTATCTATAGACATGTGTATTGGTTCTTATTCTTTAATATTATTATTAATTTATGTTATGAGTCATGTACTTTGATATATTAATAAAAACTATGATTAATTTTTTTCAATGAAGTATTATACATTAGGAGCATCAAGATTGATATTTCATTATTGATTAATGTGTGAAATGATTTTTACCTTCCCTTATTTAATGGAATTTTATATCGTAGGCCCTTTAATGGGTATTATAAAGACTAAGTAAATCCATATCCATGGTGTTCTATTGTAATGATCAATTTTATATAATCCAAATAAAAAGACGTTGAGAAAATAGGTTTATGGTAGCTGAATGAAACCTATTGGATTAGTAATATCACGATTATGGTATTATCTTACATAGAAAGAAATACTAGGAAGTTTTATGTTTTTTTCTACATTATCTTCTTTCTCTATTGGAGGATTGGCACATCACACGATGGTAACCTTGATCATTGGGATTATTGTAATAATCCCACTAGGAAATATGCCCAGAGGGCCACACACTAAATTTATTGAGTTCCGTAGTTAAATTATATTATTATTTATTTTTAACAAGTTTAATAAATATTAATCTTGCACATAGTTTAATAATTATACTTGTTTTTTTGATCACATATATTCTATCACCACTTATTACAGATAATATTTTGTGAGGAACATCTTTAATAAATAATTAATTTTTATTTAGTGAATAAAATATTTATTTTTTCATTAGATAACAATCAAGTTAAATTTATTAATTAAATAAATAGTCATTAATAAAGGTCCAATATATTTTGTGAAGGATTAGTGAACTATGTTTAATGGTTTGGTGAGAAATAATATATATTGAATATTATTTTTATAAAAAAAATTAATTTTATTTGTTGGATTTTCTAATGTCAAAAAATAATAATACTAATATTATTATTATTATTATTATAAACATGGGGCTAAACATGAATTTTATAAAATTATATGTGTCCATGTGTAATTATTATTTTCTGACACTAGTAGTATATAAACCTAATTATATTATTTCTGTTGGGTTTCAAAATCATTTTTTGTGAGAAATGACATCTAGATATAATTTTCTCAGATCCCTAAAGAGTTCCCTCTCAATGAATGATTCTACGAATAGAGTGTGATCCTCCTCTACCAAAACTGTCTTGTCTATTTAGATCGAAAAGAACCCATACATGAAGATATTCTCAGGGAAATAAAAGGTGAATGACATAAGAATCACGATATACCTTGATACACGAGGATATTCCTATGGTGATGTTTGGAGTTTTGTGGAACATGTGTGAATCACCACTAGAGGGAATCTACTCTTGATACATACTATGCAATGATGGCATGGTGTAATGACACTGTAAAATCTATCAATAAAGAGATAATTCCTTACAAGATTTTTCATTAATTGATTAAATTAAATATAATTAATATGTAATGATCGTGTGTCTTATATTTTATTTTTAATAATCAATTAATCTTTCATTCATTTATCTTAGTCATGATCTTTATCTTCAGGTAAATATTAAATTAATCATTGATTGTCAGAAAAATCTATGTTTGGAATGCCCTATCGGGGCTTTAATTGTTCCCAAAACCTCCAAGTGGTATCATAGTAGGAAAAATAATGTTTTTTAATTATTTAAATATCATTGATTTATTTATCCAATAAATTTGTGTTTTCAATTATAATTTAATTTTTCTTTAATATGAATCATGATATCTTCTAATTTCCTTCTTCATTATCATATATATTATCAAATAGATTAATTGTATGAATAAAATACATTTGAAGAACTCATTAGGAGGTTCTGAGGATTCCGGCCTAATAGCACAAGATAATACATCGTGTACCCTATTGGTACATGTAATGTACCTGTGTTCAATGTATTATGAATTAAATAAAAATTTATTCAATATGTGTGAATTTATTATACATGGTGTTAATTTAAATACACCATGTGTTGGTCCGGCCATCCTTCTGCATGGTCAGCTGGACTATATTCCTTCTAACATCTATACATGATGTGTATTCCATTACTCAATGATGTGCCACGTAATTTTGTACATGTCCTACATGACTAGTAACCGTGTAACTTCGATAACACACATTGTGAAGCCCATGTACACATTATGTACCCTATTAGTTTTTTTTATCATGATTACATGTAAATTACCTAACATTGAATTGATGATAAACAGTGAGAAATATAAATTTTTTGTAGTTAGATAGTACACATCTTGTATGTTAAAAAATATTGAATAATTAAAAAATAATTTATTATACTTATTAAACCTTATCAATATGTGTCTTATGTGGTAATTAAGTTGATATTACATGTCATTTAATGTAATATATATATATATTAAATGTATAGTTACATTCTTTTTAGTTTTATCAACATCATATTTTGTATAAGTCATAATACCCTCATTACTCTATAGGCATTGAATCATAACACCCTCTAAAAATGTCATGTGTCTCATGTGGTCATTATGTTAATAGTACATTCCATGAAATTATTGCTAAATTTTTATGCCACATACCACATTAGTAAATAGTATATGAATATAATAGACCTTGGGTAGTTTGGGAAGGTACTCACTGTGTTACTCAAAAGTATACTTTTTTTTAAATTTAATTTTAAATAAATATATTTAATTTTTTAAAATTATGATCGATGAGAATGTAAATAAAAATTCAAATGAGAATTAAGATAAAAACTAATTAAATAATTATTTAAGATAATTAATTAATTGAAGTGTCATTAATCAGAAATAAGAAAATATTTGAATTGAATTATATTTTTTATTAAACGTTTAATTCAATGAATGTATGTGGATGATCAAGAGAAAATACCAATCCATTATATGTGAAAGGATTCCATTTAATTTATTCTTAGATTAAATTTATGTCATGTGAATAATCCCTCCTCTCATTATGAAAGTTCATGCGAGCCCATTGTTTCTTTTATATAAACCCCAAAACCAATCCTTGGGATTCCTACAACTACGTGTGAGTAAAATAATATGTCATGGGTGGATCTCAAAATATAGTGGATAAATATTATGTTTGGAGTTGATATAAAACAATTATATAAATATACATAGGTGGCTTGGTGGAAATATTCCGCACAAACCATAAAATGGTTTAGGGTGTTTTCCCCTTGGTCAACTGTTAGTTTATTATCTGCAAGATGAAATAACCCTTAGTAAAAGATAATGATCATACAAATTTATTATTTTATATCTTTCATGTTTCTTGGTTATTTCAATATGGTTGTTTTTTCATGATCATATTAATTAATGAATTAATTGGCATGAAATAAATAACAAAATTAAATTGGATTATGTATAAATTTTATCTATGACATGATTAATCACTTACGTAAATCCACTAAATATTAACAAGAATGTAATAAAGATAAAATGGGAAAATAACAAATAAAGAAAAAAACCATCATATATATATATTAAGCTCGTTTAGCATTCCAATACTTAAATTAAAATCTAAACATAGTTCAGAGTTATTGACTGGCCAATGTAGTGGTGATTTCAATTATCAGGGAATTGTAACTTGATTTTTTGGGTTAGGTTAACTTAGTTCACATAAAGGGTTGAATTCAAAAGAATATATTACTGTAACTATGAAAAAAAGGTTGAGGAAAAGTAATTTAAGGATTTTAGAATAGGGAGTATAATAAAAAATCAATGAACATTGAGTTAATATAGTTAGAATTTGTAATTCCAACCTAAAACCCTTCAAAATACTTGAACATACAAAGTTAGTTTTATTAGAAAGAGAATATGGGTCCTTTTGACTAGAATATCAATGAATTAAGATATTCCAAAGATAAAGCCAAGGGATCTTGGATTTTGATAAAATAGTTGGAGATTATTAAATATTATATTTTTATATTTATCTAATTTTATCAAATAATGTAATAAAATTATGTTATCATTATTTATAGAATCTAAAATAAAAATTAATTTACAAATATCATTGTGATTCATATTTGAGAAGGATAACATTCTCACTAGAACACATTTCCAAGAGTGAAAAAGCATCTTTCATGTAATATTATGCCATATAAGTAAATTGTATGTGCTGGAAGAACCTATTACAGAAGTTCATTATGAAGAGTCTTGTGTGGAAGTGTTTTCTATCTATGAGAATCATTTTAATTATTCCATATATGTTCATTGTTTCATGATATCAACCATGAAAAATGAGATTTAAAAACAACATGAGTGCATGGATGTGAATAGCATGGCATCTCACCTTTAGGATCTCTATTAAGAGAAGGAGACAGAAGAGAGATTTGATATCTCCAATGATTTGTTTACAAACAAGCTTAGATATTTAATGCTAGATAGACCTCATGCAGTCAATATTATTGGCTACATTGAATTATTATATTTCTTATGGATTAAAGAAACATATGTGTTATGCACAAATCTAATACATTCCTCACTACCCCAGTCCTTATAAAATTATATTATTAATTATAAAATGAGTAGTAAAGAAAAGATTCATTTCGAATGTATTACTCTAATTCACAAAGTGAACTAAGAAATAGGTTTTTACAAATATTTTTTCCTTAATGTGAATATGAAAAGAAGATCCTTGAAAATGGTCTTATGACTTAGTCTAATTCTCAGAAGCATAATCCTTCAATAAAGAGGAACATCCAGAGGAAAGTAAAGAAAAATGAATTAGTATGTTTTTAATATGTAAAGCATGGCCACTGGAAGATGAACTACACATATAAATAATGGTAATATAAATATTCATTCATTATAAAGTGTATTATTTTAATATCTACACATTGGTTATTATATATATCTTGTCGTTGTCATATTTGTATCAAAACAAAAGAACCAAGTATATTATGAAATATTTCTAGAGGAAATGTGGATTTGCGTGCGGCCAATGGTGTGAGGATGGATTCTCTAGACCTTGAAGGCGAAGGCCTTTCATTTCCATGAATAATTATATGGATTTTCATAAAATTCATTAAATAAGAACTACTACCAAGTTCCTAACATATTTTTCCTTCCTAGATACAAATGTTTTTATTATCAAATTTTAAAATAAATTTTTTTTATAAAGACAAAATATTTTATTATATGAAATATATAAATAATTCTCTTTATGTATTAAATTATGAAATCCATGTATTGAAAATTTGTAAAAAATAACGTTTTCATGACTCATTTAACACCCACCAATGGCATCACCAACTTGGTCATGTAAACGAGAAGTGTTTGAAAAATAAATATCACGATTGTTATTTGGACTCTTTTTGAGAAAACAACTCTTCAAATATTTCATGATTATTCAAAATAAAAAATGATCAACCACCATTTAGTGGCTATGGTGAAAGGAAAAAAAATCTTCTTGGATTGGAACATAGTGAAGTGTGTGGACCATTTCGAGTAGAATGTTGAGGTCAATATTCTTACTTCATAACATTTACTAATGACTTGATTAGATGTGTATATTTATGCCGATTGAGGTATAAGTATGATTCATTTGATAAATTCAAATAATTCAAGAATAAAGTATATAATCAACATGGAATGGAGATAAAGAAGCTTTGATCAGATCAATGATATTAATAACTTAAACAATAGTTTATCAATTTTCTATGAGATTCTAGGATTTCATCCCAAATCACTCCTCCTTAAACACTAGAGTGGATAGTTATAGTGTAATGGGGAAACATACCTCACTAGAAATGGTAAGTAAAATAACTAGTCATGTAGATCTTACATTATCATTTTAGGTCTACACATTAGAAATTATAGAATGCACACTAAACTGGGTACCAACTAAAGAGAAAAGTGGAATTTCCCTCGAGATATTGAGTGGAAAGAAACCTATTTTTGTCACATAAATGTATATGAGGTTTTGAGGAATTTATTAAGGCCTTCTCGGGCAACAAACTAAAACCCTACGGGATAATGTTTATTTTTATATGGTACCCAAAGGAAACAGTGCGATACTACCAATTCAAACCAATTGAAAAGAAAGTTATTATCACTAGACAATATGTATTTCTGAATAGAGAGAACATAATTAAGAAGGATATTGGGATAAATATTGACATTGATGAAGGTTATGCTCAAGATACACAAAAGTTGGTGCAGGATCATATTACACATTCCCCCATGGAAGAAGTTTTTTTGGAAGCATATGTATTGTGTAGGATCACCATAGTTGTAAGAGAACTAAAGTGCTATGATTTTTAGTCACATGAGATGATGACTAATTGATGGTTGAAAATAATGAACCTGTATCCTATAAATTGTTAGTATATATCTTATAAGTTACAATATATAATGATTCCATGAATTATGGAAATGATTCCATGTATCATAACCAGGTTTGGGTTCTGGTCAATCCACTAGTTGATGTAATGTATGTTGGGTGAAAATGTGTATTCAGGAGAGAAAAAGACATGGATGGTGAATTAAGTACCTATAAAGTAAGGCCAGTGGCTAAAGGGTTTAAAAAATCATGTAATTGACCATAAAAAACATTTTCCCAAATATCCATGTTTTACTCCACCATGATTCTTCTTATTAGGATGTCTTTCCATGAATATGAAATTTAGAAAACGAATTTTAAAACCACTTTTTAAATGTGGACATTCAGGATGATTACTCTATGAAAAAAATGTTTCTTTGATTCTAGGTGATTTCAAAAGGATATTCTAGTTATATAGATCCATTTATATATTGAATCAAGCATCAGGACAATGAAAATTCAATTCAATGAACCTATAAAATAATTTTTGTCCATTAAGAATAAATGTGATCCATGTGTTTATAAGAAATTTATGGGGAATGTGGTGATAATCCTAGTAGTTTATTTTGATAACATATAAGTAATTGGTAATGAAAAACCATTATTAAATTCAATTATATACTAGTTAAATATGTTTTTCTCGTTGGAGGACTTAGGTGAAGAAGCCTCTATTCTAGGGATCTGGATCACTGGTGATAGATACAAGAGGCTGGTGATACTATGTCAAAGTACAAATATTTACTCGATAATAATGGTATTTAATATGGAATAATCTAATAGGGGGTTGGTTATAGTGTCACAATGTATAAAAATTTCTAATAAAACGCGTCCTTTCACACAATAGGAGAATGAAATAATGGATAAGATCTCATACACATTATTGATAGGATTAATCGTTCATGCAATGTTATATAATTGACTTTATGATTCCAATTCTAGGAGCATGGTAAAGAGATATCAAGAAGATACAAGGGAACCCCATTTTTATACAGTTAAGGATATCTATAACTATCTATGATGATGTAAGGTTGTATTCCTATTTAATAGAGGATATGAGGATCTAGTCATCATTTGTTATGCTATTTCTAGTTTTCAAAATATATCCAAATGATATAAAGACACATTTGGGATATGTATTCTATTTCAATGGTGGAGTTGTGATTTGGAAGAGTTCAATTCATCAATTTTTTCACTGATTCCATAGTGGAGATGATGTATATAGTGGTTTTGATGACTGAAAATAATTATTTTGGTTTTGAAACTCTGTCCAGGATCTTGATATGGATCCTTGCAGTAAATACCCTATCACATTGTATTGTGATAATACTATAGTAGTGGATGTGAAAAAGATCCCAGGTCACACCAATATATAAATAACATATGTTATAAGTATCAACTATTGATGGATTTTATTCATTGGAGTGAAGTTGTATTTAGAGGATTATTTATGATGGAAAACATGGAAAAAATGGGATAAATTCCAATCATAGTAGAAGCGTGAGTATCATGTGATAGCTAGCGAGGCCAATGTTGTTAGTAGTTGTATCTAGTGAAATTTGGATATTATTATAGTTGGTTCATTGGATCCATATTCTTTGTACATTTTAGTGAAAATTATTCAATTTTTTTCAATATTAATAAACTATGTATCACATAATAATTATTCTTATATGTAACATAGTATGTGACAATGTCCTAAGAGTAGCTGTTGCAGTGAAAGGGCATTGTACGTATTCCATTAGTAGTTTCCATTTTAAGAAATTATTATAATGAGACCCACCGGTGTAAAATATATATTTATATGTGTCATTATATGTTCTAGTCTATATATTTTTATTTTGTTCCTTAGAATTTAATAATAATATTATTAGATGTTATGATCCATAAACATTGATGTGTTGATGAAAACAATGATGAGATATGTTTATGGTGGAGTATGATATGTTTGGTGCATCGCTTGTAATATTTCATTAATGAATAATGTGATAAAGTATTTATACCTTATGTTCAATAAAAAAAATATGATATCTTGACCCCTTTGATGGAAATGATAATGCCTAAATAAATCCATGGCTATGGTGTTCTCTATGATATTTCATTTTAGGAAAATTCAAAGAATGATACGTTGAGAAAATAGGTGGATGGAACTAGCATGCAACCTGATTGATTAAAGATATCATGATAAGTGGGTTATATTATATAGTAATTTCTCATATGAGGTTCTATATCATTTTTTACATTATCATCTTTTCTATGGGTTTGTTGGAACATTTCTAGATTTAAACTATGGACTTTGGACCTCTTCACCTAATGACACGAAGATAGAGGTCTAGAGGGTCACACACTAAGTGTATCCAAAACCTCTGTTAAATATTAATATTATTAATAATTCTTAGAGATGAATAAATATTATTTATACTTACGGTTTAATAATTATTCATGTTTTCTTAATCACATATATTCCATCACTAATTATTTGAGCCAATAATTTTGGAATATTTAATAAATATTTATTTTATTTTTATGGAATATAATAATTATTTACTTATTATTGAATAATTCAAGGAAATTATTTTATTAAATAAATGTTCATTATTCATTTTCTAATAAGAATTATGTAGGAATGGGGGAATATGTTAAATGGTTCAGTGGTAAATAATATATATTCAATTTTATTTGGATAAATAATTTTTAATTTTATTTGCTGCATTTGTATATGTCAAGAAATAAAATCAATAATATTATTATTATAGAGCAATATTTCCATAGGAATTATTTAAAAAAATAAGGTCTCATGTAAAATTATCATTTTGTAACCCTAGCGGTATATATACTGTAACACCCCAAGCTTCCACGGTATGCATCTCTCTGAATAATACAGTAGCGTGTGTTGTACGCAACATCAAGTTCTAACCCACCACAACCAATCAAACTAGACGTTATGAATAGTAATACCTACTTTTTGAAATTGTATACATTTTATCTTTCAAAATGGACTTCATTTTCAGATTCAGAATTTGAAAATTAGCCTAGGGTAAAATTTTGGTACTTTTCGGATAACATTTATATTTTGATGAATAATGAAAATTTCTAAATTTTAATTAAAAACAAATTTTTAATCGAAATAATTAATATTGATAAATTATTAATTTTAGTGGTTTTAATGTATATTTATAATAAATTTTTACCATTTAATACAATATTGGTCATTGGACATAATTTCACATTTAAACTAGACATAAACAAGTGTCAATCTTTTGATAGTTATTATTTTTTTTAAAAACACGCTATTTGTTTTGACAATGAGAATTAATTTTTAAATTAATTAATTGAACTTATAAATTTTTAATTTGGTAAAATAGACATCAATTTTGAATTCATAATGTCAAATATAGCTTAGGCCTAATTTTTGGTATTTTTCTGAAGACATTAAATTTTTTATGAATAGTGAAAAATACTTAGTTATAGTTTAAAATTGATTTTTTATTTAAATAATAATTTATTTTTTTAACTTAATTAAGGTCAAAATAGATACATAATACCTATAAAAGTTCAATGTAATTCATTGGAGTTATTTTAGAATAATTTTAGACATATAAAAATTTTATTGAACATTTCACCGTCTTTCACAAACCTCTTGGGAGAATTTGGAAATTCACATAAAACATAATTTTACCACTTTTGGGAGTGTAATTTCGAAAATCCAAGAGACATGGTTAATATCAAGGAGTAAAATGTGGTTCAATGAGATGAACATATTTTTTGGTGAATAGTAACTTTTAACCTTTATTTACCACAGTTAAAAGTAAATAGGGAAATTATGGGTAAAAATGATATTAATATTATCCTAACACATGTCCTAATTCTATTGGACAAGTGTATCTCGACCAATAACTACCTTAGGAATAAAATATTATCATTTAGGTCCACGTGGATTAGATGAGTACATTTTTTATTATTTAATTCAAAAAAAGTTAAAAGAGGTAAAATCATAGTTTATTTACTATAACATTTTTAATATAGGGTTATACATAATATAAATTCGATTTGAAATATTCATTAGAAATATAAGACGATTTAATACATAATGGTATTTTATTTATAATTTTTAGACATTTAATAATTCAATTTATTTATGACACAATGGTGATGCAGTAATTACCTAATTATTGAAATATTAAAATAATTTTATTATAAATATCTAATTAAATGTAATGTGAGACTTTTTATGAATTCCACTAATTTTATAGGCTAATAAGACATATTCGGATTGATTATTTAATTTTTTTTTGAAGTAATAATGCAGTTATGAATTTATCAAAAACAAAATATCCTATAATGTCAAAATTGACATAAAAATGTTTTTAAAACAAATATTATATTATTAATTGATATTAAATTCCTAAAAATATAAGGATAGGAAAAGAGACTTATATCATGATAGGTGTATCACTAATGGACCACTTGAGGGTATATTGGAGGTATATAGTATGTTTATTAACTATATAATAAAAAAATACAAAGTGACATGGTAAGTGTGAAACTAATTAACTAAGAGTTAAAACTAAAAATAAGGTTAATATAATGACCCAAAACTGTATACATTCTATTGGTTGAGTGTTATTCGACCCATACCCACCATATAATTTAAATAATCCACTTTGGAGCCATTATAAACAGAATATGAATTTATTATAAAATAATATTACCATCTTTTCCAAAGGTGCCCCTCACCCCTCTTATAAAAGGGCACTTCCCCTTATCATTAACTCACACCTTAAAATCCATTTGGATATGCCAACCACTGCCCAAATATCCTCCCAAATTCCCTTACTTTATCCTAGAGGCCTTACCTTGATTAGAAAGCCAATCTAAGGAGGCATTTTGATCAAATCAAAAGGAAGAACCCGAAGAAGAGGTAATGTTTTCACCACCCTCTTTCAAGTTCCTTTCTTCTTCCAATTAATCTTTCTTTGTTATTCAAATTCAAAAATAATAACTCCAATATATTATATATAATGTGATTTTATTATTAATATGGTACAACCATATTCAGTATTATATCCATCCTTTGAATGACATGTCACCATACGTACGTACATACGGCTTACCGTCTCGACGTCGTGGTGTAATTATTATTCAATATATTATTATTTGTATGGGTATAATAATGATGTTTAATTCATGTAAATAATAAATATAACATGATAATTATTCTTTCAATATGATATACCATCCAATTATATATTATTTTAATATCAAAAGAATGATATTGTCGCTCGTGCGTACATACGGACTACCGTCTCCACGAACACGATGAGATTCATTCACCATCGTATCCATTCAAGTATAATTCTCATTTGATGATTAAAAATAATTTTTAGATACATGATATAATTATGGATATGAATATGATACATCCCATCCATATCAAATACGGCTCACATAACAAATAATATAAAGGAAAACGAATCTCTTAACACTGGAAAAGACGATAATAATATGATATTATTAACAAATCAATGTTAAAAGATCATATATTATATCATATTAATGTAAATGAATTTTTTATAACTCAATATCAATTATTTCACCATTATACAGGAGGTTAACCTACCGTCTACCAAGGAAAGAGTACAAAGTCAGGGGTTTCTTATCTCACTTTTAATTTCCTGAGATTTCCATTGTTCACCACTTATTTATTGCATGTGGTGTGTGTACTGCTCATGATTTTATTAATTGTGTAATATAATTTAATTTATGGATATTTACATCATGATTGTTTTATCCTTCTTTCATGGTTGCATGTTTCATATGTTACCAAATCGATAAGGGAATTTGAAATTTCAATTTCCACTCATTTGGCTTTACGCATACTTCATTGATTATTTTACTCTATGATTATGTGTGGAATAACTATTGATTTGATTATGCCATAATTTCAACTCCCCTTTCTATGGATATACTTTTTATACACATAATCACTCCATTGATAAATTCTCATGTCATCGGTATGAAATTGATAAGAGTAATTTTTACTCAATCTTGATTTGTTGAGATAAACATCTAATTCATTGGGGTTGTTTTTAAAATAATATGTGTCAATTTCCTTTGATTTTTTTACACTGAATATCCAATAATATTTAGTGTATTTATATTTTTCACACATAATTATGTCATTGATTTATCCTTAACCTAAGGATACGGCCTTTATGAGAGATTTCATCTCAATTTACATTCCATTGAGATTTTTGTTGTTGTTATACACCAAATCACTTTTATGTGGTGTATATAATTTACTTTGACATAGTATATCATGAATCCCTTTATTCTCATGATATTATAATGTTTTGATTACCTCAAATATTTGTATTCCACTGTATCTCTTTTGGTTTGAAACTCTAACTAATAAATTTTTTAAATGTTTTAAAGACTTATTCTTCTAAATCTTGATCATTAACTTCCATGTTTTAAAAATAGCTTTAAGGATTTATTTATATGGACATTAAAGTTTTAAAATTAAAACTCCTTTTAAATGTTTCAAAGTGGTATTGGACACTTTGACTCAAAAATATATTTTTAAATGGATTCTTGACAAATAGTGTGACTTTTAAATGATTTCAAGAAAAAGCGGGATGTTTCTCTCAAATAGATTTGATGATTATTTTCATCTATGTCAATATCCTTCATTGTTATCGATTGAGGTTAAATTGATACAATACAATCTCCCATATTTTATCGATTGAGTAATGCTTGAATGTGGATGTGGTATTTCTATACCATTCATGGTTTTTGAATAAGTATTGACATTTCGTATGCTATTTTTAATACGAATGTTTATGTTATGTTTCAAAATTTTCATATGAGGGATGAATTGGAATTAGTAAGTGATGGTTGGAGCCCACTATATCTCCTTGATGCATCAGTAGGTCTCATGAGGCAAACTAGAGTCTTGGAACGAGGCCTTGAAAAAATCTTAATTGTAGTCTTTGCACAAGGCCTTAGCTACGTGGTTATGATAGTCTAGAATTATGCATTCCATATTTATGAAAGTGGTTATTGATATTGCATGTGATTATTAAACTAGTAGAATATCTATTTGATTAAGTAAATGGCATTATTTCATTTTATCATTTCCATATTATTATTAAGTTCAAGTTTAAAAGGCTTTTGTTTTAGTCATACAATGCCTTAAATGTTTATGCTTATCTATGAAATCTTTTGCTATATTGTTATCCTTTCTGAGCATCTGAACTCACCCCTTTCAGTGTTTTATTTTTCCCAGGATGTGAAAAAGTAATTTATGAATGACCTGTAGGGATAGTATGAGGGGATATGAAGACAAGATGTTGTTGTATTTTTTACCTTATGATGTAATGTAAGACTTATGAATATATCTAGTGTTTCTAGGGCTACTAAACTAATCAGTCTTTCGAGAGTTGATCTTTTTGTGATCATGCCAATGTTATGTAATAATGCACCGACTTTGGGTAACTAGGGTCGGGGCGTTACAGTTGGTATCATAGGAAGTTTAGTACAATCCTTGGGAGTTAGATTTATATAAAATTTGATTAGAGCACATATCCATAAGATAGACTTTGAGGATTAGTATAGAAGAACATCATAGAATATTGGTATTGTATAGATTTTGTGATTTTTCCAAGCAATACATCCGTGTCTGGATATGAGCAGTTAGAGGCGGCTCTGGAACAGATGTACGTAGGGGTAAAACCTGAAAACACCGCTTTGAGCTAGACTCGAATGGGAACTGGTGCACGACAACGGGCCTTACTGCACTCTTGGTTACGATACTCCCAGGGGATATGCTTATGATAATTTACATTTTCTTTACAAACCGATTTGAAATTTTATATATAAGATGAGAGTAAATGACCTTGGTTAATCCAAAAATTTTTCAAATTAAGAATATGGTGACATGATATTCTCTGAATTATTTTATTACTACTGTTACTCACAAAATGCTTTCGGGTTTTAGTCAATGGTTGGATTACAAGGAAGTCATAGTGACTTTGTGAATGATGTACAATGTGGGAATGGAGGTGGAAATGACCAAGAAAATCGAATGTTGATAGGCGTAAAAGATATCTTCTTCATGCCAAATCAATTTTCCATAAATATGATCAATAATATATATATTAACCGATTCCCGGACTCAACAAAGAAGAGAAAAGTGATGATTGATAAAATCTATAGCAGTCGAGACCATAGAGAAAGGAATACTCAATTTCCATCATGCAGGAAATGTGGAGGGAGACACCTATGAAATTGTCTCAATGGGACAAATAAATGCTTTACGTGCAGGAAGGAAGGTCATAAAGTGAATAATTGCCGAAGAAAATGAATATTACTATGGAAGAAGATAAAAATGGTCCCAAGAATCCATTTACAGTCATTTTCCATAAATTTAGGGGACCTGGCCATTACCCGAGTGAATGCGCTATTCTATAGGATATTTTCTTGGTCAAAGAAGAAGCTATGTGGAAATAAATGGTTGGATAAATGTTTAAAACTTATTAGTGCTTTTGTTGTTGAGTTTACTTTGGAATAATTTTCTCTTGTATTTGTAACCCTGTAGTTTTTCCATGTGAGAATGATATTTGAGCTTGAATTATCTTATCTCTTATGGATAAAGTTATAAATAACCATTTGGTTTTATATGATCATTGGGTTTGAGGAAATTACAAGTTATTATAATTTGGGATGAAAATGAAAGGTATGAGATAACATTTGTGATTAATTATTTTATGGTTATTTTGAGTAATTTATCTCATTTTGGTAAGGTTATAAAATATAATTTTTGAAAAATGACAACAGGCTAATCGTGTGACAACCCATCGCGTCAGACAATGCTGTGGGAATCGAACCCACAAACAAAGTGTGATTGGGATTTATCGCCTACCACTGGACTATGTGAAATCCCTAGTTAGTGTGACTATTATTTTAGTTTAATGATTTTATTGATCAATGATATGTTTATTTGGGATCTTATGTCTTATCAAATGAATACCCTTAGTATAAGAAAATGAATTGTTTATTAAGTGATGAATGTTGTTTTGAAAGATGTTCGCTTTGTTGGGAACACTATATGCCCAAGGAAAATAGAATTCTATGGGATTTCATTTGATGAGTAATGGTGGTTTTTTTCTACATTTTTATTGCGGATTTATGGGGATTTGGGTTATTTATGGAAATCAATAACCTATAATAAAGAATATGTTATTAGGTTAATTAATTTTAAGTATATTACTTTAAGAGTAGTTGATGTCATTTAGAGATACAATATAACATGGAAGACTACATAACCAAATTCTTATACGTTTTGGGTTTCAATATTAGTTTTGATTGTATTGAAGGATTTTAAGGACAATTGATTATTGAATGGTATTTATTTAACTTTTGGATATTGTTGGTTTAATTTTAGAAATTAAGAATAGTTTTTTTTTCTCTAATGGAATATCCATTGGGGGATAATCAGATCTTATAATAACGGTTTTGGTTTTGATTAATCTCTAAAGACAAGTTAAATATATAGTTTATCCTATGCGGATCATGTTATTCTATAGAATTTTATTCTAGCTCTTCCTGTGTGACCAAGTCTTCTTGAATACTCATTGTTTAAAAAATGAGTTAGTGGTAGAAATTAATTAATGAATAAAACACTACTTAATAATTAATTATATCTCTTTATGTTCTTAGTCAATATCATAAATGAATCCTTCATCTTTATGTAATGTATCTTAAAACGAATAAAATGTTGTCCGTTTAATTTTCTAACTGGGAAACTAATGACAGTTTGTCCCATCACAAGTTTGTCTTTTTTTATTGTTAACTTTCCCCTGATCATGTTCTCTATCCATCTCCATCATAACATGAAACTCAGTTTATCATCCATATCCATGTTTTTCTACATGTAATCCTAGTATAAGTTATCTCAGGTGACCTTTGTACTTCTCTTTCTTTCTGTTAAAGTGATAGTTTTATTCACTCTTTTTCAGATGTGGGACTTTCCATTATATTCCCAAGACCAATTTTAAAAATTGTGAGGACACAATATATTGAAGGAGGGGAGAATATAACACCCCAAGCTTCCACGGTACACTTCTCTTTGAAAAATACAGTAGCGTGTGTTGTACGCAACTTCAAGTTCTAACACACCACAACCAATCAAATTGGCCGTTATGAATAGTAATACCTACTTTTTGAAATTTCATACATTTTATCGTTCAAAATGGACTTCATTTTTCGATTGGGATTATAAAAATTATTCTAGGGTGAAATTTTGGTACTTTTCGGATAACTTTAATATTTTGATGAATAGTGAAAATTACTAAATTTTAATTAAAAACAACTTTTATAATCGAAATAATTAATAGTGATAAATTATTAATATGAGTGGTTTTAAAGTATATTTAGAATATATTTTTAAAATTTAATACAATGTTAGTCATTTGACGTAATTTCACATGTAAACCAGAGATAAACAACTGTCAATCTTTTGATAGTTATTATTTCTTAAAAACACGGTATTTGTTTTGACAACAGGAATTAATTTTTAAATTAATTAATTCAAATTATATGTTTTTTATTTGGTAAAATAGACATCATTTTTGAATTCATAATATCAAATATACCTTAGGCCGAATTTTTGGTATTTTTCTAAAAACATTAAATTTTTGATGAATAGTGAAAAATATTGAGTTATAGTTTAAAACTGATTTTTTATTTAAATAATTATTTATTATATTTAAATTTAATTAAGGTAAAAATAGATACATAATACCTATATAACTTCAATGTAATTCATTGGAGTTAGTTTAGAATAATTTTAGATATATAAAAATTTTATTGAACTTTTCACCGACTTTTACCCACCACCTAGGAGAATCTAGAAATTCACATAAAACTTACTTTTACCACTTATGTGAGTGGAATTTCAAAAATCTGAGATACAAGGTTAATATCAAGGAGTAAAATGTGGTTCAATGAGATGAAAATAATTTTTGGTGAATAATAACTTTTTACTTTTATTTATCACAGTTAAAAGTAAATACGGTAATTAAGGGTAAAAATGATATCAATATTACCCTAAAACATGTCCTACTTCTATTGGACAAGTTTATCTCGACCAAAAACCACCTTAGGAAAAAAATATTATCATTCAGGTCCACTCGGATTAGATTAGGACATTTATTATTATTTAATTCAAAGAAGAGTTAAAAGAGTTAAAATCCATGTTTATTAACAAAGACATTTTTAGAATATGGTTATACATAATATAAATAAGATTATAAATATTCATTAGAAATATAAAAATATTTCCTACATAATGGTATTTTATTTATAATTTTTAGACATTAAATATTTTTATTTATTTATGACACAATGGTGATGTAGTAATTACCTAATTAATGAAATATTAACATAAATGATATTATAATTGTCAAAATAAATGTAATTTGAGACTTTTTATGAATTCCACTAATTTTATAGGTTACAATTACATATTAATATTGGTTATATAAATTTTGTTCGAAGTAATAATGCTTTTATAAATTTATCAAAAACAAAATACCCAATAATGTTAAAATTGACATAAATGAATTTGTAAAACAAATATTATATTATTAATTGATATTAAATTCTAAAAATCTAAGGTTCGGCCAAGATACTTATATCATGATAGGTGTATCATTAATGGACCACTTGGTGGTCGATTGGAGGTATATAGTATGTTTATTAACTATATAATATAAAAATACCAAGTGACATGGTAAGTGTCAAACTAATTAACTAAGAGTTAAAACTAAAAGATATGCTTAATATAATGACCCAAATCAGTCTAAATTATATTGGTTGAGAGGTTATCGAACCATAACCACCTTACCCTTTAAATAACTCACTTTGGAGCCATTATAAATCGAATATGAATTTATTATAAAATAATATTTCCATCTTTTCCAAAGGTGCCCCTTACCCCTCTTATAAAAGGGCACTTCCCCTTCTCATTAATTCACACCTTCAAATCCATTTGGCTCAGCAAAACTCTGCCCAAATATCCTCCAAACATTCCTCACTTCAACTTAGATGCCTTATCTTGATCATAAGGCCATTCTATAGAGGCATTTTTATCAAATCAAAAGGAAGAACCCGAAGAAGAGGTAATGTTTTCACCACCCTCTTTCAAGTTCCTTTCTTCTTCCACATGTTCATTATTTGTTATTCCCATTCTAAAATAATAACTCCTGTATCTTATATATAATGTTATGTTATTATAAATATGGTACAACCATATTCAGTATTATATCCATCTTTTTAATTACATGTCACCATACGTGTGTACGTACGGCTTACCATCTCCACGTCGTGGTGTAATTATTATTCAATATATTATTATTTGGATGGGTATAATAATGATGTCTAATTAATGTAATTAATAAATATAACATGATAATGATTCTGTATATATGATATACCATCCAATTATATATTATTTTAATATCAAAAGAATGATATTGTCGCACGTGCGTACGTACGGACTACCGTCTCCACAAACCTGATGAGATTCATTCCCCATCGTATCCATTCAAGTCTAATTCTCATTTGATGATTAAAAATAATTTTTAGAGACATGATATGATTATGGATATGAATAAGATACATCCCATCCATAACAAATACTGCTCGTATAACATATAATATAAAGGAAAACGAATCCGTTAACACTCGAAAAGACGATAATACTAAGATATTATTAACAAATGAATGTTAAATGATCATATATGATATCATATTAATGTAAATTAGTTTTGTATAACTCAATAACAATTAGTTCACCATTATACAAGAGGTTATCCTACCGTCTACCAAGGAAAAAGTATAATGTAAGGGGGTTTTTATATCACATTTAATTCCATGAGATTTTCATTGTTCACCAATTATTTATTGCATGTGGTGTGTGTACTGACCACGATTGTATTCATTGTGTAATATACATTAATTTATGGATATTTACATCATCATTGTATTATCCTTCTTTCATGGGTGCATGTTTTATAAGATACCAAATCGATAAAGGGAATTTGAAATATCAATTTCCACTCATTCGGCTTTACACATACTTAATTGATTATTTTACTCCAAGATTATGTGTGGAATCACAATTCATTTGATTATGTCATAATTTCCACTCCCCTTTATGTGGATATACTTTTTATACACATAATCACACCATTGATAAATTCTCAAGTCATCGGTATGAACGTGATAAGAGTAATTTTTACTCAATCTCGATTTGTTGAGATAAACATCCAATTCATTGGTGTTGTTCTTACAAGAATATGTGTGAATGTCCTTTGATTGTTTTACACTGAATATCCAATAATATTTAGTGTATTTATATTTTTCACACATAATTATGTCATCAATTTATCCTTAATATAAGCATATCGCCTTTATGAGAGATTTCATCTCAATTTACATTCCATTGAAACTACTTTGTTGTTACACACCAAATCACTTTTATGTGGTGTATAAAATGTACTTTGACATAGTATATCATGAATCCCTTTATTATCATGATATTACAAAGTTCTGATTACCTCAATTATTTGTATTCAAGTGTCTCTCTTTTGGTTAAAAACTCTAACTAAAATACCATTTTTAAATTTTTTTAAAGACTTATTCTTCTAAAACATTCTCAGAATTGTCCATGTTTTAAAAATGGTTTTAAGGATTTATTTATATAGACATTAATGTTTTAAAATTAAAACTCCTTTTAAAAGTTTCAATGTGGTATGGGACACTTTGATTCAAAAATCTATTTTTAAGTGGCTTCTTGACAAATAGTGTGAATTTTAAATGATTTCAAGAAAAGGGGGGATATTTCTCTCAAATAGTTTTGATGATTATTTTAATCTATGTCAATATCCTTCATTATTCTCGATTGAGATTAATATGATACAATAAAATCTCCCATATTATATCGAATGAGTTATGTTTGACTGTGGATGTGCTATTTTTATACCATTCATGGTTTGTGGATAAGTATTGACATTTCATATTCTAATTTTAATATGAATGTTTATGTTATGTTTCAAACTTCTCATATGAAGAATGAATTAGACATAGTAAGTGACGGTTGGAGACCGCTATAGCTCCTCGATGCATCGGTAGGTCTCATGAGTCAAAGTAGACTCTTGGCACGAGGCCTTGACTAAATCTTAATTTTATTCTTGGAATGAGGCCTTGGCTACGTGGTTATGATAGTCTGGCATTATGCATTCCATCTTTATGAAAGTTGTTATTGAAATTTCATGTGATTATTCGACTAATAGAATATCATTGGGAGTATGTAAATGAAATTATTACATTTTATCATTTCCATATTATTCTGAAATTCAAGTTTAAAATTCTTTTGTTTTAGTCATACATTTTCTTAAGTGTTTATGCTTATCTATGAAATCTTCTGCTATATTGTAATCCTTACTGAGCAGCTGAGCTCACCCCTTTCTATTTTTTATTTTTTACAGTATGTGAAGAAGTAATTTTTGAATGACCTGCAAAGATAGTATGAGGGGATATGAAGACAAGATGTTGTTTTAGTTTTCTTACCTTATGATGTAATGTAAGACTTATGAATATATGTATTGTTACCAAGGATACTAAACTAATTAGTCTTTCGAGACTTGATCTTTATTGTGATCATGCCAATGTTATGTAATAATGCACCGACTCTGGGTAACTGGGGTCAAGGCGTTACATATACCCAATTATGTTTTTTTATCTGGTCTTCAAATATATTTTTTGTGCACAATAACATCTAGAGGGAATTTTTTTGGATCCCCCAATAGATCCCTAAAAAAAATGCGCTCAATAATAGAGGTTAATCCTCCACCACCACCACTCTCATGTCTATAGAGATAGAATAGAAACCTTCCTTGATGATATTTTCAGGACAATTAAAGGTGAATTATGCATGCATAACAATCTACAATGCTAGCATGTTGAGAATCAAACAGTGACATTCCGAAGTTCATGAAACATGTGTGGACTAAAATTGGAGGGAATATACTCTTGATTACTATAACAAAATGATGGGATGATGTAGATACATTTTCATATCCATCAATAATGATAAAATTTTATCAAGGTTATTATTTAATTATTTAAATTAATTACAAATAATATGTGATGATCATACATTTTTGTTTCATTATTCAAAAATAAATTATTATTTTATTCATTTCCATTTATCATGGAATTTATCATAATTTAATTCCCATATTAATCATCCATTATAATAAACATTCATGTTGGGCATGCCCCGCCCAGTGCATATGCTACACCTGGAACCATAAGTTCTAATATACATAGGCTTATCCTAAGGAATCACAAAAAAAGTTTCCCATCATAGTTTCCAAAATTTCTTAAACTATTCCTCTAATACCAACTATATTGACCCATACTATTTGTACAAAAATATTTCATCATTATAGATGAATGTTCAATATATTTTACAATAATACAAATCTTTTGGATGTATAGGTTTAGTGTATTTCGAAAGATGGATATATAAAAATTGGTACATAATATATATATATATATAATTTATGATTAATTTCTTCATGACTAAAACCATTATTAGACACATTCTACTAAAAAAATTCATAACATTGGTAAGGGGAACATAAGAAAGGGTGAGCACAGATGCTCATTTATTATAAAAAAGGAGATATTAATTAATTATCATAAGTGAACATAAGATAAAAAAGAGGGTATGGGAACATGATTACAACTTATAATAATCATACCCCATTATTAAAATATCATGAATTATGAATCATGGAATAAGATTTTATCAACAAAATGGCATTATTCATAATAGCGTGGAATCATCAATAATTAATCAAGAGCCATGAAAGAATATCATAAGCATAAGAAACATGTTATTTTCGAATACACAAAAGTATATAAAATAATTCCATTTATCAAGGATCACTACTAATATTATCATAATGGAATGTGTTCACTCATCATTCCATCATTTCCTTGGTCATGTTTTACTCCATGGACTATCTTAATGAAAAAATGACCCTTACTAAACTAGCATCACTCCACATTATAGTTTTTATTATCCCATGAGATGACCATATTAACCCAATGAAATAGTGGGATATAATGGAACCACCCAACATTAGTTTATATCATAACCACAAATCATTTTTTCGTAAATCAACCACCCTTCAAATAATGAAAACCATACATATGTGTACCATAAGATCAAAAAGCATTAATCATATCATAACTTGTGGAAAGGATACGGGTTTTATTAACATTTCTTTATAACAATGTAAATCTATCAAGATAAATAATAAAGATGATAAAATTGAACTATTCCACCATTAAATTATAAAAAATATCTAAGGATGTTTTTATAGACAAAATGTCTTTAATAGATTATTAGAACATTTCTTGAGGTAAATACCATTTTTATTTGAAAAAAATATTTATAATTTAATCTTTTTCAATTTATTAAGAATAAAATTTAGTTGAAAATAAAAAATTATAATTATAACATAATATTTAAATAAAATATTGTTATTGATGGTGGGGAAATCCATTCATGTAGTGCATGTTAAAAAAATCCATTCATATTATTTAAAAAAAGATAGAAGAACCTTGTTGGGAAATGAAAACTAATATTACTTTAAAACAATTATAGAAATTAAAACATGAGTAAAAATGAAAATAATAGAAATTTAGAGAATAGTAAAAAATATATTCAAAACATTTTAACAAAAAATTGATATGGAATAAAATATTCCTAACTAAAGAGAAAAACATGGTCCATTTTCCGTGAAAAAATCTTTTTTTTGTTTCTTCAGTATATAATGGGAGTAATATGAAAGGAAAACATGAAATATATATAAATAAAAATTGGATAATAAAATATATAATACATGGGAGATATAGATTAGGTAATTTCATCCAAAATTTTTTTAATCATAAATTATATCGCTAAAAATAAGATTTTAAGATAAAACCATTACCACTTTGACAACATTTGGGTCATAATTCACTTGAATGGAATAATAGAAAATTGAAAATTGAAAAGCATAAATATAATTATATTAATAATACAATATAAATAAATTTTATTAGATACACCTCATAAAATAATATTGGTGTATAACATTAAATATGTCTCAATGAATCAAAACTGAGACAATGAATCATTATGGATTTAGTAATTTTTGAGAAAAATTTAATTGAAATATTTAAAATCATGTGATTATTTATATATAATAAATTAAATCATTTATTATTCCAAAATACATTATTTTTATCTTCATACATAATAATAAAAATAAATAGGTATATAATATTAAAACATGTCTCAATGAAGAGAAATTAATACGAAAACCTTGACGTATATCCCTCATGATTTGTAAGAACTATAACAAATTTTATAATAAATATATTTTTATTTTAATAATATAAAAGATTCATATTAATACATATAATATCATATAGGATAAAAATATATCATCTCAATATCTATTTGTCTATAATTCTTTATTATGGTCGTCATTTTAGGTGTTAACTACTTCATTTTTATGTACATTTTAGATTGGAGGTTATAGTCCTTGCACATTCATCATGGTTCCATCATCTCTAAAATCTTAATCATGATATAAATATAATATATATTGATAATATACATATTTATTACAATTCATATAAAGCGTTGATGATAAATGAATTACCCCACTACATAGAGACGGTAGTCCGTAGTTACTCACGAGTGACATTACCATTTTTCAATTTGTGGAATAAAAAACATAAATATTAATTCATATTTAGAGAGTAACTATAATCATATAATTATAATATAAAAATATTTAATATAACATAACAACCATCCATGAATTATGGTGCTAGAAAATGGGTTGTATTTCTATGTTGATGCGGTAGTCCACATGTTTCGACAAACGATACTTTTATCTATCATTTGATTGAGATGAATGGAGGATGATAGGTTCCCTTTTATAAGTGATGGGAGGGAGACACATATAATTTCATTAAAGATTTCAACTATAAAATATCACATGTATTGGAATGTGGCTCCAAATGGACAAATATTTGAAATTAGGATATTATAAGGTTAAAATAGATTCCAAAAATATTGATTTTTTAGTAATGGGTTTCAACCCTACCCATATATCATGGTTTAACCCCAGCCCTGGGTAAACTCAAATTAACCATAACTATGGTAATTTTTTTAACTTTTTTTACTATTAACATATAATCAAAATTATGTTGGGACTATTAAAAAAATTAATTATATTGATTAAAAATTTAAAATTAATATTACCATATTCAATTTTCATAAATTTCATTATTTAATTTTAATTAAGCATCAAAACCGCAACAAAAACTAATTTTCAGAAAATGAATTTGTAAACATAAACCAAATTTACATTAATTAATTTACTTTTAAAACCCATAAAATGAATATTAATATATAATTTATAAAACTTGTTAAATAAAATAATTATATATTAAAATATTTTTTTAGATAAAAATACACCATGCGCATAAAAACAGCTTTTTAGCAAAATGTGTTTGTAAGACCAAAAATTTACATATAAAAAAAATAAGTAATAATAATTATTACTATTTAATTGATTATATTATTTTAAATTAATGTATTCTTATATTAATTCAGGATATAAATAAAAATATAATGGGACATTTACTTGAAAATAAATTACAATTTTTACGAAAGTAAGTATTTTTTATAATTCATTGAACAAAAATTATTTTTAGAAAAATCCTAAAACTTTAGCCTAATATAACATTTAAATAATTATTTTAAAAAATATATTAATTTTTTAGAATATTATTTCTAAAAAATGTGGAAATTAATTATAAATATTGCATGAAAAAATTTGATAAGAACCTTTTTTGGATGAAAACGTATTTTTGAAGCATCAAATGACTTTACCAAAAATTTAGTACTTGTTTATTATGAATTAGTCAAAAAATTTGAATTTTTAAAAACCACTCTTCAGTTATTTCAGAAATGTTTTATTAATATTTATACTTTCTAGTTTAACGGCATGGTTATAACAGTTTACTATATCGCGGTTCATATAAACTAAAAGTTTCGTGTAAGGAAAGCATTCAAATACATCAAATTTTATATAAAAGAAAAAAATAAATTTTTTGTCGTTAAAATATTCAAGGGACTTCAATCAGAATCACTATTAGAAAGGAATATTCATGGATATTGAGGTATGCGTGACATCCATCGAGTCACTAGTATGCTTTATTTGGAGTTTTTTTGTTTGATTTTTCATTCTTGGAGTTTCCAACTGTTGGAGATTGTGAACATATGATTTAGGGAAACTATACATGGTACATAGGTAGTGTGTTATTAGTAGAAACTGTGTAACTGAGACTGAAAGAGAGGGTTTTGGAGGAAAATTGGGGTTTTCATGGATTGAGCATGGTTCTTCTAATGTTAAATGATTTTTCAAGAATATAAGGCTTATTTTTTGGTGAGACAGTGGCTCCAGCAAGTTTGGAACATTATTTGCCTAAAAGTGTGGCCAAACCATTCTAATTTTCTAGATCATTAAAATTATTTCATTTTACTAAAATTTTGTTTTAGTATTTTCCTTAAATAACTCTTCCTTCTCACCCCCTGTGTGTGCATCCCCTAGCCTTGGATCTTCTACACTTTGGATTTTATGGGAATACATTCCTCCTTTTATGATTTCCATAATGGTATGGTTAATTTCTCTATATTTCATCATCATTTCCCCCTTCTTATTTCTTATTCGTCCATTTTCATTGAATATAGAAACCATATATTGTTAATTGGATGATCTTTTGGATTTCAATGTGGAGTTTCTATTATTTATTTGTGGTTTAGGTGTGTGATGACCTATACTACATGAATCCTATGTTTTTCAGTGATGATGGCGAGATTTAGTTTGTTTTTGTGGTAAATGACTCTATTTAAGGGCGCTTTTCTATAGCTAACCTTTTATTATTGATTTTTATTGGTGTTGTTTACCAAATTTCCTTTAAATGATGTTATAAATGATTATTTATCCATGAATGGTGTGATTAATGATGTCTGTTTGAAATTTTGAGGTTTAATGTTTTTTTAAAGGGAAGTGGTTTTAACGCATGGAGTGTGTTTGATGGAATTCCAAGAGGTGTATTTTTTATATTAAATGGATGTGTTAAGGGGTTTTGAATAGCGTTTTACCTTGGGAAATATGTTTGATTATTGGGTTAATGATTGATTTCTGGAATTATCACATCTTATGTTTTTATGTGATTAGAATTTGTGGAACATGGGAGACATTGGGTGTGTATATGCAGACATAGACAGTTGAAACCTCAACCTATGTGGTTGACTAGCTCGAGATTGTCATCTAAGGTACTAAGAGAGAATTTGAGAGGAGGACCGAGGGAGATTGTAAAATGTATCCATCTGGATCGAGAACACCCATGTGGGTATTGTTTGGGTCAGGGAAGATCGAGAGATATTCCAAAAAAATTATATTCTTATCAAACAAGAAGTCCATGTCATAGACTAAGCCCAACTAGACTCAATTGGTTACAAACCATGATGCTTATTTCTTATGCCCTATTTTTCATACATTCCATTGTTGTTGTTTTTATGCCCATGTTTCCACATAGTTTGATATATGATATTTTCATGCATATGTTTATGCATGTACTTATGCATAATCCACATTTGAGGTGAGTAATGAATATTTATTCTTTTCAGCATCACTTCCTATTTACATGATCCTAGTTTTTATTTTTTTTGAAATATAGAGTGTTTTCTAAAAAAATGAGTATTTTTTAATTTTTTTTTCAATTAATGATTATTTCAAATTGAAAGTGTTTTAAAATATTTTTTCAAAATATAGTGATTGGTTTTCATAGAGATAGGTGTTATATAGATTCATTATGGTGTCTTATTATGCTTAGTCCGCAAACCCTGCATATTCATATGGGCTTATACAAAGCTTTTTTTGCACGTCACATGTATGGGTAATAGAACCCTATAGTTTAGTGTCCCATCTTGATTACAAATTCACATGGTTGTTGGGATGTTGGAGATGATCAACTCATGATGTTAGCTCATATAGATTGATTTTTAGATTTTGGACCACTTAGGAAGCTATGTATTAGCCTTTTTGGCCTTATCAATATTTTTTATCTTTTTTATATTTTGACCGATGGATATCATGTATATTTCATTTTTATACATTGTGATATGATGATATATATGGTATCTTCCTTGTACATGTTTTTTATACTATATTCAAATATTTATATCTATTGATGCATCTTATTTTTTGGAATGGGTGTCCAATTCATGGATGGTTCATGACATATTTTCAAGGATAAAAAGGTTCTAAATTGGTTTAGTGTGATTCCTTGGTGCGTGTTGATTGTCCTTGGTAGTTGAGAATGTGATTCGAGTTATGCGGAGTGTCTTCTCAAATGATGGGTTGGGTCAACCAATATAAATTTTTTGTAAAATGGTATCAAAGACCTATTGTTATCTGGGGGATAGTGGTAGTAAGAATATTGTACTATGGGGGCTTGATAGGAAGGTCTAGATGAATTATTATCCATCTCATATTCATGCCAAACCTTGAGTTTCCATTGTTATTAAAGGGTTCTGTTTTATACATGGACTTGGTTTTCTATTTTTTGATGATATTAGATGTTTTTAATCATTTCTTATGGGTGTTAGGAAGAACATATGATAATTTTTAATAATGTTTTTATTCTGAGGTGAAAAGGGAAAGATTGAAGAGGCACATTATTAGTAGAAATTGTTCAATGTTTGTGTGGCCATGTGTACAATCTTCCAGTTTTTTCATGGTTAGAGTATTGTTTTACAAACCATGCATGGGGATAAATTGTTTAAAACATTTATGTTTTCACCACTTTTTTACTTGAATTCGTTTTTGATGTTGATGTACTTAGTTTGAGACCCAATATAAGGGTTCCGTAGGGTTTACTTGATGTTTTTTGATATTCAATTGAGTTTTCAATGAGTTTTTATATTTTGTTTGCATATAATTCCCCCCCAAAAGGGCCACTTCAAATTGAAGGGAAGTAGCTATAATTATTATCCCATAGGTGTCCCCTTATATGGATCCTGTTTTAGTGGGATTGATGATAAATTATATTTAGTCCTTATGTCGAGAGGGTAAAAGATGTTAGGCATGGACAGTGGTCCATGCTCAATAATTCCCTAGTTAGAATCAACAGATCTTTTATGGTGTCATGGTTACCCATGAGCATGTGAAATGGATCTAGAGGATTTAGAATATCTTCCATTTCATAATGACAAATGAGACATTAAAAATAGTATTTCCCACATATATATATTAGATAGACCGGGTAGAAAATGGTGGGAATCTATGGTGGAAACGAAGATTCATGAGTATCTCACAAGGATTACATTAAAAAACAATCAATCATTTTATCTTGAAATGATAATGGGGGATAAGTCCATTTAATTCATGATTATTTAACAAATATATTGTTTAATAATGGAGTACACTACTCATTTTATTGAGTTAGTTCATTTTACCCCCACTGATTATTTTGAATGACTATCTTAAGGAAAACCATTTTAAAATGGAATTGAAGTCTGAGATTAGAATGATGCTAATTCTAACATTCCTGCCTACATATACCATGGTGGTGGGTACAATAGTTATGTCTAAGGTTGACTTAATAGAGAATATGGGCCACAATGGTGTTTCTTAAGAAGTGGGTAGTAGCAAGAGCCCTTCCTCTATCTAAAAGTGGAAGTACGATGAGCCTCATTAGAGAAATGGTATGGGTGCACAACAGTCATCATTTTTTGTGATAATGGATTATTATAAGTATAAGCTAGTGGATTTTTACTAGAGTGGCATGTTCTGTTATACGAGAAATGATTGACCAAAGGCTCCTAGGATGTGCCACTAGTTTGTGAGTTCAAGTCATCTCTAGCGATTCTTCGATTATTAACTTCAGTTTAAAGGGGATTCTTAGAAAGATAAGAAGTTTCAGGGTGATCTGTAGTAAAAAATTAATTATAAAGTAGATATTACACCTGATGACTCCAAATCTTAATCATAAATTGTGAATGTTAAGGTTTATATTCCTTATTAGATGTACTTATTCTTGTTTTATTTTATTGATTCACATTTGGTTATATCATTAATGTTTTTTATTCCTTATTTATGTGAGTGATGTTGATTATAATCATGATAAATCAACTTAACCTATTGGGATGGAAGATAGAGATATGTTTGTGTTCACAGAGTGTTGTGTTCAAATTGCTGATCTGGAGTTCATGTGGGACTTCCTCATGCTGACATTAGGCATTTTCTATATCATCATTGGTATGGATTGGATGAATGGTTTCAAATATTGGACTAATTTTTATTATTTTATGGCCCAATATCTATCTCTTGATGGGGGACCTCATATATTCAAGGATTAGTGTTATCCAAGGTCAGAGAGTTCAGGTTCCATTTCTCAGATGTGGGTTCGATTTTGTGTCATCGATCCAGGTTGTTATTTAATGTTTTAGAGAAATTTTTACATGGTTTTCTTCCAATGGTTATAGACCAACACCCTAAGGTGTTCACATATTATTTTTATGGGTTTCTGTCACAATGGGTGGTCATTTTTACAATTTACATTCTCTATGGGATGAAACCCATATCCATAAAATCACATCTTATGGATCCAATCGAATTAAAGGAGTTAAAGGTTCAATTGGAGGACCTTGAAAGAATGTGATTTATTCAGCATAACATGTCAGTAATGGAGTCTATAATACTTTTTCAAAGAATGTTTATGATATTATCAGAAATTTTAGAAGATATCATAATCTAAGTCAGTTTACTATTAATAGTAAATACTTTTTCCTTGAATAAATGGTCTTCTTGAACAACTTAGGGAAGCCCGGTCGCTTTCAAAAATAGACCTAAGGATAGTGTATCGCCATCTAAGGTTCTAGGAGGAGGACCTTACTCAAACCAACTTCAAGAGATTGTATGGGATATTTGAGAATCTATTTATTCCATTTGGACATACCAATGATCCTATGAACAATATGGTATCGTTGCAACAAATCATTTATTTCATTTTGGACTCCTTCATAGTAGTATTTATTGATGGCATTTTAGTGTGTTAAGAGATAAAGTAGGTTAATGGAGACCATTTGAGTTTTTTATTTTTATCCTTAAAAACAATCTCTTATATTATATGATTTAATTGTTCCAGACCATGATTATGAAGGTAAATTTTATAGGAAATGTGAATTATAATAATGGAATTTCAGTGGACCCAAAAAAGAACTAAGAAGTTATGTATTAGGACCAAACCAAGAATGTGTTTTATATCATGAGCTTTTGGGAAAACCTAGATATTATTGGTGTTTAGTTAAGTAATTCTCCAAGATTGCTTATCCCTTAAAAGTTTTTTATAAAAAAGGGTTGATGTTATAGTGGACTCAAAAGTAGCATCATTCTTCATTAGAGTTTCAAGTCCATTTCACAGAATCTCTATTTTTATTCTTCATGGGCTTGGAAATAGATATATAGTGTATTGTGATGCCACGATAATGGGTTTGTTGTGTGTGCTGGTGTAAGATGATATTGTGGTGCCGAATTACCCTAATCATTTATGATCACATAAGAATAATTACCCTACTTGTGACCTATAGTTGTCATTTTTTTTCATGCATTGAAATTGTTTCTCTATTACCTCTTCGGGGGTAATTTTATGGTTTATATGGGCTCAATGAGTATTGATTATATCATCACTTATAGGTACTTGATCCTTAGACTGATATTTTAAGTGGAATATCATTAAAACTATGATTTTTATATCATCTATACACCCCATGAAGATGAATTTGGATATTGATGAATTGATTATAATGTTGATTATCCATGTAACTAAAGAATTATTTTATGATTGTATTATAATTCAGTTGTTTATTGATATGATTTTTGATGTGCATGAGGATAGAGAGTATGAATTCTTGAACAGTGTTCAGATTATTCCCTCTCTTGTTGACCAGGTTTTTTGTGAGTAGACATATAATGTTATCTTCTAACATATTAATAGATTTTTAAATGATAAAGAGACTATATGTGAAATTTTTTACTCTCCTGATGGAACATTATTATTTACGATGTGGATGGTATTACCTTTAGACTTGATGTAGGAGGTGAGGCATGAGGAGAATTATTCAAGTTGGGTCCTTCACCCAGGGGATTTAAATATGTTCAATAATCTAAGGAGTCTTCTAGAGGAACAATAATGAGCATCCGAGGTTCATCAAGATTCTTCAACATCTTTAAATTTTGATATGAATTTTAGATGGGATCTCCATTTACTTTTTGATTATTCTACCTCATACTCATAGTGGTAAATACATAATTTGTTTGATTATAGATTAGTTTACTAAATTAACCTACTTTCTTCTCTTTAGGGAGTCGATGAAGGTAGAGGAGCTTGGGAACATGTATTTTTGAGATGTTTTTATGCTTCATTTGGTGCCCTAAACTGTAGTTTCTGATAGGGATACCCATTTTACTTCTCAATTTGGTAAGAGTATCTAGGATTCAATGGGAACTAGATTGATGTTGAGAATAGATTATCACATGCAAAAGGATGGTCAGACTGAGAAGACCATCCAAATTCTTGATCATATTCTCCATCATTGTGTGATTGATGTTGAGGTTTCACAAGAGAGGTATCATTCATTTATGGAGTTTTTATATAGAAAAAATTACCAATACTTGAAAAAATATGGTCACTTTGGAGGTGTTATATGGGTTTCCATGTCAATACCAAACCCATTATTTAATCTAACAAGTTTCTCAAGGAGATCTCTACTCTTAAGAACACCCTTGGATTTTGGGGATGAGGTTTTAGCCTGAAGGGGGACTGGAGTGGTTGGTCTGTTTGTAGAGAGGTCCGTTGGGTTGAGGGTTCTCAGTGGTCGGACATCAGATGCATTAAAAGATGGGGTCTCATGGGATAAGAGAGAAACTGATTATCATTGTGGTGTGGGTGGGTGCGTTCGATGACATCTATGGCTTCGTCGGATTTGTTTTGTGCTTCAACCGCGGATCTTCTCTCTAACGTGATGGCATGTTTTGGCATCGTTGGAGAGAGTATTTGTTTCATCTTCAATAAGTGGTGAGGGTTTTTCCATCGAGCAATGTTCCAGTAGAAACATTTTGTTTCAATGGGTGGAAATTTAATTTCATCCAGCGGTGAGGGATTCAACAACAACAAAGGATTTGTTAGTTTCTTAAATCGTTTTTGGTTCTATATCAATATGTTTTTACTACTTTATGATTCATTGGATATATTCCGGTGTTTTTCTAATTTTTCTGTTTCCATTTTCATGTGGTTATAGTCACCTATCCCTACAATGGACTTTCTATTTTTCAAAATAATTCCCAGTTAGATCATCAACATTGGTTTCATTGAGGTTTTGGAAGGTGTGGAAAGGAAAGAGTGTCCTGGCGTGACTTGAGTTCGGCGAGCATTGGTTCATCTCCATGTATGTTCTTTATTTCATCTATGATGGTTAATGTGATTCTTTATATTAAAGGATGAGTGATATGATGCTCGTTAGATGAGATACATTTGGGTTTTTTGTCTTCTGTGTTGTTCATAATTGATTTCGGTGGTGGTCATCGACATTTGGGGGCCATGGATATGACATTTATTAATGGAATTGGATGCTTACTCCACTTATCTTGATCCAGGACTCTGCCACACTCTCCATTCTTGATCTAAGTTGTGGTGTTCTTGGTGATTTGGTATGTGAGGTTGAGTGACCCACGATATCTTCTCGTGTCTCTATCTTGGTTGGATCTTGGATGTGATCTACAAAATCATCGAATGTTTCTAATGAGGTAGACATCTGTATCAAGGACTTTATGGGTTGTCCTCCTATCCTTGAATTTTAAATTTTAATTTCTCTTGTTGAAATTGTTTTTGGGGTTGAGCCTTCTCCTATACGACTCTTCACGTTTTGTGACAACATATTGGTATTGGGTTATATTTCGATTTTCAAATGTGAAAGCATCTGGACACTCTACAAGGAACAGATCCAGAAGAGGATTTGGATTAGGAATAATTCACCAGAGCTTGGAAATATAGAGTTGGATGATCGAGAGGGTATGGATTTTGACATCGGTACCATTCCCATGAATCCCTGCATGAGATATCTAGCCAATCGTTCATGCGAAGTTGGAGTCTTCAAAAAATGATGTAGTTGCTGGGGAGGGGTTTTTTTGTAGTATCTATCTGGGATGCCATTCTTTTTTATTGTTTTTATTGGTTGAAGTTTTCAGGGTTCATAATTACCCTTTCAAAGTGTCATTTTAAAATACAAAAAATGGATTTTGGTATGTCGATCCCCATTGTGATGGGATAATATGGGTGAACATTCCTTATTGGGAGATATTATTATCAATGAGATGGTATAGATACATCAGTTGATTTAAAAAGGGTAGTGAATACTCACAGTAACTAGAAATCATATTTTATCCATCATCAACTCCCTCTAGTGTTCATGGATAGTGATCATGTGTTTCTCTAGGTAACTGTTTGTTTGGGACATTGTCACTATTGAAATAATAGGAAATTTGAGATGCATTATGTCATGATGTTTTAAATTATAGAGTTTCTTGGAAAGTTATATTATTAGTTGTATTTAGCACCATGGTTTCCATCAATCCTTAATTTCCTTCAAGTTTCCCAGTAGGAGACGTATTGTTCAAATCCATCTCATGTGATAGATTGTGATGATTTGGAGTTAGATCTTTACAACATGATCATTGAGAAACCGATTTGTTTTCTGAATTATCTTAATATGGTGATTCATGAAAATTAAATCTTCTTGGTCTATGTTCTTTTGTATCATGGTGGTGATATCCATGGGAGAGGGTATTAGTACGTTTTAGTGAGGGAATAGTTTCCTCACTTGTTTTATTCTAATGAACCTTGATGAATTTTTACAGTTGAATGTGTCATATTAGGGATAGTTGGGATGACTGTTAGTTCACTGACATTATTTATTTTGATTTTATTTTTTGATTTTATTTATTCTTGTAGTTTTGGGTTTTTGAGGATGAAACCCTTATTTTTTTGGGGAAACAAGATCTGATTCAAGGGTAGCACACGACTAGTAGTAAATGCACAACTAACTATTTGAGAGATGGTTTTGGGGGGAAATAGGGTTTTCATGGCTTGAGCCTATTTTTTTATCCTGTGGGTTTTTTAGGGAACCATTAGGCTTTTTTGGGGGATATAGTAGCTTCAACAATTTTGAAGAACGGTTTTCCAAACTGTGTTGCCAAACCATGCAGATTTTTCACATCATTAAAATTTCATCCTTTTACCAAAATTTCCTTATGATATTTACCTAAAAATCACTCACCCTACATTAGTCTGTCCCATTTGTATTTGGGTGTGATTTCTTTTCTAAATTGGTGTTTTTATTTAAGTTATTATTTCTTTCACTCAATTTTTTTATCCTTTCCCTTTAATTCATCTGTGTTCTTCCATTTTCAAGTAATATAGAAACCCTAGCTTGAAAATTAACTGAAAATAGGCTTATTTATGGGGAATTGTTTTTTTTCTTTGTGGTTTATATGTGTGATGACCAATACTACAAGAATCCTACTATTTTTTATCTAATTTGAAATGTTTGAGTTTGATTCTGAGGTAGATATATAAATTTAGGTTTACTTTTCCTTGGATAATCATTGATTCTTGATTGAATTTTGTTTTCAGATTTCAAACATACATTAATTGGTATTATAAATGATGTTTTGTCCATGATTAATGTGATTCATGGTGTGTGTTATAAATTTGGTGGTTTTAAGTGGATTTTAATAAAACTATGTGGTTTTAATTCATGTAATGTGTTTGATAAAATTACTCAAGGTGGATTTTTATTTTATAGGGTCATCATATGGGGTTTTGAAATTTTTTTTTATCATGATAAATGAGTTTAATTATTATGGTAATTTTTGATTTATGAAATTTAATGTTGTTATATATTAATGTTATTGGAATGTGTGAATCATGGGAATCCTTGGGTGTGTGTTTGAAAAAACATAAACACTAGAACACTTATCCTATGTCACCGGCCATCTTGGGTGAGTGATGTAAGGGACTAATAGAGCCATGGATATGTAGATAGAGGGAGCTTCAAAAATGTGTTCATGTGGACTAGGGTAATCCATGGGAGTATTTATGGGACCAAATAAAACTGAGATAGATAATAAAATTTTTATAGCATCTTATCCAGCTTGGAAACCATGTCTTAAACTAAGACACACTAGACCCTTTTGGTTTATTTCAATAAGGATTATTAATTCTACCTAGTTTGGCTTATATGTATTTATTCTTGTGTTTATGCTCATGTTTCCCCTTTGTTTGATATATGATGTTGTTATGAATATGTATATGAATTAACTTATTCTTATTCCATGTTTGGGGTGAGTTAAGCATGTTTATATCGGGTAGCTTCACTTATATTTTACATAAGCCACGATTATGAATATTTTTGAATAATGGAATATTTTTTAGAAAACCAAATGATTATTTTAAAATAAATGCATTAACAATAACTTGTTTTCAATGTGAAAGTGTTATAAATGTATTTTTAATACTATATTGATTGGGTTTCATGTATAAACGATTTATATAGATTCATAGTGGTGCCCTATTGGGATTATGACTCACACTCTACATTTTCCACTTGATGTATGAAAACAATGTTTTGTAGGACATGGGTAAGGCTAATAGCATTGTGCAGTTCAGTGGACCTTCTTCGTTATCAATGTATGTGGTTATTGGGATGGTTGAGTCAATGGACTCATAGAGTTAGATCTTGTGGAATGGTTTTTGGATTTTGAACCATTTTGGATGTTATGTATTAGTTTCTTTGTCATTATCCCTATTCTGAAATTTTTTATATATTTAACTATGGATATCATGTATATATCATGTTTATACATTGTGACGTGATGAGGCTTATGGTAAATACAATGGTAATTTATATAAATAATATTTTCATTATTTTCCATATGTTTTTCAATGATTTAATCCATTCCAATTAATCAATATGTGCTGATTTGAGTCATTTCAATATTTTGGGTGAATATTGGGCTTAATTGTGAAAAATGTTTAATTCATAAAAATTATCATTTTATAGATCATATATATTTTGGGAATATATTTTACAATTTTTATACAAATTAGGTTAATATTTTATTAGGCCTAATTGTTTATTGTATTAATTTTTTTCTTTTGGACGTAGATCTAATTTGAAACACAATCACCTAGTAAAATAAAACAAGTGGAAAAAGTTTTCGATCTGATGGAATTGTTTCCATATTAGTAATAGAGTAATATATTGGTCTAGTTATTAAAAAATATGGTTGTTCCAATTTTAGGAGAAATAAGGATCAATTACTCATGTTCTTAGGAAATTTTATCTTGAAATTAGGACATTAAGGTATTCATTTCATGCACCAAAGTGGAGGTAGTTTAGCAGTATCCCCTGGGAGAAAATTATTCATTAGTTATTTGGGAATAAATTTTTGAAATATTCTCCAAATATAAAAATATTGTGTGGTATCTTGAACAAGATATAGGGATTCAACTTTTATGGATACAACATCCCAATATTCAACCTTTTACTATTCTAATTGAAATCAAAATTTTGCAGGATTAAATCTTGAGAGAAACTTGTCCACCATCAAGCCAATAAATAAGTGTGTCTGCATCTAATTAAGTGTTTTTAAATTCGGTGAAAGAGAAAATGTGATGGAGGATTTGAGTCTTGAATTGATGTGTATTTTATCAATTTTTTCTTAGTTTCACTATGCTCTCTTCTTCCCATTTTGACTCTCTTTCCCATCAAATGGAGGGGTAAAACGTTTGAGTGATCGAGGAAGGGAGAGTTTCATTTATGTAATGTCATAATTTTGTGATTAAATGTAAAAAATTCTTATTCTAATGAATGTTTTCTATTTTTAGTGGATCAGAATTTTCATAATGAGATCATGTTTTGGTTTGTGTGTGCATTCATTGTTAATAGCTTTGGTAGAATAACTTTAAACACCCTCTTCCTAGTGCAATTTGACTCGATCGAGCAGGTTGTGTTAGGTGGTGAGTGATTAGGGATCATCAACACATGTGTTGAAATAGTGAATCATTTATAGATTTATAAGGATAATTTTATTTTTAATATGTACTAATCTTTTTTTGGTAATGGTCTATGAACATTCATACATATAGTATTGATATTCATTGCTTCTTTCAACCTAGGGTGATTGACAACTCGATCGAAGAGTCGTTAATTTATCATTTAATAGGTAGAGAAGTGGAATGATTTTCATGACCATGAATACATAGAAAATTTTTATCCTATCAGTACCTTGTTACTCATTTCATCAATTAGATTTCAACCATTATTGTAATTAAAATTTTTTCTTTTCAAAAAAAATGCAAAAAAAATCACACATGTTTCAGAATTTTTATGGTGATAGATTGATTCTTGTGCACTACCCTCTAATGAAATCAATGTTCAACCACATTAATACATTTTAAATTATGAAATATCTATTTTTTTACACCCCATGACAATCATGGGTAAAAAAATTTCATTGTTTCTATGGAGGTAGTTCCAACTGTTTTTGGTCTTTCTGTCTTTTCTTTTTTTCTTCTTTTCTCATAAAATTTAATGAGTAGAACCTGGAACATTGAACCATTCCACATAGATCCATAAACTGAAATAAACTTGTTAAATAGACTTATAAATATTAATTTTTAATTTTTATTTGAGAACATTTCTATTGTATACTCGATCGAAACATCAAGTTTTCAGCCTGACCCAATAATCATGTCTTTAAATTAATATACATCCCTTAGAAACATTTTTGAACCATAATTCCTCAATCAAAACAATAAAATTTCAATTACAATGTTACCAAATGATTCTAATATGAAACCAAACATTATTCCATTGCATCAAAATATTCATGGATTGGCAAGTGAGGATCCAAATAAACATATTAGAGAGTTCACACATTTCTTCTCAACATTCAAATCCTATTATGTAGCTAAGGAATATGTAATGTGGAAGGCGTTCCCATTTTAATTGGTAGGAGATAACAAAGAATGTTTTTATTATAAATAACCGGGAAATTTGGATTATTGTAATGAATTGGTAATATGATTCATGTAATGATTATTCCCCACCTATAGAAGCATAGATAGTAGAAATGAGATCTATGCCATTAGATAGTACTCTGGAAAAACCTTTTAGGAGTATTGGGAATGATTTGAAAAGCTATGTGTCAACTGACAACATCATTCCATTGAATAAAATAAAACTCTTATATTTTTCTATCAAGGCTTCAAATACAATGAAAAAAATTATTGATTAATAATATGAATCTTCATTGATTGAAAAGTCCCCAGAAGAATCCAAGGGCCTCATTAAGAAGATTTCTTAGAACTCGTAACAGTTTAGTACAAGAGTCATTGGAACAATGGGTATTAATGATCTTTGAACTTATTATCCATACCCTTTTTGTGAAACTAATATTTATGAGCTAAACAAATATGGTGAGATATATGGCACTTAAGTAAGTGAGTGGCCAATAAGAACCGGAAATGTAATGGGGTTTATTCTCATCGACACATAATTTATCTTACCAATTTGATAAAATAAAAGGAATGGAATATTTTTTGGAAGCCTTCCATCCAAGATAGTTCCAATAAAACAAAAAATGCAGAGAGCCCATAACAAAACATGATCAAAAACCCATCACCATTTCAATAAAATAGAAATTATAAACGGACTTCATAACAAAAACCACCAACATTCCCAAGACCCTATGATAAACTATCCCCCAGCACAAAACCTTATTGGTAATAGATATAATCCATGTATGAGGGCCTATAAGATAATGTTGACAAGTAAACAAACACATTGGGAAATCTTGTTGAAATCAAGCCCAAAACCCCAGGAAAACATCCTTACCAGACAATCCCAAGCTAGAAAGAGAATTTCAGCATGATTAAACTATTATGTGAAAAAAATATCACCACCAGTAGCCCATGATCCTAAAATAATATCAACTAGTATGAGGGAAAATGAAGTTGTAAATTCTAAAACTTTTGTGATAATACAACATGAATAATAGAGGAAATAGGAGGAAGAGAATGATAGGATAAGGAGTAAGAGAGAGGAAATTCCATAGAAAAGGAATAAAACAGAGAGGAAAGAATTACCCACACCATTTCCATCAAGGATTATTGAATCAAAGAGATTACTGAATGATGCACCCGAAAAAGATATTCCGGACACCTTCAAAAAATTGAAATTAATATCCCTTTCTTGAAGAACTCAAAAAATATTCAATGATTGTCAAATTTTTTATTTATATTTCCACCATGAAGTTAATAATTAAAGGTAACGAAAGGTTAAAATTGGGTTGAAGTGTCGCTTCCTTTATCACACCACAATTTCAATCCAAATTTCAATATACAGGGATGTCTTCAATTTAATGTACCATTTTTATTTAAATTTATCTAATGATTTGTATGATATGTGTGATTCAATTAATGTATTTTCTCACTCAGTACGCACTTCTTCACAGATAGGATACTTGAATCCCACATGAGTGTTGGTCCAATATGAAAACAGATCCACAGTCTTCTAAGTAGGAGTTCTAGAGGATGTCCTTATCAAAATAAAAGATCTGTTGTTCCAATATGAATTTTATGTACTGAATATCGAAAAAGATAGGAGCATGTAACACTCACTCCTAATTTTTGGTAGACCGTTCTTGAAGACATCCAAAACCATCATTAATGTCCATGAATAGACACTCACGCATGAGTTTGGAGATATCACTTCCGACTATTATATTTTTAAATTCATGAGGCACCCATCAGATTATCACTCACTCTTTGTACAATCCCGTGATGTTAGTATTGAACCAATTGAAGAATCAGATATATAAAATGAATTCAAAGCTTTAGTAGTGACTTATTCCATTGAAAATATCATTTAACATTTAGATGTCCAAAATGATTGAGATTATTATATCATGTGGGAGGAGGTGGTATAATATAATATCCTTGATAATTTGTTAAATTGTGAGGAAGATGATATTGTTTATTAAGTGCAAGAGGTACAAAATTTGGATGTGGGGAACATCAGTTTAGTTTCATCCCTCCTAATATTGATTTAAAACCAATTCCCAAAGAATCGAAATATGTGTACCATAGGGAGGAAGATAAATAACAAGTGATAATTACTAATAATCTACTTGGAACCAATGTGAAATTTTTTATTGAGATTTTGTGAGATAATTACCAATAGATAGGTTATAACATAAATGATATCCTTGGAATAAACCCAAAAATATTCTCATGTAGAATTTATTTTGAGGGAGAGTTCAAAACTATTAGACAACCCCAAATGAGGTTGATTCCCACCATGATAGAGGTTTTATAAAATGATATTGAGAAGATATTGGAATATGGGATCATCTATCGCATCTCAAATTCAAAATGGGTGAGCAAAATTAATTTAGTTCGAAAAAATAGGCCTAACCACTATGAGGAATGAGAAGAATGAATTAATCCCTATGAAAATTCATAATAACTCGAGAGTGTGCATTGATTTTAGGAAGTTGAATAATGTCACTCAAAAATATGATTTCCCCATCCCATTAATTGAATAGATTTTAGAAATATTGGTAGGGAGAACTCATTATTTATTTTTGGATGGTTTTTTTGGATGTTTTTAGTTACCCATTTCTCCCTAGGATCTAGAGAATACAAACATTACTTTTCTATTTAGTACTTTTCATATAAAATGATTCCATTTGGATTATATAATTATACAGGTATATTTTTGAGTTGCATGGAAAGTATTTTTTTTTGTAATCACGTTTAAGATTTAATGGGAGTGTTCTTAGAAGATTTCACTGTTTTTAGAAATTCCTTTTACAGTTGTTTCCAAAATTTGGAAAATGTTTTGAAAACCTGTATTCAAAAGAATCTTGTTTTTCATTTTGAAAACTATCATTTAATGGATGAGAGAGGAATTATCCTTGGGTATGACATTCCAAAAAAATTCATTGAAGTGGATAATTCAACAATTGTACTGATAAATTCATTTCCTTACCCACCCTGTGTTAATCGGCATACATTGTTTTTAGGACATGTAGTATTATATAAGATGTTTATCCATGATTTCAGTAATATTTCTCTCCCTCTCACTAGATTTATTTTAGAGGACGATTATTTTTATATCAATCGTGTGTGTAGGTAATCTTTTGAGGAGTAAAAAAGAAGATTGATTACACCACCTATGATACAACTACAAAATTGGGAAGAACCATTTGAGCTACATTGTGATGCTTCTAACCAAGTAGATGTTGTAGTCCTTTCTCAGTGAATTTAGGTTAGGCCACAAGTCATTTTATATGCCTCAAGAAACATTTATATGGCTCATTTCAATTACACAACCATAGAAAATGAGTTTTTAGTAGTTTTTTTTGTTTTATAAAGAGTTAGATCATATCTTATAGGAACTAATGTCACTGTCTTTTCTGATCATGAAGCTCATATGTTATTCATGAAGAGGGATGAAGATAAACTGAGGCTAGTGAGATGGATTTTATTGATTAAAGAGTTCAAAATATAAATCAAGGACAATAAGTGATCCGAAGACAAAGTGGATGATCATTTAAGCATTTAACGAACCAAAGATTCATTAATTGAAATCCCTCTTAATCTAATTAAATTTCTCTTTATGTTTATATAAAATGTCATCTTCTTTTTTTATGTTAATAAATTTGACCATTGCTAATATAGTCGTTGAATAGTGATCACATGATTAGTATAAATATAGGGCTTTAACACATCCAATTTACCCAGACAAAGGAAGCGATGGCCTCATCCAGTATAATTGCCCCATACAAAGCCCATTTTTTGCAGCTCGGAAAAGAGGTGGAATCCTTGGGCTTCTCTGTTGACCAAGCCCAAGCTGAACTTCATCATGTAAAGCTCGAACGGAACCATCTGTGGGAAATGTTGAGGTTTATAGAGATTACCACTTGAGCGATGTTATCAAAACCACCCCAAGAGTTTGTCACCATCGCACACCTTAACCTTAGGTCTTATGCAGCTATTTTAAGAGGGTTATGTAACAAATCAATATTACTATGTTCATGTATATTATTTTTTTATATAATAATGAATATACCTCCTTGTCATTTTTCTGATACGTTGTAAATAGTTTATAATGTAGAAATAGTGTATTTACTTATTATTTTATTAAGAATTATATTATTTTAAATTAAAGAATTTGTGAATTAAATAATAATTTAATAAAATATTATTTATATTATTAAATTAATTTTTATTAAATATAAATTATCTTATAATTTTATGAATGTAATTATAATTTTTATTAAGATTTGAAAGCCATTTCTATCAAAACCCGTGAATTATTGTTAAATTTCGGCTTTTATTTTTAAAAAAAATTAACATATTTAGAAAATTATTTATATAAAATAAATGTTATTTTTGAAATCAGGACGTAAAAATTATCCAACGGTGATTTTTTCATAATTTTCTTGAGATAGTCAAAATTTTGGGTAAAAATTAAATACCGTTTAAATATATAATGTGTTTAATGACATCATAATGAACCAATAGTGATGTAATAAAATACTATAATCTTTATGTTATGCCAATATATGTTTCAAAATTAAAATAATGTGATTTTGGGTTTGTTTGACATACTTTTCAAAGCATTAATGGACCCCTCAAGACATATTAAACACCTTGTCTTTTTAAATTAATTTCCATGGGAGTGTGACTCACCTCCACATAAGCAACCCTATTATTTTAAGAAGTTAGGAATTTGGCCTTATAAAATATGATTTTACTCTTCCCTTTTCCAAAAACCGTGGGAAAAAACCATGGGGTGTTTTGTGGTTTGGATAAATTTAATGTATGGGGACCCAAACCCAAATAATAATGAATTCCCTCACCTTCCCTATATAAACCCACCCAAGCTCCCACTTCCGCCTCACTAAAATCCTTTAGAGATCGTAAAACCTATTCCAAAATCTCTCTAGAATCCTCCCAATGTTCCCCAAGCCCCCAATAATCCTCTCACAAGCCTCTCTCTATCCATTGGAAGCACACATCCAAGTAAGGGTTTTTTCTTCCTTTCTCATTTTTGTCTAATTTTTTTAAGTGGTTTTGCCTTTTAATTTCAATTATGAATGTTGGGGTATGGTTTCACACCTCCCTCATACATCCCTCTTTATGTGTGAATGATGGGATACCCCTTTATCTCTCATTATATTCCTCACATGTACACCCGTTACTATGGCAAAACTCCGAAAGGAACTTATTTCTCCTATTTTATTTTCAAGAAATAATTTTGTATCATGAATATAAATTCCATTACAATTGTTGGGACATGTATATATATGACCTCATTACTGTACATTACATGTAAATATGATGAGGAACCACTTTATCTCTCATTAAGCATTTTTCTAATTCTTATGTGACGCCATTACGCTGTAGAAAACACACCGATTTTCTAAGCCAATGTCATTGTGTAGCGAATACCATGCCCATTTCTCTATTATGGGTATTCACATTTATGCAAATTTACTTATTGATTATAAAGTTTCTTGTATGAATTCAACATTACTTTATCATGGAATAAATGATTATGTTTTATGAATCCATGTTTTTTATCCATGTGGCACACATATGCATGAAATAAAATGTTTAAGAAGGGTGTGATTTTATAGGGCTCTAATGAATTAGGTAATGTATAGTATCATGATACATCATGTGCAATGAGTTTTGACTCATGCTAATTCAAGTGAAATGAGGGTTTACTCATTCTTCATGTGCAATGAGGGTTTACTCATGCTCCATGTGCAGTGAGCCTTGGCTCATGCTAATTCCATGTTGAGTGTTGTTGTAACATTTTCATGTTATGATTATCATGCTTTATATTGCCTTTATGTCCATGTTTCTCTTGTTCTATATTGATATTCCTATTGTATAACATGTAGTGTACACCTCATGTATTCTATGTTTATTCCCTTACTGGACTTTATAGCTCACCCCTTTCTTATTCATGTCCTCAGGTTATCCCAAGCAATGCTAAGTACAAGGGAATGTTGTTGTCACGTAAAAAAGGTTTTTGATAAAGAAGTTGCATTTCATGTTTTATGTTTTTATTTATTGATCCTAAGCCCCAAACACACTAAACCTATTGATATTCATATTGTATCAAGTGATTTTTTATGTAATAAATCATGTTTAATTTTGTAATAAAAGCAGGGTTGTAATAGTTGGTATCACGGGATATGTTTAGTTATTTTTGGGATTAGGATTAGAAAACCCTAGAAAAGCCTTAGATACAAGACTAAGTATAATAAAAATATCCCTATGTTTTGTTAAGTACTGAGTAAGTGGTTTATCAATTAAATACACCCTTGTCTGGATAGGAGGAGGTAGGGGCAGCTCTGGCACATATGTATCCTATGAGTAAAACCCGAAAACACCACATTGAGCTAGACTCGAATAGAAATTGGTGCACGAAAATTGGCCTTGTTGCACTCTTGGTTACAAAACTCCCGGGGGAAATGTTTTGAAAAATTCAGAAGCCTAGTATGAACCCTTATAAAGGGAATTAAAAAAATGCCTCAAATAATATATGTTTGAAAGTAGATCATGAAAAGCCAAGATTGAAGCCTATAGACTCATGAGTTAAGGAACTAAAAGTTTATTTATAAGTCATCAACTTTTTCCTTTGGATTACCCTATATGTGTTACCCCTAACATTCCTTTTATTCCAGCCAATGGCCGGTAATAGGAGGACTCGGGCTAACAACCATTGTGAAGATCAGTGTGATGACTGTACTAATGATATCCCCAATCCAATGGGAGCAGGAATCACGAACATTGTCATGCTTCTCTCTCAGCTAACTCAATTTTTGAATAGAAACACGGGTCAAGAGGAATGTTCAACCCCCCCCCCCCTAAGAAAGAACAAGTCTATATCGAGAGCTTCATGAGTCAAAGGCCTCCTACTTTTAGTGGATCATTCAATCCCACGATCGCTGAACAATGGATCAACTCCATTGAAAAGTCCTTCTCCATCCTTCAATGTTCTAAAAAAGAGAAGGTTCTTCTGGCGTCTTATCAGATGGAGGGTGAATCTAATCAATGGTGGTCATTGATCAAAAATACGATGCCTGAGGTGGAGATCGAGGAGTAGGAATGGAAGGATTTCGGGAAGATGTTTTTTGATAAATATTTTCCACGCACCCTTCAGCTTAAGATGGAAAGGGACTTACTTTACCTCATGAAAAAAGGAGAAGAATATATTGGAGCTTATGAGGAAAACATCATAAGGCCTGTATGATACACTTATGGCTTTGTCGTTACCCCCAAATGCAAGGTTGACCGCATCTTTGGTGGGCTGAAGCCTAGCCTGTGGAAAGCATTGGCAATCCGTGACTTCGACAGCTATGTGGAAATTATTCGATGTGCCCTCAAGGTCGAAATGGATATCAATGAATCACATGGTTATCATGGGGATAAGAAGAATAAGTTGGAATTCAATGTTGGTGGTCCGATGGATAAATCCAACATTGCTAAGAAGATCCAGCACCCCACTTCCAAATGTACCCTGGAAATTGCCTAAGGGGACGAGAAAATGCTTCAGGTGTGGAAGAGAAGGGAACCTAGCTGTTAACTGTCGGCAATAAAGAACTGTGGCTAAGATATAGGAGAGGAACTCTCTGTTCGAACTTCAACACAATTTTCAATGCTACAAATGCATAGAACCATGGTATTTTTCAAATCAGTGCCCTAATCCAAGGGTTTTCAGAAGCAACCAAAAACCTCCAAGGCAGCAAGGAAGAGCTTTTTCCATCACTTCTGCCGAAGTGAACCCCGAAAATTAATTGGTGATAGGTACGCCAGTTATTAATTCAAGAATAGCGAACGTTCTTTTTGATTCAGGTTCTACGCATTCTTTTATGTCTAGAAATTTTAGTACAACAATCCCAGTACCACCAAAAACCATGGAAGTGAAGATGTCGGTGAGTATGGAAAATGGGGAAATCATTGCATCCCATTTAAGTCCTCCCATGTTATAATTTGTGGATTGAATTTCCCGGAGAACCTCTTCATACTCCCTTAGGTGGAATTTGAGGCAATTCTTGGCATGGATTGTCTGTCCTTATATAGAGCCAATATTAATTGTCAGGAGAGGGAAATCACACTCGATATGGAGAATCGAACCCTGATTCATTACAATTGTAAGGAGGAAGATGAATCTCATTTAACTCCATCATCCCAATCATGGATATTACTTCCCTATGAGCACACGTATATGGCTCAGATGATTAAGTCTAAGGAAGTAACCATCCTTGAAGAAATTTATATTATGAGGTAATTCACGGAAGTGGTTCCCGAGGAACTGCCTGGTCTTCCTCCTAGAAGAGATGTTGAATTCTCAATTGAATATATACCCGGTGACTTAACAATATCCAAGACTCTATATAGAATGGATATTGTAGAGATTTAAGTGATGAAGAAACAACTACAGGAAAATCTGGATAAAGGGTTTATACCCCCATGTGGTTCACCTTGGGGTGCACCAGTCCCCTTCGTCAAGATGAAGGATGGGTCAATGCGGCTTTGCATTGATTATCGTGAGCTCAACAAAATCATGATAAAGAACAAGTATCCTATGCCACGAATTGATTTCTTGTTTAATCAGTTTCATGGAGCACAATACATCTCCAAGGTGGACTTGTGGTCAGGATATTATCAATTAAGGGCGAAGAAGGAAGATATCCCCAAGGCTGCTTTTAACACAAGATATGGGCACTATGAATTCATAGTAATGCCTTTCGGACTCACTAATTATCCATAAATATACATGTAATTTTTGAATAGAGTCTTTAAATATTACCTCAACAAATTTGTGGTAGTCTTTATAGATGATATTCTAATATACTCCAAAACGAATGAGGGTCTTGAGGAGCATTTAAGAACTGTACTAGAGACATTGCGCAAAAAGAAACTATTTTCATAGTACATCAAGTGTGAGTTCTGGTTGAATAAAGTCTCATTCATGGGCCATATCATCACAAGAAATGGGATATTTTTGGATCCCTCCAAAACGGATGCAATTGAGGGTTGTCTGAGGCCAACATCGGTAACAGATATCTGTAGCTTCATGGAGTTAGCAGGATATTATCGAAAATTTGTGAGGAATTTCTCATGATTTTCCAACCCTCTTACCAAGATAACTCGGAAGGGAGTAAAGTTATCATGGAGTGATGAATGCGAAGAAAGCTTCAAGGTGTTGAAAAGGAGGATTATCACGGCGCCCGTGCTCACTTTACCCACATGTGGGGAATCTTTTGTGGTTTTCAGTGATGCTTTGAAAAAGTGCTTAGGATGTGTGCTATTTCAGAATGATAAAGTGATATCCTATGCCTTAAGGCAGTTGAAATTCCATGAGAGGAACTATCCAACGCATGGTCTGGAGTTAGCACTGGTGATCTTTTCCTTTAAAATCTGGCGGCATTATATCTATGGGTAGAAATGTGAGATATATACGGACCACAAGAGTCTTAAATATATATTCACACCGAAATATCTTAGTATGAACCAGAGAAGATGGATGGAACTCATCAAGGATTATGAATGTTCAATACATTACCACCCTGCGAAAGAGAACAAGGTGATAGATGCCCTATGTAGAAAGGACCCAACGATTCTATCAATGATGAGAATTGAGAAGGATCCAATATTCATAGCCTTGATGATGATGGACATAAGAATCATAAAGAAGGGAAAATCATCAATCCGTTCACAAATGATTGGTCAACTATCTCTTTTGGAAAGGTTAAAGGATTCTCAAAAAGTTGATGTGGGATTTCCGGAAAAAGTAGTAGCTATCAAACAAGGTAAATCCTCAGAGTTTAATGTTAAAGAACAAGGAATTGTAAGATTTGGGAAATGAATACTTGTTCCATCGAGTCCGGAGGCGAAGAAGGAACTTTTGGATGATGCATGTAGTTCAAATTTCTCTACTCACCCATGGGCACAAAGATGTATCAAGATCTCTGAGATAACTTTTGGTGGGATAATATGAAGAAGGATATCGCTAAATATACATCAATGTTCCTGGTGTGCCAGCAAGTGAAGGCATAGAGGCAGAAGTCTAAAGGGATGATGCAACCATTGTCCATACCAGAATGGAAATGGGAGATCATGACCCTGAACTTTGTCACTATACATCTAAGGACATCCAATGGAAACAATGAAATTTGAGTTATTGTGGATCATCTTACAAAGAATGCACACTACATTGCTATTCGGGAGGATTTTTCATTGGATCAACTGGCACATATATATATCAGGGAAGTGGTATGGTTGCATGGAGTACCACTATCTATTGTGTCTGAACAAGATCCAAGATTCACCTCTATGCTTTGGAAGTGTCTTCAACATGCTCTGAATATTGAACAGAACATCAATATGGTTTATCATCATCAAACTGATGGCCAATCTGAGCAGACTATCCAAACACTGGAGGACATGTTGAGAGCGTGCTCAATGTACTTTAAAGGAGGATGTGATCAACATCTTCTTCTAGTTGAGTTCTCTTATAATAATAGTTTCTACTCGAGCATCCAAATGGAACCATATGAAGACCTGTCTGGGAAAAGGTGCAGAACACCAACATGTTGGGATGATGTCAGTGAATTAAAGATGCTTGGACTGGAAATGGCTGAGGAAATGGTGGAGAAGGTAAAAACCATTCCGCAGCATATCAAGGCAGCTCAGAGTCAATAGAAGAGTTATGCAGATAATCATCAACAAGACCTTGAGTATAATGTTGGAGACATGGTGTTTCTAGCCATATTTCCATGGAAGAAGGTCATGAGGTTTGAAAGAAAGGGAAGTTATGTCTGAGGTACATCAGCCCCGTTGAGATTCTTGATCGTGTAGGGGCTGTGTCCTATCGACTAGCACTTCCACCTACCATTTCCAATGTACATGATGTCTTTCATGTATCCCTCGTAAGGAAGTATCTACCAGACCATTCACATGTACTCTCTTCTATGGTGGTACAATTGGATGATGATATTTCTTATGAGAAGCAAACCTGTGAAGATTATAGATCGTAGTGAAAATTTTCTATGAAATTAGACAATTCCCCTCGTCAAGGTGTTGTAGAGAAACAACCATTTTGAAGAAGCAACATGGGAATCATAGGGAATGATTAAGCTGAGTTACCTAAATCTGTTTTAGTGTGGGAAAAGGAAAATTTAGAGGGAAAAATTTCTTAAGTGGGGAATATTGTAACGACCCAAAGTTTCATTAATGGAAACCCTCTTAATATAATTAAATGTCTCTTTATTGTTAAATAAAATGACAACTTCTTTGGTTTTATGTTATGAATTTTGACCGTTGCTAATGTAGCCGTTGAACAGTGATCACACCATTTTTATAAATATAGGGCTTTAACAAATCCAATTTACTCAAAGAAAGGAATCAATGTCATCCTCCAGTAGAATTTCCCCAAACGAAGCCCATTTGTAGGAGCATGGAAAGGAGGTGGCATCCTTGGGCTTCACTCTTGACCCAACCCAAGCTGAGCTTCATCATTTCAAGCCCAAACGGGACTGTCTACATGAAAAGTGTAGTTTGATAGAGATTACCACTCGAGTGATGTTATCCGAGCCACGCCAAGAGTCGGTCACCATAAAACACCTTACCCGTAGGTCTTATGTGACTATTTTAAGGGGTTATGTAACAAATCAGTAGTACTATGTAGATGTATATTATTTTTTTATATAATAATTAATATTCCTCCTTCTAATTTTCTTGATACATTGTAAATAGTTTTTAATGTACAAATAGTGTTTTTATTTATTATTTAATTAAGAATTGTATTTTTTAAAATTATGGGATTTTTGAATTAATAAATATTTTTATAAATTATTATTATTATTAATTAATTAATTTTTATTAAATATAAATGATCTTTTAATTTTATGAATGCAATTTTAATTTTTGTTACGGTTTGAAAGCCATTTCTGTCAAAAACTGTGAATTTTCCATAAATGTCGGTTTTTATTTTAAAAGTGTAAATTAAAATATTTAGAAAATTATTTAGATAAAATAAATATTATTTCTGGAATCAGGATGTAGAAATTATCCAACAGTGAATTTTTCATGATTTTCTGAGACAATCAAATTTTTGGGTAAAAATTAAATATCGTTTAAATATATAATGTGTTTTATGACATCATAATGACCAAATAGTGATGTAATAAAATACTATAATAATTATTTTCAGCCAATATATGTTTTACCATTAAAATAATATGATTTTGGGGTTTTTTGACTTACTTTTCAAAGCATTAATGGACCCCTCAAGACTTATTAAACACCCTATATTTTTAAATTAATTTCCATGGGAGTGTGACTCACTTCCACATAAGAAACCCTATTATTTTAAGAAGTACGGACATTGTCCTTATAAAATATTATTTTCCTCTTCCCTTTTCCAAAAACCATGGGCAAAAACCATGGGGTGGTTTGTGGTTTGGATTAATTTAATGTAATGGGATCCAAACCTAAATAATAAAAAATTCCCTCACCTTTCCTATATAAACCCACCCAAGCTCCCACTTTCTCCTCACTCAAAGCCTTCGGAGTTAGTCCAACCTCTACCCTAATATCTCTAGAATCCTCCCAAGGTTCCCCAATCACCCAAGAAGCCTCTCACAAGCCTTTCTCTAGCCTTTATAATCACACATCCAAGTAAGGGTTTTTTCTACATTTCTCATTTTTGTCTATTTTTCATTAAGTTGTTTTGCCTTTTAATTTCAATTATAAATGTTGGGGTATGGTTTCGAACCTCCCTCATACTGACCTATTTATGTTTGAATGATTGGATACCCCTTTCTCTCTCCTTAAATGCCTCCCATGTACACCCGTTACTATGCCGAACCTCGGAAAGGAACTTCTCTCTCCTAATTTATTTTCAAGAAATACTTTTGTATCATGAATCTAACATCCATTACAATTGTTGGTACATGTATTTATATGACCTCCTTACTTTCCATTAAATGTAAATATGATGAGGAAACCCTTACTCCCTCATTAAGAATTTTTATTAATTCTTATATCACGCCGTTACGCTGTAGAAATAGCACCGATTTTCTCAGCCAATTTAATTGTGTAGTGAATACCATGCCCATTTCTCCATCAAGGGTATTCCACATTATGAAAATTTACTTATTGATTATAAAGTTGCATGTTTGAATTCCACATTCCTTTATCGTGGAATAAATGATTATGTTTTATGAATCAATGTTTTATGATCCATGTGGTACACTTATACATTAAATGAAATGTTTAAGAAGGGTGTGCCCTTATAGCGCACCAATGCATTCGGTAAAGTATAGTATCATGATACATCATGTGAAATTAGTGTTGACTCATGATAATTCAAGTCCAATGAGGGTTTACTCATGCTTATTGTGTAATGGGGGATTACTCATGCTCCATGTGCAATGAGACTTGGTTCATGAAAATTCTATGTTAAGTGTTGTTTCCACATTTCCATGTTAGGATTATCATGTTTTATCTTGCCTTTATGTCCATGTTTCTCTTGTGCTCTATTGACATGCCTATTTTCAAACATGTATTGTACTCCTAATTTATTCCATGTTTATTCCCGTACTGGGCTTTATAGATCACCCTTTTCTTATGCATGTCCTCAGGTTATCCCATGAAATGCTAGATACGAGGGAATGTAGTGGTCATGTAAAGGATGTTTTCAATAAAGATGTTGTATTTCATGTTTTATGTTTTTATGTAATGATCCTAATCCTCAAAGACACTAAAACTCTTGATATTCTTGTTGTATCAAGTGATTTTTATGTAATAAATCATGTTTATGTTTGTAATATAAGCAGAGTTGTCATAAATTAGACTACCCAACACTTTTGAAGATGAAATTACAGAAAACGAACTGTTGAACAATCACCTTCTAGGAGGAAATTTGTACATGATTAAAGAGTAATATCTTTATTCTAATAAAATATTAAATTAGTTGGTAACATTTTAGGTCATATATCATTTCAGTTCTCACCATATTTACAAACTGAAAGCTGAATCTAGATATTACAATTGGGATGATCCATTTCTTTAGAGGAATTGAAATAAAAAAGTGATAAGAAGATGTTTTTTCTGAGAGTGATATATGTTTTATCTTTGAGTTTTGTCACACTCTAGATTATGGAAGGAAAATTATACCTCCAAGTAAAACAAGTATTGTTTAAGAATTTAGATATTATTGGCCCATCCTTTTTAAACATTTTCATGAATTTTTCAAAAGGTATTAAAAATGTCTATTTTCTCGAAACATTTCAAAGAGATAAAAATATCCCAACAACCACTCAACTTTTGTGATATTTTTGAAGTTTGGGGAAATTTTATTATAGGACTATAACTAATTTCCTTTGGTAATTATAATATCTTTCTTGTAGTTTATTATGATTCCAAATGTGTGGAACCAAAAGCCACCAGACTGAAAATGCTAATGTTGTTTGTGATTTTTTCAGGGCTAACATACATTGTATGATTAGAGTGCCTAAATCCATAATCAGTGATCATGGGACTAAAAATTTCAATAGGATAATAGAGGATTTTTTTAATATGTATGAGTTTTATCATAAAACATTAAATCTATATCACCCATAGAAAAATGGGAAAGATGAAGTGTCCAATATAGAAATCAAAGGAATTTTGGATAAGGTTGTTAAACCAAACATGATGGATTGGAGATAAATTTTTTAAGAAACATTATGGGAATATAGAATATCCTAAAATACCTAGATTAGAATTAGTCAATAATGGCTGATTTATGTGAAATGTTTCCTAATACATTTGGAATTGCAGCATAAGGGGCATTGGGCTGTGAGGAAGATGAATTTGGATCTTGAAAACACTAGGAAAGAAAGAAGTTTTTAGATTTAGGAGATGGAGGAAATTATAAGAGAAGATTTTGAAATTATAGGATTTACTTAGAGAGAAAAAGAGTGGCTCATGAAAATCTAATCCAGCCGAAAGACTTCCATCATAGAGGTAATGTTTTTTATTCAACTAAAGACCCAACTGGATTCTAGGTAAACATCATTCAAGATGGGTTGTTCAATTTATAGTTATTCATATATATCCTTTTGATGTTGTGAATATTTTGAATGATGGAGAGTAAGATACATTCACAATAAATTGACACAGATTGATGAATTTCTATAGGACCATTCCATCTGATCTAGTGGAGGAGATCACACTCCTCAAACCTTTCTAATAATAAAATCCATCCGGTTATACCTCTCCGTTATACATGTTTTCTTTATTAATTTAATTTTATAAAATTATTTCATGTTAAATCCATTTGAATTAATTGAGGAAACTACATCATTTTAGTGTGGGGGAGGGAACCATTGTAGTTCAGTATTTTCATTTTTTTTTAAATTTTTAGTTTTCAAAAAAAAAATAAAAAAAAGTATTTTTTCAAATCAATTTGTGTTCATTTTTCAATTTTTTGGGTATTTTAAATGTATGATATAAAATTATTATCATTGAAATTTTATAAAACCATGTCAATGAGTGAACCAATTTATTCCATGTATGTATCCTTAAATGAAATATGATAATGTCTTTGTTTGAAGTTCAAATCATTGTTAATTACACGAAAAGAACTGTGATTTTTGAATCCCATGTCACATATCACTATCTGTATATTTGAAATAAAATTCTCATTAGGCTTATAAACCATGGTTTTCATATTATTTTCATTATCCTTACTTATTTAGAGGACCAAACCATTCATTATTTAAAAATAATTTGATTTATTCTTTTTAAAACATTAGGGTTTGAGGTACTTGTCTTTTAAATGATTAAGGCATTTCATTGGTGTTTAATACCCCTTTACAAGAAAAAATTTACATTATAGAATTACTTGTAAATTTAATCATTTTATCCTTTAGAATCCATGAATGGATTCTTAGGTTAGACTCATTACAAGAGAAGTTTCCCAATCCAACCTGTTCTTGAAGTGAATTTTTTTAATCTGGATTAATATTAGTGTGGTGGGATGGGGATCTGTATTCTATTGTAATACCTCATTTGGTGAAACATTGTGTGTGAAATAAAATTCTGAAGATATTTTTTCTATTCTGAAAAAAAATCATTTTATTAAATGGTGTGCCTTTTCTAGAGAATTTATGATAAGAGATGTTCTGCCTTTCTAGAGCTTCTAATGTAGAAAAATTTTGTTCATTTTGAAAGCTTTCAAGAGAAATTATGTTTGAGAAGATTTAATTTTTTGCTACTAAAATGATGAATTGTGTGAATGTTCCTTGAGTATTCATGATGATGAAGCTTATTTTCTATTATGGGGGTGAGGAGGATACCATACAAGATAGAAAATTGGCATCATGTAATTTTACTTCAAAAAGAACCAAGTATTCCTCATTAAGCCTCATAATTTTTTGACATCTAATACTATTAACCATAATCCATAGAAAAAACAGAAATGTACTCTTTATAAAGGCATTTCTTTGACTCACATCATTTGAAGATATATGAATATACCAAGACGATGTTGACTCGTGCATTGTTTTGGAGAGATAAACATTGTTGAAAACTATCTTTTGTGTGATAGGAGAAAATTAATGTTAGGTAGGTGTATTGTGAGTAATATAGGGGAACTAAATAATAAAAATATTGAATTATATAAATGGAAAACTTTGAATAATGGTTTTCTTTTATTTATAATATTTTTAATTTCTTGGTTCTAAATTGGTGGATCCCATGAGCATGTGTTTTAAATTTGCATTGATTCAATTTTGATTCCGACTTGACTAGGAGTCCAAGTATTGTGTGTGAGGAAATTAATATAAATACTATTTTAATTATTATTCATAAATTTTCAATTATTTAATATTTTAATATTAATCAATTTGATATTATTTGAATCATTTTAGCATATTTAGTGATCTTTCTGCATAATTGTGAAAAATAATTAATTCTGGAGATTTAATAGTTTTATGGGTCTTCTTTATTTTCAGAATATCTTCCTCAATTTTGATCCAAATGGAGTGATTCTATTTTTAGGCTTCATTTTTTTTTGGGATTCATGTTTTTCTTCTCGACATAGATACAATTTGAAAAAAAAATTCCAAAAAAATAAATCAACTGGAAAAAATTTGTTGGTCAATAGAATGGAACCTACATCAATTATAGAGTCATATCTCATCCTATATATGTTCAAATTTGGTGATTATAGTTTTATGCGAAATAGTAATCAATTATTCATGTGAATATAATTTTTTATGGATAAATTCAATTATTAAGGCATCCATAACATGCTCAAAAGTGAAGGTAGTTCAGTAGTCTCTTCATGAAGAATAAGTATTCATTTGTAATTTGAGCATAACTCCAGGTAAACATGTCTAAATACACTGAGATCTTTTGGGATAATTAAAATGATATTGGGGAACTAATTTAAGGAAGAAATCATCCTAATATTCAACTATTTACTATTCTAATTGAACTGAATATTTTCAAGGATTGAATTATGAGGGAATATTTCACACCCTAATGTGTATAAATAATTGTGTCCACATCTAATCAAGGTTTATTGTAGAAGGTGAAAAGGGGAAATTCTGGAGGATTGGAGTCTTGAATTGATTTTAATTTTTAGTTTTCTTGTTTCTTAATTTAATTATTCTATCTTCTTCCCCTTTCAACTCTATTACCCTTCAAATGGATGGGTAAAACCAATGAGTGATTGGGGAAGGGGGAGTTTCACTTTTGTAATGTCGGAGTCTGGTGATTAAATATAAAACTCAATTTTTCTGTAAAATGTTTTCTATTTGTAGTGGCTCATAATTTCCATAAATCAATCATGTTTTTGGTTTTGGTTTTATATAAAGTTAATTTCATTAGTTTTGAAACATTACACACTCTATGCCTAGTTCAATTTGTCTCGATCGAGATGATTATGTTAGGTGGTGAGTATCTAGAAATTGGTTTCACATGTGTTGATATATTGAATCATTTATGGATTATAAGGATCCAAATTATCTTATAATGACTTTCCATAGTTGTCTGGGAATGAATAATGAACTCTCATGCACATAGGAGTGGTTTTCATTGCTTCCTTCATCCACGGGTGATTGACAACTTGATCGAGGATTCGTTAATTTATCATTCCATATTAAGAGAGGGGGAATGATTTCCATGAACATGATGACATTTAAAAAGGTGAACCTATCCTGAACCTATCACTCTCTTCATCCATTAGTGTTAAAAATTTATTATAATTGCATTTTTTTCCTTTTTGAAATCATAAAATTTAAAAAACAGTCCCACTTATTTCTCAAAATTTATGGTGAAAACTAGATTATTGAGAATTCCACTATGGAGACATCCTAGGTCAAACAATTAATACATTTTATCTTATGAAATATCTATATTTGTCACACCACATGACATGAATGTTTTAGTCATGTTGTATATACTCTATTTAGATATTTATATCTCTCAATGCTACTTATTTGTTAGTGTGGGAATCCAATTCATGGATGTTCATACTGTATTTTCAAGGTTAAAATAATTCACATATGATTATGTGTCATTTATTGGTGCTAGTAACCAGCACGTGGTGATCAGGAACAAGCTTTGGGCCATGTGGCTTGTCGTCTCTAGTGATGGGTTAGGTTGGCCCAACACAATTCGTTACAGTACACTTGCTTAACAGTTTTTTATTTTTCTTAGTTGATTATTCTCCCAATAGATCCTTTTTTTGTATTGTGTTTTCTTTCATTTCTCATGGGCATATGAGAACTCTCATAAAATACTTTAATTAATATAATTTTACTCTTCATATAGACACCCTTCCTAATTTATTTGATGATGATAAAGTCATAATGTGTATAACATGTTCAGAAATTATCAAAATGCTTTTAACTAATTTTTTTGAAAAAAGAAACTAAATTAAATAATATTTATATCTTCATGCAAGTTATTAGATGGCTTCAAGATGAAAAATTACAATTTTCATTGGTCATGTTCATATTTTTTTCTTTTAGTTGAATAATATCACTTCATCATGAAAAATAATTATTCAAAGATATATGTGTGATTCATGGCCTAATAAATTTTATAACGAGTGATGCTCATGATTTGGTAGATGGGCCCATGTGGTAATGGTCTCTATTGGCACTCGTTGTGGTTTTATATAGTTGTCTGTGGTCATTTTTTTACTAATTCTAACTAAAACATTGTTCTATGATGATTGTGATCACTAACCCTTCATGATAACCATTCATAGACATATATAACTAGCCAATATCATATTTAAGCATTTTCTACACCATACATAAACATCTTGAAAATTTTCATGATTGCCTCCAATAATGTGAAAATTACTTAGATTATTCATGATTGATCCTATAAATGATATGAATTACCCTGTAGAACAAAACATCAAGTGAAATATGAATAAATTATTATAAAATCACTTCAAAAAATATTAACACAATATTAGAAAATAATTGTGACATTATTTTATTATCCATGGAAATTAGATGTTCCAATTGTATTTCCATTGGAATTAAGAAGTATATATTGATTATATTCCAGTATATTCTATGAAAAAAAAGGGAATGAGGAGAATTCATATGTATTTTTGGGAATCCATTGTGATATCAAAATATACATGAATCATTGAAAGTGTAAATCCTTTATTAAAAAATTAATTTTACTAGGTACATAGTTTAATGTGGTAGGGTAGTGGTGGATATAGTAAAAATCAAAGTACTGGTTTTCTAAGATATCAATATGAATATTTTTATTTGAGACAATTATTTAGTTTGATGAGTTACTATTGATGGTTATTACCATATTTATTAAGGATTACATCATTATTGGATATCTTGATAGAAATAAAATGGTAGGATTAGTGGTCAATTTCATTCCAAGGGGCATACAAGGAAATCCATGTGGGGATTGAATTGAACATTACATACCAGAATTATTTAAAAGGGTATCAATTATGAGGTACAGTTCAATGCAATAGGTTTTGGTCCTGGATATATGTTAATATTGTGGACATCAAAAAATTTATATGAATAAAATAATTGTTGAAATGTGATAATAGTAATGTGGGCCATGATCCAAATGTTATTATAGTGTTTATTTCCAAAAAAAATATATGAACTTTCATTATTTAATGAGGTGGATATTATGGTGTCTATATATACCACATGAATCTATATTTTCATATAGGGATATGGATTTAAGGAAAAGTTGAAGGTTTTAGTCGGTTTTATCATATAATTTTGAGATTACTTATACATGGGTAAGTATAATGTTGTAAATAATGAATTGAGTGAGAAGCTCACAGTTCAACTGGATCAATATTTTCAAATTGAGTGAAAAATGATGTCAAGGATCACAATTATGCATTTAGAGAAGATCAAGTCACATAATCTGGTATACAAAAGTTGGATGGCATTTACCACTGTAAGGATGAGAAACATCGAGATATCAACTATGATAGTTCAAAGGATAAGATATTTGTGGGAGATTCTTTTGCATAGTATTTTTACAATGGGTATAAATGATTATCTTCTAGGGAATAGTTTTAATCATATATTGTCTTCATTGAGAGGTTAAAATATAGTGCCACACATCTTCCATATGGTGCATCCAAGAGTTGTGAAAATGTGTCATGGTCTAAGCTAACAATGATAATGAATATAGACAGAAGTTGAAAATTCATTTTCTAGAAAATTAGCTTTTACATTAATAATTGAATGCATATCATTGCGTTGGGATTTGTATGAGTTAGCCCATGAGTATTATACTTTATATATGGGGAAATATTTATGAGGATTTCAAGGGATAATTGTAATGGTTAGTGAAAAGTCATGACATATAGTGGGTAGTGGTTACTCGATTGAAAAAAGTGATATACATATTACCCATTTAGGAGAATATTTTGGTGGAGAGCCTCATGAAACTATATATATCCAAAGATAGTTTAGATGTGTTGAGTCTCATTAAAATTCATATTAGATAGGTTTTCAAATAATAATATTTTCATACAGGAATTGTATTTAAGGGTTCATTTTCTCCCATCATTTTGATGAATTAGGGTGTCCAAACCCAACATAACCCAATGGGGTTTGGTCAGGTGACATGTAAGGTGTGGCTGGGTTAGTATAGATTGGTCGAGTTGAGGTTGAGTTGGGTCAAGTCACAGGTTGGAAAAATTCTAACTAAACCTAACCAACCAACCAAACCATATGTATATAAACAATAAATTATTGCTAAAATATCATATTAATTTATAAATAATTAATAAAAAGTAACTAATAATTGAAACTTAATTACTAATAAGTTATAGTAATTAATAATAAATTATACTAAATAAAAAATATTAACAAATGGTAATTAATAATAATTGACTATAAATAATAAGGTAAATATATAATTATTTTTACATTATATTTAAATTGTATAAAAGTATATATACAGTATATAATATTATATTCACATTATATAAAGTCATAATTGCATTATATAAAATTTGATTGATAATATTATATAATACTATAACATTTGTTTACTTTTTACCCTCTCCCCTTGACCCACTATAATAAAATATAAAATTTACATTATATTTACCTTTTATTTATGTTCTATTAATCAATTAATTTTAATTTTAATTTAATATATTGGATTTAATTTAATAAAAATTTGTTAAGCCTTTTTTTAATTTAGTACTATTTACCTGACTCAACATGACCCAACACAGATCAGGTTGGGTCATTGAATAAAAATGGTTACAACCCAGCCTGACTGGACTGACTAATTTTTCCCGGGTAGGGTCGAAAAAACCATTCACACCAAACCCAGCCCATGGATAACGATGAATATATTTTATGATACAAAGGGATGATTCATATTAACGATACAATCAAGAATGTTTTATTTAGTGAATAACAAAATATAGTAAATTCATGTGAGAAAGATATTTTCTAAATACAAATTGTTAGAAAAATGACTGGATAATATAAATGAAAAAATAATGTTCATATATATATATATATAAAAATGAATCAAACTGATCAAGGGACTGTTTAATATAAGGTAAATAACTAGAAAAAATTAAACAAAATCATATTTAAAATAACAAAAAATTAAGATACAAATAAAATAGGGAAAGATACAAACATTAAGGAATTAATACATCAATCTCTACTAACTGATATGTGCAATGAATGAAGTGAGAGATACCTAGGAAGTTCCTACCTCAGCACTAGAACATTGTATACTCTCCCCCATCTCTTATTCCCGCCACTAAATCTCCTCCCCTTCCACTGACCTCATCATCCTCCTCACTGACTCCTCCACCTCCCATTAGGTCATCGGCTCCCCCGTCACTCTCACTCCTTCAGCTCTACCCTGATAAGTTGATGCTTTTTCACCAGCACCGTGTTGTGTAGCAGGTTGGAGTTCATGGGCACCCCCATCCCTAAAAACTCTAGGTACGAGTTCCACCCACAATGGATCAAGAATAACCACTTGTATGGGTGCCCCAATATCCCCACCTGAGGCACCCAATCACTCCCCACCATCCACCTCCCAATGAGGGCCACTGCAAATTTGGTTGATAGTAGTAATTTTTCATGTGATCTTGTAGTAAAAAACTACTATAGTAAACTTCTCCTTTAGTGGGTAGACAATGCATTTGACAATATCTAGTGGCAATGGAATTTTCAAGTACAGATGAACTACCAAAACCACTAGAAAAAATAATATTTTTCATCAATAAAGTTGGATGTATTCCCATGATTTGCAATGTGAAATATGTGTAATCATCTGATGTGATCCGGAGAAGAGAGAATATATAGAACCCCTCATTTCTCCAATGGATGTTGAAAAACTGCAGAACCATGTTAAAAATATGTTTCTCTATTTTGCATGGAATTTTGGCATGTTTATCATTTCCATGCACCTCTATTGTGCCCATAAAATTGGTATCAGAGGGATTCAGAGTGAGGGAGATCAAAATGATGAAGATGCAGCAAGGTTTCCGATGATCAGAAAATTGAATTTGGTAAGAATATTTTTTTGAGGAAAAATCCGTGAAGAGGATGAAAAGGTGATTTCAACAGTGTAAGCAGCACCAAAAACCGAGGTGAAACGTGCCTGGTAGGATCGATCAATGTTCAGGTCAAACCACGATGCTATAGTACCCCCTTTCCAAATAAGATGGTATTGTTCTGGCATTGGAGAAATTTCTAAATTGTTTTTGGCAGCAGCTCTGATATTCCACATTAGCAGCACATCATCTCCACATCATCTAATGATCCTGGCCATTGACACTATATTGGTCATATCGTGATCAATCAGTGTCTGATTTCGATGATTCATGAGTCAATTCCCACTATTTGAACTATTCTGGATGCATCTATATAGTTATTTTTTCAAAATTCACACTCCATCATGTGGTTACAAATGGGTGAATCATCAATAGTGGTGATCGTGTTTTGTGAGAACGATGATGGATACATGCAGAGAACTACCAAAATTTGATATTCAGAAGTTGATGTTCGGAAAAATTTTGGTTTGTGGAAAATCACAGTGAATGATATTATGGTGCACCAGGGGAAGATCAGACCATTGATCGAAGAAAAGCCTAATATAACTATTGAAAGTGATTGCGAAGATCTTGAGATGTGGGTTGTCTGCATAATTCAATTCTATCTTGAGAACGATGGGATGTTCTCAGTGTTAGAAGACACCTCACTGAAGGAGATCTCGCAAAAGTTAGAGTAGTGATATATGGTGATGTTTCTTAGAAAAAATTATTCCTAAGGATGAACATGTATTATTTGGGCATATATGAGCGAAATCATTTGTTGGACCACACCAACAAATTAAACATAGTCCTAACAAAATTATTGGGGATCAATGTGAAGGTTAAAGGGGTTGAAAAATCTCTTTTTATTTTTTCATCTCTTCCTAGATCATTTGAAGGGCTTGTGACTGCATTTCTTGGGAGATGGAATGATTGAACCCAGACAAGGTAATGACAATGCTTCATGATTAGAAGGAAATTCATATACTTGTGAAACATTCAGATGAGAATTTCATGGTGATGTGATATGATCAATGTGGGATGAGCTGATATCAGAAGTCAATAGGTAAATAATGGTAGTCATAATCGAGCAAACTTGATCTTGGAAGAATCACCTGTTTTCGGTGCGATAATAATGGTCACTATAAAAGTGACTGTGAAGAGAGAAAAATGGTACATTTCAAGGAAAGAGAAAGATAAAGAAAATGTTGGGAATATTATAGAATTATTTGCAGATGATGAAGTAATTATGAATATGGGAAGCTTGAACTCAAATGGGAGAGTTGAACAAGGGTATGTGTGGTGTCATTACTGCAAAAAATACAAGAACATGATGTGGGGATGTTGATTTTTAGAAAGGTAGAATGAGTATGCTCAAAATCCAAAGGATGAATAATTGGATTTGGATTTAGGGAGATCGATGCACATATATATAATGAATGGTGTGTTTCATACATTTCAATAGGTGTGAGATTCGATGAGACGTGGTGATGGCTCCACATGCAAGGTTCTAGGTGTTAGGACAGTGAAATTGAAGACACCTGATGGAGGAGTCTGAAATCTATTTGATGTGAAATTAATTATGAGGGTGATATGGAACTCGGTATCATTATGTAGGCTCGATGTGAGAGGGTACAAGATTTCCATATCAGGTGGAGTGTTGGAAGTCTCACATTGGGATGTAATGATGATTAATGGGAAAAGCATCCAAGGGTTGTATCATTTTATGGGTACTGATGTCAGCTTGAGATTAATTGAGGATAATAGAAGTGCCACATAATCTAACATGAAGAAGCATGTTCAATTTTCTAATGAACAATTCAACACCTGCATAGATATTTTAGGTATGGTTTTTACCCCAAAATGGTCATTAGTGGGATTTGTTTTTATGGAAAATCCAAATTTTGTTGATAGAAGATGGGTTTCTTGGGAATTTTTTTGGCAACAACTACTACAGGAAACTACTCCATTGGTGGGAAACAATCGTATTTGATAACAGCCAGCGATAATGAACTTTTTAAGGGCATATGAAATACCCCAACCACTGGAGAAAACTGTTTTTTGTTAATCTATAAAATGGTATGTGATCCCATTATTTGTACTGTGAATCATTTGAAATCCTCTTATGAGATCTGGAGAAGATATAATATAAAGAACCCTTTATTTCCCTTGTGGCTCTAGAAAAATTGGAGAACCACGTTAAATCTGGTTTTCCTGATTTTTCTATTTTTGTGTGTTGATCGTTTCAACACACCTCCCATAGACCCTTAAATGACCGTCACCTTTAAACCAACCCTCAAACTCTTCTGGTAGAAATAAGACCTCTTCACTTTCATCGGTTGCGAAAATGTCACCCTGATCGGGTCTCCTCATGACCTAGATGAACTTATGTCTGCTTCTCTCTAACCCCACCACCAGCTCCATAAACTGCTACTTCACTATGGATGCATAGAATAATTTGTGAGGGTTTCTCATCCAACCATTCCAATCACATGTGGCTTCCTCCACTGCCCAATCTTGGCTGATGGACATGGTAGTCAGACGGGTAGAATGACCCATCCACCAAGTTCGGTTTTTGGGATCGCATTGTGAGGAGTTAGATGAATTGTGCTTTAATTACCTCAAATGTGTTGAATAATATCTAAATATTTATTATCATTATAATAATTTTATCATTATATATTTATTATATTTATAATTATAAATATTATTATACATAATTATACATTTATTATATTTTATATATTTATTATAACTACATGTTTATTATATTTATAATTATTTAATTATTATATTTCTAATTAAATAATTATTACAATTATTATAATTATAATAAATTTAAATAATACGATAGATATGTAGTTTATAATTATAAATATAATAAATATATAATAATATAATAATTATAATTCTATATTTATTATATTTATAATTATATAATAATTGTAATTATATAATTACTATTATTGTATATTTATAAATAGTGGATGCATCACATCCTTTAAAATTGATGTGGGATTTATGTAGACAGATTCAATCCATGACTAATTTAATATCAAATTCAACTTGAGGAAGAATGAAAAGACTTTCAAGAAGCACATTCCATAAAATCTCCACTGGATATGAGATGTGATCATCATACCATTATGGGGTTTTACATTTAATTCTACATATATTAATATAGGTGGACTATTTATACCATTTTAAAATATATTTAATACAAAATAATTGGTAGATCTAGAGTTAAATAAGACATTAACAGTTCTAGAGTGGGTGGTAAGTGTACATTTCACCATGTCATTATCACACCACTCATCCTAAATAGTGACATCATTATATTTCTCCAAATCCATTAGATTAAGAGGATTATGATTTCAATCACCATCATTAAACTTAATTTTTTCGGCACTGGTTAGCATTGTTCCCATAATCCTTGCATTTGAAACACTAGAGTGTGGGTGGTGCATTCTACGCCACTTTCTCTCTATTCACATCATTAACTAACTTCTTCCAATCAATTTAGAAAATAAATTACATAATGACCTTTCATACCACTCAAAAAACATTTAACAGTATCATTAATACAATTACCCCCATTTTTCATTTCACACATTGAGCATGAAAAAAATATCATCTTCTTCACACTATGTCTCTTATAGTTTTTTTTGAACTACATCTGCCTTTTCTTTACAAAACAATGAGTTTGATGGGTAAATCTGATCTCCATTTCCACCTTGGGAGAATATTAATCTATTTATTCATATATAATAATGTACCTTGTTTCTAACACCCTAATGAGACATGCTTTTAATCCATTGAAGATTAAATAAACCTTACATTCGGGTTGGATGACAATCAGAAGTGCACATATAAGGTCTTGTAAAATTTTCCTCATAGGAACCAACTAATTAATCACTCTTATACTTTAGATCAAGTAATTCCTTCACTATTTTTTATAAAGGATATGAGGGAAGTACATATTGAAAAAAATGTTCTTAAAATCATCCCACTACTTGGATTAAATTTCATCATGTTCTCTTGTATTCTTGGTGAGGGTCCACCATTGACCCACTTCACCATACAAATGACTGAAAACTGAAATAAATTTTCATGATTCGAACACTGGTGAATGGAAAATATGTTTTCAGTGGTACTTATCCATTTTCCATCAATTAGAGGTTAAATTAAACCACTGAAATAAGGTGCAAATTGCCTCATAAAGGACTCAATAAAACACTGTTTATTCCTTTTCTCATTTGGATGTTTAACAGGATTCATATATTTAGAATGATTTTTGAGAAAAATAATGAGATTTTTCATTCCAATTCCGATAATGTTTGGATACTAAGGAGTGAAATCATTGCATTATTTTTCACACTTTGGAGTAACATGGTTCATTTAGGTTCTGTCAATTTACTAAAACCAAAAAATATAGTGTAAGAAACAATAATCATTTTGGGGAACCACACTACAAAAAATTCATCCATTAGCGACTGCCAATGGTAGTCTCTAATAGCTTATATAGATAGCTCAGCAACCACCAATGGTGGTCTCTTTAGTCCCGTCGTCGTAGGACTACAGCGACCGCCAAAGGTGGTCAATGAAGGCGGCCGAAAATTAGGCCTACAACGACCTCCCGCCATTTTCTAACATATTGCTAGGCCGAGCAAGAGTCACCGCTAGTGGCAGTTGCTGCCTTGGAGAAATTATTAAAACAAATATTCATGGTTCCCAATCAACAAAAACTGTGTAAAAATAATAAAAACAAATTAATTCCAAACGTCATACACATCAAGATCATCATAAAAAATAATTTACAGATGTGCTTCAACAATCCAAAGAGTACAGTCTATTTCTATCATCTGATTCAATAAACGTACAACAAGATACAAAAAAACAACTAAACAATACAGATATAAATTAGACATATTTATTCAGTTGGTATATAAATATAATAAAATTTTATCTCACATCAAATTATGGGTGATATAATAATTTAAAACCCCCTAATTTAAGAAATGTTATCATTTTAGGATTTTTTTCTTTGTTTGGAGTATTTGGTTTATCTTGTGGAATTGTTTTGTGGTCTAAAAAGGAATGCTCTCCATGCCCACCGCATGAAACTGTTAAAAACATATTCAGTCGTACCATGCACACCGCATGTCCGATTGACATGTTTTCTACTCATTAATGTCATGAATAATATTCTTATTGTTTTTGTGTGATTTCATGTCATTCTAAGGTTGTTTTTTTTAATTCGACCGTTACACATCGTTTTGGGGTTTTATGACTTCGTAAATGTGTTTCCGGTCAATGAATTAAAATGACACCATCTATTGACATGATATCTACCTGAACATTTCAAAATTCACACCATGGTTGTTTTTGTATGATTTCATGGCATTCCAAGGTTGTTTTGCTGGTTTTGAGCACCCAATGGGCCCTTTTAGAGCGCACCGAATTGTTAAAAAAAATTGTAATACCACACACACAGTACATTTGATTGACATTTTGTATCTTCCTACATGTCACGAATAATATTACTATTATTTTCATGTTAATTCAAGTCATTATGTGGACGTTTATTATGAATTCAACCATTACACACCATTTTGGCGTTTTATGACTCCAGAAATGCGTTTTTGGTCACCATGGACAAATAACACCTTAGATTGATATGATTTCATTCCAAACAATTTGAAATTCATAGCATGGTGGTTTTTTTAATATATTATGGAATTCCAAAGTCGTTCGACAGGTTTTGACCACCCAACGCGCCCTTTTAGAGTGCATCGAACTGTTTGAAACAACATATTCGGTCGTACCACAGACACTGCACGTCCGATTGATGTGTCATCTCCTCCTACATATCACAAATAGTATTCTTATTGTTTTCGTGTGATTTTAAGTCATTTTGAGCATGTTTTCTCTAAATTTGACCGATACACATCATTTTGGCGTTTTATGACTCCAGAAATGTGTTTCCTATCACTACGGTCTAATGAAACCTCTGATTGTCATTCCTTCTTCCTGACCATTTAAAAATTTACTCCACGGTTTTTTTCATATGATTTCATGGTATTCCGAGGTCATTCATCTATTTTTGACCACCCAACGAGCACTTTAGAGCACGCTGAACTGTTCAAAACAACATATTTAGTCGTACCGCACACACTGCACGACTGATTGAAATGTTGTCTCCTCCTACATGTCATGAATAGTATTACTATTTTTTCATGTGATTTAAAGACATTCTGAATATGTTTTCTCGGAATTTGACCGTTACACATCATTTTGGCATTTTATGACTCTGGAAATGTGTTTTCAGTCACCGCTGTCAACTAATACCACTGATTGACATGACTTCTACCTGACCAATTCAAAATTCACACTTCGGGTATTTTCGTATGATTTCATGGAATTCTAAGGTCGTTCTGCTAGCTTTGACCACCCAACGCAACCTTTTAGAGCACGTCGAACTGTTCAAAACAACATATTCATTTGTACTGTGCGTACCACCTGTCCGATTGACATTCTGTTTCCTCCTACATGTCATGAATAACATTTCTATTTTTTTTCAATTTATTTCAAGTTATTATGAGCATTTTTTTCGTAAATTCGACTGTGTCATGTCATTTTGGCATATTATGACTCCGAAAATGCATTTTCAGTCACCGCGGTCAAACGACACCTCCGATTGATGTGTCGTCTACCCAACCATTTGAAAATTAAAACCACAGTTGCTGTTGTTTCATTTCATTACATTCCAAGGTTGTTCATCTGGTTTTGACCAACCCACACACCCTTTTAGAGCGTGGAGAACAGTTAAAAAAAACATATTTGGTCTTACCGTGCATACAACATGTTCTATTTACACTTTGTCTTCTCCAACATGTCATGAATAGTATTTCTATTGTTTTCTAGTGATTTCAAGTCATTCTGAGCACATTTTTTTATGAATTCGATTGTTACACGTTGTTTTGGTGTTTTATGACTCTGTCAATGCATATCCAGTCACCGCGGTCAAACGACACCTCTGATGGACATTCCATCTGATCAACCAATTCAAAACTCACACCATGGTTGTTGTCATATGATTTTCACGGCATTCCAAGGTTGTTCGTCTGGTTTTGAAAACCCAATGTGCCCTTTTAGAGAAGGTTGAACTATTCAAAACAACATATTTGGTCGTACCATTATCACCGCACGTCCAAATGATGTTCTCACTCCTCCTAAATGTCACAAATAATATTCCTATTGTTTTCAAGTGATTTCAAGTCATTATGAGCACGTTGTCTCTAAAGTTGACCGTTACACGTCGTTTTGGTGTATTGTGACTCCTGAAATTCATTTATGATCAGCGCGGTCAAACAAAACCTCTGATTGATGTGTTTTCTACCTTAACATTTAAAAATTCACACCATAGTTGATGCCGTATGATTTCATGGAATTCTGAGGTCGTTCAACGGGTTTTTTCCTCCCAACGCACCCTTTTTGAGCACATTGAATTGTTCAAAACAGAATATTTTGCCATACCGCACACAGCTCATGACCGATTTACTTGACGTATCTTCCTAATTTCACTAATAATATTCATATTTATTTCGTGTGATTTTAAGTCAGTCTAGGCACATTTGCTCTGTATTCGACCTTTACACGTCGTTTTGGTGTTTTTTGACTCTAGAAATGTGTTTCTGATTACTTCGGTCAAAAAAACCTCTGATTGACGTGCCATCTACCTAAAAATTTCATAATTCACCCACTATTGATGTAGTATGATTTCATGGAATTTTTTTATCATTCGGCTGGTTTTGACCACCGAACGCACCCTTTTAGAGTGCGATAACTTTTCAAAACAACATATTCTGTCGTATCGTGCACACCGCACATCCAATTGAAATGTCGTCTCCTACATCATGTCATGAATAATATTCCAAATGTTTTCATGTGAATTGATGTTATTCTGAGCACATTTTCTCTGAATTGAACTGTTACACATTGTTTTGTCGTTTTATGACTGCGGAAATGCGTTTCTTGTCACAGTGGTCAAACGACACCAACAATTGATGTGTCGTCTACTTGACCATTTTACAATTCACACCACGGTTGATATCGTATTATTTCATGGCATTCCAAGGTCGTTCGGCTGGTTTTGACCACCCAACGCGCCCATTTAGAGCACGCCGAAATGTTTAAAACAACATATTTGATCGTACCGCGCACACTGGACATAGGTTTGATGTGTCCTCTACTTCTACATGTCAGGAATAATATTCCTATTGTTTTTGTGTGATTTCAAGTCATTATTAGCATGTTTTCTCTGAATTCAACCGTTACACATCATTTTGTCACTTTATGACTCCGAAAATGCATTTCTGGTCACCACTGTAAAATAAAAAATCCGATTAATGTGTCGTCTGCCCGACCATTTCACAATTCACACAACGATTGTTGTAATATGATTTCATGGAATTCTAAGGAAGTTTGTCTGGTTTTGACCTCCCGACAAGCCCTTTTAGAGCGCGCTGAACTGTACAAAATAACAGATTTGGTCGTAATGGCCAATTGGCCTAACATCGTAACAATAAATTATCCAGATGGACTAAAGATCAATTTTCCAAATGACCCAATGTAAAACTGTCCCATTTACCAATTCACTTAACTACCTAATTCCCTAATGGAATATTGGCCTAACTAACAATTGAATAATGGACTATTGTCAAGTTGGAAAATTGAATTAATGGAATAATGGACTAATGGATATTTGTCCTATATCGAATTGGACAATTGGACAACTGTAAAATTTCCCAAATTTCCTAACAGCCTAACGAACAATTTCCCTAATGAACTAATGGTTAATTATCATAATAAGTTCCTGAGTGTGGGGGGGGGGGGGGGTGGGGGCGGGGGGCGATGTTCGCTGTTGGGGGGGGGCCATCCAGTGGTGGGGGTGGTGTGGGATATCTGATGGGGGGTGTTTGGGGTGCGAGGGGGGGGGGGGGCTATCCTGGGTGGGACAGGGAAATATAAATATTGAACCTATGCTCTGTCACCAAAATCGTGTTCCATGGTTTCTATTGAGAATCAAATGATTTTTTCAAAAACTATTCACAAAAAATGAAATTGAAAACATTAAAGAATAAAATGAACTAAATATATCCAAATCATTAATCAATTTCATGGATACCTCTCAATTCGTGCACACAAACATTGAATAAGGCCAAAACACACATGATACCCCCGAATCTCAAAAAATCTCACCAGGAACCCAACCTAAACATCAATATCATCCCCACCAATAAAAAAACATACCATGTAAATTTGATACATCATGTGTGGTCATGATTGCTACCTCCATCCGATGGGCGAGGGGCCTACAAAATAAATTATAAATATTTTCATAATAAAAATAATATAAATTAAATAAATAAATACAATATAAACATGCATCTTATGATCCCCTGCAGCATCACCTGGATGCACATATTCCCACATTGCTCTAACCTTAGCGACCATTTGCGTATTTACCTCCTCGAAAGTGTGAAACCATGCCTCAAAATATGACAACTAATGTGTCATCTAAGAAACATCAGGACCGAAAACAGTAGCACATGATATAATAGAATGAGGAATCTCTTCTCCATAGGTCACACTATATCTATTCCCATCTCGACCAATAATGTGATGAAAGATCTGATCCCTTCGCATGGGAAGTTGTCTATGGTCCTCTTGCAGCTGTTCTAACTCATCTTTAAATTGATCCTATGAAATATCTAAATATATATACCTATATATGTTAATATATAAATTTATTTATGTATTGGTAATGAGTACATGCACTTACTATCATTGCTACAGCCTTTGGATAATTTCGATCCCGAGTGCTCATCCACACCAACAATTTATCAGTTGGTGCACCATGCACCCATTACTATATATGAATATAATATAAATAGAAAACCAGATTAATAAGTTAATTAAATAATAATAATAATAAATTCCACATGTCATATCTGAGACACATGACAAGTCCCAAGCCTCTGAGGTGCTCCCTAAAATGCTCGATTCTCAGAATGGCGTGCTAAAACCTCCTACATTCAATTAATTAAAATTTAAAACAAATAACACATTCTTGAAAATATATATACAAAAATAAATATACAAACCACGATAACCTCATTAGACCCATATGCAACTAATACATGCCACTAACCAGGGAGGAAACCTCTCGGGACTTTTTCCAGAATGTCTGGGGCACCCACATTTGGTACCTAGTGGTCGCTCTTGACATTTCATTTATAATATTTCCACGTATTATGGAATTTTCCCATACACATGGGTAGAAACTCATTATAGAATACTTTCAAATTTTTCTCTTACTTAAAAAAATTATATAAGTTATTATTCTTTTTATATAGGGAAGAAATTAAAATGGTCTTCTTACATGAACCTACCTCTAAAGATGATCTAATGTTTCTTGAGGGATAGAAGCCTAATCATGTGTGGTCAGTGGAAATAGATGTGGGTCACATATTATATGACCCATATGACAAATAAATGCATGGTCATTCAATCCCACATGATGAAATATCTCATCAAAGGAAACATCAACCCATGTGTGTATACAACATCAATTATGTCTATCAATTGACCATAGTAATAACCAGAATTAACGAATGGAAAACCAATGCCACTTTTTTTGCTCCTTTGTTGTGAAAATATTTAATGTGAAATTGAAAACCATTATCATATATAGCTATATAATTAGGAGCCGTAATAGATGGACCCTCAACCAGTTGGATAAATTCTTCAATTATTTTGGGGTCCCATAACTCCCTCAGCTTATGAACGTAAATAATTCATAGAATTAAATAATGATTTATTTAGAATTAAATTAGTATAATACTTCACATATAATGAAAATCAATTTATTTGCACATAATCATTGAACAAATCATGATATGATGAAAAATGAGATTTTTGACTTTGAGACATAGTCACATAATAAATCTCTTCTTTCACATCATTAATGTATTTCCTAAAAATGATAACATTATGATTAAATGATCAACTAATGCAAAAAAAACATGTAAAAGTTAAATAATAAAACTGATAGGACACTCACTGCATTAATTTTGCAACTGATAGAGTATTAAAAATGATATATCGATGTGCTTTTTTCTACTCGATGTTGTCTACATCAAATATGGTTCCTTATCTAACCATACCATCATGAATCCGAAAGGGATTATATAATTTTGTTTCAAAATTTATATGATAATCGGCATAAAAAGGAGTACACTCATCCATCAAATAACCATTGGCTATTGATTCTTCCGAACAAGATTTGTTGCATAAATGTAATTTCAATGTACTCAAATACCACTCACTAGGATAAATCCACATGAATTACACTGGGCCAGAAGCCATTACTTCATCAGTTAGGTGCACTCTCAAGTGGACCATAACATGGAAAAATGAGGGATGATATAGTTTCTCAAAGTGACAATGTTTTAGTACAATTCTATCCTACAAACATTTTAAATCACTCATTCATTGATTTAATAGACAATAATGTCTAGAAAAATTACTCATCTCAATCAACGGCTGGACAAAATTTGTGGATAAACAATCTCATATTGTGATTGTAATCAACTGTTCAAGTAGTATCTGATTTTCACAAAATTTCAACCCTTGCAATGTCCTACTCATAATTTTAACACACATTGAAATATTATAAGAGTAACCATCAGGAACATAAAGCATCTTCAAAATGGAAGGAAATGTCACTTTCTCCTTTGTAGTCATCATATACTGTACATCATGAATATATGACTTATTTCCCTCAGCTAACAGTAAATACAACAGTTTCCTTAAACCCATTTCTTCCAAATCATGATGTGAATTAACATGGACCTTTGATTTTCCAATGACACCTAAAATGGTCCACAATATGTTTTCACAAACATTTTTTTCAATGTTTATGACATTGAAATTATTCCTTAACATGTTATTTTTTCAATATGGAAGACTATAAAAAATAATTTTTTTTTCAATTGTGACTGCGCTCCCTACCTGTAGCGTGAATATTACATAATGGACGAGCCACCAAATCCTGAATTTCATATATCATGCGGTTGTTTTCTTCCTCATTCTGCGATAACATTTCGACTCCTTTCACGATCTTTAGTGCTGGGATGAACTCTATAGAACCATAGAATGCCAATATGTCTTTCTTGAACCTTTTATGAGGGGGAAGAAAACATCTATGACCCTTTTATGACCATTTTTTTGAATTTTAAATCCATACAGAGTTTTTAATTTTATTGCAACATAGGAACGAAAATTCAATTTTCTTACTCCAACCTAATAAATTTCCATAATCTGGGAATTCATTGATTTTCCATTATAAAGAAGCCTTTAGTTTGAACATTTCATTTGTTTCACAGTCATAATTCATCACACCATTTCCCCAAAATTCATTCAAATCATCAATCGGTGGCCGAAGGTAATCATCAATCTTATCCCCCAGACATCAGGGTCCATCAATAAGAGTATAATGTAATATAAATTGTTTCTTCATACAAAGAAAAATAGGATGATTATACGAAACCAACACCATGGGCCATGTGCTATGAGTTTCACCAACCATAGACATGAATGGATTGAAACCATCTTCTACCAACCCCAATCGTACATTACGAACATCTTTAGAGAAGTCAAGATGTCTCTTATCAAAATGCTTCCATGTATGAGAGTCATCCGGGTTGATTAACATATCACTTTCATGAATTCTTTCTGTATGCCATCTCATTAAATTTGAATCTTTAGATGACATAAAAATCATTTCAACCTTGTTATAAGGGGAAAGCAAAGCATTTTCTTTACGAAAATCCTTTTCCCCTGTATCACAATCTGACATTGATGAGTCTAACCTCCCCAATTCTCTTTCCACATCAAAGAACCACAAACCATAAAAATATCCCAATGGGTATTTTCCATTCTAAAAAACATACATTTGTTTTCATATGAATTTATGGTCTCATATATAAATCCTTAGTTCTCTATCTACTCACGAACATGGTAATAATACTCGAGAATCATATCGAGTATCATATCGTCGAGAATCATGGTAATACTACTCAAGAATCATATCGTCGATAGGAAGAACATTTTTCAATAACACCAACAATATATCAAATGATGTGTCTGACCACTGATTCAAAGTCATCAAATGCAACATATCCATGATAAAATGACAATTTATTGTAATAAGTACATCCATGATATAATTATATTTTTGCATCATCATGTAATTTATAAAACATCCTTGAATCACGATATTCACCAGATAAATTATTTATCTCACTGGTCTTAATATTTTGGATGTTAATGCCTTCAGGATCAAACCAACTTACCATTTTAGTAAGCATTTTGTGCATTGGATAATTCATTCATGCATAAATATTCATCTGAACTACATATGTATTTTGAAAATGAACATATTCTTCTCCATGATGAGTCCAACTCTTATAATTTTTCAAAAAACCAATAAATAATAGGTGACCCCTCACAGTATCTAATTTTAATTGACATCTGTTAGCACATTTTCTACATGGACATTAATATATTCACTATCAAATCCTCTGGTGAAGTCAATAAACTGCATAATGCCATTGAAATATTCTTTAGAAGTTTTATTAGGAAGATTAATCCATCTCATATCTATAATAAAATCTATATAACAAACATTTACACAATACTTATTACATGTATTTTTTATATAAAAAATATATAAAAAATATACTAACCATTTTATTGTGGGCCATTGACAAAATAATCAAATTATATCACTTAATAATTAACAATAGAATAGATAATGGAATGTAATTGAAAGCCCAAGTCATACCATATAACTCTACAAACCTGGATGCAAGGGGAGCCGAAGGTGAGGCTGTAGGGGAGAGGAGAGGCCACATATTGGAGTAGGATCCCAAGACGGTGTGGCGAGGGAGGGGATGGGTGGTGGTGGTGGCGGTGAGCTGGAGGATAGGAGGTGGTGAGGGGATGAATGTTCAGCAAAGGTGGGACAACAAGGGAGGGGATATAGGAAAGAGGGGAGCCAGAGTGGATGGGCGGCATTAGCGAAGGGGACGGGCAGTGTCTGTGTAGGGAGGGAGGGGACCGAGCAGTGGTGGTGCTGAACGAGGGTACGGTGAGGGATGTGATGTGTGGAAATCGTGCAGCGAGGGAGGGGGATGGAGATGGAGGGGACGGGGGATGGCAGAGATCCAGACCAAAGGGCAGTGAGGGGATTGGGTATGGGCAGCGTGGGGGTGGAGGCCAGAGGGCAGAGGATCGAGGGTCAAGGGGGTGGAGGGACGAGGGGGTGGAGGCCGGAGGCCAGAGGGTGGAGGTCGGAGTGTGGAGGGTGGAGGGTGGAGGCCGGAGGGTGGAAGGATGTATGGCAGAGGGGGCGGAGGCAGGAGGGGGTGGAGGTTGGAGAGGGGATGGGCAGCGAGGGGTTGATGACAACGAGGGGACGAGCGGCGCAGGTGGAGGGCGACGGTCGATAGGCGTCAGCGATCGAGGGGAGGGGACAAGGGGTAGGGTTTCGCAAGGGGAGGGGTGGGGGAAGGGGGCCACCAAAGACTTTTTTTAAAGCCTAGAGACTACCAAATGCCTTCACCCGTGTCCGGGGGTTTCATAGCCCAGTTCTCTAGTAGTGAAAAAATCATGAATAATCAATTACAGGATGTCTCAATCATGACAAATTCCATTTAGTCCAACAATGTTAGGGTTATCTTATGTAATTCATGGTCATTATTCAAACCCTTCATGATTTTTCATATTGATTTTATGAATTTCCAAAGCATATCCCTCATAAATTTCAAAATAGGTTTGCCTGAAGGACCATTCTCATAATCTAAGTGATGATCGATTCAAGTTCAATGCACCCTTTTAGAGTTTTTACATTGATCTACAACTATTCCAGTTCCATTTCTACTTGAAGTATCTTTATAGGGATTTAATTTCACAGAAACCAATTAATATATTATTTACAAAAAATTAAATATATTTTCCTTTAATTTTAATTATCCATAGACTTATCATCATTCATATCCATGGACATCTCCTAAGTGTTCTAACTAATTTTTTCCGATTTTACTTTAAAAAGGATAACTATAACAATCCTATGATACCAACTATATATACTCAAACTTATCATTAAAATATATTACATATTTTTTAGGAATATAAATTACATTACAAAAAATAATTCATGAGGATCATAAAGGTATAGTGTCATTGGAAACTTAGACACATAAAAAACTTCCCTATAAGTGAGCTATGTTATATCCCACTAGATTCTGCACAACAAGAACTCTTATAAGAAATTTCATACATAATACCATTCATCATAACCTTGTGAACAGAAAAATAAAAAAGGGTGACCTCATATGCCTACTAATGGTAAACAAGGGAGATATAAATATATCATGAGCATAGGTGTATGAGAACCTGAGAATAACATTTGAAAACTGAAACCTATATATCAAAAATCATAAACATGAGTCATGGAATAAATATTTGTTCTTCACAAGACAAGTATCATAATAGAATCAGATAACATGAACCGTGAGATCATACCATTAGCATAATACATACATTTATGGATAACAAATAGGAATAGAAATCATTTCATTGGTATTCAATGCTAATTTACAAGACTATAATAGTAGATTGGGTTCACTCCCCAACCCATAATAGTATTCAAGGTTTACTTTCAAGACTATCATATTGGATAGTATACCTTACCGAACTGGGTTCACTCCCCAATGAAGTCCTTTTTATCTTGTGAGATGTCAATATTGACCCAATAGGTTATAGGGAGATATAGGTACAACGAATCACATAATGAAAATAATAAATATGTGTGACAAAAGATAACAAGATATTCATTATATCATAACCCATAAAATGAAATGGGTTTTATAAAAATTTAATCATAACATATCTTGTGGAAATGAAACAGGTTTAATAATCATTTCACCATTTCAACAAATCATAACCAATGGAAAAAGTGGTGGTTTTCAGATACATTTTTCCATTGTATAACCTGTGGAAGAGAAATGAGTTTCATTAACAATTTTAAATCATAAATATAAACCATTTATAGAAATAATGCAATTCTCTCCTTGGATTATATCCCCATTAAATAATATGTAACATCAAAATTTTTCACCTTACATGAAAAATTATTTTCAAAGAATAATCATCTCGAATGTTTCTCGGGGAAAATATCAATTATATGTAAGTCAATTTTTTAAAATTAAAATTTATAAAATATTATGGAAATATTTTTATTTGAAAATAACCTTGAAATGATATGGGAATCAAATTATGGTCATGACATTTGTAATATTCTATTATTGCTGTACATGTTAAAACAAAGAATCCTTTAACATTTTCAATAAATGCCAATCTGGACTTGTTTGGAATACAATAAGAATATTTCATTTTATTTTTTATAAAAATTCAAACATGGGTAAAAATTTATATAATAAATCATTTCGATAATGTTTAAAATGTTTTTTGAAAAAATATTTATAAAAATGGTTTTGAAAGAAAAGGGGATTCCAACCAAAAAGGGAAATAAATATGATTTTTCATGAAACATTAATTTGAACACATAAGTACATAAATAGTATAAAATGAAGTGAAAATTGTATTATAATGAAATGAATATATTAATATTATATATAAGCTAGTATTTATATATATATATAATAATATTTCATCATTGGAAGCATAATTATAAGCAATCCTGATAAATGATGTTATTGTAACATAAAACCCTAACCACTTCGATAAATTTGAATCTCAGGCCCTATTAAATAATAATGTTAAATGAAAATTATAATACAAAAAGAATAAATAAATTCATGATATTACAATTCAAAGGGAATTTATTCACACATCATAAAAGAAGATAGGTTCATAATATAACATATGTCTCAAAGAATGAAATTTCAGGAAAAAACCCCTTACCTTAAGTGTTGAATTCCTCCCTAAACATTAAAACAAGATGTAAAATATATATAAGTGTATTATATATCTATCATATAACCATAAATATATAATACCATATATTTTTTACTTATTACTTTTTATTAACCATTTATTAACAATTCCCCATTAAAGTCATGTTTCAGACAATAACTACTTAATTTTTTCTGTGTGTTTTGGTATTTTTCTGATCATATTACATTGATCATTATTACATAATAACCATAAAGTTAACTATTATATAAATATAATATATATTAATTATATATATTTTTATAGTAATCTGTAAAACTTTGAGGTAGAAAATAAAATACCATATTCATAGAAACGGTAGGTCGCACAAACACATAAACATTGTATCCATTTTACAGAGAAACTCAATTAAATAAATATAAATAATATATTGAAATTAAAAACTAATTTCTATTTAATATTTAAAACATCTATATATTAAACTTTTATTTATTACCTTGTATGTAAAGCCTGAATGAATCACATCCCTTCGTGGGGAAATAGTCCTCCATACACACGGGTGATATTATCATATTCTCACAGAATTAAATTAAGGATGTATATATGTTATAATAATTACATAAGTATAATATTATCATAAATATAATATAAATACATTTAATTTATCATTATATCCATCTGTTAGAAGTGGTAATGGGAAATGAATAACATCGGTTCACGAGGCGGTAGTTCACAGAACACACGAATGATGATTTCGTATATCATTTGATGGAAGAGGATATGGATGTTGGTTATAAAAATAAAATAATTACATATAATTATTTGATAGATACTTTCATATTATATCATTATAATATTATAAATTTTTATGGGGAATGAAGAATAAATAAAACAAAAACACAAGTTTATGAATTTACCTCTACATCAGAGATCCTCTTTAGGTTTCTAACTAAATTCTTCAAATGAGGGATTAATAAAAAAATTTAAGATTATAGGATAATAAGTGGTGATTAAGGAAATAATTTTTTTAGGTATTTAACAAATAGTATTTTAAGTGTGAAGAGGAGGGGTTGACCTTTTGTAAGTGAGGTGAGTGGAAAAACTGTAATTTTTTAAAAGAAAAATGTATACCCACATTTTTTCCATGAAAAAAGGATCCAAATGTACCATTATCCATCCTTGAAAACATAAGGTCATAATATGACCATAAAAGTTTTGTTGTAAATGTTTTGTGCCATTTATAACCATTATATTTTTAGTTTAACCACCGTTATACCAATTTTTACCTTAACTATGGTCAATAATTTTTAATATTTTTACAATTAATTATGGTTAAAAATTAATTTGAACATATTATATAATATTAATTATTATTATTAAAGTTGTGTAATCAATTTTACCAAATTTATTTCACTGATGTGTAAAAATTTTATTTAAAGGTTAACCCAATATTGTGACGATAAAGTGGTTTTCAAAAGAGAAAATGTTCAAAAGTTTAAAATGTTTTTATATAAAAATTCAAAGTGAAAATGACTCCAACGCCCTAAATTAGATTAATTGATATATAATTTAACTAATTTTAAATTAAAACAAATTTAAAATAATAACCTTAAATTTTATTTTAATGAAAATTGGGTTTCTAATACAAACCCGTATTTTTCATTATTTATCAAAAAAAAATATTTCCAGAAAAAATAAAAAACATTAACCATAAGATAATTTTGAAATGATTATTTAAAATAATAATATTATTTTATCAAATTAATTTTCTTAAAATTTTAAAAATATTTATTTTTTCATTGTTCAAAAAAAAATAATAACATTTTTTAGGAAATAATACTTTCAAAACATATTAATACTTTACTGATTTTTTTTTATTTTTTATAATTATTTATTATTTATATAAAAAAATTATAATTAATATTAAAAAACTATTAATTCATATTAATTCCTTCAGGTTTAAAGGCTAGGTAATAATGGTCTTGTTTAAATAAAAATATTAATAGTTTTTCATGGTTTGTTAAAACTCGGTGATGCATGTAATGTAAGCTATCAAAGAAATTTAACTTTTTCAAAGAAAAAATATTTCATAAAACTATAATTTTTATATAAACTCATTCTAACACTTATTTACTATGATTGAATACATAGTAAAAAAATTAAATATTTAATTTAAGAATACAGTTTTTATATTTGATAATAAAAGTTCTATAAATTTGTTTAAAAACCATATTCACCAATCAAGAAGTCATAACATTAACAATTAAAATTAATTTATCAAGGATAATATGGAAATAAATGAATTTAAAATTGTTTATTTTCCTCTAAATATTCATATTTATGATATTTTTACCAAGACATTGTCAAAGTAATATTTTCATAATATAAGGTTGAAGTTAGGTGCTCTAACTAATTTATCTCAAGGCTAAGGTGTGAGGTTTAGTCCCCACAATCATTATGTATTTGAGTATTATTTTAAATGGGGGATAAATGAAATTATAACATAAATATTTCATTATATTTATCTTCTTAATGTTTTTTAAATGGGGAGAATATTTTTATGGGCATCTATTGATATTTGTTTCACATAATGGGGAACATATATTTATTGAGAATTTATCAAAAGTGGTATGTTGTGATTTTAGCTTGTATAAACAATTTTAACTATTTATTGGAATGGTTGTAGGATATTATTTATAACATTTTTCAATATCATATATATTAATTGGAGGAAATATATAAGTTTATGTTGAATTTTTAATTGAATAATGTTTTATTTGGTTTGAGGAGGTTGTGTATAGATCATTTTTGTTTCATAGAAAATATAATATGATTATTAAATTTTAATATTTCCTAGAGAATATTTCTAAAGGAAGCTATGAAATATTAAGTGCTGATCTATTTCTAGTAGCTTTATGTTAGATCATGATTTATGTCTCTTAGCTGTCAAAAAAATCCAAAGTGGTATTTTGATGAGGTGATGATTACTGAATTAGTAAATAGAAGTTAATGTGGATCTATTGGATTTGACCTATTATTAAATTTATCATTCATTGAAAAGAATTTAAATGCATTTAATTATAAAAATTGAAACGTTATTCTTCAATAAAATCAAGGAAAAATATCAATGCATGTAAAGACATTGCCTATAACAAATAGAGAGTCAGTTTGAGGAGTTTTCTTTCCAAAAATAAGAATGTCTCGAATTACTAGGTAGTCATAGGTGTGATTGATCTAAAAATTGGTCATGTGGTTGATTGAGGGATCATTTATTCACATATATCATCCATCATTTTTAATTAAATAGTTCTGGTCCTTATATTAAAATATAGAATGTTGACTCATGGAAAAATTCATTTTATATTAGATTCTTCAAAAAGTTGATTACTTCATATATAAATCTATTTGTGTGGTCTGTAGCTTCATTTAATCAATCTAGACATAGAGGAATTTTGATAAATCTACTAGGTAAAAAAGTGAGTTTCTATAATTTGTATATTATAAAAAAATTAAATCACATATTTATTATAATTTTATAATGAATTCATGTTTTATAATTTATCAAATGGATCATGGTTTAGGATTATTAGAATCAAATAAAAAAAATTGGAGCTAATTATTTATTTTTGAAGTAGTTTTAATAATGAATATGGTGAACATAATGTTTTCTAGCATTAGAGATAAATGTATGTCTTTGTATAGAATGAAATACATTCATCTGATTCAATTATATGTATTTTAATATTCACAAGTATTAGTCATAGGACTTGAACAGAAGTATTTGTATTGAAATAATGTTTTTGAATGAAGATAAAAATTGGAAAATTCATGAATGTAAGTATTTGAGCTACACTGAACGTATGTATTTACTATGAGTTTATGTATTTGGCGGGTTCATATTCTATTTCTAATCATTATCCTTTTGAGTGTCATCCTTTAATAAATTTTTATTTTTTGTTGAGATTTATATGGATACAATTCAATAAGGACATCTATGTGAAATGTGATGCATGAGGCCATGCATGTGTATATCTCATGTGAGATTAATGAATAAATTTTCATGGATAGAAGATAGAAAGAATGAATATATTAAATAAGAAAGTACAACTAATGTGGTTTTTTCATCAATGGTGAAGCCACATATTTACAATCAACTGTAAATATTCTATATGCATGAAAAAATTCAAATGAATGCATAATGGAAAAAATATATGTTTGATTTATTTATAAGGAAAACATGAAATGTTTTGGAAATTGTTTCCAAAAGTTACTACATCAGTTATAAATCAGAGATGTTGATGTTTTTAAAGTCCATTATTTGAGTCTTTAGAAGAATTTAAATATAAATATTTGTAACAATTTTATTAAATGTAAGAAGTCGAAAATGAATTGGTATTTTCTAAAATATTATTCACATGATATTTCATGAATATTTATTCTTCTAAATGAAAAATAGGGTTGGGATATGTGATTTGTGAATAAATCCCAACTGAATGAGTTAGTCATGAAGTTTACAGGGGGGCAGTGATTTAAATACCACCATCTATATACTATGAATATCTCTTTTTCACAATGAAATTAAAATATTTAATAATTCTTTTATTGTTTTTTATCTGATTTGAAGTGGTTTCCCTCAATACTATACAAGAACAAAAGAATTAGAATAATAAGAAAACAAAAAACCAGATAGTAGTCATTGGTGTAAAGATCGTAAATTTTTACTCATTAGATATTTTTGTATATGTTGGGGTGTCTCTTTAGTTGGGATGCACCAAAGCATATTTAGGAGACATGTAAACATGATTTTCAAGGTTACACACTACTCTTTGTATTCTTATGGTGATTATTGTGTGTAGTGTGGTCCTAGATAAATTCAGACAACACCAATGACTATAATTCCAACATTAAGAGGTGGACCATTTAAATATTTTTTGTTCCCTTTTATTGGTGTGAATTTGGGACTTAAAATAGAAAATAATACTGTAATATATCAGGTGAAGAAGGCTGTTTCAAAAGAAATATAAATAGAATATAGATAACTATTTCACCCCCTCTTAGTGGTCTTCCATTGACCATGTTGTGGTTATACAGTTGAGTAAAAAAACAGTTTCTCATATCGATAATATCGATAACATTGAAATCTATTCCTATGGTATATTCACTATTAGGGTTTATTAGCTAGTGTAACCTAATTAAAATTCCAATAATAAAATCACAAAGGAAAATCAAAAGTTACATGGTCAAGATCAACCTACTGAACAATATAATTTAGAGTCACTGAAAGCTATCATGCCTTAAACAAGATAATCTTGGGGATATAGGATGATCTCTACCTACCTAATTGGTTGGTCAGGATCCAAAAAATTGCGTATTTGGAAGGAATATCACACATTATATTTTAGGGGTTTTTATTTTCTATTCAATTATTAATAATTTAATTTAGATATTTTTATTTTAAACTCGTATCCAATGTGTATAATGAAATATTTTGCTTCTCATTTTTATTCCTTTCTATATGCATACAGGTAATGATTTAGTTTTAGAATCCCTATTTCCTCATCTAAAATAAATTGTTCACAACAAATTACTGCGTATATTTTACATGACCTACATGTTTTTGTTATTTACTAAAATCAAAATCCAAGTACAGTCACACAAATGAGTTAAATGATATTGATAAAATCCACAAGCGTAAGGCTAGAGAAACAAATAGAAAACCACTCACCATTACAAAACAAGGCATATGGCTCTGGTCTGGTGGATATTTGACACCAAGTCCTTCTCCCCAGGGACACTTTACTCAAGATATAATTCACATCATGATAAAATTAATACCTAATATAAAAAAATAATATTCCAAAAATATTATCAATATCATGAATATAAATACAAACTGAGGATAAGGTAGATGAAAACTAAAATTTATGGAATCAAACCTAGAATGTAGTGAAGGTATCATTATTTTATAAGTATTTTATCCCATAAATATTTCAGAAATTGTATTTATAATATATAATTTTTTATATACATTAATAAAAAAAGGAATAACTATAAAATAAATTAAATTTTCATTAATTTAAACATGAGAACAATTTATCAAATTTTTCAAAAATAAAATATTTCCATAAACATTTTATAATTAATATAAACATTATTATTATTCTATAATCTTATATATACTCTTTCATATAAAATTTTAAAGTGAATAATTTAATATTTATTTAATGATCTGAAATTTCTATATATGAAATTATTTGAATTATAAATTCTTTAATTTCTGAAGGGAGAACATTTTTGTGATAGATTTGAGGGGATCATCATATGGCTCTCCTGTTTTATGGTTATTCATAAAATAAATATTTGATGGGTTTTAGGGGATCATCCTTTAATCGATTGGGTTTTAAGGGATTATAAATCTATATTGATATCAACATTTTATATAAATACACAACATAAACATTCTTATCAGGATAACAAAAATATCCATCATCTATATTTTTTGGTGTATAATTGATATTGATCCTTGGAGAAGTAGATGAAAGTATCCTGCCACTATGGGGATTACATCATAAAAGAATCCATGAATGTTTCTTAAGGATACCTAAATGTAGAAGGGGTGCTAGAAAAATCACCAAGTGGTAAACTATGTTTTAAAAGGAAAATTTTATTTGGAGGCTTACATATAATTAGTCATACCCAATAAGAGAAATCTGATACATTTAGATAGCTTTCCTCTATGCATTTAATTTAATGAAATTCATATTCTATATTCAACAAATTATCATATTCAATTTATTTATATATGATTATTATCATTGGACTTATTCATTGAATTAATTCAATGAATTAAATAAAGTTAAAATACTCATAATAGATTCAATTTATCCATTAATAATTGATTATAACTTGTGAATCTATGTGGTAGTATTCATGAACCTAAAATCTTTTATATTTTTTAGTTCACATATAATCATACCACTAAATCTCATAGGTAATTTAAGAAAAAATGGAAAAATATTTTTGAATCAATCCAAAACTGATTTGTTTTTATTGTTTTTATTGAATTCTATTCATTTTGTGCTAAACACTTTGTTAAAAACATAATTCTTATCCAAATTCCTAATTTTGTAACCTGAAAGGCCATATCATCATTGGAAATAAATATGAAATAATTATTTCATTGATGTAATCATAGATAAACATATATAAAATCATCCTAATTAATCAAGCTACTAAGGGGTCCGGTGTGATCTCTATCAGACATACCCATATCTCTATATGATCATGTACAACACAATATGTATCATATAAATCATATTTATACATATAAAATATTTTTTCCAATGACACTAGGTTACCACCAAACATCTAACATTTGAATCTATTATAGGCCAACTCATATAATCGTAATCCTCTAAAATAGTCTATTCAGGTTAATGAATACATCACATGTGATTCATCTAATAGATGAGAACATCACATGTATCTCATCTATGTATCTAAGAACATCATATTTTTCTTAACTGGGCATGGAGAAATATTTCCTTAGTATAATTAAATGAAGGGATAGATGTATTTACTCATCATATATGTGGACATATCCCATCTTGGTTGTGGTCCAACCAATGAAAATATCATCAATATAACCTACCACCCAAAACTATCAATTTTTATTTTAAAATGTATAAGAAATGTATCAAATTATTATGGTTCTCATTCTAGGTATCGTTACATCCTTAGGTAAGAAGGATTGATAATAAAAATACACCCCTGAGTAAATCAATTATTTTATGAAATTCCATGGTATATACATTAGGGAGTCGATCCAAGTACTAAGTGACTACTTTTTTATCATTAATACATTATTCATATCTCATATAAAACAATTAGAAGATTTTATTGATTATAATCTTAACATATCATCCAAATCCATACTATTTTTTAATGAATATAAATTAAGAATAACTCAATGTTATAATTTGAGGAGATATTATTGTTAAATCTGTCATGTAAAATAAAATACATCACTCATGAATGAGTGATGAATGAAGATTTTATATATTATAAAATTATTATTCATGATATATTCATTAGATCAGTGTCTTATGTATTGAATACCTAGAGACCTAACAAAAAACCTCATGTAGATATGATGGTAATGAATTCAGTAATGGACCTCCTACATTGTCCTCTATATCCACCCAACAGATCATTACATTTCCCCAATAAATAATATATTGTATGAGATTGTATTTTTGATGGATGTTTATAGACATTCAGTGGGACAATGTTTCCTTTTCCTAAGAGAAAACTCCATTTTTGTTCACATAAATATTGACCACTCCTTGAGTGTTAGAAACCACCTCAATTTAAAAGATGTAATTTTTGAACTCATGAGATTACTTAACATCATTTTATTCAATGATTTATAATCCCCCTATTTTCGATAATTATTGGGTGGATTTTTTGTAACTATTTCAAGTGATAGATCCACCATTTAAGAAATTGATGAAACTAGATTTGGATTTAATATCATATCTATTTGTTTAAAAAATTTCATCTATTTAACCTTTCATTCAAATCTCATATTTTCCTCTAAAGACAATGATCATAGCATTAGATCATCTTAATTACTTAAGAATGTTCTTTACAAAAATTTCATGACTCTAACCAAGATTGTATATGTATCTACTTGTTATGATAAGAGCATAGGTGAAATAAAGTAGAGTAAAAAAACATGTAGTAAATTATATATCAAATGGATGATTCATAGGGAATTATATCTATAATTTATAACTCATTATAAAGACTTTAAATATTCCATAAACTTGTTCCACACAACAATGGTAAAGACACATTCTTGTATTTTTTTATTCTAAACAAATTTAGTAATTTTACTTGGTATGAATATAGATGAAGTTTAAGTACCCTAATATATATCTATCAATATATCTTTATACCCACTATGTAGAAATATTCTCTCTTGTCTTTCATCGAAAATCATTTACACAACCATATCTTCATAGAGTGAAGTGTTAGGATGACAGTTATGATAAGTAGTATGTATTCTACATGCAATATCAAAAACACTAATACAATCCCACTAATTAATTTATGTATATAGGAATCATTCATGTTCTCTATAAAACCAACATCTTTGATTACATCATCAAACTAGATATTCCAACACTGATAATAATGATTCAGTTTATAAATGGGCCATTGTAGTTTGAATACCTTTGAAGAATCATTTGAATCTATAAAACCATTTTTGTTTCATAATATACACATACATGGAAAAATTACTATTAAGTAAAGTGGCTTGACATCAATTAGAAATATATCAATCTTAATAAGTTATTATGTATAGTAAAATAATAATGAAATAAATCATTAATGATGGTTAAAAGGTTTTTTCATTTCCAATACCATGAATTAGTTTGTAGACGTTTTCCACTAGGAGAGATTTAATGGTAAATACTTGAAAATATATGTTATTTTTATAGTGGAAAACCAACTTTCACCCTATTGTTAATACCCATTCATGATCATTCACCATATTCCAAACCAAGCTAGTGTATGTGGAGTCCATTTCACAGTCCATGAATTTTTACCATTTCTCAAAATTTATAACTCACAATGTCTATATGATAGGTAAAAAGTTCATAATTTATTAACATTAATTCATCATAATTCACAATATTAAATTAACATCTCTTCAGTTCTAGATGAATCCTACCATAATTTCCAAGTTCTTATGTAACATGAGTTAGTTCTTTTTACACAACACTTTGTAGAACCATGTCAACTTCCATCTCAAAAACACTTCATATTTGATGGTATTGAACTACTTTATATTTAAATTTTCTCCCACATTATACTCAACTTAAGTGTTCATTATAAGGAAAAAACCACATCAAGACACACACACATTGCACTTAGTATTATTATATAAATAATATCACACAATCTCTTTGAGATAATCAATAAGTAAGTATTAGTTATATTTAGGGTCGATTTTTTTAGAATCAAAATATCATACACATTCTTTAATGCATAAATTTTCATAAAATGCATATTGGTATGATTAAAAATCCATATATTTTGTTTTTTTATTAATTCTTTAGATGTAATGCGTCTTATAAATAATTCAACATTAACAAGATCATAACCCCAGAATATAATAGGAAGGTCTCATAGACTCATCATCAAATGAATCATGTAAAATAAGGTAAAATTCATCATTTATTACACACTATTCCATTATAAAGATCTAGGTGTAGTGATTTTCAAAAAAATTATATAATATGTCTGATTACCTACAAATTCATGGTTCAGGTATTAGCCACCCCAATCTGATAAGAAAATAATAATATTATTTTCTAGTTGATTATATAATTCTTTCTAAAAATACATGAACTTTTCAAAAGTTTCATACCTGTATTTAATTATAAATGTATAACCATAATGACAAAATTCATCAATAAAACAAAATAAATTCCGAAAACCACCACTCTATAATGTGTTCATTGGTCAAAATAAATCACTATATATGATATCCATTTCTCCACCATCCATTTCACATTTTTTCATAAAAGGATTATTTTTCATTTTACCCATTAATAATATTTATACTTTTAAAATTAGCCAAAGTAAATTCAATATAATTATACTTATTTACAGACTTTGTATGTGTTTCTCATTTATATTTCCATGGAAAAAATTCCAAAGGAATATGGGATTATAATCAATTAAAAACTTCTTATATTTAATTTTATAAACCTAACTATCCATATCTATATTATACAAATCGGTTGTTATATTCTTGGTTCTATAAAAAATTTCAATATTATATAAGGAAAAACTATTTTTCTCAATAGTGAATAAAAATCCGTTCTTTTATAAGAAGGATACAAATGTAAAATTTATATTTATGTTGGGAACATAATAATATTTCTCCAATTCTATCATCAATCCACTAGGTAGACTTAAATCATAAGTACTATCATATAATGTAGAAATTCTTGGTTAAATAACTATATGAATATCTACATCACCCTTAACCAATTCCATACTATATCTGAGTCTATGTTTGTAAACAAAAATTTGTGCTGAACACTCAGTATCTAATACAAATGATTTAGAGTTAGTTGAATTTATCTCTATAAAATTATCATTAACATGCTCAGAATGATTCTATATGAGAACAATTCTCTATCCTAGATACCAATCATTGACTTTTCCATATTACACACCTATTCAGAATCTCAAAATGATTATCATGAAGTAATATATATTTTAAATTGAATTCATATCAGTTGATGAATAAAACCTTTATATCTTTTAGTCAATGAATTTTTATAAAAATTCTCCGACTAAAAATTATGGCCTCATGCATCACATCTATTTAATAAGATAATATCTTTAATTCATCATGACTTAAACCAAGAATCACATAAATAATCCATGATTGTTTTTGATTGTAAACATTCCAATAATAACAACTATGATTATTGTACAGTTTAGTGGGTAATGATTTACCTAAATCTATCATATAGATTAAATTAGCTCCATTCCTCGGGTATCCTATCCATGAGGGTTTCCCGACTAGTGTAACCCCAAACTTAGAAGAATAATCTAATGAAGGAAAATCAAGCGGTACTCGGTTGAGCTCAAGACACACAATAAAATAATTTGGTTTGACTTATAGATTTATTTTTGGATATATGATAATTCAAGGGTACTCAACAAAGCTTGAAATACCCAATTGTATGATCAAGTCCATGAAAAGTGTTTCTTTAAAAGGAATCTCGCACTTGGGATTTGAGGGGTTTTCTTAAATTTCCTACAAATTTAACTTAAATTATATATTTATTAAATTCATAACTATTTCATCTATATACCTCTTTTGCATCTCATTATTTATTCCATTTTGTATTCTTGATTTTAATGATTTAGTTTTGGAACACCTATTCCATACAATAAATTAATATGTTCACACCATATGAGAAAATGTATAATTAATAAAATGTTAATTCAGTTGTAATAGTGGGTTCCCAAGACCCAACATTATCACTACTTTTGATTTCCATATCATGGATACAATGAGTTATTCATGATCTTTACTTATGATTTTAGTGTAGAAATTTTTTCATCCATTATTTAATGGTAATTTACATAGATTAATTATCATATAAAAATGTTATAAAGGATACCATGCAATAATGAGAATCTCAAGATACTTCGAAGTTAATATTGATTACATGTCCTATGGTCTAGATACATGACAATGATTGGACACCGTAGATGTCTAACTATCAGTTGTATGGTGTCATATGTAATGATACTTCTTCTCATGAATTTCTCACATGATAATGTCTTGTAGTTGAGATCATAAGGAAAGAACTGCCAATTGGAACACCACATGTTTCAAGTGTCATTGGACGTTCCAATCTTCTAAAATGTTTATTGGATTTCTAAATTGAGAACATTTTGATTTTTTTCATTTGATCATGAACTTTTATGCAAGGAAAATAAATTGATAATGAAATCAAGGTGAGGTTGGTATTGTTTGGTGTGTCATTGGTGGTATGAAATTGATTGAATGATCAAGATATAAATTGTCACGTTTGAGTTTAGGAAGTAATATCTTGGGCCTAGTTGATCAGGATGGTAGTGCATTTATAAATCCATGTACATGGTGGTCAACGGAAAATTTATCCAAATATATCAAAAATTATAAAATAATGAAATGATGAAGACACAAGTTTGTGTCCTGCTTCACGATAAGTCTATAGAAAAAGGTATTATATTACATTGTGTGGGTTTCTATGTTAGATTTCATTTATATGACTATTCCTAATCTCTATAGGGGACTTAATGTGTTGTTAGACTCCACTACTGGTTTGTGAATACAATTTACTACTATCTGGTTAAGATCCTCGAGGGTCATACATAATAGTGCATTCAAGAATCAACCCATCCTAGTGAATATGTATATATGACATGGTGAGCTACACAATGGGTTTTGAGAGTTGTCCATGTATTAAAGATCACCATGGAATAAATATGATCATATTTTCGTAGTTTATAATAATTATGAAAGAATTAATTTATTAAATTTATTTGTAGGAATTAATGAAATTGCATGGAAAATATCAGATGATCAAATATTATTTCAATATTCTAGGTTCGTTTAATTTTTTTTGGATAATTTCGAATAGCCAGAATGTCCATAAGGCCTTTTATTGATTTTTTGATAACCCAACTTCAAAAGGATGAGGGGGATCCCTTAAAAGAATCACTGGTTAACAGATTACCAGACATGTAGGTCATATAGGATTATATCTAAACTATAACTATATGGAACTTCTCCTCCCCAGCATCTGTATCGTGATATCTACACTCCACCTTCACATGGTTGTTCAGCTAGGCTTCATATGCATACACAGGTTTGTCCCGATGACAATTTCATACCCTCTCATTCATTCACATCTGTTAGATTCTTCTCTAGTGAATACACCTACTCTAAATCCTCATCCAGATTTTTCTCCTTATAGAGTCTTCCTGGTCCATTAAGTACAATTTCATGTGTCCCAAAATCAGTGAGGTGGCCTGAAGGCCAAAAGGTGGAACTTAAGATGTCATGAAGTCCCTGAGGTGGACTATAATCCTAGCTGGCCCGAAGGACATGGGTGGCCCTAAGGCCTTTAAGGATCCAAGGACCAAACTAGTGGCCTGAAAGCCCAAATGGGTGAATATTTCCAGCTACTATAGCATCAGAGAGTGCATGCTATAATATTATTGTAGTAGATGCTCTAGTACAGTTATAGTATTACTATAGTAAACTGAAATATATGTCTCCACCCAGTTTTTGATCTCGAGTTTCGAGGATGAACATTCCAAGTCCACACCAAATGGTTTGAGTCTCTTGGGCTTTGCTTAAACCATGAATCAAGTTAATGGCATGATTTTATCACGTAATATATTTATTATATTACAAAAAAGTAATAAAATTATAAATGATATTTAAAACTCAACACAATAGTCATAATATTTCGTTTTGGGTTTATTAAGTGGGTAATAAATATTTGTGGGTAGGCCACCCTTTTCCATGTTATTTCATAAATCGCAATATATAGGAGGGAGAGGCACTCACATTAAACTATTCACTACAAGCTCTTAAAATATTATCTCCCCTATCATTATTTCTTGAGAGAGAATCACTCAAGACAAATGATTGGGTTGAGCTCTCCCTAACATACTGCAATAACATTGATGTAGAGATTGTCAGGAAATCGAATTCATCATTGGACCTTCATGCTAGAACCTAGAATTTGATATTTACCAATCCCATATATTTTTGATGTGCATGTGGATGATCTATAGGAATTAAAATTTGGAATCATTGATCAGAAATTGCACGTGATGAATAGATGAAGCATGTGTAGCTTTAGATAGATCCATGGAATAGTGGTTTATTTTTTGTGCTTAAACTTCTTCACATGTGATCCTCAGGCTTAAACCAGGGCAGTTCTTTATTGGTGATAACATTGTTGCATTTATTGATGGGGAAATATTTTTAAATCTTTGAATCAAAATATTTTTCAACACACCATGATACCTTCAATTGGTATTAAATAATAGGTGAAAATTTTAAGCCAATCAATAAATTAAATTTTCATTAATTTTATAATAGGGCATCATTCTAGTCCCTATACCGAAGACTACATTTCAATCTAACATAGGATGGGTAGGATTCAACCATTTTGAATATTCTAAATTCCGATTAAAATTTCAATTTTTTGGGTATATATATACATATAAAATATATATAAATATATAATAATTATATTTGAATACATTATCTTATTGGTTTATTTTTGGCGAACCCAAACTCCAGGATGATCATGGTTACTGAAACAGTTTTTTTCAATTTTTTTACATCCATGGTATTTTGTTGAGTTTTTTTATTAAATTCTATTTTATTTGATTTTGTAAAAAAGACAATGTAAATAAATTTTGAAAAAATAAATTAATGCAGAGTAACAAGTACTATTATGAAAATGAAAAAAAAATAATGAATACATTCTTTATGGGGAGTCATCCATAAACTACAAAGGTCTAATGAAGAAAATATAGGAGGGGGTTTTCTCAAGGGTGAGAAACCCCTATCTATGCCTCCCTATTCCATGGGATTGTCACCACCCTTACCCAATGTGTTCGTTTGCCACCTGTATCTCCACCTAGACAAGGTGCTCCTCCCATTCAAGTGATAGATTGAGGTATTGCAACCAGATCTGGTTGAAGCTGACCACCCCTCTCTACTTGGTCAAGACAACACCTATATTTTTCTCCATCCAGATCCGGCCACCTAAAGTCAGTAGGCATATCCTTCTCCATATAGGACCCCACTATAACCACCTCCCTCTCCACCCCATCGTAGAACAATTTGTTCCCTCCTTCGCCACCAGTTTCATACAACTTTGTCAGCCTCTTCCTCACCAAGCCCAACCATAGTCCACACTAGAGTATTTGGTTATCATTGCTCTATGCTTGATCTAGTCTCCCTCTAAGGCGAAAGCTGACTGAAATTTAGAATCACCTCCCACACCCCATACCACCAAGGTCTTTTCCACTAGCTGACCACCACCTTCCCCGCCACCTTATTAAGGTCGAACCCTCATTTCCTAAGAAGTCATCAGTTCCATGACCTGCCTCCCACTCACAATTGCGTAGTGGAGAATCCCACTCAGGAGGTACCAATTCCATGGTCACACTGGAATTAATCTACCCCTGAATGAGTCTCGGGAAACCTGCATGTCCCAAAACACCCCTCCACCAGGTTTTCATGGTTCAATATGGGCATGTGCGGGGTCGTCTTGGCTAAAATTTACCCAGCTTAGGCTTTCAAGGGATGGGGAATTTTTATGTAATCCAAAAATAATTATGTTAATTAATTAAATTTTAAAATAAAACAATTTAATTAATTATTTTTTTTATAAAATATACTTTTTTAAACATCAAGAAAAATAAATAAATTTAGATATTAAATTAATTTTTTATTTAATTTAATTAAAAATAAAATTATATTAATATTGAGACCAAATGACATTTTTTAATGAAAAATAAGAGTGAATTTTTAATAAAATTTCCCTCTAAAATAAATTATTAAATATTTAATTTTATTATTAAATTATTCTATATATTTGAGTTTAATGCATATTGACTAATCATGAGTCATAGATCGATAAATTCATGAATGGTGTTTATTTTTTTATTTAATCATTTCAATTCATGTTATAAATAATTAATTTAATAAATGGTGATATGTGTCTCGTCTTTGCAAAATTATATATATATGAGCCTAGATGCCCCGATAAAGGTATTTATCTACGTTACACATTCTCAAAACCCCCTCATCTATGTGTGAATATTGTTTTATAAATATGATTACAAACAATGATGTACTTCACACTGAGATTTAGAAATTCACCAGACATATGTTTGAAAATTTTGATGGGTGAGTGATGCCACATGAGTCAAAAGCGAAAAAACTCAAAGTGTTACCCCTAGGTTCTAGGTTTATCTATTATTAACTCAACGGATCATCCATTAGTATAATCTCATGGTCATGTTATTTTATTTTATTTATGCATGTTTTATTATTTTAAGCAAGCATGCAATGATAAAATGATCATGTGATGTGATGGATATTTTATATTTATTACATGATCTATTTTGAGTGAAATCAAATAGTACATGATTATGTGATAAAAAATTATTTCATTTTTTCATGAAATAATAAAACAATCAATGAAATGTTATGTCTAAAATGGATTCTGTCATTTGTATTTGATCAAAACTTCGTGTTCAAGGTGCTCATCAGCCAATGTTTTGGGTTCCTCCTACAAGTAATGAGTTTTTATTAGAATGATGAGTTAACTAAACATAATTTGAATAAAAGTAATATCCATCATAATATCATTACACCTTCAGAGGAAAAAATTTATAAAATCATATTTATCAATTTAGAGGATGGTACTTCACCCAATAGATCAAGGAGCCATGAGTTAATGTTGTTTTCTAGTTAAATTTCTACATTAAACTCTCTAATTACTGGTATAATCATAGCTTGTTGTCTATGAGGGGAGTTTCTAGGATCCTTTCTACTAGAATACTGAAGTGGTATAATATTCTTGTTCAAATATAGAGGGTTTTTAGAGTGAAATGAAGTAGTAAGAGATATTTATTGATTTAATTATTTACATAGTAATGTATAATCGGTGATAAAAAAATGTAAGAATATAATAGATTTATTTTTTTGTAGAAAAGTGGAAATAAATAACAATAATATATAAAACAATAAATATAGGAAATATTCAATGACCTCACCAGAATAAGTCTAAAAAGTCATTTAGACGCATTCTCAAAATACTATGACATCTGAAATTCAAGGTTTTGATGTCCCCAATACCTATTAAGAAAACTCATGAATAAATGGTGTAAAGATTATTACAGGAGACTATTTTTTGGGTCATATGATGGATATTTTTTAATTCTACCCTCAATATCTGATGTGAGTTATCAAAATTGGTGTGTGGATGACATCAATTATTATCTCAATACTGAGAAGATTACAAGGAGAGAGTGAGGCGATATATGAATGGACGATGATTACACTTGATTTGGGTAAATTGAAAGATGTACCAGGATCATTAGAGGCATCCCCTAAACATATCATATTAAAAATTTTAAATTAGTTTTATTTTATATTAAAAAAATGTATAGGGAAAATTCATCATTACCTTCTAGGTAAGGCTCACCATGAAAATAAGAACAATAAAGAATGATTAATGTTTAGTTTTTTTTTTGAATGATTTTAAACACAAGGAAAAAAATTCCAAGGAAAATCATGATATCAATGGAACCTTTAGAACATCCTCCAAATAAAATATGTATTAAACATGATTTTATTTTATTTATGTTTCATGAAATAAATCTTTTAAAGTTTAAATGCAATGAACTAAATCACAAAAAATGTATTCACTACTTATTCATGTATATTCATAAATATAAAATGTAATTATTTTGGTTATACTTCATGGGTATTGAATAAAATATTCATATTGGTATTTAAATGTTGTAACCAAGTAAGTATATAAATCTTTCAAGATGTAATGTACATTCTCTATTTGGCAGAGAAAGGATGTTTCTTAAGTGATCAGTGAGAAGTACATTACATTTAATTTCTATGTAAATTCTTTTATTTATAATTTTGTTGAGTATTAAAGAAATATTTATCTAATGTGTCCTTTGGACACATGGATTCATTACTCTAGTTTAGGAGTGAATGTTGTTTTTCTTGGTTCAATACTCAACTAATAGTTTAATATCGTTTGAATCATTTCAAATACATGGTGAATATAAAATATAAGACATATATACCATGTTGTTGAAATATAGTACTTTTTCAAGAAAAACTATGTTGTTTTCAAGGATATAACTAGTATGGTTTTGTACTCTATGGAGTTAATGACATTAGGTATTATCTAAACACTTATGTACTTAATTTTGGATAAATACAACTTTTGAAATAAAGGTTAGCCAAAATAAATTTAGAATTAGGTTGGAAAGAGAGTGTATAGTTTTACAAGGGCAATCCAGTGATAAGTATAATTCATAATATTCATTTTTGTTTGATCATGGAATGTGAAATTGATGTATAATATATGCATGGTTAGAAGATATGAGTAGCTTTGGGCTGGCATGATGATGAATATCATGACCAAGCATTCATCAATCAATATAATATAGCACGTAGTAATTCCTGAATGCATATTACCTTATCCAATTTATGGAGATGATGCTTATAATGAGGATCAATGATGAGTCATACATATTAATATAGATTATAAAATTGAAGGGATTAATTCCTAAACACACATTTTATTACACATCAAGTTCATTATGTAAGTAAAATGTGAAACAATATTGTAACTTATATCCATTTCATAAACATCCATTATTTTTTAAATTTGAATAAAAAATATTTGATGTATCCCATATCCATATTACAAATAAAATTAAAAATGGATATCATATGAGTTTTAGTATGATATAAATAATTTATGTCATAAGAACATTTGTTTAGAGGAAAATGGTTTGTTTAGGATATAAACAAACCTGCATCAAGGAAAACACAATGTGCATCTAATGAAATTAACCAAACATTTTCTTAGAATATTACATAATACTCTAAGATATATAATAAATTGGTAACTGATCTACAACATTTTTAAAAAATTATTTACATCTATAATTTAGATAGTGGGAGAATTATTGACATGGGTTTAGTCAATTTGTAGATATAGAAGTAGTTGGAATAGGAACCTGTTCTAAAATACATTGATGAAAAAGGTATTTTCTAGAGAAACATACTATGTAGGAATGTTTAATCATAGATGGTGATGCATTATTCATTTAGAATAATAATTATTACAAGTATGAAATATATGGAAATTAGATAAGTTGAAAAGATCAATTAAAATTTAAAAATGGATTCCATGTATCAAAGTGTAAGGTATTATTATTTTAAATACTATGGTGGGTATTAAAGTGATTAGATAAATGGATGATACAAGTGAGATACATGTAAGGCCCGATTGGTAAAACCAAGTCATTATGCCTATATCCCTTATAATTTTAATTTACATAGATACTTTATATGATCATTATATCAGGCATTGGATGTCAAGACCACTAATCAGGGAATGCATCTAAATGAAACAATTTTAAGGGGTTGGTGACATCACATAATTCCAATAAGGGTGAATGTAATTGAAATCCATTATAGGATTGAAGTAAGTGGCATGATTTGAGAATATTTGTTTGGAATGAATAATTTTCATATCTATACTAGAGTTTAGTCGAAGATCCACTTTTTTCCATGTAATATATGTTTGATAATTTATGAAAAATAGTTATTGGTCATGTTGTTAATTACAACAAGAAGCAAAGTAATACTACAATTATTGTCTTAAAGTAGGAAACTATGTTTTACGTAATTCGATTTACTGAGGTAGATCTAATGTATTATTATACCAGGCCAATAGAACATATAATGACAATGAATTTAAAAATAATAGTTGGAACAATTTTAGAGTGTATTGATACCAATGTCACATGGAATAAGTCTCTCGAAGAAGATATGTATGCTGTAATGTATGAGATTTATGTAGTGAGTTTAATTCCATATGCTTTTACGATGGATCAATCAATTATTACATGATATGTGAAATAAATAATATTTTCAACATATACATTATAATAGAAAAATGTCAGTTTAATCCAGGTGAACTGGATGGGAAGAAGCCAGAACAACCATTATGTACCTGAAAACGTACAAAAGTTATTTACCTAGTATGTGGAGATTAAGCGATTATTGTTCTAAGGGGACACAAAGTTTTTTTCATATATATAAACATGATCTAATATCATATTTAGGATAAGGTAATGAGAAATATTATCTCATTTAATATGGTGGTATCCATGTCTACAATTACCAAGTTTATTGTAGCTTTTCAGGTAACTAATACGAAGTGTATTAAATTCAACAATTTTTTTAGTTCTTGAAATCACTCCTAGATTTTAAATTATTATCAAAATGTAAATTATGATACATTTACTATCCACATTTTCATGTTTTGATAGTGTAAAAAAATAATACACTTTTTGAATAAATAACATTAGGAGCTTTACTCAAGGAGATGAGGTCACATGTAACAAAATGTCTATGCAAAGGAGAAATGACAGGACCAAAAGATAAATCACTGACTCAACTGAAACATGTTATCAGTAAATTGATAGATAATAAGGATTTTTATAAAGGTGGCTCTAGTGATAATGGGATTTTAGTAATAGTGGTTTCCCTAGACAAAACTTTATCAGCTATTTTGATTACCATATGATGGACACAGTGAGTTTTGCATAATGTTTACATACCATTTTAGTGTAGGAATTTCTACGTCCACTATTAATTTGTAATGTCCATTTATTAATTATCATATCAAAAGGTCATAGAAGATCCCATGAAATAATGAAAAGCTTGAGATACTATGATATTAATCTTAAATATATGACCTATGTTATAGATAGATCATACGGACTAGATAACATAGATGTATGACTATCAAGTTTTGGGGGATCACAATCATTGAGATTTATTCTCATGAAGCTCTCACATGATTATCTCTATTAGTTGAGATCATATAGAAAGAGCTACCAATAAGACCAGCTGATGTTTCAGGTGTAATTTGATGTTTTTATATATGGATATGTGTATTGGTCTCCTAAATTGAGATCATTATCATAGTATTCCATTTGATCATGTACTTTTATTTAAGAAAAAACAATGATAATGAAATCATGGTGACGTATAGTTTTTTGGGTGCATTATAGATGGATTGACATTAATTGAAAGATCAATATGGAATTTTTTAATTTTGAGTTTAGAAATTAATATATTGGACTTGGTTGACCGGGATGGTAGTATATTTATAAATATATGGCCATGGTAGTCAAAGTTAAATCTATCTAGATAGATTAAAAAATAATAAATCATGAAAAAATGACGATACAAGGGTGCATCTTACTTTATTATTTATCTAATGATAAAGATATTATATTACACAGTGCATGTTTTTAGGTTGTTTTTCCTTGCTATGTTTATTCCATATCTATTTAGGGTCCTTTATGGGATGATAGAATCCACTCATGGTCAATGAATACTATTAAATGCTATCAAGATATGGTCCTAGAGGGTCATATATAATAGCATATTCAATAATCTTCCATATTCTCAAAAATAGGTATATAAGACATTAAGGGCCACGCCCTGGGATTTTCTATTTTTCCAAGTATTAATGATAACCATGAAATAAAAAATCATATTATTAGATATTAGAATAATTAGTATTGAATTTATTGATTAAATGTATTTTCATGTAGTAAATTAAATACCTTGAATATATTATATGAACAAATTTAATTTTGATATTCAAGGATCATTTAATATTTTCAAGAACAAAGAGTCGTGTTAATGGATTGGATTTATCAAGTAATATTATTATTATATTAAAATGAATTTATGAAAGTATAAAACATATTTATGAATCAATATAGTAGTCATAATATTTCATTTATGGTTTATTTAGTGTTTAATAAATATTTCATTTCCATGGAGCCTTTTTCAGGTAATTTTCTAACTCACTATATATACGAGGATAGAGGATCTCAAATGAAAATATTCACTATTATCTATTTAGATATTAACTCCCATATCCATCTTTATATAGAGAGAATATCTAAATCTAGGTGATTTGATCGAGCTCTCCATAACACATTATAATAACGTCTCCATTGTGATCCTAGATTCATCAAAGTTGTCATCAGATCTATGTGATATCACTTAGAATTCAATGATTTATGCTTCCATGTATTTTTTAAGATCTTGTGTCCAATATAAGGAAATAAAAATTTAGATTCCTTGAGTAGTAATATCCTTTGATGAATAGATATGGAACGTCCATGTTCTTATCAAACCATGTATATATGTTTTAGTTATTGTGATAAAAATTATTCACTTGTTATCCTTGGGATTAAACTGGGGAAGTTCCTCACTGAAAATGATGTTGTGATGTCAATCACTAGTGAATTTTTTTTAAATCCACATCCCACCGGCTTCTACTGCACACCCCAGTACCTTCCATTTTCTTATTAATGAAATGGTATTTCGGTATTATGGATATATGTGAGTATGAATTGGTAATAATTATTATCAATGTAAATAGTTATTTAACCATTTCCATAATATTAGTTTTCCATCATATAAATAGTAACTATTCATGAATCTTATGATCATAATATTCATGATTCAGCCATTACTGGAATCTAGTAGTCTCGTGCCAAATGCACCAAGCACTATCCGAAGAAGTGGGGTAGGGAATCACACTATGTACATACTATCCCCACTCAAGGGAGGAATTAAATCATGTCATTATCTATCCCTTATCACTTAAGGGAGGTCACCCATCATGTTTTTTCCTCTACCTTATCAATCATAGTGGTTCCCTATATCACTTCTTGACCACTACATTATCACCCAAGGTAGGGTCCATCATCTTTGTCTCATATAACATCAAATTATAGAAAAACATTCTCACTCAAATAGATCCTTGCTAAAATCTAATCAATCAATATGAAGTCATTATATTTATCATTTCCTTGTCACTCAATTCAGGGTCTGATATCACATCATAAACTATACAAAATTTATCAATCAATATACTCCATGACTATACCCTCTCACTCTAGGTTAGTCCATTATCCTGCAAATTTTCTTATCACTCAAGGAAGAGACTAATGTCATATCATAACTAAACCATTGCATTATCACTCAAGGAAGCATATTTCGATTACCTTCTCACTCAAGGTGAGGTTTTCCTTACAACTCCATCATCCTACATACATATAATATGGAACATAAAAGCAACAACAACCAGTGAATTCAGCCCATCCCAATAGTTCACCATCTCTTCACCATGGTTATAGTCACTTTACACCTATTCATGCACCTAAAAACACATATCATAATCCATATAGCATCATATTATAATCCCCTAAAGACCATCCTAGTATATTATCATCAACAACAGCACACACTTGTTTCCGTATGGAGATCTCACAACTCATAGGCTCTACTTGACCTAGGCCTTAACATGCCAGTTCAAACACTCTTTGGATTACCGTATCACTACTCGGTCTAACTAACTAGATACATCCATAAGATACCCCACACCATTCCCCTTAGAATAATAATTCCATTTCACCAATAATTATTATTACCCACACCTATGTATCATTAAATATATCCCATAGTATATCTTCATCACATCACCAAGAAGAAACCTCTCTCTATCAAAATACATTTCGTTCCAAGGGATTTATACAAGTCATGGAAGACAATAAATGTAAAATCTACCCTCAAGAGTGTGCCACTAATCATTCATGAGATGTATTACTATCTTTCTCATCATGACAAGGCCTAATACTCTCATATATTCAATATTATACATTTATGAACAACCATGGATATCTGTGTTACATTTAGTAACTCAATATCTTCCTCAGGTATCTCATAAACTTAATCAGAACCTTTAACCCTTGGATACATCATCACCAGGAAATACCAATCTACCAAATTTGTTAATAAGAACATATTTCATGCCTAGGAGGACAAATTTCATCCTATATCATTCTCTAGGGTGATCTCAATCCCAATCCATTTTACCTGGTCCTATTCACTATAGTGGCACTCACAGTCATGCTCCAATATGAATATAATTTTATATTATAGGTACCACTTAAGTAGAATATGGAGTTACTATCCTCATAATTCACCATTTATCCTCAACTAATCACATACATTCCACTTCCAAATTCATACAAACACCCGAGATATTATATTAAGACACAATATTCAAATAATTAATAATAAAAATATAATTAATTATATAATTTAAACCAGAGACAAATAATCACTAAAAATATACTTGGAAATACCATTCCACTGAAACTAAATTAAATCATATACATTCATCATTATGGGATGTCCTATAAAAAATCCAGTAACATGACCCATCATTCAAGATAATTTTCATCATGTTATGATGAAATCCTTATAAAAACTATTGTCTAGGATACTAGGTTAGTGGAAAATAAGGAAGGATAATAATGGATGCAAATGGGGAATAATAATATCTTAAATCACCATAGAGAGTGTCCATGAATCAAACCTCACCAAGAGGAATTGAATAATGGAAGTGGCAGGGGGATAAATGGCCACAATGGACCTCCAAACACCTCACTGAATCTAAATCATGAAGGTGTCTATTCTCAAATGTTTTTCATTCCCCTATTATTTATAATTTGATCCAAGAATGTTCATTTCGCAATACATAAGGAACGTGGGGTGGAACCCAATTATAGAAAACCATCATTGCATGTCCCCATGGTTCATAGTGTGACACACCTCGATCTTGAAAAAAATTTCACCCACTTTGACCTTCTCTCAAGGAGTGGCCACTCTTGATATAATGAAATAAAAACCTTCTTGGGAAGAACTAAAATCTTGAGGCCCTAGATTCATTTATGTGGTCGTCTTTCTTATGGTATCACCTTATCCCTCATGAAACCCTACCACCCACTTTATAGTGTAACCCTAGGGATTAGGTTATGACCTACCATCCCTTTGAAAAAATCCCAATGTCCAAGTGTAAGGGCCCCAATACCCATGTATAATAGTAATTTTCATACCATATCACCCTAACTCTTTAGAATAACAATACATAATAATCTTTCATCAATAAAAAACTCAAAAAAATATGTTGCACTATGACACCCACTAATCACAAGATGATCCTCTTATCACGAATTTCTTCTTATCCTATAAACCTCAACCATGTAATGACGCCCCTTAGTCATGATGTTACCAACATTATTTATGATGTAGTAATTTTCTAGTCATGCAGAGACTCATAAATCATCCCTTATTCATCGTTTTACCTTCCAATATAATAAAATAATTATATATCCATATTAATAATCAATAAAGGGTTCCCCTCGACCTCTCTCTGATATTCACCTAAGAACATTAAAATCGTGAAAGACTTTGATAAAATCCAAACACATATTCTAAATATGCTTCATCCCTTATAATTATGGTTTGAGTCACCATTATGAAAAATATCTAGTGCATTGGGATCAAAAATTCAAATATCTGCTGAATTCCAGAACATGTAATTACCTAGATCATTGAAAAATTCCGACCATAATGCTTCTCATCCTTTTGAATCCTTTTTGGAAATCCAACCATCATTCCGAACATTCTTATGTTTTCAATTCATTTGAACGAACAATTTTCCATTCTATAACTTCATGAAAACCAAGGTACACTATGCTCCCAAATACGAGTTACCCACTCATCACCATCAAAATAAACTGAGATAGTACTCAACTATACCCCTCTATCTTGATACACCAAAGCATCAATGAATAATTTAATTTTTAGGATAATGATTCTTCCCACATTGTGGTACCTCTCAAAAATTCCCGCTCTATGTCATACTGCTCCCCAACATGTGAATATTCAACCAAAAAATAGCATCAAGTGATATATATACACACTTGGAAGGTTTTCCAACTCACCAAACCCAATTTCATGTGTAACCACAACTCAATCCCCCACTAGCTAGCCTCTCGCAAAAAATTGGTCTTAACTGACCAAATGTTGACACATCACCAGATCATGATACCTTAGTTTCATGAATCCATCATGAGATCATCCAAAAAAACACACAAAACTATGAACATGAAACCTAGGGTAATTACCTAGTTGGGTCCTCAACCACCATCCCTAAAATTCATACTATTTACTTGATCACTAATGCATCCCTGATCCGATTCAATCTAAAATCACATTATCCCCATCATATGCCTGATCTTGATACACAACCTGATATTGACTCCCTCATGGATCATATTATCTCTAACTTAAGATATTAATCATTCTTTACCTACGAATTTTCATGAGGGAATTTTTTTTTGGAAATTACATCTTTTTTGGAACATCAATTATTTAATTTTTGAGATAAATTTTTCTTTAATTAATATGTTTAATTTATTTATTGATGATAGGAAATGACATAAGTATAGTATAATTTTATATGGATTTATTTTAATACATTTTTTATATAACATTCAAATAAAATTAAAAAAAATTCTTATTTAATAAATTATTTAATCCAGATCATTTTTATTAAAAATTAAATTATGTGAATACTTTTTATGAAATGAGTATTTTTTGTGCTAAATTGATCAATTATATCAATTCTATAACATTGATATTTTTTAAGATCAAGAACTTTGTAACTTTTATTGAAATAATATATTGAAGTAATTTTAAATGGTTTCCAATTTTTGGGCTTTATCCTTTCTAATATTCAATGTTTAAATATCTAATATGATTTTTGTAAAGTTTTTTTATTATTTACTTTTCATTAAATTTTGTAATATGTTTTCTATCATATTCTAAAGTTTATATTTTCAAATTTAATTGATAGTTTTCTCAAATTATATAAATTTTCATTATAGGATCATATGTAAAATAATTATTGGTGGTATGTAATTACATAATATAATAGAATTTTGGGAATTTATATGTAAATTGGATGTGTAATATGATTTTTCAATGCGAATTGTTCGTGTTTAAGATGTTATTAGATAATCCTAGTGATGTGAAACATGATATTCTTTTTACGAATATGAAAAAGATTCATATTTTTGATGTTGTTTCCCACTTGAATTCATTAATAATATAATGTAGTTTTATGAATTTCCAATATGTTCATATGTATGATATTATTTCTCTATTGAAGTAAATGTGTAACATATTTCCCCTATTCAAATTATTTTAGAAGAACCCTGCACTCTAATTTCTTATATTACATGATGTTTCTAGTAAAAAACATTCATATAAAGATGCAATTGGATATATTTTTCAAAATTAATAATATTTTCATCTGTATGATGTTACTTCTCTAGTAATGTAATTGTATAGAATAATACCATTTTTTTAAATTTTTAGAAGAAATCTATATCTAAATTCACATATAAGATGATGTTTATAATAAAATTATTCCATATGATATTGTTCATAGATGAATTGATGAAATACATTGAGATTATCAAAAAGTAATAGGTTTTCCCCATTGTCAAGATACGTAACATGATATCCATTTCCAAATTTATATTCGGGATGAAGTTGTAATGACTTTAGTAAAATTAAATGTCATGTATACAATAGATTTAAATCGTGAAATTAAAATAAGGGGTATTGTTGTGATGTTTGCATATGTTGTATGTAAAGACCCGGAAATTCCATGTTAATTTTTTTGAATATATGGGATGTTTAGAAGTTTGTGAAAATTGAAGGCGCATGATTCCAAGACCTGGAGTACACAGAATGAATTTGTGAACTTTTTTTCAGGTACATTCAGTAAACGTGCGAGGGGGATCTTGTTAATTTTAAACCAGTGATCAGAATTGAAATATGAGGACACCGTTGAACTCATAACGCTAGTGTTCTCTTAAATAGACCTTCAACTCGGCCGAAGTAGGTCGAGGGTGAATGTTAGATTTTATTCTTGTTTGTGGAAATAGAAATAAAATAAAATAAATTTCTATTTTTATTTTTGGTAAAATTTATCATGTGATTGTTATGGAGGTGGGGACCACTGAGCCTAAAACCTTCTCTATGAATGTTTTGGATGTAGGGAAAACCTGAACTAAATCCTTAAATTTTTAAATCATAGGCAGGGACCACCCAAACTCCCCCTTTAATGGGAGGTAACTCGGGAACTTCCTCCCAATAATTAATTATGCCAACATGGGACAATTAATTGTGACAACAATTAAATGTGCCAACAATTAAATTGATCCATTTGGTATAACCCACTTGAGGTTTATATAATGTTGGGGTATGGTCGTGTTGGATCGAGCCCGAATCTAACCAGGCCCTCGAGAATAAAAGGCTAATAACATATAGATTGAGTGTCTGATTGGCGCACCATCTATTGCATTGATACCCCTAATACATGGAGGTTCCTTGGGAATACATCTTCGTGGTACTTCAAAATTGTTGGATTATTTACCAATGGCTTGAGGAGCGGACCCTCTTGAAGAAAATCGAGTTTGTGTGGGAACCCTGTAACTGGCTGAAACATGAGAAATGGATTCTTCATGGGACTGTATTTGAGGATCCCACAAGGATCCCCTCTAGGAATTCTTGCAGGCCTACTACACTAGGATCCTGTATGGGTCTGATGATGTACAAGGATCATGTATGGGTCTGATGATGTACTAGGATCCTATGTGTGTGTGATGATGTAATAGGATCCTGCGTGGGTCTGAAGATGTACTAGGATCTTGTGTGGGTCCGAAGATGTACTAGGATCCTGGGTGGGTATGACGATGTACTATGATCCTATGTGGGTATGATGGTGATTTAGGATACTACTTGGGTCAGCCTCAAAATAGGGTAAGATGATTCAGTAGTTATATCTAATCATATCTACTATAGTACATTTGATATACCTATTGTGAGGTGAGTCTGTACCTTGTGATACAGTTCCTCATAGTAATACCTTGGTGGTATTCTTCTACGTGGTGTACCTGTTTGGTACATACCTACATGGCATTCTATCCTTTGTGGAGTTGTTGAGCTTTGGGATTTTGCATTCGACTCTATGTTTTCTTCATGATTGAGATGGGAATACTTGATAACTTAGGAATATGTATGGGCATATACCTAAAAAGGTTGTATGTTTATTTCATGGTGTTTGGTTTATCCTTTGTGGATTTTTCAAGACCTTTAGGGTCTCGGGGACCCTAATGAGTATCGTTATATTCACCCCAGCACGGCATATGCCAACGCCATGTTCATTTTTGTACAGACGAGAGACCTCACTGACTGAAATCGAGGGTGACAGACTTGGAGGAATCATGGAGGAGGACAATAGATGAGTCGTACCGCAAAGACGGCCGTTCGAGATCTATACCTACCCTTCAGGTAGGATTCTTGGTGGGTGTTGACAGGAGCTGTTCCAGTTTACTTGTAATTTTCAATTTCTTGTACTTTCCTGTTAGGCTTGTATTCTTCATCTTATTACTCACTCTATTTAATATTCATTTTACTCGGTTTTTTTGTTTTTCTGTGTGCTTGGTTGTATGTGTTTACATGATATAAAGTCAATTCCTTCCCAGTTTTAGGGAATACACCTTTCAGTGCTAGTCATCAACCTCTGGCCTATGGAAGGAAGACTTGGGGTAGTCACAGCACGAGCCCCAGGAGACGAGTCATGAAAAATGATATAAGAGGAGTCGGTTATACTGTATAACATAAGACTCTGATATTTTTTACAGTAATAGTGTTAAGTGTTATGAGTGTGGTTATCAGTTTATGGAATCCAGTGTTGGTGTAGTGACATATGTATCCATACACCTGGACGTTGACTTTCGATTTCTGACTCAGTGAATGGAAACACTAATCTCATGTGTGTTTTGAAGAGTTTTCTTTGTGATATCTTTGAGTTATATCACCAGGTTTAACATATTTCCATTGGCACACCTGTTTCTTTTCAGGATGCCTCAATATAGACTACCAGTTAGGGTTCTAGGTATAGTACCCTCTGATAGACCATCGAGCAATGAGGCCTCGTTGATGGGACCTCTTCCAGAAGATGAACCAGTGGAGGCACCAGTGGTACCATTTCCCATTGGGCCACCGATGGCACCAGTCCCAGCAATAGAGATTGCATTCCGCTTAAGCACATTTCAAGTGTTCCAACACCAGAGGCCACCCAGGTTCAGGGGAGATACGGAATCACATCTAACACATTATTGGCTGGAGGATGTGGTGAGAGCCTTCCGACTGGTAGGGACACTATTTGATCTCATAGTGATCCTTACGAAAAATATTCTACAGGAAGTAGCAGGAATAAGGTTGAGCTTGATGCTCTAGGTTCACGATGAGGTGACACTTCTTTAGGAAGACGTTGAGAGCTTGTTTCAGTCAGAGTTTCTCCCAGTGACTCTTTGCGCAGTGTGCATACAGAAGAATCTTCATCTGCAGCAGAGGAGCATGACTATGGCTCAGTACTCAGCGTGGTTCACCGACCACTCATGCTACTCCACTGATATTGTGCATGACCCATTCTTCAGGTCCCATACCTTTGAGAAGGGACTCGGGCGGGAGACCGTTGATTCAATGACTACTCTCAGCATCCTGACATTGGAGGGGGTGTCAGAGAGAGACCACATAGTAGAGAGTATTCTTGATGAGAAGTCACTAGAAGTGAGACCCAACACTGGGCATCAGATAGAGTAGTCTTCTATATCTGGAAGGAGAAATATGTCTTGGAGGTCCAAGAGGACCAGACCAATAGGTAGAAGACCGCATGACTGAAGATCTATTGAGCGGGGTATGGAAGACAGAGCTAGTAATGTGAGGACCATGCAGGGTTACTCATGTGGAAGGTAGGGTCACATAGCTCATGACTGTCTGACCCGCTGTACAAATGATCAGTAGATGGTCGAAGGACCTCCCAGGTAGAGACTGAGGTTTTACCATGGATGTCCATAGGGAGCAGGTAGACGTGGTAGAGGAGTTGTTCGTGTATCTAGCCATGGGTGACGATTAGAGTTGTTACCACCACCACCACCAGGTGGTCCACCCCGACCATAGGGAGCATGTGGACAAGGGCGAGGTCAGCTCTAGGAAGCTAAGGACTACGACCATGCTTCTCTGGAGATGATACTAGGTATGATTTGTGTCTATTACACCTTAGCTATTGTACTTATAGAGACATGTTCCAGTCATTCTTTTATTTCCATGGCCCTCGTTCAGAGCTCGAAGATTATAATGGATCTGTTGGCTCGATCATTCTAGTTTGAGACTCGTAAGAGAGATGAATCCATGAATGAGCACTAGTGCCGGCAGTGTGAGCATACTCTATGAGGTGAGAGATTCGGTTTGGATCTCCTAGTAGTGGCATCGAGGACTTACGATGTCATCCTGGGAATGAAATGGTTATCTTTTGTCCATACATAGATTGACTGTATTTGGAACAATGTGGGGTGTGTCTGCACGGAAGGGACATGGTATACCTTCACCGGATAGAAGGGAGCCTTTGCATCATAGGATGGACTTAATAGAAGGAGAGTGAAGCCGATCACTCATCAATTTGATAGCCTTACCCTAAGAGCAGTTAATCTAGAGAGTTTGAGCTATCCTATAGTAGTATACTAGTATTGCGATGTCTTCCCAGATCATGTTCTAGGTCTACGTCCTCGTAGAGAGGTGGAATTTTACATTGACTTGTACCCCGAGATGGCATCGATATCTACACCGAAATATAGGATGGATCTCGCGGTGCTTCGTGAGCTGTGGGTAGAGCTGGAGGAATTATAGGGGAAGGTATTCATTTGGCCCAGTGTTTCTCCTTATGAAACCTCGATTTTTATCTCCAAGAATGTGGATGGGAGCATGAGTCTTTATGATTAATATCTGTGTCTGATCCAGGTGACCATGAAGAAAAAGTACCCAATTCCGAGGATTGATGACCTCTTTGATCAGATAAAGGGAGCATGGTGGTTTTCGATGATAAACCTTAGATCAGGTTATCACCAGCACAAGGTATGAGATAAGGATGTGTAGAAGATGACATTCTGATGTCGGTAAGACCACTATGAGTTCATGGATACGCCATTCGGCATGACCAACGGTCCAACAGTGTTAATGGGACTCATGAACAACATATTTTAGCCATAAATTTATTGCATTGACATAGTCTTTATCAATGGCAAACTGATCTGCTCAGCTACTGAGGAGGAGCATGACTATAATTTGTAGATAGTTCTGGATACACTTCGAGAGCACCAACATTATGGTATGCTCTCAATGTTCCAGTTCTAGATCCAAGATGTTCGCTTTATGGGATATGTCGTATTGAAGGCTGAAGTAGCAGTGGATCCAGTGAAGATTGAGGTGATACTTTCATGGGAGCCACCCAGGAGTGTGATAGAAGTACGATGTTTCCTGAGCTTGGTAGGATACTACCAGATATTGGTGTTACATTTTCCCAAAGTTGAAGACCTTTATAAGAATTGATGAGGAAGGAGAAACCATTCGATTAGTCAGAGAGATGAAAACATAGTTTTCAAGATCTGAGGAAGGGGCTGACTAGTTCCCCCATCATGAGGCTACTAGAGGAGGGCGTAGGGTATATAGTCTACTACGATGCATCAGGGACCGGGATCAGATGTGTACAGATGCAAGAGGAAGCAGTGATCGTATATGGATCTCGAAAGCTGAGACAACATGAGTAGTACTATGCTAACAATGACCTGGAGTTAGCAGCAGAAGCCTTCACCTTGAATATTTGGCGACATTACTTTATGGTAGAACATTTTATAATCTACTCAGATGACAATACTATCACGTATATCTTATCCCAAAAAGACATGAACCTGAGACAACGATGATGTCTTGAGATCCTTGAGGACTCTATCTTAGAATTAGTCTATACTTCTATGAAGGGGAAAATTGTAGCAAATTCACTTATTAGGAGGTTTGGTATACAGCTGGTAGGTAATGCAATAGAGTCGGTGGCCACTTTGCAGATATCCCTTGTGGATCGAGATAGAGCAGCTTCTCATCAGTCACTTTCAATCACTCCCCCACTTAATTAGTGATTCAGGGAGGCACCGTGCAGGGACACTGACAGTGGGGATCGACGTGCTCAAATATCCACATGACATGCATCTGGTTTATTTTCTAAAGGTGGGGATCACGTCATTCTCTTCAGAGAACGTATTGTGGTACCAGTGTCACTTCACGAGGATGTTTTGACGGAGTTCCACACATCCCCTCCAGTGGTACATCTAGGAGTGGAAAAGATGTACCAGGATATCTGATAACCGCACTAGTGGATAGGAATAAACAATGAAGATTTAGATTTTGTCTCTCGGTGTCTCACTTGTCAGCAAGTGAAGGCGGAGTAGTAGGTACCAGCAAGCTTGGTTCAGCCTTTAGAGGTCCATAGTGGATGTGGGATGGGATATCCATGGACTTCGTGACAGGACATCCACATAAATCCATGGGTCATGCTTTTATTTGGGTGATCATTGATAGACTCACCATGTCATCTCACTTCCTACCGATTAGAGAATAGAGTTCTGTAGAGAGCTTGTGATGCCTCTATGTGCAAGAGATTGTGCAGCTACATACAGAACTGTAACGACCCAATGGTTTTTTAATGGAAATTCCCTTCTTATATTTATTTCATAATATAAAATGAAATAAAAACATAATGAACTACTAAGTGATAAGTGACCTATAACAATAATATTTTCACTTCTGTGTTTGGAATTTGGAAAATCTGACGTACACGGTTGGGTTCAAGATGATTTTTGGAGTCTAATGAAAAATAATAATTTTTGTTAAATAGTGACCTACCCTTTTGAATAGTAACATACCTTTATGAATTTTAATATGAAAATTATGAATTTTATATCATCCAACATAATAGTTACATTACAAATGACTAATTATATAAAATTTAGACATCATAGAAAGTGACCATTTGACCTTAGTAAACATTTTGGTATTTTTTAAGTCATAAATTATTAATTATAATTAATTGATTAATTTAATTTAATATTTAAATCCCTAATATGTATTCGTAAGTTATTGAATTAATGTATTATAGTTTTTAGATAATTTTATTAGACCCTATTTAATTTTTTAAAGCACTATAAAATCAGTTTTAATCTTAAAAACTGTTTTTATTTAAATTTTGATTTTAATTAGATATTAAATTAATAATATTTAGAAAGTTATTTTTAAAAAATGGACTTCATTTTTGGATTCTACATGTCGAAAAATAGTGGGGGTAAATTTTTGCGGGGTTTTTTTGAGATACATGAATTTGTGATGAATAGTAGAATCTGATAATTTACAATAAATGCTAAATAATGGATTAATTGAGTCATCAATGATGATCTGCTGATGTAAGCCCACTTGGTTCGGGAATACCTTATAAAATTACTATTATTGGTCACTCAAGGCTCACTATTCCTTTTCTTTTGGGGAAATAATAAACTAATGAATTTTATATCAAGGAATCCCCTCTCCCCTCCACTATAAATACCTGCCTTCACACCCTCATTTAACCAAACCTCTCAAGCTCCAATCCTTCTCTAAGCTATGCCCAAACTCCTTCCTTAGACCCTCCCCCACGTCCAAGAGCTGCTGGTCTAATAAAAAGACTATTCTTAGGCCCTTAAGGAGGTTCTCAAAAGGTGGATTCTAGAGGTAATTTCCCTCCCCCTTCTCCCTTAATTTCCATTCAAGTTCTTGTTCATTTATTGATCTCACTCTACCAATATTCATCCCAATTGTGTTGTAACTAAATTAATATAAATATAATTTAATTTTATGATTCTAATTGGATATTATATAATCCATCCCCCTTTCCCTCTTCCTTTTATTTTATTAAAGAGAACATTGTTCGTGAGGTGGTAATTTATCACCTTCAAGAATGACATGCGTTATTCTTCCATTTATACCTTAAGATTAGGTCTTGAATCCATATTTATGGTTGAAAAAGAATATTTATTATGTATTATGTGCTATATAAAGTTATCGAAATAACCTATGGCCATATTACTGAGTGATAAGTTAAAATATGTTCGTTGTGATCCAAAACCGGCCCAAATTGACCCAAATAACCATCATCTATTTCTTATCTACTGATTCATCCACATGGATCTAATATAATTAATTATAAGATCATTATAACTCCTGAAATATCATTAATAACATGTAATGTCATTTCTGGATGACTTCCCATGATCTACCCGAACATCATTTTAATAATACAAGTGAACTTCCCAAGAAAAAACCACAAAAACGAACCTCCCCGAACAATGTTTTTAAACTCTATAAGTCATACAAAGGAAAGTAATATGACATAAAGAAACCAGAATGAACCTTATTAATTTACACATGGTTCTTGATTTATTATTAATGAATATAATTTCATTATACGGGACATTAAATAGAAGAAAGCATTCGGGTACAAGGTAAGGGGAAATTCTCGAACCCAGCTTCCATCCTTCGGGTTCTCCCTCTTTCACTCCATTTTGATATGGTTACTCCATACAGATAATTTCTTCATAATTATCTTACCTTTTCTGGTATATAAATTTATTCTAATGATGTTTATTTCTAACCAAATTTTTTCTAAAAGGACTCTTCTTTAAGAACTCAACTTTTACCTCACATTCATGGTTGATGTTTCTTTTATCAAGTATGTTGTTACCTCTTTCTTTTGGGAACCCAAATCTTATGAATGTATTCTTATGAGAAGAAACCTATTTCTTTACATGTGTTAGTTATGTTCATTTTTGATATGTGTTCTATGTGGAAATCACGATTATTATAATGTTATGATGTGACGAGTGCACCCGGAATTATATAGCGCAATATGAATGTTTCAATGTTATGAGCGCACCCGGAATTATACATCACTTCAATGAACTGGGTAAAGTGATTAATCTCATGAGTAAATGTGAAATGATGTGTGAACAAGATGATATCATGATTCAAAAGTATGTGAGGTATTCATCCACTAAGACATGATGTTTCATTTTTATGCTTTGCCACATTTGAAGTCTTTTATTCATGCTCCGATCATGTTCATGATCTTCTGGCTATGTTATGATTAAGCTCACCCCATAAAATATGGTTCTAATCAATCCTCTTACTGGGATTCTAGCACTCCCCTTTTTATGTATATCCTCAGGGGTCTATATGTACTAAGGAGTGAACAAGTTCCAATAAGAAGCTAGGGAAGAAAAAATTAAATAAATTTTTATGCTTGATGTTTTATTTGTTATGTATGATCCGTGTTTTACCAAGACACTAAACCTTTGGATCCTCCATGTGTAATACTATTATGTTTTTTATCTTTAAAACAATGTAATATCAATTTAATAAAAGGCTAGGTCGCTATAGTTTGTATCAGAGGCAAGCTTTAGTTAATTTGGGAATTAGGATTAGTGAACCCTATGGAAAAACTAAAGCATGAGACTAAGTAAAAAAATGCACACTAGAGTATCTACCTAGGGATCCCGTCTGTTATGTTTTAGGTATAAATTTTTTAAATGAAAAAGTTATTCATTTCTTGTTTAATTATGTTTTGTTCTAACCTTTTATATTTTAGAAAATGGTGGGAACCAGGAGAAATCAAGACAACAACTCGTGCGAAGGCTAATGCAATGATTTCCTGAACAACATCCCCAATGATTTGGGAGGTGGATTTCAAAACATCTTGGTGATTCTTACACTATTATCCCAGTTTATGAATAATAACCATAATAATGGGGAATGTCCTCCTTCACCAAAGTGGGAGCGACTGGCTATCTAATGTTTTATGCGGCAACGGCCACCAACGTTTTGTGGATCTTCTGATCCACAAATTTCAAAATAGTGTGTCAACTCCATAGAGAAGATGTTTTTTGTGCTTCATTATTCTGATACGTAGAAGGTGACTCGACGTTTATCGTCTAGATGGTGAATCTGATCAATGGTTGGATTTGATTAAGAACACCATGCCAAGGGTGGAAATTGAAGATATGGAATAGTAAGACATTAAGATTATGTTTCTTAATATGGGAATCCCATGAAATCTTAGAATGAATATGGATAGATAATTTAGAGAGCTCAAGAAAAAAGAAGGAGAATCTGTCACAACCTATGAATTAAATATCACAAGGATCAGAAGGTATGGTTCGGGTTTTGTTATCAACAATGATATAAAAATTTATAGATTATTTAGTGGATTAAAACCACACATTTGAAAGGCTCTTGCAATTCGATAATTTGGGAGTTATGAAGAAGTTATTCGGCGTGCTCTCAAAGTGGAGATGGAGTTTGGAGAATTTTCCCATGGCAACAGTGATATGAAAAGAAAGATGGAGTTTCAAGATGGTGGATCTAATGATAATGGTGGGATGAAAAATCAACAACCCACATGCAAAAAATGTGGGAAGATTCACAATGGGAACTGCCTCAAAAGGATGGGGAAATACTTTATGTGTAGGAAAGAAGGACACCATGCTCAAGATTGTGTAAAAGACACAAAAAGGAAGTAGAATGTAGCCGATGAATGGAGAGAATAACCCATGGTTCAATGCTACAACTGTAGGGAGATAGGGCACTATGAAAACAAGTCCACTAGACATTGAGTTATCAAGGGTAATCAGCGTCAGTAGCCACCAAATCTAAATGAATATGGGAACACTTATGCCATCCCTAATGTGGAGGTGGAGCATGACAATAAAGTCATACAAGGTACACATCCTATTCACTCAAGAATGGAAAAATTATTATTTGATTCTGGTTCTACGCAATCCTTTATATCTTGAAAGTTTTCTAGAACTATAGAATCGATTCCACAAAACCTTAAGGTAGAGATATCTATAAAAACACCAAGTGGTGAAATCATTGCGCCCCAAGTGTTTGAATCTTCCCCCATTGGCGTATGTGGGATGATTTTTATGGAAAATCATTTAATACTTCCCTTGGTGGAATTCGACGCTATATTGGGAATGGATTGGAACTCGTTATATGGAGCACATATCAAATGTCGGGAAAAGGAAATTTCTTTTCATATTCCAAACCATCCCATGCTCTTCTACAAATTCAAGTAAAATCATGAATCTCCTTTGAAAATTCCTTCAATAGAGTGGGAGTTGATTCCCAATGAAGAAGCATACCTCTCCCAAATGGTTGAGTAAATGAAAATTTCCAAACATGGGGAAATGCTCATCGTGAGGGAATATGACAATTTATTTCCTGAAGAGCTACCCAGAATTCCCCCGGATCATGAGGTGGAGTTCTCTATTGAACTCATACCCGGAGCGACTCTTATCTCAAAGTGCCCCTATAGGATGGCTCCTATCAAACTGGAGGAGTTAAAGAAGCAGCTGAAAGTGAATCTAGACAAAGGGTTCATACGCCCTATTGCATCACCTTGGGGTGCGCCGGTGCTCTTTGTGAAGAAGAATGGAACAGTGTGGCTATGTATCAATTATCATGAACTAAACAAGATCACCATAAAGAACAAGTATCCTCTCCCAAGGATTGATGAGTTGTTTTATCAGTTAAGAAGAACTCAATAATTCTCAAAGGTTGATCTTCATTTTGGATATCTTCAAGTAATGGGGAAGAGAGAAGATATTCATAAGACTGCCTTCCAAACAGGGCATGGGCACCATGATTTTTTGGTGATTCTCTTTAGACTTATTAATTCCCCTTAAATATTCATGGATTTGATGAATAGAGTCTTTAGACATTCCCTTGAAAAATTTGTGGTAGTGTTTATTGATGATATTATCATCTACTCTAAGAGAAAAGAGAAACATGAATAACATCTAAGACTTGTGTTGGCAACATTATGAAAGGAGAAGTTGTACGCCAAGTTCAGAAATTGTGACTTTTAGATGAATCATGTCACGTTTTTGGGACATGTGATCATATGTGAGGGAATTTCTATGGATCCTTCAATGAAAAAGGAAATTGAGGAATATCCCTGGCCCTATAGTGTCAGAGAAATCTGTAGTTTTCGTGGATTAGTTGGGTACTGCCGACGTTTTGTGAGAAAATTTTCATTATTGTCAAGCCCACTAACTAAGTTAACATGGAAAAGGGGAAAGTATGACTAGACGGATGAATGTGAGGGAAGCCACAATGAGCTAAAGAGAAGGCTGATCACTGCACCTGTACTCACACTACCGAATAGTGTAGAAAGTATTATGATATACATTGATGCTTCAAAGAATGGATTGGGTTGTGTACATGTGAAAAATAATAATGTGATAGCCTACGCCTCACGATAGTAGGAGATCCATGAAAAGAACTACCTGAAACATGATCTAGAGTTGTCAGCCATGATTTTTTCCTTGAAAATTTGGAGGCACTACCTTTATGGCGAGAAGTGTGATATATACACTGACCACAAGAGCCTAAAGTATATATTCACACAAAAGGATCTCGACATGCGTTAAAGAATATTGTTAGAGCTAATCAATGATTACGATTTCTCTATTCACTATCCTCCTAGAAAGGAGAACAAGGTAGCTGATTCTCTAAGCAGAAAAGAACCTATTACTCTATCCACGTTGTGCATCGAGAAAGATCTTATCTTTGTTGATCTGAAATGAATTGAATTGGAAATCAAAATGGAAGTGGATACATCTTACCTTGCCTAAATTATTGCTCAATAATCCATCCAAGAGAAGATTAAGGAAGAACAAAGGGATGATGCAGAGATACAAAAGAGTGTGAATGTTGTAAAGGAAAGGAAGCTGCAAGAGTTCCATATTGACGATGATAGTGTGATTTTGTTTGGAACACTACTTTGTGTGACTTCATCACCCGGTATAAAGAAATACCTGCTGGATAATGAACATAGTTCGACTTTATCTATCCATCATAGGAGTACCAAGATGTATCGTGATCTCTGAGAACACTTCTTGTGGGATAACATTAAGAAGGAGATTTCAGAATATATATAAACATGATTTGTATGTCAGTAAGTTAATGCTGAGTGATAAAACTCCAAAGTTATAATGCAGACATTGATTATAACCATTTGAAAATGGGAAAATGTTACTATGGTCTTTGTCACAGGTCTTCCGAAGATGTCAATGGGAAATAATGCGATATGGGTTGTGGTTGACCGACTCAGAAAGACTTCCCATTTTATCTCTATTGGGGAAGATCTCTAACTTGATCAACATGAAAAGATATATCTGAAGATAGTGGTGAGATTGCATGGTTTTCAACTCTCAATTGTCTTTGACTGTGATCCATGGTTCACATCTAAATTCTGGAGGAGCCTTCAACATGCTTTGAGTACTGAATTAAATTTCATCACGGCCTATCAACCCAAACTAATGGCCAGTCTGAAAGGACTATTTAGATGTTGAAGATATGCTCATAGCCTTCTCTCTTGAATTCAAAGGTGTTTGTGATCAACATCTCCCATTGAATGAGTTCTCATATAACAATATCTTCCACTCAAGTATTTAGATGGCTCTGTATGAAGCTCTATATGGAAAGCGATGTATAAATACAACCCGTTAGGATGATATTGGAGAAAGAAAGATACATGGGTCCAATCTTGTTCAAGAGATGACCGAGATGGTTCAAGTCATCTCGAAACACATCGAAGCTGCTCAGAGTCGGCAAATGAGCTATGCTGAAAACCGTCAAAGGGACTTGGAGTTCGACGTTGGGGATAATGTCTTCCTTTGAATATCTCCATGGAAGAGAGTCATGTGATTCTGGAAGAAAGGGAAGATAATCCCAAGGTATATTGTCCCTTTTGAGATCCTTGACCACATGGGAGTCGTGGCCTATCGTCTTTCACTTCCACCGGATATGGTTTATGTTCATGATTTGTTTCATGTATCAATACTGAGAAAGTACATACCAGACCCCTCACATGTACTAAACTTAGAGGTGCTGTAGCTGAAAGATGATCTCTCCTATGAGGAGAATCCCATAAAGATTCTAGATCAATGAGATAAGATTCTATGCAATAAGACATAACATCTCGTCAAAGTGTTGTGGAGGAACCATATGTTTGAGGAAGAAACTTGGGAATCGGAAGAGGAAATGAAGGAAAAGTACCCTCACCTATTTGTGTAAAGTGAAATTTCAGGGTGAAATTTCTTAAGGTGGGGAAGACTGTAACCACCCTGTTATTTTTAATAGAAATTCCATTCTTATATTTATGTCATAAAATAACATGAAATCACATCATAATGAACTACTAACTGATAAGTTTCCTTTATACTTAAGTTTTTCACTTCTGTGTTTTGAATTTTGATAATCTGACATATGCGGTTGTGTTCAAGATGATTTTTCGAGTCTAATGAAATAAAAATAATTTTTGGTTAATAGTGACCTACCCTTATGAATAGTAACATACCCTTATGAATAGTAAAATGACCCTTATTAATGGGATATTATATCATCTGAACCACTATCCCTCTAATGGGATATTATATCATCTGACCCACTATCCCTCTTCCCTTTATTTTATTAAAGAGAATGTTGTTCTTGAGGTGTTAATTTATCATCTTCAAGAACGACACACGTTCTTCTTCAATTTCTACCTTCATATCTGGTCATGAAACCATTTTTATGGATGAACCAGAATATTTGATATGTATAATGTTATATTTATAGTTCTTTAAATAACCTATGTCTATATTACTATGGGATAATTTAAAATATGTTCGTTGTGATCCAAAAACTGCCCAAATTGACCTAAATAACCATCATCTAATTATTATCGATTTATACATCCAAATGGATCTAATATAATTCATTATAAAATCATTATAACTCCTATAATATCATTAATAACATGAAATATCATTTCTATATGATTACCCATGTTTTACCCGAACATCAATTTAAGAATACAAGTGAACCACCCAGGAAGAACCATAAAAAGAAACATCCTCAAACAATTTTTTTAAACTCTATAAGTTATCAAAAGGAACATTATATTACATAATGAAACCAGAGTGAACTCTATTAATTTACACATGGTTATGTATTTCTAATGAATTATTATAATGTCATTATATATGACATTAAAGAGAAGGAAGCATTCGGGTACAAGGTAAGGGGAAATTCTCGAACCCAACATTCATCCTTTGGGTTCTCCCTCTTTCACACTTTTTTGATATAGTTACTCCTTAAAGATAATTTCTTCATAATTATATTTCCTTTTCTGAGATATACATTTTTTAATGATGTTTTTGTCTAACCAAATGTTTTCCAAAACAACAGTTCTTTTAAGAACTCAAATTTTACCTCTCATTCATGGTTGATGGTTCTTGTATCAAGTATGTTGTTCCCTATTTCATATGGGAACCCAATTATTATGAATGTATTCTTATAATATGAAACCCATTACTTTACATGGGTTATTATTTTTCACTTTTGATATGTTTTCTATGTGGACATCATGATAATGAAAATGTTATGATGTGACGGGTGCGCCAGAAATTATATAGAACAATATGAATGTTTCAAATTCACGTGTGCGCCCGAAATTATACAGCGCTCCAATGCATTGGGTAAAGTGATATATCTCATGAGTAAATGTGAAATGATGTGTGAACAAGATTCTATCATTCTTCACAAATATGTTTTGTAGTCAACCACTATGACATGATGTTTCATTTTTATGCATTTCCACATTTGAAGCCTTTTATTTATGCTCCTCTCATTTCATGATCTTTTGCCTATGTTATGATTATGCTCACCCCATGCTATATTGTTTCTATCTATCCTATTACTAGTCTTCTATCTCACCACTGTTTATGTATATCCTCATGTGGATACATGTGCTAAGGAGAGGAAAAGTGCCAATAAGAAGCTAGAGAAGAAAAAATTAAATAAATGTTTATGATTGATGTTGTATTTGTTATATATGGTCCTAGTTTCCTATGACACTAAACATTTGAATCCTTTATGTGTAATAAAATTCTATTGTTTATCATTAAAATTATATAATAGTAATTTGAGAAATGTTTGGGTCACTATAAGTACCCTTGATGATTGTCTCTGATCGTGATGCACATATCACTTCCCGACAATGAATGGGGTAGCATGAGACTATCAGGACACAGCTTCGTTAGAGCACCTCCTTCCATCCTCAGATTGTAGGCCAGACTGAGCAGACCATTCAGATTCTCGAGGATATACTACGTGCTTGCGTCGACAACATCGGTCGTAGCTGGGAGGATCACATACCATTGCTGTTGTTTTCATAAAACAATAACAATCAATCCAAAATCGGGATGGTACATTTCGAGGCGTTGTATAGAAAACCTTGCAGATCACCTTTGTGCTGGAATAACCCAGGAGAGTCAGCACTCATGAGACTAGAGATGGTACATGCTAACACAGAGAAGGTGTAGATCATTAAGGAGTAGATGAAGACTGGAGAGAGCAGACCGAAGTCTTATGCCGACAGGAGACAGAGACCTCATGAGTTCAAGGACGGGGACCACGTCCTTCTATGGGTCTCACCTCGAGGAGGTTTATGGAGCTTTGGCCGAGTAGAAAGTTATATTTTAGGTTCATTGGACCCTTTCAGGTCCTTAGCAGAGTTGGTGAGGTGGCATACCTCTGATCTATTCCACCACAGTTGCATCAGGTAAACTGTGTCTTCCATGTATCCCAGCAGAGGAGATACGTGCACAACCCATCTCACATCGTCCACCATGGTGATCTAGACATCGACGATGCGATGATATTTTTGGAGGTTCCAATTGAGATTGATGATCGACAGGAGTGGTTACATCGTGGGTTCTTGATAACTCTGGTGCGCGTTTGCGGGCAGCATGGGAACCTCCAAGAGAGCACATGGGAGTGGGAGGCTCAGAATCATTCTCAGTACCCCATCATGTTTTCCTTAGTTTGAGTCATGGCTTGTAGGGATGCATATCCCTAAGTTGGGGAGAATGTACTAACCCAAAAATTACATGTTAAATTTTTTAATATATGTCAATTTTATGTGTTTGTGAAAATTGACAGCGAGTGATTCCGAGGCCTGGAGAACCTGAAATGAATTTATGTACTTTTTTCGACTAGATTTAGAAAACGTGCGATCGAGTTTTTAAAACTTTTAAACCGTTAATCAGAATTGAAATCTAAGGACACCATTTAACTCACAGTGCTGGTGTTCGATTAAGGATACCCTCACCTCGACCGTAATAGGTCGAGGGTGAAAGATAGATTTTGTGATTTTTCATCGAAATAGAAATAAATTAAAATAAACATGTATATATATTTTTGTTAAAACCTCCAATGTGAATTTTATGGAGGTGGGGACCACCTGAACTAAAACCCCCAATTTTGAAATCAAAGGTGTGGACCACCCAAAATCCTTAATTTAATGGGAGGTAACACTTGAACTTTCTCCCAATAATTAATTATGCCAACGCGGTACAAATAATTATGCCAAAATTTAAATTTGTGAAAAATTAAATTGATAGAATTTATTTAAATTATATTGGAACCTCATTCCATTGGGAGGATATGGATGGAAAAGGAGAATGAGAGATCTTGTGGAGGAACAATTTCTCCAACTATGAACATCTCCCAATGAAGAACGTGCCACCTCCAATGTGGGAGGTCATCAACGATGATGAATCGACACCCGTCCTTCAATCCTCATCGATGTCATCAATCCTCCATGGTAGGGACTGTTGTTTTTAATTTCACCCTTACCCATTCTTGAAAATTCTTCCTGATTCAAGGAATAATTAAGCCACTTGATAACGCTCTAATGAGGAGGGTGTGGGCCAAACAAACATTGGCTAAACACCGTACAAATCATTGTGTAATATTTTTTGTATTCTTCGTGATGGAGGAGGACGGTGATCGGTGGTGGTGATTGGAACTTGTGGGACCCAGGACCATCAGTTGGCTCCATGAATGTCCATGACAAAGCCAGTGGTGTAACTGTGCCCCCAGAGAAGGGACATGGCATGCCGATGACGGTTGCAAACGGCGGTCTACCCCATGACCGGGACATGGAAGCGCATCCACAATGCCCGAAGAGGAAGGGATGCGGCTTGTGCCGCAGTGGCGAGGGGAGGGAGGCCGACCGAGCCAGCTGCCACCGAGGTTACGGCCCGTGACTGCGCCGCGCAGAGGAGATGGCTGGCCATTCATCTAGTTGTGGCCACCCCACACTACAAGACGCCAGGCCATGCCCCCTAGGGTGGGCCGGGCTGCACCGTGGGATGCCCAGCGCCACAGGAAGGCTAGACCCAACATGCTAGGTAGCACCGCGGGCCGGGCCGGACCCAGCGGCTTTAGCCAAACACAGTAGATTAGGTCGGACCCAACTGGTCAGGCCGGGTCAGTCCGACTACTTTGGACCGGACCAAGACCCACTTCAACACATTTTCTCTATTTTGAAAATATATTGTGTGATGTACATCCCTATGACGAACCATTTGTGTCACTAGAACCCTTGGAGTGGGAGAATCCTTTTGGTATACTCCACTTGTGGTTGGGATAAAGTTGGGGTACAGTCGGGTTGGAACGAGCAGGAATCCTACCAGGCCATCGACAGTAAAAGGCTAATAACATACAGATCGGGCGTCTGATTGACGCACAGTCTACTGCGTTGAGACCCCAATGATGTGGTGGTTCCTTGGGATACATCTTCGTGTAAATTCATGGAAGTTGGAGTATTGACTGGTGGCTTGAGGAGCGGACCCTCTTGGAGACAAGTGAGCTTCGCACGGGAACCCTGTAGCTGGATGAAACATGAGAAAGGGATCTTTTATGGGATTGTATTTAAATATCCCACATTGATATGGTCAAGGAATACATGTGGGTCTGTTGTACTAGGATCCTGGGTGGGTTTGATAATGTACTAGGATCATGTGCGGGTCTGATGATGTACTGGGATCCACAGTGTGTCTGATGATGTACTAGGATCCTGTGTGGGTTTGAAGATGTACTAGAATCCTATGGGGGTCTGATGATGTACTTGGATCCAGTGTGGGTATGACGATGTACTTTGATCCTATCTTGGTCTGATGGTGATTTAGGATCCTACGTGGGTCTACCTCTTAATAGAGTAAGACGATTTAGTAGTTACATATAATCATCTCTACTACTGTACCTATGATATACTTGTTGTGAAATGAGTCTGTACCTTGTGGTACATTTCATTGTGGTAATACCTTGGTGGAATTCTTCTTTTTGGTGTACCAATGTGGTACTTACCTACGTTGTATTCCTTCCTTTGTGGAACAGTTGTGATTTGTGCTTCTGAGTTGGACTCTATGTTTTCCTCATTATTGAGATGGGTAAACATTCTAAATTAGGTATATCTATGGGCATATACCTATTTAGGTTTTTTATTTTATTTTAGGGTGTTTGGTTTATCCTTTGTGGATTTTGTGAGATCGGGAGGGTCTCGGGGTCTCTACTAAGTATCTTTATACTCACCCCTATACAGGCTACGCCCGCACCTTGTTGTGTTTTGTACAGATGAAGGCAAATTCTGACCAATGACGATGGTGCAAGGAATAGAAGTAGCATGGAGGTAGACATTAGATGAGGTGTACCGCAGAGATGACCATTCGAGAGTTGTACATACCCTTTAGGTAGGAATCTTGGTAGTTGTTCACAGTAGTAGATCTAGTTTACATGTACTTTTATTTTCTTGTACATTCCAATTCGGATTGTATTATGGCCTCTATTAATCACTCTATTTACTATTCAGTTTACTTAGGTTTGTATCTTGATATGTGATTGGTTGCGTGTTTTTACAGGATTTTAAGGCAATTCCTTCTCAATTTTAGGGAATACATATTTCAGTGCTATTCTCCATCCCCAGGCCAATGGAAGACAGGCTTGGGGTAGTCACAACATGGGACCCGGGGGACAAGTTGGGACATTATAGGTCAAAAAATATATTGTAAAATGGATTGTGGTCCTGTGGGACTAACTAGGGTCATATCTCTTTAGGATATTTAGTTGGTTCTCCATTATCCTTGATCACTTATTTATATTTTTAATGTTTTCCTTTTTTATAATATAAAAAAATAGACATGGGGCCTTTTTAGTGTTTGTTTTCATGTGAATAAATGAAATATGGATAAAAACTAACATGGTGTTAGAGGGGAAAAGGGTTAGTATTATATTAGGAAAAAAATTCTCTCACTATCAAAATTATTTTATTAAGATCTATTGGTATTCCAATCAATACCATTTCATTGATCACTAAGCTAAAATTAATTTATAATGCTAGTTTACATTTAAAAAACCCCTAAGTCTCACATCCTATAATTTCAAGTGATGGATATACCACTACTATAGAAAAGACACCATCGTTCACACATTCTGAATCATAAAATATTCATCCTTGGATCCAGACATCTCTATGCATAGAAAATTCGGAATAAAATAAGAGAAGGAAAAAAATTCATTGTGATTGGAATGAGGATATAGATATTACCAAGAGAATATGAGAAACCTATAAAAAATCAATGTTAAATCCCATTTTTCCATCATAAAAAAATAGAAAATTTGAAAAAATTAGGGATAAGATACTTAGGAGAATTTTGATTCATCCCCCAACACTTATCCTCAATGAACTACTTTTATGCATGAGAATGTAATATGCCTAAGAGGGAATCCATAAATAGAATAATGAGAAAAAACAAAGTGTCATTATAATTATAATACATGATCTAAAACTATAATAAATATATATTATAGTTGGTAAAGAGATGAATCACTTAGAAGTATGAAAGATGTAAAAATTTATATGTTGTATGGAAGCCTCTTCAAAAACACTCTATGCATGGGATGGATTCTATGCACAAGTTTAAATTATTCTGCACTTTCAGCTTCCACGAGTTTTCAGCTTTGATCATCTTCATTACCTATATCATTCAACAATAACAATAATCCCTAGTATGGGTTTTGAATGGATGTGCACCACATGTAAATTTCTATCTTCCCTTACCCATTATATCAATGAAACGAAAATTGAATATTACATTTGTTTGGAGACATATTATTTGTTGAGAATATGTCATGTAGATTGATCTCAAAATCGTTATTTATCTTAATAAATTATCTTTATACCTTCAGATATGATCTAGAATGTGGGATATATACTATGTGAGACTCTATCTTATGATGTTATTAGCACTCTCACCCACATAACATCCACTTATAGTGTGACTAAGATAGTCATGGTGTGACATGATCTTCTCTAATCATTAAAACACATGAGATCAACCATGATATAGGGAAATAAAATATGGAATAGGAATTGATATTTTCTAAATTTCATTACAAAAAAACCAACCTATTCAGGGTGTGTAACATTGAATCATAATATTTTTCTAAGTCCAAAATATTACACACACAACAAAAAAACCTATGGATGAAAATTCTCAATATTTATAAAACACCATTTTCTTATGTTTGAAGTCTAGTATAAACTCTCCCTAAATTTTTAAAAGTATAGAATGTTATATAATAAAATATTCCTCAAAAAATTATTTTATGTGTGATTTTATAGTGGGGAATAATGTTAATGTGTATCACCTAGTATATATATTTAAAACTATAGGATCACATGTATACTATACATTATGGAAATATTCTTACGCATCATCTCTTCACTTATTAAATATGATTTTATGTATTACAATTCCCCTTAATTTTTCAAACATTAATATATGACTTATGAATTCTCTATACAAAACTATGTAAAATTCAATTTCCTATTTAGATTTATCTTACATGAAATGTTATTATAGGGGAATTTTCAATTTCCTTCAGTAATAATTACCTTCTATATTTCACTTATAAATTGAGAATGAAAATCACTATGGGATTTTTTCGTATAATATAAAAAGATGATAAAATTAGTTAAAAGGATGAATATAAAAAAATTACATTTAATTATAGATTCGTTACAAACTAAATAGTGATTATATTTAATATAAATTCCATTTTAATAATAAAACCTCAAAATATTATAATTTAGGCTAGTTAAAATTTAACTCATTATTTATATAATAAAACAAAAACTTATTTATTTAAACTATTATAAAATATAATGTATATTATTTATATTAATAATTATGTTAAAAGTAATGAAAAATTTGTCTTTATTAGGGAGGTTGAGCTCAATATGAGGTGTGACTAAGAAACTAATGGATAGTATACAATGAATCTATAAAGATTGTATCTATCCATGAATGCATAAAATTGTGTAATGCATGGATCTAAAGCCAGATGCATGTGGGGTAGAAACTAATTCAAGGAGGTGTTTCTTGTTTCATAATAATGAAGAATATAAATACTGATGTCCAGCATGTGGATTCTAGTGATGTGAGGTGATTAGTCGTTAACATTAACGAAATTCCTTGGAGTTTTTATTTTTTATTCAAAAACGTCATTTTTTTAAAAAAAAGAGAAAGTGCATCAAAGAGAAATATGGTGACCAAGGTGGACCTATTAATTTTCTTATAAAATTATGGGGACAATGGAGAGTAAATAACGATTCTGGGAGATTTTGGGAAAGCATTAATAAGGAGCATCAAGAAGAAATAATGTCGAAGATAATTTAAGGATAAAGAAACATCATATCAATATAGAAGAACCACTTTTCCATCATAATTTTTATTCTAAAATATATCTATTAATTATTTTTTGTATTATTTTATTTCATTTAAATACATGTTTTGTGGTTAAATTCATTGATGGGAATATCAATTTTTTAATTTTTTATTAATTAATGTTTTTTCTTTTTTATTAAAAATTTTAATTGATTGTTATTGGTTATTTCTATTTATTTCTAGTCTAGATTATCATTAATTTATTGATGGATAAAAATCAATATTTGTACTATTTTGAATCAATTACCAACTATAATATATCGATATATTGAGCAGATGGAATTATAAAGAATTGACATTCACTAATATTAACATGTTATTCTATAAAATACCCCCATCTCATTTCCTTTTCATTATAAATTTGATAAATCCTTCATTTCAGGGATTGAGTTTTAGTTTCTCATAATTTAAAAATCTAATTAAATATTATAAGAAATTTTTATGAGGGAATTTTCTATTTGAGTCGATCATTTTATTAAGAACATCATTTGTTTATCATAATATACTTTAATTAAACTCCTCCTAAATTATCTTTTATCATGTATATTGATCCTTAACTATTTTTTTAACACCACCCACTCACTTCATCAATCATATTCTCTTCAATGTAAGTCTATACACACTTTTATCTCACACCAAAAACATTCATCTATTTCTAGTATTTAGTTATAAGTTGATCCCTTAGACTACTCACCAAACATCACTTGTGTTAAACCCTTCAATTCTATGATAGTGTAATAATTATAAATGAAATCTTGATGTCAGTTGTTATCTATAGTTCTATCACTATGAACTCGATATAATAACTATATATAAACTAAAAATAACCAAGAAACATCCATAACAAAAAATTAGAGTGCTTATAATTATTAAACATATCCATTTTATAATAAATGAATATAGAATTAATAAAATCATAAATCAACTAAACACTGACCAGGATACTAATATATACAAAAGAAAAAAAGGAAAAAATATACAAGGAGGCTCTACTACCATCCATGATCCAAATATCTAACCCATATCTATGTCACATTTGATATTCCACAGCTTAATTTGATTCTCAACCGGTTCTTAAATCCATAAACTATAAATATGGTTTTTACTTGCATTAGTGTGCCTATGTTGGGTGTGAGAAATATACATTAGTAAGGTCTTACATGTGACCATAATATATGACATCGTATGTGTGTGCATTCATGTGAGAAATATTTACTAAAGAAAATATTTGTTTTGGGTTGTTGTGCAAAAACTGGGTCACCATGTCGCTGGTCCATAACTAATTTTTCATATTCTATAAATTCACCCACCTTCAACACCACAGACACACACACACAGGTTTGGTCCTCATGAGCTAGCCAGGCCACCAAAATACCTGACCATACGTGATTATTCCATTTCTGGAATCCAATATCCACATTCCAAACAAACCAACACATATTAACAAATATAGGGCAGGGAATCCTACCATGTCTGGTCCCATACCATTCAAGGAAGGTAACACATCATTCCCTAAACCAATCCTTATAATTTAAGGGTGATCACCCATTATGTTACACCCTCTACCTTATCACTCAGGTTAGGTACCAAAATCACATCAAAACCACTACCTTATCACTCAAGGTAGGATCTATCTTCTATGTCTCCTATAATATTAAACCCATGACTAACCTTTTGAATAAATGAGGACTATTCAATATATTCTCTCTCAAGATGAGGTTATTATCATAACCACTGCCATATCAATAAAGTTAGACTCTGATATCACATCACATTTTTTGCTATCCTTATTTCTATAGAAGGTTCATTCTAACACCTTCTCACTCAAGATGAATCCATTCTCTCGGCCACCAACTTATCACTCAATATATGGTTCAATATATATTTTAAAACTGGACCAAATAGATAGAAATATTTTAAACCACCAAATGACAAAAAAAATTCCTCTAGAACATAAGACACCATGAAAAATAACCCATAATAACTTTTTTAGTTTGAAGGAATCCCTCAAACTTGATGTGCTGGAATATAAAAAGTTCTTCAAGTCTTTCTCACCACACCAAGTCGACCTCAATGTACACACTCAAAACATAACACACACAGGCATTCAGAAAAGTGGAAAATAAGGAAATAAATACTATAACATTTATTTACATGGTTTAGATGTGATTTCTACATTCATAAGAGAATTTTTCTTCCATTATCAGTATAATTAGAAGTTTTAAATATTTACATACACAATCATTAGATACAGCTGATATAAAAATACATTTTTTCCATGTTGAAGTCCACATGTGTAAGTGGTTCCATCTAAAATATATTGTGAGACATTGATGGTCATCCATGTTTCACTGACTTCTGATATTTGTAGACATCCCCCTATGAAACCATAGTGATTGTCGATCATGTATAGTAACTTCATCCATGAACGTAATCTTTTAGTTACAGTGAATGTTACTCTTATGTAACAGCTGATAACCCTGAAATTATAAACACTTCCAAAAAACCATAAGGAATGACCTAAAAATAATTATATTAGAATACGTATATTAATGTTCACAACTTCCTCTTTCCACCTATTAATTTCTCGAACATTATACACAACCCTTGAAAGATACAACCTTCTAAACATCTTGCATCCATTAAATATTTCTACTACAATAATCTAAAACCATGAGACCATGATAGCTTTAAATTTTTATCATTATATTCATTGGAAAAACCCTAAATATACTTCACCATTAATAGAAATCGCACACCTAGGGAATATATTACAAAATCCACGGAAACTCTCCAACACATAGGAAAAAAATCCATCCATTTTTATAGTACATATTGTCTCATTATCCATCCATTCACCCAAGTCACATCTAGGTAGAATTTTAACTCATACGTTTTCAAATTAAAATATTTCAGAACATGTCAGTTATATTTTTTCATCTAAATATATTTCATAGCATTATATCCTTTTCCTCTTGAAATTCTTATATGTAATGATATTTAAGGTTGATGTGTGTTGTTTAAGCATAAATCATTGAATTCTTCACTAAATGTATTATACTATGACTATCATAGTACATTAATATATCATTTCAACAACTTTATATTTATTCCAATTGATTCCAAAACAACATAATATGTTACCTTTCTTCCATTACCCCCAAATACTTTGTTTCCATTATTAAAAATATACTATTAACATGATCCATGACATCCAACTGATTTTAGTTCCTCTGAATGTGAACAAAAAACCCTTATTACTCTATCAAGTATTTTAGTATACCCAAATTTAAACATCTTCATACCCCTATAATAGATCATAAATTTCAAAATATAATTTTATAACTTTTAATCCTTTGAGATACTATATGATCCATTCCATGGATTCCTAGTAATTTTTCCTTGAATATTATATAAAATAGATTATAACTCCAACTATAAATGTAATGTCTACATATGTACATATCATGAAATAAATAAAGATTTCTATCAATGATAAAAATATAACTTTTTCCACAAACGTAATGCCATATCTTATTTTTGGTGCATCCACTTTGAATAACATTAAGTGTGTGATCAGGAATGTTGAGACTAACATACATATGGACTTCAAAACATTTTTATTATATTCACAATGTATTCCTTCTAAAATAACAGGAAACATTCAACTTTCATGTCTCATTAAATCCTCATAGTAGAGATATTATTATGCTCATTAATATATTTCATCTTGAATCAATTGAATAAATCATTCCTCTAATCATGAATCCTATTAATTTTTAGACCCATAAGAATAATATAATCAACAGAAAATATAAATTTAATGAAACCCCATTAATAATAAATAATATGGTAGAAATAACTATCCAAATTGACCTGCATGAAATCTTTCTTATATGTTAATGCATCAAATTTATGGTTTCATTGTCTTGGTATTTTTTTCATGACATAAAGACTTCCATTTATCTTAAACACTATGTCTCGATTGTAATTTTATATGAAACCAACGAGTGACTTCACATATATTTCCTTCTCTACGTTAAAATGATAGAAATAGTATTTTGAAATATATATTCACAAGATGAAAAATTTTATAATCAATGAGACTTGGCACCATCTTTATTGTAGTGTACTTAAATACTGATGAGAATATTTGGGGCAGTTGATTCCTTCCTTTTATGAAAATTCTTTGAACACTAGCCTGGTATTGTATCTATATAATTCATCATATTATTCCTTTAAATGGTACACCAATTTATTATCAAGAACCTTTTTTCCTTATGGTAAACTCATTAGATAACATGTTTCATTGGAATACTTTTAATCCACCTTTTCTTTTATGAATAACTGTCACTTTACAGATTCCCTAAGACTAGACAATTATATTGGGATCTTGATCTATCCACCATCTATTATATGTATGTAATGAAATTCATGCTTAAAAATCAGAATTGGTTATATAAAATTATAATATCTACAAAAATAAACATACTACTCTTCCATCTTCATAAATGAAACACCATGTTCTCCATATTTCATAAACCTACCTTCTAGAGCTTTGCTCTAATACTAAATAGTACTTGAGAATTTAGTAACACATTCAAATGGTCTATATACTGAACACTAAATGCAACCATCCCAATTATCTATAACATTTTTCATTCTTGAAACCCCATTCAGATCAACCTAGAATTGACCAAATCATTCATGTTCTCAACATCCTTCTCTGTCTAGTTTTGATCTTTCTACCAAACCTTACCATTAAATAAAATATCCTTGATTCTTATTATCATAAAATGATTATTACACCGGAGTTGGAATCCAAAATTTTCATCAAAATATCCCAAAAACAATCATTTCTTGAAATTTTCCTTAAATTATCTAATATCTTTATCATTGTTATATATGTATGTGATACTACTAAAAAAAATTTGGTTGATAACTTTTGTAGGTTTACTAGACCATAGTTTCTATAGAATCTATTATCCTAATGGGCTGGATGGACAAATGTTAAACAAGTATACTTACATGTTCACTACTCTCAAACAATATTCCTTGGGTTTTCCAAAGTGTAACCTCCGGGTCAATTTCATATCTAATAAGTGTAATTCATTTTCTCTACCAAACCAATCTACTAAAGTGAAATGGGAACAATATTCTATATTTTTATTACCTAATTCTAATAGAATTTCAAAAATTATATTTCTATGTACTCAAAATCATTTTATGATATTAGGAATTTTATTATCAGTCCATTTTCCCTTTCCACTATGGACTTCCATTGAACAAATGATCGTAAGAAATTTTTTTGTGTTCCATAAAGTAAACACTTACTTTCTTTTTTGAATCATAAATAAAATTCATGAAGTAAAGTGACCCTTTATGATATTGGAATTGTTCTATCCTCCAAACATATGAGAAAACAATCTCCATCTTCTGAGATCTTGGATTCCTTCTATTCATGTTGAATATAATCCTCTTCTTCATTCCAACCCTAAAACTCCTTCAACATCCAAAAAATTACTGATCATGATTTAATATGTTATATTTCAATTATAACTATTATATTATTCACAATAAGGTATCTAAGATGAATATATTACATCTCCAGCATTTTTAATATTGATAATCTAGAAATTATTGCTTCATATGATCGTTTAATTAGATATAGGGTATCATCCTTGACACTATAGGTTACTACTATGGATCTTCAAGTATCTTTCCAATTTCTATTATTAAATATTATACCAAACCCTACCCCACCAATTTATCCTATAAAAAAATTAATTCTTCCATAGCCCTAATACATGTCACACAAATTTTAATTTCATAAAGAAAATTATTCCATCCATATGCTAACATTTTCATTCACCATGACTTGAAGAGCCTCATCATCTTCTTAATTTGAATTTTATGAATCTTATGGATGTATAAATGAGCATGTATCCTTAATATATGATTATGTGAATTGATGTGGCAAAATCAATCACCAATGATTCTACTGAAGTATTGATAATTAGAAGAATGTTTTTTCCCCTAAATTTAATTTATGGAATTTGAAATTCTAGAAGATATCTTTTCATAATTCACCCTTTTATTCTTAAAATCCTTCTTGAGATGTTATTTATTCCCACTCAACCCACATATATAGACATGACTAATATATTTTCCTCAGATCCTTCCTCATAGCCTATATTCCAATTTCCACCAACTTCTCCATTGATTTGACCATTATATTCCTTCAACATTTAGATCAATTTTGAAAGATTACTTTACATTATGCTATTTGAGTTATTCATTTGGGATTTTATTTATAACATCATCAAACACCAAGTTAGTTTTCCCAAAAGAGTATCATACAAAATTTACCATCACACCTCAACTTTTTGCTAGTGATGATACCAAAAAATGCTCATAATTAATTCATGCTCTTCAATTTAACTGATTCTCGATTCCCATGAATCATTTTGAATTCATTTATAGGATTATACATAGGTATTCCTTAATATAATCTCATTCTGATCAAACTATGATTCATGACTTCCTTGTTCAATGTTGTGTAATTATCATAATTTCCCTCAAAATCTTCTATTATCACTTTTTGGTATTATTATCCTAAATGTTAAAAGATAGATTCTTATGTAATAAAATAATGAAAAACAAGGTTATTTTTTATCTATATGTTCCCATTTAACTTTCTCTATTTTCATCGATCTATATGCAGTCAATGAAACTTTCATGTACTTTTGAATGACATAATTTTCCATATACATTATATAGAAGCCAAAATCTATCCCATATAACATATATGTTTACACCATACCTTATTCTAATTCTATACCATTTGAAAATAGTAAACTATAGCTAAATTAAAAAATCCCTATGGTAAGAGAATTTTTCCTTAGTCCGTGGAGTGTGAATTTATGAGTGCTAAACCACAAGCTTTAATACCACTTATTGGGAATATTATAAACCACCAATATAACATATGTTATCCAATGAAATATAAAATTTTGAAGGAACAAATCCTTTATAGCACCATTAATCAAATGTACTCTCGAAATTGATATATTAGAAGATAAGAAGATCTTCAGACCCTTATCACCACACCATGTAGACATCCTCATCACACTAAAAAAACTATCACAAACATTAAAAAAAATTTAAATTAAAGAAATTATGAAATTAAAATTTTGATTAACGTGGTTTGGATATGATTCTTATATCCATATGAGAACACTGCAAACATATTCATTTTAATTAGAAGTTATAAAGATTTACATGTACAATAAATATATACATTCAATATTAGAATAACTTATTTTTCATATCACAACCCATTGCGAGTCCCAAATTTTATTTTAGCTTTCACTAAGTTCTGATATTTTAAGACATTGCATTGTTAAACCATGGTAACTTCCATTCACTTGTAGAAATTCTATCCATGACTTCCAACTTTCAGGGTACAGTGAAAGTTACTATTATGTAACAACTAATGACCCTTATATTCCACTATTTTTTATAAACTATATGGAATGATATTAATTATATACCTTTAGAATAAACTAATGTGATTCTATAACATCTTCTTGTGACCAACCAATTGGTTGACCACTACACAAAACCTTCAATAGATACCATCTTCTGAATAGACTACCTCTTCTGATGATTTCTTCTACCACCATCTAAAACCCTAAAGTCATGCAAAATTCTAATGTTTCAACTTCTGGAAATTAAAATGGAACATGAATAGACATTAAAATTCCTAACACAACCTCCTCACTCATTTCATTCCATGCCAACCCCTTCTCACTCAATGTGAGGCCATTATCCTAACCACTACCTTATCACTCAAGACAGGTTCCAATATCACATCACTACATGGCATGTAGCTTATCTCTTATGATTGGTTCATGCCAACTCCTTATAACTCAAGGTGTGGTAGTATATCCATTATTGACTTCTAAAATACACATAACTATTAGATACATGCAGAAAAAAATTTGTAATTCATCTTATCTCATAAAATCATTAGCTCATTACCGTTATGTTAGTCACTTTATAGCTATCTATACTCCTGAAAACATGTATCTTCGTCCATATATCCCATTTTTAATCTCATCAGGGACATCTTAGTTTGTAATCATTACAAACATCACATGCTAGTCACCATACAATGATCTCAAAGCCCATAAAATCTTCTCAACCTTGGCCTTATCAAGTCATTCAAAACCTAATTATGATTCCCACATCACTACCCATCTGTGTTAATTTGGTTCATCCCAATATACCTCTAACCATTCCACATGAAAACACAGTTCCAAGCCACTAATGAATCCCATGGACCACACCTGGTTCTCATCTCTCATGTCCCTTAGGAGAGATATCATCCCATTACTCAAAATAAACCCCTCTCTCTCACACCATGTAAAGTCATAGAAGACTTATCACACTCATGGAATTGGTCAAGATTATATTACACCCTCAGAAAAGTGTCCCTCATAATACATGAGACTTATATACATATTACCCAACATTTCATGTCCTAATACTCTCATGCCTATGTAACTATCCCATAGAGGCCAACTGAGGATACACGCATTGTATCTCATATCTGGAGACCTACCTAAGGCCCACAATATCTAAACCAAAACATTTTCCCCATGGAAACATGGTCACTGGGAAATCCCAATAATATAAAAGTTATAAGAAGAACATATTCTATTCCTAGTAGGCTCAATGTTATCCAATCTGTTTATATAGGGTTATCCCAGTCCCTATCTCTTTTACCCATCCACATGCAACATTCAGGCATGAAAACTCATGCAAAAGCATGAAATGTTATTTTATATTATCTGGTAAACATACATAAAACATGGAGTTACCATCCCTATGATGCATCACTCAACCTCATCCAAACTCATACATGCCTCATTCCTGATCATACCAACTCCTGAGCTTCTATCTCAAGCCACAACCTCCAAATAATTAATTAATTAAAAATAAAATTAATTATTAAATTTAATCAAATATTCATAATTATAAAAAACTAATTGTGATATTTCATACCACTGAATCCATTTTTAGCATCGTTCATTCACCCTCTTGATACATCCTCTATCCACGAACAAAATAATATATATCATTTTGGATGATTTCTACCACACATTGGTAAAATCATCACTCAAACTCTATTCCAACACAGTAAGTTTGTTTCTAACAAGCCATGAGAATAATAATATATGAAAAAATTGACCAAAATTAACATTAATTAATTTATAGAACTACAAAGAATCATCCCTCACTAAGTGGAATTGAATCTATAAAGAGGGAGGGGATATCTAGCTAAATAAACCTCCCCACATCCTACTTGACCTAATTGCAAATTGGGTTCCACTAAAATGATGGGCATGACCCTATTATTAAAAACTAGAAGAGGTAAATTTCATGAAATAACCATTAGTGATCTTGAAAGGATGTCATATACAATGAATCCTTAATATGATGGTTCCCTATGTCATTGTGGGAAACACCTCCATCACGCAGAAATTATAAATCCCATGACATCCCTCAAAATATGTCCACTTTAGTCATGACATGGAACAACCCTCCTTGAAAGAACCAAAATATAAAGTCCCTATACTCCATGGAGTGAACCTCAACCACCACAACATGTCCTAATCCATCATTAAACACAATTACATTCCTTATGTGGTTACCAAAGGGGTCATTATTTAACTAACATTCACTTGATTAAAAACAAGAAAATCTAATCATAAGGGTCCTTAAACCCATATGCAAGAGCCATTATCATGTCACAATTCCTCCCTAAGATGGAATATCCATAAATAAATGTTATCACTTAGGGAAAACACAATAATAACATTCTATTTCATTAAACACAGTAGTCATGACATGACACAATAGCCATTGCTTTCCGTGCATCCTAGAGACCTCAAACGCACCATGAATCACCTTGATTATAATGTGACCTACTGTTTCCACACCATGGAACATTATTTGTCATGTTGTGAATCCTTAATCAACCCTTTATCATAGTGTTTTCTTCCCCAATCATAGCATGATGATCCATATTTAGTAAAAATATGAAAAGGTGCCACCCCGATCCTACTCCAATATCCACCTAAACTCCCAAAGCATCTCTCATGCCAATGAAAATATCTGAAAATACATCCTCAATATGATCCAACCATTTTAAAAATGATCCATGTCCCAATTTTCAAAACATATTCTGCTCTAGGTTAAAAAATATAAACTTCCTCTAATTTCACAACCCATAGTGATTTGTTTCATTGTGATCATAATGATGAGAATTACTTTAATAGGATATTAATTAATTTAATTATTGTTTTAAATTATTAATGTGAATAAAGTGGTAATTAAATGGATATTATTTAATTAAATATATATCTTTTATTAATATTTACATGAGTTAGGATGGATGATTATGGAAAGTTGACGCTGAGATGCATTCCTGGGAGATAATGTAATCTTATAATGGATAATGTAATAAGTGTGAATAATGTGATTACCAGAATTATGATGTGAATTCAGTTCCATTGACTTATTTAATTAAGAATATCTATAAATTTCATATTTATATTATAAAAATAATTTAAAGAATGAAATGAAGATAATGATTAATTTCAATTATATTCTAAGGTTGTCATGATATCTCTTCATTAATGATGTGGTTAATCAATTGATCATGTGTGAATCTTGTGAAGATGAAATGGGCCCCATTAATTTAAGTCGTAGATGTCATGATATGTAGATGTAGATAAAATATGACATTGATGTTGGAAAACATTGACAATTATTTACATCCCATATGATGATATGGTAATTATTATGATATTTGGATATCAATATCATCACTAATATATTTTTGGTGAAATAAATAATCTAATAATTGACACATAAATGTTATAAGATTGCGATATGTTAAGAAAATAAAAATTATTTAGAATGATATGAAGGCAGGGGAATAGTTATATAGGAAACTCTACATGAATGAAAAATAGATTATTGAATAGATTATGTGATCTTGATCTTTTTATTACTCACATTACAATGTATGTGTGATGTAGCATAGAGATTAGTAGATTTGGAAGACCATGATGCACATGAGAGTGTACTCTTATACACACCCATTGAAATTAATTATAGTGTAATATTAACATAAATGGCACAAGATCGTCAACATTGATGGTGGGGAAACGACAAGTGCATCCAATAGACCCGAGTTTAAAACCGAGTGGAGACATATTTCTAGGTACTATAGTAGTACAATAGCAGGTACTGTTCGGTACTGTAGAAAACATATAAATTCATCTGTTTTAAATTTTGGTCCACTGGATTGGTTCTCGGGTCCTTTAAACGGCCTCCAGGCTACCCAATGACTTCATGACAGTAAGGCTTTCTGGACACCTAAAGGGCTTTGGGAACCCACAAAGGCATTCAGTCCACCTCAAGGCTTTGGGTTACATGTAATTGTGCTTAATGGACCAGGCTGACTATACATGGAAAAGAATCCAAATGAGGATTTGGAGTAGGCATATTCTGTAACAGCCCGAGATTTTATGAAAAAAAATATTCTTTTTAATTTTATTAATGTCTTGTGTTGTACGCTACTCCAAAAAGAAGCTTGAACAACACACATCATTGACTTGCCTTGCATTACACGCAATCGCGACCTTCCTCGATAGCGTGTGTAGTACGCAATACCGAGTTTCACTAAACAACGATATGCTATTAAAATATTATTATAACTAGCAGTTATGAATAGTAATAACAACCTTTTAAAATTTTAGAAATTTTAGCTCTCAAAATGGACTTTATTTTTGGATTCGGAGTATCAAATTTAGCCTAAGGTGAAATTTTGGTGATTTTCGGATAACTTTCATATTTTGATGAATAGTGAAAATTACTAAATTTTAGTTAAAAACAACTTTTTCAATCGAAATAATTAATATTGATAAATTATTAATTTGAGTGGTTTTAAAGTATATTTAGAATATATTTTTACAATTAAATACAATGTTGGTCATTGGATATAATTTCACATTTAAACTAGACATAAACAAGTGTCAATCTTTTGATAGATATTTTTTCTTAAAAACACGCTCTTTGTTTTAACAGCGGGATTTAATTATAAAATTAATTAATGCAACTTCTATGATATGAATTTGGTAAAATAGACTTCTTTTTTGAATTCGGAATATGAAATATAGCTTAGTATGAAATTTTGGCATTGTTCTAAAAAACATCAATTTTTGATGAATAGTGAAACTACTAAGTGGTAGGTTAAAAACTGAATTTTTCATAAAACTTAATTTTGCCGCTTCTGTGAATGGAATTTCGAAAATCCGAGAGACACGGTTAATATCAAGGACTAAAATTTGGTTCAATGAGATGAAAATAATTTTTTGGTGAATAGTAACTTTTTTACTTTTTTTCCGCGGTTAATAGTAAATAGGGTAACTAAGGGTAAATATGATATTAATATTACCCTAACACATGTCCTAATTCTATTGGACAAGTGTAATTCGACCAAAAAACAAACTTAGGAATAAAATATGACCATTTAGGCCCACTTGGATTAGATTAGGACATTTATTATTAATTTATTTAAAGAAGGGTTAAAATAGTTAAAATCAAAGTTTAATAAGTAAATCATTTTTAATATGGGGTTATACATAAGATAAATTCTATTGTAAATATTAATTAGAAATCTAAAAAGGTTTCCTACATAATGGTATTTTATTTATAATTTTTAGATATTAAATAATTTAATTTATTTATGACACAACGATGATGCAGTAATTACCCTTTTAAGGAAATATTAAAAAAAATTGATGTTATAAATGCTAAAATGAATGTAATTTAAGACTTTTTATGAATTAAACTAATTTTCTAGGTTACTATGATGTATTAGTGTTGATTTAATCAACTTGGTTCGAACATATAATTCTGTTATGACTTTCAAAAAAATCATATATCAAATAGTGTCAAAATTGACACAAAATAGTTTTTAAATCAAATATTATATTATTAATTGTTATTTTATTTCTAAAAATCTAAGGTTCGGCCAAATGACTTAGATAAGGATATATTTATTAATAATATACAATTTGGGGTTCGTTTGGCATGTTATAGTAAGTGTATTAACCATATAGTGAAAGAAAACAAAAAGACACAGTAAAAGTTAAATTATTTAACTTAGAGTTAAATCTATTTGATAAGGTTAAAATAATAACCTAAACTTGTCTAAATCCTATTGGATGATAGGATTTCGACCCATCCCCACTTTAGCTTCGAAATAAGACCATTTGAAACCATTATAAACCGATTTTGACATTAATATAAAATAATATTTTGAGGTATTCCTAAGGTGCCCCTCTCCTCCCTTATAAAAGGACACCTCCTCCCCCTCCTCCTCACACCAATTTGAGCACTCAAGCTCGGCCAACCCCTGCCAAAATCTCTTCTCCACTTCCCTAGAAACATCCTAGAGGTTCTGGTCTTCCTCAAAGACCAATTTTAGTGCCCTAAGAGGAGTTCTCAAAGAGGCGCTTCAAAGAAGAGGTAATTACCGTTACCAATTCTTTAATCTTTATTTCTTCTTCCACTTCTTCTTCATAGGTTGTTTCATTATGAAGTAATAACATAAGTATCACTCATATACTGATATGTTATTATAAGTATGAAACTACCCAATTTCACTATCTATCCATCCTACGGAAAAAAGAAATCACCGCGCGTGCGTACGTACGGAATACCGTCTCCACGCCGTGGTGTAATCAATTTTTCCACCACCACCTTACATGGATGGGTATAATGGTGTAAAGAATAACTATACATAGTTATTACAACATCATATTGATTCTGATATATTGTATAATCCACTCCAATTCAATTCAATATTTATGGAAATGATATCATCGCTCGTGCGTACGTACGGACTACCGTCTCCACGACGCGATGAGATTCATTCTCCATGTTAACCATTTAAGAATGATTATAAAGTATATATATAAGAAATAATAATGAAATATATGACATTATAAAGCTACTGGATTTATGTATATATATATATATATATGTATGTCATCTACTTACTTCCATTTCAAGACAATATGTAAAGGAAAACAGCGTTCATGCGTACGTACGGACTACCGTCTCCATGAACGGTGTTTTTCATTTTATTTATATATATATTATATATATATATATATAATGAATATATATGATATATAAATCATATTTTATATTCTGGAAGTAAGTAAATCATGATATAATTAATAATGATGTCAAGAACAACAAGTCAAAACACCTACGATAAATGAAACGATTTTACCCAAAACGCTTCTTTAACATGGAATTTACAAAAGAACGGGTAATATAATGTCATAAGTGAACCATATATGATATCATAACATTGAATATGATTCTGGAATAATTCAATAACATGATTTAAATAATTATACAGGAGGTTCGGACACTTACAAAGAAAGTCGGACATAAGGTAAGGGAAATATCACAATCTCATTTTTATCCGAGATTGTTTATTCGTTAGTCTTTACTGGGGTGTATTTTATCATCCACATCCATGTTTCATCAATATGTAATATTATTTCCATCCACCTAAAATTTTTTAAATCCATTTTTACCCTTCGGTGAGTTTTTAGTAGAGAATATGAAAGGAATCTTTTGTCGTTTTTTCGTACGAGGTACATTTTGACTTTTCCGACAAAAGTACAAAGAATGTTTTTTTAACTTATACGACATGAATGGATTTTTAAAACATTATTTCCAAGAAACTTCCTTTACAAGTTTTCAAGTTTATTTTTAATCAACTTCATTTAGTTTAGAATTGTATGACATGTTAAGAAAAGAAAAGTGTTTTTAAAAAAGAAAGGATATTTTCCTCAAGAATGGAGTTCAAGTGTTTTATCAAAATTATCTTCCATCTAAGATAATAAAGGGTTCTGTTTTTATCCTTATTATTAAATGGATTTGATTATGTTGTGATGGAAATATGTTTATGAATTCCTTTATCTTATATGAATTGTTTTATGATGTCATGTTGTTTAAGAATCCCATTTTTATTACATGGGTTATGCTATGATGTATGGTTTATGATTTTGTGGCACACATAAGAATGGTATCATTAAGAGATGGGTGGGACCTATATCTCCCTCCAATGCATTGGGTAAAGATTTTATATCTCATGAGATTGACAGGGCTGGAACGGTAGGTTATACCGGTTCAGTGAAACAGGACTGAAACGAGGGTTACTCGATTCAGAAAAGGACTTTGTCCACTAAGATAGTCTTGGCAATGAGTCTTGACTAACAAGAAATGATTCTCTATGATTATGCATGAATGCCACAAAGTTTCATGTTTTTTAGTTATGATTATTGTGATTACATTTTACTGCCATGATTTATCCCATGTTATGAAATTATGCTCTCTTTTGCAGGTTAAGATTTCCAAAATGTTATGTTCTTATGAATACGATGTGATTGATATTTCTTTTGTTTACCCTTACTGAGCATTTGAGCTCACCCTTTTATGTTTTCTTTTCCCCAGGATATAAAGAAAGGTTTTAGGTAAAAAAAAGGGAAGATCTTTATAGGAGATGTTGATGATCATTCACCACGATTAGAAGATTACGTTCCGAGTTTCCAAAGACACTAAACTATTACGATCCTTGTGTGTGTGTGTTTTGTTATGTACTAAGTATTCCGCAAAAGTAATGTAATTTCCATGTACGTCAAGATACGGGTCTCTACAGTTGGTATCAGAGGAAAGGTTTAGTCAACCTTTGGAAACTAGGATGCAAAAACGTTAGTGAGATCCCTAGAGATATTTCTAAGGTATGTCTAGGGATGTCCCTAAGGATAAGTATACGTATAAGATATGGTCCTAGAACTACGGTAACGATCTTAGAATTTAACCTAAGATGTTAGATATTGAAGGTACTCCCCATTTATTATGTTGTTTTCCCTAGCATGATTTTTGCATCTCACACTATTCTTTTTGGGTTTTAGAAAATGGCTAGAAACAAGATGATTCACAATAATGAAGGATATAATGGACAATGGAATGATATTCTTCATGAGCAACCAAATGAAATGGGATTTGGATGTCCAAACATCATTATTATGCCGAATCAGCAATCTCACAATATGATCAATAAAGTAAAATTTGGTATGTTTCCTGACTCGACTAATAAGAGAAAGATGGAGTTCCATGATGATCATAGAGGAAAGAAAGTTCAATTTCCCCTATGTAAATCATGTGGGAAGAGGCATCAAGGAGAATGTTTCAAGGGAACTGGAAGATGCTTTGGGTGTGGAAAAGAAGGACACAAAGCAAGTAAGTGCAAAGGAAAAGGGTCGGTTAACACCATGGATGAGGATAATGGTATTGCTACGACATCAAAAATGGTTAAGTGTTTTAAATGTGGAATGTATGGGCATTATGCAAACAAATTCCCTAAGGGAAAGACTCATGAAGAAAATCAGTATGGTCATATGGGTAGTATTTATGTGGATGATGATGAAGAGACTACAAATGATATGTGAGATGAAAGAATTTTTGAAGCTCGGTCAATGGTTTGAGAATGTAGTGGAATGATTACATGTTTATCATGTGTAATTTTGGAATAAAGAGACATATATGGATTGTTACACTGTTGTCTTTCCTTGTGTTTTGAAAGTGTATGATTAATGTTACCAGTATCCATGAAAGGTTATTCAGATATTTTTGGAATGTAGATGATATGCGCATAATGAATGGATAAGGAGAAAATTAAATGTTTGATAGTATTCATGAGCTCATGATTGATATAAGGACTAAGTGATATCATGGTTTGAGTATATAGAATTTTTAGGATTTCGGTATGTGAAAAGTGTTAACTTTTAACTGCATTCATGTTTTCACTAAGGTTCAATGGGTATTCAAGAGAGTACAAGATTAGGGCCTTTGAATGTTTGGAATGTGACCAACAAGATATATCTTATGATATATGGGGATCAACGATGGTATTAAATCTCTGGTAATCGTTTTCACTATGTTATGAGAATGGACTGCAGTATTATGGATAAGCCTAAAGATTGGAATGGATTATGTTGGACATAAGTTAGTATTGTTTAAGGATAGAAGTTTTTTCGATATTATTGATGGGATGTTATAGTAATATAGTTTTATAAAAAGGACAACCTGCAGGACGGGCGACAGCCCATCGCGTCAGACAAAGATGTGGGAATCGAACCCACAACCGAAGTGCGACTGGCCTTTATCGCCTACCACTGGCCTACAGGAAGTCCCTGTTTAGTAGAAACTAGTTTTATTATATTAAGCAGTATGATATATGGAGTATAAGTCCATTTTAGGAACCATATATGATTAATCTCACTATAGATCGACTTATGCATATAATTTTTGCTAACCTTTTGTTTGAGACATATGGAATGACCCGTCGTTCTATCACATAATCTGCTAACACTTCACGAATAACAAATTCAACTTCATTTATTTAAGAGATGAAGCGGAAATTGTTCAAGACACGAACAACAGTGAGATTGTACCAAAATAAATTAAGTATTTATTCTAATTCAAATTTTCAACTTTAGGGAAATGATCTTGAAAACCAAAAATGTTGTCCTAGTAATCTTATACCTGATGAATCAGATGGTACCTTATATCATCACAAATCTATGGATTTGTGATTACTGGCTTTTCCATAGCCATGTTCTCTACCACTCTCCATCAGAACATGATGGTTAGATTTCTCTTCCATATCCATATTTTTACCTATGTGGAAACCCAGCGATTAGTTTATTTGGGTAATCGTTACATTTCATACATTAGTTTTTAAAGCCAAGTTTTGGTATTCCTTTTTACGATGTGGGATTCTATTAAAGAAACTTGAGAATAGTAAACCATTTATAACCCCGACGAATTTCGAGGGCGAAATTCATTTTAAGGGGGGTAGAATGTAACAGCCCGAGATTTTATGAAAAAAAATATTCTTTTTAATTTTATTAATGTCTTGTGTTGTATGCTACTCCAAAAAGAAGCTTGAACAACACACATCATTGAATTGCCTTGCATTACACGCAATCGCGACCTTCCTCAATAGCGTGTGTAGTACGCAATACCGAGTTTCACTAAACAACGATACGCTATTAAAATATTATTATAACTAGCAGTTATGAATAGTAATAACCACCTTTTAAAATTTTAGAAATTTTAGCTCTCAAAATGGACTTTATTTTTGGATTCGGAGTATCAAATTTAGCCTAAGGTGAAATTTTGGTGATTTTCGGATAACTTTCATATTTTGATGAATAGTGAAAATTATTAAATTTTAGTTAAAAACATCTTTTTCAATCGAAATAATTAACATTGATAAATTATTAATTTGAGTGGTTTTAAAGTATATTTAGAATATATTTTTACAATTTAATACAATGTTGGTCATTGGATATAATCTCACATTTAAACTAGACATAAACAAGTGTCAATCTTTTGATAGATATTGTTTCTTAAAAACACGCTCTTTGTTTTAACAGCGGGATTTAATTATAAAATTAATTAATGAAACTTCTATGATATGAATTTGGTAAAATAGACTTCTTTTTTGAATTCGGAATATGAAATATAGCTTAGGATGAAATTTTGGCATTGTTCTGAAAAACATCAATTTTTGATGAATAGTGAAACTACAAAGTGGTAGGTTAAAAACTGAATTTTTCATAAAACATAATTTTGCCGCTTTTGTGAATGGAATTTCCAAAATCCTAGAGACACGGTTAATATCAAGGACTAAAATGTGGTTCAATGAGATGAAAATAATTTTTTGGTGAATAGTAACTTTTTAATTTTTTTACCGCGGTTTATAGTAAATAGGGTAACTAAGGGTAAATATGATATTAATATTACCCTAACACATGTCCTAATTCTATTGGACAAGTGTAATTCGACCATAAACAAACTTAGGAATAAAATATGACCATTTAGGCCCACTTGGATTAGATTAGGACATTTATTATTAATTTATTTAAAGAAGGGTTAAAATAGTTAAAATCAAAGTTTAATAAGTAAATCATTTTTAATATGGGGTTATACATAAGATAAATTCGATTGTAAATATTCATTAGAAATATTAAAAGATTTCCTACATAATGGTATTTTATTTATAATTTTTAGATATTAAATAATTTAATTTATTTATGACACAACGATGATGCAGTAATTACCCTTTTAAGGAAATATTAAAAAAAATTGATGTTATAAATGCTCAAATGAATGTAATTTAAGACTTTTTATGAATTAAACTAATTTTCTAGGTTACTATGATGTATTAGTGTTGAGTTAATCAACTTGTTTCGAACATATAATTCTGTTATGACTTTCAAAAAAATCATATATCAAATAGTGTCAAAATTGACACAAAATAGTTTTTAAATAAAATATTATATTATTAATTGTTATTTTATTCCTAAAAATCTACGGTTCGGCCAAATGACTTAGATAAGTATATATTTATTAATAATATACAATTTGTGGTTCTTTTGGCATGTTATAGTAAGTGTATTAACCATATAGTGAAAGAAAACAAAAAGACACGGTAAAAGTTAAATTATTTAACTTAGAGTTAAATCTAATTGATAAGGTTAAAATAATAACCTAAACTTGTCTAAATCCTATTGGTTGATAGGATTTCAACCCATCCCCACTTTAGCTTCGAAATAAGACCATTTGGAACCATTATAAACCGATTTTGACATTAATATAAAATAATATTTTGAGGTATTCCTAAGGTGCCCCTCTCCTCCCTTATAAAAGGACACCTCCTCCCCCTCCTCCTCACACCAATTTGAGCACTCAAGCTCAGCCACCCCCTGCGAAAATCTCTTCTCCACTTCCCTAGAAACATCCTAGAGGTTCTGGTCTTCCTCAAAGACCAATTTTAGTGCCCTAAGAGGAGGTCTCAAAGAGGCGCTTCAAAGAAGAGGTAATTACCGTTACCAATTCTTTAATCTTTATTTCTTCTTCCACTTCTTCTTCATAGGTTGTTTCATTATGAAGTAATAACATCAGTATCACTCATATACTGATATGTTATTATAAGTATGAAACTACCCAATTTCACTATCTATCCATCCTACGGAAAAAAGAAATCACCGCGCGTGCGTACGTACGGAATACCGTCTCCACGCCGTGGTGTAATCAATTTTTCCACCACCACCTTACATGGATGGGTATAATGGTGTAAAGAATAACTATACATAGTTATTACAACATCATATTGATTCTGATATATTGTATAATCCACTCCAATTCAATTCAATATTTATGGAAATGATATCATCGCTCGTGCGTACGTACGGACTACCGTCTCCACGACGCGATGAGATTCATTCTCCATGTTAACCATTTAAGAATGATTATAAAGAATATATATAAGAAATAATAATGAAATATATGACATTATAAAGCTACTGGATTTATGTATATATATATATATATGTATGTCATTTACTTACTTCCATTTCAAGACAATAATTAAAGGAAAACAGCGTTCATGCGTACGTACGGACTACCGTCTCCATGAACGGTGTTTTTCATTTTATTTATATATATATTATATATATATATATACTGAATATATATGATATATAAATAATATTTTATATTCTGGAAGTAAGTAAATCATGATATAATTAATAATTATGTCAAGAACAACAAGTCAAAACACCTACGATAAATGAAACGATTTTACCCAAAACGCTTCTTTAACATGGAATTTACAAAAGAACGGGTAATATAATGTCATAAGTGAACCATATATGATATCATAACAATGAATATGATTCTGGAATAAGTCAATAACATGAATTAAATCATTATACAGGAGGTTCGGACACTTACAAAGCAAGTCGGACATAAGGTAAGGGAAATATCACAATCTCATTTTTATCCGAGATTGTTTATTCGTAAGTCTTTACTGGGGTGTATTTTATCATCCACATCCATGTTTCATCAATATGTAATATTATTTCCATCCACCTAAAATTGTTTAAATCCATTTTTACCCTTCGGTGAGTTTTTAGTAACGAATATGAAAGGAATCTTTTGTCGTTTTTTCGTATGAGGTACATTTTGACTTTTCCGAAAAAAGTACGAAGAATGTTTTTTAACTTATACGGCATGAATGGATTTTTAAAACATTATTTCCAAGAAACTTCCTTTACAAGTTTTCAAGTTTATTTTTAATCAACTTCATTTAGTTTAGAATTGTATGACATGTTAAGAAAAGAAAAGTGTTTTTAAAGAAGAAAGGATATTTTCCTCAAGAATGGAGTTCAAGTGTTTTATCAAAATTATTTTCCATCTAAGATAATAAAGGGTTCTGTTTTTATCCTTATTATTACATGGATTTGATTATGTTGTGATGGAAATATGTTTATGAATTCCTTTATCTTATATGAATTGTTTTATGATGTCATGTTGTTTAAGAATCCCATTTTTATTACATGGGTTATGCTATGATGTATGGTTTATGATTTTGTGGCACACATAAGAATGGTATCATTAAGAGATGGGTGGGACCTATATCTCCCTCCAATGCATTGGGTAAAGATTTTATATCTCATGAGATTGACAGGGCTGGAACGGTAGGTTATACCGGTTCAGTGAAACAGGACTGAAACGAGGGTTACTCGATTTAGAAAAGGACTTTGTCCACTAAGATAGTCTTGGAAATGAGTCTTGACTAACAAGAAATGATTCTCTATGATTATGTGTGAATGCCACAAAGTTTCATGTTTTTTAGTTATGATTATTGTGATTACATTTCACTGCCATGATTTATCCCATGTTATGAAATTATGCTCTCTTTTGCAGGTTAAGATTTCCAAAATGTTATGTTCTTATGAATATGATGTGATTGATATTTCTTTTGTTTACCCTTACTGAGCATTTGAGCTCACCCTTTTATGTTTTCTTTTCCCCAGGATATAAAGAAAGGTTTTAGGTAAAAAAAAAGGGAAGATCTTTATAGGAGATGTTGATGATCTTTCACCACGATTAGAAGATTACGTTCCGAGTTTCCAAAGACACTAAACTATTACGATCCTTGTGTGTGTGTGTTTTGTTATGTACTATGTATTCCGCAAAAGTAATGTAATTTCCATGTACGTCAAGATACGGGTCTCTACATATTCACCAGAGAAAAAGCTAATGGATGTGGAAGAATGTGAGGATCTGGAATTGCCATCAGGACCAGCTTGTGCATGAACGGGGAGCCTAGCCAAACATCCATGTGAAAGTGCAGAGATGATATCATGATGCATATATAATGGAGGAGTTTTCCCTTGTAATTATAGTTTAGATATTTCCTCTAAGCGCTACAGGTCAGGTTATCTCTAAACCTACGGGACAGGTAAGGGTTCCCCATCATCCCTTAAAAGTGGGATTATCAAAAATCAATAAAAATAAGGCCTTTGGGACTTCGGGATGACATTGATGTTCATCTATTATTATTCTGTCCAATATCCCTTGGTATTTAATCTTACTCACAACCACAAACTTGGGTTTGAGGTAGATGATGATTCATCTATGTGTTTAAAGACATTCTCAACCGCATCTCAGGAATCATGGTTGATGAATATTCTATATGTACTTACTCTATTCTCAAATAGAAATATGGGTTATGGGAATACTAGTTATAAATTGTCTACATACGAATGGGAAAAGCTATAGAGTTGCATCTCCATCATGAGGTGACAGTTCCACCTAGGTGTATCATTGGTAACAGTATTTATAATAAGATTTGAGATGATATCATTATTTTATTATGCTTTATTTTATTTTATGACTACCATTCTGATGTAGTGTTAATTAGATCCAAAAGCCAATGAGGAATGAGTAACATAATTCTCTATATGGATAGAGTGTTATGACCATTACCCCTCACCTAGAGTTTGAGAACCTCATTGGGGCGTGGAATTAGGGCCTGGGTTCCTAGTCATCTCTAGAAGGGTGTAGTTTACTGTGGAATTTTTTTGTGATATTTATAAATTTGAATTTTTTTTAGATATGTATATATATATATATGAATATTATATTTTTTTGATGTGGGGATGGTGAGCTATGTGTATCATGTTAATAGCTGATTAAAAATAATATTTTTTATGACTTGTGTTGAGTTGTTGGTATTGAATACACTTTATTTATAGAGAATATAAATAGAATATATTGGTTTATTGAGGTCAGATAACTACTTAGTACTAATTATTTTGAGTATTATTTATCACCCATGCTTGTTCACTTGTCTGTTTTTTCTCTTATGTTTATTGAGATCAATAGATGATGTTTGTTGATGAAAATAGAGGCTAAAAAATTATTAGAGATATGTTGGATGATGTATTTAAGACTTTATTTGGGAAACCAAATTATTTTTTTATATTATCAATTGATGGTTCATTACATCACAATATCAAATTTTTATATGTTGTGATTCATTTACTTACTTTACACTATATTGTTGAAATGATTATTATATTATCTTGTCTATGATTTGTTATTGGTAATTATTTATATTATAGAGAAAATATTTATTATAGAAGTTGTAAGGTTATGTTTTGATTTAATTAATACTATTATATGTTTTTTGATACGTCATCATTATTCTCTATCCCCTGGCATATTAGAGGATGGTTCAAAGGGATTAAATACAGATATATCAGAACATGATATATTGATATTAGAGTGTTAGGTTATAATTTTGAGTTAGGAATATAATATATTTGGTTTCCATAATATTGAATAATTTTATAATGGTACTATATATTATTTATTTATAATAGAATACTACAAAAGTTACGGGCTACCAAAATTTTCTTGGGAATGAAACTTATTGATGACTCGTGACTGAGAGTATTTCCTTCAATAAACATTACGTATAAAAGTGGTAATAACGCATCATGTGTGTTCCAATCAATATATTTTTTATGTTATTTATTTTATTTAGTTTGGGAATTGTCTATATGTGGATGAATGATAAAGGTTTTTTCTATATCAACATTATATTCTATAATTATCAGATTAGATGTCTTAAAAAAAGTAATCACTAAGGATATAGAGATATTTCCATACAAACAATAGTTATATCTATAAGGGATTTAATGTTATATTATATAGTTGTTATTAAGTTCAATTAATATCTCACATCATGTTGGAGGCTCTTCCTGAACATAGAGGCAAATATATGATCTTGATTATATATAATTGATAGTGGTGTTCTGTGCAGCCTTAACAATTCTCTAATGTATATTCTTGAAATTTGATCGAATGAGAATTCCTATTGGATTGAAAGTGTGCAGACTTTATAAGAAAATCCAAAAAACCCATACATATTTATTTCCTAATGATGTACTTGGAATAATCTTGACAATGTCTATAGTGGTGTTTTCCCATTTCTATATTGGTATGGATAATGGTTTTATCATCCCCTTGTATTTTGTACTTTCATCCTTTAATTTCTGACATACAATACATATTGATGTATATTCCGTGATATACATCTTTATATCATCCCACCAATAGTTCTCATAGTGATATTGATACATATTTGTTGTTCTAGGATAGATAGAGACAGTTGAAATATGTGCATCATCCAACTACTCCTTTAACTCAAGATTTAAGTGTACACATAGTTGTGACCCAAAAATTAAAAATCATTATTTATTAAAATTTATCTTCAAGGATTTTCCTTTTTTATAGTTTACACTTTATTCTAAATTCCGACATCTTCTCTTTGATCATCATTTATCATCTATATAAGTGATGGTTGAGTAATAATTTGTGAAAGTATTGTTGATGTTCCTTGCTTTATGACATCCATGTCCATCCTTTTTAAGTCTATGTAGATCTTATCCTTCGCAATTATCATCAATGATAAAATAGTTGGATCCTTTATAATTATAGAATCTATAACATTATTTGATTTTCTAGGATGGTAGTGAATTGACCTCTAATAGTATTTGATCAACTCTAACCATCTTCATTGATTCATATTTAGCACTTTCTGTTTGAATATGTACTTGCGACGTTTAGGATCCGTATATATTTTTCACATCTCCCAAAAGAGATAATTATTGAATATTTCCAAATATAATATAACTAAATCTAACTCCAGATCATTAATTGGGTAGTTTTATTCAGGACCTTTCAACTACCATTATTAATATGCTATCACTTTGTCATTTTTTATTAACACACATACGAAACTCTTATTGAAGGTATTGTTGAATACCACCAAAATTTCCCCACTTTTGGATAGTGTGACTACATGTTTAATTTTAAGCTTCATTTTTAACTCCTTTAACCTCTCTTAGAATTCACCATTCCTAGAAAACGTGACTCCCTTCTAAATCTTCTTGGTTATAGTATTTGACAACCACGATTAATTTCTCCGAAATCAATGATAGTACCCAGCTATTCCATGGAAAATTTCAATATCTATCACATATGTTATAATCATCCATCTTTAAATTGTGTCTATTTTTGAGGGATCTACAAATATCCCATTTCTGATGATGATATTCCCCATGAATGATACTTAATATAACCAGAACTCACATTTGTTGTAATTTCCATAAATCACATCCTTTCAAAATATATTTATCATAGTACTTAGATACACCCCATACACCTACTTGATTTTGGATTATATTAAAATATAATTTATAAATAAATCCATGAATTTTTTGAGTTAATCACTTGATACTCTATTCATCATATCCATGAATATTTCTAGATCATTAGTGAGTCTAAATAGAATTACTATGAAATCATAGTGCTTCTACCTTGTACAAAAATAAATCTTGGGGATATGCTCCTTTTTCACCCTTACATGATAACATCCCAATTTCAAATACACATAAGTAATGTATTGTGCTCAATGAAGGTAACTGAATAAGTCATCAATCTATGAATGAGGATACTTGTTCTTTATCAGGATCTTTTTTAGATCATGATATTCAATGAAAATGTGAGTTGACCCATCCTTATTCATGATGAAGAGGACCAATGGACCCCATGGTGAAGCACTTGGACATATGAACCATTTACCCATATTCTTTCCTAGTTGTTTCCTCATCTCTCCATGTTCTAAAACATCTATTCTATATAGAGTCTTGGTTTACAGTAACACCCCAGGAATAATCTCAATTGAAAATCCAACCTCTCAACTAGAATAAGACCAGATAAATCTTCTGGAAACACATCAATGTATTCCCTTAAATTGATCATGTCTTCTAGAATGATACTTCCATTATACCCAATCATATGATCTATATACTCTTGCTCAAAGGGTAATAATATCATTTCTTGATATGTTGGTGTTAAAGAATATTTATCCTTCTCCTTGAACTTGTACGTAATCATGGGTCGATTCATGTTATAGATAGTGATTTCATTCTCGAGGAATTTTTTGTTGGATCTATACAGGGAAAGATAATCCATATATAAAATGGCATCAAATTCCACAAAAGGGGGTATCAAAAGGTTATTCAGAAAATTCATCCCAATAATTTTTATAGGGGATGAGTTATTTACTTGGGAAGAAATAATTTTAAAATTTTTCATTTTCAATGATAACTCTGCATCCATGATTTGTGCTGGTGTTGGAATAGTTCTACTAAAATTTCATGATATGAAGGAATTTGTAAAACCAGAATAAAAATATATATTTTCAAATTCCTGAATGAATAAGTAGTATACTTTTCACCTCATCATTTTCTGGATCCACCTAATTGGTTGTAATAGAAAAATATATTCCTTTCAAGATTAGAAGTAGTTCGTTGTCTCTGAAAAACATTGTCTTAGTGCATTGATTTGCAAAGTGACATGGTTCCTTGATGTTAAAGCAATGAAAAATTAACTAAGGGTTGAACATCGCATTACTCTCCTAAAACACATTTGTGGGTTTCTCCTATCGAAAAATATTATCTAGGTATCCTTCCATCCCACTCCTAAATTATTTCCTTATCCCCCTTTGGTAATTTTCAAGGCGATTCTGTGCACACCATTGACAAGTGAGATATTAAAATATCATAGAACTATTATATTTCTCCATCAAACATCTAGAATTAAACTCCAATTTCTATATCTTATCCCTGTGATACCCTAGAGACTATCTTCTTGCTTTTTTTACTTTGAGATCACATCAAAAAATATCCTCATAGCTATCAAAGTCTCTATCACCAAGGGTTTTCATATAATAGGATTTATCCCATCAAAGAAGCAGTCATCCTTATGTTCACTGGAAATGAAAAAGCCATAGGAATATCATGTATGTCTTGTGACGTTTTTCTCATTCTCCATGATAGAGTCGTTCTATTTATTATTAGGGTCATGGAAATCACATTCCATTTTTAGTCGGATAGTTTGAAAAAATATTTTTCAAAAAACTATTTTTGGAATTCCAAACACCCAATAACTTTTTTTATTCATCGGGCTTTATATTCTTGATCAATATCCATCACTGATCATATTCACCCTCAATATGATAAATAACCAGTATAAACTTCTCTTTTTCAGAACATTGACGGATGGAGAATTTCATCTCAATGTAATTGATCAATTATTTATTAATTTAGGGATTAGATAATCCATTGAAAGTTGGAGGCATTTTTAATATAAATACCTCAATTGAAACTAGTTCTTTATTAGAGGGATTTATTTTCTCATTACCATTTAGGTATCTATTCATAACCTTAGTCGACTGAGGGATTAACTTCATTAAGTTAGCGATTCTTACTCTAATTGGGTAGGGCATCTCATTGATTCATTCGTCATATTTCTCTTCAAATTGGTTGTTTACCTGATTCCTCCTATTTTTAGTCGTTGGCTGGTTTAATAGGAAAACTAAGGATGATTATTTTAAAACTATTAAATGCATAGAATGGAATAAAATGATGTTAAATAGATAACTTATATATTACTTGTATTTTCTTAACATATGAATATCTAGACTTCAATATATGTTATCCATGATCTATTTTCAAACATATATTCTTATAGGTATTTTCCCACTTAATAATAGTTTGTAGTGATCTTATAATTTTACCAAATTATATCTCCCAGGAGTGTCAAACAAGGTTTGGATCAAGGTCTGTTGTCATGCACGAGTTTCTATCCTGGTTAAACTCGATGCGATGTTTTTCGGTTTTACCCCTATGTATATTTCTGCCTGAGCCATATCCACTTGTAGTAACCATACAAGGGTTTATTTTCTTGATAAACTAATTACTCTAAACATATTGTAATTTATGTATGTTTTATTATACTTAGTCTTATCTCTATGGATTTCTCTATATTTTTCTATTACTAATCACAAAAATAACTAATCATATCATTTCATTCCAAATATGACAACTCTTCTTTTTATTACACAATAATTCATTATTTATTACATAAAATTACACATAATACAACTAACACATGGAAAAAAACATCTTTAATAAATTTTCCTTAACATTATTACACTTAAAAATACATGGGAAAACCTAGGGACATACATATGGTATGATATATAAATTACAATAACGGAATAAACATGGAATAAAGTTAATAAATTAGTAAATGTTACACAATAGGAATGAAAATGGGTTATAAAATGGGTTAGAATGATAAACATGAACAATAAGTCATTATATAGCATGATAATCATAAAATCAATATAGTAAATGTGTATACAACTTAAAACAGACAATCAGAATCATAGGTAAAGGTTAACTACCAAAAAATAATGTTTAAAAAAGTACCATAAAGGAAATAGTTTCACTCCATATCCAAATATGACTTCTCATGAGACTAAACATTACCTAATTCATTGGAGTGCTATATAATTCTTGGTGCACCCATCACATTCATTTCATTCTCATGCTTCAGTGTGCCACACATATCAAAAAACAATGAATCATTTATCAGAAATTTTTATTCAAAAATCATGTAGTATGTAATAAATACATGTATGTCCCCAATAAATAAGTATATGTTCATAAATGTGAACACCCTTGATAGTAAATGGGTACAGGTACTCACTATTAAATTGTATGGCATGGAAAATCATTGTGAAAATTTTTCAAGCATAATATCATTACTGAAAAACACATAAAATGGTTTGATGAGAGATAAAGGGGGTAGACATCATTTTTAAATAAAATTTTTAGTAATGGGGACATGGAAAAACATATCCCAACAATATTAATTGGAAATATAAGGTATAAGATAATTAATAAACATTAATAAAAAGAGAAAAAAAGAACACTTACATCAGTGTGTGACACTAAATGCTTGGGTGGATCTTCTTGAGATATTGGGGGAACCTTGGTAGGACTCTATATAATTGAGTGTTGATTAATAATGTTCTTAATTTATATTGAGTGATGATAAATTAGATATTGGGTGGGTTTATATAGGAAATTAGGGGAGATTTCATTAATATTTCTCAAACATAGGTTTTGGAATCTATATAATAAAATAACGAAAACCAAAAATATTCCCATTGTTTCAAAAAAAGGGTGGTAGTTTTCAATATTGTATAAATAAAATGGGTGTATCTTATGAAAATAATACCCTTTATTATGTGTTAGTCAGTCATACTCTTAAATAAATTATTTTATAAACTTAAAATATATTAATGGATTTGTGGGATTTATAAAGACATTATAAAATTAATCAAATAAATATAATTTCAAATTATTTTAATGTTAGATCATATATTTTTTCATTCATACCATTTATAGTCTTTATTACATTACTTTTGGGTCATTATGATGTCATAATCCACACCATAGATTTATAAGGTATATAATTATTACCTAAAAATTCAATACTCAGAAAATTATGAAAAATAGACCATTGGATAATTTCATCATTTTAATTCCAAAAATAATATTAATTTTACCTAAATAATTTTTTAAATAATTTTATTTACACTTTTACAATAATAATCAACATTTGTGGAGAAATATTGGTTTTATTTTGACAATAACCGTTTTTATACCCTTATAAAAATTACATTTGACATGAAAAAAGTTATATGATCATTTATATTTGAAATTTTTTTAATAATAACATAATTTCAATAAAATATTATTTATTTAAAAATTTCAAAAATTCATTAAAATAAATTTCTTAATTGAATAAAAATATTAACCAAAAATACAATTCAAGTTTTAATGGATTAAAATAAAAATATTTTATAAATTAATAATAATATGATGAAAATATATTCATTATTATATAAAAATAAAATATATATTTTTATATTATTATGGTCTTGATACATATCTCAATAATATACTATAAAATCACCTATGGGTATGGTGCACAATGGTCATACATTCATGGGGTTGTTCAACATACATGGTTTGTGAAAGGACACGATTTGAGTAATGAACCACTGAGAGAGGGGGTGAATCTGTGGTACCCCTTTTTCTTCTTTTAAGTTCCATTAAGAATGAGAACAACCTTTCTCTCCTGTTAAAGATATAATTCCCTGATGAGAAACAAACAAGCACACATCCGAAAAGGAACAAAGTGATTTACAAGGTTCACTATTCAATAAGAATAGCTACGTCCTAGGTATGGTTGGAATCAATCCAGCACCATACAATCCACTATGAAAACAATCCTTGGATTACAACGAGTAGGATATACCCTTGCACTCGTGAAGCACTGTGAAACAATTACTCCAGTGCATGTGCACCCTCTTAGAACAATAGGGCAAAGTTTCTTTTCTTGTAACAACTTATGTTTCCAGCACTTCCTTTAAAATACAAGTGTAAGCAGGTTCAGCACAAATCCTCACTTCCTTAACCAGAAGAGAGATAAGGATACCTTGGACTTGAGATAGATCAATTGCAGTCCAAACTTCTCATTCCTATTCTCCACTTCTAAATCTCCACTCCGAAGTATCCACTCAGATATTTCTTCTTCACTCTGAATTATTCAATACGAGTCTTCCTCAGTCTGAGAAACTCAATATGGTGATAACTAGTACAAGTTCCACATTCCGAATCTCCACTCCGAAATATCCACTCCGAAGTATCTAGTCTGAATACTCCACTCCAAAATCTCATTACGATTGGAACTACAATGAAAGATCATTCGGCCAAACACTCCCTCCTCTCTCTAGATTACCAGAGCTTATCTCTCTAATTCTTCATTAAATCTCATCCCGTACACTGATCTCCTTTTATAGGAGCTCCAAAGTGTGCTTAGGCGGGAAACCAAAATATTTTCCCTCTCACTTAGATTCAACCAAATAATAATTCCTCCTGAAATCTCAGAGCAATTAAGACTCAGTCAATGCTTCCAGAATCTTCTCAAATCTTCTTCTACTTCTCTTTCTTTGAACTTTGGCCTTTCCTGGATCTGACTTTGTTACTCAAGTTTCTTGGTATCACCTTCTCGGATCCATCCATCTTGAGTCTTCAGCATCACTTCAAGTCTTGGCATGACTCATCAACACCTTTCCAGCATGACACCACTTCTATTCACAGTGTGACCATTCATCACCTCATGGTGTGACTTCTGGTTTTCGGCTTCAACAATTCTCCGAATAGACTCCACACTTTTGGCTACGAACTTTAAACTTAGGAATTCAACTCTGAACTTCTCGCTATGAACTTCTGATTCAGGAAGTCGACTCTGTATTTCTATTCAGGAGGTAGACTCCGAAATCCTGACTCTGAACATCGACTCCGCACATCTGGTTCTCGTTGCGACTTCACCAATTCTTGAAACACCTTATCCACCCATATTTTTCTTGAATCATGAGTACCTTCATGTACTCAAAACTCTGAGTTAAAAAACAGCGAAGAATCGTCACAATTAATGTCTCCTCATCTCTTATCAGCCTGCTTAGGTTCCGAACTTTTCAAATCCTAGACACCGGATTCTTTCGAACACCAGATTACGAGTGTTCAAAATTCGTGGTTCCAAATTTCTCAAACTCCAGACTCTGAAAGTTCAATATACATGGTTCCAAACTTCTCATACTCTAGACTCTGAATGTTCAATATAATTGGTTCCGAACTTCACAAACTCCAGACTCTAAAAGTTCAATATACTTGGTTCTAAACTTCTAACTTCCACCTTCCGAATTCAATGGTTCCAAACTTCTTACTTCCAGATTTCGAATTCATTGGTTCCGAACGTCTATCTTCCAGCTTCCGAATTCAATGGTTCTGAACTTCTAACTTCCATATTCCAAATCCAAGGTATCTTTCCCTTATGAAAACTTTCTCATTATCAACAAAAAACAATTCATACAAACCATCTCTCCCTACAGGTTGGTCCTAACAATCTCCCCCTTTGGATTTTGTTGTCAACCAATTTTTCATATATCACCAAACATTGTAACCTCAAGCAATGAAATACTTATCAATAATTCTAAGCCTACGTGAGCTAACTCATTGTAGGAAACAAGAATCATTGACAGCAAAACCGTGATGTCTATAAGAAGTGAAAATGACATCGTCAACTTCATACAGCTTCAACTTAATGCACCCTGTAAACATCTTCAAGTTCTTCCCTACAACCACTCCAACAAATAGTTAGAATAGTTCACTTACATAAACAATGCCAAATTCACAGCTTACCCACAACTCTCTCTTTAAACAATAGATTTATGATACAAGCAAATTCTCCCCCTTGACAAAAAACAATCAAAAGGTAGGAGGAGATAGGGGTCAGAACAACATACCTTAGCCTTGAAGTGAAAGAGGTTGGACACCCATGTTCAACTTCAATATTGAGAATGATTCCTTTGGAAAGGGTTTCATGAAAATATCATCTACTTGTTCCACAGATGACACATATTCAAGTTTCATTTCATTATTTTCCACATTATCTTTGATGAAATGATATTTGATATCAATATGCTTTGAGCGTGAATGTTGTACTGGATTCTTGGTAAGGTTAATTGTACTTTGATTATCACAACCCAAGATCAAGGGAAAATTCACTTCAACTAACAAATCTTCCAACTGTGTTTTAATCCAGATATGTTGAGTAACAGCCATGGATGTAGCAACATATTCAACTTCAACTGTGCTAAGTGTCACTGAATTTTGCTTCTTCTAGTGGCATCCAACACAAATTTTTCCCATAATGAACACTCCACCAGATGTGGATCTTCTATCATCAACATTTCCTGCCCAATCTGCATCTGAATAGCCAAACAAATCAATGTTATTTGAGCCACTATATTTGATAATGAATTCTATTGTGCCTTTTATATATCTGAGAATTCTTTTTCCAACAATATGATGCGATTCTTTAAGAGCACTCTGGAATCTTACACATAAGCTAATATCAAAAACAATATCTGGTCTTGATGTAGTTAGGTATAACAAACATCCAATCATCTTTCAATATTCTTTCTGATCAACTTCTTTTCCTTCATCATCTTTTCTTAGTTTCGTTCCCACTGATATAGGAGTTAATACTGGATTTGAGTTTTCCATCCCAAACTTCTTGAGATGTTCGTTGGCAGAATTTTCTTGCGAGAGGAATATGAATTCTTTCTGTTGCAAGATTTGTAACCCAAGGAAGTATCTCATCTCACCCAACATGGACATCTCAAATACATTTTTTTATTTCTCTAGCAATCCTTTCACATATTTTTTCATCATTCCCAGCAAAAATAATGTCATCATCATAGACAATAACAATGAGTGGAAGATCTTGACTTTCCTTGATGTATAGATTACTGTCAACTCTTCCTTTCTTGAGGGTCATCTTCTTTAAGTATGCATCAAATTTGGAGTAACATGATCTTGGAGCGTACTTTAGCCCATACAATTCTTTCATTAAACTGCACACATAACATTCATTTTTCCCAACAATAAAGCCACATGGTTGATCAACATAATCTTCCTCTTTGAGATCACCATTAAGAAATGCGGATTTAACATCCATTTGAAAGATTTTGTAGCCTCATTTTGCAGCAATAGAAAGAAAGATTCAAATAGTCTCTAATCTGTCCACTGGAGAAAACGTTTCTTCAAAGTCAATTCCTTCAATCTGAGAGTAGCCTTTTCAAACCAATCATTCTTTATTTCTAATCACTTCACCTTCTTCATTCAACTTGTTCTGGAATACACATTTGGTTCCAATAATATTCTTACTTTTAGGCCTTGGTACAGGTTCCCATGTATCATTGTTTTCAATCTGGTCCAATTCTTCATTCATGGCATGAACCCATTCTGGTTGCTCAAAGGCTTATTTAATGTAATTTGGTTCCACTTTGGAATACAAGGAAGTATGTGATAAATAATTACTCGTTCTTCTTGTTTGAACCATGTGATGTTGATCACCAAGGATATTTTGAGCTGGAACTTGTTTCATCAGCCCTGGATATGTTTTTCATGTGTCTTTCTCATCACTCGATATGGCTGAATCTGATTCTTCATCTTGATTAGGGTTTCAATTCACTATATCATTTTCAAAATCATGAACTTCATCTTCCTTATCTTCCTTGTCTGTCTGGACAAGCTTATCTTTCCCCGGATTTTCAATGACTTTTACATCAACTGTATCCACAATTCTTACTGTTTCTTTGTTAAAACATCTATAACCTCTTCCTTCTGGTGCATAACCAAGAAAAATTCCATCTTCCCCTTTCAGCTCTAACTTTCCACGTCTTCCTCCTTTCTTCTTTATAATGCATGGGCTCCCAAAAACTTTAGCATGCTTCATACATGGTGTAATGCCATTGAAAAGTTTATATGGAGTCTTGTTTGGTTGAGGCCTGTATAAACATCGATTTTGAATATAAACAGTTGTACTTGTAGCTTGCCTCCAAAAATAATGAGTAAGGCCATGTTCAAGCAACATGGTTCTTCCCATTTCACCAAGCTTCTATTCTTCCTTTCAGCAAACCCATTTTGTTGAGGTATATATGGAGCACTATATTTATTCTGAATCCCATGCTTCTCAAGATAGTCTTCAAATTCTTCACTTCTATACTCACCACCATTATCTGTTCTCAACTTCTTCACAGAGTATTCACATTCTTTCTCACCTTTACTTCTGAAACTTTTAAACATTTTCAGGGCATCTGACTTGTTTTTCATAAACATAACACATGTAATGTGAGTAAAGTCATCAATGAAGGTGATTAAGTACTTGTATCCATTTGTTGATTGTCTACTCATCGGCCCACATATATCAGAATGTATCAGCTCAAGGGGTTGTTTTGAACAAATGTCAACCTTCTTATGCACAACACTTGTAATCTTTCCTTTCTGACATGTAGTGCACACCAATCTCTTCTTCTTGGAAAATTTGGATTATCACCAACATTATCCCTTTGAGTGATCTTGCTCATATTTCTCTATCACATGTGTCCAAGTCTTCTGTGCCACAACTGATTTTCTTCCACTACACTCATGTAAAAAGAGTTTTGTGAATTACCAACCTGAAATAGATTTCCTTTGGTTCGTTGGCCTCTTATAATAATCTTCCCATCTTCTAAACTTTTCACAATAAATCCATCTTTCTTGAGGATAACTTTGTTACCATCATCACATTATTGTGATACACTCAGTAAGTTGTGCTTCAGCACATCAACATACAATGTTTTCTTAGAATTCAATTTTTCATTCCCAATGATGGCTGATCCAGCTCCTTTGATATTTAAAGATTCATCTTTTCCAAATGTCACAGTGCCTTCTTTAAACCTCCTCATATTTTTTAGCAACTCCAAGTATCCTATCATATGTGAAGAACAACCACTGTCAAGTATCCAAGGTCGTTATTCCTTTGTAACTTTTAAATCGGTTTCAACAATAAGAGATTTTTCTTCTTTCACTTCTATCTTCACTTTCGGGCTCTAAGAATTAAGAACTTTTTGTTGAGCCGGTAACAGCACAAGACATCCTTTTGCAAGGTGTCCAGATTGTTCACACATTTCACAAATGGTTTCCAGAGGCTGGAACCTATTTCCTATCTTGACTTCATTCTTCTCAGCCTTCATCAAGAAAACCTTCTTACTCTTCTTCCTTTGAGGAGATTGACTCCCCCTCAATTTCTGCCATTCTTAACTATTGGGGTAGTGATAATATTGTTGATTAAACCAACACATATTCGATGTATACTCGAATCCACCACAATACCAATAGTACCCATTGATGGAGTACCTTCCTCTAAAGTTTTTGTTCTGAAACTTCTTTGTTTCTCTTTATTCAGCCCCACCAACCATTATTTTGTTAGCAAGATTGTTTTGCTGGAATTCTTCCTTCTCTGACTTTTCTTGTTTTTCACCAGTGTTAGGCTTAGGTTTCCTTGAAACTTCAGAGTTCCCAACAACGTTGGTCTTGACCACATAACTAGATTTCTCAACCTTCTTTTTCACAGCAATAACTTTAATCTTTTGTTTAATTTTATCTGAATATACTTGTTGAGAACTTTCACCAACATCAGTAGTTGAATTTAGAAAACAGATGTTTCTTGACTCGACTTTAGAGAATTTACTTTGACCCAGCTCTAATTCTTCCTCTTTTGCCTTTATCTTAGCTTTCATGTGATCATTTTGATTTTTCTCATCATCAAGAAACTTTTTCAAGTATTCAAGATCTTTCTCAAGTTCTACTTTAACATTAACTTGATTTCATGCTGAGGAACATTCATCTTCCAATTTTTTGTTAAGCTTCTCCATCCTTCTGACCTTCCTTAAAAATTCCTTCAATTCTTCTTTCAGATACATCTCCAGCTGAGTTTCTTCTTCTTCCGAGCAGCTGCTTCCGAAATCTTCATCATTCACTGTTGAATGAAGGTATTTTGAACACCATGGTCAACTGATTTTTTTGGATTCACCATCACTTTCTTCATCTTCTTCATTTATAGATAGAATGATTTTTGGCTTTTATTTGAAGAACTTCTTTTCTTTCCCCGACTTTCCTTTACCACCCTGCTTCTTCCATAACCTTCTTGGCTTTCTTTCTTCTTCATCACTGTCTTCTTCATTCTCCCTTCGAGGGAAATTAGCTACAACGTGTCCAATGCCTCCACATTCAAAAAACCTCAAGGGAATTTTTCCCTTTTATTTACCTATGCCTCTTCTAACATTTTTTGAAAACAAAGATAAAATATCATTAATATTTTTACATACCTCTCTTTCTGAGTCAGAGTCACAACCATCTTCTTCAATGAAGATCTTCATAGATTTTCCTTCTTCATGGATTTGAGTGATAATTATCAGTCAACCTTTGTCTTGGTCTTCATAGCCTTCTCCCTTGTTATCTAATAAGTAATGAGTGTGCTATGAAAATCATCAATAGATAGAATCTCTGAGTCTCTGTCTTCTAATGAAGATACCTTCACATCAAATTTATCAGGAATAATCCTTAAGATCTTGTCCACCACAGTAGAGTCTTTTAGTTCTTCACCAATACATCTGATGGTACTAAAAATATCGTTCACCCTGGTGAAAAAATCCTCAACAGATTCTTGCTCTCTCATCATCAAGCCTTCATACTTCAATCTCCAAATTTGATGTTTTCCTTCTTGACTTTTGTATTGCCTTCATATATGTTTTTCAGTCTGTCCCATATACCTTTGGTTGTGACCACTCCTTTTACTCTCAAGATTTCACATTCAAAAAGTGAAGACAATATAGCATTCTTGTCTCTTCCATCATTCTCAAGAAAATTCTTGTCAACAGGTGTAAGTGGAACATTGTCTTCAATGGGGGGAAACCCAACTGTTGCAGCTTCAAGAACATCATAACTAATAGACATGAGATACGGTAGCATTATATCCTTCTAGATGTGATAGGTTTTTCCATCAAATACGGGAATGCCTTTACTATTCACACAATTCAGATTCTCCATCAGAAAGGAAAATAAAGGTAACCTCCCTCTGATACCAATTGAAAGGACCCGATTTGAGTAATGAACCACTGAGAGGGGGGGAGTGAATCAGTGGTACCACTTTTTCTTCATTTATGTTACCTTTGGAATGAGAACAACCTTTTTCTCCTGTTAAAGTTATAATTCCCTGCTGAGAATCAAACAATAAAACACCCAAAAAAGAACACAATGATTTACAAGGTTCACTATTCAATAAGAATAGCTATGTCCTTGGAATGGTTGGAAACAATTCAGATCCATACAATCCACTAAAAGAAGAATCCTTGGATTACAACGAGTAGGATATACCATTACACTCGTGAAGCACTGTGAAACAATTACTCTAGTGCGTGTGCACCATCATAGCACAATAGGGAAAAGTTTCTTTTCTTGTAACAACATATGTTACAAGCACATCCTCTCAAATAATAGTGTAAGCAGGTTCAGCACAAATCCTCACTTCCTTACCCATAAGAGAGATAAAGATTCCTTGGACTTGAGATAGATCAATTGAAGACCGAACTTCCCATTCCGATTCTCAACTCTGAAATCTCTACTCCGAAGTATCCACTCCGATATTTCTTCTTCACTCCAAATTCTTCAATTCGAGTCTTCCTTAGTCTGAGAAACTCAATACGGTGATAACCAGTACAAGTTCCGCATTCCGAATCTCCACTCTGAAATCTCTTCTCCGAAGTATCCAGTCTGAATTCTCCACTTAGAAATCTCGTTATGATTAGAACTACCATGAATGCCCAGTCAGCCAAACACTCTCTCCTCTCTCTAGATTACCAGATCTTATCTCTCTAATTTTTCATTCCCTCTCATCCCGTACTCTGATCTCCTTTTATAGGAGCTCCAATGTGTTCTTAGGCAGGAAACCAAAATATTTTCCCACTCACATAGATTCACCCAAATCATAATTCCTCCTGAAATCTAGGAGCAATTAAGACTCAGTTAATTCTTTCAGAATCTTCTCGAATCTTCTTCTACTTCTCTTGTTTTGGAACTTTGGCCTTTTCTGGATCTGACATTGTTACTCAAATTTCATGGTATCACCTTCTCGGATCCATCCATCTTGAGTCTTCACCATCACTTCAAGTATTTTCATGACTCATCAACACCTTTCCAGCATGACACCACTTCTATTCACAGTGTGACCTTTCATCACTTCGTGGTGCGACTTCAGGTTTTCGGCCTCAGAAATTCTCAGAGTAAACTCTGCACTTTGTCTACGAACTTTAAACTCAGGAAGTCGACTCCAAAATTCTCTCTACGAACTTATAATTCAGGAATTCGACTCCCTATGTTCTATTCCGGAGGTAGACTCCGAACTCCGAACTCCGAACATCGACTCCGCACATCTGGTTCTCAATGCGACTTCACCGATTCTTGAAACACCTTCTCCACCCATATTTTGCATGAATCATGAGCACCTACATATAATCACAATTTTGAGTTACAAAACAACAAAGCATCATCAAAATTAATGTCTCCTCATCTCCTATCAACCTACCTAGGTTCCGAACTTTTCAAATCCCAGACACCGAATTTTGTCGAACACCAGATTCCGAGTGTTCAAAATTCTTGGTTCCAAATTTCTCAAACTCCAGACTCTAAAAGTGAAATATACATTGTTCTGAACTTTTCCAACTCCAGACTCTAAAAGTTAAATAAACTTGGTTCCAAACTTCTCAAACTACAGACTTAGAAAGTTCAATATACTTGGTCCTGAACTTCTAACTTCCATCTTCTGAATTCAAGGGTTCAGAACTTCTAACTTCCTGCTTCCAAATTCATTGGTTCCGAACGTCTGACTTCAAGATTCCGAATTCAATGGTTCTGAACTTATAACTTCCATATTCCTAATCCAAGGTATCTTTCCTTTATGAAAACAATCTCAAGATCAACAAAAATCAATTCATAAAAACCATCTCTTCCTACAGGTTGGTCCTAACAGTTTGGGTAGTGATCTTGATGAGCTTGAGCTTCTCCCATATATGGTCCTTCTCATGCTTAAGTTATTGTATATCACCTTAGTCTTGTTCATGGTTAAATACTAGTGATTCTATTTCCCTTAAAATATCTGTTAAATGGGCTTCATAGGATATGACCCTACTTGTTGATGCCATCAATTATCATTTCTATGTCAATAGGATTTTTTAAAACCCTATATTTATACTAATCTTGAGATCATTGTTAAACAAATATATTATCAGTTGTAATGATGATTAATGGTATTTTAAATATGAAACAATATAATAAATCCAAATAAGTGCTTGTATTTTCTATAACCATAATACATAATAAGAAATTTAATTAAATAACAAGGAGAATTTTATTTATAATAGTTTGGGTCATTACAATCTTCCTCCATTAGGAAATTTCACCCAAAAAGTTTTATTTTCCCACAATAAAATAGATGAGGGTAATTCGGTTTCATCACTTCCATAAATTCCCACCATTATTCTTCAAACATGTTTTTTCTCCACAAGACATTGACAAGGTGAATTGTCTTATTTCATAGAGACTTATCTCTATGTTCTAAGATCTTAACTGGTTGCTTCTTATGGAAAATATCATTCTCTAATGGCACCACCTCTAAATTTTGTACTTGTGAGGGGTTTGTTATGTACTTACTCAAGAGGGATACATGGAATATATCTTGTTCATGAGATAGGTTATGTGGAAGTTCTAGTAGATAGGCGACCACTCTAATGCGGTCGAGGATCTCAAATAGGCTCATGTATCTTCGATTAACCTTTCCTTTCTTCTGAAATATCCTAACTTTATCCCAATAGAGATATGCGGAGGAATTCCATTTCTCTAATATCAAACTCTATGACTCATCGATGTTTATCATCATAGATAATATATGGACTCTGAGAATCTTTTATATTTTGTTCAATGGTCTTAAAATTTTTCACCATTTCATTGACCATTTCAGGACCTAGTAGTTTCCATTCTCCAGCTTCACCCTAGCATATAGGTGTTCTACACATATTCCCATAAATTGCTTTATAAGGATCCATTTTGATGCTTGATTGGAATCTTTTATTATATGAGATATCAACCAGAGGATGATGTTTATCTCATCTTCAATTAAAGTCAATTGAGCATGATCTAAACATATATTTTAGTGTCTATATATTCTTCTCAATTTGGATAGCAATTTGAGGGGGATAATCCATCCATAATTTCAACTCAGTATTCAGATCAGTTTAGAGACTCTTCCATAATATTGAGTCAAATCATTGATCTCAATTAGATATAATCGATAGAGGTGTTTCATATATCCTCACCACTTATCTAATGTATGTCCTTGGATGTTTACCAAGTGAAATTTTTTCATAGATTGAAATGATGTGTTTAGTCATTATAAGATGATCTACCACAACCCGAATATCATTATTTAATCTTCATGACATTGGAAGACTTGAGATAAAGTCAATGGTGATGTTTTTCAATTTCCATGTAGTTATGGGTAATGGTTCCAACATCCCCTTGGATTCATTCCTTTCAGAATTTACTTGTGGACATATAAGACATCATGATGTATATTGTATGATTTCATTCTTCATATCTCCCCAAAAATAGTTCTCTCAGTGGTCCAGATACATTTTGTGCTTCCAGGATGGATAGAGAAGGTTTAACTATGTGCATCATCCAATGACTCCTTCCATGAATCAGGGTTTGATATTACACATAGTCATGAAACCAATAGTTCCAAAAGTCCCCAAGACATCTTTCAGTAAAGGCCCACTTCATTTCTAGAATCATATCATTTATGATATCCAATCTCATGATGACATCCACAACATCCCAACTAATTACCTGACGATAAAATGGAAAAGAGTTCCCCCATATGCTATCATCCACTCAAAAGGTCCTCCCTATGGTATACGCTATCGTTATTATCCTTGAATATATACATCAAGTTGTGATGGTATTCCTCCCTTAAATGGAATTTTATGTGAAGGTCCTCCAAATAATAACACTTCATTTTTTCTTGTCAAATTTATTTTTATAAATCCCATATCACAAGGCACTTGAGAAAATGAGGTTGGTCATGTGTTATGACTCTTCAGTGACAAGTGGCACACATTATTAACTGGAAGATATCCCATGACAATAGTCATTCATTGAATGACCCTTGGATCACATTACATCCAATATGATAGAGGATACTCCTACTAATCCCATTTCTTATAATAAATTAGCATAGAAACATGGGAATTTCAGGGAGTGGCCTAAACATGTCATTTTGTTTTGGAGGATCAGGGTTCAAATCATGGGAGTCTGTTTTTAGGGAGAGCCTCTTCCCCAGGATCCACCCCTCTGTCCAAATCACCCAGTTTCATCTGGGTGGGTAAAATGAGGCATGATCCACTCATCTGATGGATTTCTTTAACGAACCATCGCTGACCAGACCATTACCCTCTAGGAAACTCTTCCATCTTAGATGGCAACAGATCCTTCCCCGACTAGGGCTCTACCTATGGGAAGTGAACCTTTCATGGGGGAGTGGGGGAGACCATGTGTCGAGGGTTTGAAGAGGAAACAAAAGTTAATTACCTTTCAATAAAGAAAAAAATAATTTAACATAGAAACATCTACATTGGTCGGATTAGGTTGAGTAAACACCTTCCAAATATTAAAATGACACATTTATAATTAGGAAATGTTTTCCGAAAGGTAGTATACCAATCATGTTCTATCCTTTATCCACTACCCAATACAGCACTCCCGAGGCATTGTCCAAAGATTATGTGTATGACATTTTCCTAGATATGTTGACGAAACATCATCACATAAAAACAAAATTATTTCCTTATAAAATATATCCAAACCATGTTAAGTTAATATAAGGGATACACTGTCAAATCAACATGGTGGATCTCATAGTGGAACGACACCTGAAATTGTTAAATAGTAAAGATCCCTTCAATGTTCTTGTCTCGATGTGTTAAAAGAGTCACGACAGCTCGTCATTTGCACCACATATAATTTCCATGTCATTAATGGGGTGAGAATGGATCATTTTATCTCACCTCACTCCCTATTAATTAAACCCAACAAAATTTGACATCATTTAATTTCATATCTACATGATGAATTTTAGAAATGAGATATGCCCACAATATATAGTGCACCTATATAAAATCCAGCCCTAAATGGATGAAAAATACATCAGGCCCGAAGAGAGAAATACATCAAAAGAATTGTGTATCACGAATCTCGAAATGTTGAAAAATATATTGATGAGTGAAATTAGATCATCAGGCGGTGCTAGAATCTTTTGAAGTAGGTGTCTCATGTGAAAACCAAATAATTTACACATCCCATGTTCGAAAAAAGTTCAATAAATTAAAGAGGGTGGTAGTGGAAGTAGTAGCCATGATAAACATATTCAACCCATCCCATAGAGATGGGGGATATTTTAACACAACCTTAGAAGTCGATAAACCATGCTCAAATGTTTTTGATAATATAGTGGGTGGATCACTATTCTAAATGGATAGAGGATTTTTTACGTTAACCTCATCTGAAACAGATGATAGTATTTTCCTGTTTATCGGGAATGCTAAAAAAAAGAATCCTCCGAGTATTTATTATCATGTGACCTGACTTCCTCCCTAAGAAAACACACAATAAAAATAATTCAATTCCATTTGGATCACCATTTGTTAGAGAATCCCAATAGGACCAACAATGGAGAGTAAGAGGCTTCATGGTGGGAACATACAAAATTAATACCTCAAGGAGGCCGATGAAATACATGTAATTAATTAAATATCATTGAAAATATTTATCACCAACCCTGAAGATGATATAGAAAACTACCTTCATACAAAGGGATATTACGAGGAGGTTCATATTCATAATATGGTCTATAATAATATGATTTAAGAAGGTGCGTGTATTAAAAACCATAAAATTTCTATGAATTTGGGGATTCCCTTAACTACTCTTATACTACAACCTCAATGTGCATATTCCAATGAAAAGGGTAAAGGTGTGTCCATATCTCAGCAACAACTCAAAGATATTGAACACCTCACACTAGAGGAAAAAATTTTATTAGTAAGGGGGAGAAATGAATGAGTTGAAAATAATCATTACCAAAATACTCTGAGGTAACATCCCTACTAGATATGTTCTATAAGAATAGAATCAACCTATTCTACCACTGATATATTTAAATAATGTGGGTTATTTAAGGAAACTAAAATATAACTAGAATGTCTGCTAAATTTTAAGAAGAGACAACCAACATATTTGGAACCCACAATATAACGGTATTGGGAGTTCCTTTCATTGGGTAAATGACGATAGCTAGGTTAGGAACATCCAGGTAGACCAGGCCCAGAGGTTACCCACCATGGGTTCAAATAGAGCCACCATAGATGGCCCTAACTTTTACTGACCTTGTTCAATATCCAGTTCATCCAGACATTCCTCAAGGTATTATAAATACCATTATTTCATTGGAAGATTTATTGGAATCGATGTAAGGACTATGTAAATCAATATAGTCAGAAAAAAATCCTTACCCCGAATGGGTGGATCGAGCTCCCCTCGCCCTCCAAAATTTTGGAACCCTATGTTTCTAGTTTTTAATAATGTGGGTGACCCAGAATTGCATTTGATGTATTTCATGTCTTACTATGATCCCATGATGGGTACCCGCAAACAAAAATAAGTAGTGGAACTTGGGTGCATCATAGAAACACTAAAATTTCCATCCTTCATATGGTACTCTAATTTCTGAACTTTTTTAATCATGGGATGATAATATCTTTTTTGGTAGTTTGTCTTTCAGTTCAACTTGATGGTGTAGAAAGAAAAAATCGTTGAACTCTCAATCTTCAAATAGTAGGAGATTGAAAGTGTCATGGATTTATTTGTTATCTAGAAGGGGTTAACCTAATCCCTAAACCTATATCTTCCCCATGAATATTTATTGTCCCTGTGTATAGATAATCTTCATTACGATTTGCACACACTGCTCATACATGTGAAATATACAGGTGTGTTTTGTGATCTTGTATCATTTGTTAAAATATTGGAAGATTCTATCTTCCAAACCAAGGAAATGTACAGATTAATTTCATCAGTTCAATAAAAAGGTATATAGAAGGAAGAGGCTATCGTTATCATGCTTCAGACAGCCCCTACAGCAGCTCCGGCTCCAAAGCCTGTGTCATATCATGTGGAACCCCCTCTATGGCATCAGAAAAAATGACATCCCCATTAGTATGAATGGAATGGTTAGAGGGAAAAAATTTGAGTAAATGATTAATAAATTTTATCCATTCCATGATGATTACGTCTCCAACGAATTCACATCTGATTTGGATAATAGTTTACTCAACTTGTCGAAGCCCAAGAGGCCCAATTAGGTTGGTCTTCATGACCTCCCAAAATATTTCCCCTTTCACCAGATATCGATGCACACTATTAATGAATTATTTATTTTTAAATACATCCCCAAAAAATGGTGTACTAAGGTTATGTAAAGCTGGTAAAACAACATTCCCATGTATCATGTGTTTCTTCTGCCAATCTGAAGGAAGAGGGTGAATGTAAGGAAAATACCAGTAAGAATGCACATAAGTTCGGTGATTTTATGATTAGAAAAGCTATCAAATGGATTCATTATATCCTCTATTGATTGTTAAAATCACCAATTTTTTCCCTAGTCATTTAGGTTATGGCAGAACCAAGTCCATCAGCACTGCAGTTCTCTAAAGGCAATTCTTTTAAAAAATGACATGGTTTTGAGGAAAAAAAATATAGGAAGATGAATCTATACTAATGTTGAAGTTTTCTATGACACTCTCAGACTTCATTCCTTATTCTTAAAAACCATGGAAACTACCCCACCAAATGGTACCATGAGATTTAATCTTCCATATGGAATCCTAATCATATAAATAATTAATATTCAGTTCCATTAATATCATTAACTTAATGGATCCCATATCTGATGATTAATATGGAAATGAACATGATTTATCTACACATGATTTGGGAACCAATAGATGAGGCCACATGAGACAAGGGTAAAAGGGAAGAAAAAGTCATGGAAGAACTCAATGGCTCATCACCTCCCGGATCAAACTATATATTCCACAGAAACTCATAGAAAATCCCACTAATATAACCGAATAGAGAAAGAATGTTCCCCCCAGATATTCTAGGTGGTGCCTTGACCCAATCTTCATGGAGGATGGATTAGAGTGGATGAGATTACCTGATCAACCATGACAATTAGGAAAACCTATTTGACCTAACTACCCATGTGTAGAAGAACCTTTAACTCATGTTATAAGGGTCGATCTACCTATAGAAAGTACTTTTATTCCTAAAGTGCCAATGAAATAACATCCTTAGGCTTGGAAGCACAAACCTTTATCCTAGAAGTATAACATTATAAATAATATGGCCAAGGTGTTGGCTAGGATTTCTATCCACGATATTCTGTGTCTATCGAAATACCTCCACATAGAACTATCAAAGGGTTTACTATGACCTCAAGAGTGTGAAGCAATGTTTTCCACTACTGAAATATCATGTAGAAATCGATCCTATGGAATTCCACAAGGTCATATAATTCATGTATCAGGAAAAAGGTGTTATTATAAAAGGACACATTAGACCCTTGTCTGTGTCTGGCAGGATGAAGTACATTAATATCTGATGGGATTGCATTAATAGTGGCATAGGATTCAACCTCATTCAAGTCTAAATAGTTTATCGAATATGTTACAATGAGTCCCAATTTTCCACTTCTACTCTAATGAAACATGATTATGAAAAAAGAGGGAAACCCCCTCTCAATATAATCATTCTCAGGGATCATTTTGGTAATATTGTATCTAAATCATGATTTCCAGTTATTCATAAATATGAAATTTTCATCACTTATCTTGGAAGGCCTTGGTTGCATCAGTGTGTGGCAGTCCCCTCATCATACCACCAAGGCCTCAAGTATTTCATAAATGATCAAATTAGGATGTTTTATGGTGATAAATCTACATAATAATCATACGAATTGTAATATATTAATGAAGTATTCTACCAAAGAGAAGGTAAAAACCCATGACTGATGGTTTCACCTGGGTCACTACCCCCAAATGATTTAGAAATAAACCTATTTAATCCTATAAAACAACTTAGATACGAACATATGGTTCCCATCAATCAGATCGAAAATATAATCTTTTATGTGGGTATATATTCAACAAAATTCATGATAATGTCCATGAATATTGTGCACAATATCACTAAAAAGATCGTTGACTCTCCAGATAGTGGTAAAAGATCATGTAAAAAGGCCATCATTCTATCCCTTGTACATCAACAGATCCCTACATCATCATAAAAGTTATAAAAGGATGTTATGTTACTAGGGAAGTGTGAATAAACTCGTGTAATCCTCATCTTTCATCCAGAACTTCAAATAAACCCCACATTTTCCTTTGGGTCAAAGAAATATTCTTTGTCTTACTGATATAAAGATATTGACTCCTCTCATAACTCTAATAAGTATTATTCATCACATATCCCCCTTAAGAGTGAGGGAGAAAATGTATAGGAAGTGGAATAAAAAGAGGAAGAGGAAGAGGACCCCATGGATTCCCCTATAGAATTCATGGAATGTTTATCTACCAACATTGACAATCTCATACTGGTAAATATGAGTACAGTGGATGACACATGGCCCATATTGATTAGTGCTACCATGTATTTGAAAAAATAAGTCTTTTATACATCATTTGTTATGAAATAGTGGAATTTGTTTTTCTGTAATTACAATGAAATTCCCATCCTCAATCCCAAGATGACACTCACCACCTGTAGTTTCCATGAAACCATCAGGGTTGAAAACAAGAATCTAAACGGACACCCCAAACTAATGAAACCAAAATTTATGCTGAAGTTGACAAGATTATTAGGGAAAATTTAATTTGGGGAGTCCAGTATCTGAAATGGATCACAAATATAGTCCTCGTAAAGAAAACAGAATGAGAAAATTAGGGTATGCATCGACTTCACAGATCTCAATCGACATTGTTAGAATGATGACATCCCAATTCCAGTCATAAAGCTAACAATCAATGCTTAAACTGTCTATCAAACCTTCTCCTTCATGTATGTATATTCTGGGTATAGTAAAATTTAAATGGACCTAGAAGATAAATAATCCACCACCTTTATGGCCCCCATGGATTATTATACTATTGGGTTATTCCTTTCATCTTGATGAACATCAGTTCTACATATCAATATTTCATGCATTGAATCTTTAATCCCTTCCTGGGGAAGTCATTCAAGTCTCGTGTTGATGATTTTATTTTAAAATTATTGAAATGTTTCGATCACCTTTGTGATTTGGGAATTTTTTTCAACAAACTAAGAAAAAATGGTCTAAAGATAAGTCCCCTTAAATGTAAATTCAGTGTTACCTCAGGAAAATTTCTACGTTTTATGGTATTCCATAGTTTCATCAATGTAGACTATGAAAAGACTATGTAAATTCATGTTATGTCTCCTCCTAAAAACATCAATGATTTTAACGGGCCATAAAGAAACCTTGACTACATTTGATGCTTCATGAAAAACCATATGAGATAGTGTTTTCCCGTGACTAGGTCAATGAATAATGGGTTCAGGTTTTAGTGGACTAATAACTGCTAAGAAGCATTCAACAGCCTCAAGAAATATCTCTTAATCCCACCAGTGTTGATGTCTCAAGTTGAAGGAATGTCACTCATCCTGTACATGGTGTCTCTATAACATTCACTAGGTCCCATACTAATAAAAAACATTACTTTTAGATCAAAAAAATCATTTAGTATCTCAGTTGTACAATTATTGACACTAAGAGTCACGATTCATATATCAAGACGAGTTGTGCAGTGTTAATCTTCATGGTATAAAAGATGATGGACTACCTTGAGCACTCTAAGGATCATTTTTACTATAATTTAAACCCTCAAAAATAAATCATCAATCATTCTATATTGAATTCATGTTTGGAATGGTGGGAATTCATCTTAACGTGGATTTTTAATTCAATTTGTGCCTCAGAAGGCGGTAAAGGCCATACATTAGTAGACTTCCTTGTAGAACATCCATATGTCAAAATAATGTCATTGAATATTAAATTTCCTAATGAAGAGACCTTATCTGTTAAAAATGGCCCCCGTATATGGGATGTTTTTTTAAATGCATCAAAATGAATTAAAGGGAAGATAATGGAAGGCCTCAAGCTCAGAAAAGTAGGGTTGAGACACATTCTCATCTCTCTAGTAATGGTTGTCTTACTTTACATTTTCATGTTGGTAGAAATATGCACAAAGAATGAGATTGAATATCAGGCCCACATTATAGGAATATAAATAGCACATGAAATTAAAATAGACCACTTTAATGTAAAAGTATGTTCAAATTTTTTTTAAGTATAACAATATGGACTATGATATCATGAAATAAGATCTAATAACCTTTCATAATTATGTCTGGGGACTACTGGCATAATTCCCATCAGATCCAACGTTGAATCACATCCCATGACCATAGAATGTATAGGAAAATGTATTTTAAAATATAGTTATTGATTTAGAGGATCAAAATTAGGATGAAACAGTCATCGTAAGTGCTCACTGCTGAATGGTGTCGCCTTTTTCTCATGTTGACATGAAAGAAATCAATGACGTTAATTCTATCAATAAACCAAATAATCATAAATCTAGTGAGATGATTCCCATTATGGACGACCTCCAATGTGGAGTGATCTCATTAGAAATAGCTAGAATGTAGAAAACCTGAAGATGAGAAACCCACTTCAAACATTTGGATGGCCAAAATCACCAGAATGTACTCTATAAATGGGGCTTTAATGGACTCTTTCTTTGGTGAATTGATAGAGAATAAACTACTTATGTCATGAAATATGTACATATGAAATCCCACAGTGCCCAATAGTTAAGGTTTTGTATTTCGAATCAAATATTAAGGCTTGTATAGTTCTAGCCATCAATGACATTGTATTTCATGAAATTAACCAAAAAAACATTCCTCCCAATTGCACACCAACTTCACCCATAATCCCTCGATGTTTCTGCACATATCCAAATACTTCTGGCCATTTTCCATATGGGAATGGATTTGTTAGGGATTTACCCTCATGTTGTGGACAATTAATTTAAATATATCCTCCCTACAGCTAAATTTTTCTCCAAATGTTATAAATCAATACCCATCATACAAGTGAGGACCAAAAGTATTTTTTAGATTCATGAAATCCAACATCTTTTCCAAATTTGGTGTCCCTTATACAATACAGGTAGACAATAGCACAAATCTCTATTCTACTGAGTTGGAGAAGCTATATAAAAAGTATAATATCCAATGTAACTATTCATATCGCTATTATGTAGATGATAATAGTTCGATAGATGCCTTCAATAAGACCTTTCCAATGAAACTACATAATATAGTGGATAAAGATAAAAAATTCATGGAATAAAAAACTCCTGCATGCCTTGTGGTCATACAGAACTATAACCTGCACTGCCACATATTGTTGTCCTCATATTCACTTGTATACGTGACATAAGCAGTCCTTCCTAGTAAGGTACAATTTCTCTAACTTGATATTTTCATCTATGATCAACTATCAAAAGATAGTCATTCCAAAAAAATGATTTGATGAATTAGCGAAACATGATGAGAATAGACTATAAACTTTTCATCCCATGGAGATCGATCAAAATCGTATTGTATGGGATTTTGACAAGAATCTTTTCCTCTTCTTATTACTCCAAGTATAACTAGTAATGGTCCTCAGGACCCCGATGATACAAAGGATGAATCATTTAAAGCATGATCTAAAGAGGTAAGGGACTTGTGTAATTAACAAGGTCTACTCAAATGGATCATATTCATTTATCCTGATGGATGGATTGCTAGTTACAACCCCCACTAATGAAATATTTCTCAAAAAATACTTAATGTGATAAATACACACCTCATCCTCATCGTGTGATAATAAACTAAATGAATTATGATCCAAGATGAAAGGTCTTTAAAGGAAAACCAAATCATCCTCATAAAATGATGATAAAATGCATGACATATGATCCTAGATAAATGAACATAAATGGTACATTGAATCATCTTCATTCTATGATGATAAACCGAATAACATATGGTTTTAGAGGAGATTCCTAAAGAGGTTCACCAAATCATCCTCATCACACGATGATAAACTCCTTAAAAAGTGGACCTAGTTGAATGACCTTGAAAGGCACACCAAATTTTTATCATCATTTGATGATAAACTTCATGACATATAGTTATAAATTAATGAACTTAAAATTCACACCAAATAATCAACATAACATATTGATAAACTTTATGACATTTGGTCCTAGTTTAAATACCTTAAAAAGAACACCAAATGGCCCTTGAAAAATGACCTTAAATGGAAATACATACAGGTAAAATCATTTAACCTAAAAAATCAAGAAAAAATAGCCAAATATTTAATAATTTTGACATCATAGCCTAACTTCCTTGTTGCATGATATAAAACTACATTGTTCACATCCTTATTTAATGATATAAAACTGTATAATAATTTGATCCTTTCTAAAGAAAATCACAGTCCTTGGGGATGGTCTCCCATAACAACTCCATTCTAAAACTATGTCTGGATTGATTGACATATCAATGAGATATATAGTGATTCATAGACCATATGTCATGGGCACATCCATGAAGTAAATAAATTCACCCTCACTTAATTACAAACAATGATCTATGTAAGGGACATCACACTCCTCGGACAATGCCATTCCAAATGCTTCCTTTATTATTGGAAACATTCCTTTAAAACATCATACTACTTATCGAGGGAAATTTTTATCTATATAATATTTCCTCATCCATAATTGATAGAATTTATAATTCCTTAGGACATATTTATTTGTATTATTCATTAATATGCCCCAATTTTGATTTGCATATGTTACCCCAAAAATTCATGTCAATCAGAGGATGCTATTGTTTTAATTTTCAGTAATACACCCCAATTTGTATTTCCATAAGTCTCCCCCAAAAGTCCTATCAACTAATGGAACATTCTTCCATAGTAGAAGCCTCTTCTACCTCCATAAACCCCAATACAAATCATGTTGGGAACCATTTTTTAGGACAAGGTTCATAGTCATTACCTACATTATTTTACTATATCACTTATCTATATCCAAGAATCCCTATGATCAAGGCTTACAATTTTCTTATTTAACTCTGAAGTATTTTAAAACATCCTTGTCCTGTTATGCCTTATATCACTGATAGTTTCCATGATGTATTGTAATGACCTAAACTTTTATAAATAAAAATATATTTTTGATTGAATTAAATTCCATATTAGGAATTATGGTTATATAAAGCACATGCACTTAATTGGTTTTATTATAACCTATAAAATTTAAAAGGACATTAAAAATCATAAATATTCATAATACATACTTTGAACAAATATTAAATGATTTTTATAAATATAGGGTTTTGTTAAATCCAATTTACATATTGAAAGGAAGTGATGGCCTTGACCAGTAGGATCATACCCTATGAAGCCCATTTATCAAATATTTCAAGGGAGAAAACATCCATGGTATCTTCCCTTGAATAATACCAATCTATGATCCAACAACTAAAGCATGATTGAAATGTCTTATGGGAGAAGTTCAATCCCATCAAGATCATTGTCAAAACCATGTATGTCGAACCACCTCATGAAAACCTCACCATCACACACCTTACACATAAGTAATTTACTAGTTTTATAAAAGGATATGTATCAAGATAATAATAATATGAATATATATATATATATATATTTTATTTTCAATATACTAATGTTTATATTTACTTCTTATGGTTTTTACTTTATAAACGATTTTTATTTTAATACGATGAAACAAAAATGGTATTTTTCGGTAGTATGCAATTTTAATTAAGACATTCTTTCTAATGAATTAATCAATTTTAGAAATAAAATATATTGTAATAAAATATTATTATTAAATAATATTTATTAAGAATATTTTATAATATAAATCTATGAGGTCATGAATAATTTTTACATGGGTTCGATAATAGTTAATGAAAAAAACACCCAGAATTTCTCAATAAGTTTCAAGACTTTTATTAAAAGTAATAAATCACATATTTAGAAAATTATTTTAATAAATTATTATTATCTTTTGAATAATTGTTTTTAAATTATCCAATGGTTAATTTTCAATAATTTTTTTAGACAGTAAAATTTTTATGTAAAATTTAGGTGCTATATAAAAATACGATGTGTATTATGACATCATAATGACAAAATAGTGTTGTAATAAATGATATAAAAGGTATAGAATGAGAAATGTATGTTTCCCCTTTAAAATAATCTTTTTTAGGTTATTTGATTTGTTTTATAAATCGTTTAATAATCCTCTAAAACCAATATTATGTTTTATGGTTTTAAAATCAATTGTTTATAAACCTGACTCACATCCACATCACCAAGGGTAATATTTTAATTATTTATGTTACTTTCCATATAAAATAATTAAAAACAATTATATTTGGGGACCCCATGGGATGGTTTTTGGTTTTCATTACATCATTACATTGAATCCAAAACATATGTTAGAGAAATAATAGAGAACTCTTATATCTTTTTATATATAAACCCACCCAATATCACATTCATGTTCACTAAAGAACCTTTTTTAACATAATTAATTTTATCTAAACTCTCTATAATACTCCCATTGTTCCCCAATTCAGTAAAGAAGCTCCTTATAAGCTTTTAGAATAACCCACTCATGGTAAGGGATTCTTTCTTTATCCTCTTTATTTAGGAACATTTTATACATTTTATTTCCAATTACTAATGTTAGGATATGTTTTTACACACCCCTATTACTGTAAATTTTATTTCCAAATGATTTTAGACCCCTTTATCTCTTGTTATTTCATTTTATGAATATTTATGTACATTCTTTATGCTTCCAAAATTGCACTGTGATTTTTCATTCCAAACAATTTTTTTGTGAATATCCACCCCCATTTTCACTCAATATATTTCACCTATATATACTTATAATTAATTAATTGATCAATTACCAGTATGTAACCAATATTTTCTGATATTGGGAATAAAATTTATGAAATATTTCCTTATTTTATATGATCTATGTGGAAATTTTATGCATATACATGTTATGAAAGCGATCAGTGTGCTTAGAATTATATACCCCTTTAATGCATTGGGTAATGTTTTACTCTCATGAGATATAATAAAAGGTATTAGGGAGTTATCCTAATCCATCATGGAAATTTTTCTATCATGTTCTTATGTCTTGATAGTTATCCTTATCCAATGTTTATGTTGTCGTGTTTTAATTTGATAACACATTTCCCATGTTTATATTATGTTACCACGTTATACAAAGAATTATTGTACATGTTTATGATTATTACCCATATAATGTCACATTTAATATCCAATTGTCTAATACATAATAATTTATTCATGTTCTTATTTTTTTATTCCCTTATTGTGATTTATATCTCACGACGTTGTTATGTACATCCCCAACATATCCCATATAATTATAGAGGATCGACTATTTCTAAGAGAATGTTATGAATGATTTAAATAATGTTGTTGAGTACCATGTTAAATATTTATTCTATCTACCTAATTCCCAAATACAATAGAATTCATGATATTCTGGATTGTATTATGTGTATTCGTATGTAAGAAATCATGAATTGATGTGTAAAGAAGAAAATGGTCATCATACTTGGTATTAGAGGAAAGATTAGTTATTTTTGGGATTGAGATTAGAAAATTATATTGTAATACATAAGTATAAGACTAAAAATAATAATAAATCCATAAATATTGGTATATTATAGATTAAGTGGCTTCTAGGAAAATAAATCCTTATCTGGGTACTTTAAGTGGATATGTTCTGTGCAGAGATGTACCTAGAGGTAACATCGAAAAACACCGCATTGAGCTAGACAGAAATGGAATCTAGTGTATGAAAATGTTCCTTGTGGCAGACCTGGTTTGAAACTACTAGATGATATGATTTGGTAAATTAACAAGTTCCTTACAAACCATAATTAAGGAATCAAAAAAATCCCATAATAGTCTATGTTTTCAAATAGGTCATGGATAACATATATTGAATACTAGAAATTCATTAGCTATGTAAATACATTTTATTTATAAATTATCCATTTTATGTTATTGTATTCTAATTTTTTTGTTTAATATTTTAAAATTACTCATCCCTAATTTTCTCTTTATTCCAGACAATGACCAGAAATAAGAGGAACTGGTTAAATAACCAATATGAAGGGAAATGTGATGAATGCCTAGATTATATTGACAAATCAATGGGATAAGGAATTGAAATCATTGTGATGATACTCTAAATTGACTTAGGTTATGAATAAAAACCTTAATTGGGAGGAACAAAAAAATCCCCCTAAGAAAGAATAAGCTATAATTGAGACCAATATTCAAAAAATTCCCCCAACATTCAATGGATCATATGATCCCATAACAACATAAAAATAGATCAACACAATTTAAAATATATTCTTCATCCTTTAATGTTATAGGAAATATAATTTCATAATGTCTATTTATCATATGGAAGGAGAATCTGGTTAGTGGTTGACTTTGATCAATAATAAGAAACCTGAAGAAGATATAGAAATGATGGGATGGAAGAAATTTTAGAAAATGTTTATAAACAAATATTTTTGTCTTACTATCCATCTTAAAATGGAAAGGAATTTTATTTCCCTCAAGAAAAATGATAATGAATACATCGGGATATGTGATGAAAACTTCGCAACACATTCACAATAAAACTTTGGTTTTATCATTACCCCTTAATGCAAAGTTGTCCACTTCTTCGGTGAGGTAAAACTTATTCTATTAAAATAAATGAAAATGCGAGACTTTGATATATATAATTATATTATTTGATGTTCCCTCAAAGTTGAAATAGAGATAAGAAAATCTCAAGCGAATCATAGGGATAAGAAGTGAAAAGTGGAATTTAATTCAAGTCATGCAATGTATAAATTGAATGATGGTAAAAAAATTAAACATACCACTTTTCAATAATGTGGAAAAAAGGACCCCAAAAATTTCCTAAAGAGGATAATAAAATTATTTAGGTGTGGGAGGGAAGTGAGTCCAACTAGTTATCACTGATGGGAGAATCCCGGCAATGTAATGCAAGAGAGGAATGATCTATCCAATCCTCGGCCAAATTTCTAATGTTTTCATTACAAGGAACAAGGATATTTTACAAACCAATTCACTAAGCCATGGGTTGTTGGAGACAATTAGTTCCAACAGCCTCCAAGCTATCAAGGTCGAGTTTATACCATCACAACCACTAAGGTGGATCCCGACAATGAAGTGGTGACAGGTACACTAGTTATTAATTCAACAGTAGTGAATTTACTTTTTGATTTTTGTTCTATGCATTCATTTGCATCATGAAAGTCTCTTAGAGATATTGAAACACTACCATAAATAATATAAGAAGAGTTATTGGTGACAATAGAAATTGGGGTAATTTTTGAATCCAAAATATATAACTCCTTACCTATAAATATTTGTGTGCTAAACATTCCATTAAACCTTTTGATACTCCATTTAGTGTATTTATATGAAATTATGGGTATGGATTGTATTTTCTTATATAGATACAACATAAATTTCCATAATAAGTAACTCACTCTCTTTACTACGAATCATCCTCCAATTATGTACATGTAAAAGGAGTGGGTGAATATTCTTTAGAGCCAACATCATAATCACAGATATTATCACCCTATAAGAAAATGTATCTATCTCAAATGATTGATTCTAAGGAAAAGATCATACCTGAAGAAATTCCCATTATGAGAGAATATACTAAAGTGTCTTTGAAATAATTGTCCAGTCTTCCTCCTCGAATAAATGATGAATTTTCAATTGATATTTTACCTAGGTATTATTAAATATCCAAGACTCCATATATAATTGTTTTTTGGAACTCAAATAATTGAATAAATAACTATAGTAGAATACGGATAAAGGGTTCATACTCCAAAGTAATTCATTGTGGGTGGCCAAGTCGTATTTTTCAAGAAGAAGGATGGTTCAATGCAGATTTGAATAGATTATCGTGAGCTCAACATTATCAAAATAAAGAAAAATTATCCTCTTACATAGATTCATGACTTGTTCAATAATCTACATGTATCCCAATAATTCTCAAATTTGGATCATTTTTTGGGGTAGTATCTTGTAATGGAGAAGAAGGTATAAACCCCCAAAATTTATTTTTCACAAGATATAGGAACTATGAGTTCATATTAAGTCCATTTGGACTCACTAATTCTTAAACAATATTAATGTACATGAATAATAGTTTCATTATATATTACCTAGATAATGTTTTTGTATTCTTTTTATATGTTATTATAATATACTATAAAATCAAGGATGAGCATGAGGAGCATTTGAGTACTATGATAAAGACCATATGAAAGAATAATATTTATGAAAATTATATAAAATGTGAGTTTTGGTTGAAGGAAGTATCATCATTGGGGTATATTACCAAAAGTTATGGGATATATATAGACCCCTAAAAAATTAAGGCAATTAAAGGATAGCCAGGACATACACTATGATAGAAATACGTAGTTTTCTTGGACTTTTTCGTTATTATCAATGAGTTTTGAAATTTTTTTCATAATTTTCAAAACCTATAACAAATCTAACTTAAAAAGGACCCATGTTTATTTGGAATAATGAATGATATGAGAGATTTAAAGAGTTTACAAATAGGATTACTCCTACACGTGTACTTACACTACCCACTGGTGGAGAACATTTCATGGTTAATATTGATGCTTTAAGGATGGTTCCCTTTGAGATCCTTGATCGCATCATAGTGGTGGCTTTTCGACTAGAACTCTCACATTACATATCTCCAGCACATAAATTATTCCATATATCTCTCATAAGAAAGAACATATGATACCCCTCATATGAACTCAATCCAGAGGTGGTACAATTGGAAAATTATCTTTCCTATCAGAAGGAGTTGATGACGTTCTTAGATCATATAAACAAATTTCTACAACATTTGACAATAAACACACTCAAAGTTCAATTTAGAAACCATAACATTGAAGAATTGATGTGATAACTAGATGTGGTGATGAAATATATTTACCCACATCTATTTTAGTGTTCCAAATGAAAATTTCATGGTTGATATTTATAAAGGGAGAAATATTGTAACAACCGAAACTTTTATAAATAGAAATCCAATTGTGATTGAATTATATCTCAAATTATGTATTATAGTTATAGAGAAAACATGATTTTATTTGGATTTTTTACATTGTATTATATTTAAAATTCCACTAAGAATCACAATATTAGATAATATAGCCTTTGAGTAGTGATCATATGATTCATATATATATACGGTTTTGTTAAATCCAATTGATACAGACAAAGGAAGTGATGTCCTAGGATCATGCTCTTTAAAGCAAATTTATCAGAGATTCAAAGGGAGATATAATCATTGGTATTTCCATTGACCAATAAAAATACAATATACAACAACTAAATCATGATCAAAAAGGTTTATTAGATAAGTTCAAGATCATTGAGATCACGTCCCAAACCATATACGCTGAACCACCTCTTGAAAACCTCATCATCATGATCCTTACACTTAGGGGGGTTGTTGGTGTAATAAAATTATTTGAATAAAAGGGTGTATAATATGGATATATATTTTTTATTTTCAATATTATAATAGTTATATTTAATTCTTATTTTTGTTCCTTTATAAATTATTTTTATTTTTATACGAGAAAACATAAATTGTATTTTCAGATAATATTCAATTTCAATTTAGGCATTACTTTTAATGAATTAATGAATTATATAAATAAAATATTTTTTAATAGAATATTATTATTAAATAATATTCTCTAATTATAGTTTATAATATAATTTTAAAAAGACATAATTATTTTTTACAAGGGTTCAAAAAATGTTATTGTTAAAAAAACCATCATTTATCAATTAATATAGAATATTTTTTTAAATTTAAAAATTTACATGTATAGAAAATTATTTTTATAAAATATATATTATATTTTGAATTATCCCATAGAAATTATACAATGGTGAATTTATCATAATTTTCTAAGTCATTTAATTTTTTTGGGTAAAAATTAAGTAAGGTGTATATATATTTTGTCTAATATGAAAACATAATTACCCAAAAGTGATATAATAAATAATATAAAATGTATAAAAGACCAAATATATGTTTTATCTTTAATATAATTTTATTTTTAGGTGATTTTAATAATTTTATAAATACATTATGTATCCTCCACAACTTATTTAACATTTTAATGTTTTAGAATAAATTCTTTTTAAATATGATTCACTTCCACATAACGAAGGGTATTATTTCTATTATTTAATACATTTACCTAATAAAAAACTAAAACCAATATTTTTTGGAATAAAATATGCAAAAAACCATGAGAAGGTTTTTATTTTTGACAACATTATTATATAGATTCCAAAACCTTAGTTTGAGAAATAATAAAGAATCGTCCTATCTTTTCCTATATAAATCCCCACAATATCCCCTTCCAATTAAATAAAAAAACATTAATAATGTCCATTATATTCTCTCCCCTCTATATTGTCCACCCAATGTTCCATCAATCTCTCAATAAGCTTTGTCATAACATATTGAATCACCCTCTCAAGGTAAGGGATCAATTCCTTATAATCTTTATTATAGGATCATCATCATTTTTCACATTTTATTTTTAAATCATAATATTAGGATATACTTTTACATACACCTGTTATGGTAAATTTTATATAAAAATTATTTTACACCCATTTATCTGTCATTATATAATTTTAGGAATCTTTATGTAAAATCTTTTGCTGCTGAAATTTCACTGTGATATTTCATGCCAAACGATTGCATTGTGAATATCCACCCCCCATTTCCACTCAAGGGTTTTCACCATGATATACTTATACAAATATAATTGTGGAATTCCATGTATGTAATCCACACTCCTTGATATTTGGGTCAAAATTTATTAAATATAACATTATGTTATATGATCTATGTGGTACATTTATTCATTTACATGATATAAAAGTGGCGGGTGTGCTCGGAATTATATATCACTCCAATGAATTGGGTAATGTTTTAGTCTCATGATACATCATGAAATTTATTAGTGAGTCAACTTGATCCATCATGGTAATTATTACCCCATTTAATTATTAATTGGTAGTTATCCTTGGCCTATGTTTATGATGTCATGTTTAAAGTTGTTTCGACATTTCCCATGTTATCTTTATATTAACATGTTATATCATGACTTATTTTTCTTGTTTATCATTTTCAACCCTTTTACATGCCATTTAAATGACTATTATCAAACATGTAATACTTTATTCATGTTATTATTTTCTTATTCTTTTACTGAGATTTATATCTAATGCCTTTTTTATGTTCATCCCTAGGATATCCCATGTAGTTTTAGAGGGCCAATTATTTCTAATATCATGTTATGGATGTTTTCAATAATGTTGTTCTATATCATGTTCAACATGTTATTCTATGTACATAATTCCCAAAGAAACTAGAATTAATGAAAATTTGTGTTGAATTATCAATATTATTATGTCAATGATCATGAATTAATGTGTAATGAAGACAAGGGTTTTCATACGTATGGTCCAAGTTGTATGACCTAAAAATAAAATACCCAGTCATCCTTGTTTCATGTTGTTAATAATTACAAAGATATCTTTATTATATAATGTAAAAATATATTCTTACCCTATGTACCAAGAATAGGATGCGTTGGGTAAACTACTCAATAATACTCAATTAAAAAATATGGGATTACTATCATAAGATGATTCCCTGAATACCTCAATAGAATTTATGGGGATTCATTTCATCTTTTTCATGTTAGGTAACCTTTATCCTTTCTAAATGATGCTATACTACATGGTTTCCATGAACTTCGTAAATATTGATTCTCATTCCAAAGATATATATAGCAATTCCCATATCCTATATCTTGGACAATCCACCAAAAGGTCAAAATGAACACGTCCTTCAATCTAATCTCTTATATGTGGTGAAAGAAACCTTTTCCAATTCTTATTTCTTACATTAAGCATATGTCGTGGGGGAATGGATATTTTGGTAATGTTTTCCCAGCATGATCAAGTCATGTTAGTTCATGTCTGGGTTATCATGGTCCTAGATACAACACTATAAATGTCATGTCAGATTTTCTAATCGCATGATATTAAATTGTATGGTTTAAAATTATTTCATAATGAAAATCCAGGAACTACATGTTGATTCATTCTCAATTTAAAAATATACATAGTGATTCATGGATCATATATCATAGTCTAGCCGAAATATAAAAATTCTCCCACTATCCTATGTATAAAAAATATCTACTACATAGAAGGGTTCCTTATGGGTTCTCATTTCACTTATGATCCCTTATTCAAAAAAATATCCCCTCTCCTCATAAGGATTCTATCATTGTGGGGAATCTATTCCAGAACAATGTATGACATGATTGTTGCGTTGATGAGATTAGTAGCAATGCCCAGATCCTATATATCAGGACCAACCATGATAAATAATATTCCCTACCTATTTATGAGTTAAGGATATATAAAAAACTTGTCTCCACATTATTTGGGGAATTTAAAAATAAATTATCCTTCTAGACTCAGGTAACATCCATACACAACTCAAACATTGTTTTTAGAGAACTTCGAATCTCCATAATCTTTATCTGGCGACCAATGTTAGAATTTATGATTCCTAGAGAAATAATTTCTATTATATGACTTGATACACCATAGATTTGATTTGTATATGTTTTCCCAAAAAGGTGTGTCAAACAACGGGACAATCTTCCTCAAAAGAAACCTCTTCAATCACTGTATGCCCAGAAAACATTATGCTGGAAAAAAATTTTGAACATGGTATGTGGTATTTCCATACATTCTTTTCCCATATCAATATTTATATCCATAAGCCCCCAGATCATAGCTTAAAAAGTTACCCCTTCATAACTATAATATAACGGAACAATCTTGGATAGATCACCATGAAATGGAAAACTACAAATATTTTTGTCAAATATAAATGAACTTAAATTTTATCCCTCAGCATCATTATCGTAAGATGTTAAATTGCACAGTCCATGTCCTGGTCACATGAAATTAAATTATTTGATGCTTCAACCCTATTTTGTAAGGATCCTTTTCTCATAGTTTCTGTTATCTACTACATCATCAGAAAGAAATATATATGATAGGATGCTCATTCAATGATTCCATGTGGTAATTCCAAGATCATCTATTCCATGCCCAACTGTTGATGAATACGTTTGTATTTCTCTATTCATGGAGTTAACCCATATCTCGGAAGAACGTTATGGATTTCTCCTAGGACCCATCCTTTGCAATATTTTGTTCAAAATAAAATTCTACCTACATTACATACAAACCAAATTTTTGTACAAATCATTTCTCTTTCATGGAAAAGTGTCAACTTGGATGATCCCTCCATTTTCAAACACATTCGGTTCACAAACCATCTTATATGGTCTTGATTAATCTATATCCCCATAAACTTCCTAACCATCAATAATAGAAAGTATGATTCCAATAGAATCAACTTCTTTGATTATTCATTAATACACCCCAATTTGTCTTCACATATGTCTCCCTCAAAAGCCTTGTAAACTAGTGTAACCTTCATTCTTAAGAAAAACCTCATATATCTCTATAATCCCTGAAAATATCATTCTAGAAACTGCATTACCAAAATGGAATGTGGTCAATCCTTTCATACATTTCTCATACCATGTTTCAAATACAAAAATCATAAAATCGTGAATTAAAATTCCCTTTTAGGTACCAGAAAAATATTGGAAGATCCTCCACCAGCAAGCCCTACTTAGGCATCATCCCATAACTCATGGTCAATGTTTCTTGACCTAAAAAACCATTTTCATTAGTCTGGATTTAAATACTCTAAAATAAAAATGAAAATATATGTAGTAATCTCCATGTTGAAAACCAATAAAATGGATCCTTGGGAAAGAGATTAGTTTCAGATCACTAGACATTCACATTGCAAGGTTTAGATAAAAAAATGTGAAAATAAAAAGATAATATCATTAAAAATGTTAGGTTTAAAACCCATAAATGGAGGACTAATCAATGTTCAAGTGTCTCCCATTATGTCTTCATCATATTTGACATAGAAAAAAATTATGGCAGTGATACAGAAGACTAAATAGTTTGTACAATCCATTATGTGATTCCAGCAATAGTCGAACTACACTTGTTGGGTCTAATGACCTAGTAAAAACATAGGTCTTCCACCCACAAATAAAAATTATCCAAGTCCAACCAAATGATTTTTGTATGAATCAAAGTTATCTGCATTTACATTAAAATTATATTCATTTCATTATAAATATATCCAACTATAGGCGGGTTTATTGATACATTTTTCTCATTTTAGAATGATATGTTTCAAAGAGAAATACCTCTAGAAAAAGATAAGTGAAATACATTGAGGATCAGTCATGTCTATCAAGGTAGTCATACGTAAGGACCAATTAGATTCCTTACATAGGTCTAGCCTATGAAACCAGTGTAACGACCTGAAATTTTTAATAAATATTGTTTCCTAATTTTGTGTGTTATTTTATTTTTATACTCAACTAAACTATTTAATTTGATAACATGAGTATAATTAAAATGATATTGTTGGGTTTTTATATGACCATTGGTCAATATAACTATTGGAAACTAAACGTTTCAATTATTTTCTCTAAATACAAGTGATCTTTCTTAATTAATATAGAAAGAAGATTTGATGGCCTCACCCAGTAGTCTTGGACCGATCGAAGCCAATCTAACAGAACTCGGGATGGAGGTAGCACCACTGGGCTTTGCTCTGGACAAAACCCAAGCCGAACTTCATCGTGTGAAGCTAGAATGGAATCGCCATCGCGAGAAGTTCAAACTGATAGAAATTACTACTCCTGCGATGTGGGGCGAGTCTCTCTCAGATTCTATCACATTAGCACACCTTACACTTAGGACCTATACTAGTGTGATAAGGGGCTATGTAAGGTGATCGTAACTGCCATGTGTAATCCTTTGTTTTAAATAAAAATATTTATTTTTTCTTATGAAGAAGTTTATGAATTTTCAAATGTCTGGATAAATATAGTATGCATATTTTTGGTGAATCATAGAGAAAGGATATTTTAAAAAATGTTTATGTACACCATAAATAATTAAAAATGTGAAATGATTTTCAAAAACTGGTCTTCTACAATTATGTTCAGTATGAAATTTATAGTCTAATAAGATCAGCTTAATTTTTTATGAATAGTAAATTATGAATAGTGATTTTATGATTAGGATTAGTAATGTGACCAAATTAATTAGTAATCTCACTTAATGAAAGTATTAATGTAATCTAGGAACCTTGATTAAGTAACGTGATTCAATATAATGGTTAAAAAATGGTTTCATAAATTATTATTCAAGTATTAGTTTTTTCAGGAGAATAGTATTTTTTAATTAAAAATATAATTAAAAATATTTAGAAAATTATTTTTATAAAACGAATTTAATTTTTGAACTCAGAGCATCGATATTATGTTAAGGTAATTTTTGGAGATTTTTCTGAAAAAAATGAATTTTCGGTGATTACTATATTTATTTAAAAATTAAACTAAAAATATTTAGAAAATTATTTTTATAAAATGGAGTTAATATTTTAAATTAGTGTATCGACATTTTGTTACGTTGAATTTTTGGGATTTTTCTGAGAAAGTTGAATTTTCGATGAATAGTGAAAATACAGTTTTTAAGTTGCGGGTGTTTAATGAAATCATTAAATGATTTATTAAGTATGTAATCAATATGTTCTACTTATTAATATTTAGATAATGTATGATGTGTCCCAATTTCCCAATACCATGGGAACATACCATGGGCAAGCCCATGGTTTTGTCAAAACCCTCCAAAGAGGTGTCGCTTGGCCATTAATGCCTTATCCCCTCACATTCCCTGTAAATACCAAGCCATCCTCTAATCAATTCGACTCCCAACTCTCACCCAAAAAAGATCTGGTCTCATAACCTCCCAAGGAGTCCTCCCAATGTTCCCCCATTCCCTTAAGGTCCCAACAATTGAGTTTAAAGAGTCACGTTTTAAGGTAAGAGATCCTACCTCTCTCTTTCATTTCATGTAATCTCTTTTATGTCATTTATTCTATTCTCCATGTTCATATGTTGGAGTATGTTCTTTTATATTAATCCTACTGCCATTTTCATCTTCATATTATTAGATTCCACCTCTTTCTCTCATCAATTTATTTTAAGAAAGTTTAAGTGGCGCTGTTAGGCTGCCGAATGTTTAAGAGATTCCTTCACCATTCTCATTTTTCAAAGTTCTACTTAAATGTCAAGTCTTTCAAGTTCCTTTTTATTATGTAGGGGTATTCTCTCTATATCTATCATACTTATCTTTTATGTTCATAATATGAGAGGCCCTGTTTGATCTTGTCAATTCATTTTTGTTGATGTTTAAGTGGTGTCGTTAGGCTGCCGAACTTTTAAGGGATTCTTTCACCTTTATCATTTTTCAAAATTCTAAATTAATGTCAAGTATTTCAAGTTACTTTATATTATTTTGGGGTATTATCTCTATATCTATCATACTGATCATTAATTTTGATATGATGATAGATCTTATTTTTTCTCATCAATTCATTTTTGTTGATGTTTAAGTGGTGTCGTTAGGCTGCTGAATTTTTAAGGGATTCTTTCACCATTATCATTTTTCAATGTTCTACATTCATGTCAAGTATTTAAAGTTTTTTTTATTATATTGGGGTATTATATCTATATCTATCATACTTATATTTTATTTTCATATGATAAGAGACCCTATTTGATCTCGTCATCTCATTTTTGTTGAAGTTTAAGTAACGATGTTAGGCTGCCGAATTTTCAAAAGAGAAATCTTAATTTTGTCTTCCTTTCTTGTTCTTCATTTCATATGGTATATCTTTCAAATTTCATCACCATGATCTTAAATCCTTTATATTCTGACCCTATACTATTTTATGTATCATTTATGACTGGGTGAACCATGTCCCCTCTCATTTCAATGTTTTCTAAAACCCTGAAACATAGCTGTTATGCTGCAGAATTTCCATCTCAAAATGTCTCTCTATTATTCTCAAATTAATTTATTTTATTAAGTTAATGATAAAATATCTTAATTTTAAAGAGGTATTCACATATATACCAAAATGATCTATTTTAAATTTTGTTATTTACATTCATGAGACCCGCTTTCCCTTTCTGTGTGTTAAAAGTGACATAAAGACCATGTCTTTAAATCAGTTTTTAAAACGTTATGATTATGAAATGAAATCCATTTCATTTATTCTATATGGGTTTTTTATGAAATGATTGATGATGATATATGTGTATCACATGATAATAAAGGAAAATTCAAGGGTGCACCCTGATAGTGCTTTAATGCATTGGTTAAAGACATAATCTCCAGAGATGACCATTTTTAACGACGCCCTGGTGAATAACCTTGGTAGTTTTTAATGACACCTTGGGGATGGACCTTGGTGAAACGGAAATGATTATAAATATTAAATTCTGTAGCCACATCTTCAAGTTATGACATACATTAATTTTATTATGATATTGCTCATGATTTGTTTCTCATGCATTAAAGATCCTTTTCAAGACATTGTTGATGTATCTTAAGTTCACATGTTAAATGTTTCCCCTTGATTCCCTTACTGGGCCTTCTGCTCACCCTTTATGTTGATATATGACCCCATGTTATGAGATGCAGTAAAGAACCTAGGATGAACATATGGAGAAGCCTTTCAAGTGTTTAAGAAGAATGTTTGTTTTCATGTAATAAGTTCCTGGTTTCCAAGACACTAAACCTTAAAGAACCTAAGTTTTGTATAATGTAATGAAAGTTTATGAGATAAAAGGCGGGATGCTATAGTTTGTATCAAAGGATGGCTTGGTTATTTGTGGATACTAGGATATGAATACATTAAGAAGAACCCTATATAAAATTTTGAATATAGGAAATCTTCCTGGTATTTTGGTGAGTATTGAGTAAGGGGTTGCCAAGAAAATACATCCTTGTCTGGATAAGAGCAGGTAGAGGTGGCTCTGGCACAGATGTACATATGGTTAAAACCTGAAAACACCGATTTGAGATAGAATTGAATGGGAACTGAACATGACAAAGGGCCTTGCTGCACTCTTGGATATGACACTCCTAGGGGATATGCTTTGGTAAATTCATAATCATATTATAAACCATTATCAAAGGAATAAGGATAAAATAAAATAAAGATTCACATAAGAATATATGATCATGGATAACCTAGATTGGGACCTAGGGGATCACAAGTTAGATTATACTTTTCTTCTACAAATTTATCCTTTTATGCTTTGTGTTTCTTTTTGATGATTATTGGATAAGTATTTAAGCCCCCACTAATAAGTTCTTTTCTTAGTTAATGGCGGGAAATGGAAGAGTATGTCCCAACGACCAATGTGATTAGAAATGTGACGATTTCCCTATTAATGTGATAGAGATGATGAATGATCATGTTGAACATATTGTTATTATGCCAAACCAGCTATCAAAAATCACAATTAAAAATTGGTACTTAGTTGAATGCCCAAATTCATCAAGGAAGATGAAGACAAAGTCTCAAGGATGTTTATCTGATAATGTTGATAATGGAAAGAAGACCCAATTTCTTTTTTTCAAAAAGTGTGGGAAGAGGGACCATGGAGAATGTCACAAAGGAATCGAGAGATGTTTTAAGTGTCAGATGATAGGGCATAAAGTTTCCAATTGCTTTAATAAAATTTATAATGTGATGAATGGAGATAAGGTTTGATCTAATGTGCCTTATACATTTCGATGTTGTAAATGTGGAGATGTTAGACATTATCTAGGGAAATGCTCTCTTGGAATGGATGAGAAGCATGGTGATCATCAACAATCTTTTTGGACAAGGAAACAATGCAAGTCTTATGTTGAGACAGATCATGATGACTGAAGTACATGTAACTTCATCAAAATAATTGGCTATGTCATGTGGTATTTTAGTTCGTGCTCTATGGGAATATCTTTTATATTTTATAAGATCACAGAGTCACTACCTAAGATGATTTTATATCATTAAGGAAAAAATCTATTTTTATGTACCAAATGTTGATGTAGTGAAGTTGTTCGTATTAAAAAAGGTGAATAGGGGATTAAAACATGATTATTATTTGGGAAGTCGTTCACTATTTTGGGAACCCTATATGATCTAGTTAAATAGATTACTATGGTATTTTCCTTGAGGAATATAGGTTGACTTATATTTGCAAGAATAGATGAATTTAAGGTGAAGCTATAGTAATTTAGGTGACTTATAGAAAGGATTAACCTATCTTGGGGAAAATATGTTTAGGTTAGCTACTTTTGTTATAAGATGTTAGGAGTGGTTGATGTTATTTGCAGATGAATGATGAAGTTATTTTGGACGAATATGTTATCAAATGCTTCATGTATTTCGGTTTCAATCATTGTTTTTTTATTTTGAGGAATTTTAAGGAAATTTATTTATGGAATGGTCAATGATGAAATTTGGGTTCTATAGTGGATATTTGATGATTTAATGTAGTTTTCCTTCCTTTGGGGTTCGTTCATTTCGAAGAGTTGTTTTATCTTACCAATTATATTTTTTGGATAATTTTTAATGATAGAAGAAATAGATTGTTAATCTATGGTGGATTATGTGATTCTCTAGAAGATGATTCCTGTGATTTGATGAGACCAAGTAGTTTTGAATGCTCATCATTTGGAGAAAAGATTAGTTCTGGTAGAAACATATTAAAGAATCAAACTCTACTTGAAGGTAGGTATATTTCCTTATGTTTTTTTTCTATGTAGTAAATGAATTCATCAAAATTATGAAATGTAATGTAAAACAAAAACGTTGTTGGTTTACGTTTCCTACTAGGTAATCAAAGAAAGTTTATACACATCATAAGTTTGTAATTTTCTCATGGTTAAATTTCCCCTAATCATGTTTTCTATCACTCTCTCTCAGAACAAGACCCTTTGTTTTCTCCTCCATGTCCATGTTTTCCTACATGGAATCCTAGTGTGGGTTAACTCAGGTGACCTTTTTTACTTCCCTTTCTTTCTTTGAAAGTAATAGTTTTACTGAATCCGTTTCCAATTTGTGACTTTAAATGAAATTTAAAATCCCAATTATTAAAATTGCAAGGATGCAATTTCTTACGGGGGGAAGATTGTAACAACCCGAAATTTTGAATAAATCATGTTTCCTAATTTTGTTTGTTATTTTATTCTTATACTCAACAAAACTATTAGATTTGATTAAATGAGTATAATTAAAATGAGACAGTTGTGTTTTTATATGACCATTGGTCAATATGACTGCTGGAAACTAAACGTTTCGATTATTGTCTCTAAATACAAGTGATATTTGTTAATTAATATAGAAAGAAGATTACATGCCCGCACCCAGTAGTCATGGACCGATCGAAGCCCATCTAACAGAACATGGGAAAGAGGTAGCACCACTGGGCTTTGCTCTGGACCAAACCCAAGCCCAACTTCATCGTGTGAAGCTATAATAGAATCGCCTTTGCGTGATGTTCAACCTGATAGAAATTACTACTCGTGCGATGTTGGCCGAGTCTCCCTCAGATTCTCTCACCATAGCACACCTTACACATCGGTCCTATGCTGGTGTGATAAGGGGCTATGTAAGGATACCATAACTACCTTGTGTAATCCTTTGTTTTAAATAAAAATATTTATTTCTTCTTATGATGAATTTTATGAATTTTCAAATGTCCGGATAAATATAGTATGCATATTTTTGGTGAATCTTAGAGATAGGATATTTTAAAAAATGTTTATGTAAACCTTAAAGAATTAAAAATGTGTAATTATTTTTTAAAAAAATGGTCTTCTACAATCATGTTCAGTAAGAAATTTAGAGTCTGATAAGATCAACAAAATTTTTGATGAATAGTTAATTATGAATAGTGATGTTATGCTTAGGATTAGTAATGTGACCAATTGGATTATTAATCTAACTAAACGAAAGTATTAATATAATATTGGAACCTTGATTAAGTAATGTGATTCAATAAAATGGTTAAATAACGATTTCATAAATTATTAGTCAAGTATTAGTTTTTCAGGTGAATAGTGTTTATTAATTAAAATTTAAATTATAAATATTTATAAAAATATTTTTATAAAATGGATTTCATTTTTGAACTCAGAGCATTGATATTATGTTAAGGTAATTTTTGGGGATTTTTCTGATAAAAATGAATTTTTGGTGAAGAGTGTATTTATTTAAAAATTAAATTAAAAATATTTAGAAAAATATTTTTATAAAATGGAGTTCATTTTTGAAATCAGAGCATCGATATTTCCTTAAGGTGAAATTTTGAGATTTTTCTGAGAAAGGCGAATTTTCAATTAATAGTGAAAATACTGTTTTTAAGTTATGAGTGTTTAATGAAATCATTAAATTACGTATTAAGTATGTAATCAATATATTAGACTTATGAATAGTATGATAAGGTATTAGGTGTCCCAAGTGTCCAATACCATGGTTAAATACCATGGTCAAGCCCATGGTTTTTTCAAAACCACCAATGAGGTGTCCCTTGGCCATTAATGCCTTGTCCCCTCACTTTCCTTATAAATACCAAGTCATCCTCTCCTCCATTCGACTCCCAACTCTCCCCCAACTAAGCTCTAGTATCATCACCTCCCAAGTAGTCCTCCCAAGTTTCCCTAAGCCCTAAAGTTCCCAACCATTGAGTTTCAAGAGTTACGTTTTAAGGTAAGGGATCCTACCTCTCTCTTTCTTTTCAAGTAATCTATTTTATGTCATTTCTTATATGCTCCATGTTCATATGTTGGAGGATGTTTATTTATATTAATCATACTGCCCTTTAACGTTAATATGATTATGTACCCCCTATTTCTCTCATCAATTCGTTATAAGAATGTTTTATTGGCACCATTAGGCTACCGAAATTTTAAGGGATTCTTTCACCATTCTCATTTTTCAAAGTTCTACTTAAATGTCATGTCTTTCAAGTTCCTTTTTATTATGTTGGGGTATGATCTATATATCTATCATACTTATATTTTATTTTCATATTTTGAGGGACCCTATTTAATCTTGTCAATTCATTTTTTTGATGTTTAAGTTGCGCCGTTAGGCTGCCAAATTTTTAAGGGATTCTTTCACCTTTCAGATTTTTCAAAGTTCTACATTAATGTCAAGTCTTTCAAGTTCCTTTTTATTATGTTGGGGTATGATATCTATATCTATAATACTTATATTCTATGTTAATATTATTAGAGAACCTATTTGATCTCATCAATTCAGCTTTTTTTGAAGTTGAAGTGGCGCCGTAAGGCTATCAAATTTTTAAGGGATTCTTTCACCTTTCTCATTTTTCAAAGTTATACTTTCATGTCAAGTATTTCATGTTCTTTTTTATTATGTTGGGGTATGAACTCTATATATATCATACTTATCTTCTATGTTCATATTATTATAGACCCTATTTGATCTTGTCAATTCATTTTTGTTGAAGTTTAAGTTACGCCGTTAGGCTGCCGAATTTTCATAAGAGAAATCTTATTTTTGTCTTCCTTTCATGTTCTTAATTTCATATGGTATATCTTTAAAATTTCATTACCATGTACTTAACTCCATTATATTATGGACCCCTACTATGTTATGGATCATTTATGAGTGGGTGAACAATGTCCCCTCTCTCTTCAATGTTTTTTAAAACCCCGAAACATAGCCGTTGTGCTGCAGAATTTCTGTCTCAAAATGTCTCTCTCTTATTCTCAAATTCATTTATTTTATTAAGTGAATAATCAAAGATATTTATTTTAAAGGTTTATTCACATATATACCAAAATTTTCTATTTTAAATTCTGATATTTACATACATGAGACCCGCGTTCCGTTTTCGTGGGTTTAAAGTGACATAAAGATCATGTCTTCAAAGCAGTTTTTAAAACGTTATGATTATGAAATGAAACCCATTTATTTTTTTCTATATGGGATTTTTATGAAATTATTGATGATGATATATGTGGCTCACATTATAATAAAAGAAAATTTAAGGGTGTGCCCTGATTGTACTCCAATGCATTGGGTAAAGACTTAATCTCTAGACATGACCATTTTTAACGACGCCTTGGTGAATAACCTTGGTAATTTTTAATGACACCTTGGGGATGGACCTTGGTGAAACAGAAATGATTGTCAATACTAAATGTTTTAGCCACATCTTCATGTTATGAAATATGTTATTTTTATTATGATATGCCTCATGATTTTTTTCTCATGTCTTAGAGTTCTTTTTCATGACATTGTTGATGTATATTAAGGTCACATGTTAAATGTTTCCCCTTGTTTCCCTTACTAGGCCTTCTGCTCACCCATTCTTTTGATATATGTCCCCAGGTTATAAGATGCAGTAATGAACCTACGATGATCATAAGGATAATCCTTTCAAGTGTTTAATAAGAATGTTTTTTTTTCATGTATTAAGTTCCTGGTTTCCAAGACACTAAACCTTAATGATCCTCAGTTTTGAATAGTGTAATGAAAGTTTAGGTGATAAAAATGCGGGATTCTATAACTAGTGTTATCATGCAATACTATCCTGTGCACCCAGGGTCACAATTCAAGTCCATCCTCTATTCCAAACATCATTTCATAGGCCAAGACATGCATGCTCAATAAAATTTTCCAGGTTACACCTGCACGACCCACCTACGTGAGTTTCCTCCTACACCTAGGGTCCCAAAAATTCCTATAAATAATCCCCTTTGGAATCCTTATTTTAAAAATAAAGTAAAATATGACATGAATACTTGAATAAGCATCAAAATATCTGATTTCCCTAGTCCTTATCCCAAGTCCTCCAAACATTTAGGCAGTGCCTTACACCTAAAAAAGAATATATCATTAGAAACATTCAAGTGATTGAGTTCCCTCATGGTCAATAAATCCAAGTACCTAGATATAAACCATCCACCTAGTTGGAATGACCAGTCTAAGGTCCATTACATAGCTCAAAACTTATGTACCAGTCATCCAAACACACCAGATGAGACCTCTGGATCCTTGAGCATGGCCTCAACCAAGTGATGTTTCATATTATATCATCCCACCCCAAAATCCACTAGGAGACAACTCAAGATAGTTTTCCACATGACCTCAATACCACCTCCTCATAATTTAGAGGTTTCTAACTAATACTGAGTTCCTAGGTTGTGTATATGGGATGATTATTCCCTTATGATTAGAGTATAGCACAACAGTAGAAAATAATGACCAGAAACAGAAATATTAATACATAACTAGTAGTGTAATATTAAATAAATCATCAAATATAACCACTAGGTGTAAGGTGAATAGATATCATAAATAGAAAATATGATTATCATACAATGATGCTATACAAAAATTAAATTACAAGGGATATAATGGTATAAGAATATACAACATACTAAACAAAGACCAAAAAACCAAAATATGATTCTACTAGAATCATGAGCTTTAGATCAATCATCATTTCTTGTACTCTATCCTACTGTTAAAAATCATGCATCGTAAGTTAGGTGCTTACCTTTTTCTACACCTCCAGTCATGAATTCCTTCCGGGTACTATAAGTGTCCCAAATAGGGTGTGATATTTACTTAGTATTCCATGACCAATGTTTTCTAGGAAAATACAGTTTGTACATATAAAATGAGTAGTGTGAAGGTACATAATAAATTCAAGGTAGTATAATAAATGAAACACATCGAAACGAGTTCCGCATGGATACAAATCCAACACTATAAGATTTGGCCTAAACTAGATATCTCTAAACCAAGGTCAACTTGTAAAAAGATATCATTTGGGAGAAAATATATATAGATACATTTTAATTCTATTTGTATACATGTATAAGTGACATAAATGTGTCTTATAAAAGGAAATAGTAAACATAGGTTGAACCCAAGCATGTTAGTTGTTTTTAGGGAGTTTTCTGAGATTTATAACTAGAATTAAGTCTTTATAATAAGGAATACTTATAATTTAATAAATGAAATCCTGAGATTTATAACTAGCATTAAATATTTATCACAAGGAATCCTTGTAATTTTATAAATGGAATCCTAAGAATGTCCAAGGTGATCCATAAAAGGAATCTCATGTTTCGATCATGGAGCACTATAAATACCCATCAACATGATAGTCAACCCAAGGTGATTCATAAAAAAAATTCCAAGTATCACTTCCCAACATGGCATAACCATGACCCTCTAAGCCTATCCATGGTATCTCGCCTTGGGGACTGATTATTACTCATGGAATGGTATAACTATATTTCCATTGATCCCATACAATGAGCCTCTTCTATGGAACTGGTATTTATCATGGGTAGATAATTAGACGACACAGTGAAACCATCCAAGAAATTATCTAATGAATCCTAGTATATCTCCTTGTGTATTTACAATCCCTAACAAGTTCTTATTGTAAAGCATGATGAGCACGCCCAAGTCATCCCTAAATAGGGACTCTTTTATTTCCCTCATGTTGGTTTGAAGGTATGGATTATCTATCAAAAACACATTCCATTAAAACAATTAATTATAACCCTAATATTTTAACCAATTTTGTAAATTAATTTTATCCCAGTAATTCAATTTATGGAATAAAGAACAATGCCCTAACACATGGCCAACGATTATCCTTAGATCATTTCACATTCCAATATTTTTTTTAAAATGGAATGTATCACCTCAATAAGTGGTATAATTCCATTCTAAACATAAGGCCTTTAAGCCTTTAGGGAAGGGTTCACCCATGGGGGTGGTTCACATCAAGGTGATCAACTGTCAATGTCTATTCTCTATTAGATGGGATTTTATTAAGCAATGAATGAAAATTAATTTAATTAAATTGTCATTATAAAGGAAACATCATAGGAGTCCAATGTGTAGAAAAAAGGAACATGATAAAATACAAATACGATTTATGGAAAAATAACTATACCACCTACCTTAATCCTGGAGTACACTCCTCATCTAGTATCATCCATTGATTAGAGATAGAATGGTAAAAATCATCAAAAAATTAAAATTTACAGAAAATAGGGTATATGAGCTCACACCAAAATAGAATTGAATGTGGAGAGATAAAAAAGATAAGGAAGGAACGATATTGAATATCTTATCGATAGAGATCCAATGAGATGAATGGTCTCTCGATCATACAGCAGATGAAGAAGAAATCTCAAAGCCTAGGTTAGGCATGGGAGAGAGCTCACTGTGGGGAGAGGGATGTCCAATGAAGGGGAAAATGAAATGGTTGAAGAGTTAAATAGGAATGTAAAATTTATATTAACCCAAAATTTAAATAGGATCATGGTTTAGCGGCATAGTTGTCCGAATCATATACAAATTGTGCACCAACTATTTTCCAAGGTTAGTGGCCCATGCATTTGGGGAGAAAAATTTACCTAACGGTTCTCTACCTGTGCATCTCCCTTTTCCTAGGGAGCACACTTTACATAGGCTATAGTGAAATGTAATACAATCCATGAATAAACCAAGTTATCCCCTCTATAGAGTCCCATAGTGCCTCAAAATATTTTTCTGACTCTAAGATTGTGATGCAAGGTTTGTAGTAACTATGTTCCCTGGTTGTTTCCTCAAAACTTTTGGGCTCCAAATTCTGAAAAATCCATAAAACCCCTCATAAACTCTATGAAATCCATAGGAGTATTAATTAATGAAAATAAAGGGTTCTAAATAAAAAATTATGATTTTTATACCTCATATTAAAATTTAGGATGCTACAACCTCCCCCCTTTAAAATAACTCATCCTTGAGTTTCCCTTTCGAGGATGGGAAGACATCGTCTGAGAAAAGTTCCATCCACTGGGCACATGAATCACCCTTCTCTCCTAGGTCATTTCTTGTACATGATTATGCTGCCATAACACCCATACTAGTGGAACTGACATGCATCATAGAGCTTTGGTGCTCTGTTCATCGATACACATCAGATTCTCCTAAAAGGATGCATCTAACTCCAACATGATGTCCTCAAGATCAAATGAATGATATGGTTCAGAATAATAATGGTGATGTTATGATACATGGTAGACGTTGTTCATGGAATAAGACATCTAAATTAAATCCAATAGATATGCTACTGGAATGACCCTCTCCACAATCTCAAAAGGACCGACATAACAAGGTGATAGCTTACTCTATCTCTAAACCTGTATATGACCCAACCAAGGAGAAACTCACAAAAATTCCCAATATCCCACCTAAAACTCTAGAGGTCGGTGGGGGAGATTGGTATTATTCTTATACCTAGACTTTGTTATAGCCATACATTTTTTAATCAGACTTACCCACTATGAAGTCTATTCAATAACACGAGGACCTAGTAGTGATGTGTCACCCAACTCTAAGTAGAACAGGGGTGAAAATAATGACCTATTATAAAGGGACTCAAAGAGATCCATCAATATCATTTCAAAAATCATGTTACTGTAGAAAAACTCAATGATCGGTAGGTACATTTCCCTTGAGCCTCTAAATTCATGTATGCATGCCTAGAGCATGTCCTCTAACACATGTATCTTACTTTTGGACTAAGCAATTTTCTAAGGGTTAAATGTTGTACTCTATAGCACCTGTGAACCCAGTGCTCTCTATAACCCCTTCTTCAACCATGATGTAAACCAATCATCTCGATATAATATTGCATAGTTGTAAATACCATAACATTGGAAAATCACAATAATATAAAGCTTCCCATGCTCATTAACTGAGAAGGTCTCTCAAATTTTAAGAAAATATATAACCTTGTTTAACCTATCAATGATCACCCATATTGCATAATTTCCTTGAGGGGATCTCATAAAACATATCACAATGTCCATGGTTACATTGTCCCATTTCCACTCAAGAATGGACAAAGAAAGATGAAGTATTACATGCCACAAGTGTTCATCCTTCAACTATTGACAGGTGGAACACCGCATGATATAACATGCCATCTGCCTCTTCATATCTATCCACTAATACTATTAAAGTATGTCATGGTATATATTGGTAATACACGGGTAAACTACCCAAAAAGTGGTATGAAATTTCCACATTAAATCTTCTCATATGTATGAAGGAAATTAGATTCGTCCATTGTTGCGAAAAATTTCATCCTTATAAATAGCTCAACTAGGTGGTGGGTCGTCTCCTAAAACACTCTCCCTCGGGACTAGGCCAACATGTTCTAAAAGTTGTCTCATATGCATTTATTCCATAATGGATGATGTCACTATCAAATTTTTCAATCCAGTATTCCCATGATATTACTGAACCTCAAGCTGCATCTCAAAAAACATTGTCATCAACTACCAATCACTACTGGCCTCTCGAACGACCTATGTCTGAGTCTTCCAACTCAGGGTGTCAGCTACTAAATTTCCCATTCTGGGTGTATAATCAAGCACAATGTCAAATTAATGCAGGTATTCTACCCACATACACTTCCTAAGGTTCAAGTCATGCTGTGTGAAAATGTATTTGAAATTGTTATGGTATGTCTAAATGATAAACCACTCACCCAAAAGCTAATTCTCCTAAAATCATAAATAATTAACCCTAGATACTATAATTAGGTCATGTGTTGGTTTATTATTATCCTTAAGTCTTAGCTAGTGGGACTCAAATAGAAAAAATTGATCTCCCAGCATCAGAACTACTCTATGATTGATTCCTAAAGCATCATAATAAATTGTATAGCTTCTTCCTAGATATAGGAAAAATAGGATCAGTATTGAAGACAATATCTCGTTGAACTCTTGAAATGTTTCATTGTAGGATTTGGAACATAATAACTTCACACCATTTTTACTCAATTATGTAAGTTATTCTTCTAGGTGTGAGACGTCCTGAATAAAATTCCTATAATTTCCAGCTAGCTGCAAATAACTATTTATGTAAAACACATTACTGGTCTTCTCCTAGTAAAAGAAAGTGATCACCTTTTATAGGTCAAAAGACACTCCCTCCACTGAGATGATATGACCCCATGAATTGTAATTTATCAATCCTAAATGTGGGATTTAGGGAACCTAGCATATATCTAGTACACTCTCAGTGTATTCAAAATGATCTCAAGAGGTTTGGAATTTTCATGTAAGGTATGAAAATACCCCAAAATATCATCGAAATGAAAACCACAAAAGAATCTAGATACAAGTGGAAAACCTAATTCATTAGATCCATGAAATCTTATGGTACATTCGCATGTCTGAATGGAATATGTAGATACTCATACAAGGAATATCTACTCATGAACATTGTATCTGGTATGTCTGGTAGTCTAACATGCACCCGATGGAATCGTGACATCAAATCGATGTCATAGAAATCCATCACTCCTCAGATCTGGTCGAAAAGGACATCTATACAGGGTATTGTATATCGAATCTTAACCGTAAACTGGTTCAACCATGGTAATCAACCCACATGTTGAGGGTACCGTCAGTCTTCTTGGGTAAAATGAATTGTTAACCCCATGGAGAAGTATTAGGTGATATGAAAACCAAATATATTAAGTCTTCTAACTACTTTTGGAGTACATAGAGATCTGTAGGTGTAATCCTATTAGGAGGAATGGACAATGGTGCTGCTTTAGGCACTAATTTGATGGTGAAATCCACCTCTCTCATAGAAGGTGATCCAGGGAATTCTTCATGGGAGATATCCCAAAAACGACACTCAATAAGAAGGAATTTCGTACATTGCATTCCATGATCACTCATAAAGAGGATATCCATCTAGGTTATCACATAAACTAGACCACAATTCTTAGGTACAACTCAAATCACCGTGACATTCCATTCACCCTTATGAACATGGGTGTTTCCATTGGGTGATGTAAAGGATACCCTATGGTGATAGTAATCAACATAGTCATGGTAAGATGTTATTTTGTTCATTCTGAGTATAACCTCGAAACCCATCATATCAAGGATAAATAAATTCTACAAGAATCAGTTCCCACCTATCTCAAGGGGAAGCACCTTACACTGGCACACATTCTTTGATTGAACCACTAATTGTGTGTTGATATTCACAATAAAAAAACAATAATGTAGAAAAAAAATTAGAGATGTTTTTTAAAAACAGTACCAATTTCATAATTTAGTGATGTTTTTTAGGAGACATCGCTAAATATATATATATATATATATATAGCTAATTTCCCCGCATTGATATATATACATAATTAGATATATATATTTATATATATATATATTTTTTTTTAATATATATAAACACATACACTCATATATAAACACACACACATATAATATAAGACATATACAGAGATATATATATATACATAAAATATAAAGATATAAAGATAATATAATATAATATTAACATATAGATATAAACATAAAATATAAACATGTATACATATATATATATATATATTACAAAATAAAAATATTTAGTAATACGTTAAATGGGTGATTTGAAAGGTTATTTTGTTGTTAATCTGTAGGTTGGGTGCTTTCTGATTGCAACAGGGAAAGGGATAGGCCGAGGGGGAATTGGAGGCAGCGGGGTACTACAGGGTGCGGGGGTGTAGGCAGTGACCTACATTAGGTGTGAGGATGAGGGTTGAGGGGGCATGGGAGTGGGTATGAGGTAGGGAGGCAGGGTGTGGTATGGTGGGGTGGGTTATATTTTTTCATTATAAAAAATTAATAAAATTCTTAAAAAAAGTTACCATGTTATCTAGAAAAAATATATTAATTTAGAGAAAAAATACCGACATATTATAGAAACACTATTAAATAACACCTCATTTGTAAATGTTAACATTGTTAATTGAGGTGTTGCTAAATAAGGACATTTATAAACGTCACAAGAATAGTGACTTTTATTTACCAAGATTTCTAAAAAATTTCTGTAAATGAGGTGTCACTAAATAGTGATGTTTATAAACATTTCATTGTTAGAGAAACCTCATTTAGTGACCTTTTTAAAAAATGTTAACAATTGAATTTAAGACATTTTAAAACGTTTCTAACTCAAAAAAACATCGGTAATCAGTTTTTTTAGTATGTCGTCACATAATAGAAGTAATACTTATTTAGCAATGGACTTTCCATAATTATTGTAGATATAAAAATATTGTGAGAGGCGTGCATCAAATTAAGAAGAAACTAAAGTGAAGTTTACTAGAATAATACCTTGTACTATATAAGCCCATGGACTATGCTCTTAGGGAGTTGGTTGCACTGCATAGACGTGGCCAGATTTTTCGTCCTGTTATGCAACCTAACTACCCTAGATAGATCCACTCTACTAGCACTAAACCTCCAATGTCTAACTACCTCGATCACGACAATGTCCTCGACCTGATCAGCCAGTGGAATACAGCTCCCAATTTTACATAGAGCTACGTATCCTATACTCAGATGTAGTGTTGATACAGATCCCTTCTCACTAGATACTAGAAGAAAATTTTGGCATAAATGCTGAAGGTGTCCCATACTACCGGAATCTCAGCAATTGATTGGGTTCCAAAGACATTGGATCGTCTTATGGCCTATCCTACAACAGTAGTTACACAAAATATTATGTTCAGTACATGTCATATTGCTAGTGTTTCACCAACAATCCATCTTGAAATGACGTTTCCAACCACTATACGAATTGTCTCCTTGTCTCAATGTTGATCTAACATGGCTCACATTTCCATATTTCCTTTGGTTCTACTCTGTGATGATGGCCTCGTTCACTATCTCTAAATTGATAGTTAGTCAGAAAAATTCACCTATGATTGGATATGGTATGCAAGCCCATCCTAAAACCTTCTCACAATCATCAGTTCATCACTGGTCAGTGTTTGCGCAAAACATTAATGTTGGGTGAAACTAGATAAAAATGCCATCATCAACATAGCACCCTGTTATAGGTGCATAAAGTATATGGTGTTGTTTTCTTGCAACATATGTATGAAAAAGTAGTCATAAAAGGCTATATAAAATTCCGTCCAGACCATACCTTGATGAAAATCATCATGTGAGATAACATACACCAAATTCATGGTGGATTCACAGAGCATAAAAGAGGCAAGATTAACCCCCTATATGGAGGAATATCTATATGCCCAAATATTTATAACATATCCTCTATCCATAACTCAACATCCTGAGGACTACCATCCCCCTAGATGGTTGGAGTATGTTTCGACTGGAATTCTCATGTCAACTCTGCCATAGTAGGGGCAGGTCACAGAGTTCCCTATGTAGTCTACTTAAAGTGGAAGAAGCTATCTCAAAAATGATCATTGGCTCTTGGTAGAGGATCGACAGGGGTGATTTATGTGGAATTATAGGAGTAAATACAAGTAGAATAGGGCCCAGCACCTTCGGAGTATGGTCATCACCACCCTCTTGGACAATTACTCGAGGGCATTGTGGTGGAATAACTACAAAATTTCCATACATATATATTATATAGGATTTTACAATAAATAATATCATGATAATTGAATGGAAAGATATATATCCTTTCTATAATTAGCCACACCTCTCTAACTACTCCAATATCTAGATCTAGGAGATCATAAATGTCACAAAAGTCACAAGAGACACTACCTACTACCTACTACTATGATCATGTCAGGGTGATGGTCTCACATCACACAATAGAGGTTATGATATATGTAGTGTCAATTGCAATTTATTGAGAAAGAACCCCTTTACATTGTAATTGTCATCCATATTTAGTAGTAACCATTTCATTTACGTTCTACATTAATTTACTTTTATAATTTTTTATATGTATATTGATATCACAGACCAGATGAATTTATAACCATTCCCAGTTTATAAAGGCTCATGATCTTTATTAATTGAAATTCATATGTCAAGTATCTACAACCTAAAATTTGTTTCTTGTATCATTATGTATAAAGTCATATATAATGATTTAATTGAATAAAATACCATCCTTAATTTATAGAATTACATTGTTTAAAAATTATAATTGGCATTCATGAAATCTAATCAACTAATGTTTTAGTCTATAAAACCAGTGGTTCATGGATCAAACATGGAATAATTGGTTAATTTTGCTTTCATCATTAAAATATATTGTAAAAAATTGTTCTGATTGATTTAGAATCTTTAACTAATCCCATTAAGTTATCCCTAATAGAAACATAACATAGTTTTATATATAATAATCAAGGCACTCACAATAATAAAAGGAAATACATGCAGTAATTTAAAATGGAATGACATAATGCATGACATGTAAATTATCAAGTTATTGTAATTATGTAAGATATTATTCTTCATTGTCATACAATGTTAAGTAAAAAAGTAAATCCATAATAATATGATCAGAAATAATACCATCACAAAACATGTGCATCACCCCACAGTGAAATCAGTAAAACTGTAACAAGAACAAAATAAATAACAGTATCCCATCTAAGGTGATTTAGATTTCCATTATATATGGGTTAGCTACTCCCACGAATAGGCTCATCTCCAAATCCTATTACATCCTAGTCTTCTTTCTAGAACCCAAATAGTATGAAAAAGATTAAAGAACCTTTGATTGCACTTTCTAGTCCCTGACCCCTAAATCCACTAAGTGGTTCCCTGAGATAGTTGGCTACATGACGTTAAGTATCACTCCCCATTTTCTAGAGGCTACTGACTAGTAGTAAGGGCCTAGGGTGTGTCCATGGGGAGATTATTCCCTCATGATCAGAGTGTTGCACAATATTATATAATAATTAAAATAAGTGCAAAGAGTAATAAATAAATAACATTGGAATACTATGTAAATCATCCAATATAACCAACATGTGGATGTTGAATCGATATCATGTAAAAAAATTTGATGATCATGCCATGATGCTATAAAAAAGGGATGTACATTGGATATAGGGGTACAGACATATACAACATCCTAAACAAAGAAAAAAAGAAAAAAATCTACCTCTACTAGAATCATGAGAATATGCTTGATCCTATACTCCCCGACTCCATCCATGTACTGAAAAGTAAGGATCATAAGTTGGATGCTTCCCTTTGCTTACACCTATAGTCATGAAGTATGTTCGGGTACCATAGGTAGCTCGAACAGGGTGTGAGATATACTTAGTAGGCCACTACCAATGATTTCTAAGACAATACAATCTATGCATACTTAATTTGCAGTTTTATAGTATATAATAAATATAAGGTTGTAAAATAAAAGAAACACATCGGACCAGGTTCCTCATGGGATACTTGACTGAGATTACCTGCTTTGACTTATTCTAGATATAGCTAGACAATGGTCATCCTTTATAGATATAGAATTTGAGTGAAACTTTATATTGATACATTGTAATTCTGGAAGGATAAATGTATAGAAAACATATATGGTCCTTGTAAAAGGAAAGAGTAAACATGGGTCGAACCCAAGCATCTTCATTAGAATGGATATTTGATTCTGATATTTATAACTAGAATTCATGATTTATCACAAGGAATACTTATAATTTAATAAAAGGAATCCAGAGATTTATAACTTTCATTCAAGGTTTATCACATGGCATACTTAGAATTTAATAAATGGCATCCTGATCCTATTTGAGGTGATCTGTAAAAGGAATATCATGTATCACTCTAGGAGAACTATAAATACCCCTAACCATAAGATCTCTTCTATGGTATTCCCTTAAAGTAATACCAAATATGACATCTCATCATGGTGTAAGAATGACCCTATGATCTCATCTTTGGTATCTCGCATTTGGGACAAAGTATCACTCATGGCATGGAATAAATATATTACCAGTAATCCCCATCCATGGTTTCTACCCTAGGGAACCATTATCACTCATGGGTAGATGTGTAATATTCTGGTTGATCCAATCCAAGTAATTATATAAAGATTCCATGTATCGCACCTGGTATATTTACAATCCATGATAAGTTATAATTATAAGTCATGATGATCCCATCCTAGGTGTCCTTAAATTAGGACCCTTGTATCACCCATGTCTTGGTTCAATGGTATGGTTTAGGTATTAAAAATTCTTACCATTACAAAAAATAATTATAAACATAAAACTTTAATCAAATTTTCCAATTCTTTTTATTGATTTAATTCAAGCTATAGAATAAATCATAAGGACCAAACACATGGCCAACCGTTTTCCTTAGATCATTTCACATTTCAATGTGTTAATTACTAGGGAAACATTGACCTCAATTTGTGGTTTAATTACATTATAAAAATGAGTCTTTTAATCCATTATATAAGGTCACACCCATAAGGGTGGATGACATGAAGATGATCAACCAACAATGTTGATTCATTGTTATCTAGGACCACATTAAGCATGGAAATATATTTATTTTCATTTAATTGAATTTATGGATTTTAGACCAGTGGAGTCCAATGCGTGGAAGATGGTGATTGATAGAATATAATGATACTTTAGGTAAAAATAATTATACCACCTACCTTAAACTTATAGTACTCTCCTCATCTAGTATCAACCCTTGAACCGAGTTAGAATGGGAAAAATCAAAAAAAAAGTAAAAATTACATAAAAATAGGGAATATGAGATCACACCAAAATAGAATAGAAGGTGGAATGAAAAATGATATAGGGAGGGAATTGGATCAAAGATCTATTTGAGTGGGATCCAGTGAGTGAAACGATGTCTTGATCAAACATCGGATGTAGAATAAATCTCAAAACCTATGTTTGCCTTCGAAGATAGTTCAACATGAGGCGAGGGTTGTTTACTGGATGATAAAAACGAAATTGGTGAAGAGTTCAATATAATATGGTTAAAAACATTAATTCACATAAAATTTAATGTGTAGTATGGTTTGGCCACATGATTGGTTAAACAATGCACTAACTGTGCAACAACTACTGTCCAAGGACAGCGGCTGACAGGGTTTGGGATCATAGTTTGTCTAACCAAACTGTAAATGTGTTTCTCTATCTTCCTAGAGAAAATATCCCACATGGGATACAATTTATACTTAGTCAAACAATGTGCATCTTAGGTGCTCCCCTTTATGGATCCCTACACCACCTCGTACGGTCTATCTAACTGTGTAGACCGAGGTGCTTGGTTTTTACTAACCATGTGGCCTAGTTATTTCTTTTAAAATTTATGCCTCTAGGCTCCAAAAAAACCCTTTACACCCTCATAAACACCATGACTATCTTAGGAAATTTAATAAGGGTAAAACAAGGGGTTTAAACTAGAAATTATGATTTTGGTATCTCATATGAAAAGTTGGGACGTTACACCCAGGTTTTTCATCACCCAAAGATCTATTAATCTCACTGAGTTATGCAGTACATGATACATTCTCAACTCACTGAGTTCTAACTTTCATGAAGGATGTTCTAATATTTCATTCCTTACCTTCATGATCCACCTTATATCCACCCAAGTCTCACCATTGTGAGACACCATTAAATCCCTCTTTTATTCCACCAATTGTAGGGAACATATTCCCATGGATCCCTTATCCAAGGGGGACTAAGATGAGGAATCCCCCAAAGCCTATAGATATGTATAATCATAGGATAGGGAACATCAATGTGTCCTCTCGATTGTACATTCTCATGTTAATGGAGGTCCTACATTTTACCTACCGAGTCGGTGGGATCCATGCAATGTTTTAATTTATACATTCCAGTGGTAATGAGGATATCAACCTTAAGGCTAGTAATAGGACCTCATGGTTGAAATGAAGAGAGGATATGGGTACATCAAAGCACTTTATCTCTCCATTATTCCCTCGAGTGACTATACCCTTGTCTACCAGCAAATGAAGAGTAAAATTTCTAGATAGAGAGTACTTTTATAGATCTTTCTCTTGCCTTACCTTAGAGAATCTATCCTAGAGTAGTCTCGTAGTCTTTCTTTAAGGGAATTCCCCCAACCTTGAACACATGTTGAAAATTGATATTATGTGGTCTGTCAAATATTTCACTTCCTATTGTTTCTCACACTAAGCATGAATCACATGAAATTAAGGGTTAGTGATTATCATACCATCCACATGATCCAATGATCATCATAGTAGGGAGTCATTATGATTGATATTCCCCTTGCCATGACTAGGGCTTCCTGTAAGGTGTAATCCCCAAAATCATGTTACCACCCTTTAAAGGGGGAATATTCCCTATGATAAAAACATTCAAAGGGATATATTCCTAATTAAGTAACCATGGTCCTCCTCCATAGGTGTAATACCCAACCTATCAAACATTGTGGGATTTGATTCTTGTCCAAATGGGATATGTAGGAATCCTTCCTAAGGATCAAACCGAACACCCCAAACTCACCATAATATTCTATAGTCCAAATTCCGAGTAGTTTAATACCAAATATAGAAGTATACATCACTTCAAGGTCCCTTGGAATGCTTGAACATAAGTAAAAGAACATCCCATGACTAGGAACATTTTGGATACACATCCATACGATATGATGTTAAACTAAATGGTTTGGCCCTCATCACACAACCATAAAAGGTATGATGTATCCCATTAAGTGGCACTGAACTAAGTGGGTAATGATTAATTTCACAATGATATGTAGGAATCCCATCTAATAGGTCTGATCCCAAAATCAAAAAACTCTCATCTTCCTAGATGGTGATAAATTCTATAGTTCTCGACTCTGTGACTTAAAACTAGGATTTTAATTAAAAACAACATGAGAATATCCAATATATTTACAAAATGGTACCATCTATGGAGAACCTAAAAAACATGCATATATCTACAATGATGAAGAACCACATATTCATACAGATGATTCTAAATATAATACATGGAAAAAATCAATTGTTAGATTAAGGGAGACCCATGTTGCATTTGGGATTTAATAAAGGATACACAAATATGCCTTAATCTATAATAGAGTCATAGATTTGGTAATAATTCCCTTCAAAAGGGTAAGATGATCCCAAACTCCCATCCTCTTAACCAATGTGAGTCCATAAGATTGGTTGGTGCCATTTCCCAATGACCACCTACCTTTGGAAAGTAGGTCTGTGAAACATTATAAATAATATAATTGTTGGGAGTTTCGAGTTATATAAATAAAACCCATTGTAAACTGCTAGTAATGGATATGGAAATATGTTTCTGACAAAAATTTTTTCCCACTACCACAAAAAATCCATTCTTCCCCCACATGGTTTTCGAGAATGAATCAAAAATGGTGTACCCGAGGTGAAAATTTATGCAAAATCTAACCAACCATAATTAATCATCATGCACTAATTTTTTTCAGAAATAGATGTCAATTTGTTTTCAATTTCAAATTATGTAAATATTTCTTAAAATGACATTAATAATATTTTATGTTAAATATATTTTATTAAATTCTTTAATAAACATAAAATTAATAATATAAGACAATTAGGATGATAAATTGTTAAAAATGATATTCCTTGTCTATTTAGGATCCAATTATTAACATAGAATTATCTTATAACACTTTTATAATGAAAAATTTGATGTTGTTGTTATGGTTAAAAATGGATAAAAAAGGGTTAATTCAAAAGAAAAGATTTAAAATGATATCTAAACCTGTAAATAATTTATTATATGATGATATTAAGAATATTTACCTTCTTATATTCAAATAAATGTTATTTTGGAACCATTTTACATGATTTAGAGACCTATTATATTATAATATTTCATATATTTCCAAAAGTGACCCTCCCCTCACTTATAAAAAGAAACACCATATCCTCTCCAATGTACACATAAAGTGAATTGTGTTTCAAAAATTATATGCCCAAATCCATTCCAAACATCCCTTATTGTGTCCTAGATTCTCTAGTTTAATAAAAAAACAATTATTGAAAGATTTAGATATAAAACTAAATAGGTTTTCTGAAGAAGAGGTATAGTTCTTAACCATGCTTTTTCATTTTGTTTCTTCTTCTACCTCATTAAAATATTATTTAAACGTTATAAAATAATAAATAAATTATATTTAATATTATAAGACGTTTTAATATTAATATCATTTCCTATATCCATCTCATTCATCCCTCAAATGAAAAATTAATCAATCATTTGTGTGTACGGTTGATTGTCACCTCACGTACTGATATAATTTGTTTTCCATCACCGCTTCTCACAGATGGTTATAATGATGGATTCAAAATATATATATATATATATATATATATATATATATTTTGTATTAATGAAATAATCATAATTCTATAAATATAATATTATTTATTTTCTTACCATTCCATCCATTGAAAAATGATAACGTCATTCGGGCATACGTGTGGATTACGACCTCCCCGAAGTGATGTGATTCACTTTTTTGTCAGTGCATCACATGGATGGTATATATAAGTTTATTTTAATATATTGTATGATATTTATATTATAATACACATTATATAAATATAATATTACACTTATCTACATTCCCTCATTCTCATTAAAATATGATAACATTCCTCATGCATACTTACAAAAAACTGTATTCGTGATTTTAACACAATTAATTTTTCATAACTACATTTCATGGTTGGTTTAAAATTATAATTAATTTATAAAAATTATTATTATAAAAATATTATTATTTTTGATATGAAAGAAAAATGATATCTTTGACTATAGTCAAATTACCAAAGTCATTTAGAAATTATGAACTGAACATCCTCAAAACACCCTACATGGACATAACCAATTAAGTAATTAAATATGTATTTGTAATAAATGAAATAATGTTTTAGAGATAAATTAATAAAAATATAAATATTTATTAATCAATTACATAATTTTTTATGTTTATTATACAGGAGTAAAAGGACATACGTGGCAAGTGTATACTTGTGGTAAGTGATTTCATCTCAATTTATATTCATTAGGTAATATTTTAATATTACATAAATAATTTATTTTATATTGTTTATATACATACCATTATAAATTTTATATCATGAATCATTCATAATTAATGGTAATTTAATTTCAAATCCAAATTATTTCGTAAACGGAGATTTGGATTGAACGTTACCAAGTGGTAATGGATTTCATAACTCAATTTTCATTCTTTGGGTTATACTTATATTTCATTGAATTTTTTAATCCATTATTATGTGTGAACTGATATCTAAATTATATTTTTAATTTTATTGGGATTTACATATGTTCAGATAATCACTTCATGAATTAATTATTATCTTTGGAAGGTTTTTGTATTTCTCAATTTCATTTTCTTGAGACACCTTTCATATCGTCCTCTATGATTTCCTTGTATGTTGTACCTAATAACCCACGAAAGAATTATAAAATATTACTTCATGAAATTAATGGTATTTATATAGCTATATGTTACATTTTTATTCAATTAATTTTTATTTGAATGTTTCCAAAGCGGTGAAGACTTTATGTAACAATCTCCATTCTTTTCAAGATTGTTTATGTTCAAGGATCCTTTAGGGGAAATAATATGCCCTTATTTTATTAAAACACATATCTTTTACTCTCTACAACATATGAAATTGTTTTACAAGTTTTTTTTTTCACTTTTTACCTTATTTATTCAATAAAATTTATGAATGTTTTTAAAATGTGATACTGATCATGTATCTTCTTTTAGATCATGAATCTTTCTCATTCATATTCTTGGTTTATAATATTTTTTCAATAATTTTGTTTTCTAAAAATAAATTATTACATTAATTTATTTTACATTATATTTGGCAATATTTTTTAAAAAATAAAAGGTAATTTATTTACATTTTCACATGGGTCACTTTTGAATCTCATTACTATGTTTGAAAAGGATGTTTATTTTAACATTTACATCTTGAATGGATTTTATCACCATCTTGAAAATTATTTTGTTTCAATCGTTCATTATATGTTTCCTGTGTTATTTTCAATGAAAAGTATTTTCATAATATTTTTCAATTTTTAGTTTTTTTAAGTGATTTTCAAAGTGGAAATAGTATTTTCCTCAAAAAAATTAATTATAATATATTGGTATTTTCATTCCACAAAAAACCATTGAATTTATTTATGATAATATGGGGATATGTTTTTTTAATATTATCCTTGTTATTTCTATGGATGGATTATGATTTTTAAAAATATATTTTCATGGAACCGATTTCTTTTTTATAGGTAAATCAAGATCTAAAAGAAAAGTGGTTTTTGTTATATTGCAAAATGAAATATTTCTTGTGTTATTATTGTATTGTGGTTCATTGAAAGTTTTTATAATAATGGGTGAGCCTAATATAGCTCATGATTAATGGTGATCCTATTAAAGCTCTTCATTGCACTGGGTAAAGGGATGGGGTAAACTGGTTATATGTTTATCTTAAGAGATTATTGGAATTTACTCGATGGGTTATTCCATTTTTAAGGGTGATTATAAAAGTGATATGAAAATTATGTTCTAAGTTACCAACATGTATTATTTATGATTTTATAATGTTCTAATGGGTCCTTTTCTTATGTATTGAATTTCAAATGGCTCGTGATTGTTGACAAATACGGTTATTCTATTTTATTAAATATTTATGTCGTGTATTATGTTTTCTGATCTAGGATTTGATGGTTATGAATTATCTTTTGTAATTATGAGACACTTTGATTATGTAATCATAATTTTATACTCATTTTATGATCATTTATGACATTCAATTGTCAATGATTTTGTTTTCCCTTATAGATAATTTGAGCGCATCCTTATTATGTTTCCTTTTCACCAAGATATGAAGAATGGGTTGAAGTATGCTATGCGAAGAAGTTTACTAGATGTGAAGAACATGGTTGTATATGAATTAGATATTTATCAACCAATTGTTTATTTATTCATGTTTGTGTGTAAGAGTTTATCCTAATTATATAAAACTCTAAACCTAAAATATCCTTTGATATGTAAGTGATCCAATATCTCCTTGTATTGTTATGATCTCTTTGTGGCTAAAATTGGGTCACATTTAACAGTATCAAGATATAAATGTAATTATTGTGTTTTTAGCACAATATTTGGGGTGCGGGTTTGGGAAATATATAATAACATTACCAGACACCTCTTTATTGAATGCTAAGTCAATTTAAAAAAAATTCCCCTCAAGTTCCACTCATCCTTCACTTTCTTCACTGCCTGAGAAGGTATATTTCTTCTAAGAGTGTCATCCACAACGTTACTATTTCCCAGTGTATAGGAAGTGTCGATGTAAAATGAATTAAAATATTCATCCCAATATATTTGCGAAAGGTTAAATTGTTATTATGAAAATATATACCCAAAACATTTATAATCATAGTAAACGGTAATCCTTTATGCAAAAATATATTGAGGATGACTCTTTAGAGCACGCCTAACTATTGTATGTTTAAAATAAAGAGGGAGATAATTTCACTCATGAGGCCAAAGATGCCATGATACATAATCCACTACATGATATTTATGTATAAGGATTATTCCTAAATCGGGACCTCAATCATCAGAGTAAACCACATAGCACTATCCAGCGTCTGGTGAAGTTAGAATCGTTGTAAAGGACAAACACCAATTTATCTCATCGAAGGTTTCTTAAGACATAAAATCCCATATAAAAATCATCCCTTACAGGTGATATCCTTCATAGGAGATGCAGGATTCAGTAAATATTTTATCAACCCCTAATAGTATCCTTCCAAATCCACGAATTTACGCATCTCAATGTCATTATGTGGTACTTCCCATGACATAAAATTCATTAACATTTCTAAATCAACTGAGATTCCATGTTCTATGATCACACATACCAATAATTTGACTTCATGGATCCATAATTTGATCTCTTATAATTTTTCATAATGATAGTGATCTATCAGAATTTCCAAAACATTCCTCAAATAACACACCTGATTTTCTTTAGTCAAAGATGACACAAGGATGTCATCCACAAAAATGATAAAAAAGTGTCAAGATAATCATGGAATATTTGATTCATAAAATCCATAAAGGAAGTAGGAGTAATAGTCAGTCTAAAGAACGTAATATGGTACTCAAAATGACCATACCTGGTCTTAAAGGGGATCATTGAAATATCAATCTCTTTGATTCTGATTTGGTTGTAATCTTACTGAAGATAAATTTTTGCAAACTATTTTACACATGTAAATTTTTCAAGAAAATAATCAATTCAAGGAAAGGGGTATTTTCTCTAGACCATTATTTTATTGAGATTTTGATGATTGATGAATAGAAAAAGATTCCCATCACCCTTTTGGGAAAAATAAAAGGAGTTATCTGAGGTGAAACACTTAGGAATTTAATTCCCTTTGATATGAAACCATCCAACTAAAATTTCTTTTAATTAAATTCAGCTTGATCCATACACTAATATGATATACTGAGATTTTTTTATATTAATTGCATTGCCTTCATCCATCTCCTTCATCCCTCAATTGTAAAATTAAACAATCATTTGTGTGTACGGTGGGATGTCACCTCACGTACTGATATAATTTGTTTTCCATCACCTCTTCTCACAGATGGTTATAATGATTGATTCAAAATACATATATATATATATTTTGTATTAATGAAATAATCATAATTCTAATAATATAATATTATCTATTTTCTTACCATTCCATCCATTGAAAAAATGATAACGTCATTCAGGCATACGTGTGGATTATGACCTCCCCGAAGTGATGTGATACACTTTTTTGTTAGTTCATTACATGGATGGTATATATGAGTTTATTTAAAGATATGTTATGATATTTATATTATAATACTCATTATATAAATATAGAAGTATACTTATATACTTTCCCTCATTCTCTTTAAAACATGATAACACTCCTCTTGCATACGTACAAAAAACTGTATTCATGATTGTAAAACAATTAATTTTTCATAACTACATTTCATGGTTGGTTTTAAAATTATAATTATTATATAAAAATTATTATTATGAAATTATTATTATTATTGATATGACATAACAATGATATCTTTGACTACAGTCAATATACCAAAGTCATTTAGAAATTATGAACTGGACATCCTCAAAACACCCTACATGGATATAACCAATTAAGTAATTAAATATGTATTCGTAAAAAATGAAATAATGTATTATTGATAAATTAATAAAACTATAAATATTTCTTAATCAATTACATAATTTTTTATGTTTATTATATAGGAGTTAAAGGAAATACATGGAAAGTGTATACTTGAGGGAAGTGATTTCGTCACAATTTCCCTTTATTGAGAAATATTTTAATATTACATAAATAATTTTTTTTATATTGTGTATATACATCCCATTATAAATTTTCTATCATGAATCATTCATAATTAATGGTATATTAATTTCAAAACCAAATTATTTCGTAAACGGAGATTTGGATTGAAAGATACCAAGTGGTAATGGATTTTATAACTCAATTTCCATTCTTTGGGTTATACATATATTTCATTAAAAATTTTAATTCATTATTATTTGTGAACTGGTATCTAAATTATATTATTAATTTTATTGGGATTTACATATGTTCACATAATCAGTTCATGAAATAATTATTATGTTTGGAAGGTTTTTATTTTTCTCAATTTCATTTTCTTGATACATCTTTCATATCATGCACTATTATTTCCTTGTATGTTGTACCTAATAACCCACGAATGAATTATAAATTATTACATCATGAAATTAATGGTATTTAGATATCTATATCTTACAATTTTATTCAATTAATTTTTATTTGAATGTTTCCAATGCGGTGAAGACTTTATGTAACAATATCCTTTATTTTCAAGATTGTTTATGTTCAACGATCCTTTATGGGAAATCATATGCTCTTATTTTATTAAAACGCATATCTTTTATTATCTACTACTTATGAATATTTTTTACAAGTTTATTTTCCAGTTTTACATTATTTATTCAATAAACATTATGAATGATTTTTAAATGTGATACTGATCTTGTATCTTCTTTTAGAGCATAAATATTTATCTTTCATATTCTTGTTTTATAAAAAAAATTCAATAATGTTCCTTTCTAAAAATAAATTATTTCATATATTTATATTACATTATATTTGACCATATTTGTTTAAAAAATAAAAAGTAATTTATTAACATTTTTCACATGGGTCACTTTTGAATCTCATTACTATGTTTGAAAAGGATGTTTATTTTAACATTTACATCATGAATGGATTTCATCACCATAATGAAAATTATTTTATTTCAGTAATCCATTATATGATTCCAGTTTTATTTTCAATGAAAATATTTTCATAATATTATTCAATTTTTAGTTTTTAAAATTGATTTTCAAAGTGGAAATAGTATTTTCCTCAAAAAAATTAATTATAATTTATTGGTATTTTTATTCAACAAAAAACCATTGAATTTGTTTATTATCTAATGGGGATATGTTTTTTTAATATTATCCTCGGTATTTCTATGGATGGATTATGATTTTTAAAAATATATTTTCATGGAACCAATTTCTTTTCTATAGGTAAATCAAGATCTAATAGAATAGTGGTTTTTGTTATATTGAAAAATGAAATATTTCTTGTGTTATGATTATATTTTGGTTCATAGAGAATTTTTATAGTAATTGGTGAGCCTGATATAGCTCACGATTAATGGTGATCCTATTAAAGCTCTTCATTGCACTGGGTAAAGGGATGGGATTAACTGGTTATTGGTTTATCTTAAGAGATTATTGGAATTTACTCAATGGGTTATTCTATTTTTAAGGGTGATTATAAAAGTGATATGAATATTATGTTCTAAGTTACCAACATTACTTATTTGTGATTTCATAATGTTCTAATGGGTCCTTATCTTAAGGATTGAATTTCAAATGGCTCGTGATTTTTGACATATAAGGTTATTCTATTTATTTAAAGATTTATGTCATGTATTATGTTTTCTGATCTAGGAATTGATGCTTATGAATTATCTTATGTTATTATTAGACAATTTGATTATGTAATCATACTTTTATACTCATCTTATGATCATTTATGACATTCAATTTTCAATGATTATGTTTTCCCTTATAGATAATTTGAGCTCATCCTTCTTATGTTTCCTTTTTACCAAGATATGAAGAATGATTTGAAGTATTCTATGATAAGAAGTTTAATAGATGTTATGAACATGTTTGGAGATGAATTAGATATTTATGAACCAATTGTTTATGTATTAAAGTTTGTGTGTAAGAGTTTATCCTAATTATATATAACTCTAAACCTAAAAGATCCTTGGATATGTAATTGATCCAATATCTCCTTTTGATGTTATTACATTTTTTTGGCAAAAATTGGGTCACATTTATTAGTATCAAGATATAAATGTAATTATTGTGTTTTTAGCATAATATTTAGGTGTGCGGGTTTGGGGAAATTTTAATAACGTAACCAGACACTTATTTATTGAATCCGACGTCAATTTAAGAAACAATTCCCCTCATGTTCCACCCATCCTTCACTTTCTTCACAGCCTGAGAAGGTATATTTTTTTAAGAGTGTCCGCCACAAGGTTACTATTTCCTAGTGTATAGGAAGTGTCGATGTAAAATGACTTAAAATATCCATCCCCATATATTTTCGAAAGGATCATTTGTTTTTGAGAAAATATATACCCAAAACATTTATAATCATAGTAAACGGTAATCCTTTATGCAAAAATATACTGAGGATGACTCTTTAGAGCATGCCAAACTGCTGTAAGTTTAAAATAATGAGGGTGATAATTTCACTCACGAGGTCAAAGATGTCATGATACATAAGCCACTACATGATATTTCTATATAAGGATTATTCATAAACCTGGACCAAAATCATCAGAGTAAACCACATAGCACTATCAAGCCTCGGGTAAAGTAAGAATCCTTGCAGAGGACAAACACCAATTTATCTCATCGAAGGATTCATAAGACTTCAAATCCCATATGAAATTCATTCATTATAGGTGAGATACTTCCTAGGAGATGCAAGATTTAGTAAATTGTTTATAAACCCCTGATATTATCCTTCCAAAACCATGAATTTACACATCTCAAAATCATTATGTGGTACTTCCCATTACATAACATTCATAAACACTTCTAAATCAACTGAGATTCCATGTTCTATGATCACACATACCAATAAATTGACTTCATGGATCCATAATTTGATCTTTTATAATTTTTCATAATCATATTGATCTATCCGAATTGCCAAAACATGCCTCATATAACACACCTGGTCTTCTTTAGTCATAGATTACACCATGATTTCATGCGAAAAAACAATAAAATAGTGTCAAGATAATCATGGAATATTTGATTTAACAAATCCACAAAGGTAGGAGGAGTAATATTCAGTCTAAACAACATCATAAGGTACTCGAAATGACCATACCTGGTCGTAAAGGGGATCTTTGAAATATCAGTCTCATTGATTCTGATTTGGTTGTAATCTGACTGAAGATAAATTTTCGAAAACTATTTTACCCATGTCAATTTTTCTAGAAAAATAATCAATTCAAGGAAAGGGGTATTTTTTCTAAACCATTAATTTATTGAGATTTTGATAATTTATTCAAAGGAAAATATTCCCATCAGCCTTTTGGGAAAAAGAAAAGGAGTCATCTGAGGTGACACACTTAAGAATATAATGCCCTTTGATATGAAACCATCAAACAAAAATTTCATTTAATTCAATTCAGCTTGATCCATACACTAATATGATATCGATATTAGTTGAATTCCAAGTTATAAGTTAATAAAAATTTCCACCTTCTACTATAGAGGAAAACCTAAGAATTAAATCAGAAACACTTCAAGAAACCCATTGACTACTATAGGAATTTTACCAGTTTTAGATTCATGTTCAGATATAATTATTGAAAAAAATCATAATTGTATTAACAAGAGATGACACCACCCGACTAAATCATGGATCCCATTCTCCATAAAACACATGGGAGTTCCCATAGAAAGTGGTGATGAATACTCGTTAATGGTAACAATCGACCCGGTCCTTATGAGTGACCAAAAAATACATTGTGATAATTACATTGAATGGGTACAAGTTGAGAACAATGAAATCCCAATCCATTTGAACATCACACATAAATAAAGAGCATGACGTACATCAAAAGCCCTACCCCATATTCTTTCCTAGTGGTGTTTCCAAATTAATATTGAATGGCATGATTTACATTGGAAATTTTAGAAGATACAACATATGAGTTAATATAATGGATTGGGAGGAAAATTTATCAAATATAGAATTATCTAAGGTAGAGGAAATAGAAATGGTACCTATCAGAGTCATAGGACCCTCATAAACATACATTGGATACCCCTCAACTATGTGTAACTGCATCATTCCAGAGGAAGATGGCTAGAACCTTATAGTTTGTGAGGTTTATAATTGGGAAAAGATCTTATAAGTGCTGATGGGGCTATACTATACCAAGGAAAATATAGATACCAATTTTTTTTTCAAATTACCTTGATTCCCACATGAGTTGTAATCCATTAAAGTCATGGAGAAAAGCACTTTCTATGTCCTTTCTGGCCAAATTGATAACATATCAATCCAGTAGTCACTGATGATGTTGCATGAAGATACTTTTGAGAAACACATAGAATACTTTCTAAATAAAATCTATTTCATTTCCTCTTATCATTGAATGAACCATTGGATCTCGCACTAGAGGGAAGAGGAACTCTAGTCAATCCTATTTTACCTTCAAGGTCAAGCTATATCATCAAGTCCATATCCACCACTTTTACATAGGTGGTGAAATTTAACATAAAAACCTTCAACCATATATCATGTCAAATACCCATCTGAATCATATGATCCTTCATCTTATCATTAGATACAAACATAGAAGAATAAACAAAGATCACAACAATGTAATTTGCATGATCCATCATTGATCAATCTCTTTAATCATGATTCAAAAATCCATGCATTTCACCATGGTTATATATTTTGAGAAGAACTATTCTGTGAAAATGGTATTTAAATCCATACACTCCAAGACCTTATGCTTCTTATCCAAGACAACCAAGTCCCACTGCCTTCAACTTAGACCTTCAAGCATGAATATGGTGAAATTACTTTGATTTATTTAGGATTCTCTAAGAAATCAAATATACATTCAATATTTTCCAACCAATACCCCACCTCCTAGGTATCATTCTTCCTCTAGAATGATAGTGGATTCTTGCGAGGAAATTCTTGGTCCTGAATCCTATCATCAACTCTTCCTGCTTCTACCTCTCTAGCATGAGTATGATATGGTTCTACACCTTGGAAGATAGATCATACCATATAATCCGTTACATCAATCAAGTTATGATCAACTTGTGGGTTTCCCTATCAGGGTTCATCAGCAGTACCCTCGCAAGGAATCGTTTGATGTATTCCAAGGGGCATGGTACTACACATCCAAAGAAATGAAACATGAAAACATTTGATCCACAAATCAATTATAGTTTATAATAACATAATTCAATTGAAATCATCAAAATATAAAAAAAATATATTCTGGGATTAAAACTCTCCAAATCCATAAAGTCTCATTTCCTAATAACTTGAGATTACTTAATACTCATCATGATGAGAGCATTCCATGAATTCCCTCGCAACCTACCCCTTAATTTTCCATATTCATATCTCATTTCTACCAAGACATCAATAAATTTCATAAAAAAATTTTGAAATGAAAAATCATCCTCAGGTACCAATTTTTTACAAACTAACCTAGATTACCCAAAAAATCATAATCTGAATTAGTCTTGATTTGACCCAATGAGGGTTCTCGATCAACAAAAACTAGAGACAAGCTACTAGGCATCAAGAACACACATTAGAAAAGATTTTTCTATAATGAACCAAAAATAAATAAATAATTAAATATAATATGACAGTGTGACAAAAACAATTCAACTATAAATATGTACAATCAATAGGAAAAACATGTTCCATGATACATAAAACAACCCAAAGTACTCAAAAACTAATAATTCCCAACTCCATGTGATCTGATGTCACCACCAGACTCTCACACCATACTAATGAACAATCTCATTGCCTCCCTGTGGTGCATTACCCTTACCTGCATCAGATAAAAAAAGAGAAATATACAGTTATATGTTTATGTAGGGTGTGATAAAAATAGCCCAATAGGATCCCACCAAGTGTTTCATAAGTAAAAATTATAAAATAAACCAACTTTTAGTCAGATAATTTAAACCACAGAATGAGATAAAATTTAACATAAAGCATGGATAAAAGACCTCTTTCATATTTTAGAAAATCATTCCAATAAAAATATATTTGAATGTATTCAGTACACACACAAATAAATCATTTCAAATATAATCAATATAGATAAAATGATATGAGTACAAACGATTCCATATCAATAAGGATTTTCTTTAAATTATTATGAACATTAGGTCAGCTGTTGTGCAAATTACCCTAGTAGAATATGTTTTTGGGGGTATCACAACACTCCCATGAATGACACATTTCCACAAATTAGGAAACCTAGTGCACACATAACCCTAGAAAAAATGTCTAGGGGGAAACAATTCATCCTTGAAGATGAATCTCGGCCTGATAATTGATCACATACAAGTTTACTGTGTACAATTCGATTACTTGGAATTTCATCTTTGAAACCACAAAATTCATGCTATAAAACTATTTCTATTAAAACCCCATTGACATATTCCATTTTCAAAACAATATTCGAACAAATTGTTTTTAATCAAAAACATTTTCATTCCTTTAATAAAATTTAGAAATCAATTTAATATAAAAATAACGAATGATACACTAGATAATTCCTTATTATGAGATCACCTATGTATAAACACAGGGAGATCCAACACCCACGGGTAAGACAAGATGAACTGGGGGACTTATGAATCGATAAAGGATCCTAAAACATGAATTACCAATCATTTATCATGAAATTGAAATGTTCTATAATGAATAAGACAAAATTAATCACATAGCTGAGAAATTTTTTAAAAAAGATCTGAAAGGATTGAAAATTTGATTAAAACCAATCAATTATACAGTGAATCTGAAAATAATTAGATTAGAAACTTGGAACCAACAATTATCACCATTGATGGCGCCAATCCATGGAGAGAATGAATATCAATTGGAAGGAAAAGAATATACAAGAAAAAAATGATGATAAAATTACCAAGAGAGGATAAACCCAAGGGTTTGAGGACATAAAGTACTCTTGAAGATGCCCAAGAGTCTCCCAATGTTCAAGTGGAAGGTTTAAAAGAAGTCGTGATTCGAGGGAATCAAATGACATATAGGGAAAATTTGGGAAACATAACACTATGGCTCAAGCCCTATACCATGATGCAATGGTATTAATGTGAAAATAACTACTATGTGAGAGAGGGGACTACACAACAACCAAGAATGGTCAAACACATTTATGGATTCCATGTTGTGTTCAACAACAAGATCCTATAAACTAGGAAAAAGGAACCATATTATAAGGTAACTATCACACCATGGAATTTTGAAGCTAAGATGAATGCTACGTCGCATCCTAGATCCACTGCGTAGTTTCCCTAAAATTGGTAGAACTGACTGAGATGCCCATCGTAGATTCCATTTCATAGCCCTTTCCTTACCCTGTAGTTGTGCCGAGAATGGATGAACCGACATGATTGTCCACTACATCGTAATGCCTTTTCCATGCAGAAACCACATCCTCCAAGAAGTAGAAGCCACATCACGGTGCTAAATACCATTATACCAGAAACAAAAAAAGGATCAGAAAAAGTAAGGAGAGAAATTGAAAGAAGAAGGTCATAGCTATAAGTAAAGTCAAGATGATACATTTCAATTCATTGGAAGCCTTTTCTTTTATTCAAAGTAGTAGAGGGAACAGGATATAGGATCCTTGTTGTCCATGTTCCACAACTGGAACATCCTTTAATTTAGAGTCATAAAATGGTATCACATATTAAACAGGTAAATTCTTCAATTGTGAGTTTATTAGTAGCACATATATCTATAGAACTGGTCACCTCTTCAATCCAACAATTTTTAGATGTTTTCCCAAAGACTTCATCAAACATGAGGGTTTGGATAGAACTTACAATCCCAGAATCTCATCAACCACGAGGGATTGGATAGTACAGGTTCATATCCATAGAACCACAAAAATCACAAGGATCAGACAATGTACAATTAAAACTAATAAGATTAGACCTTTACAATGCACACCTCACTAAAATATAACACTTAGATAAACTCACTAGAATAAATATTACAGTCGGAAGCAATAAAAAGTTTAGATGATGGAAACATCAAAATGATTTTTTATCATGTTAGTATAGTAATGATTCTGTGTATTTCATTACATCTATTCCTCATAGCCTCAATTTCAGTTTATAGACAGCAACAAAACAAATTCCAATAGTCAGATTCTGAGATATTCAAGTACAGTTTCCACTGCATCGGACACAATAGTCCATCTTTCGAGGTATGTATCTTCAATCTCTATCATCCAATGAGCATGCCATCACAACACTCTAATGTCCATTGAATGTAGCTCAATTTAACTTTTCAAAGTACTGGACCATAGTTAGATTTAATATGTTCACTAAATGTTAAAGTATCATACATTAAATTTTTGTAACAAAAACATAAATGACAAACTTCATGTTAAATCATACACATTAAAAAGTTTATTGTGATTTTCAAAAAAAAAACGATACGAAATTGGTCTTTGATTGAATATGACCAACATCGAAACCATGACCACAGGTAGGAAAAGAGCATCACATGAAAAACTGCCATCAACAGATATTGCTCGACATACCATTGAACAAATTCGTGACCTATGGTTAACCATAAATCACATACTCTAATATGTCAATTAGAACACTCATGCATTCCTAAACGGTAAAAAAGTATCATAACGTCAATTGTCACATTGAACTAGAATGTCAATATCAGATATTCATATCAATCAATTATCAACTCACAATACTCAATAAAGGTTAGCAACCTGAAGAACATGTCAAATGTTTTTCATTGATTGGATTTGTAGTGAACGTCATCAAAACTTTATATAATATTGAATCATTAACCTGAAATGGTAATCGTAATCCTACCAAAGATCTAGGGTCCCACGAGAAATTCTATATGTGTCATCATCACCACAAATGTTGTTAGGCTATGTCCATACACATCCACATTCAAATTCATTACTTATAAAAATCATCATTATAAGATATCAAAATGATCCAATTAAAGAAATTTAATTTTTCAATTATCTATCTCAAAATTAAAATCGCAATGTCATATTTTGATTAATCTATTTGGGGGGGGGGCTATGCCTATAGGTGTCAAAAGAAATTTGAACTCACAGACTCGATTCGTTATCCCATAAATTTTTTTTAGTAAGGGGGTTAAATATTTTAGACAATAAATATATGGGTCTAAAATGATGTCACACACAAAAATCCCAACTCACATGAACATCTGAACATCCCACAGGTCTGGCTTGGCCCGCGATGTGTCAGAGATAGAATGGGATTCTGATAAATAAAAAAATTAAAATAAAAAATGAACATGTGAATAAAATAATTATTGTTATAATAAACATTAAATCCTTTTATTAAAAAAAATTAAAATAAAATAAATTTAGATCCAACACATTACACACCCAACAATCATTTCTCTTATTTCAAAACCTATAGTTTGGCCTCTCCTATATAATTTTATTTGGAAAACAGTATTTTGGGATTTAATAATTTATTTATTTAATTATGTTGAAACAAATCCTTTAACCATTTTCAAACCTCCACAGAATCCAGTTACATCTCTACCCTGATCTGTGATTTTTGGTTATATTCAATCCATTCATTTTTTTAGAAAAAATAAAATCTATCACAAAATCACTGCCGGGAACTCCATGGGCGGTGGAATACTATCCCATTTTTTCCACCGACAACCTCTTCTCCCAAAGATCAAAATGCACAACTCTAATTCGTCAGCATTGTGATCTATGTTCCTATGATTTTTTCCCACGCAATTCTGAGTGTTTTCAAATAAATACAGGTTCAAACCATATCTCATCTTGGATTTTTGGTTCGATTGATTAATTTATTGATATATAGATTTTGTTGGTTTTTATGGATTTATGGTTTGCTCTAATTTTGTAATTATCATTCAATAAATTGAAGAAAATTATTGATTGATTTTATTTCCATGGATGAGTTTTTACTGTTTTGGTAACATATTTGGATGTATAATTATTTGACCATCCAAATTGATATATATATTAGAATTTATAATTTTATAATTTTTGTATTTAAATGTATTAATATTTAATTTTTATTATTTGGAAAAACCTATTTGAATGTGTAACTTAATTTAAAAATTAAAATAATCTTTTACCTTTTATTTTTTAAAATATATATATTTATATATTGAATATCTTAAATATGATATGTTTATTATATATATATACATATGAATTTTATGTATAAAAATTACTTTATTTCATTTTATTTTTTATAAATAGAAATTATATAATAAAATCAAGTGCTTCATCTGGGTTTTATGGTATGCATGTTTTCTTTTTTATATTAATTTACTATAATTGATTGAAAGTATGTTCTCCTATTAGTTTCATTAAATAAAAATTAAAAAATTTGTTATTTTTTTAGCACATTATGAATTTATAATTAGTCGGATCTTGTATTTATTATAGAAATAATGATACTGATGGGTGGATTTGATATTGGAACTCGGGTATATAGCTGGATTTTTATTTGATGACATGTTTCATTTGATTGGATAGGATGTGAGTGCATTGATTATTCAACCAAGACATATGATATGAGACCCCGTAGATATTATCTCTCATTAGTGGACATCATTTACCTAAGATACAATTGAAAAATTATAGTGGGATGTTCAAGTAAATTTATTATTTAATATTTCATTACATTATTTTTATTATTATTATAGTCATTGACAAATTTTTTTAAAAGAAATGGACAATTTAACAACATGTTTAAATGAGTTTCAGGTAGTGAATATTGTCAAATATTGAAATTTGTGAAAATATTATAATGGAAGGGTGAATATATATCAGTAAACACAATTTATGAGTGTTTCAATTATCATTTATTAAGTCCCTCTAAGAATCCATCCTTCTTAGTGTTAGGATTTGGTTACATTTATCTCGAGTGAGGTGAAAATGATAACATGTATTACTTTTAATATATAAATGATTGTGATTTTTCATATTTATAATAACTGAATATGTTGAATGCAGACACTGTCTAGTCACCATTCATGTAATCATGCATTGAAAAGTACACCTTCCAGAAATTCCACACAACACATGCGAAAGAATAGACATGATGTAAATTTATAATTGAATTCTTGTTATTATATTTGAAATATAATATTATAACATGAATATAAATATGTAATTTGTGGTCACCTTTATTGCAGTTACTCTAGCAATGTGGTCTCATCGATCAGATGTCGATATGCATGAGGACTCATCAAGCAATGATCATGTTGTTGGAATCATTATAGTTAGCAAATTATATTGTACAAAACTGTATTTTTATTTTATAAAATTTTTTCATATTTTTTTATTTATTAATTATGTATATTCAACATGCTTAGTTTGATGTTGAGATAGCATGGATACCAAAATATTACCATCATCGTACTATGGACATAGAGGATATATTTTAGTATGTCATGAAGTGTGATGGTCATGTTTACTCACTGGACTCTGACACAGGTACCCCATGATGTGAAATATTTTTAGTGGAGGTGATGGGTACATATAAAATTAAAGTGCTACACACACAGGCTGAGGTAGATGTTGTAGTGAAAACTATGAAGCGCAGTTTAGATGATCATTTTTAGTAACTATGAGAAGAGTAGAAGGAGATATTATTACATATGTTAACAAATATAGATGAGGTGATGATGAACCATCTTGATATAAGAGGAACAATGATGAAAATGAAAAAAATACAAGAATAAATGGGAGAAAAAAAACAAAAGAACAAGAAAAAGATCATAGACACCTGAGTTTATGTGGTCCGGGAATGATCCCTTTTTCAACGGAGAGGTATAAATTTTACCATTTATGGGGAGCACAATTACATGGAGAATTCGTAGAGTGTCAAAAAACCTTGAACAAAAGAGCTCATAAAACATCTTGATGAATAGTAACCCCGTGTTGCAATAGTGCCTTCCCAGTAAGTTCATTGTGCTACATTATTAGTGGAAGCAAAGTTAAGCTATAGTTCCCTATCCATGTTGGAAGAAAACCATATTTTAAGGAATCTGATAAGTCCGAGCTACTAGAGTCCCTTGTCACATGATCCTACAATAATCTTGTACATCCTATAGGTCCATGTCAATGTCTTAGTCCAGCTCCACTGACGTCGGTAAGAGTTGATACAGTGCCCAAAATTTAGTCTGAAGCCTTCGGCCCTTGGACCCATGAGCAGAGGTTCATTTCTCCTTAAAACAATTAATAACCTCATCGTGGAAGTAGAACTGAAATAGTCACAGTCTAGTGTGCTGAATGAGCCACCAATAATTTGCATAACATCATTATAGGATCAGGTTGCACTAGTGTAACATGTCTTTTTTTTGTGCTAAAATATCAGTGACACAAACAAAACATAATATAAATTATACTCATTGATTTTTATTGATATGATTATAATATATAATACATACATATATTATAGGCTCCAAATTAAGCTAGTGGGAATCAATGTGAATCCATAGTTTATTCGGATGTGGATGCACTAGATGCATGAGTTATTTTTCACTAATTTTTTTATTATTTAATGTTTCATTATATGTATATAATTAAAAATATTTTTATGTCTCTCAAATTACCATTGTAAACAGAAACATTTGTCTCACATTGCAGTGTCACAATAAAAACATAACTGACAATCCTTCTTTTTTGTGAAATGATAGGATAATGACTGTTGATTGAATCATTAATTGTAGAAATGGACATGGTCAATCTAGGTTTTTGTTTGTTCTGAATGACCAAAAAGTCATTTTTTGTGTGTTAAAACTCTCAAAAAATTTTGTAATGTCCAAAACAATAACAACCGCACTCAAATCGATGTGAAATCATAGGAAAACTATATTTGAATTATTTGTTAAGTGTATGAGCAGATGACACATCAATTTGACATGTGGTGGGATTAGAATGACTGATAGACCAGTTTTAAAAGATATTAATGTCTATAAATTCTTGCCTCAGTGGGTTGACACAAAAAACAACCTCATATTTCTATTAAATCATACGAAAAATATTGTAGAATGATTTGTGAAATTTAGAACTTGGGGTCATATCGATCTGAGTTGTGGTTTTTTTGGAATGGATGAAAACACAATTTTAGTGTTTTAAAAATTTAAAAATTTGTTTCTGAAATTCAAAACCATATAAAATGATCGCAAAAAGATATGAAATCCTAAGAAAACTGTCTTTGAATTTTTTTGGATGTCTATGAGAAAATGTCACATCAATCTGACATGTGATTTGATCATAATGACTACATAAAAAATTTATTATGATATGAAAATATTTATAAAAAAGCATCAAATGGTCAAAAACAAGAAAAAATATTCAGATTGTCATGAAATCATAAGAAAACAACCGATGGTTGATTATTGAAATATCACAACCAATGTTCTGTCAGTCCAAGATGTGGTTTTCCAAGGACAATTAAAAACACAATTTTATTGTTTTAAAACTATAGAACATGTGTTTAATGGTTTAAAAAATAATAAATGACCATGGATTGGTGTGAAATCATAGAAAAGTTGTTTATAAATAATTGTTGATGTATACGAGTAGACATAATGTCAATTGGATGTCTGATGTGTTCAAAATGACTAAATAAGAATATTCTAAATATTTGAATGTTTTAAAAATGTGTATCAGGGGATAAACACCAAGAAAATGACCTTTGATTTCCATGAAATCATTTAATAAAAATTGTAGTTTTAGTTTTTAAATTCAATAACTAACAGTAAATCAATCTATGTTGTTGTTTTATAGAGATGTTTGAAAACACATTTTTAGTATTTTAAAACACTAAAACATGCGTGTAATAGTAAAAAAACATAGGAACCATCATCAGATTGATTTGAAATTGTAGTAAAATTTTCATAGATTTATTTTTGACATTCACAAGAAGATGAAATGTCAACCAAACATGTGGTGTGACCATAATGATATATTAAGATGTTTTTAAAAGAATTTATAGTCTTTAAAAACATGCATAAGGGAGTGAAAACCAAGAAAAAAACCCCATTTTATTGTGAAATCGCAGAAAAACAACCATATATTTGTTTCTGAAATTTAAGATCATACCCCAAATCAATTGGAGTTATCATTTTCTAAGAATTATGAAAATCACATTTTTAGAGTTTTAAAATACTAAAACATGCATTCAACGGTCAAAAATATATCAAATGATATTGGATTGACTAAAAATCATAGGGAAAATATCTTTGATTTTTTTATGTGTATGAGTAGATGAATAGTCAATCCAACATGTTGTAACGCCCCGACCCTAGAATCATGGAGCCAGTGCATTTATTTAATAAATTGGTATGATAAAAGGAAAGAAGTCCTGAATGACCTATTAGATTAGTATTCTTGGAAACATGATACATTGATAAGTTCCCCATTAAAAATTGAAATGAAAGAAACACTAAATTATTCCATTTGAAACATCTAGGCATCATAAATTATGTCTGTAAGTCGCTCATAACTAACTTCTTAATATCCTAGGAAAATTAAACATAATAAATGGGTGAGCTCAAATGTTCAGTAAGGGTAATCAATACAAGAGAAGATAACATAAACATTAGGCATGGTGAATAATTGAAAACATATGCCTTTACAAATAATTAACATGAACACTTTATGGAAGGAATATGTGTTGATTAATTAATTCCATAATAAAACATAGTCATGTGTATTCTACTAGTCTAATAACCAAATGAAATATCAATAGCTAATCACGTAATGATGGAATGCATAATTCCTGACATCATAACCACAGAGTCAAGGGCTCGTGCCAAGACTACAAATAATATTTTGTCAAGGCCTTGTGCCAAGACAGTTTCTTGTATCATAAAATATACAGATTCATTGAGGAGCTATAGCGGGCTCCCCCCATCACTTACTATGTCAAAATCATTCCTCATATAAAACATTTCAAAAATAACGTAAACATTAGTATTAAAACTAGCATATGAAATGTAAATAATTTATCCATTAACTATGAATGGTTTTAATATTACACAACCATAGTCAAACATATCACAAATCCTTCAATAGAAAATAGAATATTTTTATCATAATAAATCAACTTTGATATAGAACAATATCCCATAATGGATGATGACATGGTTGAAAATGATCTATAAAAATCATTGAGAGAAATATCCCTTTTTATAAAAACATTTAAAAGTCTCACTATTTATCAAAAAGCTAAATAAAATAGATATTTGAATCAAAGTGTCCCATACAACATTGAAACATTAAAAAAAAATCAATTTTAAAACATTAATGTCCATATAAATAATACACTAAAACCATTTTTAAAACATGGACATTAATGAGAAATATTTAGAAGAAGAAATTTTTAACACATTTAAAATGGAATTTTAGTTAAAGTTCCCAACCAAATGATAGACATTTGGATACAAAAAATTGAGGTAATAAAAACATTATAATATCATTAGAATTATGGGATTCATGAAATATTATGTCAATGTATAGTATATACATCAAATAAAAGTGAATTGGTGCATAACGACAAAGAAGTCTCATTGGATTGTAGAATGAGATGAATTCCATTATAAATACTGTATCCATAGGATAAGGATAATTCAATGACATAATTATATGTGAAAAATATAAATATACTCAATATGATTGGATATTCATTGTAAAAAAATCATAAGACATTCACACATATTCTTGTAAAAACAACACCAATGACTTGGACGTTTAACTCAATGAATAGAAATTGAGTTAAAATTACTCTTATAATGTTTATATCAAATACTTGAAATTTTATCAATGGAGTGATTATGAGTATCAGAAGTATGTCAACACAAAGGGGAGTGGAAATTACTACATAGGTTAAAAAATACGGATTTAACAAAAATATTTGGGGTAAAATAATCATTGATGTTAACTTAAAACCGAATGAGGGGAAGTGGAAAATTAAAATTTCCTTACCGATTTGGTAACATACGAAACACACACCAAATGAAAGAAGTATCATCCAATGAAGATTAAAATACCGATAAATTAAATTATATTAATAAAAAAAATACAATCATTGGTATTATATACACTACACTAATGGAAATAGTGGCAATATAGAATCAATCTCATGAGAATATGAAGTTATATGAAAATCCCTGACCATGTTGAAATCAATCGAGTCGTACGGAAAAAAGGTAATAACCTTCAAATGAATAATATAATACCATGAATATAAATAGAATCATGATAATATATATCAAATAGAATCACACAATACACCACATGCATTAAATAAGTGGCGAACAATGGAAATATCACGAAATTATGAGTGAGATAAGAAATCCCTTACCTCACGTCTGACTTGTTTTGTATGTTTATTTTTCTTCCAGAATAATAAATATAAGTTAATTTATACTTTATTTAAAAAAAATTTCAAGTTTTATATTTCTTTTATATCACTTGTTACCTTTCTATAACAATTAGTTTATTATTTGAGTTCATATTGGATATTTTATCAATGTTTGGAACTTGAGTCAACAATGAACTTGTTATAATTACAATTTCTCCAAGTGGTCAATAGTCCATTATTTCCAGAATGGTATAAATATTTAAATATCATATATATATATATTATATCCAGAATATATATGAATTTATAATAGTACATAACATTTGGATATAAGAAATGGAATGCATCGTTCATGGAGACGGTAAGTCGTAAATTTGCATTAACACTACTTTCATTTCAATTTTGTATTTAATGTAACTAAAACATATTTATACATAGTTATATTATAATTCTAGTATAATATAATATAAAATATTTTTAAATACATCCTTTATACATCCAACACAATACATTAACGAGTCTTATCACTTTGAGCGAGCGGTAGTCCACACTTCCTCAAATAAACTGTTTGCATTCACCCATAATAGAAACAATAAAGGTATGTCATAAAAGGAAAATATATAATCAGAAAGAAAAAATAAACATAAAATATATCATATATAAATAAATTTCCATCTTAATGGCTACCATGAGAGGTGGTAGTAGATAATTGATCAATCATCATTTCCTGAGGCATTAGTATTCCATCCCTTGAAACAATGTGTTCTTTAACAATTAGATGGAGGTGTGTGTAAGTGTAGTTAGATTACTTCTCATAAAAACATCTTAGTTTTCTTATTATAATGTTTTTGTTATAAAATAAAGGAATAAAAGGATTTTTGGGGTTGGATAAGTAAAATAAATAAAAGTAGTTAAGAGAAACCATTACCTTTAATTTGGGTAACTCCCTTTGGTTTGAACCAAAAGCAATTCTTGAAGTGACATTTGCTGAAGGTAAGGCTTCTAGGTGGAAGAGAGAGTTCCTGAAAGCTTATTTGGGAAGGGTTTGGATGAGATAAAGATTTTGATAGGTATAAGTATTTGGTTAGAAGTGGTGTTCTTTTATAAGGGAGAGGACGGGCTCTTTTGAAAAATTTGAATATGTTATTTTATTATACACATATCATCAGTTTAAAAATATCGAAAATCATTAATTATAATGATAAGATGAATAATATTAGAAATAAAATCATCCGTTACGAATTGACAGGTTTTGGATATTTTTTTATTATTAATAATGTTATTTATTTAAATCATTTATTAATAAGGTGAATACTGCATCATTATTGTGTCATAAATAATTTAATTTATATGATATCTAATAATTATAAAAAAACCATAATCTATGAAATATTTTTAGTTTTCCAATTAATATTTGTAGTCTAAAATATAACTTATATAATCCCATGTAAAAATTGATATACTAAATGATATTTGTTAATGTCATTTTTGTCATTATTTTATGTTAATTAAAATAAAATATCATTATCACAATTAAGTGGATCCTTGGAGTCCCAAAATCGACCCAAGGATGCCCATGGTCGTCTTTGACTCATCCAATAATGTTAAGACAAGTGTGACGATAATTTTATATTATTTTAATATTCCTTTCATCATGAAATAACCTATTTAACTTTATTCATGCTAAATAAAAGCCAAAAGTTTCTATTCATCAAAAATTATTTTCATTTTTTTGAACAAAATTTTACATAATATTTACAACCATGTATTTTTTATTTTCTAAATTAAATTCACAGAAGTGGTAAAATTTCATTTAAAGGAAAAAATAAGTTTTTTAAACTTCTAGTAAGTGGTTTTAGTATTTATCAAAATTAAATGTCCATCAGAAAAATTCCAAAAATTCAGCCAAATCTATATTTGATATTCCAAATTCAAAATTGAAGTCGATTTTACCAAATTAAAAATATAGAATTTGGATTAATTAATTTAGAATTAATTATTGTTTTAAAAATGAGCAGTGTGTTTTTAAGAAACAATAACTATCAAAAGCTTGACACTTGTTTATGTATAATTTCAAAAGGGAAATTAATTCCAATGACAAAAATTTGATAAAATTGTAAAAAAATAATCTAATTATACTTCCAACCCATTAGAATGTATAATTGAACACAACATATTATTTTGATTAAAATGTAGTTTTCAATTAAAATTTAGTATTTTTCAGTATTCACCCAAATATAAAAGTGATCATAAAAACACCAAAAATTTATTAAAACTTAATTTTAATGTTTTGATTCTATATAATAATTTTATTTTGTCTAATTGAATATATTAAATTGTAAAATATTAGATTTAAATGGGATTAACCATTAAAAGGTAGTAAAATTGAATTCTTTGAAAAATACATCCTTTATTTGAAAAAAATGAATTTGTTCTTATATTAATTCTAAGAAAACAAATAATATGGAAGTTAAAATTATATAGAATATATAAAATTCAAAATTCAGTTAATACTAATCATAACTTTTTTTTAACAGCTTGCTTGGTAATTTTTTGTGCACTCAAACTCGGTGTTGTGTAAGGTGCGATCTTTTGAATTAATTTAAAGAGATAACGTACTATGAAACCTTGGGGTGTTACATTATCCCCTACTTGAATATATTGCATCCTCACAATTTAGTCTCAAGAATGAAAACATGGGTTTTGACATTTCAAAATATCTTAGTTGAAATCCCACATCAAAAATGGATTAATGAGGCCTCTATTTTAAACTAAATAAAGATATGTATGAAGGTTAGAGAAAATAAAACTTACTAGGGTTCCATGTAAGAAAACATGTATATGGAAGAGAAAACAATTCATCAAGTTCTGATGGAGATTGTTCATGAATATTATTAAGAGAAGTTAACGATCTAAAAGCCACAAACTTTTGATGTGTTGAAAGGTCATTGATTACCCAGTAGGAAAATTAAACCTACAATATTTTTGATTTAAGATCATATTAATAATGTAGATGTATTTAATAAGGATATTTAATTAGAGTATAAGTAGATATACATACATTACAAATACAGTTTCATCCATTAATAAATTTCCACCACAAACTCATCTTTTCTCCAAACGATTAGTATTAAAGATGACTTCATTACACCTAAAGTGCTATAATAAACTTATAGAGAATCAGATAATCCAAAAAATATGAACAATATATTTCCCTTTTCATTAATCATTAACAAATTCCAAAATGGTTAGTACATGATCATTTGATCCCAAAAAAGGAAAATCCTTTATAAAAAGAAATACTACTCTTAATCCCCAAAATTTAAACAAACAATACCCAAATTTCAAAAAATCCCTTCAATGAACAATTATACTTAAAATACTTAAATATAATCCTATATAAGATTGAATCCCAAAATTCAGAAGAAATTGATTATGCAGTATTCCAAGTTAAATTTTACCTCCAAATTACATCGACTACTCATAAAGTCTCATACTTAAATGTAATTAACCTAATCACATATTATCTATGATAGATAAATCATTTCATTAAAAAATCAAAATTACTATAAATACACTATAAAAACATTGAAAAATATCCACCATTATTCCTCTAATGAAATCCCATAGTATTCTATTTTTCTTAGGCATATAGTGTTCCCAACAGAGTGAACGTCTTCCAAAATAACATTTATCACATAATCACCAAATCAATTTCCTAAACTAAGGATATACATTTTATAATACATAATTTCCCAAATAAACTTAATAAAATCATTTAACTAAAAATAATTAGTCACACTAACCAGGGACTCCCCGTAGTCTTGTGGTAGATGATAAATCCCAACCACACTCTAGTTGTGGATTCGATTCTCACAGCTTTGTCCGACGCGATGGGTTGTCACATGGTCTGCGTGTTTTCATTTTTCAAAAACAATATTAAATTACATTATAAAAATGAGATAAATTCCTCAAAATAACCATATCATAATTTAAACCCAAATTTTATCTCACACATCACATTTTCATCCCAAAATTTAATAACTTGTAATTGCCTCAAATTCAAGGTTCATATAAAAAATGTTTATTGTTAAATATATCTATAATATAAAAGGTAATTCTTCCTAAAATATCATTTTAACATGACAAAATGCGGGTTACACATACAAGATAAAATTATTCCAAAGTAATACCATAATCAAAGAGCACTAATAATTTTGAACATTTCTTTAACCATTTTTTTCACATAGATTCTTCTATGACCAATAGAATATCTTATAGAATAAGTCATTCACTCGAGCAATGGCCAGGTCCCCTAAATTTTAAAAAAATTAATGGAAGTGGATTCATGGGACAATTTTTATTTTCAACCATAGTACTCTTCGTGTTTCCTCAAAAATTATTCATAATATGTACTTCTTTCTTACATATAAATCATTTCTGTGTTCTATTGAGACACATTCCTTGGTGTCTTCTTCCTGATATCCTGCATGATGGTAATTGATGTTTTTTCTTTATGGTATCCACTACTGGAGCTCTTATCATTCATCTCCTTTCTCACCATTTTTGAGTCTAGTAGTTGGTAAATATATATGTTGTTGATCATATTTTTGGAAAACGGATTCGGTATGAAAATGATATCTTTTAGGCCTATCAATATTCCATTTCATTTCTCATTTCGACCACTGTTCCCACCATGTTCATCATGAAAAAAGATATTATGACTTTCGGGGAATCCATCCATTGACTAAATTCAGAAATCATTGTGTGAGTAAAAATAGTCATTAAATCATTTAGAGAATATCATGACACCTTATTTTAAATTTGAAACAACTTAGTATAAAACTAGGTCATTTATTCTCATCTTATATTAAAATATTTCAAATCGGTTTGTAATTAAAATTTAAATTATCTTAAGAATATCCACTAGGAGTGTCATGACCATCAGTGAAGAAAGGACCGTTTTGTTGTACTAAGATAACTCGGGTCAAGCCCAAAAAATCAGGTTAGAGTGTTCACTCCAAGGTATATTTGTGCCAGAGCTGCCTCTACATGATCATATCCAGACATGGATGTATTACATGGAAAATATAAAAAATCTCTAAATTACCAAAATTCTAGGAAGTTCATCTATACTAGTCCTTAAATTATATCTTAGTGTAACATGCTCTAATTAGAGTTTATCTAAATCTAGTTTCAAAGGTTTATACTAAACATCCTCTGATAACAACTATAATGCTGCAACCCCAGAATCCTGGAGCCAGTGCATTATTTTAATACATTGACATTAGTACATAGAGTCGTTTCCCAATGGACCAATCAGTTTATTATTCTTGGAAAAAAAATACATACATAAGTTCATCATTAAAACTAGAAAAGCAAACAAACACTAAATTATTCTATTAAAAACATCCAGGTTTCCAAGATTATGACTACAAGTCACTCATAAAAACATATTCATATCATTGGAAAATGAAACATAAGAAAGGGGTGAACTCAAATTCTTAGTAAGAGTAAGTTATACAGTGGAAGTTAACATAAATATTAGTCATGGTGAATAATTGAAATCACATGCCATTATAAATAATTAACATGAACGATTTATGGTAGAAATATGAACTGAGTAAATAATTCTATAATAAAATATAGTCACGGGTATTCTACTAGTTGAATAAACACATGAAATATAAATAGCTAATCTCATAATTATGGATTTCATAATGAAGGAAATCATAACCAAATTGTATGGGTCTTGTGCCATGACTAAAAATAAGATTTTGTCAAGGTCTTGTGCCAAGACACTAGTTTGTCTCATTCGTCCTACCGATGCATTGTGGAGCTATAGCAGTCTCCACCAGTCACTTACGAAGTCCAATGAATTCTTAATATTAAAAGTTTTAAACATAACATAAACATTAATACTAAAACTAGCATATCGAATTTCAATACTTTATCCATAAAGAATAAATGGTATAAAAATAACACATCCATCGTCAAACATATCACAAAACCATCAATACAGTTTGAATGATTTGTAACATAATAAATAAATCTCGATCAAGAATAATATCTCGTAAAGGATGTTGACATAATAGAAAATGATCAGTATAAATATTTTAGAGAAATATCTCTTTTTATAAAAACATTTAAAAGTCTCACTTTTTATAAAGATGTTGTTTAAAATATATTTCTAAATAAAAATGTCCAATACCACATTGAAACATTAAAAAGGAATTTCAATTTTAAAACATTAATTTACATATAATTATAACTCTAAAAACATCTTTAATACATGGAAATTAATGAGAAATATTTAGAAGAATAAATTATTAAAACATTTAAAATTGTAATTTAGTTATAATTCCAAACCAAATAACAGATGTTTGAATAAAAATTATTGAGGTAATAAAAAATTTAATATATTATGAGAATAAAGGGATTCATGATATACTATTTCAAAGTATAGTATATACACTCACTAATTGTTAATTGGTGCATAACAACAAATATGTCTCAATGGAATGTAAAATGAGATGAATTCCTTTATAAAGACCGTATCCTTAGGTTAAGAATAAATAAATGACATAAATATGTGTGAAATGTTTATATACACCCAACATGATTGGATATTTAGTGTAAATAAATCAGAGGAAATTAACACATATTCTTTTAAAAACAACAACAATTACTATCACATTTAACTCGATGAATAAAATCGAGTTAAAATTACTTTTATCAGGTTTATATCAATGACATGAAAATTAATCAATGGAGGGATTGTGTGTATCAAAATTATATCCACACAAAGGGGGGTTGAAATTAATACATAATTAAATAAATAGTTATTTCACAAATAATCTTGGGGTAAAATAATTGATGAATTTTTCTTTATACCGAATGAGGGGAAATTGAAAATTGAAATTTCATTACAGATTTGTTAACATACAAAAAATACACCCCATGAAAGAAGTGTCATCCAATGAATATGAACATAAAACTACATTATATTACATTAAACAAAGAATAAATCAAGGGAAGTATATACACAACACAAATGAAAATTGTGGCAATATAGCATGAATCTCAAGGGAATAAGAAATGGGATAAAAAACCCTTACCACATTGTAATCAATCGAGTCGTACAAAAAAAATATAATAACCAACAAATGAATAACAAATAACATGAATATAAAGAGAATAATGATAATATATATTCAATGTCATAACACAATACACAACATGCAATAAATAAGTGAAAAAAATGGAAATCTCATAAAATTAAGAGTGAGATAAAAAAACTCTTTACATCAAGATGGACTTGTATTGTATGTTCCTTGTTCTTCCTAAATAATAAAAATAAGTTCATTTATACATGATTAAGAACTTTTTTTATGTTTTTAATTCCATTTATATCACTTATTACCTTGCTAAAATAATTAGTTAATTATTTGAGTTCATATTGGATATTTTGTCGATGTTCGGAACTTCAGTCAAAAATGAACTTGTTATAATAACAATTTGTCCGTGTGGTCGGAATTATATTATTCTATAATGGTATACAAGATTTGGATAACATATATATATATATATATATATGTATTTATAATAGTACATAACATTTGTAGATAAGAAATGAAATGCACCGTTCATGGAGACGATAAGCCGTACATACACTTGAACGCTACTTTCATTTCTATTTGGTATTTTAATGGAATTAAAATAAAATGATACAAAATTATATTATAATTATAGTATAATATAATATATAATATAATTAACTCCATCCTTTATACATCCCACATAATTCATTAATGAGTCATATCAGTTTGAGGGGGCGGTAGTCCGTACTTCCTCAAATGAAATCATTGCGTTCACCCATAATGGAAATCATAAAGGTATGTTATAAATTGAAAATACAGAAGCATAAATAAAACATATACATAATATATGTCATATATATTTACAGTTACATCTTAATTTCCACCATGAGATACGGTAGAAGATAATTGAACAATCATAATTTCATGAGGCTTTAGTTTTCTATCCATATAAACAGTTTGTTATTTACCAATTTGATGGTGGAGTGTGTAAGTTTAGTTTGAATCATTCTCATAAAAAATACATGTATATTGATGATATATATTTTGTTATAAAACAAGTAATATAAATAGTTTAGGTTTTTGAGAATTAAAATAAAAGAAAATTTGTTAAGTGAAACAATTGCCCTAAATTTGGGTAACTCCGTTTGGATTGAACCAAAAGGACATCATGAAGTGAATTATACATTAGGTAAGGATTCTAGGTGGAATAGAGGGATATTGAGATATTATTTGGATAGGTTTTGGATTATAAATGTGGTTTGAGAGGTGTAAATAATGGGTTATATGTGGTGTCCTTTTATAAGGTATAGGAGGGGCTCTTTTAGAAGGTTGAAATATGATATTTTATTATATACATATCTTAAATTTACATAGATCCAAAACTCATTAAAGTAGAAGTTAAAATGACTCATGTTTTAAATAAAATCATCCAATAATAATTTGATAGGTTTTGGCAATTTTTTTAATATTAATAATCTTAATTATTTAAATAATTTATTATGGAGGTGAATACTGAATCATTATTGTGTCATAAATAATTTAAATTATTTTATGTATAATAACTATAAACAGATACCATAATGTAGGAAATATTTTTATATTTCCAATGAATATATATAGCCAAAAATATGACTTATATAACCACATGTAAAAATTTATATACTAAATGAAATTTGTTAATGTTATTTCTATCATTACTTAATATTAATTAAAATAAACAATCATTATCACTATTATGTGGCTCCATGTGGTCCAAAAATCACCCAAAGGACTCCCATGGTATTCCATGACCCATCCAATAAGTTTAGTACTAGTGTTAAGGTAATTTTGGATTATTATAATATTCTTTTTACCTTGAGTTTGCCTATTTACATTAAGCCACGATAAATAAAATCAAAAGTTACTATTCAACAAAAAATATTATAATCTTATTGAACTAAATTTTACTTACTAATAACAACCATGTATTTAGGGTTTTCTAAATTCAATTCATAGTATTTGTAAAATTTCATTTAAATGATTAAGTCAGTTTTTTTACTACTACTAAGTGGTTTTACTATTCATCAAAAATTGAAGTTTTTCTAAAAAAATACCCAAAATTAAGCCTAAGATATATTTGATATTAAAAATTAAAATAAGATGTTTATTTTACCTAATTAAATACATATATTTTTCATTAATTAATTTATAATTAATTCTTATTGTCAAAACAAATAGTGTGTTTTGAAGAAACAATAATTATCAATAGATTGACACTTTTTTATATATAATTTCAAATTGAAATTAATTCCATAGACCAACATTAGATTAAATTGTAAAAATATAATTTAATTATTATTAAAAACCATTAAAATGCATAATTGAACACTATAAATGATTTGTTTCAAAAAGTAGATTTCAATTAAAATTTAGTATTTTTCACTTTTCACCCAAATATGACTGATATCAAAAAACCCCGAAAATTTATTGAAACAAAATATTTATGTCATTATTCTAAATAAAAAGTTTATTTTTTTCAAATTGAATATTTAAAATTGTCAAATTTTGGATTTAAAAAGGGTTATCCATTAAAAGGAGATAATTTGTTTTTTTGAAAAATACATCCTTTATCTGAAAAAATATAATTTGTTCTTGTATTTTGTTTACGAAACACATAATATAGATGTTAAAATTATATAGAATTTATAAAATTCAAAATTTACTTAATTCTATTCATAAATTCTTTTGAACGTTCAGTTTGGTAAGTCGTCGTGTGCTTGAACACATTGTTTTGTGAGGTGCAAACTATTTAATTACTTTAAAGAGATAATGTACTATGGAACCATGGGGTGTTACTCCTAAAGTATGCTTAGAATGACTAAATACACAGTTTTTAAAGTTTTAATGGCCTTTAAAAGTGTGTGTTTGGGGGTTAAAACAATGAAAATGCCATTCGGTTTATATGAAATCATAGAAAAAAAACATAGACTGATTTTTGAAATTAGGTAAATAAAAATATATCAATTCGAGTTTTCATTTTATCAAGATGACTTAAAACACTAAAACATGCATGTAATGGTGAAAACCATAAAAATGATCATGAATCGATGTAAAATCTTAAGAAAGTTTTCTTTAATTATTTTTGACATGTACTAGTAGATGGAATTACAATCTGCCATGTAGTGTACTCTAATAGACTGAAGAAGTTTTTTAAAATATATCAATGTCTTTAAAAACATGCATCAAAGTGGAAAATTTAAGAAAATGAACCTTGATTTCCATGAAATCATTCAAAAACAATGTTAGAGTAATTTTTTAAATTGAAGAACTAAAAACACATCAATCTAAGTTTTTGGTTGCTCAGAATGACCAAAAATACATTTTTTGTGTATTGAAATACTAAAACATTAGTGTAACCGTCAAAACCAAAACAAAACAGCCTTGGATTGACATAAAATCATAGAAAAAAATGACATTGAATTATTTTTTTGTGAATGATAGATGATACATCAATTCGATGTGTGGCATACTCAATTTCCCAGAATAAATATTTTGTAATGATTTGATGGTCTTTAAAAACATGTATCACGGGATATAAACTAACAAAAAAACCTCGGATTTTTATAAAATCATAGAAAGAAACAATAGATTGATTTGTGAAATATATAAAATAAATCCATATTAATATGGGTTTTCATTTTCACAGGACGATCAAAAGCATATTTTTTGGGTTTAAAAACACTAAAATGTGCTTATAATGATCAAAACCATAGAAAATGATACCATAACGTTATAAAATCATAGAAAAACAGTATTTAAATTATTTATGATGTGTAAAAGTAGATAAAACATCAATCTGACATACAGTGTGTCTAGAAATATTAAATAAACAATTTTAAAAGATATTAAAGTCTTTAAAAAGTATGTTAGAGGGTAATAACCAATAAAACAACATCTGATATCCCTAAAATCAATAGACTACAAATGAATATTGATTTTTTAAATGATGGAAGTGATTTTTCATCAATATGAGTTGTCTGTAACTCAGGGTGATCAAATAAACGTTTTTTGTATTTTAAAACACCGAATCATGTGTGCAATGGTCAAAACCATTGAAAAAGGAATTGGACTAATATAAATTCATAGTAAAACCGTCATTGAATTATTTTTTGCATGTTTGAGTAGTTGATACATTAATCTGGTGTGTGGCATGCTCAGAATGATTGAATAAACTATTTTTAAAGATTTGAGACTTTAAAAATGTGCATCATGGGGTTAAAACCATACAATCGATGTCATATTACTATGAAATAATAGAAAAATAATCTTTTATTTTTAAAATATAGGAATATAATCTAAATCAGTCTACATTTTTGGTTGCTTATAATGACTAAAAAAATATTTTTATGGGTTTTAAACACTAAAATGTGAGTGTAACTATCATAAATATACAAAAAATCTTAGATTGATGTGAATTCATAAGAAAAGTTTTTTAAATTATTTATAAAATTATTGAATAGATTAAATATCAATCTAACACATGGTGTGCTTGAAATATATAAATAAGTTGTTTTTAAAGATTTGACAGCCTTTAAAAATGTCTTATGGGGGTCAAAACAATGAAAATGACCTTCAATATCCATGAAATCATAAGACAATAAACATAGATTGATTTGAAAAACACAGAAACTGATGCCACATCAATCAGAGTTATTGTTTTTCATGATAATTATAATTATATTTGTTGTGTTCTAAAGAACAAAATAATTCATGTAATGATCAAAACCATATAAAAACATCGAATTGACTTGAAATCATATAAAAAATCTCATTGAATAATTTTTTATTTATATAAGTAGATGGAACATCAATTTGACATGGTCGGTTCTCATAATGATTGAATAAGTAGTTTTAAAAGATATAAAAATCATTGAAAACATGCATCTTGGGGAAAAAATAATAAAATAACCATTTATTATCATGAAATCATTTGAATATAACTATTTATTTATTTTTTAAATTTAATAACTAATTGCACATCAATCAAAATTGTTATTTTTTCTGGGATGACTAAAACCCCATTTTTAGTAATTTAAAACAATAAATTATGCTTACATTGGTAAAAAATAGAAAAAACCTCAGATTCATGTCAATTCATAGAAAAAAAATCATTATGTTATTCATGATATGTAAGAGCATACCTCATGTGAATATGAAGTGCAGTGTGGTCGGAATGATTGAATAAGAAATCTAAAATGATTTAACAATCTTAAAAAATGTGTTTTAGTGGGCCAAAACGAATCAAATCACATATAATTGCTATGAAATCACAGCAAAACAATTTTATGTTGTTTTTTTAATATAGAAAACTAATACACATCAATATGAGTAGTTGTCTTCTCGACATGACTGAAATATCATTTTTAGTGTTTTAATGAACTGCAATATGTGTGCAATAGTAAAATCCATAAAAAAGTACCAAATATTGACATGAAATCATAAGAAAAAGTGTCTCTAAAAGATAAGTAATTTTTATGAGAATATTAAACATCAATAGGATGGTTGATTTACCCTAAATGACTAAATAATCAATTCATAATGATCTAAGAGTCTATAAAAATGTGTGTTATGGGGTCAAAACCTTGAAAATGACCTCATTTTGTAGTGAAATCATAGAAAAATAACCTTAGACTGTTTTTTGAAATTAAAAAATATATCCATTTTGAATAAAATTGTTTTTTGGTTGACATTACTGAAAGCACATATTTACTGTTTTAAAACACTGAAGTGTGTGTTTAATAGTAAAAAACATAGAAAAATATTTCCAATTGATGTAAAAACACATGAAAATTTTCATTGAATTATTTTTGATATGTTTGAGCATATGAAACATTAATAAGTTGTGCGTTGTTCATGAAATTACTTAATATGAAGTTTTTGATGATATTTCTATCATTACAAACATGCATTAGTGGGTCAAAATAAAGAAAAGACATTTTATTGTTGCCAAATCATACAAAAACCATAGATTGATGTAAAATATTATAAATGAATCCACATCAATATGGGATTCCATTTTCCCTGGATGAAAAATGTGTTTTTATTATTTTAAATCACTAAAAATTTCATGTAATGATCAAAACCATAGAAAATAATCTCATATTGATGTGGAATCATGGGAAAACATCCTTTCAATTATTTGTGACATGTACGTGCAAAAAAATGTCAATCTTTCATGAAGTGTGATCATAATAATTTAATAAATAGTTTTAAAAGATATAAAAGTATTTAAAAACATGCATATGAGTTTCAAACTAAACAAACGACCTCCGATTTCAATGGAATAATTAGAAAAAAAACTATGGAATTATTTTTGAAATATAGGAATCAACGTTGTGTCAATCCAAGTTTTCAACTGCTCAGGATGAATGAAAACAAATTTTTAGAAATTTAAAACACTAAAAAATGTTTGTGATGGTTAAATTAATATAAAATAACCTTCTTTTGAAGTGAAATCATTGGGAACTTAATTTGAATTATTTTTTATGCATACAAGAAGAAAACATGTCAAACCAACATTTGATGTGCTCAGAATTCCCAAGGTCTCTTGAAAAAAATAATCACGTCCAATATTTTCATTAACCAAATTTGATATTTAAACACATAACTGAAGGAGAATCGATTCTTGATGATGATTGGATCAATACATCCAAACAATCTCAACCACACTAATGATTATAGACCATCTGAAAATACCAAAAAGATGTCATGTTATGATATCCATGGTGACCATTAATTAAAATTTCTCAAGATCTCAGAAAGTGATCATCACTATATCAGTATACCTCTAAAGCATAAATTGAAAATTATATCATTCTATTAAACCCCACTCCAAGGATATACAATGGTGATCCAAAGGTTTATCTAAAACAGAACAAGATATTTTACACCTTGTTATGAAACTAATGATCATGGAACCAACAAAACAATAAAACAATTCCATTAATGTGTTGATGACTAATGATATAATAACATATAGTCAAAATAAAATTTTAAACTTCTAATTAACTTCATTTAAATAATTCATTATCTTACGGATAATCACTTTCTATAATGGGAACATACATCGAAATTACACTCACATCCATGAGATATCACCCAATTATACTAAACTATCCAATTACACTAGGATTCTTACCACTCCGTAAAAACCATCATAATATACTAATATCTACTTCAGAACATAATACATGGGCATTTACCAACATAGGAATATCTTCCTTGATCTAATCATATGTTTAAGTCATCCATGAAAGGTGATCATCCACATATCACGATTCCCATTAAGTATAAAATTTCACCCACCCTTCCTATTCATTATCATCACACTAAAAATTAATTCCCATAATCAATATAGTTTATATTCTTTTATACTTATTCATAATATATCCCCCACTGAATAGGCTAGTTAGAATTCATCAATACTCAGAGAAAGTACTGGTCTGACCTCTTGCACATCACCTATCTATAGTAGAGCGACAAAAATTATTCCATGGAAGGAATCAACATAAATATGTTTAAAATCCCTTATCTAATCTCCACAGTGTAGTATCAACATTTGATCAGATACAAATCCAATAGAAAACCATGATATGAATGAGAAGCATACCATTTCATCACCATATGACATGCCCATATATAAAAACTAAGAATAAATGAACTGATTATTCCCCCTCAAAGATTTATATATGTCTGTTATCAATGTAGAATGATATTATAAATATAATTACTCATAAGAATGTGAATCAATAAAAAAATGTTCTCTTGTCACACCATGATTCATCTATGACACTCTTGTCAAAAGGATCCAATAACATCAAACACCCACTGATGGCACTCTAATCATTGTATACATATTGATATAACTCTTGATTTCATATAGAAGTCCATATAGTCATTAATTTAGCATAATATGGAATTAAAAATTTCAACCAAATCATAGCAGAACAATGATAAATTTGGAAATCATCGATTAATTTCTTTTTCATCCCATATGTAATCGATAACACCACATATCAAGAAAATTATATGAGCCAACTTTAGTCCCATGAAATCCATCACATGGAGTTATGCTATAACACATTATCTTTTATGTTTATCATAACATTTTATTATAATCATCGATTTAAAAATGTAGTATACTAATCTGGGACATCCCAAACAACTATCTCCAAGATAGCACCATGACCTCAAACACATAGTAAGGAATATGTGGTTGAAATATCTTCTACTAGTCTATCCCAACAAAATATTCACGGATCTAAAAAAATTTACCATTAAATCCCAAATCATGACCCATATATATATGATGCATGATCCCTCAAATTTAAATCCTAGTGTATATACAAAAGTCTTAGTCATGTGTTTTATGTAAGATTCATGATTCAAAATATTTTGGTCTCCACATCCTTTACAAAGTCCTTTTTTGTGACTAAATGTACTATATATCCAAATAAAAACCCATATTGATTGTCCCATCCAAGCCTCACATGTGTATAATAACATACACCATCATATAGCTTTGATACTATAACACCCTGATAATTTAGGATATTTTTTTTCAAATAAGTTATATTTCATTTATGTCTTGTAAAATACACTCAAACTAGTTAAGTTTACAATACATGCAATAACAACTTACCTTTCATTATACACAATACTAATTTTTGATGAAACGTTATTTTATTATTATAATTATTTTTAAAAAAATTTATAAGCTAAACATTAGAATGATGGTTTTGAACATGACTAAGTATGTTATGAAATTATGGTTCACACATGTATATATAATTCATCGACCAATTAATTATATGTGAATGTAAAACGCTTTTTATAATAAAATAAATTTTTTCTTGGAAAACGTTGCATAAGATTGATTTACATATAAATATATCTCTTATTGTATTGTATTAATGTTATATATATATAATATTGAATCTAATGTTTAATATATATATTATTATTTTTCTATAAATTATATAAGAACAAATAAAATTTTCTCATAAAAGAAGTATTTCTCTAAAAAGTGTTTTTAACACCTTTTGATGGAACACTTTATTTAAATATAGTTTTGAAAATTTTATAAATTCTATTTGAAAAAATATAATTATTATTTTAAATAAGGAAATCAAAATTTACTTCAGTTAAGTTTTTGGTACTTTTCATATAAGTTTCATCTTTTGATGAATAATGAATAATATAAAACATTAATTTAAAATAGATTTTACATTGAAAAAATATATAGTGTTAAATTATATTTTTTATTATTTTTAAAATATAATTAGATTAATTTTTTTTCAATTAATACATTTTAGGTTCTTGGAATCAATTTGACATTGAATTTTTATATAAAAACATATCAATCTTTTGAATGTTTTCACTTTAAAGACATGTTATTTCGTCCCGTCTGTGGAATTAATCATTAATTAATTTATATGAATCATATTGACTGAATTTGAAAAAATGGATTCAATATTTTGAATCATTAGGTCCTAATTTATTAATCAGATCCCGTTAATTTTAGACAATATGAATAGTAATTTAAATAATCTTTATTAATACGATTAAGTGTAAATCAGGTAATTAAGGGTAAAAATAATATTATAAATAACAGAAAACTACCCTAACACAAGAAAAAATTATATTTTATGATGATAATTTGTCCCTTAACACATAATGTTCAAAATCGAGTAATTTAATGCATACTCTTCTAGGAAAATTAGTTGGATATTATTAAAATCAAAGAGAGTGATAAAATTTCACTATCTTACTTTTAAAAATTATAATATTTATAATATTTTGTTTTAAAAAAATATGATTGAATATGTATATTTTTATAAAATATAAAATTATTATCTACATTATTTTATTTTATTTTAACATTTTATTGAATAAATAATTTTCAAATATAATTTCACAATGATGATGTAATAAATATTCAATTAATGAAACAATTAATTAAATGATATTATAAATATTAAAAGAAATATAATTTGACATAATTAAGGTTATCCAATAATTTTCAAGGTAAATATGAAATTCTATGAGTTTATTAAATAATTTTTTTTCAATGTTATATTGTTGGATTTATTTTCTTAAAGTCAATATAATTAATAGTGTTGAAATTGACACTAATGATATTTTATGAAAATAATATTTTATTAAATTTGTTAAAAGTCATACAAATCCTAAATAAGGAAAAAATTGGATTTTCTATAGTTTAAAATGTCATAAATAATCCTTTTATGGTTCAATTTACACCTTATATGGTCAAATATACACCTTTTAATATTGAAAGAGTTGTTACCAAAATTAAAATTAAAACTGGTTAACTAAGGGTTAGTAAAAATGATAAGTAATAAAATTACCCAAAAAACAATATAAAATATATTGGTTGATAGGATTATCATAATATCCAACCATATCTATTAATTACTAATCATTTGGTGGTATTTGGATTGATATTAAATTTATTACAAATTAATCTTTTGAGAAATTCTAAAAGTGCCTCTTCAATCTCTTATAAATGGACACCCCTTCTTATCTTTTATTAACACTTCAGAACTGTTTGGATTGTAAAAAATATATTAAAATATCTGATCAACTTCTATCCCTTCATCCTATAAGCCTTAAATTGTTCATAAATCTTACGATAGAAGTCCTTTTTTCAAATAAAAATGAAATACCCAAAGAAGACATAACATTCGTCAAAAGATGTTTTTGTTTAATTTATTCAATAATCCAATTTAATTTATTTATTTAATGTTAATATAATAATATAATTATGCAATATAGTCTATGATTTTTTAATCTTTAGTGTTATACCTACACTCACACACACATCCATCAAATTGGATATGCAATCATCATTCATGTGTACGAAAGACTACCACCTTGTGAATCAATGATGTTTGCTCTTCTATTCTGACCATTCAAGGTTGGGATTAATTTTGTAATATATATATATATATGTCGTTTATCATTTATTTAATCTTATTGAATTATTATGTAACTCATACATTTATGGTTTACATTTTATGTAATTACGATAACTTCATTTGTGGACATGTGGACTATATCCTCCTCAATGTGATGTGATCATTCAGACATTACATAGAATATATTAAGGATGGTTGTGGTAAATATATATTATATATATTTCATAATCATTATACCTTAATGATATTATATATATTTCATTTACCATCTTCATTTTAATATGTAAAGAAAATGGAAATAATGTTCATGAGTAGGTACGACCTACTATCTTCATACATAATGTATTTTATTGTATAATTATATATTTTACAGATTATTATAAATAAATATATACAAAATATTTCAGATATTTATAACATTTTTATCATTATTTATATAATAAAATCATTACATATTATATGTATAAAAAATATAACAAATCAATATACGTGCGAAAAAACAAACCGAATATTACACGAAGAGTAACATTAACATTAAATTGTTAATAATTGGGTAATATAAAGTCATAATAAAGTCATATATTTAATTATATAAAATAAAATAGTTATTTAGTAGTTGTATAATAAACTAATATTTATTATACATGAAGTATGTTTGAGTATAATGGGGGTGATACATAAGGTAATGGATTTTTCTGGCTCAGTTTTATTTCCATGGGACACATGCCTTAAACACTACTTATTTTATAATGTTGTGTATATATTACCCATGAATTTATTTTATGAGAATTATTCTAAATATTATGGAATTTTTATATACATAATTTTCTTCCTTTCATGGGGCATATAATTCAACTGATTATAATGTGATAAGTGATTATTTCACAATCTCATCAATAATTGGTATTTTTTCATTTTAAATCACCATTGTCGAATATTTATCTTCCACAACCATGATATTTAAAAAGATAATATTTTTATATATTATTCTATAAAAATTTATATTTATTTTTACCCTTTTTTGAATTTTTAATAATTGGTTTGAAATGATTTTTTTTCATTTCCTAAATGAGGTAATTTATCACTTTTATAAAAATAGTATGAAAGGATTGTTTTTTTAACATAAACTAAATGAATGGATATTTATGATTTCCTAATTCCCTAATAACTTGAAGTTACTTTATCATATTTAAATGTCATTTTCAAATATTTTTTTGTTTTAAAATTTCTCAGTATTTTAAGAATATAAATTTTTTTCAATGAAGAAAAGATATTTTCCTTTAGAATTATTTTTAAATATATGACTACATTAATTTTTGTTACTTATGATTTAATAGGTATATTTTTCAAGAATAATATTCCAATCCTTCCAATATTTATTTTATGGTTATGATGGAGTGATATTTATGAAGCTCATTTCTTTTCCATAGGTTATGTTATGATTGAATGATGTTTATGAAACATATTTAAATAAATGGGTTTTAATGTGATGGATTATTTAAGTTCTAATGGAACACATATGTATTGTTTTACTTATATGAAATGTGGGATCTATAACTCTCTCCAATAAATTGGATAAATATGGATTACTCATTATGTATTTATTTTATGGGTGAACCTAATTTCATGCTCACAATTATATGTGTGGACCTGATTTTCATGTTTATAATTTTATGAGTGGACCTAGTTTTCATATCTATATGTTTATGCAAGGTATTATTTCATGTTTTCAATTTAACGAGTGAACCTGTTACAATTTATTCATTTTCCAAAAGTCACAAGTTTGTGTTTATGGCATAATTTCAAATCTTATGTCAATGTTATGATATCATGGATTATGTTCTTTGATTCCCTTATGATTCATGTCTTATGAACTACCAATATTTATGTCATGATTCATGATTTTGATCTTAGATATGAAAGGTATGATCTTATAATGTTATGATCAAGTTCCCAAACTCATTTGGCTCATGTTTATACTTAAAAATCTCCTATGTTTACCCTTACTAGGAGTCTGAGCTCCCCCTTTTCTTATTTTTGCTTTCCCTGGGATATGAAGAATTATTTTATGTATGATATGTCAAAAATGGTTCTAGATATAAATAAATTAATGCGAGAAGATGTAGATGTATTATGAACTATTTTTTCATTCTTCCATGTTTCCAAAGGAAATAAAATAATACGGTCTTTGGGCATGTGTTCGTGTATTTCCAAAAAAAATGATGAAATATAAATGTACATTAATTGTGGGTCGTTATATTTGGTATCAAAGAAAAGGTTTTGTCAGCCTTTGTAAACTTGGATGAGAACACCTTAGTATGAAACCAATGGTAATTTCTAGGTTACAAACCTAGAGTTTTTGTAATGATATTGAATAACCAAATTTAAACATAATTTGTCATAGATTTAAATATTAACAATTTTTCACATGAATATGTGGTTTTCCCTGTATTATTAGTGTTTCCAACACTATTATTTTCAGATTTAGTTAATTTTTGGAACCCGATGGAACCATATTAATTCTAAATGAAAGGGGAAATCTGACTATCGTCCTCATAAGAAAATAGATGATGTGGGAGATGGAATTCAAAATATTATCTTTATACTCACATAAGATATGAATCAGGTTAGAAATTTAAATGAGAAATAGGAGATAATTTTGTCGAGTCCTTCATGAGGAAATATCCAACTTCTTTTAGTGGGTCTTTTAATCCACTATTGGCTTAGTAATGGATAAACACCATTGAGAAAATATTATTTTTCTTAAATGCTTAGGATATGAAAACATTGTCCTAGATATTAATCATTTGGATGGTGAAGCAGATCGAGGGTGGATTATTATCAATAATATAATGAAATGTGAAGAAATTGAATCCATGAAATTAGAGGAGTTTAAGAAATTATTTTTCAATAATTGCATTCCCTGTATTCTTTATATAAAAGTAGAAAAGTAAGTACTTAAGTTAATGAAAAAGGATGATGAATCTATTTGAACCTATAATGAAAATTTTACAAGATTTGTGATGTACGCTTCTAGAATTATTATCTGACCAGAAAGTAAAATTCATCGATTATTTAGTGGCATGAAAGCAAATATTTGAAAAGAATTATCTATAAGGGAAAATTAGAAGCTAAAAAAATTGCTTCGTTTAAAAATCTATGTGGGAATGGAAGATGGTAACCCTCAAGGTTATGGTGATATGTAAAGTAAGATTTATCTTAATGGATGCTCTACTGGTTTTACATATGGAGGGATGAAACAGTTTCCACCTCTAACTTTCCTAAAATGTAGAATCAATCACATAGTGTAATTCCTAAAATGATCAAGAATATTCTTCATTTGTGGGATGCCTGGACATATTTAAAAATAGTTTCAGAGTGATTTAAATAGGACAATAAATGAAATTTCTTGATAGAAAGATCAACAAAATTCACCTCCCACACTTCAGTGATATAAATGTAGATATTTTTTTATACTATTCAAATCAATTCCCCAATACAAATTTTAATATGAATGATAATCAACAAAAACCTATAACGTAAAAATACAAAGGGAACTATTATACTATCATAATGGATGATGTGAACCATTATAATTTGGGAACACTTATCCTCGTATACTTATTGGAAATTTCCTATTTGATTTTGATTGAATAAGCCCTATGAAAATCTTATTGATCACCCATTATTAAAATATCATGTGATTAACTACTTGGATTTTGGAATAATGAAAACACATATTCTATTGGTATATGGATGAACACGATATTAAAATTAAAATTTTGTGATATAAGAATGGTGCTCGTTTATGGAATAAAAAGGTTTGTGGTTTTTTAGGTTATTACCATGTTTTAAGAGATTACATGACGATAGTATTCACATATTTATTATTTTACATTTAAGAGCTACATCATGTTATCTGGGGGATTGGAGATAAGTAGATTTTAGATATTTATTAACCTTGTTTCAAAAATCATGGATTTTAATCTTTTGGAAGGTTCATAAGGGTAACCATTTATAAAATTTTTTACATTGAAATTTATATGAGGTTTCAGAGATTAATATTTCATAATATAATGATTTAAGAAAATTGGATAACATGTGCTTACCAAGTTGTTGTGACAAAGACAGATAAAATGACATATCATTCTATTTATGAATTTCATGATCTTTAAATGATTAAAGAATGAAAAATCCAACTTTATTTCTTGGAATAATAGATGTAGAGGAAATAAATCAAGGCACAATAAAGGGTGAGATTGTGATCAAATCAAGTAAGTATATCATCTCATAAAAATTATTTAACATTAGGAAAAGTGTGTTTAAATTAAAATTTTGTCCCATTATCATAATTTTTTATGATATCAATAACCTTTTTCAAGCCACTATGGGTTATTGATTTGTGATTGTTGACTTTCTGTTGACCATATTCTCTATCACATTCCATTAGAACACGATGGTGATTTTTATTTTATATGTACTTTTTGTCAAAATACACCTATGATCTCTTATGTTTAAACCTAGTTATGAGTTACTTTGGGTAACCATTATGTTTTCAAATTTCTTTTTTTAATAGGATTTTTATTACTCATTTTTAAGATAATTGTTTTAAATGAAAGAATTTTAAACTAATTCACATTTTAATTTATAAGTGAAATATAAAATTTAATGGACACAATTTTATTTTTAAATTGTTGATCATATTGGAATTGTATATTATCAATTGGATATTCTATCAAATCTATCTCATGTTTATGACGTTTTCCATGTATCTCTTCTAAGGAAGTACATACCAAATCATTCACATGTACTACACTCAAAGGTTGTACCATAGGGACCAGATCCTTCTTAAGTAGAGGTGCCGGTAGAAATTTAGTTTTGTAGAGATAAAGTTCTATAAAACAAGGCCACTCATGTGGTTAATGTTTTATGGATAAATCACTTGTTGAAGAAGATGTGTGGTTACATGAGGATACTATGAGGTATAAGTATCCTAATGTTTTTGTATTAGAATAAAGAATTGAAAGGGAGAAATTTATTTTAAGGGTGGTACATTGTAACAAAACATGTTCTTATGATTTTTTTGAATAAATTAAATTTCTTAGATTCCTTGGGTTATATTATACACGAAGTTAAGTTTTCTCTACATGAAATACAGACTTAGCTTTCTTTACAAGCAACATTTTGTTTCTACGAAACATAATTTTATTATTGTAATTTTTTAAAAAAGAAAACTATAACATAACAATTAAAATTGAGTGTATTAATAGGATTAAATAAATTATGAAATTACGGTTTACACATGTATATATATTTCTCTTACCAATTAATAATACGTGAATATAATAAACTTTTTTAAAATAAAAGGAAATGTTTTTCTAAAAAACTATATAAAAGTGTATTTTATATAAAAATAACCTTTATTGATTTATATTAATGATATTTATATATATAATATTCTATAAAATTTTTTACATATATATTATGTGTTTTATAGACATGATATGACAACAAATCTAGTTTTTATCAAGAAAAAAATATTTCTCTAAAAAAACAGTTTTGCTTCTATTTGATGACACCCTTGTTTTAAATCTATTTTTTGAAGATATTATAAATCCAATAAGTGAAATATCATTCTTATTTGAAATTTTTATATCTAAATCTAATTTACTTTATTTTTTAGTTTTTCTGATATGTTTTATTTTTTGATATATAATGAAAAATATTGAAATTTAATTTAAAATAGTCATTTCATCGAAATAATTTATATTGTTAAATTATATTTTTTATTGGTTTTAAAGTATAATAAGAACAATTTTTTATCATATAATCCAATTTAGTTCATCAAATTCAATATTACGTTGAATTTGGAAATAGAATCATATCAATCGTTTGAACACTTTCACATTAAAAACTCGTTGTTTCATCCCCTGTAAGAGATTATTTTTTAAATAATTTATGAAAATTATATGAATTGAATTTGGAAAAATGAATTCCAAATTTTGAATCATAAGATCCAAATTTTTTTAATTAGGCACTTTTTTAGCAATATGAATAGTAATTTTAATAATTTTTATTACCATAGTTAAGGGTAAATCAGGTATTTAAGGGTCAAAATAATATTATGAATATTATAAAAAGTACCCTAAAACATCGAAAACTGTTATTGGATAAAGATAATTCTAACCTTAAAACATAATTTTCAAAATAGAATAATCTAATGGACAATTGTCTATGAAAATGAATTGGATATTATTAAAATCAAAGAGAGTGAAAATAATGTCATACTCTTACTTTTAATAAGTATAATATTTTTAATAAGATTTTAAATAGAAGATATGCCTGACTATATATATTATTATAAAATATAAAATATTAAAATACATTGAGGTATTTTTTTATAACATTAATGAAGATATTATATTAAAAAATTATTACACAATGATGATGTAGTAATTATGCAATTAATGAAGAAATAAATTAAAATAAATTATAAATATTTAAATCAATATATTTTGAAGTAATAAAGGTGATAAACTAATTTTATAGGTAAATATGGAATTTTAGGGTTGTATTAAATCAATTTTTTAAAATTTATCTTGAGGGAATGATTCTCTTAATGTCAATGTAATGAATAGTGTGAAAATTGACACTAATGATATTTTATGAAAATAAAAATGTAACACCCCAGGTAAATAAATAATTTGACGTTTTTATATTTATCCATATTTGTGAATAAAATATTAATACTACTTTAAAGGTAACGCTATGCTCGATGGCGTACCCAATACGCGACAACGAGTTTCTTTGAAATCGTACGTTGCACTCTAATAATAAAATAATATTATTTTGGTAGTTAACGCCTAGCCGTTGTAATGGCGGGAATGAACATAAATAACTACAAAATGATTATATATGTTTGTCAAATATTTTTTCTTTTTACAATAAATGTTAAGAGGATTAAAAATTCGAATGAATCCAATTTTTTAAGCGTAAACATTCAAATATTCTTTAAAAGGTCGATTAACTGCCTTTTAATGGTGAACCGCTTTTAAATCCACTTTTTGACAATTTTATGTGTTACATTTGACAATATAAAATTCTTCATTAGAATCGGGACATCATAATTTAATTTGTGTAAATTTTTGGTATCTTTCCGAAAAAGTTCAATTTTTAATGAATAGTGAGAAATGTTGTATTTTAATTCAAAACCACTTTTTAATCTAATATATTTATATGATTAGATTATATTTTTAATTGTTTTTAAAGTAAAATTATAATATTTTTTTACCATTTAATCCAATAGTGATCTTTGGAATTAATTTCACTTTGAAATCGGACTTAAACTAGTACCAATCTTTTGATACTTTTTGTTTCATAAAAACACGCTATTTGCTCTGATAGTGGCAATTAATTATTAAATTAATTAATTCAACTTATATGTTTTGAATTTTGTAAAATAGGAATCATTTTTGAATTCGGAATATCAAATATAGCTTAGGGTGAATTTTTGGTAATTTTCTGAAAAACATCAATTTTGGATGAATAGTGAAACCACTAAGTGGTAATCAAGCAAACTGATTTTTCAGTTAAATGAAAGTTTACCACTAGTGTGTATTGAATTTTTAAAATCCGACATACATGGTTTTCATTAGTATGTAAAATGTGGTTCAATGGGATGAAAATAATTTTTTGGTGAATAGTAACTTTTTTTCATTAATCGCGATTAGAGGTAATTAGTATAATTTAAGGTAAAAATGATATTATAAAAATATGAAAACACCATGAAACTTGTACTAACCCTATTGGATGAGTCATGGCCGACCAAGAAAACCCATGTGTCGATTTAGGGGACCCTATGGAGCCTCTTGGGTGAGATAATGACTTTAATGCCTTTTTTTAAATAAAGGTGAAAATGACACTAACATAAATTGTTTTACTAAAACAATTTTTAGAAGGGGTTATACTAATCATATTTTAGTCTATAAATACTCTTTGGAATGATAAAAATATTTCCTACCTCAGGATATTTTGTTATAATTTTTACACATTAAATAAAATAATTTAATTATGACATCATGATGATGCAACGATGACCTCATTAATGAACAATTTAAATAAAATGAAACGATAATACAAAATATAAGACCTAAAATTGTCCAAAAACTATTGGATTGGAATATTTATAAACCTTATTATCTTATCTAATAAATATATCAATGTGGGACCTTATAAATTTGAAACACTTTTGAAAACAGAATAATAGTTTCATGATTTTCAAAAGTGCCCCTCCTCTCCTCTTATAAAAGGCCCCCACCTCTACCTCATTTCCCACACTCCTCAAGCCTTTGGCTCAGCCATCCGATGCCCATTTACACTCTCCACATCCCTCTCCTCATCCTAAAGGATTCCCTTTTGGCAGAATCCTTTCAAAGGAAGCCTTTAGGCTCAAATCAAAAGGAGTTACACTTTTAAAGGTAATTCTTTCTCTCATGTTCATTTGTTTTATTTTGCTCTTCCAACCCCATAAACTCTTTTTATTTACTTATTTTGTAACAACACCAGTATCTTCAATATACAAGGATGTTGTTATAAGATTTATTTGAGCTACACTCTCACAAAACTACATCAAATTGTTAAAGAACATACGGTTTCCGTGGATGGCAAAATTCTGCCACCCGAAACGATGATTGTTCAACACTCATATAACACCTTCAAAGGTGGACATTTAGATGAAACTATATTTATATATGATATATAATACGATTATGTTTTACTTAAGCTTCTGTATTTTCATTTGTTTCATACCTTTACGGTTTCCATTGTGGGTAAACACGATAATTTCATTTTAGGAAGTGCGGACTACCGCCCCCTCAAAGTAATTTGATTCATTAATTCCATACTTGGGACTTATAAAGGATGTATTTAAAGTTATTATATATGATGTTATACTGGAATTATAATATACCTCTATATCATTATTGTTTCTTTCCATTAAATTATGAGATAGAAATGAAAGTAGTGTTCATGCGTACGTACGTCTTACCATCTCTATGAACAGTGCATTTCATTTCTTACCTCTAAATGGTTATGTAATATTATAAATACATGTATATGCGGGATATATATGATATATATGATATCCAAATCATGAATTTACTTCTGGATATAATGATCCTTTGACTACAAAAACAACATGTAATTGTAAGAATTCCATTTTCGACTTAAGAACCAAATATCGAAAAAAAACAAACATTATTAACATAAATGATTACATAATGTTTATAACATTGAAATAAGTGATATAAAAGTAATATTACACATTAATAAGGTTAATAAGAAAGTATAAATTAACTCAAGTTTATTATTCCGGACGTTAAAGAACAATCGAGTCAAGTCGGACCTGAGGTAAGGGATCTTACTCCTCTCTTTCTTTTTAAGTACACTCTTTTATGTCATTCCTTCTAAGCTCATCTTTCTTGTTATTGGGATGTTGTTTTATATTCCTCTTACTGTAATTTTTATGTTCATATGATGAGAGACCCTATTCTCTCTCATCAATCCATTTTTGAAATATTATGTGTTGTCGTTAGGCTGCCGAGTTTCCGTAAGGGATTTTTCATCTCACTTTTATTCCTGTGAGATTAATGCTACATTTGAAACAATTTCCTTTTAGTGGTGTATGTACCTCCCATTATTATACTCTTTGTGTAATATAATTTCGTTTATGAGTATTTAAATCAATGATTTATTGTCCTTCTTTCATGAGGTGTATGTTTCGAAAGATACCCATGTCGGTAAGGGAACCTTTCACCCTCCTCTTTTTAAAAGACTTCGTTTGTTATGTCTTTTAATTCACATACTATTATGTCGGGATATGATGTAAATTTTAAGTACATGTGATTATATTCCCTCTTTATCACTCATCAACTCATTTTTTGAATTTTTTAAGTGACGTCGTTAGGCTGTCGAATTTTACCAAGGGAACTTTTTAACCCAATTTCGATTTCTTTGGGTTCAACATGTAGTTATTGAATATGTCATCCTTTGAATATGTGTGAATGACCTTTTATTATTTTACAATTAATATCCAATTATATTGGGTGTATTTATATTTGTCACACATAATTTTGAGATTTATTTATCCTTAGTTTTAGGATACATTCATTATAACGGATTTCATCACATTTTACATCTCTATTGAGACTTCATTGTTGTTATGAACCAATTAACTCATATATGGTGTATATACTGTCCTTTGGAATATTATATCATGAATCCATTTATTCTCATGATATTATAATGTTCTGATTAAATGTTATTCCTCAATTATTTTATTCAAGTGTCTCTAATTTTGGCAAAAACCCTTTAACCAGAATATCGCTTTAAATGTTTTAATGATTTCTTCTTATTAATATCCATGTATTAAAAATGGTTTTAACGATTTATTTATATGGATATTAATGGTTTAAAGTTTTAAAAGCATCAAGGCTGTATGGGACACTTTGCTTAAAAAATCTCTTTATTAAATGTTTTAAATGGTTTTGGAAATGGTTTCTTTTTGAATGGATTAATTATTTCAATATCATAAAATGTTATATTGTGATTGAAATGCGGAAATGTTATGTTTACTTTATTCATGTTTTATGTGATACGTTTATGTTATGGTTCTTGGGCATTGTTATGAAAACGGGTGATTCCGTGATAAACTAAGGGCGGGTGAGCCCGATATAGCTCTCCAATGCATTGGGTAACGTGAAGGAGTGAAACGTCAAGGTTTCTCCGAAGAGATTTTATGGAATATACTATGATGGGTATTCCAAACGTAACCAAGAGGGTTACTCCCTACGTAAGAATGTTATGGATGCCTCAAGTTACCTTTATGTCTTATGATTTCTTTTATTTATTCATGGTTTGATGAGGTATGTTAAAGTGCCTATGTTTTATGAGTAAAGTATGATTTCATACTTATGTATATATGAACTCATGTTTCCTTTCCATATTTTTATAACCATTTCTGAGCTTTTTATGCACATCCCAAGTTTTTGAAATGTTTTCACAGATCAAGGGAAAGGTACATGATGTGATGATAGTGTCAAGGATGTGTCAAGAAATAATCCGTGTTTTATTTTAAATATGTTTCCGTTGATGGGACGAATGAATATTGTCTTTTATGCATCCACTTTGTTTAAATGTGGAATGTAATGCAAGTTTCATGATATAATTCTCTAAAACTCTAAACCTGAAAATATCCTCAATGTGTAATCTTATAATAACTGAAGATTAAGTAAGGTTTAAGGATGGGGACTTATAGTTGGTATCAGAGGTCGGTTTAGATAACTTTAGACGTTATGGTATTCATTAAGCATAAGTGGATTTACCATAATGGTTAGGATTTCAGAAATAGTCCTAGTTTAAGATAAAGTGAATGAGTAAGTATATCTTAGTGGAAGATATTTCATGATGGTTTTTTTTATATACTCACACTGAACTTTTTGGTTTTAGTAAATGGGTGGATCTAGTAGGCACCAATGTAACAGTGGATGTGAAGGAAACTATGATAGTTTTTTGAGCAAGCAAATGAATGATATGGAGCTGCAATGATAACTCTTGTGATTATCCTCAACCAACTATCTGGAGTCATGATTGACCACCTAAACCTTGGTGATTTCTCTAAGGCATCACATATGCGAGAAACAAATCCATACGGAAGTACAGGTAATAATCATAAAGGTAAGTGTGTTAAAAAACCTATGTGTCAAAGATGTGGAAAGAAACACCTATGAAAATGTTTCAAAGGGAAAGAAATATGCTATAGATATGGAAATGAATGTCATAAAGCAAGAACCTGCCATGGAAAAAGGAAGCATCCAGTTGACTCGAGGAAAGGGAATGAAGTTCTTTCTGAGGGATCAATTGAATGTTTTAAATGTGGTGTGAATGGTCATTATGCAAACACATGTCCTATGAAGAAGTTTCGTGAATGGGGTCACCAAGAGCGTACAAATGTTCGTTTACCAATACCTAATGTCATTCCAATTGAGGATGAAGAAACTGACAATGACAAATCAAAGGTATGTATTATTTCATGACTATTGTTTTCCTATTTTAGAATCATAGGATATGATTCATGATTTTGTTTGTAGGAAAGAGGTATTTTGGAATAAGTTGGAAATGAATGGTTAATGGATCATGAAGAATGTTGAATGAGTAAGATGTAAACATATAAGGGCTTCAAGAGTTATGGTGAAATTATTAATAGTATTAAGTCTCTTTTGATGATGGGGTTACATTAGGAGACTTTTCATATTATGTGTAAACCTGATGTTTAATATAGGCAAATTTTATTCAATGAATAGTTATCTTTTCTTTTATGGACATAGTTATAAAGAACCATTTGGGTTTATATGTTCCTTACTTTTGAGGTAATTATGGATTACTATATGTTATGATTGAAGTGAAAGGCATGAGATAAAATTGAGGTTAAATTATGTTATTGTTATTTTTGATGATTTTATCCCTTTTTGGGGAATGATTTTAAAATTATATAGTTTTGGAAAATGGACAACACGCAGACCGTGTGACAACCCGTCACGTAGGGCAAAGCTACGGGAATCAAACCCACAACCAAAGTGTAAATGGTATTTATCGCCTACCACTGGACTACGTGATGCTCCTGGTTAGTTTGATTGATTCTTTTGAGTTATATGATTTTATGAATTAAGAGTAAGTTGATTTTGGGTTATTTATTGAAAATTATTAACCAATCATAGAGGATATGTGATTTGGTTAATTACTTTTCAATAAGAGACTTTAGAAGCAACTGATGTTGTTTGGAGATAAATGTTACGATTTAACTTGGAAGAATATGTGACTAAATACCTAAAATATTTGGGTTTCAATCTTAGTTTGGTTTACATTGATGAATTTTATGGAAAAATTGATTATCTAATGGTCCTCGTTGAACTTTGGGTATTGTTGGAAAAATTTTGGAGATTAGGAATAGATTTTCTTTTAATAACGGGTTATCCTTTTCTGGATTATCTGATCTTGTACTAGACTTTTTGGTTTTGGTTTTGGTTAAAGTCTAAAGACATGGGATGTATATAGTTCTCTTTTGTGGATTAGGTGATTCTCTTGAAGTTGATTATAGTACTCTTAATGTGAACAAGTCTTCATAAATACTGGTCTTTTGGAGAAAATATGAGTTTGTGTAAAAGTTGAAAGTCAACATGATAAGTGATTATGTTTCCTTAAAAACTAAATTACTCAATAAAAAGTAACATAAAACAAAAATGTTGTCTATTAACTTTTCCTACTGGGGAATCGAATACCGTATAACCCATCACATGTTTGTGATTTTTTTATGGTTAACCTTCTCCTAGACATGTTTACTATCACTCTCTCTCAGAACATGACCCTTTGTTTTTTCTTCCATGTCCATGTTTTCTTACATGGAATCCTAGTATGGGTTAACTCGGGTGACCTCTGTACTCCTCTTTCTTTCTTTTAAAGTGATTGTTTTATTTGACTCATGTTCCAATGTGGGATTTTCAATGAAGTTTCTGAGCACAATTTTAAAATTGCGAGGACACAATTCCCAAAAGGGGGGAAGGTTGTAACACCCTAGGTAAATAAAGAATTTGACATTTTTATATTTATCCATATTTGTGAATAAAATATTAATACTACATTAAAGGGAACTCTATGCTCGATGGCATACCCAATACGTGACAACGAGTTTCTTTGAAATCGTACATTGCACTCTAATAAAAAAAAAATATTATATTGGTAGTTAACGCCTAGCCGTTGTAATGGCGGGAATGAACAGAAATAACAACAAAATGATTATATATGTTTGTCAAATATTTTTTCTTTTTACAATAAATGTTAGAGGATTAAAAATGCGAATGAATCCAATTTTTTAAGTGTAAACATTCAAATATTTTTTAAAAGCTCGATTAACAGCCTTTTGATGGCGAACCTCGTTTAAATCCACTTTTTGACAATTTTATGTGTTATATTTGATAAAATAAAGTTCTTCTTTAGAATCGGGACATCATAATTTACTTTCTGTAAATTTTTGGTATCTTTCTGAAAAAGTTCAATTTTTTATGAATAGTGAAAAATGTTGTATTTTAATTCAAAACCACTTTTTAATCTAATTTATTTATATGATTATATTATATTTTGAATTGGTTTTAAAGTAAAAGTAGAATATATTTTTACCATTTAATCCAATAGTGATCTTTGGAATTAATTTCACTTTGAAATCGGACTTAAACTAGTGTCAATCTTTGGATACTTTTTGTTTCATAAAAACACGCTATTTACTCTGACAGCAGGAATTAAATATTAAATTAATTAATTCAACTTATATGTTTTGAATTTTGTAAAATATACATCATTTTTAAATTCGGAATATCAAATATTGTTTAGGGTGAATTTTTGGTAATTTTCTGAAAAACTTCAATTTTTGATGAATAGTGAAACCACTAAGTGGTAATCAAGCAAACTGATTTTTCAGTTAAATGAATGTTTACCACTAATGTGTATTGAATTTTGAAAATCCTACATACATTATTGTCATTATTATGTAAAATGTGGTTCAATGGGATGAAAATAATTTTTTGGTGAATAGTAACTTTTTTTCAGTAATCGCGATTAGAGGTAATTAGTTTAATTTAATGTAAAAATGATATTATAAAAATATGAAAACACCATGACACTTGTCATAACCCTATTGGATGAGTCATGGCCGACCAAGACAACCCATGGGTCGATTTAGGGGACCCTATGGAGCCTCTTGGGTTAGATAATGACTTTAATGCCTTTTTTAAAATAAAGGTGAAAATGTCACTAACATAAATTGTTTTACAAAAACAATTTTTAGAAGGGGTTATACTAATAATATTTTTTCCTCTAAATACTCTTTGGAAAGATAAAATTATTTCCTACATCATGATATTTTTGTTATAATTTTTAGACATTAAATATATTAATTTAATTATGACATCATGATGATGCAACGATGACCTCATTAATGAACAGTTTAAATAAAATGAAACGATAATATAACATATAAAACCTACACTTGTCCAAAAACTATTGGATAGGAATATTTCGAAGCCTTAACATCTTATATTCGAAATATATCAATTTGGGACCTTAGAAATTCGAAACACTTTTGAAAATAAAATAATAGTTTCGTGATATCCAAAAGTTCCCCTCCTCTCCTCTTATAAAAGGCCCCCACCTCTACCTCATTTCACACACTCCTCAAGCCTTTGGCTCGGCCATCCCCTGCCCATTTCCAATCTCCTATCCCTCTCCTCATCCTAGTGGATTCCCTTTGGGCAGAATCTTTTCAAAGGAAGCCTTTAGGCTCAAATCAAAAGGAGTTACACTTTTAAAGGTAATTCTTTCTCTCATGTTCATTTGTTTTATTTTTCTTCTCCAACCCCCTAAACTCTTTTTATTTACTTATTTTGTAACAACACCAGTATCTTCAATATACTAGGATGTTGTCATAAGATTTATTCTAGCTACACTCTCACACAACTACATCAAATGGTTAAGGAACATACAGTTTCCGTGGATGGCGAAATTCTGCCTCCCGAAACGATGATTGTTCAACACTCATATAACACCTTCAAAGGTGGCCATTTAGATGACACTATATATATATGATATATAATATATTTATGTTTTACTTAAGCTTATGTATTTAATTTGTTTCATAAATTTACGGTTTCCATTGTGGGTAAACACGATAATTTCATTTTAGGAAGTGCGGACTACCGCCTCTCAAAGTGATTTGATTCGTTAATGCCATATGTGGGACGTATAAAGGATGGATTTAAAGTTATTATATATTATGTTATACTGGAATTATAATATACCTCTATATCATTATTGTTTCTTTCCATTAAAGTATGAGATAGAAATGAAAGTAGCGTTCATGCGTACGTACGGCTTACCTTCTCAATGAACGGTGCATTTCATTTCTTACCTCTAAATGATTATGAAATATTATAAATACATGTATATTCTGGATATATATGATATATATGATATCCAAATCATGAATATCTTTCTGGATATGATGAAACTTTGACCACAGAAGCGACATGTAATTGTAAGAAGTCCATTTTCGACTTAAGAACCAAATATCGAAAAAAAAACATTATTAACTTAAATGATTACATAATGTTTATAACATTGAAATAAGTTATATAAAAGGAATAATTAACTTTAATAAGGTTCATAAGAAATTATAAATTATCTCAAGTTTATTATTTAGGACGTTAAGGAATGATCGAATCAAGTCGGACCTGAGGTAAGGGATCCTACTCCTCTCTTTCTTTTTAAGTACACTCTTTTATGGCATTCCTTATAAGCTCGTCTTTCTTGTTATTGGGGTGTTCTTTTATACTACTCATACTGTAATTTTTTTGTTCATATGATGAGAGACCCTATTCTCTCTCATAAATCCATTTTGGAAGTTTTTTGTGGCGCCATTAGGCTGCCGAGTTTTCGTAAGGGATTTTTCATCTCACTTTTATTCCCGTGAGGTTTATGCTACATTTGCCACAATTTCCTTTTAGTGGTGTATGTACTGCCCATTATTCTACTCTTTGTGTAATATAATTTAGTTTATGAGTATTTACATCAATGATTTATTGTCCTTCTTTCATGAGGTGTATGTTTCGAAAGATACCCATGTCGGTAAGGGAACCTTTCACCCTCCTCTTTTTAAAAGACTTCATTTTTTATGTCTTTTAATTCACATACTATTATGTTGGGATATGATGTAAATTTTATGTCCATGTGATGTGATTCCCTTTTTATCACTCATCAACTCATTTTCTGAGTTTTTGAAGTGACGTCGTTAGGCTGTCAAATTTTACCAAGGGAACTTTTTAACCCAATTTCGATTTCTTTGGGTTCAAAATGTAGTTATTGAATATGTCATCCTTTGAATATGTGTGAATGACCATTTATTGTTTTACACTTAGAATCCAATTATATTGGGTGTATTTATATTTGTCACACATAATTTTGAGATTAATTTATCCTTAATTTAAGGATACATTTTTTATAAGGGATTTCATCATATTTTACATCTCTATTGAGACTTCATTGTTCTTATGAACCAATTCACTCTTATATAGTGTATATACTATCCTTTGGAATATTATGTCATGAATCCATTTATTCTCATGATATTGTAATGTTCTGATTAAATGTTATTCCTCAATTATTGTATTCAAGTGTCTCTTATTTTGGTAAAAACCCTTTAACCAGAATATCGCTTTAAATGGTTTAATGATTTGTTCTTATTAATATCCATGTTTTAAAAATGGTTTTAAGGATTTATTTATATGGATATTAATGGTTTAAAATTTTAAAATCATCAAGGTGGTATGGGACACTTTGATTCAAAAAACTCTTTATTAAATGTTTTAAATGGTTTTGGATATGGTTTCTTTTTGAATGGATTCATTATTTCAATATCATAAAATGATATATTGTGATTGAAATGTGGAAATGTTATGTTTACTCTATGCATGTTTTATGTGATACGTTTATGTTATGGTTCTTGGGAATTGTTATGAAAACGGGTGGTTTCGTGATAAACTAAGGGCGGGTGAGCCCGATATAGCTCTCCAATGCATTGGGTAACGCGATGGAGTGAAACGTTAAGGTTTCTCCGAAGATATTTTATGGAATATACTATGATGGGTATTCCAAAAGTAACCAAGAGGGTTACTCCCTACGTAAGAATGTTATGGACGCCTCGAGTTACCTTTATGTCTTATGATTTCTTTGATTTATTCATGGTTTGATGAGGTATGTTAAAGTGCCTATTTTTTTGGGTAAAGTATGATTTCATTCTTATGTATATATGAACTCATGTTTCCTTTCCATATTTTTATAACCCTTACTGAGCTTTTTATGCTCATCCCAATTTTTTGAAATGTTTTCACAGGTCAAGGGAAAGGTACATGATGTGATGATAGTGTCAAGGATGTGTCACGAAATAATCCGTGTTTTATTTTAAATATGATTACGTTGATGGGAAGAATTAATATTGTCTTTTATGTAACCACTTTGTTTAAATGTGGAATGTAAGGAAAGTTTCATGATCTAATTCTCTAAAACTCTGAACCTGAAAATATCTTCAATGTGTAATCTTGTAATAACTCAAGATTAAGTAAGGTTTAAGGCTGGGGCCTTATAAAAAATCACTCAAATAAAATATTAACATTCAAATAAAATATTAAGTTTGACCAAGCCTTCTATTACTGGATTAATGGATAAACTCTATAAATCATTGTGTTTGACCAACCCTTTATGGGACAATTACTTTTATACAGGAATCCGTTATTAAAGTTTTCAGGTTGACTTAACCATATTACATCAAGAGGAGTATCCCTTTAGAGGGTTGGTGTAATATTGGAGGCAAGAGTTGTGGATATTCAAAGTCATAATCTCAGGATTGGGGAGTCCACTCAATTGATGAAGTAACTGTAAACCTGTAGTTGGAAAAGACCTACCTACCTAAATACAATCAAATAACTTCAACAAGCCCTGTTCGGGTTATGTGAAGTGGAATATGTATCATTTTCACTCTAATTTCCTGGAAACTGGACATTCCAAGTTCAATGGTCTGGTCCATTGGGATTAGATAAATTGTCGGAGACATATCATTAAAATGTAATAAAGAAAGAAAAAATTATATTCTCTTTTAATTATAAAATAAAAATGACATCCTTATCAACCACACTATCCCGATGATCATTTTTGGATAATGACAACGTCCTCACCAACAGTAACATTCAGTAATTTTTTAGATGCCTTCATGTTATCCTACACCATGAACGGAAGTCTTATGTGTTGGAGTCATCATTACGTGATCTGCCTTCCAAAGAGGTGAGTAGTGAGGATGTCATTGTCTATGAGAAAAATATGAATGACGTGGTCGATGTTCAATGATTGATACTATCATCAATGTATTGTGAACTCATTAAGTCTCACAAAAACATGGATGTTTATTGCATCACTCACTCAGATCTACTCTAGCATTGTTTTTAATTTTAATGTGAATAACATTGATAAGACTATATATAATCTTCATATAATCATTCACTAAGTGGTAAATTATATGAAGCGTGAAAAGCATTCTGTCTTTATAGTGAATAAGTGGAAAGGGAAGATGAAGAGAATTAAGCCCAAAGCTTCTTTAGAGCCTTACTAGAAAAGGAAGATCAAATGGGATACAAGGGATAATGTGGTTATTTGTTTTTTATGTGGCATGAAAGTACACTGGAAGAAGAACTACAACCAGATTAAGAAGCTAGGGGAACCTTTAGGTTAATTTGTTATCAAATGTAATATATCTATTTATAAAAATTGGGTGTTAGATATATCTTTTTGTTCTCACGTATGTATCCAAATATAGGGACCAAGTTGATTCAGAAAGAATGACTGAGGGGAAGATGATCTATGAGCAGCCAACAGAGGTGGACATTCTATTGTAGCTATTAGGGACTACCCCCCTCACATTGCCAACTATGATTATCTTGGTGTTCATGGGTTGTTATTATGTGTCATCTATTACTAAAAACATTATTTCTGTATCGATATTACATACATATGGTTTTTTTGTGCTTGTAAATGAATGTTCCTTCTTTTACAATGATAAAATATTTTGGTAGGGAACATTTATATAACGATCTTTACATACTGGATTACACAAACCAAGTAATGGAAGTTGATGAAAAAGATAATTCACATAACTCATACCACGCCCAACATTGGCATCTCCAGTAAGGTCATGTAAATAAGAAACACATGAATAATTTACATTCAGATGGATATTTATATTCATTCATACAAAATCTTCTTGGAATATGTCATGAATGTTTACAAGGAAAAATGAATGAAGCCCTATTTAGTGGGAAAGGATAATGGGATAAATAACTTATTCAATTTGTTTATACTAATGTGTGGACCATTTCTAGTTAATGAATGGGGTGGTTACTCATACTTCATAACATTTAATGATGATTTTAGTAGACATGGATATATTTATTTAATGTGGTATAAGTCAGATTCCTTTTATAAGTTCAAAGAATTCAAGAATGATGTTTTGAGAACTAGCTTGGTAAAAAGATTAATAAAATCCACTCAGACTGAAGTGAAGAATATCTTAATCAAGACTTCATTGATTACTTATGGGATTTTGGGATCAAATCTGAACTCACTCCTACTTACATGCCCTAATGGATTGTTATGAGAGAAAGGAGGAACCACACCCTGTTGAACATGGTGAGATTGATTATAAGTCATACGAGTCTTATATTATCCTATTGGGGATATTTGATAGAAATAGAGGCACACAAACTAAACCATCTACCAACTAAACCGATCAATGGTATTCCATACATGTTCTAGAGTGGAAAGAAATCCATGTTATAGAATATACATGTGTGGGGAAGTAATGCATTTGTTAAGGCCTCTTCAAGTAAAAAACATCCAGTCTGAGGCACAAAGTGTGCCTTTATAATATTACCTGAAGAAACAAGGATATATTACCCATAGAAAACCTAAAAAAAGGATATTGTTGAAGGACATTCCATATTACTTGAGAGGGAGAAAATATTCTAAAGAGATAGTGTGAGAGAGATAGACATTGATTATGATGAGGCTAAAGGTACATAATAGTTGGTACAGGATAATATTTTACAAAGCCCCATGGAAGAAAGAACTCTTCCAGAGACAAAAGAACTACGTAGGATTACAAGATATGTTAGAGAATTGTAATAGTATGGTATTCTAGTTACCGAGGATGGTGACTCATTATTAGTTGATAATAATGATCCTTCAACCTATATCAACATAGTATGTGGCAAAGATGTTGCCATGTTTCAAGAAGCGATGAATTATCTCACCATCACCACACATCATAATACTATTCATGGAAAAAATATAGCAGAGGTTCCCGTGTTTATTTCTATATTGGACCATGCTCATATTTAAAACATCGAGTCTAGTAAGGCCTTCATTTGTCCTTACATACCATAAAAAAATACTCAGTACAACAAATAAGCAATTTTTTTTAACCTTTTAGGTATGATCTTAGCCAGATTGGGTCCAAATATAATTGCCTATGGGAGAGATTGATTCAATACTTCTGCATAAGAATGTCAATTGACTTTGATTTGATCATTTACTTTTGGCGTCAGACTCTCTTTAACCACTATCCTCTTTCCGTAAATAGCCTCATTTTGTAGTGAGACATCCTCATTTGGCATATCCTATTCAAGTAGATCAGCACCCCTAAGACAACATCTCTATTCCAAATTCCCTTAGATGAATTAGGGGAAGAAATAGGGAGTCCAAGACTCATAGAGTAAGTGAATTGAATTACCGCTTGACCCATCCACCTCTGTTGCACCGAGTCCACGACGAATTCCACGTATCTCAACTGGGGAGATACATGCTTGACCTGACACATATCATCGGCCATGGGGAGCTGGACTTTTGTTATGGGGTGACTTTGCGGGGATCTAGTAGTGGTTGAGGATCGACAAGAGCGGGTCCTATGAGGATGGTCGATTCCTTGGGTGCGCTTTCACTAGAAGTACGGGAACATCCAGGTAACCACATGGGAGCGGAAGGCTCAGGTGCGTGCTCAGTACCTCTTTTGTTTCCCTAGTTTGTGTTAAAGCTTTATGAGGACGTAATTCCCTGAAGTGGGAGTAATGTAAAGACCCGTAAAATTCAAGGGATGTTTTTTCTTAATTTTCTTTTTGATTTTATAAGAACATATTTTCTCACGGTGCCTGATTCCGAGGCCCGGTGTGCCTGGAATCAATTTCCGAAGTGTATCTCGGGTACATTCAGTGAACGAACGAGTGAGATTTCCTAACTATTGAACCAGTGCACGGAATCAAAATCTGAGGGCACCAATGAAACCATAGTGCCGGTATTTTCTTAGGAACACCTATTCCAGAGTTGTGTTTGCTCGGGTGTTGATGTAAAAAAATGGGGAATAAAAAAAAATTGTTTTATATTTTTATTTCCTCACTATGCGGTTTAAGTGAAAATTAATTTGTGTCTCAACTTAATTTCTCTCTTCTAAGTGGTTTATCCCATGTGAGGGAGTTGGGTTGTGACCCACTAATGTTATAACTTCCCTTGAGATGATTTTAGATTAGTTGGGGCCCACACGAGCCCCCACCTATTCATCTTCCCATAACTCTTTTAAACCCCCTTCTTCAAAACCCCTAGTAAAATTTTGATAACTCACCTCATTTATGGGACCTCTTCACATTCTTCTCTTACATTAATTCATGACACAACCATAATTAATAATTGAACCCTCCAATTTAATGAGGGTGTTGTATGAATTTGAAATGGATGAGTTAATGAAAATATTAGTCAAGTCTAATATTTTATTAAGGGAGGAGCCTTTTAATGAGAGGTGGGTCCGTTGGAGAACTTCCTCTCCTTCATCCATTGTTGCACCACCACCGAGGTTCCGTCTTCTCTGACGAGACACCGATGAATGAGGAGGGATCAGTGGTGTGGTGCAGACACAACGATCTATGTTGACTTCGACGTCTTCCCTGCGTTGGATGCAACGAACGACACTCTAGCCGGGATCAAAGGCACTTTACAGAAGTGACGAACGCCAACGGCTGTCATCACATTCATCTCTTTCCTTACGATGACGTCAACGAGCCGAAATCCGCCCTTTCGCGACACCGTCATCCACGATGCTCGGCTACCGCGGATCTTTCTCGAGGTAGGGGTTTATTGCTTCTAGTTCGTGAAAAATTTTTTGTTGTTCCTCGTCTTATATTTTTGGGCTGCTTGTTATCATCTTAACGGGAGGAGGTCAGACAGCACGAACACGGCCGACCCTCCTCCCCCTTGTTGTTGTTTTGTTGCGGTTCGAAAAATGGCGGCATGGTGCGATGGCACCGCGCGGGAACCTGGAGGAATGCGGCAAGGATTCACAGCGCCGTCGAGGCTGAACGAAAGTGTGGTCGTAATTGGGACCGCGAAGGCAAAGGGAAGACTCCATAGTTTTTCTTTTTACGTTCATAACGATGGGTATGGACGGAACAGGCTGTAGGGATGATTTGATGTTTCCGCAGTGAAGAATGGGACCCGGGATGTGCATCGGCGCAGACAGAATTGAAAACGGACCACCGGAGCATCTCCGGTGGCCCGCGGACACCACCGGCGACGGCCAGCACCTGGCGGCCGCCCGGAGGCGGCGGGGACCCGGCGCACAGCCTGGAGAAACCGCTGCGGCAGAAGTCACGGCGGCGAGCTGATGGATTCCGTGGTCGTGTGGGATCCAGGGGCGGACGCGGCGCGTGCCGCGTCCGCGGAGCCTCGGCTCGCTGTCCGAGCCAGCGAGCCACCCGGCCGAGCCAGACCATCTTGGGCGGACCGGGCCGGGCCGGGTCGCGCCCTGACGGGTCGGACCTGGACCCGGGTCGGATCGACCAGGTACGGGCCGATCCAGGGGGGTTGGGCCAGGTCAGACCGGGCCCAGACCCCCCATTTTCGGATCACATTCGGTCTTTTTCCCATATCATGGGCTATAGACCTCTGATCGATGAACCGTCAGTTGGGTAGAGATCCTTGGATCGAGGTGATCATTTCTGTATATTACACTAAAGGATTAGGAGAACATTGGGTTCAGCCGGGTTGGTTCGGATACGAAACCAACCGGGGCCTCAGAGCGGAAACACTTATATATTGAACTCCAGACGTCTGATTGACGTGCCGTCGACTTTGTTGGATTCCCCTTAATAAGACAGAACTTGTGGATTACTCCGCTCGATGTTTGGATACTTTCGGAGTGCGGTCGAGTTGGTTCGCTCATGAAATCAACCGGGCCCCTGAAACGAAAAAGCCAATAACTCACAGACCGGGCGTCCGATTGACGCGCCATCTGTCTTGTAGATTTCCTCCTGATGGGACGGAACAATTGCCATACTTCACATGAGTTTTTGATGTATTTGGATAGTGGTCGGGTTGGATTGCACCCGAAATCCAACCGGGCCCCTAGAACGGAAAAGTTGTTACCTTTCAGATTGTACGTCTGTTTGACGAACCGTCAGTGGCGTTGGTGATCATTTGGAGAAATGGTCCCTATGAGTTTACCCTATGAGAGTTCGGGGTATAGTTGAGATACGGCCGGATTAGTTCGCACACGAAACCAACCAGGCCCCGGGGATGAAAATGCTATTAACACACAGACTGGGCGTCCGATTGACGTTCCATATGTTGCGTTGAGACCCCTGTGACGAGGCCGTCCTTTGAGATACATCTTCGCGGAACATTGTGATACATGGAGTATCGACCTGTAGCTCATGGAGCGGACCCTCACGGAGACGAGCGTGTATAGTACGGAGACCATGTAGCCGGTTGAGACCTGAGCACTGCTTGACCGATTGACTCGGTGTGTTTCGGATAGCCCAGTGGGAAGTTGTTGGTTGTAGCGGCAGACCCAGTGTGGAGGAGCTCTTGGTTATAGCGGCAGACCCACAGCGGGGGAGCTCTTGGTTGTAGCGGCAGACCCACAGTACTCAACAGAAGGAGTACCTCTGGAGGCTATGAGGGGGAGCACTTGGTTGTAGGGGCAGACCCTTGGTGGGAAGTGCTTGGTTGTAGCAGCAGTCCCATAGTACTCGACAGGAGAAGTACCTCAGCAATCTAAGATTAGTGGGCAGTACCTCGCAGTCGTGATAGTACCACTGTACACTCTAGAGACGGGGCTCTTCAGTAGTTATGGTTTCGATAATGAAAATCCTGGTTTGAGATGAGTCTATGACCTTTTGTGTTTAGCTCATGATTGAGATGGGTCACTTGATAACATAGGTATATGTATGGGCATATACCTAGGTAGAGGTTATCCGTTTATTTCATAACATTTGTGTTCCCTCATGAATGAGATGGGTTACATGATAACTTAGGTATAAGTATGGGATTTTAACTATGTAAGGGTTATCTGTTGAGTTTCTTCTTTGTGGTTATCCTTGTTGGATTTAGAGAAACCTTGAGGGTCTCGGGGTCCCTACTGAGTATCATTATACTCACCCCTGCACAGGCTATGCCCGCACATCATTGTGTTGGTTGTAGACGACAGGCAGCGCTGCCGGAGAACGAGTGTACGAGGACTGGACGACACATGGTGGTGGACCTCAAGACAAGTCAGTACCCGGAGGTGGACCTCACGACGAGTCGGTACCTGGAGGAGGTTGACAGTCGAGGACACTGAGGAGGCTATCTATACCTACACTTCAGGTAGGACCCGTGGTGAACAATCGAAGAGTTGTGCTATCTGTACCTACCCTTCATGTAGGATCCTTGGTGGATAATTTAGGAGCTTCTTGTCACCTTTTTGCTGTTTTATCTTTTTCCTTGTACTTTACAGTTGGGGTTGTATTTCCTGCCCCATTACTTTTAGCACAGCTTGTTTCAGTTTTACTTAGTGTTTTACTTACGCTTGTACTCTGTGGTGATTTGTTTACTTTTATAAATGCAATGCCTTCCTAGTTATCGGTATTTTACTCCTTTGGTGCTATTCGCCATCCCCTGGCCTATGGAAGGCGTTCTTTGGGTAGTCACGACACGGGCCCCGATGATGGGTCGTGACAGATGATCCGAACCTTTTCAATTGTATCCCGTAACAACTCTGGACCCATTTCTACTGACTCCCCTGGGTATGTCTACAATAAAGGTGATCTGTAGTGCTTCTCATAAAGTGCATCAAATGATTCCATGTAAATGGTGGAGTGATATTTGTTTTTGTATGTAAACTCAACCAGATAGAGGTGTTCTTCCAATCTATGACCAAAGTCCAAGATACAAGCACGTTGCATGTCCTCCAACAATTGAATAGTCCTTTCCGTCTGACCCTCAGTATGGGGATAGAAAGATGTTCTCAAGCATAGATAAGTCCCAAATTCCTCATGTAATCCCCTCAAAACTAATATGTAAAGCGTGCATCATGATCTGATATTATCATAGATAGGAATACATGGTGTCGAACAATCTAATTCACATAGAGTCATTCAATGCTCTCTATTGAACCCTGATCTCGAATTGGTATGCAGTGGGATGACATGGTTAGTTGGTCTATGATCACACATATAGTATAATTCCCCTAGACGTACATGGTAAGACCATCATGAAGTCTATCGATAACCCATCCAACTTCCACTCTGGTACCTCGAGGGGTTGTTTCACACCTACTCAACCTGCTGCTCATCATTCACCCACTGATAATTGTGGAATCTTGAGACAAACTATGCTGCTGCCTTCTTCATTACTGACCACCAGTATGAATGTCAGAGGTCTTAGTACATCTTTTCTACACCTGGATGTATCACAGAAGGGTTTGTATGGAACTCCCTCAACACATACTCCTACAACACCACCGGTACTAATATACGCCCTCTAAAAAGGATGATGTGCTCTCGACTTCTGATCATCCAACGTTGTCATGAATAGTGGACATATGGGAAAGTGTAGTCTCGTAGGGGGTATCTCTGTGTTGCGCCTCCTTGAATCACTATAAAAGTGAAGTGGAAAATACAATCGACTAATGATAATCTACATTATTTTTTTCTAAAAAGGATATATGAAGCGATGTCAACTTCTCTAATGCCTCATTCAATATCTGTGAACTCAATATACTGCTAATAGAATTTTACACCATGTTCCCCTTCCCATCAGCATAGAATATCTCATATTCATATTCCTGGAGGAACTCTATAAAATTTCACTGTATTGGATTTAGATCCTTTCAGGAAAGGATTAACTTTAGAATCTTATTGTGATATTAGTTGATGAATCATTCACCCCTATGGTAGTGTCTCCACATCTTCAGTGTGAAGACTATCACTTCCAAATCAAATTCATGAGTCACATATTTCTTCTCATGCGATCTCAATTTTTATGAGCTATAAGAAATTACTACTTTCCTCTACATCAGAAGACAACCGAGCGTGGTTCCTAACACTTAATATTACACCATGTAGTTGGAACCTTCCTATGGAAAACTCATGATAGGATCACTCATCATGCTCTACCTTAGTTGTTAAAAGCACTGATGGAATCCTTCTATCCCCACAAAGGGTTTTCCATTCATCATTAATAATATCATAGTTGTTTCCACTTTGGACATGTCATGTAAAACCCTATGATAATACCCATCCGACCCAAGTAAACTCCAAACCTTGGTAATTCTCTTGGGTGGCTCCAAAGAAGGAGTCACCATGATTATCTTTAGATCCACCGAAACTCTTTACTATGAGATGACAAGTACCAAAAAGTGGACCTTTCATATGCAGAACTAAAAATTCAAGAGCTCTTCATAATGTCGATGCTCTCATAGTGTGTATAGAACTATACTCAAGAGAATCTTGTGCTCCATCTTAGACGCCAAATACACTAATATTTCATTAATGAAGACCACTACAAACCAGTCTAAAGCTAGAATATCTAGTTCATGAGTCCAACAAACAATGATGGGGAGTTCTTCCTGGAAAACACCATCACTATGAAATCAATTTTTTGGTAGAAACATAAGAAATATATCATTGAGATGTCCTCATTTAATACTCAATGTTGTTGAGAGCATGATCTGAGGACTATCTTCGAGAACCATCATTGTCAATTCATCTGATCGAAGAGGTCATAAATCCTCAATAGAAGAAAATTATTATTCATGGTCACCTGGTTCAGGTGCTAGAAGTCCATGCATTTTTTCAAGCTTCTACCTACCATCATGGAAAACAACACTAGGTCTTCCCTTGGTGAAATGTTGAGCCATACAAACCCCTTCCCATGTAAGTCCTCCAACTGTATCCTCAGATCCTAGAGCTCTATGGGGGTCATTGGATATTCAGGTGTAGATATCGGTTCCATATCGGGTTATAGATAAAGTCCTAAATCTATGTCAATTCGAGGAGGTAGTCGTGGAAAATTCTCTAGAAATATGTCGTCATACTCTTCCAAGTCCATGAGATTGACGCCAGTTTCCTACATTCCCACTGCTCACATCCACTGGTTGTACCATCTCATCCAAAGAACATTCAACCACAATGGTTTTCACTAGAACCCTAACATAAGTTGGAATACCCAGGGGAATAGTACTAGATCATATGTCCCAAAACACATCTCACTTCGAGGTCTGTTCCCTGAAGCAATACTCATATCATATTCATCTAGTACCTGGAAAGATTGGTAAGCCTCAATGAATACTCACCTTCCAATATGTCATCCTGTTGAAGTTGCCGAATCTTTTGGGAGCCTAGAACCATTAAATTTTATGGAAATATCCCCTTCTCTAATAATGTCTTTCATGATCAGTCCAAGGAAAAGTCACCTCATCCTAATATCATGTAATATAAACCCTACCATCATCCTACTGATCCACGTAGAAGTCTCCCTACCAGGACCACCATCTGATCCAATGGTGCCCTGGATATATGGAAAACATGGTCAACACCTCAAGATAGTACTTAGACACCTATGATTCAGGCTAGCCTCAGAACCTGAGAGGTCATTGTCTTAGAAACTCATATAAGGAACTGATCCTACATGTGTCCCCCACATGTAGTGCCAGTGGTAACTAATGACCAATGGGCAGTGGTAGCGTAGGGAATCCACCTAAAGGTACCATCTCAGGAAATGGTCCCTGTACAGAATCCTCAACATGTTGTGGACCATCATTTTTGTTATGCACTGGAATCCCACCATGCTATTTGTGTGGAGGAATCTCGAAAAAGAATCAAGTTTAATCACATTCAATTTATTATAACTGGAGAGGTTACTCTGATTAAGAAAGATTGTGGGAAAACACTAAAAGATGCCTGAAACTAGTGTTATCATGTATCGGGTCTGAAAAATGAATTCAGGGTTCGGGAGTATCGATATGTCAGCTTTCGCACTAACACTAGAGTCCCTGGACTAAATGAAGAACTCAGAACACTTGACAATGTTGCCCCCATCCCAATTTATAGACTCTTTGTTCTTCTAGTAGATCTTACCACCATGGATAAAACATTGTCACAACCCATCTCCAAGGTCACGTACCATGACTACCCCAGTCCTGCCTTCCATAGGCTAGGGGATGGTGACGATAACTGAATAGGAATATCCCACAATGGGAAGGCATTTGACATTAAACCTATAAAAATGCATTAAGATCAAAATGAGAAATGTAAAGATGATGTAAACCACAACTTTCATTGAGACATCTATAAAGATTACAATACAAACTGAATTTACAAAAATGCCAAAATACAATCCCAAAATGAAAAAGGAAGGTACAAATTCTAGGGGTCCGTCTACTCGAGACCCCACCTGATGGGTTAAGGGCAGGGTAGCTACATATAACCCTAGAATTACCACCACCCCTCTCATCTCACTGAGCACTACCTAGTCCCGGACAACCAAGGTCTTTTTCAAAGCATCTATTTGTCCCATATCAATGAGAACCACCTGACCCCAGACCACTAAGGTCTCCATCGAAGCACCCCTCTATCCCGTCTCACTGAGCACAACCTGGTCCCGGACCCCCATGGTATCCGACAAAGCTTTTATCGCATGCATGGGATACGACACATGCATGGGAAGCCTGTGAAGGGGTGAGTAACATAATAATAAGTAGGAAACCCAAACCAAAAATGAATGACCACAAAGTAATCCAAAATGAAAACCACAAAGCAAGATCATGAAACTAGACAACTCATAATGGTATAACCCAAAGTATAGATTGAAAGAATATCAGTCATAACACTGAACACCTTGGGCATCTAGGGTACTCATCCCATATTAGTAACATTGGTATGATAGGTCACAGTGATACTCTCCCCACCATGGGCCTATTGGGTCACATATTTCCACTTCCCACCATGTCCACCATATTGGGGTACTCATCCCGGATGAGTATAGTGTGTCTGTCGAGTCACACATAGCCACTACCCAGCATGGGTCTACCAGGTCACATATAGACACTTCTCCCAAAGCCATCGTAGATGATCCACATAGGGTCTCTTGTATCTGATCCAAAAAGGGTCTCTTGTCTGCAGTCTTTAGGTCTCAATCAGCCATAGCATTCCTGCAGGTAGTGCACATGATTTGGGGGGAAACTGTTTCTTATGACAATAGTTTAATTTTAACATTCATTAATACATCCTTAGATTATTTAAAAATAACAACCTTGTCACAAGGGATCTAATGACATAAATGAATCGTCAATCAGACACATGGTCTGAGAGATATTGGTGTTTTAGTAATCAGGGGCTAGTCTTGTTTGGGCCCGGTCCGACCCGGTCGGACTGGCCCAACCAACCAGGACCAGGGGCCCTACATACCCTGGCCCAGTTCGACTATCAAGACCCGACCCAGGCCCATTGGTCCTTATAGGACCCATCCTGATTCGACCAGGGGTCCAACCCACCTGGTCACCTATTGCCCCGAATTTATTTGAACTGGCCCGTACTGGGAGGTTGATTTTCCTTCCCATCCCATGTCGCTCCAGTGCTCGGTTATCACCCTTGGTATAAACCACATTGTGGGACTATCTCATTTACCCCAGGTTCCAGGTGGCAACTGGTTTGTGTTTTCCACATACAGAACATGCTGACCTCCCTTCCTTCCGCATGCGGTCCTTCCTGGACCGTGTTCTAGTACACCATGGGTTGCCCTTCCAACTCAGCTGGATGACCGTGTCCCACCTCCGCCTACCATCTTCCATATCACAAGTGGCTACTACTACTCCATTTTGGCATGATCCAGCCCTGACACCACCTCGGTGCCCCCCCCCCCCCCATGTGCCCACTGCCAGCGCTAGCTCCCCGACGATGCTTTTTGAGGACCACTGGGTCTTCTATGGTGGTTCCTTCCATGAATCGTCTGCTTCGATGGTCTTCTCAGGTCACTGTCTTCTCTTATACGGCCTTAGTACATGCATAATGTTTATCTAGAGTTACAACTAGGGATATCACACAATAACACACAATGGTGGATGGGATCGAGCCTTGTTGTTGTTGGCCTACACCCTCCGCGTTAGATGTTTGGAAACATAGGGATGGTTTAAGGAATTATCAAAGTTCTATTCTAATTCAAAACCCCATTTAAAATAACCCTCCTAAAAGAAAAAGTGACTCAAAAATAAAATTTTATTTTGTTGATACGTGTTTGGTGTTTTAAAAAGAAGAACAAGGAAATTAAAAACAAAAGTATCCCCTACCAGGGATTAGATGGGTTGGTTGGGGAAGAGAAGCTTTGTGCTCCTTCATTATCAGTTCTTTATTTTCCACCCATGTTTCTTGTGATCCTTCAGATGGTGGAAGGATGATCCATTCTTCACTCACCAGTACTATTCTTCGAGGTGCATCATTATTGCTTGTGATTTTCTGATTTTCTTCATTGGGGATAATTTCTTCTCCATCTGTTAGAGAATTCTAGATCTAATTTTCCATCACGTTGTCTCATTTAAAGAGAAATATGTCTCAGCATTTCTGTTACACTACATCATCACATCATTAATCTATTTCATTTATGAAACAATGTATCTATTAAGATTCAATTAATGATTCATTACGCTGTTTCATTATTGAATTATTTAGTTGGATCATCGTTTCGTTGCAACAAAATAATTTTTTAATAAAAAATAATTTTTACATTTTGTTTATTTTTAATAAAATAAAAGAAAATTATCTTTTCCCCTCAACCCACACTAGTCATGTTCAGGTTCATTATGAACTAATGTTTCCATTTTGGATGCAACAGTACCCTCGTATTTTCAATTCGGGCATCCATTTAGAAGATTCAAAAACTATGCATGCGCACAATTTTAATTTGGTAAAAGAAGTTTGAAAACTATCTTTCATCCTCAACCCACACTGGTTGAGTTTAATCTCCTCCTTAGGGAATAATTCACTCATGAGCTCAATGGTACCCTCAAATTTCCAATATGAGTTATTGTTTATTAGTTATAAGTATTTGAAGAAAAATTAATTTATTCAATTATTTTATTTTGTCAAAAAATTACATTCCAATATTAGCCTGAGCTAGCCAATGTTAGGATCTTCATAAGGAAATAATATTCTTATGATCTCAATGGTGGTATTGGATTTTCAATCTAATTCACCATTCATGAGTTATAATTATTTTAAAAAATAGATAATTTTATTTATAGTTATGCCATTTTCCGGTTCAATCGAATCAGCGGTGTGGTTTCAAGGAAGAAAATGGTGACTATAAGTATGGTTCATGATTAATTAGTATGTGTTGGTGCTAAATGTGGCATGTGGAAGGTTAATTTAAAGAATAAATTAATTAGATAACATTATATTTAATAGAAGTATAAAATTGATTTGAGAGAGAATATGGGGAGGAGCAATGGGCAGGTGGGTGATCCGTAAAGAGATTAGGGTGATGTGTTCATCCCCCAATCAATGTTATATATTTAGATATATAATTTAACAATAATTATTATTATACATTATTTTTTTCAACTCTTCATACGATTTCATATTGACAATCTATCCATAACACCCCAATCCAAACATCGAGATGAACGTTTCAAGACCAATTTATGATATTTGATATCTAATTCTGACTCATGACACATGCCATAAATCCAGTAAAATAATGTCTGTCATATATGTTACAATTAAATGACTATTTTTTATATGATGCATGTTTTAAATAAATTAATATCATAGCTAGAGTATTTTTCCATATACATCACAATAGTGAAGTATTTTTGGATATCCAAGGTCATTTGTGAGGTGTGATGGGTAGTTTTATCATTTATATCTATATAAAAATTTATGGGATTTAGGTGTGATATTTAGAGTGATATTTGGGTTAATATCACTTCCATTGAAGTGTATTTCAGTGAGGTGTAGTTCCCCTACACACATTCTATATATATGGTCTATATCTCCTCATATACACATATGATGTGGTGAGTATCCCTTTGTTTATGAGTATGGAAAGATGGGGGTCCTCCACTATGGTTGGTATCCTCTAAAAAATTTCATATTATGAAAAAGGAATGGGAACCACACCATTTTTCTGGTGAGATTACATGGGTTCTTTGGTGTCTGAATCAGATGGTACGGTATTGATAGACTAGAGGGTGAGACACACCCTCACCTATCTAGCATGCTTCAATAATGAGTGGGTTTTCCTTCATGGAACATGGGTGTGCCTTGGTTGTTGGAAGGTGTTTTAGTGTAGAATTATCTTTTACTTATGATTATTTGGCTCTACATGGGTTGATTTTTAGACAAGGTACATAACTAGCACTCGAATTAAATATTTATGGTCTCTCCAATATTTTGAAAATATTCATTTTCATCTGTGTTATGGATATCTTGAGTTAGAAAAGTGACAGTTGGTTCTTTTCATTCATCTATTATAATTATTTACTTTATTGCATGTCAATATTATACTTCTTACTATTTCATCTAATTAATATTTAGTACCATGATCTTTGAGATGAATTAGTGTTCTAGTTTTTCAATTTCATCTTCCTCTTGGTCACCACCTTATATTAGGAATTGATTTGACTAGTTTATTTTTTTTCCTTTGTAGTTTTCATGGATTCCTACTTTATATGTATATAATCACTCCTAAACAAGACTTTTTTCCAAATGTTTTTTGTCTGTGAAGATGATGCACATGTTCCATGATGGTCTGGTTTTATGATGAACTAGTGTGTCTTGTTTAAAGCTGATGCATGATGTTTATTAGAAATGAATTATTGAGCATTGAATTTCAGGATGGTGGTAGATCCTGATGTCTTTAGAGTGTGACATAGGAGTACATTCAGTGTGGAGAATATTATCATAGCTTTATGTTTGAATGAATTGGTGGATTTATTCCATCCCATTAATTTTTCTTATTGCATGTATTTATACCTGATGCCACATGAATGTGTAGTATATTGTTAAATTGATTAAATATGTTCATATTTTTAGTGTTGGTGTTTATTTTATGAACTATTGAAATATGTATGTTTTAGGTTGATACTATAGGAAATAATGGAATTCCCAATGCTTTTATACCAAAGGTATGAAGAAAACATTGTTAAAATGTAAAAAAGGTATCATTTCGCAAAAGTTTGTTCAAGCTACTGGCAATGGTTTTTTATAATTAAGATTTCCCAATAGTTTACATAATCCATTGGGAAATCTATAATTTATCAAATATATAACAACAGTTTTTTAAAAATGTTAGTAGAGAGAATATTTCCCAATGGTTTTTAAAAAGCATTGGAGATTTTTTCCCCCAAATACACAGCAACCTAGCTCCCACTCTGCCCGATTGCAGACCCAAATCTGAATCTCCTACATGAGGTATCTCTTTACAATAGGCCACGAAACACTTACCACCAATAGATCCAACTTCAATCATGAAATTTTTTATATTTATATTTCCTATTATTAAGTGTTCCATTAGTTTTATTGTTCTACATCTATTTTTTTCTGTTTTCAATGTTGTTTTGTGCAAAATAATAGTTTCAGTGGTATGTGGCATACCAAACACATTGATTTGTTTTCTGTTTTTTTTATACACATCATATATGGGTAAGGGATTGATTATTCATATGTTCTAAAGGTGGGTAAGGGATATAAGGATGGTCCATGTGAAGGGATTGGGGAATATTGGGGTAGTGGTGTAGGGGTTTTCCATATTTTAGTGTGGTGATATGGAAGTTTCTATGTTCATTAGTTTAGTTGGAAATTGGATTTGGATTTTTTTATTTATAGTTTTTGTTCATGGTATAATGGGAAGGGTATTGATATTAAGGATTAATTAGTTGTTGTTTGGGTGATGGTATTTAATTGTGATGTTGGTTGGATTATGTATAAGTAATTGTTATGGTATTATATTGGTATTGGCACCCCCGAACACCCCACCCCCAACTTGTGACACCACCACCCCTATGGATAGCCCTCCCCACCCCCTAGACACCCCCTGGACCCCCCCCCCATTGGACAACCCCCACAACCCTGTACCCCTCGCACCTCTAGACACCCCACCCCTAAGATAGCCCCCCCACCACCTGGACATTCCCACCCCATGGCCCCCCCTCACCCCAATGGAAATCCCCCCACCCCATAGACACCCCCTAGACACCCCCACCCCCTTATACATCCCCCCTAGACACCACCATACCTTTTGTACACCACCACATCTCCTATGATATTGGGCTAATTTTAAAATTTGAATTAACAATGTAGGTGATTTCCCCTTTCCCCAATGACATTTCCTTAGTGACCCATATAGCCTTATAAATTTAAATTTTCATGTTTTGATAATTTGAATGTGTTATTTTTAAGGAAATAGCTAATGCATGATGGTTTTAATTTGTTAATAAATGAAATGTTTTGAAATATAATTATCCTATGGGGGGATGCAGGGCGGTATGTGGTTGTCCAGGTGTGGGGTGTTGTCTATGTGGGGGAGGGGTTGTCTAGGGGTAGAGGCTATAGGGTGTAGGGGGATACGGGTCTGTGGGGGGGGGTGTGGGTTTCCCAAGGAGAGGTATGGGATATCTAGGGGTCAGGGTGGGGTGTCCATGTGGGAGAGGGGGTGTGAGGTATCTTGGGGGTGGACTCTCCCAGGGGGTTGGGGTGGGATTGCAAGGTGGGGGGGCTATCTTGGTGGGGTGGGGGATGTCAATGTGGGGGTGGGTGTTAGAAGTGGGGCAATCTAGTTGGGGGGGGTGTACAGGGGGGATATAGGGTTGTAGGGGGGAATAGGGGAATTGTGTGGTATGTACAGGGAGGATGTGGGTTGTCCAAGGGGTGGGGGGGATCAAGAGGTGGAGGAGGGGGGTATGGGCTGCCGAAGGTGGGGGATGGGAAATCATGGTGGGGGGGGGGGGGGGGGGGTTGTCCTGTTTGTGTGGGGGGTTGGGGCGGGCTGTCCATGTGGGGGCGGGGGACCAGGGGGATGATGGGGGTTAGGGGGATGCAGGGGAGGGTGTGTGGGCTGTCCAGGGAGGGTGTGGCTGTCCAAGGATGGTGGTTGGGCTATCGTTGTGGGGTAGGGGGTGTGGGCTATCAAGGGTGGGTGGTCTGTCAAAAAGGGGGTGGGGGTGGGTTGTCCAGGTGGGGGAGGGGGTGGGGGTTTCCTAGGAGGAAGGGGTGGGCTATCCAGGTGGGGTGTGGGGATGTCCGGGTGCGGTGGTGGGTATATCCAGGTGGGGGTGTCTAGGAAGGGGGTGGGTTGTCCAATCTGATACATTACAAAAAATATGAATCACATATAAAATATGTGTAGTTTCTTTCGCAAGTTAAGACTTTTCATGACGTTCTATACCAACACTCACTCTTTCCCTCCCAAGAAGAAGTGACCATTGAAAAGAAATATCACTCATGTTCTTATCCACAATCCATATTGATCTTATACAAATTTAACATTCCTATAACTCCATATCACCTAATGATATAACAATGCTCACACTCCCATTAGTAGTGTCCCATCGAAACATGGCTCATATGCCTAAAAACATACATATGATCATATTTGACACACACCTAAATTTTGTAAATATACACCTTGGTTGACAAACTAGAATTAGCTCTCATCTTGCCTCTCATGGAATCAATAAGCCACATACCTTTATCAAAAAATTGGAGGTGTGTTTATAATTAAGTGTTTTTTAGAACAAATGTACGATATATAGAGTTTAAAATAAAATCCGATCACCATATGATATTTGGAGGTGTGTTTACAATTAGGCGTCTTGTGGTTTATATGTATGATATTAATGGTTTACACCAATAGTAATCTGGTCCATCTATAATAGTCTTGAAATAATGCTACAAATTGGATAGATATTGGATTCTACGACCCTAGTTTGGTGGTGGACACCCCACCCCTTGTACAGCCACCCCACCCCCTATACCCCCAACGCCTGGACACCCCCAACCCCAGGACACACTTCATCCCCAAGGAAAACAACCATCCCCCAGGAAAACCCCCACATCCACTGGACACCCCACCCACCACCATGTACACCCCCCATGGACACCACCCCACCCCCTGGACACCCCCCAGACACCCCCTTCCCCCTAGGACACCCCCACCCCTGCATGGTATCCCCCTATCCCCTGGACAACCCCACTCCCCTAGATAGCCCCCCACCCCCTGGATAGCCCCTCTACCCCTGGACACCCACACTGCCTTGGAAAGCTCCCCTAGATACCACCCCAACACATGGACACCCCAAACCCATGGATACCCCCACCCCCTAGATAGCCTCGCACCCCACAAGACAACCTCTTACCCCAAGGACACCCGCTTTCTCCTAGGGCAGTATATGTGATCACTCCAATAATCTAAAAAAATATAAAATTTCTGCAGTATAAAATATACACAACTACGGAATAATTCTACTCCACAAGTGTACATGATCTTGTACACTCATGTATAGTTCTTCAAAGATATTTTTTTTTATAAAAATATTATTTTTTTGTCTTTAATATTATGATTCTCATATAGAGTTGTGTGTCAGTTATTGTTTCATATAAACTGAAAAATTCTCATTTACATAAATATATTTTCTATGAATCTTCAATCATATTTAATTTATTTTGACTAAATGACTTATTACAATTTTTCACAAAATAGATAGAAGTTGGATGTATGAAACCGATTGAATCTCAAGTGATTTTCCAATAAAATATAGAGAGCAGTTTAGATTTTTCATTTCACAATTTATTAGATAGTGGACACATACACTTTCCCTATTACAGTTGTGATGGAATACCTTGTTTGAGCTGTGAAAAAGTCTACCACAACATAACCAAATATGGTTTTCAAGAAAACTACTCTGTGTGGTATCATAATGGGAAAAAAATGAAATATCAAATTTATGATATCCAAATGAGAGGATTATATTGGAGAAATTTTATATGACCAATTTTCATTTATTTTTCATCATGAAAAAGAATTGATTCGTACCTAGTAAGACATCAATATGAGAATACATGAAGCATCTAATGAAAATGATGATGTATTCAGGTGAAAAAACTGAATAATATTTCAACGTCTCCAGTATATCCAAAATGCAGCAAAATGAGAATGATGTAATTTTTAATCCAATTGTTTCATGGGAAAACAATGTATGGAATTTATAATACTTCCATCAATTACATTCATACCTTCATGAAGACATTCTTCCAAATGATTTAGATATTCCCTCAAACCAATATATGGCATTGAAATTTTATTGAGAAACATGGATTTTCAAAAAACAAAATTCATGATTACCCGAAGGATTTCATTTTATTTTGGGAGGAAACCGCTAAACAAAATGATTGTATAAAATGTGGCACATCCCACTAGAAGCCAAAACCTGGTGGAACACCATCCCATATGCCATAGAAAGTATTGTGGCACATTCCATTGATCCCTAGAGTCCATAATATTTTTAGGTTTGATGAAATATCAATAAAAATGTGATGGCATTATACCAAGACATATAAGATTAATGATGAGTTCATTCACCCTGCAGATGGATTTTCATGGCCAATATTTGATGCTCGATATCCTGATTTTGTACCTGACATGTGTAGTGTGAGGCTAGGACTGTCATGTGACAGTTTTAACCTGTTTGGGCATATGCATCCTTTACACAACATATGGTCAGTTTTTATACACATTTATAACCTTCCACATTGGTTGTGTATGAAAAAACATTTCTCCTTCATTATTATACTCTTATATCTCCCTTATGATCCCTGAAATGACATAGAAATATACATTAAACCTTCGATAAAATAGTTTAATATTCGTTGGGATTTGGGTGTGTGAACATATGATGCATGTTCGAAAGAGATATTTTAGATGTGTGTTGTGCTTGTGTGGATGATCAATGATTTTCCTGCCAATGCGTGATGTCTGGATGTAGCATGAAGTAAAAACTATCATGTCTACTTTTTATGATGAATGAACGATCCAGATGACTAAAACATCATTGTAGTTTTAGTTTTATGGGACATAAATGATTCTTTCCAATGGACCATCAATATAGAAATAATCATCGATGATTCGAAAATACCATGGAGATTGATGATCCACCTCAGCGTATGTCTAGAACTTATGTGATTAATGAATTGAAATATTTCAGTTTTTCATTTGGGAAGGATCAAATGAAATATAGAAATATAAAGTATGTATCCACTAAAACCTATTACAAATGGAAGAAGATAATTATCTTTTTTTATTAACCTTATTGGTCAACCAATTTGTTACATCATTTCATAGATATAATTCACATTGGAAAAAATATATGTGAAATGTTTCTTTCGATTCTACTAAATGTTATTGGAAAGACAAAATATATTTACAGCCTTAGTATGACTTGGTGTATTGGGGCATTAGACCAGAATTGCATCATGTGCGTATCAGTGAAAATAAATTGAAAGTTCCATGTGATTCCTATGTGATGAAAAATTTAGAAAAAATGAAATTTATAGAAATAATAGAGACTATTAAATTTCCTGATGGCTATTCAAGAAACATATCTAAACAGGAAAATAGAAGAGAGTTGAGGATAAAATCATTGAAGACTCATGATTATCAAATACTTTTACATGAGTTTATTCCAATACAAATCAATAATCATTTGTCAAATAATTTAAGGGTGGTTGTTATTAGGATGTTCCATTTGTTTAGTGATCTTTGTGTTATGAATTTTTCAAAGTCCTTGGTTGAAATTGTATTGGCAGATGCTCCATTAAGTTTGGGTGGTTTATAGAAAATATTTCTTCTATCATTTTTCTCATGCATGTTGCATCTGACTATCCATGTTGAAATTAAAATAATTATATAAGGGCCAAATTAATATCATTGGATGTATCCAAATGAATTAAATATGTACACATTAATGTCTACTTTCTGAAATAGTAATCATCCCGAAGGTTCTATCGTGAATGATTACATGGATCATGATTGTTTGGATTTCTTCTCTACAAATTTGTCTGATCTTACTTCAAGAATGAATAGGCCAATGAAAAATTAAAAAGAACAATATGAGAAAATTGAACCCAGTTTTTTATCACTTCATCAAATAGGAAGAATTTCTTGATCAGATAAATTGATGACATTAAGCCTTGATGAGAGAGAGATGTCACATCACACAGTTATTTTCAGCTGTGATTTGTTCAAAGACTAAATATTCTAATAAAAATTAATATGTATAACATATGTATATATATATATTAAAATATTCATATTCTTATCTTTAGGGAAAATAATGTGATGGTAAATAGAAATCATCATTCTTTATCGTTGAGAAGGAGAGAGACTTTTCAAAGCAATGAGTTATGTGCTTGATTAAAATTGAATGTAATAATATTAATGTTTTCAATTATTAAATTAATTTTTAATTAATTTTAATTATCATTTATATTTTAGGTATTGAGTTTTCCTACAGACTCTGTCTCTGTGAAAATAAGAGCTTTGGCATTCGGTCCTAATACCATGGTTCATGACTGTAAATAAATTGTCATTAATGAGTAAAGATTTATTATCACTGAATGAGAAAATAACATGAGAAGAAAACAAGATGGTGTAATGGTTACTCGCACAATATACTATTATACCAATGAATCAGATAGTAGAACATGATTTGAAAATGTAGGTTATTATAGAGTCATTGAAATAATAAAAATATTGTATTATTACTCTCATGGATGAGTCAGGATGAAGAAATTATAGTGGTTTGATTCAATGATGAGGCATGGAACCTTAATTGATTATTGTGGATTTTGAGTAATTTATATGACTCTCACTCTTTCTACTAATAAACCATATATATTGGAATCATTGGAGAAACTAGTTTTTATGTAAATGAACATCTTCAACATAACTTAGGATTCATCAGTAATGTAATTTGAAGACATATTTTTTATGATGGTGATGATAAAATTGACACCATCCGAACTGCCATTGGAAATTATCCATTTATTAATTTTGATGACTCTAATAGTTCAATTGTCATAGTTTACTGTGACCCTGATGTTGTGGTCAAAAATATGTAGAATCATCCTTCCATGTTCTCAATTCTTTTGGTTTCTCTTGACTTGGGTTGTTAAGGTTGGTAATATTCAAATTTATTTAATATTTATTACAAATAAGTTATATCCAAATTGATCATTATCTGAATTTTCAATGTTTATTGGATGTAATTTTATTTGAATTTCATTATCTAATTTGAAATTGAACTATATTGAACCCTATGAAACCATAATTTCTAACTTGGTGAAAATTTCAATGCTTTATTGTCCATGTATAAAACTATTATAACTTTAAATACTCACTTTAAAATTTCACTTGATAATGAACATGATGGTTTGTCTTCTTCTTCAAGACATGTATAAAAACCTGCATCATCTACCTAGGCTAATGAAATTAAATTTTTCCTCAATTTCAACAAATATTTTACACTTTATTAATCTTGTAGATATCTTATCCTTGTCCATATGTTTATATCATCATTTCTAAATATCTTCAGGGTTTAATCATTCATAATATATAGACTAATAACACTTAGTAAATAATCATCCTACTCAAATTTAATATTTTTCATTGCATCATGTACGATTTATTGAATTCATTATATATCCATTCATGCTAACCTAAAATATTGGATAGTTAAATTTTCCATGAATCCTCATATTCAATGACATATATTTTGTTTCTTGGGTTACAAATTTGTTATCCTTTCATAATCACATCCATACTTGTTTTGAAATGTAGGAAATGAATCCAATTGAAGAGAGGTGATGAAAAAATATGATGAAAACAATCATCGCATTACTGAGAAGGTAATTCCACCAGTAATTCCTATAGTGAGTATCTTCTGTCAAATATATATATTTAAATAATATATAATTTCATGTGATTAATTTTGATTTAGCCGATCTAGTCAGCGTACCCGATTAAACCCTTCCCCTCTCAATGCCATATCATCTATCCCACATTCTAATCCTCATTTGTCATTAGGGACACATGAGATATTTTGGCCTCCCATGCTTTCACCTCCCTTTACATCTGAACACATTCACCTATATTTACCATATCCGATGATGATTCCCACTCCCCATCCAGCATTTGGCCAGCCATCTGTTTCAACTTCTTTTACTTATGCTTCCTTCACTCTGAGCTTTTATGCTCTATCTTCATTGACACCTGCTCCACTAGAGTCTGTCTGGGTAGAGAATACATTGGGACCCACTCCATCTATACATGGTGTTCTCTTCAGTTTTTGTTGATCCAACATCACCCATTAATCAGACTATCGTAGGTATATTTACACAACCCGAAAAAAATTATACCATTATTTATTTTATTTATAAAATTTTTTGATAAAATATTTGATTTTATTTCCTAATAGATACATCTAGTGATATGAGGTGTGTGTGGGGGAATACATGCATGTTTGAGGTCTGGAACCACCACACTTATTTTATTGTGGTCTATAATAAATAAAGTCAGATGATTGAGAAAATAGGACAACAACGTCAGTGTGATTTGGCGACAAATTCCAAATACTTTGTCATCATTCATATTATCCCACTCTCATGGAGATAGCTGCGAAATAAAGTCAATGCTAATTATTTTGAAGAGATATTGGTAGAAAAATCTATTGTATTTAATGCAATATTTTTTTTTTTGAATTTATATGAATTGATATTTTGGTGTCAGCTTCGGTTTAATTTCCCAGATAGTGAGAATGCATGACCAGAATGTCTAATGGATTTAGGAAATCTTCCGAGAGCCTATAAGAATGATTTGTATATTGGATGTAATGATAGAGTTGGTACATAGTTAGAGGCAGTCCCTGTAATTGATGATTGTCCGTTAAAATTGTATCGACAAATGATTACTCATTGGACAACTATTTAGATGACGGTAATAATCACATTTGAGGTTTTGGAAATGAAAATTTTCATTTTTTTTTGTGAACAATATATTTTTCATTATTGATTTATATTTAGGAATCATCCATAAGAAATAAAAAAACATTGATTCTAAACAATACCCCCACACATTGGGACGTACTACGATGACTGATCATGAGAGAAGTTGGTCTGACAATTGTTTATATAATTTTAGTTATGAAATTAATTATTGGTAACCTATTATTAATTATGGTTTCCGACCTTCAATGTAATTGTAGAGAAAAATATTGAATATTAGTGGACGTGTGCCTCAAGATAATGTTTTCTTCTTGAGTATAAGAAAAAAATATGGATGTATGATTAATGAACCGACTCAACAAGAGATTTTATGTTTTACATTTTTGATTTCAAATTTAAATGTTTATTTAGTAACTTAATAAGATATTTATATTTGTAACAGGATGCTTTAGAGGCCCTTAACGTCTTGAAACCTGAAAATTTTTGGCCAAGCAATCATTTACTTCAGGTGTTGGGAGATGAGCACCCAGGTACAGCTTGCTCCCATCATAGGAAGTGTATAGCCCCGACGAGGTATTGGACCTCATCAGGTATCAGTTTTTGTACAACTAAGTATCATCATATTAATAAACAAGTAGAAAAAGCTGAAAAAGGGCCCCAATTCGGGAAAAATAGTCTACTAGGGAAAAAACTGCATTTATGAAACTGATGGGAGTTTTTCATCCAACACTTCCACCAGAGGATAGCACATCATGAGATGAATATATGTTTTTGATTCATTCCATATATTTTGCACTATGTGTCGTTTCTAGTGGTGTTCGAGATGATGTCAGGGAGGTGGGAGGGGATTAGGAGGAGGAGGGTGAGGAGGATGTCGAGGAAGAGGAGGAGGATGAGAATGCGGTTGGGGAGGAGGAGGCAGAGGCAGAGTGAAAGGATGAGGAGGAGGGCATTGAGGACGACTGAGATCATGATGGGGATGATGATGAGGGTGAGGGTGAGGCTAAGGATGACTATGATGATAGTGATTGTGATCAAGGACAAATAGATCAGTTACATTTTGGAATCATATTACTAACATTTGATGCTTGATAATTTGTTGTGCCTCACTGTATGTGTAATTATGTAGGTAACATTATCTTTTTTTCATTATCTATAAATAATAAAACATATCTTGATGATTTTTTTGTGACTAATTCACCACTCCCACGGACACCCTCGCCCCCGACATCCCCAACCCCCTTGGACAACCCCTCGACCACCTGAACACTCCCACCCCAAAGGACAACATCCTCCCCCACCACCATGGGAATGCACCCACACCCTGGACACCCCTTCCCCTTTAGACATACCCCTAAGCCCCTAGACAGCCCCCACCCCCTGGACACCACCCCGCCACATGGACACCCCCACCCCAAGACACCGCCACCTCCTGGAATGCCCCCACCCCCTCGACAACCCCCCCCCCCCCCAAACACCCCATACCCCCTTGGACATCCCCTAACCCCTTGGACAACCCCTCCACCCCCCCAGGACAACACCCAACCCCTGGAAACCCACACCACCTGGACACCCCCACCCCCATGGACATCCCCCTACCCCCTAGACAACCCCCATCCTATTCCTCCTTGGACAGCCCCCAACCCTAGGAAAACTCCCCAACCCCCTGGGCACCACCCCACACCCTAAACACCCCCAATCCCATTGGACAACCCCAACCACCTAGAAAGCACCCAACCCCTAGACACCCCAAACCCCTAGACACCCCCACCACCATAGACAACCCCCATGGACAAACCCCAAATCCTAGACCCCCTCCGCCTAGACACCCCCTTCCATGTTCGACATCCCTACAGCCTCGTGGGCAGCCGTACCACCCCACTTGGAAGCACCTACCCCCTAGATAGCCCCCCAACACAACTCCCCTGTATAGCCCCCACCCCCTTGGACACTAGGCCACCCCTGGACACCCCCACCCCCTGGAAAGCCCCCACACCCTCCCCCACCTCCGAACACACCCTACCACCTTCGACAGCCTCCAACCCCCTGGACAGCCCCTCAATCCTACCTTGCCACCACCCCACCCCCTTGACAGCCCCAACCCCATGGACAAACCTCACCTCTTGGAAAACACCCCAAACCCCCTACCCCCATGGATATTTACCCACCCACTAGATAGCCCCCACCCCTGGACACCACCCCACCCCTAGAACCCTAGACGCCCCACACCTAGACAACTCCCACCACCTAGACATCCCCCCCACCCCCACCCCCTACACACCCCAACCCCCTTGGACAGCCCCTAACCCCCTGGACAGCCCCCACCACTTGGAAACACCTACCCCCATGGACAACCCCCAACCCCCTAGATAGCACCCACCCCCTTGGACACCACCCCACTCCCTAGACACCCAACCCCCCTTGGATAGCCCCCACCCTCTAGACACAACCCCACCCCTTATACACCCCCACCCCTAAGGGAACCCCCACCCCCTTGGACAACCCCCACCCCTGGAAATCCCCCACCCCCTAGACACCCCGACCCTCTGGACACCCCCCACACCGTGGTCACCCACTACCCACTTCGACATCCCCACACCCCTGTGGATAGCCCTCACACACCACCTAGTCACCACCACCCCCTAGACATACCTGACCCCATGGACAGCCCCCAAACCCCCTGGACAACTGAAAACCCCTAACCACTACCCCACCACCTAGACACCCCCACCACTAGACACCCCCACCCCCACGGACAACACCCACCCCCTAAAACGACTCCCACACCCAGACACCCTCACCCCATTGGAGAACCCCCTGGGAAGCCCCTCCATTCCCCCTAGGCACCATCCCACCCCTGAACACCCCCACCACCCCCTGGACACCCCACACTTATAAACATCCCCCACCCATTGGAAACCCCCCCCCCCCCTCAGACACCCCCTACCCACCTGGACACACCCAACCCCCAGGACAGCCCCCACCCGCCTAGGACACCACTCCACTCTCAAGAACACCCCATCCATGGACACCCCCCACTCCCCGGATAGCCCCCACCTCCTAGACAGCCTCCATCCCAACCCCCCTGGACACCCACTACCCCATAGGACATCCCCCAACCCCCTAGATAGCCCCTCCAACAAACCTGGACACCACCCCACCCCATGGATACCCCCACCACTCCATAACACCCCCACCCCATGGACAACTCCCACCCCCTGGATAGCCCCCACCCCTTGGACACCCCCCCGGAAACCCCCTAACGCCTATGACATCCCACTAATCCCCCAGACAGCCACCCCCACCCCTAGACACACGCCCACCCCATGGACACCCCCACTCACATGGACATCCCCCACCACCCTAGATAGACCCCACCCACTGGACACCCCGACCTCCCCTAGGCAATCCCCCCACCACTCTGCACAACCCCCTCCCCTAGAGCCCCCATTCCCCAGACACCCTCACCCCCCCCCGGGACACCAATATCCCCTTGGACTACCCCAACCCCCTAGGAAACCCCCACTCTAATGGAAAACCCTCCTTGACAACCCCCACAACCTGGACACCCCTACCCCATTGGAAATCCCATATCCCCCTAGACAGCCCCCACCCCCATGTCACATTACCCCTCACTACAACATGGCGTACCACATTATCCAAAAATTCAAATCTCATCTTAATACACCCATGCCTAAGAAAGAAAATTCCATATTCAAAACAAGAAACATGATTTTCTTATACATGAGCTATTACATTCAGAATTCTGAATTCGATTTTGTATGTGTTATAGAGAATTCATTATTGTATGCATTCAATTCAGAATTCTATATTGCATAGGGTAGTTGACTTCTGAATTATGAATTTAATTATGTATGTTTTAATTATTAATTAACTTATGAATTGTGAATTATGTATTCTGTATGTGTATAATTAAATACATAATTGGATGTATTGATAATTATGTGTTGTATGAATTTTTCATGAATTCATACAAAATTCTATTTGTATTCTATAGGTACTAAGAATTCTATATGAATTCTTCATAGGGGGAGGCAGACCTACAGGTGGAAGTGTGCAGGTGCATAGGGGGGGAGGCAGGCTTGTTGTAGGTGTATAAATCATATCCCAATGGTTTTAAATAGTTAGAATATGTGTCTACATAGAACATATACCAATGGTTTCATGTAAACCGTTTTCAAAAGTAAATACAAATGGTTTACAAACCGTTGGTGTAGAACATTTTAATTGAATTTTACCAACGATATTCTGGGAATTGTTGGTAAATATCTATACCAATTGTTTGAAAACCATGGGTATAAACCAGATGTTTAATCCAATGGTTTTAAACCATTGGTAATGATTTATACCAATGGTTACATGAAACTGTTGGAATGTAATACATTTTCTTCCCATATCCCAATGGTTCTCATAGAACTGTTGGGATATATCTATCCCTATGGCTTGACATCCAATAGTTTGGACAACCGTTGGTATAGTTTATACCAATTGTTTCCCACCCATTACCAATAGTTTGAAACTGCTAGTAAATGATATGTTTCTAGTAGTGTGATATAGTATAAAGCCTTCCATATTATGAGATATTTCCAGATGATGCTTTTCCCCATCCCTTGGCTTATTGGAAGTGGTCTTGGGGTTGAATTCTTACTTACTTCTTGACCAGGCATGGCCTTAGTGAGTCATGTCATGTCAACACCTATTTGTTTTAAAGTACTTTCTTCCAGAAATCCTTTCTATTATCTCCCATATTCTAGAAACATAGAAGGAAAATTCTAATAACTCATGGATATCTGAAAAATATTACATTATATTATATTGCTGGGCCATTTTGAGTTATTTGGCTCTCAATAATCCATGAGAAGTAGGTAGTGAAAATCTATCCTATACTTATTCCCTTATAATTTAACTCTAGTAAATCTCTAAAACTCCTTTTGCTGATCAAATCCTTCAAGAAATATAATTTATAGAGTTTTATGATACATATATTTTTCGTATGAAATATACCTTATGAATCCATAGTCCTGGAGGTATCTAATACATATAGCATTGGAAACCCTATCAGAATTCAACTCTCATCGTCTATGACTTCCAGACAGTCTCGTGTTCTAGATACAATCATATTTTTTTGAATTCTATGAAGCATCCAGAACTTTTGGACATCTATTCCATTGAAATTATAACTGTTATGATTCTTTTTCTCTCATTAGTTGTTCCAAGTACATTCTAATCCTACCACATGATCAATTCACTAAATTTGAAATTTTTGAATTTTTTCAAACATTCAAGAGTTTTTGTCGCATAATCAAAAACCAAACTACTCATTGTTATATCATACAATGTAATATGCTCAGGACTTGGCCTCTAGCTTGTCCCTCTCATTAGCATCAATTTGGATATAGTAAAGTTCATCAAGGACTTCGGTATGGGTAAAATCAACTTTCCTTCCAAACCAACATGCTTTTGAATGATCCTACCCTAATAGAGAATATGGACTCATATTGATCATGTATTATTCATAATTCATTGATTCCACCCAAAAAAACATAGGTAAACCCATAATAATTCTCATAATCCTTTCAGTTTTAATTAATATATGATTAATCATCTCCATAACTCCATTATGATTTATAGTACCCAATATGGTCTTCTAGAACTATATTCTCTTTCACAAAAAGAACCTCTAGGATTCCTAGCATATATACTCTGCACCATTATCATGCCCCAATAACTAGTGTTTTCATCCAATCTCCTTTTACACCATGGATCCTCATCCGATGAAGGTTACAGATACCTTAATATTTTTCCTAGGAATAAAAAATGAAAAATTCCTGGTCACATCATTGATAAAGGGTGCATAGATCAATAATTATATATGAAATAGAACTGAATATGGCCCCCATACATCTATATAAACTAACTCTAATTTTTTTTATTTGGTATCTTACATTATTTTTGGAAGTGAAACATCCACTAATTTCCAAATATATAATATTTTCATGTCCCATAATCCATGATTCTGGAATTTAGAATACCATTAGCAGTGAGGATCATTATAATATTCTCACTCATTTGACCCATATGGTAATTACATATATTTGAAAAATTTACTTTTCTAGCATGAATTTCAAATTTTGATACTGTCATGAGGTACAATGTTCTATCCCCCACACCATTGGACACCATCATGGAATATTTTGAAATATTCCATAAACTATCCATGAATATAGTATATAATCCTAAATTGTATAATTTTCTATCATAAATTTAGTTGGTTTCTCAATCTTGTCATAATACAAATTCCCTTCAACTCCAAAATATTATTGTTCATTTCATAGAAAGAAACATAAAATTTTTCAATAGTTTCAAGAGATTAATTGTTTATAAATTCAATTTATTGAATATTTCACAATTATAGTTAATCAAACCCCCTACTGGATGTTGGGTGGAATAAAGGTCCAGAGTCTATAATCTAGTTTTCATGTGAGCTAGTGGAACTCATTAGTAGACTAAACATTTATTTTGATAAAATATTCATAGATCCACATTCAGTATCATGAATTTTGAAAAACAATCTACACTCAATGTAATCATCATTTAGTATACCTTTATTCCCACACTCCCAATACATGGGACCAAATTCTTACATGCTACTCCTACTCCATATTCTCCTTTTTTCGATTCTATTGAATTTTTTAAGCTATAAGAAGTCATATTATTTTTGAAATGAAAGAATTTATATATGATTCTGGCATATTCTTCTAATAATGTTATTAATTCATGATTACTTTACTAAAATACACAAATTAAATGTCATTATTTCTTCTCGAGTTGATCAATAAAGTGACCATCACATCCCAAGACATAAAGAGTGATGATAAAACTATGAAACCATCTCTTGATCTCCAAAGTTAGCCTTCATTGATTCCAAATAGATCCAAATCATATTGAAGTCATTTATGTTAACTACCATTGGTTTACCTTCTGATATCCTCATAAAAAATGATATCCACAAAAGGAACACTTTATTCACTACAGTAAAATTATAATATATATTGGTGAGATTGTTCATAAGATTCAAATATGTTTTCACTTCCTAAATATTATTAGCCATATACAGGGATAATTTCATCTAAATAAATCATAGGGGTTTCATTTAAAGGATTTACCATTCTTCATTCTTCATCACTTCTGGATTGATAACCATTAATTAAAAACATGGTACTTCTATAACAAAAAATCCTCAATATGTATTATTAGAATAAAAAATCTATGTTATTGAAATTATCCAGCTAGACCGTACACATGTCTTACTCCAAAAATTCTACAAATAGTTACCTACCACTAAAATATTTATCATGGAAGAGGTATTGGGAAATAATTACTAGAAATATCATGTTAGTCTTTGACCTGAATCATCATGTCCAATATGGAGGGTCACATGACCTCATTCACACCAACCTATACACAAGAGGCTTCCAACATGAAGTGAGGGTATATGTCCATTAGTGGGAATACACTACCATCAATATCATGTCAAATAATAAATAGTAAATAAAAATATATAATAATTAATTAGAGTAACATGTGGGAACTAAGATGGAATACATGTCATACTAGTAATAAATGGGCTCCCAAAGTGGAAATCTAAACTAGTGTATAATGTAAATAGTAAAATAAATAAAAATATTATAAACTTTTCACGAGTCCATCCCAATGCACAACAAACTGAAATATCTTCTGCTCTACCTTTAGTTATGGACCCCTTAGCCTTACTTGAATCCCTATACAAGAAGTATGCATGTGCATCGGGATTCATGTGCATGGTGTGAGTAATTAGGCAAATAGGACACCACTAATTCATCCTCAATAAATGTGCACATGTATAATAGGTTCACAGCATGATAATAATAAATGTGTAAATATGAATTTCAAACATACATCTCATACAAAGTAGTTGTGCACTAACCAAGATTCCACGAACGACTAAATATACTGGTTTCATCTCTATGAAATATGGATAAAAAGGATATGTCAGAAGTATCCAAAACTAGCCACAATATTTGTGAATTTTTCACTATAAAACCTCATGGAATCATGTCTATATGTGACTCAAAATTCCCAGTCCTCTTTTATGACTTGTTTCTTATGAATCACTAGGCATCAAATGCCCCACTCACGAATCCCTAGGCATTGAGTTTTCAACTCATGAATCAACTAAACATGGATTTCACTACATGAAAATCACTTGGAATTGATAAATATGATACTTGGATTATAGGAATTTAGTGCATCATTAACACAATGATCCATGGTATAATCATATCTATACCCTGTGATTAGATCCATCGTCTCCATAATAGTTACTCATGCGTAGTCTCTCTCTAAGGGACCATCATGTCACGACAGTCCACCAATTCAGAGAACAAATAATAATACCAACCAAGGTACGATAAGCTACATAACAATGTATGGAATAAAAGGAAATCAAATCATCGGGTGAATAAATTATCAACACATTAAAATATGTGATCGTAATCAAAAATAAAAATAAGGCACAATACTGATACTCATGGAATAAAATCTTATAATAGGTATCATAACCTACACCCACAACAACATGTGATCACAATCATATATGGTCATAAATATATGGATATATGAGAATTATACCAAGGAAAACACAACTATAGTATAGCATCATCAGTTAAAAAACATCATAACTCAATCTTGATGATGTTATTTCCACCGTTCATCAAAGAATCATCACCTTAACCACTTCCATCTGTTCGTTATCTAAAATCACTTGTTAAGGATTACTTGAACCAGTTATAACTATTTTACTTCCAAATAAAATAAAATTTCACATGCGATAATAATTTCTATCTCCTCTCTAATCTAAAATAAACAATATAAATCCAAATTAACCTAGTTGATAATATAATAATATTTATTAAATAATTTTTAGAGTCAACATATGATTATAATCTTCTCTCTACAAAATAATCCAAGATAGAGAAGAAAGAGTCTTATAATTATATTCTCTTATTATAGGTTATTAAAATTTTATGATTTCTTTATCATTTTGTCTCTACAAATATATGGAAGGATAATATCACAAGTGACTATCAAAATATTTATTGAAAAATTACACCGGTTTTATCTTTAGATAACACAGTTACTATAGTAGAGATGATAAGGGAGGTTCATCTATGCATAGAACTTGAAGAAGGGTTAAGACCGATCTAATAAGGAATCACCAACCTAGTAAAAGAGAAAATATTTACTACCCGATCTCAATAGGATAACCAAAAATTAATTTTCCAAGGGTTCAACTATTTTCAAAATAAATAATCCATGTATAGGTTCACAATATTATATACAAAAATAAAATACTATTATTTAATTATTGTTTTAATATATTATTAATTGAAAATTTTTTAATATTCAGAAATATTTGAGAAAACACATCAAATCTATTCCCCTGATTTTTGACATTTAAAATCATTAAAATTTGTTGTAGGGTGGTTGTGGGGAAGAAAAAGAGGAAATAGGGGGAAAAATCTTTCCTCATAAATAGCATACTGTATGGGTTGGTTTTATCCTTATGTATCTTCTATACATTTTACGAGGGTAAGGATTTCACCCTTATATATTAGTTGAACTTATTACTCCCATTAAATAGATTCTATTTAACTTATATATCCCTTTGGGATTTAAAGGCATACTTATGTGGTGAGGGACCTCCCTTATGTAGTGCCTATGGTAACCATTTGTATCCTTTATAAATAGGATGTTACACTTATGGAGTGAGGGAGATACCCTTTTACAGCATTTATACACTATATATTTCCCTTATTCATGTGAAAATTACCCTTATTCAGGACTCTATTACAATTAATTGAGTAGGGATAACTCACGGGTACCCTTATGAAACTGTAGATACATTTATGTAGTGAATATATTTTTGTAGTTACCCTCAAAAAACTTATGGAAATATGATTCACCCTTATAAAACTTATAGAAATCATAATTTACCCTTACCCAAAGGATTGGATAATTTACCTCACACTCACATAACCATTAAAAATCCAGGGTTACCTTTACACAACCTCATGAAAATATAAGTAAGTGTGATTTGAATTAAAACAATTATATTTTCACATTTATATAGTTATTAATAATAAAAAATATGTAACTCTAAAACACTAATTACCATGAGATGGTGAATTATAACATAACATTGTCATGATCATAAGAGATCATGTTATAAAATATCGATCAATTTAGTATCCTTGTAAGTACTTGATATATACAAAAGAATTATATTACATTATGAAATGAAAATAACAACATTGTGTGCCCTTTGATCACACTCATGTCCCTTATCCAATCACTGCAGTTCAGTCATAATATAATTCATTTCAACCTAGGAAAAATAAAACATAACATAGGGGTGAGATCAGATTGTCAGTAAGGATAACAATAATGTAGAAACTATCATAAATAAGAATAAATTTTTAAGGCAATGAAAAAGACTGAAACACAAGACTTTTAAACATAAACTTAAGAATAATATGGAAATAATAAATAAAATAATTCCATTTACGTATTCACATTGATATTATACTAGTCTAATAATCACATGTAATATCAATAGATAATTTCATAATGATGGAATGCATAATGTCAGACATTATAACCACATATTCCAGGCCTCATGCGAAAACTAAAAATAAATTTTTTTTCAAGGCCATGTGCCAAGAAACTAGTTTGTCTTCTGATACATACCCATGAATCGTGGGTCTATAATAGGCCCCTCCCATAATTTACTAAGTCTAATGAATTACAAATATGAAAAGGGTGAAACATAATATAAACATTCATATTAAAGCTAGCATATGAAATGTCAATATTTTAACCAAAAACCATGAATGGTCCAGAATTGCACATCAAATGTCAAAAATAACTCATTCAATACAATATTAAATATTTTATTATAAATCAACATCAATGATGAATAAAATACAATGAAGGATATTGACACAGATAACAATAATCAGTAAAACTATTTGAGGAAAATATCCCAGTTTCCGGAAAACATTTAATAGTTGCACTATTTATCAAAGAAGTTGTTTAAACTAGATTTTTTAATAAAAGTGTCCCATAAAACATTGAAACATTTTAATGTAATTTTAATTTCAAAACATTCATTTCTATATAAATAAATCCTTAAAACCATCTTTAAAACATGGAAATTAATGAGAATGATTTATACGAATAAATCATTAAAACTATATTTTAGTTAATGAGTTCCTAAACAAATGAGGGAAACATCAATACAAATAATTGAGGAAAAAAATTAATAAAAAATTACAATATCATGAATATAATTGGATTATTGATAAAATATGTCAAAGGATAGTATACCGATCATATAAAAGTGAATTATCGTATAACAAGAAAGAAGTTCCAATGTAATTTAAATTGAGACGAATTCCCTTATAAAGGTCGTATCCTTAGATTAAGGATAAATAAATGACATAATTATGTGTGACTAATATAAATATTCTCAGTATGATTTCATATTTAGTGTAAATCAATAAGAGGACATTCACGCAAATTTTTTTGTAAAAAAACCACTGACATGGATATTTAACTTAATGAATGGAAATTGAGTTATGATAACCATTAAAATGTTCATATCAATGCCTTGAGAATTTATCAATATAGTGAATACATGTATAGAAAGTATATCCACACAAAGGGGAGTGGAAATTTCTACATAAATAAATAAATAGTGATTCCACACATAATCTTGGAGTAAAATAATCAATGATTTATGTGTAAAACACAATTAGTGGAAATTGAAAATTGAAATTACCTTATCAATTTGGTAACATAAAAAAAATACACCCCATGAAATAAGGATCATAAAATGGATATGTAAATAATCATAAATTAAATTACATTACCTGATGAATACAATCATTGGTAGTACATACACAACACAAAAGAAGAAAGTGGGAAATATGGCATGAATCTCACGGAAATAAAAAGTTAGATGATAACACATTACCGTATACTTTCCCTTAGTATATGGTAAGTTAAAATCTTTGTAATTGTAAAATCATTATTATTAAATTATTAAATAACCACATACATAAATGTTTTATCATATGTGACCCTTTAATATTTCTTCATTTATAATATTTCAGTAGTATCATTGTTTCGTGTGTTTAACTGATTAATTTTTCTTTATATGGTTTGTTACATAAGTACTATTAGTTATGGATAGGTTGTATCTGATTCATATCCATAATTATATTATGTTCATAAAAATATTTTTTTAATCATCAAATGAAAAGTATTCTTGAATGATAATGGTGAAAAATGAAATCTCATTGATTCATGGAGAAGGTAATCAATACGTATGTACGAGCGACAATATCATTCTATTGGTGGTGATATCGTACATAATTGGATGGTATTTTATATATAATTAATCATTAACATGTTATATTTATTATTTTAATAAATTATACTCATTATTATACCCATCCAAATAATGAAATATAGAATAACAAAATACTCCACGACGTGGAGACGGTAAGCCATACGTACGCACATATGGTGACGTTGTCATTCATATAATGGATAGAATAATGAATATGGTTGTACCATATTTATAATAAAATCATAGTATGTATAATTTACTGGATTTATTATTTTATTATGGAAACAACAAAGAAAGTGTAAGTGGACGATGAAAAGAACTTTGATAGAGGTGATGAAATAATTTCCTCTTCTTATGGTTACTCCTTTTAATTTGAACAAAATGGATACTTAAGATGAAATTATGATCAATGTAATTCTTATTTGGTGACATGGGGGTATTTTTTAGCTGATTTGAGAGGGAAATGTCCAAGCCAAATGGGTTAGGAGGTGTGAATATGAGAGAAGGGGGAGTACAATTTTATATGAGTGATAAGGGGCACTTTAGGTAGACTTTGAAATATTAATTTATTATAAAATAATTTTCAGTTTATAATAGATAAAAATGTATTTATTTAGAGTCTAAGAAAGAGATTTTTCAAAATCATCTCAACCAATAGGTTTTATACAAGATTACATAACCATATTAAACTTATCATTTAGATTTGACTCTTAGTTATATAGTTTAACATTTACCATGTATTCTTGTATTTTTATATTAAATGGTTAATAAACTAACTATAAAATAAAAAAAACCTCATGTAGTTCATTAATAACATAAATACCTCTATATATGTCCTTTGTCTGAATAATATATTTTTATGAATATTATATAGTTTAATAAAATAGTATTCGTTTTAAAAACCAATTTATGTCAATTTTGACACTATTTATTATTTGGTTTTTGTGAATGTCATATCAACTAGACTACTCATGAAAAAATACATTGAATCATCACTAAAATTCCATATTCTACAATTAAATTAGTGAATGTCCACAAAATATTCAATTTACTATTATTTTAATATTTATAATATCAATTATTTTAATCATTCGTTAATAACGTAATTATTACATCCTCATTGTGTCATAAATGAATTTAATTATATAATATCTAAAAATTATAAATAAAATAACATGATATAGAAAATATTGTTATATTTATAATGAATATTTATATTTGGATTTATCTTATGTATAACACTATATTAAAAATGGTTTAGTTAATAAAATTTCGATAAAACACTTTTAACACTTCTTTAAATAAAATATAATAAATGTACAAATATAAAAAAAATTGATCAAAAAGGATCATATTTTTGTAATAAGGTTGTATTTGGGCTAAATATACTTATACAATAGAATTAGTACATGTTTAGGGAAATTTGATGTTATTATTATATTAATATTACCTTTAGTTTCTAAATTTACTTTTAACCATGGTAATAAAATTCAAATGTTATGATTAAAAAAATTATTTTCATCCTATTGAATGATATTTTACTAACTTATGAGAACTATGCATATTGGATTTTTAGAATTAAAATCATAGATGTTGAAAAATTATATTTTATGCAAATTTACAAATGTTCCTCAAAGGCGATTAAAATACGTTAAAAAGTCAAATAAAATTTTATATATCTAATATTATTTTAAAATAATTCCAATTAATTACATTATATTAATATAGGTATTTTTATATATTTTTACATTAAAATAAATTTTTATTTAAAAAAATATTTAAATAGAATGTCAGTTTTGAATAATAACGCAGTGTTTTTCACTATTCATTAAAAATTGAATGTTTTCAGAAAAATACAATAAATTTAACCTAAAATAATTTTCATATTCCAAACTCCAAAATGAAGTATATTTTACCAAAATTGGTTTTTTAGTAGCGTCTAAAATTAATTTTTTTATTGTTCACAAAAGGACATAAATAGTTGTTCTTTTACGAAAATACTTTTTCTAAATATATAAATATTTTAACAAAATATATAAATTTCATTATAATTATTTTTTAATTATTGGAAAACATTATAAATAACATTTAAAATTTATTTTTTACTATTCATATAAAAATATTTAATAGATAAATAATTATAATACTAATGTGTTGTTTTGTAGAAACTCAATCTTACGTATATCCCAAGCCAAGTCGGCGTTGCTTGCAATATAAGCTATTAAATTAATTTGAAATGGTAACACACTATGAAATCTTAGGGTGTTTCTTATCCCCTTCTTCAATAAATTTTGTACTCACAATTTAATATCGTGATTGAAAATTATGGGTCTGAGATTTCAAAATATCATAGTTGAAATAGCAGATAAAAAAATATAATAGTGGGGCCTCTATTTTAAAATAATGATAGTTAGGCATGAATTCTACTGGAAATTACACATAATTGGGTTCCATTAAGGGAAACATGGATATGGATGAGAAAACTAAGCATCAAGTTTTTATGGGAAGTGATAGAGAATATTATTATGAGAAAGTTAACAATTTGAAAACCATAAACTTGTGATGGGTTAAATGGTCTATGATTTCCCAATAGGAAGAGTAAACAAACAACAATTTTCTTTTATGTTCATTTTTATAATGTTGAGAAATTTATTTATGATATTGAATAATAAAACAAATAGATATACTCACATTACAAGTAGGGTTTCATCCATTAATAAAATACTACCATAAACTCATCATTTCTCCAAATGATGAGTAATCAAGATGACTTGGTCACACCTGATGTGCTAGAATCAGCATATAGAGAATAAAATAATCCTCAAAATATGAACAATATATTTTTATTTTCTTTAGACATTAAACCAAACCAAAATGGTTAGTACCGGATCAGATGATCCCCCAAAAGGACAATCCTTTAGAAAAATAAATACTACTCTTAATCTCAAAAATTCAATAAAAAATACCTAAATTTCAACAGAGACCATTCAATAATCAATTTTAAAAAATTCTATAATATAATACAAACTACATTTGAGTCTAAAAATTCATAAGGATTTGATTACATAGTATTCCATGATAAATCATTACATTTACCTCCAAATAACATAGGCTACTCTTAAAGTCACATTCTTAAAAGTAATTAACCAAATCAAATATTCTCTATGATAGGTTAATCTTTTCCACAAATAACCCAAATTTCTATAAATCCATAAAAAACATAGATTCTTCTAAAATAAAAATATAGCCTTACTCTTCAAATTAAATCCCATTGTATTCTATTTAACATAGGCATATTGCATTCCCAAAAGAGAGAGCGTCTTCCAAAATATAATTTATCATCTAATCACCATATCGTTTTCCTATAATAAAAATATCTATTGGATAAATCATAAGATTCAAAAATAAACATATTCATTATCAATAAAGTCATTTATCTAAAAAAATTAGTCATAATCACTAGGGGATTAATATAGTCCAGTGGTCGGTGATAAATCCCAATTGCACTTTGGTTGTGGGTTCAACTCCCACATATTGGCCCGACGCAACTGGTTGTCATGTGGTCTACATGTTGTCCTTTTTAAAAAAATTTATAATTTGAATACATTCTTGAAAATGATATAAATTCCAAAAATACCGTAACATATTTTAACCAAAAATGAGATCTCATACCTCTCATTTTCATCCCAAAAAGTAATACCCTATAATTGCCACAAATTCTAGGATAATATAAACCCAAATGTTTTGTAATGACCCGAGTCCGGAGCCCCTGCACTGGTGCCCCGTACCCGGTTCTCCAAATGACCTCATGCGCGTTTCCTCGAATGCCAGAGGCTGCCGACTAGCAGTGAGGGCCTTGGTGAATCGGTGGGGATACTATGCCCTCATTCAGTAAGGTATACAGTAGAAAAACAACAGTCAATAGTGGAAGCAGTAACAACATGCATAACTGTAGAAACCAAACATCAGAAGCAATAAATATATATTGCAATGATGAAAATGATGTAGCAGGTACATGTATCTATGGAAAACAGCAAACACAACATCGTGCTGGAATACAACTGAAAACGAAGTGCAAATGAAAAACAAAATAAACTCCTCAGAATCGCGAGCCATGGCTCAGTCCCATGCTCCCCAGCTCCAGCGCAATCAAGAACCCGAAGTAGAAGGGCGCTTGCCATTATCTATACCTGCAACAACATACTCTGTTTGGGAAAAAATAATGGCATAAACAGGGTGTGAGATACAATCCCAGTAGGTAATCACCCAAATATTTGTGCCTAACAGTTAATGAATACAAGGCAAGTAATGAAACAAGAAGCAGTAAAAAGGAAAGCACAAGCTACTACAATCCACAGTTCTAACAAATAAAGTACACAAGTAAACCGCCAGCAATACGAAGAAAATAGGTAACCCTCTGGGTAGCTCTCACAGCCTAACCCCTATGGTTCACCCTATAAGTACTAGCAACCCTATAGGAGTCACACACAGTCTCATCTCTTTGGTTAAGCTATGAAAATTACAGACTCTCTAGGGAAGCACTCATCATCAATTTCCCCTATAGCCTCGTATCATGCTAAAGGCTGTCTAGGGAAGCACTCAACGTCTATTCCCCCTGTGGCCCGCGTCGAGGAACTATAGACACACTAAGGAAGATCTCAATGTCAATTACCCATGTTCTCTCGCATCATAATTAAACGACACTCTGGAGAAGACCTTCTATCAATTCTCCCTTTGGTCTACTACTATAGGTTCTCACAGTCCAGAGTCAAAAGTAAAACATGCTCAACGCACATGTATCGTCCATGTAAACCTCAATAACTACTTCTATACCATTCTAAGGCTAAACAACAATAAATGTAGCAGTTCTGCTATCCTATGGCTAGGCATGGCAACTGGAAAAACACCATGCAGGTTGAACAAACACGGAAAAGAAACCTGAGCACAAAAAATAAATTACTCTACTCACAATCATAAACCTCTACTACATCAATCAAGTAAATACAGAAAACTACAGGGGAAAACATGAAGCCCACAATTCCCTGACCAAGGTAATTTGTGCAATTTTAACAAAATACTCATAAACATTCAACAGAAAGGCACAAACCATGTACCTCGATCCTAGGATATCGATATATATGAACATCGATGATGGATTCCCCTTAGAACGACGTAGATTTGAGAAAACAAAAAAAATGCTCAACCTACGATATCTTGGAAACTAGGAGGAGTCAAGAAACATGACTCAAGCAGAAGGGAGAGCTTACCGCTGCCATTACATCGCAATCAACAGTACTCGATTCGGAGAAGGGAGGAAGCGGAGGGATCTCGTCGAAGATCTGACCATACAATCACTCTCGAGTGGACGAAATCTGGAGAAGAATATGAATTCGGGGGTTAGGCGCGACCCCAGTCCGTCTAATGAAAAAAATTACACGGAATGTATTTTTAAAGTAAAAGGTGTGTAGTGGGTTTTTCCGTACTGTGCTAAAAACGGCCTCCACGTCACCCCTACACACTGTGTGTGTGGCCCAGGCACGGCCAGCACACGGCTTCGAGCAGGAGAAGAGTACACGGTGTATACTCAAAATTTACACGGCATGTACATTGAAAACTTCCAGAAATTTCATTTTTCTTCTAAACTCTAGAAAAATGAAAAACATACCTAAAACTAAGATTAGGTTTCTTACAAACATCCCCCCTTAAAGAAATCCATCGCTGAATTTTCCTAACGTGGCATAGAAGAAGAATCCCTGAACAGCTCCGGCCACTATGATCGTAAATCGGCCTCCCTTTCCCAAGTGTCGTCTTGTACATTCCAGTGATGCCATAGAACCCGTAACAGAGGGACAAACCGCCCATGGAGGACCTTCGTACTGCGATCGACAATCCGGATAGGATGCTCCTCAAACGATGCATCTGTTTGAAGCTCAACCTCCTCAGGTTGAAAGACATGTGACATGTCTGCAAAGTAGTGCTGGATCTAAGAGGTGTGGAATATGTCGTGCATGGCCCGATACCTCTGAGGTAGCTTCAACCGATAGGTGATTGGCCCCACTCTCTCCAAGACCTCAAACGGCCCGAAGTACTCTAGTGAATTCTTTCCCTGTCTATGAATCCTCTTGTGTCCCAACCTCGGTACGACACGCAGGAAAACCTGATCCCTGACCTCGAACTGCAGAGGACATCTCCGCTGATCAGTATAAGACATCGGTCGAGACTGTGATGTAGCCATCCGCTTCTGAATCAGATCTATCTGCTCTGAAGTCTCTGAACAAGACGAGTTCCCAGCAAAGCTGCCTCTCCTACCTCCAGCCATCATAAGGTTGATCGACATGGCCTACCATACAATGCCTCGTAAGGTTCCATCTGAATGGTCGCCTGGAAACTATTGTTGTAGGAGAAATCCACCAGAGGGATATGCTTCTCCCAAGAACCACCAAAGTGTAGGATGCAAGCTCGGAGCATATCCTCATGCACCTGGATCATGCGCTCAGACTGACCATCTGTCTGGGGATGGTATGTTGTACTCAAAAGTACCTGTGTACCCAAAGCCTTCAGAAGTCCCTACCAGAACCGAGAGGCAAAGCATGCATCCTTGTATGAATCAATGGAGCATGGAACTCCATGCAGACGAACGATATCCCTGATGTACAGTCATCCCAGATCATCAACACTGAAAGTCTCCTTGATAGGCAAGAAGTGAGAAACCATCGTGATCATATCGATGACAACCCAAATAGCATCATTCCATCAAGGTAACCTCGACAACCCGGTTACGAATCCATCCCAACATCCTTACACTTCCATTCCTGAATGGGTAACTACTGTAAAAGGCCTGCTGGCCGCTGGTGCTCCGCCTTCACTTGATGACATGTTGAACTCTGCAAGACTAAACCGGCAACATCATTCTTCATACCTGGCCACCAGTACTGGCGATGAAGATCCTGACCCATCTTGGTGACGCCAGGATGAACCGGCCAAACTGAGGAATGAAAATCCAGCATCATCTCCTTGCATATGTCTTCTGGCACACATATGCGTCCCTAGAAGCACAAAATATCATCCTCACCCACTATCCATATAGGAAGAGGTTCCTCTCCTGACACACACTCCCGCAGGACTAATCCTTCCGACTCTGATAGGTTCCTCATCTGTACTCAATCATGTAGTGAAGAGGTAACAACTACAGAGGATAGAAATGTCTGTCCCCATCTGTCATACACCTCCAGATGCATCTCAGAGAACAGAGCCATAAGGTTCCACTCACTGCTAGCCTACTGAACTACCTAAACCCGAGTTCTCCTACTCAACGCATCTGCCACTGCGTTTCCCTTTCCCGTCGTATAGGCATGCTCGGAATCAAATGACTGAAGATACTCGACCCACCTGTGCTCCCTCAGATTCAGATCACGCTGAGTGAAGATATACTTGAGACTCTTTTGGTCAGTGAAGACCACAAAGTGCTCTCCCAGAAGATAGTGTCTTAAACAATGTAAGGAATGGACAATATCTACCAACTATAGTTTATGTGTAGGGTAGTTCCTCTCATGCGGCCTCAACTGCCGAGACCCATACGCAACGACTCCATCTCCCTGCATTAGCACAGCTCCTAGTCAGATACATGAAGCATCACAATAGACTGTGTAGCTCATTCCTGGCTCCGGAAAGTCTTGTATCGGTGCTGATGTCAATCTTCACTTCATCTCTTGAAAGGCTGGCTCACAAGAATATGACCATATGAACTTCACCCCCCCCCCCTTTTCAGAACTGTCAAGGGTGCTTCTAGACGATAAAAGTCCCGACTGAAGCGTCTGTAGTATCCAACCTGCCCTAAGAAGCTCCGTACCTCAAAGAAGTTCTTCTACTACTCCCATGAAACTACATCTCTCACTTTCTCTGGGTCCACAGATACTCCTTCCTCTAAGATGATGTGACCCATGAAGTGAATCTGATCCATCCAGAAGTGGAACTTCGAGAGTATAGCATAAAGCCGATGCTCTCTCAGTGTACTCAAAACGATCTCAATATGTGTGACATGGTCGTGTTGAGTGTGAGAGTACACCATGATATCGTCCACGAAGACCATGACAAAGGAGTCCATGTAAGAAGGGATCACTTGGTTCAATAGTGCCATGAAAACTGCAGGCCTGTTCATGAGACCGAACGACATGCATGTATACTCGTATAAACTGTACCTTCTCTTGAAGGCTTCCAGAGGTATATCTGATTGTCTAACATGCAAATGATGATTATCGGACCTCAAGTCAATCTTTGAGAACACCCAGTCTCCTCGAAGATGATCAAAAAGGTCATTTATCCTCAGTAATGTATATCGGTTCATGAAAGTCAACTGGTTCAGCTTCTGATAATCCACACAATGTCGAAGGATACAATCTGCCACCTTCGCAAACAAGATAGGCGAACCCCAAGGAGAAGTACTGTGATGGATGAAAACCGTTGCCTGCAACTCCTCCAACTAGTTCTTGAGCTCCTGCAACTCAGGTGTAGCCATCCAATAAGGAGGAATGTACACTGTTGCTACTCCTATAACGAGCTCAACAATGAAATCTACCTCACGCTTCGGAGGCAAACCCGAAAAGTCCTCTGGAAGGACATCCCAGAAACAATCCACCACTAGAGGAAAGTCTACATGCGAAGTCCCCTGATCATCCAGATAAAGAATAACAATCTGTGATGTCACCCCTCCAAGGCCAAGATGATCGAGTCCTGGCTGACTTGCCTGAACGTCCCATTAGCCTCTATGAAGAAAGGATTCACACTCTGGTGAGATGAAACTGAACCTACGACGATAACAGTCGACGACGGCCTGGAGGGGAACTTGCAAGTCTATTCCAAGAATGACATCATAACTTGTCATCTCTAGGATGTAGAGATCCCATAATAAACGATACCCTACAACCTCAACAGGGCACTCTCTACACTGGTGTACACTACATGTCCACGTCCCCAAAGGTGTGTCTAGTGTCAACGAGTCGGAAGAAGAATATTTGTAGAGACCAAGAATCTCCATGACAGTAACAGAGATAAAGCTATGTGTAGCACCAATATCGAAAAGGGATAAAGATAAAACTGAGGCTACTAAAACCGTACCTCGAATAGTAGAAGGGTCGGTATTTTTCCCCTGATAAGTCTGCTCCATGGCACAAGAATGGCATGTACCGCGGCCCTACGACCCTAGATTACCACTCTAAGCTAAACCTTCCTGCTGGTGCTGAGGGACTGGTGGCTGACCGCCACGTCCTCGACCTCCACCTTGGCCCGAATGCTCGGAAGAACTCCTGTTCCCCGATTGGTGAGAAACTGTTTTGGAAGCTTCTGAACAAAGAGTCATGGAAGAACCCCAGTCACCAGTTACTGGTGAGAAAACCTGGGATAAATGCTAAAGGTGACCCATCTTACCGCAAGATCGACACTCCACGGGGTCTCTCTAGCACTGCGGCCTCGTGATCCCTGACCGGAAACACTCGTAGCAAGTCACCTGGCTGCCTCATGATGAAACTCGCTTCCTAGGATCACCACATGTAGGCTCTCTATGGCGTTTCTTGTAGTCAACTAGAGGAAAACTATCTCTGGAAGCCGAACCACCCGGGATCGTAGCTCCGGAGTCTCTCAGATTGTTCTCCGCAATCAGTGCATGTTTGACAATGGAACTGATGGAAGCCAGCTAGAAGAGATTCACATGCGAGCGGATCTCTCGCCTGAGACCATCCACAAACATCCTTGTTAATAACACAACACTCCCATCCCAGAGGGGTGTGAAACGCTGTAGCTCGGTGAAGCAGGAGGAATACTCCATGACAGAAAGAGTACCCTACTCTATGCTCATGAACTCCTAGGCTCGGTTGGCCCTCAGGGTCTCCAGGTAGAAGTAGTCGTAGAACACGTGCTGGAACTCCTCCCAAGCCATAGCCTGTAGTTGGCCTGCCTTTGAGATGACTTCCCAACAACTCTTGGAGGAGTCTCTGAGCATATATGTGGAGAGCTTGACCCACCTCTCTAGAGATGTCTCCAGATGCTCAAAGATAGTCATCATGGCTTCCATCCATGACTCTGCAGCCTGTGGTCCTATTTCCCCCAAGAAAGTAGGAGGATGCTGCTACTGGAAAACCCGAGTAATGTCTACCAAAGTCAGGGCAGGATGTCTTCCTCCCTGGAAGGCATGCATCATCCTCATGAAAACATCCCTGAACTGCACATCAGTGCCTGCTACTGGTATAACAGCCAGTGCCAAGGCTGGCCTGACTGGAGGATCGGTAGGTAGTCCCTGATCAGCCCTGTCTGGCGTCTGATCACTACATGACAACGGACGTATGAATGGAGGACGTCTAGGAGGCATAGCTCTGAAAGATCAAAATCACACCTTAGATTAGAATTAACAAAGACAGAGAACACAAGTGTGAAAAACCTGAACAGGGAATAAAAACACACAAGTTTACAAAACTCGACTACACGGCGTGTTAACCCCACATAGGGCATGTTCTTGAAAACTGCTCCCCTGCCCGAGTCCTTTACATGGTTAACCCACACGGTTTTTCTTAAACAGAGACCACACGGCGTGTTCCCTTCGGACATGGCATGTAGTGGACATGACTTTGGTGGCACGTGTTGTTTATCATATGGCCATCTACAAGGCTGAGACTATATGGCGTGTTTCAAACAAACACGGCGTGTACTGTAAGACTTTTCCCGACCCGTGTGGTTGGCGACATGGCCAAGTACATGGCTGACCATTACATGGAATGTTCCGAACAAACACGGCGTGTATAGGAGGAGATAACACCATTCCGTGTTTTTCGTGACATGGCTGGGTACTGAGGATAAGGATACCTGGCGTGCTCATAAAACACAAAGCGTGTATGACAGAAGCTTCCCCGACCCGTGTTGTTAGTGACACGGTCGTGTACACGGCTCACTACAACATGACGTGTACCAACCGTACACGGTGTGTTCCTGTAGTTACATCCATGAAACTTTGTTCTGCTCACACGGTCAGTGACACGACCTGAAAACTACACGTCGTGTATCCAAAAAGTGCATTCTGTGCCTTCTGGATTTTTCTGGGTAGTAGCTCGAAAACTGCACAGAACCCCAGAAACCATAAAAACAAGATAAAGAGGTGCCAAATTCCACTTCATCAGGGCCCATACTCCCCGTGAATCAAATCTTGGAATCTCCCACAGTAACATACAAGGGAAAAACGAACAGCTCTCTAACATAATAGCAGGGATTCTATCAATCATCTGTGAAAAGATAATGCATAATCTACAAGAAGTCTATCACAACAGCATGCAATCACTAATGCACCTTAGATGGCATGGAAATAATGCATGGCATGTGATATCTATAAGTTCGTATACAATTCATGAGATTTCATACACTCATATCATCAGGTTGCTACCGAAATAGAACCGAAATAGACCCGAAATATGAAAACAATAATAGCATAAGTCACGTGAATAACTTTGGGTGAAATCAGATCAACCCCAAAATATCAAAACCAGAACTGCAATTAACGAGGTAGAATGTATTTTACATCTACATAGGATAGCTACTCCTGATTACAGCTTAATACCATGTACCGGGTCCATCCTATCCCTGGATAAAGACTCCAAACTGTAATGCAAGATAAAAGAACTCCTCTGATACCACTCGTAACGACCCATGTCCGGAGCCCCTCCACTGGTTCCCCGTACCTGGTTCGCCACATGATCTCAAGCGTGTTTTCCTGAACGCCAGAGACAGCCGACTAGCAGCGAGGGCCTTGGTGAATCTGTAGGGAAACAATACCCTCATTCGGTAAGGTATGCAGTGGAAAAACAACAGTCAATAGTGGAAGCAGACACAACATCCATAATAGTAGAAACCAAAAAGCGGAAGCAATGAATATATATAGAAATGATGACAATGATGAAGCAGGTACAAGTATATATGGAAAATAGAAAACAAAACATCATGCTAGAATACAACTGAAGACAATGTGAAAAGGAAAAACAAAATAAACTCCTCAGTATCGCGAGCCACGGCTCGGTCGCATGCTCCCCAGCTCCATCACAATCAAGAACTTGAAGTAGAAGGGCGCTTTCCGTTATCTATACCTGCAACAACATAGTCAGTTTGGGCCCAAAATCATGGCCCAAACAGAGTGTGAGATACAATCCCAGTAGGCAATCACCCAAAGTGTTGTTCCTAATAGTCAATGAATACAAGGCAAGTAATAAAACAAGAAGCAGTAAACATGAAAGAAAAAGCATCTACAATCCACAATTCTATCAAATAAAGTACACAAGTAAATAGCCAGAAACAAGAAGAAAACAAGTAACCCTCTAGGTTTCTCTCATAGCCTAACAGCTATGGTTCAACCTATAAGTACTATCAACCCACTAGGAGGCACACACAGTCTCACCTCTCTGGTTCAGATATGAAAATAACAGACTCTCTGTGGAAGCACTCACCGTCAATTCCCCCTACAGTCTCGTATCGTGCTAAACACTCTATGGAGAAGCACTCAATGTTTATTCCCCCTGGGGCCCGCATCGAGGAACTGCAGACTCTCTAAAGAATCACTCAACGTCAATTACCCATGTGGTCTCACATCGTAATTAAAAGACACTATGGGGAAGCCCTTCTTTCAATTCTTCATTTGGTCCACTACTATAGGTTCTGACAGTCCATAGTGAAATGTAAAACATGCTCAACGCACATGTATAATCCATGTAAACCTAAAGAACTACTTGGCTACCATTATAAGGCTCAACAACAATAAAAGTAGCCGTTCCACTAACCTACAGCTAGGCATGGAAACTGGAAAAACGCCAAACAGGATGAAAAAACATGGAAAAGCAACCTGAGAAAAAAAATATTACTCTACTCATAAGAATAAAACTCTACTACAGCGATCAAGGAATGCTGGCAAACAACAGAGGAAAAACCGGAATCCCACAATTCCCCGCCTAAGGGAATTTGAGGAATTTTCACAAAATACTCATCAACATTCAACAGAAAGGCACAAACCACCTACCTCGATCCAAAAAGATTGATATACATGAACTGCGATGACAAATTCCCCTTAAAACAACTTAGATATGTGAAAACGCACAAAACTATCAACCTACGATAACATGGAAACCAGGAAGAATGAAGAAACAAGACTCAAGAAGAAGGGATAGCTCACCGCTGCGATTCCAATGCAATCGACCGCGCTCGAATCAGAGAACAAACAAAGAGGTGGGAGCTCATCAAAGATTCGGTCGTACGGTCGCTCTCGGGCGGATGGAATATAGAGAAGAAGAAGAATTTGGGGGTTAGACGCGACCTCGGCCCGTCTAAAGAAAAAAAGTACACGGTGTGTATTTTTAAAGTACACGACGTGTACTGGGTTTTTCCGTACTCTTCTAAAAACGACCTCCATGTCACCCCTACAAACCTTGTGTGTGGCCCGGGCATGGCCAGCACACGGCTTCGAGCCGGAGAAGAGTACACGGCGTGTACTCAGAATGTACACGACATGTACTTTGAAAATTTCCAGAAATTTCATTATTCATAAAAACTCCAGAAAAAGGAAAAACATATCTGAAATGAAGAAATGGGTTCTTACATGTTTCTTTACAATTATATCCACAAAATAATATATAATTCTTCCTCAAATAGAATTTTCGCATAACAAACTATAGGGTTACACATTCATGATAAAATTCCGCAAATGTAATCCCATCAACTAAGAGCAGTAATACATTTTTACATTTCTCCATCCATTAATTTCCAAATAGGTTGTTCCTTGACCTATAGGTTATCCTATAGAATGGGGAATCAACACGGGTAATGCCTAGGTCCCCTATATTTATAGAATATGACTATAAATGGAATCATGGGATCATTTTTATTTTCGTCCATAGTACTCTTCACTTTTCCTCAGCAATTCTTCTCATTATGTCCTTCTTTCCCAAACATAATTCATTTCGTTGTTTCTTTGAGACACTATCTTGGGTCTCTCATTCAACATTTCCTACCTTATGGAAATTTTTATTTCTTTTCACCAAGTTCTCCACTACTTGATCTATAATCATTATCCCCCTTTATATTCTTTATTTAGGTTGGGAGTTGGTTAATGTATATGTTTTTGACCATATTTTTGGAAATCTAATTCAGCATGAACATGAAATATTTCACACCTATCAAGATTCCATTTAGTTTATGATTTCCACCACCGTAACCACCTTGTACATCAAGTTAAATGTTACTATGACTTCCCAGGAATCCATCTATTGACTAAAACCAGAAAGCATAGTGTGAGTAACAATAGTCATAAAATCTTTTAGAAAATACCATGAAACCTTTTTTAAAATCTAAAAACCATAGAATTTAACAATGGAAATTTATTCTCATCTTATATTAAAATACATCAAATTGGTTTTTATTGATAAATTGAATTATCCAAAGCATTTCCCCTAGGAATGTCAAACCAGGTTCGTAGTAAGTCATGTTGTCGTGTACTAGGTTAACTCGGGTTAAGCCTGAAACTCATTGTCAGAGTTTTCACTCCTAGATAAATATATTCCAAAACCACGTCCACATGTAGTATACAGATATGGATTTATTTCTTGGGAAAACAATATAATATCTACAGTACCAAATTTTTTTGGATGTTCTTCTATTCAAATCCTCAATGTCTATCTTAGGGTAATGTGCTCTAGTTATATTTTTTTTCTAAATCTAGTTTCCATGGTTTTCAGTAAACATCCTTTGATACCAAATGTAATGCCCTAGCCTAGTTACTAATATTTATTGCATTATTAAATAATAATGGCTTGATCATAAGAGATCATTCATGAATGACTAATCGGTTTAGTAGCCTTGGAAGTACTAAATATATACATAAGTTTTACATTACACTATGAAAAGAAAAAACAACATTGTTGTACTTTTACCATACTCATGTCCCTTAGCCTATCACTTCACGTATATCATAATATACTTCGTTGAATCATGGGAAAAATAAAACATAAGAAATGGATGAGCTCAGATGATCATTAAGGATAACAACATAGTATAAACTATCATAAATAATCATAAATATTTAAGGCAATGAATAATAATTAAACACAAGAATTTTAAATTTATCTTTAGCATTATATGGAAAATATAAATAAAATAATTCCATTTACTTATTCACATGTATAACCTACTAGTTGAATAATCACATGTAATATCAATATCTAATTTCATAATAATGTAATGCAAAATGTTGAACATCATATCCTTATAGTCAAGGCCTTGTGCGAAGAATACAAATAAAAATTTTCTCAAGGCCTTGTTCCAAGACCCTAGTTTGTCTCTTGAGACCTACCGATGCTTCGAGGGGTTATAGAGGGCCCCACCCATCACTTACTAAGTCCAATTAATTCCATATATGAAATGGATGAAATATAATATAATCCTTCATATTATAACTAGAATACAAAATGTCAATACTTTAACCAAAAAACATGAATGGTCCAAAATTTTCAGATCCACTATAAAAAATATCTCATTCAATAAAATATGGAAGATTTAATTATAAATCAACCTCAATAAAGAATAATATTCAATGAAATATATTCACATAGATGAAAATAATCAGCATAACTATTTGAGAGAAATATTCCATTTTTATTGAAAAAAATTAAAAGTCACAATATTGTTGAAATAAGTTGTCTAAAAGTGATTTTTGAATCAATGATTCCCACACCACATTGAAATTTTTGAAAAGAATTTAAATTTCAGAACATTTATATACATATAAATATATTTTTAAAACAATTTTCAAAACATTGACATTAATGAGAAATATTTAGAAGAATAAATCTTCACGACAATAAGTTAGTTAACAAGTTCCTATCCAAATGAGAGAAACATGAAGACAAATAATTGGGAATAAAAATAATCACAACAATATAATATCATGATAAAAAATGGAATCATGATTTAATGTGTCAAGGTACATAATATACACCATATAAAATTGAATTGGCACATAACAACAAAGTAGTCTCAATGGAATGTAAATTTAGAAGAAATCCTTTATAAATTCCATGTCTTTAGATTAAGGATAAATCAATGAAATAATTATATATGAAAAATATAAATACACTCAATATTATTGGATATTAAGTGTAAATCAATCAAATTACATTCACATGTATTCTTGTATAAACAACACCAATAATTTGGATGTTTAACTTAGTCAATCGAAATTGAGTAATGATTACCCTCAACAAGTTCATATCAATGACTTTAGAATTTTTCAATGTAGTGAATATGTGTATAAAAAGTATATTTACACAAAGGAGAGTGTAAATGACAACATAAACAAAAAATTGTTGTTCCACACATAATCTTGGAGTAAAATAATCAATGATGTATGCGTAAAACCCAATGACTGTAAATTGAAATTTGAAATTCCCATACTAACTTTGTATATTACAAAACATACACCCCATGAAATAAGGAATAGTAAATTAAAGTATAAATACCAATAAAGTAATTTATATTACACAATGAATACAATCATGGGAAATACATAGACCACACAAATGAAATAGTGGCAAATATGGCATGAATCTCACATGAATAAAAAGTGAGACGAAACCCCTAACATTGTACTTTTACATAGTCAAGGGTAAATTAAAATATTTTATAATGTTTAAATAATTATTATTAAATTATAAAATCTCATCATACATAAATATTATATCATATATGATCCTCTAATATTTCATTGTTAATAATATTTTAGTATTATCGTTATTTTGGGTGTTTAATCGATTCCTTTTCCTTTATATGTTTTGTAATGTAAGTCATGTTAGTTATGGATAGGATTTATTTAATTCACATCAATAATAATATTAAGTCCTTAAACTTATTTTTTTAATCGTCAAATGAAATGTATTATTGAATGATTAAAATGGCGAAGTAATTATTATCGCTTCGTGGTGAAGGTAATTCGTATGTACGCATGAGCGACAATATCATTATATTAATGGATAAATATTATGTAATTGGATGTTATATTATATAAAATTAATCATTAACATGTTATATTTGTTATATAAATAAATTATACTCGTTATTATACCCATCAAAATAATTAGGTGTGGAATAACAAACCACACCATGACGTGGATATGGTAAGCCTTACGTACCCACATATGGTGACTATTTCATTCATTGGATAGATAGAATAATGAATATGGTTTTACCATATTTATAATAACATCTCAGTATGTAGAAGGTACTGTATTTTTATTTTATTAATGAAAAAACAAAGAAAGTGGAAGTGGTATAAGAAAGAAACATTGAAAGAGGTGATGAAATAATCACCTCTTCTTCGGGTTCTTCCTTTTGATTTGAATAAAAGGTCTCGTTAGGATGCTGTTACGATCAAATTAAGTCCTCTAGTTTAATGTGAGTGTAGTTGGAAGGTGATTTTATCAAGTTTTGACCGATCCAAATGGCTTTAGTGGTGTCAATTTTAGAGAAGGGGAATTACTTTTTTATAAGAGAGTTGAGGGGTACTTTAGGAAGAGCTTGAAATATTAATTTTTATAAAATATTAATTTATATATAATAGATAAAAATGGATTAATTTCTAGGATATGTTGGGGATGGGTCTAAATCCTCTAAACCAATAGGTTTTAGACATGTTTGTGTCACCATATTAACCTTTTCTTTTAGATTAAACCCTTAGTTAAATAGTTTAACATTTACCATGTCTTCTTGTATTTTTATATTACATGGTTAATAAAAATAAAATAACACTACAATAGAACCTAAACTGGTTCATTAATAACATATGTAATTTATCTATGTCCATTGGATAAATCTTATATTTTTATGAATATAATATAATTAAATAAAATTGTATTTTTTAAAAAAACTTATTTATTTCTATTTTGACAATATTTTGTATTTGGTTTTTGTGAAAGTAATAAAAACATTATTAATTTGAAAAAAATTAACTGAATCATCACTAAAATGTCATATTAACCTATAAAATTTGTTAATGGAATTATATTTTTAAATTTTCAATTATTTGAATATATATAATATCAATTATTTTCATCTTACAATAATAAGGTAATTAATATATCATCACTGTGCTAGAAATAAATTTAATTATTTAATGTAAAATAATTATAAATATAAAACCATTATGTATGAAATATTTTTTTATTTCTAATTATTATTTATAGTCAAATTTATCTTATGTATAACTCTATAATAAAAATGTTTTAGTTAATAAAATTTGAAATTAACACTTTTAGGACTTCTTTAAATAATATTAATAAATGTCCAAATCAAATCTAAGTGGATCCAAAAGAATCATATTTTTTTCTTAAGGGTGATTTGTTTCAAAATATACTTAAAAAATAGTATTAGGACATATGTTGGGGTAATTTTATGTTATTATAATATTAATTTTACTTTTAATTTCCTTATTTAATTTTTATCGTGGTAAATAGATTTCAAAAGTTACAACTCACCAAAAAATATTTTCATCTTATTGAACTATATTTTACGTATTGATGACCAACATGTCTGTCTTAATTTTAAAATTCAAATCATAGAAGCGGTAAAATTATGCTTTATGCAAATTTGAAAATGCTCCTAGAATGTGACTAAAAGACGTTAAAAAGTTTAACTTAATTTAATATATCTAATCTTATTATAAAATGACTCCAATTATTTAAATTGAATTTATATAGGTATTATGAATCTATTTTTATATTAAAATAAAATTAAATTTTAAAATAATTATTTAAATAAATAGTTGGTTTTAAACAATACAAAATTGTTTTACGTTATTCCTCAAAAATTGGCTATTTTTTCAAAATACCAAAAATTCACCCGAATATAATTTTGATATTCCATATTCAAAAATTAAGTCACTTTTAGAAAATAATATTTTTATTAGTGTCAAAAATAAATTTTATTTTTCTTCACAAAAAGACATAAAAACAAGTTCATTTAATAAAATAATTTTTTTAAAATATATTAGTATTCTATCAAAACATATACATTTAATTATAAAAATGGTTTATATATGTAAAAAAACCTTAAATAACATTCAAAATTTATTTTTTACAATTCATATTACAATATTTAATTGATAAATAAATATATCATTTAAATAATTATAATACTATTGTGTTGTTTCGCAGAAACTCAATCTTGAGTAAAACACAAGACATGTTGATTTTGCGTGAAATATAATCTATCAAATTAATTTAAAGTGAAAAAGTACTATAAAAAATTGGGTTGATATAAAAAAGGTTTTAGGGATCAATTTATAAATTAGAATATTAAATTTCTTCCCATATATTGTCTTCTCAAACATAAGAAGTATCACTAGTGGTCTTACTTGAACAACGCAGGACACTAAGTTCAATCATTACACTCCCTCTCCTAAGTTTCCTATTTGATCCTTTAATACAATCATAGGATCCGAACAATTGGTACCATTGTACCATGAAGGACCTTATTGATCTGATCTAAAATCACACAAGACCATCCCCATAAGATGCATCTTACTCCTTCACAACATTCTCACAGTCTTTAACATGCATAGGATCGACCATGTATCTATGGAGTTGGGGCACACGAAACATGACATGAATAACTAGGTAATAATGAGGAATGTATAGATGAAAATCAACTTTTCCAATAAACTCTGTGATCTTAAAGGGTGTAACAAATAGTGGTTTTAGCTTCATCTTACTTCCATGAATTACGATGCCCAAACCGATGAGACAGTCTCAAGAATACTAAATCATCCACTATGAACTCTAATGGGAAACTACTCCAGTATAATAGTATATCATCATATTCTAATTGGCTATAAACCTCTTCTAAATTATTTTCACTCTATTGAAGTTCTTCAAAACCAAACAGGTCAACATAACCAATGCCTAACCTACATCATGACAACAAAGATGTGGATGACCTAGCCTCCCATAAATATCATTATAAGGTTCTATCAATAATAAATCCAATTAAATATTATTTTATAAGCAAATTAAGTATCATATTCTTATTCTCTAATAAAATCTAAAATATAAGATCCAAGCATATCCTCCTGTATAACGATCTTCTGATTATATTGGTCATCTGTCTGAGGATGGTATGATATTCTCAGTCTCAGATAATTTCCATGGAATTTTTGAAATAATTAAAACAAACATGATCTAAAATTTTCCTATTTTTCAAATATAATGACCAACGGAACTCCATGTAAATGTACAATATCAAGAACATGAAGCTTCTATGAACATTCCCGAAGTGAGTTTTTAAAATCAGTATGAAGTGACAAACCTTCATCATCTAATCGAAAATCAACTAAATATCACCAATACTCCTAGAGTACCTGGTTAAAGTCATCTAAAATTCCATCATGATTCCCTAATACTTTAACATTGATACAAAATGTGGATGGAGAAAACCACCACGATGATGGTGCTCAATATTTATCTTTTAGTACGTATGGCATTGGAAAATGAATCCAGCAATGTCTTTCTTCTTTCTTGGACACTAGAACTATTTTATAATGTTATGGTAAATATTTATCAGAATAATATGTAACACCCATATATAGCTATGTAATTGCCTTATCAAATCCTCCCTTGTTAAAGTAAGTACTACCACTCTCCCATGTAGAAAGATCATATTGTCATCAATCAATAAGAACATGGACATCGAGTCACCTCTAGCTAGATGTTTCTACATCACAAAACACTCGAGTTTAGATTCGTAACCAACCTTCATCTAGTTTAAAAGAAAATATGTGATCACTATATGGTAACAATTCATCAACTGATTATCCTCATAATAATCTTTATTCCATTCATCCAAAAAGCACATCATGTGCCACTTCACCTTTGACGGCCTCTAACCAAGACCCTAGGAAACCTGTGTCTTATGGCTAAGATGATCCACAACGATGTTAACTTTCCCTGGTTCATAATCCATCCTGAATTAAAACATCTGAAGACACTATATCCTGTGCATATTTCTTATTTTTAGGTCCCAATATGTGAAGATGTAGTAGAGGTTCCTATGGTCGATGTAGACTAAAAATCTCCCATTAAAGAGATAGTGTCATCCACACTTCATAGTGATTTGTGCAGATTCACTCATGGGGTAATAACTAATGTGACAAATATATTACCACAATAACACTATTAATTAGTACTACTCCCAATCCATCGTCAAATTCATCATCGTACCTGACATATCTGAACAATGGATCCGAGAGTATCAGTAATGGATCAATATTCGACCTCTTATTAATCTCAAGGAATGCCTCCTCACACTGTTCTAAACACTATAACTTCCTTACCCTCTTCATTAGTGAAATTATTGATTTTGATAATCAAGGTAAATCCTAGATAAAATTTCAGTATTATCCTACCATGAAAAAATATATCCTAATCTAAAACACATTAATAGGGCTTGTCTAGAACATCACTCCCTCCACTTTATATGGTGCATGAATATAATTGTATCATACACTAAAAACTCCACGAAATTCTTCTACTCACATTAGATGTTGCACTTTGAAAGAACCTGGATCTTTGTTTCAGGTATGTTTTTCCATTTCTTGTCATTTTTGAAAAAAAGGGGAAAATATGGAAATTATCGTAGTACATGATGTGTACTTTATAAGTACAATCCATGTACTTCGACGCTGCACGAGGTCATGTGCTGGCCGTGTTCGGGCCACACACATGACCTTGTGGGGTGACGTGGAGGCCGCTTATAGTGGAGTTTGGAAAACCAATGTACATGTCATGTACTCTAAAAGTTAATGCCCTGTACTTTTCTTTTTATTACATTAATCGTACCAGGGTCGTGCAGTGACCATGTATTCATCTTATTATCCTCCTAATTCCACCTAGAGCGTCCAAGGAGGCTGAATCGTCTCCTAGACACCGATCCGTCACCGGTTATCTGAATCGAACAACGTCAGTTGCAATAGAATACAAGTGGTGATTTCTTGGGTCTTCGTTGGCCTCATTTCCTAATTCTTCCTCTCTGATGAGTTATCATAGGTTGAACGTTTTAGAAGTTTTTGCACATCTACTCTATTATATGCTGATTCACAGGATGAGGTTCAAATATATCAATATCGATGATCGAGGTATGTGCTTTGCTGCCCTACATTGAATGTCCTTGAGTTTTTGTGAAAAAGTTCCGGATACCCATGTATCGGGTATCTCGGGTCAGCATTCTGATTGTGTTGTGTTATCTTCCATAGATTGCATGTATTCTTGAGGTTATTAGATGATTAATAATTTCTTTTTATCATGTTAGAAGATCACCCCATGGGTGTTTCCTTTGTTTTGGATGTTTATTGCTGTTTTTCTTAGGTAGATTGTGAGGCAGACCTTGTTGCTTTGCTTTCTTGTCGTGATATAGTTGATTTCATGTATTGCCTAATGTTTATATGTTTTTGATTTATTTTAGATATTATCCATGTGGTTTTCAGAACATACTTAGGGCTGTTATGAACCGTTTACATACGATTACTTTTACTCAAGGTTGTAGGAACCTGGTGTAGTTAGATCATAGAAGGAATTGATGTTGAGTGCTTCCCTATAGGGCTTGTTTAATTATTACCGTTATGAGACCATAAGGGGGATGACTTTGTGCTCTCTTAGAGGGTCTTATAATTATCGAATCAATACTGAAGGGGGAATTAGACTTAAGTTCTTTCTCAGAGTGTCTTTTCCTTTGTTCCAATGCATGACCATAAGGGCTTCTCCATGTGAGCCACCCAGAGGGTCGGAGTAATAAATTTTGTTGGTTGGTTGGGACGAGTCCACCAAGACAAAGAACAATCTTGGGTTTGTACTACTTTTTGTTTAGGTATTATATTGAGATACCTGTTATGTTACATGCTATGCCATTAGATTATAGATATTTTTTCTAGATTCTTTGGTTGATGATTAAATGATTGAATTGATTTAATAAATAAATGTGAATATAGAATTGTAGGATTGTTTACTTTAGTGTACCTCATTTCTCTACTGCATTTATTACCAATACTTTTACTATATTTCACACTAACAGTAGGGAAACGATATTTTGGTGCTTTCCTACTGGGATTAGTCTTACACCCTCTTTGGGTGCTATTTTTCGGTCCAAATAGGTTATATGGTTGCAAGTGTGGATAGCAATTGTGGCCCTTTTACACCAGATTCATGATTGCTGGTTAGTACTGGAGAGCATGGGACTGTTCTTAGGCATGCGATGCTACTGGAGTTTAATATTTATTTTTGCCTCTTGTTTTTTGTTGTATTTTAGCATGTTGTTTTGTTTACTATTTCCCATAGAAACATATTCCATGCTACATCATTATTATATTACACATTTCATCCACTATATAGTTTCAGTTTTTGTGTGATGTGTACTCCTTCCTCTACTCTTTATGTTATTTCTGTCTGGTGCATACTTTACCAAATGCGGAAATAGATTCCCCACTGACTCACCAAGGCCCTTGCTGCTAGTGGGTAGCCTCTAGCGTTTGGGGAAACACAGATGAGGTCATGTGGCAAATCAGGTATGGGGTGCCAGTTGAGTGTCTTGGGATTCGTGTTGTTACAAAGTGGTATCAGAGGAGTTTCTTTCTTTTCTATTTTTTTAATGTTTGGTGACAATAGACATGGATAGGGAGAGATGGGTAGTTGGTACTTAACTGTGCTCGGGAGTAATTAACACGTTTATAGGTAAAACCTATAATACCTTGTTATTGCATTTTTTTAGTTTTTTAAACTGTTGTAGTTGATTATATTTCATCGTTGTGTGATGCACTTGTTTTGTGCAATTACAGTATATATGATTGTGGTTCTATTTTGTTGCAACCCGATGAGATGAGGTTATGTCATCTCATGCATCAAATAAGCAGCAGTTAGAAAATCACATGCCATGCATTTTACCATGCCATGTTAGGTGCATTAGAATTTACATGCTACTATGGTAGATGTCTTGCTAGATTATACATGATGTTGTGATAGTTGCTGTGATAGAGATACATGCTATGCTGATAGGGTGTTGTTTATTTTACATCTTCATTAGCATGGACGCTATGCTTTGATCTTAGAGGTGTTATGGCCTCTCAAAATAGGAAATTGGCAGATCATAGTATTATTATACTGTTTACTTGTTATATGCATTTTTATGATGTCAAGCTTTGATTCTTGGGGAGTATGGGCCCCCAAGGATCAGAATTTGACACTTAGGTGCTGGTTTTCAGTGTTTTTCAGTGTTTTTGGGGAGCTTTGTATGCCTACTACCCAGAAAAACAGATAACATGGTGTGTGGCCTTTTGAACACATGCCATGTGTTCTTCTATACGGGAAGAACTAATTTTCACGGTTACACACCATGTACTTTGAAGTACACGCAATGTAGTTTTCATCCATGTGACTCTAATGTGTAGTTGAATACAAGGGCTGGAAAATATTAGGATCAACACACCATGTACCATGTTGACACGCCATGTAGTAATGGTCTATATACCCCATCCGTGTAGTTGAATACATGGGTTGGAAAATCATAGGGACAACACGCCATGTAAGGTGTCGCCACGCCGTGTAGTTTGGTCTGTGTACTAGTCCATGTAACTAATGAAACGGGCAGGGGAAAAACCTTAGAGACATGCAGTGTAGTGGACAGACATGTCGTATGGTCCTTGGTTGGGACAGTCCATGTGACATAGTCGTGTAGGAGTAACTGGGCAGGAGGAAAAAGGGCAGTACACAACATGTATATTTAAAGAACATGCCATGTAGTTGGGGTTTACATAGCCAGCCTGGTTAGTGTACACGCCATGAAAAATATTTATAGAACACGCCGTGTGTGGGAACTACACTCCCTTGTAACTATGTTTTTTCAGTTTTAAATGTTTTCCTCTTCTGTTCCGTTTTCTCTCAATTGAGTTTGCATCTGTGATTGTTGTTAATAAAGGTGTTCTTTTGACTTTGTAGAGTCATGCTGCCAAGACGCCATCCTGTTGCAAATCAGGGATTTGACGATGATCATATGCAGGATATGGCACAGGAAGTTATCCCAGATACTGGTGTAGACACATAGTTCTATGAGGGATTCATGAGGTTCATATAGAGCTTTCATGGAGCTCAGAAACCTGTCCAGACTATGGAAGAGCTTACGCAAGTCTTCCAGCAGCACCATCCTCCCATGTTCTCAGGGGATGGAGGATCTCAGGCTACTGAATCCAGGTTCAGAGCTATGGTTTCTATCTTTGATCATCTCGAGACACCCCGAGAATGTGGGGTGAATCTCCTGACATACATGCTGAGAGATTCCATAAAGAGATGGTGGGACATAGATTCTCAGGAAGGGTGTCAGCATATAGTTGCATGGGACGAGTTTCAGTGTACATTCTAATACAACTTCTACCCAGTGATGCTGAGGGCTGATAGAACCATAGAGTTCAGGAACCTGTAGTAGATTACTCTATCTGTTATGGAGTATTCCTCCTGTTTCACTGAGTAAAAGTGTTTCGCTCCACTTCTGGGGAATGTAGAGCTGTTTCTATAGAGGACGTTTGAGGAGGGCCTCAGACCAGAGATCAGATCACCGAAAAAAGTCTTACAGTTGACTTATATTTGATTGATAGTCAACAAATCATTGATCACAGAGAGGAATCTGATGGATACTGGAGAAGTAAGCTAGAGCAGTTCAACATCCAAAGTCACTACTCTTTTTACTGACAGCAGGAAGCACCACCGAGAGTCCACATGAGGTGACTCGAGGAAGCGAGATGTTCCTTCAGGTAGAATGGTTGTGCGCTACCAGTGTGGGAAAGATGATCATAAGAATCCACAGTGCTTGAGGGACCTAGTAGATTGCCGATCTTGTTGAAAGATGGGTCATCTTCAGTTGTTTTGTAGGGATCTTCTCCCAATGGCTACCGAAGGAGGATCAGTTTCGACACTGCGTACAGTAGAAGGATTACTAGTTCCATAGCAGACTGGAGGATGGAGTTCGACAGGTCATTAAGGCAAGGGTAGAGGCTGTGGATGTGGTGGTCAATATCAAGGAGGATTAGCTCAGAGATCTCAAGCTGCTATACAGGGCCGTGGTACTACCCAGATGATTATGGTAGAGAATATTCATCAATAACAGGATCTTGAACCGTCCACAGTGTGAGGTGTAATCTTAGTAGCCTCGGTTTTATCTTCTGCACATTTCGATACAAGAGCTTCTCTTAACATTATTTATGTGCACACTGTGGAGAGCCTTAGACATACTATCTTTACTTCTGAGGAAATGATGATGCTAGACACTCCCTTGGGACTTGGAACTGCTAGTCTATGTCAGTGCAAGCAGTTCCCCCCTAAGGTTGGTGGGTGTCACTTCATGTGGTTTCATTATGTCCTAGAAATGAAAGGTTATTATGTCATTCTCAGAATGGACTATCTAGTTCCTTTTCAGGCCCTTTTTTATTGATATCCCGCAGGGCGAGTTTCCCTTCACCAGAGGAAAAATATTTTCTTTACAATGGAGAATTGGATGTCCCGGAAAGTAGAGCTGGACCAGATCACCATTGGTTGGGCGGTTTTACATCCCAAATTTCTAGTTTATATCTAGATGTCCAGGGGACATCTCATATAGATTATCATCTAGTGGTTGATCGTTTTCCATATATCATTCCAAACGTCTTTTCAGGGTTTCCTTCAGTTTGTGGGGTATAAATATATATTGATCTTGTTCCAAGAGAAGCACCAGTATCCAAATTTTTTTATTGAATGGTTATTCCTGAGTTGCAAGAGCTGAAGAAGCAGTTGGAGGAGTTTATGGCAATGAGTTTTATCCGACCCAGTACTTCCCCTCGGGGTTCAACTGTTTTGTTTATGAAGAAGGTAGATGGTACTTTAGGGATTTGTGTGGATTATTAGAAGCTGAACCAATTAGTAGTACAGAACCTGTATCACTTACCAAGTATTGATGATCTTTTTGATCATCTTCGGGGAGCAAGGGTGTTCTAGAAGATCAACTTGATATCTGGATATCCTCAGGTGCATTTCAGACCATCAAATATACATCTTATAGCTTTCTGGAGCTGGTATTGCCTATAATAGTATTTGGTTATGTTGTTCGGTCTCAAAAACACGCCAACAGTCTTCATGGAACTGATGAACCGAGTTTTCCATCCTTACATGGATTCCATCGTGGATGTTTTCATGGACGACATCTTGGTGTACTCTCACACTCAACACGACCATGCTACCCATCTTGAGATTGTATTGAGTACACTGAGAGAGCATCAGTTATATGATATGCTCTGTAAGTGCCACTTCTGGATAGACGAGATTCATTTCCTGGGTCATTTCATCTCAGAGACAGGAGTATCAGTAGACCTAGAGAAGTTTAGAACTATAGTTACATGGGAGAAACCGACAAATGTCTTCGAGGTACGGAGTTTATTAGGACTGGATTTTTACTACAGGCAGTTTATTTAGGACATCTCATGCTTTGATGCTTTGTTGACGGGCTTGACTAAGAATGGTGTGAAGTATGATTGGTCAAAAGCCCGCGATTCACCCTTTAAGGAGTGGAAGGGGAGATTGAATTCAGCACCGATTCTTGCTCTTCTAGAACCGGGAAAGGGTTATAAATTTTTCTGTGATGCCTATGGAAGTAGGATTTGAGTAGTGCTTATGAAAGAGGACCGTGTTGTTGCATATGGATTTTAGCAGTTGAGGACACAGGAGAAGAAATATCATACACACGACCTGGAGTTGGCTGTTGTTGTCCATGCATTGCATTGTTAGAGACACTATCTTATGGGATATAATTTTGTGGTATATACTAACCACATGAGCCTCAACTATAACATCAGGCAGTGTGACTTAAATCTGAGTCAACAGAGGTGGGTTTAGTACTTAAAATTTTCTGACTTCGAGCATGCTTATACACTTATGGAAGGCAATGTTGTGGAAGATGTACTGAGCAGGAGAACTTAGTTATGGTCTCTTCAAGAGGCCAGTAGCAAGTGGCAGCTTATGGTTCTATTCTATGAGATTCATTTGGAGTTGCACGATAGATAGGGATAGACAAGTATTTCTTCTGTAGCTATTACCTCAACTCTTCTGGAATGAGTTTGAATGAGGAAGCTATCAGACCCAGAAGGCCTAGGTCCTCCTTGAGGGTGTGTCAGATGGACACCCTCCTCCAGGATGGATAGTGGGAGATGATGAGGTGTTACATTTTCATGTCCACGTATGTGTTTCAACAGACATACTTGAGGAGATGAGGTGAGAGTTTCATGCTTTAGCTTGGGATGTTCATCTTGGTGTCACAAAGATGTATCGAGACTAACTTCGACAGTATTGGTGCAAGGTATGAAGAACGATGTGGCTGGTTTTGTTATGTGGTGCTCCACCTGTCACCAGGTGAAGGCAGAGCATCAGAAACTAGCAGGTCTTCGACAGGAAGTTACCCATTCCTGAGTGGAAATGAAATGATGTCGTGATGGACTTCGTGATAGTGTTACCGAGATCGCCTCGAGGGAATGATGCAATATGGGTTGTCATTGACAGGCTCATGAAGTATTATCATTTCTTACCGATCAAGGATACCTTCGGTTTGGATAATCTTGGGAGGCTTTACATTTACGAGATTTTATGCTTGCATGGGGTTCCGAGTTCTATCTTTTCTGATAGGGATTCCTTCATTACTTCACATTTCTGGCAAGATCTACAGAGGGTCTTTGGGTATAGAGGTACTTTTGGGTACATCTTACCATCCCCAGATAGATGTCCAGTCAGAGTGCATGATTCAGCTGCTGGAGGAAATGCTACAAGCATGCGTGCTTGATTTTGGAGGTTCATGGGAGAAACATATACCTCTAGAGGAGTTTTTCAAAAATAATAGTTTTCAAGACACTATTCAAATGGCACCTTACAAGGCATTGTATGGTAGGCCGTGGACGATCACCTTGTGTTGGATGGAGGTGGTAGAGTGAAGTTGTGCTAGGACATCATCTTGTTCAGGAGACCACAAAGCAAGTGGGGTTGATTCAGAAGAAGATGGTTACTACATTGTCTTGGAAGATATCTTATGCTGATCAGCAGAGACAACCTTTAGAGTTTGAGGTCGGAGGTCAAGTTTTCTTGCGTGTTACCCTGAGGATGGGACACAAGAGGATTACGAGAGAGGGAAAGATTTCACCGAGATACGTCAGTCCCATTTGAGGTCCTTGAGAGTGTCGGACTGATTGCTTACAGATTGCATTTACCTCCGAGGGTATCAAGATATGCATGACGTCTTCAATGTTTCTCACCTTCAGCGGTATTTCTCAGACCCATATCATGTTATTCAACCCGATGTGGTTGAGCTGGAGCATGATGCATCACTCGAGGAGAATAATATTAGGATTGTTTTTCATAGTGAAAAGGTACTTTTTGGCTGGTATGTCCCTCTGGTTCAGGTTCTATGACAACACTTCCATGTACATGATGATACTAGGGAAAGGTAGGCTGACATGCGATCATAGTGGCTGGAGTTGTTCGAGGAATATTCTTCTATGCCTCATTATTGAAATTGGGGATTAACTTCATTAAGGGCGAAATTTTGTAAGACCCTAGATCTTTGTTTTCAGGTATTTTTTTCCTTTTTTGGTCATTTTTGAGAAAAGTGGAAAATATGGAAATTTTTAGAGTACACATCATGTGCTTTATAAGTACAGGTCGTGTACTTCAACGCTGCCAGAGGCCGTGCGATTTCCTTGTTTGGGCCAGACACACAGGAATGTGGGGTGACATGGAGGCTACTTAATGTGGAGTACAGAAAACCAAGGTACACACTATGTACTCTAAAAGTACTTGTTGTGTACTTTTCTTCTTATTTAATCAATTGGACCGGGGTGGTGCCTTAACCCTGTTTTCATCTTCTTCTCTGCTTAATTCCTACCAGAGCGTCCAAGGAGGCCGAATCATCTCCAAGCCCCCGATCAATCGCTCGCTATCTGGATCGAACACTGTCAGTTGAAATAGAATCGCTGCGGTGAGTTCTTGGTTCTACATTAACCTCGTTTCATAATTCTTCCTCTCGAGTGAGTTATCTGAGGTTGAACGTTTAGATGTTTTTGAAGATCTACTCCATTCCAGGCCGATTCATAGGCCAAGGGTCAAATATATCTATCTATGAGGTTCGAGGTAGGAGGTTTGTTTTCCCACATTGAATTTCCTTTAGTTTTTGTGCAAAAGTACCAGATACCCATGTATCAGGTATCTCAGGTATGGGTTATGATCCTGTTTTGTTATCTTATTTAGATCTCATGTATGCATGAGGTTATTATATTATTAATAATTGCTTGTTAGTATTATGAGGATCAACCCATGGTTGTTTCCCTTGTTTTGGTTTTTGTCGCTCTTTGGCTTCGGTTGCCTATGAGGCAGACCTTGTTTCTTTGCTTGCTTGCCTTGATATAGTTGATTGCATGTATTGCCTACTGTTTATATTCTTTTTAGGCATTGTAGCTATTAGCCAAGTAGTTTCGGAACATACATAGGGATTATTAGAATCGTTTAGGTCTGATTGCTTTTAGTCATGGCTGCGGGAACCTGGTGTAGTTAGACCATTGGGGAGTTGACGTTGAGTGCTTCCACAGAGGGCCTATTTAATATTTACCGTTACGAGACCATAAGTGGGATTGAATTTGTGTTCTCTCATGGGGTCTGATAAATATCGAAGCGATACTAAAGGGGGAATTGGACGTAAGTGCTTTCTCAGAGAGTTTGTAGTATCACTACAAGACCATAGTGGGAGTTGACGTTGAGTGCTTCCTCAGAGTGTCTATTGCATTTTTTCGAATGCTTGAACATAAGGGCCTGCCCAAGTGAGCCACCCAGAGAGTCAGAGTAATAAATTTTGTTGGCTGGTTGTGACGATTCCACCATACCAAAGAACAAGCTTGGGATTGTACTGCTTGTAGTTTTGGTAGTCTGTTGAGATACCTGTTGTGTTACTTGCTTTGCCTTTGGACTATAGATATTTTTCGTAGATTATTTGGTAGATGGTTAAATTATTGAATTAAATTAATAACTAAATTTGAATGGAGAATTTTAGGATTGTTTACTTTAGTATACCTCATTTCTCTGCAGCATTAATTCCCATTACTTTTCTATATTTCTCACTGATAGTTGGGCATAGATATTTTGGTGGTTGCCTACACTGATTACTCTCACACCCTATTTGGGTCCAGCGTATTGGCCCAAAAAGGTTATATCATTGTAGGTGTGGATTGGGATTATGGCCCTTCTACCTCAGGTTCTTGTTATCTGGTTACAGCTGGAGAGAATGGGATCGATCTTAGGATTGCGATGTTATTGGAGTTTACTGTTTACTTTTCCTACATAGGTTTCAGTTGTATTTCAGCACATTGTTTTGTTTACTGTTTTCCATGGAATCATATTCCATGCTGAATCATTATTATATTATACAATGCTTCCGCTGTTTATTTTTAGTTGTCACGTGTTGTTTATTGCTTCTGCTATTGTTCATGTTATTTCCTTCCACTGCATACATTACCAAATGAGGGCATAGTTTCCCCACTGACTCACCAAGGCCCTCACTGCTAGTTGGAAGCCTCTGGCATTTTGGGAAATGCGCTTGAAGTCATGTGGAAAACAGGGTATGGGGAACCAGTTGAGTGGCTCCAGATTTGGGTCGTTACAAACATTGACAAATTGGTTTAAATATGATGTGCTTGATGTGCACATAGGACTACCTGAAGGTGTCTCGAATGATCCTCTAGCATTTTTGAGTAGATGATAATGTCATCAACTAACACCATAATGATATAGTCTTTGTGAAAATGAAATATCATGTTCTTGAAGTCCATGAACACTTATATCTAATTTGGTAAAACCGAACAACATCAATACATATTCATATAGCATGTATCTACTCCAAAACAATTTCATTGGGATTTCCTCCTCTCAAACCCACAACAGGTGGGAACTCAATCAAATATCAATTTTAGAGAAAAACTATAATACATATAACTAATGAAAATTATCATTAAACCATCTAAAAGGATATCTATTCTTCAATATCACCTGGTTTAGATTTAGATAATAAATATAAATCCAAAGACAACCATCCACTTTCTTAATGAACAATATAGGTGCACCCCATTGTGGAATTATTATCCTGATAATTAATTGTTCTCTCAATGTAATCAAGATTTACCTTGAGAGAATTAATATCAGCTTAGAACCATATGATAAGGTGATATTGAAATAGGATTCACACCCAACATGATATATATAACAAATTTAATTACTCTATGGTGATGAATACCTATGAATTCACCTTGATATAGATCCGTGATTGGACAAAATGATGAGGGGGATACTAGTAATACCTCCTAAAGAGATAATCCCACATTCTATTCCATGATCATTCTAAGACATCTGATGTTTGGACCAACTCTTCCTGTTCCTAGTTCTTGTTCTCTAGTAATCATGTACCTCTCTTCCTTTGGTGAAGTAAAAGACACTGGTCTCCGATATCAATCAATACAAACTAAAAATCTAGTAATCCAATGCATACCAAGAATCACTTAGAATCTCATCATATCTAGTAACATGTAGTCCCATAGATATCCATAGTAAAATATGACTATTGGACACTATATAAAATATTGATGATGGTCCACGTTCGTGACCAATTGTTTTTTTTGTTAATTTTAATGATAGGATAAATTAACCATTAAGATGAGTCCGATAATTACATGTGAAGATAAGAAGGAGTGGGTAGAACTAGTTGTAGGAATGATTCATCCTTAACCTACCACTCCATCAGATTATCTTGTTGGTCAATGTATCCCAAAATGATTTCTACCAATTCTTTAGTATCTCAAGGACCTTTGGTTCCGTGTAGTGATAAATGATTTTAGAGTTGTAATTCAGGTACTATTGGACCATTATTATGAATTATTAAACTAGGATAAGAAATAATAGAATGGATTATAGGTTATGTGACCTTGTTTCCTAAACCACAGAGCATTTGTTAGATCATTCTCTACTGCACACTCTTACATGACCGACGTTAGATTAAAAAAATCTTCCCAATTATAAGAATTATAGCTCTGATTCACAAGTGTTACCATAAGATTATATTTATATGATAACTTATGTATCACGAATGAAACACATACAAAAATGGAGTTGTAAGGATAAACTCTATTTATTATATGGGATCACAAAATGTTCTCATATGATTTTACCCATAACATAAGATATAACATTCATAGCACTAACCCAATTATTATCCCTATATGTTAGTCACATTAATCCTATATATACTAAAACATAAAAGTATGATCAATTCAATTAATCAAGGAAAATAAAGATATATCATAATAGTATAGAAAAATAGATATATACCAAAATTGCAAAATTATCGTGAATATATAGCACAAATAAAGGAATTAAATTAAGGAAAAAATTTAAAGCACAATAAAAGTATATATATGGTATGTGATCCTAGATTCTTAGTCATGATCCATGAACACACCTAAATATTCATAAAAATAGTAAAAATAGTCTCGTCCATGGTAACTCAATGATTTTTCACACATATTCAAGCCAAGCACATGGAAACTCCCCTACCAAAGTAGAACATATCTATATACAATATACCATGTGATTGAATGGTCTAAAATAAAAAGAAGAAAATAATATGCTATAATACTATTTCATAACACCTCAACCCAAACCATCGGGTCTGATATGGAGGGTCAGAAGACATTATGTGAACCTCCCTATACATAATAGGATATTGACTGGCATTGAGGTATTAATTACATAAGTTGGGAAACTATACCCTCGGTATTACATTATATAAAAAAATCATAAATAAAAATAAAATAATAATTAACCATAGTAACATGCCAAAACAATGATGTAATTCATGTTATACAAGTAATAAATGAGATTCTAATGTGGTATGACAAACAAGAGTATAATTAAAGTAGGTTAATAAATAAATATATAAAATATTGTGTCTTCAAGTGTGTATCTGAGTCCACCACCAACTCCCTTCTCCTCTTATCATTCATCAACCAAAGCTCTGTTTCCCTTACTCAGATCCCTAAAATGGATCTTTCACATGAATCAGGATGATCATAAATAGTGCAAGTAATAAACCTATTAATACACCGATAATGAATCCTTAAAAAATAAGAACATTTTTAATAGGTGTATGATATGATAATAATAAATTTACAAACATTTATTTTAAACATTTATTTGTACCATACATCACATAAAGAGTGTTCATTATCTAACCATGCTTCCATGAAACCCCGACTATACCTGTTTTGTCTCTCTCCAAAAAGGATAATAAGCAGATGTTGGATGTAACCAAAAATAGCCACATTTATTTTGAATATATCACTTATAAACTTACTGGAATAATGCGTACATTCAAATTGATATTTCCCATGCCTCAATTACAACGTGTTGCTCATGAATCATTAGGTATCAAGTACACTACTCAAAAATCTACTTGGAAATGAGTGAATTAATCAAAAATCACTAGGAACTAGGAAACCCAATACTTGGATTCCAGGGATTGACTGCATCTTCAGTAGAGAATTCCATGGTATCATCATATCTCCACCTTGTGCACATGTCCACAATCTCCATTATCAATAGTCATGCATACTCCCTATAATGAAAAAATTATGGAATGGTGGTCCATCTGTTCTGAGCATCAGGAAAGATACCTCCCAAGGTAAGGTGACATACATAACAAGGTATATATTAATATAAAAGCATAACATTATGGGAATAAAGTAGCAACACATAACAACATGTGACCAAAATAAAATAAGGTAACAATCTACTGTAGCAATACTAATAAAATTAAATACCATAAAAAGTTTCATAGCCTACACACACACACCCATTTATGATCACAATTAAGCATAAACATTATGATATGCCAACATGATAATTATACCAAAGAAGATATGTGTATATGATATCCCTATAAGTTAAGGAACTTACTACCTCAATATTTTTTGTGTTATTTTAAAATATCATAAAGGAATAATAACTCAAACCACATCCATGTGTTTTTTGGATAAAACTTCTCACTGATGATTCATCGAAAAAATTCCAACTATTTTATTTCCAAAATAAATAAATTTCCACATGAAATAATAGTTTATCTATCTTGGATAATGCTGAATAAACATGATAATTACGTATTATATTTCTTGATAATTCTAGTTTATTTATTAGTAAATAGTTAAAATCCACATGCCATAATAACCATCTGTCTCTAGAATAATCCATGATGGAGAAGAATGATTCTTATATTTCTATTCTATCATTCTGGGTTCTTATAATATTATGAGTTATTATTAATTTATTTCCAGAAATCTTCAGATGTATAATACCACAACTGAATGTCAAAATATTTTTAGAGAACATAATTGGGTTTCATATTTTGAAAACACAACACCTAGAATAGAGGCGATAAGTGAAATTATTCCATGCCTAACACTGGAAGAAGGGTTCATATAGAATGAAAAAGGCTTTACAACATTGTACAAGAAAAACCATGGAATATTTAGACTGAATAATGTAACAAAATATGAAGTCCACATTTGTTGTTATATTTTAGAAATAAAAAATCTACATACAGGGTCACAATATTAAAAATCACAAAATAAATATCAAAATTTATTTTTTATTTTATGCTATCCTTAATTATAGAGTGTTTATTATTCGAAAATATTTTATTTAAGGGATAATGAATAAAATGTATTAGATCCCAATTTTTTTTATTTTAAGGTAATTGAAAAGTGTTATAGGTTTGATTTATGGAAGAAGAAGATGAAATAGAGAAAAAAATGTTATCCTCATAAAAGGTTCTATATAACGATAAAATTATTTTACACTTATAAATTTCATATCCATTGAATGATGGGAAGGATTTGAACAATACACATCCTAACACTCATTTTTACATGAATATTTTTTATAATATAAATAAATAATTTCATTTTGTTTGTTTTATTTACCATGAAATTAAAAATTTATTTAAAATGTGAGAAATATCAATTGAAGGTATAATATGCCTAAAAATAGTTACAAAATTTGAATTTAGAAGTTTTACATTACATAATAATATATTTTCAAATTTCAAAATGTGTTTGAATTAAATTATAGGTAAATAAATTGGCCAGCACAATAGCCCTCACCCTAAAAGGCCTACAATCCTCTTGTCCAATAGGGAATGAAAATTCCTAAGATGATGGCTATTAAGTTGTATGAGAGGATTAGACCACACAATATAAACATGTATCTTGTGGGGAAAGGATCGTAGTGGGCCCATGCATGTCAGTACTGGCCAATGTAGGTGTGTATGAGTGTGTGTGAGAGCCCATCTATACAATTGGCTTTTGATTTGGTAAGGAAATATATTATAATGTATACAAAAGATCCCAGGAGCTCCACTAGATTTGGGATGAATACCTCATGAATATTATTCCCCCACATACTTAAACACCAAAATTCCATGCTCAGCTCCACACACCTCCACTCAGATACTCCCTCTAGCATTCTTCGCTGTCTACTAAGTTCAATGTTGTCAGACCATCATTTTCACTTGTTGGAAACCACCATGACTGCCACATGGGAAGCTACAGATCCATAAAATGACCTCTACTGATGCTTTTTATCACCATGTATCACTTGCAGGACTCTAATATACTTCAATAAAGTCCATTCAAAAGGGTTATTAAGCCATTATTTCAATGGGAGCTCAATTAATCCTCTTTGAAGGCTCGATGGTTTGAGGAGGAACTCTACGCAACTGACACACTCACTATAACATGCAGTCACCAATGAAGTCATGATTTCACCACATGTTTAATGATTCACTTTGGAGATACCAAAATTGGAAGTGGTATTGTCTTTCTAGTTTTATAGAGGCTACTCTTCTACTTATGGGATATACCATATAAACATATATGAGAATCTCTTGAAACAATAGCTATGCCATAGGAATTTACATGGCACTGTGGGGGTTTTCGAGAAGGTAGTGGCTTGATTTTGATGAAAATGACCACACCATGGTTCTTTCACAACAATTTAGGGGTGTCAATATTGGTAGTAACTTATAAATAATTAAAGAAGAATGTTTTACTAAGGATACTATATAATACCATTACCATTCATTCCATACACAAAAATAACGAATATATTCAACAATAACCATTCCCACACAAAAAATCATATATGCAGTAAAAAAACTAGACACAATGATATCCTCAATTACGTTTTAGATACACCAAGTGTCTCAATGAATATTTAAGTAAAATAAAATCTTGTAAATCATCCACATTTATGGAGTTAAATTCACTCCATAACACAAGGGAAATAACAAAACTCTTGATTGAATAAACAAATTTGAATGGATAGCTTCTTCAAATAAAATATTTTTTAAGAAAAATGATATTAGAGGGAGAATTATATGAGATATTTATCTGGATAATAAAAAATAATAGGAGGATTCTATGAAATATGTTGACCACATTGGGAACTATATTGAGCAGACTCCTCGAAAAATGGAATGAGTGGGACATAACTGAAGCAACTATGGATTTTTTTCTACAATTTTTTATAATCTATTTTATTCCAGAATTATTTCTAAACATCTTACTCCCATTATTTCTTATTTAATAGATAGGTATAAGACTAGCGTTATTGGGTGAATGGGAGGTGACCCAACTGTAATTCGAAAGTCCATGAGATTTTATTGTTTTTCATGAATCGATTTTATTTGTTAAATGGTTACCAATTATTAATTTTAGAAATTAATGTAAATGTGATTGGTATTGTGTTTGATTATGAATTTTAACAATTGCCTTGATTAATAAATTTCCACTCCCAATAATTGGTTTTGGATCAAATTGATTTTTTAGTCTATGGATAAGGGGATAGTGTGTACTGATTACTAAAAATGTGAGGAAGAAATATAGATCTCACATGGATACATGGAAATTCTAATACATGATTAGGTATTTACTAGGTAATTAAAAGGATAATAATTTTGACTTTCACACAATGAAAGAAGAATAGTCCATGAAATTAAATTCTGAGGATTATATTTATCATTATTAAAAACATTGAAAGTTGAAAAATAATATGTGATTATGAATACATTCATTTAATAAATTCATTATGATAAGATATTAATATAGAAAACACTATGATAACATTACAAAAGGGGATCCAACCCAATCCCTACTAAATTGTCTATCATCTTAAATCCTTAAAGTCTTGTTTACATATATTAATAATCCTAGATATATTGTTCTGTAATTTAAATTTTCACCTATGAAATCTTGATTAAATCACTTATTGTTGGAGTTGACATTTGTTAAAACTACTACTACAACCCTAGGGGTGATTAAAAAACATTTTCGATACCCCAAAATAGGGGTGTGTCACAAAAGTTTAAAATCTTCTTACCCTAACACAGCTCTTATTTACCCATACACATCTTTTAGGAATTTGATGTTACCCTTATGCAGTGAGGGACTGCCCATACATTGTGCCTAAGGTACCATTACGTAATCATTATAAGTTGGCTTTTAACATAACATAGTGAGAGAGATACCATTATGAAAACATTAATAACTCTATATAAACCTCACAAAATTCAAAATTACCCTTACAGAAGAATTTTTTACCCTTAAATGACTATAGAAAACCCACTGGTACCCTTATACAAATTCTTCTACCTTTACAAAAAACATATATTTAATTAGTTAACCTTACATGGCCTATGGAAAAGAAGATCTACCCATCCATAAATGAATAATATTCCACATTTCCCTTACTCAGAGTCCTAAAAATACTACATTCCCTTACACAAGAATTAAGAAGTCACATTAACCTTATTTATCCCATATAAATCCATGGTTATCTTTACACAACCTCATAAAACCATATGTAAAGGTAATTGTTATTGAAAAAATAATTCTTTACATAAAAATAATTGTAAATTAAAATAAAATAGGGTTCAGGGATTAATTATATTTGAGAATATTAGATCTACTATAAGGAAAAGGATAGAATGATGCCACTAAACTGAGATCTGAAACACCATCATCAGATTTTGGTTATCTAAATCTCTTCCAAACATATCTATGATACAATATGTTGGTCTAATGACTCTATTACGATTAAACCATCAAAATATATCCAGAATAACTTTCTAGAAAAAAATAATGTTCTATGATGATCCCATGCTACGGTGTTCAGAACTTATAAGACACACCGCATTGAAACAGAAAAACTATTCAAAATAAACCAAACAATAGTTCTAAAATATAATGATTTAAGGAATGAAAGAAAAATAATAACATAATTATTACCTGGTTTAGGAGTGAGTAAAAACCCAAGAGTAAATTCTTCTATGCGTTGATTAAGAAATTTTAAGATGATTTCAATCCCATTATATTTGACCAATTGATCCTGAAAAATATTTATTGTACGAACCAATTGATGAAACTAATATTTATATTTTCTGATATACATGGAATGTTATTACATGTTTCAAGTATCATATTAACCATAACATCATCTGATTAAAAACTCCCATCACCTAAATTACATATATCGGTACACAAAACCTGTTTTTAGAATCTCTGAGAAATGAATCTTATGTATTTTCACTAATGTTTCATACTTATCTCATTTTTTATAAACCTGTAAGGTAAAAATATTATGTATCCATTGGAATAAATACAATATAAGAAAATAATTTTCATCTTCCATCTTTCCACTATCATAATCATAAAAGGTGGTGGGGTTTAACAACCAATTATTCATCCTCTAGTTTTCATATATTAGTCAGTATCATTCATTTTTCATAACATTTTGATGTCCAAAATACCTTTCTACCACTGTATAATCTCTATCTATTATTGGATGTAATATTTTTATAACCTATAATTCTAGAAAATATAAATCTTTACCTAGAAAAAGGTTTTCACAACTAATCCTAAGAACATACCATTATAGTTTTCCCACCTAGTAACTCACCTTATGCACTAATAATGAGATGTAAGAGGAAATACACATCTAAACTTATCTAAAAATACTAGAAGAAATAAAACTCTCCATCATATCTAATAATTACATAAGGAAATAAACATCAACAACTAGAGGATATACACATCTCCAAATCTATGAGTATATACGGTTCCAGGCTCTAGAGGAAATAAAATTTTCTAGGGGTAAATTTGTATAATAGAATACTATAAGAAATAAAAATCTCTATGGTAGTATTTTTATATCATGTATTCACAATCCTAGGAATGATAGTAAAGAGTAGATATATTATCGAGTGCATCTTGTGCACCTTGATTCATATTATATGGAAAAGCATTGGTGTCTCTACTCTTTTAAATTTCTATTACTAAATTCACAAGCTAAGGATACCGGAGGAAGTACCCATCTCTATCCATACCATCTACCATATTCTCAAATATATTATTCTTATGGAACTAACCCTTTTAATCTATCTTGTACCAGATAGGATAGAAGAACTACCCATATCCAAAACCCTTTATAAATATCCAATATCTCTCATACCAAAAAATGAGATGTGTATAATTAAATACATATATAAGTCATCATTATTCTCTACCCAAATTAGTGGCTGATAGGGATCATAATAAAAAACCTCATACTGTAACCCCAGATGGAGGGTGATTATAAATAATATCCACCACCATATCCCATTTCATTTTATGTACATTGATCATAATTATCATCAAATGTCAAGTAGTTGTTTTTCACAATAATAAACTCAATCACAATCAAGGAATCCAATATCAAAAATACAAGAATTATCATTTGTCAATATAACTGTTAAATGATTCATAATAAAGTCCCACGTTCTAATCCCATAAAACTTTAATCATATTTTAATAACATTTTATTTTTTTATTGGATTATCCAGCAAGAATCAATTCAACAGATAATATCTAACTTTTTTATTTAAAAAAAGACCAAATTATTATAAGTAGCTCATGATACTTTACTAGATTTACCTATATCGAACATATATATTTACTAGAAATATTTCCCTATATTACACACATAGTATCGATTCTCCGACATTATTATTTTTCAATTATTCATGGAATATTATTTATTCAATTAAATGGAATCCCATGATATGATATATTTGATTACATTGATATCATTTAGTTAACTCTTATATAGTTAACATTATTAGAAACACATATACAGTGATCTATAGATCACTTAAGAAACAATCCATTTAATAAATTATCTGACATTGATTATGATTCACACACCATTATCAAGAATTTTGTGATAATTCAACTTCATGTCTTAAGACATAACATGAACGTCATACTTTCAGTTTATAATTCAATAGATAATTTTATTTTCATTTAACTAGAACAAAAATTAATTATTTTATAATGAATTTCATAGTTTCCATAAATATTTTCTACATAATAGAATAAGAGTCATTTTAGAGTCTAATGATCATCTCACTTTCCTATATTGACTTATTATTCCTAATAAATCATTATTTTTCTCCAATCACCACCTCCAATGGTGACGTAATTAATCCAAGTTGTTATTTAAGATCCACTCTTATAATCACAATGTCTCAAAAAATATTCTTATTACAATCATCAGCACATAATAATAATAATAATAATTACATGTATAAATAGAGTATATCTGGAAACCAGTTTATCATTTGACACTCTAGGGATCCACACTAATTCCTTAACGTGGTACCTGGAGAAATGTAGCAATGAAACATGAATCTTCACAAGTTTATAGTGTTTATTCATTTATTATTATTTTAATATAATAACTTCTCATTTATGTATTCATAAAATACTCCAATTATCCCTATAATATTCTCCAAATGATCCAATAATCGTTCCAATGTTACAGGGAGGTTGAGATGATTCCACGAAAACTTTTAGCATAAAACATGACATTGTCACACACCCTCATGCACCACTTGTAGTTTTTTCTAGTCAAAGGGTTCCAGTTGGGTCCCCCATGTGTCACCCTTGTATCTCATTCATGCAGCTTGTTTTCATGGAAGAAGTAATATCATCTAATCATAGATTGGACACCCCTGGAGTGCTGGTTCAGTTCATTCCACGAAGATCAGGGGTGGCCGGTATGGCTATGTGTGATTTATTTTTATCACGTTGAATATATGACCTTGGGAAATATAGGTCATGCACACTGAAAGGTTCACATGTCCCTATGGGAACCATTCGATTGTGGTGATCATATGGATGTAGGGCCTCCACACAAGTTCCATGTACACGGTGAATTAATATCACCAGTGTTGTCCAATTAAAGGATCTGACACCATTGATGAATTCCTCTATCATGCATTTTATGAGTGCACACTCATGTGGTTATGGGATACATTGTTCCATCATATTTATTCATCCACATATCCGATGGACCATAGTTACTTTCCACACATTTATTATAACTAACCAGCCTAATATTTCACAAAACTGGTAGCCGGACTAGTCTTCCACTAGCCTAAAAGTCATTCCTGATCACCAATGGCTGACAACTAGTTCATAGGATTACAAAAATAATCTTTGGAAACATTTTCACCCCTAAAAAATTAATGAAAAAACCCCACATGGAAAAAAAATAATAATAATCCAACAATGTATTTGTTTTGAATAAATAAATAAGAGCATCTCATAAATTGATTTCCAATGAGACAGAATTCTCAATCCCCATGGGCTACATGTCTGAGAAAATTTGTTACATCAATACCATTTTTCATTGGATCACCCTTTTTCCACTGCACCTGATTCATTTCAAGATAAATAGAGAGAATAAAAAATCACAGAAGAATCTTCATGACCATCATATCATAATAATATAATTTTATGTCATAATTTGTTAATTTAGGCTACTAATTTTAATAAATAAGTCCAATTAGGACTAGAATTCTCTACAAATTAACCGTCAATCTATTTATTGAATTGATTCCAAAATAGATCCATTATATTCATACTTTAAATACATATACTTGGGAATATTAATTATTAACTAATTATATATATATATTAGTAAATCATGAAATTATCTAAAAAAATAAATTTTCATCTCGTTATGTTATATCTAAAAATATAAAACAAAATTAAGAAAACATGGTTCCATTAAAAATATTTAAATAATAAAATACATAATCATTCATTCATGATTATAATATTTGATCCTCTTTATCAAGAGATAAGTTTCCAGAATAAAAACTTCTCTTTACATTTTCTAAAAATCTATTCATCATGTTTCAAAAAAAACTACAATCATTGTTTAGTAATTTTTTTATACTATATAATTATTGTATTTAAAAAATGGTGATAAATTGAGTCGAAATAACTATACCTAAATCCCAGATACCAAGAGTATTTATTAATTTTCCTCTAGAAACCTCTTAATTCTCTCCATGAAAAATGAGATTAGATTTTATGGATTAAATATTTCATTAAATTAAATATAGGAAACACCTAAGATAATTAGTTTATTTGATTGAATATTATTATTATTAAAATTACTTATTTCATTAATAATTATGATATTTAAATAAAATTATTAAATTCCCACCAAAATAAAAATAAAAATCTTTGAATTTGATTAATAAATCCATTAAATACATATAAATTAAGTGGAATGCGTAATATTTTCCTTTTCCCTCATTACATTAATTACAAAATTAGATAAAAAATTACCTTTGAAAATAAAAATTACCATAAGTAGGAATGTGCACCTTAAGGTGAAACCAAAGATATTACATGCCCTCTCATTGATATACTTCATCGATCCTCAGCTAAATCAAATTAAATCAATTTATTGATTTAATTGTCTTGATCACACCACATCACACCTTCACACTGCATTGTGCCTTCAAATGATGATAATTTGTTCCATCGATCAAATGGTTCAGATAAAAATACATCATTAACTGAAGGAAAATTTCAATTCCACTAATCATGGTTCTATAGCTAATAATGAATTTTAAGATCATCAATTCGATGACCACTGTTCTCATTAGATATAATTAACTCACCTTTTTTCTTCTTTTTCCCGCTATCATGAACCACAAAAATGATATAAAACCATGATAATGACACTATTTATTTTCTCCAAAAATTTCACTGATGTATTTTAATATTATGAGGATAATAGAAATGTATGTTTGTGCAATGACTTAAAAGATAATTCTTTGAAATGTTAGAGATATGGTAAAATTAAAACGAACATCTCACTATAGTAACATTTAATCCATATGTTTAATCACTGCATTCATGTTCTTATTAGATTTGTTTCTTTATAAGCTAAATAATGGTATATCGTTTTCAAAGTACGGTTTAACACTATTCTAACATTTATTGAAAATGGGGGGAAACATGTATCTATAATATCGCTAAAATAGTAATTTGAATTTTTATAATCATTATGGCATTAAAACCATATTTAGATATAAAATCAAATTATATAATCCATCCATCATGTTCATCATGTTTTTTCCTTCGAATCATAAAAATATTTATGATATTATAAAACATATCTCTAAGAATAACCTTATTCTAATGATTTTATTGATTTCATTATAATTCCATTACATTCGTATCTTTTTAATATTAGTAATATGTAAATTTCATGTAAATATTGAATCCAGATAAGATAAGATCTAATATTTGATTCGAAGGCTGACAATAATCATGCAAAATAACTTATATCAAAGATCCATGCATATTTTTTAGTTGATCTGTTATTCTATAACTAATTCTCAAACTCCACTTATAACATGTATGCGGAGTAAAATTAATAACCCTTTGTGTCCTGGAAATTGTCTCTAAATTAGAATATATATTTTACTTTACATAAAAAATATAGTTACTAAATTTTATTTATTATGTATTTAAAAATATTCACCGATATCACAAAAATAACGTAATGTAAAAATAAAATAAAAATATCATAAAAATTAAAATCTTCATTTTAAACAAAATGAAGATGTTTTTTTTCAATCTATCACTTTATTAAAGATGAAATAATAGTTTTACACTATTTATTAAAAAATAAATATTTCTTGAAAAGCTTCTTATAGTGGTCAACTAAACCTCTAGATAACATCATTTAGTAAAACTGAGTTTTATTAAATCCAATGAAACTAAAAAGGGGGAAATATTACATGTATAGATAAATTCATTCATTGAGGGAAGATGTAATACTAAATTCCCACACCATTAGAAATTTTTGTCCTTAGAAAAAAAAATCCACAAATAGACCGATAAATATATCAATTCCTCATAAAATTATTAATTTACAAAGAATGAAAATTTTATGTTTATGTGTAATAAAAAATAGAATGTATTATCAATGAATAATATATTACTTATGTATAATATAAAACATTCTATTATCTCATAAACATTTTAAGAGATGCTACAATTCCAAATAAATCATTATAATGAATCTATTCCATTCAAATAATCTTCCCTATATGAATAGAATATAAAACAACATGTTTCTATAAATAATTTATGTTACATAGTGCATATATACTTATGTATTATCCACATATTTTATCACATGCAACTGACAAAAATATAAATATATTCATTTTCACAATCTGACAACAACACTCCACAATGTATGGCCAATTATTTACTTATATTGAAAATCATGATTTTTCAAGTAATGGTACATATATGATGTAGTCATAAACAATTAAATCTGAAGAAACTATTTATAATTCATTTTAATAAAGGTAAAATTAATTCCAAAAAAAACATAACTACCAATATTAATGACCAACTTTTTTATAATCAATATCCTTAATTACTAAGGAATTTACATGACTAGACATGGGGTAAGGGACATAAGCACAATTATAATGTTTCTCTCCCATATATTAGAAGTAAATGGTTGATTTAATATCCCCAATGAAAATTATCTAATTTTAATATAATAAAGTAAAAAATATATATCAAATAAAATATCACATGACATGTTCAAAACTACTCAATTTTAAAATCGAATATATATATATATATATATATATATATATACTTGCGTTTGTTTGTGTGTTTCTGTATGAGGAAAAATTATAATATTAACTTATAAAAGTGTGATAATATATCAATTTTTTCTCCAAAAGTTCATATAATTTTTGCATCCATCATTTCAATATAATCCCATGATCCCCACCTCTAAGATTCAAAATTTGGTTTTTTACATAGTAATATTTTATCTCTTGAAATATACCCATCCAACACTTCCCAATAGATTACAACACAACTCAATAATCACAAAATCTATGTGCATCTCCTCTCTCAATATACTCACTATATATACCATATGAAAATATACTTGCTATAAATTAATAACATTACATAACAATTCATCATTTAATTTGTGTAAACTAACAAGTAATTGAGATTTTAAAAGATTAAAATAATGTCTCAATGTTATAACAGATCACCTTTAAAACATTACATAAACACATTTCTCCCTTATATTCACTTTAATAGTCCACAATTTAAATTAAATTATATATATCATATATGTTTTTATTGGAACTAATGACAAAAAGCTATATTAATGTATATATATCACTTCATTTTACAAATATTTGTGCAAGTAAATTTTATATAAAACCTTATTTCTATTTGATAATTATTTGAAAAATAATCATTGATATTCAAATTTATATTTCATTAGCACCTCTTTACCACTTGTAAAGAACCACTTGTTACATGGATTATAACTCTTTCTTGTAGCTAAAAATTCATTATCCATTTCTTATAACTGTGAGTTATTTGGAATACTCTTTATCTTATTCTAAAGTATCTAAATTTCTATAAATCCATTCAATTTATTTCATCAATAGATAATTACACAATATTATTAACATTTTCACGTCACATAAATAAGTTCACTCTACTAATTTCATTATATTAATTCATATTTACTAGTCGTGATTATTATATTAATATCATAAATATACACTCTAATAATAAGGCCAACAACATAATTCAATCCTCTTTTTTCACACTGACTATCAACAACCAAACTATTCATCTATTCCAACCATCCACAAAGTTAAATACAAAATATTCCAATTAGTTATGTTTTTATTAAAATATCCCATAGTTAAACCGTTATTTCCCTATTTCAAAATATAATATCATGGAGGTCTTGGATCAGATAAGTGTACAGATATTTCGAATTTATTTAAAAATGTTCCTCATGAATTTAATAATTTTATTATTTAATACTTCCTAATTTCATGTGTATTAAATTTTTTATTTAAAAAGTTCACGTTAGGATTGATTTATAGGATTTTATAAATGATTATGCTAAGATAGAGAAATCATATGATAAGACTTTTGTGTTAAGGAATGATTATTTTGAGGATTTAAACCTCAAAAAATTGGATAATATTTTACTATGATAAGTATGTATAATTGAAGAATGAATAATTAAGAAGTACTTTGAAATATTACAAAGGGTTAAGAATGACGAGTTATGAAAACATTTTCAAAATATGTACCATATGTTATTTATTATAGAATAATTTGATGTGTCGTATTGTGGCATAGTTACATGTTCCATAATGAAATTGCGGAAAGGATTGAACATTAGAGGTCGAAATACATTATGGTTTTTTTGTAGGAGTACAAAATTATGGAATCATGAGGGGAGAACTACATGAAAATTTTAGCATAATCAAATTTGTGTTATTGTGTAATATTAATGATCTAAAAATGAATAAATATATTGATTTGGTGTCTTGGATTAAATGAGAATATATTTAACCATTATTATCTTAATATACATTTTTATGATGTGATTTAAAGAGAGGAATTTAAATGGACATCATAAAAGGATGAAATTATCTAGTTTAATTTATTTCAAATACATTAGGATTCTATTTCATGGTAAACAAGAATCAAATAAATTGTTCTTATAAATTCCTGGAGGTGTAAACACTTTGTGATATGTTTCAGTTAATGGTGATTGGATGATTGAATTTTTATAATTTCAATTTTCTTGAGAATATAAATTGCAATCAACGCATTCTACATAATGTGTTAACCCACTCATTAATAATATTGAATTTAATTTCATTTCCTACCAACCTTTAAACTCTAAAATATATTTTTAAAATTAATCATGATTATTATTTCTTTTATCTATTAAATAATATATTTTGAAACATTACGAGTATATGGTAACAATAAATGTACTTTAGGATTGATCATAATTTGAAATTAAAGGATCCATGATTGATGAGAGAAACTTTTTTTTGTTAAGATAGATCATAATGTTTGATGAATCATGGTTATAATGTGAATGATATTAATGAAAGGAAATAAAATTTCATTTCATTTCTAAGAATTAAATATAAAATCTATGGTTTATTTATATTCTTGAAAACTGTGGATTTAATTATATGTTTATATGATTCTTGAAATTTAATTAATTATTTATAGTTGTTTTATTTTTCTGTTTATTATGTTTAATATTTGGATTTGATGTGTGTGTTTTTTATTATGGTGTAGATATCTATTCATGTGTACAAGAACGAACTTATTTGTGTGGTAATTGGTAGTTCAAATTATATTATAAAATTCATGTTGAATTTAATAATTTTATGAGTTAATATAGACAAATCTTATGTGTTTTCAAAATTTTATATACAAATAATAATTAGGATTGATTATGAAGATTTTGGAAATAATTACATCATGAATAGAGAAATCAAAACACATTACTTTTATGTTGAAATGTTTTTATTTTGAGAATTTAAATCTAGAATTGATGGATAATATTATTTTGTGTTCATTTAGTACAATTAAAGTATGAATATTTAAAACAAAATTACTTTATAGAGTGATCAAGATGAAAAATTGTCCAAATATTCAAATATTTTGATAAGAATAACCACAAGGCCATTATTATGATGTATTTTGATGTGTTTCACTTAGAGAATATGAAATGATTTTCTAAAGAGTAATTCATTATGATTTCACACCATTATTGTAGTATAAGTTTTGTTTTACAAAAACATTAAAAATACACATGGTCATTTCAGAGAGAAATAATTGATTGTTTGAAGGGAATAATTTCACTATAAATTTATGAAGTATGGATATCTATTTCTTAATTAATTCTGGATTAGGCCATCTTTCATGGTTAACATGTGTGAAATCATTTGTTCTTATGAATTTATTTGGGGGGGGGGGTTAAACACATTATACTGTGTTTTATAATGAAGGGTGATTGAATAACTGATTTATTTATTTTATATTTCTTATATATATTGGTTTCTTTCATTTATTTATATTTTCATATATATTCTTCTTTCATTAAAAATTATCCTTGTTTAATTATTGATGAATTTACATTTAATTCATGAATTATTTTATTTAATTCTCTTTTTAATCAAGGAAAGGGTTTGTGTATAAAGTGTTCAAATATTATTTTGGACAACCTATTTATTAAATATACTAAATTATTTTAAATTAACGAAAAATTATTTTGAAAATTAATGAACATATTACAAGATAAAGGGGTTTTTAGATTCAATTATAACATTAATTATAATCAATTATTATGAATGTTCAAACTATAATTATCTCATGAACCTAGATTTATATAAACATTATATTATTTTAGAATATATAGTACATTAAAGATATTTTAGTTTCTTTTCAGTAGAATATTTAGATCACCAAATCATTTGAATCAAAGTTTCATACTCAGGATCATATTCTCAATGGGTTCAAACATATAATTTTTATGTACTATTCTTTAGTTGTTAATCATCAGAATGATATATTTTATAAATTAAAAAATTTATTTCCATGAGAATTAATGATTCCACGAGAGTTTTGACATAAAAATTAATCCCTAAACAATTTTAAAAAATGGTTATAATTTTTTCAATGACCTATACATTTAACACCTAGAGATTTTAAAGGAATAAAATTGTGTTTGATAGCACGTATAATAAGAAACACCATGCATGTGAGTGAATATAACACCATGAAACATCATGAAATATTTATTTTTTAAAAAAATTATAAATATTTTAAAACACTTAACATTGAATTTGTCTTTCATCACAAAAAAACAACATTCCTCAATAACTTTTGTTGCTTGAAAGACCTAATTTTCTCGAACAACAATATACTATTAATATTTTTATTCATTATAATATTATAAACTGGATAATAAACTGTTGATAATGAATATGATTAACTAAAATTTTAAAATATATAGTATTCAAATGTTATTAGTTATCTATTTATTAGTAAAAAATTTAGAATCATTTAAAAAGGAAAAAACTAATTTCAGAAAAACATTATTTTATTTATACAAATTTTTTCATAAAAAAATACACATTTGTTTCATAAAAAACCTAGGAATACCATTGGTTCATACCAAAATATTTACCTCAAGAATAGGTAACATTCATCAATGAACATTTTTGTTTTATCTATTCCTCAAAACCTTTAAATTATTTTTATATATTTCTTATATAATAATATATGTATAATATATATACTATTAGTTTGTTATTATAAGGTTAATATATAAAAAATAACATACTTCTATCAAATGGGTTATGAAATTAGCGTTCGGGTTTATGGAAGACTACCACCTCCCAAACTGAAGTTGTTCGCTTTCCATTACCACCTTTCATGATTTGAAATAATGATGTAAATTATTTTTATTTATAATATATAAAATATATAGCATATTTATTATTTTATTCTGGTTCAATAATTTTTATATCACACATACCTTCATGATTTCCATTCTATGGGAATACGATTACTTCGTTCGTGTGTACAATGGATTACCATCTTACGAAGAGATATGATTCATTCATGCAATACATGGAATTACATAAAAATGAGTTCAATAAATTTTGTTGATATTCATTAAATAAATATTATTATTTAATAAAAACATGCACTTAATTTTTCATTATTTCTAATTTTAATCAAAATGAAAAAAGATATTCATGTGTATGTACAACCTACCGTCTCCATGAACGGTGCATTTTATTTCATATCACGAAATTTTATTGAATAATATAAATATTTCTATATTGAAAATATATGTTATTTATATAATGGTTTATATTCTTGAGATTATTAAATCACTATCTAAGTAATATAAAAAATAATAATAATTCAAAACTAGTGAAAAAAACAAAGTGGTTGTTACATCAAGTTGAACATTAAAATTTAATTACTGATAAACGAGAAATATAAAGAAAAAAAATAATATATGATATTATATATATGAATAAGGTTATTTAAGAGATTTATAATAAACATATATTTTTTACACAAGAGTTTTTAAAAATTATGATGTAAGTCAATACATAAAGTAATGGCTTCTCTCATCTGGAATTTATTTCTGTGAGATATATGCCACATTCACCAATTATTTTAATTTGTGTTGTATAAAATTTCAATGATATTATTGTATTATTACTATAATAAAATTTATGGGTATTTTTATATCCACTTTAGTATCTCTTTTTTATGTGGTTTATGGTTTAAATCATAACAAAGAAGTACGAGATTTTCATATCAATTTTTATTCTTTTAGACGTATGTTACGTTATAAAACTGTGATATTTTATGAGGCGTATATACTATCACTCTGAAATATTATATCATGAATATTATTATTTTTATGTTATTATAATTTTAATTTTATGTATTTATTTCACAATGATTACATTTAAATGATACCAAAGTTGTAAGAGTTTCATGTTACAATCTCATCATTTGTTGGGATTGATTGTGATTATGTCTCTAATGTTGAAATATTTTAATATACATCTAACTAATTCACCTGATTTTTATTATATTCTATTTATTTCATGAGAATACATATTTTTCTTTTAATTTTTCTTTATTTTTGTACTTAATATATCAATAGAATGTTTTTATTATAAATCATGTTTTCTGTATAATACACTTTTTCTTCCAAAACCATGTTTTCTAAAAAAATTAAAATGATATTTTCAAATCCGAAAGGTAATTTTCGTCAATAAATTTTTATTAAACATTTAAAATGATTCATTTATAATATTTCAAGGTTATTTTAATATAATAATATTTCTAATATGTTTTATGTTTTAAAAATTTATTTTCAAAATAAAAATTGCAATTTTCTTATAATGTATTTAATGTTATTTTAATGGTATATCCATTCATAGAAGTTAAAAACTATTGATGTAAAATATGATGATCTAGGTATATTTTTTAGTGATACCATCATCATTATTTCTCTGGATGGATTAAGATTGTTTTAAATAGATTGTTATAAAACATGTTTATTTTCCTTTGTATAACTATGTCTAAACTATATTGATATGAAACCTATTTCTTAATCATGTTTTTATGATTTTAATATGAAGGTGTTTTATTCATGATATGTTAAATGAGTATTATATGAAATATGTGATATTGATATATATTATATGAATGGTTGAGCCCTATTATTTCTCATTGGTGAGCCTGATACAACTTTTATGAATGTTTGAGCCCTATTATAGCTCCTGAAAAAGTTGTGATATTGATATAGATTATATTAAGAGTTCATCCCCCTTATACTCACATGTGAGATCGACATAGATTTTATGAGTGGTAATCCCCATTATAGATCTATAATTAATTGGTTAATGATTATATTAGAAGTCGATAATAATGTTTTTCTAATTAAAAGGGTTATAAAAGGGTTTAATGAATATGATGATCCTTGTTACCAAAAATGATTATAATTTCATGTTATAGGTTTTTATTTTTTCTCACGAACAATATTAATATTAGATGGCTCATTATTATTGATTCTGATTTCACTTTTCTTTTACATGTATTCATATATGATGATCATGAAAATTATGAGTATGGATTAACTTATGATTTTCTCATGCACTCTTATTACGTCATTATACCCTATTACACATATTATTCCCATTAAGGACATTCAATTACTAATTATTATTTTTAAACTTACTAAGAATTTGATCTCACCCTTTTTATATTTCATTTTTACCAGGTTATAAATAATTTTGAAGAATGTGTAATGTATATAAGGTATTTCATTTGGATAAAGATGATTTATTAATGTGAAAAAAGAAAATCTCGATTAAGTAAGTGGAATGATCATTTAATGTCATTTAAATTATTTATATAGGATTTTTTTCATAATTTCATAAAAATATAAAACTAAATGTTCCACAGTGATATAATTTATTCAAATTTTCTTTTAATGTTTTAAGGTTTGGATGGAAAAAATGGGTCAGCCTTATTAGAATCAAATCTTGAAAAGTAAAGATTACGATTTGAGCACTGAATCTAGGAGTGTTGGTTCTGGGGATTTATTGTTGGTATTAGAGTTCCTTTTAGATAACATTTGATATTAAGATATTTTAATATGAGGTTATCTTATAAGTTTTGGATACCTTAATATGTCTATGAGCTTGAGGATGAACATAATTTCAACATTTTAGACACCCTTTTGAGGTTTTAAGAATTAAATATTTTGAGGTTATTGTTGAAATTTTTGAAGAAATTTTATTTGGTTGGGGTATTTGTAACCCCTAAAATAATTAATATTTTTTATTTATGGTGTATTTATTTTTTCTTAATTAAATAATAAAAGGATAAACTAAAGGCTATCTGAAAACCCATCACATCCAAAAAGGTCAAGGGGTTGAACTCACAACCAAAGGGTAACATGAGTGTGTTGCCTACCACTAGCCTATATGATATCCTAGTTAGTATGATAGTTTTATAAGTAATGATTAATTTTATTTAATAAACATATATATTTATATTTTAGGAATAAAATTTAAATTATCTTGGAAGAAAATATAATCTATTTCTACAAATACATGTGTTTCAAAATTAGTAATACAATGTTTAAAGTATGTAATGGATAATTACATACAGAATGATTTGGTCGGAATTTGTGTGTATTACTGTTGAATTTTGGAGATTAATTTCTACTAATTTTGGTAACCATATTACCGTATGATGACCATTATTGTTTTTATTAATATCCATAAGATAGGTGGAATATATTTTTACACCTTTTATGGTTATGTGGCCTTTAAATGTTTATTTTAGTTCTTCTAGCATGAATAAAAAATATTTAATACTCATAGTTTGGGAAAATGGTTATGATTATTGTAGAAACTAATTAATGTATGAAATTATAATTTTTATGTATGTATATTTCATTATGTTTTCATTCTAGATGGTAAGTGAGTTCCTCAACATTAGTAAAACTATCTTGTAACAATATTTTATACCAGTACCATCATCTCTAATGATATCAATGACCAATTTCACAACTCTATGGTTTATGGTTTTTTGATTGTAAACATTCTATTGATATTTCACATTATAGTGTTCAATGATCTCTATCACTTTATATAATTAATTAGGATGTAATTTTTTCTTCCATTTACAAATCCTCACTCCCCACATAAGTTATCTTATTTGGAAACATGGTATTTATTAATTTAGATGACCCTTGTACTTCAATTTCACAGTTAGAAAAAAGATTTTTTATTAGACCTTTTTATGTTATAGGTTTATAATATATTTTTTCAATTTACAACCCTTGATTTCGGATATAAAGATAAATAATGAGGACATGATTTATTAAATTGGACGTGACACCCTAAGATTTTAAAAGATGAAAATCATGTTTGATTGCATGTATGAAGTGAAACACCAACTGTGTAACAGATTATAACAACCCATGACATTGTGAAATATTTAGTTCTTCAGTAATTTTAATATAGTTCATTATGAACAACATTTATTTTATCTTGTTTTACCCATAATAGTGAGTTTCATTGATATAACGTGTTACACACCATATCATGTTTTATTGAACAAAAATATACTATTAATATAAGTATTCAATATATTACTTATAAACAAGATATTGGAATGGGGAGACTGAATAGGAATAAATAAAAAATTAAAGTATTTAGTTTAAACTTATTATTAGTTATTTATTTATAAGTAAAAAATCATAATCATTTAAAATAAAACAAAACATTTCTAGAAAACTTTATTTTTATAAAAAGAGGATGAGTCATGCTACCTGAACATTTTTTAAATTTAAGTCTCAAGAATTTTATAATATTTATTGTAACACCCCAGGATTTCATAGTGTGTTATTTCTTAAAAATAATTCAATAACTTGCACTACAAGCAACACCGAGTTCAATCACACCATGACGTACAAAAAAAAGCCATTAAAAGAGGTCATGAATAGTATTAACAACATTTTGAACTTTATATAATCCTTATAATTTTAGAATCCCTATTATGAGTTTCTTAGTCATAATGCAAGAACAGATTCATTTTCAGTATTGCACTTTTATCAACTTTAATAGTGAAACCTTTTTAAATAAAATATTTTAAACTATCTGAATAAATTGGGACATCAAAAAAATTTAAAATGAAACATCCCAAGCTTCCACGGTACGCTTTCCTTTGAATAAAATAGTAGCGTGTGTTGTACGCAACCTTGAGTTTTAACACACGCCACAACCAATCAAACTAGCCGTTTTGAATAGTAATACCTAAATTTTGAAATTATATATATTTTATATTTTAAAATGGACTTCATTTTTGGATTCGGAATATCGAATTTAGCCTAAGGTGAAATTTTGGTACTTTTCGGATAACTTTCATATTTTGATGAATAGTGAAAATTACTAAATTTTAATTAAAAACAACTTTTTTAATAAAAATAATTAATAGTGATAAATTATGAATTTTAGTAGTTTTAAAGTATATTTAGAATATATTTTTACCATTTAATATAATGTTGGTCATTGTACATAATGTTACAATTAAACCAAACATAAACAAGTGTCAATCTTTTGATAGTTATTACCTCTTAAAAACACGCTTTTTGTTTTAACAGCGGGAATTAATTTTAAAATAATTTCTGCCACTTCTGTGCTTTGAATTTAGAAAAATGGATTCCATATTTGGAATCAGGATGTCCAAATTGTGTAAATAGGTAACTTTTATTTTTAGACATTTTGAATAATTACTGTGGTAAATATTTTATTTACCATGGTTAAGGGTAAATCCGGTAAATAAGGGTTAAAAAATAATATTATAATAATAAAAAATTAACCTAAAACGTGTCCTAACCTTATTGGTGAACACATAACCGACCATGAGCATCCTTGGGTCAATTTGGGGACCCCTTGGATCCACTTGTATGTGGTAGGGACACATTATATTAATAAAGTTAAAATAAAAATAAAAATGGCATAAGCTTACATCTTTTAGAAGAACAATTTTTACATAGGGTTATACATGTTGGATTTTCGATTATAAATATTCATTAGAAAGCTAAAAAGATTTCCTACATGATGATATTTTATTTATAATTTTTAGACATCAAATAAGTTAAATTATTAATTACACAATAATGATGCAATGTTTACCTCATTAATAAATCATTGAAATAAATAATATTGTAATGATTAAAATATTATATAAAACCTGTACAATTTTTATTGGTTGATGTTATTTAGAATATGAGTCATCTTATCTTCGACCTCAATGATTTTTGGACCATTATAAACCGAATATAATTATATTATAAAGTAATACTTTCACTCTTTCCTAAAGAGCCCCTCCTCTACCTTATAAAAGGAGACCACTTCTACTCATTCCTCACACCTCTCAAGCCACTTGGCTCGTCCAAACCCTGCCCAAATAAGCTCCCCACATCCCTCCACTCCTCCTTGAAGCTTCCCCATATGAAGAAATCATTTGAAGAAGTCCTTTGGTTCCAACCAAAGTGAGTTACCTAAATTAAAGGTAACGATTTCTCTTAAATTATTTTCCTTTATTTTGCTTCTCCAACCCCCAAACTCTTTTTATTTCCTTTCTTTTGTAACAACACCAGTATCCTCAATATACTAGGATGTTGTTATAAGAAGGATTCAAACTACACATACACACAACTCCATCTAATAGATGATGAACATAATGTTTCTGTGGATGGAAAACTAACGCCTCACGAAACGATGATTGTTCAAATACATCTTCCCGCCTCTCATGGTGGCCATTATGATGGCACTATAATTAAATATGATAGTAATGATATATATTTTATATATAAGCTTCTGTAATTCCATTTTATTTCATACCATTATTCGTTTCATGTTGTATATACATACGATAATTTCATTTGAGGAAGTGCGGACTACCGCCCCCTTAAAATGATATGACTCGTTCATACCACACATGGAACGTATAAAGGATGGTGTTAATGAAATTAAGTAACATATATAAAATATTATATTATACTGGAATAGTAATATACCTATGTATCATTTGGATTCAATTCTTTTAAAATAAAAATTAAATGGAAGTAGCGTTCGTGCGTACGTACGGACTACCGTCTCCACGAACGCGGTGAGATCCATCCTCCATCGTATCCATTCAAGTCTTATTCTCATTTTAGGGTTAAAAATAATGTTAATATCATTCTGATTATGAATAAGATTTAATCTATCCATTACAAACATGTCTTACGTAACCAAAAATTTAAGAAGAACGAATCGATTATCACCTGAAACGACGATAATACTAAGATATTATTAATAAAGCAATGTTAAAAGATCATATATGATATCATATTAATGTATATGATTCTTGTATAATTTAATAACAATTATTTCACCATTATACAGGAGGTTAACCGACCCCAACCAAGGAAAAGTACAAGGTAAGGGTTATTTCACAATCTCTTCATTATCCGAGGTTGTTTATATGTAATAATCTACTGGGATCTTTTTATCATCCACATCCATGTTTCTTAAAAATGTATTTAAAAACATTTTTACTATTTACTAGAATATGAGTTAAAGTCATTTATACCCTTTTTGACTTTTATAAGTGGTTTATAAAGGAATCTTTCCGTCATTTTCAAAACAAGGTCCTTTTTAACCTTTTCGACAGAATTAAGGTAAGAATGTTTTTTTACTTATACGGCGAGTGCGGTTATTTTCCGCCGTTATAAAATCTTCAAAGCTTTCCTTACAAGCTTATAATAATATTTCCAAAGAAAATGTTTTATTTTATATGGCTCTTAAATGATTTCAAAAATAGAAAGAGATATTTCTTTAAAAAGAATTTTGATTTCATCTATGTCAACATCCTTTGATGGATTTTAAGATTATTTGAAGTTGATTTATTATGATACAAAACTTCTATATTGTATTGAAGGTTTTGTGATATGTTTGATTATGGATGTGCTATTTTTATTCCATTCATAGTTTATGGTGAAATTATTGACATTTCGTATGCTAGTTTTAATACGAATGTTTATGTTATGTTTAAACCTTTTCATATGGGAATGCATTGGACTTAATAAGTGACGGGTGGAGCCCGCTATAGCTCCTCGATGCATCGGTAGGTCTCATGAGACAAACTAGTGTCTTGGAACAAGGCCTTGACAAAATCTTATTTGTAGTCTTGGCACGAGGCCTTGGCTATGTGGTTATGATAGTCTGGCATTATGCATTCCAACATTATGAAAGTGGTTATTGATATTGCATGTGATTATTCGATTAGTAGAATATCCATGCGAACAAGTAAATGGCATTATTTCATTTTACTTTTGCCATACTATGTTGAAGTTCAATTTTAAAAGGCTTTTGTTTTAGTAATTCATTGCCTTAAATGTTTATGCTTATTTTGAATGTTCCGCTATATTGTTATCCTTACTAGGCATTTGAGCTCACCCCTTTTGTATGTTTTATTTTTCCCAGGTAGTGAAGAAGTAAATTATGATTGACTTGCAGGGATATTATGAGGTGTTTATAGTGTGGACGTTGGAAACATTATGTTGTTGTAGTAGTTTTTCATTTTATGATGTAATGTAAAACTTATGAATATATCTAGTGTTTCCAAGGCTACTAAACCAATCGGTCTTTCGAGATTTGATCTTTCTTGTGATCATGCCAATGTTACGAAGTAATGCACCGACTCTGGGTAGCTGGGGTCGGGGCATTACAGTTGGTATCAGAGGAAGTTTAGTACAAACCTTGGAAGCTAGATTTAGATAAACTCTGATTAGAGCGCGTATACCTAAGATGAACTTTGAGGGTTAGTATAGAAGAACTTCCTAGAATTTTGGTATTGTAGAGATTTTGTGAGTTTTCCGAGCAATACATCCCTGTCTGGATACGAGCAGGTAGAGGCGGTTCTGGCACAGATGTACCTAGGGGTAAAACCCGAAAACACCGCTTTGAGCTAGACTCGAACGGGAACGGGTGCACGACAACGGGCCTTGCTGCACTCTTGGTTACGACACTCCCGGGGGATATGCTTAGGATAACTCTCAATTTCATTACAAATCATTATGAAGGGTTTATGAGTATATACTTCCTCAAAGAAAACATTTTTATGATTATGGATTATATCCATAAATTGTTCAATTTATGTTAAGTGTTTTATAAGTATGGGATTATCTATTTTGATTCATAAACTGGTCTAGTTTATGCCATTGTTTAGAAATGGTGCCCAGTAGAAGGAATGAGAACTCCAGAAATACACATGATTCAAAGAGAAGGAAGGATCATATCTTTCATGGACTTAAGCTAGAATTTATAAGAGAAATAGTCTCCCATGTATTATCAACATATGAAGAAATAATATCATGTGTTGATAAGATAAGTAAAGAGTTTACTGAGTCCTATGGATTTGAAGGGAATCAAGAGAAGAAAAGGATGGAAGAGAGAAATATGGATAAAGGGAAAAGGGAAAAGAAGAATTTTCCCATATGTGGTAACTGTGGAAAGAAACACCCTGGAACTTGCCTGAAAGGAATGGGAGTTTGTTATAAGTGTGGAGGAAAAGGGAACAAAGTAAGTGACTGCAAGGGTAAGAAAATGGTTTTAAATGTACAATGCTTCATTTGCAAGGAGTTTGGACACTACGCGAACCTATGTCCCAGTCATCAGACTCTGCCGCAAATGATGTTATTGGATAATAATCAAGTTATGATACTACCACAAATGAAGAGGAATGATTAGAGTTCTTATGTTGATTATGTCAATTGAGTGTTGTATCAACAATGTACTTGTTACAATAATCATGGAGTATAAAAGGATTGTACTGCATTAATATTTCATTAAGGACTTGAGATTGTGTGGAACAAAGAAAAGTGACTCAATAGCAGGATAAATTTTTGGAAAATATATGGTTGAGAGAATGATAAATCATAATATAGTTCTGATACTGAGGTAGTGATTTTGGAATAATATGTGATTGTTTTGAATAAATTATATTGGATATTCTTGACTACCCTGGAACTGATTAATGATTTGTATATTCCATCATTGTTGGGGTTTAAAACATTTTTGGATTAATGAAGTATATCCAGCATTCTATATGGAATAAGGGAGCATGAATGTAATCAATAAGGAATATGGTAATACATGATGAAGGTATTCATATGCTATTACGGGGTAAAAAGGATCTATATTATGTTTACCTTACTTATAAATGTTAGACTGTGAGTTTGGACAGAAGTATTTTGGATAGTTCTAGTTTGGATTATTTTGGATTGCCATAAAAGGACAACCCGGAGGTCGGGCAGTAACCCGTCGCGTCCGGTAAGGCTGCGAGACTTGAACCCGCAACCGAAGGGCGACAAGGGTGTATCACCTACCACTGGCCCATGAGATGTCCTAGATTAAATAATGTAGTTTTTATTAAAAGATCATGTAGATGAATTATAAATTCGTTTATTTTGGAACCCTATACGAATAGTGTAAATAGAATTTTTTTTACATTCTATTATCTTTTAGAGTGAAAGATGAGTTTGTGGTAGAAATTTATTAATGGATAAAACACTAATTATAAAGTAAGTATATCTCCTTATGATCTTAGCCAATCTCATAAATAAATTCCTCAACATTAAGAAAAGAAACTTATAACAAAAATGTTTTCCTAGATGATACCTTAAATCATCACTAAATAATGGCTTTGGGATTGTTGGCCTTTTCATAGCCATGTTCTCTACCACTCTCCATCAGATAATTGATGGTTAGATTTTTCTTCCATATCCATATTTTCCTACATGGAACCCTAGTATGTGTTATTTTCGGTAATCTTCATACGTTCGACTCTTTATTTTAAATAGAGGCCTCATTAATTCATTTTTCGATGTGGGATTTCAACTAAGATATTTTGAAACGTCAAAAATGTGTTATCCTAATACCCTATGTTTTGTTGAACCTATGGTATTTCAAATCATCATAGATTGATGAATTTAAGGACCTCAATTATACACTTGTTTGTTATTGATGATCTCAATCACTACCTATAAATATTTACGTTTTTCCTCCAATTATATGTCTCTAATTGCCACCAATGTTCTCCTAATCGAGATCATAATTTGGTGGTGACTCTTTCATTTCTCTTTTCCTCATATTAAGACTAAATTTTAGTAACCTAATTTCCGATGTGGGTTTTCCCACAAAGATATTTTCTATTTTCAACCTTTTATTTTCGAAAACAATTTCAAATTGCGAGGACGCAATTTATTGAAGGAGGGGAGAATGTAACACCCCAGGATTTCATAGTGTGTTATTTCTTAAAAATAATTCAATAACTTGCACTACACGCAACATCGAGTTCAATCACACCATGACGTACAAAAAAAAGCCATTAAAAGAGGTCATGAATAGTATTAACAACATTTTGAACTTTATATAATCCTTATAATTTTAGAATCCCTATTATGAGTTTCTTAGTCATAATGCAAGAACATATTCATTTTCAGTATTGCACTTTTATCAACTTTAATAGTGAAACCCTTTTAAATAAAATATTTTAAACTATCTGAATAAATTGGGACATCAAAAAAATTTAAAATGAAACATCCCAAGCTTCCACGGTACGCTTTCCTTTGAATAAAATAGTAGCGTGTGTTGTACGCAACCTTGAGTTTTAACACACGCCACAACCAATCAAACTAGCCATTATGAATAGTAATACCTAAATTTTGAAATTATATATATTTTATATTTTAAAATGGACTTCATTTTTGGATTCGGAATATCGAATTTAGCCTAAGGTGAAATTTTGGTACTTTTCGGATAACTTTCATATTTTGATGAATAGTGAAAATTACTAAATTTTAATTAAAAACAACTTTTTTAATAAAAATAATTAATAGTGATAAATTATGAATTTTAGTAGTTTTAAAGTATATTTAGAATATATTTTTACCATTTAATATAATGTTGGTCATTGTACATAATTTTACAATTAAACCAAACATAAACAAGTGTCAATCTTTTGATAGTTATTACCTCTTAAAAACACGCTTTTTGTTTTGACAGCGGGAATTAATTTTAAATTAATTTCTGCCACTTCTGTGTTTTGAATTTAGAAAAATGGATTCCATATTTGTAATCAGGATGTCCAAATTGTGTAAATAGGTAACTTTTATTTTTAGACATTTTGAATAATTACTGTGGTAAATATTTTATTTACCATGGTTAAGGGTAAATCCGGTAAATAAGGGTTAAAAAATAATATTATAATAATAAAAAATTAACCTAAAACGTTTCCTAACCTTATTGGTGGACACATACCCGACCATGAGCATCCTTGGGTCAATTTGGGGACCCCTTGGATCCACTTGTATGTGGTAGGGACACATTATATCAATAAAGTTAAAATAAAAATAAAAATGGCATAAGCTTACATCTTTTAGAAGAACAATTTTTACATAGGGTTATACATGTTGGATTTTCGATTATAAATATTCATTAGAAAGATAAAAAGATTTCCTACATGATGATATTTTATTTATAATTTTTAGACATCAAATAAGTTAAATTATTAATTACACAATAATGATGCAATGTTTACCTCATTAATAAATCATTGAAATAAATAATATTGTAATGATTAAAATATTATCTAAAACCTGTCCAATTATTATTGGTTGATGTTATTTAAAATATGAGTCATCTTATCTTCGACCTCAATGATTTTTGGACCATTATAAACCGAATATAATTATATTATAAAGTAATACTTTCACTCTTTCCAAAAGAGCCCCTCCTCTCCCTTATAAAAGGAGACCACTTCTACTCATTCCTCACACCTCTCAAGCCACTTGGCTCGTCCAAAATCTTCCCAACTAAGCTCCCCACATCCCTCTACTCCTCCTTGAAGCTTCCCCTTAGGCAGAAATCATTTGAAGAAGTCCTTTGGTTCCAACCAAATTGAGTTACCTAAATTAAAGGTAACGATTTCTCTTAAATTATTTTCCTTTATTTTGCTTCTCCAACCCCCAAACTCTTTTTATTTCCTTTCTTTTGTAACAACACCAGTATCCTCAATATACTAGGATGTTGTTATAAGAAGTATTCAAACTACACATACACACAACTCCATCTAATGGATGATGAACATAATGTTTCTGTGGATGGCAAACTAACGCCTCATGAAACGATGATTGTTCAAATACATCTTCCCGCCTCTCATGGTGGCCATTATGATGGAACTATAATTAAATATGATATTAATGATATATATTTTATATATAAGCTTCTGTAATTCCATTTTATTTCATACCATTATTCGTTTCATGTTGTATATACATACGATAATTTCATTTGAGGAAGTGCGGACTACCGCCCCCTTAAAATGATATGACTCGTTCATACCACACATGGAACGTATAAAGGATGGTGTTAATGAAATTAAGTAACATATATAAAATATTATATTATACTGGAATATTAATATACCTATGTATCATTTGGATTCAATTCTTTTAAAATAAAAATTAAATGGAAGTAGCGTTCGTGCGTACGTACGGACTACCGTCTCCATGAACGCGGTGAGATCCATCCTCCATCGTATCCATTCAAGTATTATTCTCATTTTAGGGTTAAAAATAATGTTAATATCATTCTTATTATGAATAAGATTTAATCTATCCATTACAAACATGTCTTACGTAACCAAACATTTAAGAAGAACGAATCGATTATCACCTGAAACGACGATAATACTAAGATATTATTAATAAAGCAATGTTAAAAGATCATATATGATATCATATTAATGTATATGATTCTTGTATAATTTAATAACAATTATTTCACCATTATACAGGAGGTTAAAGTCATTTATACCCTTTTTTACTTTTATAAGTGGTTTATAAAGGAATCATTCCGTCGTTTTCAAAACAAGGTCCTTTTTAACCTTTTCGACAGAATTAAGGTAAGAATGTTTTTTTTACTTATACGGCGAGTGCGGTTATTTTCCGCCGTTATAAAATATTCAAAGCTTTCCTTACAAGCTTATAATAATATTTCCAAAGAAAATGTTTTATTTTATATGGCTCTTAAATGATTTCAAAAATAGAAAGAGATATTTCTTTAAAAAGAATTTTGATTTCATCTATGTCAACATCCTTTGATGGATTTTAAGATTATTTGAAGTTGATTTATTATGATACAAAACTTCTATATTGTATTGAAGGTTTTGTGATATGTTTGACTATGGATGTGCTATTTTTATTACATTCATAGTTTATGGTGAAATTATTGACATTTCGTATGCTAGTTTTAATACGAATGTTTATGTTATGTTTAAACCTTTTCATATGGGAATGCATTGGACTTAATAAGTGACGGGTGGAGCCCGCTATAGCTCCTCGATGCATCGGTAGGTCTCATGAGACAAACTAGTGTCTTGGCACAAGGCCTTGACAAAATCTTATTTGTAGTCTTGGCACGAGGCCTTGGCTATGTGGTTATGATAGTCTGGCATTATGCATTCCAACATTATGAAAGTGGTTATTGATATTGCATGTGATTATTCGATTAGTAAAATATCCATGTGAACAAGTAAATGGCATTATTTGATTTTACTTTTGCCATACTATGTTGAAGTTCAATTTTAAAAGGCTTTTGTTTTAGTAATTCATTGCCTTAAATGTTTATGCTTATTTTGAATGTTCCGCTATATTGTTATCCTTACTGGGCATTTGAGCTCACCCCTTTTCTATGTTTTATTTTTCCCAGGTAGTGAAGAAGTAAATTATGATTGACTTGCAGGGATATTATGAGGGGTTTATAGTGTGGACGTTGGAAAAATTATGTTGTTGTAGTAGTTTTTCATTTTATGATGTAATGTAAAACTTATGAATATATCTAGTGTTTCCAAGGCTACTAAACCAATCGGTCTTTCGAGATTTGATCTTTCTTGTGATCATTCCAATGTTACGAAGTAATGCACCGACTCTGGGTAGCTGGGGTCGGGGCGTTACATTTATCTCTAAAAATAAACATCATTTTTAATAAACAATACCAAAATTAACTTACCGTTATGTTTTTTATTTTTTCTGAGATGTTTCATTTTTGTGATGAATTGTGAAAAATACTGTATTTTAATTTGAGAATAGTAATTTCATTTAAATAATTTATAATGTTAAATAATGTTTTTATTTTTTTAATGAAAAATTATTTCTATTTTTTAAAAATTAATCAAATTTAGATAATTGGAAACATTTTAATAAAGTATTTACATATAAAAACTCAACAAAATTTTAATCATTTGCACTTAAGAAACTGTTTTCATGCGGCATCTGTGGGATTATTATTAAATTAAAAATGTATAGTAGAATGAATTGAATATGAAAAAATGGATTCCATGTTTAGAATAAGTGTAATTTATAATGAATAATAATTCCAACTTATTTTTTTACCAAAGTGATTATTGAGAATAATTAAATTATGTTATAAGGATTGATGTAAAAACGATTTTACCAAATGATTACACATTAAACCTATGGGACAAAATGACCTTTTAACTTTTCCAAACTGCATTTAATGGAAATATTTTGACCATTATGACCTTATAATATATTTTTTTGAATTTTTTTTACACAGTTCCATGAGTTTTTACCATATAATATTTTATGAAAAGAAAATGATGAAAACGAACACAATTTTCCTTCATATTTCTATAATGACCTAGTATAGGGACAAAAAATATATGGTTATATATATATATATATTGAAATATAAATTATTTTTTTAAGATTATTTTTTATGTTTAATTTTTATATATTAAATAATTAATTAAAATGGTTAAGAATTAACAACATAATAAATATTTAACCAATAATTTACAAAAAAAATTGTTACAAAAACTATTATATTTTAATAAAATTGAATGAATTATTGTATTAAATTTATTTTGGAAATTTATATATCATTTTAATGGGGGTTTAAAAAAATTTATTTAAATTAAATCATTCTTTTTATATTTTTCAATTTGAATTAAATAAACAGTGTCAAAATTGACATTAATGATTTTTATAATAAACTATATCTATTAAATGATTTCTAATTACTAATAATAATATATTCTGCCAATTTATTTTCACCAGTGTTAATAAATATAAAATATTTTCCATTTAAGAACCATGTTATCTTTTATAATGAACATTTTGACTCATAAATAGTATACACATTGTTGGAACGATTAGGGATAAAGTAACGGTTTTGCACGTTTCATGTAATTATGTTAAAATTAATTTCCAACACACAAGTTTTTTTATTTTTTTATTTTTATTTTATATTTATAATCATTGGGTATAATATTTCTAATAATTATGGATTTAATTTATTCCTAATGGATAGATTACATAGGATAGAAAACTAATTACCTTAATGAGAAACCAAAAAGAAAAATAAGTAGTCTTAGGAGTGAAGGAAAAAAATGTTTAAAAAATGTATATATATTTTTTAAGGGATTTTATAGGCCAAATAATACCTCTTGAATATTATTATTTAGTTTTAGTGGAGCACGAGGTGATAGATACCTCCCAATACTAAATAATTATGAGTATTTACAAGAATTTCACTCCTCCTAAAATAATATAGGGAACTAAATCCCCTCACTTATTCACACATATATATACATTTTTATCATAAATAATTTACAAAAATAACATACCAAATTATATAATATAATCCATGATGCCTAAATTTTGGTAGAAAACAATCCAAAAAATGCCTTTGGTTCAAAACAAAAGGAGTTATCTGAAGAAGAGGTGGTGTTCGTCAACGAAATGTTTTGTTTAATTTCTTCCTCAAAACCCTTATATTATATTTATATATTATTTATATAATAAAATTATTATAATATATATATTTTGTTTATTTTTATTATCATTTTAATCACTATAACCATACAAAATTCCATCAAATGGGTAACAAAATTATTTTTTGTATGTATGGGGGACTACTGCCTCACGGACCGATGTCGTGTGTTTTTTCATTAACACATTTCAAGGATTGGAATAATTATATATATAATATTTATATATTATATATATGATTTTTTTTGATTCTATAATTTTTATATCATATATAACATCATGATTTCAATTTTGTGAGAAGATGATTACTTTATTCATTTGTACGGTAGACAATCACCTCGATAAGCGATGTGATCTCTTCATGCAATACATGGAAGATGTATAGATGAGTTTAATAAATATTTTTTTATATTAAATAAATATTATTTGGGAAATATAATATGTCTTTAAATTTTAAATATTTGAAACCTATATGAAAATGAAATAGCCTGTTCATGTGTACGCAAGACTTACCATCTCAAAGAACGATGCATTTCATTTCCTATAAATAAATTTTTTTGGATTACTATAAATACATATAAAATGAATATATATGATATTTATATATAAATTTAAATTATTTTTATTATTGAATAATTATATAAGTAATAGGAAAAACAATAAAAATTTAAAACATGTAAGAAAATTAAATTGGCTATTTCCAAAAACATAACTTTGACATGGAATTGTTAATTAATATGTAATTTAAATTCATAAAAAAATAAAATATTATTATTTATTTATATATATTAATGTGGTTTCTTTATATATTTACATTAAACATATATTTATTAGACATATGGTTTTAATGAGTACGACATAAGTCAAGACATAAAATAAGTGTTTTTTCTCATCTCACTTTTATTTCTCTAAGATATATAACCCATTAACCACTTATTTTAGTTGTGTGGTATATATATATTTCACATGAATATATAATTATGATAATTAATGTTATGGGTATTTACATTTACATTTTAGGATCTATCTTTCAAGGGGTTTATACTTTCAATCTTACAAAATTAATAAGGGATTTTGTCTTTATATTCCTTTTTTGAGACGTATGTTATGTTATGTAGCTATATTAATTTATGATATGCATATAGTAACCATTTTAAATTTTATATAATGAATATCCTTATTTTTTATATATTATTAGCGTCATTGAATTTTATTCTTTTATGGGGTTTAGGATCCATTATTAATGTAGTGCTAAGAGCCTTAGGTTACAATCTCATTGTTTATTAGGATAGTTTGTGATTAAGTATCAAATGTTGAAATATTATTTTATTCCTCTAAATAATTATCATAAATTTTATCATAAAATATTTATTTCATGATAATACATGCATTACCTTCATTTTTCTCTCTATGTACCCAACATTTCAAAATAAATTTTTTATGAAAAATTAGCTTTTTGATCGATAAATATTATTATTTTAAATGTTTTAAAAAAATGTTTTCAAATATAATAATTTTTTTTCAAATACTAAAAGGTATATTTCTCAAGAAATATTTTAAATTATTTTAATAATATTCCATTATACGTTTTCAAGATTGATTTCAAATAAATTTATTTTAAAAATGTTTTCTTTTTTAGGAATTTATTTTCAAAATAATAATGGAATTTTACTCAAAGTGAATTTAATGATATTTTAATCTAATTTCAATTAATCAATGTCAAATCCCCTTATAATAAACTATACTAAAATGTGGATATTTTTTATTGATACCATTCTCATTATTTCTCTTAATATATTAATATTTTTTCAAGGAGATTTTTATGAAACACACGTCTTTTCCATGGGACAATTATGTTTAAAATATATTGATATGAAATACATTTATTAACCATGTTTATATGAATTTTAAGATGAATGTGTTTTATTCATGATATATAACCTTATAATTATATGAAATGGGTGAGAAAAATATATCTTATATGAAAGTTTTATCCCCATTATAGCTCATAGGTGAGCCCAATACAAGTTATACGAAAATTAGATCCCCATTATAGCTATTGAAATATTTGGTGATTCTAATATAGATTATATGAATAGTGATACCAATTATAGATCTCCAATTTATTAGGTAATGTTTATATTTTATTCTAGTGGTTTAGTTATTCCAATTAAAAGTGTTTTGAAAGGGTTTTATGAAATTAGTCTCTCGATATAATTCGAGAGTTCCCGAGTTCTGCTAGGGTTTCTACAACCCATTTTTGTGGCACTATTTCATGTAAGCACTCATGTTCTCAGTAGCAGATATGTGGATCTCATGCGGCTTTGGTGGACTTAACCTCGGTGTGTTTTCGATGGCTAGTTTCAGTTCTTTTCATGAGTGTTCATGCATAGTAGTTTCGACACTTGTCGAGTGACAAAAACATAGAAAAACTACTTCTGGTTCAGTAGTGGTGAGGGTTTTCTATGATGGCGAGGGTGTCAGTGGCGTTGTGGGTCTTGCCTTCAGTGAAAATCGTGCACCTCATCTACGATGTTGCTTCAGATTTGGTTTTTGTGTATTCTGTGATGTTCCATCCTATGGGATACTGTCTCTTCTATGTTTTTTCTTTAGATATGGTATGTCAGTGGCTCGTGGGTTTATTTGTTTATTGTTATTTTTGGTTCATGCTTCATATAATTTCATGGATCTATTCACTAATTCCTTGTTATGTTTTTAGGTTTTTCTTTTTTTCTTGGGTTTTCTAATTGACTTTTATGTCAAGATGGTCTTGTTTTTTATATTTTTTTCTCTACTACTGCAAATAACGAGCTCGTGTGTGCCTATTAAAGGGATTCAAGCTGGCATATGATGGGGTTGAGCTAGTTTTTATTTTATATATGTTGTTGATTTCCATTTTTTATGATCTAACTGAAGTAGTTGGTGTCTGTTGGATCATTATATTGATGGAAAAGGTGACACAATGGCGGTGATATTTGGTATCTCTAACAATTCATCCTGAATATATTTTCTTATTTATCTTCTATGGTTGCATGATTCGTCCATTCTCCCCATGGAGGAGGAACCCATGGTCTTCTTTATCCACTAGGGCATGATATCATGTTTCATGTTAATACAGTTAGATGATGATTCTTGGTTTCATTGTTTTCTGGTGATATTTTGTATTTAGAATTTAAAAATTATATTTTTGGTGGTTTTAGAATTATGATTTGGGTAGGATTAAGGTACTTTTTAGAATTTTATTTTATTATGAATCTTGAAAACAACACTATACTAGGATAAAATCTAAATGAGGATTCAGATAAGGATGCATTCAATTATTCATGGGCATTCAGATTTGGATGAATAAGAGGGTATGGATTTTCCTTCACTACTAAGCACATGCAACTCTATGCAGGACAGCTTGCCGAGCAGTCATGTTTGGTGGAGGCTTGACATAATGATGTAGTTACTATAGTAGTGTCATTCTTATTTGTCCGGATATTGATACATCTTGTATGTTTTCATTCTAAGAATCCAAATTTTTTCTCAAACGTTATTTTGAAAAAAAATTATTTTTAGTCAAAAGTTTTTATGAATATGATTCTCCTAGTTACCAAAAAGGGTATTAATTGGTTTTCATGGGTTTGTAAAATTTCTCATGATAGAGATTGATATCACAGGGATCATGATTAAATATTAGGAAGACTATTTCCTATTCCATGTTCTCATATTTTATGATTTAAGTATTGATGGCTATGATTACTCTTATGATTATTTCATGAACTCTCATTATGCCTTTATACACTTATGCACTTCTTATTCTCATTGATGAAATTCAATTTTTAATTCTTATATTTACCCTAGTAGAACATTGGATTTCACCCTACTTATGTTTTCTTTTCCCAATGTTATAAATAATTATTTTGAATGAGTTTTTCTAGAATGGATTTAATATGGATGATGATGATTGCTAAATGTTAAAAATACTAAAGTAAGTTTATGTGGGAGATATGATCATTTAAATTCATCTGAATTGTTCATATATGAGTAATTATTAATTATGTAAACAATTAAACCAAAAATTCTCTCTATGATATAATTTCTCTACTTTTCCCTTTTGATGTTGTATGGTTTTGATGAAAAAAATGGGTCACACTTATTGAAATTAATCCAGAAATGTAATGTTTATGATTTTACACCGAATCCAAGAGTGTAGGTTCTATGATATTATAGTTGGTATCATAGGTTGGTTTATACAACATTATATATTATGATGTTTTCATGTGAGTTCATCTCAAGATTTATGGACACATTGATAGGTCTTTGAGCATAAGGATGATCATAATTTTGTAATTTTAGAATTTCATTTGTGGTTTTATGTAGTAATTGTTTTGATGTTATTAATGAAATTTTGGAAGATGTTTTATTGGGTTTTGGTATTTATAACCCATAGGATTAACATGATGTGTTATTTTGGGAGGATTTTTTTCATTCATAAGATAAATCAAAGGGTGGAGACAACCCATCACATCTTTAATTGTCATGGGGATTGAACTCACAATTTTTTTTTGACAAGGGTGAATTTCCTACCAATGGCCTATCTGATTTTCATTTTAGAATGGAATTTTTATAGGTAGTGATAATGTTTATTTTGGAATCATATGGGAAATTATTTTTGTAAATATGTTATATTTATCATGGAATAATTTATGGTAAAATTCTTCTAAACATTGGGTTTCAAACCTATTTAGGAAATGTATGATGTAATTTAAGAATAATTACATATGGAATGATTTGGTCTATACATTGGGTATCACCGTTGAATTTTGGAGATTAATGTTCTCTAATTTTGTTAATAATCTTAACATGTGCATACCATTTTTTTGTTTTGGGTAATGTACAATGATAGTAGGAATATATATTTACCCCGTTTATGTTTATCTGGTCTTAAAAGATCATTTTAGTGTTTCATGAATGAATAATATAGCACTAATACTCATCGATTGGAGAAAAGATTGAGATTGTGGAGGAAATTATTTAATGTATGAAATTATACTTGTAAATTAATTATATTTTATTATTTAGTTATTCTATATTTTGTGTGGATTCCACAAATTAAGGATAAATACTCTTGAAACAAAATGGTATCTTATTAATGTTATCTCCAATGATGTCAATGACATTCTTCACACGACTTTTATTTATGTTACTCTAATTGTTAACTTTTTCTTGATCATTTATTTTATAGTGATTGATGATATCTATCACTTTATATCATTATTTGGTATTTTGGTTTTTATTCCATTCCTAAATATTCACATCCATCTAATGTTGTCCAATTCAGAAACATGGTATGTGTAATTCAAGATAACCCTCACACTTCAATTTAAAATTTTTCAAGAATATGTTTTATTATTTTTTTAAGATGTGAGTTTAAAAAAAGTATTTTAAAATTCACACATTTAATTTTATAGATAATGTTAGAATTGAAATGATGAAATTTATTAATTGGGGGGATATAACACCCTGATATTTAAAAAGAAGAAATTTTGTTTGATAACATGTATGACATGTAACACCAAGAATTTAATGGAATATAACAACCATATAATTTTTTAAATATTTATTTTTTAAATAATGTTTAAATATTACATTATACAAAACATTTATTTGATTTTATGTTACAATAAACAATGATTTTCTTAAATAGATTATGTTACACAGAAAACCAAGTTTTACCGAACAACAATATACTATTAATATTATTATTCAATAAAATAGTTATAACATAGTAGTTTGAATGGAGAGAATTAACAGGATTAGCTAACTTATGAAAATATATTGTTTACGCTTGTTATTATTTATCTATTTATTAGTAAGAAAATGAGAATAATTTAAAATGAACATCATTTTTAGAAAAATGATTTTTTTTAAAAATAGAACAAGACATACTTTCACAAATTATTTTAATTTAACTATTAAAACATTAAAAATTTATTTGAAAAAATCCTAATAAATTTTGAAATAATAATACAAAAATTAACTTATTTTGATTTTTGATGTATTTTTTGAGAAGTTTCATTTTGTTATAAATATTGTAAAATACAAAATTTTAATTGAAAGTTGTCTTTTCATATAAATAATTTATAATAATAAATTATATTTTTAATTGGTTTTAAAGTATAATTAGTTTAAATTTTATATCAATTAATCCAAATCATGTAATTTTAGTCATTTCCATATTGAATTTGGTTAAACAACTTATTATATGTTTCAATATTTTCACTTTAAAAAACTGTTGTCTCACTACATCTGTGGGATTAATATTAAATTAAAATTTTCACTTATTTGAATTGAATTTTTAAAATTGGATTAAATATTGGGAATTATAAAAATTTATAATTTTTAATAATAATAAAAAATTATTTTTGACAAAATTAATTCTTGGATAATGTTTAATTTAATTACAATGATTAAGGTAAAATTGAGTTTACCAAGGGATTAAACATTAAACATAAGTGAAAAATGACCTATAAACTTTTAAAAACCACATATTATGGAAATATATAGACTCTTATTACCTTATTATATATTTTTTTTAGTTTTTGGGAGACTATTCCATGATGTTGACCCATATAATAAGTTAATTAAAGAATAAGACAAAATGTATCCTTCTTTCCTTTTAATTTCTATAAACACTTGTGATAGGAAAAAACAACATATGGTTCGTTATATATATATATTATTCTGAAATGTAAATAAGATTTTTATTATTATTATTTATCTTTAAATTTTAGAGAGGAAACAATTTCTCAAAATTCTTAATAAATGACAACATAGTAAATATTTAGATAGTAGTTAACTAAAATAAATGATACTAAAAATATAAAAAGTGATATAAATTAAATGAATTATTTTATTAAATTAATTTTTTTCATTACTATATCATGTTACATAGGTATGAACTTAATATATTCAAATTCTATTATTTCATGATATTTTTTAATTTTAATTAAATAAATAATGCCAAAATTGACATTAATGTTATTTTCTAATAATGATATTTTACTAAATGATTTAAAATATCTAGAAAGCCTATATTTTTCAAAGTTATTTTTAATTGTTAATAAATATAAAATATGGTCTATTAATTTATCAATTTATCTTTTATAATGAAAATGTTGTCTCCTTAATAATAAAAACATTAATGTAAGTGTTAGAGTTAAAGCATCATTTTTATGCGTTACATGTACTTCTATTAAAATTAATTTTCAAGACACATGAGATTTTTATTTTATAATTTATGTATTATATTAATAATATGTGGGTATAATTTATATAATAATTTTATCTTTAATTTAGTCTCAATGGATAAATTACAAATTTTAGGAAACAAGTTACCTTAATGAAAAACCAAAATGAAAAAAATAACGAATCTTAGGAGTTAAGGAATAAAATGTTTTAAAACATTTATTTCTTTTGTGTGTGTGGAGGTATTTATAGACCATATAATCCATGAAATACATTATTATTCAATGTTGGAGGTACATTAGGTATAGTAGGCCTCCCAAAAGTATATACTTTGGATTGTTTACAAGAATTCCTCTCCCCATAAAATATAAAAGGGAACTCACTGCCCTCTTATCTTCAAGCCTCTAAAGCCATTTTTATCATACATAATCAGACAAAATAACTTAAAATCATTAGTAATATAATAATATACACTTAAATTTGGTTATAAAACCAACAAATTAATGCCTTTGGTTCAAACAAAAAGATGTTACCTGAAGAAGAGGTAACATTCATCAACATATGTTTTTGTTTTATTTCTTCCTCAAACCCCTTAATTTTTTTATATATTGAATATATAATAAACTCATTATAATATATATTCATATATTTTTTTATGCGAATTGTGAGACCTAGAACCACACAAACTTCCATAAAATGGTTTATCAAATCAATGTTCTTGTGTATGGAGGAATATTGCCTCGTGAATCATTGTTGGTCATTTCCCCATTACCACATTTCAAGGTTTGGAATAATAATTGAAATAATGTTTATATTTTACATTTATTATATATAGGATTTTATTATTATTATTAAAAAACATTATCACACATAATTCATTATTTCTATTTAATGGGAATATGATAGCATCATTTGTGTGTACGGAGAACTATCACCTCACGAAGTGATGTGATTCGTTAAGGACATACATGGAATTTATTATGGATGGATTTAAAAAAATATTTGTGATATATATGAAATAAATATGAATCTATAATGAAAAAATATCATTAAATTATCTTTATTTTAAACTAATAAGTTAATGAAAAACAATGGTCATGCATACGTACGCCATATTGTCTCCATAAATAGTGTAATTCATTTCCTATCATGAAATTTGATGGATTAATATATATAAGTATATACTAAATATAAATTATTTTTATAAAATGGATTAAATTATTGTGATTATAAAATCATGATATAAGTAAGAGTACACAGTATAACAATTAATGAAATGTACAAAAAACAAAGAGGTTATTACCCAAAACATAACATTAACATTGAATTGTTAATAAATACGAAATAGAATGTCATAAGAAAATCATATATTTTATTATATATATGAACATGGTTATTTTGTAAATTTATAATTATATTATAAATATTATACATGATCTTTGAATGAGAAATATGAAATTCATCACATAAATTAAAGGTTTTTCTCATCTCATTTTTATTTTTGTGGGATATATTCCAAATTCAGCACTTATTTTTGTTGTGTGGTGTATATAATAAGCATAAATGTATTTTATGAATATTATAAATAAATTTATTGTTTTTTAAATATTCATTTTAGGATCTTTATTTTATGGGGTTTATGGCTTCAATATTTTCATAGCTGTAAGGTATTTTTATCTCAATTTAACTTCATTGAGATGTATGTTATTTTATACACCTATGATATTTTATGAGGAATATATAGTTACAATTTGACATGTTATATCATGAATGTAATTATTTTGATGGTGTTATAACATTAATTTAATGTTATTCTTTCATGTGTGAAATGATTCACTGTTATCAATGTGATAGTTGTTTTAGGTTTCAATCTCATCGTTTACCGAGATTATTTGAGAATAAATATCCAATATTGAAATATTAATATCTACCTAAAAATAATTAAATTTTATTTTATTCTCCTATGTTTATTTAATGAGAATAAATTTATTCCATTAATTTTTATTTCATTATGTGATCAATATTTCAAAAAAACTTTTTTATAAAAAAACAACTTTTCGATTGAAAACTATTTTTCTATTAAATACATGTTTATTATAAATGTTTTCAATTATTAAAGAAAAAGTATTATTCAATTTTGAAAGGTTATATTCCTATAGAAATATAATAAATGATTTTTAAAAACATAAATTATAATTTTTAAATATTATTTTCAAATAATATGATTTTTAATATTTCCAATGTTTTAAAAAGTGATTTTCAAAATGAAAATGGTATTTTAGATAAAATGTATTTAATTATTTTTTAATCATATTTGTATTCATCAACATAAGCTACACTTTATGTTAGCTATTATAAAATTGGGATATTAATTCATGATACCCTCCTAATTCATTCTCTGGATGGATAAATATGGTTTGAATGATATTTTATGAAACCTGTTTTTTTTAACTATTCAATTATGTTTAAAAGGGATTTATATGAAACCCATTTTTAATCATGTTTTTATGAGATTTTAGATGAATGTGTTATATACATGATATAGTAATTTATATTTATATGGAACAGGTGAGTTTATTATAACATATATGAAGGGATAAGCCCCATTATAAATCATGGGTGTTCCTAATATAGCTTATACAAAGGGTTGTGCCCCATTATAGCTTATTAAAAATGGGTGAAAATTTTATTTCTTATACGAAGAGTTGTACCCATTATATTTAATGGGTGAGCCCGATATAGCTCATATAAAGGTTTATCCCCATTATACATCTCCAATGCATTCGGTAGAGATTATATTGGATGTTGAACATATATTTAGTACCTTTAAAAGGGTTTTGAAAGGGGTTTATAGATATGATGAGATGAGTTACTAAAAAAGATTTTAATTTCTTGTAATGGGTTTATAAATTTTTTAATGATTATGATTGATATCACATGTCTAATGATTATTGATTCTGATGAATCTTTCCTTTTTTGTGTTTTCATATTTGTTGATCCATGTATTGATGTGTATGAGTTATCTTATGATTCACTCATTCACTCTGATTATGTCTCCATAATTTTAATCACTTCTTATGTGCATTGTTGAAATTCAATTGCTAAGGATTATGTTTACCCCTACTAATCCTTTGAGCTCAGCATTCTTATATTTCTTTTTTCCCTAGGTTATAAAGAATGAGGTTAAATGAGTTATTACTATAAGGGATTTTATATGGATGATAATGATGTGTCAATGTGAAAAATGAAAATCTGGATTAAATGAATGCAATGATCATTTAAAGTCTTCTGATTTGTTTATGTAGGTTTTTTTATTAATTCAATAAAAATATAGTACTAGAATTTCATATAGGATATAAGTGATCCAATTTTTCCTTTTGATGTTGTGTGGTTTGGATGGGAAAAAATGGTTCACCCTTATCAATATCAAAGGTGAAAAAGAAAAGTTTATTATTTCATCACTGAATTTGGGAGTCTGGGTTTAAGACAATTTTATATACCACAACATCTAAATTAGATGGTCCTATATATGAACAGAATGATAAAACATTTCTATCCTAGACTCCAAAAATAACACCAAACTAATTCAGAGAAACATTGATGTAACTAATTTAATTACATATTCCAACCATCCTTAATTATCCATTACTATAATTTAATGGTCTTAATATAGACATATAACCATCAAAGAGATATCATTATATCTAGTTATAAAATTTACAATAAAATTTCAAGTCTCAGACTCTTATGTTATAGTCTATTTCAACACAGATAATAGAAATTTGATATTTAAATAAAAAAATAACTAATATTCTAATATAAAAAATACCCTAATTAAAAGAGAATTTTTATATATTTAATTGGGTAATACCAAAAGAATAAAATATAAATTATAATTCAATTATTTTCTAGTGTACTAGTATCTATATAGAAGACTCATCAAATGACTGTTCCCTTGTTATTATATAGAATTTCACACAAATCCACATAATAACTTCTTAATTAATATACAATCCTTCATCAAAAGATAGTTAAGGATCGATAGAGAAGCATCACATTACAACTAAAATTGTGTCCCCTAATCTTCTAAACTTAGAATATGAGAATTTGTAATATCACTATAACAAATTTCACATGTATGTTATCTAATAAGTAATATCACAATAAAAGAATTTCATGCAGGTTGATATGTCACTATTTCAGAAAACATTCTCTATAAATTATTTTAGCTGAATCCCATCACATATCTTCTAGATAATTAAATAACCTAAGTATCCTTTAATATTAAAAATCATATAATATATCATTAATGTGAACTATCATGCCATCTATAAAAATAAGGAACTTCTGAATGGTTATAGGTCATGGTCACTAATAATTTAATACTAAAAATATCATGACGTCATAATTAACCATATGAAGTAAATTAATTATTGAAAATTTAGTAGTCCCGATTTTCTAATACTCACAAATGTAATTAAAATTTTAAATGTTGTATAATTAAGAAGTCATAAATTTTAAATCCATCCATAGTATATAGAGATGAATTTGAAAACTGTAGAATATTTTTCACTGTGAGAATGTGTAAAATCAGTAACTTCCATGAATAATGAATACTATATGGGTCTTGGTTTAGGTATGCCCAAAATATTATTTTGTAAAATTATATGATAGATACATAATAAAATCTCTTATGTTTTCTAAATATCAAATCATTATTCTATAACAACAAATATCACTACTAAAAAACTAGGCATTTGAGCCCTGTTACCTATAGTGACCGCCATTGGCGGTCGCTAAGCCTCCTTAAAAAAATTAAGGGGCTTCGCCCCCCCCCCCCCCCCCGAACCCCCCCCCCCCCCCCCCGCCGCGCGCCCTCCCCACCGCCCCGCCGCCGCATGCCCTCCCCAGTGCCCCGTCCTCCGCCGGCCCGCCATCCGCCTGCCCGCCCTCCGCCGGCCCGCCCTCCACAGCCCCACCCTCCGTCGGCCCGCCCTCCGGCCGGCCACCCTCCGGCCACCCTCCGGACGCCCTCTGGCTGCCCTCCGACCGCCCTCTGCCGGCCTGCCCTCCTCCGGACGTCCTCCGCCCTCCAGCTCCAGTCGTCGTCCGCCCTGCGGCCGCCCAGCGACCTCCCTTTTCCCTCGAGCCTCCCGCCACCCACCTTCGGCAGCCCGACAGCCCTCCGGAAGCCCAGCTAAAGCCCTCCGGCCGCCCTCTACCATCCCCGCCCTCCCCAGCCGCCCTCCGCCCTCCGGCTCCGGCCGCCCTCAACCCTACGGCCACACTGCGGCCTCCCGCCACCCGCCTCCGGCAGCCCGGAAGCCCTCGGGAGCCCTCCGACAGCCCTCCGGCCTTCGGCCTCTAGCCCCTCCGTCCTCCGACCTCGTCCCTCGGCCCTCCGCCCCCTCTTCCCTCCCCCCAGCACCCCGAACACCCCCCCCCCCCCGCACCCCGCCAACCCTCATCCCATTCGTCTTCGTCCCCTCCCTCGCCGCACCACCGCCACCCGTCCCCTCCTTCACAGTCCCCTCCCTCGCCGCACCAGCTCCGGCTCCGGCTCCCCACCGCTCCTCTCCCTTAAAGCACCGTCGTCGGCTCCCCTCCCTTTCAGGTTTGTAGCGCAACCAGGTATGACATGGGCTATCACTTACATTATTATTTTATAAATGGTTCACAAACAATTAGTTAGTATTTATTTTAAATATATTTTATAACAAAAATGAAAATGTAATAAGTCTTATGTAAATTTTTGTTATAGGGATCTTATTATGGATAAGAGTTGGATTGTTCTTCAAAATCGAACATCTAGGGAGTATTTCAATGGAATTATGTAGTTTATGGACTTCACAAGAGGATTTGGAAGTGACTATATTAGTTGTCCATGTAGAAAATGTGCTAACAGATATCAATTAAAATGAGATACTGTGAGGGATCACCTTTTCTTTAATGGATTTATGAAAAATTATAAGTGTTGGACTCATCATGGAGAAGAATATGTTCGTTGTCAAAATACAGATGCAGCTCATATGGATGTTGATGCATGGATGACTGATCCAATTCATGAAATGCTTACTAAAATGGTACGTGGGTTTGATCCTGAAGGCATTGACATCCAGAATCTTGAGACCCGTGAGATAAATCTTCGCTCTGGTGCAGATCGTGATTCGAGGAGGTTATATGAAGCACTTCATGATGCGAAAACAGAATTATATCCTGGATGTACTTCTTACAATAAACAGTCGTTTATCGGGGAGTGGTTACATTTGAAGACTTTGAATAATTGGTCAGACACACCATTCGACATGATTTTGGTTTTATTGAAAAAAGTTCTTCCTGTCAACACTACGATTCCTGAGTCGTATTACTATGCTCGTAAGTTGACAGAGAACTTAGGTTTTACATATGAGACCATATATGCTTGTGCAAACAACTGTATGTTGTTTAGAAAAGAAACTGCCCATTTGGATATTTGTACGGTTTGTGGTTCTTCCAGGTGGAAAGAGAACAGGGGAAATAATACTCATCAAATTCAGATTGCATTACAGGGGAAACCGATTTCCGTAAAGAAAATGTGTTACTTTCCCCTTAAACCCAGGTTGAAAATATTTTTTATGTCATTTAATGTTTCTAATTTAATGATATGGCATGCAGAAAGAGATCATGAAAGTGATATGTTAACCCACCCGGAAGACTCTCATGCATGGAAGGAATTTGATAAGAGACATCCCGACTTTGCTAAAGATGTTTGTAATGTCCGATTGGGATTGGCAGTAGATGGTTTCAATCCATTCAAGTCTATCGTTGGTGAAACTAATAGCACATGGCCCGTGGTGTTGGTTCCATATAATCTTCCTCTGTGTCTTTGTATGAAGAAACAAATTATATTACATTCCACTCTTATTGATGGACCTAAAAGTCCGGGGGATAAGATTGATGTTTACCTTCAGCCATTGATTGATGAGTTGAATGAATTTTGGGGTGATGGTGTGATGATTTATGACTGCGAAACAAATGAAATGTTTAAACTGCATGCTTCTTTATTGAGGACAATCAATGAATTCCCAGCTTATGCAAATTTATCAGGCTGGAGTACGAAAGGGGAATTTTCTTGCCCTTGTTGCAATAAAAGTAAAAAATCTGTATGGCTTAATCATTCCAAAAAATGGGCATACCTGGGTCACATGCATTTTCTCCCTCCTCAGCACAGATTCAGAAAGGACAGAGTGACATTTGATGGTTCCAGAGAGTTCATCCCAGCACCAAAGATCATGACAGGAGTCGAAATGTTATCGCAGATTGAGGAAGAAAACATCCGCACGGTATATGAAATTCAGGATTTGGTGGCTCCTCCAGTACATAATATTCGTGCTGCGGGTAGGCAGCGCAGTCACAATTGGAAAAGGAATAGTATTTTTTATAGTCTTCCGTATTGGATAAATAACATGTTGAGGCATAATTTGGATGTCATGCACATTGAATAAAATGTTTTTGATAACATATTGTGGACCATTTTAGGTGTCAGTGGAAAATCAAAGGACCATGTAATGCACACTGTGATTTGGAAGAAATGGGTTTAAGGAAACAGTTGCATTTACAATTAGATGAGGGAAACAAGGTATATATGCCTGCTGCACAGTATACGATGACTACAGAGGAGAAAGAAACATTTCTTTCCATTTTGAAGATGGTCATGGTTCCTGATGGTTATTCTTCTAATTTTTCAAAGTGCATGAATCTGACGAGAAAGACATTGCAAGGGTTGAAAATCCATAACAATCACATATTACTTCAGCAGTTGATTCCAATTGCAATTTGTGATTGTTTATCCCCCAATGTTTTTCAGCCCTTGATTGAGATGAGTAATTTTTTTAGACTGCTTTGTTTAAGAAATCAACGAATGGGTGATTTAAAAAGTTTACAGGACTGAATTGTACTTACGCTTTGTCACTTTGAGAAACTTTCCCCCCCCCTCTTTTTTCGATGTTATGGTCCACTTGACAGTGCACCTAACTGATGAAGTAATGGCTGCTGGTCCAGTGCAATTCAGGTGGATGTATCCCATTGAATGGTATTTGAGTACATTGAAAACATTTGTATGCAACAGATCTCATCCAGAGGCATCAATAGCCAATTGTTATTTGATGGATGAGTGTAATACCTTTTGTGCAGAATATCATACAGATGTTGAAACAAAATTAGATAAGCCCTCTCGGATTCATGATGGTCTACTTGGAGAAGGAACCACATTTTATATGGACAACATCGGGTGGATACAAGAACATCGATATATCTTGTTCAATACTCCATCAGTTGCACCATTAATACAATAAGTATCTTATCAATGTGCTTGTATAACTTTTACATGTTTTTTTTCATAAGATGATATTTTAAACATCGCCTTATCATTTTCAGGAAACACATTAATGAGATAAAAGAAGTGATGCATCGTGCGACTGAGTTGCAAATTCAACAATCTCATTATGTGTCATTTCCGGATTGGTTCTAGGATTATGTATGTATACATTGATTTTCATTATGAGGGACGTATTATGCTAATTCGTTCTTCATATATCAGTATTTATTTTTATAAATTATGTAGGTTCCTAATCTAAGGGAGTTAGGGGACCCCAGGCTACCTGAATTATTTATCCAACTGGCTGAGGGTCCATCTATAACGGCTATTTGTTATAAAAATATTGATGTTAATGGTTTTCGATTTCGTATTAAAATGTTGAAGACAAACGAGAAACACAAAACAGTGGCATCAGTTGTCCCTTTGTCGATTCTGGTTATTACTATGGTCAATTGATAGACATCATTGAAGTTTTATACACACACGGTTTTAAGTACATATTGTAAAAGTGTAATTGGGTTGATCCAGTGCATGGATGTAAAGTCGATCAATATCAGTTTTCATTGGTGAATTTTAACTATATGTTATACAGAAATAATGAATGAGTTGAGAATGAACCTTTAATTTTGACATCACAAGAGGAACATGTATTCTTCGTTACTTTGCCTTCAGATCCAAGTTGGAAAGTTGTTCTCAAAATGTCTCGGCGAGGAGTGTTTTTATTTGAAGAAGATGAACCCGAGACTGTTCAGTTTGTTTACCAACAACTTGATCAACATACCGTAGTTCAACGTGAAGAAGATATTTATTGGGTCAGAGCGGCTGATGAAGGAGAAACGGTCGATTTTCATGCTTAATGAAAGGTATAATTGTTTTCCCACTATTCAGTAGAATGTCCTAGGATATCATAAATTATCTACTCATTTTATAAATCTTTATAAGTTTTAATCCTCACTTTTGTAATTTTTAATTCAATCATAAATATTTAGGTTGTTTTTACTCTTGATTTATTGATGTTATGGTTAGTGTATCATCCCTTTGAGGTATTCTTCATCTGATTCATGTGCAGCTTGAATTTTTATTAGTTCTATCTGAAATTTGGCTATGCATTGACTGGTCTTGTACATAATTTGTATATCTGTTTTGTTAACTTTCTGATTTTTTAAAATTCATTCACAACTAATTATTCAATGAATTTTTTGTTTGATTAGCAGTTTTACAAGTTTGATTTTTTAAGAACAATCCAATTTATTTTTAAACACTTTGAACTCATTACTGATGTTTTCTATGACTGCAGACATGTCAGGGGAAGAGGCAGAAGATCCACATCATCTATCTGAGGCATCTACGTCTCAGGGTAGAGGTATGTTTGAATGTCATTGTCTATATTTTGTATGTAATTGACATAAATTCATATATATATATATATAACATTTGTCAATTTATATATAAAATTGTTTTCAACAGGATCATACTCGGCTGTTTCTTCCTCTCGCAGGAGAGGCCCTGGTCGTGGAATATTATCATTGAATTCCGACACGACGATAGATGATTCATTTGATGAGGTTTTTCAACCTGTGGGACCGAATGCCTCGGCATTTATTCGTCAGTTGGGTCATATCATACGTGACCCACATCGATTTCCATTGACCATGCGTGACTGGGCTTCTATCCCTCATGACACATTAGATCGTCTATGGAGGGACGTTCAGGTAACAAAATCATTTTTACTTTATTTTCTATGTATAAAGAATACTAATATGTTTGATTATTTTCTATATAGAAAAAATTGAAAGTATTACCTGAAGAGTTTCGGCCCGTGTGTATGAGCAAATTCCGTAATATGTGAAAAGATTATAAAGGCAAAGTGAAGAGGGACCACTGGGTACCAAATGTGGGTGCACTAGAAATTTTGGAAAAAGTGCCGAGATGTGTCCTCCCGGCTCAGTGGCGTGACTTGGTTGCATATTGGTCTACTGAGGGTGTTGCAGTTTGTATAATAATTATTTTTTTGTATATATATTTTCAATAATATGTGATTTGTTTGAAATTTGAATGAATTGAATGTAGGAGGTGTCAACACGCCATTCTGAGAATCGAGCATTGTAGGGACCACCTCACAGGCTCGGGACTCGTCACGTGTCTCAGATCCGACATGAGGTATATATTATTCATTTTTTAATTTATTAATTAATATGGTTTTGTGTTTATATTCATTTAATATACATTTGTGAGAGCAAGGTTCAGTAACTGATAAAATTTCGGTGTGGATGAGGACTCGTGATCGCAATGATCCAGAGGTTGCAGCATTGATAGTAAGTGTCTGTACTTACCAATAATTACATAAATCTATAAATTAACATATATATATTTATATATATTTAAATATTTCACAGGCTCAATTGGAAGCCGAGTTAGAACATCTGCCAGAGGACCAGCGACATCTTCCCAAGCGACGGGATGAGATCTTTCATCGCATTGTCGGTCGGGACGGGCATGGCTATAGTTTGACCTATAGAGCCAGGATTCCTCATTCTGTAGTGTCACGCGCTGCGGTTGTCGGTCCTGCTATTGCTCATATGACACAGCAGATGTCAGATTTTGAGGCCCGGCTGTGCGCTTCCGAGGAGGCAAATGCGCAATTGATAGCTGAGGTTAGAGTACTGCGGGAATATGTGGGTCGAGCTGATGGTGCATGGGATCATACGACGCTTGTATATACTGTATTTATTTATTTAATTTAAATTAATTTTTTATTAAAATATTTATAATGTTTATTTGTTGTAGGCCCCTGGCCCACCAGAAGGAGTTAGCATTGATGACAACGCGTGACACATCATATATTCACGAGATATGTTTTTGGTTTTTACTGGTGGGGTTGACATTGATGTACTGTATGTATTCATTTAAGTTAAATTAGAAGGTTGTGTACTTATAATTTCTTTCTTTTCTTGTTTATTATATGATAGCTAATATTATCTAAGGTGTGCATTTAAAAACTCTATCCCCCCTCACCCCCGTACAGCCCCCCCGCACCCCCGAATAGCCCCCCGCACAACCGTACAACCCCCCACACCCCCGTACAGCCCCCGCACCCCTGTACAGCCCCCCCCCCCCCGACACCCCCGTACAGCCCCCCCCCCCCGCACCCCCTGACACCCCCACCCCCCCCCCCCCCCCCCCCGTACAACCCCCCGCACCCACGTGCAGCCCCCCCCCCCCCCCCCCGCACCCCCGTACATCCCCCCGCACCCCCGTACATCCCCCCGCACCCCCGTACAGCCCCCCACACCCCCCGTACAGCCCTCGCACCCCCGTACAGCCCCCCGAACCCCTGGACAGCCCCCCCTCACCCCCGTACACCCCCCCCCCCCCCCGCAGAACCGGATAGGCCCCCCACACCGAAGTACAGCCCCCCCCACCCTCGCACCCCCGGACAGCACCCCCGGAAAGCACCCCCCCCCCCCCCCCGCAGCCCCGTACAGCCCCCCCCCACCCTCGTACAGCCCCCCTGCAACCCCCCCCCCCCCCCCCCCGCACCCCCGTACAACCCCCCACACCCCCCGTACAACCCCTCGCACCCCCGTACATCCCCCCGCACCCCCGGACAGCCCCCCGCACCCCTGTACAGCCCCGTCGCACCCCCGGACAGCCCCCCCCCCCCCCGCACCCCAATACAGCCCCCTGCACTCCCCGTACAGCCCCCCGTACCCCCGTACAGCCCCCCCCCCCCCCCCCCCCCCGCACCCCCGTACAGCCCCCCGCACCCCCGTACAGCCCCCCGCAACCCCGTACAGCCCCACCCCCTGCACCCCCGTACAGCCCCCCGCACCCCCGTACAACCCCCCCGTACCCCCGTACAGCCCCCCGCACCCCCCATACAGCACCCCGCACCCCCGGATAGCCCCCCCGCACCCTCAGACAGCCCCCCCCCCCCACAGCCCTCGTATAGCCCCCGACACCCCCCGTACAGTCCCCCCGCACCCCCGTACATCCCCCCGCACCCCCCGTACAGCCCCCCCCCCCCCCTCTGCACCCCCGTACAACCGCCCGCACCCCCGTACAGCCCCCCCGCACCCCCGTACCGCCCCCCGCACCCCCGGCGCATGCTGAAATGGCGCGTTGGGGGATCAAAACCACCCGAATGACCTACTAATGCCACGAAACCGCACGACAACATCCATTGCGTGAATTGTGAAATGGTCGGGCAGACGGCACATCAATCGGAGGTGTCGTTTGACCGCGGCGGCCGGAAACGCGTTTTCGGAGCCAAAAAACATCAAAACGGCGTGCGACGGTCGAATTCGGAGCAAACGTGCTTCGAACGACCTGAAACCGCACGATAACGATAGGAATATTATTTATGAGATGCAGGAGGAGGTGGCACGTCCATCGGACGTGCGGTGCGTGCGACACGACCGAATGCGTCGTTTTCAGCAGCTCGTCGCGCGCTGAAATGGCACGTTGGGGGGTCAAAACGTGCCGAACGAGGTCCGAATGGCATGAAACCACATGAAAACAGCCGTTGCGTGAATTTTGAAATGGTCGGGCAGACGACATGTCAATCGGAGGTGCCGTTTGACTGTGGCGGCCGAAAACGCGTTTTCGGAGCCATAAAACACCAAAACGGCGTGCAGCGGTCGAATTCGGAGAAAACGTGCTTCGAACGACCTGAAACCGCATGAGAATGATAGAAATATTATTCCTGAGATGCAGGAGGAGGCGGCACGTCCATCGGACGTGCGGTGCACGCGGAACGACCGAATGCGTCGTTTTCAGCAGCTCGGCGCGCGCTGAAATGGCCCGTTGGGGGATCAAAACCACCCGAACGACCTCCGAATTCCACGAAACCGCACGACAACATCCATTGCGTGAATTTTGAAATGGTCGGGCAGACAACACATCAATTGGACGTTCCGTTTGACCGCGGCGGCCGGAAACACGTGTCCGGAGCCACAAAACACCAAAACGGAGTGCGGCGGTCGAATTCGGAGCAAACATGCTTCGAATGAACTGAAATTTCACGGGAATGATAGAAATATTATTCCTGAGATGCATGAGAAGGCGGCACATCCATCGTACATGCGGTGCACCCGGGACGACCGAATACGTCGTTTTTAGCAGCTCGACGCGCGCTGAAATGGCGCATTGGGGGGTCAAAACCACCCGAACGACCTCCGAATGCCACGAAACCGCACGAAAACATCCTTTGCGTGAATTGTAAAATGTTCGGGTAGACGGCAAATCAATCGGAGGTGTTTTTTGACCGCGGCGGCCGGAAACGCGTTTCTGGAGCCATAAAACACCAAAACAGCGTGCAGCGGTCGAATTCGGAGCAAACATGCTTCAAATGACCTGCAACCACACGAGAACGATAGGAATATTATTCTTGAGATGCAGGAGGAGGCGGCACGTCCATCGGACGTGCGGTGCGCGCGGCACGACCGAATACGTCATTTTCAGCAGCTGGACGCGAGCTGAAATGGCGTGTTGGGGGGTTAAAACCACCCAAAAATCTCCGAGTGCCACGAAACCGCACGGAAACATCCGTTGCGTGATGTTTGAAATGGTAGCGCTGACGACACGTCAATCAGAGGGGCCGTTTGACCATGGTGGCCGGAAACGAGTTTCTGGAGCCAAAAAACACCAAAACGGAGTGCGGCGGTCGAATTCAGAGAAAACGTGCTCCGAAAAACATGAAATCGCACGAGATCGATAGGAATATTATTCCTGAGATGTAGGAGGAGGCGGCACGTCCATCGGACGTGCGGTGTGCTCGGCATGACCGAATGTGTCGTTTTCAGCAGCACGGCGCGCGCTGAAATGGCGCGTTGGGGGGTCAAAACCACCAGAACGACCTCCGAATTCCACGAAACCGCACGACAACAGCCGTTGCGTGAATTGTGAAGTGGTCGGGTAGACAGAACATCATTTGGAGGTGTCGTTTGACCGCAGAGGCCGGAAACGCGTTTCTGGCGCCATAAAACACCAAAACGGCGTGCGGCGGTCCAATTCGGAGCAAACGTCTTCCGAAAAATCTTAAACCGCACGAGATTGATAGGAATATTATTCCTGAGTTTCAGGAGGAGGCGACACGTCCGTCAGAGTTGCAGTAAGCACGACACGACTGAATACGTCGTTTTCAGCAGCTCGCCGCGCGCTGAAATGGCGCGTTGGGGGGTCAAAATCACCCGAACGACCTCTGAATGCCACGAAACCGCACGACAACATCCGGTGCGTGAATTGTGAAATGGTCGGATAGACGGCACGTCAATCGGAGGTGTCGTTTGACTGCGAAGGCCGAAAACGCGTTTTCGGAGTCATAAAACACCAAAACGGCGTACAACAGTCGAATTCGGAGCAAATGTGCTCCGAAAGACCTGAAACCGCACGAGAACGATAGGAATATTATTCTTGAGATTCAGGAGGAGGCGGCATGTCCATCAGACGTGTGGTGCTCGCGGCACGACCGAATGCTTCGTTTTGAGCAGCTCGGCGCGCGCTGAAATGGCGCGTTTGGGGGCCAAAACGGGCCGAATGAGGTCTGAATGTCCTTAAATCCGAAGACGTCAAATGGTGAGTGAAGTGTGACATGTTCGAGAAGACGGCACATCAATTGGATGTGTCGTTTGACCGTGGTGACCAGAAACGCGTTTCCGGTGTCATAAATGGCCAAAACGGGCGTCTGACGGTCAAAGTCAAAGCGGACGACATCGGATTGACCTGATATCACAGGAAAACAATCTAATTATTATTCGTGACGTGTAAGCGCAGACGTCACGTCAATCAGATGTGCAGTCTGCGCGGTAGGGCTCATTATGCGTTTTTTAAGTGTTGCGCGCGCTAGAAAAACGCACGGGGGGGGGGGGGGGGGGGCAAACAGGCCGAACGAGGTCCGAATGACCTGAAATCAGATGACATCAAAGGGTGAGTAAATTGTGATGTGGTCGAGTAGACGTCACGTCAATCGGCCGCATCGTGTGCCCGCGGTGACTGGGAACACTGTTCTGGTTTCATAAACGGCCAAAACGGGCATCTCACGCTCAAAATCATAGCGGACCACATCGGATTGACCTGAAATCACAGGGAAACAATATAATTATTATTCCTGACGTGTACGTGCATACAGCACGCCAATCAGACGTGCAGTCTGCACGGTAGGGCTCATTATGCGTTCTTTAAGTGTTGTGCGCGCTTAATTGTTTTCCATTTTTTATGATTGTTACCTTTGTTTTATGTCTGCTTTTCCACCGTGAAGAAAAAAACACAATTTGTACATTTTATTTAAAAAATGAAAAATATTTTATTTAATATTATATATATAAATATTTTCATAAATATATATATATATATATATATTATTTATTAAATAAATATACATACTTTATTTAATATTATATATATCAATATTTTCATTATTTTATATATATATATATTTTATTTAATAAATAAATATATATATATATTTAATATGGTATGAATTTTTTTTAAAAAAATTCAAGTTTACCGACCGCCATTGGTGGTCGCTTTAGCCTGCCGTCTGGGCGGTATTAGCGACCGCCAATGGGGGTCTCTAATGGTGCCTGCGAGTCAGCCTACAGCGACCGCCAGGCGGTCACTTATGGTGGCATTTGGGCTACCTATAGCGACCGCCATTGGCGGTCGCTAAAGTCCTACAGCGACGGCGCAGAAGCGACAGCCAATAGCGGTCGCTAATGCCCTTTTTTATTAGTGACTTATCACCCTCAAACATATAGAAAATCTCAGTATATTATCTATAAAATTGAGGAATTATTGAGAGAATGGTCAATTAACATCAAAGGAGGATGGAATCAACATCTTACTCTAGTCGAGTAATCATACAATAACAGTTTTCAGTCAAGAATTAAAATGGATCCCTATGAATAACTCTAATTGAAGATGTGATGAACACATTCATGTGGGGATGATGTTGGAGAATGAAAACTTATTGGTCCTGAAATTGCCAATGAAATGGTAAAAATGGTTAAGACTATTCAACAACACATTAAGGCTTCTCGAAGTTAACAAAAGATCTAGGATGATAATCATCGATGATACCTAGAGTTTGATATTATGGATATGGTAATCTTCCACATATATCCATGGAAGAAAGTCATGATATTTTGGAAAAAATGAAATATTGTCCCAAGATACATCGGTCCATTTGAGATCATTGATCTCATTGGAGTGGTGCCTATCAACTAACACTTCTGCATAACCAATCTCAAGTACATGATATATTCCATGAATCCCTCTTGAAGAATTACATAATATAATCCTCACATGTAATCAATATATAGGTGGTACCATTGGAGAATGATATTTTCTATGAGGAGAAGATGACTAAGATCTAATATCTTAGAGACAAGGGTTTACAAAATAAGACAATGCACCTGGTAAACGTGTTCTGGAGAAACCAAAATTTTGAAGAAGAAAAATGGGAATTGAAGGAAGGGATGAAGTGGAATTATCCTCATATATTTTTTTGTGGGAAAAGAAAATTTCAAGGTTGAAATTTTTAAAGAGGGGAATATTATAAAGACCCAGCCTAATATAAATAAAATATCCCTTATGGTTTAATTAAATGTATTATTATAAAATATGGTTATAAAAAATACATGAACTTATTTTGTTCTATTATATCCTGTGGGAATTAAAATAATATTAATCATAATTACCATTGATAATATATCCATTGAAGAATTATCACATGATTAGTATAAATATAGGGTGTTAACAAATCCAATTTACACAAAAAAAGGAATTGATGACCTCATTCAATAGGATCATACCCTATGAAGCCCATTTATTAGCGCATCCAAGGGATATGACATCATTGTTATTTTATCTTGAACAATCCCAATATGAGATCCATAAACAGAAGCTTTAGTGAAATAATTTACAAGAGAATTCCAATCTCATTACAGTCATGTCCCAAACAATGTATGTTGAACCACCCCATGAAAGTCTCACAATCACACACCTTACCCTTAGGATGTTTTCTAGAGTATTAAAGATATATGTATAAATACCATAATAAAAGGAAAATATATATTGTATTTTCTATATAATAATGAATATATTTCTATCTTATTTTTGTTACGTTATAAATGATTTTTAATTTTGATACAATACAATAGAAAATGTATTTTTGGGTAATATTAAAATTCAAATAAAGAAATTATTTTTATGAATTGATGAATATTTGAAATAAATAATATTTTAATAAAATATTATTATTAAATATTTTTTATAAAATATAAATTATCATATAATTTTTATGACGTAAATAGTAATTTTGATAAGGGTTTGAAAACTGTTATTTTCAAAAACCCATCATTTCTCAATAAATATCAATTATTATTTTAAAAGTGAAATGGAAAATATTTATTAAATTATTTTGATAAAATTAATATATTTTTTGTAATTAGAATGTTGAAATTATCCAATAGTTATTTTTTCATAATTTTATGAAAAAATTGAATTTTTATGTAAAAACTAAATTCAATATAAATATATAGTGTGTATTATGACTTCATAATGATCTAAATGCGATGATATAAATAATATAAATGGAATCCCAAAGAAAATATATGTATTAACTTTAAAATAATATGAATTTATGTTATCCCGCTTCGGCACACGACTCTCCTTTGGTGCGCCACCCTCCTTTGGCAGTGACAAATCGTCTCTTCAGTGTGTTTTCGTTCAACCTTTTAATGTTTTCTTCAATTGACCAAAATTTAGACATTAGTGGATAAATTTAGGTCCAACATTCCTAGGGTCTAGGGTTTACAGGTTTTTCACAGAGTCTTATTCATCCTCCTCCTAGAGTTTCATCCAAATCACACGTCTTTGATATACGCATTTTCGTCCCCTTTCATTTTGAGCAAACCATTGGTTCTTGGATGAATTCAATTAAATTTTACATGTATTTTGAACCTTATTTACACATATAATTATCTCATTATGGAATTTTAATGTTAGTATAATTGGTTGAAAATGGGTTTCAACGTGATTATTTATTTCTGATATGTGTGTTTGATTTAATGCCCATTTTTGTCTCAATATATTTTTTTATATGATAAGAACCTTTAGTATGCTTAGTGATACCCTATTGTAGTGTTTTTATGTTAACATAATTTTTTAAAATTAACTTTCTATGTGAATCTTCAATTATTCCTTTGTATTCCCATTTTAAATGTATTTTTCTAAATGTCATTCGGGTTTTAACAGTGAAATTAGATGTTTTATATGTTACAACATATATTTTGTATGTCTTTTTTAACTGATTATATAATTAAAATATATTTTCTAAAGGATATTATTATGTTTTCATGTGTTCTTCATTAGGTTACTTCATAGAAGTGTTTTAATGATTATGAAAATGGTGTATAATGTGTTTTTAAAGGAACATTAGATGTGAATGTATTGATCATGTCGTTTTGAAAAGTGTATGGATAATTTTGGAATGCTATATTTTTATATTCATATATAAATGTGATTTTTAAATTATGAAAATTATTTGGAATACCTTTTATAGTGAACATGGATTTTGTGTGGGTTTTAAAAGCGGGAATTCCCAAAAAAATGGTTGAATTGAATATGTGTCCTTATGATAATTTCACAGGGGTTATATGAATTGATTAAGGAATGGTAAATGCATTTGAAAAATGGTTTTGGTGTTTGTGAATTTTAAAGTAGTTTGTTTATAAAATATGGGGTTTTTTTAAATCTTGTTTCATAAATGGTTCTTTGTTTTAGAAATGACGTTGTTTCCTTGTGTGGTTTATAAAAGTGATTTAAAAAGGAAATACAATAAGGTTATGGACCATATGGAACATGCTTAATGAAAGTGATATTTCATATTATTGGGAATGTATCTTGATGTATTTTTGCTAAATGTATTTGGGGTGTGAAAAACATAAAGGCTCGTTTGATACTCCCCACTTTAAAATGGCGTTTCCATAGACCTTGATTTCTTGAATGGTCTGTTGGTTTCTAAATAATATTGTTTCTCTTATTTTGGATTAATTTATTTTTGGGTATTATGATATTTATGGATTCCCATTTTCTTAATAAAGGTGATTTTTCACTCCTTTTTGGTTTCGAGTCACCAAGCCTAAGGAAAATCACCTGTATATGCATATGTATGTATATATTTGTGTGTGGGTGTAGGTTCACCCGTTATGTGTATATTAATCCATGGAATTTAATATACATATATGGGGATAAGTGTTCATATCTATATATATTGAAATTCATTCATAGGTGGGTGTAGACGGGTATATGCATATAATAATATATGTAAGGAACCCTTTTCACATGTTCATATCCATGAAGTTGGGTACAAGGGTCATCTTTACTTATATGTATGTAAAGATGCATATTCTCAGTGGGGGAGAAGTATCTCTTAGTTAGAAATCCTTAAAATAAGGAATTTTTTGTCTGGTTTTACCCTACGATAGGATCTCTATGCACTAACCTTTAAATTTAAGAATAATTCATATTATAAATTTTCCATCATGTTTTTATATTATGTATTGATATCGAATTGGTAGTAAAATTTTCTTTCTTTAATTGGATTGGTTTACTTATTTTAATTTATTAAAATAAATGGTTTGATTGCATTTTTTCACAACAATTGATCGATGAAATGCCCTTCTAGTCTTTATAAATGTGTTTCAGATTTAAAATGGTGACTTCGGATTCTCAAATGTGTGTCTAAGTGGATTTCGGTATTTAAAGTGGTGTGTGTTGGTTATTTGGTAGTAGATTATTGTTAGAACAATTACTGAAGATTTTTTTCGGTACTTTTGAAAAGTAAATTACATTAAAAACTCTCTTTAGATGAAACTCTTACCTTGTTGGATGTTGATGGGAATGGGTGATCCTATGATGAGACTTCCCTTGTGTGTTGATGGTTTAAGAAAAGATTGAGAAAATCAATTGGAGTGATTCAGGGGAGATTCTATTATGAGTGTTGAATGTGTAAGATGAGAATGAATGTGTTGGATTTCTTGGCTTTTATTTTTTTGCTCACCCCCTGCAATTCTTACGTGAGAACCTAGCACAGTGAGTGAATTATCAGTGAATGATTGCTTCACTAGTCTAGGTTATTTCACTAACTAGTGCTTTTTATAAGGGGGTTATTTTTTTATCATTACTATAGGATTGGGTTAATCAGTCAGTCGAGGTAGGGAAATGATTAGTATTTTGGGCTTTATGATGTCATCAGGTAGGGTATGCCTTCTGGATGAGTCACATGTATAGTATGTTCTATATTATTCATGTGATCATAGTTTCTTCCATGTTTTCTAGTACTTATTTATCTATGGTAGATTATTAAGATTCATGTACTAGGTGGTTAATCTTCCTTTCTATTTTCCATTTACCACATGTGATCATTACTTTCACCTCATTATATGGTCCATCTCTTTTCTAAAAGTGATAAAAATATGTTCAATTGTTTTTGGAAAATGTTTTTTAATATTTTCTATGCATCCTTCTTTTAAATCCCACATTTATTTAATGGTTAAATCTTTCTCCTTGAAAAAGAGATTGATTTGAGAAAAAAAGGGCAATGGATCATGATTTTCATTAGAAGGAATATCGGTGAAAAACATACAATTATATATTGTAGTTCAGACCAGAAATTGATATTTCCTTATTTAAAGGAAATTCCTATTGGAATAGATTGTATGGTAATGACTTCTGAGTTTTAATACTAAATCCTCTATTTTACCCTTGTTTTTATCATTGGGTGCTACTTCTTGCTTGGATTTGGTCACTGTAGTGTGACATTGGTTTGAGGTCAGTGGTGACTTGTAGGATCACATGTAGGTATGTACAGATTTATTTTCTAACCTATACCACTTTTTCTTTTCATTGTACATTATTTATTTTTTTATTTATTATTTACCTTTCATTTAAGGGCACAATCGTTACGACCTATTTAATTATGAATCCCAACACTAGTTTCCAGCTTGTGGGGATCAGGAACATCCTTCAAGCCTTATTATTGACAATCTTGGGTGACCGGTTCTGGGTTGACCTGGTTTTGTTTAGGAAAAAATGATATCAGAGGAGGGTTCTTGACATTTGGGTTGTCTGGTATATGGAAATTTATATTGTTAGTGCATGGGGGGTAGGTGTAGGAAGAGCGTTTTGAACTATTGCTGATAATAATCCTTGAATTACAAGGTGTATTCTATGAATTGTGACTTTTGACTTTGTTTTGGGTTGAGGGATGACGATGGAGGCAACCTAATGTCATGTTGTGATCTCACATGGAGTATTGACCCATGTGGAGTCCGACTGCACAATTAATATACATCCCAGTTATTGATGCTTTTTTGGGGAATAGATTACTACTATAAGTCCACGACCCTAACATTACTTATTATTGAATTAAATGAATAATTAACATTGAGGATCTTTTCAGGTTTTGAGTTTTAGAGAATTTGGACCTAACAATTACATCTCAATGATTACAAAGTATACACTTATAATAAGTTTCCATAAAATAAACACTTATAAAAAGACACATGTCTAGTTACTAGTTTTAGATACCATGGCTTTCCATGATCCCATCCTTGACCCTATTCATCTGTATGTCCTGTGGAAAGCATATAAAAAACTTGTGATGATCATAAAAATCCCAGTAAAGGATACACAAAGAAGGAAAACTGTTAGTTTTTTTTCAAAACAACAAGTAAACCATAAATACTATTTCAAAATAATACTTTTAACCTTTATGAATTATTAAATATTCTTCACTGAGTAAAATATCATTACATTCCCTTTTTGTAACCAAAATATTACCATAAAACCCATATAATGATCACATAACATATAAAGGTAACTGGGTACATAAACGTACTTAAATTGAATAACCATACGGTCGACTTCCACACATATCAGTTAATGGAATAGCCATACGGCTGACTTTCATACCCAATTAATTGGAGGTTATAACATAACCACCCGTCCTGGTATTCACGGCACCACCTGTCATATAGTTTATCACGTAACCACCCATTAAATGTCTAGGTACCATTATAAAATCATAAGACATAAAACAAATATAATGAAAGGAAATCATTTCCACATTTCGATCACAATATATAAGTTAAATATATTGATATAAAAAATAAATTATAAAAACCATTTTCAATACCAAAATAAAAGAGAATTAAAACGTGGTATTTATTTTTTCATTTAAAAAAGTGTTATGTCTTGTAGAACAATCCGAAACTCAAATAATGGTCACAGAGGTGAAGAAGTCATTGTCACCGCATACGTACAACAAAAAGACATTCCCTTTTTTCTGTTAGTAAAAACGATTCGTATAAAAATATTACTTCTGAATAAAAGTAAATGTAAAAACGGTTTAAACACCGTATAACGGAATGTTGTGAATAAAACAAAATATGTCTCAATGAAAGGATATTGAGACGAAGTCCCTTACAAAGTCGGTATCCTTAGATTAAGGATAAATCAATTACATGATTATGTGTGAAAAATATAAATAAACCAAATATAATTGAATATTATGTGTAAAACAATCAGAGTTCATTCACACATACTCTTGAACAAACAGAACCAATGACATAGGTATTTATCTCAATGATATGAGATTATGTTATGATTTCCCATACATGTTCTTATAAATGACGTAAGAATTTATCAATAATATGATTATGTGTAGAAATAGTATATCCACAAAGAGGTTTTTGGAAATTAAAACATAGAGATTCCACAAATAATCTTGTCATAATAAAATCTAGAAGTAGAGGTTTATCCCAAATAATTGAAAGTGGGTTATGAAGTTCCATTATAGAAATCTGACAGCCTAACAACATCACTTTAGAATTCATAAAACGAGATGATGAGAGATAAAAAGGGGTAGATCATCACTTGGAAATAACATTTATAGAAATAAGGATATATATGAACGTATCCGAACATAATAGTATGTGAATTAAAATACATAACAAAATAATTCATTTAAAAAGAGGAGGTTGAAAGGTTCTCTTACCGACTTGGGTAACTTTCAAAATGTACAGCACATGGAAGAAGGGTCATAAAATGAAGATGTAAATACCCATAATTGAAATTATACTATAAAAAGTGTATAATAATGGGTAGTACATACACCAATCAAAGTAAATGGTGGAAAACATATCATAAATTTTACGGCAATAAAAGTGAGATGAAAAATCCCATACGAAAACTTGGCAGCCTAACAACGCCACATAAAACTTCCAAAAATGGTTTGATGAGATCAAATAGGGTCTATAATGATATTAACATAAAAATTAAATTAATATTAATATAATATAAAATCACAAAACATATGAATGATGGTCTTAAATGAAATTACATAAAATAGAGTACTTAAACAGAAAGAGAGAGGTTGGATCCCGTACCTCAAGTCTGACTAGCCTTTTTCGTTTCTTTATATTCCTGAATAATAAACTTTGATCAATTTATAATTTCTTAATGAACTCCTCTAAAGATTATTTTTCAGTTCATATCACATATTATTGTGTTATAATAATTGGTTAATAATGTGGGTTGATATAAAACGTTTTTGTCGATGTTCGATACATGAGTAAAAATTGAACTTGTTGGAAAAGAATTTTCCATGTAGTTATAAGTACATCATCTCCGGAATATTATTAATTATTTAAATATCATATATATCCATTATATATTAATTTTACACTATTACATAACATTTGGACATAATGAAATTGAAATGCACTGTTCATGGAGACGGTAGGCCGTACGTACGCATGATCGCTACATTCATTTTTTTGTCATATTAATGGAATTAATACTAAATGAGAGATATATATATTATAATACCAGAATTATATCCATCATTTACATGTAATATATGAAATATATATACATTATATATATTTACTTATAATAGTACATAACATTTGGAGATAAGAAATGAAATGTACCGTTCATGGAGACGGTAAGTCGTACGTATGCATGAATGCTACATTCATTTCTTTGGCACATTAATGGAATTAAATCTAGATGAGATATATATATATATATATATTATAATTCTATTATAATATATATGTTATATAGATCACATAAGTTAATCAATATCATTCTTTATACATTCCATGTGTTGCATGAACGAGTCACCTAACTTGAGGGGGCGGTAGTCCACACTTCCTCAAATGAAATTATCGCATTTGCACAACATGAAAAGCATAAAGGAATGTATTAAATATAAACTACAGAAGCATAGAGTGTAAATAAATATAATATATATCATAAATAAATATAGTTCAATCGTAATTTCCACCATGAGAGGTGGTATGAGAAGATAGAACAATCATCTTTTCGTGAGGCAGTATTTCGGCATCCACGGAAACAGTATGTTCTTTAACTATTAGGCGAAGGTGTGTGTTAGTGTAGCTCGATTCATACTCATAACAAAATCCTAGTATATTGAATATACTAGTGTTTTTACAAAATAAATAAATAAAAATAGTTTAGGGGGTTGGAGAAGAAAAAAAACAAAAGAACACTAGGAATGACATTACCATAAAATCAGGTAACTCTTTTTGATTTGAGCTCAAAAGCATCCTTGGAAAGGATTCTGCTAAAAGTGAGGGTTCAAGGAGTAAGATATGAATTTTTAGAGACAAAATGAGTAGAGTTTTGCCGTGAAAATGGCTTTAGAGGTGTGGGAAAAGAGGTAGAGGTGGGGGCCTTTTATAAGAGAAGAGGAGGGGCACTCTTGGAAAGTTATAAAATATTACTTTATTATAAAATGATTTTCAGACTTTAAAGGTACCAAAAGGATATAGTTTGAAGATAAGGTGATAGGAGTTATAAATCCACCCATCCAATAGGTTTTAGACAAGTTTAGGTCTTAGATTTTACATATCTTTTCATTTTGTTTAAATCGTTATATAATGAGGTAATCGCTGCATCATCATGGTGTCATAAATAATTTAATTTATTTAGTGTATAAAAATTATAAAACAATAATCATGATGTAGGAGATAATTTTATCTTTATAATGAATATTAATAGTCAAAAATATGACTTGTATTTTTCTTGTAAAAATTTTATTAGTAAAATAATAAATGTTTGTGAGATTTTTATTTTAACATTAAATAAAAAGTTATTAATGTCACTTTCCTACCAAAGTAGTTCCATGGGGTCCTCATGTTGACCCATGGATTTTCATGGTCGGCCATGACTCATCAAATAATAGTAGGACATGTGTGAAGGTAATTTCATATAATTATGACATTATCTTTACCTTAAATTACACTAATTAACTTTAATCGCGATTTATAAAACATAAAAGTTAATATTCACCAAAAAATAATTTTAATCTCATTGAACCACATTTTAATTACTAATGACAACCATTTCTGTCGGATTTTTGAAATTTAAATCACATAACTGCTAAAGTTTCATTTAAATGGAAAATCAGTTTTTTAACTACCACTTAGTGGTTTCACTATTCATCAAAAATTGAAGTTTTTCTGAAAAATATAAAAAATTCACCCTAAGATATATTTGATATTACAAATTAGAAAATGATGTCTATTTTACAAAATTCAAAACATAAATGTTTAATTAATTAATTTAATAATTAATTCCCACTGTCAAACCAAATAGTTTGTTTTTAAGAAACAATATCCATTAAAAGATTAACACTAATTTAAGTCGAATTTCAAAGTGAAATTAATTCCAATTACAAAAATTGGATTAAATGGTAAAACAATATTCTAATTTCACATTAATACAAATTCAAAATATGATATACTCATATAAATAAATTATATTTAAAAGAGGTTTTGAAATAAAATACAACATTTTCAGTAAAACTGATCTTTATCAGAAAAATAACAAAAATTTACAAAAAGTAAATTTTGATGTCCAGATTCGAAAGAAGGATTTTATTTTGTCAAATATAACATATAAAATCTTCAAAAGTATATTTAAAAAGGGTTTTCCATCAGAAGGCGGTTAATCGACCTTTTAAAGAATATTTGAAGATTTATGCGTAAAATTGGATTCATTTGAATTTTTAGCCTCTAACATTTATTGGATAAAAGTAAAAATATTTGACAAACATATATAATAATTTTGTTGTTAGTTCCATTCATTCCTGCCATTACAACTGCTAGGAGTTAACTACCATTTAAAATAATATTATTTTATTATTAGAGTGCAACATAATATTCCCAAGAAACACGTTGTTGCATATTGGGTACGCCATCGAGCATAGAATTCCCTTTAAATTAATATTAAAATTTTTATTCACAAAAAATGATAAATATGAAAAAGTAATATTCTTTATTTGCCTGGTATGTTACATCATTCCCCCCTTTTGGGAATTGCATCCTCGCAATTTTAAAATTGGGCTATGAATCTTCATTGAATGTCCCACATCAGAATAAGAGTCATAAAACTATTACATTAAAATAAAGAAAGGGAAGTACAAAGGTCACTCGAGTTAACCGATACTAGGATTCCATGTACGAAAACATGGACATGGAGGAGAAAACAAAGGGTCATGTTCTGATGGAGAGTGATAGAAAACATGTTTAAGAGAAAGTTTACCACAATAAAATCACAAACATTTGATGTGTTAAACGGTATTTGATTCACCAGTAGGAAACATTAACATGCAACATTTTTGTTTTAAGTTATTTTTCATTAAAGAATTTATTTATGAGAATAACTAAAAAATAATGAAACATACTTACTTTTCATGTTGACTTTCAAATTTTTCTAGATTACTCACACGAACTCATATTTTCTCCAAAAGATTAGTATTTAGGATAACTTTTTTACATTAAGAGAGCTATAATCATCTTCTAGAGAATCACCTAATCCAAAAAGGAGAACTATATACTTCCCATGTATTTAGATCTTAACTAATACGAAAACCAAAAAGGTTAGTATGAGATCAGGTAATACCGAAAAAGGATATTCCATTATAAAAAAAATCTATTCTTAATCTCCATAGTTTGTCAAACAATAATCAATGTTCAACAAAGACCATTCAATAAACAATTTGTCTATAAAATTATGCAAATTAAACCAAACTACGATTGAAACCCAAATATTTAATGGATTTAATCACATAGTCTTCCAAGGTAAAAATTATCATTTATCTGCAAATAAAATTAGTTTCTCTTAAAGTCTCATATTGAAATTTAATTAACCTAATCACATATCCTCCATGATAGGTTAATCATTTCCATAGATAACCCAAAATAAAATTACTCTTGATTCCTAAAATAATCTAACTAAAAATAATTAGTCAAGCTAACCAGGGAATTCACGTAGTCCAATGGTAAGCGATAAATACCAGTCGCACCTTGGTTGTCGGTTCGATTCCCACAGCTTTGTCCGACGTGACGAGTTGTCACATAGTCTGCCTGTTTTACTTTTTCCAAAAATATATAATTCTTAAAACATTCCACAAAAGGAGATAAAATCTTAAAAAATAATCATAACATATTTTAACCTCATGTTTATCTCATACCTTTCATTTTCCATCATAGCATATAATAACCTATAATTTCCTCAAAAATAAGGATCATATAAACCCTAATGGTTTCCTTTATAATTATTACCTAAACATCCACATCGATTGGTCATCTCGTACATGATGAATTAAAGAACATATCAAGGATCATGTGGTTGATCATGACTCCATGATAGTTGGTTTAGAACAACCATGAGTTTTCTCATTGAATCCCCTATTTCATCCAGTCTCATAATCAGAGAACCACATCAGTTTCCTTTAAACCCACTGTCACTTTGGTGCATGCTAGATCCATCCATTTACTAAAACTAGAAAGGTTAGTGTGTGTATATCAACTAAATTATCTGGTACTAATGAGGAAGATAAACACTAAGATATACTTACTCATGCACTATATCTAAAACTAGGACTCTTTCTGAAATCCTAACCATTATGGTAATGTAACTTATTCTTAGAGAATACCCTAACCTCTAAAGTTATCTAAACCTTCCTTTGATACAAGCTATAAGGCCCCGGCCATAAACATTAATTATTATTGAATGAAATGAAAAACTCATAATGAGGATCTTTTCAGGTTTAGTGTTTTAGAAAATTAGGACAAAACTATTACAACTCAACGATTACCAAGTATACAAATTTACTAAGTTTCCATAAAATAAAAACTCTTAAAAAGAAGTATTTTTAGTTCTATGTTTTAGATAGAATGTATTTCCACGATCCCATCCTTCACCCTATTCATCTTTATGTCCTGTGGAAAACATTTCAAAAACTTGGGATGAGCATAAAAATCCCAATAAAGGATACACAAAAAAGGAAAACTATTAGTTTTTCAAAACAACAAGTAAAAAATTAATACATTTTAAAAGTAATACGTTTCACCTTTATTAATTAGTAAATACTCTTCACTGAATAAAATATCATTACATACCCTTTTTGTAACCAAAATATTACCATAAAACCCATATAAATATCACATAACATATAAAGGTAACTTGGGACATAAACATACTTGGAAAAACCATACGGTCGACTTCCACACATATCAGTTAATGGAATAGCCATACGTCCGAATTTCATACCCAATTAATTGGAGGTTATAACGTATCCACCCATCCTGGTATTCATGGAACCACCCATCATATGTTTTATCACGTAACCACCCGTCAAATGTCTATGTACCATTATAAAATCATAAGACATAAAACAAATATAATGGAAGGAAAATATTTCCACATTTCGATCACAATATATCAGTTAAATATATTGACATAACAAATCCATTATAAAAACCATTTTCAATACCAAAATAAAATAAAAGAAAAACATGGTATTTATTTTTTGCATTAAAAAACGTTATGGCCTATAGAGGAATCCAAAACTCAAATAATGATCATGGCGGCGGAGAAGTCGTTGTCACCACATACGTACGACAAAAAGACATCCCCTTTTGTTGTTTATTAGAAACAATTCATATAAAAATATTACTTTTGAATAAAAGTAAATGTAAAAGTGGGTTATACACCGTATAAAGGAAATTTGTGTATAAAACAAAATATGCCTCAATAAAAGGAGATTAAGACGAAGTCCCTTACAAAGTCAGTATCCTTATATTATGGATAAATCAATTACATGATTATGTGTGACAAATATAAATACAACAAACAGAAGTGAATATTAAGTGTAAAATAATCAGATTTCATTAACACATACACTTGAACAAACAAAACCAATGACATAGAAATTTAACTCAATGAAATGAGATTGAGTTATGATTTCTCATTCAAGTTCGTATAAATGATGTATGAATTTATAAATGAGATGATAATGTGTAGAAATAGTATATCCACACAAATTATTGTGGAAATTAAAACATAGAAATTCCACACATAATCTTGGAATAATAAATTCAAGAAGTGGAGGTTTAACCCAAAGAATTTAAAGTGGGTTAAGAAGTTCCCTTACAGAAATCTGACAGCCTAACGTCGTCCCTTTAGAATTCATAAAATGAGATGATGGGAGATAAGAAGGGGTATCTCATCACTTGGAAATAAAATTTATAGAAATAAGGATATATAAGAACATATCCCAACATAATTGAATGTGAATTAAAAGACATAACAAAAGAAGTCTTTTAAAAAGAGGAGGGTGATAGGTTCCCTTACCGAATTGGGTAACTTTCGAAACGTACACCCCATGGAAGAAGGGTCATAAAATGAAGATGTAAATACCCCTAATTGAAATTATACTACACAAAGAGTATAATAATGGGAAGTACATACACCACTCAAATTAAATGGTGGAAAAAATATCATAAATGTCACGAGAATAAAAGTGAGATGAAAAATCCCTTACGAAAACTCGGTAGCCTAACGGCGCCACATAAAAGTTCAAAAATGGTTTGATGAGATAAAATAGGGTATCTCATCATATGAACATATAAATTACAGTATGTGGAATATAAAAGAAAATCCCAAAAAATAAGAAGGATGATCTTAAAATAAATGACATAAAAATAGTACTTAAAAAGAAAGAGAGAGGTTGGATCCCTTCCCTCATGTCCGACATTCGTTGTTCGTTTCATTATATTCCTAAATAATAAACTTTGGTAAATTTATAATTTCTTAAGAAACACCATTTAATATTATTATTCAGTTCATATCAGATATTATATTGTTATAATAATTGCATAATAATGTGATTTCATATCAAATGTTTTTTTTATGTTCGGTACATGATTAAAAATTGAACTTGTGGGTAAATAATTTTCCATGTAGTTATAAGTACATAATATCTAGAATAGTATTAATGATTTAAATTTCATATATATCCAGTATATATATTTTTATACTATTACATAACATTTTGAGATAATAAAAATGAAATGCACCGTTTCTGGAGATGGTAGGCCATACGTACGCCTGAACGCTACATTCATTTTTTAGTCATATTAATGGAATTAAAACTAAATGAGAGATATATATATTATAATTCCATAATTATATCCATAATTTAGATGTAATATATGAAATATATATCCATTATATATATGTACTTATAATAGTACATAACATTTGGAGATAATAAATGAAATGTACCGTTCATGGAGATGGTAAACCGTACGTACGCATGAACACAACTTTAATTTCGTTGTCACATTAATGGAATTAAAACTAGTTGAGATATATATATATATATATATATATTATAATTCCAGTATTATATATATGTTATATAGATCACATAAGTTCATCAATTCCATTCTTTTTGCATTCCATGTATTGCATGAACGAGTCACATCCCTTGAGGGGGCGGTAGTCCACACTTCCTAAAATGAAATTATCACATTTGCACAACATGCAAAGCATAAAGGTATGTATTAAATATAATATACAGAAGCATAGAGAGGAAAAAATATATAATATATATCATAAATAAATATAGTGCCATCATAATGGCCACCATGAGAGGTGGTATGAGAAGATAGAACAATCATCGTTTCGTAAGGGAGTAATTCGCCATCCACGGAAATAGTATGTTCCATGACAATTAGACAGAGGTGTCTATTAGTGTAGCTCAAATAATCCACATAATAGCATCCTAGTATTTTTAAAATACTGGTGTTGTTACAAAAGAAATAAATAAAAAGAGTTTAGGGGTTGGAGAAGCAAAATAATATAAAAGAACTCTCGGGAAGACATTACCTTTAAATCGGGTAACTCTTTTTGATTTTATCTCAAAGGTTTCCTTGGAAAGGATTATGCCCAAATTTATGCTTCTAGTAGTAATAGGGGGATGTGTAGAGTAAAAATGTGTAGAGTTTGGCTGAGCCAATGGCTTGAGATGTGCGGGTAAGGAGGTAGATGTGGGATCCTTTTATAAGAGAAGACGAGGGGCGCTCTTGGAATGTTATAACATATTACTTTATTATAAAATCATTTTCGGATTTTAAAGGTCCTAAAAGGATATATTTCTAGTATAAGGTGATAGGAGTTCGAAATACATCAATACAATATGTTTCTTAAAAGTGTAGGTCTTAGATTTTACATTATAGTTTCATTTTATTTAAATCGTTAAATATTGAGGTAATCGATGTGTCATCTTGGTGTCATAAATAATTTAATTTATTTAGTGTCTAAAAATTATAAAAAAATATCATGATATAGGAAATCTTTTTATCTTTCTAATTAATATTTATAATAAAAAATACGACTTGAATAACTTCATGTAAAAATAGTTTTGGTAAAATAATACATGTTCGTGACATTTTTATTTTAACTTTAAATAAAAAGTTATTAATGGCATTTTCCTACCTAAGTGGCTGCATGGGGTCCCCAAGATGACCCATGGTTTTTATTGGTCGTCCATGACTCATCCAAAAAGGGTCGGACATTTTAAAAGTTCTTTTCATATTATTATGACATTATCTTTACCTTAAATTACACTAAATACCTTTAATGGCAATTAATAAAACTTAAAAGTTACTATTCAACAAAAAATTATTTTAATCTCATTGAACCACATTTTACTTCCTAATGAAAACCATGTATGTTGGATTTTTTAAATTTAAATCATAGTAGTGGTAAAGTTTCCTTAAAATGAAAAATCAGTTTTTTTACTACCACTTAGTGGTTTCACTATTCATCAAAAATTGAAGTTTTTCAGAAAAATACCAAAAATTCACCCAATGATATATTTGATGTTCTGAATTGAAAAATGATTTCTATTCTAATAAATTAAAAACATAAATGTTGCATTAATTAATTTAATAATTAATTCTTGTTGTCAAAACAAATAGCGTGTTTTTATGAAACTATATCCATTAAAAGATTAACAGTAGTTTAAGTCCAATTTCAAAGTGAAATTAATTCCAATGAACACAATTGGATGAAATGGTAAAAATATATTCTAATTTCACTTTAAATAAAATTCAAAATATGATCAAATCATATAAATAAATTATATTAAAAATAGGTTTTGAATTAAAATAGAACATTTTCACTAAAACTGATCTTTTTCGAAAAAATAACAAAAAATTACACAAAGTAAATTTTGTTGTCCAGATTATAAAGAAGGATTTTATTTTGTCAAATATAACATATAAAATTTTCAATAGTATATTTAAAAAGGGTTCTCCATCAAAAGGCTGTTATTAGAGTGCAACGTAATATTCCCAAGAAACTCGTTGTTGCGTATTGGATACGCCATCGAGCATAGCATTCCATTTAAATTAATATCAAAATTTTAATTGACAAAAAAGGATAAATATGATAAATTAATATTCTTTATTTACCTAGGATGTTACAACTACCATGTCACCAGGCCATGAATGACCACTAGTTCCTCATTATTATGGTTTGGGGTATGTTATTCCACAATTTTATGTTAGTTTTGTTTTTTGTTTCCTCTGTTGTTCTAAAAAATGAAACTCAGATAGGTTCATAATGTTTCTGATGAGTAATGCGCAGTTTTTATTCCTCTTGAGTTTTGATTGTGTATCATGGTGATTGAGGTCCTTTAGAGGTAGGTAAGTGTTTTGAAGAGGTAGAGTGTGTCTTCGGGTTGTTGGAAACTCTCATGGTATCTAAGGTTCATCCTGTTTTGGTTTTGGTTGAGGGATTAGCCATTGACTAGTATAAATTGGCTATCCGACTATCATTTCATGTTGAGATAATGTCAGATGTGTTTATGTTTATCTTTTTCTAATGGTGTATACCTAAGGAGGTAAATATGAAGAATAGGGAAGAAACCATATTTATTCAATAAGGTCAGCGGACGATAAAGGACTGTGAAGACCACTTTAATGAGTTGGTTTACAGAGTTAAATTGATTAGAAATCCATTGTTTTCTATTATTCGTAATGGTTCCCAGTATGAATAGAAGTTCATGCTGGGTGAAATTATCTCAATGTAATATCAATTGTCGGTTAGCTACTAGTAAGTCAGACCATTTATAGGTGTGCCACCAGTGTGGTCAGTTTGGGAACTTGAAGACATCATGTCACATCCCTTTGAAGATGTTCCATCGTTGTTGATATTTGAGTTATCTAGAGATTTTTTGCAGGAAGTGTTTCCTGACGAAGATGTTATGACTGGTGGATGATCGTACCTAACTATGAGGCATAAGAAGATTCAGCTATCAAATCCCTTACCACAGGTCTTAGGGTGAAGGTAAAACAAATTCAAGAGTTTCTGGGGGTGTGAAGACTCGGTTAGGGTTTTTTATTCCATGTTGGGATTATATCATTTAATGTTTTTTCATACTTGTTTCAACTATTGATGTTTTTCCACTATTTTAATTCAATCATTTCCATGTTATATTATGATAAACTTGTTCTATTTTAATCCAAATAGTCTTGTTTTTTTAATATTGTTTTATGAATCATGTGTTTTTCTTAATGTGTGTTTGGACCTTACATGGGTTGATCTCGGTTTATTTGTGCTCATTAGGAGATGTAAATGCTTGTAGAAGAATCAGTGTTTGTAGTTGTGGTCGGTTTCTCTATATGGAATAAGTTCTTCTCATGGGGTTTCTATATTATTGTGGGTTTTTTTGTCTTGGGTCGAGTGTTCCATGTTTTAGATGAGGTGACGTCTTGGTCATACTATAGATGTTGGTTTGGATCATTTAGGAGTTCCCACGTTTCCCCCCTCTGTGGGGTAGTATGTTTGGGTTTTAATTTCAATTCTAGTATAATACTTGTGGTGGGGAGACCCCTCTCTTCTTATCCCCTTGTTTAGGGTTGTGGGTTTATCAAGATCGATTGTGTGTGAATTGGGGAATAAATAGTCACCATGGAATTTCTTGTTTCTTCTTGTTGGGTTCATACATGAAATTATTTTTTTGATTAACTGTTTCTTGGTTACTTTTTTGGGGAAGAAAGTGTCTATGGTGGGTAGAATCCTCACACACCGAAATTTCAAAAAAAAAATTTTTTATTTATTTGGTTTATATTTTCCCATCATGTTTTAGGTTGAGTGTTGGTGTAATGTTTTTGAATTTTAATTATTTTGGTGGGTTTTGTGACAGTGCACAGTCACCGCATGGTTAGCGGTAACTGTGCGGTCAGCCTAGGTGACCGTGCAGTCGCGCAATATTTAAAATAAATTCAATAAATTAAAATTTTAAACTATAATAATAATAATATTATTATTTTAGATAATAATATTATTATTATTAAAAGTGATATTAATATTTTTAAATATTAAATTATTATTAATGTTATTATTATATAAAATGAAATGAATAAAATCATCATAATCAACATCACTATTATTATGTTTACGTTTATTATTATTATTATAATTAATATATTACTTTTTTTTCTTTTGAAACCCTAATTATGTCTCACATTGCCTCTCCCTAGGTCTTCCATTGCACCACCCTACCCTGCATACCCCCTCTCTTACGTAGCATACCGGATGTGCCTCCCCCTATTCTCTCTCTTTCCAGTGCCTCTCCCCTCTCTGGCCGGACCACTCCCATGCACCACCCCTTGCACCGCACCACACCCTTATGCGACCCCTTGTCCGGCTGACCTACTCTGGCGCACCCTCCTCATCTAGCTAACATACTCCAGTGTGCCCTCATCGTCTAGACGACCTGCTCCAATACCCCTCTCTGGTGCGTGGCTCTCCTCCGGTGCGCGACCCTCCTCTGGCGGTGGATAATCCTCTCTCTAGTGTGTTTTGATTCTATCTTTTGATATTTTTGTTCACATTGGATGAACTCTAGAGATTTAGGTTATTTTTTGTCTGACATTCCTTGGGTACAGGGTTTGCGATTTGTCAATAGAGGCTTATTTATCCTCCTTCAGTAGTTTCATCACAATCGCTTGCCTTTAAGGTACGCGTTTCCATCCATTTTCTTTTTAGTGAAAACCATTTATTCTTGGAAGTAATTAATTAATTTTTAATCATTTCCACCATTTTTTATAATAATAGTTATCTAATTCTGTAGTTTTCATGTTATTAGAATTTTTTAAAATTGAGTTTCAAAGTAATTATTAGTTTATTCTATGTGTGTTTGATTTAATGACCAATTTTGTATCAATAAATTATTGTTTATTATTCACACATTGAGGATTCTTAGGGATACCATATTGTGGTGTTTTTAAGTTAACATAATTTTATACAAATAAAATTTGAGGTGAATCTTCAATTCTTCCTTTTTATGTACGTATCAAATGTATTTGGTTAAATTTTAATTGGGTTCAAATAGAAAAATTAGATGTTTTATGTGCTTGTAAATATAATTTGGAAGCTTTTTTGACATGAGTATATGATGAAACATTATTTTGTAAAGGATATGGTTATTTTTCCATGTGTACCGTATTAGGGTACTTCTTGGAAGTATTATTATTATTACAAAAATGGAGAAAAATTTGTTTTCAAAAGCACTTGAGATGTGAATGAATTGATAATGGGTTTCTACAAATTTAATGGATAATTTGGGCTTATTGGAATTTTTTTGTGCATTGTTAAATGTGAATTGTAAATTAGGAAAATGACGTGGAATATGTTTTTGAGTGATCTTGGTTTATGAGTGGGGTTTAAAAGGGGGATTGGCCCATAAAAATGGTTGAAATTAATATGTTTCCTTGTGATAATTTTCATGGGGTATTATGAATTGATTAAGGAATGGTAAATAAATTCGAAAAATGGTTTTGGTGTTTTTTAAATTTAAAGCATTTTGTTAATAGAAAATAGTGTTTTCTTAAAATCTTAGTTTCTTAAATGGTTGTTTGTTTACTAAATAAATTCCATTCCTTTTGTGGTTTCTAAATTTTTTTATAAAGGAAATATATGAAGGGTAAGGCCCATTTGGAAAAATCTTAATGAAAATTAGTTTTCCTATTATATGAAATGGATTTTGAAGTGTTTTTGGTAAATGTATTTAGGGTGTGAAAAACATAAAGGCCTATTTGAAACTAATCACATTAAAATGGTGTTTCCTTAGACATTGATTTCATTAATTAACCATTTTGTTATAAATAATAGTTGGTTTTTTCGTTAATTTTATTATAAGATACTAGGATATTTATAGAATCCTGTTTTTTTTAATTATGTTTAATTGGACACTTATTTTTGATTTCGAGTCATCATATATAATGCTACTAACCTCTGTATTAATAGTTAATTATATATATATATATATATATATATATATATATGTAGGTTCCCCCATTATGTGTATATTCATCCATGATAGTTAATATACTTGTATGGGGCTAGGTGTGCCTATTTTTATATATGGAAATGAATATATGAGTGAGTGGAGATGGGTATATACATATATACATATATGTAAGGATCCCCATACACACTTTCATGGCCATGTAGGTGTGTGCATAGTGGATAGGTTTTCTTATATTTACGTGAATATGCATATTCTTAGTGGGGGAGAAATACTCTTAGTTAGAAAGTGACAGGTTCCGAATGTTCTGTTTGATTCTACCTTAAGGTAGGATATCTATGCATTTACCATTAAATTAAAGAATAATTCATTTCATGCATTTTACATGTAGTTTTAATGTTAATTATTGATATAGAACTGTATGTGAAATTGTTTATTGTTAATTAGAATGGTTTATTTCATGTAATGTATTGTAATAAATGGTTTGATTTTGTTTTTAACATCAATTGCTTGATGAAATGCCTTATTGGACATTATAAATGTGTATTAGATTTAAAATAGTGACATGAGTTTCTTAAATGACTTTCTATGTGCATTTTGGTTTTGAAAGTGGTGTGTGTTGGTTCTTTTAGAAATGTTTTAGTGTTAAATGGATGCTTGAGGCCTATTTGGTTATTTTATAAAGATAATTACTTTGAAAACTATCTTTGGGATTCACCTCATGCCTTTTAATATGTTTATTGGAATTGGTGGTCCTTTGATGGGACTTCCCTCATGTTTTGATGGTTGAAGGAAAGATGTAGAAGTTACCTTGAAGTTATTTTAGGGTGATTTTGTTGTGTGTGTTGATTGTGTAAGAAGAAAATGCATGTGTTGGATTGCTTGGAAGGTATTTATTGACTCACACCCTTTTTAGTTTGAAAATGAAAACCTATGATAGTGAGTGAATTCTCAGAAAAATATTGCTACACTAGTCTAGGTTATTGAACAACTAGTGGCCCATAGCGTGGTTTATTTTGTAATAAATGCTACTGGATTGGGCCGTCGGTCCAGATTGGTAGGGAGGAAATTGGGAATTATGACATCATCGGGTAGGGAATGCCTTTGAGATGAGTCACATGTAAAGACAATTCTAGATTATTAGGAGATCCTAGGTTTTCCCATGATAATTGGTACTTATTTATCTATTATAGATGATAGAGATGCATGTATTGTCTAGGTACTATTGAATTCTATTTTCAAATAAACATGTTTGATCAATACTTCCACCTCATTTTATGGTGGATCTATTTGCTAAAAGTTTTAAAATGATTTTAAAATGATTTTGGAAAAAGGTTTTGAAAATGTTCTACCCTTCCTCCTTCTCAATCAATCATTCATTAAACTGTATAATCATTATTCTTAAAAAAGAAACAAATATTAGATAAAAATGGAAATTGATCGAGATTTTCTTTAAAGTGAAAATGTGTGCTGTAACACACAAAACCTAGTTACCAATATTTATTGCATTATCACATAACATTGGAATGATATAAAGAATCATGTCCTAAAAGACCGATTCATTTAGTATCCTTGGATATAATAGATACACACATATGTTTTAAAATACATCATGAGATAAATAAAACAACAAAAAAATTTCCCCTTTGAACACACTTATAATGCTTAGCTTATCCCTGCAGGTCAACAATAAAATACTTCTCCACATCCTGGTAAAAATAAAATATAGAAATGGGTGAGCTCAGATGCTCAGTAAGGATTACAATATAACTGAAACATCATAAATAATCATAATCATTTAAGGCTATTTATAAGACTAAAAAATATGACTTTTAATCTTAATCATCAGAATAATAAGGAAAATATAATTTTACTAATTTCATTTACTTATATACATGGACATTCTACTATTCTAATAATCACAATCAATATCAATATCCAATTTCATAATGATGGAATGAATAATGTTGGACATCATACCCCCATATTCGAGGCCTCATTCCAAGTCTAAAAATAAGATTTTGTTAAGGCCTTATGACAAGAATTTATCTAATGAGACCTACCGATGAATTGTTGAGCTATATCAAGCTCCACACATCCTTCACTATGTCTAATGAATTCCTCAATTGAAAAGGTTTATACATATCATACACATTAGTATTAAAACTAGCATACAAAATGATATACGTTAACTATAAACCATAAATTGTATAAAAATAACACATCCATACTTAAACATATCACAAAACGTTAAATAAAATATGTAATATTTGTATAATAATAAATCTACCTCAAACATGTATAAAATATATTAAAGTGTGTTGAGATGAAATGAAAATTATTTGAGAGGAATATCTCTTTATATTTTCAAATCATTTAAAATTCATGTAATTATAAAAGTGAAAATTTATTTTTAAAATATTCTTATAAGATTTTAAGGTAATATTCAAAGGTTTTATAATAGTAGAGAATAACTGCATCTTCCGTATAAGTTGAAAAAACATTCTTACAGTAATTTGATGAAATGGTCATAAAGAATTTTTTTTCAAAATTGATGGAAAGATTCCTTTAAAAACATTTTATAAATAGTCAAACAAGGTTTCAAATGAATTTAAACCATATTATATTAAACAGTAAAAATATTTTGAAATAAATTTTCAAGAAACATGAATGTTTATGATAATGAGGTCTCAGTAGATACTTACATAAAAACAACATCAAATAATGAAGGGATTGTGAAATTAACCCTTAACTTGTAATTTTCCTTGGTCGAGGGTACATTAACCTATGGAATAATAGTTGAATATTTTTTTATTAAATTAGAGAAGAACTAAATACATAAATATCTTATAATTTATGATATTCTAATATTGATTTGTTAATAATATTTTAGCAGTATCATTGTTTTGGGTGTTAACTGATTTGTTTTCATTTATATGTTTTGTTACATAAGTCAAATTATTTTTGTATAGGATGTATTTGATTCATATCCAGAATGATACTATGTTCTTAAATATTACTTTTAATTCTAAAATGAAAATTTTTCTTGAATGTTTTTGATGGGGAATGAATCTCATCGCATTCATGAAGACAGTAATCAGTACGTACGCACGAACGCTACGTCCATTTCCTTTTTTTATTTTAAAAGGAAATAAAAACAAATGATACATAGGTATATTATTATTTCAGTATAATATAATATTTTATATATGTTATATATGTTTATTAACACCATCATTTATACATTCTATATATGGTATCAATGGTTCATGTCACTTTGAGGGGGTGGTAGTTCACATTTAGTCAAATGAAATTATTGTATATATAAAACATGAAAAGAATAATGGTATTCTATAAAAAAGAATTAAATATTCTTATAGATAAAAAAATATCATGAGTATCATATATTAATATAGTTTCATCACAATGACCACCATAATAGGGGTTAGTAGAAGATTGAACAATCTTAATTTTGTGAGGTAGTAGTTTTTTGTCCACAGAAACATTATGTTCTATAACTATTAGATGGATGTGTGTGTAAGTGTAGATAAAATAATTGTCATAAAAACCATATAGTATATTTATGAATCTTTTTTTTGTTATAAAATTCTGTAATAAAGTGTTTTTAGGTGGTTGGAGAAGTAAAATAAAAGAAAATAACTTAATATGAGATGTTACCTTTAAATCGGGTAACTCCTTTTGGATTGAACCAAAAGGATTCCTTGAAGTGCCTTATTCATATGGTATGACATCTAGGAGGAATAGAGGGATATATAGAGATTAATTGGGAGGTGTTTATAAGATCCAGGGGGCATGAGATGTGTGATAAATGGGTTAGTGGTGAGGGATTTTTATAAGGGGGGAAATGGGCTCTTTAGGAATGTTTGAAACTATTATATTTTTATATAATTATTATTGGTTTATAAAGGTAAAAAATTCATTAAATTAATATATAAAATAACTGATGATAGACCTAAAATCATCCAATAAAAATTGGGCAGGTTTTTGATATTATTATAATTATTATAATCTCATTTATTTTAATCATTCATTAATGAGGTAAACACTGAATCATTGTTGTGTCATATATAAATTTATTTATTTGATGTCTAAAAATTAAAAAAAATACTATGATTTAGGAAATATATTTAAATTTAAAATGGAATTTATAGTCATAGGGATAACTTACATAACCTCATGTGAAAATTGATTTACTAAAAGATATATGTTTATGTCATTTTTGTCTTTACTTTAAATTAATTAACATAATGTGTCATTATCAATCTCATGTGGCTCCATGCAGTCCCAAAATTGACCCAAGGATTCCCACTGTCAAAAATATATCATAAAATAGGTTTAGAGAACATTTTAGGGTATTTTATTATTATTATTATATTAATTGTTACCCTTATTTACTAGATTAACCCCTTTAACCATGGTAAATAAAATATTTACTGAAGTAATTATTCATAATGCCTAAAAACAAAAATTAAATATTTATAGAATTTGGCCCTCTAGATTCCAAATATGGAATCGATTAATCTAAATTAAAAATACATAATTTTCAGAAATTAATTTAAAATTAATTCCATATTGTCAGAACAAAATGCATGTTTTTAAGAAATAATAACTATCAAAAGATCGACACATGTTTATATTCTGTTTAAATGTGAAATTACATCCAGTGACCTAAATTATATTAAATGAATAAAATATAATCTAATGATACCTAAAACCCATTAAAATATATAATTTAACCCTATAAATTATTTTCATTAAAAATCATTCTTTAATTAAAATTTAGTATTTTTCACTATTTTTCAAAAATTGAATGTTTTCAGAAGAGTACCAAAAATTTACCCTCAACTAATTTTGATATAAAAAATCTAATAATGAAGTCCATTTTGAAATAAAAAATTCTAAAATTTCAAAAAGTGTGTATTACTATTCATAACAGCTAGTTTGCTTGGTCGTGGTGGGTTAGAATCTCTAAGTTGCGTATAGTGCTAGCTATTTTACTATTCAATGGGAAATGTACCGTGAATGATTGGAATGTTACATTATTCCATTATTAAAATAATTTAATGCTTGAAATTTCTAGAATACTACTATATACAACGATTCGGGTGGTTTCTCATCATATGTTCCATGGGTTCACACATTGCCTCTTCCATCTGATGATTTCTCCATAGAACTTTCACCAAACTAGTCATATGATTTCTGAACACCTGTCTTATGGTATCAATAATTATGATAGGCTCCTCACAATAATAATGATTGGGTTCATGTTATATTTCTTTATAGTTGATTACATTTATTACATCAGGCATATTTTATCTCAACAGTGAACGCGGAACACATCATGAACACTGGAGAGACTTAGTGATATTTCCAAATGATAAGCTACACATCCAATTAGTTATATAATATAGAGAGTTATTATGTATTTGTGACTTAATTTTCCTTTCTTATGGAATCGCATTACACCCTTCCATGGAGACAAATTTTGGAAAACATGATCTCATACTTGACATTTCAAATCATTCCTTTGGTTATAGGCATATATATTTTTCCTACATTGAGATACATTGATGTGGGTATGTATTAAATTAAACTTTTCCATTGTTTCCTCAAAAAGTTTTGGGCATACGTGTTTTCTTTCACAAACACCATCCCAACAATTTAGTGTGAAACATCTCTTTCCATATAACAATTCATATGGTCCCATATGAATACTTGAATGGAAACTCTTGTTATAGGAAAATTTATCCAGAGGTAAATATTGATCCCAAATTCCTTGAAATTCAAGTGAGAAAGATCTCAACATATCTTCTAATGTTTTAATAGTTCATTTTTATTGTCTATCAGTTTGAGGGTGGTAGGCAGTGCTCAAACGAAGTTCAGTATCCAAGGCATTATGAAGACTTTTCTAGAATCATGATTTAAAATGGGGATCACGATCAGAAACAATCGATAGGGGTACTCCATGAATTCTTACAACCACATTTATATATAGTCTTTGTAGACATTCAAGTGATAAATTGTTGCTTATAGAATGAAAATGAGCTGGCTTGGTAACACGATCAACAATGACCCATAATGCACCATTCCTTTAAGGAGACCTTAGTAGCCCCATGTCAAAGTCCATCAAAATATCATCCCATTTCCACTATTGTATGGGAAGAGGATTCATGACTCCTCTAGTATGTTGTCTTCCAGCTTTCACTTGTTGAAAAACCATACATCATGACACATAATCATCCATCTCTCTCTTGATGTTGTCTCACAAAAGACGTTCCTTCAAATTTCAATATATCTTAATTCCACAAGGGTATATAAAATAATTAGATCTATGAGAATCATCCAAAAATTCCATTTTTAGATTAGGAATTTAAGGAAAACAATGTATCTACCCATATTTCAAAATCCCATCTTCATATACAAAGTTTATTAATATATCATTGTTCCAAACATTAATTTTTTTTGAAACTCCACCTCAACAGTCTGAGAACATTTTATCCTTTATAGTAAAGATTTTATTAACAATAATTTGAAAAACTATTGATTTTTCACCGTGCATGATTATTCCAATATCCATATTTACTAGATCCACAAACATAATATCCTTTCAACTCTCATCTTGTTCAAAACTCCATTATCCTTTCTCCTCAAACCATTTTCCACCTTATTTTCCTTTCCTGAGTGGTGGTGTATGGTGCAATCATAATCCTCAAGTAGTTTAAGCCATCTCCTTTGCCTCATGTTGAGTTCCTTTTGTGAGAAAATATACTTCAATCTCTTGTGATCAGTATAGATCTCATGTTTTTTACCATAGTGATATTTTCTCCAAATCATCAGAGAAAATATTATAGCTGCTAACTCAAGATCACAAGTGGGATAGTTTTGGTGAATGAATATGTCACTTCCATGATGCATTGGAAATAATCCTATCATTCTTCATAAGGACACAACCATATCCCACTCGTGATAGGAGAATTTACTAATCTTATATATAGTTCTTCAAATCATTCTCTAAACACTTTTTTCCAAAATAATGTAACCCCTCTATGTGTGGGAATGTTTAATGGGTTCAACAATCGGGAAAAATATTGGATGAAATATCAATAATAACCTACTAAAACAATAAAACTACGTACCTCGGTAATACTTGTCAATGCTGGCTATTCTTGAATTGACATGGTCTTTGAATGATAAATACAAATTCCATTCTTAGAGACAATATGGCCAAAAAATGAAATCTCGTGAAGCAAGAATTCACACATTCTGAACATACCGTATAATTCATTTCATTTAAGAGTATTTAGAATAGTGTGTAAGTGATTTTCATGATGTTTATATCTTTTGGAGTAAACCATGATATCATCAATAAATACCGCGACAAATTCATATATATATTACTAGAAAACATTGTTCATTATAAACATTAAGACAGAGGGTGCATTAGTCAGTCCAAAAGGCATTACTGTAAACTCATAATTCCCTTAACTAGTTCGAAATTATGTCTTTGGAATTTCTTCCTTCTTCTCACACAACTGATTTTATTTATCTGGAAGGTCAATCATTGAAAAATATTGAGCTCCCTGAAGTTGATCAACTAAATCATCAATGTGAGATAGGGGATACTTGTTCTTTATTGTTATAGCAATGATCTCTATATAGTCAATGAATAACATCATAGATACATATTTCTTATTAATAAAAAAAATAGGTACTCCTGGTGGAGAAACACTAGGGAAAATAAATCCTTTATTACCTAACTCCTCTAGTTATTTCATTATCTCCACTAATTCCACATTGGCCATTCTATAAGGGGTATTTGATATGGGACATGAACCGGGCATTTAATCAATAGAAAAATAAATTTCTCATTATGGAGAATGTCTAGTTAAATTCTTTGGAAATACATAAAAACATTATTTTACAATAGGTACATACTCTATTTTAACATTACATTCCTCACCCATAGTTATTTCACTATATTCCTCCATAATAATTGATTTTAGTAGAAATACTGGGGGTGGATCTAGAAAAGAATTAGACGGTGACATTTATTCTCTAAAGATAATTTATTCTTTATCATCATCAAAAAATTTAACTTCTTTCTTCTTACACTAAAATTTTGAATCGTGGTTCAAAAGGAAATCTATAATAAGGATTATTTGAAATGCAATTATGGGTATGACGATGAGATCAGCAGATAAAGAACATTTATATACACTAATAGGGAATGATTCACAAAACACTATTGCAATGATACCTTCCTTAGAAATTTTAACTAATAAATCCCTTGTTAAATCAAATTGGAAATATCAAATTTTCTTAGAAATCAGTGAAGATGTGAAATAAAGAAATGATCCAGAATAAAAAAATCACTGTATAAACTTGAGGAAACCATTGAATTACTTGCAACCACGTCTTTCGGAGCTTCAATTTTAGTAGTAGTGATCACAATATCATTGCCCTACTCCCTTGTCCTTTTTTGAGATATTTTTCCCTGGTGCATAGGAAATTTATTTGTATAATTCCCCATTTCTCTACAGTTGTTGCATTAAACATTGACAACTTCTTTATTTCCTTTGTTATCACGAGCTTGGTGGCCCTTTTCATCACACTTGTAATAGACTCCCATTCCCTTTAGCCAAGTACCAGGGTGTTTCTTCCCACATTTAACAATGGATGGATATTCAAATTTTTTCCTTTTTCCCCTTATTTCCATTTCCAGAGTGTTCAGTAGATATATTCTTCTCTTGATTGTCTTAGAAGTTGTAAGACTTATAGAATTTCTTTTATGTCTTGATTGCACATGAGACAATATCTTCGTACGATTATAAGGATTGTGATACTAATGCTCAATGGATAAAATGTTTTAACCCATAAATTAATTGATCAGTCCTAATTCTTGTGTTATGTATATAATCTGAAACATTCCTTGCTATCCTTATAATGTTAGCCTCATACATTGCGACACTGTCATCCTCCTTTTGCCTCAGACTCAGAAATTGTATGTCCATATCCGTTTGATGGTAATAAGGAAAGTATTTTTCTTCGAAAATCTCTTTAAACTCCCTCCATTCCATATTCGATTCTTCTTCATCCTCCTTTGTGTTTTTAATTAATGACAACCATTGATCTGTATCTCCCATGAGGTGATAAATTTCCATGAAAATTTTTTCTTTTTCACTTCTCCCTGAATCATGAAATATTTTATCTATGGAACTTAACCTTTGCTAACTACAAATGTATTTGTAGTCCCATTTAATGCTGGTGATTTTTCCCTCATGAATCGGTCTAACATTGATCCTCCGTGCTGTGGATCATGGTTCTCCATATGGGAAAGGTTATTATTTTTTAACCTGAGTGAGTTGTCTTCATAAGGTGATAAGTTATTCAGCACCAGTTAAATCACCAGCTTCTCTATAATTATCATGAGTAGGAGGGAAATCCCAACATGGATTACATGCGTTGATATGGTTCCCATTGCTTCTACTACGTGCCATTTATAGAAAATGGCATACACTACATTAGTTTGTGAATCACATTACATAATTACAAAATTGTAAAACAATTAACATAAATTGAACAGTTTATGGATATAATCAATAATCATAAAAATCAGTTCATTGAGAAGATATATACTCATAAATCATTCATAATGGTTTGTAAAAAAAAATGTGAATTATCCTAATCATATCCCCTGGGAGTATCATAACCCAGAGTTCAACAAGGCCCATTGTCATGTACCAGGATACCCTGGGAGAAGCCCAAAACTTTTTGTTAGAATTTTCAATCCATAGATCATCTATTAAGAGATGCTTCTACCTTATTGTATTTAGACAGAGATGTATTGCTTGTAAAATTCCCAAAATCTCTACATTACCAAAATTATAGGAATTTCTTCTATAAAAATCCTCAAATCCTATCATAGGGTAATGTACTCTAATCAGAGTTTATTTAAATCTATTTTCCATGGTTTGTACTAAACATTCTCTGATTCCAATTATAATTCCCAGAGACTAGTTAACTAGAGTTGGTGCATTATTACATAACATTGGAATGATATAAGAAATGATTTCATAAAAGACAAATTAGTTTAGTATCCTTGTAAATACAAGACACATACATAAGTTTTACAATAAATCATGAGATAAAAAACAACAACATTTTGTCACCTTTGAACACACTTATATTCCTTAGCATATCAATATAGGTCAAAAATAAAATACATCTTCACATCCTAGAAAAAATAATACAATGAAATGAGTGAGCTCAGATGCTCAGTATGGATAACCATACAACATAAACATAATATATAAGTGTAAAAAATTTAGTAAATGAATAAGACTAAAACATAAGCCTTTTAAATTTAAACATTAGTATATTATAGAAAATACAAATCAAATAAAACCATATAATTATTGACGTGGATATTCTACAAGTTGAATAAGCACATACAATATCAATAACCAATAACCACATAGTTATGTCCTCATGACAAGACTAAAAATATAATTTTGTCACATCCTTATGACCAAGCACTAGTTTGTCTTATGAGGCCTACCGTTGCATCGAGAATATATAATAGCCTCCACCTGTCACTTTCTAATTCCAATTCACTCCTCATATGAAAAGGATGAAACATAACATAAACATTCATATTAAAACTAGCATATTAAATTTTAATTCGTTAAATATAAACCATGAATGGTATAAAAATAACACATCCACAATCAAACATATCAGAAAACCATTAATAAAAAATGTATGATTTGTATCATAACAAATCAAATTCATACAAGTATAAAATCCATTAATGGATTTGACATTGATGAATTGGAAATTATTTTATAGGAATACCACATTCTATTTTAAAATATTCTAAAAGTCATGTTTTTATAAAAGAAAACATTTATTTTGAATTTTTTTTATAATCCTGTAATGGATGATTCGAAGGATTTATAACCACATAGAATATCTTCACCGACCATATATGTTAAAAAACAATCTTACCATAATTTTTCCAGTAGTTCATAAAGTACCTTGTTTGGAAAATGATGGAAAGATTCCTTTGAAACCATAATATTAAAATTCTATCAAGGGTATAAATGACTTAAACACAATGTATAGTAAATTTTAAAATGGTTTTGAAATACATTTTTAAGAATCACATATGTGAATGATAAAGAGTTCCCAGTAGATATTTACGTAAAAACAACCTCGGATAATAAAGAGATTGTAAAATTAACCCTTTCCTTGTACTTTACTTTGGTTGAGGGTATGTTAAAATCCTATATAATAGTTAAATAATTGTTATTAAATTATACAAGAACTACATACATAAATATGATATCATATATGATCTTCTAATATTTATTTTTTAATAATATTTTAGTAGTATCATTGTTTATGGTGATAACTGATTCGTTTTCCTTTATCTGTTTTGTTACATAAGTCATTTTTGTTATGATAGTATGTATTTGATTCATATACAGAATGATGTTATGTTCTCAAATATTTTTTTTAAAAATAAAATTAAAATTATTCTTCAATGGTTGTGGTTGGGAATTAATCTCATCGCATTCATAGAGACGGTTATCTGTACGTATGCACAAAAAAAACTTCCTTAATTTTTATTTATAAAGGAAAGAAAACTAAATGATACATATGTATATTATTATTACAATATAATATAGTATTTTATATATGTTACATATGTTCATTAACACCATACTTTATATGTTCTATGTATGTTATGAACATGTCATATAACTTTGAGTGGGCGGTAGTCTGCACATCCTGAAATAAATTATCATATATATACAAAATCAAAATAATAGAGGTATGATATAAACAATAATTACATAAGATTATATATAAAATAAATATCATATATAATTAGAATCCTATCATAATTGCAACCATAAGAAGTGGTATTATATGATCGAACAATCATCGTTTCGTGAGGCAGTATTTCGTCATCCATAGAAACATTATGTTCTATACCAATTAGATGGAGGTGTGTGTAAATGTAGTTCAAATACATCTCATAAAAACAACCAAGTATATTTATGATTCTATTATTGTTAGTAAATAATGTAATAAATATATTTTAGGTGGTTGGAGAAGTAATATAAAAGAAAATAACGTAAGAAGAGATGTTACCTTTAAATTGTGTTACTCCCTTTGGATTGAACCAAAAGGCATCCTTGAGGCGCCTTCTACCTAAGGTGAGGTTTATAGAAGGAAGAGAGGGATGTAGGGAGCATAATTTGGTAGATTTCAGACAGGACAAACTGTTTATTTGTGTGGGAAATTGGTTAGAGGTGAGGGATTTTTATAAGGGGAGGACGGGCTCTTGAGGAATGTTTGAAAATATTATTTTATTATATAATGATTTTTAGTTTCTAATGGTACAAAACTAATTAATAACTATGATAAGATGACTCAAGTGAGAAATAAAATAATCAAATAAAAATTATTTAGGTTTTGGAAATTGTTTTAAATTTTATAATATCATTTATTTACATCATTCATTATTGAGGTAAACACTACATCATTATTGTGTCATAAATAATTTTATTTATTAGATGTCTAAAAATTATTAAAAAGTACCATGATGTAGGAAATATTTTTATAAATTAATTGAATATTTATATTTAATGGGCTATATTATGTAACCACATGTAAAATATGTGTTACTCAAAGATATATGTTTGTGTCATTTTTGTGTTTATTTGAATTAATTAATATTAATTGTCATTATCACTCTTAAGTGGTTCATGGGTCGCAAAACAGACCCAAGGATTCCCATGGTAGGACATGTATCATTTAATAGTGTTATGACACGTGTTAGGGTAATTTAATATTACTCTAATATTATTTTTTACACTTATTTGTAGGATTTACCCTTTTAACCAAGGTAAATAAAATAGCTACCAAATTAATTATTCGTAATGTATTTAAATAAAAGTTAACTATTTACAGAATTTGGACCTACTGATTCCAAATATGAAATAAATTTTTTCAAATTAAAAACAAATAATTGGCATAAAATAATTTAAAATTAATTCTTGTTGTCAAAACAAAATGCGTGTTTTTATGAAATAATAACTATCAAAACATTGACACTTGTTTATGTCTAGTTTAAATGTGAAATTATATCCGATGAACTAAATTATATTAAATGATAAAAATATAATCTAATGATACTTAAATACCATTCCAATTCTTAATTGAACACTATAAATTTTTTTGATTAATGTTTTTAGAAACATACCAAAAATTCTCTCTAAGATAATTTTTATATACTGAATCCAAAAATCAAGTCCATATTGAAATTTTTTTATAAAATTTTGAAAAGTGGGTATTAATATTCATAATGTCTAGTTTGATTGTTTGTGGTGTGTTAGAATATCAATGTTGTGTACAAATCATGCTATTGAATTATTCAAAGAGAAATGTACTGTGGAAGCTTGGGGTGTTGCATGTAAAAAACATAATTTTATATATTGCATTTCAAACCTAAAATTGATGTTACATTATTTAAAACATATTCATTTATTAATAGATTGTATGTGAATGGTTAGAGAGTTTTAATACTCAGGACTATAGTTTGACCTTGCTTTTATCATCTGGTTCTTCTTTACTCTTGTATTTGGTTGCTATAGTGCAATGTTGGTTTGAGGTTTGTGGTGACCCATCAGATCACATGGAGGTATGTACAATTATATTTTCTCACCACTTGTAGTTTTATTTTTAATATTATATTTTTTATTTATTTATTTACCTTTCATTCATAGGTAAAATTGTTCACACCTATTTAATTGTGATGCCTAACACTAGTTTCCAGCCCGTGGGAATCTGGAATGCCCTTCAGGATATTTCACGGACCAGTTCGGGTGGCCAGTTCTGTGTTGACCCGGTTTTGTTCGTGATGAGGGATCTGATAGCATATGTTCCCTAATAATTTTCGAATAAAATAGGTCTCAATGTGTGGATAAAATAGGAATGGTCTGGGCATATAGATGGTGGGTCACATAGGTATGTCCTGGGTGAGCAGAAGGTCCTTCATGCAAGGTAGACATGGGTGAAATGAATAGGTATTGCACATGGTTGACCTAAGTGAGATGAAGAGATCATTGGGAGATGGAAAACCTAGGAGAAAACATTTGTTGAAGGGCATTATCTAGGATCCAAGGGTTTACATATGTGTATTTGGATTATTAGAGTTCAATTTCTATGCTATAGAGGTGCCCTTTGACCAAGTAATATTAACTAGGAGAAGGGGACAGATCCTATAAAGGTTCATGTTGTTATAATCCATAAGGGACCTTCATAAATTTACTATTGTAAATTATATATTATTTTTTTGGTGTGGGGAACTACCTGATGGTTTGGAGGACTTGGGTGAATGACTAGGGTGAGTAGATCTTTGAGGTTTCTTTGAGTCTTCCTATCATCCTATCGTTTTTTGAAATGATGATCCAAAGGTTCCTATATATAATAACATTCAAGAACTTGGTTGAAGGTTTAGACTCATGTAGGTGTGTCACTCTAGGTCACATTCATGTGTATCCTATGATGGTCTCTTGAGGGTGTATATTTCGACCTCATTGGTGATGTTTGGTATGTATAGTGGACTTGTGTGGTGATGAGGGGATGACATGCTAGACCTATGTGATGACTCTAGTCATAGAAGATGATCCCAAATAATAATCCTGGATAGTCCATTCAAAGAAATACTTTGATATACATGGGTGGTCCATGGAGTCATTTGCTTCTCTTTTTATTTATTTTGGTACTTATCTTTAAAACATGTCATTCTCACATGATAAAAAGGAGTGTAAAAAATTAAATTCAAATATAGTCAATTTAACCATTAGTAATACATTATTATTGACTAAAAATTCATGTTAAAACATGATTAATCAAAAAAGCATCACTTTTGATGTTTTTGAAAATAATTTACTTTATTTTTATACTACTTACACAAGCACTATATCAGCATCATGTAAGTATTACAGGTAATTATTTCATAACAAAAAATTAAAAATAAATTCAAATCATAGAATTAAATTCAGAGTACTAAAAATAAAATTTAATAATCATTCAAAACAAATGTTTAACTCTATGTAAACATAATATAAATTTTAAAGCAAGGTAGTAAAATTTTGATTATTTGTTTAGTTAAAATCATATATAAGTTATTTTCCAATAAATTGGATAAAAAATTCCATTAATTAGAATATTGGATGAGTATGTTCAAACCATAATCATAAAATAAATTAATGTAAAGTGTTATGGTCATTTTTATTCATTATCATATTATTTTTAATATCAATTACTCGATTTACACTAACTGAGGTGACAAATATTTACTATAGATTATATTCATCATAACCCAAATTAAAATAGAATTTTCTAAAAAATTAACTTAATTATTTTCAATATGGAATCCTTTTTATTAAATTCTATTCCAATATGTGGTAGAATTTAATTTCAAATTAAACCCACAATGCAAGATAAAAAATGGGTTTTCAGGAAAAATGAATTTTTAATTAGAAAAATTTATTAATACCAAATTAAAGTATAAGAGAGATTATAATAACATTAATTAGATTATATTTATTAGAAAGAAAGTAATTATATTTTAAAAATAATCAAAAATAGACTGTGACTTTGTAAATACTGAAAATGAAAATACAGATTTCAATTTAAATTATCATTTTCACTATTTATTGATAAATGAAACTTTTCATCAAATGATAATAAATTCATAGCAAGATAAATTTGACATGATGAATTTAAAAATAAAGTAAATAATTTCAAATTAAAATTATCTAATTTTTAAATAAATCTTCTGAATAAAACAATATATTACAAGAAAACCAAATTTTGTTAGAGATAAATCATTTTTTCCTTTTGAAATAAAATTACCTAATATTGTTAAAATGAATATAAATTTATAAATTATAATTTATTTGTATTTATAATCTATAAATATTATTTATCTTAACATTATCTGATATTTTACAGTTTTAGAATGTGTTCACATTACATCCACTATTTTCAAGATGATTCTTTAAGCAGAGCAGCTACATGATGAGTTCTGGAGTCATAACTATTATTTATATGGCGGGAAAACCATTGGTGAGTTGTATCATTATTCATATGATATAACTAGTTTTAGGAACCAGTATTTCATGATTTCATTTACTAGAAATATCAGTCTAGTATATTTTCACCATTCATTGTGGGTTGTTCACCTTGGAACCACAATGATGTATTATGACATGAAAAATAATTTTTGTTTGATTAATACGGAAGAAGACATTTATAAATTTGTATCTCATTGTTATACATTACAATATAAAAAGGCTGATCCCCAAAATCCTTCCAATTTTCTTCAGCCTCTTACCATGCCAACATGGAAGTGGAATCATGTTTCGATGGATTTTATTGTTGGGTTACCTCAAAATACCCTTAGAAAAAAATGACATTTGCGTGGTGATTGATCATTTGAAAAAGTAAACTCATTTAATACTGATCACGGTACCATGAATGTATCGAACCTGATATTGTTGGACGTGTATGATATTGTATGGATTCATACAGTTCCTATGTCCATTATCTCAGATAGAGACCCTCGTTCCATGTCACAATTTTGGAAGGGCCTTAAGAGAGATGGGAACTTAGTTCATGTATATCGCAACATATCATCCTTAGATGGATGGTAAAATTGAGAGGGATAATCATATTCTAGAATATATTCTTTATTTCTGTGTCTTGGAATTTAGAGGTTCTTAGGATAACCATTTGGGGATGGCTGAATTCAATTATAACAATAGTTATGATTAATCTAAAAAATTGTACCTTTTGAATCATTCTATGGTTATCCTTGTAGTTCTTCCCTTTGTAGTTATGAGGTTGTAAAAACATACTTGGTTAGACTGAGTTTAGTTTAGGAGACAATGGTGAAGATCCAGTCAGTTTTTCAGTATTTGGTGATTGCTAAGAGCTAATACAATTCATATGTGGATCGACATCATTTCCCTTTAGAGATTTCACTTAGTTATTAGATTTTCATAAATGTATCTCCTAGGTTAGTTCACAAAGAATTTTAAATTAATGGAATCATACTCTTAGGCATGTGGGACCATTTTAGATCATTGAATGGTTTGAAAATTTGTCATATACCTTGTATTTACCACTTCAGTTTTCCTCTAAACATAATGATTTACATGCATTTCAAATAACAAATATCATCTGAAACCATATCATGTTCTAAATTGAGAATACCTTTAGATAGAACTAATTTGACTGTGACTGAGAAGATGCTTTGGGTTATTAAGTCTCAAGTGAAGTTTCCTTATTGGAAGTTGATATCATTGGTTCAAGTGTTGTGGAAACATGGTTATAATTCAAATGAGACAAGTGAGTAAGGGTTTATGATGAGGGAGTAGTGGACTAATCTATTCAGAGACCAACATTATTTTTGTTATATTTCTTGAGGATGACTGAAATATAGTGGGGATAATCGTAACATCCTAAATTTTCTTACTAGAATTACCATCTTCTTTCATGTTTTATTATTCCTTTTTCAATTATTATTTCTTCGTTATAATGGTATTCTATGACATTGTTCTATTTTCCCTCCATGGAGGTTGTGGTTATAGTAAATAATGGGTACTACGATGTAACAGAAAATTTTAGTGCTTCTGCCATTTTTGACGTAGAAGGTGTGTAGAGACAGGGATATAAATTGGAGTTTTAGAAAGAGAACTAATTTAGTTCATCCAATTTTTTGGGTCACTCCACTATGGATCTAGGTTTTGGGATAACCATGTTCTTAAATTTATAATTATGTTATATGGTTGTTACCTTGACGCATGATTGATTATTTCTATTTATTGGATATTTACATTGACAACAATGTCAAATCTGAAAACATGTTTGACTATACTTGGTTGTAGTTTAGTCCCGTACCTTGATTTATAGTATTTTCCATGCCATTTCCCTTACAACATAGTGTTATGTTTCCCAATTTTTCTCTATAAATTACTGATACACTTTAATCAATCCTTCTTCCAAACCTTCCTCTCAAACCATAAGTGAATCATGGGATTTTTCCAGAGTACTTTCATCTTTAAAACCATTAGCTTCACCCTCCATTGGTAAGTTGACCTCCATTTCGGTCTTAGATCTCATTTTTCATCTACTTCACCTTATTTCTCTCTATAGACAAGCTCTATAAATAGTAAAATTTTTTGAATCTATGTTTCTAATGTAATTTCCTTTGATTTTATATCAAATTGAGGGGTTTTGATTGGATATCTAATCCTTATAATGAATTGATCAGGAATTTTGATGGCTTGTAATCTCTTTCGACTTATTCAATCTATAATATGTTAATTTGGATATTTATGATTCTAAATTCATAATTTAGAAATCATCATTGATTCTTAAGGCCCTCATATGAACCAGACTTACTACTGGGAATTCAATCTCCATGTTTTCAATGAAGGTGTTGTCATAACTAGGACTTAACATTTTGACATTTCTTTAACGATCATATAAATTGATTTATAAATTTTATTAAAGTTAAAAAAATGGTTTTGAGGAAAAATATTGTTTTTGAATATGATATTGAAAGTGAAATTTCCCCCTTTTCTATTTTAATGGAAATGGTTTTATATCATGAGTTGAATTTTTTTAAAGATGAAATTCACAATGATTGCATTTTACATAGTAAATATATATGTGAATGATGATGAGGTAGATATCCTTCCCCATGGATGAAATCTTTCACTATATACATATTCTTCGAGGGTAATATGTGAATCAGGTTGCCTATATTTTGGTAAGGTTTCACTCACTTGAGTTTCATATTTCCCCTATACTTGTTATACTAGCAAAATGTGCACACAAGGGGGACTAATGATCACAATAAATTAAAGAGGATCCTCATTGACCTTGAAATTTTTGTACTCCTTGGATTTGTTTTCTCTATTTGTTATATAAGAAATGATTTATTGGAGTGTGTACTGGAATGATTTAGAAACCTATTTATTATCATGCAATGATAAATTTTGAATCGGTTATTTTATCCGATTTTCAATGTTATACTATATCTCAAGACATTTATTAAATTATTTGAGACTAATTTGTTTATTTTATAATTTTTTTTATGAAACACTTAGTGGGGTCCTACTAGGATCTTTTTTCCAAACCCTTCACACAAATTTGGGTGTATGTAGATATTATTTTATCTGATGTAGGAAAGGAAATAACACCACATATTGGTGGTAGTTTTTTATTAGATTGGTGTGAGAACTTGGAGGTGATATCATATCACATGGAGAACGTATTTAACCGTTATTGAGTACTTTGGGTTATTTTATGTGTCTTGGATCTTTTTTTCCTATTTATTGTACCTATATATAGTTGTATATTTTTTATAAAACTGATATATTCTATTTATTTATCACATAGTTTCAACCTATTTGTGGAAAAATCATTTACAAAGGTAGTTATTGATGCCTAGGTTCCTATTTAAATCTTCTAGGAATCAAGAATTACATTTGGGTATTATCAGGGACAATTTTGGGTGTCATTGTTTTGGATAATATCGGTTGGTTTGTGACATAGATACAAATTGGTAAAATGTTATTTAGGGATTTAGGATTATTATCCAGAACTCCACATGTTTTTTTTCTACTTTACCTTTTAATTTTATTTTCCCTTGTATTTTTTATATTATCAGACTATTCTTAATATCCCATAGGTTTATTTTTTTCAAAATTTTAATATATTCACTCTAATTTAATTGGAACATACATTTTTTTTGATAAAATGAATAACTGAAGTGTGAAAAACACAGTAGATAAATGTTTTACTAAAATTTATCGCATCATATATTTCCATATATTCTCTTACTTGTAAAAAATTTGGTATCAAATACTTACTGTACATAGATCTTATTCATTGTTTGATAATTTATTTCAGATATTGTTTGTTATTTCCCATTTAGTTTTCAATAATTATTAATGATATTTTGATTTTAAATTTTTTCCGGTTAGCCTTTCATTAACTATGTTGGACGTGATTGAATTTTTATAATTGAAGGAATAAAGGATGGGTCTATTTATACTATAAATATGGACAACCAAGTGATATTAGATTAAGTAGATATTAAGTAAAATAGATAATAGAAATAAATGTTCATGATAAAAACTGGTTTCTACAATTTTCTCATGATTATTGAAATTTACATGATTTCATGTAAATAAGTTGCAAATTTTACTTGAGAAGAAAAATCCAGGTTTCAGCTTAACTTACATGTACAAATTATATTTTTTTGTGAAATTGAATAAACATCAACTATCAAGTTTCATAATGTTAGAAAATATATGGAATCTACCTACACTACAAGAAATTAGATCTATTCAAATGGTTTTGGTAAAACTGTTGGTATAATTCCCTTACATGGACCTATACCAACAGTTTGGACAAAACCGTTGGTATAAGTCACTAATTGGGACATATACCAACGGTTCTAGACAAATTGTTGGTATTTTGGGGACCTATACCAATGGTTTGAGGAAAACTATAACACCCCAATATTCTATGGTACACTTCTCTTTTAATAATACAGTAATGTGTGTTGTACGCAACTTCATGATTCTTACACACCACGACCAATCAAAGTAGCCGTTATGAATAGTGATATCCACTTTTTGAAATTTTATAAATTTTATATTTCAAAAAGGACTTCATTTTTGGATTCTTAATGTCAAAATTATCTTAGGGTGAAATTTTGGTATTTTTCGAATAACTATCATATTTTGATGAATAGTGAAAATTCCTAAATTTTTATTAAAAACATCATTTTTAATAGAAATAATTAATAATGATAAATTATGATTTTGAGTGGTTTTAAATTATATTTAGAAAATATTTTTTAAATTTAATACAATTTTGTCTATTGGACATAATTTCACATTTAAACCGGACATAAACAAATTACAATCTTTTGATAGTTATTATCTCATAAAAACACGCTTTTTGTTTTGACAACAAGAATTACGTTTAAATTAATTTCTGCCACTTATGTATTTTGAATTTAGAAAAATGGATTCCATATTTCGAATTAGGATTTCCAAATTTTGTAAATAGGTAACTCTTATTTTTTGAGATTCTGAATAATTATTTTGGTAAATATTTTATTTACCATGGTTAAATGGAAAATCAGGTAAATAAGGGTAAAAAATAATATTATAATAATATTAAATTACTATAAAACCTGTCCTAAACTTATTTTTTGATACATTTCTGACCATGGGAATCTTTGGGTCAATTTTGGGACCCCATGGAGCCACTTTTAGGTGATAAGGACATTTTATATTAATTAAGTCAAAATAAATACAAAAATGACATAAGCATATATCTTTTAGCAAAACAATTTTTACATAGAGTTATATATGTTGGATTTTAGACTATAAATATTCATTATAAATATAAAAATATTTCCTACATAATGGTATTTTATTATTAATCTTTATACATTTAATAATTAAATTTATTTACGACACAATAATGATGTAGTATTTTTCTAATTAATTAATGAATCAAATAATTGGTATTATAAATGTTAAATTAAATATAATTTAATGTTTTGATGACATCCATGAATTTTATTGGTTAATATGACATGTTTTTATTACTTAAATAAATTTGTATCTAATTAATAAATTTTTTATGTCTTTAACAAAAACAAAATTTTTGAATAGTGACAAAATTGACATAAAAGAGTTTTTAAAACAAATATTATATTATTAATTGATATTAAATTCCTAAAAATAGAAGGACCAGCCAAGAGACGTATATCCTGATAGGTGTATCATTAATGGACCACTTGGCTGTCGCTATGAATTATATGGTATGTTTATTTACTATATAATATAAATATACCATGTGACATGGTAAATGTCAATCTAATTAACTAAGAGTTTCAACTAAAAGATTATGTTAATATAAGGACCAAAACCAGTCTAAAATATATTGTCTGAGTGGTATTTGACTTATCCCTACCTTAACCTTTAAAAAATATACATTGGATCCATTATAAACTGAATATGAATTTATTATAAAATAATATTTCTAGCTTTTCCAAAGGTGCCCCTCACCCCTCTTATAAAAGGGAACTCCCCCTTCTCACTAATTCACACAATCAAAGCCTTTTGGATCGGCCAAACCCTACCCAAATACTCTCCCAACTTCACTCACTTTAACATAGAGTCCTTATTTTGATCATAAACCCATCTTATGGAGCCCTATTGATCAAATAAAAAAGAAGAACCCGAAGAAGAGGTAACGTTTTCACCACCCTCTTTCTAGTTCCTTTCTTCTTCCACTTCTTCTTTCTTAGTTATTTCTGTTATAAAACAATAACATTAGTATCTTCTATATACTGTGATTTTATTATAAATTAGGTACAACCATATTCAGTATTTTATCCATCCTTAGAATCTCATGTCACTATATGTGCATATGTACGGCTTACCGTCTCCATGTCGTGGTGTAATTGTTATTCAATACACTATTATTTGGATGGGTATAATAATGATGTGTAATTATTTTAAATAATAAATATAACATGATAATGAATCTTTATATATGATATACCATCCAATTATATATTATTATAATATCAAAAGAAAGATATTGTCGCACGTGTGTACGTACGAACTATCGTCTCCACGAACACGATGAGATTCACTACCCATCGTATCAATTCAAGTGTAATTCTCATTTGATGATTAAAAACAATGTTTAACGACTTGATATAATTTTGGATATGATTATGATACAACCTATCCATAACATACACGTCTTATGTAACAAAACATATAAAAGAAAATGAGTAAGTTAACACCCAAAATGATGATAACACAAAGATATTATTAACAAAGCAATGTTAAAAGATAATATTTGATATCATATTAATGTATATGATTTTTTTATAACTTAATAACAATTATTTTACCACAATAAAAGATTTTAAACTACCTTTAACCAAGGAAAAGTACATGTTAAGGGTTTATTTCACAATCTCTTCATTATCCGAGGTTGTTTATACGTAATTATTTACAGGGACCTCTTCATTATCCACATCCATGTTTCTTAATAATGTATTTCAAATAATTTTTACTATTTTATATACTATGGGTTAAAGTAATTAATACTATTTTTTCTTTTTATAATAATTTTATAAAATAATCTTTCTGTCTTTTCCAAACAAAGTATTTTTATCCTTTTCGACAGAATTAAGGTAATAATGTTTTTCTTAACTTATACGGTGGGTGTGGCTATTTTCTGCCGTTATAACATCATCAAAGCTTCCATTACAATCTTATAATGATATTTTCAATGTAAATGTTTTATTTTATAATTATGTGACCTTTAAATGATTTAAAAAAAGATATTTCTCTCAAATAGTTTTGATTTCATCTATGTCAATATCTTTTGAGGGATTTTATGTTTATTTGAAGTTAATTTATTATGATACAAAACATCCATATTGTTATGATGTTTTTGTGATATGTTTGAATCTGGATGTGCTATTTTTATACCATTCAGGGTTTATGGTTAATTTATGTACTTTATTTTCTAGATTTAATATGAGTTTTTACGATATGTTTAATACTATTCATATGAGGAATGTATTGGACATAGTAATTGACAGGTGGAGCCCTATATAGATCGTTGATGCATTAATAGGTCTCATGAGAAAAATTGACGTGGAATTGGCCGAGGACCTTTCCCAATTTGATTTATGGTTTTGGCCGAGGCCTTAATCATTTTTAGATGTCTTGGCCGAGGCCTTGACAAAATGTTTCAGAATGTACGGCATTATACATTCCCTCATTATGGAAATAATATTTATGGTTCATGTTGTAATTAGACTAGTAGAATACACATGATTATGTTTTATTATGTCATTATTTACTCATCTCATATTCCTTCCATAAATGTATTCCTGTTTATTATTGGTAAAGGCTTGTGGTTTCAATTATTTACTTTGCTTAATATTTATGTCATTTTCCTCTGTATTACTTAACCTTACTGAGCATTTGAGCTCACCCCTTTCAATGTTTTATTCGTACCAAGATATAAAGAATTTATTTATGAATGACCTGCTGGTATAATCTAGGAGGATTGGATGTTCCTAATGAAATATGTTTTTGTTTTATTTATCTTCAAGATGTATAATTGAACATATGTATGAATCTTGATTCCATGGCTACTAAACTGATCAGTATTTAGAGACATGAATTCCTGTTGATCATACCAATGTTAGGTAATAATGCACTGACTCTGGGTAACTGGGTTCAGGGCATTACAGTTGGTATGAGAGGAAGTTTAGTACAATCCTTGGATTCTAGATTTAGATAAACTCTGATTAGAACACATAGCCCTAAGATAGACATTAAGGATTAGTATAGAAGAACTTAATATAATTTTGGTATTGTAGTGATTTTTTGAGTTTTCTAAGAAATACATCCCTGTCTGGATACGAGCTGGTAGAGGTAGCTCGGGCACCGATGTACCTAGTGGTAAAACACGAAAACACCGCTTTGCATTAGAATCGAACAGGAACTGGTGCACAACAATTGGCCATGATGCACTCTTGTTTACGACACTCCCATGGGATATGGTTAGGATAATTCTCATTTTCTTTACAAAACATTATGAAGGGGTATGAGTATATTCTTCCTCAAAGAAAACCTTTTTTATGATTATGGATTGTATCCATAAACATTTGAATTTATGTTGAGCATTTTAGAAGTTTGGAATTATATATTTCGATTCATAAACTAATATAGTTTATGCCATTGTTTATAAATGACATCTAGTGGAAGAAATGGAAACCGTATCAATGCACGCACTCCATGAAGGGATTTTCTTCAGGCTCAAGATAATTATATTGGAGCTAGTGATGCAACTGGTGCTGATCAGCTAATCACCATACTGGGACAACTCACTCAGGTTATGAATAATAACCTTACCCATATGGAGCACCCTGATCTTTAGCATGGTGGATCAATGTTAGATCTATTCATAAGGCAAAAAACACCGAGATTCAATAGGAATACAATTTCCCTTAGTAGCTAAGAAATGGATAAATTATTTAGAGAAAATATTCCATGATTTGAGGAGTAGCGAAAGGGAAAACGTTGTCATGGAAGCTTACCACCTCATTGGAGATTCTAACCAATGGTGGTACTTGATTCAAAATACAAAGGAAGATGATGAAGTATCAAATATGGAATGGAGGCAATTTAAAGATATTTTCGTAGAAAAATACTTTCCTCATGACCATCGAGATGATATGGACAGGTAGTTTCTGAGTCTGAGGCAAAAGGAGGATGAGAATGTCATGAAGTATTTGGATAGCTTTACAAGGTTAGTGAGGTATGATACAAATTATATATGTAACACAAGAAGTATGATTTATAGTTTCTCTGATGAGTTAAAACCATTTCTCTATCGAGAATTAGTGTCAGAATCCTTCTCGTCATATGAAGATATTTTGTTGTGTGAAATCAAGACAGAAAAGGAATTCAATAAGTCCTATGACTTTAAATCAAAGAAAGAGAAGAAGAGATCTGCTGAACACAATGAGAAAGGAAATAAGGAAAAAGGGAATAAGGGAAGAATTGAATTTCCACCATATGACAATTTCGGAAAGAAACACCCTGGTGCCTGTCTAAAATGAAAAGAAGTGTGCTACAAATGTTGATAGAAGGGAAATCTAGCTGGTGATTTTAAAGTAAATAAAGACACTACTGAAGTTCAATGCTACAATTTTAGGAAGATGGGACATTATTACAATGAATGCCCTAAGAATCATGGAATTGTACCTCACAAAAGGCCAAGTTATCAAGTCCAAACTTATCATATTACTACAGTTGAAGAGGAATAATTAATGTAGTTCTGTTTTTGGACTCGAGGATTATATTCTGGTCATAAGAATAATGTGATATATATAAGAATTGTACTGCAATACTATTTAATTGAGGACTTGAGGTTATACAGTTCTATGAAAAGTGACACAGTAGTAAACTACACTTTTTGTAAAATACATGGTTTATGGAAAGGTAATCCCTAATATGGTCCCGATAATTAGGTATTGATTTTGGAATGATACATGATTGATTTGGATAAATTATATAGGATATCCTTGAATACCCTAAAATTGATTAATGATTTCTATATTTGATCATTGTTGGAGTTTAAAATATTTTCGAATAGAAGGAGTATATCCAGTATTCTATAAGGAATAATGGATCATGAATGCAATCAATAAGGTCTTAGGGTAATTTAGATTGTTTTATTGTTTTAAAAGAATACACGATGAAGGTGTTCACATTTTATTACGCAGAAAAAATGATATTCTTGTGTTTACCTTCCTTATAAATTTTGGACTTGTACAGAAGTATTTTTGATAATTCTAGTTGGATATTATTTTTGGATATTTATAAAAAGGACAACACAGAGACCGTGTGACCACCCATCGCATCGTACAAAGTTGAGGTAATCAAACCCACAACCATAGTGCGATTGGGAATTGTCACCTACCACTGGACAAAGGGAAGTCCCTACAGTATATAATTGCGATTTTTGTTACGTTCTTATAGATGAATTATAAATTAATGTTTGGATCCTATACGATTAGGATAAATATAATATTTTTGAGTTCAATTATCTTTTGGAGTGAAAGATGAGTTTGGCCTAGAATTTACTTGAAAGTTGAAAACACTACTTGTCAAGGTGTATATATATATATTTATCTTAATCTATGAAACAATAAATTTTTGAACTACAGGGAAGGGATATTAAGACAAAAAATGTGTTATCCTAATACCTTATGTTTTGTTAAACTGATGATATTTTAAATCATCATAGATTGATGGATTTGAGGCCCTCAATTCTATACTTTTTTGTGATTGATGATCTCAATCACTCTCTATAAATATTTACGTTTTTTCACCAATTATATGTCTTTAATATCCACAAATGTTCTCCTAATAGAGATCAGGATTTGGTGATGACCCATTCATTTCCCTTTCATCATATTAAGACTAAATTTTATTAACCCAATTTCCGATGTGGGTTTTCCCACAATGATATTATTGATTTTCAAAATTTTATTTTTGAAAAATAATTTCAAATTATGAGGAAGGAATTTATTAAAGCAGGGGATAATGTAACACCCCAGTATTCTACGGTACACTTCTCTTTGAATAATACAATAGCGGGTGTTGTACGCAACTTCGAGATTCTAACACACTGCGACCAATCAAAGTATCCATTAGGAATAGTAATACCCACTTCCTGAAATTTTTTAAATTTTATCTTTCAAAATAGACTTCATTTTTGGATACGTAATATCGAAATTATCTTTGGGTGAAATGGTAGTACTTTTCGGATAACTTTCATATTTTGATGAATAGTGAAAATTACTAAATTTTAATTAAAAACAACTTTTTTAATTGAAATAATTAATAGTGATAAATTATGATTTTGAGTGGTTATAAAGTATATTTATAATATATTTTTACCATTTAATACAATTTTTTTCATTGGATGTAATTACACATTTAACCCGGACATAAACTAATTAATGCCATTCTTCTGATAGTTATTATCTCTTAAAAACACGCGTTTTGTTTTAACAACATGAAGTAATTTTAAATTATTTTTTGCACTTCTATGTTTTGTATTTGGAAAAATGGATTCCATATTTGGAATTAGGATGTCCAAATTGTTTAGATAGGTAACTATTATTTTTATACATTTTGAATAATTACTTCGGTAAATATTTTATATACCACTGTTAAAAGGTTAATCCGGTATATAAGGGTAAAAAATAATACAATAATAATATTAATTTAACCTAAAACGTCTCATAAACTTATTGGATAATATATTTCCGACCATGGGCATATTTGGGTCAATTTGAGGACCCCATGGAGCCACTTGTAGGTGATAAGGACACAATATATTAATTAAGTTGAAATAAATACAAAAATGACATAAGCATATATCTTTTCGAAAAACAATTTTTACATTGGTTTATATATGTTGGATTTTCAACTGTAAATATTCATTAGAAAGCTAAAAATAATTTCCAAATAATGGTATTTTATTTATAATTTTTAGTCATTTAATTATTAAATTTATCTATGACACAATAATTATTAATTAATCTCATTATTAATGAATGAATCAAATAATTGGTATTATAAATGTTAAATTAAATATAATTTGAATGTTTTTATGACATAAACGAATTTTATTGGATAATATGACAATTTAGGATTTCGTAAATGAATTTTTTTTGAATTAATAAAGTTTTTATGACTTTATCAAAAATCAATTATTGAATAGTGTCAAAATTGACATAAAAGAGTTCTTAAAACAAATATTATATTATTAATTGATATTCAATTAATAAAAATCTAAGGTTCTACCAATATACTTATATCATCATAGGTGTATCATTAATGGTCCACGTGTGGGTCTATTGTATGTATATATTATGTTTATTAACTATATAATATAAAAATGCAAAGTGACATGGTAAATGTCAATATAATTAACTACGAGTTTAAACAAAAAGGGAATGTTAATATAATGACCAAAACCTAGCTAAAATACATTGGTTGAGTGGTTTTCGACCTATTCCCACCTTAACCATTAAATAATAATATTTTGAGCAATTAGAAACCGAATATGAATTTATTATAAAATAATATTTCTATATTTTCCAAAGGTGCCCCTCACCCATCTTATAAAAAGGCACTCCCACTTCTCACTAATACACACATTCAAATCCTTTTGGTTCTACCAAAACCTACCCAAATACTCTCTCAACTTCCCTCAATTCATCCTAGAGGCCTTATTGTGATCTGAAATCCATCATATGTTGCCCTTTTGGTCAATTCAAAAGGAAGAACTCGAAGAAGAGGTAATGTTTTCACCACCCTCTTTCAAATTCCATTCTTCTTCCACATCTGCTTTCTATGTTATTTCCATTCTAAAACAATAACTCCAGTATGTTCTATATACTTCAATGTAATTATAAATATGGTACAACCATATTCTTTATTCTATCCATAATTTGGATGACATGTCACCATGCGTGCGTGCGTATGTCTTACCGTCTCCACGTCGTGGTGTAATTGTTATTCAATACACCATTATTTTGATGGATATAATAATGATGTGTAATTCATGTAAATAATAAACATAACATGATAATGATTCGGTATATATGATATACCATCCAATTATATATTATTATAATATACAAAGAATGATATTGTCGCCCGTGCGTACGTACGGACTACCGTCTCCACGAACGCGATGAGATTCATTCCCCATCGTATCCATTCAAGTCTAATTCTCATTTTATGATTATAAATAATGTTTAAGGACATGATATAATTCTGGATATGATTAATATACATCTTATCCATAACAAAAACATCTTATGTAACAAAATATATAAAAGAAAATGAGTAAGTTAACACCCAAAACGATGATAATACTAAGATATTATTAACAAAGAATGGTCAAAAGATCATATATGATATCATATTAATGTATATGATTCTTGTATAATTTAATAAAAAATATTTTACCACTATACAAGAGGTTAACCTACCCTGAACCAGGGAAATGAACAAGGTAAGGGTTTATTTCACAATCTCTTCATTATCTGAGGTTGTTTATACGTAATTATCTATTGGGACCTCTTTATCATCCACATCCATGTTTCTTAACAATGTATTTCAAATATTTCATAATATACTATGGGTTAAAGTCATTTATACCCTTGTTGAATTTAAATATGATGTTTATAAAGGAATCTTTCCATCTTTTTCAATCAAGGTCCATTTTATCCTTTTAGACATGATTAAGGTAAGAATTTTTTTTAACTTATATGGCGGGTGCGGCTATTTTCTGCCATTATAACATCATAAAAGATTCCCTTACAATCTTATAAAGATATTTTCAATGTAAATGTTTTATTTTATAATTATGTGAGCTTTAAATGATTTCAAAACAAGATATATTTCTCTCAAATATTTTTTATTTCATCTATGTCAACATCCATTGATGGATTTTATGTTTATTTGAACTTGATTTATTATGATACAAAACTTCCATATTGTAATGAAGTTTTTGTGATATGTTTGACTGTGGATGTGCTATTTTTATACCATTCATGGTTTATGGTGAAATTATTGAAATTTTGTATGCTAGTTTTAATATGAATGTTTATTATATATTTAAACTTATTCTTATAAAGAATGTATTGGACTTAGTATGTGACGGGTGGAGCCCGCTATAACTCCTCGATGCATCGAAAGGTCTCATGAGACAAATAGACGTGGAATTGGCTGAGGAACTTTCCCAATTTGATTTATTGGTTTGGCCGAGGCCTTAATCATTTTTATATGTCTTGGCTGAGGCCTTGACAAAATGTTTCAGAATGTCCGGCATTATACATTCCCTCATTATGGAAATAATATTTGTAGTTCATGTGGTAATTAGACTAGTAGAATACCCATGATTATGTTTTATTGTGGCATTATTTACTCATCTCATATTCTTTCCATAATCGTATTCCTGTTTATTATTGGTAAAGGCATGTGGTTTCAATTATTTACCATGCTTAATATTTATGTCATTTTCTGCTGCATTAATTACCCTTAATGAGCTTTTGAGCTCACCACTTTCAATGTTTTATTTTTTCTAGGATACGAAAAAGTTAGTTATGAGTGACCTGGAGGCATAATTTAGGAGGTTTGGATGTTCCAAATGAAATATATTTTTGTTGTATTTCACTTCAATATGTAAAGTTGAACATATGTATGAATCTTGTTTCCAAGGCTACTAAACCGATCGGTCTTTTGAGACATGATTTTTTTTATCATGCCAATGTTTGGTAATAATGCACCGAATTTGGGTAACTAGGGTTGGGGCGTTACAATAACCATTGGTATAGGTATCATATATGGACATATGCCAACGGTTTTGGACAAACCGTTGGTATAGGTCCATAATAGAGAATCTATACCGACTTTTTTCCCCAAACCATTGCAATAGGTCCCCCATATACCAATGTTTTTTCCAAAACCATTGTTATAGGTCCCACAAATAAATGAATCTATAACAACGGTTCTCGAAACTATTGGTATAGTTACATGTATTTTTATGGAATATTCTTACCGATAACATTAAATAAATAAAAACTTAAAATATTTATGATAATATATATATATATAATATATTAATGAAATTATGTTAACAAAAGTCAATTTAGGTTAGTGGTTAGGTCGTTCAATAATAAATCAGAGGTACTAGGTTCAAAACCAACATAATAATTATTTTTTGAAATACATGTACCAATGGTTTTATGGAACTGTTGGTATAGATTTTTCATATTACTTATACCAACGTTTTAAAAACCCATTGTTATAGGTATATAACAATGGTTTTCCCAAAACAGTTGGTATAAACCTATCCCCATCACTTTATAGCCAATGGTTCTCCAAACCATTGGTATAAGATATACCAATGGATTGGAGGCCTATACAAACGGAATCAAACCATTGGTAAAGGGTATTTTTCTAGTAGTGATAAATATAGATGTCAACCCAATTTGGGAAATCACAAGTCCATGAAACCAAATATCTATGTTGAATGGTAATTAATAATAATTTCATTTTATTCCATGGTTTTTAGTAACTCAAATGAATCATTGATTAATGAAAATAGGTAACAATATTTAGTCATATGGTTGGAAATATTTATATAGTGATCAAATCATTGAAAAAGTTATTTATATCAAACATATATAATAAGGGTTAAACTAAACAATGATCTATTAAACCAAACATATAAGGAAGCCAAATATTAATGATTTAATCATAACAATCATGAAATTTTAGAATAAACTAAAATCCAACAAAAAAATAAGGAATGTAGAATGGAGTTTCTTTTGCATCAAGGACCAAATTATTAATTTCTAGAGGAAATACTTCAAATACTATTTCATAAAAAATAAATTACAGAAACTTTTTGAATGAATGTTCTTTGGAATCTAATAATAAAAAATTATAAAATATGACTAGAATAATGTTTAAAAAATATAATTTTTGGAGAGGATACTAAAAGGAGAAAAACATAGAAAGGATAAGTATGAGAAAAATGAATCTTTTGAGACTATATTCTATAAATGTAAAAAACCTAGACATATTAGACATAATTGTATTTAGCTGAAGAATGAATTCATGGTATATATAAAAACATCAAGAAGAAATAAAAAGAAAATATACAGTAAAACCAATAACACATGGAATTTTAGAAAAGATTATCATTATTCCAAAAATTGTTCTTTAGAGAGTGAAAACATAAGGAAAATAATTTTAATCTATTATATAATAACATACGACTCTCTAAATTAAAATTTATTTTGGGAAATATATTAAAAAAATTTCCATTTGATTAATATTTTAGAGGTGAATTTCCATTTTCATTAGGCAATTAATCAAAATTAGATGATGGGGCATGATTTCCTCAAACATATAAAGTAATTATAGTTTATTTTTTGGAGTATGAAGATATATATCAAAAAATTTACAGGAAATATTTGAAACCAAAGATAGAGGATTATGATATCATTTTAGACCTTAATATGTATGAGAATAAGATAACTAATATAATGACTGAAAATGTTGATCTTATAGTTAAATTGGAAAATAGAAAATTTAAAATTACCAATTTAACTTTTGATTAGAAAAAAAATTGTTTCAATTTTACAATATAAGAATGAGATGATCAAACCAAATATAGATTATGAAAGTTTGAAAAATTTGATTTAAAATATCACTATTGAAACTATAATATTTTAGAGACTCTAAAATAACTAATACCTGAAACTATAACTTTCAGGATAGGTCACAAAACCACTGAAATTATACATTATGGGATTATCTACTTTATGGTGAGTAGTGATCCATTATAAATTAAATTTCAAAGAGGAGAACATAAAAATAATTATTGTTATTTGATTATAATATAATCCCTCAAACAACACTTATATTATATTTCAAATGATATTTTTACTATTGATCACAAATGAGTTGAGAGATTGTGGAATCTAAAGATTCAATTTACTCATACCTCTGAACCAAAGTAAGTTTGTATTCCTCAAAATCAATATATGATCATGTAAAGACAATACATACTGATAATTACCGTATAATATCCTATACCTAGTAGTTATTTTTAGGTTATTTAAATTTCCAATTTATGCTAGATTTTTTGTATATTTGTTTAAAATATAGAATGTTTTTTTAATTTAACTCCTTTGTATAGGGAGGGTTTTTTGTACTTCGATAACATTTATACATAATTTAATTTAACTATAAATAAATTCTATGAAATATAAAAATGTTGTTTTTTATTTAATTATGGAACAATACTCTATGGAAAAAATACCAATCCGTAATATTAAATGTTAACTTATGAAAGGATCAATTTTCTATTTTCTTACTATATGGTATTTTTCAAATTTTCATTTATTATAATTTTCATTCTAATATTAATTTTACATGACCTTATCTTGATAATTTATTTCATTAATTGGTAATCTATATGTTTTTAATAAATTAATAACATTTTCATTTGAGCTATATTTTGGTGAATGCTTGATTTAAAGATTTAACAAAAAATTTATGAATATTATTTGATTTAATTAAATATTTTTTTAATCTTTTGGGATGATTGATATATAAAATTTGATTTTTAATTTAAATAATTTTTTTGTTAATATATATCCTTTTGAACATTAAAATGTAAAAGGATAATATATTTCACTTTTACATAAATATGTGGAATTGGCGGAGAACCCCAACACATTAGAGAATTTAAAAATTATAATAATAAATATATTACTCTATCTTACATTAAAAACAAATATGGTATAAATTATAGGGTTTAGAATATCCAAATATAAATAATTCATTTTAATTATATCTTATATTTAGTTATAAAGTTGGCTTATTTTTTTATTTTTTCCCATTCAAGAATATCCTTCTAAGAGTAAAAATTGAAAAAAAAATGAGAATGTGTGTGTTTCTTCAATATCAACTAATGTTGTATTTAATGATAGTTTAATACAATTTGGATATTTCTATGTGTCATTAGATTGGTTAATAAGAAGATTTTCAAAAAAATTAAGTCTTCCAGATGTTAAACCTAAAGATAGTTTTATCATATATTACAAGAAGTATTTCGTTTATTTCCATTATTAACTAATTTCTCTTATATGTATATTTATTTTCAAAAAGTGGGAGATTATTGTGTCAAAGACCCATTTCATATACTTTATTTTTGAAATCATAAAATAATTTAAATTGATTTTTATTTAAATAGTATGTCATTTGTGTTTTTATTATGGATGTTTAATTTTTTTATTATTTAACATTTAGTGAACCAAAACGATATACCTATAATTTGGTATATAAAAAATATACAATGAGATACATTAAATGGAAATTAGAGTCAGGTGATGGTATGCTCATTAGATTTTAGATATTGATGTTATGTCCATTGGAAGGTGAAGTGCCACATCTGATGCAGTTATAACAATACCCAATGATCTTGGAATCTGATCATTGGAATTTTTTATTCCATTTTCTATTAATTAAATTCAATGCTAAAAGAAATTTAAGTTATAAAATATGATTATTTTATATTATGATGAGCTGATATATATTCATTTTTCAGTTTTCCTCATCTTGATTCTTGAGCACTTCCGATTGTAATATTTCTTTCCACGATTTATGCTAAGAGCTGTTTTAGGGGGATGTTTTACTCATAATGTTATTATATTGTTAGTTGAAAATATTCTTTCTCCCATCCTTATAATTGAATATATTCTAGGTCATGGAAAATAAACTATCAAATCCTTCAATATATATATGAGATATATTCTTTTTATTTATCACATAGTTTCAACCTATTTGTGAAAAAATCATTTACAAAGGTAGTTATCGATGCTTAGGTTCCTATTTAAATCTTCTAGGAATCAAGAATTACATTTGGGTATTATCAGGGACAATTTTGGGTGTCATTGTTTTGGATAATATCGGTTGGTTTGTGACATAGATACAAATTGGTAAAATGTTATTTAGGGATTTAGGATTATTATCCAGAACTCCACATGTTTTTTTTCTACTTTACCTTTTAATTTTATTTTCCCTTGTATTTTTTATATTATCAGACTATTCGTAATATCCCATAGGTTTATCTTTTTCAAAATTTTAATATATTCACTCTAATTTAATTGGAACATTCATTTTTTTTGATAAAATGAATAACTGAAGTGTGAAAAACACAGTAGATAAATGTTTTACTAAAATTTATCGCATCATATATTTCCATATATTCTCTTACTTGTAAAAAATTTGGTATCAAATACTTACTGTACATAGATATTATTCATTGTTTGATAATTTATTTCAGATATTGTTTTTTATTGCCCATTTAGTTTTCAATAATTATTAATGATATTTTGATTTTATATTTTTTCCGGTTAGCCTTTCATTAACTATGTTGGACGTGATTGAATTTTTTTAATTGAAGGAATAAAGGATGGGTCTATTTATACTATAAATATGGACAACCAAGTGATATTAGATTAAGTAGATATTTAGTAAAATAGATAATAGAAATAAATGTTCATGATAAAAACTGGTTTCTACAATTTTCTCATGATTATTGAAATTTACATGATTTCATGTAAATAAGTTGCAAATTTTACTTGAGAAGAAAAATCCAGGTTTCAGCTTAACTTACATGTACAAATTATATTTTTTTTGTGCAATTGAATAAACATCAACTATCAAGTTTCATAATGTTAGAAAATATATGGAATCTACCTACACTACTAGAAATTAGATCTATACAAATGGTTTTGGTAAAACTGTTGGTATAATTCCCTTACATGGACCTATACCAACAGTTTGGACAAAACCGTTGGTATAGGTCACTAATTGGGACATATACCAACGGTTCTAGACAAATTTTTGGTATTTTTGGGACCTATACCAATGGTTTGAGGAAACCTATAACACCCCAATATTCTATGGTACACTTCTCTTTTAATAATACAGTAATGTGTGTTGTACGCAACTTCATGATTCTTACACACCACGACCAATCAAAGTAGTCGTTATGAATAGTGATATCCACTTTTTGAAATTTTATAAATTTTATATTTCAAAAAGGACTTCATTTTTGTATTCGTAATGTCAATATTATCTTAGGGTGAAATTTTGGTACTTTTCGAATAACTATCATATTTTGATGAATAGTCAAAATTCATAAATTTTTATTAAAAACAACATTTTTAATAGAAATAATTAATAATGATAAATTATGATTTTGAGTGGTTTTAAAGTATATTTAGAAAATATTTTTAATATTTAATACAATTTTTTCCATTGGACATAATTTCACATTTAAACCGGACATAAACAAATTACAATCTTTTGATAGTTATTATCTCATAAAAACACGCTTTTTGTTTTGACAACAAGAATTACGTTTAAATTAATTTCTGCCACTTATGTATTTTGAATTTAGAAAACTGGATTCCATATTTCAAATTAGGATTTACAAATTTTGTAAATAGGTAACTCTTATTTTTTGAGATTCTGAATAATTATTTCGGTAAATATTTTATTTACCATGGTTAAATGGAAAATCAGGTAAATAAGGGTAAAAAATAATATTATAATAATATTAAATTACTATAAAACCTCTCCTAAACTTATTTTTTGATACATTTCTGACCATGGGAATCTTTGGGTCAATTTTGGGACCCCATGGAGCCACTTTTAGGTGATAAGGACATTTTATATTAATTAAGTCAAAATAAATACAAAAATGACATAAGCATATATCTTTTAGCAAAAAAAATTTTACATAGAGTTATATATGTTGGATTTTAGACTACAAATATTCATTATAAATATAAAAATATTTCCTACATAATGGTATTTTATTATTAATCTTTAGACATTTAATAATTAAATTTATTTACGACACAATAATGATGTAGTATTTTTCTAATTAATTAATGAATCAAATAATTGGTATTATAAATGTTAAATTAAATAAAATTTAATGTTTTGATGACATCCATAAATTTTATTGGTTAATATGACATGTTTTTATTGCTTAAATAAATTTTGTTATAATTAATAAATTTTTTATGTCTTTAACAAAAACAAATTTTTTGAATAGTGACAAAATTGACATAAAAGAGTTTTTAAAACAAATATTATATTATTAATTGATATTCAATTCCTAAAAATAGAAGGACCGACCAAGAGACGTATATCCTGATAGGTGTATCATTAATGGACCACTTGGCTGTCGCTATGAATTATATGGTATGTTTATTTACTATATAATATAAATATACCAAGTGACATGGTAAATGTCAATCTAATTAACTAAGAGTTTCAACTAAAAGATAAGGTTAATATAAGGACCAAAACCTGTCTAAAATATATTGTCTGAGTGGTATTCGACCTATCCCTTCCTTAACCTTTAAAAAATCTACATTGGATCCATTATAAACCGAATATGATTTTATTATAAAATAATATTTCTAGCTTTTCCAAAGGTGCCCCTCACCTCTCTTATAAAAGGGAACTCCCCCTTCTCACTAATTCACACAATCAAAGCCTTTTGGTTCGGCCAAACCCTACCCAAATACTCTCTAAACTTCACTCACTTTAACTTAGAGTCCTTATTTTGATCATAAACCCATCTTATGGAGCCCTATTGATCAAATAAAAAAGAAGAACCCGAAGAAGAGGTAACGTTTTCACCACCATCTTTCTAGTTCCTTTCTTCTTCCACATCTTCTTTCTTAGTTATTTCTGTTATAAAACAATAACATTAGTATCTTATATATACTATGATTTTATTATAAATTAGGTACAACCATATTCATTATTTTATCCATCCTTAGAATCTCATTTCACTATATGTGCGTATGTACGGCTTACCGTCTCCATGTCGTGGTGTAATTGTTATTCAATACACTATTATTTGGATGGGTATAATAATGATGTGTAATTATTTTAAATAATAAATATAACATGATAATGAATCTTTATATATGATATACCATCCAATTATATATTATTATAATATAAAAAGAAAGATATTGTCGCTCGTGCGTACGTACGAACTATCGTCTCCACGAACACGATGAGATTCACTACACATCGTATCCATTCAAGTGTAATTCTCATTTGATGATTAAAAACAATGTTTAATGACTTGATATAATTTTGGATATGATTATTATACAACCTATCCATAACATACACGTCTTATGTAACAAAACATATAAAAGAAAATGAGTAAGTTAACACCCAAAACGATGATAACACAAAGATATTATTAACAAAGCAATATTAAAAGATCATATTTGATATAATATTAATGTATATGATTTTTTATAACTTAATAACAATTATTTTACCACAATAAAAGATTTTAAACTACCTTCAACCAAGGAAAAGTACATGTTAAGGGTTTATTTAACAATCTCTTCATTATCCGAGGTTGTTTATACGTAATTATTTACAGGGACCTCTTCATTATCCACATCCATGTTTCTTAATAATGTATTTCAAATCATTATTACTATTTTATATACTATGGGTTAAAGTAATTAATAGTATTTTTTCTTTTTATAATAATTTTATAAAGGAATCTTTCTGTCTTTTCCAAACAAAGTATTTTTATCCTTTTCGACAGAATTAAGGTAATAATGTTTTTCTTAACTTATACGGTGGGTGCGGCTATTTTCTGCTGTTATAACATCATCAAAGCTTCCATTACAATATTATAATGATATTTTCAATGTAAATGTTTTATTTTATAATTATGTGACCTTTAAATGATTTAAAAAAAAAGATATTTCTCTCAAATAGTTTTGATTTCATCTATGTCAATATCTTTTGAGGGATTTTATGTTTATTTGAAGTTGATTTATTATGATACAAAACATCCATATTGTAATGATGTTTTTGTGATATGTTTGAATCTGGATGTGCTATTTTTATACCATTCAGTGTTTATGGTTAAAGTATGTACATTTTTTTATAGATTTAATACGAGTTTTTACGATATGTTTAATACTTTTCATATGAGGAATGTATTGGACATAGTAATTGACAGGTGGAGCCCTATATAGATCGTTGATGCATTGGTAGGTCTCATGAGAAAAATTGATGTGTAATTGGCCGAGGACCTTTCCCAATTTGATTTATGGTTTTGGCCGAGGCCTTAATCATTTTTAGATGTCTTGGCCGAGGCCTTGAAAAAATGTTTCAGAATGTCCGGCATTATACATTCCCTCATTATGGAAATAATATTTATGGTTCATGTTGTAATTAGACTAGTAGAATACACATGATTATGTTTTATTATGTCATTATTTACTCATCTCATATTCTTTCCATAAATGTATTCCTGTTTATTATTGGTAAAGGCTTGTGGTTTCAATTATTTACCTTGCTTAATATTTATGTCATTTTCCGCTGTATTACTTACCCTTACTGAGCATTTGAGCTCACCCCTTTCAATGTTTTATTCGTACCAAGATATGAAGAATTTATTTATGAATGAACTGCTGGTATAATCTAGGAGGATTGGATGTTCCTAATGAAATATGTTTTTGTTTTATTTATCTTCAATATGTATAATTGAACATATGTATGAATCTTGATTCCATGGCTACTAAACTGATCAGTATTTCAAGACATGAATTCATGTTGATCATACCAATGTTAGGTAATAATACACTGACTCTGGGTAACTGGGTTCAGGGCATTACAGTTGGTATGAGAGGAAGTTTAGTACAATCCTTGGATTCTAGATTTAGATAAACTCTGATTAGAACACATAGCCCTAAGATAGACTTTAAGGATTAGTATAGAAGAACTTCATATAATTTTTGTATTGTAGTGATTTTTTGAGTTTTCTGAGAAATACATCCTTGTCTGGATACAAGCAGGTAAAGGTAGCTCTGGCACCGATGTACCTAGTGGTAAAACCCGAAAACACCACTTTGCATTAGAATCGAACAGGAACTGGTGCACAACAATTGGCCATGATGCACTCTTATTTACGAAACTCCCATGGGATATGGTTAGGATAATTCTCATTTTCTTTACAAAACATTATAAAGGGGTATGAGTATATTCTTCCTCAAAGAAAACCTTTTTTATGATTATGGATTGTATCCATAAACATTTGAATTTATGTTGAGCATTTTAGAAGTTTGGAATTATATATTTCAATTCATAAACTAATATAGTTTATTCCATTGTTTATAAATGACATCTAGTGGAAGAAATGGAAACCGTATCAATGCACGCACTCCATGAAGGGATTTTCATCAGGCTCAAGATAATTATATTGGAGCTAGTGATGCAACTGGTGCTGATCAGCTAATCACCATACTGGGACAACTCACTCAGGTTATGAATAATAACCCTACCCATATGGAGCACCCTAATCTTCAGCATGTAGGATCAATGTTAGATCTATTCATAAGGCAAAAAACACCGACATTCAATAGTAATACAATTCCCTTAGTAGCTAAGAAATGGATAAATTATTTAGAGAAAATATTCCATGATTTGAAGAGTAGCGAAAGGGAAAACGTTAAAATGGAATCTTACCACCTCATTGGAGATTCTAACCAATGGTGGTCCTTGATTCAAAATACAAAGGAAGATGATGAAGTATCAAATATGGAATGGAGGCAATTTAAAGATATTTTCGTAGAAAAATACTTTCCTCGTGACCATCGAGATGATATGGAAAGGTAGTTTCTGAGTCTGAGGCAAAAGGAGGATGAGAATGTCATGAAGTATTTGGATAGATTTACAAGGTTAGCGAGGTATGATACAAATTATATATGTAACACAAGAAGTAAGATTTATAGTTTCTTTGATGGGTTAAAACCATTTCTCTATCGAGAATTATTATCAGAATCCTTCTCGTCATATGAAGATATTTTGTTGTGTGAAATCAAGACAGAAAAGGAATTCAATAAGTCCTATGACTTTAAATCAAAGAAAGAGAAGAAGAGATCTGCTGAACACAATGAGAAAGGAAATATGGAAAAAGGGAATAAGGGAAGAATTGAATTTCCACCCTATGACAATTTCGGAAAGAAACACCCTGGTGCCTGTCTAAAATGAAAAGGAGTGTGCTACAAATGTTGATAGAAGGGAAATCTAGTTGTTGATTTTAAAGTAAATAAAGACACTACTGATGTTCAATGCTACAATTTTAGGGAAATCGGACATTATTACAATGAATGCCCTAAGCATCATGGAAATGTACCACACAAAAGGCCAAGTTATCAAGTCCAAACTTATCATATTACTACAGTTGAAGAGGAATAATTAATGTAGTTCTGTTTTTGGACTCGAGGATTATATTCTGGTCATAAAAATAATGTGATATATATAAGGATTGTACTGCAATACTATCTAATTGAGGACTTGAGGTTATACTGTTCTATGAAAAGTGACACAGTAGTAAACTACACTTTTTGTAAAATACATGGTTTAAGTAAAGGTAATCCCTAATATGGTCCCGATAATTAGGTATTGATTTTGGAATGATACATGATTGATTTGGATAAATTATATAGGATATCCTTGAATACCCTAAAATTTATTAATGATTTCTATATTCGATCATTGTTGGAGTTTAAAATATTTTCGAATAGAAGGAGTATATCCAGTATTCTATAAGGAATAATGGATCATGAATGCAATCAATATGTTTTTAGGGTAATTTAGATTTTTTTATTGTTTTAAAAGAATACACGATGAAGGTGTTCACATTTTATTACGCAGAAAAAATGATATTCTTGTGTTTACCTTCCTTATAAATTTTGGACTTGTACAGAAGTATTTTTGATAATTCTAGTTGGAGATTATTTTTGGATATTTATAAAAAGGACATCATAGAGACCGTGTGACCACCCATCACATCGTACAAAGTTGAGGGAATCAAACCCACAACCATAGTGCAATTGGGAATTGTCACCAACCACTGGACAACGGGAAGTCCCTAGGGTATATAATTGCGATTTTTTTACGTTCTTATAGATGAATTATAAATTAATGTTTGGATCCTATACGATTAGGATAAATATAATATTTTTGAGTACAATTATCTTTTGGAGTGAAAGATGAGTTTGGCCTAGAATTTACTTGAAAGTTGAAAACACTACTTGTCAAGGTGTATATATATATATTTATCTTAATCTATGAAACAATTAATTTTTGAACTACAGGGAAGGGATATTAAGAAAAAAAAAATTTATCCTAATACCTTATGTTTTGTTAAACTGATGATATTATAAATCATCATAGATTGATGGATTTGAGGCCCTCAATTCTACAATTTTTGTGATTGATGATCTCAATAACTCCCTATAAATATTTACGTTTTTCCACCAATTATATGTCTTTAATATTCACAAATGTTCTCCTAATAGAGATCAGGATTTGGTGGTGACCCATTCATTTCCCTTTCCTCTTATTAAGACTAAATTTTATTAACCCAATTTCCGATGTGGGTTTTCCCACAATGATATTATTGATTTTCAAAATTTTATTTTTGAAAAATAATTTCAAATTATGAGGAAGGAATTTATTAAATCAGGGGATAATGTAACACCCCAGTATTCTACGGTACACTTCTCTTTGAATAATACAATAGCGGGTGTTGTACGCAACTTCGAGATTCTAACACACTGCGACCAATCAAAGTATCCATTAGGAATAGTAATACCCACTTCCTGAAATTTTTTAAATTTTATCTTTCAAAATGGAATTCATTTTTGGATACGTAATATCGAAATTATCTTTGGGTGAAATGGTAGTACTTTTCGGATAACTTTCATATTTTGATGAATAGTGAAAATTACTAAATTTTAATTAAAAACAACTTTTTTAATTGAAATAATTAATAGGGATAAATTATGATTTTGAGTGGTTATAGAGTATATTTATAATATATTTTTACCATTTAATAAAATTTTGTTCATTGGATGTAATTTCACATTTAAACCAGACATAAACTAATTAATGTCAATCTTCTGATAGTTATTATCTCTTAAAAACACGCGTTTTGTTTTAACAACAGGAAGTAATTTTAAATTATTTTTTCCACTTCTATGTTTTGTATTTGGAAAAATGGATTCCATATTTGGAATTAGGATGTACAAATTGTTTAAATAGGTAACTATTATTTTTATACATTTTGAATAATTACTTCGGTAAATATTTTATTTACCACTGTTAAAAGGTTAATCCGGTATATAAGGGTAAAAAATAATACAATAATAATATTAATTTAACCTAAAACGTCTCATAAACTTATTGGATAATAGATTTCCGACCATGGGCATATTTGGGTCAATTTAAGGACCCCATGGAGCCACTTGTAGGTGATAAGGACACATTATATTAATTAATTTGAAATAAATACAAAAATGACATAAGCATATATCTTTTCGAAAAACAATTTTTACATTGGTTTATATATGTTGGATTTTCAACTGTAAATATTCATTAGAAAGCTAAAAATAATTTCCAAATAATGGTATTTTATTTATAATTTTTAGTCATTTAATAATTAAATTTATCTATGACACAATAATTATTAATTAATCTCATTATTAATGAATGAATCAAATAATTGGTATTATAAATGTTAAATTAAATATAATTTGAATGTTTTTATGACATAAACGAATTTTATTGGATAATATGACAATTTAGGATTTCGTAAATGAATTTTCTTTTAATTAATAATGTTTTTATGACTTTAACAAAAATCAATTATTGAATAGTGTCAAAATTGACATAAAAGAGTTCTTAAAACAAATATTATATTATTAATTGATATTCAATTCATAAAAATCTAAGGTTCTACCAACATACTTATATCATCATAGGTGTATCATTAATGGTCCACGTGTGGGACTATTGTATGTATATATTATGTTTATTAACTATATAATATAAAAATGCAAAGTGACATTGTAAATGTCAATATAATTAACTACGAGTTTAAACAAAAAGAGAATGTTAATATAATGACCAAAACCTATCTAAAATACATTGGTTGAGTGTTTTTCGACCTATTCCCACCTTAACCATTAAATAATAAAATTTTGAGCAATTAGATACCGAATATGAATTTATTATAAAATAATATTTCTATATTTTCCAAAGGTGCCCCTCACCCCTCTTATTAAAAGGCACTCCCACTTCTCACTAATACACACATTCAAATCCTTTTGGTTCTACCAAACCCTACCCAAATACTCTCTCAACTTCCATCAATTCATCCTAGAGGCCTTATTGTGATCTGAAATCCATCATATGTTGCCCTTTTGGTCAAATCAAAAGGAAGAACTCGAAGAAGAGGTAATGTTTTCACCACCCTCTTTCAAATTCCTTTCTTCTTCCACTTCTGCTTTCTATGTTATTTCCATTCTAAAACAATAACTCCAGTATGTTCTATATACTTTTATGTAATTATAAATATGGTACAACCATATTCTTTATTCTATCCATCATTTGGATGACATGTCACCATGCGTGCGTGCGTAAGTCTTACCGTCTCCACGTCGTGGTGTAATTGTTATTCAATACACCATTATTTTGATGGATATAATAATGATGTGTAATTCATGTAAATAATAAATATAACATGATAATGATTCGGTATATATGATATACCATCCAATTATATATTATTATAATATCCAAAGAATGATATTGTCGCCCGTGCGTACGTACGGACTACCGTCCCCACGAACGCGATGAGATTCATTCCCCATCGTATCCATTCAAGTCAAATTCTCATTTTATGATTATAAATAATGTTTAAGGACATGATATAATTCTGGATATGATTAATATACATCTTATCCATAACAAAAACATCTTATGTAACAAAATATACAAAAGAAAATGAGTAAGTTAACACCCAAAATGACGATAATACTAAGATATTATTAACAAAGAATGGTCAGAAGATCATATATGATGTCATATTAATGTATATGATTCTTGTATAATTTAATAAAAAATATTTTACCACTATACAATAGGTTAACCTACCCTCAACCAGGGAAATGAATAAGGTAAGGGTTTATTTCACAATCTCTTCATTATCCGAGGTTGTTTATACGTAATTATCTACTGGGACCTCTTTTTCATCCACATCCATTTTTCTTAATAATGTATTTCAAATATTTCATAATATTTTATATACTATGGGTTAAAGTCATTTATACCCTTGTTGAATTTAAATATTATGTTTATAAAGGAATCTTTCAATCTTTTTCAATCAAGGTCCATTTTATCCTTTTAGACATGATTAAGGTAAGAATTTTTTTTAACTTATATGGCGGGTGCGGCTATTTTCTGCCGTTATAACATCATAAAAGATTCCCTTACAATCTTATAAAGATATGTAAATGTTTTATTTTATAATTATGTGAGCTTTAAATGATTTCAAATCAAGAGATATTTCTCTCAAATATTTTTGATTTCATCTATGTCAACATCCATTGATGGATTTTATGTTTATTTGAAGTTGATTTATTATGATACAAAACTTCCATATTGTAATGAAGTTTTTGTGATATGTTTGACTGTGGATGTGCTATTTTTATACCATTCATGGTTTATGGTGAAATTATTGAAAATTTTTATGCTAGTTTTAATATGAATGTTTATTATATATTTAAACTTATTCTTATGAAGAATTTATTGGACTTAGTATGTGACGGGTGGAGCCCGCTATAAATCCTCGATGCATCGAAAGGTCTCATGAGACAAATAGATGTGGAATTGGCTGAGGAACTTTCCCAATTTGATTTATGGGTTTGGCCGAGGCCTTAATCATTTTTAGATGTCTTGGTTGAGGCCTTGACAAAATGTTTCGGAATGTCCGGCATTATACATTCCCTCATTATGCAAATAATATTTATGGTTCATGTGGTAATTAGACTAGTAGAATACCCATGATTATGTTTTATTATGCCATTATTTACTCATCTCATATTCTTTCCATAAAAGTATTCCTGTTTATTATTGGTAAAGGCATGTGGTTTCAATTATTTACCATGCTTAATATTTATGTCATTTTCTGCTGCATTAATTACCCTTAATGAGCTTTTGAGCTCACCACTTTCAATGTTTTATTTTTTCTAGGATACGAAAAAGTTAGTTATGAGTGACCTGGAGGCATAATTTAGGAGGTTTGGATGTTCCAAATGAAATATATTTGTGTTGTATTTCACTTCAATATGTAAAGTTGAACATATGTATGAATGTTGTTTCCAAGGCTACTAAACTGATCGGTCTTTTGAGACATGATTTTTTATCATGCCAATGTTTGGTAATAATGCACCGAATTTGGGTAACTAGGGTTGGGGAATTAAAATAACCATTGGTATAGGTATCATATATGGACATATGCCAACAGTTTTGGACAAACCGTTGGTATAGGTCCATAATAGAGAATCTATACCGACATTTTTCCCCAAACCATTGCAATAGGTCCCCCATATACCAATGTTTTGTCAAAAACCATTGTTATAGGTCCCACAAATCAATGAATCTATAACAACGGTTCTCGAAACTATTTGTATAGTTACATGTATTTTTATGGAATATTCTTACAGATAACATTAAATAAATAAAAACTTAAAATATTTATGATAATATATATATATAATATATATTTATGAAATTATGTTAACAAAAGTCAATTTAGGTTAGTGGTTAGGTCGTTCAATAATAAACCAGAGGTACTAGGTTCAAAACCAACATAATGATTATTTTTTGAAATACATGTACCAATGGTTTTATGGAACTGTTGGTATAGATTTTTCATATTACTTATACCAACGTTTTAAAAACCCATTTTTATAGGTATATACCAATGGTTTTCCCAAAACAGTTGGTATAAACCTATCCCCATCACTTTATAGCCAATGGTTCTCCAAACCATTGGTATAAGATATACCAATGGATTGGAGGCCTATACAAATGGAATCAAACCATTGGTAAAGGGTATTTTTCTAGTAGTGATAAATATAGATGTCACCCAATTTGGTAAATCACAAGTCCATGAAACCAAATATCTATGTTGAATGGTAATTAATAATAATTTCATTTTATTCCATGGTTTTTAGTCACTCAAATGAATCATTGATTAATGAAAATAGGTAACAATATTTAGTCATATGGTTGGAAATATTTATATAGTGATCAAATCATTGAAAAAGTTATTTATATCATACATATATAATAAGGGTTAAACTAAACAATGATCTATTAAACCAAACATATAAGGAAGCCAAATATTAATGATTTAATCATAACAATCATGAAATTTTAGAATAAACTAAAATCCGACAAAAAAAATAAGGAATGTAGAATGGAGTTTCTTTTGCATCAAGGACCAAATTATTAATTTCTAGAGGAAATACTTCAAATACTATTTCATAAAAAATAAATTACAGAAACTTTTTGAATGAATGTTCTTTGGAATCTAATAATAAAAAATTATAAAATATGACTAGAATAATGTTTAAAAAATATAATTTTTGGAGAGGCTACTAAAAGGAGAAAAACATAGAAAGGATAAGTAGGAGAAAAATGAATCTTTTGAGACTATATTCTATAAATGTAAAAAACATAGACATATTAGACATAATTTTATTTAGCTGAAGAATGAATTCAAGGTATATATAAAAACTTCAAGAATAAATAAAAATAAAATATACAGTAAAACCAATAACACATGGAATTTTAGAAAATATTCTCATTATTCAAAAAATTGTTCTTTAGAGAGTGAAAACAAAAGGAAAAAAATTTAAATCTATTATATAATAACATACGACTCTCTAAATTAAAATTTATTTATGGGAAATATATTAAAAAAAATTCCATTTGATTTATCTTTTAGAGGTGAATTTCCATTTTCATTAGGAAATTAATCAAAATTAGATGATGGGGCATGATTTCCTCAAACATATAAAGTAATTATAGTTTATTTTTTGGAGTATGAAGATATGTATCAAAATATTTACAGGAAATATTTGAAACCAAAGATAGAGGATTATGATATCATTTTACACCTTAATATGTATTAGAATAGGATAACTAATATAATGACTGAAAATTTTGATCTTATATTTAAATTGCAAAATTGACAATTTAAAATTACCAATTTAACTTTTGATTAGAAAAAAAATTGTTTCAATTTTACAATATAAGAATGAGATGATCAAACCAAATATAGAATATGAAAGTTTGAAAAATTTGATTTAAAATATCACTATTGAAACTATAATATTTTAGAGACTCTAAAATAACTAATACCTGAAACTATAACTTTCAGGATAGGTCACAAAACCACTGAAATTATACATTATGGGATTATCTACATTATGGTGAGTAGTGATCCATTATAAATTAAATTTCAAAGAAGAGAACATAAAATTAATTATTGTTATTTGATTAAAATATAATCCCTAAAACAACACTTATATTATATTTAAAATGATATTTTTAGTATTGATCACAAATGAGTTGAGAGATTGTGGAATCTAAAGATTCACTTTACTCATACCTCTGAACCAAAGTAAGTTTGTATACCTCAAAATCAATATATGATCATGTAAAGACACTACATACTGAAAATTACCGTATAATATCCTATACCTAGTAGTTATTTTTAGTTTATTGAAATTTCCAATTTATGGTAGATTTTTTGTATATTTGTTTAAAATATAGAATGTTTTTTTAATTTAACTCCTTTGTATAGGGAAGGTTTTTTGTACTTCGATAACATTTATACATAATTTAATTTAACTATAAATAAATTCTATGAAATATAATAATGTGGTTTTTTATTTAATTATGGAACAATACTCTATGGAAAAAATACCAATCCGTAATATTAAATGTTAACTTATGAAAGGATCAATTTTCTATTTTCTTACTATATGGTATTTTTCAAATTGTCATTTATTATAATTTTCATTCTAATATTAATTTTACATGACCTTATCTTGATAATTTATTTCATTAATAGGTAATCTATATGTTTTTAATAAATTAATAACATTTTCTTTTGAGCTCTATTTTAGTGAATGCTTGATTTAAAGATTTAACAAAAAAATTATGAATATTATTTGATTTAATTAAATATTTTTTTAATCTTTTGGGATGATTGATATATAAAATTTGATTTTTAATTTAAATAATTTTTTTGTTAATATATATCCTTTTGAACATCAAAATGTAAAAGGATAATATATTTCATTTTTACATAAATATGTGGAATTGGCGGAGAACCCCAACACATTAGAGAATTTAAAAATTATAATAATAAATATATTACTCTATCTTACCTTAGAAACAACTATGGTATAAATTATAGGGTTTAGAATATCCAAATATAAATAATTCATTTTAATTATATCTTATATTAAGTTATAAAGTTGGCTTATTTTTTTTATTTTTTCCCATTCAAGAATATCCTTCTAAGAGTAAAAATTGAAAAAAAATATGAGAATGTTTGTTTTTCTTCAATATCAACTAATGTTGTATTTAATGATACTTTAATACAATTTGGATATTTCTATGTGTCATTCGATTGGTTAATAAGATGATTTTCAAAAAAATTTAGTCTTCCAGATGTTAAACATAAAGATAGTTTTATCATATGTTACAAGAAGTATTTCTTTTATTTCCATTATAAACTAATTTCTCTTACATGTATATTTATTTTAAAAAAGTGGGATATTATTGTGTCAAAGACCCATTCATATAATTTATTTTTGAAATCATAAAATAATTTAAATTGATTTTTATTTAAATAGTATGTCATTTGTGTTTTTATTATGGATGTTTAATTTTTTTATTATTTAACATTTAGTGAACCAAAACGATATACCTATAATTTGGTATATAAAAAATATACACTGAGATACATTAAATGGAAATTAGAGTCAGGTGATGGTATGCTCATTAGATTTTAGATATTGATGTTATGTCCATTGGAAGGTGAAGTGCCACATCTGATGCAGTTATAACAATACCCAATGATCTTGGAATCTGATCATTGGAATTTTTTATTTCATTTTCTATTAATTAAATTCAAGGCTAAAAGAAATTTAAGTTATAAAATATGATTAATCTATATTATGATGAGCTGATATATATTCATTTTTCAGTTTTCCTCATCTTGATTCTTGAGCACTTCCGATTGTAATATTTCTTTCCACGATTTTTGCTAAGAGCTGTTTTAGGGGGATGTTTTACTCATAATGTTATTATATTGTTAGTTGAAAATATTCTTTCTCCCATCCTTATAATTGAATATATTCTAGGTCATGGAAAATAAACTAACAAATCCTTCAATATATATATGAGATATCAAGGATATAAGTTGTTCTATCTAAACCCTCATGTTTAACAAATCTGTTTTGCAGATTTGTTATCAATCAACTGATTGATGAGGTGCTCAGAGCTCACGATACCTATGTTTCCAAAAATCATTCAGTTTAATATGTTATTCATATGGAACATGATAAATTATGATATATTTACAATATAGATAGTTTCAGGTGTGTAAATGGGATACCTAGAATCAAGTTTACATATCCTCCATTTACTTTTGCTAAAAGTAAATGATTTTTATGAATTAGAAGTAGATTAGTAATAACATCCGTCCAGGCTTTTGATATTGTTAACTATACATCTATGAATTGTTTTCTATATTAGACTATCATTTTTTTTCTACTGAATTATTTAATTTATTATACTGTGTTGAATTTATATTGGGATTATTTCAAACTATATTTAATTTTTGTGCTGTGATTTTATCAGAACATACAGTTCTAATAAACAAAATAACTCATCTGGGAAACAAATTATAGATTTAATTTTGTCTACATGCTACCACTCTGGTAGTTTCACATGTACCTTTACTAGGATAAAAGGTCTTCAATAAAGTTTTTATGGGTTTGGAGTTTTTGGTGCTATTACTAATGTAGGGTTTTTGGTTGTTAATGAGTCATGAAGATGATTCTAATAATGATAATTGATGATTCCCTAAACCGATGGAGTGCATGGATCAATGTGGTCTATTGAATCTCAATGATCACATGCCTCAATGACTAATCTGTGATCTTTGGGTGGATCATAGTAATAATGTATCGTAATTATTTTATATGTCTGCGGAGCAAACTTTGGCTTATGAGCTGACCCATTTTTTTGGGATTCATTTTTTCTTGGTTTAATTTGAGGATGTTGGGGGTTCCCACCTCAGCCATAATTGTGGTTTTTAAGAAAATTAATATTATATTAGAGATATTCTTGAAGATGTTAGTGCCTCATGATGATGCTGAATTATCACAACGATGATGTAGTCTAGTCCTGATGGTGCTATGGGTTTCTCAAGATGATGTTGTAGACTTATCATGGTGCGGAGTTGGACTTATTGTTAAGAAAAAATGATATTGATACAACTAATCAACATGATATATTCATTAGATTTTGTTTTTGTGAGATGAATTTAATTATGGTTGCGACTCTATAATTATATCTCCATTACCAACCACTACTCAGGGTGTGAGATTGATTATACATAGATTTGTTTCTCTAATATAAGTATAGAAATTTTTCATTTGGAATAAATTTTTGGATCGGGTTAATGAGTAATTTTTCAATTTCTAATTATTTTAGTGATTTAATTTCATTTGAATATTAGTTTAAGTTATCTTCAGTGAGTCCCTAACACTCAAATGAAACTTCTAATAGCAATCCTTGGTGATTGGGTGGCTATGATGTATGGGTATTCCATAGAACATCATTACCCATTGAATAGTGTGATCCTCTAATTAATGAAGTTTAGTTTTACTTCATCTTGTACAGTCAAAATTGTTTTCATCCATCTACTAATTGACACATGATGTGCGTTATTACTTTGCATAAATTGAGACTTTTAATTTCATGATCCCCCATTTTGGGTTTTGGGTATTCCATCATTATATTTACATTTGAAATTACATGAACCTCATTTCTTTATTCATGTTCTTTGATCTCCATGGGGTGGTGGTTTGGGACGTGATTTAGGATTTATATCTTTACTATATTTGATTTTTTTATTTTTTTATTTACAAATAACCACACGGGAATTAAATTTATTATTTTTTTTGATCTAGAATGTACAATTTTGGTGGGTTATATATTTTTGGATTGGTATTTTTGATTCCTATGAGATTTGGTATCTAATGGATTAAAATTTACTTTAGGAGAACCCACATAGTTACTCTTATTACATGATGTTTAGTTAATTTCTTATGACATTTATATTATGTATCATTTCTCACCCCTTTATGCAGACATTCATGATTCAATATTTTGGTTTTGAAAATATATAGGTATATTAATGGAATGGAGTTAGACATTAGTTTTTAAAGAGGAGATTTGGTGGTGTTGACTTAAATTCTTGATTTGGGAAACCAAATTGTTATTACTTATGTCATGTCTTTTATTGTCATCAATATTTTTTGGGAAATGATCTATATACTTAGGATTTGTGTAGGACTGTTTCTTAATGTTGTATGATTTATACATATGAAATTTATTCATGATTTAGATTTTATCCCATTTATGTACTTCATTAATAATTTTTTTAAATTATTATTCATGGTTGGTGTTAGGTGTAAATAAGGGGATTAGTGTGAGATTTCCCCCTGTGGGGTTGGGGGGGGGGGTGAATCAATTTAATAGATTCCAAATCCAATAAAAACACATAATCCAATAAAGTATCACTTTAGATATATGTCTATTTACCTCTAAACCTTTAGAGTCCCTTGTTATTCTATTTTGTAAAATATACATTATATTACTTGATCCATTCTGGTGTCAATGCATAAATTAAATATTTTGATGAAAATATTATGGGTTCACCCTTAGAAAGATACTTTAATGAGAATTTATTAACAATTTTTCATGCACCAATTCAATGTTATTAACACTACACATCATAGGAGTCACCTCCACTTTAAAATTGTTTACATGAAATTATTTCTATGGTCCACTACCTCAAACAATCTTTTTAATGATCACTTATTGTTGAAAGGATCACTTAATTGTTTTTGAAGACGCATGTCACTTCTACAACATCCCTTACTTGTATTGCATCTTTTATAATACGTGGATTCACTGGGGTACTCCCACTGTGTTTTTACTTCATGATATATGAATATATCATCACACAACATATTATTAATTTCAGATTATGTTAATAATATATCTTTTACTGCACATAATGATCACTTCTTCACCTTGGTATGATCTTTAATAGATTCCATTATTTTCTAGAAACTTTCCACAAACTCCTCTCTTTATATAAGATTAATATATGAAATATGTGTTTGTCATTCTCCATTATTCTACTTCCAGTAAATATATTTATAAAATGGGATATCATGAAATATAAAATAGACACCTTAAAACATCATTATTGGATATAGAAACTATCCAAAATCCTCATAAATTACCAATATAATTTCCTTAACTACAGTCCTCTATAACTTCTTTATTGCGAAAATTCTCTAATATAATTAGAATTAATTAAAAATCCATTTAATTAAGTTGTGAGACAATATATAATCATTCTAATCTATTTTTAATTACATCATATAACTACAAAAAATTACTAGGTAAGCATTCAAGAATGATTTAAGAAACTCCATAATTATTTCTCCTAAAATTCATGTGTCACCAATTAACATGCCCTTCACCATGGGGTGGTGAAATGACATTTCAAATTTGAATTATACACATCAAACAATACAGTTTTTTTTATTATCCTGTATATTTTGTATAGACAATCCTTCATTACATGACAACAATTTTCATGGAATGGGTAAAAAATCCTTTTCTATTTGGACTCCTACACAATAGGCATGGTGACATGGTCACCTAATATTGGGAATTTTGGCTTGTAGATCCACCTGAATAACATGAGTACAATCAAACACCACCATGTTAATAATGGAATTCTTATTATTCCAGAGTAATATTCCTAAACCACTACACAATTCTATATGAAATGATCCATCTCATTTTTTCCATTTTGTACTAAAGGTCTTCATTATATTGCTTCACATCAACTATAACCACAACCATGATTTACTTGTACCTATATTTCATTGGTGATATGTAATTCCAACATAAGAACCACAATTTTGTTATCCATTTATATTTATATGTGTTAGAAATTTCTTTCTCCATCATGGACTATGATGTCGAATTGTTAACCTAGAAATATTATTCTTCACCTTCACCAAACCCAATAATTATAATATGACCTATCACATTATGGGAAATATAATCACAAACTTATCAAGATTCCATTACACTTATATGGTCCTTCTCTTGACCATGTAGCTTCCTTGTAGTATTACATCACACTTACAAATTTTCACCTAACTTCTTTCATTCCTTTTAGTGGATAACGCGTAAAAAACAACCTTCAAGATGCCTTGTTAACAAATACAATCATCAAGAAATCAAGATCATTGTTTACAATACTCCTAGAATCACCTTAACCTAGTTATTTCTCATTAAGGTCATCATCATTATTATCAGCATACTTATTGAAAATAAAATTATATTAAATATATCTAATAGAATCTATTTGGATTTATAATAACCCACTTTAGATATTTTTTACAATATATAATATTTAAAATTATAATAAATCTTACTCCCCCATATTGGAAATGAAATAACCAGGAATCCTACTATTCTATCAAATGTGGGGATACTTATTTGAAGCTTAATATCCCCTTTGTGTCAGATTACCTCCTTTATTTTTCGAAACATTATTCCCCATGATGTGTGGGAATAGACTCTACGAAATATCAAGTACCCTTAATATTCAATTTCCATGTGGGATTCCTCATGGAATTAGAATATCCCTATGAGAATATGATGTAATTACTCATATTCTATTATCTACAATTTTGTATTAATTATTTAGCATCAACCAAATTTTCATTTTCTAAATCATCTAAAACAAAATGGATTTTTTTTGTGAAATATGAACTCTAGAAAACACCCATAAGAAGTATTGTTAATAACTAAAATCATTAAGAGATCCATTGAGTGATATTACCACTTAAAACTTATTATTTCAAAAAAAATATCAAAACCCAATGACCTCAAGATCATTTCATGAAACCTGACTATTGAAAAAAATACTCAAAATCTGTCAATTTAACTCATGAAAAATGATGAGAGCTCATGAATATTTGTCACTTTCACTTCTCCACAATCAACATCTGATATCCAACATTACTTCAATAAAAGTAATAAATATAAATTTTTTAATGAATTTTTTGTGAGGATATTATCACTTGATGACTAAATTGATACCACTTGTAAAAAATATAAACAATGGATACCACCTGTTCTATATTCCTTCCAGTTTTTCTTATGCTTCAAACATATTAAAAAATTATGCATCTATCTCAAATAAAATATGTCATTCTATAATAATAACCCAATGGATCATATCTCTACATTAATTTTGAACCTCTACACAAGTATTTAGAAAAAAAATTCTTATATGGATTGGGGTACCTAAAATTTATTCATGTTGAGAAATGGGGCTGGACATATTGAAATAAACCTTTATCCTTTATCTTTTGTTTTACCTTTCTCAGATTTTGGTAAATTAATGTCATCATCTATTCAACCTCATTGTAATCATTTTTATATAGATTTATTAACCTCATTCCAAATGATATAAATTGTTTGATTCCACCTACACACTTATCTTTATATATATGATCACTATTATTCTTCATTGTCTTGGTATTTCTATACAACTATGGAATCAATCACATTGGGAAAAGTAAACTATTTTTGTAGAATAATTATTGGATCGCACCTATGGAATTGTTTTCCATTTCATATTCATATTTTTCATTTTATAGGTTATAGTGGGAATAAATTAGAATACTTCTTCCCTGAAACCCATAAGTTTCAATTTGAAATACCACTTCTTTATCGGTGGATTCCACTTTACTTGTTCTTTCTCCATTATTATAACTAGTACAACCAATTTCTTTTACATATATATTTTTGATATTTTTTTCTAGGACTGTTTTTGTGAGTATCTAGATCTAGGTTCTTAATACCCCCTTTATCGAGTCTCTCTCTAATTATCCAAAAAAAATTAACCACTTTTCCATCTTATCAGGACTTCTTGTACGGTGAATTTATTGTTTATAAGTCATAGTAGTGGATTGTCTCTATATATATTTATTAACCATACATGCATTCATATAATTTCAATACATTTTCATGTAAATAATTTTAGAAAAATAAGGCATTTACTATAATAAGCATACCTAATGTGGCCTCCCCTTGACTATGATATAAGAATAACTGGAGTTTTCTGCACATATTTGGGATCATTGGCTATAAAACACCCACTCATGATGTTCCTAATCATTCCAAAATTATAGAAATTTAGTGCCAATCTATTTTTTGAATCACCTCTCTAATATTTGGCATATAACATCTATTTTCATCCAGATTTCATATATAGACTCTTTCTTGACATTGAGGTAGATTTTAGAGGTACATTAATCTTCTTATTTAAGGTTTTTATCCTCTACTAATATTATATTGTATTTTAATATTTCTTTTTATATATAACTACAATTTCCTTCAAACATGAAAAAATATTTATTCTGGTTTTTATTGTTCTTCAAGTTTAGTTTTGAATGGAACGATGTTTTCCTTAAATTCCTTCTTCCTGAATATTTTATTCAAAATTTATTGTGAAATATATTCTATAAAAATTCATTTTTATTCTATCTTTTCATCTATTCCATTCATGTTGAAATTAAAAGGCACATATTCTCTCCTCAAACTATTATTTTCAAGGGATAGACCATCAGTTATTTCAAAATAATCTCCATTCATGCCATCCCACCATTTCATATTCCCTTGTGGAATTGGGATCTTATCTTTGGTATCTCACATGCACCACATTGGATGAAAACATAATGTTTTGGACAACCCTTCATCACATATTCTTTTCAACTCTACAATAGTATTTTAAATTCCATATTATTTCTACACATCAATGTTATAACTATATATGACATTGGATTTAGAATCGATACCTTAGTGTGATGATTAATATTTAGAGATCACCTCCTCTTGTTATTTTTATTCTTTCATTTAGATATAAGTCACCCTTCATATTATTTACCATATATTTATTGTAATTTAATCTATATATATATATATATATATATTTAGAACCTTCCATGTGAATCCTATTTAGAAACTTATTATATAAGCGAATCCATTAATTCCTTTTTCATTGTGGAATCAATGTGAAAATATCTATGGTTTGTTTTAAAGATAACTTGTCTTCAGAACTGAATAATAATTAATTCTTCCAAAAAGTCACTTAGCTCACTAAATGAATCATTTAGTTAGAAATATACACATTTTTCTATTCATTGAAAGGATTTCAATCATAAACTAGAGCATTCCTTATAGTTTCCATTTCTTTTCAAAAAACATTAGATCATGTTAGATCAATAAAAAATAAATGAAAGATAATCCTTCCCTTTGATAACACATCTTAGGTCCAATTAGGTGGCATAATGTGAGATTATCGTTGGGGGTGGGGAAAATTAGGGTAATTGATGCCATATCAAATTCAACGTCATAATCCTTAAAAGAATCACATTCTCTATATGGATCTTTAACTCTAAACCTTGATAGTCACTTTTTATGATATTTTAATGGATATACATTAGATTACTTGATATTATTAGGTGTATATTTTTTAAATAAATGGGGGTATAAGAATATACTTGGTTCAACTTCATTGGGATACTCAAAGGAGAATGCATCAGTAATGTTTTGTCCACAAAATTACTATAAATCCAACTAATATTTATTGGGGTCACTCCCCTTTAAAATTGTTTAGATATATCTCACTACATACCAATTGTATATCCTTTTAATGTTTCTTCAAATGATCACTATTTTTAGATAGGATCATCTCAATATAGATTATGGACATGTAGGTCCCTTCTCCAATATCACTTTCTTGAATTGTATCTTCTAGGATAAGTATATTCACTATTGTATCCCTATTTCATTGATCCTTCAGGAACTATGAATATATCCTTGAAAAAATTATTCTTTTTCCAGAGTAAGCCTATAGTATCTTCTTCACTACAAAGTAGTGATCAAATATTCTCTTTGGAAGTATCTTAAATTGTTTCTGTCTTATTCCATCTCCATTCTTGGAACTACTTTCTTAATATGAGAATTAGATATTCTATATTCACAATACTCTCTACACCATTTAACTTCTAGTCAATCACCCTATAAAATGTGAGATCATGTGACCAAAAATTCCCACATGCCATTATCATTATGTCATATGAGAACCATCCCTAGATCCTCTGAAATTTCCTCCTTTAATTATATAATCATATTCCTCCATAATTTATTTATGGTCAATATTCTTTCACTTTCTCAGTGTGAATTACATCTCTATTTAATATATATGTGTAATTCTAAAAAATCCTTTACATTATGTTGTAATTATGGTATAAATCATTAAACATTATTATGTATGTTTTCAATAGTCATTCAGACACCACCTTAATGATTTTTCTTGAAATATGTGCATTACTTATTGACAGTCCCTTCAGTATGTCTTGGTGAAAAACTGTTTCCCATTCTTACCTTGACACATAGAACAATATATTGTTGTCCTATAATGCTACTTATTTTCCCTTCAAATTCCATTTTACCATGACAATCACAAAGACGTGGGAAAAAAACTTCACAATTATAAATCCAACACACTGTGCACTACAGATTGGTCACCTTCTATTGTCTATTTTGGGTTACTGATCCACCCAACCACCATAAAAAACTAACACACCCAAAAGGATCTTCTTTATGTTCCAATAGGATTATCCTAGATCAATACACCATAATATATGGTGTTGTAAATATTGTTTTTCATGTTTTATAAAGAATATATTTAATTTATTTTTTCAAATTGATTACATCCACCACCATGTTCTCCCTATGCCCATTTTTCAATTGTGGTCTGAAATTCCGCAGTGGGGAGCACCAAAGAATGGTCCTTTTCGAGTTTCCTATGTTTTGAATTCCCTTCTTCACTATGAATTACATTATGGCACATTTATCCTAGAAATAAGTTTCACCACCTTTACTATATGTATTGACAGACTTCACCATGTTAGGACAATCCATCACAACCTTCTTTGAAATTCATTCACACTTCTTCGGTCATCTTATTAATCGTGTAAGATCCTTATAGAATTACTTCAAAATTACGAATTTCCACCAGAATTCGTTCCTTATTTTTTGTGTGGATAATGAGCCAATCAAAAAAATCTTCACGATGAATTTTCCATAAATATAATCATAAATAAGTTAATCTCATTATTAAATATCCTCCAAACACCACTTATAACTTCTTCTTTATCATCATATAAATATTCCACGTTGCTAGTAACATTATTTCCAACAAAAATATTAATAAAAAATATAATATAATACTATGGGATTCTAAAAATTTAATAGGTTAGAAATATTTATTTATGGGTAATTCCTCTCATTATGTGTGTAGATACCTATGTTCTAGCCAATTTCTACCCACCTAAAAGAGAAATGATTAGGGATTTCACTTATTGGAAATGTAATTTCACTCAGGTGGTACCTAAAGAGGTTAAGAAGTGAAAATAACATGACCTATTATAGGTGGATTAGTGAATTTTACTTACCAATATATCATAACTTGATATATATTCTCCCATATAAAAAAATTATAATCATGAATAAAAATAAAAAACAATACATTGGTCGTTTAGATGTGATCCGCTAATATTTGGTCCTTTTAACTCTATATATTAAATAAATAATCCCAATAGACACATAAAAACATGCTCTATAAAAATTATATCCAATAAAAAAATTTATCATGATAAATAAAATCACTTCATGAGGCCAACACGAAAACTAGAATCCCAAAAACCAGATTTGTGAAGATGGAATTAGAATTTACTCATCTAACTGTTTTATTTTATATCTTAAAATTAAAAAGAATGCTAGTAAGGGGATGGAATTTTCTAAAATAATTAATCTATGAATTTTGGTTCTATATTATTTTTTTATACCTAGGTTTATATTTTTTATTATTTCCTTTTATTTTTTAGCAATCATAATCTATAAAAATAACTATTTAAACTACTTAAGACTTATTTAACTTGTCTAAAGTGTCACAAAAATTTCAATACATATTAATAAAATTTAAACATGTAACATGATAGAATAAAAACCTTTTAATTTTTTTGATTCCTCCTATATATGTTTATCAAATAATTGAATATGTATAGTTAATTTGATAAAAAACTTCTCATATTCACTTATTAAAATTTAAATTTCCTATGAATTCCTTGAGAAATAAATTCCACTCAAATTATTCTACAGGTGAATAGATTATAAATTTATTTATTTACTTATTTTACATGAAATTATTTACAGTCAAAGAAGTACAAATCTATATTCATGAGATGAACATAGTTTTTAAATCTGATCCATATGAATTAGTGGAATTCCGAAAACACTTTATGTGTGACTCTATGAGACTCTATCCTGATAAAAAAAGATTACAATTCACAATCTAGTAGTAGTAAATAGAAACACATCTTGGGTTCTTTGGATTTGATGATAACTTATTGAAATGATAAATTTTATACAAAAAATATACTATATCATATAATACCTCTCTCAATAGACATCTCATTTTAAAGAATGTATATATGAATCATCATACATGAATTTTTTATATATATTTGTTTGACTATCATGGATGTGTTTTTCCATGACTACCATGGTGGTGGATTTAAAAAATACAATACTATCAATGTAAAAGGGAAAAATATATCTTCTTTAAATACATGGAATTTATAAATCATTTCTTCTTCATTTATGTAATTCCATACCACTTATGACACACAGATTCATTAAAACTCACAATGAACATAAATTTTCACTGTTTTCATCATGAATAAAATTAAACGACACATGTAATTTATTGATAATTATATAAATTTGATGAATAAATACACATTTTCATAGATAATAATAACCAATGTCTTATAAAACATGTGGAATCACATTTAGTATGTAATTTTTTATGATTTTCTATACATGGAGTATATTAAGTCTGAAAGTCATGAAGATATAACATAATACAAGTGGTACCAAAATACATGATTGATATATATCATCTATGTATTATAATGTAAAATGTTTTAAAACATAAGATATTTTCTTATGATTACTATCATAGAGTATGTAGTTTCTCAATAGAGTGGGGTGTTATTCCACATGGATTGGTACAAAACACTTGAAAGGCTTGTTAATCATGTGGTCATATTTTTGTCAAATCATAAATATTATATTGAATTTATCCCCTTTGGTATTTTAACCCATTATATCTATTAGGATATAAATGGATCTTTTATAAATTACCCAGTAAGTCACAACCACCTGGAATGTAGAAATGTAAAAAAGATATCTGAATTAGGTATTTTTACAAGGATCAATCTTGATATGGGAAACTAAATAATTTTCTTGTTTAAATCACACTCTAAATAAAATTATCTATTAATATTAAAATAAAAAAATATAAGTGGGTGGATAGGTATTATCCTGAAACCTAGATCTCAAAATATTACACATGTATGATCACCATATTACATATGTTAACCACCTATATGATATCACACAAGTTGAGGGATTTTTATAAAAGATACTGTAGTCTTCACATGAGCATCACACTAGAAGATAATCCTAACTTTGTTACATCATTATAAATTAGATAAAAAATAATTCATAGGGATTTTTCTTCAACTAAAAATTATTTACTACCTCGATCAGAGTGTCTTCTACTGCCTTAAGATCTTCACAGTATAAACATGCAACTCAGGTTATGTTCTAACTTCTATAATCTCTAAATCTAAATATTGGTTATCCCTACTCAGATTCTCAACAATATAAATGGATTATAAAAATATATCATTGTACATAGAACCTCAAATTCATACAATCCTTCTTTATATTTATTCTTCTTTGAATATTGTTATCTATCTTTATAAATAAGCCTATTTATCGTCTTCTTCAAAATCCAATAGATTCTCAGGGTAGTACATGTTCGATTATCATATTCATATTTACTATAAATAGTATCAAATATCACTGGTTCTTATTTTTCTTATAGAGTGTCTATATCTATCAGTTTCTTCTAATCTTTTTAGAGGGTATAGTTCTTCTTCATCTTTATCAGCACATGCTCTCACCTCTCTCAAAATGCATGAGTGGATATATTAAATGGATCCCATCATTTTCAAAGTCCATAAATTGGATATCATGATTTATTTTAGTTTCAAACCATAAACTAGTATTATATAATACCTACTTTTATATTCTCATGATTTTCCTAATAAAAATTTTTCAACACAAATTACAATCCTAAAATCCCCTAATTTAATGAATATGGCATGACTAGATAAATCATGATGAAACAAACCTACTTAATTTTATTTTTTTATTTATTATTTATGATTTATTTTTATTAAAAACCTGAGATTATAACGGTTTAGAATTTTAAAGTGCCAGGATACAGAAAAACATTATAAATACAAATCCTATAAAAGAGAAGACCTAAAAAATATTCTTATGCCTTACAATATACAAACACTATATAGGGAACTTAACCAATCAATTCCTTATAGATGTAATTATTACCTAGAAAAAGTGTCTTGGAAATCATTGGGATAGTAGAAACTTGTTTAAGAAATGGTTATAAAAATATAAGGAATCTAGTTTGGGTTTTAAATTGCAATATAAGAGTAAAACATGATTTAAAATTTGAAAGTGTAAAAATTATATGAAAATAACGAGGTATTTTTAAAATAAATTATTTTGATAATGATATATCAACATATCAAACCTTTGTAAAATCCAATTCATTGATTCAAAAAAATATAAATATTTCCCTTGAAAACTCATAAGCATTCATAAATTATTCACACAGGCACCTTAGATCATAACGTAAGGACACATATTACAATAATGATAATATAACATGATAGAAATAGTCCCATGATGGATTAGGTATAATCCATAATCATATAGTGTTTGTAAGAAAACCTTTCATGCACCATACATGACATATCATATGGTAAAACATTACCCAATGTATTAGCACACTATTTGGGTGTACCCACTGTGTAAGCTATTACGGGAAATGCCGGAGATATGTGGGTGAACCCATGACATAGATAAAAATGTCCAATAAGGTTTTGGGTTTACCACCTATTCTCATAACATCATTCTTATAATATCCAAGTGAAATTATTTGTAATTCGAAACTTGGTAACTTTTATATTACATCATAAAGGACATAAGTATTTTTCACCTAAGCCTCACCCGATTGGTGAGTACTCGGCATGTGAATCAAAGAGACCTAAGATCAAATTTGGGTGGTGACATATTTCTAGGATACTATTGATGTAATCTAGTAGGAACTGTAGCAGGTACTATTTGATAATTTTGCATCCAAAACTATATATTTATATGGGACATTTGGCCATCGGTTTAGTTCTCAGGACCTGCTAGGATTTTGGTCCACCCAAGGCCTTTGGTATAGTAGTCTTTCAAGTCCTTCAAGCCACCTCAAGGCCTTCAAGCGAACCCAAGGCCATCAGACCACATGATTTAGCAGATATACCAGTTAGACTATAATGGAAAAGGGTTTACATGAGCATTCAGAGCAACTCATTCATCAGAGTAGAGATAACTGAAATTGGATGAAAGAGAGAGTACATAATTTCCATCGGTACCGGGCTTATGCAGCTCTACACATGACAGCTAGCTGACCAGATATGTGAAGGTGCAGTGATGATATCATGACATGTTCTAGGGAGGAGCTTTTCTAAGTTGTTTGTCTAGGTGATTTCATATAAGACCTATGGGTCGTATAATTGTATCTAAGACTTCAGGCCCTATAAGGGTTCCACCACACCCATTTAAATTTGGATTATAAAATTAAAAAAATAAAGTCCTTCGGGCCATTTAGTCACGTCCATGAAGTGTATTTAAAATCATCAGAATTAGTATCCATTTAATAAAAAATAATTAATTAATAATATATATATTTCATGATAAAAGTAGTTTCACATGAAAAGATATATAAATTTATATAAAAATAAAAATTTATATACATATACATATATATAGATATTAGAATGAAAATAATTTTACATAAAATGATACATACATATGATTTTATATACATATTTATATAAATGACAAAATAAAAGTATTTTTACATAAAATGATACATATTTGTACATGTATATAGATAATAGAATTAAAATAGTTTTACATTGAATGATATATATATATATATACATACATATACTCATTGGAAAACACATCACTTTTACCTTAGTCATAATTTTAAAAATTCAATAACCTCACTTCCCATCACTGAAGCTGAATTAAAATTATTTAAACCTCCAAAAGTAATTTTATAAAACTAAATCCATATGAACAAGTGATTTTACATAAATGAAAAATATTTACCTATATATGTGAATGTATATATATATATATAAATAAAAAGTAATTTTTTTTAAATATCTTTTGAGGAAAAGAGAGAAACCAAACAATACCATGCACAAAAATTAACCTCAAAAGGAGCTCACAAAGTCATTACAAACAAATATTAGTATGTTAGAATCAACCATTATATATAACACCTAATTTCACCTAGATACTTTCATATCTGGATCCACATTTTAACAAGATTCAATATGATATTCTATGTTGTTCCAAGTATGAATATATTCTTCCAAAGAGATCTTCCCTTCATTGAATCCTCGCACCAAAATGAAATATGGTTTTTCAATCCACTTCTTTTTCACATCATTAATGGAAACCCAAATCATTATTTCATACATATTATTGATTACCACTTTTGGAGCATTAATATTGAGGGATTATTATAACATTTATTTCTTATAATAATGAATAAGTTCCAAATATTTATAGTTCTCCACTCCCTCTCATCCTACCAACCTATTTGAGTCTTCAACTGGTACTATATACTCCTGAACCATATATCAATTCTCAGGTTCTTTTTTATTCATAGTAAGATTTTAATTTCTTATCTTTCCTAAATCTATCTTCACGATTTCTATCATTGATGATTCCCCTGATTTGAATCCTGTTTCGATACTCCTTACCTTTCTTAAAGATCTAGTAACTGTTTCTGTGGACTGTTTGAGTACTCTTTAAGGGGTCTTGATTCCCACCTCGTATACCAATAAATATCCAAAAATAAAACTCCCATTATTTCCTTTACATGGTCTCGGGCCAACCAGAGTGGACCCTTAGGAATCATGTTCATAATCTGTTGTTGGTTGGGATTATACCTCTTTATCACATGGCTTCTCATCTTCATATGATCGCAACCTAACCTATTTCCATTTCAATCTTGGGGTATAGGATTTATATTTCATAACATCAATATTCTTCCTACCATATCCAGTAAATGTAGAGAAATGATTTTGGATCTCAATTGACTTTGATATTTTCCATTGATCGAGCAACCCTTAACTCAGAGACACTTCCACATTCAGGACATGAGTGTTTTGTATATCCAAAATAACACTCGCATTGGCAAGGATTCTATAATAACCATTAGAAATATATTTTTTAGTTTAATTCTCTTTAAAAAATCTCAATCCTTAACTGAATCAACAAATAAGGTTACCGGTATGGGACAAGACACTCTCAACGATAGAAAAACCATGTTAGAAGTACCCATATCACGATTCAATCATTCAAAGATATCTTCAATTCTGGGGTCCCAATTCAAATACATCATCATTATAACAGAGGATCTAAAAATAAATCCTATAAAGAAGCCAATGAATCCTCAAAAAATAACAGTATTTGTCTCAATTAGTTTAATGGGAGTAGACACTGCTTCGGTATTCTTACACCCTGATGAAATGATGAAGCAGAATGAACCAATAAATTACATGAAGAATATAAATCCATCCATGAATCAAAGTAAACCTTTTTATTGCATCAAAATTATTAAATAATAGTAATCCATACCATGTAAATTTTTAGTTTGGAGACATCTATCGTGATTCATAAATGTGGAGAAAATAGCTGGCACACTAATTTTGTTTTGCTATCCATACACAGGAATCGACCGACCATATTCAATAAAATGAGAAGGATGGAATGGTTTTAAAAAGGTAGGGGGATTTCTAGAAGACTAACACAAATTACAATCATCAGAGAGCCTCATTTGAAATGAAATTCTTCTGAACAACCTAATATGAAGAAATGAGATCCATTGTAGAGGTGGGGAGCTTTGGACTATGCCGTAATCAAATTCACCTCTGATGAAAATCTGATCATATGGTTCTGTTTATCGTGAAGGCAATCAACCACCATATCATGAATTCTCTATAACATAAAAATTAATTTGTTGAAATATTCCATGGAAGGTCGATGTCGAGTGAAACGTTCCACCATGGTTAGGATGGGAAGGGCCAAGGCCTCCATGAGCTCCACAGTCGAAAAATAGAGCTGTAGGAATCCGTTAAATAATTCAAACACTTTTTGAAAATGTTCGATTTCAGGGAAAGATGGGAGAGATTAAGGGTTAGAGAAAGGGCTTATAGGAGGAAGCCGAGTTCTAGAGGAAGCCTAAAGGAGCCTTCACTCAGATGGGGGAGGGATCACAATGGTCAACATTCCCACCTAGGGCATCAAAGAAGCACCATAGTTGGAGGCAAAGTAGATCTTTCAGTTTGCATGTGTATATATATACACATATATACACATATTTTTAAATGATCAATTATATTAAAATAATGATTTTAAAAATTTAATAACTTCCCTAAGATTCACAGAAGCATAATATAAAATCATTAAACATTCAAAATAATATAAAAAAACCAAATCCATATGCAGGAACTATTTTACATGATATGATTCACAGAAACATATATGTTCACATATATAAATATATATATATATTTGAAAATTGATCATTTAATATTTTTTATAAATTTAATAAGTCACATTCATAAAGTCAAAATTAAATTAATTTAAACATTCTAAATACCTTTTTAAAAATAAATCTAATGTGATAAAACAATTTTTCATGGAATGATATATATAAATATATATATTTGATTATACATATATACTTATTTTAAAATAATACATTTTAACATCAATTTATAATTAAGAAAAATATTTAAATTCCCTTACATTTATATAGGCTGAATTAAAATTCATTAATCATTAAACTATTTTTATAAAATAATCCTCATGGGCATGAATGATTTTTCACATCTGAAAATTTTTCTGCAAAAACTTACTGAAATATTTAAGCAGAGTCTCTAAAAGAAAATAACCCCTACATTTATAAGGATATAATTAAAATTTTTGAATATTGAAAATACTTTCACATAATTAAATCCCATGGGATAATGAAATTTTATGTTTAATATTTAAAATACAGAACCTATAAGAATCATTGAGGTTGAAATGTTTCGAAAAACAAAATGACACTCTTACATTCATAGAGAGAGAATTAAGATTCTTTAAACATTCCAAATATATATTAAAAAATAAATTTATTTGGAAGAAGATTTTTTTGTGTTATAGAAAATTAGTTCTACATGAAATGATGAATATATATATAGGTTGTAATGAATTAAGCATAACATGACGTGATATATATATATATATGCCATAATAAATGACCTTTTCATATATATATATAAATATGTATGTGTGTGTGTGTGTGTGAAGAAACATCTTCACATGAGACATTATATATATAAAAACATATATGTACACACGTGTAATGATATATACCTATTTGAAAATAAAACACTTTTATACCTTAAACTATAATTTTGAAAACATAATAAATTCTCATGTGTTTTGATGGGAATAGTTGAAATTTAATCTAAAAACATTTATAAATTTAATAGGATAATGATTTTTTTTATAAAAAGATTAAATAGAGAAACTATGAAATCCCGCCTTTTTATAACATAAAATTTCATTACATTTTACAAAACCAAGTATCTCTAAGGTTTAGTGTCTTGGATACTAGGAACTTAAAACACGAAAACATAAAACATAATTCTTAAACACTTGAAATGCTTCTCATTATTTTCATCCTAGGTTCATTACTACATCTCATAACCTAGCGACATACATCAAAAGAAAGGGTGAGCAGAAGACCAAGTAAGGGAAACAAGGTAATTATTTAACATGTTAACTTGAGATACATCAACAATTTCATGAAAAAGAACATTAAAGCAGGAGAAATAAATCATGATGCATATCGTTATAAAAATAATGTATTTCATAACTTTAAGATGTGGCTAAAACATTTAATATTGAAAATAATTTCTGTTTTTACAAGGTCCATCCCCACAATGTCATTAAAAATTACCAAGGTTATTCACCAAGGCGTCATTAAAAATGGTCATCACTTGAGATTAAGTATTTACCCAATGCATTGGAGCACTATCAACACGCACCATTCATTTGAATTTATTATCATTTGAGCCAAATATATCATCATCAATCACTTCATAAACTACCCATATAACTTAAAAGAAATGGGTTTCATTTCTTAATCATGATGTTTAAAAAACTACTTTAAAGACATGATCTTTATGTCACTTTAATCCCACTAAAAGGAAAGTGGGTCTCATGTATGTAAATCCCAAAATATATAATAGAAAATCTTGGTATATATGTGAATAACCCTTAAGAAGATTGATCTTTGAGTATTCAATTAATAAAATAAATGAATTTTAGAATAATAGAGAGACATTTTGAGACGGAAATTCTGCAGCATAACGGCTATGTTATGAGGTTTTAGAAAACATTGAAAAGAGAGGGGACATGGGTCACCAACTAATAAATGATACATAAAAAAGTAGGGTAACATAATATAAAGGATTTAAGAACATGGTAATTAAATTTTAAAGATATACCATATGAAATGAACAAAATTAAAGGAAGACAAAAATAAGATTTCTCTTACGAAAATTCGGCAGCATAACGACATCACATAAACATAAAAAAAAGAATTGATGAGATAAAATACGGTATATCATCATATGAAGATCAATGATAAGTATGATAGATATAGGGATAATACCCCAACATAATAAAAAGGAACTTTAATGACTTGACATTAAAGTAGATCTTCGAAAAATTTGAAAGGTGAACGAATCCATTAAAAATTCTCCAGCATAACGACATCACCTAAACATAAAAAAAATTAATTGACGAGATCAAGTAGGGTCTTTCATCATATGAACATAAAAGATATGTATGATAGGTATAGAGATTATTCCCCAACATAATAAAAAGGAACTTGAAATACTTGACATGAATGTAGACCATTGGACAATGAGAAAGGTTAACGAATCCCTTAAAAATAAGGCAGCTTAACGGCTTCACTTATACATTATTAAAATGAATTAATGAGAGAACTAGGGCATATATAATCATATGAACATGAAAAGGGAAGTAAGAGGAATATAAAATATCATCCTCAAACATAATATCATGGAGCATAAATGAAATGACATAAAAGAGATTACTAGAAAAGAAAGAGTGTGGTATGATCCCTTACCTTAAAACATATCTCTTAAAACTCAATGGTTGGGACCTTGGGAACCTTGGGAGGACTTCTTGGGAGGAAATGAGACCATAGAATCGTTGGGGGAGAGTTGGAAGAGAAATATAAAGTACAAAAGGGTGGGTATTTATAGAGAAGGTGAGGTGATAACGTAACAATTTCAAGGTACACCTCACAAGTGGTTTTCTCATAACCATGGGCTCTCCCATGGTATTTCTCGTGGAATTAGGCCACATGGGGCCCCCAATACAATAATTCATCTCCTTTGGTCATCCAACCCATAAAATATCCCATGACATCATCATGACAGAGTTATGATGTCATTAAACATACCGAAACCCTAAAAATGTATTTTTACTATTCACTAAAAATTCATCTTTCTCAGAAAAATCCCAAAATTTCACCATAACCAAATATATATGCTCTTATTACAAATATGAAATCTATTTTATAAAAATAATTTTCTAAATATTTTTAATTTAATTTTTTAAAAAATACACTATTCACCGAAAATTCATTTTTTTCAGAAAAATCTCCAAAAATTTCTATAACATAATATCGATGCTCTAGGTTCAAAAAATTTCCATTTTATAAAAATAATTTTCTAAATATTTTTATTTTAATTTTTAATTAAAAAATTTTATTCACCCGAAAAAACTAATACTTGACTAATAATTTATGAAACCATTATTTACCCATTTTATTGGACCACATTACTTAATCAAGGTGCCTAAATTATATTAAAACTTTATTTAAGTGAGACTACTGATCCATTTGGTCACATTAATAATACTAAGCATAAAATCACTATTAATAATTTACTATTGATAAAAAATCATGTTGATCTTATTAGACTCCAAATTCCTTACAAAACACTTTTGTAAAAGTACTTTTTTTGAAAATAATTACACCTGATTAATTATTTAAGGATAACATAAATATTTTAAAATATAATTTTTTTCAAAATTAATCAATAAAATACATCGTAAAATTATCCGGACATTTCAAATTTAACAAACATCACTAAAAGAAGAAATCCCAATTTATTCATTCCAAAGGATTACAAAAAGAAGCTACAATATCGTCACATAGCCTATTATAACCCCAGTATATAACCTATGTTTAAGGTGTCCTATGGTGAGAGAATCTGTGGGTAGCTCGGCCAACATCGCACGAGTAGTAATTTCTATCAGTTTGAACAACTCGCGAAGGTGATTCCGTTATAGCTTCACACGATGATGTTCATCTTGGGTTTGGTCCAGAGCAAGGCCCAGTGGTGCTACGTCCTTCCCATGTTCTGTTAGATGGGCTTTGATTGTCCCAAGACTACTGGATGAGGCCATCGAATATTCTTTCTATATTAATTAACTAAGATCACTTGTATTTAGAGACAATAATCGAACCGTTTAGTTCCAGTGGTCATATTGACCAATGGTCGTATAGCAGTCAAAATCCAACAGTATCATTTTAATTATACTCATGTTTTCAAATGAAATAAAATAACACAAAAAATTAGGAAAAAAGACTTATTCAAAATTTCGGGTCGTTACAATCTTCCCCCCTTAAGAAATTGTGTCCTCACAATTTTTAAAACCGGGATTGGAAATTTTATTGAAAGTCCCAGATCAGAATCAGAGTCAGTAACACTATTACCGAAAAAGAATTAAAGGTAAGTAATAATGTCACCCGTGTTAACCCATACTAGGATTCAATGTAGGAAATCATGGACATGGAGGAGAAAAAAGGGTCACTTTCTGGCGGAGAGAGATAGAAAACATGATTAGGGGAAAGTTAACAACAAGAAAATCACCAACATATTATGGGTTAAACTGTATTTTATTTCCCATTGGGAAACGTTAACAGACAACGTTTTTGTTTTACGTTCCTTTTCATAGTTTTTGATTATGTTCGTTTTCAAGTAGAGTTTCATCCTTTAATAAGTTTCTACCAAAACTAATATTTTCCCCAAATGATGAGCATTCAAAACTATGTGGTCTCATCCAAGCATAAGAATAATCTTCTATAGAATCACATAATCCACCAAAGATTAACTATCTATTTATTCTATTATCCCAAAAATAGAAAGGGTAAGATAAAACAACTCTTCAACAAGAAAGAATCCCATAGTAAGGGAAACATCATTAAATCATCAAAATTCCACGGTACTACCCAAAGTTCATCTTAGACCATTACAAAAATAATTTTACTTCAAATTCCTCAAAATAAACCAAACTAAGATTTAAACCCAATTATAAGAATGACCTCATAACATAGTCTTCCAAGATAGACTTTATCCTTCATCTCCAAACAACATCGACCACTCTTATCATCTTCTAACAAAAGTAACTAACCTAATCACATTTTCCCCAAGATAGGTTAATCATTTCCATAAGTAACCTATATTACCATAATTTTACCTTAAATTCATCAATTCATCAAAATATAAGTCAACCTTTAATCCCCAAAGAAAATACCGTAGTAATCTATTTACCTCGATCAAATAGAGTTCCTAAAATAGTGAACGTCTTCAAAAATAATAATTTTCTTTTAATCCAATAATCACCCTTTTTTAAGAAGAACTGCATCACTACATCAAAATGTGGTACATAACAATAGAAGTTTTCCTTAATGATATAAAATTGTCTTAGGTAGTGACTCAATGATCATTTTAAACAAAAAAGATATGCTTATAGAGCATGAACTATAATACAACAAGACATAGAAAATTATTGTGAAGAAGTTACATTTACTTTAGGCATCATGATCCATCTCTGCATAGGAATTTCATTGTTCCCTTGTCCTCGAAGATTGTTGATGCTCATCATGTTTCTCATCCCTTACCAGAGAGAATTGGCTTGGATAATATCTAACTTCTCCATATTTATGACATTGAAAAGTATAAGGTACATTAGACCGAACCTTATCTCTATTCATCACATTATCCAATTTTTTAAAGTAATTTTCTACTTTATTCCCTATATTCCCACACTTAAAACATCTCTTGGTTCTTGTGTGACATTATACATGGTGCATCTTCCCACACATTTTGAAAAAAAATAAATTGGGTCTTTTTTCCCTTATCAACTTTATCAGATGCAGATCCTTGAGACTTCTTCTTCTTCTTCCCTGATGAATTTGTGAATTCAACTAGCTACCAATTATTAATTATGATTTTCGATAGCTGTTTTTCCATAATCACAATATGTTTAACTTGATCTTTCGTCATATCTGTCACATTAGTAGAGAAATCGTCACATTTCTTACCACATTGGTTGTTGGGACATGTTCTTCCATTTCCCGCCATTAACTAAGAAAAGAAAGTATAATTAGGGGCTTAAATACATATCCAATAATCATTAAAAACAAACATTATGCATAGAAGGATAAACATGTAGAAGGATTGTATACCCGAGCTTGTGATCCCCTAGGTTCCAATCTAGGTTATCCTTGATCATATATTCTTATGTGAATCATTATTTTATTTTATCTTTTTTTAATAATGGTTCATACTAATCTTATGAATTTACCAAAGAATATCCTTAGGGAGTGTCATAACTAAGAGTGGAGCAAGGCCCATTGTCATGTACCAATTCTCATTCGAGTCTAGCTCAAAGTTGTGTTTTCTGGTTTTACCCATATGTTCGTCTATTCCAGAGCCACCTCTACCTACTCGTATCGAGACATGGATGTATTTGCTTGGAAACACCTTACTCAATACTCACCAAAATACCAGGAATATTTCCTATATTTAAGCATTTCTATAGGTTCATTCATAAATTTTTATTATCCTAATTTCCACAAATTACTAAACCGTCCTTTGATACAAACTATATCGTCCCACCTATTTATAACATAACTTTTCATTACATTTTACAAAACTGAGGATCTTTAAGGTTTAGTGTCTTGGAAACCAGGAACTTAAAACATGAAAACATAAAAAATCCATCTTAAACACTTGAAAGGATTCACTTTATGTTCATCCTAGATTAATTACTACATCTCATAACATGGGGACATACATCAAATGAAAGGGTTTGCAGATGGCCTAACAAGGGAAACAAGGGAAACATTTAACATGCGAACTTGAGATACATCAATAATGTCATGAAAAATTACTTTAAGGAATGAGAAAGAAATCATGAGGCATATCATAATGAAAATAACATATTTCATAAATTTAAGATGTGCCTACAACATTTAACATTGACAATCATTTTCGTTTCACCAAGGTCCATCCCTAAGGTGTCATTAAAAATTACCAAGGTTATTCACCAATCCATCGTTAAAAATGGTCATCCCAAGAGATTAAGTCTTTACCCAATGCATTGGAGCGCTATCAGGGATAACCCTTCATTTGTCTTTATTTTCATGTGAGCCACATATATAATCAAAAATCATTTTATAAACAACCCATATAGCATAAAATAAATGGGTTTCATTTCATAATCATAACGTTTTAAAAACATTTTAAAGACATGATCTTTATGTCACTTTAAACCCACAAAAAAGGAAAGTGGGTCTCATATATGTAAATCCAAGAATTTAAAATAGAACATTTTGGTATATTTGTGAATACACATTTATAAGAAAGATCTTTGAGTATTCAATTAATAAAATAAATGGATTTGAGAATAATAGAGAGACATTTTGAGATGGAAATTCTACAGCATAACGACTATGTTACGACGATTTAGAAAACATTGAAAAGAGAGGGTACATGGGTCACCCACTCATAAATGATACATAAATCATTAAGGGAAAAGAATATAAATTATTTAATAACATTTTAATGAAATTTTAAAGATATTCAATATGAAATGAAGAACATGAAAGGAAGACAAAAATAAGATTTCACTTATGAAAATTCAGCAGCCTAACTGCGTCACGTAAGCTTAAAAAAGAGAATTGACGAGATCAAATAGGGTCTCTCATAATATGAACATAAATGATCATTATGATAGATATAGATATCATACCCCAACATAATAAAATGTAACTTGAAATACTTTACATGAAAGTAGAACTTTGATAAATGAGAAAGGTGAACGAATCTATTAAAAATTCGGCAGCCTAATGGCGTCATCTAAACATCAACAAAAATGAATTGATGAGAAAAAATAGGGTCTCTCGTAATATGAACATAAAAGATCAGTATGAAAGATATAGATATCATACCAAAACATAATAAAAATGAACTTTAAAGACTTGACATGAAAGTAGAACATTGAAAAATGAAAAAGTTGAATGAATCCCTTAAAAATTTGGCAGCCTAAAGGCGTCACTTAAACTTTCTTAAAATTATTTGATGATAGAAAGTGGGGGTATCTCATCATATGAAAATGAATAGGGAAGTAATAGGAATATAAAAGATCATCCTCCAACATAAGATATTGGAGCATAAAAGAAATGACATAAAAGAGATTCAATGAAAAGAAAGAGGGAGGTAGGATCCCTTACCTTAAAACGTATAACTTAAAACTCAAAGGATGGGACCATGGGAACCTTGGGAGGACTATTTGGGAGGTATTGAGACCACAGAGCCGTTGGGGAGAGTTGGGAGTGAAAACTAAAGGAGGAAAGGGTGGGTATTTATAGGGAAGTTGAGGTGATACTTTAATAATTTCAAGGGACATCTCACAATTGGTTTTCTCAAATCCATGGGCTCACCCATGGTATTTCTCATGGAGTTCGGCCAAATGGGTCCCAAAATACAATAATTAATCACCTTTGGTCAGAAAACCCATAAAATATATCATGACATCATCATGACACAGTTATGATGTCATTAATAATACCGAAACACTAAAACTACATTTTTACTTTTCACTGAAAATTCGTCTTTCTCAGAAAAATCCCAAAATTTCACCTTAACCAAATATCGATTCTCTAATCACAAATATGAACTATATTTTATAAAAATAATTTTCTAAATATTTTTAATTTAATTTTTATATAAATACACTGTTCACTGAAAATTCATTTTTTTCAAAAAAATCTCCCAAAACTACCATAACAAAATATCGATGCTCTGAGTTCAAAATAAAGTGCATTTTATAAAAATAATTTTATGAATATTGTTAATTTATTTTTTAATTAAAAAACACAATTCATCTGAAAAAAACTAAAACTTGACTTATAATTTATGAAATCATTATTTACCCATTTTATTAGATCACATTATTAATCATGGTGCCTAGATTATATTAAATCTTTCTTTAAGTGAGATTACTAATCCATTTAGTCATATTACTAATCCTAAGTGTAAAATCATTATTCATAATTTACTTTAATCCAAAATTATGTTGATCTTATTAGAATCCAAATTCCATACTAAACACTTTTGCCGAAGAGTATTTTTTGAAAATAATTAAACATCATTAATTATTTAAGGTTTACATAAATATTTTAAAATATTATTTTTTTAAAATTAATCAATAAAATATATCCTAAAATTATCCAGACATTTGAAATTTTACAAACATCACTAATGGATGAAATTTCAATTTATTCATTCCAATGTATTACACAAAGAAGGTACGGTCTCGTCACATAGCCCCTTATAACACAAGCATATGACCTTTGTGTAAGGTGTGATATGGTGAGAGAATCTGTGGGCGGATCAGCCAACATCGCACGAGTAGTAATTTTTATCAGTTTGAACTTCTCATGAAGTTGATTCAATTCGAGCTTCACACGATGACGTTCAGCTTGGGTTTGGTCCAGTGTAAATCCCAGTGATGCTATCTCCATCCCAAGTTCTGTTAGATGGGCTTCGATCAGCCCATGACCACTAGATGAGGCCATTGAATCTTATTTCTATATTAATTAACCGAGATCACTTGTATTTAGAAAAAATAATCGAAACGTTTAGTTTCAGCGGTCATATTGACTTATGTTCATATATCAGTCATAACCCAACTGTCTCATTTTAATTATACTCATTTAAACAAATGAAATTAAATAACACACAAAATTAGGAAACAAGACTTATTCCAAATTTCGGGTCATTACCAAAGCCATTCAAAACATTAGACCATGGTTTAATAAAAAATCCACTTAGCTTTCGTATAATATGATACATAAAAACTATTTTTAAATAGTTAATTTGTAGAAGATAAATTTAATGTTGCATTTCCAAAAAACTAATAATAAATAAAATTATTAGTTTTTGTGAAATACATTAATGCATAATTCTAAAATACAAATCAAATTAAAAGATACCCTTATATACATAAATGAATAACTAAAATTGTTTACATGTTAAAAAAAATTCATTAAAAAATATATAAATATAAACAATTATTTTTTTTTATAATTTAATAATCCATTTTGAAAAAATGATTCAATGTTTTAAAAATAATTATAATTCCATTAACTATAAACAATAGTTGTAAAAATTTTATCCAAAAAATTCAGTATCAAGGCTAACTTCTATGAAACCGTAAAAACATAGTAATTGGATTACGTACAAAACCCTTTTTCATTGAAACTAGAAACCTAGAGTGTATCTTAGAGAATAAAAGGGAAGCCTACTACTTAAGAAACCCCACCTTATTCTATGAGTGCTCCATGTTGCGGTATGACATCTATAAATATAATTCACAATGTTGGATTATATATATATATACATACACCTAGTGTGATCCATTTGATTTTATTCCTAACATAATCTCCCTAGTTTACTTATAATATTGATATATTCCATTCGAATAGATAAACATCTTCCTAGAAATGAACCCATGCTGTGACAAAATGATTATCTTTGTTTTATATACCTAAAAACACCCCATTTCGGTCATATGCATCCCTAAAATTCTCATTGCCCTCACATCACAAGATCCAGAAGAGGATCATTCTAGAAATATTTTTTTAAAATGGATTTTTATTTTTCTGAAAAAGGGATAGTTTGGGAGATATTTTAAATAATGGGTCTAGAAAAGAGTGAACACCATTCACTCTTCTTCCATTTCCAGGAATCATGAATGGGGTTTACACCTCCTTTTAGAGCATTCTAAAGGAAGATTAAATGATGTTCACTCTTCCTCCAAATGTTTTAACAACAAATACTAATATATATATAGATATCTAATTATATATTAAAATAAATAATAATAAACAGAAATAAATATTAAATAAATATTAACAAATACTATTTAAATATAAATAAATATTAATTAAAAATTCATCAATGATAATAAATGATAAAAAATGATTAATTGAATAATTATAAATATTAAAATATATTAACCAACATTCTATAAATATTCATAATTATTAACAATACAAATTAATATTAATAAATATTTATTGAATATTAAATAAATATTCCTACATAATAATTAAATATCAATACATATTAAAGCATATAGACAATTTTGAATCAATATTAATACATAAAAATAAATAGTAAAAAAGTTTAAAATATTAGTAAATATTATTTAATTGTTCACAAATATAAATTACATATTAATAAATTTTCACAAATATTCAATAATACTAAAAAATATTAACAAATAAAAAAAATTAAATTAATATTCATAATTATTAAAAAAAATTAATGAATGTATATTTAATATTCATTAAAACTCAAAAATACCAATAAATATCAATAAATATAAAAAATACCAATAAATATAAATAAAATAATAGAAATTATTAATAGAACATCACAAAATATTTCTCAACATTTTAAATACTTATAAAAAATTATAAAAAATTATAAAAAATAAAAAAAATTAATAAAAAATAAGAAAAATTAAATAAATATAAATAAACATTTTTGAATATTAATAAATATCAATTAAATTTTAATAAATATTAAATAAATATCCATAAATTTAAATTACTTTTTTAATAGGTATAGTGTCAAGTCCTCTTTTATGAAGAATATTAATATTAATTAAATGTTAATGAATATAAATGAATATTAATTAAATATTAATAAATTTTAAATAAATATTAATAAATGATAATAATTATTAATAAATAATAGATATCTATTAAATTAATATTCATAAATATTCATTATTATTATTAAATATATGTAAATATTAATACTTTTAATATCTATAAACATTATGTAGTATTTATTAATATTTATTAATATATATTTATATTAAATTGATATTTAGTCATATTTAATAATATTTGATTACTATTTACTAATAAATATTAATATTTATTTAATACTTATCTATTAGTTATAAATATTTATTTAAATTTGATGATATTTATTTAATAATTATTAATATTCAATTAATATGTATTAATATTAATTTTTATGTATTAATATATTATAACATTTAAGAATATTTTATTAATGAATATTTAATGTTTTTTAATATTCAATAATTTTTAATTAATATTTCATGATATTTAAAAATATTGAAAATTATTTCATTACTATTTATTAATATTTTTTAGTATTTTATTTATATTTAATAATATTTTGTTAAATTTAATTTATAATTATTAAAATATATTGATATTTATAGTCATTTATTGATATTTAATTAATATTTATGAGAATTTATAAATGTTTAATTAAATTATACTTTTTTATGAACGTTTCTTTAATATTTAATTATTATTTTTGAATATATAATTAATAATTAATTATATTTGTTAATATATACTAATATTTGTTAATATTTTGTATTATTTATGTATATTTATTAGTATTTATAAAAATTTATTAATATTTGGGAATAATTAATTAACAATAATTAATATTTATTTACTTTTTTATATTAATTAATATTAATGTATTTTTTATTATTATTTAGAAATATTTATTTAATTTTTTTTCAATTTTTATTTATATTTATTTGTATTATCATTATTTATAAATATTTTTTTTATATTTTTTTATATTTTTTTATATCTAAAAATTTAAAATTAATCTTAATTGATATTTTATTAATATTGATTCATTTTTAGTTTATATGTTATTATATTTATTTTTATATTTTATTATATATATAGTTATATTTATTATTAAAAATATCTAGAGGAAGAGTGAATGGCATTCATTATTTCATCAGAATATTTCCGAAGGAAACATGAACCCAGTTCACGCTTCTTGGTGAGGGAAGAATAGTGAACAAGGTTTACTCTTCTTTAGACACGTTTTTAAAAGGATCTCCAACCCTATCCTTTAAAAAAATGAAAAACCCCATTAAAAAAAACAATCCTCATTCCATATACAATATGACACTCATAGATCTTCAATAGGATACGAGTTGCTCAGTGCGATTAAGGGTTATAGGTTGAGGTACATATGACCCTATGAGGGAGATGATGGCATGGGGGGCATTACCATCATTCGAAATAAAAATGGATTCCTCTATTACCTATGATATTGATGTTTTTTATTAGTTTTATAAATTACAATCATTAATTAACACACACACACACATATTTTATTGTGACAATTTTACTTATACATATGCATACACACGTGCACCGACATACACACATATAACCAAAAAAATTAAAAACAAAAAAAATAATATTACTAAAACTAATCAACTTATAGAAATATATAAACATCACAAATCATTTTTAATAAAAATCTTATAATATTTATAATCTGATTTATTTTATAATAATAAAATTCCTATAATATTCACCATTTTGTAAATTAATATATTACAATTTTTTTTATAATATTCATATAATATGTGTCTTTTAATTTTCAAAAAAATATATGTCATACTTTACCTTGATTTCATGTTAGCATATAGATTATGTTTGTATATTCTATTTTAATAATATTTTAAGTAAATCATTATAATTTAGAAAATAATTTTATAATTAATATAACATTTTTGTTATAAAATAAATATTTATTAGAAGTTAGCACAAATCATGTTTTTTTATTAATTGAAATGTATCTTTTAATTTCTTATGAAAAAAATTTGTATTTAAAATAAAAGGTTTAATATTAAAAATAATTTTTTCTTAAAAATTCTTACATTTAAAAAATTTAAACTATTTTCTTTTACGAGAAAGATATAAAATTACATTTTATGTGACATACACTCTATTTCACTTGAATTGAAAATATAACTTTTATAAAATACATTATTTACTATTTTTAAAACCAATATATATATCTATATTTACCATAAATATTCATTAATAATATAAATACTATTAAAAAAATATACATTTAAATAAATATTTTTTATAATTTATGTTAATTGAAAAAAATAATTATTAAATAATCATAATTTCAAAACATGAATATATATTCAAATATATATATTACCTAAATGTTTATATGTTTATTTTAATTTTGTAAAATATTTTTATAATGTATTATATAAATATATAAACACCAAATTAATATTTTACAAACCCTAGTTTATATATACATATATGTCTACTCTTTCACTTATTAATAATGACAATTCTTACTCATAAAATAAATTGATTATCATTATAAACAAAAAAGTGAAAAAATTATGTTTACTAAAATTTGGGATGTTATATTCTCTACCTCTTAAAAAATCATGTCCTTGAAATTCTTTCACTGTACATAGAGAAAATATAAGTTTCACTTTTCAATGGTAGGAAATATATTATCTCAATATCTCTCTTTAAGGTAAATCTATAGAATCAAATATTATAAAAATAATCAAGAAGTTAAAGGGGTTCTCCAAATACTAACCTATAATGTATTTTAAACCACATCTTTGATTCAAATTATGAAAATATAAAACCGGTTCCATTTTTATTTAGTTTATTTATTTATTTATTATATTTTTTTTATAAAACAACCTAAGATATCAATGTTTTGAGTTTTAGAGAGTTAGGATACATCAAAGTATTCTAATTACTACACCTATAAAAGAAAAAACCTGAAAACTTTTTCTATGATTTATAATATTTGAACATCATAGAGGGACCATGACCACTCACTCACATCCACACATCCTTATGCCCTGAGAAAATTGGTTTTGAAAATATAGATTGATCAACATAAATCAATGTAAGGGCTTTTATAAAAAAATAACGAATCCATTTGGGTTTTCAAATTGAAATATAAAAGTAAAATATGCTTTAAAGATGAAAATTGAAAACCTTATATGGAAATCATGAGGGGTTTTCAAAATAAATGCCTTTTATAAATATATTTCAACATATTGAGAAATTGGAAAATCTATTTCATTCTTTCAAAACCTTATAAATAATTATCATGAAAATACATATTTTTCCATAAATAATTCACAATGTTACCATGGATTATAAAATAAGATCACAAATTACTATTGAGACAACATAGAATGGTGGACATAGTCCTGTAATGGATTAGGTTCACTCTATAATCCCATAGTTTTCTCAGGATAACCTCCCATTCACCATACATGACATATCATGAGAATAAAATATTACACAATGCAATGGGGAACTATTTGGGCTCACCCATCATGTAAGCTATAATGGACTCACCCAATGCTATCTTGGGACACCCATCACATAGTTGGAAAAAATTCCATAAGGGTTCGCAATTACTCCCCATCCACTACCTTCATTCATATAATATCGAAGGGAAATTATTTAGAATTATGATCATGGTTTCATTTATTTTACATCATTAAAATGGTGAAGATTCTTTAAAACCATACGCATCATCAGTATCAATTTCATTAAAATGAATTACTTATATATATATAATGATAAAATTAGTATCTCAAGAAATGAAACACACACATGCAGATACATATTATAATTAAAAGAGTTTTACATTAAAAAAACACAAACACACACACAAATATATATACAAACACAAAAACACACAGATATATATGTGAATTTATATAAATATATATAGGTAAAATAAAAAAAGATGTTTTACATAAAATGATAAATATATGTACATGTATATTGATAATAGAATAATTTTTTTAGAATGATATAGATATATTTACATATATATCTCTGTGTGTGTGCATTTATGTGTGAGTGTTCATATATATACTGATTGAAAAAAAATCACTTTTACTTGAAAAATAATTTATAAAAATTCATAACCTCTCTTACTCTCATTGAATCTGAATTTATGTTTTTTAAAACACCCAATAATAATTTTATAAAAACAAATCCATAGTCAAAAATAATTTTTATATGAAATGATTCCTATTTTCATATATATTTTCATGTATATATATACAAACATATATACTTATATTTGTAAATGTAGCATTTTTATTATAACAATGATATTTGAATATTCAATAACATCATTTGAATTTAAAGAAGAAAAATTAAAATTCATTAAAAATTTAAAATAATTTTATAAAGGAAATCTGTAAGAAGAAACTATTTTACATGAAATGAAAAACACACACTATAGCACCCTGAGATTTTGTGAAATAGTTTTTTCCAATTAATTTAATATTTTTAATATTATTTTTTAAATAAACTCTAAATATATGTTTTTTATAACATATAACAATGTTTTTATTACGTCAGTTGCACCACAAATTTATTCTTTCACTATATGAAACACCGACATAGATTTCCTTACACGTATTAAAAAGTATCTCAGAAACATTTTATTATTATTATTATTATTTAAACCATAAAATTATAACCTAAAAATTATTATTGAGTGTATAAACATGATTAATTGAATTATAAAATTATGATTTACACATATATAAATAATTCATTAACAGAGTAATTATAATTGAATATAAATCATTGTTAAGAAAATCTCTTTTTTTTGAAGAATAATTTAAATGTGCACAAGTTTTTTCCTTCCAATAAATTAAAAATAAATATATTTTGTAGGAATAAATGTGAAATATAAAATCTAATATTTAATATTCATCTGATCTATTTTCTAGATATAATATAAGAACAAATCCAATTTTATGTATAAATCATAATTTTTTCTGAAAAGGTATGTTCACCACATTTTGGTGGTCAAAATTTTTAAAATATAGTTTTTGAAAATTTTATAAATTAAATTTGAAAAAAATAAATTTATTCTTTGAAATCAGGATATCAAAATTTATTGTTAATTAACATTTAGTATTTTTTCGGTATGTTTCATGGTTTGATGAATAATGACAAATACAAAATTATTATTGAAAAACTAATTATTATTATATCTTATTAATAAGGTAAGATTATGTGATTAATTAATTTTAATCTTATAAGATAAATTTTTATTTGAAAATATAATGCAGTTTATTGTAATGAATTTCATATTTAATTTTGATATAAAAACAATTTAATCTTTCAAATGTTTTTACTTTAAAAACATGTTTTCTCTATCCGTCAAAAGTGAAATTTTTTATTAATTTCTAGAAAATATATGTATTGAATTTTTAAAAATGGATTCCATATTTTTAATCAAATGTTATAACTTTTTTTGATAGGTTCCTTTTATTTTAGGATAATTTAAATAGTAATTTTTTTAATTTTTGTTACAACATTTTAGGGTAAATGAGGCAATTATGCGTAAAAATAATGTTATAAGTATTAAAGAGCAACAATAATATTTTTACAAATATTATTATATTAATTTTATTCAAACATTGACACATAATTATCAAATTTTTATATTTACTAGACTGGTTTCCAGAAAAATCACATAAATATTATAAACACAAAGGGAGTGACAAAATGCCACACTCTTACTTTTAATAAGTATAATATTTTAAATGTGTGGTTACATAGAAGATATGATCGACTATATATATTATTATGAAATCTAAAATGTTTATATATATCATAGAAATTAATTTTTAATTTTTAGTGAATAAATAATTATCATAAATAATTGAAAATGCTGATAGAATAATTATTCAAATTATGAGACAATCAATTAAATAATATTATAAATAATAAAATAAATATAATTAAACTTAATTAATGTGAACCGTGAATTTTAGGAGTGAATATGACATGTTATGGTTTTAATAATGTAATTATTTCTTAGTTATATAGATGTAATAATTTTATGAAATTCAATGTAATTAATAGGTTCAAAAACCAGGACTTATGATATTTGATGAAAATAATATATTACTAAATTATTTAAAAATTATTAAAATATTAAATAAAGACAAGTGGATGATATACTGTAAAAAATAGCTAAACTTTTCCATTAATGTTCCAATAAAAATTTTATATGTAAAAATCACATCCTTTTAATATTAAAAAAATTATTACGATAGTTAAAATTTAACTGGTGTAACTAAGGGTTAATCCAAATGATAAGTTTTAAAATTATATTAAAACCTATCTAAAATTTATTTTTGATGATATTATAAATTTATATGATCCTATATTTTAATATATGATCTTTGGGAGGTATCATAATTGAATTTGTATTTATTATAAATTAATAGTTTTGAGTGTTTTTAAAAGTGCTCATCCCCACTCTTATAAAAGGGAACCTCACCTTTATATTTTGCACACATCTAAAGCGCCTATTTTTGGAATGTCTATACAAAAAAATCATCCCAAATTTCATTCCTTCATCCTATAATCCTTCCACTGGGTATAAAACCAACTAAATTTGTCATTTTAAAAAAATCAAATGGAGATACCTAATGAAGAGGTAACATTCATTAAGAGACATTTTTATATTATTTATTCCATAAAACCCCTCAATTATCCTTATTACATGATTATATAATAACATAATTATCCAAAATATTCTGATATTCTATTATTAAAATATTTATATCAATACATACACACACTTCTATATAGTGGGTATTGTCGTACCGTTATTATGTTCGGCGAACTACCGCCTAACGAAATAATGTTATTAGTTTTTCCCTTTAATGCCTATATTGGTTTGTGATTTTGGTGGATACTATATTTTCATATGATATACATGTTATTTATGATGCATTAATGATTTTGGAATTATTATATAAAACATTATTTCTCACATTCTATTTTGTTAAAATATGATTATATCTTTTGTGTACATGTGGAGTACTGCCACCCCAAACCAATGCAATTCATGCACAATTTATATGGAATGTGTTAAAGATGATTTTGGTGAGTTTATATTTTATATATAACAGAATAATTATTTTATAATTATTATATATATATATATATCAATATCATTATTTATTTCAATATGAAAAAATGGAAACAACATTTAGGTGTACGTACGACCTACTGTCTCCTTGAATGATGTCTTCCATTTCATATATCTATATTATATCTATATTATTTTATTAATATATATGATATATAAATAATGTTTTATAGTTTTTAAACAATTAAATCATGATCTATGTACTAGGATCAAGAATAACAAGTCAAAACACATACGGTAAAATAAGTATTTATTTCTCGAAACATCACCTAAACATGAAACTATTTATAACTGAGTAATATAAATTCATTATGGAATAATATATGGTATTTTATAAATGAATATGGTGATTAAATATTTTTTTTCATTTTATATTTATTATACATAAGTTCATTATGCGTACTACTTGAGTCAAGACATAAGGTAAGGAAATTTGATCTCACTTTTTATTTCCATTAGATACATGCCATATTTAAAACTCGCTTCTTTTTTGAGGTGTATATACTGAACTATGAAATGTTATATAATTAATTTAATTTATTTAATGATATTAAAATCGTTATTTTACAATATTATTTTATGGGGTCCAGATTATAAATTTAATAAAATTGTAAGGTGTTTATGTATCACTGTTATTTCGATAGGACACATTCCTTATACACTACTTTTTTCTTCTACGTGGTTTATATACTGACCATGTATTTATTTTTTTTACTATTATCCAGAATATTGTGGTATTTTAATTTCCATATAAATTTCTTTCTTTTATTGGGTATACAATTCTATTGATTATAAAGTGATGTGTATTTATTTCACAATCTCATCAATATTAGGGATATTATCGTTTTATATATCCTTTAGGGAATATTTATCTTCCATGTCCATGTTTTATAAAAATGTTTTCGTATTATAATTATTCTACTACATATTTTTAAAGTATGTTTAACACATTTTAACATTTTACTTCACAATTTTAAAGAAATATTTTTTTGTTTACTTAACAAGGTACTTTGTGACCTTTCTAGAAAAAGTATGAAAGTAATGTTTTTTAACATATACTGCATGAATGAAATTCTAAACCAAAGTAGATAATTTATTATTTGAGTATTACCTTATAAAATTAAAAGTTTATTTTTAATGATAATTTTTTCCTTTAAAATTGCACAACAATTTAAGGAAATTAAAATTTTTCAACGCATGGAGGACATTTCCATCAATAATTTCATTCAAGTGATCCCTCAAAATTATATTCCAACTATGATAACAATATTTGATGTATTTTACTAGAGGTATGATTAAATAATAACATTATTATTAATTCTAATAGTGTTTGATGTTTATGATGAAATTATATTTAAGAAACCCATTTGGTCTCCATGGGTTATGTTATGACTGTAAGATTTTATGGAAACCGTTTCATTGCATGAGTCAAATATAATGAATAATTTATGTTCTTATAGTGAACTTATGTTAGGATTTCATTATTTGATGGGTGGAAACTTTATATACCTCTAATGAATTGGGTAATGATTCATGTCTCTTGAGATAATGGTAGAGACAAGTCGACCATATTGATCCACTATATAGGACGGGGAAACCCGATCCACTATGGGATGATGAGGTAACCCAATCCACTCTAAGAATATGGGAAACCTGATACACTATTGATATATGGGGAAACATGATACCTTATATGTAAAGGAATATGAATAGGGATGGTGGTGTGTTTTTCCTCATTTGTGTAGTCCCCATGAAGTGACATGTTACTTTTTGGAAATGTGTCGTGACTTATACAGAATGATATTACATGATTTTGAGTTTTCCTTAAATTTCATATCTTATTAATTTGTTATGAATTCATAGCTGATTATTTTTATTACCTTAGGATTAATGTATTACTAACTGTCAATATTTATGCTATGACTCATGTTTATGATATTTTATATATAGGGTATGATCTTTTAATGATATGACCACATTCTTATACCCATATTCTCATGTTTATGCTTATGTTTCTCTATATTTGTACCCTTATTGAGCATATGATATCACCCATTATTATTTTTCTATCTACCAGTTTTTAAAGAAAGGTTTTATGTTAGAGTAATAAATTGGAAGATATTTATGGGTGATGTTGAATATATTTCACTAAATTTGAAGAATGTGGTACTAGTTTCCAATGACACTAAACTATTACGGTCCTTAGGCATGTATTTGTTTAATGAAATGAATATTCATCTAAAAAGATTTAGTATCCATGTATTTAAATCATATTTTGTTATAAAAAAATAAACACATGTGAGTATATATATCTGAAAATGTAAATTTTTTAAATAAATTACAAAATTTAATATCTCACATACATTCATAAATATATTATTACAATTATTTAAAATTCTATATAAATTTTAAAAATAAATATAATGGGATAAAACAATTTTTCATTAAATGATATATATATATATATTTATACATCCATAATTATTTCAAAATAATATTATTTCACATTAAATTATAATTTTTATTTTTGACAACTTCCCTTACTTTCATATAGGCGAAATTAAAATCCTTTAATCATTAAAAATATTATTATAAATGAAACCTCATGGGTTGGAATGATTTTTAACATCAGAAAATTTTAATGCAAAAACTTTTTGAAATATTTAAGAAGATTATGTGAAATAAAATACCATGTTACTCTATAAAGGATGTAATTAAGAATTTTAAATATTCAAAGTACTATCGCGCAAATAAATATCATGGGATAAAGCCTCATTATGTATACAATTATAAGTGAAAAACCACATGAATTGTTGAGGGAGAACATTTTTGACAAATATGACCCTTTTTTACATTCATATAGGGGGAATTAAGATTATTTAAACCTTGAAAATATATTATATAAAAGAAATTTTATGGGAAGAAGAAATTTTTGTTTCATAACAAATTAGTATCACATGAAATAATGTATATATATAAAAATGAATATAGATATAGGTCAAAATGAAAGAAGCTTCACATGAAATCATCTATATATATATATGCATTTCATAATAAATGTGTTTCACATACATATACTTATATATAGATATCATAATAGAAACATTTTCCCATGAGACCTTATATATGTGTATATACAGGTATATATAGACACACACAATTAAAAATATATACTTATTTGAAAATAAAATACTATTAAACCTTAGAATATAAATTTGAAAACTTAATAAATTATCCTATATTTACCAAGGAATAATAAGAATTTCCTCTAAACACATCTATAAATTTTATAATCTAATGAAAATAATTTTTTCATATAAACTTTTATTGTAGAAACTATTAGAATCATTAAATAAGGGTACAAATATAAATCCTCTAAGCTTTAGTATAAATCAATAATTTAAAAAATCTATTTAAATGTGTAATCTATAGAAAAGAAATTGATTGTACCATTTACAGAAAACTTATAATAATTGAAAATATCAATTTTTGTTCAATACGATAAAGCATAATTTTAAAATACAAATGAAATTAAAAGACACCCTTAGGTATATAGATGATGAATAAAAATCATTACACATTATAAATATTTTCATAAAATGAAATCTATGGATATAAATATTAATTAATGTCAAAAAGTGATAATAGACCATTTTTAAAAATTGATTCAGAGTTTCAAAAATAATAATTATTCACTTTACCGTTAATTCACATTTTTAAACCGTTTCTCCACAGAAACGAGACTCTTTTCCCACTCCTATGAAACCAAAAAATGTAGTAATGAGACTATTATGGGGATACTTTTCATAGAAACTAGAAAACTAGAGTGTATCATAGAGAAATCCATAGAAACCTAATACCTAGAAAAACCCACCTTGTATTGTGAGGGTTCCATGTCATGGTATTAAATTTATATATATATCACATCATTTTAATATATATATATATATAAATATATATCCTATGTAAACCATTGATTTTATTCCTGAAAGAATCTCCATATTTTACTTATAATTTTAGCCTACAACATTTCAACAGATCCACATCTTCCTAAAAATGATCTAAAACTCTGAAAAATGATTATATTAGTTTTAAATTACCTCAAAAACCCATCTGAGTCATCCATATCCCCTCAATCATACTCACCCTTATGTCACAATATCCACAAGAGGATTGTTCCATATGAATCAATAATCATAGATATATTCAACATGATGCATGTTTCTCAGTGTGATCGAGGGTTATCGGTCTAGGTTCACCTGAACCTATAAGGGAGATGAAAACACGGGGGGGGGGATATCTACGTTCTCCAAAACAAAAATAAATCAAAATACCCATTTCCCTCTTATCATGTTGTTATTATTATTATTATAAATTATAATAATTAATTAATATATATTTTTTTATATCTATTACGGTTATTATTTTGCACGCACACACACACATAAACAATCATATATTACTAAAAAAATGAAAAATGAAAAATATAAACAAAAAATTAATACTTATATATATTTTCATATTAAATATAAGAATATAATATTTTTTTAATATAAAATATATAAAATTTGGAATGTAATTTATTTTATAAAAATACAATTCCTATAATATTCACTATTATGAATATTTATATATAATAATAATTTTATTGTTATTTATAATATTCATATAATATGTGTATTTTAATTTAAACCAAATATATGTCATATATTACCTTGATTTGATGTTATAATATATTTTAAAATTTTACATTATGTTTTAAACATATGTTAAGTAATTCATTATAATTTAGAATATAATTTTATAACTAATATAACATTTTTATTAGAAAATATAAACATATTAGAAGGTGTAACAAATCATGTTTTTTATAATAATAAATAAGGATTTTTTATTTCCTAAGAAAGAAAAATTATTATTTAAAATAAAATGTTTAGTATCTAAATTAAGATTTTTGTAAAAAATTTTATAAATTAAAATATTAAACTATTTTATCTAACATGAAAAAAATAAACTTACATTTTATATGATAAAAAATCTATTAAATTTAAATTTAAAATATAAATTTGAAAAAAAAATATTATTAACTTTTATATATTTATATATAGATATTTTTATTTGACATTAATACTCACATTGATACAAATACTGTTAAAATATATATATGCATTTAAATAAATTATTTTTCTAATTTATGTTAATTGGGAATGAAATACTTGTTGAATAATCATAAATTCAAACTTTAATATAACCTAAATATGATATATTAAGTAAATGTTTCATGGTTTATTTTAATTTAGTAAGACCCTTTTATATGGTATTGTATATATAAACACCGAATTAATAGTAAAAAACAATAGTTTACAGATATATACTATATCTGTTATTATTAAATATTATTATTTATCAAAAAATAAATTAATTAAGATTATAATACAAAAATTGAATAAATTGTGTTTTCTATAAATCATGATGTTACATAATTTTTCGTAAAATTTTGCAACAACCACGACTTTAACTTCTTAAAATGTACCACTATTAAAATCTATGTTTAAATATATCCAGCAATATTAAATTCCTATAATAGGCATATATTATAGAGTTTAATGTTGTATTTTAGAATAAATGCTTCACATAGGTTCTGTATTGAATTTGAGATGAACTTATACACATGGGAAACCATAAAACCCCGAAATTCTAACAGAAAAATATATTACTCAATAGTCTGTACGACACACAACAGAAAGCATATAAGTGAATCTAACATCCAAAGACCCTAAAATATATTATTTATTTTAAATAAATTCAATATATGATATATCTTGTAGTGTACAAACCATTAAGTTAGTTTGTGTCACACGCAACAATGATGTTCTTTGATAACTTGCGTTATACACAATACCGTGTTTTTCAGAATACTGTTAATATTATTATTTAAAATGAAAATTATAACCTAGTAATTAAATTGGTGTTTATGAACAATATTAATTAACATAGAAAAATATATGGTTTAATTCATTTGTTACTAATTAATTATAAATGAATGTAATAAATTAGAATATAGATAAAATATTTTTACAGAAAACAATTTTTATGTACCCATGGCTATTTGTCATTATAAAATAGGTTGACTAATATTAATGAATTATATAAATTATATTTATATATTATATATAATCAATAATATTTTTTCATTTATCCAATATATTTTATATCCATAAGAATAGAACAAATCCAATTTTAGGCATAAAATGTTGTATTTTACTAATGGTAGTTTTGTCACTTTTTAATGACGCACTTGTTTTAAAGCTAAATTTTTAAAAATTTTAAAATTTAATATTATAAAATTAATTTCAATTTTAATATATTGATTTCAAATTTATCTTAGGGTGTTTTTTTCTCATTTTATTGAGAAGTTTCATTTTGTGATTAATAATGAAAAATATAAGATTTTATTTGAAAACTACATTTTTACATAAATGAAGTATAATGTAAAATAAAACATTTTATTATATTTAATGAATAAATAGAACAATTATACATATTTTAATAAAATTTTGTTAACTTTAATATTTTTTATTTTCAATTTAAATATAAAAAAGTAGTAAAATTGTGAACATTTTCACTTTAAAAACCATTTTCTCAACATGTCTCTAAGAATAATTTTAAATTAGTCTCTTAAACATCTATAAAAAGAATTTGAAAATTCAATTCAATATTTATAATAATAATATCTTATAATTTCTAATAATTCAACATAATTTATGAGTAAAATTATAAGTGAATGAAATTAAAATTAATTACAATGATTAATAGAAAAATGAGTTTACCAAGGGAATAAAATTTAAACATAAGGGACAAAATAACCTAGAATATTGTATTGTATTAATTGTATGGATATATGTTGACCATATATCTTATAGTATTGAGTTTTGTTCATTATTAGAGCCACATTTCAATGAAAAAACATAGTTGGAATTATCTATTTCAAAAATTTATATGTTTTCCACTCACCCCATTTATAAAAGGCTCCATCTATCCCTTTCATCACACTAATAAAGCCACATATATAGTACATATACTACCCAATTCCCTCACCAAATTCCCTACCCTCATCCTATAAGCCTTATCATGGAAATAAATTTATCTTATAGAGGAATTATTGAAAACCAATATAGGATTCTAAAAAAAGAGGTTATGTTTTTCTAAAAAAAATTATTTTATTTGTTTCTACAACCAATTAAATTCATTATATATAATTATTTAATAAAAAAATAAGTATATTAAATATACCTTGTTGTTATTATTTTAATTTCATGATGCAAAATATCACACACTTCGATTAAATGGTTTGTGAAATCCTCGTTTGTGTGTACGACACACTACTGCCTTGCGAACCAATGCCATTTATTTTTCCATTAACACCATATAATATTGTTAATAATGACGAAACATTGTTTATATATGATATTTATGATATTTATGATGTATTTATTGTTATTTAATTATTATATAACACAGAAATTCATGCTTTAATTTTTTTGTGAATCATTCAGGATTTACAGGGAATGTGTTAAGGATGGTTTTTGTAAACATATGTGATATATATGACATAATAAAGATAATATAATTATAATATATATATATCCATTAATTTTATTTCTTTTAATATGATAATAAAATTGAAACAATGATCTTGTTTATATCCGACCTATAGTTTCAATAAACAGTGCTTTTTATTTCCTATCACTAAATGTTACATATTACTGTAAATACATATATAATAAATATATTTGATATTTAAATAATGGTTAAAATTTTAAAGGGTATTTAACCAGGATCTATGTAATAGAAAAAAATAATAAGTCATAAGATACTCAAGAAAAAAGGTGATTAACTCTTGAAACAATGAAAAAAATGAAATATTATTAACAAATAGGAGATAAAAGGTTATAATAGGATCATATAAGGTATTAAAAGTATTAAAAGTTTTTTTATTTAAGTTAATAACATTTTTAAAACCATGAAATCTAATTTTAAAGGGCACTCAACCAAAAGGGTGTGTAAGGTAAGAGATTTCGTCTCAATTTACATTTATTGAGACTTACATGTTATTATGCACCTATTCATTTTTTTTGTGTATATACTTTCACTTTGACATGTAATATCATGAGTAATTTATTATTTATGGTATTTTATGTTTCAATTTTAATTATCTCACCCAAGGATATTTGACTAGAAAATTACCAAATATTAAAAGTTATTGTACATTCCCATATTCTTTTGTTCTTGTTAACATTCTCTTGAAAAAAATCACATTATTGTAACCATTTTCCATTGGAAATTAAATTTATATTAAATATAAATAATATAGTGTAATATATATTAGTATTTAAAAAACAATATATATTGTTACATATTTTTTTACATTTAATTTTATTTGATTAACAAGAGAAATATTGATAAAATTGTATCCTTATCTTAACAAGAATATTTGATAAGGAACATTGTTTATCAGTTAAATCAATGATTGGATATATGATGAATTATTTTGAATGGGGTGAAACATGTTGGGGAACATTTAAAGTAATCCCATCGAGTAATTGATAGTCTCATAATATGAATTTGTAGGCTAAAGCAGATTGGATTGTACCTAGTATGTTTTAAATTATCTTTTGAATGTTCTTTATAGTAAAGGTTTCATGTTCTAAGAAAACCTGATATCCAATATTTAAGAAATTAGTTTGTTGAGAATTCAGTTATTATTATTATCTGTGATATTTTTATATGATATTATATATTGATTCATTGCATTATCTGTTTATAGAATAAAAGGAATATGTTTTTATTATTCACTTTGTTATATTGAATATGCCTCATCTAGATAATTATGTGGATTTTGGTTCTTGTATCTACCTTTCTATGCAGACAATGATTGTTTATTCTTGATATATTATGCTATAATTAACCCTTAGTATGAATTTGATCCCACCATTAGTTTTTTGACTTTTCAACAGGATATGAAGATGAATTCTAGGAATTAGATTCATGGAGGTCGAGATTTTACTTTTTCTATGATGTATTTTATTTTACCAATGTAATATGGGTATCATGTAGGTAATCTGATTTTAAAAATTGGATAATCTATTTAGACCTTTTTTATATTAAGTTGGTGTCTATGAAAATGTAATAAAGTAAAGCACCACCATTGGGCATTTTGGGTTGGTGTGGTTTCAATTGGTATGCGATGTAGTTTAGTAGTTACCTTGGAAAATAGATTTAGGAAAACATAGATTATGTAACATAAAACTATTATTTCCCTTGATGATAATTATATATGAACGTCCCAAAGAATCCATGATTATGATTATGATATTATCTATTTATAAAAATTTCAATTTATGTTAAGTGTTATTTCATATTTATAATTATAAAAATGTCATAATTATATAACATAATTTAGTATATGACATTATTTAGAGATAGAACATGGAAGGAAGAACTGTATTAATATTCAGTGATAATTTATAGGTTTCAATACTAAGGAAGCCAATATATCTTGTATAGTACCTGAAAAAGATATGGATATATTAGGGAAGTTCAATCAAGTTATGGAAAATAACCTTTACCAGATAGAGAAACCTATTTCACTATGATATTATACAATTAGGGATTACTTTATGTGACATGGGACCCCATAATTTAGTGGGACTAAAAATTGTATAGATGATTGGAAATGAATTAATTGTTTGTATAAGGAATTTAGGGCACTAAGATGTGTTGAAAAGGAAAATGTTAATCTTTTAGTGAATTTTCACTATATTGATTATGTCCAATGGTTGTCATTGATTCTGAATAGTAGGGAGGAAGAGGAAATTATACATATTGAATAAAAATACTTTAAGGAGATATTTTCTAAAAATTATTTTCCCCATGAGTAACAAACTAAGATATAGAGAAATTTCATTATATTAAAGAAAAATGATGAAGAGAGTGTTTCAGAGTATGAGGATAAATTTACAAGGTTATATAGGTATGATACTAATTACATACATAATATAGAAAACAATTTTGACTATTTATTTAAAGGGATTATGATAAGACTCAATTGGGAATTGGTCTCTCAAAATTTTTCATCATATGACGATATAGTTTTATATGATAACAAGAAAGAGAAATAATCCTTCAAGTGTAATGTGTTTAAAGAGAATAAATAGAATAAGAGAATGACAGATCCGATAACAAACAAATGGAAGTAGGGAAAGAAGGATTTTCCCACATTTGATAATAATGGAATGAATCACCATGGGAAATTTTTAAAGGGATTGGATGTTTTTTATAAGTGCAGAGAAAATATGAAATAGGAAAAATACCACAAAAGGAATAAATAAAACACTACTACTAGGTGTTTAAAATATAATGAGATGGGGCACTATGCAGATGAATTCCCTGACATTCAAGGGAATATACCTCAGAAAGAGATTAGGGATCAAGTTCAAGATTATTATATTAATACTGATTAATATGAATGATTAATGTGCCTATGTAATTAGATCATTGTAATATGTTGTAAAATTATTTTATTGGTGATATTACAATTATATTAATTATGAAATAGATAAATATTGAATTGCACTAATATTTTATTATTTATTTGAATGTATATATTGAATGGGACCAATGAATAAGAAAAATGATTCAGTGATAATTTGAACATCTAGGAAATAACATGATTGAGATATAGAAAACCTTTAATATCTTCATGATATTGAGATAATTATCATTGTATAATGATATGATTGATATGGATGAATTAAATTAGATATTACTGACTACCTTAGAACTGATTAATATTTTGTTTAAATTGTGTTTTAGGCCATCATTGGTGGATTTTAGAACATTTTTCTTATTTTAGTAATATCTACAATAATATATATTTCCCTTAAGTAATAAGGAAGCATGCATGTTTTTAATAAGTTTTTATTGAAATTAAAGATATTACCATGTTTTGATAGAATATGTGATGAAAATATTCCCATATTTTGTATGTCATGATTTAGAGCGAAAATAATTTTTTTGGATTACTGATATGTTCATTTTGAAAATAAAATGACATTTTATAGTTTTGGATCTTGATAATTTCTAAGGGAAATAAGGTTTACCTTTTATAGAACACTTCAAGTTTATCTCTGTACATGGTTTTAGAATTTATGGTATTATTTCACCATATAAGGAAACCTGTTTTAATAGATGATGGATAAATAGTTCAATGAATAATAATTGGATAAATTTTTTTCTATGAAATAGAAATATATCAGGTATGTTTATTTACTTATATTCATTGATAGTGAATTAATTCCTTGACTCTAGGAAAAATTGTCCTGAAATAAAAAGGTTTTCCAATTATCATAATTTTGATGTTATCACTAACCTTTTCCACATATATTTTTTATGGATTTGTGAATGTTAAATTCTTCTTGAACATGTTCTCTATCACTCTCCCTCAATATTTGAGTGTTAGTTTTCCCCTCCATGTCTTTGTTTTCATTTCCCAGTTATGTTTTTTTTAATTAGAAACCTAGATATGAGATTATTCAAGAAATATTTTTACTTCTCTCTCTATTATTAATAATATATTTTTTTGAATCTTTTATGATTTGGTTTTTAAATAATATAATTTTAATATTTTAACGCCTTTATTTACGAAATTGCGTTTAAATTGTGAGGAGTAAATTTATTTAATATGGGTAGAATGTAACACCCTGAAATTATAAAATTATAACATTTCATTCAATAACAAGTGTGAAACACAACACCAAAAATAGAAGATAATATAATGTCCCAAGTTCTTAAATTCAATTTAGTATTTTAAATTAATCAAATCTTTTATATATATTACAATTCAGAAATCATTGAGTTATCTTTCGTTCACACAATAATGACTTTCTTCAATAGCTTGCATTACAAGCAATAACATGTTTTACATAATAATATTAATATTATAATTTAAAATCATAATTATCACCTAGAAATTAAATTAGAAGTTATGAATAGGATTAAATTAAATAGGAAAATATATGGTTTAATTCATTGGTTACAAATTAATTATAAATGAATACAAAAATCAATTGAATATAAATAAAATGTTTTTATAATTGTTTATAGTCTCCAATAAAGTATTAAAATAATAAATTAAATTAATTACTATTAATTGATGATGTTGATGAAATTTATATATTATATATATTAAATAAATTTTTATTTTCGGCTAATATATTTTAATGAAAAAATATAAGAACAAATCCAGTGTTATGGATAATAAGCTGTATTTTTCTAAAGGCAGTTTTACCACCTTTTAATGTTGCACTTGTTTTAAAAAAAATTGATGATTTTATATATTTTATTTGATAAATTAAAATTAATTTTTTAAATCATAATTCAAAAAATAATCTTATCGTGAATTTTAGGTATTTTTTTGGGATGATTCATTTTTTGATGAATAGTGAAAACACCAGATTTTAATTGAAAACTATCTTATTGTCTAAATAATTTATAATGTTAAATTATATTTTTACTTGGTTTTAAACTAAAAATATATAAAATAAACATATTTTATTCCAATTTAGTTCATTGTAATAATTTTTATATTGATTTTAGATTTAAATAAATTAGAAAACATTTTAACATTTTAGCTTTAAAAACCCATTGTCTCGACACATATACTTTACTAGTATTTACATAATTTAGACAAATTATGTGATTTGAATTTGAAAAAATGGATTTCATATTTGTAAGAAACATAATTAATAATTTATAATAAGTTTAAATTAACTATTTATGAAAATTATTATTGAAAATAGTTAAATTGTTTTATAGTGAATTAGACAAAAATGAGTTTCCAATCATCCCACTTATAAAAGGCATCCCCCTATCCCCAACTCTTTCACACCAGTAAATCCTTTTTTTTAATTCAAAACCTATCCAATTCGTTCCATAAATTCCAAACTCTTATATTTAATGATTAATAATGTCCAGAAGGACTTCTTAGTACAGAATTAGTTAAAACAGAAAAAGAATACCAAAAGAAGAGGTAATGTTTTTCTAAAAGATTTTGTATTTTATTTCATTTTTCACCTATATAAATAAATTTTATATCATGATTATGTAACATACTATCTATATTAAATATAATTATATGTTTTTATGTTAAAAGGTATACCTTCAACTTAAAAACATCAATAAAAGGGATTACGAAATCATCGTTTGTGTGTACGGGGGACTACTACCCCGCGAACTAATAACATTTTTTTATATTTCCACCATTTATGTTTGGGAATAATAATTTTAATACTACTTATATATATATATATATATATTATTATTTTATGATGTATTTATTCTTATAGAATTATTATATAACACACACCTTCATGCTTTCAATTTTGTGGGAATACGACAATATAATTCATTTGTACGAAGAACTACTGCCTCACGAAAAGATGTAGTTAATTCATGGTTTACATGGAATGTATTAAGGGTGGTTTTAATAAATATATACTATATATGTGAAATAATAATGATACTATAATTATAACATATATATCATTTAATTTTATTTCTTTCAACATGATAAGTAAATGGAATCAATGTTCATGTGTATGTATGGATAACTATCTCCATAAATGGTGCATTCTATTTCCTACCTATAATTATTATGGATTACTATAAATACATATATAATAACTATTTTTAATATTTACATCATGGATTAAATTATTTTTATGATGAAATCATGATCTAAGTAAGATAAACCAAAAATAACAAGTCAAATCACACGTGAAAAACAATGTGGTTAACACCCGAAACAATGAATATAATGAATGATTTTTAACAAAGGGGTGATAATATGTCATAAAAGGATAATATTTGATATTATAAATATTAATATGGTTGTTATATAAATTTAACATTCATAAATACATAATACTAGACATTAAATGGTGTTCAACCGAATGTGACTGTAAAGTAAAAGATTTCATCTCAATGTACATTCCATTGAGACTTAATAGTTATTATTAAAAAATTAACTATTATGCGGTCTATATACTACATAGTTGAAATTTAATATCATGAGTAAATTATTATTCTTGTAATTTTATGTTTTAATTGGAATTATCTCAGCCAAGGGGATTTCAATTGAAAATTACCAGGAGGTAAAAGATATTGTGCAATATTAATTTCTTTTATGATATTTAACATTATCATGAAATGATCAATTCATTGTAATAATTTTCATATTGAAAATTAAATTTATTTTAAATATAAATATTATTTTCTAATGGATATGATTTTTTCATAAACCATATTCCATTTTTATATATGGTGTTTACTTTTAATGTTATTTGATCAACTAGGGAAATATTGATAAATCTGTATTCTTTACTGAAAACATATATTGAATGATGGACATTTTTATGAGTTAAATAAATTATTTTGTATACAAGGAATGATTTGGACTACTATGAAATGTTTTGGGTATTGTTTAAAGTAATCCCCTATATGAATTAATAGTCTCATGAGACAAATCAGTTGACCAAATCAGATGGGGTTCTACACAGTATCTATTAAACCCACTTGTGAAAGGTCATGATGATAACAGTTCCATGTTCTTTAAAATCAAGGAATATGTTATTTAATCATTAATTCATTGGGATTATATTATTATTATTACCCTTGATTTTTTTGATGAACTAATATATAGATGAATTTCATTTTCAGTTTATAGATTAAATGGCATGTCTTTCAGTTATTTACCTAGCCATAATGATTATTCCTTATCTAGATTTTTATGTGGAATATGTGTTATGTCACATACCTTTACATATTGATTGTGATTATTGATTCATAATATCGTATTCTATAATTACCATTTACTAATCATTTTATCTCACCCTTATTTTGGTTTTGTCCCCTATGATATGAAGATGAATTATTAGAATTATTTTTAAGGATTTTAATATTTTACTTTTGTTAAGATTTATTTTCTTTTCCAAATGTAATATGGGTAACATGTCTGTAATCTAATTATCCAAAACTACTAAACTATTCAGTCCGTTGTAATTTAAATCTTGTATCTTTTAGTGATAATGTAAGGCACCTGCTTCAGGTTTCTAGGGCCTGGGTCATTATAGCAACAACCAAAACAATTCTATATCTTTACTTCTCAAATGGTTCAAATAATAGATGATTAAATATATTTTATAAAGGTCACAATTTAGTATGAATGCACATATGTTTTTAAAAATAATTTGGGTAAAATGTCTCATTTAATATTTAAAGCAAAGAAAATAACTCTTTTAACTGGGTAGAGGGAGACTCATTACATAGCCTGAAGGACTAGTGGGAATTTATCCCATTACAGGTCTCATAGGCTGAAATTTTTGGCCCAATGTCCATTATGTGAATCGTATATGGTATCCCAAACTGAAAAATGTGTATGAAAAGTTTCCCATGTATGTGAAAATTATTTCTCAAATGTATTATAGGATTAGTAATTTATGAAATGCGACAAAATAAATGGACATACATTGACTCAAATGTCTTAAAACCAATTTAAAAATTTAACATCCTTAAAAAAACTCAAAATTAATTGATAAATATTTTACAAAGTTTTTAAATATCATATATCATATAAATTTTTTTCCTTTGTTACATTTTCTCTAACTTAACTGTTTGACAAACTTCAAAAAATGTCATATGTGTAGATCATGTTTCTCAATTCATATACTCATAGTAAAAATATTCTATGTGTTTATTAAATATAACATTTCTAAATCAAATTTCATTTGTATTTTGGAAGCACCCAAAATTTCCTATGTGTGGATAAATTATCTTATGCTTAGGACAAATGAATTATGTGATAACCATAATATCCTCTATGGTGATCAAATAAATTATGCCTAGGATAAATTTATTTTCCTTTTATTGAATCTTTAGCAAGTTATTAGTAATTTAAAATCCTCATCAAATGGACTCTAATACATTTCAAATTAATCATTTTCCAATGAATAATAGTAAAATAAATATAGAAAATAGTGTATTTCCATTAAAACCTCATGATTATTATCTTCATGTTTGTATCAATCATTATGAATAATAATCCATTTCTATTTAAATACTTACCATAATAAATATTATATTATAATCTCTATAGATGGATTATTTACTTTTAGCTAGACCATCCATCAAGATTTTAAATTTGTTTAGCCATTTCTATTATATCTTTATATGTAATCCAATACTGATCAGCCACCTGATTCTCTTTCAACTGTTCATATCAAATTAATGTATTGAAAGTAGTGATTCTCCAATATTTTGATCTTTTCTTTGACATGAAGATTATCTCAAAAATAATCTAATTTAACAACCAATACATTGAAGCTTTTCAACTAGATCTTCATAGGTAGTGGTAGCTTCCTTTTGTCATTTCCAATATGAGTACGGGAAAAATGTTTAATTTTTAATTGGGAGTATACTCACTTTATCACCCATGACTTTATTACTTATTAACTTTTACATGTATAGAAAATAAAACTATAATACAAAAGATACTTCAAATATAACCCTTTATATTTGTTGTAAATACCATCATTGAATCTAAATTTAATTACTTTTCTCCTTAATTTATCGACATGAAATGAAAATGATGGAATCATATTCTATCCCTTACATGACATAAAGGGGAAGGTTTTATCATATTAAATATTATCTTTTAATTATATGAAACACATCTTCTCCTAATGTAACTTCCATCCACTTTTCAGTTTCATAAATAATTTCCTAAGAGAATAAATGTACAATATTTTATCTTAGTTGGGTTACATATAACAAAAAATCAATGTCTAATTGGGATAATCCTTTGTCTAAAACAAAAGTGGATATATTAAAAAAATGTATTGTTTAGTTACTCACTTAAATGTGACCTAAACTATAATTTTCACTAATTATGGGATCGTCATGATTTTCATGAATTATCATAAACATGAAATTCATTGAAACATATACATGAAGACTTTTCAAATATAAGGTGTACCATCACCATTTGGTAAGATAATATGTTCCCATTGATAATAAAAATAATTTTGATTTTTTAAATTTAAAGTAGAATGAAAATCATACCACATACTTTATATTTTTAAGGGGCTATCCAAAATTATATATTTATCAGAAATTTTAAATTTATAAAAACATCATCTATTTAAAAGGTACTCCTCAAGAGATTCTCTCTATGTAAAATCCTAGAGTTAAAAAACATAGATTTGGTAATAATAATATATTATTGGTTTAGAATACAAGAGTCCCAAAAAGGATTTATAGTTTATTATTATTGGAATACCATATAAATACATACATTACCCTTGAAAACATATGACCCATCATTATTATTTTTTGAGAACATTATTAACCATTCCATCATATCCCTAAAAATAACACATAGTCCTCCTCAAGGATTCATGGGGAATGGAAAATAAATAAGGGTGATCATAGATTCTCAAAAATAATTATTACACAGTAGAAGCTTACATTCCAATAACATTAAATAAGTGTTATGATAAGAATAAATGAACAATATGATACCATCATCCACTAAAATCGAGGGCTTGATATATAAATTATAATAAATTAAAACATAGATAATATTTATCATTGTTCTCATACTTATGGAATTTATAATACCACACATTAAAAATTTCTTTCAAGGACACGTGCCAAGACACTTTCCAATCACAGGAACATGTATACACCAAAATCAAACCTATTTTTTCTCATGAGACCTTTTGATGCATCATGGGTATATACAAATTTGGGCCCCATTTGTCCCAATATTATGTCCAATACAACCACCATAAGCGTCATTGGGATTTTTTATAATATTTCTTTAGGAACCTCTTACTGTACAAAACACGTATATCATTATAATGAGAAATATAGAAATAAATTACTTCCCTATTAAATAGAATATTGTGGATGTCTTGGAGAGAATACTTAAATGAACTTAGATGCCAAGGGGTATAATCAATGTAATAGTTAGTAGGTTATCCATGAAAGATAAAAATTTTGTTTAATAATTTTCATTGGTATGAGACCAACAAAATTTTAGGATAAATTTTTTATAATGGTTCATTTGTAGCATGTGAATATTCTAAAGCATATCCTATAGGAGTGTCTCACTGGGTGTGCATTCTTAAGATTTTTTGTCATACATCAAGGTGTTGACCGAGTTAATGATCAACAAATACTTTTATGGTGATTACCATAGGTGAATTTTTACCACAGTTGTAGCCACATTCCATTAACCAAATATGGAGGTATTTTCAACTAACATACAGACAAGTTAACTTTACCAAAACATAGTATGGGTTTTGCATAGTAAAAAATGGAACTCTTGAATCAAAAAATAGGATATATGTACAAAAATATAAAAATATAAATTAAATTAATTCCATGAGTAATATGAAAAAAATTATTCTATAGAAATTTATGTAACACATAATATAGAATAGGTGGTGATTAAAAATGTGTCCCAAATAGCGAAAACTGAGATGGAAAAACTCCACTTATGGATTGGGTAACAATTCAATCACAACCTCTTGAAAGAAACTGGGATTAAACATTATATTAAAATACAATGAATAAATACATTTCATGATATAACATCTCAAATAGTAAGTATATACACCAAAAAAGGAAATTATGTGTATAATACCAAACATATCTTAATGATGGGAGTTTGAGATGGAAATCATATACCACTGATCATGAATTCCATTAATGTAATTTAATCTCCTCTATCATAAACATATTTTTATTTATAAATTGATTTATAATCATAATATTATCCAATTACATATATACACTCTATATATAATCATTTTATATATGAATTTTTATGATTCTCCACATCGATGTTTATAGTTTTGATCATTTGTACTAGTTTCATAATAGTTATATTCATTTGTATTCTTCTTTAAAAATTAATAATTAATAATTAATTAAATTTATTTTAATAATTATTTTAATAATATATGATTTTTAAAATTCCCTTCATGAGGGTTTTATAACTTATCCTTGAAGATGAAGTCGATGAAAATCAGGTGTTGGTAATTTTTGAAAAACATAGGGTGTTTACATAATTGATGAATTATATATTGATATAATATCTCTACAAAAAAATTAATTTAAAATGTGTATCATATTATACCATTAATTGAGTTCCCATAGTAATTCATGTTATAAATTCAAATTATTGTTCAAGTAGGTGGTTAAACAGATACAAACATGAACTTACCCGGATTTAATGAATTATTAAAAGATGTGTTTGTTGTAATGTCATTATATCATAATCATAAAAATATTAGTTATAGTTTATATTGAGATATTTCATAATATTATGTAATTATAATAAGTAATATATAAGAAAATATTTTTGTTTTTAAATAAAATATTGTCTTCTTTACACTCTTATTTTAAACGATTTAATAATTGAACATCATTTATTGATCATATCAATAGATGGTTCTATAATTTGGAATACGAGGACCATGATGATATCATAATCATCATATTTACACTTGAATATAATATTAATAAACAAATTGAAAATGTAATGAATGAAAACGAAACTTGTTGTGTCATGAAGGCAGTTGTGTGTGCAATCCATGAAGTTATGATTTTTTTTCTTAATGGATGAGGTATGTGAATAAATAATGTTAATATCATAAATATAAGTACATTTGAGTATATAAAAAATATAATATCATTATATTAGTGTGTATAGAGAAAATTTGAAACACGAAAATTCGGATGAAAGATTAATTAGTTGAAAATACTCAAATCAGGGACATAAATTTTTTGGATAACCATGAAATAGAGGTTAGAGGCCCCTTTTATAAGTTGTGATAATGAAAACATTTTAAATATGTCAAATTAATATAAAAAAAGAACATGTTTAAAATTAAATGTCGATCCAAAAATAAGAAATAATTGTTTGGGGAATATATTAGGTTGATAAACACAACGTCCAATCAATTCTATATATGTTTTTTTCATGTTTAATGCCCATTACCCCATGAATTGTTACTTTTTCAATTTTATTTTTTTACCACGTTAACCAGTTTTTAAGCAATGTAACATAATATTTCTGAAAAAATATAAACTGATCCTTATTATATAATTATACTTATTGATACAAAATTTGAAATCCATTATTATGATTCAATTTATTTAAGTTTTAAAAACTAATTTTAATTTGAAAAATGTATAATATATTAAACAATTTTTGACAAAAAAATTTGTTGAGTTTCAAAAAACCAATAATGATTTCTTAAATTATATTTAATATTTTAAAAAGAATAATTTCAATTTTAAAAAGGATATTATTTTAATTATAGAGTTTAGTAAATCTATTATATACAAAAAATTTCATAAAAGTCGTAGTATTCAAAATATTGATATATTTCAATATCAAACTAAAAATAATTTTTTTAAATAAATCCCTGAAATTTATCTAAGGAAAAATCATTATGAAAAATTAAAAAATCATTTTTATTTTGTTTAAATAAAAATATATAATTAATAAGTATTTTTTAAAATATAATAAGGAATAAAGGCTCTTTAGAGTGTGTTTTTTTTGTTCGTTTAGAATATAGTGTTAACCCATTATAGTAAGGTATCAGGTATTTCATTCTCATCGCACCAAAAAATAATTTCATCCTCAAAATTGTGGAATACATTATCTATTAAAAAAGTGTTCATATCCCTTCCTCATAGATTCTTAGGGTTCCCATTTTACCTCTTCTAGTCTGTTATTTCCCTAAAGGATTTTAACAACCGAGTTTTCCGATTATGAAATACTTGATATATGGTGTTAAGAATATGGATAGTGTCTTCATAATAAGACAAGTCATGATCTACCTGTATTCAATTATATGTGATCACATGAATTGGATCTAACAAGTATTTACTTGGTAATGAAACATTGAATACATGATTTACTTTATAATTTTTCAGTGGAAAAGTGAATAAGTTATATAAAACAGTAATTATTTTTAGTATTTCAAAAAGACAAATTTACATAGGGCTTAATTATCCCCACCAACCATATACTCTGACTCTATTTCATGGTGAAACAATTAAGAATAGATAATCCCCAACCCAAAATTCAAAGTATTTCCTTCGATTATCAACATAATGCTTTTCTCTAATTTTATCTATTTTATTGTGATCCTAAATAGTTCACACAATCAAAGTTTTATCATCCAAAATCTCAAGAAAAACTAAATTTTTCTCTCAATATTTTTCACAATAGGCTATCATAAAAAACATCTTCCAATAAAATTATTTATATGGTGTCATCTATATCTTCAAATAGAAATTATTATTGTATTAAAATTTCACCAAAGGTCGATGCTAATCCCACATACGTTGAAAGTCAAGAGAACATGAATTCAACATGTATTCCAAAGTATTGAAACTAATTTTAGACTTTTCATCACTCTAGGGATGATAGAATGTTCTTAAATGTATCTTTGTGTTGAGATCAGCTGAAAGAAACATCTATAATTTTTATTTGAAGTGAGGGTCATGATCTGATACAATTGATATAAGATCCCCATGAAGCATTGTGATTTCACAGATATAGATCTAGGAAATAGTCTCAAGTGGTAGATAATCTCTTATCACTATGAAATGTGTATAATTAGTACAATGATCAATTTTAATCTATATAACATCATTTTTACTTGAAATCATTGGGAGTTCAGTGACAACATCCATTGTAACATTTTCCCACATCTAGATAGGTATAGGTATATATTGCATGAATCAATTTGGATGTTTAATTTTTTCCTTCACCTGCATTCATATGAAGCATATGGACACATAGTCTGTAATTTATTACTTCATACCATTTTACCCGAAATTTCTTCTTTGATCTATTTTTATGTATGAAGAAATTATAGCTATGTAATTCATATAGAAGTTAAATTTTCAATTCATGTATCTATGGAACACATAACTTCTTCCCTAACTTCATCACTCTATCTATATAGATAAATTTAATCAATTTCTCATCATTGACTTATTTAATCATCCCTCACATGTTCTTATCATACTATTCGGAGTGTTATATCATTTCTTGCAAAGTTGGTTTATCAATTTCTTGAAAAAGAAAATATTGCTCCACATTCTTGAAAATAACCACATCCATATTTACTAGATCTATGTGTATTTTATTATTTTTAATCATTAACATGTTCATAACTCCATGGTACCACCTAATCAATTCATTACCCATAGTTTTTTCCATCCCAAGGTTGTAGTTTAGGGAGAAATCATAGTCCTTGGGTAGTTTCAACCATCCTTTTTGTCTCATTTTCGACTCCTTTTATGATTATATACAGTTAAGGAACTTATGGTATATATATATATCACATATTTTTTACATGAATTTATTGTCTCTATATTTTAAAAGAAAAAAATATGGCTTCATGATTTAGGTCATGAGTTTTATAGTTCTATTCTTGGATTTCCAATTTCTATGATGTATAAGCAATCAACCCAAAATTATTCACAATGAAACAACCAAGTATTTTATTTTATGAATCAATATATAAAAATAATCCTTACTTACATGATGATAGAGTCAATACAGATGAATTAACCAGTCTCATATTCAACTCTTTATATTGTTCTTCACATTACCTTTACCATGTGAATTTGACCCATTTATTTGTTAACAATGTTAATGGGTTGGAAAACCAGAAAAAATGTTCAACAAAATACTTATAATTACCTAATAATACAACAAATTGGTAGATATTTGTTATGTTTTTATAGTGTATTCTATTATTTGAATACCTTTATCTTTGAAGGGTCAAAACTATCCCATCCATGGAGGAAATATGACCAAGATAAGTAAATTAATTGATCCAAAATTAAAAATTAATTTAAATTATTTATTATTATCATTTTTTTAGGGTCATTATAATTTTTTTCAAATAAATCTCATAATATTCATAGCACTAAGAGTATAATAAGATATAATCAATTAATACCACCAAAATGTTATCATGATAATACTTGAATAATCTATTAATCAAATCCATAATTATAATTTTTCACTAGTAAATCAAAAATTCATTACCATTAAATCATATTTTTTATAACTTATTTGAAATTATGTCTTTGATATATCATCCTTATTCACCCAAAACTACTAATAATCAGAGTGAAGATCGATCTTTGAAAAGTGTTGGGCTGCTTTATGTTGATAAATTAAGTAATAAATTAGTGGTAATGGGTACTCATTCTTTATAGTTATAGTGTTGATGACCATGTATTCAATTAAAAATCTCATTGATCCATCCTTCTTTTTCACAAATAAAAATAGGCTTACCATAGTGAGATATTCGGTTTTATAAATACTTCATAACTAAACTCATGCAAATATTTCTTTAAATTAAAAAACAAAACTAGTTTAAAATTTTAAGTAGTTTTAGATATTGTCCTTCCATTAATAACGAGTTCAATAGAGAACTAAACTTCATGCAATGATGGATGAACTAAAAATTCTTATTAAAAAACATAACTAAATATTTGTACCATAGGTACATCCTCTATTCTACGAATATCTTCCTCATGCACTAATGGTATTGGTTTTTATAATGTACCTTTCCCAATAGTAAAATAATTGAGCATCAAAATATTCTACCGTAAGCTTTCATTGGTTATAATGATGATATTTTTATCTTCACTAGTAACAAACTAATTTTCCATTCTAATAAGCTCTAGTGTGTTTCTTCCCATAGTTATTACATGTGAGAAATATCATCCTCTCCTTTTATATTTTTCCAAATTGTTCTTTACAAGATGCTCAAACGACATTTTATTCTCCTGGTATCATATGAATACAAATATCTGGGAGAAATAATGTTATATTATAATGGTTTTTTAGTCTATATACTTATATTATAAAATGTTTTTAGATATAAATAAATGTTGAATGCGTGGATTTAACCAATCAAATAAATGATCAATCTTTCTTTTTAGTCTATGTACATTGTCCATTGTGTGCCTTGGAAAAAATCTATAGTTAACCTCATATTAAGAAAAAAAACCTTTATCTATTGACTATGGTTGATAAATTCTATTTCCATTTTCTATCTCTATTCATGAGGTAATATTTTTTAGAGAATAACTCATTAAAAGATACTGATTCTGTGAAGTAGATCATATATTCATCTTTACAATTTTGAATTAAAAACCAACATTGGTCCACATTTCCCATCAGATGATAGAAAACCGTGATGAATTTTTCATTTTCATTTCCCCACAATGAAATAAACATTTTATCCATGGAATTGATTCATTTTTCAGATACCAATAGATAAATAGTTCTAATGAATGCTGGAGGTTGTTATCGCATTAAATGATACAACATAAATACACGATGTTGTGGATTAACATGTTAATCTATACAGGTTGGATTATTTTTTATAACCAAGGTAAACTAACATAATATGGTTATGAAATAATTATCCTCAACTCCATATTTATCATGTTTTATGATGGAATATCTCTTCATTGACTATGATTGTTAATATGGTTCTCAGTCCTCCCATTAGTCACCATCTTTCTATAATAGTGTACACATAATTTGATCATACCCTCAAATTGTAAAATATAATTAATATTATTCTTTATATGGTTTTCCCTAGAAATCCGAAGGGTTTTTCATATATCATTCATAATCTAACATGGTTCTTGTAAACCTATTCCCCAAGGATTCTATAAAACATAACCCAATACCAACTAGAGCATATTGGATTCTAGAAACCTAGAGACAATAGTTATTTTTAGTTTTTGGAATCGAATACAAGAGTTCCCCAAGGATACAATAGTTTCGAAGCCTTATAAGACAAGGTACATACATACATTACACTTGAAAACAAATGATACAATACAATCACATTGTGAGAAAAATATTAACCCTTTCATCATATCCCTAAAATTTAAACATATTCATTTTATTGGTTTTAATTGAAATTGAAAACAAATAAGGGAGAGATAAAATGCATAAGAGTCTCATAAAACGAAATAATACCTAACATAAACATGTAATAACAGATATGATAACTATAAATGTACAATAAGAATCCACAATCAACTGAAACATATGGCATGTTATATCTTTGATATTAAATAAAAACATGGATAACAATAACCATTGATCTCACATTGATTTAATTATTAATTTAGAACCTCAAAACATTATTTCAAGGGCTTTTTCCCGGACAATATTGAATTTTGGTAATAGTTTTATAGTAAAACCCAGCCTATTTTGTCTCATGATCCCTATTAATGTATCGAGTGGCTAAATAATTTCATGACAAACCCATCACCTGATTATGTCCAATGTATTCATCATAAGGCTCATTAATATATTTCCTACCATTCACATAGGAATCTATTACTAAAAATATTGTTTATCCTTATAATGAGAAATATAGAAATAAAATAATTCCCCATTCAAAAGAATATTGTGGATGTTTAGGAGAACATCCCTTAATAAAATTAGAATATGTGGTGTATCATAAAATTAAAAGGTAGTACACTTATTAATGAAATACAATAGTGATAGTACCGTAAATGTATTAGGTTATCCATGTAAGATAGTATTTGGGTTCAATAGTATTCATTGATTGGAGAGCAAGATAATGGTAGGAAAAAACCACCATCATGGTTCATTAATAGCATGTAAATATTCCAAGCCTTATCACTTGAGAGTGTCTTTCCAGGTGTTTAGTCCCAGGACAACTCATTGTGAATTTGGGTATTGATTATTTCAATTCTCAAAAAAACCATTTTGTGGGGATTTAACCTCAGTTCATATGTTCTATTACTGTATCCACATTAAAGTATCTAAGCCTGGATTAATTTTCTCTGGAATTACACACACTTTTACATTAACAAAACATAGGATTGTTTTTTCACTATGGAAAAGGTAAATATTGAATAAAAAAATTAGATAGGGATAAAAAAATATAATTTTAAATACCTATAATTTAGTGAGTAATTTGGCAGAAATAATTATATGTAAATGTATTCATCACAAAAAATATAATAGCTGGTGATTATAACATGAGTCTCAAATAAAAAAAAATTGAGATGAAAAACACCATTTATGGCTTGGGTAGAAATTCAATCATAATATATTGAATTAATAGGGATTAAATATGATATTAAAATATAATTAATAAAGTAATTTTATTATATATAATCTCAAATAGTTATTATGTACACGATATAACTTAAATTAGGGGCATAAGACAAAACATTTCTCATATAGTGGAATTTGGGACAGAAAACCCTGACCTCTTATCAGGAATTACATGAACATAATTTAACATATTATAAAATATAAATATTTAACTAAATCACTTTATTAATAACATTAATCATATATATTTTCATCAATACACTTAAAAAATATTCATTTTCTACATGAATTCTTTAAATTCTCTATACCAGTGTTTTAAGTTTTGATTGTTTATAGTAGTTTCATATTAGCAGTGTTCATATTTATTCTTATTCCAAATTTTATTATTTATAGGTCATTTAATATACCATCATATATAATTTTTATTAATATATAATGTTTCAAATTCCCTTCATTTCTATTTTATAACTTAAGCTTGAATTTGATGTTGATAATAAGCATGTTTTTGGTTTTTTACCAAAAAAGTGTACTTCCTTAATTTGTGAATTATATATTTGTAAACTTTATTGAAACCCATTATAAAATATTTATTTTATCATTTATAACCTAATATAATTGTAATTATTTTCCCACAAGTATGGCTCAATTAGGTGGTTAAACTGACCCAAACATGAACATACTTTGATTTAATGAGTGATTATGAGGTGGTTTGGTTGTAATGTCATTATACCAAAATCAAAAATATATTTTTTTAGTATTTATTAGTGAGATATTTCACATTTTTAAGGAAATATAATGATAATTAATCGATATGAAAACCATACATGATTTGAATAAAATATTATCTTCTTATAACACTTATTTTAAATGATTTAATTAAGAATAAACTTTTTTGATATTGTCATAAATATTTTATGTAATTTTCCATTACAAAATTTTAAAATATATAATAAAAATAAAATTTACACAATCATAGTATCATTATATCCAACCTTGTATGTTTGTGAACGAAATACAAAACATGTTGCAACTTGGAACCAGTAGTAATCACAATGTATGAAAAAAAGTTAATTTTTCTTACAAGATGGTGTATATAAATAAATAATGATAATAACCATAATATAGTAACATTATAGTGTATAAATGATAGAAATACCTTTCAAAACCCATGTAATGATATCATAAATTACTTTCAAGTTTATTATTATAGTTATATCCATTATAAATATATTAAGTAATTTTTTTAATTTAAAAAGTTAATAGTTTTAATTAAATAACGTTATTATAAGGTTTTATTTAAAACATAAAATGACACAGAGAAAATATAAAGTAGGAACCTTGTATTCGAGAGCATTTATGACACGCGCCACCAAGCGCGTAAGGGAATATAATATCTCGAGACTCTACTATATATTTACTATTTAAAATAGGCTCTAAATATTTCAATGGATGAAATACAAAGTTATATTTCATTAAAATAAAGATAAAACATTCTATATAGCTTACGTTATACAAAATAGAAACCTTCCTCAATGGATTGCGTTACATGAAAGATCGAGTTTTACCAAATAACTATGTATTATTAAATTATTATTATTTAATATAATAGGATATAACGTAGGCATTATGTTATAATTTTTGAATAATGATAACTAAATTAAAAAAATCTATGGTTTATATAAATATAAAATGAATTAATTTGATACCAATTAATGAGAAATGGAAATATGAAGCAATTGGATATAAAAATAAATATTTTTATTTTTATGCTACCAAAGGAGTTTGGTCTTTATAAACATAATTAATTAAAATTATTGAATTATTTTAATGAAATATATATTTTATGTAATCAATAAAATATTTTTTTTATATTTATCCATTAGGTATGATATGCATTATATAATAACAATCACTATTTACACATAAAACCCAATACTTTTTTATAAAGTCATTTTTACCACATTTTAATAGAAACCCATGATTAAATATTAATTTGGAAACTTAAATTGATTTAATAAGTCAAAATAAACTTTATATTTGAAATATAAACATAAAAATTAAGTTAGGGTAAATTTTTGATATTTTTCAAAAAAATATAATTTTTAATGAATAGTTAAAAATACGGAATTTTAGTTCAACAATTATTTTTCATTGAATTTATTTATAAGGTTAAATTATGATTTTATTTGGTTTTAAAGTTTTTTTAGATAATATTTTTAAAAATAAATGCAATCTATGTCATTGTAATCAATTTTAGATAGATATTTATTTTAAAAACACAACAAACATTTAGACGTTTTCACTTTAAAAACACACATTATCATCTTGTCTGTGGGTTTACATTTAACACAATTTCAGCAACATCTATGATTGTAATTTGAAAATATGGATTTCATATTTTTAATAATTATAATTTATAATTTATAACAATACCTACATCATTTTTGACTGAAATTAGTAGTGAAAGTAATTAAAATTAATTAAAATTACTAAGACTTATTTAATCTTAATAAAAGACTAAACCTTTAACTTAGGGGCCCAAATGACATATAAACATTTCAGAAACATATTTTATGGACATAATAATTAAATTAGACTAAAATTATTGATTTTTTTGGTATGATTATTTTAGGTAATAACATGTGTACACATAACTTGTTTTTGAAACCTCCATGTGAATCCATTTCCTTCACTTTAAATGGCCACTACCTCTCCCAAGTATTTACACGTCTCAAACAAATTTATCTCATCAAATATAGACCGAAATTATTTCATAAAGTCCATCCCATTTAACTTGAAGCCTCAATTGGGCTATATAACAATACAAAGAAGCCTTTGGGTTCATACTAAAAGGAGTTACCCGATTAAGAGGTAACATTTTTTCCTTAACCTATTCAGTTTTATTTCTATTATACAACCCATAATATATACTAATTATATAATTGTGTAACAAATAAAGTATCATACATAAACTAGTATGTTTTTCTTCTAATTTTTCGACCTACACTTACACACAATTCCATCTAATGGGATACAAACATAATGTTTCTATGTACGAGAACTATTGTCTCACGAAAGGATGATTGCTCATTTTTTCCTTTACCATCTCTCATGGTGGAAATTATGATGGAAAATATTATTATATATTTCATATATTATATTTATTATTTATTTTTACTTCTTTATTTCTTTTATTAAACATACCTTTAATAATTTTTAGTTTATGTTAACTTGATTACATCGTTTGAGGAAGTGTGGATTACCGCCCCCTCAAAGCGATGTGATTTTTTACACTATACATGGAAAGTATAAATGATGGTTTTAATTAATAATATGTGGAATAAAAAATTAAATATGATATGAATTAAATGATTAACATTATATAAATATACTATTTATAAATAATTTTTATTATTACCCTTTCACAAACATAAAAAGTTAAAAAAACATTTGTGGATGTGTAGACTACAGCCTCCTTGACACGATGTGATTAATTTTACATACAAAATTATATATATATAAGTATATATGATTAAATTAAATAGTTTTTATGATATATTTTCCATTATATAAAAATGTAGTGTTTCTTACCTTCTTTCCATAACGATCATTAACAAATGGGAATGTTACTCATGCACATGTATGTCCTACCATCTACATCATCGTAATGTTGATCCATTTTTCATAACCATATTAAATTATTGATTTTAAAATTATATTTTATGTATACTATGTGATTATTATTTTTTGGGATATTTTATATAATGACCCATTTGATGATTTTTTACCTACCAAAGTTGTTTTTGGCACATAAACTGAATTTAGTCAAAACACATGAAGTAAACATAATTGTTTAATTAGTTGTATAAAAAATTGTAATAAGTGAAATAAAATTAATGATAAACATGAAAAATATTATAAATAAATTATAAAATTAACATAATTTTATTATACATGAGGTTAAAGGACGTTCACCCAAATAAAAACTCAATGTAAGGGATTCTCATCTCACATTTTACATCTGTGAGTAAATGTCATGTTCACCACATTCATATTTTTTGTGGTGTATATATTGCACCTTTTATTATATTATATCATAATCATTTTATATTCATGTTTTTTTATACGTTGATTTAATGTTTTTCCTCCATGAGGATTATTATTTAAAATGTTTTAGTGTGGTATGATACACTTTGGAATGTATAAATATTATTTTCCTCAACAATAACTTTAATGATCTTTCAATATTATTTCTATTAGAGGAAATTATATGAACATTTTTCAGTGAAACCTTTATTTTTATTGACTATTATTATTCATGACCATTTCTAATTATTCATTCCATTTTTCCACTCTTTGATACTCAAAATGTTTGGTATTTTTTTAATGAAAACCTGACTTTGTATATTTCATTTTCAGAAGAACCTATTTTCTTCTAAGAACCATGTTTCATTAAAATGTTTACATAAATGTTTTTCAAATGATTTAGTAAAGGTATTTTTAATATTTTTAATATTTTATCTATTTTTTCAAAGGAAAATTCTATTCTCTTCCTAAACAAGGAATTTTTTAACCTTTTATTGTGCAAAAAGAATATTTTTCTACCTCATACGACTTATAATCATTTAACTACTATAGTTTATTTTATGATTCCATTTAATATTAAATGGGTTAAATTGTAATTAAATTAATTTTAAAAGATATTTTCAATGAAAAGGATTACCAAAACAACATGATATTTTACTCTAGAATATTTCTAAAAGATATTTTTATAATAATTCCAGTTATTAATGAAAACAACCTTTTATTTTAATCCACATGGGTTTTGTTGTATTTATAATATCCTTAAACATCCTATGGATGTATTATGATTTATTTTACCAAATAAAATATTCACATTCACTTCCTTGATTCCTTTTAGTCCCCTTTAAATATTTATTTTTTTATGACCATTTGACGTTGAATTTCCCCTAAATATCCATATCATTTTTATAGATATGATTATTTCCTAAACCATATACCATTATTCATATGATTTTTACTATTTAGTTTAATTGATTATTTGGGAAAATATTGATAATTCCATAGAATTTTTCAATATGGATATTTGATAAGGAATATTGCTTATTCAATATTGGATCTGTTTTTGACTTGCAATACATGGGTTATGGACTATTTAAGGCAAGCCCTATATGTTGGGTCCTGTTAATGGAGGCCCCTCGATGCACGAGTAGTCTCACTAGATGATTTAGTTATGAATATTGGTAATGTATGAACTATCTCTTGATGATAAATATATTATGTTTCTAGAAAAAATGGCGTTCAATAATTAAGCATGTCCCTCATTTAGTCTTAGTTGTTATTCATCCATGAAATATAGTGTCGACATATCTATGGGTGCATTTAATTTTCAATTATTTATATGGACTGGGTTTTAGTTTCTTACCTTTCCATATTTATTTTTCTATATCTAGTTATTTTAATTGAATTTGTTTCCAGTTATTATATTTTGCACATTTTTTACGTACATCAATTCAGTTTATTGATTATATGGCATGCGTGTTTAGTTATTTAATTGTCTATATTGATTATTTTTATTATTTCTTCATTTTGTCCATTATCTTTTTCCATTAATTAGCTTTTTAGGTCACCATTGTTATGTTTATTTTCCCAAGAATCCTAGAAGTATACAATGAATGATATGAAGGGATTTACTAGATGTATTGTAGTTATTATAGAATTTAGATATTTTGAAAGAAGAAGAAAATTATGTTCTAATTAGTGTATTTTTTTTCTCAAGTACGTATCTTGTTTTCCTAGACTAATAAACTCTCAGTCCTTCGGGATTTGAATCCTTGTAATCATGCCAATGTAATAGTAACAGACACTATATTCAGGCCTTCTGGGATCGAGTTGCTAAATTTGGTATCAAAAGAAGTTTAGTAGATATATTGGGAAATATATTAAGTAAAACATAGTTTGGAGAATGTAACCCTAAGTTATATTTTTAGGGTAAGTATAGAATAAAATCCTATAAATTTGTTAAGGTAGATATTATGTGGGTCTTATAATAAATACATCTCTATATAGATACTATAAGTGGAATTGGTTCAGGAATAGATGTAACTAGGATTAATAACTCTGATAAGGTGTTCATGGCCTGACTCGGGGTACCCTGGTACATGAAAATGAGCCTTATTTTAAGTCTAGTTTGACAATATTAGCTGAAATGTTTAGGATAATTCATATTTTATTTACAAACTATTATGAAATATTTTGATGATAAATATCCAAGGTTAAATCCATGGTGTTTTTGATTGGAAATAAGGTGTTACGATTTAGAAATCATAGAAATTATATTGTGGATAAACCCCTCGACCATGGAAGGACCTATGTTGAAATAAATGTATGATGTATATATATATACGGGTTGTATTTAAATCCTTAGCTAAAAGTATATTTATTGATTAACATAATTTTAATGATGTCCCTTATATATATTTAGTAAATTATATTAATTTGGTTTTTGAAAAGGATAACTTGTAATCCATGTGAAAACTAATAAAATATCGAAATTATAAAGGTCTTGAACCCATGGCCTGTAGAAGATAAGGGTTTCACAGCAACCACTGACCTATACAATGATCTGGTTAAATTTTTATGGTTTTTTGTTAAACAATTTGATTAATAAATATGAATTATGACCCAGTAGTATTGATTTTTATGTGTATATATATAAATATTAACCATATTAGTTTCCAAAATTATTTAATGAAAAATAGACATAATTTTCACTCAGTTTTAGGCCTTATGATCCATTAGAAGTATATTTTTTCACTACAGAAATAAAAAAAAAGAGCTTTGTTGGAAATTAATTTTAGGAAGTAAAAGAATAAATTATATTTTTATTGAAGCATAACCAAAAGATAGGATTTATCATATGAAACATAAAACTATCAATTAAGTATGTTTGCTTACAATTTTTGGAAAACGAATTAGAAATAAAATGTTTTCCTAATACCTTAATTTCTGTGGAATTGATTGCCTTCTAAATCATCGAAGATTTATAGATTTGAGGTCGTCTAATTTATATTGATCATGAAATTGTTTGTGATTGATGGCCCCAATCACTCTTTATAAGTATTTAATATTTTCATCCATGTATGTATCTCAACTTTCACCTAATGTTCTCTTACATAGAGATATAGTTACACGGTATTCCATGTGAACTATGAACTTTCCATTATATTGTTTATTAAGGGTGATATATAAACCCTTCTCATGATGTGAAATTTCAAATATAGAAATTATAAAACAATATATCACCGTGATCGATTTTAAATTTTGAGGATGCAATTTAAATAAGGTGGGTAGAATGTGATTTCCCAAAAATATAATGTAAGAACCTTGTATTGGACAATGTATTTGACACATGACACCAAGCCCATAAGGGGATATAATATCTTAAGACTATTCTATATAATTTAAATTTAAAATAGATTCCATATATTTAAATGAACACAAAATCGAGTTATCTCGCATAACATGCAAGTCCAACGTTCCTCTATAGCTTGTGTTACATGCAAGATCAACCTTCCATGATGGCAAGCATTACACACAAGGCCAAGTTTTACCAAATAAAATTTTATTGTAAAATTGTTATTATTTAATATAACATGACATAACATAGATTTTTTGTTAGTTTTTATGAATAATATTAACTAATTTATGAAAATTAGAACCAATTGGATATTAAAAGAAATATTATTATTTTAATGCTTCCAAAAGAGTTTTTTTAGAAAACATAATTATTGAATTATTTTAAGGAAATATTTTTTATATATACAATCAAATAATTTTTATATTTATACATTAGGTTTTATAGGAATTCTATTTTTAATAGAGAACCCATGTTGAATCACAATTTTGAATATTTAATTCATTTAATAAATCAAAATAAAATTTTATTTGAAATATGAGCATAAAAATTAAGGATACGGTAATGTTTGGATATTTTTTTGAAACATATCAAATTTTTAATGAATAGTTAGAAACAATAAAATTTATATGAAAAATTTTTTTTCATCTAATTTATTTATAATTTTAAATTATAATTTTATTTAGTTTTGATGTTCAATTAGACAATATTTTTATCAACTAATTCAATTTAATTTATTTAATTAAATAGTAATTTTTTATTTATTATAAAAACATTGAAGAAGATTAGATGGTTGTAGATTAAAAACATGCATTTTCATCTTGTCTGAAAGATTAAATATAAAATAAAGTTCATCAAATTATATTATTTGAATTTTAAAAAATTGAATTATTATTGGAAATAATTAAAAATTATTGTTTATAATAAGGACTTGTTTTTGGTCCAAAATTATTAGTGAATGTGAATAACATTAATTACAATTATTAAGGTATAATTAAGCTTAATAAAGAACTAAAACAAAAAATTAGGTGCCCAAATGAACACTCCACTTGTAGAACACCCATTTGATGTCAATTATTCATCTATATTCCTTAAATTATTGAGATTAGTTTGTTTGGTATGATATTATTTAGGTTTGAACATGTGTACACCTAACTTGTTACCCAAAATTTCAAGTGAGTAATTTTATTTTCTGATAAAAGGCCACCACCTCTCCCCATTCCTCAACCCTATCAATCCACTTTGTTTCATACAATATCATGCACAATATATTATTAATATACATCACATTTACCTATAACCCTCCATTTGTTTATTAATACTTCAAAGGAATCCTTTTTCTTTAAACCAAAAGACTTACCAGATTAAGAGGTGACATATTTTCCTTAACCAATTTAGTTTTTTTACATTCTCCGACACCCAAAATATTATTATTATATTCTTTCATAACAAAAAAAATTTCAAAAATATAAAGGTATTTTTTTATATTATATGTGTTTTATCTACACTTACACAAAGTACCATCTAATGGGTAACAAATATAATGTTTCTGTGTATGGCGTACTACTACCTCAAAAATTGATGATTGTTCATTTTTCCTCTACCACCTCTCATAGTGGCCATTACGATAGAAAATATTCTTATATATGATGTATATGATATTTCTTATATCATTATACTTATTTAATCCTTTTGTTAAACATACCTTCAAAACTGTCTATTTTACATTAATACAATAACATTGTTTGAGGAAGTATGGACTACCCCCATTGAAAGCGATGTGATTCATTCACCCTATACATTAAATGTACAATGGATTATTTAATTAAAAATATGTGAAAATAAAATATATTTATGATATTCATAATGTAATTAAATTTACTTAAATACACTATATATATATATATATATCTAATTTTCTTTATTACGCTTTCAAACACTTATAAAGTGATAATGTCGTTTGTGGACGTGTGGAATACAGCCTCCTCGTCATTATGTGATTCCTTTTACAACACAATAATTATATATATAATTATATAGGATTAAATAAAATTATATTTATCATATAATTATCAATCTAGGAAGATGTGTTGCTACAAACCTTCTTTATATATGGATCATTGAAAAATGGGATCATTACCCATGTGGACATGTCGACTACCGCCCCATCATCACAATTTGAGTCCTTTTACATAAAAATAAATATATTTGACTAAATAAAATTATATTTATGGCATAATTATCAATATATAAATATATGGTGTTAATTAACTTTTTTTTAAAATGATTATTGAAAAATTCGAACGTTGCTCATGCGTACGTAACACCTACAGTCTCTATGATCTTAACATTGGTTCATTTTTCATTAAAATATTTATTGATTCATTTTAAACGTATAATTTTTTTATATTATTTCATTATTATTATTCTGTAGATGTTATATAATTACCACATTGTTGATAGTTGACCTACCATAAATTTTTGGCAAAAAATATTAATTTTTTCAAAACACCCAATGTAAATTGAATTATTTAAGTAGTTGTATACAAAATAGAAATTAGTAAAGTAAAAGCATTGATAAACATGAAAAAGGTTCTAAAGGAAATAAATAAATTATCATATTTTTATTATATAATATGTTAAAGGGTGTTCACCAAAATTGAAAATTTTTATCTCACTTTTTACATCTATGAGAAAAATGTCATGTTCACCACTTAAATATTTTGTGTCGTGTATATACTACTCATTTATTGTATATTATCACATTAATATATTTATACTCATGGTATTTTATACATTCATTTAATATTATTACTCAATGAGGATTATAATTTAGAATGTTTCAAAGTGGAATGGGACACTTTGGAATGTCAAAAGATGATTTTCCTCTACAAATTTTTTTGATCATTTAATGGTATTTCCATTAAAAGAAATTATATAACAATTTTTCAGTGAAAAATTTAATTTTCCCTCCTATATTTTTTCATGATAAATTTAATGTATTAGTACCATTTTAACAATCTTTTATACTCAAAATTCATTAGAAAATGTTTTTATGAAAACTGAACATTGTTTCTCTCTTTAGTTGGAGAACCCATCTTCTTCTAAAATCCATGTTTTATAAAAATGTTTTAAAAGATATTTTTAACATGGTTCTTTAAATACATTTTATCAATTTTTTTTACCAATGTTTTCAAAGAAATCTTCTTGTCGCTTTCTAAAAAAGGATTTTTTTAATAATTAACCATGCAAAAGGAATGTTATTTTTACCTCATACAGCTTGTATGGATTTACAGGCCATCATTTCATTGAATCTTCCAATTCATGTTTAAAATTTTAAATTTTTAATAAAATAATTTGAAATGTTATTTTCAAAGAAAATGTGTTTCAAAACAAACAGATATTTTCCTAAAAAAGTTTCATAAAATATATTTTTATAATGTTTCTTTTAATCAATGAAAACAACACTGTATTTTACTCCACACAAATTATGATATATTAATAACATCCTTAATCTTCTTATGTTTGAATTATGATTGATTTTAATAATTATATATTTAACATTGAGTTATTTTATTACTTTTAGTTCCCTAAAAATATTCAACTTTCTATGATCATTTAACATTGAGTTTCCCATAAATATATATATCAGTTTAATTGATATAAATATGGACAAAACCTTGTAACATTTTTTTCTTATGACGTTTATATTGAATGTAAATTAATTATTTGGGAAAATATTGATAAATAAGTACACAATATTATTTATGGATATTTGAGAAGGGAAATTGTTTATTTGTTATGAGGAATGTTTTGGAAATGTAATACATTGGTTGGGGACGGTTTATTGAAAACCCTGTAGGTTGGGGACCAGTTAATGAAATCCCCTAGATGCATTAGTATTCGCATTGGATGAATTAGATGCATAAATGGGGAAATTTTAAACTGTCTTTTGATGGCAACAGAATCATGTTCTTGGGAAAAATGACATTGAATAATTAATAATTTCTCTCGATTAGTTTCAGTTATTATTAATCATTGAGATTTTGCACTGACATATCTATGGATATATATTATTTTTAGTTATTTAGATGGCTAGTGTTTTAGTTTCTTAACCTTCCATATTTATTTTTCCTTATATTGTGATTTTAATGACAATTCTTTCTAGTTATTACCATGAAATATTGTTTAAAAATATCCATTCAGTTTTTTGAGTACATTAAATGTGAGTTCAATTATTTACCATTCTATAGTGACTATTATAATTGATTTATTATTTCTTTCTCTATATTTTTTCCATACTATGAATTCGATCTCACCCTTGCTATGTTTATTTCCCTATAAATCCATGAAGCATACTATGAATCATATACATGGATTTACTAGATGGATTTGAGTAAATATGTTTGTTATTCATTTTGAAAGATGATTTTTTTTTGTTTTAATTAGTGTTTTATTTTTTAACATATGTATCTGGTTTAATAGGACTACTAAACTCTCGGTCCTCTAGGATTTGATTCATTGTAATCATGGCAATGTAATTGTATTAGACCTCACCTCTAGGCCTTCTACAGTCGGGAAACTAGAGTTTAATTTCCAAATTTTAGAATTTGGATAATATAAAATATTAATATCTTATTTAAATCAATATTTTATAAATTTACATTGGGTAAAATTTTGGAGTTATTCAGAAAATACTACTTTTTAGTGAATAGTAAAAAGTAAATTATTATTTTAATAAAGTCATTTATTTTCAATAAATTATATATTTTAAAAGTTATATTATGTTTTCAATATTATTTAAATTAAAATAATCATTATTTAGCTAATTTTAATCAACTTAATTACTTTTTAATCAACTTAATACTATATTTTAGTATAAGTTTTTTTATTTAAAAATAGGATTTGTTTAAAACTATTTTAAAGTGCATAATGTTTCTTCATTTTAATTAATTATAATAATAAGTAATGTTGAATGTTTTAAATTTAATTTATATATTATATATCAATAAATATTATTTAATATTCATAAAATGGTTATTATCAATCATAGAATTAATATAAAACCATCTTTTAATTGAAAAATACACATCTTCAAAACCGGGTTTTTGTCATGTCTACTGAATAATTTTACATTAAAATTTTCCACACTTATAAATTGAATTTTATGAAATTTATTCTATATTTTTAATCACAATAATTTATATTTTTTAATATGGTCAACATAATTTTTTACCATAATGAATAACGAAAATCGTAAAAATTAATTACAGTAGGTAAGGTGAAAAATAATTTACATGGGGTTTAAAATTAAAATATAAGAGTTAAAATGACGTGAAAACATGTTCAAAATATATTTTATGGATATATGTATACCTTATAATTTATAAATATCAATAATGGTCCATTATGGATCCTTTTGGCATGCGAAAACCATGGGTAAAAATATTTTCTTTTTAAAAATTCTATGTATGTCAGTCACCTCACCTATAAAAGGCCAACCCCTATCCACTGCACTTCAGAAAATAAAATCCATCTATATAGACCAATACCTACCATAATAAATTCCTAAATTCTCTCACTACAACATATATCGATTATTTTGATATGAAATCTTCCCTAATAATGATTTTAGTGCTTACTTGAGGAGGTTGTCTGAAGAAGAGGTATCGTGCTTAACCGAGACATTTATTTTTTTATTAATACACATCATTAAAATATTATTCAATAATGATTATATAATAAAAAAATCTAACATATACTTATATACTATTATTTTAATTTCATAAACTAAATCGACATCCTCTTTCATCGAATGGAATATGAAATCATCATTCGTGTGTACGGTGGAATACTGCCTTGGTAACTGATGTCATTCATTTTCCATCATCATCTCTTACTTATTATTATAATGATTGACATAAATTATATATATTATATTTTTAACCTATTTATACTTATATAGTTTTGATATTGTATATAACATCTTAATTATCATTCTATGGAGGATATGATAACGTTCCTCGTGCGTAAGGCCAACTACTGTCTCATGAAGCAATGTCATTCATTCTAAACTCATGAATTACATGGAAGGTAACATGTATAAAGATCATTAATTTATAAAATAAAAATTAAATAATTATTATATTCATAACATTTTTATCAATCTGAAAATATATCATATCATTATTTTTCTTAAACCAAAAAATGATGACATCATTCATGCATACATGTAGGATACTGACGACTTCCCAAAGAGCGTCGTCACTTCCCTCTAGGCATTGGGGGAAAATATAATTTACCTTTTATCCCAAACATTCACTAACTACAACAACATAGTGTAGTGGGAGTGTGGTGGTCGAATCTATAGAGAGAATGGTATTTGATTGGGAGATTCTATTTTCTAGACCAATATGGGGAGTCATTTTGGGAAGATTAATTGTTTGGTAATTTTTATAATTTCTAATTTAGGGTGACATTAAATGAATTAATAGGGTTCAAGATCATGTCGAGTATCTGGATGGAATATTTCCTTCAAGTCTAATTTTTGAAAGATCCGATTTTTTAGTTTGTGAAGTAAACATGGATCACTAGTTGACTTTGGTCTTAACCTCCATGATCTACCTAGGAAGTAGCTATTATATAATTAAAAAATAGAAATAGATTATGTGCATTATATTTGGATCTGTAGGGTAGAATGTTTCATAGGCTAGTGATTATATCTTAGTCTATTCCAATTAAGATAGAGTCATTTTCATGATTGTCCAGTGATCTGGGAAATTCGTTCAAATAGAATATACCATTATTTCATATCATAATTACTAATTCCATTAGGTTACCATGTTTCGAATTAAATATTTATTTAGATATTCAGATACTTCAAAATTGATCCCTACCCCTAAGAAGTTTAACTACTCTTTAGGGAAAGTGAATCAATTAAATAAGTACAAGAACGCATGACCACATGTTAATTTTTTGAAATAATCCCGTTAAAGGGTTTGGGGTTGTAATTAAAGGGATTAAAACATGCACTCTATAAATAGAAATTATAAATGAAAAACTTACTAGAGAGGGACTATTAAATTGAGGGTAAATATAGAAATTAAACTTAAAGAATTGACGAATATAGTTTCCATGGCTCTTGAATTAATAGAAATGTAAACAAATGAATAAATTTATAGTTTAGAAGGGGTAAGGGTGAATGGATTCACAAAGAAATGGGAGGGAAATGAGGAGCTCGTCCAAAAGGTTTGTCAAATGAGCTGCTTCTCTACTACTTATATAGATGTTTTCGTCACGATGTGTTCCATAGATACAGGACGTGTGCCGTTGATTCACATCATTATTATTAGATTTTGATCCTCAGTGTGGAATGCATATATCACATGAATTTAATATATTTGACTAGTTGCACGACATGTGTTGGTTGTTTATGAATTTTACCCCGTGTACAGCTGGCTTTTACGTGGAATCTTCATGGATTTCTCGCTATCTAGTTTGACTAGAATCACGGCATATATAGGGTGTACATAATGTTTAGCAGATTTTTCCTTCTAGATTTATGCCATGGTCATGACTTGGATTCATGACTTGGGTTAGGATGTGGTCCTCATGTACTCAACAGGAACATAAGCATCACAATAGGTACTTGACCATTTTTTTACATTTTCTACATTTTTTCCTCGAAACCAGTGAAGCATTTATTCCTAAAAATTATACACCTACCACATGAATTATTAATTAATTTAATGGAAAACTATGGAAAAATGATAGTAATATATATATATATACACAAATTTGGCTTATCAAACCCCTCAAACATGAACAATTACATGTCTTCAAGAAAGATTGTGTCATAAAAGATTTCAAAATGAATATGAAATTTGTAATGTAAGAAATATTCTTTATGACCATGAATTCAAAATTAAGTGTATGAATAAAATAGTTAACGATCCAGAATTATCCCTAGATAGAATGTTAGTCATTCCTCACCGGTTATCTTTTCAAAAAAACATTATATTCCTTTAATTAAGACATTTGAACTTTTTCTTATGTTATATGCCCAATTGTAATTTACCTAACCATTATTTTATCTCATCCCTCAGGGTAAAAATAGAAGTATATGTTTGCAATTCCACGTTGTAAATGTTCCTAACTATAGGCTTTCACTATTTCTATCATCTCTACTATAGAATGAAAATTATAAAATTAATCTTGATGACTTTATAAACATGGTTTTGTTGAATGTTGGGCAGTAGGAAGGTAGGTTAGATGTGAAAATTAGGCTCAAAATGGCGTTAATATGTAATGTAAAATTCATAGGTATCAATATAATTGTGATAAAGATCCAACTATTTGGTGATTTAAATTCATACTCCATTAAATCAGGTTACATCCATATGTATAACAATTATGTATACAATGAAATTATTATATTCCATTTATTTAGATTTTACTTCTTATTTTTTTATTTTTTCAATAGTTATGCCTCAGATGGATCTCACATCCACCACATTAACACAAATGATCCTTCAAGGGATTAATCGGTATGGGAAATGGTGATTTTTTACCTTCCTAGAACACAACCCTTTTCAATTTTTCTTTATTTTTATTCTTGATTTTTCAAATGAAAAAAATAAAAATGAGTTGTAGTAAATGGTATATAAATTAAAACCACATAGTCATGTGTGTGAAATACACATATCTGAATGTGGAATCATCCCATGGTTTATAAATGACACTCCCACACTTGTTCAATGAAAAAATTAGGTATTGTACAAGGATTTGGGTAGGAAGGGAAGCAGGATTGAAATAGATTTATTCTAATAGTTTATTCATGGAATCAATGGGAAAAATGAAGGCTATATGTCTGTTGGGTCTTAGGTAAAATGGATATCAATGATTTCCTCATTCGTTTTAAATTTATAATTTTTAGTCATCATTTTGATAATATCTCTGTGCAAGTTCTAGTCGGTTTACATGTCCTAGGTATTTCTCAATAAAAATTCTAAGATAAGAATAATAAATTGATAGCTTAGACACCTCTCGAGTAGTGAAAATAAAATAAAAACTGGGCATCAAAAAGGGCATAAATCCCATGTAATGGGTTAATTAATCATAATTTAAAAGATTCTGAATATTAATTAATTATTTAAACTCAAAAATCATTTTAAAAAAGTCTAAGTAGAAGTGAAACATTGTTTTTAACACTTTTCTACATTACATTATCTTAAATTAAAAGAGTATAATGATTTTGAGGTTTAATACATTCTAATAATTTTTAAAAATGTCTCATCGACCAGTGAGAACAAGAAAAAATTCAAGTCCACAATGGGTGAAAACATGAGAATCCCCTAACACATAAAAGGAGATAGTGTCCCTATTTTAAAGGGAATATATATGGGAGTGGGTATGCATTATTTTTGAAATGTAATGTACCATGAATCTTTGACATAATTTAAATTAGAGGGAATTGAGTGCTCCCTGTTAAAAGTGAGACGCCATGGGGGGTAGTTGAGCTATTATTGCACAAAAAACCAATGCACCTGCAAAATTTTTAGAAAATAAATTCCTAAAAAAGATAAAATACATTAGTTCATAGGTATAATAATTTTTCATAATAGGAAAATAATAATAAAAGAGCACAGTTCTTGGAGGGTGAAGGAGAGGGGGTTCACGGGAGGTGAAAGGTGAGGGGTAAGTGAGGTGGGACGTGACTTGTGGGTCATGGCATACTATTTTAATATTATCCCCAACCACATGCATGACAGGTACTAGTGTACCACATCATGTACAAGTAAAAATTAAACATTCTTTTGGTGAATGTGTACATGTCGTAAATCAATACATCACATTGTGTACTAAACTATTTTTTGTCCTACATTTTTCTCCATATGTTCTTCCTAGACTTTTACACTCAAGACTCTTCTACAAAGGTCCTAGTATAAATCTATAGAGATATACTATCCTAGTTTTCCTCCCATTCATCACTTTCTTTATAACTAGGAGCTTGAATCCATAAAGCTTAATTGAACATGAGGTTGATAACACATACTCCTTGGAATAGTTCCTGAAATACCGTCGTCCTTTGACTATTCACCATGAATGGTGGTTCTCCATGTCCTTGAATTTCAATTTTTCTATAAGGAAAAACATGGAAAACCTAAAAAGGACCAGATCATCATGATTTCATATTTCCTAGTAATAGATTCAATTTTTAGTTGTACAACAAAACCTGGTTCCACAAGATGTAGGTACATCATCCAATTAATTTATCATGCAACATTTTCATTTTTTCATTGCAAATCCTCTCATTCTCATAAGCATATAACCTTATTTCCTCGAATTCAGTTAACTATAGAAAACTTTCCTCCCCATACATTTCTATATCCAAATTCATCGTTTAAATTGCCAAAAATAAATGATGTTCTTGTTCCACCTGAAGATGACAGGGTTTATCATAAACCAGTCTAAATAGGGTGGCACATATGGGTGTTTTGAATGCTGTTATGTATGCCCATAAATAATTATCAATCATCAGGATCCAGTAACTTCTTATTGTGCTTACAAATTTTAATAAGATTTTTTTCACCTCCCTGTTTGACAATTCAAATTTTTTACATATTATTGGGTGATAGTGAGTTTCAGTGTTGAAGATAATGCCACATAATTCAAGCATAATTCATTTGGTTGATTGGATAAATGTGTTTCATGATCACTAATGAGTAGCCATGGAAATCCGAAACATGAAAACACATTATTTTAATGAAAATTCGTCACTACATTTGTGGTGTCATGATCTATTGCTTCTGCTTCAACCCACTTTGAAATGTAATCCCCAACTACCAAAATGTAATTTATGCAATTCGATTGGGAGAATGATCCCATTACGTCGATTCCCTAGACGTCAAAAACATGTACTTCGATAATGGGGTTCTATGGAATCTCATTTCTTATACCGATATTTCCTATTCTTGGGATTCTGTAACAGTGATGGTATTATCCCCTAGTGTCTTGATACAACAAGGACAAGAAAAATCAGATTTATAGGATCTTAGACACATTTCACTCATGTTTATGTTGCCCGCCAGTTAGGGATGTGTTGAATATTTAGATCAATTTATAGGTCTCTTATTCTGTAATGTAGCGTCTTAAAAGGCCATCATCATAATGATTTAATAGTATTGGTTTATCCAAAAAGTAGTTCGTGGCATCTAATAAAAACTTCTTCCACTACTGATAAGAGATATCTAGATGGAGGAATCCTGTTGCAAGATAAATGGCCATATTTGACAACCATTGCTAGGCCTTGACATTAAATAAGGTCTCATCATAAAAATACACTACAATATCAGCCTCACTGTCTTCTTTTGTGATGGTAGGAGGTCATATATAGAGGCGTTCTACTATGAAATTATCTATTCCCTTCATATCATTGTTCATGACATCAAATTTTATAGAAAAACAATCCAGTGAATCAATTCTAGTTTGGAATCTTTCTTGGTCTTCAGGTATTGAAGGGCATCATAATCAGTATGAACAACGATTTTTTTCAAAAAAATATATAAATATAAATTTTCAAAGGCATACAAGATGGCTACTGTCACGACCCATCCTCGGGGCCCATGCTGTGAATACCCCAAGCCCGCCTTCCATAGGCCAGGGGCTGGTGACTAGCACCAAGGTGTAAATCCCAGTAAAAAGGGAAGGCATTTCCATTGTAAAGTAAACAAACACCACTGAGCAAGTAAGCAGTATAAGTAAACACTAAGTAAAAACTGAGTACAACAGTAAGTGCAGAAAAGTAAGTGACCCACAATACAACCCAAACTGAAAGTAAAATACAACTAGAAAGGGAAAACAACAACTGAAAAGTAAAGCCGCAGTATCGAGCCGTCCACTGGAAGTCCCACATGATGGGTGAGTATAGATAGCCTCCACAACTCCTCGGGTCCATCCGTCTACTCCGAGTACGTCATGCCCAGGGGTCCACCTCCGGGTAATGACCTTCTCTGCAAGCCTCAACCGCGATCGGTGTTGTCTGTCGTCTGCATCCAACACAACGTAGTGCGGCCATAGACCGTGAAGGGGTGAGTATAAGCTACACAGTAGGAACCACGAGACACATGAAGGTCTCCTAGAAACCACAAAGGATAATCCAAAAAGGAAATATTCAATCATGAAGTAACATCAGACACTACTTAGGTATATGCCCATACATATACCTAAGTCATCAATTCCAGTTCTCTCCAACTCCGAGCCTATGTACAACCCAGTCTACAATGGAAAACGTAACTCGTTCCACATAGGAAATCACATCCCAATCCAGATAAGAATGTATAACGTAATCCACAGAGGATATCGAGTCAAGATTCAACTCACATAGGTATACTTCTTTGTATGACGATAGAGATGATTAGATATATCCAGAGATTCATCTATGCCGTCGGACCCACAATGTATCGAAAGGTACTAATCCCTGTAATGACCCACAAAGGATCTGACCCACATAGGATCGATTGGTAACTAACCCCCGCAATGACCCAGAATGGATCTGACCCACACATGTTCGATAGGTAACTAAACCCCGCAAAGACCCACACAGGATCAGACCCACACAGGATCTGTAGGCTCTAGCCCACACAGGACCGCTGAGCGCTAACCCACACAGGATCGGACTCACACCGGATCGGTAGCCCTGATCCACATAAGATCGATGAGTGTTGTAGTCGTCGCTGTCGAATCCAATGAGGTTATCTATATAGTCGTCGTCGTCATCGCAGTCGCAGCCAGCTCTAGGGTTCCCACACACAGCAAACTCGTTCAGGAGGGTCTGCTCCATGAGCCGAGAGGATGATACATCAACTGAACCATTGTCCAGAGTTGATGTATCCAAAAGTTCAGTATTGACATCTGGAACTCAACGCCACAGACGGCGCGTCAATAGGACGCCCAGACTGAGAGTTATTGGTTTTTTCGTCCCTGGGGCCCGGTTTGTTTTTAATTCAAAAACAACCCGACCATACTCCACCTACGTCAAATCCTCGGGAGGAGTATTCCAAATGATCTGTCTCACATAGAGGAATATAACAAAATTGGTGGTACGTCAATCGGACGTCCGGAGCACAAGTTATAAGTGTTTCTACTCCGAGGGCCCGGTTGGTTTCGTGTACGAACCAACCTGGCCGAACCAAAAGATCTCTCAATCCTTGAGTGCGATATAACAAAATGACCATCTCGATCCAAGGATCGCATCTCAACTAATGTTGCGTCGATCGTAGGCCCGTAGATCATGTTATGGGAAACAGACTGAAAAATGTTTGGTAATAAGGGGTTCGGGTTCGGTCCGACCCAGCCCGATACCCCCAGGGTCAGCCCGAACAGGGTCCGGGTCCGTCCCTCTTGGGCGCGGCCCGGCTGCCGTGGCCCTGTCTGGAGGACCAGCCAGGGTAGCTGCCCGGTGTGGCCCGGTCTGGAGGACCATCCAGGGCTGTCGCCCGGTCTGGAGGACCAGCCAGGGCAGCCGCCAGGCGCAGCCCAGTCTGGAGGACCAGCCAGGGCAGCCACCCGGCGTGCGGCGCACTGTCCAGTGGCTCAGCTGAACGGTCAAGCCGTTTTGGGTGCGGGGGGCGCTGCCCCCACGTGAAGGAAACTGCATCCCCTTTATGGGGTCGCTCAGCTGGCCGGCTAGGGGTTACGACCCCCAGTGTTTTCCACAAACCGGTCGGGCCGCACCAGCCGGCCGGCGGCACCACCAAGGGACCGGCAAGGGCCAGTCCCCTTGCTCCAACATTGGCGGCCCGGTACTGGCCCCCAGTTCCGCTGCCCCGCAGCGACCCGGAACCGGCTGCGGCCTTGGTTTGTCCGGAGCGGCGCGATGGCGCCCCGCCCCTCCGCCGCGGCCCCGCTCTGACTGCGGTGCTTTAGTGGTTCTCTGGTGCGGCGCGATGACGCCGCATCTTTTGTTTGTTTTCAACGGCACGGCGCGACAACGCTGGTCATGGTTCGTCTTCAACGGTGCGGCGCAACGGCGCCACGCTTCTCCCCTTTTCCTTATCAAAATTCTGTGTGGTGCTTCGGCACCGCGTTGCCTTGATCGCCGCAACTAAACCAACAACAACAAAAAAAGATGAGGTGTGTCGGCCGTGTTCCTGTGGTCCGACCTCCTCCCGTTATCACGATAAAAGGTGGTTAAAGGAAGTGAAGATAATGACAGAAGAAAAAAAAAGAGAAACGCATAAAATCCCTACCTCAACATTGTCGCTGAACAAGCGTTCATCGCGGAATTAACCATCGCGGAAGAAGAGGGTTGTCGTGGAAGAAGAGGATCGACACAGAAGGAACTTCACTGGCGTTAGGTGATCTCCGAGGAAGGCGTCTCTCACCGACAGAGGTTGGTGTTCTTCGTTGGCGGTAGAGCGTTCTTCGAGTTCTTCTGTGGCGGTAGAGCGTTCTTCGCGTTCTTCGTCGAAGAACGAAGAATCCCCTCTTTTTTTCACCCAAATCATTAACCAACACAACCCAACCGACGAAATAAAATATGTTCAACACTTATTTTATTATCGACTTAAAATTTTGAAATTCAAATATAAGAAACGAACAATTAATTCAACGAATAATTTGTAACGATTTAACCGCTCAATTTAAAGAGGCGTTTCGTAACCAGAAAAACGTAAGGTATGACTTTCATTTAAAAGGGGGGTAGCAGGTGCGTTACATAGGAGGGAAGAAATGGTGAGACTTGTGTGGGCCCCACCTCACAAATATCTTACCAAGTGGGTAGGATATTGTGGGTTCCCCTCATCCTCTTAACTTAGCTTAAGTGGCATTAAGTGAAATAAAATAAAGTGTTGCACCACTTTTATTTTATTTTTTAACTTAACCCCAAAAATTAAAAACCACACTTGAGCAAACGCAACTCCAGAAAAGGAATATCTAAGTAAATACTGGCATTGTGATTCTATTGCTTCCCTCGGAATTCGATTCCGAGCACCTGTTCAAATGTTGAAAAAACGTGCTCGTTCGTTCACTGAATGTACCCGAGCTAAACTTCGGAAAATGATTTCGGGCACACCGGGCCCCAGAATCAGGTTCCGTCAGAAACTTCGTTCTTGTAAAATTCCAAAGAAAATTAACAAAAAAATTCATTGAATTTTCCGGGTCTTTACATCACTCCCACATCAGGGATTTAAGTCCCCGTAAAGACACTTCATAAACTAGAGAATCAAATGTGGGTATTGAGCATGCATCTGAGCCTCCCGCTCCTAAGTGCTCTCCTGGAGGTTCCAGTGAGGCCATCTGATGTGCACTAGAAGAATCGACCGTCCACGTAGGATCCACTCTTGTCGATCCTCAATCTTCAACGGTACCTCCACAAAAGTCGCCCCATCATCAACGTCCATCTCTCCATGGACAATGATATGTGTCAGGTCGTTCACGTATCTCCTCAACTGAGATACGTGGAAGACGACGTGCACCCGGTGCAACTGAGGTGGTAGAGCCAGGTGATAAGCCACCTCTCCAATGCTGTTGAGGACATGGAATGGTCTGATGATGCGTGGAGACAACTTGCTGCCTCGGACAAATCTCCGTAAACCACATCGAGGTGAGACACGGAAGAAGATGTGGTCACCATCCTCGAGCACTAGTGGCCTCTGTCTCCTGTCAGCATAAAACTTATACCGGCTCGGAGTTGTCCACATCCGCTCCTGGATGACCTGGACCTTCTTTGTCGTGGCATGGACCATCTCTGGTGCCACAAGTGCTGACTCCCCAGGGTATGTCCAGCACAAACGAGATCTGAAAGGTCGGCCGTAAAACGCCTCGTATGGTGCCATCTCGATGGTGGAGTTGTAGTTGTTGTTGTACGCAAACTCCACTAAGTGTAGGTGGTCCTGCCAGGTGCGACCAAAGTCGAGGACACATGCACAGAGCATGTCCTTGAGAGTCTGTATGGTCCTCTCCATCTGACCATCTGTCTGAGGGTGAAAGGTGGTGCTCAGACATAGATGCAACTCGAACGCCTTCTAAAATCCCTTCCAAAGCCACGAAGTAAAGAGAGCATCTTGATCGGAGATGATAGATGATGGCACACCGTGAAGCATAAAATCATCTGAACGTTGAGACTTCCATTGCTCTAAACTAAGACCTGCTCTCTGATGGGTAAGAAGTGAGCCGACTTGGTGAGTCTGTCGATAATCACCCAAATGTTGTCGTGACCTCTGGAAGTGTGTGGAATTCATGTCACGATGTCTATAGATATCCCATCCCACTTCCACTCTGGGACCTTGAAAGGTTGTACCAAGCCTGCTGCTACCTGAGGTTATGCCTTCACCTGTTGGAAAGTGAGGCATCGAGAAAAGAATTCTGCCACAACCTTCTTCATACCCGGCCACCAGTGATGTCGTCTGAGATCCTGGTTCATCTTCGCCACTCCCGGATGTACCACCAAGGGAGAAGTGTGAAACTCTCTCAGCACCTCCTCCCGTAAAGCAACTGGTACCAAGGTACGTACTCTGAAAAGTACGTCGTGCTCTGCTCCAAAGGAGAAACCATTAGGTGCATGTCCTGAGGATAGTGACTGTGAGAGACTGAAGGAAGGCTACTCCATCTCTATCCATGAAGGATATCTGCAATGCGTCTAGCTTCTCTGTCGCCTCCTCAAGTAGCTGAATACCCGTCCTCCTGCTCAGATCATCGGCTACCACGTTCCCATTCCCAGGAGTATAGAATATCTCAAATTCATAGTCCTGGAGGAAATCGAGCCATCGCCGCTGTCTTAGGTTCATGTCCTTCAGAGAGAAGTTTTACTTGAGACTCTGATGGTCAGAAAATACTGTAAAGCGCTCGACCATCACATAGTGTCACCATGTCTTCAGAGCGATGACCTCTACTGCTAACTCCAGGTCATGAGTAGCATAGTTCTGCTGATGAGGCCTCAACTGGCGTGATCCATATGCGATCACGTGCCACTCCTGCATCAGGACACACCAGCGTCCGGTCCCTAATGCATCACAGTAAACTACGTACCCTACTGGCTCCTCCAGCATCATCAAGATAGGTGTGCTGGTAAATCTATGTCTCAGCTCCTAGAAGCTCAACTGACATCTTTATGACCACACAAAGGGTTTCCCCTTCTTCTTAAGATCTGAGAGCGGTGCTGCGACTCTGGAGAAGTCTCGCACAAATCTCCGATAGTATCCAGCTAGTCCCAAGAAACCCTGCACCTCCTTCACGCTCCTGGGTGGCTCCCAAGCTAGCACTGCCTCGATCTTCACAGGATCCACTGCAAATCCCACCTCTGAGATGACATGTCCCAAGAAGTCGACCACACATATCCAGAACTGAAACGTCGAGAGCTTTACAAAAAGCTAGTTATCTCGGAGTGTGTCTTGTACAACCCGCAAGTGGTATGCATGCTCTTCTTCAGTCATCGAGTATATAAAAATTTCTTCGATGAAGACCACAACAAATCGATCGAGGAATGGATGAAAGATCCTTCTCGTGATTCCCATGAACACTGCGGGAGAATTGGTTACGCCGAAGGGCATAACCAAGAACTCATAGTGGTCATACCGACATCTGAAGGCCATCTTCTCCACGTCCTCATTCCGAACTCTGAGCTGATGATAGCCTGACCTAAGGTCTATCATTGAGAACCACCATGTTCCCTTGATCTGATCGAAGAGTTCATCAATCCTCGGTAGCAGATATGTGTTCCACACTATCACCTGGTTCAGGAAACGATAGTCAACACAAAGTCGCAAGCTCCCGTCCTCCTTCTTGGCGAACAAAATCGGGGAAGCCCAGGGTGAAACACTGGGTCGGATGAATCCCTTGGCCTGAAAGTCATCCATATGTACCTGTAGCACTCGAAGATCAGTGGGAGCCATCTGATATGCTGGTGTGGATATCAGGGTTGTCCTAGGGTATAGATCAATATAAATGTCTACCTCTCTGCGAGGAGGTAGTCCTGGAATGTCATCGGGAAAAACGTCCACATACAGATCCACCACTGTAGGAAAAATAGGACTCTGCACGTCAACTCCTCCTAGGACGAGGCTATCTAACTGATGAGTTGATGGGATTTCCTCTCCTCTGCAAGAGTCCATCCTGTGCTGCGAAGGCTCCTTTCTCACCGGTGAAGGTGAACCTGCTCCCATCAGTGCATACAGATCACACCATGCGCCTAATACATTCAATCTGAGCATGGACTGTAGAAAAACAATCCATTCCCAAGATGATGTTGTAAGGCCTCGACGCCACTACAAGAAGATCCTAGCCGAATATCCCGCCTCCTAGAGTAAGCTCACACTACCGTCACCAGTGCCTAATCGTCGAGTCTGCTCCCATAGGAGTATCTAGCCGTAAGGATCGAGCCAACGGCTCAGTCGAAATCTCCGAGCTCCGAACAAAGGCAGCAGCTACGAACGAATGACTCTCTCCTTTGTCTATAAGAACTGTAGCAAGGGTGGAATGGACACATATAGTACCTCGAATCATCTCGAGCGTGCCTTGGTCGTAGGGCTCAACTTCTTGTAGCTGTGCCTTTCTCTGCCCGCCAGCTCGCTGTGGTCGGGGTTGACCTCCTGGTGGTGGTGGTAGAGCCTCAAAGCATCACCCGCCACCAGCTGCATGGCCAGCTCCTCTGCCTCATCCGCCTGCTTCCTGCGGACAGCCATGTTCGACCCTATACCTCTGCCTGGGTGGCCCCTCAACCGTCTGCTGATCCTCGACATGGTGGGTCATGTGGTCACAAGCCATGTGGCCTTGCACTCCGCATGTGTAGCATTGTCTGCCTCTCGAAAGACTAGCTCCACGTTGTGTGCCCCGCACTGATGAGCAAGTGTCCTGAGGTCATCTGCCTGAGGGTCTGGTCTTCCTGGACCCATGAATCATCTGTCGACTGCCTGCTACAGAAGACTCTACTACATGCCTCCCTACGGTAGGTCTCACTGCTAATGTAGACTCAGCTAGAAAGCTATCGATCAAAAGGGATCGCTCCAGTACTCTTGCTTCAGTCAGAATGCTAAGGGAGATCAGCGATGCCATGATATCATGTATCAATCCCTGCTCAATGGTCCAGCCCCGGATGAATGGGTACTGTACCATGTCTGTCGAGTACTACGAGAGATCAGTAAATCTCACCGAGTAATGGGCGACTGTTAAGCTGCCCTGTCGCAGCTGAAGAAGCTCCTGGATGCGCACCGCACGGAGGGTGGCTGGGACGAACTCTGAACAGAAGAGGCACTCAAAGTCCTTAGAGAGTAGAGATGCCTCATCGTGCACCAGAAGCATCATTCTCCACCATGTGACTGCTGCTGCGTGCAGTAGGCTCGATGCGAGGATCCCCATGATTTCTGTTGGTGTCCTCACTAACCTGAAAACTTGTATCACTGCCTCCCGCCAATCATCGGCTGCCTGGGGGTCCGTCTCCCCGTGGAACCTGGTCTGTCGCTAGTACTAAAACTCGTGATGTGATCTAAGGCGATGTGCATCATTAGTGACTGGGGCTAGTAGCATCGGTGACTCAGCAGGTAGAGGTACCGTCAGTGCCTCTGTTGTCAAATGGCCCTGCACCGAGGCCTCGTTGCTTGGTGGGCTGTCGTCACACACAACTATAAGAACCCTAGTTGGTTGCTGTCGTGGGGCCATCCCGAAAAGAGACAGGTGTTCCATGGTCAAATAGTATACTTGGTGAGTTTGCATAATGTAATCCCAATGAAAACGTAAAACACATATGCAATCAATGTTTTCATGCATTAAGTCAGAAATCCGAAGTCAGGGTCCTAGTGTACTGATACGTCGGCCGCCACACTAACAGTGGACTCGCTGGACTGATAACCACACTCAATACTCTTAACACTATTTCTTCATATATAAAAGATCAGAGTCCTGAGTTCTATGGTATAACGGAACATCTCTGATACCAATTTGTCATGACCCATCCTTGGGGGTCGTGCCGTGACTACCCCAAGCCCGCCTTCCATAGGCCAGGGGCTGGCGACTAGAACCATGGTGTAAATCCAGGTAAAAAGGTAAGGCATTGCCTTTTTAAAGTAAACAAACACCACAGAGCAAGCAAGTAGTAGATGTAAACACAAAGTAAAAACTGAGTTCAATAGTATGTGCAGAAAAGTAAGTGGGAAAGAATACAAACCCAAACTGAATGTAAAGTACAACTGGAAAAGGAAAACAACAACTGAAAAGTAATGTCGCAGCGTCGAGCCATCCACTGGAAGTCCCACCTGAAGGGCGAGTACAGATAGCTTCAACAGCTCCTTGGGTCCAGCCGTCCACTCTGAGTACGTCCTGCCCAGTGGTCCACCTCCGGGTACCAACCTGCTCCGCAAGCCTCAACCGCGATTAGCACTGTCCGTCATCTGCAACCAACACAAGGTAGTTTGGGCATAGCCCGTTGAGGGCTGAGTATAAGCTACTCAGTAGGGACCTCGAGACACTCTAATTTATCCTATAATCCACAAAGGATAATCCACAATGGGAAGATTCAATCACGAAGTAACATCAGACACTACTTAGGTATATGACCATACATATACCTAAGTCATCAATTCCAGTTCGCTCCAACACCGAGCCTAAGTACAACCCAGTCCACACAGGAAAACGTAACCCATTCTACATAGTAAAACACAACCCAATCCACACAGGAAATCATAGCGTAATCCCCACAGGATATCAATTCACAATTCAGCTCACACAGGTATAGTTCTACGTATGACGATAGAGATGATTAGATTTATCCACAGATTCATCTATGTCGCTGGACCCATAAAGGATCAATAGGTAATAACCCCCGTAATGACTCATAAAGGATCTGACCCACATAGGATCGATAGGTAACTAACCCCTGCAAAGACCCACAAAGGATCTGACCCACATACGATCGATGGGTAACTAACCCCCGCAAAGACCTAAACAGGATCGAACCCACACAGGATCTATAGGCGCTGGCCCACACAGGACCGCTGAGCGCTGAACCACATAGGATCGGACCCACACAGGATCGGTAGCACTGATCCACATAGGATTGCTGAGTGTTGTAGTCGTCACTGTCGAATCCACTGAGGATCTATGTACAGTCGTCGTCGTCGTTGCAGTCGCAGCCAGCTCTAGGGTTCCCGCACACAGCAAGGACTTTCGGGAGGGTCCGCTCCACGAGCCGAGAGGATGATATATCAACTGACACATAGTCCAGAGATGATGTATCCACAAGTTCAGTATCGTCAATAGGAACTCAACGACACACACAGCGCGTCAATCAGACGCCCGGTCTGAGAGATATTGGCTTTTTCCTCCTAGGGGCCCTGTTGGGTATTAAGACAAAACCAACTCGACCGTACTCCACTTGCATCAAAACCTAGGGCGGAGTAATCCAAAAGATCCGTCTCATATATAGGAATATAAAAACATTTATGGTACGTCAATCGGACATCGGGAACTCAAGTTATAAGCGTTTCCGCTCCAAGGGCCCGGTTGGTTTCGTGTACGAACCAACCCGCCTGAACCTAAAGTTCTCCGAAACATGAGTGTAATATATAGAAATGAACTTCTCGATCCAAGGATCACATCGCAACTGACGGTGCATCGATCGGAGGCCCGTAGCTCATGTTATGGGCAACAGACCGAAAAAGGTTCCGTAATAAGGGGTTCGGGCACGGTCCGACCCGGCCCGATAACCCCAGGGTCGGCCCGAACCGGGTAGACCCGAACCGGGTCCCGGACCGGCCTTCTTGGTCGCAGCCAGGCCCGGCGAGCGTGGCCCGGCCCGGCCTGGGCGTGGCCCGGCCCGGCTGGCCCGGTCTGGCGGACCGGCCAGGGCAGCCGCCCGGCGCGCGGCACACTGGCCGGGGGCTGGGCCAAACGACCGAGTCGTTTCGGGTGTGGGGGGCGCTGCCCCCGCATGAACGAAACCGCGTATCCTTTATGGGGCTGCTCATTTGGTTGGCCAGGGGTTATGACCCCCTGCGTTTTCCTCGAACCGGCTGGCCCGCACCCACCGGCCGGTTGTGCCACCACGGGACCGGCAAGGGCTGGTCCCCTTCCTCCGACGTCGGCGGCCCGGTACCACCCGCCGTTTCCGATGCTCTGCCGCGGCCGAGAACCGGCCGCAACCTTGGTTCTTTCGGCGCGGCGCGACGGCGCCGCGTCCCTCCACCGTGACCCCGCTCCAGCCGCTGTGCATTATTGGTTCTCCGGTGTGGCGCGACTGTGCCACATCTTTCATTCGTTTTCAACAGCACAGGGAAACAACGCCACGTCTTGGTTTGTCTTCAATGGCGCGCCGCGACGGAGTCGTGCTTCTCTCGCTTTCCTTATCAAAATTCACCGTGTCGGCTTGATCACCGCAACAAAACCAATAACAAAAAAAAAGGGGAGGAGTGTCAGCCATGTTTGTGCGGTCCGACCTCCTCCCGTTAACACGATAACAGGCAGTTCAAGGAAGGGAAGATAACAACGGAAGAAAACAGAAAAGAGAAACGCATAAAACACCTACCTCAATGTTGTCGTCAAACAGGCGTTCATCGCGGAATTAACCGTCGCATAAGAAGAGGGTTGTCACGGAAGAAGAGGATCTCCATGGAAGGAACATCGCTGGCATTAGGTGATCTCCGAGGAAGGTGTCTCTCACCGATGGAGGATGGAATTTTTCATTGGTGGTAGAGTGTTCTTCACATTCTTCATTGGCGTTAGATCATCATTCGCGTTCTTCATCGAAGAACGAAGAATCCTCTCTCTTTTTTCTCCCAATGCTTTAACACAACACAACCCAACCAACGAAATAAAATAAGTTCAACACATATTTTATTATTGACCTATGCTTTTGAAATTCAAAAGATAAGAGACGAACAATTAATTCAATGAATTAATTTAAACGATTTAACCGCTCAATTTAATGAGGCGTTTCTTAACCAGAAAAATGTAAGGATTGACTTTCATTAAAAAGGGGGGTTGCGGGTATGTTAATTAGAAGGGAAGAAAGGTGGGTCTCGTGCGGGCCCCACCTCACAAATATCCTACCAATTGGGTAAGATATTGTGGGTTCCACCTTATCCGCTTAACTTAGCTTATGTGGCTTTAAGTGAAATAAAATAAAGTGTAGAACCACTTTTATTTTATTTCATAACTTAACCCCAAAAATTAAAAACCACACCCGAGAAAATGCAACTTCGGAACAGGCATTTTTAAGAAAATACCGGTTCTATGATTCCATTGGTGCCCTCTGAATTCGATTCCGAACCCTAGTTCAAAAGTTAGAAAAAACACGCTCGTTCGTTCACTGAACGTAACCGAGCTAATCTTCGTAAAATGATTATGGGAACACCGAGCCTCGGAATCAGGTGCCGTCCGAAACTAAGTTCTTGTAAAATTTCAATAAAAATTAAGAAAAAAAATTTCCTTGAATTTTACAGGTCTTTACAGCTTGTATTTCCTTATCCATAGTTGTATAATTAGTCTGGCGTTCATTTAATTTGTGACTTGCATAATAAATTGGGAAAAAGATGTTGTCAACACGTAGTCTGATGAATGTTACAACTACAAAGTCATTGGCATCACACATAAGCTCAAAATCATTTCCCAATTTCGTACAGTGAAAACTGGAGACAAAATTAGTGTATTTTCAGTGTTTTAAATATTTTTTGGCATTCATCATAAAATTAGAAATAAATATCTTTTGAAAAATGGTGAGTTAATAGACCTGTGACATTAGTGAAATCTTACACGAAGCGTCTATAGAATCCATAATATTGAAGGAGAATCTTGATTTCCTTAACTATTGATGGTTTATGAAGATATTTAATGACTTTGATCATTGACATATCAACCTCAGTGCCTTATTTTGATATCTTGTGGCTGATTACTATTCCTTATTGTACCATGAAGTGACATTTTTCCCATTTCAGTACCAAGAATTTCTCTTCACAACATTGAAGAACCAGTTTGAGATTGTTCAGACAGACATCGAATGATCTCCCATAAACTGAGAAATCACCAATGAATATTTGGAGAAATTTTTCATCCATATCCAGAAATATGTGTTTCAAACAACTTTGGAATTTTTCGAAAGTATTACACATACCACATGACATGAGTCTATACCAAAAAGTACAGAATATGAAGATTACGGTGGTTATCAGCCACTCAGTAGGGTCAACTATAATTTGATTGTATCCAGAATATCCATCTAGGAAATAGTATAAAACATGCCTCAATAGTCTTTCTAACATTTTATCCATAAAAAGTAAGGGAGAATATTCTATTCTTGTTGCTGAGTTCAAAAATCTGTAATCCCTGAAAAATCTCCATCATGTGATGGTGTATATTGAAATAAGTTCATTTTCATCGGTTTTTATTACTATGAATCCTTCTTTCATAGAAACAACTTGGAGGGGGCTCACCCATTTACTATATGAGATATGAATGATTATTCCCACATCTATGAGCTTTGACACTTGATTAATGAAAACCACGTTCATTAGTTGTGTGTTATGTGTATGAGGAGGTCTTTTTGGTTTCAAATCATCTTCATTTAAAATTTTTTTGGTTCCCTTAGCAGGATTGATTCCATTTATATATGCCACACCGTAATAACTCGATTGTTTTTGTCTTTTTAAAACATCAAAAAACATTTCTTCCTATTCATGTGATAGTTCAGAGTTGATAATAAGGGTTAATCATGAGGATAATACTATCTTTGATTAATTTAATGTACTACAAATAGGTTTCAAGTCCAATTAGGGTGGTTGAATGTTGGATAGAATAAATAGTGTCACTGTGTCTCTGGAGAGTGGTTTGATAAAACTGACTTCCTTGAAGATGTGTTATTCTTCATTGTCTTAAGATTCATCATATATCTCTTCCTCAATATCCATGTATTCCTATCCTTTATGAGCGAGAGGGACGGTGTTATATCCCATAGTATCATCAGAAACTTGGGATAACATTATGAGGTTAAATAATAATTATTCTTCTACGAATATGAATATGAAACGTCCTTGATTAACATCAATAAGGGCTTTTCCTATAGCTAGGAATGGTCTTCTAAGAATGAAAGGGACATATTATTCCTATTCAATGTCTAACATGATAAATTATATAGGGAAAATGAATTTCTTGACATTAACCAGAACATCTTCAAGAATACCTCTGGGGTACATAACTAGACTATCAAATAACTATAATATTACCCTTTCTTTCTAGAGTTCTTATAGTCTAAGCTTGTAAAAACACTCATCAGCATCAGGCAAATGATGGCTCTAATAACATAGTGTTATGTTTTAAATTTTCACTCTTCAATCACATAAGTAATTGAGAAGCTTCTAGTATTTCTCATCTTTTGTGGAATTCACTTCTTTACAATAGTGAATCATTATTCATTAAAGGAGATTATTCCTAAGTATTCAATATTTCTCTTTTTTATAGCATGTATTTTTGGAATTTTTTCACAAATTGGCATTTGGGTGATTTCATCAGCAAAAGGAATATTGATATGCAAGTGTTTGAACATTTCCCAGAATTTTTTGTAATAATCCTCCTACATACCATGACTTTATTTTAAAAAAAAATGGAAGAGGTGTCGTGTTTAGTGGTTGTGCGACTTTAAAGGGTTCCTTCTATTTTTATGGGACATATTCTTTTTCATCTAGGACCGCTTCAGGTGAGGATGTGGGATTGAATTATTCTACCTTTTCTTATTTTTATTTAGTGTTAGGTTCTTCTTGTGGTCTTTCTTATTTTGGTTGTTGAAAGTAAAGTATTTTCCACTCCTCAGAACTATAACCTTAGCTTCCTCTAATGGGTATGTATCAGGGTTACTAGGTAGAGTACCTAGTAATCATTCAGATAAGGTCTTTGAGATTTCACCCATTTGAATCTCCAAATTTCTTCAAAATAGCTCACTGATTTTTTATCTGTCTCCTATGTATTCATCTATTTATTGGACTTCTGTAAAAAGTTTCTTAGGAGATTCTCCTAGTTACTTTGAGGTGTTGGATGTGGCTATTGTTTCTTTGGATGTGCGGTATGAAATTGTTGTTGGGTACTCGGAAAAGGTTGTTCTGGATATGCATGTGGTTGTGGTCATGGTACATGGTTCATTAGTGGATACACCAACGGTCCTTAAGTGTAGAAATGAGCTTGACTACTATTCTACTGAAAACATCCTTGATTGTTTTGAGCCTCCTGCTGAGTAGGCATCTACTGATAAAATGGATGTTGTTTTTTATTACAGAAATGGTTAATTTTGTTGATTTTAATTAATATAATTTCAATATAATGGTTCTTTATATCCTTCCATGAAATATTGTAATAGGTGCAGGGCACCACAAATCTAACATGATTTTATTTCCTTGACTATGACAGGAGGGGGTTGTGATGTTTTTATTTGAAAGGATTTGAGTTTATTGTTTTATGCCTCAACATGCATTACTATCCAGGTAGTCTCATAAAATTGGAATATTCCACATTGCAGTGGTCTCAATCACTCCACCATAGACTGGAATTGTGATATATTTCTTGCAAAATAGATCATTTAGCTTCGGGGGTTTTAAACCTTAAGCCCTCTTCAGCAGCATTGTCAATGGGTATTTGTGACACTGGTTGGTGTCCTTGATATAAAGTTTGTATATGAATCAATGTACTGAGTCAATGATGTGGAAATTTTCGCATTACATCTTTAAGACTATCCCATTATTCCCATTAGGATTATACATATACTTCTGAAAAGTTTTTAATATCATTCTGGAGTTTCCCGGTCCAGATGAGTGGGAAATATTTGTCGAGAAATTTATTGGCGAGCATGTCCCAAGTCATGATTGACTCAGGATCTTAAAATTTTAGAGAGTATTTTCTCTATCTCACAATTAAAAGGGGAAGCAATAAATTCTTATCCCATCATAAAAAACTCTATGGTTGTGAAATGTATCAAAAACGTCTATAATGTTAGAGATATTATTATATGGGTCTTTGATTTGAAGACCACTAAATTGTCCATATTTATATATATTATCAATGTGTCCAATTTTGATTTAAAATGAATGGACTTGAATTGGTTGGAGAGAAATAATGGGATTCACACCATGGATCGATGGTAATCCATAGCCCATTATGGACTTCTCTAGTTGTATAAGGTTCTCTCCCAGAAAAAATTGACGGTTGTTTAGGTTTGTAAGGTTCGGTCCAACATGATGGTGTTTCTCATCAAATTATCACCGATGACGTGATGGAAAATTCCTTTCATTATCATGATTTAAGGTCAAAGTCTCATGTGATTCAAGGTTACTTGACTGAGCCAAGGGACCTTCGTACCCACGCTCAAGAGATGATGAAGACTTAAGGGCATCTATAAGTGAATGAAGAAAAGGGATGCTGGAATGGTAATCATAGTTTTAAAAACCAATGTTCTTGTTTCAAAACAGTGTTTCTTCCATGACAACGATGATATAAGTTGAAGGCTTCCTGAAGAGATTCCTTACATCCCTTCGAGAATTGGTTCAAATTAGAATTTATCATTTTCCCCAAACGTTCACTAACTACAAGGGAAACATGTAGTAACTGTACGAGGATAAATACATAAGGAGAATACTGTTTTATTGGTAGATTCTAGTTTCTAGACCCGTATAGAATGTCATTTCAGAAGAATTCTTTTTTTGGGAATTGATCTAATTTAAACATTTCTGAGATATTAAATGATAAAAGTGGGGTCGAGATAAATTTGAGAATCTTGAAGTAATATTACATTCAATTATAATATTGGAATGATCATATGTATTATTCAATGAAGAAAACATGGATCTCTAGATGACTTTGGTCATAGACTCCTAACTATACCTAGGAAGTAACTGTTTTGTGATGAGGAAATAACGACACCCTAGGTTTAATATTTATGGATTCATAGTGTTGAATGATTACTATGATAGTGATCATAGCTTAGTCTATTAAAACTAGGATAAGGTAGCTTGATTGAATTTCCTATGTCCAGGGTAATTTTTTAAAATGTGTTGTACCAATGATTTATATACTAATTACTAATTCAATTATGTTTACAATGTTTAGAATTAAATATTTATTTATGTATGAAAATACATCAAGCCTTATCCCAACAAAAAAGAAGTTTATCTAATCATTATGGAAGGAGAAACAATTAAATAAGTATAAGATCACATTCTTGACTTGTTAAATATTTCAAATAAGCTCAGGCAAGGATTTGTGGTTGAAATGAAAGGGATAACAACATTCACATTGTAAATTGACATTATAAATGAATCAATTACAATAGAGGGAGGATGAAATTGAATCGAAATGTAGAAAGGAATTGGAATTAGTTGATGAATGCAATTTCCAAATCTGTTGAATTAATAAAAATATAAAAACATGTTGAAATTTAGGGTTTGGAAGCGGGAAGGTATTCCAGATTCATAGGGAATCAAGGCACATGAGCCTCAGCACAGTTGGTGAGGTATCCGTAAGTGCATCTGCAAGACCCAGGTTCAAAACCAGGCAGAGGCCTATTTCCCGTGTACTGTAGTTGGCACTGTAGCAGTCATTGTAGTTGTGACTATAGAAGATTGTACAACGTGTGGGATATGTAGCAGAACTGTACACTATACAGGTACTATAGCAAAACTATACACCGTGCGGTACAGTATTAGTTACTATTACAGGTACTGTTCGGTACTGTAGCTATTAGAACTATTCACCTTAGGACACAGGTTTGGGCATGTAGTCTTTATGGCTTTGGGACATCCAGGACTTTGCATCAGTAGGGATTTATGGCCACCTTTAAGGCCTTATGGCCACCTCAAGGCATTCGGGCCACATGCAGTTTCCTAAACACACAAAAATAATGAGCAGCCCTAGAAGAGGATTCAGAGAAGGTGCACTCACCAGAGTAGAGACAAATGTATTTGTCATAATGAGAGGGTATGGTTATGCCATAGGGACCATCCTATTCTTGCACAGGAATCCTATCCAAACAGACATGCTATGGTGGAGAGGAACTATCATGATGCAGAAACTGGGGAGGGGGAGTTCCCTTTAAATAGTCTGGTTGATTTCCCTCAGACCTTCGGGACATGTAATCTCCTAAATCCTATGGGCCATGTAATCTCTTATACTATGGGCCTAGTAAGGGTTACCCCTCATCCATTTAAAGTGGGTAGTCAAAATTCAATAAAAATTAAGACCTTCGGGATATTCGGGCATAGGGAATCGAGAGAAAAAAAAGAGATCATCTAAAAGTTCTTTCAAATGCTCTACCGCTCCACTGCTTATATAGGCATTTTCATCATGAGATGTAATTTACGTACACAAAGTGTACCATTGATCCATGTCATTATTCATATATTTTTGATATCTCATGCATCACATGGATCTATCATGAATTTATGCAATTTGACTTGGTACATGACATGTAACAGTTGTTTACGATCTGTACCCCATGTCCAGTTGGATTTTACATGAAATACTCAAAGCATTATAACTATCAAGTTTGACTAACATCATGATGTGTCCATATTTTACGTGATGTGTAGTAGATTTTTCTTTCTATCTTCCTGGCATGGTCATGAATTGTCTTAAAAACTTTGGTTAGGATGCGAACATTAGGTACATCATGTGAACTGAAGCATCATGATGTGTGCATGGCCATATTTAAACATTTCCTGCCATTCTTCCTTATAAACCTATGTATCATTTATTCCTACAAAATTATACACCTACCACATGAATTATCAAGTAATTTATTGTAAAAATATTAAAAAATCACAATATATATATATATATATATAAGTTTTATCAACCACCTTCTCCATGGAGTGACATGATTCAATTTTTGTCATCAAATCAAAAGGATGATATATATATATGTATATTTAATGATAAAATATGCTATTTTTGATATGATTATCAATATATAAATAAACAATATTACTTACCTTATTTTCATAATAAACATTGACAATGGAAACATTACCTATGCATACGTAGGACCTACCATCTCCATGATTGCAACATAATTCAATTTTCATTACAATATTTTTTGAATGGTTTTAAAAGTATAACTTATGTACACAAATAAAAATTATTTCTTTATTATTGTTATATATGAATTGAAATAATGAACACTTTTACCAAAGCCAACCAACTAGTGCAATTTTTGACATATCAATCAAATAACTTCAATACATATGGCATAAAATTTACTGATTAAGTAATTTTATATGAAATAGTAACAATTGAAATAAAAGGAATAATAAACATTAATTTTTTTGTGAAATTAAATATATAATATAATTGTATTATTTAGGAATATTATGAATTATTAAGACAAATATAACTCAAGGTTAGGGACTTTTTCTAAATTAACTTTCCTTAAGGCATATTTTAAGGTTATAAGCCTACATTATTTTATGAGGCGTATATACATCCCATTTGACATGATATATCCTGAATTTATCTATTCACATGATATTTAATTTATTTTTTTTCATTTTATCCTTTCATGGGGATCATGATTAAAATTTCCTAAAAGTAGTAATATACATTTCTTCAAAAAATTATCTTTTAAAATTATCTTTTAAACTCACTTTTTTCTTATGTGTCCATCTTTTAAAAATGATTTTAGGAATAAAATTAAATGAACATGAGTTTTTTACAAAATAAAATTTATGAATTCATTATTATTTTAAGATATGAATCTTTTAAAGGAATGTTAAATTTCTTTAGAAATGTTAAAAGGAACCGCTTCTTTTTATAATTTAATCATACAGTATAAATCTCATACATTAAATAGAGAACCTAATAATTTTTTTCATAAATTAAGAATGAAGGAAGTGGTATTTCTATTGAATAAGGAACATATAGCAGTTGAATAGTAACTAGACCATTGATATATTAATGTAACCAATTAGGAATAGTAATTATGGAAATATAATAGTAAACTAACAGATTGAAGTATAAATAAAATTTAGGTATTTTATTAATGAAAATATGATATATTTATATCATGGAATAAGTAAATAAATTTTTTAAATATGATAAATTATGTGTTGGTGTTTATTTAAATCGTTAATGTTCATTTTAAATTTTATAATTAATATAATTTTAATTTTTTTACATAAATGAATTAATAAATTAAAATGTTGTTGTCTTATGATTTAAATATAATTTTATGAGTTCTTAACAAATTTTTCAATGTTTTATAAAGAATTTATAATTTTAAATTTGGTATTATTCAAATAAATGATGATTTTAATCAGAAATTAAATTGATCATATTTATAAAATTATTTTTTAAAAAAAGAGACAATTTTCTAATTATACAATTTAAAAATTGGTTCGCTTAAATTTTTTGTCTTCTTCCAAATAGTTGAATTTTTAGTGAACAGTGAAATATGGTAATTCACAGTATTTAACATTATAGGTAAAAAACTAAATTTATGAGTCATGGTTTTGTAGTAGATGATGCAAGTGGACACTATATAAAACTCACATGTTCTTATAACTGTATTTAGTCACAATAATTAATTACCTTGATAATCATGAGACAAAATAATAAACAAATAAAAAAATAAAAAAAACTCATCTCCTACCATTATATGTACCACCCTTCACCACCACCTCTCCACAAACTCCAAACCATTGAAGAATTTAAATATTCATCCCAATATTATACCAAAGATACCCCACTACTAACAACCATTGGACTCAACAAAATACAAAACCTAATTTCCTAAGGAGGTTCTTAAGGTGAAAAAGTTCAAGAGGAAAAATCATCATTCAATTTTTTAATTTATTTTCTATATATTTTCATTTCTTATCGAATCCTCTCCTATCAATACCAAGGTTTCATAATAACTCTTTTATATCTTATATAATATAATTTTGTTATTTTAGTTCTATATCCACCATCAATTCTCTTATCTTCCATTTTTTCTAAAAGTGAAAACATCATCCGTGATTTGTTGATTTTTCATCTTCAGTGATGATGAGTTTTCATTTTGCATTACTGCCTTCTAGGATGGTCATATAACCATTATAATGGTTTATTTATTTTCAAAATTTATGTTTAAACCAATTATAATTTATAAAACTAACATATATTCATAATATTAAATACGTAAATAAAAGTAGTCCATGATGATTAAAATACTGCATAAATAATCAAAAAAGTTGTCTTTAACATTTTATCTAATGAATCCTATTAATATCTGAAAAAAAATTATGAAAATTTAATATAAATTATGTTCATTAATATAATATAATTTCAATTCTAGATATATATTAATATTTTACATGATCTTCCATAATAAAATATAGGTAAACCAATCATCATAACCAAGGAAATGAACACTCTTGAATAATGAAATTGTATCATATTAATAATAAAAAAGGATATAAATGAATTTAATAAAATTATAAAAAATCAAATAAATTTAGAAAGTGTTCTGAATTAATCAATTATTTATTCTAATTTCATTATCTATGACATTAAAGAAATGTGTATAATAGTTTCCGACATAAGCTATGAGATTCTCTTCGAACGTCCATTTTTTCCTTCAGCTTAAGCTTTATCTCCCTTTACGAAAATGTAACTCTTATTATTATAATATAATCCTCATAAATATTGTATTAATGTTCCAAACATATGTTCATATCCCAATTCTTATTTATTAAATGAACAAATACATGTTTTATAAGGGTCCCATCACAAATTCCTCCTAATAAGAAAACCGAATAAAGGGAAACTGTTAGTTTTATACACACTTTTAAATTCACTAAAAAATTTGTTTTAACCCACTATTATTTGTCTACAATAACTCATATTACAATGAGTAACAATATTGGTTCATTTAATGATTTATACAAACAATTATTCCTTTTCCTTTTTAAATAATATTTACAGTTTTCCTTAAACCACAATAAAGTGGATCATTTATAATGTTCGAAAAACACTCTTTTACATGTTTTAAATTTAGTTATACATAATTCATCAAGATATATACCTATATTCCATTATTAATTTCCATTTATTATTTAAATCCACTCTTTCATGTCACCTTTATGATACAGCCATTGTTTATTCCGTATTACGACACCAAGTTGTTTCTAGGGGTAACCCTTGTCTTTATGTTTGATTATTCATGTGGAACACATATGAATGAACATGTTATGGTGGGTGCACCAAAATAGAACTAGAATTTATTGGGTACTTTTTAGTTAAATGAATATTCATGTTGGTATAAGAAGTAATCTTGATTCCTTTATGGGATTTGGTCTCCTTGTGAAATGGCCTTGGCAGTTAGCCTTGAATCATGACCCACTTTGTGAAATGGTCATGTAAGTTATCCATAACACTTAATTATGTATTGTTGTATGTTGTTTCTGTGTTCCTATTATTACATTATTACATGATCCCCTATTATACATTTTATTCTTCCTTATTCTTATACATGTTTCATGATTTTTTATATCATCAAGTTATGCCTTTTAGCACATTTTACATGCTTTATTTCTATTTTTATACCATTATTTGGATTTTTATCTCATACCTTTGTTCATTTCTTCTATATGTTACCCTATACATATCTAATATCTCAACGAATTTTAGGAGACCATTATATAGTTTAAATAAAAGTTTTTTTTATTTTTGTTCCTTATTTTCTATTTTATATATGCAATCTTCCACATACAGTATTCTTTATGATCCTTGGTATGTATTTGAATGCTATACATTCTTTAAATCTTAAAATAATATGTGAAAAATGATAGGGTCATTATATTTGGTATCAATGGTTGGTCGAGTTAATTTTATATATTATTAATAGAAATTTTTTTAAGAACCGTAGCGATAATTATATGACCATGTATAACATAGAAATAGACACAGGGAATCAAGTTCTTGGATATAATTTTCACTTATAAGTTATAATTTTAATGTTATCTGTTTACCTTTTGATGTGTTTTAATTTTTAAAAATGATCATCCAAAAGTATATATTGGATTATGTAAGTTATTAGATAAAAAATCAAACAGTGAATTTTAGGATTATTATCTATATTTATATGAATTCTTTCATATCATTCATTTTTTTAAAATCTATTCAAACACCACCTCAAAATATAGAATTTGAGTTATTTATGAGAATATATAAATCCGTAATTATTTTATCCAATGTATATAACTCATCCCTGGTAATGTTTCTTGTACTCAAACTTCTATAAAATCGTTTCTTACTTCAATTTGGGTAGTTTGATGCTATATTGTTCAAGTAATGACTATATTTATACAAATAAATCATTATCTTTTGATAAAGGCAAAACACTATACACATTGATGAAACCTCCAATTCTATAAAATTATAAGGGGGAAAATGAAACTCTTTTTTAATCCTCATCTCAATTGTTGATATTTTTTCATTATGTTAAATCTTATCAAGCACAAATTATTGAGACAAAAGTTATGATCATGCTCGACAACATTCCCATTGTGAGGGACTACACTCTTGTGTTCCGTAAATAATTACCGGATCTTCTACATAACTGAGACGTTGGGTTATCATTTGAAATTATAAATGGATATCATCGTATATCAAAGAACAATTATTCAATTTAAACTATTGAGTTGGAGGAACTGAAAAATATGTAACATAATAATCTAGACAAGGGTTTTATATACCCAACTGCATAAATATGGGGTGAAATAGTCCTATTTTATAAAAAATAAGGATGGATATACATGCCTCTACATTTATTATTATGATCATAATAAGATCATAATAAATAAAAAGTATTACCTTAAAATTATAAATGAATTATTCAATCAAATACATGGGGTCAATGTACTTCAATAAGGTGAACCTTCAGTCTGGATGTCCCCAATTAATGCAGAGGAAAGAATATATTCCCAATACTACCTTTTAAATGAGGTATGGAAACTATGAGTTCATAGTTATCACCTTAAAACACATTAATTATCTATAAATTCTTATGGAATTAATTAATAGAGTCTTTAAATATTACATTGAAAAATGTTATGTAGTTTTTATTGACGATATTATGATATAATACAAGAGTCAGGAGGAACATGAGGAGAATTTTAATAATATGATAATGACTTTGTGAAGGGAGAAAATATATGGAAATTATAGTAAATGTGAGTTTTGTTTGGTGGAAGTATCATTCATGGGGAATATTATCACCCATAAAGGAATATCTATAGACACTTCCAAGATAAAGGCAATCAAAGAGTGGCCCAGGCCAACATCTTTTACAGAGATATGTAGTTTTGTTTGTCTAGATGGGTATTATGGGTGATTTAAGAAGAAGATATAATGATTATAAAACCTAAAAAATATGTTCAATTTGAAGGGCTTAATTTTTATCTAGATCAATGAATGTGAAGGCTATTTCAATGAGTAAAATAATATTATCACAACACTAGTACCCACACACTTGAAAAGTGGTGAACTATTTTTTGTGTATAGTGATTCTTAAATGAAGGTATCAGGATGATTATTGATTCAAAATTATAAAGTGATAGCCTATATCACATTAATGTTGAAAATTCATAATCAATACTATCCCACACATGATTTGGAGCTGGCAGTTGTGATCATTATATTGAAAATATTGCAGCATTATCTCTTATGTGGAGATGTGTGAGATATATATGGATCATAAGAGCCAAAAATATATATTGACCAGATGAATATTTATATTAACCAAAAAAATATGCTCAGATATCATCATGGATTACAAATTATCAATCCACTTCCATCCTAGGAAAGCAAATAATGTGGTGTATTCTCAGAGTAGAAATGGTCCTCCATCGATTTCAATGATGATAATTCAGAGGGATCCAATATAAATATAACTGAAAAGGATAGACATGGGAATTTTTAATCAAGGAAAATCATCAATCCCATATAAATATTATTTCACAACTATGGCTTATTAATAAAAAACAGGATGATCTTAGAAATGAAGAGGAAATTCAGAAAGAGTAGGAAGCTATTAGAAATGGAAAATCATTAGAGTTAAAAATTGAAGAGGAAGGAGTCATAAAATTTGGTTCATGATTTTTTGTACTATCCAATCTATAGATAAATAAAGATCTTATAAATTATTCACATAAATAAACTATTTCTATTCACCCATTTATCAAACAGATGTATCAAGTAATCTGAGAGAACTACAGGTGGAACAATATGAAGACAGATATTGTATAATATACATTATTGTTCCTGGTATGTTAACAAGTGAAGGATGAATGGAAAAAGTATAATGGGATGATGTAACCATTACCAATACCAACATGGAAATAGGAAAACATCACCATGGACCTTGTCACCGTACATTCAAAAGAATCCATATGAAACAATGAAATTTGGTTTTTTATGAATCATCGTACACAGACACCTCACTTGATCAAAATATGATAGGACTTCTCAATGGATAATATTGAATGGATATAGATCAAATAAGCGTTGAAGATAAATGTAGTACCACTATTGATTGTATCTGATGAAGATCTGATATTCACTTCCACATTCTGAAAAATCTCCAACATGCTCTAAACATTTAGCTGAGATTTAACATGGCTTATCATCCTTAAAATGATGGAAAATATGATTGGTGTATTCAAATACAATAATGAATGTAGAGAGTGTATTATATGGACATAAAGGGAGGATGGGAAAAATTCATCCTATGTATGAGTTCTCCTAAAACAATATATTTCACTTGAAAATCCAAATGAATCCATATGAATACTTTAAAAAAAACATATAGAACACTGTCATGTTGCGATAATGTATGTAAAAGTATGATTCTAGGACCTCAAATGGTCAATGAAATGGTGGAAAAGGCGAAAACCATTCAGCTAAACATCAAGGATGCCCAAATTCGATAGAATATCTATGTAGACAAAAATTATTAGGACGTGAAATTTACATTTTGGGACAAAGTATTACTCCATGTATCTCTATGGAATATGATTAAGAGACTACGGAGGAAATGAAAGTTGAGTCCCAATAACATATTCCCCTTCAAGATATTTGATCATGATGGAGATGTTTCCAATCAAATAGCACTTCCACCAACCATGTCGCAAGTACATGATGTATTACACATGTACCTCTTGAGGATATATATACCAAATCCCTCACATGTATTGAATCTATTGGTAGTACAACTGGATACAGGCATCATGAATGAAGAGAAGTATGGGATGATCTTGTACTATAGAGATAATGTTATATGAAATAAGTCTACTCATCTGGTCAAAATACTATGGAGAAACCATCAGTATGAAAAGGCAGCATGGTAACGGGTGTAGGCGATGAAGGATAATTACCCTCAGTTATTTTCACCATAGTATGTAAAACAAAATTTCAAAGGTGAAATTTTCTAAGGGGGGAAGAATGTAATGACCCAAAATATTATTAATGGATAACCTCTTATTATAATTATTTCATATATTATATAGATCATACATCACATATATTACCTAATAAAAATCATTTCTCTTAAAATAAGAATGAAATAAGTGGTTTCTTAGAAAATAAAGAACCTATACCAATAGAATTGTAACATGACTATTAGAATAGTAATGTGACTATTAGGAATTATAATCCTAAAAATAGAATAATAACCCCACCTATGAACGTATAAATAAAATGTTGTTATATTATTAATGAAAATATGATATAATTATATCATGGTATAAGTAATTATCTTTTTAAAAGTGATAAATTAAGTGTTTTTCTTTTTTGTAAAGTGTAAATACTTATTTAAAATTTTATAATTAATATAATGTTTTAAAATAAAATTTATTTTCACTAAATAGATTCATATATTAATATTTTTTTATCTTATGATTATAATATAATTTAATGGTACCTTAAATATTTATTAATGTTTCATAAAATCGGTTATAATTTTAAAATCAACTTTTTTAATAAATATTGATTTTAATTTAAAATTAAATTTCTAGTATTTAGATATTTACATGTATAAAATTGAAATCATTTTTGAATTCTACACATTGAAAAATTATTAGGGATAATTTTTTGTAAATTTATAAAATAGTTTATTTTTTGTTGAAAAGTAAAACACGATAATTTATGGAATATAACATTATAAGTGAATAAATGAAATTTTGAGTCATGATAGGGTCATGGATGATGTTATTGGCCACTATATCTAACTAAAATGCTATAGTTACTATATTTATTCACAATAATCATCACTATTGATAGTTTTGATCCCAAAAAATGAACAAATGAATAAAATAATAAGAAACACTCCTCTCTTACCACTACAAATACAACCCCTCACCACCCCTTCTCCTCAGACATCCAAAGTCTTTATGTATATAAAACTTATTCCCAATACTCTAAAAGGTATATCCCCACATCTGTTATCCATTTTTCTCAACAAAATTCCATGCTATATTTCCTACGGAGGTTGTCATGGAGATGCAATTCAAGAGGTAAAATCCTCTTCTGTTTTATTTTTATTTATTTTCAATTTATTTTATATCACTTTCCTCTAATAACCTCCATATCCCAATGTGGCAAGATAAATTCAATATATATTATATATTATAATTTTATTATGATATTTTTATATCCAGCATCATTTATTTCTTATTCCCTTTTTGTTTTAAAAATGATAACATCATCCGTGATGTGTTGATTTATTACCTTCATGGAAAATGAGTTTTCATTTTACATTGCAGGGTTTAAGTATGGTAAAATAAACATTAAAATTGATTATTTTTTTAAAATTATGTTATATTCTATTTTTTCTTCTATAAGTAAAATATATAAATAATATTAAATAATAGAACCAAACTAGTTCATAATGATCGAAAAACTGTAAAAATAATCTATATTATAATCATTAACATTTTATCTAATTAATCATCCTAATAAATTCAAAATAGTCATATATAAGACCATTTAATATTTTGTAAGTATATTATTATCATATAAGTTAAATTCTGGATAACTTTTCAGATATTAAATTATTTTCCATACACGTATACATATATACAGATCATGAAAACCATGGAAATGAATACTCATGAATGATGAAATTATATCTTATAACTCATTAAAAAGGCCATAAATGAACCTAATTAAATGATAATTATTAAAATAAATTTATAAAATTTTATGGATTAATTAATTAATGAATCTTATCTCATTACCCCGGATAATATGTTCAACTGTAGAACACTTTCAGATATAAGGGTAGTGATTCTCTCCGAACCACCATTTTTTCCTTTATATTAGGATTTCTCTCTATTTAACAGAATTTAATTCTTAATTATTCTTATATAGTCTTCTTTAATTATGTTTGTATGTTAAAAACCTATGATACTTGCCGAATTTTTCTTTCTTTTAGGGGGAAATATACGATTTAAAAGGTTTTATTCTCAATTTATTCTCGATTAGAAAACTGAAAAAAGGGAACTTCCCTTTTTCTTACACATTTTCATGTGCACTCTATAATATATTTTTTCCCACCGTTATTTTTAAAAATTGAATCATTTTATAATGAAAACTATCTTGGTTCATTTCATGTATTATGAAAACTTTTATTCTTGTTGCTTTTTAAAGAGTCTTTAAATTTCTCTTTAAAACAAACTAAAGTGGCTCATTTTAAAGTCTGTTAAACACTGTTTTTAATTTTTTTCAATTCATATGGACACAATTTTTCATGATATATTATTATTTTACGTTATAAATGTTCATTTAATATTTAAATGTATACATTCATGTAATCCTTTACGATACACCCATTGCTTATTCCATATGGCATGATTATGATACCCATTTCATTCAATGTGTAACTCTTATGTTTTTGTTTGATTATTCATGGGGTACTCTTATGAATGAAAATGTTATTATGGTTGTTCCCAGATTGTGCATCACTGAATTGTGTAATGTTTAGGGTCATGAGACTTCACATTGAGATGGGGTGTATATAACGCCCTGAACCTGCAATTTTGGACTCAGTGCTTGAAAATGATATTAATTTTTTTTTTAAAAAAATAATCTGAATAAATACACATCATATTACACAAACAAGGGCCTTTTACCGATCTAGGTTCTAGAGTATAAGAAAAAACTGTACATTTAGCATAGTTAATCAAAAATTAAATAAACACCTACTATGTGTCCGCTATGCATACTCTAAATGTGAAGGCATATAAAATAGAACTTCTAAGATACCTGTGAAAAATAATTTTGAAACTGAGTTTGAGCATTAAATTGCTTAGTAAGGGGTTCTAAAACCACTAAAATACCTTTTATGGATCTTAAAATAGTTATATACTTGAATGTTTTAAAATTATACATATATATATGTACATGACAAATAATAATATAATTAATTCATATTTAAATAAAACATCGATAAATGTAAATATACATTACAGGATATTTTAAAAAAATATAATTTAATACATATAATTACAACCATGAATTAGATAATGAGTAAATATTTAAAACAAAAGTAACTTCAATTATCATATTATTACCTAATATATTGATTATAGTTCATGTAAATAATTAATTTAGATATAAATATAATTTTTAATTCTAACACAAACTCAAAGAATGAATTAAAAACTTATAAAATTATTTTGAAAATAAATCCATTAAAAAATCCAGAAATAAAAACATGAAAATAACTAATGGATTAATTATAAAATAAAGTACATTGTCTGATTATATATATATATAACATATTTCATTTTAAATAAATAATCTCTTAAAAAATATCATTATTTTCAAGAAAATATATATGTATATTACCTTATACAAATCTAGAAAATAGTTGTTATAAATATGAAACAAATAAAGAAATTCCCTTACCAATAGTAGAAATACCTTCACTCCTTACTTTTACCATTTATCATTTCTACAAATCTTTGAACCATGAATCACAATATATATGAATGTATATGGTAACCTAAATTCCTCCGAGACTACCTCTTCATAATATATTTATAGTTATAACTTTACTATTTAATATACATAGTTTATTTCCATCTTTCTGAATGCTATTAATACATATATTTTCTTGTACTGAATGTGGATATAAGAAATGTATATTCAATCTAAAATATTGAGAATAAGGCATCAGTGATGGATCCAAAATGATAGATTAAATTGATTGATTGAAAGAAAGACACAAAATATGCAATGAAACAAAATAAATGAATCAACCATTAATATTATTTTCAAATAGTTGTGATCAAACCATATCCACAAAAAGATGAAAACATAGATTCCAAATAATTTTATATATTTAAAGGACTGGGGTTAGATGGATACATCGTTAATATACATTCAATAAATAATGACACTTAAAACAAGAAAAACAGATCAAATAAAAACTTTTGAAAATAAATTGATTGTATTTAAAAATTAATAGCATATGAAACAAGATGAAGAAAAATGAAGGCACCAATAAACTAGGTATTAATATGTATAATTTGATCAATTAGATAATATTTTCAGGAAGATATTGATTCCAAAACCAAATAATAAAACACCTATTAGTACATTTGGACATTAGAAACAAGACAAACCTTCCTCAACAAAGATCCAAACCCTATGTCATTCGTAGATTGGATTCATCTTAGGACCTATCATTCAGACTCAAAGAAACCAGATCTCGTAATATTTCCCAATTTATCATTAGCCACAACAACTAATGATGATGATGATGATGAAAATGAAGGGAAACCATAAATAATTCCTCATATCCTAATCATTTTTAACTTCTATCCTCGTGACATATTCTTGAATAACCCATCACTCACGGTTCCCTTTAGTTTCGACTCGAACAAATCCAATGCCATGTACATTTTAGCTTCATTTTTTTTCAAATATTCAATTTTTTAATATTTTTTATCCTTATTTATCATTTCATAATTATATATATACATATATTAACAACACATAATTTATAAAATATAAAGTATTTTTATTTTCCTTCTTCATTTTTTAAACAGAATAAATATATTATATGTTAAATTTATATAATATTCACATTTTTTATGTTTTCAAAATAATAATATTAATACTTTCATTTTATTAATAATTTAATACTTTATTATAACATATATTATGTTTAATTTTTTTTCAATAATAATTTTATAAAATATTGATTTTCTATTATAAAATAATGAAAATAATACACATACACATATATATGGTTGAAATCAGTTTACATAAATTATATATATATATATGTAAAATAGAAAATATTTTTTCTTGAAATATAAATTAATATGTTATATTTTTTTTCAAAACATATTTTGATTATTATTTTTTATTTTTTAAACTAATTACTTAATTAATTACTATGTAAATTCACTCAGGGTGTTACAGAGTAAACCTGATTCCTTTATGGGACATGGTCAACCATGTTCAATTGTATTAACAGTTACACTTGAATTATTCTCCACAATGTGTAATTTCATTTGATGTTTCCCTTAACTCACGCTTATGTCATGTTATATGTTGTTTCTACATTCATATGATTCCATGATTACATGATACCATATTATACATGTTATGATGCCTTATTTTTTTTCATGTTCTAATGCTTTTTATGTCACAAATTTATGATTTCAAACCCATTTTTTTGATTTTTTTCTATTTTTATAACCTTACCGGGATTTTTATCTTATTCATTTGTTCATGTATTCCCCAAGAAACACTATACAGATGTAAGAGCTCAAGGGAAGATAGGATCACATTAAGGAGTTTAAATAAAATATGTTTTTATTCTGGATTAATTTTTTATGTTTTAAGTAACTAGTATTACAATGACAGTAGAATTTATGATCCTTGTATTATATTTGAAAGCTATTTATGCTCGAAATCATGTAATAATGTGTGTAAAAGGCTAGGTTTGTTATATTAGGTTCTTGAATTGTTCATGGAATTATCCTAGGAAATGAAGGCATTAGGTTAACTAATGTTGACCAGAATATAATAAGAGTATAGTATTATTATAGTGGAAATAAAAATGGTACGATTTTAGGTGGAAAGAAAATTTATTTGAGTGAAATTAAGGGGTATTGAGTGAACCCTTTTATAAGTGATACGAATGATATTTCTGTAAATGTTTTAACTTTATAAAAAGAAAGCACATCCTAAACATGTCACATGGCTCCAAAAAATATTAAATAATGAAGCAGAGAACAGATCGGTTTGATGCACACCCCATCCAATCAATTAACGACATGAATTTTTCATGATTCAATCCTTTTATACATTGAGTTATTATTTTTACCTTTTTATATTTTTCCTTGGTACCTAGTTTTTACCTCAGGTAACTTAATATTTATATTCAAAAATAAATTTATAATAAATAGAGATATTGAATCTTATAATTCTAAATTTAAAATAATTTTTTATGCTTCAAATTTTATATGTATTCAAAAATAAATTTAACATGGAAAATTTTTAATATATTAAATTTATTTTAGGTAAAATATTAATTGAGTTCCAAAATAAAAATCAGGGGCTTATAAATTAAAATTGAAATTTTAAAATATATAATAATAATTATAAAATACATATTATATAAATTAAAGAGTTTATTAAATTTATTATACAATAATAATGACATAAATTTCATATTATTAGTCTAATCAACATATTACACTATTCAACTATAATAGAAATTTTTCTAGAAAAATCCATAAAATTAAATTTAAGATTATATTATTGGGGAAAATGTAAAAATTAATATTATTTCATTGAAATAAAACACCATAATCCATAATAGAAAATTTTAAATATACTTATGAATAAATGAATATTAGAGTGTGCATTGCATGATAGTTTAGGACATAGCGTTTACCTAATGCAATACATTTATGGGTATTGCAATCCCTAATTATTAACCTTTAATTTCTAGAACTTGATAACATGATGATTTGTTATGGAATAAGGTTTACAAAAAATATGTCTCTCAATATGATTCATTAGTATGATACAACCTTTTAATCTTAGGGAGTCCATTCCTTAATGGTTTAAAGTATCCCATCTTCTTCATGCTTGATTCACTATTAATTCTCCATGGCTTTTCACCTATGGGATGTAAAGACACATTGATTCCAGATGACTTCATAGATGGAATATTATTTGTGAAATTAAAAAATAAATCACTATATTAATCTTATTCTACATCTACTTTCATTTCCTCTTCCAACTAATTCATCCATATGGCAACACATTCTTTTGGGGAATCCTTTGTTGATGTAGCTTTCTTAGAACCAGTAGCTATAAGTGATAACAGTTTGTTCTTATTTTTACTTGAGGAAAAAAATTATACAAATGGTATCTTTATGTAAATCTAATTGGAAGCTTCCACAAAACCCTTAATTGGTTTTTATATTCCCTTTCACGATCATATTCTCAACTTATTGACAAACAATGCCAACCACTAATCGAATCCTAGATTCTCCCTCTTGGATGGATTACCTTTTGGATTTAATATTTCTTTGGAAACAATGAAAATGATTAATGGTTAAAGGAAAAAATGATATAAATCATGTTAATAAGGTTCAACATCGTTTTTGGGATCCTTCTGGATTACAATTCCATAGTTAAGCGTACTTGGCCTAGAGTAGTGATCTGGATGTGTGACCTTCTGGGAAGTTTCACTTGGTGTGTGTGAGTGAGGACAAAACACACATGATTGGACATGTGTTGACCTGTGGGGATATAAATTAGTCAAATGACATGTTCGGGCATGTGGGTGGGCCTTAGTGGGGGACCGTGTGTCATCAGGGAAACTGGTGGTACCTGCTGGTCTTGGACCTGACAACCTTTTTAAGGAGTGGTGTTTGTGCTTTCCCTGAGGCACAGTTGTTAAATTTGATATCATAGGTGGTACCCAGCCTTATGTGTGGTGCACTTCCTGGGTTGTGATGTAGGGCCCACAATAAAGACGTTGTGCTCTGGGGGGGGGGGGGTTGATTGTAACACCCCAAATGATAAAGGGTTAGATGAAAAAATGATATGACTCATTTAAATAATGTGAACCTTTATTTTTGGGAGCCTTCCTGATTAGAACTCCACAGCGAAGCGTACTTGTCCAGGAGTAGTGATCATGATGGGTGACCATATGGGATGTTTAACATGGTGTCTGTGAGTGAGGACAAAACACACCTGAATGTTCATTTATTGTCCTGTGGAGCATGAAATTAGTCAGATAACCCATTCAGGAATGTGGGTGGGCCCTAGGGTAGGGACCATGTGTCTGCGGGGCAACTAGTTGTACCTGGTGGGCTAGGACCCAACAACCATGTTAAGGCGGGGTGTTTGTGCTGTCACTGAGGCCTAGTTGTTACATTAATGTAATGACTCATAAATTATGTGTATTTTTTTTTAAAATTATATAGAAATATTCAAGTATTTAGTATCTAAAGATACTTTATTTTGAGGTATGGAGAGCACGAAATGTGTTTCTATAGATTCTTAAGTACTTCCGGTTAGCGTGTGAGCGGGGTATTTTAACTTTTGAACCGGTGCTCGGAATTGAAATCCAACGGCATCGCTGAAATCTCAGTGCTAATATTCACCCACAAAGTGGACGTTATGATCTAGGGGGAGGGGGGTGGGTTGATTGTAACACCCCAAATGATATATTATTAAATGAAAGAATTATATGATTCATGTCAACAAGGTGCACCTTTCTTTTCAGGAGCCTTCCTGAATAGAACTCCATAGTTAAGTATATTTGTCTTGGAGTAGTGATCAGGATGGGTGACCTTCTGGGATGTTTCCTAGGGTGTATGTGAGTGAGAAAAAAACACTATGAAGGACATGTGTTGGCCTATGGGGATAGAAATTAGTCAGATGACCCATTCAGGCATGTGGGTGGGCCCCAGGGTGTGGACCACGTGTCTGCGGAAAAAATGGTGGTACTTGGTTGTCCAGGACCCGACAACCATGTTATGGAGGGGTGTCTGTGCTGTCAATAAGGCCATGATGTTACATTAATGTAGAGTTTCATAAATTCCACATACGTTTTTAAATTATATGGAAATATTCGAGTCTGCAGTTTCTAACGGTACATGATTTTGAGGTTTGGAGAGCCCAAGATGTCTTTCTGAAGTTTATTAAGTACTTTCAAAAAGTGTGTGAGCGGGTTTTTATAAATTTTGGACATGTGCTCAGAATTTTAATCCAAGGGCACCACTGAACTCACAGTGCCGATATTCACTTAAAGAGACCATGAGTTTGACTGTAGTAGGGAGAAGGTGGTTTTTAGTTTTTAGACATTTTGTGGGAGAAAATAAAATGAACTAGTTTTATTATATTTTTGAATTTTATTCCTCCCGGTTCGAATTAGGGGTGGGGACCACCATAACCCCTCTTAATGTGGGAAAACCATTAAAATATCCACGGTTAATTTTCCCAACATCAATTAATTAATTGTGCCATCTTCAATTAATTAATTGTTCCAACATTAACTAATTTATAGATTTATTTTTATTATGTGGGATTCTCATTTCCTTGGGGAAAACATTGGAAAAGGTGGGTTGGGAGTACATTGGAGAATTAGGGATGAACTGACTCCAACGAAGAACAAGTAAATGATCCTGATCCCAGATCAAAAGAATCTTGTGGAAGTAATGAACACCAATGTTCTTTAAAAAAAATTTCTTCATTCTTGTGACATCTCCTATGGGATAACGAGGTATTGTTTGTTGTTTTGTATACCCCTTTCCATGTTCTTGTCGTTCATCTTGATTCAATAAAAATTATTCCTCTTTCAACAATTCAAACATAGACAGTGAGGCCAAACGAACATGGCCCGACCTCTCTGCATTCTTTGTGGAATATTTTTGGTCCTGAATCAATGGTGACATCACTAGACGAGTGAAAATGTCATAAGAATGAAGAACGGGCCATTGGGGCGCGCCTCATGACCCAAGGAACATATCTGGTGATCGGTGCCGGTGAATGGCTCCGAAAGGGCTCATGAGTGGCAGAGGTGAGACTGCACTGCTATAGAAGGGTTGCAGCACGTCGGCCGTGACAGAGAAATGGTGGTGGCCAGCACACGACCGACTACGTGTAGAGGGTGGTAGCACACGTCCGTACCCTCGGTGGGCTAGGTCCGAGACGTGAAGCCATGATAGTGATTGAGGGTGGATGGCTAGTTTCTAGCTGTTGGAGGTGGTGTGGTGTGTGACCGTGCCACGACAGACGGCTGGTCGTTCGACCAGTCGAGGAGCAGAGTAGGACTTCGGGTCCTGCGTTCTAGCCACCTGTGCCACGTGGTACTAGTAGGTCGGCCACCCAACCCGAACATCCCAACTGTTCGGGGCACCAAAGGGGTGTCTTCCCCTTGATGAAACTAGAGAATATCCCACCACATGGTCACCTAGACGCGGGCCAGCCCGGGCTGCCCAGTGGGCCGGTCCTGGTCGGACCGACCGAGTTGGTCCTAACATAGACCATATTCGACTACTTTCTGCACATTCGACCATAACATGAGCTACAAGCGTCGTTTTGATGAACTGTATATGGAACAAAAAATCGTGGTTCGAGATGGTCATTTTTGTATACATCATTTGGGTTTGGGATAAAGTTGGCGTATGACCGGGTTCGATTGAAAATGAATCCAACCTGACCCTCAAGACTAAAAGGCCAATAACATACAGATTGGGCGTCCGTTTGATTCACTTTCTATTTCATTCAGACCCCTTTTACATGGCGGTCCATTGAGATACTTCTTCATGGGACATCATGGTAGTTGGAGTATCGACATGTGGATAGAGGATCATACCCTCCCAGAATCAAGAGAGATTAGTTTGGGAACCTTATATACGTCTATAACAAGAGAAATGGATCCTTTTTGGGTTTGTAATTGAGGATTCTACATGGAGCAGCTCTAGGAATCCATGTGGGTCTGATGATGTACTAGGATCCTGTGTGGGTCTGACGATGTACAGGGATCCTATGTGGGTCCGTTTATGTACTATGAACCTCTCTGGGACGAATTATGATTTAGGATCCTACGTGGGTCTTCCTTTTAATGGAGTAAGATGATTTATTAGTTATATCTAATCATATTTACTATCTTACATAAGTTATACATAGTATGAGATGAGTCCATACCTTTGTGGGGATACCTATGTTGTATTATTATGTGTGGAATACATGTGTAGTACATTCCTTCATAGTAATACATTGGTGGTATTCATCTTTGTGGCATACCTCTGTTGTACTTACCTTCATGGTATTCATTCCATTGTGGAATAGTTGAGCTTTGGTATTTTGATTTGGACCTTATATTTCCTTATGATTGAGAAGGTTATATTTGATAACTTAGGTATTTGTATGGTCATATACCTATGTAGGGTTGTCAGATGATTTCATGCTTTTTGGTTTATCCTTTTTGGAATTGTGAGACCTTAAGGGTCTCAAGGTTCATACTGAGTATCGTTATACTCACCCTTGCACGAGCCATGCCCGCACCTTATTATGTTTGGTGCAGTTGAAATTCAATGTTGACAGAGGATTAGAGTACCAAGACTATATGTAGATGGGTGGTGGAATTAGATGATGCATACCACAGAGATGATCATTTGAAAGATGTGCCAACCATTTAGGTAGGATTTTTGGTGGGTGTTCATAGGAGTTGTTCAGTTTTCTTATACCTTCTTGTTTTATTTGTACTTTTCATTTTTTTGTACTTTACAGTCAGGATTGTATTATGGCCCCTTTTTCTTATTCTACAAACTCTTTTTACTATACATGTTACTTTTGTTCGTATCTTATTGTGTTCTTGGTTGTGTGTGTTTACATGATATAATGGAAATGCCTTCCCACTTTTAGGGATTATACCTTTCTGTTCTAGTCACCAGCCCCTGATCTATGGAAGGCGGGCTTGGGGTAGTCACAACAAGGTTCCCAGGTAAAGGTTCGAGACAAATTGGTATCAGAGGAGTCAATTATACAAAAGAACATTGGACTCTGATCTTTTAAAAATAATAGTGTAATGTGTTATGAGTTTGGTTACCTGTTTAGAAAATCTAGTGTTGGTGCGATGACTAATGTATCCATACACCAGGACCCTAAATTATGATTTCTGACTCAATACATGGAAACGCTGATTGCATGTTTGTTTTGGAAAATTTTTATTGTCATCTCTTTGATCCAGCTCACTAGGTATAACTTATTGATTGTGGCACACCTGTTTTTTTTCAGGATGCGTCCACACAGACAGCCAACCAGATTTCCTGATATAGTACTCGATGATAGCTCACTAAGTGACAAGGCCTCACTGTTGTGCCCTTTTTTAGTGGTGTCCCCAGCGGTACAATTACCCATTGAGCCACCGATTCCCCCAGCCCCATCAGTAGAGAGTTTACATTTCTTAAGGGAATTGCATGAGTTCCAGTTCTAGAGGCCACCCATATTCAGGGGTAAGATGGACACACATGCTGCTGAGGATTGGCTGGTGGCTGTGGTGAGTGTCTTACAACTGTTAGGGACAGTAGTTGATATCATGATGATCCTTGCCGCAAGTCTTCTACAGGAAGTAGCAGCCAGATGGTGGAGAGTGATTCTCCAGGTTCACGATTAGTTGAGACTTCTCTGGATAGACTATGGGAACCAATTTCAGCCAGATTTTATCCTAGTGACCCTTCATGCAGTGTTCATATAGATGATTCTTCATCTGTAGTAGGGTAGCATGACTATGGCTCAGTACATAGCGAATTTCATTGAACTGTAATGATACTCCACTGATATGGTGCGGGACCAATTATTCAGTGCTCAGAACTTTGAGCAGAGACATAGATAGGAGATCATAGCTTCTATAATTTCTCTCAACATCCCGACATAGGCGGGGGTGTCAGTGCATGCCCTCTTAGTGGAGAGTTTTCATTCTAAACAGTCACCTATAGTTAGACCCACCACCGAGCGTCACATAGAAGAGTATTATATAGCTAAATGTAGACAGATGGCCCAGAGGTCTATGATGACCAGACCTACAGGTGGATGACCGCAAGATTCTTGGTCAGTTGTGTGGGGAACCTGAGACAGATCCGGTCATGCGAGGAGCAGGCGTGGTTATGCAAGTGACAAGCATGTTAACAAGGCTCGTGACTACCTGAACCTCCATATGAATGATCTTTAGATGGTTGAAGGACTACCCAGGCTGATACAGAGTTTTGACAGAGGAGGACTGCAAGGAGGAGGTGGATGAGGCAGAGGAGATGGTCGTGCAGCTAGCAGTGGGTGACAATTTGGGGTGTTACCACCACCACCACCAGGTGGTCAAACCCAAACATAGGGAGCAGGTGGACATGGGCGACCTCAGATCAAGGTAACTGAGGCCTACAACCACGATGCTCTGAAGATGATACAAGGAACGATCTGTGTGAAATCCACCTTAGCTGTAGTAGTTATAGACACATGTTCCATTCATTCATTTGTTGCAACAACCCTCGTTCGGAGTTCAATGTTTCCGGTGGAGCCGTTGGCTTTATCCATATAGTTATCGACTCTTACGGGAGAGGATTCGATGATTACACAGTATTTCCAGATGTTTGAGCTTACTCTAGGAGGTGACAGGTTCAGATGAGATCTCTTACTAGCGGCGTTGAGGTCTTACGACGTCAACTTGGGTATGGAAGGGTTATCTACTGTCCATCCTCAGATAGACATTATTAGGTGAAAAGTGCAGTGTGTACACACATATGGGACCCGTTTTACCTTCACCGGTGAGAAGGGAGCCTTTAGAGCACAGGATGGACTTGCCCAGAGGAGAGTGCATCCGATCACTCATTAGTTGGCTAGCCTTAACATTAGAGCGGTTGATGTGGATAGTCTGAGCTATCCTGTAGTGGTTGACCAGTACGCATATGTCTTCCCCAATGATGTTTCGGGGCTAACTCATCATAGAGTGGTGGAATTTTAAGTTATCTTTTACCTCGGGATGAAACTGATATCTACACCAGCTTATCGGATGGCTCCCACAGAGCTTCGTGAGCTGCGGGTAAAACTGGAGGACTTACAGGGGAAGGGGCTCATCTGGCCCAGTCTTTCTCCTTGGTCAGCCCCAATTTTGTTATCCAAGAAGGCGAATAAGAGCATGAGGCATTGTGTTGACTATCAGTGCCCGAACCAAGTGACTATGAAGGACATGTTACCACTCCTGAGGAATGACGACCTCTTTGATCAGCTGAAGGGAGAACGATCACTCTCAAAGATAGACTTCAAATCAGGCTGTCACCATTTCAATGTATGAGACAAGGATGTACAGAATAAAGATTTCAAATTTCGGTACAAGCATTACATGTTCTTTTTTTTCCAATCAGCGTGACAAACACTCCAACAGTGTTCCTGGGACTCATGAACAAGATCTTTCAGCCATACCTTGATCACTTTGTGGCGGTCTTCATTGATGACATTCTTATATACATGGCTAGCATGGAAGAGAATTAGTATCATTTTCATATTGTTTTGGACATACATTGAGAGAAGTAGATATATTGTTTGATCTCGAAGTGCTAGATTAGGATCTGAGAGGTTCACTTTCTGGGACATGTCATCTCAGAAGCTGGACATTCAGTGGATCCAATGAAGATTGAGGTGGTACATTCGTGGGAGCCACCCTGGAGTGTGACAGAGGTGCTGAGTTTCCTGGGTTTATATTTATAATACCAGAGGGTTGTTCATGATTTCTCCCGAGTTGCAACACCTTTATCAGCATTGAAAAAGAAGGGGAAACCCTTCATTTGGTTGGAGAGATGGTAGTAGAGTTTTCAGGATATGAGGCAGAGGGTGACTATTTCCACAATGATGAAGCTACTAGATGAGGGAGTCGGGTACGTAGTCTACTACGACACATCAGGTACTTGGTTCGGATGTGTCTTGATGCAGGAGCGATCAGTGATCGTATATGGTTCTTGACAGTTAAGACAACATGAAAAAAAGTACGCTACCCATGACCTAGAGTTAGCAGCTTTGGTTCTTGCCTTGAAGATGTGGCAACAATACTTTATGGTAGATCATTTTACAGTATACTAAGATCACAAGAGTCTCAAATATATTTTCTATCAAAAGGACCTAAATGTGAGACACTGATGTTGGATTAACATCCTTAAAGAATTTGAATTTTATATTTTCAATACACTTGCGAAGTGGAATGTAGTGGAAGATTCATTCCATAAAAGATCTGGTACACAACTACTTGGTGAGGTGATAGAGAAGTTTACCGCTTTGCCGATATCCTTTGTGGATTGAGATGGAGATGCTTTTCTTCAGTCTCTTACCATCACTCCCCCACTTCTTCATCATGTTACGGATGCGTAACATGGGGAAACTGAGTGCGAGGCTCGACGTGCTCATATATCAACAGGTTAGTTACTAGATAGATTTTCTGATGGTGGTTAGGACACCATCCTTTTTGGAGGACATACCATGGTACCAGTGTCACTTAGAAAGGATGGGTTGAGGGAGTTCCACACACCACCTCTAGTGGTACATCCAGGAGTGAAAAAGATGAACCGTGATATCCAACAACATCACTTGGGTCATGGAATGAAGAAAGCAGTAGCATAGTTTGTCACTCGGTGACTCACTTGTTTGAAACTGAAGGCGGAGCATCAGGTACTAGAATTATTAGTTCAGACTTTAGATGTATCGAAGTGGTTGTGGGATGAGATATCCATATACTTCGTGATATGAATTCCATATAAATCCATCGGTCATTATTCTATCTGGGTGATCATCGACTAACTGCCCAAGTTGGCCAACTTCCTAATGATCAGAGAGAAGGGATCACTAAAGAGCATTGGACGCCTCTATGTGCAGGAGATTGTGAAATTATATGGAGTACCCTCGACGATTGTATCCGATCATTATGCATATTTATATTAATATATATGGAAGGAGGTTTAGAACTCTTTCGGGGTGGAACATCATTTGTACACTTCCTTCCATCCTCAGATGGATGGCTAGACTGAGCGGACCATACAGACCCTCAAGGACAAGCATTGTGCTTGCTTCCTTGACTTCGGTCACAACTGGGAGGATCAATTACCCTTGGATGAGTTTTCATCCAATAATATAAATCACTCCACCATTAGGATGACATCATTCAAGGCAATTTATGACCGACCTTGTAGATTTACAGGGTTCTATACTGACCTAGGGGAGTCAGCACTCACGGGACTAGAGATGGTATGAGCTACCATGGAGAAGGTGTAGATTATCCAGGTGTGTATGAAGACTTCACAAAGCTGGAAGATGTTTTTTGTCAATAAGAGACAGAGACCTCTAGATTTCGAATATGGTGATCATGTCTTTCTACGAGTATGAATCGATGAGGTTTTTTGAGATTTGGCTTGTGTGGAATGTTATCCCCAAGGATTATCAGACTATTCTTATTACTTAGCAGAGTTGGAGAGGTGGATTACAACATAGATCTTCCACATCAATTGCACAGGTTTCACGACATCTTCCACGTATCCCAGCTGAGGGGATACATGCACGACCCTTCATGGATCATTTTCTGCGGTGAGTAGGAAATAAACTATGGGGTGATGTTTTCAGAGGTTCAAGTGGATATTGTGGATCAACAGGAGAGATTCCATTGTGGGTGATCGATACCTTTAGTACATGTATGTTGGCAGCACATGAACCTCTTAGAGAGCACATGGGAGTGGGAGGTTCTGATTCATGCTCAGTACCACCAAAATTTTTCCCAGTTTTTATGGTGTGGCATTTGGGGACGCAAAACCCTAAGGTGAGGAGACTGTAATGACCAGGAAATTCCATGTATTTTTTAAAATTATATTGAAATATTCGAGTCTTCATCCTATGAAGGTACTTTATTATATAGTCTAGAGAGCCCAGAATGTCATTCTGAAGTTTCTTATGTACTTTCAGTAAGCGTGTGAGTGGGTTTTTGTAACTTTTGAACCAGTGCACAAAATTGAAATTTGATGGCACTGTTGACATCGGAGTGATGACATTCTCTTAATTAGAACTTTACATTGATCATAGTAGGACGATGGTGTTTTTTAGTTTTTAGAATTTTCATGGGAAAAAATAAAATAAACAAAATTTATTCTATTTTTGAATATTAAGCCTCCTAATTTGAATTTTATGGTGCAGACAACGCGAACACCTATTAATGTGGGAAAACCATTCTACTATCTATGGTTAATTTTTACAAAATCAATTAATTAATTATTCAAACATCAATTAATTAATTTTACAAACTATATATAACTGATAAAATTATTTTTATTTTGTTGGATCATCATTTTATTGGGGAAATTGTCAGAAAAGGAGGGGTGGGAATATCATAGAGAAATGGGGAAGAATGTTCTCCAATGAATAATGAGGAACCGACCTGGAGCTCAGATTATAAGAGTATTGTGGAACCTACGAACTCTAAAATTCTTTAATGACTTCTTCCTTATCCTTGCGGCATCTCATACGGTCGAATGTGGTAGAGATTGTTGATTTGTATACCCCTTACCCTATTCTTGTTGTTCATATTGATTCAAGAAAAATAATTCCTCTTGCTACCATTAAAACACAGAGTGTATGGGCCCAACGGACATGGCCTAACCTCTCCCCATCCATTGTGGAATTTTGGGGGACTTGAATCGATGGAGACATACCGAGTCGAGTCCAGAAGTCTTCAGAATGAAGAATGGGACACCAGGGCGGCCTGGTGACCTGAGGAACGTTGCCGGTGATCCGTGCCGGCAACTAGTGCCTAAAGGGATCGGAAGTGGCTGCCAGCACTTCGGCCAGCCACGATGACGATGGAGGTGTGACCACAATACCGTCTCTTTGATAATAATGTTGTCTATTTTTAATAACTACACATATATGGGTTGATTTAAAAAGTATAGTTTATGTATATATGTTATGATTATGCAATTAATATTATTCTATAGATAATGGACTAATTAATTATTTTACTATTTAAATAATACCGATTTCTTTTTGGACTCATGTACCAAATATCATCAAAACATCCAATGTGAACATAAATAACTAAGTAATTGTCACAACTAGATATTAAGTGATATAAAAGAAATAATAACCTCTAAAATGTTTCCCAACAAATTATATGATTAATATAATTGTTATGACTCATGAAGCTAAAAAACACACATAACGAATCAAACTCAAGGTAATGGATATCATCTCTACCAACTTTCATTAAGGGAATTATAGATGCTTTGAACCTTTATTATTTTTTAGATATATAAATAGATACAATTAAATTTAATATACATGATATATCAATAAAGATGTTATTTAATATTTTGGTATATTTATTCTTTCGTGGAGATTTGGATTTAAATGTTCAATGTGATATGAGACACATTTAATGTTTACATATTAAATTATCAAATCTTTTTCTCCATGTCAATAATATTGATATTATTTTAAATATTTATTTATACATATATAAATATTTATAAAGGAAATTTGTTTTTTTTTCATTTCATTCAAAGGATTTAAAAGAGTATAATTTTTTTATTTTATTATATTGAACATATTGACAATCAACATAATGAATGTTCTATTATCATCTTATACAAAGTCAATGTCTTTTACACCACCACAACCATAATTTTAATTTGATATTACTTTGTATGATTTAACGTTTCAATTAATGAAAAAATACATTATCATTTTGAGTATTTTATTATTGAAAATTGGTTTTTAATGAAAATGGTGTCTTGTTATTGAGAATGGTTTCATATAAATAAAATGGTAATTTTATAGGAAAGTGTTTTTAATATTGGATTAAATGAATTTTTAAATGGGTTTTATGAGGAATTTTTTTTTATTAAATATATATTTCATTAGAATTATTTAAAATGTATGAAATCGGTATAGCATACACATGAGGTAGACCAGATATCAATGAGAAGTCATGTTATAGCATAACAAGGGTTGTTCTAGATAACAACTAGAAAACCTACTATAGCATAGCATGTGGTGGCCTAGATATCATTATGTATACACATAATAGCTTAATTGGAACTCGGCCTTATGTTTATTCCAATTGAAATGATTTTAAAGGGTTTTATCTACATATTTCACTATGTTAGGAAAATGATTTTTAATTTCATGCTATGGGATTGAATGATTTTCATTGAGAAAAATTTGTATTTAATTTTCATGTGAAAATTATTTATTTCATATTATCAAATAACATTGAAGATAATGGAAATTTTTTTATAAGTATTTTTTTTACCAAACTAGAAGTTTCCTTTCCTACTTTTTCCATTATTAATATTAGGTAATTATACGATGTTTTTAAAATGTTTTCATAGGGTTTAAGGAAGAATAGAAAAAAGGATGAGATCAAGGTGTGGAATGTGAATATTTTTTATAAATAGAAATCATGTTTTATTTTAAAGAGTTTTATAATGTAAAAAATTGATATAGAGTATAAGTATCCACTTGTAATGTTTGTGTTTACATTGCAATATTTTTTATTAAATATCAAAAAATATAATCATAAAAGATAATTAAATTTTTATTATATTTAAGAAACACTAGAATAAGATATTTTTAAGGTCGGGTCCCTACAATTGGTTTCAAAGGATGTTTTAGAAATGTTTTGATATTAGGATATTTTATCAATATTTTGTGATAACAATGTGAGTTTAAAATTTTCATATTAATGATAATTTTAATATCTTAGAACCCCCTTTTTTGTATTTATGTTATGAAATTTTAAGGTGATTAACAATATTCTTAGAAACGATCATTTGTGAGGTAATTCGGGGTATAAAATTTTTAGGATGAAAAATGAATGTTAAGAGAAATAATTAGAGGTTGAAACATGTTTTGGTTATTTCCATGGACATTATCATTTTTTTGAATTATTATAATAATTATATACTTAAAAAAAATTACAACCTCTAGGATGTCTGAAATCCCATCACGTCTTTCAAGGTTGTAAGAGTCAAACCCACAACTGAAGGGATACTAGGGTGTATCTCCTACCACTGGCCTATGTGATTTATTTTACATTTTTAGTTAAAATATCTGATGGATGAAGAATAATTTTATTTTATTAATATATTTTGCATTGAATTTATTTCCATGGGACGGAAAATTGATTTGGTGATTAAGAGATAAATGTTATTTCGGAAGATGTTCCCCACATTGAGAATTAAATAAGAATAAGTTAAATTTAATATTATGGGATTTTGATTTAGGAATAATGTTTTAATTATATTTTTGATCCATAAATGATTTTATTATGGTTTAATGGTGTTTCATGTTATTTATGAAACTTTTTAGCTTATTTTGAATATTATTAGGGAAATTAATTTTTGTATAAGACTTCATGAGTAATTGATGATATTTGGACAGAATTCATAAAATCATCATTGTAGACTATTTGATAAAATCCTTTTATATTTTTGGATCCAATATTAGACTAAATTTTTTTTTTAATTTAATGATAATTGTATTAGAAATGATCTATGTTGAGTTATCAGTATAACTTTTTAATTTTAGAGATTAAAATTAATTTTTTATCATATAAAGTTTTATTATTTTTTTCGAAATATCTTATCTTATCCTAACCATTTTTCATTTTGTTAATTTATAAATAAAATTTGAATTGATAATTAATATTCTATTGATTATGGGATTCTCTAAAAGTTTATTCTAGTGCCTTTGGTATGGAATATTTATCTTGAATAAATTTTATTTACAGAAAATCTAAATTTTTGGTGGAAATTGATTAATGGATAAAAATACACTTTAAAATTAATTTTGTTATCCTGTTCTAATTATAGGTAGGAAAATTATTCCTCAAACTTATAAAAAGGATCTTACAATAAAAATATTATCCATTAACTATTATATGGATGATATCAATTAAATTTTAACCCATCACAGATTTATGTTGTTTTGATTGTTAAATCTTTCATGACCATGTTTTATATCACTCTACATCTGAATATGAGTGTTATTTTTTCTTCCATATCCAAGTTTTTGTACATGGAACCCTAGTATGTGTCAATTATGGTGACCTTTGTATAACAATTTATTTATTTATAGTGGAGTTTCAATGATCTTTTTTACGATTTGGGATTTGGATGAAAATAATTTTTAAAATAAAACACATATTTTACTATCTGGAGTTAAACATTAATGGGTGAAATTTATTAATTTGGAGATAATATTACATCTTGAGTTTTTAAAAAGAAAACACTTTTTTCTATTGCTTATATGACACCCCACACCAAGCATAAACGAATAACCAATTATTACTTTTATACAATTAAAATAACCGTTATAATGGAGAGAATGAATAATATTGAGTGAATTATAAAAATATGATTTTCACATTTATATATTATTATTTGACAGTTTAATTATAAATCAATGTAAAAACCTTTTTAAATTTAATTGGATTTTTTTGAAAAACTATTTAAATGACCTCAAGTGTGCTTTACACTAGTAAATAATAAAATAACACTTATTGTATTATATTAATGAAATATATATTAAATATATTAAATATAATATTTAAAATTCATTTTATAAGTTTTCTTGACATGATAAAAGAATATGTCATGTTTTAATCATAAAATGTATTTTTATAAAAAAGTATTTTTTCTGCCTTTTGATGGTGCACCTATTTTAAATATAGTTTTTCAGACTTTTATAATTTATATTTTTAAAAAATAAACTTATTAATTGTAAGCATAGTATCAAAATTTACATTAATTTTTTTTATTTTTTAGGATAAGTTTCATGTTTTGATGAATAGTGAAAATAATGCATTTTAATTGAACCCTAGTTTTCATCAATTTTTTTAATAGTGTTAAAATATATATTTGAATGATTTTTATAAATATATAATTTCTTTATCAATTAATATAATTTATGTTGTTGGGAAAAATTTCTCATTGAAATTGGATATAATTACTTTCTGAACATTTGAACACTTTACTTTAAAACATTTTTTCTCATTATATCAACGTGATTAAATTTAAATTAATTTATGTTAATCATATGTTTTGAATTTAAATAATTTATTCCATATTTTAAATCATAAGGTAATAATTATTTAAATAGGTCCCCTTTATTTTTGGACAATATGAATTATAAATTCTGTAATATTTTTTATTATCACATTTTAGGGTAAATCAGATAATTAAACGTAAAAATAACATTATAAAGATTATAAAAGTACACTAAAACATATCCTAGTGTTATTTTATGAGTGATTTAGACAAAAATAATCCTCATGACGAAATTATTACCTTTTTAATTCACTTGGGTGTGTGTATGATATTTATAATATTATATACAAAGATAAGTCAATTTTGACGCACTTTAGTTTTTTACAAGTAAAATAATTTTAATATGGGGTTATAAATACATATGTTCAATTATAAATATTAATATTTAATATAATTTTATTACCTATATCATGGAAATTTATTTAATATTTTTAAAAAATAAATAATTAAATTAAATTGCGACAAAATGATGATTCTGTAATTTCTTCATTTATGGAAGAAACAAATAAAATATATTAAAAATATTTAAAAAATAATAATTTGATATAATTGATTTTAGACATGAATTTTATGGATAAATTTGAAAATTTACTGATGGTTTAATTTTTTTATGATGATATCAGTTATTTATAATATTTTAAAAGAGTCAAAAGGTGAATAGTGTCAAAATTGACATTAATGATATTTTAAAATAAATAATTTTTTTAAATGATATAAAAATTTAAAAAAACTATGATTTTTATAAATAATTATTATAAGTCCTAAAATTTCATAAATGACTCTTTTTATATTCCTTTTTCATTTTATGGTGATTATAATAACTATGAAAGCGTAAATTACACGATCTCACAATAAGAATTATAAAGGTTAAATAATGGTTAAAATAAAAAGATAAGGATTATAACATTGTTAAAACATATATAATTTTCATTATATGATGTATATTAGACCTAAAATCATAATATATTATAAATAAATCATTTTTGATCCATCTGTATTAGAAAATTAAATTATATTAATTTAATCATTCTTAGAATTCCAAGAGTATCCATCCCCTCTCTTATAAAAGGGAATCCATTCAAATATATTATTAACATCAACAAAACTATTTTTATTGAACAATATATAACCAAATAACTTCTTATAATCTTTAGACACATCTTGGATCTCTTATTATAGGAACAATAACATATTTAGAGGTGTTTAGGTGATAATCAAAGGATATCACACGAGGAAGAGGTATCATTTTTAAAAAAAGTGCTTCTATTTTATTTCTTCTTAAAATTAAATGAAATATTATTAAAAGATTAATAAATATAATATAAATTATACTAAATATAATGAGACTTTATTACGTTTTTCAACCACCTAAATCCATCTCCACTTCTATTAAATTAGAATACAATTAACCATTTGTTCGTACGTGTGAACTGTCACCTAAACGAACCGATATAATTCATCCTCCATTAGTGTGACTCAAAAATGGTTATAAAGATGGAATTAATGTTTATATATGATATAAAATATATATTTATCATACATAAATAATAATATATCATTAATTTCTTACATTTTTATCTAAATAAAAATAATAACATTTTTCGTGCGTACGCGTGAACAATCACCTCAATGAAGTGACATGATTCTTCTTTAATCCACAAATACAATGGATGATATATATTAATATATTTAATTTATTAATATTATATTTATTATTTGATTATCATTCTGGAAATTTAAATTAATAACTACCTTCTTTCTATAATGATCATTGAAAAATAGAAATACTACTCTTGCGTATGTATCACATAACATCTTCATGATTATAATATTGTTTATTTTTCCTAAACATATATAAATGGTTTTATTTAAAAAGTATAATTGATTTATATAATATTAATATTTCATGAATAAAATTATAGAGATTATATACTAATGAAGAATTTCACTATTGACACTATACCGAGTTCCTTTTGGACTCAAGTATCGAAAATTGTCACAACGTCCAACATGATCTTATAAAATTAAGTAGTTGTTGTAAAATGGTATTAAGTGATATAAATGGAATATTTAAATCCATAATAGTTTATAATAAATAAATAAATAAATATAATTTTATTATTCAAGAAGATGAATAACATATTTCTCAAATTATACTCAAGGTAACAGATTCCATCACTACCTCCTCTCATTGAAGTATTTATTGATTCAATGAAACATTATTAGTTTATATGTTTTATATAAAAATACTACTAAATTTCATATCAATTTTTTATCAATAATCCTTTTATTAAATGTTTCTGTAAATTTATTCTTTCATGGAGATAATTATTTAAAAGATCATTGTATTATGGGGCTCTTTGATTGTTTAAATATTTAATTATGAAATCATCTTTATCCATGTTAACATTAATTATAATTATTAAATATTTATGTATATGAATAAATAATTATTATAAAAGAAATTATATTTATATATTTATTTTCATTCTATGTTATTCAAAAATGAATATTTTTATGTTTTTTATACGTAATGTATAGATAAAACAAGAAAAAGAATGTTATATTTGTATTGTACACAATGAAAATGAATTTTCCATCAATGTGACCATTAATTTATTTTCATATTAATTTTGAAGATTTAATTTTTCCTTAAATGAAAATAATATTTAGACTTTTGGTTATTATTTTATTTAATTTTTTTTAATGAAAATTTGTTTTGGTTTTGAAAATGGATTCTTAAAAGAAAATGGTATTTTTTATGAAAGTGTTTTTCATACAGGATTAAAAGAGTTCTTCAAAGGGATTTATGATGAATGTATTTTATTAATGATATGGTACCTTACCGATAAAGGAAACATGTTATCCCAATATAGTTTTTACATGGGGTTACCCAGATAGAATTAGGAAATCCCATTATAGCTTAATATGGGTTGGCCCAAATATCCTGGGAAATCCCATTATATAGCATATCATCATGCGGCCAAGATTGATTTGGGTAAGATTGTAATATCTTAACTGGAAGATTGAATTATAGAAAATCTAATAGAAAGTTATTTTAAATTTTTTTATGAATATGATGTTTTAATTCACCATAAGAAGTGTTAATTTCATGTCATGGGTTTTAAAGTCTTTCTTTGAGAAATATTTTGAGTTTTTTTCATGTGAAAATGATATTTTTATCAAATAAATATTATGATAAAGGTATTTGTTATATTATTTTTCATGTTTATACTAAAATAAAATATTCCTTTCTTTCTATACATCTTACTGAGCTCATGTGATCATCCTATGTTTTTAAAATGTTTTTATAGGGTTTATGGGAGAATAGATACAAGGATGATATCAAGGGTAGAATTATGAATATTTTTCATAATTATAAACAATGTTTTATTTTAAAGAGTTTTATATAGTAAAAAAATGGATACTGAGTATATGTGTCCCCAATAAATTATGAGTTTACATATTATGATTTCATCTTAATTATCTACAACTCTAAACTAAAAAGAACACCGAATTTCAATTCCAGTCAATAGCACTAGAATAATTTATTTTAAGGCCACTTCCTTATAGATATGGGTAAAGATAATCATATGTTTGTGTATGTTTTCTATATTTATATCTATTTATTTATACCTTTCATAAAAACCAAAAATTAAGCTCTTTTTTAGATTTTTCTAAATCTTCATATAAGATATGTTTTTGTTGAAGTTTCATAGTCAGTATATTCATTCATACACTAAGAATGTTTTATGTAGTTTATTATTATATATCACCTGTGTTATGTGAAATGTGGTAAATGAGTGTGAGTGTGATGGTATGGGTGATACTAGAAATTAAAACTATTGGAGTTTCTATTATTAATAGGGTTTATTGAGGGTTTACCTATGTGTGATATGGCAGATCTAGTCGTTGTATGGAATAGATATTGTGATATGTGATTTCTACGTTGGTTTGGCATGATAATACCGATTACATATGTTGTTATTGTGATTTGATGTCTAATGTGGTTCTATGTGAATATGTTAGTTGTATTCCATTTGGAAATGTGTGATTTCAGTAAATAAAAGGGCGTGACATGATTCATTTGGATAATGTATATAGTGTTGACTATACCTAATGTTGAGACACTTGGTTCTTTGGTGGAGAAAACGTTTTCCAATGGTGTGCCCTTAATTCATAGAAATTCTATTGAGAATGGATGGTTGATGGGGATATTCTGGGTTGTTTTCATATAGGTATAGTACTTAGTGGTGGTGTTTACTTCCCATAGTGGGTATATGCCTCATTATATTAAGAGAGATATGGATGTTGTTGATTATCAATGTGAAGTAGTTTCTCACTATAAAATGGCAGATTTGGTGGTAGTTGAGACCATTGGTTGGGGGCTTGAGGAAAATAATTTATTTTGGTCCTAGTGGGATATATTTCTACGGAAATGTATCACCATTACATGGGTTCATTAGACGGTTGATCCATTGGTTAAAAACAATGTTATAGTCCTTGGGACTTGTGATATGGTTCGAAGATGTGACTTTTGGAATCAGGATGACCCAAAAAAGTTACATTATTATGTTGTAATGTGATTTCATGTTGTTTTAAATTTATTGGAATGCTACAGGATTTTCGATATTAAATATTATGGTTATATCGTTGCACATTGGCATGGGTTAATGCCATTAAAAACTGAATTGAGGATAGCAGAGCTCAATTGGAGTGGGTGGTGTTTCATGTTTATACTGTTATTTATTTATGTTTTATCATACAATATTATTTGTATGGATATAATATTGGGACATTGATAGGGGTGGATTACTGGGTTCATACTCACATGATGCGTGGGATCTCTAGGTCATATGCAGAAATTATTGTTCTTGGTATAGAAAATGAAAAATGATTGATGTTTGAATCCAAGTGGAGTTGTAGAAAAAATGTATAGTAGATTCATGAATGATTTTATATATGGTTCAGGTCATTCTTTGGTGTATATATGGTATTTATTTTGGTTGTTATGGTACTTATATATATTTGATTTGTCAATGAGGGTTCATGTTCATATTGTATGGCTGGAACGACATAGAATACATTTATTATTCTAATAATATATTTTTTTTGGATTTTTATTGTTGTTGATATAAATTAATTATATTATGTTTTATTATTAATCTATTTAACTAGAGGTTATGTTTAAGCCATTATCTCTTCACAGACCCTCACTTCTAGTCATTAGTCTTTGGCTTATGTGGTTATGAATTTAATGTCCTATAAAACACACTAGTTTAGGAACTATCATGTATTCCATAGTTGAGGTAGAATTATTATTTAAACATGGCCATTATAAACTAGCCATTAAATTAATGGGTATGTATTGGAATAAATTAATTATTAAAATTATATACTTTATGAATTTATAAAATAAATTCAATGGTTATATACTAATTGAAAAAAAATAAGAACCACTTGAAATAAAAAAGAAGTGTTTAAAAAATAGTATTTTTCTAATAGGTGGTTTAGTAGTCCATTGCACAAATAATTTCATTTATTTTAAAAAAAAATTAAAATTTATTTTTCAAAAATATTACAGTTTTTGAAATCATCATATCTATATTATCCCATAGTGATATTTTGGGATTTTTTAGAAAATATTAAATTTTCAGTGAATACTGAAAAATACAATTTTTTATAAAATTATCATTTCTTTTTAATAAATTTATCCCAATTAATATTTTAATTTTTATTTAAAATTAAAAAAATAATTATTTATTTATATTAAATTCAATTATTTACATTTTCATAATCTTTATATTACATGTTAGTATATGTTTATTTTTATGCTTTAAAACACCTTTTTGTTTCAAAAGACTGTTTTAATGTGCATAATGTCTCTACATTTTAAATTATTAAAATAACACCTATTGAGTAATGATTTAATTAATATTTACAGATTATTTATCTATAAATAAAAAATATAAATTCAATTATTTATGATAAATTTTCATATAGTTAAAATTAGTTCATATTTTACACGACAAATGCATTTATTTAAAAACAAATTTTTAGACACGTTTGCGGGATTAATTTTAAATTAAATTCTTCCATTTATGATAGTTTAATTTATAAAAATTGGTTCCAAATTTCGAATAATGATAATTCATATTATCTAATATGGAAATCGTAATTTTTTACCAAGAATAGTGGATATAGTAAAAATTATTTACAATGGTTAAGGTTAAGACTATATTTTTAAGGGTTAAAATAAAAAAATAAAGGTAATAAATAACAAAAAAATGCCTACATTATTCTATATGGCCTTATTTATACCTTATATATTTTAATTTTTTCAAATGATATATTTTCTAGACTTTTGGTTTGAGAAGAAAGTGGGTGAAATTATTTCTTTTAAAAAATTCTTGGTGTGTCCTCTCTCCCAATGATAAAAGGCCATCGACTATTATATCATTTTCACAATTAAAGAAATTGTTAGATGGGGAAAAACTATAAAAATAACTTCCCTAAATACCTAAACTCATCATAGAATGCTTTTTTCAACAAAAATAAAACCGAGAAAGAATTTTGGTAGAAACCAAAAGAAGTTGTTCGAAGAAGTGGTAACATCCTTAACTCGACGTTTTATTTTATTTCTTATTCCTCTTAATTAAAATATTAATAAAACATTATGATATAATATTATAGGTATATTACATATAATTAGATATTTTTAAGTTATCATTAATACCTAAAATCTTATCCTCCTCCCTCAAATGGGAAACAAAACTGTTGACCTTATGTACGACAGACTACCACCTCACGAACCAACGTAAATCATTTTCCATCATCACTTTTGAAAACCATATATAATGAATTATTTAATGATTATATATCATATTTATGATATAATTATAAAAATTTAATTATAATATCAAATATAAATTCTAACATTCTATTCCATGGAGAATAATATAAAGTCACTCGTGTGTACTACAGACTACCGCTCTACGAAAGCGATGCAATCCATTTTTCAAATAATTTTCACAAGCAAAGTAATAAGTATTTATTTAATTGTTTTAATAATTAAATATTAAAAATAAAAAAAATCAATATATCATATACTTTCTTACCTTACCATCTATTGAAAATGAAAATTTCATTCTTGTGTACCGTGGATTACCACTCGCAAATCGATGCGATCAGTTTTTTAAATTTATAATTACTACATAACATGAATGGTATTTAAAAGGGTATTTAAATAAATAATTCTCTATTTATTATATAATTATTATATTTTAAATATAAAAAACATACCTTCCTACCATCATGATATGGTATGAATTGTAATGTTACTCATTCGTACGTATGACTGACCGTCTCCGTGATTATATCGTATTTCATTTTTCATAACCATATTTCATGATTAGTTTAAAAAGTATATTTTCTGTTTAAAAATAGTATTTATATAATGTTTATAATTATTTAATTGATGAGTTAATAATGTCCTTGGCCTTAGTCAACTTACCCAAGATATTTTTGACGTACCAGATGTTTATTGTTTAAACATTCAATGTGAAATTAATTAGTTAATAATATGAATATGGAATAGAAAAAGTTAATTAATATAATAACTAAACATGAAAAATTTATTTATAAATTAATTAATTGACATATATTTATTATTCTAGGATATGATGAATTCCAATTATAAATTTGGCAGAAGGTATGGGATCTTTCTTAACCACCTATTCCTTATGGTTATAAACATTCGCTCTCTATGTCACATTACATCTATATTAATGTTATGTAAGGATTATTAATTATTTAAATATTTCCCTCACATATATAATTAGATTATTTTACCTTCCTTTTATGGGTGTACTACATTCCTAATGATGATTTCTGAAATTCCTTCATTATGATATTTCCCATATTAATGAAATATAGGAAGATTAAGAAACCCATTTTCATTCCATGTGAAATTATTATGTTATTACTTAGGATTGATTATTTTACGTGTAATATATAGATTACGAATATGTTGTTATGGGTTCACCTATACATACCTCAAATTCATTGGGTATAGCATTAGTCTATTGAGGAATCATGTATGAGATTAATGAGTAAACCTAATCCATTATGAGACATTTTACACCAAGTGATATTATCTAGGTTGTTATCTTTAAATAATATTTATGTCATGTAATATGTTGTTCCAGTATTTATTATATTTAAATTATCTTATGATACACTGTTTTTTTGGTATGATTCCATGTAATTACATAGGGGCCTTATATTTTATTATATCATGTTATAAATTTGACTCACATGTTATGTTTCCTTAAAATGATTATTCCCTTAATGTTATTTTTAGATATCCAGATTATTTAATTTTTCCATAGGTTTTTACATTATGTTTTAGTACATAAAATTTATTTTAGGACCACAATATGTAGAATAATTACATCACTATTTGGATGATTGAAGTGGTCATGGTCCTCGATCAAATGTAATTAGAGACAATGGCTTTGAAAAATATATTTAGGCCTTGCTAGAATGTTATCTGTACATGAAAACAAGCCACACTTTTCAACTAGTTTGGCCCTCCTAGGGTCAAGTTTTGGAAATTCACAAAAACATTATGAACCATTTTGAAGTAATTGAACAAATTATTATATTATAAAACCTAAATGGTAAATTTAAATGGATACACTTGGATGGAAAATAGGGACTCTTATGTAAGGATGTACCTATCATTTATTAGTTATTCCTCCCTTGTTTATAATTTTCCCTTCTATACATTTATTATTTAATGTATTATCATTTTCTATTATTCTAGTTAAGGATGGGAAATATTGTAAATCCTACCAACAAGAAATATGATAGAAAATTTAATGATTTACCTAATCAGATCCCTAATATCTTGGGTTTAGGAGATGAGAACTCCATGCAAGTACTGGCTCAACTATCTCATGTTATAAATAATAAAATAAATCATAAAAAATTCCATTCTCCTCTTATGAAGGATCATGTGGTAGAAGAATCATTAATTTAATAATCCACCCCAACCATTAATGAATCTTATTATACAACTATCCTTAAAAATTGTATTTACTCCATTGTGAAAATAATTTCTATCATATAATGAAAAAATAATGAAAAAGTTGTGTTGATCATTTATCACATTGAGGGAGAAGATGATCAATGGTGCACACTGATCAAGAACACAAAGTACAAAATGGATATTGATTCCATGGAAAGAGATGAATTCAATTTTTTCGATACATATTTTCCCTAAATTACCCATCATAATATGGAGAAAGAGTTACCCATTATATAAAAAATATAAGTGACTATTTAGGATTATGAAGATCATTTCAAAAGGATTTCATGGTATGTCTCTATCATTATTATCATCAAAGACAGTACAATATACCATTATGTTACTGGTTTTTAGTTGAGTCTGTGTAGATATTTGATTATTTGATACTTTTATAGTTATAAATATATTTTCCTTTATTCCCTCAAATGTGATATGAAGATTTAAGATACTCTGTGGTTTCATGGGACTAGATGAAAAAACATTAAATGAAATTTTCTATGTGGGTATCAATAGATAAATACCATGGAGGAGATTCAAACCAACATCCCACATATCAAAAAAGTGGGAATAATCATCCTAGGAACTACCTAATGGGATCTATAAGACCATTCAAGTGAGTAAAAGAGGGGAATTAGGTCAATTAGTATCGATGAGAAATGAATAATCCCACTAATGTTGTAGAAGAAATAGGGTTCAGATCACCACTATGCCTAATGTACAATGATTTAATAGCATGGACCATTGGAATTATGAAATACAATGTACCAAGACAAGGTTTATTAGAGACAATGATTGATAACAACCTCTAATGTAACATGGAAGTGAATATTTTATCACTATTGATGATGTGGATGTTGAAAATATTATTCTGATAGGAATTCTAGTTATCCATCAAATAGTATTGAATATACATTTTGAATTTGGTTTTATGAGTTGTTTCATATACTGAATATTTTGTAGAACTATTCAAAACCGACCTTAAAACATGGGGCTTGAGCAATTTGTTTGAATAGAAAATGGTACGATGGTTTCATTCCAAGTATACATCTCATCCCCAATAAACGTTTTCAGACAAACTATTTTGAAAAATCCCATATTACATACTTTAGTGGTGTATGATTATGGTTTGGGCATGGATTTCATATACTTATATAAATCAAACATCACTTGTCTAGATAGGGACATCACTCTTCATATCACATGTTATCAACCAATTGTGTATAAGTGTAAGGAGGAGGATAAATATATTGTGTAACATTTTATTAAATCATTGATATTGATGACTTATAAAAAATAATATCTATTGCAAATGAATGAGACAAATGAGGTAATTATTATTTAATACATTCCCATTGTGATGGACTATACTGATTTATTCACTTAATAGTTTGCTAGTCTTCCTCTTAACTGATAGGTTGAGGTATAAATCAAAATGACATTTGGATCTCTAACCATATAAAACATTAATTATATAATATCAACTTTTCATTTGGAAGAATTGAAAATATAGTTACAAGATAATCCATAAAAAAATTTATACACTACAGTGCATCACCGTGGGGTGTGCAAGTCCACTTTTTAATGAATAATGATTGTTCAATATGCCTCTATATTGATTTTTTTGAACCAAAAAAATCATGTTAAATAATAAGTATCATATTAACCAGATAGATGTCTAATTAGATCAACTATGTGGAGTTTAATATTTATCTAATGTAGACCCTTAGTCAAGATATCACTGATTAAGCATGAAGAAAGATGATATTCCTAAACTCCCTTTTGAATAAGATATGGACACTATGAGTTCATAGAGATTCCTATTTGACTCACCAATGATCCAAAATTCTTAATACAAATGATGAATATATTCCTTTGAGAACACATTGGAAAATTTATTGTAGCCTCTATAAATGATATTATTATTTACTCTAAAATCATGGAGGAGCACGAGGATTATTTATATACTATGCTAAGAGACATGATAAAGGAGAAGCTATATGAAATGTAAAATAAATGTGAGTTATTGATGAAGAATGTAATATTATTGTGGAATATTATCACAAAAAATATAAATATATGGAATTTTATATGACAAATGAAATTAAGGACTAGCCTAGACCAGTATCTAAAATAAGGTTCCATTTCATTCTAGTATTAGATGGGAATTACAAACAATTTGTGATTTTTTTTCTAAATGTTCAAACTCAAAAGAAAGATAACATAGAATAGAGTAAAATTATTTAGATTAGTTATTTCAAAGTGATATTTAAGGAGTTGATGTAGAGGCTTATCATGGCACCAATACTTATGCTACACTCAATTGGTGAACTTTTTTTGGTTTACAGTGTTGCTTCAAGGATAGGTTTGGGATATCTACTAAGTCATAGTGATAAAATAATATCCTATTTCACAGTGTGTTTAAAAATCTATGATAAGCTATATACCATGAATGGCCATGAGTTTATTGAAGAGATCTTTGAATTTAAGATATGATGAAATTATCTCTATGGGGGGATGTGTGAAATATATATGTATCAAAATAGACTCAAATATATATCCACACAATTGTAAGTTCACCTGCACAAAGGAAGATGGTTTTAGATAAGAAAGGACTATGACTACTCAATCCATTAAAATATTGGGAATGAAATCAAATTAAAAGATGATCGGAGTTAAAAGGATTCGGAAATCATATCAATGTTGAGAATTGAGAAGCATGATATTTTCTAGAAATGAATATAATGTAAATGAGAGTCGTAAAAGGATCTTCATTCAACCTTGATCAAACAACTTCTCAACCATACATTTTTGAAAGGATAATGGAGGCCGATAATGAATATTAGGCTCTATATAACAAATTAAAGATTATTATAATGTTCACCCTTGCTATATATGGGGTTATTATGTTTGGAACATAGATAAGTGCCCCATAAATAGTATAGTAGAATAGGGAGATTCTGAAATATTTACCTAGATCTTCCTTTCTTATTCATCCAAGAATCACTATGTTGTATATATATCTAACGTAAATGTTTTCTTGGATAACATGATGATAGATGTTTTAGGATTAATATCTCAATTATTGATATGACAATATGTTATGGATGAATGATATAATTCTTATGCTTTTATGCAAACATTTCATATACCATTATGGAAGTGGGAAAACGTAACCATGTATTCCTTCTTTGGACTCCACAAGACACTGAAAGGTAATAACACCATTTAGGTGGTAGTCAATTTCCTTATAAATTCCAAACATTAAATTGCTATCAAGGAATATTTATCTATTTAAAAAATTGATAAGATATACTTAAGGTAATTGGTCATATTTCATGGATTGACACTATCTATTTTATCTAATCATGAGAATATGTTTACCAAAATGTTCTGGAGAAGCCTTCAGTAAGTGTTGGATACAGAACATAGTTTCAATATTGATTATCACCCATAGACAGATGGTCAATCTGAAGGAACCATTAAACTCTAGATGGTATTCTATGATATTTTTAATTTTTTGTCAAAGGATTTTTGGACTATCATTTTCCCGTAGAAGATTTCTCATATAACAATAGTTTCCATTATATCATTATAATCAAACCTTATAGGGATTTGTATTGGAAAAAATGTTGAAATTCAACAAGTTGGGATGAATATCATGAGTTTATGTTGATGGGACCTGAACTTACCCAAGATATGATAGAGAGGGTACAACCCATTCAGTGTCTCGTGAAATTTTCACAAAGTTGATAGAAGATATATGTATACAATCATCAAAGATACATGGAGTTTATGGTTAAGTCATTAGGTGATCATATATATTTCATAATGGAAGAAAGTCAAGGGGTTTGGGAAGAAGGGAAATATTAAACATGGATGCAACATCTTCTTTGATATCCTTGGATTCATGGAGCGGTGCCCTACTGACTAAAATTACCACCTAATCTATATCAAGTAAAAGATGTGTTCCATGTATCCCTATTGAGGAAGTACATAATAGATCCTTCACATGAAATGATCTGGAGGTGGATCCACTATACAAATATCTGTTATAAAGAGAATCCAATTAATATATTTCATCCTAGATGAAAATTACGGAGAAACAATAAAACTAAATTGGTCAAAGTTCTGTGGAGAAACCGTAAGTTCGATGAAGAAAATTGGAGACAAGAATAGATGATAAAGCAAAAGTACCCTCACCTATTATCACCATAATATAAAATATGAAATTTATAGGGAATTTTTTTAATATGGGAAGAATGTATCATCCGAAAATTTACTATATATTTTATATTTTAAATAAATTTAATCTTTTCGAAAACTTTTGATGCACACACCAAAAGTTTTAAACGAAACACAATACTATATTAAAATATTATTTTTTAAACATGACAATATAAAATAACTTTTAAATTGGTGGGTATGAATAGGATTAAAAAATGTATTAAATTTATATAGTTTAAAAATAATAAAACAATTTTAATAGTTATTTATTGATTATAAATAAAGTAATAACCATTTGAATGGAAAATAATTTTTTCCTTAAAATTTATATTCTTCTAAAAGGGGGTTTAGTCACGTATTGCCCATAGAATTTAAAATAATGTTTTACCAATTTTAGAAATTATATTTTAAAAAATTGACATAATTTTTTAAATTATAATATAGATATTAACTTATTGTGAAATGTCGGTATTTTTGGAAAATATTAATTTTTCAGTCCATAGGGTAAAATAAGAATTTTTATAATATTGTAATTTCAATTTAATAAATTGATTCCCATTAATTTTTTAATTTGGTTTAAAATTAAAATAACTATTGTTTAGTTATATTAAATATAATTAATTACATTTAAATTTTAATGATCTGGAATTCCATGGTCCATTCCCTTACTAAAATCTGGTAGTTGAGCTGTTTTGGGAAGTAAATGAGACTCATCCCCAACTCTTTTCCAAATTTATAATTATGTAAATAGTGTTTCCAGTACTGTGAATATTGAAATCATGTCACAAAAACATTGTCATAGAAAATGTTTTACTAAAACAATGTCACAGTAAGGATGTGATAGAAACAGTGTGATAGAAATGGTGTCAAATGAACGGTGTCACAGTCCCGGTTTCACATAAACAGTGTGGCATAAACGGTGTCAAAAAAATAATGTCAGAGAAACGGTGTCACAATCATAGTGTCATAGAAATGGTGTCACAGAAATGGTTTGACTAAAAAAGTGTCATAGAAATGTTGTCACAATCACGGTGTCACAGAAATGGTGAGATAGAAACGGTGTCACAGAAAAGGTGTCACATTCATAGTGTCATAGAAACGATGTGACAAAAATGATGTCATAGAAACGGTGTGAAAAAATTGGTGTCAATGTAACGATGTCACAATCATGGTGTCACATAAATAGTGTGATAGAAATGGTGTCACAGAAACTTTATCACAATCACAATGTCACAAAAAATGGTGTGATAGAAACGGTGTCACTGAAACGGTGTCACAGACCGGTTGTAAGAGAAATGTTGTCAAAATCATGGTGTTATAGTCATGGTTTCAGATAAATAGTGTCAGAGACAAGGTGTTACATACACGGTGTCAGAGACATGGTGTCATAGCTCATGAACTGTGTTTCCAGAACTGTTTCATATTGCCTTTTCCAAAATTCTAGATGTTTTCCAGTTTCACTGATTTAACATTTTCATTAATGTAAAACACATTTCTGTCTTTTTTTAGGTATTTAATTCCAAATAAAATCCCATAACTACTATATTGATTTTCTTAAGGATCGGAATGCTTTTCCTTTCTCAAACCACGTGGTTTAATGCGATTCACTTTTAATGGAAAATCCAGTGTATTATAAACTAATACAATGTTAAATCATTTAAAGGAACGAGATATATTCCTACCATGTTCTTCCTCATAATTATCAGGTGTGAGATTATTGAACATTTCATTCCTTTCCGTAGGAGGTGTGTGGTCAAACTTCCTCATTGAATTGGTTTTCTTTGACGTTCTTCTTGCTGCATGTGCACCCCCAATTTTGGTGCAACCATGTAGTATCCATCAATATTCTATGTAAGGTATGATTTATGATCCTACTTCTGGGTTAAACTCCGCCTATTTCTCCTTGACATATTTTTTCCTGTGATCTCCATGCTTCTATTGAGGTTTCTTAGGTTTCGGTTGGTGCAGTTGTGTGGTGACATCCTCGGGTGGAAGTGGTAGTCATGGGAGGAGGCAATCATGATCCGTTGTGTGGATCATTATCGTATAAATAACATTGTGAACATTTTGAGTTCGGGTATTTGTTTCTTATCTTTACATTTACGAGAAAATGTACAGTAAGCATGGTTTAGCCACATGATCACAATGGAATTGACATAATAAATATTTGAACCAGATAAATAAATTGATATTGGTTGTATGTTATTGTATATTGTTTTACTAGATAGTGTGTTATCTATTCTTTCTTTTCATAGATTTTAATTATTAATGGAAATTTTTAATGAATGTAAATCTGGAATTAATTGATAATTTTTTGGATAATGATAAAGAGGCATGTAGATGAATTTCATTTTATGTTGTTGAAATTTGATATTAATCAAACTGATGTTGTAATCTTGTTTAATCAAATTTTGATTGATATGATATCTTTCTATTTAGGTTACACGTAGTTGTAACATACAAATAATAAATTAGATAATTCCTGACATATTAAATAATTGGCTATTTGATAAAAAATAATGCCTCGTAGGGTTTTGAGATACCCTCTTTCATGTAAAGGCCAAGAGACTTATACCTGGAGCTATGATAAATCTTTATGTATGAAGGATGAATGCCTTGATTAACTCAAAACATCCCATTTGATATTATGTTTTTTCATGCTTCTTATGTTGTGATTTTAACTTATATGGCTATTGTTTTGTGTGGGTGTAGGGAGGCCCATTGGTTGTGGGAGTCGTTGATGCCTAGTCTGGAAAGATGCATTAGATTATGCATATGGGCATTTGGAAGGACAACAGTGATGATGATATAGGTTGGATGTGAATGTTTGGATTCTTGATATTACTTACTGGTTGTTTATCATTTTTAATTTCCCCATTTCTCATTGTAGTTGGTTTCCTAACCCTCCTTCCAAAAGGGGTGAATATGTGTGAGTTATTCAATGTGCATTTCGTGTTTAGCTTCCCTTGGTAGGATGGGTCTTTTCTCTTGCTATAGGTGATAAAGACTTGATGGGTAGATCATCTACTCACCGTGCTGAGTCCCCTTGTGTTTAGTAGCATAGAATTTTTTTTATTGAATGGCTATGAATATGGGAAATTAATAATTTTCTAATAATTGATTGAATGAATTATATTAACCCGTGGGGTTGGAGCTCACTTGGTCCTAATGACGATGTTTCAATTTTAATAGAATAATGGAATTTTGGTGTGATTATAAAGAAATATAATGTGGTATTGTTAATGGTTAATTAATGCTTAATGAATTATAAAGTGAAACTGATAAATAGGGAATGATGTAATGTAATAAATCTATTTAAATGGTTGTGTTTGTATAGGATACTTAGTCATAGACATGGAAACCAGGAGTCTGAGAGATGTTAAAAATCGTTGAGTCTAATACAAAGATATTCCTATATTGTGGTTTTGAGATATAGTATATTCTATTCTTTTTGTGTTTCTATATGCTAATCCACCATGTTAGTTGGGTAAACTGACACCCTAGGTATTCAGAGCCCCAAGGGGGTGTTTTCCCCAACATTTTTATGGGAGGATGGATGGGTAAATACCCCCTTCGGTCCCGCTCTCTTCTCTTGATATTTACATGTTCTGGTAGGAAATGTTTTTATTTTTACCCATATATGTGTGTATAGGGTTGTATTGGAATGTGGTTATTTAAACAAATATATTCTAGAAATAGATTCTTTTAGACTACTATAAGTGTGACGGGTAATGGTTGTGATGGCTTGATGATCCTTACTCGATGTATGGGATGAAGTGGCTTGGGGTATAATTCTCGACATATGAGACACATTATGCATGCTGTGGTGTATCCTGAAAAATACCAAGTTACTTTGATTACGTGGATGTGGAAATATTGTAGCACGGTGTGCATGTTGTGGTGCTTTGCACAATTATCTACGGGCAAGCCTTTTTGTAGAGAGATTCATAGGACATGAAATGTTGGGGAAAAGTGGAAAACTAGTGGGGAATCTGTAGTAGGATACCCTTGATATTATTTATTTTATTATATACTATTGTATGCATTATTTGGTGAGAGTAGCCATGGTGAAGCAGGGAACATAGTATATGTGTTTAGGTGACGATTTAGATTTACTTTCTATTCACTGTACATTAGCATGCTTTCATTACATTTTCCCAAGATGATCTAGGGATGATTACACTTATTATAAATTTATACTCACCCTATGTATATATAATCCTTTTCTCATCTCACTTATTGATAGTTGGAGATCAAGATAGTTTCTACTAGCTGTGGGTTGCAAGAGTTGTTCGAGCTTGGGGATGCTGCTGTTTTTACTTTATTTTGGGTATTTTCAGTTTTACCCTTTCAGTTGAAGATGTTTTTCATGAGATTAAAAATGTGGACTTGGGATTTATTTTATATTTCTGTCTGAGTTGGGGTTTCTTGATGTATATCTTATCTCTCTCTTTCGCATGTGTTCTCACATAGGGTAATACATCCTATTTGCATGTTTGCAGTACCCTCGGTGCTAGTCACCATCCTAGGTCCTACTGGAGGCGGGACTTGGGGGTCATTCTCTCCCTTATGAGAGTGCTATCCCAATAGGGGTACACCTTGTGGAGAGGGTGACATAACAGAGTGGTTTGAGATGTAGATAGAGGGATAGGATGGAGTTTTTTGTTAGGCACATGTGTGGTTGCATGGGTTGCTAGGAAAACTGTGTCATTCATGTTTAGTATCTGATATAAACACTGGAGACTAGTTAAGTCATAGGCGTCTAGGTCCCCCTTTGATCTGATGAATGAAAATTTAAGTTTAAAATGGATTCTAAATGAGGTGATACTAGTTGTAGGGTAGATACCTAGGAAAGGATAATGATTCATTCTTCTTTGTGCCTATGTCTAAATCGGTATACAATGGGATAGGTAATCCTAAAATGAAAAAAGGACAATAATTAATAAATTAATGGAGAGCCTTCTATATTTTAAGATTATGATATAAAACTGTTTGTTATTTTATAGGTATAGCTTCAGGTCAAAGTCCTCGTATGGATCACATCGTATAAGTCTAGAATAATGTGTCGGCAGATCGATGTAGGTTAGATGTCGACGATGAAGACACTTGTAAGAGGAAACACTGAGAGCTTCAGTGTTAGAGTATGCAGAAGTACGAGGGATTAGTTTCAGATGTAGTAAGAGAAAATTGGTTGAAGGAGGTTGAGATGGGCATCAGTTTGATTTGTGCTCAAAAGGAACAATGGGATCCCTTTGTTGTGATGATGTTGCGTGGAGTATCAATGCAGTGGTGGTTATTGTTCCTCAGGGATATTGAGGAGTCAACAATATAATGTGGGGAGTTCCGAGACATGTTTATAGTTGAGTTTCTTTCTTCAAACACGAAGGCATCTAGTTAAAATTTTCGTTGTACCCTTAGATAGGGGAGATATAGTTTGTGAGATTTTGGAATCCATTTCAGGAAACATTTATGATATGCTTTAGACCTATTGCCAGATAAGGAGGGTAGTGAGAGGCATTTGAAGGACATTTTGCATCTAGAGATCCAGCACCATTTCACCCCATTTATTCTGATGACATATATTGAGGTGCTAGTGAGAGAAATGGTCATCTAGAGGACATTTGACAGAACCATATCATCTTAAGAGGGGATTAGTCATGATTACTCACGATGTAGACATGTGGTCTGGGGTTCTCGGTATCAGGGAAGAAGCATTTCAATTCGGCTGGTGGGAGGTCCCCCCCTCAACATCTCGTTTCTATGGTGGTATCGGCTCTCAGGCCTATGACAAGGGATCTGGCTCTTGTTTTTATTATGGACGGAGAAGTCATCAATAGTGATATTTCACGAACCTTCCGAGCAATCATCGTACACCAGGTGTCCCGCTCAAGGTTCATCTGTTGAGGCAGTTCTAGTTGAGTTAACAACAGTAGGTTTCACCAGTTTTGGATCAGCTAAGGGTAGATAGGGAAGATAGAGGATAGCCCCATTGTGTCCCCTTCCTCAGAGTGTAGATAAATGTTGTGGTGGTGGTCTTCATTAGGGGTTGATAGGTTGTGGAGGAGGATGAGGTCAATATCATGCTCTAATATTGCTAGCTCTAGGCGAGCTATAAATCATTCGAGGAAACCTTTTCTTGTACTCTACATGATTGTAGTCTAGTTTGATTCAATATCAACACACTCCTTCATATCACTGGCACTTTTCGATGCTATAGGACTTGAGGGAGGGGATTCCACTTACCTTGGAATTGACTACGTCTGTTGGGGGTTGAGCTAACTTGTTTGAAGTATGTATAGACTGTGAGATAGATCTGAGTAAACACATATCATAGGGAGATTTCCTATGTTTATAGATACAAAAATATGATATCATCCTCATCATGTATTGGTAGTATTTGGTGTAAGATATCATGGATTTCTTCAAGAGGCAGGTGGTGTTCTTCGATGCAGATGAAGATCCATCCATGTTTGTTGGAGAGCGAGACACTCAGATAGGTCAGAGGCATGTTTTGTCGTTATCATCCATGATAGATGAGCTGATGCTGAGTTCTTATGAGGTTCAGTAGTTGGCATTTTCTAGGGTCATAGAAGATTACACTAATGTCATTCTGGAATAGGTTTTAGCATTACCCCTTTGATTAGAGATTGAGTTTGGGAGTGAGCTATAACAAGGAGTTTCACCTATATATATGTCTCCATATAGGATGACCCCTTATGATTTATGAGATCTACGTATACAGATTGATGTTCTATTACAGTGTAGTTTTTTTCAGTTCAGTCTGTCACCGTGGGGTGCACCGGTTTTTTTGTGACAAAGGCTGATGACAGTTTGAAGTTTTGTATCTATTACTATCACATAAACAAACTGACAGTGAATAATTTCTATACTATTGTGTGGATTTTTGATTTATTTGATCAAATTTAGGGTGAAAGTTAGATCTCAAAAATCTACATGTGTTCAGGATATCATAAGATGTATGTGAATAATGAGGATATCTCGAAGACTGCTTTCCATTGTCATCATGGGCATTATGATTTCATTGAAATTCTGTTCGTTGTAACAAATTCTCCATCTATGTTCATGGTATTGATGACTGTTGTGTTCCATGAGTTCTTGTATAAGTTTGTTGATGGTTTCATTAATGAAATCCTTCTATACTCCATGCCATAGGAGGAGCATGCAGAGAATCTACATGCAGTTTTAGGAGTTCATCGTCAATAACATCTATTTGGGAAGTTGTTGAAGTGTGAGTTTTTGGGCTCGATATATCAATTTCGTGGGTCATGTTGTGTCCTAGTAGGGAGTACCTGTAGATCAATTATATATAGAAGCAGTGGTTCCTGGGGAAGCCTCTATGATAGTGGAAGAGGTGTGATATTTCCTTGGTCTTGCAGGCTATTACAAGAGATTTGTAAAATATTAATCTTGGGTTGTGAATCCTCTACCATCATGGAAAAAGTAGAATTAGAAGTTTTTATGGAATTATCAATGATAGTTAGCTTTCGAGTGTCTAAAGTAGACATTGGTAAGTGATCTAGTACATTGTATTCCAATAATGGGAGTTTAGTTTGATGTTTTCTGTGATTATTTTCTTCCTTTTTTAGGCTATGTTTTGATGTAGTATATATTAGTCATTTATTATGGGTATCGACCTTTGTGTCCCCATGAACATAACTGTGCCACCCACGATCTTGAGTTGGCAGCAGTGTTTTTTTCTCTGATGTTTTGGAGGCATTACCTCATTAGAGAGAGAATTGTGGTTTTCACCGATCATAAGAGCCAATGGTCTGTTTTCTCCCAGCATGACATAAACATGCGACAACATCGGTGTATGATGTTCTTATTGTAATACGAATTCAAAATCTCATATACACCTATGAAGGGGAATGAGGTAGCTGATGGGCTGATCCAGATGTCCTGTAGTGATGAGGTGTGGTATTTTGGTGATTCTAGGAGAGGAATGGAAGAACATTCGTCTTTATATCTCATTATGGGATATTTTAGTGATGATTATCTCTTTTATAGATAAAATTGTAGTCATGTATGGTGCAGTAGGTTGAAGAGTCGCAGTTGGAGGTACATAAGGTGGAGGTCTGGAGAGACTGAGTTGTTTGTGGTGAGGCCCATGATGGTTGGTTTGAGGATGAAAAAAACTGAGTGTTTTATCATGGAAGGCTTTCTGTTCCATTGGTGATGTGTGAGATGGTTCTCAGAGAGTTCTAGATTTCACCATTAGTGGTTAATCCGGAAATGACAATGATTTACCATGGCATGATGAGTTAATTTTGGTGGCCTAGGTTAAATCATGTTGCTGTGTAGTTTGTGTCTCGATGTTTGGTCTGCCAATAGGTGATGGCTGAGCACCATGTCCCCAGTAGTTTACTCCATCCATTAGATATTCCTTAGTGTATGTGGGAGGACAAATCAATGGAATTTGTTACCAGTTTACCTTGAGCTTAGGGAACACATGATACTATTTGGGTGGTAGTGGATCATTTTACCAAATCATGCCACTTTTTAGAAATCTATTAGTCATGTTCAGTGGAGGTATTTTTGAGGAAGTATCACGAGGAGGTGGTGAAACATCATTGAGTCCCAAGGATGATCATTTCTAATAGAGATCCACATTTTACGTCCGGGGTGTGGAGTGGTCTCTGGAATGATTTTGTTTCACAACAATGACTTAGAATAAAATTTCATCCTCAGATGGATTGTCAAATAGAGAAGACTATCTAGACTCTTGAAGGCATGAAATAATTTTGTGTTATAGATTTTTAAGGTTCATGGATGTGTCACTTACCCTTGGTGGAGTTCTCTTACAACAATAGTTTTCACTCCCCCATTAGTATGGCACTGTTTGAAGCCTTGTATGGAATACCTTTACGTTCCCCATTTGGATGGACTTGGGTTGGAGAGTCAGCGATTATCAGAACAGAACTAGTACAGTGTACGACAGAGATGGTTCAAGTGATTTGTGAGTGGATGAAGACAATGAAGGATCGTCAGAAATAATAATCTTATCAAAGGAGGATTCATTTGGAGTTTTATATTATGGATCACTTGTCTCTAAAGGTGACTCCCCATTGTGGGATGCGATGGTCTGGCCATGGGATTAATCATTCTCCTAGGATTGTTTGGCCTTTTGAGGTGTTGTCTAATGTTGGAGCCGGGGCATATCAGATCACACTTCCCCATAAGATGATCTGGATACATGATGTCTTCCATGCATCACTACTAATTCGTTATCTAAACGAAGACTCACAAACCATCGAACATGGAGAGATAGATGTTAGGGATTATGTGACCATCGAGGAGCGTCCTGTAGAGATCCACGACCGCAACGAGAAGGTGTTGTGTGGGAGTCTTATTCCATTTTTTCTATCTTATGTAAAAACTGTGGTGTAGAGGTGAGTACCTAAAAATGTGATTTAAATAAATGAGATTAGTTTCCAGAGTTTTTTGATGTTTAACTCTTATCTTGTAATGATATTCTCATTGTGGTTATAGACCATTCATGTTCATTAGTGAAATTTCTTTTGATTCTTTTTATGAATTTCTTGCTATTGAGAGGTATCTCTATGAGTGGTTCTTAGAACCAATTTCCTATTTTGTTGGGTTGGTTTTGGATTATTGAGAATGAGAATGTATTGAGAGGTATCTGATGTAATATAAAAGACCACTCTAGTCAATTCCCTTCCTAAAATCTAGTGGTATAGGTGTTCTGGGAGGTCAAGAATACTAAACCCCAAATCATTGTTAAATTTCTAGTTCTATGAATAGTGTTTTCAATTTTGTTAACATATTCACAGTGTCACAGAAACGGTGCGACGTAAATACATTCACAAAAAAACGGGGTCACAACCAAGGTGTCACGAAAATGGTGTGATAGAAATGATGTCGTAGAAATAGTGAAAGAGTCACAATGTAACAGAAACTATGTGACATAAATAGTGTCACATAAATGTTGTCACAGTCATTGTGTCATAGAAAATGGTGTGAGAAAAATTGTGTCAGAGTAATAGTGTGATAGAAATGAGGTTATAGAAAAGGTGTCACAGTCATGGTGTCGCATAAACAGTGTGACAAAAATAGTGTCACATAAATGGTTCCACAATCATGGTGTCACAAAAAAAGGTGTCATAGAAATGGTGTGACAGAAACGGTGTCACAGAAACGTTGTCATTGTAACTATTTCATATAAATAGTGTGACAGAAACAATGTTACATAAATGGCATCCCCGTCATGGTTTCAAAGAAACAGTGTGACAGAAATGGTGTAACAGAAACTATGTCACAAGAATGATGTAATAGAAACAGTGTCATAGTTATAGTCACATTGTCATAGACACAGTTTCACAAACATGATTTTACAGCACATGAAAAGTTCTTCCAAAATTGTTTTATATTTCCTTTTCCAAGTGTTCAAGTTTTTTCCAATTTCGCGGATTTAACATTTTCTTTGACATAAAACGCATTTAATTTCTTGTTTTAAGGATTTAAGTCCGAATAAAATCCCATAACATCTATATTATCTATCCTAAGCATCAGATGCTTTTACATGTTCAAACAGTGTGGTATAACATGCTCCCCCTTAAATGGAAAATCTAGCATATCTTAAACTACTACTCCATTAAATCTTATAATGGGACTAGATATATTCCTCCCTAGTTTTTCATCCTTGTTCTTAGGTGTGAGACCGTAGATCATTTTATTCCTTCCTATAGGGGTTGTTTGTTCAATCATCCTCATTGGATAGGTTTCCCACGACGTCCTTCTTGTAGCAAGTGCACCATCTATTTTGGTGCAACCAAGCATTATCCATCAATCTTCGATGTATGGTATGATTTATCACCATTCTTTTGGGTTCATATTCTTCTATTAATACTTGATAAATTATGGAATGTGATATCCATTCTTATAATGATGTTTCCTGGGTCTTGGTTGGAGCAGTCGTGCCACGACATCATCAGGTGGATGCAATTGTCACAGGAGGAGGAGATCGTGATCTATTGTGTGAATTGATCACATATAAAGGACTTTATGAACCTTTTGAGGCAGGGTATTAGTTTCATCTCTTTTATTTTAAATGAAAATGTAATTTTATCACGTTTTAGGCACTGGATCACAATGTAATTTAAAAAATTAATAATTGAACTAGATAAATAAATTTATATCGATCATATGTTATTACCTATTCTTTATCTTGATAGTGATCTATCTGTGATTGTTTTGTTTAAATTTTCGTTCATAATGGAAATTTCTAAAGAATTTAAAGCCAGAATAAAATCATAATTGTTTGGATAAATATAAAGAGGCATGTCAAAGAATTTGGTTTTTGTTGTTTTAATTTTATGTTTATCAAATTTATGACGTAAGCAGGTTTAATAAATTATTGACATCTATGATAGATTTATGTTTAGGTTACCCATAGTTGGAACCTATAAATAATAAATTGTATGCTTTTAGAAGGATTACATTTCTATATTTTTGATAAAAAAAGATAATGCCTCATTGGGTTATGAGTTACCCCCTTACGTGTAAAGGCCAAGATCCTTTTTCTTTGAAATGTGTGTTCTGTTTATGTTTAATGGTATAATGCCTTGTTTAAGGTCCATGATATGAGTTCATATTATGTTTGTTTTCATGTTTCACGTGTTGTGATGTGATCCTGTATGGATGTTGTGATATGTAGGGATAGGGACGCCCATTTTCAATAAATATTAAATAAATTATAATATTATAGATAAAAATTTAATATTTAATATGACTAATTATTGTTGAAAATTTCACTTATATAACCTCTTATTAGATATATTTTACTTGTTAAAAAAATAATAACAAAATTGGATTTCATTAAATATATTATTATTAATATATTAAAATTATCCTAGTGAATCCCAATGGTCCCAAAATATAAAAAAGAACGGTTTTGGTAGAAAAACACTCATCCAAATAAATTAGTACAAGTGATAGGTTAACATTATAAGAATATTATATATTTTTTACATTTAACTACCCTTTTTACCTTTAACTGCGTTAAATAAAAGTACTAAATTAATATTAAAAAATGTTATTTTGGCCATATTAGTCCTAATTTTTCATACTTATTACAACATTTTTTGTCTATTTATTTAAAATTAAATTTATAGAAGCATTAAAAATATGCTTAATGAAAATCTCGAAACTGTGGCTAGAAGGCGGTTAAAGAGACGTTCAAAAGTTCAAAAATAAAATTATATCTAATTTTACAATATAATAGTTCCAATGAACTAAATTAGATTAATATATGAATTATTTATCTATTGTGACTTTAGAATAAAATAATATTAAAATAATTAGTTAAATGAAAAAGTGGGTTATTAACAAAAAAGATGTTTTTTGCATCATTCATCAATAATTGAAAACTTTAAAAAATTACCAAAAGATCAGCATAATATAATATTTATATTAAAATTTTGAAAAAATATCTATATTCACAAATAAGATATATAAATTTTATAATGTGGTTAATACTATTGAAAACTACTTTTTAATTGACTAGTTTGGAAAATCATGGTCTCCTCAAACTCTATGTTGCGTGCAACATAAGATATCAAATTTATTTAAAAAGATAACATACCGTAAAATATTATGGTGTTAAACAACTAATTAAAGATATAAATATGTGAATATAAGAATAATACCAACACATTATGTTGCGAATATAATAATAACACACATGGATTATCCTTATAACCTAAGATATAAATCCTTAAACAATGAATTGGATGGATATAATAACCCAACCAATTACATGGATTTAATGGATCCAAATTGACTCAAATTGACAAAACATATAAATTTTCTAAATGAAATCATTCATATATCATATTAAAAAAACAATGAAAATAAAAACGAATTTATATCATTTCCGATGGTATCAGATAAAAATGAAATCAATAATTTCAACAGATGTTAACAAGATTAAAACAACCAAAATAAGTATTTCATAATGGAATTTATAGGGTATTACATGAAATATAACTCAAATGAAAATATTTTATTTTTAGATAAAGAGGAAACTGGAAGAAAATTCATCATAAAACATTTCATAACATTGTTTTAAAGAGGTGGAGTTATGAGACACTTTAAAGAATCACTTTCAAGAAGGTAACATTGATTCTTTTTAATAAAACCCTTTAAAATAAATTGTTATAATATATCCTTGAAAGGAAATAATGGTCATTTTTTCCAATCTCGAGTAGAAGATAAAATATTTTATTTGGAAAATAAATTTATTTTTAGAGATTTAAAATATATTTTTAAAACCTACATCATAAAAAGGATAAAAAAATTAGTTTGAAATGGGGTTAGGAGAAAAATAAAGATTAACTAAGACAATAAATATTTCTGTTTCAAAATTATAATGAATTTTTTTTGGGAAGAAATAATATCGACATAGAAGAGAAATATCTTATTGTAGAGGACATAAATTATTCTTAATTAAATAAACTATTATTAAAGAAAGAATTATAGAGATGAATAATATTTTAATATGAAAATGAAAATTCCCCGAAGAGAAATAGAAAGTGAATTATTAGGTAAAGATGTGGAATAATATAAAAACCTTATGATAACATATCCATGGGATACAAATTATGACTCCATAAAAATGAGGTTTTGTTGATAAAAAATCAAAACGTTGGTATCTTTTGAATCAAATGGAATTGAAATAGATAACATCAAATGTATTAGTAAGAAACATGAATTTTAAAAAATTATAATAAATTACATCCATATAGAAGTTTATAGAGAAAAAAACAAGTGCTGAAACTAAAATACATCTCAACGAAATGAAAATAGATGAGAAAACCCTTACCTTTAAACTTGAATTCCATGAAATCCCTTTACCCTTTTTAGGTACTTGAATCTTCTCTTGAATACTTCTTAGAAATGGTGGAATTTAGACACTATCTTGTAACAAGGGGATACCAAACATAGAATAAGTATTTATGGGTGGTAAAATTTGAATACTTTAAATGGAATTTTGAAGGAGGAGTTTAGGTTTATGTGGGTGGATGTGAGCTCCTTTTGTATCTAAAAATATGGATATTTTTGTTGAAATTAATGTTATGTTAAGGGTAAATATAAAATCACATGGGATATTGACGAGTTAGGATAAAAAATATTGGTGTTACATGTGGGTATGTAATTTCCACAGAAAATAGTTATTATAGAATATTTAAGTGTAATGTAAATTTAGTAAAATTTGAGTCATGGAATATTTTGTTATTTTTAACTTTTATTGCTGATTAAATAATTTATATAATAATTTTCTTTTTTATTAAGAGGATATGATAAATATTTTTGAAAAATTTTGATTTGATGATTATGAGTTTCAACTCCATTTAATCAAAATAAATTTATAAATGTGATAAAAATAACTCGTATATTAAAATATATGATATATAGAAAAAATGGATTTTGTATAAAAATTTATTTTTGTACGTAAAGTGTTATTATTATTATTAATTAGAAATTAAATAAATAAATGATATTTAATATTTATTTATATTTTTAAACATAATATTAGTTTAATAATAAATATATCAATTTATTTAGATATAAATTACACAATATTTGTTATTTTTTTTTAAAAAATAACAATTTTACTATGGTAACAAATATTCACTTTGGGTAAATTAATTTTTAAAATTATAAATGAAAATAAAATTATAAAAAAATCAGGACATATTATTTAAAAATATTAAATTTTCTTTTATAAAACATTTCTACTGTTGATAAAAATTAATTTTAATATAATCATTCTTATAAAATAAATACAGTTTTAAGAAAACTATATATTTTAAGCATAATATAAATTTATTCTTATTACTTACCAAGACATAACTATTGGATGAATGTTAATTTATTTAATTTTATATATTATCAATTTATTTCATTAAAATCAATATTAGTAAATATTATTTAAAAATAAATAACCCTTTAAAAAATAGTTATTTGAAGAATACCACATTTATATTAAATAATATTTACCAAATAACATGAAAATTAATTATATATATTCTAAAAATTTAATTATATCAATCCATTGATATTGACATTGTTCTTTGAATGTTATAAATATATCATATGATTATTTATTAATAATTAACTATAAAAAATATTTTTTTTGTAAATAAATATTCTATTTAAATATAATTTTCTTATTCAAATATTTATTATTTATTATTATATTATTTTAATTATTTCACTAAATATAAAATATTTATGCATACCTACCAGATAAATATATATAAACTTAATATATTTTTAATAACATTATTTCTAATGATCATATTTACCTTTACTATATTTACATTACCACTATTATTGCTATTAAATTCATTCCATTTTAACCTCATAAATAACACTTACCAGTCCCTTAATTTTCATTTTATATTTACCAACTATATTTCTACATTGATGGGTTTATTTCATATTTTTGAATTTTTTATACTGATATAGATTCTAAATGGTTAATATAGTCTTGGTGATCTCCTAAATTGAAATATATTATTCTCTTCCATTTATTATTCCATTTTATTTTATTCACTTTAAGTAGAAGTAGCCATCCGTGTTTTGTGATATTTCATGTTATAAAACACATGGTTTCATGTATCATTGATGTAATGATTCAATATTAATGAATATATTATTTTTAGTTGGATTCATATATTTTATAACACATTTTATATTCAATTTTTAAATGATTAGAATTTTTTAAGAGAGATAATCATATTATTTAAGGAAATAAAATTTACATTAAAACATTCGATATTAAATTATCCCGCATAAATAAATAGTGTCCAGTTGTTTTTATTACTACTTAATAATAAAATATAGATAAATTTATATCTCAAGATAAAAGATTCAACTAATTATCAAGGGTAAGAATATTTTAATTATATTTTCTATTATAATAGTCATATATTTGGTTTGTGAACCAATTGTTCCATATAGGGATCCTTATATGTCTATATGTTTTAATCGATTCTAGATACATACCTTTCACAACTTTATTTTTATGACATTACTTCCAACAAAATGATAAATATAAAATGATTAGGATAATATCCAATAAAATTCGATTAATTTATTATAGGAATGTTGAAACAAATCCGTTTATTTCATAACGAGTGAAATATTTTTCATATCATTAATGTGGAGTTCCTTCTTTATTTTTTTATTGTATTAACCTATATTATTGTGTTTCAATACCTATAATATGGAATTTATTTCCAATGGAATTTTATTATCATACTAAAATTTAGATGTGATCATGGGATGATTTATGATATTAATATGAGATTTCTCTATTCAAAAATTTATGGATTATTTTGGATATAGTGTTAATAAATTCCTAATACAACAATAAATTTTTCTAATGTAAGAATAGTTATACATATCATAATTATCATTAAAAAAAATATTGAATAATATTTCTATTCATTAAACATAATCACCAATTGTTTTTATTAATAATTAAAAATGAAATTATTGAAATGATGATTCCACATTATTTGAAACTTTATTAATATGAAAATAAGATATCCATAGAACTGTAGTATAGTATAAGTGTACCAATCATCAATTAATTATCTTGATCCACTTTAGTGGCTGATATTTCATCATAATTTCCTTGATAAGTTGGTTTTAAGGGTTTTTGATTCCTATTATCCTCATTATACCTTTAATTTTGGAATTAGTTTGCATAATTCCTAAATTCCTTTTATTAAAAGAATTGTAATATGGGTGTTGTATTGGTTAAAAATATCGTACCCTCAATTTTATTCACAGACCCCTACACCCCACTTCGATAATCATTATCTAAATGTCCAACCCTTCAATACTAGGATCATTTCCTTTTTCTCTTCATGAAATTATTTTTGTGTATCCTCCATTATTTCTGACATGTTGGAAATTGAATCTTTTTTCCTAAAAGGTCGCTAACACCTTAAAATTCATGATATATAATTTTTTTTATTCGGTGCATCTGAGATTGTTGAAAATTTTAAAATTTAAATCCTAATTTTAGATATTTGGGTAGGAATAACAAAAATAATTTTTTATTGGATCTAATATCATTTGGTAAATTCATAAAAAATCACGTTATTGTCCATTACGTCCATTTTTAACAAGATTCCCTTTCGATTCAACAATTACTTGAATAAACAATTTATAAGGTATTAGAATACATTAAAATATAAAAAGGAAAACTATAAATTTAATTGAGGTAATTAATAATTTGATGTTTAATTTCTCATATATATGGTCATTTTTCCTATTTGGTTATGTAACCTAACTAGTTATAATTACATTATAAAATTATATAATAATAGATATAAATACTTTATAATAGCTTGTAATGAAAAAATGAATTTTCCAAATCATGTACCCCGAGATTTTCAAACAAGGTGTGTAGTCAGGTATACATTTTTCGTACTTACTGAAGATTGAGTTAATACCCATACAACCTTTTTTGGGGATTATTTACCCTAGGTGAATCTATTATGGATCTTACATCCAATTTCTTGTATCAAGTTATGGGTATCATTAATAAAAATCCACACACTCTAAACCTTACCATAATTTGGAGTTGTTTTCATATATTTAATATTATAATTAGGGTTTTATCTAATGTTATATAGTACTAATACCACCGAAATAACTATACCAATCCCCAAAAAATAACAAAGCACTTATCTAAAACAAACTAATGAACCCCAGATCCACACTAATGAGTTCGGGGAGAAAAACACATAATTTAGATAAATATTTGATACCAAGTGGGTTGAACCAAGATAAAAATTGATAAATTATGTAACAATTACATAATTTAAGCATTATGTATCAATAATACTCATATATTTATAGAACCAAAAGGGTTAGTGTCTTTGAATATTATCTAATTTAAAGTATTATGGCACACATTTTCATCAACATCTCTCGTAAATAATTTATACACAATAATTCCATATAAATATAATCTTCGATATAAATTATTAGGGAAAAGGGAAAAATTATTTGTGAGATAAAAATAACCATAATAGAAAAAAATATCAAAAGACCATTGAGGGTATGATCATAAGCTTGAAAAAATGTTATTAGGGGAGAATTATCATATTAAATGATCATTGACAAATAATAATTGTCCATAAAATATAATGACATGTAATCTAAAAGGATTAAACATAAAACATGGAATATGAGTGTGGAATAATTATAAAATGATAAGGATCACTTGAGCATTAAATAATAATATAACATTGAAAATTTTAATATTTATAAGAATATAAAATCATAACATTATTTAAAAACGTAACTTTAACCAACAGTATTTTGAATGTTGAGAACATAATAATTATAAGTACCCGACCCTTAAAATTACATAATATTGAATTAAATGAATAATTCACATTGATGATCTTTTCATGTTTAGATTTTTAGAGAATTATTAAATAACAATTACATATTAAAAAGATTACAATGTAGAAACTTCTACATAGTTTCCATTTTTAATAAAATTAAACATCTTGAAAAAAATAGTCATGTCTACTTCCATGCTTAAGATAGCATGACTTTTTCATTGATCCCATCCTTGACCTTATTCCATATAATGTCCTTTGAAAGACATTTCAAAAAATTTGCATGAGCATATAAAGCATAGTAGGGGATACCCAAAGAAGTAAAACTGTTAGTTTTTCAAAACAACAAGAAAACAATGATTACCTTCACATATGTAATAATTTTATCCATTATGAAGTAGTAAATACTATTCACTGAATAAAAGATCATTACATATCATTTTGTAACCAAAGGATTATTATGAAAACCTATATAAAGAACACATAACATATAAAGGTAACTTGGGACATAAACATACATAAATGGAATAACAAAACGGTTAACTTCCACACATATCACTAAATGTAATAGCCATACAACTGACTTCCATACCCAATGCATTGGAGGTTATGACGTAACCACCTGTCATGGTTTTCACAGAACCACCCATCATATGGTTTATCACGTAACCACTAATCAATTGTTCATGTACCATCATAGCACATAAAATATTTAAAATATAATAATTTCACTAATAACATTTAATTATAAATCACAAGAAGTAATTTCAAGATATTGAAATAATCAATCCATTTTCATAATACATTTAAAAATAGATTTCTGAATCAAAGTGTCCCATAACAATTTAAATATTTTAAGGGAATTATAATTTGATAACATTAATTTCCACATAAATACTGAAAACTATTTTTAAAGCATGGACATTAAAGATAAATATTTAGAATAATAAATCATTAAAACATTTAAAATGATATTTTAATTATAGAGTTTTGAACAAAATTTGAAACTCTTGAATACAAATAATTGAGGAAACAAATTTAATAAAAAATTTATAATATCATGAGAATAAATGGATTCATAATATAATATGTCAAAGGACAATATATACACCATATATGAGTGAATTGGTTCATAAATACAATTAAGTCTCAATGAAAATGTAAATTGAGAATAAATCCCTTATAAAGATCGTATCCTTAAATTAAGGATAAATAAATCTCATAATTACATGTGACATATATAAATACACAAAATATATGTGGATATTATGTGTAAAACAATAATATTTCATTCACACATATTCATAGGATTACATATTCAATAACTACAAGTTTGAGACACATAATTGAAATTAGGTTAATTATGTTCCCTTGTAAACATTCGACAGCCTAACAGCGTCACATTAATATTCAGAAAATGATTTAATGAGAAAAAAGGGTATATCATCATTTGGAAATAAATTTTACATCAATTAGGATATATAAGAACATATACCAACATAATAAGATGTAAATTAAAAGACATAACAAAAATAAGTCTTTTAAAATGAGGATGTTGAAGGGTTCCCTTACCAATTTGTTAACATACAAAACATATGCCACATGAAAGAAGGATCATACATTGAAGATGTAAATAATAATTTATGAAACTTTGTTTAAAAGATAGTACAATAATTGGATGTACATAAACCACACAAAAAGAAATAGTGGACAATATAGCATGAATCTCAGGGGAATAAAAGTGAGATAGAAAAACCTTACTTCTTTGTAATCAATCGAGTCGTATGACCAAAAAAAGAATAGACACCAAGTTAATCACAAAATAACCTGAATATAAAGAGAATAATGAAAATATATATATAATGGAAGTAAACAATACACCACATGCAATTATTAAGTGGCGAAGAATGGAAATCTCATGGAATTAAAAGTGAGATAAGAAAATCCCTTACAATGTTGTCCGACTTGACCCGTTCGTTCATTAATTTCCTAAATAATAAACTAAAATTAATTTATACAATCTTAAAAACCATTTTCAAGTTCATTATTCCGTTTATATTACTTATTACCATTTTATAAACATTGTGTAATCATTTGAGTTAATAACGTTCGTTTTGTCGATATTTGGCACTTGATTAAAAAATTGACATCTTATAATTACATGTTGTACATGTGGTCAAAGGATAATTATATCCAGAATTATATTCATGATTTTGATATTATATATGACATATATATCCATCATATACATGTATTTATAATAGTACATAACATGTAGTGGTAAGAAATGAAATGCACCATTCATGAAAATGGTTAGTCGTACGTAAGCATGAATGCTACTTTCATTTCTATTTCTTATTTAATGGAATTAAAACATAATCATACATATTAGTATTATAATAAAATTTTTTATCATATATAATATCATTAAAAATAGAATTTATACATAACACATATGGTTTGAACGAGTATATCACTTGTAGTGGGCGGTAGACCACATTTCCTCAAATGAAATTATCATGTTTACCCATAATGGACACCCTAAAGTCATGCTATAAATGAGAGATACAGTAGGATAAAGAAAAAATAAACCTAATATATATCATATATAAATACAGTTCCATCATAATGGCCACTATGAGAGGTGGATGGAGATATTTTAATAATCAACCTTTCGTGAGGCGTTAGTTTTCCATCCACAGAAACATTATATTCTTCATCCATTAGATGGATGTCTACAAATTTTGCTCAAATACTTCTTGTAAAAAAATAATATTATATTTAGGATACTATTTTTGTTACAAAATAAAGGAATAAAATGAGTTTAGTGGTTGGAGTGGTAAAATAAATGAAAACAATTTAAGAGAAACCTTTACCTTTAATTTGGGTAACTCCCTTCGGTTTGAACCAACAGACTTCTTGAAGTGCCTTCTTCCTAAGGTAAGATTTATAGGAGTAGGGGAGGGATGTAGGGAGATTAATTTGGCAGTGTTTGGTCGAGCCAAAAGGCTTTATAGGTGTGAGTATTTGGTTGGAAATTGTCTCCTTTTATAAGGGGCAGGAGGGGCTCTTTAGGAAAGTGTGAAAAAATTATTTTATTATATAATGAAATTCGGTCTTTAATAGTCCAAAAATAATTATAGTCAAAGATAAGATGAATTATTGTCAAAATAAAATCATCTAATATGAATTGGACAGTTTTTGGAAAATATTTTAATAATTATAATCCTATTTTTTAAAATAATTTATTAATGCGGTAAAAACTGCATCATTATTGTGTCATAAATAATTTAAATTATATGATGTCTACAAACTAAAAATAAATTACCATGATATAGTAATTTTTTTTCTTTCCAATGAATATTTATAGAAGAAAATATAATTTATATTATACCTAATAAATATTAATTTACTAAATGGTATTTTCATTTGTAATTGTTTCCTTTACATTAAGTTAATTAATCTAAATTGTCATTATCACTCCCACATGGCTCAATGGGGTCCCAAAATCAACCCAAATATTAATATGGTCGTATATGACTCAACCAATTATTTTTGGAAAAGTTTTATGGTAATTTTCAATTATTATAAAATTCTTTTAACCTTGAACTACCCTATTTACGTTTAACCGTGGTAAATAAATGTCCAAAGATACTATTCACCAAAAATTATTATCATCTCATTGAACCAAATTTTACTTCTTGATAACAACCATGTATGTAAAATTTTCTAAATTCAGTTCACAGACGTAGTAAAATTTCATTTAAATGAAAAATTTAGTTTTTTTAACTTCTACTAAGTGATTTGACTATTCATAAAAAATTAATGTTTTTCAGAAAAATACCAAAAATAAATTCTATGATATATTTGTTAATAAAAATTATAAAATGTGGTCTATTATTACAAATTCATAACATAGGAGTGGAATTAGTTAATTTTAAAATTAATTCCCATTAATAAAACTAATAGCGTGTTTTTATGAAAGAATAACTTTCAAAAGATTGATACTTGTTTATGTCAAATTTCAAAGTGATAATAAATACAATGACCAACATTGGATTAAGTGTTAAAAATATATTTTAATTTCTCTTTAAACCTAATTATTAATATAATCTAACTATTTAAATAAATTTGATTAAAAGTAACTTTTGAATTAAAATAAAATATTTTTCACTATTCATTGAAAAATGATCGTTTTCGGAAAAATTCCAAAAATTGACACAAACTAAATTTTGATGTCTCCATACTGATGAAATATTTTATTTGGTCAAATAGTATGTATTAAAGTGACCAAAACTATATTTAAAGAGTCTTATTCATTAAAAGGCGGAAAATCGGCCTTTTAATGTAAATTAAGCTTAAAAAAGATTCATTCACATTTTAAGCCTTTAAATTTTATTGGATAAAGGTAAATACATTTAAAAAACATTTATAATAATATTTTTGTTATTTTTGTTTATTCCCACCAATAAAATGACTAAGAGTTAACTACTATTTAAAATAATAATATTATATTATAAGTGGTCAATGTAATATTTCAATGAAACATGTTGTTGTGTATCGGGTACGCTATCGAACATAGAAACCCCTTTAAAGTAAAAAAATATTTAATTAACTAATATTAATAAATACTAAAATGTCATATTATACATTTATCAGGGATGTTAAATCCTTCCCACATTTTGGGAATGTCGTCCTCACAATTTGAAAATCTGGCTTGGGAACATAATTGAAAGCCCAACATCAAAAAAAGCGTCAATAAAAATATCACTATAAAATAAAAGAAGCTAAGTACGATGGTTACCATATACAACATATACGAGGATTCCATGAAAAAATGGATACGGAAGAGAAAAAACCCATCATGTTTTGATGGAGAGTGATTGGAAACTTGTTTAGGAGAAAGTTAACCACTATAAAATCACAAGCATGGGATGGGTTAAATATTATTTGATTCCCCAGATGGAAAATTTAACAGACAATGTTTTTGTTTAAAGAAAATTCTATTTGAGGAATTTATTTTTGAGATTAACTAAAAACATTAGGAAATATACATACTTTTCATGTAGTCATTTATCTTTTACTATATTTCTAACACAAACTCATATTTTCCCCAAATGATGGGTATTCTGGATTACTTATTATTCACATTAAGAGCGCTATAACAAACATAGAGAGAATCACATAATATACAAAATATGAAATATATATTTCCCATGACTTTATAACATAACCAAAAAGAAAATGGTTAGCACCAGATTAGGTAATCCCCAAAATGGATAATCTTTTACAAAAAGACAAACTACTCTTAACCTCCAAAATTTTTCAAAAAAAAACACAATGTTCAAAAAATACCATTAAAAAAATAACTTTCTATAAAATTATACAAAAGTGATCAAAACAATTATTGAAACTAAAATATCATAAGTATTTACATACATAGTCTTCCAAGATAACATTTATCTACAAATAACAATAGTTACTCAGAAAGTCACATATTGAAAAGTAATTAGCCAAATCACATGTTCCCTATGATAGGTTAATCATTTTAAAAAATAAACCAAATAGTCATATGTACACAATAAAAACATAGATTCTACCAAACTAAAATGTCAACCATTATTCCATAATTGACATCCAAAGTATTCTATCTTCCTTAGGCATATAGTTTTTTCTCAAAAAAGAGAGAGCATCTTCCACAACAACCTTTATCACATAATCAATAAATCATTTTTCTATACTTAGTATATCTGTTTGATAATGTATTAAGTTCAAAAAAACAACTTATTCAACTTCCATAATAACATAATAAGATATAATAACCAGGGACATTATGTAGGCTAGTGGTAGATGATGCACCCTTGTCGCCCTTCGTTTGGGGGTTCGATTCCTGCTGCCTTTTCGGATGCGACGGGTTGTCAACCATCCTACATGTTGTCCTTTTTATAAAAATAAAAATTAACCCTTACATGTTTTTAGATCAAAGGTTTCTTTTGCACTCTAATTTTCATACAAATACATTATTATGCCAACATCTTGATACTGGTAGTCTTATTTCAACACCATATGATAAAATAAAACGATCTCCAAAATGAAGAACATATAACCATGATCATGGTTTCCATTTTGTTTCATCATCATCTTATTCATTTAGGTAGATGGTCCATTCATAGAAAAAATGATTTAGAGATCATTCAAAATAATTTTATTCCTCCATCCAAATACACCTTTTATAACATGGGTTATATGGGTGTTCACAAAAAAAATAGCTTTGTAAAATAGTGATGTATGACATATAATTTCAAAACATCTGATAAAAAATGATTTCTATAAAATAGTCAAAACAAATTTGAGTTGAAACATTCAATTAATTTTCCTTTTAAAATACAATATGTATGTGTTAAGAGACTATATCATAAAATAAAAAATAAATAGGTTGTGCAAGGGTCTCCTTCTTCATCACCTTTTTAAAAATCATAATATGCTTCAAAATCTTGTGATAAAGGAAAATATTTGAAAATTCCTTGATATTATTTACCCGTCATTATAATATGAGAATATTGTGATTATAGGATTTGTCTAAATACAACCATGATCCACAACGTTAACGAGGTAAATTGAAGGTGTTTGATATCTCAAACAATGACTTGCAAGTGATTTGTATCCAAGAAAAAGTTTCACAATCATCTGAACATGGCTTTTCAATAATTATTGCAAGCATGTCATCAGGAAGTGATAAGAACGTCGTTTGAGATCCTCCTAATTCCATTTGTAACTGACATTACATGATCTAAAAAATATATAAAATAGGGATTTAACTCAAATAAAAGATAGGAAAAAACCTTATGTCTAACGAAAACTCTTAATCCCTAACGTTGTCTAAACTGACCTCTCATACCAACTATAAAGACCCGACATTTAACTTTACATAATTTTGTATTAAATTAATAATTTAAATTTAGTATCTTCTCAGGAATAGAGTTTTAGTGAAATTGGACATACCTGTTACATCTCAAAAAGATTACAAATTTGAAACTTCTACAAAGTTTCCATTTTATCATAAAATAAAAACACTTGAAAAAAGAGAGTCATGTCTAGTTCCATGTTTATGATAGCATGAATTTTCATTGATCCAATCTTTGACACTATTAGATAATATATCCCATGAAAAACTTTTCAAAAACATGGAATGATTATAAAAAGCTCAATAAGGTATTCAAAAATATGTAAAACTATTAGATTTTCAAAACAACAAGTAATCCATGAATACTTTATCGTAAGTAATACTTTTATCCACTAGGATGTAGTAAATACTCCTCCATTAATAAAATATCATTACTTACCATTTCGTAACCAAATGATTTCACAAAAAATCATATAAAGAACACATAACATTTAATGAAAACATCAGTCATAAATATACATAAATTGAATAACCATACAGTCGACTTCCACACATATCACTAAATGGAATATCCATAATGCTGACTTCCATATCTAATGCATTGGAGGTTATAGCGTAACCACCCGTCCTGGTTTTTACTGCACCACCCATCATATGGATTATCACGTAACCACCCATCAAATGTTCAAGTAACATCATAGAACATAAAATATTTCAAATACAAACATTTCACTAATAACATTTAATTTTAAATCACAGGAAGTAATTTCAAAATATTTAACTAATGAATCAATTTTAATAATCCATTTTAAAAATAGATTTTTTAACAAAAGTATCCCAAAACACATTAAAGCTTTTAATGGAATTATAATTTCAAAATATTAATGTCCATATAAATAATGAAAACTATTTTTACCACATGAACATTAAATATAAATATTAAGATTAATAAATCTTTAAAACATTTAAAATGATATTTTAATTAATGAGTTTGTAATAAAATGAGAGACTCTTGAATAAAAATAATTGAGGAATAAAATTTAATCAAAACTTTATAATATCATCAGAATAAAGGGATTCATGATATAATATGTCATAGGAAAATATATACACATTATAACAGTGATTTGGAGCATAAAAACAATGAACTCTCAATGGAAATGTAAATTGAGTTAAAATCACTTATAAAGATGGTATCCATAAATTAAGGATAAATCAATATCAAAATTATGTGTAAAAATTATAAATACACTCAATATAAGTGGATATTAAGTGTAAATAAATCATAGGTCATTCACACATATTCATAGGTTGACATGTTCAATAACTACAAGTTGAACCCAAAGAATTGTAATTTGGTTAAGAAGTTCCTTTGAATAAATTCGATAACCTAACAACGTCACATTAAAATTCAGAAAATGAATTTATGATAAAAAAATGGTATCTCATCACATTGAATTAAATTTTATATCAATACTGATATTGAAGAACATATCCAAAAATAATAATATGTATATTAAAATATATAACAAATAGAAGTCTTTTTAAAAGAGGAGGGTGAAAGGTTCCCTTACCGATTTGGTAACATACAAAACATATGCCACATGAAAGATGGATCATACAATGAATATTCCAAAAGAAATAAATGAAAATATATTAGAATAATAGTATAATAATGGGAAGTATATACACCACATAAAAGGAAATAGTGGCAAATATAGAATGAATCTCACGGGAATAAAAGTAGTATGAAAAACCCTTACTTCGTTGTAAACAATCAAGTTGTATGACCAAAAAAAGAATAACCACAAAATTAATCACAAAATAACATGAATATAAAGAGAATCATGACAATATATATCAGTTGGAAGTAAAAAATACACCACATGCAATGATTATGTGGCGAATAATGGAAATCTCATGGAATTAAAAGTGATATAAGAAAATCCCTTACCACATTTTCTGACATGACCCGTTCTATGACAACCCTGCTTTTTATTACAACTTAACCATGATTTATTACATAAAACTTCACATGATACAACAAAGAAGATCGAGAGGTTTAGTGTTTTTGGGGCTTAAGATCATTAAATAATATCATTAAACATGATATACAACATCTTTATTGAAAACATCCTTTACATGACCACTACATTCCTTCGTACATAGCATTGCATGGGATAACCTGAGGACATGCATAAGAAAATGGTGAGCTATAAAGCCCAGTAAGGGAGTACACAATGAATACCATGATGAGTACAATACATGTTAGGCAATAGGAACATCAATAGAGCATAAGAGTAACATGAACATAAATGCATGATAAAGAATGATAATCATAACATGGAAATGTGGCAACAATACTTAACATTGAATTAGCATGATCCAAGGCTCATTGTACATGGAGCATGAGTAAACCCTCATTGCACTAGAAGCACTAGTAAACCCTCGTTGCACTTGAATTAGAATGAGTCAACACTCAGTGCACATGACGTATCATGATACTATACTTTACCCAATGCATTGGAGCGCTATAAGGGCGCACCCTTCTTAAACATTTCATTTCATGCATAAGTGAGCCACATGGATCATAAAACATGGATTCATAAAACATAATCATTTATTCCACGATAAAGGAATGTGGAATTCATTCATGAAACTTTACAATCAATATGTAAATGTGAATAAAGTTGAATACCCTTGATGGAGAAATGGGAATGATATTCACTACACAATGACATTGGCTTAGAAAATTGGTGCAATTTCGGCAGCATAACGACGTGACATAAGAATTCATAAAAAATGGTTGATGAGAGAGAAATGGGTTCCTCATAATATTTACATGTAATGGAGAGTAAAGAGGTCATATAGATACATGTCCCAACGGTTGAAATGGAATTTAGATTCATGATACAAAAGTATTGCTTGAATGTAAAAGAAGAGAGAGGAGTTCCTTTCAGAATTTTGGCATAGTAATGGGTGTACATGGGAGGAATTTAATTAGAGATAAAGGGATATCCCATCATTAAAACAATAATAGGGAAGTATGGGGGATGTGCGAATCCATACCCCAACATTCATAAATGAAATTAAAAGGGCAATACAACTTAATGAAAATTGACAAAAATGAGAAAAGAAGAAAAAACCCTTACTTGGAAGTGTGCTTCCAAAGGCTATAGAGAGGCTTATCAGAGGCTTCTTGGGAGCTTGGGGAACCTTGGGAAGATTCTAGAGAGAGTGGGGAAGAGGTTGGACAAAATCCAAGGGATTTTACTAAGGAGGAAGTGGGAGCGTGGGTGGGATTATATAGGAAAGGTGAGAGAATTCTTTATTATTTATGTTTGGGACCCCTTATATTAAAATAATCCAATCCACAAACCCTCCAATGGTATTTGCCCATGGTTTCTGGAAAAGGAAAGAGGAAAACAATATTTTTCAAGTCCAAGGTCCGAACTTATTAAAAAATTAGGGCTGCTTATGTGGAGGTGAGTCACACTCCCATGGAAATTAATTTAAAAAGGCAAAGTGTTGAATAAGTCTTGAGGGCTCCATTAATGCTTTGAAAAGTAAGTCAAACAAACCCAAAACCACATTATTTTAATGATAAAACACATATTTTCCGATCCTAAGGATTATGATATTTTATTACATCACCATTGGGTCATTATGATGTCAAAAAACACATTATATATATTTAAATGGTATTTAATTTTTACCCAAAAATTTGACTGTCTCAGAAAATTATGAAAAATTCACCGTTGGATAATTTTGACATCTTGATTTCAAAAATAATATTTATTTTATCTAAATAATTTTCTAAATATGTGAATTTTCACTTTTAAAATAAAAACCGACATTTATAAAAAAATTCACGGGTTTTGACAGAAATGGCTTTCAAACCTTAATAAAAATTTTAATATCATTCATAAAATTATAAGATCATTTATAATTAATAAAAAATTAATTTAATATTAATAATAATATTTTATTAAAATATTATTTAATTTTAAAATCCTTTAATTTAATAATATATAATTCTTAATTAAATAATAACTAAAAAACACCATTTGTACTATAAAAACTAATTACAATGTATCAAAAATGACTAGAAATTATATTCATTATTATATACAAAAATAATGTACATGAACATGGTGCTACTTATTTGTTACATAACCCCTTACAATAGCCGCATAAGACCTAAGGGTAAGGTGTGTGATGGTGACAGACTCTTGGGGTGGCTCAGATAACATCGCTCAAGTTGTAATTTCAATCAAATTCCACTTTTCTCGTAGACGATCACGTTCGATCTTGACTTGATGAAGCTTAGCTTGGGCTTGGTCAAGGGAAAATCCCAAAGATGCCACCTCTTTTCTGAGCTCCGAAAAATGGTCTTCGTAAGGGGTAATTCTACTAGATGAGGCCATCGCTTCCTTTGTCTGAGTAGAAATGGGTTCGTTAAAGCTTTATATTTATACTACTCAGATGATCACTGTTCAACGACTATAAAAGTAACAGTCACAAATCATAACGTAAAACTAAAGAAGCTGACATCTTATAAAAACATTTTTAATAAAGAAACATTTAACTGGATCAAGAGGGATTTTCCATTAATGAAACTTTGGGTCGTTACAATATTCCCCCCTTAAGAAATTTCGCCATCAAAATTTTCCTTTTCCCACATTAAAAATAATGTGGGTAACTCAGCTTCATCATATCCTTTGACTCTCAAGTTGCTTCTTCAAACTTGTGGTTTCTCCACAACACCTTGGCGAGGAGCATTGTATTATTTCGTAGAACTTTTTCTCTACGATCTAAGATCTTCACTGGTTGCTCCTCATAAGAAATATCGTCTTCTAATTGTACCACCTTAGAAGAGAGTACATGTTATGGGTCTGGTATGTACATCCTTAAGAGGGATACATGGAAGACATCATGCACCTTGGCCATAGTAGGTGGAAGTGCTAGTCGATAGGCCACAACCCCAACACGATAAAGAATCTCGATTGGGCTGATGTACCTTGGACATAACATCCCTTTATTTCCAAACATCATGACCTTATTCCACGGAGATATGCGTTAAAACACCATGTCTCCGACTTTAAACACAAAGTCTCGTCGACGATTATCTGCATAACTCTTCTGTCGACTTTTGGATGCCTTGATATGCTGCTGAATGGTTTTCACCTTCTCCACCATTTCTTCGACCATTTCTGGTCCAAGCAGCTTACGTTCACCGACATCATCCCAACATGCTGGTGTTCTACACCTTTTCCCATACAGGGCTTCATATGTTGCCATTTCGATGCTCGAGTGGAAACTATTATTATAAGAGAACTCAACCAGAGGAAGATGTTGATCCCATCCTCCTTTAAAGTCCATTGAGCACACTCTCATCATATCCTCAACTGTTTGGATAGTCCGCTCGGATTGGCCATCAGTTTGAGGTTGATAGGCCGTACTGAAGTTCAGTTCAGTATTTAGAGCATGTTGAAGACTCTTCCAAAACATAGAGGTAAATCTTGGATCTCGGTCAGAAACAATAGATAGGGGTACTCCATGAAACCGTACCACATCCCTGATATATATCTGTGCCAGTTGATCCAAAGAGAAGTCCTCTCGAATAACAATGAAGTGGGCAGTCTTTGTAAGACGATCCACAACAACCCAGATTGCATTGTTGCCTATGGATGTCCTTGGAAGTCTAGTGACAAAGTCCATGGTGACGTTCCCCCATTTCCATTCTGGTATGGGCAATGGTTGCATCATCCCCTTATACTTTTGCCTCTATGCCTTCACTTGCTGACACACCAGGCACATTGATGTATATTCATGGATCTCCATCTTCATATTATCCCACCAAGAGTTTTCTCGGATATCTCGATACATCTTTGTGCTCCCTGGGTGAATAGAGAAATTTTAACTATGTGAATCATCCAAAAGATCCTTCTTCAGCTCCAAACTTGATGGAATACATAGTCTTTTCCCAAACCTCACAATTCCTTCTTCATTAACATTAAACTCTGAGGATTTTCCCTTTTTTATAGCTTCCACTTTTTCTTGGATTCTCGCATAATCCTTTTGAGCTTCCTTTAACCTTTCCAAAAGAGATGGTTGAGCAATAATTTGTGAAAGGATTGATGATTTTCCCTTATTTATGATTCCCACATCCATCTTCATTAAGTCTAAGAAGATTGGATCCTTCTCAATTCTCATCATTGATAGAATCGCTGGATCCTTTCTACTTAGGGCATCTGCCACCTTGTTCACTTTCCCAGGGTGGTAATGTATTGAATATTTATAATCCCTGATGAGCTCTATCCATCTTCTCTGGCGCATATTAAGCTATTTCTGGGTGAATATATATTAAAGACTCTTGTGGTTAGTAAATATCTCAAATTTCTCTCCAAAGAGATAATGCCGCCAAATTTTCAAGGCAAAGATCACCGCCGACAACTCCAGATCATGCATTGGATAGTTTTGCTCATGGATTTTCTACTGTCTTGAAGCATAGGATATCACTTTATCATTCTGCATCAGCGCACATCCTAATCCCTTCTTGGAAGCATCACTGAATACCACAAAAAGCTCCCCACTTGTGGGTAAATTGAGAACGAGTGTAGTGATAAGCCTACTTTTCAACTCCTTGAAGTTTTCTTTGCATTCATCACTCCACAAAAACTTTAATCCCTTTCGAGTTATCTTGTTAAGAGGGTTGGACAATCGTGAGAAATTTCTCACAAATCGTCGATAATATCCAGCTACCCCAAGAAGCTACGGATATCAGTTACCGATGTTGGCCTCGACCATCCCTCAATTGCATCTGTTTTGGAGGGGTCCACAGATATCCCATTGCTTGTGATGATATGGACAAAGAATGAGACTTCCTTCAACCAAAACTCACACTTGCTGTACTTTGCATAGAGCTTCTCCTTGCGTAAAGTCTCTAGTGCAGTTTTTAAATGCTCTTCATGGTCCTCCTTGGTTTTGGAGTATATTAGAATATCATCTATAAAGACTACCACAAATTTGTCTAGGTATTCGTTAAAGACTCTATTCATCAAGTCCATGGATATTTCTGGAGCATTGGTGAGTCCGAAAGGCATTACTATGAATTCATAGTGCCCGTACCTTGTACGAAAAGCATTCTTGGGGATATCTTCCTTCTTCACCCTTATTTGATAATATCCCGACCGCAAGTCCACTTTGGAGAAGTATTGTTCTCCACACAGCTGATCAAACAAGTCATCGATTCTTGGGAGAGGTTACATGTTCTTTATCGTGATTTTTTTAAGTTCATGATAATCGATGCAAATCCGCATTGACCCATCCTTCTTCTTGACGAAGAGGGATGGTGCACCCCATGGTGATGCACTTGGGCGTATAAAACCTTTATCCAGATTATCCTGTAGTTGTTTCTTCAGCTATTCAAGATCAACAACATCCATTCTATATGGAGTCTTGGATATTGGTAGCGCCCCAGGTAAAAGTTCAATTGAGAACTCATCATCTCTTCTTGGAGGAAGACCAGGAAGTTCATCGGGAAATACTTCAACGAATTCCCTCACAATAGGCATTTCTTCAAGGGTGGTTTCTTCCTTGGACTCAATCATCGAAGCCAGATATGCATGCTCATAAGGCAATAATATCCATGCTTGAGATGATGGAGCTAAAAAAGAATCATCTTCCTCCTGACACTTGTAATGAATCGGGGGTTGATTCACCATATTGAGTGTGATTTCCCTCTCCGGACAATTTATGTTGGCTCTATATAAGGAAAGCCAATCCATTCCAAGAATTGCATCAAATTCCACCAGAGGGAGTATGATGAGGTTCTCCGGGAAATTCAATCCACATATTATAACATTGGAGGACTTATACTCATTGTATGCAATGATTTCCCCATTTTCCATACTCACCGACATCATTACTTCCATGATTTGTGGTGGTGCAGGGATTGTTCTGATAAACATTTGAGATATAAAATAATATGTAGAACCTGAATCAAAAAAGTATGTTTGCTATTATTGAATGAATAACTATCATACATGTCACCACATCGTTTTCGGGGTTCACTTCGGCAGAAGTGATGGAAAAACTTCTTCCTTGCTGTCTTGGAGGTTGCTGGTTGCCTCTGATAACCCTTGGAATAGGGCACTGATTTGAAAAATGACCTGGTTCTTTTCATTTGTATAATTGAACAATGCGTTGAGGTTCGAACGGAGTGTTCCTCTCCTTTGTCGTAGCCGCGGGTCCTTCATGCTGACAGTTAACAGCTAGGTGCCCTTCTCTTCCAAACTTGAAGCATTTTCTTGTCCCCCTAAGGCAATTTCTAGGGTGCTTCATTCGACACTTTTGGCAAGTGGGGTGCTGGAACATCTTAGCGCCGTTGGATTTATCCATCAGACCACCAGCATTGAAGTCCACCTTACGTTTATTGTCCCCATGATACCCATGTGATTCTCCAATATCCATTTCAACATTGAGGGCACATCGGACAATTTCCTCATAGCTGTCGAAGTCACAGATCGCTAATGCTTTCTGCAAGCTAGGATGCAGCCCACCAAAGAAGCGGTCAACCTTTCATTCGGGGATAACGACAAAGCCGGAAGCGTATCATGCAAGCCTTGTGAAGTTTTCCTCGTACGCTCCCACAGATTCTTCATCTTTCTGTTTGAGGGAAAGGAAGTCCCTTTCCATCTTAAGACGGATGGTGCATGGAAAATATTTATCGAAAAACATCTTCCAGAATTCTTTCTATTCCAAATCCTCGATCTCCTCCTCAGGCTTCGTATTTTTTATCATCGTCCACCATTGATCAGCTTCACCCTCCACATGATAAGCCGCCAGGAGAACCTTCTCTTTTTCAGAGCATTGGAGGATGGAGAATATCTTTTCAATGGAGTTGATCCTTTGTTCAGTGATCATGGGATCAGATGATCCACAAAAAGTAGGAGGCCTTTGTCTCATGAATCTCTCGATAGCGACTTGTTCGTTCTTAGGGGGGGTTTAACATTCCTCTTGACCCGTGTTTCTATTCAAAACATGAGTTAGCTGAGAGAGAAGCATGACAAAGTTCGCGATTCCCGCTCCCATTGGATTGGGCATCTCATTAGTACAATCATCACACTGATCTTCACAACGGTTGTTAGCCCGAGTTCTCCTATTACCGGCCATTGGCTGGAATAAAATGAATGTTAGGGGTAACACATAACGGGTAATCCAAAGAAAAAATTTCATGACTTATAAATAAACTTTAATCTTTTTAACTCATGATTCTATAGGATTCAATCCAGGATTTTCATGATCTTCCTTCTAACATATATTCTTAGGGGCATTTTTTCCCCTTAATAAGGGTTCATACTAAGATTGTGTATTTATCAAAACATATCCCTCGGGTGTGTCATAACCAAGAGTGCATCAAGGCCCGTTGTCGTGCACCAGCTCTCGTTTGAGTCTAGCTCAAAGCGGTGTTTTCGGGTTTTACCCCTAGGATACATATGTTCCAGAGCCACCTCTACCTGCTCGTATCCAGACAGGGATGTATTTGTTTGATAAACCACTTACTTAGTATTTAACAAAACATAGGGATGTTTTTATTATACATAGTCTTGTATCTAAGGCTTTAATAGGGTTTCCTAATCCCAAAAATAACTAAACCTATCCTCTGATACCAACTATGACAACCCTGCTTTTTATTACAACTTAAGCATGATTTATTACATAAAACTTCACTTGATACAACAAATAAGATCAAGAGGTTTAGTGTCTTTGGGGCTTAGGATCATTACATAAAAACATTAAACTTGAAATACAACATCTTTATTGAAAACTCCCTTTACATGACCACTACATTCCTTCGTACATAGCATTGCATGGGATAACCTGAGGACATGCATAAGAAAAGGGTGAGCTATAAAGCCCAGTAAGGGAGTACAAAATAAATAACATGAGGAGTACAATACATGTTAGGCAATAGGAACATAAATAGAGCATAAGAGTAACATGAACATAAAGGAATGATAAAGCATGATAATCAAAACATGGAAATGTGGCAACAACACTTAACATTGAATTAGCATGAGCCAAGGCTCATTGCACATGGAGCATGAGTAAACCCTCATTGCACTTGAAGCACGAGTAAACCCTTGTTTCACTTGAATTATAATGAGTCAGCACTCATTCCAAATGACATATCATGATACTATACTTTACCCAATGCATTGGAGCACTATAAGGGTGCACCCTTCTTAAACACTTCATTTCTGCATAACTGTGCCACATGGATCATAAAACATTGATTCATAATACATAATCATTTATTCCACGATAAAGGAATGTGTAATTCATACATGAAACATTAAAATCAATATGTAAATGTGCATAAAGGTGAATACCCTTGATAGAGAAATGTGCATGGTATTCACTACACAATGACATTGGCTTAGAAAATTAGTGCGATTTTGGCAGCGTAACGACGTGACATAAGAATTGATAAAAAATGGTTGATGAGAGAGAAAGGGGTTCCTCATCATATTTACATGTAATGGAAAGTAAGGAGGTCATATAGATACATGTCCTAACAGTTGAAATGGAATTTAGATTCATGATACAAAAGTATTGCTTGAATGTAAAAGAAGAGAGAGGAGTTCCTTTCGGAATTTCAGCATAGTAACGGTTGTACATGGGAGGCATTTAATGAGAGATAAAGGGATATCCCATCATTCAAACAATAAGAGGGTAGTTTTGGGTGGTGTGAAACCATACCCCAACATTCATAAATGAAATTAAAACGGCAATACAACTTAAAGAAAATTGACAAAAATGAGAAAAGAAGAAAAAACCCTTACTTGGAAGTGTGCTTCCAAAGGCTAGAGAAGCTTGTGAGAGGCTTATTGGGAGCATGGGGAACCTTGGGAGGATTATAGAGAGAGTAGGGCAGAGGTTGGACAAACTCCAAGGGATTTTAGTGAGGAGGAAGTTGGAGCTTGGGTGGGTTTATATAGGAAAGGTGAGAGAATTCTTTATTATTTAGGTTTGGGACCCTTTATATTAAAATAATCCAAACCACAAACCCTCCCATGGTATTTTCCCATGGTTTATGGAAAAGGAAATAGGAAAACAATATTTTACAAGGCCAAGGTCCGAACGTATTAAAAAATGAGGCCTGCTTATGTGGAATTCAGTCACACTCCCATGGAAATTTATTTAAAAAGGCAAAGTGTTGAATAAGTCTTGAGGGATCCATTAATGCTTTGAAAAGTAAGTCAAACAAACCCAAAACCTCATTATTTTAATGATAAAACACATATTGGCCCAACATAAGGATTATGTTATTTTATTACATCACCATTGGGTCATTATGATGTCATAAAACACATTATATATTTAAATGGTATTTAATTTTTACCCAAAAATTTGACTGTATCAGAAAATTATGAAAAATTCACCGTTGGATAATTTCAATGTCCTGATTTAAAAAATATTATTTAATTTATCTAAATAATTTTCTAAATAAGTGAATTTAAACTTTTAAAATAAATACCGACATTTATAAAAAAATCACGGGTTTTAATAGAAATGGCTTTCAAACCTTAATAAAAATTTTAATTGAATTCATAAAATTATAAGATCATTTATACATAATAAAAAATTAATTTAATATAAATAATAATATTTTATTAAAATATTATTTAATTCAAAAATCCTTTAATTTAATAAAATATAATTCTTAATTAAATAATAACTAAAAAACACCATTTTTACTTTAAAAACTAATTACAATGTATCAAAAATGACTAGAAATTATATTCATTATTATATACAAAAATAATGTACATGAACATGGTGCTACTTATTTGTTACATAACCCCTTAAAATAGCAGCATAAGACCTAATGGTAAGGTGTGCGATGGTGATAGACTCTTGGGGTGTCTCGGATAACATCGCTCGAGTTGTAATTTCAATCAACTTCCACTTTTCTCGTAGACGATCACGTTTGAGCTCGACTTGATGAAGCTCAGCTTGGGCTTGGTCAAGGGAAAATCCCAAAGACGCCGCCTCTTTTCTGAGATCCGACAAATGGGCTTCGTAAGGGGCAATTCAACTAGATGAGGCCATCGCTTCCTTTGTCTGAGTAGAAATGGATTCGTTAAAGCCTTATATTTATACTACTCAGATGATCACTGTTCAACGGCTATAAAAGTAACAGTCACAAATCTTAACGTAAAACTAAAGAATTTGACATCTTATAAAAACATTTTTCATACAGAAACATTTAACTGGATCAAGAGGGATTTTCCATTAATGAATCTTTGGGTCGTTACACGTTTATTCTTTAATCACCAGAATAATAAACTAAAGATAATTTATACTTTCTTAAGAACCTCTTTCACTTTCATTATTCCTTTTATATCACTTATTACCATGCTATAAACATTTTGTAATCATTTAATATAATAACGTTTGTTTTGTCGACATTTGAAAGTTGTGTCAAAAATGGACATCTTATAATTACATGTTGTTAATGTTGTAAAAGGTTAATTTTATCTAGAATGATACTCATGATATGGATATTTTATATATCATATATATATCCAACATATACATTTATTTATAATAGTACATAACATTTAGATATAAGAAATGAAATGCACCGTTCATGGAGATAGTAAGTCGTACATACGCACAAACACTACTTCAATATCTATTTAATTTTGAATGGAATTAAAACATAATGATACATAGTAATACTATAATTCCATTATTTCATAATATATAATATCATTAAATATATCCGCTATATGTACCACATATGGTATGAACGAGTCATATCACTTTTAGGGGGCAGTAGTCCGCAAATTCTCAAATGAAATTATCGTGTTTTCCCATAATGGAAAGCAGAAAGTCCTGCTATAAATGAAAAATACCGTAGAATAAAGAAAAAATAAACATAATATATATCATATATAAATATAGGGCCATCATGATGGCCACCATGAGCGGCGGTTAGAGATATTTGAACAATCATCATTTCATGAGGTGTTAGTTTTCCATCCACAAAATCATTATGTTTTCATCCATTAGATAGTAGTTTGTGTAAGTGTAGATTGAATCCTTCTCATAAAAGAATCCTAGTATATTAATGATATTTCTGTAGTTACAAAAGAATGGAATAAAAAGAATTTAGGGGTTGGCGAAGTAAAATAAAAGAATACAATTTAAGAGAAACCGTTACCTATAATTTGGGTAACTCTTTTTGGATTGAACCAAAGGACATTTTTTAAGTTCCTTATTCCTAAGTTAAGTTTTCTAATATAATGATAGTGATGTTAGAAGATTAATTGGACAGAGTATGGAATATCCAAAAGGATCTAGAGGTGTGAGTAATTGGTTAGAAATGGTCTCTTTTTATAAGGGGGGAGGGGCTCTTTAGGAAAGTGTGAAAACATTATTTTATTATACAATGATATTTGGTTTCTAATGGTCCAAAAATCATTATAGTTGAAGATAATATGACACCCAGTAGAAATAAAACAATTCAATATGAATTAGATAGGTTTTGGAAACTATTTTAATCATTATAATCATATTTTTTAAAATGATTTATTAATGAGGTAAACAATGCATCGTTATTGTGTCATAAAAAATGTAAATTATTTGATATCTAAAAATTATAAAAAAACTAACATGATATAGGAAGTATTTTTATATTTCCAATGAATATTTATATAAGAAAATATAATTTACATAACACATTCTATAAATTAATTTACTATAAGATATTTTCATTTGTCATTTTGGCCTTTACATTATGTTAATTTATCTAAATTGTCATTATAACTACCAAGAGACTCAATGGGGTCCCAAAATGAACCCAAATATGCCCATGGTCGTAAACGACTCATCAAATAAGGTTTGGAAATGTGTTAAGGTAATTTTAAATTATTACAATATTCTTTTAACCTTGAATTATCCTGTTTATCATTAAACGCGATAAATAAAAGTCAACAGTTACTATTCACCAAATATTATTATCATCTTATTGAACCACATTTTACTTAATGATAAAAACAAAATATGTTTTATTTTTGAAATTAAATTAATAAAATCGGTAAAATTTCATATAAATGAAATTTTTAGTTTTTTTAACTTCAACTAAGTGATTTCTATAATCATCAAAAATTGACGTTTTTTAGAAAAATATCAAATATTTATCCTATGATATATTTGATATATTGAATTCATAAATGATCTATTTTTTACAAATTCAAGACATAGCAGTGGAATTAATTATTTTTTAAATTAATTACCGTTATCAAAACAAATGGTGTGTCTTTAAGAAACAATAACTTTCAAAAGATTGAAACTTATTTATATCCAATTTCAAAGTGAAATTAATTCCAATGACCCACATTGGATTAAATGGTACAAATATATTTTAATTTCAATTTAAAAACAATTAAAATTATAATATAATCATATAAATATATTAGATTAAAAGGCTCTTTTGAATTAAAAGACAATATTTTCACTATTCATTTTAAAATGAACTTTATCGGAAAAATTTTCAAAAATTGATAGAAATTAAATTTTGATGTCCCCATTCTAAAGAAGGATTTTATTTGGTCAAATAGAATGTATTAAAGTGACCATAACTATATTTAATGAGGCTTCTCCGTCAAAAGATGCAAAATCGACCTTTTAATGTAAATTAATCTTAAAATTAGATTCATTCAAATTTTATGCCTCTAACATTTATTTGATAAATTTAAATACATTAAAAAAACTTTAATAATCATATTTTAGTTAGTTTGTTTCATTCCACCCAATACAATTACTATAACTTAACTACCATTTAAAATAATAATATTATATTATTAGTGTGCAATGTAAGATTTCAAAGAAACCTATTGTTGCGTATCGGCTATGCTATCGAACATAGAAAATCCTTTAAATTAATCTTAATATTTAATTCACAAATATTAATAAATATGAATATGTTATATTCTTCATTTATCTGATATGGAACAATAATAATTTTTATCCATACAATTATGAACATAATAACAATTTACATGAATCATGTTGTGAAAATTATAATAACGTACTTGAATCATGTTTTTTACTTAGTAATAATTCATATGAATCATGTTTTGCACATAAAAATAATTTCCTTGAATCATGTCATTAACATTATAATTACGAACATGAACTATACTTATCTTATGAGGTATAAAGACTTAACTAATTCATTAGAGGGATACAATAGTCCCCAACTGTATCAGTTATTTAACATACCCTATTAATATAATATCGGTCAAATATATGCATTTGTGTCACATGAAATTATTAACCCAACAAATCATGAAAACCTATGGAAATAAAATGTGTATTGTACCATTTGAAAGTGTATCCCAAAAAAATGAAATCAATAATTTTGTTAGAAGATAGTAATATTCAATATCCTAAAAAGAGTATTTCATATGGGAAATTATTGAAAATTAAATGACATATATCTCCAAAGGATATATATGTTTTGAATATAAATAGTAAAATATAATCGAAACACCGGAAATGTATTTTTAGAAATTTTTTATTAGTATTTTTTACGAAGGTAGAGTTTTGACATAATTTCTGAAATCATTTTTAACAAGGAAATAATCAATAATTTATTAAACACCACTTTCAAATAAATATAAATAATGAATCTTAAAAAAAATGGTCAAATTAAAAAATCTATAGTGGATGACCTAGGATATACTAACGAAAAAATTCATTATTAATGTTTCCAAATATCTTTATTGAAACCCATATAAAAAAAGGATAATTAAACTTCATTTTGGAATGGGGTTTATGGAAAAATGAATATTAAATGAGATAATACATATTTATCATTCAAAATAAGAGTTTTAAATTTTTTTTGAAATAAAAAATATAGGTCTAGAATAAAATAATCTTATTTGATTGGTCAATAATTATTATTAACATCAACAATGATTATTAAAGAAAGAAATATATTAAATGAGAATATTTGGGTCAGAAAATTAAAATTTACTATATAAAAATATTAAATATAATATGAGGAAAATTGATGGAAGGAAATAGTAACAGATGAGAATGTTGTAAATTTACTAAAATATTATCTCAATGAAAAATATGTTTAGTAGACAAAAACCTTAGGTCTTTTCCGAATTCCGAATAAAAAGGAATTCAATGGGAGAAATTGAAATAGATATGTAAAAAACATTAATTTAAAGATATTTATAATAAAAGACATCCATATGATAATATATACACAACACAAAGGGAAAAAAGTGATAATAATTATATATTTCTCAATTAATGTAAACTAAAATGGAGAAACCCTTACCTTACACACAACTTAAATGGAAGCTCTATATCCTTACTAAGGATTTCAATATTATATTGAAATAATTTAATGAAATAGAGGAATATGGGTAATTTATTATAATAAGGGTAGTTAAATGATGAAGAGGATTCTAGGAGAGATACATAGTTAGTGGATTAAGGGAATTTCAATGGAGGAATGCAGATTTAAGTGAGTGTAAGTGATCACCTTTTACAAGTAAAAATATGTGAATGTTCCTTGTATACTAATGTTTGGTAAAGTGAAAATATAGAATCACATGGGAGTCGGATGATTTAGATGAGGAAATGTTGGTGAGGATTGTATGCATGACTTTCCAACCTAAAAAAATTGTATTGTAGAAGTTGTAACTGTTAAGTTCATTTATTAAAATTTGATCCATGGTAGATTACCACATTTTTACTCATTAACCTTGATTAAATATTTGATATTGTAATTACCATTTTTACAAAAAATATAAGATATCCCTCCTTAATACAATTAAAGGTAATGATTCTAAATTTTCTATCTCATTAATCAAATACAATTTATAGACAAGTTAAAATTAACATTTAATTTCAATCAAAAAATATATAGGAAAACATTATTTAGTAGAAAAATATATTTGTATTGATTAAGGGGTTTTCTATTATTATTTACTACATATTACAAATTATATGAGTGTAAATATATTTTTATATGTTTATAAAAATATTATATTAATAAAAAAGTGATTAATTTATTTAGATTTATGTTAAAAAAAAATTATAAAAAGAAATTTTTTTCAAAAAATATATGTTTTTCTATATTAAATAATATATACATTGATAAATTATATATTTTATGTTATGAAATTAATGTAGACATAAGAAAAAAAATTTATATGATTATTTACAATTTGGTACCATTTTATTATACTGAATTACTATAATTGGTGAAAATTAATTTTAATATAATCTTTCTATTTGTATTTTTTTTTTTGAGAAAATATATCTATTTCACGTATGATTAATATATTTTACTAGGTACCTTTTTATAATTATTGTATTAATGTTAGTTTATTTTCATATACATATTATCAATATATTTCATTAAAATAATTTTATAGTTGAGAATAATTAAAAATAAGCAATACTTTAAAAATTAATTCTTAGAATAATATAATTTTTCATTCAAATAATCAGCACGAAATACCATTAAAATTAATTATTTATATTCTAAACAATTAATTGTTTCAATAAATTGTTATTAAAATATCTTTTTTAATATTAAAATTCTGTCATATCATTCTTTATTAATAATATTTTGCAACAGAAAAAAAATTATAAGTAAATTATCTAATTAAATATTAGATTTTTGTAGAAATAAATTGTATTTATGCATTATATTATTTTATGTTTATTACTAACTATTAAAATATTTAGTATACCCATGAGATACATGTATATTAAATGACCATATTTCAACTTGGTTTATTTACAATGAAAATATTCCCTGCATCTATATTTCCAATAAATAAATTTCCAATTTTCATATTATCAATGAAAATATTTCATTTTCTTAGGATTGAATTACCACTGTTACACCCTATAAATGCATTCCATTGTTACCTATTAAACCAAAGGTATCATTATCTTAATTTTAATTTTTTATTTCATAACTTGCTTTACCCTTTGATGTTGTTGATTCTTATTATATGATTATTTATACTAATGGTGATCGAAATGGGAGAAGTAGATCCAGGGGATTCAAAATTTTAAGGATATTAATTTTTCCTATTTTCTGTCCCATTTTTATTTTGCAATTTTACTAGATGTAAACATATATGGTATGTAATACATGGTTTCATGTACCTTTATTGCATTGTTCTATTATGCATGAATAAAGTGTTGTTGATTCACATATTTTATGCCACAGTTTATAATAATTTTGTAAGACATTAAAAAAAATTCAAACTAAATATTTATATATATTATGGATGGAAATTATTCCTTTAAACCTTGGATGTTATAGCTCGAGTATTTTTTTTTGTTTCATAAAGTTGGGAATAGATGAGACTTGGTAAGAAATTCTTACGGTAGAGAGTTCCCATGAAAGGATGAAATATATTATGTTATATCGATAAGGTTGTCCATGTACGTGATGAAGAGATAGATGTGTTTGTCAGCCCTATAGTTTTGTGAGACTGCGTAGAGTGAGATGCTTAGGTGTTGGTAAGATTTGGTTGGTTAGTGGAAGGGATATGATGAGGACGAGATGTCATATAATGCGAAGGTTATAAGGACTTGAATATTTTGGATAGTAGTTCAGGACGGTTTATGGTATAACCAAATGTGTTGGAACCTGATGGTGGTGTTGGAAGTATTCTTATATGCTGGTGAATGATCCATGGGAGTTGTCTCAAATTAAAGTGTTTAATCTTTATAAATTTTCATGTAGGTGTTCTAGAATTATTCTTATATTATTTTAGTGTTTAGATATTTTTTGAAGAACAAATAATGTTTTTATTGAATACTCATAATCTTTGGGATATGCATCAAATTTCATTAAATTTAGAAAACGAAAATTTTGTATGAAAAATTTTAGAATGGGAAATTTTCTTTGTATGGAATGTGTATTGTATATTTTTGACATATTAATACATAGTAAAAAATTAGTAAGACCTTTTAACAAATCTATAAATCTATTTATGGAATAAAAAAATGAATATGTCTTGATTGAGTAAGACATTATTTAGACATAGTATATATTATTATTGACTTACGAAGACTTAATCTTTGATTACTATGACTTATTTTGAAATAGGAAAAATGACTAATTTTGGATTTATTAAATCAATTATTGGGCATAAGAAAACTTATTCTAGACAAAGAAATAATTATTATAAAATGATTAATACATAATCTGAAAAGAAAAATGGCTAATTATGGATCGATTAATACATTTTCTTGAATAATAAATACTTTTCATAGACCTAGTCAGAGTTGTCCCTGGGTTTTCCAATATTTTTCTATTATGATATATTTTTTTAAAATGATTAAATGATTATTTAATTTTAAAAAACACTATAAAAGGTATGTTGGCGATTTCTTATAACATATATATATATATATATATCACCAATGTTTGGCTTATGTTCTTCTCATATATTCCATGTGAGTTATCCTCAATTTCGTATCATAATATTATGTAATTTAAAGAAGTTGGTATCTACAGGTAAGGATAAACATCCATACTTATATGTTTTTTGTATATTTCATTACCTCTCACCAAAACTAAATATTTTAGGATTTTTTCAACATCATTATGAATATTATAATTAAAACTGCTTCATCATTAATTTAATGACAATTGGTGTCCTAAATACTTCAGTGATGTTGTTACAATATTCTTTCTAATTTATACTAATGTTATATGATTTATGGAAAATGGGAAGGAGTGGGGATTCCTAGGTGGGACTGAAAGTGAACAATATTAGAGTTATCATTTTTCATATGGCTTAATAAGTGTGGACTTGTGTGTGAAAAGATAGGTTTAGTTCTGTTATAGAATTATTTGTGTGATATATGTTCTCTTGGTTGGTTTTACATGAGGGTGCTAATTATAAAAATATTTTTTGGGAAGTAATGACTGGTGTGGTTCTATGGGAATGAGTTAGGTGTGGCCCATATTTTTATAGGTGATGTTTATTATGAAAAATAGGGTAAAATTGATCACTATGACGATGAAGATGGTATTGACCATTTCCGTTGGTGGAAGACATGGTTTGTAGTGGGGAAATAGATGTTATCAAAAGGCATGGTCTATGTTTTTGGTTATTCTACTAACCATGGTTGGTCGATAAATCAGTTTGGGTCATATGAATATATGGAATCACATGTGAGATAGTGTTGAACACTCAATATATTTGGTGGATTTTTTATATTAAGGGACATAGAGGGTGGTGTTAAATATCAATATGGAGGAGGCTGTCACTGTTGAATGCCAATGTTGGTGATATTGAAGAACCTTATTTAGGGAAAATAGACTATATCATTATCATAGGGATAATGGTATAGATTTAGAAGGGTGGGTATGACCATGAATTGGGTATATTAGTCTATTGATATGATATCATAAATGAATTTTGAAGACCTTAGGACTTTGGACAAGCTCTGAGGATGTGATTTTAGTGAATTAAGATGATCCAAAATGGTTGGTTTTATTTGATTGTTATTCCATGTTGTATAATATTTATTAAGAGACTATCATCTTTTAGGTACGATAGATTATGGATTTATCCTTCCCCTCCAACATGGGATGAAGTAGTTAAAGACTCATTTTTGGTCAATGGAGATGAGGGAAGTGGATGGTGTTTCATGTTTCAGTTTCAGTTTATTTATATTTTTTCATTCATTGGAAAGAATATAGATATAAGATTGGGACACAATTTGTGTTGATATACTAATTTCACAATCACATTATTAATGGTCTCTATAGGACACATGAAAACATTATGGTTATATGTATAAGTAAGTGAAGTAGTTGTGTTGTTTATATCCTAGTGGAGTTTTGAGTGAATATGTTGTGTGAGCTAGTGTATAATTTTCTATATAGGCCGAGAGGATTATTAATACCATATTGGTTGTTGATTTAGTTATTCATGTTCTTGGATATGTTTTATTATCCTAAATATGAAATTTTTTATCATTTTTTACTATCATGACATGGTAGACATTTATCTAGCTTAACATATGTTCATTTGGAATGTTATTATTGTTGATTTAATTTTTTTTATTTATTTTTTCTGTTTTTAATATATATCACCAGATGGTATTATGTCCCCACTACCACCCCATTGTCCATATTTATTAGTCGGCAGCCATTTCTATATGAGAATTCGTATGTCTAGTCATGTGGTGCATCCTAGATTAGGAAATTTTGAGTGGTTAAGGTTTTGAGGGGAGATACAAGAACCCACCAATGTAACCTTTAACTAGGACATTAATATCATATTACTAAACTTATAAATATAAGCCATAAATTTCAATGTACAATTAATTAGTTCCATGCATTATATAGTGGGTATACAAGATATTTCATGTCATTTAGATGTCGTCTCACCCAAAATGATTTAGTAACCATGGAATCATTTAGTTTAAATAAATGACTCCACCAATTGACAACATGATCATATTCAGATGCTAGGCCATACCGATCTTATGATAGTGTTTAAGACTCTCACCACTAATTATTTGAGAAATGAGGCATCAATTCAATGATCAGTTGGGAATTATATTTTCCTCATGAGTGGGGGGAGACCCTCTAAAAATAATTTGTAGTATAATATTTCATGTGTTGAAGATGACAGTTAACATTGAATCTGAAATGTATATATATAATCTAAATAAATTATATGTATTTGATCATTGGATTCCTCATTTTTTTATGAGGATAACATTATCATTTACTGGTAGACGTTTTATTATAGTTTGAGACTCTTTTTTCTTATTTGTTTTGGAAATTTTTCAACTAGATAATGTTTTTATATTGGATTGTCTTCATTCATAGAACAAAAAAACATTTATTGATGATTATTAACCAAAATCTATTCAATATAACTTTACCATAATTGGTGTACAAAATTTTGAATATTAATTTTTATATGAGAATGAGGAGGAAATTATATTATCTAAAGGTGGGGGACAGTCTTCACTACTGCAGGATCATGACTAAGTACATTTTGATGTTTGTGGATAGAGTACCCTTTAAACATGATGTGAGATGTATTAAATATATATTATGAGATTAAGTGAGGGGTATGAGGTGGTTTTTGAGTTTTCATCCCCATGGATTGAGACCTAGAACTAGAATTTGTAACAAGTAGTTCTCTATAAAAGGGACACCCTAGTTGATAATTGGTCGGTGTTCCTATATAGATACTCATAGTTGTGACATCAATGGATTTACATTTTAAAGATTACTTTAAGAATAAACACTTGAATGTTGTAGTAACTGCCTCCATTTAGGTTTTGGTGTTTATATAAGAGTTGGTGGTGTATAAGGTGCATTATATGAGTGATTATTTGAACCATCTACAATGCCACATTTAGTTAATCCACATCATACCCGGAATTTTATTAGCGAGGTTACTAATGGTTTCACATGATGGGTTGTTGAAAACAAGTGGATCCTAATAAGATATGAAGTATTTTTTTGTTTCTATAATTGAAATTATGAATCATTAATGTTTAATTGAATAAATACTAATAGTTTTAGGTTCAAAGATTCTAATGCAGCTCGTAAACCTAACATTATTGTTGGAGACTCTTACTAATAATGATCATTATTTCTAACATCAATTTAAAGAATGATATTTTACTGAGGTGTGGAATAGTTTATTTAAATTCCAATATTAAATGATAAGTCATTGGGTCATCACCCTTGGTGTGGTTTTGATGGTTAATAATCATTGAAATTTATATAAATATGAGAAGGTCCTGATTTTGGGTATTTTAAATGAATATCATTTAATTATAATATTTTTATTAGTGAATAATGAATATTGTGGTGAAGTAGTTATCTATTGTGATTTACAAACATGATATTATTTTCTGAAGGATATTTTTGGGTTAAAATTACCAAGGAATAAAATTCTATATTGTATTTTTTTATAGTTTGTATGAATATCTCCATTTATTTAACATATATATTGTATAAGCCTTGAGATATGATATTTTAGTTTAAAAACCTATTAGAATTTTTTTATTTGCCTCAATGTGATTTATTTGACCTAGAGGTAGAAATAAAGGTTTTCTTTGATGTAGATATTTGGTTGTTATACTACCATATTCAATTTCAATAAGATTAAATTCCCGAAGTAGAAATTATTCTTCATTTTAGACTTCATGGATTCACAGTGGTTTCATTAGAATTAATGAGTTTAATTTTTTTGAGTTTTTGTTATCCTTGGATTTTTTTTGGTATTATGTTTTGGTTGAAATTGCATTTGGTCTTAAATGAAGAGTTATCATCATGGAATTTTCGGATAAAATCTCATATTGTCTTAAGGATAAGACTAAGGAACTGAAGAGGCATCAAAATAAATAGATATTGTAGAGGATATCTAAAATATATATCTCTACATATTAGAAAGAATCACTTGAGAAGGCTCTACATGGGAGGTGGATACAAGCCCCTCCAAGAGTAGTAATATGAAAATAATATTTTAGTATATAAGATTATATTAGGTGAGGTCCATATTTATTCTTCATTCCACCACCCATTAGTATTGAAAACCATTTTTTGTGGATTAGATCTCCCAATCATATATTTACCTTTTATTTTTCACCTCTCTTAATGAATGTGATATATTTTCTTCTCTTTATCACTTTTTAGAATTCATCAACGGAAATTTCTCTAGATATCAAATCATGGTATTTCAATAATTCTCAAAATGGTTGTTATGATAAGAAGTTTTGATCTACAGTCCCCTAGTAGAGTATTAAGACTTTATGGTGTAATTAAATTGAATAATTGGTCATTATTTTGTAGTGATTATAGCTACACAATGAACAATATTCCTCATAGGGTTACAATTTTGATCACATGAGTTGGGAATGAATTATACTAGGGTCAATAGATGGAAGTAGAAAGTTATTTTAATAATTTGAAACACTGGCATCAAATTGCAGTGAAATGTGTCATAACCATGTATAGGGTTTGCAACGAAAAATATTGAGGAGACTCACTTCATTTCTCGGTGTTCCCATTAGTCACATTCATGTTGATTGACCAAAAAACTAACATGGTGATCTTCACTAGGAGATATAATATTGTTTAGAGATGAACGTTTTATTGTGTGGTTTTCGACAATGAATAAAAATATTTTAGCATTGGGATTGGTTATGTTGTTATATTTAGTATTGGTGATTATGTAATGAGTTACTTTTGAAATTCCTATGAGAAGTTAAATTAGGCCTCAAGGAGTCTCTCATTATATAATCTTAAAGGGTTAGTGTGTAATTTTTATTTGGAACACCATGTACTAGGGATTGATGGGGAATAATGGTTTCTATTTGTAGGATTATTTGATTCAACTTAAATATTGGAGGGTAATGAATCCAAAATTGGTAACCTTATTACTGAAACATTCTATGGTTTGTGTTGAAGGTTCATGGTTATTTCTATGAGGATTGGTTTCCTAATGTTTGAATGGGTTTTGGAAAATAATCTTAGGAAGAAAAGTTACATGGTGAATGATTGATTTTTTTGAGGCTGTGATAGGATGATGTTGAACCAATTAAACCCCATTCAGGAGTTAAAATATAGAGAAAAAAATTTGGAGTGATAGTGATAGTGATAGGGACTTTTTTTTTGGTTTTGTCCTGAGTTTACATAGATCATGGATCTATTGAGTTGAATCTAGTGCATGAGAAAATGGATAGTTTTCAATACAAGGTTGTTTTATGAGTTTCTTATTTTAGTATCTTAGGCTTCTTCCTTTTTGAAGATAATAAGGTTTATTTTTCTCGAGAGTTTAGTGCCTAGGTTTACCCCGATCATTACTTATATTATTTCTGAGTTAAGTAGTCATGGGTTCTAAACAGGGGTAAGATGTTAAATTTTCCCCATTGAATGACCATATAATTTTTTGTTACTTATATTATTCATAGAATACAGTGTTTAATTTTGGATTTAATTTTTGTAAAATTATATGAATTTTAAATTTTAAGAGATATTAATTATTTATAAAACAAAAAAAATTATCTCATCATGGAAAACATTTATATCTCTTAAACATATGATTGAATAAAATTTTGACATCACTATTGTCTAAAAATGAATTGTTTTACCTAAAAGAGCATTTAGATATGTGCTCATGTATAATGAGTAAAACAATTGTTTTTTTTGGATTTTGATGAATTATACTGATTGACATAGGATCAACAATATATAATTTGTTTTTTTTCCAGTTCTCAGGTCTATACATCTTGATTCCTTTTATCTCATCCATAATAATAAGGATTAAGATATATAAAACATTCTTTGCGATGTTGATGACGTATTCACATTAAAATGATTAATGATGAAGAATTGATGTTATCTACATGATGTTGGATGCATTTAATATTCATGCACCTTATTAATCCTATGTTTTGATCATTTTTCTCTTTATTATAAAATCATACAAATTATGTATACTATTTATTATAAGAAAAATTTAATAGTCACATATTTATATTTACATATGATATTTAAATAAATTTAAATTTTAAATTAATCCCATTGTGAAAACCATGTTATAATTCATGGAAAAATTATAATGTTAGTAAATTAGAATAATTTAATTTATTTTGATATAAAAAATTTTATTAATTTGATTTTATATTAATGGAATGTCGTTATTAATGGGAAAAATTGTTCTGACTTGAATGTTCTAACTGATACACTATGTTTAATTGATTTTTTACAATTTAATGAAATAATTATTTTATTTGATGATTTATCCATGGATAAATTTAGATTAAAATTATTTTTATAATTAAATATTGGAATTTTTGATACCATTAAATGTAACAAATGAAGATTGATTAAATATGTTGTAGGAATAAAGTAATTAATTGAGGAAAATATCTTGATCATTTATATAATTCTTTCAAAGTCATCTCTCTTCCATATATAAATTAATGATTATTTTTGTCCTATATTTTGGCCAGTGGTCTAACCATAGAATATCAATTTGTAAATATTGTAAAAAACTACAGAATACAGGGGCTAGTAGACTAAAGAAATTGTGATAGAGACATCATAATGACATATCATGCACAATGGGTTGACCTAAGGATGGATAAAATAATGAAATAACTAACTATAGATAGATATATATTATATTGATAGGTTGTAAATAACTCATGGGAGGGTCTTTATAGATGGAGGAGATGAGGATAATCATGAATGGGGATGTTCTAGTTGTGGCACAACACTTAGACGGGAAAATTCTTTATATTTGGAATTCTTGACTACATGATATATATTACACTAGTTTAGACAAAATGTATCACTCAACCAAGGGTGAACTAGGGTTCATTTAATCTATAAATATTTCAAAACACATAATTAATAATTATTTGTCATGTATGTCCTGATATATGGGGTTGTCTCGGAGTTATAAATGTTACACAACGTATTATGTTTTGTCACATATTATGTATTTTTTGTTGTATTGTTTTAGAATATAATTGTAAACATAATTGGATAACTAGTTAACCCCACACACTATATGGGTCAATGTACCCAAACTATGTACTGATGATACGACTCAAAACATGGGAGTATGTGCACTCCAATATTACAACTTAGCGTATTCTGGAAGTACATGCTTGGATTAAACATAGAGTCCCACATACAATGTACCCAACAAGACATTCAATGTTGCTTGGCCACACATGAGCCATACTAAATAATCATATACTTGAGTACTACTGTATCCTACATACTATATACACCTAATTACTTTTCATGTACTAGGAAGTTTATTGTATTTATCTTTTCTTCTTAGCTATGAATTAGAATTAGACACATGAGTATTCTATTCTTAGTTTTTTTGTGCATAAAATGTAATGGTTCATATATCTCCATCATCCATGGGATTTTTCTAGTGAAATGTTTATAGATAATGTTTTTTCACTTGTAGAGACGATGGTGGGGAGTGGGGGAAATAAAATTAGAGTTCACATGGGGTCGATAACCCCTTGGTGAAATACCAATTCTAGTATATAGGCCCTTTAAACACATATTAGAGTAGAAAATCAATTACATGATTAGGTCTAGATCCTCCGTATATGGAGTTGAAAGCCAATTTGATAGATTTATACAACACATGATGAGATATGGGTCATTCACGAGGGTTGTTTCCCCCTAGACTATCATAAACCCCTCATTGAGATGCAAGTAACCGACATGACTACATAAATATGGTTACAGGTTATTTAATATGGTTTATTGATATGACATTTGTTTCAAATGTTAAGAGTCATATGAAATGACTGATATATTTAAATAAATTTTAGAAATGATATAATTATGGGCCTTCCACTTCAGGATTTTTGAGGCATTCAACATTTCTAGAATTCTATATTTAATTTTGATAAATAATCCTTAATAGAGATAAACTTTAATGACTAGATTCATTTACCATCCATTTTTTTAAACCTTAGAAAATATATAGTATATATGAGATTCTCCTTCTTATCCTTATTGTCCTATATTTCTGAGCTAAAAAATTATTTTTGGCCCAACATTTTGTTTTCAGTGAATCCTACAAGGAATTATTATACTAACCCATACGTAGGCCCTATGCCCACATGTATTGTGTTAGTGAAGATGATTCACCACTTATATATGATATTTTTTAACATGGACCTAGTTCAGATATTATCATGAATTCTTTGTTGGATATAGTGGTTCATCATAGAGAGAGATATTGGTAATGGTTGACCTAAGAATTAATTTATCAATGAGGTTTATTCCATTTTGAGGATTCTTTTGTATATGGGGATACTGTATTATTCCTATATAATTTACCTTTTAGTGGTTATTATGTGACATAATTCTAGTTATTTGTGGAATCATATATGTTATGTTATAATTTTCATTGGCTATATATATGCTATTGGTAGATGTTTATTATATCTTGTCTTTTTTTCATATATATTGTATGTTGTTATAACATAAGGCTTCCCATGTATCTAATTACTTTTTGGTTCTAGTTTATAATGTCGTTCTTATTATAGGTGGGTATGGGGTGGACCAATCTACTTTTTATAGACCTATGTGGTCCCCTACTAGGTCAGGGAAGGTCAATAAATATGATTATGATGAGCCTTAGGGTATATACAATGTCAAGAAGAATACTACTATGTATGATGAATTTAGTAGTGGAGTTTGAATTTGAAGAAAAATAAATGAGTAGTTTTTAATGAAAACAATTCTTAATTGAGGATATTTCATTTTTAAGGATGATGTCTGTGCTATTGAGCGTATAAACATAAAGAAATAGTATGATGGTAAAATTGGACTGTGAGAACCTATGTTTTTATATGAGGCACAAATGCCTTATTTTTTTTAATGATAAAATATTTATAAATTTTAATACCCTTTGAGGACATGGACGTATTAGGGGTTTCCATGGCTTGTTGGGAGAAAAAAATGCATGTGTAGGGGTTTAAATGGCATGGAGCACAATTAGTTGAAACTATGCGGTGTTGGACACATGATTTGATAAACCATGAGAGTGACAGGAAGAGAGTAGGTGTTGGAAACATGGTTAGGAAAAAACATCAAAAATGGGGCACACAGCTGTCTGACATTGACTAATATTTTGACAGTTAGTTTTGGCATGGTTTGTGCATGATTAGTCAAACCGTTCAGAAAAACTATGATGGTTCAATTTTCCTACATCTATCCATTCATAGTTGGGGAACAGTTTCTTAAACCATGCATCTATACCATTTGACCCTTATTATTTGGATGAATTTTATAATTTTAATTTTAATTAAATATATTTTAAGCAAGAATCTCACATTTCTATCCTATGCATAGAATATACTTTTTGAGAGCCCCCGTGAAGGTATAAAATTTTATTTTGTGCATTCTCTTCCTCCGGAAACCGATTCGAGGGAGGAATATCTTGCCAAATATACATCGATGAGTACTCAATTCCTTTTTATTTATTTCCCATTTTTCATGGGATCGCTGATTCTATTTAGGTGTAAGATGATTTTACCTAATTTCAGGTTCTTCATTCGTTATTGATTTTTGTTCACTATTCGAGTCGAATTAAGAGTTTATACTGGATGATCACGCTACTACCAAACTATAGTAGTTGGTATATACATTTTCCTTGAGTTATTGTTCTTTATTAGGCTTCCTTACATTATGGTGCCCAATTTATATTCTAGTGTGGCCCTGAAATGGAACTGGTTAATTGAATTATATGTAAAAGGTCATGTTGGGGATGCACTTATGATCCGAAATGATGTGTTTGTAGGCTTTACCCAAACTATGGATACACATGGGGTGTGCCTTATTAATTTACATAGTTTAAGCAATGTTAAATTTCCCATGTGGTGATTTAATTCTTTCCTAGATATAATAAGATCATTAATAAATGAATTAAATGAAATGAAATGTTTAGGAGATGAGTTAACTTATTTTCCATGTGATAACTCATTGATGTATAACTTTTCAATGGTTTAATAGTGAATGGTTGTGTTAAATGAGTGGATATACTATTTATTTACTCATTATTGTGAATTCTAATATGTGAGTGGGTATATTAATGAGGGTTAATCTAATTTTAAATGGATACACGAGTGGTGAAATTCATGGTGTGGAATGACGGAATATTATTAATGTCCTCGGATATTATTTTTTGGACCTTGAAGAGGTTGTTGAGACCTTGGATTGTGTATTATCATTGGTTATTTATTATGTTGGATTCCTTGGGCATTTCTACCCCTATTATTCATCTTTTGTGGACTCATTAAGACATATTCAGTTGACATAATCCAAAAAACAAACTAGTTCCTAACCGAGTTTCTACCAAGATGCTCCAGGGACTCGATGGGGATGATGTGGTATTCTACACCTCTGATCCAACACATTGTTCTATGAAAATATGATTATACAACCTGACCGTGGTTTATTTGATATCTAAGGTTGTATAATAAGTACACGGTTGCTTGAAACATATGGATGTCGTTGACATGACATTTTTGGATGAATGACAAGGTCATTTTGGTTATTTATGGATTTGTTAGAGCACCCTTGTAAAAGGATAATGAACATGTTTTATAGGGATATTTGTTAGTATAATTTGGTATCACTTTATTTTAGTAGTTTAATTCCCATGGGCTTCTTCACTTTCAATTATTTAATTACATATTTACCTGCACACTATTATCTTGTTATATTGCAATGCCATGAATTATATGAATCTTTGGGTGGTTACCTACATGTATTTTATCTCAAAACCAATACGATATGCTATTGGGTTACCAAATAGTCTAATTGGATGTAGGAAGATATTGGGGAATGTTCCCATAGTTTAAGGGACGATTTTGTTTGATGCTCAAGAGAAGGGGAACAAGAGATCATGTTGAGGATCATGATGCTATTTAATGATTACACTTTTGTTTATTTTTGGTATTTTGATATATGTATTTTATTTTACAATTCTGTATCTATTTTGGTTTAATTATAGTGGCTTGTTTCACAAAAAAATTAAATGAGGCTCTTAGGATTGTTATATTCTTATCTTGTTTATTTATTAGATGTTTGATTTATTATATAGTTCCACTACTCGATAATATTAGTATTCCGCTATTTTAAAATCTTCTACTAAGGTTATAATATACCTAAAGACACTCCCTAGGTCCTCAGTACTATTTAGCAGCCTCTTTCATTTGGTGAGATGTGCTTGAGGCCATGTTACCAATTGGGATTAGGGAATTGTTGAGGGGTCTCTAGGTCCAAGACATCACGAAGTGGTTTCGAAGAATTATATTATCATATTATTTTATATGTATTGATAAAAGGAAGGGATAGAAAGTAAATTGAATTTTGTAATAAGATAAGTCTACTCTAGCTAACCCATGTATAAGAAAAATAAAAATTTCATTGAATTAAATTAAAGTTTTCAGGATTGTGAATATTATAATCGATTTGATTCCGCCATTGGGTGACACACTAGATTTATGATAGTATTATTGATGTGACTATGTGATCTATTTTTTTGTATCCCAATAAGATGATGGTATTCCATCTATTGAACCGTATAATAAATTTTAAAAAATCACATGTCATGTATTATAAAATATTATTTTGGATTCATTTCTTGTTTTCATGCAGTTGTGATAGGTACTGTAATAGATATATACATTTTTGTGAGATATTCATTATAGTGGATAGAGAAATTTAAACCATATTTCAATTATTAAGATGTATGGGCCCTTATAAACTACTATGTGATGACCCCTTTAAAAAAATTAAACAATAGGTGATGTGGTATGGATTATATGGGCATCATATTATGATTCATGAGGTGCTATAGTACCTCATGTAATGGAACACAATGAAACATTTGGCTCAACAAGTTTGAATTAAGTTATGATATAATTATAAATGACAATTTATTCAAATTATTGTGAATTATATGGGTTCCACACTTGGATTCACGAGGTCTATGGGCCTTGACTAATCGGAATTTGGAAAACAATTTGGTTAACTTTCGAATAGAATTGAGATATAATGGAGATGAATGTTAAATGAATTTAAATTGAAATGTGAACTTGGATATTGAGACTTGACCAAGACATGACTTATGAGTGGGAAAGAGGTAGTGTCTTTAGTGGTTTTTGGGGTAGTTCTTTTTAAAATCCTATCTTTTGGAGAAGTTTGTGTTGTATGGCATATTTAAAAGAGTGTTTTTGACCGTTCTTATGATTTTGATATGTGAAAAGTTTTAATGATCTCAATAAGAGGCCTATGATTGGCTACGAAAATGCACAACATGACAAAGTAGGTTAGTTGGGTCATACTTCTTTTGAGTCAACCCATTATGTGTGTTTATGATCCTAATAAATAAACAATTGTTTTTGGGGAACTTTTTGAAGAACCTAGGTTGGTTTAATGGGACCCTCATAGGTTGAATAATCATAAATATTCTGAAGGGATTTACTTAATGATAAATAGTATAATAATTAATGAAATTCAAAAAAATATTAGTTCTTTAAATTTGATGTTTGGTAAGACATTATTGTTTTTCCTTAATGGATTTGTCAAAATAGATACCAAGTGATTTTTAATTATACATGGTTCAGGATATTATATTTAAGAATATTAAAATGGTAATGATTAATGGTGAATAAATTTAATGACATAAATAATGGAAACTAATGTGGTGTCCTTCATTAAATTCCATCATTTTTGTGTAGTTCAAAAGTTTCGTCAAGTTACCTTGGAACAGATCTATGACAATTTTCTATTGGATTTCTCCTTTTTATAAATGTCTTAAATGATATGCTATTGATACTAGTGGATTTCAGTTTGATGTGACCTAGTGATAATTTTGACACTTATTCATTCATATGAATATAGAATGTGGTAAGTAACACCCTTGGAGTTTAAATTCCTTACTAAATCTTGTGAGTTTCTGACTTATTGGTGCCATTCAGGTGTCATTTTGTCTAGTCGTAATTATATATTATAAATGAAAACATATTTTTAATTGGTGTTCATGGTGACATTGAATCGTTTTTTGTAATTTTCATAAGGTAATTCAAAGTTTTAGTAGGTCAGTCATGCCTCAGGCACAGTGAACTATTTAGTAGGTCCTCTAACCCTCTCTTCTTTTTCAATGATGGACTATCTGGTACGTTTTAATTCAAGTTAATGGTTGTATTAGGTAATATGAATATATAATATATAAATTTTATGGACCACATAAAACATGGATGCATAGGGTCCACATCCAATGGAAATTATCGAGGATGTTTTATCCTATTTTGAAGAATTAGTGCAGTATGTGTTCAAGTTTGGGGTGCTTATCAAGTGTTAATTATTGTAATGAAAAGGTTGTGTTTCGTGGAAATCATTGAGCCTTTTTCTGTTGTGTGTGATCTCTTGTCATCTCCAGATAAGAGTGTTCATGGAATTATTGGAACCATATTCTTCAAAATGCATAGATTAAATCAAATAGGATTTAGTGTTTTGACACACCAATCTGGTTGGTTATATGGATTTCTTTTCCATTACTATAACATATATTCGTGTGGCTTAGAAGAGAATCACATGTGTGCATGAGCTAAATATGGATGAATTAACATCTTATTGGATGGTTTATATCTTCTTTCGTTTACTAGGACACTCTTATGGTGTGGAGTGTCACATAAGTTCTAGTGTACGTATTAGTGCTTTCTTGGAATGAAGAATCTTTTGGTGGTTGGTTGTGTATGAAACCATTGCGAAACACTATTGGACTCAAAATTGATTTTGTGGTCAATCTTGAAATATCATTGGATTCCACATTTTGTGAAGTTAACATGGTTTGGACCATGGTGATACGTTAGGAAGGGAAGATGATCTTTTTTAAGAAGTTGAGAGATATTGGTTCAACTATTCTTCTCATGGTTTTCATGACAAGTTGGAAACATCTCAAATCATCTTAATGTATTCTTCTTTTAGAGATGATAATTTCCCCTATATTGACATAATATTTTATGCACTAATAGAGTGTTGGTCTTACACCGAGATAAATTTTACATGTTTTTGTGCATGTGAGGCTCAGTTTTTTAGTGTTTCACAATGAGTTGTGGCTCTTATTGAGGAACAATTAGACCCAAGTGATACTTTGTTCCCCAATTAATAATTACATGGATGGAATATTGGACACTATTATGTTTTCTTCTGACATGACTTCCAAGATAATATCAATCTTGACTCAGTCAATGTTTCGTAGTGGACATCCTAGCATAGTATCAACATCTCACTTATATTCATTGAGTATAGACAATCTATGGTTTGTTCCATGGACTCTAAATCAATTTATCAGAGGTTACCCCAGACCCTTGTCTGGCCCATAGGTGATGTTTTAAAAGGTTAATGATTCCAGTGGAAGGGATCTTGGTAACACCCTTGTTCAAGCTAAGTAATGATAGTATTAAATGGTCAGGTGATGGTTTGACCATGAAATGTCACTTGAAGATGAGTATGGACTTCAATGGTAATTTTAATGGTAAATAAAATATTCCTTGAAATAAGGTTTTGTGATTCAATTTACGATAGACTAGACATCTAAGAAGAGTGTTTTTATAATTTTTTGATGGGATGGATAGACATTTTATGATTATAATTTGATGTTTACGATCATACAGAACCAATTTAAACACATCTCCATCATAAGGATGGTATGGTAAAAAGGCCTAAAGTGTATTTCAGTAAATATTGAAAGCCTATTTTTATTTTGGTCAATCTATATATGAACATTACATTACAATGTGGTCCTTGATATTTCCTTATATGTAGTTTGGTTTTCCCAGTTAATGAATTCATTCCAAGATCATTGTAATAATGTATCATGGAGCGATTTGAAAGATAATGTTTATGGTGGAGGTATGGTAGTTTGGAATTGTCCCCTTTTTGTGATTTGTCCAAGATGGGAAGAAGTATAGGATTTTAAAGCGACTTTAATGTGATCTTTTTTCTAGATAAATAGTCTTTCTTGGAATGGAGACCGGGTATATAAATAGTGGTAGATGGTTTTTTATGAGGTGTTCCACCTATCAACAGATGATTTCAGAACCTCAGTTATAAATTGTACTTTTACAATACTTAATTATTCCAGAGGGGAAATGGGATGATTTTCTGATGGATTTCATGACTATAACAACAATGTTTACATAAGGTAATTATGTTGTGAGTCCTATTGTTGACAGGATCACCAATGTTGGTCATCTCCTAAAATTCAACGAAAATTTTTGTATTGATGATCTTGGTAGGTTTATATCTATGAGATAGTAAAACCTCATATGGTCAAGTACACTTATTTCATATAGGGACACATTATTTACATCTCATTTCAAGCATATTTTTCAAAGGGTGTTGGGTACACAACTGCTTTTGGGCACGAGATACCACCTATAGGCTAATGGATAGTTAGAGAATACAATATAGGTGATTGAGGACATGATGCGAGCATGAGTCCTATAGTTTTGGGTATCTTAAGAGAAGAAAATACCCTTAGGGAGTTTTCCTACAATAAATAGTATCATATGTCTATAAAGATGGAATCTTATGCTGATTTTTATGGTTGGACATACCAATCGCCTCTGTGTTGATTAGATGTAGGAGGGGCATCTTTACTAGGACCAAATCACAAGATAGAGACTTCAATGATGGTTCAATTGATTTAGTAGTGGATTAATACTACACAATCTTGATACAAATCATACTCTAATTACCATAGAAAACCTCTATATTTATAAGTCATGGATTATGTGTTTTTACATGTTTCATTATGGCTGGGACACAAATAGATCTGGAGAAAACTAATGATTTCAACGCAATATATCAAGCCATTTCAGATTCTTGAGATAATTGTGTTGGTACCCTATCAGTTTCATTTACCTCTGAGGTACCGATCCATTCATGATGTATTCCTTGTATCTCAGTTTCACCAATCTCACTCATACCCATACCATGATTTTTAGCATAATGAGGTTGAGCATCAGGCTGATGCATCATTTGAGTAGTATGTCATTCGTTTCATTAATAAGATCACAAAGGCCCAATAAGGATATTCAGTTCCGATTGAATGGGTGCTATGGTAGCACAACTGTTTATATGATGAGACTTGGGAGTTTGAGGTTGAGATACATTCTTAGTGGCCATATTTTTTCTCAAATGTATTTTGACAACCTATCTGAGGTAATTTTAGGGACATCATATTTTAAAGGTAAAGATTGTAAAAACCTAGGTTTTCATATGAGTTACAAATCAATTAATTTTTAAATTTTAATTCCTAAATATGGAATAATGTGAATTCCCTATGAGGTCAGGAATATATAAGGGTGTATGTGGATTGTTTGATTTTTAGAACACAAGCTTAGGGGTGAAAATTGTTTGGCTCGTGGATGGTTCAAACTAAGTAGGGAAGACCACAAAATTTGATAAACCTTGAAAGGCATTAGAAGATAGAATGGGTAGGCCTCAATGTTAGAACTTACCCTGAGAAATGTGGTGCATGACTGTGTGGAAAAATTTTCAATTTAGATAGTGGGTTTTTGAACTGTTTATGCATTATTAGTCAAATCGTGGAGAAAAACATTGTGGCAACCCTTTTCCTATATCTAACATTGCGAACATGACAACTTAGATAAATTTTATAATCTAAATTCTAATTAAATCTATTTTCTCCAAAAATAACATAGTTTCATCATTCAAACAATAGAGGATTTATGAGAGCAAACTTTGATTCCTTAACATGGATTTGAGGAATTCTATCGTTTTGATCTCTAATTAGATCTTGGAACATTTAGTTGGATCTAAATTGATGAGTACTCATTTCCTTTTTATTTAGTCTACATTTTTTTAGTATCGAAAATTCAATTTAGTGGAAAGTTGATTTTCCTTATTTTTAGGTTCTTTATATGTTATTTATTTTTCTCTCGATCTGAATCAAATCAGGTTTTGATACAAGATGAGATCTAGACCACTGAGATAAGGTATGTGGTATATTTATTTTTCATGACTCTTGGTGCTTTATTAGCATACCTTTCATTATTCTTCCCACTATATTTTCACATAAACCATAAAATTGAACAGGTTAATTGAATTATATTTAAACAAACCCATTGGGGACTCCCATAGTTTCCATTTTTAGGCATTGGTAGTCATTACTCGAACCATGTCCACCCTTGGGGTGTGCCTTATAAATTTACATTGTTTAAACAATGTGAAACCACCCATGGTGTTAGTTAATACTTTCGTAGATATAATAATTCATCTAATAAATGAATCAAATTAAATGAGATTTTTGGAGAGGGGTTACCTCCTTTTAAATTGGATAACAATTTGATATTAAATTGATTAATAGTCGAATTATGAATGGTTGAGATAAATTTGTGTCTATAGTCAATGTTTACTCTTGAATTAAAATTTTTATATGTCAATAGGTATACTCATGATGTTTAATTTAATGTAAAATGGCTACATTAGTTGGTATAATCATGTTATATAATGATGAAATATTCTTATATGACTTGGATGTTATCACTTGGATCTTGATGCGGTATGGGATATCTTTGATAGAGTTTACTCCTTGGTTCATTATTCCATGGGACGCCTTGGGTATTTCTACCACATGGATCCATATTTCTTAGATTCATGTAAAACATTTCTTGTTGAAATTCTCCTAGGAATTCAAATAGTGCCTCCCTGAGAATCCACTAAGATAATACAAGGACGTGAAAAGGTTACATGGCCTTATACACCACAAATCCATCCCATTATATTTGGTCACGGGCTATATGATATGATATAATGTAAAAAAATCGATGTTAGTTTGAAACATTATTTTGCACGACAAGGAGATGGTTGAGATGATGTGATTGGATAATCTAAAAGGCCATGTTGGTTATTTATACATTGTTTGTAGCAGCCTTATTAGAGGTTTTTGACCATATTTATTAGGGATCCTTGAGAGGATAATTTGTAATAACTTTCTTATAGTAGTTTATATGCCATAGGAATCTTCACATTCAATTATTTATTACCCATTTACCTACACATTGTCAGCATTTTATATTACACAACCATGACTTTTATAGAACATTGAGAGGTTTTGTACTGGGAATTTATATCACACCCTCTTCATGCTACCTTTGGGTACCCAAAGAGACTATTTCGATGAAGGTAGAGACAAGAGAAAGAAATGATAATTTGAGGGATGATTTATTTCCATATTTGGATCAGGGGACCATAGGATCAATATGAGGATCATGAAGCTATTAATAGATACATATTTGTGTTTTTTGGTATTTTGACATACTAATTGTACTATACTATTTTTTTACCTATTTTGGATACTTTCTAGGGACGTGTATTATCATAATTGTATATGAGACACTGCTTTATTGTTGTATTTCTATATTGTTGAATTATCAGTAAGCTGATAGTAGTATCTACAAACACAATTGACTTTTATTTATATTCTAATTTGTTACAAATATATTAATGAAGGAATATTCATCACACAAACACACCCTAGGACCTCATCTCTAGTCGGAAGCCTCTAAAATTTGGGATGGTGCACTTGAGGCCTTGTGACCAATCAGGATCAGGACAATGTTGAGTAGAATTTGGTCTATGATGTTATAAAGAAAAACCTTCATTCAAAAAGTGATCCTGAATAGTGTGGGATACAAGATGAATATAAGAGTGTATAACTAGGAAAATACCCAAAATACAAGGTGAAAATCTATAATTTTTTATTAATCTAATGGATTCTTATTATTTGTGTGATAAATAAAAAAACACCACCAATAATTACATTAACTTAAAACTACATATGTTAATAAATAATTGAAACTCTAAATTTATTATGTGGATGAGTAACCATGATAAATCTATGGAGAAAAAAAAAGATTATAAAAAGAAAAAGAATGTATATTGTGTAGTGGTTTCTCATCACTCATGACCAAAATAAAATATCTCTTTGTAGATATTACTAGGTGTGATGAAAGGTATGTTACTTTTGGAAATGATATATCACTAAATGTTGAAGTATTTATAAGATTAAAAATAAATAAAAATAAAATTTAATTAAATGATTTTCTCATTATCGATGGATTAATGAATAATCACTTGAGTGTTTCTTGACATTGCGATAATGGGAATGTGAATATTTTCAAAAAATAGATGTGTTAATAAGAGTATGAAGGATGTAAATATAATTATAAATTTAATATTGATAAGTGGCAATCTATTCCAAATTTATAATAAAATAATCAATTGTTATTTGGGTGTGAAAGATGGTAATGATATTTTTCAATGAATAATTTTCAATCTGTGTCAATAGAACGTGGAAAATCATATCTAGTATAAATCAAGGAGAAATAATCAATATATTAATTATGAGTGTATAACAACTTTTAATAATGAAGTGCATATGATATGTATATTATTAAGACACCTTTAAAAACCCATATTAATCACAACTAGAAATCTAGTGTTCAAGTGCCTTTAGATAATTAGGTACATAATAAAATATTTTATAAATAAAATACATAATGTTTATATCAATATTAATATTTTTTTAAATATAATCACAATTCTATAAATCCTTTGGATATCGTGGGGACATACATAGAATAAAGGGTGATCAAAAAATCCCTTTAACGGTATAAAAAATTTTAAACATTGGGTGTAATATCATAAGAGTAAATAATATTAACATGGAATAAATAAAATAAATGATCTTAAACCATCACATACCATCATGTTATAATTGACAAGATTTCATAAGATATTGGTAATCTGGTGAGAAATATTAATTTTTAATAACATGGAATAATTCGTGGATGTATAATTTTGTGACTAGTTTTATCATCATAGTGTGTCATTTATATGATTTATGTGTATAAAATAAACATTCATCAATAATAAACATGGTATAATCCTATGAGAATGAAATGTGTTACATAATAATGACAAAAGGTATAGCGAGATAGTGATTTTTTTATACAACCAAAACTAGTAGGGATTGTATCATATGAGATGATAAAGAGTTAAAATAAAAATATAATAAATATGTTTATTCCATTATGGAAATAATAAATTTTTAGGAACAATATAATAAATGTTTGGAAAAAATAGAAAAAAACTGGAAAGGATCCCCTTATAAGCATCGTAGGGTTTAACATAATGAAATAATAAAAAGGTGAATATAATGGAATGAATATCCCATAAAATTATATAAAATAACGGATAAAATATTTTAAAAATGCATATGATAAATATATATTAATGGAGTGAGAGATATGGTGATTGAGAACATAACCTTTTGAATAAAAAATAACATGAATAAAAAATTTACCTTGAGTATTGAATGACCTCTTATAATCCTATAAACACTTTATTACTAAATTTAATTCAATTTATTTGTTTTTTTATTAAATTATTAATATTTATTTAATCACTTATAATTAATTTATTTTTACGTTCCATACATTTATTAAACAAATCTTGCTCGCATTGATCTTTTTTTGGTTGTTCAGGTTATAGTTTTAAAACCAATTCAATGTAAATGTATTAGGTTGTAATCACTATACAATGGAACCATAAGCTCTGTAAGTGTTACATTTTATGGTTCATATCATATCATAAGTTATAAAGTTTAATTTATTTGTAGATAATTACAAATTCTGAGAGTCATCATTGGTAGGCTTGTCTTAGATGCATAAAAATGACTATGATTGTTTATATTTAATTTCATTATTATATACTATATTTTACCATTATAGAATCATAAAATTGAAATTATTTGACTGTTAATGATATATTCAATGATAAATTCTATTCTTATAATATACATGAATGTCATAAGTGAAAAATAAAATATTATCATTCACTTTTGTATCAAAAAACTACCGCAGGTGAGTGTTTATTTGGAATGGGTTTATAAATAATCGAAAAACTAATAAATATTTTATTTTTATGAAAAAAATAAATTCCAATTAATATATTATTTTAGAGTTACTTATATTTTTTTATTATACTATTAAATGGGTAAAAGAAAAATTAAAATGAAAACATGAGCTTTGAAATCGTTACACCTGTTTTTGTGTTTCCTCCTTTAGATAAACCCAAAATACTTAAGAGGAGGGAATTTTGGATAATTCATGGCCTTAATAACATGTATAGGGAATTTAAATATCTATTTTGATAGATATTTTCTGAATCCCATATTTCTGGATGTGGGGATAAAGAGGTGTTTAATGAGCATTTATATCGCCATATGAGATGGGTTTTTAGAATAATGTTTTATTTATATTATTATTTACAATTAAGAATAAATGTAGTGTTTATTATTATAAATTTTATTCTTTTAGGTTTAAAAAAATGGAGTTTTCTTTGAAATATTAACTCTCCCAAAACATAAAGGTATATTGGAAATATTCTATACAATGTAAAGATTCAAATATAAATTTTTATTCAAATAAAATATAAATTTGATTTAGAAAATTTAATTTTTTTTTATAAAATATGATTATTACTTTTAATTTATTTTTTTAATCATTAAAAAAAATTAATTGATTATTTTGTTATAAATTTTTGAGTCATATTTATATGTTGAGGATGTCATAAAAGTACAGTATTAGTAAAACGTTTATTAATTTCTATTAAAAAAATCAAAATTTTTTAAAAAATAATTAATATTCCTAATAAGATAATTTATATTATATAATTGCAAAAATTAATCTATTTTATAAATTTAATATTCTAAAAATTAGAAATTTAATATTTTATCAATTTCATGCAATGCATACTTATTTATTGATGTAAATATTATTTATCTAGTTATGAGCGATCTAAATTCTATTTATTATTTTTTCTTAAATATTATTGGATTTATTATCGATTATATTATATATTTTTATAAAAAACGTTTCAAAATAAGGTAATACAAATATTTAAATTTTAACATAAAAAATAATATTTTACTAAATAACTTAAAACAAAAATTATTAACATGAATATTTATTTTTTCATTAGGTTACATAATTCAAGAAATAATTTTATCGTGTATTAATAATTATCATTGATTTTATTAGTGATTCTAAATATTTATTTTTAATAATTTTCCACTATCAATGGGAAAGATACTATTTCACTAGTCAAATAGTTTTTATACTTCCTATAAATATGTTTTAATTTATTTTTTATTAATTCCCTCAATTTTTATCAAATATACATAGTTTTACAATAAAAAATTACATGAATTATTCTAATATTTCTTATTTTCTATACATTGATGGTTACATATTGATAGTTCTATTAGTTCAAGACTCGCTTTAATTTCAAATTATATTTATGTTATTTTTAGGGGTTTATTACCCCATTAATTGTTTTTTTAATTTTTTGCAATGTGTTTACATTTTCTATGTAAAGTTTTTACTTTTTATGTAATGAAACAATATTTTTATTGTTACTTTTATGTGATTTATACTAGAAATTATACATTAATTTGTTGAAAATATATTTATATAAGTTAATTTATAATATTTGTAAATTTTAGGTGGGTACACTTGTGTTGTGTGTGTCAAATGAAATATGGTGAAATACAGTAACATGCGTTTAGATATCAAAATACAAAAGCCTCATGAATTGATAAACGCAGATGTGTGCATTATAATGATATTAAAATAATTAAATAGAGATAATTAATTTTTTACTATACTAAAATTTTACTCGTATAACTAATTTCTATTTTAGGTCAAACAATTCTCAAGATCTCGAAAGGATTACTAATTTACAAAGATGTGATAAAAAGTCAATGGGATAATATATTTAATGGACTTATTTTGATAATGTATTATAATACTTAAATGGAAACCTTGAGGCATGTCTTAAAAATCATGGTATAAGGTATATATAGAGTTCTCTATACACAACCTAAAAATGTAGTAAAAAAGGAAGAACTAAATATTAGTGTGAATGGAGATAACCATGTTATTAATTCATTGGAATTCAAAATAATTTTAGGGATATTACACAATAGTGGATGCATAGATTTTTAATCGATAGCTAATTTTAGTAAAACTATTGAATAAAACATATAATATATAGTTTTAGAAGATGATAATCATTATTTTTTTAATAATATGTGGTATCACTTGTAACATCATAATAAAAGAGATATATTTGGAAAAAAATGATGATAGATATGATAAGGGTATATTTCTATGATATACTCATGATGGAAGGAGTTACTGACATTACAATAAGAACCATAATATGTTTTTTAATTTCATTAAGACTATATTCATAAAAGTTCATGGTAAATCAAACACATCATTAACTGTTAATGATGTCATTAAAGAAGATCAAGGAGACTATAATGAAAATAATGGGAAAAATTTTAGTACAGTAATAGCTTTTAAAAATTATCTTCTTGATTTTAAGATATTTAGTAATAAAGAAGACTCAAATAATGTATGAATTAAGTTACAATGATTTTAAATACATATGGATCCTAAATTTTTTTGGATAAATTATAATGTGTTTTCAAATATGTATAAGAATGAAGAATTTGAATCACACTATATTGATTTTACATGATAAAATGTATAGTGTTATTGAATAAATATAATACAATGATTTGATCATAGATATAGAGGAATTGATAAATTAGATTTATTAGAATGAAACATGTGAATTAGTGTGATTCCCAAAATATAATAATTTTAGTGGGATTAAATGTGACATTCATAATAAGCTCAATGTGAATGGATAAGTAACATTAAGAAAAAATGATATAGTTTTCAAAGGATATTATCAAAATGTTGGTATATAATTTTATGAGACATTTTATACAGTCACAATTATTTAAATTTTTTGTATTTTATATCCATATGTGATAAATAAAACTAAAAGACGTTCCAAATGGATACAAAATCCTAATTTTTAAATTCAGAACTACAATTGGAACCCTATATTGAATAACTAAAAGGTTTTATCCTTATTGGTGATTGTTATTGAAATTTTATGCTAAAGATAACATTATATTCCCTTACACAGTTACACATGAGTTGTTTTTTAAATTATAATATTTCATAAAGATTATGAAATTTTTTAAATAAAATGTTGGTTGAAATAAAAATGAAAATTAAGATGACATAAACTGTAATGAGCCGTCCCCTGGGGCCCGTATCATGACTACCCCAAACCCGCCTTCCATAAGCCAGGATCTGGTGACTAACACTAAAGGAATAAATACCTAATATAAGAAAGAATTGCATTTATAATTGTAAACAAACATATTAGAGTACACAATTGGAAGCAAACTATAGTATAATTATTTACAAAAGATGTGATGGAAAGTACAAAGGGGCCAGAAATAAAAGCCCAACTCGAATGTACAACTGAAAAGCAAATACAATTTATGTAACGTAAAGAATCTATTGCGTCGTCCTCTACAGTTCCTAACTGAAGGGTAGATACAGATGGCCTCCTCAGCACTCCACATCTCTTCGTCCGCTCCATGTAACGTTACACTGAGTGGTCCTCCTCTGGGTACCATCTAGTCCTGCAACTCTCTACCTCAGTCAGTGTTGTCTGTCGCCTGTTGCCAACACAATGAAGTGTATGCATAACCCATGCAAGGGTGAGTATAATGTTACTTAGTAGGGACCCCGAGACCCACAAGGTCTCACAATATCCAACAAGAAGAAACCTCAATGTAAAGAATCAACAGATAACCCTTACATAGATATATGCACATTCATATACCTATGATATCTAATAACCCATCTCAATCCTAAGGAAACAAAAAAGTCATTGAGTTAGATCAAACTCGGATTTTATTCTTTGGTTAATATCAACTAACATCCACAGTCAAATTTTCGGAATCTCAGTTGGTGGTGTACACAGCGTCTATCGAGTACTGTGGGAATGTCGCGTCACACAGAGGTGCTTCCCACATTCCTAGACTATTGCGGTACTCCTCATGTAGATTACCATGGGTCTACTTCATCACACATAGGTGCTCACCACTATGGGTCTCCCACATAACATAGAGGCACTTCCCCTCGTACCTTGCTGAGGTACTCCTCTTTTCGAGTACCATGGGTCTGCTATGTCAGACAGAGGAATTACCCACTAAAGGTCACCTGTAGTCTGGTCTCAACAAGCTACTTGATCTACGAACACCGCTCGCTCATCTCCGGGAGGATCTGCTCTACAAGAAAATGGTTGATACTCCAAATATCATGTAGTTCCACAAAAATGTATCTAAATGGTCCACCTCATTATAAGGATCTCAACCCAAAAAAAAGCATGTCAATCAGTAGCCCTGTCTATGAGTTATTTTTGTTTCTGATCCAGGGCCCTGGTTGGATTTTAGGTTCAATACAACTTGACCGTTCCCCAACTATATTCATACCTCAAGTGGGGTATTCCAAAAGAACCGTATCTCTCCGATATTTCTATCATGCTAGACCATTCATCGATCAGACACTGATATCCCATGATATCGGTAGAAAGGTTTAATTTGGTCAAACAGGTCCAGGTTCGGTCTAATGAAGTCGGAATGACCCGACTAGACCCGGTCTGGACATGGGACCGACCAAGTCTGTGGGTCCGACCTGGCCTGAGGGGGTGGCCCGGCCTGGAAGGGGCGACCCAGCTCGGCATACCGCCTGGCCTGGTTGGCCACGCATGGGATTGGGTGGGTGCCGCATCCTCTTCTTTCCAAACAGAACAGGAACTGGGTGCCGGTTCGATAACCCGTGGGACCCGTCAGCTCCCTTGTTCCACGCGGAGTGACGGCGCCATGCTGCTCCGTCCGACCGCCATGGCCAGCCAAGCCGTGGTCCTTCCACCCACGTGGTGCGACGACGCCCCACCCATATGGCCGCCCGACACTCCACCTTTCTCTATCGCGGCCCGGTTCCCCACACAGCGCGATGGCGCCGCACCCCTCCGGCGACCAGGTGGCCTTTGCGCCGCCAGTTTCCATCGCAGCAGGCCCGTCGCTGGCAACCGTTTCTCTACTGTTGTCCAATCTTCTCGCACCACCGTTGCGCCGTCGCTATTGTCAAAAAACGATATAGAATAAAGGGGGAGGGTCAGGTCATGTCCATGTTATCTGATCCCTCCTCGTTATGGTGACATCAATCGGATGTTCACAATCAATAATTTGAATGATGATGAATGGTAGGTATAACTCATACATATAACAACCCCTACCCCTCTTGTTGATCGTTGACGGTGGAAGGAGAAGAATGGTGGACGGAAATTCATTGACATCAAGAAGCATCCAGGGTAGGAGATCAGGGAAGAAGTGTTGTCGACGTTCTTAGTGGTCGGGTTGTTAACTTTTGGCATGGTCGAATATCTAAGAAAGAGTTTGTCATTCTTCAGTGGATGAGGAAGAGGCGTTCTTTGCATTCTTCATTGAGATATTTTTCTCCTACGGTTCTCCATGTTCTCTCTCAAAGATCCACAAAAAGAATTGCCAACGAAAAATAATTGGTTATGTTAACCAATTATACAATTTTTTGTCCAATGAATTCAAATGAATTAAAATGTGTTTTAAATTAATTAAGTTAACAAATTCAATTATTTAATCGAGAGGGTTTCCAAAATTAATTATTGGGGTAGGTGGAGAGTTTCATCCAACATAAATTGGGTAGATAAAGGGGGTTTAATGCCCGTTTGATCCCCACCATGGATATCCTCCCAGGGGAGGTTATGCGCGGGTGGGACCCACTATCATAACCTCTCAAGGGAGGTTATGGTGTGGTGGCCCCCACCTCTAACCTCCTCTTGGATGTTTTAAAAAACCAAAACCAAAAATAAGATATCACATTATTTTTTTAATTTATTTAAGAACCCCATAACTATCTTCTATTCCCGACTGACGGTCGTCATAGTGGAAGTCTTCTAAACTGAATACCGGTGATTCGAGTTCAACAGTGCCCACATATTTCAATTCCGAGCACCGTTTAAAAAGTTATAAAATCCCACTGACATGATTATTAAACATACTAGAAAAAACTTCAGAAATTGATTTCGAGCACACCGAGACTTGAAATCATGCACCATCAATATTCGCAGACTCGTAAAAATACCATGAATTTAATAAAAAAAATTCCACGGATTTTCAGATTCATTACATTCTTCCCACCTCATGGCATTACGACCGTGTATTCTATAACTCAAACAAAGGGATGAAATGGGGGTATTGAGCACTCATCTGAGCCTCCCACTCCCATGTGCTCACCTGGAGGTTCATGTGCTGCCAGCGAACATGCACTAGAGTTATCGACCATCCATGTAGGACCCACTCTTGTCGATCCTCAATCTCTACTGGAACCTCCGTGAATTTCTCCCCATCGTCGATGTCCAGCTCCCCATGGTCGATGATGTGTGAAGGGTCGTTCTCGTATCTCCTCAGCTGAGATACGTGGATGATGTCACACACCTGGTGCAACTGAGGTGTAAGAGCTAAGTGGTAATCCACCTCACCTACTCTATTGAGGACCTAGAATGGTATGATTAACATTGAAGATAACATGATTCCTCAGAAAAAAAATCATTGTAGACCTCATCGAGGTGGGACCAGAAGAATGATGTGCTCTCCATATGCAGACTCTAGAGGTCTCCCCCTCCTGTCATCATATGACTTCTGCATGGTCTGTGTAGTATTCATCTGCTCCTAGATGATCTTCACCTTCTCTGTGTTAACCCATATCATCTTTGGTCCCACTAGTGCTGACTCTCCGGGGTCTATCCACACAATGGTGATCTGCAAAGTCACCTGTACAACACATCCAAAGATGTCATCCATATGGATGAGTGATATCTGTTGTTGTAGACATACTCTACCAAAGTTATGTGATCCTCCCAACTATGACCAATGCCGAGGACACATGAGTGAAGCATATCCTCAATGGTATGAATTTTGTGCAATGTTTGACCATTTTTCTGGGGATGTATGTTAGTTCTCAAGTGAATCTGCATCCCAAATTTCTCCTGAAACCCCTTCCATAGCCAGGAAGTAATCTGTGCATCATGGTCGGAGACAATAGAAAATGTTACTCCATGTAAATGAACAATCTCTTGCACATAGAGGCATCCCATGCTCTCTACTAGGCCCTACTCATTGATCAGTAGGTGGTGTGCCGACTTGGTGAGTCGGTCAAAAATCACCCATATTGATTAGTGACTACTGGATGTATGTGGATTAACCACCACAAATTCCATGGATATCCCATACTACTTCCACTCTAGGACATCTAAGGGATGAACCAATCCTACTGGCCCCTGTTTCTCTTCCTTCACTTACTAAAAAGTGGGGAACATTGAGATAAAATCTGCTACTGCCTTCTTCATACCTCACCACCAGTACTATCTACAAAGGTCCTATTACATCATCTCCACACTAGGATGCACCACTAGAGGGGTTGTGTGGAACTCCCTCAACAATTCCTCCTGAAGTGAAACTGGTACTATGGTACATCCTCTAAAGAGGATGACATGCTCCCCACCTTCAGAAAATCAATCAGGTGCCTGCCATATGGATATCTGAGTAGGTCATGACTCGCAGTCAACATCCCCACACTGCACCTTCCTAAGTCACTGAATAAGTAGAGGAGTGACTGTAATAGACTGTAGATAGTCTGATCCATCCATATCCACATAGGATATCTATAAGGCAGCTAGATTCTCATTCGCCTCTCCTAGAACATGTATACCAGATCTTCAGCTGATAGAATATGCAACAACGTTCCCCTTCCAAGAGGTATATACTATATCAAAGTCATAGTCCTAGAGAAACTCAATCCATTGCCGCTATCTCAGGTTTAGTTCCTTTTGAGAGATGAAATAGACGAGACTCTAATGATCAAAGTACATGGTAAAATGTTCTCTCATCAGATAGTGCTTCCACATATTCAAGGCGATGACCACTTCTGCTAACTCCAGGTTATGGGTAGTGTAATACTTATAATGTTGTCTCAGCTACTGAGAACCATAAGCGATCAAATATCTATACTACATCAGGACACACCCAAATCCAGTCCCTGATGCATCTCAGTAAACTACGTACCCTACGCCTTCTTCTAGATGTCTCAAGTTGTGGGGTACTAGTGAGCTTCTACCTCACCTCCAGAAATCACTGCTAGCATCTCTCCGACCACTCGAAGGGTTTCCCCTTCTTTGTCAAGGATGATAGTGGCGCAACTACACTGTAGATGTTTGGAAAAAATATGTGATTGTATCAAGCCATGTCTAGGAAACCTCGTACCTCCATCACACTTTTGGGTCGCTCCCAAGAAAGTATCGCCTCGATATTCATTGGATCCACTTCAACTCCAGCCTCTAAGATGACATGTCCCAAGATGTGAACCTCTCGAATCCTGAAATGGCACTTTGAGAGCTCACCATAATGGTGGTCCTCTCGGAGTGTGTCCAGTACTACCTTCATAAGGTAGGTATGTTCCTCATCAGTAGTCGAGTAGATCAAAATGTCGTCAATGAAGACTACGAAAAAGCGATCAAGGTATGGTTGGAAGATCATATTCATGAGACACATGAACACTGCTGGAGCGTTGGTTTCGATGAAGGTCCAAACAATGAACTCATAGGGGCCGTACCAACACATGAAGGTCATATTCTACACATCCTCATCTCAAAATCTGACCTGGTGATCACCTGATATGAGGTATATATTCTAGAACCATCGTGCTCCATTGTGCTGATCAAAGAGGTTGTCAATACTCAAGAGTGTGTACATGACCCTTAAGGTCTCCTGGTTTTGGAGACGGTTGTCAAAATAATTCCTAATGATAAAATATTCATTTTTGGCGTACAGAATCAGGGCTTCCCCTGGTGAAACACTGGGTTGGATGAACCCTTTCCCCTGCAAGTCTTCCAGTTGTACTCGCAGCTCACGATGCTCAGCGGGAGCCATATGATATGCTAGAGTAGATATCAGTGCCATCCTAGTGTACATGTCAATGTATAAATCTGCATATATGCAAGAAAGAGGTCACGGTACATCATCAGGGAAAACATCCACATATTGGTCCACCACTACAGGATAAGTCTGACTCTCCACATCTACTGCTCCGAGGGTAAGGCAAGCCAACGGGTGAGTGATCGACTGCACCCACCTCCGAGTAAGTATGTCCGATGTTGAATAGGTTCCCTTGTCACCGGTGAATGTGAAAATAGTCCCATCCATGCTGACACACCACCCATTGCACCAAATACAATCGATCTGATCATTCAATGTAGATAACCAATCCCTAGTCGAGATGACATCCTATGGCCTGGACGCCGCTACGAGGAGATCCCAGCCGATGCTCTCGCCTCCTATAGTAAGATCAAAATGTCATAACCAGTGAATAATCATTGATTATACTCTTGTAAGAGTCTTTAGCCATAAGGATCCCGCCAACAGCTCCGTCGGAATCTATGATCTTCGAATGAGGGTAGTGGCAATGAAAGAGTGACCAACACCTGTGTCTATAAGAACTGAAGCTATGGTGGAGTAGACAAGGATCATATCTCGAATCATCTCTAGAGAACCTTGTTTATATGATTTTACTTCCTGATGCTGAGCTCTCCCTTTTCCACATGCCCTTTATAGTCGGGGTGGAAATCCTGGTGGTGTTGGTGGTGGCAGAAACTCATAACGTTGTCCACCACCGGTTTCTCAAAAAGCTCCTATAATATGTCCTCCTTCTCCCTATGGACAACCTCGATCAAAAATCTGCCTCTTCCTAGGAGGTCCCTCAAATGTCTGCTAATCATATGAATGACGGGTCAGGTAGTCACGAGCCATGTGACCCTGCCCACCGCATGCATAACATTGTCTCCTCTTGGAATATATGTCATAGCCTCAGGTGGCCTGCTTAACAGATCCTGATTCTTGTGGGTTTCAACCCATGGGACTGGTCCTCTTGGACCTCTGCATCATCTGTCTAATTCCAGCTGTAGAAGACTCTATTTCAAGTCGACTAGTGGTGGGTCTTACTACCACAAAAAGATCAGCAAGGAAAGTCTCCACTAGGAGGGCTCTCTCTAACACCGCCTCCTATGTCAGGATAATGAGTGAGATCATAGAATCCATGAACATTCACCTGAGCCCATGTGTAAAGGTCAGGGCCCTGAATAATGGCCTCGCACCACATTTGTGGAGAAAAGTGAGAAGTCTGTGAACCTCGCTAAGTACTGTGCTCCTATCATGCCACCCTGTTGTAGATGCAATAACTCCTGTATCTGTACCGCTCAAAGGGTGACTAGGAAAAAATACACATGATATAGGCACTCAAAGTATATCTAGAGTACTGCTACCTCATCACACACCTAGAGGATTAGGCTCCTCCATCTGCCTTCTACTAGCTGAAGTAGACTCGCAACAAGGATCACAATAAGTTTTGCTGGTGTCCCAACTAGCATGAACTCTCTCACCACAGAATCCATCCAATCCGCATCCACCTGTGGGTCAGTCTCTCCTCAAAAACTAGGTGGCCTCTAGCTCTAGAACTCACGAAACATTCTCAAATGGTGTGTATTATCTTTTGTTGGTGCTGGTGGCATCGGTGGCCCTACGGGAAGTGGTACCGCTGGTGCCTCTACTGGTAGAGGGCCCAACACCAAGGCCTCATCACTCAGTGGGCTGTCAAAGTGCACGACTACTGGGGATATGCAGGGAGGAATCCTTAAATAAACAGATGCAACATGGTCAAAAGATTATACCTGGTGAGCTGACCAGGTCGATCTGACATAAAGAAAACTTTTGTAAACTCACACGCAAAATAGTGTTTTCGTGCAACGAGGAGGAAATCTGTAGTCATGGTCCTGGTGTATGGATACGTCGGCCGCCCTCACCAGCACTGGACTCGCTGAACTGAAAACCACTTTCATTACCTTTAACACTACTACATCATAGAAAAAAATGATCCATGTTCTATTTCATGTGGTAGAACCGAATCCTCTGATAACAGTTTTTCATGACTCATCCCCTGGGTCCCGTATCGTGACTACCCCATGGCCGCCTTCCATAGGCTAGTGGCTGGTGACTAGAACCAAAGGTGCAAATCTTAAATCTGTAAAGGAATTTCTATTATATCTATAAACAATCATATCAGAGTATACTATTTGATGCATAAAACTATGTATAACTATATTCAAAAGTAGTGTAGGAAAGTACAATGTGGCCAGAAATACAATCCCTATAGGAAGGTACAACTGAAAAGAAAATAAAACTGAAGTAATGTAAAGTAGCTCATGGGTTGTCCTCCTGGGTCCCAACCTGAAGGATAGGTACATATGGCCTCCTCAGCACTCCACCTCTGTCTGTCCACTCCGTGTACCATCACTCTTAGTGGTCCACCTCCGGGTACCGTCCAGTCATGCAACTCTCTGCCTTAGTCAGCGATGTCCGTCATCTGCAACCAATACAATGAAATTTAGTCATAGCCTGTGTAGGTGTGTGTATAATGATACTCAGTAGGGACCATGAGACCATCGCGTTCTAACAATATCCAACATAAACAAACCACAAATTAAGAATCAATGCATAACCCTTAGGTATATAACCATTAATATACCAAATTTATCTAGTAACCCATCTAAATCATTAAGAAACACAAAATTCATTGACTCAAATCAAACCAGGATTTAATTTTTGGGGTAGTAGCAAGTAACATCCAGAGTCAAACTGTCGGTAACATAGATGATGGTGTACTCCTCTATCATGTATTTTGGGCATGCCTCATCACACAGATGTTCTTCCCACATTCCTGGACTTCTGTGGTACTCCTCCTGTCGTGTACCATCGGTCTGCTGTATCACACTAAGGCGCTCCTCACTGTGGGTCTGCCGCGTCACACATAGGTGCTTCCCCACGTAGCCTGCTAAGGTACTTCTCCTATTTAGTACCATGGGTCTTCTACGTCACATAGAGTAATTCCCAACTATGGGTCTACCACGTCACACAGAGGTGCTTCCTACTGGGCTAGTTGAAACTCTCCTAGTCGAAAGGTCAACAATCGTCGGGTCTCAGCCAATTACATGATCTCCGTACATTACTCGCTCATCTCAAGGAGGATCCAGTTCACTAGATATAGGTTGATACTACTACTATCACGTAGTCTGATGCAAAGGCATCTCAAGGTTCCACATCTTCATATGGATCTCAACACAACAGACTGTGCGTCAATCGGACTCCCAGTATGTGAGTTATTGGCATTTCCATTCCGAGGACCCATTTGGATTTTAGGTTCAATACAACCCGAATATACAAAAACATTATCCAAACCTCATGTGGGGTAATAGAAAAGATCTGTCTCACTATGTGATTTACATCGCCACATAGGGTTCATCGATCGGACACCTGTAGCCAATGATATGGGTATACAAGTGTAATTATGTCAAATGAGTACTGGTCTAGTCCGACCCAGATGGACTGACACGACCTAACCCGGTCTGGACCAGGGTCTGACATGGTAAACGTGTCTGACCACGCCATAGGGGCCGGCCCGGCCCGGCAGGAGTGGCCGAGCCCGGCGGCCCGTATGGCCCGGCTTTCTAGCAGCCTGCATGGCCAGGCTGGCAACGCGTGGGGGGGGGGGGGTTGCCCCGTGCCCCCTAAACAGAACCAATGCTAGTCACCTATTCAGTAAACTGCGGGACCCATGGGGTAACTCGTTTTCCAGCTAGCCGAGCGTCCAACCAGTTCCGCACCACCGACGCAGCGCGACGGCACGACTCCCTTGCTCCTCCGCCGTGGCCCGCCCTAGCCGTGGCTCCCTTGCCCTGCAAGACACAATGGCACTGTACTGCTAAGTCTGACCACCGTAGACCGCCTAGCCAGGAACCTCCCACCTAAACGACACGACTGCTCCATGCCCCTCTGGTAGCCCGTTAGGCCGCATGGCTCCTCCGTGGCCCGGTTCTCCACGCGGCGCGGCAGCGTCACACACTTCCGGCGACCCGGCGGACATTACGCCATTGGTTTCGTAACAAATGGATATTTTATAAGAAATATTTTTTTATTTCCTAATTTATACGCAAAGTATTCTTTCACTGCACACAACATTATCTTGGCTTTCGTTACATGCAATCGCGACCTTCCTCAATAGCGTGTGTAGTACGCAATATCGAGTTTCACTAAACAACGATATATTATTATAATATTATAAACTAGTCTTTATGAATATTATTAACTGAATTTTGAAATCTATAACATTATAATTCATCTTACACATTTACTAGAATAAGGTATGAATACAAAATCAGTTTTTCAGATTAAAGAAGTATTTTTTTAAAAATGTAATTTTACCACCTTTTGATGGCACACCCATTTTAAATCTAGTTTCTGACATGTTTATAAGTTAAATTTGAAAAAATAAAATTCTTCTTTAGAATCAGGATATAAAAATTTACTTTGGATAAATTTTTCATATTATTCTGGTAACTTTCATATTTTGATGAATATTAAAAACACACTATATTTTAATTAAAAACTAATTTTTTCATCCCAATAATTTATATGGTTAAATTATAAAATTGAATGGTTTTAAAGTATAAATAGAATATATTTTTAACATTTAATATAATGTATGTCATTATAATTAATTTTACATTGAATTAATAGGTAAAAACATTTCAATCTTTGGCAATGTTCTAACTTTTAAAAAATGTTTGATTAACAACGCGATAATTTTTAATATATCACTGCTACCTCTATGCATTGAATTCTCAAAAATGGATTCCATATTTGGAATCCGTGGGTTGAAATTATGTTAATAGGTTACTTTCATTTTTTTCGATATTATGAATAGTAACTACAGTAATTTTTATTTACTGCGGTTAAAGGTAAATAGGTAATTCAAGTTTAGAAGAATATTATAATAAATCAGAATTACCTTTACACTTGTCCTAACCATATTAGATGGGTATTTTACGACCGTGGGAATCCTTGGGACTATTTGAGGACCCCATTGAGCCACTTTGTAGTGATAATGTCAATTTGGATTATATAATTTAATGTAAAGACAAAATTTACATTAAAAAAATATTTTAGTAATTAATTTTTATAAGGGGTTATATAAATTATATTTTAGACTATAAATATTCACTATAAAGATAAAAATATTTCCTACATGATGATATTTTTTTATTATTTTTGGACACCAAATAAATAAATTTATTTATGACACAATAGTGATGATGTATTTACCTCATTAATAAATTATTTAAATTAAGAAGATTATAATGATGAAAATATTTTCCAAAACCTGTCCAATTCTGATTAGATGATTTTATTTCTACCATGCGTCATCTTATCTTAATCTTTAATTATTTTTGGACATTTTGAAATAGATGATATGTTTATAATAAAATAATATTTTCACACTTTTCGAAGGTGCCCCTCTCCACCCTTATAAAAGGGAACCTCCTCCCTCACCTCCTCACACCACATTGAGCCTTCATGCTCAACCATCCCCTGCCATTTTATCTTCTCCACTTCCCTATAAAAGTCCTAGAGGTCTTGGGCTACTTTAAAGACCAATCTTAGTGCCCTAAGATGATATTTCAAAGAGGCGTGTCAAAGAAGATATAATATCTGTTACCAATTCATGAAAATATATTTCTTCTTCTACTTCTTATTCTTTAGTTGTTTAATTATGAAGTAATAACATAAGTATCCCTCATATAATGATATGTTGTTATAAATATTAAACAACCCTATTTCACCTTGTATCCATCCAACGGAAAATGAAATCAATGTGTGTGCGTAGGTACAGAATACCGACTCCACATCATGGTGTAATATGTTTTTCACCACCACCTTACATGGATTTGAATAATGGTGTAAATAATGACTATATATGATTATTCTAAATTTATATTGATTCTTAAATAGTATACATACACTTCAATACAATTTTGAGATCATGGGAATGATATCCTCGCTCGTGCATACGTACGACCTACCATCTCCACGATGTGATGCGACTAGTTCTACATGATATTTATTACATAATGATTATATAAATTAATTGAATGAATAAATATGATATATATTACAGTAATACCATTATGTAAATGAGGTATCAATAAACTAAAAATAATAATAAGAATTTATTCGACAAAACACACATAATAACATAAAGCAATAAACACCCGAATAACAAGTAGCAATGAAATATTACTAATAAGAAGCTATGAATATGACCATATATGATATCATAACAATGAGTATGATTCTGGAATAAGTCAATTACATTATTTAAATCATTATACATGAGGTTCAGATATGTATAAAGCATATCAGACCTAAGGTAAGGGAAAATCTCACAATCTCATTTTTATCTGAGATTGTTTATATTTTGGTATTTACTGGGGTGTATTTTATCATCTACATCCATGTTTCCTCAATATGTTATATTATTTCTATCCTCCTACAATTTTTAAAATCCAATTTTAACCTTCGGTGAGATTTTAGTAAAATATATGATATGAATCTTTTGTCGTTTTTCGTACGAGGTACTTTTTGACTTTTCGGGCCAAAGAACGAGAAGAATGATTTTTTAACTTATATGGTATGATTAAATTTTTTAAAACATTATTTCCAAGAATATTAATTTACAAGTTTTCAAGTTTATTTTTAATCTTCTTATTTTTGTTTAAAATTGTATGACATTTTAAGAATGGAAAAATGTTTTTGAAGTGGAAAGAATATTTTCCTCAAGAATGGAGCTAAGGTGTTCTATCAAAATTAATTTCCATCTAAGATAATATAGGGTTCTGTTTCTATCCATATTATTACATTTATTTTATTATGTTGTGATGGAATTATTTTTATGAATTTATTTATCTTATATGAATTGTTTTATTATGTCACGATGTTTAATAATCCCATTTTTATTACATGGGTTATGCTGTGATGTATGATTTATGATTTTGTGGCACACATAATAATGGTTTCATTATGAGATGGGTGGGACCTATTTCTCCCTCCAATTCATTGAGTAAATATTTATATCTCATGAGATAGACATTTTTGGAATGGAAAGCTATAACAGTTTAGTGATAAAGGACTGGAACGAGGTGTGAACTCGGTTCAATAATGGACTATTTCCTCTATGATGGTCTTGGAAATGAACCTTGACTAATATGAAATTATTTTATATGATTATGTGTGTATTCCAAAAATATTTATGTTTTATGTTATGATTATTTGGGATTACTTTTCATTACTATGATTTATCCCATGAGATGATATTATGACCTCTTTTGTAGGTTAATATTTTCAAAATGTTATGTTCTTAGGAATATGTTATGACTGATATTTCTTTTGATTACCCTTACTTAGCTTTTGAGCTCACCATTTGGCATGTTTTATTTTCCCCAGGTTCAGAATAAGGATATTAAGTAGGATATGCCAAAAGGGACTCTATTTATGATGAAATAAACAGGGGACAATGTAGTTGATTTTATGAACCAGTTGTTTATGTTTCCCATTTTCTAAAGACACTATACCTATACGATCCTTTCATGGTTTTTCTATATGTTGTAATAAGTATAGATCAACACTGATGTAATAAAAAATTATGTAATGTATGGTTCATTATAGTTAGTATTAGAGGAAAGGTATAGTCAACTTTTGGAAACTAGGATGTGAAAGCCCTAGTAAGAACCCTAAGGATAAGTCCAAGCATAGAACACAATCTTATTGTTTTAGAAATGGCCATGAGTAACCTATGATACGACCTAAAATGTGAAATTCTATTCATGATTATGTGGTTTTCCTATTATGATTAGTTTTTATCACACTATGATTATTGGTATTAGTCAATGGCTGGAACCCGAAGGAACTGTGTTAATTCTGAATGCGATGGGAAATGCAATGATTGTCCCCCTGAGAAACCAAAAATTATGGGAGCTGGAATGAAAAATCTTGTATCCATGATCACACAACATTCTCAAGCTATGAAGCATGCAAGACTTCCAAACGAGTAAACTAAGGAGAAACATTTTTTTGAATATTTCATGAGGCAGCATCTACCTTCATTCAGCGGGACTTCTGATCCATTAGTGGCTGAACAATGGATTAGTACAACTGAAAAGATATTTTCTGTTCTACAATCTTTTGAACGTGACAAAGTCATCGTAGCAGTGTATCATTTGGAAGTTGATGCTAATAAATGGTGGAATATTATCAAGAATACGTTATAAAGAGATGAAATTGAGTCCATGGAATGGGATGAGTTCAATAACTTATTTAAAAATAAGTACTTCCCTCATATTCTTCGAACAAAGATGGAGAATGAGTATCATTAACTAAAGAAAAAGATTGATGAATCGCTTGGTATCTACAACGAAAATTTTAAAAGGCTTGCAAGGTACACTTCTGGGATTATTATCCAACCTGAGAGTAAAATCGATCGATTCATTAGTGGCTTAAAACCATGTCTTTAAATGGTGTTAGCCATAAGGGATTTCAATAGCTACGAGGTAATTGTTCGATGTGCTCTCATGGTTGAGATGAAGATTGGAGTAACCCATCAGTCAAATGGGTTTGATAAGAAGAGGGAAATGGAACTCCAAGGAAAATATAAATACCACACTGAAAAGAAGATGATTTTTCTTTTATGATCAAATTGGGGAAAGAAACATGGAGGGAATTTTCTTAAAGGGACAAGAAAATGTTTTATGTGTGGAAAAGATGGTCATCGGGAACTTCATTGTCAAAATAATGGGAAGAAGATGTCTAATGATGCGAATAAAGAAAGGGATACACAGAATGCACCTCCTACACATCAATGTTTCAAGTGCAAGGAGATGAGTCATTATGCCAATCAATTTCCAAATCCAATGGTGGTTGATGATGATCAACTTCAATAAACTCATAAAGCCAATGACAAAGGAAAGTCACATGCAATTACTATTGGTGATATGGAGTGTGATTACAAAGTGGTGAATGGTACACTTACCATCCAAACTAAAGTAGAAAATTTTTTATTTGATTCTGGATCCACCCACTCTTTTATTTCTAAAAAATTTTCTAAGGGTATCATCGTATTACCTCAACAATTAGCTTTTGAGTTAGATGTGGAAATTCTTAATGGCACAACGGTCGCATCAAAAGTTTAAAATTCATCTCTAATTGAATTTTGTGGGAAAGTGATTCCTGAAAATCTTGTGATCCTTCCTATAGTGGAATTTGATGTGATTCTTAGAATGGATTGGATTTTTTATACAGAGCTCATATCAATTGCAAAAGAAGGGAAATCACATTTAATATTCTAGATCAATCTATGATTGTCTATCGATGCAAGGATGAATATAAACTTCCATAGGAAATTTCTTCCATCTTATGGGTCTTGATTCCAATAAAAGAAGGTTATTTATCTCTAATGGTTAGAGAGAAACTCAAGATTAATAATACGCCCATTTTACGGGAGTTTGATGATGTCTTTCTAGAGGAATTGCCCGGTCTTCCACCAAATCATGAAGCTGAGTTTAAATAGAACTCATACTGGGTGCTATGCCCATTTCAAAGACACCTTATAGAATGACGCCAATTAAGTTGGAGGAATTGATGAAGCAACTCCAAGATAATCTTGATAAAAGATTTATATGCCCTAGTGCGTCACCTTGGGGACCACCTGTTCTATTTTTTAACAAGAAAGATGGATCAATGAGACTCTACATTGATTATCGAGAACATAACAAGATCCCAATCAAGAACAAATATCCTCTCCCACGCATTGATGACTTATTTGATCAACTACGCGGAGCTCAATTATTTTCCAAGATTGATCTTCATTCAGACAATCATCAATTAAGGGTAAAAATGGAGGATATACAAAAGACGACGTTCCATATAAGGGATGGATGATATTAATTTATAGTGATGCCATTCAGTCTTACTAATTCCCCTGCTATCTTCATTGATCTTATGAATAGAGTCTTTAGAGACTATCTTGATCAGTTTGTGGTCGTCTTTATAGAATATATTATTGTCTATTCAAAGAGAAAGGATGAACATAAAGATCACTTGATAATTTTATTGAAGACCCTAAGAAAAAAGAAGATTTATTCCAAATTTACCAACTGTGAATTTTGGCTTCAAAATGATGCATTTTTGGGTCACATAATCTCAAAAAAGGCAATATCTATTGATCCAGCAAAACATAGGTTATCAAAATATGGCCAAGACCAAAAAAAATAACTGAGATCCGAAGTTATCTTGGTTCGGCTGGATATTATGGATGTTTTGTGAAAGATTTTTCACTATTAACTAATCCACTCACCAGGTTGAATTGAAAAGGAGTTAAGTTCGTGTGGACGGAAGAGTTTGAAGATAATTTCAAGGAGTTGAAAATAAGGTTTTCTAGTGCACCTGTGCTCACAATGCCTTATATTGGAGAAAGTTTTGTGATCTACAGTGATGCATCTAAGAAGGGATTGGGGTGTGTTTTCATGCAAAACGTTATGGTGATAGCTTATGCCTCATGACAGTTGAAAATCCATGAGAAAAATTACCCATCTCATGATTTGGAGTTACCTGCATTAATCATTGCATTAATGATTTGGAGACATTATCTTTATGGTGAAAGGTGTGATATTTATACTGATCACAAAAGTTTAAAGTATATTTTCACACAAAAGGTGTTGAATATGTTCCAAAGAAGATGGTTGGAGCTGATTAAGGATTATGACTGGTCAATTCATTATCACCCTGGGAAAGCAAACAAGGTGGCATACACATTAAGTTGAGAAGACCATGCTAGCTTATCCATGATGAGGATCACAAGGGATCCAATATTTATGGATTTATAAAGGATGGATCTTGTAATTATAATGGAAGGGGAAAAATCAAATCTTTCTCAAATGAATGTTCAACCATCCATACATGTGATGATTAATGAGTCACAAAAAAAAGATGTAGAGTTACAAAAGAAGGTGAGAAATTTTCCTAATTCAACCTTGATTGTGATGGGATAATAAGGTTCAAGAATTAGGTTGAGTTCCTCCATTCCCCAAATTAAAGGAGTTGCTGGATGAAGCTCATAGTTCTTCATTCTCTATTCATCCTGAAAGCACGAAGATATATAGGGACTTGAAAGAGTACTTCTGGTGGGATTGCATGAAAAGAGATGTGGCTGAATATGTCTCTCGATGCTTGGTTTTTAAGCAATTTAAAGCTGAGAGACAAATGTCTAAAGGGTTGTTACAACCATTTCCCATACCAGAATGGAAATGGTAAATCATCATTATGGAATTAGTCACTGGACTTCCTTAAACATCCAAAATCAATAATGCTATCTGTGTTATAGATGATCGTATTACGAAGTCATCACACTTCATAGCTATTAGGGAAGATTTATCTCTGGATCAGCTTGCCAGGATATATGTAAAGGAAGTGGTATGATTTCATGGAGTACCACTTTCCATTATATCTGATCAGGATAATAGGTTTACCTCGATGTTCTGCTGATGTCTTCATTATACTCTAGATAAAGAGTTGAGTTTCATCACTGCTTATAATCTTCAAACATACGGTCTGTCTGAGAGGAAAATTCAAACTCTAGAAGACATGTTATGAGCTTTCACTAGGGATTTCAAAGGTGGTTGGGATCAACACCTACCTTTGGTGGAATTTTCCTATAATAATATCTTCACTCCAGTATTCTGATGGCTACTTATGAAGCTCTCCATGTAATGAAATGCAGGACTCCAACTTGATGTGATGTAGTTGGGGAAAGAAAGCTATTTGGACATGATCTTGTTGATGAGATGGCAGAAAAGGTCAGATCTATTCAAAAACACATAAGAGCAGCTCATATTTGACAAAAAAGTTATGCCTAAAACCGAAGAAATAACCTAGAGTTTGAAGTGGGTGATAATGTGTTCATACGAATATCTCCTTGGAAGTGTGTAATGAGATTTGGAAAAAAGGGAAAGCTAAGCCCTAAATATATTGGTCGTTTTGAAATACTGGATCGTTTTGGGAAGGTATCTTACCGATTGGCGCTTCCACCGAATCACTCTCAAGTTCACGATGTGTTCCATATATCTCACCTGAGAAAGTTCATACCTGATCCTTGACATGTACTATGCCCAGAAGTTGCACCACTGGAGAATGATATTTCTTATAAAGAATAGCCGATAGAGATTCTGGATCGTAGCAAAAAATTCATACAGAACAAGACCACTCGCTTGGTGAAAGTTTAATGGAGAAACCACCAATTACAAGAAGCTACATGGTAACTTGAGGATATGATGAGGGGGTGGTATCTTCATTTCTTTGTTACGAAGTGATGAATTTCCAGGGAGAAATTATTTTTAATGGGGGTAGAATGTAACACCCATAGATTTTATGAGAAATATTTTTTTATTTCCTATGTTATATGCAAAGGAATCTTTCACTGCATACAACACTAGCTTGGCTTGCGTTACACGCTATCACGACCTTCCTCCATAGAGTGTGTAGTACGCAATACAGAGTTTCACTAAACAACGATATATTATTATAATATTATAAACTAGCTGTTATGAATAGTATTAACTAAATTTTGAATTTTATAACATTATAATTCATCTTACACATTTTCTAGAATGAGGTATGAATACAAAATCAGTTTTTCGGATAAAGGAAGTATTTTTAAAAAAAATGCAGTTTTACCACCTTTTGCTGGTGCACCCATTTTAAATCTCGTTTTTGATATGTTTATAAGTTAAATTTAACAAAATAATATTTTTCTTTGAAATCAAGATATAATAATTTACATTGGATAAATATTTCAAATTATTCTTGTAACTTTCATATTTTCATGATTAGTAAAAACACACTATATTATAATTAAAAACAAATTTTTTCATCGCAATAATTAATATGGTTAAATTATAATATTAAATGGTTTTAAAGTATAAATATATTATATTTTTACCATTTAATATAATTTATGTCATTATAATTATTTTTACATTGAATTCATATTTAAAAACATTACAATCTTTGGTAATGTTTTAACTTTTAATACCTGTTTCCTTAACAACGAGATTAATTTAAAATTAATTACTGCAAATTATGTGCATTGAATTTTGAAAAATTGATTCCATATTTGGAATAAGTGGTTCCAAATTGTTTTAATAGGTAACTTTTATTTTTTTTATATTATGAATAGTAACTACGGTAATTTTTATTTAATGCAGTTAAAGGTAAATAGGGAAATTCAAGGTTAAAAGAATATTATAATAATTAAAAATTACCTTGACACTTGTCCTAAACTTATTGGATGAGTAGTGTCCGACCATGGTCATCCTTGGGTTTATTTGGGGACCCCATTGAGCCACTTGGTAGTGATGATGACAATTTGGATTAATTAATTTAATGTAATGACATAATTGATATTAACAAAAATCTTTTAGTAATTAGTTTTTATAAGGGGTTATATAAATTATATATTCGACTATAAATATTGATTGTAAAGATAAAAATATTTCCTACATGATGATAATTTTTTGTATAATTGTTAGACCCCAAGTAAATTAAATTATTTTTGACAAAATAATGATGAAGTATTTACCTCACTAATAAATGATTTAAATAAATATGATTATAATGATTAAAATATTTTCCAAAACATGTACAATTATGATTGGATGATTTTATTTCAACAATGAATCATTTTATCTTCATCTCTAAATATTTTTGGTTCTTTTTGAAACCGAAGATATGTTTATAATAAAATAATATTTTCACACTTTCCAGTGGTGCCCCTCTCCTCCCTTATAAAAGGGAACATCCTCCCTCTCCTCCTCACACCACATTGAGACTTCAATATCGGCCAACCCCTTCCAATTTATCTTCTTCACATCCCTATAAACATCTTAGAGGTCCTGGTCTACTTAAAAGAGCAATCATAGTGCCCTAAGATGAGATTTCAAAGAGGCGTGTCGAAGAAGAGGTAATATCTGTTACCAATTCTTTCAAATTTATTTCTTCTTATAATTATTCATCATTTGTTGTTTCATTATGAAGTAATAACATAAGTATCACTCATATATTGATATGTTATTATAATTTTGAAACAACCCTATTTCACCTTCTATCCAACCTACGGAAAATGAAATCACCATGCGTGTGTATGTATGGAATACCGTGTCCACGCCGTGGTGTAATCTGTTTTCCACCACCACATTAATTGGATAGGAATAATGGTGTAAATAATTACTATATATGATTCTTTTAAAGTGATATTGATTCTGAAATAGTATACATACACTTTAATACAGTTTCACGATCATGGGAACGATATCATCGCTCGTGTGTACGTATGTCCTACCGTCTCCACGATGTGATGCGACTCGTTCTACATGATCTTCATTGAATAATGATTATATAAATTAATTGAATGAATAAATAGGATATATATTAAACTAATAAAAATTTGGAAATGAGTTATCTATAACCTAAAAATAAGAATAATAATTTATTCGACAAAACACACATAAAAACATAATGCAATAAACACCCAAATAACAAGTTGCAATGAAATATTACTTATATGAAGATAAAAATATGGCCATATATGATATCATAAAAATGATTATGATTATGGAATAAGTCAATTACATTATTTAAATCATTATATATGTGGTTCATACACGTACAAAGCATATCAGACCTAAGGTAAGGGAAAATCTCACAATCTCATTTTTATCCGAGATTGTTTGTACTTTGGTATTTACTAGGGTGTATTTTATCAACCCCATCAATATTTACTCAATATGTAATATTATTTCTATACTCCTACAATTTTTTAATCCAATATTACCCTTCGGTGAGTTTTTAGTAAAAGATATGAAAGGAATCATTTGTCGTTTTTTGTACAAGGGACTTTTTGACTTTTCCAGCCAAAGTAAGATAAGAATGTGTTTTTTAACTTATACTACATTAATGGATTTTTAGAAAATTATTTCTCAGAAGATTCCTTTACATTTTTTCAAGTTTATTTTTAATCATCTTCTTTTAGTTTAAAATTTAATGACATGTTAAGAATGGAAAAATGTTTTTGACGTAGAAAGGATATTTTCTTCAAGAATAGAGTTCAAGTGTTTTATCAAAATTATTTTCCATATATGATAATATAGGGTTCTATTTCTATCCCTATTATTATATTTATTTGAATATGTTGTGATGTAATTATTTTTATGATTTCCTTTATCTTATATGAATTGTTTTATGATGTCATGATGTTTAGGAATCCCATTTTTATTACATGGGCTATGATATGATGTATGATTTATGATTTTGTTGCACACATAAGAATAGTTTCATTATGAGATGGGTGGGACCTATATCTCTCTCAAATTCATTGTGTAAATATTTATATCTCATGAGATAGACATGGCTAGAATGGGAAGTTAATCCGGTTCAGTGATACCGGACTGGAACGAGGAGTGATCTCAGTTCAGTAATGGACATTGTCCTCTATGATGGTATTGGAAATGAACCTTGACTAATATGAACTTATTTTATATGATTACATGTGTATTCCACAAAGTATCATGTTTCATGTTATGATTATTTGGGATTACTTTTAATTACTATGATTTATCCCATGACATGATATTATTAACTCTTTTGCAGGATAAGATTTTCAAAATGTTATGTTCTTATGAATATGATACGACTGACAGTTCTTTTGTTTACCCTTACTGAGCATTTGAGCTCACCCTTTTGTATGTTTTCTTTACCACAGGTCATGAAGAAGGATATTAAGTAGGATATTCCAAAAAGGGACTCTAAATATGATGAAATAAATGGGAGACAATTTAGTTGATTTTATGAACCATTTGTTTATGTTTCCCAGATTCTAAAGACACTATACATATACGGTCCATTCATGGTTTTTTATATGTAGTAATTATAATGATTCAACTCTGAAGTAATAACAATGTATGTAAGGTATGGGTATTTATAGGTTTACGTTGTGGCTGTCCCGTTGCTGGCCACCGTTGCACCGCTGTGGTGCTCTCTTCTAGCGGCGTCGTTGCGCCGTCGTCGTCGTCAACAAGTGAGATAGATTAAAGGGGGAGAGTCGTGCAGTGTTCATGCAGTCTGAGCCCTCGTTGTTATAGTGATATCAATCTTATGTTCACAATCCATAATTTTAATGATGATGAATGGAGGGTAAAACTCATACATACAACAACCCCTACCTCGCTTGTCGATATTTGACAGTGGAAGGTGAGGAATGGCGGATGTTGATTTGTTGAGATCAAGAAGCACCCAGGCTGGAAGACCGAGGAAGAAGCATTGTCAGCGTTCTTCATAGTCGGATCCTTCTCTTTTAGCTTGGTCAAATATCTAAGAAAGAGTTCGTCGTTCATTGGTGGATGATGAAGAGGTGTTTTTCAAATTCTTTATTGAGAGATTATTCTCCAAGGGTTCTCTAAGTTCTCTCTCAATGCTCCAGAAAAAGAATTGACAACCAAAAATAATGGGTTATGTTAACCCATTATTTAATTTGTTTTCCAAATAATTCAAAATAATTCAAATGGATTTTAAACTAATTATGTGAATAAATTCAATTAATTAATAGTGAGGGTTGGAAAAATTAATTAGTGGGGTAGGTGGTGAGTTTCATCCCAGACAAATGGGGGGTTCAAGGCGATTTAATGCCCCTATGGGCCCCGCCAAGGATATCCTCCAAAGGAATGTTATGAGTGGGTGGGACCCACTACCATAACCTCTCAAGGGAGTTATGGTGTGGTGTCCCCCCACCTCTAACCTCCTCTTGGAGGTTTTAACCACCACAAAATAAAAATAAGTTATCACCTTATTTTTATTTAATTTATTAAGAAACCCCAAAAACTAACATCTATTTCTGACCAACAGACATCGAGGTGATAGTCTTAATAAGTGTATATCGGCGCTGTGAGTTCAACGATGCCGTCAGATTTCAATTCCATGAATCAGTTCAAAAGTTATAAAATCCCGCTCAAATGTTTACTGAAAGTTCCTGAACATTAATCACTGAGTTAAGGGAGACTATATAAAGAGATATGAACATACAGTTGGAAATATATGTTATTATATATCCACATTTTGTTCACTCTATTTGTATTAATTCACCATTCATCTTTTTGAAGTAGGTTCTAGAACTATATTCGTGTTTATGGGTTATCTTATCTTTAAATGAGGATCCTAATGGACGATATAACAATTATGAAGGAAATAATCATTTAACTATCACTTATTGACCTCAATAAAATATAATATATCATATTTTATAGATATATGTCTCAATTTGATAAACTTAATCCTGTAAAATTATATTTTTCATATTAAAATTTGTTTATGTTAGTGATATATCATGAATATATGTATGATTCTTATTGGGTATTGAAGGATTTTTTTGTTTCATCAAGGAAGAATTTAAAAGAAAGAGATCATCAAACCAATAATATTATACATACTCATCAAAAATAATACACCAGATTCATGATTCTAGTAACACATAATTATTTTAAAAGAATACTATGCTCAACAATATATAAAACATGCAACACCAAGCATAAGTGAATATCAAAATATTATTATTTTAATATGGAAGCTATATCATAGTGATTGAATTGGTTGGAATTCATAGTATAAAATGAATTATTATGTATATGTTAATGAACTAATAAAAAATTAATTTAATAATTCTTAGGAAATAAGGACTCATTTTTTTGTAAATACATTTTATACTCCAAAATACATTTTCTTAAAATATTGATATTATTACTTTATATAACTGAATATTATAATTAATTTCATGAAATTTATTAAATTTCCTTTAATAAACAGAATACTATTTTTTAAATGAGAATGTAAAAATTATCTTTGATAGAATTTTATGGGTTTTTTTGAAAATATTTATTTTTGTCATGAATACTGAAAATAATGTTTTTATTGAAAATTGTATTTTTGTGTCAAGAATTTACAATTTCCAATATTATTTTGTAATATTTTATAAGTTATATTAGTAATATTATATAATTATTAATCCAATTATGTTCATTTTAGTTGATTTTATAAATGAATTTAGTATAAAAATATATTTACACATAAAATTCATTTTTTCTGAAAAACAGTATTTCATTGCATTTTTTGTTTCTATCTTAATTAATTTCAACAACATATAGAATTTGAATATTTAATAATTGATACGATATTTGGAATCATTAGTTCCAAATATTATATATAGGACCCTTTTATTATTTTTTATTATGAACAGAAACCATTGTAAATATGTTTCATCATGGTATCGGTAAGGTAAATAAAATAGGGTTATAACCATGAGATGATATCTAAAAATCAACCATGCACTTTTAGTTTACCTATTTATGGATGTGTTTTTTCCATTTACATACAATTATAAAACATATGTCAACTTTTTTCTATTTTTATTTAATTGTTACCTTTATATTATTTTATGAAAAAAATCAATACAAAAATTTTACTCGCTAGAAATAAATATCACTATATTTTTTTAATAAGGATAAAATGATAAAATTTTATGTTAAAATTATTTATTTTGAATATTAGTTAATTTATTTTATCTTGGTAATTTATATATAATATTTTTGTTACTAAATAATAACATTAAACGCTTATATTACACTGATATAATATTTATATGATTAATTGGAAAAATAAAATAAATGATTTTAGAAATACTTAATGTTGTACAATTTGGGTGAATTATTACTTTATATGAATTTTTTAGATATATGTAACATATTATATAAGGTTTAATGGTTTATATTTGAATTTTGTTGTTTTCATGTTGTTTCAAACATAAATAATGTGAATAGTTCTTAAAATAACATTAATTGTTTTTTATAATAAAAATATATTATTAAATTATTTTAAAAAAATTAAAATATTTAAATAGGAATAGTATGTTTATAAAATTATGAAAATATCACCCATTTTATATTTATTATAAAATTATTAAATTATTAGTACAATTATAACCCTTTAATATGGGAGAACTCATTACTGTAGTTAACATTAAAATCAATTTATGAAGGCCTCAAACAAAAAGATATGGTTTAAAATGACACTATAACCTATATAAATTCCATTTTATGAATATTTTTTAATTATACTTTTAGTGTTCAAATATATGTCCATTAAAATAAATTTTCTTGAGATTTACTTAATTATTCTTTAATCATTTTTGAAATTTAAAAGTGTGACCATTCTTCACCTTATAAACACCCTTTTATCTTTGTTATTCACAACACTTTGATAAATATATAAATCCGAAAAACAAAACATTTTTCTTCTGAAAATACTTATACACTAATTATAATTTATTTTATTTTTAAAATACCATTCCAATTTTCCCACCGGAAGAATCTAAGGGAAGAATACCAAAGAAGAGGAAATCTTATTTACTGACTCTTCCATATTTTTTTCTTTTTCAACTTTCTATAATTTTTTATAACCATAACAAAATAAAAATTATAGTTTCATAAATATAATAATATGTTATTTTTATTTTTTATATAAACCATTTCCATTTATTTTCCATCATATGAACTGAGAAAAAATTACTCTTACGTATGTATGACTTATCATCACCACATAACTGTGTAATTTATCATAACCACCTCACATAGATGGTTTTAAATATGTAAAAAATGAAGATATATGAAATTAATGAAATAATCATTCTAATGTAACTATAAAATCATATATATATTCTCACCGTCCATTTTTTTGGAAATCAATAACATCACTCATATGCATGTGTGAAATACCACCTCCACTAAGCGAGGTGATTAATTTTTCATTCATATTTTACCAGGATGGTAATAAGGATATATTTAATAAATATATATTAAATATATTATATAATAATTGTTATTTAAATTTTAATTATTTTTTATTTTCTTTCATTCTATCATTTGAAAATTGAAAAAAAAAATTACGTAAGTACAACCTACAGTCTCCATAAATGTTGTAATTCATTTTTCTATCTCCAAATTTTATACTTGATTCAATATATATAAATAATAAATATTATATGTATATCATTATTAAATTTTTTGATATGATGGATCCATAATCAATGATAATATTCCAAAACTACCAATCCAAAACATACTTGAAAATTGATGGTGTTTTCACCAGGAATAGTAATTTAAATATATAATTTTTAATAAAACGGAAATTAAAGTTGTAAAAAATAATATATGGTATGATATATATATTTTATAGTTTTTGAATATATTTATAATATATTTTTTATTTTTTATACATTAGGATTACACATATATAAAGGATGTCTGACCTGAGGTAATGGTTTATTTCACAATCTCATAAATATTTTGGATTGTTTAAGTTTAACTCTACATTGGGGGAAATATATGATCATTATATCTTAAACCTAATATATGTTAATAATTTTTTTGTTTCTTAAAATTATTATTTTTCCTTTCACTTTCATATTTTAGTTACAGAAGAGATTGAAGGAATATTTATAAGGAAAACTGATACTATTTTCTATTCAATATGGAATATTTTTCTTCCATGTCTATATTTTCCATAAAATGTTTTAATTTTTTATATATTATATAATGATTTATTAAATAAAATTTTAATCATATTTTATTATATTTTAAATTGTTTAATTTTTTTCTGAACAATGTACTTTTGAATTTTCCCCAAAAAGTGTGAAAGGAATATTTATTTCATCATACATGATAGGAATATAATCTTTTCCATCCTGACTTTCCAATTATTTTAGGCATAAATTATGTGTTTCAAACATTAATTTTAATAAAATTATTTTCCATGATATTTTAGAATTTTTATAATTTTAAATTACTGATTTCAAAGTGAAAATGTATTTTCTTCAAAAAGAAGCATTTCATATATTTGTGGAATTTTCCTCCATGTCAAAATCCTTAAATGAATATTATAAATTATTGGTGACATACTATAATGATATAATATATCATATTTCTTTATAAGGTTTATGATAGGTTTTAATGGGGATATTATTTTCATTTTGTATTCTAGTTTTCTCGATATAGAAATTTATTGATTTTTAAGGCATGTGAAACGATCTCAAGGATGAAAAATATTTACATTCAGTATGTTATACTTTATGTTTCCAAATGTAATGTGAGAATATAGTATAGATATTATTTACCAATAATAATAAATAATTTAGTCATATGGGATTGGATCATTTGTATCTTATGACAATTTAATAAAGTAACCATTGATTTTGGGGTACTAGAGATAGAGTTTTTATAGTTCCTATTCAAGGAATTTTAGTAGAAATCACAGTCAATTGTTAAAACAAGGAGGTATTATGTTAACATAATATATGGTGTACAATGAGGGGATTATGATGGACCAAATTGGATGATGATTAGGGTGAAAGATATTTTTATTATTCCAAATTAGTTATCATGATATATGATTAAAAACCAATTCATCAACAAACTCTCAAATTCACCAAGAAGAGAATAATATAGTTTTCCAAGAGCTCTTTTGGTGTAGACCATGGGGAAAATAATTCTCAATTTTCTTCAGGTTAGAAATTTGTAAAGAGAAATTATAGATAATTTCCCAAAGGAATGGGAAAATGTTTTACGTATGGAAAATAAGGGCATAGATCAAATAGTTTTTTATAAAAATATGATGAGTACTACAGAGAGATATGGAGTTTATCTAAGGTACTATTTTAATTTCAATGTATTATGTGTGGTGAATATCGGAATGATCTAAGATAAAACCTTAATAAATGGGTTAAATACTAGAGTAAATAAGATACAAATATATACTAATCAATGAAATATATGTATTGAAGTATTTATGTGTTGGGATTCAATAATTTTGTTCTAGAATTGTTATAAAAATTATATAATAGGTGTAAAAATTATTAATCATCAATGGATTAATCAATTTTCATTTTTTATTTATGGATTAGAAGAAAAAAATTGAATGGTACTAATTGCCAGTAAATGTGACTCAATTGTAAGGTGATAATTTTTATTTGGTATAAAGAGATAGTTTATATTGATGTTTTAAATGTGATAGTATCGGTGACCATGAATATTGGTTAATGATTTGATGAAAAAATTAATATTTTATGATGTTTGTTTATTTTTTAGACTTATTGTAATAGTTTGTGATTTAATTTGAGGAATAATGATTGTGTTATATTATGTAACCATATATGTTTTCAACTAGGGTTAAATTGAGAGTTATGGATAACATTAGAGGATTATAACTTTACAAAATTCAATTGTTTATATGCATGGATACCCCATTTATCATTTTATGTGATGGTATTTTGTGGAGATTTGATTGTTTTACTTGGGTTATTGGATGAATATACTAATGAGGTTTAAATAAACAGGTGCATTGGAATATAATTGTTTTATGTTAATTATCAGAAAATAATGAATAAAAATTTGGACAATGTTATATAGATAATAATGATAGATAAAAACTAATTCATTGACATGGTTTTATTTTCATATATATTTATAGTCTAGATAAGATATAACTTTCATGTTAGTATCAAAATATTATTCATTATATTTTGGAAAATTCCACTAAATAATATGATTATATAGTGATTTATCATGGTGATTAATAATATGTTTATTTCTAGTTACATCATTGTGTTATATATAAATTTTAGGTTTAATATGTCTTTTAATATGAAATATTATTTTGGAAGAATGTAATTGAATTTTTTGGCATATAGGATGAATATTATATGATCCCCTTTGAGGTAAAAAAAGCTCAAATATTGAGATTCTGGAGGTTGTTTTGATGTATTATTATTTATTGATTGAAAAATATAATAATAATGTTAAATATTATTTTGTAAATTTTTAAGTATAATTTTCAATTTCTTCATATAATGGTTTATAAAATTTGGGAAATATCTTAAATGGTTGTAACGATTTCATTAATGGTTAATATTTAAAAAGTGCATGAGCCTCAGCCTGATTGGTGAAGACTCTTTAAGAGCATCCAGGTGACCAGGTATCAATTCCATGTGGTGGCATATCTCCCAGGGTACTATAGTAGTACTGTAGTAGGTATTGTTGTGGGAACTGTAGTAGGTAATATTTAGCACTATAGTAGCCGAGACTATTCCCTGTTTTTACTTTCTGGAAACTGATTTGTTCCCTAAGTCCTTTAAGGCCATTGGGCCACTGAGGCCTTTGGGTCAGCATGGCCTTCGATCCACCTTAGGGCCTTCGGGCCACATTAAGTGTAGTAAAAAACCAGAAAAACTATATAGAAGAAGCACCAAAAGAATGATGGGCAAGGAGCTTTCACCATTTCCAAATCTAAACGGATTTCAAGAATGAGAGGGTATGGCACCTACTATAAGGATAAATATGTGCATGCATTGGAAAGCTTAGGTGAAGATCCATGTGAAGGTGGAGAACTGACTTCATGATAAAAAGTCTAGGGAGGAGCAATTTCAAGTAGTTAGTACGGGTTATATGTAATGTTTGAAGCCTATGAGAAATGAATTCCTCTATGGCCTACGGGCTATGTAATACTTATGCCTACGTGACTTGTTGGGTTCCAACTCACCCCTTGAATTGTTGATTAAAAAAAATCAATAAAATATTAAGGCCTTTAGGCCATTGGAGGTCAATATTTAAAGATATGAGGAATAATTTTTTATCCTTTTTTGGAAAATTTAAATTGTAAAAGGTTTATTTAATTATTTCAGGCACGGAAATTTTATCTTTAATACTCCTCATTTAGACAATGGATGAGATTACGGTATAAATTAATAAAAGGAAGAAATATTCCTTTCCAAGAAGTATATTTTCTTATATTCATTGTCGATATGTTAATGGAATTCCTAAACACTAAAAATTTATATTGTAACAATAAATTTATCCTATTAGAATCATTTTCAATGAATCTGTAGTATTTTTTCAAACCTCTTTGATTTGTGGTTTTATGGTTGTTAACATTCTAATGATCATTCCCTTTATAATGATAAATTTCCTCGACCACTACCCATCATTATTTGGAAATTTATATTTCCCCCATGTACATTTTTATTAATTACCACAAATTTTCAACTATTTATAAACCACAATATGTGTTATTTTGTGTGACCTTTTCATTTCCCTTTCCCTTTCTAAGAGGAATATTTACTAATCATTTTTATGATGTGAGCTTAATATATATATATATATATATTGAAATTTCAATCCCTTTATTATCAAGAAAAATTTCAAAATTTAAGTCCATATTTTATTAAAATAGTTGGGTGGAGAGTGTATCATCCTGAGATTTTAAATGGACGCCATTCTCAATAGTGTATACAACACGCAACACCGAGCATAAATGAACTATAAAAATAATTATTTATATATAACCATTACAACCTCGCCATTGATTTTGAAGGAATGAATAAGAATAAATATATTATTAAATATATATAATGGTTGTAACAAATTCCTATGTATTTATTAATGTATAGGAAAAATTCACTCATTTTTTAGTAAAGTCAATTTATTCTTCAAAATATATTTTGTTCAAAATTATTATTATTTTTTATTATTTTTGAATATTATAATTATTTTTTTAATATTTTTAAAAATTTATATTATAAAAATAACATCCTTTTTTATAATAGTTTTAAAATTATTTTAGAGTGAATTTTTTGTATTTATTTTGAAAATTTTGTTTTTTTATTGAATAGTGAAAAATATTGTTTTTATTGAGAAATTTTTTAAATTCATTTACAATGTTAAATATTGTTTTAAATTGGTTTAAAAGTAATATTAATTATATTATATTATTAATAATCCAATTTAGGTTAATGGAATCAATTTTATGGTTGAATTGGTTGTAAAATATTTACTTTCCTTAAAGTAATTTTTATGAGAAAATATTTTTCATTGAATTTTGTGTTTTTATCATTAATTAATTTCAAAATATTATATGAAATTAATATTGAAAATTGGGTTATATATTGTAAATTAGGATTTCCAAATTTTATAAATAAAATCCTTTTATTTTTGGTTATTATAAATAGTAACCATTAAAAATATTCGTCACCCTTATAGGGGTCAAATATGTAAAATAGGGTTAAATTCATGAGATAATGTTTTAAAATAAACAAAAAAACGTACTTATATCATTTGTGATTGTGTAATTTAGACATTTCCATCCAATTATAAAATATATGGACACATGGTTTCATTTTCCATTTATCATGATCTTTATAGTAATTTTTAGAAAGAATAAATACATTATGTCACTCTTGAATTTAATATCTCGAGACTTTTTAAAGAAGGATAAAAAATGATATGTTTAGTTCAGAAATTTATTATAAATATAATATATTTTTTAATGTTAATATATTTAAAATTATATGTGATTAGTATTTATTCAATTAATAGAATCATTAATATAAATTATTCTAAAAATATTAAAAGTTACAAAACTTTTCTTAATTAGTGTTTATGATTTCTTTTAGAAAAAATAACTTATTATATATGTTTTAATGTTTTTTATTAAAATTATATTTTGATTATTTTGTCCAAATTTCCAATTAGGTGAATAGTTTTAAAAATGATATATATTGTTTTATGATAATTTTTTTAAATTTTTTAAAGAGAACAAATATTTTGAAATTGGAAAATTAGGATTATAAATGGTCAAAACAGACATCCATTATCCATTTATGAGTGAATTTTTATCATATAAGTAAAATTAAAACCCATTAATTTCCAAACATAGTTACCATAATTAAGGTTAAAATAAGTTAACAAATGGGTAAAAACAGAATATAAGGATTAAAATGACAAAAAGAATTATTTAAATTTGATTGGATGAGGAAATGTTATCCTCATAGACTTATTTTTCAAATATCCATCCATATGGAATAATTTGGATCTTTAAGGACAGAATTATATTTTAGTCTTTTGGAAAATATGATTGTGTTCTTTCCCACCCTTACAAAGGGAAACACATTTCTCTCAGTAATTTACACCACATTAATACATATAGCTCGACCAAACATTAACCATATAAATTTTAAATCTCCCTAGCCACTAATTAGTTGTACTTGTCTTTTTGGAATACCATTATAAGGTTACCTAAGAATGAATCCAAAATAAGTTTACTAAAGAAATGGTAATTATCATTACTAACTCTATCAAATTTATTTTTAATCTAATTCAAATAAATTTTTTTGTACCAAATGTAAAATAATAAATATAGTATGATATATATAATATGATGTTATTATGATTCATTTAGAATAATTTTCCATTACTTATACATCATATGAAAAGGGAAAACATCTTTTATACATATGTACAACTTAACATAACATCGTAATGGTGTAATTAATATTTCATCACCACTTTATTTGGATGGTTATAAATATTAAAATAATGAATATATATTATAATTCTAAAATAAAAACTATTCTCTAATTATAATTTCTTCTATATATTTTATGTTTATAATCTTTTGTAAAAGAATAATTTCACTCGTACATATGTGTGGACTACCACCTCTAGGAAGCAATGAGACATGTTTTCCATTTTATCTTTACATGGATGGAAATAAGGATAAATTTAATAAATATATGATATATATAATATCTTAATAATTATTTGAATGTGAATTGTTATTTTACCTTTCTTAATTCCATTTGTCGAGAAGTGAAAACAATGTTCATGCTTATGTAAGGCCAATTGTCTCCATGAATGGTTTAATTCATTTTATTATCTATAATTTTTTTTGGATGATTATCTAAATATATATATATATATATAATGAATATATATGAGATTTATATAATTACTAAAATTCTAAAGATTATGGAACCATGATAAAGCTAAAAGGACCAAAACATCTGAAAAAAAACATACTATAAAATTGAATCAATTATAAACAAAAACAATGATTTTCATAAATAGTCATTAATAAATGGGTGATATACTGTTATAAGTATAAAATGATTTCTATGTTATAAATTAGTATAGTTATTTAATATATTTATAAGAAATATATATTTATTATATATGAGTTTCTTATACAAATAAATGAATTTATACATGTGTTAAGGGTTTATTTCAAAATCTCATCATTATTTGTAATTGTTTTGGTTTTTGTCTCTGTTGGGGGAACTATAAGTTATATGTATATATATCAATCCAAATATATTTTATTATCATATAGTTAATTCATAAAATTATAAATTTTTTCCTTTCACTTTCATATATTCAGTACTCAATAGATGCAAAGAATGATTTTAAAGAAAAATGACATTTTTTTCTATTTGGTAGGGATATTTTTTTTCATGACCATATTTTACATAAAAGTTTTTAAATAATTTTTATAATATTTTAAAATTATTTATAAAATAAATTTTTAGAAATTATTTTTTCTAAATAATGATTTAAAATCAACATTCTTTTTATTTTTTGAATGAGGTACTTTTGAATTTTTACCAAAAATGATAAAGAAATAATTATTTTAATGCACACGACATCAAAAAAACGTACTATATCATGAAAACATAATGATTTGAAGATTCATTTATAATTTTAAATGGTAAATTTGAAATACAATGTTTTCCATAATATATATGTGATTTTTAAATTTTAAATAAGTTATTTCCAAGTGAAAATGATATTTTTTCTCATGAAATTTTCCATTAATATTTTTATAAAATATTAACCTATATCAACATGATTTGATGAATCTTTTAATTTAATGATACAATTAAACATATTTCTATAGTTTTTTTATGGTCAATGATGATTGAGAAATTTTTTCAATCAAAATTCTGTTTCTTCAAATGTAGATAATTACAGATTTTCCAGAACGTTGATTAAGTTGCATGGCTTGTTCATATGAGGAAGGCATTTTATTTATCAAGTGATATGTGGTGCCCAAAATTACATAGACCCTCAATTATTAAGACGGTATCATAGGACAAAACATGTTGGTATTTGACTAATGCCATACCCATTTATCTAGATGTCATAGGAAAAGGCCTCAATAGTAAGGTTATGATGTCTATAATTATTCGAACTGTATTTATAAAATATGTATTGATGTACATGTGATTATTTGAGTAGTTATTATATTTTTTGATATGTTTTAAGCTCATTTGATCATATAAATGAATTTTTTAATCCTCGTTTATTCATTTCATATTAATATCATTGCTATTGTTATTGAAAAAATAGAATGGGTTTTCAGTAATACAAAATTCCATATTTATTCAACCTTATTTATTATGTGAAATAATATGTTATTTTCATTCCCATTTTGCGAATATGATCACATTCTATATTTGTTTCACTTCATTATTGTATGAAGTAGAAATATTCTAATGATTTTAATGATTTAGAAATATTTTCATTCACTATGATACATTTAATGTTTTCATATTTAATATGAGATTCAAATATATATATATTTATATATATATATATAGTTTACCAACTCTAATGGTAAATTTGGTCCATTGGAATGAGATAAATTATTTTTCATGCTAATATAATAATGTAAACATTAATTATAGACTATTTAAATTGTGGTATATATAGTTGTATCATAGGAATTTTAATAGAAATCATGGAAAATTGATTTAGGAAAACGTATATTAGAGAACATAACCCTATGAATGAATTTCAAGATAAGTTTTTGTATATGATAATATCCTATTTTTTAAGGAAGATATTATTGGTTTTTTGCATTATGTGTATTATTACTAATACAATGGTTTTTTGGTTTTGCTCATTGTCCAGTATTAATAGGAATCGTTTTTACAATAAATTTACATGAAAATGGAATGATTATGAGAAACCAAAGAGGATTATAGAGGTCATGAAAGTTATCAGGAATATGATAAATTAGTTATCATAATATATGATAAATAACCCACACCTTAACAAAATTTCAGACTCACAAAATTATTCAATAACTGATTTTTTTGAGAGATCAACTGGTGACGGCTATAGACGAAATACGTTTCAATTTTCTTCCAATCATAAATGTAGAAGGATACATTATTGAGAATGATTCATAGGAATTGTAAAATGGTTTATGTGAGTATACTGAGGTAATAAATCAATTAATTGATGAGGAAAAATGAATGTTTTGATGTAGGGATATGAATTTCATCTTATGGTTGCATTTATAATTTAATTTCCTATATATGGTTAATATGGGAATTATCTAATCCAATTCCCTAATAAAGGGGTAAAATACAAGAACAAAGAATTCCTTATGCTCTTCCAATCATTTAAGTGTAATGATCAATGAATTTTTTTTATTTGATTATTTTGTTCTATTAGTGTTATGTCAATGATATTCAAGATATATCAACCATGAAACATCTTAGGATTATTATACAGTAGTTTTTATTTACATATTTGAAATCATATGTTTAATGTTACAGGTATCTAAAAAAATCTATCTAGTTCTAAGGTGATAAGGATAAGCTTGGATAATGATATGACTTACTTTGATGATGTAAAAGTAATAATATTTAGAACCTTAAAAATGTGTTTGTGATTTGATGAGAAAGTGGTTTAGGTAATCATTGAAAAAATTTATATCATTTTTTAATTATTAAAATAGTCCTGGATTTTTTCTGAGGAATAAAAATAGTGTTAATTTTTGGAAGCAAATATGTAATCATGTGGGGTTAACATAAGGATTATGAATATCATCATGGTATTATATGTTTATGGTTATCAAATGTTCAAAAACAACGATACCAATTCTGAGGCATTAAATGACGAAATTTTAAGGTGATTTGAAATATTTTCATGGTTTTTAGTTAAATAATATATTTAGGTTCAAATAATTCCGTGAATCACTTTATTATTTTTAATTATGTTAATTATTTTCTATCAAATAGTGGGATATAAAAAATATATATGGTTAAAAATCTATTCATTGACAATGTGAAATTTTCAAGGATATTTACAGTCAAGTTGAGGATTACCTTTTAGGTTGGTATATAAATTTGATTCTTGATATTTTGGTGAATTTAAATACAGTATAATTTTATATAATGATTTATCATGATGATTAATGATATTTTTTGGGGACTCTTCATTGGGTTGATGTAAGTGTATCCTTTAGATTTAACATGTGGTTTAACATGAAAACTTATTAGGGAAAAAATGAAACCAAATTTTTTATGATGTAAGTTGAGAGGTATGAGATAACCTTTGAGATTATAATAGTCACTAATGTTCCTATTATTAATGTAATTGGGATTTAGGGTTATTTATTTGTCAAATAATGTAAGCTGAACTTGTCTTTTTATTATGGTTGTTTTGAATTAAAATGAGTTATTTATTTATATGAATGTTTATACATTTTGGATATTTTCTTACCTTGCGGTCACCATTTAATTTTTGTTAATATATAAAGATAGTATAGATTTATTATATTTATTTTGAGGAATATTTGATTCATTATAAGTTAATTTTAGTCAATTAGTAATGTAAAATAAATATTTAAAACTCAACATTTGGGGAAAGGATAAGATAATGGTGGGAATAGTTTAAAGGAGGAAATTCCAAATTCCATGTTAGTATATTTCTTTATTTAAATATTATAGTTAGTAATTTAATTACTAAAATCTAGGAAAATGATATTGGATTTTTTTGTTGTATTATGATCACTTTTGATGAATTGATGGTATTTTTCAAACCTCTTGGATTTATGGTTTTTTAGTAGTAAACAATATTAGGATAATTAAATTTATTTTGATAAGGGTTATATATCACTATTAAACTTGATTGTAAAATTTCATTTCACTATATTTCTATATTTTCATCTCTCACTCTGGTTATCCTGTGTAGAAAAAAAATTTTGTGTTATTTTAGTGGAAAGTCATATTTCCCTTTCCCTCTTTTGAGAGGATATTTATTAACACTTTTTTTCAATATGGGTTTTCATAAAAATGGTTGTTTAATGTAAAACACTTCATTAATGAGAAATTGTTAAAATTGTGAAGGTGAAATTTATTAAATGGTATGAGAATGTAACACCCTATTATTTAAAAAAAACACTATGTCTAATAGCATAAAAAACATGCGTCAGTGAGGTTAAACGTACCACACAATATTATTTTTTAAATATGATTGTTATAACCCAACAATTGAATTAAAAGGGATAAAAAATTATATAATATATATAAATATCATAATAAACTTAAATATATAGATTAATTATTTGGTATTATGCTCTCAATTTTTATTAAGTAAATATTTTTCATTAAATAATGGTTACTTAAAAATTGGTTTTATTTTTTCCTCTGATCAAATATTTTAATTAATTTCTAAAAATTTATGATTTTTTTTTAAAAAAGATTATATGATTTATTTATTCATCATTTCATAATTATCTTATAATGATTTATTTTTTTATTCTTCTTAAAATATTTAATTTTCCAGTGAGTTGTAAAAAACTATTGTTTTTATTAAAAAATATTTTAAATGTAATATTAATTATATTCTTTTATTAATATTCAAATTAAATTAATTAGAATCAATTTTATTCTTAAATTTGGAATAAACATGTTTTATAAATAAAAATGTATTTTATGAAAAACTATTTTTCTTAGAAATCATTATTTTTATATTATATTGATTTTTACCACATCTAGAAATTGAATTATCAAAAATATATTCCATTATATGTATCAAGAGATCCAAATTTTATAAAATATTTTACTTTTTTTTATTTTGAATAGAAAATGTGGTAAATATTTGCCACATTGGTATGGGTAAATAGGCTTCAAACTATAATATAGGGTATATAAATCAATCAATAACATTACTTTATTCTATTTTATTTGTTTATTATAGAAATTTCCCTCCATGTATAGAATATATGTCCAATTAGGGCCATTTTTCTTTTATTATGACCATTATACTAATTAATGGTAAGAATAAATTGAAAATGCAACCCTCTTGAAGTTAATGTATATAAATTTTATATGTCAGTATAAAAAAGTGGATAACTTTGGTTAAATTTTTTTATTTAAAATAGAAGTTAATTTCATTATTTTGGTAATTTTTTCATGATTTTTAGAGTTTAAATGTTTTTCTTAAATGCATCCACCACACTAGTAGAGTATTTATTTAATTAAAATGAAAAACTAAATAAATGATTTTTTAAATAGTAAAATTAATACAATTTGAATGAATTATTGGGATGAATAAATTATTTAGAAAAAAATTATATATTATAGATATGTTAGAGGTTTATTTTAAATTCACATTTCAGTTATATTGTTTTCAATGTTAAATTATACGAATTGTTCTTAAAGTGACAATATCACTATTTTATAGTTATTTTTTTAATCAGATAATTCAAAATTAATTAAAATATTTAAATAGGACAATTATGATTTTAAATGGTTTTTTTATCACACCTTTTCCATTTAAGATCTAATTATATACTTATTAGTAAATTTATAACCCTTTAATTTGGAAAAGTTTAATACCAAAGTTAAGGTGAAATTGGATGATGATAGGGTTGAATTAATGTATGTGGATAAAAATGAAATATAAATACATATAAATTTCTTTAGATGAGGTTATTCAGACCTAATAATATCTTAATTCCAATATTTTTCCATTTTTAATCATTTTATATGATAATGAATTAAATGTATTTTAATATTTTTAGAAATCCTATTTGTGTCCTTTACCTCACTTATTAAAGGAAATCCATTTCTCTCAATTATTCAAACAACATTGAGCCATATATATCAAAGAAAAACCAATAATTTATCTTATAAACTTCCACATACACTAATTAGAGGTTATGGTTGTAACATCACATCCTTTTATAGGAAATATGTATCTTTAAATAATTTAATTCATTCAGTAGCTTTTGTTGCACGCAACATCAAGAATAAATGAACCATAATACACTATTAAAATAATATATTTTAACATGAAATTATATATTAACATGATTATTATAAAACAAATTTTTAAATGGATGGTATTAATAAGAATAAACATATTATCAAATATTTTAGTGCTTATTATATTAAATCTAAATTTTTAATAAAATCTTTTAATTCTTGAAAAATAAATTCTCTAATAAAATGATTATATTATATTCAACAAAAAAACTAAAACAATTTTTTTTAATTTAAGAAATTTAATTAAAAAAATTAAACTCATCATGTCAAAAATATCTTAGGACGGTTTTTTGGGAATTTTCTAAAATGATTGAAATTTTGATGAATACTGAAAAATATTGATTTACATTGAAAAATATACCTTCTTTTAAAAAAAATTTAAATTAAATTCTATATAATATAGTTTTTCAACTTTAATTGGTATAATTTAATTATAAATAATAAAAATTTAGTATTTGAAATTAATTTTATAATTTAATGTAGTATAAAAACGTCTTATACATAAAAAGTGATTTCTTCCAGAGAAATTATATTTTTTGTAATTTTTATAGTTTAATATAATATTAAATTATTCCACATAAGTATTTTGGAAATATTAAAATTGTATTCCATATTTGTAATTATTAGGTCCAAAATTTTTAAAAATAATCATTTTATTTCTGGTCATTAGCAATAGTAACTCAGGTAAAATTTTTATTCATTATAATGGGTAAATCAGGTTAACATAAATTAGAATTATGCGATAAGGCAATATGGATTCAACGAAATTATTTTTTGTTGAATTGATTTTTAACCTTAACACATTATGTTTTAAATAGATATATTTAATGGAATCTTTTCTAGGAAAATTACATAGAAATTATAAAAATCAAATAATGCGACAAAATGAAAATGTAAGTGAGAAAATCCCACACTCTTACATTTAATAGGTATAATATATTTAATTAGTGATTAAATATAAGATATTATGGAATAAATATTTTTTTGAAATATAAAATATTTATATTTCTCATGGTTATTTTTTTAAAATTTTTAGTAATTAAATAATTACATAAAATGGTTACACAATACTGATTTAGTAATTATTCAATTAAAAAATGATAATAAAATATTAAAATTAATATAAATGTATATATTTAATGAAATAAACAAATCTTATAGAGTCTAATTACATTTTTAAGACTTAATAAAAAAGTTTTTTCTAATTTTAATTTTTTCTTGATATTTGAAAATGTCAATGTAGTAAATATTATAACAATAGAAAAAAGTGAAATTTTTTATTATTAATTATTAAAAATTATTAAAAATGTTTTAAAATAACATTTAATTATGATATTATTTATCATATAATTTATTGAGAATTTATAGTCCACTTTATACTATAATTTTTTTAAACATTAAATGTTGAAAAAGTTGTTACTGTAAATAAAATTAAAATATGTTTACTAAGGGTTAATCAAAATGATAATGCATAAAATAAAAGAAAAAAATTTATAAATATTATTGGTTGAAGTTATACAAAAATTATATTAACATATATTCTAACCCATTTCAATTTTTTTCTATTTTGATTGAAAATGAAGTTATTAAAATTTTTAATTTTGTGATTTTTAAAAAACATACATATCCTCACTTATAAATAACACCACTCACAACCCATTTTATCACAATATCAATGAGTTGATAATTTTAAAATCTCTTCCACAAACTCTCCTCCCCACTATCCCTGTTTCAAAGTTCATATAGTATCTACATAAGACAAATTTAAATTTCCTCAAGGGGTCCTTTAGGGAAGTGATATTTGAGAGGTATCTTTTTATAATCACCTCTATTAATTTTTTTTTCACCTTTTACCATATATTCACCTTTTAAATCCATCAAAGAATAAAAAATAAAAGATAATAAATATACAGGATTTTTAAATTTCAAATTTATTATTTTATATCTAACCTGATTTTTCTCATGCCCTCTCATTAAAAGAAAGGATTCTATGGTCCAAATTATGACTATTAACCATCTTCTTGGATAATGATTACTTATTTTTCATTATCCCCTTCAAGGATGGTCATAAAAATGTAATTATGGTTAAATCAGATTATAATATATATATTATAACTTATTTCTTTTATCATAACTAATATATAGTCATAGTACTAAATAAAAGAAATCAAGTTTGTGATGGACAGAAAAACCACCAAAATAAACTAAATATTTATCATTAATGTTTAATCGAATGAATCATCCTCATATTAGAAAAGAAAATGATATATAGAGATATTTAATTTCATATAAGTGTATTTATAAAATTTTATTATAATTATATAATAGTAAATCCTTTATATAATATCTTCAATGATTATACACAAGTGTAATTACCATGAAACATTAAAAAAACACCCCCGAGTCGTGAAATTGATCCTTATAACACATATAAATGGACATAAATGAACATAAAAAATATACTATTAAAATTACATGTTAAATAGTTTAAAAAAATATATGTAATCTAATTTTATTATCAATTACAGTATGTGTAAGTGAAGAACACATTCATACATAAGGTTTGAGATCTCTTAAAACATCCATTTTCTCATTCGGTTAAAATGTCTCTCTATCTACCTCAATTTGTTTCTTAATTATTAATATATAATTCTATTAGGTTCTATTTATACATACAAAAAATATGTATCCATATAAATTCATCTTTATTTGATGGGGAATTACATGTTTTATAAGGTTCCTTTCTCAATTCCTCTCGATAAGAAAACTTGATTAAAGGGTACTGTGATTTTTTATCCATTTTAATCTACACTCCATGAACTATTTTAAGACTCAATATTTTTTTATAATATAAACGTATTTATATTGAATAAATATTTAAATTAAATTATGGTTTTATGGAAATAATTATTCCCTTATACTCTTTAACGACACTTTATTCTTTTCCATAAAATTGCGATTAAGTGGAAGATTTCTAATGTTATTTGAACCATATTATTAATATTTTGACTTTAACTGATATTATTTATCTGTGATATATTCTTATATTTCATTAAAAAATGTTAAATAATGATTTAAATACCATTATTTTTGGATACCATTGTTATACGCCATTTGGTTATTCCTTATTACAACATTACAAAACCCATTTCCTTCTTTTGGAAAGTCTTATTGTATTCCTTATCTATGATTAATTATATTGAAAAAATATTCATGAAAATGTTATGCTGGGTTCACCCATATAGTGCTCTAATTCATTGGGTAATGTTTTAGTTTCATGAGATGTTATGTATGGGATTTAAGTGTAATCCTAATCAATTATGGGACTATGTTTGGAAGGTGATAGAGTCCTAGCACTTATCCTTGACTCATGTTTATGCCATTTTATATGTTCCCTCTAACTTTCTATATTTCCGTGATCATATGATTACACTTTCTATATGTCATTCCTCTATATATTTATTCATGATCCGTTAAATTTATGATATTATGTTATTTCTTCTGACTCATGTGCCTTGTTTATTCCCTTACTAGGAATTTTATCTCATCCATTTCATCTATATATTTCTCAAGTTATACTATGTTGTTGTTGGTGCTAAAATAAAATTAGAAGCTCATTATGGAGATTTAAAAAATATGTTTTATTTTAGATTTGTGTTTTCTAATTTTGTAACTAGCCTTATAAAGAAACTTCATTTTTGGATCCTTGGTTTGTACTTTATTGATATTTATGCTTAAAATCATGTAATAATTTGTGTAAAAGGATTGGGTCACTATATTTGGTATCATAGAGTGGTATATTTAATTTTTTGGGATTTTTACTATAAAACATTATTAAGAACCCTATGGATAATTCAATAAACATAATGAATATAGATTGAATCTTAGGGAATCATAAGTATGGATATACTATTAATTTTTAAGTTTATGTTTCTATATCAAATGTTTCATTTTTGATGCTCATTAGATTAGTATTCATTTCCACCAAATTTTTTTCTTTTTAATTAATATATGGAAATAGTATAATTGGTTATAATAAAAAAATGTAATTATTTACCTATGTACATGCCAAACATGTTGTGAATGATAGTATATAACATCATGAATGTACATGATCTACTATATTGAGTTATGTATAATAACCTGAATCATGTGGAAAAATCTACTTCCCCTATGAAATATCATGTTGAAGTATAATATTTTATATTTAAAGGCCTCACATCTTTATTTGATAACTTGATTCCCTTATTATTTAATAATGGATTAAATACACTGAGAAAATATTCTTTATAGTCTAGTAATTATAAAAGATTAAATAATGATAGTGATCAATAATTTTGAAGGGAAATATGATTAGTGGTGGAAACATATAAGCAATATGACCACTAAAGTGGAAATTGATTCCATGCAATGGGAAGAATCAAGAATTTATTTTGTAATAAAATTATATCCCAAACACTCCATATTAATATACAATATGTGTTCCTCAGATTTAATGAAAAGGAAGATGAATTTATCTGAGCATCTGAGTCAAACATTAACATGCTTGAATGATATCCTGGTTACTTATTCATTACCAACTAAATCATGGTGGGTTTCTTATTTTTGGTATTAAAGATGAGTCTATAAATATATTTATTGATTCAAGGATTTGACATCTATAACGAGATTTTCTATTGTGGCCTTTTGGTTGAGAAGGAGATCAGATAATCTTAATGGTCCCATGATCACAAAGATTAAAAAAAGAAGATAGAGTTTAATATGTGAGGATAAACATATAAAACACATGGGGTATATAAAAACAAACACCCCACATGAAAAAAATGTGGGAATAATATTCCAAGGATCTATTTAAAAGGAACTAGGAGATTCAAAAAATATAGAAAAGAGGGGAATGAGGTTAATAATTAACAAGGGGTTTTGAAGAACCCCACTAACATGGAAGAAGAGATAATGGTTTTATCAACACTCATCTAGTTGTAAAATGTTTCAAATTCAAGGAACATGGGAATAATACAATCCAATTCTCTATGACATGGGTTATTAGGGATAATCAATAAAAAAAACTACAATAAAGAAAAGAATAGAATATGCTATCACTATTAATTTGGTGATGTTTTGTAATTATGTTGTGATTATTATGTTTGTTATTCATTCAAGAATATATACCATACTATTTTATTCTAATTCTATGCATTCATATATTTCTTGAAATTTTTGTTGAACTATTTAAACACCAACATAAAATTTAATGGTTTAGTTATCTATGAGAAAAAAATGCGGAAATCATTTCATCTAAAGTATATAACTTCTCCTCGGTAGATGTTTGTGAACTAAACCTCCGGAAAAACATTATCTTATGTCCTTTGGTGGAATTTTATTCTATATTGGTCATGAATTTGACATCATAATGAAAATCCAACAACCACTATCAAGAGAGGGAGATCAATCTTCAAATATTGATGCATCCTCCAATTTTGTAAAAGTTTAATGAGGAGGTTGAATATATTTTATAATAATATACTAAAATATTTATATTATTGCCTTATGATCAATAATATATTTCTCATTTGATTGAGGCAAAAGATATAATTGTTATTTAAGAAATTTTCATTGTGATAGTCTACATTGATGTGTTACCTGATGAATTTTATAGTTTTCCTATTGACCAATAAGTTGAGTTATCAATTGAACATATACCTAGATCTATTACTAGATGTATGTGAATCTATTTAATGTTGTTATTCTTATGTCTAATCATTAAATTGAACAGATTTAGTGCCTCCTTGGTTCCCTCTTCAGTATTTCCTCCACTACATCAATCATTAGTTGAACTTATATAACCAAAAATAGGTATTGAAGAAATGATTATAAATGAATCAATATGTTATTTTACTGATTTTATGAAGAATGTGTTTTTTGAAATATACATAAGGAAATATCATAGTAGAAAATATGGCATGGATGAATTCCATCCACTGTATCTCTATATTTCTCAACCTAATATTATCTTAGAAGATATAAAAATATAAATTTTCAGTCATTGGGTATGGGTAGTTTATATCTTTAGATATGTTATATTTAAAACCCTTGGTTTTTTTCTATGTTGTATGCGATAATATAGGTGATATCGTATGATAAGTTTGGAATTATGGTTTCATGAAAATATAACATTATTCTAAAAGTATTACATAGGATATATTGTAGTCTATGATTATGCCATAAACAAGGGGTTTACTTCATGTGATTTAATTATACATGTGGGAAATATGATACAAAATATCTTTACTATTGAGGGATATGACACTTTTTTTTAGGATATAATTTTCATATTGTTATTTCCATCACATTAAATTTAATCTTATGTATGGTATTTCTCATACGTATGATCATTGAATTTTCTTTAACAAAAATGTAACTTAAGGGTACTGATCGACAACTATCATAAATTATGATAGACAATACATCCATTATATCATAAATATAATATAAAAATGATTAAAATTTTATAATTTAGATATACTAACATATTGTTTTTTAATTTTTATAAAATGATATTTTTTAGTCATGATAAATAAAATATTTAATTTACTATATCAAATATAAATGTTTAATTTAATAAAAAAATGTTGTGAAATAAATAATATATTGATTTTTTTTATTAATTTTTAATATTCATGTTTAAAAATTTATTATTAAAAAATAATATTATGTATGATTTAATTTTATTGATAAATAAATTCTGAAAAAAATTCACACCTTGCATGAGATGCTATGTATTACAGTAAGATAATAGTTGTTATCTATCTTGAGTGATGTTTTCAATTAAAGTTATTAGATTCAATTTAGATATTCAACATAGTGTATACATATTATATATTAGAGTTGTGATGAATGAGATTATATCATTACTGAATAATATCATGTTATAAAGAATTTAGGCCAACTATACCACTAAAATATAAAATTATGCCTTTTTATAGAAACAAGGGGTTGGTTATCTGTGGCTGCATGTATACTCATATAGATATTATCAATTTCATATAATTATAAATCATTTAATGAACAATTCATATAAATTAATCCTAGGATACATTTGGATATTTGTGAATATGTATAACTTTTACTTTTTGGCGTTTATTATAAACCAAGGGTTGTGTAAAGAGGTTGAAATTAATATGAAGAGACCATATTAATTTGGTGGATGAAATTGAGACTCCAAAAATAAATCATTAGAAAAATGAACATATAAAGGAGAAAAATTATATAATAATTATTTCATGTAATGAAATTATAAATAATTTAATATACATATGATTAATATTAAATTGGTGAGACTTTAAAGGATACCCCTCAAATACTAAGGGTGATATTCCTTTAAAAATGGGTAAAAACAGAATATAAGGATTAAAATGACAAAAAGAATTATTTAAATTTGATTGGAGAGGAAATGTTATCCTCATAGACTTATTTTTCAAATATCCATCCATATGGAATAATTTGGATCTTTAAGGATAGAATTATATTTTAGTCTTTTGGAAAATATGATTGTGTTCTTTCCCACCCTTACAAAGGGAAACACATTTCTCTCAGTAATTTACACCACATTAATACATATAGCTCGACCAAACATTAACCATATAAATTTTAAATATCCCTAGCCACTAATTAGTTGTACTTGTCTTTTTGGAATACCATTATAAGGTTACCTAAGAATGAATCCAAAATAAGTTTACTAAAGAAATGGTAATTATCATTACTAACTCTATCAAATTTATTTTTAATCTAATTCAAATAAATTTTTTTGTACCAAATGTAAAATAATAAATATAGTATGATATATATAATATGATGTTATTATGATTCATTTAGAATAATTTTCCATTACTTATACATCATATGAAAAGGGAAAACATCTTTTATACATATGTACAACTTAACATAACATCGTAATGGTGTAATTAATATTTCATCACCACTTTATTTGGATGGTTATAAATATTAAAATAATGAATATATATTATAATTATAAAATAAAAACTATTCTCTAATTATAATTTCTTCTATATATTTTATGTTTATAATCTTTTGTAAAAGAATAATTTCACTCGTACTTATGTGTGGACTACCACCTCTAGGAAGCAATGAGACATGTTTTCCATTTTATCTTTACATGGATGGAAATAAGGATAAATTTAATAAATATATGATATATATAATATCTTAAGAATTATTTGAATGTGAATTGTTATTTTACCTTTCTTAATTCCATTTGTCGAGAAGTGAAAACAATGTTCATGCTTATGTAAGGCCAATTGTCTCCATGAATGGTTTAATTCATTTTATTATCTATAATTTTTTTTGGATGATTATCTAAATATATATATATATATATAATGAATATATATGAGATTTATATAATTACTAAAATTCTAAAGATTATGGAACCATGATAAAGCTAAAAGGACCAAAACATCTGAAAAAAAAACATACTATAAAATTGAATCAATTATAAACAAAAACAATGATTTTCATAAACAGTCATTAATAAATGGGTGATATACTGTTATAAGTATAAAATGATTTCTATGTTATAAATGAGTATAGTTCTTTAATATATTTATAAGAAATATATATTTATTATATATGAGTTTCTTATACAAATAAATGAATTTATACATGTGTTAAGGGTTTATTTCAAAATCTCATCATTATTTGTAATTGTTTTGGTTTTTGTCTCTGTTGGGGGAACTATAAGTTATATGTATATATATATCAATCCAAATATATTTTATTATCATATAGTTAATTCATAAAATTATAAATTTTTTCCTTTCACTTTCATATATTCAGTACTCTATAGATGCAAAGAATGATTTTAAAGAAAAATGACATTTTTTTCTATTTGGTAGGGATATTTTTTTTCATGACCATATTTTACATAAAAGTTTTTAAATAATTTTTATAATATTTTAAAATTATTTATAAAATAAATTTTTAGAAATTATTTTTTCTAAATAATGATTTAAAATCAACATTCTTTTTATTTTTAGAATGAGGTACTTTTGAATTTTTACCAAAAATGATAAAGAAATAATTATTTTAATGCACACGACATCAAAAAAACTTACTATATCATGAAAACATAATGATTTGAAGATTCATTTATAATTTTAAATGGTAAATTTGAAATACAATGTTTTCCATAATATATATGTGATTTTTAAATTTTAAATAAGTTATTTCCAAGTGAAAATGATATTTTTTCTCATGAAATTTTCCATTAATATTTTTAGAAAATATTAACCTATATCAACATGATTTGATGAATCTTTTAATTTAATGATACAATTAAACATATTTCTATAGGTTTTTTATGGTCAATGATGATTGAGAAATTTTTTCAATCAAAATTCTGTTTCTTCAAATGTAGATAATTACAGATTTTCCAGAACGTTGATTAAGTTGCATGGCTTGTTCATATGAGGAAGGCATTTTATTTATCAAGTGATATGTGGTGCCCAAAATTACATATACCCTCAATTATTAAGACGGTATCATAGGACAAAACATGTTGGTATTTGACTAATGCCATACCCATTTATCTAGATGTCATAGGAAAAGGCCTCAATAGAAAGGTTATGATGTCTATAATTATTCGAACTGTATTTATAAAATATGTATTGATGTACATGTGATTATTTGAGTAGTTATTATATTTTTCGATATGTTTTAAGCTCATTTGATCATATAAATGAATTTTTTAATCCCCGTTTATTCATTTCATATTAATATGATTGCTCTTGTTATTGAAAAAATAGAATGGGTTTTCAGTAATACAAAATTCAATATTTTTTCAACCTTATTTATTATGTGAAATAATATGTTATTTTCATTCCCATTTTGCGAATATGATCACATTCTATATTTGTTTCACTTCATTATTGTATGAAGGAGGAATATTCTAATGAGTTTAATGATTTAGAAATATTTTCATTCACTATGATACATTTAATGTTTTCATATTTAATATGAGATTCAAATATATATATATTTATATATATATATATAGTTTACCAACTCTAATGGTAAATTTGGTCCATCGAAATGAGATAAATTATTTTTCATGCTAATATAATAATGTAAACATTAATTATAGACTATTTAAATTGGGGTATATATAGTTGTATCATAGGAATTTTAATAGAAATCATGGAAAATTGATTTAGGAAAACGTATATTAGAGAACATAACCCTATGAATGAATTTCAAGATAAGTTTTTGTATATGATAATATCCTATTTTTTAAGGAAGATATTATTGGTTTTTTGCATTATGTGTATTATTACTAATACAATGGTTTTTTGGTTTTTCTCATTGTCCAGTATTAATAGGAATCGTTTTTACAATAAATTTACATGAAAATGGAATGATTATGAGAAACCAAAGAGGATTATAGAGGTCATGAAAGTTATCAGGAATATGATAAATTAGTTATCATAATATATGATTAATAACCCACACCTTAACAAAATTTCAGACTCACAAAATTATTCAATAACTGATTTTTTTGAGAGATCAACTGGTGACGGCTATAGACGAAATACGTTTCAATTTTCTTCCAAACATAAATGTAGAAGGATACATTATTGAGAATGATTCATAGGAATTGTAAAATGGTTTATGTGAGTATACTGAGGTAATAAATCAATTAATTGATGAGGAAAAATGAATGTTTTGATGTAGGGATATGAATTTCATCTTATGGTTGCATTTATAATTTAATGTCATATATATGGTTAATATGGGAATTATCTAATCCAATTCCCTAATAAAGGGGTAAAATACAAGAACAAAGAATTCCTTATGCTCTTCCAATCATTTAAGTGTAATGATCAATGAATTTTTTTTATTTGATTATTTTGTTCTATTAGTGTTATATCAATGATATTCAAGATATATCAACCATGAAACATCTTAGGATTATTATACAGTAGTTTTTATTTACATATTTGAAATCATATGTTTAATGTTACAGGTATCTAAAAAAATCTATCTAGTTCTAAGGTGATAAGGATAAGCTTGGATAATGATATGACTTACTTTGATGATGTAAAAGTAATAATATTTAGAACCTTAAAAATGTGTTTGTGATTTGATGAGAAAGTGGTTTAGGTAATCATTGAAAAATTTTATATCATTTTTTAATTATTAAAATAGTCCTGGATTTTTTCTGAGGAATAAAAATAGTGTTAATTTTTGGAAGCAAATATGTAATCATGTGGGGTTAACATAAGGGTTATGAATATCATCATGGTATTATATGTTTATGGTTTTCAAATGTTCAAAAACAACGATACCAATTCTGAGGCATTAAATGACGAAATATTAAGGTGATTTGAAATATTTTCATGGTTTTTAGTTAAATAATATATTTAGGTTCAAATAATTCCTTGAATCACTTTATTATTTTTAATTATGTTAATTGTTTTCTATCAAATAGTGGGATATAAAAAATATATATGGTTAAAAAGCTATTCATTGACAATGTGACATTTTCAAGGATATTTACAGTCAAGTTGAGGATTACCTTTTAGGTTGGTATATAAATTTGATTCGTGATATTTTGGTGAATTTAAATACAGTATAATTTTATATAATGATTTATCATGATGATTAATGATATTTTTTGGGGACTCTTCATTGGGTTGATGTAAGTGTATCCTTTAGATTTAACATGTGGTTTAACATGAAAACTTATTAGGGAAAAAATGAAACCAAATTTTTTATGATGTAAGTTGAGAGGTATGAGATAACCTTTGAGATTATAATAGTCACTAATGTTCCTATTATTAATGTAATTGGGATTTAGGGTTATTTATTTGTCAAATAATGTAAGCTGAACTTGTCTTTTTGTTATGGTTGTTTTGAATTAAAATGAGTTATTTATTTATATGAATGTTTATACATTTTGGATATTTTCTTACCTTGCGGTCACCATTTAATTTTTGTTAATATATAAAGATAGTATAGATTTATTATATTTATTTTGAGGAATATTTGATTCATTATAAGTTAATTTTTTGTCAATTAGTAATGTAAAATAAATATTTAAAACTCAACATTTGGGGAAAGGATAAGATAATGGTGGGAATAGTTTAAAGGAGGAAATTCCAAATTCCATGTTAGTATATTAATTTATTTAAATATTATAGTTAGTAATTTAATTACTAAAATCTAGGAAAATGATATTGGATTTTTTTATTGTATTATGATCACTTTTGATGAATTGATGGTATTTTTCAAACCTCTTAGATTTATGGTTTTTTAGTAGTAAACAATATTAGTACAATTAAATTTATTTTGATAATGGTTATATATCACTATTAAACATGATTGTAAAATTTCATTTCACTATATTTCTATATTTTCATCTCTCACTCTGGTTATCCTGTGTAGAAAAAAAATTTTGTGTTATTTTAGTGGAAAGTCATATTTCCCTTTCCCTCTTTTGAGAGGATATTTATTAACACTTTTTTTCAATATGGGTTTTCATAAAATTGGTTGTTTAATGTAAAACACTTAATTAATGAGAAATTGTTAAAATTGTGAAGGTGAAATTTATTAAATGGTATGAGAATGTAACACCCTATTATTTAAAAAAAACACTATGTCTAATAGCATAAAAAACATGCGTCAGTGAGGTTAAACGTACCACACAATATTATTTTTTAAATATGATTGTTATAACCCAACAATTGAATTAAAAGGGATAAAAAATTATATAATAATATATATAAATATCATAATAAACTTAAATATATAGATTAATTATTTGGTATTATGCTCTAAATTTTTATTAAGTAAATATTTTTCATTAAATTATGGTTACTTAAAAATTGGTTTTATTTTTTCCTCTGATCAAATATTTTAATTAATTTCTAAAAATTTATGATTTTTTTTAAAAAAGATTATATGATTTATTTATTCATCATTTCATAATTATCTTATAATGATTTATTTTTTTATTCTTCTTAAAATATTTAATTTTCCAGTGAGTTGTAAAAACTATTGTTTTTATTAAAAAATATTTTAAATGTAATATTAATTATATTCTTTTATTAATATTTAAATTAAATTAAATAGAATCAATTTTATTCTTAAATTTGGAATAAACATGTTTTATAAATAAAAATGTATTTTATGAAAAACTATTTTTCTTAGAAATCATTATTTTTATATTATATTGATTTTTTCCACATCTAGAAATTGAATTATCAAAAATATATTCCATTATATGTATCAAGAGATCCAAATTTTATAAAATATTTTACTTTTTTTTATTTTGAATAGAAAATGTGGTAAATATTTGCCACATTGGTATGGGTAAATAGGCTTAAAACTATAATATAGGGTATATAAATCAATCAATAACATTACTTTATTCTATTTTATTTGTTTATTATAGAAATTTCCCTCCATGTATAGAATATATGTCCAATTAGGGCCATTTTTCTTTTATTATGACCATTATACTAATTAATGGTAAGAATAAATTGAAAATGCAACCCTCTTGAAGTTAATGTATATAAATGTTATATGTGAGTATAAAAAAGTGGATAACTTTGGTTAAAATTGTTTATTTAAAATAGAAGTTAATTTCATTATTTTGGTAATTTTTTCATGATTTTTAGAGTTTAAATGTTTTTCTTAAATGCATCCACCACACCAGTAGAGTATTTATTTAATTAAAATGAAAAACTAAATAAATGATTTTTTAAATAGTAAAATTAATACAATTTGAATGAATTATTGGGATGAATAAATTATTTAGAAAAAAATTATATATTATAGATATGTTAGAGGTTTATTTTAAATTCACATTTCAGTTATATTGTTTTCAATGTTAAATTATACGAATTGTTCTTAAAGTGACAATATCACTATTTTATAGTTATTTTTTTAATCAGATAATTCAAAATTAATTAAAATATTTAAATAGGACAATTATGATTTTAAATGGTTTTAGTATCACACCTTTTCCATTTAAGATCTAATTATATACTTATTAGTAAATTCATAACCCTTTAATTTGGAAAAGTTTAATACCAAAGTTAAGGTGAAATTGGATGATGATAGGGTTGAATTAATGTATGTGGATAAAAATGAAATATAAATACGTATAAATTTATTTAGATGAGGTTATTCAGACCTAATAATATCTTAATTCCAATATTTTTCCATTTTTAATCATTTTATATGATAATGAATTAAATGTATTTTAATATTTTTAGAAATCCTATTTGTGTCCTTTACCTCACTTATTAAAGGAAATCCATTTCTCTCAATTATTCAAACAACATTGAGCCATATATATCAAAGAAAAACCAATAATTTATCTTATAAACTTCCACATACACTAATTAGAGGTTATGGTTGTAACAACACATCCTTTTATAGGAAATATGTATCTTTAAATAATTTAATTCATTCAGTAGCTTTTGTTGCACGCAACATCAAGATTAAATGAACCATAATACACTATTAAAATATTATATTTTAACATGAAATTATATATTAACATGATTATTATAAAACAAATTTTTAAATGGAGGGTATTAATAGGAATAAACATATTATCAAATATTTTAGTGCTTATTATATTAAATCTAAATTTTTAATAAAATCTTTTAATTCTTGAAAAATAAATTTTCTAATAAAATGATTATATTATATTCAACAAAAAAACTAAAACAATTTTTTTTTTAATTTAAGAAATTTAATTAAAAAAAATTAAACTCATCATGTCAAAAATATCTTAGGACGGTTTTTTGGGAATTTTCTAAAATGATTGAAATTTTGATGAATACTGAAAAATATTGATTTACATTGAAAAATATACCTTCTTTTAAAAAAAATTTAAATTAAATTCTATATAATATAGTTTTTCAACTTTATTTGGTATAATTTAATTATAAATAATAAAAATTTAGTATTTGAAATTAATTTTATAATTTAATGTAGTATAAAAATGTCTTATACATAAAAAGTGATTTCTTCCAGAGAAATTGTATTTTTTGTAATTTTTATAGTTTAATATAATATTAAATTATTCCACATAAGTATTTTGGAAATATTAAAATTGTATTCCATATTTGTAATTATTAGGTCCAAAATTTTTAAAAATAATCATTTTATTTCTGGTCATTAGAAATAGTAACTCAGGTAAAATTTTTATTCATTATAATGGGTAAATCAGGTTAACATAAATTAGAATTATGCGATAAGGCAATATGGATTCAACGAAATTATTTTTTGTTGAATTGATTTTTAACCTTAACACATTATGTTTTAAATAGAGATATTTAATGGAATCTTTTCTAGGAAAATTACTTAGAAATTATAAAAATCAAATAATGCGACAAAATGTAAATGTAACTGAGAAAATCCCATACTCTTACATTTAATAGGTATAATATATTTAATTTGTGATTAAATATAAGATATTATGGAATAAATATTTTTTTGAAATATAAAATATTTATATTCTTCATGGTTATTTTTTTAAAATTTTTAGTAATTATATAATTACATAAAATGGTTACACAATACTGATTTAGTAATTATTCAATTAAAAAATGATAATAAAATATTAAAATTAATATAAATGTATATATTTAAAGAAATAAACAAATCTTATAGAGTCTAATTACATTTTTAAGACTTAATAAAAAAGTTTTTTCTAATTTTAATTTTTTTTTGATATTTGAAAATGTCAATGTAGTAAATATTATAACAATAGAGAAAAGTGAAATTTTTTATTATTAATTATTAAAAATTATTAAAAATGTTTAAAAATAACATTTAATTATGATATTATTTATCATATAATTTATTGAGAATTTATAGTCCACTTTATACTATAATTTTTTTTTAAACATTAAATGTTGAAAAAGTTGTTACTGTAAATAAAATTAAAATATGTTTACTAAGGGTTAATCAAAATGATAATGCATAAAATAAAAGAAAAAAATTTATAAATATTATTGGTTGAAGTTATACAAAATTATATTAACATATATTCTAACCCATTTCAATTTTTTTCTATTTTGATTGAAAATGAAGTTATTAAAATTTTTAATTTTGTGATTTTTAAAAAACATACATATCCTCACTTATAAATAACACCACTCACAACCCATTTTATCACAATATCAATGAGTTGATAATTTTAAAATCTCTTCCACAAACTCTCCTCCCCACTATCCCTGTTTCAAAGTTTATATAGTATCTACATAAGACAAATTTAAATTTCCTCAAGGGGTCCATTAGGGAAGTGATATTTGAGAGGTATCTTTTTTTAATCACCTCTATTAATTTTTTTCACCTTTTACCATATATTCACCTTTTAAATCCATCAAAGAATAAAAAATAAAAGATAATAAATATACAGGATTTTTAAATTTCAAATTTATTATTTTATATCTAACCTGATTTTTCTCATGCCCTCTCATTAAAAGAAAGAATTCTATGGTCCAAATTATGACTATTAACCATCTTCTTGGATAATGATTACTTATTTTTCATTATCCCCTTCAAGGATGGTCATAAAAATGTAATTATGGTTAAATCAGATTATAATATATATATTATAACTTATTTCTTTTATCATAACTAATATATAGTCATAGTACTAAATAAAAGAAATCAAGTTTGTGATGGACAGAAAAACCACCAAAATAAACTAAATATTTATCATTAATGTTTAATCGAATGAATCAGCCTCATATTAGAAAAGAAAATGATATATAGAGATATTTAATTTCATATAAGTGTATTTATAAAATTTTATTATAATTATATAATAGTAAATCCTTTATATAATATCTTCAATGATTATACACAAGTGTAATTACCATGAAACATTAAAAAAACACCCCTCGAGTCGTGAAATTGATCCTTATAACACATATAAATGGACATAAATGAACATAAAAAATATACTATTAAAATTACATGTTAAATAGTTTAAAAAAATATATGTAATCTAATTTTATTATCAATTACAGTATGTGTAAGTGAAGAACACATTCATACATAAGGTGTGAGATCTCTCAAAACATCCATTTTCTCATTCGGTTAAAATGTCACTCTATCTGCCTCAATTTGTTTCTTAATTATTAATATATAATTCTATTAGGTTCTATTTATACATACAAAAAATATGTATCCATATAAATTCATCTTTATTTGATGGGGAATTACATGTTTTATAAGGTTCCTTTCTCAATTCCTCTCGATAAGAAAACTTGATTAAAGGGTACTGTGATTTTTTATCCATTTTAATCTACACTCCATGAACTATTTTAAGTCTCAATATTTTTTTATAATATAAACGTATTTATATTGAATAAATATTTAAATTAAATTATGGTTTTATGGAAATAATTATTCCCTTATACTCTTTAACGACACTTTATTCTTTTCCATAAAATTGCGATTAAGTGGAAGATTTCTAAAGTTATGTGAACCATATTATTAATATTTTGACTTTAACTGATATTATTTATCTGTGATATATTCTTATATTTCATTAAAAAATGTTAAATAATGATTTAAATACCATTATTTTTGGATACCATTGTTATACGCCATTTGGTTATTCCTTATTACAACATTACAAAACCCATTTCCTTCTTTTGGAAAGTCTTATTGTATTCCTTATCTATGATTAATTATATTGAAAAAATATTCATTAAATTGTTGGATCGAATAGTCGATATAAAAGTCTATTAGATGGAACAATACAAGAGGGGGGGGGGGTGAATTGTAGGTTTAAACACTTTGAGTTTTAGTAACAAAGAGATTAGTTTAAATGATCTTAAACTAATACAAATACAAACACCCACAATTGTATTGAATGTAAAAGGTATGATGTATTGTAATACTAATGTTATGTAAAACAATTATATTCAAGATGAACACAATAATCAGAGTAATACAGATATGAATGATTCTACCTTAAAGCGTATAGAACCAATCAATACAATATGTAATGGAATGATTGTAATTGAAACAATTACAATTGAATAAGTAAAGAAGAAAGGAAACAATACAAATCCCTTTCTAATACAACAGCGGAAATGTAAAAGTAATACAATTCTTTTAACCCAAAGAGAAGGGTTATCCTTTCACCTAGGATAAAAGGTCTGTCTCACCAACACCTTGGTGAGCCCTCGATACGATGATCGGCACGTCTGTCTGCCTATCCCCGGCAGCCCCCGATACGATGATAGGCACGTCTGTCTGCCTATCCCTGGCAGCCCTCGATACGATGATCGGCACGTCTGTCTGCCTATCCCCGGCCGCCCTCGATTTTGCAGGTAATCGGCACATCTGTCTTTCAATTACTTGAAAGCCCTCGATACGATGATCGGTCGCACAAAGCTGATGAGAGAAGTCACATTTTCTATCTCTAGAATCTTCGTAGTTCACAGAGTCTCTTTTGTTCTCTTCGTTCATCAGTGTCTTATCAGCTTCAAATGACCTCCTATTTATAGGCCTCGGGTTCCAACGGTCATATTGCCTCCAAAGGTCATATTGAAACAGAAAGCACGACATCGTTTTGATTAGTATATAACTAACTCAACGACATCGTTTTGTTAGGATAAGAGATATATATAGAAATGTAAAACATGAGTACGAATCATATGCAGAGAGAGTTTTTGACAAAGTACCAAAACAAATAATGATCATCTGAATAGAAAAGTCAGTACGATACGATTGACAGAGTCAGTACGATACGTTTGACAGAGTCAGTACGATGCGTTTGATAGAGTCAGTACGATACGTTTGACAGAGTCAGTACGATACGTTTTGGTCGGTACGATCAACATCGTACGATACGATAAACATGATAAAAGACAATTTGTTATTTACAAACATATGATAGAATACATTTGAGATTTCCAAAACATGACATAGAATATATTTGTGATTTCCAAAACATGACATAGAATATATTTGTGATTTCCAAAACATGATGTAAAAGCCAAAAGAAGACTTTTGACTTAACAATCTCCCCCTTTTTGGAAAGCACAAACACACAAAGTAAATGAAACAAGAAATACTTATCTCCCCCTGAGTTATTGAAAACTCTTCTGAATAAGAAATTGAATACAACTAACTCCCCCTTAGGTACTGACTTTCCTAAGGATTGTATTCATAGATTTTCCTTAAGAGCATTGTAATGCATTCTCCCCCTTTGTGAAACAATCTTTGCTTTGTAAATATTCTCCCCCTTTGTGATTTACAAAAAGAAAGGAGGAATCTCGGATTGTCTGGAAGAGTTAGTGAAGTAATAGAAGACAATGGATAAAAGAGAAAGGATTATAAGAGTTATTACAAAACAAACAAGTTCCAAAAGAAAAAAATACAACAATCATTTGTTTTCTCTTTCCTTCTCTTTCTTTATAAGCTCATGAAGCACAACTTTCATCTTCTTGATCTCCTTCTTGTCTTCAGAAATTGATTCACCCTGGGTTTTGAGAAGCTCCTGTTGATCCGCAAAAATCTGATCTTGATTTCTGATGGTCTCATCCTGTACTCTGATTACTTCTTCAAGGGTATCAATTCTGTTTTGCAGAGTCTTGTTATCCTTGGACAACTCGGAATTTTGATTCTTCAATAAAACCATTTCATCTTTGAAAGATGAAACCTTCGAGAATTCAGATTGGAAAACATTCATCCTCTCTTGCAAATCTTTCACTGAAGGAACATCGGCTCTTTGAGAAGATAAAAGGTTCAGCCTTTCAATTGTTTCTTTATCAAGCTTGTTGAAAGCAATTGCAAGCTCATTTGATAACCTTCTTATATCTTCAATAGCAATCTCATGGTCATTGATTGAGCTCTCTGTTTTGTACGACCACTTAGTCATCTTATTGCAAGCTTTCTTATGAGCAACTGAGCTTTCCGAAAGAACTTTCAGATCGGCTTCTACTGACAAAACTTTCTTTCTCAATTCTTTCACAGATCCAAACTTCTTTCTCTGATTTTCAGTGATAAAATCAATCTTTCCTTCCAGCCTCAGAAAATAAGGAATGGTTTTCTCCATCCTTCTCAAAACTTGAACAATGTAATCACTCTTCTTGAGAGAGATTGTATGCTCTGAATCAGTATCTTCATCGTACGATGCTAGTTCATACGATCTGCTTGAATCAACAACTGGCTGTTTCCCTTTCGCTTTTTCTTTCTGTTTTCTTTCATCTTCCACTCTGTCACTAATGAAAACTACTTTATAAGATTGAGAAGATTGAGCATCTTGCTTTTCTCGAGATGACATCATGTCCGGAGATTTTTCCTGATTGGCATGAGGAGTTTGTTGAACACCTTCGCTCAGCTTTTGATGCGATTCTTCTCTACTTTTATTTGAACATTGAAGAAATTCTAACAGAAAATATCCTTCTTCTACTTCCACTTCTTCTATCACTTGTTTTCCTTTTTCTTTCTCAGGCATACTCTGTACGATGGGTTCTTGATGCACTTCCACAGTTAGTTGAGCACTAGCATCTTCAACTGCTTTCAAGACTTTAGAAATATCAAAGTCCTGAGCCTTTCTTTTCAAAAGAGTCTTCTTTTTCTTTTCAGCTTGAAGGGTTTCTTCTACCCTTATTCTTTCTGCAAAAGCCTCAGCAGGATCAAGACCAAACTTCGGATCACCCTCTTTTCTCTGTTCCTTGTCCTTTCTCCATTTGGCTACAACTTCCTTACTGTACCTCGGCTTCTTCTTCGGTTTTGAACTAGTCTGCGGATCAGACTTTCGAGTAACACCGGCGGATTGATTGTCTTTGGCTGGCATAGGTGCCGATTGATTTTCAGGCAATTCAGCTTCTACATCTCTGACAAAAAGTTTTGAATTTGAATCAAAACAAACATTCAGCTTTTTCATCGTACTCTTATTAATGAAAGACGGCCACAAATCCATAGGTTCTCTTTTCAAAGGAATGTTACAAAACTTCATACTCTCAAGAATGAATTTCGTAAGGATGGCTGGATACATTATTATCTGGGATTTAATCCCTCCTTTCTTGACATTCTTGATGGTTTCAAAAATATATCCCATGAGATTCACTTTTCTCATGTTTACAAGATAGTCGAGCATGAAAATATCAGAAACCTTAAGAGTTTCTCTATCCCCTTTTCTTGGGACAAGAAAACCTTTCATCCATAAAGTGACAAACCGATTGTCTGGTGAAAGATGATAAACTTTCCTCTTTCCCTCATTAACAACAAACAACGATTTTTCAGCACATTCTCTATTGAACGTACCAACTTCCTCTGGTAGTTTGTTAGATGGACAGAATGAATCCCCTTCTATAGAAACATTCAGAAAGTGTGCCGCTTGTTTCACAGACATGGATAATTTTCGATCGTACACAGCGAAGTTTATAGTCATATCTTTGTCGAAAGACACGGTTTTGTAAATTTGACAAACTTCAACAAAAGGAACTGGATCTTGAGTATCAGGATTTTCCACACAGAGATGTTCCCATCCTTGAAACAAAATAATCCTCTTGATTTTAGAATCGTACGTGTCGAAAAAGTCTCGGGATACTAACCTTTCTCTGTGAAAGTCTTTCTCTGTAAAGGTCTTTGAAGACATTTCAGCGGGAGTGTTGGCAGAGGATTGAGACATAAAGATGATGCCGATTGAGAAGATCGTACGATTGTTTATAGCTGGGGGAGCAGAGCTTCGCCTCAATTCCTGAACAATCAATGTGGGTTTGGGGAGGGGAGGGGGGTATTTATAGGCAATGAAGAGATGATTGTTGATCTTCTATGGTCAGGATTAGATAATAGCAGATCAATGGTTAGGATTAATACAACGAAAATAAAATAAATAAAAATAAAAAAAATGAAAATAAACCTGTCGGAGAACATAAGGTGATTGCTGGTTTTGGTATGAATCAAAAGTAAACACAATCTTAAGAAGAAAAAAAAACATGATGCCGATGGAAAACAAAGTCATTACTATTGTCGGACCGTACGATGGAAAATAGTTGTTACCATTAATCGACAGTACGATGGAAAAAAATCTCAATACTATCATCGGTCGAGAGAAAAAAAATATTGAATGATACGATGGAAAAGAATTTGAATACTATCATCGGTCGATTCAAAAATTATTGAATGGAACGATGGAAAAGAATTTCAATACCATCATCGGTCGATTCAAAAATTATTGAATGGTACGATGGAAAAGAATTTCAATACCATCATCGGTCGATTCAAAAATTATTGAATGGTACGATGGAAAAGAATTTCAATACCATCATCGGACGATACAAAATTTTTGAACGATACGATGGAAAAGAATTTCAATACGATAAACAGAAAAATTGAAAAGGTCAATACGATAAACAGAAAAATTTAAAAATGAAACGATAAAACTGTCAATACGATAAACAGAAAGAAACATATATAAATAGAGTAAATATTTAAAGATCAGAAACATAAAGACATAAAGAAATGTCCTCCCCCTTTCTACGAGGAGTTTCTTACTATTAGGAGAGATGTAAAACAGGAAGTAGGTATGAATGATTATTTTATTGTAATCATTCCTAGCTTCTGTTTTATAAATTCAAATCTATCGGATGGTAAAGGTTTTGTAAAAATATCAGCAAGTTGTTCTTGCGTTCCGACGAATTGTAAAACAATATCTCCTTTTTGTGTGTGATCCCTAAGAAAGTGATGCCTAACATCTATGTGTTTTGCACGAGAGTGATGTGCTGGGTTTTTACTAAGAGCTATGGCACTTGTATTATCACACAGAATTTAAGTTTTGGAGAAACTCAAACCATAGTCAGTGAGTGTGTGCTGCATCCACAATACTTGAGCACAACAACTTCCAGCTGCTACATATTCAGCTTCAGCAGTGGAGAGTGCTACTGAGTGTTGTTTCTTGCAAGACCAAGAAACCAAAGAATCTCCTAAGAAATGACAAGTTCCAGATGTTCTTTTTCTATCCATTCTACAACCACCAAAGTCAGCATCTGAAAAACTTTTTAAAACAAAATCATTTCCAGAAGAGTAGAAAAGTCCTAAATCCATAGTGTCTTTTAAATACTGAAAGCTTCTCTTTACGGCTTTTAAGTGAGACTCTTTTGGATTAGATTGATATCTTGCACATAAGCATACAGAAAACATCAAGTCGGGTCGACTAGCTGTCAAGTATAGAAAACTCCCTATCATACCTCTAAAAATTGTTTGATCTACTGGTTTCCCAGTTTCATCAAGATCAAGAGTATTTGAGGTACCAATTGGGGTGCTAATACTTTTAGTTTTGTCAAATCCATAATTTTTGAGTAAGTCTTTAATATACTTATGTTGAGATATATAAGTTCCTTCTGGTTTTTGAGGTATTTGAAAAACTAGAAAGAATGTTAACTCACCCATCATACTCATTTCAAACTCAGATTTCATTAAATTTGCAAAAGAATCGGTTAAAGATTTCTGAGTTGATCCAAATATGATGTCCTCAACATAGATTTGGACAACCAAAACATTTTTGTTTTCCATTTTGATAAAAAGAGTTGGATCAGCTGTACCTTTTCTATAATTGTTTTGTAAAAGAAATCCTGTAAGTCTATCATACCATGCTCTAGGGGCTTGTTTAAGACCATATAGAGCCTTGGTAAGTTTAAAGACATGATCAGGATGTTTTGGGTCTTGAAAACCAGGAGGTTGTTCGACAAAAACTTCTTCTTGAACAAAACCATTTAAAAAAGCACATTTGACATCCATTTGAAATAGTTTGAAATTGAAATATGCTGCGAAGGCTAATAGAATGCGAATAGATTCAAGTCTAGCTACAGGAGCATATGTTTCTTCATAGTCTATTCCCTCTTGTTGATTATAGCCTTTAGCAACAAGTCTTGCTTTATTTATTACAATGATTCCATTTTCATCACACTTGTTTCTGAAAACCCATTTTACACCAATTACAGTTGCTTCTTTAGGTCTTTCAAGTAAAGTCCAGACTTGATTCCTTTCAAATTCATTTAGTTCATCCTGCATTGCTTTGATCCAATCATCATCACCTAAGGCCTCACTGGGACTTTTAGGTTCAAATTGGGAGAGAAAAGCAAGATGTTCTATTTCATTTCTTAAGGAATTTCTGGTCCTTACATGTTGATTTATATCACCAATGATGTTATCACTAGGATGATTCCTAAGAAACAATTGATTTGGGTTTTGTAAAACCTGTTCATCAACATATGGTAGAAAATCTTCTGTGGTAAATGTTTCAGGAACACTTTCTTGAACATTTTCCTTATCAGAATGTTCTTCTAATATAGGTTGATAAACATTTTTGGAAAACACATCCGAGGATGTAGGATTGGGTTGGTTGAAAACAAAAGGGTTAGTTTCATCAAATTTTACATGTACTGTTTCTTCAACAGTACACGTGTTTTTATTGAAAACTCTATAAGCCTTAGAGGTTGTGGAATAGCCTAGAAAGATTCCTTCATCAGATTTTGGTGCAAATTTGTGTAAATTTTCTTTTGTATTCAGAATGAATACTTTGCATCCAAAAACATTGAAGTAAGAAACTTTAGGTTTTCGGCCAGTCCATAACTCGTAAGGAGTTTTATTAAGAAATGGTCTAGTTAAAACACGATTTATAGTATAACACGTAGTACTTACAACTTCAGCCCAAAAGTGCTTAGCAATTGAGTATTCACTCAACATGGTTCGAGTCATTTCCTGAAGAATACGATTTCTTCTTTCAACAACACCATTTTGCTGAGGAGTTCTTGGTGCTGAGAAATTGTGAGTAATACCTTTCTTACTACAAAAAGTTTCAAAATCTGAGTTTTGAAATTCACCACCATGATCACTATGAATAGTTATCAATGGTAGGTTTTTCTCATTTTTAACTTGGGCTCTAAAAGTTTTGAAATAGGAAAAGGCTTCAGATTTCTTTGTGAGAAAGTAGACCCATGTAAATCTAGTAAAGTCATCAACTAAAACAAATACATAGTATTTGCCTCCAATGCTTCCAGATTGTGAAGGACCAAACAGATCCATATGCACAAGCTGTAATGCATTAGAAGTTGAAACTTCATTAATTGGTTTAAAGCTAGTTTTATGTTGCTTTCCAAATTGAAAAGGATCACAGACTTTTGAAGAATCATATCTAAGATCCGGTAGCCCTTTTACAAGTCCTTTCTTTGAGAGTTTTCTTAGGTTTCTCAAATTACAGTGTCCTAATCTCCTATGCCATATCCACGATTGGTCTTCTATTACACTTAAACAAGGTAAGTTTTGGTTCCTAAGGACTTCTAAGTTAATAGTGTAAACATTCTCTTGCCTATGGGCAGATAGAATGAATTCATCCTTGGAATTGTGAACTAGACACTTATCATTTCTAAAATTCACAAGGTAACCTTCATCACATAATTGACTTATGCTGATGAGATTGTGTCTAAGACCTTTAACAAACAAAACATTTGAAATAAGAACTTTTCCAAGAAAAACGATATTACCTATACCAACAATCTTTCCTTGAGCATTATCTCCGAAGGTAACTTTTCCACCTTTTGTTTTGATAACCTTTTCAAAGAAATCTTTGTTTCCAGTCATATGACGAGAACAACCACTATCCATGTACCAAATGTTCTTATTGATACACTTCTCGTTTTCCTGAAAAAGAAACAATTAGATTTTCGGAATCCAAACCTGTTTGGATCCAGAAGGATTAGATAAAATAATTTTAGGAATCCACATTTGTTTTGCAAAATGAGCTTTATGAAATCCTAAGTATTGAGTTTTGTTAAGAGAACAATCTCTTCTCCAATGTCCACCACATTGACACTTGGAACAGAAAATGGTTTTTTGAGGAACAAAATAGTTATTACTAAAAACAGGTTTGGAATAAGTATAACCAAGACCAGAACGATTTCTCAACGGTCTAATTTGAGAATACATCCTATCAAAGTTTTCTTTTCCATGAGTAAAGTTTGACAAGCACTTTTTCAAGGATAAAATCTCTGACTTTAGTTTTAAAACCAAATTCTTGTTTTCTAAAACATTTGAATTAGAACTAGAGTTAGACTCTAAAATATTTTTCTTTGAAATAGCAGTTTCAAGATCCTTAGAAAGTTTTTCTTTTTCAGATTTGACTTTCTCAAGGGTTTTCAAAATACTTTCAAAATCAGAAGTTTTCCCATCAAGATCTTTAGAATGATCTGATACTTCTTTAGTCAAAATAGAAATTCTAGAATTTGCTTTTTCAAATCTCTTTTTGAGTTTAGAATTTTCATTTTCAAGTAACTTAGCAAATCTAGAAACTTCTTCAAAAGAAGGTAAAGTATCATCTTCTGATGATGAGGGTTCATCATTTGAAGATTCATATTATTTATTATCAACATAATTTGCATTTAAAGAGACATTTGTAACAGCTTCAGCATTATGTACCTTATCCATGAGACAATGATCTTCAATTGGTAGTCTGGCTAGAAGTCCAATATTCCTTTGTCCTGACGTCTCATATTCTGAAGTATCATCTGAGGAATCACTACCACTTGCACTCCATGTATCATTTGCTTTCAAGCCTTTCTTTGTCTTATAAAACCTTTTCTTGTTTCTTTTAGAGTGTTTCTATTTTCTATCTTTCCTCTTCAGTAAAGGACAATCAGGCCTTATATGTCCTGCTTTCTTGCATTCATAACAAGTTACCTCTGAATCTTTCCTATCTTTCCTGTCTTTCTTTTTGAATCTATATTGAAAATCTTTCTTACCCACAATCTTGTTCATCCTCCTTGCAAGATTAGCTAACTCATTGTCTGAAAGATTACAATCACTTGAATCAGAAACAACAACTTTCTTGGATTTAGACATTGTAACCCTTTCAGGTGTTTTAGCTTTAGATGCAAAAGCTACACTTCCATTCCCATTCTTCTTCTTATTGAAATCAGCATCTCTTTTCATTCTTGTCTCGTGCTGTAGAAGAGTTCCAAAGAGTTCATCAAGAGTAATCTGGGAAACTTTTCTATTTTCATCAATAGCTGTTCTTTTTGACTCCCATTCATTTGGCATAATATCTATAATCTTATCAACAAGAGATTCATCATCAAGACCTTTTTCTCCCATAGATTGTAAGCTGTTGACAATTGTCATAAACCTTTGTTGAACTTTACATACTGGCTCTCCATAAGGAAAAACAAACCCATGATATTCTGCTCGAAGCATTGCTCTCCTTGTTTCTATAACCTTGGATGTACCAAAATGAGTGACTTCTAATTTCTTCAAAATACAGCTAGCTGCTTCACATGAAGATATCTGACTATATATATCCCTGGTCATAGAACATAATAAAGTATTGCGTACCTTGTAATTCAGTTGATATTCTTGCTTCTCTTGATTGGTAAAAGTACTAACTTCTTTGTCAGGAATTTTGTAACCCCCAGTAAGCATAATAAAATTGTCTACACCAGTATTGATGACGAAAGTCTTCATACGATCTCTCCAATACTCATAATCATTCCCATCAAAGATTGGTGGTCTAGAAGGATTCAGATTATCTATTGATCCGATATTCATTCCTGCCATCTAATATAACAAAAACAACTTTTCCACTCCACACGTTAGTGTAGTAAGTATTTAAAAAGTAATAAGAAATAAAGCTAGTAATACAAATCAGTGGAAAACCACCTCTGATACCAATTGTTGGATCGAATAGTCGATATAAATGTCTATTAGATGGAACAATACAAGAGGGGGGGTGAATTGTAGGTTTAAAAACTTTGAGTTTTAGTAACAAAGAGATTAGTTTAAATGATCTTAAACTAATACAAATACAAACACCCACAATTGTATTGAATGTAAAAGGTATGATGTATTGTAATACTAATGTTATGTAAAAAAATTGTATTCAAGATGAACACAATAATCAGAGTAATACAGATATGAATGATTCTACCTTAAAGCGTATAGAACCAATCAATACAATATGTAATGGAATGATTGTAATTGAAACAATTACAATTGAATAAGTAAAGAAGAAAGGAAACAATACAAATCCCTTTCTAATACAATAGCGGAAATGTAAAAGTAATAAAATTCTTTTAACCCAAAGAGAAGGGTTATCCTTTCACCTAGGATAAAATGTCTGTCTCACCAACACCTTGGTGAGCCCTCGATACGATGATCGGCACGTCTGTCTGCCTATCCCCGGCAGCCCTCGATACGATGATCGGCACGTCTGTCTGCCTATCCCTGGCAGCCCTCGATACGATGATCGGCACGTCTGTCTGCCTATCCCCGGCAGCCCTCGATTTTGCAGGTAATCGGCACCTCTGTCTTTCAATTACTTGAAAGCCCTCGATACGATGATCGGTCACACAAAGCTGATGAGAGAAGTCACAGTGTCTCTCTCTAGAATCTTCGTAGTTCACAGAGTCTCTTTTGTTCTCTTCGTTCATCAGTGTCTTCTCAGCTTCAAATGACCTCCTATTTATAGGCCTCGGGTTCCAACGGTCATATTGCCTCCAACGGTCATATTGAAACAGAAAGAACGACATCGTTTTGATTAGTATATAACTAACTCAACGACATCGTTTTGTTAGGATAAGAGATATATATAGAAATGTAAAACATGAGTACGAATCATATGCAGAGAGAGTTTTTGACAAAGTACCAAAACAAATAATGATCATCTGAATAGCAAAGTCAGTACGATACGATTGACAGAGTCAGTACGATACGTTTGACAGAGTCAGTACGATGCGTTTGACAGAGTCAGTACGATACGTTTGACAGAGTCAGTACGATACGTTTTGGTTGGTACGATCAACATCGTACGATACGATAAACATGATAAAAGACAATTTGTTATTTACAAACATATGATAGAATACATTTGAGATTTCCAAAACATGACATAGAATATATTTGTGATTTCCAAAACATGACATAGAATATATTTGCGATTTCCAAAACATGATGTAAAAGCCAAAAGAAGACTTTTGACTTAACAATGCTGGGTTCACCCATATAGTGCTCTAATTCATTGGGTAATGTTTTAGTTTCATGAGATGTTATGTATGGGATTTAAGTGTAATCCTAATCAATTATGGGACTATGTATGGAAGGTGATATAGTCCTAGCACTTATCCTTGACTCATGTTTATGCCATTTTATATGTTCCCTCTAACTTTCTATATTTCCGTGATCATATGATTACAGTTTCTATATGACATTCCTCTATATATTTATTCATGATCCGTTAAATTTATGATATTATGTTATTTCTTCTGACTCATGTGCCTTGTTTATTCCCTTACTAGGAATTTTATCTCATCCATTTCATCTATATATTTCTCAAGTTATACTATGTTGTTGTTGGTGCTAAAATAAAATTAGAAGCTCATTATGGAGATTTAAAAAATATGTTTTATTTTAGATTTGTGTTTTCTAATTTTGTAACTACCCTTATAAAGAAACTACATTTTTGGATCCTTGGTTTGTACTTTATTGATATTTATGCTTAAAATCATGTAATAATTTGTGTAAAAGGATTGGGTCACTATATTTGGTATCATAGAGTGGTATATTTAATTTTTTGGGATTTTTACTATAAAACATTATTAAGAATCCTATGGATAATTCAATAAACATAATGAATATAGATTGAAACTTAGGGAATCATATGTATGGATATACTATTAATTTTTAAGTTTATGTTTCTATATCAAATGTTTCATTTTTGATGCTCATTAGATTAGTATTCATTTCCACCAAATTTTTTTCTTTTTAATTAATATATGGAAATAGTATAATTGGTTATAATAAAAAATGTAATTATTTACCTATGTACATGCCAATCATGTTGTGAATGATAGTATATAACATCATGAATGTACATGATCTACTATATTGAGTTATGTATAATAACCTGAATCATGTGGAAAAATCTACTTCCCCTATGAAATATCATGTTGAAGTATAATATTTTATATTTAAAGGCCTCACATCTTTATTTGATAACTTGATTCCCTTATTATTTAATAATGGATTAAATACACTGAGAAAATATTCTTTATAATCTAGTAATTATAAAAGATTAAATAATGATAGTGATCAATAATTTTGAAGGGAAATATGATTAGTGGTGGAAACATATAAGCAATATGACCACTAAAGTGGAAATTGATTCCATGCAATGGGAAGAATAAAGAATTTATTTTGTAATAAAATTATATCCCAAACACTCTATATAAATATACAATATGTGTTCCTCAGATTTAATGAAAAGGAAGATGAGTTTATCTGAGCATCTGAGTCAAACATTAACATGCTTGAATGATATCCTGGTTACTTTTTCATTACCAACTAAATCATGGTGGGTTTCTTATTTTTGGTATTAAAGATGAGTCTATAAATATATTTATTGATTCAAGGATTTGACATCTATAACGAGATTTTCTTTTGTGGCCTTTTGGTTGAGAAGGAGATCAGATAATCTTAATGGTCCCATGATCACAAAGATTAAAAAAAGAAGATAGAGTTTAATATGTGAGGATAAACATATAAAACACATGGGGTATAAAAAAACAAGCACCCCACATGAAAAAAATGTGGGAATAATATTCCAAGGATCTATTTAAAAGGAACTATGAGATTCAAAAAATATAGAAAAGAGGGGAATGAGGTTAATAATTAACAAGGGGTTTTGAAGAACCCCACTAACATGGAAGAAGAGATAATGGTTTTATCAACACTCATCTAGTTGTAAAATGTTTCAAATGCAAGGAACATGGGAATAATACAATCCAATTCTCTATGACATGGGTTATTAGAGATAATCAATAAAAAAAACTACAATAAAGAAAAGAATAGAATATGCTATCACTATTAATTTGGTGATGTTTTGTAATTATGTTGTGATTATTATGTTTGTTATTCATTCAAGAATTTATAACATACTATTTTATTCTAATTCTATGCATTCATATATATCTTGAAATTTTTGTTGAACTATTTAAACACCAACATAAAATTTAATGGTTTAGTTATCTATGAGAAAAAAATGCGGAAATCATTTCATCTAAAGTATATAAATTCTCCTCGGTAGATGTTTGTGAACTAAACCTCCGGAAAAACATTATCTTATGTCCTTTGGTGTAATTTTATTCTATATTGGTCATGAATTTGACATCATAATGAAAATCCAACAACCACTATCAAGAGAGGGAGATCAATCTTCAAATATTGATGCATCCTCCAATTTTGTAAAAGTTTAATGAGGAGGTTGAATATATTTTATAATAATATTCTAAAATATTTATATTATTGCCTTATGATCAATAATATATTTCTCATTTGATTGAGGCAAAAGATATAATTGTTTTTTAAGAAATTTTCATTGTGATAGTCTACATTGATGTGTTACCTGATGAATTTTCTAGTTTTCCTATTGACCAATAAGTTGAGTTATCAATTGAACATATACCTAGATCTATTACTAGATGTATGTGAATCTATTTAATGTTGTTATTCTTATGTCTAATCATTAAATTGAACAGATTTAGTGCCTCCTTGGTTCCCTCTTCAGTATTTCCTCCACTACATCAATCATTAGTTGAACTTATATAACCAAAAATAGGTATTGAAGAAATGATTATAAATGAATCAATATGTTATTTTATTGATTTTATGAAGAATGTGTTTTTTGAAATATACATAAGGACATATCATAGTAGAAAATATGGCATGGATGAATTCCATCCACTGTATCTCTATATTTCTCAACCTAATATTATCTTAGAAGATATAAAAATATAAATTTTCAGTCATTGGGTATCGGTAGTTTATATCTTTAGATATGTTATATTTAAAACCCTTGGTTTTTTTCTATGTTGTATGCGATAATATAGGTGATATCGTATGATAAGTTTGGAATTATGGTTTTATGAAAATATAACATTATTCTAAATGTATTACATAGGATATATTGTAGTCTATGATTATGCCATAAACAAGGGGCTTACTTCATGTGATTTAATTATACATGTGGGAAATATGATACAAAATATCTTTACTATTGTGGGATATGACACTTTTTTTAGGAGATAATTTTAATATTGTTATTTTCATCACATTAAATTTAATCTTATGTATGGTATTTCTCATACGTATGATCATTGAATTTTCTTTAAAAAAAATGTAACTTAAGGGTACTGATCGACAACTATCATAAATTATGATAGACAATACATCCATTATATCATAAATATAATATAAAAATGATTAAAATTTTATAATTTAGATATACTAACATATTGTTTTTTAATTTTTATAAAATGATATTTTTTAGTCATGATAAATAAAATATTTAATTTACTATATCAAATATAAATGTTTAATTTAATAAAAAAATGTTGTGAAATAAATAATATATTGATTTTTTTTATTAATTTTTAATATTCATGTTTAAAAATTTATTATTAAAAAATAATATTATGTATGATTTAATTTTATTGATATATAAATTCTGAAAAAAATTCACACCTTACATGAGATTCTATGTATTACATTAAGATAATAGTTGTTATCTATCTTGAGTGATGTTTTCAATTAAAGTTATTAGATTCAATTTAGATATTCAACATAGTGTATACATATTATATATTAGAGTTGTGATGAATGAGATTATATCATTACTGAATAATCTCATGTTATAAAGAATTTAGGCCAACCATACCACTAAAATATAAAATTATGCCTTTTTATAGAAACAAGGGGTTGGTTATCTGTGGCTTCATGTATACTCATATAGATATTATCAATTTCATATAATTATAAATCATTTAATGAAAAATTCATATAAATTAATCCTAGGATACATTTGGATATTTGTGAATATGTATAACTTTTACTTTTTGGCGTTTATTATAAACCAAGGGTTGTGTAAAGAGGTTGAAATTAATATGAAGAGACCATATTAATTTGGTGGATGAAATTGAGACTCCAAAAATAAATCATTAGAAAAATGAACATATAAAGGAGAAAAATTATATAATAATTATTTCATGTAATGAAATTATAAATAATTTAATATACATATGATTAATATTAAATTGGTGAGACTTTAAAGGATACCCCTCAAATACTAAGGGTGATATTCCTTTAAAAATGGAAACTTTTAAGAACATAGTAATTAAATATGGGTGACACATATAGTTATGTTCCCACAGATTAACTTATATAAGGGAAAAAATTATTATGGTTACTCTAATAGTTACGTTACATTTTCGTATTATTTTCATTGGGTTATATTTATATGGTAATCCATGAATATTGAGATACAATTGGAGTAGAGTTCATTTTATTTTCATATTATGAATTTTGTTAAATAGTAATCCTCTCAACTACCCAAGATTCATATATTATAAAATTGACTAGAGTGGTGTACCATATATTTTCAAGGTTTATTATTGTTTTTACCTAGTTTAAGTCATGAGGAAATATGTTTTTTGGATAAATAATTGGATTTGATGTTTGGGTTGATCGTTTTTAATGAGAGAAAATTCATTAAAATTACTTATGGAAATAATATTAAACATGATACTCTTCCATAGATATGTCTCTGTTGTATATTATGGAATGAATCTTGTATATCATTTTGATATATTTATAAATATTAATTAACCAGGCTCTTCAACAACGTGAAAAATTCCACCAAAATATTTTATATTAGAGATGCCATATAACATGATTCCCCCACCCACATACTATACGATGATGAAATTATCCACTTTTCTATAGGTGAGAGGAGAATAAATAAGAACATACAAAATTTTCTCACTCATTATGAAAGAATCATACGGTAGGAGATCTGCTAGAAGAAGTCAATATTATAATTAGGAAAAAATACACCTTCATCTTAAAAAGGGAACATCATTAATGATATCGGAATCAATGAATGTGTGATTCCATTAACTTATCATTGAATCCCTATGTTATGGGGAAAATATTTAATGATCCATTTTCTCATATTTTGATCCTAAATAAAAATTAGTTGGCATCCTAGAAAGAACAGACACTCTCATTAGTAGGAAGGGACTGGCTTTTCAATGTTCTTATCTTTTCAAGATTTATTTACTCATTTATGTTAAATAAATGGGTTTCTACCCTCATAAATAATATCAACACTTCTATCAACATGTTTTTTAAGGGTATTATAAGGCTTCAGTGAAAAATTGTGATTATCCCATGGAAACAATGTGGTCAACCAGTTGAATATTGTGGGATTGTAATTAAAAATCGTTTAAAATTCAATCAATACTTATAGAATTAATTCATGTGGAGGCTAATTAAATTGAATTTTGAGGCCCTTTGTTTTATGGGATCTATATATTTAAGGAAGCTCAAAATTGGGAATTTAAACTATATGGGTTCATCCATTTGGCCTACCATATTGAAATATTTCTCAATCATTTTAAAAAAATGTCATTAGAAGGAAAACAGAAATAACCCCCAAAATTCCTAATTAGAAAAAAAGATAAGAACTCTTTTTATTAATATTCTAAAATCATCAGATCTGTCATTATATGGAAATGTTTATATCAATTTGAGAATGGATAATTCCAAGGATATAATAACTACTAAAATCATGAAATTTGGTTTGAATTTAAATTTCATTAATGGTAATGATACACTAGTTTGAGAAACTGCATTCCATTGGAGGATCTCCTCGAAGTCTATATAACAAGATTTAGTGTAGGGGAATAAAACTAATTGGGATAATGTTTTGAGTAGATTATTGATTCTACCCTGCATATTTTCCTCTTAATTTAGGTTAATGTACACCAAGATTGCAATAGATGAATTTTGGTGGGGTGCTGGAATAAAACCATTCTCAATAAATGTCAAATGTAACCAGTATAGGGATGAAATTTATTTCTTATTTTTAAATTCTATTAATTCCATATCACTATAGATAAATGTTTTTTATTTTTTTGAAATCCAGATCCCATGTAAAATCAGTATTATAAGGGAACCATTATTCATGCATTATGCCTCCTTATTCCATAAAATTGATGAATATTTTTCTTGTGATTAGATTTAAATTCATTCTTATAATATAGACCTAGGGGAATAAATTGGTACATGTGAGAACTACCTCTTTTCAACAGTCTTTCCTATCTCATGTTATTGTTTCTTTGAAAAATAAAAATTTTATTCAAAATGGTTATAATGATAATCAATACATGATATTAACACGATTAAGAATTTCTTATTTATAGGTACATATTTTCCTTCTTACAGAACCTTAGAATTTAGGAAGATCTCTGCATTTTTTGGACAAGATCAAATGCAACATATATGGACCATCAAGTGGAAATCCAAGTCCCTCTGTATTTGATGCGTTTTTTAAAAATCACTTTATTAAAGTGATTGTATGAATTTATAGTCATGTTAGGAAACTCTACATCCATTTATGTTGAAATTTTCTATATAATTAATAAATATTAAATTGAATGTATACAAATTTTTCCTTATTTATGGCTTGAATTTGATTCTACCATTTAAAAAGGAATCAAAAATGGCATTATTTGTCTATAAAAAATATTTATGTTGAAATGGAGTAACAACATTGACTCTATTTAATCCAAGAATTATATCATGATGAATTTATATCATGAAAAACATATTAGGCGAATAGACTCAAAATTGATGGTATAACTTTTCCTGAGTAGATCTCGCTAAATAATGTACTAGATTAGATCTTTTTTAAGGGGAAAATGATTATCTGAAAAAATAGACTTCCTTAATTCTTCCTTTCCAAAATTAATGAGTATTTTTCTTTTGTGGAAGTTATCATTCAACCTAATAATTTAATAATTTCCTAAAATATCTATCTTATTGATAAGTTTAATTCAGTTCCATGATATTATCAGGACATTGATATTACCTGATGATATTTTGAAATATAATTATATGGCCAGATAACATTCTATGATGGGACACATAGAATATTAAAATTCAAAGGAGAGTACTCATAAGCATATGATAATGCTTATCTTGAATATCTCATTTAATAATCTATAGTATGAGAAATTATAAAAATAGAAACACTTGTAAGAATTCCATATGTTTATGTGTCATTAGATATTCTTATCTATGAGTGTGTGTAATTTCCCATAGACTTTTAAATTATTATTATGTCATGGAACGTCCCATTAACTTGGATGTATTTCATAAATCATGATGATATAGTTCATGGAGAAGCTGGATATATTATGTGTATAAATTGTAATGTGTCATTAATTAATATGTTGAGGATGTATTTGTACCTTCTATATTTATGGAAGTTGATATCTTGGCCCATTGATTGAATTGAAACCATATCATTAAATTACTTCCCCATGGCATAACAATGTGTTTATTTCAGATAGTCAAAGAAAGATGTATCAAACAAATAGGTCAATGAAATGTGTGTGTAACCTGCGTGATGAGATATTGTGAAAATGTTTCTTTATTACGTTGTAATAATTTTTACGTTTTTCTTTTCATTTTGACAATAAATTATTTTTCGTGGGTGCCTTGAACCATTTCCACAATACAATATTAAACATTAAGGAAGAATGTCTAATACTAGTGATATTTAATCCTTGGTGGTCACACACATTGTTTTCAAATTGATCTCAAATAAATAATGTTATAATTTAATTAACTGAATAAATATAATTCTATTTATTGAGGGATGATTTTATTTAGGATTAAAAGATCAGATAAATTAAATAAATATTTATTTTTCAGGTAATCTCTAAATTATGCAGACATATATATATCGAATTAGTTAATTAATTATAAATTAAATATATATTCGAGTATTTGAAAAATACTGAGGTGGTAGAAATAGATTAGGATAATGTCAAATGATGAATATTATTTTACATGCTGGTAAAATAAAATTTATCACTGCTCTAGTCAGTACATACCATAAAAATGTTAATAATAATAACAATAACAACATATGTGATGGGGTTAGATAATGATTATTGTATTATTTACAGATTTTTAGAAAATTAATTAATATTTTATCATTAATACTTTCTCTATAAATAGATGGCTATGCCTAATGTGCAGGTTCCACTACATTGAAAAATTATTGAGCACAATGAATTCGAGAGCCCTCTCATGATCTATGAACACACTAGATAATCACATTCCTCTATACACTCTCATGAATTTGAGTACATGTTAAATTTTAAATTATGAAAGAATACATAAATAGATATTTATGGACACTACATGATGATTAACCTACAACACTAGCACCAAAAAAACCACTGGTGTTTTTCACATATCAAAGGACCATGGGTATATGACTTCTAGAGGGTCTTTATTTTGGGCATTTCTTATGCAACGATGGTAGATGGAAAAGGGTTTTGGATAATCAAAATCATTAACAAAGAAAGAACATAAGATGAGTTATTTATTTTTTAATCCATTTTAAATGATTATATATATATTGTGAAAAGATCATATATTGGTTATGAATAGTTTTTTCAATATTTGATGGGAATTCTTTTTTATTCATGATGTTTATGCCATATTCAATTATTGGATGATCCATTGAATCTAAAAAAAATAAAATGGATATATGAAATTAAGTCACTTTCACTATGGGTAGAGACATAAAGAGATATCATTAGTTACATGTCTTAATCAATAATGCATAATTGTGGATTACTTCACTTTTTTGTTTATTAATTATTTAATATAATTTTTAATTAAATTTATATATTAAAATTAATTGTATTTATTATAATTTTTACTATTTATTGAAATACCATGAACATATAAATAATTATTAAGTATTAAATTAGAATGTTCCATGGGTTATAGAAGATAAGATAAGAAATATGGCGTGTAGCCGGAGTACACTCCATGCACCCAAGGGCACTACTGTTGGTTGTGTCACAAGATACATTGCACATTGAGTGATAATAACATTAAATGGAATTATTTTATACTGTATATTGACTGATCCAATTAGGATCAAGGGTTTTTATTCAACATGATGTGTAGCTGGAATAACTGTCATGTAGTCTACATGAAATATCAGTTAAATTCTCACCAAATTTGTTCTCAAATACACAAAATTATAGCACATGAGACTGATAGACTAGATAAATAATTAGACACAAATTGTGTAACCAGTGTAAACATCTTGTGATCTATTAATTTCTATATCTAGATAATATGCTAAGTCAGTCTAAGGTTTACACAGACACATGGAAAGTAGACCACACTATATGTAGCTCTTTAGTGCATGTTATGTAATTAACATTAAATAGATGCGAAGGACCTATATGTTTATCGTATTTATATGTAAATTGAGGAACATAACATGTAGATCATTTATACACATTAAATAATCAACTAATACAGGAAATATTTAAATTACAATAATAAATAATTAATTACTTCATTAAAAACATAATTAAATGGTTGGTGCTAGATTTCATGAAAACGTAATAAGGTTTCAATGAATTAATGAATGATCAATTAATTTAATATAATTATTTCTCAAGATTTTTTTATTTCCCATTAATGAATTTATTATGCGTATATGTAAGAGACATCAAATGTATATTTATATAAAGGGAAATAATATATTAATGAATCATTTAATTCATACAATTAAATTTACCTAAATAATAAATAAATAATTGATATTAATGTTATCCATTGTACTTTTTTATTCATTACATGTGTATGACATTTCTTAATCTTTGAGCAGATATGTATATGTGTTTTTTAATTTAATTTTATTTATTTAAGTTGTTTTTCAATATTTTATTATAAATTTAAATATTATGGTTAGTGTGTCATATCCCCATCTTTTATTATATATAATATACATGTATAATTTTGTTAATATAATTTACATAAACCAAACCATTCATTCCCCAATTGAATGTCTGAGTTTTAAAAATATTTAACAGAAGGAGTATACAGAGGTGAATGGATATGGTTCAAGATGGAACAAAGATGAAACCAACTACGTTAATTCCCAGGTGGATAACAGAAATATTGTAACTCATGACAAGAACAACACATGAAGATTTCCTCTTAATCCATAGGTTGATTTTTAGTCTAAGAAATTAAAAAACCATTTAATAAGATCATGATCTAGTCATTTAATTAATTATTTATTCTTCTATTATGTATTATTTCATTTATATTTTTATGACAATGATCATATAAATAAATGGAAAAATATGAATAGATGGAATTGAAATAAATGTATTATACAATTTTTTTCAAAAACCTGGTTAATCACATAGGTAAAATCAAATTATTATTAAAAATATATGTAATGTATAAAACATGAAAACTTTTATGCATAATAAAAAACCATCAAGTTAATATAATTTCATTACTTCTGCCATCGTCTAAATTTATATGAAACCATAGTGTATGTGTCAATTCAAGAAATAGATAGGGTAAATATTAATTATTGTGGAGTCCTAACAAATATTTTGGGTCAAATTAAATGACTAAGTTTTACATTTAATTTCTATAGTCTATTCAATACAAATTTGGATGTTAGTGTTGAAGAAATCATAGTGAGGATGTTTGGGTATGTGACTCCACTCAATAGCTGAAAGAGCTTCTAGTTTTTAGTTGAATATAATTCCAAACTAACTATCTAATTATAGGTTTCATGATTATATTTTGGATCAAAAATAAATAAAATATAGATCATTTCAACCATAATATCTTGAGTTATGGGACATTCTGGTTTCAATGGTGTGGGATATTGGGAATAAATAAAATAGTGGGAGTATTAATTATAATTATAAATTATTATTTTTCACACATATATTTTAATTAGGTGAATTTATATCAATACACTCTATTAATATTATAGAATAAGGAAAATTTCATCAACCTAATAATTCTTGGCATCAATTATAGAGAAAGTCCCTCATCCATCTATCAGTAACTTAGAGGAATGGTTTAGATACCTATGGCTTGTATTTGACCATGAAAAAAAGTAGTACCTGATATAATAATCACTAAATGTCCTTCCTACAATAGAGTTTAGTGATGATGGGTTCATTTTCTATGAAAAAACACTTGATCGATTTAGTTGATGTTCAATTTTTAATGATTTTATCATTGTCGAATGACCTCATGAAGTCACATGAAGAAATAAATGAATATATTATTCTCTATAATCGATATGGATTTTATCAACAAATAGTATGACATGATTTTTTTGAGATATTAATGGAATAATATTATAGAAAACATAGAGAAGGTGCAACAAACTGGCCTCATCTTCTCATACTCATTGGCTATATTGTTTTTTGGGGGTTCAACTCTTTAAATTTTATAAATAATTTTGTACCAATTTCATTAATTCCTCTCCCCAAAAATATCACCCACTTTAAGTTAATTTAAATATTAATATAATAGATATGTCTCTAAGAGATATTCACACACTAGTTTTCAATGTTGAATTGAAAAAGAAGAGTGAAAAGACTTCTGCCTTAGTGATAAATAAATGTAAATTATAAGTGAAGTGATATAAATGCAAATACTATTAAAAACACCCTTCTATGAAGAGTATGATCAAGGGAGAAGAAATTTAATATGATGTTATTAGTTTCCCATTTGAAAATAAGGGCAACTAGAATAAAAAAATATACCTAGTATAATAAGCATGGGGTAGCTTCAAGTGAATAATTTTATATCCATTTACATATTTTTTAAAATTTTGTATTTTATAGTGAAATTTAGGCACACATATGTAATGAAATATATTAAAGAAGTAGGTTCCAAAATATTTAATGTGTTGAGGTAGTCATATTAGTGAATAATGGATTCAGGGTTACTACTATGGCTGGTGAGGACTACTATATAATGATTGAAATTATCATAACCTTAGGTTTATAAGACTTTAATTATGTCTTCTCTATTTCCAAAAACATAATGTTTCCAAACTATATAAAAATATATTTATTTTCCAATTGGGGAATAAATTTTTCTTCCTTCATAAAGATATCATTTTTTAGAGTAATGAATACTTTAATAATAGACTTTACTTACCTGATTACCCAAACAATGTAATAGAAATCGATAAGGAAAATAGAACACATGAATCAGACCGTACCCAAAATTGTCATCACTTGAAAGGTAGTCTAAATTTAAATTGTTGGACTAAATTAATCTCAGATATATATTTGGATTCATTTGAACTAATAACACTTTTTTTCTGTCAGAAAATTTTTCAAGGAAAATTTACCAAATCCACATTTAGTGGAAATGGTGAATGGACCAAGTTGATTCTGGAATTTTTTCATATTGAAGTGTGTATACCATTTCTAGTTGAAGAAATGGGTGGGTACTCATACTTCATAACATTCAATGGTTATTTTAGTAAATATGGTTATATATTCATTCTGGTGTATAAGTAATATTCCATTAAGAGATTCATGGAATATAAGAATGGGGTCAGGAAACATATTTGTTTAATGATTTAGACAATCCACTCAGACCATAGTGGGGGAATATCTAAATCTATGATTCATTGATTATTTATAAGATTTTGGGATTCTATACAAAAAAATATTACATATACACCATAGTGTAATGTTATAAGAAAAAAGATGAAATTCACAATTTTAGACATTGTGATATCAAAAATAAGTTATGAGATTGTTTCATTACCCTTTTGGGGGTAAATGATACAAACAGTCTCATACATGCAAAATTGAGTTATAAATAAATCAATAAAAAGTATTCCACGCCATATGTAGTATATATGTAGAACCATGTTATAGAATATTCATGATTAGGGTTGTGAAGCATTTGTTAATTCCATTTATAGAAAAAATTGAACCCTGAGTCCTTAAGTCTATACCTATATGGTATCCAAAGAATGTTAAATGATATTACCTATATGAAACTACAAGAAATAAATTTATAGTTAATATATTTACCATATTTATTGAAGGGGATCACATATCTAATAAATAGTGGGAGAAATACTGAGTTTAATGATGTCTAGTCTCAAGATGACCCATAGTTATCATGGGAACAATTTCTACAAAGACCCATAGAATAAGAAATTATAGAGACATAAGTATTTTTTAGAAGTAAATTGTAGTTTAGAAAACCTAAATATAAATATTTCTATTCAATGATGATTGTTAATCATTATTAGTTGATAATAATTATCCTATAACCTATTATGAATAAGTATGTGGTATAGATGTTTCTATGTGGCAAGAAGCTTTGAATTCTGAAATGGAATCCATAAATCAAAACCATGTTTATGTTTTGTTAGATCTTCTGGTGGATGTATATATTTTTATATATAAATGTGTATTTATTATGAAACTAGACATCTATAGGAAAGAAAATACTTATATGTAAATAAAGGCAGCAAAAGGGTTCAAACAACCTCATAAACATTTATTTGGATTATTCTCATTTTTATAATATTTTTTGTCAATGGAATACTACTTATTGGAAATGAAAAACTAAACTTATAATCAATAAAATCAATACATGATCATTAATTATATAAACGATTTAAAGGGTATTATAGGTCATGGGGTAGTTAAAGAAGTAGTTTGGATATGAATCATCATCCATGATATTTAAGTGGTGCATAGTAGTAATGACCCTATCACACATTATTGTGATATGACCACAATGGTGGATCTTTTAAAGGATCTATGGTCACATCAGCGGATGATGCAACACTTCAGATGTATCATGTCTTCGGGGATAAATCTCATAGGGGTCAAATCATAGTGATAAGTTTTTACATGGAATAAAATATAGTGTTCCATTTAAATAAATCATTTGCATAGTAGAAACATGATCATCATGTGACGTCAAGTAGACCGAATGTCATAGTCAACTAGCTCTATCCGAAGTGGGTGTCCATAGAAGTTTGTGTTCTAGAATTCCAACAATTTTTACATTGGATTACACATATATTTGATTATTTTAATATTAACAAAATAAAATACTTCATATTGTTCATTGTTTTTCATGAAATAAATATAATAATGTCTAAGAGTATCTATCACATTGAAAAGATTATAATAGTCTTACTCTATGATGTGAACCATATAATTCCATTAATATATTATTAAATGTAGTAAATATTTTTGAAAAAATTATATGATAAGAAAAATAAACATTTCAATATAAAGCATGAGCAACCATAAGAAGACAAGACTTCTTCTCATGGAGTTCACATTTAGTAAACTTGATGATGGGTGATTATAATAAAAGATCATATGTTTGGAATTATATAGTTAATGGGTCATTAGATATTACTATCATCATGTGTGTATAATGGTAATTAGATGTTTGGGTTTTTAGTAATGTATTTCATGACTCAGTCAGTTCTATGTATTTTGTAAAACACAAATATGTTGTTCAAAGTGAATTTGTATATATTGTGTGCATCATTAGTGATGAGTTATTAATTAATAAATCGAGGAATTATTTTTCTCTTCTATCCTTACTAATGTTGATATATTGACCCTTTGATTGAAATGAAACCATTAAATTAGATTCTATATCCAGGGTGAAATGATAAGTTAATTTAAATTATCAAATAAATGCGTTTAAAACACATATGTTGATGACATGTGTGTGCAACATGATTGATTAGATATTATGGAAAAGTGATTATATTATGTATTGAGTTTTTTATATTGTAATTTTCATTGATAAATTATATTATTTCTCTATGTTATTATGACTCGTTACTAGATAGTAATATAATACATTACGTAATACATCATATTTCAAGTGAGAAAGAATAATAGATGGTCACACACTAAGTGTTTCCATTGATCTCAAATAAATTATAATCAAATTAAATTATTAGAATAAAAATTATTCTCAAGACCAAGGAATATAGATATCGAAGATTATTTGAACACATAAATTAATTGAATATTTATTTGTAAGGTAAATATTAAATTATATGGACTTATAATATATTTATTTGTTGGAAGAATAAATATTCTATTAAATATCTATTTCTGTATTTGATAAATACCAATGAGTAAAAATATGACCAAGATCATTTCCTATTATATATATTAATTTAAAAAATGGTGTTATAATATTTATCATTGTTATAGTTAGTTCATTCCATAAAATTAACAATAGTATTATCATTATATAACATAGTGTTAGATACAGTTGATGATATTATTTAAAGTTCATTTTTTAAATAAAATAATATCTTAACCTTAATCCAAACTCTTAAAATATTTGATTACGTCTATTATGTAGGGTACATAGAATTTTAGTTTCATTGTGTACAATGAATTATTGATCTCTCTTAATTCGGAATAACATTCTATATATTCTTCTTCCATTTCTACCATCTCATGAATGATTGTAAATGGAAAATCAAACATATTTTAAGGAATTTAAAATCTGATCAAGATGAACAATAATGTTGATTGATACTCCTTACTACAACTCAGCTTTATATTGTAATTATTTGAAGATAAAAGGAACACATGTTGTTCATCGATATACATGCACTACTTTTGGTCCTCAATAAACAACTACAACAACAAAAAATGGTTCCTGACAATAAAAATCGTCATCAAATAATGATACTAAGATAAGGTATTCCATTTTCTAATTTAATTGTATTTATTATAAATTAAACATGAAAATAACATCTATTGTTTATGGAATTTATAATTATGTGATCATCACTAAAAATTTATATAATCATATATAAAATAAACATTAAAGGGGTACCAATATCGATTTGGGAGTGAATGATCTACTTCTTAGCGTGTAGAATTTTTATCGCATATCATCTTAAAATCACATCTCCTACAATATGACTCAATTGAATTACCTACTATGGGTTTATTTTACGAAAGTAAGTGTGTGGGGAATCCACCATTGACCAAAGTTGAGAAAAATATCACTCAAAGATAAAGAATAAACATGTATTATGCTGACTAATTGAGAACCTCCTTTATTAATTAAACACGGTATCTCCAACAAATTTAGTCATCTATGAAGCTGCAACTAAACTGCTCAGAACTCGTGAACTATGAAAACAAAAAAATATAATCTCGATACCATTAAATCCGATGCATCTATATAGATTATATAAAATTCTCCATGAAGCCAATAATTACCCTAATAACATTTAAAGAACAATTAGTACTATCATGGTAAAATTATGTTAATCCTCGAATGAGAAATATAAAAATATATGAATTGGTTTTAGTAATGTTTCATTCATAAATTCCATAGAAACAATAAGGTAATTTGTAATTATATATATGAACACCCAAAAACCATCCCTAGAATGTACACCGATGCATTTTTTTATCGCTCATAAATTGAAAACCCTGGGGTTACCTTTGATATAATTAACATATTCATCTACCATCATACGAACCAATCCTAAAACTAATACCATAGTTTATTAAAATATTATTAACATATAATGGGTAGCTGAAAATAACTTCTTAAGGATTAGAAATATTTTCAATTCTTGAGGGGGTTTCACTCACTACTAATGGATGACCACACCTCAATTGCGCAATTTCATATAACTATACAATACTAAAAATTATTAACATGCTTATATAAATAGTGATACATTTGGGACTCATATATATCATATGGGAACCCCATAAGGGACCTCTTTATCCACCATAGATAAACTCATTTAACCAGAGGGTGTGAGTGAATGGGAATCAATATCAGTGAAAATTTTATAGCTTATATAGCTTGGCTTGGGGTTTTTATAGAAAATCTTACCCTTAAATAAATTTTATTGTAAAAAAATAGATCACCTATATATATAAAATATCAAGGGTACATAATGAGAGTAAAAATATCTATCACTGAACATTTTAAGTCAAAATTCCCTTTTTCACTTTTCCATTCCCTTTGTTTTGAAAATTACAAATTATTTAATAAATATCTAATTCCCAATTCTTTTATGTCTAAATTATTTTTAAAATGGTTTTATTAATAAAATTTGTTACATTTTATCATACAAACATTAAGCCTTTTTTACTTATGAAAATAAATATTTTTTCCATAAAATTTTCATAATGTGAATGGATACGATAAATATCATATTCATGAAAGATATTTTAGTAAAAAAACTCTACAATTACGGTAATTATGTTTGATATGATTTATATCATACACATCATTTAAAAAACCAATCAATCTTTCTAATAGTTCATATGTAAAATATTTTCATAATCAAATGTTATCAATATAAATCATATTGACACTCATAACTATTATCATCAGACTCATTTATATATACATTTCATACCAAAAAAAACATAATTTTATTGTTTGGAAATCATTGAAATACAAATAATTTCTTGATTTATTGTCAATAAAAATTTGTTTCATGCATTCAGTTATTATATAATCGTTGAAGTTCCAGGTCTCATGGTCCAATTAAAAATATCAATTAAAATCAAACAATTGGATATCAAAAATACCATTGGAATAAATAACTAAAAAAATTAGGTAATTTAACCTCAAATGAGATATTCTAGTTTCTATAATGAAAAGAGAAACTATGAAAGAGCTCTGCTGAATTTTCTAATTTGTGTTAGAACTATAATGATTACACAAGTGAACTACTTGTTCCATGTTCTAGTAATATTTTATCTTGTACATGGTTTGTGTGACACAGATTGTTGTGATTACAATTGAGGGATAACAAGGCTGAGAGGATAGAGGAATAGACCATCTACTTGATCGAGATCTATAGGGGATAAGAAAATAAACCTAAGATGATCATCGTATTGAGGGACTACCCTAGTGTGGGTAAGACAAATATTTTTGAAATTTCAAATCATGGGACCTTTATCCTGGGATATTAGATAACCTTCTTGATTTGGTAAAAATAATTCAATAATAATTTAAATGATTTTTATTTCCACTATTATTATAATAGAATGTGAATTCTTTTATATATTCATTTTTTCATTTGTCTTCTATTTATTTCAATTTATTTCATTCTGATACATTTATATTACATCATGAATAAACTTTTTGTGAATATATTTAAATCCTTTTCTCTTATTGATATTTTCTATGCTTTAATATAGAATAATTATTTTATATTACTCTAATTAATTTAAACCACTATGCTTATGATTCTTTTATACTCTGATAAATCATTTCCTTCTATTAATAAAATTATAATATCATTAACTGAATATTATTATATTAAATATAATCGAATGTGTGGATTAAATATGAGAATAATTTTGATTACAATATTAGTTTCAACAGAACCATATGCCCAGTCTGATTATATTTTGAATTCCAAAGTGGTTTTCTGAATATGATTTATTTAATGACATAAAATAAAATTTCACTTAAGGTAATATTCTTTCTTAAACATAAAATTCACCCCCTTATTGTATTAATCCATATAAATATTCATTTAAATCCAACAGACCCACTCCAGGTAACAACTGATAACTTCCACCAATTATGTGCAGTTTATCATAGTATTGATTGTCAAACTAATGGTGGTTATAGTGTGAGTTGGTTGATGCATCATCTAAATTTAACGACAAATGAAATACTATAGACATGATATGAAAATATATCTATAATGTCACTACCTCAAATAGGAACGTCCCTAATGAAAAATTAATCATTAATTTGGGTGACCACACACGAAATTACACTACCTACCCTCAGGAAAAAACGTGGCATGTATCAAATAACATGGTGATCCTATACCTATAAACTATCATCTGGAAGCACACTTTTTAGGTCTACATCATTGGTGCTAATAAGAAACATCATAACCCTAACACAAACACTACCTATAAAAATTCTACACAAACTATCAAAATTGAACAAATTCACTATGAATCATGTCTAGAATGTGACATATGGGTTTTTAATATAATGTGTGTACTCATACATCACTGTACCAACCTTTGATTACATTGATGTATATATAATTTTCACCATCCTCAACACCTTTTTTTTATATAATGAAGTCTCAAAATTTATGCATGATAGAGTAGTCCCATCATGAGTCTGAAAAAGATAGTATTAATTAATGGATCCTTGAATTGAGTAGTGAACTCTACAATATAATTTCTATTTGGTTGTTGTTTGTAGGAACCAAATTAATTATGTGACTATATGGCTATAGATATTCCTCTATTGTGTGAGGATTAGAGTCACCTTATAATTTAATAATCCATTAATTCTTAACTCACATTTCACCCTCAACCAATTGATTGTCTCAATTGCATTAGTACGAACTACCACCTACTCAAGAATAAGGTCATATTATGTACAACAATGTAAAACATATACATCTACTAGGGTTGGAATGATATAACACAAATATTTCTAAAAATTAATTCCTCATTGTTCAAATAATCAATGATGATATGACTAGTCATTGACATTGGCTAATTATAACTCTATATTTGAGTATGAGGATGATATAGTATGGTTATAACCTTCATTCAATAGGATGAACTCCTAGTGAATAGATCAAATCTAGATGGGATAACATAGGAAAGACAAGAGATATCACAATTAACTACTCTATATTTATTAATAACCCTCATTATACCCCTTAATGAATTATATAGAGCTTTGAGAAGGTCAATATATTTTAAAGGCCCCATTGAATGGATATATTAGTCATCACACCAACACTTGGATCCCATGTTTGATAAAAAACTGAAAAACTATAATCACAATTGAATTATAATTTTAAACCAAAGCTCGCAAAATATATAATTATTAAATGAAAACATGTTACTAAAACAACTTTGGTACCACTATTAAATGGACTAACACACCGGGTCCCCTCCCATGGTAGTAGTTAGACAATTTTGTCACCATAAGCTAGCATCCATTGGTCAAGGGATGATAACCCACACTAATAAGGAATAAAACACAAGGGAGGTCTTATTCCTCAATAATATATATTATATTTAAAACTCCTATATTTAAAATATATAGAAATATTATTATCATTTATATATATAATAACAGAACTATATTAAAATCATGCATGAGAAGTCAAATGTTAATCACATTAGCTCAAAAAGAAAATTTATATGAACTATAAAACTCACAATGTATAAGAACTAGAAAAACAAGAGATAGAGGAAATAACTTCCATATTAAAAATACACATGGATGGATATCTAATTGCAATAACAACCATTATCATCATGAACCACCAATGTATATATAGTTTCCCCAAGAGTTTTACTTACATAAGCTACAATAACTCAACATCCACCAAGACCATCTATAGACTATATCATCTGCACAAAAAAACATGTGGGAATGAAGTCTATAAATGTATGTGTATAAAAATATTTATTAGGGAACCTCAAAAATGAAAAATGAAATACAAAAACAAAAGTAATCTATGGATGAAAATTAATAGAGAGAATTAAAAGATGGAAAATAATATAGATATGATCTATAAATAGAAGTCTCAGAGGAATAGTGAATCTCCTGTCAGAAAAAATGGATTCCCTAAAGGAACATATCTTGAGAGAATTATATGATTCCTAGATTATTAAAATTATCACAAAAAATTGAAGTTGATAGCATACATGTAGTTTATATCTAAAAGGAAATGAATTATTATTTTGGTGTGGTGTGTCCTAACCCATTTGAAATAATAATGTGTCACGTATTCTACATTACCACTTAAAAATATAACAAGGAATCAAAAATGTGAAGTGAATAGATGTAAATAAAGGGAGTAAATAACCATTTCATACCAAACTACCCACCAGGGGAAAACCCAGGTCTCATTATAGAACTTATAGCTATGTGAACACATCTTTCTATAGTATGAATGTTTGTTTAGGGAGTTCCCAACTATAATTTATGATCCAATCCTCAGTGATAAAATATTTTCAATTAATGTATATCTTAAATACATAGATAGAAATCCCTTTACCTAGTAGTTGGACGGTTTTTAATCTACAAATTTCATAGTGGTCCAAAGCCATATTAGGTGCTAGGGAGTGACAAAGACATGATCAGATGTGGAGGTCCAATACCCCAAGATTATGTTGGAGTGATAAAATCCTATAAAGAATGTTGAGTAACCACATAAATTCATAAATACATCATCATGGAAGTAAAAAAATATTAAAATTAATACATGGGAACCCTTTCCTCTCAATCCTATGTCACTAGGGGAGTACCCAACCCTATTTCAACTCCAATCATCACCCATAATCCCAGTTTTGTCCACTATGGATCTAAGATCCTTGACCGAACTCTAACGACTATGAAATGATCTCTATTTGATATTCCAATAATAAAATTAATATATTTGTATAAATTATAATAGAATTTAATATTTAGTTACACAATTATGATACATTGGTGAGAATATAGGGAAACCATTTCAAATTTCCCAATACATTTTATGTACATTCATCTACATGACATGTATACCATAGCTAATATCCAAGCATGTAATTTCATAATTTTTTTGGTTTTAAGTTATCCTAGATAGAATATCTTATTAGGTTACATGAAATGTGGAAATCTCGATAAAACTGAGTTAAGATATCGAGTCTTGTAATACTAGACCCATGACATTAATTGATGTGGCATGGGGTATGGTCCACAATGGTCACTAGAAATGAACTAAAACCAATGAAGAATCATATAGTGTAGACAAGGAATATAATCTAGCTACACTATATGTATGAAATATGGGGTAGACAGGAATCTACATTTTCTCACCTTGGGTCCTGTTGTTCTAGACATACATAATGTGTGTTCCAATTCTAGAAACCATGAGATATTTAACTATACCCTAATACTATAGCCTCCAATAAAAATTTAGACATCATGTTTTTTTGAGGGTTATACACCAAGTGATATTAATAAAACATGGAAGCATTATCATTTCATCCAATAATCTTACAAGTCATCTATTTGGAATAGTTCTCACCATATAATATGATTTTTAACCTATTTAGTCAAAACATTAGAATCTATTTATTTATAAATTATGATCTACGATGACACTATAATACAAAACCATGCCTTCTAGTCATCACTCCTCTTCCTATTAATATTTTGTCATCTCTCCCTCCTCATTGCATAGAATCTATGATATCATCTATTGATAAAATTCACACATAACCACCTCTATGATGCCCCCAATGCATTAAAAAACATCTATAATATTACAACATTAGTCTTCACCCTACCACCTTAATTGATATTGACTTCTCAACCAAAAAATATTATATAAAAAGTCTTGTACTAGAATCATTGAACCACAGATGACAACATGGGAAACTAAATGTCATTTTTCAGTTTGTTTTTTTGCTACTAAAATTGATGTCAATTTTAAATAAAGATGAACATCGATTCATACCGGTCACACCATGCATCAGATTGAAGTGAAATTGATTCCTACATGTTACAAATTACAGAGGTACATTTTTATCTATTTCATCAAATCAATAATAATGTGTTTGATGAGTTTTTAGTATACCCCGTGCCTTTTTTACTAAAATAAAATTGTAAACCTGATACACATAGATTGACTCATACATATCACGTAATGTATAATTTTGACATAAAACTGATTCCTACATTTTAAAAAAGACTTATGAATATATTCACTAAATTATTATGAAAACAAATTTGTGTTTCCTCATTTTTCAGTGAGTGACACGTTTTAATGTCAAATGTTTTTTTTAACCAATAATGGAAACACTACGTCATATCGTGCACATAATGTATCAAATTGAAGTGAAGATGATTCTTAAAACATATAAATATCTTATGGATCATTTTATTAATGTATCAAAATAATATGAATATTTTTTCATAGTTTTGTGTATGTCAGTTGTTTTTTTACTATAATGTATTACAATTGCAAATATAATGTATTACTTGGAGTGATACCAATCCATTGAATTTCTTTGTATAACTACCCAAAATACATCATATAATTCATATAGACCACAAAAAATTGAAAAAAATACATATGTATAATAGAATAATTATTATGATTAATACTAAATATGAATAAATTTAGCATAAATATGAAATGATAAATTAATTTTATTGTAAATGATTTTATTTTAAAAATATCAATATTACTTTTGTAATTCTGTAGTTGAGGGAACCTGAAAGAATGTGATAATTTTCAAAACTATAACGGTGAAATTTTTCGAGGGAGAAGAAGTATATGATTTTTTCGGATTATAAAGACATGAAATATGGATTGATCAACACAACATTAACAAAATAATCCATCTATATAAGAAAAAGATAATTTTGTGAGTCACACTAAAGAGAAATAAATTAAACATTATTATGAAACTTTTTATTAATTATATTGAATATTATTTTGCTATGAAGATATCAGGATTACCTCTTTAATTTAGAAGAGAAAGCACCATTTATCTTAATAAAAAGACATTGGAGATATCTTGAAAGAAATAGATAAATGAAACACTATAGGGGTGAAATTTTATTAGGAGAAGTATATGGATGTTTTGTTGTAGAATATATTGATATTTGAAATGACCACCCCAAATCAAACAAAATAATCCTCCTATATAAGAAAAATTTATTATGCAAGTAATAATAAAAATAAACAATTAAAACATAATCATGAAAAAAATAAATTAATTCTATGAACAATGATTTTATTGTGAAAACATCACTACCAAAAAACTGGGCAAGGCCAGCACCACCCCTTTAACAGCACTAAATAAAAAGCACTGATAAAGGGGGGGCCTTTATCAGCGCTCAAAAAAGCGTTGATAAAGGGTGCCTTTATCAGTGCTAAAAAAAGCCTTGATAAACGTACCTCTTTATCAGCGCTTTTTTGTAGCGCTGATAAAGGCCCCAATTTATTAGCCCTTTTTTCACGCTGTTAAATGGTCGAATTCAATTTTTTTTAAAAAAAATATATTAATATATAAATATAGTTATATAGTTATATTGATATAAATATAATATATAATTTTTAAATATATTTTATATAAGTATAAATGTACATTTACACTTAATATACATAATATATAAGATATTTAGTGAAAAAGGATTCTTAAAAAATTAAAAAAATTATTTTTAATTAATAATTTGATAATTATTATGGAGTAATAGTAATTTAATAACAATTTTTGGAATAAAAAAATATTTAAAAAAGATCCAAAATATGTTGAAAACGCAACTAAAATGTCAAACATCCATAACTTTTGATCTGGGTGTCCGTTTGAGCTCTACCACATATAAAATCGAAGCCTGCGACGAGCTCTACATCGCTCTGATCAGGGTTTACCGCGGTCAAGCATTTTTTGAGGCCAAAAGAGGCCCAGATGGCCTCCAAAACTGAGTTTTTTGTTGGGGTACCCAGATTTTTTAACATTTTGTGGATTTTCAGCCGCATTTAAGGGGGTATTAATGGTTTTTTTGGTGGAGACTGAATTTATTCCATGTTATCACATTGATATTGATATTATGTATATGAAATTTCATCCTTTTTTATAATGAACTGCTATTTATAATCAAATATAGAACTATATGTACAATTTTTTTATATATTCATACCAAAAAATAAATTTTTTAAATAAATAATTAAACGTATTTACATATAAAATATATTAGCTTTATCTAAATAATAACTAATATCCATTTTATTTAAAATAATAATATATTAATATTTATATAACTACTATATATTAATATAACTATACATATATTAATATAACTATACATATATTAATATAACTATATGTATATATTAATATAACTATATATATTAATATAAATATACATTACTATACGAATAAATATAACTAAATATATATATAAATAAATAGATATATCATGAATAAGAGAACAAATCAATATAGGGTAGTGGCAAAGGCTTTAGGTGCGCAGGGGGGAAGTCTCGAGATCAAATCCGGGTGGAGGCACGGGTGCGCGCGCAAGGCTAATTTAAAGAGCTAGTGTCGATAAAGGGTGTAGGCGGTGCAGGAGGGTGCTGGAGGTGCAGGAAAGCACTGATAAAGGAGGGCTCAAGTGCTGTAAAAAGACCCCCCCTGAGATTGGCAGTATTTTGTTTAATTTTATTATTTTTATTTTTATTTTTTTAATTTTTTTAATTTTTATCAGCGCTTAAAAAAAAGCGCTGATAAAAGGGGTCTTTATCAGCGATTTTTGGAGCGCTGATAAAGGGGACCCCCCCCCCATTATCTTTGCCGGCTTTATCAGCACTTTTCTAACGCTGATAAAGGCCATTTTTAGTGCAGATAAAATCCGTATTTGTAGTAGTACATCCAGATAGCCTCTATAACTGAGCATAAGTAATTAAATTTTTCTTCCTACAAATGTAGTGGGATAACGTGATATAAAGTGATAAATGAAAAACTATAATGTGAAATGGTTTTAATGGAGAAGAAGTCTCTAGATGTTTTCGTGCATAAAGGCATAAAATATGGACATACCACCCCAAATCAAAAAATTTAATCCACCTATATAATAAAACAATTATTATTTTAGTAATACAAAAAAGAAATATATATAACATAACTATGAAAAAATACAAAAAATCTATGGACAATGATTTTAATGTGAAAACTTCATGATTACCTCTATAATTGAGAATATGTAGAAACATTTCTATTCCTGCAATGGTAGTGGAGATAACTTTTAAGAATGTGAAAACTGAAACACTATAGGGGTGAATAGGTTTTGAGGGAGATGTAGTCTAGGGATGATTTGGATTATAATGGCATAAAATATGTATCAAAAATGCCTACTCAAACAAAAAAATCCACCTATATAAGCAAACTATTGTTATGTGAGTAATACTAATATTTAATAAATTAAACATAAATATGAATCAATACATAAATTATATGGACTATGATCTTACTATCAAAACATCAATATTACCGTTGTAATTGTGTTGATTTAGTTTCATTTCTCTTACTAAAAATTCTATAGATATAACATGAACGATAGTGATAAGTGAAACACTATATGGGTGAAAAGGTTTTGAGGGAGAAGACGTTTTTATATGTATTTGTGAAGAAAATCATAAAAGATGGAAAAACCAACCCCAAATCAAACAAAATTATCCACTTATATGAGAATACAATAATTATATGAGTAATACTAAAATATAATAAATTAATCAGTAATTCTAATAAATACATTAATTCATTAGAGAATGATTTTACTATCCTAACATCATGATTACCCATGTTATTTAGTAGAGATAACATCATTTCTCTTCGAGACAATGTAAAAAACATGGAAACAAATCTCTTAAAATAAATGTACACATAATGGAATACTGAAAATTAAATCAATGTTTCATTATATACTTTTTTGATAAAATATATAAATCATATAATATTATATCCTTTACATATTTCAAAATGGTTTCCTTCATTGTGGTTTGTTCTTTAGTTGATCTATGGATGATTGAGTTAGATATAATAGGAATTATGATGGGTTCTAGGGAGCACAATGATGAATTGAAGTGTATTGGATTCATCGACGGGTTTTTTTAATAGAAGTCAGGGAATAAATCTAGTTGGTTCAATGTGTGGTGGTTGTATAAAATAAGTGATGTTGTTTAATGGATAGGTGTAGGGGTAGCATTCCAATAGTGAAAGATCGACATTTCAGGACTGGGTAATCGAGGATGTTCCAATATTATAGGTTAAAAATTAATGGATATGGTAAGTTCTAATCAAAATCTAATTTTGGGTTTTAATGGAAAGAAAATTTCAAAAAATGGAGGAAAATTTGAGAGAGGCTCTGTTGTTCTTAGTCAATAAATCAATTGTGGATGAATATCAATTTATAGTGGTGTTCAAGGAATGGATAATTGATAATTCTGGATGACATTTTAGTAATGTTTTGGGATGGTGTGTTAGGAATCACTTTAGGTATGTTATGGAAGTTAAGAATATGTTATCGTGGTCTTTTTTGATGGTGGAGGTGCCATCCTCCAGAATATGGCAGTGTTTAACTAAATACTATACTGGGAAGAACCATACTTTTGATGATTAGTCATGAGATAATCTAATTGGTCTTGTGGGTAATAAATTCTTTGGTGAGATCCATCATAGTTTGTTTGGTTTGAGGATGGTGGATGGTTTTTATTTTGACTAGTTGGGTAGCTGGAGAAGAACGCTATTCTTGATTTTTTCTCCAGATGTTTGGATGTGGAGCAAGTCCTTGGCCTTTGATTTGAGGACCAACATGGGTCCATGGAATGATCTTGAAATCCATGTATTTCTTAAGTGATTTTGTGCAGGAGTCACATATTAAATTTGAAAATTTCATAAGATGATTCTAATTAATTATGTCCATGATTTTAAGATAAGATCAAGCTAGTATTGTGTCGATTATCTCTTCCACGGATGTAGAATTCAATGTTTGACATTTCAATTTATCGTGATTTAGGATGTTTTTGCTTGGATTCCTTATAGAGTTGTTTTTGTTGTTGTTTGGTATGAGATTTATTATACCATTAAAGAGCATCAGGATTGAGTTTATGGATCAAAATGATAAAATTCATCAGGTTATCACTTTCTATTTGGTTTGAGTGTTGTGAAGGAATAGATGTTTTTTGTATGAAACATATGATATGAATGTTTATTGGTTGTCCTTATGGACCACCCTTTTTTATTGGAGGCTTGGTGATGATTCGAAATGCAGCTCGAGAATGAGATGTTATAAGGTGGGGTTTGTCATATTCTTGACCTATGATAAGGTACACACCAAATTAATTTTATGGTATATGTAATTTCTCCAATTATTTAGATATGACTCAGTGGTGTTCCAGGGGTTTGGGGAATTAAAAAAAAGGTAATATGGTCCAATCAGTTCTGAGAGCACAGTTGGTGTACAATTACTAGAAGTTGTGTTCCATAACCATCCAACATTCTGAAGAAGGTTCATTATTGAAGAATCCATATGAGGTGTCCTAAGAGACCATGTGGATCGAGATCATTCTTTGAAAGTGGCGATCACACAACCACCACATAGTTTTCAAACCATAAAGGTGGGAGGCCAACCCGTGAACCACATTAAATGTTGATATTTACCATTCTGAATAATATTATTTCATTATCACTTGATTTTCATCCCATTTGATCCCTAATAGCTAGGATTATGAAACCAGAGCTCTGCCCACCACCATGTAAAATTTATCCCCATTTATTATTTGTTTGGAGCATTGTTGGTTGTGAAACTATGCTCTAGGTAAGTCTTCAAATCTGTTTAATTTCAGTTCCTATAATATGCATGGTTGAATTTTTTACCTCTTTCCAAATCACTATAACCCACAATTTTCTAGAGGAATATATGTTGTGTCTTTTAATTTTGTTTGATTTTTATTCAAAGGCTTTGATTACAAAGGATGTTTCGAATCTACTTGAGGCAGGTGGTCTTAATGTTTTTCCCATAATATTGATCTGTTATATATGTATGTGGTTATGCTAATTTTTGGACTTGATGTATTTCTATTTCTCTAGTTACGGAATGTGATTTGGATTTTTTATTAGTGTTTGAAACCTTTCATAGATGTCATTCTATTTATGGATGATGTGAGTCTTATCCAAGGGCTACCAATGGGGTATGTCGAACCCATAAAAATATTAAAATGAGTTTGTAAATATCGAGTTTGTGTAATTATGAATGTGTGTGGGATATAATTGTTAATTTATGTGTGATCTTTAGTTTAAGGGGTAATTTCAATGTTTTATTAAGTGTTTTAAAAATTCCTAGGAGGCCTTAAAAATTGTTTAAACAATGTGTTCTGGATTATGATTTGGGCATGTTATTCAATGATGGAATATGATGTTTTGGAGCATAGAGCCTCATTCTAACATCTGATCTCTAGAAACACATTATTGGTACTAGAACAGTGTTCAAGACTAACCCATGGGAGTAGAGCCTCGGTCTAACACCCCACTCATACAACATACCACATGGTCATGCTTCTTTAACTATTTGTCAAATCTACCCATATATCATTCCAATACCAAGGTGTAAACTGACCTTTAAAAACATATATCATGGCATAAATCAAAAATAAATATACTCATTATAAATCATCTTGATGCCACCCATTAAAACATGGGTCTTCCTCTATGGAAAACTAAAACATTCCGCATGTCATTAATGTCTATTTCCAATACGTCAAAATTATCAATAAGAATTTTTATAAAAAAAGGGAATGACACCACTATTTGAATAAATAAATAAACATAAAAATTATCTAACAATTCATCATTGTTGGAAATACACTAAAAATCAACTTTGGGATATGAAATACAAGTCTGTATTAATAGAATCATTGAAAAATTCAATGGGTCTTATGATATGGTAAATTTACCCTTTTACCCCATTGGAGGAATTGAGTCTCCAAAACAAAGAAATGTGCTATGATCTAATTAGTGAAAAACTCAAGTGACTAAAATCATCTTACCTATTGGTTTTTTATATTTATATTATTAATAATATTAAAAATATTAATATTATTATAATATTGGAATTATTTTTCGACATATTATTTTAACAACCTACGATTTCAAATTATGTTCTTTTCTTTAGAATAATTCAACAGCTTACGTTACACGCAACACCGATTTCGCGCACTCCATGACTTACCAAACTAGCTGTAAAAAATAAGTTATGAATATTATTAACTGGATATTGAATTTTATATGCTCCATATAATTTTATAATCCATATTATGGATTTCTTAGTCATTATATGAGAACAAATTCAATATTTTAGATAAAAGAAGTATTTTAAAAAATACAATTTTACCACCTTTTAAGAGAAACCCCTTTTTAAAAATTATATTTGAAACTTTTATGTATTAAATTTAATGAAATTAAATGACTATTTTTTATCAAGACATAAAAATTTATTTAGGATAAATTTTTGGTACTTTTCTAATAACTTTAATATTTTGATGAATGCTGGAAAATACTAAATTTTAATTGAAAACAACTTTTTAATAGAAATAATTTATACTGTTAAATTATTTATTTAATAGATTTTGATTGATAATTATATTATATAATTTTAATTTCATACAATTCATATTATTATAATTAATTTTACCTTTAAATTTTACATATACACAAGTCAATATTTTGATAGTTTTTACTTTTTAAAAACCCACTTTTCTGTTTTGACAATGAGAATTAATTTTAAAATAATTAATGAACCTTCTATGTTTTCAGTTTGTTAAAATAAAATTCATTTTTGAATTCATAATATCAAAATTATTATAGGGTAAATTTTTGGTATATTTATGAAATCTTTCAATTTGTGATGAATAGTTGAAAAATTCTGTGTTATATTTTAAAACCATCATTTTATTTAAATATATATTTATTTTATAAAAATTTATTTTAAGTAAAAATTGATATATAATACCTCTATATGTTCAACGTATTTATTTTGACTCATTTTATAAGAAAATTAAATTTATAATCTTTTATAGAATTTTATAATGTCTTTTACCCACCTCTGAGGAGCATCTTCAAATTTTCGTAAAACAAAATTTTTCCGATTATGTGAGTTGAATTTAATTACTATGAGAGAAAAATTTAATATAAGAATGTAAAATGTGGATCACTAAGATGAAAATCATTTTTGGTCAATAATAACTTTTGACTTTTATTTACCCCATTTAAAAGTAAGTAGGGCAATTCAGGGTAAAAATTATATTATAATTATACTAACACAATTCCCAATTCTATTGGATAATTATAATTAGAAAAAAACAACCTCAGGAATTATATATAAAACTATTTGGTCCATTTGGATTAGATTTGGAAATTTACTATTATTTTTTTAAAGAAGAATTAAAAGGGTTAAATTTATTGTTTAATAACTAATCCATTTTTTAATATAGGGTTATACATAATTCAAATTCGACAATAAATATTCATTATAAAGATAAAAATATTTCCTAAATAATTATATATAATTTATAATTATTATACATTAAATAAATTAATTTATTTATGACACAATGATGATGCGGTAATTATCTTATTAATGACAGATTAAAATAATTGATATTATAAATATCCAAATAAATTTAATTTGAGTCTTCTGATGAATTAAACAAATTTAATAGGTTAATATGACATGTTAGGGTTTGTTTAATAAATTTTATTATATGTTATAAAGTTTTTATTGATTTCAAAAAAATCAAATACTAAATAGTTACAAAATAGACACAATTGAGTTCTTAAAACAAATATTATTTTATTAATTGATATAATATTCCTAAATATATAAGGTTCTTCCAAAGGACATTGATGATGTCATATATATTAATAATTATATACATGGGGTTCTATTGTCTTGTTATTGCATGTTTTTTAACCATATAATAGAAAAATATAAAGAGATGTGGTAAATTTCAAACTATTTAACTCATAGTTAAATCTAAACGATAAGGTTATTTTAATGACCTAAACCTATATAAAAGCTATTGGATGGGATTTTATTGACCCATACCCACCATATACTTTACATAATTCATTTTTGAGAAATTAAAAATTGAAAATTAATTTATTATGAAATAATATTTCCATATTTTCATAAACTGACCCTTACCTTTCTTAAAATATGGCACTTCCCATTTTCTTACTTTCACACCTCCAAATCCTTTTTTCTCGGCCAAAGCCTACCCAAATATCATCCCATCATTTCTCCCTTAAACCTAGAGTCCTTACATTGGTCAAAAATCTAACCAATGGATCCCTTCTGATCAAATCAAAAGGAAGAACCTCAAGAAGAGGTAAATATTTAATCACCTCTTTCATGTTCTTTTATCCTTCCACTTCCTATTTATTTTTTGTTTCCATTATAAAATAATAACTACAGTATGATATATATACTGTGATGTTATTATATAAAATTTATATCCATATTCATTATTCAATCAATCATATAAATGAAAAAGCCACCATACATGCCTATGTACTTATTACCGCCTCCACGTCGTGGTGTAATTTTCTATTCAAACACTTCATTATTTGGATGTGTATAATAATGTATATAACATATGTAAATAAAAAATATAACATGTTATTTATTAATTATATATGACATAACATTCAATTACTTATGATTTCCCCATCAATATAATGATATTTTCGCACATGCGTACGTACGGATTACCATCTCCACGAACGTGATTAGATTCATTTCCCATCGTAATCATTAAAGAATAAATTTCATTTTGTGATTAAAAATTAATTTTTTAAACTTAATATAATTTGGTATATGAATAAAATATATTTTATACAAAACTAACATGACTTACACAACTGAGTATTTAAATGAAAATAGACCGGTTAACACCTGAAAAAATTATACTACTAAATTATTATTAACAAAGAAATATTAAAGGATCAAATATGATATCATATATATGTATATAGTTATTTTATAATTTAATAACAATTTTTTAACTATTATACAGGAGGTTAATGTACCCTCTACCAAGAAAAATTACAAGGTACAAAGTTTGGATCTCACATTTATTCTACTAAGATTCATGCTATATTTGTCACTACTACCTTTTGTGTGGTGTATGTACTTCCCATGAATGTTTTTTTCATTATATAATTAAATTTATGGGTATTTAAATAGTCATTGGATGACCCTTCTTTAATGGGTTGTATGTTTCGTAAGATACCAAATCAGTAATGGAATTTCAAATTTTAATTTCCACTCATTCAGTTTTAAGAAAACATTATTGATTACTTTACTCCATGATTATGTGTGAAATCACTATTTTTTTACATATGTAGTAATTTACTCTGACCTTTGTGTAAATATATAATTTTGATATAAATAGTAACTCCATTTTAAAAATCTCACGTCTTTAATATAAACTTGATAAGATTATTTTAACTCAATTTCTAATCACTGAGTTTAATATCATAGTCATTGGTGTTGTTTTTACAGGAATACATCGGAGTGTCCAATGAATGATTTACATTTAATATACAATAAAATTTAGTTATTTTATATTTTTCAAACATAATTATAACATTTATTTATCCTTAACATAAATATATAATCATTATAAATGAATTCATCTCAACATACATTCCATTGAGACTTCTTTATTGTTATGCAACAATTCACATTTATTTAGTGTACATACTATACATTGACGTGGAATATCAATAATCCCATTATTATGAATATATTATAATGTTTTTATTACCTCAATTATTTTTATTCAATCTTCTTTAATTTGGTTGGGAACTCTATCTAAAATATCAATTTTAATGTTTTAAAAATTTATTCTTATAAATATTTCTCATTAATGTCCATGTTTTAAAAATGGTTTTATGGTTTTATTTATATGTACATTATTTTTTTAAAAATAAAATTCCTTTTAAAAATTTCTAAGTGGAATGGGACACATTGATTAAAAATCTATTTTATACAACATATTGATAAATAGTGAGACTATTTAATATTTTCATGGAAAAAAGATATTTTCCTCAATGAATTTTACTAACCATGTTAAAAATCTATTTTCTAAATAAACTGCATTCTTGTGTCATAATAGGGAATTTCGGACACGTTGTTATTAAAATGATGCATGCCTAAGATATTTTGATAGACAACATCATTCTTAAATAAAACTAAAATTTTTAATTTTATTGTCAAATTAGGTATATATCAATGAGTAAAAGGATAATGAATCAAATAAACCATTTGGTAAATTAAAATTTTTGATAAATGTTTTTACAACACATCATTGTGTACTTCCACCTCAAATATAGTTATTCAAAAATCCTATCATTCTCCTCATGGCCTCTTTTGTCGTAGATTCCCTTAATACATGGGGAATTCATTTCTATAGACGTTAATCTATTTATAGTTGAAACACTAAATAGTTATTTATTGCTTATTTTATTCTCATTATTGAATTTGATGATCCTTTTTTATATACTTATATAAAAATCCTATTCATTTCAAGTATTTCCTATGGTGGTTTCTTCCATAGTTATCACAAGGAGGAAATTAAATCAATCCACTATTTTTCACTTATGCATTACACTTTTCATGGTTTTTGGATGACATATTATTCAATTGGTTTAATTTTAAAAATATATATATTGAAAATTAAATCTCTATTTTATGGAACACAAAACTATATCATCATATAATGAAAAATTTTATGAAATGAGTACCCTTCATAGACATGTATTAAGATCTTTAAATTAGTGTTCAATATTTCACTCCATGTTACAGATATTATTTTTAGTATAACTAGAAAACCTTTTAATGGAATCCTCATAATCCACAACACATTCTTCATCCTTTTGATTTAATATAATGACCATTCTCTTCTTCTAAATTTTTTACTCAAGGGGAAATATTTTTAGAAGAATGTATCCATAAAATCATTAAATTCCTTGTTTTAAATTTCATCTTCCTACTATGTATTCTAGAGTGGCAACCTACATTGATCAAAATCACGTTTGAGATAATACAATGAATGTGCAACCTTTTCCTTTTCCCCACATCCCATGGACTTAAATATATTTTCCATAGAATTATTCCTAAACATATTGATAATTGGTTTATTATTTGAACTAAATTATAGGGGTTCTATTTAATAAATAAATACTTCATGGAGAGTCCCAATGTGGAATAGTTTTCTCCTTCAGTGAAAGGTTATTTTTCATAAATTTTTTTTGATTCCATATTATAGCCCAAATTTTCTCCATTCCAATACGAGATGTATTGGATTCCTTTGTAGGGAAATTACTACATTAAACAAGAGTTTTGATATCTATCTTCCTTCGAGGAACTATTTTTATGAAATTACACATACTGGATAGGATCATAAAATCATGAAATTTAAATCAATATGTATCGTTCGAGATATTGTCTAACACATTACATAAATTATGAATTTAACATTTTTCACTATGAGAATCATAGACATTTGATTCATTATGGACATTTTAAATTTAATCCTTTATAATATTTTGTAAATAAAATATGAATTGTTCTAATCAGATATTTTGGGAGTGAAAAATTAGGTGGGCAGTAAATCCCATGGTCTTATACCAGGTTATGCTCGAGTCAATTTCAACACCACCTTTTCGGAGTTTTGACCCCTAAGATCATTTGTTCTTGATCCATGTCCACTTGAATTATTTTAAGAAGGATTTATTCAATTAATAATCACATAATCTCATACTCACTAAAAAATGAAGATGTTATTATATAATAATCCTCAGAGCCTATCATTGGGTTATTTTCCCAAATATATGTTTTCATAAATATAATTCCTAGGATTTATACTAAACTTTTTCTATTACAAACTATAATTTCCTCACCCACTATATCTAAGAGACAGTGCCTTGAATTATTACATTAACATAGATACAATATTAAAATCTCAAAGTATTTGTTAGTTTAGAAGTATTGGAATACTAAATATATACATGATTCCCATTTTACATTGGTAAAAGAAGATAAAGAATAAAAAATAAAATATCATCATCATTGAAAGACATTGAATGAATTGATCTTTGTAACTAGGTATAGGTAATAAAATATAAGTTATCTGAAATACTCAGCATGGGATATGTATAATTAAAACGATCATTAATCAATAAGAATAATCAATATGGAAGGGTAAATAACTGAATACTCATTCCATTTAAATAACATCACATCATAAATAGATAAATCACAATAAATATGTTAATTTAAATAAATGAACACACATTTAATTCAAATATCTCAACTCCATGAAAAGATATGACATAGTTAATATGTAAAGTTATATAACTTTAATCACATTCAATTTAATCAATAATTCATAATTAAATGCATCATGGGATAATGTTATAGTAAAAATATAATGGATAACAATAAAAGAATAGTTAATGAATGAAATAATTTAATATTAGAGTTCATCTTTCCCGAGAACATGATATGATTACTTTCAAGATCCATCCTTACGAAATTCATAATAAATAACTTGTTAAACCCATCAGATTTAGAAAATTTAGTTGTTTGATTAGACTACCAAGGCATCAAGGGGCTTGAATTAACTAGTCATTGACCTGTATATTACAATCCAATAATTTACCCATATATTGAATAACTAATTTAATTTAATAATAATGTTACATATCATTAAATACCATATTAAATAAAGGATTATTATTTATATATATTTCCCTTGTTAATCAAAAAACAATAATTGTAAACACCACATGGAGAATGATATAATGTTAAGGAAATATACATATATATCACATGAAAATATAGATATTTAATAGACATTTAATTTATATGGATATTTTATTAATAGAAAGTGATTTTTTGGTGGCAATGTTAAAAACCACAAAGGGGAGTGAGATTACACAGAAACTGTTACGATTTGGTAATTTTCATGTCAAACACCCTGAGATGAAATAATTAAAATTCAATCTAAAATACCATAATGAATTAATTATTCATGATATTACATGTCAAAATTGTAATATATAAACTACATAAAATAAAATTGGTGAATAATAAAAAATAAGTGTCAATAGAATATAATTTGAGATGAAATCCATTACCATAAAATTACATATGGTTGATTGTGATTAAAAATCCTATATATATATTTTAAAAATATTGTTAATATTAAAAATCCATATTAATATTTATAAGATCTTATAATATCATTTAATATCATCATATTACTCGTTCATTAATAATCATTCATTATTTTCATTGATTTAAGTGTTAATTTCCATATTTTCTTATGAATGACGGAGTTCTTGCATTTATCATATTTTTTAATAATATATATAACAATAATAATGAAATAATTATAACATTTACAAATAAATTATAATTTTACTACTGATTTTTATGGATGGGTTTGAAAAATTATGTACATTAAGATAATGGAGATGGTAGGTAGTATGAATGCATGAGTAACGTTTCCATTTTATAATGATCATTATGGTATTGGGGTATGTACTGTTTTAAATTTAAATAATTATAATTATATAATTTATAAATTATTAAATATATATATATATCATCCACGTTTCATGGTAATTAACATATATTCAGATCAGTTCATGAAGGTGGTTGTCCACATGTATATGCATGTCATTATAATATTTTATTTAGTGAAAAAGTTATAAAAATAGTATATTATCTTTTTAGAATGATAAATATATTACTAATATAATATATAATTCATTTATATGACATATAATCAATAAATTTGTCATTATTACCTTTCATGTAGAGCATTAGTGAAAGAATAATCACATTGCATCGTGAGGTGGTAGTCTACTGAACACATGAGAAACGTTGTTGTGTCTAATATGGAATGGAAATAAAAACTCTATATGTGATATAATGAATCTATAATTTTTATAATGATTTATATATTATGTATAAAATTTATATCCATCATAATACCCCACCTTGAGAGGTGGAAATGGAAAAATGAACGACATCGATTGGAAGGTCGGTTGTCCGCCATGCACAAAAATGATGATTTAGAAACCCATTTGATAGAATGGGAGATATGTTTTAGAAAATAAAATTATTATAAAATTATTAAAGTATATAAAAGATAATTATTTTATTAAATAAAAATTTTTTAATAAAAAATTAAAAATGTGGAAAAATAAGTAAAATTAAGATGGTTGTTCGAGAATGTCACCCCTTCTTTGGGGATCTTGTTTTAGTTCAATGTACACCCATACAAGGTAGGATTTATTCCACAAAATATGATTCTAGGATGATGATAGGAAATTTGGGGATTTGTTTTGGTATGTTTGAGAAAATTTGTTTTAATAGTGTGATAATAGGAGTATACTGGGTATCATTTTATAAGTGGGGTGAGCGGCACACTTGTATTTTTTTTTTTGAAAAAGTGAATCCCACCTACATTTTTCTAATGTAAAAAGTGGAAAATAATGATCCATTATTGATATTATAAGATATAATGTAGAAATATTGTCTTTAATGGGTGTTATGAAATTATCTGAGTCATTTTACACAATTTGTTAATTTTTAAAACCACAGTACAATCATTTTTACCTTATTCATTGAAATTAATTTTAAATGTTTTCAGTAATAAATTTGGTTAAAATGTTATATGGACTTATTAGAAATTATAAATTTTTATAATTTCAAATATGTAATATATTTTCTGAATTCAATTCATAAAAATTGAAGATTATATTTTAAAATTAATTATGCTAACACGATGAGGATGTAGGTTTTCAAACTGAAAGAATGTTCAAAAGTATACAAAGTATTTATATCAAAATTAAATATGAAATTTATTACAATGACCAAAATTAGATTAATATACATATAATTTAACTATTTTTTTCATTAAATCCAACTCAATGTGTAATTTATAATTATAAATTTTTTATATGAAACGACAGTTGTAAATTAAAATATGATATTTTTGTCTATTCATCAAAAAATGATACTTCTTTAAAAAACCCAAATTTTTTCTTTAGAGATTTTTTGTATGATGATTTGAAAAAAAAATTTAGTTTTTTCAATTAAATTTCCAAAAGTTTTAAAATTAAATTTTAATTTTATTGTTTAAATTATGGATAATCCTTGTTTTGTTTAAACCTAGTGTCCATTAAATTACATGATATCATAAAAATTAAATTTATAGAAAATTTAATATATTTTATAATATTTCAGTGTAAAATTATGATTATAATGTTTCCAAAGTGGAAATTTTTTATTTCACAATCTCATCATTAATCAATATTGTTTTATGAGTCTCACTTAGATAAATTATTTTATATTTCTACATTAAAATCAATATATTTAATTATTCTCTCATTACTTTGGAAAATAATCAAGTAAAAGTAAATTTTCAACTCTTTGGTACATAAAATGTATGATATATTTTTTTAATACAAATTGGCTACATTTAAATCATTTGTTAAAATAATATTTCATCAAAATCCACGTTTTCTAAAAATGTTGTAAGAGTTATTTATACCTTTCGAATGATTTATTAAATAAATTTTAACCATATTAAATATTTTAAATAAAATTTTAAAGGAATATAAATTTCATTTTCCAAATATTTTATATTTTGATTTTACCAAAAATGTGTAAGGTAACATTATTTCGACCTTTATTGCATAAACAAAATATTCCTCTATCATGATCAATCAATTTTTTAAATATTATTTTACAGGTTTTCAAATGATATTTATAATGAAAGTAATTTTAAAAAAAATTTGGGAACTTTTAGCTTTAAAAATATTTCAATGTGAATAAGCACATTTCCAAAACAATGTTTTTTATTTAAATTTTTATGGTATTTGTATTGTACGACAACATCTACCATTTATATTACTTATAATCCACTAAGGTTATATTTTATTGATCCAACCCATGTTAAATCTCAAGATGTTTTATGATCATATTGATTAGGTAAATATAATTTTATTACAATTCTATATATTACATCATTTTTCTTATGATTATGTTTTTTGATTCGAGAAATTATTATCATTTTGTATGTTAGTTTTGTTAACACGAATGTTCATGTTGATTATGTTTCACCACTTCCATATGCGGGATTCATTTTTTTTGTGATGGGTGGGAAACATAATTAAAAATCGCATTAATTCATTAATATGACTCATGATATTTGTTTTCTTATGAATTTGGATAAGGCCTTACCCATTTATGTTATATGTCTTCGCATAAGTTCATAGCATTAAATGTTTTGCAATAATGCCGTAATAGATTGTTTTATATGTATAAAATTATGCATTCAAGAATTATGAATTTAATAATTATTATTTAATGTTATTATTCTATTAGTTATAATATCTGTATTTATGATTCAATCTCATGTGATAATTAAAATGGAATTATCAGGTCATTATCTATTACTTACATATTAAGATAATGATATTGATTATACCTTATTTCTTCCTTGAATTAACTGTACTCTTACCCTTTCCCTAGGATACTAGGATTTTGGTCTGTGATTGATAAATACTGACACACTACATAGAATAATAGATTTCAAAATAAAAAATTGTTAATTTTTTTTCAATAGTATTGAGAATTTCAAGGACTTAACTAGTTTACTAAGAATATTGAAATATTCGGTCCTTTGGGATGTGATTCCTTGTATCTTATTCTGTTATAAAAAATTATAAACTGGCTCTTGGTGTTTGGGGTCAAGGACACTACAATTGTTTTAATAGAATGAGTTCTGAAAACCTTGAGAACTATATTTTGAAAAAATACATTTTTGATTATAACCTATGATAGGTTGTGTTTATATGTTTAAAAGAAAATCTTAATGTTTAATTGTAGAATAAGGTTTTGGGTTTTTTGAGAAATACATACATGTCTAGAAACTATAATTTGATGTGGTTCTAGAATAGATTTACCAAGGGGTGATAACTTTGAAAAGGGCACATAGGACATATCCCGATCTTCACTTGGTGTTATGAAATGGGCCTTACTACAAACATGGTTGTAAACACCAATGTGATATTCCTAGTACATTCACAATTTATTTAAAATCCATTTTTATTAAATTTAAAATAATTATATCGCCAAATAAATTATTATTAGGATTATGAGATTACATAGGCAATTTTTTTTTCTTATTTTGTTATCTTTTCACAAGTTTTTGGATTATACATTATGTTTCATAATGTTATGATCTAATATAGTGTATTACATTTTTTTAGAAATTTTACACAACATAATTAATGATAACCATTTCAACACATGTAATCCATGTATGGATTTACATCCTTGGAAGGATAATGAATTTAGAGATGGAGCTATAGACATAACTGATCAAATTATAAGAATATTGGTGTATATTACTCAGTTTTTGTGTAATAAACCTTAGTATATAGAGAAACCTATTATTCCACATGATATTTAACATTGTTACACCACTTCATCTGTTAGAATCCTATATCATTCAATGGGAGTACAAAACTATTTTTCTGTGAAATAGATATCTTCCATAGATAAGATATGTCTAACTATAGGATGTAGTGAAATGGAGAAAATTCTCATGGTATTTTTTATCGCTCATGATATATAGATCAATGGAGGACATTGATTCAAAATAGTATTCATTAAGAATAAATATTAAATATCGAATGTATGAATTTCATTGAACTGTTCTTGAAAATATATTTTCTTTGTGACAAATGTGGGTATATGGAAAGACCATTCTTGAGTCTAAGACAAAAAATCAGTAAAATGTTGCTAATTATATATCCAAATATACATGGTTATCAATCAATATAGTAGATACCATATGTCATCCAAAGATCAAGATTGAATATTTCATTGACGGGATTAAGACCATAGTTATAAGGGTTCAAGTATCTAAAACATTCTCATTGTATGAAGACATAGTATCATGAGATATCAAGATATAGAAATAAATCATTATGTCTTATGTCTTCAATAGGAAGCAATATTGTAGATAATGGATGATAAAAAAAGTTAAATTGAACAATGGAAATAAAGAATTTCCCATAAAGTGTTAATTGTGGAAGGAATCACATTGTACATAAATAAAAAGAAAATCAGATTTCTTCATGAGTGTTAAAAAACACTATCATGCTCTGGAATGTTTGGGGTTGGAATAAGCCCTCAAATTTTAATTGTTTAACTATAAAGGGATGGTAAATCATTCAAGATGATATCGCTTGTGTGAAGGGAATATACCATAAATGAGGATATGGATTCAAGGAAAATATTATTATATTTATTGAAAAAGTAGAATGATTAATTGTGGAACACGAACATGGATTCCACAATAAATAAAGATGTATCCCAATTGAAAACTAGGCTTTGGGTGCGCCTCCATATATGCAAAAGGCTACTAACTGGAAACAAGGGTTTAAAAGGGTGATAGTGGGGAGACTTTACCCTCTTATGGTGATAAAAATAATAGTCCATATCAAAATGTAGTAACTAAATAAACACAATATATTAGTATGAGAAAAATAAAACCAATGAAAGTAATATGAAATAGCATAAATAGAATAACTAACAAGACTATGGGTAATAACACTAAAACCCACAATTTTTAAACATCATTTCATAGTAATTCATACATTAAAATAGTTATGCATGGCCAACCATGGCTAACTATCAATACATACATATATAATAAAATATGAAAACTCAAAATGAAACTCTAGTAGATGTAAAGGAACCATCGTGGTCCAGATTTCATCAATACCATGCTAGGTAGTGTGACATGATTTCCAAGGTCTAACTCCTATGAGAAAAGACTTACATGATCTCAAATTTATGATGTTTACACACATCCCAAGGGGACTATGTAGGATATAAGAATAAATTTTACTAGTATTCCACCAACAGGTAGCTATAATACATCCATAATTATATAGGTGTATGCTAAATATAAATAAAACATAATGACACACCCATTTAATAAAATAATTGCTTCCCTTATGGTAAGTATCTATAAGGAAGTTTTCTATCCACTCTGTCCATCGTCAAAACTAGTTGAAAATTGTGCCCCCAACTATATATATAGAATATGGATCATGTTTGTATTAATATTAATTTTTAGAGGATAGGATCCATGGATTTAATAACAAGGTATCACCTGATGGTTAGCAACCCTGTGAAACCTTTGGTTCCACCTATTATCAACTCACTAACTCCTCATTCCATCAATCATGTAACATGAAATACAAACAACAAACCCAATAGATTTCTTGTTCCCTTAATCATTAGATCATAAAATTACCTTCATTATGAATCCCATATCTCCATGTAACAATTATATATATCATTTAAAAATAATAATCACCATTATTTCATCATCTGATGTCCAGAGGAATGAAAAAATCCATCCACCCGTGTCATATCCCAAAAACCCCAATTATCTTGACGAGGGTCAACCCCCAACCAATGGTCTCAACACCAACAATCGATGGATGTGTATAGTGAGAACACCGAATATACTCAATGGTCAACATCATCACTTAATCAACATAATCTATTGGGGCCTCAACCCATAAAAAGTGGTCAACGTCACCTCATTTGAGTCCTATATGTGTGTACATGACTACAATGACATGTATGTCTAAAAAGTTGATATCAAATTACCAAACCACCAATGAAACATCATTCATCACCTTCTTCCCCTACTAACATGTTTTTAAATCACAATGTTCAACATGACCTCACGTAGGATGGTCCATACCCCATCCCGATGACCTCTTCACCTTAATAAGATTAGTAAATCTCCTCAACCTAGTTATCATTGTCACCCAATGTATGTCATGTGAAGACCGAACTGATAAAACAAATCACCTTATACAAGGGAATCCAAATCTCCTTAATCCTTGTGTCAATACAAACATGTTCCCATGGAAGATATAAATAAATACAAACAATTCAATTTAATTGAAAAAACAGATCCCATATATTATTATCATGTGGTCGTAAGACCCTACATGACTATCCAGGTTTTAAATGACAAGGGAATTCAAAATATAATCCTAATATGTGAAATTATTAATATAAAGCAATCAGTTTAATTAATATCATTCTCACTTTATCACACACCCCACATGTAAATAACAACACATTCATAACAACTATAAATTAATAGAAAAAAATTAACTATTTACCTTGTATTAGTAGTTGTTTTCTCATCTCATATATGCCTCTAATTTATGAAAAATAAAAGGATAATACATTTTAGATGATCCCCATTATATTTGGGTAGGAAATCTCACATATATTTACCATTCCGTATAACGATATGATGAAAAAAGAGAAAATGGTGGATTAATGGTCTTATCAAGAAGAATGTTTCACCACCATTAGATCAAATATCAAGGCATGGATGATGGAGTTCCCTCATTTCTTAGGTAGTAAAGAAGGGGGAGACTTATTATTACATTTTATAAAAATGGGATGAAATGGTGTGGAGAAAACAAATAAAGAAGCATGTTAATTTTGGGAATATCAACCAAATAAATTACCTGCACTATTTCAGAATTCAAATTGGTTAACCTTGCAGTTAACATTTGGTGATATGTTCCTATATACCACAAACTCAAGGGAAAGTTTAATGGCCTTCCAAAATGTACAAAAATGATGTGAAATCCCACTGTTAAAAATTTTATAGGTCCTACAAAACACTGAACCCCCACATGAACTATTTGAAAACCATGTCTAGTATTGTATGTGGGTATTCTAGTTACTCCTAAAAGGCCCCATGGTTTTTCCAAAACATGTTTCCATGTCTGAAAATTCCCCAAAATGAGTTTTCAGGCCCTACTGAATTTGAAAATCAATTGAAACCCTGAGGAAATTTCCAATACATAAAACCCATCTAAAAAATAAGTCTATGGTTTAGTAAAATATTTAAAATAGGTTCCAACAACAAAAACTAATGTTTTCCCACTCACAAAGAACTAAAACATTAAAACTGGTATAGGTTTTTTGGACCACTCAAAATCCTAGGATTTTACAATAATATTATTTTGAATTTAGATTTAATAAATATTTTAGAGAATTATTTTATTTATGATTATATCATTATTAAAATCATAAAATTTACAAGGATTGTACTGGGGTAATATTTATTAATGAATTTAAAAGAATTTGTTAAATTTTTCGAAGAAGAGTGATGCAATAAACATTTTATCAGTTGGGAAATATTGTGATTAAGGGAATAAAACCCTTAATATATACTCAACACTGATATAATAATGATAATGATATGTTTATGGAATAGTATTTGAGAATAGAAATTTTTTTAGTGATTTGACGGTTCATGTTATCTTTGGTAGAGTTTACTATATGATTGGATCTATTCAATACATTTATCAAACTGAGATTTTACATTGGGAATAATTTATGTTTTAATTAATTATTTTTGGGATCAAGTTATTAAAATATATTTAATGTGACATTTATAGCCACTTTATATTATTTTTTGAATATAATTATTATTTAGGAGCCTTCAATATTATTTTTGGAATTCAAATTTGTAGTGACATATTTTGGATGAGTCTTAACGGTATGCATATATTCATGGAATTTTTTTAAATATTGATGTCACTAGAACATATCCCTTCAAGGTTTATTCAATACCAACACTCTTCGGTGTGTTTTCTATGTATATACTCTTCCTTAGTCTATAAGCCTCTTAGATCTATCTATCATGATCATGATCCATTGAATATATTCTTATTCTGTTAATCCCATCATGTACAATAGCATTATTTTCCATGTATTAACCACTTGTATGGTTATTATATCATTTCCAATTTTTAATATGTCATTAAAAAATATGTTTATAAAAACCACTACACTTCCACTAAACTACTTTCAAATACACAGATCACATTCATTATAATTGAAACCAATTTCTTATATTGATTTTTAAATTTTAATGTTATACAACCATGATGATTTTTTAATATATAGATACATTTATATATCTTTTGAACATTTTTATCACTTTAAATAGTAACAAAACCATCTGGATGTTTCATATACACATCCTTTTAAATGTGCACATTAAAGATAACAGTTTTGACATCAATTGTACAAATCAAATTTTCATGGTAAGCTAATACCAAAAGATTTTTATATGAATTTACATATAAAAACTAGAGAAATTTTTTTGTTGTAGTAAAATACATGACATTATCAAACCCTTTATCCTCTATCCATGTTTATAGGTATTTATCTTACCATGCATGTCTAGTTTTTCGTTTAATACCCATTTATACCCAATGTGATTTGTATCAACTTGTGGATCAATATGATCCCAGAACTAGTTTGGATATGTAGAAACCATCCTAGAAATAATGTATCCTTTCCATCTTATACCCTCTACAAAATCTAATAAATATTTTAAGATATAGGTCCATTATTTTCAATCAATAATGAGTCACGTTCATTATTGACTAGAAAACCATATCCCTCTTTTCAATTAACCTATTTAGTAATCCTACATGAAACATTTGTTTGAAGAACAACCACTTCCATGAAGACCTATAGAGTTTCTTCCCTTGCCAAATATAATTTTACATGATAATCAACATCATAGAAGTCAATATTCCTCCCCTATCCTCCTTGAGGATTTACTCCATCTCAAAAATTGGGAATGTATTACAATTTTTTCATTATTGTTTTAAGAATTTTATAAATCATATATCATTATATTCTTAGTATTCATTATAAATAAACACTCCATGTATCACGTCTGTAGTTTTTACTTGATCCTCTCTTAACAAAAACCTCAGAAAACCATGTATGATCATGTGAAAAAACCAATTTCTTTCCACACCATAAATCAAATTGAATATTTTTTTCCACATTAGTTGGTAAATGATTTATAAAAAATGAATCCATGTGTAATAAATATTACTGAAAGAATAATGAATGTTTTTCATGAATTATCATCGACATTACCATGACTAGTAGTTTATTTTTCTTACTTTCACTATCACCATTCCACTATGGTTTATCAATTGGTGGGAGCAACGACAAATCACATACTCAGTTGGAAAGATGATAAAGTCTTGGTTAAGACATCCACCACATTGATCTGATCAGTGATTCTTCATCTTATTACAAAACAGATTCCAAACATCATTATTGAACACTTTGAACATCAAAAAGTATTATAACCTGTGCCTCATCTTGTATATATAACAATTCCCACTCAATTCATTGGTAAAAGTAATGAATTGTGATATCCAAGTTCTCGAATCCACTTAAAATATCTACAAACATCATTGTGTAACAATTATAGATGTCATATTTCTCTTTCACCATAACGCTAATGAGTGTTTTGGTAATCATTCATATAAACTTCTAGGTCATATTTTATGTTGATTAATGTCATAAGAGTCTAAAAAAAATATTTATTGAGCTTCATCAAATTATTATCATTTATATGACAATGAATTTGATGTCACAACTAGGTGACAGACGAGTTATTCAAATTTTTTCATTAGTAATTGAAAATATTTTTATTTAATAATTTAATAATTAAATAAAACTATTTAATTATGATATACCAGAGTATATACTATTTTATAAAAGTACCAACTCTTATTTAAAAAATAAAAAAACTATATCCATTCTTAAATTGAATGGAATATGATATTCATGGTATCACTATGAACCTAATAATTATTATTTTAAACAAAAATCAATCTTTTATGAAATGTAATATGGTAGTATAAAATTGATTTATAAGATAATATCACTATATCGGTAGCCTGAAATCCACCAAGCCTTTAGGAACATTTTGAAATATTCCTTATTCATGTAGTTTTATGGAAATGTGAGTAGCACATGAAATATTTTTTCCCAACTTATAGATATAAAAATATTATACTTATTAAAGAACATACCCAAATCCCGACCATGCTTATTGTTATGGGTGGAAATCCACTTTTAGAGGCCCTTTATTGCACACTAAAGACATACCCCATCACATTTTTTCCTTACTCCTCAATATTCTACATATTGGAATTACAATTCTCCAGATCCATAAACATTTGATATTTTTTTGCCCCTTTTCCTTGTTCATCCACTTATATTCACTAGAAGGACCATGATTTTTATCATTACCAATGTATTTAACAACATGATGAATAAGAGTATGAATATTTGGAAGTTACTTCTCACCATTTCAAATATTATACTTCATAATAAAACTAGATATTTTTTAGGTTGTTATTACATAATCTGATTTGTATGTAGCACATCTTGGATCTCGACCCCAAAGATATCGGGGTGCCCAATATAGCCAACAAACGTAACTTCCTGTGGCTCAACCAGGGACAAATATATGAACATACACATGTATTATGAATTGGAGATCTCTATAACATTGATCTCAAATTCTATTGATATATATCTTGAAAGTGATAAATATTAATATATGCTTTCGTATCCAGATATTTCTTTAGATCCTCGTTAAAAATGGAAGATATCCTAATACCATTTACATCAATTGAATCACCATATACATAAAATAGAGATATATTCTATCCTCACTAGACCCTTTATCAAGAATCATAGGAAGTGGGGTTTCATGCATGTATAATTTTCATTTGTGAAATAGTATAATGTGCAAACACATATGACATTCTTGGAAATTGATGCTGGCTATAACGATATCCTTTACTTGTATGAATCACAATGATATTACCAAAGCCATTTTATATTACATCTCTAAAAATTATGAGTAGATGAATAGTTCTTATTAAATTACAATTTCATAATAAATTAAAAAATAATTAAATTAAATTAATATCCCACTATTTTTTCAAAACCCAAAGTCCCTCACCATCAGCTTTTTAATGTCACATTGCATAGATAATGTAGTTTCATGGATCCATATTCCCGTTATCATTACTTAGATATGATCCTAAAATTTTATTTGAAGGTTATTTGAGAGGTCTGGCATTTCAACTACATTAACTCGATGCACCATCATTAGTAGAGTGTAATCCCTAATCATAATACCCTAAATAAAGTTTTTATCAACCCTTTCCTCTTAGTTACACCAAATGTTTCCTGGAAAATCATCCCTTTATGTGATATAATTTATGTCAAACCATGAATTCAAGATAAATGTTGTATAAAAATACAAATTACCCCAACATGGGTTCATTAACCTCTTTGTACTATGTGGTAAATTATAGATTATGCAGTAGAAGGTTGTACCAATATAATATTTTTATTGAAAAATTATTGTTTCTTATACTTAAAGGAAATTTTTCACATTTGATTAATATTAAGTGGATTTCACTTTATTCATTAACCATGACTGATCAATCATTCATACATAACCTAGTTAAATTTTATTAAATATTGTATACCTATTAATTCATTTGTTAATGATTGTGTATAATCTACAAACATATTTAGTTTACAAATAAAATCATAGAAATATAATATAAGTGGAATGATTATTAGATTATACAAGGGTTATTTTATCTAGAAGTTGATAATATAACCATTTAGCCTTTAAATGAATACCTTAATCCATAGCTTAGTCTGTGATGCAACATTCCTCCTTAGATCCTATTTGTCAGGATGACTGGTTTCACCTCATATTCTGGACTTAGACATCCTCATATCACCTAGGATATATATCCATATGTTATTTACTCACATATAGGCGAGGGGATCAAATGGACTGGGTAAAGGGGTTTACATAAAAAGAAACCATTAGCAAACATACCACTACATTATAAGAAATATTGGGTGACATGTTGGACATTAATATTAAATTAATCATAATAAATTAAAAGTGACCAATCATATACACATGGTTGTTCTAATCGAATTATCATCAACACATTAAGAAATTAGCATAAATTTTTAATCCAAAAATCAATTACTTCAATTCATTCTTTAATTAAAATAATTAAACATGATTTAATATAATTAGTCCCATATATCGTAATTTCATCTTATCATCTTTAACTCACCATCATTTATATTTAAAAAATTAATATCAATTAAAATTATTTATGTACAAAAGTTTACATAGATAAAAGAAAAAGTTATTATACAAAAGTTAACATAGAATTGATTTAATATATAAATACCAATACTATGACATGGAGTATACTATCAAATAATAGAAACATGTAATACATGTCAATATATTAAATTATATATTTATGTTTTCTCCATATAAAAATGATAAAACTATGAAAATAATATTACATGGAGTGTCCAATAGTACTTGTCCCATGTCCATAACACATGCATAGGAATTGGTTGTGTTGCCCCCCATGGATTAGTTTGAGGTAGAAGAAATGTTTCTTATATTACATAGAATATGACCTATATGTTTAATGTAATTTTTACCCCTATGTTGCGTATCTGATTCATATCATATTGGGACACCTGGTTTTCTCATCCATGAAAAACAAAGTACAACACATCATGTGCAATCATGACATGCCCTGTAGTTCCTAAAGTGATGTGATAGTCGGTCATGATATACATAGGGATCTAGTTTTATCAAATCATAGATATGATTTTGTCAGATTTGTCCTGATATAGAATGATACCAATGAGATACACTATAAAAACATGAATTTATGATATAGACAACGTTTTGCCTTATATTGTTTGGATAGAACCATCAAACATCCAAATGGGGTATCAGGATGTTTCTTCATTTTAATCTCAAAATTTTATTGGTAATATTAGAGAGACTGAATAAAAGATAAGACAGTGATATTCAGGTATTAAATTTAATTTATTTTACAAATAACAAAAGTAAATCACATATAAAAATATATTAATAAAAACTAATTATAAATTAATCATGTAATCGCTCTGATACCAATGTTATGTTTCATGATCATTAAAAGAACATCAAAGGGTACGACTAACTCATCCATTTTAGTGTTATTTTATGTATAATATTCGACACACAAGAAAAAAACATATACAACGAAAACAATTGATTACATGACTAGTAAAAAAATTCAGAACAAGAGGAGGATATTCACATGTAATATTAATTAATTGACATGTAGATGAAGAATTTCTTAAACATGTAATTATACCAATGTGGATGATCTTTTTGACTATTTACCAACAAATAATAATTTTAATGTATTATAAATGTAATGAAATCCCTCTATAAGTGATCTAAACATGAACCAAGATCTATTAACATTGCCTTATTATCATCGGTTTATTTCATAAAAGATCATGATCACTTTTATTGTTAATGGTTCATCAGAGAATAATTATTCTCAAATATAGAAGAGATCTGAATTTTCTCTCAATTTATCGAGTGTGGAAGAAGTGAGAAAATATTATATATCTCAATATCACTCTCTAGTTCTTGAAACAGTTTGCCTCTATCTGTTGTGCATGACAAGAGTATGTATCGAATGTGATATAAATAGATTATTATTATGGCTAGACACGGGTTTGAAAATTGCACAAAATGACATTCCATCTTTATAACTCATAGTTGACCCATGTCCATTAATAAAAATAATTATATTATTAATCTATTGACATTTATAAAGATTTAGAATAATATTAAATATCACTTATAACATTTCAAATTAGACTATAAATCTCAGTCCACATTCTATCATCGAAATTTACCAATCCTTGAATAATGGACACTTATTTAATAAATAAATATCACTATATTTTTTCTAATAAATATATGAAATATTATATTCTAAAAATCATTCAAATAAATATTTATTAATTTTTAACTCACTTATTATTTTTAATAACATCCAATTAAATCATTAACATAAAGAATAACCAAATAAATATTATTTACGGTAACATGTAAAATTATATACATAAATTGAATATAGATTCTAGATACACATAGTGTGATACCCTTTATTACTCTATATGAATGGAATTCAGAATAATCAACTAAATTACGAGGATAGGGTCATTGAACATGCATAATAACCCATAACGAATGAAGATAATCTCTCAATTATGTCCAACCTCTTTCGAACACTTACCATGAAATATAAACCATTTATTATGGTATCTCAAATAAATATGGTTATCTGTTCTTGCTAAAAAAATATATTCTAATCATCTCTTTCTTTACATTTTAAATCAAAGACATTCCCACCAAAAACCATGACCATGGATTTCTAAAAGTAGTTGTATTCCCACCAAAGGGCTTGGAATAGAAACAATCATCAAGATATACAAGGGATTATTCATTTCTCTCATTATAAATTAGTGAAATATCACTCATGATACCCCCAATTTATCATCACATGATATGAATATACGAAATTATAGTTTTAACCAGTACAGGAATTTTTAAGAGTCATGATATAAATTAATGATAATCTTAATTTGAAAGGATCAATTCATATATCCACATATAGAAACATGTAATGGAACATAAAAATATTGATTTATGATTGATGAGATTATTCTCATAACTCATATCTTAGAGATTATGACAGGAAAATAATAATTTATTTTTTCTCAATGGATTATGATCCTCTTTCTCTGGATAGCGTATATAGTTCTGTTTTTATTAGACAATATAATCTGGCCAAAGATTATATATTCAAGAAAATTATTATTGAAACTCTAGTTTCTCATCATATTGCAGTACCGCTATGACCATTCTGTTTGACATATATTCTTAGGACATTATTACAAACAAATTTCATAAAAAGGAACATTCATGATGTGAAGAGAAACTTCATTAATAAATAATATATATAATCAAGTACTATGAAAGTTTTTTTATCATACCAACCCCAACATGATCATCTATCATTTTAAGGATAATTTTGAACTACATATGTATTTTAATTCTATTATATGTGTTTTAGTACATAATAATATGCGATAATAATCACAAATGGTTTCAAATATACTAAAAATTAGATATATCCCAATTACGTAGAAAAATGATGAAGTATTTTTTGAAGAGATTCACGGTATTCTCCTAGATCATGATGTTATCTTTCCAATTGAAATTATACACTTTTTTATGCTATACCGAATAATACTTATAGAATAGAGCCTATTTTATTTTAAAAATTATTGGATCACATATGATAGAATTTACGAAAGGGTTTTATATAAAAAAATTCAATATATGGTTCAACTATAATTTTTTAATAATTTTTATAGATCCTTGAATTTTTCCGTTGATTATCATAAGAATAATTAAATCTTGATAAAAAATAGAAATTTTAACACTTTATTGTTGACATGTTTGATAAAATTATTGGGGGATACATTTATTTTAAAAGTATAACATTGATTTGAAAAACATTGGCAATGGGTAAAACCCCATGATATACTAAAGGAATCCTTTTATAATGTATATTGTCACTATGTATTCATAATGATTCTATTATAACATTTAAATTCTTATACTATCATCACAGACTTGATGTATATAATTGTAATTATAACCTTGTTAAATTCATGGTATTATTTTAATAAGATGTTATAATATTTTCTAAAAGTAAGGTTTAACTTTAGATGCTTTTAATGATTGGGGTGGGGAATTTAAAAAAGAATAAATTGAAGGTGAAATTTCACATGTTATTTTTTTGGCCGAAAATGATTCTACATTATGTAATTTAATCATTAGTGAGTTTATATGAGTGGATCCCTTAAGAAAATATGTTATTTAATATTGGAAAAAAATAAAAATTGTGATAGATTTCTATAACTCTCATGGATTAGGTGGATATTATGGATTTTGCGTGAGAATTGGGTCATGCTTTTAAAATAAACTATATAAGATATATCAGAAGAGTTAGGTTTCATTGGATGGAATAATGTAAAGTCAATTTCAAATAGATTAATTAAACGATGGTCGTTTCAATTTTTATCACACTTCTATACGGTGGAGAAGGTATTGTGATATATAATGATGACCAAAAATAGGATTAGGGTTTTTCCTTACAAAAAATAACATGATAAGGGCTTATATCCTAATGTAATTAAATTAATATGTGAAAAAATATCGTACAAATGATTTTGTGTTAATAATGTTGTTTTTTCCATATGTATTAATATTAATTACTCTATAAAGAAATTTTTGATATATATTCTGATCATGGGATCTTAATAATTTTTTCTCACCAAAAAGGTTTATCGTTTTCTAAAAGATATGTTAAAAGTTCACTATATGTTATGAAAGGTCAGTACATTACCATACATAGAAGGGTAAAAAGGTGGATGTTATACTTAACAAAAATAGTTATGCAACCTTATCCATAACGAGGATAGAAAGTAACCCAATAATAATTTTCTTTTAAATTAATGACAAGGAAATCACAAGTAAATATGAATACTCATACCTTTACCAAATGTTTTCTCAATCAACATTCCATATAATGTTCAGGGATGTGAAAATGATGTTATAGATATAGAAAATGTTTTGGTAAATATTTTTAATTTAATTAGAAATTATATATTTATAGGAATTACGATCAAAATATTTGCAATGTCTGATCTATAACATAACCAATGGATTTGTTAGAAGATAGCCATAACTCATCATTACATACTCATCAAGGATACAAAATTCTATATATATATATATATATATATCTAAAAGATCCTACAGTGGTATAAAATGAATTTATAGAGAGTAGAGTATGCATCATGATGTTTTTATCCCATAAGTTAATGATATATGTCATATGTATAAATGATTGTTAAAAGTATTACTGATACCCCTTTAAAAATGTCATAACAACAACATGGATTTAATTTTAGGATTCCCAATACCTATAATCGATATAATAATATTTAGTTTTTGGTTTAACAACATCAATGTTTTTCACATTTCATTACTATTTGGGTGGATTTCTCACTCGATGGACATACCTGATTATAAAAAAGGAAGTTGTAAGGTTTTAAAAGTACCACTTTAAATTTTATCTGATTAAAATCCATGATATTCCATAATTTTAAGGAGATATATTTAACATGTATTTACTATAAGATTTATATTTATAATTTTTTACCATCCTAAATTTAAGAAACCCTAGAATATGTTCTAAGATCATTCTTTATGGATTACTATTGCCATTAGTATCAATATCTTCCATTTTTGGAGTTATCATTTAAAAAACATATAGAAACATATGAGTATTTGTATAGGAGAGGTGTATAAATACAACATATTAGTTTAAATTCTGTGAGTTCAATCTATTGTGGTTACATAATTATTAATAAATTTCTTATAATATTCAAACCATTAATTGGAATCTAAAAGAAGAAAAATGATGATAAAGGATATATGTTAATAATAACTTATGATCTTTGGTGTTTGAAGTTAGTGATGTGAGATTTCATCGAATATTAGAATGGATGAGTGTTATAATAGTGTTTAAAAAGTTAAATTAGATCCCCATATATATCACCCCCTTAAGAGTTAAGATCAATTTGAAATTATTTCTTACCATGTTATGATTCCATAAAACCTACCTCACGTTCATGACGTGTTTTATGTATCACATTTATGATAGTACATACTTGGTCCATAACAAGATCAAGACTCAAAGTGTATACAATTGGAAAATGTTATTTCTTATGAATAATATCTTGTGGATCTCTTTGCTTGTTGAGATAATGTTCTATGAAACATGACCACCCATTTGGTCAATGAAGAGTGGATAAATTATATGTTTGAGAAAGCAATGTGCAAACACAAGGATGTTGTGTGAGAAAACTAATCTCATATATTTTCTTCTAATAAAATTATTTGGGAAATATTTTTAGGGGAGATAGAAGGAAGAAAACGTTATAATTTGTATTAATTCCTTTTATGATATCTCATGTCATGGATAGATAATCGTACAAAAACAAAATAAAAAACTTTTTTTTTATTACGGGATAATATTACAACATAATTTACATTAAATAAATTATAATTAATTTTTATTAGAAAATATTATGTAAATTATAAGAGAAATAAAATAATAATTAAATAAAAATAACATGAATGTGGAATCTTCATCCACATGATCTTTCTTGAAGATCATAACGCCTATTGTAATTTTCAAATGAAGGAAAAAGATTAGAAATATGATAGAAATTTTTAGAGAGGCATTAATGAAAAATATTAATTGATTTAAAAGATGTAAATAAGGTTATATATTGGGATTATAATTGTTATATATCCATTGTATATATATATATATATATGATAATTTAGAATACATATAGATAATGGGTAACTGAAAAAATTATAATGTGTATAGAATATCAATTAATAAAATTAATTAAAAATAATATATTTCATATATATATTAAATTACTAATATAAATTATGTTAATATTTAATGATAATATATTAAAATTTTACAATTAATTAATTAATATATTGCTTTTATATAAGAAAAATTATTTTCCTAAGGTATTATATATTTATATTTCAATTGTAAATTTCATATATTTATATATTGAATTTGATAAAATAGATTTTATATATTGAATCATGGTATCAAAATTTAGTGATAGGGTTAATTTCATTATTTATAAAACCAATTAATTAATAAGGTGAATAGTAAATCATGTTTGTAAATTTTGAAAATAGAAATATACAATATATGTTTAAAATAATAGAAAATCTCATAAAAAGGTCATATAATAGAGTAAATCTAGATAACCATTTATTACATACACATACAGGATACTTTTCAAATTAAAATAATCATTCATATCCTTTACGAGATAAGGAATTATAAATTCTATACACAAATTTACCTTCAAAAGATTCTTATTGTACTCATTCTATTCTTATTATACTATTTTAATTTATATTAAATTCCAAAAAAATTTCTCTTTTAAATTATTATATCATGTATGGTATCTAATCGGCCAATTTAGTAGGCCTAAAACCACATTTATATTGTTATTCATTATGAAAGAACATAGTCAAAACACTTACATTAATGAATCTCAACTGTATTCATAATTTTAATAATGGGTGAGTATCAAATCATGTATAATATTAATATAGGACATTATTTGGTAATTTTTGTAAATATATGGTTTTTAAATTGTGTAATATAATAAAATAATCATCATAAAGTGACTTAATATAAATGAAAATGTTACTACAAACATGCATGTTTCGAATTAAATACCTTCAAACTATACTTGTATCAAAAATAAAATGAACATTGAAAAATATAAATTATTTTAATACCTTAAATATTATGTTAAAGAATATCTTATCAAATATTGAACAATTATTAACACCTCCAAATCAATACTAGTATTCAATATTCAGATCTACTATTGTTTTTAATGAAAATATACAAAAAATGACCAAAAATATATATCATTAATGGCTATAGTTTATTAATAAATAATTTATTAATTCCATTTGATTTTATTAATTTCATTTTTAATTATTTTATATTGATTATACAAGGGGTTTGAGAGAATATTAGGAAGATAGGAGAAAAGGTAATATTTTCCCTACAAATATCTATTTTAAATTGGTATTATCTACGTATAAATTTTCATTAATGAACTTGTATTTAATTTGTAATGAAATAATTATTTCGCTTATAACGTAGTTATATTTCTGATTATCATGCCTCTAATCATTTTCCTTCTCGTTGATTTATACAAATTTTATTGTAACATTTATAAGGGAAGACATCCTAGTCTTTCTATTTTTTGTTGGAATACTTCTCTTACATGTTCTTGTTCTTTTATTTTTTTCATTGATAAATTATCTATTCTTCTCCTTATGTCTATAAATTATTATCTTATATTTATATGGACCTATACTTACTTAATTTTGTGTGAAGGAAATATTTTATCTCTATTAAATTACATTTTTTTTCTTGGTTACATTCACAAACCATTTTCATCAATTTTATTTAAAAAGATTCTTTTTAAAAAATCCTTAATCCATTAAAGTTATTCTTATTAAATTTCATTTTCATTTTCAAAAAATTTTTAATATATAATTTAATTTCAATAATTTATCAAAAATTAATATATATTTCTTCTTATTTTGTAATCTATTTTTTCATCTCCTTCTAAAGGGGGGTTTATCATATAAGTTTCCATTAAATATTCTTATCTTATATTATGGATATGTTTTAATGATAATTTTTTTATTTATCTATATAGATTAATTTTTTCCTATTATATTATTTTTATGAAACCTACTTCATTATATTGGGTTTATTGTACTATAAGTTACTTATAAAAGGATTCATGTTTATGTGGCACACAAAAATATGGTTTATATTTATGTGATGGTTGTGGATAAAACTATGTATCCCTCTAATTAATTGGGAAAATATGTTATCTCATAATATTATACGTAATGTTATATGATATGTTATCTTATCCCACAATATTTTTTGACATGTTTATCCATAATGTGATGATGGATTTAGCAGAAAAACCTGAAATATGTTTTTATTTTATGAACTTGTGTATGTATCAAAATACAATTGCTTTGATATATTTATATTGTAACTCATGTACATTTATATGGTTTTCACTCCTTTTGATATGATTTTAGGATTACATTCACATAACTACATGTTCGTTTTGTGTATACTTTTATATGGAAACCAATGTTGATTCAGTTTATATATCCCATGATTTACAACGTACTGAATATTTATGACCCCCATTTTCATATGTTCTTATTCCCTAGGTGATGAAGTGAAATATTACATATGATATATCTATGATGGAGAAAAGTGTGATGCATATGTGGACGAAATATATTTTATGTTATAAAATGAGATTTTTATATATCTTATATTTAATGAAACTAAACATTTTGGATATAGGGGTGTGATTTTCTTTTGAGTTATTATGGATAATCAAGTATAGTTATGTAACATGATTGAATGTTATGGTTGGGTTATCTTTGTGAAAAAATTTCATCACATAAAAATGTTACATGGTGGAATAATAATAATTAAACTAGCTCATGTCTTTATATATAAGTTCATCAAACCATGAATGTTTAATGGTTTTTATATAAACAACGTTTCGCCTTAAATTATTTAAATTTAGAAATCTTATGAAGAATTTTGGTACATAAATATTATAACCATTAATATAAATTTGAATAAACTATAATTTAATTTATTTACAAATTTTACTTATTATTATTCACACCTAGGGAAATATTATTTAACATTTTTGAGGAAAATTTTCTAATACTCTACCTTAATTATATTTATTTAATTTTCTAAAAAATTGTATCTCTAACCATCCCGGAGCCTCTCCCATTATTAATGGGTCTAACTCTTATACTAATAAAAATATATAGCCACACATCATTAAATATAAAGATATATCGTTATTCATATAAACTAAATACTTCCAATGAATATAAAATATGTTATAGAATTTCTTATCATCTAATATATTATAAAATAGGATTTATACTACTGTATTCATTATTTAATTATTTATATACATATCATGAACTATCATGGATAAAAATTAATTTGACTTTCCTAGATTGAAATTTGATACCATAATTACCATCCTTGTCATTGGAAAAATTATATATTTTTAAATTTATTTAATCTGAAAAATCATATCTTGATTGACCTAAAAATATCAGACAACTAATGAGGCACGTTAATTATGATTCATCTATATGAATATAATTTTCCATAGTATTCATAAAGTATCAAATTCAGAAAATAATTACAACCATTTATAATGATCTCACATTAATTAGGATTCTTCTCTATGAATATAACATATCACATTAGCGATATTTTTTTTATTTTATGTTTTTTTTAAATTTTACATCTGTTATTTAGTGAATTTTATATTTATTTTCAAATTAATTTTTTACGAGTTTCTTTTGAAAACTGATAATGTATTTTTTTTACTAGGATTATTATTTTTGACATTAATGTAAATTAAAATTTCAATATATTATATATATAAAATAATATGTTTATAATGATTTTCAATTTTAAAAATTGACATTAATATTATATTTGACATTAGTTGTTAATTATAGTCATTGTAAAGTTATGTTTTGAAATAATAATGACATAATTAGAATCCTTTCTTAGCATTATTATTATGGAAAAATGGTTTTCATGTCAGTTTTCCAATGTTCGATGAAATATTATATTCATAACAATATTTCACAATAGTTATTTAAAATATATATGGGATTTTTTTTTGAATCCATAAAATATTTCTTCTATATATACCAAATAACTAAAACTAATGGATACAAACACCAACAATGAAACTATCCTAGAAATAATTTATATTTTTTTAATATATGTACATTTTTATTTTACACAAAATAATATATAAATATATACCAAATTAAAAAAATATAAGTAATATTAAAATTGAAACTAAATATTAATTAAATATATTAAATAATAAATCCATATTCCTCATAGTTTCTTCACATTTTTTGCAGAAAATGATTGTTACATAAAAACCAAAAAATAGTTAAAATCAATTTAGATGAAAAAAATATATTATATTATAAAAAATATTTATTCATTGAGGAAATATTTTTAAAATATTAACATTTTTTGATGATGGTCATTTTATATATAATTCACATCAGAAAATATAAATACAATATGATTATACAATGATGTTGAAAATATTGTTTAAAATAAATAAGAAATAAATTGGTGACAAAATTTTATTAAATCAATATTTTTTTTCTAAAATAAAATTCACCTATACAGATACATATTTATTTTTCCCATCATAATTTACTAATGTTAGAATAGTATTTATTATCTAATTTAATTTATATTAAAATTTATTAAATAAAATAATATGATTCAATCTTATTATGTAATGACAATTTATAACCTTTTTTCTAATATATATATATTTTCATGCTCTTCACTTACTATAGAGTATCACCAATAATAAATGTTTTTATGATGATAAAATGTAGACAATATAAAAGTATCAATGAAATATAAATACTAAAAAATGAGTGATAATATAATTAAACATTTTATTAAAATTGTTTTCATACATCTCATGTTATATAGTCATCCCATAATTTATTTCCTCAAAATTAAATAAAATTGTGACATAGTAAATAATTCCATATTGCATTATAGTTAATAGTATTAATGAAATTAAATCGGAATAGATAAATCAATAAAAAATTCTGAGTCTTTTTGGATATAAAATGGATTGACTATTCCCATTCACAAAATGATATTAGAATATAATAATTTTTGTTCAAAAAAATGGAAAAAATTATATTAAACTAAACAAACGTTGAAAATATTTAATACAATATAATGACTAACATATAAGAAAATAAATGATTTGTGATATATGTATTTATTATATTTAGTAAATGGTCATATAAACAAATATTTTAGGTCACCAAATGCTGATAATAATCATTAATTCAAAAAAATTCGTTGATAATGTAAATAATTTGGTTTATAGATGAGAAGTATTATCTAAAAGCAAAAGAAACCAAGTTTCTTCTTTTGGCATGTTGAATGTTTATTTTTTAGTATGCCAATAACATAATATATATAAAAAATATTCAAAAAATTTAAAATATAATAATAGTTAAAAAAAATTCTATGTGTGAAAAATATTCATTTATCAAATTATTATGGATAACTAGTGTAAAAAATTATTCAATTTCTATCTAATTATATCTATTAAATAATTAGAGAACAATGATTTAGATGATGTATTTATAATATCATGTACCAATGATATAACTCTATATACTAATTATGGAAGTTATCCATGATATAATGTATTATCCTATATTGTATAATATGTTATTTGGGATCTTTAACACATAATTCATAGTATGTGGTCAAAAGCTGAGGGTGTAGAGGATAAAAGCATTCATGTTGAAATTAACATTATAAGTTAGATATCATTGAATTCCCCATTGACCTAATCCTATTTCCAATTGACTACGCTATCCTCGAAACATATGTTTTCAAACTATTTAATTCTCACATGTATGTTTCTTCCCTGAATGTAGTATTGGGATCAATGAAATATTTCCCAATACACACACAGTCCTTATATCATTGTACAATGATTGATTACTTATCATTTCCTAATGTTATAACATTAATGTCCTTATAACCCTTATGTATGATGGATCCTTGTATAATCTACTCCAAACGAAAATACTATGATGATTTTTTGAAATTTATATTATTATAATAATATTTAATTTGGTTTAAAAAATTAATCATCAAAATAGTTATTTATTGAGATTTTTTATCTAATATGTATTTCCACTGTTAAATTTCTCCAAAAAATTTATATTTTTTTGGGTGAGTAGGGGGTGAAGGGTACTAACCTCAAAGGACAGAGCTTATTGAACAATTTACTACATGAAATTTGGAACCCTCATTTTCTCTTATAGTTATGCATAACCACCTCATGAAAAGGAATGTGGGTATACGCTCATTTCCTGGATCTCTTGGTGAAATATTTTCAATCAACGTTATTTAATGAAAATATAAAAAAAATTGTAGTGATAACAATGTTTAATTTATATAATTATTATTATAATTACCATATATTTATCTTAATTTTCTCCATAAAAAAACGTCTCCTATGTCCCTTTATCTAAAAATGCATATTTATTGAAAGGAATAACATATTTTTTCTCCATATAACTATAATAATAGTTTAATATTTATTTTAAATAGCACTAAATATTTATACTTAAATATAACCAATTCTAATTGATAAAAAATTGGTTTTTTATTTTATTATTAAAAAATTAATTAATTTCGTTAAAACCATTACTCCACTATTGAATTGACCCAACATTATGACTAGAGTCTTGAAGCCCAAATCATATCACCATAAGGCCTCAAGTGAATTCTTCACTTAATTGTAGTTGTAAATTAGTATTGTGGGATAACGAGGAAATATTGGGGAATGAATTTCCCTCCAAATATACCTTATTCTAGTGTGTTTATCTTTTAACTCATAATCTTATTGTTGTTGTTATAAATATAAAATGAACAAAATATGCTTTAACGCATAAACTAAATTAATTATAATAATATTTTACTGATTTTGTATCAACATTTATCTAGATGAATAAATATGGGACTTTTCATAATGAACATAACTATTTTGACCATGGCATATAGTTATTTTAATCTGTATAGTATTTAATTAAAATTCCATTAAGCTAGTTTCAAAAGAAAACCATTTTCATTTCAAAATGATTTCCAATGACAATATTATTATAGTAGACATATCTTAAATTTATATCTAGTTAATGATAAAAATTAGATCCCACAAATAAACTACTATGATTTGAAAACCTATACATATATTTATTATTAAAATACATATTTCCCATTTTCTCTTTATATATTTAATTTAACATTACTTTTAATGCTACAGTGGTAACCAAAAAATTATAAAATTCCATAATTCATAAAATATATATTAAATAATAAATCTAGTAACAAAGACCATAATATGGTTGGGCCAACCCAAAGTCCAAGTGAACTCGATAGGGAGAAAATTACATTCAAGTTGATGCGTAAACCTAACCGTTAGGTTGAATTTTTTATGGAGCCTATTTGAATTGGAAAGTGATCATTGTGAGGGGTTTTTTATTTATAAAATATGTTTATCAAAAAGGAAAAATATTAGGGACATAAATAAACACATTTAATAAAATTGTTGAGAACCCTATTTAAAAATATTAACATTAAAAATAAATACCAACGATATATAAATATCCATTATATATTAATTAAAATTAAAATTAACATTATAATATCATTTTTATATATTATTATTGACATTTTTTATATATTTTTTAATGAAAATAATACATAAAATTATATAGAAATATATATAAAAATATAGTGGATCAATTTTAATATATGTACCTAATTTATATAAATTACAAATTTATAAAAATTGTTTTCTAAAAAATGATGTTATTATTTATTAATGTATGATAAATCAAACTAAAAGTAGAAATAAAATAATAAATAATATTTGGTTTATATATTTATATAAGAATTTTTTATATACGTGTATGTTTATATGTAAATATATATATATATTAGATTGTTTGTTTGTTTATTATATATATATATATTATTTATTTACACTGAAAATTTAATTTTTTTATATTTTACACAATACAAATATTATTCATAATATAATTATTGAAAAATTAATTGGTGGATACATATATACATATATATATATATATATATTATACACACTTAAAGGATTTTTTTATTAAAATTTTAGATAAAAATTATATATAATTTGTAATTGGATTTCCAATACAATATCCTAGCATAAAATTTGAATGAAAATATTCAATGGAAACATATATACTGTAAACATAAATACATTATGTGTGTTTGAATACTTGAACATGTTTGTATATAATATATATATATATGTACACAATTCCACATAAATTTGTAATGGTAAATTATATTTAAAATAAATATATATATATCATTTATATATAAAAACATTGACGATTGAATTTTTTTTAGTAGAAATTTTTAGTGAAAATTTTCTGTGTAAATTTACACTATAATATTTTAGTACAAAATTATATTGTATGAACGCTTTTATTGTGAAATTTCTATTGAAAATTAAATGTTGATTTGATATTTACATGAATTTATATTTTTATACACTATTTAAATAGTATATATTTTATTTATGAAATATTCATTGAAAATTGTCCTTGAAAATGTTCAACGAAAGGATGCATGTATATATGTATTTATGCACTAGAAATATGCTGGGTAATTTTCCACAAGAAAATTACAGTATAAATAAATATTTTTACATATGAAAATATGTATATATTTATATAATCATACAATTATGCACTATAATTATCCTTAAAAATTTCCGATCTAAATTTCAACTATAAATTTACAAAAAAAAATTCATTTATTATTTTAATTTATATTTCTCCTAACAAGTATACAAATTTCCTGATATAAATTTTATCAATAAAATTAAATTTTAATATTAAATTTTATATTGATATTATTATCATTTTTGTAATTTTTAGTGAAAATATATTAAATATATATATAGTAAAAAAATGTATATTGTGAATTTTAATTAAAAAATTTCATTAAAAATTTAATGTGGAAATTTACACTAACAATTTTAGTAGAAAATGTACAATTATAATTTTTATTATTTTACAAATATTCATTATGAATTTTCAGTGAAAAATGATACATTATTTTTGTATATGTGTATAAGTTTTTTATATAAATCTAAATTGTAAAATTTTTATGAAAATTATCAATAAATTTTTTATTTTTATGTAATAGTATATATAAATTGAATATTTAAGTGAAAATTTGAACATAAATTTCATATTGAAATTTTCTATACAAATTTATATTAAGAATTTGTCATTTATATTTTCAATATAAAATTATATTATTTTCTCTGTTAGAAAATTTGAATTTATATTTTATACATTTATTTATATTTTATTGATTGTAATGAATTTTTTGTGTAATTATTGTAAAAATAATACTGAAATTTTCTTATGAAATTTGAACTAAAATTTTCCATAGAAAATTTAGAGTAAAATTTTCATGTGTGTATTTGTAAAGAATAATTTAGATGAAAATTTACATTATTTATTTATTTATTAGTATATTAATATTATAATTTTAAGTGGTGGTAAATTTTTACCATAAATTTAGAATATAAAATTACACTATATATATATATTTTATTTTAATTTATACAGGAATAAATAGGATTGTATGCATGTATTAAATTAGAATTATTCCCTATAAATTTTCATAAAAATTAAATTTTATATTAATATTAGGAAATATGAACACCCATATATATATGGTCACACAGACACATAGTTCGTAAAGATATACGTTGAAATTTATATGGAAATATGTATGAAAAGTTACCAATGAAAATTTACACTAAAATATTCTAATTTAAAACATTAATTCATATTTCTAGTGATAAATTTAGTACAATTTTTTTATATTAATCTAATCTCATTGAAATTATATGTAATAATTTTATGAAGAAATTTATGCTAGAAATTTCATGTATTTGGTCATATTATAAATAGTCATACGAAAGTTTTAGTTACTTTTTTTAGTGAAAAAGTAAATTGCTAATTAATGTATTAATATATTTGGTTTGAAAATTTAAACATGGATTTATTTTATGATTTTGGAAATTGGATTTAGAATATTAATTTTCAGGGTAATATTTTATGGTCGATATTGAGTATATATTTTGATTGAAAATTGTAAAAATTCTATGTAAATTTAAAATTTAGGTTTATAGATATACATACAAATCAATTAATATAAATATATATACCTATATTCATTTTCAGAAAAATTTTCCATTGATAATATTATATTTTCATTGAAAAACATAGTTTCAAATTATGTTGGAATAATGGGATTGTCCAATTGAAATTAAAATTTCATTATTCACATTTAGTAATTATCAGAAAATCTTATTGTAAATTTTTGTTGAAAATTTCAATGAAAATTAATTAATTTTAAATTATAAATATCTACTAATTTTTTAATTAAATATTTCACTAAAAATTTATATGTATGTATGTAATTATGAAATAAACATTTATAATGTATTTATTCATTATAAATTTCTTCTATAAATTTAATATATAAATTTGTAATGAAAAAAATAAAAAGGAATTTATAAGTATACATTTTTATTACTGTAAATTCTTATTGAAATTTTATATTATAAAAATCTGATATAATATTATACAATCTTTATTTATGCATGTATGTATTTCCATTGTAACTTAAAACATCATGTGTAAACATTCATTGGAAAATTTGACTTTTGTTTTTGATGTTTTCATTAGAAATTAAATTTCCTGTTCAAATTTTATTTTGCAAATTAATTTTTTCAGTGTGAAAATTTGTTAATGTAATATATTGAATTTGTGGATGATATCCTCAAAAATTGAATTCATTATTAAAATATCCACTGATAATAGGAAATTATCACGATGGATTTTCATCCAATAGTCTAATCGAATGGTCATTCTTATGTGTATTTGTGTGTGTGCATTTATATATACATGTGTGTGCATATAAAAATATAGAAATATGTTTGTATATATATATATATATATAAACAAATTTATATGTCTATGCATAATAAATATTCATGTGGGTATATATATGTATTTCTATGAATTATAATATAAAATATGAGGTAATTTTATTATTTTAAAATTTAAAATAGACAGAATAATTTAAATATATTTTGATATATATATACTGCATTCATATTTATGTTATTAATAAATGAAATTTAGTAATTAAATATAAAAAATATTATACATATATAACATCACAGTAAATATATGTATATAAATTATGAATAAATTTATTAAATATATAAAAATAAAAAAGATGTTGATTAGTCAGAAAGGATAACATAAGGACTTGAAGGGGGATGAATAGACCATATAAATTTTGTTAGTGATAAAGTATTGGAAAGTAAATTAAATAGTTTATATAATTTATGAATAGCGATTCAACCAAAATTGGACCTTTTCCACTCATAAACCACCCAACTAAGTGAATTATGTGTTTTCAATACATCATTTTTAAGGGAAGCATAACTTGATATAACACATACATATTGTAGTGGATGTATAACCACAAATGATGAGTAATTTTTTTTGGAGTCACAAAACATGTAAATTTTTTGAGGAAGATCTAACCTTTCAGAATGTTTAGAATCCAACAGTCACAACCTAAATGACATGAATTTAAAATCACAGAATCACAACCCAAAATACATAACTTTATAAACCGTGAGTCAAACACAAAAAACATGACTTAAGAATCTGGGAGTCACAACATTAAATGAGAAATTAATTTCCATGGTCATATCATACTCCAATGTGATGCCACAAATGAGAAGATAAGATAAAATTAAAACAAAATTCTGAAACTAAACTAGGAAAGAGTTGATAATCAAAAATTAATCATAAAATTTAATTTTTAATTAGGGATTATATAATCTCTTCATTGGTAATGTTGTTCTCATTTATGATTCCATTTATCCTTGAAATTTCTCATGTAATAGTAAAAAATGTGTGCATGGTCTCTTGAAGGCTTGAAGAGTATGTGGGATTTGTATTTGTTTTGAAAAAAATTACATCATATTATAAGTACATGATCCCATTATATAAAATCTAAAATCCACAATAGATAAATAAGAGTTCTCAAATTTTATTAAATAATTATAAATAATAATAATAAAGGAATCCCAGATTATCATAGAAAAAATAGATTCTAGAAATATCAAAATAATTCAAAATAATTTGAATATATCATGTCAATAAATTAAAATGAGTTAATGTTATTAAATAAATCCTTGAAAAATTTAAAGAACATTAAAACAAATGATTCCATAAATATCAAAAGTAAATAGACTATCTAAAAATATGTTAAATCCACACATCAAATATCACTTCTATATAAATCTCTTTTAGAAGTGCTAAAAATGGGGTTTGTAAGTGCTAAAATTCCATAAGATGCTAAGATCCATTACCAGATTGTGACCTTTATCAATGGTCAGAAATGAATGAGTATATGCACCGTATTTCAGTGCATTATTTTAGTACTATATAATCCCCCTTTATTAGAACATTATTTTATCACTGATAATGGTCCATTTGTCATCATTTTATTTTAGCACTGATAAAGTGGACCTTTAGAAGCACTATATGAGAACAGATTAATAGAGTCTTTATTATAAGTTTTTTGTCACTTCTAAAGGCCATTGAATCTACTACAAAATATGTATATCTAATGAATCCCTATAATATAACCATATTAGATTCATATATTTAAATCCTAAATAAAATAATATTGAAAACCAGATTGAAATATAAATATTTTTTTGCACAATCATTTTAAAATACAAAGTTACATGTAAAATATTTTTAATTAATGTTATATTTAAAATGAATAAAAAAAAATTACAATCCAATACAAAAAAATAAAACTCTTATTGATTGAATTTTCTAAATTTTATCCTCAATAAAAAAGAGAGTCACTACTATAAAACCAATTTTTATATTAGTAAAAATAATTAAATAAATATCAACATCAAAATTTGAAAATAATATAATCCACATATAATAAATTATAATGACAATTTAATGAATATATTAATGATTTTATAATCTATAATTTTAAATATATTGTTAATTAATATAATGTTAATTTTATATTAATTATTAACTCTTAATTATAATATTAATTATTAGTTAAAATTTGAATTATTAAATATATGTTTTAAAAATAATATATATAAATTATATTCTTAATTAGTAAAGATATTAATGACATTAAAACTAATCAATTATCTTATTAATTTAAATAATTGTAAAAAATTTATAAGTAAAAAAAATTACATTTTTATATTGAATACACAAACATTGAGTCATATGAGGATCATTGTTTGTGGAATTGAAACAAGATCAATTTATACACATCAAAAATGTATTGTGTTTCATGGTCATAAATTTTAAAATAGTCTGAACTCATTTATTCAATTTTGACTATGTGACTTTCATTAAAAACAGTAAATGCACTTTTTTATTGAAACCATGCACATGGTATCATAACAGTCACATCGTATGTCATATTGATGTGTGGTCAATTCCTAAATTTCTAAAATGAATTATGGATCATTTTCCTAAATTACTAAATCATCATATATCAGTTACATAGTTTTTCCAATAAAGAATGTGTTTTAATCTAAATTGATAACTTTCTATTCAACATAAGTACTTTGAGTCATACCAATCCCGTCGTTTTTCATATTGATATGTAGTAAATTCCTATAAATCAGAAAATAAATCTAGATTGTTTCACTAATTATTGAATGAAATGCATGTTTTTTCTCAATTATGGCTATATGACATGTGATTTAAACTAAACATAAAACTTTATCTTGAAAACATGAACATTGAGACCTATTTAGAACATCTTCTGTATGATTGACATGTGGTAAATTACCACACATCAAAAACAAATATGAATCGTTTTACTATATTTTGAAAACATTTTGAGTTTTTTCCTCAATTTTGGATAAGTGACATACATTTTATATTTAAATAAATCATTAATTTTGAAAACCCACAGTTGGATTCACACCAGCCACATCATATGTTAGATTAATTTGATTATAATTTATACACAACAGATATGAATTATGGATCATTTCACTAATGTTGGAAAATAATCCAAACTAGTTTACTTGGTTTTTAAAATTTTATATGAGTTTAGAACTAAAATTACACTGTCATGTTAAATACAATAAAATGGTGTCATACCGACCACTTCATATATCAGATTGACATGTTTTATATCTATAATCATAAAAATGATATATGGATAATTTTCATAATGTTCAAAGATAAATTAGGATCATTTAAATAGTTTTGACAATGTGATATTTATTTCAAACTGAAATGAAACTTTAATATTTAAAATACAGACTTTGAGTAATACAGATCACATAATTTGTTATATTTATTTGACATATATTTGAATAAATCAAAAAAATATATATATATTTTTTCTAATGTTTTAAAACAATTTATTTCTCAGTTATGGAAAGGATACAGACGTTTCAATGTTAAATTATAATTATATATTGAAAAAAACACTTTATGTCATTCTGACCACATCATGTATAGTATTGAAGATCATTTGATTCATAACTGCCAAAAATTAATTTTGGACCATTATTCAATAGTTTGAAAAAAATACAAGTTATATTTTTTCGTTTCAACTATGTGACATACATTTTAAAATAAAATGTCATTTTAATGTTGAAAACATCGACTTTGAGTCATATCAGACAAATCGTTTACTAGATTAATGTGTGATAAATACCTATATGTAACCAAGGAATTATGGGTAATTTTTTAAATTTAGAAAAAAAAATATATGAGAAAATTGGATAAATTGTTGAAATGTGTAACACATTTTAATATAAAATGTCAATTTTATACTAAAAATTAGAAAATCTATTTATAAATGACATATAGTGAGTTGGAATGATGTGAATTCAATTAATAAAAATTCAAAAAAATTATATATTATATTCATAATATTTGATAATAATAGGATCTTTTTTTAATTATTTAGGTTATACGATGCTTATTTTAAACTAAAATGACACTTTTATATCGATACCATGTCGTTCGAGCCATAACAACCACATTATCTGTCACATTGACAAGAATTAAATTACTATACTTATAAAATGAATTTGGGATCATTTCCCAATTTTTTAAAACAACTTGAACATATTTAATTTAATTTGGAAATGGGAACTATGTTGTAAACTAAAATGAAACAAATATTGAAAACATGCCTCTATAGTCACACTGAAAATATTGTGTGTTGGTTTTATGTGCGATTGATTCATACATTTCCTAATTGAAATATGTATCTTTTTAAATAAAATTACACAATGATGTTTTTTTATATTTTTAAAAATTCATCATGAATTGTATACTAAATTAACACTTTTATTTTTAAACCCACATAAATTCATAACATCCACAACATATGTATGATTAACGTGAAATTAATTAATAAAAATAAAGCATGAAATTGGAATCATCTTCATAATGATTCTATTAAATTAATTTTTTGTTTTTTACATTTTTATGTGATTCATGTTCTAAACTAAAATGACACTTTTATATTGAAAACACACACTTTCATTCATTAAGGCCTCATTACATGTTAGATTGATGTGTGGAAAATTACAACCTGTTAGAAATGAATTATTTATTATTAATATAATTTTTTAATATAATATGATCTATTTTCGTGCTTTTTGACTATGTGACATATGTTTTAAACTAAAATAACAATTTATATCAAAAAATGAACATTGAGTCATAACGTCCACATTTTGTTTCTGATTAAAATGAAGTTAATTTCTCTAAATTTAAAAGGAAATATGGACAATTTTATTACTATTTTAAAATAATCAGATATTTGTTTCTTGGTTTCGGACATGTGAAACACAATTTAATTTAAAATGACAATTTTATATTGAGAAAACTCAATTTCAGTCATACCAGACTCATCATCCATCCGATTGATGTAAATATAATTCCTAGACATAAAAATTAAATTATTGAATATTTTGATAATGCATTGTAAAATATGATCTCATTTTTCCATTTTGATAATATGATGCACAATTTAAAATAAAATGGACATTTTCTGTAGAAAACAAGAATGTGGAATAATACCGTCGACAACATGTGATTAATTGATATGTGATGAATTGATACATGAAAAAAATGAATCAGGTATCATTTTTATAATGTTTTAGTAAAATCCATGCTCTTTCCCACATATTTGGATATGTTACAAATTTTTTTACACAAAAATGACTCTTTTATATTGAAAACATGAACTTTTAGTATATTGAACACATCATGTGTCAGGTTGGTGTTTGTTAAATTCCCACACATAAAAAATGTATTTTGTTTAGTTTTATAAATACTACAGGATATTTAGAGATATTTTTCTTAGTTTTGGATATGTGATTGATGTTATAAATATAAATTCCACATATATATTGGAATCACACACTATGAGTCATATAGTCCATGTTGTTTTTCAATCAGATGTGTAGTTGATTATTATAGATTGTAAATTAATTATGAATAATTTTCCTAAATTATGTAGTCAATATGTTCTCAATTTTATAATTTTTTTCTATGTCAATTTGTTTTAATAAAAAATGTAGATTTTATAAATTAAATATGTAATTCGAGTCAAACCGACCACAATATCTATTAAGTAAACATGCAGTCAATTTTTATAAATCCCAAATGAAATAATTATATCTTTAAAAATTATAAATACAGTAAAAAATTAATTTATTGGTTTTAGATATGTGATTATTTATTAAAATAAAATTATACATAATATGAAAACAGTCTTTGAGTCATACCAGCCACATCATGTGTTATATTTATGTACAAATAATTCAATCATATCCAAATATAATTAGGGATAGTTTTATTAAAATTTGAAAAAATATAATTACATATAAACTTTGAAGATATTTTAACACATTACAAAAAAAAATTATATTAAAAACACACCCTTAGATTCATTCATAGCACATAATGATTCAGATTATTGTGTGTTCAATTCATACATGTAAAAAATGAATTAAAATTTATTTTACTAAATTTTCTATAAAATTCATGACCAATTATGTTATTTTTCCATTGTGATGTTTATTTCAGAGTAAAATGATACCTTTAATTTGAAATCACACACGTTAAGTTATAACAGATACATCATGTGTTAGATTGATGTGAATTCTATTTTTGCATTCCAAAAATGAAATATGGATAATTTTTCTGAATTTTAAGAACAATTTTATCTCCCTTTCATGAATTTGATAATGTGATGCATGTTTTGAAATAAAATAAAACATTTATGATTAAAACATCCAGTTTGAGTCATACCTATTATATCATGTATTAAATTCATTTAAAATAACTTTATATATGTCACAAATCAAATAAAGATATATCATTTACAAAAATTTCCAATAAATTATGAGTTTATTTTCTCAGTTTTGATAATGTGACATATGTTTCAATGTAAAAATAATCTTTTATACTGAAAACACAAGCTTTGATTAATACTATCCACATCATATGTCGAATTCACATGTGGAATATTATTATACATTACAAATGAATTATGTATATTTGTCATAATGTTGTAAAATAATCATCGATTTGTACGCATATTTTAAAAATGTTTCATTGTTTTAAACTATATTTACTTTTAGTGATCAAATGACCTCTCAAAATTTTGAACTTCCAACCATATTTTGACATTCAATATATTTAATTATTAATGTATTCATAGATAATTAGACTTTTAAAAGAGTGAGGTTTCCTTATTAATAATTATATTATGATTCATTATCATATCAATCAATGAATAAAACATGAAATTAAATGAATTAATATTATTTCTTAATGTGGAGGTTGACATTATTGTAAAAGGGTCTAAATATTTTTTACAAATTCCTAAAAAGATTTTAAGACAAAAAATAAATACTATGTGGATAGGGTCATGGAAGTTACAGCCACTATAGTTGGAAACATTTACTGAAATATGTGTGTATAATAATGCTTGAACCATTTCACTACCTCGTTTATCTCAATTGTTCCCTTGAATTCCAAGCTCTCCTAAACATGACGTGTTTCAAATTAATTAATATCTATTTTAGAATATGTAACCTCTATGATAATTCTACCTGAGAAATAGATCATAGCATTATTTATTTTCATGGTCATCAAGAATTATTTTGTTGTTTTTTCTAACTCATAATAACCCTTAATGGATGAAATTTTTCAAACAATTGAAAATAAATACAAGAAAAAATGGGGAATGAAAATATACCCTTATAAATACGTTAAAAATTATGTTAAAAATAGTAATATTGGTGTACTTATTTGACATGATGTTTTAGTAAATGTATCTGACTTCTTTAATTACATTTAGATTAAATATGCATATATATGTAGATTTGAATATATCTAAGATGATATCCCAAAAATTTATGTATTGTAATCGAGATGATGTTACACTTCTCCAAGATTCAACAACATCAAAATGACTCTATATTGTTGTAATCGGTTAGAGGAACCATATTTGTGAGAGGATCATCAACTCTATATAATTTCTCATGATGGGTGGGAAATATATGGTGGGGGTAAAAGTATACTGTTATTATTTGAAATAATATATATATATAATTTGATAGAATAAAAAATGTAATATTAGAATAAAAATATATCTTATAAATTTCTAGTACTACTGATATTTTATTTTATGAAAAAAAATATTTGAGCATTGCGATAATAATTATTCACATCAAAAATGTATTTCTATGGTCACAGACTATACTATATGAAAAAAATAATAGGTAATGACCTCAAATTGATGTCAAAAACATTCAAAGACCTTGAAATCTACCCACTCAGCAATAAAAAAATCTAATTCTTATTTTGAGTACATATATTGTTAATTGTCCTAGTAACATTGATAAAATGAATAAAATAAATAGATTAATAAATATTTTGAATTAAAATGATATTAACATTGAAAATAACTTATTTGGGGATGATATTGTATTTATTTTTAAAAGTAATATTCATAATTTGAAAATTTTAATATCCACAATCACTGTCATTATTTAGATTCAAACACTGTAGACACTTAGAACAAAAAATGTAATCTTTTTAAAATATGTTTTGATAGTTAAATATTTCTATATAAACAACAATTTGATTCAATTTGAAAAAATATTTAGGCTTATAATATTTAGTAACAGGCCTCATAAATGTATTTATTTTATATTTATTGATCACCATATGATAATAAAATTCATATTAAAACAAAAATATAAAATAAATAATTTGAATTTTATATGTATAATATTTATTACAGTTCCTTAAAAATTCATAATAGACATCATGTGTTGTTTATTTTTTTTGGAAATACTAATATTGGATCAAATAAATAATATCTGGGGTTCCCTAAATGAATTCTATTAGAATAGAATGGTTCCCAAAAAACAAATATGTAATGAGAAAAATAAAAAAAAATATCATTACATTACAATGTTTTAACCTAGTATTATAGAAATCAATATGACACTAGAATCTATTATAATTTTTAAAATACAATTCTTATTTCAAATTTTTTCCTTTTAAAATTATTTTGATTCCAAATGAATTTTACTATATAAATTGCAGAGGGATTAATATGTCCCAAAATTGTTATTCTATGTTTTTTCATCATACAATAATATTATATACTCCAATAGAAAATATGAATAGTTATTAACTATAATTAACATAGAAGATCATTATTTTAGAAAAATTAATGAAAATCTACCTCATGTATGTAATCACAACTAAGACACCCATTAATTTAAATTTTTTTCTTTTATATAGAATCTTGAGAGAAACCATTTATGTAATGAACTATTTAAATAACTCTTCTTCATATTCAATGTGAGAGAAATTTTCTTCTTTTTATATTATATTAACATGAACCATTAATATATATTTATATATAAAATGGAACTGGTGGGGAGAAGGTACTCTCGAAAAATCATTTTTATTACTCGGTTGAATCACTAGATTATTTTTATCTAAAATTTAGTTTCACCATTATTTTTTCCATATGCAATGTCATACCACATTTCAGAAATTTTTTCACCAACTTATAATTATTTATCATTTATTTTTTAATGACAAAACTTATTTATATTTAAATTATTTAATATTCATTCTATGATGGTTCCAAAAGAAATATAAACCATTGTAACTTATAGATCATCAAGTAAAACAAACAACATGGAACTCGACTCATGAGATACATTAAGTCACAAGATAAAATGATATTTTAGAAGTTCTTAATCATGTATAATATATACATGTAAATTTTACATTGTTCTCCTCTCAAAAAATATATTCATGGTTGTTGAATGATATATATGACATACAATTTAAACCTATATAATTTTAGTAATATAACATTATAAAAATATTTTTTACTCACATTTATTAGAAAGAGTTATAATAAATTTTATTTCCTCGGGGTTGTTAGAAAGTTAAGAGGAATACCTCACCATGATTCTAGTGGGTTCATATGTCTCCTTAAGTACTGATCATAGTTTTACAATTAGTTTACATTATTCCTTTTTCATAAACATGTCTACCAAAACTGTGATGATTGTAATATATTTCAAATCATGCATCTTTGTCTGCACGCCTTTAATAAACTCAAATGTATCTCTATCAGGGTTTTTATTCTCAAAATATGTTCGAGGTGATACTCCAAAACCAGCACCTTTAAGGCTACCATATTGTTCTATCCACTATACATATATTGAAATTATTTTTTATTCAAGTACAATCGATGATGATTATTATGTCTAATTTGTATAAAAATCATAAAAAGATAAATATATATTCTTATATAATAAGATTATGAATCATAAGAAATTTATATTATGTCATAAGTAAAAACTATTCTCATACTACACGTGTGTTTTCAACTATTAGTTTCAAAATTTAATTTACACGATCCTCCTTACATAGATATGTCATGGTATAGAAGTGGATTTGGAATCTAATTCATTAATCTAAATATAAAAATTGGGAACATTTTGTTTCACATCACATAAAAATTTCTATAGATTTAAAATATATACAATTTTCATTTCATGTATGTTGGACCCCATCCATGCTTAACAGAAGTTTTATATTGGTGTGAATGCATGTTGTTTATTTACAAAACTCTTTTTTTTATAAATTGATAATTTTGAATCAAACTAGATAAAAAAATTTTCAATTAATATATTATATATTTATAGTTTAACGAAAATTATTCATGATCATGATGTCCCATGAAATTATTCAATTTTTCTTGATTTATAATGAATGCATTAATAGATATTGAATGTTGGTTTACAATACCCTCAATATCCCTGACAAATGTCTTTGTTAGATGTTTTCATATTGAACTATAATATTTTATTGAGAAAATTAAAACAATTTTGTTATGATAATAATATAAAATAAACTAAATCTATAAGGTATTATTAAAAGTAATTAATTATTCATTTATATAAAATTTCAAAAAAATAGAGAATGTATATCATCACTTTACACTAATATATTCCAATACAATTGTATTCCTTGAATTGAAAATTTTTAATAAAATATCTATATTAATTGGAACACTCATTCCTATGGTGGCCCTAATTTAACTAATAAAAAATGATGTATTGGGGTATATATATTGGCTTCATTGATTCAAACCAACCTCAAAATATTTTCATTTAACTGTTAAATTGATTAAAATCCTCTATCGACTATCCAAATCCCCTCCCTATAGAACCATCTATCATACAAGACATTGTATACATTTGGATCACTATAAAATGATTTTAATTTCATAATGAAATTTCCATCCTATAATGAATTTTCATCTACCCTTACAATTGTTTTAATATGAAATAGAATAATTTACCAATTCCCATTAGTTGGATGTTGGACCTATAATAATTTCACTTCTAATTATTTCATTATTAACAATGTACCATTATACAATTCAATAAAATAATTCACCTACACAAATATCCATTGATCATATTTAACTATAATACTATTATCAACACATTTTGAATATAGAATAGAAAATTGAAATGTTGTATAATCCATATTGTTAATATATTTTATGATGCAGAAATATGAAATCTTAACATAAATTTCATTTATAAATTTGGAACCAAATACACGGATAACTTTTGATAGAAGAATAACTCCACTATTATACATCATAATACATTCAAATTATTCCTCTTTATATAATTTATAAAAACTAATTAAAGAACCATTTTCAGATATAACATTTACATTTGGCCCCTAAATTTCCATCAAAGTCATTCAGTAATTGAATTCATATTTAATGATATCATATAATATGAATGATATTAGAACCATTCTATAAAAATTTGATTATTGAAATTTTATAACCATATTACATCCCTTGATGGATGCAAATTTATTAGAATTACATTGTGGGCTTCAACATTCGTCAAAACCACATCACTATTATGTAAAATATAAAGGTGAGATTTCCCTCACTCAATAATGTAAATTGTTACAATACCTCTTCTAGAAATCACTTCACCCATAAGGCATCCACTGTGACGTGATTTCGGGAGACCAATAATATCAATATATTATAGGTAATTATTATATAATTCATGATTATCTTGAAAAAACATATCACTCTACAACACAACCTTTCAGATGTACATTTTCAGAAAAAATAAAACATAATGTTAAAATCATTAAATCATGCATCAAAATATGATATTCAAGATATATTAAAAGCTATATAATAAAATTTATCATTGAAGATGAATTATTGATATTTTTTAATACCCCACTCAAAATTGTACACCATTATGATATTTAAAAAAATTAATTTTTTTATAGAGTGTAAAAAGATGAAATAAGAAAAGTTCATATTTCACCCACACAACGCCATCTATTCCCATATCCCTATTGAAATACTAATCATGTTCCCAAATAATTCATGTACATTATGTTTTAAGGATCCTAAATACCCTATATATTTTAATTATGTGTTTTAATATGGCTCTTGAACAGTTTTTATCTTATTTTATCTATTTCAACTTCTCTGTTCATGAAATCTGAAATTCTACACACTTTTATTGAAAATTAACTATTTTTGGAAAAATATCCTATGTGATGCATTTGGATATGTTTAAAAAATGGATACATAAATCATTCATGTATGTCAATCACATACATGAAGGATTCAACTAAAAAAGTTGGGTACTTCTGTTGATGCCCACAAAATAAGCATCAGCAAAATAACAAAGGAAGAAATACTGAAAATATGGGTGTTATTTTCCCCATGAAGGCATGGAAGATTTTGATGGTCAATTATTCATTAATCCTATGAGATACTCAAAAATTCATGACCATTTCATGTTCATACGAAGGCCCAACACATGTCACATCTCTTGCGGCTAGTCTCATGGAGCTCTCCTAAAAAACCTATATTCTATTGAGAAGCGCCCCAAACAACTGAACGAATGCCCCTAGTCCCCAGTGTTATTCATTTCCATGTTCCAGAAAAATCATCCAAAATCCATTGAAAATCAAAAGTGTTGACATTCAAATGGATGAGTCCCCAAGCACTGATGACACTCATTTTCCAAATCATCACTAGGAAGAATAAAATCCCTTGGGGATATAAAGGCAATATCACATGACATTACAACCTTCAGCACATAAAACTATGGAAATAGAGAGGATGATCTTATAGGGGTTCATGATCTCTAAAAAAATGTGACCTACATCTCGAGTGATACGTGAGGCACCATGAAACATTGCAGAAGCCCAATGGCTTGCCAGCCTCATCGAATATATGTCCTTAAGAGTGTCCAGACAACTCGGTGATGCTCTAAGGGAAAGCAAATAGACCTTCCCACTACACACACACACACTCAATATATGAACCATATTGGTCAAGTGATACATCATCAAAAAATTCAGTAAAAATAAAAGTTACTACTCATGAAAACTCGTATGATCCCTGAAATTTTTAAAACAAAAAAGGGACTAAAAATAGTTGAGGTGAGAGGGGATTGTAGTCATTGAAAGACACTCAACACACAACTGATGACCCACAAGATGTCGTGTTTTCTCGGAAGCACCTCTCTCTCATCTCATGAATGTCATTTGACTCGTAGTCCTCTTCTAGAGGACATGGAATGGTCGTGCACCCCCGTGTGACCACTATTGGTCATGCGATGCATCTCCAAAAAAAATAGAAGAAATACCCTCGACAACACTCATGCAAACTAGCATGACTCACAAACATTGTATCATCAAACAATGGTGATAAAAATCAAGTAGGTGATTGAAATCATGGTCTCTAAAAATCATGTGACGCACCTAGTGCACCATAATTTCTATCCCAAGCGACCCCATGACATGTCACCCATGGTCTAACGAGTGTCTTCTAATAGGCTCTTGGATTTTGATAATTTGACCACACATGTGAACAAGACTACATGATTTTCCTTAAACATGATTTCATGACAAAAAAAAATATCCAATATATAGTTTTAATCCAATTATAGATGAGACAGACGTTCACTAAAAATTAGAGGATGTTACAAAATAAGTCCATGACAAAGACTCACGAGACCACATTGTTCTAGGCCACCCCCTCGGCTCCATCATGGACTCAACCCAGATATGCCGCAAAAACCATAGTGTATCTTAGTAGGAAATGACTATAAATCCCTTATCACATATTGAATAAGGAGGACTAGATTTCAGGTTGGAATTTTGATTCCCACACTCTGTTGGATTTAGATCTCGACTTCAACAGACTTCTCATAGTGATCACACGACTGAGAAGCTTCCTGTCAGGTAATACACTAGTAGAAAGCCGAAGTATTCAAGTGGTAGGTATTTTTTTCACCTGATCATTCCTCTATCACATGAATGATCATTGGTAGGTTATGTGAAGGTCATTACACTAGGATTCTATATCACATAAGACTCAAGAAGAACTAAATCTAAATGAATCCATGGCATTTTGAGTACAGTGGTTAGAACCACGATCAAAGGCTGAAGGCATAATAGGAAGAGGTGCTCACTGCCCCTCATGTGATTTGTGTGTGTGATCTAATCAAATGAAATTGCACCAAGTCACATCACATGGATATCACGACTCCCCTTATACATTTCATCTAGACACAAAATGTCCTCCAAGAAGGTCAGGGTACATCACATAGTTCCCTAAAGTGTGCCAATTCAATTTTTTGAACCCTCTATGTGAATCAACCAAGACATGCAATGTCCCTCTGACACATCTCCTGACTCACAAAATGGTGTTCACTCATGTTATCTTATTCATGTGAAAGAATCCAACCATGACAACCATGATCTCATGACACCCTCTCGGAAAGGAATTTGAGACTCACGATGTTGTGCTAATATTTTTCCTAGGTCTCGCCATGACTCTATGAGGTTTCACCATTGACCAAAACAAAATGGATTTCATAAACCCTTATATATATCTCAAAATAGTCCATGTGACAGATCTCAAGGCCCCTCATGATTTGGAAATGCAATCTATCTTCAGTATGTGATTCTTGATCAATGGGAAACCGTAGTTTGTAATCCCCAACATAAATATAAGTAAGAAAAATTTATTTCCTTCCTTATTCATGATATGTAGGCCACCTCCCTTCAATGATCAAGATGCATATTGATTATCTCGGGTGGGGAAACCATTTGAATCCCTTGTACAAATTAATTATATTGATTTCTTTCTATAAACGTTTTTCTAAATGAGCATGGATCATATGGGATTAGGTAGTTGAAAATATAATTTTATATTTCCTTACATTATATGATGTATGGTGACTCTGATTCATTCTATAATTGGGATATGTAGGACTCCATCCCTAGGCCTGAGCACTAAGCCAAATATCCTGAGGGATTATTCATATAGAAAAGCCCCATATATGTATTTAGTAAGGCCAATCATCTTCTCCACCTTTTTTCTCACATAGTATGTAGCTCACATGGGCTTAGGGGGGTGCACGAAACACCTTATTAGGAATCCTAAATCTCTATTGTATAAGAAAAAATCAGTATTTATGTCCCATACATCAACCAAAATATTATAACATTGATTCCTACCATATTCATGATTCATAAGACGCATTCTTAGGTCCCAAGATTTATACCAAACCCCCCAAGGATTGCCCTATTATGCAAGTCCCATACATACATGTCATAGGATGATTATATACCCCCATATTTTTCACAGTAAGTACTGCCAAAGTGGAATTAAGGAGGTATGAATGAACATATAAATAGGCATCATGAATTAATACCCCTCATATAAGGATGTACACCTTGGCTCCTATCCCAATAACCTCAATGATCTATGTGTATTTTGATTCCTACAACATTTATGATACATTGGATGACTTTTAATGTCTCAATACCCTCCTCTTAATATCAGCCAACTCCATATATAGAAACACATTCCATAAGACTTGGTTATATGGATAAAAGACATAATGTAGCAATTAACAATTTTGGAAATGGATGAAAAACCTCAGATACATAATTATGTATCCCACAACAAGACCCTGTTTTTAATTTTAATATAGTATTAAACAATTAACCATATTTCCTGGTAACCAATCCCATATCAGGATTGGGAATAGATTCATTAGCATATATTCAATCTATCAGGTAGTCCTATAGTGGGAAATAATTTACCCCAAAAGGGTGTGATGATCTCAAAATCACATCCTCATGACTATTATGAGTCCCCAAGAGTTGTTGGGCCTAAAAACTCAGGCTACCATGGGATTTCAGAGATAAGGTCCTTACCCATCCATGGATAAGGAAACCATTGTATGTTTCTATGGAAGATCACAAAAATGGTGGGGCCACTATATGAGATTTAAAGTGTTCACAAAATATCCCTCAATGAAACTAGAAATGAAAATCCCACTCCACCTTACATGTCTCAAAAATACAACTAAACAAATAAGTTGAACCTGAAATGAATCTATCCAATGAGAAAATGATCAATTATTATCTGTCTAGAATATTTTTTCCTATCTATGAAAAAATGGTGGCCTGATTTGAATAAAAAGAATATAAAATTGATTAGTTTGTATCAGTCGATCTATCTATTAGTTTCCCTTATATGCAGTCAAAATGACAAAACAGATGTGAATCTCTATAATGATAGAAGGATTATGTTATAATGAATCATGACACATTATTTTGGAATCCATGTAAAAAATAAAAATATTTCCAATATAATATTTCAAATGATCCTCTATAACAAGTGTTCTCATAATTATATCCTCATTTTGATAAATATGATTGAGTGGAATGGATGAATAAAAAATAAAACAACAACTAAGTTAACCATTCGTATAAGATTAATTTTTTAGGCATATGATACTAAACTGATTGGGAACCTAATTAATTGTTATCTGTAAAATATAAGAATCTTATTTAGTAACCAGATTAAATATGATGTTTTCATCATCAAAAATTTATTTAAGAAAATCATCTGTAACTATAAATTACAGAGTTCACAAAAGAATATCACCTACAAAATGACTCTGGTGGTTGGTAGAAAATACAGTGTATTGGGAGTACCACTAATATGGTATTATCCTAACCATGGAGACTTCTTTTTAAGTCATCCAGACATGAAATCTGGTGAGCCCACATCGCCAATTGAAGGCTACTGTTAAACCTATTATTCTCGTCACCGCAACCAATAGATTAAAGGGATTTTCCTTAGAGTGTTATATAAACCTCCTTCCATAACCGAGGAAGGATGACAAAGATGTTGAATATGTCTCCCTTCATTTTTAGGATCCACCGAGGAGGGAAACTAATAACCAACATGTTTGATACCATTCTGTCGAGACCCCTCATTCACCTATTGAGGCTACCATCTAATAAACAGTACCCTACAACACCTTTTCATGGGCTTCTGGGAAATATCATTATAGAATAAAGGTGTCCAATATCCAATATAGGGAACATATCCCCACTTATTATTATATTGAATGACAACATACTATACTAGGGACCTTCCATCAAACTCATATATTAACTACCTCCGAATAAGTCTACAGGCATATTCCCTAATCAGGTTGGGGGGATTATATTCATATCCTATTATATGAATCCCATCAGCATTACCCAATAGAACAAAGAGGTTAAAAGTGGGTTCATATCCCCTCTTTAATAGAATACCTATGACAGGTCATTATGGTGGCTGAAAATATACAGGCTCACATCACAACACACAATTTTTTAGAATGCCAATACATTTTCAAAATTTCTAAATAAGTCCAACAACATATACTAAAACTATGATAGATGAATAAATGATATCATACTCTGATCTCTACAGTTAGGACTTCATGACAATCATATCATTGAGGACAATGGGTTCTACTAGAGAATTCTCACACTCTTGATCCCTCCATATAGAATTATCAGTATATCCCAATGAAGTGTGAGGGAATGGATCATGTTCATATCCCCATTCCAACAAGGGCCCAATCGGTGAGAGTGGAACATGGCATGGTTTATGGTAACATTCACACTGAAAATGAGTGGTGGAATACTAAAAATGACTGAGATTGGGAATTTATCCTTGTTCTACATGAGTCTGACCTAGTGGGAGTGAAAATAACCATACGAACTGATCATATTCATTCTGATGAATCTCTCCAGTAAATTTACGTTGATCATTGAATGGAGGCGCACATTCCTACTTAAAATGAAGAATGACCCCTCCAAAAACATCCCAAGGAAAAAATAGTAAAATCCATATATTCCTTTTCATATTTCTAATGATAGTCCACAGTTATAAAGTAGAATTAATATTGTTAATAGGATAATATTTCTTCTCCATCCATGGTGAAATAGGTGGGACTGGTACATGCCTCAGGGGAGGAACATATTCCTTTAAAAAGAGATTTATATTATCTATACATCTCAGGATGTGGCTCATATTTCCATTATTTCTTAGGATCACCAAGTGGGAGTGGCACACACTATGGGGAATGATCACATTCTTATCAATAATGAGAATTTTTATTGAAGTTATCAGATAGATTCTCAGGAAGAATCATATATCTCTGCCACATTAGACAGTTAGAAAAATTTTCTGACTGTCGTTGTATACTAGGATCATACCCCTGAACAACCCCATATGGTAGGTCAGGATTTTTGGACAATGATATAGAACATGGACTATATCCCTACTCTACTCAATGCTAGTGTCCCTGAGGTTATTAGATACAAATTTTCTATAACAAGAGGGATCATCATCTCTTCCATTGAAGATGAATAATAAGTATCTCATTTCAATAATAGTCCTCCTCATGGTATTGTGGATATGAATCACATGAAATGTACTCATGACATCCACCATGGTCAACCACCCCACAATGATATCTCCCATAAACAAGGATGTCCTCCCCTTTCACAGACACCACCATATGGATAGGTTTTCCAAGATCTCACACATTCATCCAGAGAGGTTCTTGAATCATCAGGTTCAATTATGTGTGGTTCCTCATAATCTTCTAGTAGGACCTCATTCCCTTTAAGAGGTGGCCATTAGATCCACCTTCTCCGGTATGATCAGATATAGGAATGTAATTCTGGTAAAGAGGAGTTGGACACTGTCATATAGATAGATTTAGCTAGAAACAACCTCCATATAATTTTATGGCCCCTAGCCTCCATTGAATATGATATCATGGAGGTGCGAGAGAAGGATTGCTTTCCTCATAAATGCCAAAATATGTATGGACAATCATCATCGAATGAATGCTTGACATGACCCCTCTTTAGGGTATTACTATCACCTATAAATGATCAATATAGTTTATTATCATCTAGACCTGGATACTATCTCCATGGTTTGAGATCTGAAATTGGAAATGTATAGTGAAAATTTTCAACACGCATGCCACCATAAAATCATGAATCTTAAGTCGTCGATCATCGAATCCACTTCATGAATGAGTATTTGGGGATGGGGATTTTATAGTGTAATACACATTGATAATAACATAGAACAACATATACTTTTAGATATAGAATATGGTATTGATATACCCTCTAGAAAGATCAAGGGACTGGGAAACTATTCATCAAGTTATTCACTACAACAAAATGACTCTGTTCAATGAGTGCCTAGAAATTATGGATACAGAGGGAGGATAGAAATCTAGAGATCAAACTGGATCCCTAGAAACAATAAGAATAAATTTCAAACAAGTAGATCAATGTTTCAATCACACGGACAACATCCCATAAGAAATGATTCTCATCACCGGTCAACATCACACCCATATCTTATGAGAAAAAACTAGTGTAACATCAATAGGAAAATATTGCTGGTATGATATTAGGAATTTCAGAGTAGACACAGTTTAACGGGCCATGGGAATATCTACCACTTCCTCCACCCCTCATATCATTAATTCATGAGATTATTTTTGACACATCAATAACAGCTTTAAGCAAACCACATCCCACTGGGCTGTGGGAATTTATATCTGAATCACTATCCAAAGGTTCAACATTCCCTAAGATAAGAATGGATACATTATCGGAAATCCCAGAAAAACCTTACCCTACTGGGCTGGGGGAATTTATATCTTTTTGTCCATCCAGGGAGTTGTCAAATCCATGACTCGAGCCATTGTATCCCCATTAATTGGACGAATCACTGGAAAATACTGGTTTGAATGACCCCACCACAAAAGGTTGGGGAATATTCATGATCATCACCACCTCTGAAGAAATCAATCATCTCCATATATGGAGAAATTATTTGATGGTTTCAATACCACCAACCAATATACATAAATATGCTGGTTGTCGCATGTTTGGTAATATATAATTGGAACTCCCTTAGGATCATTATTCATAGATTAAATTAAGAATAATTAATAGTATGGATGGTTAATAAATTTTGGTTTCACGAGAAATAAGTTCTCAATAAGGCCAAGGGCTCGAATAAAAAACATGATTGAAGCTGTGTATGTTCTTCTTCGTTTGTAGAAATCAATGTACTGACCACCACTTACTAATATGACTCTATAAATTTCGTCACTGTAAACATTGAATATATTGATCATGAAAAAAATAAATAGGGTTGCAGCATGGAATATATTCTTTAGGAGGAGGGTGACATGAATGCTCTGAATGAGACTGCACACACCAGGAATCAGAGATGGCTCCAAATCCTGACAATAATGAATATTTCATTTCCACATCCCTGACAGAAAATTTTCAAGGGGAAGGATACAATCACATCATGAAAACCTCTTAAGAGGAGCTAGGATATTTCCCCAGAGGAATGGTTTTTAAAATATGGTGGTGAAATATATTGCACGTTGGTAACATAATGTGTAGTTAATCAAGGTAAATATTCAAGTAAGGTATCATCTCTTGGATGATTCAAATGTTCTTCCTCCTATAGTTAATCTATATTCTATGGAATCTTAAAAATATCATATTGGATTTGAGTCTATGATGAACACCCACATTAATTAAATTGTAAAAAAATGTCATGAATTCCATCTACAGAGGTTAAAACCTATTCCATGTTTGGATGACTATTCATTGATTGGATGATTTTAAAATTACCAGTAGATAAAAACAAGCCACCTTATCAACAACCATCAACTACCAATGGGTGAATGACAGTCCATGAAGTTGTACCCCATAATATCTACTCAATGTCATAATTTCCTTGGATACATGAATGGATTCCATAGAAGGGTGGCATGTGCCTATGTAGCCTGAAAGGAAGCCACATTTAGAAGGGGTGGATGATACACCAACTCAACCCAAAATTGGAAATCCTAAATTTTCAACAATTTATTGTGTGAGAGACCCCAATAAGCATCTCACATACATCATTTCCTGATATGGGTAGTTGATGGGACCTCAGGATCAAAAGGATCCAATAAAGATTAGGAGTGATGTATAGAATTTGAAAGGGAGAGCCTTTGTTTTGTGTAGCAGTCTGCCAGCAAGATATACATTAGGATGAAAATACCTCTCTCATTAATTAAATAACCAATTGAGTTCTATAATGAGGAAGAAAATGATCTCCAGCCGGAAACATTAATGATAATTTTAAAATAATATGGTGTATGATTTCATAAAAAGGTGGAATGGTTTAACTTTATCACTCAGCATCCCTCTCTCACAAGAGCATCTAATGGATCTATATGTTAAAAATTATAGAGATGAGTTACAATCACCACTAATTCTAATGAAATATCCAGGAAAATTCCAATGATTTACTGAAACATCCCAACATCTTGAGGATGCCACATAGTGGACCAAAACCAAATCTTCACTGATGCGTGAAACTTAGGGATAATGATATCTTGAATTTAATTTTAATCTATCACTCTCAAAGTTGTAGCGACACATACCCAGATTACTAGGTAGTCTGCAAAATATCCAGCACCACTTATCGAATGGAGAAAACTATTGAATTTTCCACAACATGAATCACAATGAATACAAATTGGTATTGTATTTAAAGGATGGATAAATAATGTAAACTTATTACTAAATGGATAAGTCTCTAGTTATTTCTTATTATTCATAAACAATAAACTGATAAATCTTATGCCACTCAAGAAGCCTGATGAGGTCAATCTCATTGACCGACCCAATTTATACCCTTTCATCAGAAGGTTGGAAAATACTATCCAGAATTTTTTATTATTTAGATAATTCTTCATTGAATTATAGATTTTAGAAAAGTGGAGATGGATAATTCCTCAAATTATGTGGTTTGCATTACAATGGTCTAACTAGAATTAGGGGACGATAGGCGGAAGGTCTCATCTAGGCATGTGTGATAATTTGAAAACATGATGGCTCCAAAAATTGTTGATCGACCACATGCCACTCGAAGAAAATAGTTTCATAGGCTAGTTCTAGCTCCACCACCAAAGAGAGTGATGTCATATCAACCTCCCAATGTTGGGTGTGACCACAAGTAATGGAATTTTAGAGAAACGGAAGAGTCATATTATCCACCTATGTTGGCATTAACCCTCACAGATTTCTACCTCTTGATATTAGAAAGATGGGAACCATCCCATGAAATAGTATATGGTTCTAATGAGGAGCTCATCATTAGTTCTATAAACATAATACACTTGAAATACCCATTATCTGATGATGTGTATTCCCCTGAATATGGTTTTCCTACATATAACCATTGAATGACATGTTTAATGCACCAGAGCCAAGGATACATGGGACAACACAAACTTGCTCAGAATCAATATTATAGTAATATCTTTATGGGAGATATATATGCAAATGAGGATCATGAGAAAGAACTCTATCTTTGATAGAAAAGTAAATGAGGTGATTTATATTCATAAAGTAGTCACCCATATTTGATCATCTTGCATGACCCCTTAGAGATGGTTCAATATGATAAACCTTGTCAATGGGGATGGCCGACACAACATACTCCCTTGGTAAAAGATACCCCCTAAACCTCCGTACATGCTCTAGGACTATATACATCATCTACTTCAGCTCCTAAACCGCATGATCCATCCCACGATCCACATTCCAATAAGAAACAAAATATTCGAATATTCCATCCCAGGGAACAAAACTATGATCTTCGGAAATAGAAAGTTATATATTCACATAATAAATTGATCTTAGATTCACTTCAACATTCAAATGTACTCGGGTTGGAACTCCTCAAATCCCTTCCGAGACTGGAGGAGTTATATATATAAGTCCCTAATATAGAGGTATATTGAGTGGATAATATGTCCTTAAGATTCCATGTTTCCATCTCTTTCACTGATCAAGATGAGGAGTGGGATATCCAATGATACATCAGGTAAATATTCATTTTGGGTAGACTCAATAATGTCAATGTCTAAAGGGTGCTGGTTTATAATGGATCATGGACCAATATTATCCCAGTATGGACCCTTGGATGATTGGGCTACAATGAATGGGACTTATCACCTACATATTTGACCATCCATGGATATAAAAAACATGAGAAGATACCCCTAGGGAATATCAGACTTGATACCAAATTTTGGGAACTCACATCTGAAGCTGAGTTCATTGTTATCTAGTAGGATACCACATATAATTAATTTAATGGAAGGCCCATGATCCATAGACACCTCAACATACCATCAACATGCCATAAATTTTTAAATTACCCCATCAATTAAAGTGTCATCATACTACATAGTGATATACCCCCCTTCAAGGAATATGTATCTATATATGATAGAGAAGATTTCTATAATAATGGGTGATAGAATCTGGTGGAATATGATGATAAATGGGATGAATATCCTAATCGATTAGGTACCCCCTGTCAATCTATAGAGCATGCTGGAAGATGATTATGTTATCCCCATAAAAATTGTTTATGTAGAAAATAAAAATCCACAGGCCCAAACCTCTCTTGTCCTTAACCATAATCATATCCAGCATCTCTCTGAAATAACCCAGATATCAGGGGATAATGATATCTCCTCTAATGGAATCCCTCAACATTATACTGAAATAGAGGCCCAAAAATTACATTATTCAACTGAATATGTCTCAATAGACCCAAAAATATATGAGGATGTTCATAGAAACGCCAATCCAAAATTCATGGAAGGGGTCTTCACTAACATATGAAATCTCAGGGTAATAAATTTAAGGATAAAAGAAGAACCAAAACATACCCTGATTAGCTCATCTATTCATATCAATGAGAAAGTGATATACATAATCTTTCTAAAGTAATTACAATATGGGTTTTTCTAGAGTTTCATAGAGATTCTAAAATTGAATCTAGATGTGGCCACTCCCAATCTCAGATTTACCAATGAGCTTCGAGGATTCAAGCATCCAATCAAGAGGATGCACCCATCTATGACACCAATTTAGATTTGGAATTCAAAAATATGATAAAAGATAACCTTGTCTATGAAGTGAAATACGATAGAGGTCTTTCCAACATCATCCATGTCATATAGAGGAACAAGAATATTAGATTCATCATTGACTTTATGGGACATAATCATCATTTTATATATGATAATTTCTAATTACAGATCACCAATCTCTTGATTGATCAAACGGTTGGCTTCCAAGACCCATCCATCCTAGATAGGCACTCAGGGTACAAACAAATTAAGATGGACTCTAAGGATGGAGATTAAACTAACTTTAGAGAACCTCAAGGGATATTATTCTATTAGGTCATGCCCTTTGGATTGATGAATGTTGGCACCACATATTTGGGTGTCATTCATATCATATTTAATACATTCTTTGGATGGATAACCATGTGTTATGTCGACATGTGGTTCATTAAATCCAGACATTGATGTGATCACTAGAAAGATCTATGAGAAATATTTTATAAGCATCATCAACATAGTCTAAAAATGAATCTGGTAGAATGTCCATTTGGGGTAACATTAGTAATTTTACTTGACTTCGTTCAACACCACGGTAACATTGAGGTTGACCCATAGAAGACTAGTTCTATGACGGAAATTTCACCCCCCATAAATCTGAAAGAACTAAGTGGACTAAAAAAGAACCACACCTACATTAAGTGATTCATAACCAATCTTTCCAGAAAGGATCTCCCCTTAATGAGGATAATAATCATGGAAATATTCTACTAATGAGTCAATGAACGTCAGAAATCCAGAGAAAGTCTCAATTAATACTTATATCTCCCCCAGTTTTAATGCTTTTGATGGAAGGGATGCCCCTCATCTTATATGTGGATGCCATGGAATGATCTTTGGTTGGCCTTATCATAAATATTAATGAATTAATAAGATATAATAATATCTACTCCCTTAGTTTAGTTCCTTTAGAAATTACGAAACATAGTAAACTAGTTTATAAAACAACTACATCATCTCATGCATTATCCTTATTGACTAGAAGCATGTTTTGAAACATCGTAAAAAATACTAGTCATCAAATACTGGGAAATGAAACATAAAAAGGTGTCATTCTAGATGCACAATAAGGGTAATCAAGGGTGATATCTAAATATAAACATGAGAATAATGGTTACGAGAATATTATCACAACAAATGAAGATCTTTCCCTACATATCAATGGGAAAACATGAATCATAATGAAAATTAAAGATCCTAATACATAAGATCAAAACTAAAACATAAGATATAAAATTTTGACATACACATAAACATATAACATTGTGAACAAGTAAAAATATTAATTGGTTCCCTCATTTAATTATAGACATGAAACTTGATCATTGCACCAACATATGGGCATGGAAACAAGGTCCACTAATAAAATTATGAACATGAAATCATGTTCATGCATAACATACATACATCATGAGTTATATATCTATCCCAATGCACTAAAGGGAGATATTGATCCTACACATATTATAATGAAAACATATTTACATGTGCTAGAAAACATAAACAACACAACCTAGAAAATTAAAAGGGATTTCTGAAAAATCATTCCACCATAATGTAATCCAGGAACGACAAATAGATTTTATAAATATAATAACATAATAAAACCATAACAATAATTGGGATATTACATGTCTTTATTTAAAAATTCCATATTATATGGAAAAAAAATTTGATAAAAGACATGAAAATATTTTTTGAGGAAAATATTTTTTATTCTTCATAAATGTTATCTTTTCTAAAAATGTTATCCAATAATAAAATAATTTAATTTAATTAAAAATTAACATATAATAATTTCAAGGATAATTCATGGAAATAGGTAATTATGAATGTTCAGAAATATGTTCGTTTCGTATATGTTAAAAAATAATCTCCTCGTATTTTTTCCGGAAAATTATAAAAAGAACCCCATTCTGAAAATGAAAAAAACATTCATTTCATATACTTTAGTGAAAATTTGCCAATGGGTAAAATATATATTAGACAAATTAAAAAGGAAATAAATAAATTTTAGGAATATATAACTAGGAAACATGGAAGTGTTTGGAAAACATAACCCATTAAATACCATAGAAAATAAATCCTAGATAAAATTGAGATTGCCATGTTATCCATTACCTTAGGTCTTATATGCTTCATATACAACCAATATTCTAGTATAATGATTTAAATAATGTTATTACTTATTATAGAATCAATATAATTTTTATGATATCATATATGATCATATTTTCATCTGTTTTTTAGTAACCTATCATTGTTACTTGTTATTCAGGTATTAACACCATTATGTTCTTTTGCATATTTTGTAAAATATGTTCATGTTATATATCTTAATGTACAGTTTTATCATTTCTAGAATTATATTAGTATATTTTATATCATATTTATACATACAATTCATTTACATAATCACGATTTAATAAATATCATTTAGAACAAATCAGATATCATTAGGGAGACGGTAATCTATACGTACACACGAGTGATGATATCATTTTCATATTTAGTGGAGAAAAAGGATTACACCATGGTACGGAGACGGTATGTCATATGTACTCATAGGTTGTGATTTCATTTTTCATAGGATAGATAAAAGGGGGAATATGGTTTTTTCATAATTATAATAACCTATAATTTTATAATAATAAATTTAGTTATAAATTTACAATAAAAAATCTCATGAAGTATAAGTACAAGAAAAAAGAAGTATGAAAAAATCTATAGAGGTGATTATAACTACATTGATGTTCTTTATCTAAATATCCTATTAGAGAATTACATTTTGACATTATGGGATGAAAAACCCTAAAAAATGTTACCAGGTAAGTTGAAAAGGAAAATGGTAAAAACATTAATGAGAATTAAAGAAAATCTTGATGTGAATAGGCGATGGAGAAGGTTCCCTTTTATAATTGAGGTGAGGGAAACTTTTTGAATGTCTTGAAATATTATTTTATTATATATTTATTTCTAGTTTCTAATGGTCATAACACGTTTATTTCAAAGGTACGACAATTTATGGACATATACCCATAATACAATTAAAAATAGACATGTTATGAATATATTTATATCATTTATCATTTTTTAACCCTTATTTTACCCTTTTTAATCATTCCATGATATTTTTTTTATTTATAGTTATTTTTTTTATTAAATTATCATAAAATTCTAAAATACCCATAAAAGTACAATTTATGACATATAAGGATGTATCCTAACTATTTCGAGGAATATTATTTTTTTAGTAATTTTATAACATTGAACACACTATTTTACTTTTTAAAATAACAATTGTGTCAATTTTGACACTATTTATTTGTTGACATTCTAAAAATATCATTAAAGTAAGATAATATTCGAATAAAATTATTTAAAACATCACAAACATGTCACATTAATCCATTAAAATAGTGGATGTAGTCAATGCTCCCAAATAATATTTATTTCAATATTAATATTATCATTTATTTGATATTTCTCTTAATAAAATAATTACTATATCACTATTATGTCAGTATTTTTGGAAATTATGTAGCCCCAACAAATAATAAATAAATTAAAATGTTTTTTTAAATTAAATACATTATTCGAGATAATTTATGTTCATACATTCTTCATGTTTGTCACTACATTAAAATTATAATACATATAAGTGATATGAGGGTGACATGTTGTCACTTTTTTTTAATAATTATTTTATCACTTTCAAGGAAAATATTCTATTAAATTAGTTTATTATGACCATTAAATAATATGTTAGATCTTTTATCTATCCAATTGAATTTTAGCATATTTTAGGGATATTTTTGGGTCCTTATCATATTGTTTGATACCCTAATTTACCTAATATATCTGTATCTGTGGTAAATAAAAATTACCTTTTTTACAATTCATAATGATAAAATAAAAGTAATCTATTAACCAAATTTGGACCCAATGATTCTAAATATAGACTAGATTTTTCAAAATTCAAATCTCTTAATTGGAATAAATTAATTAATAATTATTTCCCATTGTCAAAACGAGAAAGTGGATTTTGTTTGATTTTAAAAGTAAAAACCATTAAAAGATTGGCATGTTTTTATATCAAATTTCAATGTGAAAATAATTCCAATGAACAAAATTGGATAAAATTATGAAATAATAATATAATTATACCTTAAAACCAATTAAAATGATTACATTACCAAATAAATAAATCATATTAAAAATATATTTTAAATTAAATTTTTTTATTTTTTACTATTCATAATAAATGTATTTTATCAAAAAAAAACCAAAATTTCAACCGAAGTAAATTTTGATTTCCTGATTCCTAAAAAAAAATTTATTTTTGCATATTTATAGTATAAAAGTGTCAATAACTAGATTTAACAAAGGTGTTCCATCAAAAGGATACAAAACTACATTTTTTAAAATACATCTTTTATCTGAAAAATTGAATTCGTACTAATATCATGTTTAAAAATTATATAAAATGAATTTTAAATAATATATTGAATATAAAAAAATTAATAATATCAATTAATATTGATTTTATAATTTTATAAACTCACATAAACATTGTCTTTCATGAAATGAATTCTATCTGAAGAACTTTAAATTATGTGTAACACAATCCAAGCATAGGGTTTTCTATACTGCATGCTATACTAGTGTAGTATATTGTGAAAGATTATCTAGATTTAAAATACAAAAAAAATGTATCAATGAAATCAAAAAAATATATATTTTATAAAAATTTCATGGTGTTACAATAAATTCCTTGAAGGGTACATGGATAAATTAAAAAGATTCTTTTGGTGTTTCTTATTATGAGTCAAAAGCTTGAAATTCTAATCAAAAGGGTTACATGATTTTTATGGAACAGTATAATGAGGTATATTTTCATTTCTGTGTTGAGCATGAGTCTAAATATGAAAATGTAAAATTCCCTTATGTGGAATTAAAAGAGTATTCTTCCATGCTGGAAATTGTTTTTGAATATTTGAAAATGAAAAAATTTCTCTTAGAAATTAAAATATTTATATGTTAAAAATAAATGAATCCTTAATAAAAATATTTTAAAATTTATCAACCTAGATAAAAAACTCATCTACATTAGATATTGAACATGGAAACAATATATAAAATTTGATAAAATAATTTAACACGTCCAAGATGGGTCTAATTTTTTAAAAAAATGTGAAAATTATTTAAATAAAATTCTGGGAAATTATAAGTCTTAAATGTTAATATTGGAATATGAAGACAAGGTAGGAATAAAAATATTTACAAAAACATATTTTTTCATGGATTTATGATTAATATCCTAAAGAAACGTGTTTTTTATTTGGGAGTGTTGGTTCCCAATGATTATATTTTTTGTTCTAAAATTACATAATTATATAAAAAATTGCATAATTTTTAAAAATATTTTCCAAATTGGATGATAGATTGTATAGAAAAGATAACCATATTTTTGTTCCCAAATATGTAGTTTCTATCATTGTTAGATCAAATAAAATATGATTACCAAAAAAATTGTAATTTAATATGACTTTAAATAGAAGTAATTTTAAGTGTATCGACAAAAAATTGAACATCGATAGTGAATGTTCATGAAATATGAGTGGATTTTTCATTTACATTCAATCCTTACAAAATATTGATTATGGAATTGACACTTTAAGCGAAAAAAATATAGTAATTATTATGGGATTTAGATCAGTTATAAATTCATGCCCAGTCCACATAAATGAATTTATTTATATGGATGGACGAAATCATAATTTAAAATGTATTTATACACTTTTTGATGATTCTTAATTTTTATATTTTTCAAATAATTCATGATGAATTTTTTAATATAAAATTATCATATATTAGTCACTTAGTATAGATAGTCCCAATACTCTGGTTCTTAATTATGTGAAAATAAAGAACTAAAATATTAAACAGTTAAAATATGAATTTTTCATTTGATATAGAATAATAAAACATTATAATGTATATTAGTTGTGAAAAATTCCTAAAAGTGATTTAGACCATGATTTACCTCCACCTATGTAGATAAAAAAGAAACATTGTGATAAATTCCAAATGATAATGTAGCGTGTGCCATCTTTAAAATCATTTAATGAGGTTTTTACTTATATAAACCTAGAACATATTCATGTTACATTGTTTGGGCCATCTAAAATTGAAATCATAAAAGGAAAATAATTTGAATATGTATTTGTTGATGATTTCTCTATATTATAATAGGTTTTCATTTTATGTGTTAAAATTGAATCCTTTAATGTCTTTATTAGTTTCTGAAAAATATATATAAAAAAATAATTATGGAAAAAATATTTCATGAAGAAAATGCATATAATATTAAGGAATCAATTTTTGAGATATCACATTCAAAAAGGGTATAATACACATGAGATTATCTCTATTAAGAACCAGTTAAAATAATTTCTATCTAAACCCCTTGCATTTGAATTTTTTTATTTTAACAAAATAGAAATGGGGTTTTTAATAAATAAATGAATTTAATTTATTTTCATTTTTATTAGGATTTATTTTTTAATTATTTTTTTTAAGTATTTATTGTAATTAGTTTAGTTTATTCCATTTCACTAAATAAATGTTCAATTTTTAGAAAATAAGCCTTATTTTAATTAATTCATTATATTAAATTTATTATTATTCAGAATCACCCAAAGACCAATTGTGGAAATAAGAATTATTGGATTTGATTTCATAACCTAAATCATAATCAACCCATAACCCTCTTCTCCTTTCAGATAGATATAATATCACAAAACACAAATCACCTACCTATGTCTCATGTCCATATCTTGACCTATAACCATAATTTATTAAAATGGAAAAGAAAAGTGTATAGATGAAGCAGTATCTAGTTATTCTAAGAAAGTAAGACCAAGTGTTCATCATAGTGTTATCATTGGGAAGGTAGTTTACCTGATCTAGTTGATGTTAGAGAAAACGATTCTAAATGAGGTTTTAATTTTCATGGTGGGGGTTTCTTTATTTTAGAATTTAAATTTTATAATTTTTGAATAGGTTAATGAATTTACATGTAGTTTTCAGTTTAAATTTTCTCGAATATATGATTTCATTTCATTGAATGTAAATGATAAAGATAGTTACGTTTCATTAGTTGAGTTTGATGAGATCTTTATAGATCCTCATGCGAGGGAGTATAATTTTACCCAGACATTGGATAGTTATTGTTTATTTATACTAAAAGAGGTCTTCAATTTCTTATATTAATTCTCTATTTTTTTAAAGAAAATATTGAATGACATAGAACCTAGTTGTAATGTTCTATGGAAAATTTTCAAACTAATATTAATCAAAGAGATAGAGAAATCGTGAATGTATTATTTTATGATATGCATATCTTATATATCCCAATAAATAAACAAATACTCAACTTTCCAAGGTAAATGATACACATTACACATAATTAATACAATGGAAAATTAAGGATAAATTTTAATCCTTATTGTAGACTAATCTACCCACTTTTGATATTTAATGAGGTTGATTTAAATTATAATGTGGAAGAAAAATTCTAAGATATTAATTACATCTCATCAGTTGTTTGGAATACAATGGTTTATATTTGGGAATACATTTCAATTTCCATGAATATTATTCATTTGTAATGAGTTGATCAAGGGGATCCATCTCAAACATCAATACCTAGGGATGTATCACCTATTGGGATAATGTCTTATAGGGACGTGTAAGAGACAATGGTTAGAAGATCAGAATCTCAGTTTTCAGAGGTCAGTCCTATAATGGAAGACCATAATAAGAGTTAGGAAGTATACTATTCTAGAGATGCTAATATTGTTCATCACATAAAACTATTTATTTATAAAACGGCTATAATTTTTGATTGGTGGTTAGATGTGGATTTTAATGTGGTTTATGAATCTCCATAAAGATCTGAGGCCGAGGATGAAGATCAGATAGTGGATCTTGTTCTCCCTGAATCACGTACTTTTGGAGATGATGCTAGTGATGTGGTTATGCAAAATTTTGAATATTCTCATACACCAACTTTTGCATCACCACCTCTTATTTTTCATGAAAAATCACCCTTTTCCTGTAAGAGTTTTTTATGTTCTAAAATGTAATTTTTTCTCTTAAATTCTATATGAATTTGATTATATTTTTGGAGATTTAAATTAGATGAAATAGGTGTTTATATCTTCATAGTGTAAAATTAGATATTGGAATGACTCATCTATGTCCAATAATGATTTGGAAAGATTATTATGTTAATTGATACCCAAATATATGTAAATAAGAATATATAATCAATCACTCCTATATTGAATTTTGTTTTGGAATTGAGTTTTAATGATTCTAATGACATGAAAACTCTAGTTATTTATTTGAAGGATGATTTTCCTTCCATGTATGAGTTCAATGAACTTGTTGTTATGATTGAATCTCAAAGAGACTCCTTCTATAATATTTTAATGGTGCATCAAAAAATTTCTCAAAATATATTTGATTGGATTAATTATTTTTGGATAGAAATTAATGAAAATTTTAAAACATTAATAAGCATTGTGTAAAATTAGTTAGTTTTTGTAATGAAATTCATGTATTTGTAATAGAGGCTTCATAAGATTTAGTTAATCTTGTTATTTATAGTTGATTTGATTAGTTTCACTCAAAATTGAATTATGTATCCTCTTCGATTCAATACCTACAATGTAATTTTAATGAACTATACATGGTTAAAATCAAACTTCACCTAGTCCATCCCACTATATGTCCTCAATTGTGTCTCCCTAAATTCCAAATGCTACTGAATAGTAGCGGGGGACTAAAGGGCACAATGGGAGAGACTATACACTTGGTCAAGTTGAGATAATTTCAAAAAGTAACAAAACACATTAAATGTATCTAAACTAGAGAAAACGTATTAAATATTGTAAAACATTTTATTTTATTATACATAAAATGAATCATATTTTCATATATAATCATAGTAATGAAAAATATATAACAATCAGTCACCCACTCAGTCAACCACATATACAGAAATAAGAAACTAGAATCAAAAGAAATATGATCTACATACAAGGCTAATCTAAACCACATAAAAAGTCGTAATGATTCTAATGTTAAGCCATTGTGGTCCTATTACTCCACATGATCATCTCTACACGATCAGGAAACACTAGCCCTTGAACCCATACATTATGAATGCTATAATCCACTATGGAAGATGATATCACATTTTCATGAAAACTAATGTCCATGTATATACTGCGAGAAGTAAATCTCAGTAGCCCACCCCCAATGCAGAACCTATAAATATGTTGTCATAACAAATGAAAAAAGTCAGGATTTTCCCAGCGTAGACAAAATCTAACCACAATTTACATAAAATAAACAACTAAAGAAATTCCATATGAAATCTAAATAATGTATCTGAAAAGATATTCCTATATCGATAATTGTGGGTATTCTGTCCCCCCTCTAGACCCAAAGATATTATTTACATTATTTGTGTCACTAAACCACATGAAAAATGGTGTGCTCTCAATATCTACATGGGATCATTGAGATTTCGAACATTACAGGTATGTATGTGGAACCCTATGGCATTAACACTGGCATCCATAAGAAAATTTCCATCTACTGGTCTCTAGTACTAGAATTTTGTGATTTATAATTTTGAAAACAAAATCTTTTTCAATATAAATAGATAACATGTATGCATCGAAGGCCCTACAAAAGGAATCAGGCACATGTTGTGGGCCTAAAAAATTATCTAATGGGCTCTATAATAACTGGGTGCGCATATAATCAATGGACCCTGAATTGAAAATGAAATAAAAGAAAAAAAATCCACTGCATGTCTGCATCTAAACCTCATGAGTTAAAAGACACACTAGTACATAATAATACCCAATAGTATGGAGATGCACTCATCTTTATCATCCATTAACCCCATTATCGTATCAAATAATATCCAACCATTGATGGAGAGACCCAGATCAAAAAAAATTCCAATTCCATATCCAATATATCCCAAGGATATCCCCCTCATATCACATTCACGAGAAAAAAATTTCTCAAAAATCATAGCCATATACCAACCAATCATGGGGTCATCCAACACCAATCCCACTAAACAATAGTTGGAGTAGTAAAGTCGATCCAGTCTCGACCAAAAATTAAGAGGCTCTCAATGTCATCCCAAAACATTAGAAAAGGCCTAGTGTCATAACATCCAAAATAGACCTCAACATAATGTAACTGATCATCGATAAAACACAAACCCAAAAAGTTAATCAAAAAGAACATGCATTCTAATAACGATAATCAGTATGGATCTTGAGACCCTCAAAGGTCTCACAAAGTTTACAAAGGATAAACCACAATGAATGAAAACAACTATCAACCCTCCTTAGGTGTATGCCCATACATATACCTAAGTTGTTGAGTATACCCATCTAAATCATGAGGATACACAAGGCCCAACTCAAACGCCCGAAGCTCAACTGTTCCACGAAGGAATGATTACCACAAATGTAAAGACTCAACTCCCATCATGAATATAACTCTATGAAACAATATTATGAATTTGACCCACACATGATCACAATTGAAGCTGATATCCTGCCATGATATTCTCTATGGACGAAAAAACAAGTGGAATTCCAAGTCACAATGTCAAACACCTCAGCTAATAGAGAACTCTTTCTCTATCGAGTATAGTGGGCCTACCACGTCACATTGAGGATCTTCCAACTAACCTTGGACATCTAAGGTACTTCAACTATCGAGTATCGTGGGTCTGTTATGTCACACAGAGGTTCTCCCCGGCATGGGCATACTGCACCACATATGGGCACTCCCCACTAGGCCTATCGAGTGACTCTAAGTCGAATGGTCAGCTGTCGTCAAGCCTCAGCGTGATGAGGGGTTCTATACGCAACACATTTGAGAGAACTGCTCCCCAATCCATTGGTCATAATTCAATCTCTACTATGTCACAATAATAATTATCCCAATTTTTATTCACATTATAATGGTTCAATCGCAACAGACGACATGTCAATCAGATTCTCTATCTGTATGTTTTTAGCGTTTCTGCTGCGAGGGACCAGTATGATTCGAGGTCCGATCCAACCCAAAAATACTCAGACATTTTGAAAAAATCATGTGGAGTATAACAAAAGGACCGTCTTGATCAAATTATTATGACGACACTGACATTTTTTTCAAATAACTCTTTCATCGCATGTTGTGGGAAAAAAGGCGAAATAGGGTCCATATGGGATAGGGTCCAATCCGACCCTGATCAGACTGACATGGCCTTGCCCGAACCAACCCGGTGTGTGTTGAACTGACCTGGTCAGGGTTTGGGCCCGATAGCCTAGGCCTTGGTGGGCACAACCCGTGAAATGGGTGGGGTGGCCCAACCCATTGGGATGGCTCACTTCAGCGCGGCACGCAACCGCATGACCCACCTCGGCACGGACCGCTCTAGTGAGGTCATCTATGGTGCATCCCTATGGGCTCACGATCCACTAGAGTTATCGTCGAATGGGGAGGGCCCACCCATCCAGTTTTCCTGAATGGTCCACCAGACCATTGTGTTGGGTGGCATGTGGGACCCACCAGAGAGGTCCTGCCTAGTCTGTAGTGGCTGCCTATTATTCAGCCTCTACCGTGACCTAGCGACTGAGGCCCTCCACTCCACCAGTGGCGTGGATGTGCACCACTACTCCCCATGTGGGCATCCAGTTGTCAGTCGTCACCCTGCCCCACCATGGATGATGGGTCGTAGCCTCCTCATCAGCCGACGGTGCAGAAATGTGATGCCCTTCCTTCCTCATGGCTGGATGAATATCGGTCACCTTTTTCTTCATTGTGCCATTGTAGCTTCATTCTAATAACAAAAATTTAAACATTTTCATATTCACGATATTTGCATCAAGGGCTCCGTTTCCATATATCTTTCTCCGAAAAACTATGTGTTTCCATCATCAACAAATATGAGTCGTTGAAGAACTAATGAAGAATTTGGGAAAATAAAATGAAATAGGAGCAAGGATTATGTGCGGGATGATTTCCATGTTCATTTGGTCATCATCATCATGAATTTATTATATAAAGAATCAAAAAAGTAAAAATTCAAACATAAATAAAATTTGGTGCATCCTTTGATTTCATGAAAACAAACAATTAGACTTTTGGAATTCAAACTATATTGGACATATAAATGTAGTAAAATAAAATTTTGGGAACCCACAATCATTTTAAAAAATGGGCTTTCTGAAACCCTAATGATTGAATTTTTTTAAGAAATAATTTTTATTCCAATGATATCTATACTGATTTTTTTTTGAAAGGTGACATTATCAAAAAAAGTAATTGTTACTAAAAATGGTTTTGAATTAGTATATCCCATTCTAGAAAAATTATTATGTTTATGATGTTCTTAAAAGATTTTATAAATTCATTCCTATCTAGTGGTAATGTTTTTCAATTTTTTTTAAAGAATATATTTTAGACCATAGTTTTATAACCATCTTCTTATCAACATTAGTATTATTTTATAATTTTAGTTATATTTATAAATAAATTTCCTTATAAATTATTTTTTCAAAGCCTTTAGAAATAATATCCTTCAATGAATTTTCTTCGTTATTGTTATTTAAATCAATAAGTTCCAAAAACATTTTTATCATAATCTTTAGAATGACATCATACTTATGTTGTCAAAATATTTATTCTATATTTTTTTCTCATGTTTCTTTTTATCTTCTCAATTTTCACTCTGAAGAAATTTTGAAAATCTAAAGACTTATTCATGCGATGGTAAAGGATTTGTTTCAGATGAGGAATTATCATCATTAAAAGGAAAAGAACCATTCTCATTTAGATAATATTCATTTAATGGTATATCTGTGAAAGAATCAAAATTATATACATTTTACATAAAACATTGACTTTAAAAAGGTATATAGTATATAGAACAATAATCTTATGTCCAAAATTTTCTATGTTTGATGAATCATCAGAATTATATCCTCCACTATAACTCCCCAATCAATGGATTACAAGACATTATTTTCCTTTGGACTATAATGATATTTATTATTTTTATCAAAATGTCATTCCGTTATATATTTTCATTTCAGAACTGAAAAATATGTACTTAAATTTTCTGCATTTATTTCATTTATAAATGGTAGCTTATATATCTTTCTAATACTTGTTACTTATCTTATACCAGAACTAAAAAACTTTCTTTTCCATAAATTTGTTCATCATTCATGCAATATTGGATAACTTATTTTTTGAAAGTTCTGATTCACTTGAATGTTATTGAAAATAAAAATTTTCTATTAGTATTTTACTAATTTTACATGATTTCCATTTCATTTGATTTGATGTAGAAGTAATAGAAACTACTCTATTCCTCTTATTTGGATTTTTCAAAATCTATTTACGAACTATTCTCAATTTGAAATATTTTCCCAAACAACTAATTATGAGTTACATTTGTGACCTTATTTGACACATAAATATAGGTTTTTTTATTACCATTCATTTGGAATAATATATAATTTATTTTCTACAAGTTTCTCAGCATCTTTTCCATTCTGTCACATAGTTTTTAAAACATTCAGTTATGTCATGAAACGTTTTTGGACCATAAAAACAAATTCTCCATAATGAAATTTGAAAGCATGATAATATGCTCTTAACATAGCTCTTCTTATTTCAACAACTATGGATGTACAAAAAAGGGTAATTTCTTTCTTCCTCCAAATACAATTTGATTCAACACATGATGAAATATAGATATATGTATATCTAGTCATAGATCATTGTACTGTATTCCATACCATATAATTCAATTGAAATTTCACATCCTCTTATTTTGTAAAGAGTTTAAATTCATTTCCAAGAATTTTATAGTCTTTGGTAAGCATAAAAAAATTATGAAATCCTATGTTGATTACAAAAATATTATTCTTTGTCTTTTGTAATCATAATCGTTTCGATTAGACATTGGTCATCATATAGGATAGAGATTGTAAATTGATCTGACATTTATTCGTACCACCTTTAAAATAATATAAAAATAAGGTTTCAACAGTATATCTTAGTGTATCGAAAATTTATTTAACAAAATCTTATAAAGGAAATGTAACTAACATCGATATTTAATTTTTAGGTATATATTATCAGTGGAAACCACATGTGTTTCAATTTTTTGGATCTAGATATATATGTTTATTAAAAAAATCAATGCGAGGGGATCTTGTATTGAAAGTATAAAAGATATCTTTTAATACATTAAGAAATAATATTTTATTAAATTTAATCTAATCATATTAAAAAACATATTTTTTATTTAAACAATAACCAGATATAGCCCTAGGTATGATAGACAATGTATCATAATTAGTAGGTTATGACAAGTATTCAAAGGGTTATATTTGAAAGTAATCGTATTCACAATTAAAAAATGATTTACTACGATAAAATATAATATGGGTCATAATCACAATAGTTGTGAAAATTATACTAAAAAAATAAGGATTCAATCATAGAGAATATAGAATCTTATTGATTAAATGAATTGATCATTATTAATAAATCATAATTAGAATGATCTTGTTCACAAAATATTGAATATAAAGATAAATATATAAAATGATTCACTTTCAATTATAATGAAAAGTAAAAGTAAATCTAGAAATTGAATAAAAAAATTTTTACCCAAAGAGAAGTGTATCCAATAAACATAGATAGTGGTCCCCTAATTTATACTTTTATGAAATTATGTCTTACCCACAAATGATTATACCCCAAATACGATGATTGACCTTTGTCTTACAATCCCCAGAATCCCTCGATCAAAAAGGTGATTAGTGCCTCTATCTACATATCCAAAAAATTACACTATGAGAAATAGGTTGGCACTACTATATTTAAATCCACAAATCCATCAATTATATTCACAACAATCGAAGTCACATAATGGAAAACACATGAAAGTCACAAGTAAATTAAACATGTTGTTCAAAACTTGTAAACATCACGGTTGTTTTAAGAAAATAATTTTTAAAGTAGGTATGGACCATTTAAATCCCAGTCTAAATATTAATTTAGGCCAAATATAGATTCCTAATTAGTTAGAAATGGTCTGATGGGTGTCTGATGTATGTTCAGATCCCGAAAAAATTCTTCTGAAAAAAATGGAAATATCACAAGGAAAGTGCATGATTGGTGCATGGTTGGTTCATCGTTTGCCTAATCATGTGTTTGTAAATTTTTTAAAAGAACCATATTCCATGGATTACACATGGTCATGCAGCCTATATGTGGATGTGCCCCATAAACCTAGGTAATTGTGCACAGTTTGCAAACAATTTGTCGAACCATTTGGAAGAACCAATCACATGGCTTTATTATAAGAAAATTATCCTTTTTGAATTGAACACGTGATAATGTTGGTGGATGGAATTATTGTGGGATTTTGACAAGAAGATTATAAGAACACTAAGAAAGGGATATGTTTTGGCCAATTAACTACCAAGGATGTCATATAGTGATGGTTTACATGAATCTACATATTCTTGTAGAGTTATAAAAGATCTCTATGTAATGTATCTAGATATATGAGAGGATTTAGGTAGATAATATTGTTTCAAGATCATAGTCTAGTAATAATTTCTATAGTATGTGGATGATTCCCTTATAGGGGATTCAGAGGTGGAGGTCTGCAGTGGATGGGAAGTCTTTAGTGATGCCTGAAAGGGTAGGTATGTGGTTGGAAAACCCTTGGGGTTTTTAGGGGTGAATTTTTGTCCCGTAATTGATGTGTGATATATCTATGGGTGAGTTATATTTATTTCCCTTGAAGATACAAACTGACATGAATATAATCTACCATGATTTTAGGGGTAATATTATGTGGCTTGGGTTGATGTATATAGTTATAGAGTTTCTGTCTCGATGTTTTGTTTGTGAGTGTGTGAAGGCTGAGCACTATGTTCTCGGTGGTTTTCGACAGACATTAGTTGTTACCTATTTTATGTGGGTGGATATCGTGATAGAATTTATTATGAATTTATCTCTATTTTCGGGTGGATATTATTCTATATGTGTGGTAGTGGAACATTTGATGAAATAATCCCTAATTACAGTGATCAGGGAGTCGAGCTCTATAACACCCCATGATTTTATGAGAAATATTATTTTTAATTTTTTTGATTTCTTGTATTTTAGGATTCACTAAGATCATCTTTCTCTATACGCCAAGTCGTATTATCTAGTAGTATACGCAACACTATTCGTGCCTTGTATTTCACAAAATTTCACGTTTTTTCAAATAAAATTTATTTTACACAACACCGAGAATAGATTTTTATCAATGTATAAATGAACTATGTTTTGACTATTTTATAGGCAACACCAACGAAATCTTGCACACCACGCATCCTAGAGTTTGATAGCATTACACACAAGTGCGACATTCCTAGATAGATTGTGTTTTATACAATAATGGGTTTCACTAAAAAAGATATATTATTTTGAACTAACCATTATGAGTAGTATTAAAAACATTTTTTATTTTATAAAATTATCATTCATCATACACATATCATAGAATATGGTATGAGATGAAAATAAATTTTTCATGTAAAATTCGTATTATTTTTAAAAAAAATCTATTTTGTCGCCTTTTGATAGAGCACCATCTTTAAGTAAATTTTTTGACATGTTTATACATTAAATTAGACAAAATAAACTTATTCATTTCAATAATAATATAAAAAGATAATTTGGAATTTTTTTTAATATTTTTCTGTTATCTTTCATATTTTTATGAACAGTGAAAATATGATAAATTTTAATTAAAAACAAATTTTTCATTAATATAATTTTATGGTTAAATTATAATATTGAATTTTTTTTAATGTTTTAATAGAATACATGTTTACTATTTAATATTATTTATGTCATTATCGTTAAATTTCCATTGAATTCATTGGTAAAATCATTTCAATATTTTGCAATGTTTTAATCTATGACCAGTTTTTTGACAATGGGATTAATTTTAAATTTATTACTACATATTTTGTGTTTTGAATTTCTAAAAATGGATTACATATTAGGTTCTTGTAGGTACAGAGTATGTTAATTGGCTTCATTTATTTTTTAGGCATTATGAATAGTTACTACGGTATATTTTATTTAAAACTGTCAAAGGTAAATATGGCAATTATGGTAAAAAATTATATTACAAAATTACCCTAACACATGAAAAAATTATATTGTATGAATAAAAGTATACCCATATCACATAAGGGTGTGAATATATTCATTTCATGGGCTTCTGACCATGATAATGATGTAATTATTATTAAAACCAAAGAAAGTGACAACATGTTACTCTCTTATATCTTATAAGTGTAATAATTTTAATTTACTGATAATCATCAAAAAACATCAAAAATAAGTAGTCATTAGAAATATAATAAAATTATATACATCATTTTAATTTATTTATAATTTTTAGGGGTGAAATAATATTAATTAATGAAGACACAATAGTGATGTATAAATTATTTTATTGATTGAAATATCAAATAAATGGTTTTAAAAATAATAAAATAAATATTATATGACCTATTTAATGTCCTCCATGAATTTTCATGATAAATAAGACATGTTTTTAATCTATAACATATTTTAGTTCGAATATATCTTCTTTTTGGATTTTTTAAAATTCAAATAATTGAAGCATGTCAAAATTGACACTATTGATATTTTATAAAAATAACATATTATTAACTGTTATAAAAATCACAAAAATATTCAAAAATTATAAAGTTAAATTTATATGGTCGATAATTTCATAAATAATTTAATTATGTACAATTCACAACACATAAGTAAGTATTTATTACAATTTAAAATTTAGATAATTATTACCATAATTAAGATTAAATAGTTTAAATAAGGATAAATAAAATTGATAATGATTAAAATAATTTCCATACAAGTATAAATATTATGTGATGATGATATGAAAATCTTATCTCATCTCATCTTCAAATTGAGCATGTTTTGAGGTTTTTAAGTGGTGTCTGAATTTATTATAAATTAATATTTTTTAGGATTCCCACAGTTCCCCTCAACTCTCTTATAAAAGGGCATCCCCAACATTTCCTCTTCACAACATTTTGAGCCTTAAATCTCGGCCAAACCCTACTAATTTCTATTATACACTTCTATATCAACATTCTATAGGTCATATTTATCTTCAAAGGCCATATTTAGAGCCCTAAGAGGAGGTTTCGAAGAAGCGCGTCGAAGAAGAGGTAATATCCTTTACTACTTCATTCTAATTCATTCCTTCTTTTGCATCCTCATATATAGTTGATTCATTATAATGTTATAACAAGAGTATAAATAATATAAAGATATGGTATTATTAATATGAAACAACCATATTTCACCTTTTATCCACCCTATGAAAAATGAAATCACCGCCTGTGCGTATATATGGAATCTCGTCTCCACGCTGTGGTGTAATCTGTTTTCCACCACCACATTACATGGATTGGTATAATGGTGGAAATAATAACTATATATGCTTTTTATAACATGATTCTAATTATGAGATATTATATCATCCACTCCAATTCAATTCTATAATTATGGGAATGATATCATCGCTCGTACATATGTACGGATTGCCGACTCCAAGATGCCATGTGATTCATTATCCATGTTAACCATTAAATAATGATTATAATGTTTATATAATAAGTAATAATGAAATATATAACATATGTAATCATGAAATATATGACATAATAACGCTACTGGGATTACTTATATATATAAATATGTCATTTACTTCCATTCAATTCAATAATGAAACGAAAACGACGTTCATGCGTACGTATGGCATACCGTCTCCATGAACAGTGTATTTCATTCCATTTATCCATCTGTCATATATATATATTCTGAAAATATATTATATTTAAATCATGTTTCATATTTATGAATTAAGTAATGTATTTTTTCCACTATGACGGTCTTGGAAACAATGCAATGACTACGATTGAAATCATATCATGCTCTTAATGTTTTTCCACAATTACAAGTTTTATTCCTATGCTAGTTTGTCATGACTAAGGTTCTTTTATGATATATTCCTTACATACTACCTTGATTTATTTCACAACTCTTGATTTTGATGTTTAATCATTCTGTTCATGTTTTTTAAGTTCACATTTATATAGTCTGTTTTATTTTCTCAATGTTTACCCATACTGAGAATTTGAGGTCACTTGTTATAAGTTTTCATTTCCCCTGGATATAAAGAAAGGTTTTAGGTAAGAAAACAAATGGGTAATATCATTAAGAGAGATTTTGAAGATCATTCTCCATGATTATAAGATTATGTTATGAGATTCCAAAGACAGTAAAATATTATGGTCCATCGGTGTCTGTTTTTGTTTTGTATTAAGTATTCCACTAAATTAATGTAATTTACATAAATGTCAAGATTTAGGTCTCTACAATTGGTATCATAGTGATGGTTTAGTTGACCTTTGGTAACTAGGATGTGAAAGCATTAGAGATATCACTTTATATATTTCTAAGGCATGTCTGCGGATGTCCCTAAGGATGTGTTTAAGTATAGGGTACAATCCTAGAATTATGATAATGATCTTGAATAACCTAGGGCTGAACCTAAGATGTTAGATTTTGAACGTACTACATCATGATTATGTTGGTTTCCTATTATGATTTTTTCCTCTGACAATATTTTTTTTGGGTTTTAGAAAATGACTGGAACCTGAAATAACTGTTTTAACGATCAATGCACTGGGTAATGCAATGATTGTCCTCCTGAACAACCAAATGATATGGGAAATGGAGTGAAAAATATTATTTTTATACTTACACAAGATATTAATCATTCTGGACTTCTAAATGAGCAGATAAGGGATCAATATTCTATTGAGTCCTTCATGAGGCATCATCCACCTTCTTCCAATGGGTCTTATGATCCACTTATTGATGAACAACAATGAAGTACCATTGAAAAGATATTTTCCTCACTTCTCTATTCAGTGTATGATAATGTCATACGGCCTATTTACCATTTAGATGTTAAAACAGATCAGTGGTGGACACTAATTAGGAATAAAAGGCCCCAAGATGAAATTGAATCCATGGAATGGGACGAGTTCAAGAAATTGTTTTTCAATAAGTATTTCCATAGTATTGTATGAAAAAATATTGAAAAGGAGTTCCTTGTGCTTAAGAAAAAGGATAACGAATCTGTTGGTAAATACGAGGAAAATTTTACAGGGCATTGAAGGAATGCATCTGGCATTATTATACAACAAGAACGTAATGTTGATCAAATCATCAGTGGCTTAAAACCGAGTATTCAAAGGAAATTATCTTTAAGATACATTAGTATCCATAACGATATTTTGTGTTGTTCTATAAAGATAGAACTGGATGTTGGTGTCACATGCCCATCTCTTGGTTTTGACAAGAAAGAGAAGATGGAGTTCAAGGAAAAATCTGAAAACAATGATGAAAACAAGATTAATTTTTCATTATTATAAATGTGTGGATAGAAGCTTGGTGGATATTGTAATATAGGGACTTGATAAAGTTTTATGTGTTGAAAAGATGGTCATAGAGCCGCTGAGTGTCGAAGTAATGGGAAAAAGGTAGCTAATTATGTGAATAGACAAAAGACTACAGAGAATGCACCACCAACACTTCAATACTACAAGTGAAAGGAAATTGGGAATTATGTTATACAATTCCCTAATCCATGGGTTAATAATGATCTACATCAACACCCTCTTAAGGAAAAGTTCAATGGGAAGTCACATGCGATCACTATTGGTGATTTTGAACATGACAATGAAGTGGTGTAATGTTTATGTTTATATGTAATGGGATTCAAAAATAGTGTTTTGGAATCTCATTTATAGTATTAAGTAATATTGGAATATCAATTTATTGGTTTTCAATAATTGTATTGTACCAGTAACCACGAAAAGTGATGAAAATATTTTTGGAAAGAAGATGATATGCGCATAATGAAGGTATAAGGAGAAAATAAAATGTTTTATAGTATTAATGAGCTCATGATTGATATAAGGACAAAGTGACATCATGGTTTGAGTATATAATGATTTAGGATTTTGTTATGTGGAAATAAATAACTTTTGACATCATTCATGTTTTCACTAAGGATCTATGGTAATTCATGTTTCAAGAGAATACATGATTAAAGTATTCACATGTTTGGAATATGACCAACAAGATTTATCTTATGATATATGGGGGATAAATGATGTTAATAATATGCTTGGTAGACGACCTCTCTAATAATCATATTCATTATACTAGGAAATTGGACAAAATTATTTTCGATAAGCCTAAAGATTGGCATGGATTATGTTAGACATTAGATAGTATTGTCTAATGCTAAAAATGTTTTATATTTTTTTTAAATCTTATAATTGTATCGACATAAAAAAAGGACAACCTGTAGGATGGGTGAAAACACGTCGCGTCGGACATGGATGCAGTAATCAAACCCACAACCAAAGTGAGACATGCCATTATCACCTACCACTGGCCAACAAAGAGTCACTAGTTAGAAAAAATTAATTTTATTTTATTAAGCGGTAGATTGTTGATGCATAAGTCCATTTTTCAAATCATACATGGGTAATCTCAATATATATGGACATATGTATATTTAATAACTTTTGAAACCCAATTGTTTGAGATATATGGAAAGACCCATCATTCCATCACATGATCTGTTAGTACTTCAAGAATGAAAATTTAAACTTCATTTCCTTAAATAAGAGATGAAGTGGAAATTGTTCATGGAATGACCAACGATGATATTAAACCGAAATCATGTATGTATTCATCCTTATGAAAAATTTCATTAACATTACAGAAATGAACATGAAAGCCAAATATTGTGTCCTTGTACCCTCATATCCGAAGAATCAGATGGAGCCTTAAATCGTCACAAATTTATGGATTTGTGATTGTTGTATTTTTTATAGCCACGTTCTCTACCACTCTCCATCAGAGCATGATGGTTATATTCCTCTTCTATAACCTTATTTTTACATATGTTATCCTATGTGGAATCCCAATGATTATTTAATTTTATTAACCCTTACGTTTCATAAATTAGTTTTTAAAATTATGTTTTATTATTCCTTTTTACGATTTGGGTTTCTATGAAAGAAACATTCAAGTAGTAAACCATTTATAACCCCGAAGAATTTGGAGGGTTAAATTCATTTTAATGGGTGTCACGAACCGAATCGGGTCGCCATCCGAACCGACACCCGACTCGGCCCGCGGCAAGGCCCGAAGGGCGTTCCCTATCCCCACGGGCTGGCATAAGTGCCCGGGTATCAAAATAATCCTTGGGAACGATTTACCCGAGTGAATAAATGTAAAGCAGCCAACCAAAGTAAACCAAATAGAGATAAAGGTTACAGTCAAACATGTAGATAACCAAACAGGTCTTTGGTTCACAAGTACTCAAAACCCAAATAACCCCAAAACAAGACAACCAAAAACCAACCTAAGGACTGTCGTCCGGTGTAAGGACACCGCCTCTAGGCCACCACCAAAACGCCACGTAGATAGTCTGGCTAGAAACCTGAACCACTGCTCCCAAAAGCTGGACCCCTACCTGTATCAGAAGTAAACAGATCTACTTACACCCAAAGGTGTGAGTAGGGTGTGAGCAATCGCCCAGCAGGATATCACCAAGAAAGATTCCACGCACAAGTATAAAGAGAAAATCCATTTGCAATGCTATATAAAGTAAAAGGTGAAAAATTAAATAAAAGATTTTCACAAAATGCTTTTAAAGAAAAAAGGTTCAAGTCACATACCAGAGTGAAATTCAAATGGTATAAATATCACGGATCAGTGTGCGCACAAGTATTAGTAGCACCAGAGGATGGGAATTCCCTAAGGATACTAGTAACAGTGGGACCCTAGGACATCGTGTCTCAGTGAAACGTGGCTTAGATGGCCACGACCCTCAGAAAACGTGGCTTAGAAGGCCAAAACCCTCAGAACACGTGGCTTAGAAGGCCACGACCCTCAGATAACATATGTTTAGTTAGTGTTGCAATCGTCAAACCTGCCAGTGAAACCGGGTCGAGTCATCTCCGGACTACCAGCTCACTAGTCCTAGTCCACCCACCTAATACCCAGGCTTCCCTCCTTATGCTCACCCAATTCAGAAAAAAAAACACATGCCATATCACCCGCACACTGATATTCATTCTTTTGAATATACCACACGCACACCATAGCATTTCAAAACATAGCATGTATTGCAAGTACGCTAAATAAACCAGTAGCACAGTTTGAAAATAAACAACATCCTTTTTCTTTTCTTCAATCAGGTAAACCAAAACAGTACTTTTAAAACTTGCTGATAACTATTTTAAAAGAGAGATAAAGAAAGACATTCAATGTTTTAACTAGGTCCAAGAAATAAACACATGACATTTCTTTAATAAGGGGAAAAAGTTCATAGTATGTAAACAGGGGATAAAACATTTGATTAACTAGGAGTGCAAGCAAAGGATTATAAACCCATACTTGAGTGCGGAACCACCTACCTCAAAGGGGCGTGGAAGAAGACACGGCGCAAGACTCCAGTTGCGCCGCGGTCGCACCACCTTGAGCCGTCAACCAGGTCCTAAAAACAGCAGAACGCTCAACGGTTTTAGAAAAAATTGTTAACGTAATAATAATGATGACAATAATAATTATAATAGAATAATAATAATAATAATAATAATAATAATAATAATAATAATAGAATTATAATAATAATATAAGAGCAATAGAAATAATAATAATAATTATAAATAATAGTAATAACAATAATAATAATATTAATGATAATAATAGCGTAATAATAATAATAATAATACGATAATAATAATAATAATAATAATAATCATAATCATAATCATAATATCATAATAATATTAATAATAATAATAATAATAATAATAATAATAAGAATAGAATAATATTAATAATAATATTGTTATTTACATAATTATAATAATAATATATTAATATTTATAATAATAACTAACATATTAATAATAATAATAGAAGAGAACAAAATGTATTCTTAGATAAGTTAAAATAATAAAATAAAATGAATAAGAAGAAAAAGAAGCAAACCTGAGGAGGAGGCCGAACAGGGGCGCCGAAACGGAGAGAAGAGAAGAAAAAGAAAGGGAAGAAGAAGGAGAGAAGAGGAAGAGGAGAAGAAGAAGAAGAGAAGGAGGAGAAGAGGAGAAGAAGAAGAAGATAATAAGAGAAATAGAGGAAGGAGAGAAGGAGAAGATGCAGGGGGTTGCGCCGGCTGGGGTGCAAGGGGAGTAGTAGGTCGGCCGAGGTGGAGGCGGAGGAAGAAGAAGAAGAAGAAGAGGAGAAGAAGGAGAAAAGAAAGAAGAGGAAGAAGAGAAGAAGAATAGAAGAAGAGCAGCCACTGGTCCGTTGCGGTTGCAAGAGGAGCAGTAGGCCGAGGCGGAGTGGTTGCGCCGGGTGGGGGTGCAAGGGAGCAGCAGGTCGCAGGAGCAGGTGAGTTGGAGGTCATGTGCGGTGCGGTCTGGACTCGCGGAGCAGAGGGGGAGAGTGGCTGAGCGGAGGGTGCAGCTGCTGGTCCGACGCAGGAGGCAGCGGTTGCGGCTGCTGGTGTCGCCGAGCAGGGAGGTGAGCGGCTGGAAGAAGAAGAGTGGGGAGAGGGGAGCGCGGATGCAGGAGGTGCGGCGGGTGAGAAGAGAAGAAGAAAAGAAAAAAAATGAGATAGAAGGAGGAAGGGAGATAGGGTTTTGCGGAGGAAGGAGAATAAACAGGGGAGGAAGGGGAGGAGGAAAAAGGGAGAAAAAGAAAAAAAAATCCTAAAACGGTGTAACCAATTCGGTTACGGGAGAGAGAGAAGAAAAAAAAAAGAAGTAAAATAATAAATGAAATAAACAAAGGTAATTATAACAAATTACAAAATTTATAATAAAATTAAAAGTAATAACAATAATTATAATAATCAATAAAAATTTTAAAGACAATAATAACGATTACATTATAAAAGTTATATATGAAATAAATAAATAATAATAATAATAATGATAGTATAGTATTAGTAATAATGATAATACAATATATATATATTATCAATAATAATAATGTTATCAAAACAATTATAAAGTTAATAATAATAATGTTATTATATTAATCATAATAAAATAATGATACTAATATTATATTAGTAATGATAATGACCTAATAATATATCATCAATAATACTATCATAATAATAAGAATGATAATAATATAACATTGACAATAATAAAATAACCATGTTATAATAATAACCAAAACCATGAATGTTCCATCCAGTATTCATCGTCCGAGCATCGGCACTACGTGTCGAGCGACGTGAAGTAAACGCGCGTTTATCAGCGCCTCTGCAATCATTCCCTAACGACTCAGCCCACGCTTAACAAAGAAATAAAATCAAAATGACAAAATAAACTCATGAAATAAAAATTTAAAATCATACCTCTAGCGACATCCGGGCGTGACAATTCTCCCCACCACGAAAAACTTTCCGCCCTCGGAAAGTCAGCTCAAAGCTTGATCAGAGAAAAGAAATGGGTACTCCTGCTCAACCCATGACTTCCGCTCCCAAGTCTCGTGTCCATCATTCCCGTGCTGCAAAAGAACACGCACCGGAGGAATGGACTTTCCACGAAGCACCTTTTCCCGAGAATCCACTATACGCACTGGTCGCTCGACCACAGACAAGTCAGACTCTATCTCCAGCTCCTCCCAATTCAGCACATGCGACGGGTCGGGGTTGTACTTCTTTAGTTGGGAGACATGAAATACGTCGTGAATCGACGTCAACTGCGAGGGCAAAGCTAACTTGTATGCCACCTTGCCAATACGCTCAAGAATGTCAAAAGGTCCGACATACCTCGGTGTCAGCTTCCCCTGTTTCCCCAAACGACGGTGACCCAAGCGAGGGGCCACTTTCAGGAACACTCTGTCCCCCACTGAAAACTCGAGATCCCGCCGCCTCTGATCTGCATAAGACTTGTGGCGACTCTAAGCTGTCAACAACCGCTGCCTAATCAGCTTGACCTTCTCAGACGTCTCCTGAACAAGACTCGGTCCTAAGAGCAAGGCCTCTCCTACCTCAGCCCAACACAAAGGAGACCGACAAGGTCGGCCATAGAGCGCCTCAAAGGGTGCCATTCTGATGGAAGACTGGTAACTGTTATTGTAAGCAAACTCGACCAGCCCCAAATGGCTATCCCATGAGCCTCCAAAATCTATCACATAGGCCCGGATCATGTCTTCAAGAATCTGATTCACCTGCTCCGTCTGGCCATCGGTCTGCGGATGGTATGCCGTGCTCATCTTAATCTGCGACCCCAAAGCCTTCTGGAGGCCTCCCCAAAACCGTGATGTAAAGTGGGGGTCTCTGTCAGAAACAACTGCCGATGGCACACCATGAAGCCTGACTATCTCCTGAACATATAAACGGCCCAGCTCTTCCACTTTCGTTGTATCTCTGATCGGAATAAAATTAGCTGACATGGTTAAGCGATCAATCACTACCCAGATAGTGTTCCTTCCTCGGGGTGTACGAGGAAGCCAATAATGAAATCCATGGCGACCTCGTCCCACTTCCAGGTCGGAATGGGTAAGGGCTGGAGTAGGCCAGACGGTCTCTGGTGCTCTGCTTTCACTTGCTGGCAAGTATAACATCGGGATACGAAGTCGGCTATGTCCCGTCTCATACCTGGCCACCAGAACTGCCGGAGAACATCGTAGTACATCTTGGTGGTACTAGGATGGACGGCCCACTGAGATTGGTGGCTATCCTGCATCACCACCTTTCGCAGAGACAACGGCACTACAACACGACCCTTGAAGCATAGGACCCTATGGGAAGACAAAGACCAATCAAGAGCCTCCCCACCATGAAGAAACTGCATAGATCGCTGACAAAACTCATCACCAGGCTGCTCCTGCTGAATCAACACTAGAAGGGCAGGAGTCAACTGGATGCTAGCCAAGAAAGTACCTCCACTGTGCTCCCTGCTCTCCAAATGCAACTGGACAAAGAGCCCCATCAATGTCCACTCATCGCTGGACTTCTTCAGCGCCTGCACTGGTACTTTTCTGCTCAATGCGTCAGCTACCACATTACCCTTGCCAGGGGTATAGACAATATCAAAATCAAAACCCTGCAGGTACTCGACCCAGCGGCGCTGCCTCAAATTGAGATCCCGCTGAGAGAAAATATAGGCCAGGCTCTTGTGGTCAGAATATACCACAAACTTCTCCCCAAAAAGATAGTGGCGCCACGTCTTCAAAGCATGCATCACTGCCGCCAACTCTAAGTCGTGAGTCGGATAGTTCTTCTCATGCGGCCGGAGTTGGCGAGAACCATAAGCCACAACATGGTCATCCTGCATGAGCACACATCCAAGGCCCGTACCTGACGCATCACAGTACACCACATAGCCCTTTCCTGACTCCGGTAAGGTCAACACAGGTGCAGTGGTCAACCGCCGCATCAGCTCCTCAAAAGATGTCTGGCACTGTGGGCTCCACTCAAACTTCACCCCTTTCCGGGTGAGTGCAGTCATGGGGGAGGCAAGCCGCGATAAGTCTCGGACAAAGCGCCTGTAATAACCAGCCAAGCCCAGAAAACTCCTGATCTCAAACACATTTCTCGGCTGCTCCCAAGACATAACTGCTCTGATCTTTTCAGGATCCACTGAAACCCCTTGTTCTGAGACGACATGCCCCAGAAACTTCACTTCCCTGATCCAGAAAGTGCACTTCGAGAGTTTGGCATACAAGCGGTGATCTCGCAAGGTGCCCAAAACAACGCACATGTGGTGTTCATGCTCCTCCTCAGATCCAGAGTAGACTAGGATGTCATCCACGAATACCACTACAAATGAGTCGAGATATTGGTGGAACACCCTATTAATGAGTGCCATGAAAACTGAAGGAGCATTTGTCAGTCCGAAAGGCATGACCAAGTACTCGAAGTGACCGTACCTGCTTCGGAAAGCCGTCTTCGGGATATCTGCTTCTCTCACCCTGAGCTGGTGGTATCCCGAACGCAAATCAATCGTGGAGAACCACTTTGCTCCCTTCAGCTGGTCAAACAAATCATCAATCCGAGGCAAAGGGTATTTATACTTGATGGTTACCTTGTTCATCTTCCGGTAATCAATGCACAACCGAAGGGTTCCATCGGCCTTCTTCGCGAATAAAACCGGTGCGGCCCAAGGAGAGACGCTCGGGCGAATGAATCCTTTGGATTCCAAATCGTACAGTTGTATCTTTAATTCCCTCAATTCGGTGGGGGCCATGCGATATGAGGGAAGAGATATAGGCTGTGTTCCCGGTGCCAACTAAATTGAGAACTCCACGTCTCGCTCTGGGGGTAAGCCAGAAAAATCATCTGGGAAAACCTCTGGGAACTCATCCTCTACACGAGGTATCCCGCCCTGTAAAATACCACCATCGTCCTCCAGCGCGAGCGACGATAACTGATAAGCAAGATTTCCAAGCTCAGGGTGTGGAGGTCCCGCACGTCCCGATCGAGGATCCCATTCTCCGTGAAATAGCTGAGGAGTCTCATCTGGTGTTGTAAAGCTGACTCGGCGTTGATAGCAATCAATGTGCGCCTGGAAGCGCACCAGCCAGTCCATACCGAGGATCACATCAAATAGGTCCATGTCAAGGACCAAGAAATCCCATTCCATCTCGACACCCGACACAAAAAGTGCGCACGATCGGCACTTGAGTCCTTGCTCCCTCTTTTTCCCCAACGGCGTTACCAAATCCATAGCACACGATAAAAGCTCGGATGGTAGGTTCAGCAGATTCACAAAACGAGCAGATATAAAAGAAACTGAAGCACCAGTATCAAATAAAACTGCAGCTATAGAAGATGCAACCAGAATAGTACCTCGAACCGTCGAAGGCCCTGCATCAGATCCCGCTGGTGCCTGATCCACAGCATGCAGTTGCCTGGTCCCTGCCTGAGAGCGACCACTCGCCTGAGGCTTCGCCCTGATATGGCTCTGCCCTGAATAAGATCCGATCCTACCACCACACCCACCAAACCGAAATCATGTCGTCTTGGTCGGCTCTGACTGAACTGATACCCCTCTAGAAGCCACTGATCCAGCCCCACTCTGATAAGGGCGTGCAGTCCTGCAGAAGCGCTGTAGATGACCCACCACTCCACATCCATGGCATGGTCTGGGAGGGTATGGACAAACAGGTCGGATGTGTCCTGCCCTTCCGCACTGATGGCACACAACAGACCCTGCACCAGAAGCCCCAGATGAAAACTGCCTGGGAGGATGACCTGAGCAGCCATCACCCTTCTTCCACTGCTCATCACGCTTCCTTTTCTTCTCAGATGAACTGCCACTGCCAAGCCCTGACACTGATCCAGAAAACCCCGACTTTCCCTTCTGGTCAATCTTGGCCATACAAGCGCGATCGACCACCTCAGCATAAGTCTTCAGCTTGAACAAGAAAACCTGGGAGTGAATTTCTTGTCGAAGGCCCATCTCAAACTTCCGAGATTTCAAGAATTCGCTCGAAACTATCTCAGGTGCGTACCGTACCAGTTCAGCAAAGCGATTTGCATACTCCATCACTGTCTGATTCCCCTGCGATAGCTCCATAAACTCCCGAGATCTAGCATAGACTACAAACTCTGGACAATACTGCTCGTTGAAGATGCCCTTGAAATCCTTCCAGCTCATGTGCTCATGCTTCCCAGCCTGGACCACTGATTCCCACCATTTGAGACTGGAACCCTCCAGCTGGAACGAGGCGCACTTCTCCCTGACTTCCTCAGGCGTGTCAAGGAAATCGAACATGCGTTCTATCTTCTCAAGACACTCCTCTGCCTCTTGAGGTTCTGAACCACCTCGGATAGAAGGAGGTTTGCTCCTCAGAAACTCCTGAGCTCTATCCTTCCTGGAGCCAAATTCTTCCCCTCTAGCTGGAACAGGGGCGGGGGCAGGAGTCGCCCCTTGTCCTAAAGCCTGAACGGCTCGGACCATCGCCTCAACAAATCTCTGATCAAGCGGCGCGGGAGAACTCTCTCCGGCTTCCTCCCGTGGATGCATGGGAACTCTCCGGGGAGGCATCTTACTAAAAGAGAGAAGCAATCAAGAAAGAAACCCATCAATAAAAATGGAATAAATATTCCAACAAGATAAATATTCATCAATAAACCAATCATGCAAAAACAAATCCATATAAAAACTTTACTTTCCTTATCTGGTGTCCACGCACAGTCTGCAGCCTACACGTCCCACCCAGAAAGAAAGTGAAACAAGCAACCTGACATCCCATGGGGACTCAGTATCTGTCACGAGGCGTGCTGGCCAGACACCCTACTCGCAACATGAATTCTGAGCCCCGACAGACCCAACTCATGTACAACCCAACTCATCCCAAATAACATAAACCATCAACAAAACAACCTCCCTCTGATACCATTTTGTCACGAACCGAATCGGGTCGCCATCCGAACCGACGCCCGACTCGGCCCGTGGCATGGCCCGAAGGGCGTTCCCTATCCCCACGGGCTGGCACAAGTGCCCGGGTATCAAAATAATCCTTGGGAACGATTTACCCGAGTGAATAAATGTAAAGCAGCCAACCAAAGTAAACCAAACAGAGATAAAGGATACAGTCAAACATGTAGATAACCAAACAGGTCTTTGGTTCACAAGTACTCAAAACCCAAATAACCCCAAAACAAGACAACCAAAAACCAACCTAAGGACTGTCTCCCGGTGTAAGGACACCGCCTCTAGGCCACCACCAAAACGCCACGTAGATAGTCTGGCTAGCAACCTGGACCACTGCTCCCAAAAGCTAGACCCCTACCTGTATCAGAAGTAAACAGATCTACTTACACCCAATGGTGTAAGTAGGGTGTGAGCAATCGCCCAGCAGGATATCACCAAGCAAGATTCCACGCACAAGTATAAAGAGAAAATCCATTTGCAATGCTGTATAAAGTAAAAGGTGCAAAAATAAATAAAAGATTTTCACAAAATGCTTTTAAAGAAAAACGGTTCAAGTCACATACCAGAGTGAAATTCAAATGGTATAAATATCACGGATCAGTGTGCGTACATGTATCAGTAGCACTAGAGGATGGGAATGCCCTAAAGATACTAGTAACATTGGGACCCTAGGACATCGTGTCTCAGTGAAACGTGGCTTAGATGGCCACGACCCTCAGAAAACGTGGCTTAGAAGGCCACGACCCTCAGAACACGTGGCTTAGAAGGCCACGACCCTCAGATATCATATGTTTAGTTAGTGTTGCAATCGTCAAGCCTACCAGTGAAACCGGGTCGAGTCATCTCCGGACTACCAGCTCACTAGTCCTAGTCCACCCACCTAATACCCAGGCTTCCCTCCTTATGCTCACCCAATTCAGAAAAAAAACACCTGCCGTATCACCCGCACATTGATATTCTTTCTTTTGAAAATACCACACACACACCATAGCATTTCAAAACATAGTATGTATTGCAAGTACGCTAAATAAACCAGTAGCACAGTTTGAAAATAAACAACATCCTTTTTCTTTTCTTCAATCAGGTAAACCAAAACAGTACTTTTAAAACTTTCTGATAACTATTTTAAAAGAGAGAGAAAGAAAGACATTCAAAGTTTTAACTAGGTCCAAGAAATAAACACATGACATTTCATTAATAAGGGGAAAAAGTTCATAGTATGTAAACAGGGGATAAAACATTTGATTAACTAGGAGTGCAAGCAACGGATTATAAACCCATACTTGAGTGCGGAACCACCTACCTCAAACGGGCGCGGAAGAAGACACGGCGCAAGACTCCAGTTGCGCCGCGGTCGCACCGCCTTGAGCCATCAACCAGGTCCTAAAAACAGCAGAACGCTCAACGGTTTTAGAAACAATTGTTAACGTAACAATAATGATGACAATAATAATTATAATAGAATAATAATAATAATAATAATAATAATAGAATAATAATAATAATATAAGAGCAATAGAAATAATAATAATAATTATAAATAATAGTAATAACAATAATAATAATATTAATGATAATAATAGCGTAATAATAATAATAATAATACGATAATAATAATAATAATAATAATAATAATAATCATAATCATAATATCATAATAATAATAATAATAATAATAATAATAATAATAATAATAGAATAATATTAATAATAATATTGTTATTTACATAATTATAATAATAATATATTAATATTTATAATAATAACTAACAAATTAATAATAATAATAATAGAAGAGAACAAAATGTATTATTAGATAAGTTAAAATAATAAAATAAAATGAATAAAAAGAAAAAGAAGCAAACCTGCGGAGGAGGCCGAACAGGGGCGCCAGAACGGAGAGAAGAGAAGAAAAAGAAAGGGAAGAAGAAGGAGAGAAGAGGAAGAGGAGAAGAGGAAGAAGTGAAGGAGGAGATGAGGAGAAGAAGAAGAAGAGAAGAAGAGAAATAGAGGAAGGAGAGAAGGAGAAGAGGCAGGGGGTTACACCGGCTGGGGTGCAAGGGGAGCAGCAGGTCGGCCGAGGTGGAGGCGGAGGAAGAAGAAGAAGAAGAGGAGGAGAAGAAGGAGAAAAGAAAGAAGAGGAAGAAGAGAAGAAGAAGAGAAAAAGAAGATAAGAAGGAGGAGAAGAAGAGAAGCCGCTGGTCCGTTGCGGTTGCAAGAGGAGAAGCAGGCCGAGGCGGAGTGGTTGCGCCGGCTGGGGGTGCAAGGGAGCAGCAGGTCACAGGAGAAGGTGAGCGGGAGGTCTTGTGCGGTGCGGTATGGACTCGCAGAGCAGAGGGGGAGAGTGGCTGAGCGGAGGGTGCGGCTGCTGGTCCGACGCAGGAGGCAGCGGTTGCGGCTGCTGGTGTCGCCGAGCAAGGAGGTGAGCGGCTGGAAGAAGAAGAGTGGGGAGAGGGGAGCGCGGATGCAGGAGGTGCGGCGGGTGAGAAGAGAAGAAGAAAAGAAAAAAACGAGAGAGATGGAGGAAGGGAGATAGGGTTTTTCGGAGGAAGGAGAATAAACAGGGGAGGAAGGGGAGGAGGAAAAAAGGGAGAAAAAGAAAAAAAAATCCTAAAACGGTGTAACCAATTCAGTTACGGGAGAGAGAGAAGAAAAAAAAAGAAGTAAAATAATAAATGAAATAAACAAAGGTAATAATAACAAATTACAAAATTTATAATAAAATTAAAAGTAATAACAATAATTATAATAATCAATAAAAATTTTAAAGACAATAATAACGATTACATTATAAAAGTTATATATGAAATAAATAAATAATAATAATAATAATGATAATATAGTATTAGTAATAATGATAATACAATATATATATATATATTATTAATAATAATAATGTTATCAAAACAATTATAAAGTTAATAATAATAATGTTATTATATTAATCATAATAAAGTAATGATACTAACATTATAATAGTAATGATAATGACCTAATAATATATCTCCAATAATACTATCATAATAATAAAAATGATACTAATATAACATTGACAATAATAAAATAACCATGTTATAATAATAACCAAAACCATGAAAGTTCCATCCAGTATTCATCGTCCGAGCATCGACACTACGTGTCGAGCGACGTGAAGTAAACGCGCATTTATCAGCGCCTCTGCAATCATTCCCTAACGACTCAGCCCACGCTTAACAAAGCAATAAAATCAAACAGACAAAATAAACTCATGAAATAAAAATTTAAAATCATACCTCTAGCGACATCCGGGCGTGACAATAGGGGTAGAATTTAACACCATGAGATTTTATGAGAAATATTTTTTTAAATTTCATTGATATCTTGTGTTTTACACTTCGCCATGATTATATTTCTCTATACGCAACACCGTATTAGCTTTTAGTATACGCAACACTATTCTTGTATTGTGTTGCACACAATTTCATGTTTTTTAAAATAAAATTCATTTTACAAAACACCGAGTATAGATGATGTTAAATTCATAAATTAACTATTTTTTGATTATGTTATATGCAACCCCAAAGGAATCGTTCACAACATGAAAACCTGACTTGGCATGCATTATATGCAATAGAGACCTTCTTGATAGCATGTGTTGTATGCAATATCGGGTTTCACTAAACAATGATATATTGTTATGAACTAGCCATTATGAATAGTATTAAAAAAAAATTAATTTTATAAATATAGAGAACCAAATGACGACATAAAAAAGAAATTAAAAAACTTTTGAAGAATACATAATACATATGAAAAAACAAAACACAAGGGTCGTAATATTATACTATCTTTGGATACTCAGAACATAATCTTCTAATCATGGTAAAATATCGTCAACATCTCCCATAATGATATTCCCCTTTTGTTTTATTAGCTGAAACGTTTCTTTATATCATGGGGAAAAGAAAACATATAAAGGGTGAGCTCAAATGCTCAGTAAAGGTAAATATAGAGAACATTAAACAATCTATAATCATTTGATGTAAAAACATGAGTATAAAATCTAAACATCAAAATCTTCAGCAATGACATAAAACATTGCAGTACATAAGGGATAGATCATAAAAGAACATTAATCATTACAAAATCGAATTGGAGTAAAACATGTAATTGTTGAAACCATTAAGAACATGTTATTATTTCCATAGTAGCTAAGGAATTACTTCCAAGACAATATTAGTGGACAACTTCCCTTTCTGAATTGAGTTTACTCCTCGTTCCAGTCCTGTATAACTGAAATGGATTAACTTACCTTTATATCCATTCTATCTCATGAGATATAAATCATTACCCAATGCATTTGAGGGAGATATAGTTCCCACCCATCTCATAATGAAATAATTATTACTTGTGACACAACATAATCATAAATCATTCATTATAACCAAAAGAATAAAATGGGTTTCAGAAACATCATCCAATCATAACATAATCTATATAAAACAAATGGATATCATTTCTTCATAAGAAAATTGAAACCATGTAAATCATAAGGGAATTATACTTGAAACATACACATATGTCATAATGTCATCTTATATGTAAAATGATTTTGATAAAAAACATGAAATGAATTCTGGAGGAAAATATCCTTTCTTATTCAAAATCATTTTTTTTCACAAAATGCCATTCAATTTTAAAAGAAAAGGATTTTATTTAAAATAGTCTTGAAATCATGTAGATTATTCTTCATGAAAATAAGGCGTTATAAAACCTTAAAAATCCATTAATTCCATATATGTTAAAGAAAACATTCTCCTCATACTTTTAACGTAAAAGTCAAAAAGTACTACATATGGTAAAAAAAATAAAGATTCCTTCTATAACACAAAGTAAAATTCAATATGGGAAAAAATGACATTAAAAATAGATGGAAGAATCGTAAACACTTTATGAAAACATTTTTATGGAATGGATGAAAAATATAACCCCAGTAAATTCTTAAAAAAAATAATCTAGGATAAGAACGAGATTGGAATAATTATCCCTTACCTTATGTCCAATTTCTTCTGTATCTATCCCATACTCCTCTTCCTTGATGCAACTCCTTTAAACTTCTTCTTAGGGAACTAGAGTTGGTCTTCTGAAAAGACCAAAACCTCTATGATATAACTATAGAGCTTTAGAAAAGTAATTGGCATGGTTTGGCTGAGCTTCAAGGCTCAAAAGGGTGTGATGAAATGAGGGAAGGGGTGCCCTTTTTATATGGGGGGAGAGGGTCACCTTAGGAAAACATAAAATATTAATTTATAATAAAGTCATATTCGATTATTAATAGCTCCAAATTGATTTATTTTTATGTTAAGGTTGGGATGGGACGAAATAAACTCAACCAATAGGTTTTAGAAATGTTTAGGCTACTATTTTATCCTAATCATTTAGATTTAACTCTAAGTTAAATTATTTAACTTTTACAATGTCTTTTTGTTTTATTACACAATATGGTTAATAAAAATACTATAACAAGCCAAAGGAACCCCAATTGGTTCATTATTATCCTTATATAAGTCATTTTTCTGTACCATATATTTTTTGGAATTATATAACAATTAATAATATAATATTTGTTTTAAAAACTATTTTATGTAAAATTTTACACTATTTGGTAATTGATTGTTTATGAAAATCATAACATCATTATTAGTTCCTAAAAATTTAATTAAATCAATAATAACATATAATATTAACATATAAAATTGTTGTAATTCCTAAAAAGTCTAAAATTACATTTATTTGGGTATTTATAATATCAATAATGTTAATAATTCATTTATACGGTAATTAGTGTATCATCATTGTGTCAAAAATAAATTAACATATATAATTTCCAAAAAATATAAATAATATACCATTATGTAGGATATCTTATTATCTTTATAATGAATATTTTTTGTCAAATTTATCTTTTGAATAACCATACATTAATTTTTTTTTACTTATTAAACATTGATTTTAACTCTTTTAAATCTTCTTTAAATAAAATAATAATAAATGCCCTAATCTAATCAAGTTGACCTAAAGGGTAATATTTTATCAATAAGGTTGTTTTTGGTTGAATTAAACTTATCCAAAATAATTAGTACATGTATTAGGATAATAATAATATCATTTTTAACCTTACATACACTATTTAATTCTAACTGTGGAAAATAAATGTAAAATGTTACTATTCACTATAAATTATTTTTATCTTATTGAAACACATTTTACTCCTTTATATCACCTATGTCTCTCGGATTTTCGAAATTCCACTCCCAGAAGCGGTAAAATTATGATTTATGCAAATTTGAAAATTCTCCTTGGAGGTGGGTAAAAGACGGTGAAAAGTTCAATAAAATTTTTAAATATTTAAAATTATTATCAAATGACTCCAATGAATTACATTAAACATATATAGGTATTATGTTACAATTTTGACCTAAAATAAATTTAAATAAAATAAATAATTAATAGAAAAAATTTTGTTTTTAAATAGTAACCCAGTGTTTTCAGTATTCATAAAAAATTGAATGTTTCCAGAAAAATACCAAAAAATTTACCCTAGGCTAATTTCGATATTCCAAATTCAAAAATGAAGTCCATTTTGAAAAATAAAATTTTAAAAAGTGAGTATTACTATTCATAATGGATAGTTTATATAACATATCGTTGTTTAGTGAAACTCAGTATTGCATACAACATATGCTATCGTTGAAGGTCATGATTGTGTGTAACGCAAGCCATGTCAAGGATGCATATAGTTCAATATCCTTTTTCTGTAGCATACAACACAATACATAAATGAAAATAAAAAGAATATTTTTCATAAAATCTCAGGGTGTTACATTCTACCCCCGTTAAAATGAATTTCCCCCTCGAAATTAATTGGGGTTATAAATGGTTTACTAATCAAAAGTTTTAATAGAAACCCTCATCATAAAAAGGAATACCTAAACATATATTTAAAATATAATGTATTAAACGTAACGGTTACCCAAATAAACTAATCATTGGGTTTCCACATAGGAGAACATAGGGGAAAATATGGATATGGAAGAGAAATCTAACTATCATGTTTTGATGGAGATTGGTAGAGAACATGGTTATAAAAAATCAAACAATCACAAAGCCATAAATTTTTTATGATCTAAGGTACCATTTGATTCATCATATATTAAGGAACTTGGACAACATTTTTTTTTCAAGATCATTTCCCTAAAGATGAAGAATTTGAATTAATAGAAATACTTAATTTCTTTTGGTATAATCTAACCATTGTTCGTGCCTTGAACAATTTCCACTTCATCTCTTAAAGAAATGAAGTTTAATTTTTCATTCATGATGTGTTAGCAGATCATGTTATAGATTGATGGGTCATTCCTTCTATCTCAAACAAAAGGTTAGCAAAAGTTATCAAATATACATAAGTCCATCAATGGTGATGTTAATCGTATATGATTCCAAAAATTGACTTATACTTCATCTATCAAAACGATTATTAACATAAAACTCACTTATACTAACCAGAGACTTCTTGTAGGCCAGTGGTAGGCGAGAAAGGCTCGTCGCACTTCAGTTATAGGTTCGATTCCCACAGCCTTGTCCGACGCGATGGGTTGTCACCCGTCCCGCATGTTGTCTCTTTTTCTAAAACTACATTATAATAACATTCCTTCAATAAAATAACAAAAATATCTAGCCTTAAACAATGATATATTAGGTCTAACATAATTCATTCCAATCATTAGGCTTATCCAAAATACTTCTATCCAAGTTCCTAGTATAAATAAAACAATTACTAGAAATGTAATCTACCAAGCATGTGAAAACCATCATTTATCACCCACATATCACACGATATATGTTTTTTGTCACATTCCAATCATGTGAATACCTTAATCATGTATTCTTCTGAACCATAGTGAAAAAATTAATTCTGTAACAAGGTAAATCTTTCGATATACCAAAATCCCAAAAATTATTTATACTCAAACCATGATATCACATTTTCATTGTATTAGTCATGATCTCATTAATACTATAAAATATTTCATTATAACTTTATCACTTATTTATGTCCATATTAGGTTCATTCCAAAAATACCTGAATAACCATTCATGGTTACCAGTACCATTCAACGTATAATTTAAAATAATTTAGGAAAAACAATAGTGTAACAATCCTTAGATGTGGCTTTATTCCATTGTACCATTACCTATACAACATAACTCTTGATAAACATAAATCCTTCCACTACATTCTTAAACCATTGACTGAGCTTCAACAATTATTTCATCTCACATATCATTTGTAGTATCGTCATCGTCATCAATATAAATAATACCCATACGACCATGCTGATTCCCTTCATGAGACTTTCTCGTAGGGAATTGGTTTGCATACTGCCTATACATTCCACATTTAAAACATTTAATCCTTGTTGATGTCATAGAAATACCATTATACTTGACCATGGTGTTAACTGAACCTTTTCCTTTGTACTTACTGGATTTGTGTCCTTCTTTTCCACACCCAAAGAATCTTCACGTTCCATTGAAACATTTTCCTTGATGACTCTTCCCACATGATTTACTTTCATGAAATTGAACTTTCTTTCCACTATGATCGTCATGAAACTCCATCTTTCTCTTATTAGATGAGACGGGAAACTTAACAATGTTGAGATTATTGATCATATTATGAGATTTCTAATTAGGTATAATAATAATATGTGGACTTACAGATCCAATTTCATTTGGTTTCTCATGAATAATATCATTCCATTGTCCATCATATCCGCTATTATCGTGAATCTTCCTGTTTCCAGCCATTTTCTAAAACCCAAAAGGAATAGTGTGAGAGGCCAAAATCATTATCAAGGGGTAGTAACTTCAATATATAATATCTTAGGTTTAATTCTAATATCGTTATTTTAATTCTATGACAATAACACATACTTATACATAACCTTACGGACATCCCTAGATATACCTTAGATATATCTCTAGGTATTTTACTAATGTTTTAGCAGCATTGTTTCCAGAGTTTACCTAAACCGAACCACTAATACCAACTATCGAGACCCATATATTGACATACATAGACATTACATTACTTTTTAGAAATACTTAATACATTAAAAAAACAAAACACAAGGATCGTAATAGTTTAGTGTCTTTGGGTACTCGAAAAATAATCTTCAAATCATGGCAAAAGATCTTCAACATCTCCCATAGAGATATTCCCCTTTTGTTTTCATACCTAAATCCTTTCTTTATATCCTGGGGAAAATTAAAAATATAAAGGGTGAGATCAAATGTTCAGTAAGGGTAAACATAGAGGACATAAAACAATCCATAAAAAATAGATGTATAAACATGAGCATAAAATCTAAACATCAAAATAATGAGAAATGACATAAAATATTACAGTACAAAAGGAATAGATCATAAAAGAACATTAATTATGATAAAATAGCATGGTAAAAAACATGTAATTATGGAAACCATAAAGTACATGTTATGAATCCATAGTAGCCAAGGAATTTCTGACAATACCATCTTAGTGGAAAAAGTCCCTTCCTGAATCGAGTTCACTACTCATTACAGTCCTGTATCACTGAACCGGATTAACATACCATTCCAGCCATGTCTATCTCATGAGTTAAAAATCGTTACCCAATGAATTGGATAGAGATATATTTCCCACCCATCTAATAATGAAATCATTCTTACTTATTCCACAACATAATCATAAATCATTCAACATAACCCAAAGAATAAAATTGGTTTCATAAACATCATCCCATCATAACATAATCCATATAAAACAAATGGATATCATTTCATCATAAGAAATGTGAAACCATGTAAATCATAGAGACATTATCCATGAATCATACACATGAAATAATTTAATCATAGATGGAAAATTATTTTGATAAAACAATTGAAATTAATTCATGAGGAAAATATCATTTCTTATTCAAAATCATTTTCTTTTCACAAAATGCCATGCAATTTTAAAAGAAAAGGATTTTGTGGAAAGTAGTCATGAAATATTATAGATTATGATTAATGAAAATAAGGAGTTACAAAACCATAAAAATCCATTCATTCCGTATAAGTTAAAGACATCATTCTCTACATACATTTAATAGAAAAGTCAAAAAGTACTGCATATGGTAAACATAAGCAAGATTCCCTCCATATCACAAAGTAAAATCCAAGATGGGTAAAAATGACATTAAAAATACATTTAAGAATATTGAACACTTTATGAAAACATTTTTTGAAATGGATGAAAAATATAACCCTGGTAAATACTTACGAATAAACAATCTCAGATAAGAATGAGATTGGAATAATTATCCCTTACCTTATGTCTAATTTCATTCGTATGTGTCACAAACTCCTCTTCCTCGACGCACCTCCTTTAAACTTCTTCTTCGGGCACTAGAGTTGGTATTTTGAGAAGACCAAAACCTCTATGATATAACTAGAGAGGTTGATAAGAGGAATTTTCAGGGGATGGCTGAGATTCAAGGATTAAAAGGGTGTGACGATAATAGGGAAGGGGTGCCCTTTTTATAAGGGATGAGAGGGGAACCTTAGGAAAACATAAAATGTTATTTTATAATAAAGTCATATTCGGGTTTTAATAGTTCAAAATTGATTTATTTCGAAGCTTAGGTGGGTATAGGTCGAAATAATCTCAACCAATAGGTTTTAGACAATTTTAGATTACTATTTTATCATTATCATTTAGATTTCACTCTAAGTTAAATAATTTAACTTTTACCGTGTCTTTTTGTTTTCTTACACTATATGGTTAATAAAATTAGTATAACAGGCCAAATGTACCCCAAATGGTTCATTATTAATATATATATATATCCTTATATATGTAATTTGGTTGAACCTTAGATTTTTAGGAATAAAATAACAATTAATAATAGAATATTTGTTTTAAAAACTATTGTATGTCAAATTTGACACTATTTGGTAAAATATTTTTGTGAAAATTATAACAGCATTATTAGTTCAAAAAAAGTTAATTAAATAAATAATAACATGTCATATTAACCTATAAAATCATTGTAATTCAAAAAATGTCTCAAATTACATTTATTTGGGTATTTATAATATCAATTATGTTAATATTTCATTAATAATGTAATTACTCCATCATCATTGTGTCATAAATAAATTAAATTATCTAATTAATAAAAATTATAAATAAAATACCATTATGTATAAAATATTTTTATCTTTTTAATGAATATTTATTTTCAAATTTATCTTATGTATAACCCTATATTAAAAATGTTTTTTTTATTATACATTGATTTTAACTCTTTTAACTCTTTTTTTAAATAAAATAATAATAAATGTCCAAATCAAATCCAAGTGGACCAAAAGGGTATTATTTAAACCCTATGGTGGTTTTTGGTCGAATTAAACTTTTCCAATAGAATTGGGACATGTTTTAGGGTAATAATAATATCATTTTTACCCTTAATTACCCTATTTACTTTTAACTGTGGTAAATCAAATTGAAAAGTTACTATTCACTGAAAACTATTTTTATCTTATTGAACCGAATTTTGCTCATTGATATCAACAGTGTCTGTCTGATTTTAAAAATTCCACTCACATAAGCAGTAAAATTAAAGATTATTCAAATTCGCAAATTCTCCTAGGAGGTGAGTAAAACATGGTGAAAAGTTCATTAAAATATTTATATATCATAAATTATTATCAAATGACTCCAATGAATTACATTGAACTTAGATAGGTATTATGTATCAATTTTGACCTAAAATAAATTTTAATAATAGAAATATTTATTTAAATAAAAATTCTATTTTAAAGAGTCACATAGTGTTTTCACTATTCATAAAAAATTGAATGATTCAAGAAAAATACCAAAAAATCACCCTAGGATAATTTCGATATTATGATTCCAAATATGAAGTCCATTTTGAAAAATAAAATTTTAAAAGTGGGTATTACTATTAATATTGTCTAGTTTATATAATATATCATTGTTTTGTGAAAAACTCTGTATTGCGTACAACATACGCTATCGTGTAAGGTCGTGATTGCGTGTAATGCAAGCCAAGTCAGCGATGCGTGTAGTGCAAGCTCCTTTTGGTGTAGCATACACCACAAGAAATCAATGCAATTAAAAATAATATTTTTCATAAAATCTCGGGATGTTACAATAACATTATCATTCATCTTATACATATCCTTGAACATTGTATGAGAACAAAATAAAATTTTCGGGTAAAATACGTAATTTTTAAAAAATGTTGTTTTTCCGCCTTTTAATGGAACACCCACATTAAATATAATTTTTTACTACATTATAAGATAAATTATACAAAATGAACATATTCATTTCAATAAGGATATAAAAATTTACCTGGATAATTTATTAATATTTTTCTATTAAGATTCATGTTCTGATGAATAGTAAAGATACGCTAAATTTTAATTAGAAACAAATTTTAACATAAAGACAATTTATAAGGTTAAATTCTAATATTGAATTTTTTTAAAGTATAAATAGAGTAAATATTAACCATTTAATATTATGTATGTCATTATCATTAATTTTACATTGTATTCATCGGTAAAATCATTCCAATCTATTGTAATGTTTTAAACAAAGACCGGTTTTTTCGACAACAAGATTAATTTTAAATTAATTACTACATCTTTTTGGATTTTTATTTCTAAAAAGGGATTCCATATTTGGAATCAGTAGGTACAAATTATGTTAATTAGATACTTTTATATTTAAGGCATTATAAATACTAACTATAGTAAATTTTATTTACCAAATATAAAGGAAAATCAAGAAATTATGGGTAAAAATAATATAATAAATTTACCCTAACACATCCAAAAATCCTATTGGATGAATAAAAGTATAAAAATATCACTTATGGGTAATAATATATTCATTTAATGGACATTTGACAATGAAAATGAGGTAATAAATTTTAAAACCAATGAAAGTGTCAACACGTCACTCTATTATATACTATAAGTTTACTAATTTTAATTTACTGATAAAATTAATAAAACCTAGAAACTAAATAGTCTGAATAATGAAAATAAAGTTATATACATCATGTGAATTTATTCATAATTTTTATAGATTAAATAATTATCATTAATGATGACACAATAGTGATGTGTACACTATTTTATTGATTGAAATATCAAATAAATGGTTTTAAAAATAATAAAATCAATATTATATGACCTATTTAATGTGCTCCACGAATTTTATAGATAAATATGACATTTTTTGAATATATTAAATATTTTTTATTTAATATATACTCGGTTTGGAATTTATTTTAATTCATATAATTGAATTGTGTCAAAATAGACAGTATTAATATTTTACAAAAATAACATATTATTAATTTTTTTAAAAAAATTACAAAATTATTTAATAATTATAAAGTGTAATTTATATGGTATAAAATTTCATAAACCATTTTATTATTCACAATTAACAACACATAAGTATGTATTTATAACAATTTAAAATTTAGGTAAATTATTACCACAAATAAGATTAAATAAATTAAATTTGGATAAATCAAATTGTTAAGGTGTAAATTTACTTCCCAACATGACTAAATTTTATTGGATGAAGATATTACAAACCTATTCTTATATATATTCTAATTGAGTCATTTTAGGAGGTTTTTATGTGGGGTCTGAATTTATTATAAATTATCATTTTTGATGTTTCCAAAAGTGCCCCTCTCCACTCCTATAAAAGGGCATCTGCTCCCTCTACTCTTCACAACATTTTAAGCCTTCATTCTTGGTCAAAACACGTCTGTATCACTTCTCAAATTCTCTATAAACACACTAGAGGTCCTGGTTTTCTTTGAAGACCTTTTCTTGTGCCCTAAGAAGAGGCTTAGAAGAGGCGCGTCAAAGAAGAGGTAATAACCATTACCAATTATTTCAAATTTATTTCTTTTCAACATACTCTACTGTAGTTTTCTTTTATTATAATGTAATAACAAAAGTATAAAAAATATACTTATATGTTATTATAAATATGATACAATCCTATTCCACCATATATCCATCCTATAGAAAATGAAAACATAGCACGTACGTACGTACGAAATATCCTCTACACGCCGTGGTGTAATCTGTTTTTCCACAACCACCATACTTGGATGGGTATAATTGTGGAGATAATAACAATATATTCTTATAATAAAATGATTCTCATTATGATATATTATATCATCGACCCCAATTCCATTCGATAATTATGGGAACGATATCATCAGTCGTGCGTACGTACGGATTACCGTCACCACGATGCGATGAGATTCATTCTCCATGTTAACCATTCAAGAATGATTATAAAGTTTTAATAATAATTAATCATGAAATATATGACATAATTAATCATGAAATATATATAATTATAATGCTACTATATATATATATATATAAATATGTCATTTACTTCTATTCAATTCAATAAGGAGACGAAAACAACGTTCATGCGTACGTATGACCGACCGTCTCCATGAACGGTGTATTTCATTTCATTTATAGATCTATCAAATATATTTATATTATGAATATATATTATAGTTAAATCATGTTTTAAATTATTCAATTATGTAAATCAGGACATATGTAATAATATCAAGAAAAACTAGACCAAACACGTACGATAAATGAAACGATATTATAGAAAACACTACATTAACATTGAAATGAAAAAATAAAGGCTAATATAAATTCCTATGTGAATCATATTTTATATATTAAATACTATTATGGTTATATTACAAGTTAAAAATATTTCTAAACCCACTATACACGAGTTTCAAACACATGTGGAAGAAATTGGAGCTAAGGTAAGGGATAATTATTCCTATCACATTATTATAAGAGATTGATTATTCTAAAGTATTTACTAGGGTTATATTTATCATCCATGTCTGTGTTATATAAAAATGTTTTCATAAAGTGTTTACTATTCTTCCATGTATCATTAAAGTAATTTTTACCCGCCTATGACTTTTACTATTTAGTATGGACTGAATAAATCTTTTGATTACCAAATGAGGTACTTTTTGACATTTCCATCAAAAGTACTAGAAGATTGTTTTTTTAACTTCTACGACATGAATTCATTATTATAGTTTCATAATGACTTATTTCCATGAATTTCCCTCTACACGATTTCATGATTCTTTTCAAAAAAATATTTTCATTTAAAATCACACGACATTTTGAGAAAAAAATTGATTTTGAAGAAGAAAGGATAATTTCCTCAAGAATTCATTTCAAGTTTTTTACCCAAAATATTTTCCATATGAGATAACATTATTTAATATGGATATGATTCATGCATAATTTCATTTTATTTAAGAGGCTTTATTTTTTTATGATGAAATTATATTCATTGTTTTATATGGATTATGATATGATGGGAGGACGTATATGAACCCAATTTTATTCATTGGGATATGATGAATGATTTATGTTTATTTTGTACCACACAAAAGAATGATTTCATTATGATATGGGTAGGTCATATATCTCTATATTATGAATTGGGTAATGATTTATATCCCAAGATAAAGATATGGATGGAACAAAAAGTAAATCTAGTTCAGTAATATTGGGCTAAAACGACAAGTAATCCAAGTTCAGTAATGGAAATCATCCACAATTATGGTATTTGCAGCAATGCCATGGATACTATGGAAATCATATCATGTTATTAATGGTTTTCCATAATTAAATTTATTATTACCATGCAATTTGATCATGATTGATGTTCATTTATGATCTATGTCGTACCTATTGCCATGATTTACTTCACAACTCTTGATTTTGATGTATAATCATTATGATCAGGTTTTATAAGTTCAAATGTATGCGGTTTGTTTTATTATCTCCATGCCTACCATTACAGATAATTTGAGATCGCCCATCATATTTTTTCATTTCCCCATGATACAAAGAAATGTCTTAGGTAATAAAACAAAAGGGTAATATCATTATGGGATATGATGACGATATTTCACCATGATTAGAAGATTATGTTATGTGTTTCCAAAGACACTACACTTTTACGTTCCATGGGTGTCTCTTTTTGTTATGTATTAAATATTACACATAAGTAATGTAATTTCAATGTATGTCATGATTTGGGTCTCTACATGCTCGGTGGAGGTATTGTAGAGTAATTTTTTATGGGATATTCGGAGACTCGGTAGATTCCTAAGGATGTTAATTATTTTACCTCTAGGGTATGAAGTGTTCTTCAACATGATTTTATCTCTCAGTTTTCCCTCAATGTTTATTTTAATCCATAAATAGTTGTTTACATAGAAACAACTATCTATTTTCTTAAATTAATGTTACATTCTTGTGTCCTAGATTTTAGGTGGTTAAGAATTAGGATCATTCATTTGCTTGATTTTATGTATAATAATTGTTACCACTCCACCATTTGTATAAATCCATTTGACAATTTTTATGTTCAAAATTTAGTTCCATCATTGGGCTTGACAGGGTTAGAGATGAAAAAAATCGTTTGTTGACTTTGGTGAAGTGGATGATGGATATGGTTAAGGTGAAATTATAGAGGATGAAAGTAGTACATGATCATCATAAATACATTGTTGATTATTGGAGGGGACATATGGAGTTTTATTTTAGAGATATTGTGTTCTAGTAGGTGATTCGTCATCATCCTCTATGATGTTTTGTTCATGTTAATGAGGTATATCCATGATTTATTTGGCCTTTCATGATGTTGGATCATGTTGGAGTCATGGAATGTCAGGTAATTACCCCCCAAGATGACATGGTTATATGTTTTTTTATTCATTCAAACAATTTTTCATTATCTTCATGATTAATTTTTTTGTCATGGAGTGGGAAGAGATTCATTTTGATGAAATTATGACCATTGATGCGTGGCATAATGTGACGCTAGAGCACTAGAAGATGGTGTTTAAGATATGTTCTATTCCCTTGCATCATGGCCTATGTAATCATGGTGGAATACTGAAGAGTTATTGGGAAAATGATTCATACATACCTTCTCAGTACCCCTATTATTAGTTTTTATGATACATTGGTTTAAATAATAGTATATAGATTTTCAACCCATTTATGGTTTATGATATGGTTTTATTTAGATGTATTTTTGGTCATATTATGATTGTTTTAGAGGTCTATCCTCAAGAGAGTGTCAGGTTCTTGTTCTTACAGTTTCATGTTTTTTTTATTATTTTTATGGTGAGGTAGTTGAGAACCTATGATGGAGAAGTAACATCCTGGTTCCGGAAGCCACCCAGAGGCACCACGTAAATGGTTGGTCACATGGCTTAAAGCATATCTCCCCAAACGCCAGAGGCTGCCAACTATTTGCAAGGGTCTTGGGTGTGATAGTGGGGGAAACTATGCCCTCATTGGCAGAGTGTACAACAGAAGTAAACAGCACATACTGTAGAGGAATCAGTAAATATCTAATAATAGTTACAAAAAAAACTAAAAAACAATCAATGGGAGAGCACACATATATATGAATTGATTCATGATACATATTTCTAGGAAAGAATTCAAAAAAGTCACAATTCTAAATACAATACTATGACAATGTATAAAACAAGAGTGATAAGAAACTCCTCAACATCACAACCATCGGATTGGTCCCATTCCCTCCTAATCCAATGGAAGTCATGTCCCTGATGTATAAGGGAGCTTGAATTTGTCTATACCTATGACAATATAATCTGGTTGTGCCCAAAAGAATGACGGAAAAAGGGTGTGAGACTAAATCACAGTAGGAAACCACCCGACGATCTATTCCTAATAGTCAGTGAGAATATGGAAGGTAATAATAAAGTAAGTTGTAAACAGTAGGTAGTAATCAAGATGATACACAGTATTAAACAATCCACAGATCAACAAGCAGGAGTGAAGCAAACAACTAACCAAAAACAAGAATCCCCCTGGGTTGTACTGACATCAATCCCCTCTTGTCGTATACAATAATTACTAACAACCCTCTGGGTAGTACACTCAGGCTAACCCCTCTGGCTTGGTCATATGAAATTATAAGACTCTTTGAGGAAGCACACTTAGTAAATTCCCCTTATAATCTAAGGTAGTAAGGGACTCTCTGAGGAATATCACATGGTCTAATCCCCTTATATTACCAAGGTCTATAGACTATCTGAGGTAGCTCACTCGGTCAATTACTCTTATAACCTCAGGTTGATCACATACACTCTATGGATGTTCAATCCTTCAATTCCTCCTATAGCCTAAAATGGTTTATGGAAATTCACAAAAAACTTTGACTCTATGAGGAAGCTCAATTAGTCTAACATCATGTAGTCTATAATATCCAAGACCCTCGTGGAAGATCACTCGGTCTATCCCCTATATTCTATAATATCCAAGACCCTCTGTGAAGCTCACTCTTTCTATCCCCAGTAGTCAATAATGTCCAAGACTCTCTAAGGAAGCTCAGTCGTTCTATCCCCTTCTAGTCTATAACACTAGGTCCTCACGCCCCCATTCCAGTCAGTCCATAATAATTCTATAATTCTAAAGTAAACATACAGATCTAATTGGCTAACAAGTCTACAATATACATGATTGTTAGGGAACATCACTCCATCCTATGGTCATAAGCCATGGAAAACTGGTATAACGGCAAAAGGCTGAACCAACCCAAAAGGTCATAAACAGAACAAGGCATTGGAAGAAACATACAAGCATAGTAATTATCCTCATAAATATCTTAATTACCTCTACACAAGAATACAAGAAATGTAGGAACACAATAGGAGAAAAATAGTAAATACGCAATACCTCGTTCAAAGGTATTGGTGGAAATTGCACATAAAACTAAAACACATCAAACAGAAAGCCACAAACCACCTTTTGTGATGCGAGGAGATTGATGTACTTGAACCATGTGGCATGAATCTCCATATAACATCATATATCTGCAAAAACTCCTAAAATGTATAACCCATGATAACTTGAAAAAGAGGAGGAATTGGAAAATTAAGTTCTTGAAATAGAGAGAGATTACAGCTAGGGATCCAATGCAATCGACAGAAGTTGATTCAGAGAATCGACGGGGTCTCGTGGGATCTTAGGAGATTTTCATCCATTCGAGAAGCTCTTGGTTTAAGAAGTTAGAGAAGAAGACAATTATAAGGTTAAGAGGTGACCCTGGTCTGTTTAACAAAAAATGCAATGTATACGTCTTGTACATTTGGATTACACAGCGTGTTCTATGCTTTTCCATACTCTTATATATGTGGAATCCACATCACCCTTAAAAGGTCATGTTTGTGGCCCAAAAACGGCTAGCAACCTGCCTTGTGTGGCAATGGAGTATATGTCCTGTACTCATAAATACACGGCGTGTACTTCGAAAATTTCTTGAAACACCTATTTCTAAAGAAACTCTAGAAAAATAAAAAACATACTTGAAAAGAAGGTCTGGGTGTTACAAACCTCCCCCAAAAAGAAATAATTCCCCGAATTTCCCATGTGAGGCATAGAAGAAGAAACACCGAACAGCTTCGGCCGCTACGATCATACATCGGCCTCCCTCTCCCAAGTCTCGTTCTATACTCGCCAGTGCGGCCACAACACCCATAATAGAGGAACAGACCATCCATGTAAAACTTTCGTACATTGATCGAAAATATGGATAGGATGCTCCTCAAACGATGCATCCATTTTAAGCTCAATATCCTCAGGTGGAAAGACATGAGATGGGTCTGAAAAGTAACATCAGAGGTGTGAAATGTGGAAGACATCATGCATATCCCGACACCTCTGAGGCAACTACAACCGATAGGCAACCAACACAACTCTCTCCAACACCTAAAAAGGCCTAACATACCGTGGTAAAAGCATGACCTATTTTTGAATCCTCTTGTGTCCCAACCTTAATGCGACATGTAGGAAAACTTGATCCCCAACCTCGAACTCTAGCGGTCGTCTCTTCTGATCAGCATAAGACTTCGGTCGAGACTGTGATATAGAAATCCTCATCCAAATCAACTCTATCTGCTCTGAGGTCTCCTGCCCAAGATGAGGTCCCAACAAAGCTACCACTCCTACCTCCAGCTAGCACAATGGTGATCGTCATGGCATAGTATACAATGCCTTGTAAGGTGTCATATTAAAATATTCTTGAAAACTATTATTGTTGGCATACTCCAAAAGAGGTATATTCTTCTCCCAAGAACCTCCAAAGTCATGAATTCTTTCTCGGAGCATATCCTCACGCACCTAAATTGTATTCTCTGATTTCCCATCTTTATGTGGATGGTATGTTCTACTCAAATGTAACTGTGTTTCCAAGGCCTTCTAAAGTCCCTCCCAGAACCGAAAAGTAATGGCCACATCTCTGTCTGAAAAAATGGAGTGTGGAACTCCATGTAGACGTACAATATCTCAGATGTAAAACCGTCCTATATCATCAATGATGATGGTCTCCTTGATCGGAAAGAAGTGAGAAACCCTCATATGAATGTTGATGGAAACCCAAACAACATCATTCTCTAGAGGTGACCTCGACAAACTGGACACAATGTCCATCGCGACATCATTCCACTTCCACTCTGAAATGGGTAACTGTAGAAAAAGACATGTTAGTCATTGATGATCCTGTTTAAACTACTTACAAGTGGAAAACATTGTGACTAAACTAGCTACATCCCTCTTCAAACATGGCCAACAGTACTGGAAGTGTAGATCATGATACATCTTGGTGATGCAAGGATGAACTGCCCAAACTGAGGAATGAAAATCCAACATCAGCTCCTTGTGTATGTCTTCTGTCACTCATACGTGTCCCCAAAAAAACCAGATCTCATCCTCTCCCACTATCTATCCAGGAAGAGGGTTCTCTCTTGACACACTCTATCGTTGTACTGGGCCTTCTGAGTCAGATAGCTGCCTCATCCATACCCGATCAAGAAGTGTAGAGGTAATAGCTACAGAAGAGAGACAGGTCTACCCCTGTCTGTCGTGGACATCCAAATGAATCTTAGATAATGTATCCATAAAAATCCTCTCACTCCTGGCCTCCCAAACTGCCTATATCTAAGTTCTCTTTCTCAATGAATCAGCCATTGCGCTATCCTTTCCTGACATATAGGAAAACTCAAAGTCAAAGGACTTAAGATACTCGACCCAACTATGATGCCTAAAATTTATATCACTCTGAGTGAAGATGTACTTGAGACTCTTGTGGTCTATATACACCACAATGTGCTCTACCAGAAGGTAATGTATCCAATAGCACAAGGAATGAACAACAACTGCCTACTCCAGATTGTGCGTCTGGTACTTCCTCTCATGTGGCCTCAACTATCTAGACCCGTATGCAATGAATCCATTTCCCTACATAATCACAGCTCCTAGCCCGATACCTGAAGCATCACTGTAGATCGTATAGCTCTTTCTCAGCTCTGTGAAGACTAGTCTCAATGCTGAATTCAACCTCCATTTCAGCTCGTAAAAGGCTGACTGAAAGGAATCTGACCATAAAGAACATTTCCCCATTCATGGTCCAACCTGTCAGTGGTGCTGCTATGTGAAAAATGACCTATTCGAAACACCTTTAGTATCCAACAATCCCTAGAAAACTATGCATCTCAAATACATTCTTCGGAAGCTCCTATGAAATTGCCTCTCTAACTTTCTCTCGGTCTACTGACACTCCTGCCTCTTACATATCGTGACCCAAGATGAGAATTTGATCCATCCAAAAGTGTCATTTCGAGAGCCTAGCATATAAATGATACTCTATCAGTGTACTCAAAACGATATCAAGATGGGTAGCATGGTTGTGTCGATTGTGAGTGTACAAAAAGATGTCATCCATGAAAAGCACAATGAACGAATCCATGTATGGTTGGAACACTTGGTTCATCAGTGCGATGAAAACTGCAGTCACGTATGGGAGACCGAACAACATAACCATATACTCATATAGACCATACTTGATCTAGAAAGTTGTATGGGATATATTAGATGGTTTGACATGTAACTGATGATAACCATATCACATGTCAATCTTCGAGAATACTCAGGCTCCTTGAAGTAGACTAAAGTGATCATTGATCCTCTGCAAGGGTTATCGGTTCTTGACCATCAACTAGTTTAGCTTTCGATAATCCACACCAATAATGAGGGAGCCATTTGACTTCTTTGCAAATAGTATAGGCGAACACCAAGGGGATGTACGGGGGAGGATAAAACTCATTTCTTGCAACTCCTCCAACTTCTTCTTGAGCTCCTGTAACTCAGGTGTAGACATCCTCTAAAGAGGAATGGACATTGGTGCAGCTCCTGGCACAAGCTCAATCGAGAAGCCTACCTCACACTCTGGAGGAAAAAAATGAAATGTCCTCTATAAAGACACCACAGAAATGATCCACCACTGAAGGAAAGTATAAATATGAAGTCCCCTAGTCATCCAGATAAAGACCAGAAATCTGGGATGTAACTCCCCCTAGGCCATGATGCTTGGGTTCTATTAGACTGGCTAGACATCCCACTTGCCCCTATTAAGAAAGGATCCACCCTCTGGTGATACGAAACTCACCCTGTGGAGATAGAAATCGACATATTCCTAGTAGGGGACTAACCAGTCCATTCTTATAATGACATCATATCATGTCATCTCTTGAACATAGAGGTCTCATATTATGTGACACCCTGAAACCTCAAGAGGGCAGTCTATGAAACGACTTATGCTAATCATTCTAGTCCCCAATGGTGTGTCTTGTGTTAAAGTATCGGTAGATGAAAATATGTAGAGCCCAAGGATCTCCACAAATGAAACATAAGTAATGCTATGCGTAGCACCAGAATCAAAAAGAGATGAAGATAAAATTGAGGCTTCTAATATCATACCTTGAATTGGGGAAGGTCCATGATCCTGCACCTGATGGGTCAGATCCATAGTGAATGTATGGCATGTACCGCGTAACTACGACCCTAGATAACCACTCTGATGTGGCCCACTCTGCTATCACTGGTAACCTGGTGACTAACCACCATGGCCGCGACCTCCACTTTGGCCTGAACTGCCAGAAGAACTCCAGTTTCAAGACTGGTGAGATACTGGTTATGCATCATCTCAATACGGGGTCATAGAAGAACCCCTACAAACAATTTTAGGTGAGAAAATCCGAAAAAAAATGTTGAAGATGGCCCATCTTGCCTCAAGATCAGCACTCCATCAGGTCTCTCTTTCACAGAGGCCTAGTATGCCCACTCCTCCCTCATTGGTAGCATACAACCGAGCTACTGGAAGATACATTCTGCCTACTATGATCTTCTCGAGCAGACTCCATGTAGTGCTTCCTGCTATCATTAGGAGGAACACTCACTCTGGATGTCGATCCACCCAGGCTCAAAGTTCTAGAATCCCTCAGATTGCGCTATGCGATCAACGCCTAGTTAACGATAGAGGATATCAAAGTCAACATGAATATGTTCAACAGTGAGCGAATGTCATGACTTAGACCATCCTTGAACATAAACACAAGGAAAATATCATCTCCTCCTGTAATATGCATGAAACACTCCAGATCTGTAAAGCAAGACGAGTCCTCCATAACCAAAAGTGTAACCTGCTTCAGACTCATAAACTACAGGGCTCGATCGACACTCATGGTCTCTGGGTAGAAGTAATCGAAGAAGATACTCCGAAACTCATCCCATGTCTTACTCTATTGGTGACGTAACTATGAGATCACCTCCCACCACCTCTTGGCGGTGTCTCAGAGCATATAGGTAGAGAGAATCACCATATTCCATGGAAGAATCTCTAGGTGCTCAAAAATTGTCAGCATGGCCTCTAGCCACGACTCTATAGACTGATTTATTCCATTCCCTAAAATTGTAGACGGATGCAGCTGCTGGGAAACCCGCATCAACTCTATCATCGACAGGGTAGGACATAGAACCCCCTAGAAGGTCTACATCATCATCAAAAAGTCATCCCAAAACTCTGCATCGTCACCTACAACATGAAAAACTGCTAGTGCAAAGGCTGGAACAATAGATGGATTTATAGAAGGTTGTTGATAGGCAATATCAAGTGTACGATCACTGTCTGGCAGCTGACATCACATTGGCATAACTCTGAAAGGTCAAAAGAACCTTAATTCTAGATTAGAAAAGACTGATAACACAAGAGTACAAAACGAGAATAGGAGAAAGAAACATTTATGTTTTAAAATACAGGACTACAGGGTGTGTATAAAAACTACACAATGAGTTCTTTTAAGTCATTTACATGGTTGTGTACTTCTGTGAGAACTGGTCGTGTAACGCCCCATCCAGACGGCGTGTTGTCCCCACACACGACATGTACTTGAACTCTATTCCACAACCCGAGTCTCCTTACACTACTAACCAACACAGTCCTCTTAATCCTAGACTACACAACATGTTCATGAAGGCCACGGCGTGTACTAGACAAGGTTCCAATTACCAGTGTTTTTAGTTACATGGTCGGCTACAAAGTTCACTATTACACGACATGCTCAATGAGAACATGGCATGTACATGACGGTTTTCCCCAACCCAGTTTGTTAATAACAACGATGGGTACATAGGATACATGGAACGACATGAGATAACAAGACACGACGTGTAATGTAAAGTTTTATCCATCTGTGGCATTAGCCACAAGTGTAGACACATGGTCCCTACAACACGGCGTGTACTTACTGTACACAACTTCTTCCTGAAGATTTTTCACCACATTGTGTTTCTTCCCACACAATCTGTGACACAGTTCAAAAACTACACGACGTGTATTAATAATGTGCACACCATATATTTGGGGTTGTTCTGGGTAGTAGCTCAGAAACTACTCTGAAGCCCAGAAAATACAGAAAACAAGAGTTAACATGCCAAATTCCGATCGTTGAGGGTCCATACTCCCATCCAATCAATGGATGGCATCTTATAAAAGTTATAACAAGGAAACCAAGCAATGATCCACCAAATTCCAATCCATGAGGGCCCATAATATCTCATGAACCAATGTTTGGCGTACATTTATGCAAAGTACAATACAAAAAAATTCTCTATCAAATAGAAGAGACTCTATAAAAGAGTCTTTCACAACAGAATGCTTAATCTACACAACTTTTTTCAAAACAACATGAAATCTCTAATGAATCCTAGATTTCATATAAATAATGCATGGAATGTTATTTTTTAACAAGATCCTATATGTTGCATGAGATGTAATACCTTCATATCAACGGGTTGTGACAGAAATAGAACTGTAATAACAACAACTATAATAACACAAAGCATATGAATCACCCAATGGTGAGGTCAAATAAACTGTAAAATTGCAAACCAGTAAAATATTAATAATTGAAGTAGTATGGATTTTCCATATACATAGGTTAGCTACTCCCAGGAAGAGCTTATTTACATGTACCTATTCTATCATATCCCAGGCTATAGGCTCCAAACAACAAGTCAAGAGAAAACAATCCCTCTGATACCACTTTATAACGTCCCAATTCTAAAAGCCAACCAATGGCTCCCTGTACCCGGTTGGTCACATGGCCTCTAGCGCATCTCCCCAACTGCCTGAGGCTGCCGACTAGCAGCTAGGTCCTAGGGTTTGATAGTGGGGAAACTAATCCCTCATTGGAAGAGAACACAGTGGAAGTAAAAAACACGTACAATAGCATATGTAGTAAATATCCAACAAGAGTAATAGTGGAAAACTCAACAAAAAAAATGAGCACACACATGTATATGAAATGATGCATGATACATATGTCTAGGAAAGCAACCAAAAAATAAAAAATGCAGAATACAGTAAAAATCCAAATAACAAAAGAATACAGATAAGAAACTCCTTAGAATCGCAATCCTTGTCTTGGTCCCATGCTCTCCTACTCCAATACAAGTGAAGTATCTAAAGTCGAAGGGCACTTTCCCATGTCTATACCTGCAAAAATATAATCAGTTTGGGCCCAAAAATCAGGACCCAAACAGGGTGTGAGACTAAATCACATTAGGCACCAACCCGAAGTTCTGTGCCTAACAGTCAACGAGCATATGGAAGGTAATAGTAATGTAATAAGTAAACTATAGGATCTAAATGGGATGATACACAACAGAAAACAATTCACAAATCATCAAGAGGATGTGATGAAATCAAATAACCACAAACAATAATCCATCTGGGAAGTATTCACAACCATCCCCTCTAGTCCTATCCAAGAAGTACCAACAACCCTATGTTATGTACACTAAATCTAACCACTTTGGTTTGGTCATACGAAATTATAAGACTCTATGAGGAAGGACGATTAGTCAATTCCCCTTATAGTCTAATGTAGTCAGGGACTCTCTGTGGGAGATCACGTGGTCTAATACAATTATAGCCCTATTTTCTAGAGATTCTTTGTGGAAGCTCACTTTTTTAATTCCTCTTTTTTCCACAGGTCGATCACAAAACCTCGGAGGAAGCTCAGTCAGTAAAATTCTCTTATAGCATGGAATGGATTAAGGGAATTCACACAAAACAAAGACTTGTTGAGGAAGCCCACTCAGTCTGTCCTTATGTATTCTATAATATCCAAGACTCTATGAGAATATCATCCAGTCTATCCCATGTAGTCTATAATATACAAGACCCTATATAATTCTCACTCAGTCTATCCACTATAGTCTATAATGTCCAAGACTCTCTGAGGATGCTCACTCGGTCTATCCCCTTATAGTATATAGCACCAGGCTCCCACGACCTCATTCCACTCAATGCATAATAATTCTATAAGGATAAATTAAACCTATATAATTACTTGGCTAACTAGTCTACAATATACAATACGTCAAGGAACAACACTCCATCCTACGGTCACACGACAAGGAAAACCGGTATAACGGCTAAAGGCTGAACAAGACCAAAATTTCGTAAACAGAACAAGACATGGGCAAAAAAAATCCAAGAATAGAAATTATATTCATACATAACCAAATAACCTCTAAAAGAAGTATACAAGAAATGCAGGAAAAAAACAGGGGACAAACAGTAAACACGCAATACCCCACTCAAGGGTATTGGTCGAAATTGCACATAAAACTCAAATACATTGAACAGTAAGGAACAAACCACATACCTTGATGCTAGGACATAGATATAATTGAACCACATGTCTTGAATATCCTTAGAACATCATAAATATACAAAAAATGGTCAAAAACATCAACCCAATATATTTAGAAAAAGAGGAGAAATTGGTAAACGATGCTCTAGAAGAAGGGAGAGATTACTGATGTGGTTCCAATGCAATCAACGGTGGTCGATTCCGAGAACCGACGGGAGATCAGGGGCTTGGAATTTTTCGTGGTCGTACAGGATGCTCTCGGTCGAAGAAGATAGAGAAGAAGACAGTAATAGGGTTACGATGTGACCCATGACCGTTTAACAAAAAACGGTACACGGTGTGTAATTTTAGATTACATGGATTATAATAGGCTTTTCCATACTCCACTTTAAGTGGCCTCCACATCACCCCCACATGGTCGTGTGTGTGGCCCAGACACGGCTAGCACATGGCATTGAACAGTAAGGGAGTACACGGAGTGTACTCATAATGTACACGTCGTGTACTTTAAAAATTTCCAGAAACTCATCTTTTCTTAAAAACTAATGAAAATGTAAAAACATTCATGAAATGAAGGTCTGTGTTCTTAAAGGTGGGATCCTTGAGAGTTATCTCATGAGGTGGCTATTTATATGACCCATTTTCACTTGGTATCTATTTTTGTTTGGATTTATATTATACACCTTGAGAATGAATGTATAGGTATTAGATTTAAGGTCATATATCATTGTGACCATTTTCGTTGTGAGTTTTGGGTGTTGGGATCACCCGGAGGAGGTTATTGGTGGTTTAGAGAGTGTTTCTGGAAGACAGAGGAATCCACTACAAAAAATGGAATGTCTAGAACACATAGGTATCAAATGAACCATATTTCTAGTGGATAAGTAATAGAAGGCCTAAACTAAAGTGTATTCTTATCAGGGATGAGTATTAGGGCTACATCAAAATTAGGGGGTAGAGATGGTATTGAGGCATTGTATGGAGTATCCCTTCCAATGGTTTTTGAGAGTTATTTCATTAAGCATAAATTATATGAAATAGTAGGTTTTATGGTTAATACCATATAATATTTGGTTGTACCATGGGTTGTGGATTTCGATGTGGTTATTTGAGGTATTTTCTATATCATTATAAGGGTTTCTCCCAAATTCATCTCATTTCCTCCAGTTTATTCATTATTTCCTTTTCATTTATTCTTCATTGATCGTATTTGGTTGTAATTTTCAATTATGAGTGTGTTTTTTTTCTCAATGTCCTTGGAATACCATACATTCTTAGTGGGTCAGGTGATCAAGAATCCTCGATGTTGTTCCACTCTCATGTAATGAACATTGATTCTTTTAATGTATGATATTCGTTACATCTAGTTTATATTCTATGTAATTATAACATTTTCATGGTTAAAACCATTAGATGAAAATAAAATCTATAAAATAAATTTTTAATTTCATTAATTACGATTTTTTATTCATATTAACTTCAGGTTTATTATTTCTATCATGATAATGGTTTTCTTCATGATTTTCCTAATACTGTTCTATCTATTATATTCCTTGTTTAAAATTTATTTAGTATTGGTATATAATATTGAAATATATGAAATTGTTAAAGAATTTAATTCAAATATTAATTGATCAATTGGATTAATAATTTAAATAAGTGGCATATTTGTTATCTGTTGTTTCCTATAATTTTATTTTTATCAAAATGATGTGAGTATTCATGTTCAATTGAAGTTGATTATCCCATGTGTTATTGTAATTTTAGAAAAAAATGTGCTTCATGATAATTCTTGTCGATAATGATGAAAAAAATTCACGTTAAATAAAATTATTTCCTAATATTTTTTCTTAAAATAGGATTCTTATTATAGATAGTATGTTTAATAGTTTAAGATATTCTTATATATTATGTCTTAGGATTCCCAAATCTAGAACATTTGAATCAATAATCAGTAAATTCAAGATGGACTAAAACCATTTTTTTAAATATATTTATTGGGACCAAGACTTTCTATTTTTTATAAAGGGTGGATACCTTGAGTAGGGGGGCATGAGAGCCCATTTGTATATGAATATTGCACGCCTTGTCTTCAGGGCCTATATTTCCTTGGTGACTATGTTTGTTATTTCTTCCTTGAAATTTTCTATGGTTGTGATATTTTTTATTTGATGTGTTATGGGTCGCGGATGGATGATGTGATATGTGGTGGAGATACCTAGATGATGTGGCACCTATTATTGCCTATGATGGAAATATGCATTGGGATATGCTTTTCGTTGTTAGGGTTGATTCCCGAGATGGTGGAGTAATTTAAATTTTATAATACCCATCATTGTGATGGAATCAGGATAATTTATTATAATAAATATGCTTAATGGATAAGTTTCTTGTTTATCTGCAATCCTTTCCCTACTACATAATGATGTTATATGTGATCGATTGAATGTTTTCAATTGGTGGAATATTATGATGCATTTTATTGATAATCTATATAATGTAGTGATGTTAATAATGCCTAATAATGATTAACCAATGGCATTATGGATGATGGAATGAAAATGCAGGGAAAATTTTAATCGTAAGAAACAATGGACATAGTTTGGATTACACATATATGGCCTAGACTTGGACTTGTGGTTAATGAAATGTGTAATTTCGAATAATGTGAATAGTTAATTAATATATATATAATTTAATTAAAGAATTGAAATGATAAAATTAAATAATTAATTAATATAGGAATTTAAATGTTTGGGTACTTTTAGGATATATAGTCTGTATTTGTGGTTACTATGTTTTAGAGAAGTGATAGTTGTAGATGATCTTAGGAATAGGATATGGCTATAGTGTGGTTGTGAGATATAATATATCTTGTATATTCAATTATTCCATACACTAAAGGACAAATTTTGGTTAAGGATACTAACATGGTGTCGTCTCTGGGGGGTGTTTTCCACAACATCATAGTGGCCGGATGGATGGATGATTGCCCATCTCTAGCCCTAATATATTCTCTTGATAGTTTCATGTGTGAGTATAAAAGAAGGTTGGATTCCATATATATATGTATGGAGGGAGATATGAAGATTTTTTTTATTTTAAAGACATGTATCTCCAAATATAGTATCTAAAGGATTATTAAAGGTATGATGTATGTGGGATGTGTTGGAATGATGTACATACTCTATGTATGGGATATGGTTTCTTGATGTATAATATTAAATGAATGATACAAAAAATTTGGTTTGTGGTATCTTTGACAAAAATATTAGTGACAATGTTGAAATATTATATGAGATAATTTGATGATTTGATGTTTTAGTTTCATGTTGTGATAATTATCCTGGGTATTTACAGGGTGGCATACTTTTGGAGAGAGATGGTTTTGGATGTTTGGAGTTGGAGAAGAGTAGAAAAGTAGAATGGAAAATATGTTGGGATACCTTTTATTAAAATTACTATATTATGTGGCCTCTTTAATATTATTCTTCTGGATAGATTTAATTGTTGTAGAAGATAACATAATGTACCAATTTAGGTGATGAGTTAGTTTCACTATTGTTCAATGTTATTTATCATACAATCTATATCATTTCCCTAAGAGGCTATATGGTTGAAAATACTATGTTTTCTGTTATTCTCACCCCAAATATCTATAATCTATTTTCAGGTAAGTTGAATTTGGTTGGTTATCAGGCTGGATATCACTAGATCATGGTTTAGAGGATATATATAGACTTTGAGTTCGCTATAGTGTTTATGTTTTTGGTAATTATAGTTTCCATTTCAATTGTTTTAGTACTAAAAAAAATTACATATATGAATAAGGTTTTTCATTTACATATATATATTTTTTGATTGGAGTATTCTTATTATATTTATGTTTTATAAGTTTTGTTAGAGGGAAATTCCTCCCATTGTATTATTATTATACCGTCACTACTAGTGTCCACCGTTGGTACCATTGGTGACGAGACTCATGTTTGTATCATTTCTCTTACCTCAATTCTAGCCTATGAGGGGTAGACTTTGGGTAGTGGAGTTCGTGATAAATTATTAATTAAATTCCATTATTAATATATAAATGACTTATTAAATGTAAATACCTATTTTTCATTATGTAAATAAAATTTAAGGAAAGATTTTATATATTGATATATATATATACACTTAACAAAATGAATATATTTATATATTAAACATATTTAAAATAATAATGAATTATTAGGTATAAAATATAGAAAATATGAATAAATTACAAAAATAATAAACAAATAATTTTTAAAAGTGAATAAATTACTAAATATAATAAAAAAACATTTAATATTAATTATATTAGGTGCATAGGGGAAAAATTAAATTAATCACACACAAACCACACACACAAGAAAAAAATGTAGGCCATATCCACCATAAATTATACTCATTTATCAAGCCATATTTATTCAGAACATGGCTTGATGGAACAATGTAAGCTTCCCGGTGTGTTTCATAATAAAATCCAAATCTTGTGAATTTATATATTAATAAAAATAAATATTCATTGTGATATGATGTGAAATTATTTATATAATAAAATAATTTCAATGAATGAAATTCAAAAAATAAGAGGGTGTTACATTATACCCCCTTAAGATAAATTTGACCCTTGAAATTTGTCTTGTTTATCATATTTTAATACATGAATGATCCACAAAATGAGACCCACATGATTTAATTTATTTCTATGACTTCCTTTTAAAAATGAAATTTTGACACATAATGGTTTCCCAATGTAACTCTTAACTAGCGTCCCATATAAAAGAACATAAGATTCATTTGAGAAAATTGACTTGGAAGAGAAATCTAACAACTAGGTTCCGATGGAATTTGATAGAAATCATAGCTACGATAATGTTATCAATTAAAAATACATAAATAAATTATGAACTAAGTGGAAATATGATTGATCATAAATAGTGATAGTAGAATAATATTTTTTTTTTCAAGATTCTTTTTCATAATTTTGAATAATTTTGAAAATATATAATTACATTATTTTATAATTCTATCACATTTTGTCATGCCTTAATTAGTTTTCACTTGATCCCCTATTCTGTGAAATGATGTTGAATTTATCACTCTTGAAGTGTTAGAAGGCCATGAGATCCATAAATATAATGATAGAGAATTCTATCTATCTTTATCACAAAAAAGTTGGGAATAATATATCCAATAAGAATAAGTTCTACTATAGTGAGTCAATACATTAATCTAAAAAACAACAAATTAATTTTAAATTATATGTTCCATAAATAGGTAACCTTAGTATCCATTCCAATGATGAAAATCCAAAATATTAGAAAACAATTTACTCAATCAACTTAATATATGTCCCCCATTTTTTGTCACTAATGCTATTAAGAGATTATTGGCTGACAATGATGAACCTCTATAATAAAAGAGGTTTTAGATTGCTTTGAAGTCGTAAGATAGAACGTATATATGAATGATGAAATGTATTCAATGCAACATAATGTTGTTTGGGTTTTGGTTAATGCAATAGTTTATATAAATACCATTGGCTGAAAATGGGTTAGCATGATAAAATAGTAAATGAAAAGTAATGTAAATATATATTAACTAAGGTTAGTGGATAAAGGGTTTTAACAACATTAAAGAATTGACTATAATGAAACATTCATTCCAGTTTCCAGGTCTTTATCCACAATTATTCTACTTCGGGAAACTTCTTATCATGACTATGAAATTTGGTAGATGGATGTCAAAACATCATCAAATAATGGGAACCTTTGGGAAAATGTATACAAGACACAACCAACAATAATTTTTACTCTAGGTGATGCTAAAAAGATTGGAAAATAATAGAGACACATTTAATGATTTAGGAAATAATCCAGGTCTTGGAACATTCAATTTGATTAAGCTGTAAAGATGTTGGATTCCTTATGAATAAATGTGAGTGGTGCATTGGCAATATGTTTATTGTAAATACAGTCATTATCCTAGTAGTACATATTCATGAAATATTACTTATTTGAAATGAAAACCTATCTCATATCCAATTCAATAATGGATAAAAAAGTGCATAACAATGATGGAATTAATGGGAAAAAACCAATATTCTATGAATTCAGATCATTCATGATACACCCATGAAGCTACATGGAGTATGTAAAAATATATATGTTGACCAGATTATAATGGGATTTAGTATGGAACAATCAAAGACGGGATTGATTCCAGTGACACATGGTATACATCAATATATGAAAATGATTCCTCAGACACAACAGAAGAAATATTGAATGAGTAAGAAGTCAAAAACATCAGCAATAGGATCAATCATTTATTCCAAGTTATATAGTAGAGTTTATGATTATTATTCATTAACTATGGTAGGTTAATATCTAGATGATCCAAGAGAATAATATTTGTCTTCTTTTATGGAAATCCATAAATAAATAACTAGAACTAAGGATATGATCCTAGAGTATAGAGGAGAAAAAGAAATATAAATCATGGGTCACATTAATAATTGATTTCAAATAGATAATAATAGTGTAATGTCATTACCCATATATGTTTTCTATCTCATTGGATGAGATATGATATAGAAGAGTTCATTGCAGCCTATTTTCACTGAACATATAGCAGGGTATGTGTAACGTCCCAGACCTGGGTGGCATGCAATGGGTGCCACGAGCCTGGTTCACCATGTGACCTCAAGCGTAATTCCCCAAACTCCAGAGGCTGCCGACTAGCAGCGAGGGCCCAGGTCTAATAGTCGGGAAACTATCCCCTCATTTGTCAAAGTGTAACGCAGTGGAATAACAAAATAAACATACAACGACAGCGGAAGCAGTAAACCATACAACTACTAAAATAAACCAATGCAATTGATATAACCAATAGTATATAAAAGATGACGCTACATGTTTCAATTTCTACGAAAACAGCTAAAACATGTTACACATCAATACAGTACATCAGAAAGTAGAGTACAACAACGCAAAGCAAATGGCTGGAAGCGGCATTGCGAGCCTAGGCTTGGTCCCATGCCCTCCTACTCCTCAACAACAGTCAAGTACCTGTATAGGGACTCTTTCCCCTATCTACACCTGCAGCAACGTAATCTCTTTGGGCCGAAAAGCGTGACCCAAATAGGGTGTGAGAAATATATCTCAGTAGGCACCCACCAAAGGCCCGTTCCCAACTGCGTGTAAGCCAGAAACAATAGTTTGCAGTAGTAAAATGCAATAAAGTAATCAGTACTCAAAAGTAACTCATTACTAGTTATATTTTCATTTTATTATCCATTTAATCCATTTAATATAAGAAATCACCACAGTGCATTTCTAGTAAACAAATAGTGTCCTCAGACACGTAAACTCCAACTCTCGATTAATGAGTATCCAAACCAAGAATCTTCCCTCAGGCATAACATAGTTTTTTCCCTCAGGCATAGGTAGTGTTTCCCAAAGGTACATAGTCTATTGCCCTCAGGCACGGAAGAAGTTTCCCTCAGGCTGAAAATAACTACAGCCCACAGGCTAAATAGTGCAGTGCCCACAGGCTAATCACAACAACGCCCTTAGGCTAAACAGGTAACCGGGCCATGCTCAACACATAAAAATATAGTAAACAAGCAATTTCTCTCAATTAAGTTCTATAATTACTAAATTTAAGGCATACCCTCGGGTATCCTGGCCAAATAACTAAATAGTAAAACACACCCCCAGGGTGGTTTCGGATCCAAGCAACGATCCCAACGAGCATTTTATTATCAAATTTTAATAACCTATGAAATTCTAGGAATTAAATATAGAAATGGCCTCAGCCACTGGACACAACAACATGGGTTCGTGGCAAAAAAACGCACATAAAACGCACGACAGTTGGAAAACAACACAAAGCCACCAACCTTATATGTCAACGAGAGTTATACATGAATGACCACTCCAGAAACGCACATGAACGACATAGATCTGACGAATAACAAAAAAAAACGTAAATAACATATGTTAGGAGAATAATTGGTAAGAACGGTACTAGGAGAGGAGAGGGCTTACTCGTGCGGTTCCATCGAGATCGTCTGACACCAAATCGGATTGCAGATGAACTCCTAGCGGATCTTCAATGGTCCGGACTCCACCTTTGGCTCCAAATTGGCTCAAACGCCTCATCTTCCAAATGAGGAGGCTACTGCCTGTTTTAAGCTGAAAAAAAGCACACGGTGTCTAATTATAAGTACACGACGTGTACTTATTTCATTTAACAGTTCAATTGGCAGCACTGCCACACTGTTAATCTATCGACATGAGTACACGACATATACTCCCATGTACACGGCGTGTACTGTCGCCCAGCTGGTGGCGACTCCACCGCCTTACTGTTTAGGCCTGCTGATTGACTACACGGCTTGTAAGGTACAACTACACGGCGTGTAGTTGGTTCCTACACCATTCGTCACAGGCATGGCTACACGCCCCATATACCCATCCCACACGGCCAAAAGTACATGGTGTGTAGAAAAGTACACGGCGTGTAGTTCCAAAATTTAGGATTTTCCCCATTTTCCATATTTTCTCAAATACACATAAGGAAAAGGAAAAAGAAGAATCTTGTACCTCAAAAATAAGAACCTGGTTCTTACAAACACCTCCCCTTATATCAATTCGTCCCCGAATTTCCCTTCCATGGGTGGAAAAGTTAAAGCTCAGAATAGCTCTGGCCACTGAGCATGTACGTCGGCCTCCTGCGACAGGTCTCATCCAGCACTCGGCCATGCTGCCATAGCACCCGTACAAGAGGAACTGACCGGCCTTGGAGAACCTTCATGCTCCTGTCAATGATACGGATCATATGATCCTCAAAGGACACCTCATTATGAAGCTCAACCTCCTCAGGATGAAAGGTTTGAGATGGGTCTGAAAGGTAGCGAAGCAACTAAGACATGTGGAAGACATCGTGCATGGATCAGTACCATTGCGGTAACTACAACCGATAGGCAACCAGCCTGACTCTCTCCAGAATCTCGAATGGCCCCACACACATCAGTGAATGTTTACCCTGTCTCCTGATCCGCTTGTGTCCCATCCTCGGTAAAACATGTAGAAAAACCTCATCACTGACCACGAACTCCAAACGTCATCTGTGGTGATCAGCATAAGATTTTTGACGAGACTGCGTAGTATCCATATGCATCTGAATCAACTGGACCTACTCAGATGTCTCCAACACGAGATGTGGCCCAAGTAAAGCTGCCTCACCTGCCTCTAACCATCACAAAGGTGATCGGCATGGCCTACCTTATAAAGCCTCGTATGGTGCCATCTCAATAGTCTCCTAAAAACTATTTTTATAAGAAAACTCAACTAAGGGTATATGCTTCTACCACGATCCCCCAAAGTCTGGGACACATGCTCACAGCATGTCCTCTAGCACATGTATCATCTGCTCTGACTGTACATCTGTCTGAGGGTGGTATGCAATGCTCAGAAGCACCTGTGTACCCAGCACCCTCTGAAAACTCTACCAGAAACGAGACGTAAATAGGGAATCCCTATCTGAAATGATAGAACAATGGACCCCATGAATATGTACGGTCTCTCGGATATACAACCTTCCGAGCTCATCCACATCGAAGGTCTCCTTGATCGGAAAGAGGTGAGCTACATTCATGTGTCAGTCCACAACAACCCACACTACATCATTTCCTCGAGGTGACCTCAGCAATCCAGTCACGAAATCCATCGCGACATTATCCTATTTCCACTCTGGAATGGGAAACTGCTGTAACAGCCCACCTATCCTCTAGTGCTCTCCCTTTACCTGCTGATAGGTGGAACACCTCGTAACAAAACTAGCTATCACCCACATCATGCCCGACTACCAGTATTGATGTATCAGGTCTCAGTATATCTTGGTAACCCCGGGATGAATTGACCAAGATGAAGCACGGAACTCCTACATCAGCTCCTCGCTTATATCATAGGGAACCCATACTCATCCATGGAAATGAAAAACCTCACCATCGCCTATCGTCTAACAAGAAGGAGGGTCCTCACTTGCCACCGAATCCAGTATAACTAGGCCTTCTGAATCAGATAGATGCCTCACCCTTACTCTATCCAGGAGGGAACAAGTCACAGCTAACGAGGAAAGATAAGTCTGCCCCTGTCTGTCATGCACCTCCATATGCATCTCAGAGAAAAAAGCCATAAGTTGCCACTCACCACTGGCCTCCTGCATTGCCTGTATCTGATACTTTCTGCTCATTGCATCAGCTACTGCATTACCTTTACCAGGTGTATAGGAAAGCTCAATACCGAAGGACAGTAGGTACTCGGCCCACCTTCTCTGCCTCAGATTCGGTTCACGCTGAGTAAAGATATATTTGAGGCTTTTTTGGTCAGAGAAAACCAAAAAATGAACTCCCAATAGATAGTGTATCCAACAGCGCAATGCGTGAACAAATGCAGCCAACTCGAGATCATGTGTCGGGTAATTCCTCTCTTGTGGCATCAACATCCGAGACCCGTACACAACGACTCGATCGCCCTGCATCAAAACAACTCCCAGCCCAATCCATGATGCATCACTGTAAACTGTATAGTTCTTCCCCTGCTCTGGGAGTATCAGGATCGGTGCTGATGTAAACCTTCCCTTCAGGTCCTGAGAAGCTACCTCACAAGCTTCTGAACAAATGAACTTCACACCCTTCTTAGTCAGACCTGTCAACGGTGCTGCTAAGTGGGAGAAGTCCTATATGAAGCATCATTAGTAACCAACCAGCCCTATGAAACTCCGTATCTCAAACACGTTCATAGGTTTATCCCAGGAAACTATTGCTCTCACCTTATCTGGGACTACTTCAACTCCTGTCTTTGAGATATTGTGACCCAGGAAGTGAATCTGGTCTATCCAAAAGTGTCCCTTTGAGAGCTTAGCATATAACCGATGCTCTCTATATGTACTCAATACGATCTCATGATGGGTGGCATGGTCATGTCAAGTGTGATAGTACACAAAAATGTCATCCATAAATACTAAAACAAATGAATCAAGATACAGATGAAATAAACGATTCATTAGAGACATGAAAACTTCTGGCGTGTTCATCAGTCCGAATGGCATAACAGTATACTCATATAGACCAAACCTACTCCTGAAAGCTGTGAGTGGTATATCCGATAGTCTAACGTGCAACTGATGATATTCGGATCTCAAGTCAATCTTCGAGACCACTCGTGCTCCACGAAGCTGACCAAATAGATCATCTATCCTCGGTAAGGGATATCGGTTCTCAACCGGCAACTAGTTCAGATTCCGATAATCCACACAAAGTCTGAGGGTACCATCTACCTCTTCGCAAAAAGGACCGGAAAACCCCAATGAGAAGTATTGGGTCAGATAAATCCCTTTTCCTGTAGCACCTCTAACTGCCTCTTGAGCTCCTGCAACTAAGGCGTGGCCATCCTATAAGGAGTAATAGACACCAGTGCTACTCCTTGAAAAAGATTGATAGAGAAATCCACCTCATGCACCAGAGGTAGACCTGAAAAGTCATCTGGGAAGACATCCCTGAACGATCGAAAACTGGAGGAAAATCCATCCGACAAGTCCCCTGGTCATCCAGATGTAAGCTTGCCATGTGGGCTATGACTCCACCATGCCCATGATGCTCTGGTCCATCTCGACTCGCCTGAACATACCACTCGCCCTTGTATAGAAACTCTCCGCACTCTGGTGACGTGAAACTCATCCCGCGACGATAGCAGTCTAAAAAGGCTCAAAAGGGAACCAACTAGTCCATCCCGAGAATGACGTCATAGCTCATCATCGCCAAGACATAGAGGTCCCGAAGTGAGTGAAACCCTCCAACCTCAAGGGGGGCACTCCTTGCACTGATGCACACTAGCTATCCTAGTCCCCAATAGAGTGTCTAGTGTCATGATATCTGAAGAAGTAGAAGCATTGAGCCCAAGGCTCTCCACAACGGGTAAAGATATAAAACAAGGTGTAGCACCAAGAATAATAAAGTACTGAAGCCATGAAAGAAGATACTAGAATAGTACTTCTGACTGTAGAAGGTCCAGGATCCTGCTCTTGCTGGGTCGGTTGCACTGCATATGCCTGCCCAGTGCTGCGGCCCAACGACACAACCTGGATACCCTGAGCTATCCCGCCCTACTACCTCTGTGATCTTGGTGTTTCGCTACCACGGCCATGACCACCATCTCTGCCTGCACACCCTGATGTATTCCAGTTCCTTGACTAGTAAGAAGCCACTGGTCCTGCTCCCGCACGCGGAGTCTACACAGAACCCCTCTCCCTAGCTGGTGGGAATGCCATGCAAAAACGTTGTAGATGACCCATCTTGCTACAAGATTGGCACTCCACTGGGTCTCTTGGACACTACAGTCTCTTGTAACCCTCTCTACCACACTGGTAGCACATAAACTAGCCACAAGAATAATTCTTCTGACTGGTACTGCTGCCCTGAGAGAAGTCCATCTGTCTGTTCCTCTTTCCAGTAGAAATAATATCTGTAACTAGTGTTGAACCGCCCTGGCCCACACCACTCGATTCTTGCAAGTTCCTCTCTGTAATCAACACCTCGTACACAATAACGTGTACATTAGGAAACCTGAAAAAAATCACCAGTGCTCGGATGTCATACCGAATACCATCCTAAAAATGTCTGGCTCTCAACGTCTCATCACCCACTAGCACAGGTGCAACAGGCTGAAGCTCCATAAAACGAGCATAATAGTCCATCACCGACATGGCGCCCTCCAGTAGATTCAATAACTCTCAAGCTCTATCTTCCCTCAGCGTCTCGAGAAATAAGAAGTCATAGAAGACTGCCTGAAAATCATCACACATCATGTCCCTGTGATGTTCTATCTAGGTGGTAACATCCCAACACCTCTTGGAGGAATCACGCAGCATGTAAGTCATGTGCCTGACCCTCCACCCTGGAGGCGTCTCAAGATGCTCGAAAATAGTCTTCATCGATCCTAGCCAAGACTCTGTAGCCTGTGGTCTGCTATCTGCTAAAAATATAGGCGGATGCTGCTGCTGAAAGATACGAGTGAGTTCAGTCATAGATGTAGCAGCCTGCGGTGCTCCCTAAAAGGTCTGTATAAACAGCATAAAACCTTCAGGGAACAACGCATCTTCCCCTGTGTTTGGTATAACAGCTGGTGCCTCATCTGGCTCTGCTGGAGGATCCACTGGTAGCCCATGGCCCACAATCTCCGGAGTATAATTGTCGCCTCTCACCTGGTGAACAACACGCGATCGTCTAGGAGGCATGACACTACAAGGTCAAAAGCATGCCTTAGGTTCAAAATTATCATGACTGAAAAGAGAAGGAACCACAAAGTAAAAAAGAGGAAGAAGGAATTAAAAATTTTCAAATCAAGAATACACGGCGTGTACAATGACTACACTCTGTGTACATGACTTCCCTTCCCCTGCCGGGTCCTTCTACCCAGCTAAGCCACATGGAATCCTTCAAACAAAACTACACGGAATGTATAATATCTACACGGCGTGCACGATGTTATTTTTTAACTTCTCGTGTCATCTGTAACCCGGAAGAATACTCGTCTTAACTCCACACGGTGTGTTACACCTGTACACGATGTGTACATCACCCCATTTCCCAGCCACACAGCTAACTTCACACAGTCTGTCCTAGGACAAGACTACACGGCATGTCCCACAAGTACACGGCATGTTCCGGGAGAGGTGACACCAGCTCGTGTTGTAATTTACACAGCCGAGTCCCCATGTCACACTAAACAGCGTGTCTATAACTGACACGACATGTTCTTTCAAGGAGGTCACTGACCCATGTTGTTAGTTAAATTGCCAGACTCCGGGTCAACACTACTCGACGTGTACAAAACTACATGGCGTGTTTTACCCAAGCTTTTCCCTACACCGTGTCACCGCCCACACGGTTTGTGACACGGTAAGAGACTACACGGCGTGTACTCAGGGTACACGACATTTACTCAAAAAGTTCATTTTTCTTCCTGAATAGAAGGTCATGCACGACGTGTATAAAGATACTACACAGCGTGTATACTGGGTTTCTGGGAAGTATGCCTTAGAAACATCCCCGGAACCCAGAAAATACTAAAAACCAACACCTAAGTGTAACATTCTGATCTGTGAGGGCTTATACTACCCATGAATCAATGTTTGACATCTTATCTGTGTTATAACCAATAAATAGTCAATGATCCACAAAATTCTAGTCAATGAGGGCCCATACTCCCCAAAAACTGATGTTTAGTGTTCATTCTATAAACAGGCTCAGAAAAAATTACCCTATCACATAGTAGGTATTTTATCAGATCGGCTATCACAACACCATGCTTTTCTAGCACAATAACTATCACAACAACATGTGAATTTCTAATGCACCTACATGGCATGGAAACTATGCATGGAATGTGATACCTAGCATGTCACTATATGATGCATGAGACGACATAACCTCATCTCATCGGGTTTCAACTAAATAGAACCCACAGGTAAAATATAAACAGCACAATCCAAGGGTGTCACCCAACGGTGAAAACATATAAACCATAAAATTTCAAAATCAAATGAAATCAAAATACAAGGTACACTAGCTTTTCCCTATACACTGGTTAGCTACCCTCGAGCACACCTTATTACCAACTACCATTCCATCATATCCTTAACTATGACTCCAAATAGTAAGTCAAAGAAAAGAAACTCCTTTGATACCCCTTTTTAACATCCCGCACCCGGGTTCCACGCAACAGTTTCCCCGATCCCGGTTCGCCACGTGACCTCAAGGACATTTACCCAAACGCCAGAGGCTACCGACTAGCAGCAAAGGCCCAGGTCTGATAGTGGAGAAACTATGCCTTCATTTTTAAATGTGTAATGTAGCAGAATAGAAAAATAAACATACAACGACAGCGGAAGCAGTCAACCATACAAAAAATGAAATAAAAAACAGTAATGGATATAACCAACAGGATATAAAAGATGATGCTACATGTTTCATGTTATATGAAAAAATCCAGAACATGATACACATCAATACAGTACAGTAGAAAGCAGAGTACATCAAAGCAATGCAAACAAAGCTGGCAGTGGTATCGCGAGCCTAGGCTTGGTCCCATGCCCTCCTACTCCTCATCAATAGTCAAGTACCTGTATAGGGACTCTTTACCCTATATACACTTGTAGCAAGGTAATTTGTTTGGGCCGAAAACAATGACCCAAACAGGATGTGAGAAATATATCTCAGCAGGCACCCACCAAAGGCCCGTTCCCAACTGCGTGTAAAAATGCATCAAGAGTGTGTAGTAGTAAAATGCAATAAACTAAGAAGTACTCAAAAGTAAATCATTACAATTTATATTGCCATTTTATTATCCATTTAATCCATTTAATATAAGAAATAACCATAATGAATTTCTAGTAAACAACTATTGTCCTCAGACACGTAAACTCTCACCCTCGGGTAACGAGAATCCAAAGCAAGAATCTTCCCTCAGGAAGAACAGAGTTTTTTCCCTTAGGCATAGGTAGTGTCGCCCACAGGCACATAGTCTATTTCCCACAGCCACAGAAGAAGTTTCCATCAGGCCGAAAATAACTACATCCCACAGGCTAAATAGTACAGTGCCCACAGGCTAATCACAACAATGCCCCTAGGCTAAACAGGTAATCGGGCCATGCCCAACTCATAAAAATGCAGTAGACAAGCAATTCCTCTCAAGGGAATTCTATAATTAGTACATTTAAGGCATACCCTTGGGTATCCTGGCCAAACATATAAACAGTGAAACACACCCCCAGGGTGGTTTCATATCCAAGCAACGATCCCAACCAGCATTTTAATATCACAATATAATCACCTATGCCATTCTAGGCATTAAATATAGAAACGACCTCAGCTCAGGAAACCCCAACATGGGTTTGTGGCACAAAAACGCACAAAAATGCACGACAGTTGGAAAACAACACAATGCCACAAACGTTATAAGTCAACGAGCATTATACATGAACACCGACTCCAAAAGCGCCCAAGAACGACATAGATATGACAAAGAAAAAAACATAACATACGTAAATAACATACGTTAGGAGAAGAATTGGTAAGAACGGTACCAAGAGAGGAGAGGGCTTACCCGTGTTGTTCTAACGAGATCGTCCGACACTGAATCAGATTCTAGACAAACTCCTGGTGGATCATCAATGGTCCGACCTCCTTCTTTGGCTCCAAAATGGCTCAAATGGCTCCTCTTCCAAATGAGGAGGCTACTGCCTGTTTTAAGCCGAAATAACAAAGTAAACGGCGTGTACTTCTGAGTACATGATGTGTACTTATTTAATTTAACTGTTCATTTGGAGGCATCGCCACACTGTTCATCTGTCGACATGAGTACACAACATGTACTCCCAAGTACATGGCGTGTACTGTCGCCCAGCTGGCGGCGACTCCACCGCCTTACTGTTTAGGCATGCCGACTGACTACACAATGTGTAAGGTACCACTACACTGTGTGTAGTCAGTTCCTACACCCTTCCTCACCGTCAGGGCTACGCCCCGTGTACCCATCCGATACGACCAAAAGTACACGACGTGTGGAAAAATACATGGCGTGTAGTTCCAAAATTTAGGATTTCCCCCCATTTTCCATATTTTCTAAAAAACACTAAAGGAAAAGGAAAAATAGAAGAAACTCCTAGCTCAAAAATATGAACCAGTTTATTATAGTATGAGTATATAGTGGTTTCTAATATAGTCAAAGGATAACTTTGTATTTCAAAATTTACCATGATCTTCATGTGGTACCTATAATTAAATAACCCATCATTGAGTATTGTGATAATACTGACCCAATGGTAATTCCAAAAAGGCAATGGTCACACCAATATATAAGTCACATTCTATGGAATTATCACCACATGAGGTACTTTTATTGGAGGGGTTAAGTTTCATTAGAAAAAGTTACCAATAATGAATAGATATGGGACCCCTTGAATAAAGGTCTATCATATCAGAAGCATGAGTATCATGTGAATGATAGTCGAATAATGGTATTTAGAAGATGGATCTGGTGAAAGTTATAGTATGATAGATTTATTTTTCTAGAACATACTTATTTCTACTATATTATAAAATTTATTAAATATTTTTTATATTAACAAAATATTTGTCACATCATGATTTTTCTTCTCTATGAAATAATATTTGATGGTGTACGAAGAGTATCAGTCAAACCAAATGGTCATAATAGTTTTCGGAAATGATGACAATCCATAAGTTTCATGATATTATTCTTAAATGCATGTTGTATAATTGTGTGATATCATTTGAGGGACAAAAATGATCCAAGATATTTGGTGTTGAGACTCATATTAATTTATGGAACCTTATCCTGGTGTACACCCTTTGTAACATCCAATGTATGATATTATGAGAATGAGACCCTCAATTAGGAAATCAACATTTATATGTGTCATTGGATGTTCCTATTTACAGACGTGGTGATTGATCCTCCGGATTTATTAATATTATTAATGGATATTATAAGTCCCATATGTGTATGTATCAATGAAAACCATGGAAAATTATGTTCATGGAATGTTAGGATAAATTATGTGCGTCATGAGTATTATTTCATTAATCAATAATTTATGAAATTATCTTTTGATTATGCTTATAAAAAATTTGATATCATAGGTCCCTATATAGAAAAGATATATCCTAAATAAATCCAATGATATGGAGTTCAATAGGATAGTTCAATTTCCAAAACATCAAATAAGGAGACATCAATAACATAGGTCAATTTCACCGACATGAAATGATCTTGATTAGAGATACCAGAATAAAGGTAATATATTACAATGTACGCTTCAGTAAGAGGTATTATGTTATTTTAGCACTATATTATTTCTCAACAGGTGCTTTATCATGTTGATAGATTCTAAACATATACTTTCGAATACATCCCTTAATGCCACTATGAAAGATGTTAAGAGGGTCACACAATAAGTATATCCAGAATCTCATTATAATATAATATTATTATTAATTATTTAAAAGTTGAATAAATATTATACTAATACCTAGTTTAGAAATTATTTACCTATTTAGGATCACATAAATTTCATCATGCCTTCATTAATGGAATATTAAATGAGTTTAATATTTTGAAATATATTTATTTTCTATTTAGAAAACAAAATTTCATTTTTTATTGGCCAGTTATACTGTGATATTAATTTAATAAATAAAATATCTTTATTTAATGGTTGATAAATTGTTTTTTGGATTATCATACCAAGTTTAATGTTACTGTTAGAAATAATAAATATCGAATGTTATTTGAATAAATAATATTATTTCAATTTGAGAGTATAATGCATTTAAATAAATAATAATAACAATAAGAATATTATTATTACATACATGTGGTTCTGCAAGGAATATAGAAATAAAAAAGGAATATAAAAAATCATTATTTTATAACCCTAGTTGTTTATAAACCATATTGTATTATATTATTATTAGATATATCCCATTCGGTGTTATGCATAATAAGATCTGGATAGAATCCTTTCAAATCACTAGTTATATCCCTCTCTAAGAACACTCTTATAAAGATAATGATATCCTACTCCAATAACACTCTGAAGTATATGTTGAATAATGAGAATCCATCCCCAAATAATTTTTATGGAAATCCATGTTGAGTGAAGAAAGAATTATTATCATCCATTCTAGAACTCAATGATTCATGAGATGACATCAGAGGTTCATATAACACATGAAGATAGTTTCTACATGGAATTTATTCTGTATTTGTTAAATGAAATGATGCAATGAAGAAGAGTCATTGTGAGATACCTCAACAAAGAACAAATTTATCACAAGGTAGTTATTTATTTTATTAAATTAATTATAAATAATATACAAAGATCCTATGATTTTGTTGTCATATTTATCAATTTTATATATTCATCGATGAAATTCCGTTGTTAATCCATTTATCATTGTGTAAATCTCAGAATAATCACCAGTGATGAAAAAGAGTAGAATTATGTAGTACCCATACAATGCTTCAGTTGTGCCCATATATTATATTCTCGTGGGGAATATACCAGGTGATTTAATTTTTTTGAGGTGGATTAATTTTCACTCATCTTATATTTTCATTGACAACTATCATGGATATTCATCCAATTTATTACTAAAACTCGATGTATCAAGTTATGTTGGGGAATGATTCATTATTATCTAACTCGCCACTTCCCATGTACATAACATGGGTTTGATGTATGTGGATTAGAAATAATGTTCTATTTTAGGAACAATATCAATATAGTGCTTGATGCATGACATAAGATGATAATTTTACTGGATATTTATGTTTAGGAATTGGTTACCTAGTGAATTAAGATAGAGGATATCATTTTTTATTCAGTTGTTATATTGAATATATACTAATGATGGGAATTTTTATTATTATTATGATACATGTTAGGTATTATTCCTACGTACCAATTTTGTTACATATTGATCTGTCATGTAGAATATTTTATTTTTTATTATAGAGTTTGGTATTGTCTCTTGGACCCCTATTTATTTATCTTTAATTTGTGATTTGTATTTTACATGTATGATTCATTATGAAATACTAGTAGATTTATGCATGATATATGTGATTTATTGTTGAGGTAAATGTCCCCCATAAATGTTTTGAGGTCTCACTTATAGTAACATGCCACTAGAGTAAAAGGATGTACGCCCAAGGTCATACAGTTCAATGAGATTGGTTACTAAATTGGTGATCAAAGCTGGGAATTACAAAGTGTTATTAGATCAACATGAAAAAATGGTCTCAATTCTATAGGTTACATAGGTAATCCCACTAATGGTGTGATCCAAAAAAATTAATTTTTTTCCTATTTTTAATATGAACCAAGGAAGATATAATATAATATGTCTGTGTTCATAAATTTTTTCCCTTAATTCCCCTTCCCAACTTATGGGCCTATATTTTTATTATTTATTCGTATCATTAGTTTATTACCCCATACTCACTAGTTTTCCCACCACCCTCCACCCATTTCTATTTTTCACTTATCTACTCAACAATGAAATGTGAAAATGGAATATTAGTTACTCAAATATGGTCAAAGAGTCAAGAATTAATTATATTATAGGATTAATCATATACAAAAGTGGTGAAGAAATATAAATTCCATTAATTTGGATTCATCATAGGCATCATACTCACACAGATCGATTGTAGATACCCTTCACTATTCCATATCATTCCATATTTAATTACATGAGTCATCACCTTTAGTTTGGTAATTTATTTGTTTATTTAATTTAATAAAGTGTATACATTTATTTATCAAAAATGATATTTTTATTATAAATGTGATATTTCTAAAAAAAAATCATATTTCCCATCATTGGTTAGAAAATAAAATAAATACCAAGCCAAACAGACTATAATATTTTTGTAATGTTTTAATTATTTATTTAACAATATAGACTATCAACACCATTTTTATATATAAAAAATTTATCAGGATTTAAAAAATTATTTCTTATATAAAAAACTATCAAAAACATAAATTGTTTAAGGGGTCGTAGTCTCATACTACCTTCTATCATTTAGACCTAACTCTATTTTTTTTCATGCCTAGTATCAGAGATGGTGTTCAGTTATGATAAATTTTTTCAGAGGTGGATATTGGATGTTGCTATTTTTTAAGTATACCGGTAGACTTCCGGACTAGAAAGGATATAGTTTCAACCTTATTTTCTAGAGTATATTCTATATTATGAGTAGCCACATTTTTAATAGTAAGGTATTTGACAAAGAATCACCATGTTGGAGTGATGATATTCCAAATTTATTATATGGACCAAAAGGGATCCTGAGGAATTATAAATGTATTATTATTGCATTGTGCCTATAATTTGATAAACCTAATTATATGTGGCATTGACTTACAATATGTCCCTTTGTAATCTATTATAATGTAAAAATAATTAAAAAATATTTTATGTTATCTAAAATGTATTATAATGGTGGAATAAGATTATATAAATCATGGGGGTTGTCTATTTTAGATGATCGATTGATTATGATAGTTTAGTATCAATGAAGAAATGGTTTTGGGGTGTTTTTTTATTGATATAATTTTCATTAAAAGATAAACTCAATTGGTGGTATAAGGCAAGTGTACAATAGTTTTTGTAAATTGGTTTCACATGATATTTATTGTGGAGTCAATGCTTATGGAATTGTCTAGGATTATTGAATAATGTGATATTTAGGGAAAATGTTTATTGGATTTTTATTTCAAAATGTACTTTTCAGATATATATTTCATTTTAAGTGAAAATTCATCCTGAGATGATGTTTTCCAAATTTTAGATTGGATGGAAAAAATAATTCCATGAGTGTTTCAGAGAAAAACATTGTTTGGTTGTAACATAAGTAAAATGATATGGGTAGGATTTTAGAATAATAAACAATCACCTCTAGAACTAGGGTTTTTTGTTTTTTTGTTATTTTCTTTAGATTAAATCATGTAGTATTCAAATATACTTTTTTGGTTGGCGTTATGATTTTTTTTGAGATTCCAAGTCATTTATGGTTATAAAGAGATTTATTGGTGTTATGATTGAATAGTCAAAATGAATTAGTATATTAATGATTGAATTCATTAATCATTGTGATGTTATGATGATCGGGAAATGTGGGGTTATAGTGTGATTGGAATGAGGATATGAATAAACATAATTATTATTGAAACTAAAATGATACTAGTAATGAGATATAGATTGTGTAAATATTTTTTTTATATGTCAATGATGCGGTGGTGATGGTTTCTTTTAATTTTCCATCTGGAATTTGGAGTTATGAATCTGAATTGAGAATATTTTTTAGTATAATAATGTATAAATATAGATGTGAATTTATTACTAGAGAAGGTTTAATTTTATGGAAAAATTGTGTGAAATTCATCACAAGGTTGAAAATCATTATGGTGGTGAACGTGAAATGCCTCACACCATTTCAAGTTAGTGTACCAGAAGGTTGTTTGACTTTCAACAATCTAGTGGATGGGTAAATATAAATTATTATATTTAAAACAAATGATTTATAGTTTGGAAGAATTTAAAAATTCTGATTTGATGTTCTAAAGATATAATCCTGAGTTGGAAAAAAACATGGTGATGGTTTTAATGTTTTCGGTGAGATAATGTGGGGGATAGGTGGTAGTCATAGCCACCGAGAACCTAATATAGTGCCACTAATCCCTTCCATTACTCTTTCATTTCATCATTCCTTCATTTATTTTCGTATTTAATGTATATAGAATATGATTTTGATAATGATTCCATCAGAGAATGGTGTAATCATGTTGATATGAGGGGTATTTATATGTTATGTGTATAAGAGGATCAATAATGATGGAATCTCACCATCAAACAACATATAAATTAATTTAATTTTTTATATTTTTATATTAACTCATTTTTTTGAAATTTATAGTAGTTTTCCTTTCAATTGGTTTTATAAATTGTTGTTTTATCATGTAGTAGGTACATGTGCATGTTAAGAGGGGATACACCCCTCTTCTCATGGTGTTATTTTCATTACACTACATGGTGAGATGAGATTAATTTATACATTATTTTATAATTATATTATATTCTATAGTGAATTATAAATTGGATTTTTTTGAAATGGCGGGTTCCCATTATATTTGATGAAGGTTGATGTGAACTCATCATTAATAATCGATAATGTTAATGTGGTAGGTTACCGTTAAACAATCTCAATTAGGATTATTTTTTTCCATTGGAATATTATGATATCCTAATAAACATTATTATTTTTGAGTGACAGAATAAAATATCATTACTCTATAAATAAGATAATACGTCTTAGAAATAATAGTTAAAAATTTCTATATATATCATGAAATGTTGTTTTTGTATAATATTGGTTGAATGAATATTATTATATTATTTCCTAGTTTCCTATTGTTTTTTATGTTATTTCATACTTATGATTCTTGAAATAACATTTTTTACATTTAATGTGGTGTTTATTTAAATTAAATTGTTTTATAATTTGATTATAAAGGAAAATGGATCTTCTAAAATTAAATTTTTTGAATTTGATTTAAATAAAAGTAATCATTTTGAGAGGGTTTTCATTGATTTTTTATGTTCCTATCATGGATAAATCTTTTAAAAGATAACCTTTAAATTTTATTTAACAGGGATTTATTGAATTATATTATTTAATAAATAACAGAGAACACATATTGAAAAATGATTGTGATTGTATGACCTCCTGAGGGTGGATTCTTTTTGAACTCATTTTCTTATTTGTACATTTTGATTTAAGGTTTTCATACTACCATCCCATGTTTCATGTTGATTTTTGAGAAAATAATATACATATACAATATATTTCCTTGGATAAAATTTTTAGTGGTTATTGGGTTTCATTTTTTGTTTACTTTTTGTATAGGTCTATAAAATCAATGATATATTATTTTGGAAAATGTAGAGCCTAAAACTCTTTGATTTCCCATAATGTATAGAGTGAGTCATACGGTTTAATGGAAATCTATCTGGGTGGTCACATGTGGGTTTTTATCTATTAATGGGCTAAAAAATAAATGGTCTGAATCAACTTATATAGATTGGAGATATGCGGATGTTGTTCACCTTTAACCTCTGAGTATAGATTAATATTATTAAAAAAGTTTCTTATATGTTTTAGTTCCTTTATGTGTTCTATATTGATTAGGACATTATGTTTGAGGTGAGATATTATACCATTGATGTTTAAATTTATAGATATGAACAAATTCATCATATTTATTCCTAGTGTTATCATAATACTTCTAATGCAACCAGGAATTTGAATAAGATATGAGAATATACTTTTTATGTATTATGTATAGGGGTAGAGTGGGTTTTCCTATTAATAAGTGTTTATATGAGGATATTGGATTCTATTTTTATTATTATTGGTAGGAGGAGATGAGTTTTCCCTATAGTATTTTTGATAGCATAATGATATTTTTAACTTCATTGTATTATTGTTCGAAGGGGAGTAGGTATCCCTACATAATATATTTGATAAGATGGGACATGGTTTCAATCCTTAGTATTTTTAATAGATGGACATTGGGTTTCCATTATTATTATTTTTTATGAGATGTGTGGGTGTCTCATTTTTGTGTCGTTAAAATGAATGTTAGTTTCCCTCTTCAGAGTTTTTGATCTATTCAGAGTGAATTCCTTTAAAATATATATTGGATTTTTATAGAATGATTAAAAACAAATGGACATGTATCATAAAATATTATGAATCTTTTATTAAAAACATCAATATCATGATATAACACCTACAAGAGGTGATGTCTTAAATGAAATAAGGGTTTTATGTTCATCTTGATTTAAATTGTTCCAATCATTTGAAAGGTTATGTGTGTTGTTTTATTATTCATATTTTTTTTTAAAATTTATAATGATATGTTCCTCCCCATGATCATGTATATGTAGATTTATGATTGATAAGACTCTAGAGAGTATAGTAGAGGATTCCCAATGATATGTATTAATTTATAATATATAAAGGTGAATTCCTTCAATAATGATACACTAAATATAATACCTTATACATGAAACAAAAATTTAATAGTGATATTGATATAAAATATAAGTGATCAATATTAAGTTTATAATGCATTCCATCATACTGTGGGAGCTACAAATTATGGAAACTTGTGATTTATGTGCTATATATGAAGGTTTTGTATGAGTATTCTAGAACATAGATCAAATAAGGAAGGATGGAATGGGATGGGATTGGGAAAAAGTGATATTATTTTTATTACATATTATTTTCTATCATTTATCATTTATTTATTTATATTTTTTATGTATTTTTATTCAAATTATATTTATTTCATTACAACTTCATTGATAACCCTTCTTAGTTTTATTTTCATTTAATTGTTTATATTTATGGTTGTCATTCGTTTGATTCAACATTGTAAATTTTTTATATGATCATTATTTTCAATGACATTTTATGATTTATATATTCATGGATAGTAAGTTGTATAATGGGACAGATGAGATTTTGATGAGTGTGTCTCTATGGTTATAGATGAAACCTTTTAATGATACTGTCAAATATGTCCTGATATGTTTTGAGGTATACCTCTTTGGATCATTATGGATTGTTTGTTATATATTAGATGTATGAGGTATTAATCATGATTTGGGTTACATTATTAGAGTTTTTAGGGTATGTAAAACTTATTGGTCAATATGGCTGGTTGGTATGGATTTTCATGTGCTTGCATGGAGTGTGCTTCTATATGAGATTAGATTAACTGACAAAATAATTTTACACACAATAAATATGTACAATCACATACATAGTCACTATTAATCAATTTAATAAGGTGAGTGGGGGAATCCAAATGGATTTTTATACTCACCACTACCAAAACACATGGCATGTGTTTTGATATATGATAGTAGACCTTCATGATTTATTTGAGGAAAATGTCTCAATATAAATCTAGATGAATTGATTATGATTAGTAATTTATTAGTGAACAGTGATTCAAAATGAGTTATATTGTGATTTGGCTACATGATATTTTATTTATTATAGTTTGTGTGTTCTATATATACCAACCATTAGTCTATCTGTGTTTTTTATTTTGATGATTCTTTATCCCAAATATATACTATATGTAAAATATTATATATTGAATCATCGTATGGACTATTTTATTTTATATTATAATCCATTGTATTTAATCATATATCATAGTTAAAATTTATATTTGTTTTTGTATTTTATTATATGAATGGGTCATGTTGAATTTTATATATATTTGGTAATAAACGTTAAGATTTATAGATTTGGGAATAATATCCCAATGGTCATTTCATGATCTCACACCTAGTTTACAACCTCTATAGTAAAGAGATGTGTGTATGATGTTATGACTATCCACCAGCATAGCCATTGTCTGTGAAATAAAGAAAATGTAATTAAAAACATTTCTCCCTTAAGTTTAATATTGAACTCATCTATATAAAATCCTGAAACATTGATAAAAATTAACAAATTATATTTTGTAAATATTATGAGATATTTATCAAATGAAATTATCCATTATGGAGGCCTTTAGTTACACCAATTTTAAAAAATTTCAATTAAATATACTTCATAACACTATATATAAAATACTTACACTCAAATTATCCCAATGAAATAATTCATAAATTATAATGATGAATAAAAACAAGAAATTATATCATGTTCATTTCATGATAATTCCATCATTTTATTCTCATTAGTGGTTTAAATTACCTAAAAATATCTATCCAGGAAACCCTCTAAATGCATCTATACATGTTATACAAGATCTTGATCACCGAATAAATTTTTTTCAATAATACAATGACAAATTATATCAATTTATGGTTCTCAAAGAAATTAAGAACACATATAACATGATTTGTGAAGGAATATTAATATCACAAGTGTGCATATTTTATATTTCAGTCTTTAAACGACGAGAAAATGTAAGCATGATAAATTAAACATTATCATGATAAATTAAATCCAATATATTCTATGATATACTTATAATTTGGTCACACACTTTTCTTATGTTTCCATTCCATAGGAAATAAAGAGGAATATGACTTATTATATATCTATCTATCATTCATGTGCGATAAATATTTATAATTAAAATACCTTATATTGTAACATAATAAATTTAGGTATATAATCTCTAAATACATATAGCATATTGGTTATTGGTGGGGTTAATTTACTTATAATTTTTTATAGATAATAAAGAATAGTGATTTAATAAGTCTATATTAATTGGTTGGGTCATCACAATTGGTATGGGAGAAGGTTTTGTAGATTTTTTGAATTATGTTATTGAGGATGAGAGGAAAAAACATAAATCAATCTCTATTGAACATAAGGATTAATAAGATGGTGACATAGGATAAAATATCTTATTTATGATTTTTATTAATATAATACTATTTAACCTCGATATTATTATTTTTTATAACACTTTATTCTATAAATTATTCATTGAGTTACCAGGTGAACAACCAATGTAATTTATAATTCAATAGTTATCCTAATGAGGAAACAAAGGAAATACGAGTTGGTGTGAAAAATATGATAACTATGATCATATATCTATATGATGTAATTAATAATAATATAAATTGAATTGAACTCCCAAATACAACAAATATAGAGAAAATAACTATCAAGACATTCATGTGAAATTAGTCATCATTGTTTATTGGGTCTTATGATCCTCTAATTGAATAAAAATAAGTCAGCAAAATAAAAATAATATTGTATATTATTTAGTGTTCTATAAATGGAATCATTTTTATAAATATATATAATTTTTATTATTGAGTATATTAATAGTGGAATCACATGATAACATTTGAAAATTTGAGGAATGTTACCCAATCTAGTGAGAGGACATTGAGAAATAAATTCATAAACATTTCCCTCAAAATATCAACCTTCTAATGGAAAGATAATTCCATAATATGAAACAAATATAAAATGATATCATAGGTTCTTATAAATACCACTTCAAAATATGTTAAATGTAAGAATTTGGAAATATAATCAACCATAATATTATAATCAATTTCTAATTTAGTGGATAAAATCCAAGTCCCAAATAATCAATAGCTATATAGAAATTTTCTTTCCATAAATTTTATTTATATAATCTCAATATTGGAAAATAAATTACATAAACTCATTATAAAAATGGTTTTTTGTAAAATAAGAGAAAAATATATTTTCATGGTTTTGAAATTTATAAATATAATGGAAGAAATATTATTGACCTTTTGACATGCTAAATGTATGGGAAGAAGTAATCAGTGTACTACAACAAAAGAAATGGAAAATGAATTGAGTGTGGAAGTTTATGCCATCAAGAACAAAAAGTCAAATGATAATTAAAGAGGTAAATAAACCCAATGGATGATAATAATGATCAACCAAATACACCCCTAACACATAAATTAGTAAATTATGATGAGATTGGTGGTTATATAAACAAATTCATCAAACTGAAGGTTATTGGGAAAATTTTTATAATCAACATTAATAGAAAAGGGAAAAAAGGAAATATTTTGCAATACTCACCACTTAAGAAGATCCAAAAAATTATATAGTCAAACAAGCACTTAAAATCCACTCAATAATTGGTTATGTCTTATTTAATTCGGGATATAAAGACTCCTTTTATAAAACCCAGATATTTTAAAATTGGAACATCATGTTTGAGAGATTTTATGACATGAAAAACCAATATTATAGTAAAATATCACACATTGATAATTTAAAAAATAATTATTTTTAAATAATCTCAATATTTTAGATATATTTCAATGCATGAATACATGAGGATTAAATAAAATTCAACACTCTTTTTTAAACCATTATTATTTAAATCTGAAAAATATAATACAGCTGATTAGATCGAATTTATGAATATAAATACAAAATTATGATATTTATATGGTTTATACATGTATTAAATAAATAAAATGTTTATTTATTTATTATAAATAAAATAACAACCATATGAAATGTTTTTAAAAAAAATATTTTTCTTAATGGATGATTAGTTATATAATGCACACATAGTTTAAATATAATTTTTTCCAATTTTATAATATTTATTTGGAAAAAATTAAAATTTTAAACCTTATTTAATAATTACCTTTTAGTTATTTCTTTGAATTTTCCTAAATGAGTAGTTTTTTAGTGAATACTGATAATAATAAATTTTAATTAAAAATGCCCTTTAGTTTAATCTATTTATTAAGTTAAAGTATATTTTAAATTGGTATTAATGTAGAGGTAGTTTAATTATTTCACAATTTAGCTAATTAATGTCATTGGAATAAATTTCATATTTAATTTTGATATTAAAACATTCAATACATATGGGAATTTTATTATGGAAAACCCACTTTTTCATCATGTATACCAGTAAAACCTTGAATTGGATCTAAACATATATGTGAATTGTATTTGATAAAATTGATTAAATTTTTTTAATAACAGTAAGTTATATTATCTTAAAATTTTAATTTAATTTTTTTTTCTATTATGAAATGTAAAATCGTAAAAAATTAATTTCCACTATTAAGGTAAAAATCCGTTTACTAGTGGTTGAAAATTAAATGATAGGAGTTAAAATTATATAAAAATTATAAAACAAAATTTTATAGTCATAGAATTAAACTAACATATATATGGTTATTTAAATACTCATTTTTATGAATTTTTAATTATAAAAAGTGTGGTTTAATTGATTATTTTGAAACATACCATATGTGTCCTCTCCCAAACATATAAAATTCCACCTCCTCTATTCATCTTTCAACACTCCTAAATACCTTTTTGTAAGTCTATAACTACCCAAATATATTATTTAAATACCTCCCCCTATCATAGATGAATTGTTTTGGTTAAAAAATCTAATCATTGATGGAATTAGCTTAAACCGATATTGTTTTTCAAAAACTGTTGTATTATTTTTAGCTTTCTGTTTTCATTTTTCTTCTTATTATAAATCATTAAAATATTGTATAAATGATGGAAAATAATAAAAAACATTATAATCTATATAATGATATGCTATTATGTTAATGGAATAACCTATATCCATCTCTAATTTGATGAAATGGAAAATGAATTTGTCGATAATGTGTACGATATACTACTGCCCCGCATAGCGAAGCAATTAAATTTCACATGAAATTTAAATGGATGGTAATAAGGATATTTTTCTTGAATATATGTGATATATATTATATCAACATAATTCAAGAAATTTAATATCATATCTAAATTCTTGAATTCCAATACATTGTAAATAATATTGTCTCCTATGAGTACATGTAGACAACCACCTCCATGTAGGGATGTGAAATGTGTTCCATTTTTTTCATAGTTTTTTATATTGATTGATTTTATTTATATAAATAATATATATATAATAATAATTATTATTTATATGTTAATTAATATTTATTTTACTTTTATTCCATCCTTCCGTGTATGATAGTAGCATTGGCCATGCATACGTACGACCAAACGTCTCAATAAATGGTGTGATCAATTTTCTATCTCTATGTATTATAGATTAGAATACATAAATATATAATGATAATTAATATTAATTATGTTGTGGATAAAATTATAGATATTGTTAAACCATGATTATGAAATAAAAGAACAAATATATTAAAAAAAATATACAAGAAAAACAAATTAATTATCCCCGAAAAAAATGATTTTAATGAAGAATTAATAATAAATGAGTGATAAAATAATATTGTTAAATCATTTATGGTATGAGAAATAATATTATCGTTTTGTAATTTATTTGTAGTAAAACTATTATAATTACATAATAAATTCTGAAAAAATGAAATTGAAGTTGAACAAGTGGTAGGGTTTCTCACTCACATCTACTTATGTATGGAAAATGGTATACTCTCTATTTATTTCTTTTTGTGATATATATACTACCCATTATAATATATTATACCATAATTAAATTTCTCTTCAGGTAATTAAATTTTTCATTTAAATATATTCATTTCATGAATATTATGTATATTTCCCACAACCCTAGTATACTAGATCTAGTTTCTTACATTATTACATTGTCATAGATACAAGATTAAAATCCAAAAAGATCGATCATTTTTGATGATTTGGAAAACTATAAAACATACATGATACCTATTTTACATTGGATATAGAAATTAAAGTCTAATAGATGTAAAACTGGAGCATCATTTATACGCATTCCAATAATTCATCTTCACAATAATGGTATGGAAAAGAAATAAGGGTGAGCTCAAATACATAGTAATTGTTAAGTACATTGGAATCTCTTATGAATCAATAATCATAATCAATATATAATTGTTGTTAACTATTCACTAATTCCATTCAAATAACATTAATACATGAATATTTAAGGCATAATCATTATGTAATGTTAAATAACAGAAGACATATTCTATTAAAATTACATAACAACATGAATAAACACAAAAAAATCAATATGTAAAGGAACAAAATTGAAAACACATGCCACACAATCAATAAATGGTAATTAAATGAATCTATAGATAATTACATAGAGAAAAGATATTGGATTGTAATAAATTAACACTTAATTTCAGAAATTCATAATTTTCAAACATCTTGTTTCCTAGGAACATGAAACCTTTATCATCATGATCTATCCTTGATATAGTTTATAACATACTGTGTAAAAACCCATATGCTTTGGTGAACCGAGTATTCTCATAATTGAACCAATGCATTGGAGGTCTTTCAATAACCAATACCCAAACATTTTTTTCACTTCAAATTAATTACTCACACATAAAATAACTAATATAATTTATGAACAATGTGGATTCTTATTAAATATTTGTTTATTGTAGAGGATTCAAATTTATCAACATTCCTCTTCTTAATCAAATACCTATCAAAGTAAATAACAGATGTTTAAATAGCATATAGTTTATAAAATAATGATATCCATCACAAAAGAAGATGGATATTTATGTTAAATTTAACGCATAATTAAAAATTATTATAATAAAAAAAAATTTATCAGGAGAAAGATAATAATTACAAAAGAAGATGAGATTTCAAAATAAATCTTACCATTTGGAAATTTTCATGTCAAATAACGTTAGGTGAAATAATTCAAATTGATACCTAAATATGAGGAATAATGATTTTCCATGATACTATATGTTAAATGGTAAGTATATACGCCACCAAGAAAGTGAATTTGTGTATAACAACAAACAAGTCTTAATGAAATGTAAATAGAAACCAAATCTATAACCTTACAATTACATTTGGTTTAACAATCAATAAAATAAATTATAGTGCATTTATAAATGATTTTATCATTGAAAACAAAATTAAAATTATTAATATAATATATTATCCTTTTTTAAAATCTTATTACCCATTCATTAATAGTCATCCATTCTTTTCATTTTTTGGGTGTTAATTACCTTGTATTCATAGTAAGGATTTGATTAATTCCCATTATCAATTAGTATCAAAATGACAATAACAATAATTTTATTATAAATATAATATATATATTTCAATTATATTTTTATTACCAATTATAAATAATGGTTTGGAAAAATGAAGTATGTTTCGACCATGGAGACGGTATGATGTACATAAACATTAGTAGCATTTGGATTTTTTATAGATCATTATATAAAGGAGGTATGTAATATTTTACATTTAAATTACATTAATAATATAATATATACCATATAATAATCGTTTATATATCATCCTTGTGGTTTTGTGAGGAAAAGAGAGTCACATTGATTCGTGGATGTGCTAATCCAATCGTAGATGAATGATGTTGTCGTCTTCCATTAAGTGAAAATGTAAGAAAATAAAAAAATAAATATTCTTTAAATAGTTATAAATATGACATAAACAACATAATTATGTCATGTAAATCATATATACTCATTAATTTTATCCTAATCACATTCAATTAAAAGAATTGGTGTAAGACAAATAACATCATTTCGTTAAGCTGTAGTCCGCCATACAGACGACCATCAATACCGTGTCACCTAAATGATAGAAAGTAATAATTTATATGTGATATAATAACTATATATATAATATTTATAAATATTTTATATATTTACTTTATATGAATCCTAATACTCCATATTGAGAGGTGGAAATAGGAAAATGAACAACATCAGTTTGCACGTCGGTAATCCGCTTTACACACAAACGATGATTTCATCACCCATTTGATGGAAGTGAATGTATTTTATAACCATGAAAATATTATTAAAACCTAAAGATATAAATTATACAATTATATTTTTATATAATAATGTTTTATTAAAAATTGAAGGAGGTGGAGAAAGAAGTAAAACTATAATGCTCTTTGGTAAAGAATAACTATTCATAAGGTATCATCCATTGGATTAATCTAAACTCATAATATGTTTTATTTATGAGAAATTTATGTATTATTTTCTGATTATTTGGAATTTGAATAGTTTTATAGGTATATATCTTCCAATATAATTACTTATGAATGTGATATGAGAGGAGGAGATTCAGTGACCTTTTATAAGTGGGGTGTGTGGCACACCTATAATATTTTTGAAGAGTGAATTACACCAACATTTCTTCATGTAATCAAGACATAATAATTCTATAATATCTCCTATAATATTTTTAACATGTTTTTTTTATGATTCCACATATTTCATATGTTTAAAAACCACATAACTCATTAATACCTTAATGGATGTAATTAATTTTAACTGTTTCTACTAATCACTTTGGTATGAAATTAGGTTGTAATTATTAGTCATTATATATTATTATTATTATAAATATAACATCCATTTTTACTAATTAAACTCAAATATGGGAAAATGTTAAATTTCAAATTAATCCCGTAGCCGTGATGAGAAATCAGGTTTTTAATGTGAAAATGTTATAGCATTAATAAATTTCTTCTATCAAAATCCAATATAATTTTTTTTGATATTAACTAAATGAGAAAAATATATTTCTTATTGAAATATTTTAACATAATATAAAATTCAATATAGAATTTTAAATTTTAAATTATTTATAATAAAAATCATTTTTCAATTAAAATCAAGTATTTTTTTACAATTCATCGAAAACATAACTATTTCAGAAAAATTCCATAAATTCACCGAATGATATATTTAGTATCAATATTTTTAATATATTGTTTAATTTTTAAAATTAATTTATTTAAAATTAACAAAATTAAGTTTTAAATTGACCTCTAAAATCATCTCTCGAACTTTTTTTGTTTAAACAAGGTGTTTCATGCATTGTAATCTACCAAAAAAGTTAAATATTTTCTAAATGAATATATTATAAATTATTAGGGTGTTACATTTTTTCCTTCTATAAAAAGTTAATCCTCATCATTTCATGGATATTACCTTCTAAATATATTAGGGAATTTCTTCTTCATAATATTATCTGGTTCCATTGTTGCATCCTTCAATTTTTTATTTCTCTAAAGCTCCATTACGCAAAAATTCATAAAATTTTCAATAATTTCTATACAGTATTATGAATTTGTATATATTCTTTATAATAAAATAGACCCGGTTCCAATTATATATAATTATAAGGGATAATATTTTTTGGGTCATGAATGTTCTTCATTTTAAATATTATATTGAACACCTCATTTACTTTTGAGTGATTTGGTAGAATTTAAAAATGAAAAGGAAAAATGAAAATTATTTCAAAAATTTTAAAGGGTATATTGTACATTGGTATAATATTCCTCTTCTAACTAAACCTTATAACACTATACCATGGAGATATATTTAGGAAAATATTATCTCCCAATGGTAATTCCAAATATTTCATATGATTATCATTAAAAATATTTTCCTACTTTTTGATTCTCTAATTCTAGTGTCAATATACATTACCATTGTTTTTTCAATTAAACAACATCGGATCGTACATGGTTCCTTTCACCAAATTCATCCCAAAAAGTTGATGTATTACATCGGTTTCCATATAATACACTATATAATGCCTTTGACTACATTAAGGGAAATTTTTTTTAAAGGAACAATATAATAAAGGAAAGTACTAATCCTTTATACCATGAAAGTCAAATTAGAACGAACTAAAAATTTATTCCATTTTTTTATGCTTTCATTCGTAATTTCCAGTAGTTGAAAGATGGTTTGCACTTATGAAATGTGAATCAGTATCAAGAAAATTCTTAAGGATTATCTTGAATGTCCATTTAAAATGTTCATCCCGATCAGAAAAAATTGACATAGGTTCATCATTATGTATTTGAACAACATTAATATAGAGACTTATGAGGCACTGAAGATGTAAATCTGATATTATAGTGAATATATGTGTAGATTTGGATAAGAATTCAATGATAACTCATATTTTAGAATTAATTATAGGGTTATCTATTAATCCCATTATAATGAACATATTAATTTCACCCCATTCACGCATAGGAATATGAACACGTTGCATTAATTCTATGGGATTTTGTGTCACAAATTTAACTTATTGTAAAATAAAATATCTGGATATATAATCCACAATTTTTCACTTCATGTTATCCCACAAAAAATATTATTTCAAATCCCTATTCAACTTTATGGTAAAAGGTGTTATAGGGAAATTTGCGTTACATTAATTAATCAATAATTACAATTTTAATTTATGTATGGATAAAAAATCATCTTTTTCAAAAAATTAGAAAAAATATTCATAAAAAGTATGATTATTTCCCATCATTAGTGATGTTAATTTTATTCTGAAAATTATCATCTTCATATTAAGAATTATTTATCTTTTTTTATAAAGATATTTTTTGAATCATTTGAAAAATTATTGATATATGAGTTTACCTAGAAACACCCATATCTATTTTTACTAGATACATAAAAATAGGATCACTATCAATAATTATTTGGGTTAAAAGTCAATGATATTTCTTACTCAATTAATCTACTACAATTTTTTATTCCATAGGTTTGTAGTGTATTAAGAAATAATTATCCTTTAGAATTTGATGCTATCTAATTTTTATCATATCAATCTCTTTCTATTGAAATATATATTTTAGGATCTTATGATTGGTGTTTATATCACTTCTTATTCCATTGTTATTTTTTCCCAATATCTATGAATAAAGAAAATATTTGATAACATGAGTCATTGGTTTGGTAGTTTTTTTTTCAATATTCAATATCATTTAGATATATGTAATAAATATATAATTTTTATTGGGAAACTACCATTTGCCATCATTGATGCATCACTATATATATCGTAATTCATTAAATTTAAAATAATTGAATTAAAAATTAGAGCATTGAACAATACCTTCATTAGTTCATCAAAACGTTCCTCACATTAATTTTCCAAATAAATTTACCCCATTTTCATAATTTGTGTTAACATGTTATCTAATAATGTTAAATTATGAAAAACTTTCCAACAGTAACAAGCCATATCAATTAAACTATGTACCTCAGTTATTTTTATTGGTCTAGATTGTTCCCTAAATGCCTTTTTTATTTATAGGATCAATCGAGATCCCATATATGGAGATAAAATATACAATAAAATATATTTCTTGATGTTATAAATTATAGTTACTAAATTTACCATATAAATATTTGCTTATAAGATTATTAATAATTATCTTCAAGGAATTCTCATGGTCCACAAAGTTTATTGAATACTCTAGAATATCATCAATGAGTACCATACTAAATCATCAATATATTACATGAAAATTTTTACAATTAGATACAAAAAAACATTGGTTGAATTGGGAAATTGAAATTTAATTAATGTAAAATAACAATATCTATACTATGATTGACTATATATCTTTGAAATATATTCATTCTTTACCAATAATTGGTGATACCAAAAATGAATATCAATCATTATATAATATTATTCTTTGTGAGTTTGATCAAATAATTTATCAATGCGAGGAAGATGATACATTTTCTTTATCATAATAGCACTAATTTAACTATAATCAATGCATATCTTCGTCAGTCTATCTTTTTTCATTTGAAATAAAATAATTCCTGGACATGGTGAAACACTATGGAGAATAAATACCTTCCCACTCAACTACCCAAATTTTTGTTTAATTCCAATATTTATATAATTCCCATTTAATAGGGAGCCTTTTATATTGATCATTTATCAAGTATTAAATAAATAGAAAACCCGTATTCATGATCTCGGGTAGTTCTAGGTAATTATTCATGAAATAAATCAATGTATTAATGTACAATAAGTATATACTTAATTTTATGATTAAAATAATCATGTATGTATTTTATTTTCCATTATTCTCCAAGTACATCATTCAAAATATTTATTAGGGGTGGATATAAATATAAATAAGATGGTGAAGTCTCTTCTATAAAGATAGTGAAATAAATATCTTCCTCAAAAATCAAAATTTCCATCTTTTTTAAATAACATTTTACCATATATTTTGAAATCCAATCCCTAACATGGATTATATCAAATCCAACCATAGGTAAGATATTAAGGCTAGTAAATAAAGTGCATTCATGTGTCATAATGGTGAATTACTGACACATCTTTTTTACAATGAGGCATCCCTTGGGTGTTTTTATAGACAACATCCATCATAAATAAAAAGATGATTTCTAATTTTCTTATAAAAATGAAAATATATAAAGGAGTTCAAGGATAATGAATCCAATAAACCATTTTATAAATTTAAATATTTGTTAAATGTAATTTCAAACACATCATTTAGTACTTCCACCTCAAATTTATTGATCAAAAATTCAATTCATTATCAACTTGGCCTATTTTTTGGTTGATTCTCTTAATTATTGGGGAATTAATTATGTTTTTCATGGTTTTTGTATGATGTATTATTCTATTGGTTTTCTTTTAATAATAAATAAATTTAGAAATAAATCTATATTTTGATGGAACATAAATCTATATCATTTTATGATGAAAAATTCTATGAAACGATTGCCCTTCAGAGACTTGTCTTTTGAAAATAAATGAAGTGGTAAATATTTCACTCCATGTTACATATAAAATTTTTATTATACCGAGATAACGTATAAAAAATCCTCATAATTCACAACACATTCATCATCCTTTTTAAAGATACTGACCATTCTCTTCATCTCAATTTGTTACTCAAGGGGAAATATTATTTGAATTATGTATGCCTAAAATATTTATATTCATTTATTTCAATTTAGTCTTCCTTTTATAATTCTAGAGTGACGAACTCCATTGATCAACATCACATTTGAGACAATACAATGTAAGTGTAACCTTTTCCTATTAACGAAATCCCAAAGACGTAAATATATTTGCCATAGAATTAATCTAAAACATAAAGATAATTGGATTATTATTCACACTAAATTACAGGGGAATATATTTAATAATTCAATCCATCATAGGAGAGTCACTATGTGGAATAGGTTTCTCCATCTGAGATAGATTATTTTTCATAAAATGATTTTTATTCTCTATTATATAAATAATTTTCTCCATTCTAATACTAGATGCATTGTCTTCCTTAGTAGGGAAATCACTAAATGGGCCCTGAGTATTGATATCAATATTCTATCATGGAAATATTTTTATGAAATGAAATATAATGGATTAGATCAAAAAATTATTTATTTTAAATAATAATGTATAGTTTCATATATGGTTAATCACATTTCATAAATTATAAATTTAAGAATTTTCACTATAAGAATCATAATATTTGGATTAATTTTTGACATCTTAAAATTCAATCATTTATAATTGTTTTTAAAGAAAATATGAATTATCCTAATCATATAATCAGGGTGTGAATTGATAGGTGTGCATTAAAACCCATTGTCTTATACCGAGTTATGCTCTTTTCAATCCCGAAACAACCTTTTTAGAGTTATGACCCCTAGGTACATTTTTTCCTGATCACTGCCACTTAATTTATTTAAAAAGGGATTTTTTTCTACAAAGACCCACATCAAATCATCCTCAATAAAAATTTTGATTTTATTATATAATAATCCTCAAATCCTATCATTGAGTTATATTCACTAATATATATTTTCCTAAATAAAATTCCCATTATTTATATTAAACATCATATAATACCAACTGTAATGACCTCAACCACTATAGAAAAGATATAGTGCCTTATATTATTACACTAGTATAGATAAAAGATTAAAATCTCAAATTATTTGTAAGTTTAAAAGTTTTTGAAAACTAAATACGTATATGATGCCCATTTTACATTGGTAAAAGAAGATATATCATAAAAAACTAAAATATCATAATCATTGATAGTCATTCCATGAATTAATAATTGTAAATCAATAAATGTAGTAAAATATGATTGAACTCAGTTACTATATAAGGGTTACGTATAACTGATTCTATCATTAATCAATAAGAATATTCAAAATGGAATGCTACACAATTGAATACACATTCCATTAAAATATTATTACATCATGAATAGATAAATCATAATCAATATGGAAATTTAAATAAATGAACACACATTCAATAAATATATCATGACTCAATGAATAGATATGAAATAGTTAATATGTTGCAGTGAAATACATAAAACACGTTCCATTTAATAAAAAATTTCCAATGAAATGCTTCTAGAGACAATGTCACATTGAAAATCACATGGACATTTATGACAAAATATTGAATGGAGGAAATGATTAACTATTTAACTTCATGTCTCCTAAGACCATTATACCTTTACTATAATGATCTATCCTCAAAAAAGTCTACAAAATAATTTTTTAAAACCATCAGATTTAGAAAATTGAGTTTTATGATTAGACTATGAAGGCATAAAGGGGCTTGAATTAACCAGTCACCCACCTTTATATTACATGTCAATATTATTTTCATATATCTAATGTCAAATTTAATTTATGAATATTCTTACATATCATAAAATATCCATATTATATAATGGATAACATTTTATCAATATTTATCCAGTTAATAAAAAATATATCATAGTAACCACCACATAAAAATGATATAATGTTTCTGAATTACTCACATCCATCACACAAAAATATGGAGATATAATAGATATTTAATTTATAATGAAATATTATTACAAGAAAGTGATTTTTTTGGGAGAATATTAACAACCTCAAAAGAGAGTGAGATTACACAGTAACTCTTACCATTTGGTAATTTTAATGTCTAACCCCCTTGGATGAAATAATTCAAATTGAAACTCAAATAGAAGGATGAATGAAGTATTCATGATATTAAATTTCAAAGGAGTAGTATATAAACCACATAAAAGTTAAATGGCGAATAATAACATATAAGTTTTAATAGAATATAAATTGAGAAGAAATCCATTACCTTGAAAATCTATATGGTTGATTGTGATTTAAAATCATATATATCAGTTTTAAACATATTTTTAACTTTAAAACCCCATCTAAATATTTATAATATCATATTATACCATAATTTTAACATCATATTACTCGATCATTAATAATCATTCCTTATTTTCATTGATATGAGTAATAATTTGATTTTTTTCATTGGAATGACAGAGTTCGTGAAGATTTCATATTGTTTTATAATATATATAATATTAATAATGTAATAATTATTAAATATACACATAAATTATAATTTTATGAAAAAATTTTATCTATATTTTTTATAAACGATGTACATTACGATAATGGAGGCGGTATGCCATATGTACGCATGAGTAACGTTTCCATTTTACAATGATAATTATAGAATAAAGGTAAGTAATGTTTTACCATTAAACAATTATAATTATATAATTTTTAAATTATTAAATACTTATATGTATCATCCATGTTTCATGGTAATGAAAATATATTCATATCGCTTCATGAATGTGGTAGTCCACATGTACACGCATGACGTTATCAACTTTCATTCTGTGAAAAAGTATGAAAAATGATATATTCTCTTCTTATAATCATAAATATGTTACTAATAACATATATAATTCATTTATATTACATATAATCAATAAATTTATCCTTAACACCTTTAATGTAATGTGTTAGTGAATGATACGTCACATTGCATCGGGAGGTTGTGGTCTACCGAACACATGATCAAAAATATTGTGTCTAATATAGAATACAAATAAAAAATATATACATCATATAATTACTACATAGGTATTATAATTATTATTATATTATATATTTAATTTTTATCATTCATGATACCCAACCTTGAGAGGTGGAAATGAAAAAATGAACCACATCGGGGGACATGGTGGTTGTTCGGCACACACACAAATGATGATTTGTAGCCCATTTGATAAAATGGAGAAGTGTTTTAGAACATAAAACTGTTATTAAAATATCAAATTATATATAAGATACTTATTTTTTAAAATAATAATGTTTTACTAAAATGTTAATGACATGGAAAGGAAGTAAAATTAAGATGGTCATCGGAGAATGTTACCACTTCTTTGGGTATCTTGTTTTGGTTCGATCTACACCCATACAAGGTTGGATTTAATCAAAAAAATTCAGATTTGAGGATGAGGATATGTTTTTTGGGGATGGATATTACTAGTATTTTTGTAGAATATTTTTTTATGGATGTGATGATATGAGGATAGGGGGTAGCCTTTTAAATGCGGTGTGAGTAGCACACTTGTATATTTTTTTTTGTAAAAGTGAATCCCACCAATATTTATCTCATGTAAAAAGGAAAAAAAAGATCCATTCTAGATAATATGAGGGATAAGGTAGAAATATTGACATAAATAGGTGTTAGGAAATTTTTTGGGTCATTTTAAGCCTTATGTTTAACATCTAAAGCCACGGTAAAATAATATTTATCATAATCATTGAAATTAATTAAAAACATTTTCACTAATAAATTTGGTTAAAAAGTAAGACCAACTTATTATAACTTATAAATTTTTGTAATTAAAAATATGGAATATATTTTCTAATATCAATTAATATAATTTTAAGAGCATAATATAAAATTAAAATTGCAAACACGATGAGGAAGTTTGTTTTTAAGGTGAAAAAATGTTCAAAAGTCATTAACGTATTTATAAAAAAATTAAATATTAAAATAATTTCAATGTCCATAATTTTATTAATATATGTATTATTTAACTATTCTGACTTTAAATCCAACTCAATATATAATTTAAAAAGAATAATTATTTAGATGAAAATACAGTTGTCAATTTAAATATAATATTTTTCACTATTCATCAAAAAATGAAACTTCTTAAAAAACCAAAAATATTTCCCTTTGGGATTTTTTTATCATGATTTCAAAAATTATGTTAATTTTTTTCAATTAATTTTACAAAAGTTCTAAAATTTAATTTAGTTTTTATTTTTTTTAATTATGGAAAAACCTTGTTTGGTTTAAACAGAGTGTTTTATTAATTACATGTTATCAACAAAATTAAATTTATTATAAAAGGAATATATTGTATATTCATTGTGTGTTAAATTATCATTAAAATGTTTTCAATGTGGAATGATTTTATTTCAGATTCTCATTATTATTCTAGAGTGTTTTTTACGTCTTCCATTACGGTAACTATTTCATATTTCTACATTAAAATAAATATATTTTATAATTCTATCATTATTTAGGAAATAATTCATGTAAAAGTAACATTTTCTCCTCTTTGGTACATAAAATGATTTTTATATTTTTTTATACAAAATTTCGTCATTTTAATCTTTAGTTAAAGTCATATTACATCAAAATCCATGTTTTTTAAAAATTTTGTAATAATTTTAATACATACCTAATGACTTATTAAATAAATTTTAACAATATAAAAAATTTGAAATTTGTTTTTAAAGGAATATAAAATTCATTTTAAAAATATTGAATGTTTTTATTTTACCTAATATTTTTAAGGTATGTTTATTACAACCATTATGGATTGAACACAATATTCCTCTTTCATGAAAAATAAATGTTTTAAATATTATTTTACATGTTTTGAAATAATATTTACAATGAAATTTATATTAAAAACACTACGTGTACTTTTAGTTTTAAAAATATTTTCAATTTCAATAATCACAATTCAAAAAAAAAAAAGGTTTATATTTGAATTTTTAATGTATTTTTATTGATCAACCACATCAACAATTTATTTTACTTATAATCCACTAAAATTTATTTTATTGATTCAATCCATATTATATCAGTAGATGGTTTATGATCGTATAGATTAGGTGTGAATAATTTAATTATAATTCACCTTATTATTTCATATGTAAAATATTTATGTTTATTGATTTGGGTTTGTATTATATTTTTTTATGTTAGTTTTTCAACATGAATGTTCAAGTTGATTATGTTTTACCACTTCGTTTTGAAGAATACAATTGAATTATTATGTGATGCGTGGGGAACATAATTAATAATCCCCTTAATCAATCAATAGGTCTCATGATATATAGTTTTTTTAGAATTTGGCTAAGGCCTTACCCATTTGTGTAATTAGTCTTATAATATTTTCATAGCTGTAAAATTAGTTGCAATAATGCCTTGATAGCCTGTTTATGATGTATGAACTTATGGATTCCACCATTATGAATTTATTAATTTTCTTTTCATGTGGTTATTCTATTAGTTACAATATCCATTGATTTGATTCCATATAAAGTGATTATTTATATTTAATTATTAGGTGATTATTTATTCCTTTCAAATTATGTTAATGATATTGATTATTCCTTATTTATTCCTCGAATTCACCATACCCTTAACCTTTCTCTAGGATACTGGGATTTTGTTTTGTGATTGATAAGCAGTGATACACTACGTGGAATAATGGATTTCCAAATAAACATTGTTTATTTTATGTTTTCAATTTTATTTAGAATTTCAGGAATTTAACTATTTTACCATGAATAATGAACTATTCTGCCCTTTGGGATGCGATTATATGTATATTATTCTATTATAATAAAGTAACAACAGTCTCTTGGTGACTAGGGTCAGCGACACTATAGATTTAATCATTGTAAAATTTGTAAAATCTTTAAGAACTAGATTATGAAAAAAATACATTAGGGATCATAAAACTATGATAGGCTATGTTGATATGTTTAGAAGAAAATATTAATGTTTTATGGAAGAATATGTTAATTGGGGTTTTCGAGAAATACTTACAGGTCTAGAAACTATAAGTGGATGTGGTTCTAGAATAGATTTACCAAGGGGTAATAAATTTGAAAAGGGCACGAATGGCTTAACCCAATCATCACATAGTGCTAGAAAATGGTCATTACTACAAACATGGCTTTAAACTCCCATGTTATATAATTAGTAAATTCAAATTTTAATTAAAATCCAATTTTATTAATTACAAATTAATGATATCCCTAAAGAAACGATGATTAAGATTATGAGATTACATATGCATAGTTTTTTTCATCTTTTGTTCTATGTTTCACTAGTTTTGGTATTATTCATGACGTTTCATAATTTTATGACATAATCTTGTGTATTACATATTTTAAAAATTGTACGCAGCATAAGTAATGAGAACCATATCAACGCATATAACCCTTGTATGGATTTACCTCTTAGGAATGATAATGACGTTATAGATGGATCTGTAGCCATAACTGGTCAAATTAGAACCATATTGGGGTATATTACTCTGTTTATGAGTAATAAACCATCATGTATAGAGAATCCTTCTATTCCATATGATTATTTAACAATGATATACCGCTTCATGTGTTAGAATCCACTATCATTTTGTGTGAGTACACATATATTTTTTTCTAAGATATAGATATGTTCCTTAGAGAAGATATTTCTAACTCTAAGATGCATTGAAAGGCATAATGTTCTCACGGTATATTATCACTTCTCAAGAGATGTATATCAACAAGGGAAATTGACTAAAAAATGTATACATTATGAATAAATATTAAAACATTAATGTAAGGATTTCATGGAAATATTATTGAAAAAATATATTCCTTATGACTAATTATTGTATATGGAATGACTTTCTTCGAGTCTAAGACAAAAAACGAGTAAAACTTTTCTAATTATGAATCAAAATGTACTTGGTTAGTAAGGCATAATGTAGACAACATTTTTAATCAAGAAGAGCAAGATTTATTGTTTCTTTAGTGGGATTAATACCATAGTTTTAAGGGTAAAAGTCTCCTAAACATTCTCATCGTATGGGGACATAGTATCATGAGCTATAAACATACATAAATAAATCATTATGTCTTATATCATCAAAGGGAAGCATGATAAGAAGAGAATAGATGATGAAATAATAATAATGTGAAGTAGGGAAATAAGGAATTTTGGTATTATTGTGGAAGGAGTCACATTAGTACATACCTAAAAAGAAAATGACAATTTTTCAATTGTGGTTAAATACACAATAATGCTATGGAATGTTTTGGTTTGGGATAATCCATAAAATGAAAATTCATTACCTACAAAGGGATGGGGAATCATACCAGATGATACCCCAAGAGTGAAGGTAATATACCATAAAATATGATAAGGAATCAAGGATAAGAATTTTTTATTGATATAGAAAAAGTGGAATGATTTATTGTGGCACACCAACATACACTCCACATTAAAAAATAACCTTTCCCAATTGACAATTGGGCCTTAGGTGCGTCTCCACATACGCCAAAGGATGTTGACTGGAAATAAGGGATTAAAAGGGTGACAGTGGGGAGACATTACACTCATGTGGTGATAATAATAATGGTCCATATATAAATATAGTATCAAAATAAGTACCATATATTAGTATAAGAAAAACAACACCAGTGAATGTAATACAACATAGCTTAAACAGCTTAACAAAAAAGGAAAATTGTAATAATACTAAAACAAACCATTTTTAAACAACATTTCATAATAATTCATAAATAAAAATTGTCAAGAACGGTCAACCATGGATATCCATCAATAGATACATATATAATGAAATATAAATACTCAAAAGGAAAGTCCAACAGAGGTAAAAGAACCACCATGGTCCAAATTTTATCCATCCCATTCTAAGAAGTACGACATGATTTCTAAAGTCCAACTCATAAGAACAAATACATACATAATCTCAAATGTTTGTTGTCTACACACATCCCGAGGGGACCGTGTAGGATGTTAGAGTAAATAATAGTATTCCCCCACAAACATGTACCTATCGTACATCCATAATTATATAGGTGTATGATAAATATAAATAAAACATGATCACACACCCATTTAATGAAATTACTACTTCCCGTATGGTCAACCTCTATAAGGAAGTGTTCTATATACATCGTCCAATGTCGGTACAAGTCTAAAAATGTGCCCCAAAAAATATATATATATATAATATAGATCATGGAGGTATATATATACATTTTTAGTGGATGAGATCCATGAATTTAAGAACAAGGCATCACCTGATGGATAATAACAAAGTGAAACCATTGGTTACACTAATAATCAACTCACTAACACCTCATTTCATAAATCATGTTACATAGCATCCCAACAACACACCCAATCATGTTCATGGTCCATAAAACATTAAATCATAAAATAACATTCATCATGAATTCCAATACTCCATGTAACAATGACATATATCATCAAAAAATAATAATCACCTTTATTTCAACATATGATGTCCAGAGGAATGACAATATCCATCCTCCCATGTCCTAGTCCAACAACCTCAAGTATCATTTCGAGCCTCAACTCCCACCAAATTAACTCAACACCATCAACTTATGGTCCATCACTATTTATGTTGATTTATATATTGAGAACCCAAAATATACCCAATGCTCGACATCATCACTTAATCCACATAATCTATTGTGGCCTCAACCCATAACAAGTGGTCAACATCACCTCATTTGAGTCATATATGTGTTTACAAGACTCCAATGACATGTTTTTCAACAAAAGGTGAGCTCAAATCACCAATCCACAAATGAAACATTATTTATCACCTTGTGCCCCTACGAATGTGTTGCTAAATCAAAATTTTCAACACGACCTCATGTAATAAGGTTCAGACCCCCATCTCAATGATCTCTTCACATTAGTCAGATCCATAAGTATCCTAAACATAGTTATCATTATCACCCCATGTATGTCATGTGAAGACCAACCTAATAAACCACATCTCTAGATTCCAAGGGATCCAAATAACCATAATCCTTATTTCAATACAAACATTTCCAAAGGAAGCATTCAATCAATACAAACTATTCAATTTAATTCAAAACACACTCCCAAAATATTTATACCATGTGGTCATAGTCCACTACATGGCTAGACATGTGTATAAAGACATGATAATTCACAATAGAATATTAGTATATATAATTTATTAATTTTAAACAATCAATTTAATTATTTTCATTCTCACTCATTCTCACACTATGAATGTAAAAAATAACACACACATACACCCATAAAAGCCCATATAAATACATTAACTATATAACTCATACTAATAGGTTCTATCTCATCTGATATCTACCTCTAATTCGAGCCAAATCGAACAGAAACTACATTCTAGATGAACCCCATTATTGTTGGGTAGAAAAGATCACATATATTTACCATTCTATATGATGATATGAATTAAAAATAGAAAATGGTGCATTAAATGTCTAATATGGAAGAATCCATAACAACCAATAGATCAAAGATCAATGATAGTATGATGGAGTTCCCACAATTTCAACGCATGAAGGAAGGGAGATATTAATTGTTCTCTTTTATAAAAATGGGAAGAAAAGGGGAGGAGAAAACAAATAAATTAGGAGGTTAATTTATGGAATATCAACCAAATAAATGACCTGCACAGTATGAGAATTAAAATTGGATAACCTTGCACTTACAATGTGGTTCTCTATTCCTAAGCACCGCATACACATGGGAAAGGTTATTGGCCTTCCAAACTATACCAAAAAATGTGAAATCCCTGTGTTAAAAATTTTAGAGGTCACACATGACTATGAAACGCCATATTCAATATTTGGAAAACCTTGTATAGTATTGTAGGTGGGTCTTCTGATTAATCATAGGAAGCCCCGTGGATTTTTCAGTACACATGTCCTAGTCTAACCATTCTTGAAATTGATTTTTCTAGCCCTACCGCATTAAAAATTAAATTGAAACCATAAATAAATTTCAAATACATAAAACCCATATAAAAAATAAGTCCTTAGTTCATTAAGACTATTGAAATTAGGTTCCAATTATAGAAACAAATGATGTCCCAATCACAAAAAAAAAAGAAAATTAAAAGTAGTTTCAGTTTTTTGAACCGCTCCAAATCCCAGAATGTTGCATTAATATTTTTTTGAATTGAAATCCAATAAATATGTTGTTGATTTATTTTATTAATGATAATCTCATTATAAAATCATGATATTTACAAGTACTGTATTGTGGTAATATTTATTAATCAATTTAAAAGTATGTGTTAAATGATATGATGAAAGCTAAGGCAGTAGAAATTTGATCTCATTAGAAAAATCATGATTAAGGGAATATAACCCATAATATTTACTCAATTTTGAAATAATAATGATAAATATATGTTTATGGAATAGTATTTTCAAGCACAAAATTTGTTATTGAATTGCTGGTTTACGTATTCTTTTCTTGATTTTAATACATGTTTGGATCTATTGAACATGATTAACAAACTGATATTTTACAATATGAATAATTTATATTTTCCTTACAGATTTTTGGTGATAAATTTATTCAAATATTTTTATTGTGAAATTATTAGCCACAATATATTTTTTTCTGAATATAATTTTGATTTAGTGAACTTACATCATTTTTTAAGAATTTGAATTGGTAGTGACATATTTTGGTTGAGTCTAATGATTATGTATATATTCAATGCATTATGTTCAAATATAGATGTTATTGGATAAAATATTTTATCCATCTTGGTTTTTTGAAAATATTTACAGTGATGAGTATTGACATGTAATTTAATTGACATATTAAATGTGATTTAGGAATACAAAATCATTTTTGTAATTTCAATCATTAGAGTAAGAAATAATGATTAAATTGATCAAAGAAAAAAAGAAAGGATGAAACTGTTCATATGAAATTAAAATATATCAAGTAATTACATTTTTATATGTTCTCAGTCTAGTGAGTAAAAGAATTCCTCTCATCTATAAAAACAATCATGACATGGAAATTTTATACTCATAATATGATTTTAGATGAATTAAATGGTCCCATAAGTCAATGAAGATTTATGGTTTTATGGTTTTTGAATTTCTATTAATCATTAAAATCCATTTTTTTAATTACCTTTATCAATGTATATCATTATTTCTACATTTATAATTTCATCCATGTCTATATATTCATTTTTTATATATGTTCTCAAACATGGAAAATATGTAATGTGATTATTACAGATGTACATAGTACTACCCATTCAATCTTATAAATAATATATTTTATTAACCATTATCATGATCTAGAATTTACTTAATATAATTTTAAAATTTAAATCCCTAGATTTTTGAGATTAAGAATAAATTATGGGGACATAACTTATAAGGTGGTGTAATGTAACACCCATGTATTTTAAAAGTGGAACATCATATTAGATAGAATGTATGACATGAAACAAAAACATGGGAAAAAAATATTACATCCCATAACTTTATGATAAATTTATATTTAAATAAATTTAATCTCTATGATAGAATACATTGAATTCATCCCTAGATTTAAAAGAGTCACTACACAATGTTAAAATATTATTTTTTACACAAAAACATAATAACCTATCCCTCCCATTGGATGGATTGAATAAGAATAAATAAATTATGGATATTATATGGTTTTCAATTTATAAAATAATGTAAATTATTATATATTTATTAAAAAAATAAGTATCATTTAATAGAGAAAGAATTGTTTTTTGAAAAACTATATTTTTTTTCTTGATAACAAAATAATGGAGAATTGCACACATTATTTAATTTTATATTTTTATATTTTAAAAAATATTTTTTAAAAAATAAATACAACTTCTTAAATATAAATTTAATTATTATCTTTCGGTGAATTATTTATAATTTCTTGAATTAAATAATTTTAGATTGAATAGTGAAAAATATATAATTTTTTCTAAAAACTACATTTTTTGATTAAATTATTTATAATGTGAAATTATATTTAAAATTGGTTTAATGTAAAATTAATAAAATTATATTAAAACTAACAGATTTAGTTCATTGTAATCAATTTCATATTGAATTTTAATTTTAAAATATTCTATACTAATGCAAATTGTGTCATTGTAAACACAGTTTTTCATCGTGTCTGGGTATATTCTTGAATTGGATTCTGCCAAATATATGAATTGAATATGAATAAATGGACTAAATATTTTAGATAAGAATATTTTATATTATCGATAAAATTTAACACAATTTATTTTACCATTATTAAAAGAAAAATATGTAAAAATTTATTACCATGATTAATGTAGAAAATTGATTTACCGAGGGGGTTAAACAAAATCAATAAGGGTTAATAAACATAAAAACCTTAAAATAATAATTGTTAGGGACATACCAATTTGTAATTATTTTTAATATAATAACCTTTATAAATTTTCAATTCAATCATATGGAAAATGAAACCATCAATTGTTTGTATGGAATACTACCGCAACACGAACCGATGTAGTTAGTTTTCCCTCAACCCCATCCATGATTAGATGAAATGATAAATTTATAATATGTATATGATATTTATGATATTTTTATACTAATTTAATTATCATATCACATAAAAATTCTCACTTTCCATTCCATTAGGGACGCAATAATGTCACTCTTGTGTATGGAGGACAACCACCTCCTCAAGCGATGTGGTGTGTTTTTCGCAAACAATTTACATATAAGGTAGAAATTACTAAATTTGAGGAATATATTTAATTTTTATGATATATAAATAATTTTTAAACATAATATTACAAATAAATTCATATCATTTAATCTAAAGGAAAACAATAACATAACTCATGCAGATATGTGGACTACCGCCTCCACGCAACAATGTGAAATTATTTTCATTTTATTTTTCAATTGACAATAATATTTATAAATTTTATTAATATAAATGAAATATTTAAAATAATAAATATTATTTTATGTATATTTAATATTTACTAACCTTTGATTACATCCTCCTATAAAAATGGAAATAATGTTCATGCGTATAAACACCCAAAATCTCAATTGATGGTGTAATCTGTTTTATATCTCTAAATTTTATAGTTTACTCTAAATACATATATAATGAATATGTATTATATTTATATAATATTTGAGCTTCTGGAAATTATTTAAACAGGATAAAATTAAATGGTTCAAAAATATTTACTGAAAACTTATATGAAAAATGGAACAATTATCAAATGAAACAATGATTTTGACAAAGAATGGCTAAAAAGTCTGTCTTCAAAGACTGTTATTAAATCATATATTCTACAATATAAATTATTAATTGTATTTACTTTATTTCTAAAAAACCTATATTTATTATATAGTATGTTTAAGCACTTATAATGCAAACCAAACATATTGTAATGGTTTATTATCTCACTTTTACTTCTGTGAAACATACACTGTAATCTCCACCAACTCCATCATGTGGTGTATATATTTCCAATTATGATATGCCATATACTGAATATATTTCTTTTAATATTATTTAATTTTGAATATATACTTATTTATTTCATGGATCTTTTTATTTTAATGTTATCATATTGGTAAGGGATTATTTCACAATATCATCATAATTCGAGACTGTTTTTAAGTCTCCCCGGGGGTGGGGTTATTTAATATTTAAATATTAAAATATATACATTTTATTATATATATTTATTAATGATATTAAAAAGTAATTGTAAAAAAATTTCAACTCATTCATACGTAAATAAAATATGACAATTATTTTTAAAAAATTTGAATTTGTTTATCTCTTTTGTTAAAAATCCATTTTCTTCAAAATAAATGTTTTCTAAATTTCATTAAAATTTTCTTTATACATTTAAATAAAATTTTTTAATGTTTATTTATCAATTATCAATATTTTTAATTTTTTAAAGTAATATTTATGTCATTCTTATAGTTTTCATCAATTGGATTATAACATAAATGTGAATGAAATCATTATTTTACGTGAATAGACTGAATAGAACATGTTTCCATTATAAAAACACTATTTTTAAATGATTATTTACAAGGATAAACAAATTATTTCTATATAAAATTATTTTAAATATATTTTGTGAGCTTTAGGTTTTAAAATGTTATCTTTATAAATAGACGATTTTCCTAAAAAAAATATATTAATGACATTTTTATGTTATTTATATTCATCAATGAGATAATACATCTGTTATAGTTATTATCCACTACATATATGTCATATTGATACCATATATTTTATTTATCATGATGGTTTATGATCTATCTGACTGGGGATATAAAATATTATTACCCTTTATTGTATTACTCGAGATGGATTGTGATTATGTTTATTTATTGGGGGTTATATCAGCATTTCATGTGTTGGTTTTCAATATGTTTGTTAATGTTGTTTACGATTCACCCCTTTCATCTGAGGAATGAATTTTTCCCATAAAGTGATGGGTGGGAAAAAAACTACATAGCCTCGTGATGCATTGTTAGGTCTCTTGAGAGAAGTCTGTTTGGGTATTTGGATGACACCTTACTAATTTATATAAGATATATAGGACCATTGTCAAGAGTTAATGTAGTATTGGAATGAGACCATGATGGTATGTTTAATATTTCTTAGAATATTCATTACATCACTATGAATTCTGTCATTAGTATTCCTTGTGATTATTCGATTAGTTATAATATATTTTGTTCTCTTTAAAGATCATGTTATTATTTATATGGAATTATATGATAATCATTTATTCAATAAATATTATTTTCAAGATATTTGTTAAATGACATGGATTTGAGTTATTTACCTTTCCATATTGATTATTCCTTATTTATTTATAACGTCAGTTGTATACTGACAATTAATAAGCATATGAGATTGCATGTTTCTTATGTTTTATTCACTAGGGATACCAGGATGTGTTTTGTGATTAATATATATGGATTTCAATGATTAATATCAGTTTTTAAATGAAAAAACATTATTTTTTAATTTTTTGTTTTTAATTGTAATGAGAATTTCAAATAGTTATCTAGTTTACCGAGAAACCAATCTAATTATATTATATGGTATTAGATTATTTATAACTAATGCCAACGTAATAATTTAACCACTAGCAATAGGATACTTGGGTAGGGGTTGATACCCCCTTATAGTAATAAAGATTTCTAAAATAATTATTTCACAACAATAATTAATATATATTTGATAACTAATAAAATCACCTAATGGAATGACAGTTGCATCACAAGTCCACAAGTCTTCCTTCAATGTATTGAGATAAGAGGAATATAAAAAATTTATATATCTCAATATCTATCTATATGTAATGAGAGAGTCTATCTCTCTATATCTCTCTTTTATTCACAACACGATTCATTATGGAATTTAATATTCTTAGGTATTCATTATGGTAGGTTTTGGGTTTTCATATAGCCTATAATTTCTTTCTAAATTTATAATTCTTAGTTTCCCCTTTTATTGTTAATAATAAAAATATTATTATTAATTTCTAATAATTAGAGAGACAGAAATAATATAAATAAATATCATTTATATCATTTTTAATCAGACCATAATGCTCAATCTACTTTTTTTGAAATACATTTATGAATCCTAGAATAATGAATATTTTTTAATAAATAAGTTTCAGTAAATAATTCATTGATAATCAAAATAAATTTATAATCACCACAACTTGTAAATAAATAATAATAATTATTTAAATAACGTATACTTTTGAATAAATATATATTAAATAAGGGTGATCAACCCACCATGATTGAATATTATTTATTTAATTTTTTTAAATTAAGTAGTTTAATTTAACTACGATTGAATATACACATAGTGTGTGACCCGCTGGGCCACAATCTCAATAACATTAGGCACAACCATAAAAATTTTAAGTATAGTGACTAGAAACAAGGTAATATAAATATTAACAATGTTGTTAAAAACACTACTTTATACAACCTATTTTGAACACATAACATGTAATATATACCCTTCATCCTGATATGTCAAATCAAAATGGTTTAATGCAGGTGCCATCAACCTATATTCTTGTCATATATTTAACTGAATTTATATTGGTGGAATATCCTCATGATCATTATAGAGATTTATTATTATATGTATTTACCTTCCCACTATAGGGAATTAAATATATTCTTTCATCGAGGGATATAAGGGATAAATCCATTCTCACAATATCCAATAATGTAATATCTTTCATGGCTCAGCCTACGTATTGTACCTCATCGTGAAAGTATGTCATATTAGTTTTCATCAACACATAAAATTGCATTTTTTGTGAAATATATTAATGATAATCTTAAAACATATGTATCAATACACACATATGAATACAATAACATTCAATGACATAAGTAAATGTGGACATCATATTGATGGGTTTGTTCTCTTAACCTAATACCATATAGATTGACCACGGAAAACAACATGAGAAGGTGTATAAATGTCTTATGATCCACATAATCCTGATTTTGTTATATCATTATGATCCCATCATACATTTTCATTAGGTTGAAAAAATATATTTGAGAACATCATTGTTGAAACTATATATTCTCATCATAGAACGGAATGAAAATGACTTTTATGCGTGACACACATTATAATGGAATTATCCAATCCAAATTTCACATAATGTAAAAAGAAATATGTGATATAAAACTTCATTAATACTAATAAAAGGTAATAATGTAGTAGGTAAACCAGTTCTAGTGAATTAACTCTGCAATTCCCACCGATATGATATTCTCTCACATAACCAAACTACTTAGTTACAAGACCTCAAGTGCATGTCCTCATACGATAGAGGATGCTGAACAGATTTAGGGATATGATATGTATCATTGGGAAACTATTTACCATTTTATAAATTAAAATAAAAAGGAAATAACTTTGTAACAACAATTTGAGTGTAACAAAAAATTAGTGGAAACTATATGTAATATAACTAGACTGTAAAGGGGTAACCAATAAACTAGTTTTTAATAATCATGTAATGACACGCTTATATGAATCTAAATTTGAAAATAAGAAAAATTAAAATTAAATTATTTGCTGACATAAAATAATCCCAAAAGGTCATGGTCCCAGACACCATGTTGGACCCATCTTCAAAGTCTTTCCTATCTTGCTAGTAAAAATATCATCTACCAATTCCCTTTACCTTGTCCAAACCGTCATCCATGTAATATTATATGGTACCAAAAAAACATCCCAAATTAGTATTTTTCAAAACATGGTAGTCAAAACCATGATGTCTATTCAAAAAAAGTATAATAAAAATTGAATTCAATAATGTGATAAACAATTGTATTAATTAATCTATTAATATAACACATCAATCAATGTACAATGGGAACATGACCAAATATCTCTAATCATTTAGCATAACCATTCCTATCATAACTATAAACCATGAAATAATAAAACAAATAGGAATAAACATTTACCTAATAAGTTTATCCTATAGTAATATCCCTACATATAACCATATATGCATGGGAATGGTCAGATCATGATCAATATAAGTAATATAGAATCAAATTTGGGCTAATACCACTATATAAACATTTTATTATGGGATTAGGTAGATAACTCTCAATATAATAATTATATAATAAAAATGGGACAACTCACTATATAATCGTTAGATCTTGGGACTAGATAGATCCCGATCAATAAAAGCATTATAGGAATGATATCACAATATCCCATCATAAATCTCAATCGATAGTTGTGAAAATTACGATTTTTATTTCAATTAAACATTCAATTACCTATAAAATGATAATAAATCACATTAATAATAAATAGGAAATTACATTGGGATTATATATCAATAAATTCTCTATGGACTCAGGCCTTTCTAAACACACAATAAACAACTCATAATGTTTTTATTACTAAATGGGTTTCTCACAAAATGGGTATCCATAATCCAGGTCATGTGAGTTGTTGTACCAAAAGGGATAAAAAATATATTTTAATCCATTGTTAACTATAAAAATGAATAAATTAATTAGAGTGAACGTTACATTGGTATAATCACAATATTGAATATACTTCACAATTAAATAGGCTACATGGTTTGGTTTAAACTCCCTATATTTAATCAGTGATTAAGGAAATGTTTCTAATGAAAAAATCCAATAAGGAAGAAGGAATTGAAGATAAAAAAAATAATCTATTTTAACATAAGAAAAGATCAGAACTTCATAAATAAACCTCAATCCAAATATTAACACATTAACCACATCGAATGATAGGAGAGAAGGGAAAAAATTGAGAACACATGACAGAGATTAAATGTATAATAGAGATATGGAGGGGAGGATGAGACTCCAAAATTACCGGGAAATCATCATATGGTAGATATGATAGTTCATCAAGAGTTTGAATGAAAATTAATCATACACATTTCCTACATAAAATCACTGGTCTTGAGGAATACACATTGTGTAATCCTTTTAAATCTAGGTTTTCATCTTTTTTATGATACATCAAGAAATCCATCACATCGAGTTAATATTTATCATGATCGACCTTTACATGGAATGAATTAGGTTCAAAAATTTCATCCATGCTACACAATGAACCAATTACCAACCATTTTCTTGTAGAAATTACACGTTTTGTTAGATGTACACATTATGTAATATTCTAGTGAACAATTTTCTACACAGTTTTTATGAAAGTTCCCAAACCTCTTCTAATGTCTTCAAAAATCACAAGAAAACATCATAAGACCATTTAACAGTTTTACCCGTATAATTAATTAAATAAAATATACAAAAATCCCTAAACATTAGGTTATTTCAACAAAAAGGATCTTCATCTCTAAATAAGACAAAGAAACCAAGGTTTTAATGAAAAAATATTCCAATGAATGTGATTGAAGGGAAATCGTAACGATGGATTCACCTAAAACAACATGGGATATTAAAACCACCAAACCATATAAATGGCTATCCTCAAGCTACACTAAGCATCGCTATGGGGTCTCGGTGAATAATATTGAAAACTTTGGTCGCATATCAGACTCCCTATCTAAGGTATTCTCCCAAAAATTACCATTCTTCCACTCCACTCAAACCATAGGTATAAACATACACATGTATATCTCTCACAATGGTCCATAATTCCAATCATATTCTCCTCAATGGATGCATTATCCCAATGATCAAAACTCATATTTTACACACAATGAGAGGTGTCTCGAAAATATATTTAAAGGTGTGACATGTGAAACATGTCATTCATGTAAATATAGCACTGTAGATGGGATAATTGTAATGAAATTAGACAAAAACTATACACTAGCTCAATTGGGATGAAAAACAACAGAGCCAGCTTTCCCTATTTCCTGATGTTGCATTTCCCCAACCTAAGTGACACTCAATGGAAAATGTGACGAACTACTTGGAACTCTAGAGGTAATCTCAGATGGTCAGCATATAATTTCATCCTACAAATGTGTGGTCACAAACCAAATCATTATCAAATTAACATATTTAGATATATCCTTCATGATACTCGGACCAACAAGAGTTGGCTCATTAACCACCAACCACTGAAGAGGAAAAGAACACAACCTGTTAAACAAATCCCCAAAAGGTGTACTCTAGATTGATTACTAGAAGATTATATTATATTAAAACTCCATGGGTGAAATATGTTTCTCCCTTTAATTCCCTAAATCAAAAAATAAAGATCGTAACATATCCTTTAAAACATAAATAGTTTATTAAGATTTACCGTCAATATGAGGATGACGGGTTGTGGTCAAAATATCATGTTGCCCCAGAACTTTATGAAGAACCTTCAAGAACCATGATGTGAAATGAGGATCTCTATAAAAAATTATACTCCACAGAAAACCATGAAATTGAACTATCTCATACACATACAGAAATCTCATATTATATATATTGTAGGACTCTCTTATATAAAATAAATGAGGATCCTTTTCAGTTGATTCATGATCAGCCATACTGAATCACTTTTACATGTTATCCTAGGAAATCTTGTATCAAAATACACTATAATTTCATCAATTTCATATTAAGAATGATTTTATGCATCAAAATCCAAGTTTTCCTATGATTATCAGCTTTCACATACTAGTCGTTGAAACATCTCGCCAAAAAAATCAAAAAAATCATCATATTTTTGAACCACATGTATTGTTTGTGGATGTCATGATACATCACTTCTAAACTAGAAAGTACCATACATCTGGAATCATGAAACTCCATTATCATATCCTTGTATAATTCTATATGAACAAATACTAATAGACAAACAAGAAGTGAATTACAACTTCCAAGAGACCTTCATAATTTTGTCTTATCATAATATAAGATGTATCTTAGAACTAGGAACTATATATCTGTTAATTCTTGTATCATGATCTGATCCTAAATTAGAAGTATAAAAGAAGATGAATTCAGGTTTACTCATCCCTGAGACTCCTAAACATCTAAATTATATTATGAAAATAGGGATATTACCCACAAATCATTTTATGAATCCTGCACTACCTCTGTATGTTTCATCCATTTGAAATAACCAGAAACAAAAATTCTCTTTCTTGTTTTGTAAGAAAACTAAATGATAAATATTTAGATATATTCAACCCACATCCCCTACCGATGGTTCATGACCTGTTGAGAAAATATGTAAATAAGACAGTTATTGTACATTTTTTATAAAAAACATCTTATAGAATCTTCCATTACAACTAACCCAATATCATGATTATGATAATTCATCTCATGATATATCATCTGTATGGAGCCATATGGAAACAGTTAATCCACCTAAATAAGAAATTATATGAGCCCAACACTATATGAATTTTAGTACATAGTACATGTTTTTCTCGTAATAGTTAATTTGAGGATAAGTGATGTGTTTAAAATGCCTTTTAGATCATAAAATATATCTCAAAAACATACAACCAAACATAATTCACTCACTTATAGTTCAGCCTAGACATCTGTGCAACCATATGGGATAAGTCCTATATAAAGTATCAATAATAATCTACAAAACCTAGAAAACACTGAGTCTAGAGAATGTTCATGGGATTCTCCCAAGACAACATAGTTTTAGCATTAACTAGGTCCACTAACACTCCAAACTCTAAGATTAAGTTGAAAAATAATTACATTATCAATTTAGAATCATTTTTTAGTTATCGTGGAATAAATATAATGATCTATAAATGCACTCAAGAGGATTTCAAGATATTTCTCCTAATAATCTGTCGATAGGGAGTACACCGTGGTGTCATTGAAAATAACCACTACAAAATGGTATAAAAAAATATGTAGTATATGAATCATCATGTCCATGAATACCACTAGTCCATTGGTAAAAACAAACAACATTACTACTAACTCCTACTATCTATTCCTATTTATAAAAAATATATATGTTATCTATGAAGGTGTCTCCATTAAATTGGGGTATAATAATCTCAAATCAATCTTGGGGATGATCTTAGAACATCTATGTTAATCAAAATGATTTTTAGTGCATGAAGTACTATATTTGTTTTTCACTATCCTCTGGATCATTCTTCGTTAGTCCACACATAAACACACAAAACCATCTACCAAATTATAGAAAATGACTGTTGAACCCCACAATGATGTAATAGGACATGTGAAACCTTCATCATTCATATATTTTAATATAACATTTATTTCCTCAGTATCATCTAGTTCCCTTCTATCTGACTGGATTGAAATTGGAATAACTCTCAGAACAACCTAAATCATTAACAGAATTTCTCACTCAGGCGTTAAGTGATATAACTCATCCAGATATTAATCCTAAAACAATCTACAATTAGAGAAAATGAATACAATTTAACTCTATTATCATCCAAAATAAGACTTTCTATATGATTCATGAAAAAATAATTCTATACTGAATTTGTCCTACATGACTAGCCAAAATATGCCAATAACCCTTGTGAGAATACCCTCATCATTATAGATATGTTATAATAACTCTCCTCCATTCATTCTCAACCAGATCTGAGTATATGACTTAACAATCAAGACCAAGAATGAAATAAAAAGATTCACTTTCTAGAAAAAATTGTTCCGAAATGAAATTTTAACCACCAATCTATTGAGGACACACCTTTAATAGGTTGATATTATCTAACCACACTCCCAATCGTGTGTCTTGGGTTAATGGAAAATCTATACATTCCACAACCAATCCCAAACCATTTTTGAAAAGTTAAAATATAAAAGGTTTGTGATGATGCTGAATAAAAAAAGCAACGATAGATGATATAATTTTTATAACAATGACAGTTGATGGTAATGCATCCATAATATTTAGAGTGGTATATCTGAAATGAAGACAAACATCCCCTCTAGCTTGGGATCTAGCCCGACTACCCTCAATTATTCCCTATTCCTAGTAATGTAACTTCTAAACTAGTGTACCATTCCCCCTATACCAACTAGATCATTCTATGGACCTTTAGCTACAAGTCCACTGTGGATTAGCAATCCCATTTATTTACTTTAGTACCTATATCAATAGCTAACACTTATATTTCACTAGAATTTTTTATGAAACATATGAATATGGCCCATGATACCTCAAACATGCCAATACAAATCAGTGTACTAATATTAAAGATATTTGTGGCCCTAATTTTGACACAGATAACACTGAAACAAGGCCATATTTTGAGATAGATTACCATATCCCTATTTTCTCTAACCATTTTATCCTTAGAAGAAAATATTTTAGTGACACTTCATTCATCTTGAAGAATAGCTCCCAGTTCCCTCTGATGAAATGTGTTCTTTATTTATTGGGACATAATTTTTGATGTGAGAGATTATACCATTGATAATTTTATTGATAGATATGACAAAATTCATCATATTTATTTCTAGTGTTATCATAATACTTTTAAAGAAACCAGGAATATGAATAAGTGATGAGAGGATTCCATCTATGTATTATAGATAGAAGAAGAGTGTGTTTCCCTCTTTAGAAATGTTGATATGTGGAGAGTGGATTCTATTTTTATTATTATTAGTGGGAGGAGATGATTTTCCCTCTACTATTCTTGATAAGATGGTGTAATTTTTAACCTCATAGTATTATCGATCATCTGGGAGTGGGATTCCCTTCGTAATATCTTTTATAATATATTATAGTGTTTCAATCCATAGAAATTTTAATAGATGGACTGCGGGTTTCCATCATTATTTTTTTTATGAGAAGTGTTTGTTTATCTATTTTTTGTTATTAAAAAGAGAGTTTGTTTCCCACATTAGTGTTTTTGATCAATTGATAGTGGATTCCTTCTGTAGTTTTATTGTATTTTTTTGGAATGATTCAAAATTATTGTACATGTATCTTAAAATATTATGAATCGTTTATTAAAATGGATGTAATTAATTTTAAATGTTTCCACTAATCACTTTGTTATAAAGTTATGTTATAATTATTTGGAATTATAAACTATTAGTATAAAAAATATGAAATCCATTTTTATTAATTAAATTCAAATAATTGGAAATATTAAATTTCAAATTAATCATGTAGACGTGAGGAGAAATCATGTTTTTAATGTAAAAATGTTCTTGAATTTATAAATTATTTTTATCTAAATTAAAAAAAATTATTGAAATTACCTAAATGAGAATAATATATGGGTTACTGAACTATTTTGACTTCAAAAACTATTCAATAAAGAATAGAAAATTTTATTTTATTTACATAAAAGCCAACATTCAATTGAAATCATGTATTTTTTACAATTTATTAAAAAATTAACCATTTCATAAAATTCCCAATAAATCACCATATGATATTTTTGTATCGTTATTTATAATATATTCCATATTTTTTAAAACTAATATATTTATATATCAAAAAATTTGATTTTAAATTAGCTTCTCAAAGCATGCCCAAAACATGTTTTGTTTTAAAAGTGTGTTTCAGTCATTACAATCTACCAAAAAAATTAAATATATTCTAAATAAATATATTATATATTATTAGGGTGTTACATTTTTACCTTCTATAAAAATTTATTTCTAAACATTTCATGGATATTAACTTTTAAATAGATTTATGAATTTCTTTTTAACAAAATCATCTTCTTCCCATTTATCATCCTCCATTTTGTGATTTTATCCAAAGCTCCATTACCCCAAAATTCATCCCATTTATCTATCATTTGTTAGTAGTATTAAGAATTATGATAGATTCTTCATAGTAATATAGATCAGTTTTAAATTATGATTCACTATCAGGGAGTATATTTGTTGGGTACATTATGATCTTTATTAGAAGTAATATATTTAAAAGCTCATGTACTATTGAGTGATTTGGTATCATTTCTAAATGATAAGGAAAAATGAGAATTATTTCAATAATTTTAAAGTGTATAATATACCTTGTGTTATTCTCCATCTTCCAACTAAACCATATAACACCATACCTTGGAGAAACAATCAAGAAAATATTATCTCCCAATGGGATTTTCATATATTTTGTATGATTATAGTATAAATATTTTTCCTACATTGTGCTTCATTAATGTGAGTGTATATATACTTTACCGTTGTTATTTTCAATTAAACATGTTCTGATCGTACATGGTTCCTTTCACCAAATTCATCCCATCAAGTCGAAGTATGACAAAAATAATCATATAATAAACTATATGACTCTATTTGACTACATTAAGGTAAAATATTGTTATTGGAACACTATACTAAAGTAGTGTAATTATCCCACATACCATTAAAGTAAAATTAGAAATACCTAACAATATCTTCCATTATTTGAATCATTCTTCCTGATTTTCCATCAGTATAAATATTGTTTGCAGTGCTGATATGAAATTCCATATCAAGATATTTCTGAAGAGTCTTCCACAATTTTGATTTAAAATGGTTTTCCCGATATGAAAAAAAAATTACAGAGGTTCAACATTATGTATGTGGACATTATTAATATAGATCCTTTTGAGGTGATCAAGTGGTAAATCATATATTTTTATGAGTAAATGTGTGTATTTTGGTAAGCATTCAACGTTAACTCATATTGTAGAATTATTTATTGGTGTATCTGGTAATCCATGATAATGAACATATTAATTTCATCCCATTCACACACAGTAATATGAATAGGATGCATCAATCCTATAGGATTTTATATCACAAAATATACTTATTGGAAAACCAAATATCTAGATATATAATCTACAATTTCCCACCTCTTGTTATCCCACCAAAACTATTATTTCAAATCCCTATTAACTTCTATGGTAGAAGGGGTTATAGCGAAATTTGAGTTATGAGAATTGTTCACAAATTCCAATTTTAATTTATGTATAGATAAAACATACAATCTAATTCAAAATTTTAGAAACCTTATTCATAAAAATGTATTCAAATTTCCCAAAATTCATGAGATTTATTATCTTCTAAAATTTATCATGTTTTGATTATGATTTATTTATCTTTTCTAGTAATGATGTTTTAAATCATTTGAAAAATGATGGATCAATCAGTTTCCCTAGTAACATCAATATATATTTTAACTTGATCCATTAAAATTGGATCACTCTCAATCCATATTTGGGTGACAAGTCCATGATATTTATTATTCAATTCATCTAATACCTTATTTTTATTCTAAAGGATGAAGTGTATTAGGAAATCATTATCCTTTATAATTTCAAGACATCAAATTTTTATCATATCTATCTCTTTCTATTGAAATTTTTATTTCATAATTTTATGATTGGTGTATATATCACTTCTTTCACCACTGATATAATGTCACAATATCTTTATAGAAATATAATATTTGATAACATGAGATCATTGGTTGGGTAGTTTTATTTGTCAATATTAAATATCATTTATACATATGGAATAAATATATCATTTTTACAAGGATACTACCATTTCCCTTCATTGATGCATCAATATATATATCATAAATCAATCACTTTAAAATCATAGAGTCAAAATTAGAGCATTGACCAATATCATTTTTAGTTAATCCAAAAATTCCCCACAATAAGTTTTAAAAATAAAATTCATCCCTTTTTCATATTTTTTGTTAACAGGTTATCTAATAAGGTAAAATTATGAACAAAATGGCAATAGTTACATGCCATATAGATTAAACTATGTACCTCGATTTTTTTCATTAGTCTAGATTGTTTTCAAATTACCTTTTTTATTTATTGGATCAATCAAGATCCCATATATGGAGACAAAATATAAAAGAAAATATAATTCTTAATGTTATAAATAAAAATTAAAAATTTTCACATATAACTATTTTCTTATAATATTTTCAATAATAATCGTCACGGGATTATCATGGTCTACAAAGATGTTTGAATAATCTAGAATATCATCAAAGAGTACCACAATAAATCATTAATACATTACTTGAAAACATTTTTAATTAGATACATAAAAAATATTTGTTGAATTACCCAATTGAAATGGAATTACTATTAAATAATAATATCTATACCATTTTTGACCATATATCAATGAAATATATTCCATATTTACTCTTAATTGGTGATAACCAAAACGAAGATCAATCATTATGTAATATTATGCCTTGTAAATTTGATCACATAAGTTATCAATGTGAGGAAAAAGATAACTTTTCTTTTTCATAATAGCACTTATTTTTATATAATCAATTCATAGCTTCATCAATATATCTGCTTTTGTAAGAAATACAATATGGTCTGAACATTGTGAAACACTATGGTGAATAAATAACATCCCACTAAACTACGCAATTTTTTTTTCAATTCCAATAATTCTATAATTACCATTCTACACGGTGTCTTTGATATTGGTCTTTAATAAATGAATAAATAATTGGAATACCCAAATTCATGATCCAGGGGATGTCTAGGTAATTTATCAAGAAATAAATCATTGTATTCATTTACAATAGGTATATCCTTAATATTATGAATAAAATCTTAATGTATGTATTCTATATTCCATTTTTCGCAAAGTACCTCATTCCAAAAACATTTTACGGGTGTATATACATATAAATAAGATGATAATGTATATTATATAAAGATTCTGAAATAAATATCTTCATCACAAATATTAATTTTCTTCTTCTTGAAATAATATTTTACCTCATATTTGGAAAGCTGGTCCATAACATTGATTATATCAAATAGAACCATAGGTACGATATTATGGCCAGTAAATAAAGTGCATTACTATGTCATGATGGGATATTACTGACACATCGATATTACTATGAGGAATCCCGTAGGTGTTTTGATAGACAACTTCTATCATATATAAAAATAAAATTTATAATTATGATCTAAAATTGGGAATATATAAAGGAGTGCAAGGATAATGATTCAAATAAACCATTTCCTAAATATAATTATTGGATAAATGTACATTCTAACAAATAATTGTGTACTTGAACCTCAAATATAGTGATTGAAAAAACCATTCATTCTCCCCTTGGCCTCATTTTTGTTTGATTCCCTTAATTCTTGGGGAATTAATTTATGTAGTTCCCAATCTTTCTATAGTTGATACACTAAATAGTCATTTTTTCATTCTATTATTTTAATTTTTTATATTTATGTTCCTTTATTATACACATATAAAAACCTATCATTCCATTAAGGCATTTACTATGGTGGTTTCATCCCTAGTTATCAAAAAGAGGAAATTACTTCATTACTTTATTTTTCTTTGATGCATTCATCTTTTCATGGCATTTGGATGCCATTTTATTCTCTGGGTTTACTTTTAATAAGAAATATATTGATAAATAAATCCCTATTTTAATGGAACATAAAACTATATCATCATATGATGAAAAACTCTAAGAATCGATTTCCCTTCTGAGACTTGTATTAAGACCACAAAAGAAGAGGTCAATATTTCACTCCATGTTATATATATAATTTATATTATACCCAGAATAACTTATAAAGGAAGCATCATAATCCAAAACACATTATTGATCATTTTTTTTAATGTAATGACCTTTATCTTCATCATATTTTGTCTCTCAAGGGGGAAATATTTTTGGAATAATTTATTCTTAATATCATTCCTTTCCCTGATTTCAATTTTATCTTCCTCCCTAGTAGCCTAGAGTGATGACCTCCTTTGATCAACATTACCTTTGAGATAATACAATCTTTGTGTACCATTTTCCTTTTCAACACATCCCAAGGAAATAAATTTCTTTTCCAAAGGCTTAATCTTAAACATGGAGATAATTGGATTATTATTTGCGCAAAATTAAATGGGATTATATTGAATAATGATATCCATAATAGGAGTGTCACTATGTGGAATATGATTCTCCAATTAAGAAAGGTTATTTTTCATAAAATGATTGTGATTCCCAATTATAGACATAATTTTCTCTATTCCGATACTAGTTATATTGTCTTCCTTAGTAGGGAAATCACTACATGGACCATGAGTATTGATATTATTATTCTTAGATGGAACTATTTTTAAGAAATGAAATATACTGGATTGGATCATAAAATTATGATGTTTAAATCATAATATATAGTTTAAAATAGTGTTTAACACATTACATAGATTATAAATTTATGATTTTCACCATGAGAATCATAAAAATTGGATTCATTATTGACATATTCAAATAAAATCCATTAAAATGTTTTGTAAAGAAAATATAGATTATCCTATCATATCATCAGGGAGTAAAAAATATGTGTGCTGTAAGGCCCATTATCTTATACCACGTTATGATAGAGTCACGACTCACATCACCTTTTCATCATTATGACCCTAGGTACATTTGTTCCTGATCCATGTCAACTTGATTTATCTAAAAAAGGATATATTTCTACCAATACCCACATAATTTCTCCCTCAATAAAAAATTTAGATTTTATTATATAATAATCATCAAAACCTATCATTGAGTTATTTTCTCTAATATATATGTTCTTAAACATAATTCCCTTGATATATACAAAATAACCTCTAATACCAAATATAATGACCTCACACACTATAGATAAGATCTTGTTCCATAGATTATTACATTAGTATAGATAAAAGATTTAAATCTCAAATGATTGGTAAGTTTAGAAGCTCTGGAAAATTAATTACCAACATAATTCACATTATACATTTCTAAAATAAGATAACTCATAAAAATAATATCATCATCCTTGAAACACATTCCATGAATTAATCATTGTAACTGAGTAAAGGTAACAAAATATGAGTGATCTCATATACTCAATGAGGGTTATGTATAATTGAAGACATCATGAATTAATAAGAATAATCAATATGGAAGGGTAAACAACTGAATACACATTCCATTCAAATGACATTACATCATGAATAGATAAATCATAATCAATATGAAAATGTTAATAAATGAACACAACTTCAATTAAAATATCTTTACCCCATGAATAGATAAAACATAGTTAATTTGTTGAGGTGAATAACTTAAAACATATTCCATTTAATAAATAATTGACAATGCAATGAATCTAAAGACAATGACACAGTAAAAATATCATGGATAATAATAACTGAATATTGAATGAAGGAAATGATTAAATATTGGACTTCATGTTTCCCATGAACATGATACCTTTTATATCATGTTTTTCTTCAAGAAAGTATAAAAAATAGTTTGTTAAACCCATCAGATTTATTAAATTGAGTTTTCTAATTAGACAACCACGACATCTAGGGGCTTGAATTAACCTATAACCCACATGTATATTACATGTCCAAAATTTTCTCATATACCGAATAACTAATTTCATTTATGAATATTGTTACATATCTTAATATATCCATATTAAATAATGGATATTTATTTATCTATATTTCCCCAATTAATCAAAAACCTATCATAGTAAACACTATATGGAAAAATGACATAAATATTCATAAATAGTCATATCCATCAATCAAAAATATTGATATTTAATAGATATTTAATTTATAATGAAATATTATTACTAGAATGTGATTTTTTTGGAGAAAGTTAACAACCACAAAAGAGAACGAGATTACACACCCACTCTTACCATTTGATAATTTTCAAGTCTAAAACCCTTGAATGAAATAATTCATATTGAAACTCAAATACCAAGATAAATGATGTATGAGTGCTATTAAATGTCAATGGAGTAGTATATAAAACACATAAATGTGAATTGGTGAATAATAACTTATAAGCCTCAATAAAATATAAATAGATTAAAAATCCATTACCTTAAAAATAATTGTGGTTGATTTTGATTTAAATATATATATATCTGTTTTAAACATATTATTAATATTAAAAAACTATATTTATATTTAATATTTTATATAATATAATTTTTTACATCATATTACCCGTTCATTAATAATCATTCATTATTTTCATTGATTTTAGTGTTATTTTCCTAATTTTCGTTTGAATGATGGAGTTATTGAAAATTTAATATTGTTTAATTATATATATAAAAATAGTAATGAAAATATAATAATATATACACCTAAATTATAAGTTTATAACCAATTTTTGTGAATTGTTTTTAAAAATTATGTAAATTATGATAATATAGACGGTATGTCGTATGTACGCATAAATAAAATTTCTATTTTTCAATGATCAATTTTGAATAGAGTTATGTAATGATTTTCCATTAAATAATTATAATTATATAATTTATAAATTATTAAATACTTATATGTATCATCTATGTTTCATGGTAATAAAAATATATTCATATCTCATCCCGAATGTGGTAGTCCCCGTGTTCACACATGATGTTATCATCAATCATTCAGTGAAATGGTAAGAAAAAATGATATATTGTATTTTTAGAAGGATAAATATGTTACTATTATCATATATAATTAATTTATATTACATATAATCAATAAATTAATCAATATTACCTTTCCTGTAAAGCGTTAGTGACAGGATAATAACACTACATCAGGATGTGGTAGTCTACCGTACACATGAGCAATGACATTATGTCTAATATAGAATAGAAAGAAAAAATAAACACATGATATAATGAATACATCGGTTTTATAATGATTTTTTTATTATATATAAAATTTAAATCACTTATAATACCCATCCATGAGAGGTGGAAATGAAAAAATGAACAACATCGATTGGTAAGGTTGTAGTCCGCCACACGAAGAAATGACGATTTAGTAATCCATTTGACAGAATGGGAGAAGTGTTTTAGAACATGAAATTGTTATTATAAATTTAAAGTATATATAAGATACCTATTTAATTAAATAACAATGTTCTAATAAAAAATTAGTGACGTGGAAAAAGAAGTAAAATTAATATGGTTGTTGGGGAATGTTACCCCTTCTTTGGGTATCTTGTTTTTTTCGATCTAAACCCATACTAAGCTGGATTTAATGAAAATTTTTGGATTTTAAGATGAGGATAGGTAATTTGGGGATTTATAATTCAGGTATTTTCTGAGAAATTTTGTTTTAAAGGTGTGATGAGAGGAGGATAGGGGGTAGCCTTTTATAAGCGGGGTGAGTTTCACACTTTTATTTTTTTGACAATGTGAATCCCACCAACATTTTTCAGATGTAAACAAGGAAAAAACAATTATACATTATCAATAATATAATGTATACGAAAAATATATTGACATGAATGGGTGTTAATAAATTTTCTGATTCATTTTAGTCAATATGTTTAATGATTAAACCCATGGTAAATTCGTATTTACCTTAATCGTTGAAATTAATTTTCAATTTTTTCAAAAATAAATTTTGTTAAAAAGTAAAATGGGATTATTATAAATTAAATTTTTTTATCATTAAAAATATGGAATATATTTTGTAAATTCAATTCATGTAATTCTTAGAGACTAATTTAAAATTATTTTTGCAAACACAAAGAGGAGGTATGTTTTTGATGTGAAAAAATGTCAAATAGTTTACATTGTATTTATATCGAAATTAAATATGAAAATGAATCCAATGATCAAAATTTGATTAATATATATAATATTTAATTATATTTACATTAAATCCAACTCAATATATAATTTAAAAATATAAATTATTTAGATGAAATGATAGTTATCAATTAAAATATAATATTTTAATTGTTCATCAGGAAATGAAACTTCCCCAAAAACTAAAAAAAATCCATAAGAAATTTTTTGTCTCATGATTTCAAAAATAATTTTTATATGTTTCAATTAATTTTCCAAAAGTTTTAAAATTTAATTTTAATTTAATTGGTTTATTTTTGGATAAACATTATTTTGTTTAAACCGAGTGTTTATTGAATTACATGTTATCAACAAAACTAAAAATATTCTAAATGGAATATATTGTATATTCTTAGTGTGTTAAATTTTGATTCAAAATTTTTAAAAGTTGAAGGACTTTATTTCACTATCTCATCATTATTCAACATTGTTTTTGAAGTCTCTATTATGGTAATTATTTAATATTTCTACATTAAAATAAATATATTTTATTAATTTCTCATTATATAAGAAATTATTCATGTAACAGTAAATTTTTTACTCATTCATTCATAAAAGTACTGATATATTTTTATAATACAATATTTCTTCATTTCAATCTTTAGTTAAAGTCACATTTCATCCAAATCCATGTTTTCTCAATATTTTGTAACAAATTTTTATACTTTTTTAATGATTTATTATATAAATTTTAACAATATAAAATATTTTTAAAAAAATAATATAAATTTCATCGTCCAAATATGGTATGTTTTTATTCTACCTAAAATGTGTAAGGTATATTTATTTTTAACTTTATGGAATGAACAAAATATTCCTCTGTCATTAACAATCAATGTTTTAAATATTATTTTACATGTTTTAAAATGTCATTTACAATGTATATTCAAAAAAACTTCTGAACTTTTAGTTTTAAAAATATTTTCCAAGTAAATAATCATATTTCCATGAAAAGGTTTTTTTTTAATTTTTATGGTATTTTTTTCGATAAACCACGTCATCCATTTATTTTACTTATAATCCTCTGAGTATGTATTTTATTAATTCAATACATATTATATCTCTAGATGGTTTATGATCATATAGATTAGGTATGTACAATATTTTTACAATTCACGATATTACATCATATGTATTATATTTATGTTTATTTATTAGGGTATTTTTTATCGTTTTGTATGTTATTTTTTCAGCATGAATGTTCAAGTTGTCTATGTTTCACCACTTCAATTTGAAGAATTCATTTGAATTATTATGTGATGGGTGGGGGATGTAATTAAAAATCCCCTTAATTCATCAATATTTCTCATGAGATATGTTTTCTTAAGAATTTGGATATGGCTATACCCATTTATGTAACATGTCTCAGCATAAGTACATAGTTGTAAAATTAGTTCTAATAATTCCTTGATATCTGGTTTAAGAGTTCTGAAATTATGCATTTCAACATTATTAGAAAAGAAATTGTTGTTTCATGTGATTATTTGATTAGTTATAATATCCATGGGAATGCTTAAATATCATGTGATTATTTATATAAAATTATTGGGTTATTGTTTATTCCTTCCAAATTATATTAAAGATATTCATTATACATTAATTTTTCCTAGAATTCACGGTATTCATACCCATTCCCTCAGATACTTGTATTTTGTTTTGTGATTGATAAGTAGTGATACACTATGTTGAATAATGGACTTCCAAAAAAACATTGTTTATTTTATATTTTCTATTTAATATAGATTTTCAAGAATTTAACTTATTTACCAAGAATAATGAATTATTTAGTCCTTTGGGATGTGATTCCTTGTATCTTAGTCTATTATAATAAATTAAAAACTGGCTCTTGGTGACTAGGGTCAAGGTCACTGTTGTTTTATTCATAGAAAGATTAGTAGAAACCATAATAAATAGATTTTGAAAGATAAATAAATTAGGGATCATAAACATATGATAGGTTGTGTAAAAATTTTTAGAAGAAAATAATAATTTTTTATTGAAGAATATATTAATTGGGGTTTTTGAGAAATACAAACAGGTCTGGAAAAGATATGTTGATGTGGTTCTAGAATAGATTTACAATGAGGTAATAACTTTGAAAAGTGCACATACAGATTAACCCAATCATTATATAGTTATACAAAATGGGATTTAAAACAAACATGGTTTTAAACACCCATGTAATATTCTTTGTACATTCACATTTTGTTTAAAATCCATTTTTTTGAATTAAAAAATAATGATATCCCCAAAGAAACTACAATTAGGATTATGAGAATTCATATGCATGTTTTTTTCATCATTTGTAAAGTGTTTCATTATTTTTCGTATTATATATGATGTTTCAAAATGTTATGATATAATATACTGTATTAGATATTTTCGAAATTTTACACAACATTTTTATTGAGAAACATATCGACAAATGTAACCCATGTAAGGATTTCCCACCTAAGAGAGATAATGAAGTTATCAATGGAGATATATCTATAATTGATCAAATTTTAACCATATTGGGGTATATTAATCATTTAATGAGTAATATACCATCCTGTATAGAGATTCCTTCTATCCCACATGATATTTAACAATGTTATAACTCTTTATTTTTTATAATCCTCTATCATTCAATGGGAGTACAAATATATTTTTCTAATAAATAGATATGTTCATTACAGAAGATATTTCTAACTCTTGGGTGCAGTGATTGCGAGAATGATCTCATGGTATTTTTTTATCTCTCAAAATATGTAGATCAATGGGGGACATTGATTCAAAACCATTTAGATTAATAATAAATATTAAAAATTTAATGCAAATATTTCATAGAACTATTCTTGAAAAAATATTTTCCATATGAAAAATGTCTGTATATAGAACGAGCATTCATGTGTCTTAGACAAAAAAGGAGTAAATTTTTTATATTTATGAATACAAATCTATATGTTTATAATGGCATACTATATACAACATATGTAATCCAAAGAGCTAGATTGACTGGGTAACACCCTTAGATTTTATGAGAAATATTATTTTTAATTTCTTTGACATACTCTGTTTTACACTACACCATGATTATCTTGCACTATATGAAACTCCGTATTAGCTTATAGTATATAAAACACTATTATTGTCTTGCATTAAATGCAAGATAAACCTTCCATGGTAGATTGCGTTGTAAGCAATACGAAGTTTCACTAAACAAAGATATGTTATTAGCATATTATAAAAACTAGACGTTATTAATAGTAATACCCACTTTTTGAAATTTTATAAATTTTATCATTCATAATGGTCTTCTTTTTTTGATTCAGAATATAGAAATTAATATAGGGTGAATTTTTGGAATTTTTCTGAAAACATTCAATATTTGATGAATAGTGAAAAACACTAAGTTATAGTTTAAAACCGAATTATTATTTAATTATTTAATTATTTTATTTAAACTTAATTTATGTCAAAATATATACATAATACCTTTATATGTTCAATGTAATTCCTTGGATCCAATTTATAATAATTTTAGATATATAAAAATTGTATTGAACATTTTACTGTCTTTTACCCAACTTTGTGAGGAATTTGAAAATTTTCATACAACATAATTTTACCACTTTTGTGAGTGGAATTTCAAAAATCCAAGATACACGGTTAATAACAAGGAGTAAAATGTGGTTCAATAAGATAAATTTTGTTGTGAATAGTAACCCTTTACTTTTATTTACCACAGTTAAAAGTAAATATGGTAATTAAGGGTAAAAATGATATTATACTTATCCTAACACATGTCCAAATTCTATTGGATAAGTTTAATTAGACCAAAAACAACCTTAGGAATAATATATATCCATTTAGGCCCACTTGTATAAGATTAGGACATTTATTATTATTTAATTCAAAGAAGAGTTAAAAGAGTTAAAATCGAAGTTCAATAAGTAAAACATTTTTAATATTGGTTTATACATAAGATAAATTCGATTATAAATATTCATTATAAATAAAAAAATATTTAATACATAATGGTATTTTATTTATAATTTTTACACATTAAATAATTTAATTTATTTATGACACAATGATTATGTAGTAATTACCTTATTAATGAAATATAAACATAATTAATATTATAGATATCCAAATAATTGTAATTTGAGACTTTTTAGGAATTAAACTAATTCTATAGGTTTATATAAAATATTAGGGTTGGTTAGATGAATTTTTTTGAAGTAATAATGCTGTTATGAATTTAGAAAAAACAAAAAACAAAATACTATCAAAGTTGACATAAAAGAGTTTTTAAAACAAATATTAGAAGTAATTGATAATATATTACTAAAATTCATGGGATCAGACAAAAGACTTTTATAATAATATATATGACATTAATGAACCAATTGGGGGTCTATTTGTAGTTTATTGTAGGTTAATTATCCATATATTGTAAAAATATCAGAAGACACAGTAAAAGTTAAATTATTTATCTTAGAGTTAAATCTAAATGATAAGGTTAAAATGGCAACATAAACTTGTATAAAAACTATTGCTTGAAATTATTTCTATCCATAACTACCTTATCCTCCAAATAATTCACTTTGGATCTATTATATACTGAATATAAATTTATTATAAAATAATATTTTATGTTTTTTCTAAGATTCCCCTCACCCCACTTATAAAATGGTACATCCTCCCTCTTCTTATCACACCATTTTGAGACTAATGCTCAGCAAAACCCTGAAAATCTCCATTCTCCACTTTCTTAGAAACATGCTAGTGGTCATGGTATTCTTAAAAGTCTAGATTTAGTGCCCTAAGAGGAGTTTTAAAAGAGGAGCGTCGAAGAAGAGGTAATATTATTTACCGATCCTTTCAAATTTATTTATTATTATACTTCCACTTTTTTATTGGTTTTATTATAAGGTAATAACATAAGTATCACTAATATACATATATTTTATTATAAATATGAACCAAAACTATTTCACCTTCTATACATCCTATGGAAAATGAAATCACCACACGTGCTTACGTAAGGAATACTGTCTCCACCCTGTGTTGTAATCTCTTTTCCACCACCACATTTCTTGGATAAGTATAATTGTGTAAATAATAAATATAAATGATTATTATAACATGATAAAAATTCTTAGATATTCTATCATCCACTCCAAGACCATTCAATAATTATGGTAATAATATCGTCGCTTGTGCGTACGTACATCTTACCATCTACACGATGGGATGTGATTTGTTCTATATGATCTTAATTACACCATGAATATATAAATGAATTGAATGATTAAATCTGATATATATTATAATACTACTATTCTGTATAATATGTATCTATAAATTGAAATGAGGAATAATAATTTATTCGACAAAACATGCATAAGAACATAAAGCAATAATCTACCAAATAACAAGTTGCAATGAAATATTACTAATAAGAAGCTATTAATATGACCATATATGACATCATAACAATGAGTATGATTATATAATAAGTCAATTACATTATATAAATCATTATATAGGAGTTTTGGATACGTTCGAAGCATATCAGACCTAAGGTAATGGTAAATTATTCCAATCTAATTTTTATCTGGGATTGTTTATTTGTATGTATTTACGGGCGTTATGTTTATCATCCATGTCCATATGTTTTCAAAATGTTTTCATAAAATTTTTACATGTCTTTTGTGTATGTTTAATTTTTTTTACATTATTTTTGACTTTTATCACATTGTATGGAAGGAATGTTTTTTACCATACGATGTACTTTTTTACTTTTCCAACAAAAGTACGAGAGGAATGATTTTTATCTTATACAACATGAACTGATTTTTATGGTTTCATAACACCATATTTTCATGAATCTTACACTATAATATTTCATGATAATTTTCAATAAAATCCATTTCTTTCAAAAATTGTGTGTCATTTTGTGAAAATAAAATGATTTTGAAGAAGAAAAGATATTTTCCTCAAGAATTAATTTCACGTGTTTTATCAAAAATATTTTTCATATAAGATGACATTAATTTGTATATTTATGTTTCAAGTATAATGTATATATTGTATAAATGGTTTGATTTTTATTATGATTAAATGATATCCATTTGTTTTATATAGATTATGTTATGATGAAATGATGTTTATGAAACCCATTTTATTCTTTGGGTTATGATTAATTGTTGATGATTGTTTTGTGGACCACGTTAGAATGATTAAAATATGAGATGGGTGGGACCAATATCTCCCTATAATACACTGGGTAAAGATTTATATCTAATGTGATAGACATGGCTAGATGGCATGTAAAGTCAGGTAAAGTAACACAGGGCTGGAACGACAATTAAACCCGATTCAGTAATGGTCTTTGCCCACTATAATGGTCTTGGAAGCAATACATTGACTACTATGGAAATCATATCATCTGTATAAGGGTTTTTCACAAATACTTGTTTTATTACCATTCTATTTTATCATTATTGATGTTCCATTATGACCTATGCCTTACATACTACCATGTTTAATGTCATTGTTCATGATTTTGATGTATTATGTTCATGTTTTTAGGTTCAAATGTTTATGGATTTTTTATATGTTTTCAATATTTTACCTTACTAAGCATTTGATATCACCCTTTTTTATGTTTTCTTTTACCCATGATATAATGAATGGTTTTAGGTATGAAAACTAAAGGGGAAGATCATTAAGGGAGATGTTGAAGATCTTTCAACATGATTATAAGTTTAGTTCCATGTTTCCAAAGAAACTAAACTATTATGGTCCATGGATTTTAGTTTTTGTTAAGTATTAATTATTACAAAAAAGTAATGTAGTATCCATTTACATCACGTTTGGGTCATTATAGTTGGTATTAGAGGAAAGTTACTTTCATCCGTTGGAAACTAGGATGTGAAATCCTTTGTAAGAACCCTAAGGATATGTCTAAGTATAGAACACAATATTACTGTTTTAGAAATGTCCATTAACCTATGATAAGACCTAAAGTGTGTAATTTTATTCATGATTATGTGGTTTTCTAATTAATATTAGTGTTTCTAACACTATGCTTATAGGTTTTAGTCAATGGTTGGAACCCGAACGAATCGTGTTAATGCTGGATACGACGGGTAATTCAATGATTATCCTCCTGAGTAACCAAACCTTATGGGAGCTGGAATGAAAATTCGTGTAACCATGCTCACAAAACATTCTCAAGATATGAGCCATAAAGGACTTCCAAATGACCAATAGAAAGAGAAATATTCTATTGGTTTCTTCATGAGGTAACGTCCAACTTCATTCAGTGGGTCTTCTGATCCACATGATGCTGAACAATGGATCAGTACCATTGAAATGATATTTTCCATGCATCGATGTTATGGGACATGAAAAAGTCATTATGGTTGTTTACCATTTATAAGGTGAAGTAGTCCAGTGGTGGACTCTAATTATGAATAAAAGGCTTCAAGGTGAAATTGAATCCATGGAATGGGATGAGTTCAAGAACATATTTTTCAATAAGTACCTCCCTCGTATTCTTTGAACGATGATGGAAAAGGATTTCCTTGAGCTTAAGAAAAAGGATGATGATTATGTAGGTATATACTAGGAGAATTTTACAAGGCTTGCAAGGTTTGAATATTGCTTTATCATCCAACCTATAAGTAATGTTGATCTATTCATCAGTTGCTAAAAACCATGTCTTTGAAGGGCATTAGAGATAAGAGACTTCAGTAGCTATGAAGAAATTGTGTATTGTTCTATCAAGATATATCTGGAAGTTATTGTTACATATCCATCTCATGGTTTTGAGAAAAAAAGATTTAGTTCAAGGAATGATCTCACGACAATGGTGAAAAGAAGGTGAATGTTTCTTTATGCTCAATGTGTTGAAAAGAAGCATGGTGGAGATTGTCAAAAAGTTACTAGAAAATGTTTCAAGTGTAGAAAAAAGGTCATCAAGCAGATGAAGACCAATGTAATGGAAAAATGATTCCAATGATGTGAATAGTGTAAAGACTACCGAGAATGCTCCACTAACACTTCAATGCTTCAACTGCCAGGAAATGGGGCATTATTCTAATCAGTGCCTTACTACAAGTGTTAATGATGATCGACGTGAGCAACCAATTAAGACAGAAGAAGAAGGGTTGTCACATGCGATCACTAATGGCGATGTTGAATATGGAAATGATATGTTGGAATTATTAATTGCTTATGTATAGATTATCGTGTTATATTGGAAATTTATGTATTGGTGTATTGTGGTTTTAAAAAATTTTATGGTGCCGGTAACCAAGAAAAGTGATTGAAATATATTTGGAAATTAGATGACATGCACATAATGAAGGTACTAGGAGAAAATGAAATTTTTGATAGTATTCATTAGATCATGACTGATATAAGGAAAAAGTGACATCATGGTTTGAGTATGAAGAACTTATGGGATTTTGGTATGTGGAAGGAGTTAGCTTTTGAAAGCATTCATGTTTTCACTAAAGTTTAATGGGTATTAATTTTTCAATAGAATAAATGATTAAGGTATTCATATATTTTTAATGTGACCAACAAGATATATCTTATGATATATGGGAGATAAATGATGGTATTCACATTCTTGTTTTGTGACCTTTCAAGTAATCATTTTTTTATACTATGAGCTTGGACCGAAGTATTTTGGATAAGCCTAAATATTGGAATGAATTATGTAAGAAATAAGATAGTATTGTTTAAGGCTAGAAACATTTAAGATATTATTGAAAGAATGTTATAATAATGTAGTTTTATAAAAAAGGACAACATGCAGCACAGGAAAAAACTCATCATGTCAGACAAGGATGCGGGAATACAACGGACAACCGAAGTGCGACAGGGCTTTATCACCTACCTCTGGCCTACAGGAAGTTCCTAGTTAGTAGAAACTAGTTTTATATAATTAAAAGATATGATAGATTAAATATAAGTCCATTTTTTGAATCATATTCGATTAACCTCACCATAGATAGACTTATGTTTATTTTATAACTTTTGCTAACCTTTTCATGAGACAGATGGAATGACCCATCATTCTATCAAATGATCTGTTAACACTTCACGATGAAAAATTCAACTTCATTTCCTTAAGATATTAAGTGGAAATTGATCATGGAATGACCAACGGTGAGAATGTACTAAAATAAAGTAAATATTTCATCTAATTAAAAATTTTCATTTTAGGGAAATTAAATTGAAAACCAAAAACGTTGTCCTAGTACCATCATTTCCGATGAATCAGATGGTACCTTAGATCATAACTAATTTATTTCTTTGTGGATGTTGGATTTTTCATAGCCATGTTATCTACCACTCTCAATCAGAACTTGATGGTTTGATTTCTCTTCCGTATCTATATTTTCACGTATATTCTCTTTTGTGGAAACCCAGTAATGAGTTACTTTGGGTATCCATTATATATCTAACATTCCTTTTTAAAATGATGTTTTTGTTTTTTTTATGATTTGTGTTTGTATGAAATAAACATTCAAGTCGAAAACCATTTATAACCCCAATGAATTTCGAGGGGGAAATTCATTTTAAGGGGGGTAGAATGTAACATCCCTACATGTTATGAAAAATATTATTTTTAATTTCTTTGATGTCTTGTGTTTTACACTACACCAAGATTATATTTCACTATATGAAACACCGTATTCACTTATAGTATATGTAACAATTTTTAGGGATTACGTTACACACAAGAGAAACCATCCTTAATAGCATTCATTTTACGCAATACCGAGTTTCACTAAACAATGATATGTTATTAACATATTATATAAACGAGACGTTATGAACACTAAGGCCAAATTTTTGAATTTTTTTAAATTGTATCATTCAAAATGGACTTCATTTTTTCATTCATAATATCGAAATTATCCTTTGCTGAGTTTTTGGTATTTTTCTGAAAACATTCAATTTTTGATGAATAGTGATGAACATTGAGTTATAGTTTAAAACTGAATTTTTATTTAAATAAGTACTTATTTTATTTAAATTTATTTTATGTCAAAATAGATATGTAATATCTATATATGGTCATTTTACTTTATTGGAGTCATTATATAATAATTTTAGATATATAAATTTTTTTTGAACTTTTTACCATTTTTTACCCACCTCCTCAGATAATTAGCAAATTTGTATAAAATTTAATTTTACAACTTCTGTGAGTGGAATTTCGAAAATATGAGTGACATGGTAAATATTAAGGAGGAAATCTATATACAATAACAAAAAAAATAATTTTTGTTGATTAGTAACTTTTTACTTTTATTTACCACGGTTAAATGTAAATATGGTAATTAAGGGTAAAAATGATATTTATATTACCCTAACACATGTCCCAATTCAATTGAATAAGTTTAACTAGACCAAAAAAACCTTAGTAATAAAATATGACAATTTAGGTAAACTTGGATTAGATTAGGACATTTATTATTATTTAATTCAAAAAAGAGTTAAAATAGTTAAAATCAAAGTTTAATAAGTGAAACATTTTTAATATATTGATATAAATAAGATAAATTAGACTATAAATATTTATTAGAATTATAATAATATTTCCTATATTATGGTATTTTATTTATAATATTTAGAAATTATATAATATAATTTATTTGTGACACAATGATTATACAGTAATTACCTTATTAATAAAATATTAACATAATTGATATTAAAAAACCCAAATAAATGTAATTTGAGACTTTATGATTTATAGTAAATATATATGTTAATATAACGTATTAGGGTTATTTAGAAGAATTTTTTTCTAAGTAATAATTCTGTTATAAATATAGAAAAAACAAAATGACAAAGAGTATCAAAATCGACTTAAAAGAGTTTTTAAAACAAATATTAAATTATCAATTGATATCATATTCTTAAAAATATAGGGTTCAGCCAAAAGACTTATATAATAATATATATGACATTAATTAACCAATTGTGCATATATTGGTAGTTTATAGTATGATTATTAACAATATATTTTAAGAATACAAGAAGAAATGGTAAAAGATAAATTATTTAACTTAGAGTTAAATCTAAATGATAATGATAAATGGTAACCTAAACATTCGTAAAACCAATTTTTTTAAAGAATTTAGACCCATAACAATCCTATACTCTAAATAAGTCACTTTTTAGACATTATAATCCGAATATGAATTTATTATAAAATAATATTTTATGTTTTTTCTAAGGTGCCTCTCACCCCTCTTATAAAAGGGCACCACTTCCCTCCCCTCCTCACAGCATTATGAGCCTTCATGCATGGACAACCCCTGAAAAATTCTCTACTACACATCCCTAGAAACATACCAGAGGACCTAGTATTCTTCAATTATGATCTTTAGTGACCTAAGAGGATTTTTAGAAGAGGCACATCGAAGAAGAGGTAATATCCTTTACCCATCTTTTTAAATTTAGATCTTATTCTACTTCTTCTTATTTATTGGTTTCATTATAAAGTAATAACATAAGTATCAATATTATACTGATTTGCTATTATATATATGATAAAAATCTATTTCACCTTCCATCTATCCTATGGAAAATGAAATCACCACGTGTGCGTACGTAGGGAATACCGTCTCCACGCCATGGTGTAATCTGTTTTCCACCACCACCTTACAAGGATGTGTATAATGGTGTAAAGTATAAATATATATGATTACTATAACATGATTCTAATTCTAGGATATTATATCATCCTCTCCACGATCATTTAAAAATTATGGTAATGATATCATCGCTCGTGCATACGTACGACATACCATCTCCACAATGCGAAGTGATTTGTTCTACATGATCTTCTTTAAACCATGATTATATAAACGAATTAAATGAATAAAAATGATATATATTATTCTTATACCATTCTGTAAATTATGTATCTATAACCTAAAAGTATTAATAAGAATTTATTCTCCCAAACATCCATATGAACATAAAGTAATGAACACCCAAATTACAAGTAGCAATGAAATATTACTAATTAGAAGCTAAGAATATTCCAATATATGATATCATAACAAGGAGTATGATATTAAATAATTCAATGACATTATTTAAATCATTATAATTGAGGTTCGGATACGTAAAAAGCATATCAGACCTATGTTAAGGAATAATTATTCCAATCTCATTCTTATCTGAGATTGTTTATTTATAAGTATTTTTTGGGGTTAAGTTTATCGTCCATGTCCTTATGTTCTAAAAATGATTTCATAAAAATTTTACATTTCTACCATGTATGTTTAAATTCATTTTTAATTTTTTTTACATTTTACACATCCTATGGATGTAATATTTCTTTTGTTTACCATATGAGGTACTTTTTAACTTTTCAGAAAAAAGTACAAGAGAAATATTTTTTTAACTTATACAGCATGAACAGATTTTTACCATTTTATAAATCATTATTTTCATGATGCTTCCTCTACAATATTTCATGATTACTTTCAATAAAATCCTTTTATTTTAATATTTAGTGGAATTTTGTGAAAAGCAAATGATTTTTAAGAAGAAATGATATTTTACTCAAGAATTCCTTTCAAGTGTTTTATCAAAATTATTTTCCATCTAAGATGACATTATTTTGTATGTTTATGTTTCATGTATAATGTCTCTATTATTTATATGGTTTTATATTTATTATGATGAAATGATATCCCTTTTTTTATAAGCATTATTTTATGATATACTAATGATTATGAAACCAATTTTATTCTTTGGGTTGTGATGAATTATTTATGATTGTTTTGTGCCACCCATAAGAATGATTTCAATATGAGATGGGTGGGACCTATATCTACCTCTAATGAATTGGGTAACGATTTATATCTCATTAGATAGACATGGGTAGAAGGGAAAGTAAAATTTGGTTCAGTAATAGAGGACTGGAAAGGTATGTAAACGTGATTCAGTAATGTACATTTTCCACTATGATGGTCTTTACAGCAATGATTTGACTACTATGGAAATCATATCATGTGCTTAATTTTTTTCCACAAATACAGGTTTTATTACCATGATATTTTAACATGATTGATGTTCCATTATGATATATTCCTTATGTACTACCATGTTTAATGTCATTTCTCATGATATTGATGTATTATGTTCATGTTTTTACATTCAAATGTCTATGGATTGTTTATATGTTCTAAATTTTTACCCTTAATGAGTATTTGAGCTCACCATTTTTATGATTTCTTTTCCAAAAGATATAAATAAAGGTTTTAGGTAAGAAAAAAGGGGAAGATCTTTATAAGAGATATTGAATATATTTCAACATGCTTATATGTTTATGTTCCATGTTTCCAAAGACACTAAACTATTACGGTCCATGGATTTCAGTTTTTTTATGTATTAAGTATTTCACAAAATTATATTAATGTCCATGTACTTCAAGTTTGGGTCTCTATAGATTGTTTATTTTATGGGATTAAGACCATTGTTTTATGGTAGAGGTATCCAAAACATTTTCATCGCATGAGGACATAGTATCATGACCTATCAAGACATAGAAATAAATATTTATGTCTTATGTCTTCGATGGGAAGAAAGTTAAGATGATAATGGATGAGAAAAAAAAAGATAATGAGGAAATGGGAAATAAGGAATTTCCCAAATGGTAGAATTGTGGAAGGAATCACATTGGTATATTCCTAAAAAGAAAATGCATTTTCTTCAACTGTGGTAAAAAACACTATCATGCTCTGGATTGTATTGGTTTGGGATAATCCCTCAAATTATAATTCATTAACTATAATGAGATGGGGAATCATACAAGTTGATACCACAAGAGTGAAGGTAATATAATATAAAAGATGATATGGAATCAAGGACAAGATTATTATATTGATATAGAAATGGTGGAATTTTTTATTGTGGCACACCAACACAGATTCCACATTAAAAAATGATCTTTCCAAATTGAAAAATGGGCCTTAGGTGCACCACTGCATATGGAAAAGTCTGATGACTGGAAATAAGGGTTTAAAATGGAGATAGTGGGAGACATTACCATCATGTGGAGATAATAATAATGGTCCATATATAATTATAGTAGAAAAATAAGGACCATATGTTAGTATAAGAAAAATAACACAAATTAAAGTAATATGAAATTACATAAATTGAATAACAAACAAGTATAAAGCTAATAATACTAAAAAAACATTTTTGAACACCATTTCATAATAATTTATACATAAAAATAGTCATATAGTGCCAACCATGGATAACCATCGATACAAAGATATATAAAGAAAACTGAACACTCAAAAGGAAACTCCATCAAATGTAAAAGAACCACTATGGTCTATATTTCATTTATCCCATGCTATGTAGTATGACATGATTGCCATGTTACAACTCATATGAACAAATACTTACAAGATCTCAAATGTATGAGATCTACACACATCCCGAGGGGACCATGTATGATGCTTGAATAAATCGTAGTAGACCCCCACCAACACATCACTAGCTTACATCCATAATTATATAGGTGTATGCTAAATATATCTAAAACCTAATCACACACCCATTTAAAAAATAACTATTTATCTAATGGTCGACTGTTATAATGAAGTGTTCTATCTACATCATCCATTATCAGTACAAGTCTAAACATGTTCCCCCAAATATATATATATATATATATATGGAATATATATCATGGAAGTATTTATATAAATTTTTAGTAAAGAGTATCCATGGATTTAGGAACAAGGCATCAGTTGATGAATAACCACCAAGTTAAACCTTTGGTTCAACCAATAATCAACTCACTGACACCTCGTTCTATCAATGGTGTTACTTGGCATCCCAAAAAAACACCCAATCATGTTCTGGGTCCCTCAAATATTATATCATAAAATAACCATCATCATGATGACCATTAATCCTTATAAAAATGATATATATCATTGAAAAATAATAATCCACATTATTTCAACATAGGATGTCCAGAGTAAGGACAATATCAATCCTCTGATGTCCTAGTCCAACAACCTAAATTATCATGATGAGCCTCACACCCCAAAAAACGGACTCAAAACAATCAACTGATAGTCCATCACTGTCTTTGTGGATGTGTAAATTGGGGACCCACAATATAACCAATTATCAATATCATCACTTAGTGAACATAATCTATTTGGTCCTAAACCCATAACAAGTGGTCAACATCACCTTATTTGAGTCATATATGTTTTTAGATGACTCCAATGAAATGTTTGTCAATAAATGGTTATCTCAAATCTCCAACCAACCTAGGACACCTCATTTATCACCTTTTTCCCCAATGAACATTTTTCTAAATCACAATGTTCAACCCGACCTCATGTAATGTGGTCTATGACCCTATTCCGATAACATCTTCACATTAGTCAGATTTGTAGGTATCCTCATCCTAGTTATCATTATCATCCCATGTTTGTCAAGCGAATAACTACCTGATAAACCACATCTATTTATTCTAGGGGGCCCAAATCACATTAATACTTTAGTCAATAAAAACGCGTTCCCATGAAATAAATCAATCAATACAAACAATTATATTTTATTAAAAAAATAGAAAAAAAAATATTATTGCCACGTGGTCCTAGGCCCCTACATGGCTAGCCATGTGTAAAAAGATAGAGGAATTCACAATAGAATCTCAGTATATTACTTTTGTAATTTAAAACAATCAATTTATTAATTTTTATTCTCACTCAATCTCACACCCAACATGTAAATAACAAAACATTCATAACCCCCATAATATCATGGAGAAATACATGAACTATTTACCTCTTACTAGTAGGTGATTTATCATTTGATATATGCTTCTAATTCAAGCCAAATCTAAAGGAAACTACATTTTAGATGAACCCCATTATAGTAGGGTAGAAAATATCAAATTTATTTTCCATTCCATATGATGATACTATGAAAAAAGGAAAAATGGTGTATTAATGTTCTTATCGAGAAGATTCCATAACCACCAATAGATCATAGATCAAAGCTCGGATGATGGATTTTCCTCATTTCCTAGGGAAGAATGAAGTGATAGATTCCTTATTCGATTTTATAAAAATGGAATGAAATGGGGAGGAGATAACAAAAAAATCAGGAGGAAAAATTTTCTAATATCAACCAAATAAATTTCCTGCATGATTTGGTATTTCAAATTGGTTATCATTGCACATACCATGTGGTAATCTATTGCTATGTTCCACACATGCATGGGCAAGGTTCATGGCCTTCAAATCAATACAAAAACATCATGAAATACCACTATTAATAATTTTAGATGACACACATGACTATGAACCCCCACCATCACTATTTGATAAACCTTGTCCAATATTGTAGGTGGGTCTTCTGGTTACTCCTAGGAAGCCACATGGTTTTTTCAATCCAAGTGTCTTAGTCTAGACATTCCATAAATTGATTTTTCAAGCCATACCACTTTATAAACTCAACTAAAACCCTAAAGAAAATTTAAAATACATAAAAACCAACTAAGAAATTAGTCCTTGGTTTAGTAAAACTCTTGAAATTAGGTTCCAATAATAAAAAAGAATGTTTTCCAACTCAAAAAAAACAAAAAATTTAAAACTTGTTTAGGTTTTTTTAACCACTCAAAATCCAAATATGTTACATTAATTTTTTTTGAATAAATACCCAATAAATATGTTTTATTATTATTTTATTGATAATAATCTCTTTATAAAAATAAAGAAATTTACAAGGATTGTACTTCAGTAATATTATTTAATGAATTTAAAAGTTTGTGTTAAATGTAATGTAGAAAATTAAGGTAGTATAAATTTTATCTCTTTTGAAAAGTTATGATTAAGGGAATATAACACTTATTAGTTAATCAATTTTGTGATAATAATGATAATGATATTTTTATGGAATAGTATTTTGAAGAAAATATTTTTTAGTGATTTGATGGATTATGTAATCTTTTTTAGTGTTTACTGCATGTTTGGATCTATGGAATATTTTAAACAAAGTGTGATTTTATATTGGGAATAATATATATTTTTGTTAAAGATTTTTGGTGATCATGTTATTAAAATATTTTTAATGTGACATTATTAGAAAATATATATTGTTTTTTGAACATAATAATTATTTAGTGATCTTCCATCATTTTTTGGAATTTGAATTCATAGTGAAATATTTTGGATGAGTCATTTGTTTGTGTATATATTCGATTAATTATGTAGAAATATGGATATTATTTTATTAAATATTCTTACTATTTTGGTTTTTTGAAAATATATATAGAGTTGTGAGTATTGACTTGGAATTTTAGTTAACTATTTAATGTGATTTTGGCATAAAAATATTTTTTGGAATTTCAATGATTAGAGTAAGAAATGTAGTTTATATTCATCAAAGAACAAACAAAGGATGAAATTTTTAGTATGAAATTAAATTATATCATGTAAGTACCTTATCATTTGTTCACAGTCTAGATAGTAATGGAATTCCTCTAATCCTAAAAAATGATCTCGACATAGAAATTTTATCCACATAATATGATTTCAGAAGAATCAAATGGTCCCTTAAGTCATTGAACATTTATGGTTTTATAGTTGTTGAATTTATATTAATCATTAAAATATGTTTTTCCATTTACCTTCATCACCATATATCATTATTTATTCATTAATAATTCCATCCATGTCTATATATTCACTTTTGATATATGTTCTCTTACATGGAATCTATGTTATGTGATTATTCCAGATGTACATCATACACCCCATTCAATCATATCAAAAGTAATTTTTATTAACCATTCGCATGATGCGGTCTTTAATTAATATAATTTTAAAATTGAAATCACTATATTATAAATATCAAGTCTAAATTATAGGGACACAACTTATTAGGGGGTGAAACCTAACACCTATTGATTTTAAAAGAGGAACATCATAATAGATAGAATGTATGACATGAAACAAAAATATGTGAAGAAAATATTACATCCCAAGTCTTTATAATAAATTTATTTTTAAATAAATATAATCCCTTTGATAGCATACAATGAATTCAACCCCGAGTTTAAACGAAATACTATACTCTGTTAAAAAATAATTTTGTTAACAGTGTCATTATATCCTTTCCCTTACATTGGATAGTTTGAATTAGAAGAAATAAATTATTGATATTATATGTTTTTACATTTATAAAATAATTTCAATTGTTATATGTTTATTATAAATAAAATAAGAATCATTTGAAAGAAAAATAATAATTTTGTGAAAACTATATTTTTTCTAGATAACAAAAAATTGATCCCTTACACCAATTATTTAATATTATTTTTTGATATTTTTGAAATAATATTTGTAAAAATAAATTTAATTTCTTAAATCTACTTGTCAATATTATCTTTCCATGAATTTTTTATAATTTCATGAAAGCAATAATTTTATAATTAATAATGAAAAATATGGAATTTATTCTAAAAAATACCTTTTAGATTAAATAATTTATATTGTTAAATTATATTTTCTGTAAGTTTCAATGTAAAATTATAAAATATATATTAAAACTAACTAATTTTGGTCATTGGAAACAATTTAATATTGTATTTTTTTTCAAACTTTTTATACTAATACAAATTGTCTCATTGAAAACACACTTTTTCATCATGTCTACATTTATATTCTTGAATTTATTTCTGAAAAATATATGAATTGAAATTGAAAAATTGGAGTAAATATTTTCAATAAGAATAATTTATATTATCTAAAATATTTAATAAATTTTTTTCCATTATTATTTGAAAAATATGTAAAAATTAATTACCATGATTAAGGAAAAAAAACAGATTTATAAAGGGCATAAACTTAATCAATACAAGTTATGAAATCCATAAAAATTTAAAAATTTCATCTTAGGGACATAAAAAGTTTTAATTTTTTTAATAGAATATTCATTATAATTTTTATATTAAATAAAATGTAAAATTAAACCTTCCATTGTGTGTACGGCCTACTACCGCCACACGAACCGATGTAGTTTGTTTTCCAAAAAGTCCATCCAATGATGGATATAATGATAAATTTAAAATACGTATATGATATTTATGATATTATTATACTAATTTAATTATAATATCATATAAACCTTTTTACATTCCATTCTATGAGGGACACAATTATGTTTCTCTTGCTTATAGAGGACTCCCACCTCTTGAAGCGATGTGATGTGTTTTTGGCAAATGATATACATGGAAGGTAGTAAATATTTAATTTACGGATTATATTATATATTTATGATATCTAAATAATTATTAAAATATATATTAAAAATAAATTAATATCTTATATTCCAATAGAAATCAATAAATCACTTCTGTGAATATGTGGACTATCGACTCCACGCAACAATGTAAAATGTTTTTCATTTTTTTTACACGGATATTAATATAGAAGGATTTTATTAATATAAATTATATATTTAAAATAATAAATATTCTTTAATGTTTTTTTAATATTTACTGCCATTTAATTAAATCTTTCAAGAATAATGGAAACATCGTTCTTGCGTACATACACCATAAATCTCAATTGACTGTGTTATCTGTTTTCGATCTCTAAATTTTATAGTTTACTCTAAATAAAAATATAATGAATATATATTACATTTATATAATAATTTATCTTCAGGAAATAATGTAAACATTATAAAATTAAATTTAAAAAAATTCTGAATGAAAATATATATGAAAAATGGAACAATTATTAATTGGAATAATGATTTTGACAAATAATTACTAACAAATGTGTGTGAAAAGGATATAATTAAATCTTATATTGTATGATATATATGATTAATACTATTTAATTTATTTTTAACAAACATATATTTATTATATCGTATTTTTAAGCATATATAATTCAAGTCAAAAAAATGTTAATGTTTTATTATCTCACTTTTACTTCCGTGAAACACACACCGTAATCCCCACCTACTCCATTATGTGGTTTATATATTTCCCATTAAGATATGTTATATCCTAAATATATTTCTTTAAATAGTATTTAATATTAAATATAAACTTATCCTTTCATGGATCTTATGATTCAAATGTTATCATAGTGGTAAGGGATTATTTTACGATATTATCATAATTTGGGGTTGTTTTGAAGACTACCATGGTGGAATTATTTAATATTTTAATATTAAAATCAATATATATTTTTATTATATTTTTATTTATGATTTTTTAAAATAATTTTATTATTTTTCAACTCTATTGTACTATAATTTATTAAGATAATGATTTTAAAAAAAATCAATTTATTTATCTCTTTGGTCGAAAATCATTTTAATAAAAATCCATGTTTTATAAATTTCTTTTTAAAATGTTTATATACATTTAAAAAAATTATTTATGGTTTTTTATCAATTTTTTAATTTTTAAAATTTTTAAAGGAATCATTATGTCATTTTTAGAACAGTTCTCATTTGGATTTTAACAAAAATGTGAAAGAAATAATTATTTTAATGGGAATAGAATGAATATAATTTTTTGACTTTATAACCACTCTATGTTTTAATGATTATTTTACATAGTTAAACATTTTATTACTATGTAAAATTATTTTAAATATTTTTTGTGAACTTTTAGTTTTAAAATTTTTTCCATATAAATGTATAATTTTCCTAAAAAATGATTTCTTGATATTTTTATGATATTTATATTCATCACTGACATCATCCATCTATTATAATTATGATCCACTATAGATATTTTATTTTGATAACATATATTATATTTATCTTGATGGATTATGATTTATTTGGCTGGGGATGTACAATTTTATTACCCTTCGCCATATTACTCAGGATGGTTTGTGATTATTTTTATTTATTGTGAGTATATTAACATTTCAAATTTGATTTTTCAATTTGATTTTTCATGTTGACAATGATTCACCCCTTTAATATCTGGAATGAATTTGACCTATTATGTGATGGGTGGGGACCAAAACTATATAGAACCATGATACATTGGTCGGTCTCATGAGAGAAGTTCTCCTGGGTATTTGGATGAGGGATTACCCATTTATATAAGATATATTGGATCATGGTCTTGATGGTATAAAGTATTGTAATGAGACCTTGATGATTAGTTTAATATTAGTAACATTATTCATTACATCAATACGAATTCATTCATTAGTATTCAATGTGATTATTAGATTAGTTATAATATATTTTGGTATGTTTTAATAACATGTGATTATTTATAAGGAATTGTGTTATAATAAATTATTCCAAAAATATTATTCTCAAGATGTTGGTTAAATGAAATATATTTTAATTATATACATTTCCATATTGATTATTCCTTATTTATTTATAACTTCGATTGTATACATATAATTACCACGCATATGAGATTTCCCATTTTTTATGTTTTATTCCCCCCAGGATACCAGGATGAGTTATGTGATTTATATATAAGAATAGTCAATGATTAATAGTGGGATTTAATTTTTTTTTAAATTTAATGAGAATTTCAAATATTTATCTAATTTACAAATACTATTATCCAATTCATTCATATGGAATGTGATTCATTATATCTAAGGTCAAAGTAATAATGTAACCACTAGCTCTAGGATTCTAGTGTTGGGTTTGGAAAAGCATTATTTCTATAAATTTATCTAAAATAATTATTTCACAACCATACATATTATCTATTTAATTACTAATAAAATAACTTAATGGAGTGATAATTACATCACATGTCCGTAACACTTTCTTCACTGATGTATATGGGAAGATACAAAATAAAAATCAAGTTATTATTGCATTTATATAATTATATGTGATATTAGGAATAGATTTTACCTCTATGAATAGAACACATATCATTTAATGGTATAAGAAATTCATTTTTTATATACCAAATTATACCATGATATATAGGTTTTAGGAGTAGTTTTATCTTGATTTTCATATAATTATTAATACATGTGAAACATAAAAATTTCTAATGAAAAAAATATGATACCTTACTAGAGAAAATATTTTGGAACCCGAAGAGGGGGTTCACCACAATTAATTTGAAATTAATTTGTGATCAAATATAGAATTACAAAAACTTGTAATTCTATCTTAATTGATGATCTTGTTGATTATATCGTGCCATACAATCATTGTTTTCTAGGATACACATGAGAAATCTCTCCAGAAGAGATTCACACATGCCCCATATTCTCTAAACATCGCTATAGTACCATAGTGTTCTAGCATGGTTGATCCTGATCATTTTAATTATTTATAATTGATCATAAAATATTTTTATTGAATGTTAATGAGGCCCTGATATTATCTCAATGTATTGAGATAGGAGGAATAGAAAGAACATTATATATCTCAATATCTATCTAGATGTATTGATAGAGTCTCTATCTTTATTTTCACAACATGATTTGGTATGGAAGGTAATATTATTATGTATTCATTATAGTAGGTTTTGGGTTGGCATATAGCCTATAATACCTTAATAACTTTATAAATGTTTTGTTTCCACTTTTATTATTAATAAAAAATATTATAATTTATTTATTTTATTATGATAAAACTAAATAATATAAATAAATATCATTTATATCATTTTCAATCAGACCATAATGGTCGATCTAATACTTCTTAATGACATTTATGAATCCTCAAGTAATGAATATTTTTTAATAAAAAAACTATTCAGTACATTATTCAATGATAAATAAAATAAATTTATACTCACCATAACTTCTAAATAAAAATTGATTATTATTTAAATCACTTATAATTTTGAATAAATTTTTATAAAATAAGGGCAATCAACCAATCATGAATTAATATTATTTATTCAATATTTTTAAATTCTATTGCTGAATATAACCCTGATTGAATATACACTTGGCGTGGGACCCGCTGGGCCTCTTTCTCACTAACTTTAGACATAACCAGAAAAATTTTATGGTTTGAGTATAAAAAGAAGCTAATAAACACATATACAAATAAGTTACTCACACAACTATATCCAACCTCTTATAAACACTTACCATGTAATATAAACAGTTCATCTTGATATCTCAAATCAAAATCGATTAATGCAGGTTCATCAAACTATATCCTTGACATATATTTCCCGAAATTTATATAGTTGGACTATCCTAATGATCACATTAGATATTCATATTTATAATTATTTACCTTCCCACTAAAGGGAATTAAAAATCCACCTTCATCATGGGATAAAAGGTGTAAATCATTTCTCACAATTTCTATTAATGCAATATCTTTCATGACTCACCCAACGTATTGTACCTCGTCGTGAACATATGTCATCATAGTTTTCTTCAACACATAAAATTGCATTAGTTGTGAAATATATTAATGATAATCTTAAAAAAAATGCATCAATACACACATAAAAATACAGGAACATCCAATGACACAAAGAAATGTGGACTTCATATTGATGGGTATGTTCTCATAACCACATGACTTAGTGAATGAATATGGAAAACAACCTGAAAAGGTGTTTCATTTCCTTATGAGCCTCGTAGACCTTATTTACAATATCATCATTGTCCCATCATACATAGTCATGAGGCAATAAAAATATATTTGAGATCATCATTGTTGAAACTATAGGTTCTCATCATAATAGGGAATGGAAATGACCTTTATCTGTCACCCACAATATAATGAAATTATCCAATACACATTTCTCATAAAAGGGAAAATTAATATTTTATATTGAACATCGTTACTAATGATAAAATGTAATAATGTACAATGTATATCAGTTATAGAGCACTAACTCTATAATTCCCACCGATCTGATATTCTCTCACATGTCCAAAAGTGGTCGGTTACAAGACCTCAAGTGCTTGTCACCATACACTAGAGGATGCTTAATGGATTTGGTATGTGACATGTATCATTTGGAAAATATACCCCATGTTATAAATTAAAATACAAAGGAAATAAATTTATAGCACCAACATGAGTTTAAAAAAATAGTGGAAACTGTATGTAATATAGCTCAAAAGTAATGGGGAAGCCGATAAACTGGTGTTCAAGAATAATGTAATGACATGGTAATATGTATATAAATTTGAAAATAAGAACAATAGAAATAAAAGAACCAGTTGACATAAAATAATCCCAAAAGGCCCTGGTCCTGAACCCCATGTTTGACCCATCTACAAAATCATTCCCATCTAGCTAGAAACAATATCTGCTACCAGGTCCCTTTCCTTTGTCCAAACCTTCATCTGTGTAATATTATCAGGTACCAATAAAATGCCTAAATTAGGATTGTGCATTAAATAGTAGGTCAAAACATGATTTTTATACAAAACAAGCCTAATAAAAATTGTATTCAATAATTTGATAAACAACTGTATTAATTAATCTATTAATATAACACATCAATCAACATACTTTGGAAGCATGCCCAAATAACTCTAATAATTTATCATAACAATTCCTACCGTAATTATAATCCATTTAATAATCAAAAAACTGGAGAATCAAATTGGTCTAATAACACTATATAAACATTTTATTGTTGGTTTAGGTATATCCCTCTCAATATAATAATTATATAATAAAAATGGGACAACTCCCTATAAATTTTTTAGATCTTGGGACTAGGAAGAGCCCGCTCAATATAATCATTACAACATGGTTATCAATATATCCCATCTTAAATATCAATGGTTAATTGTTAAGATTACCATTTTTATTTCAATTAAACATTCATTTACATTTAACATTATCAAAAATCACATAAAGAAGAATTATATAATACCTTGGGATTCTATATCAATAAATCATATATAGTCTCATGTCTTTCTGAACACATTTTAAAAAACACATAATGCTATTATTACTCAGTGGTTTTCTCACAAAATATGTATCCATAAGCAATGTCATGTTAGTAGTTGGACCCAAAGGGATAAAAAATATATTCTAATCCATGATTTACAATAAACAAATGAATAATTTAATTAGAGTGCATGTTACATTTGAACAATAATAATATTTAATATACATCACAATTAAATATGATATAGGGTTATGTTGATACTCCCTATATTTAACTGGTGATTAGTGAAATGTTTTTAATGAAAAAATACAACAAGGAAAAATCCATTGAAGAACAAAAGAAGATACTATATCAATATAGTACATGATCAAAATTGTATAAATAATCCACAATACAAATATTTACACTTTAATAACATGGGATGATAGGATAGAAGTGAATCCAAATCGAGATAACTTTCTAGAGATTAGATATATAATAGGGATATATGGTGGGGAGGAAGAGACTCCTAGACCAACTAGAAATCATTATAATTTATATATGAGAGTGCTTCATGAATTTTAATGTAATATAATCCTACACATTTCTTACATAAAACCATTGTTTCTCAGGAATACACGATGTGTAATCCTTTCAAATCATTATTTTCCTCATTTTTTGATACATCAAGAAATACATCACATTGTGTTAATATTTATCATTATCGAGCTTTCCCTGGAATGAATTAGGTTCAAAAATTTCTCCCACATTACATAATGAAGCAATTCAAAACCTATGTTGTTTAGGAATTACACTTTCTATAACATGTACACATTATGTAATTTTCTAGTGAACAATTTTCCATTGAGCTTTTATGAAAGTTCCCAAACCGATTCTAATGACATCGAAACTCACAAGAATCCCTCGAAAGACCATTTAACTTTATTACAACTAGAATTAATTAATTAAAATTTACATAAATACATAAACAATAGGTTATTTCAACAAAAAAGGAACTTCATCTCTTAATAAGACACAATAACCAAGGTGTAATGACAAATTAAATTCAAATGAATGAGATTAATGGGAAAACATAAATAGGGATGTACCAAAAACAATATGCGATATTTAAACCTCAAAACCTTATAAATGTCCATCCTCAAGCTGCTCTAAGAATCACTATGGGGTCTCCGTGAACAATATTTCCCCTAATGGTCTCATATCTGACTCCCTCTCCATGTTATTCTCCCGAACATTCCCATGCTTCCACTCCAATCAAACCATAGGTATAGAACTACCCATATATACCTCTCACAATGGTCTATAATTCATATAACATTATCTATAAATGAATCACCATCACAATGATCAAAATCCATATTTTCCACCACAAAGGAGTGGTTTAGAAAATATATTTAAAGATGTGACATGTAAATTATGTCATTCATTTAAATATAGCATTGTTGAGGGGATAATTGTAATGCAATTAGACCATAACTATACACCTTCTCAATTGGGCTGAATAACATGGGAGCTAGCTTTTCCTAGTTCCTTATATTGCATTTTTCCAAATTATGTGGCTCTCAAAGGAATATATGATGACCTAAATGGAACTATAGAGGTCATTAGAATGGAAAACATATAATTTCATCCTGCAATGTGTGTTAACCAACCACATCATAAGCATATTATCCTATTTAGATATATACATCATCATACTCAGACCAACATGTGTTGACTCACGTACCTCCAATCATTGAAGAGGAAAACTACACAACTTATTATACAAAGCCTCAGAAGGTGTAATATAGACTGATACCTAGAAGCTTATATTATATTAAAACTCCATGTGTGAAATATGTTTCTCCCGTGAATCCCCTAAATTCAATAAAAAGGATCATAACATATCCTCCAAATAGTGAATAGTTTATTAAGATTAGTCATCAATATGAGGATAATAGTATGTGGTCACAATAACCTGTGACCCCAGAACCTTATGAATACCCTTCTAGAAATTTGATGTGAAATGAGGATCTCGATACAAAATGATATTGTTTATAACTCCATGAAATTGAACTATATCATACACATATAGACAACCCATATTTTATATAGTGTCGTTCTCTCTTATATTCAATAAGTGAGGATCCATTTTAGTTGATCCATGATGAGCCATACTAAATCAATCATACAGGTGTTACTAGGTAATCTTGTCTCAATTTACACTATCAAATCATCCATTTAATATTAGGAATTAGAAGTTGCATTTACAACCTAGCAGGCCTGTGATTCTCCGCTTTCACATACTAGTTGATGAAACATATCACCAATAAGATCTCAAAATTATTATTTAATCCCAACCACCTGTACTGTCTATGGAGGTCATGATACTTCTCTTCCAAAATATATTGTACCGCCCATATGGAATCATGAAAATCCATTATCATATCCTTGTGTAATCCTATATGAATTCAAACTCATAGACAAACATGAAGAGAATTACCACTTCCAATAGACTATCCTAATGCTGTCTTATCACTATATAAGATGTATCTTAGAACTACTCCCTCTTGATCTTATAATTTCTCTATCATAATATGGTACAATACAATAATTATAATAGAAGTTGAATTTAGGGTTACTCGTCCCTGAGACTCCTAAACATATAAATAAATTTATGAAAATAGGGCGATTACCCACAAATCATCGTAAGAATTTTTCACTACATCTGTATGTGTCGTCCGTTTCAAATCATCAGCAACAACGTTTCCCTTTCCTAGTGTTTAAGAAAACTCAATGTTGAAATTTTTATGACATTACACCAACATCCCCTTCAATAGTTTCATGTCCTTTTGAGAAAATATGTACATAAGACTCTTATAGTCCATGTTTATAAAAAAATCTCTCACCCATTAGATAAAAATCAAACAACTCAGGGAATGTACCATTACAACTAACTACATATCATGAGTAGGACAATTCCTCCCATAATTTATCATTTATTTGGAGCCATATAAAACCACTCAATCATCCTACATCAGAAATTATCTGAGCAGAACACTATATTAATTATACTATATAGTACATATTATACCCATAATAGTAAATGTGATGATAGTTGATGTGTATATAATTCCTTTAGCTCCTAAAATATATATAAAAAACATACAAAGAATCAAAATTCACTACCTTCATGGTCAGGCCAGACCTCAACGCTACCATATGGGAGAAGTCCTATATAATGTAACTATAATAATCTTCAAAACCAAGAAAACAATGAATAATGAGGATTTTTTTGGGATTCTCCCATGACACCATAGTTTTAGAATTATCTGGGTCCACTAACTCTCCTAACTCTAAGTTGAAGTGGAAAAAATGTGCACATTATCAATCTTCAAACATTATTTACTTATTTTGGCATAAAGATATTTAATTATCAATGAACTCAAGAGGATTTAAAGATGTTTGGCCTGATCATCAGATGATAGGGAGTACACCATTGTGTCATTGAAAAAATCTACTACAAACTGTTCAAGAAAATATGAAAGATAAGATTCATCAAATCCACTAATACCACTAGTCCATTTTTCAGACAAAACAACATCACAACTAACTCATACAATCAATACATATTTATAAAAAAAAATATATGGTATGCATTAAGGTCTCACACTTAAATAGGGGTATAAAAATATCACATCAATATTAGGGAAGATCGTAAAATGTCTCATCTAATCAAGGTTATTTTCGGTACCTGGAGTACCATATTGGTTCTTGACCAAAATATGGTTCATTCTTCGATCCACACATATTCAAACATTACCATCAACCTTATTGTAGAAAACGACAGCTGAACCCCAAAAAGATATACTAGGCCATGTGAAACATGTAACATTCATTTCAATTAATATAACTTTTATTTCCCCAGTATCATCTAGTTCCCTTAAATTTGGCTGTATTGAAATAGGAATTACTCTGAGGACAACCTCAATCATGAATTGAATATCTCACTCAAGATGTATATGGTTGATCTCATCCAAAAATAAATCCAAAAAACAATCAACCTTTAGCAAAAAATAATACCATTTCACTATGCCATCATCCAAAATAAGGCTTTATATCTGTGCCATGAAAAAATAAATCTACACCTAATTGGTACCACATGACTAGCCTAAATACCCCACTCCCCCTGTTGATAATTCCTTCCACCATCTATATATAGTAAGGAAACTCTCCTCAAGTACGGGTCAACATGATCCCAGTATATGACTTAACAATCCAGACCAATAATGAAAGAAAAACATTCCCTTCTAGTGAAAATGGTTCCTAAAATTGATGGTAACCACCAATCTCTTCATGACGCACCTTTAATAATTTGATATTATCTAACAACACTACCAACATTGTGTTTAGGGTTAAAGGACAATCTAGAAATTCCAAAACTAATCCAAAACAATTTTCAAAAATATAAAATAAAAATTAATGTGAAGCACTTGAATAAAAATGCAAGGATATATGATATAAGTATCATAAATATGAAAGTGGAAGGTAATGCTTCCACAATATTCAGAGTTTTCATCATGAAATGAACACAATCATCCCATATAGCTTGGGATCTAGACCGACTCCCATCAGTTATTCTTGATGCCTTGTACTACCACTTCTACACTAGGGTACCATGCCCCCTGCATCAGCTAGATCATCATGTGGAACTTTAACTACAAGTCTACTATGTGTTATAAATGTTATTTAATTAATTTAGTAGCTATCTCAACCCTTAAAAAATCTATTTCATGATAAATGTTTAAGAGACACTTGAATATAGCCCATGTTACTGCAAACATTCCAATCTAAATGTGTGTACGAATACTATGGGTATTTGTGGCCAAAATTTCCACACTAATAACATTGAAACAAGACAAGATTATGATATGGATTACCATATCCCTAACATCCCTAACCATTGAATCTAGGAAAAAAATATTATTGTGACATATCTTACCACTAGAAGGAGAGCTCCTTCTTCAACCTGCTGAAATGTCTTGACTACTTCTTAGTTCCTCTCTTATATTCCCTTCTAGGATGAGTGGGTAATTAATAATATATAAATAGATAATCATAGTGGAAAAATTACTTATTATATTATCTCATAGAGTTTTTTTCCTTAAATCATCTCACCATGGAGATCTCATCAATAACTAATGATTTCACAAAGGGATGCCTTCTAGTGATTTGTTTAGAATAATCCATCACTGACATTCCCTTCTCTTTCAGATGCGTGAACTCACGATTATTACCATTCTTCAACATATTTTTATTGATGTGTATCAATAAATATTCCATGAATTACTACTATGATAACCCCCACCCCCACCCAGCATTCTCTAAAATGTCCCTCTAATTATTGGTGGACCCAAAAAGAATATACACAACAAGATTCACCCTCCTATAAACATTTATCTCAATATGATCATATGTAATTAGATATATCTCAATATATAGCTCAGAAACATGGTATCATCCTTCTATAGATACCTTTGGTTGATGTAAGACCTAGAACTCTCTAGATAGCTGTTACATCGAAGGTACAATACGAACAATCTACCTTTACATGGATCACATTACCCTAAAAAAGCAACCATGATGTTGGAAATCCATATGATCCTAAAGGGATATATAAAGCATCAGTTGAGCTTTGTTAAGAGCGTGATGATTTACACTCTCCTGAAACTCATATTGAAGAAGGTGATGAATAATTTTCTCAATAAGGCAATCAAACTCTCCAGATCATTGGGGGAAATAATGTTATCCTCAACATGCAACAATAATGAAGAACCATTAACCCATGTCACATTAAACAAGTCATATTAGTGTTTTTTAATGATTTAGTAGTTTATTTCATTCTATATATCAGTTATATTTTTTATATCATACCATAGTTCATTTTTGAATTTATAAATCATATATAGTAAATATGTTCCTATTATGTACAATGCACGTTTTTATATATCCCTATGGGTCTAGAATGATGCATGTATTCAAATATCATGCCATACTAGGCCATGAGTATAAATTTTATGAAATAATAAAATCACGAAATAATAAAATTACACAACATGTGAATGAATTAGGGTGAAATAACATCTACTATAACAAGTGAAGAACTAAAACAAAAGTCATATCCTAGGGCACAAGGATTTACACCCTACATGGGTTAGATAATATCTTGAACAAGCTCATTACCAAGTCATGAAACATCCTAGTATCCTTTAGATAATTTCTAAATTGTAATGAAATTGAAAATAAAAACCTCATTTGATGCAACATTGTAACATCCCTCGATCCGACACACTCTTACGTCGGAAGAACTGGTTATTAACAAGAAATAAAGTGCACCCTTATCTATGCTAGAGGCACTTGACTATTAGTGGGATGTGTTACATTTAGTTGGGATACAATAACCCCTGATATAATGTATAATACCATAAGATTAATTGGTTAAAAAATAAATATTTAACGGAAATGTAGTGGAAAGTGTCTGGAATACTGCTTGACCGTGAAAGAGAATCCAATAAACTTGTAATAAAGAACCATGTAATGACAAGTTGAGATTAATAGAAATGGGAAAATAAACATAATATAAATAAAATAATCATATGAAATAAAATAATCGACAATGTCCCTTGTCCTCAACCCCTTTTTAGAACCATCTCTCATATCTCTCCTATCCATCTAGCAACAAAATAAGCAACAAGGTCATTTTCCCTTGTCCAAACCTTTATTCATTCAATCTCCTTAGGTGTGAAATAGAGACCCGCATAGAGTGTGAGTAAAAATAAATAGGATGATACCAATATTTAAAAAGAAAACTAGTATGCTAATAACTGTATAAAATAAAGTAAAAATTAATTGTATGTTTGTTAATCAATTAATATAACACATCAATCTACCTACATCAACATCAAAGATAAAATATATTTGAGAATGTTGCACAACCATTCCAACCATAACCATAAACCATGGAATTATATAAAAAATGGGAAGAGATCTATGTATAGGAATTTTAGCCTCATGTAATAGACTTATATATAAGAATTTCATCATGGGACTGGGATGAACCTACTAAATATAAGCATTGCATCATAAAACTAGGTCAAACCCATTATATTAAAATTTCAGAATTGTACTTGTTAAGCCTGATAAATATAAGCATTATAAATTCATTTTGGGTGAATTCCCTATATAATAATTGTAACATGGGACTATATAGAGCCTGCCTAATATAATAATTATATTAAGTATATTAAAATATCAAATCATAGAAATAAATGGCTAATTAACAAAAATTGATATTTTTCACACACACAGATATATATGTATATATATCATACGATAAATTTTCATATCAATAAGTTGAAAAAAAAAATATAGAGGGATTCTATATAGAATAATCACCTACAGTCTTATTTCATCCTATAAACACATTAAACCATCAACTATATTCTTATTACTCAATGGTCTTCTCACCCAATGGGTAGCAATAAGACAAGCCACATCAAATGTTCAACCCAATGAAGTCCCAAGAATCTATAAAAACATTATTTATCATCAAACAATAATGAAATTAATTAGAGTTCACATTACATTGTAATAATCATAATATTTCATTTACTTTTATATTAAATATTCCATACAGTTAGGTTCATACTCCCTTCCATTAACCAGCGATTATCATAACATTACCATTAGAACCCATCAACATGGATGAAGGTGAATAAGATTAAAATAGAAAACTATATCAACACAATTCATGATAAAATCCAAAAAAAAAAGACATGAGGATAACATGAAATAAATGATTGATCATATTATAGATGTGTATGGGTTATTAAACTTTTTAACCCTTTACTGTTGGGTATGAGGAAGCAATTTCATGGGAAGATGTATAACATGTGTCACTAGAACCAATCCGCTATATGATTATTCAATACCAAACATTTATGGTGTTGGGTCAATGTATATACTCTTCCTTTTTCTAGATGCATGTTGGATCTATCTATCATGATATTGATCCTTAAATATAGTCTTCTTCTCTTAAGCCCTTAATAAAGAATATGTTTTTTAAAAAGGACTTAACATCTTGTAATGTTAGTATCACATTTACAATTATAAATATGTCGTTAACAAATATTGTTATTAATAAAACTATACTCCCAATATACTACTTTTAAATACACATATCACATTCATTATTTGTGAAACCAAAATATTTTAAGGATTCATAAATTTGAAAATACTACAACCATGATGATTTTTTTAAATCCATAGAAGGATTTAGGTAAATATTACACATTTTAATCAATTTAAAGACACAAAAAACAATCTGGATGTGTCATATACACATCCTCAAGGAGGAGAACATTAAAAATAATTGTATTGACATCCATTTTTTAAATCTAATTTTCATGGTAATATAATAAAGAATGTTTTATTTATGAATTTAAACATGATAACTAGGGAAAAGGTTTTTTTGTAGTAATTTTCATGCCATTATCCAAAACCATTATCCACTATCCATGTTTATAGGTATTTACCATACCTTCCATGTCTAGTTTTATTATGGAATACCCATTTATACACAATGTGATTTGTATCAACTTGTGGATCAATAGACCCCAAACCTAGTATGGATACATAGTACCCATCCTAGAAATCATGGATTATTTCCATATTATAGCTTATACACAATTTAATACCTTTTATATGATATAGAACCATTATTTTCAATCAATAATGAGTCGTGATCATCAGTGACTAGATAACCATATCCCTCTTCTAAACATACCTATTTAGCAATCATACATGAAACTTATGTTTCAAGAACAAACACTTCCATGAGGACCTATAGGGTCTGTTCCCATAATAAATCTATTGTTTCCCAGGAATCAACATCATATAAGTCAATATTTCTCCCACAATCCTCTTTGAGGTAGTACACCTTCTCTAGAAATTGAGAATGTATAACAATTGTTTCATTCTTGTTTTAATAATTTTATAAATAATATCTCATTGTATCCTTACTGTTAACTATAAATAAACACTCAGTGCATCATTTTTAAAGTTTTTACTTGATCTTGACATAACAAAAACCTCAAAAAACATTGCATTGGAATGTGATGAAACCTATTTCACTCAACTCCATAACTCGAAGTGAATATTGTTTTCCACTATAGTTGCTACTTGATTTAATAAGTATGATGTCATGTTTAATATATATTAATGAAAGGATAATGGACAGACTTCAATACTTATCATCGCCCTTATCATGTCTAGTACTGTATTGTTCATCCATTCACTAACACCATTCCACTTTTGTTTATAAATTGGGATGAGCTAAGAAAAATCACATACTCAGATGGAAATATGTTAAAGTGTTTTCTATGATATCCACCACCATGATCTGATCGATGTTTCTTTATCTTGTTATAAAAATGATTACAAATATCATTACAGAACTCTTTGAACATAAAAAATGATTCAAAATTATACCACATCTACTATATAGAACCATGACCACTCAATTAATTGGTAAAAGTAATGAAGCATGAGAACCCACCTCATGAATCCACTTGAAAAGGTTATCAAACATATCTATGTACCAATTCTAGATGACATGTATCATTTTCCCCTTTAACATGAAATTGTGGTTTGGTGATCTTTCTGTATAAACATGTAAGAAATATTATTAGTTCATTAATGTCAAAAGAGTCTAAAAACCCATCTTGATAGAACATCATCAAATTATTCTCTTTTACATGACCATGCCTATGATGTCATAACTGGGTTACAAATACGTCATGCTCATTTGTTTCATTTTTAATTGTCAGTATTTTAATTTCATAATTCAAAACATAAATTACACCATTTAATTATGACATACCATAAAATATACTATTTTATAAAAGTACCAACTCTTATTTCCAAAATTAAAATTAAATATATCCATGTCTAATGTGAAATGGATTTGATGTTCATGGTACATTGGGCACCTATTTATAATTATTTTTAACCAAAATCTATCTTTTTATAAATGTGATATGGTAGTCTACAACGGATTTAGAAGCTAATATCACTCTATTGGTAGTCCGAAATCCACCAACCCTTTGGGATTCATTGGAAATCTTCTTAGTAAATAACACACCCACACCCTGACCTTGTTTATTGTTATGGATGGAAATACTATTTTAGTGGCTTCATTTTCTCACAAATGACATACCACATCACATTTCATTCATTCCTACCCAATATTATTCTTATAGGAATTATAGTGCTCTATATACATAGATGTTGGATAAGACTTGGGACCCTTTTCCTTGTTCATCTTCTTATATTCAATATAATGACATATTTTTTTTATTCCCAATGTATTTATCTACCTGATGAATAATAGTATGAATATTTGGAAGTTACTTATCACTATTTCTAATATTATAATTCATAATAAAACTGGATATTTTTTCAGGTAGTTATTACATAATGATATCTGTATGCAACTCATATAGGATCTTGAATCCTATGATTTTGAGGTGCCCAATGTAGCCAATCATCATAACTGCTTGTGACTCTAATAAGGCCAAATATAATAACATACACATGTACTGTTCATTTGAGATATCATATAACATTGATCTCACCTTATATTGATAGATATAATGAAGGTGATAAACAATGATATATGTATTCATATCCACATATTTATTTAGAGCCTCAATGAAAATGGAAGATAGCATGAAACATTTTACATAAATTGAATCAACTATATCCCTAAAATAGAGATATAATCTATCCTCACTATCCAATATAGGAAGAAACATATGATGTGGGGTTTTAATCATGTATAACTCTCATTTGTGAAATAGTATAATCTGAAAAGACATATTAAATTCTTGGAAATTCATGATGGCTATAATGTTATCCTTCTATTTTATATATCACAATGATATTATCGAAGCCATTTTGTTTTACATCACTGAAATTAATGTTTTTATAAATATTACATGTTTAATTACAGTTTTATAATGAATTTTAAACTAATTAAATTCCATAATTCTCCCGCAATTTTTTCAAAACCAAATGTCCCTCGTGATAAATTTTATAATATCATGTCACATAGATAATGTAGTATTAAGTATCCATATTCCCCTTATAATTAGAAATGTATGATCCTAACATATTATTAGTAGGTTCTTGGATAGTTGTAACAATTCAACTACATTAAATCGATGTTCCTTGGCTAGTGGAGTTCATCCCCAACCGTGAAACCCTGAATAAATATTTTATCAAGCCTTTACTATTTGTTTCTCCAAATATTTCATGGTAAATAAACCATTACTATGATATAATTTATGTCAAACCATGAATTCTAGATAAAAGTTTCATGAAAATACCAATCACCGCAACATGGGTTCATCAACTACTTAGAACTATGAGGTAAATTCTAACTTCAGTAGTGGAAGGTTATACCAACTTAATATTTTTATTGATGTATTTTTCATTATTATAATTAAAGACCATTTTTTCAATTTTTTTAATATTAAGTGGATTTCACTTTATTGACCAAACAAGAGTGATCAAACATTCATATATAATCCAATTATATTTTCTTCCACATTGTCTTCTTATTAATTAATTTATTAATGATCATAAGAAATACACAAACATATATAATTTATAATAAAAATCATAGAAATAGAATATTAGTGGAATGATCATGTGATTATATAATGGTTATTTTATCTAGAAGATGATATACTAACCATAAACCTGATGAGAAAACACCTTAAACAGTAGCTTGGTTTGTGTTGTAACATTTATCCATGTATCCTTTGTATCACGATGATTGGTTTCACATAATATTATGGACTTAGAATCCCCCATATTAGTTTGGAGATTCATCCATGTATTATTTACTCACATAGTGGTGAGGGGATCCAATATACTGGGTAATGGGGTTTACATAAAAAGTAACCACAGGCACACATGCCACTACATTATACGAATAATGTGATGACATGTTAACCATTAATATTAAATTAATTATAATAAATTAAAATTAGCTAATCATATACCAATGGTGGTTCTAATTCAATTATCATCAACATATCATGAAATGAACATCAATTCTAAATCCAAAAATCAATTACTTCCATTCATTATTTAATTAAAATAATTCAGCATGAGTTAATACTATAAATCCAAAATATTATAATTTTGTTTAAACATATTTAACTCACCATAATCTATAATTAAAAAATTAAAATTATTTAAAATTATTTATGTAATAATTTGTACTTGGAAGAAACTAAAAGTTCTAATACAAAATATAACAAGGAATTGATTTAATATTAAATTATAAATACTATGTCATTGAGTATACTATCAAATAATTGACACATGTAATACATGTGAATATATTTAATTATATATTTAAATTTTCTCCATATAAAATTTGGAACACTATCAACATAATATTACATAGAGTTTCCTATAGTACATGTCCCATGTCCATTTCACATGCCAAGGGATTGGTTTTGTTGCCCATCATGGATGTGTTTGATGTAGAATGCATGTTTCCCATCATACATAGAATATGAAATATGAGTTTAATGTAATTTTTACCCCTATGTATTGTATCTGATTTACATCACATTGGGAATCCTAGTTATCTCAGAAATGATAAAGAAAGTACAACAAATCATGTGCAATCATGACATGACAAGTAGATGCTCATGTTATGTGTTAGCCAATCATGATCTTCATAGGGTCCTAGTTTTATCAAATATAAGATATGATTTTTTTCATTTCTGACCTAATATATAGAGATAACAATTAGATAAAATATAAAAAACATTCATTAATGATGTAGACATAGCGTTGTCGTGTTTTGTTTGGATACAACCATCACACTTTCAAATGGTGTTTCATGATGCTTCTTCATTTTAATCTCAAAATTTTATTACTTTTATTAGTGAGACTGTATAATGGAAGAGAAAACGATAATCTAGTATTAAATATAATTCATTTTATGAAAAACAAAATCAGAACACATATGAAAATATATTAATAGTAAATAATTATCAATGAAACACATGATCACTTTGATATCAATCGTGTGTTTCGAGGTCATTGAATAAACCTTGAATAATATGAACAACTAATACTTTTTTGACATATTTTATGAGTAATTATTGATGCACATGAAAAAAAACATATATAATGAAACCATAGATTACATGACTAGTAAAAAAATTCAGAACTACAGAAAGAGGATATTCACATATAATATTAATTAATTTACAAGTAGATATAGAATTACCTAAACTTGTAATTATACCAATTTGGATGATCTAGTTAAATATAAATTAATATATAATCATTTTAATATAGTATAAAAGTGATAAAAATCCCTCTATAAGTGATCTAAACATGAACCATGTTCTATGAACACTGTTGTAGAATCATCGAGTTCATGCATGACAGATCTTGGTCACTTTCATTATTAATGGATGATCACAGAATAATTATTCTCAAAGGTAGAAGAGATATTAATATTCTCTCAATGTATCAAGTGTGTAGGATTTGATAGAATATTATATATCTCTACATTTCTCTCTTGGGATTGACATAGTCTCTCTCTATCTATTGTGCACGAAAAGATCGATCATCGAAATTGATAAAAGGATAAATTTTTTATGGTCAGACCAGGGTTTGAAAATTGCACACAATCACATTCCAATTTTATAATTCTTATTGAACCCATGTCCATTAATAAAAATAATAATATTACTAATCTATTTAAATTTGAAAAGCATTTAGAATAAAAATAAATATCACTTATACCATTTCAAATTCTACTATTAATCTCAGTCCACCTTCTCTCATCGACAGTTACCAATCCTTGAATAATGGAAACATACATAATAATAAATATCCTTTGATTTTTTCTAATAAATATTAGAAATATTATATTCTAAAAATCTTTCAAATAAATATTTATTAATTTATTATCAGACTGATTATTTTTAATAACATCCAATTAAATCATTGAGATAATGACAAACCTAATAAATATTGTTTATTATAACTTATAAAATTCTATAAAAAAATTGAATAGTTATTCTAGATACACTTAGTATGCAACCCTTTAGTACTCCTTATCAATGGAATTAATAATAATCACCTAAAGTCCACAATCAACATTATGTAACATGATTAGTAACCCATAATGAATGAATTTAATTTCTCAATAATGTCTAACCTCTTACAAACCCTCACCATGTAATATACACCCTTTGTTATGTTATCTCAAATAAACATGGTTATATATTGTTGCTAAAAATAGATATTCTTCAAATATCAATCTTTAAATTTTAAAACACATACATTCCCACTGAACAACATGACCTTGGAATTTTAATGTTATTTGAATTCCCACCGATGGTCCTGGAATAAAACATTCATCAAGAGATACAATGGATAAATCCTTTCTCGCATTATACATTACTGCAATATCACTTATGATATACCCAATTATCATAAATCATAATGAATATATGTCATTATATTTTTAATCAACACATGAATGTTTAAGATTCATGATATCCATTAATGACAACCATAATTTCAATGGATCAATGATCATATCCCCAGATAGAATCTTCTAATGCCAAAAAATTATTTAATTTAAGATTGATGAGATTATTCTCATAAATAATATCCTAGAGATTATTATGGGAAAACAATACTCTATTTTTTATCAATGGATTATGATCCAATTTCCCTGGAGAGCCTATATATTTGATGCATGATTAGACAATACAAACTGTCCAAAGAATATATATTCATGAACCTTATTATTTCAACTCTAGTTTCTCATCATAGTGGGGTACTACTATGACCTTTAATTATGAAATATTTTCTTAGGACATTATATCTAAAAAATTTATAAAAATGAGTATTCATGATTTGAAAAGAAACATCATTAATATATAAAATATATAATCACATACGAAGAATTATTTTTAGCATACCAACCCCAACCTGATCATATATGATTGTAAGGATAATTTTGAACTCCATATAGATGTTACATCCATTATATGTGATTTAATACCTAATAATATGGGTTATTAATCTCACCTGGTTTAAGATATACTAAAAATTACATATACTGAAATTATATAGAAACATTTTGATATATTTTTATAATAGTTTAACTGTATTTACCCAGATCATGATGTTATGTTTCCTATTTAATTCATACATGGTGTTATGCCTATATCCAAGAATACTTATATAACAAACCTTATTTTATTTTATGAATTATTGAATCACGTATGATAGAATTTAGAAAGGGGTTTTATTTGAAAAACGTATTCAATATATGGTTCACCTATCAATTATTTTAAAAAAAATTGATAGATACTTGAATTTTTCAATTGGTTATCATAAGGACAATTAATTCATGATAAAAAATAAAAAACAATTACTCTATATTGATTACCTGTTTGATACAATTAATGGGGGATAGTGATAGAGAAAATATTTTCAATTAATTTATATTTAATATCATTTTTTTAAACTCACAAAAGTGTTCCCCTATGATGAATTGTTTCATTTTTATGATTTTAGTGTTATTTTGAGCTGAATAGTAAAAACTGGCCATTTTGAATATTTAATAGTTTTAAATTATTTATGTATATTAGATATAACATTATCTACATTAATACAAATTGAAAAATTATTTCTTTTCCAAATTCCAGACATCTAGGTATTCATTTACGTTTTTTTGACAAAAAGTTGAATCAGCCATATGGAGGCTCAAAAGAAACTCACAAGTGGGAGAAAGAAAACTGTTTTCAGTTCTGCCTTGTTTTGGTGTTGGATCCATAACTCATTTCTGGTGGGTTCAAATATTGAGATATTCGGTGGATATACTCACAAGGAGTTTTAGCACATCTTTAATGAAGGGAAGGACACGGGATTCGGCCATTTTAGGGTCCATTAAAGAATCATAATCCTTCAGTTGGTGTTTTGGAGAGTTTGATTGGACTGAATAAATGATCAATGTAAAAGATACATAACTCTTGTAATACCTGTCCAAATAAAATGATATTTTTAGGGGACACATACAAAAAAATTATGAACAACATTTAAGAAGGGATCAATGCGTGAAAAGGTCATTTATTTGGTCAAAAACGCGACAACATTCGGAGGACGGAAATCTGGTTATAAAAGGATGAGAGCTCCCCCTCCTCAACACATCTGAATCTCCATCCCATTCCTTCTGGGACACCAAGGAGAAGAACATCTCAGCTATTTCTTTTATTTCTTTTATTTTAAAATGTCTCTCATATACTACATTATCTCTCTTACCCCATCTATGGAGGTGTAGTTTCATTTGAGTGATCAGAAAGAGGGGAGGCTGGACCTATGTGTTGTGTTTGAGTTTTTGTGTTTGAAATGAATAAAATTTGTTATTCATTATTCTTCTTGTTCCAATTCTTAATTCAGTATTAAATCCCGAATGTGGTTGTGTTAAGGTTTTGATTCTGAAATTATAAATTGCATTGGTCGATGATCACATCTCCCTCCACCAAATTCTAATTTGTATACGGTGGAACATGATTAGGGTTGGGTAGTGATTGTTCGACGGTTGTCAAGCACGTGTGTAGGATTGTATGTCGAAATCATGATTTATTAGGAAACAACAATTCCTGTTATGGAATTCCTCTAATTAATCTAGATACCATCTACAACCTTAAATACATTGGAAGAAGGATAGACCAATCTAATGTTTTAGAAAGGAAAATTCTCATCACATCTCTTTTACTAGTTTAAGGAAGAAGAGGAGATAAAATTTGGAAACCATGATGGCACAACACTTTGTCTTGTCGAACCCAATCTGATCACCGTCTTTATAATTTGTTAAAATCAATCAATTTCTATTGTTTGTTTCTCTCATAGTCATTCAAATTAATTAAAACCAATCTTTTTATGAAAACCAACATATAATGACAACCTTGTTTTGTGTGCACTCCTCTTTGGGAGACTACCTAGGATCAACTGCTATACTATACATAGGTAAATAAAATATTTTTTGCCACGCCCCATGACAGACGTGCGTCAAACATGGCGCCATTTCCGGGGAGGAAGATCCACAACCTATTTGTATATATTTTACTTTTTAAAATTTAAAAATAATTTTTAAAAAATAATTCTTTTTTCCATGATGTTTTCAAATTCAAATTTTTATGCATGAGAAGATTACTCACAGGAGCAATATCAAGAACCATAAATTGATTATTGTGATCTCAATGATCAGGTTGAAAGGATTAGTAATAATTTGGTTGATTTGGGTAGCAAAATGGAATGATCATTGGACTATGTTTGTGCAATGATGGAGCAACCCGAACCTGAGCCGGAGCAAGAACATGACATTGTAGTGGAAGAAATTTCACCACTCATCATTGAAGAACTAGAGGAGGTAAATGTTGAGGTACCTGAAGACTCATTCATCATAACTCAACCAATTCTACCCGAGATTGATGAGAAAGAAGACGACTTCCCTACTGAGCTACATATGGGAGATCAATAAGAACTTGGCGAATTTTGGAATGAATGTGAGGAACTTATTGATATTCCCAAGTCTTGCAAACAAGAAGATCCAGCACCGCGGAAGGAAGACACCACCAAATTGGTGGTATTTGAAGTTAAGATGGAGGAGCCCAACTAAATCCCTCCATCCAGTGATAATCAAATCCAAGAGGCACATTCAACTGAAGAAGTGATTAAACCAGACCCAACTCAGGGATATGATCCTTCCATGTACTCTACCTTTTCTGATTTCATTCAATCTGAATTGAGCATCACACCTTATAATTTTGAATTTTCAGATTTTATCAGTCCTTACATTGCCTTAGAAGAAGATGAAAAACAATATGCACCTGTTGAGGAACACCTGGAGCTCCCTGAAGATATTGATCATCTACTTGAGGAAGTCCATGAAGAGATACAAGTGTCCATGCATGAAGAACCAAATATAAAAGCTTCCTACCTTAAAAGGGAAGATTTTGAAATTAATATTTCAAATTTAAATGTTGAATTTCCCATTGATTATTCTTTTCATGAAGCACATCTGGAGAAACCAATATATTCTGAAGAAGACGTTGCACAAGTATCAACTGAAGAGGAGGTGGTTCCATACTTCATCCTACCCCTTATATGCAATTGGATCATAATTGTGAAGGGGGTAGATGTGGTGTACTCTATACATGGAATTATCCTCAGAAATGAAAAAGTACATACTGGAAAGAAGAATTTTTGTTGGTTCATGGGAAAGAAACCTCACCAACCATCAGATTGGGGATAACAGATTAGAACTGCCCCTCTTGAGGCAGTCAAAACCCAGGGCCCACATGGGGGATTAAACAGAGATTTATCCTTATTTTCTTATTCAATTTCCATTTTCATTTCTTTTAATAAATTTATTATGTTATATTTTTTCTTTTTTAGGTTTTCAAAGAGGAACACTTAGGAGCTTAACTCAATGTTTCACTACCAATAAATCAGGTTATACCTCTCCTTTACAGTTTCTTGATGTGTGATTTATTTTAAAATCTTCATACATGTTAAATCCATTTGAATGCATTTAGGACACTGCATCAATTAAGTGTGGGGGAGGGAATCTTGTAGTCCAGGAGATTTTTCAAAAATTTTAATTTTTTTTGTTTTGTCGAGCCAACGAAATTAAACAAAGGCGCTACTGGGAGGCAACCCGCATTTTCCCCCATTGTCCACTTGTCTTCTTAGTCATTTACCAGCATGATTAAAAAGTCATGCAATATCAATTGTTTTCATTTTTATATTTCAGGTCCATTAATAATGATGTTGTAGTGGGATTATATGTCGTGAAGAAAAGAGTCCATTTGATAGGGGAGTAAGAGTTTCAATTCTATATTATCCATCTTTATTCCCTATATTTTTAGTCTTCTAAAGAATTAATCAAAAAAATGCATGCCCATGTTTGAATTCGTGTTTTACTTGACTTCTCTAGGAGACATGGGCTTCATAGAAATCCAGTGATTCTATGTTTTAGATTTCAATGTTAATGAGATTGAATGATTAAAATGGATAATTGGATGATTAAAGTGAAGTAAGGATATTGAAATAAGGACTCATGATTTGAGGGAATTAATTGATTCATGTAAATGAAATTTCCCTTCCATTTTTCATTTTTTGAATTTCCAAAATTCTTGTGAATTAATTTGTTATTATTAATAATGACATGAGGGAATTTCCAATATCATATTCTCATTCATGAGAGGATTTCTAGACCAAATATTTCTTATTTTATCTTGAGCATATTTCTTGAGTGATCATGGGACGTGCCACCTGCTAGAACTTGTATTGAAACTTGTCAAAGATATGACGGTACAACACTACATTTAAAATTATTGAGGAAGTACTTTGTCTAGCCACATATTTACCTAAGACCCACCCTTACATTTATCCTTCCTTATCCCAGAGAAGCCATGAATTGCCTTATAGGTTTAAGATACATTACATGATGATATTTACTTACCTACCCACACTTTTAGTATTTTTGCATGGTAATACATGTTTGAGTGTGGGGGAAGGGCCTTTCATGTGCGTTTATTGGTATATGTATCATTTTTGGGTGGTGTAATGTGTGCTTCATCATTTTGGGCAACATATTATTAGAAAATTGGGCATGAGTCATCATTTCATTATGCTTCTTTCATTTCATCCTGTTCTCCATAAAAAAATAAAAAAAATAAAAAAATCAAAAAAAAGTTGTGCCTGTCTGGAGCTTTACAAAAGAAATTTAAAGTTGTCCCTTTCTGGAGCATTACAAAAAAATTGGGAGAACTTGGATGATATCATTCTTTGTAATCATTTATTGACTCATAGCCCATGTCATTTAATGGGTAGTGGTGTTGTGATTCACATTTCAAGGGGATTTGAGTGAGGTTCATCTTGTGTTTTCACTTTATTAATCATGCATTGTACTTAAGAGTCAAACCTCCTACTTATGGCCTTAAATAATTTCAATCATTTACCCACCAACCCTAATCCACAGAGTCATTTGAACCTTTATTGCAAGTCCTCGTGATTTGATGTTTGTTTTGTCTTTACAAAGTAGAGAAAGTAGTTACTTTAAAATCCAATAGGTAAGGACCATGTTCTCATGATATGAGCATAACTCCACTATTAATTGTATCATGAGTGATGAGAGAAAAGATTAAAAAGTGAGGTAGATCATGATTCGGCATGTTTAATAATAATAAATTGAGAAGCTTGAATGAATGAAAGGAGAAGCTTCATTATTTTTCAAAGGAAAAAAGTAAAATGCATGAATTGATTGTTTCTTTGAAAAATGGGAAATTAAATTTGTATTTTTGTTGATCTGTAAAATTTTATTGGACATTGATAATCATTTGATTTTATTTCATTTGAAATTTAAATATTGGTGACATTGGTGCCCTTTGAATTCCATGTTGAGATTTTATGCTTGAGAGACAAGCATTTATTATGTATGGGGGAATTGATAGAGAAAATATTTTAATTTCATTTATATTGAATATCATTGTTTTAAACTAACGAAAGTGTTCTTATAAAATGAATTGTTTCATTTTTATGATTTTGGTGTTATTTTGAGCTGAATAGTAAAAATTGGCCATTTTGGATTTTTAACAGTTTTAAATTATTTCTGTATTTTGGACATAACATTATCTACACTAATCAAAATTGAAAAATTCATTCTTTTCCAGATTCTACACATCGAGGCATTCATTTACTATTTTTGAAAAAAATGTTGAATCGGCCATAGGGAAGCCCAAAAGAAGCTCACAAGTGGGAGAAAGAAAACTGTTTTTAGTTCTTCCTTGTTTTGGTGTAGGATCCATAACTCATTCTTGGTGGGCTCATATGTTGTGATATTCGGTGGGTATACGCACAAGGAGATTTAGCACATCTTTTATGAAGGGAAGGCTACAGGATTCGGCCGTTAGAGTGTCCATTAAAACTTCATAATCCGGGGTTGGCGTTTTGGAGAGTCTGACTGGACAGAATAAATGATCAGAGTAAAAGGGACATAACGCTCGTAATACTTGTCCAAATCCGATTATATTTTTAGGGGAAAAGTCCAAGACAATTATGAACAACAATGGAGAAAGGATCAATGCGTGAATAGGACATTTACTGGTTCAAAAACGCGACAACATTTGGAGGACGGAAATTTGGCTATAAAAGGAGGAGAGCTCCCCCTCCTCAACACATCTAACTGTTCATCCCATTCCTTCTGGTACACCAAGGAGAAGAACTTCTAAGCTTTTTCTTTTATTTATTTTATTTTAAAATGTCTCTCCTCTCCTGCATTATCTATCTTACCCCATCCATGGAGGGGTAGTTTCATTTGAGTGATCGGAAAGAAGGGAGGCTATACCTATGTGTTGTGTTTGAATTTTTGTGCTTGAAATGAATAAAATTTGTTCTTCTTTCTTCTTCTAATTCCAATTCTTAATTCTTTTTTAAAGTCCAAAATGCGGTTGGGTTAAGGTTTTTATTCTGAAATTATAAATTTCTTTGGTCGATGATCACATCTCCCTCCACCCAATTCTAATCTGTATACGGTGGAACATGATTAGGGTTGGGTAGTGATTACTCGACGGTTGTCAAGCACATGTGTAGGATTGTATGTCGAAATCTTGGTTTATTATGGAACAACAATTCTAGTTCAGGGATTTCTCTAATTAATCATGAGACCATCTACAACCCTAAAAACATTTAAAGGAGGATAGACAAATCTATGATTTTAGAAAGGATGATTCTCATCACATCACTTATACTAGTTTAAAGAAGAAGAAAAGATAAAATTTGGAAACCATGATGGCACAACACTAATTCTTGCCGAACCCAATCCGATCACCATCTTTATAATTTTTTAAAATCAATCAATTTCGGTTGTTTGTTTCTCTCATAGTCATTTAAATTAATTAAAACAAATCTTTTTATGAAAACAAACAAAAAGTGACAACCTTGTTTTCTGTGCACTCCTCTTTGAGAGACTACCTAGGATCAACTGCTATACTATACTTAAGTAAATAGAATATTGTTTCTCCATGCCCCACGATAGGCGTGTGTCAGATAGATTTACTTTAAATGTATATGATTGATTTGAATATCATCTGAAATGGGTAATAATCCAAGATATAGTAAAGACATCCTTTTGTAAAGTATATGTGCACTATGTATTCATAATGATTCTATTTGAACATTAAACTTATCCTACTATCATCATAGACATGATGAATATAATATTCAAAATTACCTTGTAAAATTCGTAGTGTTATTATTATAGTATTTTCTTATATGTTCCAAAATAAATGAAGATCATTAAAATCATTTAATGATTGGGATAAGGACTTTAAAAAACATAAATTGCATGTGAAATTTCACCAGTAATTTTTTTGGATACAAAACATTATATATTATATCATTAAATTAAGAGTGTTGGAATATGAATGGATCGTTTAAGGAAATGTGTTATTTAAGATTGGACCATTATAATAATTGAAATATATATCTATAAAATTCATGGATTAGGTTTATATTATCGACGTTGTGTGAGAATTTTGTCTTGATTTTAAAATTTACTAAATAAGATTAATTGGAGGACTTCGGTTTCATTGGATGGAATAATGTAATGATAGTTTCTACTAGATTAATTAATGGATGATCATTTAATTTTTTTTCAAACTTATAAATGGTGGATTAGGGCTTGTGTTATGTAATGATACCCAAAATAAATGATTAGGATTTTACCTTATAAAAGATAATAAGGTTGGGTATAATGTATTAAGGTAATTAATATTCAATCAGAAAATATAACTTACAAATGGGTTGTTGTTAATAATGTTGTTTTTACATAAGTATTTAGATAAATCACTATATAGAGAAATTTTTTGTATATATTATGATTAAGGGATCTTATTTATTTTTTCCCACAAAAAGGATTTAACATTTTCTATTAGAAATTGTAAAAGTTGATTATGAATTATGGATGCTCAGTGCATTACCATACATAGAAGGTAAAAAAGGCGGTTGTTACTCTTAACAGAAATAGTTCTGCTACCTTATCCAAGATGAGGATAGAATGAACCCCAATATAATTGACTTATAAAGTATGTACTTAGAAATCATTACGGAAGGGAATACTCATACATTTCCCAAATGATTTCTCAAACAACTTTCTATATAATCTTCAGGGAGGAGAAAATGGTGATATAGATATATAGAAAAATATGGTAAATATATTTAATTTTATTAGAAATGATATAATTATAGGAATTATGATCAAAATATGTGCCATGTCCCATCTATAACATAACCAATGGATATGTTGGAAGATATACATATCTCATCATTACATACTCATATAGGAAACATAATGCAGTATATAGATATCTAAAAGAACTTATTTTTGTATAAAATGAATTGATATATAATAGATTATGCATCATGATGTTTTTATCATATAATTTAATATTATATTTATAATGTATAAATGTTCATTAAAACTATTTCTAATACCCATATAGAAATACCACGACATCAACATTGATTTCATTAAAGGATTCCCAATACAAATAAATGATATGATGATATTAAGTTTATGGTTTATTAGAATACAATGTTTTAACATTTCATTACTATTTGGGTGGATTTCTCACTCGAATGACATACCTGATTATAAATAATTGTATTTGTATGGTTTTAGAAAGTCCCACATTAAATTTAATCTGATTAAAATCCAAGATGTTCTTTAATTTTAGAGAGATATCTTTATCAGTTATTTAATATAATAATAATATTTAGTATTTCCTACAATCTTAAAACAAACAAACACTTGAATATGTTATATGATCATTATTGATGGATTATTATTGTGGTTATGATCGACATCTTCCATTTTTAGTGTTCTAATTAAAAAAACATACAGAAACATATGAGTATTTGTATTGGATAGGTGAATAAATAAAACATGTTTGGTTGAATTTAGTTATTGAAAATTTTTACGGTTAGATCATTCTTAATAAATTTCAGTGAATATTCAAACCATTCATTAGAATCTTAACGAAGAATAAAGATGAAAAATCGGATATGATAATAATCACTTATGATATTTTGAGTATGAAGTTAGTGAAATCGCATTTCATTGAATATTAGCATGGAAGAGTGTTATAATAGTGGTGAATAAGTGAAATTATATCGTAAGATATATCCCCAACGTAATATTTTAGATCAATTTGGAATTGTTTCTTACCATCTTATGCTTCTATAAAAGCTATCGCAAGATCACGATGTGTTTCACATATCACATATATGAAGGTGCATACTCAATCGATAATAAGATCCTGACACATAAGTTGATACAATTTAAAGATGGTATTTATTATGAAAAATAGCTAGCCGATCTATTGGATTGTTAAGATAATGTTCTACAAATCATGACCACCCATATGGTCAATGTTGTGTGGAGAAATCATAAGTTTGAGAAAGCAATGTGAAAACCTAAGGATATTGTGTTAGAAAACTAATCTCAAATATTTTTGTATAATAAATTATTTTTGGGATAGATTTTTAGGTGAGATAGAAAGAAGAACACTTTATTTTTAGTATGAATTCCTTTTATGAAATCTCATTTCAAGGATGGATAATCGCACACAAACAAAATAAAAACATGTTTTTTCATTAGGGATTAATATTAAAACATAATGAACATTAAAAAAATTATAATAAATATTTATTATAGTTGATTATTTAAATTATAAGAGGAATAAAATAATAACTAAATATAACAAATATGAATTTGAAATCTTCATCATCATGATCTTTCAGTAAGATCAAATCTCCATTTGTAATTCTGAAATGATGGGAAAATATTAGAAAAATGATAAAAATATTTATAGGGGGATTAATTAATAATATTAATTGATCTAAAATATGTATATAAGGTTCTATATTGGGACTATAATGGTTATATATCCATTGGTTACATATATATATGTGATAATTTAGAATATATATAGATAATGGGTATATTTAAAAAATTATAATGTGTATAGAATATCATATTAAAAAATAAAAATGAATTCAAAATATTATATTTTATATATATAACAAATTACTATTATAAATTAAGTAAAAACTGACTGATAATAAATTAAAATATTACCATTTATTAAATAATATATTTCTTTAAGAATAAAATTTATTTTTTATAAAGTATTGTATATTTATATTATAATGATAAATTTAAAATATTTAGAGATTTAATTGGATAAATAGGATTTTATATATTCAGTCAAGGTCTCAAAATTCAGTGAGAGGTTTCATTTCATTTTTTATAATAAAAATAAAGTACCAAGATGAATAGTAATTACTGTTAGTAAATTTGGAAAATAGAAAAATAACGTAGATATTTAAAATAACATAAAAACTCAACAAAAATGTCAATAATGGAGTTAATATAGATACTCATTCATTAAATACAATTATGGGACACATTTCATTTAAAAATGTTCTTCCTAAAACATTAATAGATAAGTTATTATAAATCTTCTACTCAAATTTATCTAAAACAGAACCTTATTATACCCATCCTGAACTGATTATATTGTTTGGATTTATATTAAAAACCAAAAAAATTACCTGCTTAAATTATTCTATCATGTTTGGTAACTGATATTCACATTAAGGAGTCCTAAATACTTCATTATAAAGTAATTGATTATTAAAGAAGTTATTTTAACCACTTACATTAATGAAGCTCTACCTTATTCATCATTTTAATGATGGGTGAGTATCAACTCATGTATAATATAAATATATGATATTAATTGGTAATTTATGTTTTTATTATGGTTATTAAATAGTGTAATATAATAAAATAATCATCATAAAGTGACCCATTATTATTGATAATTTTATTTCAAATTTACATGTTTTGAATTTCATAATTTCAAACTATACATGTATCATCAATAAAATGAACATTTAAAAATATAAATTATTTTAATACTATGAAAAATATTGTAATGATTAACTTATTAAAAATAGAACCATTATTTACACCACAATATTAATACTAATATTAAATAATTAGACCTATTAATAATTTCAAGGAAAATAAATAATAATAAAAAATATAAATATAAAATGAGTATAATTTATTAATATAAAAGTTATTTAATCCAAATTACATTATTAATTTATTTATTAAGGATTCAATATTTAATATACATTTGGTTAGAGAGAATTTTCAGATGTTGAATGCAACGTTAGTTGTGTGTTACCTATTATCTTTTTTAATTTGGGATTATTTATGTATAAATTTTCATTAATGATATTTTATTTGATTTGTACGGAAATAATAATTTCTCTAAAATACTACTTATATTTTTTATTATAATTATTACTAAAATTTTTCCTCTCGTTTAATCATACCAATTCGATTATAAAATTTATAAGCGAAGTCATCATTTTCTTTCTATCTTTAGTTGGAATTCTTTTCTTACATGTTCTTTTCATTTATTATTTCATTATTAAATTTTCTATTCTTCTCTCTATGTCGATAAATTATTATGTTATATTAATGTTGAGATAGACATACTATTGATTTCATAAAGGAAATATTATATCTCTATTACATTATGTTTATTTCTTGGTTTCTTTTACACACCATTTTCATCAAATTTCTTTAAAAAATTAATTTTCATGTATCCATAATTCATTAATATTATTTTTATTAAATTTATATTTCATATTCAATCTATTTTTTTATATATTTTCTTTTAAATATCATATCAAAAATGAATATATATTTCTTCTTATTTTATAAAATATTTCCTCATCTCCTTCAAAATGGAGATTCATCATATAAATTTCCATTAACAATTGTAACATTATATTATGGATATGTTTTAATGAATAAAATATATTTTATTTATCAATATTGTTTAAATTTTTTTCTATGATATTCATTTAATGAAACATTTTTCATTTTCATGGTATTATTATATTATAAGTTAATTTTTAATGTATTTATGTTCATGTTGCACCCAAAAATATTGTTCATTTTTATTTGATGGGTGGATAGAAAACTATGTATTTCTCTAACGAATTGGGAAAATATGTTATCTCATATAATGTTTTGTAATGGTATATGGTATTTTCTCTTATCCCACTATATATTTGGACATGTTTGTCTATAATGTGATGACATATTTGGTGGAGAACGTTGAAATATTTTTTTTTCTAAACTAATGTTTGCATTAAAACACAATCACTTTATTAGATTTATATTGTATCTCATGTAATTTTATCTGGTTTTCACACCTTTGGGAATGATTTTAGGATTATTTTCACATCACTAAATATATTTTTTATGTATACTCCTATATGGACACCTATGTTGATTCAATTTGTATATATCATGCATTACCCCTTATTGAATATTTATGATCCCCATATTCTTATGTTCTTATTACCTATGTAATAAAGAGAAATAAAATAGCTGATATATCTAAAAAGGTTTCAATTGTGATACATATGTGGAAGAAATATATATTATGTTATAAAATGTGATGTTTATTTATTTTATCATTAATGAAACTAAACATTTTGGATATACAGGTGTGATTTTCATTTTAGTTGGGATGGATTATAAAGTATAGTTCTATAATATGTAATTATTTTGTGGTTGGGTTACGTTCATAAAGAAAATTTCATCACTTAAAAAAATTTACATGGTGGACTAATAATAATTAGACAAGATCAATTCCATCTATTTAAAATTATGACACCATGAATGTTTAATGTTTATGCAATATAAATAATTTTGAATTAAATTATTTAAATTTAATTATCATAGGAAGAATATTGATAAATAAATTTGATAACCATTATTATAAATTTTATTAAACTATAATTTAATTTATTTACATATTTTACATATGATTATTCACACTTAGAGAAATATTACATCACATTTTTTTAACAATGTTTTCCCAAATTAAATATTATTTATATTTATGTAATTTTTTAAAAAAATATAACTCTAAAGGTCATGAATCCAATATCAATATCAAGGGGTCTAACTCATATAGTAATAATAATATCTATCAACACATCATAAACTATTAAGATATATATTAATTTAAATAAACTAAATCATTCAAATGAATATACATTTTGTTATACAATTTCTTATCAACTAATATATTATCCAATAGAATTTATACATGTGTATTCATCATTGAATGATATATATATATATATATATATATTGTGAACTATCATGGATAAAAATTACAATGAATTACATATCTAGAAATTTGAGACTGGAAATACCATGAATGTCAATGGAAAAATAATATATTGTTAGATAAATTAAATGTAAACAATCATATATTGATTAACCAAAAAAATTCCATACCACTTATGAAGAACATTAATTAAGATACATCTCTATGAATATAATTTTCCATAGTATTCATAATGTATCAATGTTGGGAAAATAATGACAACCATTGATAGTGTTCTCGGATTGACAAACTACATAATTAGATATAGGAACAACTAATGGCCAATAAATCAAGTGGGAGTTCTGTTGATTTGTAGGTACTCGTGAAATCACATTAGAGATACATTTTTTATATTCATGTTGTTTTTTAGATTTTACATCAGTAATAAGTGAATTTATTATTAATTTTTAAATAAATTTTTTACTTGTTATTTATAAAAACTAATAATGAATTTTTTTTAGGATTTCTATTATTGACATCAATGTATATTATAATTTCTATAAATTATATATATATAAATATATGTTTATAGTGATAGTTAATTATAAAAATTGACTTTAATATTTTATTTTTAATTAAATTTTTATTAAAATTATTGTAAAATTATGTTTTGAAAAAATAATGACGTATTTAGAATCTTTTCTTGGTATAATTATTATGGAAAATGTGTTTTCATGACAGTTTCTAATGTTCGACGAAAAATGTTATTCATAACACTATTTCACATCAGTTATTTAAAATATATATGTGAATTTTTTTGATTCCATTAAATATTTCTTTAATATATACCAAAAAATAAACCTAATGGATAGAAACACCCGTAATGCAACCATCATAGAAATAATTTCTATAATATTTTTATTTTAATAAATTTAAAATATTATTTTACACAAAATAATATGGGAATATATATCAAATTAAAAAAATATATAAATAATATTAATACTGCAAGTAAAATTTAATTAATCTTATAATATAATCATTCCATATTCCTTATAGGTGGTATAACATTTTTTCTGAACATGAATGTTACATAAAAACATAAAATATTTAAAACTATTTTTATGCAAAAGATATGTTATATTATATAGAATATTTGTTAGTATAAATAAAATATTTGAAAAATATAAACATGTTTTAAGGATTATCATTTCATATATAAATCCCAAAACAAAATATATATACAATATGATTATATAATGATTTTGAAAATGAAGTTTAAAATCAATAAGAAGTAAATTAGGATCCAAATGTTTTTCAATAAATAATTTTTTTTAAATATAAAATTCATCTCTACAAATACATATTTATTTTCCCATCATTAATGACTATAGTAGGAAGAGAATTTATTAAATAATTTTAAATAAATTAACTATTAATTAATAATATAATATGATTGAAAATTAATAGGTAATAAAAATATATAACCTTATTTTCTATATTATATTTAAATTTTCATGAACTTCACTCAGTATATAGCATCACCAAAAATAAATGTTTTTATGATGATAGAATGCACGCAATATCAAATTTTCAATGAAATATAAATACTATAAAATGAATGATAATATTATTAAAAGTGTAATTAAATGTTTTTTCATATATCTCATGATATAGAAGAGTTGAACAATTTATTTCCTCACAATTTAATAAATTTGTGACATCGTCAATAATTCCATATTTATTTATAGTTAACACTTTTAATGAAATGAAATTTTTGTAGATAGGTAGATAAACAAATCTGAGACATTTTGGATATAAAAAGATTTGATTATTCCCATTCAATAAATGAGATTCTTATATAATAATTTTTGATCAAACAATGAACAAAATAATATTAAACTAAACATACATTGACAATATTTACTACAATACAATATATAACATATCAGTAACAATAATATCCATGATATATTTTTTTAATTATATTTAGTAGATGGTCTCATCAATAGATATTTCAAGTCACCGAAAGCTGATAATAATCATGATTAAAAAAAATTATTTGATAATGTAAATAATTTTGTTTATATATGAGAAGTATTATCGAAATGCATAGGAAACCAAGTTTCTTTTTTAGAATAGTGAATGTTTATATTTTTTGTAATCATATAATATTATATATATATGAATATTTTAAAAAATAAATATAAAATACTGGTTGAAAACTTATTTTTTATGTGCATAATCTTTATTTAACGAATAATTTTGTAAAACTATGGTAAAATTTAAATCACAATCTATTTAATTATATACACGTAATTATTAGAGAGAAAAACTCTAGTTGATGTCTTTATAGTATCATGTAGCAATGATATGACTATATATACTAATGATGGAAGGTGTCCTTGATATAATATATAACATATATTCTATAATTTTTTATCTGGAATCCACAACACAAAAATCAAAGTATGTGGTCAAATGCAAGGGGTATAGAGGATAAATGTATTCATGTTGAATTCAACAATATATGTTGGTTATCATTGACTGCACATTTGACCAAAACCTACTACCAAATGACTACCCCATCCTCCAAACATGAGTTTTCAAACTATTTATTTCTTACTTGAATGTTTCCTCCCTCAAAGAAGTACTGGGATCACTAAAACATTTCCCAATACCCACACCATCCTTATATCAATGTAAAATGATTCAGTACTTATCGATTCATAATGTTGTCAAATGTATGTCCTTATAACCATTAAGTATGATGGCTCCCCATATTTTCTACTTCAAAATAAAATCCTTTCACGAATATTTTTTATTTATATAATTTTATTAAAATTTAAATTTGTATAAGTAAAATTAAAAATTTTATTTGGTTTTTATCAAGATTTTTTTTCTAATATATTTTACCACATTTAAATTATTTTCACTATTTTATAACTATTTGGGTGATCAGGGGTTGAAGGGTACTAATATCAATGGACATATCTTGATCAAATCTTAACTACATGAAAATTTAAACCCTCATTTTCTCATATAGTGATGCATACCCTCCATATTAAACGTCATCTGGGTTTACGTTAATTTCTCGGATTTCTTCGTGAATTATTTTCAATCGCCATAAATTAATGAAAACATAAGAAAATAATTTTTTTCTAATGATAAAAATGATAATTTCATATATGAAATATTATAATTTCAATTGAATTATCTTACTTTTCTCTATTAAAGAATGTCTTCGATGTCTCTACATCTAAAAATCCATATGTATTGCATGGATAAACATATTTTTTCTGAGTATATATGAAATAATATTTTAATATATTTTTGAAATATATCTAAATTTTTATAGTAATATATAACCTCTTCCACCCAATCTCTTTCTTATGAGGAATATTTTATTTATAAGTGAGAGGAAAAATACTACTTGCATACAATGGTTAAGGAATTCAATTAAAATTATATAAGATGCATGTGAATGATTTTTTCATTAGTGTCTCACATAACTAATATAATTCGTTATGTTAGACACTCATAATAATATATAATATCAATAAATATTTTTCTTATCTTCTTAACTCCATGACATTTATAATATTTATTCACTTTTGGACTAACCAGATTACTTTATCACCGAAATCAATAGTTTTCCAAAGATATTAATGATGAGAAAATTAAAAACATGGTATTCATATGTATCAATTTTTACCATATATGGATATTTTCTTCAATACAATATAAAGAGACTAATATGTAATAGAATGAAGAGGATCCTAACAAATATAAAGAGGTTACTTGGGAGATTGATCAAACATATCCCTATAAATAAATTAAACAAAAAAGATATAAAATAAAATAAAAAATTGATTTAAAAAAATATGTACACATTAAATTGAGTAAATAAATAATAAATCTAAATATTAGTGAAATTGTAGTGTTACACATGTTTTTTAATGTAATATTCATATTTTATAAAATGAGAAGCATTATAAAACAAATAAAATGATATAGAAATAAAGAAAACTAAACATATATTAAATTAATTTTTAAACGTTATGCAAATCTAAATTTAGTATATATATATTTATATTATGAAATTTAAAATATTATATAATAATTTTGTTATAAAATCACAAATATTTAATTTAACATAAATTTATAATAAAAATTATATTTTTTGAAATTTTATAATTTGAAATTTATTCAAAAATATGTATACAGTGTATAAATCATTAGAATTTTACAAAAGCATCATTTCATATATTTATTCCTTATGAAAATTTTGTATATAATGAACTGTGTTTACATTAGGGTCATTTTAACTCACCTGTAATTGGGAAACTAATAGAGGAATTTCGACTAACTTGAAAACACAAACAACATTTTAATTGAAAAAAATATATTTTTCCATGAAAAATGATTGACCACTGGTCATTTTGATGGATCCAAATTAAAAAATTGTTGTATATTTGATTCCATAGTAAAAGGGATATTTTTGTTTCCCAATATTTTCTAATCTAGATTGGTAAATATGAATTATATATTCTTAACTCTACTACTACCTTTAACACGGGTTCACATGAACACTAGTACTAAACAATTATTATAAACTGGCTCTTATGTTTATTTGATGACACTGAAAATTATAATTCATAAATAAAATTGGTTTTTTATTAACATATTTAAAAATGAATTGATTTAGTTAAAACCATTACCTCACTATTTAATTGACCCATCCTTGGGACTAGAGTCCTGAGAGCCATATCATATCACCACATGACCTCTAATGAATTCTTTACTTGATAGCAGTTTTATACTAGAATTGTGCGATACCAAGGATTTATTTTTGAACGAATTTCCCTTAAAAAATTAAATCATATACCTAAATGATATTTTGTTATTAATTAAAAAATAATACTCTTTTGAAAACATTATAGAGATAAACAATTCATAAAAAATCCAGTGAAAAACCTGTCAACATAAAAATACATTATAATAGATGGTTTATAATTAATTCTTACATATCTAGAAAAAATAAAATATCGTTTGTTGCCGATACAAACAACATCACATCCCAAGAATACAATTATTCTAATACTCTATCTCTAATTAATATATTGGACTTTCCTTTTACATTATCACTATAAACATTGTCTATACAAACACCAAGGTGTACATGTTTGTGTTAGTAATGATTCACTCACAATGATTTCCTTAAATCATTATCATTCATTTGAATGTATGATCTATTCCAAAACATGTGATTGATTTCATATAGAAAACAACTAAAAATTTATAATTTTAATACATAATATCAACCTAATCTCCAAATATACCGAATTTTAATGTGTTTATCTATTAAATCGTAATCCCATATGTGTTATTATAAATAAAAAATTAATATAATATTCTTTAATGTATAAACTAACATAATTATAATAATATTTCACTTATCGTGTATCAACACCCACCTAGATGAATAAATATGGGACTTTTCACAATTGCACTACTATTTTGACAATGGCATTTAGTTATTTCAAAATATGTAGTTCTTAATGCCAACGCATTTAAGATAGTTTCAAAAGAAAACAATTTTTGTTTCAAATTGAATTCCAATGATAACATTATTATAGTTGACATACCATAAATTTAAATCCATTTAATGATAAAAAAATACTTCCCACAAATCAACAACAATTATTTGAAAACCTATATTTATATTGTTTTAATAAAATACATATTTCCCCTTAATTTTTTATACATTTAATTATACATAACTTTTAAATATATAGTAGTAATCCAAAATTGAAAATTTTCTATCATTAATCAAATATATATTAAATAATATATTTATTAATGAGGACTATAATTTCATTAGGCCACCCAAATGTCCAAGATAACATGCTGGGGTGAAAATATCATCTCATGTTGGTGGGAAAACTTGACCGTTAGGTAGGATTTTCGATGGATCATATTTGAAGTGGTAATATGTCTATTCGAGGGGTTTGTCATTTATAAAATATATATAAAAAAGGAAAAATCTTGGGGACTTAAATAACCACATGTAATATAGTTCTTGAAAACATTATATAAAAATATTAATATTAAAAATAAATATCACTGATATATATGTATCCATTTTACTATAATTATAATTAAAATTAATATTATAATATCAATTTTATAAAATAATATTTATATTTTTTTATAATTTTTAATGAAAATAATTCATAAAAATATATATAAATATAATTAAAATAATCAAGTTCAAATTTTAATATATATATGGAACTAAATTATATAAATTACCAATTTATAGACACTGTTTTATAAACAATGCATTTATTATTTATAAATGTATGTTAATGAAAAATAAAATTAAAACTATAATAATAAATTATATTTTGTTTATATTTTTATATATGAATTATTTATGTATTTATATACTTGTATGTATATATATATAAATGGTTTGTTCATTTTATTATTATATAAATTCATTATATGTTTGCGCTGGAAATTTTATTTGTTTATTTTTAAAACAATAAAAATACTAATCTTAATACAAATACAGAAAAATAATTTCTGCATATATATAGGAAAATATATATAAAATTATTTCACACACTTATATGATTTTTTTTGAAAAAAATTCTAGTGAAAATTTATAAATAATATGTAATAGGATTTCCAATACAAAATCCTTACATAAAATTTGAGAAAAATATTTCAACGGAAACATATAAATTGTATATATCAATAAATTATGTGTGTATCAATACTTGTATATGTTAGGACATATAATATATATATATACAATTCCTAATAAATTTTTAAGTGTAAATTATATTTAATATAAATATTTATATATCATATATATATATAAAATATAAATATTGAATTGTATTAAGGTGTAATTTGTAGTAAAACTTCTCCGTGCAAATTAACACTATAATATTTTATCACAAAATTGCATTGATTGAATGCTTTGATTTTGAACATTCTATTGAAAATTAAATTTTGATTTAATATTTACATGAATTTATATTTTTATATATAATTTGAATAATATATATGTTATTTAGGAAATATTCATTGAAATTTTACCATGAAAATTTTCAGCTGAAATTTTCATCTGTATATGTATATATGTACTAAAAATTTTGTATGCAATTTATCACAGACAAATTACATTATATATTAATAATTGAATATATGAAAAAATGTATTTATTTCTATATTCATAGAAATAATGACTAAAAGTTATCATTAGAAATTTAGAATGTATATTTCTACTTTAAATTTCTAATTTAAATTTTTTATTTCTTAATTTAATTAATATTTGTCAGAACAATTATTGAAATTTTATTAGGTAAATTTACTCAGGAAATTTAAAATGTAATATTAATGTTTATATTGATATTAATATAAATTTTTTTTAATTTTTTGTGAAAATATATTATATATATATTTATTAACAAAATATATATTGTGAATTTTAATTATAAAATTCAATAAAAATTTACTTTGGAAATTTCCACTAATATTTTTCATAAAAAATTTCCGAATTTTATTTGAGTTATTGTTCAAATTTTCAATAAAAATTTTTATTGAAAAAATATAAAGTATTATGTATATTTGTATATATTTTTTATATAAATTTCAATTGAAAATTTTTAAAGACAATTATCTCGGAATGATTTTCATTATTATGTAATATTATAGATAAATTGAAATTTTATGGAAAAATTTGAACGAAAAATTTAATGTTGAAATTTTCACTGGAAATTTATATTAGAAATTTGTAATTCATATTTTCAAGATAAAATTACATATTTTTTCTGTTAATATATTTGAATTTATATTTTTTATATTTATTTATATTTTGATTTTGCTAATTATTTTTTTAGTGTAATAATTGTTAAAATAATATTTAAATTTTCTCATTAAATTTGAACTCTAATATTCTAGTGGAAATTTAGAGTAAAAATATCTTGCTTGTATTTTTAATAAACTATTTAGGTGAAAATTTATTTTATTTATTAATTAATTAGTATATTAATATTATAATTTTATCTGGTGGTAATTTTTACCATAAGTTTATAATAGAAAATTACACTATATATATAATTGGTTTTATTTATACATAAATACATATGAAAAGTATGCTTTAATACATTAGAAATATTCACTATATATTTTAAAAAAAAATAATTTTATATTTATATTTGGATATATAAACACACATATATATATGGGCTCACACAACCATAGTGCCTAATGATATACATTGGAATTTTACACTGGAAATTTAAGTTGAAAAATGAATGTAAAGTGAACAATGAAAATTTACACTAAAATTTTCTAATGTAATATTTCAATTCAAATTTCTACAGATAATTTTAGTTTATTTACTTTTATATTAATATATTATGATTCAAATTTTATGTAATAATATTTACATGAAATTAAGGTGATAAATTTCTAGTGGTTGTTCGAATTATAAATTTCCCTAAGAATTATTTAGTTAATGTATTTATTGGAAATTAAATTGATTATTTGTGTATTAATATATTTGTATTGAAAATTTAAACATAGACTTTTTTCATGATTCTATAAATTGGATTTAAAATATTACATCTTAGGTTAAAATTTCATTGTCGATTTTTAGTATTTTTTTATTGAAAATAGTACGATTCTTGTGTAAATTTAGAATTTTTGTTTGTATATATTCATATACTTATTTAAATATATAGATATATACCTATATTAATTTGGAGGAAAATATTATATTGATAATATCATGTTTTCATTTAAAAACACAATTGATACTAATATTGGAATAATGGGATTTTTCAATGGAGATTAAATTGTGAGTATACACATTTAGTAATTATCAGAAAATTTCATTGTGAATATTATTTGAAAATTTCCAAAAAAATATTGAATTTTCATTTATAAATTTCAACTATTTTTTTTGTTAAAATTATCACTACAAATTTACATGGATTTATGTAATTATGAAAAAAAATTACAATGTATTTATTCACTACAAAATTCTTGTATAAATGTACAAGATAAATTAGTAATGAAAAAAATAAAAATTAATTTATAAGTATACTTTTGTATTAATCTTAATTCTTATTAAAAAATTGTAATATATAAATATGAGATAATTTAATACAATATTTATCAATTCATGTATGTATTTCTATTTTAAATCAAAACTGCATGTGTGTACATTCATTGGAAGTTTTATTTATTATTTTTGATGGTTTTATTAGAAATTAAATTTATTGATCAAATTTTGATTATCAAATTATTATTTTTAGTGTGAGAACTTATTAACGATATATATTGAATTTATTGATGTTATAATTTTAATATGAATTAAATATTAAAATATCCACTGATAATTGGAAATTATCACAATGAATTTTCATCAAATAGGTTGATTGAAGGCCCTTGTATATGTGTATTTTTGTGTGTGCATTTATATATACATGCGTGTTCATATAAAAATATAACCATATGTTGGTAAATATATAAATATACCCATATATAAATAAATTCATATGTCTATATATAATAAATATGTGTGTGAGTATATATATGAATTTACATTAATAATTATAAGAAATAGGAGGTCATTTTATTATTTGAATATTTAAAATAGCCAAAATAATTTCAATATATATACAGTATTCATATTTATGTTATTAAAAAATAATAAATATTAATTAAATATTAAAAATATTATACATATAAAACATCAATGTAAATATATGTATATGTATTATATATATATTTATTAAATATATAAAAAAACGAAGAATTTTATTGGTCAAAATGGATGACATAAGGTCTAAAAGGGGTATGAATAGACCTTATAAAATTTTTAACTAGGAAAGTAGTTGGAAATAAATGACATTGTTAATATAGAATAATAATCGTGGTTTAACCGAAATTGGAGGTATAACCAGAAAGGAATAATGAATTTTTTTGGGAGACACAAAACATGTAAACTTTTTGAGGAAGATGTAACCTACCATATTATTTAGCATCTAAGAGTCACATCCTAAATTACATGAATTTAAGATCAGGGAGTCACAACCCAAAATACATAGCTTTAGAATTCATGAGTCTTACTTGAAGGACATGACTTTATAATTTTCGAGTGACAACCTTAAATGAGAAATGAATTTTGATGGCCAAATCATAAACCAAAGTGATTTCACAAATGAGAAGACAAGAAGAATTAAAATATAATACAGAAACTAAACTAGAAAGAAGTTGATTAAGAAAAATAAAGAATATTATTTAGTTTTGGATTACGTATTAGATAATCTATTCATGGTTAATGTATTGGTAATTTATGATTCAATTTCCCCATGAGATATCACGAAAAATGGTAAAAAATGTTTTCATTGAATCTTTAAGGCATGCATAGTTTATGGACATTATATTGGTTTTGTGAAAGAAAATGTATCATTTTATAAGTACATAATCCCTTTATATAAAGTCTAAATTCCACAAAAACAAAAGAGGATTTGTGAAAATTTGGTAAATAAATCAAAATAATAATAAAAAATTTATAAAAATTTATAATAGAAAAAATAGATCCATGAAATATCAAAAAAATAAACATAATTTTAATATATAATTTTAATAAATTCAAATGAGTCAATGATATTAAATAAATCCATGAAAAAATATCCATAACATTCAATCAAATAATTCCATGAATATGAAAAGTAGCTGGACTTTAAGAAATATTCTCAATCCACACATCAAATATCACTACTATATAAAGAACATTTACCAGTGCAAGAAATGGGTTTTGTAAGATCTAAAAGGCCCTAACATGCTAAGAAACATTTCCAACAAGTTGCATTGATCAATGATCAGAAAATAACATATAAAGGTACTATTTTCAGTGATTTTTTTAGTACTAAATTTTTTTCTACTTATTAGAACATTATTTTAGCACTGATAATGATCCATTTATCATCATTTTATTTTAGCACTGATAAAGTGGACATTTATCCGCACTATTTGAGCACTGACAAATGGGTCCTTTATTGGAACTTTTTTATAACTTACAAAGGACATGGAAGATATTTTAAAATATGTATACCTATAGTATCCCTTTAATAAAACCACATTATATTAATATAATCAAATCCAAACTTAAATTTAATAGAAAAACAGATTGAAATATAAATATTAAATTATACTATGATTTAAATAAAAAAATTTACATATAAAATATTTACATTAATGTGATATTTGAAATGAATAAAAAACAATTACAATCCAATTTAAAAATTCGAAACTCATATAGATGGAATTCTATAACTTTTCTCCTCCATATTAAATTGATTCACTATAGTAAAACCGGTTTTTATTTTAGTAAAATTAATTAAATAAATACAAAATCATAATTTGAATATAATATAATCCACATATAATAAATTATTTTGAAAATTTCCTAATATATTTATGATATTATAATATTTATTTTTATTTATATTTTTTGGAATATAATGTTAATTTTATATTAAGTATTACTTATTAATTATAATATTAATTATTATTTATATTATAAACTATTAAATATATTGTTTTAAAAATAAAATATATAAATAATATTATAAAGTACTAAATATATTAATGAAAATGAAATTTATTAATTATATTAAAAAATTAAAAAATAATTAACAATTTTATAATTAAAATAAAATTATTTTATTTTATATTTAATACACAAACATTTAGACATATAAGTATCATAGTGTGTTGAATTTAAACACGATCAATTCTTGCACATAAAAATGTATTTTGGTTCATGGTTTTAAATTTTGAAATAGTTTGAGCTCATTTTCACAAATTTGACTATGGGACATGAATGGTAAACTAAAATGACACTTTTTTATTGAAAACATGCACATGGTATCATAACAGTCACATCGTATGTCAGATTGATGTGTGGTCAATTCCTAAATTACAAAAATGAAATATGGTTCATTTTCATAAAGTATTAAAACATTATATATCATTTACTCAGTTTTTTCAAAAATACATGTGTTGTAAACTAATGTGATACCTTTTTATTGAATACAGGAACTCGGAGTCATACAAATCCCATCGTTTTCATATTGATATGTATTGAACTCTTACACATCAAAAATTAAATTTTGGTTGTTTCCCTAATCTTTTAAAACAATGAATGTTTTTTTGCTCGATTTTTTCTATATGACATGTGATTTAAACTAAAAGTTAAATTCTATATTGAAAACATGCACTGTGAGAAATATCGAGCACATATTTTGTAGGATTTTCATGTGGAAAATTATCACACATCAAAAATAATTATGAATCATTCTACTAAAATTTGTTAAAATTTTGAGTTTTCCCATATTTTTTGATAATTGGCATATATTTTAAACTATAATGAATCATTAATTTTGAAAATATAGACACAGATTCACACTATCCAAATCATGTGTCAGATTAATATAATGATAATTTATATACAACAAAAATGAATTATGGATCATTTACCGGATTTATTGAAATAATCCAAGAACATTTACTTGGTTTTTACAATTTAATGTGAGTTTAAAACTAATATTTAACTATTATGATAAAAACACGAACATTGGGTCATACCGACCATTTCATATATCATATTGACATGTGGTCTATTTAAATACATCATAAATCATGTATGGATAATTTTCATAATGTTCAATGATAAAGTAAGATCATTTACATATTATTTAAAATGTGATGTTTATTTTAAAAAAATGAAACTTTTATATTTAAAACACAAACGTCGATTAATGCTGAACACATAATGTATTTCATTTATTTGAAATATATTTTTATACATCAAAAAAATAATTATGGTTATATTTAATAATATTTGAAAACATTTTTTGTTTTATCTCTATTCTGAAAATGTGACAATAGTTTCAATGTTAAATTAAAATTTTATATTGTAAACAAACACTTATTAACCACATCATGTATATATTTGACGTTAATTTTATTCCTACATGGGAAAAATTAATTATAGATCATTTTTCTATAGTTTGAAATAATTACTAGATTATTTTATTAGTCTCAGCTATATGAAACGCGTTTAAAAATAATATTTCATATTTATGTTGAAAACACACACTTTAATTAATATCAGACACATTGTTTACAAGATTTATGTGTGATCATTGCCTACAAATAAAAATAGGGAATTTTCCAAATTTATAAAAATAATATGAGCTCATTGGATAAATTATTGAAGTGTGGAAAACATTTTAATATAAAATGATGTTTTTATACTGAAAATAAGCAAAAGTAGTTATAAAAGCCACATAGTGAGTTGGAACAAAGTAGGTTAAACTAGAAAATTTCATAAAAATTATATTTTTATGATAATGATTGTAAATAATCTGATCTTGTTTTATCAATTACGTCTATACGATACATGTTCTAAATTAAAAATTCCCTTTTATATTGAAAACATGTAGTTTGTTCCATAATAACCACATTATATGTCACATTGATAATAAGTAAATTCATATACTTCTAAAATGAATCTAGGATCATTTCATAATGTTTGAATAAAACATGACCATATTTTCATGGTTTTGGCTGTGTGAATATGTTGTAAACAAAAATGACCAAAAATTTGAAAACATGCACTTAGAGTCACACCGACCACATTTTGTGTTTGATTTATTTGTGGTTTATTCATTCCTTTCACAAATGAAATAGGGAACATTTTTAAAATTATTTAAAATAATAAAGGTTTTTTTCTTATTTTTTACCATTTATCATGTGTTGTAAACTAAAATAACACTTTTATTTTGAGATCCACATGGAGTCATACTAGCAATATCTTGTCTCAGATTATCATAAAATTAATTAATATTATAAAAATATGAAATTCTAGTCATAATCATAATGTTTCTAATGAATTCAATCTCATTTGATTAATTTTTTAGGTGGTGCATGTTCTAAAATAAAATTACACCTTTATATTGAAAACCCACACATTTAGTCATACATGCCTCATCACAAGTTAGATTGATGTGTGGTTAATTACAATATGTTAGAAACGAATTATTCATTAATAAAATAATTTTTTAATATAATATGTGTTTTTTTTCTTGTTTATTACAATGTGACATGTGTTTTAAACTAAAATAACACTTTTATGTCGAAAAATATACTTTGAGTCATAACGTCCATGTTGTGTGTCTGGTTAGAATAAAGCTAATTTCTATAAATTTAAATGGAAATATTAAAAAATTTCATAATGATTGAGAATAATAAGATATTTCTTCCTGGTTTTGGCCATGTGAAATATGCTATAAATTAAAAGGATGCTTTTATATTGAAAACACACACTTTCAGTTATACCTGCCACATGATGTGTCAGAATGATTTGATTACAATTCATACACAGAAAATATGAAATATTTAATATTTTGATAATGAATGGAAAAAATATGATCTCATTTTATTCATTTTTATAATGTAATGCGCATTTTAAACTAAAATGAAAATGTTATATAGAAAAAATTCTTATGAAGTAATACCCGCCACACCATTTGATGGATTGACATGTGGAAAATTAGTACATGATAAAAATGAATTAGGTATAATGATTAGAATTTTTCAGTAAAATCCAATATATGTCACTCATATTTGGATATGCGACATATTTTTTACACAAACATGTCATTTTTATACTTAAAATATGAACTTTTAGATAGATTGAACAAATCATGTGTCTGGTTAATGTGTGTTAAATTCATTCACATAAAAAATGTATTCTGAATAGTATTACTACTATTTCTAGATATTAAGATATATTTTTCACAATTTTGGATATGTGATTCATGTTTTAAATAGAATTTCCACATTTATGTTTGAAAAAGACACTTTGAGTCATATAGGCCTTATTGTTTGTCCAACTGATGTAATGCAGATTATTATTGATTGAAAATTAATAAATTGTAATTTTCCAAAATTTTAATGTCAATATGTTTCCAATTTTTAATTTTTTACTATGTTACATGTGTGTTAATCTAAAATAAGAATTTTATATATTAAATATGTACATTGATTCAAAATGACCACATTGTCTATCGGATTAACATGCTGTCAATTTCTATAAATCGCAAATTATTTAATGATAGCTTATAAGTTTATCAATATAGTACGAAATCAATTTATTGGTTTTAGAAATGTAATTCAATTTTAAATTAAAATAACATATAATGTGAAAAACATACTTTTAGTCTTACCTGCGAAATCAGGTGTTGGATTTATATACATGTAATTCATTCATATCAAAAATTAATTATAGATAGTTTTAATTTTTTTTTGAAAAAATAGAAGATTGTTTTCACATTTATTATATTGTTACACCTTTTAAAAAACAATTTTATATAAAAAAACCCTTATTGTAATTCTGAGCACATAATGTGTTTGATTAAGGTGTGTTCAATTCGTACATGTAAAAAATTAATTACAAATCATTTTACCAAATTTTCAATAAAATTCAATATAATTTACATTGTTTTGTCTATGTTATGTATGATATCGAGGAAAATGATACCTTCAATGTGAAAAGACAAACTTTAATTTATACCAAATACGTCATATGTTAGTATGATGTGAATTGTATTCTTACATTCCATTAATGAAATATGGATAATTTTTCTAAATTTTAAAAATGTTTTTATCTCCATTTATTTGTATTGATAATGTGATTCATTAATAAAAATAAAATGAAAACATTTATGTAAAAAGGAAAATTTTTGAGTCATACCCACCAAATAATGTTTCAGATTCATTTATTATCACTTTATATATATCACAAATGAATTATATATAGATAATTTACCAAAATATTGAATACTAAATGGGATTATTTTCATAGTTCTGACATTATCACCAATGTTTTAGTCTAAAATGAAACTTTTATATTGTAAAAGAATACTTTTATTTATACTATTTATATCTTATATGGAATTCACAGGGGAAAAATTATTATGTGTCACAACTGAATTATGAATCATTTTCATAATGATGTAAATTCTTCCATGATTCGTATCTTGATTTTTATAATCTGACATTTTTTTAATCAAAATTAACATTTTGGGGTCAACTGGCCTCTGAAAATATTGAACTTACAACCCCATTTTGACATTCTACATAGTTAATTCATCATTTATTCATTGATAATTAGACCTAGATATGAGTTAGGTTTCCCTATTATTAATTATAGTATGTTTATTTACCATATATTTCATTTAATCAAACATCAAATCAAATTAATTCAATTTTTTCTTCAATGTGGAGGTTGTCATTATTGAAATAGCTAATATTTATATTTTACAAAATCATAAAATGATATGATGATAAAAAAATATATTAATATAGGATCATGGAAGTTACTACCATAATAGTTGGTATCATTTTCTCATATTTGTGGGTAGAATAATCCTTGATCCATTTCACTCTCTCCAGTATCTCAGATATTTCCTTGAATTCCAATCTCTAATAAGAATTAGAATTTTCAAACTAATTACTCACTATTTCAGAATCTGTAGCCTCTATGATAATTCTACTTTTGAAATAGATTATATCATAATTTATTTTCTGGGTCATCATGTATTATTTTGATATTTCTACCTACTCATAATACCCTTAAAGGATGAAATTTAGTGAACAATTTAAACTAAATAAAAAGTAAATTGGGGAATGATAAAATAATAATTAAAATCCATTAAAAATTTAGTTAAAAATTGTATGATTGATGTACTCATGTGAGATGAAGGTTACATAAATGTATCTGAATGGTTTAATTAAAGTTGGAGCACATATGAATACATATAGGAATTTGAATATATCTAAAATGATTTCCAATAATGTTGTGAATTGTAAATGAGATTATTTTTCTCTTCTCATGGATTCAGTAACATCAAAATGATTCTCATATTGTTTTCATCGGGTAGAGGAACCATATGTATGAGATGATCATCAACTCTTTTGAATTTCTCATGATGGGTATGAAATCTCTGTTGGGGGTAAAATTATTTTATTATTATTTGAAATATATTATATAAATAATTTGGTATAATAGAAAATGTAATATTAGAATAAAAATATATCTTATAAATTTATAGTACTACATGTATTTTATTTTCAGAAAAACAATATTTATTCATTGTGATACTAATTATTCATGTTAAAAATGTATTTCTAAAGTCATAGACTATACCAGATAAAACAATATTAGGTAATGACCTCATATTGATTTTAAAAAATAATCAAAGACCATGAAATCTACCCACACCTCTCTAAACAAATATACTTCTTATTTAGAGTACATATATTGTTAATATTCTGAGTAATATTGAGAAAATATAGAAAAGAAAATGAATAATACATATTTTTTATTATATTGTAATTATCTTTGAAGATAACCAATTTGAGGATGATATATTATTGATTTCATGTAATATAATTCGTAAATTTAAAATTATAATATCCATAATCATTGTCATTATTTAGTTTCAAACATTACAAACACATTAACCAGAAGATGTATATTTTTTTGAAATATGTTTTGATAGTTAAATTTTTCTATATACACATTAATCCATTTCCATTTTCAAAAATATTTAGGCTTCCAATATTCTGTAACTAACCTCATAAATTTATTTATTTGATATTTATCGATCACCTTATCATAACAATATTATTCTTAAAACAAAAAATAAAATGTTGAATTTGAATTTTATATGTATAATATTGATTTAATTTTCATACAAATTCATAACAGACATTATCTGTGGTTGATTTTTTTAAAAATACTTTCTTTGGATCCAAATAATTAACATATGTGGTAACACAATTGTATTTTTTCAGAATATAGTGAAACCTAAAAACCAATATTTAATGAATAAACAAATTTTATATTATTAGATTATAGTGTTTTAACCCATTATTATATGAATCAATAAGACACTTTCATCTATTATATTCTTCCCAAACACAATTATTATTTAAACTTTTTTGTTCTCAATTTATTTATATTCCAATTTAAATTTTTCAATATTAATCATAGAGGGATTAATATGTATAAATCTTATTATTCGAGGTTTTTTCATCATACAATAATAGTAAATACTCCAATTTAAAATATGAATAGTTATTAACTTTAATGAACATATAAGAACATTTTATTGGAAAAAATAATGAAAATGTACCTCCTCTATGGAATCACAACTGAGGCACCCAGTAATTTAAATTTTATTGTTTTTTATAGAATCATGAAACAAAACATGTTTGTAATTAACATCTTATATATTTATTCTTCAAATTCAATGATTGAAAAATTTTCATCATTTTATATTTTATTAATATGTAACATTAATGTTAAAATTTGTAAAAATGGTCCTAGTGGGGTGAAGGTACTTTCAGAAGAATGTTTTTATTTATCGGTTGTATCATTAGATTTATTTTATCCAAAATTTTGTTTCAACATTATTTTTTCTATCTACAATGTCGTACACCATTTCTGAAATTATTTCACCATCTTAAAAAAATTTCTCATTTATTTTTTTAGGGATATAACATAGGTATATTTAAATGATTGAATAGTTCTTCTACGATGGCAGTAATAACAATCTAAACCTTGGTAACTTTTTAATCATCAAGATGTACAAAAAACATGGAACTCAGCTCTTGTGATAATTTAAGCCCCATGATCACATGATATTTTTGGAGTTTTTAATCACTTATAATATATACATGTATATTCTACATGGCTTACCTCTTAACAAGGATACTCATTGTTGTTGATATATATATATGACATACATATTAAACCTATTAAATAATGTTAATATAACATTATCAAATGTTAGATTTGTAGCACTTATTATAATGAGTTATAATAATGTTGATTTCCTCAGATGAGATAGGAAGTTAAGAGGAATGGAACACAATGATGCTAGTGGGGTCAGATGCTTCTTCATGTACTCATCGAGGTTATACTATTAGTTTACATTAATCCTTTTTCAGAAATTGGTCTACCAAACTACTGATTATAGTAATTTATTTCAAATCATGTTTTTGTGGTTGCATGCTTTTAACATCCTCAAATGTATCACTTTAAGGCTTTTTATTATCAAAATATGTTTGAGGTGATACTCCAAAACCAGTACCATTATGGCAACCAAATTCTTCTGTGCACAATAAATCTATTTAAATTTTTTTATATTTTTCTAAATTGATGATGATTATTATGTTGAATTTCAATATTCATCATACAAACATAAATAATTATTCTTACATAATAAAATTATAAAACATAAAAAATTACTTTTAAGTCATAAATACACAAGAATAGCATTCTACATATGTGTTTTCAACAATTAGTTTCCAATTTTAATTTACACAAGCCTCCTTCCATAGAGATGTTAGGGGATAGAAGATGATTTATAAGCTAATTCATTAATATATATATATAAGCAAAATATATTTTTTCATATCATATAAAATATTTTATTTTTATTTAAAACGCATTACATTTTAATTTCATGTATGTTAGACCCCATATTTTCTTTACAGTAGAGGTATATATGTTTTGATGCATGCTGTTTATTTCCAAAACTCTATTTTTTTTGTTTTAGAAATTAATAATTTTTACTCAAACAAGATAAAATAAATATTTTCAAATAAGATTTTATCGATTCACAGTGTAACAAAAATTATTTCTAATCATGATGAACGATGAAATTTTTCTATGCCTCTTGGTTTATAATGTATGCATATATAGAAATTGAATGGCGGTTTACTTTCCCCTCAACATCCCTGATAAATTTCATCATCAGATGTTTTCATATGGCATAATCATGTTTTCTAGAGACCATTAAATGTTTTTATGATGATAATAATATAAAATATACTAAATATGGAAGGTATTTTTAAATGTGAATACTCATTCCATTATATAATTTTTCAATAAAATATAAAATTTATATCATAACATTACACTAATATCTTCTAATATAGTTGTATTCAATGAAATCACCAAATTTTATAATGTATCTATATCAATTAGAACATTCATTATAATTTTTCCCAAATTCAACTAATGAACATTAATGTATTGCGGTATATATATTGACTTCATTGATTCAAATCAACTTCATATTTTTTTTCCATTAACTGTTAAATAGATTAAAATCCTCTATCGAGTATCCAAATCCCCTCCATATAGAATCTTCTATCATACAAGAAACATTCTACATTGGGATAACTATAAAATGATTGTTATTTCATAATTAATTGGCCATCCTAAATTGAATTTTCATTTACCCCAACAGTTTTTATTGTATCCAATAAATAACTAATAAATTATTATTTGTCGGATCTGGGACATAAAATAATTGCACTTCTTATTATTTCATTATAAACATTGTTCATTATACAATTATATATAATAATTATCCATCACAAATACACATTCATTATATTTCACTGTAATCCTATTCTCATCCAATTTTCTATAGAAATTTGAATATTGAAATGTTTTAAAATCCATCCTTTGAATATATTTATAGATGGAGAAATACAAAATATTAATATAAATTTTATTTATAAACCTAGAACCAAAGAAATGCATATATTTTGATAGACGAATAACTCCACTATTATACATCATAATATATTCATATTATTCCTCTTTGTAGAACATATAACAACTAATTGAAAAACCAGTGTCAGATATAACATTTACATTTGGCCCCTATCTAACAATTCAATTCATTCGGTAATTGAAATCATATTTACAGATAACTTTTTCCATATTTGACCATAGAACCATTCTATAAACATATTATTATTAGTATTTTATAACCATATCACATCCCTTGATGGATTAATATTTCTTATAATTACATTGTGGGCTTCAACATATGACACAACCTCTACACTATTATGTTAAATGTAAAGGTGAGATTTCCCCCACTCATTAATGTTAATTGTGATTATATATCTTTGTGATATCAACTAACCCATAAGGCATCCACTATGATGAGATTTTTGGAGACCAAAAATATCAACATATTATAGGTAATTAGTATATAAATCAATATTTTCTTCAAAAATATATCCCTCCACAACACAACCTTCCAAATTTATATTTTTAGAAAAAATTTATCATAAAGTTATATGTATTAAATCATGCATCAAAACATGATAATTATTAGATATTAGATCCTATATAATCAAATTACTCATTCAAATTGTAATATTGATATTTTTAATACCCCACTGGAAATTATACTCCATTATTAATGTTAAAAAATTGTAATTTTTATTTTTTGTAAAGAGTGTATAAAAATGAAATAATAAATGTTCACATTTGCCCCATACGGTGTCATCTCTTCCCAAATCCCTATTGGAATTCTAATCCTATTCCAAAATATACATTGTAATTTATGTTTTAAGGATTCTAAAAACCCTGTATATTTTAAGGATGTGTTTTAATATGACTCTTGATCGGGTTTTATCTTATTTTTTGTCTTTAAAATTCTATATTCATTAAATATGAAATTATGGACACTTTTATGGAAAATTTACTATTTTTGGAAAAATCACTTATGTGGAACATTTGGATATGTGTAAAAAATTAATACATAAATCATTTATCTATGTCAATCTCGTAGGTGAAGTATTCAGCTACATCAGCATGTTACCTCTGTTGACGCCAACCAAATAAGCATCGGCAATATCCCAATGTAGGAAATACCTAAATATGAGTATAATTTTCCCCATGAAAGAAAGGAAGAATTATATGGTTAAGTATTCATGATTCCATTGAGCGACTCACAATCGCTTGTCCATTTCATGGTCACTTGAAGGAACAAAACATGTCACATATCGTGCGTCTAGTCTCATATATCCCTCTTTAACAAACCAATCTTCTATTGCAATGCACCCCTAGACAATAGAATGAGTTCCCCTAGTCCACAATGTTTTTCATTGGTATGTTCCTAAAAAATCATCCAAAATCCATTGAAAATTAAAAGTGTTGAAATTATAAAGGATGATACCCAATGCAGTAATGAGACTCATGTTCCAAATCATTAATGGAATGAATAAAATCCTTGGGTGAAATATAGTCAATATTATATGACCTTCAAGACATTAGTAAAAAAACTATGGAGATAAAGGGGATGAGGTGAGAGGGATTATGGTATCTAAAATACATGTGACATGCAACTCGATTGATACACGAGACACCATGAAACCTTATAGAAGACATCTGGCTTGTTAGCCTCATCGAAATGATGTCCTTCAGAGTGTCCAATAATCTAAGTGATGCTATAAGAATAAGCAAATAGACCTTTCCTCTACACACTCACACACTCACTAAGTGAACCACATTTATCATGTGATACGTGATCGAGAAATTGTGTTTAAATCATAGATACTACTCATTAAAATTTGTATGACTCATTAAATTTGTAAAATAAAACAAAGGGTCTAAAAATTCAGGAGGTGAGAGGGGATGGTAGTCACCGAAAGACATGTGACACACAACTGATGACCCACAAGATGTCGTGACTACTCAGTGACACATCTACCTCACCTCATGAATGCCCTATGCCTTTTAGTACTTGACTATATGACATTGAATGTTCATCCACCCCCTGTGACCCATATTAGTAATGCCATACATCTGTAAAAAAATATAATAAATACCCAGACAACACACATAAAAACTACCATGACTCACAATAATTGTAACATCAAACAATGGTGGTAAATAGAAAGGAGGGGATAGAAATCTTGGTCTCTAAAAATCATGTGATGCACCCAATGCACCAAAATTTTTTTCCCAAGAGACAACCGGACAAGCCACCCAAGGTCTCATGAGTGTATTCTCATAGCCTCGTAGAACATTCTAACACCATAATACATGTGAACAAGACTACATGAAATTTCTTAAACATTTTTTCATGATAAAAAATTCACCAATAATTTGTTTTAATCCCCTAATGGAAGATAATCATTATCACTGAAAATAAGGGGATGTTCCAGATGAATTCCATGGAAGAGACATATGTGACCACATGGTGCCAGACCCATCCATTAGATCCATACTGGACTCATGCCAGATATGCCGCACAAAACATAGTGTATCTGAGGAGGCAAGGCATATAAATCCACCATCCCATCATGAAAAAGGAGGACTAGAACGCATTTTGGATTCATTATGCCCAGACTTAGATGGAGTTGGCTCTCAACTTCTATGGAATTTTAAGAGGTTTCACAGGGCTGACCAGTATTCCGTCAGGTAATACATTGGTATAAATCCAAAGTAGTCATGTTCTAGTCCTAAATCCTTTCATGTGATCTTTCCTAGATCACTTGAATTATCATTGGTAGGTTTTCAAAATTTCATTCCTCAATCCATCTAAATCACATCAGACATAAGATGAACAAAAACTAAATGAAACCACAACATTTGGAATACATGTGCTAGAACCAAGATAAATGGAACAAGGAATTATAGGAATTTGTGCTCATTGCACCTCATGTGATTTGTGTGTGTGATATAATGAATTGAAATTGCACCAGGTCAGATCACCCAGATTTCTGGACTACCCTTAGACATGTCATCTATGACACACAAAGTCCTCCTAGAATATCAGGGAACATCACATAATGATATCAAGGGTGCCAATTGGATTTTTTGAACCCTCATGTCCATCAACCAAGACATTCAATGTCCCTCAATAACATATCCTGACTCACATAATGGTGTTCACTCATGTTATCTGATTCTCATGAAATCATATCTTCTAAAGTGGAATGGATGAATCCAAAATAAAAGAACAACTAAGTTAACCTTTAATATATGATTGATAATTTTAGGTCTATGATACTAAATTGATTGGTAACCAAATTCATTTTCATCTATATAGTATAATAAAATACGTTAGCATCCAAATTCAGTATTATGTTTTCATCACCCAACATTCATTTTGGAAAATCATCTACGACTACAACTTCAATGTTTTCCAAAAAAAATTCAACTACATGAAAACTCTTATGTAAGTTATAAAATATAGTTTATTTGGAGTACCACCGATATTTTATTATCATGAAAATAGATGATTGTTTTTAAGTCCTCCAAACATGACAGCTGGAGAGCACGCATCGCCTATGGAAGGATACTATTAATCATGCGGCTCTCATAGCCGCAACCAATAACATCACGAGTGTATCCCTAGAGTGATATATCCACCAACTTCCATAACTGAGGAAGGAGGACCAGGATGATGAATAAGTCTCCCTTCATATTTACGATCCACTGAGGAGGGATCCAATTAACAACTATGGTTGAAACCATTCTGTTGATAGTCCTTATTCACCTACCGAAGCTACCATCGGATGCATAGTTCCCTATGACACCAATGAATGGGTTGCAAAGAAAAATAATTATAGAATGAAGGTGTCCAATATTAAAGGGATGGAACATATCCCAACTTCTACTTATATTGAATGATTGCATACATAGATAGGGACCAACTAGTAGAATCATATCCTAACTCACTCTGAATAAGTCTATGGGCATATTCCCACAGTATGATTGGGGGGGTCATATTACTACCCTTTTATATAAATCCCATTGGTATTCCCCAATAGAACAAAGAGGATTGATGTGGGTTTATATCCCCTCTTCAATAGAAGACATACATCGGTTCATCACAGAGGATAAAAATGTACAGGTTCACATCACTACACACACTTTTCTAAAATTCCAATAATGTTTAGTAGCTTCTAAAGAAATCCACCAGAATATTATTAAACTATTGTAGATGAATGGATAAGATAATACTCTTATATCTACAGTTAGGATTTCATGTCTCTCTAATCGTTGAGAAAAAGTTGTTGCACTAGAGAATGTGCACACTCTTGCTCCTGCCCTATAGAATTATCATCATATTCCAATAAAGGGTGAGGCATTGGATCGGGCTCATATTCCCATTCCAACTGGGGGCAACTAGGTGAGAGTGGAACATGGCTTGGTTCAAGGGAACATTTACAAAGAAAATTACTGGTGGCATACTGAAAAGGGCTGATATTGGGAATATATCCTCATTCTAGCTGAGTCGAACCTAGTGGGATTGGAAATAACCTTATGACTGATCATAATACAATCAAGGGATCTGTCATGTAAATTTACACAAATCATTGAATTGATGCACATATTCCTACTTCCAAAGAATAATGACTGCTCCAGCAACATTCCAAGGAAAAACAGATGAATCCTCTTATTCCATGTAACATTTCTATGTTTAGTCGTCATATTATGAAGGGTAATTCATATTGGGATGATGATCATATTTTTGATACATCTGTGCTGAACTAGGTTGGGGTGGTACATGCCATGGGGTAGGCACATATTTTTTCAAGAAAGACCTGTGACATATCTAAACATCTCAGGATGTGGCTCATAATCCCAACATTGCTGAGGCTCACCAAGTGAGAGTGGAACACAGCTTGGGAGATGGTCACATTATTTTCCCAAATGTGACATTTTATCGATATATTTAAATAGATTCTCAGTAGCCAACTCATATCCCTACCACATTAGAATGTTAGATAAATGTTCTGACACTCTCCGTATACTTGGATCATACCCCTGAACAACCCCAAAATGTCGGTCAGTATTTTCAGACCATAATGTAGAACATGGACCATATCCATACTCTGCTCAATGCTAGTGTCCTTGAGGATGTTCGATACACATTTTCAACACCAAGAGGTATCATCATCTCTTCCATCGAATAATAATAATAAGGCTCTCATTTCCATGATAGTCCTCCTCATGGTAGTGTGGATATATATCACATGAACTATACTCAGGGCATCCACCGTGGTCAACCTCCCCACATAGATCTCTCCCATAGACAAGGTATTCTTCCCCTTACCCAGACACCACCATGTAGATAGTTTTTCCAATCTCCAACACAATCTTAGAGGGAGGTTGTCGAATCATCAGGGTCAAATGTGTATGGTTCCCCATTATCTTCCAGCAGGACCTCATTCTGTTTAGGAGGAGGCCATTACAGCCAGCCTTTGTGGTATGATAAGATAGAGGCATGTATGTATGATGAAGCAGATGCAGACATAGACATATATAGGGATTTATCTAGAAACAACCTCTCTATCATGTTATGGCCCCATGACACCATTTAATATGATATCTTGGAGGAGATAAAGTAGGATCACATGACTTATAAATGCCAGAATATGTGGGCCATTCATCATTGAATGAATGCCTGACATGACCCCTCTCTATGATACCAGTGTCTCCTATAAACAATCAATATTCTTTATTATCATCTAGACATGGCTGTTACCTCCATGGCTAGAGATCCAAAATTGGAAATGTATAGTAAAATGTTGACAAACTCTTGACACCATCACTTCAGGAATCTTCTATAGCTGATCTTCAAGTCCACGTCATGAATCAATATTCAGGGATAGGGATAGTATGGATCAATACACATTTATACTGCCTGAGAAAAAAAGATACTTTCAGATATGGAATCCAGTAATGATATACCATATAGAGATATCAAGGGAATAAGAAACACATAAGCAAGTTTTTCACTACAACAGAATGCCTCTGTTCAAACAGTGCCTATACATTATTGATAAAGAGGAAGGATAGCCAACAAGACATCAAACTGGGCTCCTAAGAACATTTTTAAGACATTTCAAACCTGTAGATCGATGTTTCAATCACTAGGACAATGTCTGATGACAATTGATTCTCATTACCAGTCACTATCACACCCATCTCTTATTATAGAAATATTCTGCCACATCAAGAGGACACTATTGCAGGACTAGTATTAGGAATCCTGGAGTAGACCCAGTCCATTGGGCAATGGGAATATCTACCGCTTCCTCCACCCCTTATATCATTAATTCCTGGGAGAATTTTGGACTCATCAATGACACCTTCAAAAAACCGCCAGCCCACTAGGTCGGGGGAATTTATATCTCAATCACCATCCCAAGGATCAATGTCCCCTGAGATAACCCTAGATACATCATCGTCTATCCTATAACTACCTCACCCAACTGGGTTGGGGAATTTATATCTTCTTTTATATCTTAGGAGTTGTCAAATCCCCAACCTGAGCCATCATGTCTTCCTGAATTGGAAAAATCACTTCCAATTAACATCTATGAATGACCCAAACCCAAAATATTTGGGGGGTTTTCATCATCATAAACACCTCTAAGGTAACCAATCATCTATAAATTGTGACATATGATTCAATTTTTGTCATCCCACCTACCAGGAGACACACATCTACTAGTTGTGGCATGGTTGGTAACTTCGAATGGGAAATCCATTAGCATCTATATTCAAAGACTGAATTTGGAAGAATTAATAGTTGGTATGGTTTTGAAATGTGGTTTTCATGAGAAAAAATATGTTCATGTGTTAGTTTAAAAAACTAGATGGAATATATGCAAAATTTTCCTTGTTTGTCGAAAGTAATGGAATGGCCACCACTTACTGATATGAATCAATAAATTTCCTTAGTGTAAACATGGAATATATTGAGAACGACTAAAATAAAGAGTGTTTAAACATGGAAAACATTCCTAGGGAGGAGGGTCACTTAAATGCACCGAATGAGGTTGCATGCACCAGGAACCAGATATGGCTCCAAATACTATTAATTCTGAATATAACATTTCCACCAACTTGATAGAATGCTTCCAAGGGGAAGGGTGAAACCACATCAAGAAAACCTCCTTGGAAGAGCTAGGTTATTTACCTAGTAGACAGATTTTCACAATATGAGACATTAATTCATGCTCATTGGTAACATAATGAGGAGTTACTCATGGGAAATATTTATGTATGGTATCATCTCTAGGAAGATTCAAATATTCTTCATCTAATATTTGATCAATATTCTAGGGAATATTATAAATATCATATTCAATATGGATTTTTTAAGAACACCAATTTAAAGACATAATTTCAAAATTGTCATGAATTCAATTAGTTGAGGAAATGACCAATTCCATATTATGATAAACATTCATTCATGTGATTATTTTGAAATCTGCCAGAGATAATAACAATGCCAACTCATCAACCACCATCAACTCCCCATGGGAGAGATATGGTCTAGGATATAGTATCCCCAATAGCTAATCAATTTCATCGAGTCCTGGGATACTCAAATGGATTCCACGGAAGTGTGGCATGTTCTTATAGAGCCTGAAAGAAAGACACCCCTCGAATGGGTCGATGATACCAAAAATCAGCCAAACAATGTAAATCATACATTCCACACCATTGATATAGTGAGAGATCTTAATAATCCTCTCACACAATTCATGTTCTGATACAGGTTGTTGAGGAAACATGGATTTGGATGATAAAATACAACCCAGTAAAGACCAAAGTATAAACAATCTCGGATAAAAATGAGATTGTGATATTTACCTTACCTTATGTCTGATATGCTTTGTATGTATCCAAACCACCTGTATAATGATTTAAGTAATTTAATTAACTTATTACAGAATCATATTCATTGTTATGATATCATATATGGTTCAATTATGACTTTATATTACCCGTTCTTTTGTAAATTCCATGTTAAAGAAGCGTTTTGGGTAAAATCGTTTCATTTATCGTAGGTGTTTGGACTTGTTATTATTGACATTATTATTAAATATATCATGATTTACTTACTTCCATAATATAAAAAATTATTTATATATCATATATATTCAGTATATATATATATATATTAGATAGATAAATGAAATGAAACACACCGTTCATGGAGACGGTAGTCTGTACGTACGCATGAACGCTGTTTTCCTTTCCTTATTGTCTTGAATGGAAGTAAGTACATGAAATACATATATATATATATATATATACATAAATCCATAAGATTTAACATGTCATATATTTCATTATATATACTTTATAATCATTCATGAATGGTTAATGTGGAGAATGAATCTCATCGCGTCGTGGAGACGATAGTCCGTACGTACGCACGAGCGATGAAATCGCTCTCATGATCGTGGGACTGTATTGAAGTGTATGTATACTATTTCAGAATTAATATCACTTTAAAATAATAATATATAGTTATTATTTACACCATTATACCCATCCAAGTAAGGTGGTGGTGGAAAATTGATTTCACCACGGCGTGGAGACGGTATTCCGTACATACACACGCGCGTTGATTTCGTTTTCCATAGGATGGATAGATGGTGAAGTAGGATTGTTTCATACATATAATAACATATCTGTATATGAGTGATACTGATGTTATTACTTCATAATGAAACAACCTAATAACAAGAAGTGGAAGAATAAATAAAGGTGAAAGAATTGGTAACGGAAATTACTGCTTCTTTGAAGCGCCTCTTTGAGACCTCCACTTAGGGAACTAAACATTGTCTTTGAGGTAGACTAGAACATCTAGGATGTTTCTAGGGAAGTGAATAAGTGAATTTGGCAGGGGTTGGCCGAGCTTTAAGGCTCAAAGTTGTGTGAGGAAGAGAGGGAGGAGGTGCCCTTTTATAAGGGAGGAGAGGGGCTCCTTTGGAAAAACTAAAAATATTATTTTATTATAAAGTCAAGTTCGGTTTTTAATAGCTAAAAATTGATATATTTCGACGCTAAGGTGTGGATGGGTCGAAATCCTCTCATAAAATAGAATTTAGTCATGTTTATGTTCCTATTTTAACCTTATCATTTAGATTTAACATTAAGATAAATAATTTTACTTTTACATTGTCTTCTTGTGTTCTTACACTATAAAGTTAATAAACATACTATAAGTAGCCAAAAGAACCCCAAATTTTTTATTATTAATATATATAACCTTATCTAAGTAATTTGGCCGAATGTTAGATTTTTAGTAATAAAATAACAATTAATAATATAATATTTGGTTTAAAAACTATTTTATGTCAATTTTGAAACTATTTAGTAATTGATTTTTTTGAATATCATAACAGAATGATAAGTTATAAAAAAGGTAATAAAATCAATACTAACTTGTCATAGTAACCTATAAAATTAGTGGAATTCATAAAAAGACTTAAATTACATTTATTTAGGTATTTATAACATAAATTATGTCAATATTTCATTAATAAGATAATTACTGCATCATATTTGTGTCATAAATAAATTAAATTATTTGATGACCAAAAATTACAAATAAAATACCATTATGTATTAAATCTTCTTAGATTTCTAATTAATATTTATAGTCGAATTTATCTTATGTATATCCCCATATTAAAAATGTTTTAGTAAATAAACTTTTATTTTAACTCTTTTAACTCTTCTTTGAATTAAATAATAATAAATGTCCTAATCTAATCCAAGTGGGCCTAAATGGTCATATTTTATTCCTAAGGTTGTTTTTGGTCGAATTACACTTATACAATAGAATTAGGACATGTATTAGGGTAATAATAATATCATTTTTACCCTTAATTACCCTATTTACTTTTAACCGTGGTAAAAAGAAGTAAAAAGTTGCTATTTACCAAAAATTATTTTCATCTCATTGAACCACATTTTACTTACTGACATCAACCGTGTCTCTCGTATTTTTGAAATTCAACTCAAAGAAGCGGTAAAATTACGTTTTATGAAAAATTCAGTTTTTTTTAACTACCATTTAGTGGTTTCACTATTCATCAAAAATTGAAAGTTTTCAGAAAAATACCAAAAATTAGGCCTAAGAAATATTTGATATTATGAACTCAAAAATGATTTCTATTTTACCAAATTCAAAACATATCAGTTTCATTAATTAATTTAAAAATTAATTCCAGTCGTCAAAACAAAAGGCGTGTTTTTAAGAGATAATAACTATCAAAAGATTGACACTTGTTTATAACTGGTTTAAATGTGAAATTACATCCAATGAACAACATTGTATTAAATTGTTAAAATATATTCTAATTATACATTAAAACCACTCAAATTTATAATTTATCACTATTAATTATTTCGATTGAAAAAGTTGTTTTTAATTAAAATTTAGTAATTTTCAATATTCATCAAAATATGAAAGTTATCCAAAAATCACCAAAATTTCACCCTAAGCTAATTTCGACATTCCGAATCCAAAAACGAAGTCCATTTTGAAAAATAGAATTTACAAAATTTAAAAAATTGGTTATTACTATTCAAAACGGATAGTTTTAATAATATCTTAATAGCATATCGTTGTTTAGAAAAACTTGGTGTTGCGTACAACACACGCTATCGTGGAAGGTTGCGATTGCGTGTAATTCAAGCCAGGTCAGAGATGTGTGTTGTGAACTCTCCTTTTGGTGTAACGTATAACACAAGAAATTAATGAAATTAAAAAGAATATTTTTCATAAAATCTCGGGGTGTTACATTCTACCCCCCATAAAAGGAATTTCGCCCTCAAAATTCGTCGGGGTTATAAATGGTTTACTACTCGAAAGATTCATTAATAGGATCCCACATCGTAAAAAGGAATACAAAAACCAATATTTAAAAACAAACGTATGAAATGTAATGGTTACCCAAATAGACTAATCACCGGGTTTCCACATAGGTGAAAATATGGATATGGAAGAAAAATATAACCATCATGTTCTGATGGAGAGTGGTAGAACGACGGGTCATTCCATCTGTCTCAAACAAAAGGTTAGAAAAAGTTATTAAATATTCATAAGTCATTCTATAGTGAGATTAATCATATATGGTTCCTAAAATGGACTTATACTTCATATATAATACTTCTTAATATAATAAAACTTGTTTCTACTAAACAGGGACATTCTGTAGGCCAGTGGTAGGCGATAAAGGCCAGTCGCACTTCGGTTGTGGGTTCGATTCCTACGACCTTGTCCGACGTGATGGGATGTCGCACGTCCAGTAGGTTTTCCTTTTTCTAAAACTATATTACTATAACATCCCATCAATAATATCGAAAAAAACTCTTATCCTTAAACAATACTAACTTATGTCCAACATAATCCATTCCAATCTTTAGGCTTTTCCATAATACTGCAGTCCATTCTCATAATATAGTGAAAACGATTACCAGAGATTTAATACCATCGTTGATCCCCATATATCATAAGATATGTTTTGTTGGTCACATTCCAAACATTCAAAGTCCTTAATCATGTATTCTCTTAATACCCATTGAACCTTAGTGAAAACATGAATGCAGTTAAAAGTTAACACCTTCCACATACCAAAATCCTCAAAATTATATATACTCAAACCATGATATCACATAGTCCTTATATCAATCATGAGCTCATGAATACGGTTAAACATTTCATTTTCTCATTTTCCCTTCATTATGCGCATATCATCTTATTTCCAAAAATATCTCAATCACTTTGAATACCACATTAGACCAATACATAAATATTCCAATACTCCATGATACAACATTATTTTGGAATCCCATTACATAAATACGTAATCATTCCACCACATCATTGTCATATTCAATATCTCCAATAGTGATCGCATGTGACTTCCCTTTGTCCTTTTCCATAAGCGGTTGCTCATGTCGATCATCACTCGCCCTTGGATTAGGGAATTTATTAGCATAATGCCCCATTTCCTTGCACTAGAAGCATTGAAGTGTTGGTTGTGCGTTCTCTGCAGTGTTCTCTTTATTCACATCATTAGAAACCCTTTTCCCATTACTTCGACACTCAGCTGCTCGATGACCTTCTTTTCCACACTTAAAACATTTTCTAGTCCCTTTAAGACAATCTCTGCCATGCTTATTTCCACACTTTGAGCATAAGGAAACATTCATGTTCTTTTGACCATTATTCTGATATTTCTACTTGAACTCCATCTTTCGTTTTTTGTCAAAACCATGAGATGGATATGTAACACCAACTTCCATTTCTACCTTAATATCACAACGCACAATTTCTTCTTAGCTACTGAAGTCTCTTATAGCTAATGCCCTTCGATAACTTGGATTTAATCCACTGAAAAATTGATCAACATTACTTTTAGGTTGGATGATAATGCCAGATGCATACCTTGCAAGTCTTGTAAAATTAGCTTCGTATATACCAACAAATTCATCATCCATTTTCTTTTGTTCGATAAACTCCTTCTCCATCTTTGTTTGAAGAATATGAGGGAAGTACTTATTGAAAAATAAATTCTTGAACATGTCCCATTCCATGGACTCAATTTCATCTCTTGGATTTGTATTCTTGATAAGATTTCCCCATTGATCAGCTTCAACTTCCAAACGATATACTGCTAAGATGACCTTATCATGTTCAGAACATTGAAGAACTGAAAATATCTTTTTAGTTGTACTGATCCATTGTTCAGAAACAAGTGGATCTGATGTCCCACTAAAAGAAGGTGGACGTTGCCTCATGAAGGACTCAATAGAATATTGTTCCCTTCTATGATTTGGAAGTCCAGAATGATTCATAGCTTGTGTAAGTATAGAAATAATATTTTTCACTCCATCTCCCATAACATTTGTTTGTTCAGGAGGACAATAATTGCATTGTCCATTGCATTGATCAACACGGTTCCCTCGGGTTCCAGCCATCGTCTAAAACCTAAAAAGAATAGTTTGAGAGGAAAAAATCATAATAAAGGGGGATTAACTTCAATATCTAGAATCTTTGGTTTAATTCTAAGATCTCTACCGTAGTTATAGGACTATATCCTATACGTATACTTAGGTACATCCCTAGGCATACCTTAGAAATATGTCTAGGGATCTCACTAACGTTTTCGAATCCTAGTTTCCAACGGTTGACTAAACCTTTCCTCTGATACCAAATGTAGAGACCTGAATCCTGACGTACATAGACATTACATTACATTTTCAGAATACTTTGTACATAACAAAAATAAACACACAAAGACCATAATAGTTTAGGGTCTTTGGAAACTCGGAATATAATCTTCTAATTATGGTGAAAGATCTTCAAAATCTCCCATAAAGATCTTCCTTTTTTTACCTAAAACCTTTATTTATATCCTGGGGAAATGAAAACATAAAAAAGGGTGATCTCAAATGCTCAGTAAGGGTAAAGAAAAGAAATATCAATCACATCATATACAAAAGCACATACCTTTTGGAAATCTTAACCTGCAAAAGAGATCATAATTTCATAACATGGGATAAATCATTTTAGTGAAATGTAATGACAATAATCATAAATTAAAACATGAAACTTTGTGGAATACACACATAATCATAGAGAATCATTTCTTGTTAGTCAAGACTCATTTCCAAGACTATCTTAGTGGACAAAGTCCCTTTCTGAACCGAGTCACCCTCATTTCCATCCTATTTCACTGAACCAGTATAACCTACCATTCCAGCCATGTCTATCTCATGAGATATAAAATTTTTACCCAATACATTGGAGGGAGATATAGGTCCCACCCATCTCATAATGATACCATTATTATTTGTGCCACAAAATCATAAAACATACATCATTGCATAACCCATGTAATAAAAATCGGAATCTTAAACATTATGACATCATAAAACAATTCATATACGATAAAGGATTTCATAAAAATAATTCCATCACAACATAATCAAATCAATGTAATAATAGGGATAAAAACAGAACTCTTTATCATCATAGATGGAAAATAATTTTGATAAAACACTTGAACTTCATTCTTGAGGAAAATATCCTTTCTACTTCAAAAACACTTTTCCTTTCTTAACATATCATACAATTTTAAACTTAAACAAGTTGATTAAAAATAAAATTTAAAACTTGTAAAGTAAGCTTCTTGGAAATAATGTTTTAAAAATCCATTCATGTCGTATAAGTTAAAAAAACATTTTTCTCGTACTTTTGACGGAAAAGTTAAAAAGTACCTCATACAAAAAACGACAAAAGATTCCTTTCATATCTTTTACAAAAAACTCACCGAAGGGTAAAATTGGATTTAAAATATTGTAGGAGGATGGAAATAATTTTACATATTGAGGAAACATGGATGTGGATGATAAAATACACCCCAGTAAATACCAAAGTATAAACAATCTCGGATAAAAATGAGATTGTGATATTTCTCTTACCTTATGTCTGATATGCTTTGTACGTATCCGAACCTCCTGTATAATGATTTAAATAATGTCATTAACTTATTATAGAATCATATTCATTGTTATGATATCATATATGGTTCAATTATGACTTTATATTACCTGTTCTTTTGTAAATTCCATGTTAAAGAAGCGTTTTGGGTAAAATCGTTTCATTTATCGTAGGTGTTCAGACTTGTTGTTCTTGACATTATTATTACTTATATCATGATTTACTAACATACAGAATATAAAAAATGATTTATATATCATATATATATAGTATATATATATATTAGATAGATAAATGAAATGAAACACACCGTTCATGGAGATGGTAGTCCGTACGTACGCATGAATGTTGTTTTCCTTTCCTTATTATCTTGAATGGAAGTAAGTAGATGACATACATATATATATATAAATAAATCCATTAGATTTAACATGTCATATATTTCATTATTATTCATTATATATACTTTATAATCATTCATGAATGGTTAATGTGGAGAATGAATCTCATCGCGTCGTGGAGACGGTAGTCCGTACGTACGCACGAGTGAAGATATCGTTCTCATGATCGTGGGACTGTATTGGAGTGTATGTATACTATTTAAGAATCAATATCACTTTAAAATATTAAGATATAGTTATTATTTACACCATTATACCGATCCAAGTAAGGTGGTGGTGGAAAATTGATTTCACCACGGCGTGGAGTCGGTATTCCGTACGTACGCACGCGATGTGATTTCGTTTTCCGTAGGATGGATAGATGGTGAAGTAGGATTGTTTCATACGTATAATAACATATCAGTATACGAGTGATACTGATGTTATTACTTCATAATGAAACAACCTAAGAAGAAGAAGTGGAAGAAGAAATAAAGGTGAAAGAATCGGTAACGGAAATTACCTCTTCTTTTAAACGCCTCTTTGAGACATCCTCTTAGGGAACTAAAATTGGTTTTTGAGGAAGACAAGAACATCTAGGATGTTTATAGGGAAGTGCAGATGAGAATTTTGTAGGGGTTGGCTGAGATTTAAGGCTCAAAGTTGTGTGAGGAAGAGAGGGAGGAGGTGCCCTTTTATAAGGGAGGAGAGGGTCTCCTTTGGAAAAAATAAAAATATTATTTTATTATAAAATCAAGTTCGGTTTTAAATAGCTCCAAATTGATTTATTTCGAGGCTAAGGTAGGGATGGGTAGAAATACTCTAATCCAATAGAAGTTAGACAAGTTTAGGTTCCTATTTTATCCTTATCATTTAGATTTAACATTAAGTTAAATAATTTTACTTTTACCATGTCTTCTTGTCTTCTTACACTAAAAGGTTAATAAACATACTATAAGAAGCCAAAAGAACCCAAAATTGTTTATTATTAATAAATATTACCTTATATAAGTCATTTGGCTGAAAATTAGATTTTTAGGAATAAAATAACAATTAATAATACAATATTTGTTTTAAAAACTATTTTATGTCAATTTGGACACTATTTAGTAATTGATTTTTTTGAAACCCATAACAGAATGATAAGTTAGAAAAATGTTAATTACATAAATACTAACATGTCATATTAACCTATAAAATTATTGGAATTCATAATAAGTCGTAAATTAAATTTATATTGGTATTTATAACATCAATTATGTCAATATTTCATTAATTAGATAATTACTGCATCATCTTTGTGTCATTAATAAATTAAATTATTTGATGTCTAAAAATTACAAATAAAATACAATTATGTATGAAATATTTTTAGCTTTCTAATTAATTTTTATAGTCGATTTTATCTTATATATAACCCCGTATTAAAAATATTTTAGTAAATAAACATTGATTTTAACTCTTTTAACTCTTCTTTGAATTAAATAATAATAAATGTCCTAATCTAATCCAAGTGGGCCTAAATGGTCATATTTTATTCCTAAGGTTGTTTTTGGTCGAATTAAACCTATCCAATAGAATGAGGACATGTTTTAGGGTAATAAAAAAATCATTTTTACCCTTAATTACCCTATTTACTTTTAACCGTGGTAAAAAAAGTAAAAAAGTTACTATTCACCAAAAAAAATTTCATCTCATTGAACCACATTTTACCTACGGGCATTGACCGTGTCTCTCTGATTTTTAAAATTCCAATCACAGAAGCGGTAAAATTACGTTTTATGAAAAATTCTTTTTTTTACTACCACTTAGTGGTTTCACTATTCATAAAAAATTGACAGTTTTCAGAAAAATACCAAAAATTAGGACTAAGCTATATTTGATATTATGAACTCAAAAATTATTTCTATTTTACCAAATTAAAAACATATCAGTTGCATTAATTAATTTAAAAACTAATTCCCGTCGTCAAAACAAAAGTCGTTTTTTAAGGGATAATAACTATCAAAAGATTGACAATTGTTTATTACTGGTTTAAATGTAAAATTACATCCAATGACCAACATTGTATTAAATTGTAAAAATATATTCTAAATATACTTTAAAACCACTCAAATTAATATTTTATCACTATTAATTATTTTGATTGAAAAAGTTTTTTTAATTAAAATTTAGTAATTTTCACTATTCATCAAAATATGAAAGTTATCCAAAAATCACCAAAATTTCACCCTAAGCTAATTTCTATATTTCAAATCCAAAAATGAAGTCCATATTGAAAAATAGAATTTACAAAATTTCAAAAAGTGGTTATTACTATTCATAACGGATAGTTTTAATAATATCATAATAGCATATCATTGTTTAGCGAAACTTGGTGTTGCGTACAACACACGCTATCGTGGAAGGTCGTGATTGTATATAATTCAAGCCAGGTCAGAGATGTGTGTTGTGAAAGCTCTTTTTGGTGTAAAGTATAACAGAAGACATTAATGAAATTAAAAATAATATTTTTCATAAAATCTTGGGGTGTTACAAACCAAAGGTTGACTAAACCTTCGCCCATACACCATCTATTAAACCGAAGCATTATGTACATGTAAATTAAAGAAATTTTATAGAATATATAAATATAATAAAATATTATGACCATATTTGATATTAGTTCAGTTCTATTGGAAACTTGGAAACATAAACCACTAGTTTATAAATCATCTACATTATCTCCTCCTTTATACTTAATGAGTAGAACCCCATTTTGAAACACATTATAAAATACTCATATTCAAATCCTGGAAAATGAAACATAAAAAGGGGTGATCCCAGATGCTCAATAAGGGTAAACAAGGCTGATATGTAAACATAAACATGAGCATAAAGATTACGAGAACATGATCACAACATTCGAATATCATGCCCAATATATCAATGGGAAACATGAATCATAATGAAAATCAATGATCATAATACATAAGATCATAAATGTAACATAAGACATGAAATTTGGACAAAAACATAATCATATAACTTTTTTAACTTATAAAAATATTAATTTGATCACTTATTTAATTAAGGACATGAAACCAGACCATTGCATCAACATATGGGCATAAAAATCAGATCCACTAAAAAAATTGTGAACATAAATTTATGTTCATGCATCACATACATACATCATGAGTAATAATTATATAAAAATTCACTGGAGGGATATATTGGTCCCACATATCTTATAATTTAGTAATTTTTACGTGTTCCAAAAAACATAAACAACATAACCCACATAATTAAAATTGATTTCTAAAACATCATTCCACTATAACATAATCTAAGAACAAAAAATGGATTTCCTAAATATCATAAAAATGTAAAACAATCAGAATTATTGGGATATTAAATATTCTAATTTAAAAAATGTAATCTTAGATAAAAAATAATTTTGATTATGCTCATAAAATTAATTCTTGCGGAAAATTTCCCCCTTCTCCAAAAATGTTTTCTTTTATCATAATAATGCACAATCATAAAATAATTGAATTTAATTAAAAATTAACATGAAATAATATTAAAGAAGCATCATGGAAATAGGGAATTATTAATTTTTAGAAATCTGTTCATGTCATATAAGTCTAAAAATAATCTCCTCATACATTTTCTTGAAATGTAAAAAATGAACCTCATACTTAAAATGAAAAAATATTACTTTCATACCATTTTAAAAAAACTTAATAATAGAAAAAATAACCATTAAACATTTTAAAAAGGAAATAAATAAAATTTTGTAAAACATATTTAGGAAACATAGACATTGATGGTAATCATATCCTATTAAATTATTTTGAATGAAAATCCCAGATAAGAATATGATTTCCAAATTATCCATTACCTTAGGTATAATATGATTCATATGTAACTGATTTTCCTTTATAATGATTTAAAAAAATGCTATTTACTTATTATAGAATCAAAATAACTTTTTGATATCATATATGATAATATTATCATCCATGTTTAGTAACATATCTTTGTTACTTCTTATTCAGGTATTAACTGCATTATGTTCTTTTGCGTATTTTGTAAAATAAGTTTTCGTTAAATAAATTATGGTACAATTATATAATTTATATAATAATATTAGTATAATATATATCATATTTATTCATCCAAATCATTTAAAATACCATGATATAATAATTTTCATGTAGAACAAATCAAATCTCATCGTGGAGACGGTAAACAGTATGTACGCACGAGTGATGATATCATTTCCATAATTGTTGAATGATGTTGAATTGAATAGTGTATAATATTTCAGAATAAATATTATATTATAATATATATATATATATTACATTCATCATTATACCCATCCATGTAAGATACTTGTAAAAAACGGTTTACACCATGGCGTGGAAATGGTAAGCCGTAAATACACACACATAGTGATTTCATTTTTCGTTGGATGGATAGAGAGTGGAATATAGTTATTTAATAATTATAATATCCTATAATTATATAAATATAACATGAGTTTTAATTTATAATAAATAAACACACGATGTGGAAGAACAAGATGAAAGAGAATATGAAATAATTGGTAGAGAAGATTGCATCTTCATTGACATGATTTCTCTAAATATCCTCATTAGTGAACTAGAGTTAGACATTGAGGAATGAATATCCTTAAAAAATATTACAAGGGATGTTTATAGGAAAAATGGTAAATAAATCGATGAGCATTACGGCCCGAAGTTATCTGATGAGGTGAGGGAAGAGGTTCCCTTTTATAATTGAGGTGAGGGGAACATTAAGAATGTATTGAAGTAAAATTTTATTATAAATTTATTTCTGGTTTTTAATGGTCAAAATCTCATTTATTTAAATGTTAATAAGATTTTGGGTCATATACCAATAGTCCAATTAAAAGAACACATGTTTTAAATATATTTTTAACACTTATCATTTTAGTTTAACCCTTGTTTTACCCTTTTAAATATTTCCATGATATTATATTATTTACACTTTATTGGTTCATTTAATAACCAAAAAATGTCAACAGACCAATAAAAGTACCATTTATGACCAATATGGATGTATCCTAACCTTTTGTAGTAATATTAGTTTTTTAGTAATATTATAACACATAATAAACTATTTATTAATTTAAAATACCAGTAGTGTTGATTTTGATACTATTTATTTGTTGACATTCTAAAAATATCTTAAAAGTAAGATAATATTAGAAAAAATTTCATTAAATCATCACAAAAATGTCACATTCATCAATTAACCTTGAAGATGTATTAAATGCTCTGAAATAAAATTTATTTTAATATTTATATTATCATTTATTAGATATTTATGTTAATAAAATAATTACAACATCACTCTTATGTCAACATTTTATGTAATTATTCAGCCTCAAATAATAATAAATAAATTCACATGTTTTAGAAAATTTCTTTATATTTCTATAGAAAATTTATTCTCAAAATTTTATTAATTTTATCAGGATATTAAAAGTATTGAACCTATAAGAGATAAGAGGGTGCGATGTTGTCACTTTCTTTTGTTTTAATAATATTTATATCAATTTCATATAAAAATATTTCATTAATTGAGTAAAGTATTACAATTATGTAATATTTGCCTTATTTTATCAATTTAAATGTATTTTTTATTATTTTAGGGTAATTATGGTGTCCTTATAATATTGTTTGTTACCCTAATTTACATGATTTATCAATAACTATGGTAAATAAAAATTACCTCTGTTAAAATTCTTAATAACAAAATAAAAGTAATATATTAACATAATTTGGATGCAATGATTGTAAATATGGATAATATTTTTTAAAATTAAAAACTCATAATTTTTATAAATCAATTTAAAATTAATTCCTGTTGTTAAAACGAGAAAACAAATTTCGGTTGATTTTAAAGTAAAATCCAACAAATGATTAGCATGTTTTTATTTCAAATATCAATGCCGAAATAATTCCAAGAAAAAAATTATATTAAATGATTAAATAATAAAATAGTTACACCTTTAAACAAATTAAAATTATTACATAACTACATAAAAATCATATGAAAAATATTTTTACAATTAAAATGCGGTATTTTTCACTATTTATAAAAAACGAATTTTATCAAAAAAATACAAAAATTTCAACCAAAGTAAATTTTTATTTCATGATTCCAAATAATAAATTTAGTTTGGAATATCAAAATTATGGAAGTGTTAAATAAATATTTAACATATGTGTGCCATCCAATGGTTACAAAACTACTTTTTTTGAAAAATAGAAATTTTTTCTAAAAATTTTAATTTGTTCTTATACCATTTTTTGAAAATATATAAAATGAATTTTAAAAATTATATTGAATATATTAAATATAAATTACATTAATAAAATCCTTTAATGTTGAATATATAATTTTATAAACTCACTTGATCATTCTCTTGCGTGAAATGGATTCTATCAAAAGAAAATGAAATTATGTTCAACACAATCCAAGAATAGGGTTGTATATACCACAAGTTAAGTTAGTTTTTCCTATTTTAGAAGATAATATTGTCAATGTATACTAAAAAATACATTCGTGAAATAAAAAAATATTTTATAAATAACTTCTTTTGTAACAATATATTTTTTGAAATCCACATGGATCAATTCAAAATATTTTAATGATGTTTCCTATTAAGAATCTGAAGCTGAAAAATCAAATCAAAATGGTTACATGTATTTTATGGCACACTCTAATGAGGTACATTTTCATTATTTTACTTATCATGAGTCTAAACCTGAAAACGCAAAATTACATTATGTAGAATTAAAATAGTGGTGTTCCATGCAACAATCTATGTATGAATATTTAAAAAAGGGAAACATTTCATAGAAATTACAATAGTTCTATTCTAACTAAAAAAGAATCCATAATAAAAATAATTTACAATTTATCAACTGAGCTGTAAAATTCTTCAACATCATGTATTAAACATGGAAATAAGATTGAAAAATTGAAAAAATAATTTAACACATCAAAGAAACTTCATATTTTAATAAAAGGTAAAAATTATTTAATTCAAATTCATGGAAACAATAAGTCTCATTGAAATTATATTGGAATATAAAGACAATGTAAGAGTAAAAATATTTAATAAAAATATTTTTTTCTTGGTTTAAAGAATAATCGCCTCTATAAAGATACTTGTTTTTAATTTGGATAGATAGTGCACTATGACTATTATTTTTGTTACAAAATTACATAAATATATGAAAAAACGTGTAATTTTAAAAAAAAATCCAAAATTTAATTATAGTTTGTCTATAAAACACAACACAATTTTGGTTCCAAAATATGTAGTTTATATCCTTATTAGACCAAGGAAAATATGATAACTACAAAAACATCTAATTTAATATTTATTTAAATGGATGTAATTATAAGCGTATCAAGAAAATATTTTATATGGATAGTAGATGTTCAATAAATATTATTGGTTTTGTCTTTAACATTAAATCCTTATAAAATATTGATTAAGGATATGTCACTTTTAGTAAAAATAATAAAGAAATGATTATGGGAGTAAGATCAGTTGTAAATCAATGCCCAGTCCTCATCAAAAAATTTCTTTATATGGATGGATTAAATCATAATCTAATAATTATTAATAAAATTTTGGATGATGGTTACTTTTTATATTTTTCAAATAATTCATGTCGAAGTTTTTAATATAAAATTCCACAATTTGAGTCACCTAGAATACAAAATCCCTATCTTATGGTTCTTAATTTAGTGAGAATAAAAATGTGAAGTATCTAAAAGTATAATATAATGAATTTTGGAATTTTTATAGAATATTGGGACATTATAATGTACAATCATTGTGAAAATTTCCAAAAATTAATTTTAAACCAAATTTACCTCCACAGATGTTTACTAAAAAGAATATTTGTGTTGAATTCCAAATAATAAAGTAGCACAACCCATCTTTAAATTCAATTAATGTGGTTTTTAATTTTATAGGCCTAGTACATATTCATTTTTCTTTATTTGGGCCATCAAAATTTGAAATCATAAGAGGAAAATCAATAGTTTATGTACTAGTTGATGATTTCACTAGAATTACATGGGTTTTAATTTTATGTAATAAAGGTGAATCCTTTAATTTAATTATTAGTTTTTTAAAATTAGCTGTAAAAATATAAATATGAAAAATTTATTTCATTTAGATGTGACCATAGAGGATAATATAAAATCTATGAGTTCACCTTATACTATTCAAAACACGGTATCAAGAATAATTTTTGAAGCCCTACAAAACATTAAAAAATTTGTTCTATTGAATAATGAATAATATTTCTCAAGAAGTTTGTAGAGATAATTTACACAAATATAACAGATTGACTAATTATAACGATATTTCTATAAATACAACATTTAATGTCATAAATAGTGTTCTAATAACATTTATTTTAAACAAAACACTATAAGAACTATGAAATAATTTAAAACATGATGGTTACTTTAATGTGTATGAAATAACGGGTTATATTTTGAAAACAAAGATTAACCTTGATAAATTTGTTCCAACTGACGATTAAGGAATATTTATCGGCTATTATATCACTTCTATGGAATATAGGGATATCAACAAAATGTCCAATAATATTGATGAATCAAATGATTTCAAATTTGATGAAAGTTTTCATTTTGTTCAAAAAATACCCATGTTGATGAACTATTTAATTATTTTGAAAACATAATTATTGAAACTCTAAATTAATGTTTATAAAGGATTTATAGTGGGAGCTTGACATTCCATAAACAAATCCTGAAAGGTTGGATACCAGTTTTCTTGAAAGGGTATTTCATAGAAACCCCAAAACATTAATAATCAACCCTTAAAACAAGATATAGGAAGCCTACGTGAAGGTATTACGAATTAAAGGAGTGTAGGAAGACCTTTTATGGTTTTATTCCATTCAATATCATCTTTACCTTATGACATTTGAGGAATCCTTTGGGGTTGAGTGTTGAGTTTTAGCAGTTGAAGAAGAATTAAACTAGTTCAATGGGAATAAGGATTGATAAATAGTTAAATGTCCCTCTCAATAACTCGTTATTAGAATAAAATAGGTTTTTATAAATAAATATGATGACCATGGTGTGACCACTCCGAATAAGTCTAGACAAGTTTCCAAAGGTTTTAACAAAGAAGATGTTATAGAATATGAAGGGAACTTTTCAACTATATGTATATTAAAAGCCAATAGGATTATTTTGTCTTATAATCACATATGATTTTCCAGTTATATCAGAGTGATTTAAAATATTATTTTCTAAATGGTTTTATTACGGGGTAATTTTAGGTTGAAAAACCTACTAATTTTAAAAATCCATATTTTAGAAACATATTTTTTAAAATTACCAATATGTTTATGGCCTAAAACAAGAATCTAGAGTTCGGTATAAGTTTTTTATATTCATCTATTTTATTAAATGGTATTTCATTAGGAAATGAATATACTACACTATTTAAGAAAAAATCAATTATATATTTTTTTCGTGTTCATATACCTATTGAAGCTATGAATTTTGGATATTAAAAAAAATTGAAATGGATTTTAAAAAATCATGCAAAACAATTTGAAATGAACATAATGGATGAGTTAAATTATTTCCACATATTTTTTTTTCAAAAAGAAATGGAAAATTTATTAAAATTAATTATATATATTCATAACATAATAAAAAATGTTTGGACATGATAGTAAAAAACTTCATTCAAATATTAAGTTTTAAAATTAAAATCATGACAAAGAAGTATTAGGGAAATGAGTTAAAAACAAGATAAACATATAAATAACAAGCATTTTCTTGTATTTTACAACTATTAGATTGTTATTTTGTTCATATTATGTCATTGTGCTAGGTTTGAACCAAATCCCACGGAACCTGATTTTAAATATTATAAAAAAAATTTAATGTATCTAAAATGAAAATATTATATTTCATTAATTTTTCCCAAAACCCGTTATATGAAATTTACATCATATATGACTATTTATTAATTTTTTTTGTAGACTATAAAGAAAATGTATTTCAATAACCTTCTATTTTCTAGGTAAATATTTGGTATCATATATTACTACAAAACAATCCTCTAGGGTATTATCAAATGTTGAAGTAGAATATGTTGTTGCTGGTAGTAATTTTTCACAACTACTCTGGATGAGAAGAACCTTAATGGAATTTTTTATTAATTTGTATTCATGTTGGAAATAAATTTCATAACACCAGTGGAATTAATTTTTCAAGGAATCTAATAATTCATTTAAAGAAAATGAATATATACTTAAGGAATAATTTTTTGAGAGATCAAACTCAAAAAGGATACGATCCACATGAGATTATCCATACTAAGAAAAGTTCACTATAAATTCTATCTAAACCTCTTTCATGTGAATTTTTTGATTTTATCAACATAGAATTGGGTTTATTAAAATTTAATTGAATTTAATTTTTATTCATTTGTATTAGGATATATTTTTTAATTAGTTGTGTTTAACAATTTATTTAAATTAGTTTAGTTTATCCCATTTTAATAAATAAATTTTTATTTTGTAGAAATGAAACATTGTTTTTATTTATATATTTTATTTTATTTATTATTATTCATAATCTACCAAAAATCAAATGTGTACATAAAAATTTTGGGATTCGATTTCATAACCTAAAATATGATCAACCTACAATGCTATTCTCCATTATAATATATATAATATTCATGAAAATAAATCATCTCCATAAACCTCTTGAACATATCTTTACCTATATCTGTACTTTATTCAAAGGGAAAAGGGAAGTGTACAGATGAGGGAATATAAATTACTTCTAAGAAAGAAAGAGGAATTGTTCTGTATACAGTTTTCAATGGGAAGGTAGTTTACATGATATAGTTGATGTTAGATAAAATTATTCTAAAGATTGTATTAATTTCCATGGTTGTCGTTTTTTATTAGAAAAATTTAAATTTTTTATTTTTAGAAGAAGATAATGAATTTTAGGGTAATTTGGATTTCAAATTTTGTAGAATAAATGATTTCATTTCATTGAATGTAAAGGATAAGGCTAATTAGATTTCAATAGTTGAGTTGGATGAGATCATTCATTATCCTCATGTGCGAGTGTATACTTTTATCAAGACATTGGTCCGTTCTAGTTTTTTACACTAAAAGATGTCTTCAAATTCATATTTGAATTCTCTAATTTTTTAAAGAAACCAGTGAATGATTTAGAACCTAATTGGAATGATATATGAAAATTTTTCGGAATAATATTGATCATAGAGATGAAGAATTATAGAATATATTATTATAGGATATGTATATCATATACATCCTAATAAATAATCTAATGCTTAATCTTCCAAGGTACCTAATACAAATTACACATAATAACTATGATGGAAAATTAATGATAAATTTTAATCCTTAATGTAGACTAATATGCCCTCTTTTGATGTAGAATGAGGTTGATTTAAATTATAAATATGAAGTAAAATTCTAAAAAAATACCATGTTAGATGTTTTTCTGAATACAATTTATTAATTATGGGATTATGTTTCAATTTCAATGAATATTATTGGATTTTAATGAGTGGATCATTGGGATCCCTTTCAAACATCAATACCTAGGGATGCATCACCTTTTCGGATAAAGTTCTATAGAGATGTGTTGGGGAAATTGGATAGAATATAAAAATCATAGTTTCAGTAGGTAAATCCTGTAATGAAATACCCTACTATGTGTTTGAAAGTATACTATTCTAGAGCTGCTAAAATTTAACATCATGTAGAACCATTTTATTAGAAGACTATTCTAATTTATGATGAGTGGTTAGTTAAATATTTTATGTGATATATTATTATAAAAAATTAACTAAGGATAATATTAATGATCAAATAGTTGATCTAATTCTCCTTAAATCACATACTATAGGACACCAAGTTGGTGATTATGTTATGGGAAACGTTGAACATTCTCATCCACCAAATTTCATATCACTACCTCTTATTGATCATGAAAAAACACCCTTCTTCAGAAAGAGTTTATAATTTTATACAAAGTAATTTTTTTCTAATCATCTAAAATAATTTGATAATATTTTTGGATATTTCAATGAGATGAAATAAGAGTTTAAATATTCTCATTATTAAATTAGAGTTTGGAAGGATTCCTCAATGTCAAAGAATGATTTGAACGTTTCTTAGGTTAATGGATACCCAAATAGATGTAAATAAGAATATCTAATCAATCACTCAAATATTTAATGTTGTTTTGGAATTATTTTCTAGTGATCCTAATGACATGAAATCTCTAGTTAGTTATTTGAAGGATTATTATCATTCCATGTATGTGATAAATGAACATGTTTTTATGGTATAATATTAATGAGACTCCATCAAAAATATTTTAATGGTGCATTTAAACATTTATCAAAATATATATGAAGAGATTAATTATATTTGGATATAAATTAATGAAATATTTCAAACAATAATAATCATTGTGTAAAATTAATTTGATTTCATAAAAAAATTCATACTTATTTAATATAGACAAGATAACATATAGTTATTCTAATTTTTAGAGTGGATTTGATTAGTTTCACTCAAAATTTAATTATGTTTCCTCATTGATTAAGTACCTACAATGTAATTGTAATTAACTATACTAGGTTGAAATAAAATTTCACCTAGTCTATCCCACTATAGGGCCTCATGTGTGTCTCCCTAAATTTCTAATGCTGCCAAATAGTACCGAGGGTCTAATGGGAACAATGGGGAGACTATACACTATAGTAAGTGTGAGATAATTTTAAAAATTAACAAAACTCTTTGAAAAAGTATATAAATTAGAGATAAAATATTAAAAATGATAAAACATTTTATTCTACAATACATAAAATGAAACATACATTCATATCAGATCACAAAAATAACAAATAGACAACAATCAGTCACCGACTCAACCAACTACAAATATAGAAAAATGAAACTTGAAATAAAAGAAATATGATATTTATAAAAGTCTAATCTAAACCACATAACTAGTACTAATGTTTCCAAAGCTAAACCATTGTGATCCAATGCCTCCACATGATCATCACTACTTGATCATGAAACTCTTTTCTAAAAACCCATCCATTATGAAAACTATGATACAACATTAATGTTGAAATTATGTTTGCATGCACACTAATGTGCATGTATATGGTGCAAGAAATAAAACTCACTATGCCACCCCCAATTTATAACCTATAAATATGTTGTCCAACGTAGTGCATAAAGATGTGATTTTTCTATCCTAAAAAAGAACTAACAACAAATGACTTCAAATAAACTACTAAATATATTCCATTTGAAATCCAAATAATGTATCCATCAAGATATTTATATATCGATAAATGTGGCTAATAAATAACCCAGGTATAACCAATAAGACAATTTCAATTTTATGTGTTACCCAAACACGTGAAAAACGATTTCTTCTTCATGTCTACATAGGATCTTCGAGAATTTTAACTCGATAGGTATGAATGTGAAACCCCAGGGAATTACTGTTTGCATTAATAAGAAAATGTGCATCTATTAGGCTCTAGGAATCCAATTTTGTGATCTAAAATTTTGACAAGAACATCATATTCAATATTAATAGACAACTTGTAAGCCTCGAAGGTCCTATAGAATGATGTATGCCCATGTTGTGGGACTAAACAAAATGTCTAATGGGATCCATAAAATCTAAGAGCGCAAAGAATATATAACCCCTAGAGAGAAAATGAATTCATGGAATATAAAATACAATCCATCTATTCCTCAAAACATCATGAGTTAGAAGTCACACTAGTATGTAATAAAACCCAACATGATGGTGGATATAGACATCTAGATCATCCATTAACCCCATTATCGTATCAAATCATAATGAACCATAGAAGGAGAGAACTAGATCAAATTAATTGCCAATTCCATATCCAATATATCCCATGGATCTCTTCCTCAAACCACATTCACGAGAATAAAATTACACAAGCATCATAGCCAAATCCCAATAAACATGGGGTCATCCAACCCCAAGACCACTATCCAGCACTTGTAGAGTCGATATAGTCTCAGCCAGTAATCAAGAGGCTATCATAGTCATCCTATAACATAGAAAATTCCCATTGTAGTAACAAACAAAATAGACATCAACAGCCTCCAACTGATCAATGATAAAACACACACCCAAAAAGGGAATCAAAAATCACATGCTTTTTTTAGTGGAATTTATGAAAGTCCGCATGAACATTTCAAAAGTAGGAGACCATCCACAATTGATCCCTAGAACATCCCAAACTAATAATTTCATACATGAATTCTCAACATAAGACTACGCCAATAGATGATCAAAATATTATAAACTACATGATAATAGAATCCTCAAGAGTCCATTAGAATTGTATTAGTTTCACCGCAACCCTTAGTTATAACCTCCATCCAAAGGCATTTACATAGCCCAATGTCTCTAAAATGTCTTGTACAAAATCCCAAGAGATAGACCTAAATACACCTAATATAGAGAAAAAAGTACCAAAAAACATAATAAAACCAATATTTCTTCATAGGTACCACATGATCCAACTTACCAAAAAATATTAAAAGAATATCAAACAACACTAGATATGCTAGTACATCTAACAAGATCACATCCTAACCCATTAAAGGATTTTGAAACCAAACTTCTAGAAATAATCCAAGAAAAGTATAATGAAACATCATGAATACATCCTATAGACATTTAAATAATTCAACCATCATGATAAAAATATAAAATAATATAGAATATTCCACTCACAATTCATGTCATGACAAGAGGGAGAAAATAGGAAAAAATGCCTAGGTCAGGGAAGGTAAATGATCGAAACACTAGCTACCCATTGAGTACCCATTATGGTCCACCATGGAATAGTTCCTCATTAATCCAATCATATACATTCTCAAATTAAATTGTTGTGTGGACCCTATTCCTTACATGTACCCCAACATGGGTACCTATACATTTGTATAATCCTGACTCCGAGTGTATGATGAATGAGTTCATGCCATTTACTAGAAATAAATGATGTGTAACCACACATGGGTCCCCACACATGTACATAGACATGTAACATTCCATGGAATGTATTCATCCATGGACCTCACCGCATAGAGTCACTAGTCATATACCATAACTAACCATGTGCACCAACATGGTGTATATGGCCGAGTGCCTGGCCACACCGAGAATCCCACTAGATAGAATTTACCCCTAATACATGGATTTTAGACCCTAAAAACAAATACTACCCAAATAGTAAGAAAAACGGTGTCTTTTCTATTAACTAAACACCATGTACATGAGTTTTCTAGAAAAATACAATTCAGACGACAAAAACGCCTAATTTTCCCATAAAAGGCTTAGATGGACACACTAAGGGTCACCATAAACACATTAAAATATTAAAAACATTGAAACTCTTAATATATAGCTATTTTTGGAAAAAAAACATAAAATTAACCTACCTCAAGTTGCAAAACAATGATGCTTCAGTCCAATCCATGATCCATATATGCTACACGATGATATGGAATGGGTTGACAACCATTTAGAACACATACCTTTACTTATCCTTCTATTTAATCCCTCTCCATCTCTCAATAAAATTATACAAAGGGGGAACCCAATAGGATTTCATGAAAACTAAATAGAGGAAAGTAAATGAAGATAAAAATAAATAGGGAAAAAAGTGAAATGAAATTTTGAATGAAAAGAAAGTCTCCCAGTTTTGGCCTTGATGCTCAACACAAGGTTATACATCAATGAAGAAAAACCTCTATCTATATAAACCACTTTAGATATTGAATCTCAACTAGATTATCCTCATAAAATATTCTACTAAATGAACTCATTTAAATAAATTATAATTTGTTTAAATAAAAATGAATTATTTTATGAATACTTGATGAAATAAAATATCCACCAACTCCTTTTTTATTGTAAACAGTCTATTTTGAGACCAATGGAGTGGTATAAAAAATTATTTGTGGGGTCATATTACAAGGGAAATTACCCTTTTCACATTAAATAATTTGGGAATAAATGATCATATTGGACCTCATTTTCACAAATTGTGCAGATACATGTCATAAAAAACAACCCACCACTATTGCTTCATGCCCCTAAGAAGCCTATGTGGGTAGCCAAAATCCATGATGTCTATAAAGAGCTGGGATAACCAAAACCATCTTAATCATCCAATGTCCAGTCAAAAAACATTCATAGCTATCTCCCTGAACATGAGATACATTAAATATTGAAAATTTTGATTCTACCCACGACCAACGTTTCTTTATCACCACAATACCAAATGAAAAATAAAATGAACCATGATTCATCCATTAAAATGGGTAGTTGACATACATGGAAAATATTCTCACAAAAAACCACCAAAAAAAACCTCATAAACATCACACTAAAAAAATTAAATTAATCTCATGAAATCCAAAATCTGATTTTAACCTCCTTACCAAATGTATTTCCATAAACATATCTCAGATGTCAAATATGACACATTCTCACATGGCCCATTTTCTAATGGAAGTAGGATAATGTACTTAAATATTGATGGCCATGATCTTCATGTTGGTTAGTTCCAAAAACTATACAAAACAAAGCACTCCTCCTAAAAAAGAAATCATCTTGAAGCAATGGTAAACCACTAGACCAACGTCCACTCATGCATTAATACATAACCACAATAATCTCTTCACCCTATCAATATTCCACCCATGTCATTTACAATATGTGCAGTTCTAGGGGTCTATCAAAACCTGTCATTTTAAGCCATGCATGTGGAATGGAGCACTCCCATAACTCTGATTCCCAAGAACCAGGAATCATGATGACTATCCACACCATATTGACATAATACCTCAGGACCACCAATGTGGAAGAACTTTGATGGTCACCGAAGACATCAGCTATGGTATTTACACATTCCCACCCACATGAATCCACAAATAACATGTGGAATAAATAGTTCCTCTTGAGGAACCCAATCATGGGACCTAGGGTAACCACAAACATAGGTAATCCTATTTGCAAAACTAAGACCCCTTAGGCATATTCCCTTATCTATCCACAAATATGGTACTCAAAACCCAATTACGACCCGTATGGGTCCACATACAACTATTTTTTGAAGGGATTTTATCACCACCAATGGAAAAACTCTCACCACACAATCTATATGGATAATATTTTGAAAAAAATATAAAAAATAATAAAAGACATGATGATTATATATTAATCCGAAATCTCTAGAATGTTGCATGAAAACTAGCCTCATTCCCATGGTCCGCGAGGAAAAAACAGTAATAGGTCATAAATCAACAATCATTAGTGCGTCATGGTAGGTGAAATAATTTAATCATAAAAAAAATCCATGAAAAGAAATATCATGCCCTAGAACCTTGCACGTTCATTTTTCAATTTTTTGCATGACACGCCAATATGATATCCATCTAAAGTTTAGACACTTTATAAGGACACCTGTCTTCCAAATTCAAAAATCATAAAACTGAAAACCTCATATAATATATTGTAACTAACTCCCCCAGGTTTATCGAACTTGTCACTTGATCTGGACCACCATAAGGACTTATGTATGCCTCAAAAAACCTAAAATGCTTCCAACTTGTGGTGAGGGTCCATATGATATAACAGGGAGGCTATAACATCTAATTTGTCTGGGACAATAGATGAAATTTACCAAACCCAAAAATAGGGATCAAAATCTGTGATATTATAATATATATTTTTAAAATATAATTATATATCACATGAATTGAATATTATATTCATACAAACCCTTAATAAATTTAAACATCAATAAAGGATGAATAAATATTCATAATAAATCTTGAAATTAAAATAATATCCTATAATTACAACACCAAGTCAAACCACATACCCTATTTTGATGATGATAAAGCTATACTAGATCAATTTTAAGACTCCAAATGATTGTCTTTACATAGATATAAAACGTTGTTCCCTATAATCATTCACTATACAAACTTTGATATTACCCGAAATCATCTATCTGGTCTTCATGCACACAAAGGTGAGCATACATATGGTGTGAAATAAATCTTAATAAGACACCCCTAAGGTGATACTATAAATCCGCTATTATAATAAGTGAAATAACATGTGATGTGAACATACATTCCAAAAATTAATAGATTCCAACACAAAAGAAACAACTACAGAAAATTGGGAAATAAAAACTAAGAAATCCACAAACCGATAAGTTCTAGACTTACACCCAAAGTAAATATAACCCATCTATGTTAAAAATGGGACCCAGTGACTACATAGACACCCCACCTTAACATGGTCTTCTTTCCCAGCTTGACAGGTATGACCAGTTGCCCCGCAGACATGTGGTCCCCACCCTGGGGCCAACCCACGTGCCCGCGCGGGTAATGTGACTACGGTTAGTCCTCATAGGTCAGAAAATGGTATCTTCAGTGTGCATTGTCCTCACTCAGACACACCATTGGAAACATCACAAAAGGTCACCCATCCTGAGAAAAAGACCAGGTCAAGCATGCTTAACTTTGAAGTTCTAATCTGGTAGGCTCCTGGAAAGGAAGAGGCACCTTGTTGATATGAGTCTTATCATTAAGCCATTTGAAATTTTTTCATTCTGGGGTGTTACAATCACCCCCATTTAGAGCACAACATCTTTGTTGTGGGACCTACATATCCACATATGTAGTGAACCTCACTTATGATTGGGTACCACCTCTGATACCAAATGTAACAACTGGGCCCCAGTTATTGCACAGACACCCATCCTTAACATAGTAATCATGTATCGGCTTTCCAGGTAACACCAGTTGCCTCGTAGACTCGTGGATCTTACCCTGGGGCCCAAATATTTCCCCGCACGGTTTATATGACTCATGATTTACTTCATAGGTTAACAAATCCCATCTCCAATTTTCTTTTTATCACTCACACAAACTCTAAGAAACATCCCTGAAGGTCACCCATCCTGATCACTACTCCAAGACAATCATGATTAATTGTGGAGTTCTAATCGGTTAGGCTCTTAAAAAGGAAGGTTCAACTTGTTGACATGAGTCTTATCATTAATCCATTTAACTCTTTATCATTCTGGGGTGTTACGTTCTCTTTCCCTTATAAGAAGATTTATAATACATGGACCACACAACCACATGACATCAGACACATCCTCTAGATATAATCACGAGATCCAAAAATTATGAATGAAATATGCATGAATACTAGACTCCCTAGAATCACAATAGGTTTTTACATGACAACAAACAACCACCAGGTTCTAGGTATAGTAAATCTAGCTTTTCATACCTAGGAATTACATCAATGTTGTGGAATACATAATAAATTACAAAAAAAACATTCCATAGACCATATTAATTTAGTGCCCTAGAATCATGGAACACATTCTTCTAATTAGTCGAAAGTCATTAATTATTTCACATAAATTTCTTCCCATATACTATACCTAAAAAAATAAATTCTTTATTAAATGGGTAAAAGGAATCATAAAAAATGGAGATCATTGACGGTCAGTAAGGGTATATTGGGGAGAGCTGTAATCACAATCGTGAGAATAAGTTTATGAGAATATGATCATGAAAATAGAAGATCATATACTACATATCGTTGATCATAAAAATTATGATGACATAAAAATGACAATTTAAAATACACAAATCAAAAAAAAAAATTAAAAATATGATCTATTGAAGCATAACATAGTAAAAAAAGTGAAAATTTTGGTAGACACATAAGAATTTAATATTGATTTCATAGTACTCGAGGCATCAAAGCCAATAATTTATTGGTTTTATGGGTTTACATCCCATGCCATATCGGTAGTCATAGTTCACTCCCATAACCATCAATGTAGTCATTTTTCACTCTCATAACCGTACTAGTAGTCTAGATTCACATCAAAGACCATATTATCTCACAAGGTCCTTCTTGTATATCTCGTGAGATATGAATCATTATCCAATTCATTAAAGGGAGATATAAGTTCCACCCTTCTCATAATGAAATTATATTTACATGTAACACAAGATAATAAACAATCATAAAATAACCTATGTAACATAAATGGTTTCATAAAATCATAATAATATCAAAACTTTTGTAAAATATACATGGCTCATAATCATTATTTCAAAATCATTACCCGTGAAAAGAATCGGGTTTCGTAAATATCACTTCCTCAAAGAATAAACCATTTAAATATATAATATCAATGATATTATTGAACTAATACAATGTAGGTCATAATAGGTGGGGAAGGATTTTGATAGATCACTTGGAATAATAGTTTCCCTTTTAGAATAACCTTTTAAAACATTAAAAACATTGAAAACCCTTTTTATTGAATCAATTGAGAAATAATATAAAAGAATCAAGAAATATTTATTTAAAAATAGTTCTTTATAAAAATATCATTTCTCAATTGAAATAATTTTATTATATTAAAATTACAAGGATTTTTAAAATATTTTGTTAAATATCTTTGTAAACATGAAAGCGAATCTTCATGGTGTTAAGGCATCATGAACGTGAAAAAATATGGTCATGTAGTATAAGTTAAAAATCATTCTTCACCTTATTTTCCTAAAAAATAAAAAATTTCTTATAGGGAAAATGAATATATATTCATTTTTAAAAAATTCAATAAAAATAATACATGGGAAAAATGATTTTAAATTTGATTTAGTATATATTAAAAATAATTTCAAAAATAAATTTATGAAACAAGGATGATTAATATATCACAATAAATACTTACGTATAAACAATCTCTCAATGTAATGGGATTTTGAAATTAACCCTTATTGTTTGAAAAATATATTTGAAATTATTTAATGTATTATTTAAATAAAAAAACATCAAAATAGAAAACATTTCATTACAATCATTTTCCTAGAAAATGAGATGAAGATGTCATTTGGAAACATTTTATTCATGGGGAATAATATTGAAACATATCGTGGTATAACATACCAAACTGAAACAATTTAATTATAATCCACTGAAAATTAGGAAGATAATATATGGATGATATGTCATTAAAATAATGAAACCCATTATATAACATATCATATTGAAAAATATACACCTTGTAAAATAATATAGGTGATAACAAAACATGTGTATTTATTAATGATAATTGAAACAAAACTACCTTATTAATTTTTTATCTTTAGAACAATAAAACACCATTTAATATAGATCGTACAATTTTTATTTAAATACATAATTTATAAAATAAATATAATAAATTCATGGTATTTATATTCACCGCAAAAACTGATTTTTGAATAAGTCATCTATCTCAATGAAATAAAAAGTGATACAAAATTCAAATACCTTAGGTCATATTCCATCTGTACAATTTTGAAACTCATGTATAGTGGTTTTAAAAATATTATTAACATATAAAAGTATCAAAATAATATTAATGATATCATATGTTATGCATTTATGTAATTAAATTACCTTCTTACTAATAATTCCAAGTTGAAGCAGTGCTTTGGGAGATAACTACCTTGTTAATCATACATGATTTGACATGGTATGATTAATTATCATACTTATATCATGAATTAATTATATCTAAAAAACGTGATATATATATATATATATCTTATATAATCATTATATAATTATTTATAACAATATTCAATGACACATGAAATACACCTTTCAATGAGATGGAAGGCCACACGTACGCATGAACGATGTCTTCATTTTCTTGTTGGGTTAAATGAAAAGAATGTATATGATTTTTTATTATTAAATAATAATGTTTTTTATATAACATATATATTTATAAAATTCATCCTTATTACCATCTATGTGAAATATAGATGAATAACGAGTCACACCATATCATGGATATAATAAGTTATAAGTACACAAGAGTGACATTTTCATTTTCACAAAAAATTAGATGGTATAATAGAAGAAAATATATTATTATGATAAAGATATAATTATATTATAGTTTTCATATATAATCAATTAAATCTTAAAATAATCAATTATAAAACATGGTGATAATGGACATTTTACACCATGGCATGGAGACAATAAGCCATACATAATCGCGCATACTCATATTGTTTTTTATATGATGGAGAAAATGATGGATATGGTTTTCTCATAATCATAATAAAATATAATTATATAGGAGGTATTTTATTTTTTTACTTTATAATGTAAACAATATAAAAATAGGATGTAAGATTTGAAAATAAATTTTAACGGATTGTTATTACAGTTACCTCTTCTTCGGTGAACTTTCATTGGATCTCTTATTTCGGACATAAGGGATAGTATTTTAAAAGCCCATAACCTCTATAACATAACTATAAATTTTAATAGTATAATTATTCAAGTTTAATTTTCAAACAAGATGTGTCATGGTCGGTTGAGGAAGTGAGGGTGGTAGTGACCTTTTATATGTGTTGAGAGGGACACTATATAAAACTCCAAAAAAATAAATTAATATAAATTTATTCACCATTTGAAATATTTCCGAAATTATTTATTCAAAATATAATATAATGACCGGTCAATATAATCTCAAAATATGTGTTTTATATAGGATTATTTAACATTAATATCCACTTATTTTGTTTTTATCACATATTTAAACCCATTAACTCTTACCATGAAAACATATATTTTTTATTATTTTGGGGGTATATAATTATAATCAAATTCCAAAATAACCCAAGTGTATCATTTTTGAACTATTTAACCTTATTACCTAAATTTTACAAATAATATATATTTATAAAATATATATCAATTAATAAAATATTATTTATTTTAAAATATAATTTAGGTCAATTTTGATACTACTAATAATTATTCATTAAAAAAATATAATTACCACATGATAATAATGAAATAAAACATATAATAAATCTATAACATGTATGGTTTATATATAAAATTAATGTTAGTTATTAATGATATAAAAATATATTTATTTTTAATTTTTCAATATCATTTATGCGATATTTCAATTAATTATACAATTTCTACTTCATTGTGATACAAATCATTATTTAAATTATATTTTATTAACATTTAAAATAAAATTTCATTATGAAGACAAATTTATTATATTTAAAATGAATATTTCTAGTAGAATTTATCTTATCCATAGCTCTATATTAAAAACTAATTACTTCTTTAAATTAAGGTTATATCATTTTTAACATATTTTTAAATAAATATAATAAGTATCTCTTTCATAAACAAGTGGATTAAAAATATCATAATTTATAATGAATAATTATTTTGTCCGAAACCAACTCAATAAATTAAATTAGGAAAATTAATAACTAACATTAAAATCTTATAATTTTATTTTTACCATTAATTACTCAATTTACCCGTAATTTTGTTAAATAATTTTTTACTACAGTTACTATTCCTAAAAAATTAAATTGATCCTAGTAGAATCTAAATATAAAACTAATTTCAACCATTTATGTGATTTTTTATAAACTCATTTCATATAAGTAGAATCATTATATTTCATGCTAATCTTTTAGATGTGGAAAGAAGGTGGGTAAAATGATGGTTCAAAATATCCATAAATTTTTATATATAAATTTAATATTAAAAATATTCCAATGACCTAAATTCTATTAATATTTGTATAATTGACATATATTTACATTGAATTCAGTTTAATTTATAATAAATATATAAATGAAAAAACACATTTTTAATTATAATTATTTATTTTTTACTATTCATCATAAAACACAACCTTATAAAAAAATCATCCTAATATAATTTTTATATTAGTGATAAAAAAATATATTTATTATATAAATATATATTTAAATTAGTGTCTAAAATTAATTTTATTATTGTTCAATAAATGTCATAAAATGTATATCCTTTAAGAAAATAGTACATCTAAACATAAAACTGCTATACCAAAATATATACAATTCATTGTCAACATTTTCTATTTATGTGAATTTTTTTAAAATTATGTTATTATTATTCATATTATTATATTTAATTCCTAGTTTATAAATATTTCATTTTAATTAATATAACACTAAAGTGTTGATTCACAAAAAAACAGTGTTGTGTGTGACACAAGCCAAGTCACTATTGCGTGTAGTGCATGCCTCCCATGGTGATTCATATTACAAATTCTAAACCGAGTGATTTCATATATTAATAAAAAAAATATTTAGTGTTGAATGAAGTGAAAATATATAAATATTAAAATAATTTCATAAAAATAGATTCACAAAATATCAGGGGGTTACATTCTACCCCCGTTAAAATGAATTTCTACCTTGAAAATTGTTTAGGTTATCAAATTTTAATACATGAACGATCCATTAATTGAAAACCATATAATAAAAATTAATTTTACGACTTCATTTTAAAAAATAATGTTTCAAACACAACCGTTTCCCAAGTAACTCTTAACTGGAATCCCATATAAGAGAACATAAGATTCATTTGAAAACATTGAAATGGATGTGATATCTAACTATTGGGTTCAGTTGGATTGAGTTGAGAACCATAGTGGATCCTATACCATTAAATATAATTCTATTAACACCCTATCCATCTCTAAATCAAATAATATAAAGCAGGGAACCCAATAGAGTGCATGGAATAGAAATGAAGAAAAGTAACAGAAGATAAAAATAAAGAAAAAATAGTGAAAATGAAATAGATAATGAAAAGAAAAGGGTCACAGGATCAGACCGGATGATCTACATAAGGATATACATCAATTAGAAAAAAACCTCTTTCTAGACAAGCTGTAGATATGGAATCTCAATTTGATTCTCACATTTAATGATACTACTAAATGAACTCATGCGAGTAAAATAATATTTACTTAAATAAATTTTAAATATTATGTAAATATTTGATCAATTGGAATTTCCAAAAACATCTTTTCTAGGGTAAACACTATACTCTTAAACAAGTGGAGTGGTATAAAAAATTATTTTCGGGATCATATTACAAGATATATTACCATTTCCCCCAAAAATACTTCTTGAAAAAATTTCTAATTTTACCACATTTTAAAAAATTGTAATGATAAGGGTCATCAAAAACATCCCACCACAAATGTTTCACCCACTGATAATCCTAAGTGGGTAGCCCAAAACCATTATTTCCCTAAATAAATAGAGGAACCAAAACCATCATAATCATCCAATGGCTAGTAATAAAATATTCCTAGCTCTAGCTCTCAACACGAGATACATTCAATAGATTAAAATATTATTTTACCCACCACCAAAGTTTTCAAATCACCCCAATACCCAATAAAAAAATAAAATAACACATTATTCATACATTAAAAAGCCCAATTGATTGACGTGGACAATATTATCCCACAAAATCCCCAAAAAACTCACAAACACCACACTAAAACCCCACTTAAATTAGGCTCATGACATCCAAAATCTGTTGGTGAACTCCCCGCCGGAGGTATTTCCTAAAACATATCTCAAAAGTGTGATATGACCCATTGTCACATGGGCTATATCCTAATATTACTAGGTTAATGTAAATAAATATTGATGACCATGATCCTTACGATGATCAGTTCCAACAAACTGGAGAAACCAAAACAGTCCTCCTAAAAAAGTAATAATATTAATTCAATGATCATCCACTCGACCAACCTCCACTCATTCATCAATACATAACCACATGTATCTATTCACACAACCACTTTACCACCCATGTCGTAAAAAATTGAGCATAGTAAGGGGTCTATCCAAACATATCCTCTTAAGATAGCCATGTGGCATAGAGAAGTCCCATCCCACCGCTTCTCAAACACTAGAATTCCTCATGACTAACCACACCCTAATTATATAATAGCTCAAGAGCCCCACTGAGGAAGAAATACAAACGTCACCCAAGAATTAAATGATGACATTCACAGATTCCCACCGATAAGAACCATCAGATAACATGTGGAATGAATAGTTACATCCAAAGGAAAATAAACATGGGACATCTGGGTTACCTCCATCTTAGGGATACCTATGAAAAAAAAGACCCCTTATTAATTTTCCCATATCTAGATACACAGTGCGAACCCAAAACCCAATTACGACCCATAATGGTCCCCATGAATCTCTTTTTGAAGGGATTTTATCACCACCAATTGGAAAAATCTCACCACACAATCCATAAGGATATTCTTTTTAATATGATATATATTAAAAAATCCAAGACATTGTGATTATATATTAATCCAACATTTCTTGAATGGTGATTTTAAAATAGCATATTTCCCTTAGACCAGGATGCAAGAACCATAATAAGTCCTACATCCACAATCTTGACTACATCTCACTAGGTGAAATCATTTAATAAAAAAATCAATGAAAATAAATACCATTCCCTAGAAACAAGGTCATCTATTTTTCAATATTTTTCATGAAAGACCAATATCATATAAATCTCATGTTTAGAAACATTATAAGACCACCTATCTTCCATATTTAGAAATCATAAAACCAAAAATCTCATATAATAATTTGCAACAAACTATCCCAGGCCGTCCTCACATGTCACTCGATCCAGCCCAAAAGAAGGACACAATTATGCCTCACCAAACAGTAGATGCTTTAAACTTGTGGTGACAGTCCATATGATACAATGGGGAGGCTATAACATCTATTCAGTCTATGATAATAGATGAAAATAACCAAACACATAATCAAGGATCAACATTAGAGAACTCATAATGAATATGTTGAAATTTTTTATTCAATATTAAATGAAAATAATAAAATATTCAATAAAAATCTCATGCATGAAAAACATAAATAAATGATGAATAAATGTTATTAATTGAAAACTCCTAGGTAAATTTTTTCCGTCTATGTGTTATCCTCATGTGTATTTGAATCAAATGGACATTATCTAGAATTTAAATCACCAATTCTAGTCCCATAAACTTTCTTTCACCGGCTTCATCCCCAAAATCTATATTTATACACCGCTTTCCATATAATTCATTAAACGGTGCCATATATATAATAGAATGAAAACTGTTATTAATTGAAAACTCCAACAAATAAATATTTTGTTCCCAAATTCCCTGGTCATTCATTGGAAATTTCATAACATATACTCGAATGTATTAATTGTTAGTTTTGAGTACTCATCCATTTGATAATGAAAATATTTAATGGAATTTAATTTAGTATCAAATAAAAAAAAAGATTTCCATCCCATAACATTGGAGTGAAACTGAGACCATGATTAGTTACAATAAGGGATCTCCATATAAAATGAATATCTATTTAAAATACAATCAATAATGTTTATCTATTGATAGTTTAACTCTATGTAAAGGAAAATTATATCATTTAGTCAATTTGTCATCAATAACACATATCAAATTATTACCCTGAGAAGTCTATAGTAATTCTGTAATGAAGTCTATGGATATATTTTACAATTTCCACTTTGTCACTCATAACGAATGAATAATTTATTTCAGTAATAGTTTATCAACAATAACTTATTATAAAACCAATATTTTGACTATTAATTTAGAAATATCTTTTTTCATTCCATCCCACCTGAAATAACAGTCATGGTCTCTATATAAATCAGTGTTGCCCTAATGAACAGAAAATAGAGAACTAAAAGCTTCACATTTCAAATAATACATTATAAATGAATCATAAGGCACTTGTAATCAATTTCAATACTTTAAAACACATTCGTTATCAAGGTTAAATTCAAGAATCTAACCCTTATGAACCAATTCAACATTTATATAAAACTCTCTATCTTCCTTTGGAACATTCTTAATTTTCATTGATAGAGAGGATTTCGTTGAGACCTGTAAAAAAATTTTTAAATACCTAGACCAACAACTTCTACATTAAAATTCATCATATCATTAAAAAAAGGATATTGTTCCAATCATGACATTGTTAATGTAGCATTACCTTTTTGAATCAAAGCATCAACCACTTTATTTTCTTTTCATATATGGTAATGAATCATGCAATCATAATCCTTGATTAATTAAATCAATATAATATGACTTATTTTCAGTTAATTGTGTGTTAATATATATTTGAAACATTTGTGATTAGAACATATTTCAAACTTTAAACCACAAAAATGATGTCTCTATATTTTTAATGAATAAACAACATCTACTGATTCCAAATCATTTTTAGTGTAATTTAACTCATGAGTTTTCAACATAAGTGATGTATTAGAAATTATTTGATCATTATTCATTAAAACATCACCTAGTCCTTTCAATGAAGATTCAATGGTGATAGAAATTAACTATTATTGCAAGGCAGGGCCAATACTAGATCACTTACAAATTCTCATTTCAGTTCCTAAAAACAATCATCAAATTATTTTATAATGATGAAATTATATCCCTAATTTTGTAACTATTCAAGTGAGATTGATAACCAATAAAATTGGTCAATAGACATTTGGTAATAACATGATAATATATAAATACTAAATCTATATGTGAAACTTGTTTGTATTCGTCACTCAACCACAAATTGTTTTTATATGGGTTGACATCTATTCCATATTTAGAAACAATATTACCAAGGAATGATTTTTTTGCAACCGAAATATCAAATTAATTAACATTCAATATAGTTTTTTTGCTTTAAAGTTTGAAAAATAGTTGACTTTCATGTTCCTCATGAATTTTAGAATACAAAAAAAATATAATCTATAAACACCACCGAAAATAGATCAAAAAATTAACGAAAGAATCCATTCATGAGATTCATAAATACAATAGTGTATTTAGTAATCCAATGTTCATAACTAAAAACTCCTAATTCTCGTACCTCATTCGTAACACTATCTATGGAATTTCATCCTCCTTCACTTTTAGCTGATGTTACCCGAACCTCAAATCAGTATTTGAAAATTAATAATCTCTATATAACTGATCAAAAAAACTTATTAATATGTAGAAATAGATAAATATTATTAACATTGATGTTGTTTAAGGATCTATAATCAATAGAAAGTCTCATAGAACCATCTTGTTTCCCAAATAAAATTAGATAACCCCATGGTGAGGATCTAGGGTGAATTAATACTGTAGAAAAAATTCAGGAAACTATTTATTTGAATTCCCAAATTTCTATATGAGCTAGTCGGTAAGTGGGTTTAGAAATTACACTATAATTGGGAGCTTAATCATTTCGAAATTAAACATTACGATCAGGATAAATGCCATAAAATTCATCTGAAAAAACATCTATTAATTCATTTAGTATAGGAATTTCACTAATAAAAACTAATTATTTCATTACAACTACAAGATCTTCATAACATTCATTTCCATCATTAATCTATTTCTCTAATACATAGTATGTTATCAATGGTTTGAAATCATTGAATAATTCTTTCATGGATTTTCAATCTATTTTCGAATGATAAAATGTAATCCAATTGATACATAAAATGATATAAAGTTCAACTATTTGATATTCGTCATGATTTCAAGGAAAACAATTTCACTAGTGATAATAAGAATATTCCCAATAATCATGGTTGCTATAATAATTCCACCTGGAGTTCTTTCCAAATGTTCAATATCACATTCATGAATATATATTTCTAATTTATATGAAAGGATCTCAAAAATTAATGAATTTCATCATTTAGAGTCAAATAGAGTATTGGCATGATTTTAAAAAAATCATAACATATGTTTCACCACATATTTTGATGTTCCCACAACAATCGTAATAGTAGAAAATTATTTTACCACAACCTTATTCTTTCGATATTGATGGTCTCCACGTTGTGTAATCAACATTGGAAACCCATTGGCATAATTAACAAACTAATTTCAAATAAACCAACTTACCCTAAACATTTCATTACTTTCCTGATCATATCCCTTGTAGTCTTGAGCAATATGACCAGTATTAACACATCAGAAGCACTTCTCATAAATTAATATAAATTCTATAGGATTAATTGTAACAAACATAAAAAAATATAGATATTTTATTTTATTACATCTGTATTTATTTGAACAAATATTTTCCCATTTCGTTCCTACAAGATTTATCTTTTTCATGCTCTCATGAAATACATGATCATCAAAAAAATAATGTATACCTTTTTATTACTTTATGAATGATTATCTATTCTTTTGAACAAAGGATAATATAATTCCCTTTGATATGTCACCTTCAATATTGAGTAAAATCCATTTATCTTACTATCAAAATCACAAATGAAATTTGAGATGTACCTTAAAAAATTGGGAAAATTTTCTTCATATTTTAGCCATAAAATATTCATAATTTTGTCTCAATTTCATTAATTTAATTTCTATCAAATTTCTAATAGAATTAGAAAAATATTTCTTAAGGAATGAATTTTTAAATTCACCCCATTACTTGTAATCAATATCATCATTTCCTCTGATATTTTCAATCATTCACCACCACAGATCAGCTTCACCATCAAAATAATAAATATAAAGACAAACATTTGAATTGTATGAACACCCATTTACATCAAAAATAATTTCTAGTGATTTAATCCTCCCTTAAGATAGAATAATGTTTTATGGTCCAATAAAAGATGGGGGATGATGCCTCATGAAATTCTGCACTACCAAAATATTCCTCTGTGATTGATCTGGTTGATCTTTTTCATGGAAAACACCACCATTTTCTCCTGAGTCAACTGAGCCATTACTAAAAAAATCTTCAGTTTCAATTCGGACCATCTCAGGATACTAATTTGGAAGAATTTTTTCCTTTATATTCATTCCTAACACACCTTACCCATTTCATAAATTGAAATACATTCTAATTAAACATATTTTAGTTACAACAACATGGTAATATGGAAATGAATTATCATTTAAATATGACAATAAATTAAAATTAATTTATCAATATTATTTTAGTAATATTCTAACTCTTAATGTTATATAAACTGAAATTTCATACCATATATAATAACACATCATTAAACATTACTTGATCATGAGTTAAGTCAATAATTTGAATTACATTCACTTAGACGTTCTTTTATGGTTTATAGATTTAATAAATTAGAAAATAAATCATACATAAAAACTAAAATATTATAATATATACACTTCTACTCACTTTCTATTTTTTCATAATGATTTTTTTAAAATATATGCATCACTTTGTTTATTGTTTAAACATCATAACTTTTACTAAATCCCATCCTTGAATCTATTCTTTTAATAATTCTATATTAAACATTTTGAATCATGGGATGAGAATAAAATTCTCAGTTAGGTATACACAATGAAGAAAACTATTAGTATTTAAAAAACATGAAACCATTGAGTTATTTATCATAAAGTAATATGTTTTCCCTTTTAGAGGTAGTAAATACACTTCGCTAAATAGATGATCATTTCACACAATTTTTGTAATCAAAATATTCCCATTAAACCCATATAAATCCCATATAACATATAATGTTATCATTGATATTTATTATACTTAATTGGAATAACCATATGGTCGACTTCATCATATATCGCTAAATGGGATATTTATTCATCCAACATCGATACAGAATTCATTCGATGTTATAGCGTAACCACCCATAATTGTATTAACACGAAACCTCTAATATATGGTTTATCACATAACAACTCATCTTTGGTTTTTCACATAACCACCCTTGTAATTTTCAAAACCATTATATAATCCAAACTCAAAAAATACTATAATTATCAACATTTAACTCCTAACATTTCATTTTTAAGCACAAGAAAAAATTTCAAGATATTAAAATACTCAATTGGAATAAAAATCCATTTTAATTTCAAAAAATATATTTATAAGGGATTTATTTTCCTTTGAAAAACATCAAGGAATATAGAATAATCCAAATATCAAATAATGGTTATGGTGGTAGAGTAGTTGTTGTCGCCAAATACAATAAAACATTCATTTTTCCATTTTGTAAACAATGTATGTCCATTAATATGAAAAAACACATTTTAAAATCCTTTTAATGAAATTTAAATTTAAAGTGGTTGATTATACACCTTAAAAATGAAGGTGGTGTATAGATTAATAATATGTCTCAATGAATAAATATTGAGATAAAGTCTCTAATATTGAGTTAGATTTGACATGTATGTTCATTGATCTTCTTGAATAATAAAAATAGAATAATTTCTACTTTATTGAGATATATTCATTATTTATGATTCCTTTTATATGATTCATTACCATGTTATTACACTTGTTTAATTATTTCAGTTTATGACAGATGTTTTGTCGGTATTTGGTACATGATTTGAAAATGAACATGTTTTGACATCACTAGTCCATGTGGTCATTAAAAGATAATATCCAGAATAATATTCATGAAATTATTATAATTTTTATACATAACTTATAATTTTAAATTAAAACGTCAATTAATGTTCTGAAAAATACACAATGATATATTCATTGAGACGATAAGCCATATGTACCCATGAGTAACATTTTCCAATTTTCGCTGATCGTTATTAAAATAATGTAAGTATTATTTTATATTTAAAAAACTATCATAACAACATTAAAATAATATTAATAATTTAAATATACTTATATATAAATTTCATTCAATTAATGTAATTGATAAAAATTAGTCACATTTCTTGGTGGAGATGATAGTTCACACAAACACACTATCAAAATTATCATTTTTCTTCACATGAAATTTAAGAAAATAAATAAAATATTATTATGTTATAATGATTAATATGTCTTGAATATAATATATATACATTAATAATATATTTATAAACACTCATGAGAGACAATTTTGTCAATCAAATTATATCAGTATGTGTAGGTGATATTTCACACGTACACATAAATAATTAATCCCCAATCCATTTAATATAAAAAGAAATGGATTTATTTGATGATATAAAGAAAATGAAATATCAATTTATTTTTTTTACTTGATTTATTATTATTTCCTTGAAGAGTATGTTTTTAAGGAAGATTAAGAAGCAGCAAAATTGAAATATTTAAATTAAAAAATTAAATTTATTTCATATGAACACCTTTCATAACACCTAAAAACTTCTTAAGATGATGTGATACCTAATATAAGGCTCAAAAAATGTGTAGAAGTATTTTATGATAGGGTTTGGGAAGATCCTGTTTGAAGAAAATGGTTTTGGAATTGTGTTAAATAGAAAGGAATGGGTGTTTTATAGGAGAGGGGTGGTGTACACTTGGAATTATCAATAATATTATATTAATATAATTTAAATATATATTATAAATGGATCCAAATTCATTTATTTCTAATATACAATTAGAATTGATAGAAATATAATTATAAAATGTGAATTATACTAGTTTTTAATAATTTATAATCCTTTTAATTTGTTTTTACCCTTTTTAACTCTTACCATTTTATCCAACATTCTGCACTTTGTGAGATAAAATAATTACCAAATATTTACAGAAGATAAATTAATGAGAATTTAATGACATTTTTGTATTTATATAATATTTTTGTTCAAATCAGGGATATTTATAAATTTTATATCTTTTAATTATATATTTTATATTTTTTGGTATGAGTAATTTTAATTTTTACAGTATTCATTACATGATGTTTTTTAAAAATCATAAACAATTTATTCCTAATAAAAAATTTAGTAAATAACCTATAACATGAATAATTATTCAAGAAAACTATTGTATAAAATAAAATATTTATAATTATATTTATTTTAATAATATGAATATTTTATTTTTTATTTTTTCTTTAATAAATCTATTATTGCATCTTCTTTGAGTCATATTGTAATTTAATTATATAATTTCTAAAAATTATAAATAAATTACCATGATATATGTAATCTTTTTTGTCTTTGTAATTACTATTTAGAGTCTAATATATTAATTATATAACAGCATATTAAAATTTCATTAGTAATAAGAATCATTTTTATGACATATTTTCTTTTACATTAAACTAAATGTTATAAATGTCATAGTCGCATATAAGTGGATTCCAAATGTCACAATATAGGACCAAGGAAGGTTGTGTTCTATAATAACTCAGACAATGAAATTAAGACTTATTTTGTGGTAATTTTTAAATTTTATAATTTTATAATATTTATTTTACCATAAATTACCATATTTAAATTTAATCGTGGTAAATAAAATACTAATGGAATTATTCATTAAAAAATAATTTTTTTCATATCAGGCCAAAATTTTCATAATGAGTACCAAAATGCATGTTTTTTAAAATTAAATTCACATAAGTTGTTAAATTAGGTTTGACACTAGTCTCAATGATCGGTCGAGAAAATAGGTCTTTTTATGTTAAATATTGAAACTTTATATTGTTTTTTAATTTAATTTTTATTTGAAAAATCATACAATAAAGTATTTTGAATGAAATAATAAAAATATCACTTAAAGATACATTAAAACTATGTTAAACGATAATCAAAAAATATAAATAAATTATAAAAATATATTTTTTGAATTAAAATACAGAATGTTTCATTATTAATTAAAATATGAATTTTACAATAATAATACCAAAAATTCAAATTACTAAAATTTTGATGTCCCCCTTCCAATTATTTTTTTAAAGGAATATATATGAGTGAGAAACTATATATTTAAACAGGGTTCTCCATCATATGGTAGTAAAAATAAATTTTAAAAAAAAATCATAATATTTTTTGTTTTAAATGTAATTTACTCCCATTTTAAGGCTCTAAAATTTACATGAAAAATGTGAAAATATTGAATAAACATGTGTAAAAATAATATAGTTATTTCAGTTCATTCCCAACAATACAATGGCTTGGTGATATAAACTCTTTAAAATAATAAAATTAATTATACATTATTTTTCAGTATAACACAGTATTATGTGAAATGTAGTATTTCATAGACCCCAAATGTTCTGTATCAAGTATGTTATTTTACATTAAATCCATTTCAAATTAAAATTAATATCTTATTAATAGATATTAATAAATATAAAAAAATATTATTCTATAATAACATTGTATGTTTCAATATTACTGTAGTCCCTCATAATGGTCATGTATTTGAGCTCGATTCTCTCTTTTGGATCAATCATTTGAGAATAATTTGATTTCTCATAAGGAAATAATATCCACATTTGATAAAATTATTAATAAAAAGATTCATCATCATCCTCACATTTATAATGAATTATGGGATGCATAAGGATGTGAATAGTGATCTCCAATTACTGAATGTTGATGTTGGATTTTTATAAAGATTGCCAATCCATACTGAAGATAGCATCAAACTCCAAGAGAAAAATTTGGATAAGATTTAATAAAATGGAATATCTTAGTGGTGTTCAAGATAGAAATGATTTAAATCATACTTGTACATTCATAAGGGAAAATAGGCATGGATTATGGAAAAATATTTCCAATTTAAGTGAAAAAATGGGAAATTTGGTTTTAAAAATCATTGGAAATGAGATACATCGCGTCAGCTTAGTGGAATATACAAGTCTTAATTTTCAAAAAATGTAAAATAAATCAAAAAACATGATATGAACTAATATGAGTTTTAATGATAAAAAGGGTGAGTTTGAAAAACAATTGGCGGGTTAAATTATATTAATGAGTATACCTCAAAATGGGTAATAATCTTGGTTATTCTATATAATTGGGTGTTTTTGTTGGGAGTAATTGGAAAGGGAAGTATCTAAACATGAGTTTCAATATAGAATTAGGATAAATGGTCCAGGATACAAAATTTTGTTATATAAAACCATATTGTGGAATAATTATATATTTTTTTTAATAATTAGATTTGTCTAATGTGTGTGAAATCATATCCCAAAGATAATTGGGAGGTTTTAATAAATTCCATTCCTTATGTCCAAACCTTTTATACACATGAAATTAATGTATTCGATGTGAAAATTTGATTAATTTATAATTTAATTCAGACCATATTTAAAATTTATTAGACTTAATAAAATTCTAATACATTCACGTATAACCATTTATAATTTTTATAATGTTTATATTTTCTATTAAAGGTGAATTTATTCAATCATTTTTATGATTGTTTCCCCTATGTTTATTTATAATATTTCATGTCAAATAGACAGAAAAATAAAGAAGTGGAATTATATGTTATTCATTAACCTCTATAATTTTAAATGCTCCCATATATGATTTTTTATTTCTATTATGAGGATAATTCTTTAGATATAACATCCATGATAATTGTTTAGTTTGTTTTAGAGGTTTTTTGATCATAATGAGCTAGTTTTTAATTTTATTTAATATTATGATTATAAATTATATATCGGACATAAAAATTTCCTAGCATAAAAATTAGTTTTTTTACAATTATAATTGTTTTATTAGAAACCATGAAGGTGATAAAAAAAATGAAAACTTATCATCCATAGTAGCGGTGAATCGAAACATCGGAGATTATGTTTTTATTATTAGAATTAAAAGAGAAGAGAAGTGGTTTGATGATGGATATTCCCATAACATAAAAAAATTATTTTATATACAATATAATAAATTTTTTTAATTTATTGGGTAAGGGAGGTGACGGAAAAATAACAAAATAATAATAAATTAAAATATAAATAAGGTGTATTTTTTTACTTGAATATGATCTATTAATGAACATCCTTAGGGAACCTGTGTTTTGATTTTTGGTGAGACTAGAAATATTAATATATGGTAATGATGTTTGGTAGAGGAATTTTTAATAATATAAGAAATCAAGATATCTTGTAAGGTGTGAGATGATCGTGCGCTGAGAGTTGGTATTTGTAGTGGGGGGAGAGTTTTTGTTTTGATTATTTTATCCATTGTATTATTTTTTTGTCTCATGACTATCAATACTGTTGTTTATTTCAACTATGTATAGTAACTAGTTCTTGGGAGTTTCAAATAATTGTTTCTTATAGATGACATGATTCAAAAATTTATGTATTTGCATTGAGATGTGATATACGTTAAATTTTCAAATGTTAAAATTATCCAAAAAAAATACTATTTTAGTAACATCTAAAAAATAACTACAATTTTTTTTTCATTTGTAGATTTCTAAAAGAAGGAATATTTTATGAAAACAATTTTCTTTATATGAGAATTTTTTAATTATAATAATCATTTGTTTGAAAAATAGGAATATTAATATTATAAATGATTTAATTTCCCATTTAAAAATTAAGTAAGGTATCCTAAAATAATCCTTTAACTATATTAAAAATAAATTTAAATTTACTATTCGGTGATATAAAAAATAATTTTCATTAAAAACATTATATTAATTTTAAAATTGCAAATAAATATTTATATTTTTAAAAAAATACCAACTACTAACTTAATATATATATATAATTTATTTAATCACACATGACATAATTAAATCATACATGATGTTATAAGGTATCTAAATTTCATTTATACCTTCATAGGTGAGGTTAATATTATGTTGGTCAGAATACTATTCCTAATGGTCATATTAGTATTCCAATGGTACGGTATATATTCTATCTATATAGGTTCATTAATTTGTATTAATAAAACATATCACATTATTAATTTATGATTTTATTATTTTTAACAGGATATCCATGTTTTTTTGTGTTTTATACGTAATTATAATATAGGAAATTTCACATATAAAATGCTTGGTGGTTATTTCTTTGATGTGAAAAATAAATATATTGAGATGAATAAAATCACCGGAATAATTCTAAGAAGAAATATATATCTTCTCTTATTTCCTTCTCTCCTTTACACAAGAATAAGTAGAAAAATCAAGGACTATAATATTGAAATATTGATCAACGTTGATGTCATTTAGGAAGTCTCCTCTCGAGTTGTTATCTTTTATTGTCATCTATCCAACAAATTTATTCCTTCTATCAGTTGTTTTATTACAACTATGAGAAGAATATATAAACACTATATTTATCATCTCTTGTATTGTAAATGGTTCATTGAAAAAAGAACATAGAAGGTTGTTTTGGATACACTATTATGGAGCCTTGGGAAAACATCATTTGTTATTTTAACAAGAACAAAATTCCTACACTAAGTCATTAATTACATTAAAAAGAACCGGGAGTCCTAAAAAAGAATTAACCTATTTAAAATCAATAAAATTATGGAAAGGAGTGTTGGTCGGGTGGACTAGTAGAATTTTGTTCCACTAACCCTAATAAAAATCTATTTCTGATCCATTTTTTCTTTTATTTTTATTAATTGTTATGTTAAATGAAAGATCAGAAGTTAGTTATATCTTAAATAGGGTGGTTTGAAATGTGAAAAATATTTCAATAACTCAATTTTCAACCCCATATTGAGTCTTTATGTTATCTATTTCTTATAATAATCACCATGTCAATCATGTGAATCCTGGATATAATTCCATCTTTTTTCTTTGTGTAAATTAAATGACACGCCAGTAACATTATCAGAGGAATTTTAATACAGCATCGACACTAATAATATTTAAAAAATAATAAAAATTATACTATGGAAATTCAATTAAAATATATCTCTTTTTCGAAGATTATTTTTAATGCTTGTATAAAAAAGAATTAACCAAATTAGTGTGAAAATATTTTACTTCATCAAATATTTTTTCACCTATAAGTTCAATTGGTTCCCTACCTTATTTTATATTTGTATTTAATTATGTCATACATAATCCATATTAATTTTAGTGGGTGAAAATTTATGATTTCTTTAAAACAAAATATTCAACATAACTGATTATTTACCTTGTTCAATACTGAGAATTCCCAATATTCATTTTATACTATAGCCTGACAAATTTCAATTACAAGGACTGTTATTTTTTATTATATACATATTGGCTCTCAATTTGAACTCTTCACTAATATGAGATTAATATCATGTACATATACATGTGACATCAATTGTAGACATTCAATCAATGGATCATAACTAAAATATATATCATTTCTTGGTGTTTTGGACCAGTTATAAGTATTAAAAAATAATATATTTTTACATCATACATAACCACTATGGAAAGTTATAACATACCAACATAACATGTCATGTATTGTGAGTACTGATTTTTATAAAAAAGATTTATTCTATCACTAGATAATACTTGATCGGTGATTATTATATTATTTTAAAATTTAGGATAGTCATAATAATATTTTCCTGTATATATAGTCTACTTACTGACGTAATTTCCTATATATAGTTATTGTATATCTGTTCCACATTAATTATCTATTTGTATACCAAAACTAATATTGTCTTCTAATCCTTGGAATTCATGGATATTTCAATAAAAAGATCCACGTACTTGATTCTTATATCATGTATTAATCAGTTCAATGCATAGGGAATTATCTAATTGATTCGTGGTTCTAAATAAATAATAAACCATATTTTGGACACAAAATTATTTTTTCATCAATCATTCCCATTGAACCAATAATTCTCTTGATGCCATATTTTTTATAAGGAATATCATTATTGTATAGTATCATAAAAATCACGATAATGTGTCATTATGTAGAATCAATGTCAGTCCATCGGCTACCATCATTCAAATTTTATGACATTAATAAAGCTTCTAATAAGGTATATGTTGGATTGAAATGTATATATAGATTAAAACATAAAATGGAGGTGGGAGAGGGGTGAAATTTAATTTTAAAAACATTATAGATAAATCATAATATTATATATTTAAATTAATCATATTCAAAACACTGTATTTTTTATAAACACTAATTTAGATAGGGACCTCAGTTTGACGGATAATGTATCCCAATTAGTAGGTTATGATAATATTCCACATGGCTTTTTTAAATTATTCTTATTTACAATAAGAAAATGATATATTATGATTAATCATAATATGATTCATAATCATAATGGGTATGATAAACAAAGTGAAATACTTAATGATTCTACTATAGAGAATATAAAATCATAGTCAGAAACTGAATTGATCATATTTAGTACATTCATAATTAGAATGATTGTAACAAAATAATAGTGAATAAAAAGATGAATATATAATATTATTCACCTTCTATTATAAATTAATGGGAATTTTAAAAAGTTAAATGAATAAAATTATATTAAACCAAATTGTAGGGTACCCAAGAACCATGGATAGAGGACCCTTTATCTATATTTTCTATACAGTGTATCTTTTCAACACCAAGGTAATCCCTCAATATAATTATGGGGCTCAGTTTTACTGTCCCTATAATCCCATTATCATGAAAGTGTTCAGTTCCTCATTCTTCCTAGCAATAGAATTCCTAGATCCACAATAGATTTGTGTAGTTGTATAATTATACGTGGAAGACATCAATTGAATTAAAAATGATCGGCATCACACAATAAAAAATAAAAATAATTCATTTTCAAAAGTAAATAGAACATGATGTTCACAACTTGTAAACATCATGGATTTCACAGGTATAATCAACAATGAAGAGATACCAAATAGTGTAATAAAATAGAAACACCATCTATCCACAGTAATAAAAACAACAACCCTATCCCATTCAAATTAGTTAGAATTTAATGGTGTTTGTACCATCAATCGTCTTGGCCACCAATGGTCAGATATTTTTCTAAAGTCTCAGAGGGAAAAAGACACTAAGAACTCCAAAATTAATCATATAACCTAAAAAATGACATATCTTGATATTCATATTGAAATAGAATACACTATGTCATTTTAATTTAATTAATTTCGTTTCATTCTGATATATTGTTTATATATATTGAAAACTAAATGAAGAAGTGTATGATGATTTTTGATATGAGATTCAAATTGATTTATATCATTGAGAAAATATATCAATTAAAAAAACTAAGTAATATGTATGTTAAAAATCATATTTTTAGTCTGTGATAGAAATATAATCTTGGATAATTATGATAATTATGGGATGTGATATTTCAACAAAACTCATGAGTACTAATATTATCATATGAATATAAAAGAATCCTATTGATAAAATATAAATCAAAATGGCTTAGTGAAAGTACGATAAAATTATAAAGGATTTTATTCATAATCTACATTGAATATCAATTATTTGTTAAATAATTATTTAAAAAGGATTTTGTGATTTACATTTCATAAGGAATATAAAATTAAATGGAATAAATTAGACTAAGAAATGTCCCTAATTTTTAAAAGTACAAAACACGTGTCTAAAATAGAAAATTACCTTATAAAAAATGAGTTTAAAAGTGATTCATGGAACTATCATATTCATAATTAACCACATTTTCTGATCCACCTTTGAATTTTAAAAATCTTTTGAATATGATATTGAATAAGACTAAATCCCCATTAGGATAACAAAATCCATAAGGATCAGATTCTTTTTCCCAAAAAATACTCCTTCTTACTAATGGAATTCTATTTTTGTTATTATCATTCTCACATTATTCACTTATCAAATTCATTATCCCCCTTTATAAATCATTCTCCCCCAGTGTGATTCACAAAAATGAATAGGGAAGGTCTTTTAATACTTGATAAAGTGTTAAAGAGACAAAAAATACATGATGTAAAAGAGATTTTGATCATCTAGAATTAGTTAGAGACCACTCATTAAAAAATTTAAAACATTCAATAAATTTTTTTATAAAGGTCAATGTCTTTCATTGATGTTTAAAAAATGAATAAAAAAAGATCTCGAAAAAAAATTCTTCTTTTTTAATGTAATTCTATAATTTATAGGACAAAAGTGTATTTGTTTTTTTAAATTCAATCCTATCATCCATCATCCTGTCAATATATCATTTTTAGACCAAAATCCCATTTATTTTTCTTCAAACTACTTGTCATGGGAGTTCATATTTTCTTCATGTGATTTTAACATTTCTTCTTGAGTATAAATCTTGACTTCATGGGTACTGGCATTATGATTCCGAACATCAATTTAATCAATATTATTGAAATTTTAAAATTATAGATCGATTATATCATCTATTTAAAACATCAACTTTGAATATTATGATTGAATAATATTTATTTTCATTTCTCATTCATTGAATTCTTCATATTGGAAATCATCAGGGCTTCTAAAGTTTCATATTTTTGAAGTTGTATAAATAGATAAGATTTTCATGGAATCTATAATATAATTCTAAAGTATTCTATTTTCTTAAATTGAATCTATATGAATTTTGATACTTGAATCAGATTAATATGATCACATCAAAACCACATTACAATCTTTTCTATGTTCCTTTGAAATCTCTATAAAAACATTGATGTCCGCCTCAAGCTTGATCAGTCTTTCCCTCAAAATCCATATTGAGCTCAATATTTTTTTTGTTATCTGTAAAAAAATTCCCATCAGTCCTTGGAATATATGGAATCTCCATTTCACCTATCTTTAGGGGCTGAACGACATACTGATCTCTTTTCAAAGAAATTTTATTGTCTGAATCAGTGAATTACTAAAAATTATGATATTATTCTGAATTGATTTTGACATCATCTCGTTGAAAATTTTTATTATGAAATTCATTGGTCCTAGTTTTTTCATCTTTGTCTAAAATATGAATGATTGTTTCGACTTGAGATCACTATGTAGCATTCTTGGATGACACTACTCATGGGGATGTAAATTTTTAAGATGTTGCTTCTAAAGATCATACTAGAATTATATCAAACTATGATATTTATACATTCTAACATACTTATCAATAGAATCATACAAATTTTATTCTTATTAATTTTACTGTTTTTCCTCTTCAACATTTCTTTTGACATCTTCTTCCTTTTTTTCTTCGATTTATTCAATTATTTATTCATATGACACAATATACACATCAATATATCTCATTTCAATAGCTTCTTATTCTTATAAGAATATATTTTGAGTATGCTTTTATACATCTGATTCTTCATACAATTTTTCCACTTTTATCAGATTTTATTGGATAATGGGATTGATTTTTTCTTCGTGAATTTATTTTCTGCTGAAAATTATATCAATTTACTTTTTGAAACCATTCAGTATGTTATCAAAATAAACAAAAATCATATTTTATCTTTTAAAACTCATTTTATTATATTAGCCTTTAAGAACATATTGGGTCTAGATTTTTTCATCTAGGTATTCAACTAGATCAAGACCAAACTATGGGTCTCTTTATTTTCTTTCATATATTATTTTTCAACACTGAGAAACAACATCATCACTATAAACAATATTCTTCTTTGGTTTTAGATAGGTATCAGGCTTATAATTAATTTATTTCATTGAAACAATAGGAATTGATTATTTATGAATAACCTGGCATCCTCTAGAAATTTTTCTAGAGCATTAGCTTCAACATCATTAAAAAATCTCACTTATTTGGAATCAAAATGAAATTTCTACATCTTTATCATATTATCACGAATCCATGGAAAATTAAAATTTATTATCAATGACTTGATTGGGAGATTATATCATTTCAATATTTTAAAAACTAACTTACTCAAAATTGTTGGAAACATAATCAGTTGAGACAAAATTTCTACAGACTTCATATCGTTGATTGTTATGAACATATAACCTATAAAATTAAATTTCCTCATATTAAATAAATAATCATGGATTATGACATCTGATAACATCATGGGTTTTTAATCAACATTTCTAGGAATTTAATTTCCTTTATCCAAAGTTATGTATGATAATTTTCAATAGAATGATGAGTAGTTTTGATTTTGTCTTCTTGAATGTCAAAAAATTATTACAGAGTTGTTTTCTCATTGAATGTTACTTTTTTGGTAGCTTTTTAGAAGGTGAAAAAAAATTTCTTCTATTGGTACACAATGATATTTTATTTCTTGATTTTAGTATATTTTAATATCTCTATCATACCTTGAAAATATAACATTTAAATAACTATTAACTTTCATTATATTATATAATTTTCTGACTTCATCAAGGATAATAGGTTCCCTATAGGCTATGGATTTCTCTACACAAGTAGATTCCATCCATGGAATTGAATAATTGGTTTCAATGATGAATCATAAAAATCATAAAATTAATTAGTTAATAACCATTCTCTAAAAAACCTCATACTTTAGAAATATTTTGGGGAAACCAGTAACTAAATTTTCTGAGATATGGTTCGAGGAGTTTTAGTTATTTCTGACATGAGTGTATTGATAATAATGGGGCATGAGAAACAGTAGACTCATCTATTTTAATGGTGGTTGATGTTTGGCTCTATGAAGAGATAAATTATTTGGGACATGGTAGGCAGTAACATTTATAAAAGTGAAGAAAATATGATTGTTTATATTCTACAGTTCAGATAATATAAAAAAAGAAGCAACGATTGGAAAAATATGAACTCTTCATCATTTTATTAAAAAAAGAAATAAAATATATTTATCATGTTCTTCATGAATATGATAAAATATAAAAATAAATTATTTATTTGAAATACATAATAATAAAAATAATTATATTAGTAAAGGTAAGGAATTTAACCTTTCAGTGTTTCATAATAAATCTATGGGTATTGATATTATTTATTTGAAAACTTATTTGAGAGTGAAAACAATTTTTATGAAAACTATTTTTCATTATTCGAAGGAAATAAAATATGATAAAATTTTGAGTTTGTAAAATATAGGAGTTAGAAAATTAATAAGTATGAAATTTTATGAGTGTGTATATTTTTCTGTAAAAAAATTTAGGAGTATGAAAATTTATGAGTAAAAAAATTAATAAGTATTAATATTTTGGTGTTTGGAAAGTTATCATTACAAAAATTTAAGAGAATGAAAGTTTATGACTATAAAAATTTATCAGTATGAAAATTTAGGTGTAAGAAAAAAAAATCAATCATATGTACTCCCCGATTGAAAAGAAGTAACTTAATGCAATGAGAATATTTAAACAATAAATAGATATAAATTATTACATAGTAGTTATCATTTTAAGCTTATATTTAATGTATTCAAATCTATTTGAAGTTAATTGTTTTTTATAAATATCATCAATATATTCTTGAATTACAAAAAATTTTAAAACAATATCTTTATTAAGTTTGTGATCCCTAAGAAAATATGGCCTAATATTTAGGTGTCATGCATGAGATTTATCTGTATGGTTTTTTCCTAAATCTATAGTACTCTTGTTATCAAAAAGTATTTAATATTTTTTAAAACTCATGCCATAGTCAGTTAGTGTGTGTTGTATCCATAATAGTTGAGCACAAAAGCATCTTGCTACCACATATATGGCTTCAGTAGTGGAAAGTGATACTGAGTGTTGTTTTTATATGAATAGAAAACTGATGAATCACCTATGAAATGAAATATTCAGGATTTACTTTTTCTATCCATTTTACAAACAACTTAGTTAGCATCGAAAAAACATTTTAATTCTTAATAATTTCAAAAAATAAATTATTCCTAAATCCAATGTACCATTTATAAATTGAAAAATTATTTTTACATTGTTTAATTGGGATTTATTTGTGTATTCAAAATTCCATAAACATAGGAATACTAATAACAATAATTTATGAACGAAGTGATATTATTTATAGTAATGTTTCTATCATTAATATAAATGTTGTTTGAATCATTTCTTGCATGGCTTCATCATGTTCACTAGTATTTATTGTACCGATTGGATTACTAATACTTATAGTGTTAAGAAATTTGAAGAGGATATTTATTATACATATATTGGGATATATATAAGTCCCATATAGTTTTTTCAGAAGTGGGGAAACCATGTATAAATGGTAGCTCACCCATCATACTCATTTCAAAATCAGATTTCATAAGATTCCCTAAATAATCTTTTAATGATCAATAAATTAATCCAAATATAATTTGAGCATCATAAATTTGAATAATTAATACATATTTACATTATTTTTGAAAAGAGTTGGATCATTAGTTCCCTTGTCATGATTTTTTTGTTACACAAATATAGATAATCTTTTAATCTAGGATATATGAGCTTGTTTATGGCTATATAATGATTTGGTATGTTTGTAATCATATTCAGGATATTTTTCATCTTCAGAACTAGAACAATGTCAAAAAACAACCTATTGAAGGTATACATTAAATAAAGCACACCCTACATCCTCTTGTAAAATTTTGAAATTAAATATTGGTGCAAAGGACAATACAGTGCGAATATATTCAATTATAGATATAAGATAATATGTTTCTACCTAATATATTCCCTCTTTTTTATTACAAACTTTTTAAAATAGTCTGGTTTTATTTTTATATATTATTAGAATTTCAACTCATTTGATTCTGATGAACCATTTTTTCTACAATTAGAGTGGTTTAATTATGTCTTCCAACCATGTTACATACTTTATTTAATTCAAATTCATTTTGTTCTTCTATCATTGGAATAATCAAATCATTATCACTTAAAGCTTCATTAGGACATTGGGGTTCAAATTGGGAATGAAATTCATGATTGTATACATTATTTGTGTAAAAAAATATATTCCTTACTTGTTGATTTACATCATTAAGGAAATCCTTAATAAACAACAAAATTCTTTTTGTAAAACCCATTCATCAACAGAAGATAGAAACACATCTTTATTGAATACTTTAGAAAAAATTTCATGATTGTTTTCTATATTAGAAGTGTCTTCTACTATAGGTTCATTATCAGTTATGGAGAGATAATTAGAATATATAAGCTGGGATCGATTAAAAAGAGGACTTATTTCAATTAATTTAACAAGTAATTTTTCCTCAAAAATACATGAATCTTTCATAAACACACTATATGACTTAAAAGCGGTTGAATAGCCTAAGAATATTACAACATTTATTTGGGTGAGAATTTATGTAAATTATCTTTTTTATTCAAAAATAATACTTTTAAATAAAATAATTTGAAGTATGAGACTTTTTTTCCTCCCATCCATAACTCATATGATTTTTTATTATGAAAAAGTTTAATTAAAACTCAATTTATAGTATATAAAGTAGCAAAAATAGATTCATACCAAAAATTTCATAGACTAGAATATTCATTGAACATGGTTCTATTTACCTCTTGATTAATATTATTTCATCATTAAAAATACAATTTTGATGAGGAGTTTTGGGAGGTAAAAAGTAATGTGTAATGCCAATCTTAATACAAAAATGATTCAAAATGAAAATAGTTAAATTCTCTAACATGATCTATAAGACTAATTATAATTCATTATTTTTCTCATTTTTTACATTGGATACAAAATTATTAATTTAAAAATAGTATTTTTCATTTTTTTTAAAATAAAATAGTTCCATGTATATCTAGAGTAGTCATAAATGAAAAAGAGTAAATAAAAATTTCCTCCAGTACATCCATTTTGTGCAGGACCAAAAAAAAATATATTCACTAACTATAATGCATAAGAAGTTGAAACATAACAAATTTATTTGATTATTGATTTATGTTTTATACTCTATTAATAAGGGTCACTGACTATTATTGAATAAAATTTATGTTCTAGTAGATCCATAACCATTATATTAATTGAATGATTAAATGTGTTTCTAAGGTTACAATTTACTAACCTTCTATTCCATAACTCAGATTGATCTTCCATAGCAATAGAGAATGTTATATCGTGGATCTTACAGACTTATATGTTATGTGTATAATAATTCTCATGCTGATGTACAGAAATAATGAATTCATCATTGGAATTTGTCACTACACATTTATCATTACTAAAATTCACTAGGTAACCGTCAAAGATAAAATATAAAGTAAATAGTTTGTGTAAAAAAAGTAAAGGGGCCAGAAAACAATCCTGACAGAAAAGAACATATAAAACAAAAAAGTACAAGTATAATGAAATGTACAAGTATAATTGATTACATCACTTGTGAACACCGAACAATGATCCTAACTGAAGGGTGGGTACACTGTTAGGATGGTCGTCTCAGTGGTACGCCTCATCTAATATCTACCTCCCATCTACTTCTGGTCCTGGTACCCTTGTTCTCATTCTGTGTTGTCCGTCATCGCCACCAAACACTACAAGGTACAGGTGTAACAAATGTACGAATGAGTATAACGATACTCAATAGGGACCCAAATACCCTCTATGGTCTCACAAAATCCACAAAGGATAAATAACAATGCATAAAACAACTGGCATCCCTACATAAGAGTATTTTATTACATATACCTAATTTTTCTAGTTTACCCATCTCAGACATGATGAAAGAAAATTACGAACTCAAAAGCCCAATGATCAACTGTTCCATTATGTAAAAAATAAAAAAAATTAATGACATTTCCCACAATAAGTATACAATTATGAAAAACATAATCATGAAGCTGACCCACACAGGATCGCTATAGATGATGATAGCCACCCACGATATTCTCTAGGGATGGTAACAAGTAACATTCCCAGTCCCAACATCGAACACCTAGGCTGGTCTATAAATCCTCCCCTATCAAGTACAATGGTTTATCCACATCATCTAGAGGTACTTCCCACTATCCATTGAATACAATGTTACTCCTCCGATCGAGTACTCTGGGTATGTCGCGTCACCCAGAGGCACTCCCCACCGTCTGTCTACTGCGTCATGCTGAGGTAGTCCCCCTCGTGTCATGTTGTGGTAATACTCCTATTGCATATCATGGGACTACCGTGCCACAGAGAGGTTCTCCTTATCATTGGTCTATCGCGTCCCATTGAAGTGCTCCCCACTGGGCCTGTCGAGTCACTCTGATTCGATTGGTCAGCAGTATTCATGTCTCAGCTAGTCGTAGAGTTCCGTATGTAGAAATCTTGAGAAAATAGCTCCGCAATCCATCATGAATACCTAAATTGCCTCAAAATCTCACGAATACGTATCCCCAAGTTTTTTCACTTCATTTGGGTTCCAACGCAACAAATGGGGCGTCAATTAGACACCCTGACTTTAAGTTATTAGTGTTTCTACTCTAAGGGCCCAGTTGGATTTTGTGTCTGATCCAAGCTATCCATACTCAAACCTCATCCTAAAAACAATTATAGTATACCAAAAGGAACTTCTCGATCCAATTATTTTGGCATCATGTAAAATTCGTTAAATGTACACTCGTATCATATGTTATGGATAAAAAGGTGTAACTGCATCCAGATGGGCCTGGGTATAGTCCGACCCCGGTTGGCCTGACTCTACCTAGGAGATGGCAGGCCTAGACCTCTAGACAGTATATCGGCCTGACCGGTGAAGGGGAGGCCCAGTGGTGTGGCCTGGTATTGTGGCACGGTGGTGTGGGCCGATGGTACGACCCAGTCGCGTGGCCCACTCCTGTGTGGCCCATCGCGCGGGGACCGTTGTGATGCGGCCAGCTAGGCATGCGGTCCTCCTGAGCTTGCGCCAAAGGGCAATCTCCCCTCTTATGGTTATCTAGAATAGACCATTAGACCCTTCGATAGGGTGGCATACTGGACCCGCTAGAGAGGTCCCGTCCGGTCTAGCGCGGCCCGCCAGAAGGCCTGTAGGACATCGTTTTCCAAGGTGGCCAAGCCGTCACAGCCCCGTACTCCCCCTGCGGCACAGTTGCATGCCACCACTCTGACATGCGGCCATATGGTTTTCTTCATCCACCATGCCTTTTTCGAGACTGACTGGCTGAATCCTCCTCATTCACCAGTGGCACAGACGTGTGCCACCCTTCCATCCTCATGGCCGACCAGGTGTTAGCTGTTGCCTTCTTCCGCAAGCCATTGCAGCATTTTTCAAAGCCCAAAAAATTAAAAGATCGCATATTGGAAATCTACGCAACAAGGGCTCAATGTCCGTGTATCAATCATAAAAAAACTCATTGTTTCTAGGATCAATAAATTTTATGCATCAAATAATTCATGAAGAAAACATAATGAATAAAATGAATGATGAGCATGGATTTAGTGCAAGAAGACAACCATGTTCATTTAGCCTTCGTCATCATGAATTTAGGAGATGATGAATCAATAATGTAAAATTAAACATAAATAAAACCCTTACATCGTTCTCACATTATATATTTCATGAGGGAGAAGACGAAGTTGATGAGATGGTTATGCCAGTGTTCATTGCTTCCGCAAGACACATCCAATCCAGGCTCTGTGTGTGTTCTTTTTTCAACTATAGGGTGGTTCTTCTTTGGAGAATTTTCTTTCCAACCCTCAAACAATTATCCTGTGAGAGTTTTTCTATCAATTTCATGAGTTAAGGATTAATGTTAACACATGCATATTGGCACATTAAATTGGAATGATAAACTGGCCTAATAAAGTGGCACAATAAATTGTCATAGTAAATTGGCAAAATAAATTGGAATAATAATTTAGAAGGATACCTAGTTTTTACCCCCCATTAAAGAAGCGTTCAGGTGGTCCCAACCCTCAGAATATAAAAAGGAGGTTTCAAAAAAATGTTTTTTTATTTTATTTTATTTTTATTCACCCATGAAAAGATGAAAAACACACATTTAACCTCGACCTACTATAGTCGAGGATATTGTATCCTTAAGAGAATATCACCAATGCGAGTTCAACGGTGACATAAGATTTAAATTCCATGTGCCGGTTTCAATGTTACAAAAACCCACCCACACATTTACTGAACATACCAAAAAATAATGTTTATATATTCCTCTCGAGAACTCCAGACATCAGAATCACATGCCGTCAATTTTTACAGACTCGTCATATTCCATATAACTTAAAAAAATTACATGATTAAATCTGGATCTTTACATCCTCCCCTCCACAAGAATTTGTGACCCCAAAATCCACAACACAAACAAGGGAAACATGTGGTGTGACTGATCATGAATCTGAGCCTCTCTCTCCCTTGTACTATCTTGGAGGTTCTTATGCTGCCATAGAACGCACAATAGTGGTATCTACAACCCACTAAGGACATGCTCCTATTGATCCTCAATCTCTACTGGAACCACAAAAAATGTTGCCCCGTCGTCGATGTACAACTCACCCAAGTCCATGATGTGTGAAGGGTCATGCATGTTTTTATTCATCTAGGATACATGGGAGACATTGTTCTCTTAGTGCAACTGAGGTGATATAGATAAGAAGAAATCCATGTCACTGACTCTTTTTTGGACCTAAAAGGGTCTGATGAACCACTGAGATAACATTCTACCACAGAAAAATCCTGCAAACCATGTCTAGATGAGACCCATAGGAAGGCATTGTCACAATCCATGAACTCATAAGGTCATCATCTCATGCCAACGTAATACTTCTTACTACTCGGTACAGTCTTCATCTGCTCCTGGATGATCTTCACCTTATTCATGATAGCCCATACCATCTATGGTCCCACGAGTGCTGACTCCACTAGTTCAGTCCAACACAGTGGTTATATGAAAGGTCTCTCATACAACACATCGAATGGTGCCATACAAATAGTGGAGTGATTGTTTTTTTTTTGTATGTGAAATCCACGAAAGGAAAGTGATCCTCCCAGCTGCGAACAATATCAAGGACACAAGCACGTAACATGTTTTCAAAGGTAATAATGGTCCGTTATATCTCCCCATCCATCTGAGGATGGAAACCAGTGTTCAACCGATGTTATGACCCATACACTTCCTGCAACCCCTTTTATTATCGGGAAGTAAATCATGCATCACGATAGGAGACAATCGTAGATGTAACTCCATGAAGACATACAATATCCAGTATATAGAGGTGTCATAATCCCTCTACTGATCATTGCTCTATGATAGGTAGGATGTGGGCCGACATGGTGGGTCTATCAACAATCACCCAGATTGAATCATTACTTCTGGACATTCATGGATCTACTATCCTGAAGCCCATGGAAATTCCATCCCACATTCACATGGAACCTCTAATGGATAAAATAATCCTGCTAGAACCTAATGCTCTGCCTTCATTTTCAGATAAATGAGGCACCGAGAGACAAACTCTACCACTGACTTCTTATTTTCCTACCAGCAGTGCCGATTCTAGAGGTCCTGGTACATCTTCGCCTCTCAAAGATGTAACACTAGAGGGGACATATGTAAATCTCTCAATGCATACTCTCAAAGTTTCACCGGTAATAATTACAACCTCAGAAGAGGATTATGTGCTCCACATATTCAGAAAAACCATCAGGTGTCTGTCATGTTGTTATCTGAGCCTGCTGAGACTTGTGGTCGGTGTCCCCATGCTATGCCTCCCACAATCATTGAAGGAGTGTGCGGTGATTGGCAGAGACTGAAGATAAGCTGCTACTTCTTGATCCACATAAGATATATGTAATTAGGAAATCATCTTTGTCGCTTCACTAATCAACTGTATACCAGACCTCCTGATGAGTGCATCTACTTCCATGTTCCCCTTCCTAGATGTTTACATTATCTCAAAGTCATAGCCCTATATGAAATAAAGCCAATTCCAATATCTCATGTTAAGGTCCTTCTGAGAGAATATATATCTGAGACACATGTAATGTGAGTATACTTTAAAATGTTATCCCATCATGTAATGTCACCTCATCATCAAGACGAAGACCACTACTGCAAAATCCAGGTCTTGGGTATCTTAGTTCTATTAATGATGTATCATCTGTTGAGAAATATACATGATCATGACTTTCTCCTACATCATGAAACATCCTTACCCAATCCTGGATGCATCGTAATAAGCTACGTACCCAACAAATTCCTCAAGTAGCCTCCAGATAGGGGCACTTTCCAGTCTCTGCCACAACTCCTGGAAAATCCGCCAGAATCTCTCCAACCACAAGATGGGTTTCCCCTTCATCGTCTATTCTGATAAGGGGATCGACAACTCTGGAAAATTTAGGAACAAACCTATTGTAGAAACCGACCAAACCAAGGAATCTCCACACTTCCATCACACTACTGGGTGGCTCCCATGCCTTCACAACCTTGATCTTTTCCAGATCCACTTCAACGCTAGCCTTTGAGATGTCATGTCCTAGAATGTAATCCTATCGGATCCAGAACTTGCACATAGAGAGCTTTCCATAATTCTGGTGCTCTCATAGTGTTTCCGGAACAATCTTCAGATGATAGTTATGCTCCACCTCTGTCACTATGTATGTTAGGATGTCATAGATGAAGACTCCCACAAAGCGATCAAGGTATGGCTGGAAGATCCTATTAATGAGTCACATGAACACTACTGGGGAGTTTGTCATGCCTAATGGAATCTCCAAGAACTAATAATGGCCATACGGATATCTGAAGGTCATCATCTTCACATCCTAGTCTTGTACTCTGAGCTGGTGATAGCCTGATCTGATGTCTATCTTCAAAAACCAACGTTCTTATTTCAGTTGATCAATGTTATATTAAATCCTCGTGGGTGGGTTCATATTCTTCATGGTCACCTGTTTTAGGTGCTGATAGTCTAAAAATAGACTAAAACTCCCATCCGCCGTCTTGGTGAACTAAATTAGGGCTTCCAACGAAGAATCATTGGGCCTAATGAACCCATTGCTTTTCAAGTCCTCCAGCTGTACTTGCAGCTCTCGAAGATCCAAGGGAGACATCCAGTATGACGGTGTAAATATATGCATTGTCCCAGGATAAATGTTGATATAAAAGTCAACCATTATGTGAGGAGTTAGACCCATAACATCATTTGGAAAAACATCAGTGTATTGGTCCACCACTAAAGGATAGCCCACACTCCCAACATCAACTTCTATGATGGTAAGGTTACCCACCTGATGTGTGATCATTTGGAATCTCTACAGGTAAGTCCATCTTGTGCTTCAAAGGTTCCGTTCATACTGGTGAATGAAAACCAAGTACCATCCATGCGAACACACCTCACTTTGGGCCAAATATAGTCAATATGAGCATTGATTGAAGATAACCAGTCCATACCCAATATGATTTCGTAAGGCCTTGACGCCACTAATTGGATATTTGAACAAATAATCTCACCTCCTAGATTAATATCACATAGCCGGAACCAGTGGGTTATCATCAAATCCACTTTTGATGGAGTCTCTAGCCTTAAGGATCGAGCCAACAGTTCCATCAGAATCTTCAACCACTAAATGATGGGCGTGGAAATAAATGAGTGACATGAACTTGGGTCTATATGTAATAGAACTATGGTAGAGTAGACACAGATCATACCTTGAATAATATCTGTGGTGTCGTGGTTATAAGCCTCAGCTACCTGGAGCTGAGCTGGCCCCTATCCACCTTCTCCATGTGGTTGAGGTGGAATACCTAGTGGTGGTGGTGGTAGAACCTTGAAAATTCACCATCGCCCGTTGGACAACCTTCTCCTCTTCTATGTCTGCATCCTACATACAGACATCACCGATCTAACCTCTATCTCAGACTCTGTGGTCCCTAAACCGCCTGGTCGTCATTGGTACAACGGGTTAGGCATTCGTGAGCCATGTGACCCCTCCTGCTACACGGGTAGCATTGTATGATATTTTCCTATCCTGCTCTACATTGAGTGCCCCACACCACCGACCATGTATGCTTTGATCATCCACCTATAAGTCTCATGCACTTAGACCTCTATGTCATATGTCTACTTCCAGCTACAGATTACTCCGCTATGTGTCTTCTGGTGGTGGGTCTACCTTCTAGTGACTGCTCAACAGGGAAGCTCTCTACTAAGAGTGATCTCTCAAACAACCCCGCCAACATTGGGTTGCTGAGAGAAACCATTAAAGCTCTAATATCGTGTCTAAGCCCCTGACCGAATTTCTGGGACCTGAATAAAGGGACCCACCCCAAGTCAGTGGAGTTGTATAAGAGGTCAGTGAGCCTCACTGAATGCTGAACCACAATCATGCTACCCTGCTGCAAGTGGAGAATATCATGTATAGGCACTGAACATAGTGTCGCTAGGACGAACACTTCCCTAAAAAGGATATCAAAATCCTCACTTATGATAGTGACCTCATTGTGAACATGGTCAATCGTGCTCCACCATCTTCCCACTTCTTCCTAAAGAATTCTGGCGAAATGGATCACCATGAGATCATATTGGGGCCCTAAAAGTCAGAAAACTCTAACCACAGCCTCCAACCAATACTCAGCTACCTGTGGATCTATCCCACCCCAGAACCTCGGAGCCCAATGGCTGTGGAAATCATGTATCATGATCAAGGTTCGTACACCCTCTACTGTTGGGGTTGGTGGAATTGGAATCCCAAAGGACAATGGTGCTACTGGTACACCACTTGGTGGTACAAATCTGATAATGGGGCCCTACATTGAAGCCTTGTCGCTCGGTGGGTTGTCATAATGTACTCTAATTGGAATCATGGCCGGCTATCTACATGGAGGAATCGTTAAAATAAATAGGTTCACCATAATAATTTAACCTATACCTGGTGAGTTGACTCAATGAGATCACAAATAAAACATTTTAAAAACACAAAGGCAACTAGTTTTTTTCATATATTGTGTCAGAAAGTAGAACTCATGACCCTATTGTATAAATATGTTGGTCGCCACACCCACACTGGACTCCCCAAACTAATAACATCACTCATAAAACATAACACTATTACTTCACAAAAAAGATCAGAGACCTAGTTATTCTTTGGAACTGAACTCCTTTGATTCCAATTTTTCACGACCCGTCCCCCGGGGCCCGTGCCGTGACAACACCAAAAACGACATCCATAGTCCATGGGCTGGAAACTAGCACCGAAAGGTGTATTCCATAAAATAGGTAAGGCATTGAATTTATAATCTATAAACTTACAAAACTAAGAACAAATTAATCTATAATGTAAATAGGTTTTGTATGGAATGTAAAGGGTCCAGAATACAAGACCAACTGAAAAGTAAAAGTAAAAATAAAAATTTAATGTAAACCGAAAAGTGAAAATATAACATAATACAATTCCTGATAACACCCACTATGAATCCTACCTTAAGAGTGGGTATAGCTCTCTGATAGTCATATCTGTTGTACGCCTCGTTTAATGTCCACCTCTGAGCTACCACCTACCCTGGTACCCTCGTACTCAGTCAACGATGTCTATCCACTCCACCAAACACAACAATGTGTGGGCATAGCCCTTGGTATGGTGAGTATAACGATACTATGTAGGGACCCTGAGACCCTTGAAGGTCACACAAAATCCACAAAGGATAAACCAAAAAGTATGAATACAACTATCAACCCTTAATAGGTCTATGCCCATACATATCGCTGAGTTGTTGTGTATACCCATCTCAATCATAAGGAAACAGAAGTCCAAACTCAAAATCTCAATGCTTAACAGTTCCATGAAGAAAGAATAACACAAATGTAAAGGCTCATCTCACACCAGGTATACATCTCTGAGAATCAGAATTATGTAGGTTACCCACACATGAACGCTATAGAAGATGATATCCAGCCACAAGACTCTCTAGGGATATTAACAAGTAATATTTCAATTCATTACATCAAACACCTCAGAAAAAGGGTGACTCATCCTCTATCAAGTATAGTGGGACTGCTGTGTCACACAGAGGTGCTTCCCACTAACCTTGGACTGCTATGATACTCCTCCTATCGAGAATTGTGGGTATGTCATATCACATAGTGGCACTCCCCCCCCCTCGTGGGTTTTCCACGTAACACAGAGTCCCTCCTCCTCATGGCCTTCTTAGGTACTCCTCCTATCATATACCATAGGTTTTCTACATCCCAGAGTAGCGATCCCCACCGTGGGTCTGCTGCATCACTCAAATGTGCTCCCCACTGGGCCTGTCGAGTCACTCCGAGTCGAATGGTCATTAGCTGTCAAGTCTCAAACCAGTTGCAGGCTTCCTTAAGTAGCACGCTTGGGAGAAAAGCTCCCCAATCAAACATTAAAAAATCAATCTCTTAGAATTACCAAAGATAAGTATCTCAGTGGACTGTCATGTCATAAATGATCCAACGCAATAGACTCTGCATCAATCAGATTCCTGGTCTATAAATTATTAGCATTTCCGTACCAGGGGGCGGTTGGATTGGACATCCGCTCCAACCAATCATACACCAACCTTGTCCAAAATCATTTAATGTATACCAAAAAAATTTTCTATCAAATGAATCTAAAACAACTAACTTTTCATCAAACAGATGCTTGGATCAAATGTTATGGCTAAAAAGATGAAACTAGGTTCAGATGGGCTCAAGTTTGGTCGGACTGAGCTGGCCCGACCTAGTCCGGGTCAGGCCCGAATGGCATGGACCATGGCTTCCCGGCCCACTAATCCATAGTCCACCAAGCCTGCGAAGGGGTAGCCTACCCAGCCAGCTGGCACGGCCCGCCGAGCATGACCTGCTGTGGTGCGGCCCGCAGCGGCGCAACCTGCTATGGCGTGGTCCACATTGGTGTGGCCCCCTGGGCATAGATGCTCACTGCTACTCCGCATCATGGTCGACTGGTTGCCAGCCGCAACCATACCCCACCGCGGCCGATGGGCCCTTGCCTCCTCATCAACCGGTGGCGCATATGTGTTCCACCTTTCCTTCCTCACGACCATTCGAGTGCTGGTCACCACCTCCTTCTGCTAGCCAATGAATCCTTGTTCCATGCCTGAAAATTTAAATGATCGCGTATTCATGGTCATCTTGGTGAGGGATCCGTTTCCATATATCACGATCAGAAAAAAATCGTGTTTCCATCATTTTTAAGAATTTGTCATTGAAGAACGAAGGAGGAACACAATAAAAATAAAAAGAAAGATTAACTGAGTTTATGTGCGGGATGATGGCATTGTTTTTTTGGCTATCATCATCATGAATTAAGGATATGAAGAATCAATAATGTAATATTTTTCATAAATAAAACACATACCTCATTAGCCCATTAGATATATCACGAGGAAGAAGACTAAGTCGATGAGATGGTGACGTCGACATTCGTCATTTCTGCATGACACTTCTAATCCGGGCTCTGCATCATTTCGTGGTTCTTCATTGGGGGTGGTTCTTTGTTGTAGAATGTTATTTCCAACTATCCAAATATATCATCATTTTCTAACAATTCTCCTACTAGAGGTGTGGTGCCAATTTATTGATTTAAGGATTATTGTTTCCACATCAATGTGGGCTCATTAATTTGGCATAATAAATTTTCACAATAAATTTGAATAATAAATTGGAACAATAAATTGGCATAATAAATTGGATTATTAAATTGGAAGGATCACTAGGGTATTCCCCACCTTAAAGAAGGTTTCAGGTGGTCCCCAACACCAAAATTCAACAAAGTGGTTACAAACAATATAAAATAAAAGTTGTTTTAACCATTTATAACAAGATTAATCATATAATGTTTTTCTTAAGAAATTTTATAGATAAAACATTTAAAATATAATCCATTTCAAGATGAATAATATTACATATACTAAAAATCATTCCTTGAGAAATTTCCCTAAAGGGATCTCTTCCAAAATTTATATCGAAAATCTTTTTAAAGAAGTATTTATTATTAGTGATATTCTAGGAACATAACCTATCCATGTACCATTTTGTTTGGTTGTTGGAAAATCCATTTTTTTAATGAAAAAAAAAATTATACTATTGGAATAGAAACTTTATTGGACCTAGAAATGTTGGAAAAGAAAATTTTGGGTACCTTCAATAAGTTTAAAAAATGGTCTTTTTGAATCCCTAAAGATTGAATTTAATTTGAGGAATAATTTTTAATCCAATAACCTCCACTTTTAAATTTTTTTCAAAAGGGGGAATTTACAAGAACAAAATAATTGTTACTAAAAATGGTTTTCAATTAGTATATACCATACCATATCTATTATTATATGGATGAAGTTGTTTATAGATTTTATAAAATCATTCCTATCCAGTGGTAATGTTTTTCAATATTTTCTTTAAAGATTATATTTTAGTCATTTTTTTTATAACCAAAGTCTTATCAACATTATTATTAGTTTCAGATATTAGTTATCATTCTAATTAAATTTTCTTATAAATTAATTTTTCCAATTATTTATAAATATTATCATTCTATGAATTTTCTTCTTCAATGTTTGAGGAAAATAATTATTTCCCAAAAAAATTTATCAGGATCATTAGAAAGATGTCATAATTCTTTTGTGAAAATATTTTTTGTAAAATTTTATTTCTCTGGTTTATTTCTCTCTTTTCAATTTTCATTCTAAAGTAATTTTGAAAATATAAAGACTTACTGATGTGACGGCGTAGAATTATTTTTGGATGAGTGATTTTCTTCATAAAATAACCATTCTCATTAGGATAGTATTCATTTAAAGTTATATTTTTGAATGAAACAATAGTATATACATTTTCCATAAAACATTGACATACAAAAAGTATATAGCCTGGGGACAAATAATATTATAACTAGAATTTTAATTGTTTGATGAATTATCAAAATAATATCCCCCACTAGAACTCCATAATTCTTTTTATTTTGAAACTTTATATTCATTTTTAATGTAATACTTCTTCTAATTTATATTAAAATTTCATTCCATTGTATATTTTCTTTTCATCTATGAAAAAAAGGTCTTATATTTTATGCCTTTTTTCATTTATAATAGGTTGCTTCAGTATCATTCTTATACTAGTTACATTTCATATACTGGTACTAAAATCACTATTTCCAACATTCGTGTTCATCCATCATGCAATATTGGATATCTTATTTTATGAATGTTCAAATTCACATTAGTGTTAATGAAAAAAATCAATTTCATTGAGGAGTTAACTGTATTTAGGTGTTTTATCTATCATATAATTTGATGTAGAAGTAACATAAAATAATCCATTCCACTTTTTTGGATTTTACAACAACTATATCAAATCTGTTATTATATTGTAATAGAGTTCCAAAAAAATGATTAAGTGATACAACTAAGACCTTCCTTGACACATTAATATATGTTCTTTTTTATTCCTATTCATTATGGACAATATCTATAATATTTTCTACAAGGATCTCATCATATTTTCCTTTCACTCCCATAGTTTTTAAATTATTCAAATATGTCATGAAATGTTTTTGGACCATAAAAACTAGATCACGAAAAGGAAATTCGATTGTCTGATATTCTACTATTAGCATGGCTTACCTTGTTTCCACAAATATGGATATAAAAAAAGAGTAATTTCTAGATTCCTCAAAATAGTATATCATATATCACAATTTTAAATCTTTCTATATATATATATCTAGTCTTTGATAATTGTAATGTATTCCATACCACATAATTTAATTGAAATATCACTGTCTTGTTTGGTAAAGAGTCTAACTTCATTGCCAGAAATTTTATAGTCCTTGTTAAGAATAAAAAACTTATCAAATATTATGTTGATTACAAAAAATATTCATACTATCACTCTGGGAATCACAATCGTTTCCATTAAACATTAGTCTTCTTATAGGATTGAGATTTTAAATTGATCGGAGATTTATTCCTTCCATCTTTAAAATAATATAAAATTTATGATTCAATTGTATAGGTCACTGTAACAAATATTTATTAACCAAAATCTTATAAAAAAATGTAACTATCTTTGAAATGTAATATATAATAATACAAGATCAGTGGGAACTAGCTCTAATAATAACTTTTGGATCAAAATGTATATGTAGATTAAAAAATAAAAGAGGGGGAGGGTGTATTTCATGTTTAAAATCATTCATTTCATATATAGAAAAAAAATTGTTTAGTAGATTTAAAATGATTGTATTAAAAAATATTTTTTATTTAAATAATAATCAGACATAGCTTAATGTCTGATGGACAATGTATCATAATAAATAGGTTGTGATAGGTATTCCAATCTATATATTTGAAATTAATTTTATTCACAATATATAAACTATTTATTCATATAAAATGTAATATGAATCATAATCATAATGGTTAAGAAAAAAAGAGTGAAACAAGTAAAGATACAATCATAATGCATATAGAATCATATTAATTAAATAATTTGATCATTGTTAATAAATAATTTTTTGAATGATTTTGTTCACTAATATATATAATAGAAGGATGAATATATAAAATGATTCACATTCAATTGTAATGATGTGTAAAAGTAAAACTATAAAATGAATAACATTATTTTTACCCAAAGAGAATTGTATCCAATAAACATAGATTGAGGTCCCTTGATTTATAATTTCATGAAATTATGTCTTACCCACAAAATATTATACCCTAAATATGACGATTAACCTTTCTCTTACAATCCCCACAAGCCCCCAGTCAAAAAGGAGATCAATGACTCTATCATCATATCCAAAAAAGTCCTATATCAGAAACAGATGAGCACAAATAACATCCAATCTACAGAATCCATCAATTATATTCACAACAATCGATGTCACTTGATGAAAAAAAACACAAGAAAGTCACATGTAAATTGATCAAGCTGTTCTCCACTTGTAAATTTCATGGTTCTTTTAAAAATCATGTTTTTTAATAAGTTTTGAATCATTTGAATTTCAGTATAAATATTTACTTTTTTCCTAATATGGATGCATAATTAGTTAGAATATATCATAGGGGTATTTGATGTATGTTCAGAGCCCAAAAACACATTTTCAGGAAAAATGGACATATCACAAGGTTGGGTCCTGGTTGGTGCATGGTTGGACTAATCATGTGGATGGTCAATTTTTTTTAAAAGAAACATGTACCATGGTTTAGACAGGGTCTTTTATCCTAACTATGATATTTCCCTATCTAACATGGTAATTGTGAACAGTTTGCACACAATTTTTCATACTATATGGACAAAAAATTCACATGAAATTATTTTCAGGAAAATTGTTCATTATTTACATTAAAAAATCCAAATATATCGATCATTCTTCAATAATTTGAGAACTAATGAGATTACCCGTTATTCCTCTCATTTTGGATCTTTATATAGATCTAATTTAAGAATCTAGATAACTCATTTATCTGGGATCCATTCATGATTTCGTTACGCACATTGGATGCACAACTATAAGTACTCTAGTCCTTTTAATCCTTTCCATTTCTCTCTTGTAATCAACCTAGTTATTGGGTTATGAAAATTTTTCACCGTTTCTAAATCTACTCCATATGAGCTATATAAAGGCCTTATACTATAGGAGGTGAGTAATAAATTCCAATTGTGGGTGTTCTATAACTCATCCATCAATTTCGTTGTTTTTTAATTGTATTTTGGGGCCCACCATTTTCATGATGTTCCGTTTATAGAATTTAAAATACAGTCTTATAATTATTAGAACCACATGTATATGTTTTTTCCATATGTGTGATTAATTTTTCATAGTTACATCCACAAATCCATCAATCCCGTGTGACATGTTATGACAAAATTGGCTTTTTAGAATTTGATATGTTTGAGCCACCATTTAAGTGTGGCATATCTTGAACATTATAAGTGTATTTTTTTTCTATATTAAATGTCTTTATTTTTATTGTGAATTGAAAAAATGGAATGTAACATGTATTCCCACCACATGACAGGCCTAATGTTGTTTCATTAATTGATAAATAAATGTGAGAAGGAGGTTGGAATGTATACTAAGTATATGGAATGACCAGATTAAATGATAATGAATAATAGTTTGCATGAATGTATCACCCCTTACCACATAAATGGAATAAACAAGATTGATCATTAATATGTTAATATGATATAAATGAAATTAATAAAGGTTTCATGCTACATGGAAATATCACAATAATGAATGGCAAAGCTAGGACCCAATGGACATATTGATTATTTATGACATGATTGAAATGCTGCATGCAACATGAATTAATTACAATAATGAATGACACAGATTGAATGAAATGAAATATTACATGACTTCATAATAAAATAAAAATGGATTGACTCATGTTCTCTATAAATTACAATTAGAAATTACATAATCACTAGAGAATCCCATTCTGTTTCAAGGAAGTGGCTTGCAGAGGTAGTGACCCACATAGATCCTAACAATTGTATATTCTATGGATACCCAGTATGAAACTATTGGATCCCTTCAATGTTATTACATGATGACTTTGATACCCACCTTGGATCCAACATTGACAAGTTGGTGCCATTGTTAAAGCCCACAGGTCCCATTCCTTGCTTAGACTCATTTTACAATGGATGAATTATTTTAAAAAGTAGACATCTCATTATAGAATGCCTCAAACTATTATCCTTGGATTAAACACATATCACATTCGTGTGTACATTTATTACTGAGTTGGAGACCTTTTAGGTCTAGTTCTCCATGGTTATTACATCATGACTTCATTATTAAATATCATTATTGGTTTTATTGTCATAACATTGTACTGTTTCTTTTGTTAACATGTGACTTATTTATAAACTACTAAAAATTATATAATGTATTTTGTACATGTTCATACACGAGCCAAGGGATGAAGCATGTACTTGGGTATTCAGTTACATTTTAATTCATTACATTATATATATGGATTCATTCCCACTGTTACATTTCCATTACATGTGACATATGTTATATACGCCATTGGTGTTTTCCCATTGAGATTTATCACACACACTATAAAGGAACTATTTAGTACCTGATGTAGATTACATGGTTGCAAGGGTTAAAAAAGGGAAGCTTACGACTTTAAACACATGATTTCTAGCTGTTTAGTACAGATCATGATAACAGATGACGAAGAAAGTTCCCATGATTCTTGGGATATTCTTAAATATCAATTATATTTATATGGAACATGTTTTGTATTCTATCTTGTATCTATAATTTAAATTTTTCTAGTGTCATGACATATCATCAGTTACTGAATGCTATATCAGTGGTTTCAGATATTAGTATGGTTGTCTTTATTTTTCATTGTGCCTTCTATTTACTAATATTTCTCTAGCTATTAATTTATGTTTACATTGATTTTCTATTATACACCTTGGTAATGTGGGCATAGTATCCCCATAGTCACACCCAACACAATCTCAACTACTTCGAGACCTCTTCTTTTCATGATGATGCGCTTGAGGCCATGTACCATACCAAGCTCGAGGCACCCATTAAGTTTGATCTAGGTCTGTGACATCACACAGCGGTGTCAATATAGTATTCATTCCAGACATACTATTTGGAGACAATATATTAGAGATTAATAATTTTTGGTAGTCTGTCAAAAGATGTTATTGGGAATTTTTAACATAGGTTTTGGGTAAAAACCATGTTTCCTATATTATAGTTCTTGTTCTACTTTTGAATATTATAATTGATATTATTCCACTTTTGGGTGATGCACATGTTGTTTGAAGTTAATTATTATTACTCTGATTGAAAATTTCCATTCATCCATCATTGATCAGAGTAGTTAAAGGAGCATCATTGCATGCATCATTATAGGAAGGTAGAATTAGTAATTCATGAAAGTCTCCATACCATGTAGGTACATTTTTTTTATTTCATGAAAGGCTTGGGATTGATGAGTGATGTTTTCATAGTTATCTTATTCTTTTATTGCCTATTGTTGAGATTGTGTGATTTCTTATCTAAATTCAGGAGTTGGGTGTGACATTATAGGGTGTGATGAGTAATTTTCTAATTGAATCAAATATTTGATTGATAGATGGATTTCCCTTTCATCGATGTGGTGTATCTGAACTTAATCACTAGGAATGGATATCCGTTATATAGATAATCATGAAATCAAAAATTAATTTTTTGTATATCCTTATCCCACTTTATCATGATTATGAATGGTAAAAGAGTGGACCGGGAAATTAAATTTAAAATGAAATAAATTTTATACATGAGAACATACTAATTCCTAGTCATTTAAGTGGTTAGTTTCAATAGTATTCCTTGGGTAGTGAGTTTTTCTACATTCATGTTCCACTAGTGATGCTATATTTTGGCTTGATATTTTTTTGAGGGGTGTTCCTTGAATTTGTAGACGAATGACGACACAATGTCCACATTTAATTTGGCAAGAGGGTGGTAAGGACCATTCTCTAGACATGGTGGGACCTAAGTCACCATTATTAACTCTAGGATCACCAATCGAGGCAACAACTATTGTAACAAATCTAGGAATCAATTACTAAGATCATGATAGATTCATACATGTAATGATTTCCATTTATGGTGCTCCACATCTTGTACCTATGATGGATGATCTGACTCGTGATTTCTAGTAGAATCCTCCTACATTTTTAATGGATAGCAGTCCACAGGATAGTGAGTCTTGTCTAGAATCAACCATATATATCCTTGAGTACTTGGAGACTCTTCCAGAGAAGAGGGTAATGATTTTAACATAAATGCATTAGGATTAAGCTAGGTGTTAGTGGGATTGGACTTCCTAGGCTGGTCTTCCTCATGTCATGTTATGGGTTGATTTCTAAACCGCTTTCTATGATAAGTTCATTCCATAAAAAATCATTGTTGTCCGATCCGGAGAGTTCACGCATCTTGAGATGATTTTTTACCAATTAAAAAAATATTTAGTGCATTTCCTGGAGTTGAAGAACATTACACCACTTCTAGTTGGTGATTAGATTTTTCCTACTATATGCTTTGAGGATCGCCTCCAGTATTCCATTTGTACACTGGTGATTTTTTTTCTTGCTTACATTTTATGAGATAATAAATTAAGATATTATCACAAAGTACAACTAGAAGGAAGATAAGAGAACCAGATATAGAGGATCAGTGCCATGACAGTCCATCATTTCATCCGATGGTAGAAAATGTTCCCTTAATTATTGTCATCATGGAAGTGGAAACTAAAGTTCTCATTTCATTAGCTTTAATGTGTGTCATCAATGTGTACAATGTGAAATTATGAATCCTCAATGTGATAGCGACCCACTAGAGTGATATGCTTGTGTCCGTATAGGGGATCTTCTGCGTTTCTATAGGAAACCCCTACCAGATTTGAAAGGAAATATATCTACACCAGCTCCATGTTTAGAAAAGAGTTTAGTTGTGCCATTTCAGGAAGGGAGTTATAATATCACTGGTAGGTCTTATCGAGGAGGATGTCATGGATGTGGAAGCCAAACCCCTTATCAATTAACATTCTAGCAGAGTATTTATGATCAATGTAGTCCATCTATTTCATAGGTATTTGGATCAGGATAGATGAATGTAGTACAACTAATACCCAAGGATCAGGCTGTAAGACCATCTAGAGTACGAGTTTCTATTCCAGTAGCCTCTATTGTAGTATATAATTTATTTTATACCGGTGATTTGAAATATTTTATCTCTGTATCTATCATGCAATGAATAAAACTAAATATACAATATTAATATGGTAAAATGAACCCAGATACACTGTTATGGGTGAATAAATAGGGCATATTCCACTGTATGGACTATCCCATTGAGGTCGACACTTACCATTCCTTATGGAACCTTTTCGTTCTCAAGATTATGGTATTCGATGTCATACTTAGGATGGATTAATTGGATCACTATCAAAATTATTTATTCTGATATCTCCATTTGGTTTCTTTTACATCACATGTGGGAAACAATTATCTACATAAGGGTGAGTGGGATGACCAAGCTGGTTGAGCTAGACAATAGAATCAGGGGATATGTGGAGTAACCACCGAGATTTCAAATCTCATCATGGGTGATTGGTGTTTCTGAAAAGATTATTCCCCTCCAGTAGAGGATGATTTTAGGTATGTTTTTCTAGAAGATTATTTTGGTTTACCTCATAAGAGATAGGTATATTTTACAATCGAGCTTGTTCTTGGAGAATATCAACGATCCATTCCTCTTTAAGGGATGAAACCTATTTAGATTCAATATCTCAAGTGATAGTTAGAGGATTTAGATCCCAAAAGATTTATATCGAAATATACATCCTCTTGGGGTAATCACATACTTTTTTCAGAGAAGGTTGATGGAACCTTAAATATTCGTGAGGATTACAGATGGTTGAACTAACTTTCTGCCAAGAACCGATATCAACTTCCTCAAATATATTATCTCTTAAACATGATCATAGTTGAAAAGTTATTCTAGAAGATCACCCTAAGAATGAGTTATCATCAGGTATAATTCATGTCGTCAATCATATCTTGTATAGCTTTTCCATAGAAGGTATGCTCTGTTATAGTACCTAGTAATAAAATTTGGTCTTATGAACATGCCAAACAATTTAAAGAATTTGATTAATTGGGTATTCTAACCCTATTTGTATTATTTTTTGTAGTTTTTGTTGACTCCATTGTGGTGTACTCTCACACTCGTATCGATGATGACGAGTAACTTGAGATCATGTAGAGCACTCTGAGACAGTATCATCTTTATGCCAATATTACAAAGTGACCCTTCTGGATCAAAAAATTCCAATTATTATGTAAGGTTATCTAATAAAATAGGCGTATTTATTGACCCATAAAATATTAGTACTATAGTTATCTAGGAGCTTCCCATGAATGTGTTTGATATATAGGGTTTCTTGGGACTGGCTGTTTATTACATGAGTTTTATACAAGAAATATCATTTAATTATTCAGCACTCTATGTTCATTAAAATAAAGGTGTTAATATTATATGGTTAAAATAATGTGATTAATCCTTTCATGAGGTAAATGGAGGATTATATTGGGACCTATTATAATTCTTCAAGAGCCAGGGGTAGGTTATTCTATCTTCTATGATGAATCAGGCAACGATGTGGGGGTAATGATGATGTAGGATGAAAATGTATTTATGTATGGATCATGGTAGTTGAGGCCTCATGAAACGAATTTCATAATGAATGACTGTGCACTAGCTAATGTTGTCCATGTCTTACATTGACGGGGACACTACCTATTGGGTGAGTGCTTTGGGGTGTACATGGACAATAAGAGCCTAAATGATATCTTGTCTTTGAGTAAATTGAATCTCATATGGGGAGATGGGTCAACTATGTACAATCATTTGATTTTAAAATTTCTTATACTCTTGGGAAGAGAAATTTAGCTGAAAATGTGTTATGTTGGAAAACACATACACATTATGTACAAGAATCAATTGACGAATTTAAGTTAATTTCCCTCTTCTCTGAGCTGCATTTGGTGTTTCATGACCGTATATATAAGTCTTACCACTCATCTTTAATATTTTCCTCTTCCATCTTGGAGAAGGCGAATGGTATATAATTTTTAGATCTTGAAGGCTTGGATCTCTATGAGTGTATAAGAGGAGATAGCATGCCCTCAAATTCATCAGTAGAAATATACATCAACTTTTGTCTATATAGATGTTTCAAGGAAGTTGTAGATATAAGAGAATAGTTTATTCATAAGTACCACACTTCTCAGTGGGAAATTCCACCTAAAATCTCTATGAGGGATCATGAAATGAGGTTCTAGTATTGGTGTCTGGGGATGAAATGTTTGATAACAGATATTATCAGTAGGAGTTACACCTAACATCAGGTGAATGTGGTGCACCAGAGTATTTCAGACTTCTTACAATGGCTTCCAGTCATGGAATGGAAATAGGAATATGTTTCTATGTATTTCATTTTCATCATACGAAGTTCTCTAATGTATAGAGATTCTATTTTGGAATTAAATGATTGTCTTCTGAAATCATACAACTTCATCCATCTCCATGAGACTCTTTCATTTGATGGGTTGTAAAATTGTACACCTATTAGATCATATGACTACACAAGGTTCCTCATACTATCATTTTATTTTAGTATTCTCATTTCAAATCAAGGTTCTTTTAAGGCTTGAAAACGGGTATGGGAACACAAGTGATTCAAATAACATCTTTTAACCCCCATACCAATATTTAATCAGAATTAGAAAATATTTGTTCTAGAGGAAGTTCATTTGGTATATGTTCATGATTCTAGGGGTTTAATAGAGAATCATATCTCTATTCTCATGTTTTAAAATAATAATATCTTTCAAGAGACCATTCAAAAGTATAATTTGTGGTGGTGTATGGTAGTTCGTGTTTCTCAACCTTGTGCTAGCTAGAGGCATGTGAGGCACCACTACTTGGTCCTCATCATTCTTAAGAAACTTCATTTTAGGTTCATATGAATAGAAATAATATGTTTAATAATTCGTCTATACAGTAATCTTATGCCAATCACCTTAGACTGCTTCTTGAGTTCGTGGTTGAGCATCATGTTTTTCTTCAGGTATCAAGCAAGATAGGCCATATAGGGTTCTGAAAGTAGGGAAATCTATTAACTCAATAATTAGTAATGATGCCTCCCCTGCCTCTAACTAGAACAAGGCTAAACAACTTGACCTACCACACACACAAAAACTAATTCAATTGTGGCTTTCTCATTATTTCACATCAATAAACGTTCATTTTATTTGGTATTGACTATTACAAACATGTTTTAGAGTTTGTAAATAGTATCAGCACATGTACAAACATCCCAGGAAGACCATAACTTGTATGGATGTGTAATTGGTTTCTATATTTTAAAAATACAACTATGAAAATTATTGTTTGATTTTGTTGGCCCAGAAACATTATTTGCTTTTTATAACCCCTTAAAAAATATTATAGACTTTGACATCATTTAAAACTACTCATAGGTTATTTTGGGAACACAAAATGTCATTTGATAATTTTTTCTACACTTAAAAATAAAAAAAATCAACCAATATTATCCCATGATTTCACATTAATATGATTTTGTGTACTATGGTTTTGACCATTACAGAGTCTTTTTAGTATTTGATGAAAATAAAAAATCCATTATGGGTAGCATAGGAAAACCAAAAATTGGATTGAAATGTAATGAATCAATATAGTTAAAAAATAATTTTAAAATAATTTTCCTATTATTTTATAACTCATTGAAATAATTTTATTGGTTTTGACCCTCCCCAGATGCATGTTTTTAAAGAGATTGATATCTTGGAAAGATCATTATTGAGTCATTCTGAGAAATTTGTACTTTATATAGATATTTTTTCGGGTAATTCATTTTAAAAATGATCCAACTGTAGTTTTTAAATGGTATCACATAAATCAAATGTCATTTTCATTGGATTTGGCCACTTCACAAAAATTTCGGTGGCTTAAGGCACAATAAATTCATTTGGAGTCATCGTGGGAAATCGAAAATTAGAGTGGACTTAGGTTTAGTACATAAATTGTAAAAATAAATATATGGTAAATTACTATAATATTATGGCCCTTAAATGACATTTTTTTATTTTAACCCCAATACACATGTTACAAATGACATTCATATCTTTAAAATTACTAATTGACTCATTATAAGAACATCACATGTCAAATGAATGTTTTTTATTATCATATAATTATAAAATAATTCAACCACTCTTTCCCCATGATTTCATTTCATAATGTGGACATTTTTTTGGTTTTGAAAATTACATGCACATTTTATATTTATAAAAATATATTCACGTGTTTATGGGCATCCCAAGAAAACCAAAACATAGACTAAGAGAGAATCAATTATTATATTTCGAAAATCAATCTAGAATCTTTTTCTAATAATTTTGTGGCCGTATGCCATTATTTCATTGGGTTTTACCCCATGAATCATGGTTTTAAAGACATTGATATATAAACAATTCTTATTGATTACTTCCAAGCACACCACACATTAGATAGACATATCATCAATTGTAATATTTTACAAATAATTTAACCAATTTTTTCCATTTATTTCATGTCAATGCAAGGACATTTTCTATGTTCTTGATCATTAAATGCATGATTTATTGTTTTAAAACACTAAAAAGCATTTACAAGCATCTTGGGAAATTAAAAAACCATATTGATAAGAAGTCAACTCTTAAATTTCCAAAATAATTTTATGGTTGTTTTCCAACAATTTCCTAACCCTATTATTTCAATTTGTTAGCTGTTACCACAAGATTTGTTTTTGAAGATATAGATAACATTAAAAATAATATCTTCAGAAACTCCTATCACATTGCATGTCAGATGGATGTATTCACTATTTTCAAACATCAAAAATAATTTCTTATAGTTTTTCTTTAGTTTCACATAAATTTGAGGAATTTTCTATGGGTTTTATTGTTTCATGAATATTTTATTATTATAAAACAAAAAAATGAATTTATGGGCATCCATAGAAAATTGAAGCTTTGATAGAAATTCATTCTGTATATTGGTATCAGAAATCAGAATATAGTTATCTACGTAGGTTTTCATGTCCCTCCAACATTACTTTCTTTGTTTTTACCCCCATCCACATGTTTTTATAGGGATTTATATTTTTTATATGTGTTATTGAGTTATTATGATCTCGTTGAAAGGAATATGAATATTTTTTTTATTCATTCACAAAAAATAATTCAATAATTGTTTTCCCATGATTTAAATTATATTCAATGATTTTTCATATGGCTTTGATCATTACACTCATATTAATTGGGTTTTATATAGTAAAATTGAGATTAGAATGATCATTGAAAGACCAAAACTGATATTGAAGTGGTTCCAATTCTTATTTTTCAATATTCAATATACGATAGTTACATGAAAATTATTTGTTTTTTACCCCTTGATGCACATTTCAATCATACATTGAAAACTTATAAAACACCTTATTGGGTAATTTTTAGCAAACTAGACATCACCTAAATGTGTTGTCTACTCATACATATGATAAATATCACCAAAATTTTTTTCAATTTAATTAACATTAATATCAGACCATTTTATTAGGTTTTTACTATTATATAAATTATTTTTTGATTTAAAAAACAAAAAATTCCAATGACAAGAATATCTAGAAAACAATATATCAGATATGCATGGTGTTAGAATTTACATTTCATAGATCAATCTACAGTTGTAGTACATTAATTTTATGGCCCTTTGAAGTGATTTTCTACGTTTTGACACATGAATAAATTTTTTAATGAAATTAATTTGTTTTGAAACTACTTATTGAGTGATAAATGGAGTTCAAAATTTACATCATTTTGATGAGAAATATGAAAGAAAATGTTATCTTGTATCATGGAAATCATCCACTAAAATAGGAAAAATAATGCATATTCCAATTCATCCCACCAAATATGTGGTGTTTTCCTATTAGTGGCTTGTTCTTGAAATATTTAATTTCAGTCTTAGAATTTCTCTTTGTACTTACCAATAAATGGAAGTGCTCAATCACATACTAGGTATAGAAGTAAATGATTACAATGACCTATGAGATATTACTTATGGATTAGGATTCTATCTGATCCATAATACATTCCTAGTATTCTAATATCATAAAATAATTGTAACTGCATATTTCAAGGAAAACTTTGATGATTGTGAAGGGTTCACATCCCAAGGTTCTTTAATTTGAACTTGTTAATACAATAATATTACAAAATTATGTGTTAAATAAAGACAATTTAATAATATTATTTAATTAAAAAATACTTCATTAAAATCTAATGTTATTTCCTTAATTTAAAAAAGAATAATGATAATATAATTATAATAAAAAATTAAAATTAAAATAAAATTAATTGGGGATGGATGCATTGATAAAATGACTCCAATAAAGTTAATTTTCATTTCTTGATCCACCTATTTGACCCTATTTTATTGGGTTTAAATATTATTTTCTGAATTTTAGTTTCATCTATTTATTTTTTATTAATAAATTACAATTGACTAATTATATAAATATTTTTCTCCAATGTCTCTCATGATGTCATTCACAACACCATCATCATGAATTTGATGAACTTTTTGCCATATCATTGTCCGACCAACCGGGTGACCTAATTCTTGATCATTTATATAATTTATATACATTTATTATTGAATAAAATCATAGGGTATAATATAATAATATAAATAAGAATGGATGAAATCTATCCAAGAATTTTATTTTCTACCAAAACCATGGGAACCAAGAAATATCCGGACTGAATTATTTTTCACAATTTATTGTAATATTTAAACATTTCATATATAAAATAGAAATAAAAATAAATAAAAATAAATTTATAATATTTATGTTATTATAATAAAATAAAATTTTCAATTACCTCATGTGATGAAGCTCTACTAATAATGTAAAACAACATTCTCTCTTCAAGAGGCATGCCTTCAATAAGCATCACATACAATAATGATGATATCAAATATGTGTCATTGATCTTGTTCCATAATCACCATAAAAAATTTCTCAATTTATTTCCCTATTTTTGATGGTCCATGGGTGTGAAATGGAGTTAGGGACATCAAAATTAAAAAGGATTTTGTAATAAAGAACATAACACATTATAAGAATACTAATAATTTTACTCATGTATTTTAAATTATTTATCAGGGAATAATAAATTAATATCTCTTTATCTTTGATTTAAAACACCTAATTATTTGACATTATGTAAATAATCCTCCAATAATTATGAAAAATTTAAAATTTCACCACCTCACAATAATTATGTATAATAATCTATGAACATATTTTAGAAGCATCCCCATTATTTTTCATGAACATATAAAATGTAATGATAATTCATAAGAATTTATGGTCCCATACATATGTTATGTTTGTAATTTTGTATCATTTTTTAATTTTAACTATTTTAAAAAATAATTGAAATTTCTTTAAATATATAGTATTTTATTTAATTACAAACATACCAGCAATGGTATCTGACCAATGTCCCCTATATAGAGTAGTGACCAACAACTCCATTGCAAGCGGTTCATCAAATTCTGTGTTACCAGTATCATCTAGGCATGTATAAGGCTTACTAAAAGTCTCTAGTACAATGAAATAAAATGGATCCATTGAAGATAATGACAGTGGGGCTATGGTATAAGATGTTGATCATCATGAATATTTAACAATATTGTTATTGGATTTCCCTTAATTCAAATGGTTTAGAATATTTAAAAATAATAATAAATTAATATGTAATAGGTTTTTAGGAAAGGAAAAAAACAGTACGACATATATATGTGTGGAACACAAATAAATGAGATAATGTAATGTTGTTTTTTTACCAGTTTATATATTCAAATATATTCATCGTCATTTTTTTCATATCTATCAAACTCAATTATAACACATACGTTATTTTTAACCTCCCTTTCATGTTTTCTAGTTTCAATTTTTTCAACAAAAAAAATGATGAATGCTTTTCTGATGGTGAGTTTCACTATCAAAAAGTACTAATTAACCTTAATCACACCTATCAGATAGGTATCTCAATTTCAAATCATAAAAACACTCCATAATTCATGTATTTAATCATCCATATATAAAATCATCATCATTTATGAATCCAATATTGTGGAACATGTTGTATATCCTAAACAATATAGATTAGGTGAGAGAAATTTATTGATGTAAACTGTATGGGATCATTTGTTATATACCTATCAATATTTTTACACATTAATTATAAAAATATGATAGAAAATAAACCAAAATAACATTGTATACAACCTTCGAAAGTGTAAATAAAAATTTATTTTTAGTATTAATATTATTTTATTGATAAATTATAGGAAAATCAACGACATGAATATTATAGGCATAAAACTCTTAAACTACCTTTGGGGACATTAATCCAAAAACATCAAACAATTTGTCATTTCAACAAGATTATCAATATTAGTTATCTAAAAATTAATATATATGATATTAATATCAATATATAAAAAATAACTAATCATAAATAATATGAATATGAGTATATACTTACTAGATGGGAGGACCATTCAAAAATAACCTTATTAACATATTTTGTTAATTCTAGCTCATTTCAAGCTCGAAAACATAGTCATTTCATTATTTATAGTAAAAATTATTCATTAAATGGATAATGAATATGATTATATTATGACACATATCTATGAACTTTTATTCAGTCTAATTCAGTAAGAGTAAAATTTTACACCCTTCCAAATGGTCATCAAATAATTGAAAATACAGAATACATGTTTTTAGAATTATAATTATTACATATGTTAAAAAAACATTTAATATGATTGAATCAACTCTAAATCCCTTTAAAATACCTCTATGTCAAGAAAATATATTCTTCATATATGACTCCATCAACAATAAATCCCTTTAGTTGAAAATTATTTTTCACATATTATTTCAAATTACATAGGTAAATGATGAGAACAATAATTACCATATTAATAAAATTTACCCTTTGATTTTGTAAAATTGAATTCAGTAATAAAACAAATTATAAATGTAACATGCCTCTAAATTGGACTCATCCATTTTTTGTATACATGTCCTCCATGCTTATCTTCTTCAAAAAAATTATAGTGAGGTGAATCATGGAAAATAAAAATTTAATGGGAAATAATATCTCTAAATGAAAATGTGTTAAAATAATTTTTTCATAAATTTTACCAACATTGTTGGGATTTAAAGGATTTATATAAATTTAATTCAATTATGTGGATAAATAAATAAGAACCTTAGTAACTTTTTCATAACATATTACACAATTTCAATGGTAAAAAATACTCAATTAGAATATATGGTTCATGAATTTTCAATACATCTAACATTAACTGTTTTAAGTTAATTTTACATGAAATGTTACTTGAATATCCATCAAGAACCATTAAATTCCTTAATTTTTGATGGAATATGTCTTTATAATTATATTTCATCGTAAAAATAGTCTAATGATACCATCCATTCTCATTTTCACATAATCCATTGTTTATATTAATTTATTCCAAATACTTACAAGCATTAAGGTGATTCATTGATTTACCATGTTCATTATGAAATTTAAAAATTAAATTTTCATAGATGTTATTATAAATATTTATTACATCATGATTATGAGGTATAAAATTTAACTCACAATAAGTATGTTTAAAAAATAGTCATTTTTCTTCCACTTGTTTGTTCTATCTACTTCATATATTGTACCTTGTACCATTACTCCACCAACTTAAATTAGATACATTTTCCAAATCTATTGTGATGTTAATTATTTATACAATTATTTATAAACTATTTAAAACCATTTTTGACTATGGATTCAATATCTACAATGACTTATGTGTTGAAAATTTTGAATTTATAGGAATTATAAAGAAATTGGTGATGACACTTACAACTTTATTTTCTACTGTGATGTAATAATAGAGGTTCAAAATAAAATTACAAACATGATAAGACTAAGAAATATGAGTGTTCCCATAAATATGTATCCATGTCCCAAATATTCATTAATATTACTCATTAAATCATAATTAATATTGAGTGGTTTTTTCAAGGAATAATTATATGGTTTTATTCCATCATCTCAATATTATCACAATTATTTTACTAAAGGATGATGGCATACATCAATGTAACTTTCTATATTCTATGAATAATAATAAAATTAATGAATGAAATATTATTCATACACATACCTGGAAGTAGATAATTCTGGATAAAAACAAATATCTATATGATATAATTAGTTTTTACTGTTCTAAAGTGGTAAAAATCATCAGAAGACAACCTCAATCATAAATTTATAGGACACGATGTAAAATATGGATATATTTATTCAAACATCTTCCATAATTTAGAATATTTTAGATGTCTCATAAATCCATCATTATTACATTCTAGAGAATGTCACATTATGCCATTTGTAGTCTCAAATGACATGAATAATCATTGCATTGATGGGTCTATGTTAAAATAATGAAAAATATTGAGGTAGATTTATTATTATACATATTTATAATGTTTCATTTATTTTTAATATCTTTATTACCCATTTACATTCATAAAATTGAATAAAACAGTATCCATTATAATTTATCATACTATTCTCTTTAATAAAACATGTAATAATTATCGAATTCATTTATTTTGATATAAACATGTAAAAGTTTTTTTATGATTTTATTCAACTAAAAGAATGTTGTGGAGATTATAGAATCATTAAATGCATCATGATGAAACCATAAAATCCAAGAAACTAAATTGTTATTAATTTAATAGAGACACTTGATATCATAAGACATAGGTAGAAAAGAAAACATTGAATACTTGACACACATGTTATACATTTATTATTTTCCATATTCAACTAATTTATAAAACTAATTTTATTTCACTGATGTTTGGAGAAAGATTAACCTTATTTAGATCAAATGAAGGTCTGTTGTTCGTCTAAAATATTTATCATTGTATCTTACAAAGACATATACATAAATTATAATGTTTTGAACTGAATTATTTTTTGGTAGGTAACTTTTTTTTTCATTGATAGTTAAGTAATTTTTTTTAATTTCAATATAATTTTACTCCACATGCAATGTCCAAAATACATATCATGTAGGAAATTATTTCAATATCAACGTTTATTAATGTTTACTTTTATTAAACCATCAATTTAATTTACTATCTTGGAATATAAAATTTTTTCTACTATCAATTAATCATTTTACAATTTCATAATAAAAAAAGTCTTCCAAAATCTTGGGTTTTCATGGAATTTTTAAAGTTAAATAAATCATTATATTATCCATATGTATTCTAATACAACTATTATATGTATACATTCAAATATAAATATATAAATATTTAATCAAAAAAGTATAATCTAATTTAAACACCACCAAATTTCTTCATTGACTATGGTAGGGTCCAAATTCTAAGAGACGCAAATTCAACATGATAATTATCTAATCAAACAATACAACCCTAAAAAAAATATATACTACACCTCAATGTAACATGATCATTTTTCAAGGATGAAGGTCATATAGGTGATGAGAGGAAATCAAACAGTGTGTAGGTTGAGGTTATGATCACATCAATGTTAGACTTGTGCATGTACATGAGTATGGTATATTGGGTCGTGGAAAAGAGGAGGACATGGTAGTGGGTAAGGGACAAGGTCTCTACCTCTAATAGGGGTAGTGGTCATTAAGAAAATTTGAAATTGGGGATACATTCACATGGATAATATATAATGTAGGGGTATTTTTCCATGGTCATCTGTCATCATCGATTCGGGTGGAGGGGTCGGGGTCATTGGGGTTAGCGTGGAGGTGTGGATAAATTAGGTGTTTTATAGAAAATATAATAGTGATTTAAAACTAGTTTATAATTGAAAATTATTTCCCATATTGATATGGTTTTAAAAATGCACTTCTATATTTTTCAGAATAATATATATTGTTTAACCAGAAGTGCTTCAAAAAACTATCGCTAAGACATGATGTTTTTTGCAGTTCTATGTGAAATTATTCTTGGTATTTATTAATTAAAAAATTAACATTATAATTCCAAATTAATTTTCATATAAAATGATCCATGGGGGACTATAAATATTAATAAGGAATTCTACCAATAAAATGTTAAGATCCACTACCAAACTTGAAAAATTAAAAACACTGAAACATTGTGTATCCAAACCCTTTAAAAATAAAATATGGTGGTCTTATAGTTCACGAGAAAGTCACTAAGACTCCCATTGTCTAATGGGAATGGGGGTCTTATTGTAAATAGGAAAATAAGAACAATCGCTGGTCAAACAATACAATATCATCTAAAAGGATAAAAAGAATCAGATTCATTGTGTTTTGAATGGATCGATTCATTCGAGATGTTTGGGAGTGGTTGAATAGTTTGAGATCCATGAGAGAATGAATGAAGAGGGTGAAGTGTGTTCTAAGTTAGGGTTGTATTTATAATATCAAAAGGCATTTATTAGATATTTCTAGAATGTTCTCATAAAAATAATATTTATTATTAATAATATAAAAAGAATTGATAAAAACAATCTTTATCGGTTATTTTTGAATGTAGTGATAGAAAATTTTAAGGACTAATTTAAAACATATTATATATATATAATTATAAAATAAAGAAAATATTGAAAAAATAAACATTATTAATGAATAAATATTTTTGAATTTATAATTTTTATAAATGAGTTTATTTTAATTAAAAAAATGAATTGACTACAAATATATTAAAAAATATTGAATTTTTTATTAATATTAAAAGATATTAGTAGAAACTAAAATTAACATATATCAAAAAGAATTTGAATGCAAAATTTAAATGTATACAATAACCATATTCCAAACAATAAATGTGTATAAATAAATATTAAAAATTAATAAATTCTAAAAATATTAAACTGATAAATATAAAAAATGAATAAATTAAAAAATAATTTAAAAAATAATTTACATTTTTATTTAATAAATTATACTAAATAATATTAAGTGAAATAATTTTAAAAAAATAATAAGGCATAATAATTAAAAGTCAACTAATAGAAACAATATTACGAAAATAAATAAGTTATATTATTTGTATAGATTATTTAGTGTAATAAAAAAGAATATATGATAAAAAAATTAATACATATTAATTATATAAATCGAATACATATTGAGAAAATAAATTTTAATTAATAAAAATTTATAAATATATGATTATATTGGGTTAATTTGAATATATAATAAATCAATAGAGCCACATAAAAATAGGAATGATCCACTTAAATATTGGAATGAATATTGTGTGGAGATAAGTGAGGTGATGTCGTGATGGTGTTTAAAACATAGTGGACCTCAAATATATCATAAGGGATTGAAAAATAGTTTTAAGGCCTCTTCCATATTTTTATGTAGTTATGATAAAGTGGAATGCTATTGTCTAAGACATTCAATGTAGGTAGAGAATTTCAGGGTGGAGTGCAATGGCTAAAACATTGTGGGTTTCATGGTCACCCCCTTCTGAGTGATAGCAACATCGTGGAAAATAGGTTTCATCAAGGTCCCATACTTTTTAGGTGAGTATCTATGGTGTGGGGAGTAGGGCTTCACAATAACACTATCATCAGCATTCATAGGATCTATATGAGGATTAAAAATGGCCTTTGACTTAGGGGGGATACAACATGGTCTTGATACATTATTCCATAGTATTCATAATTTTTAATAGTGTTCAGTGTGCTCCATTGGGCATCACCGTGGTATTGAGTTTCCCAGTGGGTCTCCAAAAACCCCAAGACCAGAAATCCAATATTCCATTACAATTAATTCTATCAATCATTACGATATCAAGGGTGATTTTTGTGTTTATTTGAATCCCTTATCAATTTTTTTGATCTAATATTCCCATGTTCAATCCATGGTGGTCTGATGTATGTTATATATTATTTTTCTCATGTTTTCTGTACATTCGATATGGTTTCCTCCCATTTTTTCTTTACTTTATTTTTAATTTGATCATAAATATTCTTATGTGAGTTATATATATATTTATTATTCATATATAGGTAAAGAAAATTTTCGAGATAGTAGTTTTCTCATGTAAGAAGAGATCAAGAATTCATTTTGTTAATTTTCTCACGTGTGAAAAATGTAAATTATTTTGAGGTAGGGGATTTCTTTATTGTCTAATATCTTATGTACTTTTATAATTTGTTCACAATTTATCCCTTTTTCTAGTGAATAATTATTTAATAATGTTGAACCAGATTAATATATAATTTTTTAGGAATTGTGATCACACACTGTTTCCTTCTACTATGATAATGGTTTGCCTCTGGATTTCTATAGAGTGTTTTATCCATATTATATATTGTTCATATTTTTTGTTTTTGGAATATAATGTTGAAATTTATAAAATTGGAAATTATTGTCAATACATAATTAATTAAATAATTAGCTTATGAATTTAATGAAAAGGCATGTTTGTAATCTCATGTTTCTTTTATTTTGATGCTAATAAATTTTATGTGAGTATTCATGTATAATTAATGTTGGTTATTATATGTCTTAATGGATTTTGATAACAAATGTGAATCATGATAATTATTATTGAGAATAATTTTAAAAGGAAATTTTAATGGGACTTTTACTTCCAATTTTTTTAAAAAAATATGCTTATACTATAGATCATGTATAATAGTTTGGTAGCCTTTTATGGTTTAGGCCATTAGTTTCCTATCATTGGAACCTTTAAAAAATGAACCAATCAATTATGTATGGAATAAATCATATGGTTTTGTTATATTATTCGTGTGGATGGGAGTCATAGTTTTTTTAATAGGGTGGATGCCTTGTGTTGGGGGTGTGAGGGACCATGTGTTTGTGATGTCTGAATAACCTATTTTTATGGCCCATGATATCGTATTGACTATGTTTGATCTTAGTACCTTATAATTGGATCTATATTTAAGATTTTCCATGTGATAATTTATGAGCATGCGATGGAAAATCATCAGATAGATGATGTAATATGAAGCGGGAAGGCACAGATGATGTGGAAGCACAAGACACATATGATAATTAAATACATTGGAAAATGCATAAGGGTGTCGAGAATGTCATAAGGGATGATGGAATGGGTTGATGTTTGGCTTATCCATTATTTTAACAAAAGTTAAATGTTTTATGGTTATGAGTCTATTTTATTGTCCATGGATAGGTTACTTTTTTATCTACATTCCTTTCCCAATTCATGTGGAAGATAGATGTGCAAGGATGAATGTTTTCTCATACTGGCAGCTTAGGATAGTTTTCCTAGAGTACTGATATAATGGAATGATGTTAATAATATTTAATAATGGTTACCCCATGGTTTTGTTGAATATTTAATGAAAATTTCTAAATGAGATTAATCTTTATTAATTGTGGGACCGATTTGGATCATGCTTGGAGGTCATTGAATTGGATTTATGGTTAATGATATGTGTTATTTATAATAATTCTAATGTTTAATTATTGAATAATGAATTAATTTAAAAAAGTAAATTTGAAACAAAAATTTGGAATTAATTTATATATTTGAATTTTTGTATTCTTATAGGATATATTGTATGTAGTGGTGGCGGTTGGGTGTCTGGGTTGTGATAGATGTAAATGAGCTTAAGACACACTTATTCCCATACAATGGTTGTTGGCTATATTATTCCTTATATATTTTGTGATTCAGTATTCAACACCCATGAATTTTGGATAGAGATACCGACACCAAGTGGTATTTGGAATGTTGTTTTCTCTATCATCCCGGTGCGAGGATGGATGGTTGACAACACCCCTATTCCCCACTCAATTTTCATGGTAGTTTCATGTGCTAGTATGCACATAGGATGTCCCCAACATATATATATATATATATGTGTATAATATTACATTTCCATCTAGTTTTTCCAAGCACATGTATATATAAATATATTATACAATGGTTTATTATAGGTATGATGCGTATGGGTTGTGATAGCTCAAGGTACATACATTGTTTATGGGCTATGATGGCATGATGTATATTAATCGATTCATGATAGAATATATAAGGGATGTGTTGGATCATAGAAACTAGTTTTCATCTATATGGATATGTGATATTAGGTGACATGATAATTTGATGCATGAGTTTTATGTTGTGATACTTAGTGCAAGTTTTTACAGGATTTCATAATTTTGGAGAGAGATGGTTCAAGATGCACAATGTTGCAGTAGATTAATAAATTGGTGGGGAAGTGTTACTGCGGTACCCTTGTTTTCTATTTACTATATTATATGATATATTGTATATGATATGTGATGAGAGAAATTTATGGTGAGGTATGGAACTAAGTAAACTTATTTTTGCGAAGAGTAATATTCTTTATTGTTCGCTATTCATTAACATGATTTCTATATATTTTATTGTAGAAGCTCTAGGGAGGATAAAACTGAGTATAATATTATCTTCAACTCATGTATATATAAACTATTATTAGATAATTTGAATAAGGTTTCACTTCATGATGGATATTACTAGATCATGGTCCCCATGAACTATTTGGTCTTTATTGTAACTATTGAGTTTTATTTTTTTGTACATGTAGTTTATTTTAAGTTGTTTTATTACTATATGAAATTAAATAGATGGACTTGGGAATATTTTTATATATCCGAGTAGATTTTTTTAGTTTATCATTATTATCAATATCTCTTTAAATCTCTTTAAGGGTGTAATTTTTCTCATTGGATACTTAATATACCCTCACTACAAGTTGTTAACCCATGGACCATTGAAGATAGGACTCGAATGCAAACTATATCGCTTGTCTTTTTTATCACCCGATGAGGTACTAATTGTGTGATGGGATTTTGTAAAAGTTGTATCAGTGGTTCAAGTTGAGGTAATGTATGATGATTAGTGTTTTGAATAGGTATAGTTTCATGGTTAGGTAGGGAAACACTTTCAGTTAAGTTAACTAATCAATGTTAACATGGGACGATAGCATAAATATGGGTCTTTAGGAAACCCAATGTCCAAATGAACAAATAATTATATTCAAGTATCCAACTAAATAAATTATATATGGCTATTGGGTAGATAACATAGAATGGATTATGCATCATCTTCATTTGTGTGATGATTGAAATGGGTAGACCTTGGAATAAGTTAAACACTAAAACATATAATGAATTAATTTAATTAATTAATGTTAAATATTTTATATTCTATGTTTAGGAGTATAATATTTTGTTCTTCTAGTAGGTATAGATTCATTTTTCCATCCTCATCATGTTCACACAGAAGATGATTACCAGGATGTGCCAACAGATCACCACGAAGTAGAGGTTGATGAAAATTAAACATTGAGACGGATAATTTGAGAGTTTCAATATTATATTTCAATTAAGAATGACGGTTCTATTTTGTAAATAATCATAAATTACTATTTAGAGGAGTAATAGATAAGGTTCAGTATGATTTTTGTTTGATTGGATCACTCGGTTTTCTGGGATGTGGTGATGTTTTGTGGAGCAACAAGTTAGTGGATGATATTTTCCTTGAAGACCATGAAGATATGAAGGTTTTATTGTATATGTAGTAAGAATAAATTAGAGAAGAGTATCTTTCTATGACCATGGGGAAATCATGTCACTTGAAGAAACATACCCTTTGATAGCAGAGTTCACTTGTGATTGTGTTTGGGATCTACTTTTGGAACATTAAATCATATGATATCGACTTTTTTCTAAATGAGAATTTGAGATTGGGGAATTATGATAATTCTTTTCACCTATATATCAATTGCCAGGTCACCCTAGTCATGTTTTTATCGTGTATTGAGGTGTTGGAAAGTGAATATGTTGTTGAGATAATGATATATGCAACATTATTTTAATGGTAGCAGTGTACTTAGTATTCCTTATGAATTAAATTTGTGAAATGGGGTTCCTTGTTACCTTAGAAGATGTTTTTTTTTATCTGATGGCGGTAGCTTGTAGCTATCATCACCTAGTTTTGTGAGGGGTGGAATCTCTAATAAAAATTCCAAGGTACCATAATTATTTTTTCCTTGGAGGGGTTTACTTCCTAATTTTGAATAGTTCCATACCTTATTGAGTAGGCATCATGCATATGGTGTTTCACTTCTTGTTCCTCCATTGAGGATGTTTTAGCTCGGGTAACAATAAAAGAGTGTTCAAGTTTGGGATTAACTAAGAGGATATTGGGTGGGTAAAGGTAATCCCAGATATTATCATCATCTTCAATCAATAGAGTTTTACTATGGAGTTAGTCATTAGGAGGGTCATATATTCCATGGAGAAGGTCATGGTAAACATTTTGCATTAGTGATGCAAGGTAAGCCATACATTATTAGATGTACCATTTTATTGTTTTTTATATGGTTTCATAATTTTGTATTATTAAAATATATTTAATCATTTATATAACCTTCCATATTCCACACCTTGGGAATTGAGGTGGACAAGGATCCAATGAACTTGGTGTTATTTATACTAATTAGAGGTCATGTTGAATCATATGAAGTATATTATAATTTAGAGGTATTGTTAGATAATCACTACTCTCTGGGATACATCTTTTGTCTATAGATACGAAAATTTGACATCATCATCAGTATTTACCATTTGTGTTAGAGGAAAGGTATCATGAATTGATTTAGGAGGTAGGTATTGTTTTCATTGGTTTTGATGGAAATACAGTCAAATTCATTGGTGAGATAGACACCCTGATGGGTTATAGGTGTGTCCCATACTAATTATTCATGATGGTCTAGATGATATTGATTTCGTATGAGTTATATCTATTATTGTTTCTAGAGGATGTGGAGGATTTCCATGATTTATATCTAGAGGATGTTGTAACTTCTTCCCCTCGATGGGAGATTGAGTTTAGAATAGAATTGAAACCAGGTATATCTCGTATCTAAATGTATCTACATAGGATAGAACCTTCTTAGTTGGGGGATATAAAAGGGAAAATCTATGATCTATTTTTGTGTGTTTTTGTTCAGACGAGTGTGTCATCACGGGGTCAACAAAAATTTTCATGAATAAGGCTAATAGATGTATGCATCAATTTATCGATTATCATCACTTGAACTCGGTGATAGTGAAGAACTTCTATCCTTTTTACTGGATTGATTATTTATTTGATAATTTTAAGAGAGTATATTTTTTGGATGTGATTTATTTATGGTTAGTATATCACTAGATGTGTGTAAATGGTGTTGATATTAGAAGAAATGATTTATATTATCACCATTGAGATTATGTGTTCATTGTTATGTAATTTTTTTATATAATTATCCATAAATTTTCATGGTATTAACCAATAATTTGTAAATATTTTTCCTATATAAGTTCATGGTAGTTTTCATTATCATTTTCCTTGTGTACTATGTGTCTGAGGTGGAGAATTCAGATCATCTACAAGTCGTTTTCACATTTAGTTCATCATCATCTGGTGTTCAGTATAATGAACAAGTATGAATTCTAGTCCTATGAATTTCATTTGTTAGGGAATTTCATGTCCATGCTTGGATATGTTTTTAATACTTATAAGATAGAAAATTTTATTCTTTGGGAATCCTCTAAGATGGTGGTAGTGGTGTTGACACTCCTTAGAATTGAAATAAATTATAGGAGGTTCATGGAAATTTATTTGGGTTTTTGATAAAATTTACATCCTTTAGAATAAAGGATCATGTATTAATGTTTATGGAAATACATTCATGTATTCATTGAGAACATAAAGGGGGTGTTGTCCAGTGCCCCAGTCTATTATTTTCCATCATAGAGGGATCTATTTGAGGGTTTCTGTGATGAACCACATCTCGGTTTGGGTTGTCTTCTCATACTGTAAAGATCATTTATTCCATTTTTGTATTAACAATTACATCTCCATGATTGTAAAAATTCTTAACATGGTCCTAAGTGTATGGAAGTTGTTATTTTATTGAATTTATTGTGACATTACATAACATTTTGTGGGTTTTACTAATCACAATATTATAATGTTTGTCATAATCCATTTTGAATTGAACATCTGACATTGTCGGTTGATGGAATTATTCTAGGATTATAAAATTATGAGTATGAGTACACCATGAAATGTATATTTTTTTCTTGATTCACTACCAAGGAAGTCATATTGTGATGTTTTACAAGAATCTGCAAATTATTTGAGAGTTATAAATGAACTCTCAATAATGTATATTGATATAGGAGAGGTTTTAAGTAGATAATATAGTTTCAAGATAATAGTCTAGTCATAATTGGTGTATTAGGTGGATGATTCCACCCTAGGGTATTTAAGGGTGATGTTCTGGTGTGGTGAGAAGTATTTAGTGATTCCCCTAAGGGTTGGTATAAGGTTGGACAACCCTAGTTGATGTTATAGGGGTGTATTTTTGTACAATAAATGATGTGTGATATGTCTCTATATGAGTTCAATTCATTACCCTTGGACGTACATACTGGCCTAAAACAATATACCATGATTTTAGGGGTCATATTTGGTGGCTTGGGTTGATGTATATATTCGTAGAGTTTCTGTCTCCATGTTTGGTCTGTGAGAGTTTGAAGGCTGGGCACTAGGTTCTTAGTGGTTTTATCGAGACATTAGTGATTCCCTATTTGAAGTGGGTGGACATGTCAATAGAACTCATTACAGAAATACCATTAATTTAGTGTGGATATTATTCTATATTGGTGTTAGTGGATCATTTGAGGAAATCATTCCCCAATATAGTGATCAGGGAGTCGTACTCAGTGGTGGTTTTGTAGGGGATATTTTTAGAGGATATGGGGAGACTCCCCGGAGTCCTATGAATGATCATTAGATTACCTATATGGTATGGAGTGTTCTTGAACATTATTTTATCTATCTATTATGCCTCAACATTTCTTTTCATCCATAAATATTAATTATATAGAAACCACTATCCAGATTCTTAAATTTATGTTACAATCATGTGTCATAGATATTAGGGGGATAAGGATTAGGAACATTATTTTGATTTATTTTGTGTATGATAATATTTACCACTCCACCATTTGTAGGAATCCATTTGATAATTTTAATGTTCAAAATTATTATTCTTCATTGGGATTTACAAGGTTAGAGATGAAACCATTCATTGGTTAATGTTGGTGAAGAGTATAATAGAGATGGTTCAGGTCAAATTATAGAGGTTGAATGTACTATTAGATCATTAGACATATTTTGTTGATTATTGTAGGAGACCTATAAAGTTTGACGTTGGAGATCATGTGTTCTAGTATGTGATTCTTCAACATGGGAAGTGATGTATTTGTCATGATAATGAGGTATCTCCCCGATTTGTTGGTCCTTCCATGATGTTAGATCATGTTAGAGTCATGGAATATCAGGTAACTACCCCCTCACCCATGATGATATGGATATATGTTTTTTCCATATTTCACACAATTTTACATTATATTAACGATTATTCACAGGTTATATATTGGAAATAAATTGATGTCGATGATATTACAACCATTAAGGAGTTTCATAGGGTGACCCGAGAACACAAGGATATGGTGTTCATAGATGTTCTATTACTTTGGTCAATGGACTATGGAATAATAGTGGAATACTAATGATTTATTGGGAACATGAGTCAAAAATATCTCTTTAGTACCCCTATTATTTGTTTTTTAATTATTATTTTGATTAAATACACTTTATTGATTTTCAACACATTTCGGGTTTATGAAATGGTTCTTTTTAGCTGTATTGTTATTCATATGTAGATTGTTTGAGAGGTATATCCCCCAAGGGAGTGTTAGTTTCTTGCTCGTATAGTTTCATGGTTTTGTGTTTTTCTTATGGTGAGGTATTTTATCTCCTATGATGGTGGATCCTTAAGAGTTATCTCATGGGGTGGATATTTAGATGACAAATTTCTTCTTTATATCTATTTGGGTTTTTATCTTAATTATACACAATGAGGGTGATTTTATTGGTATTCAATTTAAGGTCATATATCATAGTGACATTTTTCTTTGTGAGATTTGGGTGTTGGGGTCTCCCGAAGGATGTTATGTGTGGGTTAGAGATTTTTTTTGGAAGACATTGGAATACACTAAAAAATGGAATTCTTACAACACATAGTTATCCACTAAACAAATATTTATTTGTGGATAATGAATAGAGGGCATCAACTACGGTGTAAGCATTTAAGGGATGTGTTTTTGGGCTACATCAAAATTGGGGGGTCACAATGGTATGGAGGCATGGTATGGGGTATCCCATCCCAATGTAGATGAGTGATATAGAATGATGAATAAAGGATATGACATAGTAGGTTTCAAGTTTAATAAAATTATAGGGGTGGTTATTACATGGGTTGTAGATTACGATGTGGTTATTTGAGGTATGTTATATATCATTTTTAGTGGTTTTTATCATTTTGATCTCCTTTCCTTTGGTTTATTATTTCATTAATTTTTCATTCATTATCTATAGATCATGTTCGGTTTTACATTATTATTATCATCATGTTTTTGGCTCAATGTCTGAGGAAGTTCGTACATACCCAGCGGGTTAGGTTATCAATAATTCACGATGTTGTTCCACTCTAATGTAATTAGTGTATATTCTCTTAAAGTAGGTTCTTCGTTACTTCTACTTAATATTTTATGTAATAATAACTATGTCATGGTCAAACTGTTTGGATGAACATGAAATCAATCAAATAATGAATTAATTGGATGAATAAAGATTTTTTATTCATAGTAATTGCATGTATTTGATTTCTACCATGATAATGGGTTTCTTCTTGATTTTCATGATATTTTTCTATCTATTCTATACATTGTTTATAATGTATATAGTATTGGTATTGAATATTGAAATATATGAAATTAATGAAAAATGTAAATCAAAATTTAATTGATCAATAAGATTAATAATTTAAATAAGTTCCATATTTATAATCTGGTTCTTCTTATAATTTTATTTTATTCAAAATGTTGTGTGTATTCATGTTCAATTGAAGTATATTATCCCATGTGTAAATGGAATTTTACAAAGAATGTTCTTCATGATAATTCTTCTAGATAATGATGATGAAAAGTCTTGTTAAATAAAATTAGTTTTTACTTATTCTTGTTGAAATAGGATTCTTATTATAGTTATAATGTTTAGTGGTTTATGATATTCTTATAGCTTATGTATTATGTTTTTATAGCTAGAACATGTAAATAATGAATCAGTAAATTCAAGATGGAATAAAACCATTTTTTATATAATATAATTGTTGGGACCTAGAGTGCCTAGTTATTATAAAGGATTTATACCATTATTAGGGGGCCATGAGTGCCCATTATTACATGAAGGCTGAATTTCTTATTTTTAGGGCCTATATTTCCCTGGGGACTATGTTTGTTATTTCTTGTGTTAAATTTTCTATGTATGTGAGAATTTATCATGTGATGTGTTATGTGTATGGGATGGATGAAGTGATTTGGGGTGGGGATACCAAGATGATGTGGCCCCTGTTGATGATTATGATGGAAAGATGCATCAGGATATGCTTGTCGGTGTTAGGGATGGAGCCTAAGATGGTGGAATAAGTTAAATAGTTGATTACCCATCATTGTGATAAAATCAACATAATTTATTATTATAAATATGTTTAATGGATAGGATTCTTAGTTATATGAAATTTTTTCCCTATTACTTAAGGAAGTTATACGTACTCGGTTAAGGGTTCTCAATTGGTGGTATATTCTAATCCCTTTTATAGATTAACTATATTAATTTATGGTGTTAATAATATTTAATAAAAATTAACCCATGGGGATGGGAATGAGGGAATGAAAAGGCTTGAAAAATTTTCACCTTAAGAAACCGTGGACTTAGTTTGGATTACACATAGAGGGCATGGACATGGACTAACTGATAATGAATTGTGTGATGTAGAATAATTATAATAGTTAACTAATGTATAAATAATTATTTTAATAAAATAAATGTTAAAATTGAATAATTAATTAATGTATGAATCTGAGTGTTTGGGTACTTATTGGATATTTAGTGTGTATTATTAGACGATATTTTTTTGCAAAGATTTTTGTAGCTGATATTAGGACTAGTTTATGACTATAGTGTGGTTTTGAGCTATAATATATCTTTTATATTCTATGATTCCATACACTACCCCACCAATTTCTGTTACGGGTACTAGGATGTAGTGGAATCCTTGTGGTTGTTTTCCACAACAACATATTGGTGGGATGGATGGATGATTGCCCTTCAGTAACCCTGATACCTTCTATTGGTAGTGTCATGTGTTACTATACATAATGGTTGGATTCCCTATATATATTAATAAGGAGGGATATGAAGAATTTTTTTTATTCAACACACATGTATCTCCAAATATAGTATATAGAAGATTTTTAAATGTATGAAGTGTTTGGTATGTGATGGAATGAGGTAGATACTATATGTATGGGATATTGTTATCTGAAGTATAATATCATATGTTTGATACAAATCTTTTGGGTGGTGGTAGCTCCCAAAAAATCTTAGTTACAATATGGAAATTTTATATGAGATAATGTGATTTTGTGATGAGATAGTTTCATGATGTGATACTTAGCCACGGTATTTACAGGGTGGCTTGTATTTGGAGAGAGATGGTTTTGGATTTTTGAAGTTATTGAAGAGCCACAAACTAGCAGGGATGATATAGAGGGATACAATTTATATAAATTACTATTTTATATGATCTCTTGTATACAATACATTGGCATAGATTGAATTGGTGTAAAAAGTAACATAATGTACCTATTTAGGTGATGAGTTAGTTTCACTATAGTTAAATATTATTTATCATACCTTCTCTATATTTTTTGTGAGAGGTTATATGGAGGATAACATTGAGTTTTTAGTTATTCTCACCCCAAATATGATTAATATATATTTAGTTCAGTTGTAGTGGGTAGGATATCTGGATGGATATAACGATATCATGGTTTAGAAGAGCTATTTAGACTATCTGTTTGCAATAGAGTGTAGGTTTTTGGTACATATTGTTTCCCTTAAAATTGCTTTAATAATGATGGAAATTACATATATGAACCTGGGATTTAATTTGCATATCAATGATTGTTTTTATTGCTGTATTTGTCTTATCATTATGTTGTACAAGTTTTCGTAGAGGGAAATGCATCCCATTTTATTATTAATATACCCTCACAACTAGTCTATAACATTGGTCCCATTGGTGACGAGACTTAGGTTGGCATCATTTACCTTCTTTTATTTCATGCCAGGGAGTGTTACACTTGGGGAGGTGGGGTTTCTGATGTATTTTTAATTAAATTCCATTACCAAATATATAATTGAATTATTGAATGTAAATACATATTGTTCATTATTTAAATTACATTTAAGGAACTATTTTTTATGTTGATATATATATATATATACACATATCAATATGAATATATTTTTATTTTAAAAATATTAAAAATATTAATGAATTATTATGTATAAAAAATAGAAAATATGAATAAATATCCAAAATACTAAATGAATAAATAATAAAAGTGAATAAATTACTAAAAATAGTAAAAAAAACATTTGTCTTCAATTATATTAGGTGAATAGGGGGAAAGTTACATTAATCACACCCACACCACACACACATGCTGTAAAGGTAGGCTATATCCATCCTAAATGATACCCATCCATCAAGCCATATTTATTTAGAACATGGAAGGAAGGCGTAGTGTAAGCTTCCCACTGTGTTATATAAAAAAAATCCAAACCAAGTGATTTTATATATTAATAATAAATCAAAATTAATTGTGGAATTGTGTGAAAATATATAAATGTTATAATATTTACCAAAACAAAAATCAAAAAATATCAGGGTGTTACATTATACACCCCTTAAAATGAATTTATCCCATGAAATTTGATTGGGTTATCAAATATTAATACATGAATAATCCATTAATTCAATCCCAAATCATCAAACTTAATACTAATACATCCTTTTAAAACGTAAAATTTTAAACCTAATAGACTCCAAAAGTAACTCTTAACTATCTTCATATATATGAGAACATAGGTTTCTTTTAAAAAAATTGACATAGAGGAAAATTATATCTACTAGATTCTGATGGAATGTGATAGAAAACATGGTTATGAAAATGATAACAATTATAAAGATATAAATCATTGAGGATCTAATGGTCCATTTTGTTGATCTGAAATAAAATTTGTAGAATATTATTTTTTGTTTTCATGATCCTATTTCCTAATGATAAATAATTTTTAAATGATATACTTACATTATTTTATAATTATCTCACTTATTGTTGTGACCCAGTTAGTTCCCAATTGATCCTCTAATCTATGAAATGATGTTGAATTTATCACTCATTAATTTTTAGAAGTCATTGAGGTCCATAAATATAATTATATGGAATTATATTTATCGATATCATTGAATAACGTTTAGAATAAGATATCAAATATGAATAAGTTCAACTATAGTGAGTAAATACATTAATCTAAAAAACTAGATATTATTTATAAATTATACTTTTCATAAATAAGTATCTTTATAATCCATTGAAAGGATGAAAATCCAATACATTAGAAATAAATTTACTTGATCGTCTTAAAATTTATCCCCCATTTATCAAAAGGTAGCTCTTGGTTGTCCAATTCCAAACATGTGAATAACATTATAATGAATTATTGAAACATCATAATAACCTAAATTACCAGTAATCAATATTGAAAACATAATGTTTCATTATTCTCAAATCTATAGGATATATTAATTAACTTGATAATGTTGTAAGCGTAATCCATGATAGGATAAAACACTTGTCAACAGGTCCTTAATCAGTACTATAGAAATGAGTACCATCAAATTTAATAATGCATATCCAATAGATCATTATCTAAACAAAATTATCTAAACATTAGTGAAAAATTAAGGGCAATCTTCACTTATTCAAAATGTCACATTGACAATAAATAATTTTTCCATTCCATCGAATCAATTTATGATTTTCATGTAAATCCTCAAGAAAGAAGTCTATAAAATCCTTATAAATTTCAAAATTCAAGAATATAATTACATAAACACTTCAATTAGTACTCTTAAATGATTTTCATGGAATAGTTCAATAATTTCTTTTTAATTTTATTTTTAGGTCATGGAATTGAGTTTTCTAATTCACATATTCTCTATAGATAAGTCATTAATCTCTATGCTAGTTCGTCACTCTATACCCCTTCTTATTTTATAGATTACATATTTCCCTCCATTTTCGGTATTTCATAAGGTTCGTGATCCCTTATTCTTGACATTTAATAATATGAATATTCTTTCCTCTATTTTCCTTACCATGTGAACTTGAATAAATGTTCATATTCCTCTTATTCGATAACTTAAGAATCCCCCCAAAGATCACTTTTTTAGTCATTTATTGTGATAACTGATTCGACATAATCATAATATCTTTTTTTCCAAACATTTACAATTGTGTTTCTCATATTCCCCATTTTTTCAATAAGATTCAATGTTAATAAAATTACATATGGTTACCTCTATTCACTAAACACATAAAGCTTATTTAAAGAAACATTTATCATAATAGAAACCACATAATCATTAAAAATAAATTATAGGGTGTCTAAACAATGAAAATTTATTCATTACAAAAGACCATTATTCTATACATGGTTATTTATAATAATCATCTATTTAAATATTTGATTATTATCTAAAAAGATATTGTGAATTTCCAAATAATATCACATATGAGTGTCAAAATAGGTGTGCAACATGACCCATTTTCATGTACTAGGTTACACTTAGTCATGGTCGATGAAAAATATCAGAGATATTACTCCACGGTATATTTCTGATAGTGGAACATCTAATTGTAAGATATAGATATGTATATAATTCTAGGAATCCACTCACTATATCAATTATAAGAAATCTATGCCATTTTCCTATAATTTTCCTCATCCAAAGACTTATCTGTAGAGATATCCCTAGAAATATCTGTAAAAATATCTCTATGGGTCACACAAACTTGTTCTAATCCATGGCTCAATTGTCAACAAAAATTTCACTCTTATACTCCCTATAGAGACCCTCACCTTTCATATATAGTCATTATATTTATATTTTTTAATACATAATGCATTACATAAAAACACACCCCGAGAACGTATTAGTTTTCTTCCTTTGTAATTTTGGAACATAGTCTTCTAAATTGGTGAAATATCTTCGACATCTTCCAGAAAGATCTTACCCTTTAGTACCCCTAACAAAATCACTTCATTATAACATGTGGAAAATAAATCCTGAGAAAGCGGGTGATATTAGATGCTTGGTAATTGTAAATAATGGAGGCATGTAAACATAATTCCGAGCATAAGGGTATGTGAACATGATCATGAAAATAAAATATCATACCCCAACTATCCAATACGATAAACATAAATCATTTCCTAAAAATAAATATGAAAAAATACATCAATTATAATTAAATAAATAAATGATGAATGAATCACAAAATAGGAATAAATCATTGAATTATGTAAGACACAAAAGCATATAATAGCGATTTCCATAGTAGTGAAGGAATTTCTACAATGGCAATATTGGTATTATGAGCTTACATCCCATAAAATCATGTTAGTTAGGGTACACTCCCATAACCATCCTCGTAGTCATGGTAAACTCCCATGACCATCCTTAAAGTCAAGGTTCACTCCCAATACTGTCTTACAGTACAAGGTCCTTGTTGTCTATATCATGGGAAATAAATCATTACCCAATGAATTAGAGGAAGGTATAAGTCCAACACATATTATAATAAAATCATATATACGTATTCAACAATATCATAAATAATTATATCATAACAAATGTGACTTAAAAGTTTTCTTAAACATGTAATCACATCATAAATTGTGTAAAAGATACATGGTTCATAGTAATTTCATCAAAAGACTAACATATTAAATAAATAAAATTTCTAAAACAACATTAAATAAAAAAATGAACAATGCAGAGAAAGAATAATAATGATACCATTGAAATAAAAGATATTATGCCATTGTAGGTTGTGACGGATTTTGAAAGAAGACTAGGAACATTAATTTCCATTAAAAAACTTCATTTTTATCATAAACCATTTTCAAATCCAATTTCATTGGAACAAATTTGAAAACATATACAGGAATAATGAAAATATAATTTAAAACATGTTATTGAGGAAAAAATATTTTATTCATTGAAATGATTTCATTTTCCTATGATTCCTTGAAATTTTAAATGAATCAATTTTAAAAATAACCGTATAGTATTTCACGATATTATTAAATGTAATAAGGTGTTATGAATGCATAAAAACTGGTCATTCCATAAAAGATGAAAAACACATTTCTCATACAGTTACCGTAAAAGTAAATAAGTAAATCACAGGGAAAAAAATATTCCATTTTATTTTATTTCATAAAAACTCATAAATTAGTAATATTTAATTTAATGAATACTAGATGAAAAGTAAAATTATTCTCGAAAACATTTTTAGGAAACATATATAATAAATATACCCCTGTAAATACTTACATATAAAAATTCTCAGAACGTAATGAGATTGTGAAATTAATCCTTTTTAAAAGAATATATATTTGAGAAACATATAGTGAGATTTTTTAAAAACACATTAAATCTTAGAACATTTATTTAGAATCATTTTATTTAAAAATTAACATAAGAGATATTTTGGGAACATTTCTTAAGGAAAATAATCCTCAATCATTTCAATATGCCCCATACAACATTTAATCATATGAATCGTAATCCAGATGAAATAATAAAATTATTATAATCTTAAAATATCATTAAATTAATTAAATTATTTATATAATTGTCAAATGTCAGTATATAATCATTTTAAAAGAATATATGTGCCAAAAAAACATGTGTCTCAAAGAAAGATAATTAAGTCAAATCTACATTATCATTTGGAACTATTGAACTATAAAACCCCATGAAATTTAAATAAAAAAATGGATATGTAAATAAGAAAAAAATTATTTTTTAAAAGTCATATAATACATTCAAGGGATGTATGTACACCACACAATAGAAATGTGTGCTGTATAAGGCATGCATCTCACAGAAATAAAAACTGAGACAAAATACCCTCACCTATTTTCTGATTCCCTCTGTACATGATCGAAAATCATATATACTAGGTTTAAATATAATATTAACTTATTCCATAATCATAATAATAATAATAATAATAATAATTTGATATATGATTAATTTATGAATATAAATTACCCAGTTATAAACAATTACATGTTAAAGAAATGTTTTGGGAGGTAACCACCTTGTTAATCATATGGGGATTGAATTTTTATTCTAGATTATCATAATTAGATTTGGATTTTATTATTTAAATAATATAAAAAATGATTTAAATATCTTATATATTACTTATATAATTATTTTTAATAATTTCCAATGACGAACAAAATACACAGTTTATGGATATAGTAGGCCTTATGTACGCACAAACACTATTATCATATTCTTGTCTGGTTAAAAAAAATAATCCCTATGATTTATTATTATTATAGACTTATTTTAAGGTCCTATATAACATATATATTCACCAAATTCATCCGTATTATTATACATGTGAAATATATTTGAAAAACGAGTCACATCACATCGTGGAGACAATAATCCATACCTACTCATGAGAAACAATATCATTTTACAAAAATATTATATGGAAAAAATATTGAAATGATATTATTATTAAATATTTATAATTTTTTTAAAGATATATCATATAATCATTTTAACTTTTCAAAATTGTAATTCATAAAATATGGCGATGATATACAGATTATACCAAAACTTGGAGATGGTAATATGTATGTATACACATATGGTGATATTTATTTTGTAGGATGGATGAAAGGTGTGATATAATTATCCATTAATAATAATAATAATATAGTTCAATATATATGATACTTGTGTTATTACTTTATTATGGAATCAATATATGTAGATAAAGTAAATAAAGAAACGAAATTGAATTCTACTGGTAAAACAATTACCTTTTCTTCGGTGAACATTCTTTGGATATCCACTTAGTGACAGTTGGGATGATATTTTTTTAACACCCAAACCATTGGATCATAATTAATAATATTTAGATGATAATTGAGTAGGTTTTTGTCATGATATAATGCTTAAGGTTGTGTAAGGAAGTGTCGGGGGAGGTTCCCTTTTATATGAGATGGGAGGAGCACTCTACGAAAATCATAAAATATTTAAATAATATAATTTGATTTTAGATCCACAATAACTCAAAAGTGAGTTATTTAGAATATAAGATGAGGATGGTTCTGAATCCTCTTAACCAATGATTTTTTAGATAGGTTTAGGTAGCATTATTAACTGTATCCCTTTTTTAACCCTTACATAAACTCATTAAATCGTACAATGACATCATTTCTTTTTTTTCACATTAGGGTTAATATAAATAAAATATAATGGAAAAGAATCTTAAAATAGATAATTGATGAAATATTTGAAATTATTCTAGTTAGTTGGTTGAATTATATATATTTTTTAATTTTATATCATTTAGTAAAAAAATTCAATTTATGATTTATTTCAAATTATATAGTAATCAAATTTGTGTTCTAAAAACATATTTCAATAGAAATATAACTTCAAAATAACACATATTATATTTCTATAACAAGTCCAATATATATAAAAACTTAATGGTTGTCATTAATAATTTGAGATTATATTTATTTTAATACTTTTACTATCATTTACATGATATTTCATTTAATTAAACAATTATAATATCATTTCTATACAGAGATTAATTTAATTATATCTTCTCTATAAATTTAAAAAAATCTTAATGGTGAAAATTTTATTTTAATTAAAATTACAATTTATAGTCAAATTTATCATAGTTTTTATGCTATATTAATAAATATTTAGTTATTAAAATTATGAGTATTCTATTTTTAACATACCTTTTAAAAAAATATAATAAATATTATATTTTTAAAGTAATGGATTAAAAGGTCATAATTTATATGTCAGGATAAATTTGATAGATACCAACTCATCCAATGAAATTATAAAGAGTGTGTAGGTAATGTTATAATATTGTAATATTATTTTTACCTTTAATTACATGATTTACCCTTTACTAAGGTAAAAACAATTAAATTTTTTCTTAAGATATTGTTGACCAAAAATTTAAATTTAGTGCATGAGACTAAAAATATCATACTTATTTCAAAATTTTATTTTATCCTATTGGAATTCAAATAATAAAAATTGTAAAAATTAAGATTAATGCGAATCCCATAGACGTTTTAGAAAGACGGATAAAAAAACATTCAAAAGATCAAAATGTTTTTATATATAATATTAATATAAAAAAGTCTCAAATAAACCATATTGTAATGATAAATATATATAATTTCTCTATTGTGTCTTTAAATCCAATTTAATGTATACCATTTATTTAAATGATGATTGTATTTTTTTACAAGATGGAACATTTTCACTATTTATCAAACAATGAGTCATCACCTAAATATAAAAAAAATTCAACCTTATATTACATTGATTTTATGTATTCAAAAATGATGTTTATTTTATGATATTAGTTTTTTTATTGTAGAAAATTAATATTTTTATTGTTCACACAAGGACTTAAAATTTAGTTCATTTAAGAAACTCGTATGTCAAAACATATAAAGGATTAAAAAAACAATACACTTCATTGTAAATATGATTTATTTATTTAAAAAAATTAAAATTTAGTTATTCTTATTCATATTATTATGTTTAATGGATATGTAATTATAATACCATTAATATAACTATAATATTAAAGTGTTGTTTCGTAGAAATTCTGTGTTTCGTGTAACCCAAGACATGTCGGTGTTGCATGTTGTAAAAGAATACCTTTGTGTTTTATATAAAATAATAAAAATATATTGATTTTATAAAAAAAACTAAATATATTTTTATTTTTTCATGAATTGAAAATATCAAATGATTTAATTAATTGGGATAAAAAATAAATTCTCAAAATCACATGGTCTTACACTAGTAATCCAGTAACACAATATAAAATTGAAACAAAACATCTAGGTTCCCACTATTAGAGAATATGTTAGTCTTAAAGGTCCCATAGAATGAATAAGGATCCATCTATGGACTTTAATTTATTTTCCATTGGTTTTATAAATATCCAGGGTCATATAGCATCCATAAACATAGGAGTAAAAAGGAATCCATAAAAAAAATACACTCTGTGAGTGTTTCTGAATCATATGATAATAAATCCACCCTTATTATGGATAAAAATAAACAGCGTGTGTGATGGAATCATCCAGATCCATCATTATCTCCCTAATCCCCTTTAAAAAATCATTCCATCAGTGGAGATAATCATATTAAACTCTGGGAAATGCATGATCTAATGTATATGAATGATATCTTCCTCACACCATAGTCCTAATTATATAATATCTCCAAAATAATGTAAACAATACAAAAAAATATTGGATGATCCAACCTAAATCCCATCAACAAAACAACTAAACTAACAGTGGAGATCCTCTCTTGGAAAATAATAACAAGGCCCTAATGCTCCCCTTGATTTCATATTACAACGAAACATCCACAACATGATCTCAATGTCCTACCTTATGGAAAAACCAAAACTAGGTGATCTCATGGTCCCTGGGAAAAAAAAATAATGTGATGTCAAATGAGAGACTCCCTTGCTGCACCCATGGACTAATGCAATACCTGTATAAATTACTCAATTGACCCAATGGACAAAAAAGTAGAGGACACACTTATAGGTGTTTCTCTTGATCATATGACAGAACGAGTCACATCTAGTAAATAAACATCATAAAAGGTTCTCAACATCAATAAAATGGTTCTCAATCAACAAAAAACCCAAATAGGTTATCCAAAAACACACACCCACTGGCATGGGTATTCAAAATGGTCCTCATTAACACCCAAAGATGAGAGTCCCTCCCCAAGGGTTCTACATCGTAACAATGAACAAAATAATACAAACACACATTATAAATTGGTGACTATAAAAACTATTATTCATTTCATCATAATCTATCCCACAAGGTTATCATCAAAAGTCACTCTGATTCATCTCAGTAGGAATATGGAACATGGGTGTAACCTTCATCCAAAGGAATAAACCTCGCCCAAAGGTTCCAACAGTACTGGTCCACATACACAAGAGCTAAACCTAAATATATACAAAATGTATAAACACATCATGGCATGTAGGGAAGAACAAGGATCCTTAGAGATATAAGATAATCCATCCTAATAGAAACTATTCCAAATAACCATAAAAACAACATATCAAATCAAAAAACTGGAACAACTAATGAGCTCACAACACATACCCTATGAGGATTATGAAACTAAACCATAATAAATACTCCAGATGAACTATTATAGTCTAAAATACTAACCTGGTAGCATATTAATGACAAAAGGAATCTAACATCATGATGTATATGGAATAATTCTCATAATGGACTACTCAATGTTCTAATTCTAACTAAAAACTGAAAAACTGGCAATATTTCCTATTGTAGTGAATGTACACGACATGAACACCCGGTAGAAAACATGTATTTGTAGAGTTCCACATGGGATAAATTTCTTAGTCCACTTGGGACATACTCCCCTAGAGTACACAATGTGTGGATTCTATACATGGTGTATACCCTTTCATGGGTACCTGACAATGTTCTTCAACCCCGATCATCGTGTTGTTCCAATTAACTACATGTAAACCCACATGGGTACATACCCCTGTTCTTGGACATGTACCCCATGTAGGTGTGAACACCTACATGGTGTGCACCTCACATGAGAACAATATGTATACTATACTTGACCATGTACCCCCACACACTATAGGAAAATGTCATATTAGCGGCAGTTTTAGGAAACCACCGCTAAATTGCGTCTCGGGAAACTACTAGTGGTGATTATATCTGTTTCAATGTGGTTGAAATTAATGGTGGTAGTTTCCTCATTTCATGGTGTTTTGGGTTGTTTTAGTGGTAGTTTTACAGCCGGTGGATTCCTTTTATTTGCGGAAGTTATAACCGCCACGAATAAAAAATAGCCCCTCACTGAAAAAGTGTCACTGAAATAATCCAAGTCGTCGCAGAATACTCTCAGATGGTAGGACACTATAGCGGTGGTTTTAACCACCACTAAGAGAAAAATATCTATATTTATTGGTGGTTAAAACCGCCGCTAAAATCTGATCTGGGAAAAAATAGCATCTCTACATCCCTCGCACCAGTGCCCTGAAAAACAAACAATTACAAGAATTAAAATAGTTTAACAGAATACATACTAGTCAATACGAAATGAGATGATTAAATATGCACAATTAAATGATTCTATTATTAATGGAATGCATATAAACATATCACATGGACATTAAACCTTTAATCACAATTATATACAAGTATATCTCACCTATTTCATGAAAATAATTCCAAGACCAGGTTCATCCTATCCCATCATTACTAGTTGCACCCCCCGATATAAGAATGCATATCAATATACATCCCACATGTAATATATGATGAATTGTTTATGATATTCATAATTTATGGTAATTTACTCATATCATTATTCATATATTATTCTTTCATATTATTATCATTTGATATCTATTTCATTTACCCTTAATGAACATCTGATTTGACACATTATTTTTTTTCTCTAACCACTGGGTTATAAAGAACTACTACCCTACCTGTTAATTAGAGTGACATGATCAATCAAATACACTTTCACAAAAATATAATTTGAATTTCGTCCAAAATTATTTCTTTTAAAATATATTCATAGGTGAATGGGCTTATATTCTATAAAAGAGAGTACTAGTAATACATAGTTTAAAAATAGTGCATACAATAGTCATGTTCCAATCACATTCAATATAAGTTACACATATTAATTTATACTAGAAAATAAGCACATATATGAATATGTATATTGGAAAAAATAAAAATAGTAATATATATAAAGAATAAAAAGAGATTACATGTATAAAAACAAGGCAGATCCTTTAGTAATATAAATAAAAAATTCACAAAGGGAAACTACATACAAAAACATAGGAATGCACTTATGTGACGAAGTTAATTGTGTGTCATTTTATCATCATTAACTTCTCAACATCATCTTTCCACTACCACTATTATGATAACATAGGAAATGAGTTGTTTGGTAACTCTACAACATGGATTCCCATAACTAGGTTTAGATTCTATAATCCTTGTTGGCATTTAAATTTTTCCAATGCCTTCATTATGCTCCAGATTTAATCGAGTAATTCAGTCTATCATCACACCCAAACCATGATGCTCGAGTCTATCTCATATTTCTTGTACATCCTATTAGCCATTGTGAATAAAAAAATCCACACTATGGTGATGTGAATGACACCCTTTGGCATAATAATCAATGTATTCATAGTAGGGGAATAACCATTCCATCCAAATAATTATGTCAAAACCATAATCTCGAGGAAAACGAGGTCCCATACGAGCTGACCCCCCACATATATCATGGTCCACTACCTACATTAACATTAAATCTCTAATAAAATCCCCAATAGTGTTTTGAGTGTCATTACTTAATAGGAAAACTAAATTTCGGGCCAAAGGATATCCACATCATGCATAAATATGATTGAATGATAAGCATTTATATAAAAAAAATAGATAGTAAAGTGGAAGCTACCAAAATAGTACCTCTCACTATTGAAGGTCCAAAACTCTATTCCTCACATTTTGGTCTCACATTATACAATTATATTAGTATTTGGCAGTAATATATAGCCTAGATACCTTTATCAGGTCCCTTATGCTATTGATGTAAGTCATGTGACTGGATGCTTTGACCATGACCACGGTTTCGGACTGATCGATTGGAAAAAAAATATATTCCTTTCTAACATAATGATTATTTCCCCACTCCCAAATGTTGAATTATTTCGGACACTCTTCACTGCATACTATAGAAAAAGATTTACAAAAATCATGTAGATGGCTCATCCTAATGCAACCTCAACACTCAACTTTATTACTATCACACAGTCTCCCCATGTATCCCTTCCTCCCACAAAAAATAATAGAACATTTAATTACCAACAACAATTATCTATAAATATTCCATTAATGATAGGTCACAAAGTGTCACTTATTTCCACCAAACAATTTTTCATTGGGTCAACAAACTGAAATACCCTACTTTTTGCCAAAACCTTACCTCGAGTTCTATTATGTAATAAGAACCTAATTTATTTCTGATATGGTGGACAACCAAACTACATTCACCTATGATCAATCAAAATTATTATGCCCAAACACAAATCATATCACCCTAGATAGATCATACACAAGAAAAATATGCGTGAAACCTAAAAGCACTTAAAGTCAGTCAAACAATTGATATCAAACATAGAACTATACTCTACATGCATAAAATATTTGGACCATTAAGTCCTAAAATTATATGGAAAAAATACTCACATTAAAAATGAATCATAATAACAAAGAATTGACATATATGGTTCATACCACACTCAAAAAATCATGACATGATAGGAAACATTTTAAATCATTAAAATGCATAAATGGAAACTATGTGCCACATATGATATATATGCAATACAACTTCCCCAAAATTTTTACAACACACCAACATTACAAATACTCACATTCCGATGATGAACACATATCATCATCCTCACCACCTCCATCTCCACTTCCTACTATCACCTTTAAGAACATTATATTCAAAATTAAATACTATTTCATATTTATATTTAAACATAAAACCAATTAATGTTTAAAAACAAAAGGATTTTTATTTTTTGTGATTTACCTTCTTTCCACCAGTCGATGCACTACCACTGGGAGAAAATCTGTTCTTCTTTTGATATATATCAGTCATCTCTTTCTACCAAGAAGATATCTGAGCCCCCTGGACATGAACTATGGTTTGTAGTGAAGAAATCTTCCACTAAGCATATTCCGGTATAGATTTACTATAATCAAGTGTAAGTGAAGATAGAATCCCTGGTGGCCTACCAAAGACCTCAGATGTTATGAGTCCGAAAACCATCTCGAGAACTCAAGCAAGATTCTCCTTCCCATGGATATTAGTAACCAGGTCATCCTGGGAGACTGAGTAGGACTTCCCAGGATTGGAATACCATAGATCATTAATTTTTTTCCTATAAATCAAATATCAATTTATATTAACACAGAAAAAACTGATAATAAGTTATTATAAAAAAAATTACTTCATTCACCAACTACTTTTGCAGGTTCATTAACGAACCTTCCATATGTATTCCTATGAACATCCAAGCACACATCAGTTCGGGATGTTTCATTTCATAAACTCTGTGACTGCATTAAGAAAAGATATATCAACAATTTAATATATTAAAAATATAATATTTTATTACAAATATTTAAACTATTTAAATTATTAATAGAGTTGTTCAAATTCTAGAAACGATTTTTGACCCCCCTGTGTGTGGGATAACTTTCATAGCCAGGTTTGATGCATTCTGTCTTGAGAGATCCAGAAATAAATAAAATGAAATTTAACTGTAATGTATTAAATGTCATCTCCTCTTAATATAAATGTATAAATGCAAAAAAAGGATAATATAATAATATATATTTCAATACCATCCGCTTCTCATCATAGTGTCTACCAACAAAAGCATTCCACTGTTCCTTTGGCACCCCACGGGGTTGGATATCATAAATTTTTTCCATGGTCAATGAAGTATCACTGACATCGCACAAAAATAATCTTTTGAAGTCTTTCCATTTCATATCATGATTTTTTAATGTCCAATTTTGTGCGATCACATCATCAACTCTAAAGTGGAAGAACATCAATATATAGAAATTCATTTTGAACATATTAGTAACATGATATTCAATAAAACCTTAATGTATTAAAATTTCGTTTTATTTGGAATAAAAAAACATAATTTTTCCAACATGGATGCATATGTCTCCAATCAACATAATAAATACGTAGGGAAATGGGCTCCTCTAACATTTGGCCTATATTATGGTCAAGTAACCCTGTGGTGTCATCCATATGGACCCCAAATGAATCAAATGGCACGACCATCTCCACGCCATTCTTATTCCAATCATATGTACATATGATGATTTTCTCCAATGTTGCATTTTATTATCTTCAATGAACAAACAATTAGTATAAAATAAATTAAATAAATTTATTTATATTTAAAAATTTACCTATGACAGTGACCATCTAGTATGCCCATGAGGAACTGGATGGGGCGTGATGTCGGCCCCCTACTGAGGCTCTTGAAGGGATCGTCAATGACTTATCCTATAATGGTACACCCACAAAGGGTGTGAGAGATGGTGCAGGGGGAGATGGTGAAGGGTGTAGGCAGATGGTGGCTCAGACTAATATTTTGAACATCATGATAGAAAAATAATTCTTCTTCTTATTGTTGATGTGATTCAATTTTAGAGGTCAAATATTCCACTTCATCACCCATATCATAGAAAACTCATTGTATTACATGAGAAACTAAACACCATCCATCATCCACAACATCATTCCCATAATATACCATTTTTTATGAGATGATAAGATATTTGGATCATGCAGTTCATGATCACCAACATCCACCAAGCGAGAGATGTTAAATGATGTAAATTGCAAAGAATGTTTTTTAACACCTCTGATAATATCAACCAACTAACATTTGAATAAAACAATATAAAAAAGACTATGGTAGTTTAATTCAATAATATCAACCAGAATTCAAAAGTATCCCACTTTAGAAAATGTAAATATACCACTATTCTGTGTTTTCAACCCCACTTCATGATCGATTATACCAAATCTAAATCCATTCATAGTGTATGAATCAAACTTTCTAACATGTATTATATGACCTCTATAAAGAAACAACCAATCTTCTGATAACACTTCTAGAGTATCGGTATTCATGATCTAAAAAATATATTTAATTTATTAGATTTACAAAATATATGTGTCAAACTAATATTCATATTTATTGCAATATTTTTGAACTTACACATTGTGAAAACAATTATACACGCTCTTTATTCACGTCTTTAATTATATCTTTCTCATTTCATGTTTGGTCTCTCAAATGGTTTCTTTTTTTTATCCTCAACTCTTCAATAAATGGATCTATAATTTCACTATTCATTAGCACATATCTATGTGCCTGTAATAATTCTAATTTTGTTAGTGTCCCATTTGAGGTCCTTCCAACTGATCGGCCAATAGTAGGAAATATTTTTTATTTCTGATGTATTTGAGATTGAGTCTATGTGTCATCAACACGTCCAAATTGAATAAATTTTGTCTCAATATCATCCAAGTACCTAGAATAAAATTTAAGACACTCCTCAGCCAAATAGAATTCAGCAATAGAGCCTTGTGGTTGAGCAATATTTCTCACGTATATTTTCAAATTCCCAATATATCTGTGAAATTAAATAATCATAATTATGCATTTATTTAAATAACAATTTTTTTAAATAACTAAAAAACATATATATAAAATACTTCTCAATTTGATACATCCATCGATAATGAATGGGGACTCTTAATTTAGCTTCCTCAACCATATGTATAGTTAAATGTTTTATGATAGTAAAAATGATGGAGGAAAGATCATCTCTATTGAAAAAAGGGCCAATAAAAATCACTACAAGAGGCTGTCATGATGAAATATATATATATATATATATATATATATATATATATTTCACATAATTTCATGAAAATTGTTCTGAAATGAGTAAAACATCCATAAATTTTTTCCAGTAATAATGTACGCAATGCCAATGGTAGTAACTATTGTGAAAAATATGTGAATCGTCGGTTTTCAATCCATGTAACATACGATTCATCAAGCCAACAAACCTCATGATGTTACTCAAATACTCATAAGATACCTTCACATTGTTTAAAATTTGAAGTAATGTACCTTTATCCCTATTTTTCATTGAAAAAATTGGCAGAGCATACTTTTCATTCTCATCAGGCAAGAGATCATGTTTTATGTTCATTACTTGTAAGTCATTGCGAGCATTGAGATGATCCTTAATATTTATGTGCTCATTATTTAATGTGAAAATTAATTTATCACAGAATTTCTACTCAAATGAATCACATCAATATTATGCCACAAATAATAAAATTCCCAATACAGATGTTTGAAGAATATAATTTTTTTCTTCCACTGTATCGTTCTGATTTCACTTCATGATGCAGTTCATACCCATTTTCCACTATCATTCAAATGATAACCCTTCCAAAATTATGTTTCAAAATTTGCAATTTGTATTAATATTTCAGACCTAGTTAACAACTTCGGAGGTGTCCTACAATCAATGAGAACATTAATTTTTGATATGTTCAGCCAAAATCTATGAGATGAATCAAGAAATCGTAGATTGCGCAAGAAAAACCATTTTCTAATATGAGGTATCCATTTTGGCTCAAAATCAATGTAACAAATGGGAAAAGCCAAACCCGTATATGTGTTTCAACTAGATAAATTCCCAACCCCAAGGGAGTCACTAATCTTCCACATTAATGAATCATGCATTTTGAACATTGTTTTTGAAGACGTATCAAATGTATCAACACCATTTCTCCATAAATCCTACAATTAGTCAATAAAAGGCTACAAGTATACATCAATATCATTTATATCCATTTTTTTTCTAGTAATAATCATCGAAATGAAAAAAATTTGTTTGTTTCATACACATCCACGGAGGCAGATTGTAAGGGATCAAAAAACTGGATATATGCAATAACTGGTACTCAAAGTCTCAAATGGGTTGAATCCATGAATATCCAATCACAATCGAACAGTCCTAGGATCAGCTGAGATATCTTGATTTAATGAATCAAATTCCATCCACTATTTTGAATCTTGTGGTTGTATGGTTATCCCATTATTGATATTATTAATAGAATTCCACTTCATGTTTTCGGAGGTTTTCAATGACATGAATAATCTTTTCAATCTAGGCTTCCAAGGAATGTAATGAAAAACCTATGAAGGTGTGTCCATTTATTCTTATTCAGGACATTTTATTGATTTAGACTTCCAAAATCACCCTTTGACTACCAGAAAGAAGATGATTCTTTTTTCAATTCTATCTACTTGAATCCTCTCCCGAATGTAGCATACAATCATTGGAACCCACATGTATATTTTTATAATTCAGACCAATCCTATTAAGAAATTTTTTCATATCATAAAAAGACTCGGGGATTTTTGCTTCAGGAACTGAATCCCAAATCAATTCTAATATCATGGAAAATTCCTTATATTTAATTCCACATAGCCATTAGATATGGTACAACTTCAAAAGAATATAAAGCATTGAATATTTAAAACACCCACTATACAACTCTTGATTTCCATCGTCAACAAAATCATGAAACAAATTTTTCTCAGTGAAGTTTTACCTTACATTTGGCTCCATAGAATAAAGATGATTATCTAATGATATGTTAAAATCTTGATATATTGTTATTATAGTATAAAAACCATCACATGTCTCATTTCTATTTGTAGCACCATCATCTGGTTGTTCTGTTATGTTTTGATATATATAATGGTCTATTGTTGTTCTAAATGCCTCATTTATATGTTTTTGCATTTCATTTTCCATTTTTGATGATGTTGGGAGGTCATTATGTGAAATGACATCTACTCTCAACCTTTATGTGACATTTGATTCTACATGCCAAATCCAACTCAAATATTGACCAGGGAATTGCTTCAATATTAAATGTTCATAAACACTATCTCTCTTCAAGCATCTACTAAATTTAAATTTAGTTTATGTAAATCTAATTCTCCCTTCAATAGATCGATTTGAAATTGAAAAAAAATAATAAATCATTCAGACCCTCAATATACTGAGGTGTGTTCCTCGGTAATGTGATCCTGCATTAATCTATGTATATCAAAATGATCCTATACAAAATTAAAAAAATAAAAACACATAACTATTACTAAATATGGAATGAGAATCATATATACTAGTTGAAAAAATATAAATATGTTACACAATGTTTTCTTATATCAATACATATGGTAAATCACTCACTATTAGTGTCATCTAATGTAGTACCACCACAATGGATTATATTTATATTGGGAGATTAGGGTGAGTGAACAAAGTCCAACCACATTAATCAACTTAGGAAAGTTAGAGGTTCCCCTATCCCATTAAATTAAATAACTCTTACCATATTTTGAAGTGGACAATTATTTTGGGAGAGATATGATCCTTGGGGTGTATGTGATAATAAATTACAAGTTATTCAGCTAAAGGAAGAACTGATTAAATCCAAAAAATGCATGAAATAAGTGATTTAATAGTTATATCAAGTCTTATTTGTTATAAAATATGACCAAAACGTGTCATGGCTGATCATGACTCTGCATGTGGTGATATGAAACCACTTTATTTATTCAAAACATGATCTATATGATTCATGCTGATGTAAAGTCACTTGTTCAATATAGAATTACATAAAAAAGGAATTATTCTAGAGTAAAAACAGGTTTCAAAGCCATATCTTTCAGAATCAATGATGTCATATTGAATGTGTATTATATCAAGAGATATCAAGCATTGAATTTAGTATAATAAGACTATTAATATGGAAGAGTTATAATCCACACCATCTCATAATATTGTTTGTAAATAACTTTTTTTAAAGTGAGTGGGTAGGAATATAATTATGTACACGTATGGATTTTTAAATGTTTGATGGAATATTCAACCTTAGTTATGGTGGATATGAAAATTAATGAATTTTTTTTCACATAAAAATCTAAACAACTTATAAACATGACCTAATTTAATTATTCAAATGAAAGAATATTGTCATGGGTTGTGGATAAAATGTTGGTGTTGTAACAAATTTATTTATTGTGAATTAGATTATTGGTATTTAGCGTTAAATGAAAATTTTGAAAGGAATCCAATTCAATGGGATAAAAACCCACATATGAAGAAGAAACATTCATAGGATAAGAGAAACATGTATACTAAAAAAATAACTAGAAAATTTGAAAAATGTGTTTGATGTATGAATAAGTAGTATTCATAGGATTGGATCATGTTCATGCCAAACTATATATTAATCGAATATTAAAATAACGCCACATGAGTTTGGGAATAAATAAAAACCATCCTTGGGAAAAAGTTAAATAATATTGTAAGAAAAAAACTTCCAGATAATATTTCACAGACAGAAGCTAAGAGGCCTTGGAATCTAAATATGAACATATTATGAAAGGTTCATAATCTAAAAGAATTAATAAAAAGGAGAAATGTTGGCAATATCCAGGATGAAATTTCAAACATTCTACCACTGAAAAAACTGACCTATTAGTTATATAGATAGAAGATATAAAGAAAATCTTTAAATTAAAATAAGAACTAGAAGAGTATAGTCAAAATGTAATATATTAGATTCCACATAAAGATAACATAGTTCAATGTGTGTGGTGAAACATGGATGGAAACACTCCAAGAGATTGTTATAAACTAATTTCATATTACCAACCAATCATCGAAATAAAACCTCATATAATATTAATTTTTAATGAACCATCATGGGTCCCACAGAGTATTCCAGGTCACCATGGGCAAGTGACAAGTACCTGGGTATCAACACACATAACAATGGGAGTGATTTATCACTAAAATAACAAGAAAATATCTCTATTATATATAAAGTTAAATATAATAAATCAGATAACATCATGTATGAAATGTTACATGACCATGAGATACAAATAAACCAAACCAAAAACATATGAGATGTCATATTCAGCGATTTGATTGATTTAGATTAAAACCATTTCCTCATTTTGAATTCAGAAGATAAATATAGAAACATTTGAGATTTCATACTAGACCTTAGTTTTCAAATTCACAAAGGACTATCATAAATTTCCTTTTTAAGTGATACAAAGAGACATATTGGAATAAACCCAAATAATTATTTATAAGTGGATAAATGTAAACGGACCTTGTGGATTGGTTATCTGTTGTTTTTCTACCCTAGGGATAATTTTACCTTCTATACTTATTTCCACTACAGGAGTTTCCACCTATTCTCATGTGGAAAAAGGTGTTCCCTCTACTTATATTCCCTATAATATACACCTTTTCAACCATCAAGTTATTATATATCTCAATTAAATATCAATAAAAACAATAAAACAATAGAGTGAGCCTTTGGACACATAATAAACTCAAACACACTTGATTTAAGAGATTAACCAGATGCCAATTCTTGTACAATGTGAGGAAGGTAAGTAAATTGGGATCTATATTACATACCTGAGATATCTCTATCATTAAAATAAAAATACATATTTTTCTAAAAACATGAACTATATTTAGTTAGAGTTTTTTTATAAAGTCCTCAAATGCATCTGATGTCATCTATTGACCAAGCATAACATAGATGACTGAATCTCACCGTTTTCATGATAGCACATTGAGTATGCACACTACTATATTTAATTTAGTCCCATCATTAGATCCAAGAAAATCTAAAATCCAATTTATCAATCCTAGCCATGGCTTTGAATCGTCAAGTACCATGACACCATATAATATTTGTATGATTTTTCTCATAAATTCAAATGATTAATCCATATAATGTTGTTCCTCATTTGAATTTTTTAATTTCCACTACAAACAATATTTCACTAATCTTATTAATAGTTACTAATTCACTTATGGATTGGGTGGAACCACATTCCTATTATCACACACCTATTAATTTATAGGTATTCTAACCAGTGGTATTTTTTTATATAACCATAATATATTTTATTAAAATCATTACTTAGTCACCACACAACACATTAGTTGTAGGTTTTAATGTGTTCAATAATACCAAAGAAAGTTCAAAATAGAAAATTACAAAGTAACAACCCATTAAATATCATTTTAATGGTGAATTTATGGTGCTATGTCTCTTTAATAATGTTTATACACAACTATCATTTTTGATAACAATGATGATGAGGAGAAAACACTCTTATAAGGTTTTAGAACAATTATAATATTCAACCCACCTTGGAAACATGAATATTAGTATAATGAGGTTATATATACTTTTTGATACCCTATTTTTCAAGTCAATAAACATCTTATATCCATATATATCTTCATAAAAAATAAATCATACCAAACTGATATCATTTGTAATATCACAACCACAACCGATCACCTTAGATAATATTGGAATTCCACTAACCTAAGGTCCATCCCATAAACAATAAAGGTTGGAAATAAACACATAGGGTTAAGAATATTACTGGGGGATGATTTACGGTTAAAATATATAACCATCAGTGGAATAAATCTAATGGTAAAACATAAATATGATGCATGACACTAGAAAACCAAACTATAAATATATGAAATAATAATAATAATCAGAGATACAATAAACAAAAATATCATCAAATAATTCTATAAGGAAAAAAATGTAAAAAGGTAGAATAGGGATCCAAACATGGCACTACACTGAGCTAAAAACCACTAATATATCTAATATCTTACCTCTATCACCAATAACCCCAAAATCAAGGTTCTCCTCTATAAAATTAAGTGGTATTCCCTTTATATAAGCCTTGTCAAACATCATATACGCCAAGATGCATGTGCGGGGTGTGAGTTTGTACACCCAATAGATAGTAAACCAAAGACTTCTTACACATGATACTATAATCAAAACAAGTTATATGGTATTTTATATAATATAAAAATGAATCTTAAAACCAGTGAATAAGATAAATATAACTATTGAAAAAATCTCACACTACAACACACATCTTGATCATGAAATCACACACCCATAAAATACAATAATTGCTCCCCTCTAAGAGATATTTAATTATCCTAGTGTATCCCGAATGTAAGTAGTACCAAATTAATAACCCCAAATCATGATTAGAAACACATCCCCTTGATCCAAGTCATCACTTGGTGGTACAATATATGATCCTAATTAAATAGAATTGGTAACCAAATCCAAACCAACAATGGTGAATATATATGAATCATGAATGAACACTAACATCCTATAAGAGATGTATATTCACAAAAAAGGGTTGCATATTTCTAAAAACCTATGCACTGAAGGTTGAAAATATATAAAAAACAATTCCTACAAATATGAAAACCACGGACAGCAGGGGAGTAGAGCTGACCTAGGGTAGGAACTCAATGAGGTCGGGGGAGAAGGTGGTGTCATGGGTGTTGGGGGGAGAAGGAAAGTTAACAGCGAAGAGCGATGAGGTCACCGACGACACGGGAGGGGAGCAGAGGTAGGGTTGGGGTTCGTTGCGGGAGAAGTGTTGCGGGTGTTGGGGAAGTGGGTCGACTCGAGTGGGGGGGGGGGAGTGAGAGTCGCCAATGTAAACAATTAAATGGGTTATGTGGAGGTTTTTAATAAAGCCCCCCTAAACCATTTTATTGAATTGTTTAGCGTCGTTTTTGTAAACCGCCACTAACGACAATTTATGTTGTAGTGACATGCGGTGTCTGCATGAGTACTCGACCAAATCCTGAAAACCCACTAGATGGTATTTACCCTTGGTGTTTGTAATATTGTAAAAAAATACCCATATTAACCAGATTATATGAACACTATTTTTTTCTCTCTAAACTACACACTGTTTATATGGGGTTTCCCAAATAGAAACCCCTCAAATGTATATAAACACATGATTTATGTAAAAAACATATATTTTATCCTAATATGGGTCTACAAAACAAATTAAAGGATTTAAAAATTAATAATTATTAATCTATGAATATTTTCTCCAAAAAACAAAAATAGGACTCCCATAGGTATAGAACGTTGACGCTTTTTTTAGAAACAATACATGTAGTTGTCGCATGATTATCTGACACACCCTGAGCTCTATAGGGAAAACTCCTCCTCACACATCCATATATTTTCACCCAATCCCTCTATCATAAAATTACCCAAAATGGGGATCCCCATGAATATACACAAAAATACTAAGAAGAAAATGAAATGAAGAAAAAAACAAAAAAGGGAAAAGGAGAACAAGAAAAATAAAAATAAAAGAAAAGTGGTCTGACCATAGCAGCTGAAATAATATTATGAATTGACTGGGAAGACCTAGAAATTATAGACATAACCATAGAGAGAGAATCTCAATCCCATTCTTTATTTTGAGGATAAAAATAAAGGAACATTGGTGAAAAATTTAAAAAATAAATAATTATTTAAATATTAAACATTCCGTGAAAATTCAAATGATCACGAATTCCACCAACTCCATTAACCGGGTAAAAAAACTACTAAAATACCTTTAAATTGTATAAATAAATTATTTGAGATCATATTATTGGATAAATTACAATTTTATAGAAAAACGTTTTTCAGAATAAAAAAAGGACAGGTATCCCCCGATTTTCACACCTTGTGATGATATGTGACATCACATTATTATTTTTACACTAGAGATGTTGAATGAATTGAATAAATATCTTATGGCTGAGTTCCATGAAATAGTATAATCAGTTAGTAAGGCTGGTATTAGAACATTTAAATTGTAAATTTCTATTAAGATTTATTTGTAGAATTTTAATGGTGAGAAGAAAAGATATATCTTGAGTATCTCTAAGGATAATCGAGGAATGATTTTTTTATCTCATGAAACAATATCAAGAAACCTTCTCCATTTGTTAAATTTGATTTATAGGGTTTATATTGAATCTCAAGGGATGTATTATATCTCATTAGAGGAATAATCATGCAAAGAATCAACCAAAAATCATGTTATGTCGTTTTAGTTATAGGAATGGAGTTGGGTGTTATTACACCTCCTTGGCCCACCCCTTTTATTCCAGTTTCTTATATTAATTTTTTGGCATCATTACATATTCATATTTCTACTACCATTATTTTATTTTATATTTTCAAACATAGTTATGTTCTCTTCAAGAATTAATTATAATTTTAGAAGAACAGGTGGTTAGTATCAATATAGATATTTACATATGTAAAGGATGAATGTTTAGTTTCTATTGTTATGAGATGATAATTAAGAATAATATTTTAGAAAATCTTCCTCCACATCTTTGTGATGCTAACATTTCTCAATTTCGAATTTCTCTTATTGATAGTTATACTCATTTTTTATTTTAGTCATCCTTATTATTTTATAGGATTTCTAAAGAATAATATAGAAATTGTTCAGAAAAAGAAGAAAAATGATTATGTTCTTAAATTAGAATTATGTAAGTCTAAAATATTCATAATGATAAAAATGTGTGTTCATTTCTTCAATAATTTAATAGATAAATTAGATTTAGGCCACACTCCTATAAATACCTATAGAGGTTCTAGATATAATGTAGTTGATGATTTTGATCCATCCAGTATCTATTAGAAAGAGATTGCTATGGTGAATTTTCTTTAACAGTTATGTGTTATAAGGAACCTCATCCTCTATAAATATAAAAAATATCATTTTTCATACTGCATGATCCATGGATATTAGTATAAATGAAGGGGATATTTAAGGATTTATCAATACAAGTGTTCAATGGATGGTGGTCAAATTTGTTATTAGTCATGAAGAAAGAGTTAAAAATAACATTGAAGGATTGTACCACAATCTAAAATAAAACATACTATTACAACTAGAATGAAACATATCTTCAAGATACTTCCACAAAAAAATAACTTCTGAGTTTGAACCTATTAATAATATTTAGTCGTTTAACTGATGTACTGTATTTATTCTTTGGTGGGTGTTGACTGTATAAAAATTTGTGCATTTTTACAGTTATTGAAATTAATATTTAGTAATTCATTATGTTTTTATTACATATTGAGTTCAATTACTATTTTAAAAATCTTAATTTTTTAATGAAATTATATTCTTATAATTTTTCAATATTAATATTCATTATTATAGTTGAGTAGTTCGTTCATCTATCTATGCCACTAATAGAGTATCCCTTCGCTTTATGCTTCTTTTCTAATGAAACAAAAGGGGTAGATGATATAAAATCCTTCACTGAATTTAATCATTGCAGGAAGTTACTCAATCAATAAAAATGAAAATTTTACATATATAAGGGGGGAAAATGTACATTTTAAATGAAATAAATATATCATATACTTTTATGTTAAATAATGTTAATCAATTTAAAATATCCATGTTTAACATCTAATGGATTTTGTGATCAATAAATAAGGTGTGATTAATAGAATGCTAATGTTTGTCCAACATATCCCATGTACATTTGGTTTTTATGATCCCACATAAACTTTATAATTTATAAATTGTTTTTTTAAATTATTACATAATGTTTTTTTTAAAATTATTTAGTTTTTATTTTCTTCAAGATAATATTTTGGACAATTTTTCTAAAACATTCCCAATCCTTGAAATATTGCCTACGTGAGGAAATTGAAAATGAGGGGAAATAAATATATTGAGAAATTTTCTATTCCAATCACATATATTAAGTATTTTCCTACAAAATCCTTTTTTTGTGAAATTAGTTATGTGAAATTCACCTGTATTTATAAGTTCTATATGTGGGTAATTGGTTATATAAATCATACGTCTATGAAAATCGGGTACCTGGAGTAACTAGTTATGTGAATAAGATATGTGATGTTTTTTGATACATGAATCTAATTATATATGTTTGATTTGACTAAGTTATTTAAAAATCACAAGAGATGCAAATTTTGAAGCGTTGAAAAAAATTTTACGTGATGTAAATCATCTAGGTGAAAAAAAAATATGAATATTATGCTACGTAGATAATTTGGTTTCATAAAAAAATTGGAAACATAGATAATTAGGCTATATTTATAAATATATAAAATGTATTAGTTCATCTATATGAATTAAAATATGAATAAATTCATTATGCAACTATCTGCAATCAGCTATATCAAATTGAAATATGCATTTAGTATGATTTAAGCACATGAATTATCATTTAGTACCATCATTCAATTTATTAAATATATATTATATATTTATAGTAAAATGACTATAATATGCAGTAATTTCTGAGAAATAAAATTTTTAAAAGGTTAATTTATTTGTATTTAATATTATTATGGTATTTCTTAGAAAAAGTTGTGTGCCTTTTAATCTGACACCCTGGATTTCTATAAAATTATATTCTATATTTGTAATAGAAAAAGTTTTCATGAATATATGTAGATATAATATATTGAAAAATGGATTTTCATCATATTATTATAGGGTTTTAAGAATAATTAACCATCAAATACAAAAAAGTATCATAAATACTATAATCTTTATGAGATTAGGTACATAATTAGAAGGAATGAAATCAAAATATGGAATTAATTTATTTAATCTCAATAATAATATCATAACATCCTTAGACCTCTTACATCAACATAGTTTAACATGGGGAACACATGAACATAAGGATAAACTAAAATGCACAGTATGTGAATATTCATAGGAATAAAGCATATGACATTAGTTAGATTGCATAACATGATGAAATAAAATGGTATGGAAGAAGAATAAAAAAATTTAATCACATCATATCTATTATGGAATTATGTAATTATGTCTATACAATAATGAGGATATAACATATAACATGACATAAACTTAAGTCAAGTCTAACTATGAAGACTATATCACATTGTGGACAATGTCCCATAATGGAATTAGGATTACTCACTATCCCAATGTGACATCTCAAGTGACTAAACATTACCCAATGAATTAGAGTGAATTCAATGAACACCGATAATAAAATGTTCATGAATATGTGTTCTACTTGAAGATTCAAATATAAGGAATAAAAATAAAGGTTCCACATAGAATGAAATGGGTATCACAATCATGTCTCAAAGGATATCCAACGGTAAAAACACAATGATGTTTATAAGAGAATGAATCTAAATCAAAATTTGACATTAATAAGGTGAAATAGGTTTTGATCATGATTTATATTGTCATATTGAAGTGAAAACATGTAAAATCAGTGTTTACGAAATATTAGAAATGAGATACTTTAGTGTGGTTTAAGAGAAAAAATAAAGAGTCTTTAATGAAGAGAAAGGAATAATTGTTTTTTTTAAAACAAGTAATGTACTATGATAGTTTCTCATTAAAAAAAATAATTTTTTTAGGAAATGATTTTTTATGAAAATAATTAATGGATTCTTCATATAAATTGGTAATAAAATGGAATGTTCCCTTTAATTAGGATAGCTCATTAGGAGGAATTGATAAAGGAACCTTTTAAAAAAAATATTTCTCCATAAAATAAGTATGAATGTATATATTTATATATTTATATAATTTATAAATTTAATATGGATTAATTAAATAAGAATAATTAATAATTTAAATGTTCCAACAGAGAGAAATCATAACACAAAGATAATTGTGAGGTTCATCGAGAACCCTTACCTTATGTCTGAATGAGTTTTTTCCTTGCACATAATGTGTTGTATTATCAAATTCTATTAATTAGTAATTAAATTATAACCACATAATCATATCTTTTATTTATTAAAATTTATTAAGAAAACATTTTTTCTTTTCTATGGGTTATAATAATTAATTTTTATTTCTTGGGGCGTTCATTTCATGATTTTATGATCAATTCGCTGGATTTATATTATACCGGTTCTTTTATAGAGGAAGAAAAACACCAGAAGTGGAATTATGTGATATTGGTTCACCTCAATAATTTTAAATTGTACCCTTTATCATTTTTTCTTTTTCAAATGAGGACTATTAATTATATAGAATGTTAATGATAAATGTTATGTTTGTTTTGGTGGTTTTTAGATCATCTTGAGATCGTTTTATTTTATTATTTAATATCATTCCTATATATCAATTACAAAACAAAAAAAATGTTATAATATAAATTTTAATATAATTTGTAATCATTATAATATTTTTATGACCATCCATGATATTACTAATGGAATGAAAAAACTCATTGTCCAAGAAGGTGGTGAATTGACACATAACAAACTTTGTTTTCATTTACGGAATAAATATAGAAGTGAAAATACATGATGATGATTAATTAATTAACATAAATTAATTCTATTATATATATTTAACTAGAGTTATTATACACTTTTGGATGTGATATGTTAGGGAACAATAAGAAATAAAAAGAAATTATAAGGGAAAGAAGAAATATTTTACCTCTTGAATGTCGTCTCCTTGAGAACCTCTTTAAAACACTTGTTCGTGGTATTTTATTGTACCATTCAGACTAGGTTTTTGGGAAGTGGTTTGGGAGATTTATTGGGAAGAAGATAGGATTATCCAAGGCTTATAATTATTGAGGTGAATAAGTGGTGATGAGTGGTGTTTATAGTGGGAGGAGAGAGGTATTTTTGATAAATTTATTCATTTTTTTATTATTTTGGATCAAAAATATCAATAATGTTGATTATTATGACTAAATATAGTAAATATTTCATGTGAGTTAGAAATAATGGTATCTATATCATCCATGACTAATATATTCATGTATTTGGTTTAAAATGTAAAATACCATAAATTACCATATTTCACTATTCCCCAAAAATTAACTTTTTTTAAAAGAATATAAAAAAATAACTTTAAAATTAATAGATATTTAGATATAAAAAATGGACTCTATTTCCTAAAAATTATTTTATAAATATAATTAAATTAAATTTTAAATAAAATATTCATTTATTAAAAAATATTAATTTTAATATTATAACCAATTTTATGACACTTGGAAAATATAAATAGGGTCTCATAAAATTAACTTATAATCATATGAATTTTATTTATACTAGTTTATGTCACTAAATTTTCTTTAAAATACTTAATTTAATTGTAAAACTGTAAATAATCATTTATGTTTTACAAAATTAACAATGCTTAATTTATTAATCATAAAACATTTACTTACTTATAACATGATTTAAATAGATCTTATTTTCAGTTTTAATATAACGAAATTTTACTTATTCATTCATAGGTGATGTTAGTATTCTATTGGCCAGATTACTAATCTTAGTGTTCATATTACTATTCCAGTGGTCTGCTTACTATTCCATTGGTATTGTTTCCTTAATATTAATGTACACCACTTATTTCATTATTAATTTATATGAATAATGATCTTATTGGGTTATCTGTGTGATGTATGTGTTTTATAAAAAATTATAATAAGTAAAATTTCTACTATTAAATTCTAGATACTAACATTCTGCCCTCTTATGAAATTAATCCCTTCTAATCGTATCTTACATTATATGTTGAAAATTGGGAGGGTACTACTACTACATTACTACCTCTATTTCTCATCTTGCCTCTTCATTCTTATAATTCAACTATGAACCATTTACAAGATTATATTTATGGTTGCATAGAACATTGTTTCTATGGTCTTAGATATTCATATAATTATCTCCATACAATATTTTTTCCCCAGGTTGTACCACCTACATATTCAGTACATTTTATGGGTGAGGTTTTTACTTACCCAGGAGAGATACCAAGAACAAATAATGAATTTTATTAATTTTTAGTTGAAGTGAAAACCGATATAACACTTTTTCATTGACATCCAGGACCACAAATAGGCCAATTCACCTTGGGCTAAGAATCGCTTTCATTCTAAACCGCATGCCTCTCTTCTATGGTGATATTTGAAGGAAGTATTTGTCTCCAAAATGGAACTCAAAATACATTCGATTGTTTTCACCAATGATATATTTCAAACTCATAGAAGATTCAATGTCTTGTGGAATTATTGTCCCATATGTATCATCTCCTACACAAGATTGATTCCATGTATCTGTTATTCTCCAACTTCATTCCAACAAGTGGGAGTTCTACATCACTCCCCATATAGTGCATTATATGGGGTAATCAGAATACTAAAGTGAAAAATATTTTCAAATGTGAATTGATCCAAGGGGAGATACTGATACCCTATATTAATGAATTCAATTAAGTATGATTCATGCATGTCCTCAAGTACTTTAAAAGTACTTTTAGGTTGTCCATGATATTGTTGGTGATAGGCCATGATTAAATTCATTATGTACTAAAATTATGTTGAAGACATCTCCATAATATATATGTGGACCTAGGCTCATAATCAAGTATAATATAAAGTGCCACCCCATGGAGCCTCAAAACATCCTACAGATATAATAGGGAATGTTTTTTATGTGATAAAAATTCCTGAATAGAAATAAAGTGTGTAGTATTGGTGAGTTGATTCACTAAAACCCATGTGACAATATTTTCATTAGATATCTTTATGGGACCAATGACAATGTACATAGTGACACTATCCCATTTTCATGTGGGTATTAGCAGTGGATTCATCCTTCATTTGGACTTCTATCCCTATACATGGACTTGATGACATGATAAACACCTAGAGATATAATCCATATTCATTTTATTCATATTGTCCAACTATAATATTCATAAAGACCACAGTAAATATTGGTACTTCCAAGATGGATGGGGAATGATATCATATGGAAATTATCCCATATATCCATCATTTTCTAATGTTATTATGGAACACAAATCTTAATTACTAACAAAATAACACCTTTATAATTGATGTGGAACTCAGGTAGCTTTCCTTCCTTTTTCTATTTCACCTTCTTTTATATCTCAAGGTCATCCTATTGTGCCTCCTTGATATATTCTTGGATATATGGTTTGGAAATCCTTATGGAATTGTATGATGTATTCCAGGATATTTTTATTTCTATACACATCCTTTTATTTTCCATTAATATAAGGTATAATACAATCCATGTCCTAAATAGAGTGGTAGGATATATTTTATTAAGAGTATCATCTGCCTTATTTCCTATCTCATGCTGATAGTGAATTGAGCTATCATAGTTTATTATTATCTCTACCCATCACACACTTGAAAAAATATGGCCTTTATCTATGCTAGAAAAGGGCATTAATAGTGATAGAAAAGAACTGTAAATCAAGCAAAAGATTAGGGTTCCCTTTTATCAATGCTCATAAAAGCACTGATAAAGACCCCTTTTTCTGCGCAAAAAAAGTGATGATAAAACTAAATAAAAAATAAAAAAAATATTAAAAAAATTAAATTCTCAAGTTGATTTTAATAGTGGTCGACACCCCCTTTTATTAGCGCTATGCAGACCCTCCCACTCTCCCACGTGCTGCATTATCCCCTGCACATTCCTCACTTGTGTGCACACCCCTGCTTGCACACAAACGTGAACCCATGACCTCCCCATAACGCTTCGGCACCTTTACCACTAAACTATTTAGTTTTTTTCTGTATTTAATGATATACCTATTTATATATATATATATTAATTCATATATTAACATAAAATCATATTAATATAAATATATGTAGGTATATTAATACATATATATTTATTCATTTATTAATATATATATATATCAGAATATTAATATATAATTAAATTTATTTTTATACATATTTAGTAATAATTTTTTATTTTTATATTTATTTTTATTTTACTATATATTAATAAGATTATTTTTAAATACATTTATAAAATATTTTTTTATGTGTGTTTATTAATAAATAAATAAATACATACATATATATATAACATGTACTCACACTCACAGACATACAAAGACACACACACACACAAACAAATATATTTACGAATAAATATATATGTGTGTGTATTTGAGAACCCCTAGAATGATAAAAAGGCTAAAACATCTAATCAAAAAGTCTATTTCAACTCTACAACCAAGTAAAAAAGATCCAAATTAAACAATATTCGATATGATAAGTGGTACAGGTCTAGAGGTCATTCGGATCAAAAGTTATACTTTATTAATGTTAGAAAATCATGGTATCGTGACTAAAAACATTGTTTTGGGGACACTATAGTCCTTTTGGTCCTTTAAAAATGTAACTGAATGTTTCCTTAGTTCTGTAGTGCATAGATTTCATCCCATGCTTCAATTTAATATGGTGTATAGCTCAAACAGGCACCCAGAACAAATGTTAGGACTGTTTGAAGTATGTGTTACATTTTCAACATATTATTGAAATTTTATTACTTTTTTTGTATTTTTTTTTTCACAAATTTGTTATTAAATAATTATTAATCGATGATTATTACCAAATTATTAAATAATTATATTTGTTCAATTTTTTTAAAGACATTTTCTCTAAATTTCTTATATATTAATTTTAATAGTCTAATTTTACATATCTAAAACATATTTAAATTATATATATTATATTTATATTAATATAAATTTATTTATATAACAATATATTATTTTTGATGATTTTTTTGAAATATAAACTTTATCAACACTAGAAAAAGCACTGATAAAGCCCCCACCTTTATCACCAAAATTATAAAAACCTTAATAATTTTGGTCCGATTTAACAATTCTAATAAAATTGTTGATAATGGAAAGGGAGATTTATCAATGCTAAAAAAATATTGATATCTGGTGGGGTTGCGAAAACACAGTTTTGTGGTAGTGTCATTTGTTGCAAGGTGATCTTCTTTTATCTGAATACCTAATTTTGGATCTTGAATTCAATATATATGTGACACATCTAATTATTGAGATAGTGTATATAGATTTTCAATGATAAAATCATTGTTTATAGCTTCAAATAAGGCATCAGGTAGTTCTTCTCCTATAACTTCATCTGTTGTGGTATATATCCTATCAAATTATTAGGATTATGGAGTACACAAACCAATACTAGTTTTGAATCATCATTGTATATCACAATACCTTTTTTACTTATTGGTAGTGTGGCAATAAGCAGAGTGATTAACCTTTTCTTGAGCTTCTAAAAGTTTTCCACACATTCTTCCATCCATATATACATGACACATTTTTTCTTAATAATGTAAGGGTTAAAAATCATGATAAATTACTCATATAATTTGGGTAGAACTAAGATAATTTATGAAAACTATGGATCTCTATTATAAATATTGGTCCTGGACAATCAAAACATTTATTTGTTTTATAAAGGTCCATATATATTCCTTTTCCATTGACAACATGCCCTAGGAATAATACTTCCTATATCTATAACGTACATTTAATTTAATTCTTATATAGTTTGTCCCTACTCATATTCATTAGAATAGTATTCAAATGACCATCTTGTTACTCCTTTCTCTTAGATTATACAATAAAATAATTGAGAAAGTCTACCACAATTTATTTGAGGTATAATCTAAAGACACTATTTGTTATGTCCATAAAATTTATTGATGTATAAGTGAGTTTGATTGGAATCCAAATGATCTTATAGTTTCCATAACTTATTAAAAGTTTAGCTGTGGGAATATCTTCTTTCTCCACCATTAAATGCTGATATGTTTACCGATGGTCCACCTTAGAGAAGTAATTGTCCTCACATAGTTGATCTACGAAGACATATATCCATGGCAGTGGATTATTGTTCTTTGTCATGGTTTTTTTGAGATAATAATAATCAATTCACATGTGGATTTAACAATCATAATTATTGAAAATTAGGATAGATTTAACCCATGATGTTGCACTCAGGCATACAAAAACCCATCCCAAATTCCCTTAAAACTAATTATTCTATTCATCAAACTCAATGGTTTTCATTCAATAAGGATTATTTAATTTAATAAGAGATCTAAGAATATGTTCTAGTGAAATCAAAACCACTAGGTCAGGATAAGGACCATAAAATTGTCCAAGGATCACATTTATAAGTCCCCAACCTTAAACAATACATAATCAAGAGTTATGATAATAAGTTTATATTTATTCACACCAAGTTCATTTTAGTTTTAGATAATGATATAATTAGGACATAAATCATAGATAATAAATCAAATATTACAAGGTATACACTTCTATGCACTATACATTTTTTCCATAAAACAAAAATATAAAAATAGAAACATGGTTTCATTTCATGTTTACACTTTATTTCTTTTCCATGATCTCATATTTTACTCTACTCTTCATTAAATCTTATAAAATAATTTAGAACTTGGGATGATAATAATGAACTCAGTAAGGGATACATAAGGAAGGAAAACTATTTTGCATGCCAAAACATGTAAACCATGAATTCATTATTATGAATTAAAACTTATCAAAATTATGATGTATTAAATACAATTCAATGAATATAATTTCATTTTTTACAATTTCTATAATAAAAAACATACCATAAAACCCATACAAATCACATATATCATATAAAGGTATATTGGGAAATTATCATACTCAAATAGAATAACCGTACGGTCGACTTCCACACATATCAGTAAATGGAATAGGCATACGACTAACTTCCATACCCGATGAATTATAGTTTAAAACATAACCATCATCCTTTGTTTATAATGGAACCTCCCATCATTGGTTTATCACGTGACCACCTGTCTATGGCTCATCATCTAACCACCAATCAAATATCCATGTACCATTATATAATAATATCCCAAAAGGTTGTAATTATCAACATTTCACTCATAAAATTTCATTTCCAATCACAAGAAATCACTTCATGATTTTTAAATAGAAAATCCATGTTCAAAACCATTTCCAATAAAAAAATCCAAAAAATGTGATAAAGAATTCTTTCTCCGTTTAAAAACATCAAGACTTATATATGAATCCAAATATCAAATAACAGTTATAGTGGTGGATAAGTCGTTATTGTAGCACATGTCAGAAAAAAAAATTCATTTTCTAAATAATGTTACCTGCTTCGTATAAATAAAATATTATGAAAACATTTGAATTAAATTAAAAGTCAAAGGTTCTGATTATACACATTATTGAAGAATGTGATGTATAACATCCAAATATGGCTAAATGAGTGGAGATTGAGATGATGTCCCTTACAGTGAGTTCAATTCATCACATATGTTTCTTGATCATCCTGAATGATCATCTGGGGTTAATTTAAAATTTATTTAGAACCATATATTGTTTATTATTCATTTTATATCATTAATTACCATGTTATATTAATTAGTTAATTACTAGAGATTAGGTCATATTTCTTGTCGATATTTGGTACTTGAGTAGAAAACCAACATGGTCTGATGTCACTAGTCCATATGGTCATAAGTCATTCATATTCATAATAATATTAATGACATTATAAGCATTTTTATAAATCAATTATACTTATACTTCATAAAATTATTGATCATTATTAAAAATTGACTACATTATAATCATGGAGACCATAAGGCCTATGTACGCATGAGTACTGATAGAGATGATATTTTCAATATATGTCATCTAAATTTCAATGATTTAATCCTCACCAATGTGTCTTTATGTGTGAAATTGTACCATTTTTGGAATTTTGTTGTCATTTCAACTAAATTTTGAAAATTCCCTAATTCTGGATTTTTAATTGATTTTCACAAGATCACTATTTGGTGAATATAATTTTAAATGTTGATCCAAATAAAATGATTCATTTTTTAGGAAGCCATGGAATAGAAGAATCATCTATGTCAACTATGCCATGTTCATAATCGTCCATCTGGAGGATCAAAGAAATAATTATTTGTAAAATGTTTTTATGGCCCGATCTGTGGTTCCCACATCAATCAATGAAGCATAAATCCAAATACAGGTGTCCAATGTAATTAATTCTACATGTAAATGAAATAAGACTCCAATTTATGCATTCTTGATGAGTTTCAAGGTCAATATCGATCATTATTGTACTACATGTGTGAAACATGTATGTGGGAGATGAAGATTCTCCTCAGGAAGAGTAAGATAGTTTGAGTAATTAATCCATAAACATTAAACCACATCTCCAACATAGCTTAAATTTTGAGGAAATACAGAGGATATATTTTAGAACAACTCTTGATAAGAGTCCAAATGTTTATTTGGTCGGGAGGGGATCCAAATACAAGCCCTCTCCGTATGGACAGAATCTGGAAAGAAGAATGTCCATCCCTCCTACCCATATATTTTCGTCTCATATTTCATTTTTAGGGGGGTAGAATTTATAGATACCTTGTTGAATATGGTGTTAACACTTCCTATAATGAATATTATGTGGACTGCTCAAGCGAAGCGAGGATAAGCATGATGTGGTTGTGGACGACGACAATTGACGGGCACTTCCTTTCGTGTTTTGATATTCATGTGTAATCTCTATTGCATCTCTCTTGAACATATATTTCTTGGATGACATCGGTTTTTTTCTTTCATGAATATATTTTAAACATGTTTTTTCAATGGTTTCCCTATTTAGGACGTAAAATAGTTGATTTACATATTTTAATTTCTTCGAAATGGGCTTTCCATTGAGCATAGTGACTTCGATTAGGTTTAATTATTTAGAGGTCATCATGTAATTGCATCACTTCTAAAGGGGGGAACAATCATATATTTGTTTTAATATGATATCCATGAAAAATAAGGTGTTTATTCAGAGGTATTTGGGCACGCATTGATGGATTCATTAGGGAGATAATTTTAAACAAGGAAGAGCGGAGTGTCCATGAGGTTTAAGCTTGTTCCTAACCACTATTTTGATTCTGGTTTCAAAATTATTTTATATCATATCAATATTATGGTTAATTTTATATTTTTCCTTACATTTAGTTTATGCTTATATTTTGTTCTTGAGCCTTTAATCTAATCCCCAAATTTTGTATTTTGCAAAAACAAACAAAACAAAAGTGACAATTTTGATACTCAAATTGAAACCTCCTCTAAAGACAATCCAGGGAAGAACATATTGAATTATTTATTGGGAAAATTAATTGATTAAGTATTTAATGATAAAGAATACTCACTTCTACTGGTGACATTGTCGGGGAGGTTTCTTGAGTTGATTTGTGTCAAAAAAAAATTTCATTACACGAAATTCTAACCCAGAATTTTTCCCATTGGATTTTGAGAGTGAAAGAATATTTTCTCTAGGGTAGAGATACTGAAAATCCCCTTGTCCCCTTGTTATTATGTGTGAAATTATATCATTGAACTTTAGATAAAATATATTGAAAAAATTCAACTCTATAAATTCCCCAACACATTACACTTGGGCTCCTGGATAAGTGAGCTTCAAAATCAAATCAATGTATAATCAAAACACAAACAAATAAAACTCACCAATTTACCCCCAAGATTCAAATTATATCATGACTCATAAAAAATTGATTCATGTTTTCAAAAAATTTTATTCAGTCCATTTCCACTACTATTCTCCTCTCATTCACACAAGAGACATACCTCACAAAAATTTTCTCTTGACAACCTAATATTGATTTTCAAAAAAGATATTCTCATCAGGAAACATGTAAGAATAATTATAGTATAGAAAAATTTCAATATATTCAGTCGTTGTGAGATAAGAAAATTTGATCATCATGAGGTATTTTCAAGGATTTTCTATGGCCAAAGGTTGATGGGATTCAAATGTCAAAAATTATAAGGCAGAATAAGGAGAGTTTGGATCCTTTTTTGAAGCGGAAAAAAATGCTTGAATCTAATCTTCACTCATGTGTGGAATCATCTTTACTCTCTTATAATGAAATTCATATTTTATCATCTCTATGAATATATTTTCCACTTCATTAAATTATTATTTTAGCAGCCGAAGTTACATTTCCCTTCTTCTTCTTCCTTTTCAAAAGTTTCAGATTGGGCACAGACTTCATCCATTAAGAGCTCCAGACAGGCACAACTATCTTGCATAAAGAGCTCCAAATAGGCACAACTCTCAGAAAAACATTTTTCAATAACAATAACATCTCTTTAGAGTTCTAATCACCACCAAAATCCACAATAGATGAAGTATCACACCACAAGTCATCTCCACCTCTCTTAAGTTCAACTAGATCATGAAAATATACTTACAGAGTATGTTGGAAAGGGAAAATGGCTTGTAATGTGGCTATCTAGAAGGCTTGTAATTGATAATAAGTGCTCAAGAAGGATAAAATGTACCAGGTGGTCCATTATATAAATGATAATCATGAAATGGGGCAATAAATCACCAAAAAATATCCTCAATAATTTCAATCACACTCATCTCAACCCTAATGTTATGACAGAAATAGATCAAGCACTAGATCAAACTAACAGCGACCGGTTCACTCATGAAAAGAGATGAATGTGAAGAAGATTAAAATTTTGTTCAAAATCCTCATGGTCAGCTAATTTTTAATATTATAGAGCATTAATGGAATGGAATTCAATATTAAATGGTAATTTCATTAAATTTTCACCATTTTTGACATGAAGTAGTGTCTTTTCATCATTCATTTATAACCAGATTCAGGGGATCAATTGGTTCACCCAATGATAGGGTTTTCAGTAATTACAAAGATCATCATGTAAGCTCACAAGTAGTTCTTAAAAATTTTAAATAAAAAAAAATTGATAAATAAAAGAACACACTAGAAATTGAAAGAGAGAGAAGTGAAAAAAACAAAAAAAACAAAAATTAAAATAAAGGAACAGAAAATCAAAATATAACATGAATGTTCCTCCACCACACATATTTTATGTAATTTCCTAATTATGAAAAAAATATTAATATGAAATTCATTAAATTAATGAAATTACAAAAAAGGTGAGAAAAAAAACACAACCTGAAATCCATTGTATTCTACTTCATGATGAAGGATCTCTTCCCCTAGAGGATCTTGATAATTCTCAGTAAACAGCATCAACCTATTCCCATTGACTATGAATGATGTACCTTTTTCGGGTTCATATATCTGGATTGGACTAAAAGGAAAAACATGAGTAACAGAAGAGGCATTGGACAATTTGGAACAAAATTTACATGGTAACAACTTTAATTTTGAAACAAAAACAAAACATTTTCCCCATCCTTAATTTTATTGATGAGAATCATCTCATCATGAAATTATTTTTTTCGTTCCTTGTACATCCGAGAACATTCATATGCATTATTTCAGATCTCCTCTTGCTCTTGTAAACACAATTTTCTTTCTTCTCCAGCAGAAAATATATTCATGTTACATGTTTTGACACCCAAAATGATTAGTGTTATAACTCAACCTAAAGCAGACAATCCTTTACATAGACTAATGTAAATGGTGACATGCGAATTGGGGTTTTTAATTCTGTCCAATAAGCTGAGAGTGCATCATCAAGTATAAAACACCAATCCTTTCTATTTGGGATTATTGTTTTTTCTATAATTTGTTTGATTTCCTTATTGGACATCATAGCCATTCCAGTTGATTGAGGGTGATAGGGTGTAGAGACCCTATGATAAACTCTATACTTATTCAATAGTTAATATAAAGTCTTTTTACAAAATAGTGCACATTGATTCGCAATAAAGTGATTTTGAAATCCAGTCCTTGAAAATAGATTTTCTTTCACAAACATGGACACAATTTTGGCGTCGTCAGATCTTGTGAGAATAGTTTATACCCACATGGATACATAATAATCTGTATGAATTATTAAATTATATCCAAAATAATTTGTAAATATCCCCATGAAATACATTCCCCAAACATCAAATACATCACAAAACCACAAATTTTTGTGTGGCATCTCATTTTTTTGGAAATTTTCCATTGAAACTGACTATTTATAATTATCCTGCAAAAATCAAAAGCATCTCTAAAAATAGTGGGCCAATAAATACCAGATTCATGAACCATTATTTTAGTGTTTTAGGACCAAATTTTCCTCTATTTCTAAATGCTGGATAAAAATTTAGGACAGATTGAAAATCAGAATTTCGAATGAATATCATAATCATTTGATCACTACCAACATGCCACAAGTAAGGATCATCCCAAATGTAGTGGTTTGAATCACTCATAAGAATAGAAATTGGATTATTGGAAAACTATTTGGGAACATCATCAGAAGCTATGTAATTTACAAGATCAGAAAACCAAGTCCTTTTAGTTTGACAAGCATACAACTCCTCATCAGGAAAAGTTTCCTTAGTTGGGGGATAGATCTGAAGATTCCCTTTCAAAACAGATGGTATCCTACTCAAATGATCAGCCACAAGGTTCTCACTTCCTTTATTTTCCATTATTTCGACATCAAACTCTTGTAATGGAAATATCCATCTCAATGATCTTGTATTAGAATCATTTTTCTTCATAAAAATTTGATTGCAGAATGATCGGTGGAAACAATCACCTTGGATCCCAGTAGGTAACATCTAAATTTTCCTAAAGGGAAGACAAAAGAAAATAGTTCATTCTCGGTTTTTTTTAGTTTCATTCAGAATGCTCTAATGACCTAGAGGCATAGGCAATCACATAATATTTCTTTTCCAACCAATCACTTAAAACTACCCCAATAGAAATGTCTGATGCATTAGTCTTGATTTTGAAGGGGAAGTCCAATATGGGAGGTTGAAAAATTGGAGGGGTTTTCTTTTTTTGTTTCATCTCCCCAAAGTACTATTTACAATTCTCATCAAACACAAATGGGCTGTCTTTATAGTGCAATATCGATAATTCATGTTCAACCTTTCCAAAATCTATAATGAATCACTTATAAAAACTAGCATGGCTATGAAAAGATCCCACATATCTAACATTTTTTGGGTATGTAAATGAATAAATGACCATAACTTGGGATTTATCAACTTGAATTCCATCCATAGACACAACATGGCCATGAAAAATTCTATTAACCACCATGAAATGTCATTTTTCAGAATTAATAACTAGGTTCTTATCAATGCACGTTTCTAGAACATGAACCAGAACTTCTAAACAACTTTCAAATGATGAGACATAAACCTTGAAGTCATCCATAAAAACCACCATGTATGTTTTTCAAAATTCTGAGAAAATGCTCATCATACACATTTGAAATGTTCCAGGAGAATTGCACAAAACCGAAGGACATATTCCTAAAAAAATGTTTGATATGTGAATATAAATGTGGTTTTCTCTTGATCCTCTGGTGGAATATGAATTTGTAAATAACCAGAGAATATATCAAGAAAACATTAATTTCTTTTCCCAGCCAGTAATTCAAGGAACAGATCGAGGAATTATAGTGGGAAGTGGTATTCTGTTGTAGCAAAATTGAGCTTCCTGTAATCAATGAACATTCTACATTTATTTGGAATCCGAACAATAAAAATCACACCAAATTCATTCCATGAGACAGTAAAGCCACCTTTTTTATGACAACATGAATTTGACTCACCGATTATCTATTAGAGATGCGACAAATAATTCCAGCAGCCAAACGGGGTTCGGATTCCTTCTTAACAATGGCTAAATGTGTTGGATTCAACCACTTTTGAAATTATCCAACTGGTTTTATATTTTCCTCCATGAAAATTCTATACATGCACACTAAGGTACTGAATCCAGTTAAATCAAATAAAGTTTATCCAGTAGAATTCTATTGGGTTTTTATGATTTCTAACAGTTGGTTCTCTTGGTCCTTTAACAAATCATATAAAATTATAACAAGATATGCTTCGTTTAATCTAGGAATTCATATTTGAGATTATTAGGAAGTGGTTTCAAATGTAACTCATCTGGGTTATTTTCATTGATCACAGATCATTTATCATAGGTTTGGTTGTTTAGGGGGCTCCATATTTTAATGGACATTCACCGTGATGATCAATTTCAATGTTCTCAGAATTAATTTCTAGTGGAAAAGAATCAATCTCTCCCAGGTGACCACTAGCATCACTATAGATTTTCTAAATGACATCTTCATAATTATTGAGATATATAGAATCATGGAATGTAGTCTCAACATTATAAGACTCATAATAAGCTTCCATTTGACTCTGTTGTAGATCAGATTCATCAATAAACAAATTTCCATCATTAAAAATAGCATATGGTTAATCATCATAGGAAAAATCAGGGAACATTTAGGGGAAAACCAATCAATCATGTTCACTTTAGGGGATGAATGATCCTGTTCTGGGTGATTTATATATGGATAAATATTGAAATGAACCACATCTCCTCCAAAATCTAGTGAATGTTTTCTCTTGTAAACATTGATGATTTATTTTGCAGTTTTCATGAATGGTCACCCTATAATGAGAGGTGAATGGGTACTAAACCAATCATCTTTTACATTGAAGATATTGAAATACACAAGAAAAATCATGTCTATCTGCTGAATGATATCATCCTCTATATCTCTAGTAGGATTGGTAGTACATCGTTTGGAAAGTTGAATGATGATCCTAGAGGGTTTCAATTCTCCATATGGATGACATGAGGAAACAAATGTGTCATTACATTGATGGAGGCCCCTAAATCAAGAATAACATCCATGAATTCGCATTTCCCAATGGTGAAAGTAATGGTAATGGTTCCTGGGTAATAAAATTTGATATGAAAAGCATGCTGAGTCAGGAATGAAACATTACTCCCTAATTTGACCTTTTCACCACCAATAAATTTTCTCTTGGGGGTTCACAATTCTTTCAAAATCTTTTCATACATTGGAATTTGTTTCACAGCATCAAGAAAAGGTATATTGACTCAAACATTCATGAAAGTCACCAAAACCTCCTTATACAAAACTTCTTAGTCACTCTATATCACTGGTGGTTCTCTGCTATGGTAAGCTTGTGGTGGTGTGGATATTTTTAGACTATTCTGGGCACTTCTTTGAGAAACAAAAGGACCAGACATTCTCTTCCAATCCCTCATTGTTCATTCAAGAAACAGTTCTTCTCTTAAAAATGTGATTCCATTTAAAGAACATTAATAATTCCTATAATTTCCATCAATGGTATTATTTTCAGTAGCATTTTCAACAGAAGGTTTCAGATTCTCAATTTATGGGGTATTAAATTGTTTTCCACTCCTATGTTCAATTTCACTAACATTTTCTATCACTTTAACTCTCAGATTCAACTGATTCTGTGACGGAAAACCTCCACTCATCTGATTTTTATGCAACTAAGATCAATGTAAATTTGACCCATTTGACTCATCATGGTATTCAACATGTTTTTTTGTTGATCATGTGTTTTTTTCATTGCCTCTTATTGTTTCCTTGTTTCTTCTTCATTATTAATATTTGAAATTTTAGTGGGAGGAGCATGTTGAATGATTCATCCAAAATGAAAATTGGCTTGCTCATTGAAATATAATTGTTTTGAATTTCATGATTGTCCTTGGAAGAAGCATCTAGGTTGTTCTGGCAGTCAAAATATTTCATTAGAGTGGTTGTTCTATCCTTGATTGAAATTTTTTTTTCCAAAATGGCCAATTTTGGTTTATTGAAAGGTTTTCAATGAAAAAAAACTTTACAGTTCTGAGAGGGTTCTTGATTTTATGGAAATTGGTCACTAAAATGATCATTGGAAGAAAAAAATCCACAGTGGAATTTCATTTTAAATATTGCTTTAGGTTTGGGTGGGGTTGGTGGGTTGTTGGATAACATCATTAACCTCTCCATGGTGGTAAGATTAAAAAGTTGACTCACAATCATGTTGTTTTTAGGACTAGAAATTGGGAACTCTTGGGAAGATTCCACATGAAGAGGGCATCTTGTTACAAACTATTGAGCATTTTGGGCCATTTTTTGCAATTAATGTTCTAGCAACATTAGGTGTTCTGTCAACTAGAGCCCCTCCAGTAGCAACATCAATTAGGATTATACCAGTAAGTAAAAATTTCTCATATAAATATTGAATCAAAAGTTGACCCCTGATTTTATGGTGGGGGATGCTAAAAAAATGTCTTTTGAAGCATTACCAATACTCATGCAATGTTTCACCTTCAGTTTTACCAATTCCACAAATCACCTTTCTAATGGAAGATGATCCTGATGTAGGGAAAAATTTGTCATGGAAAAGTTTTTTTCAATTCACACCATTCCCTTATCAATGTAAAATTTGAATAGAAAAACAATTCAAAAGAAACTCCCTCTAACGATAAAGGAAATGAAAAAAAATTCATTTGACTTACATCAACTCCTTGAGGATTCATGTTAACTAAAAGATAACTAAATTAATGAAGGTGTTTATGTGTATCTTCAACAAAAAAACCATTAAATTTTGGATGTTTTTGAATGAAAATAAATTTAATTTCAATCCTAGAAGGGGCATCAAGATATTCTGTTGATTTTTTTTAATTTTCAAGTAACAATTTCCATTTTTCATTGATCGCTATGGTAAGAAGCAATGTATTATTTTATAATATCATAATTATCCTAACATAATTAATATAATATTAATATTTTAAATATACATATATATATATCATACAATTTATGTAATGATTAAAAATGAGTCACATCACTTCATGGAGGTGATAGTTCACACGTACGCACAAAGGATTTTATCATTTTCATGTGCATGGAATGTAAGATTATATATTGCGTCCCGAAACGTATACATATAAAATTTCAGGATATTAAGAATAATTAATAATTAGAGTACAATACAAGGATTTTTTATTCTAGTGTCTTGGAAGACTAGTTACATAAACATAAAATAGAGGGCTAAAAAGAACACTTCTTTTTTTTAATCTCCATAATGATCTCCTAACTTCCATTGAGTCCTTACATCTGCATAGGGTACCTTGGGGAACACATGAACCAAGTGGTGAGCTGAAAATCCCAGTAAGGTAATTAACATAAGGATACATCTCAAGAACATGAGTTAGGAGTATTGAAATAATGATATCAAAAGCATGAAACGTATAAAATCATTTAATATAAGAATGGGATAATATAAACAAGGAATCGTATAAATGTGGAAGAATCATAAAAAAAAATTTTTTATGGGTCAACGCTAACCGCCAATCTTGTTTCCCATTTCAATATAGGTCAAGGCTAACCGCCAATCCTATTTCCCATTTCACTACCAGTCAAGGCTAACCGCCAATCCCGTTTCACATCACATCTCATGAGACATAACCTTACCCAATGCATTGGAGTGCTATCTGGGTGCACCCATCTCCAAATATTCATGAATATTCGTTTCTCATAAATAATATTTACACATTAATAATCATACATTATCGTCCATAGATAAACATAAGGTTACCAATGGAAAGAATTGGGTACCACAATCATTACATAAAACATATCCAATGGGCATATCACAAAAGTGTACATGAATGAAAGGGACTAGAACATACATGGACATTAATAGGGTAAAATAGGAATATAAAATGGCATGTGGTGTCAAATATATGTGACCACAAATAAAAAAATTTAATTTATAAACATTATCACTAAAACAATTTGTAAAGTTTTAAGGAAAACACTCTAGAGATTTTCAAAATAAAAGATGACATTATTTTATATAAAACCATAATTTAACCAAAAAGGTTTTACTAATAAAAATACTGATTTTATAAATACAATGGTGTTTTAAAACATAGGATATTGTTCTCTTGAAATTTGGTTAAAAATTTTAGAAGTCCCCTTAAAACTGGTTGGCTTATCAGAATGTTTTAAGGAGGAAATAATTCAAAATAAAGTATATTGCATGAAGAATTTGGTGAATGGGTCTTGATATAATAATCTTTTACAAATTATCATAAGTTATATGACTCACATAGATAGATAGTATTTCACTATTTTTAAATAAAGATAAGGCAACCCAAAAAACAAAGAAGGTTCAGGTAGAATTCATTACGATTTTATCGGCATGGTGTCTGGTGTGACCAAGAGGGATTGATGAGAATGAAATGGGGGTTTCTCATCAATTATAAATACATAGGGAATTATGGGGGAGTTTCATAAGAATACCACATCATTATCTAGTTCACATATAAAGGCATAATATAGAGGACAATCAGGATTAAGAGAGAAAAGGAGAGGATCCCTTAACATTAGTCTCTTGGTGTTCTCCACTTGATATTAATGACCTGAATAGTCAAATTAGGATTATTAATCAATATTTCCAGAACCATATATACATGTAAAATATTTATTATAACCTTTTTATCTTCATTTATACCCATTTTGAATGATTATAAGGTTCAATTTCATGGTTCAGGTCAGTTGTTTCCTTGGGTTTTATTGATCAGTTCACTTGTATTTAGGTTCTGATAAAATATCCTCTAAAAGTGGTCATCCATAATTGATGTGATATAGAATTATTGAATAAATAAAAGGTTACATGGTTTCAAAATTCTTTTAGTTAATTGGAGTGAACGAGAACCATGACATAAGACATTAATGATAAATGCTTGAATTAATTATAACGATTTTACCCATAATTAACTTGTTTTGAATTATTATTTGATATCATGAGTGTATAAGGATTATAGAACCATAACTTGGATATATAAAATATATAATAATATGGTTCAACCCTAACTTAAATGTTTTTGTGACCATAAACAATGGTGATAATATAAATTGATAAACTGGTGTCCTAGAAGGTGCCAAATTAGCACATCTCTAACGGTGCTTTCATTTCATTCAAATTAATGAGTGGGGAAGGAGAGATGATAAAGAAATATAACATTATTAAGAAAAAATTCCATTACATGTATGTTAATGGATTTATAATAATATTATGGTGAATTGAGGTGAGCAATGAACTAAAAAGAATGAATGTAAAAGAAAAGAATAAATTGGGAAGAGAAATTTTTCCTCTTCAGACTTTCTCCATTTAGAACCTCTAAAGGGAAGAGGTTTTTTTATTTTGAAGATCCTAGGATCTTTTGGACGTGGGGAAGGATTTGGGGAGAGATTTGGGAAGAATAATGGAAAGACACAAGGCTTGAGAGAAGTGATGAAAAGATGGAGTGAATGTGAGTTTTATATTGGAGGAGATGAGGGATTTCATAATATTATAATAATTAATTTATTATATCTTCCCAAGACAAGGAATATTAACTATTCCATGAAGATGAATAGTAAATGGGTCATGTTAAATATATCCACGGGTTGTGACATCATCAATAATGCTAGTAATAGCTTATTAATCTTATAATGTATATATACGTTAAATTATCGTATTGTACGATTATCAAAAATTCAAGTATTTCAGAAAAATCCCAAAAATTTACCCTAACTATTTTTCGACGTATAGAGTCCAAAAATGAAGTCCATTTTAAATGAAATTTCTAAATATATTTTTTAGTAATTTATTAAAATCATATTTTATTATAAAAACCAGATTTAAAACATGAATAAACTCATTCTAAAACATAGGTATATTTTTCTTCCAACGTGAATGATCTTTGTATACTATCATAGATGAGGTTATTATTAATTAGGGAATATCACTATTCATATGGGTATGTTACTATTCATCAGGGATGATTACAATCCACCAAAAATTCATATTTTCATATCAGAATCCAAAAAACAACTTAAACACAACCGCGTATGCCGAATTATTTAAATTCCAACACAAAAGTGTCAAACTTACATTTAGAGGTCACATAGCATGTAGTAGTTCATTCTGTTTTGTTTTCATGTGATTTTATGACATACTTATTGGAATGGAATTTCCATTAAAAACATTGGGTCGTTACATTCTTCCCCCCATATGAAATTTTGACCTCAAAAGTTAGTTTTACATTCTAGGCCGTAAATAGGTGAGGGTTATTTTTCCTCATGGCCTCATCTGGTTCCCATATAGCTTCTTCAAATTATTGGTTTCTCCATATCACTTTGACCAGGTGTGTTGTATTATTTCATAGAACATTGTCTCTACGATCTAATATCATTACTGGTTGTTCCTCATAAGAAATATCATTCTTCAATGGTACCACCTCTGGATTGAGTACATGTGAGGGGTATCGTATGTACATTCTCAAGAAGGATACATGGAAGACATCATGTACTTTCGACATCGCAGGTTGATGTCCCAATCGATAGGTCATAGCTCCAACTAGATCAAGGATCTCGAAGGGGACGATGTACATGGGACTTAACTTCCCATTCTTCCCGAACCTCGTGACCTTTTTAACAAAGATACATGTATAAATACCATGTCTCCAACTTTGAACTCAAGGTCCCGATGAAGGTTATTTGCATAACTCTTCTGTCGACTTTGGGAAGCCTTGATATGCTGCTGAATGGTTTTCAATTTCTCCACTATTTCTCTGACCATTTCAGGTCCTAGCAGCTTACTCTCACCAACTTCATCCCAACATGTCGGTGTTATGCACCTTTTCCCATAAAGGTCTTCATATGGTTCTATTCGGATGCTCAAATGAAAACTATTTACTGTAAGAGATTTCGAATAGAGGAAGATGTTTGTCTCATCCTACTTTTAAGACCATAGAACATTCTCTAAACATTTCTTCCATTGTCTGAATAGTTCACTTATACTGGCCATCAGTATGAGGATGATAGGCCATGGTAAAGTTGAACTCAGTGTTTAGAGCATGCTGAACACTATTCCAGAACATTAACGTAAATTTTGGATCCTCATCAGATACAATGGATAGTGGTTCTCCACATAGCCTTAGAAAAATTATTGACGTAAATCCATGCAAGTCGATCCAATGAGAAGTCCTCTTGAATTGCGATGAAGTGAGCTATCTTTCTAAGATGGTCCACAATAACCCTTATAGCACTGTTCCTTCTAGATGTCCTTGGAAGTCCATTGACAATGTCCATGATAATGTTGTCCCACTTCAATGTTGGTTTGGATAGTGATTGCATCATCCCTTTATACATTTCCTCTTAGAATCCACTTGTAGACATACCAGACATCTTGGATTATATTATGTGATCTCCATTTTTATATTGTCCCTATAATAGTGTATTTGAAGATAACAATACATCTTTTTTCTCCTTGTGAGAAAAGAGAAGGTTGAACTATGTGCATCATTTAGAAGCTCCTTTGTCAAATGGTACACATAGTCTTTACCCCAATCTTACAAATCATTTATCAATCTTGAACATTGAACATTTTCCATTTCTAACATCTTCAACCCTCTGGTGAATCTCCACATATTCACTTTGATCATCTTTTATTTTCTCCAAAAGGGATGGTTGAGCAATAATTTGAGAAATGATTGATTATGTTTCTACTATAATTATTCCTATGTCCTTACATAGAAAACCTATGATGATTGGGTCCTTTTCAACTCTCATTATTGATAATGATGCAGGATCCTTCCTACTTAGAGAATAGGCCACCTTATTTGCCTTACCAGTATGGCAGTGGAATGAGCAGTCATAATCCTTGATGAGCTCTAACCATATTTTCTTGTTCATATTAAGCTCTTACTATGTGAATATATATTTGATACCCCTGTGATCATTATATATCTCACACATTTCTCCATAGAGATAATGCCACCATATTTTCAATGTAATGATCGTGATTGCTAACTCCAGATCATGTGTGGGATAGTTTTTCACGTGGATTTTCAACTATCGCGAGGTATATGCTATCACATTATCATTTTTCATTAGTAAAAACATAAGGGTTTATTTAAATCTATTTATTTTGGATATATAAAGTCAATCCTTTCCTAGAATTGTTTCAAATTCAACAAAAGTGAGAGTTATATTATTTCAAAGATGAACAATTTCATAAACCTCAACATGTGGTACATAGTCATAGAAGTTATCCCCAAGTGATATACAATCCTTTTCATTAGTGACTATATGTTCCTAGAAAACATTTAAGATATTATTATAGGGTATGAACTGAAATACATCATGTCATACATAATAATTACAAAGAGGTTACATGTACTTCAGTCATCAGGATCTATCTCAACGTTGGACTTGCATTGTCCCATTACCCTTGGAGATTGTTGATGCTCATCATGATTCTCATCCGTTCTAATGGAGCATTTTCCTAGAAAATTTCCTACCTCTCCACATTCACGAAGATGAATATTATAAGGTACATTTGATATAACATTATCTCCATTCGTCACATTATCCATTTTTTATAGAAATTTTTATTTTATGCCCCACCTTCCAACATTTAAAACATCTCTTAGTTCCTTTGTGACATTATCCTTGATGCATCTTTCCACACTGTTTGCACAAAGGAAATTTGGTCTTCTTTCCTTTATCACCTTTAGCAGATGAACTTATTTTGTAACACCCCAAGCTTCTACAGCACACTTCTCTTTGAATAATGTGATAGCGTGTGTTGTACGCAACACCGAGTTCTAACACACCATAACTAATCAAAATAGCCGTCATGAATAGTAATACCTACTTTTTGAAATTATATATATTTTATATTTTAAAATGGACTTCATTTTTGGATTCGGAATGTCGAATTTATCCTAAGGTGGTGTTTTGGTACTTTTCAGATAACTTTTATATTTTGATGAATAGTGAAAATTAATAAATTTTAATTAAAAACAACTTTTTAAATAAAAATAATTAATAGTGATAATTTATTAATTAGAGTGTTTTTAATGTATATTGGGAATTTAATTTAACCATTTAATACAATGTGGGTAATTGGACATAATTTTACAATTAAACCGGTCGTAAACAAGTATCAATCTTTTGATAGTTATTATATCTTAAAAACACGCTTTTTGTTTTGACAGCGAGAATTAATTTTAAATTAATTTCTGCCACTTCTTTGTTTTGAATTTGGAAAAATGGATTCCATATTTGGAATCAGTATTTTTAAATTGTGTAAATAGGTAACTTTTATTTTTGGACATTTTGAATAATTACTTCGGTAAATATTTTATTTACCATGGTTAAAGGGTAAATCCGGTAAATAATGGTTACAAAATAATATTATAATAATAAAAAATTTCCCTAAAACATTACTTAACCATATGGGTTGATACAAGTTCGACCATAGTCATCTTTGGGTTGATTTGGGGACCCCATGGTGCAACTTGTAAGTGACAGGGACACTTTATTTTAATTAAGTAAAAATGAATACAAAAATGACACAAGCATATATCTTTTAGAAAAAAAATTAAATAGGGTTATATATGTTTTATTTTGGACTATAAATATTTATTATAATTATAAAAATATTTCCTACATAATGGTATTTTATTTATAATTTTTAGACATTAAATATTTTAATTTATATATGACACAATGGTGATGAAGTAATTACCATAATAGTGAAAAATTAAAATGATTGATATTGTAGATACCAAAATAAATATAATTTGAGATTTTTTATAAATTAAACTAATTTTATAAGTTAATATGACATGTTAGGAATGATTTAATTACTTTTTTTGAAGTAATCATTCTGTTATTATTTTTACAAAAATCAATTATTGTATATTGTCAGAATTGACATAAAAGAGTTTTTAAAACAAATAGTATATTATTAATTGATATTAAATTAATTAAAATCTAAGGTTCGGCAGAGAGACTTTTATCATAATAGGTGTATCATTAATGCACTACTTGGGGGCCGCATTGATGTATATATTAATTTTATTAACCATATAATATAAAAATACAAATAGATATTGTAAAAGTGAAACTAATTAACTAAGAGTTAATACTTAATGATAAAGTTAATATAGTAACCCAAACCTGTCTAAATTCTATTGGTTCAGGGTAATTCGACCCATCCCAACCTTAATCTTTAAATAATCATCTTTGGAGCCATTAGAAATTGAATATGAATTTATTATAAATTAATATTTCTACCTTTTCCAAAGGTGCCCCTCACCCCTCTTATAAAAGGGAACTCACCCTTCTCATTACTTCACACATTCAAAGCCTTTTGGATCATCCAACCTCTGGCCATATACTCTTTAATCGTCCCTCAATCCATCCTAGAGGCCTTCCTTTAGTCAGAAATCCAACTTAAGGATCCCTTTTGATCAAATCAATAGGAAGAACCCAATAAAGAGATAATCATTTCACCACCCTTTTTCAAGTTCCTTTCTTCTTCCACTTCCTCTTTATTTGTTGTTACCATTATAAAATAATAAATCCAGTGTCATATATATACTGTTATGTTATTATAAATATGGTACAACCATATTCATTATTCTATCCATCCTTTGAATAACATGTCACCATATGTGCGTACGTACGACTTACCGTCTCCACATCGTGGTGTAATTGTTATTCAACAAATTATTATTTGGATGGGTATAATAATGATGTGTAATTCATGTAAATAATAAATTTAACATGATAATGATTCTTTATATATGATATAACATGAAATTATATATTATTTTAATATCAAAAGAATGATATTGTCGCTCGTGCGTACGTACGGACTACCGTCTCCACGGACGCGATGAGATTCATTCTCCATCGTATCAATTCAAGTATAATTCTCATTTGATGATTAATAATAGTATATAAGGATTTGATATCATTATGGATATGATTAATATACAACTTATCCATTACAAACATGACTTATGTAACAAAATATATAATATAAAATGAGTAAGTTAACACCTGAAACAACAATAATACTAAGATATTATTAACAAATCAATGTTAAAAGATCATATATGACATCATATTAATGTATATGATTATTTTATAATTTAATAACAATTATTTCAACATTATATAGGAGGTTAACCTACCCCAACCAAGGAAAAGTACAAGTAAAGTTTATTTCACATTTTCTTCATTATCCGAGGTTGTTTATACGTAATAATCTACTAGGATCTCTTTATCATCCACATCCATGTTTTTAAAAATGTATCTCAAAAAAAATTTAATATTTAAAATATTATGGGTTAAAGTCATTTATACCCTTGTTTGACTTTATATAAGAGTTTTGTAAATGAATATTTCCGTCGTTTTCCAAACAAGGTGCTTTTTAACCTTTTCGACAGAATTAAGGTAAGAATGTTTTTTTAACTTATATGGCGGGTGCGGTTATTTTCCGCCATTATAAAATCATCGAAGCTTCCCTTACAAGATTATAATAATATTTTCAAAGAGAATGTTTTATTTTATAAATATATTACTCTTAAATAATTTCAAAATAGAAAGAGATATTTCTCTAAAAAAAGTTTTGATTTCATCTATGTCAACATCCTTTGATGGAATTTACGCATATTTGAAGTTGATTTATTATGATACAAAACATCTATATTATATTGAATGTTTTGTCATATGTTTGACTATGGATATTCTATTTTTATACCATTCATAGTTTATGGTGAATGTATTGGCATTTTATATGCTAGTTTTAATACGAATGTTTATGTTATGTTTAAACCTTTTCATATGGGAATTCATTGGACTTAGTATGTGATGGGTGGAGCCTGATATAGCTCCTCGATGCATCAGTTGGTGTCATGATACAAACTAGTGTCTTGACATAAGGCCTTGACAAAATCTTATTTGTAGTCTTGGTACGAGGCCTTGGCTATGTGGTTATGATAGTCTGGAATTATGAATTACATCATTATGAAAGTGGTTATTGATATTGCATGTGATTATTCGATTAGTAGAATATCCATGTGAATATGTAAATGATATTATTTCATTTTATTTTTCCATACTATGTTGAAGTTCATGTTTAAAAGGCTTTTGTTTTAGTTATACACTGCCTTAAATGTTTATTCTTATTTATGAATGTTTCTGCTATATTGTTATCCTTACTGGGTATTTGAGCTCACCCCTTTTCTATGTTTTATTTTTCCCAGTATGTAATGATGTAAATTATGAATGACCTGCATGGATATTATGAGGGGATAATAGTTTGGACTATGAAGACAATATGCTTTTGTAGTAGTTTTTCAATTTATAATGTAATGTAAAACTTTATGAATATATCTATTGTTTCCAAGGCTACTAAACCAATCAGTCTCTCGATATTTGATCTTTCTTGTGATCATGATAATGTTATGTAATAATGCACCGACTCTAGGTTACTGGGTTCGGGGTGTTACAGTTGGTATCAGAGGAAGTTTATTACAATCCTTGGAAGCTAGATTTAGATAAACTCTAATTAGAGCACGTAGACCTAAGATGAACTTCGAGGATTAGTATAGAAGATATTCCTAGAATTTTGGTATTGTAGAGATTTTGTGAGTTTTCTGAGAAATACATCCCTGTCTGGATACGAGCAGCTAGAGGAGGCTCTGGCACAGATGTACCTAGGGGTAAAACCTGAAAACACCACTTGGAGCTAGACTCGAACAGGAACTGGTGCACGACAAAGGGCCTTCATGCACTGTTGGTTACGACACTCCCGGGGGATATTCTTATGATAAATCTAATCTTCTTTAAAAATCATTATTAAGGGTTTATGAGTATATACTTCTTCAAAGAAAGATTTTTTATGATTATGGATGATATCCATAAATAGTTCAATTTATGTTATGTGTTTTATAAGTATGGAATTATGTATTTTGATTCATAAACTGATCTAGTTTATGCCATTGTTTAGAAATGTCACCTAGTGGAAGAAATGGAAACCTTATCAATGCACACACTCCATGTAGGAATTTCCCTCCTGCTCATGATAATTATAGTGGATCTGGTGATGCAACTGGTGCCGATCAGCTAATCACCATACTGGGGCAACTCACTCAAGCTATGAATAATAACCTTACCTCTATGGAGCACCCTGATCCGTACCATGGAGGATCAATTTTAGATTGATTCATGAGGCAACAACTTCCAACGTTCATTGGGAGTACAAATCCCTTAGTATCTGAGCAAGGGATAAATTCCATAGAGAAAATATTTCAGGCTTTGGGGAGTAGTGAATGGGAAAAAGTTATCATGGCAGTTTACCAACTCACTGGAGATGCTGATCAATGGTGGTCATTGATTCAAAATAAGAAGGAAGATGATGAAGTATAAAATATGGAATGGAGGGAGTTCAAAGGTATGTTTTTAGAAAAATAAATTCCTCGCGACCATCGAGCAGATATGGAAAGGCAATTTCTGAGTTTGAGACAAATGGAGAATGACAATGTCATAAAGTATGAGGCCAACTTTACAAGGTTAGAAATGTATGCTAGATATTATATATGTAACCCAACAAGTAAGATTGATCATTTCTTTGATGGGTTAAAACCATTTCTCCGCCGAGCATTAGTCTCACAATCCTTCTCATCGTACGAAGACATTTTCTCATGTGCTATCAAGACCGAAAAAGAATTCTCTAAGTCTTATGAATTTAAAGAAAAGAAAGAGAAGAAGAGACCTGCTGATCAATCTGGGAATGGAAATCAGGGGAAGAAGGGAATGGTTTAATATCCATCATGTGGTAAATGTGGTAAGAAACACCCAGGTACTTTCTTGAAGGGAACGAGAGTCTGTTACAAGTGTGGTGAAAAAGGCCACCATGCTCGTGACTGCAAGGGGAAGAAGGAAGCTACCAATGTTTAGTGCTACAATTGCAGGGATATGGGGCATTATGCAAATGAATCTACTATGCATCAGGAGAACTTACCTCTTAAAAGCCCAAGGGATCAAGGGCAAGCTTATTCTATCACTACTGCTGAGGTAGAAGCTTCGAAAGACGTGGTGGCAGGTAATTTAATGGTTTCCACAAGTTTAGAAAATGAATTATTTGATTTTGAATCATCACATTGTTTCATATCTTCCCAATATTCTATGGAAATTAGATATTTCCATTTTGATTTAACAAGGGAGTTCTCAGATAAAACTCCTAAGGGAAGTATCATTGAAACAATGTTTTGTGAATCAGTCCCCATTAAAGCCCATTAAATTTCTTTATCTGCTGATCTCATCGTCATACCCATGATTGAGTTTGATATAATCCTCTTTGTGGACTGGCTTTCGGAATATGATGTGAATATTTATAGTAAAAATAATGAGGCTACGATTCATGATGATGATGATAAGTAACACCTTATCTTTAGAGTAGAATCGTCACCACCTAATTCTTTTCTAGATCCACCCCCAGTAGCTCAACTAAATTCAATTATTGGAAAGGAAGAGAATGAAATGACTATGGGTGAGGAAAGGAATGTTTATATAGAGGATGAACCTGTTGTGAAAGAATATGTAGATTTATTTTCGGATGATTTACCTTGACATCATCCAGAACGAGAAGTTGAGTTTTCCATTGATTTAATTCCTGGATCAAGGCCTATATCATAGAACCCTTATAGAATGGCCATGGTATAATTATTTGAACTAAAGAAACAACTATAGGAATTGAGTAATAAGGGATTTATTCGCCCTAGTGTTTCTCAAAGGGGGGCCCCTGTTCTTTTTGTTAAAAAGAAAGATGGATATATGAGGTTATGTATCGACTATAGGGAGATCAATGCTATAACAATAAAGAACAAGTATCCCCTACCTTGCATTGATGATTTATTTGACCAACTGCATGGAGCTCAATACGTTTCAAAGATTGACCTTCGATCTGGATACCATCAGTTGTGTGTAATGAAGGAAGACATTCCGAAGACAGCATTTCGAACCAGGTACGGGCATTACGAGTTTACTGTAATGCCTTTTGGATTGACTAATGAAACCTCTGTATTCATGGATATGATGAATTGAGTTTTCAAGGAGTATTTCGATGAATTTTTGGTGGTATTTATTGATGATATCTTGGTATACTCTAAAAGCTACGAGGATCATGAAAGTCACTTGCGCATTATCCTGAAGACTCTGAGAAGACCTGAATTATATGGGATGTTTAACAAGTGTGAATTCTTACAACATGAGATTTCTTTCTTGGAAATTTTGTCTCTAAATATGGAATCTCTGTTGATCCTTATAAGACCATGTCAATCCATGAATGGCCAGCACCTACGAGTATAAAAAAGGTACGCAGTTTTATTGGTTTGGCAGGTTATTATCGATGTTTTGTCCAGAATTTTTCCCTGTTGGCTAACCCATTAATGAAGCTCACACGTAAAGGGGTTAAATTTTTTTGGAAAAAAGAGTGTGAAGAATGTTTCGATGAACTAAAGAGATGATTAGTCAATTCTCCTATATTGACTCTACCATCGGGGAATGAGGGGTTCATTATTTATAATGATGCATCGAAGAATGGACTTGTTAGTCTCCTTATGCAGAATGATAGGGTTATTTCCTATGCATCACGACAGTTGAAAATTAATGAACAAAACTATCCTAATCATGATCTCGAGTTAGCAGTTGTGATCTTTTCATTGATGATTTGGAGGAACTACCTCTATGGTGAAAAATGTGAGATTTATTCTGATCAAAAGAGTTTGAAGTATATTTTCTCACAAAAATAAATCAACATGAGGCAAATGAGATGGCTTTAATTACTCATGGATTATGATTGTACGATCCACTACCTCCCGGGGAAAGAAATCAAGGTGGACGATTCATTGAGCAGAAAAGATCATGGAGTTTTTAACAATATGATAATTGAATGGGATCCAATTTTTATGGATCTAGTGAAGATGGACATGGGAATAACCAGGGAAGGGGAAACATCAATTCTTTTTCAAGTGGTTGAAAAACAATATTTACTAGAAAGGATTAAGAGTTCTCAGACCGATTATGAAGTATATCAAAAGAAGTTTAAAGATGTGAATGATGGGAGATTGAGAGACTTTGTGTATGAAGAAGGAATTTTGAAATTCTGGAAGAGACATTGTGTTCCCGATATACCTGATTTAAAAAGGGAATTACTGGATGATGCTCATAGTTCCAATTTCTATATACACCATGGGAGAACCAAAATGTATATATATTTGAAGGAACATTTTTGGTGGGACAATATGAAGAGGGAGATTTCTGATTTTGTGTCAACAAGTACGGTTTGTCAACAAGAGAATGCTGGAAGGAAACTCCCTAGAAGAGTCATGGAACCTCTTCCAATACCAATGTGGAAATGGGAGAATATTATGATGGAATTTGTCATGGGGCTAGCAAAAATCCTAGAAAGAACGATGAAATATGGGTTATTGTTGATTGTCTTACCAAGTCATCACATTTTATTGCTATAAGAGAAGATCTACCATTGGAACGTCTATCAATACTATATATTAATGAATATTTGAGACTTCATGGAGTACCCCTATCGATTGTTTCTGATCGTGATCCCCATTTTACTTCAAGATTATGGAAAAGTCTTCAGAAATACCTGGATACTGAACTTCTTTTGAGCACTTCCCACCACCCCTAGACAGACGGACAATCATAATGGACTATTCAAACCATAGAAGACATGTTGAGATGTTTCTCACTTGACTTTCAGGGTATGTGGGATCATTATTTACCTTTGGTAGAATTTTCCTATAACAATAGATTCCATTCGAGTATTCATATGGCACCATATGAAGAGTTATATGGAAAGAGATGTCGCACACCAACCTGTTGGGATGACGTTGGTGAAAGAAATCTTGTAGGTCCAGATCTAGTAGAGGAAATAATGGAAAAGGTGAAGGTAATCTAAAATCACATCAAAGCTGCTCAAAGTAGGCAGAAGAGCTATGCTGATAATAGAAGTAAGGATTTTGAATTTCAAGTCAGTGATCATGTTTTCCTGAAGGTATATCCATGGAAGGGAGTCATATGTTTTGGTAAGAAAGGTAAATTGAGTCCCAGGTACATCAGACCATTCGAAATTCTAGAAAGAATTGGGGTTGTATCTTACAGATTGGCAATGCTGCCAAGTCTATCCAATGTTCATGATGTGTTCCATGTATCTCTATTGAGGAAATACATGCCTGACCCAACGCATGTACTCAACTATGAAAAATTAGAATTGGAACCCGATAAATCTTATTGGGAAGAGCCCATCGGGATTCTTGATACGAGAGAACAAGTACTGAGAAACCGGACGACGCGTCTGGTAAACGTTTTGTGGAGAAACCATAAGATGGAAGAGGCAACGTGGGAACCCGAGGAACTTATGATGAAGAACCACCCGAGTCTTTTCATGCGATAATATTCTAGAAATTTCAATGACGAAATTATTTGAAGGAGAGGAGAATGTAACACCCCAAGCTTCTACGATACACTTCTCTTTGAATAATGTGATAGCGTGTGTTGTACACAACACCGAGTTCTAACACACCATAACTAATCAAACTAGCCGTTATGAATATTAATACCTACTTTTTGAAAATATATATATTTTATATTTCAAAATGGACTTCATTTTTGGATTCGTAAGATCGAATTTAGCCTAAGGTGAAATTTTGGTACTTTTCGGATAACTTTAATATTTTGATGAATAGTGAAAATTACTAATTTTAATTAAAAACAAATTTTTTAATCAAAATAATTAATAGTGATAAATTATTAATTTCAGTGTTTTAATTTATATTATGAATTTAATATTACCATTTAATATAATGTTGGTAATTCGGCATAATTTCACAATTAAACCGGAATAAACAAGTATCAATCTTTTGATAGTTATTATATCTTAAAAACACACTTTTTGTTATGACAGCAAGAATTAATTTTAATTTAATTTCAGCCACTTCTGTGTTTTGAATTTGGAAAAATGGATTCCATATTTGAAATCAAGATGTTCAAATTTTGTAAATAGGTATCATTTATTTTTAGACATTTTGAATAATTACTTCGGTAAATACTTTATTTACCATGGTTAAAGGGTAAATCCGGTAAATAAAGGTTAAAAATTAATATTATAATAATAAAAAATTACCCTAAACGTGTCCTAACCATATTGGTTGATACAAGTTCGACCATAGGAATCTTTGAGTGGATTTTGGGACCCCATGGTGCCACTTTTAAGTGATAGAGACACTTTATTTTAATTAAGTTAAAATGAATACAAAAATGACACAAGCATATATCTTTTTGAAAAACAATTTTTAATAGGGTTATATATGTTGTAATTTCGACTATAAATATTCATTATAAATATACAATTATTTAATACATAATTTTATTTTATTTATAATTTTTATAAATTAAATAATTTAATTTATATATGACACAATGGTGATGCATTAATTACCATAATAGAGAAAAATTAAAATTATTGATATTGTAGATACCCAAATAAATACAATTTGAGACTTTTTATGAATTAGACTAATTTTAAAAGTTAATATGACATGTTAGGAATGATATAATTAATTTTTTTCGAAGTAATAATTCTGTTATAATTTTTACAAAAATCAATTTTTGAATAGTGTTAGAATTTACATAAAAGAGTTTTTAAACAAATATTATATTATTAATTGATATTAAATTCATAAAAATATAAGGTTCGACCAAGACACTTATAACCTGATATTTGTATCAATAATGGACCACTTGGGGGTATCTTGTATTTATATAGTAAGTTTATTAACCATATAATATAAAAATACAAAGAGACATTGTAAAAGTGAAACTAATTAACTAAGAGTTAATACTTTATGATAAGGTTAATATAGTAACCCAAACATGTATAAATTCTATTGGTTGAGAGGTTTTAGACCCATCCCCACCTTAAACTTTAAATAAAAAACTTTGGAGCCATTAGAAACCCAATATGAAATTATTATAAATTAATATTTCTAGGTTTTCCAAAGGTGCCCCTCACCCCTCTTATAAAAGGGCACTCCCCTTTCTCATTACTTCACACCATTAAAGCCTTTCTGATCATCAGAACTCTGTCCAAATACTCTCTCTACTTCCCTCACTCCATTATAGAGGCCTTAATTTAGTTATAAAGCCATCTTAAGGAGCCCTTTTGATCATATCAAAAGGAAGAACCCAAAGAAGAGGTAATGATTTCACCACCCTTTTTCAAGTTCCTTTCTTCTTCCACTTCCTCATCCTTTGTTGTTACCATTCTAAAATAATAACTCCAGTGTCATATATATACTGTGATGTTATTATAAATATGTAACAACCATATTCAGTATTCTATCCATCCTTTGAATAACATGTCACCATACGTGCGTACATACGACTTACCATCTCCACGTCGTGGTGTAATTGTAATTCAATAAATTATTATTTGGATGGGTATAATAATGATGTTTAATTCATGTAAATAATAAATATAACAAGGTAATGATTCTGTATATATGATATAACATCCAATTATATATTATTTTAATATAAAAATAATGATATTGTTGCTTGTGCGTACGTACGGACTACCGTCTCCACGAACGCGATGAGATTCATTCTCCATCGTATCCATTCGAGTATAATTCTCATCTGATGATTAATAATAGTATCTAAGGACTTTATATCATTCTCTATATGATTAAGATAAAACATATCCATTACAAACATGGCTTATGTAACTAAATATATAAAATAAAATGATTAAGTTAACACCCGAAACAACGATAATACTTAGATATTATTAACTAATCAATGTTAATAGATCATATATGATATCATATTAATGTATATGATTCTTTTATAATTTAATAACAATTATTTCACCATTATATAGGATTTTAACTTTCCCCAACAAAGGAAAAGTACAAGGTAAGGGATATTTCACAATCTCTTCATTATCCGAGGTTGTTTATACGTAATAATCTACTAGGATCTCTTTATCATACACATCCATGTTTCTTCAAAATGTATTTCAAAACATTTTTATTATTTAAAAGAATATGGGTTAATGTAATTTATACACTTGATTGACTTTTTATAAGAGTTTTATAAAGGAATCATTCCTTCGTTTTCCAAACAAGGTGCTTTTATTCCTTTTCGACAGAATAATGTTAAGAATGTTTTTTAACTTATACGGTGGGTGCGGTTATTTTCCGCCTTTATAAAATCATCGAAGCTTCCCTTAAAAGCTTATAAGAATATTTTCAACGAAAATGTTTTATTTTATAAATATATGACTCTTAAATTATTTCTAAATAGAAAGAGATATTTCTCTAAAAAAAGTTTTGATTTCATCTATGTCAACATCCTTTGATCGATTTTGCGCTTATTTGAAGTTGATTTATTATGATACAAAACTTCTATATTGTATTGATGGTTATGTGATATGTTTGACTATGGATGTTATATTTTTATACCATTCATAGTTTATGATGAATATATTGACATTTTTTATGCTAGTTTTAATACGAATGTTTATGTTATGTTTAAACCTTTTCATATGGGAATGCATTGGACTTAATATGTGACGGGTGGAGCCCGCTATAGCTCCTCGATGCATCGGTTGGACTCCTGAGACAAACTAGTGTCTTGGCATAAGGCCTTGAAAAAATCGTATTTGTATTCTTGGCATGAGGCCTTGGCTATGTGATTATGATAGTCTAGAATTATGCATTCCATCATTATAAAAGTGGTTATTGATATTTCATGTGATTATTCGATTAGTCGAATATCCATGTGAATATTTAAATGGTATTATTTCATTTTATTTTTCCATACTATGTTGAATATGAAGTTTAAAAGGCTTTTGGTTTAGCAATTCACTGCCTTAAATGTTTATTCTTATTTATAATAGTTTCTGCTATATTGTTATCCTTACTCGGCATTTGAGCTCACCCCTTTTCTATGTTTTATTTTTCCTAGGATGTGAAGATGTAAATTATGAATGACCTGCAGGGGTATTATGAGGGGATAATAGTTTGGACTATGGATTCAATATGTTGTTGTAGTAGTTTATTACATTATAATGTAATGTAAAACATTATGAATATATCTAGTCTTTCCAAGGCTACTAAACCAATCGGTCTTTCGAGATTTGATCTTTCTTGTGATCATGCCAATGTTATGTAATAATGCACCGACTCTAGGTAACTGGGGCCAGGGCGTTACATCTTTGAGATTTCATATTTCTCCTCCTTGATGAATTTGGGCTTTTAAATAGGTTCCAATTGTTTATTTTCATTTTCAATAACTGATTTGGAATGTTTACAATATGTTCAACATGGGATCACATCATCTCAGGAATATCATTATGGTGGTTGTCACATTGCCTATCACATTGATTGTTGACACACATTCTTCATTTTCCTGCCAATATATATGAAATTAGATCATACAATCATGGACCTTGAATACTTATTTATTGAGCATAAAAGGAAACTTTCAACATAAAATGATAAACTTAAATTGAATATGTACATCCTAACTTGTGACTCCATAGATTAAAACCTAGGTTATCGTCGATCTATTTATTATCATATATTTTTATGGTATTTATTTCACTTAATAATGGTTTTTACTGAGCTCATAAATCTACCAATGTATATCCCCCGGGAGTGTTGTAACCAAGAGTGCAGAAAGCCCTGTTGTCATGTTCTAGAATACCCAGGGTCAAGCCATAAACTCATTATTGGAGTTTTTACTCCTAAGAAAATTTGTACCATATCCGCCTCTACCTGCTCGTATCCAGACACGATTGTATTATCTTGATAAACTATATACTATATACTTAACAATATTTAGGGATATTTTATTATACATTTTCTCATCCTTAAGGTTATCAATAAGGTACTCTATTCCTAATATGCAAAAATAACTAGACTATGCCGCTGATACAAACTATAGAGACCCGATCCTATTATATTTAACATTTCCTGATAATAATAATAATTAATCATCAGAGTACAAGCCAATGACCATTTAGTCTAGTGTCTTGGAAGAATATGTACATAAACATAAAACATGGCGCTAAAAATAACACTTCTTTATTTAATTTCCATAATGAGATCCTAACGTACTTTGAGCTCTTACATCTGCATAGGGTACCCTGGGGAACACATGAACAAAGGGGTGAGCTAAAAAGAAATGTAAGGGAATGAACACACGGATACATCTCAAACACATGAGTTTGGAGGCATGACTTAATGATATCAAAAGCGTGAAACTTATAAAATCATCTAATATAAGCATGGGATCATACAATCAAGGAATCATATAAATGTGGAAGAATAATAAAAAATTTGTATAGTATGGGTAATGTCTATCCAACAATCTCTTTTCCTATTTCAGTATGGGTCAAGGCTAACGTCCAATCCTGTTTCCCATTTCATTACGGGTCCAGACTGACTGCCAATCCCTTTTCACATCACATCTCATGAGACATAACCTTACCTGATGCATTGGAGCGTTATCTGGGCACACCCATCTCAAAATATTCATTAATATTATTTCTAAATAAACAATATTTCCACATAAATAATCATACATATTCAACCATACATAAACATAAGGTTACCTGTGGAATGAATTGGGTACCACAATCATGACATAAAACATATACAATTCGCATATGACAAACGTGTCCATGAAAGGAAATGATTAGAACACACATGGACATTCATAGGGTAAAATATTCATATAACATGGTATGTGGTGTAAAATATAACTGACCACAAATAAAATAATCTATTTTAGAGTCATTAGAATTAAAACTTTTTTGTGCAGTTTTAAGGAAAACACTCTAGAGATTTTCATATAGAAAAGTGGAGATTATTTTATATAAAACCAGAATTGAACAAAGAATGTTTTCATAATTAAAAATAATGATTTTATAAATACAATGGTGTTTTAATATATTGGATACAGTGCTCTTGAAATTTCGGTGAACGTTTGGGAAGTCCCATTAAAACAGGTTGGCTTATCAGAAAGTTCTATAGAGGGAATCATTAAAAAAATTGTATATCCCTATTTGAATGTGATAAAAGGGTATTGATATAATTATATTGTACAACATAACATAATTTATAATAATCACATAGACATATTAGATAACACCATTTTGAAATAATGATAAGGCAACCCTAAAGAACAAAGAAGGTTCGAGTATAATTTGGATATATTTTATCGGCATGGTGTCGGGTGTGACCAAGAGGGATTGATGAGAGATAAATGGGGTTACTAATCACTTATAAATATATGGGGATGAATGGGGGATTTTCTTAAGAATACCCCATCATTATCAAGTACACATATAAATGCATAGTATAGAGGAAAATCTTGATTAATAGAGAAATGTAGAGTATCCCTTACCTTAAGTCCGTTGGTGTTATCCACTTCATATTATTGAACTGAATAGTCAAATTAGGTTCATTAATAAATAGTTACAGAACCTTATAATCATGTAAAATATTTTCTATAACCTTTTTATGTTCACTTATACCCATTTTGATTGATTATAATGTTCAATTTCTTGGTTTGGGGCTCGTTTGTTTCCTTGGGTTTTATTGGTCAGTTCACTTGTATTTAGGTTCGGATAAAAAATAAGATGAAAGTGATCATCCAGAATTGATTTTATATAGAGTTAGTGAACATAAAGAAGGTTACATGGTTAAAAAATTCGTTTGGTGAATTGGAATGAAAGATAACCATGACATAGGACATAAATGATAAATGCTTTTATTATTTTTAGCGATTTTACCCATAATTAACTTGTTTTGTATTATTATTTGATATCATGAGTATTTAAGGATTTGAAAACCATAAATAGGATATATAACATATATAATAATCTGTTTCAACCATAAAATAAATGGTTTCATGACAATAAAAAATGGTGATGAACGAAATTGATAAACATTTGTCCTTGATTGTGAAAAATTAGCACATCTCAAACTGTGCTTTCATTTCATTCAAATAAAAGAGTGCGTAAAGAGAAAAGAAAAATAAATATACCATTAGTATAAAAACATTCCAGTACATGTATGTTACTGGATTTATCATAATATTATTGTGAAGGGATGTGAGGAAAGAACTAAAAAGAAAGAACATAAAAGAAAAGATGAAATTGGGAAGAGAAATTTTACCTCTTGAGACTTTCTCATTTGAGAACCTCTTATGGGAAGAGGTTTTGGTATTTTTAAGAGGCTGGGATCCTTTGGACATGGAGTAGGATTTGAGAGGAGATTTGGGCAGAACAATGTCAATGCACAAGGCTTGAGAGAAGTGAAGAAAAAAGGATGTGAAGGGGGGTTTTATAGTGTAAGAGAAGAGGGATTTCATAATATTATAATCATTTGTTAATTATATCTTAACAATAAAATGAATAGTAATTATTCCCTAACCAAGAATAGTAAATGGGTCATGTGAATTATATCCAAGGCTGGTGACATCATCCATGATTCTAGGAATAGTCTATTTATCTTATAATGTATATATATGGTAAATTACCGTATTTTACTATTCATCAAAAATTCATGTATTTCAGACAAATCCCAAAAAATTACCCTTTCCATTTTTCAACATGTAGAATCCAAACATAAAGTGCATTTTTAAGAAATAATTATCTAAATATGATTATTTATATATTTTATTATCAAAAACCAGATTTAAAACATGAATTACCTCATTCTAAAACATAGGTATATTATACCTCTAACATGAATGTTATTTTTATACTATCATAGGTGAGGTTACTATTCATTAGGGTATATCATTATTCATAAGGGTATGTTACTATTCATCTGGGTAGGTTATTATTCCCGAAAAATTATGTTTTTTTATCAGACTCCAAAAATCATCTTGAAGACAACCGTGTATGCCGTATTTTTGAAATTCCAAACACCGAAGTGTCAAACATATGTTTAGAGGTCACTTAGCACTTAGTAGTTCATTATGTTGTGCTTTCATGTGATTTTATGATATACTTAAGTGAAGGGAACTTTCATTGAAAAACATTGTGTCCTTACATTATAAATGATATATTTGAATCATATAATGATTAATAATTCATGATTATCACATAAATTAATTAATTAAATCATTATTACCACTCATGATATACGGTTTTGGAAAAGGAATTATATCTATTAGTGGATGTGATAAATCACATGTACACATGAAATATTAATTTTTGTCCTATTTAATGGAAGTGAAGGTGGATTTAGGTGATGATATTAACATAATAATATCTCAATATATTTAGGATAATGGAGTTATTATTTATTCATTCATGAAAAATATTTGATGGATGTTTATAATGAAGTAAAATAAAAATAATTAAATAAAACTGTATCATATTATATAGACGAAAGCATTTCTTAACACATTGAAAACCTTACGGGGGTTTTATACAAAAAATTAGGCTTCAAGAAATTAGGGACGGATTATAAGAATGTATTTATGAAGATAATGGATGAAAAAAATGTTTTGAAATTGTGAGTAATAGAGGGTAATGAGTTCCTTTTAATAGGAGATCGGAGGGTCACCCTTGGAATTATAAAACGTACTAAATTAATAAAAATTCAATTTTGATTCTTGAAAGGATAAAACTAATATATTTTGAATATAGTATTCATATGGTTAGAAATATAATATTATAGTTATAAATTTAAACTTTTTGAATAATTTATGATCTTTATCTAGTTTTTAAACATTTATAACTCATACTATTATATCATAAAATTTACAATTTTTGAGTAAAAATAATTACTAAATGATGAAAAATGACCAATGAGAGAGTTATTAAGGAAATTTTTATACTTAAATAAACATCTTGTCGAAAGCATCTATTTTTATCAAAATTTATGTCATTTGATTACATATTTTATATTTTATGTTATGAATTACATCAATTTTTACACTATTCATTATTTGACTTTTAAAAAAAATTATAAAAACATGAATCCATCAATTTTTTAAAAAATCTATAAAATTTTAAAGGAATCCAAAAATTCTATCAACAATTAAAAATATTTATTTTAATATTTATTTTAATATATTTAGTAAAATTATTTCATTCTTTCATTGATAAATCTATTACTCCACCTTTTGGTAAGTAGTTAATTTAATTTTTTATTTGGTAAAAAATATAAATAAATTACCTTGATATATTAAATATTTTTATATTTATGAGGATTTTTTATAGTAAAATATAAAAATTATATAAACCAATATGAATATTTTTTAGTAATAAGAAACATATTTATGATATCGTTGGCTTTACATTATATTAAATGATATAAATGTCATAATTAAACCCTAGTGTATTCTAATCGTAATAATTTCATCCCAATGATTATCCCTATTGATAATAACAATCCAATAATATTAGGAAAAGTGGTAGGGTAATTTTATGGTATTATAAATATATTTATATCATTAATTACCCCATATTACTTTAACCCTGGAAAATAATATACTAAAGTTACAATTCACCAAAAATTATTTTGATCATATTAGACCCCATTTATCATACTTAGTACAACCATGAATGGAAATTTTTCTCATTCAATTCAACAAATTTGTTAAATTAGGTTTACCAATAATCCCATTGATGGATCGAGAAAACAAGGGTTTTAAGAAATACATTGAATACTAAACATAGAATTTATATTTAATTTTCATTTGAAAAATCATCCTACAAAATAAATTGGAATAAATTATAAATAATTCATTTAATGAAATATTAAAACCATTGAAAATTATAATCTAATAATATTAATAAATTATAAATAATGGTAGTTTTGAATTAAAATGTAGTATCTTCCATTCTTCATTAAAATAGGATTTTTATATAAAAAATAAAAAACATTAAATCAAAGTAAATTTTTATATAACTCTTATAATGTAATAGTTGGTTTTTAAAATAGAAAATATAAAATTAAAAAAAAATTATATATATAATAAATTTTAAATAAAAATTCCATAAAACTATCATTGAAAAGTACAATATTATTTTATGATTAAAATTGGATTTATTCACTTTTAGGACACTAAAATTTGTTGAATGAAAATAAAAACATTGAATAAAAATTTGTAAACATAATATAGTTTGTTCTATTCATTTGTTGTTAATACAACGACTAGGAAATAACTACAATCTATAATAATAACAATAATAATTCATTATTTTTGCTATAACATAGTCTTTTGTGTAATGTAAGATTTCAGAGAATCCCATTGTTGTATGCCAAGTATTATATTAAAAATTACATCTTATTTAATTTAAAAATAATTTCGTATTCATAAATGTTAATAAATATGAAAATATTTATTGCTTAATTACCGGGTAAATTACATCCTTCCCCCTTTTAGAAATTTCTTCCTCACATTTTTATTCACTTATAATATTTGTTGGGGGATAATTCACCCTCCTAGAATTTTCAGATTCCAATGTGGCCTCTTCCAGCATATGGTTTATCAATAAATATTATTACTGATTATTCTCCTTATTCCAAAACGTTTTCTACATTCCGTAAGGAATCTATGATGTTTGTCGCATATATGATATACTATGTTCCAACAGAAATACATTTAAACCCAAGACATGAGATGGATCTGGAATATATATTCATAACATTGAATCGTGAAATTAATTTAGTACCCAGGAAAAACTTGGAGGTAAATCCAATTTATAGGATACTGATCCATCTTTATCATGTATTTCATAGAGTCTAATGAACCTCTAATTTAGCATCACCTTCTTACATGAACATATCACACTTTTCTTGGGAGAAACATATTTAAAGACAGGATCACCTATCTCAAACGAATGACCCTTTGTCTAGGTATCTATGTAAATTTTTTCCTTCTCTATGCTATCTTCATGTGTATTTTAATTAAATTATCATAATCTACCATTTACTCAACCAATTATAGTCCAATAAATATCCATAAACTCAACATATCACTAAAAGATGGAGTGCGACACCGCTTTCCATATAATGCCTCAAATAGTGCAATCTGTATACTAGAATGAATACTATTATTATATGAAAACTCCAAAGAGATATATTTTTTTCCCAAAATCCATGGTAATTAGTTGAACTTGCACATAGAATATCCTAGATTTTTTTAATTGTTCATTATGACTACCCATCCAATTTGGGATTAAAATCTATACTAGATTTTAATTCTGTATCGAACGACATCTGAAGAACTTTTCCAAAATTTTGATGTGAACCTGGGATCATGATTAGTTACAAGAGAGGAAATCCATATAAACTGAAAATCTCTTTTAGATACAATCAATAATGATTATCTAGAGATAGTGTATCTCTAGGAATAAGAAATTGATATCATTTAGTCAATCAATCATCAATAACATCTATCATGTTATTACCTTGAGAATTATTTCTTAATACAATAATGATGTCCCTGTGTATATTTTACCATTACCAATCTAGCTCTCTTGAAGGATGAATTATCCAATTTGTTAACTGCTAATCAACATTAATTTATTGACCAATCAAACATTTGAGTGTAAAGTTAACAATATATCTTTTCATTCCACCCCACAAGTAATAATACTCTAGATCACTATAAAAATTAGTGCTACCCTAATGAACTAAAAATTGAGAACTACAACCTTCACATAAAAATTCATTCATTATAAATGAATCACAAGGAACTGATAATCTCATTCCATACCTAAAAAAAGTAGTTATCATGGATAAATCACAGTAACATACCCTTCGGATCTAATTATACCGTTTCTTAAAACTCGTTGTATTCCTTATCAAAATTCTAAATATTCTCTGATAAAGATGACAACATTAAAACCTATAAAAATATGGTAATTTCTTGCACCAACAAAATCCATGACAAAATTCATCAAATCATTAACCAAAGGATATTTTTACAAAAAAAACATTGTTAATGTAGTATTACTTTTTTTAATCAAAGCGTCAACCACAATATTTTTCTTCTGAGATGGTAATGAATCATTCAATCATAATCATTTATTAATTAAATTCATATCTTATGTCTCATGTTCAGTTAATTGTGAGTTAATAAATTCATTATACATTTTTGAGTAGTATATATTTCACACTTTATGCCATACAAATTATGTCACTAAATTTTTAATGCAATAACAAATCAGCTATTTCCAAATCGTATTTAGTGTAATTAAACTAATAAGGTTTCAAATGATGTTATGTATTAGAAATTACTTGACTATTCTTTAATACAACACATCATAGTCCATTCTATGAAGAGTCACTGTAGAAAAAAATTCATCATTCTTATATGGATGGTCCAAAACATTATCATATACCAATCCTCTTTTATGTTCATAAAAACAATACTCACATTATTTTTTCTTGATGAAATTAACTCCCTAATTTTTCACCATATATAGGGAGATAGATAATTGAGAAATTTGTCAATAAACCTTCGTTAATAACATCATAATCCATGAAAAATAAGACTGTATGTGATATTGGTTGGTCTTCGCCACTCATTGACAACATTTTTTAGATGGGTAAACATTTTTTAAAAATTTAGAAACAATATTACACAAGAATTATTTATTTACCACTAAAACACCCAATTACTAAACATTCAATATAGTTTTTTCTATTTTACGGTTTGAAAAAAAAATCCCAAACTGACATTAATGTTCAACCTGAATTTTAGAATACAAAATAAATATCATATATAAACACAACCAATATTTGATCCCAAAATGAATGAAAGACTTCATTCATGAGATTCATAAATTTAATAGGGGAATTAGTAATCAGATGATTATAACTAAAAACTCATAATTTTCGTACCTCATTCATAACACTATCTTTGGAATGTCATCATGATTCACCTTTAGATGATGGTACATGGATGTCAAGTCAGTCTTTAAAAAATAATAATCTCCATAGAACTGATAAAAAAATTTGATTTAAAGAAATAGATAATTATTCTTAATTTTAATGTTATTAAAGGATATATAATCAATATAAAGCCTCATTGAACCATCTTTACTTTTTACAAATAAAATTAGATCACCCCCTGATGAAGTGATTGGGTGAGTGGATCCATTATAAGTCAATTCATGCAAATATTTTTTCAATTCCTCAAATTCTATAAGATCCATTCGATGAGGGAGTTTAGAAATAGTATTATCATTGGGTTCTAAATCAATTTGAAATTCAACTTCGTAATCTAGAACAATGCAACAAAATTAACCTGAAAACACATCGGTTAATTCATTCAGTACAGGAATGCCACTAAAAAAACTATTTATTTCATATCAAGTACAAGAGTTTGACAACATTCATTTCTATCTTAAATCAATTTCATAGCTACATGGTATGTTATCAATGGTATCAAATCATTGAATAATACTTTTTTGGATTTTAAATCTATTTTATCTTGATAAAATGAAATCCAATCCATATCCGAAATGATATCAAATTCCACTATGGGATGTTGAACATGATTTTGAGGAAAACCCATCCCACTAGTGATAATAGGAAGATTTCAAAAAATCATGGTCGCTATAATAATTCAACCCATATTATTTACCAAAATTTTGATATCATATTCATGAGGAGATATTTCTAATTTACATGGATGGACCTCAAAAATTTATTATTGTAATGATTCAAAGTAAATTAAAGTATTGGAATATATTGAAAAGGACCATAAAAAACATTTCACCAATTCATTTGATGTTCCCACATCAACCATAGTAGTAGAAAATTATTTTATTATTCCCTTCTTTTATTGATCTTGCTGGTTTCCACCACATGTAATCAAATTTGGACACATAATGGTATAAATCCCTATCGCATTACACCGAAAACTTTTTACCACAAATTTTTCATTAATTTCCTGATCATATCCCTTATATTCCTGATCAATATGACAAGTATTTACACATCAGAATCACTACCTAGACTTTGAGATACATTCTCTAGGATTCATTTTACCACACTTCAAAAAATATGAGAATTTAGTTTTTTTTACCTCCATTCTTATTTGATGAAATTTTTTCCCATTACATTCCAATTTGAATTCTTCTTTTTCATGATCTTGTGAAATACATCATCCAGAAAAAAATCAATTTAGACTTTTTTAGCACATCATAAATGTTTTCTTTTTCATTTGAATAAATATGAATATAATTCCCTTCGATATTTCCCCTTCAATATTGAGTAAAATCCCTTTATCATATTTTCAAAATCCCAAATAAAATTTGGGATGTACCTTGAAAAATTGATTAATGTTTCATTATATTTAGCCATAAAATATTCCTAATTTTGTATCAATTTCAATAATTTAATTTCCATCCTATATTGAATATCATTAGGAAAATATTTCATAAGGAATACATTATTAAATTCATCCCATTCCATGGAATCAATCACTTCAGTTACTCTAATATTTTAACTCACTCACCACCACTGATCGGCTTCAACATCAAAATGATAAAAAAAAGAATGAAATTATTATTGTATCAGCACCCCCATTACATCAAAAATAATTTATAATGATATAATACTCCCTCAAGGCAGAATAGGGTCATAAGATCCTTTGAATGATGGTGGATGTTGCTTCATGAAATTCTCAACAACTGACACATTCCTTTGTGATTGATATGGTTAAACTTTTTCCTAGAAACCACCACTGTTTTTACCTAATCCAACTAATACATCACTAGAGAAAAAATTTAGTTTCAATTCTGATCATCTCAGGATACAAATTTTTATGGTTTATTTCCTTTGTCTTCCATCACATCACACCTACCCCATTTCTTATATGGAAAACCATTCTCAATAGACATATTTTTTATGCGGAAACATGGTAATCTTGAAATTCTATATCATTTTTATTTGACCACAAATATAACAAAATTTATGGATATTTTATTAATAATATTATAACTCCTAATGTTATCAAAACCAACATTTGGTACCATATATAATACCCCATCATTAAACATTACATGTTCTTGAGTTAAGTCTATAATTTAAATTGAATTCACATTGAGGATCTTTTACAATTTATCGATTCAGAAAATTAGGACATAAATCATACATAACAACTCAAATATTACAAAGTATAAACTTCAACTCACTATGGATTTTTCCAAAAATAAAAAATGTTTAAAAAGATACATATTTTTGTTTGATGATTAAATTTCGTAATTTTTCTTTGATTATATACTTGACTCTATTATTCAAATAATCATATAAATAAATTTGAATATTGGGAAGAAAATAAAAATATCAGTAATGTATACAAAATGAAGCAAAACTAGTAGTCTTGCAAAAACATGTATACTTTAAATTCCTTATCATAAAGTAATACATATCCTCTATTAGTAGTAGTAAATACAATTCAGTGAATATAAGATAATTTCATAACATTTTTTGGAACCAAAATATTAACATAAAACCCATAGAAATCTCAAATATCATGTAATGGTATCATGGAACATAATTATACTTAATTAGAATAACCATACGGTCTACATCCACTTATATCACTAAATGGAATATCCATACTACCAACATCAATACAAGAATTCAATTTATGTTATATCATAACCACCCATCAATGTATTATCATGAAACAACACATCTATGGATTATCACATAACCACACATCTTTCGATCATCACATAACCACCCATCAAATTTCCAATATCATTCAATACAAGAGAATCGCTGGTTAGTGGCAGTTGTTTTGCGTTTAGTGGCAATTAAAACGGCCGCTAATGTGTTTGATGGCGGTTTCTGTAAACTGCCACCTAATACGACGTCACCAATCTATTAATGGTGGTTATTTACATTTTGCGGAGTTTTATGGAAAGAATGTTATATTCCCCATTTCGCGGTAGTTTTACTGAGTTTAGCGGTGGGTTTTATGATCCCTGGACATCAGTTTATTCACGGTGGTTATAACCGCCACGAATGAACTCAAATCCAGCAGCGGTAAAACCACCGCTGAAGTCACCAAAACTGCTGCGTAATGAGCACCTATGATGCTCCTATGTAGTGGCAGTTAAAACTTCCATGAAACATAATGTTTTTTTACATTTCATGGTGGTTATCCCCATTTACCGGTGGTTTAAACTGCCGAAAATGTAAATTTAGCGGCGATTTAAACCACCGCGAATAGCTGACCTGAAAAAAAAAAAAATTTCTCCTACTGCACCACTCCCCTGAATGAAAAATTAATCCTAAGATACCATATTGTACAAACAAACTAAAAAAAATAAACATCAACCTTGGAAATCAGTATAGAATAAATTGAAAAAAATTAAGTAATGATTTACATGCTATATAATAATGAACCATATTGTACATACCAACATAAAACAAGAAAAATCAACCTAGGAAATCAGTATAGAATAAATTGAAAAAAATATATGATCGAATCGAATAAAATACATAGGTCCATTATTTGACTACTCTCCAAACATACATCTAGCCGATCATTCTTGATTCCCCATAATATATATCCATTTAAAATGGAACATTAGATCTACATGTGTGTCGGTGTTCCAATATTGGGAGTGAGCGTAAAACACAGTAAGATTTACCATTTTTGGGCCTCCTACTTTGTTTAATACCCCAAAAATACCATCACCACACACATCTACTATACAAGTTGTATTAGAGAAGGTTGTTTGTTAGTCTCACTCAATTCTTTATTGTGCACATTTATGTAACACTACAAATATTCTATTAACATATTTTATAAACAATTCATGATACACAAAAAAATTATATTCTATTTGATAATTATTTAAAATAATTATTGACAAACATTATAGTAATCACATTCTAAGCCTGGTAGGACGACTCTAAAATTCAATACACTAGTCATTTCAACACAATTTTAATCTACAGTGAATCATGTCACATTACCTTAAAATTCATGCCTTCAATTATATTTTATTTTATTCCTCTTTACTAGGATACAATATATTCCCCTCTGAGGTTGAATCCCAACTTCAAGAAACATGCTATTATTCTTATGAGATAAGAATCATATGAATCACTTTTACAAAATACATTAGTTAAAGACAATAGAATTAGATTCTTTATATAGTCCTTAATATTAAATACACCTCCTAGTATCACAATATCATATCCACCTTCCAGTTGTATTCCCCGACCTCTTATGTTGTCAGCCATTATCATCAAACTAACATTTATGACATTGAAAACAATATATAGGCCCTCTAATAGGTGTAATCCTCAACCATACCTTCTAAAAATTATTCATTGAAGACCAAGATGAAACTTAAGTGGAAACTCATTAAAAATTCAAACACTATCTATTTCTAGGTACCTTTCACATTGTGTTATCCTTCACAAAAAGTTAAGATTCTTGAAATATTTCTATTTACCATGAACATAAATGCTATGATGTATCCCATTAATTATTAATAAACTATGTGTGTTATGATTATATTTACAGAGATTCATATGATGCTCATCGCATGGGCCTGATCCCATCAATGTAAACACCTATGACCTCTATGTATGGCAAAAAATGAATAATTTCCTAACTATGTGGGCTTAATGAAATGAGTCATAAACATGTATTATATGTATTATTAACCTAAAAATAATATATTTTCATATCAATACAGATTCAGAGAGATCATAGGAATATCGGTAACTCATTAAACACTAGTATTTTGATATTATTCATTAAAAAATCATAAATCTATAAGGGAATCCAATAATTAAAATGATTCCGACCAAAGAATATTTAATGATCCCAAAATCTCATGCCATTTACCAATACATATTTTGATGAATCTATAGTATATGAATCACTAGTGAACACCTTTCATTGTAATTTACTTCAAAAAGGACATCCATACCAAATATTCATATACATGGAAGCCAATTAGAGGTTCTCGTGAAAAAATATATAACCTAATGTGAATCCATTAAAATGAAATTCGATTGATGAACTATAAACTCTTATATTTGATGATGTATTGATGTGTTCCTTCATTCTATTTCATTTTCAATACCTTCATCACATCATTTAATTAAATTTGAATCACCAAATGCACCAATTATGTTCAAGACCAAAAACAAGCTGATAGTACCCATAAGGAACACAATGGCGAGGCATGAAAATAATTGTTATGCCATACATAGGACTCAATTTCTATGAATATATCTTCCCCATACCATGACATACATTGTCTCCAACCCTTGAAAAATGTTTTCATGATGGTTCACACCTTACATCAAGAATACCATCTAAATGGATCTATCCAGACATTATATGACACTCATGGTAATCTATATGGAATAATTTCCCATAAGTTGTCCAACTAAAAATATTCTATGGAAAAACTATTGGTCAATAATTTCACATCCAACCTTTTTGTATCCTTTCAACATATCATGATAAAACATTCTTCTCTTATCATATTTATTTTGATAAATATGTCCCCCATAAAGTAGAAATCACCTTTGTACATCATTATGAGTATCATGTTCAATATATTCATTTTTATTAACATGTGACCTTGAGTACTCGTGAAGATATATAGTGTGTTTTTTCCGATGGTCTATACTAAAGAATCTAAAAGTTGATCCCACACGAGGATATCCATCCACTGACACTCAAGAGTATATTTATAACCCTACTAGTTTAAACACCCATGACACCCATTAGAATATCATGATAATATACTAGAAATGGTTACAATGCTCTAATATCTAAAATCATTAGAATCTTTCCTAAGTAGCTTTGGTGACTATAAAATTACAAGGGAAAACATAACCCACATGGGTGGGGGAATTTTTTATCATTTTTCCTCATCGTCATCTCTAATATCATTAATTCTATGGGATAACAACCAAATTAAGGATATCCCTCTTACAATGTAAATATGTGTTTCCTATTAGTGGTAAAAAAATTAGTATATTTCATCAATGTTAACACAATTAATGTTGGGAATCATGATTCTATTGAGAATGAAACAGGTGTGGATGAATCCACTACCCACTCACCACTAAAAATAAGTAAAACCATAGCAACATAATAGAATATTAATTATTTCAAATTCAAAATAGTATAACATGTGGAATGACTCATGTTTTTCAACAAATCAACAATGGGTTTAACTCCTAGTCATCCAAAATCTCTACTACCAATTCAAAAACATGACTAAATTAAATGAAGTATACCACACTTGATAAATCATGACATAAAAACATACATCAAAAATCAATAAAATTCATAAAAGGAAACATGAGAAATCAAGGAAATTTTAGGACACGAAATTTTTTGGTGGAAACTATGTGCCAAAAATGTTACATATACAAACCAATTATTCCCATATTTGTCCAAAAACTGAACAATACAACTACTCATGGTCCGATGATTCATCATCACCCTCACCACCTTCATCACCACTTTTTTTGTCCCTTGTAAGAAAATTATATTGAAAATTAAACATGCTTGTATATTTATATTAAAAAATAAAACCAATGAATGTTAGAAAACAAAATAATTTTTATTTTTTTGGTTTACCAACATACCACCAGTTGATGAACTACCACCAGTGGCATATCTACTCATATGTTGACATATTTCAATCAAATATTTCTGCAAAGTAGATATCTGATCCCCCTTCTGGTGAACTGTGTTTCCAAGAGAAACAATATCTTTCTGAACATCTCCAGGTATAGTCTAACTAAATAAAGGAGTAGATGCAGATGTCATCCCTTATGGCCTGCTAAAAACCTCAGATGGTACGGGTCCCAAACCCACCCCGTGCACTCTACCAGGATTCTCCTTCCCGAAGACATTATCAAACGGGTCCTCCTGGGAGACTGAGTAGGACTGCGCAGGATTGGAATCCCATATATCATTAATTTTAACCTATAAATCAAATAATAGTATATATTAACATAGAAAAAACTGATAATCGGTTATTATAACAAAACAATGACTTCATACCCCATCATCGTTAGAAGGCTCATTACCAAATCATCCATCCGATTTCCTGTTAACATCCAACCAGAGTTCAGTTTGGGATGATTTGTTCCCTAAACACTGTGACTTCATTAAGAAAATATAAATCAATAAATCAATATATTAAACATATAGTACTGTCTTATAAATATTTAAACTAATTAAATGATTACCAATGTCGTTCGGCTTTTTGAAAATCTTTTTGAGCCCGTAGTGTGGGGGAAGACTTTCTTAGCCTAGTTTGAAGCATTACGTCATGAGAGATCCTCAAATAAAAAAATGAAATTTAAATTTAATGTATTCAATGTCATTTCATCATCATATACATGTATAAATGTAAAATTAGGAAAATATAATAATATATATTTCAATACCATCCACTACTCATCACGATGTCTGTCAACAAAAACATTCCACTGTTCTTTTGGTACCCAGCAGGTAGCTTCTCATACATTTGTTGCATAGTAAACGAGGTATCGTTGACATCACACCACAATATTTATTTGGAATATTTCCATTTCTTACCTTTATTTTTCAACTTCCACTTCCATTCTATCACATCAGCGACTATAAAGTGGAAGAACATCTGTATACGAAAATTCATTTTGAACATATTAGTAACATGAAATTGAATTAAATCAAAATGTATAAATTTAACTTTATTTGAGATTCAAAAATATCTTTTTTCCAGCATGGAGGAATATTTCTCCAATCATCCTATGAAATAGGGAGGGAAATGGGCTCTGCTACCAGTTGGCCTAGAATCTGTCCAAGTAACCCAGTGGTGTCATCTGTCGGGACCCCATAAGAATTAAATGGCACGACTATCTTTTCCCCAGTCATATTACAAACATCTGAACATTTATCGTTTTTCTCCACGGTTGTATTTATTTCATCTTCAATGAGAAAACAATTAGTATAAACAAAATGAAATAAATTTATTTAATTAAAATTTTTACCAATGAAATTGACACTCCAATACAGTCGTGATGAACTAGAATGGGTGTGTCGCTGCCCCACTGCTGAGGGTCCTAAAGGGGGATTCAATGACTCACACTCTAATGGGACATCCAATGATGGTGTGAGATATGGTGCAGGGGGAGATGGTGTAGGAGTGTATGCATCTGGTGCCCTAGATGTTTTGGGGTGGGATCCAGATGGATCGTCGTCTATCGCAGAACTAGATGAAATAGTTTACCGCTTATTCAATGTAATTCTTGTAATTTAATCAAATAAAATTATGTTCAGAATATATATTTCAAAAAAATTATTCCGAACAAAAATTAACAATGATAACAGATGCCCAGTACAAACAGACAAAATATACATACCAATGATAATGAATGACTGCAGAAATGAAACAAGTGGTTGCTGAATAAATAAATAATTGTACATACAATCATTTTCCCCATCAATAATGTTGGTTTACTACTCCATTGCATCATCAAAATCATTTATCCTTTCTAGAATAATATTTTCAATATCAAGATGGACACATAATTCTGCTTCCTGTTATTGATTAAATTCAATTTCAGAGGTCAAATTATCCACTTCATCACCCATATCATACAATTCTCCTTGTATTAAATGAGAAACTACACTCCACCCATCATCGACAACATAATTCACATATTATACCATTTTAACTTGTGATGATAAGATATATGGATCATGTAGTTCACGATCACCAACATCCATCAAGTGAGAGAAGTTCACAGAAGTAAATTGTAAGGAATCCCTTTTAACACCTCTGATAATATCGAAAAAATTTCTTTTGAATAAAAAAATAGAAAAATGTCTGTTGTAGTTTAATTCAATAATATCATGAATCTTTCCATATTATTCCCCTTGAGAAAATATAAATATACCACTATTTTGTGTTTTCAAACCCACTTCACGATTGACTTTACGAAATCTAAAGACATTCAAATTATAAGCGTCAAAATTTCTAAGTTGTTTTAGAGGACCACTAGCAAGAAACTTCTAATATTCTCACACCTCTGCTCAATTATCAGTATTCATGATCTCAGAAAAGAAACATACTTTATTATATTTAAAAAATTTATTTGTCAAACTAATATTTGTAATTATTTCAATATTTATGAACATTCACGCCGTGCTAACCATTCTACAAGCTCTTTATTAACATATTTTTTTATATCATTCTCATTTCGTGTTCGGCCTCTCATTAGTCTATTTGTTTTTATCCTCAACTATTCAATAAATGGATATGAAATTTCACTCTTCAACAACACATATCTATGTAACTGTAATAATTCCAATTCAGTCAGTGTCACATTTGAGGTCCTCCCAACAGTTTGGCCAATAGCAGGAAATATTTTGGATTTCTGATGTATTTGAGAGTGAGTCTATGGGTCTTCAACATGTCCAATTTGATTAAATCTTGTCTCAATATCATCCAAGTATCGGGAACAAATGTTAAGACACTCCTCAGCTAAATAGGTTTCAGTAATAGACCCTTCTGTTTGAGCATTATTTCTCACGTATGATTTCAAATGCCCAATATATCTATGAAATAAAATAAAAATAATTATTAATTTAATTAAGTACCAAAAATTGTTTACATAACTGAAAAACATATAAATAAAGTACCTCTCAATTAGATACATCCATCGATAATGAACGGGGCCTCCTAATTTTGCTTCATCAGCCAAATGCATAGTTAAATGCATCAATACAGTAAGAAATGACGGAGGAAAGATCATCTACATTTCACAAAGGTTCAATACAAACAACTCATGGAGGTATTCATGATGAAATCGATGTAGAGATTTCTCACATAGTTGTCTGAAAAATGTGCCGAATAGGAGTACAACAACAATAATTTTTTCAGGCAATAATGTATGCAATTCCAATGGTAGTAACTGTTGTACCAATATATTTGAATCATGGATTTTCAATCAATGTAACTTACGATTCATCAAGTCAACACACCTCGAGATGTTACTTGAATAATGATCAAATACCTTAACATTATTTAAAATTATAAGGAATGTAAATTTATTCCTATTTTTCATTGCAAAAATTGCTAGAGGATACTTTCCAATATCATCTGGTTAGAGATCATGTTTTATGTTCATTGCTTGTAAGTCTTTATGTTCATTGAGATTCTCCTTCAACTTTCCATTATAATTAAGCAATGTGAAAATAAAATTGTCACAGAAAATCTTCTCAATATGCATCACATAATGATTATACTACAACAAATTAATTTCACAATACGAATTTTTGAAAAATATTCTTTTTTCTTCCATTGTTGCGTTCCGATTTCGCTTGGTGGTGCACGTAGGAACCATTTTCCGCTATCATTCAAATGATGAGACTTCCCAAATTCTATATAATCATTTTCAAGATGTGTCAATATTTCAGAACAAATTATAATCTTTGGAGTTGTTCTAAGATCAATGGAATCATTAAATTTTGATCTGATCAGTAGAAATCTATGAGATGCATCGAGAAATCATCGATGACACAAGAAGCATCATTTTATACTGTGAGGTAGCAGTTTGGGCTCAAAATAAAAATTAAAAATGAGGCAAGCCAAACCCATGTAAGTGTTTCAACCAGATAAATTCAAAATCCCATGGAGGTCACTAATGGTCGACATTAAAGCAGCGTGCATTTTAAACATTGTTTTAGAAGAATCATCAAATTTCCCAACTCCATTGCTCCATAACTCCTGCAATTAGTAAATAAAAAGCTGCATGTAAACATCAATATCATTTCCAGGAATTTATTTTCCAAGAATAATCATCGAAAGGATAACAGATGTTTGTTGCATACACATCCACGAAGGCATATTATAAGGGATCAAAACAACTGGTCAAATGCTATAACTAGTACTCAAAGTCCCAAATGGGTTGAATCCATCAACAACCAATCCCAATCAAACATTCTTAGGATCAGCTGAGAAATATAGATGTAATGAATCTAATATCTTCCATGATTGGGAATCTCGTAGATGTCTCATTAACCCATCATTGTTATTATCTACATAATGCTACTTCATGTATTCAGTGATTTTCGATGACATGAATAATCATTTCAATCATGGCTTCAAAAGAAAGTTACGCAAAACCTTTTTAGGTGTGTTCCATTTCTTCTTATCTAGGAAATTATGTTCATTCAGACTTCCAACATCACCGTTTTCCTTCCATATAGAAGAAGAAAATTTCTTTCAATTCTATCTCATTGAATCCTCTCCTCAATAAAGCATACAATCATTTGGACAGACATGTATTTTTGTATAATTCATACCAAGATTGTGAACAACTTTTTCATATCATAAAAAGATTCTGGGATTATTACTTTATAAAATGCATCAAGAATCAATTCCAATATCATGGACATTGCCTTATTTGTAATATCACATAGACATTTGATATGATACAACTTCAGCAGAAATGAAAGATTTGCTTATTTCAATCACCCACTATATAGCTCTTGATTTCCATCATCAACTAAATCATGAAACACAATTTCCACAATTAAGTTTTCTCTTAAATTAGGCTCCACATAATCAAGGGGAGGATCCAATGATATGTTAAAATCTTGATCTACCTGTGTTACAGTCTCAATAAAATCACTTGTCACGTTGAAATTTGTAGCACTCTCTTCTGGTTGTTCTGATATGTTTTGATGCTGATAGTGATGTCTTGCAGTGTCGAATGAATCATTTATGAGGTTTTCCATTTTATTTTCCATTGTGGATGAACATGGGACCTCATTCTATGGATTAACATCAGTGCTCAATCTTTCTGTAATGTTCGATTCTCCATGCCAAATCCAACACAAATATTTACCAAGGAATTGATTTATAATTAAATATTCATAAACTTAATCTCTCTTCAACCATGTTATGAATTTTTATTTAGTACATGAACTTTTTATTCTCCCTTCAACGGATCGATTATAAATTGCAAAATCTAAAAACTCATTCAATCCCTTAAAATACTGAGGTGTGTCCCTTGGTAATTTTATCCAGCTATTATCCAGGTATATCACAATGTTGCTACAAAAAATATACAATAGTGTATGATTATAAAAACATAATATAATAAAGATGACCCATTGATCATAAAGTTTGCATAATATAATAAAGATGATTCATTGATCACATTTGTAATGCCTCGACCCCAGTTACCCAAAGTCGGTTTATTATTACATAACATTGTCATGATCACAAGAAAGATCAAATCTCAAAAGACATATTAGTTTAGTAGCCTTGGAATAACTAGATACATTAATAATGTTTACGTTACATCATAAAATGAAAACTACACCAATATAGTCTCCATAGTCGACACTCTTATCCCTTCATACTATCCCTGCAGGTCATTCATAAATTACTTCTTCACATCCTGGGAAAAATAAAACATAGAAAAGGGGTGAGCTCAAATGCCCAGTATGGATAAAAATATAGCGGAAACAGTCATAAATAAGAATAAAAATTTAAGGCAATGTATAAATAAAAAAAATCCTTTTAAACATGAACATCATCATAGTATGGAAAAAATAAAATTGAATAATGCCATTTAATTATTCAAATGGATATTCTACTAATCGAATAATCACATGAAATATAAATAACCACTTTCAAAATGATGGAATGCAAAATACTATACTATCATAACCACATAGCCAATGCCTCATGCCAAGACTAAAAATAAGATTTTTTCACGGCCTTATGCAAAGTCAGTAGTTTGTCTCATGGGACCTACAGATGAATCGAGGAGCTATAGCGGGCTCCACCCGTCACTTATTAAGTCCAATGCATTCCTCATATGAACAGGTTTAAACATATCATAAACATTCGTATTAAAACTAGCATATGAAATGTCAATAATTTCTCTATAAACCATGAATGGTATAAAAATAACACATCCACAGTCTGAACATTCACAAAACCATCAATACAATATAGAAGTTCTGTATCATAATTAATCAACTCCAAATATTCTTAAAATCCATCAAAGGATGTTGACATAGATGAAATCAAAACTATTTGAGAGAAATATCCCTTTTTTGAAATCATTAAAAAGTCACATAATTATAAAATAAAACTTTTACTATGATAATTTTCTTACAAGCTTGTAAGGGATGCTTTGAAGATTTTATAATGGCAGAAAATAGCTACACCAGCCCAATAAGTTACAAAAAACATTCTTACCTTAACTTTGTCGAAAAGGTTAAAAAGCACCTTGTTTGGAAAATGACGGAAAGATACTTTATAAACTTATTATAAAAAGTCAAACAAGGGTATAAATGACTTTAACCCATATTCTGTAAAATAGTAAGAATGTTTTGAAATACATTTTTGAGAAACATGGATGTGGATGATAAAGAGGTCCAAGTAGATAAATACGTATAAACAACCGCGGATAATGAAGAGATTGTGAAATAAACCCTTACCTTGTACTTTTCCTTGGTTTGGGTAGTTTAACATCATTTATAATGGTGAAATAATTGTTATTAAATTATACAAGAATCATATACATTAATACGATATCATATATGATTTTTAACATTGATTTGTTAATAATATCTTGGTATTATCGTCGTTTCAGGTGTTAACTTACTCGTTTTCTTTTATATGTTTGGTTACATAAGCCATGTTTTTCATGGATAGGTTGTATCTTAATCATATCCAGAATGATATCAAGTTCTTATATACTATTATTAATCATAAAATGTGAATTATACTTGAATGGATATGATGGAGAATGAATCTCATTGTGTTTTTGGAGACGGTAGTCCGTACGTACGCACGAGCGACAATATCATTATTTTGATATTAAAATAATATGTAATTGGATGGTATATCATATATACAGATTAATAATCATGTTATATTTATTATTTACATGAATTACACATCATTATTATACCCATCCAAATAATAATTTATTGAATAACAATTACTCCATGACGTGGAGACGGTAAGCTGTACATACGCAGGTATGGGGACATGTTATTCAAAGGATGGTCAGAATACTAAATATGGTTGTACCATATTTATAATAAAATCTCATTATATATTAGATACTAGAGTTATTATTTTATAATGGGAAAGAAAGAAGAAGTTGAAGAAGAAAGGTACTTGAAAGAGGGTGGTGAAAACATTACCTCTTCTTCGGGTTCTTCCTTTTGATTTGATCAAAAGGGATCCTTAGGTTAGCTTTATGACTAAATGAAGGACTCTAGGATGAACTGAGGGAAGTTGAGAGAGTATTTGGGAAGATTTTGGTTGGTCCAAATGGCTTGGAAGGTGTGAATTAATGAGAAGGGTGAGTTCACATTTATAAGAGGGGTGAGGGGCACCTTTGGAAATGTTAGAAATATTATTTTATAATAAATTCATATTCGGTTTCCAATGGCATAAAATTGGATCCATTAAAGTTTAATGTGAGGATGGGTCTAAAACCACTCAACCAATAGAATTTAGATAGGTTTGGGTCATTATATTAACCTAATCTTTTAGTTTTAACTCTTAGTTAATTAGTTTGACACATACCATGTCACTTTGTATTTTTATATTATATAGTTAATAAACATAATATATACCACCAAGTGCCCCCCAATTGGTCCATTATTGACACACCTATAATGATATATGTCTGTTGGCCAAACCTTACATTTTTAGGAATTGAATATCAATTAATAATATAATATGTGTTTTAAAAACACTTTTATGTCAATTTTGACACTATTTGGAAAATTGATTTTTGTGAAACTCATAACAGAAATATTACTTCAAAAAAATTAATTAAATCAATACTAACATGTAATATTAACCAATAAAATTAGTGTAATTCATAAAAAGTCTCAAATTAAATTTATTTGGGTATTTATAATATCAATTAATTTAATTTTTCACTATTAAGGTAATTACTACATCATCATTGTGTCAAAAATAAATTAAATTATTTTAAGTCTAAAAATTATAAATAAAATATCATTATATAATAAATCTTTTTAGATTTCGAATGAATATTTATAATTGAATTTTTCTTATGTGTAACCCTATATTAATATTTGTTTAGTAAATAAACATTGATTTTAACTCTTTTAACACTTCTTTGAATTAAATAATAGTAAATGTCCTAATCTAATCCAAGTGGACCTAAATGATAATATTTTATTCCTAACATTGTTTTTGTTCCAGATACACATTTCCAATAGAATTAGGACATGTGTTAGGGTAATATTAATACCATTTTTACCCTTAATTACCCTATTTACTTTTAACCATGGTAAATAAAAGTAAAAAGTTACTAGTCACCAAAAATTATTTTCATCTCATTTAACCACGATTTATCCTTGATATTAACCGTGTCTCTCGGAATTTTGATATTCCACTCATAGATGTGGTAAAATTATGTTTTCTGAAAAATTCAGTTTTTTAACTACCACGTAGTGGTTTCACTATTCATCAAAAAATGAAGTTTTTCAGAAAAATACAAAAAATTCACCCCAAGCTAATTCTGATATTCCGAATCCAAAAATGAATTCCATTTTGAAAAATGAAATTTATAAATTTCATAGAGTGGGTATTACTATTCATAACGGCTTGTTTGATTGGTTGTGGTGTGTTAGAACTCGATGTTGCGTACAACACATGCTATTGCATTATTCAAAGAGAAGTGTATCATAGAAGCATGGGGTGTTACATTCTACCCTCCTTCAAATAATTTTGTGCTCAAAATTTCTACAATACTACAACATGAAAAGAATTGGGTGGTTCTTCATCATAAGGTCCTCGGGTTCCCACGTTGCCTCTTCAATATTATGGTTTCTCCACAAGACTTTTACCAGACGAGTCGTCCGGTTTCTTATTACTTGTTCTCTCGTATCAAGAATATTGACGGGATCTTCGCAATAATACAGATCGGGTTCCAGTTCTAATTCCTCATAGTTGAGGTCATGTGTTGGTTCAGGCATGTATTTCCTCAATAGTGATACGTGGAACACATCGTGAACTTTGGATTCATTTGGCGGCATTGCCAAACGGTAAGCTACAACCCCAATTCTTTATAGAATTTTGAAATGTCTGATGTACCTAGGGATCAATTTACCTTTCATACCAAAATGTATAACTCTCTTCCATGGAGATACATTCAGGAAAACATGATCACTGACATGAAATTCCAAATCCTTCATTCGATTATCAGCATAGCTCTTCTGCCTACTTTGAGCTGCTTTGAAATGGTTTTGGATTACATTGAAATTTTGCATCGTTTCATCTTCCAGTTCTGGGCCTACAAGTTTTCTTTCAGCAACGCCATCCCAAAAGGTTGGGGTGGAACATCTCTTTTCATATAATTATTCATATGTTGTCATCTAAATACTCGAATGGAAGCTATTGTTATAGGAAAATTCTACTAGAGGAAAAAATTGATCCCATATACCTAAAAGTCAAGTGAGCAGGATCTCAACATGTCATATAAGTTTTGAATAGTTCGTTTTGATTTTCTATCTATTTGAGGGTGTTATGCAGTGCTCAAATGAAGTTCAGTATCCAAGGCTTTCTGAAGATTTTTCCATAATCTTATAGTAAAACGGGGATCACGATAACAAAACAATCAATATAGGTACTCCATGAAGTCACACCACTTCATCAATAATTATTCTTTCTAGATGTTCCAGTGGTAGATCATCCCTTATAGCAAGAAAATGTGCTGACATGGTAAGACGATCAACAATGACCCATATTGCATCGTTCCTTCTACGAGTCTTTTGTATCCCCATGAAAAATTCGATCATAATATTGTCTCATTTCTACTCCGGTATGGGAAGAGGTATCATGACTCCTCTAGGCTGTTGCCTTCTAGCTTTCACTTGTTGACAAACCATACATCTTGACAAAAATCAGTAATCTCACTCTTCATGTTGTCCCACCGAAAATTTTCCATCAAATCTATATACATTTTGGTGCTTCCGTGGTGTATAGAGAAATTGGAACTATGAGCATCATACAACAATTCCGTTTTTAGATCAGTAATATTGGGAACACAAAGTCTCCTCCCGAATTTCAAAATTCCTTCTTCATACACAAATTCTCTCAATCTCCCATCATTCACAGCTTTAATCATCATTCGAAATTATTCATCATCGGTCGTAGAACTCTTAATCCTTTCTATTAAATATGGTTTGGAACCCATTTGAAAAAAGCATTGATGATTCACCTTCCCTGGTTATTCCCATGTCCATCATCACTAGGTCCATGAAAATTGTATCCCTTTCAATTCTCAAATTTTTCACAACTCCATGATCATTTCTACTCAAAGCATCTTCCACCTTGTTTTCCTTCCCCGGGTGGTAGTGTATCGTGAAATCATAATCCTTGAGTAATTCAAGCCATCTCCTTTGCCTCATGTTGAGTTTTTTTGTGAGAAAATATATATAAAACTCTTGAGATCAGTATAAATCTCACATTTTTCACCATAGAGGTAGTTCTTCCGTATCTTCAAAGAAAAGAGCACAGCTGCTAACTCGAGATCATGAGTAAGATAGTTTTGTTCATGAATTTTCAACTATAGTGATGTATAGGCAATAACCCTATCATTATGCATAAGGGAACAACCAAGTCCTTTCTTCGATGCATCACTATAAATAACGAATCCATCATTCCCTGATGGTAGATTCAATATAGGAGCATTAAATAACTTCTCTTCAGTTATTCAAAACATTCTTCACACTCTTTTGTCCAAATAAATTTAACCCATTTACACGTGAGCTTCGTTAATGGGTTATCCAATCGGGCAAAATTCTGGACGAAACATCGATAATAACAGCCAAACCAATAAAACTACGTACCTCAGTTATACCCGTAGGTGCTGGCCATTCATGGATTGCCTTGGTCTTAGAAGGATCAATAGAGATTCCATATTTAGAGACAATATGGCCATGAAAATAAATCTCATGAAGCCAGAATTCACACTTGTTAAAAATCCCATATAATTAATGTCTTCTTAGAGTCTTCAGGATAATGCGCAAGTGATTTTCATGATCTTCGTAGCATTTGGAGTATACCAAGATATCATCAATAAATACCACCTCAAATTCATCGAGATATTCCTTGAAACTATATTCATCAGATCCATGAATATAGAGGGAGCATTAGTCAATCCAAAAGGCATTACTGTAAACTCATAATGCTCGTACCTGGTTCGAAATGCTATCTTTGGAATGTCTTCCTTCTTCACACAAAACTCATGGTATCCAGATCGAAGGTAAATCTTTGAAAAGTATTGAGATCCATGTAGTTGGTCAAATAAATCATTAATGTGAGGTAGGGGATACTTGTTCTTTATTGTTATAGCATTGATCTCCCTGTAGTCGATACATAACCTAATTGATCCATCTTTCTTTTTAACCAAAAGAACAGGGGCTCCCCATGGAGAAACAGTAGGGAAAATAAATCCCATATTACTCAATTCCTCTAGTTTTTTCTTTAGTTCAACTAATTCTATAGTGGTAATTATATAAGGGGTCTTTGATATAGGCATTGATCCAGGAATTAAATCAATGGAAAAATCAACTTCTCGTTCTGGAGGATGTCCAGGTAAATCTTCTGAAACACATCTACATAATAATTCCCAATAGGTACATCCTCTATGTGGACATTCATTTCCTCACCCTCAATCTTTTCATTCTCATCCTCCCCAATAATTGAATTTAGTTGAGCTACTGGGGGTGGATCTAGATAAGAATTAGGTGGTGACGATTCCTCTCTAAAGATAAGGTCGTCCTTATCATCATCTTAAAAAATCGTATCCTCCTTATTCTTATAATAAATCTTCGCATCATGGTCCAAAAGCCAGTCCACATCGAGGATTATATCAAACTCAATCATAGGTATGACGATGAGATCAGCAGATAAAAAACATTTTTGTGCTCTAATGGGGACAGATTCACAAATCATTGTTGCAATGATACTTTCCTTAGGAGTTTTAACTGACAACTCCCTTGTTAAATCAAATTGGAAATATGTAATTTGTTTAGGAAACTTGGAAGATATGCAACAATGCAATGATCCAGAATCAAATAATGCATTTTCTAAACCTGAGGAAACCATCAAATTACCTGCCACCACTACTTTCGGAGCTTCTACCTCAGCAGTAGTGATAGCATAATCATGGCCTTGATCCATTGGCCATTTCTGTGGTATGTTCCCCTAATGCTTTGGAAATTAATTTAGATAATGTCCCATCTCCCTGAAATTGTAGCATTAGACATCTGTAGCTTCCTTCTTCCCCATGAAATCACGAGATTGGTGGCCTTTTTCACCACACTTTTAATAGAATCTAGTTCCTTTTAGAATGTACCAGGGTGTTTCTTCCCACATTTACTACACGATGGATATTCAACTTTTCCCTTCTTCCCTTTATATCCATTCCTAGATTTATCAACAGATCTCTTCTTCACTTTCTTTTCTTTAAATTCATATGACTTAGAAAAGTCTTTCTCTGTCATGATAGCACATGAGAAAATGTCTTCGTACGACGAGAAGGATTGTGAGACTAATAATTGACAGAGAAATGGTTTTAACCCATCAAAGAAATGATCAATCTTATTTCTTGGGTTACGTATATAATCTCCAGCATACCTTGCTATCCTATTAAATTTACCCTCATACTTTGCGACATTCTCATCCTCCTTTTCTCTCAGACTCATAAATTTCCTTTCCATATCTTCTCGATGGTCACAAGGAAAGTATTTTTCTAAAAACAGATCTTTGAACTCCCTCTATTCCATAGTTGATACTTCATCATCTTACTTCATGTTTTGAATCAATGACCACCATTGATCAGCATCTCCAGTGAGGCGGTAAACTGCCATGATAACCTTTTCCCTTTCACTACTTCCAAAAGCCTAAAATATTTTCTCTAGGGAATTTATCCATTTCTCAGCTACCAATGGATTTGTACTCCCATTTAATGTTGGTGGTTGTTGCCTCATGAAGCGATCTAACATTGATCTTCCACGCTGTGGATCGGGGTTCTCCATATGGGTAAGGTTTTTATTCATAACCTGAGTGATTTGTCCCAGTATTGTGATTAGTTGGTCAGTACCAGTTGTATCACCAGCTCCACTATAAATATCTTGAGCAGGAGGGAAATCCCTACATAGAGTACGTGCATTGATATGGTTTCCATTTCTTCAGTTAGGAGCCTTTTTTAAACAATGGCATTAACTAGATCAGTTTATGAATCAAAATACATACTTCTGTACTTATAAAACACTTAACATTAATGTAACTATTTTTTTGATATAATCCAAAATCATAAAAAATGTTTTATTTGAGGATGTATATAATCATAAACCCTTCATAATGATTTGTAATGAAAATGAGAGTTATCCTAAGCATACCCCCCAGGAGTGTCGTAAACAAGAGAGCAGGAAGACCCATTTTCGTGCACTAGTTCATGTTCAAGTCTAGCTCAAAGTAGTGTTTTTTGGTTTTACCCCTAGTTACATTTGTGCCAGAGCCACCTCTACCTGATCGTATCCAGATAGTGATATATTTCTCGGAAAACTCACAAAATCTATACAATACCAAAATTATAGGAAGTTATTCTATACTAATCCTCAAAGTCGATCTTAGGTCTATGTGCTCTAATCAGAGTTTATCTAAATATAGCTTCCAAGTTTTGTACTAAACTTTCTCTAATACCAACTATAATGCCCTGACCCCAGTTACCCAGAGTCGGTGAATTATCACATAACATTGGAATGATCACAAGAATGACCAAATCTCGAAAGACCGATTAGTTTTATAGCCTTGGAATAACTAGATACATTAATAAAGTTTACATTACACCATAAAATGAAAACAACAACAATATAGTCTCCATATTCCAAACACTTATCCTCTCATACAATCCGTGTAGTTCATTCATATATTACTTCTTCACATCCTAGGAAAAATAAAACATAGAAAATGGGTTAGCTCAAATTCCTAGTAAATATAACAATATAGCGAAAACTTTCATAAATTAGAATAAACATTTAAGTCAATGTATAACTAAACCAAAAGACTTTTAAACAGGAACATCAACATAGTTTGGAAAAAATAAAATGAAATAATGACAGTTACTTATTCACATGGATATTCTACTAATTGAATAATCACATGCAATATCAATAACCACTTTCTTTATGATGGAATGCATAATGCCAGACTATCATAACCACATAGCCAAGGCCTCGTGCCAAGACTACATATAACATTTTTTCAAGGTGTTTTGCCAAGACAGTAATTTTTCTAACGAGACCTACTAATGCATCTAGGAGCTATAGAGGGCCCCACCCGTCACTTATTAAGTCCAATGCGTTCCTTATATGAACAGGTTTAAACATAACATAAACATTCATATTAAAACTAGCATATTAAATGTCAATAATTTCACTATAAACCATGAATGGTATAAAAATAACACACCCACAGTCAAACAAATCACAAAACATTTAATAGAATATGTAAGTTTTGTATCATTATAAATCTACTACAAATAAGCTTAAAATCCTTCAAAGGATGATGACATAGATGAAATCAAAACTATTTGAGGAAAATATCCCTTTTTTGGAAATCATTTGAAAGTCACATAATTATAAAATAAAACATTTACATTTAAAATTTTCTTATAAGATTGTAAGGGATGCTTCGAAGATTTTATTACGGCGGAAAACAGCCGCACCCGCCGTATAAGTTAAAAAACATTCATACATTAATTTTGTCGAAAAGGTTAAAAAGCACCTATTTTGGAAAACGACGGAAAGATTCCTTTATAAACATCTTATAAAAAGTCAAACATGGGTATAAATGACTTTAACCCATATTCATAAAAATAGTAAGAATGTTTTGAAATACATTTTTAAGAAACATGGATGTGGATGATTAATAGGTCCCTGTAGATAATTACATATAAACAACCTCGAATAATGAAGAGATTGTGAAAATAAACCCTTACCTTTTACTATTCCTTGGTTGGGGTAGGATACCCTCATGTTTAATGGTGAGATGATTTTTATTAAATTATAGATGAATGATATACATTAATATGATATCATATATGATCTTTCAACATTGATTTGTTAATAATATCTTAGTATTATCGTTTTTTTTGGGTGTTAACTGACTCATTTTATTTTATATGTTTTGTTATGTAAGACATGTTTGTCATGGATAGGTTGTGTTTTAATCATATACAGAATTATATCAAGACCGTAGATACTATTATTAATCATCAAATGAGAATTATACTTGAATGGATACGATGTAGAATGAATCTCATCGTGTTTGTGGAGACAGTAGTCCGTACGTACGCACGAGCGACAATATCATTCTTTTAATATTGAAATAAAATATAATATGATGTTATATCATATATACAGAATCATTATCATGTTATATTTATTATTTAAATGAATTACACATCATTATTATACCCATCCAAATTATAATTTATTGAATAACAATTACACCACGACGTGGAGACGGTAAGTTGTACGTACGCACGTATGGTGACATTTTGTTCACAGGATGGATAGAATAATGAATATGGTTGTACCATATTTATAATAACATCACAGTACATATAAGATACTAGATTTATTATTTTATAATGGGAAAGAACGAAGAAGTTTAAGAAGAAAGGAACTTGAAAGAGGGTGGTGAAAACATTACCTCTTTCTAGGGTTCTTCTTTTTAATATGATCAAAAGGGCTCCTTATGTTGGAATTATGGCTAAAGGAATGCCTATTGGATGAAGTTAGAGATGTTGAGAGAGTATTTGGGCAGTGTTTTGCTAATCCATATTTCTTTGAAGGTGTGAATTAATGAGAAGGGGGAGTTCCCTTTTATAAGAGGGGTGAGGGGAACCTTTGGAAAAGCTAGAAATATTATTTTATAATAAATTCATATTGGGTTTCTAATGGCTAAAAAGTGGATTATTTAAAGATTAAGGTGGGGATGGGTCGCAAACCACTCATAAAATAGAATTTAGCCATTTTTTGGGTCATTATATTAACATTATCATTTAGTTTTAACTCATAGATAATTAGTTTTACACTTACAATGTCAATTTGAATTTTTATATTACATAGTTAATAAACATACTATATACCTCCAAGAGACCCCCAACTGGTCCATTAATGATATACCTATCATGATACAAGTCGCTTTGCCGAACATTAGATTTTTATTAATTGAATATCAATTAATAATATAATATTTGTTTTAAAAACTATTTTATGTCAATTTTGACACTATTTTCGAAAATTGATTTTTTTTTGAAAATCATACCAGAATTATTACCTATAAAAAAGTTAATTAAATCAATCCTAACATGTCATATTAACCTATAAATTTAGTGTAATACCTAAAAAGTCTCAAAATTATATTTATTTGGGTATTTATGATATCAATTATTTTAATTTTTCCATATTATGGTAATTACTTCATCATCATTGTGTCATAAATAAATTAAATTACTTAATGTCTAACAATTATAAATAAACTATAATTTTGTAGGAAAGATTTTTATCTTTCTAATGAATATTTATTATCGAATTTAACTTATGTGTAACTCAATATTAAAAATGGATTAGTAAATAAACAATGATTTTAACTCTTTTAACTCTTCTTTGAATTAAATAATAATAAATGTCCTAATCAAATCCACGTGGACCTAAATGATAATATTTTATTCCAAATGTTGTTTTTGGTCGAGATACACGTTTCCAATAGAAATAGGACATGTGTTATGGTAATATTAATATCATTTTTACCCTTAATTTCCCTATTTACATTTAAACGTGGTAAATAAAAGTAAAAAGTTACTATTCACCATAAATTATTTTCTTCTCATTGAACCACATTTTACTCCTTGATATTAACCGTGTCTCTCTAATTTTTGAAATTCCACTCACAGAAGTGGTAAAATTATGTTTTATGGAAAATTCAGTTTTTTAACTACCACTTAGTGGTTTCACTATTAATCAAAAAATGATGTTTTTTCAGGAAAATACCAAAAATTCACCCCAGGCTAATTTCGATATTCTGAATCCAAAAAATAAGTCCATTTTGAAAAATAAAATTTATATATTTCAAAAAGTGTGTATTTCTACTCATAATGGCTAGTTTGATTGGTTGTGGTGTGTTAGAACTTGATGTTGCGTACAACACACGCTATTGCATTAATCAAAGAGAAGTGTACCGTAGAAGCTTGGGGTGTTACAACATTTACCACATTAGACCAACTAAACAAATCTAGTCTAGACTAGAAAATGTCAACACCTTATTGAGGAGCAGTAAGAATATCTGGTTGCACACTTATCATAACGATGTCGATCACACATTTATGTTTCCTTAAACCACACCCCTTTGATGTGTGACTGAAACCAATCATAATGAATTTTAAACCGGACAAATTATTTGATTGTTTATTCTTTACCATAGATGTACTCAAAGAAGAATAATGTTTCTCAATGATTTAATAGACAACCAACCATATAAGAGAAATATTTCCAAGTACTAACTGAAGATATGTAAGACATAAGAGCTCAAAATAAATTCTTGAAAAATGTTCATTTTTCAATTGAAATTTTAGGTTGTGTTCATTATACTGAGAAGAACACATGTTTAACAAAAATGACAAGATTATTCCCACCTTTGGAGTATCCTAGTTTTCAAAATTAGAGATATATCATCCACTAAAAAGATATCTATATCATATTCACATAAAACATACGTTTGATTCTCCCCTCAAGTACACTCATTACGTCATAACAATCATAAAGAGGGCCAAAACCAAACCGACCAGCATGACAAAACACCTTATTCTTTTTCAAGTCCTCCAATGCTTTGATACATAGTTGATTATTTAATTCATAGGTCACTAAACTTCGTAGATAACCCAACACCTTAAAAAACAGCCCATGGTTCAATTATTTTATCGAACTCCATACATTCGTTAAAAATTTAGAACTCGACATGAAATATATATATGTAAGCATGTTACCATAGGTTCCATAAGAAATTGTCACATCCTGATTACAATAAATTTTTTTCACACTATGCATTAAATAATTAGATGTTACATAAAATAGATTGAAACCAACATCATATTGACTCATACAACCATCAACACGAATGAATGCATACAATGTTGTCCAACACTAAAGAAAATAAAGTGTCATGCAACCTAAAAAGAAGATGAAAATTCTTAAGGTATGCCTATCCTACTAAAACTGATCATTTCTCGATACTCATGAAAATAAAAATGGCCAAAAACACAATAACCACAAAAAAGGTTTCATTAGAACTAAAGAGTCATATGAGGTTAAACTACACCTGAACAGAACTGAGCATCAGAAAAATCCTTGTAATAGAAATGTATTAATATTCAAAGGGAACTACCTACCAAAGGATATCAACATAAAATGAGAATGCATCAAACCTAACACCATGTTATGATTACAAAATTCACTAGGCTCAAAATCCAGTCGACTAATCCATCATTAAAGATGAGGTCTATGGAGAATGCATGTGGTTATAATCCAAGACAACTCAATATTGTCCCATGCTACCCTTGCATAAGAGTCTCTACCAAGGACACCACTAATGGTTTCATTTCCAATAAATAATGGGAAATCACAAACCGAATTTAATTAAGTTTATTTCATAAAAAATTAAGCTATATTTTAACAAAATAATGGGAAATCACATGTTCAAACCATTCCATCAATCCCGATACACCATGCATATCACCATGCATCAACCATATCAGGTTCCAACTTCAACCAAAAACCCATGTCTTATTAACCATATACCTTAAATATTCATCCATCCTAAGATAAAAAATAATCATATTTAAATACTCAATTAAAAAGAAAATATATAAGTAAATAAACAATAAAATTAGTCAATAGGGCATATAGGCCCTAGAAACAATCTATCTGAACATCACAAGAAAATAGGCTCGTTCGAGCCCAAATAGTTATCTTTATCAAACAACCAGTTTTATTTCTATTTTGGATTAATTGATTCATTTATCATAGGTTAAAACTATGAGAAAAATATTGAATTAGCTACCATAACCTAATAATTATTTAAATATTATTTCAACAAAAACATCATGTTTCATTGAATTTTAAGGATGAAAATTTCCATTAACATACCTATTTATTATTATCATTAATAATTATTTAAATATTCATTTTGTTTATCCAATTCCATTAACACATGGAATAAAAATTTAAATTTAACACGAAATAGGTATCAAATTAACAATTTTCATCAAATTAACAAACTAAATCTTGGAGTAACAAACATTCTAATCAAATAATAAACATATATTGCACATAATCATGTTAGAAATGATGAAAAATGTTATCACATTGGAAATTTCACTTCGTGGTCACAGTCGCATTGAGAAGTTTCGTTGGGATAAGGGGGATCACGGGCCGTTGGGGTCACTAGGGTCACAGGTCATGGGCTTCGATGTAGATACTGGTCACGGGGTCACCGAAGACGGAGGTCACACATTCACCGGAGACGTCGCAGGGTTGCGGGGGGGGGGGGGGGGGTTGCATGAATAAGGGAGAACAAGGGGTCGAGAGGGTTGGGGGAAACAGGGTTTGGGGTAGGGAAGGGTCGAGAATGTTTAAAAAAATACGGGTTTAGCGGCGGTATGTTAAAAACCACTACGAAACATTTTTCGGAAAACATTTAGCGGTGGTTTTGTGAACCACCACCACAAAACCGCCACTAAAACCTATTTATTTTGTACTGATTATATAATCCAATCACACTAAGGATTGTAATTATCAACATTTCACTTCTAAAATTTCATTTTTATGTAGAAGAAATCATTTCAAGATATTGAAATAGACACTTGACTTTAAAACCCATTTTAATTTTAAAAAAAATTTGTATAAGGGATTTATTTTCCTTTTAAAAATATCAAGGCATATAAAGGAAAACAAATATCAAATAATGGTTATGGTGGCAGAGAAGTCATTGTTGCTACATTCATTAAAACAATTCATATTTCTATATGGTAAAGATATTAAAACTCTTCATATAAAATTATTACTTTTGAAATCCATTTAATGAAATTTAAAATAATAGGGGTTTATTATTCACCATACAATTGAATGTGGTTTATAACATAAAAATATGTCTTAATGGATGGAGATTGAAATTATGTCCTTTATATAGAGATTGATTTGTCATGTATGTTCATTGATATTCATGAATAATAAGAATAGATTAATTTCATCTTTTTTGAGAACCAATCAAAATTTATTATTCCCCTTATATTATTAATTACCATGTTATTATAATAATTTAATTATTTGGGTTCATGTCAGATGTTTTTTTGATATTCGATACATGAGTATAAAATGAACATGGTTTTATGTCACTAGTCCATGTTGTCACAAGAAGTCAATCTCTAGAATAATATTCAAGAAAATAATATTACTTTTATACATTAATTAAAATTTTAAATTAATCCATCAATTACTGTTATGAAAAATAATCAATGTTATATTCATTGAGACGGTAAGTCATATGTAATCATGAGTAACATTTTCCATTTTTTGTTGATCGTTATGAAAAGAAGGTAACAAGTAATTTGTATTTAAAATATGATCATAACATCGTATACATAATATTAATAATTTAAATATATATATATATATATATATCATAAAATTGATTTAATTAATAAAAATGAGTCACATCGCCGGGTGGAGATGATAGCTCACACTTATACACGATTGACATTAACATTTTCTGCCCAAGGAATTTAAGAAAATAAATGAAATATAATTATTATATAATGATAAATATGTACTGAATATAAAATATAATCATCAATTATATCTTTATAAACACTCATAAGAGATAGGTATGTAAAAAAAATTATACTGATTCATAGGGGTGGTAGTTAACATGTTTATAATATTTATTAATCCCCTTTCCATTTAATGGAAGAAGTGATGGATTTAGTGGATGATATTAACATAATTAAATCCCATTATATTGAGGTAACTTGAGTTAATAATCTATATTTAAATAAAAAATTTTGATGGATGTTTATGAATCAATGAAATATATATATTTAAATTAAAACATTAAAATTCCCTCAAATGAACACCTTTAATAACACCTTATAGCCCTTAAAGAGGGTGTGATACTTAGTATAAGGCTTTAAAAATGTGGGTAGGGATTGTAGGAAGAGGATTTGGATTATCTTGGATAAAAATAAGGTTTTTAAATGTGTGGGAAATAGAGAGGAATATGTATTTTTATATGAGAGTGGTGGGGCACACAAGAAATTATTAATAGTATTCAATTAGTATAAAATAATTTTTATTAAAAATGGATCCAAACACATTTAGTTCTAAGATTCAATTAGTATGGATAGAAATATAATCATCCAATGTTAATTAGAAAATTTCTAAATAATTTTGATGTCTTATCATTTTATTTTATCCTTTTTATCTCTTACCATTTTATTTAACATTCTACACAATGATAGATAAAATAATTACCAAATCTTTATGTCTGATCTGTTTATGGAAATTTAATGAAATTTGTGGATTTATATAATATGTTTTGGTTAAATCAAGAAATTTTTTAAATTTTATATCATTTAATTATATATTTTATATTTTGATATATGAATTATGTCAATTTTGACAACAATCCTTAGTGGAACATGTTTAAAAATAAATATAAATTTATACCATCTAAAAAATATAGTAAATATTCTATAATATGTAAAATTAATCAATAAAATTAGTATATGAAAGAATATTTATAATTATATTTATTTTATTTTTATTAATATCTTGTATTTGATTATTTCATTAATAAATATATTAATGCGTCATCGTGGTGTCATAATTGAATTTAATTATTTACTTACTAAAAATTATAAATAAATTACCGTGGAATATGTAATCTATTTTATCTTTATAACTAATATTTATATTCTAATAAATCACTTATAAAAACACATATTAAAATTTTTTCAGCAATATGAAACATTTTAATGACATATTATCTTTTACTTTAAATAACATGTTAAAAATGTCATAGTATGACATAAGTTGTTTCCAAATGTCACAATTCTGGACCAATTATGCTAATTGTATATAATAACACATTAAATAAAATTAGTATAAGTGTTCTGGTAATTTTATAATTTTATAATTTTATATTATTATTTATATATTTAATTAACCTATTTATCTTTAAAAATGTTAAATAATATAATAATGATACTATTCATTAAAAATTATTTTTATCTTATTAGAACAAAATTTTGAAAAAGAGTACAAAAATTTATGTCTGATTTTTCAAATTACATTCACAAATGTTGTTAAATTTTATTTTACACTAATCTCAGATATAAGTCGATAAAATATGTTTTTTACATAAAACATTGAAATGTTCACATAGTTTTTAAATGTAATATTAATATTAAAAATAATATATTGATGTACATTAGATTAAATAATAAAAAACACATATAATGATGCATTAAATTCATGTAATAGGAAAATGATCCAATATAAATAAATTATATGAAAAGGGTGCTTTGAATTAAAATATAGTATGTTTCATTATTCATTAAAATATGAATTTTTTCATATTAATAAAAAAAATTCAACAATATAAATTTTGTATACCCGCCTTATAAATAATATTTTATTGGAAAATAGAACATATTAAAGTGAAAATTATATATTTAAAAAGGTTACTCCATCATAAGGGTGTAAAAAACATTTATTAAAAATTAGAGTAATTTCTTGTTTAAAATATGATTCATTCTCATTTAAGGATCTTACATTTCCTTGAACAATGATAAAATATTGAATAAACATGTATGAAAATTACATAGTTAGTTGGGTTCATTAATAGAAATACAATGTCTTGGTGATAACTACTATTTAAAAAATTGTATTAATAATATATTATTTTTTAGTATAACACAGTCTAATGTGAAACGTTGTACTTCAGAGACACCCATTATTGTTTATCAAGTATGTAATTGGACATAGAATCCCTTTTAAAGTAAAATTCATATCTAATTAATAAATATTAATAAATATAAACAAGTATTATTCTCTAATAACTTGGTATGTTTGTCTATTAGTGTAGTCCCCCACAATGGGCATGTATTTGAGCATGATTCTCTCCTCTGGATCAATCATTTGGGAAGCATATTATATCTCATAATGAAATAATATCCACATTTGAGACAATGATTCATAAGGAGGTTCATCATCATCCTCTCACTTATACAGAATTAGTGGATTCCTAAGGTTGTGAATAATGATCTCCCCTTACTGAAACATGATGTTAGATTTTTATAATGATAGAAAATCCATGTCCGAGATTACATCAAAGTCCAATAAAGGAAGTAGGATAAGATTTAATGGATGGTTTTTACAGAAAAATTTATCTAGGGAGGGGTTATAATCATATTATTCAATATTTTCCCATTTTATGTTCTCACAGATAGCCCATTCTTTATATTTTGAGGTTTTGTTTGAATAGTTCTTCTAAGAACTCAATATTTCAGATATTTCATAAAACCAAAATTAATCAATATGTCAATCTTTTGTGAATAAATAACCATCATGCGTATACCTCATCATTTTTGGGATCCACAAAAGCTGTAATGACATAATATTTCATTCTTTGTTTCCGTAGAGGTTTTTATTGTTGATTTACTTCGACTACCCCTGGCTTAGTGCATTATCTTGCTTAATTCCCATGTTCATATTAGTTGATTCATTGAAATATTTGTTGTGTGTCGATCAGAACATTCCTTTATTCAACAACATTTGTGGAAATCTTCATAAAACATTGTAAACAGTATCTCTGATTCCCCTCTCAACCACATTTCAAGCATCAATTACTTTTAATTAGTCAATTCCCAATATTCTTCTTCCCAAACTATTGACACGTGGTATGTTGGGATTTCTTTCCATAATGGTATTTATATATTTATACTACCATATTAAACTCCATTTTCCTATATTTATCTCTAGTCCCATGAATCTAATGAGTGTCATCGATCACTTTCTCATCGTTATGGAAATAAATGAAAATATTATCATAGTAGTTAATTTCTCGAAAGACCATGGATTTTCGTAAATTCGGATTTAGTCCATTAAAGAAGAAATCCACCTTGACTTTCAATGATCATAACCAATCTAGATGTGTCTCGTGATAAACTTGTATTTCTTTTGATACAGTATGAGGAAATACCCTTCCATCATTTGAGAGAGTGTTCATGGAAAATTTCTATTAAATATATTATCATAAATCTTCCCTTTATGTTGAACCAATTTTGAACTTATACATTTTTTTATTAGTGTACACCAAAAACCAGCTTCCCCATTAAAATGATATATTTCAAAGATTATTTTTTATTATTAGGAGCATTGAATTATATATAATATTTTCTCAATAAATCAAATCCATTTTCATGTGATGAGGGGGAAGAAATATCCACTAAATATGGAAGTCCTTTTTTCATAATGTTTTAGACCATAACATGTTGATTGATATGATAATAACAGAGTTCTACATAGTAAAAGTTATTATTTATAACATGAGAATGATATTCTATTAATGTCATGATTTATTGAGATATCATTACTATTATAAGGGTTTTCTTCACATTTCATATCACATTGATTGTTGGAAAATGTTCTTTTATTTAAATCCATTTTCTATAAAAAATAAATTAAAATTTTGGTGGTGGAAAAGTTATCAAATAACAATTTTAAAAGGGTACATAGAACATATAATGATCAAAATATAAATGAAAATTATATCCTAAAATGTGACTCTCCATGTTTCAATATTGGATATCCATAGTGATAGAATTATATATACGGTTATTATTAATGTTCTCTAGTATTGATACCTAATGAAAAATAGACCATCCTCTGATTGCAACTATAGAGGCTCTTTCCTTTTACATATATTATTAAATATTTTGTTGTCATAATTAATAATTAAATTCATAGAAATTATCATAACATGTAATTTCTTTGGAATATAAGGAAAATAATTAGATGGAATGAAATGAAAACAATGATTTCATTTATTTTAAATCCATAATTATCATTATACTACCGTTGAGATATTAATTCAACAAACGATAACATAGGGAATACAAAGAAAAATCAATGAGATAATAATACTAGTAATGGAATAAGAATTTGAATAGATCATAACATATTTATTAGAAGGAATAACATTATGAAATAAAAATGCCAGACCCAAGAATACCAATATGGAATCATAACATATAAGACATGAGATTTTGTAATCATTGATACAATTAAACATTGAAGAATTATATACCATGATATAAACATGAGTCATAGATAAATTATAATAATATATTAAATGGTGGTCAAATTGCTATAATGGAAATTGGTTTCATCTATATCCTAACAAAACATCTCATTATAGTAAAAATAAACAAATGATATGGTGTACGATCTGGGTGGACCCATCATAACTTGTTCATGCATATGTGTTCCACATTATGTTTCAAATATATGTAATAAACTTAAGGGTTATACATGTAAATAAATTGGTATCAAAATCATTTCATAAGGTATAAACAATGAAAATATCAGATTTTTGTTCGAGATAAAATGTACTTAAACCAAATATTTACATTCAGAAGGTAAAATAGGCACGGATTATTGAAAAATATTTCCATCTTAAGTGAAAAAATGTGAAAATTGGGTTTAAGAATATTTGTAAAAGAGCCACATTAATGTGGTTTAAGGGAAAATATATATCATAAATGTGACAAAATGTAAAGAAAATCACAAAACATGAAATGAAGAAATTTTAGTTCTAATATCAAAAATGGTGATTTTGTGAAAAATAATTCTGGGAAACATTTCAATAAAAAATATAGTTGAAAATGGGTATAAAGCAAGGAAGTACCCTTTAATTGGGCTTGTTTATTGGGAGTAATTAGATTGGGAACCATTTAAACACACGTTTAAATATAGAATTCGGAAAAATGGATTGGTATTTATATATTTGTTAAATAAAACTAGATTGTAGAGTAATTATAATTTTTTTAATAATTAATGTTTTCTAAAGGGAGTGAATGCATATTCCAGAGGTAATTTTGAGGTTTGACGGAATTTAATTCCGTATGTATAAATATTTTTTGCAATAGATTTTAATGTATTTGATGATGAAATTAGATTAATTTATAATTTAGTTTAAACTGTATTAAAAATTTATTCGACCAATTACTATTCTACTATGTTCACTTATATTAATTTATATTTATTATACTATTTATTTTTGTTGTTCTACGGGAATTTATACCATCATTTTTTATAACTGGTTCCCTTGATTTTAATTAAATGAGTTCATGTCGAATTGAGAGGAACATAATAAAGTGGAATTAAATGTTATTAATAAACCCCTATAATTTTAAATGGTTTCATATATCAATTTTTATTTCTGTTATGTGGACAATACATTAGATAGAATGTTAAAGATAAAAGATTAGTTTGTTTTTGAGGTTTTTGGATCATCACAAGGTAGTTTTTATTATTATTTAATATTTTAGATATATATTAGTTCTATGAAATAAAAAAAGAAAAAATAAAAAATAAAAAATATTTTATAACCATTATAATTTTTTCATTTTCATCCATGAAGGGGATAATGAAATATGACAACTCATCATCCATAATGGTGGTGAATCCACACATAACAGATGATGTTTTCATTTTTAGAATAAAAAGAAAAGATAAGAGGATTGATAATGGATATTCGCATAACACAATAAAATTATAATATATACATTCTAGTTAAATTTTTATTATTTATTGGACAATGTCAGTGATGGAAGTATAACAAAATAAAAATAAATTAAAATATAAATAAGGTGGATTTTACCACATTATTTCACTCTCTAAAGAACATCCTTAATGAACATGGGTTTTTTATTTTGGTGAGACTAGAAATATAAAGATGGGAGGAAGAGGTTTAGGAGATGAATTTTGAATAATAAAAGAAATAATGAAAGATCATAATGTGTGAGAGGATTGAGTGGTGATGGATGGTATTTTTAGTGGAAGGAGCGTGGTTGTTTTGATTATTTTTTCCATATGTTTATTATTTTGGCTCATGATCATCAATACTACAGATTATTTGAACTATGTATAATAAAATGTGCTTGTGAGTTTTAATTAATTGTTTCTTATAGATTCCATGACTCAAAAATTCATGCATTCGGATTAATATGTTAGATACGGTAAATTATTGTATGTCACTATTATCAAAGAAATCTACAATTTTTGAATAATGGCAAAAAATCCCAAAAAAATTTTTTTTGTCCTTTTTATATTTTTAAAATATAGAATATTTTATGAAAATAAATTTATAAATTTGAGAATTGTTTTAATTAAAATAATCAATTTTTTGAATAATACCAATATTAATATTTTAATAAATTTTATTTCCCATTAATAAATCAATTAAGGTACCTAAAATTCTCTTATAACTGTAATAAAAAGAAATATTAATTTACTAATTTGTTTTATAAAAAATATTTTTCATTAAAATCATTATATTAATTATAGTATTGAAAATGAATATATAGTTTTTTCAAAAAATACCAATAACTAATTTATTATATTTAAAACATTTATTTTATTAAATCATGACATAATTAATTCATATATGAAGTTATAAGGTATCTAAATTTTATTTATACCTTCATTGGTGAGGTTATTATTCTATTGATCGGAATACTATTCCTAATGGTCTTATTAATATTTCAATGGTGAGGTAGATATTCTATTATTATAATTTCCATAATTTTTATTAATAAATCTTATCATATTATTAATTTATTATAATAAAATTTTTATTAGGTTTCCTTTTTTTATACATAATTATATTAAGAGAAATTTCATCTGTAAACTATTTGTCGTTATTGTTTTAATGTGAAATATGAATATATTGAGAAGAATAAAATCACATGCATAATTCTATGAAGAAATCAATATATATTGAATCTTTTATGTGCTTCTCTCCTTTACACTTGAATAAGTAGAAAAATCAAGGCCACCAATTTTGAAATCTTGATCAACATTGCTATAATTTATGAAGTCTCTACTCGAGATGTTATCTTTTCTTATCATCTATCTGTGAGATTTATTCTTTCTATAAGTTTTACTTTTACATCTATATGATGCATCTATAAACACAATATTTATCATCTCTTCCTTTGTAAAAGTTTCCTTGAAAAAAGAACATTGAAGGCTTTTTTTCTAAAATATGATAGATAGTTGTGAAAACATCATGTGTTATTTTATCATGAATAAAAATCTTGCACTTAGTCATGAATTCTATTGCAAAATGTGTGGGAGTCCCAAAAAATCATTGACCTAGTTAAAATCACCGAAATTGTGTAAAAGAGTTTTAGTGGAATTTTGTTCCTCAAACCCTAATAAATATCTATGATCGATCCATTTTTTTATTTTATTTTTGTTAATTTTTATATAATATAAATTATCAGATGTTATTTATATCTTAAAGAGTGGGGTTTGAAATTATGATAAAAATTTGAACAACTAACGTTACTCTTCCCACTTGATTCTTTTTGCTATCTATTTCTGACAACAATACCAATGTTTATCATGTTCAACTATGATATAATACAATATTTTATTCCTTAATTACATTATATAACATTCCAATAACAAAATCACATATACTTTTCAATATCCTTGACATAAAAATATGTATAAAATAATAACAATCATACAATGGAAATTCAATGAAAATTGATCTCTTTTTCAAACATGTTTCATAATTAATGTATAAAATTGTTTAAGAAAATTACTACGAATATATTATACATTTCAAATAGTTGTCCACCCATTAGTGGAATTGGTTCCCTACCTTATTCTATATTTCAATATTATTATATCATCCTTAATCGATATTTAAGTGTGTGGGGGGAATATTTATGATGTCTTCAAAACATAATTTTGCAGTAATTATTCATCATAACATAGTATTTACCTTATTCAAAACTGAGACACTGAAATATTAATTTTATTTTATATACTGAAAATTTTAAATAAAATGGAATGTTATTTTTTATTCTGTACATCATGGATATCTAGGTGAACTCTTCACTTCTATGAGAATCATATCATTTAACAAATACATCTGAAATAAATTTCAAATATCAATTAATAAATCATAATTAAAATGTATATCATTTCAGGGTTGTTCTTTTTTAGATATAAGTTGATAAAATCTAATATATTTTTACTTCCTGCATATCCATTATGGAATGTTATAATATACAAACATAACATGTCATGTATTCTTATAAATCTTTTTTAAAAAGGATTTTTTTTATATCTATATAATACATGATAGGAGTTTATTATATTAATTTTAAAATTTAGAATTTTCATATTCAATCGTTTTATACTATAGAGAGTCTCCCTGGGTGACTTAATTTACCATATATAGGTCTTGTATATGTATTCCAAATTTTCTTTCTAGTTATTTACCAAGACTAATATAGTATTATAATCCTTGGAATGCATGGAGATATCTATAAAAAGATATACGTACGTGATTACTATATCATTTATTAATCTTGTCAATGCTTAAGGAATTATCAAAGTGAGTCATGGTTCTTAAGAGACAAAAACCCATATTTTAGTTAGACAATTATTTTCATCAATCATTCACATTGAACCTATAATTCTGTAGATGGCATATTTTTTATAAGGAATCTCAGTATGGTCTTGTGTCATAAAAATCAGGATAATGGTTTGTTATATAGAACTAGTTCCACTCCATTAGCTTGGAGCATTCAAATTATATAACCTAAGTACTACTTCCAATAAAGAATATGATGGTTGGAAATTTATATATAGATGAAAACATACCAGACATGTGGGGGATGGGTGAATTGTATGATTATATTCTTTCATTTTTATAAATAGAGAAATCATAATTTAATAGGTATAAAGTAATCATATTCACAACCCTGTTAGAAATTTAAACTATAATTTGATAGGTACCTAGGTCCGATAGACAATGTATCCCAATCAGTAGGTTATGATAATTAATCCACATGTATTTTTTGAAATTATTCATATTTACAATAATAAAATTATTTATTACGATTAATCATAATATGGTTCAGAATCACAATAGATACAGAAAACAGAGTGGATCAATTATTTATTCTACCATAATGCGTATAAAAATGTATTGATTAATAAATTTATCGTAAGTACTAAATTATTAAGTACAATGATTGTAATAAAAAATAGTGATTAGAAAGATGAATATATAAAATGATTCACATCCAATTATTATGTAGTAGATGATTTAAACAAGTAAATGATTAAAATAATTTTATACTCAATGTGAAGGGTATCCAATAACTATGGATAACAACCCCTTCATTTATATTTTCAAGCATATAAGTCTTACCTAATATAGGTTAATCCCTATATATGATGATTTGACCCCGTCTTACTATCCTTGTAATCCAATTATCAAGAAGCTAATATGTGCCTCCTTTATACTAGACACAGAAATCCTAGATCCCCAAAAGATCAGCATTGTTGTCTTCTTATCCATATAAGACCTCAATTGCATTCCAAATGTTCAGCTACACACAAAGAAAAGTGAAAAAAATTCAAAGTCACATGTAAATAGAACAAAAAGTTCACAACTTGTAAACATCATTGTTCACACATATAGTATCAATTTCTCAAAGCACTGAAATAGTTTCAGGACATAGAAAACTTCATCTTTCCACATTAATTGAAATAGAAACCCATTCTAATTCAAATATTCAGGTATTAAAATGTGTTTCTCCCACAAATATTCGAGGTCTCCAATGGTTATATTTTTCTTCCTAATGTCTCGGAGGGACATTGACACCAAGAACTTCAAAATTCATCTTAAAACTGAAACAATGATATAATTCTAAATACATATTAAAACAGAATACATGAAGTCGTTTTAATTTAATTGTTTTCCATTTATTATGATATATATTTTAATAGATATAGAAATCTGAATGAAAAATTGTCTGATGATTTTTGTTACAGTGGTAAGAATGATTTATATAATTGAAAAAATATTTCATGTTATAAAACTAGGAAAGGTGTATGATAAAAATAATTTTTGTGTGTCTGATAGATTTTTCATCATGGATAATTATGGTAATATTGGAATCATATATTTCTATAAAACACATGAGTACAAATATTAATAAATAAAAATGAAAAAATGGTATTGATAAATTCTGAATAACAAATTATTAATGAATGTATTGTAAAATGATATAGTATTCTATTATTAATCTACGTTGAATATAAAGGATTTTGTAATATAGTATTTAAAAAGGAGTATGGGATTTACAATACCAAAGGAATAGAAAATTCAAACGAATAAGTTGGACTAAAAAATGTCATCATTTTTTGAAATTACAAACCAGATGTCAAAAATATAAAATTACATTGTAAAACATGATTTTAAATGGGATATAAGGATCTATCGTATTCATAATTAAACACTTTTACTTATAATCCTTTGTGTTTTAAGAATACGTTGAATATGATATTGAAAAATACTAACTCCCCATTAGGTTAAAAAAATTCCTAAGTATCATATTCTCTTTCCTAAAACATATTCCCTATTACTAATGGAATTATCTTTTTGTTATTATCATTCTACCAGTATTCAAGTATCAAATACATTATCCTCTATTATAAATCATTCTTTCCCATTTTGATTTATAAAAATAATTAGGGAAGGCCTTTAAAAATATATTAATGTGTTAGAGACACAAAAAAATACACGAATTAATAATGAATTTGATCATCTAGAATATATTGTATATTATTCATGGAAAAATGGAAAACATTCAATCAACATGTCTATAGATGTCAATGTCATTCAATGATTTATAAAAAAGGAATAAAACAAGAGCTCGAAAAAAAATATTACGCCTTTTTTCCAAGTCTTTCTTTAAGAGATATTAGAAAAAATATATTTATTTTCCTGAATTACATCCTATCATACATAAGCTTGTCTAGAGATCATTTTGATACCAAAAAACAACTTCATGTTATTCAAACAACTGTTCATGGGAATGTATATTTCCATAAAGTGATTGTAACGTTTCTTCTTTAGTACGAATATTGACTTCATGTAAATTTAATTTTCAATCCAGAATAACTATTCAATAAGTATTAATGAAAATTTTAAACTTATGAAGAATTATATCATCTTATTAAAACATCATCCTTGATACATATGATTGAGTAACCTCCTTCTTATTTTCTATTTCATTTAAGTATAATGATTGGAAATCATTAGGGCTTCTGATGTCTTTTATAATACATGTTGTATCACTAGAAAAGATTTTCTAGGAAATTATAATATAATTCAAAAATATTATAATGTATTAAATTTAATATTCATGAAGCTTTGTACTTAAATTAGATTTATATGATCACATCAAAACTGTATTACATGATTTTCTGTGTTCCTTTGAACACTATATGAAAAACATTAATTTCGGCCTCATGCTTGCTCAGTCATTCTCTACGAAGTCTAATTGTGCTTGAGTTTTTATTTTTTTTATGGGTAACAAAATAATTTTTTCCCTTCAATCCTTGGAAGATACATAATTTCATTTTCAATTCTCTATAGGGCTTCAACAATGTACTAATCTCTTTTCAATGAAATTGTATTGTCTGAATCACTGTATTACTCGAAATTAAGATGTTATCCTGAATGTATTTTGACATCATCTATTTAAAAATCATGATTAGAAAATTAATTGGTCCTAGGCTCTTCCTATTTTTCTAAATATGAATGATTGTTTTGGGTTGAGATCTCTATGCAACATTCTGGGATGACTCTACTCATGAGGATGGAAATTTATATGAAGTAGATTCCAATGATCTTACGGTAATTATATTAGATTGAGATGTTTCTACATTCTAAATTCCTTATCAATATCATTATCTTTATTTTCTTCTTATTACTTTTATTTTTTTCCTTCTCTTCATTTCATTCAACATCTTTGCAATTTTTTATCCTTTTATTCAATTATTTATTCATATTCACCTCGATAGTCTTCAATATGTCTCAATTCAATAAATTCTTATTCTTTTGAGAATTATTTTTGAGTATCCTTTCATGGATCATATTCTTCACTCAATTTTTTCACTTTCATTCTATTGTATTGGATTGGGGGAGTGATTTTTTATTCATGAATTTATTATCTGATTGAAATTCTAACAATAGATTTTCAATCCCATTCAATATATTATCAACAAAAAAATATTATATCTTTTCATCCTCATTTTCTTCTATTCTTCTTTAAGAACATATTTGATCTTGATGTTTTCATCTAGGGCATCTAGTGGATCAAGAACAAACTATGGACCTCTTTATTTCCGTTCAGCTTTTCTTTTCCTATCCTGAGAAACTACTTCATCACTATATATTTTATTCTTCTTTGGTTTTAGATATGTATCATACATAGAATAATTTTCTTTCATATAAACAATATTCATTGATTTTTTTAAAATACCATAACATCCTATAGATTTTTTGTGCATTAGCGTTAATATCTATAACATTTTCATTGATTCTGAATCGAAATGAAATTTAAAAACTTTATTTTATTATCATTAATCTTAAGAAATTTTAAATTCCTCAGCAATCACAATATTTGATGATTTACTTGAATTCAAACATTAAATGATTAACTTACTCAAAATTGCTAGAAACATAATCTGTTGAGTCATAATTACATGGGACATAATATTTTTGATATTATGAAAATAGAACCCATCAAATTCAATTTATTCATATTAACCAATTAATCATGGATGATGACATCTAAAAACATTAGGGTTTCTAAATCACCATTTCAAGGAATTTAAATGCTTTTAACCAATGTTCTGTAAAACTATTGTCCAAAAGAGGATGATTATTTTTTCTTTTGTCTTCTTGAATGTCCAAAAGTGATTACATAGCTCTTTCCTTATTGAATGTTTTTTTGTAGCTTTCTATAAGGACCAAAAGAATCGCATTCCAATGGTACACAATGAAGTTTTATTGCTTGATTTGCTCATATAGTAAAATATCTATCATAAATTGATAATTTTATTTTCAAAAAACTATACACATTAATGAGACTAACAAATTTTCAAACTTCATCAATGATAATAGAATACCTATATAATTTGGGTTTCACTACAAATATAGATTCCATCCATTGAATTGAATAATTATTTTCAATGAAAAATCATACTTATCATAATATTCTCAATTTACTAATCATTATCTACAAACCTCATCCTTATGAAATCATTTGAGGAAATAAACACATTTATTTTCTGAGATATGGTGTGAGAAGTTTTAGTTATTTCTAACATGAGTGTGATAAAAATAATTGGGCAAGAGAAACAACATACGTGACTGTTAGAATGCTGGGAGTTGTATTGTTTAATGAAGAGATAAATTATATGGGATATGTTATGAGGATAAATTTATTTAAGTTAAAAAATATGACTATTTAGATTCTATAGTTCATATTAGATTAGAAAAGATTCAACGATTGAATAATTTTGAACTTTGGAGAATTTTACTAAAATAAAAAAATAAAATAGATTTATCATATTCTTCAAGAATATGATATAGTTTTAATATAAAGTAAAAATATGAAGTACCAAAAAAATATAGAATTGTATTAGAAATGTAAGGAATTTCATAATTCAGAGTTTCATAATAAATTTATTGGTTTTTATAATTTTGTATTTGAATTTTTTTCCATAATGAAAAAAATTATACAAAAATTGAGTATGATAGGAAAGAAATTAAATACGATAATATTTTTAGTAAAAAAACTAATGATTATAAAAATTAATAAGAATGAAAATTTATGTGTATGAAATTTTTTGAGTAAAAAAATTTACGAGTATAAAAATTTATGAGTATGGAAATTTATAATAATGAATAATTTTGTGTTTGAAATTTTATTGTTACAAAAAATTATGAGTATGAAAATTTATGGCTATAAATATTTATCAGTAAGAAAAAAATTCAATCTTATGTACCCCCCTGAAAATAAGTAACATAATTAAAGGAGAAGATTTAACGAATAATTTTATATAAATGATTACATTGTAGTGATCATCTAAATCTTCAATTTAATTTATTCATATATATTTGAAGGTAATATTTAAAAAATATCATCAGGTTGTTCTTGAATTCCAAATAATTGTAAACCAATATCTCCATTAAGAATGTGATCCGTTTTTAAGTGATGCTTAATATCTATGTGTTATATACGATAGAGATATGCAAGGTTTTTTGAAAAATCAATGGTACTTTTGTTATCACAAAGTATTTTATTTTTAGTTAAACTCATGCCATAATCAGTAATTCAGTGTTGCATCCACATTAGTTGAGCACAAAAACATCAAGCTGCCACATATTCCTCTATAGTATTGGAACGTGATAGTAAGGGTTGTTTTTTATAAGGACAATAAACTAATGAATCACATAAGAAATGAAAAGTTATGGATGTAATTTTTCTATCCATTTTACATACAACATACTCATCTTTCAAAAAAATTTAAATCGAAATAATTTCTAAAAAATAGAATAGTTCGAAATCCATGGTTCTATTTATATAATGTCGAATATTTTTTATGATTTTAATTGGGATTTTTTTTATTTTAAAAATTTCTAACACAAAGGAATACTGAATACATTAAATTTTTATGGGGATATATAATTTATTGTAATCGTTTATCCTCCCTCTAAATGTTATTTGATTTTTTTCTTGTCCATCATCATTATGTTCAAGTGTATTTGCGGTATCGATTGGAGAACTAAAACATTTTGTGTTATAAAATTTGAAAAATATATTTAATATACAAATATTGGTATATATATGTCCCTTATAGTTTTTTCAGAAGTTTGCAAACATAGAATAAATGTTAGCTCACCCATTATACTCATTTCATACTCATATTTCATAACATTCCCAAAATATGATTTTAATGCTCACTATGATAATACAAACATAATTTGATAAACAAAAATTTGAATAATGAATAAATTTTTTCCTTCATTTAGAACATATTTGGATTATTAGTTACCATTTCTTGACTTTTTTGTTACAAAAATCTATTTAATCTATCATGCTAGGATCTAGGGGCTTGTATAGGGCTATATAATGCTTTAGTATATTTATAATCATATTTTGGATATTTTTTATCTTCAAAACTAGGAGAACGTCAAATAACATCCTATTGAACATATACATTAAATAAAGCACACACTACATCAATTTAAAAAATATTGAAATTAAAGAATGCTGCAAAGGATAATACAATATGAGTATGTTCAATTATATCTAAATGAGCAATGTTTTCTACATAATTTATTCCATCTTTATTATTATATCCTTTATAAACTAGTATGGATTTATTTCTAATAATTATTATATTTTCATCTAATTTTTTTTGAAGAGCCATTTTTTTCCCATTATAGAGGTTTCATTAGGTCATTCAAACATTCTAGAGAGTTTATTTCATTTAAATTCATTTAGATCATCGTTGATTGTTTTAATCTAATCATTATAATGTAAAGCTTCATCATGACTTTGTGGTTCAAATTGGGAATGAAATTCTAGATGATTGACTTCATTTGTGTAAAAAGATCTAGTCCTTACATGTTAATTTACATCATTAATGATATCTTCAACGAGATAATTCTTAATAAACAATAGAAATGGTTTTTGTAAAACACATTCATCAACATAAGATAGTAATTCATCTATATTAAATAATTAATAAAAAATTCCTTCAGTATTTCCCATAGTATAAGAGTCTTCTATCATAGGTTCATTATTTTTTTGGATAGGAAATCAGAAGATATAGGTTGAAATGGATTAAAAAAAGGATCATTTTCAATGAATTTAACACGTACTGTTTCCTGAACAATAAATGAATTTTTCTTGAAAACTCTATAACCCTTAGAGGTATTTGAATAGCCTAAAAATATTCCATCATTGTATTTGGGTGATAATTTATGTAAATTATATTTTTTATTCAAAATTAACACTTTTAATTCAAATAATTTGAGGTATGAGTCTTTTTTAAGCTTTTCTATAACTCATATGGTGTTATAATATGAAATAGTCTAATTAAAAATAAATTTATAGTACCTATAGAAGTAGAAATAAAATATCCCAAAAAAATTCTTGCAATATAATATTCAATAAATATGGTTCTTGTTTCCTTGTGAATAATATGATTTCATATTTCAAAAAAAACCATTTTGATGATCAGTTATGTGAGCTAAAAATTAAAGTGTAATGCCTCTATTAATACAAAATGATTCAAAATTCGAATTGATAAATTCCTTAACATGATCAATAAAAATATTTATCAATTGAATATTTTTCCGATTATTAACATTGTCTACAAAAATTTTAATATAAAAATAGTCTTTATATTTTTTAGATATAAAATAGACCCATGTATATCTAGTGTAGTCATCACTGAAAATAGTACACAATAATTTCCTCATGAACATTCAGTTTGTGTATGAAAAAAACTACCCATGTTCACTAACTGTAATGCATATGAAGATGAAACATTACTAATTTATTTAATGTTTGACATATGTTTTGTACTCTATTAACAGTGGTCAATTGATTTTAATGAAAACAATTCATGTTCTAGTATATCCTTAACAAGTATTTTCATAGAAATATTAAATATGTATATAAGTATACAATTTCCAAACATTCTATTACCAAAATCTGATTGATCTTCCTTTGCATTATGGTATGTTATGTCTCGGCACCAATGGATTTATATGTTATGTGAAAAATCATTCACATGTCGATGTTCCTAAATAATGAATTTTTTCTTCAAATTTGTTACTACACATTTATCATTCTTAAAATGCACAAGGTAACCTTCATTAATTAACAGGATTAAGCTTATACGACATTTCAAAATATAATATATAAATAAAACATTTAAATTATAATAATTTCCCAAAATAATAATATTACATATACAAACAATCGTTCCTTGAGAATTATATATAAAGGTATAACTTCCACCGTCCATATTAATATCCTTTTCAAATAATTATTTATTATTACTGATATTTCGAGAACATCCTCTTTCCATGTACTCTATATTTTCGTTGTTGGTATATCATTTGATTTCATGAATACAAAAAAATATATACTATTTTCATCAAAATTTTATGGGACCTAGAAATATTGGGAAACAAAATTTTGGGAAACCACAATCATTTTAAAAACGGGCTTTTTGAAACCCTAAAGATTGAATTTTATTTAAGGAATAATTGTTATTCCAATAACCTCCACATTAACATTTTTTTCAAAAGAGGTAATTTTCAAGAAATAAATTATAGTTACTAAAATTGATTTTGAATTAGTATATCGGATTCCAGAACAATTACCATGTGGACGATGTTGTTTATAGATTATAATAAAAGATTCCAATCAAGTGGTAATGTTTGTCAATAGTTTCATTAATGATCTGATTTTATACATCAGTTTTATAACCAAATTTTTATAAACATTAGTATTAGTTTCATAAGTGATTAATATTTATAAATAAATTTTCTCCTAATTGATTTTTTCAAATTATTTAGAAATATTTCCCTTTTATGGATTTCCTTCTTCAATTTTATAGAAAATAATCAATTTCCAATACTTTTTTATCAGGATCATTAGAAATAATTCATCCTTTTTTTCAAAATATTTATTATATAATTTTCAATCGATTGATTCAGTCTATTTTTCAATTTTAATTATGAATCAATTTATAATATATAAAGACATCTTCGTGGAATGTTAAAGGATTATTTTCGGATGAGGAATTTTCTTCATCAAAAGGAAAATAAACATTCTCATTAGGATAATTTTTATTTAAAGGTATATTTGTGAATGAATCAAAAGTATATACATTTTCATTAGACATTTTAATTTTAAAAGGTATATATCATTGAAACTAATAAACATTTATCCAGAATTTTTATTGTTTGATAAATCATCAGAATAATATCATCAACTAGAACTCCACATGTCATTGGATTTCAAGACATTGTTTTTTTAAAATTTAATACTTTTTCCGATTTCTATCAAAATTTCATTCCATAATATATTTTCTTTTCTGCTCAGAAAAATTAGGACTTATATTTTTTTCCTTTTTTTCATTTTTAATAGGAAACAATAATATCTTTCTTATACATGTTACTTTTCTCATTCTGGTACTAAAAATTATTCTTTCCAACAATAATGTTCATCCTTTGAGAAATATTGGATAAATTATTTTTGGAATGGTGGGAATCACTTGAGTGTTATTGAAAAAAATCAATTTCATTGAGGAGTTATCTATTTTTAGGTGTTTGACCTTTCATTTGATTTGGTTCAGAAGTAACAGAAACTATTCCATTAGTCTTTTTTGGAATTTTCATCATCTATTTATTATCTATTATCATGTTGAAAATGTGTTCCATACAACTCATTTAGTTTCACATTTGAGTCCTTTCTTATCAGATCAATATAAGTTATTTTGTATTCCCATTCATTTGAAATAAAATCTATAATATTTTCTATAAGGATCTCATCATCTTGTCCTTTGACTCCCATAGTTAGTAAATAGTTCACATATGGCACGAATCATTTCTGGATCTTAAAAACTGCTTCTCCATTAGGAAATTTTAATACTTGATAATATACTCTTAGCAAGGATCTTCTTATTTCAACAACTATGGATGTACCAAAAAAATTAATTTCAAGCTTCCTCCAAATATTGATGGATACATCAGATAATGAAATATAGATATATATATTTCTAATAAAATTCATTGTAATGTATTTCGTACGTTATAATGAATTTAAATTTACTTTCGCTTGTTTGTTAAAGATTCTAACTTCATTTCCAGAAATTTTATCGTCTTTATTCAGAAAAAAATTTGACAAATCTGGTATTGATTAATAAAATATTAATACTGTCTCTCCATTAAACATAATTATTTCTAATAAACATTGTTTATCTTATAGGATTGATATTATAAATTGGTGTGATATTTATTCCTACCATCTTTAACAAAAGATATTAATTATGTTTCCACTATATAAGTTTATGTAACCTTTATTTATTAACCAAAATCATATAAAAGATATGTAACTTATATGAAAGAGTAATGTAAAAAAATATATGATTAGTGGAAACCGCCTCTTATACTTAATTTTTGATAAAAATGTGTTTGTAGATTAAAAAAAGAGGGTGTGTATTTCAAAATTAAAAGCATTCATTTTACACACAATGAAAACATAGTTTAGTATATTTAAACAAATCATTTTAAAAACACCATTTTTTATTTAATGAATTAGCAGTCATATCCCTATGTCTAATGGAAAATGAATCATAATCATTTTGTTATGATAATTATTCCAAAGGTTATATTTGAAATTACTCATATTTACAATAACAAAACGATTTGTTAAGATAAAATTTATTATGGATCATAATCACAATGGTTATGAATAATAGAATGAAATAAGTGATGATTCTGTCATAAATCGTATAGAATCATATTGATTAAATGAATTGATCATTTTTAATAAATCATAATTAGAATTATCTTGTTTATAAAATAGTGAATAGAAAGGTGAAGATATAAAATGATTCACTTTTTATTATAATGAAAAGTAAAAGTAAAACTAGTAAATGAATACAATTATTTTTACCCAAAGAGAAGTGTATCCAATAATCCTAGATAGAAGTCCAAATATTTATACATTCATGAAATTATATCTTACCCACAAATGATTATACCCTAAATATGATGATTTGCCTTTGACGTACGATCCCCACAAGCCCTCGATCTAAAAGGTTATAAGTGCCACTTTTTTCATTACCACAAATGTATTCTATCGGAAACTGATTGGAAAAAATAACATATTATCCACCGAATACATCAATCCTATTTACAATGATCGATGCCACATGATCAAAATAACCCATCAAATTCACAAGTAAATTGTACAAGTTGTTCTCAACATGTATACTTCATGGTTTTTTTATGAAACCTTTTTTCAATTTGGTAGGGATCCTTAAAAATGTTCGACTAAATACTTACATTTTTCTTAATATGGATGACTAATCAGTTAGAAAATGTCTTATTTCTATCTGATGTATGTTCAGAGCCCATAAAAAATATTTTGGGAAAAAATAGACATATCACATCGTTGGTGCATGGTTGGTGCATGATTTTCCTAATCATGTGGATGGTCAGTTTTATTAAAAAAAACATATTCCTTGGTTTACACTTGGTAGTGTAGCCTAACTGTGAAAGTGCCCCATTAATCCATAATTTATGAACTATTGACATTAGCGATTTTTTCTTCTCATTTAGTATATTTTTAATGACCTTATGTTGGAATCTATAGAACTCATTCATCTTGGATCTATTTGTGCTTTCGTTCATCACATTGATCTCATAACTATATGTACTCTAGTTTCTTTAATACTTTCCTTTTCTCTCTTTATCTAGACCTAGATATTGGGGTATGATCATTTTCATTCTTTTCTTAGATCTACTCCATCTGAAACAAATAAAGGGCCAATACAAGAGGAGGAGAGTCACAAATGCCTAATGTGGGTGTCCTATAACTCATACATTATGTTCATTGTTTTCTTAATTTTCATTTTGGGCCCACCAATTTCATCATTTTCTATTTATAGAATTTAAATTCCATTATTATAATTATTAGAACAACATGGATGTGTTTTTTCCATATATGTGATTAATTTTTTTTTATTTATAACAACAACTCCATCAATCCGATGTATGATGTTTTGAAAAAATTGGTTTTTAATATTTTACATGTTTTATCCACCATTCATGTAAGACATTTCATGACCCATATAACGGTATGTATTTATATATTAATTTTTTTTATTAATATTTTAATGGAATAATTGTATGAAACATGTATTCTCCCCACTTGACCAGCCTAAATTAATTAATTAAACTAATATGTAAATGTTAAATTGAAATTTTAATGTATATTAAGTATATGGCATGAACATATTAAAAATTAACGAATAATAGGTTCCATGTCTATATAACACCATACCAGATTAATGGAATGTATTAGAAAGAACCATAATTATTTAATATGATTTAAATGTAATTAATAAAGGATTCATGGTAATATGAAATATCACAATAATTAAAGGAAATTCTAGGACAAAATTTAAATAATGATTAATTGTGACTTGATTAAAATGTTTCATGAAAGATGAATTTATCATAATAAGGACAGACAAGGATTGAACCAAATTAAATATTACATGTCTAAAAAATCAAATATTATTGGATTAACTCAAATTCTACTTGGACTCTGATCAAAGAATGCCATGAGCACTGCAGAAACCCATTCTGATTAAAGGATATGGCTTGCATAGGTTATAACCCACCTAGATCCCAATCATTGTCTATTCATTGGATTCCCAGAATGAAAATATTGGATCCCGTCAATATTATTAAATGATGACATTGATACACTATTTTGGTCCATCATTTACGAGTTGTGCATGCTTAAATCCCACATGGACCATTACTTGATTTTCCCTATTTTACATTTGTTGAAATCTTAGGAATCATTAGGCCTCTCATTTTAGAATGCCTTGGAAAATTCCACTTTGAGTAGACTCTTATAACATTCTAGACTACATTTAGTACTGAGTTTGTGACCCTTGAGGTCTAGGATGCCTTGGTTATTACCATAGGACATCATTGTTAATTATCATTTTAGGTTTCCTTCTAATAACTTGGAAGTGTTTCTATTTTTAACTTGTGACTTATTTATAAACTACAAAAAATAAAATAATTTATTTTTTACATGTTCAGACACGAGATGAGGTATGATGCAAGTACATGAGAATTCAGTTACATCAAACTCCATTACATTATATATATGCATTCTTTCACACTGTTACATTTCCATTACATGTGAAATATGTCATATACACCATTGGTATTTTACCAATGAGATTTATCTCACACACTATCTAAGCATTTTTAGTACCTTATGTAAATTACATTTTTGCAAGGGTTAAAAAGAGAGCATACAACTTCAAACAGTTTATTGCATGCTCTTTAGTGTGGAGCATGATAACAAATGTCTAAAGGAGATATTAGGATGCTTGGGATATACTTTAATATCTATTATACTTTTATGTAACATGTTATGTATTCAATATTGTATCAATATTTTCCAATATTCTACTGACCTGACATATCATCATTTCCTGAATGCCAATTCATTGGTTTCACTTATTGATACAATGTCTTTTTTTCATTCCTTCTATTTAAATCTATTTCTACTAATATTTGTTGATGTTTACATTAATTTGATGCTCTAAACATTGGTAACAAGGTCATAGTATCGCCATGGACACACCAAACACCATCGTTTCTAGTCAAAAACCTCTTCTTTTCAAGAAGATTTCCTTGAGGCCATATGGCTTTCCAAGCTCGGGGTACACAGTAAGTGTCCTATAAGTCAAAAACATCACACAATTGTATCAAAAGAGTATTCACTCTAGACCTACTATTTGTAGACAATAGATTATAGATTTGGAGATCTTGGTAATCTATTAAATGTTAATCATGGGCATCACAAAACTATGTTTAGGGTAAAAAAAGTTTCATAAATTATAGTTGTCTTCCTAGTATTGAATATTTGAATAGATATTTTTTCTTTGTTGTGGGATTAATCGTTTATTTTTAGTTGATTATTTTTATCTGATGAGGATTTTCAATCTTCCTCGGGCGATCATAGGAGATAAATAATCATCATTACATGCATCATTATATGAATGTAGAATTTGAATGTCATGAAAATTAACATGGCATATAGGTTAGTTTTTTGTGCAATACATGATATTAATGGTATGGATGAGGGATTTAGTGATAGTTCACATATGGCTTAATTGCCTATGATTGATATTGGGTGATTTATTATCACAATTCATGAGTTCTGTGGGACCTAGTGGGTTATGATGAGTAATTTACCAAGTGAATCCAATATGCTATTGATAAATGGGTGTCCCTTTCACTGTTGAGGGTGTATGGTCATTGAATCACTCAGAATGGATATATATTATAATTAAATCATGAAATCATAAATAATTTTTTTGTATATCCTTGTCCAACCGTCTCATGTTTATGAATGATAAAGTAGTGGACCTCCTAATTCGATGTATAATGAAATAAAATTTATACATGAGCCCTTACTGATTCTTGTTTTTCTAAGTGGTTAGTTGGGGTAGTATTCCTTGGGTAGTGAGTTTTCCTACGTTCAGGTTCCACTAGTGATGCTAGCCTTTGGCATGATATTTTTTTGAGGTGTCTGCATTCCATTTCTAGACCAATGGTGACACAATGACATCATATCATATGATAGGAGGGTGGCAATTACCATTCTCTAGACGTGGTGGGAGATACACCACCATTGATAACTCTAGGACTACCACTCGAGCAACCACCTATTGTACCTAATATTTGAACTAATTCCCATGTTCATTACTATTCCATACGTGTTATGATTTCCATGTATGGTGGGACACATTTTGTACCTATGATGGAGGATCTGACTCCTGAGTTCTAGTAGCATCCTCCAACATTCTCAGGGGACGGTGGTCCACATGATAGTGAGTCCAGGATAGAATCAAACCTATCCATATTTGAGAATATGGAGATGCTTCCGTAGAGGAGGGTAATGATTTCCACATACATGCTTTAGGATTAATCCATGTGTTGGTTGGATGTGACTTCATAGGCTGGTCGTCAACATGGCATGTTATCGGTTGATTTACAAACAACCTTCTATGATCAATTCATTACTCAAAAAATATGAGCTGATAGAGCCAGAGAGTTCATGAATCTTGATCAGTTTTCTTTACTAGTTAAGGAATATTGAGTGTGTTTCATGGATTTGATACACTTAACACTACTTCTAGCTGGTGATGAGCTTTTTCCTACAAGACTTTTTGAGGATGGGCTCTTGAATTCCATCTATACACTTGTTAATATTATTTTCCTTCCAACATTTTATGATATAGTCAATTAATCTTTTACCATAAAGCACATCCTGATGGATGAGAACAATACCAGGTATAAAGTATCAGTACCATGCCATGCCAGGGATTTGGAAATCAATGATCCTGTTTCGATAGCTCTAATGTGTGTCATAAATGTGTACAATGGAAAAATTTGAAGCCTCAATGTGATAGTAACCCACTAGATTGTTAGGATTTTGGTCGTATGAGGGATCATTGGCGTTTCTATAGGACCGTTACACCAACATTAAAGGTAAAATGATCTACGCAAGCACCTCATATTGAAGAGAGTTCTTTTATGTCACATATGGGAAGGAGTTGGAATTGAACCAGTAGGACTGGTAGTGGAGAATGTCATGGAAGGGGAAGCCAAACCCCTGATCACCAAATGTTCCAGAATAGTATTTATGATAATGGTAGTCCATTTGTTGTATAGTGCTGTGGATCAGCCTAATTGAATGTAGTACAATAGATACCCAAGGATTAGGGTACGGGGCCATCTATAGTACGAGGTACAATTCTATTAGCCTCTATTATATTTCTAATTTATTTGATACATGTGACTTGAAATATTTTATGCATGTATATATCGTGGTTTCCTAAAAATGATGATACAAAAATACTATGCTGTAATGACCCTATATACACTGTTCGGTGTATAAAAAGAGGGAATACACCACTCTATGGACTATCCTATTGAAGTAGCAAATTACATGTCTTATGAAACCACTTTTTACTAGAGATGACAGGCTTTGATGCCATACACTAGATGGATTGGTTGGATCACTATAACAATATTTTACACTGCTATCTCTATAGGGTTTATTTTATGTCACATGAGGGAAACAATTATTTTCTTAAGGTTGAGTGGGATGTCCATGCTGGTAGTACTGGACTAGAACACCATGGGATATGTCGAGTAACCACCTAGATTTTAAATCTCATTATGGGTGATCAAGGTTTATGATAAGATGGTTTCCCTCCAGTAGAGGATAATTTTAGGGATGTATTTATAGATGATTATTCTGCCTTAACTCCTAAGAGGGATGTAAATTGTACAATCTATCTTGTTCTAGGAGATGATCAACAATCCATTCCTCTATAAGTGATAGCACCTATATAGATTCAAGAGCTCAAGAGATAGTTAAAGGATTTAGATACAAAAATATTTATACAACCTAGTAAATCCTCTTAGGGTTCTCACATAATTTTTTCAAAGAGGGTGGATAAAATGATAAATCTATGTGTGGATTATAGATGGCTAAACCAACATAATATCAAGAACTTATATACACTTACTCAAATGGATTATCTCTTCAACTTCTTCTGTGGAGAAAAGGGCTTCGTCAAGATCAACCTAACACTGAATTATCATCATGTATGATTCTGGCTGTCAAACAAACCTTGTACAAATTTTCATAGTATGTATGGTCTATAAGAGTACCGTGTTATGAAATTCGGTCTTATGAATATTCTGTCCATTTTAATAGATCTGATGAATTGGATGTTCCACCCCTATTTGTTTTTTTTTCTTTGTTTTTGTTGACACCATCTTGGTACATTCTCACACTTGTAGCGATGATGAAAAACATCTTAATATCATTTTAAGAACTCTGAGATAGAATCATCTTTATGCCAATATTACTATGTGACACTTATAGATTGACAATGTCCACTACATGGGCATGATTTTCTAATAATAGACGTATTTATTGTCCTAAAAAAGTATAGTACTGTAGTTATCAAGGAGATTACCAAGAACATGTTTGATATATAAGGTTTCTTGGTACTGGATAAATATTACAAATGTTTTATACAAGAAATATCATGTCACATTTACCACTTAATGTTCTTAAATTGAAGGGTTTCAATATTATATGGTCATAAAAATGTGAGAAATACTTTCAGGAAGTAAAGGGAGGATTGTATTGTCACCTACTTTGAATCTTCTAGATACAGGTGTTGGTTATACCCTCTTCTATAATGAATAAGGAATCAGTGTAGGGGTGATTATTATGTAGGAGGACAGTGTAATTCGGTATGGATCATGGATGTTGATTTCCCATGATAGTAATTACCGGATGCACGAATATGATATAGAAATAGTTTTCCATGACTTATGTTGAATGAGAATTTCTGTTGGGTGAGCACTTTGGGGTGTACATGGACCACAAGAGCTTCAAAGATATCTTTTCTTAATGTGACATGAAACACATATATGAGAGATTGGTCAAATATGTATGAAAATTTTATTTTTAGATTTTTATTACTATTGGGAAGGTAAATGTTTCTGAAAATGCGCTATGTTGGAAAACTCAACCAAATGTCAAACGACGATCCATTGATGAATGTATGTTAACTAACCTATTCACTGAGCTGCATTTTATGTTTCATGATAGTAACGAGTAGTCATACCTGTCATCCTTAATAGTTTACTCTCCCATCCTTGAGAAGGTGAATGGTACTCAATTTTTATATATTGATGTTCTAGTTCTCTGTGAGAGTATATGAGGAGATAGCACACCTCCAGATTCATCTGCGGTATGATACAACATCTTGTGTCTATATAGATGCATATGGGTTATCGTAGATATGAGAGACGATTTTAGGCATGAGTAACACACTTCATAGTTGAAAATTCATCCAAAAATTTATATGATGTATCAATATATGAGGTGCCAGTATTGGTGTCTAGGGATGAAATGTTTGATAGCAGACATTATCTGTATGTGTTCCACCTATCAGTAGGTGAAGGTGGAGCACCAGAGACCTGCAGTCTTGTTTCAATAGCTTCTAGTCCTGAAAATGGAAATTGAAATACAATGCTATGTATTTCATAGTCATCTTGCTAAAGTCTCCAAGGGATAGTGATTCTGTTTTGGAAGTTGTTGGAAGACTGATGAAATCATCGCACTTCATTAATATTCTTGATACTCTCTTAGTTGATGATTTGGAAAATTGTACACATGTTAGATCATACAACTACATGGGGTTCCTCATACTATCATTTTATATCAAGATTTTCATTTTACATCATTGTTCTTGTAGGGTTTTAAAAAGATTATTGGAATATTGGTGATTCTATGCACATAATTTTACCCTCATACCAATAGACAATCATAACTAGAAAATATTGGTTCTAGAGGAATTTAACTGAGTATGTGTCCTTAATTTCTATGGTTCATGGGAGAAGAAAAACCCTAACATGTTTTCAAATATTAATTGCTTTATGGAGATAAATCATATGGATCCTTTGTGGTCATGTATGGTAGGTTATCTTGTTCCACCTTGTGCAAGCTAGAGGAATGTCAGTCAGCTCTTCTAGGTCCTCATACTGTTTAGGAGTCTCCATATTAGGTTCATATGATCAGAAATAGTATGTTTAATAATTAGTCTATACAAAAATATTATGAGAATCGCCTTAGACTACGTCTTGTGTTCGTGGTTGGGCATTATGATTTTCTTCAGTTATTGACCAAGAAAGGGCATGTATGGTTATGAGAGTAGGGAAATCTATCACTTCATTATGTAGTAAATTTTGTTCACCAACCTCTAACTTTTATACGGATGAACAAAAAAACCTACAATACACATCACAACATATTCAATGGTGGATGTCTCATTATTTCACATCAATAAATGTTTATTTTATATGGTTTTGACTGTTATTATCGTGTTTTAGTGTTCTAAAATAGATTATCAGATGAACAAACATCCCAGGAAAACCATAAATTGAATATATGTGGAATTGGATTAATGATTTTAAAAATCCAACTATGAATATTTTTGTGTGATTTCATTTTCCCTCTAACGTTGTTTGATTTGTTTTAACCCTCTAAAAAAATTTATAGACATTCACATCATTTAAAAAAACTTATTGTTTTATTTTGGAATCACTAAATGCCGTTTGAACATGTTTTCTAAACATAAAAAAAAAATTCGAGCACTATTATCCCTTGATTTCACATCAATATGATGTTGTGTACTATGGTTTTATGCATTACACGAACTTTTTAGTGTATGAAGACGCTAACAATCCATTATTGGTATTATAGGAAAACTGAACATTAGATTTAAATGGAATGAATTACTAAAGTTAAAAAATAATTATACAATCATTTTCCAATGATTTCATAACCCATTGACATAATTGTTTTTTGATTTTGACCCCCAGATGCATGTTTTTAAAGAGCATAATATCATTTAAAACACTTTATTGAATCATTCTGATAAATCTGTATGTTATATAAACATGTTGTCTACTCATTCATTTTTTAAATTATCCAAATCTTGTTTTTTCCACGGTTTCACATAAATCAATGGTCATTATCATTTTTTCCCATTACACACATATTTTAGTTTCTAAGGACACTACAAATTCATTTATAGATATCTTGGGAAAAATAATATTATAATTTACATGGGTTATGTTCATAAATTTTAAAATTAAATCTATGGTAAATTTCAATATTTTTATGGCCCCCAATCATCATTTTATTTTCTTTAACACCCATACACATGTTAATAAATTAGTTGATGCCTTTTAAAATTAGTTATTGAATCATTATAAGAACATCACATGTCATATGAATTTTATTTTATTCTCATATAAATAAAATATAATTCAACCACTCTGTCCCCATGATTTATTGCCTTTCAAAAGACATTTTCTTTGATTTTTACAATACATGAACGTTTTAGATTTATAAAAAACTATAAACAAGGTTATGGGCATACCAAAAAAACCAAAACAATGACTAACATATAATAGTGTCTTAAATTTAAAAAATCAATCTATGAAGTTTTTCATATGATTTCATGGCCCTATAACATCATTTTATTAGTTTTTACCCCTTGAATAATTGTATTCAATGAAATTGATATAAAAAAATTTCTTCTTGATTCATTCCATGAACACCACATGTTGGACTGACCTATCATCTACTATTACACATATAAAATATTTTAACCATAGTTTTCCGATTATTTCATGTTAATACGAGGTCATTTTCTATGGTATTGACTATTAAAAGTATGCTTTATTGTTTTAATAAACTAAAAAACATAGACATGAATCACTGGAAAATAAAAAATCATATTGACAAGAGGTTTGTTCCTAAATTTCAAATATAAATATATGGCTGCATTCCTATAATGTCCCAACCCCTGGATTTCAATTTGATAGGTTTTACCCCATGATTTTTTGAAGATATTGATATATTTTAAAATGACATCTAATGTAACTCCAAGAACACATCCTGTTAGATTAATGTGTACCCTAATTTTAGACCTCAAAAATAATCTCCCATATTTTTTTCATTGTTTCAAATTATTTTGAGGACTTTTTTATATGGGTTTTATTGCTACATGGATATTTAAGTGTTATAAAATACAAAAAATACATATATGGGCCTCCACAAAAAAATGAAACTCTGGTTGAAATAGATTCTGTACCTATGTTTTACAAATCAGTATGTAGTTATCTTTCAATTATTTCAAGACCCTCCAACATTACCTTGTTTAGTTTTGACCCCCATCGACTTGTTTTTTAGGAAATTTATATTTTTAAAATTTGTTATTGAGTCATTATGATATCTTTGGTTGTAATATGAATATTTTTCATATTTATACACATATGAAATAATTCAACAATTTTTTTCTTGATATTTAATCAATTAAATGTTTTTTCCTAGGGCATTGATCACTAAACACATATTAAGTGGGTTTTAAATAGTAAAATGTATTTTAGGGGTATAATTGAAAGACCAAAACAAATATTGATGTGGTTCTCATTTCTATATTTCAATAGTCAATCTATGGTCATTAAATGAAAATTTTGTGGTTTTTACCCCTTATGGTACATTTCAGAAATACAATGATAACTTTTAAAACATATTATTTACCAATTTTGAGTAAACTATACATCATATGGTTGTGTTTTCGAATTCGTACATATGATCAATAACTCAACCATAGTATTTCTAGGAACTAAATTTTATATGGGACCATTAAAATTGTTTTTTCTATAACATAAATGATTTTGGGTTTTAAAACACAAAAAATATTTTTATAGGATTCTCTAGAAACCTGTAACAAATAATGACATGGTGTCAGTTTTTACATTTCATATACAAGTCTACAGTTGTGGTACATTTATTTCATGGCTCATTGAATTCATTTTCAATGTTTAGACACCTGATAAATGTTTTTAAATACATTGATATGTTTTAAGACTAATTATTGTGAAATAAATTGACTACCAAATTTACCATGGAGGATAAGAAATACGAAGGAAATTTTCCTTAGGTATCATGCTAATCATCCTTTAAAAAACAAAGATTAACATATATTCCAATTATTACCACCAAATAACTTTTTTCCAATAAGATGATTTCTCTTGTAATTTTTAATTTCATTCTTAAATTCATCTTTCTATATCCCAATCAATGGAACTGGCCAATCACCCACTATGTGTATCAGTAAATGATGTCAATGACCTATGAGATATAACTTATGTATTAGGTGTATATCCCATCAATTGTACATTCCAAGGATTCTTATATATTAAAATTATTACAACTACATCTTTTTGGGAAACTGTTGATGATTGTGAAGTGCCCACATCCCATGGTTAATGAATTTATACATGTTAATAAAATAATATTACAATATGATTTGTTAATAACATGACATTCATAATATTATTTAATTAAAATCTAATTAATTAATACATAATGTTATTTTCTTGATATAAAATTATAATATTGGAAAGATAATAATAATAGAAAATAAAATTAAAATCTAATTATTTTGGGATTACTACATTAATCAAATGACTCCTATAATGTGAATTTTCATTTATTGAACCACATGTTGTACCCATTTTAATTGGGATTAAATATTATTTACTACATATTATTTTTAACTATTGATATTTTATTTAAAAAATATAATTTACTAATACAATAAAATTTATTCTCCAATGCCACTCATAATATTATTCAAAATATCGTCGTCATGAATTTGATGATCTTTTAGCCATATAATTGCCCGACCAACAGAGTGACCTAATTAATTATACATTATAAAATATATATACATATTATTTGGAAAAGAAACATTAGTTATAATGAATAAATTAAAATAATAATTGATAAAATCCTTCCAATATTTTTATTTTCTACCAAAACCATTTGACCCAACAGATACGAGGAATGAATTATTTTTCACAATTCATTGTAATTTTTAGACAATTCATATAAAAATAGAAATAAATAAAAATAAATATAAATTTATTATCATTATGTTGTTACAATAATATAAAATTTTCAATTACCACATGTGATTAATATCTATTAATATTGGCTATTAACATTATCTCTTCAAGAGACATTCCTTCCGGAAGCTTCACATAGATCAATGAAGTAATCATATATGTGTCATTAATCATATTCTATAATATCCATTAATCATGTATCCATTTATTTACCTTTTTTTGATGGTCCATTAGTGCGAAATGGAGTCAGGGATATCAAATTTAAAATACAATAACAAAAAAATAATACTTTATAAGTTTATTAATAATTTTTCTCGTTCATTTTAAATTTGTTATCATAGAATACTAAATTAATATTTTCTTATCTTATATCTAAAACACTTAATTCTTTATCATTATGGTGATAGGCCTCCAATAAGTATAATTAAAGGAAAATTTTACCACATAAAAAGAATTATGTATAGAATCTATCAACATATTCTCTAAGGATCCCCATTATGATGCTTGACCACATAAAATTGAATGATTATTTTTAAGAATTTCATGTCCCATACACATGTTATGGTTATAACATTATAATATTTTTTATTTTTATCTATCTAAAAAAATAATATAAATTTCAAGAAATATATTGTATTTTATATAATGACAAACATACTTGTAATGATAACTCACCAAAATCCCTTATATAGAGAAGTGACCAAAAACTCCATCACTAGAGGTGCATCAAATAGAGAGTTTCCAATAACATCTACGGATGTATATGGATCTCTAAACATTTCTAGTATAATGTAATAACATGGATCCACTAAAGATAATGATAGTGGTTAGCATGGGGGTGTGGGTTAATTCGGTGTTTTATAGACAATATATATGTGATTTAAAACTAATGTTAAATTCAAAATTATTTAGCTTATAGATATGGTTCCAAAAACCACTACTATATTTTACATAATAATATAAATACTTTAATGGGAAGAACTTCCAGAAACCATCACAATGAGTTAATATTTGTTGTACAATACGAATTTTTTCTTGGTATTTTTCAATTAAAAAATTTACTTTAAAATTACATATTAATTTTTATATAAATTTATCCATGGGAAACTATAAATATTAATATGTAATTATACCAATAAAATGTTACGATTAAATAAAAAACATGAAAATTTTAGAACACCCAATCATTGAGTATCCAAACCCTATAAAAATCAAAAATGGTGGTCCTATGGTACACGAGAAAGTCCCAACGACACCCATAGTCCAAGGAGAATGGGGTTTTTATTATAAATAGGTAAATATGAAATAAAATGGTGAAACAAAACAAGATCGTCTAAAATGGAATAAATGAATATGATACCTCGTGTTTTTCATGGATCAATTCATTTGAGTTGTTTGGGAGTGGTTTAGTAGTTTGAGTTCTATGAGACAATGAAGGAAGAGAGCGAGGATTGTACCATGTTTGGGTTTTATTTGAAATATCTAAATGGTTTATTATATCATTCTATAAAGTGGTAATAAATATATATTTTATCTGTGATAATATAAAAAGAATTGATAAAACTAATCATTATCGTTGATTTTTGGAAATGGTGAAAAAAACTATTTAAGATAAATTTCTTAAATAGTAATGAATATATATATATATATATAATATTATCAAATAATAAAAATATAAAAAACAATAAACATTATTAATAAATGAATTTTTTAAATGCATAACTGTTATAAATGAGTTTATTTTAATTACTAAAAATGAATTGACTATAAAAATATTACAAAATTGTATATTTTTAATTAATTTTTAATATTATTAGATGACATCAAAATGAATATATATCAGATCTAAATTGAATTATTATTATATATGTACACTACAACCATGTTAAAAAATTTAATGTTATTGAATAAATGTGTATAAATAAATATTATGAATTTATTAATTAAGAAAATATTAAAAGATTAAATATAAAAAATGAATAAACTAAGATAATGTTAAAAATAATTAACATTATTTGTTAATAAATAATACTAAATAATATTAAGTGAATGACTATTATAAAATATAAAAACTTAATTATTAAAAATTCAACTAATTGAAAAAATATTAAGACAATGAATAAGTGATTATAATTATATAGATTATTAAAAATATAAAAAATAAATATATGTCAAAACAAAAATGAATACTTATTAATTAAATAAAAAATGCATATTGATAAAGAAAATTATTTTTTAAACATGTATAAATATATGTTTAAATTGTATAAATTTGAAAAAATAATAAATAAAGAGACATTGAAAAAGAATAAATAAAAAAATATCAATATTATTAATGAATAAACATTATAAAAAAGAAAAAATTTGAAATAATATTTACAAGTAACAAATAGTATATATTGGATATAAATATAATGAATAAATGCTATTAAATTATTAAAAAAATTAAATATATCAATTTAATAGATAATATTTTAAAGTTATTATAAAAATTGAATAAATTAAATAAATATTTTATATTTGCGTGTATTTTTCTATATATAATTTCAATAATTAGATATATATTTTCATGAAATTAATGTATCAAGTATGATATACGTTGGATTGAAAAAATTTCATTTTATTAAACATAAATTACTCAATACTAATTAGTCAATATTGTTAATTAATAATAATTTTATAAAGGAGTGAATTTTGGTGACCCTTTCCATTAGATTATTGGGTGTGGTGAATAATTATAGGTGGTTCCTTGTGGTTTATAGGTTATTTGGCGATAATAAGGTGAGCCACTAAAAAAATAAGAATTACTATTGTGTGGAGATAACTGATGTGTCGTAGGGATGGTGGCTAAAACATAGTGGACCTCCAATATATCATATGAATTAAAGAGTTGTTTTAAGGATTCTTCCCAATTTTTTTGTAGTAATGATTTAGTGGAATAATGTTTTGTAGGGCTTTCAATGGTAGCAGAGCCCTGCGGTGTGGAGCGTGAAGGCTCTAACATTGTGGGATTCAAGGTTACTACCTTCTGAGTGGTAGCTTAATCATGGACTATTTGTTTAATCAAGGTCTTATCCATTGTATGATAGTATCTATGTTATGGCGATTAGGGATGCACTATAACTCTATCATCGGTTTTCATAAGATATATATGAGGATCACAAATGGACTTTGACTTAGGGGGGATAAAACATGGTCTAGAGATATTATACCGTGGAATTCATATTTTTCAATTTTGTTTAGTGTGTTCCATGGTGCCTCCCCATGGTATTCAGTTTCTTAGTGGGTGTCCAAATACCCCATAACCCCAAATACAAGATTAAATTCCAATTCATTCACTCAAACATCAAGATATTAAGGGTGATTTCTGTTTTTACATTAATCCATTTTAAATTTTTTTATCTCATATTCTTGTGTTCAATCCATAGGATTCAGAAGTATGTTATATATTATTTTTTTGTGGTTTCTCCACATTTGATCTGGTTTCATCCAATTTTTACATTACTTTATTTTTAATTTTATCATAACTATTCTTATGTGATTTTTTAATTGATTTACTAATAATTTATAGAAAAAAATTATTTTGGATATTGTTGTTTTCTCATGGGAGAGGATATTAAGAATTCTTTTGTTTAATCCATTCTCATGTGAAAAATATCAATGATTTTGAGGTAGGTGATTTGTTTCCTCACTATTATCATATGTATTATTATAATTTTTTCATGGTTTATCCCTTTTTCCAGAGAAAATTTATTTAATAATTTTGAACTATATTAATAAAACAATTTTTATGCATAGATATCACATGGTGTTTCTTTCTACGATATTAATGGTTTACCTTTGGATTTTATAGTGACTATTCTTTCTATTCTATACATTTTTTATATTTTTTATTCCTGTAATATAGTGATTAATTTGATGAAATTGTCAATGTTTATCACGATGGAATTAATTATTTAATTATCATATGAATTTAATGAAGATGCATGTTTGAAATATCATGTTTCCTAAATTTTGATGTTATTAAAATTGATGTGAGTATTCATGTATTATTAATGATCTTTATTTTATGTGTTAATGTAGTATGATAAGAAATTTAAAACATGATAATTATTATTCATAATATTGATAAAAGGAAGGTTAAATTTGATTTTTACTTCCATATGTTTTTTAAACAAGAATCTACTACTACAGATCATGTGTAATAATTTGGTAGCTTCTTATGGTTTATGCCATTGGATTCCTATAGATGGAACATGTAAAAAATTAAACATTAAATTATAAATTAAATAAAACATGTGGTTTTATTATATAATTCATGGGGATGAGTGTTGTGTTTGTTTATATTGGTTGGATGCATTGTGTTGGGGGTGTGAGGGCTCCTTTGTATGATGAGGATGAATGATCTATTTATAGGCCCCAAAATATCATATTGACTATGTTTATTCATAAAACCTTGTGATAGGATCTAAATTGGAGATTCTCCATGTAATGAGTTATGATCTTGGGATGGGAAGTATGGGGATGCATTATGTGATAGGAAGCGAGGAAGCATTGACGATGTGGTAGTTTTTGAAACCTATAATGGTGAGATGCATTGGGACATTCATAATTGTGTCAGGAATGTCATAAGGGATGATGGAATAGGTTAGGAATACCAATTATTTTATTGAAACATGAATGTCTTCTTGTTGTGAGTCCATTTAATGGTCCATGGTTAGGTTTCTTATTTATCTATATTCCATTACAACTACATGAGGAAGCTAGATTTTCAGTGTTGCATTTTTTCTAATAGTGTTATCTTAGGTTGTTTTTTCATGAGTACCAAGATTATGCAATGATTCTAATAATATTTAATAATGGTTACCCAAAGGTTTATGTGATTATTTAATGAAAATTATGTAATGATATTAATCTTCTTGAAAAGCGGGATCGATTTGTATCACACGTGGAGGTCATCGAAATAGATTGATGGTTAATGATGTGTGTAATTTATGATAATTTAAGGGATAAGTAGGAGACAATGAATTAATTTACTTATGTAAATTTAATGAGGAGATATGGAATTAAACTTGATATTTAAATATTTTAGTCATATTGGATATATATTATGTAGTGGTGAAGGTTGGGTGGCTATGTGGTGATAGTTGTAATTGGGCTTTAGATAAGGTTATGCCCATATAGTTGTTGTGAGCAATATTATTCCTTATATATTTTATGATTTCATACTCTAACCCCGTGAATTTTTGTTACAGATACTAACACCCAGTGGTATTTGGGATGGTGTTTCCTTCAAAATCCCGGTTTGAGGATGGATGGATGAAAACACCCTTATGCCCCACACTCACTTTTCTTGATTGATTCATGTTCTGTTATGCACATTGGTTTTTCCATACATAAATCTGTATGTAGCATTACAATTTCATCTGGTACATTCAAGAACATGTATCTATAGATATATTATCAATTATATTATTATAGTTATGATGTGTATGGGTTGTGATGGCTCATGGTAAAAACATGGTGTATGGGATATGATATCTTAATATATATTACCCGATGCATTATGGAAGATATAAGGGATGTTGTGGATAATAAAAACAACTTATTTTTAATATATGGATATGTGATACTATGTGATATGATAATTTTATGCATTAGGTTAATGTTGTGATGCTTATCCCTAGTGTTTATATGATGTTCTAATTTGGGAGAGAGATGGCTCCAGATGCACAATGTTGGGGGAGAGTCAAATTGGTGGGGATGTGGTACCATGGTTTCCTTGTTTTATATTTACAATATTATATGATATCATGTATATGAAACTTGATGAGAGATATCAATAGTGTGGTAGGGAACTACGTTTATTAATTTACGTGATGAGTTAGTTTCACTATAGTTCACTATTATTTAACATGATTTCATTATATTTTATATGAGAAGCTCTCGGAAGGATCATACTGAGTATAATATTATGTTCATCTAATGTATATATAGACTATTATTAGGTAATTTGATGACTGTTTCATATCATGATGGATATTACTAGATCACGGTCCCCAGGAGATATTTGTGCTTCTTAGTCACTACTGTGTTTAATTTCTATTGCACTTGTGGTTTAATTTAAGATTTTTAGTTATTTATGAAATTAAATAGATACACTTGGGAATCCGTTTGTATATCTAAGTAGGTGTTTTTGGTGTATCATTCATATCCATCACATCCTTAATCTCTTTAAGAGTGTAATTTTCCCCATTGTATACTTATTATACACTCACTAAAAGTCCGAAACCCGAGGCTCAGTGAAGGTGCGACCACTATTGTAACTATCCCCTTTTCTTATTTATCACCTATAGGGTACAAATTGAGTGATAGGGTCATATAAAAGTGGTCTCAGTGGTCCATGATGAAGGAATGGGTGATTTTTTAGTGTTTGGAATGGGTATGGATTCATAGATAGGTTTGGAAACAATGTAAGAAAAGTTAACTAAGAAATGAAAACAAAGGAGTCAAGCATAGACATGGGTATTTATGAAACCCTATGTCATAATGAATAGATAATTATGTTAACATATCCAACTAAATGATGTACATATGGTTATAGGGTAGATACCATAGAATATACATGCATCATTTTTATTTGTGCAAATTTTTGAAATCGGTAGACCGTGGGATATGTTAAATATTAAAAAATATACTGAGTTAAATTAATTAATTAATGTTAAATATTTTATATTCTATTTTAATGAGTCTATTATATTATTCTTCTAGTTTGTATGGATCCTTTTCCCATCCTCATCATGTTTACATTGAAGACGATTTGCAGGATGTGCCACCAAATCACCATGGAGTAGAGGTCAATGAAAACGAAAATTAGAGAAGAATAATTTGAGAGTTTCATTATTAGAGTCCACATAAGAATGGGGGATCTATTTTATAATCAATCATAAATTAATGTTTATAGGAGCTAAATATAAGGTTCAGTATGATTTGTTTTCGAAATGGATCATTGGGTTTTCTGGGTTGTGGTGATGTTTTTTGGAGTTGAAAGTTAGTGGATAATCATTTCCTTGGGGATCGTGAGTAGATGATGGTTTTATCGTATATGTAATAAGAATAATTTAGATATTAGTTTCATTCATTGAACCTGAGAGATGATTTCACTTGAATCAACATACCCTTTGATAGCAGAATTCATGTGTGAAGGTGTTGGGGATCAATTTTAGGAACATTGTATCATAAGATTTAGACTTTTTTTCAAATGTGTATGTGAGATTGGGGAATTTTAACGAGTCCTTTCACAAATATATCCAGTTCCAGGTCACCCTAGTCACATTTTTAGCATTTATTGAGTTGTTGGAAATAGTATAGGTTGTTGATATGATGATATTTATAAAGAAATTTTATTGACAGTGGTGTCCACAGGATTCCTTAAGAAGTATATTTGTGATATCCGGTTCCTAGTAAGCTTGGAATAAGTTATTTTTTATCTGATGGTGGTAGGTCATAGCTATCAACATCAATTTCTCTAGGGGTGGAATCTCTATGACCTTTTCCAAGGCAACATAATTTTTTTGGTGTGGTTAATTTCATAATTTTAAATAGTTTCATTCCTTTTCGAGTATGAATCATGCACATGGTGTTCCACTTATTGTTCCTCCATTGAGGATGTATCAACTGAGGTAACCATAAAAGAGTGTTCAAATTTGGGATTCACTGAGAGGATATGGGGTGGGTAATGGACATCCTTGAAAATATCCTCATCCTCCAAAAGTTCAGTGTTACTATTAAGGTAGTCATCAGTAAGGTCTCATATGCCATGGAACATGTCACGGTCATCTTTATGCATTCTTGTAGTAAGGTGAGATAGAAATTATAAGATGTAACCTTTTTTTGTTTTATAAATGATTTCATCATTATTAATTATTAAAATTTACATTATAATTTTGATAACCTACATTAGTCAACATCATGGGAATTGGGGTGGATAAGCTTCCAATGACCATGGTGTTAATTAAGCCAATTGGCGGCTGAGTTGAATTTTATGAAATATATTGAAATTGTGAGGTATTGTTGGGGAATCACAACTCGTTGGGATATATCTAATATTTATTGATACATACATATGACATCACCATCAGTATTTACCTTTTGTATTTGGTGAAAGTTTTCCTGGACAGATTTAGGGCGTGGGTATTTTTTTCTTTAGAGTTGATGGAAATACAGTTATATTCATTATAGAGATAGACCCCAAGATGAGTTACATGCATGTTCCATAATAAATTTTATTGACGGTCGTGTTGATACTGAGTTCATAAGAAGGTATATATTTTAGTGTTTCTATAGAATGTGGAGGAGTACCCTGAGGTCTTTCCAGAGTACATTGTCACTTTTTCCCCTCAATAGGAGATCTAGTTTTGGAAAGAATTAAAACTAAGAATATCGCCTATATCGATCTATCTATATATCATTGAACATTCATAGTTGTGATATGTACTAGTACAACACTATGATCTATTATTGTGATTTTTTTTTTGTTTAGACGAGTGTGTCATCTTGAGGCGAACAAGTTTTTTTTCATGAAAAATGCTGATGGAAGTATGCTTCTATTTTTTGATTATCATCACTTGATCAAACTGATTGTGAAGAACCACTATCCTGTTTCATGTATTGATTGTTTCTTTGATAATTTTAAGAGAGTATGTTTTTAATGTATGATTTTTTTATGGTCAGGATATCATTGGATGTGGGTAATTGATGTTGATATTATGAAAAATGATTTCTATTATCGATATTTCGATTTCGTGTTCATAACATTATCATTTTTGTAAAGAATTATCCATCAATGTTAAAGGTATTAAATAATAAAATGTATATATTATTTTTAGATAAGATCATGTTAGCTTTCATTATCAATATCCATGTGTACTATGTTTCCGAGGTGGAGCATTCAGAGCATCCACATGCCATTTTAATTAGTAATTCTTCATCAACAAGTGTTCAGTATGATGAAAAAGTGGGAATTCTAGTCTTTTGAATTATATTTACTAGGGAATTCCATGTCTATGTGTGGAGTAATTTTTAATCCTTCTAAAGTTTAGAATTTCATTTCTTTAGAATCCCCCAAGATGGTGGCAGTGGTGTGGAGTATCCTTAAAATTTTAATCAATTATATGTGTTTCGTGAAATCTTTCCTTGGGTTTTGGACCAAATTGACATCCTTGAGCATTAAGTATCACACAATCTTGTGTGTGGAAATTTATTCACGTATCATTTTAGTACTTAAAGGGGGTGTTTTTTAATTCTCTAGTCTATTATTTTCCCTTAGAGGGAGTTCCATTTGAGGGTTTCAATGATTCCTCACTATAACACCCGAGACTTTTATAAGAAATATTTTGTTTTTATATTATATAAATTTTCAAAGGAATCTTTCACTACACACAACACTAGCTTGGCTTTCTTTACACGTAATCACGACCTTCTTTGATAGCTTGCGTCGTACGCAATACCGAGTTTCACTAAACAACGATATGCTATTAAAATATTATTAAAACTAGACGTTATGAATAGTAAGAACCACTTTTTGAAATTTTGTAAATTTTATTTTTCAAAATGGACTACATTTTTGGATTCGGAATATTGAAATTTTCCTAGGGTGAAATTTTGGTATTTTTCCGGAAACATTCAATTTTTGATGAATAGTGAAAACACTAGGTTACTATGTAAAAACCGACATTTTATTTAAATAATTATTTATTTTAATTAAATTTATTTTAGGAAAAAATTGAGACATAATACCTATAGAGGTTCAATGTAATTCATTGGAGTAATTTTATAATAATTTTAGATATATAAAAATTTTATTGAACATTTCACCGTCTTTTACCCACCAGCTAGGAGAATTTGCAAATTTACATAAAACATAATTTTACCGCTTCTAAGAGTGGAATTTAAAAAATCCGAGAGACACGGTTGATGTCATTAGGTAAAATGTGGTTCAATGAGATGAAAATAATTTTTGGTGAATAGTTACTTTTTACTTTTATTTACCACGGTTAAAAGTAAATAGGGTAATTAAGGGTAAAAATTATATTATTATTACCCTAAAAATGTCATAATTCTATTGGATAAGTGTAATTAGACCAAAAACAACCTTAAGAATAAAATATGACCATTTAGGCCCACTTGGATTATATTAGGACATTTATTATTAATTTATTTAAACAAGGGTTAAAATAGTTAAAATCCATGTTTAATAAGTAATTAATTTTTAATATAGGGTTATACATAAGGTAAATTAGACTATAAATATTAATTAGAAAGATAAAAATATTTCCTACATAATTTTATTTTATTTGTAATTTTTTGATATTAAATAATTTAATTTATTTATGACACAATTATGATGTAGTAATTATCTTATTAACAAAATATTGACATAATTGATGTTATAAATACCCAAATAAATGTAATTTGAAACTTTTTATGAATTCCACTAATATTCTAGGTTAATATTATATGTTATTATTGATTTACGTAACTTTTTTCGAACTAATCATTCTGTTATGATTTTTACAAAAATCAATTACTAAATAGTGTCAAATTTGAAAGAAAATAGTTTTTAAAACAAATATTATATTATTAATTATTATTTTATTCTTAAAAATCTAAGGTTCGGAAAAATGACATAGATAAGGATATATAATTTAATAATAAACAACTTGGGGTTCTTTTGTCTTGTTATAGTATGTTTATAGTGTAATAACACAAGAAGACACGGTAAAAGTAAAATTATCTAACTTAAAGTTAAATCTAAATGATAAGGTTAAATTAATAAACTAAACTTCTCCAAATTCTATTGGATGAGAGTATTTCGACCCATCCCCATCTTAGCTTTGAAATAAATCAATTTGGAGCTATTTAAAACAGAATATGTCTTTATTATAAAATAATATTTTTAGTTCTTCCAAAGGTGCATCTCTCCTCCCTAATAAAAGGGTACCTCCTCCCTCTCTTCCTCACACCACATTGAGCCTTCAAGATCGGCCAACACCTGCCAATTTCTCCTCTCCACTTCCCTAGAAACATCTTAGAGGTCCTGATCTTCTTCAATGACAAATTTTAGTTCCCTAAAAGGAGGTCTTAAAGAAGTGCTTCAGAGAAGAGGTAATGTCTGTTACCGATTCTTTCAACTTTATTTCTTCTTCCACTTCTTCTTATTTAGTTTTTTCAGTATAAATTAATAACATCAGTATAAATAATATACTGATATGATATTATAAATATGATACAACCATATTTCACCATCTATCCATCCTAATGAAAACGAAATCACTGTGCGTACGTACGTACGGAATACCGTCTCTACGCCATGGTGTAATCTATTTTCCACCACCACCTTACTTGGATGGGTATAATGGTGTAAGGAATGATAATATATTATTATTGTAAATTGATATTGATTCTGAAATACTATTCATACACTCCAATACAATTCCACGATGTTGGGAATGATATCATCGCTCGTGCGTACGTACGGAATACCGTCTCCATGATGTGTTGCGACTCGTTCTACATGATTTTCATTGCATAATGATTACATAAGTGAACTGAGTAAAAAAATATGTTATATATTACACTAATACCATTCTGGGAGTTAGGTATATATAACCTAAAAATACGAATAAGAATTTGTTCGAAAAAACACGCTTAAGAACAAAAAGTAATAAACACCCGAATAACAAAGTAGCAATGAAATATTACTAATAATAAGTTAAGAATATGACCATATATGATATCATAACAATGAGTATGATTCTGGAATATATTAATGACATTATATAAATCATTATACAGCAGTTTCAGACACTTACGAAGCAAATCAGACCTAAGGTAAGGGAAATATCAAAATCTCACTTTTATCCGAGATTGTTTATACCTTCGAATTTACTATGGTGTATGTGATCATCCAAATCAATTTTTCCACAATATTTAATATTATTTCCATCCACCTACAATTTTTTTAAATCCAATTTTACCCTTCGGTGAGTTTTTTGTAAAATATATGAAAGGAATCTTTTGTCGTTTTTTGTATGAGGTACTTTTTGACATTTCCGAAAAAAGTACCAGAATAATGTTTTTTTAACTTATACGACATGAATGGATATTTAAAAAATTAGTTCCAAGAAGCATCCAATACAAGTATTCAAGTTTATTTTTAATCAAATTCTTTTAGTTTATAATTGTATGACATGATAAGAAATGAAAAGTTTTTTTTAAGTAGAAATGAAATTTTCATCAAGAATGGAGTTCAAGTGTTTTATCAAAATTATTTTCCATATAAGATAACAAAGGGTTATGTTTATATCCCTATTATTACATTGATTTGATTATGTTGTTATGGAATTATTTTATGAATTCCTTTGTCATATATGTATTGTTTTATGATTTCACGATGATTAAGAATTCCATTTTATTACTTGGGTTATGTAATGATGTATGATTTTTGATTTTGTGGAACACATATGAATGGTATAATTATGAGATTGGTGGGACCCATATCTCCCTCCAATTCATTGGGTAAAGATTTTATATCCCATGAGATTGACATGGCTGGAACGGAAGGTTAAACCAGTTCAGTGAAACAGGACTGAAACAAGGAATGAACTTGGTTCAGAAATGGACTTTGTCCACTATGATAGTATTGGCAATGAGTCTTGACTAAGAAGAAATGATTCTCTATGATTATGTGTGTATGCCACAAAGATTCATGTTTTACGTTATGATTATTGTGATTACATTTCACTACCATGATTTATCCCATGTTATGAAATTGTGATCTCTTTTGCTGGGTAAGATTTCCAAAATGTTATGTTCTTATGAATATGATGTGATTGATATTTCTTTTGATTACCCTTACTGAGAATTTGAGCTCACCCTTTTGTATGTTTACTTTCCCCAGGTCAGCAAGTAGGTTATTAAGTAAGATATTCTAAAATGTACTATATAGATGATGAAATAAATGGGAGACAGTGTAGACACTTTATGAACCAGTTATTTACGTTTCCCAGTTTCTAAAGACACTATACCTTTAAGGTCCTTTCATGGATTTGTTATATATTGTAATAATTGAACTTCAATTTTGATGTACTAACAATGTATGTAAAGTATGGGTCGTAATACTTGGAATTAGAGGGAGTTTATAGTCAACCTTTGGAAACTAGGAACCCTAAGGATAAGTCTAAGCATAGAACAAAATTTCATGTTTTAGAAATGGCCATGAATAACCTAGGATAAGACCTTAAGTGTGAAATTTTATTCTTGATTATGTGGTTTTCCTATTATAATTAGTGTTTCTCACACTATTCTTATTGGTTTTAGTAAATGGCTAGAACCCGAAGGAACCGTCTTAATGCAGACTGCGACGGCCAATGCAATGATTTTCGCCCTAAGAAACCAAATGTTATGGGAGATGGAATGAAAAATCTTGTAGGGATGGTCACACAGATTTCTCAAGCTATGAATCATGCAGGACATCCAAACGAGAAAAGGAAGGAGAAACATTCTGTTGAATCCTTTATGAGGCAGCGTCCACCTTCATTCAGCGGGTCTACTGATCCATTAGTTGTTGAACAATGGATCAGTACTACTGAATAGATATTTTCAGTTTGTCAATGTTCTGATGATGATAAAGTCATCATAGTAGTGTATCATTTGGAAGTTGATGCAGATAAATGGTGGAATCTTATCAGGAATACGATGCCAAGAGTTGAAATTGATTCCATGGAATGGGATGAGTTCAACAACTAATTTTCCAATAAGTACTTCCCTCTTATTCTCCGAACAATAATGGAGAAGGAGTTTCTTGAACTAAAGCAAAAGTATGATGAATCTGTTGGTACCTATGAAAAAAATTTTACAAGACATTCAATGTACGCTTATGGTATTATTATCCAACCTGAGAGTAAGATCGATCGATTCTTTAGTGGATTAAAACCAAGTCATCGAAGGGCGTTAGCCATAAGGGACTTCAACAGATACGAGGAAATCGTTTCATGTGCTCTCAATGTTGAGATGGATATTAAAGTAACCTATCAGTCATATGGGTTTAATAAGAAGAGGAAAATGGAATTCAAAAGAAAATCTAAAGGGCACACTGAAAAAAAGATGAGTTTTCCCTTATGCTCAATGTGTGGAATGAAACATGGAGGGAGTTGTCTTAAAGGGACAAGTAAATGTTTAAAATGTGGAAAGGAAGGTCATCGGGCATTTGAATGCCGCAATGATTGGATGAAAATGTCTATTGATGTGAACAATAAAAAGGCTACACAGAGTTCACCTCCTACACTTCAATGTTACAAGTGGAAGGAAATGGCGCATTTTTCCAATCAATGCCCTAATCCAAGGGTTGTTGATGATGATCGACGTCAACAAACTCTTAAGGAAAAAGACAAAGGAATGTCACATGCAATTTCTATCAGTGATGTGGAGTACGATAACTAAGTGGTGAAATGTACACTAACCATCCACTCTAAAGTATCAAATGTTTTATTTTATTCTAGATCCACCCACTCCTTTATTTCTGAAGAATTTTCTAAGGGTATCACTGTATTTCCTCAAAAATAAGATGTTGATTTTGCTGTGACAACCCCTAATGACACAACAATCGCATCAAAAGTTTATAATTCTTTTCCTATTGAAGTTTGTGGGAATTTGCTTCCTACAAATATTTTGATCCTCCCTATAGTGGAATTTGATGAGATTCATGGCATGGATTGGCTTTCTCTATATGGAGCTCATATCAATTGCCAAAGAAGGGAAGTCACATTTCATATTCCAGATCAATATTTGATCGTCTATCGATGCAAGGATGAACATAACCTTCCAGTGGAAATTTCTTCCATCTTATGGGTATTGATTCCACTAAATGAAGGTTATTTATCTCAAATGGTTGGTGAGATTCCCACGATTAAGAATACTCCCATTGTACGGAAGTTTGATGATGTCTTTCTGAAGGAATTTCCAGGTCTTCCACCGAATCGTGAAGTTGAGTTTTCAATAGAACCTGTACCGGGTGATTTACCTATTTCAAATACACCATATAGATTGGCCCCAATTGAGTTGCAGGAATTGACGAAGAAACTCCAAGAGAATCTTGATAAGGCCTTCATACACCCTAGTGCGTCACCTTGGGGAGCAGCTGTTCTGTTTGTTAAGAAGAAACATGGATCAATGATACTCTTCATTGATTATTGACAACTTAACAAGATCAATATCAAGAACAAATATCCTCTCCCGCACATTGATGACTTATTTGACAAACTACGCGGAACTCAATACTTTTCCAAGATTGATCTTCGTTCAGGGTATCATCAATTAAGGGTCAAAAGGGATGATATACCAAAGACGACTTTCCATTCATGGTATGGACACTATGAATTTATAGTGATGCCATTTGGTCTTACTAATTCCCCTTCTATCTTCATAGATCTTATGAATATAGTCTTTAGATACTATCTTGGTCAGTTTGTGGTAGTATTTATAGACGATATTCTTATATATTCAATGAGAAAGTATGAACATGAAGATAACTTTAGAATTATATTAAAGACCCTGAGAAAGGAGAAGCATTATTCCAAATTTACCAAGTGTGAATTTGGGATTCAAAAAGTTTCATTTTTGGGTCACATAATCTCAAAAGAGGGGATATTTGTGGATCCAGCAAAAACAGAGGTAATCGAAAGATGGTCGAGACCAACAACAGTAACTGAGATCCAGAGTTTTCTTGGTTTCGCTGGATATTATCGACGTTTTGTGAATTATTTTTCACGATTATCTATTTCACTCACCAGGTTGACTCGTTAAGGAGTTATGCTTTTCTGGACGGAGGAATGTGAAGAGAATTTCAAGGAGTTGAAAAGAAGGTTATCCAGTGCACCTATGCTCACACTGCCTTATAGTAGAGAAAGGTTTGTGATCTACAGTGATGTATCCAAGAAGGGATTGGGGTGGGTTCTTATGAAAAATGATATGATGATATCTTATGCCTCACGACAGTTGAAAATCCATGAGAAAAATTACCCAACTCAGGATTTGGAGTTAGCTACGGTAATCGTTGCATTAACGATTTGGAGGAATTATCTTTATGGAGAAAGGTGTGATATTTATACTGATCATAAAAGTTTAAAGTATATTTTCACACAAAAGGAGCTGAATATGCACCAATGAAGATGGTTGGAGCTGGTTATGGATTACAACTGCTCAATTCATTACCACCCCGGGAAAGCAAACAAGGTGGCAGATTCATTAAGTTGACAAGACCATGCCAGTTTACCCATGATGAGGATCAAAAAAGATCCAATATTTATGGATTTAGAAAGGATGGATCCTGGAATTATAATGAAAGGCGAAAATTGTATCATTCTCAAATTAATGTTCAACCATATCTACATGTGATGATTATCGAGGCTCAGAAAGAAGATGTAGAGTTACAAATGAAGGTGAGAAATATTCCTGAATTCAACCTTGATTGTGATGGGATAATAAAGTTATAGAATCGGGTTTGTGTTCCTCCCATCCCCAAATTAAAGAAGGAGCTGCTGGATGAGGCTCATAGTTCTTCATTATCTATTCATCCTGGAAGCACGAAGATGTACAGGGACCTGAAAGAGTTCTTCTAGTGGGATGGCATGAAAAGAGATGTTGCTGAATATGTCTCTCAATGCTTGGTTTGCCAACAAGTTAAAGGTGAGAGACAGATGTCTAAGGGGATGTTACAACCATTATCCATACCCGAATGGAAATGGGAAAACATCACTATGGACTTTGTCCCAGGACTTCCTAAAACATCCAAAGGCAATAATGTTATCAGGGCCATAGTTGATCGTCTTATAAAGTCTGCATACTTCATTTCTATGAGAGAGGATTTATCTCTGGATCAGCTTGCCAGGATATAAGTAAAGGAAGTTGTAAGATTTCATGGAGTACCACTTTATAATATATCTGTTCGGGATCCGAGGTTTACCTCAAGGTTCTGGCGAGGCCTTCAGCATACTCTGAATACAGAGTTGAGTTTCAGCACTACTTATCATCCTCACACAGTCGGTCAGTCTGAAAGAACAATTCAAACTCTAGAAGATATGTTGACAGCTTGCTCTATGGATTTCAAAGGTGGTTGGGATCAACACCTAAATTTGGTGTAATTTTCTTATAATAATAGCTTTCACTCCAGTATTCAAATGGCTCCTTATGAATCTCTCTATGCAAAGAAATGTAGGATTCCAACATGCTGGGATGAAGTTGGGGGAAGAATGCTATTAGGACCTGATCATGTTGATGAGATGGTAGAAAAGGTCTGATCTATTCAACAACACATAAGAGAAGCTCAGAGTCGACAAAAAAATTATACCGACAACAGAAGAAAAGACTTAGAGTTTGAAGTGGGTGATAAAGTGTTCTTACAAATATCTCCTTGGAATAGAGTAATGAGATTTGGGAAGAAGGTAAAGCTGAGCCATAGGTATATCGGTCCTTTCGAAATACTGGATCGTGTTAGGAAGGTAGCTTACTGATTGGCGCTTCCACCAAATCTTTATCAAGTTCACGATGTGTTCCATGTATCTCTCCTGAGAATGTACATACCTGATCCTTCACATGTACTCAGCTTAGAAGTTGTATCGCTGGAACAAGATCTTTCTTATGAAGAACAGCTGATAGGGATTCTCGATCGTAGTGAAAAAGTCCTATGGAATAATACCACTCACATGGTGAATGTTTTATGGCGGAACCACCAATTAGAAGAAGCTACATGGGAGCTTGAGGATATGAGGAGGGAGAGGTATCCTCATCTTTTTGTTACAAGTGACGAATTTCGAGGGTGAAATTCATTTTAAGGGGGGTAGAATGTAACACCCGATACTTTTATAAGAAATATTTCTTTTTTATTTTATATAAATCATCAAAAAAATATTTCACTACACATAACACTAGCTTGTCTTGCTTTACACGCAATCACGACCTTCATTGATAGCTTGCGTCGTACGCAATACCGAGTTTCACTAAGCAACGATATGCTATTAAAATATTAATAAAACTAGACGTTATGAATAGTAATAACAACCTTTTAAAATTTTGTAAATTTTATTTTTCAAAATGGACTTCTTTTTTGGATTCGGAATATCGAAATTAGCCTAGGGTGAAATTTTGGTATTTTTCTGGAAACATTCAATTTTTGATGAATAGTGAAAACACTGGGTTACTATTTAAAAACTGACTTTTTATTTAAATAATTATTTATTTTATTTAAATTTATTATAGGTCAAAATTTATACATAATACCTATATAAGTTCAATGCAATTCATTGGAGTAATTTTATAACAATTTTAGATATATAAAAATTTTATTAAACTTTTCACCGTCTTTTACCCAGCTCCTAGAAGAATTTTCAAATTTACATAAAACGTAATTTTACCGCTTCTGTGAGTGGAATTCCAAAAATCCTAGAGACATTGTTGATATCAGTAAGTAAAATGTGGTTCAATGAGTTGAAAATAATTTTTTTGGATAGCAATTTTTTACTTTTATTTACCACAGTTAAATGTAAATAGGGTAATTAAAGGTACAAATGATATTATTATTACCCTAAAAAATTTCCTAATTCTGTTGGATAAGTTTAATTCGACCAAAAACAACCTTAGGAATAAAATATGACCATTTAGGCCAACATGGATTAGATTAGGACATTTATTATTAATTTATTTAAAGAAGGTTTAAAATAGTTAAAATCAAAGTTTATATAGTAAATAATTTTTAATATAGGGATATACATATGATAAATTCGACTATAAATATTATTTAGAAATATAAAAATATTTCCTACATTATCATATTTTATTTGTAATTTTTAAACATTAAATAAGTTAATTTATTTATGACACAAAGATGATGTAGTAACTGTCTTATTAATGAAATATTTTCATAATTGATGTTATAAATACCCAAATAAATGTAATTTGAGGATTTTTAAGAATTACACTAATTTTATAGGTTAATATGATAAGTTATTATTGAGTTAAATAACATTTTTCGAACTAATCATTCTGTTATGATTTTCCAAAAAATAAATTTATAAATAGTGTCAAAATTGACATAAAATAGTTTTTAATACAAATATTATATTATGAATTTTTATTTTATTCCTAAAAATATAAGGTTCGGCCAAATGACTTAGATAAGGTTATATATATTAATAATAAACAACTTGGGGTTCTTTTGGCATGTTATAGTAAGTTTATAGTGTAAGGACACAAAAATACACGGTGAAAGTAAAATTATCTAACTTAAAGATAAATTTAAATGATAAGGTTAAAATAGTAAACTAAACATGTCCAAATTCTATTTTATGAGAGTATTTCTACCCATACCCACCATATCTTCGAAATAAATTAATTTGGAGATATTTAAAACCGAATATGGATTTATAATAAAATAATATTATTGGTTTTTCCAAAGGTGCCCCTCTCCTCCCATATAAAAGTGCACCTCCTCCCTCTCTTCCTCACACCACTTTGAGACTTCAGGCTCGGCCAACCCCTGCCAATTTCTCCTCTCCAAATCCCTAGAAACATCCTATAGGTCCTGGTCTTCTTCAAAGACCAATTTTAGTGCCCAAAAAGGAGGTCTCAAAGAAGCGCTTCAGAGAAGAGGTAATGTTCGTTACCGATTCATTCAACATTATTTCTTCTTCCACTTCATCTTCTATAGTTATTTCATTTTGAATTAATAACATAAATATCACTAATATAATGACATGTTATTATAAGTATGGAAAAACCCTATTTCACCATCTATCCATCCTACGGAAAACGAAATCACCGTCCGTGCGTACGTACGGAATACCGTCTCCACGTCGTGGTGTAATCTATTTTACACAACCAACTTACTTGGATTGGTATAATGGTGTAATGAATGAATATATATTATTATTGTAAAATGAGATATATTCTGAAATTGTATACATACACTCCAATATAATTCCACGATCATGGGAACGATATCATCGCTCGTGCGTACGTACGGAATACCGTCTCTACGATGTGATGTGACTCGTTCTACATGATTTTCATTGAATAATGATTACATAAATGAATTGAGTGAATAAATATTATATATATTACACTAATACCATTCTGGAAATGAAGAATCTATAACCTAAAATGAATAATAAGAATTTATTCGAAAAAACACGCTTAAGAATAAAAAGTAATAAATACCCGAATAACAAAGTAGCAATGAAATATTACTAATAATAAGATATGAATATGACCATATATGATATCATAACAATGAGAAAGATTATGGAATCATTCAATGACATTATTTAAATCATTATACAGGAGGTTCTGACACATACGAAGCAAATCAGACATAAGGTTGGGGAAATATCACAATCTAATTTTTATCCATGATAGTTTATACTTTAGAATTTTCTGGGGAGTATTTTATCATCGACATCCATGTTTCCTAAATATGTAATATTATTTACATCCACATAAATTTTTTTAAAATGCAATTTTTGCCTTCGATGAGTTTTTATTAAAAGATATGAAAGGAATCTGTTGTCGTTTTTCGTACGAGGTACTTTTTGACTTTTCTGACAAAAGTACGAGAAGAATGTTTTTTTAACTTATACAGCATGAATGGATTTTTATAAAATTATTTCCAAGAAGCATCCTTTAAAAGATTTCACATTTATTTTTAATGAACTTCTTTTTGTTTAGAATTGTATGACATGTTAAGAAATGAAAATTGTTTTTGAAGTAGAGAGGATATTTTCCTCAAGAATGGAGTTCAAGTGTTTTATCAAAATTATTTTCCATCTAAGATAATAAAGTGTTATGTTTCTATCCCTATTATTACATTTATTTGATTATATTGTTATGGAATTATTTTTATGAATTCCTTCATCTTATATGAATTGTTTTATGATGTCATGATGTTTAAGAATCCCATTTTATTACATGGGTTATGCAATGATGTATGATTTTTGATTTTGTAGAACACATAAGAATGGTATAATTATGAGATGGGTGGGAACTATATCTCTCTCCAATGCATTGGGTATAGATTTTATATCTCATGAGATAGACATGGCTGGAACGGAAGGTTAAACCGGTTCAGTGAAACAGGACTGAAATGAGGAATGAACTCGGTTCCGAAATGGACTTTGTCCACTAAGATAGTCTTGGCAATGATTCGTGACTAACAAGAAATGATCCCCAATGGTTATTTGTGTATTCCACAAAGTTTCATGTTTTATGTTATGATTATTGGGATGACATTTCACTACTATGATTTATCCCATGTTATGAAATTATGATCTCTTTTGCAGGTTATGATTTCCAAAAGTTATGTGCTTATGTATATGATGTGATTGATATTTATTTTGTTTACCGTTAGTGAGCATTTGAGCTCACCCTTTTGTATGTATTATTTCCACAGGTCAAGAAGAATGTTATTAAGTAGAATATGCCAAAAAGGGACTCTAGATATGATGAAATAAATGGGAGGGAAAGTTGATGCTTTAGGAACCAGTTGTTTATGTTTTCCAGTTTCTGAAGACACTATACCTATACGGTCCTTTCATGGTTTTGTTATATGTTGTAATAAGTGTTCTTCAATTTTGAATTAATAACAATGTATGAAAATTATGGGTCGTTATACTCACATCTTGGTTGGGGTTGTCTTCACATATTGTAAAAATCATTTTTTTCATTCGGATATTATATATTACATCTCAATGAGTGTATCTATTCCAACCTATATCCTGAGATGGTGGTAGTTGTTATTTCATTGAATATATTGTTACATTACATATAATTTCATGGGTTTTAGTGATCATAATCTATTATTTTATGTCTTATCCAATAGTAAATAGAACTTGTGACAATTTCAGTGGATGAATTATTCTATGATTATGAAATGAAATTATGAGTACACCATGAAAGGGACATGTTATGGATGATAAACTTCAATGGAAGTCATATAGTGATGATGTACATGAATCTGCAGATTCATGGAGAGTTATAAAAGATCTCTATGTTATTTATATAGATATAGTAAATGATATAGGTAGATAATATAGTTTCAAGATGATATTGTAATCCTAATTGGTGTAGTTGGTGTATGATTCCCAGCTAGGAGATTCAGATATGGAGGTCTGGAGTGGATTGGTGGTCTTTACTGATACCAATAAGGGTTGGTATGAGGTTGGACAACCCTAGGTGTTGTTCTAGGGGTATATTTTTGTCCAATAATTAATGTGTGATATGTCTCAGTGGGAGTTCCATTTATAACCCTTGGATGAACATAGTGACATTAAAAAATGTATCATGCTTTGAGGGTTCATATTTGGTGTCCAGGGATGAATTATATAGTTGTAGAGTTTCTGTCTCAATGTTTGGTCTATGTGAGTGTGAAGGATGAGAATTGTGTTCTCAGTGGGTTTCCCTAGAAATTAGTATTTCCTTATTTAGAGTGGGTGGATATCCCGATAGAATTCATTACTAATTCTCCACTATTTTAGGGTGGAAATGATTATATATTGGTGGTAGTGGATCCTTTGATGAAATAATCTCTCATTATAGTGATTATTGGAATATAGGGGATTCAATGCACATCTTTTCACCCTCAAACCAATAGATAATCAAAACTAGAAAATACTGATTCTCGAAGAATTTCACTGAATTTGTGTCCTTGATTTCAGTGGTTCAAGGGAGAAGCATATACCTATCCAAATGTTTTAATTTAATAATAGCTTTTATGTGAAAATTCAGATGGATCCATTGAGTTCGTATATGGTAGGTCATGTTGTTCAACCATGTTCTAGCTAGAGGCTGCTAAGGTAGCCCTACTATGTACTTGTCTAGTTTAGAAGACTCCATAATATGTTTATATGATCAGAAATCACATCTCTAATAATTAGTCTAGACCAAAATTTAATTCCAATTGCCTTAGAAAATTATTTCACAAATTGATATGTTTTTAAAATACCACAACTATGTTTTACATAATAACATGTATTGTTTAACAATAATCACTTCAAGAAACTGTCGCTAAGACTTGTTTTTTATAGTACAATGTGAATTTATTATTGGTATTTTTCTATTAAAAATTATCAAAATAATGCCATATTTATTTTCATTTAAAATTTTCCATGGGTAACTATAAACATTCACATGGAACTATACCAATAAAATGTTAAGATCCACTATCAAACATGAAAAATTAATAATACTCAATCATTGAGTATGCAAGCACTTTAAAAATTAAATTTGGTGGTCTTATGGTACACGGTAGAGACACAACGACACCCATAGTCCAAGGAGAATGGTGGTTTTATTGTAAATAGGAAAATAAGAAAAAAATTGTGAAACAATACAAGATCGACTAAAAAGGTGTAAAAGAATTAGATACCTTGTGTTATGAATGAATCGATTCATTCAAGATGTTTGGTAGTGGTTGAATAGTTTGATATATTTGAGAGCTTGAATGATGATATTGAGGTGTGTTATATGTTAGGGTTTTATTTAATATATCTAAATTTTTTTATTAGTTATTTATAGAATGTAATCAAAAGTATAATTTTTATCAGGGATAATATAATAACCATCGATAAAACTAATCTTTATCGGTCATATTTGTAAGTAGTGATAACAATTATTTATGATAAATTTTAAAAATAGTAAAAGAATATATATATATATATATAATTACAAAAAAAGAAAAATATAAAAAACAATAAACAGTATTAATAAATGAATATTTTAAAATACATAACTATTATAAATGAGTTAATTTAAATTTCTAAAATTGAATAGACTACAAAAATATTAACAAATTGTATATTTATTATCAATTTTAATAATTATTAGAAGAAATAAAAATGAATATATATCAAAACAAATTTTAATACATTTCATATAATTACACTACAACCATATTAATAACTACAAATGTTAATGAATAAATGTGTAAAAATAAATATTAAAAATTAATAAATTATGAAAATATTAACGGAATAAATATTTAAAATGATAAAACATTAAAAATGAAAAAAAATAATTAACATTATTAGTTAATCAATAATACTAAATAATATTATGTGAATGAATGTAAAAAAATATTAAAACATAATAATTATAAAATCATGTAATTTAAAAAATATTAAGAAAATGAAAAGTTGATATTACTTATATAGATTATTAAGAATATGAAAAATGAATATATGTTAAATAAAAAATGAATACATATTAATTTTATAAATCAAATACATATTGAGATGACAAATTTTAATTAACAAAAACATATTCTTATATGTTTAAAAGGGATAAAATTGAAAAAAATATTAAATAAATAGATATTTGAAAAGAATAAATTACCAAAATAAAAAAACCAATATTATTAATGAATAAAAAATATTATAAAATATAAATTTTAATGAATACTAAAGAGTAACAAATAGTATACATAGGATAAAAATATAATAAATAAAAATATTCACTGATTAAAAAAATATTAAATATAAAAATTTAATAAATAAATTTTTATTAATATAAAAATTTGAATAAATTACAACCATATTATATGTGTGTGTGTGTATTCTATATAAAATTTAATTAATTACATATTTTTTTGTGTAAAATTAATGTATCAAATCTGATACATGTTCGATTATAAAAATTTATTTTTTTTAAACATAAATTACTAAATTCTAATTAGTAGATATTAATAATTGATATTAACATTATAAGGGCATGAATTTTAGTATAACATTACTTTTAGATTATTGTGTGTGGTGGATAATTAGAGGTGGTTCCATGTTTTTTAGAGGTTCTTTTGGGACAATAAGGTGATCCACTCAAAAATATGAATGATTAATTTTTTAGAGATAAGTGTTGTTCAGTGGTGATAATGGAAAAAACATAGTCGACCTCAATTAAATCATAAGGGAATAAAGAGGAGTTTTATGGATTCTTCCCAATTGGTCTGTAGTTATAATGTAGTGGAAGCCTATTGCATAGGCCTTTCAATGGTAGAAGAGCGTTGTAGTGTGGAGTGCGAAGGAAACAACATTGTGGGTTTCAAGGTTACTACTTTCTTAATGGTATCTACATCTTGGAATATAGGTATCATAAATGTCCCATCCTTTAGAGGAAGGAATCTATGGTGTAGTGATTAGGGCTGCACTATAACCCAATCACCAGCTTTCATAGGATCTATATGAGGATCAAAAATTTCCTTCCACTTAGGGGGATACAACATGGTTTAGGGATATTATACAATGGAATTCATATTTTTCAGTTATGTTTAGTGCTCTCCATGGGGATCCACCATGGTATTCTATTTCTTAGTAGGTCTCAAAATACCCCAAGACCCCATATCCAAGATTGTATTCCAATTAATTCTCTTGAAAATAATGAGATCAAGGGTTATTTCATTGTTTATTTAAATCCCTTTTCAATATGTTTTGATCTCAGAATCCTATGTTCAACCCATGGTGGCCAGATGTATATTAAATATTATTTTTCTCGTGGATTCATTACATTCAATCTTGTTTCTTCCTATTTTTTACTTTCCTTACTTTTTAATTTGATCTTAACATTTTTTATGTGAATTTTTTTTATTTACTAATCATTTTTAGAAAAAAAAATTTTGGAGGTTTTAGTATTCACATGGGTGAGGAAGTCAAGAATTGTATTTTTTTAATCCATTATCATGTGAAAAATGTCAATGATTTTGAGGTAGGTTATTTGTTTCATCATTATTATCTTATTTTTTATTATATGGTTTTCACAATTTATATCTTTTTCTAGAGAATAATTATTTAATAAGGTTGAACCGGATTGATAACGAATTATATTATGCATATAAATCACATGGCGTTTATTTCTACTATTATAAGGGGTTTCCACTGGATTTTCTACAGATTGTTTTTCTATAAAATACATTGTCTATATTTCTTATTCAAGGAATATAATATTGAAATTGATAAAAATGGTTATGTTTTTTGAGAAGAAATTAAATAATTAATCAACTAATGAATTAAAATAAGAGGCATGTTTGAAATCATGCATTTCATAAATTTTGATGCTAATCAAATTTACGTGAGTATTAAGGTATAATTAATGTTGTTTATTTGACGTGTTAATGGATATTGATACAAAATGACCAAAATGATAATTATTATTGAGAATAATGTTAAAATGAAATTTAAATATGAATTTTACTTTCATAAGTTTTTTAAAACAAGAAGCATCTACTAGAGATCATTTGTAATAGTTTGGTATCTTCTTATAGTTTATTCCTTGGTTTCCTATAGTTAGAACCTGTAAAAAATGAACCAATCAATTATATATAAAATAAAACATGTGGTTTTATTATATAATTCATGGTGCTGAGATTTTTGGATGTTTTAATAGGATGGATGCCTTGTGTTAGGGGTGTGGGGGCTCATTTGTATGTCAATGCTGAATAACCTATTTTAGGCCCCACAATATTTTATTGACTAGGTTTGTTCATACTACCTTATTATAGGCACTGTAATTGATATTTTCCATGTGATGAGTTATGAGCATGGGATTGAAAATCATGGAATGAATGATGAGATATGAAGCGGGGAGGCCCTGCTAAGGTGGTAGCAGTTGACAGCTATGACGGTGAGATGCAATTGTACATGCATAAGGTTTTCAAGAATTTCATAAGTGATAATGGAATGGTTTTATGCTTCGATTAACTATTATTTTAATGAAAGATTAATTTCTACTGGTTATGAGTCTATTTAATGTTCCATGGTTGGATTTCTTCTTTATCTTCATTTCATTCCCACATCGTGAGGAAGATGGATGTGCAGGGGTGCATGTTTTCTCATAGTGGTAGCATAGGATGGGTTTCCTAGAGTACTGAGATTATGGAATGATGTTAATAATATTTAATAATGGTTACCCAATGTTTTTGGTGATTAATTAATTAATATTTCGGAATGATATTAATCTTCTTGGATGGTGGGATCTATTTCGATCATGCGTAGAGGTTATTGAATTTGATTGATGGTTAATGATATATATAATATATGATAATAGTAATGGTTAAATAATAGACAATGAGTTAAATAACTAATCTAAATATGAATAGTTAATATGGAATTAATGTCGATATTTATATTTTTGTACTCATATAGGATATATAGTCTTTTGTGGTGGTGGTCGGGTGTCTGAGTGGTGATAGCTGTAATTTTGCATAGAACAAAGTTATGACCATACAGTGGTTGTGAGCATCATTATTCCTTGTATATATTGTGATTTCATATTCGAACCAAATGAAATTTTGGTTAGAGATACTGACTCCCAGTGGTTTTTGGGATGGGGTTTTCTCCAACATCCTTGTGTTTGGAGGGATCATTGGCAACACCCCTATAGCCCACTCAATTTTATGGGTAGTTTCATGCGCTGGTACGCACATTGGTTTTTTGCCTACACATATGTTTGTATTGGATTATAAATTCATATAGTTATTTCAAGCACATGTATCTATAGATATTGTATCCCTTGGAATATTATAGGTATTATGTGTATGGGTTGTGAATGATCAAGGTACATACGTGGTATATGGTCTATGATGGCATGACATATATTACCCGATGGATTATACATGATATAAGGGATGTGGTGGATCATATAAAATATTTTTTTACTCTATGGATGTGTGATATGAGGTGATATGATAAATGTATGCCCGAGGTTCATGTTGTGATACATAACACAAGTGTTTATAGGATGTCATAATTTTGGATAGTGACGGATCAAGATGCACAACGTTTGTGTAGAGTAACAAATTTTTGGGGAAGTAGTACCGCGACACCCTTGTTTTCTATTTACTATACTATATGATATCTCATATATGACACTTGATGAGAGATATATATGGTGAGGTTGGGAAGTAAGTTTACTTATTTAGATGATGTGTTAGTTTCACTATTCTTCAACATGATTTCATTATATTATATATGAGAAGCTCTGTGGAGGGTCATATTGAGTATAATATTATGTGCATCTCATATCTATATTAACTGTTATTAGGTAATTTGAAGAAGGTTGCATATCATGATGGATATTACTAGATATTGGTCTTCAAGAGCTATTAGGGCTTCATTGTAACTATTGAGTTTAATATTTTTGTACTTATAGTTTTATTTGAGTATTATTAGTACTGTATGAAATAAAATAGATTCATTTGGTATTTAATTTATAAATCTGAGTAGGTTTTTTTGTGATCATTGATATCCATATCTTCCTCAATATCATTAATAGTGTCATTTTTCTTTTGTATACTTATTTTACCTTCACTACGTGTCACTAACCAAAGGACCAATGTAGGTGGGACTCGAATGGTAAATTTATCCATTCTCTTATATATCACTTGGGGGTAATAATTGAGTGAGGGGATCATGGGAAAGATGTATCAATGGTTCAAGTTGAGAGAATGGATAATTTTTGTGTTTGGAATAGGTATGATTTCATTATTAGGTAGGGAAACATTGTCAGCTAAGTTAACTATGCGATGTAAACATAAGAGACCAACATTGAGAAGGGTATTTATGACATCTTATGACCTAATGAACAAATAATTATGTCCACATATCAAACTAAATGACGTATAAATGATTATAGGGTAGATATATTAGAATGGATCATGCATCATTTTTAATTGTGTAATTGTTTGAAATGGGTAGATCATGGGATAAGTTAAACATTAAAAAATATAATGAATTATGTTAATTAATTAATGTTAAATATTTTATATTATATGTTTAGGAGTCTTATATAATATTCTTAGAGTTTGTATGGATCTAGTTTTCCATCCTTATCACGTTCACACTGAAGTTGATTAGTAGGATGTGCCACCAGATCACCACATAGTAGAGGATGAGGAAAATAAAAATAGAGAAGGATAATTTGAGAGTTTCATCACTACAATACCCATAATATTTAGGAGGTGAAGATAAGGTTCAGTATGAGTTGTGTTCGGATGGATCACGTGGTTTTCTTGGGTTGTGGTGATTTTTTGTGGTTAAACATGTTAGTGGACAATCATTTCGTAGGGGATCGTGAGGAGATCAAGGTTTTACGGTATAAGTAATAAGAATAATTTAGATAATGGTAATATTATTTGAACCTAATAGAATCATGTCACTTGAAGAAACATACCGTTTGATAGTAGAGTTCACATGTGAAGGTGTTGTGGATCAATTTCATGAAAATTATATCCTAAAATACAGACTTTTTTCCAAATGAGTATGTGAGATTAGGGAATTTTGAGGAGTCTTTTCACCTAGATATCCTGTTCAAGGTAAACCCTGTCATGTTTTTAGAATTTATTGAGGTGTGTTAAAAAGTATAGGTAGTTTTTATGTTGATATCTAAAAAGATATTTTTTTGATAGTGGTGTCTGTATGGTTACATAGAAAATAGATCTGTGATATGAGGTTTCTATTTAGCATGGAATAAGTTTTTTTTGTCTGTTGGCGGTAGGTCATAGCTATCATCATCTCGTTTCCCATGGGGTGGAATCTCTATGACCTTTTACAAGGTACCATGATTATTTTTTTCTTTGAGGGGTTTGTTTTCTAATTGTAAATAGTGTGATACCTTATTTCGTGGGCTTCATCCACTTGGGGTTCCACTTCTAGTTCCCCCATTGAGGATGTTTTAGCTACGGTAACACTGAAAGACATAAAATTTGGGATTAACTGATAAAATATGGGGTGCGAAAAGGACATCACCGAATTTATCCTTATCCACAAAAATTAGAGTGATAATATAGAGGTAGTCATCAGTATGGTCAGATATGCCATGGAGCAGGTAATTGTCATTGTAGAGACACGAAGCTTGACGTGCATGGAAATTACATTACTTTTGCGGAATACTTAATACATAACAAAAACATACACACAAGGATCGTAATATTTTAGTGACTTTGGAAACGTGGAACATAAACTTCTAATCATGTTGAAAGATCTTCAACATCTCCCAACAGATCTTTCCATTTTTGTTTTCTTACCGAAAACCTTTCATTAAATCATGGGGAAATGAAAAAATATAAAGGGTGAGCTCAAATGCTCGGTAAGGTTAAGCATGGATAAAATAAAACAAATCATATACATTTGAACTTTAAAACATGAACATAATATTTCAACATCAGAATCTTGAGCAATGACATAAATCATGGCAGTACGTAAGGCATAGATCATAATGAAACATTAATCATGATAAAATAGCATGGGAATTAAAAATGTAATTGTGGAAACCATTAAGCACATGATATTATTTCCATAGTAGCCAAGGCATTGCTGCCAAGACCATCTTAGTGGACAAAGTCCCTTTCTGAATCGAGTTCACTCCTCGTTCTAGTCCAGTATTACTGAACCGATTTAACTTTCCATCCCAGCCATGTCTATATCATGTGATATTAATATTTACCCTATTCATTGGAGGGAGATATAGGTCCCACTCATCTCATATTGAAATCATTCTTTTGTGTGCCACAATATAAACATAAATCATTCATCATAACCCAAGAATAAAATGGGTTTCATAAACATCATTCCATCATAACGTAATCCATTCAAAAAAATTGGATATCATTTAATCATTAGAAAAGTGAAACCATGTAAATCATAGAGACATGATACTTGAAACATACACATGTGAAATAATTTCATCATAGATGAAAATGGTTTTGATAAAACACTTGAAATGAATTCTTGAGGAAAATATCCATTTTTCTTCAAAATTATTTTCATTTCACAAAATGTCATGAAAATTTAAAAGAAAAGGATTTTGTTGAAAATATTCATGAAATCTTTAGGATAAAGCTTCCTGAAAATAAGCCTTTATAACACTGTAAAAATCCTTTCATGTCGTATATGTTTAAAAAACATTATTCTAGTACTTTTGTCGAAAAATTCAAAAAGTACCTTGTAGGGTAAATAAAAGAAAGATTCCTTACATACCATTAGGTAAAAGTCAAAATGGGTAAAATGGACTTTAAGCATAAATGAAACCATTATTAGGAAACATGGACATGGATGATAACAATAACCCCAGTAAATACTTACGAATAAACAATCTCGAATAAGAACGAGACTGGAATAGTTATCCCTTACCTTAGATCTGATATGCTTCGTACGTATCCAAACATCCTGTATAATGATTTAACTAATGTCATTGACTTATTAAAGAATCACATTCATTGTTATTATATCATATATGGTTCACTTTTTACTTTATATTACCCTTTCTTTTGTAAATTCATGTCAAAGTATCGTTTTTGGTAAAAATTTCTCATTTGTCGTTCGTGTTTTATCTTGTAATTATTAAAATGATTACTTAGATCATGATTACATAAATCAAGAATGTAAAACATGATTTATATATAATATATATTCAGAATATACATATATATAATGAATCGATAAATGGAATGAAATAAGTCGTTCATGGAGACGGTAGGACGTACGTACGCATGAACACTGTTTTTGTTTCCTTATTGAATTGAATGGAATTAAGTATATGACATAAATATATATATACATAAATCCAGTAGAACTATTATTTCATATATTTAATGATTACTAATTATATATACTTTATAATCATTCTTGAATGGTTATCATGGAGAGTGAATCTCATCATGTCGTGGAGACGGTATTCCGTACGTACGCACAAGCGATGGTATCATTCCCATGATCGTCTAATTGTATTAAAGTGTATGTATAATATTACAGAATCAATATCACCTTACAATAATCATATATATTCATTACCTTCACCATTATACCCATCCAAGTATTGTGGTGGTGGAAAATAGATTACACCACGGCATGGAGACGGTATTCCGTACGTACGCACGCGCGGTGATTTTGTTTTTCGTAGGATCGATAGATGGTGAAATATGGTTGTTTCATACATATAATAACATATCATTATATTAGTGATACTGATTTTATTACTTCATAATGATACAACTAAAGAAGAAGAAGTGGAAGAAGAAATAAAGTATAAATAATTGGTAACAGACATTACCTCTTCTTTGAAGCACCTCTTTGAGACCACCTCATAGGGAAGTGAAATTGGTCTTTGAAGAAGACCAAGACCTATAGTATGTTTCTAGGGAAGTGGATAAGATACTTTGGTAGGGTTTTTCCGAGCATGAAAGCTCAATGTGGTGTGAGGAGGAGATGGAGGAGGTGCCCTTTTATAAGGGAGGAGAGGGGCACCTTTGGAATTCTTAAAAATATTAATTTATAAAAAATTTAAACCCACATAAAAACCTCCAAAAATGACTAATTTTTAAATATTAGGTGATATATGGTTGTAATATCATCATCCAATTATATTTATACATGTTTTGATATAATTTAAACCGTATTATTTTGATTTATCATTATTTAATGTATTTAAGTTTATTTGTTTTAATAAAATTATACATTCTAAATGGTTATAAATAATCACTTCTGTGTTGTTAATTTTCCATAATTGGATACTTTAGGACATTTTAGACTATATAAATTTCAATTTATAATTTTGAAATATTTTTTTGATTTTTAAAAAATTTTATAGTATGTTATTTTTATAAAATAACAATAGTGTCAATTTTTACACTATTCATTTATTTGAATTTAAATAAAATATATACAGAAGACATGTACGAAATAGAAGCTTTAATAGATTTATAAAAGGTCGTATGTATCTATAAAATTAGTTTACCACATCAAATAGTTCATATATTATTTATTTTATTAATTTTAAAACCATTTATTTGGTTTATCTCTTAATAAAATAATTACTACATCATTTTTGTATAATTATTTAATATACTTATTTGTTGCATAAAAATTAAAAATAAAATCCTATAATTAAGATAAATCTATGAACTTTCACAATAATACTTTTAATCTAATTTATCATCTTAAAATCACAATATTTAAATTGTTATATTTATTAAATTATGAAGGTGAAAACTTAGGCATCATTTAAAAAATAATAATATAAGTGTCATAATCATCTTAATAAAGATTCAAATGTTCAAAAATTCGGCCGGTGGATGGTTAGGGTTTATATAGACTCTAATAATAAGTTTTTTTTCAGATTTTTGGACCTTTTTATATGTATTAATATTTCAATAAAAACTATATTATTGATTTTCCACTAAATAAATAATTTCTGCATCCCTATTGTGTCAAAATTAATGATAATTATTTAATACCTAAAAATTATAAATAAATTAATATGATGTAGATAATTTCATTATATTTCTGGAGACTATTAATGTTAGATTTTTCATTATGTTTATCACTAAATTAAAATGAATATACTTATAAGATTTAAGAGAGTGACATGTTGTCACTTTCTTTGGTTTTAATAATAATTAAGTTATTTTCATGGACTAAAGTCCATTAAAAGATACCAGTGAGACCCTTAGGTGATATGGGTCTACTTTTAGTTATCCAATAGGTTTTTGGCAGGTTTCAGAATAATTTTATAATCTTATATTTACCCTTAATTACCCGATTTACCTTTAACTATTGTAAATAAAATTTATCATAGTTACTATTCATAATGCCCAAAAATAAAAAGTAGTATATTAAAATAATTTGTACCAATTGATTCAAAATATGGAGTCCATTTTTCCAAATTCAATACATTGATGTTTCAGAAAATAAATTAAAATTAATCCCATTGTCGAAAGAAAATGGGTTTTTGTTTAAAACATTACAAATGATTGAATTGATTTAACATACGAATTCAAGGAAAAATCAATGCTAATGACATACATTATATTAAATGGTAAAAATATATTCTATTTATACTTTAAGACCATTAAATTTTATAATTTAACCACATAAATTATTACGATGAAAAATGTTGTTTTTAATTAAAATATAGCGTGTTTTTACCATTCATTAAAATATGAAAGTTATCAGAATAACATGAAAATTTTATCCAAGGTAAAATTTTATATCCTTATTCCAAAGAATAATTTTATTTTGTAAAATTTAACTTACAAACATGTCAAAAACTAGATTTAAAGTTGGTGCGCCATCAAAAGGCGGCAAAACTGCATTTTTTGAAAAATACTTATTTTACCCGAAAAATTTATTTTGTTCTTATACCATTTTAGAAAATGTGTAAGATGAATAATAATGTTATAAAATTCAAAATTTAGTTAATAATATTCAAAAAGGCTAGTTCATAATAATATTATAATAATATATAGTTCCTTATTAAAACCCGGTATTGCGTAAAACACACGCTATCGAGGAAGGTCGTGATTGCGTGTAATGCAAGCCAAGTCATGGTAGCGTGTAGTCCACGACTCCTTTGTTATTGCGTATAAAAAAATACATTGAATATGTATATATATACAGACAATGTTTCGTAGAATAACTACATTCAAACAAACATGAAATTGTGTGTAACACGAGCCGAGATTAGTGTTGTGTATACTGCAAGCTAATACGGTGTTGCGTATAACGCAAGATAATCATGGTGAAGCGTAAAACAGAAGATTTGAAAGAAATTAAAACGAATATATATTATAAAATATCAGGTTGTTACATTCTACCCGCTTAAAATGATTTTCGCCCTCAAAATTCATCAGGGTTATAAATCATTTACCATTCATAGAAACCCACATCATAAAAAGTAATACTAAAACATAATTTTACAAACTTGAATATGAAATGTAATGATTACCCAAATTAACTTATCATTGGGTTTCCATATATGATAAAATAGGTGAAAATATGGATATGGAAGAAAAATATTACCATCATGTTCTGATGGAGAGTGGTAGAGGACATGGCTATGAAAAATTCATCAATCACAAAGCCATAGATTTGTGACGATCTAAGGTACCATCTGATTCATCAGATATAATGGAACTAGGACAACATTTTTTGTTTTCAAGATCATTTCCATAAAGTTGAAAATTTTTAATGAGATGAAATACTTACTTGATTTTGGTACAATCTCACTATTGTTCGTGAATTGAACAATTTCCACATCATCTCTTAATGAAATGAAGTTGAATTTGTTATTTTTGAAACGTTATCTGATCATGAGATAGAATGATGGGTCATTCCATTTGTCTCAAACAAAAGGTTATAAAAGTTATCAAAAATACATAAGTCCATCTATAGTGAGATTAATAATATATGGTTCCTAAAATAGACTTATACATTATATATCATACTTCTTAATATAATAAAACTAATTTCTACTAAACAGGGACTTCCCGTTGGCTAGTGGTAGGCGATAGAGACCAGTCGCACTTCAGTTGTGGGTTTGATTCCCACAGCATTGTCCGATGCGATGGGCTGTCTCCCGTCCAGCAGGTTGTCCTTTTTCTAAAACTACATTACTATAACATCGCATAAATAATATCAAAAAAACTTTTATCCTTGAACAATAATAACTTATGTCCAACATAATCCACTCCAATCTTTAGTCTTATCTAAAATATATTGTTCCAAGCTCATAGTATAAAGAAAACAATTACTAGAAATGTTATCTACCAAGCATGTGAATTCCATCATTTATCCCCCATATATCTTGATGGACACATTCCAATCATGTGAATACCTTAATCATGTATTCTCTTGAAAAATGAATACCCATTAAACCTTAGTGAAAACATTAATTCTGTCAAAACTTAACTCTTTCCACATACCAAAATCCAAAAATTCTATATACTCATTCCATGATATAACCTTATCCTTATATCATTCATGAGCTCATGTATACTATCAAACATTTAATTTTTTCCTTATCCCTTCATTATGCGCATGTCATCTACTTTCCAAAAATATCTGAATAACCTTTCATGGTTACTGGTACGATTAATCATATGCTTTCAAAACATAAGGAAAGACAACATTGTAATAATCCTTAGATGTCTCTTTATTCCATAGTACCATTAGATTACTTATACAACATTACACTTGATAAACATGTAATCATTCCACTACCTTCTTGAACTATTGACTGAGCTTCAACAATTCTTTCATCTCACATATCGTTTGTAGTCTCTTCATCATCATCAACATAAATACTACCCATATGACCATACTGATTCTCTTCATGAGACCTTCCCTTACGTCATTGGTTTGCATAATTCCCGTACATTACACATTTAAAACATTTAACCATTTTTGTTGTCGTAGCAATACCATTATCCTCATCACTGGTGTTAACTAAACCTTTTCCTTTGCAGTTACTGGCTTTGATTCCTTCTTTTCCACACCCAAAGCATCTTCCAGTTCATTTGAAACATTCTCCTTGATTCCTCTTCCCACCTGATTTACATATGGGAAATTTTACTTTCTTTCCTCTATGATCATCATGAAACTATACCTTTCTCTTATTAGCTGAGTCAGGAAACTTACCAAATTTGAGTTTATTGATCATATTATGAGATTGATGATTCGGAACAATAATTATGTTTGGACTTCCAAATCCCATTTCATTTGTTTGATCACAAAGAATATCATTCCATTGTCAATCATATCCTCCATTATCATGAATCATCTTGTTTCCAGCCATTTTCTAAAACCGTAAATGAATAGTGTGAGAGGAAAAATCATAATAAAGGGGGAGTAACTTCAATATCTAACATCTTAGGTTTAATTTAATATCGTTACATTAATTATAGGACTATAACCTATACATATACATAACCTTAGGGACATCGTTAGACATACATTTGGCATATCTCTAGGGATCTCACTAAAGATCACGCATCCTTGTTTCCAATGGTTGACTAAACCTTTCCTCTGATACCAACTATTGCGGTCTAGAATTAATTCCAATGGACTATAATTGATACATATCAGGGTAATCCATGGGCGGCTACAACCCCTGGGTGGGACACACCACCATCCCTAGTGGCAGCCATTTCCTCATAAAGCCCTTGGGCGGAGATCCATGCTTCGTCCAACGCTCACATGTGACAGTTCCCAAGGATCATATTCATTCTAACCTCCATTGCCTTTCATACCAACTGTAGTGACCCAAAGCTTGATATAAATGGACATTACATTACATTTGAGGAATACTTAATACATAACAAAAACAGACACACAAGGATCATAATAGTTTAGTGTCATTGGAAACATGGAATATAAAGTTCTAATCATGTTGAATGATCTTCAACATCTCCCACAAGATCTTCCCCTTTTTTTCTTACCTAAAACCATTATTTAAATCTTGGGGAAAAGAAAACATATAAAGGTTGAGGTAAAATTCTCAGTAAGGCTAAGCATGGATAAAATAAAACAAATCGTATACATTTGAACTTCAAAACATGAACATAATCTTTAAACATCAGAATCATGAGCAATGACATAAATAATGGCAGTACGTAAGGCATAGATTATAAAGAAACAATAATCATGATAAAATATAATGGGAATTAAACATTTAATTGTGGAAACCATTAATCACATGATATGATTTCCATAGTAGCCAAGGCACTGCTGCCAAGACCATCTTAGTGGAAAAAGTCCCTTTCTGAATCGAGTTCACTCCTCGTTCCAGTCTTGTATTACTAAACCAGTTTAACTTTCCGTTACATCCATGTCTATATCATGAGATATAATTCATTACCCAATTCATTGGAGGGATATATAGGTCCCACCCATCTCATATTTAAATCATTCTTTCGTGTGCCACAATATAATCATAAATCATTCATCATAACCCAGGAATAAAATGGGATTTCATAATCATCATTCCATCATAATGTAATCCATACAAAAAAATTGGATATCATTTAATCATTAGAAAAGTGAATCCATGTAAATCATAGATACATGATACTTGAAACATACACATGTGAAATAATTTCATCATAGATGAAAATGGTTTTTATAAAACACTTGAAATTAATTCTTGAGGAAAATCTCATTTTTTTTTCAAAATCATTTTATTTTCACAAAATGTCATGCAATTTTAAAAGGGAAATATTTTGTAGAAAATATTCATGAAATATTTTGGAGGAATCTTCATGAATATACGGCTTTATTAAACTGTAAAAATACTTTCATGCCGTATAAGTTTAAAAAACGTTCTTCTCATACTTTTGTTGAAAAAGTCAAAAAGTACCTTGTAGGGTAAATAAAAAAATAATTCTTTCCATATCATTGTGTAAAATTAAAAATGGGTAATGTTGACTCTAAATATGCATGAAACCATTTATAGGAAACATGGACATGGATGATAACAATAACCCCAGTAAATACTTATGAATAAACAATCTTGGATAAGAACAAGACTGGAATAGTTATCCATTACCTTAGGTCTGATATGCTTCGTACGTATCCAAACCTCTTGTATAATTATTTAAATAATTTAATTTACTTTTTAAAGAACCATATTCATTGTTATTATATCATATATGGTTCACTTATGACTTTATATTACCCGTTCTTTTGTAAATTCATGTTAAAGTAGCGTTTTGGGTAAAATCCTCTCATTTGTCGTTCTTGTTTTAACTTGTAATTATTCATATGATTACATAGATCATGATTACATAAATACAGAATTTAAAACATGATTTATATATAATATATATTCAGAATATAAATATATATATTGGATCGATAAATTGAAATAAATACATCGTTCATGGAGACGGTAGGTCGTAAGTACGCATTAATGCTATTTTGGTTTACTTATTGAAATGAGTGGAACTAAGTAGATGACATAAATATATATATACATAAATCCAGTAGAATTATTATGTCATATATTTCATGATTACTTATTATATATAATTTATAATCATTCTTGAATGGTTATCATGGAGAGTGAATCTCATCGCGTCGTGGAGACGGTATTCCGTACATACGCACGAGCGATGATATCATTCCCATGATCGTCGAATTGTATTAAAGTTTAGTTATAATATTACAGAATCAATATAACTTTACAATATTCATATATATTCATTACTTTAACCATTATACCCATCCACGTAAGGTGGTGGTGGAAAATATATTACACCACGGCGTGGAGACGGTATTCCGTACGTACGCACGCGCGATAATTTCATTTTTCATAGGATTGATAGATGGTAAAATATGGTTGTATGATACTTATAATAACATATCAGTATATGAATGATACTGATTTTATTACTTCATAATGAATCAACTAAATAAGAATAAGTGGAAAATGAAATAATGTTGAAAAAATCGGTAACAGACATTACCTCTTCTTTGAAGCGCCACTTTGAGACCTCCTCTTAGTGCACTAAAATTGGTCTTTGAAGAAGACCAGGACCTGTAGGATGTTTCTAGGGAAGTGGATAATCGAATTTGGCAGGGGTTGGCCAATCTTGGAAACTCAAATTGGTGTGAGGAGGAGAGGGAGTAGGTTCCCTTTTTAAGGGAGGAGAGGGGCACCTTTGGAATTCTTAAAAATATTAATTTATAATAAATCTAACACCACTTAAAAACCTACAAAAATTGACTAATACTATAATATTAGATGAGATAGGGTTGTAATATCATCATCCAATTAAATTTATACATGTTTTTATTTATTTTAAACCTTATCATTTTGATTTATCCTTATTTAATGTATTTAAGTTTATTTGTGGTAATAAAATTCTAAATTTGAAATGGTTATAAATAATAACATCTGTGTTGTTAAATTTCCATAATTGGATAATTTATGAAATTCTAGACTATATAAATTTAAATTTATAATTTTTAAATATTTTTGTGATTTTTAAACAATTTTATAATATGTTATTTTTATAAAATAACAATAGTGTCAATTTTGACACTATTCGTTTATTTGAATTTAAATAAAATATATATAGAAAATATGTTCTAAATAAAAGATTTAATAGATTCATAAAAGGTCATATATATCTTGAAAATTAGTGGAGCACATTAAATAGTTCATATAATATTGATTATATTATTTTTAAAACAATTCATTTGGTTTATCTCTTAATAAAATAATTACTACATCATTTTTGTATAATTATTTAATATACTTATTTGTTGCATAAAATTTAACGATAATATCCTATGATGAATATAAATCTATTACCTTTCTCAATAATAATTTTAATTGAATTTATCATCTTAAAATCACAATATTTAAATTGTTATATTTATTAAATTATGAAGATGAAAACATTGTCATCATTTAAAATAAAATAATATAAGTGTCATAATAATCTTAATAAGGATCTAAATTGTAACAAATTTTGCTTTTGGATGTTTAGGGTTTATATATACACTAATAATAAGTTTTTTTCAAATTTTTCAGCCTTTTGATATGTATTAATATTTCAATAAAAACTATATTATTGATTTTTCACTAAATAAATAATTTCTTCATCCCTATTGTGTCAAAATTAATGATAATTATTTAATACCTAAAAATTATTAATTAATTCATATGATGTAGATAATTTTATTAGATTTATGGAGACTATTCATGTTCGAAGTTTCATGAAGTTTATCACTAAATTAAAATTAATATACTTATAAGATTTTAGAGAGTGACATGTGGTCACTTTCAATGGTTTTAATAATAATAAAGTTATTTTCATGGAAAAAGGTCCATTAAATGATCCTAATCCGACCCTTAGGTGATATGGGTCTACTTTTAATTAATAAATAGAATTTGTTCAGGTGTTAGGATAATTTTATAATCGTATATTTACCCTTAATTACCCGATTTATCTTTAACTATGATAAATAAAATTTATCATAGTTACTATTCACAATGCCCAAAAATAAAAAAGTAGTATATTAATACAATTTGGACCCATTGATTCCAAAATATGGAATCCATTTTTCCAAATTCAATACACATAAGTTTCAGAAATTAAATTAAAATTAATCCTATTGTCGAAAGAAAACAGGTTTTTGTTTAAAACATTACAAAAGATTGAATTGATTTAACCTACGAATTCAAGGTAAAATCATTGCTAATGACATACATTATAAGAAATGGAAAAAATATATTCTATTTATACTTTAGGACCATTAAATATTATACTCTAACCACATAAATTATTATGATGAAAATAGTTGTTTTAAATTAAAATATAGCGTGTTTTTACTATTCATTAAAATATGAATGTAACCAGAATAACATGAAAATTTTATCCACGGTAAAATTTTATATACTTATTCCGAAGAATAATTTTATTTTGTAAAATTGAACTTATAAACATGTCAAAAACTATATTTCAAGTGGGTGCGCCATCAAAAGGCGGTGAAACTGTATTTTTTTAAAAATACATATTTTACCCAAAAAAAAATTATATTGTTCTTAAACAATGTTCTAGAAAATGTGTAAGATGAATAATAATGTTATAAAATTCAAAATTTAGTTAATACTAAAAATAATGTCTAGTTCATAATAATATTATAATAATATATAGTTTCCTAGTAAAACCCGGTATTGCGTAAAACACACATTATCAAGGAAGGTCGTGATTGTGTGTAATGCAAGCCAAGTCAGGGTTGCGTGTAGTGCATGACTCCTTTATTTTTTCGTATAACAAAATAAATTGAATATATATATATATATACAAAATGTTTCGTAGAATAACTACTATCAAACAAACATGAAATTTTGTGAAACATGATCCAAGATTAGTGTTGCGTATACTGCAAGCTAATATGGTGTTGTGTATAGCGCAAGATAATATTGGTGTAGCGTACAAAAGAAGATATGAAAAAAAAATTAAAACGAATATATCTTATAAAACCTCAAGTTGATACATTCATCTTTATGTATTTTTTTTGCATGGTGATCCAGATATTGTAAGATGTGCCTTTTGAATTTTTTCTACACGGGTTCATAATTTTTTTTATTATAATCTACTCAATACATTAGATAACCTTCTTATACCATGCCTTGGGAATTGATGTAGATATGCTTCCAATGACCACAGTGATAATTAAGCCTATTAGAGGCCGATTTTAATTTTATGATGTTTATTGTAATTGTGAGGTATTGTGGGGGAATCACTACTCTTTGGGAGACATATAATGTTTATATATACATACATATGACATCACCATCAGTATTTACCAATGGTATTTGGTGAAAGTTATCATGTACAGATTTTGGAGGTAGGTATTTTTTTCCGTTTGAGTTTATGGAACTCTAGTCATATTAATTTTAAAGATAGACCCCCAGATGGGTTACAGGCATGTTCCATTCTAGTTTTTCAATATGTTCAAGATGATAATAAGCTCATATGAGGTCTTTCTTTTAGTGTTTCTAGAGGATGTGGCGGAGTACCCTGATGTCATTCCAAAGGACATTGTAACATTTTCCCCTCTATACGAAATCTAGTTTTGGATAGAATTAAAACTAGTAATATCTCCTAAATTGATGTCTCTATATAGGAATAAACCATATTAGTTGTGAGATATAGATGTACATATCTATGATCTATTTTTGTGACTTATTGTTCAGACGAGTGTGTCATCTTGAGGTGAACATGTTTTTTTCATGAAAATGGCTTATGGAAGAATGCATAAGTATATCGATTATCATCACTTGATCAATGTGAGAGTGATGAGTAGCTATCTTATTTATTAGATTAATTATTTATTTGATCATTTGAAGATAGTATGTTTTTTTCTATGATTTATTTATGGTCATGATATCATTAGTTTTGGGTATAAAATGTTGATGTTACGAAAAATTATTTCTATTATAGACATTTTTATAATGTGTTCATTAATATATCATTTCTGTAATGAATTCTCCATCAATGTTCATGGGATTAAATAATAAAATTTATATATTGTTCCTATAAATGTTCATTGTGTATTTCATTAACAGTATCCTTGTTTACTATGTGTTTGAGGTGGAGCATTCAGAGCATCTACAAGAAATTTTGACAGTTAATTATTCATCATGAGGTGTTCATTATAATGAAGAAATGTGAATTCTGGTATTTTGAATTCTATATTTTAGGGAAATACATGTCCTTGTATGGAGAAATTTTTAGAACTTTTAAAATAGATAATTTCATTACTTTATAATCCACCAAGATGGTTGAAGTGGTGCAGAGTCTCCTTAAAATTGTAATCGATTATAGGAAGTTCGTGGAAAATTTCTTGCGGTTTCTGACAAAATTCTCATCCTTGTGCATAACGGATCATGTTTAATTGTTTGTTTAAAAGATTCATATATCCTTTGAGTACTTAATGGGGGTGTTGTTCAGTGCTCCAGTATATTATTTTCCATCAGAGGGAGTTCCATTAGAGTTTTTCTAGGATGCACCACATCTTGGTTAGGGTTTCCTTCTCATTCAGTAAAGATCATTTATTTACTTTTGGGTGTTAGAAATTACATCTCTCTTAATGTAACTATTCCAACCATGATATTGAGTTAGTTGTAGTTGTAATTTCATTTAATATATGGTGACATTACATAAAATTTCGTGGGTTTTACTAATCATAATTTGTTAATGTATGTTTTATCCCATTGTGAATTGATCATGTGACTATGTCGGTGGATGGAATTATTGAATAATTATGACATAAATATTATGAATAAACTATGAAAGGTAAATTTTATAGCTGATTCACTATTATTGGAGTCATATAGTGATATTTTACATGAATCATCCAATTCGGGGATAGATATAAAATATCTCTCAGTAATATATCTAGAGATAGGTAAGGTTTTTTGTTGATAATATAGTTTCATGATGATAGTGTTGTCATAATTGGTGTGGTAGGGTAGATGATTCCCAGCTCGGGGATTCAATGGTGGAGGTATGGAGTGGCTGAGATGTCTTTAGTGATTCCCCTAATTGTTGGTATGTGGTTGGACAACCCTAGGTGTTGTTCAAGTGGTTTATTTTTGTCACACATTTGATTTGTATTATGTCTCTTTTTGAGTTCCATTTATTACCCATGGAGGTACATACTATCATGGAAAAAATAAACCATGCTTTTAAGGGTCATATTTAGTGGCATGGGTTGATGTATATAGTTTTAGAGTTGATGTCTTGATGTTTGGTATGTGAGAGTGTAAAGGCTAAGCACCGCATTCCTGGAGGTTTTCTCTAGACATTAGTTATTCCCTATATATTGTGGGTGTAAATCTTGATAGAATTAATTACTAATTTATCACTATTTTAGGGTGGATATGAATCTATATGGTTGGTAGGGGATCATTTGATGAAATCCTCGCTCATTATAGTGATCACGGAGTTATGCTTAATGGAGCTTTGGTAGAGGAATTTTTTTGAGGATATGGGGAGACTCTACGAAGTCCTAAGGATGATCATTATTTTACGTATATGGTATGTATTGTTCTTCAACATGATTTTATCTATCATTTATGCCTCAAAATTTCATTTTATCCATTAATATTTTATAATATAGATACAAAAATATAGATTCTTAAATTTATGTTACATTATTGTGTCCATGATTTTAGGGTGTCAATTATTATTCTCAGTCCTTTGATTGATTTTTTTATAATAACAGTTACGACTCCACCTTTTTTATGAGTTCATTTGAAAATTTTTATGTTCAAATTTTCATTTCTGCATTGAGCTTGACTGGGTTAGAGATGAAACAATTTATATGTTGAAGCTGGTAAAGAGGATGATAGAGACGATTCGATTGAAATGATAGAGGATGAATGTTGTACGCGATCATCAAAAATACTTTTTTGATTATAGGAGGGTACCTATGAAGTTATATATTAGAGATTATGTTTTCTAGTAGGTGATTCCACATCATGGTAAGTGATGTATTTATCATGTAAATGATGAATCACCTGGATTTGTTGGTCCTTTCAAGAGGTTGGAATTTTTGGAATCATGGGATTTTGGGTAATTACCCCATATCCCAAGAAGATATGGATATATGTTTTTTCATCTATCACACATTTTTTGATTATCTTCATGATTAATCTCATATCATTGATTTAGAGGAGATTGATGTACAGGATATTATGACCATTGAGTAGTGGCTTATGGTGACCCCATACCACTAATAAATGGTGTTTCATAGATGTTCTATTCCCTTAGTTAATGGGCAATGGAATCATTGTGGAATACTAAAGATTTATTGTAAACATAAGTCATATATACCTTCTCAATACCTCTATTATTTGTTTTTTAATTATAAATTGGTTTAAATTATTGTTTATAGATGTTCAACACATTTATGGTATATGATATAGTTTTATTTAGATGTAGTGTGTGTCATATTAAGATAGTTTGAGAGGTCTATACCCCAAGAGAGTGGTAGGTTCTTGTTCTTAAAGATACATGATTTCTTGTTTCACCTATAGTGAGGTAGATGAGCTCCTATGATGGCGGGATCCTTGAGAGTTATCTCATGAGGTGGCTATTTAGATGACCAATTTTCTCTTTCAATCTATTTTAGTTTGGATTTTAATTGTACACAATGACAATTATTTTATAGGAATTCGATTTAAGTTCATATATCATAGTGACCATTTTTGTTGTTAGATTTTGTTGTTGGGGTCACCTGGAGGAGGTTATGGGTGGTTTAGAGACTATTTCTAGAAGTCAGAGGAAGCCAATGCCAAAAATGGAATGGTTACAATACATAGGTATCCACTAAACCATATTTCTAGTGGATAATGAATATAAGGCCTCAGGTGCGGAGTATGCTTTTCAGGGAGGACTTTAAGGGATACATCAAAATTGTGGGGTATCAATGGTTTGAAGGCATGCTATGGAGTATCCCATCCAAAGGTAGCTGAGTGCTATTCAATGTAGCATAAAGGAATTGACATAATAGGTCTCTTGGTTACTACCAATTAAGGGGGTTGTACCATGGGATCTAGGTTGTGAGGTTGTAATCTGAGTTATGTTATATATCATTTATAGTTGTTTACCCCAATTTGATATCATTTCCTCCAGTTTATTCATTCTTTCCTTTTTCATTTATTATACATAGATAGTATTTGGTTTTACTTGTTTATTATCAATGTGTTTTTGGATCAATGTACATGGAGGTCATACTTTCCTAGAAGGTCAGGTGATTAGGAATCCACGATGTTGTTCCACTCTCATGTAATGAATATTGATTCTTTTGAAGTAGGGGATTCATAACATAAAATTTATCTTTCCTGTAATAATATATTTTCCATGATTAAACCCTTTGGATGAAAATTAAATCTATCAAATAATGATTTAATTGGATGAATAATGATTTTTTATGAATATAAATTGCATTTTTTTATTTCTACCATGATAATGGTTTTCTACTTGATTTTATAGAAATTATTCTATCTATTATTTGATTTGATTATAATGTATTTCGGATTGGTATTGAATATTGAAATGTATTAAAACAGAATCAAATGTAAATAAAAATTTAATTGATCAATCAGATTAATAATTAAAATAAGTGGCATGTCAACAATCTATTTTTTCCTATAATTTTATTTTACTCCAAATGATGTGAGTATTCATGTCCAATTGAAGTTAATTATTACAAGTGTTAATGGTATTTTACCATGAATGTGCATCATGATAATTATTGTATATAATGAAGAATAAAATTCATGTTATATAAAATTAGTTCTTAAATAAGTTCTATGAAATAAGAATCTTATTATAGAGAATATGTTTAATAGTTTAGGGTATTCTTATATCTTATGACTTAGGTTTTACATTGTAAGAACCAATGAATAATGATTCAGTAAATTCATGACGGAACAAAACCATTTTTTTGATAAATATAAATCTTGGGACAAATAGTGCCTATTTTTTTTAAAATGCTAGATACCTTAAGTAGGGGTCCATGAGAGCCCATTTGCATATTAAGGATGTATTCCATGTTTTTTGGGACAATATATCCATGGTGTCTATGTTTGTTATTTTTCCATTGAAATGTTCTTTGTATGTAATACTTTTTCATCTTATGTGTTATGGTTCTGTGATGGATGATGTGATATGTGGTGGGGGTACCTAGATGATGTGGAAGATATTGATGCCTATGATGGAAAGATGAATCTGGATATTCTTGTGGGTGTCAGGGATGGAGCCCGAGATGGTGGAATATGTTAAATGTGGTATTACCCATCACTATGATAAAAGTAATAACATTTATTATAATAAATGTGTTTAATGGAATGGTTTTTTGTTTATATGCAATCCTTTCCCAACCACTTAAGGAATTTATATGTGTTATGTTGAATGTTTTCTATTTATGGTAGCTTAGGATGAATTTTATATATTAACTATATTATGTAATGATGTTAATAATGTATTATAATGATTAACCCATGGGTTTGGGGACGATGGAATGAAAATGATTGAAAGCTGTTAATCATAATAATCCACGGTATTAGTTTGGATTACACCAAGAGGGCGTGGTCTTGGATGGATAGTTAATGAAATATGTAATGTGGAATAATGTGAATAGTAAATTAATGTATAATGAATTAATTAAAGAAAGGAAATGATAATATTATTTAATAAATTAATGTAATAATTTAAATGTTTTTATACTTAGAAGATGTGTAGTTCGTAGCAGTGGTCCCTTTGTTTTAGAGGTATGATTATTGTAGTTGATCTTAGGACATGTTGATGGCTATAGTTTTTTTTGTGAGCTATAATATATCTTTTATATTATATAATTCCATAAACATCCCCATCAATGTTTTTTTTGGATACTAACATGTAGTGGACTCTAGGTGGGTTTTTTCCATAAAAACATATTGGCAAGATGGATGGAAGATTGCCACCCTCTAGCCCTGATATCTTTTCCTGGCAATTTCATGTGTTAGTATACATGAATGAAAAATTACCTATATATATGAATGAAGATTGATATGAAGATTTTTTTTTATTTTACATACATGTATCTCTAAATATATTATCTAAAAAATTACTAAATTTATGACGTATGTGGGCTGTGATGGCATGAGGTACATACTCTATGTATAGGATATGTTTGATTGAGGTATAATATCAAAGGTATGATAAAACATTTTGGGTTGTGGTAGCTACCAAAAACATCTTATGTAATATATGGAAATTTTATATGAGATCACGTAATTATGTGATATTTTAGGTTCATGTTGTGATACTTTGCATGGGTATTTACATGGTGGCTTACTTTTGGAGAAATATGGTTTTGGATGGTTGGAGTTGGGGAAGAGGGGAAAACTAGCAGGGAGCATAAAGTGGGATACCTTTTAATCAAATTAAAATTTTATATGATTTCATCTATATAAAACATTGTGATTGATTGAAATGGTGAAGAAGTTAACATATGTACCTATTTAGGTGATAAGTTAGTTTAACTATTGTACAATGTTCTTTATCATAGATTCTTTATCCTTTTCCTGAGAGGCTATAAGGATGATAATACTATGTTTTATTTTATTCTCATAACAAATATATATGATCTATTTATATGATAGTTGCAGTTGGTTGGATATTTGGATGGATATCACTAGATCAAGGTTTGAAGGATCTATTTGGACTTTGAAATAGTAAAAGAGTCTATATTTGCTACTTATAGTTTCCCTTTCAACTGTTTTAGTACAGATTGAAATTATATATATGAACGTAGGATGTCATTTTTATATCTATGTTTTTTTTCATTGGTGTATTTGTCTTATCTTTATGTTCAATAAGTTCAATTAGACGGAAATGAATCCCATTGTATTTTTCTTATACCATCACTTCTAGTCGCCAACCTTGGTCCCACTGGATACAAGAATCAGGTCGGCCTCATTTACCTTCTCTCATTTCCTGGTTGTGAAGGGTACACATTGGGACGTGGGGATCATGATATATTTGTAATTGCATTCCATTTTTAATATATAAATTACATATTTAATATAAATACATATTTTTTATTATGTAAATCATATTTATGGGACTATTTTATATGTTGATATATATATATATACACATATCCATAAAAATATATTTTTTAAATTAAAAATACTAAAAATATTAAAAAAAATCTATAAAAAAAGAAAAAATATGAATATATTAAAAAAGTACTAAACCAGTAAATATTAAATGTTACTAAATTTCAAAAAATAGTAAAATAACATTTGAAATCAATTATATTAGGTGCATAGGGGAACAATTACATTAATTACACACACCAGACACACATGCCGAAAAGGTAGGATATATCTACCCTAATGGATACCCTTCCATGAAGCCATGTTTATTCAAAACATGAATTGATAGCGCAGTGGGATTGAAGACCACTCCCTGGGACAAAGACTTGCAAACTGACCTAATGGCCTATTGCAACATCATATCTGCATCATACTTCCTGTGTTATTAGTCCTGTTGTAGAATGTGTTACTATCTTCCAGTGGAAATTCACTCCCAATGGATTATAAACACAGTCTGAGCTAGGATTGTGGGGATCCTTTACCACTCGGGTTGACCATGACTTCACATAACAGAAATTAGAAAATAATAATAAACAATGATTTTTAAAAATTAGTGGAATTTTCTTAAAATATTAATAGATTGAAAATAAATAATAAAATGAATTGTTTTTTTATTTATATAAATTTTAAAAAAATATAAAATGAATATATGTTACTCTGAAAATAAATACATATATTAATTTTCTAAATTACAATTGTATTGAAAACATCCTTGGTTAATAGATAAATATTAAATGTTAATTAATAATATTAAATGAATTAAAGTTATGAAAGAATAAAATTTACATAAAAGATGAATAAATTGATAGAATAATTAAAAATCATTAAGAGTTATTAATTATATACATTAAATAAAAAAATAACATATGTTATATATATATATGTTAATTACGTACATTACAACTGTATTGAAAATAGTAAATATTAGTCATTAAATATAAATCGGTAATGAAAATGAATAAAATTCCAATATTATTCAACAAATAAACCTAAAAATTAAAAAATGAAAATTATTTAAATATTATTAATGATGTAATTATATATGAAATGAATATATATATATATATATATATGAAAAACTAATAAATAGTATATCACAAATATAAATAAAAAATGAATAAAATTTAACAATAAAAACATAATATATTAAATATAAAATACTAAGAAATAAAAATTTATAATCATAATATTAACAATTTATGTTTTATTTTTGATAGTATAAATTTGAAATAAATTTGTATGTGATCATTTAAAATTATTGTATGACATATTACGTGTAACATTTTCACCTTTTTAACTAGTAATTAAATATGTATTATTTGATATATATTTATGTAATATTGAAAAAAATATATTTATAATACAAACTGTTCTTAAAAGAATATTAAAATTAATCAGTAAGTATTTTTAATTCATATTAATTTTTAATTAACTTATAAACCATTTCCCCTAAATATATGAGATATAAATATAAATATGTTCTATAATTAATTATAATTTTTTAATATATATATTTAATTTTATATAAATCTTATTTTATTTAATATATATATATATATATATGTTTTTTAATAATATATAATATAATTATAATTATTATAAAGCATAATTTTCACATTATATATAATATATATAAAGTGTAATTATATACTAAATCTTATACAATTCATATGTTATAATATATAATATATATTATATTTATATCAATATAAATATATTATTATATGAATTTCATTAATATATTTTATTAGTGAAATATTTATTTTTTATTCTTTATTGTAGATAAAGTTATTATTCATCAATGTTTTTAACAATATAAAAGAAACAACTTTATTTGAATTATTATCTATAATTGATAATGGTCCCCACATATTTGATTGTTCTAGGTGAAGTGGAAACATGTTATGGTGGGTGATATATTAAAATTTAATTTGAATATTTTTTCTGAAAACCTTGATCGAGGATCCTGCACGATAAATTTTCAATTAATTTATTTAATATCAAAATTAATAATTACCTAGGATTAATATATTTCATCAATGATAATTGTAGAGATTTGGAGAAGGCCTTTTCAAATTTCATTCATTATGCTATAAGCATACAAGGATATAATCCTTCTAGCAGTGATCTACACATTTTTCTATGATCTACAAGAAAAAACACTACATCACTTGGTGCATGCAAGAAGAATTGAATGTCTTATATTGGCCATTATTTATTATTTTTTCCTTATCCCTGAATAAATATCTCTTCGGCATCTCATTCTTAATAGGGAGAGAGATAAAGTAGTGAAGAGCGACATAATTAGGTGAAAAATATTCTATTATGAATTATTGGATGCAATATATCATAGACATAACTGCATATTTATAGTGTTTGTGTTTATGTTAAAATATAATTTGATTTCATATATTTCGTAAATAAATATTATAAAAAATTATATACCTCGTACCAAAAAGTAATAATATCATTATTATTATTATTTTTTGTGCCAACATATGAAATAAAAAATATTATATTACAGTTTTGTAATGTAATATTTGATACTATGCTAGTTTCGGGTTCGTTCATACTCATTTATATTTTTTTGAAAAACCAAATGGATATTTACTAATAAGTAAATATTTTATTCAGGATCAAATAAATAAATATTTTTTATATATACACCAAAATTGAGAAATTATATATTAATAAAAATATAATTATCTATAATCTTGTGAATCTTAGAGGTCAATAAAACATGAATGAAATTACATCTTGTTCCTGATAATAATAATAATTACAATAATTAAATTAAAATAGAATTTAATAGAGATCAAAAGAAATATATATTCAGTTTCCCTATAGGATTCATTATTACTGGAACTAGGTTTGATTGCCTAATGTCCACGATAACTCTTGAGTAACCTGTTATAGAACCTAAGAGGTAGAATATATTTCCACAATGATCAAACCCAAATATAAATGCTCATTGTGTCATTTAATATCTCTTTTCTCAATATCTCATCATGAAGGATGCTTATTTATGACAACAACATATTTTCTCAATACATGTTTCTATGAATGTTTTAAGTCCCAAAGGGGCCTAGGTATAGTGAGAGGCGGGGGGGGGGGGGGTGGGGGTGAATTAGGGTGTGGATATTCATTTAAATATTATTGCATCTCCAATATATCATGATATCTTTAGTACCATGATAAATTCATAGGCTCATTAATGATATTATATATCACATACTTTCCAATTTTATCCAATGATATTGCACAAAATGTAACGAAATAAAGCATTTACAAGGACACATAGTTTTTTACACTGTTAACCCTCAGTGGGATACATATAAGAGGAATAAAATGATAATATACCAACTGTACCAACTTCGATGAGGCTCAAAACCAATAATGATGTTCATTAAAAATATATTCTATTTCTTGGATCAATACATTTAGAAGATTTATTGTTTGATCACAACTTTCTGAAGGGTCACTCCCTATTTCTCTTTCTCAAGATCACAGCTAGTGGAGAGGATCACCATCATCCTTTTACTTTTGTCAATGATATTCAAGGGATACACTGAATGTTTATGGACATGTAGTTCCATTTATTTTCATAAATTCACACACCATCACCAATAGGCATATTCTATATTGAAGTCATGCTTCCACCTATAGATGAAGACCACTTTTTTTGTGCATTGTTTTATTGTATGAATTAATTTCACAAACTATTCCCCCATAAACATCCTTGATCCCATCGTGGACTGCCTTTCTTCCCCCGTGAACCACATGTTGTGAGTTCATCGTGGACTAATTCTTCCACCATGGAATTCCACAACAATTACAATCTATTTATAGTTCCTAGACTACCTATGTATTTTGTGCACTGAACCGTCATAATGTAGGATTTATTCTTTCATAGACCACATATCCTCCATAAACATCCTCTCCTACATAGACTAACTCTCTTATGTGGACCATTCTTCCTTTGTGTGATATAGTGTCCCAGAACACCCCTTCTAGGAACTGTATTCACATACCACTTATTTTTTTATGGAATCCTACTTCATATCCTCTTATCCTATGTAGATTTTCCCTGTGAACTACTTTAACCATCTAAGAATTATTCCATGTGAAATTGTTAAGACTTCGATGAATTTCTCCACATAGAGAAGCTTTTTTATATTGAAATTTGATATGAGTTATGATTTGATTATATCTCTTTTCATTGGAAAATATATCATAAATTTTAGTTAATCTTTTTTACCCAATCATTTGATGTGCTACAGCCTTCACTACATACAACTCCACTACTGAACTATTTCTCAATGCAGTTTGCATACCACCACTCTTCCATTGTGACGGTCGATATCTTACATGAATGAAACCCTTCAGGGCTCATAAAATTACGATCTCATTTTCATAATAAATGATACATGTCACGTAAAACAAGCCATATGCAAACTATTACCCTTCCATGAACCACAAGTATTCCCACAAACTATTTTTCCTACTAAGTTAGTGTACCTTTCTTCAATGATCGCAAAACACATATATAATCATAATCCATATTTTTTCTTTATAGAACATTAGTCCATGTACGTCGTATATGGTCCGAAAACAATCATTTGTGGTATCAGAAATATATACTCTTACGTTGAAAATATTCATTTTCCAAAAAAACATATTGAATTGGAGGCCAAAACAATTGGAAGACACTGAGAACCTACGCCACCTTAAACACCTGCATTGGTAAACACCAACCATAATCATTCTCAGTCATAAAACATGATCAAAAAAATATAATGACACCCAATAATACAAAACGGATTCCTTGAGGAATTTTTCCCAGTAGAAGATGTGAATTAAAAACTTCAATAGATAATATACATTAAATTTAGGGAGACAATTCTATTCCAATCAATGGGTCTAGATATCAGCATCCAAAATTGGATGGGACAAATCCTTCCTTAGATTTTCTATTAATGACTTATCACTCAAAAATCACCAAACATATCTAGATTATATATGAACTATTATTATTGTGGTTTATGAAATACATATTTAAACATTATTTATAACTTTCATTAATGATAATATTAATGTTTATGGACGATCACACACTCGTTGATAGGAACATACAATAACACCAAAACAAACAGAATTCCTACTAGTGTATCCATTCTCATATTCAGTAATCATAGAGATTTCCATGTGTGAAATTCATGATAATAATCTTTTCGAAATTAAAAGTACTCACATTTGGTATTCTATGTTATATGCATCTAATCATAGTATGTTATCCTAAAGTAGAACGTTATTTTATAATATCATCATATACCATCACAATTCTCATCAAAGAAGGGATCTATTAAAATATTATCAACGAGACATATATTCTAAGACATTCTTATATTAATGCCATGAAGAACAATGATAAATATGTAATAAATTTTCTAATTAATATTAAATGAATTTAAATTATATATAATCAATGCAAAATAATATGGTCCTCAACCACAAACTCCAGAATAGTTCCACTCATACTAGTGGCAATATAATACAACCATTAATACCCTAATCCTCAAATGAAAGACATTTTTATACTAAATAAAGTCACTAGTTAGGGTTTCAAACATGTTTCAATCCATTTAAATACAAATAATATACGAATCACATCTCTAGGTATAATCCCATATTAGGTGGAAAATAAAATTTCTATTCTTCATTCGCTGATATGACTTTGGCTCTTATGAAAGATCCCCCACTATAGTATTATCTTAAAAGAGTGTGATATGACCTCTACTGTTAGGTACCACATCAAGATCATGGATGAGTTTATGTATCTATATTGCTTCTATAGATACCTTATATGCTTTAATATACTTATAATCTACTCTAGAATCTAATGAATCATCTTTCATTGTGCCCTTCCATCTCACAATACCACCATTAAATGTGACTATATCTCATTGGTGAAAAAATGTCATCATGTTCTATTTGAAACTTGTATATGGAAATCCTATGATTCCTAGTTCTTAATATCCTCCATAAACTAGTAACATGTCATTTATATTCCTCAAATACTTATTTATTGTCTTGACCTCCATCTAATGAATGTCACCTAGATCCACATTATATATTACTACAAAAAAATGCATTTGTGGAATATTTCATAGTATATATCATGTCATACGTGAATGATCCAATTTTTTATGTGTGTGACATACATTCCTTTCCATTTCATTCCACATGTTTTTGAGTACACAATTTCATTAAAAGATTAATTCCATGTGACTCTAGAAACAATATCCAATGGTACTGTTCCATACCGAATATTTTAAGTATATTATCAATTTATGTTCTTTTACATAATCCAAAAACCCAATTTGATCTATCTAGACGAATCTTGATCCCAATAATATATGCTTGTTTACCCGATTACTTCATAGAAAAGTGTATATTCAACCACACCTTAACAGACTATAGGAATGGTATTTAATTTCAAATGTGTAATATTCCATCAACATATACTATTATGAAAATTAATCAACTACCACAAAACAATTTATAGACACTTGAAAGAAATTCATTATTTATGAAATATTTCATTTATAGTCTCATAAAAATTAATATTCTACGTCCTAGATTCTGTATTTAATACATTAATGTATCATTTAAATTTTCATACCATGTTTGCTTCTTTTGATGTAACAAACCCTTTATATTGTCTCATATAGACATATTCTATAAGTATTTGTTTATGGAAGGATATTTTGAAATCAATTTGTCTAATATCGTAATCATGTTATGTTTCATTGGAATGTATAATAGTAAATTATTTTTAAATTTTTACTGGTGAAATGGTTTAATCAGATTGAATGCCTAGATGCAGTTTCAACCCTTTTTCAGCAATTCATTCCATATAGATACATAATTTGCCTTCATTGTCATGTTTTTTCTTCAATAACCATTTAAAAAAGTCATTACATTGATACAATGGTCTACCAAATCCTAGACATGGTTTTGCAACACAAAATCCATTTCAGAATTCATGGCCCTTTGACACATGGAATCATATGTTCCAATTAATTATATGTTTTATTTTAGATGATCATTATTATAAAAAAATATGTCACCATAATTGGTTAATAAAAAACCATATGTTCATAGTTCTGTAGCTTCTATTGTAATTCTATGCATTAATTGTGTCTCTGAAAAGATTTCGTCTTCTATGAGACGTTGTGAAATTTTATCCTCTGCTAAATCATGAGTATCTTGATCCTATAATTAATTGAAATCAATATTTCTACCACTATATCTTTTAATGATAAGACCCTCCTCATGAAATTTGGTACTTTGGTAAACAAAAACAATTTTTTTTAAATGTATTGTAGAGTATGAATCCAAAATTTTCAATGGGATATACTATAATGTGACACTTTCTTCATAGGGTTGAAATCAAGTTATATGAAGAATCTTTAACAAATGCTTGAAAACCCCAGAAATTTTTGTTAAAAAACACAACAATCATTCCAATCCATAATTGTTATGTTATACTATCTGTTTCATTATTTGGAACTCAGCTTAGTACATATGCTATTATTTCTAATGTATATCCCCAAAAAGAATATGGGAAGTCTCACATGACTAGTCATTACTCTCACCATGTCCCATAAGGTTGTATTCCTAATTCTTCCAACACCATTTCACTGAGGCATATAAGGTGGAGTGACTTGATTAATATTCTAATATAAGGCCCCATCCTTAAACCTTACTTAAAATTGAATTAAATGAATAATTCACATTGAGGATCTTTTCAGGTTTAGAGTTTTGTAGAATTAGGACATAACTATTACATCTCAAAAAGATTACAAAGTAGTCTCTTCTACTAAATTTCCATAAAATAAAAACTCTTAAAAAGAAACATGTCTAGTTTCATGTTTTAGGTAGCATGACTTTCCCCTAATCCCATCGTTGACCATATTCCATGCTAAGTCATGTGAAAAACATTTCAAAAACATGGGATGAGCATAAAAACTCAGTAAGGGATACACAAAAAAACTGTTAGTATACCAAAACAAAAAGTAAACCATGTATACTTTATCAAGGTAATACTTTTCACCTTTATGAAGTAGTAAAAACTATTCACTGAATAAAATATCATTATATACCTTTTTGTAACCAAAGGATTACCATAAAACCCATATAAAGAACACATAACATATATAAAGGTAACTTGGGACATAAACATACTTATGTGGAATAACCATACGGTCGACTCCCACACATATCACTTAATGCAATAGCCATACGGCAAATTTCCATACATACTAAATGGAATATCCATACGGCCGACTTCCATACCCAATGCATTGAAGGTTATAATGTAACCACCCGTCCTGGTATTCACGGCACCACCCGTCATATTGTTTATAATGTAACCACCCGTTAAAATGTCCAAGTACCATAATAAAATCATAAAACATAAAACCAATATAAAGGAATGATAAAATTTCCACATTTCAATCATTATAGAATTCTTTATCAAAACCAATTTCAATACCAAAATACATAAAAGAGTATTTGGTATTTATTTTATTTTAAAAACCTTATGGCTTGTTGAGGAAGCCAAAGACCAAATAATACTCGCGGCGGCAGAAAAGGTCGTTCTCACCGTGTACATTAAAAGAAACATTCCTTTTTGTCGTTTTGTAAAACGCTTCGTAGAAAAAGATTCCTTTTTTATAAAAGTTAATGTAAAAGAGGTTTATACACCGTATAAAAGAAACTTGTGTATAAAACGAAATATGCCTCAATGAAAGGAGATTGAGACGAAGTCCCTTACAAAGTCAGTATCCTTGGTTTAAGGATAAATCAATTACATAATTATGTGTGACAAAAGAATACACCAAATATAAGTGGATATTAAGTGTTAAATAATAAAAGGTCATTCACACATATTCAAAGGATGACATATTCAATAACTACGTGTCGAACCCAAAGAAATCGAAATTGGGTTAAGAAGTTCCCTTGACAGTCTAACGTCGTCACATCAAAATGAGTAGATAAGAGATAAAAAGTATATCTCATCACTTGGACATAAAATTTACATCAATAAGGATATATGAGAACAAATCCCTACATAATAATATGTAAATTAAAAGACCCAACATAAGAAGTCTTTTATAAAAAAGGAGGGTGAAAGGTTCCCTTACCGACTTGGGTATCTTTTGAAACATACGACACGTGAAAGAAGGAAAATATATCATTGATGTGAATACTCAAAAATGAAGGAATATTACACAATGAGTAAAATAATGGTCAGTAAATACACCAATCAAAGGAAATTGCGGCAAATGTAGCATAAATCTCACGGGAATAAAAGTGAGATGAAAAATCACTTACGAAAACTCGGCAGCCTAACGACGCCAATTAAAACTTCCAAAAATGGATTAATGAGATCAAATAGGGTATCTCATCACATTACAACAAAATTTACAGCATGAGGTATATGAAATAAAATCCCCCATCGTAACAAATAGGAGCTTAAAAGAAGTGACATAAAGGGGAGTACTTAAAAGGAAAGAGAGAGGTTAGATCTCTTTCGAAAATTCGGCAGCCTAACGGCGCCACTCAAAATATCCAAAATGGATTGATGAGAGAGAATAGGGTCTCTCATCACAAGAACATAAAAATTATAGTAAGTTTAATAATAACATCCCAATAACAAGAAAGATGATCTTTATAGGGAATGACATAAATGAGTGTACTTAAAAAGAAAGAGAGGAGTAGGATCCCTTACCTCGGGTCCTACTTGACTCGATCATTCTTTAATCTCCAGAATAATAAACTTGAGTTAATTTCTACATCCTTAAGAACCTTTTTCAAGTTCATTATTCCTTTTATATCACTTATTACCATGTCATAAACATTATGTAATCATTTAAGTTAATAATATGTGTTTTGCCAATATTTGGTTCTTAAGTCGAAAGTGGTCTTCTTACAATTACATGTTGTTCATGTGGGAAAATGTTTATTATATCCAGAATTGTATTCTTGATGTAGATATCATATATTTCATATATATCCAGTAAATGCATGCATTTATAACATTACATAATCATTTCGAGGTAAGAAATGAAATGCACCGTTCATGGAGACGGTAAGCCGTACGTACGCATGAACGCTACATTCATTTCTATTTCGTATTTTATAGAATGGAATAATATTGATATAAAGGTATATTATAATTAAAGTATAATATCATATATAATATCATAGTTCCATCCTTTATACGTCCCACATATGGTATTTAACGAATCAAATCACTTTGAGGGGGCGATAGTCCGCACTTCCTTAAATGAAGATATCACGTTTACCCATAATAGAAACCATAAAGGTATGCCCAAAATGAAAAAAAAAACAGAAGCTTAAGGAAAACATAAACATATTATATATCATATATAAAAATAGTGACATCATAATGGCCACCTTTGAAGGTGTTAAATGAGTATTGAACAATCATCGTTTCGGGAGGAAGAATTTCGCCATCCACGGAAACCGTATGTTCTTTAACCATTTGATGTAGTTGTGTGAGAGTGTAGCTCGAATAAATCTTATAACCACATAATATTATATTGAAGATACTGGTTTTGTTACAAAAAAAGTAAATAAAAAGAGTTTAGGGGGTTGGAGAGGCAAAATAAAACAAATGAACATGAGAGAATGAATTACCTTTAAAAGTGTAACTCCTTTTGATTGGAGCCTAAAGGCTTCCTTTGAAAGGATTCTGCCCAAAGGGAATCCTCTAGGATGAGAAGAGGGATGTGGAGAGAGTAAATGGGCTGGGGTTGGCCGAGACAAAGGCTTGAGGAGTGTGTGAAATGAGGTAGAGGTGGGGGCCTTTAATAAGAGGAGAGGAGGGGCACATTTGGAATGTAAAGAAATATTACTTTATTTGAAAATGTGTTTCGGTTTTAAAAGGTCCCACATTAAAATAATTCGTGGATAAGGTGATAAGGGTTCTAAATCCACCCATCCAATATGTTTTGGACATGTTTACTTCATTTATTTTACATTATCTTTCCATTTTATTTAAATCGTCAAATAATGATGTCATCGCTGCATCATTATTATGTCATAAATAATTTAATTTATTTAATGTCTAAAAATTATAAAAAAATTACTATGATGTAGGAAATACTTTTGTCTTTAAAATTATTATTTATAATAAAACATCTGACTTGTATAACCCCATTAAAAATTGTTTTAGTAAAACATATCATGTTTGTGCCATTTTTTACATTAACATTAAATAATAGGTATTTATGTCATTTTCCAACCAATGTGGCTCCATGGGGTCCCCAAGTTGACCCATGGCTTGTCTTGGTCGGCCATGAAACATCCAATAAGGGTAGGACAATTTTCAAGGTATTTTCATTTTATTATAATATCATTTTTTCCTTAAATTTCACTAATTACCTCTAATCGTGATTAAAAACTTAATAAGTTACTATTCACCAAAAAAATATTTTTATCTCATTGAACCACATTTTACTTCTTAATTAAAACCATGTATGTCAGATTTTTAAAATTCAAAACACAGAAGTGGTAAAATTTCATTTCAATGAAAAATAAGTTTAATATACGTACCACTTAGTGGTTTCACTATTCATCAAAAATTGAAGTTTTTCAGAAAAATACCAAAAATTCACCCTAATCTATATTTGATATTCCAAATTCAAAAATTAAGTCCATTTTATAAAATTCACAACATATAAGTTGCATTAATTAATTTAATAATTAATTCCCGCTGTCATAGCAAATAGCGTGTTTTTATGAAACAATAAGTATCAAAAGATTGACAGTAGTTTAAGTCTGATATCAAAGTGAAATTAATTCCAACGACCACTATTGGATTTAATGGTAAAAATATTTTCTAATTTCACTTTAAAACAAATTCAAAAGATAACCTAATCATATAAATAAATTAGATTAAAAAGAGGTTTTGAATTAAAAAACAACATTTTACACTATTCATGAAATAAATGAACTTTATCGGAAAAATACAAAAAATTTACACAAAGTAAAATTTGATGTCCCAATTCTAAAGAAGAGTTTTATTTAGTCCAAAATAATGTATAAGAGTGATCAAAACTATTTTTAATGACAGTTCGCCATCAAAAGGCGATAAGTGAACCTTTAGTGAAAATTAGGGTATAAAAGCCTAAAATTGAATTCATTACGTATTTTAATCCTTTGGATAAATGTAAAAACATTTAAAAAACATATATAATCATATTTTAGTTATTTCTATACATTCCTAACAATACAACGTCAACATGTTAACTACCATTTAAAATAATATTATTTTATTATTAGAGTGCAACGTAACATTCCCAAGAAACTCGTTGTTGTGTATTGGTTACGCCATCGAGCATAACATCCCCTTTAAAGTAATATTAATATTTGATTCAAAAATATGGATAAATATAAAGATGTCATATTCATTATTTACCTGGGGTGTTACATCCTTCCCCCCTTTTGGGAATTGCATCCTCACAATTTTAAAATTGGGCTTGGAAACATCCTTGAAAGTCCCACATTGGAGAAGAGTCGGTAAAACAATCACTTTAAAATAAAGAAAGATATGTAAAAAGGTCACCCAAGATAACCCATACTAGGATTCCAAGTATGAAAACATGGAAATGGAGGAGAAAACATAGGGTCATGTTCTGATAGAGAGTGATAGAAAACATGTTTAGGAGAAAGTTAACCATGAGAAAATCACAAACTTGTGATGGGTTAAACGGTATTCGATTCCCCAGTAGGAAAAGTTAATAGACAACATTTTTTTATGTTACTTTTTATTGAGGAATTTATTCATAAGGAATCATAATCACTTATCATGTTGACTCTCAACTTTTATTAGATTCCTTACACAAACTCATATTTTCTCCAAAAGGCGAGTATTTAGGAAGACTTGTTCACATTAAGAGTACTGTAATAAACTTATAGAGAATTAACTAACCCAAAAAAGAGAACTACATACTTCCCAGGTCTTTAGACTTTAACCAAAACCAAAACCCAAAAGATTAGTACAAGATCAGATAACCCAGAAAAGGATAACCCATTAGAAAAAAAATCTATTCTTAATCTCCAAAATTTGTCCAACAAAACCCAAAGTTCAATGAGGACCATCTGATAAGCAATTTGTCCATAAAATTCCTCCAAGTAAACCAATCTAAGATTGAAACCCAAACATTTGAAGGATTTAGTCACATAGTCTTCCAAGTTAAATCGTAACATTTATCACCAAACAAAAACAGTTGCTCTTAAAGTCTCGCATTGAAAAGTAATTATCCTAACCACATATCCTCCATGATAGGATAGTCATTTTCATAAATAACCCAAAATCAACTTACTCTTAAAAAAGAATCAGTCAAACTAACCAGGGACTTCACGTAGTCCAGTGGTAGGAGATAAATATCAATCGCACTTTGGATGTGGGTTCGATTCCTGCAGCTTTGTCCGACACGACGGGTAGTCACACAGTCTACGTGTTATCCTTTTTCCAAAACTATATAATTCTCAAATCATTCCCCAAAAAGGGATAAAATCATCATAATTTAACCTCAATTTTATCTCATGCCTTTCACTTCAATCATAACATATAGTAACCCATAATTACCTCAAAAGTAAGGATCATATAAACCCAAATGGTTCTTTATAACTATGTCCACAAAAGAATAGATAACTATTACTTGAATAAAATTTTCCTATATTAAACATCTAGGTTACACATAATATAAAAAGTCTTCTAATGTAACCCCATCATCAAAAGAGACTTAATACTCTTAACAATTTCACCATAACTCTTGATGCCCTTATATGTTGACATCTTACTCATTCAACATTATTCATGATCCATTATCCATTCATTTCCAAATTATTCCCAAATATCTCTTTCCTACAAACAAAATCATGAATCATATCCTAAGATTCCAAAATAGGAAAACAATAGTCATGAAATAGTACATACCTTTGATTGGTCATTGTCAGTTTCTTCATCCACAATCGGAATGGCATTGAGTATTGGTAAATGAATATTGGTACTCTCTTGGTGACCCCATTCATGAAACTTCTTCATAGGACATGTGTTTGCATAATGACCATGCATAACACATTTAAAACATTCAATTGATCCCTCAGATAGAACTTCTTTCCCTGTCCTCAAGTCAACTGGATGCTTCATTTTTCCATGCCAGGTTCTTGCTTTATGACGTTCATTTCCACATCTATAGCATATTTCTGTCCCTTTGAAACATTTTCCTAGGTGTTTCTTTACACATCTTTGACACATAGGTTTTTGAACACACTTACATTTATGATTATTACCTGTACTTCCGTAGGGATTTGTTTCTTGCATATATGATGCCTTAGAGAAATCTCCAAGGTTTAGGTGGTCAATCATAACTCCAGATAGTTGGTTGAGGATAAACACAAGATTTCTCATTACAACTCCAATATCATTCAGTTGCTCGCTCAGAAAAATGTCACAGTTTCCTTCACATCCACCGTTACCTTGGTTCCTGCTAGATCCAGCCATTTACTAAAACCAAAAAGGGTCAGTGTGAGTATAACAACTAAACCATCATGTACTAATGAGTAAAATAAACACTAAGATATTATTTCTCATTCACTTTATCTAAAACATGGACTCTGTCTGAAATACTAACCATTATGGTAATGTCACTTATGCTTAAAGAATACCCTAACCTCTAAAGTTATCTAAACCAACATTTGATACCAACTTTAAGGCCCCAGCCTTAAACCTTACTTAAAATTGAATTAAATGAATAATTCACATTGAGGATCTTTTCAGGTTTAGAGTTTTAGAGAATTAGGACATAACTATTACATCTCAAAAGATTACAAAGTAGTATCTTCTACTAAATTTACATAAAATAAAAACTCATAAAAAGAAACATGTATAGTTTCATGTTTTAGGTAGCATGACTTTCCCCTGATCCCATCCTTGACCCTATTCCATGCTATGTCCTGTGAAAAACATTTCAAAAACATGGGATGAGCATAAAAACTCAGTAAGGGATACACAAAAAAACTGTTAGTTTACCAAAAAAAATGTAACCCATGTATACTTTATCAAGGTAATGCTTTTCCCCTTTATGAAGTAGTAAAAACTATTCACTGAATAAAATATCATTACTTACCTTTTTGTAACCAAAGGATTACCATAAAACCATATAAATAACACATAACATATATAAAGGTAACTTGGGACATAAACATACTTAAGTGGAAGAACCATACGGTCGACTCCCACACATATCACTTAATGGAATAGCCATACGGACTATTTCCATACATACTAAATGGAATAGCCATACGGAGGACTGCCATACCCAATGCATTGGAGGTTATAAAATAACCACCCGTCCTGGTATTCACGGCACCACCCATCATATGGTTTATAACGTAACCACTTGTTAAAATGTCCAAGTACCATAATAAAATCATAAAACATAAAACCAATATAAAGGAATGATAACATTTCCAAATTTAAATCATAATATAATCCTTTATCAAAACCATTTTCAATACAAAAAATAAATAAAATAGTATATGGTTTTTATTTTATTTTAAAAACATTATGGCTTGTTGAGGAAGCCAAAGACCAAATAATACTCGCGGCGGCGGAAAAGGTCGTTGTCACCACGTACGTTAAAAGAAACATTCCTTTTTGTCGTTTTGTAAAATGCTTCGTAGAAAAAGATTCCTTTTGTATAAAAGTAAAAGTCAAAGGGGTTTATACACCGTATAAAAGAAAGTTGTTTATAAAACGAAATATGCCTCAATGAAAGGAGATTGAGACGAAGTCCCTTACAAAGACGGTATCCTTTGTTTAAGGATAAATCAATTACATAATTATGTGTGACAAACGAATACACCAAATATAAGTGGATATTAAGTGTAAAATAATCAAAGGTCATTCACACATATTCAAAGGATGACATATTCAATAACTACGCGTCGAACCCAAAGAAATCGAAATTGGGTTAAGAAGTTTCCTTGACAGCCTAACAGTGTCACATCAAAATGAGTTAATAAGAGATAAAAATTGTATCTCATCACTTGGACATAAAAATTACATCAATAAGGATATATGAGAACAAATCCCAACATAATAATATGTAAATTAAAATACCCAACAAAAGAAGTTTTTTAAAAAAAGGAGGGTGAAAGGTTCCCTTACCGACTTGGGTATCTTTCGAATCATACGACCAGTGAAAGAAGGTCAATACATCATTGATGTAAATACTCATAAATGAAGGAATATTACACAATGAGTAAAATAATGATCAGTACATACACCACTCAAAGGAAATTGTGGAAAATGTAGCATAAATCTCACGGAAATAAAAGTGACATGAAAAATCACATACGAAAACTCAGCAGCCTAACGACGCCACTTTCAAACATCCAAAAATGGATTGATGAGATCAAATAGGGTATCTCATTACATTACAACAAAATTTGAAGCAATAGGAATATGAAATAACATCCCCCATCGTAACAAATAGGAGCTTAAAAGAAGTGACATAAAGGGGAGTACATAAAATGAAAGAGAGAGGTTAGATCTCTTTCGAAAATTCGGCAGCCTAACGGTGCCACTCAAAACTTCCAAAATGGATTGATGAGAGAGAATAGGGCCTCTCATCACATGAAAATTAAAATTACAGTAATTGTAATAATAACATCCCAATAACAAGAAAGATTATCTTTAGAGGGAATGACATAAAAGAGTGTACTTAAAAAGAAAGAGAGGAGTAAGATCCCTTACCTCGGGTCCGACATGACTCGATCGTTCTTTAATCTCCTAAATAATAAACTTGAGTTAATTTATACTTCCTTAAGAACCTGTTTCAAGTTCATTATTACTTTTATATCACTTATTACCATGTCATAAACATTATGTAATCATTTATGGTAACAATATTTGTTTTGCCGATATTTGGTTCTTAAGTCGAAAGTGGACTTCTTACGATTACATGTTGTTCGTGTGGCCAAATGTTTATTATATCCAGAATTGTATTCATGATTTAGATATCATATATTTCATATATATCCAGTACATTCATTCATTTATAACATTACATAATCATTTAGAGGTAAGAAATGAAATGCACCGTTCATGGAGACGGTAAGCCATACGTACGCATGAACACTACTTTCATTTCTATTTCGTATTTTATAGAATGGAATAATAGTGATATAAAGGTATATTATAATTACATTATAATATCATATATAATATCATATTTCCATAGTTTATATGTCCCACATATAGTATTTAACGAATCAAATCACTTTGAGGGGGCGATAGTCCGCACTTCTTTAAATGAAGATATCACGTTTACCCATAATAGAAACCATAAAGGTATGCCCATAATGAAAAAAAAACATAAGAATAAGGAAAACATAAACATATCATATATCATATATAAAAATAGTGACATTATAATGGCTACCTTTGAAGGTGTTAAATGAGTATTGAAGAATCATCTTTTCGGGAGGCAGAATTTCGCCATCCACGGAAACTGTATGTTCTTTAACCATTTGATGTAGTTGTGTGAGAGTGTAGCTCGAATACATCTTATAAAAACATCCTATTATATTGAAGATACTGGTTTTGTTACAAAATAAGTAAATAAAAAGTGTTTAGCGGGATGGAGAAGCAAAATAAATCAAATAAACATGAGAGAATGAAATACCCTTAAACGTGTAACTCCTTTTGATTTGAGCCTAAAGGCTTCCTTTGAAAGGATTCTGCCCAAAGAGAATCCTCTAGGATGAGGAGAGGGATGTGGAGAGAGTAAATGGTCAGGGGTTGGCCGAGACAAAGGCTTGAGGAGTGTGTGAAATGAGGTAGAGGTGGGGGCCTTTTATAAGAGGAGAGGAGGGGCACTTTTGGAATGTAAAGAAATATTACTTTATTTGAAAGTGTGTTTCGGTTTTAAAAGGTCCCATATTGATATAATTCGTGGATAAGGTGATAAGGGTTCGAAATACACCCATCAAATAAGTTTTGGATTTGTTTTGTTCATAGATTTTACATTATCTTTCCATTTTATTTAAATCGTCAAATAATGATGTCATCACTGCATCATTATTATGTCAGAAATAATTTAATTTATATAATGTCTAAAAATTATAAAAAAATTACTATGATGTAGGAAATAGTTTTATCTTTCCAATTAATATTTATAATAAAACATCTGACTTGTATAAACCCATTAAAAAATTGTTTGAGTAAAACATATCATGTTTGTGCCATTTTTTACATTAACATTAAATAAAAGGTATTTATGTCATTTTCCAACCAAAGTGGCTCCATGGGGTCTCCAAGTTGACCCATGGCTTTTATTGGTCGGCCATGAAACATCCAATAAGGGTAGGACATATTTCACGGTATTTTAATTCTAATATAATATCATTTTTTCCTTAAATTGCACTAATTACCTCTAATCGCGATTAAAAACATAATAAGTTACTATTCACCAAAAAAATATTTTTATCTCATTGAACCACATTTTACTTCTTAATGGAAACCATGTATGTCGGATTTTTAAAATTCAAAACACAGAAGTGGTAAAATTTCATTTAAACGAAAAAATAGTTTAATATAAGTTCCACTTAGTGGTTTCACTATTCATAAAAAATCGAAGTTTTTCAGAAAAATACCAAAAATTCACCCTAAGCTATATTTGATATTCCGAATTCAAAAATGAAGCCCATTTTACAAAATTCACAACATATAAGTTGCATTAATTAATTTAATAATTAATTCCCGCTGTCAGAGCAAATAGCGTGTTTTTATGAAACAATAAGTATCAAAAGATTGACACTAGTTTAAGTCCGATTTCAAAGTGAAATTAATTTCAACGACCACTATTGGATATAATGGTAAAAATATTTTCTAATTTCACTTTAAAACCAATTCAAAAGATAATATAATCATATAAATAAATTAGATTAAAAAGTGGTTTTGAATTAAAAAACAACATTTAACACTATTCATTAAAAAAATGAACTTTGTCGGAAAAATACAAAAAATCTACACAAAGTAAAATTTGATGTCCCGATTCTAAAGAAGAGTTTTATTTGGTCCAAAATAATTTATAAGAGTGATCAAAACTATTTTTAATGACAGTTCACCATCAAAAGGCGATAAGTGAACCTTTAGTGAAAATTAGGGTATAAAAGCCTACAATTGAATTCTTTCTGTATTTTAAGCCTTCAGATAAATGTAAAAACATTTACAAAACATATATAATCATATTTTAGTCATTTCTATCCATTCCCGCCAATACAACGTCTACATGTTAACTACCATTTAAAATAATATTATTTTATTATTAGGGTGCAACGTAAGATTCCCAAGAAACTCGTTGTTGCGTATTGGGTACGCCATCGAGCATAACATCCCCTTTAAATAAATATTAATATTTGAATCACAAATATGGATAAATATAAAGATGCCATATTCTTTATTTACCTAGGGTGTTACATCTAAACACCCTTAAATAGTTAATAAATTGTTGGTTATGATATTTTCCACCATGGACTATGTAAAGATTCATAATATTTTATCATGAATGTTGCCAAATTAATTCAATTATTCTATGAATTTATCAAAAGAATCTAACATATAGAACATTTATTTGACATATCAATGCTTCTTAAAATAATTAGTAAAGGTTGTGAAGTGTGATTACCCACCTCATTCCTCGATATGAAATGGTCCAAACACATATATATGAACTAAATGAGAAGTTTCATTATCCATTTAAACATTACAACTAAATGGTACTATGGTATTTTTTTTCTTTTAATGATGATTGAGAAACTCTTTGTGGATTTAGTTGAAAAAATTAAAATTTCCATTGTCATAAATTTTAGTGAATCACTTTTCCTTCACAACACATAACCAATGATAACTGTATTTTTTGTGGTATGAGTCATGTTTACAAACATCATTGTGTATTTACATTACATGGTTTATGTAGTCCAACACATAATGTCCATTATTCCAATGTGTGTTACCGTAAATATTTTAGAAGAAGAAAAATATATTCCCAATTTTTAAAATAAATCCATTTGTATCATGTTTGGAAATATAGATAATGTTTTTCGTAACTAAAGGTACATAAACACACACCTTAAAAATAATTATCATTCAATTTGGAAATGTGAGGTGGTAGGCCCTAAAATCCTGAATTGGATTTTCCAAGCACATGCCTCCAAATTTGTATTGAATGTAATTTGGCTCTTGATGTTGATATAATTTTGGTTAAGTCGGCCCAATATTATTATGATAACTCCATGATAAAAGTATGATTCCAAGATTTGACTTTTCACTAAAAATAGTGTTATGGTGTCATTCTAAATCAAGTAATGAAGTGTTTAGTCTAACTTAATATTAGTTTGAGGGATTATGATTAACTAATCATAATTAATGTTTTTCTCTACCGACTATATTTATATTTAATATTAACATGATGATACTTAATTAATTAACCACATGGGGTAAAACATTTATACAGAATCAAATTTTTTTATTTCCTTTTTTTCACAGAAATTTATTTATTTATTTGATCATAGAATTGCATCTAAAAAATAATTCCTAGAGAGAAATAAATAAATAAGTTAAATTTCCCTATCATGATATAATATTATTTTATTTTTTAACAAGAGGCCATTAAATCAATCAATGAATTTCAGGAATAACTAAATTTTCCAGTCAGTACATGAGTTATATCATTCGAACAGAACATATGTGTTTCACTAAGTTTCCATCATCATGATTCCATCTTGAAAATCCTCCATGTCTTTGGGATTCTCTATTAATTAAATGTATTTATCACTAACATTCAAGTTAGGGTAATAAATAGAGTTCTTAAAGGGGATTACATAAATAACCATAGACAAGAGGGGTAATAAATAACATTGGGGTGATTAATGACATGAAATCATTTAATTTTTTATTAAATAATTTAAAACCCTGAAAATAAAAATTAAAAAATAAATTCAAACTCATAAATAGGGCTTGATTAATATCATTATTAATCATACTTGTAACTAATATGAAAAAGTAACCTGTTAGCATTCATTCCAATATTCGTCTTTTAGTATACGCTCTAATTAATTAATTAATTAATTCCCATTCATCTTATTGGTCATTCAATCATAATTAGAGACCCATTATTAATGGAAGTCATGGAAACTAGATTGTTTAACTAATAATGAAAGATTAATTACTCCAAATTAATATAAAATTTAAAATTACATAGAAACATTATTAAATTATTAAACATACATTGGTGTTCCAATCAATGAAAAAAGGATTTAATTCTATTATTTTCAATTTATTGTTGTTTTTTGTTCTTACATTTAATGGTAGACTACATGATGTATATAGTCAAGCTACATGAATTGTACATTAGTTTCAGTGTATCTAAGGATGGCACCAAGATCTTCAGCATGTAAACATGGCCAAACAATATGACTTGTACAAGATTTCTACACACCATTTTTCATTTTCCCATGTTCTAGATGGTTATGGTCAACATGTAGTGTGCAACAAATCCACTTTGTGTAAATAACATCTCAATGAATCAAGCTAAATGTGCATGGGTATGTATCATAAATCTGACTATTTGTAGGGTAACCCATTTTTATTAGCAAAAAACTTGGCACTTCCAGATAGAATCTACAATCATTCTTATCCAATTCATAATTCTTTCATAATGCGAAACACTTAATGTATACAATTAATATGTAGTATTATGTCAACTGAAATATTTTAAAAGAAGGAATTATAAGAAATTAAAATTCAACTAGAATTATGTATGAATCAAATATCAAATAAATAATTATAAATATATACTTGACCCCTCAGATACCACTTATTAGTTTTGAGATCGATGGAAGAGTGAAATAGTGGGTGATATATGAAAATATCTATTAATTATAAATTTTCAAAAACATTAGAAATGATCTTGATTGTGATATTTATAATTAATTTATTTAATATCTGAGGAAGTAAATACTTGGCCTAAGGGGTATTCTTCATTTAGGATTGTTGATCATCCATAAAGACCCTTTAAGATTGAATTCATTACACAATGAGTATCCCATAATATAATGCCTCTAGCAGTTATCCACACATTCGCACATGATCATTAAGTAACACCATATGATCACCAGGTGGTAGTGCAATGAATCAAATGTTTTTAATTGTTCATTCTTGATCTCTTACCCACTAGCCTGGATGAAATCACTCTTTCTGTTCACATTCATGATAGAGATAGAGGAGGAATAGAGATAAAATTAATTTTTTCACAAGAATTCTACATTCACAATTTTCGGTGCAATATACAGTTGACATGATTGATCATAAAAAAAACATGCTAGGGTTTTAGCTGAAACTACCCCATGACTACCTACATAGGCTTGGGGGTGGTGATAAGGGACGAAGGAAAAAAACTCAAGAAGACCTTTTCCAAACTACATGTTTTCACAGACACCAGAAAATTAGTAAATAATTTTTTAGGGAATGAAGGAAAATATTCCACACTGCTATAATTTAAATCATTCTTGATTAAACCTTATGATAGTACAATGTATGGTAGTTTAAACTGAAAAGAAAGGGTAAAAATTAACACCAAACTAGTAATGTGTACTATCATGATAGAAAACTGGAAATGTGTAACAGTTGAGTGAGCCTAGCTCATGGATCTTAATAATTGACCACCATATGCGGTCCAAGAACCCTATATCACTAGTTTCCTCTAATTCATGGTCAACCTATCCACAATCTTCAAAAGACACAACATGAGTTTGGAAAATCCCATGAAAGGTTGAGTATATTAAACATAGTATAATGAACAAAACAAAAGTGAAGGGGGAGCGATATGATATAAAAATAAAGAAAAAAATTAAATAGAACAAGGTATAGTAAGAGTGTATATATCAACCCAACAAGAGAGTAAATGTGAAATCATCCGTACACGAGGAGCTTAGCATGGTTAGAGGATGATCTTCTTATCGGGTCATAGCTACTTGTAGTAGGAGACTGGATTCATCCAACCCTGAAAATCGGAAAATGGGAGGCATGTGGCAGACCCATTACATCATTTCTTATCTTAGGAGAAGAGTTACTTATCCAAAGGTATGGGTGTTGATGTATGATATATATACATATAGTCAATGAAGCCAAAATAAAAAAGTAAAGAGATCCCCATTTCATAGCTCCACCTAAGAAGTAGAGTATCCAATAGTTCTAAAATAATTCCATAAATGTTTCCCATCATGGAGCTTTTTTACCCTAAAATCAAAAGAATAAGGGACAGAATCACCACAACTTGACACTATCTTCTTTTTGATCCACTGACTCGCCCACAATGTTTTAGGTCACATCACAAGGACAAGTATAAGTGGAGATATCACCCCTCTTCTCTGTGAGTCTATTACTATGTCCCATAGATTCTCATCACTATGATGCATATCACAGGGGGAAAAATTCCTATGTAGTATAACATTCCTTAGAACGATAGGAGGGTCCACTTTTGGAATTCACTCTGGAAGTCATGTGCATATCCTAGATCAAGGTATATGGTCAAGAAATTTATTGAGGAATGCGACTACCCAATACTACTAGATGGTAATCATGGTGAGTCATTAGGGGACTCCACTGCCCAGCCCAGCTAGAGGGTTATGTTTGGAGGATTTCATCGTGGAAGTCCACTACCAAGCCCATCTAGAGGGTAATCCTAAAAGGTTGTGGAAGTCAACTTCTTAGTATTATTGGATGGTATGATATAAATATCATCGGGTAATTCCACTTCACAACCATATGTCATAACCAACCCGAGACATATATCAAGCCACAACTACTGCAATCTCGCTTCCATATGCCATGGGTGGTGTCAAGAACCAAAGGAACATCTACCTCACAGTGGCCTTTTCCTAAGTAACTGTATGATTTCTGTCATCAACAGGTGTCACCACAATACGTGCAAGACATAAAAAATTACACTATATATATATAAATCCACTTCTGAGGGAACTATTTCATTCTACTCATAAAGTAACCCAGAATATGTTTCTCGCAAGATGAAATATGAGTTCAAATTATAGTGTTAGGGATGTTCAAAAATCACTCACATGAGCTCTAGGGGAACATGAAATGTGAGGGGACACACACGATGTGTGGTCTCTCTCCACAACCTATCTGTGCCCTTGTATAGAACATGAATACACGCCATGTTGTATAACATTCCGTGTAGATAGACTATATGTTTTTTCTTACTAACCAGGACCAGGTTAAGGTCCTGTGTCTGTGTCCATGTACATTAGTACACGATATGTGGGTTAACATGGGATGTTGCTCAGATAGTCATTCCATGTCTATGTACTCGACACATATTATGTACCTGGTTGTGTGATCCTAATCATAGCATACACATAAAAATAGGTGGTACACATCTTGTCATCGAGAGTACATGTCATTCAATCCTTATGGATTTCCAATACCCTAGACACTCCCCGATAAAAGGCTACACATACATTATTCATTGTTTAAAACAACATGTTGTTAGGTTCTTGAAAGGTATCTAGATATGCTATCTTCATAGAATATCTATACTTTTTATCCAGTTTCACCACATGTCTCACCTGAAATCTTCTAATGAATGTTAGATCTAGTTCAGATCTACTGTTTATGGCACTCTGGTGGTCTGAAACTGGTCTATGATTAGGTGGTGAATTCCCAAATGTAGCTGCATGTCCTAGTTCATATGTGTATGAGTTCTCATTAATCATTCATCTAAATAGTCTCCGAAAACACAAATTATTTCCACATCTAGGGTCTCTTCATTGATCCATCTTAGAATTGTTGATTTGATTTGAATATGGGTACCTGATCATGCCGAGGATTTCCAGAATTCTATCGCATCGTAAAAAATTGGATTCCCACAATGGAGAGCGTGAAGAAAAGGTGGAGAAACAAATAACCAATAAAAAGATCTATAACATCACCAACCAATCATTTCTAGATGATGAGCATGATTAGGGAACCAATTTAGATAACAATTATTTAAACAAAACATAATCTGAGACTTCAGTACATTAAAACGTAAGGTGGGGTGCATATCATAGAAATAATAATGATCCAGTCAAAACATTTAATCAAATTCATAAAAATCAACAAAGTCAGATCCTACCACTTTATGGATCAATAGTTGGTGAATAACACACCCACATAACATTAGGAATAAGATGTTGTGTTTGTTGTGATTCGATTCATTTTGATCGATAGGTTTGTCGTCCATCGCCAAAGGTGGAGGCTGAGAGAGATTCCATTGGTAATACTGATGTAATGGGGATGACCATAGGAGATTCTCCATAACTATGAGATTATATATTTTTATTCATGGTCAAAGTTATGTATTTATTTTATTTGTTAATTATTTCACTGAACATACCTCTAACAAGAAAGGGGTCTAGATTTCTCGTGTTGACTCATTTTATGTAAATCCTAGAGTAAACCCCATTTCCTAGATGCAAACAAGGTATAAAATTTAGTATTTGATGAACCATATAAGTGTTATCATATTTTCATTAATTAACAATCAATGTAAGATATAAAATATATTTATTATTTTTATAAAATATATTTTGGGGATACCAGGAATCAGAATCACATTCCGTCTTATTCTTTAGATGTAAAAATATGTTTAGAAATATTTCATATTTTTATAAAGTGAAAATAGGTCTTTACATTATTATCACATTCTATATATTCATCCCCAAAAATAAAAACTAAGAAAATATATTAGGATACTATGTTTTCATATACCTCCCTCACTCTTAGGAACTCAAATAGACATTTCAATGTTGTCGCGACATGGGAACCAAAGGGATGGTCCGTACACACAATGTCTCCAACTACTATCCTTGATCACCATCATCTGCATTTCAATGGTGGCTCTATCTAAATTCTCATGATCTATCCTGTAAATGATGTGCATAGGGTCATGCACATATTTTTTTATCTATGACACTTTGATGATTTTGTGCACCCACATCAGCTTTTTGTGTAGATAGTGGTGGATGGAAACATGTAGAACCCTTTTCATGATTTCTAATGGCCTGATGAACCTTGTGGTAATGTTCCTACCGCACAAAAATCCACATTCCATGTCAACGTGATAATCATAGGAAACAAATTCTACACTACCCAAACTCCAAGGTCCTTCAACCGTGATCATCATTGTTTTTTTGTCTGGTCTGGGTCATCCACATTCATTCACTCATTAACCAGGATTTCACTGTTTTCTCCTATTACAAATATGGTCTAACAAGAGATGAATCCACAATAATTTTCCTTCACAAGGGTGACCTATAGGGTCTCCCATATAGGGTTGTGAAACGTCCCATGTTGATGGTAGTGTGATGGATCTTTTTGTAATCAAACTCTACCAAGTTAAATTGTTCATGCATGGTCCTGCCAAAGTCCAATACAGAACCCCTCAGCATATCCTTTCACACCCAGACAGTGAACATGGTTTTCCCCTAAGTCTAGGGGTGAATAGCTACAATCATTCCCATATGGGTCTCAGATACCTTTAGTTGGCCTCTCTCCAATGATGTCACAGACCGAATATCGTCATTGGAGAAAATAGTTTAGGGTACCCCATGAAGGCTGACTATATTCCACACATACAATAGTCCCAAATACTCCAACCTACATAGATCCCTGATAGAAAGGATGTGTGACGAATTCATGAGATATTAAACTATCACCATGATGGAATCCTGGCTCTTTGCTGTGCGTGGAAGCCCCCTAATTAAATACATAGACATTCTATCCCATTTCTAATTCAGGATCTCAGGAGGCTGCAACAAACCCTCAAAAACATGGTGCTCAACATTCACCTTCGGACTGTTGAGGGACAATGAGACAATATCAGATACGCTTAATCTCATACTGGACCACTTAATTAACCACTGATGGTCTCTATACATCTTTCCCAATCTGAGACTATTATTAAGGGAAAAGTGTGGAACTCTCTCATCACATACTCTTTCATAAAGACTAGAACCACTATTCTACCCTAGAGAAAGATGACATGATTCCCCCCTTCCGAATATTTACATGGTAAGTCTCACGTGGATATCTGATAATGAATTACCTCATATTCGATGTCCCCCAGTAAAGACACTCTTATACATATAAGGATTTTATGAGTCATCAACATAAACAAATGAATAACTCTACCCCCTATTCCATAATGGTCACATGTAAGGAAGAAAACTAATATAAAGAATCCAACACTAGGAGATCCTAGGACATTATTCTAAGGGAATTTAATACAACATTTCCAATTCATATAGTATAGACTATTTCATAGATGAAGTCATGTTCAAACATCCACAAGAATCACTACCTCAGGTATAGGTCCTTATGTGTGGAGACGTACCTAACACTATAGTTGTATTAGTAACCTACAATGTTCCCTCCTTGGAGTTAGTGCCTCTAAATCCTCAAGGATAATACATTCAATGATGATCTAGGTCATGATTCAGATAGCTCTACTCATGGGGCCTCATCAATCATGACCCATATGTGATGTCTACCTATCCTTTCTTCAAAACGAGACTGACCTCATCCCCTGAGGCATCACAACACACTCTGAATTAAATGCCTTCATCGTGTAGTATCAACACTGGAGTGCTCATAAACATTTATTTCAATCCCTCAAAGTCCCTCTAGAACTATTCATACTAGGTAATTGGATAGACCTTCTATGTTAAGGAATTTAATGGGGACTACATTCAATAGAAATCTACCCAAAATTACATATATTACCCTTCCAGGACATGAAAAATCATCTCCTTTTGAAATCTCTTGCCTGCCTCCCAAGAAATTAATACTTCTATATTTCTTATATCCATGGATAAACCATTTTCATAAATGAAATGAACATGAAATTTAACCTCATTTATTTAGAACTAGAACTGTGAGAGAATTACATAACTATGGTTCTCAAGAAGAATATAGAGGAACAAACCTCAAGTTCTCTACATGATCATCCTATATTGTAGAGGAAATGATTTTTTCATTAATGATGAAAAAAATAAACTAGTCCATGTATAATTGGAAAACCTGGCTTATCAAATCCATAAAGATGTATGTTTCATTTTTTTTCTCTAAATGGATTCACTAGGAATTCATAATGTTTATTACGATATCAAAATTCCAATATTTGTATAGGAGCCTCACAAAGCCACAACTTGTGGTTGATGGAACTAATATCAATATTGTTGAACCATATCACACGTCATAAATGATCAAAGAGGGCAACAATCCTCAGAAAGGGGTACTTTTTTTAAAAGGCTATAGTTTTTGAATAGATAATCCATGTAAAGACGTAATCTCCAATCATCATTATTCACGAAAAAAACTAGAGTTTCCTAGGGGGACAGACTGGGTCTGATGAATCATTTTTCAGAATGGTCCACAAACAACAATTGCAACTAAATAAGATAAAGGGGTTCTATCCAATATGTCGATGATGACATCATATTAGTCTTATGATGATTTTTATGAAACAAATCAATCTACAACCTTGAATGTAGTGCCATAACACCTTCGTGGAAGGCATTCATGTAGTCCTCCAAAACTGAAGGATCCCAGATGCCCAAAGATTCTACTACACCAACGGTAACACTTGATAACTAATGGGTGAAAATCTACATCCTTCTCCTCATAAGATCATTTATTCCAACTATGAGGTCTCTCTCACCAGAAAAGGATATCCTCATCCCATCATCACATAGTAATCTAACAAGTATGTGAAGAAAGTATATCTGGACTCAAAATTTAGAGAGCCAAACCATTCCCATTATGATGTCCTAGGGTTCCATCATGTCTACCAAAAGGTACCAAGTGAACCTATCTCATCCAAGATATATCTCTTACATCTGTAATATAAATGAAACAAAAAGAGTCTTCCATGTGGGAACCTCAAGACAAAGACGTTTAACAAGTGCCTTTAGTGGGAGCTCCAACTCTCAATCCAAGAGTATTGATATTAATGAAATGATGTAACTTATTCCCCCAATTATAGAAGAATGATTATAATGAACATATGACATGACTCAAATCATCTCATGTGTTTTAATGATCATTGACATCAAATGCATAAAATTGTATATGACCACGACTACCATCTCTCTAATCCTAACATGGGACACCTAGTGGTGATGGTGGAAGGATATCATACCACCATCATCCACCGATAGATCCTCCTCCTCCTCTCCCACAACTGGCACCCTGGGACCACCTTGTGTCCTCCTAAGAGATCCCTGATCACATCATTATCATTGTTGTGGATATCCATTAGCTACCTTCACATTCTACCTAGCACATCTGGTCTGGTAGACATGTTCCAAAGGACCTCTCCCATCACAAGTGAAGCACCACCCCTCTATAATATTCTCTTCCCCTAAGCATTGTTCGCCACAAATGACCATGTTTCTCTACCTACACGCATAAGTGTATCATGATAAGATATCACTTGCGCAATATTGACGATATAGATGACTCAGATTTGTTGCACCCACTTCCATTTCTAGCTACAAAGAATCCCTCTAACAGAAAACTCATTATCACCAGTGACCTCTCCAGCACACTGTCATAGGTTGGGAGTCATAGGGGAACTATGATGTCTTATATCTCCAAACATAGTCCATTTTCAATATTATGTTCCTAGAAGTAGAAACCATGGATCTTGTCTAGATAGTCCCACTTATGGTCTATAAACCTCGTTGTGTACTTAGAAACTATAGAGACCCGAAGCTTGACGTACATAGACATTACATTAATTTTTCGGTATACTTATTACATAACAAAAACACACACACAAGGACCGTAATAGTTTAGTGTCTTTGGAGACTCGGAATATAATATTCTAATCATGTTGAAAGATCTTCAACATCTCCCATAAAGATCTTCCTTTTTTTTACCAAAAACCTTTCTTTATATCCTGGGGAAAAGAAAACATAAAAGGGTGAGCTGAAATGCTCAGTAAGGTTAAACAAAAAAATATCAATCGCATCATATTCATAAGGACATAACATTTTGGAAATCATAACCATCAAAAGAGATCATAATATCATAACATGGGATAAATCGTAGTAGTGAAATGAAATCACAATAATCATAACATAAAACATGTAACTTTGTGGCATACACACATAATCATATAGGATCATTTCTTATTAGTCAAGACTCATTTCCAAGACTATCTTAGTGGACAAAGTCCATTTCTGAACCGAGTTCACTCCTCATTTCAGTCCTGTTTCACTGAACTAGTTTAACCTACCATTCCATCCATGTCTATCTCATGAGATATAAAATCTTTACCCAATGCATTGGAGGGAGATATAGGTCCCACCCATCTCATAATGATACCATTATTATTTGTGCCACAAAATCATAAACCATACATCATAGCGTAACCCATGTAATAAAAATGGGAATCAAAATCATCATGACATCATAAAACAATTCATATAAGATAAAGGAATTCATAAAAATATTTCCATCACAACATAATAAAATCAATTTAATAATTGGGATAGAAACAAAACCCTATATTATCTTAGATGGAAATTAATTTTGATAAAAAATTTGAACTCCATTTTTGAGGAAAATATCCTTTCTACTTCAAAAACACTTTTCCTTTCTTAACATGTCATACAATTCTAAACTAATATAATTTTAATAAAAATAAACTTGAAAACCTGTAAAAGAAGATTATTGGATATAATTTTTTAAAAATCCATTCATGCCATATAAGTTAAAAAAACAATCTTCTCGTACTTTTGTTGGAAAAGTCAAAAAGTACCTCGTACGAAAAACGACAAAAGATTCATTTCATATCATTTACTAAAATCTCACCGAAGGGTAAAATTGGATTTAAACAATTTTGGTTGGATAGAAATAATATAACATATTTAGGAAACATGGATGTGGATGATAAAATATGCCCTTGTAAATACAAAAGTATAAACAATCTCGGATAAAAATGAGATTGTGATATTATCCCATACCTTAGGTCTGATTTGCTTCGTAAGTGTCCGAACCTCCTGTATAATGATTTAAATATTGTCATTGAATTATTACAGAATGATATACATTGTTATGATATCATATATGGTTCACTTATGACATTATTTTACTCGTTCTTTTGTAAATTCCATTTTAAAGAGTGTTTTGTGTAAAATCGTTTCATTTGTCGTCCGTGTTTTGACTTGTAATTATTCATATGATTACTTAGATCATGATTACTTAATTCAAGAATATATAACATGATTTATATATAATATATATTCAGAATATACATATATATAATAGATCAGTAAATGGAAATAAATACACCATTAATGGAGACGGTAGGTCGAACGTATGCATGAACACTCTTTTTGTTTTTTTATTGAGCTGAATAGAATTAAGTAGATGACATACATATATATACACATAAATCCAGTATCATTATTATTTCATATATTTCATGATGACTTATTATTATATATACTCTATAATAATTCATGAATGGTTAATGTGGAGAATGAATCCCATCGCGTCTTGGAGACGGTAGTCCGTACGTATGCACGAGCAATGATATCATTCCCATGATCATGGAATTGTGTTAGAATGTAGGTATACTATTTCAGTATCAATATCACTTTACAATAATCATATATAGTCATTATTTACACCATTATACCAATCCAAGTAAGGTGGTGGTGGAAAATAGATTTCACCACGGCGTGGAGACGGTATTCCGTACGTACGCACGAGCGGTGATTTCATTTTCCATAGGATGGATAGATGGTGAAATAGGGTTGTTTCATAATTATAATAATATATCAGTATATGATTTATAATTATGTTATTACTTCATAATTAAACAACTAAAGAACAATATGTAGAAGAATAAATAAAGTTGAATGAATCGGTAACAGACATTACCTCTTCTTTGAAGAACCTCCTTGAGACCTACTTTTAGGGTACTAAAATTGGCCTTTTAAGAAGACCAGTAACTATTGGATGTTTTTAGGGAAGTTTATAAGATAATTTGGAAGGGGTTGTCCGAGTTTTAAGTCTCAAATTGGTGTGAGGAAGAGAGACAGGAGGTGCCCTTTTATAAGGGAGGAGAGGGGAACCTTGGGAATAACTAAAAATAATATTTTATTATAAAGTCACATTAGGTTTTTTATAGCTCCATATTGAGTTATTTCGAATCTAAGGTTGGGATGGGTCTAAATACTTTCATCAAATAAATATAGACATGTTTTGATTCTTATTTTAACCTTATCATTTAGATTTAACTTTTAGTTGGATAATTTTACTTTTACCGTGTCTTTTTGTGTTCTTATATTATATGGTTAATAAACATACTATAACAAGCCAAACGAACCCCAAGTTGTTTATTATTAATATATATAACCTTATCTAAGTCATTTTTCTGAACCCTAGATTTTTAGGAATATAATAACAATTAATAATATAATATTTGTTTTAAAAACTATTTTATATCAATTTTGACACTATTTGGTAATTGATTTTTTTGAAAATCATAACAGAATGAATAGTTTTAAAAAAGTTATTTAAATAATCAATAACATGTCATATTAACATAGAGAATTATTTTAATTCATAAAAAGTCTCAAATTACTTTTATTTGGGTGTTTATAACATCAATTATGTCAATATTTCATTAATAATATAATTACTGCATCATCATTGTGTCATAAATAAATTAAATTATATAAAGTCTAAAAATTAGAAATAAAATATAATTATATCGTAAATTTTTTTAGCTTTCTAATTTATATTTATAGTCGAATTTATCATATGTGTAACCCTATATTAAAAATATATTAGTAAATAAACTTTGATTTTAACTCTTTTAACTCTTCTTTGAATTATAAAATAATAAATGTCCTAATCTAATACAAGTTGGCCTACGTGGTCAAATTTTATTCCTAAGGTTTTTATTGGTCGAATTACACTTATCCAATATAATTAGGACATGTTTTAGGGTAATAATAATATCATTTTTACCCTTAATTACCCTATTTACTTTTAACCATGGTAAATAAAAGTAAAAAGTTACTATTCACCAAAAATTATTTTCATCTCAATGAACCACATTTTACTTACTGACATCAACTGTGTGTCTTGGATTTTTGAAATTCCACTCACAGAAGCGGTAAAAGTATGTTTTATGAAAAATTCATTTTTTAACTACCACTTAGTGGTTTCACTATTCATCAAAAAATGAAACTTTCCAGAAAAATACCAAAAATAAGGCCTAAGCTATATTTGATATTATGAACTCAAAAATGATGTCTATTTTATCAAATTCAAAACATATAAGTTGCATTAATTAATTTAAAAAATTAACTCCCGCCGTCAAAACAAATAGCGTGTTCTTAAGAGATAATAACTATCAAAAGATTGACACTTGTTTATGTCTGGTTTAAATGTGAAATTACATCCAATGACCAAAATTGTATTAAATTGTAAAAATATATTCTAAATATACTTTAAAACCACTAAAATTAATAATTTATCACTATTAATTATTTCGATTAAAAAGGTTGTTTTTAATTAAAATTTAGTAATTTTCAATATTCAACAAAAAATGTAAGTTATCTGAAAAGTATAAAAATTTCACCCTATGCTAATTTCGATATTCCTAATCCAAAAATGAAGTCCATTTTGAAAAAATAAAATTTACAAAATTTCAAAAAGTGGTTATTACTATTCATAACGGCTAGTTTTAAAATATTTTAATAGCATATCGTTGTTTAGTGAAACTAGGTATTGCTTACTACACACGCTATCGAGGAAGGTCGTGATTGCGTTTAATGCAAGTCAAGTCAACGATGCGTGTTGTGGAAGCTCCTTTTGGTGTTTCGTACAACACAAGACATTAATTAAATTAAAAAGAATATTTTTCATAAAATCTCAGGGTGTTACATTCTACCCCCCTTAAAATGAATTTCGCCTTTGAAATTTTTCAGGGTTATAAATGGTTTACTATTCGAAAGTTTCATTAATAGAAACCCACATCGTAAAAAGGAATACCAAAACCAATATTTAAAAACAAAAGTATGAAAAAATGTGTTTACCCAAATAAACTAATCACTGGGTTTCCACATAGGTGAAAATACGGATATGGAAGAGATATCTAACCATAATGTTCTGATGGAGAGTGGTAGAGAACATGGCTATGGAAAAGTTAGCAATCACAAAGCCATATATTTGGGATGATCTAAGGTAACATCTGATTCATCAGATATAAGAGCACTAGGACAACATTTTTGGTTTTCAAGATGATTTCCCTGAAGTTGATGAAATATGAATTAGAATAAATACTTTCGTGATTTTGGTATAGTCTCAAAGTTGGTATTTCTATGGACAATTTCCACTTCATCTCTTAAATAAATTAAGTTGAATTTGTCATTCGTGATGTGTTAGAAGATCATGTGATAGAATGATGGGTCATTTCATATGTCTCAAAAAAAGGTGAGAAAAATTTTCAAAAAATACATAAGTCCATCTATAGTGAGATTAATCATATATGGTTCCTAAAATGGACTTATACTTTATATATCATTATGCTTAATATGATAAAACTAGTTTCTAATAAACAGGGACTTCCTCTAGGCTAGTGGTAGGCGATAAAGGCCAGTCGCACTTCGGTTGTGGGTTCGATTCCCACAGCCTTGTCTGACGCGATGGGTTGTCGCCCATCCTGCAGGTTGTCCTTTTTCTAAAACTACATTACTATAACATCCCATAAATAATATCAAAAAAACATCTATCCTTAAACAATACTAACTTATGTCCAACATAATACATTCCAATCTTTAGGCTTATCCAATATAATGCTGTCTAATCTCATATTATAGTGAAAATGATTACCAAAGAGTTCACAGAACTAGCATGTTAATACAAATTTTGATCCCCATATATCATGTGATATGTCTTGTTGGTCACATTCCAAACATTCAAAGGCCTTAATCATGTATTCTCTTGAAATAAAATGAATACCCATTGAACCTTTTTGAAAACATGAATGCTGTTAAAAGCTAACTCTTTCCACATACCAAAATCCTCAAAATTCCATATACTCAAACCATGATATAACTTAGTCCTTATATCAATCATGAGCTCATGAGTACTGTCAAACATTTCATTTTCTCCTCATCCCTTCATTATGCGCATATCATCTTTTTTGCAAAAATATCTCAATCAATTTCCATGGTTACTAGTACCATAAAATTATTGAAAACCACAATAGACCAATACATAAATATTCCAATATTCCACGATAATATATAAAACATTATTTTGGAATCCCATTACATAAACACTTAATCATTCCACCACATCATTGTTATATTCAACATCGCCAATGGTGATTGCATGTGACTTCCCTTTGTCCTTTTCCTTGAGTGGTTGCTCATGTCGATCATCACTAACCCTTGGATTAGGGAATTTATTAGCATAATGCCCCATTTCCTTGCACTTGAAGCATTGAAGTGTTGGTGGTGCGTTCTCTACAGTATTGTCTTTATTCACGTCATTAGAAACGCTTTTTCCATTACTTCGACACTCATCTGCTCGATGAACTTCTTTTCCACACTTAAAACATTTTCTAGTCCCTTTAAGACAATCTCCACCATGCTTCATTCCACACTTTGAGCATAAGGAATCATTCATCTTCTTTTCACCATTATTCTGAGATTTCTCCTTGAACTCCATCTTTCGTTTCTTGTCAAAACTATGATATGGATAAGTAACACCAACATCCATTTCTACCTTGATAGCACAATGCACAATTTCTTCATAACTAATGAAGTATCTTATAGCTAATTCCATACAAATATTTGGTTTTAATCCACTGACAAATCGATCAATTTTACTTTCAGGTTGGATGATAAAGCCAGATGCATACCTTGAAAGCCTTGTAAAATTCGCTTCGTATATACCAACAGATTCATCATCCATTTTCTTTAGTTCAAGAAAATACTTATCCATATTTGTTCGAAGAATACGAGGGAATTACTTATTTAAAAATAAGTTCTTGAACTCATCCTATTCCATGGACTCAATTTCAACTCTTGGCCTCGTATTCTTGATAAGATTCCACCATTGATCAGCTTCACCTTCCAAATGATATACTGGTAAGATGACTTTATCATGTTTAGAACATTGAGGAATAGAAAATTTCTTTTCAGTGGTACTGATCCATTGTTCAGCAACAACTGGATCAGAAGACCCACTGAAAGAAGGTGGACGTTGCCTCATGAAAGACTCAATAGAATATTGTTCCCTTCTCTACTCATTTGGATGTCTAGAATGATTCATATCTTGTGTAAGTATAACAATAAGATTTTTCACTCAATTTCCCATTACATTTGTTTGTTCAAGAGGACAATCATTGCATTTTCCATTACATTGATCAACACGGTTCCTTTGGTTTCCACCCATCGTCTAAAACACAAAAAGAATAGTGTGAGAGGCAAAAATCATGCTAGGGAAAACAACATAATAAAGGGGGAGTACCTTCAATATCTAACATCTTAGGTTTAATTCTAAGATCGTTACCATAATTCTAGGACTATAACCTATATGTATACTAATCCTTAGGGACATCCCTAGACATACCTTAGAAATATCTCTAGGGATTTCACAAAAGATTTCGCATAATAGTTTCCAAAGGTTGACTAAACCTTTCCTCTGATACCAACTGTAGAGACCCGAATCTTGACATACATAGACATTACATTACTCTTTCAGAATACTTATTACATAAAAAAACACACACACAAGGACCGTAATAGTTTAGTGTCTTTGGAAACTCGGCATATAATCATCTAACATCTCCCATAATGATCTTCCTTTTTTTAACTAAAACCTTTAATTATATACTGGGGAAAATAAAACATAAAAGGGTGAGCTCAAATTCTCAGTATGGATATTCAAAAAAATATCAATCACATCATATTCATAATGACATAACATTTTGGAAATATTAACCTGCAAAAGAGACCATAATATTATAAAATGGGATAAATCATAGTAGTGAAATGTAATCCCAATAATCATAACGTAAAACATGTAACTTTGTGGCATACACACAGAATCATAGAGGATCATTTCTTATTTGTCAAGACTCATTGCCAAGTATATCTTAGTGGACAAAGTCCATTTCTGAACCGAGTTCACTCCTCGTTTCTGTCCTGTTTCACTGAACCAGTTTAACCTGCCGTTCCAGCCATGTCTATCTCATGAGATATAAAATCTTTACCCAATGCATTGGAGGGATATATAGGTCCCAACCATATCATAATGATACCATTCTTACGTGTTCCACAAAATCATAGCATAACCCATGTAATAAAAATGGGAATCTTAAACATCATGACATCATTAAACAATTCATATAAGATAAAGGAATTAATAAAAATATTTCCATCACAACATAATCAAATCAATGTAATAATAGGGATAGAAATAGAACCCTATATTATCTTAGATGTAAAATAATTTTGATAAAACGTTTGAACTCCATTTTTGAAGAAATTATCCTTTCTACTTCAAAAACACTTTTCCTTTATTAACTTGTCATACAATTATAAACTAAAAGAAGTTGATTAAATATAAACTTGAAAACTTGTAAACGAAGCTGATTGGAGATAATGTTTTAAAAATCCATTAATGACATATATGTTAATAAAAACATTCTTCTCGTACTTTTTTCGGAAAAGTCAAAAAGTACCTCATATGAAACACAACAGAAGATTCCTTTCATATCTTTTACTAAAATCTCACCGAAGGGTAAAATTGGATTTAAACAATTTCAGGTGGATGGAAATAATATTACATATTGAGGAAACATGGATGTGGATGATAAAATACACCCCAGAAAATAAAAAAGTATAAACAATCTCAGATAAAAATGAGATTGTGATATTTTCCCTTACCTTAGGTCTGATTTGCTTCGTAAGTGTCTGAAACTCCTGTATAATGATTTAGATAATGTCATTGACTTATTCCAGAATCATACTCATTGTTATGATATCATATATGGTTCACTTAAGACTTTATTTTACCCGTTCTTTCGTAAATTCCATGTTAAAGAGTGTTTTGGGTAAAATCGTTTCATTTGTCCTCCATATTTTGACTTTTAATTATTCATATGATTACTTAGATCATGATTACTTAATTCCAGAATATAAAACATGATTTCTATATAATATATATTCAGAATATACATTTATATAATAGATCATAAAATGGAAAGAAATACACCGTTCATGGAGACGGTAGGTCGTACGTACGCATGAACGTTGTTTTCGTTTCCATATTGAGTTGAATGGAATTAAGTAGATGACATACATATATATACAAATAAATCCAGTATCATAATTATGTCGTATATTTCATTATTACTTATTATTATAAATTATTTATAATCATTCATGAATGGTTAACGTGGATAATGAATCACATCGCGTCGTGGAGACGGTAGTCCGTACGTACGCACGAGCGATGATATCATTCCCATGATCATGGAATAGTTTAGGAGTGTATGTATACTATTTCAGAATCAATATCATTTTAAAATAATCATATATAGTCATTATTTACACCATTATACACATCCAAGTAAGTCGGTGGTGGAAAATAGATTACACCACGACGTGGAGACGGTATTCCGTACGTACGCACGCGCGGTGATTTCATTTTACGTAGGATGGATAGATGGTGAAATAGGGTTGTTTCATACATATAATAACATATCAGTATATGAGTGATACTGATGTTATTACTTCATAATGAAACAACTAAATAAGAATAAGTATACAAATAAACAAAGTTGAAAGAATTGGTAACAGACATTACCTCTTCTTTTTTGCACCTCCTTGAGACCTACTTTTAGGGCACTAAAATTGGTCTTTTAAGAAGACCAGTAACTAAAGGATGTTTCTAGGGAAGTTTAGAAGAGATTTTGGCAGGGTTTGGACGAGCATGAAGTCTCAAATCGGTGTGAGGAAGAGAGGGAGGAGGTGCCCTTTTATAAGGGAGGAGAGGGGCACCTTTGGATTAATTAAAAATATTATTTTATTATAAAGTCACTTTCGGTTTTTAATAGCTCCAAATTGAGTTATTTCGAAGATAAGGAGGGGATGGGTTGAAATACATTCATCCAATAGAATTTAGACAAGTTTAGGTTCCTATTGTGACCTTATCATTTAGATTTAACTTTTAGTTAGATAATTTTACTTTTACCATATCTTTTTGTGTTCTTACACTATAAGGTTAATAAACATACTATAACAAGCCAAACGAACCCCAAGTTGTTTATTATTAATATTTATAACCTTATCTAAGTCATTTGTCTGAACCTTAATTTTTTAGGAATAATATAACAATAAATAATATAATATTTGTTTTAAAAACTATTGTATGTCAATTTTGACACTATTTGGTAATTGATTTTTGTGAAAATCATAACAGAATTATTAGTTCTAAAAAAGTTAATTAAATCAGCAAAAACATGTCATATCAACATAGAAAATTATTCAAATTCATAAAAAGTCTCAAATTATATTTATTTGGGTATTTATACAATCAATTATGTCAATATTTCAATAATAAGATAATTACTGCATCATCATTGTGTCATAAATAAATTAAATTATTTAAAGTCTAAAAATTAAAAATAAAATATAATTAATTAGTAAATTTGTTTAGCTTTCTAATGAATATTTATAGTAGAATTTATCTTATGTATAACCCTATATTAAAAATGTTTTAGTAAATAAACTATGATTTTAACTCTTTTAACTCTTCTTTGAATTAAATAATAATAAATGTCATAATCTAATCCAAGTGGGCCTAGATGGTCATATTTTATTTCTAAGGTTGTTTTTGGTCGAATTAAACTTATCCAATAGAATTAAGACACGATTTAGGGTTATAATAATATCATTTTTACCCTTAATTACTGTATTTACTTTTAACCATGATAAAAAAAATTTAAAAGTTACTATTCACCAAAAATTATTTTCATCTCATTGAACCACATTTTACATACTAACATCAACTGTGTCTCTCGGATTTTTTAAATTCCACTCACAGAAGCGGTAAAATTATGTTTTATGAAAAATTCATTTTTTTAACTACCATTTAGTGGTTTCACTATTCATCAAAAAATGAAAGTTTCCAGAAAAATACCAAAAATTAGGCCTAAGATATATTTGATATTATGAACTCAAAAATGATGTCTATTTTACCAAATTCAAAACATATCAGTTTCATTAATTAATTTAAAAAATTAATTCCCGTCGTCAAAACAAATAGCGTGTTTTTAAGAGATAATAACTATTAAAAGATTGACACTTGTTTATGTCTGGTTTAAATGTGAAATTACATCCAATGACCAAAATTGTATTAAATTGTAAAAATATATTCTAAATATACTTTCAAACCACTAAAATTAATAATTAATCACTGTTAATTATTTCAATTAAAAATTTTGTTTTTAATTAAAATTTAGTAATTTTCACTATTCATCAGAAAATGGAAGTTATCCGTAAAATACCAATATTTCACCCTAAGCTAATTTCGATATTCCGAATAAAAAATTGATGTCCATTTTGAAAAAAATAAAATTTACAAAATTTCAAAAAGTGGTTATTATTATTCATAACGGCTAGTTTTAATAATATTTTAATAGCATATCGTTGTTTAGTGAAACTCAGTATTGCGTACTACAGACGCTATCGAGGAAGGTCACAATTGCGTGTAATGCAAGGCAAGTCAAGGATGTGTGTTGTGCAAGCTCCTTTTGTTGTAGCGTACAACACAAGACATTAAAGAAATTAAAAAGAATATTTTTCATAAAATCTCGGGGTGTTACAGCCACTTCCATCCATCCCTAGTGATGTTCCAAAAGATACTAGATCTGAAATGATCATCAGAAGTATTGGTAGTACTCCTCATAGAACAACAGATGGATTTCATTGCAAAATAGTGTCGAGTCATTATAAATCTGGGTAAACCAGCTCCACAAATGCCTAGTTACTCGATGAAAAAGTTTGGCTTCGAATCCACCATCAGATCTGTCGAGTTCCCAGAAAGCCTGATGAATTAGGCCACAAAGAGTAGTCATTACTCAATTTCCTGAGGATATAACATTCATTGGATGCTCAGCAGTCTCTAACACTAGAACTCATGGATTATGCTTTTCATGTTCACTTTCTCATCCTACTCTTAACGGATGATATAATTTTCGATAGGTGGAGGTGTGGAGACCATCCCACATGGAAGATGGGTATCACGTGATAGACCCGGAACCGAGACCTCATCACTTATAGGCTCATAATCATGAACCAGAGTCAATATCCAGGATGGATATCATAGAAGAGTAATCTTTAATGTTATCAAGTAGTATCATGGTCAGATGTGCAAATACATAAATATAAAGGAAAATGAAGAGATGAATCAAGAAGGAATGTGAAAACCCAATATTATTTCATGCATGTTCCATTAATCCCTAAAAATATTCCCGGCATCCCGAGTGGACCAGGTTCTAGTCATGGTCATGGTGATTTATGACCAGGGCTGTCGAGTGATCACTGGACTCCCATCCTAACAGCCGAAATTGAGACACACAAACACTATTTCTTTAAACCCATCTAAAACTTTTTAGGATGATTATGAACATGATAAAAAGGATATAAATACATTTGATACAAATATTTTATGACCATGCCCTCGTTTAGGTTTGAGGCGCAACTACCTCGTGCCAACATTCATGTTCCAAGGGGTGGAGACATGTGCTGAAGGAATATCATGCATTTGGAGGCCTTTTAATAAGTACTGTATGATTTCATCCATCATCACGTGTCACCTCAATGTGTGTCAAAACTATAACATTTCACAACATATAATGGATTCCACTTATGAGTTCACCATAATGTTATATATAGAGAAACTCATTGGATCAACATCTCATGAGAAAAAATTTATGTTCAATTAAAGGAGTAAAAATATTCCGAAATTTATCTTAGGTGCTCAAGGGGAACCCATTGTGTAAGGGGTCACACATGACATGTATCCCCTCTCAACAAAATATTAGTGTCAATGGATGGAACATCAATACACCCCATGTAGATGAACACATCGTATAGGTGTACTAGATGCCTTTTCCTTACTAACATGGACATGGGCCATATCTGTGTACATTACTACATGATGTGTAGATTAACATGGGATTCCACATGTGTGACCAATTCTTGTCTGTGTACTCAGCCAATGTCATGTTCCTGGCCATGTGATCCATCACACGACTACCGATAGGGATATGAGATACACAGTGTGTCAAAGGGATAACAAACTGTTCCGTCCTTATATATTTTCAAATACCTAATGTCGTTGCGAGAAAGTGATAGATGTTGTTTGTTCCTAGATTAACAGAGCATGTAGTCAAGGTATTGATTGATATCCAGATCAATGATCTTCAAAATACATCATTCTATTTTATAACATATCACAATAGATCATTCCTATAATAATCATATGAATGTCAAAACTAGTATAGATCTAACATTTTTCACTCTCTAGTGGTCGAAATCCCATATTCGATTGGGTTGTGGGTTCCCCAATTCCCCAACACATATAAGAAATTATTTTTGTTATTCTTCATCAATTTTCACTGATATGATCTCCTAAAACACATTAGATTACCATATTGGAAATCATGTCATTGATCTGTCATTACATCACTGATTTGGCATGAATACAGCTACAAGATTGGTAATGGGTTGTCTAGAAATTTGATTAATTGTGAACCTCAAGATTTTATGGGTGAAGAACACCGAAAAAATGGTAGAAATAAATTCTAGGAGAAATGGATTAGATCATTTACAGCCAATTATTATTTTCGAATGGATTATAAAAGGACGCAATGTGAGTATAAATTTTATTAAACATTATTGAATACTATATGTGGGATCAAGAAAATGTAAAATGGAGCACATATAATTAAAATAAGAACCAGATAGTCAAAACAATTAATTGTTGAAATCTAGGTCTCAACTTGGTCATATATTGATAAAGTTGTGCTTTTGTATGAAATTATAATTAATATCATTCCAGAAATAAAATAACTCCTAAAACCATTAATAAAACCCATGCCAAAAAATAATAATATCACAATTATTATACTCTTCTCCATGAAAATTTCACAACAAAAAGTATTATATTATAGTCTTGTAAATAAATATATGTCATTGGAATCTTTAGTGGTCCATTTGAACTCCTAAAGCATTTATTTAATGATAGAATATATATATTTTTGTAAAATAAATATTTTATTCACAAACCTGAGAATAAATTTTTATTACAATATTTAATAAATGAAATAAATATTTTATTCACAATCGAGCAAATAAATAATATATATGTATATTCATGTAATTAAATTAATTATTTTTTATAAAAAATCAAGTAATTATTACCTTTGATATATTAGTGATCAATATATAACGAAAAAATTTTCCTCAGGGATGATGATAAAATTTCTTCCAATAATTAAATTGAAAATGAGTTTAATTAAGATACAAAAAAACACATATTGTGTGAAACTATAGGTTTATATCCTGTTGTAATTACATAATTTTATTAAAGTCTAAGATTACTATCCAGAAACGATCAATAGAACCAAAAAAAGATATTTACTTCACAATAATGACAACCACATATAAATTCTCATGATATAATATAATCTATTTACATTAGTATCTCATCAAGAAGGATTAAAATCCATTTAACCAACCTACAAGGTCGATATGACATTATTTTCCTATTTGAAATAATGCTTTTATTATAAAATATGCATTGAATTTAGGGAAATAGTTCCATTCCCTTAAAATGGACTAGATATCATATTCCATACACATGGAGGGGACACTAAATCATCTAATTATCCATTAATGACACGTAACTCATGAAAGAACCAATTTATTCCACTACCCCACGAAATTATATCATCATGCTGTAAGAAATAAATATTGGTACATGAGTTGTAACATGCATTAATAATTATCTCAATTTATAAGGACCATGACACATTCTCTAATATAGGAATATCTGATGATACCAAAACATGAGAAATTTTCATTGTCGAGTATGTTCTCATAATCTGTTGTCTCAGAGATTACGAAGTGAAAAATTAATGATAAGAAGAATTATCTATATACAAGTACTTACAACTAGTTGTATATGTATTAAGTGTCCCACTATAGTATGTTATCAAACAATGATATTTTATTTAAGAATATTATCATATCACATCAGTGTTATCATTATAGACAAGTATTTCTATTACCATATTGTTAAGAAATATTATCCTTTAAGTTATTACATTAGAGTCATGTAGAACATTGATATATATTTAATAGGTAGTTTTTTAATATTGAATATACATGCAGTCAGCATTCAAACAGTGGGTCCAAGGACACCTAATTTGAAATGAATATTTCATGATCCGTATTAGTGTAACAACCCAATTTTTTATAAATTTTATATATTTTTAAAAAAAATTATATGTTAAAAAAATAAATTATAGAAAAAAATGATGTAGTTTTTTTGTAATAGACTATTATATGTATTATCCTATCATTTTTGAAAGACTATTATGTATCACATCCCTTGATAATATTGTAGTTTCATAGTGATCATTCTGGTTAGTATATATTCAGGGTTATGATAATGGCCCATTGTTAAATATACAAGAAGTGATAACTTGATCAGTAGGGTCTTATCATATGAAGCCCATATATCGAAGCTTCTTATGGAGATGACATCAATTGTCTTTATCCTTGTCCAATCCCAATCTAAGATACTATAATTAATCCTTATATGAAACCAATTACATGAGAAGGTCAATATTATCACGTGCAATTCCCAAACCATGGTCACTGAATGACCCTAATAATTTAATATCATGATATCAAAAACTACTATTTAAAGATATAAATATTTGAGCCGAAACCAATTGATAAAAATTGTTATTTAAATATGTCTGTTATAAATGATCTACTAAATTGGCATATATAAATATGATTTAAAATTTTTGATATACATATATATATATTATAAAAAATATTTATTCTGGGATTAATTCATAAGTAATAAGAAATATTGTTTTAGAATAACAATTTTATTCTTTAAAGTTATGTTATCATTAAAATGGGTTTTGATTGATTTTTGTTAGTGATTAATGTTTTAATTTCTAGAAATTTTAGAAATTATATTTGACATAAATATTTTTTTTTAATTTGAATATAAAAGTTTTCAAATGAAAATATTTTTCTATTTTTCCTAAATGTTTGATTTTTCAATTAATAATGAACGATATAGATTTTGATGGAAAAAATTATTTACTTTTATCTTATATAAGAAGTCAGATTTTATTATTTGATTATTATGAACATTTAATTAGTTTCTTTAGATTTAAAATAATCAAAATATTATTTTCAAAAAATAATAATATATAATATAAATTTGTATAAAAGCATTACATATATATAAAGATATTTTTTTTGAAAAACTGTATTTCGTTGGGTTTTTTTAGGTAAATTTTACACTGAAATATGCCACTTATTTATTAATAATTTCAAATAATGGATAAATTTTTTTTATTCATTGGGTACAAATTTTCTAAATATATCCCAGTTATTTTCGTTCACTATGAATAATAAAATTAGTATTCTTTATTAACACAATAAATTGTAAATTAGATTATTAAAGATAAAAATAAAATGATTTGGACTATAATATAACCCTAACTATTGCTATAATTTTATTAAATGAAACTATTTCATCACTAATAGTACAATATTATTATTTTTATTTATTTTTCTCAATTTTTTTTGTGATTATAAACATTAATAAATTTTATTTAAAAATGAGTAAAAAAATTCTTACTTTTGATTTTAATAATTATAATATTCATCTCCGAGGGAAAATAAGAGGATATGTTCTGTTATATTCATTTTGATGAAATATAAATGATTTAGCTACATCATCTTATTTTTTTTAAATTTATTGTTAATAAATAATTAACTGAAATTCTTAGATAATTTCGATCCAATAATGTTCCATGTTATGAATAAAATGAAAAAAATCATAATAAAAATTAAAATATTTGTATTATTTGATAGGATTAATTTTTAGCACGAATTTTATAGATGAAAATAACATTTTTGGGATATTATTATTGATAATATTCTAATTTCTTGGTTCTAATGTTTCAATAAATAATCATGTAAATGAAGAAATTTAAAATCAATAATTTTTTATATTTGATGAAAATAATATTTTATTAAATTATATAAAATTAATAAAAATATTATATTCATATAAATTAGTGGGATATGGTTAATTAAATCAACCATGGTTCATTTATTGGTATTTTATAATCTTATATTGTCATTATTATCCTTTAAAATTTTGAAAATTTTAATATTTCCATAATTTTCAGAATAGTTAATGGAGGGTTGTTCCAAAAGATAAGAAGAGAAAATAGTCAAAACCAATCTAATATTTATTGTAACATATTAGTTATATCCATACACATCTTATATTCTAAATAAGTCTTATTTATCCTCTTGTAATTAATAATTAATTTATATTAATTTAATAAAATGAGAAACTCCAAGAGTTCCCATCTACTATCTTATAAAATAACATCTCTTATTGCGTTTACTTCACACATAAAAATAATTTAGTTTCGACAATACATTCCATAATTAAATACTATAATTCCTCCCCTCATTATATAGGCATATTTTTGGAAGAATAACACCATATATGGGTTGATGTTGTAATCAATGTAGCATTTACAAAGAAGATGTATAGTTTCTAACCATATGTTTTTGTTTTATTTATTCATTAAGCCCCTAAAATTATTACTTAACCAGGATTATATAAAAATAATATTATATTATATATAATTAATTTTTATGCCAGTTTAGGAATCTAAATTCATATATTCATACATGGAATTGAATCAAAATCATCATTCGCGTGTACAATGGACTACTTCCACATAAATCATTGTAATTTATTTTACATTCTCGTCTCTCATTGTTGGTTATAACGGAAGAATATATATATATATATATGAAATTAATTATGTATTTATAATAAGGAAATGCTATTATTTCATTATATTTCAAACATTTCCATTCACGAATGAATGATAATGTCATTCGTGCATACATGTGGACTACCACCACCACGATGTGATGTGATTAGTTTTTCATCACCAAAACACATGCCTGATACATATAAGTATAAGTAGAAAAATAATAATATATTTGTTATATTATGATCACTATGTAAAGAAATTATTTTACTTAAAATCATTCCATTATGATCACTGAAAAATGGAAGTGTTACTCATGTGTACATATGACTAACAGTCTCCATGATTGTGACATAGTTCATTTTTCATAATCACATTTCATAATTTATTATAAAAGTTTTATTGAGGTATAAAAATTATTATTATTATATATATCTGGTAATAAATAAATTTTTTACCAAATTCTACTTTCTAATGCCATGTTGGACTTATGAAATGAACCTTCTCAAAATATATGAAGTGAATTTAATTAATTAATTAATTAAATGTAACATGGTATGCGATAAAATAAATTGAATACAAAATTTAAGAATTATTAAAAATGCATATAATTATCCTTTGTTTCTTATTCAGTGTGATAGAGAAAGTATGTGTTGTGTTGGACTAAAGTGAAGGTACATTCTGGTCAAAAATTTCTATTAATGTTTATCTTAATGTTTCACCTATTCTTCAAAGTCAATATTTTTTTAAAAAAAATTACATATTTTTTATGGGCATAAATTTTTTCTAAATGTATTTTGTTGTCTCTTTTTCTCTATTTATATTTTTTTAAATAAATCTTTTGATGGGATTTTTTGACATCCTTTAAAAAATATGATAGTAATGTACTATTTTAAGGTATACAATGACTATATATTTTCCCAACATCATAGTTATTATTTTATATATTTTTATACATGGTTATATGTGTTCTTAAAAGAAATCCTATTTTCCCTTTATTTTGGGAATTGAATTTTTGAAATATTGGTCATAACAAAAAAGATTATATAAATATCTGAAAATGATTTCTCATATTTAAAAAGAATGTGTTTATAATAGAATATAAACTGTTTTAAGACTGTGTTATATTCGTTCATAATTGTATTTGATGAAAACTGGTTTTTTGATAAAACAAGGTTAGGTGAGCCCATTATAGCTCTCCAATGCATTGGATAATGGGATGATTTTAACTAATTAGGTTTATCCATAAAGATTATGTTATACTAATGTGATAGTTATTCCATGCATAACTGTGAGGAATATTTCATTTGTAAGTATGAGTGATAAGATAATGATTCATGATGATATGATCATTATTTGGTAAATATTTCTATATTTTTTATAGAAATCAAATGACATCACACAGTGAACGAAATTAGATTCGATATAAATATGATTTAAATTATATCTATGTGACTTTTTTTAATATTTAATCATGATTACAAAGAAAATATTTTTTTTTATTTTCTAATTTAATATTTCTTAAGAAAATTTTTATTAAATAATTTTGAAATGAAGGTGATTTCTTGGGTATAAATGTTTATTATTTTCAAAATTATTATTTTGAAAAAAGTAAATTTTTATATGTATTCATAGACTAACAGTCGATTTTTCGATTTTTATATTGATTACTGAGTTTTTTGTTACTATCATATATATTAAAATTTTATCTTTTTTTATTACTGAGTAAGGGAAATGGAGATGTTATGTTGAAATTTTTGAATATTTGTAATGAAGATAAAACCAGTTTTATTTTTAATGATTTCTTTTGTCATAAAAATGGTTACCGAATAGATGTGTTCACTTTGTAATATTTTGGCCTTTATATATGTTCTATGAAATTACTATCTAAAAATATAAATCATAAATAAATGTAGGAATGTATGAAAGTGAATTCGAGATTAATAAACTATATTTGGTATTTAACATGGATGGATCCTTACAATGGATATTAGAGTAGGGATTAAATTAAATTAGAGGTGGTGATATTATTAGAAAAAATGTTAAATGTCCTCTATAGCAAAAAATGATAGAAAGTTGTGGATAATTATTGTTATTTGGATAAATAAAAATTGATTATGATTACATGGTTAAGGATATATATATATATATTATTATCATCATCATAGGATTTTTTATAATTATTTTATTGATATAATCACACTGAACCTTTTTTTAGTAAATGGATTGATCTAGCATTCATCAATGTAACAATTGATATAAATGAAAATGTTGTGGTTTTCTTAATGACAAATAGAATAAAATGGTAGAAGTAATGAAAACAATTTTAGTTATTATTTTGCATTTATTTTGAGTTATGATTAAAATCACAATCATAGATAATATCAATGGAAGATGAGTTGATAAATATCTTACAGTTAAAAATATTTGATGACTATGTGTCAATAATTGGGGAAGAAGCACCTAGGAAAAAATATTAAGAGAATGAAAATTTGATTATTATATTGTAAAATAGGGATTAAATAAATAGTATTCCATGGAATCATGAGGTGTATAGATAATAATATAATGGGGAAAATAGTATCCAAGGTAAAAATTTAATTTTTTATATGTGGTGAGTCTTTTTATTAGGAAAATTGGTTTACTAGGGGTGTAATGACCTAGAATTTCCATATAATTTTTTGTAATTATATGGAAATTTTACGCGTCTGTGAAAACTGACGGCACATGATTCTGAGACCCGAAGTGCCAAAAATGAATTTCTGAAATAAAAAATTGGTACATTCATTAATCACAAGAGCAGGATTTCCTAAATTTTGAATGGGTGATCAGAATTGACAATTGAGGACATCATCGAACTCAGATCACTGATATTAATTTAGAGATACTTTCACCTCGATGACAGTTGGTCAAAGGTGAAAGATATTTTTTGTGTTTTTAATGATGGAATAAAATAAAATAAAAAAGATTATCATTTTTTTGTTGACGCCTCGACAGTGGATGTTATAAAGGTTGGGACTACCTGAATTAAAACCTCCCACATTGGTAGTGGTGGTGGAGATCAAAAATGATTAAAACCCCTAAATTCCCTCTTTAATATAGAGATTACACTTATACTAACTCCTATAATTTAATTATTCCAACACCCTATTTAATTTTTGGGAGCCAACAAAAAAAATAATGAGGCCAATTTAATTTGTTCCATCAATTAAATTGGTAAAACCTATCTTATTGGCACCTCATTATTTTGGGTGGAATCAGGGGAAAGGATGGGGACGATGAGAGATTTTCTAGGATTATTATCTCCAATGATGAATTCTTAAAAAAATGAAGAATGCTTCCCCAACGAAGAATGTTGACATTATCAAACAACTTCGGCTTCATCCTCACGATGTCCTCCAACGTGGGACAACTTCAAAGATGAAAAACTGACGAACTTCCTTCTTTCCTCACAGACATCAAAAATCTTTCATGGTAGAAAGGTTGTTTGAATTTTCCCCATTTTCTGTTCTTAAAGATGATTAGTAATTCAAGAAGGAATCATATCCATTTTCTAACACTCTAATATAGAGTGTGTCGGCCAAATGAACATGGCCTGACCTCTAAAAATATTTTGTTGTTATTTGTTGTGTTCTTCGTGATGAAGGTGATGACGCGACCACGCCGCCCAACAGAATAGAACCATAGATTATGCCACAACGGCGAAGGAAGGACGGTCGGACGAGCCGGAGGCTGGCAAAGGTGCAGTCCACGACCGCGCCGTGAGGAGAGGAGGGTTGGCCATATTTTGTTTTTTATTTTCAAATTTAATATTTCTTATGAAAATGTTTATGAAAATAATTTAGAAAAGAATGTGATTTCTTGGGTATAAATGTTTAATTTTTTCAAAATTATTATTTTGAAAAAAGTAAATTTTTTATATGTATTTGTAGACTAATGGTCGATTTTTCCATTTTTATATACATTTCTGAGCTTCTTGTTCCAATCATATATTTTAAAATTTTATCTTTTTTTATTACTGATTAAGGGAAATGGAGAAGTTATGTTAAAATTTTTGAATATTTTTAATGAAGATAAAACCGGTTTTATTTTAAATGCTTTCTTTTGTCAGAAAATTGGTTACTGAATAAATTTGTTCACTTTGTAATATTTTGGCCTTTATATATGTTCTATGAAATAACCATCTAAAAATATAAATCATAAATAAATGTAGGAATGTATGACTGTTAATTCAAGATTAATAAACTAGATTTTGTATTTCACATGGATGGATCCTTACAATGGATATTAGAGCAGGGATAAAAATAAATTAGAGGTGGTGATATTATATGAAAAAATGTTAAATGTCTTCTATAGCCAAAAATGATAGAATTTTGTGGATAATTATTGTTATTTTAATAAATAAAAAGTTTTTATGATTACATGGTTAAGGATATATATATATATCTATATCATCTTCATAGGATTTTTTATAATTATTTTATTGATATAATCAAACTGACCCTTTTTTTAGTAAATGGTTTGATCTAGCATGCGTCAATGTTACAATTGATATAAATGAAAATGTTGTGGTTTTCTTAATGTAAAATAGAATAAAATGGTAGAAGTAATGAAAACAATTTTAGTTATTATTTTTCATATATTTTGATTTATGATTAAAATCCCAATCCTAGATAATATCAATGGAAGATGAGTTGATAAATAACTTGAAGTTAAAAATATTCGATGACTATGTGTCAATAATTTTAGAAGAAACGCCTAGGAAAGAATATTAAGAGAATGAGAATATGATTATTATATAGTAAAATAGGGTTTAAATAAATAGTATTCTATGGAATCATGAGTTGTATAAATAAAAATATAAAGGGGAAAAATAGTTTCCAAGGTAACAATTTAATGTTTTATATATGGTGAGTCTTTTTATTATGAAATTCGGTTTAATAGGGGTGTAATGATCCAGAATTTCCATATAAGTTTTTGTAATTATATGGAAATTTTACGCGTCTTTGAAAATTGACCGCACATGATTCTGAGGTCCGGAGTGCCTAAAAAGAATTTCTGAAATTAAAAATTGGTACGTTCTGTAATCACATGAGCAAGATTTCCCAAATTTTGAACCGGTGATCAGAATTCACAACTGATGACATAATCGAACTTGCAGCACAAATATTCATTTACAGAGACTTTCACCTCAATGATAGTTGGTCGAAGGTGAATGTTAGTTTTTGTATTTTTAATGAAGGAATAAAATAAAATAAAAAAGATTATCATTTTTATTTTTTGTTGAAACCTCCACAGTGGATGTTATAAAGGTTTGGACCACCTAAACTAAAACCTCCGACATTGGTTATGGTGGTGGAGAGAAGCCAAGATTAAACCACCTAAACACAATCTTTAATATGGAGATTACACTTATACTAACTCCTATAATTTAATTATGCCAACACCCTATTTAATTTTTGGGAGCCAACAAAACAAATAATGATCCCAATTTAATTTGTTCCAACATTTAAATTAGAAAAACCTATCTTATTGGAACCTCATTATTTTTGGTTGAATTCTGGGAAAGAATGGGGAAGATGAGATATTTTGCAGGATTATTATCTCCAATCATGAACGCTTCAAAAAATGAATAATTCTTCGCCAACGAAGAATGTTGAAATTATCAAACAACTTCGGCTTCTTCCTCATGAGGTCCTCCAACGCGGGAGAAATTCAAAGATGAAAAACTGACGTCCTTCCTTCCTTCCTCACAGACGTCAAAAATCATTCAAGGTTGAAAGGTTGTTTGAATTTTTCCCATTTTTTGTTCTTGACGATGATTTGTAATTCAAGAAGGAATCATAGCCGTTTTCTAACACTCTAACATGGAGTGTGTCAGCCAAATGAACATGGCCAGACCTCTCCAAAAATATTGTTATTATTTTTTTTTTCTTCGCGATGAAGGTGATGACACGACCGTGCCGCCCAATGGAAGAGAACCATATTTTATACCACAAGGGAGAAGGAAGGACGGTCGGACGAGCCGGAGGCCGGAAAAGGTGAAGTCCACAACCGCGCCGTGAGGAGAGGAGGGCTGGCCATTCTACCAGCAGTGGTGGATCGCTGCATTGCGGCCCTCGTGCCATCCCACTACCCTCGTGTTGCACTGTGGACCCCGAACCACACCTCCTCCCACGTTCCACCTAGTGCCCCCCCGCGCCGCACCATGGGAACCCACCACCCCGCATCCCCCACGCTCGAGTGTGGCCTTGCGCCACCCCGCAGCTTCCCATGCCACCCCGCTACCCCTCACCATCCCGAGGACCCCGAGACACCCCGCAGTCCCCGCGCCACACTGAATTAGCTCTACTGCCATACTGGGCCACCTAGTGCATGCCTGATCCAGTGGGTCGGGAGACCTAAACCAGTTCAGGTCAGCCCAGGCTGAGTCGGGTAGGGTCGGTCTGACTGGTTCGGACCAGACGCATACCATCTTCGACCCATTTTCATTGTTTTGGACATAACATTGGCACCGATCATCCATTTGAGGAACCGTCTGTGGAGTCTAAAAACCATGGAGCAAGACGATCCCTTTGGTATACCCCACCAGATATTCGAATAATTTTAGGGAATGGGTGTGTTTGATCGAGCCCGAATCCAACCGGTTCCTCGGGACTAAAAGGCTAACTACATACACACTAGGCGTCCGTTTGACGCACCGTCAGTTGAATTAAGACCTCTCGGACGTGGAGATCCTTTGGAATACGTCTTCATGGGACTTAGTGGAATATGGAATTTATACCATTGGCTTGAGGGGAATACTCACATAAATACAATAAAACATAGTGCGGGAACCCTATAGCTGGCTGTGACGATGTAATAGGATCATGTGTGGGTATGATGACGTACTGATGATATAATAGGATTCTGTTAGAGTCTGAAGACATACTGACAGTGTACATGGATCCTGTGTGGGTTTGACAATGTACTAACGATGTACTAGGATCTTGTGTTGCTCTGACAATGAATTGACACGGTACTAGAATCTTGTGTGGGTCTGACAACGTACTAATGATGAACTAGGATCTGGTCTGGGTTTAACGACGAACTAACGATGTACTAGAATCATATGTGGGTTTGAATATGTACTAAAGATGTACTGGGATCATGTGTGGGTCTGACAACACGCTGAAGATGTACAAGAATCATTTGTGGGTTTGACGACGTAGATATGATGCTCTACTATCCTGGGTGGGTCTGACGATGTACTGAAGATGTACTAGGATCCTGTGTGGGTCTGACGATGTACATAAAATGTACTAGGATCCTGTGTGGGTGTGATGATGTACTATGATCCTCCGTGGGTTTGATGATGATTTAGGGTCCATCGTGGGTCTGCCTCTTAACAGAGTAAGATGATTCAAGAGTTACATCTAATCAACTTTTCAACTGTAAGAAATATATATACCTTGTGGGAGAATTGTCCGTACATGTGTGGTACATTCCTTTGTGGAAATACCTTGGTGATATTATTTTGTGTGGTGTTCTTGTGTGGTACTTACCTTCATGGTACTCCTTCCATTGTGGAACAGTTGAGATTGAGATTTTGAGTTGGACTCTATGTTTCCTCAAGATCTATATTCTCATACATGATAATATAGGAATATGTATGGGAATATAGCTAAGTAGAGTTTTCAGTTGATTTTATGATCTGTGTGGTAGTGTTTTCGTTTTCAGTTGATTTCATTCTCTTTATTTCCCCAAGAATGAGTTCGTACCAGTGTGGTATATTCTTTATTTCTAATAAGAATAATTTATAATTTTTATTAAGTTATTTTTTGTTTTTGACAATAAAATGAGTGAAATTAATTAAAATTAATTATAACGATTAAGAGAAAAATTAGATTTATATGGGACTAAACCATAAACATGGAGGGAAAATGACATAGTAAATTGTCCAAAATCCAATTTATTTTCATATTTCACCCCTATCCTACAATTAATCAAATTATTTTTATTATTGGATCCAATTTTAATCAGAAAATCATTTTTGGAATACCTATTTAATAAATTTAAAGGAATGCCATTCCTTCTCCAATATAAAAAGGCACACATACCTCCCACATCATCAAACAACTACATACACTTTTACTCAACCAATACCTTCCATAAAATCTCATAAAAATCCTTCTTACCTTCACATAATCCTTTATTTGGGTATAAATTTATCCAAATAACCCCATTGGTGAAAACTGAAAGGAGTTACCCAAATAAGAGGTAACATCTTTCCTCGAGATCATTTTTATTTAAATTATCCACCGCTATCATTTTATAACAGGATTACATAATAAAATCAGTTTTATAAAAATAATAAAAATTCTGATTAGTGTTCCACCTACACTTATATGAAATTCAACCAAATGGGTAACAACTAACAATTGTGGTAATTTGATCTAATACTTATGGAAATAAGTATTGTTTTTTCCACCACCACATATGATTTTTAATAATTATGATAAAAAATTTATTTATATTATATATATATATATTTATAATTTATTAATTATTCTATATGTCTTTTTATATAAAACAAACCATTATGATTATCATTTTGTGGGAATAAGATAACATCGTTTGTTGATATGTGGACCATCGCCTCATTAAAACAATTTTATTCGTTGACAGTATAATGGAATGTGTAAAAGATTATTCTAATAAAACTATTTTACCTATATAAATAAAATTATAATGTAATTATAATATACATATATTTATTTATTAATTTATTTTCATTATGTTAAATACAATAAGTAAATGGAAGTAGTGTTCATGGAAATGTATGACCTACCGTCGCTATGAACGATCCGTTTTATTTCATTTATTTTTTTCTACTTGGGAAATTTTTTACCAATAAATCCATTATTATTAATTTGGATAATTTATGAAGGATTTTTCAAATGATTTTTTGGACATTAATTTCCCCAATATTTTTTTAGTCCCATTGTAATATTGAATTTTCTATAATAATGGAACATTGTATTTCCCAAAATTACCCTTTCCAATTATAATGGATATGTTCATTTATTAAACTGTATTACATTTTTCATATAGTGTGTATAATGATTTTAATTTGAGTGTCTAGTGAATTATTTTTAAATTTGTAATATTAGTTCAACATATATATTTGATAATGTATATTGTTTATTAATTAAATTAATAACTAGATATGAGGAGTGCTGTTGACATGAAATGATGGAAGGGTTCCAAAATATATATAGTCCCATGATGCTTCGATAGGTTTTCATGTTAAAATTTATTTTTGAAAATTAAAATGGTTTCCACCATTATTTTTAATATTATTGAGTATAGATCTTGATAACTTTTCTTATCATATTCCAGATAAATAACATCCAATTATTAAGCACTGCCTTAATTTTGATTCAGTATTTAATATCTATGAGATTTTCAGTATCTTGATCTTTATAAATGAATTTCATTTTCAATTTATCGATTAAAGGGAATTCATTTTTATTGTATTACCTTTCCATATTTTAATATTTCTTCAACTATTTTTTAAGGGAATTTGATTCAGGTTATTTACCATGCCATATTTCATATGCTCTCCCTTATAAGTTAACTGATAACATGGAATTTGTGTTCAGTTATCTGCCATCCAATAATGATTATTATAATTACCTAATTAGTTATTTCTCCATACACTACCTGTACTTGTCATTTGGGATTACCATTACTTTGTTTAATTTCCCCTGGATTCTATGAGTGTACTAAAAATGATATGAAAGTAAATGATAGATAATTATTGTTATTATCCATAAAGAAAATTAGGTCCAAATTTTTGTATTGATTTATAATCAAATAACCATATTTTTTTATTTTTATCAAGGAATACTGAGGAATATGGTCCATTAAGATTCTATTTACTTGTATCTTTTTCTAATGTAATGGTAGAAATGACACCAGCTTTACGCTTCCTAGGGTGGTAGAACCATAGTTGGCATCATATAATGTTTATTAGAAACCTTGGGAAGATGATTTAGGAAAATATATATTATAAAATAGAAACCTATGGTTTAATTTTAGGAATAGTAATTAATTCCATCATAATGTATTGGTTTGATAGATATTATCTGGGTTTATTAGTAATACAACCCTATCTGGATACAAAAGGTGGACATGGTTCTGGCAGAGAAGTACATGGGGTTAAAAACTCTAAAAAGGTGCATCGGGTCGGATTCATGTGTAACTTAGTACTAGAAAATAGGCCTTACTACATACCTAGTTTAACAAACATAGGGGATATACCTAGGATAATTAAAATTTTAATTAAAAGCTTTTATAAAGGATTTGAATATATAATGAAACTGAATAAACTATGTTAATCTTGAGGCTTCCTAGATTGAAAATAATATGTCATGATTAAGTCATATAAAAATAATAAATAGAGTTTTTATGATGTGATATTTTATTCTCATTGTAGTGTTTTGGGTTTTATGAAATTACATATTCTAAATGATAAAACCAAGACCAGAGAAGGACCTTTCTAGAAAAAAATGGATGATGTTTTTTGGTATTGGGGATCTATTTAAAACCTTTGTAAAATAGATATTTAGTGATTAAAATTATTTCAAGGATGTCAATAATATTTATTTTTTAATTTATATTAATATTACTTTATAAAAGATAGATATTTATTATAGTTGAAAACCCATTATGTCCGGTTAGATCAAAGGACATGATCCTAGGACCGAAGGATGATAAGAGTTTCATTCCTAGTATTGGCCTAAACAGTGTCATGATTAATAATTCATTAGATTTAGTTAATCAATTTTATGAAAAAATAATAATTATTAACTATTTGTGTTAATTTTTAGGTTATAGATTAATTTATTAACAATATTGACATTAGAAAATAGTTAGGGGATAATTATTTTACTATTCAATCATTTATGTATTTTATGATTCGTTAAAAGTGAAATTTAATTCTTCAGACTTCAAACATATTTTTTGGATATTTATTTCATGAATTATTGTATTAATATTTAATTGATCAATGAACAACCAAATGAAAAAATTTCATAAAATTTAGTGTCAATAAAAGAATTCATCAACATTAAAAAAATATATTAAAAAAATATTTTTCCATAATAACATAATTTTTGTAGAACTCATGGCCTTTTAAATAATTGTAGATTAATTGATTTGATGCCATCACTATTACATTGATCATTAAAGTGTTTGTGATACATTAACTCAATCACTCTAGATAAAAATTTACACATTTCATCAAAGTATATATCACTACTTCCCAGTAATGTCCTCGTCTTTAGAGTCCCAGTAAGATGTTAGTCCATTTGACCATTGTGCTTCCCATTCCCTATTTCCAAGTGGTTATTTTAAGAACCCTTCTAACGATGAGGTATTTAAACAAAAGATACATAAAACATTCTTTTTTTGAATTTTATTTTAAATTGTGAGGATGTAATTTAATTAAAGTGGTGGAGTATGAAACAAACCTAAATTCTAAAAAATCAACATTTTATTTGATTGGGTGTATGACGTGAAAAAACCAACACATAGGGGAATATAATATCATAAGAATTTATAATATAATTAATATTTTAAATAAATTTAATACATTTTATAGCTTAAAATTAATTCAAAAATGTGTTTTCTTATATAGCACTCAACATCGAGTTTCTTCGATGACTTACACGTACGTCCGAGTTTTATCAAACAATAATATAAAATTAATATATAATTATATAATATAATATTATATAACCAAGATAATAAATTATATTATATTAATAACGTTAATAAAAATTAATGTATTTTTTTATAAAAATAATAGAGAAATTCATATGTTAAAAATTAATTAGAAACAAAAACACAAACCAATTGAATATAAAAGATATATATTATTCTTTTTTCTCTATAAGAGATTTTGTCCTAATAAATTAAATTATATAAAATTAATGAATGATAATAGTTGTATATATATATAATATATATTCAATTATTTTTTTTTATTTGTCCAATTTATTTTTAGGCAAAAAATGAGGGCAATCCCAATTTTATGGATAAAAATCTATATATTTATAAATATTTTTTTACAAACATTTAATGGAGAGTCTAATTACAATCCAATATTTGGAAATTTTATACAAATTATGAGTCCAAAATATAATTCATTATATAAATAATGAATTATGAATTAGGTTATGTGGAAATATTTTCATTTTTCCAAAGATTTTCATTTATTGATAAATAGTGATAATTAATGAATTTCAGTAATAGAAAATTTTCCTAAAAATATTTATATGGTTAGATTATATTTATAATTGATTCTAAAGTTTATATATGTGAATATAATATAAATAAAATTTATTTAGGTCATTGAAATAAATTTTACAATGAAATTCGATATAAACACATCTCAATATTTTGAATATTTTATCTATAAAAACACACTTTGTCATAGAATTTGTGGGATTAAATTTAAATAAATTTCTGTCACTTATGTGATAAGGCTATAGATAAATGGATTGATATTGTGAATTTTCATAATTCATATTTTCTAATAAGATAACTTTATTTTTAGAAAAAAATCTTACTGAAAGGAAGTAAAATTAATTACAACGACTAGGGGATAAAATCGATGAACAATAGTCTAAACCATAACCGTAAGGGCCAAAATAACCTATCAACATGTCAAAAATAAATTGTTTGTTCATATATAGACCAAATAATTCCATTGATATATTTGGGTACATTATTTTATCCTATTATCAATGAAATGACATCGGAGGAATTCTGTTTTCCCAAATTCAGAAGAATTCAACTCTACCAACATTATAAGAACACACTCAACAATCCCACTTCCTATCCCAAATAAAGACTTAATAGATCAATAAATATTTAGAAAAATTGATCCTAAAAATACCTTTCATATTTCTAGAACCACCCTTTGGTCAAAATTATATCCATAAAATCCATTTGGTAGAAACCAAAAAGAGTTACCCAATTATGAGGTGACATCCTTCCTCAAGATCTTTTGTTTTCATTTAAATATCAACTCCTCAAATGTTACTATTCCATGATTAGATAATAAATTCATTATCTGAAATATTCAAAAAAATTATGTTCATTTTTATACCTACACATACTCACACTTATATCTGATGGTTTATAAAATTACCATTCGTGTACGGTAAACTACCACCTCATGAAACCATGATTGTTAATTCTTCATTTACAACCTCTAATGGGTGGGTGTTATGATTATAATAGTATTTAAATACAATATATATGATATTTAAAAGATTATTATTATTATTTAATTATTTTTTATAAAAAACACCCCAATCATTTCAATTTTTTGGAATACAATAACATCATTTGTTAAACTACAGACTACCACCTCCTCAAAGTGATTTGATCCATTCAAGTTATACATGAAATATACAAAAGAAGGTTTTAATAAAAATATGTGGGATATATAAAATTAAAATTATAATATTATTTTAATAATAATATACATTTATATCATTGAAATTTCTATCTTTTTTAATACTATTAGGTAATAAATGTAGTGTTCATGGTTACATATGGCCTACTATCTCAATAAGTGGTGAATTCCATTTCTAATAACCAAATTATTTACATTCGTATAAATAAATATATAATGGATATATGTGATAGTAAAATCATGGTTTATATTCTTTAAATGATTAATTCCTAATCTAATTAATTATACAAATAAAAAACAAGTCAAAAAAGACTTGACAGAATGTGTTATTAACACTGAAAATAGTGTAAAAAATGAAATATTAATAAAAAATGTTTAATAAGAAATTATTATAATATAATATATGATATTAAATATTTTATTATGGTTATATATTAATTTACTAATGTGTTTGGAATCAGTATACATCGGGTTAAATGTGATTCACACAAAAATGAAATGCGAGGTAAGGGATTCTACTCTTACTTTTATTTCCATGAGGCATACTCCATTTTCACCACATATGTAGTTGGTGTGGTTTATAAAATATATTTATTTTATTTTATATCATGAATAAATTTAAATTCATAGTTTTGGAGTTTAATTTTAGTATATATATTTGATGGGGATTACTATTAAAATTTTTCCATGTAGTAAGTTATTTTTAACAAGCTTTTTACATATGTGATATAAGGGTCACATTAACCACGTAATTATTCTGTATAGTGTATATAATCACCATTTAGATATATTATATCTTAAATTATTTTATGTAAATTATATATTTAGTTTCAATTATAATTATTTATTATATGTGGATTTGAATGGAGCGTTACCTAGTAGAAAGGAATTCTGTAACCCATTTTTGTTCATTCGGTAATATTACCTACATGTTGTCATAAATATTATAATATTATGTTTCTAATAATATTTTTACATCAATTATTATATCTATATTATTGTGGAAATATATTTTACATACATAATATATTCATTGATTTATTCTCATATCAACGTGGTTGTCTTTTCAAGTATTTACATCAAAATCTCATTTAGTTCAGGATCATTAACACATTAATTTCTACTAGAATAAATTGTTGGATTATTTTTTAATATACTATTTAATTTTATTCTCATCCCGTTATTCATGAAATTCATCATTAAATGGACCCATGTTTTCCATTATATGTCACTCAAATTGATTTAGATAATGTTTTTTAGAAAACAAGACATCATTTCACTCATTGGTCAGAGAACTTGTTTTCTTCAAAAAACACAGTTTCCATTTAGTTTTTAAAAATTGTTTTTACCATTAATAATATGATTTTTTATATATATTTTTACCATTTTTTCATTTACAAATTATTTCACGGGAATCTAATTATCATTTCTCGAACAAGGAACATTTCTATAATTTTTACCAAGAAAAAGTAAAGTTATTATTTCCTTCTACAATGTAGATTGATTTACCCATGATCATTCAATTAATGTATGATTTTAATTTTTAATGAATAATTTCAAAATAAAATGTTTTTTTTAATCAATTTTAAATGAAATGTTTTTATTTTCATAGAAAAATGAGACTTTCCTCAAGAATAATTTTAAATATCTTCTTCTATGTCTTCAATGAAAAATTAGGATATTTGGTATTAATAAAAACCTTTTTATTCTTATGGATGGTTTATGATTATATTGGAAAGGATAGTATTTACATTCACTTTATTGATTCTTTTTATAGTCTCCTGGAAATATTCAAATTACTATGATTAATGATTATAGAATTTCATCTTACTATCCATATCATTAATCATGGATAAGTTCATTTATTAAATCATAGATCATTTTTAATACTAGGTTTACATTGATATTAATTTTATTATCGATGAAAATATTGGTAAATCCATATTATTTCATCAATATGGTTATTGGATAATTCATATTTTTTTTTAATTTAAACGATTAATTGATATGAGTAATTATTTGGACATACATTTATAGGTGGGGTTCAAAGAATATATACCCCCATAACGCCATGATATGTTCTCAAGAGAAAAATTAGTTTTTATAATTAAATAGGATTTTACCTATATATTTAACTATCTTGATGAATGTTCTTGACTCTAGAGATTTTCAGGTGTTAGTGACACGACATCCAATAATTAATCATTACCTTCTTTTATATTTAGTAATCATTATTCATGATATTTTCAGAATGAAAACATAAATGGATGCATTTAATACTAATTTAATAGATAAAGGCCATGTGTTTTCAGTTTCATTAATTTCTATATTGTTTATTCTGTATGGTTTAATTTAAATGGATTGTGTTTCCAGTTATTTATATTTCCATATATTTTATGAGATTCCATCTCATTTTATTGATTACATGGAATGTGTGTTCAACTAATTAATTGTTATAGTGATTGTTATATTTAATTGATTATTGATTCAGATTTATATTACCCTTACTGAGTATTTGAGCTTACCATTATTATATTCCCATTCTCCAAGATTCAGTGAAGTGTTGAATGAAAAATATTCTTATATACCATAGATGGAATATTGTTATTATTCTCAAAAAAAATCTCTTTTTAGATTTTTATTAATTTATAATACATGAATCATATATGCATATTGTTTACCAAGACTACAAATTCGTTATGTCCATTGGGATGTGATTTACCTTTATCTTATTCCAATGTAACGGTATTACCACATTGGATCCAATGGTTATAGGATCATATCCCTATAATATTATTATTTATGTATATTTTTTATGGAATCCCATTAAATAATTCACAAGATCGAATATTTGAGAGACATGGGATATTTTTATGCATGACCACCATAATCAATTTCTGGTCAATTATAGTAAGAGAGTCTGGGAAAATACTAGAGCCATATATTTTTATCAATATTTCTTCACCCATCGACCTATGAATATCTCATATACCATTTGGGATGGATTGTGCTCCTAATGGAAGAGATATATTTTTTATTAGAGATCATATTCAATTTAATATAACTGGGGGATGAAGCAGTTTACACATATAGTCAATAGTTGTAGATTTATTACTCATTAAGGATATATAATAATTAATAATATTATATAATTTAGATTTAATTTAAATGTATAAGGATAATTTGATATTCATATAGTCAGTTGCACATCCTTATAAATTAATGTTTGATGTTTTTGATATGATTTACATTAATGAATGTAGCAGATAGATTTCTGGTAGATGATTGCGATAGAATATAATCACTGTGAATTTTTTAAAATTAATGATGAAATTATTTTATCTATTTTAATTTAGATTTTAATTTTAAGGAGGAATATGTGTGACACCCTAAGCGTCCATGGTACACTTCTCTTTGAATAATATAATAGCTTGTGTTGTACGCAACCTCGAGTTCTAACACACCACAACCAATCAAACTAGCTGTTATGAATAGTAGTACCTACATTTTGAAATTTTATAAATTTTATCTTTCAAAATGGACATCAATTTTGGATTCGGAATATTGAATTTAGCCTAGGGTGAAATTTTGGAACTTTTCAGATAATTTTTATATTTTGTTGAATAGTGGAAATTACTAATTTTTAATTAAAAAAAACTTTTTTAATCAAAATAATTTATTGTGATAATTTATACCATTGATTGTTTTAAAGTATAATTATAAAATATTTTTACCATTTTATCCAATAGTGGTCATTAGAACTAATTTCACTTTGAAATTGAACACAAACAATTGTCAATCATTTGATATATATTGTTTCTTAAAAACATGCTATTTTTTGTGACAACAGAAATTAATTATTAAATTAATTAATGAAACTTATATGTTTGGATTTTGTAAAATAGGCATCATTTTTGAATTTCGAATATCAATTATAGCTTAGGGTGAATTTTTCGTATTTTTCTGAAAAATATCAATTTTTGATGAATAGTGAAACCACTAAGTGGTAGTTTAAAAACTAATTTTTCATTTAATGAAACATTACCACTTCTGTATAATGAATTTCAAAAATCCGACATACATGGTTGTCATTAGGAAATAAAATTTGGTTCAATGGGATTAAAATAATTTTTTGTGAATAGTAACTTTTATGTTCTATTAAACGCAATTAAAGGTAATTAGTGAAATTTAAGGTAAAAATGATATTATAAAAATATAAAAATATCTTTACTCTTCTCCTAACCTTATTGGATGATTCATGGCTGACCAAGACAATCCATGGGTCAACTTGGGGACCCTATGGAGCAACTTGGGTAAGAAAATGACATTAATAACTTTTTATTTAATGTAAAAATAAAATTGTCACAAACATGTGTTGTTTTACTAAAACAATTATTACATGGGGTTATTTAAGTTAAATTTTCCACTATATATATTCATTGGAAATCTAATAAAATTTCTTACGTCATGATATTTTTATATAATTTTTAGACATTAAATAAATTAAATGTTTTATGAAACCATGATGATGCAACGATTACCTCATTTATTAACGATTTAAATAAAATGAAAAGATAATGTAAACTATAAGTCTTACACATGTCAAAAACCTATTGGATGAGTAGATTTCGAACCCTTATCACCTTATCCTAGAAATATATAATTGTGGGACCTCTAAAATCCGAAAATCACTTCATAATAATGTAACATTTCATTACTTTCCAAGAGTGCCCCTCCTCTCCCCTTATAATAATATATCAGTATATGATTTATAATTATGTTATTACTTCATAATTAAACAACTAAAGAACAATATGTAGAAGAATAAATAAAGTTGAATGAATCGGTAACAGACATTACCTCTTCTTTGAAGAACCTCCTTGAGACCTACTTTTAGGGTACTAAAATTGGCCTTTTAAGAAGACCAGTAACTATTGGATGTTTTTAGGGAAGTTTATAAGATAATTTGGAAGGGGTTGTCCGAGTTTTAAGTCTCAAATTGGTGTGAGGAAGAGAGACAGGAGGTGCCCTTTTATAAGGGAGGAGAGGGGAACCTTGGGAATAACTAAAAATAATATTTTATTATAAAGTCACATTAGGTTTTTTATAGCTCCATATTGAGTTATTTCGAATCTAAGGTTGGGATGGGTCTAAATACTTTCATCAAATAAATATAGACATGTTTTGATTCTTATTTTAACCTTATCATTTAGATTTAACTTTTAGTTGGATAATTTTACTTTTACCGTGTCTTTTTGTGTTCTTATATTATATGGTTAATAAACATACTATAACAAGCCAAACGAACCCCAAGTTGTTTATTATTAATATATATAACCTTATCTAAGTCATTTTTCTGAACCCTAGATTTTTAGGAATATAATAACAATTAATAATATAATATTTGTTTTAAAAACTATTTTATATCAATTTTGACACTATTTGGTAATTGATTTTTTTGAAAATCATAACAGAATGAATAGTTTTAAAAAAGTTATTTAAATAATCAATAACATGTCATATTAACATAGAGAATTATTTTAATTCATAAAAAGTCTCAAATTACTTTTATTTGGGTGTTTATAACATCAATTATGTCAATATTTCATTAATAATATAATTACTGCATCATCATTGTGTCATAAATAAATTAAATTATATAAAGTCTAAAAATTAGAAATAAAATATAATTATATCGTAAATTTTTTTAGCTTTCTAATTTATATTTATAGTCGAATTTATCATATGTGTAACCCTATATTAAAAATATATTAGTAAATAAACTTTGATTTTAACTCTTTTAACTCTTCTTTGAATTATAAAATAATAAATGTCCTAATCTAATACAAGTTGGCCTACGTGGTCAAATTTTATTCCTAAGGTTTTTATTGGTCGAATTACACTTATCCAATATAATTAGGACATGTTTTAGGGTAATAATAATATCATTTTTACCCTTAATTACCCTATTTACTTTTAACCATGGTAAATAAAAGTAAAAAGTTACTATTCACCAAAAATTATTTTCATCTCAATGAACCACATTTTACTTACTGACATCAACTGTGTGTCTTGGATTTTTGAAATTCCACTCACAGAAGCGGTAAAAGTATGTTTTATGAAAAATTCATTTTTTAACTACCACTTAGTGGTTTCACTATTCATCAAAAAATGAAACTTTCCAGAAAAATACCAAAAATAAGGCCTAAGCTATATTTGATATTATGAACTCAAAAATGATGTCTATTTTATCAAATTCAAAACATATAAGTTGCATTAATTAATTTAAAAAATTAACTCCCGCCGTCAAAACAAATAGCGTGTTCTTAAGAGATAATAACTATCAAAAGATTGACACTTGTTTATGTCTGGTTTAAATGTGAAATTACATCCAATGACCAAAATTGTATTAAATTGTAAAAATATATTCTAAATATACTTTAAAACCACTAAAATTAATAATTTATCACTATTAATTATTTCGATTAAAAAGGTTGTTTTTAATTAAAATTTAGTAATTTTCAATATTCAACAAAAAATGTAAGTTATCTGAAAAGTATAAAAATTTCACCCTATGCTAATTTCGATATTCCTAATCCAAAAATGAAGTCCATTTTGAAAAAATAAAATTTACAAAATTTCAAAAAGTGGTTATTACTATTCATAACGGCTAGTTTTAAAATATTTTAATAGCATATCGTTGTTTAGTGAAACTAGGTATTGCTTACTACACACGCTATCGAGGAAGGTCGTGATTGCGTTTAATGCAAGTCAAGTCAACGATGCGTGTTGTGGAAGCTCCTTTTGGTGTTTCGTACAACACAAGACATTAATTAAATTAAAAAGAATATTTTTCATAAAATCTCAGGGTGTTACATTCTACCCCCCTTAAAATGAATTTCGCCTTCGAAATTTTTCAGGGTTATAAATGGTTTACTATTCGAAAGTTTCATTAATAGAAACCCACATCGTAAAAAGGAATACCAAAACCAATATTTAAAAACAAAAGTATGAAAAAATGTGTTTACCCAAATAAACTAATCACTGGGTTTCCACATAGGTGAAAATACGGATATGGAAGAGATATCTAACCATAATGTTCTGATGGAGAGTGGTAGAGAACATGGCTATGGAAAAGTTAGCAATCACAAAGCCATATATTTGGGATGATCTAAGGTAACATCTGATTCATCAGATATAAGAGCACTAGGACAACATTTTTGGTTTTCAAGATGATTTCCCTGAAGTTGATGAAATATGAATTAGAATAAATACTTTCGTGATTTTGGTATAGTCTCAAAGTTGGTATTTCTATGGACAATTTCCACTTCATCTCTTAAATAAATTAAGTTGAATTTGTCATTCGTGATGTGTTAGAAGATCATGTGATAGAATGATGGGTCATTTCATATGTCTCAAAAAAAGGTGAGAAAAATTTTCAAAAAATACATAAGTCCATCTATAGTGAGATTAATCATATATGGTTCCTAAAATGGACTTATACTTTATATATCATTATTCTTAATATGATAAAACTAGTTTCTAATAAACAGGGACTTCCTCTAGGCCAGTGGTAGGCGATAAAGGCCAGTCGCACTTCGGTTGTGGGTTCGATTCCCACAGCCTTGTCTGACGCGATGGGTTGTCGCCCATCCTGCAGGTTGTCCTTTTTCTAAAACTACATTACTATAACATCCCATAAATAATATCAAAAAAACATCTATCCTTAAACAATACTAACTTATGTCCAACATAATACATTCCAATCTTTAGGCTTATCCAATATAATGCTGTCTAATCTCATATTATAGTGAAAATGATTACCAAAGAGTTCACAGAACTAGCATGTTAATACAAATTTTGATCCCCATATATCATGTGATATGTCTTGTTGGTCACATTCCAAACATTCAAAGGCCTTAATCATGTATTCTCTTGAAATAAAATGAATACCCATTGAACCTTTTTGAAAACATGAATGCTGTTAAAAGCTAACTCTTTCCACATACCAAAATCCTCAAAATTCCATATACTCAAACCATGATATAACTTAGTCCTTATATCAATCATGAGCTCATGAGTACTGTCAAACATTTCATTTTCTCCTCATCCCTTCATTATGCGCATATCATCTTTTTTGCAAAAATATCTCAATCAATTTCCATGGTTACTAGTACCATAAAATTATTGAAAACCACAATAGACCAATACATAAATATTCCAATATTCCACGATAATATATAAAACATTATTTTGGAATCCCATTACATAAACACTTAATCATTCCACCACATCATTGTTATATTCAACATCGCCAATGGTGATTGCATGCGACTTCCCTTTGTCCTTTTCCTTGAGTGGTTGCTCATGCCGATCATCACTAACCCTTGGATTAGGGAATTTATTAGCATAATGCCCCATTTCCTTGCACTTGAAGCATTGAAGTGTTGGTGGTGCGTTCTCTACAGTATTGTCTTTATTCACGTCATTAGAAACGCTTTTTCCATTACTTCGCCACTCATCTGCTCGATGAACTTCTTTTCCACACTTAAAACATTTTCTAGTCCCTTTAAGACAATCTCCACCATGCTTCTTTCCACACTTTGAGCATAAGGAATCATTCATCTTCTTTTCACCATTATTCTGAGATTTCTCCTTGAACTCCATCTTTCGTTTCTTGTCAAAACTATGATATGGATAAGTAACACCAACATCCATTTCTACCTTGATAGCACAATGCACAATTTCTTCATAACTAATGAAGTATCTTATAGCTAATTCCATACAAATATTTGGTTTTAATCCACTGACAAATCGATCAATTTTACTTTCAGGTTGGATGATAAAGCCAGATGCATACCTTGAAAGCCTTGTAAAATTCGCTTCGTATATACCAACAGATTCATCATCCTTTTTCTTTAGTTCAAGAAAATACTTATCCATATTTGTTCGAAGAATACGAGGGAATTACTTATTTAAAAATAAGTTCTTGAACTCATCCTATTCCATGGACTCAATTTCAACTCTTGGCCTCGTATTCTTGATAAGATTCCACCATTGATCAGCTTCACCTTCCAAATGATATACTGGTAAGATGACTTTATCATGTTTAGAACATTGAGGAATAGAAAATTTCTTTTCAGTGGTACTGATCCATTGTTCAGCAACAACTGGATCAGAAGACCCACTGAAAGAAGGTGGACGTTGCCTCATGAAAGACTCAATAGAATATTGTTCCCTTCTCTACTCATTTGGATGTCTAGAATGATTCATATCTTGTGTAAGTATAACAATAAGATTTTTCACTCAATTTCCCATTACATTTGTTTGTTCAAGAGGACAATCATTGCATTTTCCATTACATTGATCAACACGGTTCCTTTGGTTTCCACCCATCGTCTAAAACACAAAAAGAATAGTGTGAGAGGCAAAAATCATGCTAGGGAAAACAACATAATAAAGGGGGAGTACCTTCAATATCTAACATCTTAGGTTTAATTCTAAGATCGTTACCATAATTCTAGGACTATAACCTATATGTATACTAATCCTTAGGGACATCCCTAGACATACCTTAGAAATATCTCTAGGGATTTCACAAAAGATTTCGCATAATAGTTTCCAAAGGTTGACTAAACCTTTCCTCTGATACCAACTGTAGAGACCCGAATCTTGACGTACATAGACATTACATTACTCTTTCAGAATACTTATTACATAAAAAAACACACACACAAGGACCGTAATAGTTTAGTGTCTTTGGAAACTCGGCATATAATCATCTAACATCTCCCATAATGATCTTCCTTTTTTTAACTAAAACCTTTAATTATATACTGGGGAAAATAAAACATAAAAGGGTGAGCTCAAATTCTCAGTATGGATATTCAAAAAAATATCAATCACATCATATTCATAATGACATAACATTTTGGAAATATTAACCTGCAAAAGAGACCATAATATTATAAAATGGGATAAATCATAGTAGTGAAATGTAATCCCAATAATCATAACGTAAAACATGTAACTTTGTGGCATACACACAGAATCATAGAGGATCATTTCTTATTTGTCAAGACTCATTGCCAAGTATATCTTAGTGGACAAAGTCCATTTCTGAACCGAGTTCACTCCTCGTTTCTGTCCTGTTTCACTGAACCGGTTTAACCTGCCGTTCCAGCCATGTCTATCTCATGAGATATAAAATCTTTACCCAATGCATTGGAGGGATATATAGGTCCCAACCATATCATAATGATACCATTCTTACGTGTTCCACAAAATCATAGCATAACCCATGTAATAAAAATGGGAATCTTAAACATCATGACATCATTAAACAATTCATATAAGATAAAGGAATTAATAAAAATATTTCCATCACAACATAATCAAATCAATGTAATAATAGGGATAGAAATAGAACCCTATATTATCTTAGATGTAAAATAATTTTGATAAAACGTTTGAACTCCATTTTTGAAGAAATTATCCTTTCTACTTCAAAAACACTTTTCCTTTATTAACTTGTCATACAATTATAAACTAAAAGAAGTTGATTAAATATAAACTTGAAAACTTGTAAACGAAGCTGATTGGAGATAATGTTTTAAAAATCCATTAATGACATATATGTTAATAAAAACATTCTTCTCGTACTTTTTTCGGAAAAGTCAAAAAGTACCTCGTATGAAACACAACAGAAGATTCCTTTCATATCTTTTACTAAAATCTCACCGAAGGGTAAAATTGGATTTAAACAATTTCAGGTGGATGGAAATAATATTACATATTGAGGAAACATGGATGTGGATGATAAAATACACCCCAGAAAATAAAAAAGTATAAACAATCTCAGATAAAAATGAGATTGTGATATTTTCCCTTACCTTAGGTCTGATTTGCTTCGTAAGTGTCTGAAACTCCTGTATAATGATTTAGATAATGTCATTGACTTATTCCAGAATCATACTCATTGTTATTATATCATATATGGTTCACTTAAGACTTTATTTTACCCGTTCTTTCGTAAATTCCATGTTAAAGAGTGTTTTGGGTAAAATCGTTTCATTTGTCCTCCGTATTTTGACTTTTAATTATTCATATGATTACTTAGATCATGATTACTTAATTCCAGAATATAAAACATGATTTCTATATAATATATATTCATAATATACATTTATATAATAGATCATAAAATGGAAAGAAATACAGCGTTCATGGAGACGGTAGGTCGTACGTACGCATGAACGTTGTTTTCGTTTCCATATTGAGTTGAATGGAATTAAGTAGATGACATACATATATATACAAATAAATCCAGTATCATAATTATGTCGTATATTTCATTATTACTTATTATTATAAATTATTTATAATCATTCATGAATGGTTAACGTGGATAATGAATCACATCGCGTCGTGGAGACGGTAGTCCGTACGTACGCACGAGCGATGATATCATTCCCATGATCATGGAATAGTTTAGGAGTGTATGTATACTATTTCAGAATCAATATCATTTTAAAATAATCATATATAGTCATTATTTACACCATTATACACATCCAAGTAAGTCGGTGGTGGAAAATAGATTACACCACGACGTGGAGACGGTATTCCGTACGTACGCACGCGCGGTGATTTCATTTTACGTAGGATGGATAGATGGTGAAATAGGGTTGTTTCATACATATAATAACATATCAGTATATGAGTGATACTGATGTTATTACTTCATAATGAAACAACTAAATAAGAATAAGTATACAAATAAACAAAGTTGAAAGAATTGGTAACAGACATTACCTCTTCTTTTTTGCACCTCCTTGAGACCTACTTTTAGGGCACTAAAATTGGTCTTTTAAGAAGACCAGTAACTAAAGGATGTTTCTAGGGAAGTTTAGAAGAGATTTTGGCAGGGTTTGGACGAGCATGAAGTCTCAAATCGGTGTGAGGAAGAGAGGGAGGAGGTTCCCTTTTATAAGGGAGGAGAGGGGCACCTTTGGATTAATTAAAAATATTATTTTATTATAAAGTCACTTTCGGTTTTTAATAGCTCCAAATTGAGTTATTTCGAAGATAAGGAGGGGATGGGTCGAAATACATTCATCCAATAGAATTTAGACAAGTTTAGGTTCCTATTGTGACCTTATCATTTAGATTTAACTTTTAGTTAGATAATTTTACTTTTACCATATCTTTTTGTGTTCTTACACTATAAGGTTAATAAACATACTATAACAAGCCAAACGAACCCCAAGTTGTTTATTATTAATATTTATAACCTTATCTAAGTCATTTGTCTGAACCTTAAATTTTTAGGAATAATATAACAATAAATAATATAATATTTGTTTTAAAAACTATTGTATGTCAATTTTGACACTATTTGGTAATTGATTTTTGTGAAAATCATAACAGAATTATTAGTTCTAAAAAAGTTAATTAAATCAGCAAAAACATGTCATATCAACATAGAAAATTATTCAAATTCATAAAAAGTCTCAAATTATATTTATTTGGGTATTTATACAATCAATTATGTTAATATTTCAATAATAAGATAATTACTGGATCATCATTGTGTCATAAATAAATTAAATTATTTAAAGTCTAAAAATTAAAAATAAAATATAATTAATTAGTAAATTTGTTTAGCTTTCTAATGAATATTTATAGTAGAATTTATCTTATGTATAACCCTATATTAAAAATGTTTTAGTAAATAAACTATGATTTTAACTCTTTTAACTCTTCTTTGAATTAAATAATAATAAATGTCATAATCTAATCCAAGTGGGCCTAGATGGTCATATTTTATTTCTAAGGTTGTTTTTGGTCGAATTAAACTTATCCAATAGAATTAAGACACGATTTAGGGTTATAATAATATCATTTTTACCCTTAATTACTGTATTTACTTTTAACCATGAAAAACAAAATTTAAAAGTTACTATTCACCAAAAATTATTTTCATCTCATTGAACCACATTTTACATACTAACATCAACTGTGTCTCTCGGATTTTTTAAATTCCACTCACAGAAGCGGTAAAATTATGTTTTATGAAAAATTCATTTTTTTAACTACCATTTAGTGGTTTCACTATTCATCAAAAAATGAAAGTTTCCAGAAAAATACCAAAAATTAGGCCTAAGATATATTTGATATTATGAACTCAAAAATGATGTCTATTTTAACAATTTCAAAACATATCAGTTTCATTAATTAATTTAAAAAATTAATTCCCGTCGTCAAAACAAATAGCGTGTTTTTAAGAGATAATAACTATTAAAAGATTGACACTTGTTTATGTCTGGTTTAAATGTGAAATTACATCCAATGACCAAAATTGTATTAAATTGTAAAAATATATTCTAAATATACTTTCAAACCACTAAAATTAATAATTAATCACTGTTAATTATTTCAATTAAAAATTTTGTTTTTAATTAAAATTTAGTAATTTTCACTATTCATCAGAAAATGGAAGTTATCCGTAAAATACCAATATTTCACCCTAAGCTAATTTCGATATTCCGAATACAAAATTGATGTCCATTTTGAAAAAAATAAAATTTACAAAATTTCAAAAAGTGGTTATTATTATTCATAACGGCTAGTTTTAATAATATTTTAATAGCATATCGTTGTTTAGTGAAACTCAGTATTGCGTACTACAGACGCTATCGAGGAAGGTCACAATTGCGTGTAATGCAAGGCAAGTCAAGGATGTGTGTTGTGCAAGCTCCTTTTGTTGTAGCGTACAACACAAGACATTAAAGAAATTAAAAAGAATATTTTTCATAAAATCTCGGGGTGTTACAGCCACTTCCATCCATCCCTAGTGATGTTCCAAAAGATACTAGATCTGAAATGATCATCAGAAGTATTGGTAGTACTCCTCATAGAACAACAGATGGATTTCATTGCAAAATAGTGTCGAGTCATTATAAATCTGGGTAAACCAGCTCCACAAATGCCTAGTTACTCGATGAAAAAGTTTGGCTTCGAATCCACCATCAGATCTGTCGAGTTCCCAGAAAGCCTGATGAATTAGGCCACAAAGAGTAGTCATTACTCAATTTCCTGAGGATATAACATTCATTGGATGCTCAGCAGTCTCTAACACTAGAACTCATGGATTATGCTTTTCATGTTCACTTTCTCATCCTACTCTTAACGGATGATATAATTTTCGATAGGTGGAGGTGTGGAGACCATCCCACATGGAAGATGGGTATCACGTGATAGACCCGGAACCGAGACCTCATCACTTATAGGCTCATAATCATGAACCAGAGTCAATATCCAGGATGGATATCATAGAAGAGGAATCTTTAATGTTATCAAGTAGTATCATGGTCAGATGTGCAAATACATAAATATAAAGGAAAATGAAGAGATGAATCAAGAAGGAATGTGAAAACCCAATATTATTTCATGCATGTTCCATTAATCCCTAAAAAAATTCCCGGCATCCCGAGTGGACCAGGTTCTAGTCATGGTCATGGTGATTTATGACCAGGGCTGTCGAGTGATCACTGGACTCCCATCCTAACAGCCGAAATTGAGACACACAAACACTATTTCTTTAAACCCATCTAAAACTTTTTAGGATGATTATGAACATGATAAAAAGGATATAAATACATTTGATACAAATATTTTATGACCATGCCCTCGTTTAGGTTTGAGGCGCAACTACCTCTTGCCAACATTCATGTGCCAAGGGGTGGAGACATGTGCTGAAGGAATATCATGCATTTGGAGGCCTTTTAATAAGTACTGTATGATTTCATCCATCATCACGTGTCACCTCAATGTGTGTCAAAACTATAACATTTCACAACATATAATGGATTCCACTTATGAGTTCACCATAATGTTATATATAGAGAAACTCATTGGATCAACATCTCATGAGAAAAAATTTATGTTCAATTAAAGGAGTAAAAATATTCCGAAATTTATCTTAGGTGCTCAAGGGGAACCCATTGTGTAAGGGGTCACACATGACATGTATCCCCTCTCAACAAAATGGTAGTGTCAATGGATGGAACATCAATACACCCCATGTAGATGAACACATCGTATAGGTGTACTAGATGCCTTTTCCTTACTAACATGGACATGGGCCATGTCTGTGTACATTACTACATGATGTGTAGATTAACATGGGATTCCACATGTGTGACCAATTCTTGTCTGTGTACTCAGCCAATGTCATGTTCCTGGCCATGTGATCCATCACACGACTACCGATAGGGATATGAGATACACAGTGTGTCAAAGGGATAACAAACTGTTCCGTCCTTATATATTTTCAAATACCTAATGTCGTTGCGAGAAAGTGATAGATGTTGTTTGTTCCTAGATTAACAGAGCATGTAGTCAATGTATTGATTGATATCCAGATCAATGATCTTCAAAATACATCATTCTATTTTATAACATATCACAATAGATCATTCCTATAATAATCATATGAATGTCAAAACTAGTATAGATCTAACATTTTTCACTCTCTAGTGGTCGAAATCCCATATTCGATTGGGTTGTGGGTTCCCCAATTCCCCAACACATATAAGAAATTATTTTTGTTATTCTTCATCAATTTTCACTGATATGATCTCCTAAAACACATTAGATTACCATATTGGAAATCATGTCATTGATCTGTCATTACATCACTGATTTGGCATGAATACAGCTACAAGATTGGTAATGGGTTGTCTAGAAATTTGATTAATTGTGAACCTCAAGATTTTATGGGTGAAGAACACCGAAAAAATGGTAGAAATAAATTCTAGGAGAAATGGATTAGATCATTTACAGCCAATTATTATTTTCGAATGGATTATAAAAGGACGCAATGTGAGTATAAATTTTATTAAACATTATTGAATACTATATGTGGGATCAAGAAAATGTAAAATGGAGCACATATAATTAAAATAAGAACCAGATAGTCAAAACAATTAATTGTTGAAATCTAGGTCTCAACTTGGTCATATATTGATAAAGTTGTGCTTTTTTATGAAATTATAATTAATATCATTCCAGAAATAAAATAACTCCTAAAACCATTAATAAAACCCATGCCAAAAAATAATAATATCACAATTATTATACTCTTCTCCATGAAAATTTCACAACAAAAAGTATTATATTATAGTCTTGTAAATAAATATATGTCATTGGAATCTTTAGTGGTCCATTTGAACTCCTAAAGCATTTATTTAATGATAGAATATATATATTTTTGAAAAATAAATATTTTATTCACAAACCTGAGAATAAATTTTTATTACAATATTTAATAAATGAAATAAATATTTTATTCACAATCGAGCAAATAAATAATATATATGTATATTCATGTAATTAAATTAATTATTTTTTATAAAAAATCAAGTAATTATTACCTTTGATATATTAGTGATCAATATATAACGAAAAAAATTTCCTCAGGGATGATGATAAAATTTCTTCCAATAATTAAATTGAAAATGAGTTTAATTAAGATACAAAAAAACACATATTGTGTGAAACTATAGGTTTATATCCTGTTGTAATTACATAATTTTATTAAAGTCTAAGATTACTATCCAGAAACGATCAATAGAACCAAAAAAAGATATTTACTTCACAATAATGACAACCACATATAAATTCTCATGATATAATATAATCTATTTACATTAGTATCTCATCAAGAAGGATTAAAATCCATTTAACCAACCTACAAGGTCGATATGACATTATTTTCCTATTTGAAATAATGCTTTTATTATAAAATATGCATTGAATTTAGGGAAATAGTTCCATTCCCTTAAAATGGACTAGATATCATATTCCATACACATGGAGGGGACACTAAATCATCTAATTATCCATTAATGACACGTAACTCATGAAAGAACCAATTTATTCCACTACCCCACGAAATTATATCATCATGCTGTAAGAAATAAATATTGGTACATGAGTTGTAACATGCATTAATAATTATCTCAATTTATAAGGACCATGACACATGCTCTAATATAGGAATATCTGATGATACCAAAACATGAGAAATTTTCATTGTCGAGTATGTTCTCATAATCTGTTGTCTCGGAGATTACGAAGTGAAAAATTAATGATAAGAAGAATTATCTATATACAAGTACTTACAACTAGTTGTATATGTATTAAGTGTCCCACTATAGTATGTTATCAAACAATGATATTTTATTTAAGAATATTATCATATCACATCAGTGTTATCATTATAGACAAGTATTTCTATTACCATATTGTTAAGAAATATTATCCTTTAAGTTATTACATTAGAGTCATGTAGAACATTGATATATATTTAATAGGTAGTTTTTTAATATTGAATATACATGCAGTCAGCATTCAAACAGTGGGTCCAAGGACACCTAATTTGAAATGAATATTTCATGATCCGTATTAGTGTAACAACCCAATTTTTTATAAATTTTATATATTTTAAAAAAAAATTATATGTTAAAAAATAAATTATAGAAAAAAATGATGTAGTTTTTTTGTAATAGACTATTATATGTATTATCCTATCATTTTTGAAAGACTATTATGTATCACATCCCTTGATAATATTGTAGTTTCATAGTGATCATTCTGGTTAGTATATATTCAGGGTTATGATAATGGCCCATTGTTAAATATACAAGAAGTGATAACTTGATCAGTAGGGTCTTATCATATGAAGCCCATATATCGAAGCTTCTTATGGAGATGACATCAATTGTCTTTATCCTTGTCCAATCCCAATCTAAGATACTATAATTAATCCTTATATGAAACCAATTACATGAGAAGGTCAATATTATCACGTGCAATTCCCAAACCATGGTCACTGAATGACCCTAATAATTTAATATCATGATATCAAAAACTACTATTTAAAGATATAAATATTTGAGCCGAAACCAATTGATAAAAATTGTTATTTAAATATGTCTGTTATAAATGATCTACTAAATTGGCATATATAAATATGATTTAAAATTTTTGATATACATATATATATATTATAAAAAATATTTATTCTGGGATTAATTCATAAGTAATAAGAAATATTGTTTTAGAATAACAATTTTATTCTTTAAAGTTATGTTATCATTAAAATGGGTTTTGATTGATTTTTGTTAGTGATTAATGTTTTAATTTCTAGAAATTTTAGAAATTATATTTGACATAAATATTTTTTTTTTATTTGAATATAAAAGTTTTCAAATGAAAATATTTTTCTATTTTTCCTAAATGTTTGATTTTTCAATTAATAATGAACGATATAGATTTTGATGGAAAAAATTATTTACTTTTATCTTATATAAGAAGTCAGATTTTATTATTTGATTATTATGAACATTTAATTAGTTTCTTTAGATTTAAAATAATCAAAATATTATTTTAAAAAAATAATAATATATAATATAAATTTGTATAAAAGCATTACATATATATAAAGATATTTTTTTTGAAAAACTGTATTTCGTTGGGTTTTTTTAGGTAAATTTTACACTGAAATATGCCACTTATTTATTAATAATTTCAAATAATGGATAAATTTTTTTTATTCATTGGGTACAAATTTTCTAAATATATCCCAGTTATTTTCGTTCACTATGAATAATAAAATTAGTATTCTTTATTAACACAATAAATTGTAAATTAGATTATTAAAGATAAAAATAAAATGATTTGGACTATAATATAACCCTAACTATTGCTATAATTTTATTAAATGAAACTATTTCATCACTAATAGTACAATATTATTATTTTTATTTATTTTTCTCAATTTTTTTTGTGATTATAAACATTAATAAATTTTATTTAAAAATGAGTAAAAAAATTCTTACTTTTGATTTTAATAATTATAATATTCATCTCCGAGGGAAAATAAGAGGATATGTTCTGTTATATTCATTTTGATGAAATATAAATGATTTAGCTACATCATCTTATTTTTTTTAAATTTATTTTTAATAAATAATTAACTGAAATTCTTAGATAATTTCGATCCAATAATGTTCCATGTTATGAATAAAATGAAAAAAATCATAATAAAAATTAAAATATTTGTATTATTTGATAGGATTAATTTTTAGCACGAATTTTATAGATGAAAATAACATTTTTGGGATATTATTATTGATAATATTCTAATTTCTTGGTTCTAATGTTTCAATAAATAATCATGTAAATGAAGAAATTTAAAATCAATAATTTTTTATATTTGATGAAAATAATATTTTATTAAATTATATAAAATTAATAAAAATATTATATTCATATAAATTAGTGGGATATGGTTAATTAAATCAACCATGGTTCATTTATTGGTATTTTATAATCTTATATTGTCATTATTATCCTTTAAAATTTTGAAAATTTTAATATTTCCATAATTTTCAGAATAGTTAATGGAGGGTTGTTCCAAAAGATAAGAAGAGAAAATAGTCAAAACCAATCTAATATTTATTGTAACATATTAGTTATATCCATACACATCTTATATTCTAAATAAGTCTTATTTATCCTCTTGTAATTAATAATTAATTTATATTAATTTAATAAAATGAGAAACTCCAAGAGTTCCCATCTACTATCTTATAAAATAACATCTCTTATTGCGTTTACTTCACACATAAAAATAATTTAGTTTCGACAATACATTCCATAATTAAATACTATAATTCCTCCCCTCATTATATAGGCATATTTTTGGAAGAATAACACCATATATGGGTTGATGTTGTAATCAATGTAGCATTTACAAAGAAGATGTATAGTTTCTAACCATATGTTTTTGTTTTATTTATTCATTAAGCCCCTAAAATTATTACTTAACCAGGATTATATAAAAATAATATTATATTATATATAATTAATTTTTATGCCAGTTTAGGAATCTAAATTCATATATTCATACATGGAATTGAATCAAAATCATCATTCGCGTGTACAATGGACTACTTCCACATAAATCATTGTAATTTATTTTACATTCTCGTCTCTCATTGTTGGTTATAACGGAAGAATATATATATATATATATGAAATTAATTATGTATTTATAATAAGGAAATGCTATTATTTCATTATATTTCAAACATTTCCATTCACGAATGAATGATAATGTCATTCGTGCATACATGTGGACTACCACCACCACGATGTGATGTGATTAGTTTTTCATCACCAAAACACATGCCTGATACATATAAGTATAAGTAGAAAAATAATAATATATTTGTTATATTATGATCACTATGTAAAGAAATTATTTTACTTAAAATCATTCCATTATGATCACTGAAAAATGGAAGTGTTACTCATGTGTACATATGACTAACAGTCTCCATGATTGTGACATAGTTCATTTTTCATAATCACATTTCATAATTTATTATAAAAGTTTTATTGAGGTATAAAAATTATTATTATTATATATATCTGGTAATAAATAAATTTTTTACCAAATTCTACTTTCTAATGCCATGTTGGACTTATGAAATGAACCTTCTCAAAATATATGAAGTGAATTTAATTAATTAATTAATTAAATGTAACATGGTATGCGATAAAATAAATTGAATACAAAATTTAAGAATTATTAAAAATGCATATAATTATCCTTTGTTTCTTATTCAGTGTGATAGAGAAAGTATGTGTTGTGTTGGACTAAAGTGAAGGTACATTCTGGTCAAAAATTTCTATTAATGTTTATCTTAATGTTTCACCTATTCTTCAAAGTCAGTATTTTTTTAAAAAAAATTACATATTTTTTATGGGCATAAATTTTTTCTAAATGTATTTTGTTGTCTCTTTTTCTCTATTTATATTTTTTTAAATAAATCTTTTGATGGGATTTTTTGACATCCTTTAAAAAATATGATATTAATGTACTATTTTAAGGTATAAAGTGACTATATATTTTCCCAACATCATAGTTATTATTTTATATATATTTATACATGGTTATATGTGTTCTTAAAAGAAATCCTATTTTCCCTTTATTTTGGGAATTGAATTTTTGAAATATTGGTCATAACAAAAAAGATTATATAAATATCTGAAAATGATTTCTCATATTTAAAAAGAATGTGTTTATAATAGAATATAAACTGTTTTAAGACTGTGTTATATTCCTTCATAATTGTATTTGATGAAAACTGGTTTTTTGATAAAACAAGGTTAGGTGAGCCCATTATAGCTCTCCAATGCATTGGATAATGGGATGATTTTAACTAATTAGGTTTATCCATAAAGATTATGTTATACTAATGTGATAGTTATTCCATGCATAACTGTGAGGAATATTTCATTTGTAAGTATGAGTGATAAGATAATGATTCATGATGATATGATCATTATTTGGTAAATATTTCTATATTTTTTATAGAAATCAAATGACATCACACAGTGAACGAAATTAGATTCGATATAAATATTATTTAAATTATATCTATGTGACTTTTTTTAATATTTAATCATGATTACAAAGAAAATATTTTTTTTTATTTTCTAATTTAATATTTCTTAAGAAAATTTTTATTAAATAATTTTGAAATGAAGGTGATTTCTTGGGTATAATTGTTTATTATTTTCAAAATTATTATTTTGAAAAAAGTAAATTTTTATATGTATTCATAGACTAACAGTCGATTTTTCGATTTTTATATTGATTACTGAGTTTTTTGTTACTATCATATATATTAAAATTTTATCTTTTTTTATTACTGAGTAAGGGAAATGGAGATGTTATGTTGAAATTTTTGAATATTTGTAATGAAGATAAAACCAGTTTTATTTTTAATGATTTCTTTTGTCATAAAAATGGTTACCGAATAGATGTGTTCACTTTGTAATATTTTGGCCTTTATATATGTTCTATGAAATTACTATCTAAAAATATAAATCATAAATAAATGTAGGAATGTATGAAAGTGAATTCGAGATTAATAAACTATATTTGGTATTTAACATGGATGGATCCTTACAATGGATATTAGAGTAGGGATTAAATTAAATTAGAGGTGGTGATATTATTAGAAAAAATGTTAAATGTCCTCTATAGCAAAAAATGATAGAAAGTTGTGGATAATTATTGTTATTTGGATAAATAAAAATTGATTATGATTACATGGTTAAGGATATATATATATATATTATTATCATCATCATAGGATTTTTTATAATTATTTTATTGATATAATCACACTGAACCTTTTTTTAGTAAATGGATTGATCTAGCATTCATCAATGTAACAATTGATATAAATGAAAATGTTGTGGTTTTCTTAATGACAAATAGAATAAAATGGTAGAAGTAATGAAAACAATTTTAGTTATTATTTTGCATTTATTTTGAGTTATGATTAAAATCACAATCATAGATAATATCAATGGAAGATGAGTTGATAAATATCTTACAGTTAAAAATATTTGATGACTATGTGTCAATAATTGGGGAAGAAGCACCTAGGAAAAAATATTAAGAGAATGAAAATTTGATTATTATATTGTAAAATAGGGATTAAATAAATAGTATTCCATGGAATCATGAGGTGTATAGATAATAATATAATGGGGAAAATAGTATCCAAGGTAAAAATTTAATTTTTTATATGTGGTGAGTCTTTTTATTAGGAAAATTGGTTTACTAGGGGTGTAATGACCTAGAATTTCCATATAATTTTTTGTAATTATATGGAAATTTTACGCGTCTGTGAAAATTGACGGCACATGATTCTGAGACCCGAAGTGCCAAAAATGAATTTCTGAAATAAAAAATTGGTACATTCATTAATCACAAGAGCAAGATTTCCTAAATTTTGAATGGGTGATCAGAATTGACAATTGAGGACATCATCGAACTCAGATCACTGATATTAATTTAGAGATACTTTCACCTCGATGACAGTTGGTCAAAGGTGAAAGATATTTTTTGTGTTTTTAATGATGGAATAAAATAAAATAAAAAAGATTATCATTTTTTTGTTGACGCCTCGACAGTGGATGTTATAAAGGTTGGGACTACCTGAATTAAAACCTCCCACATTGGTAGTGGTGGTGGAGATCAAAAATGATTAAAACCCCTAAATTCCCTCTTTAATATAGATATTACACTTATACTAACTCCTATAATTTAATTATTCCAACACCCTATTTAATTTTTGGGAGCCAACAAAAAAAATAATGAGGCCAATTTAATTTGTTCCATCAATTAAATTGGTAAAACCTATCTTATTGGCACCTCATTATTTTGGGTGGAATCAGGGGAAAGGATGGGGACGATGAGAGATTTTCTAGGATTATTATCTCCAATGATGAATTCTTAAAAAAATGAAGAATGCTTCCCCAACGAAGAATGTTGACATTATCAAACAACTTCGGCTTCATCCTCACGATGTCCTCCAACGTAGGACAACTTCAAAGATGAAAAACTGACGAACTTCCTTCTTTCCTCACAGACATCAAAAATCTTTCATGGTAGAAAGGTTGTTTGAATTTTCCCCATTTTCTGTTCTTAAAGATGATTAGTAATTCAAGAAGGAATCATATCCATTTTCTAACACTCTAATATAGAGTGTGTCGGCCAAATGAACATGGCCTGACCTCTAAAAATATTTTGTTGTTATTTGTTGTGTTCTTCGTGATGAAGGTGATGACGCGACCACGCCGCCCAACAGAATAGAACCATAGATTATGCCACAACGGCGAAGGAAGGACGGTCGGACGAGCCGGAGGCTGGCAAAGGTGCAGTCCACGACCGCGCCGTGAGGAGAGGAGGGTTGGCCATATTTTGTTTTTTATTTTCAAATTTAATATTTCTTATGAAAATGTTTATGAAAATAATTTAGAAAAGAATGTGATTTCTTGGGTATAAATGTTTAATTTTTTCAAAATTATTATTTTGAAAAAAGTAAATTTTTTATATGTATTTGTAGACTAATGGTCGATTTTTCCATTTTTATATACATTTCTGAGCTTCTTGTTCCAATCATATATTTTAAAATTTTATCTTTTTTTATTACTGATTAAGGGAAATGGAGAAGTTATGTTAAAATTTTTGAATATTTTTAATGAAGATAAAACCGGTTTTATTTTAAATGCTTTCTTTTGTCAGAAAATTGGTTACTGAATAAATTTGTTCACTTTGTAATATTTTGGCCTTTATATATGTTCTATGAAATAACCATCTAAAAATATAAATCATAAATAAATGTAGGAATGTATGACTGTTAATTCAAGATTAATAAACTAGATTTTGTATTTCACATGGATGGATCCTTACAATGGATATTAGAGCAGGGATAAAAATAAATTAGAGGTGGTGATATTATATGAAAAAATGTTAAATGTCTTCTATAGCCAAAAATGATAGAATTTTGTGGATAATTATTGTTATTTTAATAAATAAAAAGTTTTTATGATTACATGGTTAAGGATATATATATATATCTATATCATCTTCATAGGATTTTTTATAATTATTTTATTGATATAATCAAACTGACCCTTTTTTTAGTAAATGGTTTGATCTAGCATGCGTCAATGTTACAATTGATATAAATGAAAATGTTGTGGTTTTCTTAATGTAAAATAGAATAAAATGGTAGAAGTAATGAAAACAATTTTAGTTATTATTTTTCATATATTTTGATTTATGATTAAAATCCCAATCCTAGATAATATCAATGGAAGATGAGTTGATAAATAACTTGAAGTTAAAAATATTCGATGACTATGTGTCAATAATTTTAGAAGAAACGCCTAGGAAAGAATATTAAGAGAATGAGAATATGATTATTATATAGTAAAATAGGGTTTAAATAAATAGTATTCTATGGAATCATGAGTTGTATAAATAAAAATATAAAGGGGAAAAATAGTTTCCAAGGTAACAATTTAATGTTTTATATATGGTGAGTCTTTTTATTATGAAATTCGGTTTAATAGGGGTGTAATGATCCAGAATTTCCATATAAGTTTTTGTAATTATATGGAAATTTTACGCGTCTTTGAAAATTGACCGCACATGATTCTGAGGTCCGGAGTGCCTAAAAAGAATTTCTGAAATTAAAAATTGGTACGTTCTGTAATCACATGAGCAAGATTTCCCAAATTTTGAACCGGTGATCAGAATTCACAACTGATGACATAATCGAACTTGCAGCACAAATATTCATTTACAGAGACTTTCACCTCAATGATAGTTGGTCGAAGGTGAATGTTAGTTTTTGTATTTTTAATGAAGGAATAAAATAAAATAAAAAAGATTATCATTTTTATTTTTTGTTGAAACCTCCACAGTGGATGTTATAAAGGTTTGGACCACCTAAACTAAAACCTCCGACATTGGTTATGGTGGTGGAGAGAAGCCAAGATTAAACCACCTAAACACAATCTTTAATATGGAGATTACACTTATACTAACTCCTATAATTTAATTATGCCAACACCCTATTTAATTTTTGGGAGCCAACAAAACAAATAATGATCCCAATTTAATTTGTTCCAACATTTAAATTAGAAAAACCTATCTTATTGGAACCTCATTATTTTTGGTTGAATTCTGGGAAAGAATGGGGAAGATGAGATATTTTGCAGGATTATTATCTCCAATCATGAACGCTTCAAAAAATGAATAATTCTTCGCCAACGAAGAATGTTGAAATTATCAAACAACTTCGGCTTCTTCCTCATGAGGTCCTCCAACGCGGGAGAAATTCAAAGATGAAAAACTGACGTCCTTCCTTCCTTCCTCACAGACGTCAAAAATCATTCAAGGTTGAAAGGTTGTTTGAATTTTTCCCATTTTCTGTTCTTGACGATGATTTGTAATTCAAGAAGGAATCATTGCCGTTTTCTAACACTCTAACATGGAGTGTGTCAGCCAAATGAACATGGCCAGACCTCTCCAAAAATTTTGTTATTATTTTTTTTTTCTTCGCGATGAAGGTGATGACACGACCGTGCCGCCCAATGGAAGAGAACCATATTTTATACCACAAGGGAGAAGGAAGGACGGTCGGACGAGCCGGAGGCCGGAAAAGGTGAAGTCCACAACCGCGCCGTGAGGAGAGGAGGGCTGGCCATTCTACCAGCAGTGGTGGATCGCTGCATTGCGGCCCTCGTGCCATCCCACTACCCTCGTGTTGCACTGTGGACCCCGAACCACACCTCCTCCCACGTTCCACCTAGTGCCCCCCCGCGCCGCACCATGGGAACCCACCACCCCGCATCCCCCACGCTCGAGTGTGGCCTTGCGCCACCCCGCAGCTTCCCATGCCACCCCGCTACCCCTCACCATCCCGAGGACCCCGAGACACCCCGCAGTCCCCGCGCCACACTGAATTAGCTCTACTGCCATACTGGGCCACCTAGTGCATGCCTGATCCAGTGGGTCGGGAGACCTAAACCAGTTCAGGTCAGCCCAGGCTGAGTCGGGTAGGGTCGGTCTGACTGGTTCGGACCAGACGCATACCATCTTCGACCCATTTTCATTGTTTTGGACATAACATTGGCACCGATCATCCATTTGAGGAACCGTCTGTGGAGTCTAAAAACCATGGAGCAAGACGATCCCTTTGGTATACCCCACCAGATATTCGAATAATTTTAGGGAATGGGTGTGTTTGATCGAGCCCGAATCCAACCGGTTCCTCGGGACTAAAAGGCTAACTACATACACACTAGGCGTCCGTTTGACGCACCGTCAGTTGAATTAAGACCTCTCGGACGTGGAGATCCTTTGGAATACGTCTTCATGGGACTTAGTGGAATATGGAATTTATACCATTGGCTTGAGGGGAATACTCACATAAATACAATAAAACATAGTGCGGGAACCCTATAGCTGGCTGTGACGATGTAATAGGATCATGTGTGGGTATGATGACGTACTGATGATATAATAGGATTCTGTTAGAGTCTGAAGACATACTGACAGTGTACATGGATCCTGTGTGGGTTTGACAATGTACTAACGATGTACTAGGATCTTGTGTTGCTCTGACAATGAATTGACACGGTACTAGAATCTTGTGTGGGTCTGACAACGTACTAATGATGAACTAGGATCTGGTCTGGGTTTAACGACGAACTAACGATGTACTAGAATCATATGTGGGTTTGAATATGTACTAAAGATGTACTGGGATCATGTGTGGGTCTGACAACACGCTGAAGATGTACAAGAATCATTTGTGGGTTTGACGACGTAGATATGATGCTCTACTATCCTGGGTGGGTCTGACGATGTACTGAAGATGTACTAGGATCCTGTGTGGGTCTGACGATGTACAGAAAATGTACTAGGATCCTGTGTGGGTGTGATGATGTACTATGATCCTCCGTGGGTTTGATGATGATTTAGGGTCCATCGTGGGTCTGCCTCTTAACAGAGTAAGATGATTCAAGAGTTACATCTAATCAACTTTTCAACTGTAAGAAATATATATACCTTGTGGGAGAATTGTCCGTACATGTGTGGTACATTCCTTTGTGGAAATACCTTGGTGATATTATTTTGTGTGGTGTTCTTGTGTGGTACTTACCTTCATGGTACTCCTTCCATTGTGGAACAGTTGAGATTGAGATTTTGAGTTGGACTCTATGTTTCCTCAAGATCTATATTCTCATACATGATAATATAGGAATATGTATGGGAATATAGCTAAGTAGAGTTTTCAGTTGATTTTATGATCTGTGTGGTAGTGTTTTCGTTTTCAGTTGATTTCATTCTCTTTATTTCCCCAAGAATGAGTTCGTACCAGTGTGGTATATTCTTTATTTCTAATAAGAATAATTTATAATTTTTATTAAGTTATTTTTTGTTTTTGACAATAAAATGAGTGAAATTAATTAAAATTAATTATAACGATTAAGAGAAAAATTAGATTTATATGGGACTAAACCATAAACATGGAGGGAAAATGACATAGTAAATTGTCCAAAATCCAATTTATTTTCATATTTCACCCCTATCCTACAATTAATCAAATTATTTTTATTATTGGATCCAATTTTAATCAGAAAATCATTTTTGGAATACCTATTTAATAAATTTAAAGGAATGCCATTCCTTCTCCAATATAAAAAGGCACACATACCTCCCACATCATCAAACAACTACATACACTTTTACTCAACCAATACCTTCCATAAAATCTCATAAAAATCCTTCTTACCTTCACATAATCCTTTATTTGGGTATAAATTTATCCAAATAACCCCATTGGTGAAAACTGAAAGGAGTTACCCAAATAAGAGGTAACATCTTTCCTCGAGATCATTTTTATTTAAATTATCCACCGCTATCATTTTATAACAGGATTACATAATAAAATCAGTTTTATAAAAATAATAAAAATTCTGATTAGTGTTCCACCTACAGTTATATGAAATTCAACCAAATGGGTAACAACTAACAATTGTGGTAATTTGATCTAATACTTATGGAAATAAGTATTGTTTTTTCCACCACCACATATGATTTTTAATAATTATGATAAAAAATTTATTTATATTATATATATATATATTTATAATTTATTAATTATTCTATATGTCTTTTTATATAAAACAAACCATTATGATTATCATTTTGTGGGAATAAGATAACATCGTTTGTTGATATGTGGACCATCGCCTCATTAAAACAATTTTATTCGTTGACAGTATAATGGAATGTGTAAAAGATTATTCTAATAAAACTATTTTACCTATATAAATAAAATTATAATGTAATTATAATATACATATATTTATTTATTAATTTATTTTCATTATGTTAAATACAATAAGTAAATGGAAGTAGTGTTCATGGAAATGTATGACCTACCGTCGCTATGAACGATCCGTTTTATTTCATTTATTTTTTTCTACTTGGGAAATTTTTTACCAATAAATCCATTATTATTAATTTGGATAATTTATGAAGGATTTTTCAAATGATTTTTTGGACATTAATTTCCCCAATATTTTTTTAGTCCCATTGTAATATTGAATTTTCTATAATAATGGAACATTGTATTTCCCAAAATTACCCTTTCCAATTATAATGGATATGTTCATTTATTAAACTGTATTACATTTTTCATATAGTGTGTATAATGATTTTAATTTGAGTGTCTAGTGAATTATTTTTAAATTTGTAATATTAGTTCAACATATATATTTGATAATGTATATTGTTTATTAATTAAATTAATAACTAGATATGAGGAGTGCTGTTGACATGAAATGATGGAAGGGTTCCAAAATATATATAGTCCCATGATGCTTCGATAGGTTTTCATGTTAAAATTTATTTTTGAAAATTAAAATGGTTTCCACCATTATTTTTAATATTATTGAGTATAGATCTTGATAACTTTTCTTATCATATTCCAGATAAATAACATCCAATTATTAAGCACTGCCTTAATTTTGATTCAGTATTTAATATCTATGAGATTTTCAGTATCTTGATCTTTATAAATGAATTTCATTTTCAATTTATCGATTAAAGGGAATTCATTTTTATTGTATTACCTTTCCATATTTTAATATTTCTTCAACTATTTTTTAAGGGAATTTGATTCAGGTTATTTACCATGCCATATTTCATATGCTCTCCCTTATAAGTTAACTGATAACATGGAATTTGTGTTCAGTTATCTGCCATCCAATAATGATTATTATAATTACCTAATTAGTTATTTCTCCATACACTACCTGTACTTGTCATTTGGGATTACCATTACTTTGTTTAATTTCCCCTGGATTCTATGAGTGTACTAAAAATGATATGAAAGTAAATGATAGATAATTATTGTTATTATCCATAAAGAAAATTAGGTCCAAATTTTTGTATTGATTTATAATCAAATAACCATGTTTTTTTATTTTTATCAAGGAATACTGAGGAATATGGTCCATTAAGATTCTATTTACTTGTATCTTTTTCTAATGTAATGGTAGAAATGACACCAGCTTTACGCTTCCTAGGGTGGTAGAACCATAGTTGGCATCATATAATGTTTATTAGAAACCTTGGGAAGATGATTTAGGAAAATATATATTATAAAATAGAAACCTATGGTTTAATTTTAGGAATAGTAATTAATTCCATCATAATGTATTGGTTTGATAGATATTATCTGGGTTTATTAGTAATACAACCCTATCTGGATACAAAAGGTGGACATGGTTCTGGCAGAGAAGTACATGGGGTTAAAAACTCTAAAAAGGTGCATCGGGTCGGATTCATGTGTAACTTAGTACTAGAAAATAGGCCTTACTACATACCTAGTTTAACAAACATAGGGGATATACCTAGGATAATTAAAATTTTAATTAAAAGCTTTTATAAAGGATTTGAATATATAATGAAACTGAATAAACTATGTTAATCTTGAGGCTTCCTAGATTGAAAATAATATGTCATGATTAAGTCATATAAAAATAATAAATAGAGTTTTTATGATGTGATATTTTATTCTCATTGTAGTGTTTTGGGTTTTATGAAATTACATATTCTAAATGATAAAACCAAGACCAGAGAAGGACCTTTCTAGAAAAAAATGGATGATGTTTTTTGGTATTGGGGATCTATTTAAAACCTTTGTAAAATAGATATTTAGTGATTAAAATTATTTCAAGGATGTCAATAATATTTATTTTTTAATTTATATTAATATTACTTTATAAAAGATAGATATTTATTATAGTTGAAAACCCATTATGTCCGGTTAGATCAAAGGACATGATCCTAGGACCGAAGGATGATAAGAGTTTCATTCCTAGTATTGGCCTAAACAGTGTCATGATTAATAATTCATTAGATTTAGTTAATCAATTTTATGAAAAAATAATAATTATTAACTATTTGTGTTAATTTTTAGGTTATAGATTAATTTATTAACAATATTGACATTAGAAAATAGTTAGGGGATAATTATTTTACTATTCAATCATTTATGTATTTTATGATTCGTTAAAAGTGAAATTTAATTCTTCAGACTTCAAACATATTTTTTGGATATTTATTTCATGAATTATTGTATTAATATTTAATTGATCAATGAACAACCAAATGAAAAAATTTCATAAAATTTAGTGTCAATAAAAGAATTCATCAACATTAAAAAAATATATTAAAAAAATATTTTTCCATAATAACATAATTTTTGTAGAACTCATGGCCTTTTAAATAATTGTAGATTAATTGATTTGATGCCATCACTATTACATTGATCATTAAAGTGTTTGTGATACATTAACTCAATCACTCTAGATAAAAATTTACACATTTCATCAAAGTATATATCACTACTTCCCAGTAATGTCCTCGTCTTTAGAGTCCCAGTAAGATGTTAGTCCATTTGACCATTGTGCTTCCCATTCCCTATTTCCAAGTGGTTATTTTAAGAACCCTTCTAACGATGAGGTATTTAAACAAAAGATACATAAAACATTCTTTTTTTGAATTTTATTTTAAATTGTGAGGATGTAATTTAATTAAAGTGGTGGAGTATGAAACAAACCTAAATTCTAAAAAATCAACATTTTATTTGATTGGGTGTATGACGTGAAAAAACCAACACATAGGGGAATATAATATCATAAGAATTTATAATATAATTAATATTTTAAATAAATTTAATACATTTTATAGCTTAAAATTAATTCAAAAATGTGTTTTCTTATATAGCACTCAACATCGAGTTTCTTCGATGACTTACACGTACGTCCGAGTTTTATCAAACAATAATATAAAATTAATATATAATTATATAATATAATATTATATAACCAAGATAATAAATTATATTATATTAATAACGTTAATAAAAATTAATGTATTTTTTTATAAAAATAATAGAGAAATTCATATGTTAAAAATTAATTAGAAACAAAAACACAAACCAATTGAATATAAAAGATATATATTATTCTTTTTTCTCTATAAGAGATTTTGTCCTAATAAATTAAATTATATAAAATTAATGAATGATAATAGTTGTATATATATATAATATATATTCAATTATTTTTTTTTATTTGTCCAATTTATTTTTAGGCAAAAAATGAGGGCAATCCCAATTTTATGGATAAAAATCTATATATTTATAAATATTTTTTTACAAACATTTAATGGAGAGTCTAATTACAATCCAATATTTGGAAATTTTATACAAATTATGAGTCCAAAATATAATTCATTATATAAATAATGAATTATGAATTAGGTTATGTGGAAATATTTTCATTTTTCCAAAGATTTTCATTTATTGATAAATAGTGATAATTAATGAATTTCAGTAATAGAAAATTTTCCTAAAAATATTTATATGGTTAGATTATATTTATAATTGATTCTAAAGTTTATATATGTGAATATAATATAAATAAAATTTATTTAGGTCATTGAAATAAATTTTACAATGAAATTCGATATAAACACATCTCAATATTTTGAATATTTTATCTATAAAAACACACTTTGTCATAGAATTTGTGGGATTAAATTTAAATAAATTTCTGTCACTTATGTGATAAGGCTATAGATAAATGGATTGATATTGTGAATTTTCATAATTCATATTTTCTAATAAGATAACTTTATTTTTAGAAAAAAATCTTACTGAAAGGAAGTAAAATTAATTACAACGACTAGGGGATAAAATCGATGAACAATAGTCTAAACCATAACCGTAAGGGCCAAAATAACCTATCAACATGTCAAAAATAAATTGTTTGTTCATATATAGACCAAATAATTCCATTGATATATTTGGGTACATTATTTTATCCTATTATCAATGAAATGACATCGGAGGAATTCTGTTTTCCCAAATTCAGAAGAATTCAACTCTACCAACATTATAAGAACACACTCAACAATCCCACTTCCTATCCCAAATAAATACTTAATAGATCAATAAATATTTAGAAAAATTGATCCTAAAAATACCTTTCATATTTCTAGAACCACCCTTTGGTCAAAATTATATCCATAAAATCCATTTGGTAGAAACCAAAAAGAGTTACCCAATTATGAGGTGACATCCTTCCTCAAGATCTTTTGTTTTCATTTAAATATCAACTCCTCAAATGTTACTATTCCATGATTAGATAATAAATTCATTATCTGAAATATTCAAAAAAATTATGTTCATTTTTATACCTACACATACTCACACTTATATCTGATGGTTTATAAAATTACCATTCGTGTACGGTAAACTACCACCTCATGAAACCATGATTGTTAATTCTTCATTTACAACCTCTAATGGGTGGGTGTTATGATTATAATAGTATTTAAATACAATATATATGATATTTAAAAGATTATTATTATTATTTAATTATTTTTTATAAAAAACACCCCAATCATTTCAATTTTTTGGAATACAATAACATCATTTGTTAAACTACAGACTACCACCTCCTCAAAGTGATTTGATCCATTCAAGTTATACATGAAATATACAAAAGAAGGTTTTAATAAAAATATGTGGGATATATAAAATTAAAATTATAATATTATTTTAATAATAATATACATTTATATCATTGAAATTTCTATCTTTTTTAATACTATTAGGTAATAAATGTAGTGTTCATGGTTACATATGGCCTACTATCTCAATAAGTGGTGAATTCCATTTCTAATAACCAAATTATTTACATTCGTATAAATAAATATATAATGGATATATGTGATAGTAAAATCATGGTTTATATTCTTTAAATGATTAATTCCTAATCTAATTAATTATACAAATAAAAAACAAGTCAAAAAAGACTTGACAGAATGTGTTATTAACACTGAAAATAGTGTAAAAAATGAAATATTAATAAAAAATGTTTAATAAGAAATTATTATAATATAATATATGATATTAAATATTTTATTATGGTTATATATTAATTTACTAATGTGTTTGGAATCAGTATACATCGGGTTAAATGTGATTCACACAAAAATGAAATGCGAGGTAAGGGATTCTACTCTTACTTTTATTTCCATGAGGCATACTCCATTTTCACCACATATGTAGTTGGTGTGGTTTATAAAATATATTTATTTTATTTTATATCATGAATAAATTTAAATTCATAGTTTTGGAGTTTAATTTTAGTATATATATTTGATGGGGATTACTATTAAAATTTTTCCATGTAGTAAGTTATTTTTAACAAGCTTTTTACATATGTGATATAAGGGTCACATTAACCACGTAATTATTCTGTATAGTGTATATAATCACCATTTAGATATATTATATCTTAAATTATTTTATGTAAATTATATATTTAGTTTCAATTATAATTATTTATTATATGTGGATTTGAATGGAGCGTTACCTAGTAGAAAGGAATTCTGTAACCCATTTTTGTTCATTCGGTAATATTACCTACATGTTGTCATAAATATTATAATATTATGTTTCTAATAATATTTTTACATCAATTATTATATCTATATTATTGTGGAAATATATTTTACATACATAATATATTCATTGATTTATTCTCATATCAACGTGGTTGTCTTTTCAAGTATTTACATCAAAATCTCATTTAGTTCAGGATCATTAACACATTAATTTCTACTAGAATAAATTGTTGGATTATTTTTTAATATACTATTTAATTTTATTCTCATCCCGTTATTCATGAAATTCATCATTAAATGGACCCATGTTTTCCATTATATGTCACTCAAATTGATTTAGATAATGTTTTTTAGAAAACAAGACATCATTTCACTCATTGGTCAGAGAACTTGTTTTCTTCAAAAAACACAGTTTCCATTTAGTTTTTAAAAATTGTTTTTACCATTAATAATATGATTTTTTATATATATTTTTACCATTTTTTCATTTACAAATTATTTCACGGGAATCTAATTATCATTTCTCGAACAAGGAACATTTCTATAATTTTTACCAAGAAAAAGTAAAGTTATTATTTCCTTCTATAATGTAGATTGATTTACCCATGATCATTCAATTAATGTATGATTTTAATTTTTAATGAATAATTTCAAAATAAAATGTTTTTTTTAATCAATTTTAAATGAAATGTTTTTATTTTCATAGAAAAATGAGACTTTCCTCAAGAATAATTTTAAATATCTTCTTCTATGTCTTCAATGAAAAATTAGGATATTTGGTATTAATAAAAACCTTTTTATTCCTATGGATGGTTTATGATTATATTGGAAAGGATAGTATTTACATTCACTTTATTGATTCTTTTTATAGTCTCCTGGAAATATTCAAATTACTATGATTAATGATTATAGAATTTCATCTTACTATCCATATCATTAATCATGGATAAGTTCATTTATTAAATCATAGATCATTTTTAATACTAGGTTTACATTGATATTAATTTTATTATCGATGAAAATATTGGTAAATCCATATTATTTCATCAATATGGTTATTGGATAATTCATATTTTTTTTTAATTTAAACGATTAATTGATATGAGTAATTATTTGGACATACATTTATAGGTGGGGTTCAAAGAATATATACCCCCATAACGCCATGATATGTTCTCAAGAGAAAAATTAGTTTTTATAATTAAATAGGATTTTACCTATATATTTAACTATCTTGATGAATGTTCTTGACTCTAGAGATTTTCAGGTGTTAGTGACACGACATCCAATAATTAATCATTACCTTCTTTTATATTTAGTAATCATTATTCATGATATTTTCAGAATGAAAACATAAATGGATGCATTTAATACTAATTTAATAGATAAAGGCCATGTGTTTTCAGTTTCATTAATTTCTATATTGTTTATTCTGTATGGTTTAATTTAAATGGATTGTGTTTCCAGTTATTTATATTTCCATATATTTTATGAGATTCCATCTCATTTTATTGATTACATGGAATGTGTGTTCAACTAATTAATTGTTATAGTGATTGTTATATTTAATTGATTATTGATTCAGATTTATATTACCCTTACTGAGTATTTGAGCTTACCATTATTATATTCCCATTCTCCAAGATTCAGTGAAGTGTTGAATGAAAAATATTCTTATATACCATAGATGGAATATTGTTATTATTCTAAAAAAAAATCTCTTTTTAGATTTTTATTAATTTATAATACATGAATCATATATGCATATTGTTTACCAAGACTACAAATTCGTTATGTCCATTGGGATGTGATTTACCTTTATCTTATTCCAATGTAACGGTATTACCACATTGGATCCAATGGTTATAGGATCATATCCCTATAATATTATTATTTATGTATATTTTTTATGGAATCCCATTAAATAATTCACAAGATCGAATATTTGAGAGACATGGGATATTTTTATGCATGACCACCATAATCAATTTCTGGTCAATTATAGTAAGAGAGTCTGGGAAAATACTAGAGCCATATATTTTTATCAATATTTCTTCACCCATCGACCTATGAATATCTCATATACCATTTGGGATGGATTGTGCTCCTAATGGAAGAGATATATTTTTTATTAGAGATCATATTCAATTTAATATAACTGGGGGATGAAGCAGTTTACACATATAGTCAATAGTTGTAGATTTATTACTCATTAAGGATATATAATAATTAATAATATTATATAATTTAGATTTAATTTAAATGTATAAGGATAATTTGATATTCATATAGTCAGTTGCACATCCTTATAAATTAATGTTTGATGTTTTTGATATGATTTACATTAATGAATGTAGCAGATAGATTTCTGGTAGATGATTGCGATAGAATATAATCACTGTGAATTTTTTAAAATTAATGATGAAATTATTTTATCTATTTTAATTTAGATTTTAATTTTAAGGAGGAATATGTGTGACACCCTAAGCGTCCATGGTACACTTCTCTTTGAATAATATAATAGCTTGTGTTGTACGCAACCTCGAGTTCTAACACACCACAACCAATCAAACTAGCTGTTATGAATAGTAGTACCTACATTTTGAAATTTTATAAATTTTATCTTTCAAAATGGACATCAATTTTGGATTCGGAATATTGAATTTAGCCTAGGGTGAAATTTTGGAACTTTTCAGATAATTTTTATATTTTGTTGAATAGTGGAAATTACTAATTTTTAATTAAAAAAAAACTTTTTTAATCAAAATAATTTATTGTGATAATTTATACCATTGATTGTTTTAAAGTATAATTATAAAATATTTTTACCATTTTATCCAATAGTGGTCATTAGAACTAATTTCACTTTGAAATTGAACACAAACAATTGTCAATCATTTGATATATATTGTTTCTTAAAAACATGCTATTTTTTGTGACAACAGAAATTAATTATTAAATTAATTAATGAAACTTATATGTTTGGATTTTGTAAAATAGGCATCATTTTTGAATTTCGAATATCAATTATAGCTTAGGGTGAATTTTTCGTATTTTTCTGAAAAATATCAATTTTTGATGAATAGTGAAACCACTAAGTGGTAGTTTAAAAACTAATTTTTCATTTAATGAAACATTACCACTTCTGTATAATGAATTTCAAAAATCCGACATACATGGTTGTCATTAGGAAATAAAATTTGGTTCAATGGGATTAAAATAATTTTTTGTGAATAGTAACTTTTATGTTCTATTAAACGCAATTAAAGGTAATTAGTGAAATTTAAGGTAAAAATGATATTCTAAAAATATAAAAATATCTTTACTCTTCTCCTAACCTTATTGGATGATTCATGGCTGACCAAGACAATCCATGGGTCAACTTGGGGACCCTATGGAGCAACTTGGGTAAGAAAATGACATTAATAACTTTTTATTTAATGTAAAAATAAAATTGTCACAAACATGTGTTGTTTTACTAAAACAATTATTACATGGGGTTATTTAAGTTAAATTTTCCACTATATATATTCATTGGAAATCTAATAAAATTTCTTACGTCATGATATTTTTATATAATTTTTAGACATTAAATAAATTAAATGTTTTATGAAACCATGATGATGCAACGATTACCTCATTTATTAACGATTTAAATAAAATGAAAAGATAATGTAAACTATAAGTCTTACACATGTCAAAAACCTATTGGATGAGTAGATTTCGAACCCTTATCACCTTATCCTAGAAATATATAATTGTGGGACCTCTAAAATCCGAAAATCACTTCATAATAATGTAACATTTCATTACTTTCCAAGAGTGCCCCTCCTCTCCCCTTATAATAATATATCAGTATATGATTTATAATTATGTTATTACTTCATAATTAAACAACTAAAGAACAATATGTAGAAGAATAAATAAAGTTGAATGAATCGGTAACAGACATTACCTCTTCTTTGAAGAACCTCCTTGAGACCTACTTTTAGGGTACTAAAATTGGCCTTTTAAGAAGACCAGTAACTATTGGATGTTTTTAGGGAAGTTTATAAGATAATTTGGAAGGGGTTGTCCGAGTTTTAAGTCTCAAATTGGTGTGAGGAAGAGAGACAGGAGGTGCCCTTTTATAAGGGAGGAGAGGGGAACCTTGGGAATAACTAAAAATAATATTTTATTATAAAGTCACATTAGGTTTTTTATAGCTCCATATTGAGTTATTTCGAATCTAAGGTTGGGATGGGTCTAAATACTTTCATCAAATAAATATAGACATGTTTTGATTCTTATTTTAACCTTATCATTTAGATTTAACTTTTAGTTGGATAATTTTACTTTTACCGTGTCTTTTTGTGTTCTTATATTATATGGTTAATAAACATACTATAACAAGCCAAACGAACCCCAAGTTGTTTATTATTAATATATATAACCTTATCTAAGTCATTTTTCTGAACCCTAGATTTTTAGGAATATAATAACAATTAATAATATAATATTTGTTTTAAAAACTATTTTATATCAATTTTGACACTATTTGGTAATTGATTTTTTTGAAAATCATAACAGAATGAATAGTTTTAAAAAAGTTATTTAAATAATCAATAACATGTCATATTAACATAGAGAATTATTTTAATTCATAAAAAGTCTCAAATTACTTTTATTTGGGTGTTTATAACATCAATTATGTCAATATTTCATTAATAATATAATTACTGCATCATCATTGTGTCATAAATAAATTAAATTATATAAAGTCTAAAAATTAGAAATAAAATATAATTATATCGTAAATTTTTTTAGCTTTCTAATTTATATTTATAGTCGAATTTATCATATGTGTAACCCTATATTAAAAATATATTAGTAAATAAACTTTGATTTTAACTCTTTTAACTCTTCTTTGAATTATAAAATAATAAATGTCCTAATCTAATACAAGTTGGCCTACGTGGTCAAATTTTATTCCTAAGGTTTTTATTGGTCGAATTACACTTATCCAATATAATTAGGACATGTTTTAGGGTAATAATAATATCATTTTTACCCTTAATTACCCTATTTACTTTTAACCATGGTAAATAAAAGTAAAAAGTTACTATTCACCAAAAATTATTTTCATCTCAATGAACCACATTTTACTTACTGACATCAACTGTGTGTCTTGGATTTTTGAAATTCCACTCACAGAAGCGGTAAAAGTATGTTTTATGAAAAATTCATTTTTTAACTACCACTTAGTGGTTTCACTATTCATCAAAAAATGAAACTTTCCAGAAAAATACCAAAAATAAGGCCTAAGCTATATTTGATATTATGAACTCAAAAATGATGTCTATTTTATCAAATTCAAAACATATAAGTTGCATTAATTAATTTAAAAAATTAACTCCCGCCGTCAAAACAAATAGCGTGTTCTTAAGAGATAATAACTATCAAAAGATTGACACTTGTTTATGTCTGGTTTAAATGTGAAATTACATCCAATGACCAAAATTGTATTAAATTGTAAAAATATATTCTAAATATACTTTAAAACCACTAAAATTAATAATTTATCACTATTAATTATTTCGATTAAAAAGGTTGTTTTTAATTAAAATTTAGTAATTTTCAATATTCAACAAAAAATGTAAGTTATCTGAAAAGTATAAAAATTTCACCCTATGCTAATTTCGATATTCCTAATCCAAAAATGAAGTCCATTTTGAAAAAATAAAATTTACAAAATTTCAAAAAGTGGTTATTACTATTCATAACGGCTAGTTTTAAAATATTTTAATAGCATATCGTTGTTTAGTGAAACTAGGTATTGCTTACTACACACGCTATCGAGGAAGGTCGTGATTGCGTTTAATGCAAGTCAAGTCAATGATGCGTGTTGTGGAAGCTCCTTTTGGTGTTTCGTACAACACAAGACATTAATTAAATTAAAAAGAATATTTTTCATAAAATCTCAGGGTGTTACATTCTACCCCCCTTAAAATGAATTTCGCCTTCGAAATTTTTCAGGGTTATAAATGGTTTACTATTCGAAAGTTTCATTAATAGAAACCCACATCGTAAAAAGGAATACCAAAACCAATATTTAAAAACAAAAGTATGAAAAAATGTGTTTACCCAAATAAACTAATCACTGGGTTTCCACATAGGTGAAAATACGGATATGGAAGAGATATCTAACCATAATGTTCTGATGGAGAGTGGTAGAGAACATGGCTATGGAAAAGTTAGCAATCACAAAGCCATATATTTGGGATGATCTAAGGTAACATCTGATTCATCAGATATAAGAGCACTAGGACAACATTTTTGGTTTTCAAGATGATTTCCCTGAAGTTGATGAAATATGAATTAGAATAAATACTTTCGTGATTTTGGTATAGTCTCAAAGTTGGTATTTCTATGGACAATTTCCACTTCATCTCTTAAATAAATTAAGTTGAATTTGTCATTCGTGATGTGTTAGAAGATCATGTGATAGAATGATGGGTCATTTCATATGTCTCAAAAAAAGGTGAGAAAAATTTTCAAAAAATACATAAGTCCATCTATAGTGAGATTAATCATATATGGTTCCTAAAATGGACTTATACTTTATATATCATTATGCTTAATATGATAAAACTAGTTTCTAATAAACAAGGACTTCCTCTAGGCCAGTGGTAGGCGATAAAGGCCAGTCGCACTTCGGTTGTGGGTTCGATTCCCACAGCCTTGTCTGACGCGATGGGTTGTCGCCCATCCTGCAGGTTGTCCTTTTTCTAAAACTACATTACTATAACATCCCATAAATAATATCAAAAAAACATCTATCCTTAAACAATACTAACTTATGTCCAACATAATACATTCCAATCTTTAGGCTTATCCAATATAATGCTGTCTAATCTCATATTATAGTGAAAATGATTACCAAAGAGTTCACAGAACTAGCATGTTAATACAAATTTTGATCCCCATATATCATGTGATATGTCTTGTTGGTCACATTCCAAACATTCAAAGGCCTTAATCATGTATTCTCTTGAAATAAAATGAATACCCATTGAACCTTTTTGAAAACATGAATGCTGTTAAAAGCTAACTCTTTCCACATACCAAAATCCTCAAAATTCCATATACTCAAACCATGATATAACTTAGTCCTTATATCAATCATGAGCTCATGAGTACTGTCAAACATTTCATTTTCTCCTCATCCCTTCATTATGCGCATATCATCTTTTTTGCAAAAATATCTCAATCAATTTCCATGGTTACTAGTACCATAAAATTATTGAAAACCACAATAGACCAATACATAAATATTCCAATATTCCACGATAATATATAAAACATTATTTTGGAATCCCATTACATAAACACTTAATCATTCCACCACATCATTGTTATATTCAACATCGCCAATGGTGATTGCATGTGACTTCCCTTTGTCCTTTTCCTTGAGTGGTTGCTCATGCCGATCATCACTAACCCTTGGATTAGGGAATTTATTAGCATAATGCCCCATTTCCTTGCACTTGAAGCATTGAAGTGTTGGTGGTGCGTTCTCTACAGTATTGTCTTTATTCACGTCATTAGAAACGCTTTTTCCATTACTTCGACACTCATCTGCTCGATGAACTTCTTTTCCACACTTAAAACATTTTCTAGTCCCTTTAAGACAATCTCCACCATGCTTCTTTCCACACTTTGAGCATAAGGAATCATTCATCTTCTTTTCACCATTATTCTGAGATTTCTCCTTGAACTCCATCTTTCGTTTCTTGTCAAAACTATGATATGGATAAGTAACACCAACATCCATTTCTACCTTGATAGCACAATGCACAATTTCTTCATAACTAATGAAGTATCTTATAGCTAATTCCATACAAATATTTGGTTTTAATCCACTGACAAATCGATCAATTTTACTTTCAGGTTGGATGATAAAGCGAGATGCATACCTTGAAAGCCTTGTAAAATTCGCTTCGTATATACCAACAGATTCATCATCCTTTTTCTTTAGTTCAAGAAAATACTTATACATATTTGTTCGAAGAATACGAGGGAATTACTTATTTAAAAATAAGTTCTTGAACTCATCCTATTCCATGGACTCAATTTCAACTCTTGGCCTCGTATTCTTGATAAGATTCCACCATTGATCAGCTTCACCTTCCAAATGATATACTGGTAAGATGACTTTATCATGTTTAGAACATTGAGGAATAGAAAATTTCTTTTCAGTGGTACTGATCCATTGTTCAGCAACAACTGGATCAGAAGACCCACTGAAAGAAGGTGGACGTTGCCTCATGAAAGACTCAATAGAATATTGTTCCCTTCTCTACTCATTTGGATGTCTAGAATGATTCATATCTTGTGTAAGTATAACAATAAGATTTTTCACTCAATTTCCCATTACATTTGTTTGTTCAAGAGGACAATCATTGCATTTTCCATTACATTGATCAACACGGTTCCTTTGGTTTCCACCCATCGTCTAAAACACAAAAAGAATAGTGTGAGAGGCAAAAATCATGCTAGGGAAAACAACATAATAAAGGGGGAGTACCTTCAATATCTAACATCTTAGGTTTAATTCTAAGATCGTTACCATAATTCTAGGACTATAACCTATATGTATACTAATCCTTAGGGACATCCCTAGACATACCTTAGAAATATCTCTAGGGATTTCACAAAAGATTTCGCATAATAGTTTCCAAAGGTTGACTAAACCTTTCCTCTGATACCAACTGTAGAGACCCGAATCTTGACGTACATAGACATTACATTACTCTTTCAGAATACTTATTACATAAAAAAACACACACACAAGGACCGTAATAGTTTAGTGTCTTTGGAAACTCGGCATATAATCATCTAACATCTCCCATAATGATCTTCCTTTTTTTAACTAAAACCTTTAATTATATACTGGGGAAAATAAAACATAAAAGGGTGAGCTCAAATTCTCAGTATGGATATTCAAAAAAATATCAATCACATCATATTCATAATGACATAACATTTTGGAAATATTAACCTGCAAAAGAGACCATAATATTATAAAATGGGATAAATCATAGTAGTGAAATGTAATCCCAATAATCATAACGTAAAACATGTAACTTTGTGGCATACACACAGAATCATAGAGGATCATTTCTTATTTGTCAAGACTCATTGCCAAGTATATCTTAGTGGACAAAGTCCATTTCTGAACCGAGTTCACTCCTCGTTTCTGTCCTGTTTCACTGAACCGGTTTAACCTGCCGTTCCAGCCATGTCTATCTCATGAGATATAAAATCTTTACCCAATGCATTGGAGGGATATATAGGTCCCAACCATATCATAATGATACCATTCTTACGTGTTCCACAAAATCATAGCATAACCCATGTAATAAAAATGGGAATCTTAAACATCATGACATCATTAAACAATTCATATAAGATAAAGGAATTAATAAAAATATTTCCATCACAACATAATCAAATCAATGTAATAATAGGGATAGAAATAGAACCCTATATTATCTTAGATGTAAAATAATTTTGATAAAACGTTTGAACTCCATTTTTGAAGAAATTATCCTTTCTACTTCAAAAACACTTTTCCTTTATTAACTTGTCATACAATTATAAACTAAAAGAAGTTGATTAAATATAAACTTGAAAACTTGTAAACGAAGCTGATTGGAGATAATGTTTTAAAAATCCATTAATGACATATATGTTAATAAAAACATTCTTCTCGTACTTTTTTCGGAAAAGTCAAAAAGTACCTCGTATGAAACACAACAGAAGATTCCTTTCATATCTTTTACTAAAATCTCACCGAAGGGTAAAATTGGATTTAAACAATTTCAGGTGGATGGAAATAATATTACATATTGAGGAAACATGGATGTGGATGATAAAATACACCCCAGAAAATAAAAAAGTATAAACAATCTCAGATAAAAATGAGATTGTGATATTTTCCCTTACCTTAGGTCTGATTTGCTTCGTAAGTGTCTGAAACTCCTGTATAATGATTTAGATAATGTCATTGACTTATTCCAGAATCATACTCATTGTTATGATATCATATATGGTTCACTTAAGACTTTATTTTACCCGTTCTTTCGTAAATTCCATGTTAAAGAGTGTTTTGGGTAAAATCGTTTCATTTGTCCTCCGTATTTTGACTTTTAATTATTCATATGATTACTTATATCATGATTACTTAATTCCAGAATATAAAACATGATTTCTATATAATATATATTCAGAATATACATTTATATAATAGATCATAAAATGGAAAGAAATACACCGTTCATGGAGACGGTAGGTCGTACGTACGCATGAACGTTGTTTTCGTTTCCATATTGAGTTGAATGGAATTAAGTAGATGACATACATATATATATAAATAAATCCAGTATCATAATTATGTCGTATATTTCATTATTACTTATTATTATAAATTATTTATAATCATTCATGAATGGTTAACGTGGATAATGAATCACATCGCGTCGTGGAGACGGTAGTCCGTACGTACGCACGAGCGATGATATCATTCCCATGATCATGGAATAGTTTAGGAGTGTATGTATACTATTTCAGAATCAATATCATTTTAAAATAATCATATATAGTCATTATTTACACCATTATACACATCCAAGTAAGTCGGTGGTGGAAAATAGATTACACCACGACGTGGAGACGGTATTCCGTACGTACGCACGCGCGGTGATTTCATTTTACGTAGGATGGATAGATGGTGAAATAGGGTTGTTTCATACATATAATAACATATCAGTATATGAGTGATACTGATGTTATTACTTCATAATGAAATAACTAAATAAGAATAAGTATACAAATAAACAAAGTTGAAAGAATTGGTAACAGACATTACCTCTTCTTTTTTGCACCTCCTTGAGACCTACTTTTAGGGCACTAAAATTGGTCTTTTAAGAAGACCAGTAACTAAAGGATGTTTCTAGGGAAGTTTAGAAGAGATTTTCGCAGGGTTTGGACGAGCATGAAGTCTCAAATCGGTGTGAGGAAGAGAGGGAGGAGGTGCCCTTTTATAAGGGAGGAGAGGGGCACCTTTGGATTAATTAAAAATATTATTTTATTATAAAGTCACTTTCGGTTTTTAATAGCTCCAAATTGAGTTATTTCGAAGATAAGGAGGGGATGGGTCGAAATACATTCATCCAATAGAATTTAGACAAGTTTAGGTTCCTATTGTGACCTTATCATTTAGATTTAACTTTTAGTTAGATAATTTTACTTTTACCATATCTTTTTGTGTTCTTACACTATAAGGTTAATAAACATACTATAACAAGCCAAACGAACCCCAAGTTGTTTATTATTAATATTTATAACCTTATCTAAGTCATTTGTCTGAACCTTAAATTTTTAGGAATAATATAACAATAAATAATATAATATTTGTTTTAAAAACTATTGTATGTCAATTTTGACACTATTTGGTAATTGATTTTTGTGAAAATCATAACAGAATTATTAGTTCTAAAAAAGTTAATTAAATCAGCAAAAACATGTCATATCAACATAGAAAATTATTCAAATTCATAAAAAGTCTCAAATTATATTTATTTGGGTATTTATACAATCAATTATGTCAATATTTCAATAATAAGATAATTACTGCATCATCATTGTGTCATAAATAAATTAAATTATTTAAAGTCTAAAAATTAAAAATAAAATATAATTAATTAGTAAATTTGTTTAGCTTTCTAATGAATATTTATAGTAGAATTTATCTTATGTATAACCCTATATTAAAAATGTTTTAGTAAATAAACTATGATTTTAACTCTTTTAACTCTTCTTTGAATTAAATAATAATAAATGTCATAATCTAATCCAAGTGGGCCTAGATGGTCATATTTTATTTCTAAGGTTGTTTTTGGTCGAATTAAACTTATCCAATAGAATTAAGACACGATTTAGGGTTATAATAATATCATTTTTACCCTTAATTACTGTATTTACTTTTAACCATGATAAAAAAAATTTAAAAGTTACTATTCACCAAAAATTATTTTCATCTCATTGAACCACATTTTACATACTAACATCAACTGTGTCTCTCAGATTTTTTAAATTCCACTCACAGAAGCGGTAAAATTATGTTTTATGAAAAATTCATTTTTTTAACTACCATTTAGTGGTTTCACTATTCATCAAAAAATGAAAGTTTCCAGAAAAATACCAAAAATTAGGCCTAAGATATATTTGATATTATGAACTCAAAAATGATGTCTATTTTACCAAATTCAAAACATATCAGTTTCATTAATTAATTTAAAAAATTAATTCCCGTCGTCAAAACAAATAGCGTGTTTTTAAGAGATAATAACTATTAAAAGATTGACACTTGTTTATGTCTGGTTTAAATGTGAAATTACATCCAATGACCAAAATTGTATTAAATTGTAAAAATATATTCTAAATATACTTTCAAACCACTAAAATTAATAATTAATCACTGTTAATTATTTCAATTAAAAATTTTGTTTTTAATTAAAATTTAGTAATTTTCACTATTCATCAGAAAATGGAAGTTATCCGTAAAATACCAATATTTCACCCTAAGCTAATTTCGATATTCCGAATACAAAATTGATGTCCATTTTGAAAAAAATAAAATTTACAAAATTTCAAAAAGTGGTTATTATTATTCATAACGGCTAGTTTTAATAATATTTTAATAGCATATCGTTGTTTAGTGAAACTCAGTATTGCGTACTACAGACGCTATCGAGGAAGGTCACAATTGCGTGTAATGCAAGGCAAGTCAAGGATGTGTGTTGTGCAAGCTCCTTTTGTTGTAACGTACAACACAAGACATTAAAGAAATTAAAAAGAATATTTTTCATAAAATCTCGGGGTGTTACAGCCACTTCCATCCATCCCTAGTGATGTTCCAAAAGATACTAGATCTGAAATGATCATCAGAAGTATTGGTAGTACTCCTCATAGAACAACATATGGATTTCATTGCAAAATAGTGTCGAGTCATTATAAATCTGGGTAAACCAGCTCCACAAATGCCTAGTTACTCGATGAAAAAGTTTGGCTTCGAATCCACCATCAGATCTGTCAAGTTCCCAGAAAGCCTGATGAATTAGGCCACAAAGAGTAGTCATTACTCAATTTCCTGAGGATATAACATTCATTGGATGCTCAGCAGTCTCTAACACTAGAACTCATGGATTATGCTTTTCATGTTCACTTTCTCATCCTACTCTTAACGGATGATATAATTTTCGATAGGTGGAGGTGTGGAGACCATCCCACATGGAAGATGGGTATCACGTGATAGACCCGGAACCGAGACCTCATCACTTATAGGCTCATAATCATGAACCAGAGTCAATATCTAGGATGGATATCATAGAAGAGGAATCTTTAATGTTATCAAGTAGTATCATGGTCAGATGTGCAAATACATAAATATAAAGGAAAATGAAGAGATGAATCAAGAAGGAATGTGAAAACCCAATATTATTTCATGCATGTTCCATTAATCCCTAAAAAAATTCCCGGCATCCCGAGTGGACCAGGTTCTAGTCATGGTCATGGTGATTTATGACCAGGGCTGTCGAGTGATCACTGGACTCCCATCCTAACAGCCGAAATTGAGACACACAAACACTATTTCTTTAAACCCATCTAAAACTTTTTAGGATGATTATGAACATGATAAAAAGGATATAAATACATTTGATACAAATATTTTATGACCATGCCCTCGTTTAGGTTTGAGGCGCAACTACCTCGTGCCAACATTCATGTGCCAAGGGGTGGAGACATGTGCTGAAGGAATATCATGCATTTGGAGGCCTTTTAATAAGTACTGTATGATTTCATCCATCATCACGTGTCACCTCAATGTGTGTCAAAACTATAACATTTCACAACATATAATGGATTCCACTTATGAGTTCACCATAATGTTATATATAGAGAAACTCATTGGATCAACATCTCATGAGAAAAAATTTATTTTCAATTAAAGGAGTAAAAATATTCCGAAATTTATCTTAGGTGCTCAAGGGGAACCCATTGTGTAAGGGGTCACACATGACATGTATCCCCTCTCAACAAAATGGTAGTGTCAATGGATGGAACATCAATACACCCCATGTAGATGAACACATCGTATAGGTGTACTAGATGCCTTTTCCTTACTAACATGGACATGGGCCATGTCTGTGTACATTACTACATGATGTGTAGATTAACATGGGATTCCACATGTGTGACCAATTCTTGTCTGTGTACTCAGCCAATGTCATGTTCCTGGCCATGTGATCCATCACACGACTACCGATAGGGATATGAGATACACAGTGTGTCAAAGGGATAACAAACTGTTCCGTCCTTATATATTTTCAAATACCTAATGTCGTTGCGAGAAAGTGATAGATGTTGTTTGTTCCTAGATTAACAGAGCATGTAGTCAAGGTATTGATTGATATCCAGATCAATGATCTTCAAAATACATCATTCTATTTTATAACATATCACAATAGATCATTCCTATAATAATCATATGAATGTCAAAACTAGTATAGATCTAACATTTTTCACTCTCTAGTGGTCGAAATCCCATATTCGATTGGGTTGTGGGTTCCCCAATTCCCCAACACATATAAGAAATTATTTTTGTTATTCTTCATCAATTTTCACTGATATGATCTCCTAAAACACATTAGATTACCATATTGGAAATCATGTCATTGATCTGTCATTACATCACTGATTTGGCATGAATACAGCTACAAGATTGGTAATGGGTTGTCTAGAAATTTGATTAATTGTGAACCTCAAGATTTTATGGGTGAAGAACACCGAAAAAATGGTAGAAATAAATTCTAGGAGAAATGGATTAGATCATTTACAGCCAATTATTATTTTCGAATGGATTATAAAAGGACGCAATGTGAGTATAAATTTTATTAAACATTATTGAATACTATATGTGGGATCAAGAAAATGTAAAATGGAGCACATATAATTAAAATAAGAACCAGATAGTCAAAACAATTAATTGTTGAAATCTAGGTCTCAACTTGGTCATATATTGATAAAGTTGTGCTTTTGTATGAAATTAAAATTAATATCATTCCAGAAATAAAATAACTCCTAAAACCATTAATAAAACCCATGCCAAAAAATAATAATATCACAATTATTATACTCTTCTCCATGAAAATTTCACAACAAAAAGTATTATATTATAGTCTTGTAAATAAATATATGTCATTGGAATCTTTAGTGGTCCATTTGAACTCCTAAAGCATTTATTTAATGATAGAATATATATATTTTTGAAAAATAAATATTTTATTCACAAACCTGAGAATAAATTTTTATTACAATATTTAATAAATGAAATAAATATTTTATTCACAATCGAGCAAATAAATAATATATATGTATATTCATGTAATTAAATTAATTATTTTTTATAAAAAATCAAGTAATTATTACCTTTGATATATTAGTGATCAATATATAACGAAAAAATTTTCCTCAGGGATGATGATAAAATTTCTTCCAATAATTAAATTGAAAATGAGTTTAATTAAGATACAAAAAAACACATATTGTGTGAAACTATAGGTTTATATCCTGTTGTAATTACATAATTTTATTAAAGTCTAAGATTACTATCCAGAAACGATCAATAGAACCAAAAAAAGATATTTACTTCACAATAATGACAACCACATATAAATTCTCATGATATAATATAATCTATTTACATTAGTATCTCATCAAGAAGGATTAAAATCCATTTAACCAACCTACAAGGTCGATATGACATTATTTTCCTATTTGAAATAATGCTTTTATTATAAAATATGCATTGAATTTAGGGAAATAGTTCCATTCCCTTAAAATGGACTAGATATCATATTCCATACACATGGAGGGGACACTAAATCATCTAATTATCCATTAATGACACGTAACTCATGAAAGAACCAATTTATTCCACTACCCCACGAAATTATATCATCATGCTGTAAGAAATAAATATTGGTACATGAGTTGTAACATGCATTAATAATTATCTCAATTTATAAGGACCATGACACATGCTCAAATATAGGAATATCTGATGATACCAAAACATGAGAAATTTTCATTGTCGAGTATGTTCTCATAATCTGTTGTCTCAGAGATTACGAAGTGAAAAATTAATGATAAGAAGAATTATCTATATACAAGTACTTACAACTAGTTGTATATGTATTAAGTGTCCCACTATAGTATGTTATCAAACAATGATATTTTATTTAAGAATATTATCATATCACATCAGTGTTATCATTATAGACAAGTATTTCTATTACCATATTGTTAAGAAATATTATCCTTTAAGTTATTACATTAGAGTCATGTAGAACATTGATATATATTTAATAGGTAGTTTTTTAATATTGAATATACATGCAGTCAGCATTCAAACAGTGGGTCCAAGGACACCTAATTTGAAATGAATATTTCATGATCCGTATTAGTGTAACAACCCAATTTTTTATAAATTTTATATATTTTAAAAAAAATTATATGTTAAAAAAATAAATTATAGAAAAAAATGATGTAGTTTTTTTGTAATAGACTATTATATGTATTATCCTATCATTTTTGAAAGACTATTATGTATCACATCCCTTGATAATATTGTAGTTTCATAGTGATCATTCTGGTTAGTATATATTCAGGGTTATGATAATGGCCCATTGTTAAATATACAAGAAGTGATAACTTGATCAGTAGGGTCTTATCATATGAAGCCCATATATCGAAGCTTCTTATGGAGATGACATCAATTGTCTTTATCCTTGTCCAATCCCAATCTAAGATACTATAATTAATCCTTATATGAAACCAATTACATGAGAAGGTCAATATTATCACGTGCAATTCCCAAACCATGGTCACTGAATGACCCTAATAATTTAATATCATGATATCAAAAACTACTATTTAAAGATATAAATATTTGAGCCGAAACCAATTGATAAAAATTGTTATTTAAATATGTCTGTTATAAATGATCTACTAAATTGGCATATATAAATATGATTTAAAATTTTTGATATACATATATATATATTATAAAAAATATTTATTCTGGGATTAATTCATAAGTAATAAGAAATATTGTTTTAGAATAACAATTTTATTCTTTAAAGTTATGTTATCATTAAAATGGGTTTTGATTGATTTTTGTTAGTGATTAATGTTTTAATTTCTAGAAATTTTAGAAATTATATTTGACATAAATATTTTTTTTAATTTGAATATAAAAGTTTTCAAATGAAAATATTTTTCTATTTTTCCTAAATGTTTGATTTTTCAATTAATAATGAACGATATAGATTTTGATGGAAAAAATTATTTACTTTTATCTTATATAAGAAGTCAGATTTTATTATTTGATTATTATGAACATTTAATTAGTTTCTTTAGATTTAAAATAATCAAAATATTATTTTAAAAAAATAATAATATATAATATAAATTTGTATAAAAGCATTACATATATATAAAGATATTTTTTTTGAAAAACTGTATTTCGTTGGGTTTTTTTAGGTAAATTTTACACTGAAATATGCCACTTATTTATTAATAATTTCAAATAATGGATAAATTTTTTTTATTCATTGGGTACAAATTTTCTAAATATATCCCAGTTATTTTCGTTCACTATGAATAATAAAATTAGTATTCTTTATTAACACAATAAATTGTAAATTAGATTATTAAAGATAAAAATAAAATGATTTGGACTATAATATAACCCTAACTATTGCTATAATTTTATTAAATGAAACTATTTCATCACTAATAGTACAATATTATTATTTTTATTTATTTTTCTCAATTTTTTTTGTGATTATAAACATTAATAAATTTTATTTAAAAATGAGTAAAAAAATTCTTACTTTTGATTTTAATAATTATAATATTCATCTCCGAGGGAAAATAAGAGGATATGTTCTGTTATATTCATTATGATGAAATATAAATGATTTAGCTACATCATCTTATTTTTTTTAAATTTATTGTTAATAAATAATTAACTGAAATTCTTAGATAATTTCGATCCAATAATGTTCCATGTTATGAATAAAATGAAAAAAGTCATAATAAAAATTAAAATATTTGTATTATTTGATAGGATTAATTTTTAGCACGAATTTTATAGATGAAAATAACATTTTTGGGATATTATTATTGATAATATTCTAATTTCTTGGTTCTAATGTTTCAATAAATAATCATGTAAATGAAGAAATTTAAAATCAATAATTTTTTATATTTGATGAAAATAATATTTTATTAAATTATATAAAATTAATAAAAATATTATATTCATATAAATTAGTGGGATATGGTTAATTAAATCAACCATGGTTCATTTATTGGTATTTTATAATCTTATATTGTCATTATTATCCTTTAAAATTTTGAAAATTTTAATATTTCCATAATTTTCAGAATAGTTAATGGAGGGTTGTTCCAAAAGATAAGAAGAGAAAATAGTCAAAACCAATCTAATATTTATTGTAACATATTAGTTATATCCATACACATCTTATATTCTAAATAAGTCTTATTTATCCTCTTGTAATTAATAATTAATTTATATTAATTTAATAAAATGAGAAACTCCAAGAGTTCCCATCTACTATCTTATAAAATAACATCTCTTATTGCGTTTACTTCACACATAAAAATAATTTAGTTTCGACAATACATTCCATAATTAAATACTATAATTCCTCCCCTCATTATATAGGCATATTTTTGGAAGAATAACACCATATATGGGTTGATGTTGTAATCAATGTAGCATTTACAAAGAAGATGTATAGTTTCTAACCATATGTTTTTGTTTTATTTATTCATTAAGCCCCTAAAATTATTACTTAACCAGGATTATATAAAAATAATATTATATTATATATAATTAATTTTTATGCCAGTTTAGGAATCTAAATTCATATATTCATACATGGAATTGAATCAAAATCATCATTCGCGTGTACAATGGACTACTTCCACATAAATCATTGTAATTTATTTTACATTCTCGCCTCTCATTGTTGGTTATAACGGAAGAATATATATATATATATATGAAATTAATTATGTATTTATAATAAGGAAATGCTATTATTTCATTATATTTCAAACATTTCCATTCACGAATGAATGATAATGTCATTCGTGCATACATGTGGACTACCACCACCACGATGTGATGTGATTAGTTTTTCATCACCAAAACACATGCCTGATACATATAAGTATAAGTAGAAAAATAATAATATATTTGTTATATTATGATCACTATGTAAAGAAATTATTTTACTTAAAATCATTCCATTATGATCACTGAAAAATGGAAGTGTTACTCATGTGTACATATGACTAACAGTCTCCATGATTGTGACATAGTTCATTTTTCATAATCACATTTCATAATTTATTATAAAAGTTTTATTGAGGTATAAAAATTATTATTATTATATATATCTGGTAATAAATAAATTTTTTACCAAATTCTACTTTCTAATGCCATGTTGGACTTATGAAATGAACCTTCTCAAAATATATGAAGTGAATTTAATTAATTAATTAATTAAATGTAACATGGTATGCGATAAAATAAATTGAATACAAAATTTAAGAATTATTAAAAATGCATATAATTATCCTTTGTTTCTTATTCAGTGTGATAGAGAAAGTATGTGTTGTGTTGGACTAAAGTGAAGGTACATTCTGGTCAAAAATTTCTATTAATGTTTATCTTAATGTTTCACCTATTCTTCAAAGTCAATATTTTTTTAAAAAAAATTACATATTTTTTATGGGCATAAATTTTTTCTAAATGTATTTTGTTGTCTCTTTTTCTCTATTTATATTTTTTTAAATAAATCTTTTGATGGGATTTTTTGACATCCTTTAAAAAATATGATAGTAATGTACTATTTTAAGGTATACAATGACTATATATTTTCCCAACATCATAGTTATTATTTTATATATATTTATACATGGTTATATGTGTTCTTAAAAGAAATCCTATTTTCCCTTTATTTTGGGAATTGAATTTTTGAAATATTGGTCATAACAAAAAAGATTATATAAATATCTGAAAATGATTTCTCATATTTAAAAAGAATGTGTTTATAATAGAATATAAACTGTTTTAAGACTGTGTTATATTCCTTCATAATTGTATTTGATGAAAACTGGTTTTTTGATAAAACAAGGTTAGGTGAGCCCATTATAGCTCTCCAATGCATTGGATAATGGGATGATTTTAACTAATTAGGTTTATCCATAAAGATTATGTTATACTAATGTGATAGTTATTCCATGCATAACTGTGAGGAATATTTCATTTGTAAGTATGAGTGATAAGATAATGATTCATGATGATATGATCATTATTTGGTAAATATTTCTATATTTTTTATAGAAATCAAATGACATCACACAGTGAACGAAATTAGATACGATATAAATATGATTTAAATTATATCTATGTGACTTTTTTTAATATTTAATCATGATTACAAAGAAAATATTTTTTTTTATTTTCTAATTTAATATTTCTTAAGAAAATTTTTATTAAATAATTTTGAAATGAAGGTGATTTCTTGGGTATAAATGTTTATTATTTTCAAAATTATTATTTTGAAAAAAGTAAATTTTTATATGTATTCATAGACTAACAGTCGATTTTTCGATTTTTATATTGATTACTGAGTTTTTTGTTACTATCATATATATTAAAATTTTATCTTTTTTTATTACTGAGTAAGGGAAATGGAGATGTTATGTTGAAATTTTTGAATATTTGTAATGAAGATAAAACCAGTTTTATTTTTAATGATTTCTTTTGTCATAAAAATGGTTACCGAATAGATGTGTTCACTTTGTAATATTTTGGCCTTTATATATGTTCTATGAAATTACTATCTAAAAATATAAATCATAAATAAATGTAGGAATGTATGAAAGTGAATTCGAGATTAATAAACTATATTTGGTATTTAACATGGATGGATCCTTACAATGGATATTAGAGTAGGGATTAAATTAAATTAGAGGTGGTTATATTATTAGAAAAAATGTTAAATGTCCTCTATAGCAAAAAATGATAGAAAGTTGTGGATAATTATTGTTATTTGGATAAATAAAAATTGATTATGATTACATGGTTAAGGATATATATATATATATTATTATCATCATCATAGGATTTTTTATAATTATTTTATTGATATAATCACACTGAACCTTTTTTTAGTAAATGGATTGATCTAGCATTCATCAATGTAACAATTGATATAAATGAAAATGTTGTGGTTTTCTTAATGACAAATAGAATAAAATGGTAGAAGTAATGAAAACAATTTTAGTTATTATTTTGCATTTATTTTGAGTTATGATTAAAATCACAATCATAGATAATATCAATGGAAGATGAGTTGATAAATATCTTACAGTTAAAAATATTTGATGACTATGTGTCAATAATTGGGGAAGAAGCACCTAGGAAAAAATATTAAGAGAATGAAAATTTGATTATTATATTGTAAAATAGGGATTAAATAAATAGTATTCCATGGAATCATGAGGTGTATAGATAATAATATAATGGGGAAAATAGTATCCAAGGTAAAAATTTAATTTTTTATATGTGGTGAGTCTTTTTATTAGGAAAATTGGTTTACTAGGGGTGTAATGACCTAGAATTTCCATATAATTTTTTGTAATTATATGGAAATTTTACGCGTCTGTGAAAATTGACGGCACATGATTCTGAGACCCGAAGTGCCAAAAATGAATTTCTGAAATAAAAAATTGGTACATTCATTAATCACAAGAGCAGGATTTCCTAAATTTTGAATGGGTGATCAGAATTGACAATTGAGGACATCATCGAACTCAGATCACTGATATTAATTTAGAGATACTTTCACCTCGATGACAGTTGGTCAAAGGTGAAAGATATTTTTTGTGTTTTTAATGATGGAATAAAATAAAATAAAAAAGATTATCATTTTTTTGTTGACGCCTCGACAGTGGATGTTATAAAGGTTGGGACTACCTGAATTAAAACCTCCCACATTGGTAGTGGTGGTGGAGATCAAAAATGATTAAAACCCCTAAATTCCCTCTTTAATATAGAGATTACACTTATACTAACTCCTATAATTTAATTATTCCAACACCCTATTTAATTTTTGGGAGCCAACAAAAAAAATAATGAGGCCAATTTAATTTGTTCCATCAATTCAATTGGTAAAACCTATCTTATTGGCACCTCATTATTTTGGGTGGAATCAGGGGAAAGGATGGGGACGATGAGAGATTTTCTAGGATTATTATCTCCAATGATGAATTCTTAAAAAAATGAAGAATGCTTCCCCAACGAAGAATGTTGACATTATCAAACAACTTCGGCTTCATCCTCACGATGTCCTCCAACGTGGGACAACTTCAAAGATGAAAAACTGACGAACTTCCTTCTTTCCTCACAGACATCAAAAATCTTTCATGGTAGAAAGGTTGTTTGAATTTTCCCCATTTTCTGTTCTTAAAGATGATTAGTAATTCAAGAAGGAATCATATCCATTTTCTAACACTCTAATATAGAGTGTGTCGGCCAAATGAACATGGCCTGACCTCTAAAAATATTTTGTTGTTATTTGTTGTGTTCTTCGTGATGAAGGTGATGACGCGACCACGCCGCCCAACAGAATAGAACCATAGATTATGCCACAACGGCGAAGGAAGGACGGTCGGACGAGCCGGAGGCTGGCAAAGGTGCAGTCCACGACCGCGCCGTGAGGAGAGGAGGGTTGGCCATATTTTGTTTTTTATTTTCAAATTTAATATTTCTTATGAAAATTTTTATGAAAATAATTTAGAAAAGAATGTGATTTCTTGGGTATAAATGTTTAATTTTTTCAAAATTATTATTTTGAAAAAAGTAAATTTTTTATATGTATTTGTAGACTAATGGTCGATTTTTCCATTTTTATATACATTTCTGAGCTTCTTGTTCCAATCATATATTTTAAAATTTTATCTTTTTTTATTACTGATTAAGGGAAATGGAGAAGTTATGTTAAATTTTTTGAATATTTTTAATGAAGATAAAACCGGTTTTATTTTAAATGCTTTCTTTTGTCAGAAAATTGGTTACTGAATAAATTTGTTCACTTTGTAATATTTTGGCCTTTATATATGTTCTATGAAATAACCATCTAAAAATATAAATCATAAATAAATGTAGGAATGTTTGACTGTTAATTCAAGATTAATAAACTAGATTTTGTATTTCACATGGATGGATCCTTACAATGGATATTAGAGCAGGGATAAAAATAAATTAGAGGTGGTGATATTATATGAAAAAATGTTAAATGTCTTCTATAGCCAAAAATGATAGAATTTTGTGGATAATTATTGTTATTTTAATAAATAAAAAGTTTTTATGATTACATGGTTAAGGATATATATATATATCTATATCATCTTCATAGGATTTTTTATAATTATTTTATTGATATAATCAAACTGACCCTTTTTTTAGTAAATGGTTTGATCTAGCATGCGTCAATGTTACAATTGATATAAATGAAAATGTTGTGGTTTTCTTAATGTAAAATAGAATAAAATGGTAGAAGTAATGAAAACAATTTTAGTTATTATTTTTCATATATTTTGATTTATGATTAAAATCCCAATCCTAGATAATATCAATGGAAGATGAGTTGATAAATAACTTGAAGTTAAAAATATTCGATGACTATGTGTCAATAATTTTAGAAGAAACGCCTAGGAAAGAATATTAAGAGAATGAGAATATGATTATTATATAGTAAAATAGGGTTTAAATAAATAGTATTCTATGGAATCATGAGTTGTATAAATAAAAATATAAAGGGGAAAAATAGTTTCCAAGGTAACAATTTAATGTTTTATATATGGTGAGTCTTTTTATTATGAAATTCGGTTTAATAGGGGTGTAATGATCCAGAATTTCCATATAAGTTTTTGTAATTATATGGAAATTTTACGCGTCTTTGAAAATTGACCGCACATGATTCTGAGGTCCGGAGTGCCTAAAAAGAATTTCTGAAATTAAAAATTGGTACGTTCTGTAATCACATGAGCAAGATTTCCCAAATTTTGAACCGGTGATCAGAATTCACAACTGATGACATAATCGAACTTGCAGCACAAATATTCATTTACAGAGACTTTCACCTCAATGATAGTTGGTCGAAGGTGAATGTTAGTTTTTGTATTTTTAATGAAGGAATAAAATAAAATAAAAAAGATTATCATTTTTATTTTTTGTTGAAACCTCCACAGTGGATGTTATAAAGGTTTGGACCACCTAAACTAAAACCTCCGACATTGGTTATGGTGGTGGAGAGAAGCCAAGATTAAACCACCTAAACACAATCTTTAATATGGAGATTACACTTATACTAACTCCTATAATTTAATTATGCCAACACCCTATTTAATTTTTGGGAGCCAACAAAACAAATAATGATCCCAATTTAATTTGTTCCAACATTTAAATTAGAAAAACCTATCTTATTGGAACCTCATTATTTTTGGTTGAATTCTGGGAAAGAATGGGGAAGATGAGATATTTTGCAGGATTATTATCTCCAATCATGAACGCTTCAAAAAATGAATAATTCTTCGCCAACGAAGAATGTTGAAATTATCAAACAACTTCGGCTTCTTCCTCATGAGGTCCTCCAACGCGGGAGAAATTCAAAGATGAAAAACTGACGTCCTTCCTTCCTTCCTCACAGACGTCAAAAATCATTCAAGGTTGAAAGGTTGTTTGAATTTTTCCCATTTTCTGTTCTTGACGATGATTTGTAATTCAAGAAGGAATCATAGTCGTTTTCTAACACTCTAACATGGAGTGTGTCAGCCAAATGAACATGGCCAGACCTCTCCAAAAATTTTGTTATTATTTTTTTTTTCTTCGCGATGAAGGTGATGACACGACCGTGCCGCCCAATGGAAGAGAACCATATTTTATACCACAAGGGAGAAGGAAGGACGGTCGGACGAGCCGGAGGCCGGAAAAGGTGAAGTCCACAACCGCGCCGTGAGGAGAGGAGGGCTGGCCATTCTACCAGCAGTGGTGGATCGCTGCATTGCGGCCCTCGTGCCATCCCACTACCCTCGTGTTGCACTATGGACCCCGAACCACACCTCCTCCCACGTTCCACCTAGTGCCCCCCCGCGCCGCACCATGGGAACCCACCACCCCGCATCCCCCACGCTCGAGTGTGGCCTTGCGCCACCCCGCAGCTTCCCATGCCACCCCGCTACCCCTCACCATCCCGAGGACCCCGAGACACCCCGCAGTCCCCGCGCCACACTGAATTAGCTCTACTGCCATACTGGGCCACCTAGTGCATGCCTGATCCAGTGGGTCGGGAGACCTAAACCAGTTCAGGTCAGCCCAGGCTGAGTCGGGTAGGGTCGGTCTGACTGGTTCGGACCAGACGCATACCATCTTCGACCCATTTTCATTGTTTTGGACATAACATTGGCACCGATCATCCATTTGAGGAACCGTCTGTGGAGTCTAAAAACCATGGAGCAAGACGATCCCTTTGGTATACCCCACCAGATATTCGAATAATTTTAGGGAATGGGTGTGTTTGATCGAGCCCGAATCCAATCGGTTCCTCGGGACTAAAAGGCTAACTACATACACACTAGGCGTCCGTTTGACGCACCGTCAGTTGAATTAAGACCTCTCGGACGTGGAGATCCTTTGGAATACGTCTTCATGGGACTTAGTGGAATATGGAATTTATACCATTGGCTTGAGGGGAATACTCACATAAATACAATAAAACATAGTGCGGGAACCCTATAGCTGGCTGTGACGATGTAATAGGATCATGTGTGGGTATGATGACGTACTGATGATATAATAGGATTCTGTTAGAGTCTGAAGACATACTGACAGTGTACATGGATCCTGTGTGGGTTTGACAATGTACTAACGATGTACTAGGATCTTGTGTTGCTCTGACAATGAATTGACACGGTACTAGAATCTTGTGTGGGTCTGAAAACGTACTAATGATGAACTAGGATCTGGTCTGGGTTTAACGACGAACTAACGATGTACTAGAATCATATGTGGGTTTGAATATGTACTAAAGATGTACTGGGATCATGTGTGGGTCTGACAACACGCTGAAGATGTACAAGAATCATTTGTGGGTTTGACGACGTAGATATGATGCTCTACTATCCTGGGTGGGTCTGACGATGTACTGAAGATGTACTAGGATCCTGTGTGGGTCTGACGATGTACAGAAAATGTACTAGGATCCTGTGTGGGTGTGATGATGTACTATGATCCTCCGTGGGTTTGATGATGATTTAGGGTCCATCGTGGGTCTGCCTCTTAACAGAGTAAGATGATTCAAGAGTTACATCTAATCAACTTTTCAACTGTAAGAAATATATATACCTTGTGGGAGAATTGTCTGTACATGTGTGGTACATTCCTTTGTGGAAATACCTTGGTGATATTATTTTGTGTGGTGTTCTTGTGTGGTACTTACCTTCATGGTACTCCTTCCATTGTGGAACAGTTGAGATTGAGATTTTGAGTTGGACTCTATGTTTCCTCAAGATCTATATTCTCATACATGATAATATAGGAATATGTATGGGAATATAGCTAAGTAGAGTTTTCAGTTGATTTTATGATCTGTGTGGTAGTGTTTTCGTTTTCAGTTGATTTCATTCTCTTTATTTCCCCAAGAATGAGTTCGTACCAGTGTGGTATATTCTTTATTTCTAATAAGAATAATTTATAATTTTTATTAAGTTATTTTTTGTTTTTGACAATAAAATGAGTGAAATTAATTAAAATTAATTATAACGATTAAGAGAAAAATTAGATTTATATGGGACTAAACCATAAACATGGAGGGAAAATGACATAGTAAATTGTCCAAAATCCAATTTATTTTCATATTTCACCCCTATCCTACAATTAATCAAATTATTTTTATTATTGGATCCAATTTTAATCAGAAAATCATTTTTGGAATACCTATTTAATAAATTTAAAGGAATGCCATTCCTTCTCCAATATAAAAAGGCACACATACCTCCCACATCATCAAAAAACTACATACACTTTTACTCAACCAATACCTTCCATAAAATCTCATAAAAATCCTTCTTACCTTCACATAATCCTTTATTTGGGTATAAATTTATCCAAATAACCCCATTGGTGAAAACTGAAAGGAGTTACCCAAATAAGAGGTAACATCTTTCCTCGAGATCATTTTTATTTAAATTATCCACCGCTATCATTTTATAACAGGATTACATAATAAAATCAGTTTTATAAAAATAATAAAAATTCTGATTAGTGTTCCACCTACACTTATATGAAATTCAACCAAATGGGTAACAACTAACAATTGTGGTAATTTGATCTACTACTTATGGAAATAAGTATTGTTTTTTCCACCACCACATATGATTTTTAATAATTATGATAAAAAATTTATTTATATTATATATATATATATTTATAATTTATTAATTATTCTATATGTCTTTTTATATAAAACAAACCATTATGATTATCATTTTGTGGGAATAAGATAACATCGTTTGTTGATATGTGGACCATCGCCTCATTAAAACAATTTTATTCGTTTACAGTATAATGGAATGTGTAAAAGATTATTCTAATAAAACTATTTTACCTATATAAATAAAATTATAATGTAATTATAATTTACATATATTTATTTATTAATTTATTTTCATTATGTTAAATACAATAAGTAAATGGAAGTAGTGTTCATGGAAATGTATGACCTACCGTCGCTATGAACGATCCGTTTTATTTCATTTATTTTTTTCTACTTGGGAAATTTTTTACCAATAAATCCATTATTATTAATTTGGATAATTTATGAAGGATTTTTCAAATGATTTTTTGGACATTAATTTCCCCAATATTTTTTTAGTCCCATTGTAATATTGAATTTTCTATAATAATGGAACATTGTATTTCCCAAAATTACCCTTTCCAATTATAATGGATATGTTCATTTATTAAACTGTATTACATTTTTCATATAGTGTGTATAATGATTTTAATTTGAGTGTCTAGTGAATTATTTTTAAATTTGTAATATTAGTTCAACATATATATTTGATAATGTATATTGTTTATTAATTAAATTAATAACTAGATATGAGGAGTGCTGTTGACATGAAATGATGGAAGGGTTCCAAAATATATATAGTCCCATGATGCTTCGATAGGTTTTCATGTTAAAATTTATTTTTGAAAATTAAAATGGTTTCCACCATTATTTTTAATATTATTGAGTATAGATCTTGATAACTTTTCTTATCATATTCCAGATAAATAACATCCAATTATTAAGCACTGCCTTAATTTTGATTCAGTATTTAATATCTATGAGATTTTCAGTATCTTGATCTTTATAAATGAATTTCATTTTCAATTTATCGATTAAAGGGAATTCATTTTTATTGTATTACCTTTCCATATTTTAATATTTCTTCAACTATTTTTTAAGGGAATTTGATTCAGGTTATTTACCATGCCATATTTCATATGCTCTCCCTTATAAGTTAACTGATAACATGGAATTTGTGTTCAGTTATCTGCCATCCAATAATGATTATTATAATTACCTAATTAGTTATTTCTCCATACACTACCTGTACTTGTCATTTGGGATTACCATTACTTTGTTTAATTTCCCCTGGATTCTATGAGTGTACTAAAAATGATATGAAAGTAAATGATAGATAATTATTGTTATTATCCATAAAGAAAATTAGGTCCAAATTTTTGTATTGATTTATAATCAAATAACCATGTTTTTTTATTTTTATCAAGGAATACTGAGGAATATGGTCCATTAAGATTCTATTTACTTGTATCTTTTTCTAATGTAATGGTAGAAATGACACCAGCTTTACGCTTCCTAGGGTGGTAGAACCATAGTTGGCATCATATAATGTTTATTAGAAACCTTGGGAAGATGATTTAGGAAAATATATATTATAAAATAGAAACCTATGGTTTAATTTTAGGAATAGTAATTAATTCCATCATAATGTATTGGTTTGATAGATATTATCTGGGTTTATTAGTAATACAACCCTATCTGGATACAAAAGGTGGACATGGTTCTGGCAGAGAAGTACATGGGGTTAAAAACTCTAAAAAGGTGCATCGGGTCGGATTCAAGTGTAACTTAGTACTAGAAAATAGGCCTTACTACATACCTAGTTTAACAAACATAGGGGATATACCTAGGATAATTAAAATTTTAATTAAAAGCTTTTATAAAGGATTTGAATATATAATGAAACTGAATAAACTATGTTAATCTTGAGGCTTCCTAGATTGAAAATAATATGTCATGATTAAGTCATATAAAAATAATAAATAGAGTTTTTATGATGTGATATTTTATTCTCATTGTAGTGTTTTGGGTTTTATGAAATTACATATTCTAAATGATAAAACCAAGACCAGAGAAGGACCTTTCTAGAAAAAAATGGATGTTGTTTTTTGGTATTGGGGATCTATTTAAAACCTTTGTAAAATAGATATTTAGTGATTAAAATTATTTCAAGGATGTCAATAATATTTATTTTTTAATTTATATTAATATTACTTTATAAAAGATAGATATTTATTATAGTTGAAAACCCATTATGTCCGGTTAGATCAAAGGACATGATCCTAGGACCGAAGGATGATAAGAGTTTCATTCCTAGTATTGGCCTAAACAGTGTCATGATTAATAATTCATTAGATTTAGTTAATCAATTTTATGAAAAAATAATAATTATTAACTATTTGTGTTAATTTTTAGGTTATAGATTAATTTATTAACAATATTGACATTAGAAAATAGTTAGGGGATAATTATTTTACTATTCAATCAGTTATGTATTTTATGATTCGTTAAAAGTGAAATTTAATTCTTCAGACTTCAAACATATTTTTTGGATATTTATTTCATGAATTATTGTATTAATATTTAATTGATCAATGAACAACCAAATGAAAAAATTTCATAAAATTTAGTGTCAATAAAAGAATTCATCAACATTAAAAAAATATATTAAAAAAATATTTTTCCATAATAACATAATTTTTGTAGAACTCATGGCCTTTTAAATAATTGTAGATTAATTGATTTGATGCCATCACTATTACATTGATCATTAAAGTGTTTGTGATACATTAACTCAATCACTCTAGATAAAAATTTACACATTTCATCAAAGTATATATCACTACTTCCCAGTAATGTCCTCGTCTTTAGAGTCCCAGTAAGATGTTAGTCCATTTGACCATTGTGCTTCCCATTCCCTATTTCCAAGTGGTTATTTTAAGAACCCTTCTAACGATGAGGTATTTAAACAAAAGATACATAAAACATTCTTTTTTTTGAATTTTATTTTAAATTGTGAGGATGTAATTTAATTACAGTGGTGGAGTATGAAACAGACCTAAATTCTAAAAAATCAACATTTTATTTGATTGGGTGTATGACGTGAAAAAACCAACACATAGGGGAATATAATATCATAAGAATTTATAATATAATTAATATTTTAAATAAATTTAATACATTTTATAGCTTCAAATTAATTCAAAAATGTGTTTTCTTATATAGCACTCAACATCGAGTTTCTTCGATGACTTACACGTACGTCCGAGTTTTATCAAACAATAATATAAAATTAATATATAATTATATAATATAATATTATATAACCAAGATAATAAATTATATTATATTAATAACGTTAATAAAAATTAATGTATTTTTTTATAAAAATAATAGAGAAATTCATATGTTAAAAATTAATTAGAAACAAAAACACAAACCAATTGAATATAAAAGATATATATTATTCTTTTTTCTCTATAAGAGATTTTGTCCTAATAAATTAAATTATATAAAATTAATGAATGATAATAGTTGTATATATATATAATATATATTCAATTATTTTTTTTTTGTCCAATTTATTTTTAGGCAAAAAATGAGGGCAATCCCAATTTTATGGATAAAAATCTATATATTTATAAATATTTTTTTACAAACATTTAATGGAGAGTCTAATTACAATCCAATATTTGGAAATTTTATACAAATTATGAGTCCAAAATATAATTCATTATATAAATAATGAATTATGAATTAGGTTATGTGGAAATATTTTCATTTTTCCAAAGATTTTCATTTATTGATAAATAGTGATAATTAATGAATTTCAGTAATAGAAAATTTTCCTAAAAATATTTATATGGTTAGATTATATTTATAATTGATTCTAAAGTTTATATATGTGAATATAATATAAATAAAATTTATTTAGGTCATTGAAATAAATTTTACAATGAAATTCGATATAAACACATCTCAATATTTTGAATATTTTATCTATAAAAACACACTTTGTCATAGAAATTGTGGGATTAAATTTAAATAAATTTCTGTCACTTATGTGATAAGGCTATAGATAAATGGATTGATATTGTGAATTTTCATAATTCATATTTTCTAATAAGATAACTTTATTTTTAGAAAAAAATCTTACTGAAAGGAAGTAAAATTAATTACAACGACTAGGGGATAAAATCGATGAACAATAGTCTAAACCATAACCGTAAGGGCCAAAATAACCTATCAACATGTCAAAAATAAATTGTTTGTTCATATATAGACCAAATAATTCCATTGATATATTTGGGTACATTATTTTATCCTATTATCAATGAAATGACATCGGAGGAATTCTGTTTTCCCAAATTCAGAAGAATTCAACTCTACCAACATTATAAGAACACACTCAACAATCCCACTTCCTATCCCAAATAAAGACTTAATAGATCAATAAATATTTAGAAAAATTGATCCTAAAAATACCTTTCATATTTCTAGAACCACCCTTTGGTCAAAATTATATCCATAAAATCCATTTGGTAGAAACCAAAAAGAGTTACCCAATTATGAGGTGACATCCTTCCTCAAGATCTTTTGTTTTCATTTAAATATCAACTCCTCAAATGTTACTATTCCATGATTAGATAATAAATTCATTATCTGAAATATTCAAAAAAATTATGTTCATTTTTATACCTACACATACTCACACTTATATCTGATGGTTTATAAAATTACCATTCGTGTACGGTAAACTACCACCTCATGAAACCATGATTGTTAATTCTTCATTTACAACCTCTAATGGGTGGGTGTTATGATTATAATAGTATTTAAATACAATATATATGATATTTAAAAGATTATTATTATTATTTAATTATTTTTTATAAAAAACACCCCAATCATTTCAATTTTTTGGAATACAATAACATCATTTGTTAAACTACAGACTACCACCTCCTCAAAGTGATTTGATCCATTCAAGTTATACATGAAATATACAAAAGAAGGTTTTAATAAAAATATGTGGGATATATAAAATTAAAATTATAATATTATTTTAATAATAATATACATTTATATCATTGAAATTTCTATCTTTTTTAATACTATTAGGTAATAAATGTAGTGTTCATGGTTACATATGGCCTACTATCTCAATAAGTGGTGAATTCCATTTCTAATAACCAAATTATTTACATTCGTATAAATAAATATATAATGGATATATGTGATAGTAAAATCATGGTTTATATTCTTTAAATGATTAATTCCTAATCTAATTAATTATACAAATAAAAAACAAGTCAAAAAAGACTTGACAGAATGTGTTATTAACACTGAAAATAGTGTAAAAAATGAAATATTAATAAAAAATGTTTAATAAGAAATTATTATAATATAATATATGATATTAAATATTTTATTATGGTTATATATTAATTTACTAATGTGTTTGGAATCAGTATACATCGGGTTAAATGTGATTCACACAAAAATGAAATGCGAGGTAAGGGATTCTACTCTTACTTTTATTTCCATGAGGCATACTCCATTTTCACCACATATGTAGTTGGTGTGGTTTATAAAATATATTTATTTTATTTTATATCATGAATAAATTTAAATTCATAGTTTTGGAGTTTAATTTTAGTATATATATTTGATGGGGATTACTATTAAAATTTTTCCATGTAGTAAGTTATTTTTAACAAGCTTTTTACATATGTGATATAAGGGTCACATTAACCACGTAATTATTCTGTATAGTGTATATAATCACCATTTAGATATATTATATCTTAAATTATTTTATGTAAATTATATATTTAGTTTCAATTATAATTATTTATTATATGTGGATTTGAATGGAGCGTTACCTAGTAGAAAGGAATTCTGTAACCCATTTTTGTTCATTCGGTAATATTACCTACATGTTGTCATAAATATTATAATATTATGTTTCTAATAATATTTTTACATCAATTATTATATCTATATTATTGTGGAAATATATTTTACATACATAATATATTCATTGATTTATTCTCATATCAACGTGGTTGTCTTTTCAAGTATTTACATCAAAATCTCATTTAGTTCAGGATCATTAACACATTAATTTCTACTAGAATAAATTGTTGGATTATTTTTTAATATACTATTTAATTTTATTCTCATCCCGTTATTCATGAAATTCATCATTAAATGGACCCATGTTTTCCATTATATGTCACTCAAATTGATTTAGATAATGTTTTTTAGAAAACAAGACATCATTTCACTCATTGGTCAGAGAACTTGTTTTCTTCAAAAAACACAGTTTCCATTTAGTTTTTAAAAATTGTTTTTACCATTAATAATATGATTTTTTATATATATTTTTACCATTTTTTCATTTACAAATTATTTCACGGGAATCTAATTATCATTTCTCGAACAAGGAACATTTCTATAATTTTTACAAAGAAAAAGTAAAGTTATTATTTCCTTCTACAATGTAGATTGATTTACCCATGATCATTCAATTAATGTATGATTTTAATTTTTAATGAATAATTTCAAAATAAAATGTTTTTTTTAATCAATTTTAAATGAAATGTTTTTATTTTCATAGAAAAATGAGACTTTCCTCAAGAATAATTTTAAATATCTTCTTCTAGGTCTTCAATGAAAAATTAGGATATTTGGTATTAATAAAAACCTTTTTATTTCTATGGATGGTTTATGATTATATTGGAAAGGATAGTATTTACATTCACTTTATTGATTCTTTTTATAGTCTCCTGGAAATATTCAAATTACTATGATTAATGATTATAGAATTTCATCTTACTATCCATATCATTAATCATGGATAAGTTCATTTATTAAATCATAGATCATTTTTAATACTAGGTTTACATTGATATTAATTTTATTATCGATGAAAATATTGGTAAATCCATATTATTTCATCAATATGGTTATTGGATAATTCATATTTTTTTTTAATTTAAACGATTAATTGATATGAGTAATTATTTGGACATACATTTATAGGTGGGGTTCAAAGAATATATACCCCCATAACGCCATGATATTTTCTCAAGAGAAAAATTAGTTTTTATAATTAAATAGGATTTTACCTATATATTTAACTATCTTGATGAATGTTCTTGACTCTAGAGATTTTCAGGTGTTAGTGACACGACATCCAATAATTAATCATTACCTTCTTTTATATTTAGTAATCATTATTCATGATATTTTCAGAATGAAAACATAAATGGATGCATTTAATACTAATTTAATAGATAAAGGCCATGTGTTTTCAGTTTCATTAATTTCTATATTGTTTATTCTGTATGGTTTAATTTAAATGGATTGTGTTTCCAGTTATTTATATTTCCATATATTTTATGAGATTCCATCTCATTTTATTGATTACATGGAATGTGTGTTCAACTAATTAATTGTTATAGTGATTGTTATATTTAATTGATTATTGATTCAGATTTATATTACCCTTACTGAGTATTTGAGCTTACCATTATTATATTCCCATTCTCCAAGATTCAGTGAAGTGTTGAATGAAAAATATTCTTATATACCATAGATGGAATATTGTTATTATTCTCAAAAAAAATCTCTTTTTAGATTTTTATTAATTTATAATACATGAATCATATATGCATATTGTTTACCAAGACTACAAATTCGTTATGTCCATTGGGATGTGATTTACCTTTATCTTATTCCAATGTAACGGTATTACCACATTGGATCCAATGGTTATAGGATCATATCCCTATAATATTATTATTTATGTATATTTTTTATGGAATCCCATTAAATAATTCACAAGATCGAATATTTGAGAGACATGGGATATTTTTATGCATGACCACCATAATCAATTTCTGGTCAATTATAGTAAGAGAGTCTGGGAAAATACTAGAGCCATATATTTTTATCAATATTTCTTCACCCATCGACCTATGAATATCTCATATACCATTTGGGATGGATTGTGCTCCTAATGGAAGAGATATATTTTTTATTAGAGATCATATTCAATTTAATATAACTGGGGGATGAAGCAGTTTACACATATAGTCAATAGTTGTAGATTTATTACTCATTAAGGATATATAATAATTAATAATATTATATAATTTAGATTTAATTTAAATGTATAAGGATAATTTGATATTCATATAGTCAGTTGCACATCCTTATAAATTAATGTTTGATGTTTTTGATATGATTTACATTAATGAATGTAGCAGATAGATTTCTGGTAGATGATTGCGATAGAATATAATCACTGTGAATTTTTTAAAATTAATGATGAAATTATTTTATCTATTTTAATTTAGATTTTAATTTTAAGGAGGAATATGTGTGACACCCTAAGCGTCCATGGTACACTTCTCTTTGAATAATATAATAGCTTGTGTTGTACGCAACCTCGAGTTCTAACACACCACAACCAATCAAACTAGCTGTTATGAATAGTAGTACCTACATTTTGAAATTTTATAAATTTTATCTTTCAAAATGGACATCAATTTTGGATTCGGAATATTGAATTTAGCCTAGGGTGAAATTATGGAACTTTTCAGATAATTTTTATATTTTGTTGAATAGTGGAAATTACTAATTTTTAATTAAAAAAAACTTTTTTAATCAAAATAATTTATTGTGATAATTTATACCATTGATTGTTTTAAAGTATAATTATAAAATATTTTTACCATTTTATCCAATAGTGGTCATTAGAACTAATTTCACTTTGAAATTGAACACAAACAATTGTCAATCATTTGATATATATTGTTTCTTAAAAACATGCTATTTTTTGTGACAACAGAAATTAATTATTAAATTAATTAATGAAACTTATATGTTTGGATTTTGTAAAATAGGCATCATTTTTGAATTTCGAATATCAATTATAGCTTAGGGTGAATTTTTCGTATTTTTCTGAAAAATATCAATTTTTGATGAATAGTGAAACCACTAAGTGGTAGTTTAAAAACTAATTTTTCATTTAATGAAACATTACCACTTCTGTATAATGAATTTCAAAAATCCGACATACATGGTTGTCATTAGGAAATAAAATTTGGTTCAATGGGATTAAAATAATTTTTTGTGAATAGTAACTTTTATGTTCTATTAAACGCAATTAAAGGTAATTAGTGAAATTTAAGGTAAAAATGATATTATAAAAATATAAAAATATCTTTACTCTTCTCCTAACCTTATTGGATGATTCATGGCTGACCAAGACAATCCATGGGTCAACTTGGGGACCCTATGGAGCAACTTGGGTAAGAAAATGACATTAATAACTTTTTATTTAATGTAAAAATAAAATTGTCACAAACATGTGTTGTTTTACTAAAACAATTATTACATGGGGTTATTTAAGTTAAATTTTCCACTATATATATTCATTGGAAATCTAATAAAATTTCTTACGTCATGATATTTTTATATAATTTTTAGACATTAAATAAATTAAATGTTTTATGAAACCATGATGATGCAACGATTACCTCATTTATTAACGATTTAAATAAAATGAAAAGATAATGTAAACTATAAGTCTTACACATGTCCAAAACCTATTGGATGAGTAGATTTCGAACCCTTATCACCTTATCCTAGAAATATATAATTGTGGGACCTCTAAAATCCGAAAATCACTTCATAATAATGTAACATTTCATTACTTTCCAAGAGTGCCCCTCCTCTCCCCTTATAAAAGGCCCCCACATCTACCACCTTATTCAGACCATAAAAACCATCTGGCTTAACCAAACTCTACCAAAATACTCTATCAAATTCCCTCTCTTACTCCCATAAGCCTCACTTTGGGTAGAAGTCTTCCCAAGGAAGCCTTTGGCTCAAATCAAAAAGAGTTATCCGATTTTAAGGTAATGTATTCTCTTATGTAATTTTGTTTTATTTTGGTTCTCCAACCCCTTAAAATCTTTTTATTACTTTATTTTGAAACAAAAAAATTATATTAAATATGATAGGATGTTGTTATGAGAATTATTTTATTTACACTTACACACACCTTCGTCTAATTGTTAAAGAACATACTGTTTCTATGGTTGGTGAATTTCGGCCTCACGAAACGATGATTGTTCAATCTTATTTTAACACCTCTCATGGTGGCCATTAAGATGTCACTATATTTATATATGATATATATTATGTTTATGCTTTCCTTATGCTTCTGTATTTTTCATTTATGGCATACCCTTATGATTTCCATTATGGATAAACGCGATAATTTAATTTTAGGAAGTGCGGACAACCTCCCCCTCAAAGTGATTTGAATCGTTAAATCCATATGTGGGATGTATAAAGGATTTAGTAAATGATATTATACATGATATTATACTTGAAGTATAATATACCATTATATCATTATGATTTCATTCCATTAAATACGAAATAGAAATGAAAGTAGTGTCCATGCGTACGTACGGCTTACTATCTCCATAAACGATGCATTTATTTCTTACCCCTAAATGTTATGTAATATTATAAATGACTATATATACTGGATATATATGATATATATAATACCTACATCATGAATATAATTCTGTAGATAATGGATATTCTACCACATAATCAACTTTTAATTATAAGAAGTTTATTGTTGACTCAAGTACAAAAGATTGACAAAAGGAACGTTATTAACTTAAATAATTACATAATGTTCATAACTTGGTAATAAGTTATATAAAATGTATAATAAAATTGAAAAATTTTCTTCAGAAATTATATATTAACTCTAGTTTATTATTCATGAGGTTAAAGAACGGTCGAGTCAAGTCAGACACGATGTAAAGGAACTTCTTAACCCAATTTCCATTCTTTAGGTTAATCTCCAATGTTCAAGTTATGTCATGATATTATTATGTCCTATCATGTATTTGTACTTTAATTTTGTGTAATTATTGTGAATACACATAATAGATCTATTTTATTTAATAAAATTATCTTTGTAAGGGACTTCATCTCAATATCCTTTCATTGAGACATATTTTGTTTTATACACAACTTTCCTTTATACGGTGTATAAAACCCTTTGACTTTTACGTTTATTCAATATGAATCTTTTTTATATGAATAATTTTACTAAATGAAAAAATGGAATTTTTTTTTGTCGTACGTATGTGGAGACAACAACTTCTCTGTCGCCATGACCATTAATTGTGTTTCGTCTTCCTCTACAACCCACAACATTTTTTAAAATGAAAAATAAATACCATATTTTAATTTTATTTTATTTTGGTATTGAAAATGGTTTTGAACGTGTTTTTATTATATAATTGTGTTTTGTTGATACCTTGTGATTTAATTGTGGAAATGTTATGTTCCGTTTATGCATGTCTTATGTGATACGATTATGTCATGGTTTATGGTATGTTTAAACCTGTTCATTTGATGAATGCATTGGACTTAATAAGTGACGGGTGGAGCCCGCTATATCTCCTTGATTCATCGATAGTCCTCATAAGACAAACTATTGTCTTGTAACGAGGCCTTGACAAAATCTTATTTGTAGTCTTGGCACGAGGCCTTGGCAACGTGGTTATGATACTCTGGCATTTTTCATTCCATCATTACGAAAGTGGTTATTGATATTGCATGTGATTATTCGACCAGTAGAATAACCATGTGAATAAGTAAATGGCATTATTTCATTTTACTTTTTCAATATTATGCTGAAGTTAATGTTTAAAAGGATTTTGTTTAGTTATACGTTGCATTAAATGTTTATGTTTATTTATGAATGCTACCACTATATTGTTATCTTTACTGAGCATCTGAGCTCACCCCTTTCAATGATTTAATTTTTCCCGGATGTGATGAATTATTTTATGAATGACCTGAAGGGATAATATGAGGGGACATGAAGACAAGATGTTGTTGTAGCTTTTTATTACTTTATGATGTAATGTAAAACTTATGAATGTATCTAGTGTTTCAAGGCTACTAAACTAATCGGTATTTCGAGACATGATCATTTGTGATCATGCCAATGTTACGCAATAATGCACCGACTCTAGGTAACTGGGGTCGGGGCGTTACAGTTGTTATGAGAGATAGTTTAGTACAAACCTTGGAAGATATATTTAGATAAACTCTGATTAGAGCACATTTCCCTAAGATAGTCTTTGAGGATTAATATAGAAGAACTTCCTAAAATTTTTGTATTATAGAGATTTTGTGAGTATTCTGAGCAATACATTCGGCTCTGGCACAGATGTACCTAGGGGTAAAACCCGAAAACACCACTTTGAGATAGACTCGAACAGGAACTGGTGCATGACAATGGGCCTTGATGCACTCTTGGTTACGACACTCCCAGGGGATATGCTTAGGATATTTATTATTTTCTTTACAAACCATAATGAAGGGTTATGAGTATATACTTCCTGAAAGAGCACATTTTTATGATTATGGATTATATCCATAAATAGTTCAAATTATGTTAAGTGTTTTCCATGTTTATAATTATGAATTTTGATTCATAAACTAATCTAGTTTATGCCACTGTTTAGAAAGGGCGCATAGTGGGAGGAATGGAAACCATATCAATGCACACACTCCATGTAGGGATTTTCCTCCTTCTCAAGATAATTATAGTTGGGCCAGAGATACAACTAGTGCTGATCAACTTATCACCATACTGGGGAAAATCACTCAGGTTATGAATAATAACCTTACTCATATGGAGCACCCTGATCCGCAACGTGGAGGATCAATGTTAGATCGTTTCATGAGGCAACAACCGACAACATTTAATTGGGGTTCAAATCCATTAGTAGTTGAGAAATGGATAAACTCCATAGAGAAAATATTCCATGCCTTGGGGAGTAGCGAGAAGGAGAAGGTTGTCATTGAAGTTTACCGCCTCACTAGAGATGTCGATCAATGGTGGTCTCTGATTCAAAAAACAAAGGAAGATGATGAAGTATCAAATAATGAATGGAGGGAGTTCAAACATCTTTTCATAGAAAAACACATTCCACATGACAATCAAGAAGATATGGAAAAGAAATTTCTGAGTCTAAGGCAGAAGGAGGATGCGAATGTCGCAAAGTATGAGGCTAACTTTACAAGGTTAGCGAGGCATGCAGCAGATTATATACGTAACCCATGAATTAAGATTGATCATTTCTTTGCTGGGTAAAATCCATTTCTCCGTCGAGAATTAGTCTCACAAACATCTCGTCATATGAAGATATAGTCTCATTTTCTATCAAGACAGAAAAGGAATTCTCTAAATCTTATGACAATAAAGTAAAGAAATAGAAGAATAGAACAGTGGAACAAGAGATAGATAAAGGGAAAAAGGGAAAGAAGGATTTTCCATTATGCTATAATTGTGGGAAGAATCACACCGGTACATGCCTAAAAGGAATGAGAGTTTGTTATAAATGTGGAGAAAAAGGTCACTAGGCTCTTGATTGCAAGGGAAAGAAAGAGGCTATTAATTTTGAATGCTACAATTGTAGGGAAATGGGGCATTATGAAAATGAATGTCCTAAGCGTCAGAGAAACATACCTCAGAAAAGGCCAATGGATCAAGGAAAATCTTATATTGTTACTACAGTTGAAGTGGAATAATTAATATATTGGTGCTTTTGGACTGAAGGATTATATCATGGTTATAAGAATAATGTGATATATGTAAGGATTGTACTTCAGTACTTGTTTTCTTCATTAAGGTTTTAATATGATGAAGGTAATCATATTTTTATATGTGACAATAAGAGAAACTTTACTTTGTTTGACGAATCTGATGATATAATTGATTTTGGAATTTATAGACCATTTAGAGAAATTCCGGACAGAGGTATTTTGGATAACTATAATGTTTGGAATGGATTATGTTGAAATTTGGATAGTATTTTCTAAGGTTAAAACATTTATAAAGATTATTTTTGGAATATTATAATACTATAGTTTTATGAAAAGGAAAACCTATAGGTTGGGGGATAACCCATCGTGTCGGAGAAAGCTTTAGGAATCGAACCCACAACCATAGTGCGACAGGACTTTATTACCTACCACTAGCCTAAAGGAAGTCCCAGGTTTTTACAAAAAAGTTTTACTAATCTAAATTGTATGTGTTAATATTTGTAACCATATTCGATTATGATAAATAGAATATTTTTGAGTTCTATTACCTTTTGGAGTGATAGATGAGTCTGTGGTAAAGATTTATTAAAGAATTAAAGTCTACATGACATGTAAGTATATTTCCTTACGTCCTTAGTAAATCTTCTAAATAAATTCCTCAAATTTTTGAAAGGTAACATAAAACAAAAATGTTGTCGGTTAACTTTTCCTACTGGGGAATCAATGATCGTTTAACCAATCACAAGTTTGTGAATTTCTTTTAGTCAAACATTTTCCTAATCCTGTTTTATATAACTCTCCATCAGAACTTGATGGTTTTTTTTCCTCCATATCCATATTTTCATAGAATCCTAGTATGGGCTATCTCGAGTGACCTTTTTACTTTTCTTTCTTTATATTAAAGTTATATTTTTATTAACCTTATTTTCGATGTGGGTTTTCCACAAAGGTATTTTCTATTTTCAACCTTTGGTTTTCTAATAAATATTTCAAATTATGAGGACGCAATTTATTGAAGGAGGGGAGAATTTAACACCCCAAGCGTCCATGGTACGCTTCTCTTTGAATAATACAATACCGTGTGTTGTACGTTACCTCGAGTTCTAACACACCACAACCAATCAAACTAGCCGTAATGAATAGTAGTACCTAATTTTTGAAATTTTATAAATTTTTTCTTTCAAAATGGACTTTGTTTTTGGATTCGGAATATCGAATTTAGCCTAGGGTGAAATTTTGGAACTTTTCAGATAACATTTATATTATGATGAATAGTGGAAATTAGTAAATTTTAATTAGAAAGTTTTTTTTTAATAAAAATAATTTATAGTGATAAATTATAATATTTATTGGTTTTAAAGTATAATTAGAATATATTTTTAACATTTTATCCAATGTTGGTCATTAGAACTAATTTCACTTTAAAATTGTAAATAAACAATTGTCAATATTTTGATATATATTATTTCTTAAAAACAGGCTATTTGTTGTGACAATGGGAATTAATTATTATATTAATTAATGAAACTTATATGTTTAGAATTTTTTAAAATAGACATCATTTTTGAATTCTGAATATCAATTATAGCTTAGGGTGAATTTTTGGAATTTTTCTGAAAAACTGCAATTTTTGATGAATAGTGAAACCACTAAGTGGTAGTTTAAAAAATAATTTTTTGTGTAAATGAAACATTACCACTTATGTATAATGAATTTAAAAAATCCTACATTCATGGTTGTCATTAGGAATTAAAATAGAGGTTCAATGGGATTAAAATAAATTTTGGTAAATAGTAACTTTTAAGTTCTAATAATCGCAATTAAAGGTAATTAGTGAAAGTTAAGGTAAAATTGATATTATAAAAATATGAAAATATCCTGAAACTTGTACTACCCTTATTGGATGAATAATGGCCAACCAATACAATCCATGGGTCAACTTGGGGACCCCATGGAGCCCCTTGGGTAAGAAAATGACATTAATAACTTTTTATTTAATGTACAAATAAAATTGTCACAAACATGTGTTGTTTTACTAAAAAAATTATTACATGGGGATATATAAGTTAAATTTTCAACTATATTTATTAATTGGAAAGAAAAAAATATTTCCAACATCATGATATTATTTATATAATTTTTAGACATTAATTAAATTAAATGTTTTATGACACAATGATGATGCAACGATTACCACATTAATTAACGATTTAAATAAAATGGAATGATAATGTAAACTCTAAGACATAAAATTGTCAAAAACCTATTGGATGAGTATATTTCAAACCCTTATCACCTTATACTTGAAATATACAATTCTGGGACCTCTAAAATCCAAAAATCCCTTCATAATAATGTAACATTTCATTACTTTCCAAGACTACCACTCCTCTCCTCTTATAAAAGGCCCCAACCTCTACCACCTTATTCACATCATAAAATCCATTTGGCATGGCCAGAATATGCCCCAATAATCTCTCAACTTCCCTCACTTACTACTAGATGCCTCACATTGGACAGAAGTCTTCCCAAGGAAGCCTTTGGCTCAAATCAAAAAGAGTTACCTGATTTTCAAGTAATGTCTTCTCTTATGCTATTTTATTTTATTTTGTTTCTCCAAATGATTAAACTCTTTTTATTCCTTTATTTTGTAACAAATAAATTATTTTAAATATACTAGGATGTTTTTATGAGATTTATTTTGTTTACACTTACACACACCTTCGTCTAATGGTTAAATAACATACTGTTTCTGTGGTTAGTAAATTTCTGTCTCACGAAACGATGATTGTTCAATCTTCTTTTAACACCTCTCATGGTGGCCATTAAGATGTCATTATATTTATATATGATATATATTATGATTATGATTTCTATATGCTTATGTATTTCTCATTTATGGCATATCTTTATGATTTCCATTATGGGTAAACGCGATAATTTCATTTTAGGATGTGAGGACTACAACCCCCTCAATGTGATTTGAATCGTTAATTCCATATGTGGGATGCATAAAGGATAGAGTAAATGATATTATATATGATATTATAATGGAATTATAATATACCATTATATCATTATGATTTAATTCCATTAAATATGATATAGAAATTAAAGTAGTATTCATGCGTACTTACGACTTACCGTCTCCATGAACGGTGCATTTCATTTCATACGTCTAAATGTTTTGTAATATTATAAATGAATTTATATACTAGATATATATGATATATATGATACCTACATCATGAATATAATTATGGAGATAATGGATATTCTACCACATAAACAACTTGTAATTATAAGAAGTTTATTGTTGACTCAATTACCAAAGATCGAAAAAACGACCGTTATTAACATAAACAATTACATAATTTTCATAACATGGTAATAAGTGATATAAAAGGAATAATAAACTTGAAAAAGATTCTTAATAAATTATAAATTAACTCTATTTTATTATTCAGGAGGTTAAATAATGGTCGAGTCAAGTCAGACATGATGTAAGGGAACTTCTAAACCCAATTTCCATTCTTTGGGTTATTCTCCTACTTTCAAGTTATGTCATGATATTATTATGTCCTATCTTGTATTTGTACTTTATTTATGTGTACTTATATTGAATACACAAAATAGATCTATATCATTTGAAAAATATGATCTTTGTAAGGGACTTCATCTCAATCTCCTTTCATTGAGGCATATTTTGTTTTATACACAACATTCTTTTATACGGTCTATAAAACCCTTTGAATTTTACGTTTATTTAAAAGGAATTATTTTTATACGAAAAATTTTACTAAACCAAAAAAAGGGAATGTTTTTTTTCGTACGTATGCGGTGACAATGACATCTCCACCGTCGTGACCATTATTTGTGTTTCAGCTTCCTCTATAAGCCATAACTTTTTTTTAAATGAAAAATAAATACCAAGTTTTATTTTTCATTTATTTTGGTTTTGAAAATGGTTCTGAAAGTGTTTTTATTATATCAATGTGGTGTAATGATATATTTTGATTGAATTGTGGAAATTTTATGTTTCTTTTATTCATGTTTTATGTGATACGATTATGTCATGGTTTATGATAGGTTTAAACTGTTTCATATGAGGAATGAATTGTACATAATAAGTGACGGGTGGAGCCCGATATTACTCCTCGATGCATCAGTATGTCTCATGAGACAAACTAGTGTCTTGGCATGAGGTCATGAAAAAATATTATTTGTAGTCTTGGCACGCGGCCTTGGATATGTGGTTATGATAGTCTGTCATTATGAATTCCATCATTATGAAAGTGGTTATTGATATTTCAGGTGATTATTCATCCAGTAGAATAACCATGTGAATAAGTAAATGGAATTATTTCATTTTACTTTTTCCATATTATGCTTAATTTCATATTTAAAAGGATTTTGTTTTGTTATACATTGCCTTAAATGTTTATTTCTATTTATGAAAGCTTCTTCTATATTGTTATCCTTACTGGAAATCTAAGCTCACCCCTTTTAATGTTTTATTTTTTCCAGGATGGGAAGAAGTATTTTATGAATGAACTGAAGGGATAATATAAGGGGATATGAAGAAAATATGTTGTTGTAGTTTTGTATTACTTTATCATGTAATGTTAAACTTATGAATGTCTCTAGTGTTTCAAGGCTACTAAACTAATCGGTCTTTCGAGACATGATCATTTGTGATCATGCCAATGTTACACAATAATGCACTGACTCTGGGTAACTGGGGTCGGGGCGTTACAATATGAGACCATGAACTCTCAAGAAAAGATGGATTCGTGATGAGAATGAGGTTCATGGGACCAATAAATGATAATTTGATGAGTCAGTATAGATATAGGTTACATGATATGAATTTGAAAAATTTAGATTGTTGGGTATTAGTTTTTAGTTGACACCAAGTGGTTATCCTGGCACTAATGTTTGGTTATCTTCTTACTGAATGGGATATCATACAAATTAATCATTACCAGCAAGTGAGCATGAAGAGAATATGTGAGCGTAGAATGAGGTTATAGAGGGACTATTTAGGTAGAATTAGGATCTTTATCTACATTAAGAGAACATAGTGGAGAATCCACATAGATTGAATGAGAAGAAACTTGTGTAGATGATTAAGTACATGTGACAACTAACATAGGGTTTTGGAATGCAGTTTCCTCCACCAGACCCTTTAGATGAACTGCCTCCTATATTGTGATTGATATATGTTGTTAGTAATCTTATTATTATGATAATTGGATGAACATATTAGGTTTACTATTTTTATTAATTTATATTTCTATATTTAAATGTATATGGTTTTTAATTTATTTTTATGTATATTAGTTTGGTCTACCTTTTTAGGTTTTTTATTTTTCTAATGACATTTTATTATTTTTTTAAATTGAATTATGATTATTATTCAATCATAATAGGGTATTTATGATGAAATAATAATATGATCCATATATTTTGTTTGTGAAAGACTAAAAATTTCATTGTGAGTACATACTAAAATATAACGTCTATTTTTATGACTCTATTTTTCACCATTAGATAATTTCAATGGGACACCGTTATAATTGACTATTTACAATCAGAACCCAATCCAATTATACAAATATATTAAATTAAAATTTTTGTTGAGATATGTTTTGGCTTTAAAATTTTCTTCAGAAAAATTGTAATGTTTTCGAGAAGATAGAATTCACTAAGAAGGTGGCATAATATAGTTTATTATAGAAGAAATTTTTCTGGAATCAATCCTTAGGAAAAGAGGTTGTGTGAACTTTTTTTATGGAGGGATGTATGAAATTTTATTACAAAAATTATATGATTCTATTTTTTTCTCCAATTTAATTAAATATAATGAATAGGTCATGATCCAATATTAGATCCATCAAATGTGAAATTTAAAAATTGTGATGTTTTTAGACAAATGTTTATGAATGAAAAAGATTAGACCAACATTCTAGTTGAAGTAATTTTACGAAAAGATGATGATTGTGTATATTTCCTAAAGATTATATAAATGGTAATGTAGTGAAGAATATTTTAGAGAATGATTCAGCAGAAAAACATTTTTATCAAGCATGGATGAAAATATACCGTCTATCCTTAAAACGGTGAACAATTCGAATCAGACAAATAAATTCATAATACTAACCTATTAGGTCAAACAAGATCTGATGGAGTGTCTATTGATGAGTTCATGTGACTATAAAGAATGAGAAATACGTATAAAGAATAAAAGTAAGTAAAAAGGGGATATGTCAAAAATTAAAGACATCATTTTGATATGGGAAGTTTAGTTGAATAGTAGTCTTTATAAGTTATAATAATATAGTCAAAAGTATTAAATGGATGATTTATTCCAGATTGATTCTTCATACAATGTTCCTGAACTGAATGATCAGATAGATAATACCATAAATAACCGATGGGATATATAAATTTTAATATGGTTGTATGAATTTGAGAAGTAATTAAATTTTATATTGAGGGAAATTCATTGGATTAAGTTCATCAGAATTTTAATTTTTGTGATGAATATGATCCATAGAAAATATGATAAATGGGGACCAAACAAAGTTGATTTGAACATAGAAATGTGGATAATTGATTACTAGTGATGTGAAAATCTAACTGGATGTAATTATACTAGATAAGTATTGTCTAGTTATATCAAATGGGGAATTGTAAAGGATTTCTAACAAGAAAAGGGTATCATTAGTGTGATATTGAGTTCAGTGGGATCAAAAATACAATCATAAGATATAAATATGAATTACGATCCAAAAAATAGAGGTATGTTGATAAAAATAGTTTGATGAACCCTCAAAAATGGTAACTGGTGGTCGGTGCTCTAGATTATTATTGTATGTGAGTTCATCATGCGTAGAATGTACAGTATGTACTGTTAAACAATGTTCTTCATATATAAATACACTAGAAAAATAAATTATAATAATCATTATATAAACATTATAAATACTTTAAATAAGTCGATACTAAATATGGTTTTTAAATTTTTTATATACTAATTATGATAATTGTTTGTTTAAATTCCCTTAAAAACATATTGGATGAAATTCAAAGACGCATAATGATTTTAATGAATTAATGAACTTTAATTAATATTTTGAATGTTATAATAACAATTCTAAAAAAATTCCAAATGACAGATAATTTCAGAATTGGAATTTGGATTAATGGGAAATACATTTGACTTCCCAACTGAACATTAGAATGGTTATAACTACATAATGGGGGTACAAAAATTCTAGATGTACCTCAAACAACTCTCATGTGTAAAAAATTGATTGTCTGGTGTTTTTGTGATAGTATGAGTTTCTAACATATTAGGATGATGTTGTGTATACTAGATAGGGATATATCATATGATGCAACCTCAATATGAGTTCCATCAGATAAAGAAGAATTATTATTTTTCCAAATCAGTTAATACCCATTTAATGTTGGAAGTGAATTGGGTCAGACATGATCTATAAGAAAGAGAATCATCAAACAATATTATCTGATTATGTAACTCTAAAAAAATTCTAGTATTAAAGAACACTGAGGATAATAAGAGGGAGTAAAAATTTATGGAGTCATCGGATGAAGAAAAACTATATAGAGCCATCAAAAATGGAAAACTCGACAAATCCCTTTGATAAACATTTACTTAGGATATTAATAGATGAAATTATAGATTGTACTAATTTAACATTTACTGGTCTATTAAATAGTAAAAGGTAGTTTCATTTAAAATTAACTCTTAAGAGGTTTATTAATGATCCTGACAGTTGTATATAGTTAAATTTGAATCTACTTGCTTATGGAATAATTGAATAACATTTTAATGTGGATCATAAAGGAATAACAAAAAGACTATTACCGATAAAGGTATAACTAGTTATAGAAATGGCTTATGAAATAAGGGTTATAACACGTTTTGAAATTGAAAAATACAAATTTTATAGTTTGGGGGTATAACTAATTGTGAATAAAGAGATTATTCATGGGGGATACAATGAAATTTGTATAGAGGATGGGTACTGACGGGTAGAACTTGTTTCTTAATGTGTATTATTTATTCTAGAAAATAATTTATTAAAACAATCTATTTGGTGGATTATAACACTATCATAGTGTTAGAGGTAAATAAAATGTTCATATAATGTGGATAAACATTCTTATGAAGTTAATTGGGATCACTGAATCAACCCTCTCCCTTGGAATGATCTCATAAATTGACACTGATGAGACTTTAACTTGTATAATAAGAGGCTAACAATAAAATATCCAAATAAAGGGGAAGGTGACTTTAAATTCATTGAACAATAGGGATGTTTAAACATTGATGGAAGAAACTATCACAATTGGATTAATAATATGTTATAATGTGTTATACCATGTGGCCTTATAGTTAGAGATGTTCCATCTATTTGATTTATTCCCTATAAACGTGTAATGAGATCTTTCGATAAGAAAAATGTTGAGAATAATGGAATGTCCCATAATTACATTTTGATGTCTCTCATTAATCATATATACATGATAATGGGGTATCTAATGATAAGTTTTTATTTTATAAGTTGACAAGTTCTTATGGGTGAAATGTGAATGTTATGGATGCTAAGATCGAAATATGGAGAGGAATATTAGAATATATTAAGATGGATGATAAAGAAATAATTGTCATATACTTTAAAAGAGTCAATGAGGCCATCAAAAATGTCACGACTCCCTCCCCACCAAGTGTACCCTTCCTGGTCCAGCAATATGAGAAGGGAGATATTGACCCCTGAGTCTCGCCTCTTGTAGGCGCTGGGTTGGAGACTAGAACCGAGGGTATAGAAACAAACAATATGGTAGGAATTACCCTCTAAGAGATCACATGAAGAAGAGAGAGATAAGATATAAACCAATTAACTCTAACTTAGACTGCAATATAAACGAAAACCCAAGTACACATATGTAATTCCATGAAAAATTTCTACAACTAAAAGGTGAAATACTGCAAGTACCCAAAAAAATTTAAAAATAGCAGCAACAACAACCCCGAATATCTCCTGAAACCCTAAGATAGTAGAATCCATCTTGATCTCCAACCTATAGAAAGTGGCCTGAAAAACAGTTTATATATACAAAGGGTGATTATAATAGTATAATCAATATAATACTCCCCAAAGCCTCTCATGCAACGTAATGACTGCATATTAAAGATCAATGAAAAACAAGTGAAACAAACTCGTCACCAAAACAGGTATACTAAGTTCCCAATATCACCATGGTTACTCTCACCATGTAAATCTTAAAGAATATATCATATAATAAAGAATATTAAGGGTAATATGCAACTAATTCCCCACAAGTTTGTTGCTTTTCCCCAATGTCTCATGTCCTGAGCATCTCTTTCCAAAGGGTATTGCCCACAGACACCTAGATGAACCACCACTATATGCACCTTTTGCAACAAAACCACCACATCCTCATGCCAACGTATCCAGGTAGTTTCTGGCATCCCCCACAGCTCGCATAACATGTATCATATGTCGGGTATTATAACTCAAGCCATTACAGCCCATACACTGAGTAAGGGTCCTAAATCCATGACAGCCAATACACGTTACACCAATAGTAGTACATCGAAAACTATATCCATAATATACTTCTGTGAATAACCAAAAGCCATTACATCCCACTACACACATATATGGGGAAATCTATTCAATGTTACATCCAGCTCCAGTAAATACCAAGAGAAGAGGGTGGGGCCAAAGGTGGTAGTCATCCATCTATCCTCCCATCAGAATGATGGGGAAAACACCCCCAATGCTTAGAATCCCCGAGGTGTCAGTTAAACTTACTGAAATAATGGAGTAGCGTATAGAATCACAAAAATTATAATATATACTATATCTCACAACCACACTATGGGAATTACCATGTCTTTGAAACAACAACAGCTAATGTCTCTCAGACTCCAGATATCTACATCTAAGACTAGGAATGTTATTAGCACATAACCATTTATAGAAAATTTTTAGATTACATCATTTCTTTTTTATTAGTTCCATTGTAGGTTAATTAATTCTTTAATCAGTAATTATCCAAGAACACGTCCACATTAAATTTCTATTGAATCACATACAAAGCCATTTGTTCTTTAAAAAATTAAAACCTCATCATTATGTCCCAGAATCTCCATCCCCATGCATTTACACCATTTATTCAATTATTCATTATAAAAATTCATTCCCACATTCCCATGCATTCTAGAAAATCATTATATGCTACTAAACAAAAGGGGGCCCAAAACGGTGAGTAGATGTACTACCCGTCGTGTCTTTGTTGCTTATAGCAAGAGCATATACCCCTCATTCCTTGAGATTATAAACACAAAAAGCATGTGGCATACCTCGCGTGTCTTCGCCTATTTTGGAAGAATGGTAAGTAAAACTAACTGCCTTGGGTAGTGGGGAAAAGTAAATAAGATAAAGAACCAATAGAAATTACCAAGAATCCAACAATCACATCCATCCCATTCCATCATCCATGAGGTCCTCCATAACACCCACATGCATAAACTGATGCATCTCTCTACTCTAGGCTTCATGTGCAGCGACAACCAAAAGCATCCATGCCCTCACATATCACAAGATCCATCCAGGAACACATCATATCACAAGAATTATAAAACAAACACCACATTAATTAGGCTCTAGGCCCTTTAACAATAAAGAGGGTAACTCAGAACCCCTTAAGGAATTATAAAACAATCTGTTCATTAATCCATATTTCATTAACATATTTCTTATTCGTAGGTTCCTAATTAGGGAAACCTAATCAATAATTTATCAAAAATAAATAAAAATGATTATTGAACAAAACTGATAAACATCAAAATAAAATAAGAACTAGATTCATTTTCATTCCTCTTTATCTTTATCCAATAATTATCAATTATTCATGGTTTACTTCCTTTAACAATTTCTATTATGAACGAACTGCTAATCAAAGCAATCATATATATATCACTATCTATCAAAACATGATGCAATAACATACGATTGATATCAATTTATTTATCTGCTTAAAATATTTATTTTTACAATTCCATTTTCATCCAGTGGGATTAAACATGCTAACGATGCAGTTGCACATAAAATAAAGAGAAGAAATGAATCCCCTACCTCAAATAGTTCCTCACGTTCTTTATCCACCCAATAGGTCACGGTCCTCCACTCGCGACAACTGTATCCACTCGAGGATGCCACAATACGACAACATCAACCAAACCCCAAGAAAAATCCCATTATAATCATGAAGATTACATGTTATAACATAGAAAGGGGAAAATGATGAATTGATCCCCAAAGAAATGACTATAAAACATACCTAATATCAAAGGTTGACCGATATAGATCAGTTGATTCCAAATAGAGCGGAACTGATCCGAGGAGTAAAGATTAATTGTGCAAACTCCTATAGGATGGATTGAATGGTTATAGAATCTCACAGAAAGAACAAAGAGGAAGAACATGGGAGAATGATATCTTGTCCCATTTGAAGATTTAATGGGGCGATGGTTTATGATGCGCTTGATTCCCCAGTAAAATCGGATCACATTAAACCACGTTGTTTGACAATGTAAAAACATCCTGATCCATAGAAATAATTAATATAAGATTTATGGCATTTGAGTCGGCCTTAAGAGTACTTAAAATAATTCATAAAATGTATTTTACGTCAATGGAAACGTCAAAGGGGTGAAACTGTAGGAAGCTGGAAACACTGTTCACATGATCGAAATTTGGAAAAGGAAACAAAAGGTCACCGTTAGACCTCACTGTTATAAGTTATAGATATACATCACCATTAGATGTTACCAATAGACCTCACCATTAGATGTCACAGATAGACCTCACCGTTAGAGGTTACCGATAGACCTCACCATTAGAGGTTACCGATAGACCTCACTATTTTGGAAACACTGTACACCTACCATTCTGGAAACATTGTTCACCAAACCTCACTGATGGAAACACTATTCACTGAACCTCACCTATGGGATCACTGTTCATGGAAACTCACCGATGGAAACACTGTTCACCAAACCTCACCGATATAACACAGTCCACTAAATCTCACTGATAAAAACACTGTTCACTAAACATCACCGATAGAAACACTATTCACTGAACCTCACTGATAGAAAATTTTTTCACTTAACCTCACCAATAGAAACAATGTTCAGTGAACCTCACCGATAGAAAAATTGTTCACTAAACCTCACTGATATAACATTGTTCACTGAATCCCCATCAATATGACACTGACCACTAAATCCCCACTGATAGAACACTCTTCACAGAATCCTCACCGATAGATCAATGTTCACTGAATCCTCACTGATAGAACACTATTCACTGAATCCTGACTGTTATAACACTTTTCAATGAATACTCACTGATAGAACATTGTTCACTAAATTCTCGAGATAGAACATTGTTCACTAAACCTCATTGATAAAACATTGTTCACTGGATTGGAAATTTGGAAAAGGAAAGAGATGTTACAGTTAGATGTTTTCGATAGAACTGTTCACTAATAGAACTGTTCACTGAACATGAAATTTTGAAAAAAAAAATATGGGGGATAAGTCACCTTGATCCACTAGAACACCACAAACACCATATTATCACAATGTAATGGACTGGAGAGGTCTGGGTCATTACATCATATCCCTATCAAAACATTCTTGTCCTAAATATTTCAATGGAAACCTAAAGAGACAAAAAAAAAAGAAACATTGTATGAACAACCACCAATCAAGAAACCTATCAGAAGAGAGCAAGACACAAAATCCATAAAAGAAATTAATAAATAAAACACGAGAGGTCTTACCACAAAGGGAACATCGTTACATTAAATGAGTTAAACATCAAACAACTCTGGGTACTGAACACATATTAGTGACCCACGTCCCTCGGTACTGTACTCCATGCCACCATGTTTCCACAAGACATGAACTAAGGAGATAGAACACCAACACAACACCTTCTCCTTGTGTTCTTGGATCTCTATAGGTTACTCTTCAAAGGTTGCATCATCATCAACATCGAGCTTTCCCCAATTGATGATGTGAGTGTCATTGTGGAGATAATGATAGAGCTGTGATACATGGAAAACATCATGTATCTAACCCATCCATGGGGGAAGTGCTACTCAATATTCCACAACTCCAATATGTGCTAACACCTTGAAAGGCCCAACAAACCAGGGAGAAATATTACTTCCAAGACCAAACCTTCACTGCCCACGATGGGGTGTCACCTTCAGAAACACATGATCCCCTAAATCATCCTCCAATGGTCTCATCCATTGATAAAAATATGATTTATAATGATCTTGTGCTTTCATCATCCTCTCACGAATTACCTAAACTATCTCTATTGTATTCTTCAGTAGTTCCAGTCAATGAATTTCTGACTCTCTGATCCCAATCCAGCACAACGGAAAATGGAAAGGACAGCCATACAAGGATTTATATGGTTCCATACTAATAGTGGAGTGAAAACTATTAATTTATGTGAACTCCGCCATGGGTATGCTCCTTACCCATGAGCCTTAAAAATGAAGAACACAAGAGCATAACATGTCTTCAAATGTCTGGATGGTTCGTTCTTTTGATCCATCCATATGAGGATGAAAAGCATTTCTAAGGTAGTGTTGAGAACCACAATATTTTTGTAGATATCTCCACACTCTGGAGGTAAAACGAGTATCTCTATCAGAAATTATCATCTTAGGGACTCCATGAAGTCTCAACACCTCCTCTAGAAACTTCCTCGACAAATCTTCCACTGAGATTGACTCCTTGATTTCTATGAAATTTGCTGATTTTGTTAAACGATCCACTACCGACATAATAACATCATGTCCTATCAGAGGTCAAGGTAAACCAGTAACGTAGTCCATTGGAATGTCCTCCCAATTACAATGAGGGATCTCTAATGGCTGGAGAAGTCCCCCTGGAACATGGTGTTCGACCATCACCTTCTGGCAGACTAAACAAGGAGTTACAAAATCTACAACTGCATGCTTCAGCCCAGGCCACCAAAACTAACTCCTCAAGGATTAGTACATATTTTTCATGCCAGGATGTAACCATAATGGTGAATTATGGAACTCCCAGAGAACCGTCTCGTGCCTCATCAAGGGATCAATAAGCAATCCATGATGCAACACTCGATGTTGTTCATCATTTGACCAACCATCAGGGGACTCACCAAAAACAACATAATCTCTCCAGAACTCTACCTCTAGATCTCCCATCTAGGACTCTTCTACTTTCTGAATCAGGGATGAGTGTACCATCATATGAAAAAGACAACCTCTACCCCCATCTTCTACCATATCAATATGTAAAGATAACAGTTCTTACATTACTCTCAAGGAATCACCAGATTCATGCACAACATCACTGCCTAACTTTCGGCACATAGTATCATCTACAACATTCCCTTTACCAGTAGTATATGATATTTCAATGTCGTATTCCAACAAGAACTCCATCCATATATTCTATCATAAGATCAAGTCACGCTGGGAGAAAACGTACCTCAAACTCTTATGATCAGTGAAAACCGCAATACTATCACCAATGAGGTAATGTCCCTACAACATCAGGGAAAACATCATGGATTCCAAATCAAGATCATGGGTGGAAAATTTACATTCGTGAGGATGAAACTACTGAGACCCATAAGAAAAAAATGACCTCCAATGCTTGAGAAAACAACCTAACCCCAGATGCGTAGTGTCCGAGAAAACATCAAACTAAACTCCCTCAGCTGGAAGAAAGAGTACTGGGGCACTTACTATATTCTTCTTTAAATACCCAAAAGATGACTGACACTTATCATTCCATATGAATGCTAGATCTTTCCTCGTCAATGCTATCAGAGGAGTTTCAACTCGTGAGAAATTGGCTACGAACCTCTTGTAGTAGCCTGCGAGACCAGGGAAACTTCGCACCTCTAACACTGTCATGGAGGATACCCAAGAAAAAAATGCTTCTATCTTCGATGGATCCATATATACTACCTATTGGGACACAACATGCCCCAAAAACAGACTTTTTGAGCCCAAAATACACACTTCAACAACTTCCATACCAGTTGATGTTGTTGAAGAACTCCCAAAACTACTTGAAGATGAAATGAATTCTCCTCTTCAAATTTGGAGTACAAAAAAAATTCATCGATGAAAACTACCAAGAAATTGTCTAGGAACTCATGTAACACAACATTCATCAATCCCATGAATACAGTTGTATCATTCACCATACCAATTGGAATTACAATGAACTCATAATTCCCATGACGACAATGGAAAGCAGTATTCAGGATATCCTCATCCGTCACACGCATCTGATGATATCCCAACCACAATTCGATCTTTGATAACAAACATTCACCTTTCATTTGATAGAATAAATCATCAATTCTTGGAATAGGATAGTGATTATTTATAGTAACTTTTTTTGAGTGATGATAATCGAAACACAACCGCAAATTGCCATCAGCCTTCTTCCCGAACAAAACATGTGCACCCCATGGGGACACATATGGCCGAACAGAAACACACTATAACATACTATCAGATGTATATGTAGCTCTCATAACTCTTAAGGTTCCATCCTATTTAGATACATAGATATTTGAGATGCTCCTGGCTGTAGCTCGATCCGAAACTCGATCTCTTGTAGTGGGGATAATTCTACAACCTCTTCTGGAAAGACATCAGGGTACTCCTCTATAACCCTAGGAAATTCCCATTGCTGAACCTCTGACGAACTCAGCATCATCTTAGCCATCATGGATGATAAGTGCCGAAGGTTCCTATGACCCATCTTAGGTTATCTCTCACAAAAAAACACCACATTCTCTCTATCCGCACATATGAAAATGACCTTCTTCATGAAGCATTCCATGATAGCCAGCACTGAATACAACCAATCCATGCTATGGATGACATCATATGGTGGTATTAGTAAACATAAGAAATATCCCCAAGAGCGTTGTTTCCCCAAAAATAGATCACAATATCTACATAATTCAAAAAAGTCAACTCGACCTACATCTAGCGTAGTAAACTCCATGGGCACTTGAAGCCTCTCTACCTGAAGTCCCAATGCATTGAAAAGGGTCAGTGATATGAAGGTGTGTTTTTCTACTGAATCTAATAGGGCATAGACCATGGTAGAAAAAAAGAAAATGGTACCTCAAATGACATCTGGCTCGCCTGAAGCTGGCATCGCTAGAGCATGAAGCTGACCATGACCTCCTCCACAACCTCTCTGACCCTGATGACAACAACCACCATGGATGCGCTCTGCTATATGAGGATAGGGTGTGTCATGGGTTTCTCCTCTACATAGGCCATCTACCCTCTACTGATCTAAAGCTGCAACAACTGGCTACTACAACCTCGGCTGGGACTGCCACAAGGGAGGAACCTCGAACGTAGATTCTGGTGCACGATAACTATTCTGAAAGGTCAGGAACATTCACTTCGGATGGCCATGACCACCAAAAGAAAAACAAGAGCATGATCCCTTGTCATAGGCCTGCATGTTAATACATCTAGAGAATCAAGATGCGAAGGGCTATGATCTACACCCAGCTGAATGAAAACCCTTACCCCTGAAAACCGGGAACCCCATACCATAACTCTACTTTGTGAGGAATCATGCCGATTACCCTCTCGTGATGATCCGGTCATAGAAAAAGTACTGTCAACATCCTTTGACCTTACCAGTACATCAAGTGATGTTTTCAGCATTAATGGGGTGACCTAGCACTACATCACTGGATGCAAAGCCTCCTCGAAATGTCTCGCCCTGGCCTCCTCATCTAGAAACAGGTTTGAGGCATATCGTAAAAGGTTCTTGAAATTGATTCCAAACTCTTGATCTTAGAGCTCCCCTTTCAAAGGGTAATAACATCCTGGAGACTGGACTACATCGCATTTAAAGAAAGAAACTAAACTCTAATCCTCTGTCGGAACTCCTCCCATGAGATCACTAACTTCTCAGGATCCCCAATAACAAGATCCACCACTGCCTCTCTGCTGCATGTAGCATTGTCACAACCAAGGAAACCCAATGCTTCTTCTGAGTATGAATCGAACTGATGACAATCTCGACCTCCTCTAACCAGCCTTCCGTGACATCATCTAAAACGGAGCCCTCATACTTCTGTAGGCTATGGCGCTAAAACTCTTGCATTGTCTTCCTCCAAGTGTCTGCGTCGTCAACCTCCACCCTACGGTGATCTTCTAGAACAGCCTGGAGGACATTTTCTGCGCAAACCTGACGAAGACGTCAACCTATAGCATACTTGTAAAATAATAAACCATTAGAGCTCTTAAACCAGGAATATGGAATTCTCAAAATTAATTAATTAATTTTTCTCTTTTATTCATTTTAGGTTAACCTATTCCATGTTATACCCATTTAAACACAGGCAAAAAAGAGAATGAAGAATGATCCTTTCCTAGGAATCTACCCTACAACTAGTATCACCTTGTTTAGTATCCATTGTAAAATTAAATGTCCATTCATTATATCATAGGGGGACCTAAATGACTATGTCTTAGCCGGTATCCATTGTTTACCTCACTTGATAAACATGAATGACATTATTTCCCTACCAACCCATGTAACCTCACATATGGCTAACTCCAATCTCCATCCTATCCCTCAACAAGAGCTTTGATACCACTCTGTCATGACCCCCTCCCCAAAAAGTGTACCCCTCCTAGGCCAGAACTTCAAGAAGGGAGATAATGACCCTCAGGTACCGCATCCAGTAGGCCCCGAGATGACGAATAGGAACGAGGGTATAGTAACACAAAAAATGGGAGTCATTACCCTCTAAGAGAACACTTGAAGAAGAGAGAGAAAAGATAGAAACCAATCATCTCCAAATCAGACTAAAATATAATAAAAAACCCATGTACACCTATTTATTGACATGAAAAAGTACTACAACTGAAACAGGATAAACTACAAGTACCCAAAATAAAGTAAAAACTACAGAAACCACAAGCCTGAATAGCTCTTTCAACCCTAATCTAGTAGAAGCCAGCTTGATCTTTAACTTGCTCCATGTAACCTGAAAAACAGTTCATATATACATAGGGTGAGTATAACAGTATACTCATTAGGATCCTCCACGATGCCTATAGTGCAATGTAAATAATTCATGATAATTCATAGTTAACAACAAGTCAAAATAACTCATCACATAAAATGGTATACTATGTTCCCATTCTCACCATGTCTACTCTCACCATGTAACACATACACGAATATATCATATAATAAAGAATATCAAGGGTACCCCGCTACTACTTCCCCACTAGTTTGCAACTTTTCCCCAATGTCACATTTCCTCAGCATCTCTCTCCAAAAGGCATGCCCACAGACACCAGGGCGAAGCACCAAAATATGCACCTCGTGCATCAAAACCAACACATCCTCACAAAAAAGTTACCATGTAGTTTCTGGGAGCCATCACAGCTCGCATAATGAGTATCATAGCTCGAGTAATATACCTCAAGACATTACAACCCATACACTGAGTAAGGATCCTCAAGACATCACAGCCTATACACGTTACACATATAGTAATACATAGAAAAATATATCTAGAATATATGTGTGTGAATAACCACAATCCATTATAGACCTCTACACAAAAATATGGGGAAATCTAACCAATATGCCTTCCAGCACCAGTAACTACCATGAGAAGAGAGCAGGTCCAAAGGGTGTAGTTAGTCATTCATCCAACCATCGGAATGTTGGGGAAATCACACCCCATGGCTCAGAATCCCTGGGGTGTTAGTTTCACTATTTGACAGGGTAGAGTAGCGTTTAGAAACACACAATGTACATGATATACATTATCTCACAACCACACTATGGGAATTGAATAGTCTTAGACACAACTATAGATATCATATCTCAGTCTCAGTGCTGCTATATCTAAGACTAGGTAACCTATAAGCGCACAACCATTTAAAGAGATTTATTAGATTATTTCATTCCCTTTTTATCAGTTCTAATGTACGTTAAATAATTATTTAGTCATTAATTAATGATGACCAAGTTCACATTAAATTTCATTAGTATCACACCCATAGTCAATTGTTCCTTCAAAATTACTACCACATCATTATGTTTCAGCATCACCATCCCCATGGGTTAACATAATTTATTCAATTATTCATTTTAGAAAATACTTTCTCACATTCCATAGCATTCTTAAAAAACATTATATGCTACTAAACATAAGGGGGATCAACATGGTGAGTAGATGTACTACCTGTAGAGTCATTTCCAGTTATAACAATGGGATATACCCATCCTTCCTTGAGAAGCTAAACCTGGAAATCATGTGGCATACCCTGCATGTCTTCACCTCTTTCGGAATAAGGGTATGTAAAACAAACTACCTTGAGCAGTGGGGAAAAGTAATGTAGATAAAAAAAATAATCAAAATTACAAGGAATCCAACAATCACATCCATCCCATTTTAGCATCCTTAGTGTTGTCTCCGACACCCACATGCATAAAATAATGCATCTCACCACTCTGGGATTCATCTGCTGCCAAAACCAAAAGCCTCCATGCCCCCCACAAATCACAACAGCCATCCAGGATCACATCACAACACAATAAGCAGGAAACAAACACCACTTTAATTGGGCTCTTGCCCCTTTAAAAATCAAGAGCGTAACTGAGAACCCATTATGGAATTATCAAACAATCAGTTCTTTAATCCATTTTGAATTAATTGATTTGTTATTCGTAAGTACCAAATTCGAGAAACCTAATCAGTATGTTATCACAAATAAATAAACATTCTTTCTGCACTAATTTTATAAAGATCAAATTACAATAAGAACCAGATTCATTAACATGCCTCTTTACCTTTAGCAAACAATTATCAATTAAACACGGTTTACGTTCTTTATTGATTTCAGTCAAGAACGAACATCTAATCAAAGGAAACATTGAGATCACACTATCAAGAAAAACATGAGGCAATAATATACAATCGATATCAGTTTATTTATCCGTTTAAAATATTTACTATGTCAATTCCATTGACATCCAGTGGAGTTAAACATGCTAACAATGAATTTTCACATAAAACTAAGATAATAAATGATTCCCCTTCCTCAAACAGTTCCTCACGTTCATTATCCACACAATGGGTCATGATCCTCCTTTCGTGACAACTGTATCCACCAATGGATGCCATGGTACGAGAGCACCAACCATACCCCATTAAAAAGCATGGATATTACATGCTATAACATGGAAAGGGGAAACATGCGGGTATGATACACAAAGGAATGACTATAGAACATATATTATATAGAATGTTGACCGATATTGCACGGTTGCATCAAAACCGAGCAGAACCGATCCGAGGAGTAAAGTTTGATCGTGAAACTTCTACAAGAAGGATTGAAAGGTTCTAGTGTCTCATAGCAGATAACAAATAGGAATAACAATAGAGGATGATATATTATACATTTTAAAAATTTAATGGGGCAATGATTTATGATATGCTTAATTCCCCATTAAAATCGGATCGAATTAACACACACAGTTTGACCAAGTAAAAACATACTGAGCCATATAAATAATTAATACATGATTTATGACATTTGAATCATCCTTAAGAGTTCTTAAATTATGTCATTAAATGTATTTTACATTAATGGAAATGTCAAAGGGGTGAAACTGTAGGAATCTGAAAATACTTTTCACATACTCAAAATTTGGAAATGGAATGAAAAGGTCACCATTAGTCCTCACTATTAGAGATTACCACTAGACCTCACCATTAGAGGTTACTGATAGATCCCATAAGAGAGGTTACCGATAAACCTCACCATTAGAGGTTACCGATAGACCTCACATTTAGAGTTTATCGATAGACCTCACTGTTAGAGGTTACCGATAGACCTTACCATTCTAGAAACATTGTACACCTACCAATATAGAAACATTGTCACTGAACCTCACCGATATAAATATTGTTCACCGAACCCCAAAAATAGAAACAATGTTCATTGAACCTCACCGATGGAAACATTTTTCACTAAATCCTCGCCAATAGAAACAATGTTCACTGAACCTCACCGATAGAAACAATGATCAGCGAACCTCAACGAAAGAACCTTGTTCACTAAAACTCACATATAGAAACATTGTTCACTGAACCATATCAATAGAAACACTGTTTAGTGAACCTCACTGATAGTAACACTGTTCACTAAACCTCATCGATAGAAACACTATTCACAGAACCTCACCGATAGATCATTGTTATCTGAATCCTTACTGATAGAACACTATTCACTAAATCCTCACTGATTGATCATTGTAAACTAAATCCTCAAAGATAGAACATTGTTCACTAAATACTAACTGATAGAACACTATTTACTAAATCCATACTGATAGAACATTGTTTACTAAATCCTCACTAATTGAACAGTTTTCCCTGAATCCTCACTGATAGAACATTGTTCACTAAATCCTCACAGATAGAACATTGTTCACTGAACCTCAATGACAGAACATTGTTCATTGAATTAGAAATTTGACAAAGGAAAGAGAGGTTATCTTTAGAGGTTACCGAGAGAACTGTTCACTAATGGATCTGTTCACTGAATTTGAAATTTGGAAAACAATATTCGGAAGAAGTCACCTTGACCTCCCAAAACACCTCAATCACCATATTTTCACAATGTAATGGACCAATGGGGTCCGAGCCATTACAAAAAACATGATAATTTTTAGGGATATGATGTATGATTATATTATTGTTATAAAATAATTAGAAGCTTTATAATTGGATTTTCTTCCAAGGTATATTGTATTTTTGAACATGGATATTTATCTCTGGATGAATTTCAAAATACTCTTGTAGAATTTGACATGAGAAAATAGAAATTTTTAAGAAAAAATAAGAAAATTAAATTTTAATAAATTATTTTGTAAAAGGGAATAAAAATATATGGAATCATAAAAAATCAAGTAATCTATAAGAATAATAATATTTCAATATAATTTTTTCTCTTATTATTATATGAATCAATGGGATATATTTTTAAGAAAGAGGTTAAAATTTTCTTAAAATTTTGACCTGTGTTAAAAATATAAATGTTTCAAAAAATTGTAATAAGATAAATTACAATGAATCTTATTAAAAAATAGAATATTAGAAATATAGGAAACAATGTTAGTAGAAAAATAATTTAATGATTCAATTCAATATTAATTAAATGTTTTTTAATTGAAGTTAGAAGGACAACTCTTCATCACACAAATATTCAAACTGTCATGATTTTTTAATTCATTTAAATATGATGTACCCCATAAAATAATGTTGAGGATCATAAATAATCAATAGTACATGAGTAGATTATAATATAAAATTTTGAATAAAAAATAGAATGAAATACTCACGTCATTAAGGAAAAATGATGTAGAAGAAATATCTAATATTATATATTTTTAGAATAGAAATTGATTAAAAAATTAGATGATAAACTGTAATATTAGTAGGGATAAATAATTATTATTGATGATATAAAATGTAAGCTAGTAGTTATGATGAATAATCAAATGGTTATGAGAATCCCAATGTGGTAGAAACAACACATGTCATGGAAATTAAGCATAATATTTTGAAGATATCTAAAATATAAGACATTTTAAAATTTATCAATGATAGTTTGGATGAGATAGAAGAATAATGGTAAGAAACAAAATTAATGTTTCATAGAAAACAATGTTAATGGAAATTGATGGGTGAATACTGCACCATAGAAGTAGTGATTAAGGATAAAACTTCTAATGATAGTGAATATAAATTATTTTATAAGTAGGTTGTTTATTTTCCTAAAAAATCATAATTGTAATATCTTATTAGAAAATATCATGATAATAAGATAGGTTAGGTAAAAACCCATATTCTACCAAGAGAGTGTGGAATTAATTAAGAAAGTTTCACTTTTAACCAATATTAGAAATGTTTGAAAAACCTGAACAATAATTTTTTTTTGTAATATTAATATCATTCTAAAAGATAAAGATAATTATGACACTTTTGGTAATGTGGATTTTTTAGGCACACATCTTATTCATGATGGTACAAAATCAATCTACCCGAAATATTTATGAATGAAGGGGGATCTAAAATGAGAAAAGAAGAATAAAACATTCTAAAATGGTTTTTTGTGGAAGATAAGAAAGCCTAAAAAATTGAAGATTGTTAAGGCCTCAAAAATTATGTTTAGACCCCTCCAACAAAAGAGATCTACTCTTTTGTAATGAGGAAAGGAAGATAGTGATGGCTTCAGTCCCACCTCCAATAGGCCCCGTGTATGCTATATGCCTTGAGGGTATAATATTTATATAATGGGAGAGATTGACCTCTATGAAAACATCAATGTGAGAGATATTATATATACACCAATAACACATGGTCTTACATATATATAAATAAATCCCAAGTGAGAATAGGAAATTCAATTCAATACTATAACAAGTTAAAGGAAAATTAAACGAACCAAATGTAAAGGTGGTTGTGACCAATAATCCAAAACCACTACATAAAATCCATTAGATAGTAATATCCAGAACATTATCCAATATACTATAGTTGACTAAAAATAGAGATTATATATATGTAAGGTGATCATAACAACATACTATGTTTTATCCTTCCTGATGTATCTCATGAAAAAGGTAATGAAATCAAGATATTGTACAATGAACAACAGTAAAACTAACTCATCATCTAAATAGTTATACCATATTCCTAGACTAACTATAGAATACTCTCCCCATGTATCACATATAAGAGAGAATTTATTATAGTAAAGAAGCATCAGGGGAACCATGATCTCTATTCCTCATTTTTCATCTTCTCTTCCACAATATCGCTTGTCCAGATCCATTTATCTCCAAAATAGGCCGACCTGAAGACACACAGTCATTAAATAACATTATGCACTTTGAGGATCTCCTAATCACATCATCACATCATCCAATACACTTATCTATATATAGAAACCAAATAGTGTATAGATTCCACCACAACTATTATAGAGTGTATCATTCATCATGTATTATACCACAAGCCATTATAACCTATTCACTGAGTATGTACCTTATACATTATATCCTATACCTGTCATACTAATAATAATCCATTTGATACTATATCCAGTAATATAACTGTGTAACATTCCCACAATCTATCATAGGCCTCTAAACATATTTAATGAGAAATCTGACCATTATGCTTACCAATACAAGTAGCTACCAAGTGAAGAGAGTGGGGATAAAATGGTAGTCAGCCATCCATCCTCACATCAGGATGTTGGGGAAAACACCCTTCCTGAATCCATTGGGTATTTTTATCACTAAATGGCATGGATGGATAAGCATATGAAATCACAGTATATAAATTTTATAATATACCGAAAATCATCATTATGGGCATATACTAGCCTTAGATTCAAGTGTAGATAACATCACTCAAACTCCCAGTTATAACTATTAAGACTATATGTCTTATAATCACATAATCATATTATAGAGATATATGAATTAATTCATTCCATTTCATCATTCTTTTAGGTTATTTAATTTAATTTACATTAATTAATAATTAAATGTAATTCATATAACATTAAATTGATCATCATTAAATTTCTATTACCTCCAAGCATAATCCAAACGGATTCCACCATTTAGGAAGCTTTACATCTTTACATCATTTTCATTCAATAAACACCAACCCCATGGGTTGAAAATTCTTTAATTTAATATTATAATAATTATATAATTTTAGTACATGGTGAATAAAAATCCTAATATACCATGAAGATGAAACATAAAACCAAGAACACCCAGATATCTGAAATAGTGGAGAAAAATATTAGATAAAACAAGCAAGTGGTCCATCAACACGAAAACAGATTGACAAGAGAGAATACATACTCATTGTTTCACATCAATTGATATGACTAGATTCAACATATTAAATAATATATAGTTAAATATATGAAACCAACATGAAGACTAAATTGTATCTCTCTATCACATGTGTCAACTTCTACCACTTCATCGAATAATCCTCACCCACATCACTTTATTCATCATAGGCTCATAATACATTTGGTCACCCCAGCCCACATCACATCATCCATACAAGGATCATACGACATATTCTCATGTCACAATTAATTCTAATGTTCACAATTGTTTCATGTCATTAAATCATTAAGAATCAAAAAAGCACCAGGATCATAGAAATCAAGGCCCTAAAACAAAAAAAATATAGTCTTGTCACATAAATTATCTCCTTATAATGACACTAAATGTTATAAATAAAATATTACAAGACATTTATTTTATTATATGATTATATAATATGGCTCTATTAAAATGCAAATATTCATATTTATTATGTCCTATTATATTTAATTTATAATTAATAATCATTATCATTGTTAATATTATCAATGAATAATTATCATATGATTATTAAAAATATTGTGTTTTAACATATACAATTGTAACAAAAAAATGTGATTGATTAGAATAGTAGAATAGTACCATATCAATCGAATTTATTAAATATTCGAAGAGAGATGTAATTTCATGGATTCCCCATGCATAATCCCAATCTTATATTTAATTACATAATCATGAGAGAAATTGTTTACAAGATTATTTCATGCTCATTGAGATCATGACCCAAACCTGGTTCCCAGAAAACCCCAATGAAAGTCCAAAAATCTTCCACCTTACTCTCAAAGAGTTAACTAGTGTATTAAAAATTTATCTATCCAGACCATGTCACTATGAATATGTATAATACTATTTAGAGAATTATGATTATATTTTAATCCTATAATAATTACATTATAAATGTTTTTTATTTCATTACAAAAACACATAAATAGTATTTTTGGGATGTATTAAAATAAGAAATATAATTTTCTGAAATAATTTATTTTTTGAATCAATTAAATTTTAATATAACATTAATATAAATTATTTTATTTAACATAAATGATCATAATGTTTTTATGATGTGATATATATTTTTTATAATGGTTTCAAAAACATTAATTCTGAAAAGCCAATCATTTATCTCTAAATGTCAGTTATTATTTTAAAATTAAAATATCAAAAATTTATAAACTTATTTAGATAAAAAGAATATTCTTTTTGTTAAAAAAATGTAAATATTAACCAACAATAATATTTCATAATTTTTTGAGACATTTACATTTTTCGATAAAAATAAAATAAATTTTAAATATACGTTGAGTATTATGACATCGTAATGAACCAAAATTTATGAAATAAATATATTAAATAGTATCAAAGGCAAAATATACGTTTTACCATTAAAATTATGTTATTATATTTCTATTGGATTCATTTTATAAACCTAGTATGAATCCTTCAAATCATATAATATATTTTAGGGTTTCAAAATCAATTCTTTAGGTGTATGAATGACACTAACCAAAGAAAAGTAATTATTTTATTATTATTTTCCATTTACCATATAAAATAATTTATATGTCACCAATTATTAGGATAACATGGTCGTGAACCATGACCTGGTTTGAGGATTTTGTTTTTTTGTTATATAGAGTCCAAAACCTAAAAGACAACGAAATCCCCTTAATTTCCAATATAAACCCATCAAAGAAAACATTTATCATCAAATAAATCCCTTTTATTGATTACAATATCTTCTTTCCACTCAATAGAGTCCTCCCAAGGATAAGATATCTTCCATGAAGAACCTCCAATCATTTTTTAGTTACACACTTTTGCAAGGGCTCTTCCACTCTCTTTTTTTATCGAGAAATTAATTATGTTATGTTGATGAATTTCATTTTTATTTTATGGGGATATATAATTAATTATTGTACATACATTTCGTTCATACGTATATATAATTATATATTCATTTATGTATCAATAATATTTCCTAAATCCTTTACGTACACCAATTACTATGCTGAAATTTTTTAAGAGATTTTTCACTTCCCATTTCCAATCAACAACATATTTCATGAATTTTATCTAAAATTTTATTTTATATTTATAATATATATTATTACATATCCATATTACTGTAAATTTGACTTATAAATTATTATATCTCCTTTCAATCTTTCCCTATTAATTATTGTTTCATTCTTCATTAGGAATTTTATTTCTATTTTTTAATTTCATGACATATTTATAAATGTAAATATTACTGACCATTTTATGCCTATGTTATGATATACCCCATTCTCTCTCATTAACCTCTTTTTATGAATCTTTATGTGACATCGTTATGCTGCTGAAATTTGATCGATATCTTTGTAATGGCCCAGACCTCTCTGGTCCATTCCATTGTGAAATGTGATGCTGGTGGTGTGTCGGCTGGTCAAGGTGCCTTGGGGGTGAGTTTGGGTGGAATTTTAAGTATATATAAAGGGCAATATCTTTCGCACGGTTGGTGCACATTTTGGCTAAACCGTATGGCCAAACAGTGCAAAGTTGTTGTTGCAGGCAGTGGCTAATGCACAGTTAGAGAAAGGTTTGGCTAACCGTGCAGACTAACTGTGTGAGGAGTGTTTGGCGAAGCAGATTCTAACGCACGGTTAGCGCATGGTTTGATAAACCGTGTGGAATAACCATGCGAGCACTTAATGTTAGATCCTAAAATTGTGGATCTGAGCTATTTTTCCTCTAAATGGATTTTTTAAACCCCTAAGCAGCCATAACTCAGGATAACCTTACTTGGAGGTAGAATAACCCCTTCCAAGCGTTTTAGAGTCGTCCTAGTGGCTTTTCATGGAGAATTGAAGCCAGTTCCTTGAAGTATGTGATCGTTCTTAATTGTTTCCTTAGATCTACTTAGATCTAATTGTAACAGCCCGAGATTTGATGAAAAATATTCTTTTTTTTATTTCACTAATGTCTTGTGTTGTACGCAACACCAAAAGGAGCTTGCACAACACACATCCTTGACTTTCCTTTCATTACACGCAATCGCGACCTTCCTCGATAGCGTGTGTAGTACGCAATACCGTGTTTCACTAAACAACGATTTGCTATTAAAATATTATTATAACTAGCCGTTATGAATAGTAATAACCACCTTTTAAAATTTTAAAAATTTTAGCTCTCAAAATGGACTTCATTTTTGGATTCGGAGTATCGAATTTAGCCTAAGGTGAAATTTTGGTACTTTTCAGATAACTTTCATATTCTGATGAATAGTGAAAATTACTAAATTATAATTAAAAACATATTTTTTAATCAAAATAATTAATAGTGATAAGTTATTAATTTGAGTTGTTTTAAAGTATATTTATAATATATTTTTACAATTTAATACAATGTTGGTCATTGTATGTAATTTCACATTTAAACCAGACATAAACAAGTGTTAATCTTTTGATAGATATTGTTTCTTAAAAACACGCTATTTGTTTTAACAGCGGGATTTAATTATAAAATTAATTAATGGAACTTCTATGTTATGAATTTGGTAAAATAGACTTCATTTTTTGAATTCGGAATATGAAATATATCTTAGGATGAAATTTTGGTATTTTTCTGAAAACTTTCAATTTTTGATGAATAGTGAAACCACTAAATGGTAGGTTAAAAACTGAATTTTGCATAAAACATAATTTTACCGCTTCTGTGAATGTAATTTCTAAAATTCGAGAGACACAGTTAATATCAAGGACTAAAATGTGGTTCAATGAGATGAAAATAATTTTTGATGAATAGTAACTTTTTACTTTTTTAACCACGGTTAAAAGTAAATAGGGTAATTAAGGGTAAAAATGATATTATTATTACCCTAACACATATCCTAATTCTGTTGGATAAGTGAAATTCGATCAAAAACAAACTTAGGAATAAAATATGACCATTTAGTCCACTTGGATTAGATTATGACATTTAATATTATTTTATTTAATGAATAGTTAAAATAGTTAAAATCAAAGTTTAATAACTAAAACATTTTTAATATGGGGTTATACAAAGGATAAATTCGACTATAAATATTAATTAGAAAGCTAAAAATATTTCCTACATAAAGATAGTTTATTTATAAATTTTAGATTTTATATAAATTAATTTATTAATGACACAACGATGATGTAGTAATTACCCTTTTAAGGAAATATTAACATAATAGATGTTATAAATGCTCAAATGAATGTAATTTGAGAGTTTTTATGAATTAAAATAATTTTATAGGTTACTATGATATATTATTGTTGATTTAATCAACTTGGTTTGAACATATAATTCTGTTATGACTTTCACAAAAATCATATATCAAATAGTGTCAAAATTGACACAAAATAGTTTTTAAATCAAATATTATATTATTAATTGTTATTTTATTCCTAAAAATCTAAGGATCGGCCAAATGACTTAGATAAGGATATATATATTAATAATAAACAATTTGGGGTTCGGTTGGCATGTTATAGTAAGTGTATTAACCATATAGTGAAAGAAAACAAAAAGACACGGTAAAAGTTAAATTATTTAACATAGAGTTAAATCTAATTGATAAGGTTAAAATAATACCCTAAACTTGTCTAAATCCTATTGGATGATAGGATTTCGACCCATCCCCACTTTAGATTCGAAATAAGACCCTTTGGAACCATTATAAACCGATTTTGACTTTAATATAAAATAATATTTTGAGATATTCCTAAGGTGCCCCTCTCCTCCCTTATAAAAGGGTACCTCCTCCCCCTCCTCCTCACACCAATTTGAGCACTCAATCTCGGCCAACCCCTGACAAAATCCCTTCTCCACTTCCCTAGAATAATCCTAGAGGTCCTGGTCTTCTTCCAAGACCAATCTTAGTTCCCTAAGTGGAGGATTCAAAGAGGCGTTTCAAAGAAGAGGTAGTATCCATTACCGATCTTTTCAATTTTCTTTCTTCTTCAACTTCTTATTCTCTAGTTGTTTCATGATAAATTAATAACATCAGTATTTCTTATATACTTATATGTTATTATAAATATGAAACAACTCTAATTAACCTTCTATCCATCCTACGGAAAAAGGAAATCACCGCCCGTGCGTACGTACGGAATTCTGTCTCCACGTTGTGGTGTAATCTATTTTCCACCACCACCATAATTGGATGGGTATAATGGTTTAATGAGTAACTATATATGATTATTATAATTTGATATTGATACTGAAATAGTATACTTACACTTCAACACAATTCCACGACCATGGTAATGATATCATCGCTCGTGCGTACGTACGGACTACCGTCTCCACGACGCGATGAGATTCATTCTCAATGATTAACCATTCATGAATGATTATAAAGTATATATAATAAGTACTAATGAAATATATGACATAATAATGATACTGGAATTATTTATATGTATGTCATCTACTTAATTCCATTCAATTCAATAAGGAAATGAAAACAGCGTTCATGCGTACGTACGGACTACCGTCTCCATGAACGGTGTATTTCTTTCCATTTACTGATTTATTATATATGTATATTCTGAATATATATATATAAATCATGTTTTATATTCTGGAATTAAGTAATCATGATCTAATTAATCATATGAATAATTACAAGTTAAAAACACGAACGACAAATGAGACGATTTTACCCAAAACGCTACTTTAGCATGAATTTACAAATAAACGGGTAATATAAAGTCATAAGTGGATCATATATGATATAATAAAAATGAATATGATTCTCGAATAAGTCAATAACATGATTTAAATCATTATACAGGAGGTTCGGACACATTCAAAGCAAGTTGGACCTAAGGTAAGGGAAAATATCACAATCTCACTTTTATCCGAGATTGTTTTTACTTTGGTAATTACTGGGATGTATTTTATCATCCACATCCTTGTTCCCTCAATATGTAATATTATTTACATCCTTATAAAATAGTTTATATCGAATTTTACCCTTCGTTGAGTTTTTAGTAAAAGATATGAAAGGAATATTTTGTCGTTTTTCGTACGATGTACTTTTTGACTTTTCCGACAAAAGTATGAAGAATGTTTTTTTAACTTATACGACATGAATGGATTTTTAAAACATTATTTCCAAGAAGCTTACTTTACAAGTTTTCAAGTGTATTTTTAATCAACTTCTTTTATTTTAAAGTCGTATGACATGTTATGAAAGGAAAAAAAATTTGAAGAAGAAAGGATATTTTCCTCAAGAATGTAGTTCAAGTGTTTTATCAAAATTATTTTCCATCTAAGATAATAAAGGGTTCTGTTTTTATCCCTTTTGTTACATTGATTTTATTATGTTTTGATGGAATTATTTTTATGAATTCCTTTATCATATATGAATTGTTTTATGATGTCATGATGTTTAAGAATCCCATTTTTATTACATGGGTTATGATGTATGGTTTATGATTTTGTGGCACACATAAGAATGGTATCATTATGAGTTGGGTGGTACCTATTTCTCCCTCCAATGAATTGGGTAAAGATTTTATATCTCATGAGATAAACATGGCTGAAATGGTAGGTTATACCGGTTCAGTGAAACTGGACTGAAACGAGGGTTACTCGATTCAGAAAGGGACTTTGTCCACTAAGATAGTCTTGGCAATGAGTCTTGACTAACAAGAAATGATTCTCTATGATTATGTGTGTATACCACAAAGATTCATGTTTTAAGTTATGATTATTGGGATTTCATTTCACTACTATGATTTATCCCATGTTATGAAATTATGATCTCTTTTGCAGGTTAAGATTTCCAAAAGTTATGTTCTTATGAATATGAAGTGATTGATTTTTCTTTTGTTTACCCTTACTGAGCATTTGAGCTCACTCTTTTATGTTTTCTTTTCCCCAGGATATAAAGAAAGGTTTTAGGTAAGAAAAAAAAGGTAAGATCTTTATGGGAGATATTGAAGATCTTTCACAAGGATTAGAAGATTACGATCCGAGTTTCCAAAGACACTAAACTATTACGATCCATGTGTGTGTGATTTTGTTATGTACTAAGTATTCCGCAAAAGTAATGTAATGTCCATGTACGTCAAGCTTCGGGTCTCTACACTAATCCTCCTCCTCTCTCGTTTTCTTAGATATACGCCGTTTATGGGTAGATCTAATCGTTTTAATGTCGAATATGAAGAGCTTTTGTCTTAGGGTTATTAGGAGAGGATGTCTATAGAAGATTCACGGAGAATCGACCCGGTATATTAAGCGTTATTCGACCATCGTGGTTTTGTAAAAAATCATTGAGGTAGGGATTTTTCCTTCATCTCTCCATTCTGTGTATCATGTGGGGTGGGTGCTCTATTGTTTCCATGGTAATGGATGAAGCCATTCCTTAATGAAGATAACAAACGGAATTTTAAATTTATAAAAGGGATGGATGTGATTGATATAGTGTTGTTCTATTTTCCGTCTCTTCCATGCTTATTATGTTGTAAATTGTCTGGATGATTGCATACTGAAAATATTTGGATGTTGGTTGTATCTCTCTATGCAACAATAAACTTTTTTCTTCTGTGATGATTAAATGGTTGTAATATGGGAATTGATTAATCACGTGACTCGGTGGAGTAAATGGATGCCCATTAAACATGAAACCTTTTGTGATCACACCGGTTTACCAATAGAAAGAGGATTCAGATAAATGATGTGGTTGAACTTGGATGTTGCCCTGCTTTGTTTGGTAGTGGGTGTTCTTTTCTGTTTTATTGCTTTTGGGGTGATGTTGGTGAGGATGGGATCCTATTTTGTTGCACGGTTGTTTGTTATAACTGTTCTTGCATCACAAATTGGGGTGGAATCCGCTTTTGTTGTGAAACCATTTTGGTTCATGGTTATGGAGATGTGGGGTCGTATCTTGATGCCAACATTGGTTCCAATACTTGGAGGGATCTCACTTTGATGTGACCATACAAGAGAACTGGGTGTGAATGTTTAAGTTGTTGTTGAGTGTAACATTCCCCCTAGGCTTGTGCTTATAAATGCTAGTTTCCTAGTAGTGAAAAATGTTTTAAATGGGGTCACTTGAACATGAAAACAATAAAGGAGATAATTGGGATATTGGTTATGATATGAGTTGTGGCTCGGCTATAAATTTTTTACTTATATGAAAGATGACTAGGTTTTTCATGCTTTTGTTAGGTGTGGAACCCTAGGTTTGGATATGTTCTTATTATATATATATATATATATATATATATATATATTTTGTTTATGATTTTAGTTCTTGTGTTTCTTATTCGCGCCCCACCCATGTTGAGCACATAGTGCCGAACAACCCCATTTCATGGGGGAGGGTGTTTTTCCCGACACCCATATGAGTGGCTGGTTATTAGCTCCTTTTCTACTCCCTTTCCCAAATTTCCCAAGTATCTTCATGAAGGTTTTAATGAGCAGAAGTCCATTATTAACCCAATAATCTTTGGGCTGGGTAGTTGTGGTGGTTGGCCCAGGTGTTTCCAGGCAAGTTGTTTCCTATGTATCATCGGGATGAAGCCTAGGAATATTCGGGCGAGACGGTAGCTTTCTGTCCCAGGTGTCTTCGGTCGTGGCAGTGGTTGTTCTGGCCTAGGTGTTTGCGGACATGATTATGTGAGGTTGTTTTGGCCCAGGTGTTTGTGGGTGGGATGTGTGGTTGTGGCCCAGGTGTGTGCGGGAGGGTGTGGAAGTGTGACTACGGTGAGAATGTAGGGATTCATTCGATGCATAGGATGTCTTCAATAACCAGTGGGAAAGTGGGGTGTGGTACACAAACATCGATGTGTTGTTACTATAAATTACTTGACTTTCATTATTTGGGGAGTGTGCCTTGGTGAGGCTTGGTTGGATAGTTTTCCTTGCTAGGTGTTTTGGTTCCCTTTTCAGACAGGGAATTAGAATTCCTCCCCACTTTTTCACGAGAGTCTTTGGTTTTCCCTACTGGGTATACTTGTATACTCACCCTACGTATATAAAATTGCTTTCAGGATTCCAGGAGGACATTGGGGATCATGTAGGGCTGTACTAGCTCGGTCTTTGGGACTGTTACAGTTGTTGTTTTTCTTTCTTTTGGTACTTTACCATTGTAGACACCTAGTACTTTCTGGATTTTACTTTTGAAGCATGCATATGTGAGTGGTTTTCTTGTCATTTATTTTACTTCCAATATTGATGTTGTTGGGTTTCATCATCCTATCTTCCTATCCTATTAAAGATAAGCGAAATGGATTACATTTTGTGTGTGATTCTATACAATTGGTGCTAGTCGCCACTCCGTGACCTATTGAAAGCGGGTCTCTGGGGTCATTATATATCCTTCCACTTGAAAAAGGAAGGGTCTAGAAATCTATTGTCCCTTCCGTCATCTTGGTGAATGCGGGTTGTGACAGAATGGTATTAGAGGGAGGTTTAGAGATAGAATGGATTCTAGAGTATGGAACAATGAGGATTTCATGGGATAGTAGGGCAACAATGATTGGTGATTTGGGAGCGTGAAATAGGCCAGGGATGACCAGTTTGGACACCAGATTTTAGGGCCCCCCGTGATCTGATGCAAGGAATATCGACCTACCGAATGACCGAGTGAGGCCACATAGATTGTAGGGTAGAGACCCTATGAAAGGTACATGAATCATAATGACTTTTGTTCTTGTGTTTTTTGAGGAATTTATGGGATTTAAAATGAAGTAGGAGTAAGAAAATTTATGACCAATATTCTACACTACTCGGGCGAAGGCATTCATTGTTTACCTTGCAGCTATGGCACCTGGGAGATGACCATGATTAGTGTGGAATATCGAGGCCTAGGAGGTTTACTTGGTTAATCTACAGAGGGATGAACGAGAGGAGGAGATGGATTAGTGGAAGAAGAATATTTGTTCCTTTTAGCAACAGACCCCCAGGAAGTATGAGGGCAGCACCTCAGATGTGGAGAAAAAAAGCTGGCTACAGGAGCTGGTGATAGATTTCAGCTTGATCTGGGCTCTGACAGAGTACTGGGTTCCTTTAGCAGGGAGCTAGATGTGTGGATCAGCACGTCAGTGGTGGATTCTTTATCAAGGAGAGAAGAGGGAAGCAGATGTGATGTGGGATGACTTCGAGAAGGAGTTCCGGGAGGAATTCCTCTCTTCCACCATGATGGGTGAGAAAAGGCCAGAACTACATTCCCTCTAATAGGGGATTATGTCAGTGAGAGAGTTGGAGATCATGTTCATGGATCTCCTTCTCTTTTCTCCTGGCCTCTTTCCAGCTGACGAGTCTCGGGTGAGACATTTGGAGGAGGCACTTCGGCCTTCTCTCGATTATGTTGTCACTCCCTTCACCCTACCGACATACATGGAGTTCCAGAAGAAGGATGATGTGGTGTAATGGATTCACATGTTGGGAGGTGTTTCGTGAGAAGGAATCTAGTTGGGCTCATCAAAGTGGAATGAACTAAGCATCATGCCTCCATCATCAGGGCCCTCTAGGTTCCGAACTGTATGAATTAGGCCTCAGCAGTTTCAGTTCCGATCTCCCAGTACATGCCCTTTTACATCAATCCTGGGACTGAGGTGTTTGATTTCTAATAGCCAAGGGCACCTTCGGAACTAGTTCCCATATAGAGTGTTGTATGGCGATGGTGGGCAGGTTCAGCACCCACCTCAGCAGCAATAGTAGTTTCTAGCTAGGCCACTTCAGCAGCTGTAGCAGGGTCAACGAGCTCCCGCTCATGAGGGAAGATGTTGTAGGAGGAGGCTGGCCACATGGCGCTCCTCAGGGACCTCGACTGGGGAAGGTCCGGGAGGCAGCCAACAACAGAGATGGAGAGGAGCTGGGCATGGATAGTTCCACGCCACAGAGGCCGCCGTTCCAGCAGGACTGAAGGTCGTTCGGGGTACGTTAATCTTGTTTAGTACCCTATCTCATTCCTTGTTTGATGTCAGAGCTTTTCACTCCTTTTTTTGCATCCAGTTTGGCCCATGATCTGGGTTTAGACACTGAGAGACTTCAAGTACCCCTAGTGATGAGCACACCAGGGGGATGTTAGACCGAGATGTTGTATATTTTTTGAGGAATCAGGCTGATGATTGGACCACATCATCCAGTCGTGGATCTTCTAATATTGTAGATACATCCATACGATGTCATCCTAGACATGGACTTGTTGTTATATGCATGTTCTGTCAGTTACTGATTCTGAGGAAGGGTTGTGTATTAAGACTTGGACGGCCGACCTGTGACCTTCATCAGCAAACATGGTTGCCAGAAAGGCAGCAGGTGAGAGGAACCCATCCTCTCCTTGTTAAATAATCTATCAGTGGAGTCGGTGGATGCAGAGATGGTGGATGTTACAGGGATCGTCAGTGAGTTCATGGAAATCTTCCCTGAAGGGGTGATGACCATACCCCCTCGACGTGATGTTGATTTTGGGATAGATTTGGAACCAGCAGCCCATCGAATTTTGATATCTCCCTACCGGATGACACCATCTATGTTGCGAGAATTGAATATTCAGATTGATGATCTGATGAAGAAGGGTTTTGTTTGACCAAGTGTGTCACCTTGGGGTTCTCCTGTCTTGTTCACAAAGAAGGAAGATGGTGGTCTTAGGCTGTGCACAGACTACCAGAGGCTGAATCTGGTAATGGTCAAGAACTGATACCCCCTCCCGAGGATAGATGATCTATATGACCAGCTGAAAGGAGAAGGTTGGTTATATAAAATTGATCTATAGTCTGGATATCACCAATTGAGGGTGAAGGAGGGCGACATCTCGAAGATTGCCTTCAGATGTAGGTATGGTCACATTGAGTTTGTAGTCGTTCCGTTCAGTGTTACAAATGCCCCACCTGTGTTCAGGGGACACATGAACACCATCTTCCCAGAATACCTGGATCGTTTCATGGTCGTGTTTATTGATGACATTCTGATCTAGTCATGATTGGAGGTGGATTACACTGAGCACTTGAGAACATTTTTAGAGGTCCTCCGACAGCACCAGCTCTATGGGAAATTGTCAAAGTTCATGTTCTGAACGCGAGAAGTCAACTTCTTTGGGCATGTGGTGTATGAGCAGAAAATAGAGGTGGACCCATCGATAGTCAAGGCAGTTTTTTCTTAGGTAGCACCAAAGAACGTGGCAGGGGTTCGTAGTTTCTTTGGGCTGGAAGGTTACTACCGGAGATTGGTGCCCATCTTCTCCCAAGTTGCAGGACCCTTGACAACATTTACCAAGAAGGACCAGGCATTCATGTGGGTTGAGAAGTGTGAGGTGACCTTCAGTTATCTGATGGAATAGTTGGTTAGTTCCCAAGTGTGTAGGTTTCGAGAATAAGGGGCGGCGTATGAGGTGTTCTGTAATGATTCAGGGCAAGGCCGCGAATGTTTGTTGATGTAGCGGCAAGGGGTGATCTCTTATGGGTCTAGGAAGTAACTTCCTCATTAGAGTAATTAATCCACCCACGATTTGGAGCTTGCATAGGTCGGTTTCACGATAATGTTGTGGCGGCATTACCTCATAAGGGAGCACATTGTGGTCATCACAGATTAGAAAAGCTTGAAGCATATCTTCTCCCAGAGGGACTTGATCTTTTGACAGCGATGGTGGACAGAGTTCCTACAGGACTATGACATTGAAAGTTTCTACACCTCAGGGAAAGGGAATGTGGTGGCTGATGCTTTGAGAAGAAAGTCATAGAAGGATGTGGTTTGAGAGTCGACAGAACCTTGTAAGGTAGTGGAGGAGTTGGATACCCTGCCCCTAGATGCAAGGATGGATGGTGGTGGAGGTTTCCTATATCAGATGACAGTGCATTCTCCTCAACTATAGTTGGTTGAAGAGTCCTATTGGGGAGACTCATAATGTGATGTGATGTGTGACCAGGTTTCCCAAGGCGATTCCTCATAAGGGTGGGTGGAGGATGGTCAGAATCAGATGCTTTTCTGAGGGAAGATGTTTGGTCTAGAGATGATGTGCAAGAGGGATCTTGGTGAGTTCCACATATCACCCCTAGCGGTACACCCATTAGTATCCATGATGTACCATGGTATGAGGAGACAATTTTGGTGGCCCAGGATAAAGCTGGCGGTGGCAGAGTTTGTGGCCAAATGCATAGTGTGTCAGCAGGTGAAAACTAAACACTGTGTTCCATGTGGTTTGTTGCAACACATAGATTTCCCTGAGTTGAAGTGGGATAATATCTCGATGGATTTCATCACAGGGCTACCCAAGGTTCAAGGAGGTTGCAATTCCATCTTGGTGGTGGAGGGATGGTTAATGAAATCGACTCACTTCTTAGCAATCAAGGAGTCGGGTACAATGGATTCCTTAGCATTAAGGTATGTGGAATTGGAGGTGCGGTTGCATGGAGTACTGAGGTCCATAGTTTCAGATAGGGATGCATGGTTTACCTCATCAGTCTGGTGGGGATTGCAACATCCCTTTGGCACCCAACTATTCCTTAGCACTACTTTCCACCCCTAGACAGATGGGAAAACAGAGTGCGCCATCCATACCTTCGAAGATATGATATGAGCGTGTGTATAGGTCCTTGGAGGATCATGGGTACAACACTTGAATCTAATAGATTTCTCATACAACAACATATATCACTCTACCATTGTCATGTCTCCTTTCGAAGCATTGTACGGGAGGTCGTGCTACTCTCCTGTATGCTGGACAGAGGTCAGAGAAGTAGGAGTTATTGGCCCGGAGGTGGTGCAAAGCACGATGGAAAAGGTTCAGCTTATAGGAGAGAGGATGGAGGCATCTTAGGACCGGATGAAGTCATATGTCGAAAACAGGAGGTGACCCTTGGATTTCAAGGTCAGGGACAACATATTCCTGATGTTCTCCCCTTGGTGTGGGCAACGAAGGTTCGGTAGAGGGAGTAAGCTTTCCCCATGTTTGTCAGACCGTTCGAAGTGCTGCAGTGGGTCAGCAAGGTGTCTTATCAGCTGGCGTTGCCAGCAAAACTACAAAGGGTGAATGATGTCTTCTATTTGTCTCAACACCGTCAGTATCTGCAAAAAGATTAACATGTCCTCGAGTGGGGAGAGCTAGATATCAGGGAAAATGCAACGTTCGAGGAGCGACATGGGATTATCGAAGGTCGTGAATAGAAGGTGCTTAACAGAGTAACCATTCCATTGGTTCGTGTGTTGTGGAGAAAAGGTGGGCTTGAAGAAAGTACCTGGGAGCGATAGACACAGATGCACACCCATTACCCAGAGTTGTTTTATGTTTTGTACTATTTTGTTCGTACTTGGTTGATGGAATGTGATACCTTGTTAATAATGGAATGTGCGGTTTTCCTTTTCTATGGATGTGTGTGAAGTTTCCTGATATGTGGGGAGGGGAGGAACTTATCCCTAGTTAAGACGCATTAAAGTTGATGCACCTAAACCCGTGCGGGAAAGTCAGTGCCTCCCAAAGCAGATAATATCTTAACATGGAGGAAGGGAAACCCCTCACCCACATGACCAGATAGTTTAGTCTTTCATTTTTTTGGTTTCACAGGGGAGAGGAGCGGTATGTTTTTGATTGATGAGGATATAGATGGAGAAGGGGGAGCCCTTGGTTACAAATAGTTTTTCCTCTGAGAGGTATCTTTCGCGGGGGAGTTGTTCGGACCCCTCTCCATTCTTTATGTGGGATTTTTTCGATTCTGGAGGATGAGAATGTTATGAGGGTATCTAATGAAATAAACCAGACCTCTCCAGTACCTTCATTTATTAAATGTGGATCTTGAGGTGTTCCGGGAGGTTAAGGCGCATTGGGGGTGTGTTTGGGTGGAATTTTAAGGAGTTATAAAGGGAAATAGCTTTCGCACGGTTGGCGCACAGTTTTGATAAAATGTGCGGATAAACCATGAAATTTTGGTGTTGGAGGCTGTGGATAATGCACGGTTAGTGCATGGTTTGCCTAAACGTGCATTCTAACCGTCTGAGGAGTGTTTGTGGAGGCAGAAGCTAATGCACAGTTAGCGCATGGTTTTCTAAACCGTGCAGACTAACCATGCAGGTACTTAATGTTAGATCCTGAAATTGTAGATCATAACTCTTTTGCCTATAAATGTTTTGTTTAAGCCCCTAAGAAGCCATAACTCAGGACTACCCTTCCTTGGAGGTAAAAGAACCTCTCCCATGCGTTTTGGAGACGACCCAGGGGCATTTCATGGAGAATCGAAGTCAGTTCCTTGAGGAATGTGATCATTATTTCTTGTTTTCTTAGATCTACTTAGATCTACTCCTCCTCCTTTCTCAGTTTCATAGATATAATCCCTTAATGGGTAAATCTAAATGTACAGATTTCGAATATGAAGAGCTTGGTCTTGGTTGTGTTAGGAGAGGATATCTAAAGACGATTCGGGGAGAATCGACCCCGTTTCTTGAGCGTTCGTCTACCATCGTGGTTTCATCAAAAACCATTGAGTTAGGGATTTTTACTTCGTCTCTCCTTTCATTGTATCATGAGGGGTGGGTGAGCTTTTGTTTCTATGGGAATGGGTGAATCCAAGCGTTAGTGAAGATAACAAATAGACTTTTAAAAAAATAAAAGGGAGGGGTGTGATCGATATACTGTTGTTTTGTTTTCCTTCTCATCCTTGATTATTATGTTGTGAATTTATTGGATGTATTCTTACAGAATATAATTGTTTGTTGGTAGTCTCTATTTTTTCACTAATAAAATATTGTATTCTGTGATTATTAAATGGCTATAATATGGGAATTGATTAATCATGTGAACTCTGTGCAAAAAATGGATTCCCAATAAACATCAAACCTTGTGTGATAACCCCGGTTAACAAACAGAAAGATGAAACGAATAAATTATGTGCCTGAACATGGAATTTACCCTACTATATTTTATAGTGTGTGTGTTTTTCTGTTTGATTGCTTATGGGGTGATGTGGGTGTGGATGGGATCCTCTTTTCTGGCACATATGTTGGTTATGACTCTGCTTGGATCAAAAATTGGGTTGGAATCATCTTCTATTGTGAAACCTATTGTTTTCATAGTTCTAGGGATGTGGGGATGTATCTTGATGCCAGAAATGGTTCCAATTCTTGGAGGTATCTCACTTTGATGTGACCATATAATAGAACTAGGTGTGAATGTTAAAATTTCTGTTGGATGTAACATTTCCCCTAGGCATGTGCTTATGCCTTCTAGTTACCCAGTAGTGCAACATTTATTAAATGGGGTCACTGGAACATGAAAAAAATAAAGGGGATAATTGGGAAATTGGTTCTGGTATGAGTTGTGACTCAGCTGTGAATATTGTGCATCTATGAAAAATGACAAGGCTATTCGTTCTTGGGTTATGTGTGGAACCCTAGGTTGGGATGAGTGCTTGTTATATATATATATATATATGATTGTAGATCTTTTGTTTCTTATTCACACCCCAACCATGTTGATCACTTTGTGATGAACACCGCTATTTCTTGGGGGAGGGTGTTTTTTCCAACACCCATAATAGTGGTTGTTTTTAACTCCTTTTATTCTCCCTTTCCCGAATATCCCAAGTATCTTCGTCCAGGCTGTGATGGTCTGATGTCCATTATTAGCCCAAGATTCTTCAGGAGGGGTAGTTGTGGTGGTTGGACCAACTGTTTACAGGTTTATTGTTTCCCACGTATCATCGATATGAGGCCCAGGTGTCTTCTGGCGTGACTGTAGCTTTCTGTCCCAGGTTTATCTGGGCATGGTATTGGTTGTTCTGGCCTAGGTATTTGCAGGCATGGTTACGTGAGGTTGCTCTGGCCCAGGTTTTTGAGGGCGGGATGTGTGGTTGTGGCCCAGGTGTGTGCGGGTGGGTGTGGCAGTGGGACAACGATGAGAATAGCGAGATTGGTTCGATGCATAGTGTGTCTTCAATAACCAGTGGGAAAGTGGTGCAGGGTATCCAAACATCGATGTTTTGTTACTATAAATTACATGACTTCTGTTATTTGGGGAGTGTTCCTTGGTGAGGCTTCAGTGGATAGTTTTCATTGCAAGGTGTTTTGGTTCTCTTTTCCCACAGGGCATTAGAATGCCACCCCACTTGTGCATGAGTGACTTTGGTTTTCCCTAATGGGTATACATGTATACATACCCAACATATATAAAACTACTTTCATGTATCCAAGAGGACTTATAGGATCATGCAGGGCTGTACTCGCATCGGTGTTGGGATTGTTGCAGTTTTTATTTTTCTATATTTTGGTACATTAACCTTGTAGACACCTAGTAAATTCTGGTTTTTACTTTTGCTACATGCATATGGGAGTGGTTTTCTTGTCTTTTCTTTTACATCCAGTTTTGGTGTTGTTGGGTTTCATCATCATATCTCCCGATACTATTACATAAAATCGCAATACCTTCCATTTTGTGTGTGATTCTATACCCTTGGTGCTAGTCACCACTCTAGGACCTACTAAAGGTGGGCCTTGGGGTTCATTATCTCTCCTTCAACTTGAAAAAAGAAGGGTCTGGCAATCTTCAATCCCTTCCCTCATCTTGGTGAAGGCAGGTCATGAAAACCAACAATGTGAAAACAATTACGCATCGAATACCACACCCATTTACTATTATGTGGTTTATAATTTATGTTCATATAATTTGTTGGGGACATACATATATTTATTCCAAATTCCTTAGTTGTGGATGATGTTCCGATGATGAATGAATCCGTGTTTTGTGATCTATGTGGAACACAAAAGTCTAAGAATGAAATGTATATGATGGGTGTTCCCAGATATCACTCCAACGCATTTTGTAATTTATAGTATCATGATACATCACAATGGGTTTGGGAGGGATCCTAATTAATCTATGGGGACTTTTCCCCCATGAATAATTTTTGGTATTCACATTTGCCAATGTTTTTTGAATGAGTATTTTATGTGGTTTACACATTTTCCATTTTATGATTATCATACCATAGCATGACTTATTATTCATGTTTATTTTATGCTTCACTAATATATGTATTTTTTGATGACTATTATCAAATTAAATTCATGACATATTTCTCCCCTTAATTAATTTTTATCTCTACCATTTCTTTTGTTTTTTCCTAGGTTATCTCGTGCTGTCTTAGAAGTCAGGTTATTTATGAAGCATTTTATTAAATATTTCAATTAAAATTTTTTATACCATGTTAAATATGTTATTATATTTACTTAATTTTCAATTACACTATAATTATGGATAGTTTTTGTTGTGTTAATTTTAATTTTATATAATAAATCATGTATTAATATTAAATAAATAGTAGGGTTGTTATAGTTAGTATACAAGAAAAAGTTCAAATATTCATGTGATTAGGATTAGAAAACTCTAGAAAATTTAATAGGGATTAGACTAAGTATAATAAAAAATCATTAAATTATGGTAAGTATAGAGTAAGATGTTTATCCTAAAAAATGAACCTTTACGGATACTATAAGTGGACGTGGTGCATTCATCGATTCACTAAGTGGTAACATCACCTACAAGGTGTCTCGGGCCAGACACTAGGTAACCTAGAAAATGAAAACCTGTCTAACTATGCACCTAGTTTCAAAATCCTAGGGGATATAATTTGGAAATTTCATAATCTCATTATGAACCACTGTTAAGGGAACAACAAAATCTCATAAGGATATATGTTGGGAAATAGATATTTTATAACATATATATAATCCTATAAAATCATAAAATATGTAGATAAATGTATTTATAATCTCTCTATTTAAAGTCATTGGATTCCCCTTAATGTGTTTATTAGTTTAAAAATTATCATCCATAATTTTACATTTAATCAATATAAATGCCAATAATGAGAGGAATCATCTAAACATTCAATCTGATGTGCAATGTGATAACATACACAGGGAGATGCCAAACACAATGGGGGTGAGAATCAAAACATTTATGAAAATACACTCTTAGCTGACTCATGTTCTATATTGAAAACTATATTACAATCACTTCCCACCCCCTCCCAACAAGAGAGATCATGTTGCCTAAGATAGATTAAAGAAAAAAGTCCTCCACTTTTAATGGATTATATTAACCATTAATCACATAACAGTGGATCAAACCCATTGGGATGCTATTATCTATTGTTTAAATTTTTGAGAAAGAGAAGGTACTGCTGGATATTTATCATTTGGACAGAGATGCTGATTATTGGATGGAATTGATCAAAATTACAATGTCAGAGGTTATGATTAATGAGATGGAGTGGAAAGAATTATGAAAAATGTTCATATAAAATCATTTCCTCACACTCTCTGAATTAAATAGGAATGATATTTCCACAACCTCATGAAAATAGATGATAAATTAATCAGGTGTTATGAAAAAAAACATTACAATAGATTCATTACACACAACTATATTTTCTATTACATACATATTCACGGCTGAATATTTATTTGTTGTTATAATAAATAGTCTTAAAAATCTATAGTGATCCATTACTTTGATAGGTATGAGGAAATATTTTGTTGTTCACTCCTAGTAAAAATAAAGATATGAGAATCTGAAGTGTATAATGGGGATAAGATGTTGAAAGTGGATTTTAATTTAGTGGTTCTATGAATAAATCTAACATTTTAGTGAAATTTAAAAATACAACTAATAAATTGTATTGTATTTTTAACCTATTTAATTTCATATGAGAAATGAAAAATGATTTTGGTGAGGGAACGAAGGAAACATAGCTAAAAATTTTTGACAGGAGAAACCCACAAATGTTATGGAGGAACAAAATGCTCTAGTAAAACCCCAATGCATTTTCCATTTCTACAAATACCAAGAATCATGGAAAATTACAATTTAATTACCTAAGAAATGAGTTTTCCAGAAAACCAACATCCACAATGACAGTATGGGAAATATTTTTTCTTTCACTACCATTGAAGTGCATCCATTAAATTAATTTGTGTTGGTAAGAGTGTTAGTCATTGAAGAACTGTGAAAAGTATTTTTTATTATAGTTCTACTCATTTCATGATTGTTTTGTATAACTATTCACAAACCACCACAAATAATGGAATTATAGATGTTGCTATGAAGTGAAAATGTGGAAATTACGTCATCCAATGTATAAAACACATCTATTATACAAAATTTTGTTCTAAATGTCCCAAATAACCTTTTTTACACCCTTCTCTAAAATATTATTCAATTATGGTCATGGATTGATGTAACCAACATAGATCCCAAATTAATTTTCATGAAAATGAAATCACTTTTTGAAATGAAAATTAAACCCAATTTCCTTACCTGTTCTTGAAGGAGGTTATATCTTATTAATAAAAAACATATCAAAATTGGATTTTATTTCCCATCAAGAAATTGTATCAATCTCAAATTTTTGAGTCTGAGGACCGAACCATCCATGATGACATGACCATTATGAGGGAATATGGTGATGTGTTTTCCCAGGAATTTCATGGTCTTATTTCTAGAAAGTGGTTGAATTTTAAATTTAGGTTATAACTAGGGTGTTTAAGAAATCCAAGTCTCCCTATATATTGGCTATTGTGTAAATTGTGTAGGGGAAAAAATTAACATATGATAATATTGATTTAGGGATTATATACCCTTGTGTTTCCCCATAGGGTGAACCAGTCCTCTTCATCAATAAAACTAAGGGTTTAATACACTTTTTAATTGATTATTACGAGCTCAAAAAACAACAATAAAGAAAAAGAATCATCTACCATGGATTTATGACTTATTTGATAATCTATGTGGATAAAAATACTTATCATTGTTTGATCTATGATTGGGATATATCCACGTTCAGGTGAAGAAAGAGGATATACCCATGATTTAATTTCATATAAGTTATGGGCACTATGAGTTCATAGTGATTCCTTTTAGGCTCATGAATGTTTCAAAAACCATCATGGACATGATCAATAGAGTATTTAAGTATTAACTCAAAAAATTTGTAGTAGTTTTTATAGATGATATTCTAATATACAAGAAATGAATTGAAGATCATGAGGAATATATGAGCACTATGTTAAATACCATATGAATGGAGAATCACTTTCTATTTATAAAAAAATATATTTTCTAGTTGATGGAAGCCTCTTTTTTGTGTATATAATCACAAGAAGTGGGATATCTGTATACCATTAAAAAACGTATGAAATTTAATGATGAATGAGGCTAGAATATGTTTCATATATCCGTAGTTTCCTTTGGTTATATGGGATTTACATCTGATTTGGGAGATGTTTCTAATTATTTTCAGGCTATTCTACCATAAAAATTCATAATTGAGTTATTTTTGTATGGGGGAAATAATAGAAGGAAATATTTAATAATATCTAAATGGGGATTATCACTGCACTTTTTCTCTCACTACTGACAAGTACAGAAATATTTGTTGTATGTAGATTTAATAAATGGATTAGGTTATTTACTCATTAAATATGATAAATTGATAGCCTAATTCTCATCGTACTTGAATATTCTTGTGAAATAACACCCCACACATTTTAGGTAGTTAGCATCTATGATCTTTGCATTAAGAATGCGGACGAAAATTCTTCATTCAGATAAGTGTAAGATATACACTGGTCAAAAAAACGAAAATATATATTCCCATGTTAATTGATAAATATGTACCAGTAATGATTTTTAGAGCTCATCAAATATTACAACTACTAAATCTACAACCGTCATGGTGAAGAAAATAAGGTGGAAAAATTCTATGTATAAATGATATTGTATCTTTTTCAAAAAATGATAATAGAGAAGGATTCAATATTCATAGATGTAAAAGGATGGACATGAGAATCCTTAAGTAATAAACAACATCAATTCATTCTCATACGATTCCTCAATCAACACTTTGGTATTTATGAAAGTATTCTTAAAAAATTATATAGATGTTAAAAAAATGATGAATCCATGAGAATGAGGGGATCCACAGAGTATATAACTAAGGATGAAAGAAATGGGGATATTTGGGTCAATACTACGTGTTCCATTAAATCCTATGATAAAAAAGTAACTACTGAATGATTCAATTAGTACATCATTCTCCATTCACGCAGGATGAAAAAATATGTTTCAAGATCAAGTGCACAATTACTTTGACAAATTGAAAGAGGAGATCACTGTGTATACGTCCTGATGCTTTGTGTGTAATCAAGTGAAAAAAAATTATAAAAGGGGATGATACATATATTAACTATACATTCATGGAAATTGGAAAACATCCCCATGTAATTTTAACCAGTCATCTGATGATATCCATGGGAGACAATTTTCTTTGGGTAATTATGAATCATCATACAATGGAAACTCAATTTATCACAATTTTAGAGTACTTCCCACAAGACTATTATGACATCACCGATCTTCTACTAAAAAATTAGTCATAAATTATTACATAAACATCACTTTATAAAATATATAAGTTCAAGAGGTCTACTGTCTTTGGGGATTAGGATCATTACATAACAACCTAAAACATGAAATACAACTTCTTTATGGGAAACATCCTTTACATGACCACTACATTCCCTTGTACATAACATTTCCTGGGAAAACCCGGGGGCATGAAAAAGAAAAGGGAGAGCTATAAAGCACTATAGGGGAATAATCATGGAATAACAAGATGAATAAAATAAATTTTAGACAATAGGAATATAAAAATATAACAAGAGAAGAAGAAACATAAATTCATAATAAAGAATGATAATCATAACATGGAAATATGGCAACAACATTTAACAATGAAATAGTATGAGCCAAGGCTCATTTCATATAGAGCATGAGTAAATCCACATTTCACATGAAGAATGAGTAAAATGACATTTCACATGAATTGCGATGATTAAACCACCATTGCACAAGACTTATCATGATACTATTATTATCCAAAATCATTGGAGCGCTATAAGGGTGCACCCTTCTTAAACATTTCATTTCATGCATAATTGTGCCACATGGATCATATAACATGGATTCATAAAACATAATCATTTATTCCATGATAATGTTATGTTGAATTATTACAGGAAACATTATAATGAATAAGTAACTGTGAATAATGGTGAAAACCCTTGATAAAGAAATGGGCATGGAATTCACAACACAATGACCTTGGTTTGGAAAATTGGTTCAATTTCAGCAGCGTAACGGCGTGACGTAAGAATTAATAAAAATAATTGATGAGAAAGAAATATGTGTGTCATAATATGTACTAGAAATAGGCAGTAAGGGGGTCATATGGATATGTGTCTCAATAATTGTAATGGGATTTAGACTCATGATACAAAAGAATTGCTAAAATGTAAAATTGGAGAGAAAAACTCCTTTTAAAATTTTGACATAGTAACAGTTGTACATTGGAGGATTTTAATGAGAGAGAAAGGGGTCTCCCATAATTAAAAAAAATGAGGGTAGTATGGGGGAAGGTCAAAACCATACCCCTATATTTATAATTGAAATTAAAAGGTCATAACAACATTAAGAGGATTGGAAAAAAATGGGAAAGGAAGAAAAACCATCATGTGGAAGTGGAATCCAAAGGCTTGATAGAGGCTTGAGAGAGGATTAATGGGAGCATGAGGAACCTTGATATGATTCTAGTGAGTGGAGGGTAGTGTTGGGATTAACTCCAAAGGCTTATAGTGTGGAAGAATTGGTAGATTGGGTGGGTTTATATAAGAAAGTTGAGGCAATTCTTTATTATTTAGGATTATGACAACTCACATTAAACTAATCCAAACCACAATCCATCCCATGATTTCTAACCATGGTTTTTGTAAAAAGGAGTTGTAAAACAATATTTTATAAGGAAAATGTTAGATGTTAATAAAATAATTGGGTTGCTTATGTGGAGGTGAGTCACACTACCAAGGAAAACAATTTAAAAAGACAATATCCTTGTTATGTTTTAAATGGTTCCTTGATGCTTTGTAAAATAAGTCAAAAAACCGAATACCACATTATTATAATGTTTAAATTTATATTGTCCAATCATAAAGCTTATTTTATTTCATTACATCTCTACTGGGTCATTATGATGTCATAAACACCTTATATATTTAAACGGTATTTAATTTTTAGCCAAAAATTTGACTGTCTCAGCAAATTAAGAAAAAGATACCATTGGATAATTTCGAAATCCTGATTCCAGAAATAATATTTATTTTATAAAAATAATTTCTTAAATATGTTTATTTTTTAATGTTATAATAAATACTGACATTTATCGAAAATTCACAGGTTTGGACAAAAAATGGCTTTCAATACTTAATAAAAATTACAATTGAATTCATAAAATTATACGATCATTTATATTTAATAAAACTAAATTTAATAATAATATTATTATTTTATTAATCTATAATTTCATTCAAAAATTAATTAATTCATCAAAATAGACAGCTTAGTTGAAATTTAACTAAAAATACTATTTGAGCTATAAAAACTATTTACATGTTAACAATAATAAAATTAAAGAATATTAATTATTATATTCCAAAATAATTTACATAAACATAGTGATATGTTCTTGTTACATTAACCCTTATAACACCCGCATAAGACCGAAGGCTAAGGTGTGTGGTGGTGGCAGACACTTGGGGTGTCATAGATAACATAGCTCGGGTGGTAATATCTATCAACTTGCTTTTCTCTCATAGGCAGTCCCGCTCGAGCATAACATATTCATGTTCAGCTTGGGCTTGGTCAAGAGAAAACCCCAATGAAGCCACCTATTTTCTGAGCACTGACAAATGGGCTTCGTATGGGGTACATCTACTAGATGAGGCCATCCCTTCCTTTGTCTGAGTAAATTGAACTTGTTAAATCCCTATATTTATTCTGATCATGTGACAACCATTCAACTACTATATTATCAACCGTCATAATTTGTATCATAAAACCAAAGAGGTTGAAATTTTATATAAAAAAGTTACATAAAAATACATTTAATTAGATGAAGATAGATTTCCATTAATGAATTTATGGGTCGTTACAATCTTCCCCATTAAGAATTTATTCCCTCAAAATTTCCTTTTCCCTCACTAAAACAGATGTGGGTAACTCTGCTTCATTATTTCCATTGATCCCGACATTGATTTTTCAAACATGTAGTTTTTCCACAACACCTTAATGAGGGGAATCTTTTTTTCGTATATCATTTTCATTATGATATAATATCGTCATTGGTTACTCCTCATAAGAATGATCATCCACTAACTATACCACCTCTGAAGAGAGTTCATGTGAAGAGACAGGTATGTACATCCTTAAGAGGGATACATGAAATACATCATGTACATTGGCCATGGTATGTAGAAATGCTATTTGATAGGCCACAATCCCAACATGATCAAGAATCTCAAAGGGGATGATGTACCTTCTACTTAACAACCCTTTATCTATAAATCTCATGACTTTTTTAATGGAGATATGCATAGAAATACTATGTCTCCAATGTTAATCTCAAGGTATCATTAACAGTTATCTGGATAACTCTTCTGTCGACTATGGAATTCCATGATATGTGGTTTAATGGTTTTCAAATTCTCCACCATTTTTCGTCCATTTCTGGTCCAAGAAACATATGCTCACTATCATCATCCGTACACACCAGTGTTCTGTACCATTTCCCATATATGGCTTCATATGGTGACATTTGGATGCTCGAGTGGAAACTGTTATTATAAGAGAATTGAACCGGAGGAATATGTTGATCGCATCTGCCTTTAATGACCATTGAGCACACTCTCAACATGTCCTCAAGGGTATGAAATGTCCACTTCGATTGGCCATCAGTTTGAGGATGAGAGGCGGTACTGAATTTTAGTTCAGTATTCAGACCATTATGAAGACTCTTATGAAACTTAGTGGTGAATCTTGGATCTTGATCAACCACAATAGATAGTAGTGCTCCATTCATCCATACAAATTCCCTGATATACATCTGTGCTAGTTGATCCAATTATAAATCCTCCCAAATTACAATGAAGTGTGCACCCTTTGTAAGACGACCCACAATGACCCAGATTGCATTGATTCCCTTGTATGTCATCAGATGTTTGGTGATAATGTCCATGGTGATGTTCTCCCATTTCCATTATGGTATGTGCAATTATTGCATCATACCCTTAGACTTATGCCTCTCTGCCTTCACATTCTGACACACCAAACACATTTATGTATATTCAACGATCTCCTTTTTCATATTATCCCACCAAAAATTCAGTCACAGTTCTCGAGACATACTTTTTTTCCTAAGTGAATATAGAAATTTGAACTATGTGAAGCATCCAAAGGTTCATTATTTAGCTGTAGAATTGATTGAACACATAGTCGTCTTCCAAATCTCACAATTCCTTCTTCATTATCATTAAACTATGAGAATTTCCATTTTCAAATAGCATCACTTTTTATTGAACTTCCTCATCATCTTTTTGAGAATATTTTAACCTTTACAAAAGAGATAGTTGACCAATCATTTGTGAAATGATTGATTATGTTCCCTTTTTTATGATTCCAATGTACATATTCAACAAATCTAAGAATATTGGATCCTTTTAAATTCTCATCAATGATAGAATTTCTAGTTCCTTCTACCACATGGATTCTAACACATTGTTTGTTTTCCCACAGTGGTAATGGATTGAGTAGTCATAGTCTTTGATCAGATCAAACCATCTTCATTGGCGCATGTTCAACTCATTCTATGTGAATATATATTTGTGACTATTGTGGTTTGTATATATCTCACATTTCTCCCCATAGAGATAATTTCAAAAAAAATTAATGTGAAGATCACCACAGTCAACTTGATGTCATGTGTTAGATAGTTCTGTTGATGAACTTTAAATTTCCATGAAGAATAGGCAATTAGTTTGTCCTTTTTCATCAACACAGATCCCCGACCCTTCTTCGAAAATTGATGTATACCACAAAAATTTATCTACATGTGGGTAAAGTGATAATGGGCACAATGATTATCCTCATTTTAAACTCTTTGATCCTTTCATGGAATTTATCACTCCAAAAAAACATTATTACCTTCAGAGTTGGCTTGGTAAGGGGGTTGGAAAATATTGAGATATTATTCAAAAATTGTCGATAATATCTAGCTAACCCCAAGAAATAACAGATATATGTTATCAATGTTGGCCTCGACCATCCATTAATTGCATCTGTTTTGGAGGGATCCATAGATATCCAATTTCTTGTGATGATATGGCCTAGTAATGATAAATCCTCAAACTAGAACTCACAATTGCAGTACTTTTCATAGATCTTCTCCTTCTTCAAGGTCTCTAGTACAGTTCTCAGATGCTCCTCATGATCTTCCTTGGTTTTAGGGTATATCAGAATATCATCTAGAAATACTACCTCGAATTTGTTAAGGTAAAATATAAAGACTCTATTAATCATGTACATGAAGATTAATGGATTATTAGTTAGTCTGAAAGGAATTACTATGAATTCATAGTGCTCGTTTCTTGTACGGAAAGCAGTCTTGGGGATATCATCCTTTTTCACCCTTACATGATAAAATCCCAACCGCAAAACCACCTTAGAGATATATTGTGCTCCCAATATCAAATTGAACAAGCCATCTATTTGTGGGAGAGAATAATTTTTCTTTATCGTGATTTTGTTAATCTCACAATAATCGATGTCAAGACGCATTGAAACATCTTTCTTATTGATGAAGAGGACTGGTGCACCAAATGGTGAAGCACCAGAGCATGTAAAACATTTATCCAGATTCTCCTATACTAATTTCTTCATCTCCTCAAGCTCTAAAAAATCCATTATATATAGATTCCTCGATATTTGAAATGCCCCAGGCATATGATCAATTGAGAATTCAATATCTCTTATTGGAGGAAGACCCGGAAAATCCTTGGGGAACACTACAGCGAATTCCCTCACAAAAGGCTTATACTCTATGATAGTTTCCTCCATAGACTCAATCATCTGATCCATATATGCGTGCTCATTGGGAAGTAATATCCATGATTTAGATGATGGAGATAAAGAAGATTATTATTCCTCCTTTCACTTGTAATAAATAGGTGTCTATTCTCCACATGGAGAGTGATTTCACTCTCATGATGATTTATGTTGGCTATATATAAGGAAAACCAATCCATGCCAATAATTGCATCAAATTACACCAGAGGGAGTATGAAATGGTTTTTTGGGAAGTTTAATCAACATATTATGATAGGGGAGGTGTTATATTCATGGGATGAAATGATTTCCCCATTTTACTAACTCACCTATATATCTACTTCCATGATTTGTGGTGGTGAAGGTATTGTTTTACTAAACATTTGAGATATAAAGTAATGCTTAGAACCAAAATCAAAAAGTATGTTTTTCATTTATTAATTAATAACTAGGATTTCAATTAACACTTCATTTTCTGGCTTCACTTTGGTAGTAGTGATGGAAAAAAGCATTCCCTTACTGCCTTGGAGGTTGTTGGTAACCTCCAAAAACCAATGGCTTAGGGAACTAATTTGCAAGATGTCGTGGTTATTGTTAGTGCTAATAGTGAACAATGCGTTGACGGTCGAACAGAGGGTTCCTATCCTCTGTTGTAGTCACGTGTCTTTCATTCTGACAATTAACAGGTAGGTCCCTTTTATTCCACACCTAAAGCATTTCCCCATCCCCTTTATGAAATTTCAAGGTTGATTATTTTGCGCACCATTGGTAGGTGGGGTACTAGATATTCTTAGAACAGATGGGTTTATCCAATGGACCACCATCATTTAATTCCACCATATGCTTCTCATCCCCAAGATACCCCTGCGATTCTACGATCTCCATTTCATCCTTGAGGGCACATTGGACAATTTCGTTATAACTGACGATGTCACGAATCGCCAGTTCTTTCTACATGATTGGTTTCAGCCCACCAAAGATGTGGTCAACCATGAATTTAGGGGTAACAACAATGTTAGAAGGGTATCATGAAAGCCTTATGAAATTTTTATTCTACCCTTCAATAGATTTGTTGCCTTTTTTTATTGAGGGGAAGGAAGTCCCTTTCCATGTGAGGTCGGAGGGTGCGTGGAAAATATTTTTCAAAAAAACATCTTCTCAAAATCCTTCCATTACAATGGCTCGATCTCCTCCTCAGGCATCTTACTTTTTATCAATGTCTACCATTGATCATCTTCAACCTCCATACGATAAGCAGCTAGGAGAACCTTCTCATGACCATAATATTTATGGGTTTAGAAGATCATTTTGATGGATTTGATCTATTAGTCAGCGATTGAGGGATCAAATCAACCAATAAAAGTATGAGGACATTGTATCATGAAGCTCTCGATAGAAAATTGTTCTTTCTTGTGGGGGGGGGGGTTGAACATTCTTCTTGACCCATGTTGCTATTTAAATATTGAGTTACCTTAGAAAAATGTGTTACAAAGATCTTGATTCCTGCTCCCATTGGATTGGGCATCTCATTAGTCAATATCATAACATTGATCTTCCCAATGATTGTTAGCATGAGTCCTCCTATTACGGACAATTGGCTGCAATAAAAGGAAATTTAGGGGTAACACCGAAAGGGTAAAACAAGGAAAAATCTGATGACTTATAAATCACTTTTATTCCCTTGTGAATTTACCAAATCATATCCCCCTGGATTTTCGTAACCAAGAGTGAATCAAGTCCCGTTGTCATGCACCAGTTCCCATTCGAGTCCAGCTCAATGCTGTGTTTTTGAGTTTTACCCCTAGGATACATCTGTTCCATATCCACCACTACCTACTTGTATCATAATAGGAATGTATTTTCTTGAAAAATCACTTACTCAATAATAACAAAAACATATGTATGTTTTTATTATACATAGATTTATCTATAAGGATTTACTAGGGTTTTCTAATCCTTTTCCCAATAATAACTAAACCTATCCTTTGATACTATCTATGACAACCCTAATCTTATATTACACAATTAAACATAAATTATTACATAATCTTCACTTGATACAATATAATGGATCGAGAGGTATGGTGTCATTGGTTCTTAACATAATTACATAACAACTTAAATTTTGAAATACAACATATTTTTTGAAAACATCCTTTATATGACCACTATATTACCACATACTTAGTGTTTCATAGGTTAACCTGAGGACATGCATAAGAAAATGGTGAGCTATAATGCCGAGTATGGGAATAATCATGGAATAACATGAGGAATACAATACATGAAATTAAATAGGCATATAAATAGAGAACAACATAAGAATAAACATAATGTCATGATGAAACATGATAATTATAATATGTAAATGTGGTAACAACACCTAAAATGGAATTGGCATGAGACGAGGATCATTGCACATGGAGCTTGAGTAAATCTGCATTGAAAATTTAGCATGAGTAAAACCTTTATGCACTTGAATTAGCTTGATTAAACACCCATTTCACATTATGTATCATGACACTATTATTAAACCAATACATTGGAGCTCTATAAGGGTGCATCCTTTTTAAACATTTCATTTCATGCATAAGTGTGCCACATTGATCATATAACATGGATTCATTAAACATAATCATTTATTCCACGATAAAGGAATGTATAATTATTAAATTATAATTTATAATAAATAAGTAAATGTGATTAATGGTGAATACCCTTGATAGAGAAATGTGCTTTGTATTCACTACACAATGACATTGGTTTGGAAAATCGGAGCAATTTTGGCAGTCTAACGACATGATAAAAGAATTCATAAAAATGGGCTTTGAGAGATAATTGGGTGGATCATAATATATACATGAAATGGATTGTAAGGGGAGGTCAAATAAATACAAGTCCCAAAATTGTAGTGGAATTTAGAGTAATGATAAAAAATAATTCCTTGAATGTAATAGAGGATAGATAAATTCATTTCAGAATTTCAGCATAGTAATTGTTCTAGATGGGAGGATTTTAATTAGAGGGAAAGAGATCTCCCATCATTAAAAAATAAATAGGTAATTATGGGGGAGGGGAGAAGCCACACACCAGTATTTATATTTGATATTAAAAGGTCATAAAAACATTAAGAAAATTGAACAAAATGAGAAAGTAATAAGAACCCTTACATTGAAGTGCCTTCCAAATGATTTAGAGAGGCCTGAGAGAGTCTTCTTGGGATCTTGAGGCACATTAGAATGATTTTATAAAGAGGATGTCAGATGTTGGATGAACTCCAAAGGCTTTGAGTGAGGATGAAGTGGGATTTTGGGTGGGTTTATACAGGAAAGGTGAGAAATGTTTTTTTATTTAGGTTTGGGACACCTCACGTAATACTAATACAAACCACAAACCAGACCATGGTTTTGGGCAATGGTTTTTGAAAATCGGAAGTGGATAAAAATATCTTATAATTTGAAAGTTTTATCTTCTTAAAATAATGGAGTTTCTTATGTGGAGGTGTGTCACACTCCCAAGGAAATCAATTTAAAAAAGAGAAGATGTTTAATAAGTCTTGAAGGGTCCAATAATGCTTTGTAAAATAAGTCAAACAGACCTAAAACCACACTATTTTAATGGAAAAAAATATATTGGCCGAACATGAAAATTATAATATTTTATTACATAACTCTTAGGTCATTATGATGTCATATTACACATTATATATTTAAACAGTATTTAATTTTTACCCAAAAATATGACTGTCTCAGAAAATTATGAAAAATTCACCGTTGGATAATTTCGTCATCCAGATTCCAAATATAATATTTAATTTATCTAAATAAATTTTTAAATATGTTAATTTTATCTTTTAATATATAACCCAACATTTATAAAAAATTCACAGGTTTTGACAATAAATGTCTTCCAAACCTTAATAAAAATTACAATTTCATTCATAATATTATACGATCATCTATATTTAATAAAAATTAATTTAATAATAATGATAATAATATTTTATTAAAATATTATTTATTTCAAATATCTATTAAATCGTGGTAAAATATTTCTTAGTTGAACTTCAACTAAATTTTCTATTTGAGCTTTAAAAACTATTTACAAGGTAACAATAATAAAATAAAAGTATATTAAATATTATATAAAAAAATAATGTACATAACCATAGTGCTATGGTCCTATTACATAACCCCTTATAACACCCGCATAAGACTGAATAGTATGGAGTGAGATGGTGACACACTCTTGGGGTGGCTTGGATAACATTTTTCTGGTGGAAATCATGATCAACATTTATTTCTCTCGTTTGTGGTCCTACTCGAGCATAACATATTAAAAATCTTCTTGGTCTTGGTCAACAAAAAATCCCAACAAAGCACATCCATCCTGAGCTCTTAAAAATGGGCTTCTTATGGGGCACGTCTACGGGATGAGGTCATTGCTTCCTTTTTCTAACTAATTTAGATTTGTGAAATCCCTATATTTATACTAATCATATGATCAATGTTCAACTGCTATATTAGAAATAGTCAAAATTCATAACAAAAAACCAAAGAAGTTGAAATATTATATAAAAATTTTACAAAAATAGGCATTTAATTTGGTCAGGAGTGATTTCCAGTAATGAATTTTTGGGCCATTACAATGATCTTTTTCTGATAGTGTCATTTATAGGAGGTACCATGCTTCCATTAATCACATCCAATGATTTTGGTGTCACATTCTCAATTAATGGATCTTTACATCTCTTTTTTTATCAAGCACTTACTTTTTTTATTCTTCTAAAATTTATTTTTCATATATTGGGATATGTTATTACATATTCCCCTAAAAATAAATTCTATTTATAAAGAATGATATCTTAATTTAACGACCATTAATCCTTACATGCACTTTTATGTAAACCTATTGTTATGCCCATATTTTGAAATGGATTTCAGACTTCTTTTTTCTATTGAATAACTTATTTTATGATCTGTAGCAGTTTTTTTGAAATTTTGGGAATTGTTATTCCAAACCAATGTTCTATTCACTTCGTTTATAAAATATTAAGTCCCCCATTCACTATAATTAAGCCTCTTCTAATACATTAGGCACACCCATTACGACGCTGAAATATATTTAGGATTCTCTTCTTTATTAATGTTTGTTTATTAACATATTCTCTCTTGATTTTAGATCATAATGGTTTGATATATATTTACAGGTCCCTATTACTTCCAATTTGAGATATATATAATGAAAGACCCATTTACCTATCATTAACCCATTTTTATGAATATTTAAGGGAAATAGTTACGCTACTAGAATTTCATTGCTATATTTCATGCCAAAAAATCTTGTAGTTAATAACATACACATTTCCAATAGAGTGTTATCACATTTATGAAAATATAATTTTGATTAGGGACATACATAAATTCATTAAAAACTACATAATCATGGAATACATTATGATGATGAATGAAACCATGTTCTATGACATATGTGGATCATTTATGCATGAGAATTAAATGTACATAACGGGTGCACATAGATATCACTCCAATTCATTGGTTAATTATTAGTATCATGATACCTCAAATTGGGATGGAGATTGAACTAAATTACATTATCTATCTTTTTCCACAAGGTTTTATTGGTGTGTTTAGCCTTACAATTTGTTTTATTATTTATTATTTTTTGTTGTTTCCACATTTCCCATGTTATGACTATCATGAAATATCAATCCTTATTATTCTTGGTCCTTTTATGCCCCATTGATATGCCCATTGTTCAACATGTGTTACCTTCTACATGTTATGGATTGTTTATTCCCTTAATTCGCTTTATAGATCACCCCTTTCTTATTTTCCCCCCAGTTATCCTGTGCAGTTTTCCAAAGTCATGGAATTCTAGAAGCATGATAAATATATTTTCAACATTTTTTTTTTACAAAGCTCAAACTATTTTTTTTATGTACCTAATTTTTAAATACACTGTATTTATCAATTTTTATGGGTTTTATTTGTTGTAATTTTATGTTATAAATCATCTATTAATGCAAGATATAGAGAATGGTTGTGATACTCTCATTGATTTAAACTATAGGGTCTCGACCTTCTTAAGTAGATGAGAATCATTGTCCCTAGCTATTATGTTTATCAAACAATTAGTTCCTATTATGTCATGAATTAAGGGATTATTTATTCACACATTTCAACTATAAGAAATCTTTGTCATCCAGATATAACTATATATCCAATGATAAAGATGATATTTTCATTAAAATGGTTTAAGAAAACTATGAGAAGAACAATTCTCAGTTAACATGACTTTTTATTATTATAGACTTTCTCAATTATCATTATAATTCTCACATTCATTCGTACCTCAATTGATCACATGTAAGATAATTTTTCACTTCAAATTCACATTTCATAAATCTAATTATGATTAAATTACATCATCCACTGCATTATAAATAGTCATCATTTATAATTACTCTTAATCCAATTAATTATGAATTAATTCAAGCTGTAATTATTTTTATAGTTTCAAAAATATACTCCATGCATAAGAATATGATAAAAAATAATTTCATAAATAAAAAACTATATATAATCTCAAGAGGAAAACTACTATCATGATATCATTCTAATCATCATGTGAACACTGATGAATTATTTATTAATGAAGCTTAATTTATAGTTTTGTTAATAAAATTTCCATCCATAGGCATAAACCATGATCAATTAAAGATTTCATGATAATAAATTATTATAATAAAAAAATCCTCTACATCAATGGTGTCAATATTCTTTGCACATGAATAATACAATGGTGTACGTATCAATCATCTATCTGAATGAATGATGCATCCACCTATAGATACTATTGAAAAATCACATAGAAACACAGTGAAAACCCAATTAAAAACATGTGAGATGATACACCATCTGATTTAATGAATAAATTGGTGTAGCCTAACCAAATAAAATAATAAAATAGTTAGAACATGCCTTATATCATCACAGATTGAATAAGTATGGCCAATGATTGATCCTTGTTTAATGAATCCAAATGTTATTTAAAGGGGAGAAGCTTGTATCCTAAAAATCAAGAGGGCCATCAGGTTTGTGGGGAAATATGCGGCACTAAATCTTTTCTTGTTGTGATGCATAGAAAATTTCCATCACCTAAATCCATTTTTTACATCAGGTAAATATCAGGATTTATATATCATCAAAAATTATTCCCCCAAAAAAGATATAATCCTAAAATTTTATAAACCTTGTAATACCATATGAACTAGATTTAATAATCTGTGATCATTGAATACAACATGTGAAATATATTTACATTAAATTAATTTTCCTATATTCAATATTTTAGTAGTCGAACCCATAAAAAGTTCACTATAACACCACTAAGAACCTCATGCCTCAAAAACACCAAAGGGTATGAATATCTAGATATATTCCCTTACATTAGATACCTCAAATACAATTCTCTTTCTAGATATTAAAAAACCAATAAAAAGTGAAAATAATAAGTGATTTTTTGAAAAATAACGTTTTGAGATACCTCTAAAAGTTCTCTAAATCATAGGATCTCATCCACCTCGTCATTACAAATATCTTGAAACAATAATATCATGCTTCTAAACACTCTCATGTGGTAGATATCTCTGAAACAATAGTAAAGACACAATTAGAACCATGATGAAACCATCTCCTAAATCATACATGTTTAAATACAACAAAAAAATTTAAAAACATTAGAAGAAAATAAATAATCATCAAATATCTCAGGGCACTGAGTGTGATTATACAAATCATGTTCCAAGGGTCTCTCCTCCATGAAAGAGTTCTACCACAAGTCATAGACCAAGAAAATAGATTGACCAAAAATATATTTCTCATGTCAGTATTAGATCTCTAGAGGACAATCTTTAATGGTTTCATATTATGCGGGGAAATATCAATATGATATTCCATATCTGCAATACAATCTAACTGCATGAAATGATAGAGGTTCTGGGGTGAAATATTACTCCCATGAAAAACCCTTCACTTCCCATGGAAATGTCCCCTTTTGGACACCTGATATAAAATTTATAACTCTAGAGAATTATTATGTGGGATGAAATAGGATTTATGATGATCTTGCAATTCCTTTGTCCTCTCATGAATTACATGTACCATCTCTCAAACATTATGTACTAGTTTTGGCACCCGAATCACTTCCTCTCTTACCCTATTTTTGTAAAATTGATAATAGAATGGTTGGACATAAGGAGAATCAATTTTGACAGTGATAATTGGATTGTGGAAACTAATATTATAATCAGAATATTTTAAAGGATAAGTTCCCCAATCATGAATATCCAAAATCCACATTATAATATGACAACATGGCCTCAAGAGTCTTGATTGTCCACATTGTTTGATCATCCCTCTTTGGATGGAAAGTATGAATACAAAATAACTGAGAAGAAAATGTATATTATTAACCTCTCAATAACCTAGAAGTAAAATAAGAATCTCCATTAGATATTATAATCCACGAGACCTTATAGTGTTACACCAAATAAACTATATACTACATTGGTAATATATCAACTAAGCATGACTCAATAATTAATATATATTTTTATGAATTTTTCAAAATTTCCAAAATTAACCATATGGAATCACTAAATCCCTTATATTGAAGAAAACTAGTAATAATGAATTTCAGGATATACCCCCACCTCCATAGTGAAATATCTAATGTCTATTGAAAACAACATCGAATGTAATTCTCAACCATCAGCTTCTAATATCATAAACGTCGAAAAAAACCATAAAACAACACACATGAACCCATGCCACCAAAATTGACCTCTTAATGATTAGTAAATCTTTGGCATGCTGGGATTTACAGCCAAAGGAAGAATATGGAAATCATAGAGAAACTTCTCATGCATTTTCAATGGAAAGGAGAGACTTCAATAGAACAACAATTGGTGTTATAAATCCTTAGAGAACCCATCATGTTTATTGAAAAAAAACTAAATCTCTATATAATTCCATCTCAAAACCACCAAACATGAACTCCTCCACATATTTCACCAAATATAGTTGCACGAAATCATTAAAAGACAACCTATTTTTGTATCCTCGACCACATATAAATGAATCATTATGTGAAATTCCATCACATTATAGGCAAATATTTATTCATGCAAGGAATTTCTACTTGACATTCTGATAAATAAAAGTCTACTACATTTCCCTTTCTAGGTATATAAAAAATATGAAATTCACAACCCTCAAATAATTTCATCCACCGAAGAAGATACATGTTCATGTCAAACTGGGAGAAGAAAATCCTAAGATGCTTACGATTATTAGAAACCATAAATCAATATTTAATGAGTTATCATTGTCACAAATTCATTAAAAACACAACTTATACCAACATATGATCACGAGTAATTTAGATAGGATCACGTGGAAGTAAATTATAAAACATATAAGAAACTATTAGTCTCTTCTATATCAGAAAAACACCCATGAAAATATGAAAATCTTCATCTAAAACCAAAAATAGAACACCCTGCACTATAAATAAATTAACAATATAATTTAACCACATAATTTTTAAGTACACAAGATCATCATAAAACTAGACATTCTATAAAAATAATTGATCCTTCTAGGTTAAGGTTATCAAATGAGTCGTAATGTGCGAGGAATCAACTATGAAAATTCAATAATTGGTTGAAATTACATTGAAACACTTCTATTATGCCATTTTTATGGGGGTTACCCAAGAAAAAGCACCCCCAAATATATATGGATTTATAGATAATACACACTGAGACAGGAAATTCCCTAATAAATAAACATTATGAGTCTAGAAAACACACTTCAACTACTTACTGATGAGATTCCCATGAAGATGAACTCCAAAAAGGGAACATATATTCTCAACATTCTTGTCCCAGATATAGGGTACGTGGGGGTGTCCTGAATGAAAACCCCCAAAGTTATATCCAGTATCTCTCTCAGTCATGTGTTCATCAAACCAATGAACATAGATGGAGAAGTCATCACCTAAAATTAAATATAAACAATATCAAATTCCTCATGATGATTGTTGAAATAATGATTCTAAAATTTCTCATTCTTCACCCACATATGATGATATCCTGAAAATAGGTTGATAATTGAGAAAAAAAATCCCCCTTTAATCATCAAATAAATCATTAATCTATGGAAGTGGATAACAGTTCTTTACTATTAATTTTTTTGACTAATGAAAATATATATAAAGACAACAAAACCATTGAAATTGATCATGAATAAAACTAGTACAACCAAAGGTGACACACGTAGGAAAAAACATCCATGCAACATATCATCACATTGTAGTTTAAGATCTCATAACCTAGAAGGAACTGTCCTATAAAATGTCATTGAGATTGGATACAGCCATGGATATATATCTAAATCATACATGATCAACCATTTATTGAGTAACAATGTAACAACCTTTAGAAAAAAAAATTGTTATCTTCTACAATGATAGGAAACACAGACAGTTGAACCATTAACAAAATTAAAATTAAATAGTTTATCTAATTTGTCAAGAAAAGAACATGCCGATACCACATATGATGTTCACTCTCTACAATAGGAAAATCATGATCTCCATGAACATCATAAGACCAAACATAACACTTGATGAAATTTAATTCACGGAACTCCTAATACAAGAAATCCATGTCAAGGATGATGTTTTATGGTTATATTCTTAAATATATGAATCATCCCGCATACCAATGATTCCCTAACAGAAGCTCAAAATGTGAACATATGTCATACAATTCAGCTCGAACTCCAACTAACATATTAAATGGAAAGATAACTGGAAGCCTTTCTACCTCATGCATCCAATTATAGATTAGTGTTGGTGACCTAAAGTATTTCATTGTTCCTAAATAAAAAATTATTCGACCATGTAGAAAACATGAAAAATCGTCCTAGAATGTTTTATGTCTCTCATAATGTGGGAATAACTAAAACTTAATGAAGACCACAACCATCTACATGGCCTCTCTTGCCCTAATATTGACCTCCTGCATGGCTGGGATCTACTCTACGAGGACGTAGATTATCTCGTGGATGCACTCTACCTACCCCATCTAATATATACTAATATAAAACTAAAAAATCCTATTGCATATTCATCGATTGAAAATACATCAGTACTGTAACATGATATTAAACAACTGGCATATGGTTACCTCTCATAATTTTTGGGAACTCTTTTTGCTGATGACCACAACCACTATTGGGAAACCATTAATATAATCCCATGAAATTAGTATGAGATTCCCTACCACTGATAATAATGATAATGATGGATAAAACTTATCACCAGACAGTTGAAAGATCTAATGTACTAGAAATTTGGAACCCCAAACTATTGCTTTTTATAGCAAGGAATCCCAACGAATGTCCTCTGGTTGAGATCTCTCTATTGAAAGTGTTCTCTCAAAATACATATTTTTTCACCAGCACCACAAACTATTTTTTATCGTTAATAGGGTGGATAGGTGTTGGATGTCCAGATACAATGTGTCCTTAAAATTCCACATCATGGACTCCTTATCTAGAAATTTTTCTAACTAATATCGTAAAAGTGTCCTAAAATTCATCCCAAACCCAACCAAAGGGTAAGAATATCCTAGAAAAAAACCTCTTTTACTATAGAAGAAAGAATCATTTAATAGAACAATTAATAGATATTCTCCCATAATACTTCAACCATCTCCTGATATCAAAGGTACTTGATCCACCCATTCATTCTTGATTCACACAACAACATCATAGCCAAAAGAGTGTTTTGATCCATCCAAAAAATGGATCAAACCGATCCCACATTAACCTCCTCTAACCAGACTTCTATGAATAAATTTTAAATGGATACCTCATTTATCTACATAATATACCTCTGAAACTATTAAAATGGACACCTACATGTGTCATCTTCATTGACCTCCACTCTGAGGAGATCTTCGTCCACGTCTTTCTAAACATCCTCAGTATAGACATATTAAAGATGTTGACCACGAACTAGTCCCTCATAATGGACAAAATATTAGTGCTCTAAAATATGTGACATTAAATATTTAACATTAGGTAATTATTTATTTAATTATCTTTTTTATTTTTAAAACCTAAATCAAGGTCTACCAATTTTAAATGCATGTGCTAAAAAGAATGATTCATGATCATTTTTTGGTATCTAACCTACAACCAATATTACATCATTTACTGGGCTTTCTTTTAGGATGGTATAACTCTGAGTATGATATACTCTGTGATACCAGACGTAGGATCGAATAAGTACAATGAGATACAAAGATACAAGATTGGGGTGAATTGTACCTTTTAAAAATCTATAAGGAAATTTTCAGTAATCAAAATTCACACAACCACTAAGATTCTACATTAAATTGTATATAATCCTATATAATCACTCTACAAGTAAGAAAGTATAATAATGTAATAAATTTTTTAACAATAAAAAATTTAGTGGAAAAGCAAGTAGTAAAAGTACAAGTAACAAACAATAACTTTTTTACCCAAAGAGAAGAGTATACAACCAACTTGGATAAAGGTCTCTTGATTTATACTTTCAAGAAAGTCTATCTTCCCCACACCATGGTAGGCCCTCAATACGAAGATCATAGTATGTCTTGCTATCCCCACAAGCCCTCAACTATCAGGTAGTCGACACCTCTGTCATTCTCAGCAAGGAAGCACTCAACTTCAAGGTGTTGGAACCTCTATCTTCCTATCCCCAAAAGCCCTCGATTGTAATCAGAAACAATCAGAGTTGGACATAGCAAGTCTACACAAGGAAAAGGTTGAACAAGTTATTCAATCTTTCTGCATGAAGATTTGAGAGTTGATATGAGCCTCTCCATATCTAGAAATCATTTCAACATCATGTAAGCACATATATCAAAGATGTGTCAATGTTTTTTTCATGTTCAAATGAGCTTCTATTTATAGGAGAAGCTCCAATGGTCGACTCCCTACTCCAATGGTCATATTTTTCATGAATTTCAGAGGGACCTGTACACGTGTCACTCAACCAACTGTTAGTCACTAAATGAAATCACGACATAGTTTTGTAATGTAACAAGTGTAAGGTTAAGAAAAATTAAAATTAGTAAAGTAAGAAAATAAATGGTCAGAGTATAACAAAACATCGAATTCAGAGTCTATAAAAAAAGATATTCGGATTCTATTTTATATGAATTCAGAACCTGAATTCTGTAGAAATCCGGTGTCTGAATTTCTAAGGAAATTCGGAGTCTGGTTTCACTAGAATTTAGAATCAGAACATAAAGAGTTAGAAGTAGATCTTTATAGATGTTCAGAATCAAACAAGTAGAAGTTCGGAGTTGAACTAGTTAATGTTAAGAGTCGAACTCATATAAGATTGAAGTCTAACACATAGATGTTTGGAGTCTAACTCCTAGAAGTTTAGAGTCGAACTCATAGATTTTCAGAGTTTAACGCATAGATGTTCACATTCTAACTCATAGAAGTTCAGAGTCAAACCTTATGAGCATTCGTATACATAATTCAGAATGGAACTCTATTAGAGTTCATATCCATAATTTAGAGTGTAACTTTATGGGAGATCTTATCCAGAATTTGGAATGGATCTTCATTAGAGTTCATATCCAGAATTCTGAATGGAACTTTATTAGAGTACGTATCCAGAATTCAGATCCTAAACAAAAATCTTAATATATATGTATTATATGATTCCTAGGTTTTAGGTATGAACCCTATTTTTATCCTTAAGAATTATATTGATATGTATAAGGAAATCTAGGTAAGGGTAAATTTTTTTAAGGACGGAAATTTTCCTAAGATAAGTAAAATTTAGATTTTCTTAAGTATATGGTGTTTGTAATTTTCAAAAAAAAAATAAGGAATGGAAAAGTCATAAGGAATACCATATTGACTCAACAATCAACCCTTTTTTGGAAAGCACAAGAAACCTTACAAATAAGAATATATGGACTTTGAAAATTTTCTTAATATTTGAATTTAAAACTTATCTCCCTTTGGATCATAGATAATAATGAATACAAATAACTCCCCCTTAGGCTTAGGAACTGTATAGATTGAATTCTGGATTTCTGGAATGGAGTTTTCATTATCATGGGAATGAAAAACTTCGTAATGATGAACTCCCCCTTAGATAAGATCCCCCTCACATAGGGATGGTTCTTTGACATAGAAAATTTTCCTTCTCCCTCATTTGAGTAGTTATCTTTCCTTCTCCCCCTCTGTGATTATGAAAAAGAATTTAAGGGAATGGAAAAGAAATAAAGTACCCTAAAACATTAGTACATAACAACAGAAGATACAACCAACCAAATATTTCGTTAGAGTTGAAAAAAAAATTACAAGGAAAAAATACGCAACAAAAGATCGGATTGGTTTATTTGTCCTCATTTTCCTTCGGAAAAGGCTTCTTCAACAAGGTTTTCACCTATTTCAATTCATTTTTTCCTCCTCAGCTTGCTTCTCCAAAGATTTTATCCTATCATCTTGAGATTTCAGGACTTCTGCCTTAGCATTCATGGATTCTTCTTGCATCTCAAAAACTCATCTTTATTTTGCTACTTTTCTTTGAGCTCAATCCAGAGATCTTTATCCCTTTTAAAATTTGGAGCAATATAATTGACCTTCCCATTAAGGTTCTTCACTTGTTGATTCTGAGAACTTTTCTCAATGATCAGATCATCCTGAAGATTCTTAATCTTGGTATCCACGATATGAAAAGCATTTTTAACATCATTCTGAAAACGATCAAACTCAGCTAAGTCATCATCAACATTCTTAGACCACAAAGTGATTTTTCTGTAGGATTTTTTGTGAACATCATAATTGATAATGGAATTTCTACGATCAGACTAAATCTTCACACACTTATCCATCACCATTGATAAATATTCTGACTTCTGATTTAGACTGTGTTGCATTATCTGGCATCTAGAGTCTATGGTGGGAAAGATCGGAATTGTGTCCACCAACTTTTTCAAAGATTCAATAACAAAGTCGTTAACCTGTGTTAATGTCTCCGAATATGATAACTTGTTTGGCGATTGTTCTTCTTGAGTTTCAAATAGATTCCTTCTAGAAGAACCACCAACTTCCTTCTTTCTTATAAAATCTTTTGTTGGGGTGTCCATAAGCACTTGCTTCCCCTTATAAACTTTTGGAAATACCTCATCAGGAGATTCATCCTAGGATTCTAATACTTGAAATTTTTTATCTTTATATGGTTTCTCCTGTTCTCCTCCTTCTTATTGAAATTTTTTCTCAATGTTATCTTCCCCTTCAGATAAATCATTCTATTTTTCTTGTTCCTTGACATCATTTCTCTTATCATCTTTGTGAACTCCCTTTCCCGGAGTGACCAACTTTGAAGATTCATAATTTTCTTGATAATATTCCACTTGTTTAATTTGGGAATCAAGATCATCACTTCCTTCTTCTAGTACTTCTTCTTCTTCAATTTCTTCAGCAACATCTTCCTCTTCTTCTTTACCAGTTGTTTTATCTACTTCTTCTTCAACAACCCATTTCCCTTTGGTCTTTTTCGAGGTGAAGTACTTCTTCCTGGGAGTCTCTAAAAATGATTGAACATCAAATGTTTTGGGAACGGGAATATTCTCTGAAGCTATTTTAGTGGATTTCAAGAGATATTGAAAAATCTCTTCCTTTGACATCTTCTTCTTCAACTTTTTCTCTTTGGCCTATTTTTATAACTCATCCGCGGATTCTTCTCTAAAGGACTTCGCCTCAGCAGGGTCCAGACCGAACTGTGGATCCACTTATTTCCTCATCTCCTTGTCTTCCCTCCACTTATCATCCACATCATCTGGATATGCTTTTTGTTTCTTTGGCATGGTAGGTGTAGATTGATTTTCCTTTTATTTTGGATTTTTGTCTCTAGAAACTACTGCATTAAATTTTCTCTTATTACCAACCTTTTTCACTGTTCTAGCCTTCTCCACATTTTCTAGAATGGTTTCAACCTCTTCCTCTGGAAAATAATACAACATTAATGATTCCTTGGAATAGGCCATATTCATCCTTTTCAAGGTATCATCACTTACAAGAATAACCTTGCAATTCCAAGCCTTAGACTTTCATGCAATTTTGAAAGAATCCAGACACTGAACTGTCAGCTTTGATAGTAAGGCATGGTATATAATGATTTGAGCTCTCAAAATTACTTCCATGATAGTCTTGATCGTGACAAGAACATGCCTCATCATATTTATTTTTCATATAATCCCCAAGAAGTCTAACAAATATATGTTGGTTTTCTTTATTGTATCTTTATCAGCCATTCCCGGAACTAAGAAAACTTGTACCCAGAGCTGAAGGATCCGATTATTATGAGATAAGTGAGAAATCTTGGATGTCTTTACATCATGAATCCCAAGACACTCGAAGTCCTTCACTTTAACAAAACTACCTTCGACATTCAAGGGTTTATGTGATCAAAATTCAGCTTCTCCATCATATGATACCCCCACCATGCTTTCTATCTTGTTGTAAGTAAGATTGTATGTACTCTCATAAGACATCAAAGAATACTTTTCTCTTCACTCTTCCTCAAAGAGTCTTTCTGATTCATAGAATTATACATGTAACTCCGGATATACCACATCTTGAGCACTTGTCTAGGATACACAAACATATTCCCAACCATTAAACATGATGTTGATAGAGATGATGGAATCATACTTGTAAAAGCTCTGGTGGACCAGTCTTTCTCTGTAAACATTCCATTTTGAAATTGGCTTTGAGATAGGCATATATTGGGATGCGGATTCTATAGAAATTTGGAATGAAGGAGTGCTGATCAATTCGGAACAACCTTTAACAACTGATGGAGAGCTTCGACACACTAGAGCATGAAATTGATGTGGGACAACCAATGGGGGTGGCCATTATATAGGCGATGGATCTGACCTTTCATCTTTCAAAAACAATCTAATGGTTGAGAATTTCTCAGGTCTGATAAGACGGTTCAACACATTCCCAGAAGGAAATCTTGAATCTGATTTTTTGAGGTTTTAAAAACTTTTATATTTAATAAAAAAATGTATCCGAGAAATTTTATAATAAAACGAAACTACCATAAACTAAAAATGACTACAAAAACATGAGTAAGAAAAAAAATTCTTTCAGATTGGCTAGGAATTTTATTCGTAATTGGTGATATTATTTTTGAAGAAAATTTGTCGATGAAAAAAAACACAATAAAAAAAACTCACTATGAAAAATATGAGTACGAAGATTCCCATTACGAAAATTATCATTTCAAAAGTTTTCATTATGAAAATTATCATTTCAAAACTTCTCATTACGAAAAATTCTCATTTCGAAAATTCTCATTACAAAAATTCTCATTACGAAACTATCCAGTATGAAAACTTCATTAAAAAAATTTCTAGTTTGAAAACATCATTACAAAAATTTCTATTACGAAAACTTTATTATGAATATTTCTATACAGAAAAACTCACTAGGAAAATATTTAAATACTCATTGAGAAATTTTTTAAAAGTCTCATTATGAAAACCTTTTTAATGACTCATTACGAAAAAATATGAAAGACTAATTACGAATTTTTTTAAGACTAACAATCAAATGTACTCCCCCAATGAAAATGAGATTATTACTATAAGGACAATGGTTCAACAAAAAGTTAATGATTTATTATTAATTCAATTTTATCTTTCCTATCTTTTGTTTAATGTATTCAAATCTATTGGAGGGTAATGATTTTGTGAAAATGTCATCAAGTTGATCTTTCATTCCGATAAACTGAAGAATGATGTCTATTTTTTGGGTGTTATCTATATGAAAGTGATGATTATATAAATGTGATTTGCAAGTGAGTTATGTGCATGGTTTTTAATAAGGGAAATGGAACTTTTGTTACCACAAAAAAATTTATTCTTAGAAAAACTCTCAAGCCATAATCAGTGAGTCTGTGTTGCATCCACAACACTTGATTACCACAACATCCAACTGCTACATATTCAGCTTCAGCTGTGGAGAGTGCTACATAATGTTTCTTCTAGAATGACCAAAAAACTAATTATTCTCCAAAGAAATGACAAGTTCTAGATGTACTCATTATATGAATTTTACATCCACCAAAGTCTGCATCCGAAATTCTTTTTAAAACAAACTTACTTCCAAAAGTATAAAATAGTCCTAAATTCATGGTTCCCTTTAAGTAGAGAAAAATTATTTTCACTACCTTTAAATGAGATTACTTAGGATTGGACTGATATCTTGCACATAATTATACTGAAATTATCAAGTCTGGTCGACTAGATGTCAAGTAAAGTACACATCCTATCATACCTCTAAAAGATGTTTGATCTACTGGTTTCCCAGATTCATTAGGATCAAGTGTGTTTGAGGAACCGATGGGAGTACTTATAATCTTAGTGTTTTCATACCGATAATTTTTAATACGATCATTAATATACTTTTGTTGGGATATTAATATTCCTAATGGTTTTTGATAAATTTGAAAAACAAGGAATAATGTTAACTCACCCATCATACTCATTTCAAACTCAAATTGCAATAAATCCATAATGGAATCAGTTAATGATTGATGAGTTGAACCAAATATAATCTCATCAACATAAATTTTAACAATCAAATCATTTTTCTTATCATAGTTTTTATAAAGGGTTGGATCTGCATTTCCCTTAACATAGTTATTTTGTAGCAAAAATCAGGTATGTCTATCATACCTAGCTCGTTGGGATTGTTTAAGGCCATACAAAGCTTTGGTAAGTCAAAAAACATGATTACAATGTTTTTTATCTTCAATTCCAGGAGGTTGTTCAACAAAAACATCCTCTTGAACATAACCATTAAGGAAAGCACATTTCATATCCATTTGAAAAAGCATAAAATTGAAGAATGATTTAAAGGCAAGTAAAATATAAATTTATTTAAGTATAGCTAATGGAGCATAGGTTTCTTCATAGTCAATTACTTCATGTTGATTATAGACCTTAACAACTAATATAACTTTATTTCTTATGATGATTCCATTTTCATCACACTTATTTCTAAAGACCCATTTTAAACCAATAACAGAAGTTTCCTTAGGACTTTCAACCATGGTCCTTATTACATTCGAATTCATTTAGTTCATCCTGCCTGGTTTTAATCCAATGATCATCACCTGAAGCTTCATTAGTGATTTTTTGTTCTAATTGGAAATGAAATGCTATACGTTCTACTTCATTTCATAAGGAACATATAGTCCTTATAGGTTGATTGACATCACCAATGATACTATCACTTGGACGTTTCTTTATAAATGACTAGTTTGGGTTTTGTAAAACTTGTTTATCACCATAGGGTAGGATATCTTATGGGGTAAATGTTTCAGAAGAATCTTCTTGAAAATTTTCCTTATTAGAAGGATTTCATAATAAAGGTTGATAATCAGTTTTTGAAAACACATCCGAAGATGTAGGATGATATTGTTTAAAAACAAAAGGATCAGTTTCATCAAATTGGACATGTACTATCTCGTCAATAGTACAAGTGTTTTTGTTAAGAACTATATAAGCCTTATAAATTTTTGATTAGCCTAAGAAAATTACTTCATCATATTTTGGTGCGAATTTGTGTAAGTAATCATTATTATTCAGAATTAATACTGTTCAACCAAAAACATTAATGTAGGAATGTCTAGGTTTTCTACCATTCCATAACTCATAATGAGGTTTATTAAGAAAATGTATAATTAAAACATATTTTATAGTATAACAAGAAGTACTTATAGTTTCAGTGTAAAATATTTTAGCTACAGAATACTCATTCAACATGGTTCTAGTTATCTCTTGAATAATTCTATTTCTTCTTTAAACAACACGATTTTGTTGAGGTTTTCTGGGTGTTGAGAAGTTTAGAGGAATTCGATTATTACTACAAAAAATTTCAAAATCATAATTTTGAAATTCTCCACCACAATCACTGTGAATAGTTTTCCATGGAAGGTTTTTCTCATTTTTTACTAGGTCCCTAAAACATTATAAATAAGAAAAAGATTCAGTCTTCATTGCTAGAAAATACACCCATGTAAATCTTATGTAATCATCAACCAAAAAAATACATATTACTTTCCCCCAATACATCCAGTTTGTGTTGGTCAAAAAAGATCCATGTGAACCACATGTAATGCATCTATTGTTGAGACTTCACCGATTGATTTAAAACTTGATTTATGTTTCTTTCCATATTGAATAGGGTCCCAATATTTTGAAGAATCAAATCTAAGCTCCGGTAGATCCTTAACTAACCCATTATTAGAGAGTTTTTATATGTTCCTAATGTTATAGTGTCCTAACCTTCTATGCTATAACCATGAATGATATTCCATTGCACTAAGTCAAGGTAAGTCTTGGTTCCTAAGGACTTCTATGTTTAGTGTGTATACATTCTCTTGCCTATGGGTAGGAAGAATAAATTCGTCCTTGGAATTGTTTACTAAAAACTTATCATTCCTAAAATTTACAAGGTATACTTCATCACATAATTGACTTATGCTATTGAGGTTGTACATAAGACCCTTAAAAAATAAAACATTCGAAATCTTAGTTTTTCCAAGAAGAATGATGTTACTTATACCAGTAATTTCTCCCTGAGCATTATCACTAAAAGTTACTTTTCTTCCTTTTGTTTTGATAATCTGTTCGAAATACCTTTTGTTACCAGTCATATGTTGGGAACATCCACTATACATGTACACGTTTTGTTGTTGGTACATTCCTTATTTTCCATAAAATAATAAACAGTTAGGTTTTCAGAATCCATAATTGCTTGGATCCTGAAATTTCAAAAATTAAAATTGTCGGTACCCAAATCATCATAGAAAAATAAGCCTTATGAAATTTTAGAGATTTGGTTTTGTTTAAAGAACAATTCTTTTCCCGGTGACCACCACATTGACACTTTGTGAAAAATGGTGCACTTTGTGGAACAAGATAGTTGTTTATAAAAATTGGTTTAGATCTTGTGTAACCAAAACCAGAAGTATACCTTCGAGGATGAATTTATGAATAAATTTTATCAAAATTTTCCATTACATGGGTAAAGTATGATAAAAACTTCCTCAAGGAAAATATTTCAGATTTGAGTTTTATAACAAGAATCATGTCTAAATAAAATTGATATTGAAATAGATCTAGGATCGAAAATATCTTTCTTATAAAATACGTTTTTTAGATATTTTGAATGTTTATTCTTCTCAGAATTTACGTCCTCATGATTTTTTGAAATTAATTAAAAATCATAATTTTTCTTGTCATGATCTTTAGAAAGATCTGATATTTCCTCAGTAAGAATAATATTCCTAGAGTTTTCCTTATCATACTTTTTCATGAGTTTTGAGTTATCATTCTCAAGAAGTTCAGAAAACCTAGAAAATTCTTCATAGTTAGGTAATTTATTTTTCTTCATCAGAAGATGATTATTCATCCAAATAGTCATAATATATACTATCACTAGCATTTGAAGAAACATTGGTCAATGATTCAACATTTTGTACCTTATCCATAAATCAATGATTATCAATAGGTAGCTTGGCTATAAGACTAATATTCTTCTATCCAGAATATTCATAATCAAAAGATTAATCTAAAGAGTCACCACCACTGGCGCTCAAGGTGTCATTGGCTTTCAGAACATTCATAGATTTGGACTTGTAATACTTCATTCTGTTCCTTTCAGAATTCCTTTATTTTCTCTCATTTCTTTTGATCATAGGGCAATCAGGTCTTATATGTCCATTTCTCATTCATTTATAGCATGTTACATCTCCATCTTTCCATTCCTTCTTCTTATACTTGGATTGTAAATTTCTCTTTCAAGCTATCTTGTACATCCTTGAGAAATATTAGCTAACTCATTTTTTGAAACTTAAAATTCACTATATTCTTATTGGATAATAACTTTCTTGGACTTTGATCTCGTTACCCTCTCAGGATTCATAGCATTCATGTGATTTGAAGTTGTAGTGAAAGCAACAATACCATTCCCATTTTTTTTCTTTATGTTGTCAGTATCTCTCTTGATTCAAGATTCATGTTAGAGAAGAGTTCCAAACAGCTCATCTTAAGAAATTTGAGTAACCTTCTTATTCTCATCAATAGCTGTCTCTTTGACTCCCACTCATTTTGCATAATATCAATGATGTTTTCAACAAGATATTTATCAGCTTGACCTTTTTCTCCAATAGATTGTAAGATATTCACTATAGTCACGAATCTTTGTTGTACCATAAAAATTTGTTCTCCATAAAGAGAATTGAAACCATGATACTCAGCTCTCAACATGGCTCTTAAAGTCTCTATGACTTTAGATGTACGAAAATAAGTAATGCCATGTTTCTTACATATAATATTAGTTGTTTCAGAAGAATAAATTTGGCTCTATATGTTCTTAGTCAGTGAACATAGTAGTGTATTGCGTACCTTATAGTAGAATAGGTATTCATGAATTTCTTTATTAGTAAAAGAACTTACTTCATTATCAGGGATCTTGTATCCACCAATATGAATAACAAAGTTATCTAACCCAGTATTGAAAACAAAATTATTCATAGGATCTCTCCAATATTCATAATCGTTACCATAAAAAATTAGTGGTCTGGTCAGATTTAAGTTGTCAATAGAACCAACATTCAAACCATCCATTCTTAATAAAAAAATGTCACACATAATTATTAGAATTATATGTCTATAAGAGAAAATATTCCTAGTAAGAAAATGTATCTCTATTTAAATAGTGAATCCGAACTATACGTATGAAAAACATATTCCAATAAAAAATATGAATCCAGAAATGTGAATCCAAATATTCAATTCCAAATGTTATAAGAGAAAGAAAGTCTTCTGAATGTAATTGTAAGATTAATTCAGATTGTAAAACTCCTCTGATACCAATTTTTATTATGGTATAACATTGATTGTGATATACTCTGTGATACCAAACGTAGGATCAAATAAGTACAATGAGATACAAATATACAAGAGGGGTGTGAATTGTACCTTTTCAAAATATCTAAGGACATTTTGAGTAACCAAAGTTCACACAACCTCTGATATTCTACCTTAAATCATATAGAATCTTATATAATCATAGAACATGTAAGGAAGTATAAGAATGTTATAATTTCCATAACAATACAAAATGAAATGGAAAAACATGTAATAAAACTACAAGTATCAAACAATAACACTTTTAATCCGAAGAGAAGGGTATCCAACAAACTTGGATAATGGTTTATTGATTTATACTTTCAAGAAAGCATGTATTACCCACACCAGGGTATGCCCGAAATTCGAAGATCAGATTCTGTCTTGCTATCTCCGCATGCCTTCAACTATCAGGTATTCGTAACCTCTGTCTTCCTCAACAAGGATGCTCTCAACATGAAGGTGTTGGAACCTCTAACTTCCAATCCCCATAATCCCTCGATTGTAATCAGCAAAAATAGGAGTCACACAAAGAAATTCTGTATATGGAAAAGTTTGAACAAGCGGTTCAAACATTCTATACAAAACATTGACAGTTGATAAGAGCCTCTATCTCTAGAAATCACTTCAACAACATGTAAGCACAGATCTAAAACATTTTTCCATGTTGTTGTCAAGTTCAAATTATCTTTTATTTACAGGTGAATATCCAAGGGTCGACTCCCTCCTTCAACGGTCATATTTTCCTTTAATTTCAGAGGGACCTATACATGTGTCACTCAACCAATGGTAAGTCACTAACTGAAAGAATGCCATCATTTTGTAATGAAACAGGTGTAAGAATAAGAAAAACTAAAATTAAGAATGTAATCAAATAAAATTTTGGAGTCTAACCAAAATTGAAATTCAGTGTCTAAAATAAAAAGATATTTGGATTCATTTTTATAGGAATTCGGAACCTGAATTCTGTAGAAATATAGAGTTTCAATTTCTATGGAAATTCTGAATCTGGATTCACTAGAATTCAGAATTTGAACTTACAGAGTCAGGATTCGTTCATTATAGATGTTTGGAATTAAACTAGTAGAAGTTCAGAGTCTTACTAGATAAATTTTTGAGTCGAAGTAATAGATGTTCAGAGTCGAACTCATATTAGTTTTAAGTCGAACTCATAGAACATCGGAGGCGAACTCATAGATGTTCGGAGTCGAACTCATAGAAGTTCGGAGTCGAACTCATAGAATTTCACTGTCGAACTCATAGATGTTCGGAGTCGATCATTATGATAGTTCGTATACATAAATCAAAATTGATTTTTATTAGAGTTCTTATCCAGAATTCAGATTGGAACTTTATTACAGTTATTATCCAGAATTCGGAATTGAACTTCATTAGAGTTCATATCCAGAATTCGAAATGGAACTTTATTACAGATCGTATCCAGAATTCAGGTCATAAAACATAATGCTTCATATCTAATTATTATATGATTTCGAGGTTTTAGGTATGAACCTGATTTTTATACTTAAGAAAGATATTTATATGTTTAAGTAAATCTAGTTAAGGGTAAATTCATTTAAGGAAGGAAATTTTCCATAGACTAGTAAAATATAGTTTTTCTTAAGTATAAGGTGTTTGTGAATTTCAAAACATGAAGGAGTGGAAAAGCCATAAAGAAATCAATATTGACTCAACACATAGTAATCATAATGATATGTGCATAAGATTCAAGGGGCACTAAGTTCCCATGTCATAACTAGACTCCCATGTTTACATATCATAGTAAACATAGCTAACACTATTTTCTCACACACCAATAAAACCTCACAAATACCTAACACCAACTTCCATCATAGTTCTCAAACTAAAAACTTGATACAACAATGTCTTGAACCACCCCCCAAAGGGTATCCATCTATGTATAGAAATGATGGATGGGATACGATTACTACCTAAGTCCTACATTGAGTGGGCCCTTCATTGGTGACTAGAACCGATGATATAATAGTCATATAATAGGAATAATTACCCTCTACTTCCACATGTGTAATAACGATATATTTTATATTAAACAAAAAAACTGCTAATATATATATATATATATATATATTTAATCAGATGTTCAAAAATCCAATTTCATATATTACTAGAAAAACAGGGACGAAAAATACATGTACCAAAAGGAATAGGAAGAATTGACCAGATATCCCATACAACTCATGAAAAACCACATTCTTGTAATATCATTCAAGATCACCAACCTTCTCGAGAAGACCTGAAAAATAGTTTATATGTACATTGAGTTATTATAACAGTATAGTCGATAGGAACGTCCCTAGTCCCTTTCAAGTAATCAATATATAATTCATACAAAATCATAGTGAAAAATAGTGAAACAAACTCATCACCTAAATAGGTACAACAAGTTCTCAGCCTCACCATGGATAATCATTACCAAGTATCACATACAAAAAATCCTATATTATAATAGTGAAACATCTAGTGTACTCCTATCACAAATCCCCATTGTTTTATCGCACATCCCCAACATCTAATGTCTTGGAAAACCTCTCTCTAAAATAGGATAACCTATAGACACCTTGTCTAGGAATGACAATTTGATCCTCTTTCATCCCATCTTCCAATCGTCACATTATCCCACCAAAAATTCCATACATAGTAACATTGTTTTTTTAGAATCCACCACAACCTATATGACATGTATCATATATTTGTTATTATATAGTAGGACTTAAAATGCCATACCCCATGTATGTGCTACCATACATCACTACATATACACATCATTACTATAATAATCCATTGTATACTATATCCAACAATACATGTGTGAGACATAACCACAAGAAAATACATTAATCTAAAAAAAATATAAGGAAACTAACTATCAGGAATTCCATTAAAAGTAACTACCTAGAGAAGAGAGTAGAGATAGAGGGTTTACTTAGCCTTCAATCATCCAATTAGGATGTTATAGAAAACACCCTCCCACAGTTCACTGGGTGTTAGTCACTATAAGTGACATGGGTGGGGTAGCATATGAATTCACAAAATATACATTATATAATTTATATCAAAACCAATATATCATAAAAACTAAGCCATAGTGTCAAATGCATCAAGCATCATTCAGACTCCTAGAAACCATTGTTACGACCTAGTATCAAATAAACACAAATCCCTTTTAAAGGACTACAGTAATTAATTATTCAAAATTTATCATTCCCATCCATTAAATATTTTATCATCTATTAATTAATAAAAAACATTAATCAAAATAAAATTACATTAACTATAAGATTTAATTTCACTCCCTAAAGGAATAATCCAAATTATGTCCATGGATTATAAATATTTAAATTTGTTAATATTTTTCATTCCATCAAAAACAACATTATGTGTCAATAATTATTTACTTAATTAAACAAATTGGTATATAATCTTGGTACTCTAAGAAAACATACCTAATCATCCATCTAGATGAAATATGAATCAAATCACACACAACTAACTCAAGATAAGGATAAATGAATACATGTAAAATAAGAAACCCAACTATATTCTGTTAAACCAATCCTCATGAAAGAATCCCAAATATCTACATCACATCAATTATTAATCCAGTCATATACCTCTTCCATAATCACTATCTCTATATCAGACACCCACATGTATATCCTAATGCTTCTCAACGTCACGAGTGTCAACTACTACCACATTATATAGGCCTCACCACTGACATCAGATCAACCATCCTATGCTCATTATCATAAGATCATATCACATATAAACATCCCCACCCAACATCACAACATCCATCCTAGACAATTCCATCCTAGGTCCATAGAACATAACATATTGAAGATAACATATAGAGAACATTATAAATGATACACGGAAAAACAAGAAGAGAAATTAGGGAATCCATCCCAATAAAATAAGCTATCCAACCATCTCATAGAATCGAGATGTCACTAATCCAAACTAATGGAACTTAGTATTGTCCTATAGATAATAATATCATGCCTTATAAATCATAATTGTCACAAAACTACTTATCATTCTATATTGAATCAAGACATCCTTATTCATTGGTTCCCCAAATGAGAAACATAAGGAAACATGATATTAGAAGCTATCCAATGATAAACATTATTTTAACATAAACTAGTTTCTTCAAACCATGAGAATATTCATTCTAAATTAAAATTATATTAACTATTATCTACATTATCGAATAATACTGATTTACATTATTTATCAATTCCATTTCAATTATATATATAAATTGCATCAATATTATTAATATCTGATTATATCAACCACCATATTAAAAACATTCCTCTCCTTTAATTACTCTATATACAATCAATAATCCATTAATGTCAGATTTACATTATTTTAAAATTTAAACATGGTACTCCAAGAATAAGGACATGTTAGTAAAAAAGAAATGGGAGTAACCAAATAGAATAACAATGAGAAAGTATTTAGAGAACCCATGATATCAACTTAGATAAAATATGGATGGCCAAAGATTGATCCTAGTCAAGGGGATCCTAATGATACTTAATGTAGGGACATTGGTCACATGAGAATAAAGAGGTTTAGTGTATTTGTAGAATATTCCAAGGTATTGTATCCTTTATAGAAACGAATTACATTGAACTTATGTGGCATGAAACCCATTTCTATGTTATGTAAATGTCAGAAATCAAATCTCATGGAAAAATGGGTCACTAGAGATGATTTATTCCTAAAATATTAAACTTCATGGTACCCCATCTGAACTAGACTTAACAAGACATGAACATCATATAAAAGAAATGTAACACATTTAAATGTCATGTATTATCCATGAATCCACATCTTAGTGCAGAAATCCTTGATAATTTCTAAAATAATTCCCCAAGAAACATGTCCCATAACAAATGAAAAAGTGTCCGACTATACAGATCCCATACATTTTAAGCTAAAAAATAAATGATTAATAATGGTGAGAAATTTATGAATATTGAGAAATAAAATAATATTATGAAATTTTACTAGGTAAATAAATAATGATCAATTATTTTTATAGAAAAAATAACTATGGATAGAAATTTGGAGGAAGAAACAAAATATATTGAATAAAAAAGACAGAAAATTATTTCTAATCATGAGAAAAAAGATGATAAAATGATATCAATAAATGAATATTTGAAAATTTTAATGAAATAAAGGTGATGTAAGAATTATTGGTATCTCATTAAACATAGTTGAAATTTTTTACAGTAAAATAATAAATCATGAGAATGGTTTTATAAACTGAATGTGAAAAATATTTCAATAATGATGATGAAAATTTGAAAATGTAATTTTAAGATTATATAAATGAGAAAGAATTAATATCTAAATCATAAAATAGTACTAAAAATAATGATAATATATCAAATTTTAAATATACTAATAATACAAATATAAAAATGATGTGAATGTATAATTAGTCTAAATATTGATTCTAAAGAACTATAGAAGTACCTTATTACTCCAAGAAATAATTTTTATTTTTCCTATATTAAAATGATTTGAAGGATATGTAAATAATTTTGGTGATTTATGTAGAAGTTTTGTAGGAATAAAAAATTTCAATAATATAACTATTACAATCATAATGTGAAATGATATGTTATTCTTGAGTGGAAGAAAATATGAAGGTTAGGTATGATTATCATTGTAATCATTATTATGAAAGTAAATATTTTCATTAAAATAAAATTTTTGGTATAATTGTGTTTATACATTTTAAATATTTTTATTTTTTAAAAATATATTCTTCAGATTCCTCTGGACATATATTTTTCAGTTTTTCCCTTAAATAAATTTGTTTAAAGAAGTATGAGAAAAGTATTAAAAATGTTATTTTATGGAAACCATTGAACACCTTGAATATTAAATATTTTTTATTCAATACATTCACCCATTGTGACAAATATTGGTTTATTTAAAGAATTATTTTTAGGAAACTCATGTGATATTATTTTCTCCAAAAAAACATTTCATGATTCAAAAATGATGAATGTTAATAATGAGTGGGCCATTTGAATTTGATTTTCAATAAGGTGGATAAGAGAATAAGGGGGATTAATAATATATAAACATTAATTAGAGAAAAATATTTAATTACACATATTGATGAAGAAGATTATTCATGTTATATATATATATATATTCAAAGAAAACAAAGGGGGGATTTTTGATCCCATTGCCCACATGGTTTCATTTGTATTAAATATACCAATATGTGTTGGACATTAATGTTTTTTGATAATGTTGGTAATTTTTTTTAGAAATTAATGGGTCTCAATAATGTGTCACAAAATTGTTTCTTCATGAACACCAATTTACAAAAATAGGTTATAAGAAAAGAAGTTGTTTGAAATATCCTTATTGAGGAATCTAATAAAGTTCCTTAACAAAATTTTTTTATGTTATGTGGTTAATAAATTTTATAAAAACACATTAATAACTCTTGATTCCGGAAAAAGAATATTCAAATGTAAAACTAAAAAACTATAATGTATTTTTATAGAATAATCTGAATGAATAATATTGGAAAAAAAATCCTTCGACGAACTTTTTCCACAAAGTATATATATAAAAAGTTCTTAATATTTTAGATTTTCAATATTTGTATATTAGAGATAGTATTGTAGTCGTTTTCAATGAATGACTCACCAGATGAAAATTTGTAAACTATCAGGAAAAAATAAAATAGTCTATTCATAAAAAGAAATAAATGTTAACCAAATGAAACAATTCATAAAAAAACCTATTTTGGATGAACAAGATCTGACATAGTTATTATTTCAAAGATTGAGTGACTAAAAAATTTGACAAATAAATAAATTGTCAACAAATAAATATAAAGGGGGAGATGGAAAATAATTTAAGTCATCATTCTCAGATAGTGTGGTTTCTAATTACAAAATTACTTTGAAGTTTCAAAAAAGTAGACAACAATCTGCAGTGGATGATATTTTTTGGAATAAACAATTATATAATGATATCTTGAAGAATTATAAAAAATATAATTATAGAATAACATAATCAAACCATGAAATGTTATGTGGGCGGCTAGATGTTTTAATGTAATTAAATGAAGAGTTGAATGACTGTCTATAGATCACATCCATCAAACATAGAATGCTTGTGAATAAAATTAGTCAAAGAAAATCTACAAAAGTATGAATAAAAATAGATGATTCAATGGACAAAATATGGCGATGTAAATTTTGGTGATATAAAAAACCCTTAGGATGAACTTAAAATTAATTTATATTTTGAAAAAATATTAAATGAATAAATTTGAAGGCACTAAAACAAGAAGATGGTGTTTATAGTGTGAGATGGAGTTTAGTTGTTTAAGATGAGATCTCATCAAAATATTTTTTTTGGAGATTCAGTGAACAGAGGTATGATATGAATTAATATTTGAAAGTTTCATAAAAAGGGAAATTGGTTTATGGATCATAAAATGATTAATTTTAGTGAGTTCATCAGATGTTTGTTGCTATGGATGTATTGTCAGAATAAGATATTCAGAATGAGATATTCTAGATAGAAAAAATTGTAAGGACACTACCACAAAAACAGTTTTTCACAGCGCCCCCCTTTATCAGCGCTAACGAAAAAGCGCTGATAAAGGGGAGTCCCTTTATCAATGCTTTCTTAGCGCTGATAAAGGGACCCCCCTTTATCAGCGCTTGCTTAGTAGTGCTGATAAAGGGGGGCCTTTATCAGCGCTTTTTTAGCGCTGATAACGGGTCGGCTTCAAAAAAAATTAAAAATATATTAATATATAAATATATTTATATTGTTATATAAATATAATATATAATTTTTAAATATATTTTAGATAAGTATAAATGTACATTTACACTTATTATACTTAATATTTAAGATATTTAGTGAAAATGACTTCTTAAAAAATTAAAAAAATATTTTTCATTAATATTTTGATAATAATTATGGATTAATAGTCATTTAATAACAATTTGAGGACTAAAAAAACTAAAAAATTTAAAAAAGATCCAAAATAGGTTGAAAACGCAACTCAAACTTCAAACAGCCATAACTTTTGATCCAGGTGTCCGTTTGAGCTCTACCACATATCAAATTGAAGCCTGCGACGAACTATACATCTCTGTGACTAGGGAGGACCCTAGTCAAGCGTTTTTAGAGGCCAAAAGAGGCCCAAAAGGCCTCCAAAACTGAGTTTTTTGTCCGGGTACCCAGATTTTGTAACATTTTGTGGATTTTCAAACTCGTTTAAGGGGGTATTGTTGGCTTTTATTTGTGGGGACTAAATTTATTCCAAGGTATTACATTCATGTTGATATTATTTGTTTGAAATTTCATCCTTTTTTATAATGAAATGCTATTTATAATCAAATATATACCTATATGTACATATTTTTTATATATTCGCACCTAAAAATTAAATTTTTAAAATAAATAATTAAACATATTTACATATAAAATATATTAGCTTTATCTAAATAATAACTAATATCCATTTTATTTAAAATACCAATATATGAATATTTATATACCTATATATTAATCTAACTATATATATATTAATCTAATATCTATATATATATTAATATAACTACATATATATATATTAGTATTACTATAAATATATATATTAATGTCACCATAAATATATATATTAATATCACTATATATATATTAATATAACAATATAAATATATATTAATATAACTATATATATGTTAATATAACTATATATTAATATAAATATATATTACTATACGAATAAATATAACTAAATATATATATATATATATATATTAATACCACTATATATATATATATTAATATTACTATATATATTATAATATAACTATATATTTATTAATATAAATATATATTACTATACGAATAAATATAACTAAATATATAAATATATATATATAGAGATATCATGAATTGGAAAGCAAATCAAAATAGAGTAGTGGTAAGGGCTTTGGCGCGCAGGGGGGAGGTCTCGAGTTCAAATCCTGGTGGAGGCAGGGGTGCGCGCGCATGGGGAATATTGGAGCAAACGTTGTTAAAGGGTGGAGGGGGGTGCGTGGGGTGCATGGGGTGTTGTATAGGGCCCAAAAAGCGCTGTAAAAGGGCGGGTTCAAGCGATATAAAAGCCCCCCCGATTGGCAGTATTTTTAAAAAATTTTAAAATTTTTTAAAATTTTTTTAATTTTTTTAATTTTTTTAACTTTTATCAGCGCTTTTTTAAAAGCGCTGATAATGGAAGCGCCGATATAGGACCCCTTTATCAGCGCTAAAAAAAATCGCTGATAAAGGGGTACTTTTATCGGCGCTTTTTTTAGCGCGGATAAAAGACCCCTTTTATCATCGTTTTTTTAGCGCTGATAAAGGGGTCCTTTATCAGCGCTTTTCGGAGCGCCGATAAAGGGGACCCCCCCTTTATCTATGCTGGCTTTATCAGCGCTTTTCTAGCACTGATGAAGGCCGTGTTTGTAGTAGTGGATTTTTGAAAACTCCTTGTAACGAAATTCTATATATCAATTATAGAGCTAGTATTATAATCCTTGATATCATACTGAGGTTAAGAAAGTTTGAAAAATTATCAAATACAATGTTAAAGAAATTCAAAGATGGGTGACAATACTAGAGAATTATGGAAACATCATGAATATAATATAAGTTATATGAATCATTCGAGAAAAATTTAAATGATCCAAATATATTAAATTGGATTATGGTTTTTTCGGTAATAAAATTGACCTCACACCTAACTCCTATATGGTTCACCTATACAAACAAGTTGTTAAAAGTAATGATTCACTTGAAATAGTTTTCATGCATAAAAATGATGTCACATTTGGGGGTTTTGTGATAGGTTTATTTTCCAAATTTTCCGGTTGTATTTGAGAATATTAGTTAGAGATCCATTAGATTGAGGATCATTGAACAGAGTTACATTGGACTAAAAAGAGGAATTATGTAGCCGATTGAGATTGAACATGGTCAAACATCAAAGTGCACATGCCCAGACTTATTTCACAAGATGAAGATTCATTAGATTACAAAATCAGATGAAGTAAATATAAATAAAATATTTAATATTGAATATTAATGGGTAGAATAAATAATAGGAAAAGATGAAGTGGAAAATAGATGAAGGGAAATTAGATATATCCATTGAATAGAGGAAAACTGACAAATTCTATTAGATGAACCTTTTCTAAAAAACATCTTGGTGAAATTATATAAATTAATGATTATTCTTTTTATGGTATACTAAATATTATGGGAAATATTCAACGATAAAATAACATAATAGGATTTATGATATATAATATTGTACGCTTGTGTAGTTAATCATTCGTTATATTATAATAAGTGTATACTTTATTGATGTTGATCAAAAAACAAATGGAAAATAATCATGTTCTTGTGGGGTATAACCCATTTCTGAAATGTATTCTTGGATTGGTTGTTTAAAAAGCTATGAATTAGTGGAAATAAAATGGATAGTTTAGGGGTCAACGAACATGGGAAAGAGATCTAATTGTAGGGGAACCGTATGAGGATGTAGGTCATGAATTGGGTGTTATAACCCATTGCTTCTAGTGTCTCTTTATTCTAAAAAATAATTGATTAAATGTATCCTTATTGGTTGGAATAAAAAACTTTCAAAGTATTATGTCTCTACTTTGATCCTTGTAAATACCACGTTCTTCTATATAGTGATATTTGATTTGATATAATGTTAGTTTTTAGATTTATATTTGTGTGGATTGTCACTTTTACAGGCCATACATGGTTTTGAATGAATCTTTTTGATGTTTTAAAAAAATATTATTAGTGAAAATGAAATCATAGATTCACCCCTTACCCTCTTAGTGATCAAAAAAATTGATCATAAAAAAAAAAAAAAAATTATAAACACCTATGGTTCATTATAAAATAACTTTATTGATTTAAATGAATCTTATACTCTTCCAAAAATGAGTGATCACACTCAAAAAGTAAGGTAGATGAAAAAATATAACAAAAAACAACAGATATAAAACATGACCCTTATTATAAAATCTATACGTATTTTTAGGTTTGGGGAAATAATCCCTATGTTAAGAACATCACATGAAGTATTTTTATGATTAATCATAATGAAATAATAAGGGTTTTTAAATCCTTTTTCTATTCTCTCATTAACAGGAATCTTAATTTTGGGGAATATTTCAATACCTCCACATGAATATTTAATTAGTTTAATAATCATATAGATAATTATAAATGTGATTCACCCATATTAATTATATATAATATTATAATATAATTAATAATAAAAAAAACCTTATAGTATTTCATAACCACCTTCTAGTTTATTGGAACATTCTTAGGCATAAACTATTGTTTCTGATTTTTATGAGACTACCTCTATTGAGGATTACTACCTACTATAACCTTATACCTACCTATAGATTGATTAATCATCGTAATATGAATCATAGTTCCTCGTATTGGATTTTATATTATTCATTACATTCCATCAAATATATCTTCAATTTTTTTAAATTCTAATAGGAATGATATTATTTTGGATTATTATTACACAACAACTTTAAAAGTGTTGTTCCACCACATTGGTAATATAAATTTTTTCATGTCTGTTAAGCGTAATCTCAGTTTGATGACTTATTTTGAAAAACTCACCAGGAAGATTCTTTTCTACTCATCTTCGTAGAATTATTGGAATATTTTCATTTACTACTTAAATTACTATAAGAAATAACACCCTTATATGCATTATATCTTCCTATTTAATTGCCAATTTATTGAACACCACCACAAAGGTGAGTAAGTCCAACAAGGTGATATGAAAACTAATATTAGTTCAAAACCACATCTTAAATATTCTATCAATCAAATCTATTATAAACCTAACTTGTTTCCGAATGTAAGAAGGCTTTTCTACAACTATTATATTCCATTTAATAAAAGGACTCGAAACTACAATGATTTATACAATGTACCTATGTAAAATTGTTCAATCAAAATATTATTTAACCAATTCCATATTATGTTTTCCATCAAATTTTGTTATGAAAAATCTCCAAAAAACAACATATTACATTGTTTATCATGTAATTGGAATATTCAACATTTAATGTATCTGGAGTAAGATAGAACTAGAAAATTTAACTCATCATCTACAATCATTCATTCGCTACATAAATTCCACAATCTCCTTTGAATAAATAAGGATTATGCATTTCAAACTCTAATGCTAGACTAAATTCAATCATGGGATCTTGGTTTTTTCCTATATAGGGTTGTTAATTTTGATGGAATAATAAATTTAAAATCTCATTGGAACTTTTATTATTTCATGTATCATTCCAAAGGGTGGTTATAACATGATTTATAGTGTATTGTTCTTGAATAATATTTATATATAAATGAATTTTTAAATAACACATAATTATATATTTACCGAATGCTTTCTGTAAAAATACCACCTTTTATTATAATAAATTTTCCATTAAAATATAAAACACTATCTATGTATAAGAATATCAATTGAAATTAATTCAATTCCTTAAATTGATGTTCATACATGCATTGAAATAAAATATCAAAATAATTATTATATTAAACAAAAATTTATTAAAAAATAATTTGATAATATTTCGAAGCCACTTCATGGTAATGATATCATTTTCTAATAAAATTAACATATATAATGTATCTATTCATTCATATCATGATGCATAAACACTCTTGTATTCCCAACCCATTAATTTTTTCAGACATACAAATGGAACAAAATATAACGGAAATATTCCCTAAATCCATGATATGTGTATTCCTATATCATAATGAATGATATTGACATGTTTTATGTTATGGAAAAGAAAAACTAGGTCAAAAAATATTACATAATTTAGTCATGATGTAAATTAATATATTGTTTTATCTGGCTAATACCTATTCAATTAATTTTGTATGACTTTGATATATCTTATTTTCATAATATGTTGAATAATATGGTATGATTCATTTAAAATATGATCAATACATATATAAAACCATTCTGTATGTGATTTTTTTAATTATCATTCACATAGGATATCATTAATACATGTGAAATATGTGGAATCAAATTAATACATGCTCTCATGGGAAAATAATTATAAATAATTTGTAAAAAATGAATTTATTCCAACATTTTGAATAATTTGATTAAATTCCACTATTAAATTTAGAGTAACCGAAATCCAATATAATTGGGAATAATTCAAGGAAAATATGTTCTTACATATGTGTATTTCTTTAAATTATCCAATCCAAATATTTCTACTCCGTCACCCTCTTCCAACCAAGGTAGTAACATACTACAGTTACATGGATAGTATGGGCTGAGTGTTAAGTGATTCTGATCATCTGATGCATACACCACAATGGAAGGAACCTAGTAGGGTTTTTATAGATCTATATCAATCATAGGAATGAATTCAATAACAATTTACATCTCTGATTAAAGGTACACATTATTTATTATGTCTAAACATGACATCATAATTTCATATAATAGTTATCATAAAATGGGGTATTTTAATGTATTTATCTACACTGAAAAGTTTTATTTGATCATAATAATAAATTTATCAGTATTACAGATTTAATCTGATTCCAAATTCTTGAAATTATGTTTTCAATGAATATAAAGATGATTCCTATTGAATATCATAATCCATAATCGATGAAATTAATGAAATTTTGTTATGCAGCTAGGAATACTATATAGGATACCATAATCATTGATATAATCATACCTTATGATATTGGATTTCATAGTTGAAATGAAATTAAAATAGATTTGTTTTACTCATAGTATTGTGTAAAATGTAAGGTATTGTTGATGATTATAGTAATGATATTTTTTTTGAAGCAACAGAGAATCATATCAACATTTCTATATACTATTTATAATTAAATATGATATCCTAGTACTATAAATTTATATCTCCACAAAAATAATACTATCATAAAATATGATGGATAAATAAGTAATCATCATATTATGATGTAAAGTAAATCCTATAATATGTTGTACATAACAATTTTTTTTAATTTTTTAGTTGAAAATTAAATTATACAATATATAAATTGTTTGTAAATAATAAAAAAAGGAATTTGGGGATATTTATTTAATGTATATAATTTTTATAAATTACTTCATTATATAAGTGTTTTCAATGTTATTAAATTTCAACAAAATATTTGATATATATATATCAAATAATATTATTTTTTAAGATAAAACCAATTTAGATTTATATGAAATGACATTTAATTTATAGATAATTCTTTATGAAAACATTTTATGGGTAATTTATAATTTTTATGTAAGTTAAAAAATAATGAAAATCCAAAGGAGTCTATATTAGAATACAAATTAGTCATAAATATAAATTTCAATTCATAAAATAAAACACCTCAATTAGGTAATTATTTAAACTATAAAAAAAGTAGTATTAATAATTAATATTATCATGGTTTAATGAAAAAATGTTTGATATTTTGGATATTTACATAACATATATATATATATATATATATATTTGAATAGTTCATATTTCTAATGTTCATATTTTAGATATCATTTTTTAATTAAAATGACATATAATGTCAATACGAAGGAGTTCTTATTTGAAATAAATATAATATGTTTTTATTTATTTAATAATTTAATGTTCATAATACTTAACTAAATTTTAAAATGGTTATAATGTTTGTATTTATGAGTTGTTCATAAATTATTTGTCTCTGTTTAATTATATAAGATTTTCATTAATTTAGTTTTATTCATAGTTATATTCATAAATAAAAATTATTTATATTATGAATACATCTATTATTTATATTAATGTGTCACACTACTTATATAAATTTTCGTATATATAAAAAGGTAGTTAAATGTTCTTTATTCCTATTGTTTTCATTTTCTTCAAGACCGACTATAACTTGATCATGAGTTATGTAAAGGTTATACAACAATTTCTATTTAACATATTGGTTTAGTATAAGGATATTTTATTCCCAAAAAACATCATAATCATGAATATAAAAAAAATATAATACATGAGATACGATGGTGAGATTGAATCCAATTTAAATCTACAAAGTGTCAGATTACAACCAAAGTAAACACTTTTGAAGAAATAGATCAACCAAAAGGGCAGGTCATATTAAAATTTTCAACTCATATATTATCATGTGATGGTAATATTATAATATATGTTCATAATAGGATTATGTTGCCATATGAATTCTATTGAGTGAATTTATTTGATAGATTTTTACATGGAGTTTTCTTCTTTACAATCTAAGATATGTATCTAATATGATTGATAAGATTCACAGAAATAATATCTATGTTATGGGAGAAATAAAAAAGTGAATAAAATATTCATGAGATAATGATATTGGGTTAATAATGTTTATAGTTTTATCTCAATGCGTTCATTATTTTAGTAAGATCAAATTAAATTAGAGTATTTAATAAATTAATAAAAATCATGAATGATATTTGATAAAAGAATATGTTGTGGATATAATGGCACCAACATGATCAAAATTACATTTGATATCAATTTGATTGATTGTCTTGGGACATTACGAATCATTAAGAAGAAATATTAAAAATCTATGTGTTGGAGAATATAGTTATAAATTAATTTACTATTGAATTTGTAAAAGAATTGGATTTATATTCTTATGAGAATCATAGTTGGATTTACTAGAGGTTTTAGTGGAATGAGAAGAGGAATGACCAATTTAAATTTACTCTCCACTCATGTAAACAATGAGATTGGATTTTTTAATGACTTCGAGAGACAAATAATTCTTTGAATATTTTTATTGGATATGAAAATCAATTTATGTACATTGGTGAACAATTTAAGAAAATTTTATTAGGTTTTATTAATGCATAACATTTTTGTTAATGTTATATAGAAATGTGTAAAATGTCTAACATTTGAAGAATATAATGTTATAATTCCAGCAATGTCTCTTTATGTTTACAATCATGGTTTATAGAAACTAATTGAGGAAATTATTTCTATAATATGAAGATTACAAGGACAAGTAAAGTGGTTTATGTAACTCCATGGTGATTCCATGTCAAGTTTCTATGTTATAGAAATAATTTCTACATTTTGGAATGCAATGATAAAAGAAATATATAAATTATGTATTTTATAATTATAATGGAGTTCAAAATAAATAAAATAAATAATGGGAATTGTTATTTTCAATTGGAAGATAAATAAAAAAATTTCTAAATCATGAATTTGAATGTAAAACGAATATATATGTATCAAATGTTTCTGAATAAAGTTTGTTTATTGTTATCTCTTTTCCCTTATTAGATAAGTTGTATATTAATAATAAGTTATTATGGGAATTATACGATAAATATTAAAAATATTTTTATGGATAGATCCAATTCTATCACATGTCATTAAAAGGATATAAGTATAAGATGATGTTTATGTTGGAAAAATATATTTTATGAGATACTTGTTAGAATATAATGTATTAGATCACTCAAATTTTAGTGGCATAATTTAAAGAATAATTGTACTTTTTCATATACTACAACCAATACGTTATATAAAATATATGATATGAGTAAATAGTTTATTATGATGGAATTCCCTCTAAAATGAAATAACTCTTATATTCGAACATAAACATGACTTTGTATATAATCATGAAATTATAAAATAGGATAGTGTTATTTAAAGGCACATTAATGTCTGTTTGGAATTATAATTATTACGATATAGTAAATAAATTTTTATGGGTGAAAAAAATTATGGTGATATTTATTTATATCCAAAAATAATTTAGGATATTTTATTAATTTTTATATGAATAGTTAGATTTTATAATAATATAAATTTATTGAAAATGATTGATGTGATTATTTTCAATATTTAAATTATTGATTAACATACAAATAGTCCTATATAATTTTACTAACATTGGATATTGTGATATAAATATGTTTGGATACAATGTTCAATAAGTAAAAAATTTACAATATAATAGATAAGCCTCACAATTATTCAATCATTATTTCATTTAAATGATACCCATTACAGTGTTTAGTGGGAGGATTTTATCAAGTTTTCAAATAACTATGTGGAATGAAATAAACATATATTTAATGAGTTTAAAATTATAATAAAATTATATTAAACATATGAACTCTCTTATTATATATAATACATTGTTTGATTGTATGGGAGATTATATATGATTTTTTTTATAATGTAATTTATTTTTAATAATATAATACATATCATGATTTTATAATATGTATTCTTAATTTTATTATTCTTTTATGTTGTATTGATAAATTTAGTTATTTGAAATGCTAATTAACCTCTCATTGTATGACAATGAGTTATCCCTAACCAATTCTCATTATAAATTATTAAATTTTGTGAAATAATGTAAATGTATGTGTGGGTTGTATTTTATAAGTAGATATACAATTCAATCATAAGGAAAAAAGTCTTATTATTGGATAACCCATTAAATGTAGCATATTGGGTTTCATTTTATATTCTATTTTTATACAAATTTTTCTTAATTAAAATTGAATAACAATACTTGAGATTAGATAGGTACATAGCATGAAAATATCCTTACATTAATAACATTCTTATATAATCTATGAGGCTATGATAATCCCGAGTGATCAATTTTGTTGCTGATCATTTCACCAGTTGAGGCTTAACCAATATGGGACATTCATCTCATATAATTAGAATTATATATGGGCCCATGATTTATTTACAATGAGTATGTTTATGACCATACCAATAAAATAGTTATGTGATTTTTATATATATTTGGTTAATGGAAATGTGAAATGATCATCCACATAAATGAAAATGTAGTAATTTATTCATTTACATAATTATCCTATACCTGGTGAATCAAGAAAATTTGAGTAGGATATATAGTAATTTTACACTATATATCCAATTTTTAGTTGATTTCATAGATAAATAGATCATATTAAAATCCATAATTATATATGATACAACAGCTTAGTGAAGGTATAACGATACACATGTTTGACAGAGATCAAGTCTTATTCCTTTTATAGATTGAGTAAAAAATATGGGGTGTTAGTGGATTAAATTTTTTTACATTTATGAATTCCCGAAGTCCTATTTATTTTCATTGTTAAAAATTTCTATGGGATGACACTTTGTGGTTTTCTAAATGATGGTTGAGTTTTAAAAAACTGGGAGGGTTTCTCTAAAAGCATTTATTGTTTAATCCGAATTTTTTCTCTTATATTTTGTCAAGTTATTTTATATGGTGTGATGTAAGGTGAGTTTTTTAATAACATTACCCAAATTATATTGAAGATATCAAATATAAATTTGGATATGATTTCATCATTTGTTGTATGTGATTAAATATAAGGTGAAATGGAATATAGTTTATAAGTATTAAGTGGAATTTAGAGATTAATGTTGATATTCCTTGAAGACAATATATATGTATTCCTATATCAAATTGTGTGATAATTATAAGTTTTAAGGTATAACATACATGAAAAATGGCATAGTGTTTTTCTTGGTTTGGGCATACCATGATCGATTATATGTTTGAATCAGATACTTCATATGGGAGCTCTATTGTACATTGGTGATAAATTGTAACTTATTTATATAACGAATCATAGTATAATATTAATCTATCAATCTGTGTGAAAAATTGTAACATATTAATTATATTTTACTTTAGATTTCATTAATAAATGATATTTATAGATAATAAATTACTTTTCTGTCATAAATTCCTGAAAAATTGACGAAAAATTTATAAATATTTTCAAAATATGTGACATTACATATAAATTTATAAATTTTGATTAAATGAAATAGATGGGTTTATATTACCCTCAAATATTATATAAATGGGTTCATGAACATGAAAATGTGTTCATAATTGTTTTCACATCGTGTTATTTCTCCCTACTGATACCACATCTTATATCATACTTTTCACGTATGGTGCTAGAATAACATTTTTTTATGATATTACTTCCCTTATTTAATGTGATTCAGATTGACCTATTTATACAAAAATATTGATGTAACCTACTTTTTATTCTATAAATATATATCAAATATATGAATTAATACAGTAACACCTATCATCATTAGTTAATGGTACATTTACTTTATTTGATTTATACAAGAATTTAGTTTTTCATATTATTAAAATCTTGAGTATAATGTTTCTATTTTCTTCCTCAATGTCGAATAATATTAAATTTATCCTAATAAACCGTATAATATCTTAGAAAATTTTTTAATATAAAATATAATACCTTGTATATATGGTAACTCTTGTTTTATAATAAGGATTTTAGAAGAAAATTTTAATTTTAACCTCATGTGTTCCTTCCATCAGTAATCACTGATAACTAGATATTCCCAGACTCGACATTAAACAATAATATTATATGATATATTTGTAACATATTCCAAATGAAAAAATACCAAGAACCAAACTAAATCACTACATTAGAACAAGAATGACACTCGATCATAAAAATCTGGCAAAAAATTTTAAGAAATACAAAATAATTATTTGGGAACAAATTTTCCTTAAAAGGAAAAAAAATTATCAATAAAATTAAATAAAAAATTATAACCAAAACCCAAATTTTAAAAGTTACTTAGATAAACTAAGAACATGTATCATAATAAAAATAATTTAACAAATACTAAAATCATAACCAAAGTTATAAAAAATACTCATATCAATTCAGTATAACAAACATCTCTAATGATCCCCGAATGAACACCATTACATCCCAACAAGACCATATAAAAATTCTCTGTTACTAATGAATATGGAAGCTTTATATATTCATTCTTTATGTTAGAGAAAATAAATTCACACAATGATATGTGATAGTAGTTTTAAGTAACACCTCACTCGTCATTATTTCCCAGAATCACTCCCATTCATTACTATGTATAATTTATTCAAATATGAAACTAATTTTTTATAAATAAATAAATAAATACATAATTTAGTAATTAACATATCATTTTAACTAAATCTATACATTTGTGTCCCCATCCCTTGAAATAAAACTAATTCCATTGTATTATTCTATTAAATAATAATAATATATTTTAAGGAATTAGAAAAAAATAAAATATATAAAATATATTTTCATGTATAAACTAACCCATTTATGATCATATTGAATCTAATCTTAATTTTACCCCACATTTATATTTCGATATGGTCCCTTCTACCTCAATCAACTCAAATTCTTTCTATACAATATAGTTATTTTTTCATGATGTTTGTGATGCTCATTTCCTTAATCATGTTTTCAACATAAACCATATTATTTATAAAATTATTTCTCTAGAAAAAATTAACCTAATCAATATATTGTCAATAAAAATTTTATTAAACAAAAAACAGAAATTTCTATTAAAAAAAAATCATTATTTTGAATCCCATGTATGTTATTTTTATTAAAATCCTTATATTACATTAGTCCTATATAAAGTTAAAACATTATTTTGTCAAATAAACTTCATAAAAATAATTGTATAATCTATAAATTTAAATCAATCATTTGAATATAAAATCTATCAAAAGAAATGAAATCAAAAAAAATCATGGAAATATTATAAACCCCCCACCATTTATACTTTGTTAAAAATTAACTACACGACCTTGATATGTCCATATTAATGAATCAATACAACATTCCCTATTATCTAAATTTCCCATGACCTATAGTATTTAAATCCATGTAACCAACACACTAATTTGTGATTGTTTAATTAAACTAGATAATCTTTATAATTCCTATATATAGAATGATAAAGACATGTATTATAATTCATACATACCCTAATGATTCACTGGATTAGCATACACAACCACTAGAACAAGGAAAAGCCGCAATACTATATGACACAACCCTATGTAACTTCCCCATATTATGTAGAGAATAGAGGGTCAAATATTGAGTTCTAGGGAGTGGAACAATCACTTTCCATTTGGAATGATCCGATATCAAAATTTATAGTTCCCTTATTTTAACTATTAAATAAATAATGATAGAAATATGGGTTCTATGCCAATAATATTGATTATGTAACAGGTAAACCATTATCTTAACAGTTCTATTTTTCATGAGAATATAAATTTGAAAATCTACTGATAATCCATCCAACATACCATCCTCAAATCATCCCATATTAATATTCAACCACCATTAATAGATAATATATTGATAGTCAAGTTGTGATCATGGAATGAGTTTCCTAAATTTATAATGCAACATTTATCTAGAATCTAATATAAATTGTCCCTACATACCATTCCCAAAAATGGATTCAAATTCAATTAATTTCTACTCATAATTTGTCCCCTCTCTCACTTCATTATGAATTGAAATTAAAAATTCTAATAATCATTGGACTCTCTCCCATTAAAATAAAATATTTCTAACCAATCATTGATGTTAAATTATTTACTATAATTATAGCCCCTCAATTGCGCATGAAATGTTGTAAAAATTATAAACCCCAATTAAACTCTCCATATCACATTAATGGCATGGATTTTAAATCCATAAATTAATTATCCTAACAATACATTTTTAAAATAATATTATTCACATGAATAATTATTGATAAATAATTTTTAATAAAATTATCACGTATTAATAAAGATTAAATTAAATTATTTTGATGATACTAATTTAATAAATAGAATCAATATTAATCAGTTATTAATTAATGATTAACTATAATAATATATGTTATAGTTATTCTTGGTTATAATTTTACTATTTCAATAATATTTATAATATTTATTACCATTAATGTCATTACAATACTATGTGATCACTTTTAACATGGTTCACTAGATAACAATATCAATGTTTCAGAAAAACATATATCATTATTTATGATCCACACAACCGTTTAATTTTTTTTAATACTCAATCTTATACCACACAATTTTTTAGATACTATTATAGTTATTATATTATTATATGATAATATATATAACATAACCTCACATTGATTATTTATAATTTTAGCACCCATGTGTTTGATATTATTTAATATAATTTATAATGTTTTCCATTTATTTTTTTAATAATGATTGTCATGGTAATGTGATTTAATTTTATAATTTAATTTTTCTGTATTATATAGTTAACATGGTATTTAGTAAAGGTAAATATTAATTAGAGTTATAGCATGACTTTATATATATTAACTCTGAGTATTTGGCTTTTTATTACTCGATTAGAAATTATTGTACATAATTATATTGAATCAGCGGATTGTGAGACAATTAGATTGGTTGTTGTACACCTTGTATATTATTATATGAAAATATACATTTGGCCAGTGTTTTTTTATTGTAATTGGGGGAAATTTTTATGAAGTGTTTAACAATAATGAGGGTGATAGAGTAAATTATTAAGTTAAACTGAGACGCTATATAATTTGGAGGGTGAATACTAAATCATTAATAAGAATCATTCGTTTAGGTTGTCTAATGGAATTAAAGAGGGTGGATTAAAAATAAGATAAATAATATATTCTATACTATTATTTTCATATATATCTTATTCTTTTAGTTGTGGTAGAAATTTTTTTGGATGAATATATAGGAGGTAATTGATGAACATTTTTTGGATTTCCATTACTATATAAATGATTTTTTATTATATGTATATTTCTGTAGAAGAATTTATATTTTTTTAATGTTTTAATACCCTAGAATATATAATTTTTTTCTTATGAATTTTGTTTTGTAGATGGGTATTAAAAAAATTTCATAGGATTTGGGAAAATGACATTAGGGTATGTTAACAAACATGGGGGGCATGTCATATTCTAGAATTTTTCCATTGATTCTCTTATTGTATAGATAATGAATATTGATTTATGAAGTTGTAATTTGATGTAAAATGGGGGATTTGAAACTAACTAGAGGGAATGATCTATTGTATATATAGTTTCATGGGGGATTTTATAATATCACATATGGTTATTAAAAATGTAGAGTGGCCATGGAAAATATCTTTAAATGATACTTTTGTTTTGGGGGTTTATTAATTATGGATCTGGAGTATTTTATTGATAATAAATTGTAGATTACCTTGAAATGATATTCTACCTTGAAATTTTTGGAATACCCAAGATATATCATCATGATAGGTGGCCTCAACACTTTCTCTATGATTGGGTAATATAATTACAATTAATTTTATGCAATGAATTGATCATATACTATAAAATATATTAGGATATAATGAAATATTATATAGTTTGATTGATTTAAAACATTGTATAACATTGTCTAATATAATTATTTCCTCATAAAATTATTCGATAATGATAACATGATTTTTTTTTCAGAAATAATGTTTTTTTCTATTATATAAAAATTTAAAATGGTATTTGTTATAAATAAACATGAGAATACATGTTTTTTTGAATGATATTATCATGTTTTATTCATTAAATTCTTTTAATATGTAGATGTGTGAATGTCCCGACCCATCCTCAGGGCCCGTGCCGTGACTACCCCAAGACCGCCTTCTATAGAACAGGGGCTGGCGACTAGCAACAAAGGTGTAAATCCCATCAAAAAGGGGAATGCATTGCCTTTTTAAAGTAAAAAAACACCACATAGTAATCCAGCAGAAGTAAACACTAAGTAAACAGAGTACAAGTAAGTGCGGAAAAGTAAGTGCACCAGAATACAAAACCAAAATGAAATTAAAGTACAACTGGAAAGGAAGTATAGCAACTGAAAAGTAAAGTAGCAACATCGAGCTATCCACTAGAAATTCCACCAGAAGGGTGGGTACAAATAGTCTCCTCATATCCTCAGGTCCTACCGTCTGCCCCATGTACTTTCCGCTCAGTGGTCCATCTCCAGGTACCGACTCGTTGTGATATACACCTCCAGGCACCGACTCGTCGTGAGTTCCACCTCCGGGAACCACGCTGCTCTACAAGCCTCAACCTCGATCAGTGATGTTCGTCTTCTACAACCAACACAATATAGTGCTGGCGAAGCCCGTGCAGGGGTGAGTATACGATACTCAGTAGGGACCTTGAGACCCCTGAAGGTATCCAAAAATCCACAAAGGATAATCCACAATGAAAGGTACAATCATGAAGTAATATCCAACACTTCTTAGGTATATGCCCATACATATACCTAAGTCATCAATTCTGGTTCGGATCCAACGTCTGATCCCATGTTCGATCACATCCACATAGGATAGTACAACCCAGTCCACACTGAAAAGCACAACTCAATCCACATATGAATGAATTTAAATCATATCGAAGATAATGATTGAAATTCATGACTCAGCTCAAACCAGGATTTAATCACAATGTCGAAACCATAGTTGTTGGGGAACTCCTTCTCTATCGAGTACAGTGGGATGACCGCTACAACCAAGTGATTTCCACTAACCTTGGAATGATGTAGTACTCCACATGTATTGTAATATGTTACTGCTGCTACAACCAAGCGCTTCCCACCACGGGACTGCCGCTACAACTAAGCGCTCCCCCTCATAGGCTCTAGAGGTACTCCTTCTGTTGAGTATCGCGGGTCTGCCGCTAAAAACAAGTTCTCCTCTGCGATGGGTCTGCCGCTATAATCTTGCGCTCCCCACTATGCTATCTGAAACATACAGAGTCGATCTATCAGCATTGGTCAAGTCTCAGCTAGCTCTATGGTTTCAGAATGATTGAATGTATCGTAGCCATCCCCGCTGAACCCATGGAGGATTCCCGTATGGTTGTCTTCATTGTCGAAACCATGGAGGATTTCAGTACAAAAGTCTTCACTGTTGATCCCACGGAGGATTCCAATACGATTGTCATCGTCATCGAACCCACGGAGGGTTCCAGTATGAAAGTCTTCACCGTCGGCGCAGTCGCAGCTAGCTCTAGGGTTTCTGCACATAGCACACTCATATCTGGGAGGGTTTTATCCACGAGATACCAGTCAATAATCCAAGTATCAAAAAGTACCACGAAGAAGTATCTCAAGGACTACCTCATCATATGGGTCTCAACGTAACAGACGGCGCGTCAATCAGACACCCGGTCTGTGAGTTATTAGACTTTTCGTCCTAGGGGCCCGGTAGGTTTGGTGTACGACCCAACCCGACCATATCTCCACTATACCACGAACCGACATAGGGAATACTCATAGAGACCATTTCTCAACTTGATCACCAATTCCACTGATGGTTCGTCAAACGAACGTCTGGTCTGTAAGTTTTCATCTTTTCCGTTCCAGGGGCCCGGTTGGATTTCGGGTACAATCCAACACGACCACACTTCAACTACATCAAATCCTCAATCGGAGTAAGCCAAAAGGTCCATCTAACTATGAGGAATCCAAAAAAGTCGACGACACGTCAATCGGACGTCCGTAGATCATGTTATAGGCGTTTCAACTCTGAGGGCCTGGTTGGTTTCGTGTTCAAACCAACCCGGGCATACCAAAAGATTTCTGAAACCATGAGTGTAATATACCGAAAATACCATCTCAATCCAAGGATTTCATTGCAACTGACATTGCATTGATTGGAGGTCCTTAGCCCACATTATGGGTGTTTGAACGAAACTGCCCGAAGACAGGGGGTCTAGCCCCGGTCTTACCCGACCAACTACCCCTATGTCGGCCCGAACTGGGAAGACCCAACCTGGGTCCGGGTCCTAACCATTAGGGTGTGGCATGACCCGTTTACATGGCCCGACCCAGCTGGCAAGGCCCGGCCCAGCACGGGCGGCCCGGTGTGGCCAGTCGGCTCGGTCGTTTCGGCCGAGCAGGAAACGGGGGGGGGGGGGGAGGAGGTGCTGCCCCCCCTTGATAAATGGTGCAGCTTTAATGTCGTGCCCTTTCCCCATTACCCGGAACGATAAAACTGTTCTGGTTCACCACGTCCCAGCCATGGCGGTCTCCTCCGGCGGCGCACCGCCGGCGCTCTCTGCGGACCACGAGATGTGCACAGGTGGTCCGTTTCACCCGCTGTCTGCGGCAGAGGTCTTTACTGGACCCGAACTACACTGCGGAAATTTCCAAACACCATTGTGGCCCATTTCATTGTTTCTGCTGATCCACACATCAATAAACAATCTGCAAAGGGTTGTCAGGCCGTGTTTGTTCGGCCCGCACCCTCCGCGTTAGGTGTTATCAAATGGAAAACATTTAAACACATGATTTTAATCATTGACGAGGGTATAATATATTCAAAATAATGTAAACGAACACCCTAAAATTAAATACCCATGCACGAGGGTATAATTAACATAAACATTATATACGAAAACCCCCTACCACGAAATTGACGTCACACATCATCGAGTCGCAGAAGTCGAACGTCGCGGTACTTGAGTGTCACGGAAGAATGGTATATATTCCATTGATGTCAGAAGAAGAAGAAGAACTTTGTTGTTAGCATCAGTCTCTACGGTCAGTGTCTCCTTCCTTGTCAGGGAAGAGGAAGTAGATTGAGAATTATTTGACTACCAAGTCGATGTCCTTCTTTGGAGACATAGCATTCTTCAACGTAAGAGATGAAGTTCTACAAAACTAGGGATTTCTTCTCCAATCCTTAACACAACCCACTAACCCCAAAAATAAAATAAGCTCCACTTATTTTATTAAGCCATTTCATCAGTTCCAAATTTAAAAACTCAAATCCAAGAATTGAAATAATGTGTTGGCTTGATTAAATGAGAGGAGAGGGAAAGGAACAACATTAAAGGAGGATTTCATGAGTTATACAACTTAAGTGGGGGGTTTTGAGGGGTTAGAAATGCGAGGGTTTGGGCTTGTGTGGGCCCCACACCACCTTTTTCCTCTCAAGGTTATTTAACAACAAGTGGGTCCCACCCCCAACTCCCTTACGTATGATATAACTACTTAGAGAAAAATAAATAAAATTGTAATATAATTTTATTTTATTCCTCAATAAAACTACATTTTTAACAACTCCTCCCGAGTAAACGCACCTTCGGAAAAGGTTCTCCTAAGCTATTACCGGCGATGGGGTTTCATCGGTGCCCTAAAATTTCAATTCCGAGGACGGGTTTAAAATTTAGAAAAACCCGCTCGTTCGTTCACTAAACGTACCCAAGCTAAACTACAGAAATTGATTTCGGGCACACCGGGCCTCGGAATAAGGTGTCGTCAAAAGCCGCAGTCTCTCAAAATCCCAAAAAAATTAAGAAAAAAATTTCCGTGAAATTTCCAGGTTCTTACATTACACCCACCTTAGGGATTTACGTCCCCATAAAGCTATAACATAATCTAGGGATACAATAGTGCCATTATGCCTGAAACTGAGCCTTTAGCTCCCATGTGCTCTCCTGGAGGTTCTCGTGCTGCCAGTGAAATAGAACCCGAGGAATCGACCGTCCATGTAGGACCTTCTCCTGTCGATCCTCGTTCTCCACTAGAACCTCTGTGAATGTCCCCCCATCATCGACGTCCAACTCCCTATGGTCGATGATGTGTGAATGGTCATGCATGTATCTCCTTAGATGAGATATGTGGATGACATAGTACACCCAATGCAATTGAGGTGGAATGTTCTTGCAGTAAACCACCTCACCAAACATGATGAGGACCTAGAAAGGTCCATTGAACCCCAGAGATATCTTGTTGCCTCGTCTAAATCTCCCTAAAAATTGTCGAGGTGAGACCCATATAAGAACATGGTCTACATTCTCGAACTCTAGAGGCCTCATTTTCATGATTAGAACTGAAACTCAAAACTCTTTTAGCCATGAGGGTATGGTTGGCTGACCCAATAGTGATCGGCTACACCCCCCTATGCACGTGTTTAAATTATGCTGCATGAGGTTTCTTTTTCAACGACCAAGGAAGACACATCCATACGTTTGCTTAATACCGTGAATTTGTGTATGAACATTGATTGCCTGGTTCATTCTCAAAGAAACGTCGTTAGGCCTCCACGCTTCCACCAAGAGGTTCCAACAGAAACTCTTGACTCAAGGGTCAGATCACACTGTCGGCGCAAGTGTGATTATCGAGTCTCCTCCCAAAGGTATCTCCAGACGTGAGGGTCAAGTCAACGGCTTAACCAGAAACTCTAGGTCTGGGACAAGATTCATTGATGGAATGGATGATTTGTATCGATGTCCTTTGCAACTCCAGCTATTAGAAGACATAGTCCGTACTTCGAATCATCCTTAGATCCCTTTCAGTCGCACTCCTTGACTTCATGCAGCTACTCTTTCCCCAGCTGTCACGAACCAGATCTGGTCGCCACCATTAACGGCACCAAACCTGGCCCGTGGCAAGGCCCGAAGGGCATTCCCTATCCCCACGGGCTGGCACAAGTGCCCGGGTATAAAACAATATGATTTGGGAACGATTTACCCGAGTATGAAAGCATAAAACAAATAAAACAATCAATTATAAGAATCTGAAATTTCCATGCTAAACCATTCTTAACAAAACCAGATCTGAATACATATGTTTAAAGACACAAAAATTGGTCCAAATAAAAATAATGACAACATCAAGACATCCCCATGGACTCCACAAGACAAGGGGATCATCACACGCAATCCATCCCCGCAACTCCGCCCCAAAGATGGGTACTAACATCCCGAACCGCCATCACCCTTAGCCTTCCCTTTACCTGAGTCAAGCATAAGCAGGTCTACTTACACCCAAGGGGTGTAAGTAGGGTGTGAGCCTAAGCCCAATAGGATACCACCAGTTGATTCCAAAGAGTATGCAATACAATGTGAACAAAACAAGCAATTTTAATACACAAGGTGAAACAGTGTTAAAATTCAAAGAAATGCAACTTTCAAATGAAAACAGTTTTCAATTAGAGAATTTCAGAATGTTAGCACATTAAATAGACATGTGAGATACTGTAATGTACTGCCAAAAACAACCCATAACAAGGGTAAATACCACAAATTCTATGAGCATCAAAATCAGGAACACCCCTAAGCACTAGGTTGTCTCGGGCCCTATGTACCTCGTACCTCGGTGTAGAGTAACCATAGAAAAATCCGTTCTCGTGCACGAGCCACTAGTAGGGAACATACCCATAACCTAGTGGTCCCCAATCATCATCCAAATAGTTTAGTTAGAGTTGTCGTTATCCAGATGCTAAGTGGAACAGGGACAAAACCCATCCGATCCACTAGCCGTACTAGTACAAATCCGCCCCACCTAAGTACCCGGGCTTCCCCTTTTGTGCTCAAACAATTTTAGCAAACAACACACATCCATTTTCATATAAAATATCACTACTGGTCACAAACAAATTGTACAGTAGCTACACACATTTTATACCATTTAAAACACACAATAAAATAATTTTATTTCCAATAAAACAACCTCTCAAAACATCACATTGTTTTTCACCCAAAGCTCTTTATGATATCCACCTTTCACACTATGATAACACTTGTAAGATATTAAAACCAAATTTCAGTTCATAACCCTTTAATGAAACCAAAAATTCAGTTATGGGGCATCCCAAAATGAACCAATAAATGATTTGAATGGAAAACCCTCAATTTCACCAAAAATTGGAACTTAAAATTCATTTGCATTATAAATGCAACTAAAACCAATTTTTACAGAAACATTCAAGTGACATAAACATTAGAGTACCATGAAAAACAGCAAGCTAATTCACAAAGATTGCACACACAATGGAATCACCTACCAAATTAACAAAACCCCTTGAATCTCCGTGCGAAATCAAATCGCACCCCCGCCGCACCAAGAGAGAACTAGATCAAACCTAAAACCACACAAATTGGCCAAGAAAACCCAAAGTTAAACCCTAGGTTCGAAATCCTAGTTTCTGGACATTAGTAAACTCAATTATAACCGAATAAACCCTAAGAACAAAGAGTTAAACCCAAAGTAATTTGAAAGAGGAAAGAAAAGGGCTCATTTACTTGAAGTATCTTGAAGTAATCACTCCAAAACTCCAGTATCTGAAATTTAAAAGATCCCAAATTTAGGTTACGTTCGAACAAGATGTATTATCTCATTTAGGAACTGGAATGGAGGAAAAAGACTGAGAATTGAGAGATTTATGAAGGAAATACTTTACCTCTTCAAATCTGGGCGATTTGAGGAACCCTATGAAGATCGGCACAAAATCGCGATTCTACAGAGCTCCAAATGGGTGGGAGAGAGTTCAGGCGCGCGGCTGGGTTACTTGGGCTTGAGTGAGACTTGGAATCACCGAAAAAGCCCAAATAATGAATAAGTTATAACAAAATCAAATTTTATTTTTAAAACAGGAATTGGGCTTTCGGGCAGGCCCAACCCCTTAGACAAAAACCCAAATAACCCCTGGTTATGAACTTCTAAAAGCTCCAAATTACCTTGGTGGTGTTAATAGGTTAGGGTAGGTCAATTAGGAATTTGAATGGATGAAAAATATTGAAAAATGAAAAAGTTATAAAAGATACAAAATTTATTTTTTAATCTGGAATTGGGCTCACGGCTTGGCCCAATTCATGAATACTCATCTATTCCTCCCTAAAACCTAGGGAAACCCCCAAAACAAAGAAATGATGTAAATTAAATGAAAAATACCTTTAAAATATGTCTTGTATGTGACAATTCTCCCCACCATGAAGGACTTTCCGCCCCGGAAAGTCAACATGAATCTCGGTTGGAAAATAAGAATGGGTACTCTTCCTTGACCCATGACTTTCGCTCCCATGTCTCATGTGTATCATTCCCATGCTGCCATAAAACCCGGACTAAAGGAATAGACTTTCCTCGAAGTATCTTCTCCTGGGAGTCCACTATTTTCACCGGCCTCTCAACGATAGACAAGTCAGGCTCTATCTCTAGTTCTTCCCAACTCAACACATGGGATGGATCTGGATTGTATTTCTTCAACTGGGAGACGTGGAAGACATCATGGATAGATGTCAACTGAGAAGGTAAGGCCAACCTGTATGCCACCTTACCAATACGCTCAGTGATCTCAAAGGGTCCGACATACCGTGGCATCAACTTACCTTGCTTTCCCAATTGACGATGGCCCAGACGAGGGGCCACTTTTAAGAATACCCTGTCACCCACAGAAAACTCTAGGTCTCGACGCCTCCGGTCAGCATAAGATTTATGACGACTCTGAGCTGTCAATAAGCGCTTCCTGATCAATTTGACCTTCTCAGAAGTCTCCTCCACAAGGCTCGGCCCCAATAGTGAAGTCTCTCCTACCTCAGCCCAACATAGGGGGGACCGACATGGCCGACCATAGAGCGCCTCAAAAGGGGCCATTCGAATTGAGGATTGGTAACTATTATTATAAGCAAACTCAACCAATCCCAAATGGCTATCCCAAGAACCTCCAAAGTCCAAGACACATGCACGAAGCATGTCCTCCAAAATCTGATTCGCCCGCTCTGTCTGACCATCCGTCTGAGGGTGGTACGACGTGCTCATCTTAATCTGAGAGCCCAAGGCCTTTTGAAGGCCTTCCCAAAATCGAGAAGTGAAGCGGGGGTCTCTATCCGAGACAATAGCTGATGGTACACCATGGAGTCTCACCACCTCCTGAAGATACAAAAGGCCCAACTCATCCACTTTAGATGTGTCTCTGATCAGAATGAAGTGGGCTGATTTGGTCAGACGATCAATCACCACCCAAATGGAATTCTTACCCCGAGGTGTACGAGGTAAGCCAACAATGAAGTCCATGGCAACCTCGTCCCACTTCCAGGTAGGAATGGGTAATGGCTGGAGCAAACCGGAGGGACTTTGGTGCTCTGCTTTCACCTGCTGGCATGTGTAGCATCTCGAAACAAAGTCTGCTATGTCTCGTCTCATACCAGGCCACCAAAAATGCCGACGGACATCATAATACATCTTAGTGGCACCTGGATGGACAGCCCACTGAGACTGGTGGCTATCATGCATCACCACCTTCCGTAGAGATAATGGCACTACTGAACGGCCCTTGAAGCACAAGATGCCCTCGGGAGATGACGACCAATCAGAGGATGTCTCCCCACCATGAAGGAACTTCTTAGACCGCTGACAAAGATCATCACTGGGCTGTTCCTGCTGAATCAACTCTAATAGAGAAGGAGTCAACTGGACACTCGCCAAGAATGCCCCTCCACTGTGTTCCCTAGCCTCCACATGCATTTGAGAAAAGAGCCCCATCAATGCCCACTCATCACTAGACTTCCTCAAAGCCTGCACTGGAACTCTTCGGCTCAAAGCATCGGCCACTACATTACCCTTGCCTGGGGTATAGACAATGTCAAAGTCAAACCCCTGCAAGTACTCGATCCAGCGACGTTGCCTCAAGTTGAGGTCCTTCTGCGAGAAGATATAAGCCAAGCTTTTGTGATCAGAGTAGACCACAAACTTCTCGCCAAAGAGGTAGTGACGCCATGTCTTCAAAGCATGCATCACCGCTGCCAACTCCAAGTCATGGGTAGGGTAGTTCTTTTCATGTGGTCGGAGTTGGCGAGAGCCATAAGCCACCACGTGATCATCTTGCATAAGCACGCACCCAAGACCCATACCTGAAGCATCACAATAAACCACATAACCCTTCCCAGCCTCAGGCAAAATCAGCACAGGGGCGGTAGTCAACCGTCTCTTCAGCTCCTCGAATGATGCTTGACATTCTGGACCCCATACAAACTTCACCCCTTTCCGGGTGAGCGCAGTCATTGGTGATGCAAGCCGAGAGAAATCCCGAACGAATCGCCTGTAGTAACCAGCCAGGCCAAGGAAACTCCTGATCTCGAACACATTCTTCGGCTGCTCCCATGACATAACCGCACTAATTTTCTCAGGGTCCACTGAAACTCCGTGCTCTGAGATCACATGCCCCAGAAATCTCACCTCTCTGATCCAGAAGGTGCACTTTGACAACTTTGCATAGAGGCGGTGATCCCGTAATGTACCTAAAACGATCCTCAAGTGATGTTCGTGTTCCTCCTCAGAGCTAGAGTATACCAGAATATCATCCACGAACACCACAATAAAGGAATCGAGATACTGATGAAACACCCTATTCATAAGTGCCATAAAGACTGCTGGAGCATTGGTCAATCCGAAGGGCATGACCAAATACTCAAAGTGGCCGTACCTGCACCGAAAGGCTGTCTTTGGGATATCTGACTCCTTCACCCTGAGTTGATGATACCCTGAACGCATTTCTATCTTTGAGAACCACTTTGCTCCCTTCAACTGGTCAAACAAATCATCTATTCTGGGCAAAGGGTATTTGTTTTTAATTGTTACCTTATTCAGCTTCCGGTAATCAATGCACAACCGGAGGGATCCATCAGCCTTTTTTGCAAACAACACAGGAGCGGCCCAAGGAGAGACGCTCGGGCGAATGAATCCTTTGGATTCTAAGTCGTCCAGCTGTATCTTTAATTCCCTCAACTCGGTGGGGGCCATGCGATAGGAGGGAAGAGATATCGGCTGTGTTCCCGGCGCCAGATCAATCGAAAACTCCACATCCCGCTCCGGGGGCAAACCAGAAAAATCATCAGGGAATACCTCAGGAAACTCATTCACTACATGAGGTAGTGCACCTTCAGGGGAAAGACCATCCTCTAGCACAATCGAAGATAACTGGAAGATAACACTTCCCAACTCTGGGAGTGGAGGCCCTGCGCGACCTGACCGAGGATCCCATTCACCATGAAAAACCTGACGACTCCCGTCAGGTGCCGTGAAACTCACACGCCTTCTGTAGCAGTCGATGTGTTCCTGGAAGTGAACTAGCCAATCCATCCCGAGTATGACATCAAAAAGGTCCATATCTAAGACCATAAGGTCCCACTCCATCTCGACCCCTGATACAGAAAGTGCACATGAGGGGCACCTCAGGCCCTGCTCCTTCTTCTTTCCCAATGGTGTCACCAACTCCATCGCAAAAGACATCAACTCAGTTGGCAAATTCAGCATGTCCACGAAATGTCCAGAAATGAATGAAACAGAGGCACCAGTATCAAAAAGAGCAGTAGCTAAAGAAGATGCGATCAGAACGGTACCTCGAACTGTCGACGGTCCCGCCTCTGATCCTGCTGGTGACTGATCCACTGCATGGAGATGTCCAGTATCTGCCTGAGGACGACCGCTAGTATGTCGTTGTGCCCTGAACTGGCTCTGCCCATAAGATGATCCAGCCCTACCACCACGACCACCAAATCGAGATCCCCCAGTCCTTGATGGCTCGGACTGTGCTGGCACTCCTTTTGAAGCCACTGAACCAACCCCACTCGGAAGTGGACGTTCCACACCACAAAAACGCTGCAAATGCCCCATACCTCCACACTGGAAACAAGGCTTCGGAGGAAGTGGACATGCTGGTCGGATATGCCCAGGCCTCCCACATTGGTGGCACACGACCGATCTTGCATCAGAAGCAGCAGAAGAAAACTGCCTGGAAGAGTGGCCTGAACTGCCCCCTCCTTTCTTCACATGATCCTCCCGCTTCCTTTTCTTCTCTGAGGAGCTACCACTTCCCACTGCTGATACTGAACCATAGAAACCAGCCCTGCCTTTCCTATCAATCTCCACCATGCACGCTCGATCAACAACCTCAGCATAGGTCCTCAGCTTAAACAAGAACACCTGGGAGTATATCTCTGGTCGCAAGCCTTTCTCAAACCTCTGGGCCTTCGCTTGTTCATTAGAGACAATTTCTGGAGCATACCGAACCAATTCAGCGAAACGGTTGGCATACTCCATCACAGATAGATTCCCCTGAACAAGTTCCATGAACTCTCTAGACCTGGCATAAGCCAACACCTCAGGGAAATACTGTTCATTGAAGACAACCTTGAAATCTCTCCAGTGCATCTGATCATTCTTCCCAGATTGAAGCACTGACTCCCACCATTTACGGCTGGGACCCTCCAACAGAAAGGAGGCACACTTCACCCTGAGCTCCTCGGGTGTTTCCAGGAACTCAAACATACGCTCGATCTTCTCGAGCCATTCTTCTGCTTCCTGGGGTTCTGAGCTTCCTCGAAAGGTTGGAGGCTTATTTTTCAGGAACTCCTGGGCCTTGTCCTTTCTAGGACCAGTATAATCCTCTATAACAGGAGCTGGAGCTGGAGCTGGTCCATATCCTAGAGCCTGGACAGCCCGGACCACGGCCTCGACTAGCCTCTGATCAATCGGCGTGGGAGAACTCTCTCCAGCTTCCTCCTGTGGGTGCGTTGGAGCATTCCGGGGAGGCATGTTGCTACAAAATGCAACAGTCACAAAACAATGGTCAATACCACAATTCTGAAAATTGTAATCAAATACATCAAATATAAGCAAACTAAACACATTCTTGTAATAAAAGAAACAACTACTCCACATCTGCCTGATGTCCACATGTGGTCTGCAGCCCACACGTCTCACCTGGAAGTGAAGTAAATCAGTAAATTCCAACATCCTCTGGTGACTCAAGGTCTGCCATGAGAGGTGCGGGCCAGGCACCCTACTCACAACCAATACCCCGAGCCCCGACAGTCCTAGCTCCTGTCTATCCCGACTCATGTCAAAATAACAATATAACCCAAAAACATTAACCTCCTCTGATACCATTTTGTCACGAACCAGATCTGGTCGCCACCATTAACGGCACCAAACCTGGCCCGTGGCAAGGCCCGAAGGGCATTCCCTATCCCCACGGGCTGGCACAAGTGCCCGGGTATAAAACAATATGATTTGGGAACGATTTACCCGAGTATGAAAGCATAAAACAAATAAAACAATCAATGATAAGAATCTGAAATTTCCATGCTAAACCATTCTTAACAAAACCAGATCTGAATACATATGTTTAAAGACACAAAAATTGGTCCAAATAAAAATAATGACAACATCAAGACATCCCCATGGACTCCACAAGACAAGGGGATCATCACACGCAATCCATCCCCGCAACTCCGCCCCAAAGATGGGTACTAACATCCCGAACCGCCATCACCCTTAGCCTTCCCTTTACCTGAGTCAAGCATAAGCAGGTCTACTTACACCCAAGGGGTGTAAGTAGGGTGTGAGCCTAAGCCCAATAGGATACCACCAGTTGATTCCAAAGAGTATGCAATACAATGTGAACAAAACAAGCAATTTTAATACACAAGGTGAAACAGTGTTAAAATTCAAAGAAATGCAACTTTCAAATGAAAACAGTTTTCAATTAGAGAATTTCAGAATGTTAGCACATTAAATAGACATGTGAGATACTGTAATGTACTGCCAAAAACCACCCATAACAAGGGTAAATACCACAAATTCTATGAGCATCAAAATCAGGAACACCCCTAAGCACTAGGTTGTCTCGGGCCCTATGTACCTCGTACCTCGGTGTAGAGTAACCATAGAAAAATCCGTTCTCGTGCACGAGCCACTAGTAGGGAACATACCCATAACCTAGTGGTCCCCAATCATCATCCAAATAGTTTAGTTAGAGTTGTCGTTATCCAGATGCTAAGTGGAACAGGGACAAAACCCATCCGATCCACTAGCCGTACTAGTACAAATCCGCCCCACCTAAGTACCCGGGCTTCCCCTTTTGTGCTCAAACAATTTTAGCAAACAACACACATCCATTTTCATATAAAATATCACTACTGGTCACAAACAAATTGTACAGTAGCTACACACATTTTATACCATTTAAAACACACAATAAAATAATTTTATTTCCAATAAAACAACCTCTCAAAACATCACATTGTTTTTCACCCAAAGCTCTTTATGATATCCACCTTTCACACTATGATAACACTTGTAAGATATTAAAACCAAATTTCAGTTCATAACCTTTTAATGAAACCAAAAATTCAGTTATGGGGCATCCCAAAATGAACCAATAAATGATTTGAATGGAAAACCCTCAATTTCACCAAAAATTGGAACTTAAAATTCATTTGCATTATAAATGCAACTAAAACCAATTTTTACAGAAACATTCAAGTGACATAAACATTAGAGTACCATGAAAAACAGCAAGCTAATTCACAAAGATTGCACACACAATGGAATCACCTACCAAATTAACAAAACCCCTTGAATCTCCGTGCGAAATCAAATCGCACCCCCGCCGCACCAAGAGAGAACTAGATCAAACCTAAAACCACACAAATTGGCCCAGAAAACCCAAAGTTAAACCCTAGGTTCGAAATCCTAGTTTCTGGACATTAGTAAACTCAATTATAACCGAATAAACCCTAAGAACAAAGAGTTAAACCCAAAGTAATTTGAAAGAGGAAAGAAAAGGGCTCATTTACTTGAAGTATCTTGAAGTAATCACTCCAAAACTCCAGTATCTGAAATTTAAAAGATCCCAAATTTAGGGTACGTTCGAACAAGATGTATTATCTCATTTAGGAACTGGAATGGAGGAAAAAGACTGAGAATTGAGAGATTTATGAAGGAAATACTTTACCTCTTCAAATCTGGGCGATTTGAGGAACCCTATGAAGATCGGCACAAAATCGCGATTCTACAGAGCTCCAAATGGGTGGGAGAGAGCTCAGGCGCGCGGCTGGGTTACTTGGGCTTGAGTGAGACTTGGAATCACCGAAGAAGCCCAAATAATGAATAAGTTATAACAAAATCAAATTTTATTTTTAAAACAGGAATTGGGCTTTCGGGCAGGCCCAACCCCTTAGACAAAAACCCAAATAACCCCTGGTTATGAACTTCTAAAAGCTCCAAATTACCTTGGTGGTGTTAATAGGTTAGGGTAGGTCAATTAGGAATTTGAATGGATGAAAAATATTGAAAAATGAAAAAGTTATAAAAGATACAAAATTTATTTTTTAATCTGGAATTGGGCTCACGGCTTGGCCCAATTCATGAATACTCATCTATTCCTCCCTAAAACCTAGGGAAACCCCCAAAACAAAGAAATGATGTAAATTAAATGAAAAATACCTTTAAAATATGTCTTGTATGTGACACCAGCCCTCTAGCACCCATGATCCTAGTGGGGATTACAAAGGCGGTTGGTTGAAACATGTCAAATGTTCACCACCATATGCTTGTCTCCTTGCTCCACTTCCACGTCTACTGCCTTGAAGAAACCGCAGTCAATTTTACATCAAATACATGAAACATTTTACACGCTCAAGTCTTAGAGACTGGCGCCAGTTTCCTGCTTTTCCATTGTTAACTTTCACTGACTTCATCCATTCAGCAAAATAATTCTCAAACACAAAGGATCTTTATAGCACTCTATCATAAGTAAGAATTCATAGAAGAAATTTGTGGCTCAAATGTCCTTAAAACACACCACACTCTTAGGTCAGAGCTCTAAAGCACTAAACGTATTGTAGTCATCTAGTACCAGGAATGATCGTTATGCCTCGATGAATACACAGTTTTCGACAAGTTGTTCTGCCGAAGCTGTATAAGCTCTTGAAAACTCTCAGCCACCTCCTCAAGCCAGTCCTCAGCCACATCTGAGTCGGGCTTGCCTCAGAACATGAGGGATATCTGGTGCTAAAACATGTAAGTCACTAAGCCTACAAGTGTCCTCTACCAGTACGACCAGTAGTGTATTATATCCAATAGGTAGTGATGTAGCTGACACACTACCCAAAAGTTACTATCTTAGGCATCAGTCAACATACCGAAGCCAATTCACTATACAGACCATCCTCGTGGTCACTCACTGGGAAACAGAAATAGCTATGTCCACTATCCGCTCTAATAGTGTCTAAACAAGGCGTAGAACTCTAGCAATCGCCTACATCTAGTCCACTACTCCCTAGGAACTGTCTCACCTAAAAATCACGGAGGCATATGCTACCCAATGGGTGGGGGTGCTGCGGGTACACCACCCGAAGGATTCAACATAGTAAGAGGGCCCCGCACCAGAACCTCATCTCTCGGTGGGCTGTCATCATGTACCTTTTTCGGGAGCCCTAGCTGGTTGTCATTGTATCGGCATCTTGATGACTAATAGATGCACCACAGTCAAAACAGAATACCTGGTGAGCTGACACAAAGTAATCACAAAGAAATATTTTGAAACACACATGCAATCAATGTTTTCGTGCATTGACTCAGAAATCAGAAGTCAAGGTCCTGGTGTACGGATACATTGGTCGCCCCACCAACACCAGACTCTCGGGAATAATAACCACACTCAATACCCTTAACACTATTGATTCACATAGAAGAAAGATCAAAGTCTTGATTTCTGCGATAGAACCGAAATCCTCTGATACCAATTAGTCACGACTCGTCCTCGGGGCCCGTGCCGTGACTACCCCAAGCCCGCCTTCCATAGGCCATGGGATGGTGACTAGCACCAAAGGTGTAAATCCCGACAAAAAGAGGAAAACATTTCCATTGTATTGTAAACAAACACCACAGAGTAAGACAACAGAATAAAAAACTAAGTAAACTGAGTACAAGGAAGTGCAGAAATGTAAGTGGGCCAGAATACAACCCCAAACTAAAAGTAAAGTACAACTAGAAAGGAAGTACATCAACTGAAAAGTAAAGCAACAATATCGAGTTGTCCACTGGAAATCATACCTGAAGGTTAGGTATAGATTGCCTCATCAGCTCCTCGGGTCCTGTTGTCTTCCCCGTGTACATTCTGCTTAGTGGTCCACCTCCAGGTACTGACTAGTCGTGATATCCACCTCCGGGAACCGACTCGTCATGAGTTCCACCTCCGAGAACCGCCCAGCTCTACAAGCCTCAACCTCGATCTGTGATGTCTGTCATCTGCAAGAAACACAACGTAGTGTAGGCGAAGCCCGTGTAGGGGTGAGTATACGATACTCAGTAGGGACCATGAGACCCCCAAAAGTCTCCTACAATCCTCAAAGGATAATCAACAAGGAAATATACAATCACGTAGTAACATCCAACAGTGCTTACATATATACCCATACATATACCTAAGACATCAATTTCAGTTCAGATCCAACATCCGAGCCAAGGATTAATCACGTCCACACAGAATAGTACAGCCCTATCCACACAGGAAATCACAACTCAATCCACATAGGAGAGCATGCCAATCATATCGAAGATAATGATTAAATGTCAAGACTCAACTCAAACTAGGATTTAATCATGATGTCGAAACCATAGCTGCTGGGGAACACCTCCTCTATCGAGTACAGTGGGCATGCCTCTACAACCAAGCGCATCCCACTAACATTGTACTACTGTAGTACTCCACCTGTCGAGTACTGTGGGCCTTCTGCTACAACCTAGCACTTCCCACCATGGGTCTGCCTCTATAACCAAGCGGTCCCCCTCACATCCATCAGAGGTACTCCTTATGTTGAGTACCACGGGTCTGCCGCTACAACCAAGCGCTCCTCCTCCGTGGGTCTTCCTCTACAACCATGCACTTCCCACTGGGCTATCCGAAACACACCAAGTCGATCGATCAGAAGTCGTCATGTCTCAACCAGCTCTATGGTTTCATAATGATTGAAAGTACCATAGTCGTCACCACTGGACCCACGGAGTATTCCTGTATGGTTGTCATCATCGTCGATCCCATAGAGGATTACAATATGAAAGTCTTTACCGTAGAATCCACAGAGGATTCCAATAAGGTTTTCATTGTCATCGAACCCACAGAGGGTTCCAATACGAATGTCTTCACCGTCGTCGCAGTCTCAGCCAGATCTAGGGTTTCCGCACATAGCACGCTCGTCTTCGGGAGGGTCTGTTCCTTGAGCTATAGGTTGATACTTCAAGTATCAAAATTTCCCATGATGAAGTATCTCAAGGACAGCCTCGTCATAGCGGTCTCAACGTAACAGACCGCGCGTCAATCGGACACCCAGTCTGTGAGTTATTAGCCTTTTCTTCTAAGGGGACCGGATGGTTTCGTGTAAGAACCAACCAGACTATATCTTAACTATACCCCAAACCCACATAGGGTATAATCATAGGAACCGTTCCTCAACGTGAACACCAATGTCGCTAACGGTTCGTCAAATGAACATCGGGTCTGAAAGTTTACGGCTTTTCCGTTCTATGGGCCAAGTTGGATTTTGGGTAAAATCCAACCTTGACATACTCCAACTACATCCAATACTTCATTGGAGTAAGAAAAAAGGTCTGTCTCAAGATGAGGAATCCAACAAAGATGACGGCGCATCAATTGGACTTCCAGAGCTCAAGTTGTAGGTGTTTCTGCTCCGAGGGCCCGGTTGGTTTCGTGTTCAAACCAACCCGGACATAACCATAGTTCTCAGAAACCTATAATTTAATATACCTAAATGTATGTCTCGATCCAAGGATTACATCTCAACTGACGGTGCATCGATCGGAGGTCCGTAGCCCATGTTATGGGTGTTTGAACGAAACTGCTTGAAGACAGGGGGTCTGGGCCCGGTCTGACCCTGCCCATTAGGGTGCGGCCGAGCCCGGAGGCGCGACCCAGCCCGGTGCGGCCAGTCCGGCCTGGGCGGGCGTGGCCCGAGAGACGGGTAGGTTTGGATATTTCGGTCGAGCGGGAAATAGGGGGGAAGGCGCTGCCCCCCACCCCCCTGATTGAACGACGCGACTTTAATGTCGCAATCTCTCCCCAAATCCCAGAACAACAAAGCTGTTCCGGTCCGCTGCGGTGGTCTCGTCTGGCGGCGCGCCGCCGGCACCGGTCACCGATGCCCCCACGCCGGGGTGGCACGCCGCCACCACTCTCCGCGGACCACCAGATATGCACCAGTGGTCTGTTTCAACCGTCGTCTGCGCCAGAGGACTTTAAGGGACTGAACTACACTGCAGAAACTTCAAAACACCATTGCGGACCGTTTCGTTGTCGCCGCCAAACCGCACATCAATAAACAAGCTGTGGGGGGTTTTTAGGCCATGTTTGTTCGGCCCAGTTCCCTCTTCATTAAGTGTTATCAAATGGAAAACATTTAAACACATGCTTTTAATCATTGACGAGGGTATAATTTATCAAAATAAATTATACGAACAACCTGAAATTAAATACCCATGCATGAGGGTATAATTCACATAAAAATTATATACGAAAACCCCCTACCTCGAAATTGATGTCGAACATCATCGAGTCGCGGAAGTCAAACGCCGCGATAGTCGGGTGTCGCAGAAGAATGGTATCAATTCTGTCGACATCAGAAGAAGAAGAAGAACGTTGTTGTTGGCGTCGGTCTCCACGGTCGACATCTCTTTCCTTGTCGCAGAAGAGGAAGTGGATGGAGAATTCTAGGAAAGCCATGTCGATGTCCTTCTTCGGAGAAATAGAGTTCCACAACGAAGGATATGAAGTTCTACAAAACTAGGGCTTTGTTCTCCAATCCTTAACACAACCCACTAAATCCAAAATTAAAATAAGATCCACTTATTTTTTTAAGCCATGTCATGAGTTCAAAATTTAAAAACTAAAATCCATTAATTGAATTAATGTTTTGGCTTGATTAAATGAGAGGAGAGGGAAAGTCACAACATTAAATGAGGATTTCATGAGTTATACAACTTATGTGGGGGGTTTTGAGGAGTTAGGAATGTGAGGGGTTGGGATTGTGTGGGATCCACACCACCATTGTCCTCTCAAGGTTAGTTAACAACAAGTGGGTCCCACCCCCAACTCCCTTACTTACGATATAACTACATAGAGAAAAATAAATAAAATTGTAATATAATTTTATTTTATTCCCCACTAAAACCACATTTTTAACAACTCCTCCCGAGTAAACGCACCTTCGGAAAAGGTTCTCCTATGCAATTACCGGTGCTGCGTTTTTTTCTCGGTGCCCTCATATTTCAATTCCAAGCACCGGTTTAAAATTTAGAAAAACCCACTCATTCGTTCACTGAACATACCCGAGATAAAATACAGAAATTGATTCCGGGCACACCATGCATCGGAATCAGGTGCCGTCAAAACCCATAGTCTCGCAAAATCCCAAAGAAATTAGGAAAAAAATTTCCTTGAAATTTCCGGTTTCTTACATTACTCCTACCTCAGGGAATATCATCCCTGTAAAGATATAACACAATCTAGGGAAACAAAAGTGGCACAAAGAATGTAACTGAGCCTTCAGCACCCATGTGCTCTCCTGGAGGTTCCCGTGCTGCCAGTGAAAGAGAACATGAGGAATTGACTGTCCACGTAGGACCTGCTCCCTTCGATCCTCGTTCTCCACTAGAACCTCTATGAATGTCAACTCGTCAACGACGTCCCACTCCCTGCAGTCGATGATGTGTGAAATGTCATGCACATATCTCTTTAGCTGAGATACGTGGATGACATCGTGCACCCGGTGCAACTGAGGTGGAATGTTCTTGCGGTAAACCACCTAGCCAACCCTGCTGATGACCTAGAAAGGTCCATTGAACATCAGATATTTTTTTCCGCCTCGGCTACATCTCCGTAAACATCATTAAGGCAAGACCTGTATAAGAACGTGGTCGCCATCCTCGAACTCTAGGTGCCTCATTTTCCTGATTAGAACTGAAACTCAAAACTCCTTTAGCCATGAGGGTAAGGATGGCCGACCCAAGAGTGATCAGTTACACCCCCACTATGCACGTGTTTAAAATGTGCTTCCTGAGGTTTCCTTTTCTCCAACCAAGGAAGACCCATCCAAATGTTTTCTTAATACCGTCATTTAGTGTATGAACTTTCATTTCCTGGTTCATACTCAAACTAATGTCATAAGGCATCGACGGTGCCACCAAGAGGTTCCAACCTAAACAATTTCCTCAAGGGTCAGATCACCCTATTGGCACAAGTGTGATTATTGAGTCTCCTCCCAATGGTATCTACAGACGTGAGGGTCAAGTCAATGTCTTAAACGGAAACTCTAGGTTTGGGACAAGATTCATGGAAGGAAGGGATGATTCGTATCGATGTCCTTTTCTACTTCAGCTAGCAGAAGACACAGTCCGTACATCGAATCATCCTTAGATCCCTTTCAGTCGCACTCCTTGACCGCATGCAGCTACTCTTTCCCCATCCCTCCAGCTTCCATGAGCCTAGTGGGGATTACAAAGGTGGGTGGTTGCAACATGTCAAATTTCCACCACCTCATACTGCTCTCCTAGCTCCACTTCCACGTCAGCTGTCTTGCAGATTCATCAGTCCATTTTACTACCTATACTAGAAACATTTTACACGCTCAAGTATTCGAGACTGGCGCCAGTTTCCTGCTTTTCCATTGCTAACTTTCACTGAATGCATCCATTTAGCAAAAGAATTCCCTACCACAAAGGTTTTTTCTAGCACTGTAGCATAAGTAAGAATGGATATAGGAAAATTGTTGGCTCAAATGTCCTTAAAACACACCTCGCTCTAAGGTCTGAGCTCTAAATCACTGAACGTATCGTAGTCATCTAGTACCAGGAATGATAGTTATGCCTCGATGAATACACAGCTACCGACATGTCGTTCTGCAAAAGCTGTATAAGCTCTAGGAACTCTCAGCCACCTCCTCAAGCTAGTCCTCAGCTACCTGTGAGTTGGGCTTACCTCAGAACATGAGGGATATTTGGTGCTGAAACATGTAAGTCACTAAGCCTACAAGTGTCCTCTACCGGTACCCGCCATTAGTGTCTGTTGTACAATAGGTAGTGATGTAGCTGACACACTACCCGAAGTTACAATCTCAGGCATCAGTCCATATACCGAAGCATCTTCACTATACAGAAGTAGCTATATCCACTATCCACTCTAATAGTGTCTAAAATAGGCATAGAACTCTATAAATCGCCTCCATCTAGTCCACTACTCCCTGGGAACTGTCTCGCCTCAAAATCACAGAGGCCTATGCTACCCAACAGGTGGTGGTGCTGCTGGTACACCACCCGAAGGATTCAACATAGTAGGAGGGCCCCGCATCAGAACCTCATCTCTCAGTGGGCCGTCATCGTGTACCTTTTTCGGTAGCCCTAGCTTGTTGTCTTTGTAGCGGCATCCTGATGAGTAATAGGTGCACCACGGTCAAAAAAATATACATGGTGAGCTGACACAATGTAATCACAATGAAATATTTTGAAACACACATGTAATCAATGTTTTTGTGCACTGAGTCAAAAATCAGAAGTGAGGGTCCTGGTGTACGGATACATCGGCTGCCGCACCAACACCGGACTCCCGGGACTGATAACCACAATCAATACCCTTAACACTATTGATTCACACAGAAGAAAGATCAAAGACCTGAGTTCTGTGGTAGAACCGAAATACTATAATACCAATTAGTCATGACCCGTCCTCGGGGCCCATGCCGTGACTACCCCAAGCCTGCCTTCCATAGGCATGGGGATGGAGACTAGAACCAAAGGCATAAATTCCGACAAAAAGGGCAAAACATTCCAATTTTAATGTAAATAAACACCACAGAGTAAGCCATAAGAATTAAACACTATGTAAACTGAGTAAATGTAAGTGCAGAAAAGTAAGTGGGCCAGAATACAACCCCAAACTGAAAGTAAAGTACAACTGGAAAGGAAGTACATCAACTGAAAATTAAATCAGCAACGTCGAGCTATCCACTAGAAATCCCACCTGAAGGGTAGGTACATATATCCTCCTCAGCTCCTCGGGTCCTGCCGTCCGCCTCGTGTACGTTCCTCTCAGTGGTCCACCTCCTGGTACTGACTCGTCGTGATATCCACCTCCGGTCACGGACTCGTTGTGATTTCCACCTCCAGGAACCACCCATCTCTACAAGCCTCATCCTCGATCAGTGATGTCCGTCATCTACAACCAACACAATGTAGTGTGGGCGAAGCCCGTGCAGGGTTGAGTATATGATACTCAGTAGGGACCCTGAGACCCCCGAAGGTCTCCTAGACTCCACAAAGGATAATCCACAAAGAAAGATACAATCACGAATTAACATCCAAAAGTGGTTAGGTATATGCCCATACATATACATAAGTCATAAATTCCAGTTCAGCTCCAACATCCGATCCCAGGTTCAATCACGTCCACACAGAATAGTACAACCCAATCCACACAGGAAATCACAACTCAATCCACAGAGGAACAGAAGTCAATCATATCGAAGATAATGATTGAAAGTAAAGACTCAACTCAAACCAGGATTTAATCATGATGTTGAAACCATAGATGCTGGGGAACACCTCCTCTATCGAGTAAAGTGGGAATGCCTCTACAACCAAGCACTTCCCACTAACCTTGGACTGCTGTATTACTCCACCTGTCGAGTACTGTGGGCCTGCTCCTACAACCAAACACTTCCCACCATGGGTATTCCGCTACAACCAAGCGCTCCCCCTCACATCCACCAGAGGTACTCCTTATGTTGAGTTCTCTGGGTCTGACGCTACAACCAAGCGCTCATCCGCTGTGGGTCTGCCATTACAACCATGAAATCCCCACTGGGCTATCCAAAACACACGAAGCCGATCGATCTACAGTCGTTAAGTCTCAACCAGCTCTATGGTATCATAATGATTGAAAGTACCATAGTCATCACCACCAGAACCATGGAGGATTCTCGTATGGTTGTCATCGTCATTGATCCCACTAATTATTTCATTACAAATGTCTTCACCATCGAACCCACATAGTATTCCAATACGGTTGTCATCATCGTCGAACCCACGCAGGGTTCCAGTACAAAAGTCTTCACCGTCGTCGTAGTCGCAGCCAGTTCTAGTGTTTCGGCAAATAGCATGCTCGTCTCCGGGAGGGTCCGTTCCATGAGATATAGGTCGATACTCCAAGTATCACAAAGTCCCACGATGAATTATATCAAGGACCGACTCATCATAGGGGTCTCAACGTAATAGACGACGCGTCAATCAGACGCTCGGTCTGTGAGTTATTAACTTTTTCATCCCAGGGGCCCGGTTGGTTTTGTGTACGAACCAACCTGACTGTATCTCAAATGTACCCCGAACCCACATAGGGTATACTCATATGAACCGTTTCTCAACGTGACCACCAATGTCGCTTACGGTTCATCAAATGAACGTCTGGTCTGAATGTTATCGGCTTTTCCATTCTAGGGGCCCGATTGGATTTTGGGTACAATCCAACATGGCCATACTAGAACTAAATCCAATACATTAGTGGAGTAATCCAAATGGTCCTTCTTAGTAATAGGAATCCATCAAAGTCTACGACATGTCAATCGGACGTGCAGAGCTCATGTTATAGGCGTTTCCGCTCCGTGGGCCCGGTTGGTTTCGTGTTCAAACCAACATGGAGATAACCATTGTTCTCCGAAACCATCAGTGTAATATACCTAAATGACCTTCTCCATCTAAGGATTTCATCTCAACTGACGGTGAATCGATCGGAGGTCCCTAGCCCATGTTATGGGCGTTTGAACGAAACTGCCCAAATACATGGGGTATGGGCCCGGTCTGACCCTGCCCATTAGGGTGCGGCCGGGCCCGGTGGTGCTGCCCGGCCCGGCGTGGGTGTCCTGGCCCGACACGATGCGGCCGGTCCGGCCTGGGCGGGCATGTCCCGCGAGACCGGTAGGCTCAGCTGTTTCTGCCGAGCGGGAAACAGCGGGGAAGGCGCTGCCCCCCCCCCCTTGATTGAACGACACGACTATAATGCCGCACCCTCTCCCCAAAACCCAGAACGGAAAAGCCGTTCCGATATGCCCCGACGGTCTCCTCTGGCGGCGGGCCACCGGCGCTGGTCACCGGTGCTGCTGCAGCTCTCCGCGGACCACCGGATGCGCACTGGTGGTCCGTTTCACCCGCTGTCTGCGCCAGAGGTCTTTACGAGACACAAACTACACTGCATAAACATCAAAACACCATTGCATCCCGTTTCATTGTCGTCTCCAATCCGCACATAAATAAACAAGCTGCAGAGGGTTTTCAGGCCGTTTTTTTTTTGGCATGCGCCCTGCGCATTCGGTATTATCAAATGGAAAACTTTTAACACATGCTTTTAATCATTCATGCGGGTACAATTTATTCAAAATAAATTATACGAACACCCTGCAATTAAATACCTACGCACGAGGGTATAATTCACTTAAACATTATATTCGAAAACCCCATACCTTGAAATTGACGTTGCACATCATCGAGTCGCGGAAATAGACCGTCACGGTAGTCGGGTGTCACAGAAGAACAGTATCGATTCCGTCGACGTCGGAAGAAGAAGAAGAACGTTGTTGTTGGCGTCGGTCTCCACGGTCAACGTCTCCTTCCTTGTCGCGAAAGAGTAAGTGGATGGAAAATTCCAGGACCGCCAAGTCAATGTCCTTCTTCGGAGACGTAGCGTTCCTCAACGAAAGAGATGTAGTTCTACAAAACTAGGGCTTTCTTCTCCAGTCCTTAACACAACCCACTAACTCCAAAAATAAAATAAGATCCACTTTTTTTATTAAGCCATGTCATGAGTTCAAAATTTAAAAACTCAAATCCATTAATTGAATTATTGTGATGGCTTGATAAAATGAGAGGAGAGGGAAATTCACAACTTTAAAGGACGAGTTCATGAGTTATACAACATAAGTGGGGGGTTTTGAGGAGTTAGGAATGTGAGGGGTTGGGCTTGTGTGGGCCCCACAACACCATTGTCCTCACAAGGTTAGTTAACAACAAGTGGGTCCCACCCCCAACTCCCTTACTTAGGATATAACTACATAGGGAAAAATAAATATAATTGTAATATAATTTTATTTTATTCCTCACTAAAATTACATTTTTAAGAACTCCTCCTGAGTAAACGCACCTTCGGAAAAGGTGCTCCTAAACAATTACCTGCACTGCGGTTTCATCGGTGCTCTCAAATTTCAATTCCGAGCACCGATTAAAAATTTAGAAAAACCCGCTCTTTCGTTCACTGAACGTACCCGAGCTAAACTACGGAAATTGATTCCGGGCACAACGGGCCTCAGAATCAGGTGCCGTCAAAATCCGAAGTCTCACAAAATCCCAAATAAATTAAGAAAAAAATTTCCTTCAAATTTATGGGTTCTTACATTACTCCCTCCTTAGGGATTTACATCCCCATAAAGCTATAAAACAATCTAGGGAAATAAAAGTGGCACTGAGCATGCAACTGAGCCTTCATCTCCCATGTGCTCTCCTGGAGGTTCCCGTGCTGCCAGTGAAAGAGAACTTGAGGAATCGACCATCCACATATAACCTCCTCTTGTCGATCCTCGTTCTCCACTAGAACCTCTGTGAATGTCTCCCAGTCATCAACGTCCAACTCCCTGCGGTTGATGATGTTTGAAAGGTCATGCACGTGTATCCATAGCTGAGATACGTGGATGACATCGTGCACCCAATGAAACTAAGATGGAAAGTTCTTGTGGTAAACCACCTCTCCAACCCTGCTGAGGACCTAGAATGGTCTGTTGAACCCTAGTGATATCTCACCACCTCAGCTACATCTCCGTAAACATCATCGAGGTGAGACCTGTATAAGAATGTGGTCGCCATCTTTGAACTCTAGAGGCCTCCTTTTCCTGAGTAGAATTGAATCTCAAAACTCATTTAGCGATGATGGTATGGATGGCCGACCCAATAGTGATCGGCTACACCCCCCCCCACTATGCACATGTTTAACTTGTGCTGCCTGAGGTTTCCTTTTCGCCGACCAAGGAAGACCCATACCAACGTTTTCCTAATACCGTCAATTTTTGTATGAATTGTGATTGCCCGGTTCATACTCAAACAAACGTCGTAAAGCCTCTACGCTGCCACCAAGGGGTTCCAACCGAAACTCTTTACTCAAGGGTCAGATCACACTGTCGGCGGAATTGTGAATATCTAGTCTCCTCCAAAAGGTATCTCCAGATGTGAGGGTCATGTCAACGGCTTAACCAGAAACTCTAGGTCTGGGACATGTTTCATAGAAGGAAGGGATGATTCTACTGCCTTGCAGATTTATCAGTACATTTTACTACCTATACTTGAAACATTTTACATGCTCAAGTGTTCGAGACTGGCACCAATTTCTTGATTTTCCACTACTATCATTCACTGAATGCATCCATTCATCAAAAGAATTCTCAACCACAAAAATTCTTTCTAGCACTCTAGCATAAGTAGGAATGCATAGAGGAAAATTGTTGGCTCAAATTTCCTTAAAACACACCCGCTCTTAGGTATTAGCTCTAATGCACTGAACGTATCATATTCATCTAGTACCTAGAATGATCGGTATGCCTCGATGAATACACAGCTACCGATATGTCATTCTGTCGAAGCTGTATAAGCTCTAGGAAACTCTCAGCCACCTCCTCAAGCATGTCCTCTGAAACATGTGAGTTAGGATTGCCTCCGAACATCAGGGATATCTGGTACTGAAACATATAAGTCACTAAGCCTACAAGTGTCCTCTAACGATACTGCCAGTAGTGTCTACTGTCCAATAGGTAGTGATGTAGCTGACACACTACCCAAAGTTACTATCTCAGACATCGGTCCATATACCGAGGCCTCTTCACTATACAGACCAACCTCATGTTCACTCACTGGGAAACAGAAGTAGATATGTCCACTATCCACTCTAATAGTGTCTTAAATAGGCGTAGAACTCTAGATATCCCCTCCATCTAGTCCACTACTCCCTGGGAACTGTCTCACATCAAAATCACAGAGGCCTATGATATGCAACAGGTGGTGGTGATGCTAGTAAACCACAGGAAGGTTTCAACATAGTAAGAGTGCCCCGCACCGGAAACTCATCTCTCAGTGGGCCGTCATCGTGTACCTTTTTCGGGAGCCCTAGATGGCTGTCTTCGTAGCAACATCCTATTGAGTAATAGGTGCGCCACAATCAAAACAGTATACCTGGTGAGCTAACACAATCTAATCACACAGAAATATTTTGAAAAACACATTCAATAATTTTTTTCGTGCACTAAGTCAAAAATCAGAAGTCAGGGTCCTGGTGTACGGATATGTCAACCGCCACACCAACACCGGACTCTTGGGACTGATAACCACACTCAATACCCTTAATACTATTGATTCACACAGAAGAATGATTAGAGTCTTGAGTTCTACGATAGAACCGAAATCCTCTGATACCAATTAGTAACGACCCGTCCTTGGGGCCCATGTCGTGACTACCCCATGCCCGCCTTCCATAGGCTGGGGGATGGTGACTAGCACCAAAGGCATAAATCCCGACAAAAAGGGGAAAAATTTCCTTTGTAATGTAAAAAAAACACCACAGAATAAGCCATAAAAATTAAACACTAAGTAAACTGAGTACAAGTAAGTGCAGAAAAGTAAGTGGGTTAGAATACAACCCCAAAATAAAAGTAAAGTAGAACTAGATAGGAATTACATCATCTGAAAATTAAAGCGGCGACGCAGAGTTGTCCACTCAAAATACCAGCTGAAGGGTAGGTACAGATAGCCTCCTCAGCTCCATGGGTCATGCCGTCTGCCCCGTGTACGTTCCTCTTAGTTGTACACCTCCAGGTACAGACTCATCGTGATATCCACCTCTGGGAAACGAATCGTCGTGAGTTCCACCTTCGAGAACCGCCCAACTCTACAAGCCTCAACCTCGATCAGTGATGTCCATCATCTGCAACCAACATGACGTAGTCCTAGCGAAGCCCGTGCAGGGTTGAGTATACAACACTCAGTAGGGACCCTGAGACCCCCGAAGGTCTCCTAGAATCCACAAAGGATAATCCACAAGGAAAGATAGAATCATGAAGTAACATCTGACAATGCTTAGCTATCTGTCCATACATATACATAAGTCATCAATTCTAGTTCAGATCTAACATCCGAGTCCAGGTTCAATCACGTCCACACAGAATAGTATAACCAAATACACACAGGAAATCACAACTCAATCCACATAGGAATGCAAGTCAATCATATCGATGATAATGATTGAAAGTCAAGACATAAATCAAACCAGGATATAATCATGATGTCAAAACCATAGCTGCTGGGGAACACCGCCTCTATCGAGTACAGTGGGCATGCCGCTAGAACAAAGCGCTTCCCACTAACCTTGGACTGCTATAGTACTCCACCTGACGAGTACTGTGAGCCTGCTTCTACAACCAAGCGCTTCCCACCAAGGGTCTGCCGCTACAACCAAGTGATCCCCCTCATAGCCACCAGAGGTACTCTTTATGTTGAGTATCGCGGGTCTGCCACTACAACCAAGAACTCCTCCGCCATGGGTCTACCGCTACAAAAAATCACTCCCCACTGGGCTATTCAAAACACACCGAGTCGATCAATTAGCAGTCGTCAAGTCTCAACCAACTATATGGTTTCATAATGAATGAAAGTACCAAAGTCATCACCGCCGGACCCATGGAGGATTCCCTTACGGTTGTCGTCATCATTGATCCCACGGAGGATTTCATTAAGAATGTCTTCACCGTCCAACCCACGGAGGATTCCAATATGGTTTTCATCGTCTCCAGTCCCACAGAGGGTTCCAGTACGAAAGTCTTCACCGTCGTCGCTGCCACAGCCAGCTCTAGGGTTTCCGCACATAGCACACTTGTCTCCAAAAGGGTCCATTCCATGAGCTACATGTCGATACTCCAAATATCAAAAATACCCACGATGAAGTATCTCATGGACCGCCTCGTCATAGGGGTCTAAACGTAACAGACGACGCATCAATCGGACGACCTTTCATTGAGTTATTAGCTTTTCATCCCAGGGTCCCGGTTGGTTTCGTGTATGAACCAACCAAAATGTATCTCAACTATACCACTAACCCACATAGGGTATACACATCGTAACCTTTTCTCAACATGATCACCAATGTCGCTGACGGTTCGTCAAATGAACGACCGATCTGAAAGTTATCGGCTTTTCCGTTCTAGGGGCCCGATTGGATTTTGGTTACATTCCAACATGGACAAACTCAAACTACATACAATCATTCATTGGAGTAAGCCAAATGTTTCTTCTCACTATGAGGAATCCAACAATGTCGACGGCACATCAATTGGACGTCCGGAGCTCAAGTTATAGGTGTTTCCGCTCCGAGGGCCCTGTTGGTTTAGTGTTCAAAACAACCTGGTCATAACCAAAGTTCTTTGAAACCTTGAGTATAATAAACCGAAATGACCGTCTCGATCCAAGGATTTCATCTCACTTGATGGTGCATCGATCGAAGGTCTGTAGCCCTTGTTATGGGAGTTTGAACGAAACTGCCCGAAGATAGGGGATCTGGGCCCAGTCTGACCCGAACCATTAGGGTGCGGCCGGGCCCAGTGGTGCGGCCCGGCCCGGCGTGGGCGTCCCGGCCCGGCCCGGTGTGGCCCGTCCGGCCTCGGCGGGCGTTGCCCGTGGTACTGGTAGGCTTGTCTGTTTCGGCTGAGTGGGAAATAGGACGGAAGGCGCTGCCCCCCCCCCTTGATTGAACGATGCGACTTTAATGTCGCACCGTCTCCCCAATACCTAGAACGGATAAGCCATTCCGGTCTGCTGTGGCGGTCTCCTCTGGCGGCGCGCCGCTGGTGCCGGTCGCTGGTGCCGCCACGCCGGGGTGGCACGCCGCCGCCGCTCTCCGCGGACCACCGGATGCGCACCGGTGGTCCGTTTAATCCGCCGTCTGCGCCAGAGGTCCTTACGGGACCCGAACTACACTACGGAAACTTCAAAACACCATTTCGGCCTATTTCGTTGTTGCCGCCATTCCGCACATCAATAAACAAGATGCGGAGGGTTGTCGGGCCCTGTTTGATTGGCCCGTGCCCTCCGCGTTAGGTGTTATCAAATGGAAAACATTTAAACACTTTCTTTTAATCATTGACGAGGGTATAATTTATTCAAAATAAATTATACGAACACCCTACAATTAAATACCCATGCATGAGGGTATAATTCACCTAAAAATTATATAAGAAAACCCCCTACCTCGAAATTGGCGTCGCACGTCATCGAGTCGCGGATGTCAAAAGTCACAGTAGTCGGGTGTCGCAGAAGAACAGTATTGATTCCGTCGATGTCGGAAGATGAAGAAGAATGTTTTTGTTTGCGCCGGTCTCCATGGACGGCATATCATTCCTTGTCATGGAAGAGGAAGTAGATGGAGAATTCCGGGACTGCCAAGTCGATGTCCTTCGTCAGATACGTAGCTTTCTTCAACTAAAGAGATGAAGTTCTAACAAACTAGGGCTTTCTTCTCCAATCCTTAACACAGCCCACTAACTCCAAAAATAAAATAAGATTCAATTATTTTATTAAGACATGTCATGAGTTCAAAATTAAAAAACTCAAATCGATTAATTGAATTAATGTGTTGGGTTGATTAAATGAGAGGAGAGGGAATGTCACAACATTATAGGAGGATTTCATGAGTTATACAACTTAAGTGTGGGGTTTTGAGGAGTAAGGAATGTGAGGGGTCGGGCTTATGTGGGCCCCCCCACCTTTATCCTGTCAAGGTTAGTTAACAACAAGTGGGTCCCACCCCCACCTACCTTACTTACGATATAACTAATTAGAGAAAAATAATAAATTTTTAATATAAATTTATTTTATTCCTCACTAAAACCACATTTTTAACAACTCCTCCTGAGAAAACGCACTTTCGGAAAAGGTTCTCCTAAGAAATTGCCGGCACTGCAGTTTTATCGGTGCCCTCAGATTTCAATTCTGAGCACCGGTTTAAAAGATAGAAAAACCCACACATTCTTTCACTAAATGTACCTGAGATATACTTTGGAAATTCATTCCAGCCACACCATGCCTCATAATTAGATGCTGTCAAAATCTGCAGTCTTGCAAAATCCCAAAGAAATTAAGAAAAAAATTTCCTTGAAATTTCAAGGTTCTTATAGTGAAAAATGTATTTTTCCATGATAAATATCTTAGACGAAAATGATATATATGTTTCTCAATAAAAAAATGTAGTAATAGTTAAGAATAGAAATTATTTTAATTAATTGTGTCAAAAGGAATTACGTCACTCATTATCATGTTTAATAATATAGTGTGGGGTTAATGCGAATTGTTGATTAATTAATTTTTCTACTGGGAGTATGTAAAATATTATTCATTTCTATCTAGGTTAATACATGATTATGATACCTAGTAAACAATAATTTGACCAACTGTTTGGATTTTTCATTATTTCTCATAATATTACTGTTTTTTCCTTAATGGTGGAGATTTTTTTATATAAATAATAATAATTAAATGTAATTTGATGAAATGAATATTTTATATTAATTTTTGGGGAAATATGGATTTATTAATAGAATATTATTTATTGAAAACTTGTTTTTTTGAATTGATTTGGAAAATAATAACATTTCATGGTTTATTTTATATAACATGTTATATATTATATAATAATTACACCTTATTTGTTATCAGGGTTTTAGAAATAATATTAACAAATAAACTATTTTATAATAATTTACATTCCTAATTATTAATTAAATTTTTATCTATTATATTTTTTAAATTGAAATTTAATTGAGTCATTGTGTAAATCCTACAATGTTTATACTAATCCCATACCTGTTTAGATCAGTGGAAATAGTTTTTTTGAAATAATACATCAATATTATTGGAAGAAATATTTCATAAATATTCTATGGAAATAAATATTTCATAAATATTCTATGGAAATAAATAAATATTCAGTGGAGACATGTTGGGGGGAGTTAGTGGATTATACAAAATCCACATTTATTTATTTATGTTAGAATAATGTATTGGTTTTTTCCAATGTTTTTGATTTCATAAAACATATTGTCTTTTATTCTTAATTTTATGTTGTTAAATAAATAATTTTAAATCAAAATTCATATTTTATTTTATTTTAAACTTATGTATTTTTGGTAAATTATCCCTCGTAAAATTATTTTATCTCAAATAACCTATTTCTAGAATTTGGAAATGATGGAGTTATCTTGAGCCTACATAGAAATCTAAATCATAAAATGGGGTATGCAGGAATCAAATTAGGATTTTAATTTTTTCTAATGTACATACATAATTAAATTACATTTGAGAAATTTAATTTTATATCACCGATCCCCTTTTATTATAATTTAACTCCTCCATTGTGATATATAGAATGATCAACACAATCAAATTCAATCTAGTAGTCAACATATAACTCAACCACCTCATTATAATTATAATATTCAATAATTAAAGGAATTTGAAGATTTCATTTGATGATATATACCCTTACTTTAATACTATTACATTGGGATCAATGATCCAATATTAATATATGAGTCAATTTAAGATTATTTTTCACACCAAATGTAACATTTGATGAACTATATCACCAAAAAATTATGGTGGAAGATAAACATCAAGATGAAAAAATACAATTAAATATTTTCTTTTCAATATATTTAAATTTTTTAAATCTATTAATTAAATAAAAATAGAATTGGAAAGGTAATACACCCACATGGTGATTATTCAAACATTGATTTTTAGATTTCCAAATAGAAAAATTTATTGTAGTAGTAGTTTCAAAATATTCCAATTAATTAATTTCATGCCTACAAACATTAAGACCTATTATGTAAATAATTATTATTCACTTTTGACTAAAAATAATGTGGAACATTAACACCATGAAATTTTTGAAATAAAAATATAGTCACCCTCTTGGATAATATAGTTCATTCTAGAGCAATGTTGTTGAGCTTAAGATATTTTTTGAGAAATTTCATCTTATTGTGATATTATTGAGACCCAATTTGAAGATGTTATCAATTTATTATTAAAATGTTTCATATATAATTTTTTTTATTTCTATGATAAAATTGTACAATATTGACTATTTATGTTTAATTTGTTTGATTTTGTAGTGAATATATCTTTATTTTTCAAACACACATGAATGGATTTTATTAATTTGAGTTAAATGTTATTTGGAAGCTTTAAGGAGTTTGAACGTTATTTGGATTTTTTGAAATATATTATTATTTTAGATTTAAATGGATTCTAGTCTTGTAATTTGATATGAAATGAATTTTTAAAATGTTTTCTATATAAATTGGAAAGTTAACTTAGGTAGAGAATAAATACGATTTTTTAGAAATTGTGATATTAATATATTTTGTATTAAAGATATATAATTTAAAAGTAAATGATGTGAAAGAACATAGTATCCATGAATAAGATGCTATTATACTATGAAATGAAAATTTCGATTATTTTGTCATCTTACATACATACATAAGATATTGTGTTGTGCATTATAAATAATATAGATAATTAATTTTAGGATTGGAAATACATATTATTATTTATGACTCACAAATAGAATTTCCAAATAGGGAACATCATGCATGATAATACCCTATAATTTTTGTGTTATGATATATAATAAAACTGAATAAATTATTTATTTTTTAAGATAAATATTGTCATGTAGTAATGGGAATCATATTACATATATATGTAACATGATCATTTAAATAAATAATAATACTAATTTCATAGTTTTGATATGTATCAAGGTAGAATTTTGGAAAATAATATTTTTCTATGAAATAATGGTGATAATAAATTCAAATGGAGTTATATTACAATAATTATTTCAGGAAATTCATAGGGAATAAAATATTTAAAAATTATAATTTTCTTAAGATGAATTTTCATAGATTAAATGTCATATTGTTAGTGTATAAATCTTGGAGGAGAAAATTGTGGATTATGTTGTGATACAAAATGTTGTTATGTGAAAAAGATGATCTAGTGAATTGATTATAATTCCTTCTATGTAAGAATAAATCTCATGTATCAAATGTTTTTCTATTCTAAGTTACTAATAATTTTTTTTTGTTAAAAAGAAGTAATTTATGTAGTGATCAATGAAAATAAATGTTTCAATTAAGGGTAAATGTTATTCAATGTCATAATTTATACAATTGAACATTGTTGAACTGGAATGGATTAAAATAATAAGAATAAGATAGAATTATGTAGAAAATAATATGGTCTCAATAGTTGAGAAGTAGTTAGCAGTTTGATTTTGAATTTAAATTTCAAATTTTATTTTGGTGATATTTTTTATAGAAGATAAAAAAGAAAAAATATTGAATACATGAGAAGATATTAATTATGATTGTTGAAAACAAAAATAAAATTTATATTTTCATGGCTAGTATACACAAGTGAATAATCATATATAATATTTAAAAGAAAAAAATTAATTTTAATAATATACATTCAATTGTGTGGGTAGAATAAGAAGATTATAAGTAGCATAAAATATCACGATTTAATTATTTTTCATCTGAAACTCTCTTTTTGTTATCAAATGAAATTCAATATCCCTGTATTTTTGGTTTGAAAAAACATGGTCAATTAAATTATGTGTATCACTAGTTCAAGTATATACCGGGTTTTTTATTTCAACGTGATGAAACTAGATGACTATATGATATCTTAGTAATTTGGATCATTTGAAGGAGTATAATTCTCATTTTTAATGTTTATTTTCTAAAAATTAAATTAATCCATATATTTTTGTTTTAGTGTGTTTGAAAACAATATACATATTCAATGTAACTAATTGTAATTTTTTTGTATAATGGAAAACTCAAAAATAAATTGTTATAGACAATTCAACCCCACTTTCGGGCCATTTCAGAAAGTATCACTGATCGACCTCCTTAATTTGGGATAAGAAATTTATATATAAATATTTCATATTTTATTATAGTTTTAGATAATTAATATTGGTAATGAATTTTAAGAGTCAAAATTCAATGAATAGTGAAGTTCTAACCATTTTTATGGTAAAAATTATTATATATGGAATGATCATATTTTTTATATTTTTCTCAAATAGTTTCGTTGTTCTATAAAATATCGCTACTAAATCTAGTTCCCTTGCTGATTTATTAAATGATAGAAACCGATTGGAAGAATATATAGAATTGTAGTCATTAACATAATCATAATACACCATTTCTTTTGTAGAATTATTTCCCAAAGCATAAAGTAATATAGACAGTAAATGGATTATGTGAAAAATAATAAAACATTTATGAAGGATTCAAAAATTTGACTTAAGATAAAGTACAAAATTTGGGGTTGAGGTATAAGTACTTTTTAATAATAGATGATGAAAACATAGAATAATTATTTACTTTATTCAAAGAAATTATTGTAATTATTCTAGGTTTGGGTGAAATGTTGGATTTTCCAATAGTTTTCCTTATTATACCACACATTCTATAATGAATATTTTCTAATAATGTACATTGCTTTGGAGGATAATGATACAAATACATTTTCTTTGGATGACATATATAACACCATAATTTCACATGAGATACAAAATGTATTTATCTTCAAAAATAATGTTAAGGATGAAAATTAAATTACCTTTATATCAACAATAGAACAAAAAAATAAAACATGAGTTTATTAATATGTATTAGGTTAGTTAAATTCATATTAAAAGTTTAAATAATTATTTGAAAAAAACTATATTAGTCTTATATAGATGTGTATGAAGACGAAAATTAATGATTAAGGGAAATATTCTAATGACATGTTTTGAGTGTATAAATATTGAATATTTCATATTAGTCTTTTAAAATTTAATTAATTGAGAAGCTACTATAGATAAGTAAGAGAGGATAAAAGTATATTTTATGAATAAATATAAGAAATAAAAAAATCAAAGTTAAAAAGATTGTGTTTCAATAAATAAAAAATCAAAATTTTATTATGTAATTATTAAAATGATGTGATAATTGATAAATAAGAAGAGGTTGAGACATCTAGTAATGTTTTTGAAAAAAACCACTTACTATTAATGTTAATGAGGAAAATCTAACCATTTGTGAGTTTAATGTTTTTGTAGTGAGACTATAATAAATAAGAATTTAATAATGAAGGATAAATCAAGAAATATATTTATAATGTCATAAAATTTAATAATGAGATAGAATATTTAATGAGATAAAATTAATCATCAACGTACAATAAATCTTATCACACCTTAAAATAAATAACGGTATATAAAGAGATTAAATTTTTTATAAAATTTCACAGAAAATAAAATATTTTGAAAAATATTATGGAATAGAGTGTTAAAATTAATGAGAAGGATCTTGATGTTGTTAATTAAAATTTTGATAAAATTTAAATGGAACTAAACAAATATAAATCCAAATTATTTAATTCTATTTATGATGTTGGTAAAATCTCAATGAATATAGTAGTGAATGTTGATGAAGATTAAAAAATGATAAATATCAATTTAAAAAACAAATATCATAATAAAATAGTTATGATTATCTTAAAATTATTAGCATAGATTCATCATTCAAGACATTGGAAAACACTACCATGTTAGTGGATAAATTAATTGATACCTAGAAATCAATAAATTTTGGGATTACTAATTTTGATGAAATAAATTATTTAATTATTTATTTATAAAATGATTTAAGTAATATTTGATAATTTTTTTTGTTATTATACAAAAATATTTGATTACAAAAATGTTCCTAGATTTGTTGTTAAAATAATAAAAAAGTTAAAGTGTCAATATAAGGGTAGTAAAAAATTCATTTTGGGATGTATGCATTTATGGATATTGTTCTAAATATTTATGAGTTATAAGAATGGAACAATGGATTTTGTAAAATTATAACTATTTCAATGATCCTAAATGAAATGGTGGATAGAGTTTGATGGTGAATTATCATAATCTATGAGTAAAATATTAGAGGAGAATTGAAAATTATGGACTGAAGGATGATAAAAAAAAATTACTTTTGGAAAACTTTTATAGAATTTGTGAACAAAAATGTCACATTAATAAATATTACCCCACTATAAAGCCTTTCCATTTGAGTACTATCTAAAAATCTCACAATTCATACAAGAATATAGAAAAGATTATGACCATTCTATTGTTGTAAAATATTTATTTCAAGTATCCAATGGGCTATATCCATGGATTCTGGACAATGGATTTTATCACAAATAAAAGAATATTTAAGGAAATATAAATTAAAATAAAATTAGAAGGAATGATTTGTATACATTGTAAATGTTGGTTCACATAAAATTAGGGTAATGGGTTCAATATTTATTAGAAAGGATAACTAAAAGTGCAATAAATATTTTATATTGATTAGATGAAATAAAACTAGTTAAGTGTGTATTATCTTTGAAATTTACGCAATGAATTGTATTTTTAAAATCATGGTTTGTTGTTAAATATTTATAAATATGGATATCTATTGAGAAGAGAAGAGAGAAATAGTAGAGATTAATTTCTAGTAGGTTATTGTGAAAATTCATTCTACCTAACCATGAAAAAAGAAAATCAAATGTGGAATCAAAGTCATGGTAATATTGGAGTGAATAACATTATAAATATTAAACTATGATGGAATTTTTGGGATTTTAATATGATAAAATGATAAATAAATTGCTTTTGATTTACTTTTAAAAAAGACAATACTTTAAATTCACACTAAATGTATTTTGAAATAAGCACTTTTCATTTATTGATCTTATCCACACAATTATTTTTTGGTTTTGTATAAATAAAAAAACATTATATAATAATTCTATTTTCTTTTGTTGATGATACTACATATATTAGTTTAATTATTTATATGAAGAATTAAATAGATGCCTTAAAAATAATTAATATTTCAAGAAGGAGTTTTTAAATGAGGTGTGGTTTTTCCTTAAAAGGAGATATAGAATGAAAATAATACATAATACATGATAGTTGTATTTATATGTATACGGTGAATCATTTCATTCATCCTGAAATCGGTGTACAATACTCAACACAATGGGCAGTTATTTTTCTTTGAAAAAAATTTAAGTTTTAAAGAGATATCTTGTTCAATTTGGATCGAGATTGATACTTATCATTATTTTAGGGGGTTATATATTATAGTAGTAGTTCACTATGAGAAATATTGTTTTCATATATAGAATTCAAATATTTCATAGAAAACCCCAACTATAATAATTCCCCATGTTTGAAATATATTTGAAATTTTTACAAGCCTTTTATAGACTATGTGAGTGGTGAAACTCTTAGATGTCAGTGAAGAAATATGTTAATATAAACATACATTGTTATCATATAAACATAATATGATATCATAATTAAAATAAATTTATTTGAATGATTTTTTATACAAAAAATGGGAAGTAGAGGGAATCCTCAATGAATGAAATTTCAGATCAATAGTCATGTTTCTTATGTGATGAGGAATATGTATCTTTTAATGAGAAAAATATTGAAATTTGAATATATAATGTGAGTTTATAGTATGTATGTAAATAAGATAATTATATATCAATTTCAAGTGAGAATGATAAACCATTATCATCTCATACAAGGTTGATATTTTTGGTGTTGGTTAAAAATAATATTACTGAACAATGATATTTTTATTAGATAGGAAAAAAGTGGGGGACAACAGCACATACCAAACTATTATTATATGTTTAACCAGGATATGTGGAAAAGTTATTGGAGTATGATGTGTGGTATAATTCTATTAATAAAGAATTTCATCTTATCAAGAATAATTAAACATGGAATTTGTTACACTATCTTGAATACTAAAATTGAATCATAATTTAGTTGGTGTTAATAAATGTAAATAAAAAGGGAGAGGTTATAAGAAATAAATAAATTTAATGTGTAAAATATAATCACAAGATTAAACAAATAATTTTAATGATGCCTTTAAAGAGGATTCAAAAGAAGAGGCTATAAAAACATTTTATTTATATTTTATCACAAAGTAAATACATGATATTAAAAATAAATTTCATGTGTCCATTTAACAATGAATACATGGAATTAGAATTATTTATTGAGAAACTGAGTGGTTTATTTCATAGATAATATTTGAATTTAGTTAGTGGGTCAAAAAGGCTCTATATGGATTAAAACATTCCCTGAATTCAATTTATTCCAAGTTTGATACATTATTTATGACATTAATGTACAAGAACAAAACTGTGGGAAATAATATTTCTATTAATGAAGACATAGAGGTAACAATCATTGTAATTTTTATCTATATTATATCATTTTTTCTAAAAAAAATATCATATGAATAGTTTTATTTATATATGAAGATTTTGATGGAATTTAAATTATTATAAATGAAATTATTTATTTTCTAGGTTTTCAAATTGCAAAATATTAATATAAAATCAATCTTTATTAATTGAAGTATTTCTGAGAACATTAAGAAGTGTTAAATGCAGGAATCAAAGTATATTCCTTCACTTATCTCAATGAGAACCAAATATTAAAAATATGAGAAAGGTAAATAAGGTAACCTAAGTGATTTTAGGATGATTATTGTATGTTTACATTATATGACATCTTCAAGACTAGATATTTAATATGTTATTAAATTATATTAAAAGTATCAAAGAGTACTAAAGGAGTCCCATTTTATAGAAGGAATGATTATTTTTAGGAATACAATGGTAATAACAATCTATGGATTAGGGTTTGATAACAAAGGAAATCTTAATTTATTAATATAGGAAAATACATATCTGTATATAAATATAGAATATATAAGGTATATATTTATATATTTTTTGTGAGTATGGTTTGTATGTTCGAACAAAATGAAAAATCATTTTTTATCATTATGAACAAATGAAGAAAAACATGTGGTTAACACCCATGAAAAAACCAAATTAATATAGCTGAGTTCACTGTTGAGAAATATCAATATAAAAGAAAAAATGCCACTATTGTTGGGTTGTGTTAATCAAAATTAATTCAATTTATCAATAAATCATAATAAATATTTAAAATTAAATCAAATTTATAACAAATATAAATTACTCAAGGATCACATGAGGAGAATGTTTTGATGTTGTTTTTTTAATAAAAATGAAATAGTAGATATTTTTACTAAACCACTACCAAAAATGCATTTAAAAGATAGAAGTTATTAATGGGACTTAAATATTATTCCTATATAGTCAATGATATAACTATTATTATGTATATTCATTTATATATTCACAGAAAAAATTACAAAGAGAGAGAAAACAATTTAAGGATAATAAAATAATATGTATTCTAACTATTAGATTGAAATTAATTATTTAGTGGGTATATTAATTTTTGGAGAGTTACTAAAATGGGAAAATATATGGTCTTTATATTGAAATATTAGTCTTTCTAAAATGTTCTTGTAGTTATTTTGAGTATGTTTATAGGAATTTCTTTTATACAGGTCCAAATATATATTTTTTAATATTAATATTTATTTAGAATCAATCGATATCATGTTTTTTAAAGCGTTATAAAATTATGATTTTACTGGTGGTATTTTAAAGATAAATATCTATGAAGTCAATAGTTATGAAATGAATGTAAGTCAGTATTTGTATGGATATCATGATATAATTATTATTTTTTCTTACATCCTACACTGAGTTTTCTAATGAAGGATTGTAATTATTTAATTATGATTTATTTCTAAATATATTGAATAAGTAAGTTATTTATTGTCATTGGATGCCAATAAAATCTAAAGGGACAATTTTTTTGGTCCAAATATATGTTATTGGAAATGTTGAGTTCTAGGGAATTATTTAGTCCCATGTTGAATTTTGTGTTATTTTATATTTAAATAATGTTATCCTGCAATTTATTTTTTGTATATTGAATTATAATTTAATATGATTATTTGGATACGTATTATTAGTTGTTTTTTATCAATACATTAATTATATTCAAAATGAATTAAAATACTTCATTTACTGCGAGATTGGGTCATTATAGAATTTTTATTGTGATTGGAAGTGATTTAAAATTTTTGTATGTAATTATGAATTTTTATGAAGTAATAATAAATAATGACCGAAAATTATATAAGACAATCATATTTGTGATGATTTCCATGGATATTGGAAATTATTTATAAAAAAAAGTATAAATTATTTTTCAAAGAATATATAAGAATATTTTTCTGAATTGTACCATTAAAATGTAGAACGAAATGATACATATGAAGATAAAAACGATGAATACGATGTTCTTGTCTGAGGATGTAAAAAATTTGATAACTCCTCGATCTTATGTATATAAGTAACATGTTTTTAACTTTATGTGTAAGAATATTGAGCATGAATATGAAAATTAGTGAAAAAAAATGATACATAATAGGATATATGACTTGAAACATGAAAATTGATTACCCAAAACCTCTTATTTGATAATATTTAATAAATTTGGAGGTATATAATATGTTTAATGTGAATAATTAATATTTTCTAAAATATTAGTATAGTAATAAAAAATTAGGAGAGTAATCCTCCCAAAATTTGACATACATGTGTAATATGATAATTGAGATACGTTAGGATATTGATCTCTCACAACTTGTACATATTAAGATCGACTTTTCCGAAATTTAATTTCTATAAGAAATAGTAGTTTGTTCAATAATTTCAAGGGAATTATTTAAAAATAATTCTTTTGAGTTATTATTGGGAAATATATTGCTTCTAAATCAGATGATTCTTACGATGATCTATCATGGATTAATGATCCCAAAGGGAGTTTGATATTCAAGATAGATAAAAACATGGCTTTTCCTATGAATAAAGTATCGTACTGTAATTATGAAAATCATAAGAAGTGAATATTAGCCTTGTGTCACAATGATAAATTATTAATTTTAAATATAACAATGATTATAGTTATTAAGATGGTTTACAATTTGTTAAAGTCTCATCTACAAAGAATGATGGAGAAAGAAGTTATATTTATTGATAACTACTTTTCTATTTCATGAAACAGTTAACATCATTATGGTTACCTACAATATATTTTAATAGTGAAAATAATAAATAACTAGTAATAAGAATAAGAATATAAGATAATATATTAAGAATTTATTTTCTTGAATCATAATATGAACCCCTAATTAAAAAATCATTCTACTATTATGTGGTTGATAAATGAACAATATATTTCATGCATAAAAAGTGATTGTGCTTGACTGTTAGGCATAGAAAATAAAAATTAGGTTTCTATGTGTTCTGTTTTAGAGATAATATTCACAAATATTAGTTCGAAAATATGAAAGAAGATAAAAAAAGTCAATAGTACCTGAAGAAGAAAAATAAATGAAGTAAAAAAAACAATGTTATGGTATTATTATTTAGTTGATGAAACTACTCATGTTAAAAAAAACTATATATATTTTTAATTTTTTTAAGCACTCATATAGTTGGGATAAGTACATATACAAAGATCCCAAGTATAAACCATGTTCATTTAAAATCTACTAGATAAAACAAGAAGACTATATGATCTCCAGGGAATCTAGATTATTCTAAGCATTATCCTTCTCATTTTTAGAGTTTAATATTTTATTAAATGATATAGGTACATTTATGATATATTTAATGTTTTTTAAAATGTGTACATAAAATCACTTTAAAAAGTAGTGAATGTTTATAATGAAAGGATACATAAAAATGAAATTTAATGACTAATTCACCACCATATATTTTGGATGATATAGAGTGAATTTTTAGGTGGTATAATAGCCTGATTCTCTTTAACTATGATATGTTATTTGGAGAGAAAATATTCCACATTAGTTATATTTTTTCAAAAAAAATTATAGGGCGAAAAAGAATAATACAAAATTAGTGAAATATATTGGAAAACTAATATTAAAGGGAAAAGTTATCTAATGTGGAATGATCAGTTAATACCTTATTTTGTTCAATTAGTTTTGATATTATAGAGACTAAAACTGATTTATTTTTTCTTTATAATTAAGGTGTTTCTATAAAAAAAATCTGATGAAGAACTAAGAGAATTATAGATATGTTTTATAATGAATTATTCTCTCAACAACATGGAAGGAATTTTTGATCGTAAATGCTTTAAGATATAAATGTAAGAATCTGATAAATTATAATAAATATATCATGTTATCAAAAACATGAATCAAAATAAACTAAATGATTTTACATTAACTTATAATGTCTATAAAATAATATAATATAAAATAATTGAGGAATTGTTCACTCATATTAACAAATTTTTAATAACTATTCATTGTTTTTTTGAGAAATAGTGTATGAATCAATTGTTTTATTGATGTTATAAAAAATTTTCTAGAAATATTTTATGATAAATTATTTGAACTTAAATTCCACGATCCATGTACACTATTGTTGGATGACTTAAATAGAATCCATATATTTTATATCATTTTGAATGGATGTTTCAAAAAATCTATATGTTAATATAAAATGAAGATTTATTAAGAATACTAATGATGATGGAAATGTAAGAAATGTGTTTATGAAGATGAATATAATCATTCAATTAATTAAATATTTGTTTAATATATGTCAGAAACATTAATAAAGAAGATAATAAAACATTAATAGTAATATTTTAGGGATATTTTTAATGAGTCGAACCAATAATGATTTATTAGAAAACTACAATGTTTTTGAAGAAGAATAATCTTGTGCTGATAATATTGAAAGCCTATTAATATTAATAAAAAAGAAAGTTAAATTAAAATAAAAAATATAGGTTTTCATTAAAAATAAAATATAATAACCTCTCTAAATTTAAAAGCATTAATTTTTATCTATATTGTGAAGTTATCAAAATAGCGATGAATATGAGGTTATTGAGACATCATGTTATGATATTGATTTTTAATGTGAATAAAGAGGAGTTTACAGGTGATAAAAGTAGTGAAATTTGTAGTGATGGAATAAATGAAGTTTAATCTTATGAATAAACTCAAAGAATGTATTTAAATGACCACATACTTAAATGAGGATGTCAATAAAATTTAAAAAATACAATCAATCATCAAGAAATAGAGTGTTTCTTATAATAAATACTAATCATGGATTCAAAAATATATTGGTGAAATAAAGAATTTTATTACATAATAGTGTTTTTTATACATTTATATGGATGATAGTTAATAATTACAGATAAGATATTTGAGGATATTTAATAATAAAAAATTCAATGATGAATATTAATTAAACACGCACAAATATTATTTTCATAATTAAATTAAATAAGAAGGATATGTCATAAATAAGATCGTTATGATTATTATAGAATATTTATAGTTTTATTAGGATCATTTTGACTAAAAAATATAAAACATAATGTGTGATTATGATCCTAACTATTTTGGTCGAAGGTAGAGCTGAAGACACTAACAAAGAATACCATGATTGTGGAAAAATAGATTTATACCCATAATTTTTTTATTCTAGCAACAATAATTTGAATGTAAAAACAATTCAAAACGTTGATTCAGAAAATAATGAAAATAAACCAATATTTACTTGGATGATATTGGAATTTTACAAAATTTTTGTTCACAAAAAGAAACCATTACTGATGGTTAATGGAACAGGTTCAACTATCATTTTGAAGAGGAAAACATATTTAAAGAACTGGGTATACATTTTTGGGATAATGTTAGCACAATGATGATTTATAAACATATAACGAAATAATTTTTTAAATTTTAAATATTACTATTAGATTAAATGTTATAGTATACAAAATTTTATTGGGGTATTAACCTACTCAAATATTATATGTTTATAATAAAACTGAATAATATAGATAAATGGTTGGGAATAAAGTCAATTATTTTATGATTCATATAGTTAATTTCAGTAGAAGAGTTTTTTTATAAATATATTATCATCATACTACTACACCAATTATGTATGAATTTTAATATTAATATGTATTATAATAATGAGGAATAATCTATGGAAAATGATTTGTCATAAAATATTAAAATAATTATTCCAATGGTAAGTGCCTATGGAGACAACATAGTGGATGTTATCTACACATGATAGAATATTTAAAGATATTTATTAAAGAATAAATGTAAAAGGAAGTCCTAGTAGATTTTTTAAATGGTGGATAACTAAAAATTATGCGAGTTGGTCTAATTGTTGTTGGAAAAGAGAAGTTGAAATCTAAGAACAGTTTTAATGTTGATGAGCTAGAAACAACATTTTATTTTTTCTCAGTTATGAAATGAATATAATAAAGTGGTATTTTCATAGGATGGTTTCTTGGAAAGGTGTTTGAAAGATATATGTATATAGATAAGAGGAAAATAAAGAATGGGTAACATGATACATATTAGTGATGCTGAAAATTTATGTTATTAATCATGAAAATGAAAACAAATTATAGCATTGTGGGATTAGTGGATTGAAAAAAGGACATGAGAATGTTTAATCAATCACAGAATGTTGACAATATAAATATTCATAAATGATAATGAATGTAAAATATATTTACTTTAAAAAGTAGTATATTATTTCTTCTCTACGCAATAATGTGTAGATTCAATCATATAATATATATAAATTTATATAATCTAGCAGTTTCTGTCATATGAGGAAGAATTTGGTAAATAAAGATAAGAAATTAATTCCCATTATTGATAAATTTAGCCATATAAAAAATATTGTGTTTTTGAAGAAAAATTATTTTCTACAAATATGTTTATGAGTTTTAAAAAAAGTACTGTCAAAGAATGCAGTTTTATATTATAGTGGAAAATAATAAACAATAGTTAAATATAGTACCACATGAATTGATTCTTATCACAAGAATCATTTTATTTTTTATGAACTCAGTTCACTATACATTCTAAATAAAAATGGTGTTACTATATGGAGGAATATAATTTCTGTGTATACATATCATACAATTTTGATCAACTATAGTACTAACTCGTATTTTTTTATTAAACAATTAAGACGGTAGTTCACATTGAATAATATTTTTATACAAAACAAATTCAAATAGAATTCTATGATATTTATTATAATATGCCTTTAAATTTTTATTATGTAACTGTGGTTTTAAAGTTGTATAAATATATTGGATAATGAAATTCTTTGGATGTTTGAGAAAAAAATCCCTGATGAAATGTTCCAGTATTATCACCTAAATTGATGAGTATATGATTGTTTCAATAAGTATATTTGAGATATTATTTATACAATTGAGGATGTTTTTGTAACTCTCAAGAAAATACATTTCAAATAAAGAAGGGATCTTGGTAAGCAATGATGGTAAATCAGTTTTTTTTTGTGATTGATGATGATGTTTTTATAAACTATGTGACCTCAGAATAAGTGTTAGATAAATATGATGATTCATTTTATTATATTAATGGACACAAATATCTATTTAATCAATAAATATTTTTAATAATGTGGAGGTCAAAAATAATATTTGAAAATAAATGCAATAATTTCAGACATGACATTCAAGATGCCAACACAATCTTATCCATTTTTTAATGTTAAGAGAAGAGTTTCGAATTAAGAATTGGATCATCCTTTCTGGGTTTTTGGTACATTCAAAGAATTAGATTGTATTAGGAATAATGAATCATTGGAGTCATTACCGAAGCTTATAAACAGTAATTTTGTTGGAAGAAATTAGGATTTTTGAAATATCCTAATTAAAAAAGAATTAATTTGTAAGAAACAAGGAAATAAATTTTTATTATCATTACATATAAGATAACATACTTGATTTTGATGAGTATTTCACATTACTTTCTATACAAGAAACCATAAATCTATTTTTTTGTGATATAAAATAAATACACTATTTTCCAAATGGATCTCAAGTGGTCCATATTAAATGTACAATATGAAGATCATGTATATATTATGAAACATAATGATCCATTGCATAGAGATAAAAATGTTGTGTTTATCGGTTAAACAAGGTTCAATATGAGTTGAAAAATTAATAATATTAGGTTAATCCTTATCAGATAACTATTTGAAGATGTTTTGTTTGAGAAAGGAAGAGTGTTTGAAAATATATGAATTACATATAACAAGGTTTTATCAGCTATTTTTATTTCTTATAAAAATGATATAATAATTTCTATAAATGAAGATGGATTATGTGAATAGTTTTCATTTTAAATGAAAATTTTTATTTGAAATTTCCCATTATGGATAAAGGCGACACTTAAGGGTTTATAAATTCTCACGAGGAAGATCAAGTGATTCTTTATCAAATGAAGTGATATCAGAAATTGTTAATTGTTTTTATGGAATAGATTATTCACAGAATACATATACAGATGTCCTTGTGAGAAAAAATATTATTAATGATTATATGTGTAAAGAATTTATCCCAATTAAATTTATGAGTCATACTCAAAGATTACAATAGTTCATTACTTCAAGGATGAATATATTATATATAGTGACATTATGTGGTAAGTAGCAGAGTTAACAAAAGAAGTGACATTTCATGGATGAAAAGTGAATACATTGTTATATAAAGGGAACACAATACAATATATTATTGTATGAAATTAATATATATATTAATCAAATTAGTTATATATATGAATATTGGTTCAGAAATATTGATTATAGAATGTCTACATTTAGTGGAGTTTTCTTAACAAGTGAAATGTGTTTATATTGGCACACACAAAAACAAGATTCAGTAGACATGATAACTAATATAGTATAATATATAGACGCCACTCATGTTACAATCCAGTTGATGTGTATGAAGTCATAGTTGGAAGATCTCCTGGTGGATGTATGTATTGCACTGCTAGTGGGCTATGATTATTTAATTTCAACCAATATATTAAGAAATATCGTAAAAAATTCAATATTAATGAACATTGATATAAAATATTAAATAAAAAGGATCATGTGAACCATAATTTTATGAATATTTGAAATTTTTTAAGAAAGGATAAAATAGTAGGTGTTTTTAGTAAAATACTAGAAAAATATTTAGTTTAAATATTTAGGTAGTTGATGGGTGTTTGATCTCATTTATATCAATTCTATAGTATGGGGAATTAGACAACTCTCTCACATGTTCATTGGATTATTATTTAGAAATGTAGATAAATAAGACCTAAATAAATGTTTTTTTATTCATTTATGTATTATAATGACCATATTCAAATGGTGATAAAATATTTTGGATAGAATCCATTTATATGTGTTTCTCCTATTAGGGAGAGATATCATATATTGGTGGAGCTTGTATTTAGATAAATTTCTTATAAGTAGAAATTTATATGGATAGTTTGTAGTTGTGTGAGTGGTTTTGAAAAGTTCTATCTGTTTTTTGTGAGGGTCTGTATATAATAGTTTAATTTTTAAATTGTTAATGATGGACTTTTTAAGTTAATAAATCAGTATTTATCTATTGATCTCATGAAGAATCAAAAGGTTGAAAATTGTTATTAATCTATTGTAATTAAGAGGATCCATATATTTGAAGTTATTTGATATAATGTAAATGAAATTAATCATTTTTTTGGATAACATGCTATTATTATTAATTGTATTTTTTCCTATACTAAGTTCACTCTTGTAAGATTATAATTATATATGATGATTCATTTCTAAGTGTGCTGATTTTTATGTGATTTCGATTTTGAGGATTAAAAAACTAAAGGGGGGTATTTTGAGCATCATAGATGTTTTAAAAAACGATATGTAATTGAGAGATTGCTGAGACCTAGGATTTTAATGAACCATGCTTTTATAGGCTTCAATTTCCTAAGGGAATTGAAATTTTTTGGTGAGGGGTTTATTTTGTGATTTTGAACTCAGATTTGGGTTATGAGAATTTGAAGATCCTTCAATTATGTTTTTGGATGTTTTTATGTCTTGGTGGATGACATGAGAGGTCTAGAGGATATTAGAGTATTTGTTAAAGGATCGATCTAATAGAAAAAAGTAACAATGTGACATTGATGTTTTGAAGGGTAAGTCACTTAGTGAGTGATCATCATGGGGAAATTGAGAATGAAAATGATGTGGTTGGTTGAGTATCAATAAAATTTGTTAGTGTATAGTTGATATATTAGTGGGATACTTGTGATTTAAAAAATATTATTTAGGGATTCATGTATACTGTTATATATATTAATTTATTGGATAATATATTAGATTATTTAAGGGTGATCTTAGAGTGAGATAGATCAGCGGAGTGCTGGTGATCATGGGTGTAACATGAAAATACTGGCATTCTGTTGAGGATTTAATAATGGAATGTATCCTTATGTATGGTTCAATAATTGGTGTTGGTACTTAATATGGTCAATGATGCCTTTGGGTGTTATATCAACTTGGTTATGATGTGTTAGTATGTCATTGTGAAAGGATATGTTTCTTTTGGATTGAATTAATCCATAGAAGAATTGATTGGTGTTTTTGTATTGAAATGGATACAGCGAGGTGGAATCCTAATCGAAAGATTATTCAGGGTGTGGATTAGGTGGTTTGAGGTGAAAACTAAGATTGGGGGGGGGATGCAGAATTACAGACTTACGAAAATTATTTTGAGTGGTGAAGAAAAATATTATTGGGAATTTTGAAAAAAAATATAAGAATTGGTGATAAGTAAAAAAATTAAGGTAGATGATGTGTTATGGAGTGGGAAAATCAATTCTTCACAATGACAAGGAGCATTATAGTGGGGATATTTTAAAGACTCGTATTAGTAAAAAATACAAAATATCAAAGAGATTTGAATTTTTGGATTATTGAGGGGTTCCTTTTGAGAACCAAAAATCAAATTGGGATTCCAAGTGTTTGAAAATCCTTAAATAGTGTTCCATAAGGATTTTTAGTTTTATAGGATTCTAATAGTTTATGTGAATTTTTCAGAGAAGTTTCTAGGGGTCGCGATGCTAAAAAATATCACCAACATTCAATTGATTATGTAAAGGGTCATCCATTATTTGAATGACCTTCATGGATTGCCTTCAGGCTACAAATGGGGAGGTTTGCAGGAGGGATACCTATCCCAAATCCTTCATGGTGTGAACAAGGTGTTAATTCAATGAAATTATCTAGGGTCGGGGGTAGTATCTCACATTATATAGGATAATCAAGACATAAAACCCAATTCAAAGCATGGACCACAACATCAAGCCATAATTTTAATAGAACATTTAGTATTTTCAACATGTATAGTATTTTAGGAACACATCATGTCCCTTCAGTTTTAGACACTAAAATAGAAGGGATAGAGAACCTTTAGATCTCCATTTATCATTCTGTTTACCCATCTCATTCATATCACCATATATATTTTAGGAGATATCCTTCCATATTTTATAGTTCTTTCTCCTTCCAATTAATCAGAAATCTATAGTTTGTCAGATTCAGAATATGATAAATTATTTTTCATATAGCATAGTAAAATCACTATGTATGATGATGATTTGTTATGTATTTTGAAAATAATGTCTGAGGAGTTATAAATAAAGATTTCTATCATCATTTTATATAAGGGACATTACCTGATGTGTTCTTTATGATTTATACTTATTTTTGGATAATAATAATATTAAACTTGTAATGAATGTTAGTAATTATTCATGGATTAAGATTTTTTAGATTTTAGTAGTGGACTATATCTTATATAATATTCATTCATTATTGTGGAGTATCTTAGAAAGTATGGAGTTAGTTAATCATTTCTGGGTATATATATTTATATTTTTAGTTTTATTAATTTAATGGTGTTTATTAACTAGATATGTAATCATAGACATGATGGAAGTTCATATGGTATTGGATGAATTTTTGTACATTCTGTTAAGGTAGTTGGACTTTATATATTTAACTCTAAAGTGTAATTAGTGATTTTTTGTTTTTTGTTCCACTACAAGTATTATTTTTATATATGTTTCAGGGTTGTGTGGTTCTTCCATATATTTAGGTTTGAGTCACATAAACCTAATAGTCAAAATGTACCAAAAATCGTTTTAAATAGATTTATGGTTGTTCCTTTCCAAAATATATGTTAGTGGTTCTACCTATAGATTTATTTGGAGGATTGAGTTTTTATTATTATATAATTTATATACTATTATAAAATGTGACATTAAAATAATGATTTGGATTTGAATTGAATTTAAGGATAAATATGTGATTTTTGAAATGGGTTATGGAATGGTATTTTAAAATGGGAAATAAATCATAGAAGTAATTTTTGAAGAATATTTTCCCACGATCACCGTGTGGGTAAGGTTCTATGTGCTTCATTTTTAAGTTAATTTGACAGAGTATTTATACTTAATTTAAAAGGAATAAAAAGAGAATTTATTGAGTTGTTTTAGGTTTGTTATGCCTTCTCAGGCAGAATCCATATTTTCCAATGATTATTATATTGTTTTCTTCAATTTTTTTTTGTTTTTAAGTTTCATAATGGTGTTTTTAGTGTGTATATTCCTCTGAAAAACATGTTTGATATCAATGTGATTGTATATTCCTGTTAGATTTGATAGAACACTTACATGGATGAGATAGGAATGAATTTGTGTTAATACATGAGGCTTGGTCAGGAGTGAGTAGTTACCTTATGATGAGATAGTGAGATATGATGCCTGATGTGTGAATTATTTTTTATTTACTTCAAATTATAATTTGATTCTTGTTATATGTGATAGATAATAGTGTTGGATATGATCCAAAGGCATTTCCTCACCATGAGTGAGATAATTTTAGCTATATCTACAAGAGAGAGATATTATCCCAGTGTACATGATATAAGGAAATGCAATAAATAATAGGATAATGGTCATAAAAGGGGAATTTCCATGAGTAATATGGCCCAGTCAATAATAGATTTAGTGAGATGAAGTGGATTTCGATATGAATATTAGGTCATTCATGAGTTAGGCGAATCGAAGGATGTGAGATATTGAATTGTAGGATCATAATGAGTGGTATGAGTTCTGATTTGTGATATGATGTGTGTTATGGATGAATTTTCATTACTTTTATTGAGAATTCATAATTTTGTTGGTGTTATATCCTCCCTCATGTTTGAATGAATGTTAGGATACTTCATATGAGATGATATAGGGAAAGGAACCCTACCATGATTCTACATGTAAAGACCCCGACTCCAGTAACCTAGTGACGAGGTCTAAATTATTACAATTGAAATAGATAAGAGGAGTAAAATCCGGAAATAACAAATAGTTTTGTAGTTATGGTAAACTTGATACATACATTAATTTCACAAACATTTGAAAACAGAAAATAAAAAATTTATTTATTTTATAATACTAATATTTTCCATAACATATATCTATCAATCAATGAAGAAACACATCTTGGTATCATCAGAAAAATAAAATATAAGACATTGGTTACATTACAATATAAGTAAAGATATTAATATCGTAGTAGATAAAATAAATAAATAAATAAGAATAATCATTAGGACATCGAAAATAACTAAACAATTGTCTATTTAAACAATTTATTGATGATAATGTTCAAGAAAAAACATTGATAAAATAAGGCCATAAAAATAATCACATCATCTTGAAACATATCCATGGACTTTATAACTACTATAATAATCACATGGATGTCAATAAATAATAGCTTAAGGAGGTGATTAATTATTCCAAAAAACTAAAACATAATTTAAGGACAATTTACAAGAAAATTTAAATATATGGTAAAAAAACCATCTAATTTGACTGACAAATTTTTCTCAATGAGACCTATTGATGCATAAAGGGGTGATTGAAAACCAAATTTCACCAATCATTTACTATGTCGAATGTATTCCTCACATGAAAGGGGTGAAACATAATAATCAAAAAATTCATACTGAAATACTAATATAGTAAATTTTAATACATACCCCCATCAAATAAACATAATCATAAACCATCATAGAAATATGGTGGATGGTAATAAAATAACACATCGTTGTCCAAAATGACTATAAAAAATAATCAAAATGAATATTTATTATATAAATACAACATTTCTAAAGTGAGTCATAATTTCAAAAAAGTGTTGAAGTCATTCATCAATATAGATACCATAAAAATGTTATTGAAAATATTTTTTAAAAAATAATCTTTTTTACTTTACAAATAGAAAAAAATCAATATGTTTTCAATGTATTTTTGTTACAATGAACTTTTTAAAACATATAGAATATTATTTGAAACATTATTTAGTCATGACATCATAAAATTACATTCATGTCTTACACATTAAAACACAGATTAATTTCACGTTTTTTATAAAATATAAATGGGAATTGTTTAGAAAATGGAATAAATATTATATTAAATATTCTCCAAATAAGAAAAAATGGGCATAAACATATTTAGAAAATAAATTTTGGAATGAAAAAATAATATATGAAAAAAAAATTAGAAAACACATTTTTGGATGTAAAATGAATTTTTTCATTTCAAATAAATGAAATCATATTATTTTAAAAACCTATTTTAGACAATTTTAACTAAAATTGAGTAAAAATGGTAATATGACTTGAACATTTCATTTTTCACCATACAATGTAAAAATATATCGGTTTTATGAACGAAATAATAAATAATTCCCCAAATGGAGACATAAAATAAAATGATCCTAAATAATGATGAGACTTTGAAATAAACCACTACCTCATTTGTAAATTTAGAATCATAAGACCAATGAAATATATAACATTAAGTGTAACATTAAATACCTTGGAGATAAAAATATTAATTATATATCATATCAAATGTGGTAGTATATACACCATACAATGTAATAAGTCGTGAATATGGAATATGTATTAAATAATTATATGTGAGATGAGAACATATTACCTCAGGTTCATCTCCTCCATATTTTTCCTACCCAATATTTAATAAAAATATTTTTAATATAAATCTATTAATGAAAAAAAAATATTTCTTGCCATGTATTATTTAATTTTTATTATTTACCACGTGTTTATTAACATTATTCTATCGGTTAAAATATATATTTCGAGTGATAATTACATCATTTTTCAAGTATGTTTATGTTTTTTTACATTGGTCCTTTTACATTGGTCATGGCTACATCATCTCCAAAATTTAAAAATTACTTAAATATAATATTAATTCATTATATATTCAATTATATTTATCAACAAAATTTAGGTATTGAAAATGGATTGCAACATTCCTAGAGATGGAAATCTATACATATAATTGATTGTTGTTTCAATTTTTCTCGATAAATGTATTAAATTTTAAGTAAATATTTATTCATCCTAAATGAGTAATTATTATTTCATATATATCATTTATATAAATTAAATACACCTTTTATTACAATCTCGGTAAAAACTAATTGAAAAAAATGTCATATAAATATGAGGAGGTGGTGGTCCAAAAATTATCACAAGCAACGTTATTTATTTCCAATAGATTGGAAAGTAAAAAGTTCTATGTAATATTTTATTTAATGAAATATTTTAAGGTCATTAACATCACATTTATAAATTATTTTTTACCGCAAGAAACATCCAAGAAAATAATTAATTAAAAATTATTCAAATCACTTAATGTGGTGGTAGTCCTCATTACATGTGTGAAATATTATCATCTCCCCCAAGGAGTTGACTGTAAGAAGGTATATGTGATATAAAAATTGCAGAGTAAAAAAATTCATAATTATCATATAAATATTTAAATTCAATCCTTATGTCCATCCTTGAAAGGTAGTGATAAAAAATAGAATAAAATTGGTTCATGATGTAGAGGAATTCAATACACACGCTCAAATATCTATTTTTCAATTTGATGTATGAGGATATAGATATATTATATTCCATTAAAATATAAAATATACTTATATGGTATATAATTTTCATTTATTTTTTGGTGATTGAATAATATTTTAACATGGATTAATTAGAAATTAAAAAAAAATACACATGTTATGAATTTTACATATTCTTCAAGGAACTGTTGTGTGTTTATTTCAATATCATTACTAGATTGGATTTGTGATCAACCAATGGAATAGAAGATTTTTTCAGTGGTTTCAATTATAGATTTTGGGAATATTTTCTCAAAACAAATTTATTTTTAGAGTTTTTAAGAAGAGAGGAGATTTATGTCCCTTTATATGTGGGGGAGTAGACACAATTGGTATTTTTGAGAAGAAAAACTGATACCCACATTTTTATCCTACTGAAAGAATCCAAAATGGGATAGTATAGAGAATTAAATTTTATAAGTTGTAAATATTACCATAAAATGTGTTTTTAAACAAATGTTATGTTATTTTTAAAACCTATATGTAAATTTTTAATATTTTATAATAAAAATTATATTGGTTTAAAATATTAAACACATTTTTTATATATAATTCTATATAGTTCCAAAATTCAATTTAAAATTAAATCCACAATTACATCGAAACAATCGGTCTTCCGATGAAAATGATTCAAAATATTAAAAAATCATTATATAAGAACCAGATATAAAATTTATTATAATGATATATATTCGTTAGATATTAATTTAATTTAATGAATTTTACATTAAAATAATTAATATATAATTTAAAATTGTAAAAAATTTAAATGAAAATTATGTATTAAATAAAAAATTAGAATATTTCACTATTAATCAAAACATTGATATTATCAAATAATTTAAAAAAATACTAAAAGATAATTTTGATATATAGATTTAAAAAAATATTTATTTTATCAAATAAATTTTCTAATAGTGGAAACAATTAATTTTAAATAATTTACATAATGTGTGATAAAAATGATTTTTTAAAAATAAAATTTTCATGAAAATATTTAATCTTTTTCCAAATGATTATTATATTATTTATAATGATAGGTTTCCATTGAATTTAATTTATAGATGTGTAATAGTCATAATTTTCATAATAGAGCTTGTTCTATTCATACTCTTTAACTTAATGGATATGTTATAGTGATCCTATTTAAATACTAATATTTTAATAGATTATTGTATTTTGGTCAATCCCGATGTTGCGTACATTTTACGCTATTGGCGGGATTTAATTTTTTTTAATTGAAATTAAACAAAAAGTCTTGTACTTTTATATTCACTCATAATCTTATTTTTGTGTGTCTTATACACTATAAAATGTGATGATCTAGTTTTAAAATATGAAGCGGTAACATTCTATACCCCTTAATGAAATTATTTCCTCAAAACTAATTATGGAATCACACAACACGATATTCAAAGAAAATTATGGGGGCTGATAGAGATCATTGATCTCAATAATTTTAATATTCTATAAAATTTAATGACTGCAATCCTATATATATTTTATTAGTCAAGGCAGAATTTTATAGATTGAAGATGAAGTTTCTATGAAAATATATTCATTTGAAGATAATTTTTATGGAGCTGAGGAATTCATTATCCATTTAGAATGATAATGTCAAAAAACAATATTTACTTTGTATGTTTCTATTTTATAGGCACTATTTCTTAGTTTTTTTGTGATTTGAAATGTTCATACCTCCCATATTACACAATTAAATTTATATTTAATAGAAATTTCATCGAGGATGCACTGTAATTAAATTTTAATTGATCATTATGATAATTAAATAATGAAACATTATTCATCATAACTATATATATTTTATAAAAACACAATGGTTAGGATAATTTATCTCGTAACAACCAAAGTTCACCTTAATCAATTCCATAAATATTTATCCCTAAGACTCATAAAAAATATTTGACCAAATTCAAAGTACAAAAATTTTAAAGGTAGGTCACTAAATAAAAATTATATTCCCTAGACAATATAATTTGTCTCTTAATGTTATATTAAAAATATGTGAATACCATGATCACCAAAAAACCATAATTAAAACATGAATGATTGAAAATATAAAATATTAGGTCACGGTGTAAATTCTATTTGTTTATACTTTTAGTAAACTCCCACAAATACAACTTGCACCCTTAGCTCAATGACCAATTTCAAGGTAAATAATACTACCTAGTAAATATAACATATTCATTGTTATCTATATAAATAGAACATATTAGTAGTTATATTCCCTTAATTATTCTTTTTCATGAAGTTAAACTTGACACTAGATCTCTTTCATGGTCATTTGTGTCACTAAAAATATTCCCTAAAGATCATAAAATAAATACTATTATAGCATAATCCTTAAATTTAACAGTTCATGTTCACATAATAAAATTAATGATACATTTCAATGGATTTTTTTTTGAATATAAACCCAATCAGAATAATCATCTCATATTATCTATATTAATAGTATAAGATTGACCTTGGTTGTCTTGTTTCTTATGTGTTATATTCACATGATGCTTTGGGAATTCAATTGCATTGTTCCCTATCTACATATAATTGAAAAAATGAACCAAAAAGGTTAATTTATTACACATTAATTTATTCAACTAAAATAAATTCCCTCCATAATTGATTAAAACACTCATTATATTTAAGAATGTAACATTGTGTTTCTTTCCATAACTATCACATGTGGGAAACCCCTTCTTTCCCTTCTTTTGTTTAACCATTTTTTTGTCATCATCTTATTCTATTGAATCTCTTAAAAACAATTATACATAGAAGATTATTTCCATATATTCATATCATATGATTATATATCCATGAATTATGAGAATATTTTTTAGAATAGTTTCATTTGAATGAGTTGCATAATCTCAGCAACAAAATTATCATTCATTCTCTTTGCATTACATGCATTGATATAATTCAAACACCATATGCTATGTTCTATTCCTATATAATTTATTTTAAACTATTATCTCATAACATTATATCATATAACCTATAATCCAACAACATTACTCTTGAATAATATTCTTCTTGAGTAATAATCTAGGTGTCCCCTTGGTACATGTGTTACAGAGAAATCTCCACTTGTAGAATCTATAAAGAGATGTATTCCATGGGAGACCACATAATCTCAAAAATATGAAAACATTAGAATATTTTATGATAATTATAAATCCTTATTATGAATCATATGTTAATGGTTCATAATCTATTTCTTCTAATTATTATTCCCATGGTTTCTATAAAACATTATCTGAATCCAAATGTATATAAAATGACCCTAGTAACCTAGTGATGATGTCTACTTTATTACATTGGAAGTATATTTTAGGAATAATGTCCCAAAATAAGGAATATTTTATAATTGTTTGAAATCAAGGTACATAATATAATAATAGAAACATTTGAAAACATAATATACAGAATGTTTTTTCTTGGAGAAATCCATTATTAACCATAGCATGCCTCTGTATACCAATCATAAAAAACTTCTAGGTATCCTAGGGAAAATAAAAATAAGATATATATTGGATGATATGCATAGTATGGGTAATAATACAAGGGTATGAATCATTAATATACATGAATATTAAATATATAAAGGTATATAACTAATACAAATTCCGTTAAAATATTAATTGTATAATATTATAGATGAAATAAATGATCATAAAATAAATCCATATAAATAATAACATTATCTTGAAAAATATCCTAGGATATTTTAAATAATTGGAGAATAAGATGTATATCAACATCTAATCACATAATTAGGGAATTCATAATAATGTTCTTCTGAAATGTTATGTCAAGACCTTCCACAAGATAATTTAAATCTGTAATTAGAACCCCATCTAATTTGACCAATCGATTTGTATTATAATACCTGTCGATTAATTGAGGGTATATCAATAATCCTGATCCACACATTATCAATAAATTCCAATTAATTACACATTTTAATGGTAAAAAAACCCATCATAAAATATCATTTTGAAATACATACATAAAAAAGGTTAATATATACCAATTGAATAAACATAATTATAAACCAAATACAGTAATTTAGTGGATGATAATAAATTTCTACATTGTCTATAAATTTGATAATAATGAATTTAGATAAATAATAAGTATGATATTATTCTTATTTATCCCTAGTTTTTAATAATCACAAAAATTTGTTGAGGTCATTGATCAATAGAAATATATTACAAATTTTATTAAAAACATTTGTTATGAAATTGAACTTTTCACATATAAAATATTTTTTAAACAATAATTTATGAAAGTATTTTTGAAAAAAAATAAATTTGATAATAACCTATTAAAAATAGAAAAATAATCTTCAAAACATTAAGTGGTCATGGGGGAGAAAATTCCATTATAACTTACATTTAAAAATAAATATTCATTTCACATTTTTTGTAAAATACAAACTAATATTTTTTAGAAAAGGACATAAATATTCATTTAATATAAATTAAAAAGAAAAATATGAGTAAAAATTATTATAATAAATAATTGTAATAATGTTAAAAATATTTTTGAAAACATTTTTAGAAAACATGGTAATTTAATTGAACATATTTTTGAGAGAAGATAAAAATGATGTTATATTTTCTAATTAACAATTTATTATTAATTTTAAGATCCCAATGGTAAATTTTATTAATATTACATGATATGTTTATTATTAAACTGATTATAGTTAAATATATTTTTTTTAATACACATAAAAAATATTTATCCAATGGTAGACTTAAATAATACAATCCTGAATAACAATGAGATTGTGAAATAAAAACATACAAAATTTTTAATATTTGAATAATAAGACACATGAAAAAATAACATCGTATGAAATATTAAATAACATTAATTAAAATTTATTAATTATATATCTTATCAAATTTTACATTATATGATCCAAAAAAATTTATATGTGGTGAATATGGTGTATGTATCACAGAAGTAAAAGTGATATGAGAAACCCTTACCTCACATTCAACTTCTTTAATTAGTGACAAAAAAATTTAATAAATATATGTTTTGTATAAATTGTTTATTTAACCATAATCATATATTTATTACTATATATTATTATTGTGTTGTATTTTTTCTCCCACTTATTATTTTTTTTTTGTTAAAATAATTATTTCAGTTGCTAATTATTTTGTATTTCAGTTATGTGTTTGGGTTAGTAACATCAGTCATTTTTCATTGATCATTAATATATATATATATAATATTATAAATATTGTAAAAATGATTTTTATTCATTATATATTTTATTATCATAATAAAAAAAGTTTGAGATTGAAAATTGATTACAATGTTCTTAGTAACGGAAAGGCGTATATACTCATGAACGATGATTCCATTTTTCTCGATGGATGGAATGAGAGATAAATTATTTTTAATTTAGAATTTTAATAAAAATATATATTTCATATATTTCATTTATATCAAAAAAATTCATTCTTATGACGGTCCATATAATCATAAAATGAATAAAAATTCACATCGCTTCATGGTGGAAGTATGCCACATGTTTGCATGTGCAACATTATTATGTTCAAACGGATTGGAAGGTAAGATTTAAGAAGTAATATTATAATTATATAAGTATTTTATTATGATAAATATAACTTATAAAAATTATTTTTAATAATAAAAACTTCCTTGTAATGAATATCTGAAAAACGTATCACATCACTTCACGAGGAAGTTTTCTACCGTACATGCATGTGATGTTATAATATCCCCGTAGAATGAAACATAAGACTTTATATTTAATATAATAATACTATATTTTTTAAAATTATATAATTATCATATAAATATATTACATACATTATTATATATAGACTATAAATTTGGGGAGGGAAAACAAATTACATTTGTTCACGACGTGCTAGTCTTCCGTGCACACGAGTGATGATTTCACATTCTATTTGATAATGTGGAGATGGGTGTTTGTAATTAAATTAACAAAATTAATACTACATATAATTTATATACTATGTTTATTAAATTATTATGATTTAATAAATTTTTATAATATTGGAAGAATAAATAAATCAATTACACATGTTAATAAATATAACTCTTCACCGGAGTACTATTTTTCGTTTAGAACTAAAACATTCATATAATGAATTTATTATAAAAAAAGAATTTGAGATGCTTCTAGAGGATTAGGGATTCTATTTGGTAAGGTATATGATGAAATAAATGGGTTTTTAAGTCTGAATTGGATAGTATAGTGTGTGGCATTTTATAAATATGGCAGAAGACACACATTGTATTTTTGAATCCAGAGAGTGAAACTCATTTTTTTTCATGATAGAAGATTAAAAAAAATTATTTGAAAAACGTATATGTTATAAGTTATAAATATTTCCATAAAATAGACTTAAGATATGTTTTATGTATTTATAACACTTATATTCTTAGTTTAAACCCTGTAATCCCATTATCACCTTAATTGATATTACTTATTTTTAATGTATTCCCAATTACTTATGATAAAAAAGAAAGTGGTAATTATTTATAAAAAAAAATATAGAATCTATTTTTATAAAATTAATTAATATATGTACCACAATTCATTTAAATGTCATACATGTAGGTGCCCCGAAAAATGGGTTTTTGAAGAAAAACACTAAAAATTGCAAAATGATATTATGTAAGGTTTAAATATGAGATAGATTAATGTTACAAAAATTTCAAAATAATTGAACGAATGTGACATTAAATCCAATGTAATATATAAGTTAAATTTATAATTAATTTAATTAAAAAGTAAATTTTAAATAATTTTTTTTTTGTTTTTCTCTATTCCTAAAAAAATCAATCAATTTTTAAAATTTTCAGTAATTCACCCAAAGATAATTTACAAATTTATATTTCAAAAATTATTTATATTTTTATGATAAATTTTAAAAAATAGTTAAAAATTATATTTAAATTATGGACGAGAATCATGAGTAAACAACTTTTTTGTAAAATAATTTCTTACAAAAGCATTTATGTTTATTTAAAATGAATCTTATTATGATTCTAAAAATATATATCCCTTGGATTTCATTTTTAAAAAATTAATCCATATATTTTTGAATTTTTTTAATATTAAAATAAACCAACCTTACAACAAGGTTATAATGGTCATGTCAAAATAATAATATTTTAATATAGTATCATATTTTGTTCAAACCTAATGTTGTGTATATTGCAAGTTATTAATGTAATTAAATTTATTTAAAAATAAAGTCATCTTAAATTCAAATAGTTTTAAATTATTTTCTAGGTTTATTTTCCATGTAATATACACTATTGAATATGTTGTTCCTCTTTTAAAATATCATGGTATGGCCCTTTTTGTGTGGGTTGAGGAATTGGATAGACACCCTCCCTTGTATCTTTTCCTATTGGTTGGATTGTGGTATGTGACTATGATTTTTATGGCTTGGAGCCAAAGTTAGAAAGTAAAAGTTTCATGGACGCTTGGTTGGAACTCAAATACCTTAGTTGAATGTTGTATGTGCATTGTATAATATTTTACTAGGTTGGTTGGTTTCACCAGAAAAATTTAAATCCCTATTTATTTTGCATGTAAGTCCTATAGATCACAAATAAACCAAGTCTTGTTGATGAATTTTAGATTTCATTACGGGTTATTAAAATAACCCCTTCCAGTGTTCCCAAAATAAGTTTATATGTGTGTGGTTTGATACTCCATCATCCTCTGAAGAAATTTATATCACATGGATCTGTACAAATATTATAGGTATAAAAGATATTAGAGGCCAACGAATTAATATGATGACTATGTGGGTTTGGATGAAGTATGGGGTATTTTCTTTTTATTTATAGTCCACTAGTTACAATTTATTGTGTCATGATAATTTATATATGATGAATGTTTTATATTTTATCTATTGTTTTTTATGTATTCTATTTTCTGTAAAGTATTAAAATATTTACAGAATTCTATTCTGGACAATGGGGGCCCTATCAATTCTCATTTTAATGTATACATGTTTGTAGGATGTCCATTCCACGGATGAGTAATGCCAAATTTTTTTGTATATTAAATAATGAAAAATGAGATATCATGTTGACGGTGAAATCTCCACACAACCTTATTCTGAACTCCTCATTGGTAGGTAGATTCTATCATACTAGGAAGAACACATTTTTCCATATAAATATCCTCCTCAGGTGTAGTTTTGGAGATTTAGGCTGGACTATAACAAATTAATAATTTTTTTGAAATGATGTTTATGAAGCTTCCTCAATAATATGTTTTTTTCAACAAAATAATATTTAAACAATATATAGTTGATATTTCTATTGATTTGGATTTTACTAATACATAAATCATATTAAAAAATGATCAATATATGGGGTTTAATTTGAGATGAATGATATAGGGAAGTTTTATAGTGTTTGATGTTGATTCTAATTTTTTACTAATTAACATCATTATATTTGGAGTTATAAATATTCATGTTTATAACATACATGGTTCATGTATAGAAACAATGATTTTCTATGAATTTGAATGTTTGACAAAGGTAGTGAGAGGACCAGTTTGAGATATTCCTAACACTGAGAGGGGGGTGAATCATGGTTTGGGACATTTTTAAACCAATTCCAACATTTATCCTTGTACCTCTTGACCTATTAAGATCATGATTCTATTATTATCTTTTCCCTATTGCATGTAGTAATAGAAAGAAGTAAAATTATGCACACTATATTTTTACAAGGTTCACCACTCAATAAGGGTAGCTACATCCTTGCCATTCATGGATATGACCAATGCATGGATTCTCCACTACGATGTGATATTATATTATAGTTTAGTGTCTAGGAAAGAAATTCATTATCCATTGTGAGTCCATACACATTGAAATGGGGTGGGAAACAATCCTCTTCCCTATACTGTTGATGACATATCCCAACTTGTACCCTCTAGCTGGTTCATTATAGTGCGTATAGAGATTGTTCAATTACATGTTCAAAATGTAGGTTATAATCTTGGTCTTCTTTTGTGCTCTTCATTGATAACATGAAAAGTAGTTGGCAAGAAATTCTTCCTAGCTTCTGTCTCTTCTTCTCTAGTGCAACACCAACAACACTTAACTTTTTCATTCTACTACGTATTACAATAACCAATTAACTAAAACTTCTTCTCGCTTCTTGGAAAGAGTCCCATAAACCAATGTGATTATTTATGAAATAAAGATCAGCTTACATGGCATCATCAGAATCTACCCATTACTTCATGTTCGTGTATGCATGTGATCATGAAAATGACGTTAGGTTTAACCTTTTCTTTCTATTATTTCATCTTCTTCTTTACACAAGTTTACTATCTTGTTTTTAATCCTTTAATTAATTCACTTCATGTGTGCATGTGCATTCATAGAAGAATGCATTCTACTCATCTTCTTCTTGTGTGATAAACCGTAATGAATATGGTTCTTTAAACACACACACACACTCGGCCTCTTCCTTCTCATTCTTTTAATTAATCCACTTGCACAGAGATAGGGTGTTTCTTTAGGAGTTCTATTTATCTTCATGCCTGAATGGTTGAAGCCCTTTATTTGTTAGAGCTTTTACTTCACACAATTGTACACGACCATAAGATAATTCAACAATAGCACATGCATACATGCATGTATTCTTCTTTTTGCCATGGAAACACTTGATCCCTCGGGTTTCATCAAATCAAACAGACAATTTTATGCAACTCACCACTTGGGATCTTCTACTTCATAATGAATGAACCCCGAAACATATTAGAATAAAAATATTCTAATATGAGGGTGGTCTTATCGTTATTTGTGAATCCAAGATGGCCACCTGTCACTTTCTTCACACAATTATGCGCAAATCTTCTTTGTGCATGAAGTGCACAATTCCACCTCTTTGCAAAACTCAGTGAGAGAGTATCTCAAGCACTGGCTCATGATAGAATGTGTTTCATGAACTAAAGAAAGGGTTTTTGCAAAACCGATCTCGTGTTCAGGTGCAGGTTTTTCTGGAAGCAATTCGATTTTTTGTAGCACCTATCAAAGGATTACGGGAACTCTTCTTCGTAGAGTATAAGGATTGTGGGACTTCTGGTAGCTCATCGCAAAGTGGTGCATTAGGGGATACTCTGTTTTCCAAAACAGATGTTGTCTGATATAAGGGAGTAGCCACATTCTGTGTCTTAGGCTCCTCCTTTTATAGGCGAGGGGAGAACCTCTTCCACATTTACAAACCGTGGGAGAAGCCATGAGGATCATGGTTTTAATTCTCAGAATTTTAAGTGTTTTCAAATCATAAAACCTACGAGTGAAGATATACATAGATCATCAGTTTTTTTCAATTCAACGCGGGGTCCTATCTTCATGCATGCATTCAAGATCACATGAACAATTCTTGTACAGGAATCCCACCCGTCTCCTCCATGTATCTTAGAAAATAATTAAGTCCTTACAACAGCGTTTTCTTCGGCCTCCATTGAGATTTCATGAATGAAAGGCATAGATTGCATTCATGGCATCGGTTCAATCCAAAGATATCCATGAAGTAATTTTTACCACTAATGTTGAATGGGAGTGTGATCATGGTAGATTGGCAGGGGCGATGATGAGTGGTGTCATTGGGTTACTCTTCATGTGATCAGAGGATGAAGATGTTTCCATAACTGTTGTATCAGCTCAGATTGATCTAAAATGTCTTCTATTATATTATATGATGTGGGATGTGGTGTGCAGTCAATATCTCTCAGAAGATTATATGAGCATCTAGGATTTCCCCCGTGATTTAAAAACGTGTCTCACATCGAAACTCGCCATTGTCTTCTCACGGTTTATCAATCAAATCCGCTAGAACACAGCTCATAATTATCATCTCCCCCTCCAGTGGCGCCCCACAATGGTTCTCTGTGGGCGCGCTTCTGCACCCACATACGCCCTCTAAGAGCATGCTCTAGAACCCACTATGAATCCCTGCACATTGGTTGATCACTGTGTGTGCTCTAGTGTGGGCTTATAGATGGCATGCACATTCCACTTGTGGGATGGCTCTACCTAGGATTCCCCATGTGTGTGGTCAATCCCCTGTGGTCCCGTGTGTGCTATGGGTTGAGGCTGTGATATCTATCTCATGGGATGTACCCAATTAGTTAGTTATCCATTTAATAAGTACTTGGTAGAAAACCGAGTATACAAAAATGCATGGCCACCTTTAAACATAATGCAGATGCATGTCAACCACCTTCAAGTCCCATGCTCAGGACACTCCTTTATTTCCTTCTTCTTCCTTTTATATTATTAAATCTAAAGTATTTCAATAATCCTTAAAAGGATGCTACATCAATGTTTTAAACAGTTTTTGACACATGATAAAAGTTCTTATAACTTTTTAAGATTACTGCATCAATCGTCAGGTTATTTATAACATAGAGAATTTCCCAAGAATGGAATCCAATGTACTAAATCCAAAACAATTATCCAGACATATTCACTTCAATCAATATTCATCCATATTATTGTCCTTATTCATCTACATCATCAATTGTACTAGGATTGACAACTGTTGACCATAAATAGAATCTTTATAAACTAAGTTGTCCCAACAATATCCAACTCTGTATTCTGTTTTCAATACCATAAGACTTCTCTTAAAGTTAATGTGTTAATGTCAAAAATTATATCTTCTGAAAATGATATATTTTATCCCCTTACTTCTTTCATTTCACTTATCTCCCCCTTATTGACATGAAATACAATGTTCTTGCTCGATAGGGTATTAGTCATTATGATGAAATTTTCCATTGATATTTTCAATCATTGACTACATGATCAATGACCGATGTATAAAACAAGAGGATTTGATATATACAACAGAGTTATCTATTATCCACTGAATCAAGATAACTCATGATATGAGAACTCATGAACAATTCTTAAAAGGGTTTCCACTTTCATTACAGACATTGGATAGTATGTGTGATATGAAATAATCAACCTGAAATTCTTGCACTGACTTCAAAAAATGTATAAAAAACATTTAAGTGCAATTTATAGGATAAGTGGACTTGGGGAACATACATTCTTCTTATTCCACTAATTATCTTTGTTAATCTAGCAATGTATAATGATTTTTATCATGACTAACCGAGGGTGAGATATTAAAAAATAACATACATTTTCCAGTGACATGATCTTCAAAAAAATTAGATTAGTTTAATTTTATACCAACTGATGTAGATATTAATTGATAAAATGACCCTGGATGAATCTTCATGTATCTCCCCCTGAATAGAACACTTTTCATCAATGAATCTCAGGTTCTCCCCTTGATATCTTTCCTCAACTTCAATTATATATATGATATGAAAAAATACAAAAAAACAATGATTTATGGAAATAACGTGGATCCAACTTGCTCCATCAATGTGAACAATAGTGTTGAGATAATTTTCTCATCCCAAATGCTCTATTATTCACACCTTCACAACTGATCTTCAATGATGACTGCGATTGTGTTGACCTTACTATCAAGTCCATAATTTTGTGTATGAAACTCTTTTTTTCAATGGATTCTAGAGCACTAGAATCTACTTGTGCACCATTCATCATTATGAGGAATTCTAGTTTAGCTGGAGTAAATTAAAAGAATCTTCTACTAGTATCACTATCCTTGTTTCACATAACACACAAAACATCTTTGTCTTCATGTAGAATTTTATTTTTGATTATAGCACAATTCATAGCTTATGCATCTTCCATATTTCTCATTATTTCCAATTCATCTGGCCAAACTAATAATATATCATATGGGACTGAACAATCAAGATTGGATATTATATATGGTATCTTTTGAGTGGAATCCCTATTTATAGTACATTTGGATGCACAAATCATAACCTTATGGAATTTAGAATCCAAGGACTTCTCATCCTTTCTCCTCCAAGTCTTCTTGGGAGATTTTTCTTTTCTAACATTATTCTGACTACTTCTTAGGGATGATTTTTCTTTCGTATACATCTCATGTGATCTTCTTCTATTATCATCTTTGGGTACCAGTAGAAGGTTATATGAACCATTAATATGGTCACTTCAATTTCACACATCACAGATGTTATATAACATTGCAAATATGTTTGTAGTATACAGATGCTTCTGGATCTGTGGAGGTTGATTATTCTTCTATCGATGTCTCCCCCCTTGAGATGAGATTTCTCTGTGTATTTAAACATAAGAGATTGTACCAAAAATAATGTTCACAATTCCCAAATCTATTACATCACTATCATTGACCTTCATACATGGACTTCATGATATCTTCCTTCTAAGGATGCTGAGTTTTCTTCTTCAATTGTTCATCACTTTGTGGGTATCTGTCTTCAAAATTCCACTTCTGATCTACCCTAGTCATGGTGGTTGGTATCTCCTCAATTTTCTACACCCATAAATTTTTATAATTTTTCATCCAACCTATACCTTTTGTAGAAACACTTTCAGCAACATTAGTACAAGTTGTATTGGATGGTACCTTAACTTTCTCAGCTACTTGTGATAGATCAATGAGTGAAGACATGATCTACATATCACATGTTGAAGGTATTTTGATAGTAGAATCCTCCAGTGGGCATTGAGTACAATCCATAACTATTTTATTCTTTTTTGGAGACTCAATATGTGTATTCTCTTGATTGGTATCCTCATCTTCCAATTCTTGTGATCTCATATTGAGGATGACTTCAAGATGTTCAGTCATTGTCATCTTCTTTTCACAATACTTCATTAATATTTTATCTTTGTCATTATGAAACTTTACTTTGTTTTGTAACAAAGAGTTATGATCATTGATGTTTTTGGAGTCTCCTTCAAAATATACCTTCTGACTTTATTTACCTTTTTTAGTTCATCTTCATGTGCATGGATCTTCTCTTTTGGAGTCTTAATGACACAATTCTTTTATTCAACATCATTGAGCCCAGTTGAAGAACATAATTCAATTCCCCTCATTGCTGATTCAAGGTCTCAAACTATTCTGGAGAGCATTAGACATTCAACAATTATGTCTTGTAATACATTCTCCAAATATTCAGTTACTTCTTATAATTGAGTGATATTTTCCTGCATGCATTTATGTACTCCACAGACAAGGGATGTACTCTCTTCAAGAATACCATGCAGAATCATTCTTAATCTATCAATTGATATTTCATGAGATATTTTTGATCGATCATCACCACTTGTGCCAGCATTTTTCTAATGAGAATAAATTCATAATGTACTAACACACGCCTCCTAATCATTTGATGTTGGAAGGTTATACATCTTCTTGGTGGAATCCTTAATTACCTTCTCATAACATTACAAGACCATTGTGTCTTCAAAGTCTTAAAAATATGGAGAACAAGATGCATACTCTTCTTTAGATAGAAGGGACTTCTTCTTAAACATTCTCATATCCTTATTTTTTCTATTCATCCTGGTCTTGGAAGTTATATCCTTCTATTCAGAGATAACTAAATATTCATTGAAAGTCCACATCTTTGATAACTCTGTGAAGAAACTCAAATCATCAAAAGAGAAAAACATCACTGTAGTGAATCCAACAAAGTTAAACTATCCTCTGATTCCAATTGAGAGAACCAGTTTGGGATGTACCTAATAGTGAAAGGGCGTTGAATTAGTGTTGGGAATTTTTTTGAACCAAATCCAACATTTATCCTTTTAAATCTTTACCTATTAGGATCTAGGTAATCTTAATCCATTTTCTCTGTTTTATGCAGTAATCAAAAGAAGTAAAAATATGCACACGATATTTTTAAAAGGATCAACACTCAATTAGAGTAGATACGTCTTTTCCATGAATGGATATGAACAGTGCATAGATTATCTATTAAGATATGATATTCTTTTATAGTGGAGTGGATGGGATAGAAATGCTATAGAACATGTTAGTCAATACATTTTTATGGGGAGTGGGATGAAATCATATTCCCTATTCTAGTGATGACTTAGCCCAAATTACATCATCTAGCTGGATCTTTATACTACCTATACAGATAAAATTCATCCAACTTCAAAAGGTAGGTTTTTCTCTTGTTCTTATTTAGTGCTATTCACATAATTACTTGCAAAGAAGAAAGAAAGAAATCCTTCCTTATTTATTTATCTTTTTCTCAAGTGCCACACCGATTGAAATAGACTTCTTCATTCATCATCATAGTGCAATAGGAAACTACAATAAATCATATTATCTCTTTATGGAAAGAATCACATAAACCAATGAGATTATTCAGGAAATTAAGATTATCTAACATGGCATCAAAAGAATAAATTATTTTCTTTTTGTTCAAATATGCATGTTATCATGAATATGACATTAGGTTAAAACTTTTCATTCCTTTATTTGTTCATCTTCCTTACACATGTTAACAAACTAGTTTTTTATCCTTTATTTACATCACAACACAAGTTCATGTGAATTAATTCAAGAATTCATTTTCTTCTTTTTCTTCTTGTTTGAAAACCCTTAGTGAACTTGGTTTTTTAAACAGACACACACTCAGCCTCTTCCTTCCCTATTTTTTCTTTCTTACACTTTAACATAGCTAGGGTGTTTCTTTATGTGGGATATTTATCTTCACACCTAATTTAGTGAATCGCTTTATTAGTGAGATATTCTTTTTAAGATAAGTGTAAACGACCTTAGGCTCCTTCAACGGTAGCACATGCATACATGCATGTATTCTTCTTTTTCTATTTAAAACACTCGAGCCCTCAGGTTTCTTCAAATAAAGAACATATTTTTATGCAATTCACCACTTACGATCTCCTACATCTTCAACAATGACCCCCCTACACATAGTATAATACTAATATGAAAACAAGAGGGTTTTCCTACCTTTCTTCGTGAAACTAATATGGACACTAGTCACTTTTTTCATGCAAGTATTCATATATCATCTTTGTGAACTATGTGCACTGTTATGAATCTTCACAAAACTCAATGAGAGAGTATCTCAAGCGCTAGCTCACGATGGCATGGATTTTGCGAAGCACAACGAGGGTTTTTGTAATACCATACTTGTGTTCGGGTGATGGTTCTTCGCGAATATATTCAAGGGTGTGTAGCACCGATCAAAGCTTTTCGGGAACTCTTCTTCACATAACAATAGGCTCGTGGGTCTCCTGGTTTCTCTTCGCAAAGAGCTGCACAGGTAGATGCTCTGTTTTCAAAAATAGAATATCGTAGGTATAAGGGAGTTTCCAAATTCCTCATCTAGGGCTCCTCCTTTTATAGGCAACCAGAGCACCTCATATCTGTTTACAAATCATGTGAGAATATGTGAGGTTCATGGTTTGAATGCTCGAAATTTTTAGAGTTTTGAAATTTTCAAACACACAGGTGAAGATATTCTGAGATCCTTTGGTTTATTCCATATCATTTCGGGATCCAATCATCAAGAATGGTGACAAGATCACATGCATAATTATCATGCATGGATCTCAAAAGGAACCTCCATGTATCTTGGACAATAATTAATCCCTCAGATTAATGTTTTCTTTGTCCTCTTTCATGATACCATATATGCACGACATAGATTGCGTGAATGGTCTCTGTTCGATCAAACGATCTCTATGAATTTTTTTCATCAACATTGAATGGGAGCGCGATCAGGGTGGATTGGTAGTGGCAATGATGATCACTGGCATCGGGTTACTCAACATGTGATTGGAGGTTGAAGATGATGCTACAAATATTGTATAAGCTCATATTGATCTCTAATGACCACGATTATAACGAAGTATGTAGGATGAGGCATGTGATAAAGATCTCTCAAAAGATTAGATGAGAGGCTATGTTTTCCACAACTTTTATAAAATGTGTCCCACATCAAATTTGTCATGGTCTTCTCACAGTTTATCAATCAACTCCTCATAAACAGTACTCAGAAATCTTGTCTACCCCCTTAGGTGACGACCTGCTCTGGTTCTCTACAGGCACACTTCTTCACCGACCTATGACTCCTACGGGCGCGCTCTAGCACCCACTATTCATACCTCCGCATGGGTTTATCACTGTGCATTAACTCATGTTGGATTATACAAGGCTTGTACATGCCCCTTGAGGGCTGGCTCTGCCTAGGCTTCCCCAGGGTTGCAGTCGACCCCCTGTGGTCCTGCATGCGCCTCTGATTGAGGCTGGGGTAGGTTACACATGGCATGGAACAACGTTTTTAGTAAGAGATGTAATATGAAATTTGTAGGAAAACATGTATAAAAAAACATATGGCGACCGTAAAACATAATGCACATGCATGGATACCACCTTCAAGTTCTTTGCTCATTCCACTCGCTTCTATTCTTCTTCATCCTGTGGGATTATTAAATCCAAAGTACATAAAACACCCATTAAAGGATGCTACATCAATGTTGAAATCATTGTATCACACAAGATACATTTTTATATAACTCATCAAGAATAGTGCATCAATCCTATGATTTGTTACTACATAGAGAATTAACCAAGTTTGGAATACAATGCTATGAATCCAAAAAAATTCTCTAGACATCATCATTTCAATCTATCTCTATTCACTTTGAGTCCTTCATCATATCCCTCTTTATTTTGACCAGTATTGATGACTGTTGACAATAAATACAATCTTTATACACAAAGTGGTCTGAAAGGGTAGAGCATAAATATAATATTCTGGGGAATATTTGAGAATATTGTGTTTCATTAAAGCTATAAAATATTATATGAAATGGTATGTGAGAAGTTCAGAGTCATGAATAAGAATTAATTATATCATTATGGGGAAATTTAGTTATGTAAATTTTATTATAAATAAAATAAATATATTTTCATAATCTATATAATAATATTGAGCATACATAAGTTTGTTGATGAAGTATATTATGATGTCTAACTCAGAATTAAAAAAGCATCAAAGAGAAAAATCTTACTTGAGATTATTTACGACAATTAGGGATACATAAATTATTCAATGTTTTTTCATAATATAATTTTTATGATCAATATGATTGTGTGTAAAGAAAAAACATCTAATATATGTATGTAATATTATAGTTACGATATAGAAGAAGATTGAGCTCACATTGCTGCTATGTGTGAAGATTCATTATTCCAAATATAATATCCCAATGAATTAACAATTTGTTTAAAATTTTAATGTCAATCATTTTAGAATTACTATATTTTTATATTTTGGCTGAATTTTCTATTTCTAATTTTAGAAATACTTAAACTGGCATTTCTTGAATTAAATTTCATAAAATATTGTTTTCTTAATTTCATAGTGTCACTAATTGATGAAAATTTAGGTTGTTATTATATCCCAAATATATTATCCAAATTTGCTTGAGTAACAATTTTTTAAATTATTAGTCCTAGAATATTTTCATTATTAAATGAAAAGTTTCATTTTCCAAAATCCGACACAAGTTATCACATGTAATACATTCGTATAAAACGAGAGTTCTAATTATTATACTATTGAAATGAATAACTGTAAATGGTAACTTCATTCATAAATACATAAATAAAATTATCAATGAATTTTGAATATATACTCATTATTAACTTTTATAATTTTATACCTACATTTAATAGATTAAAATAAATTCTCTTATATTTTTATATTCTAAATAAGAATATAAATGTTTCCTTTTATTATTCAGGTGGTTTGATTAGAATTTTGGATTTTTGATGTATCTATCAAGATGATATTTCAATAAATTGATGAAGGAATGGATAAGGCAGGGATAATTTGATATTTCAGAATTAAATTTATTATATTTGATGGACACACGATTTTTTCATATGAGTTCTAACCACTAATATATGTTCATTTGGTACAATAGTAGTCCCACCTTTTCTTTAAAAATCTTAAATCTGACTAACCCATTCACTATAAAAAACTGGGTACACAGTAAATGTATCAAGAAGCTTGGTATTATCATACCTAATTTCCTCATTTATGAGTGGATTATGTTTTTCTAGGTTTTATAATTATTTTGTATGATTGTATTTGATTGATGTGATTGAATAAAATTGAAGGGTTGATATATGATATATAATATAGGGTGAGTCATAGGGCATTTTGTTTTCCTCTAACACTTGATAAAGACCAGGACCCTCAATATCAATAATTTAAATAGATACAATGATTGGTAAGGAGTGATCATGCAATAGTTATACATACATGAGTGGTTTAGGTTGTGTTTTTATCCTAGATATAATCTTTATTTGTGATCTAAAAAACATATTTATATAATAAGGGTTTGTAGTTGGTTGAGAGTCATATTTATTAGTATCATCCAAGTTATAGTGGTAGATAATGTAGATAATATGACATTTTATATTGTATTTTAGATCTTTTAGATCAATAGAATTTAAAAATGAGTGGACAGCATAAGATTCTATATTTATAGACTATTTATTCACGATGATAATTTCAAACAAAATATCATTTTAATAGGATAATGATGATAATAATGATGGAATAGAGTTCAATCCACCATTAAATGTTTTCTTATATGAATGTAAATAGAATGAAGTGTGCTCCTATAATTCATATTGGAAGGATAGAAAAATATTTTACTTGACTACATGTTCACAAAATCCAATAGAAAATATACCCTTATGAAAACTTCTTTGAGTTTTTATTTTCATGAGGAATTATATTCATTTAATTAGTGGATATTTAGTAAAAAAATAGTATTAAATTCAATGACATGGACATAGTAATCAGCTCCAATGATACGATCATTGGACCAAATGAGGACATTTACGATTATTCCCTCTGGACTGGAATTACATTTTTTAGCTATGTCTACAACTACACTCATCTTTTAGAACAAACTGACAACAATGATGGAGAATATATTTTATGGACTAAAATTTATTGAGGCTCCCGGGTCTATGAGTGAATCAATAAACAAGGAGCTCAAAATTTGGTATGAAATTTTAATGGCCCAGGGATCTTTTAACATTACATGAATGAATGGTTGGGATGAATCATATTCAATGGTCTTATTCTGTCTATTATTGGTGTAAATTTCTTTGTAAAAATATACACTTTGTAATTTATTTGATGATATCCATAATAGGAATATTAATTTAGAGGCATATAAACATGCTGATAATTTTAGAATCATGTTTAAAGGGCTTATTATAATTAGGTATGGGTTCATGAAAATGGATTGGGTTTATTAGGGGGATGAATGGAGGGGATAGAGTGAAATGAGTTCTTTTCTAATAATTTATTTTTTTCTAGATAAAATTTATAGTGGTATTTGAGTATTCATTTTGAGGAATAGAATATTTTGTGTTAGTTAGAAGTGAAATTTCACATACATTACACATAGGGTTGGGAAAAGTTTGATTTAGGAGTGGGAAATAATTTTATTTATTTTTCTAATGTATTGTGATGAAATTTGGAAAATTAGGATGCCAATATATTTTTGGCTATTATGGGTGATTGAGGAATGATCATACAAATAACATTCCAATATTTTCATAGAATAAGTAGTTTAACAACCTGAACTATTATGAATTAAATTACCCCTTTTTATTTAACAATATGTATTATGGTTATAGAAAGAACATTCATTTAATTTTTTTTATTATAGGTAATTTTATTTTAATAAACATTGTGTATCATTACCATTGATAATATATTGATTGAAAAATGATCACATGACTAGTATAAATATTGGGATTTTAACAAATCCTTTTGACATAGACAAAGGAAGTGATGGCCTCAACCAGTAGGATACTGCTATTGGATTTCCATTTGTTAGAGCTACCTTGGGAGACTTCATTTCTATCTATTTACCATTACTAATCAAATGATGAGATCCAAAAACATATGTATGATTGAAACTGTTTTTTGATAAGTTCAAGCTCATTGAGATCACATTCTAAAAAATCTTCGTTGAATAACCCCATGAAATCCCAATAATCACACACCTCACACGTAGGAAATTTACTAGTGTATTAATGGGATTTGTATCAAGACCCTAGAAATAGGAATATGTACATTATTTTTTTAGAATACGGAATATAATTTCACCATATTATTTTTAAAATATAAATTTATTTTAGTTTGATTCAATAAAACATAAATAGAATATTCATTTAATAATAAAAATTAATTATGATATCCAAAAAATTGATGGATTATTTAAATAAATAATATTGTTATATAATTTTATTATTTCATTCATTTAATTAAATATAAATTATCATAAAATTCTGATTAATTAAAAAATAATTTATAAAAAGGTTGAAAAAATCTTATTTAAAAAAAACACATCATTTAAAATAAATGTAGATTTTTATTTTATAATTAAAAATTGACATATTTATTGTATTATTTAGAAAAACTGAATATTATTTTTGGATGAAGGACATAAAAATTTTCGAATGATGATTTTTTCATAATTTATTGAGATAGTCGAATTTATGGACAAAAATTAAATATAGTATAAATATACTATGTGTATTATGACATCAAAATGAACCCAAAATTATGTGATTAGCGATATAACTAGTTTCCACGAACAAATATATAGCTATATTTTAAAATATTGTAATTTTTTGTTTATTTTATTTATTTTTTGAAGTCATTACGAATCCTCCAATAGTTGTAATATATTTTCTATTTTTAAAATCCCTTCATTAATAGTGTTACTCACCTCCACATAACCGTGGGTAATATTTTCCTAATTTAGGCCCATGTAATTTTAATATAATATATATAAATCAAATTTTTCAAAATCTCTTTGAAAAAACATTGTACGGTTATTGGTATTGGATATTTTTTTTACAAAGATCAAAACCTAAATAATAATGAAATATTCCTCATTTACAATTCAAACCCACTCAAGAAATCATTTATAATCTCAAAAAAAATTAGTGTAATGTATAAACTGATTATTTCACTCCCTATATCACTCTAAAGTTGGCCCAATATTTTATTAATCCCAGCCCACAACATTGGAGTCACACATTCAAGTAAGGGTTTTTTCCTTGCACATCATTCTACATGTATCATAATTCCGATATTCCTTATTTTTTCAATTACTTTTGTGGGGACATGTATTTACATGTCCATATTACGATCCATTTCATACCTAAAAGATAAAATACCCCATTATATCTCATAAAACAATTTTATGAATTTTTATGTGACATTATTATGATACAGAAATGAAACCACGATTTCCCAATTGAAATCAATTGTGTCCTAAATACCATACTAGTTATATATCAATGGAATTACCATTTATACATATATACCTATCAATTTTGGGTTTTACATGTATTTTTTAGACAACCCAAAATCATTAAATAAATTATGATGATAAATGATTTTTTTGACTGATCTATGTTGAAATATTAATCATAAGAATGAAATGAATGTGATGAGAGAACCAAGATTTATATTGAGCTATAATTCATTGTGTAATAATTAGTATAATTGTATGTCACATTGGGAAAGGATTTTTATCAGAATATATTCTCAGTGTTTTTCCACCATGATTTCATGTCAGGTTTATCGTTGACCAATATTTATGATGCGGTGTTTTATGTGGTTTCCATATTTCTAATGTTATGATTATAATGCATTACCATGCCTTATTATTAATGTTCCTTTTACGCTCCATTGAATTTATTGTTGAATTACAAGTATTATATTATTCATTTTATTCATTTTTTATTACCATGCAATGATTTATATCTCACGACATTATTTTTTTATCTAGTATATCCCATGCAATTTTATGTTCGATGGGTTTTTATAGTATTTTATTATATTTTTCAATAACAATGTTTTTCCGTACATTAGGTTTTTATGTAATTTACATAATTTAAAATTAAAGATATATTATTTTATCATTCGAGTTGTATTATGTGTATTTTTATGTAATAAATCAGTTATTAATGTGAAATATAGAGCAGAGTTGTTATAGATGATATTGGAGGAAAGGTTTAGTAATAATTGGGAATGGTATTAGAGAACTTTAGTGAAGGAAATTGGATTAGAGAACTCTAGTGAAATCCTATAGTATGATACTATGTATAAGAAATCATCCATATTTTCTTTTTTGATAGAGTATGTGGTTTATCATGAAAATAAATCGTTGTATGGATACTACCAATGGATGTGCTTCTTACTGAGATGTTCCTTAGTCTAACAACACAGAAAATTTATTTATTCCCAAGTAGGTTTAATCAAGAACACAACAATAGGCCTTAGTTTACACCTATTTTGATACTCACTGGCGATATTATTCGGTAAATTCATAATCTCATTACAAACCATAATTAATTGAACAAAAATTGATAATATTAATATATATTAGTAAATCGATCATGGATAAAAAATATTGAAGCCAAAAAATTCATATGTTATGGGAATAAATGTAATTAATAAGTTATGCATTTAATTTCAATGGATTTCTGTTTATGTGTTTAATAGTTTAAAAGTAATCATTTATAAGTCTATACTGGATAAATTAGAACTATAACAAAAAACATAATGATAGGGATTTCATTAATTTTTCTATTAATTCCTTAATGGAATGAATGTTTTGTAAAACTATTCAAATAGTTCCACAAATCATGGAAGTAAAGATTTCAATGAAAATAAAAAATTGGGAAATTCTTCATTTTATATTTATAAATCGTCCTCTATCAATATTTCTGGGTTGATCGTCATGGGGTAAAAATTATTACTCCCTTTAGTGATATTTAATGAAATTTTGGGCACGGATTGGCTTTCTCCATATTGAGCCAACATAAATTTCCATTAATATGAAATCATTATATATATTGAAAAGAGATCCCCAATTCTATATAAGGGTATGAAGAAGGATGAATCATTTATTTAACTATCATATCAAGCAGGAATATTATTTATATATGAGATAGAATATCTATCACAAATGATTGAGTCCCTGGAAAGGATCACCCTCAAAGACTTTCTTATTGTAATGAAATTACCTGATGTGTTTCCTAAGGAATTTTTTGGCATTACTCCTAGCTGAGAAGTTGAATTTTCAATCATTCTTAAACATAGAACGATGCCAATATTCATGACATTGTATATGATTTCTGTTGTTGAACATGGAGTGACTGAAGAATAAACTACATGATAATATGTATAAAAGGATCATACCCTTATGTGATTCACAATGGAGTGAACCAATCCCCTCTATTAATAAAAATTATGTGCCAATGTTCCATTATATTTATTATTAGGACCTAAAAAATATGAATATAAATAATATGTCTAACATTCATCATATTGATGACTTGTTATATCAGCTAAACAGAGCACAATACATCACGAAGGGATATATTTGGTCAGGATATTATCATGTATGGGTAATGATAGAAGATATCCCAAAGGCTTATATTAGTACAAGGTACGAGCACTATGAGTTCATAGTGACTCCATTATGATATACTAATTCAGAATAAATCAGCATGGTATTTATGAATAGAGTCTATATAGAATACATCAAAAAAATATTGCAGTATTTATAGATGATATTCTAATATACTCCAAAATAAAGGAGTACCATTAGGAACATCAGGGCATTGTGGAACAAACCTTGAGATAAAATTATCTATATGAATTTTGTAACAAGTGTGAGTTCTGGTTGAATAATGTATCATTCACGGGGAATACCATCAAATATAATGTGATATATATATATATATCATTCAATGATAAAACTAATTGATGGAGGGATGAGGCTAACATCCATAAAAGATACCCATATTTTCATTTGGTTAACTCTGTATTATTTTCAATTTGTGAGTAATTTGTCGTGAGTTTCAAATCCACTAACCAAGATAAATAAAAAATGAGTCACATTATCATGGAATTATGAATGTGAATAATGCATCATGGAGTTGAAAAATAGGCATATCACTACCCATGTAATCACACTACCCACAACTGGGGAACATTACCTTATTTTTAATAATGAACTAAAAGAAGTGATTAGGATGTGTATTGAAGGAAAATGAAAAAACATGGACTAAACCTTAAGGAAGAATAATATTCTGGATAAAAACTAACACATGCATTATATGGGGTAGGAAAATGTGATCTTTTCTTTGAAAATATGGTGGCCATATATATTTTGGGAGAAATGTGATATATATTGTGATCACAAGAGCCACAAATATATAGTCACACTGAATGATCATAATAAATGTCAGTAAAGATATTTAGACCTCATAAAGGGTTATGAATTTTCAATCCAATACAATCCCTTAAAAGTGAAAAAATTGGTGGATGCTCTATGTTGAAAGGATCCATCAATTATATCATTTTTTAAAATTAATATGATTTATATCTTCTTTTAATTGAGGATTATTGAAATGAGAATAATAAATGAAGTAGAATCATCAATCCACTAGAAAATTATTTCTCTACTCTCTCTTCATGAAATGTTAAAGGATCCAGAAATAGAATATGTGGGAATTCATAATAATATGGAAACTGTAAGAAATATAAAATCAAAATATTTCAATGTTAATGAAGATAGAATTGTGAAATTTGGGGTAATATTATGTGGTCCATAAAATCCTATGTTATAAAAGGAACTATTGGGTGATGTATATAGATTGACATTCTCCATTCACCAAAGAATCATAAAGATGTATTGAGATATCTGAGAGAACTGTCGGTGTGATAAAATGAATAAAAATATAGTTGATTATAATCAATGTTCTTGATATGTCATCAAGTGAAAGCTGAAAGGCATAATTCTAATGGAATGATGAAACCATTACCTATACAAACATGGAAATTGAAAAACATCACCAAAACATTTTCATTTGACATCCAACGACAGTAATGGGAAAAATTACTATATGGGTAGTGGAGGATCATCTTACAGATACTGCACACTTCATTCTAATTTGATTGGATTTCTGACTAGATGAACTAGAACATATATACATCAGAAGAGTTATAAGTATACATGAGGTACCACTATTGTTTGTATCCGAATGAGATTTAGGATTAACCTATATGTTTTCAAAAAAAATTCCATGATGCTTAAAATATTTAGATAAACTATATTATGGATTATCACCCTCAATCTAATGTAAAATCATAGTTGAATATCGAAACAATGGATGAAATGTTGAGAGGATGCAATATTTATTTCAATAGAGGTTGTAACTAATATCTTCCTCTCAATGAGTTCTCTTGCATAAAATGATTCCAATTGAGCCTCCAAATGGATCCCCATGAATCCCTAAATTAGAAGAGATGAAGAGAACTGACAGGTTGGGATGATGTTATGGAACAAAAACCGTGGGATCTAAAAAACATTGAATAATTTATAGAAATGGTTAAGACCATTTAGTAGCACATCAAGAGTTCCCATAGACAACAAAAGTGCTACGATTACAATCATTTATGTGACCTATAGATTGATATTTATGATATTGTAATCTGTTACAGATCTATATTGATGATAGTGATGATATTTTGGAAGACGGGTAATGTTAGTCTATGGTACATCGACCATTTTGAGATTCTTGGTTGAATCTGATTAGTGGCCTATCTAGTTGCACTCGCAAAAATCATGTATCAAGTACATGATATACACTATGTATCCATATTATGAAATTAAATACCAACCCATCACAAGTACTGAATGTAAAGGTGGTAACGTTGGAGAATGAATATTTATATGTGCAGTTGCTAGTGACAATCATAGATTATAGTGAATGGGTCCTTCGAAATAAAGAAAATCTCATAGTAAAACTGTTATAGAGAATCAATAAGTTTTAAGAAGAAAAATAAGAACCAAATGAAGTGACAATGTATACATTCAATTCACTATATTAGTTAGGTAAAATAAAATTTCATGGGTTTATTTTCTAAAAGTGGGGAAAATTGTAATGATAGGAAATGTTATGAATAATATTACCATTTTTATTTACTTAAATGTATTATGGTTATAGAAAAAAAGTGCACTTATTTTGATTTATTTTATCCAATTGGAATTTAATGTCTTCTAAATATCATTAACATGGTTAATATAGCTATTGAATAGTGATAACATGAATTGTCTAAATATACAGTATTTAAAAAATCCTTTTTACATAATAAATGAATGGAGTGTCCTATACAAGTAAGACAAAAAGTTATTAATCTAATTTCTTATATATTATGAGGGAGATATAATTTCTAGTATTTTCAATTCACCAATCCCACGCTGAGATCCAACAACTTTGAAATGAATAAATAAATTATGATGGAAGTTAATGGTTATAAATTTCTTATCCCAAACCATGTTCATCGAACAACCCCATGAAAGCCCCACCATCACACACCTCACTATGAGAGTGTATGCAGGTATATTAAAGGGGTATGTATTGAGATCCATGAAATTTGAATATATAATTTTTTTATAAAATAATGAATATATTTTAATCCTATTAATTTTACATTATTAATGATTTTTATACTGATTCAATAAAATCCAAAGATCATTTTTGGATAATATTATAAATCAATTAAGATATCTATTAATTAATTAATTTTTGAAATAAAAAATATTATAATAGAATATATAAATTAAATTAATTTTATTAAATATAAATTATCATATATATTTTATGATATCAAATGTATTTTATAAAAGGTTTCCATACAATGTATAATCTCAAAAGAAGTCATTTTAAAAAAAAGTTAGTTTCAATTTTGAAAGTGAAAATGGACATATTTAGAAATTTTTAATATAAAATTAATATTATTTTTGGGATCAAGAGGTTGAAATTATCAAATGGTGATTTTTTATAATTTACTAATATAAATGAATTTCTGGGTAAAAATGAAATTCAATAAAAATATATACTCTATTTTATCAATCCATAAATACCATAATGTTATGTAAGAAGTGATATAAATATGAGATAACAATATATATGTTTTTAAATTATTATAATTTAATTTTAAATTTATTTTATTTCCTTTATAGATCCATTATGAAACCATAAAGTGTTATAATATATTTTATGATTTTGAAATCCTTTCATTAAGAGTGTGACTCATCTCCACATCACTAAATAATGTAATTTAACATTTTCAGCACTTGGACTTAAAAAATTAATTGAAAAACACTCATATTGAATAAACCATGTAAAAAAACAAATTGATGGTTTGTGGTTTTTATATTTTGTTAAGTAGATTGCAAAAACAAAATATTAATGAAATAAACTACCTTTCTTATATAAACCAACCTAATAAACCATTTTAATTTAATAAATATCATTTTTGAACTTCCAAAATATCTTATACACACTCTATAGTCATACTATGGTTTCCCATTCTTTCATGAATCCCCTGCCAAGCCTTTGGAGTCACCCATTCATGTATTTTTTCTTTCCTTTCTCGTCATTCTTCATGTTACTTTATTATATTAATAATAATTTTTTCAATTCCTTATATTGTAAAATGTATTTACAAGTATATATTATATTCAATTTTTAATATATATTTTTGAGAGAACCCATTACCTACCATCAACCCATTTTATGAATTTTTATGTGACACCATTATTTTCCTGAAATTACACCGTTATTTTCCCTTCTAAAATAATTATATAGTGAATACCACACATATTTTCTATCATAGATATTAAACATTAAAGAAATATAATTATTTTATTTTTAAAAAACATTTAATTATTCCCCAATTGTTTATTTTGGAAGAAAATTTTATGATGAATGAATCCATACACATTGATCTATATGTCACACATAATAATGAGATTGAAATGAAAGTGATGGATTCACCCAAAATAACATAGTGCGCCAATGCATTGGGTAATGGTTAGTATCAGGATATATCATATCGAGACAGGGGGGTTACATAATTCCTTTATGGGAATTCCTATACCATAATTTATTATTGGGTTTATCATTAACCAATTTTTTTATGCCTTTTTTTGTTGTTCCCAAATATCATTGGTTATGATTATCATGATATATCATGCATTATAATTCATACTCTTTTTATGCTCCACTGATATTTCAATTTTATAACATGTGTTATATTTTTCATTTTTTCCTTGTTTGTTCCATTTATGGTATTTATATCTCACCACAATTTTATGTTTTTTCCTAGGATATCAAATTCCATTTTATATTTGAAGGATGTTTTTTATTTCTAATGATGTTTTCAATATAGATTGTTTCCCTATTTTATGTTATATGAAAGGTACCTAATTCCAAAATATAGTAGAATTCTCAATCATCTGGTTCATATTTATTTTAATTTTATGTAAAAATTCATTTATAAATGTGTAATAAAGTATAGGGTTGTCATAGTTATTATTAGAGAATCAATGTATTAATTTTTTAGAATATAATTAGAAAACTCTAGAGAAAGCATTAATATTAGGGAACTCTAGGGAATGATTTGGAATATAACAATGTATAATTAAATAACCCAATTTTTTAGTATATAGATTTTTTTTGTCAGGAAAATATAAAAACCTATCTCGAAAATATAAGAGGGAGTGGTTTTGGTACAGATGTACTCGAGGGTAGCAACTCCGAAAAAATGTTCTGGGCCTGACATAGGGTAATATAGTACAAAACAATGGGCCTTATACACACCATGATTGACACTCTTGGGGGTATTCATTGTTAAATTCATAATCTCATTATAATAACCTTTTAAGAGAAAAATACCATAGGAATATATGTTAGTAAAAATATCATGGATATCAATGATTGAACCCTTGATATTCATAAGTTATTGTGATAAAGGTAATTTTCTAATTACTCATTTATTTTAATTAAAATCCCTTTTATATGATTAATACTATAAAATTACTTGTATATATATATATATTGTATAAATAATAACCATATTCAAAATGTAAATGGTTAAGTTATCATGCACATTTCAACGCATTCCTTCGTATCACAAAATTTTAGTAGAACTATTCAAACACCACCATAATTCATGGAAGTAATGATACTAATTAAAATATAAAATATGGAAATTATCTCATAAAAATTATATATCTCCTCCTATATCACCATTTATTATATGTAAATCTCAATGAACCTTATCATACTCCATTTGGTGAAATTTGATGCAATTTTGGGAATGGTGTATCATTCCCTATATAAACCAAACATAAATTTCCACATGAATTATGTCCCTGGGTATATGGAGAATATACCCCCAATTATAAACTAGTTTACGGAAGAAGATGAATATTATTTAGCACCATCATCTCAATTATTGATATTATTTCCCAACGAGAATGTGTATCATGCTCAAGTGATCGAGTCTTGAAAAGGATCATTCTCGAATACATATGTATTGTGCAAGAATACACTAATGAGTTTCCAATATAATTTTTTGGACTTCCTCTTAGCATGGAGGTTTAATTTTAAATTTAGCTTATACCTGGGGTGATTCCAACAACCAAGATTCCAAAAAATGATGACGTTTAGGGTACATGAGGAACTTGAGAAACAACTAGATGAGAATCTAGATAATTTGTTTATACACCAAATTGATTTACCAGGTGGTTCACCCGTTATTATTATTAAGAAGAAGTATGAGTAAATGTTCCTTTTAATTGATTATCAAGAGCTCAAGAGGATTATTATTGTGAAAATGTATCATCTTCCTCAAATTGATGACTCTATAAATAACCTACAAAGAGAAAAATAAATATCCAATGTGTATCATCAGTCATTATATTACCATGTAATGCTAAAGAAGGATGATATCCACAACAAAATGTTTCATACATGGAACAGTAACTATGAGTTCATAGTTATTCTTTTTGGACTCATGAAATCTCTAGAAATGATCATGGACATGATGAATAGCGCCTTTAATGATTTACTCAAAAAATTTGTGGTAGTATGTATAAATGATATTGTAATATACTCAAAAACCAAGGAGGACCATTAGGTGAATCTAAGCAATGTTCTATAGACATTGTGAAAGGAGAATCCCTATGAATTTAAAAAAATATGTGTTTTAGTTCATGAATGTCTTACTATTGGAGAATATCATCACATGTAATGGGTTATCTATGGATCCTACATAGTTAATAAAATTAGGTATTAGTGGGAACATCAATTTTGAGAGATATACATACATACCTTGGGATAAATTTAAATTATCATTGATTTGTGATAAATTTCTCACGCTTTTAAAACCCTCTTAATAGTCTAACTCAAATAGAAGTCATGTTTTCATCAAATGGTCAATGTGAAGAAAAATACATGGAGTTAAAAATGAGTCTTATCAATACCCATATTCTCACAGTACACACAAGTGGAGAACATTTCATAATTTTCAATAACGCTAAGAAAAATAGTTCATGATATTTTTTGATGCATAATTGATAAAGACATTTTACATGGGTCAAGGTAGTTGAAAATTCGTGAGTAAAACTACCATATGAATGATATAGAGAAGGAAGATGTGATTTTTTTTAAATATAGTTGAATTATCTATAATGGGAGTAGTGTGAGATATATACTAATCCAAAGCACCTCAAATATATATACACATACTAAGATCTTAATATGGACCACTGAAGATGGTATGATCTCACCATGGATTATGAACTCTCAATTCACTATCATATTGGGAAATAGAAAATATTAGATGTTGCTCTTAGTTGAAATAATACAACAATTATGTCCTAAATGATAATCTATAAGGACATTATCTTCATAGATTTGAGGTGGAAAGACATGAGAATCATAAAATAAGTAATATCATCATTCCATTCAAAAATTATATCACAAACATATCTTCTTTAGTGGTAATTAAATACTCAAAAATATGATGTGGGAAATCAAACGATGGGGGAAACTATAAAAAATATGAAATACTAAGATTTCAATGTTAATGAAAAGGTAATTGTGAGATTTTGATCAAGACTATGTGTTCCATAAAATTCTATGTTAAGGTAGTAATAATTTAATGATGAACATATTTTTTTACATCAACAAATCAACCTGGAATAATAAAAATGAATTGAGATCTTCATGATTAATATTGATAGGATTTTATGAAGAAGGATATCACTATTTTTACATCAATGTTCCTGGTATGAAATCACATGAAGTTTTAATAACCCAAACCATTATTAGTGAAATCTTTTAATGATTTAATTAATTGTATTATTATATAAAATATATATATAACATTTTAACATTCATGATTTTACGTTTTTGGATTTCCAAATACCTTTAATAATTGTTATCGTTGCTAATATAGTCATTGAATAGTTATCAATTAATCAGTATATATATAGGGATATTACAAATCAATTTACATAGGAAAAGTAAGTAATGGTTTCATCCATCATAAATTCTTCATGCAAAGATCATTTAATTATTACTATCTTTCAATTTCAAAAAATTATCATATAATTTTTATTATTTCAAAAATAAGTTTTAAAAGGGTTGAAAAATTGTTGTCTATAAAAAACACCATTTGTAATAAATGTAGATTTTTATTTTATAGTTTAAAATTTTTATATTTATTATATTATTTAGAAAAATTGAATATTATTTTTGGAACGAGGACATCAAAATTTTCTAATGACAATATTTTCAAAATTTATTGAGATAGTTAAATTTATGGGTAAAAATTAAATACTGTATAAATATACCATGTGTATTATGACATCAGAATGCACAAAAAATTATGTGATTAGTGAAATAAATAGTTTCCATGAACAAATATATAGTTATCCTTTAATATAATAAAATTTTATTTATTTTATTTATTTTGTAAAGTCCTTATGAATCCACCAAGAGTTGTAATACATTTTCTATTTTGAAAATTCTTTCAGTATTAGTGTTACTCACCTCCACATACCCATGGGTTATATTTTAATAAATTAGGCCCATGTAATTATAATATAATATAAAAAATCCTCTTTTTCAAAAACCATAGTAAAAAACATGGTATGGTTATTAGTATTGAATATATTATTTTAAAAAGCTCAAAACCTAAATAATAACGAAATCTTCATCATTTATAATTCATACCCACCCAGGAATCCATTTATAAACTCTAAAAATTGTAGGATAATGTATAAACTGATTATTTCAATCCCTATGGCACTCTAAAGGTGCCCAAAACGTTTATTAATCTCATCCCAAGCCATTTGATTCACACATTCAAGTATGGGTTTTTTCCATTCACATCTTTCTACATGTTTCATTATTCTGATATGCCTTATTTTTTCAATTACTTTTGTGGGGACATGTATTTACATGTCAATATTACTATCCATTTCATACCAAAATGATAGGATAACCCTCTATCACACATAAAATTTTTTTTATGATTATTATGTGACAGTATTATGCTGCTCAAATGGTAGCACGATTTCCCAATTGAAAATAATTGTGTGCTGAATACCATACAGATTCAATATCATGGATATTACCATTTATTCAAATATACCTATCAATTTTAGATTTTACATGAATTTTTTACACATCTTGAAATATTTAAATATATTATGATGAAAAATGATTTTGTTTTCACTGATCCATGTTGAAATATTAATCACGAGAATGAAATGAATGTGATGAGAGCACCAAGAATTATATAACTCTATAATGTATTGGGTATTGGTTAGTATCATGATATGTCACATTGGGATACGCTGTATATCTGAGTCTATTATCAGAGTTTTTACACCATGATTTCTTGTCGGGTTTTGCCTTGACCTATATCTATGTTGCAGTGTTTTATGTTGTTTCCATATTTCCAAAATTATGATTATCATGCAATACCATGAATTATTATTAATGGTCTTTTTTTGATCCATTGATTTTATTATTGTATTACATGTATTATATTATTCACTTTATTCATTTTTTATTACCATGCTGAGATTTATATCTCACAAGATTATTTTTTTCCCTAGTATATCAAATGAAATTTTATGTTCGATTATGTTTTTAGCATTTTATTGAAGTTTTCAAAAATAATGTTTTATTCCCTACATTAAGTTTTTATGTAATGTAAATAATTTAAAATTAAACAAATATTATTTTTTCGTTCGAGTTTATAAAGTGTATTTTTATTTAATAAATTAGTTATTAATGTGATATAAAGAGCAGAGTTGTTATAGTTTGTATTAGAGGAAAGGTTTAGCAATATTTTGGAATAGTATTAGATAACTACAGTAAAGGAAAAAGGATTAGAGAACTCTAGTGAAATCCTTTAGGACATGACTATGTATAAGAAATCATCCCTAATTTCTGTTTATTATAGTGTATGTGGTTTATCAAGAAAATAAATCCTTGTATGGATACTACCAATGGATTTGGTTCTTGCGGAGATGTACCTTTGTGTAAAAACATCGAGAATATGTCTATTCCCAAGTAGGTGTAATCTAGAACACAAAAATAGGCCTTACTATACACCAATTTTGATTCTCACTAGGGAGATTATTTGGTAAATTTCTAATCTCATTATGAACCACAATTAATGGAAAATGTATCTATCACAAATGATTGATTCTAAGGAAAGGATCATCCTCATAGACATCCCCATTCTAAGGAAATAACCAGATGTTTTTCCTAAATAATTTTTTGGCATAACTCCAAGATGAGAAGTTGAATTTTCAATCATTATTAAACATAGAAATATGCCTATATTCATGACAATGTATAGGATTACTATTTTCGAACATGAAGTAACTGGACAAAAAACTACACGAGAATATGTGTACAAAGATCATACACTGATGTGATTCACAATGGAGTGCACCAATCCTCTCTATTAAAAATAATGATGTGATAATGTACCATTTTATTTATTATTACGACCTAAACAATATGAAGATAAATAATATGTCTCACATGCTTCATATTGAGGACTTGTTATATCAGTTAAATGGAGCACAATACATCCCTAAGGGGGGTCTTCAGTCGGGATATTAACATGTAATGGTAAAGATAGAAGATATCCCAAAGGCTTATTTTTGTACAAGGTACGAGAACTATGAGTTCATAGTGACTCCATTCAGATATAATAATTCCCAATAAATCATCATGGTAATTATGAATACAGTCTTCATAGAATACATAAAAAATATTGCAGTATTTATAGATGATATTAAAATATACTACAAAATAATGGAGGTCCATGGGGAACATCGGTGCATCGTGGAACCAACCTTGAGATAGGATAATCTATATGCAACGTGTAACATGTGTGAGTTATGGTTGAAGAATGTTTCATTCATGGGGAATATCATAAAATATAATGGGATATCTATATATAATTCAATGATAAAACAAATTGAAGAAGGGATGAGGCCAACATCCATAAAATATACCCATATTTTCCTTTGTTTAACTCTCTATTATTGTCTATTTGTGAGAAATTAGTCAGGAATGTCAAATCCAGTAACCAAGCTAACTCAAAAGGGAGTAACATTTTCATTGAATTATGTATTTAAAAAATTCATACTCATTTTGAAAAATATGCATATCACTATCATGTTATCACACTACCCACAAGTGGTGAACATTACATTATTTTTAATAATGAATTAAATGAAGTGATTGGGATGTGTGTTGAAGGAAAATGAAATAACATTGCCTACACCTTAAGGAATATTAAAATCAAGGATAAAAACTAACCGATGCATGATATGGGGTAGGAAATTGTGATATTTTCATTGAAAATCTGGTGGGCTTATCTAATTTGGGGAATTGTGATATATATTCTGATAACAATAGCCCCAAATATATATTCACATAGAACGATCATAATATACATCAGTATAGATAGTCATAACTCATAAATGGTTATGAATGTTCAATCCAATACAATCCTTTGAAAGTGAAAAAATCTGTGGATGCTCTATATTGAAAAGATCCCTCAATTATATCATTTGTGATAATTAAGAATATTTATATCTACATTGAGTTGAGGAGTATTGAAATGAGAATCATAAATGATGTAAAATCATCAATCCACTAGAAAATTATTTCTATACTATCTCTTTTGAAATGTTAAAGGATGCAGAAATAGATTATGTGGGAATTCGTAATAATATGGAAACTATTAGAAAAGGAAAATCAACATATTTCAATGTTAATAAAGATTGAATCGTGAGATTTGGGGTAATATTATGTGGTCCATAAAATCATATATTATAAAAGGAACTATTGGTTGATGTATATAGATTGACTTTCTCGATTCACCATGGAATCATAAAGATGTATTGAGATATCTGAGGGAACTGTTAGTTTGATAAAATGAATAAAAAGATAGTTTATTATACATCAATGATCCTAGTATGACATCAAGTGATTACTGAAAGGCATAATTCTAAGGGAATGATTAATCCATTACCCATACAAACACGGAAATTGGAAAACATAACGCAAAAATTTTTCATTGAACATCCAATGACATGAATGGGAAAAATTAATATATGGGTTGTAGAGGATCATCTTACAGAGACTGCACACTTTAGTCTAATTTGAGTGGATTTATGACTAGAACAACTTGAACATATATATATCTGAAAAGTTGTAAGTATACATGGGGTACCATGATAGGTTCAGTCTGATTGTGATTCAGGATTCAGCTATATGTTTTCAAAAACATGCCAAAATGCTCTAAATATTTTGTTAAACTTTAGTATGGCTTATCACCATGAATCTGATGAAATATCATAGCCTAATATCCAATCAATGAATGAAATATTGAGAGGATGTTCAATTTATTTCAACAGAGGATGTGATTAATATCTTCCTCTCGATGACTTCCCTTGCATAAACAATTTCCAATTTAGAATCCAAATGGATCCCCATGAATCCATCAATTAGAATAGGTGGAGAGCACTGACATGATGGGATGAAGTTGGGGGAAAAATTCATAGGGTCCAAAAAACGTTGAAAATTTTGTTGAATTAGTTAAGACCATTTAGTATCACATCATGGGTGCCCATATTTAACAAAAGTTCTACAATTAAAATATTATATGTGACCTAGAGTTTGATATTTATGATATGGTAATCCTTTACATATCTCCATGGATGAGAGTGATGGTATTTGTGAAGACGGGTATTCTTAGTCTATGGTACATCGACAATTTTGAGATTCTTGATAGAATCTGTGTAGTGGAATATCTACTAGCACTCTCAAAAATCATTTATCAATTACATGATGTATTATATGTATCCATATTAAGAAATTAAATACCAAACCCATCACATGTACGGAATCTAAATGTGGTAACATTGGAGAATGAATATTCATATGTGCAGTTGCTAGTGAAGATCATTGATTATAGTGAATGGGTCCTTTGAAATAAGGAAATTCCCCAATTAAAAGTGTTATAGAGAATCAATATTTTTAAAGAAGAAAAATTGGAACCATACAAAGTGAAAAAGTATACCTACAATTCACTATAATAGTTATGGAATAGAGAATTTCAGGTGTGAATTTTCTAAAAGTGCGAAATATTGTAATGATAGGAAATGTTATGAATAATATTACCCTTTTAATTTAATTAAATTTATTACGTTTATAGAAAAAATGTGTTTTTATATTAATTTATTTTATCAAATTCGAATTTAATGGCTTCAAAATATCGTTAACATGGTTAATATCGCCATTGAATTGTGATCTCATGAATTTTATAAATATACGATTTTTAACAAATCCTTTTTAAATATGATATGAATGGAATGGACTATACAAGTAAGACCAAAAATTATAAATCCAATTTCTCATAGATTATGAGGGAGATATAATTTCTTGGATTTTCAATTGACAAATCCCATGATAAGATCCAACAACTTATAAATGAATAAAATGTTTATGGGGGAAGTTATTTTTCATCAATATCTTATCCCAAACCATTTTCATCGAACAACCCCATGAAAGCCCCACCATAACACACCTCACTCATAGGTTGAATGTTAGTATATTAAAGTGATATGTATTGAGATCTGAGAAATATGAATGTATAATTTTTTATAAAATAATGAATATATTTTCATTTTATTAATGTTACATTATTAGTTATTTTTATACTTATTCAATAAAACCCAAATAAAATTTTTGGTTAATATTAAAAATGAATTATGATATCTACGAATTAACTCATTTTTGAACTAAATAATTTTATAATATAATATAGTAAATAGATTAATGTTATTAAATATAAATTATCATATAAATTTTTTGAAGTAAAATGTATTTTATATAAGGTTTCAAAATAATGTAGTTTTTCAAAAAATAGTCATTCAAAAAAATTCAGTTTTTCAATTTTAAAAGTTAAAATAGACATATTTAGAATATTTTAAGATAAATTGATTATTATTTTTCGAATCAAGAGGTTGAAATTATCAAATTGTGAGTTTTTCATAATTTACTCAAATAAATGAATTTCTAGGTAAAAACTGAATCCAAAAAAATATACATTATGTTTTATCAAACCACAATGACCCTTAATTGATGTATGATGTGATATAAATATGATATATGACCATATATATGTTTTTAAATTAATATAATTTGATTTTAAATTTATTTTATTTCTTTCATAAATCCATTATGATTCCTTAAAAAGTTATAATATATTTTATGATTTTGAAATCCATTCATTAAGAGTGTGACTCATCTATACCACACTAAAGGGTATATTTTTACATTTTCATCACTTGTACTTATATAATATTTTCAAAATCACCCATTGTCGAAAAGACCCTGTAAAAAAATAGTTGGATGGTTTGTGGTTTTGATATTTTGTTATATAGAATGTAAAAACAATATATTAATGAAATAACCCACATTTCTTATATAAACCAACCCAATAACCCATTTAAATTTAATAAATATCAATTTTTCACATCCAAAATATCTTATATACACTCTATAACCATGTTATGGTTTCCCAATCTTTCAACAATCCCCTGCCAAGCCTTTGTAGTCAACCATTCATGTGTTGTTTCTTTCTTTTCTCATAATTCATCATGTTACTTTATTATATTATTCATACTTTTTTCAATTACTTATATTAGGAAATGTATTTAGAAGTATATATTATATTCAAATTTTTATCTATATTTTTAGATACCCCATTACCTTCCATCAACCCATATTATGAATTTTTCTGTGAAACCATTATGTAGCCGAAATTGCACTGCACTTTTCCCATAAAAAATAATTCTATAGTGAATAAAATACCCATTTTCTATAATAAAATATTAAATAATATAGACATATAATTATTTTATTTTTCAAAAACATTTAATTATTCCACACTTTTTGATTTTGGAAGAAATTTTTATAACGAATTAATCCAAATACATTTATTTATATGGAACACATAATAATGAGAATGAAATGAAAGTGATAGATACACCCAAAATAATATAGTGCACCAATGTATTGGGTAATGGTTAGTATCATGATAGATCATGTCGCGATGGGGGGATTACATAATTCGTTTATGGGACTTTCTCCACCCTAATTTAATGTATGGTTTATCCTTAACCAATGTTTTTGATGTCGTGTTTTTTGATATTCCCAAATTTCTTTGGTTATGATTATCATGCTATATCATGCATTATTATTCATATTCCTTTTATACTCCACTGATATTTCAATTTTCTAACATGAGTTTTAGTTTTTATTTTATCCTTGTTTATTTTTTTTCTGGGGATTATATCTCAACACATTCTTATGATTTTTCATAGGATATCAAATTCAATTTTATGTATTCATGAGGTTTTTTATTTCTAAAGATGTTTTCAATATAGCTGGTTTCCCTATTTTATGTTATTATGTAATGTACCTAATTCAACAAGATAGTAGAATTTTTGATCAACTAGTTTGCATTTATTTTATATTCATGTAATAATTCATTTATTAATTCGTAATAAAGAGTATGGTTGTTATAGTTGTTACTAGAGAAACAATGTAGTAATTTTGAAGATTATAATTAGAAAACTCTATAGAATGCATTAATATTAGAGAACTCTAGGAAATGATTTGTGATATAAGTAAGTATAAATAAAAATAAAATTTGTTTAGTATATTGTTTTAAGTTTTAAATGAATATACAAACATATCTGGATAATATATGTGGGCATGTTTTTGGAATAGATATACCCGGTGGTAGCAACTCCGAAAAAATGTTTGGGGGTAATCTAGTACAAAACAACGGGACTTACTACACACTCAGAATGAAAATCTTGGGGGATACTCATTGGTAAATTTATAAGCTCATTATAATCCATTTTTAAGAGAAAAATTACCATAGTAATATATCTTAGTAAAAATATCATGGATATCAAATATTGAACCCTTGAAATTCATTAGATATTTTTATAAATTTAATTTTTAAATTATTCATTTAATTTAATTAGAATCCCTTTTATTTGGTTATTTCTATTAAATTACTCATATATATATCTATATTGGATAAATTATAACCATATTCAAAAAGTTAATGGTTAGGTTATCATCCACAGTTCTATGCATTCCCTCGTATCACAAAATTTTAGTAGAACTATTCAAACACCACCATAAATCATGGAAGTAATGATGCTAAAGAAAATATAAAATAGGGAAATTATATCATGAAATATATAAATCTCCTCCTATATCACCATTTATTATATGTAAATCCCAATGAACCTTATCATATTCCATTTAGTAAAATTTGATGCAATTCTGGGAATGGATTATTTTTCCTGATATAAAGATAACATAAAATTCCACATGAAATATATCACTCTCCTAATGGAGAATAGACCCCCAATTATAAACTAGTAAAAGGAGGATGATGAATTTTATTTAGAACCATCATCTCGAGCATTGATATTATTTTACAATGAGAAATTGTATCCTACTCAAATAATCAACTCTAGAAAAGGATCATCCTCGAATACATACATATTTTGCAGGAATGCATTGATGAGTTTCCGATAGAAATTTTTGGACTTCCTCTTAGCATAGAGGATTAATTTTCAATCAAGTTTATACCTGGGGTGATTCCAACAACCAAGATTCCAAAAAATGATGATGTTAAGGGTTCCTGAGGAACTTGAGAAACACTTACATGATAATCTATATAAATTGTTTATACACCCACGTGATTCACCATGTGGTGTACCAGTTATCTTTACTAAGAAAAAGGATGAGTAATTGATCCTTTTAATTGATTATCATGACCTCAAGAAGACTATGTAAGAGAAAAAGTATCATCTTCCTCAAATTGATGACTCTTCAATCACCTACATGGAGAAAAATACATTTCCATGGTTGATCCTCAGTCATTATATTACCTTGTAATGTTGAAGAAGGATGATATCCACAAGAAAACATTTCATACATGGAACAGGAACTATGAGTTCACAATTATTCTTTCGGGACCCACTAATTATCTTGAAATCATCATGGACTTGATGAAATGTTTATTTAGAGATTACCTCAATATGATTGTGGTAGTTTGTATACATGATATTATAATAATCTCCAAAACCATGGAGGTCCATTATGTGAATCAGAGCACTGTTCTATAAAACTTGTGAAGGGATAATCTCTATGAATTTAAAAATATGTGTTTTAGTTCAGGAATGTCTTATTATTGGGGAATATCATCACACGTAATGGGATATATGTGGATCCTTCAGAGATAAAAACAAATTTAAGTATTAGTGAGGCCATAATTTATGACAAATATCTATATTTTTTTGGGATAAGTTGGTCATATCATTGATTTGTGATACATTTCTCAAACATTTAAAACCCTCTTAACAATCAATCTCAAATGGAATTCATGTTTTCATCAAATGATGAATTTGTAGAAAAATACATGGAGTTAAAAATGAGTCTTATCAGTACCCATATTCTCACACTACACACAAGTGGGGAACCTTTCATAATTATCAATAACGCTAATAAAAAGGGATCATGATATTTGTTGATGCATAATTGAAAAATAAATTTTTCATTAGTCAAGGTAGTTGAAAATTCATGAGTAAAACTACCCTATGAATGATATAGACCAGGAAGATGCGATATTTATTTTAAAATCTAGTTGAAATAACTATACTGGGAGTAGTGTGAGATATATATTAATCAATAGGACTTCAAATATATATACACATCAGAAGATATTAATATGGACCAGTGATTATGGTTAGCACTCACCAAGGAACCTGGGAAACAGAAAAAATTAGATGTTACTCCTGGTAGAAGAAATACTACAATTATGTTTTAAATGATAATTGAGAAGCATTCGATCTTCTTAGAATTGAGGTTGATAGACAGGTGAATAATAAAAGAAGGTATATCATCATTCATATCAAAAATTATATCACAAACATACCTTTATTAATTGTTATTGGATGCTTAAAAATATGATGTGCGAAATCAAAAGAAGGGGGAAACTATAAAAAATACGAAATCATCAAATTTCAAAGTTAATAAAAAGGTAATTGTGAGATTTTGTTCAAGACTATGTGTTCCATAAAATCCTATTCCAAGGTAGGAATAATTGAATGATGAACATTTTTTTTAACATCCACAATTCATCCAGGAAACATAACAATGTATTGATATCTTCATGATTAATATTGGTTGGATTATATAAAGAAGGATATCACTAATTTTACATCAATGTTCCGGGTATGACAACATGTGATGTTCTAATGACCCAAACAATTATTAATGAAAATATCTCATGATTTAATTAATCGTATTGTTATATAAAATAGATACATATCAATTCAATATCCTTTATTTTAGGTTTTGGGATTTCCAAATACCATTAATAATTTTATCGTTGATAATATAGTTGTTGAATAGTTATCAATTTATTAGTATATATATAGGGCTATAAAAAATCCAATTTTCAAAGGCAAAAGATGTAATTTCCTGATCCATTAGAAATGCTTTGTATGAAACCCATTTGTCTGAGTTTGGAAGGAGAGTTGCATCACTGGGATTTAGTCCTGACCAGGCCCAAGCTGAGTTTCAACATGTTAAGATCGCACTGAAATTCCTATAGGATAAGTTGATGTTTATAAAGATTACTACCCGAGCGATGTTATCTAAGAGACCCCATGAATCAATCTCCATCTCACAAATATCCATTATTTCATATGTAGGTGTTATAAGGGGTTATATAAAAATACCCTAGAACTATTATTGTTTACATTATTGTTTTATAGAAAAATGAATATAAACTCATTTTATTATAGTATCTCGGTAAATATTTTATACATAACAATTACTATTTTGAAGTAAATATTAAATTAAGATATAAATTCTAAATAATTAATAGAATCTTTAATTAAATAATATTTTAATAAAATATTAATAATAAATTACTTTATATTATATATAAAGGATCATATAATTATTATGAATATAATTGTAATTTTTATTATGTATTGAAACTTGTTTTATGTGAACACCCATGAATTATGGATAAGGTCATTTTTTATTTTAAGAGTAAGAATTCATATTTTTTTAAAAAAAAATTAGATAAAATGAATATTATTTTAACAATCCAGACGTCAATATTATCCAATGGTTAATTCCTCCTAATTTTCTGATAATGTTGAATTTTTGGGTAAAAATTGAATTCCATTTTAATATATAATGTGTTTGATGACATCATAATCAACCAATAGTGATATAATAAAATACTATTAAAGTTGTTTTTTTGTAAAATATATTTCTTCCCTTTAATTAAATGATTTTATGTTTGTTATATTTTTATACAATGTTTTAGTGTACAATCCATGACTTATAAATTATTTTAACATTTTAAAAAGATTACATTGAGTGTGTGACTCAACTCCACATAAGAAAGCCTAATAATTTAATATGTTCGGACATTAACCTTATACAATAATATTTTCAACTCTCCTTTGGAAAAAACCATTGGAAAAACCATGGGATTGTCTGTGGTATTGATTAGATTATTGTGTTGTGTCCAAAACCTAAATAATAAATATTTCGCACAGTTTTCCTATATAAACCCAAACAAGATACTACTTATCTTCACATAAAACCCATAGAGCATTTCCCAACCACATTAATATCTATAAAATCCTCCCAAGGATATCTAATCTCCCAAGAATCCTCTATCAAGCCCCTCCAAAGCCTTTGAGGTCACATTTTTAAATAATGGATTTCTTTCTATCTCATTTTTTGTTCAACATTTATTATGTTGTTATACACTTTTTTTCAATTTAAAATGTTTTGGTATGATTTCATACCTCCCCCATTCTTTATTCTTATTTTAATTATTAAATACACCTTTCTCTCCCATTAATGCCTCCCATATACAATTGTTACCATGTCAATATTCAGTAAGGGATTTTTTCCTATATCCTTTTTATTCATGTTTAATTATATTATAATCCACTTGTTTTTTAAAATATAAATTTTGGGATATTATTTAACACATCCCCATACATCCCTCCTTATTTTTGAATGATTGTAGAACTCTATCTATCTCCTTAATGCCTCCCATGTTCACCCATTACCATGCCAAAATTCTGTAAGTAATTTTACTCTCCTTATTTACATTCAAGATATAATTTTATATAATGAATATAAATTCCATTAAATATGTTGGGAAATTATATTTCATGAACCCTTTACTATCTATGTCATGTATAAATGATGTGATACCCCTTTCTCTCTCTTTAACCCAATTTAAAATTTCTATTTGACATTATTATATTGCTTATTTACACCAAAATTTCCGATTACAAACCATCATTTAAGTTATTACCATAACCATTTCCCTATCAAAGTTATTAATCATTATGAACATGTACATGTTTTTGAGGAATACAATATATGTATTACACATCTCTTATCCCTGAAAAAATTATGATGTTTGATGAATTTATATTGAATGATTCATGTGAACACTTATGCATAAAATGAAATAATCAAGAATGGTGTGCACTGATAGTGGTCCAATGCATTGACTAATGATTAATATCATTATATGTATAGTGTAATGAGGTTTTACACATGAAAATTCATGTGCAATTAGGTTTTACTCATAATTCATGTGTAATGATCCTTGGATCATTCTAATATCATGTTAAATGTTGTTTCCACATTTCCATGATATGATAATCATGTTATATCATGGATTTATGATTACGAACCTCTTCAGCTCCATAATATGACTATTTCCAAACATATACTATATTCTTCATGTTATGCCTTTTTTTCTACCTTAAAAGGATTTTAAGTTCCCCCTTTTATTATGCATGTTCTCATGATATCCCATGTAATTATAAGTATGAAGGAATGTTGTGATCATGTAAAAGATGTTTTTAATAATGATGTTGACTTTTATGTTCTTTGTTGTTATGTAATGTTCATAATTTCCCATGACATTAGATCTATTGATCATAATATTTGACTTAAGTTCATGTTTATTTTAAAACTCATGTTTAAGTGTGTAATAATGATAAGGGTTGTTATAGATGATTGAGAGGTAGAAGTCTAAGCTGATAATTGTACCATTACAAATACCAACATGGAAATTGGAAAACAACACCATAGAATTTTTCATCCAACATACAATTAAATCCATGGGAAATAATGCTATTAAGGCTGTTTTTCATTGTCTTACTACGAATTCACAATTCATTACCTTTCAAAAGGATTCCTATCACACACCAACCTAGGTATAACCTGAGTTAGTCACCTGATCTGGTCTGCCTCATAGCCCGAAGGGCATTCCTGATCCCCATAGGCTGAAAATTAGTATCGGACATTATAATGAAACATGAAGGAATAATTTGACCACTAAATAAAATACAAATAAATAAATATAATCCAAACCATTAAGATGAAAACAAGGAGTAGTGAAAAAGATAAACATTACATAACTCTATTTGACCACATAGATCATCACTGACCTCAAACTGGTGTCACCCTACAACAATCTAATTTGATCAAGAAGAAACACCCAAAGCTATAAAAAAGATAAATTGTTGGTGTCAGTATTCAAATTATGGAGTCATTCCCAGTCAATATATTCTCATATACATTTCCATTAAATATAATATCAAACAATTTCATGTTAGAAATAAAATGTATAATACTATGTTCTCATAAATTTATTCTATAAATGAATCATAGTACACTCCCCTTTATTTATTTAAAACAAAGGTTCTAATCAATAATGATTTATTAACATTAAAGAGATATTTGATGTTTTATTTTACTAAAATAAGAAAAAAAATGTAAAAAACAGATACTTACATTATTTTCCATGAACATTTTCAAACCAACCCATCACTTTGTCAGGGATGTTACACCACACATGGATGTAGGGACAAAAACCGCACAATAATGGAAATAGAAAATACAGGACATGATTAACTATCTAAAAACAAAACCACAATCATATACCTTACGAAACTAAGTGCCAAATTATACGGGACAACAATGGAGGTCAGGAAAAATATTGAACATACTTTATCATTGGCTCATCCAGAAGGCTTTCCCTATTTCATGACGTCATAATTCCCAAACTACCCAATCATCTCCCTACCTAGCCTGGACGATGGGGCCAATTCCATAGTAATAATAACAAAATAGCCCCACTGTATGGGTACTAGCCAGTGTGTAATATAAACAAGTCCATCAATTATTCATAGAATGTTTGATCACTATGCTAGGTTCCCATGTCTAGAATAGAAAATGGGTGAGACAAAAAATGTCAAAAAAGAATCTGGTCCCTTGTACATTCATCATACAGATTCAACACAATCTCAAAAGAATCCACCTGAGTCGCCGTATGGAACAAGACTCTTGTCTTCAAACCATAATAAAACAACATAATCCCCAAACCATGGAAACACCATATTTCCCCAACCAACAATGAGAGGAAACATTCCAAGGAGGGATTTCCAATGAAACCATATTATTTGAAGTGTGAATCGATCCTCACACAACCATCACATGCGAACCCATTTCTTAAAGAGCCACACACATACCACATTGAAAAATTGAAACACATTTTGAACCCCTTTTATGAAACCCAAACAATAATTTTAAATCCAAAACAAATTTAAATAGTAGAATAGGTAATTATTTGAAGAACCTGATGTGAAAATCACAATAAACCCATTTATTACAAAACATTACTAGACTGAAAACACTCGAAATAATGATAGGTAATTTTACATACAATTATACATCAATAATTGATATAAAAACACTATGTGAAATGAAAAAATAAATGATTCATAAATTTAATGGTCAATTAATTGAGATCTTACCATATAGTGGATCCAAAAAGAACATTGTTTCCTTGGTTCTTTCTTTCTAAGAGTTTCTCATACCCCACTAAAAATATGCATCTTATAAAACATATAAGGACACCTAACCCCTATGAAATAACACGTATGGCCATGGATATGTACAAGTTGATAGTTACAAATTTTATTATATGAATATACCCCTTTTCACTGACTTATGTGAAAATTTTCAAATATATAATATGGAAAACATAGCCTCATACACATATATTCACTTCAATGTAATGTTTGGGAACCTACATGTTTATATACTAACATATGAACACACATGCGATTTTCCTTAGACCCGGCATCTTGAAATCCCAATTTAGTGACTAACAAACCATAATTAAAATGAAAAATAGAAATCCATATCCCACGGAATACCATAAAATAAAATTAAACTAAACATAGGTACCTAGATAAAATTTAAAAACCCAAAAAAAAACGTTTAAGAAATACAAATTTAAGGGGAAAACATTTTTTAGTGTAAGCGGTGCCAAATAGACCTTTTAGCTTTTCACACCCCAAAAACCATTACCAAAAAAATTCAAAAACCCGTTTTTCAAAACAATTTGAAATAAAAATTTCTATAAGTATTTTCAATCATCTAACTCTTTTCTACAAACAATGAACCACCATTTTACACACACCGAAACCATTTCAAAACTCACTTTAACATGACTTACAAATTTCATAATGAACCCTTTAAAAAATATCACAATAAAAATAAAACTATTAAAAATAATTTGTTTTCATAGGCCAAGAATGATTCAAAACCACCTGTAAACTAATAAATTCAAAAAATGTCTCAAATCAAATTATTAAGTGCATAATAAGGATAAAATTACAAATATAATTAATTTCATTTAAAACCCAATTTATAATACATTTTCTCTACATGATCACTCGAAAACAGACATCATATTTTCCAAAAAATCCTAAAATACAAAAAAAAGACCATAAAAATAAAAAACAAAACATATCCATTACCCCTTAATGAAAACCCATTTTCATAACTTATGTGTGAAAATACCTATTTTATAGATTTCACACCACACTACGAAACCATTAGACTCAAAACACAATAAATCCAAAATTTATAGGGTGAAAAACCAAAAACAGGTTAACAAAAAATACCTCAAATTGATGGTGGTAGATCGAATTGAAAAAAACTACCCTTCATTCAACAGATGTTTCCGGAGCGTGGACCAAAGGGTTCTAAATGACCATTTACACAACCAAAAACTGAATTCAATAATAACAAAAAATGGGCGGCTCCTTTGAGAAGGGTTTTGACCGAATGAATATGGTGATGGGGGGGACCTAAAATTGGCCCAAGTAAGAAGAAATGCAGATCAACCGACTATAAATCCATGATATTAAGTGAATCATGTGAGAAACCAAGGATATGGTCAATAAGGGGGGGGGGCAGGGGGGTCAGGAAAATGATAAGGGTTCTCACCAATGGTCTCTCGCAAGAAGGAAATGAAGAAGGGGGAGGCACCATGGAAGGGGTATCTGGAGGGAGATACAAAAACAGATGGGATAGGCACGAGGGGGTTCTCTAGTGAGGAGGTATGGGAGAAGGATTACAAGGGTAGAAAAAAAGGTAGGGGGAATGGGGAGATGTGAAATAGGGATAGGTAAGAGTGAAATAGAGTTGTAGGAAATTAAATCCATAAAAAATATATTAAAAAAAATAATAATCATTTCAAAATAAAATTATTTTCCATATAAATAAAATAACATTAATAATAATTTAATAAAATTATTAGTAATAAACATTTATTAAAAAATATTAATAACACATTTACTAATAATATTTTTATTTTATTCATGAATAATATTATTTCAATGGCTTTAAAATTTTATTAAAATTATTAATTTTAAGTAGTGGGTAGCAGCAAGGTCACTAGGCCCGACCAGAAAATTTCATTTAACTGCCCAGTGACTGTGCACTAGCCCAAATCCCACCAAAATCATTTAACATAACAAATTTAAAACCAACAATCAACTCGAACCTTGATGAGGGAATCCAAATACATGAAATAATAAAATAAAATAATTATAATGGTTGGGGCTTGACTATTCAACTAACTGATTTGGGTGCATTTAAACAAGGTGCATCTTCATTTTGAGGAGCCTAATTGATTAGAACTCCACAATTAATCCTCCATGGCACGGATTAGTGATCAAGATGGGTAACCTTCAGGATGTTTCGCCAGGTGTGTGGGAATGAGGACAATGAACAATAGAAAAAATATGTGTTGGCCTGTGGGGATAGTTATTAGTCGTAAGACTTGTTGGGAACATGTGTGGGTGCCAGGGTGGGGACCATGTTTCTGTGGGGGAATTGGTGGTACCCAGTGAGCCATAACCCAATGACTATGTTAATTTTGGGTGTCTCTAATGTCAGTGGGGCACAGTTGTTACATTTGGCATCAAAGGATGAACCCAGCCCTAAGTGTGGCGCACTTCCTAGGTTGATATGTTGGGCCCACATCAAGGATGTTGTGTTCTATGGGGGGTTAATTTGGCACCCTCAAATTATATAGGGTTAAATGACTAAATTATATGATTCTTTTCAATAAGGTTCATTTTCCGTTTCTGGTGCCTACATGAATAAAACTCTATTGTTAAGCATGATTGGACTCGAATAGTGATTTATATTATTGACCTCCAGGGAAGTTTCCCTGGGTGTGTGTGAGAGAGGACAAACCACACTTTAAAGGACATGTGTTTTCCTATGGGTACAATCATAACTCAGATGTCTCATTCGAGAAAGTGTGTGGACCCTAGGGTGGGGACCACTTGTCTAAATTGCAAAAAGTTTTACCTGGCATTTCAGGACCCAATGACCATGATGTTAATATGGGGTGTCTGTTCTGTAAATGATGCCTAGTTTCTAATATTTCTCACAAGATCAGCTAATATAGTTATATATAAGAAAATTGGTAATTCTATATAGACTACCATTATTGATTTTTTTTAATTGAGATACGATATTGACATCTTTGTTTTGTAGATGTCTCTAACATGTACTAAACAATTAGATTAAATTCAATACATCATATCACACTAAAAATGATGTAAAATCTGAGTGGACTATCTAATCACTTGATGAAATTTTGAGATCAAAATCAATTGATTTCATGGAAGGATGGGGTCAACATATTTATTTGGTCGAGTTCACTTACAATAAAAGAATCCAGTAGATCTTTCAAATGGATCCCTATAAATCCATTGATTGAAATAGGTTCATAAACACATTATAATGGGTTGAATTTTGGGAACAATAGCTACTAGGTCCTGAAATTGTCGAGGAAATTTTCTAAATGGTTAATCCTATTCATCACGACATCAAGGCATCACAGAGTTTACAATAGAGCTATGATGAAAATCATCGATGTGATAAAGAGATTGATGTTGGAGACATGGTATTTCTATGAATATATCCATGGAAGAGCATGATGATATTTTTGAATAATGGAAAGATATGCCTAAGTTAGATCAAATATTTTGAGATTCATGAATGCTTCAGAGTAGTGTCCTATAAACTAGAATTCCCATTGTACCAATATCATGTAATTGATTTAATATATGTCTCCCTATTGATAGAGTACATACCCGAACCATCACATGTAATCAATCTAGAGGTGGTATCATTGAGAAAAGACCATTCCCACGAGGAGTATTCAGTGAAGATATTAGATCTTAGAGAAAAGTTCATATGAAATAAGAAAATATTCTTAGTTAAATTTTAATGGATAATCCACATTTTTTAAGATGCAATGTGGGAACCAGTGGAAGTGATGAAGTAGACTTAACCTCATCGGGTACAGATTGGGGAAAGAAAATTAGGTGGGAAAAATTTATAAATGGTGGGAATATTGTAATGATTCAATCATTAATGAAATAAATCCCACCTTTTGTATTAAATATATGTATCTTGGTTATAAAAAATAGATGCACTTCTTTAGTTTTATAATATCCAATCAAATCTTATTGACAGTTAGGTATCATTAATATTGATTATATAGTCTATAAATATTAATCAAATGGATAGTCTAATGTTAGGGTTTTTAACAAATCCATTTGACACAGACAAAGGGATTGGTGGCCTCATCCAATCAGATCACACGTGTAAAGCCCATCTATTGAGCTTTAGAGGGAGATAAAATTTCAATGCTTTTCTCTTGACCAATTCCAATATTATATCCAATAACATAAGACTGGGAGATATCATTTATTAGATAACTTAAATCTGATCGAGATCATGACCCAAATGATGTTTTCCCAATGACCCCATGAAATCCTCACTATCACGGACCTCACTCCTGTGGAATATTCTGGTGTTTTAAAGTGATATATATCATGACCCTTGAAATAATAATATTCAATATATATATAATAATGTATATATTTTCATCATATTATTGTTACATTAGAAATGATTTTAATTATGATTTAAAAAATCACAAATAACATTTTTGGTTAATATTCAAATTCAATTAAGATTTCTATGTTTTGATGGATTTTTTATACAAATAATATATTAATGAAATAATATAATTAATTATTTTTTATTAAATATAAATGATCATATGATTTTTATGAAGTCAAGATGTAATTTTGATGAGGGTTAAAAATGTTATTTCTCAAAAACCATAATTTTTAATATATGATGGTGTTTATTTTAAATTTAAAATATAAAATATAAATATATTTATTTACAAAAATATAAAATTAATTTTGGAATTTTGAAGTAGAAATTATCCAATTGTGATTTTTCATAAATTTTTTTAGAAAGTCGAATTTTTGGTTAAATATTAAATATCATATAAATATCCCTTGTGTTTTATGAAATTACTATGAAACCAAAGTTATGCAATATGTTATATAAATAGGTTCAATGAAAAATATATATGTCAACATAAAATATGGTGATATTAATTTTAATTGATTTATTTTGTAAAGATATTACAAATCCTCACTGATTTATAATATGTTTTATTATTTTAAAACACATTCATTAAGTGTTTTACTCCCCTCCACATCACCTCGAGTAATATATTAATATGCTCAGCCCAAGGAATTATAAAAAATTTAGTCCAATTACCTTTTCTTGAAACCATGGTTATAAACTAAGGGTTGGTTTGTGGTTTTGGATATTTTATTTTGTAGAGCCCGAACAAAATACCCCCATTTATTATATTAACCCTCCCAATATCCAATTTATATTCACTAAAACTCCATTTGTAATGTCGACACTCATCCCACTACTCCTTATACTACTCCCAAGGCTCCCAAAGCTTCCATGAATCCCCTACAAAGCCTTTTCAGTCATAAATTCAAGTAAGGGGTCTATACTTTCTCCTCCTTTTGGATGATACATTGTTATATTACACATTCTCATTCCAATTACATATGATAAGAAGAGTCATTATATGTCTATATTACATTCCATTTCATATGTAATGTACGAGATAACCCTTTCCCTTTCATCAACCCATTTTATAAATTTTTATTTGATGTTGTTATGCTACCGAAATTTTACCTCAATTTTCCATTCCTAAAAAATTGTGTTGTGAGTAACATACCCATTTTATATCATGGGTATTAACCTTAATATATATTTTATTCATTGATTCAGTAACAATGTGGATTTATTCTACAATCTTTTATCATGGAATACATTATTATGATTAATGAATACATGTTGATAGATCTATCTGGCACACTAAACCACGAAAGTGAAATAAAAATGATAGGTGACCCTAACATATATAGTGCTCAATTCATTGGGTTATGGTTAGTAATATCGTACATCACATTGGGAATATAATATTAAATGATTATTTTATGCGACTTACCCATTATGATGTCTTGGATGGTTTAGCATTGAACTATTTTTATGTTGTAATTTTTAATGTTGATTCCTCATTTCCCATGTTATGATTATCAAGACAAATCATTTATTTTTATTTTTATTCCTTTTTTGATCCATTGATCTACCTATTATCTAATTTTTTTGATCTTCTTCATGTAATTCCTTTTTTATTTCCATAATGATCATTATAGTACGCCAAATTCTTATGTTTTTCCATTTCACTTCCCTGTAGTTTTATGTCAGAAGTGGTTTTTTGAGAATGTTAAATAATTTTTTATTAATTTTGTTGTATTCCATGTTTTATGTTGTTATGTAATAAACCTATTTCCCAAATAAAATTGATATCACAGATAAATGGGTTATATTCAATGTTGTTATATTTAATATAACAAATATTAATGTAATATAAATATAATGGTTTTCATAAGTGTCATGTACTGCATTTGGAATTAGTAGATTTTTGTTTTCCGGAAATATGTTTTATTGGAAATTAGATTCAGAAGGATCACTTCGATAGTGGGAATCGGGATATGGAGGATTTATCAATTGATGTTGAACGAATGAAGGATAATGTTGTCTGATGTGACTCTAATATTTTAAATAATTGAAATGATTTTTATTTGGAGTAGGAAGTTAAGGGTAATGAAATAACTGATCACTATACCATAGGGGAATATGGTCTTTCTATCCAATATTATAGGTAGGAGATAATTTATCCATGTGGGGTTGGTTTGATTATCTAATCAATTGATCTTGTTTTTGAAGGTATGTGTTCTAAGGATAAAATACTATATTAATCTCTATTGTTCTAGGAAAACATGAGGGATCATCTTTTAGGTATGGAGATGTGTCATATGGGTGACCGAGTGAGGTATAGATTCCAAAAAAAATTAATAGTTATAGATAAATGATATAGTGGAAAAATGTGGTTAGGGATTTATCATCCACTACAAGTTGTATCACATGTAATTTCACCTTATTCATCCTGTTAAGCACTATGGACTGATTCTCATTGACTTATTTAAATTGATTATTTGGTGAAGTATAATTTTTTTCCTTTTTTTAATATTTCTTATAAGTTCATGACCATATTTAGGTGTTTTTTTCAACATTATAAATTCTATTTATTGCTTCAATTAGAGTTTTCTACATATCCAATAACACATCAAAGATGTACTGGATCAGAACTTATCCAATGATTAATTGGTGTGGTAATATTTATTCAGGATTTTAGAACTTATACTTCTATACATGGATTTATTCAATTGAAAATTTATTGATACACTATATTTTGTTTTGGAATGAATTTTTTGGGAAGGAGGAATGATTTTTTCCTAAAATGTGATGCTTGATGTCATTCCATGTGTTTATGAAACTAGGTGGGTGGTAGTAGAGACTTGATTAGAAAGATTTTGATAGGGATAAATATAATGATAAATGTTTTATTTAATCTTTTTAAACCCCTTGATTTATTATATAAGATCTTTTGAATTAAAACTCTTTGTTGTGAAGAGGTAGATCCTCACTGGTGGGCACATTAATATGATGATAAAGATGAATCAAACATGATTGGATTCCAAGATATTCCACGATGTTGTGATACTGAATACACTAAGGTTTGTACATTATATCATGCTAAGAGATTTTTTAGGATTTTATTCCATAGAATTTAGTCATATTGACATCAATTGAATTGAAAATGAATGGGTCAAAAGTATTTTGATTATCCCTCATGGTCCTCCTAATTCAATGATGAGTTTTTTTTGATTTTGAGACAAAAAACATGAGAGATGATTTAGAAGGTTATGGGAAATTCCCACACATAATGAACAGATATATAAGGAGGAAATTTTTTGTGTTCTATTTATTTTCAATTTTTTTTCAAATATAAAATCCCCGAAAATGTTATCGAACCACGACCATCATTAAATTAAAATACAATATTTTATTAATATATTTTAATGTCAATTGTTGTTTTTTCTATAGAGTGTCGGGTTTTTATTGATATTTTGAAAAATAATTGTTTGATTAATTTTAAATTAATAATTAAAATAATATTTTGTAGAGTTCATTAATGGGGATTTAAAATTATAAAACTCTTGTGCCATTCAATATATTTCTTTATATAAACAACCACTTCATGTGTTGAGTTTCATTAAAATTCCCAATTGATTGTGATTTAATCCAAACATCAACTAGGTTTCTAATAATTTTCAATAATATTTGATGAATGGTTCAATATTTAATAAAGACATGTGTTATTTTGGTTAAAAAAATCCATGTAATCCATAAGTCAAACAATAAATATATCTAATCCATTATATTATTAGTTAAACATGCACAATACCAATTTAAGGAATATTACATGAGAGAAATCTATCAATCAATTAACATCCACAAATTGTTACTTACCCAAATTGAAGAATTAATAATCTATTGAGATGGATAAAATTATATTTGGTTGTGATTTTGGATATATGATATTAATATAATAAAAAAAATGGGGAAGGATAAGAATGGTACACCTAACACAGACACAAATGGTAAAGAGAGATAAACACATAGTTTGTATTGAATGTGAATGTGATGGAGGGAAGGGATTTCAAAATAATTTTTGTTTGAAAATTTATAATTCACTACTCATGTTGTATAAAAATGTGGTCATTTGACAAGGATTTGATTAATATATTAAAAATTAAAATTGAACCACATATTATATTACAAATGATGGTGAACAAAAAGAACCTCAAAGAAATAGTGGATGAGAGGTATCTCAATTATAAAATTAACTATGAAGGTCCAATAATTACTTTTGAATTGATATTGTCTTCTAATTCTACATTTTTTCTAACTTTACAACCTCTTGCATGGAGAAGACGGAAATGTATTTATAACATAAAGTGTTGGACTGTTTGACATCCATAACATCCCTTCATGTTAGATTGACCATTTGAGCATAAACATATCTAAATATCAAGAAATATTATTCATAAAATTTATATAAATGTACTTTTATATCACACTATTTATATTTAGAATCCATTGGATATTATGATCCAATGTAATTTTTATTTTCAAAAAACCATGTGCTATTTATAGAAAATATAACGAACATTTTCATTGCTTAAATGGGAGTGGGATATAGACATGGAAAATACTTACATTTTAAATAACTATATTCTAAAATGTTCTCCTTCTACGTCTGAAATTCCTATCCAAAAAATACCAGGTCAGTTAGACTAGTGTATTACTAGAAAAGTCAACAAATATGGGTTTCTCTTCATTCGTGGATGAATTGTTATCTAGAAATTCATGCATGGTTTGTGCCATATTAAAGTTAAATATGGAATTAAAATTTTTATATATCTTTTATATTGATGTTATTGAATTTATTATTCTATTTCGTAATATTTGGGATTTTGGATTGGTCCTCTAAATTCCATCTTTATGGATGGTCCGATTTTCATAACAGATTTGGTGGTGGATTTTTTGTATTCAATATGGACTATTAGATATCCACATTGACCAATTATACAGATGAAATATTTATTTTAAATTGAGCCATATAGACTAAAAAATAACAACCACATCATTTGGATTATTATGTTGAAATATATAATCAAAATATTAAATTATAGTGTAATATAAATAATTCCAAAAATTCCCACAATATATGTTTATTCTTTGGATAAGAACATTGGATTTATATTAAACAATTTTAGTGAAATTTGTGTTTCATTCATCAGCTAAATTGAATCTCACTGAATGTACTAATTAACTTATCACCCCTATATTAATATAATAGTTTTCATCAAACTTATATGTTTTCATATTCATCTTTAGAATATAAAATTTCAATTTAAAAAATTCAATAGGTTCCTTGGCCTGTTAATAAAACTCAATTCCAATTAACTCTATTAACCAATATATCCAAAACCATACCAAAAAATACTAATAAATATAGTTTCCTACTTTAATACTCAAACTTATCTAATACCATTTTAACTTTTATTAACCCAAAAGACCCATATTAGGCCTATATAAATCCCAATGTGCTGTCCAAACCCCATCAGTAATTTTTTATTCACTAGAATGAATAAAAAACAATGAATGTAGCACATATGAGATAGAAAAGACAATAAATCTGAAAAAAAACAAAGATATTTGGAATATGATATAACATTATTATAAAAATATATATCCAACTATAGTAATCATAATTTATTCCAATAACAAAAAGCACAATAAAATATTATGTACTCATTATGATAAATTAAAAAAAATCAACACCATCATTCAATGGTAATTATAATATTAAAAAAATATGACATATGAAGTCCACATCCTAAAAATACAAACATGAAAATACTCTAAAATTAATTGAACATGGTTCATCTATACAACATAACTACTGGATCAATGTCTGATAATGTCACCTATGAGCTATGTTTCATTTCTATAAACACAACAGATGTGGCAATAAAGCACGAGTGGCAGTGGATATACAAATAACTAGTTTGATACCAAGTGAATATATTTATGAAACATGATAATAAGTTTTACCATATATGTTAAATCCAAATATTTTGTAATAGAATAAGTCATTCATGTTTAAGAAGGATGTATGTCTTAAAATATTGTCTCCACAAAATATCTATGCTAAAAGAAACATGAATTACCTAAAGGGCAACTAATCCTAGTGAACATGATAAAAATAACATCCTCAACATTAAAATCATCTATACGAAAGTATTATGGGGGATCCTATTCATTACTAAAGTGTGAACCCCTGTTGAGGGACCCATACATATGGTTTGCAACTACTTCCGTGGGAATTTATGTTATGTGATAATTGTACATGTCGTGTATTCTCTCTACATTTTTTTGGAGTATTTTAAGTACGTTATCATGTACTAGAATTAATTCATGAGTATGGTCACCAACACATATGAAATTTTCTAATGACCACATGGAATTTGGTGATAAGAAATTTTCATAGAGTATACTTAGGTATAAATAATGGCATGTGGTCCTCGAATACATGATGTGTGACATAAGGTCACACCCCATGTAATATTTAAAAGTGCACATAACGTCCAGTGTTGTAAAATGTGATGGAAACTCTATCTGACATAGAGCAATACATGTCATGTAGTTAATATTTCACATTTTAGAAGCATCTCATCACTTTCTTCCATGATGAATACATCTCTATATCATCCACCTTCTTATGAGTCTTGTTGTCCAGTCTAGTTTACTACACCTAAAGGCTGCTACCATACATTCTAAAATCTACATCAAAGTGTACAATTTTTCCATTATTCATCCTCACCAATGATATCATCTGCACCATTGAAATCGTACTCAATCCTTTTTGAGACCCATATCTCTCACCACTGGCCCATGTAATCCTAAATCTGCTAGCCAAACATTTTCATTAAAATGCATTATCATAATAATATTATTGTGAAGAGGTTACAAATGATAATTTTTGTGGTTATTTTAAAATTAAACCACCCAATGTAGAGGATTTATTCATGCTTGACACAGGAAATTAGCATGATATTTCAGTCAATGATATTAAATAATGAATAAATTTTATATTTTATAGGGTATTAGTGTGATTGATACATCTAAATTATAAAAATAGGGGTTTAATAATAAAAAATAACTAATGAAAACATATTCCAAATTATTTACTTAGTAAAAAGATTTTTTTTGGATTCATGAATTTATCAAGTGGAATTCAAAAATTAATAACTAAAACACACATAAATTTTATTAAGAGTTAATTATTTAGGTTGAATAAATAAAATAAATCATAAATGGATTTAATTAACACCAAAATTATCAAAATAAAATTCATTAGAGGGATATATTGATGATTATAGAAATATAAAAAATAATATTTTTTTATGAACCAACATTGAAAAAATGGGGCCCGAGATAACATATAACTTCTCTACCATAAGGTGTTAACATTGAATCTATGCTAATCTCCTCTTAAATTCTACTTCCCCCAATATAATACGGTAGAACAAACACAAAATTTTTTTCTTTTCATTAGGGAAAATACAGTATATGTTTGATCATGACTCCTATAGATTTTTTCTATAGAGGATAAAACATCTCTTAATTTTTTACCCAATAAAAATCGATTTCATTCTACAATACCCACTACAAATTTCATATTTAAATTCCATCACCAATTCAATTAACATCCATAGTTAGACACACTATAAATATGAAACAACAAAAATCACTACTATTTGGCCCCATCATTTCCAATCATATACCAAAACAACACATTAAAATACATTATCATTCTAATGTAACAATTCAGTTCTTCAATATTATAAAAACTAGATAATCTATCATCAAGGAATATTAAAGAAGTAATATAAAAATTATACATTATATAGGAAAAAAATAATATTGAACACACCAATATTGTCTAAATTTCAAATGAAGTCTCCTTTTAGGAGCTAATTACTATTTTCATGCATGAAGTTAAAAATAATTTTTTTAAAGACGTCTTATCAAAAATAAGAATGATTAAACTCTATAACAAAATATGTTAATATTTTTCTAACGTATTAAACAAATATATTATATATACATAGTAAACTATTATGTATATGAATTATTATTTTATAACCCACATAAATTTTTATCACATATTTTGGTTAATGATATAAATTATATCCTTTTAAAATTATACATTATTTGTGACCCTTAACATTTTATCCAATTTACATAATTAATGAATTCATTTATTGAGGGAATTATCATAACATGAAATTTAAAAATATTTTTCAATAATCATCAAACACTATAACACATTCAGACTTTAATAATGAAAAATCATTATTTAATGGTGATGAGTATACAAGTATATATTTATAGGCTATATTGGTAAATATATAATCAATATATCATAAAATATTACTAATTCATAAAAATATGTGAGGAAAACTTAATAATTACAATAATAATATGTTATGAACTATATAGCCTAATGGTGCTCAGTTATTGATTTATCCCACATTTGATTGTTCTCACTCTAAAATTTAAATATTCATTGATAATGTAGGAATATTTTGACCAATTCATTTTTGTTAATGAATATATGAATACAGAAATAGGTTTCAATCAAATATTTTCATATTAGTATTCCATCATAATCTTTTAGGCTTCATCTATATTACAAAATAAATTATTTATATGAGTAATTATTAGAAGATAAAAATTTAATTATTATATATTTTAGTTGATGACATTATTAATGAATAAACATGACATATTTATTTCATCCAATAAAATGATATCCATCAACTAAAATAGTCTAAAGACCCTGATATTCTTATCTATAAAACATTGATTCATTTGTGGAATTTATGTATCTTATTTTACCTGAATCCAAATATATATATATATATATGTGTGTTTTTATATTATCACAATTTGAATAAGGTATATCATTAACTTCAAAAAGTATATATTTATATAGATTATGAAATTATGTAAATATCAAATCACTACAACGATTCCTTTAATTAATGTTATAAAATATAAAAATGATGATAAAATGATAGATTTCATATAATCTTGATATCGTTGTTTTTTATAACACTTTACAATAGCTCAATAATGTATTTTTTCTCAATGGTTTCCACTTCCAAATCATCAATCAATTCCTTTAGTCAATCTTATTTCATATATCGAAAAACATAATTCTCATAAAATCTTGAATTATATTATATTTATCACGAGTAATTCGATAGATGTAATATGGATTTAAACCATTCTAAATTAAATGATATTTATCTCCATCGATACACTTTTCTCAAATTCAAACAACAAGATCATGGAAAATATATTTTTTACTATTAGCATTCCATTATGAAATCTTCAAGAAATTATCAACCCTTATCTCATATTTATAACTCAATCTCTAGGAATTTTTCCAATTATTATTCATGATCACCTATAAATACATATCAAACAAACCAATTTAATTTTGTAATTATTAAATAATTATATAATTTAAAAATTATTAAAAATATTTTATTCTTTATAGAATAACAAAAACAAAATTAGTAATAAGAAAAATTAAAACCATGAAAATATTAACAGTCATAAAACTAATAATAATAATAATATAAATTAACATAAATATGTTAAATATATAATAATATATATATTACAAATTTTGATAGATTTAAATGTTTTACAAATAAATTGTTGAATAATATTTATCAAATCATTATATATATATATATAATTTACAATATATGAGGTGTTGCAAATTCCATGTGGGAATTATAAAGCACCGACCCCTGCTACACAGAGTCGGTGCATTATTACATAACATTGGCATGATACAAGGAAATAATGTCCCAAAAGACCGACCTGTTTAACAGTCTTGGAAATACATTACATACATCAACATCACATTACAATTTCAATCATAAACTACATCATAAATATTTCTTTTAGAACACTATTACTCACTTTTATTATAGCCCTTCATATCAGTCATAATACAATTCTTGGAAAACATTAGAAAATAAAACATATGAAAGGGGTCAGCTTAGTTGCTCAGTAAGGGTAAATAATTTAGCGGAAGATTATATAAAAAATAGGCATAGTGAATAATTGAAAACCCATTCCTTTACAAATAATAATCATGAACACTTTAGGACTGTGATATGAGATGAGTAAATAATTCAATAATAACACATAGTCATGGGTATTCTACTTGTTGAATAACCACAATAACCATCAATGTTATTTTCATAATGAGGGAATGTATAATGCCAAACATTAAAAAAACATTTTTTCAAGGCCTAAGCCAAGTTGTATAAAAATGATTAAGTCCTAAAAAAACCATATATCCAATTAGAAATGGTTTTGTCCATATCCACATCTAATTTCCTAATAATAAGTACTGATACATCAAAGTGATTTAGCTGGCTCCACCCATCACATACTATGTCCAATACATTCCTCTAATAAAAAGGTTGAAACATAACATAAACATTCATATTATAACTAACATACTAACAGTCAATATTTTATCCATAATCCTAGAATGGTATAACAATAACACATCCACAACTAAATGTATCACAAAACCTTCAGTACAATATGGATGATATTTATCGTAATAAATCATATTCAAACACATTTAAAGTCATTCTATGGATTATGACATAGATGAAAATGATTTGTAAAACTCTTTTAGAGAAATATAAAATTTCCATGATAACATCTAAAAGTCAAAAAAATTTAGAAAGTAAGGCATTTAAATAAATTTTTGAATCAATGTTTTCTATATTACTTTGAAATTTTTGAATGGAATTACCATTTTTAAAACATTTAAGTCCATATAAATAAATCCATAAAATCCCTTTTATAAACATGGACATTAATTAGAATTATTTAAAAGATTAAAATTTTAAAACATTTAAAATTATTTTTAATAAAATATTCCCTTATATATAATCCCTTCGATAACAATTTTATGAAACATGGACATGTGAAATAATTGTGTCCTAGTAAAAACTTACCCATAAAAAATCTCTAATAATAATGACATTGAGGAATCAACCATTACCTAGTATATTCGTTTTGTGAAGGGTACGTTTAACATTTTGTATAATGAAAATAGTAATTTATTAAATTATACCATAACCTTATTCATATTTATTATATCATACATAATTCAGTTAGGACTTTATACTACCCATTTAATAATGATTTCCATCTTAAATTAACATATTGGGTAATAACTTCTTTCTTTATCGTACGTGTTTTGACTTGTAATTCTTGGTCATATCATTTAGATAATGATTTAAATACATTAAGAATATATAAATTTATTTATATATCATATATATTTAGAATATAAATATTTATAATATATAGATATATGAAATTAATGACAACGTTTATGTGGACTGTGGGCCGTATGTACACATAAACACTGTTTCCGATTTTATATCAAATTGAATGGAAATAAGTGAATAAAATATATGAAAGTAAATATATACATATATATATATATATATAGTAAAATTATTATATAATATATTACATACTTATTAATAATATATATTGTTATAATCATCGTTGAATAGTGGACGAGGGACTGAATCTCATCACGCCGCGGAGACGGTAATCTGTACGTATGCACGAGTGAAAATATCATTATATTGATGGGAAAATCATATATAATTATATGGTATATGATATTTACAGAATAATTAAAATTTTATATTTAATATTTAGATCAGTTATACTCATTATTATACCCATCCAATTAATGTAGGGTTTGAATAAAAAACTGCACCACTACGTAGAGACGGTAAGCTGTATGTATGCATGTATGGTGAAATTATAATTATTATGATGGATAGAATAATGAATAATTTTTTACAATTATTATAATAACATAAAAGTATATAGAAGATATTGGAGTTATTATTTTATTAATGAAACAATAAAGAAATAGGAAGTGAAAGATGAAAAATAACATTAAAGAGGTGATGAAATATTTACATCTTCATCTGGTTCTTCCATTTTATTTGATCAAAAGGGATTCTTATGTTGTATTAATGATCTTAATAAGGACTAAGGATTTAAGGGAGGAATTTTGGGGGGATATTTGGTTAAAGGAATTCTTTTCCAAAAAACAATGGATGTGTGAATCTAAGAGAAGGGGATGTGTCCTTTTATATGAGAGGGGATGGTCACTTTAGGAAAAGCTAGAAACATTATTTAATAATAAAATAAATTTCTTTTTCTAATGGCTCCAAAATAAATTATTTAATTGATAAGGTGGTTATGGGTAGAAAAAATCTCAACCAATAGTTTTTAGATGGGTTTAAGTCATCATATTAACAAAAAAAATTAGATTTAACTCTTAGTTAAATAGTTTTACATTTACCATGTCTCTCTGTATTTTTATATTATATGGTTACTATGCTTAAAAAAACAATCCAAGAGATCCCAATGTGTTTCATTATTAATATATATAACCTTATCTAAGTCATATGGTTGATACTAACATTTTTTTTGAATATTATATAAATTAATAATATAATATTTGTTTTAAAAACTCAATTATGTCAATTATGACACTAATTAATATTTTATTTTTTTGCAATGAATAAAACATTATCAAGTAGAATAAAATTTATTCCACCAAGAATAACATCTCATATTAACCTATTAAATTATTATAATTCATCTGAAGGATCAATTTATATTTATTTTGATATTTATAATATCAATTATGTTAATATTTCATTAATAAGGTAATTACTACATCATCATTGTGTCATAAATAAATAAAATTATATAATGTCTAAAAATTATAAATAAAATACAATTATGTATAAAATATTTTTATATATCTTATTAATATTAAATATCTAATTTATATTGTTTTTAACATAATATTAAAAATGGTTTATTTATTAAACATTGATTTTAACTTTTTAAACTCTTATTTAAATAAAAAACATTAAATGTCCTAATCTAATCCATGTGGACATAATAGGATAATATTTTATTCCTAAGGTTGTTTTTCATTGAATTTTACATATCCAATATATTTTATAAATGGGTTAGAGTAATTATAATATCATTTTTACCCTTAATTACCCTATTTACTTTTACAGAAGTAAATAAAAGTAAAAAGATACTACTCAAAAAAATATATCATCTTATTGAACCACATTTTACATAATGATGTCAATCATGCATCTTTTATTTTTGAAATTAAACTCACAAGAACCTATAGAATTATGTATTATGCAAATTTGAAAATCCTTCTAGAATGTGGGTAAAAAAGGATAAAAATTTCAATAAATTTTTATACATCTAATTTTATAATAAAATTATTCCAATGAATTAAATATAAAATATAATGGTATTATATATAAATTTTGACTTAAAATATAATTAAATTAAATAAATGATTATTAAAGGAAAAAGTCGATGTTAAATAATAATGCACTGTTTTTCACAATTCATAAAAAATTTATAGTTTTCCTAGAAATACCAAAACTTTTCCCTAAGATAATCTAGAAATTATGAATTCAAAAATAAAGACTATTTTACCAAATTCAAAACATAGAGGTTTCAATTTGTACTTTAAAATGAAATCTTGTTGTCAAATCCAAAATGTGGGTTTTTAAAAAATGTAAAAACTATGAAAAGATTGGCATGTGTTTATGTCAAATTTAAATGTGAAATTATTTATAATGAACAAAATATTATTAAATTATAAAAATATAATCTAATTATACTTCCAAACATTTCAAATGAATACTTTAACAGTTTAAATTATTTCAATTAAAAAGGTTTTTTTTTTCAATTAAAACATAGTATTTTTCAATATTCATCAAAATATGAAAGTTATTAGAAAAGTACAGAAAAAATTACCAACTATATATTTATATCCCGCTTCTAAATAAGAATTTTATTTCATCATATTTAATATAAATGTTTAAAATATCTCATTAAAAAAATCACCATTTTTTATGGTAAAATTACATTTTCCAAAAATACTTCATTTATCTGAAAAATTAAAATTTTCATATATTATGTCTCAGAAAAACAAAATTATAATGTTAAAATTATATAGGATATATAAAATTTAGAATGTCGTTAATAATATTCATAAACTTATTTTTGAATGGCTAGTTTGGTAAGTCGTAGTGCACTCAAATACGGTGTTGCGTGTATTGCATGTTATTGAAATAATTTGAAGAGATAACATACTATGAAATCTTTGATTATTACATTATACCCTCCTTCAATAAATTGTGTCCTTACAATTTGAAAAAAAATTAAATAAAAGGTTAACATAGAAAAATACCTTTGTGGAAACCTCACATCGTAAATTGGGTTAATAAAATTCAGTCTTAATAACAGGAAAAGGGAAATGAAAAATTCACCCCTAAATAATGTTCTCGATTAGGATAACATTGATGGATATTAGAGACACATAATTGGAGGAAAACGTAAATATTTATAGGTAGTGATTGAGGAAATCAATCACAAACAAGTGTCAAATTTACATTCTCAAAGACGTCAACCTATAATGATATATATATCATTGGTTCAGAAAAACATAAGTTATTAGGATAACACATTTTTTCTTTTAATATGCCTTCCCTAATGTTTAAGAATTACATTTTTCCTACAATAAGTGGAAAAAATATACATGATAGGTAGAGTTTCATCATTCATGTAATTCTTATTACAAAATCATCTTTCTCTCAAAATAAAAATAGAATTCAAAAATACTCTATTTATCCTAATCGTATAGGGTTCCAAAAATAATGAATTCATCTTTAATTTGTTAGAATATTAGAAAAAATACATTATAAAAAATGGAAATTACATATGCCAGTGGTGGGGGATCCACCCTTGTCTCCCTTTGGTTTCAGGTTCAAGTATTGCAGCCTTTCCAGACGCGACAAGTTGTCTCCCAACCTCCAGGTTGTCCCTTTTATAAAAATCCAAAAATAATCATAAGAAATGATTTAACCTTAATAATAGTATCCAATATCAAAATTAATCCATTCCAAACTTTTGAATTACCCAAAAAATATCGGTCCAAATTTATAGTCCAAAATTTATATGGATTTTAAATACAATAAAGATTCTTTTTCCACAAAATAACATGTGAATACCTTCATCATGTAATCTTTTAAAACACAATAACACCGTGAATTACCATAAAACCATATTGATTAAATTCAAGCTCCCTTATTATTTATTTATTACTAGATATACTCATTATATAATAAAATTATGTAAACTCCATCAATGATGGAATATAAAAATCATTAATCTATTTCAATGTTGTCAAGAATATCAAATATAATTAATCCAAATTAATCATATATGATTTCAAGATAACAACCTCAATATCAGCACCATATTTTTGTTTATCATTAACTCAACCATATATTTTCCAAAAAAAAAATAACCTACTATTGAGTCACTTTTATTGGTTCGAAACAGTCTAAAGTACTTAAGGAAATAGTATTGTAGTACAATCCTTATATACACTATAATTCTTCTAACATGTACATCATTATTAAAATACTATACTGACATAATACTTTAATAAAAACATAAGAACTCTAATCATTAAATTCATAATTGGTTGTATCATAACTTGATTATTATCCAATATAAGCATTTGGGATATACTATGATGATTTTTACATTGATTCTCATAGTGTCCCAACTCCTTGAAGATGAATCATTTTACATTTGAAACCATCTTCTTACCCTTGATATCACGAACTTGGTGCCTTCTTTCACACCACATATAACAAAATCTCATTCCCTTCAAACATTTACCAACACAATTCTTTCCATAGAAATCTCATACGGTGAAATACTTCTTTCCCCTCTTCCCTTTTTCCATTTTTCTCTCTTCCATACATTTCTTCTCTTAAACCCCTATAATGAAATAGGACTCAGCGAATTTTTTTACTTATCTTATTAACACATGATAAAAGATTTCATATGATGAGAATACTTGGGAGACTATTTCCATTTTATATGTTTTCTTAATACCATGATATATTTCATCCTTCATAAAAATTAAATCGTGATTAATGCTTTAATTATCATTCCGTCTACTAGGAACCATTTCTAAACAATGGCATACACGAGGTTTGTTTATGAATTTCAATGAATAATTCTGAATTTTTAAAATACCTAACATATTGTGAAAATATTATGCATATAATCTATAATCATAAAATGTTTTCATTGAGGAAGTATTACTCATAAATCCTTATTAATTTGTTTAATGAAGATGTAAATTATCCTAAGCATATCCCCCTAGAGTCTCATAACCAAGAGGGTAGCAATACCCACTGTCATGTACCAGGATACCCCGGGTCAAGCTTGGAACTCCGTGTCTACGTTTTCACTCCTAGGTACATCTTTTCCAGAGCCGCATCTACATTCTCATTTCCAGACTGGGATGTATTTCATGGAAAAAACACTAAATCTCTAAATTACCAAAAATCTAGGAAATTCTTCTATACTAATCCCCCATGTCTATCTTAGTGTAATGCTCTCTTATATATTTTTATCTAAATATATTTCTATATTGTTTCTAATCTTCCTCTCATCCCAACTGTAACGCCATAACCCCAGTTATCCATTCTTGGTGAATTATTATATAACATTTGAATGGTACAAGGAAATCATGTCCTGAAATATAGATTGGTCTAGGAGCTTGGGAAATAGATTACATACATTGACATCACATTACAATTTCAAATGTAAAATACAGCATAAATGGTTCTTTGATAATTTTATTATTCCTTTTTAGCTTACCACAACATATCAATCATAATACACTTATTTCAAATCCTGGGAAAATAAAACTTAAGAAAGGGGTGAGATCAGATGCTCAATAAGGGAAAATAATTTAGTGAAAGAAAACCTAAACATTAGGAATGTTGAATAATTAAAACCACATGCCTTTACAAATAATAAACATGATCACTTTAAGTCTGACATATGAGGTGAGTAAATAATTCCCTATCTTAACATAGTCATGGGAATTATACTAGTCGAATAACCACATGAAACATAATTATTAGTTTCATAATGAGTGAATGTTTAATTCTGGACATTCTAAAACATTTTATCAAGGCCTCAGCAAATAAGTCTAAAAATGATTACGGCCACGTCCAAAACTATATATCAAATTGGGAAAGGCCTCGGCCAACTCCACGTCTTATTGCCTCATGAGACCTACCGATTCATCAAGTAGATATAGAGAGAACCACCCATCACTTACAATAACAAATACATTGATCATATGAAACGTTTGAAACATAACATAATCATTGCTATTAGAACTAGCATAAAAAATTTCAATATTTTATCCGTATATGATGAATCGTATAAAAATAACACATCCACAGTCAAACATATAAAATAATATTTAATTAAATATAATAGATATGTATCTTAATAAATCAACTTCAAATATTTTTAAAATCCATCAAATGATTTTTTACAAAGATGAAAATTATTTTTAATACTCATTAAGAGAAATATTCATTTTTCCATAAAACTTATAAAACTCAAAAAATTTAGAAAGGAAGACATTTTTTTAAATGTGTCCAATAGAACATTGAATCTTTTCAATGGAAATAACATTTTAAACAAATTCATTCCCATATAAATAAATCCTTATAAACAAATTTTGAAAATATGGACATTAATGAGAATGATATAGAAGATTATATATTTAAAACATTTTAAATGATGTTTTAATAAAATATTCCCTTAAAAATAATCTCGTTTAAAACTCTTTTATGAAAAATGGTCATAGATAATAAATATTTCCTCGTAAAAACATACCCATAAACAATCTCAAATAATAATAAGAATGAGGGATTGATCCTTACCTTATAGTTTCCTTTGGTAGAGGGTACGTTTAACCTACGGTATATTGACCATTGTATGTTATTAAATTATACCAGAACCATATTCATATTTATTATATCATAAATTATTCATTTATGACCTTATACTATACATTTAATAATGATTTCCATGTTAAATCAACATTTTGGGTAATAATCGCATTCTTTATCTTACATGTTTTAACATGTTATTCTTGATCATATCATTTAGGTTGTTATTTAAATACTTATAAAATATAATCCTTGATATATATATATATATCATATATATTTAGGATATAAATATTTTTAATAAATATATATATTAAATGGAAGCCACCGTTTATGGAGACGGTAGACCTTACGTACGCATAAACGTTGTTTCCGTTTTCATATCCTTTTGAACGGGTGTAGGTGAATAATGTATATGTAAGTATATATATATATATTTATATTATAATTATTATTTCATATATTACTTTCCTAATAATAGTATATATTTTTTTAATCGTCGATGAATGGTGGGCATGGTAATGAATCACATCTTGTCGTGGAGATGATAATCTGTACGTACGCACGAGCGGCAATATCATTATATTGATTGTGAAATAGTATGTAATTGGATCGTATATCATATATAAATAATAATTAACATGTTATATTTTTTATTTAAATCAATTATAATCATTATTATATCCATCCGTGAAATGAAGTGTTTAAATAAACAAACTACACCACGGCATGGAGATGGTAAGTTGTATGTGCGCACACATAATGACTTTTTCATTCATATGATGGATAGAATAATGAATATGGTTGTATCATTTTTATAATAACATGACATTAAATAGAATATACTGGATTTATTATTTTACAATTGAAACCACAATGAATGCGGAAGTGGAATAAAATAATTAATTGAAAGAGGTGATGAAAAATATTTACCTATTCTTCATGATCTTCCTTTTGATTCTATCAAAAGGGCTTCATAGGTTGGACTTATGATCTAACTAATGCCTCTAGGATGAAGTGAGGAATTTGGGGATTATATTTGGGTAGGGTTTGTCTGTGAAAAAAGTCATTGGATGAGTGAAATTAAGAGAAGGGGAAGTTCCCTATTATAAGAGAGGTGATGGTCACTTTGGGAAATGTTTGAAATATTATTTTAAAATAAAATCATTTCTGATTTCTAATGGATCTAAAATGAATTATTTAAATTCTAATGTGGGGATATGTTGAAACCCTCTCATCCAAAAGGTTTTTGATGGGTTTTGGTCATCATATTAAGTTTATATTTTATATTTAAATATTAGTTAAAATGTCTAACATTTACCACATGTCTTTGTATTTTTATATTATATGGGTAATTAACATACTATAACAAGCCAAGAGAACCCCATGTGGTTCATAATTAAAACATATAACCTTATCAATGTTTTTTGGCAAAAAATTATATTTTTATAAATATTATACCAATTAATAATATAATATTTGTTTTAAAAACTCAATTATGTAAATTATGACACTATTTAGTATTTGATTTTTTGAAAGCCATAAAAACATTATCACTTAGAATAAAATTTATTTAACCAACTCTATTATTTGATACTAACCTATAAATTTATTTGAATTCATTAAATATCTCAAATTACATTTATTTGGATATTTATAATATCAATTATTTTAATATTTCATTAATAAAGTAATTATTGCATCATTATTGTGTAATAAATAAATTAATTTATGCAAGGAATCAAGACTATAAATAAAATTCCATTATGTATGAAATAGTTTTTTATTAATAATTAAAATTTGTAGTGGAATTTATATTGTGTGTAACATGATATTAAATATGGTTTAGTTATTAAACATTGAATTTAACTCTTTTAAATGTTCTTTAAATAGAATAATAATAAATGTCCTAATCTAATCCACATGGACCAAAAAAGATAATATTTTATTCCTATGGTTTCTTATGGAATAATTAAAGCTATCTAATTGAACTATGACACATGTTAGAGTAATTATCATATAATTTTTACACTTAATTACCATATTTACTTTTACCGAGGTAAATATAAGTCAACAGTTAATATTCAAAGAAAATTATTTTCATCTTATTGAACAAAATTTTATGTACTGATGTCAATTGTGTCTCTTAGATTTTTGAAATTCAACTCATGGAAGCAGTAAAATTTAGTTTTATGTAAATTTGCAAATGCTCATAGAATGTGGGTAAAAAACGTTAAAAAGTTCAATAACATTTTATACATCTAATTTTATTAAAAAATACTCCAATGAAATACATTGAACATAAATATGTATTATATATATTAATTTACTTTAAATAATAATAAAAAAATAAATATTTATTTAAACAATTATTTGGCTTTAAATAATAAAGTAGTGTTTTTCACTATTCATTAAAAATTAAAAGATTTTAGAAAAATACAAAAACATTATAAAAATCTAATTTTGATATTATGAATTAAAAAATGATGTTTATTTTACCAAATTCATAACATAGAAGTTTCTTTTAATAATTTAAATTTAATTCCCATTGCCAAAAACAAAAAAGAGTGTTTTTAATAAAGTAAAAATAATCAAAATTTTGACATGTGTTAATGTCGAATTTAAATATAAAATTACTTATAATGACCTAAAATGATTTAAATGATAAAAATATAATCTAATTATACTTCAAAACCCTTAAAATTCATAATTTTTGCACTATAAATTATTTCATTTAAATACATTTTTTTCAATTAAACATTGTATTTTTCACTATTCAAAAAAATATGAAGGTTATCAGAAAAGTACCAAAAATTTGTCCACTCTAAATTTTTATGTCCCACTAACAAATAAGAAGCTTATTTTTTCCAATTTAATATAAAAGATTCAGATACTGCATTAAAAAATTTACCATTTGTAGGTTGTAAAATTTCCATATTGAAAAATACTTCATTTATATGAAAAATTGAATTTTTCTAATATTATATAAAAGAAACACACAAGTTTAATGTTAAAATAATATAGGTTATATAAAATTTAAAATGTTTTTAATAATATTCATAATGTCTCTTTTTAACAGATAGTTTGGTAAGTCAGGGTGTGTTCGAACTCAGTGTTGCGTGTAGTGGAAGTTATTGGAATACTTTGATGAGATAACATACACAGAAATCTTAGGGTGTTACATAATCATGTTTAGAATTTACAACATACTCATATTTAAAACTAAAACATCCAATGTGTATTAGAGTTGAAGAATAATTTTGATCTCAAAGAGACTTGTGTTCCATAACATGAAACATTAGTTCCAAAATTAAGAACTATTATTTGAGTTATTTAATGTAAATATAAAAATTATTAAATGAGATACAAATAATAACATTGTTTTAGTTATTTACGAATACAAAATGAAGATATTATTTAGATCAAAATGTTATTAATAAAAAATATAATTATTTTAGGAATTGTATTTAACTAAACCTTATTTCAATTATTCACTATACAGTAATTGAAATAATACTCTTTTATGATAAACTATTTTGATAAATTTAAAAATTTTGTGAACCAAAACAATATGAAAGAATAATAATATTAACTCATTATGTTATCAAGAAGCAATTTATTATCTATTATGTTCATTTAAATTAAATCCATCTATCAATAAATAATTACCATGCTTAGATAATGATAAAATGTAATTGATGAGTAAATTAAGAAATACTCCCATTAAGAATCAATATTAATTATAATAAAATATAACCATTAAATAACCATTAATTAAAACAAACCATTATGTTTTTACGAACATATGATTTCATATGAAACAAATGTTTTCCCAACATTACTTATAATATAGTGGATGCAATATCCTAAAAATATTTAACCATATTCTCCATGCCCTTAGATCTTCTTGATGAAGTTCCCTTCTATTGAGTTGATGTTTTTATGCCATTGATCAAGGCGAGGCCCTCCTTTAAAATATATATATATATATATATATTATCTTATTATGTCTCCAATATCTTATTTCCATTAATTTATTCCCAATATTATATATAATATTCCGTTTAAATATAATGGGATGTAACAAATATCCCTTAAAGGATGCCTCTATGTTTTCATATATTTTAGAGATAAAAATCAATAAAAATTTGATATAACATCTAGATAAATAGAATTTTACCATGATTAGAAATAGTGATAGTGTGATATAGAAACATGGAAATAGCTTATTTCATTGATTTGACAGATTCTGGTCATGGAATCTATGAAGGTCGGTACATTTACACATGTTGAAGACAATAGAAAAATAGTGTTCATTATTATACACCAATTATATGGGCTTGAAATCCATGAAAAATAGTGGCAATTTCCATATTATTTATTATATGATATTGTTTAAAAACAATTAAATAGGTTCTAATTTTGAAAAAAATATCTGAGAAGTTTTAAACTGATGAACATATCTACTAATTGAAATAACAAAATTACTCAACAATTTTTTTTTTCGTTTTATAAACTACTTATAAACTTATTATTAATCATTAAATAATAAATATCTCAATATAATTAATAAGGCATTGACCCCAACAATACTTATTATAATATATTTATAATTTAATTTTTTTTCTTATTATATATTATAAAAAATGATAAAATTGGTGACACATATTTCCATGTTCTACTTATAAAACTCTAAAAAATATTTTTTAACACTCATTCATCCCTCGCATAACATTCTCAGATACAATTATTTCCATGTACTAATATACAATCATATATAATTTAAACTCCCATTTATTTCATAAAAAATATAACCCATGTTTTTATTATTATTTAATGTTTTAGAAAACTATTTTAGTTAATTTACTAAAGTTTAATTATATTGCAATGTGTTTTTTTATTTTGGTTAATTTTGAAAAATTAAATTTTATAAAATTAAATTGAGTGGTGGTAAATATTTAATATGATTTATTTAATTAATTTATTGTTATTAATATATAATTTTTCCTTAGTATGATTGAATGTGAAGTTATTGAAGATAATTATATTGAATTAGTGGAGTAAGATACAATTTAACTATAGGTTGTACACCATGAATATCATCATATGTAAATAACGATTTGAAAAATGATTTGTTTTTAAAAGTGTGGATTGTTTACCTAGATTTCATAATGTAAAAGGATGTTGTATGTGATAATTATTGAAGTTAGTCAATACATTACAGTATTTGGAGGGAGAATACAGGCTCATTAATGTGAATTTTACATTCATGTTTTCAGATGGAGTCAGAGTGGATGTATTATAAATGGATGGAATGGTTTATTATATTATATTACTTTTAAATATATTTAATGATTTTATGGGGGTATACTATTAAATGTAACGTAATATTGAAGGTGACTAAAGTTAATAGTAGGGTATATCAATAAATTGTGGATAATATTTTATGATATAAATATATTTAAATTCTATACAGATCCAAATAATGATCAAAGAACCTAGAATTATTATCTTTAATATTCATGTGTTTGAGGTGTTAAAAATGGCTATATGACATTTTTCACGATGTTGTGCTAGTCGAAACATGGGATTACACTTTTATCAATTTATTTCATTGTATATTCTTTTTATATTCCATTAATATATGGATTTAGATAGGATTATTTCCATATTTAAGTGGTATTATGACATTCATGTGAGATTGTTCTCTATTGTATAGAGGGTTACAAAGGGTTCATTCTACAATGACATGAAGAGATAGAAAATTTACAAAGTCAACCAAAAATATCGTTGAATGATGTTGTTGGCTCTGCAGTTTCTGTATTTCCATTTAAGGTGGATTATAATGATAGAACATATTGGATTAACATTAATAGATAATCTATTTTTATATTTATGGTGACTCTAAGAATGTATATCCAGGTAGGTGGATTCAATTCTATCAATATGATTGGGTAATATAATTATTTATTTTTTTATTAACTATATAATGATATAATGATTTGATTTATTATTTCATATAAATTTTTTTTGAGTAAAATGTAGAATATGTGTAAAATAATTTTTTTGAGAATTCCCTTGACAACAGTTGGGTTTTTGACAAATGATCTTGTAATAATTATTTTGTAAAATTCATGAATGGTGTGTTTGAAAAACGATTTTTTGGATAAATATTCTGAAGAAACCATTATTTTTTCTTTGGTAAAATGAGATAGGGAGAGTGAATGTTATGGGGTGAAATTGTGTGTATGACTGGGATCAAAATATTGGATTTATATTAGACACAAATATTATCTTCCCACACTAGACATAAAAGTCAAAAGAAAATATATCATTCTTCTATAGGATAGAGTAGGTGATTTATTGTCTATGTGAGTAGGTGATAATGATTGATTGAATGATGATTCAATGTAATACATGTGAGTAATAGTGATTGTACAATATTTTTTTGTTTAATTCTGGATAATTTTATTATAAATCAAACATTTATAACATTAATTCTTATGTTTTGAAAAATTTGAATAAGAAGCTATTTCATTGAAAAATATGTTATGACTATTTTCATCTATCTGTTTAGATATATTTATATTCTTCTTATCAAAAAATTTTAATTTCGGTTTGTAAATAAAATTTTTATCTCTAGAAATAATAGAAATATATTTTTAGAACAACATTAGTATTTCTATGGGTGTTAGATTAATTTTGTAATATGATTAGAGTATTATTTAAATTTAAATTATATTTTAAAAATGATTATTTAATTATTGAAATATTAAAATCATGATTTTGATATTATTATGTTGTTAATATTATGTATTTCATAAATTTGGATTCAATACAACTAAAGAGGGATCCTGAATTTCCGCCACACATTCAATACTCTCTTAGCCCATTGATTTTGGACATCTTTGTGCATTATTTAAAAAAGATAAAGGGGATATGGGATTATTTAAAATATATTTTTTAAACAAATATGTTAAAAAATCATAGGTTGTTTTTTAAAAACATATACATAAAGGATAGAGACACCTTATTTCCTTTCGGATTAAATATAATGGCATTCAAGTGCATCCTACCTTTTCCCCTCATTGACTAGGATCACTTACATGATAAGTTAAGTGAAATCCTTTACCACATAATATTTCGTTCACCTTATATTTAAGAAATAAATGTTTTTTGAGAAATTTAATATTTATTTATGATTAGGAAAATGTTATTTCCACATGTAAAGCCTTTTCCACAACCCCTTATAAAATTTAATCTGACCTACCATTTGTCCTCAATTAATTCATCCAGACTCTCTCAAAATTAGACACCTTCTCTCTCTAATAATCTCCCCTTTTTTCATATTCCTGGAATTGTTAGCGACTATAATGGAGAGTGGAATTTACAATGAATCGTGTAGATTAATATTTTTTAATAAATAATTATTTATTTAGTTTTTTATTTCACAGTTAGATTAAATATATTTTATACTTAGTGTTTTAGTTAGTAAAATATGATTTCTTAGTAATAGTATATATTCTTATGTAAACGTATATTTTATAGGAATGAATTTTTAGTAAATAATTTATCATCAATATTGATTATGGATTTATTATTATAACAAGACTAGTATATAGTATGCGTTATAATGTTCTAATTCACATTGCCTTGAGAATAAAAAGAGTCATTAATTGGTTTTAAGAGACATCTAAAATATGCCCACAAGTTGAAATTTGACCTATACTAATGATTTTGGCCAAACCATTGGTATAGGTCAGTAGTTTGGACCTATATGAACAGTTTGTCCAAAACTATTGGTATTGGTCACCTATATGGAACTATACGAATAGTTTTGGTCACCCCATTGGTATAGGGTGGACCTATATGAATATCATGTTCAAAACCATTTGTATAGCTCAAAAAAACAAATCACATATACCAATGGTTCTCAAAATTGTGGGTGTAAACCTATACCAATAGTTTTGAGAATTGTTGGTATAGGTACATGACTTCATTTTTGGATTATTTCATTAAATAACATTAAATAAATAAATATTTAATATACATGTGAATATAAATATAAATATATATATATATTAAATTGTATTCATATAAGTCTTTTTTGGTTAGTGGTTAGGTCTTTTGATTATAAACGGGAGGGGCTCAGATTAAAACCAAGAAAGGTTTGTTTTTTTGAATTACCTAGACCAATAGTTTTATGAAACCACTGGTATAGTTTCTTCTTATGATCTATACCAACGGTTTGACAAACCCATGTTATATACCTATCCCTATTCCAAACCAGCAAACAGTTCTCCAAACCATCAGTATAGGCTATACCGACATTTTGGAGATAGATAACAACAGTTCTAAAACATTGGTATAGGGTATTTTTCTATTAGTGGCCCTAGGTTTAAAATAAATTCTTAATGGTTTCATATAAACATTGTGGATGATTTATCCTTCAAGAATAAAACCATACTTGAAAACTCCATATCCAAATAGCTTACTATATGATGCATGAACAATGGTAGACAAATCACCCACTTTATTCATATTAAAATAACATTATAGTGAAAACAATGAAATTAAAAAAAACTATCAAAATTAATAGTGTAAGGATATATAAGGAATAAATTAAACCATAAGACCCATGCTACGCTAGCTTAATGATCCAAGATAACCAAACATAGAATTCATCATGATGTGGTTCTAAAAAAGTACAGTAAATTACCTTTTCTCATGTCCAGGATGATACAATCTACAAATTCTCCATATATCCAAAGAAGTGGTGAGTATAAAACATGGAAGGATTTCAAAAATGTCTTACCTACTCATTAAACAATTATAGAATAGTTTTTAACATTTATATAAAATAGTTTATATAAAAAATTTCCCAACCCATTTTGTAAATAAATATAAACAGGTTCCCAAACCATTTGTTAACAAAAGTAATTAAGTTCAATGGAAACCAATTTTCCAGCATGTAATTTTTACTTGAAAAAAACATAAAACAACTTCAAAATAGTTTCATAATATAATTTTGGCATATTCAAACCATTCCACATATCCATGATACCAACCACACATGCTTCATTAGGATAGTTCCATACTACTGAGTGGTTTCTCATATATATAACAAGTCATTACACAATAATTATATCTCATGTTACATTTTATCATAGGACCAGAACACAGGGTCATATTTCAAGAAATCCCTAGAATTGAAATATGAACTCAAACACTAATATTCTGAAGGATCATGATGAAACACATTTTTAATAAAACTGCCTTTTTATTAAATACAACATTTCTTTGAAAATCATTTCAAAGCCAAGTTATTTCAAAAAGGACCTTGGTTATTGAAGACCACATTCCAAAATACCCATTTAAAAACTCCATAGAATCCAAAAAGTCAAATTATGATTTTAAATTCCGGAATCAAAAATAATTTTCACAACAATTCTTTGAAATTACACATCATCACAATAATGAGAAATCATCAAATAAAAAAAATATTTATTAGAAGAATTGACACATGTTTTGATGATATATTTCAATTAGTTTGGAAAATTTTAATCTAATACATTCAATTATTATCAGGGGTTATGAGATTCAATTCATCGACCTTGACATTTTTGAAAAAAATAGATAATGGACGAAGAACACCCTAGAAACCGGGTGGATTCTCAAGAAAAACAGCCTTAGACAACTTCTCTTAGAATGACTAAGACAAAATATCAACTTATTTGGTATCTAGAATCTTATATCATTTCTTAAAAGGTTTATATATGAGAAACCAAAAATATTATAGAATTATATCTTTGTAGATCTAATATAATGAGACAGGAATGATGAATAACGTCACTTACTACATGAATCAGGCATGTAAACACCAGGCGATGGATTTGTATTGGTTTCAAAGATATTGTGAGATGTTCCCTAACCTTAATTGGTGAGAAATATAGAATTAGGTAAATTTAGGATAAAATAATGCAAGTAGGAGAAAAAACATGTACGATCCTAAAAAATTGGATCTTGCATTATCTCAGCACATGGTTAGTCTGCACGGTTAGAGAAACTGTGTGCTACCCGTGCATTAGCTACTAATTTAAGGGGACCATACCATTACCTCATCGCACGGTCCCCTTAAAAATGATTCCATTATACCAAAGCTACTAGATCACACTATAATTGTTTATGGTTTCCCTTGTAATATACCAAATGTTTTAGAAAAACTACGTGCATCCCATGCGCATCTCCACTAGCCCTAATAACTGATTTACTGTTTACCCAACTCTCTCATCCATCACTATAACACTAATGACCGAGAATATCATCATGAAAGGGATATGTACCAAAATATTATTGTACAACATTCTCCCCACCATTTGTCTTTTCTTCCTCATAATGTAGAAAATCTTCCATGCCCTAAAATTATTCTAACCAATGATATTTGATTTTATTATCACATTCCCATGTATCTTCCCAAATATATCCATGTTTCCATAAACCTTCACATAATAGATGTTTTTTCCTATCGATTCATTCCCTTTCCGATCTAATATCCCCACCGGCTTATGTACTAATGATGCATCCAACAACAGGTAAACATGATCCCATCTAATAAAATAGTCAGGATTAGAAAAATTCTTTTTAAATTTAGATTTGTGGAAAAATAATGCACAACACTTTACCATTGTGGTTAAGCCAACAGATATTACACATGTCCATCCCATTCCAGTATGTCAAAAGGGCCTATGTATTGAGGATATAACATTCCACCCTTCCTAATATAATGTTTTCCTAGTCCTAAATAAATACTTACGAATAGAAGATTAATCTCCACGAATGAAAATAGACATTAATGATGATCTACATACGATTTCTGAGGACTCTGTTCCATCATTATTCTCTTTCAGAACAACATAATCTTATCAAAATTTTATTGGACGAATCATGGCCCAACAAAAAATGATTCACCGATTTCCACCCATCATTGTAGAGATTAATTAGGAATCCCATACCACACTTCAAATAGAGACATATGTATTGAATCATGACTGCTGTTATAATACGTGAACTCTACTAAGTGTATATTCTCTTTCCATGATCCAAAAAAATCCATTACACAAGCCTACCATATAACATCCATTGTCTGTGTAGTTCTTTTAGATAGACCATAGGTGTGAGGATTCTACATAAAACTCATAGTCAACTATATCCCAAGGGGATTCTTCAATGATTTTGAAAAATATGATGTGAATCTCTGACCTCTATCTGACATTATTGAAAAAGGTAAGACATGTATATTTACCACATCATGGATATAGTTTTTTGATATATCATCTAGCTTATGAGTTACATGAATAAAAATGAAATGGGATAACTTCGTGATCTAATCTACTATACCCATTATGGAATCGTGTTTCCTAACTATTTTGGGAAGACATGTAAAAAATACAAAGATATCTGCTCCCATTTCCAAACTATAATAGGGAGAGACTGCAATGAACATTTAGGCCTATGGTGCTCTGATTTAACCTAATGACTAGTTTGGCACAGAGATAAGAACTCAACCACCATTTTTTCATGTCACTCCACAAAAAATGTGCCTTAAACTACCTACACATCATCTATTTTCCAATATGTACATCCCATATTTAATTGTGGTATGTAAGAAAAAATTACACCTAAAATAACATAAGTACAGCCATCCGACCTCTTTACCACAACATTTAACTCGAATCAAAATTACATCCTCAATGGTCACCCAACAATTGATTTTCAAACTCAAAAAAGTATTATATATCTGATGTTTGTGCCTCTTTATCCATAATTACAAAATCAATAACTACGAAAAAGTAAAATAAGTCCTGAAATTCACATTGGACTTCACATTCCACATGCATGTTTGTTAGGACTAACCTTAAATACCACTCATATGAAGCTTCATTTGTCCACTGAGCATATAAAATTAGGCTTGATGCATCTACCACCCTATTTCCAATACCCTGTGTATACATCAAGTTAATTTCACACATATAGAGATACTAAGTTCTTTTCAATTATGTTATATTCAAATATCATTGTTTAAAAATGACTTTCATGATTTTGTCCTCCATGAACACAATAAATTTATCATCAAAGAGATAGTGATACTATGTATTCGAATCATGGACGACAACATCAAACTATAAATAATGTGTTGGGTAATTCTTCTCATGCACTCTCGACTTTCATTCACCATAAGAAAACACAAGGACTCCAATCATTGGAAAAAATACCATCCTAGATCCCGAAGAATCACACCACACCACGTACCCCTATTTGGACTCTATGATAATAATGATCGGTGTTAATGTAGATGAAATTTCATCTCCTTGAATGAATTTTTGCATTATTTAGTCTATTAAAATGGTGAATTCTTTTTTTTTCGTGGCTATAATTTAAGATGATAGTAAGGATAATTCATGCACAGTGCATCGATTAAAGATAGCTACACTATGAAAACTTATTATCTAATGAAATTCGTCATAGGTTTTCAAAAAATAATAACATCTGTCTTTTTGGGATCCACAAAAACATCTTTTTCTATATCACATCGCAAAAAAGAATACTTATTGTATCCAATAATCACAAATAGATTATTTTGCCTAAAATGAGGATGTCACTAGATTCCCAACACATTTTACAAGTGTTTTTCATGTTCATCACTTGGATTTGAATACACTAAGATATTGACCTCAAACCCACAAAAAATGAAATCATGATATTGCTAAAATATCCAAATGAGAAAACAAATGAAGACCACTGGTGAATTATTTAAAATGAAAGGCATGACTATATATTCACAGTGGCTATATCTTCTTCTCATGTATGTCTTCATAATATCATCCTTCTTAACAAAAAATTGGTGATATCATGATCGTAGTTCAATTCATTATAACCACTAGTATGAAATCAATTGATATAAGAGGTCATCAATGAATGTATGTGGATATATTTTCTTTATCGTAAATTTTCTATGCTTATGATAAACAACACACAATAAAGAGTTACATTATATTTATTCACAAACAAAGCCAGTACTTCCCACATCGATGTGTATGGCCAAATGAATCCCTTATTTCTTACTCCTCCAAATGAAAATTAAATTCTATGGACACTTTTATTTCCATCTTATATGATCGATGGGAAATATGACATTCCCTCGTTAGTATATCAATCATAAAATCCACTGCCCTTAGATGTTTCATCTTTGAAATGATCCTAGGAATGAATTCAACAAATAAATCCAAAAATATGGGAAACTATCTTCCTCGATATCTTCCATTGAATATAGTTTCAATGTTTCCAACTAATAATATATATTTTTCCCTCAAATGGTTCCTATAATCCAATTTTACCTATCCTCTCAACCTTTTCTCCTCTAAAGAGATTTTCAAATCCATCTTCAGTTGTGAAGGTAACGGTTGAACTATAATATTCTATACAAACCTTGACCATTTCCAGCTAATCAATACCGCTGATTACATCATATACATCCATCAACAATATAAATAAGTCCCATTTAATCTGAAACACATCACTATTTACAATAAATGTTCTACAAACGAAGGCATACCATTCTCTTTTACTGAGTAGAGTTTTAAATTTCCACACAGAATGAATCATTTCCAGTTTTATACATATCTATTCAACTATAAGGGAAGCAATGAAGTATTATCATACACAAGTATAAATAAAAAACATCCTCAAAAGTAGAATTTAAACGAATCATTCCTCTCACTATATATGGTCCAAATTGATCATCTATAATAATCTTCTCAACTCCATGAGATTTTATCATCACTACACTCTACACTTTTGTCCCCTATTGTGATTCCCTTATTGAGGAATCATGGAATTACCAGAATCACCATGGCTAGCTCTACTCTATAAATTATTCTAGTTCTATTTTCCTCAATCTCTAAAATCATACGATGACTAAAATATCTGAGAACTGTCTCGAGAACCTGACCTCAAGGAAATGAGGTAAAATAACTTATGGCCTCCAATTTAAGTGAAATTATTGAATGCTATTGGTGTTGTGCACTTGTGCTTCAGGTGGTCAATGGAACCACATTAGTAGCATCCCACATAAATATTTGGTCGTGGATGATGGATTACTGATCAAACTGTATAATTCCAATTCCCACTCCTACACTAGAAATAAGTGTCCCTATTTCTCTTCCTCTCAATATTGGATTTTCATCCATTTCTTATAGGAATCAATATAATTACTCCACCCATAGCTCCTAATATTTCCCTCTCCACCACAACCTATATGTTCACTATCTATGTATAATTGTTTATATAGATCACTGAAAACATCGATAAAATTTCATTCCATGGCCTAGAATTAAACATTCTTGCCTTCAAGAATTCACTTGATGAAAATTATGGGGAAAAGTGCACACAATTCATGAATTTTGCCGTATATTTTTGGAATGAGATTTTCTATTACATTATGTTAATAATTTCTGTCATATTCTAGATCATGAATGTTTGAGTATAGTATTTTTTTTAAAAAAATCCACAAAATTCTCCCATATATGTCCTTGATCTTGTTTAGCATGAAGAACTACTACCCACCCCTGGCATGATAGATCATTGTGAATATATGTGTCTAGCTTGATATTAAGTTCCAATTGTCTGCCGAACAAATTGATGATATGATTGATCTATTTAAGCTAATTATCTACCTTTTTATATTCATGATCTCCCATAAATATGGGTATATATTTTTCATGAACTGAATAAAATGATACACATGCCTTGGATCATTGCTCTGGTACCCTTTATCCACATATTAAAATGCATGGAAGATACATTGATCACTCTATATTTCACCTATGGTCCAGGTGCAACCACAATCTCTACAGCATATTCGAGTTTTTTTTCTATGATTAAAACTGGGTTCCATTGGGTAAAAAACAAAAAACTCCATATGTATCCCTCCCTAGAAACTGGTATAATAGCATTACAAATTCTATCACATCAACTATAACACTATTTTTTTCCAAAAACATCATTTAGCATGTTCAACAATTTTTTTCTGAAAAATACCCATTTCACTTTTGAAAATAAAACCATTTTAAAAATAGATATATCATTCTCTTCCCAATATCATTCATTTAAAAATAAATAATACATTTTTCAAAAAAAATATATTTTCAAAAAATTAAAATTCATTTATCCAAATGAAGTATGAAATCCTAGTGGGATTTCATTCCTATAAAATGCCTATCGTGCTCATTTCATTGGATAATCCCTTGATAATGAGATTCAAGAAACCAATAAGTTTCTCCAAAACACTTAATTACCCAAATCCCTGGTAAAATAATGTTTAAAATACAACTATTTGTTACATGTTTTTATTCTATACATTTCACGTCTTGATGATAATACTCAGTATAATGATCCCAAAAAGAGGAATTTAAAATAACTAATTGAACTACAAGGACATGAAAATAAAACCTACTATTTATGAATGGAAAAAAATGTTGATACTATTTGTAATGACCAACTGTTTGTCACTATCTTGAGTGTATGTTGAATCATTTAATTACCTTATGCGAGGTCCCTAGATGGAAAAGGATAACATTAAATAACGAAAGGTTTTAAAATTCATGTTGGGGATGATTTACCTTTTTAGAATAAAATAATTCACTCAAAAACCATATCTAAAAATCATATTAAATTACTCATGAACAAAAAAAGAAAACATAACTTTTTTCATATTAATATAAATTTAGAGTGTGTAACAACGAATGAAAAAAATAAGATATAAAAATAAATAGGGTAAGGACAACTAATGACTCAAAAAAGACAATAAGAATCAATGATCCCCTTGATCCATGCTCTATGATCAACAAAATTCCACTGTATCACGATATAGTATTTGAGAAATGTGATTCACCCCATTTTCCCCTGTCTTGGATGATAGCATCCAAAGGTATCAGATTTCTAAAGAATGGGTGAGTATAATACTTATTATGTGTTCACAAATATATTACATACTAACTCGACTAAGATAGATGTGTTAGAATCATTACTATATAACTTTCTATATAAAACAATTTTCCAAAATAGTTTGTAACTAAATACCAAAAAGTTATAAATCCATTTCTATCCAAAAGAAAACGAGTGGAATTTAAAGCAATTTTCTAGAAAGTAATATTTCCATAAAAATTATTAAACAATTATTTAAAAACCCTATCTTAATAATACATTTCCATAACTAAAATAATCAATATATATATTCTTCCATCCATGCATGCTTCATTATGAATAATCCATACTGATGAGTGGTTTCTCATTGAACTACCTATTCATTAAAAAGTAATTATATCATGTGTTCCATTTTACCATTGGAAGTGAGAAAATATCATATTTTAACCATGACCTAGAAATTCAGTATGAAATCACACAACAATAAGCATAAGAATCATTAGAAAACCCCTTTTTAATAAAACCCCCTTTTTATTGAAACCACTTTTCCATCAAAACCAATTCACAACCAAAACATTTCAATAAAACACCCTTTGTTATTGAAAACATCAATAACAGAAACCCATTTGGAAACTATAGTAAATACATTATTTAAAATCACCATTTTGAATTCAATAATCTAAACCAATTTTAACATCAATTCGCTGAAATTACACAATATCACCTAAATGATAAAGAATCAGTAAAAAAGATTTATTCAATGAATTGAACTGAGATTTCACTATAAATTTCATTCAATTGAAAAAATTTGAAACTAAAACAATAAATTATATACAGGAGAGATGGCAGTGAAGCCACCTACATTGATTGTTTTTATGAACACCAATAATGGATGAAGAACTCAATTGTAAATGTGTTGATTCCCTAAAAAAATTCCATATATTAGTTATCCTAGAAATATGAATACCAAATATCCACTTATATGGAATCCACACTCATAGATCTACACATAACAGGTGTATATACAATAAATATAGAAGATTGACCTATGTAGATCTAGGATAACGTGACAAGAATGATGAAGAATGTCCAGTATAGTATGAATCAGTCATGAAAATGAAGATAGGTAGATCCAGATCGGTTCCAATGAACATTATAGTGGATCCTGAACCATAAATGGAGTGTAATATTTAATATTGGACATTTAAGAGAAAAAACCAAAATGTTAGAGAAAAAACAAGTAACATCCTTAAAAATAGGATCTTACTTTTTCTCTGCACATGGGTTATCCATACAGTTAGACAAACCATGTGACAATCATGATTTAACGACTACTTTAATGTGGCACTTCACACAGACTTATCACATGACCTCCTTAATCATGTGCACTCCATGATAAAGATACTACCTCAAGCAACAATTGTGCACTGTTTCTCCTAGTATATACACACAGTTTAGACAAACCTTATGCAGCCCGTGCACATCTCCTTTGACAACTGAATACTTATTTATTGTTTACCCAACCCTCTAGTACACCACTCACATACATTATAACACAGAAAATCATCTTGTAATTATTACTCAGATGTAACCGATGGTAATATAGTGTCAATTCATCATTTTCAAATATTATTCACATATTTATAAAATAATTTTATATAGATAATGAATAAATATTACATTAACAGTGATTCACATTTATTAACTAATAAGTAAGTAATGATTAACTAATAATTAGTAACTCAAAATGTAATGATAATGTATTGATTAACTAATGAATAAATATTGATTATCTATGGATTAATATAAGTTCAGATAATGAATATTATTTTATTACAGTATTAATAACTTATGATCAAATAATGATTATCAAATGATGAAATAATGATTTACTAATAATTTACCAATAATTAAATAATGATGAAATATTAGTTAACTAATATCTAAAAATTATTTAGGTATATAATAATTATTAATTATTAAATGTATAATCAATGTTTAAGGAATTTTTAAATCATAATTAAATTAGGATTAACAAATGTTTAACTATTTTTCAACAAATAATTAATTTATGATTAACTAATGACTAATAAATGACTGACCACTTATTACTTAATGATTAGATTTTAATTAAATAATGATTAAATATAAAGTAACTACATAATATATATTAATTAATTAGTGTTTAATAGGTGATTAAGGAATGAATATGTGATAATAAATTTAGGATTATTTATTGTTTAAAGAATAATTATGTGTTGATTTATTAATGAATATTGAATAATTAATGACTGATTAAAAATTATTAACAAGTCATTATAGATTGATTAATTGATGTTTAAGGAATAACAAACCTAATATTAATTACTGATGATGTAATGATTAATGATTATTTATTTATTTATTTACTATTATTTAAATATAAACTACCTACCAAAATTTAGTTTAAATAATTAATAAATAAAATTTAAAAATAGTAATTTAATAAATAACTGTTAATTATATATTCATTTACGAGTGAGTAAAATACGATTAATGTGAAATTAAATTGGGATTAAGAAATTATGAATGAATGAATATGTAATTATTTTCTGGGGAATAAAAAAATGTTTAAGGAATGAATAAGGAATTATTATTCAACGACTGAGGACTAATTAACATAGTAATAATTAATGATGAATTATTTATTAAATAATAATGAATTAAAAATTAAAAATTTATTTGACTACATAATAACTATTAATTAAGGATTGTTTAATGAATTATTAATTAGTGATTAAAATTTCATTAATAGATCATCGTAGATTGATTTAATTATGATTAAGAAATTATTAACTTATGATTAAGTAATGTTTATCAGTAATTATATTAATTAATTATTAAAATTTAACATAAAACTAACTAGTTAAAATATATTAATTAATGAATTTTTAACTAATTGTTATGTAAATTTTAACTATGAATTAAATAAAGATAAAATAATTATTAGTTGTTTATTAACCGTTGAATAACATAGAATTTAATGAAGATAAAATATTTGAGGATATAAGACAAAATTCATAAATTTTATTAGAGTAGTCATTAAAAAGTTATCTATGAAATGAAATACCATCATGTATACTATAACAAGATATGGATATGGAATAGATATACCTAGGTGTACGAAACCTAAAAATTTTATATTGGAAAAGACTGGATCATAAACTAGTGTATGAAAATGGGCCTTGTTGCACAACTTATTTGAAAATCACTAATAATATTATTGAGATGATTTAATTCTATTCATAAAATAATAAATATATCTTTAGAAGGATTATAAATTGTATGAAAAAAATTAGTATAATCTTGGAGGATATAGAGAAACATTCAAAAATTTCGTTAATGTAAATATTGTGGTGTTTTATCTAAAATAAAATCACTATCTTGATAATATATATGTATATTGATTTGAAATAGATAATTATAGAAGTAAACACCCTAAATGAATACATTGAGCATGAATTGATTGTGATCTAGTGCATGGAAATATACCTTTTGAACACTTGTTTTGACACTCCTAGAAGAAATTATTTAGTAGATTTACATTCTCATTATATGGAACAAATCATTCCTTTGGGAAAATTAAAAATTTCACTATGAAACAATAGTGTCATATACGATGATATGAGACAAAATTCTAAAATATCAGTAACATTAATATAGTTTGGCCAATGCTACATGATTATTCCTTATTTTCAATATTATTCACCATATTAGAATCTTGATCAAACCCCATTTTTCACATAGAGAATCATGTTTTTCTATATCCACTGCTATATAGAGTTTTTTCAAATAATGGAAGGAGCTTCTTACAGTACCAACCAATAAATATTGGCTAGGAAATATGATTATATACCCATGACATAAAGTAAATAATGAATTCATGGACATTTAATTGTAGAACCTAATAAGTAAATCATGTAAGTTATCTATAGAAATTATTAATTCCTTGATGGGATATATAATCTATCTTTTTATAGGATGCTAATGAGGATAGATTCCCTGAAAAAAATATGTTTTTGCAACTATCACATTATGTCGTGATAGGGTTATATGTTAAGGATTATGTTTTAATGTATAATCCTCTAGTTCTATAAAGACACTGGTATAGATTATTTTTTTAAAAAGTAATGTCATAATAAATTTTTCCTATTATAAATCATACATAAGAAGGAAACTAAATTGATCCCTTGGATATGATTTAATATCTTATTAATGATGATTAATTGTATAATGATGGAATATACATATTCAATAGTTCCATTGAAGAGAAATATAAAATATTTTTTTCCATTATATTTCTATAATTATAGTAGTTTTACATCATCCCCAACAAAAAATATATCAACCAGAAATCTTCCCATATTTTTAATAAAAACTGGAATTTCATTATAAAAGTAATTGGAATTTTTTTACACATGAAATTTATATTTATTGAGTAATTGAGGATATATATTAAAAACAATAAAATCCATTATATGTTGGATGATATTTTCCAATAGAAGTTTCAATAAAAAAACAAAATGAAATGTTTTTTTATCATGAGACAATTTAGATAATTCTTATTGGATACAAGATGTAGAAAACACATAATACAATATGAAAATTGGAGGATGTATATAGATCCCTCTTAATATGTAATCCTTAAATTTCATTATGATGATGGATAATATCTATAATTGAGGCTGGTCATACTAGCATGCATCCATACTTTACACAAAATCGTACATCATTTTACACTGAATATTCGTGATTTATTATTATTTAGATTATCATGACCTTCCATGTTCTTTATATATCTCTTTTTTAGATGATGATAGAAAATAATTTATGTTATATTCATTCATGTGAAAAGTAATGGATAATGAAGTGGAAGGAAATTTTCATGGTGTATAATGAATGTGATAGATCGTGCTAGGTATTGCAGTAATTTTCATCCATGTTGATGCATAATGGCTATGTTCTATTTTTTATCAACAAAAATGAATATGTGTCTTAGGATAAGCCTCATGATCCATCTCATGTATAATTTCATTTGGTTTTTTAGTCATTCATTCCACATATTTCAATGTTTCATTTTTTAAAATGTTCATAGAAATAGGATATATATTTATATATAGAAAACACATGGGCATATTATTGATTAATGGAATCCAAGATGAAGTATTTTCACCAATTACTTGTGATTTTACCATTGTGGAGATGGAAACATTAGAATTTTTGATATGGTTTGTACCATGTATTATGAACAATTTCACCAACATTAAATGCGCCTCTTCGATATCATACAACAATCAAGAAATCAATGAATCAATCAATGTTGATCCCATTACACGAAGACCATCCAATTCACATCATCGATACTAGATTATAAAAATTGATCAAAACATGTAAAAAACGTTCAATTATGATCTTATAAAGAATTATATCATGAGGATTAGTATACAATATCTTTCTTATTTTGACAATTTCATAATATTGATGAAATTTGTTTATGTGAAATATGATATCATTCAAGTAGCATATGATCCAGATCAATGAAGGTTTGAATTGAAATTACATGGAATAATCAAGGCTAATTATGGATTGTACAAATATATGATTTGAGTTATAATATAAATATGGGGATTGACATATGATGGGGGAATATGTATAGACTCATGAACTTAGTCATTTTTGAGTGAATACAAGGAATCTTCACGGTTCTTCTTATGTAACCTATCAATGGAAAAGTTCAAAATAGCTTTTACATTTATAGTGATCTGACATTTTCATATTTAGATATCATATAATATTATATTTATATCCATTACATTACACAAACTCATTCCAAACGATGAAAATGGTATATTTAAATTAGAATGATGGAGTAAAAAATAACTAGTAAAAAAAATGATACATCATATCCAACAATGTTCTTCAACAATATAACCCTTTTTAGACATATCAGACATAATTAATTTCTTCATAACTTTGGTGAAGGAAACATAATAATGGTTGTGTTCATTCATGCATTATGGGTAAAAAAAGGAGATATGTTATCATAACATGAACATAAGGGTATGATAATGTGAATTTAAGATATGAAATAGATACTCTATATATCTAAGATCATTATCATAATCCATATCATAATGATTGTATGTTATTAAAAGATGTTTTATATTAAAAAAAATGATGTTCTGTGTGAGAATAACATGAGAAAAAGATATTAAATTTTGGAATACAACTAATCATAAAGAATCATTTCCAAAATTTTCTACGCAAACTACCAAGGCTATAATAGTAGTGTCTGATCACTCCCCAAACCATCAATATTGTCATAAATCACATATAAGACCATCATATTTGACAAAGTACCTTACTAAAATAGGTACACTACCCATTATATATTTTTCTATATCATAAGATATAAATAATTTTAAAATTCATTGGATGGAGTGTTGAGTCAATAAGGTTTTGCTTATGACTTTTCCATTACTTCTTGTTTTGAGAATCACAAACACCTTATCTTAATGAAAATTGATTTCTTAAGTAAAATTGCTTTTATAAAGAAAATCGCTTTTATAAGAAAAATTATCCTTATCATATTTTCATCCATATTTTTCTTAAGTATAAGATTCAGATTCATTTTCTCGGAATCGTTGAAACTATGATATAAAGCATTCTGTTTTAGGATTCAGATTCTGGACAAGAACTATAAGGAAGTTTCATTCTGAATTCCGGATATGAACTCTGACTAAGTTCTATTCCAGATTCAGGATACGAATTCTGAAGAATAATTCTCATTACGAATTCTAATGAAGAAATCCCATTCCGAATTCTCATTACGAATTCTGATGACGAATTCTCAATACAAATTCTGTTGACGAATTCTCATTACGAATTCTGATGACGAATTCTCATTATGAATTCTATTGACGAATTCTCATTATGAATTCTTATGACGAATTCTCATTACGAATTCTGATGACGAATTCTCATTACGAATCCTGATGATGAATTCTCATTACGATTTCTGATGACGAATTCCTATTCCGAATTCTCATTCCGAATTCACCTATTAAATAGAATTTGAGTATCTTTGTTTTATACACTCTGAATTAATTCAGACTCCGAAAAATATCTTTGTTATACTCCGATCTTTTATATTTCTTACACTTCTAAAATTTGACTACTCTTTACTATTGTTACATACACTCCAAACCTTCACTCCGAAGATTTCATTCCGAACATTTATGTTAGAATTTAAAACGATGTCGTACATTCTGTTACAATTTTTTTTGTTATAAAACGATGTCGTCTGTTTTGTTATAAACTAACCGTTGTCTAAGTGATACGTGTATAGGTCCTTTCGATCTTTAAGGAAAATATGATCGCTGGAGAAGGATCCGACCTTACCTATAAATAGGAGCTCATTTGAAAGAGCTCGAGGCAGCTTGGAGCTGATGGCTAAGAAAGTGCTGAAAGGCTGACAAATTTTCTTGAAGTGATTTCTAGAGAGAGAGGCTCTTATTAACTCTCAAAGCTTCGTGCGACTCTGAATGTTGGTGATTACATTCGAGGGCTTCTGGGGATAGGAAGACAGAGGTGCCGACTACCTTAATGTTCGAGGGCTTTCTTGCTGGGGAAGACAGAGGTTTCTAACTACCATGATGTTGAGGGCTTGCGGGGATAGCAAGATAGAGACTCTGATCTTCGTATCGAGGGCTTACCCTGGTGTGGGTAAGACAGACTTTCTTGAAAGTATAAATCAAGGGACCATTATCCAAGGTTGTTGGATACCCTTCTCTTTGGGTTAAAATACTATTATCTTGTTTCTTGTAGTATAACTACTTGTTTTATTTCCGCTGCAATTTGTATCTTAAGGAAAGTATAACTTTCTTATAATTCCTTACTTACTCTGATTAATTTAGATTCTATACGCTTTAAGGTAGAATCTCATATTGTAACTTTTGTTAAGTTTCAATTTCCGGAACCATATTTCTAGAACCCTCATTCGGAATCTCTTTCCTAGTTTGCATTCGGTGTTAAGAGGTGTTGTGAATTTTCTTAGTTTAACTTTGTTAAACATAACCTTTTCCTTTCCTTAAGGAAAACATAGTTATTCTTAACTAACATTAAAGGTTCCAAAGGAATTTTTAAAGTATACAATTCACACCCATCTTGTATATTGAGAATCTACATCACTATTTCGATCCTACAATTGGTATCAGAGGAGGTATCTTAAATACTTGTACTCACATACAAGTTTTTCTTGCTCACTTTTTCATTCCGAACTTTTCCCATTCCGAACTTTGTTATTACGATTCCTTTGCTACTAACAAGTTTGTCTGGAAAGTTATTATAAGTATGGCAGGAATTAATGTTGGATCAATTATCAATATGAATCCTACAAGACCACCTATATTTGATGGTAATGACTATGAATACTGGAGAGATTGTATGAAGACTTTTGTTATCAATACTGGAGTAGACAACTTTGTTATGCTTACTGGTGATTATAAAATTCCAGAAAAGGAAGTCAGAACTTTTACTAACCAAGAAAAGCAAGAATATCAACTCAACTATAAGGTACGCAATACTTTACTATGTTCAATGACCAGAAATATATATAGCCAAATTTCTTCTTGTGAAGCAGCTAACTGTATATGGAAGAAGTTAGAGGTTACACACTTTGGAACTTCTAAAGTGATTGAGACTAGAAGAGCTATGCTTAGAGCTGAATATCATGGCTTCAATTTTTCTTATGGTGAACCTATCTGTAATGTTCAACAAACATTTATGACTATATTCAATAGTCTACAATCTATGGGAGAGAAAGGATTAGATGATGAAGCTCTTGTGGACAAGATAATTGACATTATGCCCAATGAGTGGGAATCCAAGAGAACAGCTATAGATGAAAACAGGAAGGTCACTCAAATTACACTTGATGAATTATTTGGAACTCTTCTACAACATGAAACTAGAATGAAGAGAGATGCTGAAAACATCAAGAAGAAGAATGGAAATGGTACGGTTGCTTTTACTACAACTTCAAATCAGATGAAAGCTAAGACTCCTGAGAGAGTAACCAGATCCAAGTCTAAGAAAGTTATTTTCCAATCCGAATCTAGTGAGAGTGAAGTCTCAGAAAATGAATTAGCCAATCTTGCTCTAAGGATGAACAAGATAGCTGGCCAGAGAAATTTTCAATCTAAGTATAAGAAGAAGGACATGAAAGATAATAAAGATGGATAAGTTACTTGTTATGAATGTAAAAGAGCTGGACATCTTAGACCAGATTTCCCTATGCTAAAAAAGAAAGAAAAGAAGGAAAGACATTCAGAAAGGAACAAGAAGAAGTATTATAAAGCTAAACCTATGAATGTTTTGAAAGCTAATGACACCTGGAGTGCCAGTGGTGGTGACTCTTCAGATGAATCTTTTGATTATGAATCTTCATGACAGAAGAATCTTGGTCTTATAGCCAGATTACCTATTGATAATCATTGTTTTATGGCCAAGGTACGAAATGTTGAATCATTGACCAATGTTTCTTTAAATTCCAATGACAGTAAGTATTATATCTCTTCTGATGAAGAATCTTCTTCTGATTAGGAAAATACTTTACAAACATATGAAGAAGTCTCTAGGTTTGCTGAACTTCTTGAGATTGAGAATTCCAAACACAATAAAAAACTTGATAAGGCCAACTCTAGGAATTCTATTCCTACAAAAGAGATATCAGGTCTTTCTAAAGATCTTGATAAGAAAAATGCTGATATTGAAAATATTTCAAAAAATCTTGAGGATGTAAGTTCTGAGAAGAATAAACTTTCTAAAGAGTTAGAAAAAGTAATTTCTAATAAAAATGATTTCGAGCCTAACTCTAGTTCTAAAACTAATGATTTTGAGGATATAAAATTAGTTGTAAAACTCAAGTCCGAAATTTTTTCCTTAATGAAGTGTTTATCAAACTTTACCCATGGTAAGGAAAATTTTGATAAGATGTATTCCCAAATACGACCTTTAAGAAATAAATCTGGGTTTGGATATACCCATGCAAAACCAATTTCCAGTAACAATTATTTTGTTCCTCAAAGTGCCCCATTTTGTACCAAGTGTAAATGTGGTGGTCACTGGGAAAAGAATTGATCCTTAAACAAAACCCAGTCTCTAGGATTTCACAAAGCTTACTTTTCTAAGAAGATGTGGTACCTAAAATTTTATTGTCTGGAAATCTCGGATCCAAACTAGTTTGGATTCCGAAAGTCTAATTTTCTTCTTGATTTCAGGATAATAAAGAATGTACCAGCAACAATACATGGTACATGGATAGTGGATGTTCTAGGCACATGACTGGAAACAAAAGTTTTTTTGAAAAGATTATCAAAACGAAAGGAGGAAAGGTAACTTTCGGAGACAATGCTAAGGGAGAGATTGTTGGTATTGGTAATATTGTTTTTCTTGGTAAAACCTTGATTTAAAATGTTCTTTTTGGTAAGGGTCTTAAGCACAACCTCATTAGCATAATTCAGTTATGTGATGAAGGTTACCTTGTGAATTTTAGGAATGATAAATGCTTAGTTCACAATTCCAAGGAAGAATTTATTCTCTCAGCCAACAGGCAAGAGAATGTCTACACTTTAAACCTAGAAGACCTCAGGAGCCAAGATTTACCTTGCCTGAGTGCAATGGAAGATCATTCTTGGTTATGGAATAGATGATTAGGACACTATAATATGAGAAACCTATGTAAACTCTCTAAGAAGAAACTAGTTAAGGATCTACCGGAGCTTATATTTTATTCTTCTAAAGTTTGTAATCCTTGTCAATATGGAAAGAAACATAAATCTAGTTTTAAGTCAATCAGTGAAGTCTCAACAACCGATGCATTACAGTTAGTGCACATGGATCTTTTTGGTCCAACACAAACTGGATGTATTGGAGGAAAATACTATGTGTTTGTTCTAGTTGATGATTACACTAGATTTACTTGGGTCTATTTTCTAGAAACGAAATCTGAATCTTTTTCCTATTTCAAAAGTTTTAGAGCTCAAGTTAACAATGAGAAGAAACTTCCATTGAAAACAATTCATAGTGACCATGGAGGAGAATTTCAAAATTCTGATTTTGAAACTTTTTGTAGTAAGAAAGGTATTACTCACAATTTTTCAGCACCTAGAACTCCTCAACAGAATGGTGTAGTTGAAAGAAGAAATTGAATTCTTCAAGAAATAACTAGACCATGTTGAGTGAATATTCTATTGCTAGACATTTCTGCGCTGAAGCTGTAAGTAATGCTTGTTATACTATAAATCGAGTTTTGATTAGACCTATTCTTAATAAAACTCCTTATGAGTTATGGAATGGTAGAAATCCAAGACTTTCCTCCATCAAGGTTTTTGGTTGCAAAGTATTCATTTTTAATACTAAAGATAACTTACATAAACTCGCACCAAAGTCTGATGAAGGAATTTTCTTAGGATATTCCACAACTTCTAAGGCTTATAGAGTTTTTAATAAAAACACTTGTACTGTTGATGAAACAGTACATGTAAAATTTGAAGAGTCAGATCCTTTTGTTTTTAAACCATCTCAACATACATCTTCGGATGTGTTTTCAAAAACTGATTGTCAACCTTTGATAGAAGAACCTTCTGATAAGGAAATTGTTCTAGAAGATGCTTCTGAAACATTTACCCCAGAATATTTTCTACCCTATGTTGATGAACATGTTTTACAAAACCCAAATCAGGTGTTTCTTAAGAATCATCCCAGTGATAGTATCATTGGTGATGTAAACCAACCTGTAAGGAATATAAGTTCCTTAAGAAATGAAGTAGAACATCTAGCATTTCTTTCCCAATTAGAACCTAAAAGCACTGATGAAGCTTTAGGTTATGATGATTGCATCAAAGCAATGCATGATGAACTAAATGAATTCGAAAGGAATAAAGTCTGGACCTTGGTTAAAAGACCTAAGGAAACTTCTGTTATTGGAGTAAAATGGGTTTTCAAAAATAAATGTGATGAAAATGGAGTCATTGTTAGAAATAAAGCTAGACTTGTTGCTAAAGTCTATAATCAGCAAGAAGGAATATAATATGAAGAAACCTATGCTCCAGTATCTAGACTTGAATCTATCCGTATTCTACTTGCCTTTGCAGCATTCTTTAATTTCAAACTTTTCCAAATGGATGTGAAATGTGCTTTTCTTAACGGTTTTGTTCAAGAGGATGTTTTGGTTGAACAACCTCCTGGCTTTGAAGATACAAAACATCCTGATCATGTTTTTAGACTTACCAAAGCTTTGTATGGCCTTAAACAAGCCCCACGAGCATGGTATGATAGACTTACTGGATTTTTGCTTCAAAATAACTATGTTAAGGGAAATGCAGATCCAACCCTTTTTATAAATAAAGATAAGAAAAACGTTTTGATTGTTCAAATTTATGTTGATGACATTATATTTGGTTCAACTCAGCAATCCTTGACTGACTCTTTTGATAGTCAAATGAAATCTGAGTTTGAAATGAGTATGATGAGTGACTTAACATTTTTCCATGGATTTCAAATTTCTCAAAAACCAGAAGGAACCTACATATCTCAACATAAGTATATTAAATATCTTCTTAAAAAGTATGGTTATGACAACACTAAGAGTATAAGTACTCCCATTGGTGGATGTAGAATGGATAGAAAAAGTACATCCGGAACTTGTCATTTCGTAGGAGATTCTTTAGTTTATTGGTCCTGCAAGAAGCAACATTTTGTAGCACTTTCCATTGCTGAAGCTGAATATGTAGCAGCTGGAAGTTGTTGTGCTCAAGTGTTGTGGATGCAACACACACTCACAGACTATGGCTTTAGTTTTACTAAAACTCAAATTTTGTGTTATAACAAAAGTTCCATTGCCCTATGTAAATACCTTGCACATCACTCTCGTGCAAAACACATAGATATTAGGCATCACTTTCTTAGAGATCACACGCTTAAAGGATATATTATTTTTCAGTGTATCAGAACGCAAGATCAACTTGCTGATATTTTCACAAAATCATTGCCTTCTGATAGATTTGAATATATTAAACAGAAGTTAGGAATGATAACCGTAAGGTAATATTTCTTAATTAACTTTTTGTTGAAAAAGTCTCCTTACAGTAAAAAACTCTTTTTCATAGGGGGAGTACATTTGATTGTTTGTTTAACAAAGTTTTTCAAAATTTGTTTTCAAACTTTTCGGAACGAAGATTTCCGGAATGGAACTTCTGGAACTAAAATTTTCCAAAATGGACATTATCGTATAGAATACTTATGGAATGGAAGTGTTTGTATTGAAAATTTTCGGAATGAAAATTTCGTACTAAAAGTTTCATAAAGGAATTTTCATAGCAAATTTTTCGTAATGTATTTTTCGTACTAAGTTCTTCGTACTGTATTTTTGTCTTAAGTTTGTTTTTCGTACTGAGTTTTCCGTAATGAGTTTTTTGTACTAAGATTATTTTTCATAGTAAAATTTTTGCGAAATCTGCCATTACGAATAATCCCCTAAGCCATTCCGAAAGGTATGACTACCTTACTCATGTTTTCGTAGTCTTATTTTACTTGCTGGAATTTTCATGTATTATGTTTTTGGATTATAGTTTTCTTAATTCCTTGTTTTAATAAAAACCTCAAAAAGATCGGATTCAAGATTTCAACCGTCAGATCTGATCTCAGCGCATTCTAACCGTTAGATCAACTATGGAAGGTGAACCGTCATCTCGTTGCCTATATAAAGGGGACCCAAATACTCGTCCCACATCGCTCTCAAGCTCTCACGCCCCGAATCTCTGTCTCTCTGATTTAAGGCCGTTCCGAACTTTAGTCTTTTCCATTCCGAACTTCTCAGAGGACTTCAGATCCAAATGTCTGCAGAGTTAGCATCTCAAGAAATGTCATTCACTAAGCCTATTTCGCAATGGTTAGTTTACAGAGAGAGGTTAGTCTATCCATATTTCTTCAGCAACTACGATTCTATTATTTCAAAGAATATTAAGTTGAATGGCTGGGAAGATGTTGCGGTGTCAAAAACCGGGAACCAAGATGAAGTATATTCAGACTTACTTGTCGAGTTCTATGAATCAATTTCCTTCTTTAAGGAAGATAATAGGGAGAAGTTCTCTTTTAAGTCTTATGGAAAGACTTACAAGCTTTCTCACACCAAGGCTGCATGCTTTGTAGGACTGTCTTATGAAGTAGAAGCCGAATTTATTTTGCATGTGTTTCCAGAATCTAAGGGTAGCTTCGACAAGGAAAAAGCCTTAGAAACTCTCGGACTGGCTGATGACAAGGCTCCGAAGATTGCAAGTCTATCTACAAATTTCTGAATTCTGGAGTTATGGGTGCAAGGACTTATCGTTCCAAGGAGAGGTGATAAAGATAGCTTGAAGAAGAGTGAGATCTATATCTTAGATTTCCAGATAAATCTAAGGAAGTTAAACTTGATGAAGCACATTCTTCTTACTATTGAAAATTTGAAGAAAGGAAAACTGAGAGCTCAGATTATTATGTATCCAGCAATCCTCTCCAAATTGATTGTTCGGTGCCTTGAGTCTTTCAAGAAGGCTTGCAAATCTAAGCCAAGAGTTTGCAAGATCATGCTGGTCAGCGATGGTACTCTTAAGAGAATGGATGTGGCTTTCAACAAGCAAACAGGTGAGTTCTTTGACTTGCCAAGTCAAGAAGAAGCAGCTCCGAAAGCAGCTGAACCAGAATCATCTAAGCCAGTATGTAAGAGAAAGCTGAAAGAAGTGGAAGTACAAGCTGAGAATCCTAAGTCTAAGGAAGTCCATTCCGCACCTCCAAATCCTAAGAAGAAGAAAGCCTATCCTAATTAGGTTGTTATGAAGTGGAGAGATAATAAAGAGAAAAGGAAATAAGGGGATCCGCAGTTCGGATTAGCCCCAGCGGAGGCTAAGGACTTGAAGGAGAGAACTGCTGATGAGCTTGAAAAACAAGAAAAGAAAAAGAAGCTCAAGAAGAAGATGTCTGAGGCTCAGGTAGCTCAGGCCTTGTTGAAATTCAATGAAATGGTTTCAGCAACTATTCTAGTTCCGAGATCATTCTCCTTGGAATCTCTACCTGAGACTCCAGGAAGAAATTTTGTTGCTCCGGAAGAAGCTGTTGCTAAGAATACTGAGGAAGTAGAGCAAGTCGAGCAAGTGGAACAAGTAGAAGAGTGTGCTGAAGGAAGTGGTGAAACCGGAGATGTGCTGAAACAAGTAGATGATTACAAGGGGACACCTTCAGAACACTTATCACTCCGAACATCTTAAGCTTAATCTTCGAAGCTAGTTACTCCAGCAATGGAAGAAGAGAAAGGAGAAGAAGAAGTTTCTTATCATGGAGAAGAAGAACATATTTTAATTGATGTTGCTCAGAAATAAATCGTAGGGGTTCATGATCAGGAAGTCGCTGATGAAGAAGATGATTTTGTTCAAATTTCTGATAGTGAGAAGAGAATTCCGGAACAGGATTCAATTCCGGAAAAAGACAAGGGAATGAAAATTCTTGCTGATACTCCAAGCTCAGAAGTGAAGAAGAGGAAGGAAGTTGGTATCTCTTCAAAGAGAAAGCTTGAACTTGTTGAAGAAGAAATTTCTCCATGCAATGTTTCAGATTCGGAGTCATCTTCAGTGGGGCATGATTTTGTTGTTCAGTCTTTGAAGAAGTTGGCGGGAACTATTCCGACCTTCTCGAGTATTGATTCAAGATGCCAAATGCTCCAACATGCTTTAAATCAGAAAACTGACTCCGTATCTATGGTTATGGACATGTGTGTTGAAATAGAGGCTCAGTTCAATACGTTTTTCGTTGTCTATGAAGATCATAGAAAATCCTGCAAGAGGATGACAATTTGGTCGAGGAAGAATGTGGAAGAGATGAGGTTGCTCGATGAGTTTCAAGACAATGTCAAAGATGCCTTTGAGACCGAGGACAAGAAGATAAATGAGTTAACTGCATCCTTTGAAGAGAAGTTGAAAGAAGAAAAGAACTTCCGGATTCAAGAAGTGAGAGATCTGAATGGAAAGCTCAATTCTATTTCTCAAAACTGGATGTTTGGAAGGGATCATCGATTTGATTTTGAAGAAAGGATGAAGGCTCAGGAAGAGAAAATCAAAGCTCAAGAAAAAAAGTTGAAAGCCCAGGAAGAAAAAATTGAAGCTCAGTTCGCAAGAATAGTTGTCTTAGAGAAGCAAGCTGAAGAAGATCATAAAGACATAAAGAAGATCAAGACTATTCTAAAGGGGCTCATGTCAAAGGAAAAAGATCCGAAATAACCTAATCAGATTTTTTTGTTGTATTTCTTTGTTGCTGAGATTTCAAATTTAATGAAAGTTGTGCTTGTCATTTCTTTTGTTCTCATTACTAATATTTCAGGTACTTTGTTATTTTTTTTCCATTGTCTCTAATTCTTTTTGAAAATCACAAAGGGGGAGAAGGAAAAGATCCTTAAGAAAAAGAAGAACTCTAATAAGAGTTTATCAAAGGGGGAGAAGAAAAAGATCCTTAAGAAAAATAAAAACTCTAATAAGAGTTTGTTTAATGGGGATCTTTTTCATTAAAGAAGACATTCCTTTTTATCACTCCGGAAATCTGAATATGATCCTTAGAGTTTCAAAGCCTAAGGGGGAGTTAGTTGTATTCATCAATATCCTTAAAACAAAGGGAGATAAGCCTTAATGTTTTTCTCTCTTCTTAGAATTTTTTTTCGTAAGGATGTTTGTGCTTTCCAAAAAGGGGGAGATTGTTGAGTCAATAAGGTTTCCCTTATGACTTTTCCATTACTTCTTGTTTTGAAAATCACAAACACCTTATCTTAATGAAAATTGCTTTCTTAAGGAAAATTGCTTTTATAAGGAAAATTTCTTTTATAAGAAAAATTAGCCTTATCATATTTTCATCCATATTTTTCTTAAGTATAATATTCAGATTCATTTTCTCAGAATCGTTGAAACTATGATATAAATAATTCTATTTTAGGATTCAGATTATGGACAAGAACTATAAGGAAGTTTCATTCCGAATTCCGGATATGAACTCTGACTAAGTTCTATTCCAGATTCAGGATACGAATTCTGAAGAAAAATTCTCATTACGAATTCTAATGAATAAATCCCATTCTGAATTCTCATTACGAATTCTGATGACGAATTCTCATTACGAATTTTGTTGACGAATTCTCATTACGAATTCTGATGACGAATTCTCATTAGAATTCTGTTGACGAATTCTCATTACGAATTCTGATGACGAATTCTCATTACGAATTCTGATGACGAATTCTCATTACGAATCCTGATGATGAATTCTCATTACGATTTCTGATGACGAATTCCTATTCCGAATTCTCATTCTGAATTCACCTATTAAACAGAAATTGAGTATCTTTGTTTTATACACTCTAAATTAATTCAGACTCCGAAAAATATCTTTATTAGACTCCGTTCTTTTATATTTCTTACACTTCTAAAATTTGTCTACTCTTTACTATTGTTACTTAAACTCTGAACCTTCACTCTGATGTTTTCATTCCGAACTTTTATGTTAGAATTTAAAACGATGTCGTACATTCTGTTACAATTTGTTTTGTTATAAAACGATTTCGTCTGTTTTGTTATAAACTAACCGTTGTCTAAGTGACACGTGTATAGGTTCCTCCGATCTTTAAGGAAAATATGACCGTTGGAGAAGGAGCCGACCATACCTATAAATAGGTGCTCATTTGAAAGAGCTCGAGGCAGCTTGGAGCTGATGGCTAAGAAAGTGCTGAAAGGCTGACAAATTTTCTTGAAGTGATTTCTAGAGTGAAAGGCTCTTATTAACTCTCAATGCTTCGTGCGACTCCGAATGTTGGTGATTACATTCACGGGCTTCCGGGGATAGGAAGACAGAGGTGCCGACTACCTTAAAGTTCGAGGGCTTTCTTGCTGAGGAAGATAGAGGTTGCCAACTGCCTTCAAGTTGAGGGCTTGCGGGGATAGCAAGACAGAGACTCCGATCTTCGTATCGAGGGCTTACCCTGGTGTGGGTAAGACAGAATTGCATGAAAGTATAAATCAAGGGACCTTTATCCATGGTTGTTGGATACCCTTCCCTTTGGGTTAAAAGACTAATATCTTGTTTCTTGTAGTTTAACTACTTCTTTTATTTCCGCTGTAATTTGTATCTTAAGGAATGTATAACTTTCTTATACTTCCTTACTTATTCTGATTCATTTAGATTCTATACACTTTAAGGTAGAATCTCATATTGTAACTTTTGTTAAGTTTCAATTTCCGGAACAATATTTCTGGTACCCTCATTCAGATTCTCTTTCCTAGTTTGCATTCGGTGTTAAGAAGTGTTGTGAATTTGCTTAGTTTAACTTTGTTAAACTTAACCTTTTCCTTTGCTTAAGGATAACATAGTTATTCTTAACTAACTTTAATGGTTCCAAAGGAATTTTTAAAGTATACAATTAACCCCCCTCTTGTATATTGAGCATCTACATATCTATTTCGATCCTACAGGGAGATATAGGCCCCACATATCAGGAAATAAAATTTATATATATGTTTCCAACCAGATCAAAAAACATTCATTATATCATTACCAATGATAATTAATGATTTTCATAAACATTTCATCATTAAATAACTTATGTAAAGTTTTAGGTTTCATAATCATTTCACTATTTAATAATTTCATAACCCATGATAATAAGGGTATTGATAACAATTTCATCATGGTGTAGACCAATGATGATAAATAGGTTTCATTTAAATCATGTCTTTTGAAATAGAGAAAATTAAGTGAATAAAACAATGTATCCAATGTATCTTATCCTTATTAAGGAATATAAATCATTAATATATACCATCATAGGTATAATTTTTTTGATGTACTATCTAAAAAATTTCTTTATAAAAATAACTTTTAATTGAAAATAAAATTTTAACAATAATATTTAATAAAACTTTTTTGAAATCCTTTTATTTGAAAATAAAATTAGTTCATTATATTAGAGGATTTAAATAAAATTATGACATCTCTTGAGGAAAATATATTTTATTCATTATAAATATTTCTAAAACATAAAATATTTCAAATACTATTTTCATTGAATATAAACATTAAATTTTATAAAGAATGATTTTTAAAATCACATAAAAATTTTCATTTCGTAAATATCATTTATTATATGAAGATATATTTTAAAACATAAATATTTTTAAATTTTTTTTATTTCATAATTATAGGACTGCAGGACACCCTAAGACGGGAGGGGTGAATCAGGGTGTCAATTTTTTCTTTTAAAACCAATATAATTGTTCCCACAGTGGTAGGAACTAGCTAAACATGTAAATTTGAGGGGAACATAAATAAAAAAACCTCAAGAAAAGAAACCACACAACACTTTTACTTGTTTCACCACTATGGTATACATCCAAGGAGCATACGCCGACATGTTTCCAATCTTACCTAATTCCACTGAACATTACTAGATTGGGATTAAAATTTTATGTTACATTCACTCTTTCCCAAGCACAATGACTTTAAAAAATTTCATGGATGGATCACTACGTCCCTCAGGCCACTCCCGTTAACTCCCCCAGGCTCAATGCCTTGGGTGAAGTCACACATATTTTATAGATGTGAGGTATCTTCAACAGATTTTCATTGATGCCTTTTCCTCTACTCAGCACTAGACACCTCTTGCATCCATGTTGAAAATTTATGCACTTGAATGAACTAAACCACTAAACCAGATATCCCTAATGTGAAAACAGGTTATAATAATGATTGAACGTAACACCTACCCTTTGCGCTCAAAATCTCACTATTGAAAACAATATTTACTTTTTAGTTGAATGTATTTCGTGAAACAACCCCCTTTATGCGGAACCTTAATTTTCATGCACAACCCCCACATTTAGGTGCACCCACAACTTTTATATGCAACTTTATCTTTTTCATGACACATCATATTTTACTCACAACATCTAAGTCTTTGGGCTACATAAACTATTCCACGAAACTCCCTTTTCATCCATGATTTACACACATCAGAACTAAAATATTCTCTATATCTTCAAATGTAGAGAATGAGGGGGGTCGCCTATTATTTATATGCATCACTAACCCCCGTGTGACAAACCCACATTGTCGCGCAAAGCTCTCATTCTGAGCACAGTCCTTTTTTTTGCCCAGGATCCATTATTTGGGCACAAATCCAGAATTTTTTTGCACCCCATAACTTTTACCTTTTTCAGCATTCCGATCCTAAAACACATTTTTCACAAGAAAACCAACCTTCTTTCCCTATTGCAAGAATAACCAATTTAGCATGCAATCTAGGTTTTTCATGCACCACCCTAATATTTCGTACAACTCATGACTTTTCCATTTTCAGCGATCTGATCAAGAAACATGTTTTGTGTACAATACATATTCTTTGTTCACCCCACCAACACTAGGAAATGACGCCACCTTCAAAACAATTGTCTGCTTGAACTGTATGAACACAGTACGGGGAAACATTCTTAACATCTAATTAGTATTGAAATCAAACACAAACCATACACCAATTCATGCATAGAATCATCAGGGTTACAAAAAATAACCATGAAGACATATAATAGAATCAGAAAATAAAATAATTGTTATTATGGGTGGTAATTCTATTCCTGCCATTCAAGTTAAAACAATGCTTCCTTTTACATTCTCAATAAATGCCAAAATTTATTTATATAAAAATGAAACAAATATTTAAATAATTGTTTTCAAAATTCAATCATGGGTAAATATTTCTATAAAAAATTATTTTTATAATGATAAAAATATTATTAATTTTTTTTTAAAACACACTTTTTGATGAAAAGGTATTTTTATCAAAAGAGATAGCTGAAGATGCTTTTCATTAAAATAGATTATTTTGGTATCATAAGTATATAAAAAGTAAAATTTTAAGGTAAAAAATGTATTATCATGGAATAACAACATGATAATAATATTATTATGTTTATTTAGAGTTTGGTAATATGATTTCATAATTAGAAAAAAAATCTTCAGAAATCTCAATAAATGATGAGTTTGTATCATAAAACTCTTACCACATTGGAAATATTTAATATTAAATCCATGAATGATTAAAATTAAATAAAATATTAAATATCATGATTATAAAAAAATTTCTGATATTTCATGTAAAAAAGGTTTTATACAATTTTCATGAATTAATATTACATCATAACATAACATATATCCCAAAAATTGAAAATTATGAAAAAACTAACTTACTTCATGGGTATATTTTGAATGGTAAACCCCATGAATTAAAGATCACCAAAATATTATTTAAATCCCTTTTATTTTTATAATAATAAATATTAACGAAAAACATGGGAAACATATACACCACATATAAAAAACAAGTGGTGAATAAGTCATGTATCTCTTGATATAAATGTAATATGAAAAATCATTACTGCTTATTTAATATTTTGAATGATAAGACACAATAATTAAAAAAATAAAATGAAACTATAAAAATCATGAAAATAAGAATATTAAATATATTACCTATCAATGTTGTAGTATATTCACCATTCAATGGAAACACACAGTGAATTTGTATATGTCTCCCAGAATAAGAAGAGAAACTATAAATCTCTCACCATAAGCTTTGAGTTTGTTCATACATATTCAAATATCATGTATAATAAATGTAATGATTTATATATATATTATTGAAACATAAATATATATATATCAACATATATTATTTAAATAGTACATTTTATAGCATATTTTTTAGCAATTCTATGTTAACATCATGTTTTAAGCAAACACTATTTTAATTTTTTTATATATTTTGACTGGGGAATTTTGGTTCTATTAAATTGATTGAGGTTCCATCATATCAAAAAATTTAAAAATGATAAAATATCATATATATCTTGTATAAATGTAATTATAGTGATCCATAAAAGTTAGGAATGTAAAATGATATGCAGTATTCATGGAGAGTGTAGTTTGTATATTAAAAAAATTATTTTTTCTATTTTACTGATGGAATGATAAAAAGTGAAAAACTATACAAAAATTATAGTATAAATTTTATATCATATATTTCACGTATTTTAATAAACCCAACATGATTACAACCTTGTATATCATGAATGAATCATATCACTTCTAGTGGAGTTAGTTTTTCATAAACCTGAATAATGTTATCGTATTATGATAGAATTAAAAATACAAAGGCACAAGTGAATTATGATTATAAAAATAAAATAAAAAATATCATATATTAATATTAAATCGATATTTATATCTTGTTGTGATATGTGGAGATTCCAATCTAATAACATCGTTTCATGATGCTATAGTCAATTGTACACATGAATAATGATTTCAAAAACCATTTGACGGAAGAGGAGAAGAATTAAGGTTATTAAGTTAACATAACAATATATCAGTATATGTGATATAATTAATTTTTATTAAAATGATCTTATAATAACAAATTAAGGATGTTGTGGGATAAATGAAATAAAACACATCAATAGGGATGCTACTCGTTTTCCAGACAACTTCTTTTTGTTTCCATCAAAAGGATTCTTAGGATTGATATATGAAAAAAACTAATGCTTCTAAGATAATATCATAGATGTAAAGAATTTATTTTTATCATATTTTCACAATGCAATAATTTTTAATTTTAAACAACATAGGATATGCGATGGCCTTTTATATATTTGGTCAATGTCATAATTAAAATTTTGAACATAAAAAGGTGTACCATTGTTTCTAATAGGAGAAAAAGAACCAAATTGTTCCATTAACAAAACTAGTAGATATAGTTTCAAAATATTTTCACAAAATCGTTTTTGTAGATGTTTTGGTTAATTTTTAACCTTTACTTTTTTAGTTTAACCCCACCCCTTGTATGTAAATATTTACTTTAACAATTATAAATAATTTTTAATGACTTTAATATTAATAATTGAAATTAAATATGTTTATTATATTATATTATATATATATATATAAATTATTTAAAATATGTAATCAAAATTTTCACCTTCACTTGCAGGAATTTGAAGTACTTAATTTAGTATTAATCCCAAATATGTTTCTAGAAAGCATTTTTTCAACAAGGGAATGATCAAGAGTTTAAAAAAAGTTATACAAAAATTCAATATCTAAACTATTAAAATCAATATATTTGGATAAATAGATAAATAAATATACAATTTTTTCCTTTAAAACTATTTTTAAATAACTTATATCTTTTTAAAGGCATTAAATGAAATCAAAATTCATAATGTAAACAAGTATTTTTCATATTCATAAAATTTTTATCCTCTTAGAAATTTATCAAAAATTATACCTAAGATAATTTTAAAATGATAATTTGAAAATTAAACATTAATTTTTTAAAAAAAATCAACGATTTAAAAAAAATTGATTTATAATATATTCAAAAAAGTAGACAAATCTATTAAAATGAAAAATACATATTTGACGTGTGAAATGGGACATATTATTATATCTTGTATAGAAAAAAAATATGAATGCTAAGAATATAATTTAAAACAGAATATATAAATTTAATTTTAATAATCCACCAAATGTGTTTCCTTTAATATATTATTTTAGATTATTTTTTTGTAAAAACAATTATTTTTCAAAAAAGGTTTCAATTATTTTCAAATTGTTTTTATTTTGATTTGTAACAAATTGGTAACCAAATAATAAATTAATTTTACATTTTTACTCATATATTTTTTAATTTTAATTAATCGAATTCATAACGTCCATTATAATTTCTATGTGATAACTATAATATAAAATAATTATATTTTATCACTTTTTTAGATTTCATTTAAACAGAGGGTTTTTGGTAATTAATGTTGCACCCAGTGTTGAATGTTAAAAAAATATATACTCAATTTTTTGTGTAGTGAATGAATAACATAGTATTGTGGGTAATTAAAAATATCATAAATAATATATTTGTTTGAAAAAAAAATATTTCACAAAATATCAGGGTGTAATATTCTACCCACATATATAAATTGTGTCCTTTTAATATGAACTTGTTCTCAGTAATTAAGGGGTTTACGTTTGATTATTCTTTTATGGGAATCCAAATCCTAAAAGGTGTTAATATAATTAATTCTTTAAAAGAATGAATTTTATGTGTGGTTTTCATCTGGAATAAAATATATCAGGTTTCCAAAAAGGAAAACATATGTTTGAAGTGAAAGCATGTATATATAAGGGGAAAAATACAAAAATATTGGGATAAAGTGATAGAGAACACGATAATGACAAATTTAATTAAGATGAATCCATAAAAAATGGAAGTGCGAAAATGTCATTGATATCATTACAAATAATGATAATTGGGAAATATTTAATTTCAAGACATTTTTTATATTGTTCGTGAATTTTCATGAGAAGATTCACTTAATTTAATTCCATTTCATAAAAAAATTATTATCATTTTGATTTTACACGATCAATTCCAACTATATATCTTACTCCGAGAGATGAGTTATTTATATAGTAATCAGATAATAAGATCCATAAAATTATGATATGTCTTTTATTCAACCTATATTTATTATAAAAAAATTGTTGGAAAAAGTTATGAATAAATATTTATGTAGTGAGATAATACATTAATATCTAAAACATAATCTAAAATCCAATATTATCCATTCAATAAAAGGTTAATCTTATAACCCTTACAATATTCAGAATTAATGAACTATGACACTAAATTTATCAAAATAAACTTAACAGTAATCCCTCAATTATCATATAGTTGATATTGATTATTACTTTAAAAATTTCTAAATACCATTGTCATATATTTTCTTAACTCATTGTAATAAACCGAATTAACATTAAACCAGAATGAAAACCTAGATAATTATTCATTGCTTAAATAATATCACATACAATTGAATAAATTCAGTAAATAAATTTTTTTTGTCAACTACATCAATGAAAACATATACTAATTTCTCCACAAATCAGTTACCATTTCCAAGTTCTTCAGTACTATCAAATTTAATTTATTCATGTCAATCATATATTTACACGAACTAAAAATATTTTCTAGATGACATGAACATATTATTTGTTATATTTACTTAATTAAAATATCAGATTTCCATTAAATCAGTTTTATAAGTCATCAACACTATTCAACAAAATATTGTAAAAAATTAATGAAATACTTATACTGGGAAATCCTGATATTTTTTATGATTAAAAAAAATTTAAATTACTATATATTAACACATTAATCATACCACTTCTATCTCAAACCATTAACAAGGATTCATTATCTTATTCCGTAATAATTTTTTCCTAAAATATGATATATGGAATTTTATTCTCTTTTATCATCCCTAATGTATTCATGGTTTACATGATTAACATAAACAATTCTGTTTGAACACCCCATACAATTCATATGTCAATATTTGTCACCTCATCATTAGTAGAATGACCATTACTAATTCTTCCTTTTTTATTCTCTTCATGAACCATCCCATTAAGAAATAGATTTTCATAATTCCCATACTTTCTACCTATGAATCATTAAACCTTAGATTTCTTCCTCAGGATACCATTATTCTCATCCATTGTGTTAACAAATCATTTTTTTATTCTAAAATTTAATTCATAGTGTCCTTATTTTCAAAACTAAAAATGTATTAACAGTCCTATAATATATCTACTTGTGTTCTCTACCAAAATTACCAATATATATGAAACTGAATATTCAATCCACTATAGAATCCACCTCCTAAGATCTCAACAAGATTTATCATTACTATATTTGGTGATATTGAGATTTGGTTAAATTGAATATTTTTCAATTATATATCTTAATATTGAATTACGAATAATCATAATATCTTTCACTATTGATTTTATCTCATTTGGGTATTCATTAACACATTTCGGACACATTCTATCTTGATCCTGTTATTTAAGGTTTCTATAAGTGACTAGAAAAAAATGTGTGGCCTAAGTAAAATTAATCATATTGGAGAACCATAATATCAATTAAAATCACATATAGATGGTATAAATGATGAAACATTAGTTATAATATTTCAACCCATTAGTTTATCCAAGGACATTCATAGTCAACATCTATTTCAATAATACTTGATGGTTCACAACAAGTCTATGGATATGAAATCAATATCCCCTAGCAGTGCCAAACCAAGTATGTTGTCAGATATATTTTTATGCACTTTCTAAAGACTAAGTCTTAATCAATGTGTTATTTTTAGAGTAATTAACCCTAAGAACCAATAATCCATAGCAACATATAATTTTAGCAGTCGAATTGGGTTGATTTTTTTTAGAAATCGAATTGTCTATCAATTACCATAATACAAGTCAATTTTACAATACCTTGCCTCATTCATAGAGTTATTCTTATATGCATCCCAAGAATAATCCTAAAATGCATCCACTGGGGATCTCATTAATGATTTTTGGTCCGATTTTCCAATGGTTAATGAAAACATTCCTCTAATACCAACTATAGAGAGAGAGGATTTTCCCACATTGAAATTGCATCATTTCCAGATGAATATTCATTACATTACCCAATCATATGCATGAAGATCACAAAGTAATAAGATAATAAACGTGTTTATAGTTGAGCCACTTCAACTCCCACAATGATTTTCATAAATAAGACACTTCATAGAATTATCATACGTAGTATATTTCTTTATAATCCATTAAAATAAAAAATAATAAAGGGTGATATATGATCATAAATATCGGTAATAAAGGGAGTTATATAAGTACAACATGAATATATGCATTTGATAACATGATCATAACATGTAAAAACCATAACCTGAAATAAAATATCATAAACTAAAGTAATGTATTAAATAATGTTAGCTTATAATATATGAATCACACGAGAATAGAATAACATCATCCTTGATGTCATAAAATGTCCACATGACAATAACTTTTGGCATACACATACGCATAGAATATAATTTCCACATCAATCAGGTCTCACTAACAAGGATATCATAGGATAATCAGTTCACTCCAAAAATCTTCAGAGTTGTCAAGGTTCACTCCAAAGACTATCATAGTGGACAATGTTCTTCACTAAATTTGTTTCAAACCCCATTCCAATATTGTGTATCTCATGATATATAAATTACTATAAAATTAATTTTAGTGAGATATAGGTCCCAGAAATCACATAATGAAAAATAATCATATGTGTGAAACTAGATCATCAAAAAATTGTAATATCATTACACGTGAAATGAAATGGAATTTATAAGCATTTCATCAAATCATAATGTATTGAAAATAGAAAAGATTCATAAAATTATGATCAATTTATAACATCATAATCCTCTAAAAGTAGTAGTTTTATTAAACACTTGATAATGGGATAATCCATGGAAGAGAGGTGGGTTTCATATAAATCATGCAATCATAAACTAAACCATTTAGAGAAATAATAAGTATAGTATCCATGGATAATATCCAAAATAGAGAATAAGTATAATCAATTGTTGTCATCTTATAAGGAAAATGATTTTTAATGATCTCATATAACATTTCTTGGGGAAAATATATATTCATCAGTAATCTAATTATTAAAAATAAAAACTAATGAAATATTTTGGAAGTTATATTTTATAATATAAAATATAAAACATATAAATGAATCGAAAAAAATATTTATAATCATTTATAAAAAAAAATATTAACCTAATATGAAGAATATTTTTAAAATATAAACAATTATTAAAATCCCTTTCTTTTGAAATAACCATAGAAAAAATCTAATGAATAATTAAAAATACTTTAAAATAATTCCCGAGGAAAATATCATTTTTTAATTTAAAATAATATTTTAGTTTTTTAGAAATACATATATTTTAAATAATCCAAAAAAATAAAAAAGATTATTCAAATAATGTTATTTTTAGGACGAAGAGAAATTTTATCCATGATATACACATTAATCCAGTTATTCAATTCACATTTTCATTAAAACCCAAATTTAAATTATTTTGAAACGAATATAAAGATTAAATTAAAAAAATTTATTAAAAATTTAAAAATGGTTAAAATTTTCAATCATAAATCTTTATTTTAATTTAATAAAACATTAATAAAATTTCTATTAAATATTGTCTTAGATGAAAAATGTTTTTCAACTGAAGTGAAAAATAAAAGTTGATTTTTCTTTGAAACATTATGTTGGAATCATGAGAAAATAAATTAAGTAAAATAATGGGAAACATATATTCTCCTCATATAACCAAATGAGAATAAAATTCATGAGTTTTTTTGGTATGGATTAAAAAATATCATCATCGGAAATAAAATAATAATAATTCTGATAAAAAATGACATTATATCGTAAAACTCTTCCCACATAGGTATCAATAAATCCTAAGCCCCATGAAAGAATAAATTAAATTAATCCAAAAATATCATTATAATAAATATATTCATTATATAACATGTTTAATAGGAAATATATACATCTCATCAAAGATAACAGATTCAATACGTATCATATATCTTTCAGACAGAAAATGATTAAAATATCCCTAACACAATGGTATCTTTTGATGTATAATCATCATTAATTAGATATCATAAAATAAAAAAATAAATTAACATATTTTAAATTGTAATAACAAAAATTTCATTGATATTATATACGCTACATTTAAGAAACAACTTGTGAATTTTTTATGTATTTCACATATATAGAAGTGTGAAGAAAAATACATACCTATTTAAATATATTTTGAGTCATAAGAACCTGAAAATTATAACATAAATAAAAAATTAAATATATTGAAATTAAATAAAATAATTATATATTTTTTGATAGGATAATTATATACACCACAAAAAATAAAATAGTGGGGAATTTTTATATGTTTCCCCGAAAAAAAGTGAAATTAAATTTACCTTATCTTATGTCTCAAACTTTTTATACATGTTTTTATCTCATTGTTAATAAATTTATTTTTATTATAAATATATTAAAAACAATAAATATATATTTTACAATAATTGTTTTACATATGAAAATTTATAAAATATTTATTTTAAATTTATTAAAAATGTTATGTTTTACACACAAACTTCATTGTTGTTGGTATATTATTTGATTTCTTATTTTTGGAAATATTGATTTGATTAGGTTAAATAATAAAAATTATTTTAACAATTATATAAATATGATATAAATTCCTTCTATTTTGTTGAGTGATCCATAAAATAGAGTTATAGAAAATAAAATACATCATTAAGAAAGATGGTAGGTTTTACAAACACATAAATATTATTTAAATTTCATATATGGAATGAAAGAATAAAATGTATAAAATATATTTTAATTAAAGTAAAATTATTATTTAAAATATATCACATATTTTTATTAATACAATCATTATTTCATTCCATGAATGTCTGAATGAATCATATTGATTCATGATGTTGTAGTCTATCAAACAGACGAATGATGTTATAGAAATCAAACAAAATGGATCATAAGAAATATAATGTGATAACATGATTTAATAAAAATTATAATTTTATAAATATCTCATATAAATAATAAAGTAATAATTATAACTATTCGTGATAGGTGGGGATGGAAAATGAATAACATTGGTCTGTGAGGCGGTAGTCTTTCATACAAATGAATGATGATTTTTAACCTATTTCATGGAGGATGATGATCATACCGATTATTAAATTCAGATATTAACAAATCAATGAATTTAATATAATAAGATTATTATTTAAACAATTATTATTTATAATATAAGTAAGTGTAGGAATAAATGAAATAATTTTCTTGATTAGGGATGTTACCTCTTCTTCGAAAAAATTCATTCAGTTTGCAAAAAATTGTTTATTAGGATTTCGACCTGAAAAACATATGAATTATATAATGTGGATAGGATGTTAAAGAATGTATATATTTTACTATTGGATGAACCAAAGTTTTTTTGGAACTGTGAAAATTATATGACTGGGTGTGGCCTTGTATAAGTGAGGTGAGTATCTTGAATGATTGTTTTGAAAAGAAAAATGTGTAGCATCATTTTTTACGTTTCACAATAAAATATTACCATTATCTATCCATACATATATAATATCTATATATTCCCTTAATGTGGGAATTGAAAATTATTTTGGACCATTTTTAACCTTTATCATTTAATTTTATCCCCCGATAAACCCATTTTTCGCTTATCCTTGTTAAATAGTTTATACATTTTTTAATTTTCATTATGGGAAAAATTAATTTGACATTTTTAGATAATATAAATTATTAATATTCAAAATAATAAATATATTTTATCAAATTCTATTCACATATGTGAAAACATTAATTTAAAATTAATCTTATAGAGGGGATGAGAACACATGTTTCTAAAGAGAAAATTTTCTATAGACTGAAAAAAATTTATATCACAATTCATTAGAAAAATTATTTCAATGGAATAAATAGGATTAATAGATATATAAGTGAAATATTGTTTCTTCAAAAAACCATCAAAAAATAATATTTTTGTGTTCATAAAATTTAAATGATAATAGAATTATTTAAAAAACTAGAATTTTCACTATTCATTGAAAATTTTATCTTCTCAAAAATTTATCATAAATTCAAATTATTATTGTTTTGAAATAACGATTTTAAAATTCATATTTTTTAAAATATAAATGTTTTTAAAATTACATTTAAAATATATTCAAAAAAGGAGATAAAAATATTTTTTAGAAAATTAAAAATTTGATGTGAAAAATTGGATTTATTTTTAACATTTATCTATAAAAATGGAATATGTAGGTAACATTTATTACTGAATATATATTATATACAAATATTTTATAAAAAAATAAAAAAAAATTGTTAAATTTATTTTTGTAAAATGCAACTATAAGAATAAAATTAGTTATCTTGAAAAATATTTCCCTTATTTTCAAATAGTATTTAATTTCATTTATCATTAATTTTATGTGAATGAGTTAATTAGATATTCATTTTTAGAAAATATATATTCATAATTAGCTTAATCCTATTCATACCCTCCATTCTAATTGTTAGGTGTTAACAACCATATTAAATAATAACATTTTTATAGTTTTCCACATTTCATTTATACTATATGTTGAGTGTTATGAATGTTACCCCAAATGTTGTGAATAATGAAATATAAATTCAATGATTCATGTAATATAAGATGAAATCAGTATTTAATGTAATTAAAAATATTGAAAAGAATAAATGTTTTTTAAAAAAGTTCAAAAATCTCTGGGTGTAACAATCATTATATCATGTATTTCATTGAATAAGCAAAATGAACTACTAAAGGAATTCATAAGGGGATGAGGTATGAAGGAAACAATAAATTCTAATTTAAAATAAAATTATTTAATATTTTACTTATTGTGTACACTTTTTTAATATGAACACTAACGATTTGATGTAAAGATGTTTCATGACCCAATCATAGGTAGTAGTGGTCAAGTCCTAGTTCTATTATTGGAAGACCAGAATTATGAATGAATATTATTCTAGGAATTAATGTTTCCATGTTCACATTCCATTATATTGTGTGCCTTTTTCATCATATCATAGGAAGCTTATGTTGATCTATTGTATCTGTTGGACACCATTTCTAACTATTAGTCTGCACCATCAATGCATGTTGGGTATCATCAATATTTATTATTTCGTATAATCTAGTTGATATTTGTAGTTGTCATCATCATTCTCTGAAAATAATGGATAACAATTAAAAACTAAGTAAATAATGAGGTGGATTGGCCTCTAGAACACATGAAATGTCTGGGATACATCATATGACTTAGATATGATCATAACATGAAATGATTTCCAAAAATTGATGGATATAGTTTACACTATCATCCATGATGATGTATTCACTCTAATATAATATTATAATTTTACTAATAACTTATTTTTTATATAATCTCCATTATTTTTTATAATTCAAGGAGTTTTTTTGAAAACTTGAACTATAAAATAATAATATATCTTAAATAATACAACATTGTACATAAATTGCACACAGTCAATAAATTCCAAAATATTACATAATTTAAATAAATTTTACTTTATTTAATCATAATACCTTATATAAATTATTAGGTTTGTGGGGAAAAAATATTGAGGTCAATATCTAAAATATAGTTACCAACATTCTAAAATATCACTTTTTATTTCTAAATTATTTGTACATGATAGAACCATTTTTTATAGCATACGATGCATTTAAAATTAAGATTTTCAATTTAACATAATAAGTAACATTACAATTACATGTGACTCTACATGAAATAATAATTAAACTTAATATGCCTACACCGAAAATCAAACATGTGAAAAAATAACTTGGAAATATACAATCACATCTGATGTCATAAATTAATGAAAGAGTACAACATTTGTGATCCGACATATATGTAACAATAATATAAATGAGTGAAATTATAAATCCATAAGTCGGATCTAACTGATATAACGTATTGTGAAAAAAAAAATTGTTAAGTAAATCAATTTAAAATAAATTTATCACATCCAATAATAATGGAGGAAATAATTGAGTTCAAAAAATGAGATTGGGAAAGAGTGGATTGGGTACTCATTATTTGAGATCCATAAGAAACAAAAAAAAACCCTTATAAAACCCAATGGTATAGAATACTATTACCAATTTCGATATAATTATACAATAAGAGAAGATATTAAGAAAATAAGATGAAACCACACTAAAAAACTGAATATACATTTACAGATCCATCAAGAACAAAGTTAAATCCTCTAAAACCTCTACAACGAGTATAAATAAAATGCAAGATTAAATTAATTAGTACCTCTGAGATATAAAACATTTATCAATTTAGTGTATTGTATTATAATACCCATTCCTTCACAAAATTACAAACCATACAAATGATAAAATAATGAAAAATTATTTTCTAAAATAGTTATAAATATGCATTGAGAAACATGAATAAATTACCTTTTTCTTTTGGAATAAAATTTTGGATATTGAAACATAAATATTATTCATGTTTTTTGGATATAGGAATGTCTTAGGATGAATCCTAGAAATGTAAAGTTGAAATAAAAGCCCATTGGTTAACTATTTTTCTTATTGGTTTCATTATATATTATGAATAATTTTATACATGATAGTAATACATTTATAGAGACAATATATAAATTATCAAAAAACATTTTCTATTAAATCTATATTTATTTCTATTATGATTTTAGATATACTTTAAACTAAGGTAGAAGACATCAATATGAGTATGTTGGAATGTGTTAATGGAGGTATGGTACAACAAGTAAATTTGAATCATGATGGATAACCATTGATAACTCCATGGATGTGTTCTGCCCAAAAAATATCCATGTTGTTAAAATTACATAAGTTGTAATGTGGAGAAAACTATAAATTTACTTTTAAAATTATAATCCTACCCAATTTATTCATTTGTAATTTTATAGGAGTTCCTAGAAATTTATCGTGGGATTTCCCAATCTCATATCAATCCCATTAATGTTTATTTAATAACCTTGGTTAATACTATTATGTCTCGGGATTTGACAATAACGAGTATTTGTAAAATATTTGGTGATATTTTTTTATACCTATTTTATTATTTCATTCCTTCATGTAATAATATTATTATCAATATACCTTTTTCAATTGGGTTCATTAAGTTTCAATATCATTTGACCTTCCCATTTTCAAGGGACTATGTATGATTGATTTTTAGTTATTTTTATATAAGAAAATAAAGATTTTTAAAATTTTATTTCCCCGCCTAAATCAATTGTCATAAACCAAATATTTATTAATTTTGGGTTTCTCTATTTCATGAAGCGGTGTGATATTTCCTTCTACATGGTATATAAATTTAGACCATTTATTATTTTTGTAGGTAACCACTCCAATTATTCCGTATATTTTTTATATATAATGATAACATCAATATGGATTACAGAAAAAAATGATCAAAAAATAATAATTCCCTAATTAAATATTTCCAAAAACACGAATTTTTACTTGATTAGGCTCTCAATAACATATATACTATTTTTTGATGGCGTATTTTAATAAATGTTTACAATTAGTATACCATGTTTGGTTCTCTTAATATACCATATATTTAATGACCCATTACATTTCCTTCTCTATTTATTTTTAATCTATTCAGATATAAGTGGGTCAAATATAAATTTTTAGTTGATAAATTTAAAACATGACTAGAAAATAGTTTATATAAGTGGTTTAAATGAACGATGATGATGGATATGGAATTGTTTAAAAAAATTCTTATATATATATTAGTTTCTATGTGTTATAAGGTGATAAATATTTTTTTGATATTATTATTAATTTCGTTTATGTTCGTTAATAATTGGAAAATAGTTAGACATGGGTAAAAGATATCCCCATGGGAATGGGTAAACCATAATCCTATAATATTTATTGGGCTATATATATATATATATATATAATAGGTTAGTTGTTATGATACCAATACTTAATTGGAATTGTTACTGATGGTACTTGAATTTTATGGTGGGATAATATTATGTATGGTATTTTCACTAATGTATGTCTATAGACTAGAACCCAATATGTGATGGAAACCAAAATACCATAATAGTAATTTAAGTATATAATTTAATCTTATTTATCTGTTTTTTCTAATGGGACCTAGTAAAATATCCATTAAATCCCACTGATATATAGGTTTAATAGAATAAATTTCAGTATGGCTTCAAGACGAGATGATTTTATTTTATGGTGCCTTATTTACAAACTAAAAAACAACTAATTTTATAAGGAGTTTAACATCAAAACTTATTTAAGTAATTTATATTGATTTATATAAATTTTTTTAACTAAATTATGATAATGTAATATTAATATGGGTTTATAATATATTGGAAGGGTTTGGGTAGTGACCACCGATATATTACAATGTATATACACCATCCACATTCCATCTTAAGATGCCTAAAATTTATTTTTTTCATTGTTAAGGTCATGTAAATAAACAATGAATAATGGGGGGATCACATTACTGAATCAAGGAATTATGTAAAATCATTTATGACATTTGATAGAGGATATGTGTGAGGATGCAATGGTTTACCCTCTGGATATTTTGGTATATAACTCCTATATTACAACCAATAACAATCATAATTACCACTTTATATACATGGTTTATTTATATGGTAGTTATGATAATTCATATTAGTCTATTTCTTATACATATGTCCATTTATATTTATTTGACAATTTATTCATTAATATTGATTCCCCTTTGTATTAATATATTGATATACTATATAATATCAAACACAATGGTTTCTTCATTAATTTTAATAAAGGTTATGATCATTTTTTATATGTGTGAATATGTAATGATGATTATCTAACATGATTGTGTCATGGATTTGATAAATTCAATTGATATCACATCAATCACCTTTTTTTGACTATTCATCCTTTAAAGGTTATTCGGTCCTCTAGTGGTCAGGGAGTGTACTAAAGGTATAATGGTAGCCCAAATTAGGTTAATTATTGATCATGGTCATATTATTGAAGATATAATATTTAATGATTTTTACACCATGATATTTTATATTATATATTCATTTATGACCTAATATGCTTCATAATGTGTGATATATGAACTATCAAACCAAAATGAACAGAAATAAAACATATTAATATTAAAATATATTCATGTAATCGGTGGGAGGAAAAAATGTACGAATTATAAAAAATATGTAAATTTTTTCAATATTACCATTATTTATACTATGGTATAAATTAAAAATCAAATGATGTATCTAAATAACTAATAGGGATACTTTATACTTTAAAATGAAACCATTATAAAAATAAAATTTTCATATGATTTATTTTATCTCAATAATTATATTATATATGAAATATATAATTTATATTATTAATATTTTTAATGAATTTTAATTTCAACTGTTAAGAAATATAAGTTAAAATTGGTAAATATTTTAAAAGATTATTTCTCAATGAAAAAATAAATATTATATGATTATGTATTTTTTTAATTTAATCCATACATTTTAGATTATTAATTTTGAAAAATTGGCATTATTTTTGGTCTTAGATATAATTTATACCTTATAATAAATTAAATTTTTATTTATTTCTTAAAAAGGTAATTTTTATATTAATATGGAAAATTTAGTTTTTACAAAAATTGTTACTATTTTATTATTTATCAATGGGCATGAAATTAAAATACCATTTAATTAATAAACTATGTTCTTAATGGGTAGAAAAAATATATATATATGAAAATAAAAATACATGTTTGTAAAATCATTGCTCATCATTTTATAAAGATATTATCTATTTTCTAATAAATATTAGTTTGGTATATTCTATTAATTAAATAAAATTTTCAAAAAAATTGGATTTAGATTGATTTTAAATATATATAAAATTTAATTACTTTATAATGAACCAATTATATCATTATATTCAAATACATTTATAATTTGATCAGAAATTTAAATTTTAATCTTAAAATTAAGAAAGTTCTGAAAACAAATATTTAAGTGCCCTTTGCACTAATTTAAAAATTTATATTTATTACAAAGTGTTATTTTAACGGATAAAATGGATTTAATATTTCCAATATTTAGATATAAATTATAGAATATCAACCATTATATTTGTAGGGATAAAATTGGATTTACATATTTAAAAACAATATATTACTTTAAAACTAAAAATGGTACAAGTAAAAATTCTAATTGTAAAGGGCATAAAAAATGTTTAAAACATGTTTTAGACTAAAGGAATGTGGTATTATTAACATACTATTACCCTATAATGTAAAAAATAAATCTTTTTTGGTATTTTGGACATGTAATAATGTATTCCCTATATATTACGTCATTATATTTCAAAAATATCATTCTCACCCTGTATAAAAGGTACCTCTCACAAACCAATCTAGGACACCTCTAAAAATCAATTTCCACATTATAATATTCAACATTATTTTACACTAAATTCCACTTATATTCAATGTATATATGCTTAATACTTCCATTTCCAAGGAGTCTTCCAATGGGAACACTAAAGTCCACAACGTGTGAACATTTTACTAACTTATTTTCTTTTCATTATATCATTCCCTAATATAATATTATAATTCATGTATAATAAAATTATTTATTTTATAATAACTTTTAATATTCCATGGGAATAAATATTCAATATATTTTTACATTTCAATTAAGATAATTGAAATCATAATTCAACCACTGTGTGGACTACCACCTACAAGAACCAACAACTTCAGTTCTTACCAACTCCTCTCTTCCTTTGTAAAAAATGTGAAATTAAAGAATAAGCCTAAATATATATAATAATAACATTATTATAAATATAATATATATAATAAATCTTTATTCCTATCATTCTTTGAGAATTTTTATTTTATTTTTCATTTTTTGGAATACCACCACCTCGATGTAACATATATAATTTGTCAAATAATTTCTTTGTTATTGGTTCATATATATTAAAATATTAATATAATTATTAAATTAATATAAATAATAAAAATAATAATTTTTAATATTATTATTATTTTAAAATAAACCACTATCGAAAACATGTTCATCTATTAATTATGATATGTTTTTTTTGGGTTGATCTAACCATCTACATGGGAAATACTATAAAATGACATCATAAATGACGAAAAGTGGTTCATGAATTATAATAATTGATATAAATGAGAATGAAAATATTTTATCATTTTAATTTAATTTTATCCTTAATTTAAATCTCAGTATGTATGATAGTAATGTCTATACATACAAAATAACTGAAACATGCTTTTAACTAATTTTATTTGTAAGTATGATAACAAAAAATCCACTATAATAAAATTATATAATTGAAAATAAATATGAAACATCATCAAAAATAATATTTATTATATATTAACACTAAATTCTAGTGAAAAATGAATAAAAACCCCATTATTATGAATATCGTTCAATGCGATAAATATTACTTACCCCGGATAATATGAATAGATAATAAAAAAATAATATAAATTATAATATTATTTATAAATGAGTTTTATAAAATTATTTATATATGAACATGTTTAAAAAATATATTATTTAGATACATTTTATTATTTAATAGGATATGCATGTTCGTACATAAATTTCAGAAATTAATGTAAGAGGTTATTTGTCGTAAATTTAATTTCTGATGAATTTTTTATTAGTATATACCATGATATCATTTCTAGTTTTTGTTCACTTATTAATGAATTTATTGTTCAGTATTTTTTAATACATGTTTCATATGATTCATATCATATTCATACATTATATGTCCTTCATTTTGAATGATTCAAAATCTATAATATTTGTTGTTACCTTAAATTCAATCATTGGGTTGTAATAGTTATTTATAAATTTTATTATTATAATATTAATCTATACCAAAATAAGAATTTATTTCTTTAAAATTTATCTTCTACTCTAGGTATAATGAACTTTTAATAAATTATTTTTACATAAAAATATATTATCTAAAAAAACATTTCTAATAATAATTCCCATTATCCTAAATGATGAATTCCCCTACCTGTCCAGATTTACATTTTCTACAAATTTTTTACATAAAAATTGGAATCATAAATTTGTATTATCGTATGTGTACTCAATATTAATAATAAATTACTTTAAAAAGAATTATTATTTTTCTTTATATTATGTTTTGTTTCCATAAAGATATTTCATATTAAGAAAATGATTTACCATCCATTAAAAATGATTTATCATTAATTCAAAATTTATTTTTATAACATTTATATAATTTCAAGGGTCCTTTATTGGAGTATATAATTATTTAAAAGATTAATTTTCTATTGTTTTTATTTCACTTGTTAGAATATTATTTTAATGTGACCCATAAAAAACTATTTCCCTCAAATGGAAACGAAAATTTTAATAAATATTTATTGACTTAAGTTCTATTTTATTCTACATAAAAAAATATTCACTCTGAATTTATTTCATGAATTATGCACTAAATTATATACATATATATATTAAATATTTGGAGCTACATCACTACCTTTGTCTTGAAAAACCATCCTATATTATAAACATGAATTTCAATTGAATTCCATTCCCCTATAATAACATCATATTTTCTTATTTTGATTTATGGGTGTCCAAATTTATGTTTTACATTGATTGATGGGAGATAATTTTGAATTAACCATATACTGCATAATCAATTATTTGTTATTTTCGGCAATTATGAATAGAAATATAGTCTTTTTTTATTATGAATGTATTGAGAATTCATATATTTGTAATTATAATATTAATTCTTATTGAATACATGAGAAAAATGTTTATCTATTTTTTTATAATAAACATTGTTTTTCTTGATGGAATATGAACATGTTATATCTTTTATTAATATGGGATTAATAATTGACATTACAGACGTCATTATTTTAAAACAAAAAACTATTTTAGGCAAGTTCATTATAAATAATATTATTATTCAAAAAATTCATATGGTGAATCCATTTGCCATAATGAATTGACATGTTATTGAAGATATTTTATATTTGCTCGATGAATTGGTTGGTATCATGGGAAACAAGTTTTCAGTGTTTGTTTTATGATTAAAAAATGCAATGATGATGTCATGGATGATAAAATGATGACAAAAATGATGTCTTATATGTGGCCTTGATTAAAATAATGATATATTATCTATGATACTGATGAAATAAATAGTCCAAAAGTATGTATTACATTACCATAAATCAAGTTATTGTTTTACATTTGATTATTTATATTAATATGTCACAAATGGGTTTATTTTTGACTTTGTATTCAATTATAAGAAATTATTTCACTCTTAATTTTTCTATCCATATTATCCATTCCATCATATCTATTGATATATGTTTCCCCTTACCAGAGTTTTAAATCACCCATATTATGTTTATATTTCCCTAGGTTATAATGAAATGATTTTTATGTGGAATGTCAAGAGTAAAAAAAATCTGGGGAATTCGTTGAATATGTTATAAAATTGTAATAGATAAAATATCTTCTTATATAGTGCTAAAAATTCCATATAATTGAGACATGCATGGGGTTTATTAGCAAATGTTTCATCTATATTCTAGAATCCTATAATGAAAAAGGTCATGAGAATAGATGTAATGTAATATTTTATTAAATTAATGAAATTATTTGAATAAAATGTCTGGTAATATATAGTTGAGATAAATCTTTTATATAAGGTATTTTTATTCATTTGTGGATCTGATTTTGTAGGTCTGAGGCATCATGAATTTTATAAATATTACATACCAGATGAGCTGTGAAAAGAATATTATATCTAAGACTAATTTTATGGATAGATTTTGATATATTTTCATATACAATAGTCATTTTTCACATATAACATATCATCTACCTATCTTATTAAGATATTTAATTAAGTTTTTTATAAAAAAAATTCATAGACCCATAAAAATATATTAATTTAATTAAAATATTTATATATTTTGATAAAATATGATATATATATAATATTTGATGTTATCCTTTTAAATTTAACATTATTTAATGTCACAAAAAACAACATCTACGAGCATAAAATAATTTTCAATTCCTCCAAAAACAAAACCAAATTATTTGAGATAAAATATAATATGTTGATCACATTTATGTGATACTACATGATATAAATTAATAAAAAAGGTTTTTTATATAGATTGTGAAACAAAACTTCATAAATTAATATGTTTATGAAATATTTATTATAAAATTGGGTTTTCATCAATGAATATAATTTTTCAGTAGACCATAATAATTTTTTAATGATAATGTTATATTTATAAAATATAATATATTTTGATATAAATATATATATATATATATATATATATATTTATATAATTTATTCTAAAAAACACGTACTATACATTATCATTATTTATAATGAAACATTTTTAATCATAATAGAATATGAAAACTATAATTAATTATTTTATGTTGACAAAATTATTTATAGATAGATCGTATAACATATTTTTTAACAATTATCTTCTATCATTGAAAATATTATCCTACCACACAATGTAGTATTTTTGAGATAAATTTTCATTATTTTGAAAACATATTATATAGTTTTATAAAAATATTCATAGTGAGATAAAATTATATTTTTAAAGAAAAATCATAAAATATATTTATTAGAACTATATATTTTTGACATAAATTTACACAGAGTATTTCATACATCCATAATATATATTAAATTTTCTAGTAATTCACCACTTATTGTCACTGTCATGAGAGTAGAATGATTGATAACATATCCTTAAGCATCAATCATATGACCACAATGTTTGGACATACATTTTTAATGGTTTCAAATTAATGTTGTGGGTTATTCATCCTCTATGAAATAATCCATTAACCAAAAAACCATGATATGATGCATGATAAAATCAAGGCAACTCACCAATGAACTATATAAATAAAACAATTCAATGTGTAATACTATAGAATAAAATGATACTACCAATGAAAAAAATGCAAAATAACTACAATAAATACCAAAACATCTGAAAGAATATATGATTTACATGATCAATTCTCCGTACTCACCAAATATCCAAAGTACCATGAGGTGTTTCTAAATATTTTTGAATCTCTATACCTTTTCCCTTGTCCAAGGGGATACTATCTGTAAAGGAACCTATGTTCCAAGGAAGGTGTGAGTATAAAACATAGAATACATTTCCTAATATCCTCCATACTCATTCCACATGGATAGAATGGTAAGATAGATATATTGATAATAGTATAACTTAAATAATTTCCAAAAATAGCTTATAACTGAATAAAAAAAACTCAAAACCAATTTAAACCAATTATAAAATATTTTTATTTTAAACCAATTTCTTGGAATTCACATTTCCCAAAAAACAGAACTAGGATTTCAAACCCCTTGTCATTAATTTTTTGGCATAACCATTCCTTTGTCCACCACATATTAACACGTGCAATCAACATGAAACTCCCAATAATCACGAGCAGTGAGTTATCCTTCCATTATGACTTTACTTAGTGGACCACATTGAATGAGGTATATATTTTCCATATCCAGCTAAAGCATTTGATGGATTTACATTACACACTAATACATCCTAATGCATTTTTAGAAACACTACATACTAGTGCAAAACCCATTACAAATCCATTTGTGATTAAAAATTTCAAAAAAACTCGTCCTTCTATTGAAAATTTGTATGAACATAAACTAAAAAACAGTTATTTTCATTAAAAAAATTATTTTACTCAAAAAAATTAATTAAATCCATGTTCCATAATTCCCAAAAATTCCCATTTTAAAATGATAATAAAAGCACATTTTCAAGAACACATTTTTTTCCCATTTCCATTGTTTCCCAAAACATAAAAAAAGAGGGTTTCCAAAGACTCTGAATCATCCAATTCACAGAAAATTCAATATAAATTACTCAATTTAAATGAAATAAAATAATTTTTTACTATGATGTAATGATAATGAATCTACCTACCTCAATGATTTTGACAAAAATCGAAATGAGTCAATAACACTCACAAAAACAGGTAAAAATTTTGTGAAACCACTTTAGATCTCTTCTCCTATCATGATCAAGACCAAATCACATCATATTTTTCATCCAAAATCACAATACTATATTAAATTTGGCTATATATTTGAATCCAAGGGGAGATGAGAAGTATATTTATATATATCTTAGGAAATATGAAAATATCGATAAAGAATGAAAGTTACTGCAAGAATCGGGCCAATAAATGACATGTGAGGGATATCTATTGATTGCAAATAGATTAGGGGAGGTTCTACTACATTTATTGGAGAATAATCCTATTATAAGGCCTCTTATGGGAAAAAATATGGTGATATACTCAAAACTATTGAGATCATATTTTTAAGGAGCAAATATTAACCTCGTCCATGTTTAGTCTTCATAGTTAGAAAAACCATGGGCTAGCAGTGCATTATCTACTACCTCAAGAACATCCACTAATCACCTCCTTGCATGGAATCCCAAACTGTGAACCAACCATATTGATAGTATTAACCATCATCATACAAAGGGAATGAATTCTCCTTGGATTTATACAATATATGGAAAAATCATGTGCATCCTTTGTGACACTCATTAATCCCCAAAAAACATATTTAATTTTATCCAAACATTACCATCCATTACACTTACATGTTGTAAAGATAAAAATAACATGGTAATGGCTACATACAAGAAACCAGGGGTACCAAATTTGACCCATCATTGGTCTTTCCATCATTAGAAAGTATAAATTCATGATTTCCCTAAAAGTGCTCTGGTCTTTTCCCTTTCATTTCAATCTAATGTTCAAAAAAAAATCTCGAATATGACTATGTTGTCATAAAACCATCACATGACCAATTATATTTCTATGAAAGGAATTCTCATTCCTATCAAAAAAAATTTCTGGGATCTGTACCAATAATCCTTCAACTCAAGGTCAATGGGATCACATATGACCACATGGTGAGGATAATGGTGATACTTTTTCATCTAAGATACATAGAACACATTATGCACTGAACTGAACCATAGTAGAAATCCCAACTCATATGACATCTCTTCAACCCAATCCAGTATTTGAAATGTACTATGTATCTAAAAGATTACATTCCCTGAATCACAAAATGATGTTGTCCACGATGTTAAGAGATCCTCAAGAACACATGATCACTCACCGTGATAGAAAATGGTATTATGTAATGATCCACATACAATTTCTTACAAATCTTAGCCAACTCAATCCTCTTTCTGACCAACTAAATATTCTCCATCATTTCTTGGACATAGATCATTCAAACTAATGATTTCACACATGTTTCCACCCATCATAGTGGATAGTGTCATGGACGACCATACAATGCTTAAAAGATACACATTTGTATCAAGTCTTAATAAATTTTATTACATAGGGACTCAACTAATGGTATATATTCATCCCATGAGCCATAAAAATCCATTACAAAAGACTAAAAAATTTCATCCAATGAATTTTCATCCATTCATATTGGCCATCCATCTTAGGGTGATATGCCATACTCATTTTCAACTGAGTCCTAAGGGGTTTCTGTGATGATTTATAGTAACGTGAAGTGAACCATAGTTCTCTATATGAGACTATTAATACGAGTACTCGGTGTCTCTTTACCACTTCTTGGATATTGATTTTGTACTATCCTACAAATTATGAGTTTCACAAATTGGTTTGAAATTGGATGAATTTATGAACTGATCCACAATATCCAATATGGAATAAGGTTTCAAAAACATTCTTGGTAGGCATCTAACAACATCCATCACTATCTGCTCCCACATCCACTCTTGGATATGTAATGACTATAACATACATGATGTTCATTGATGTTCTACCTTAACATGATAATACATTATGCTCCTTGAAATGAACTTATCTACTTTCCCTTTCATGTTACTCAACCATAACTGCACCATCAATTCCTTATACAACTTCATAATACCAAGATTTACAAATCATCTTGAATGGTGGTATGCATGAAGATGTTATTTTTTATAATCTATAGGAATGACCATCTGATTTCTAAACAAAAAACATAACTCGCACCAAGTATCCATCCCTGAATGGTCTCCAAATAATTTAGATTTGAACTAATGACTATGAACTCTAGATAGGATGTTTGTACCTCAATAACCATTATTTTTAAATTAATATCAACAAAAAATAAAATAAAGACCACTATATTACCTTGGTCTTCACATTCCATATGCATTACATATTGGACCAACATCAACTACCACTCTTCTAAATCATCTTTTCCCAATTGAGCATATGTCATTATACTTAATTCATTTCCCACTGAATGACCTTTTACCGGTGTATACATTTTGTTAATCAAAATCATCTGATGATACTCTATCTACCATTATTGTTTCTTATATAAATTCTATTTTGAGAAATTGTGTTTCAATATATTATAATTTGTAAACCCTATAAATTTTTCCCCAACTAGATAATGCCACCATGTTTTCAAGGAATGGACAAAAACAACAAACTCATAGTCATGTGTGGGAAAATTATTATTATGCACTCCCTACTACTTTGAAACATAAGTAACACATGGTCTCCTTGCCTGATAACATGTCCTATCCTAGATCCCAATGAATTAGTAGTACACCACGTAAATCTTTCCTAATACCAGAAAAATGATGATAAGTGCTGATGTAAGATAAAACATTAGAAGTTGGAAAGACATGTGACATATCTCAGTCCTTCGTAATGGAATATTAGTCTTTTTAAAAACATTAATCGATGAGTCCTATAGTGAGAAGTCATACAAAAATACCCTACAATAACAAGATAGAGCATGTAAAAATCATATCTCAAATAAATTCATTGGTGTTTTCCAAAAAAATGACAACTTCTATCTTCATTGTATCTACAATAAACCACTATTAAAAATGACATGGAAATTTCATAATACCAATTATATCCAAACATCTCATATTTATAATATGGTATACAAACTATGGTATCTCATGACTCCTAAAACAATCGACATGTGTTTATTATGCTTAGACATTACCCTTTATTACACAAATGTGTCATCCATAAACACCACAACAGATGAATCCAGATATCACTGAAATATCAAATTAATCAGTTCCATAATGACCATTGGTGAATCTGTGAGACCAAACCACATTACAACATAAAACAATTGGATAAATATGATTTTTAATTCTATTTTCGGTATTTCATCCTTTCATACTCGCGATTAATTATATCCCGATCACATGTATATTTTTAGGAACCACTAGAATCCCATAAATTGCTCCAAAATATCATCATTGTATGGAACTGAATGTCTATTTTTTATTGTAACATGGATAATCATATGAAAATCAATTCACAATAAAATTGTTCTATCAACATTATTTACTAGCAAGAAAGTGTCATCCCACATAGACGTACATTTCTATATGAATAATTTTCATTCCTAATCCACTAATTTAACATTCATTTCCCTTATCACTATTGTTTTCATCCTATAAAATAGAAGGGAAGTAAGACTCCTCCCTAGAAGGATAATAATCCTAAACTCTACATTCCTTATAAGTTGCATCCTTGATAAGTTCTTGGTAAATACATATATAAATCGATCCATGAATGATGGAAAACTGGTATCCTCAGTCTCTTCCATTGATGCTAAATTCCTTTCCACCAATCAGTAAAATATTGTTTCCACCGCTGGTGCCAAAAATTTCATTACACCTGCCTTCACTACCCATTATCCTACGAAGAGATATAAAAAATTATCCTCAATCCCAATACTCATTTCCAATATTTAATAGTCTATATGAGATTTGAAAATATTCAATTAATTTATCCCCATTATTACAAAATATACTTCCAGGTTCAACAATATGATGTCCCACTTCATCTGATCTCCATTAAGAGTTATAGAACATACTCCACTAAAGAAGGCTCTACATTATATTTTCCCAAGATGAGTTTGTATTTTTATCACATAATGAATTGTTTCTAATCTAAAACATATAAAATAAAATTCATTATAATTAAGGAAGGAATATGATCCACCTATATTAAAAACACTTTCATAGTTGTAGAATTAAATAGAATCATATATATCACTATAGATGGTCCAGCCTGATCATCTATAATCATTTTCTCACCTATATGAAATTTATTTTATGCTTCAAGCTTATCCTTATTACCTTTCTTGGATTCCCATTGATGACGACTCATAGAATTCCTAGGATCACCAAGGATATATCTAATCTATAGAAGAGATATATTATGCTACCCTCTTCCATTGAAAGCAAAAGATGTCTGCGATACCTTAGAAGTGTCTTGATCACCAATCTTTGGAGTACTATGATAATAGAATTGAATATTACCCATCTGATTGAAATTATGGATTACTCTAGGTTATAATGTGCACTCTCTATTTTTGTGGTTAAGAGACCCACATTGAAAATCACCGGATTTTTTCATTGGTCATGGATGAAGGTTTTTTGATTTGACTGTTTGATTTTGAGTCCCAATAACAACTACGATATAGGTGTCCCTATTCCACTTGATCCCAGTGTTCGAATTCCCACCATTTCCTATACGTGTCAATATACTTATTCCTCCCACATATCCTATGATTTTAGGTTCCACCACAGTTGTTTCAAATTTCTATATAATCTATAATACAAATACCCAAAATCATTGATATAATCTTCTAAAATTTACCCAATTCAAAAAATAATTCTTCTAAGGCCACAATCACCAATTAATTTGGAAAAATATCTAAATTCCTCAATTGAGCCACATATTCTGTGATATATAAATTTTCATTTATTAGGATGAATAATTCTGTCATTCTCTAGATCATATATGGTTAAGGATAAAATTTATGGCTAAAAAAATCATCAATATCCTCTCATGTTAGGTATTGATCTGGATTATCTTGCATCGCTAGATCCCGCCACATACGTGCTAGATCCTCAAGAATATAAGTAACATGATTTAATTTTCTTTCTGATGGTATACTGAGGAAATAAATTATGTGATTCATGTTATTCTCTCACACCTCTATATTTTTAGGATCAAAATCAGCCTAGAAGATGAGTGGATTTTAATTTGTGAACTTCATATAATGATTCATATGCATTGGCTCCTCCCTCTAGTTCCATGAATCTATATTCTAAAATACTTTGACGATACTCAGAACAAAATCTTGGTTCAAATGTGGCTCAGTTTCAACCACATTCTATTTATATTCATCCGTTTGTTTTTATGTTGCTGAACAGGTTCGATTTTCTAAACAGTCTACAATATTTTTAAGTCTCACTCTCTAGTAATTGATGTTTTATAATTTCAAATTATATCACATCAACTACCATTAAATTTATGTCCAAAACAAGCACCTCTATGTTTAACCATTTTATATATAAATCTATAATTTATTCTGGAAATTAATCTATATTGACAATTACTCAACCATTCTCTTTTAAAAATTGTTCATTTCAAAAAAACTGAAACAATTTTAAAAAAAATTCCATCTTTGCACAAAATTAGAAATTATTACTCAAAACAAATAATTAAATCCTAGTAGGAATTCATTCCTCTAAAATATATGTTATTATTATCTTATTGGGTAAACCCATGAAAATGAGATTATAAGATCATATAATAGTCTCCAACACACATATGTACCTAACTCCCTAGTAACATGAAGTTTAGAATAAAAATGTTAGCAACATGTTTTTATGCTCGCCATTCTATTATGGACAATCCTAATCATTTCATTGATCATAATCCATGGAATTAACAACAAAAAATTTCACATTCAAAAAAAGAATAAAATTGTAGACTACTTGTTCCATAAGTAAAGAAATAAATGATACAATATTTCTCAATAAAATATTTAGATTAGACAATATAATACCCTTTAATGTTTCACATATTATCATTGGCCTGAGAATATAATGAATAATTACATGTACTTTTTTGACAACATTAAGATTACATATAATGTCAATAAATTCCATAGGATTTCAAATGCAAGGGGGGGATGATTTACCCTCTAAGAAATAATCCACTATCAAAACAACCATTATATGATGCATGATAAAAACAATGAAACTAAACCATAACCATTATAATTAAACCACAACAATGTATACTCTTGTATAAGAAAAATAAAATATAAACCTAAATAGTATAAGATAAATACATGAAAATTAAAAAAATAAAATGTCTCCATGATCAAAAAGGAACATGATCCAACCTCACCAAATATCCCAAGTAAACTGAGGTGGTTCTAAATAACTGTGATACTCTATATTCTCCCTTATCTCAGAAGATAACATCTGAAAAATCACAAATGTTCCAAGGAAGGGGTGAGTATAATACTCAATAGGATTTCCCCAATGACTTCTATAAACATGACACTAGGAATGATTGGGTAGGAAAATAAATATAAAATAGTTTATATAGAAAAAATACATACATGAGTTTATAACTAAATATAAAAAATTCAAAAAAACATAGAGATCATAATGTGAACTAGATCAATTTTCAACCAATTTATAGTAAAGAAAAATCTACATAAAAACAACCTATGATGTCTTTAATCCATTTCGCATTGATGTTTTGGTATTAACATTTCATTTTTCACCACATATCCAGACATACAAGCAACCTGAAACTACATATACACACAATAAGATAGTTATCCTTCCACTAATCCATCACATAGTAGAAAACATTTATGGTGGTACCTCGTGATCATTTCCCTGTAAACCTTATTATTTAGGTCCTTCACACCCTTATACATAACAATGGATATGAATATACGTCACAAACTCGTGACATGCCCATGCCAAATCCAACTGGGTTCAACCAATTCAATATACCTAATATTTTTTTGATTACCATTAATAAATCCAATTTAAAAAAAACAATGTCATTTTAACAGAAAAAAAATATTTTTAATAAAAAAGTCTTAATCAAATCCATGTGCCTGAAGTCCATAAAATCATCATTTTAAAATCAACATTTTAAAACAAAGAACAATATCACATTAAAAAGAACAATATTTTTTTTCAGATTTCCATGATTTTAGAAAACTTCTCTATAGAGTGTTACTAATGATTCATAAATTGAAATTTCAAAATCAATTAAATAAAAAGTTCACAATTATATAATACAATATTCAGTTCTACTAGGGGGAGTCAGGGGTGAATCCACCTACTAAATGGTTTTCATGAAAACTGATATGTATGATGAATGATCACACAACTAGGTACGAATTAATGAAAAATTCATTGATATTTTCTCCAATAATGACCAAGACCATATATCATCTTATTTTTCATAAACAATATTATATCAACCCATAACGAGCCTAAATCTGAGAAACTGAGTGGAGAGGAGAAGGAGATCAATATATATATAAGAAATTATTATATGAATGATGATGAAGAGCACATACGAAATGTAATGACCCAGAATTCCTGTTGAATTATTATTTCATAAATACAAGGAAATTTTATGAGTCTGTGAAAACAGACGGTAAGGGATTCTGAGGCCCAGTGTGACCAGAATCAATTTTCTGATTTTTTGTTTGAGAACATTCAGTAAACGTACGAGGAAGTTTTTATAACTTCTTAACCGGTGATTGGAATTGAAATAAAATGGCACAATTGACATTGCAACACCAGTATTCGCTTAAGGAGACTTTCACCTCGATGACCGATGGTTGAGAATAGAAAATAGATTTCCGGTTTTCATTAAAAAAATTAAATAAAGTGAGCTACACATTATTTTATTTGAGGCACCATGTGGTTGACTGGTAGTGGAAAACACATCTTGGATGTTTGAGGAGGGACCACCACACCTTAACCTCCCATGAGAGGTTATGGTGGCGAGGACCACCTGAACATAACCTCCCGCGTGAGGATACGATGTGGGGACCACCTAAACATAACATTTCACGAGTGGTTATGTCATGAGGACCACACAGGGCTAAACACCTTATTCATGGGAGGATAGTATAACCTCTCAATACTCCCTCATTAATGAGGGAAGGACTCTTGTCCTCCCTTTAATTAATTTGTGCAAACCCTTATCATTAATTAAGGGGATCCTACAGAATTAATTAGTCCAATTTTAATATATTCAAACAAATTAATAGGATATTAGAACCTATTATATTGTAGAATTATTCATTTAGGTTTGATATTGGAGAGGGGAGCTTGGGATAAATAGAGTTCTCAATTGAATAACCCCATCTCCCAATGAAAAATGAAGAACAAAGAATGCCGAACTTTTTCGACTTCTTCCTCAATGTTTTAATTGTCATGAGACATCTTCGACGACCGAATTCTACATCGTCGTCCAAAAATAAACGCAACTCAGGTTTTGAAGGGCTTTGCGGACACGACAAATGACAATCTTATTCATCTAATTTTCTACAACTCCATCAATGAATGACTAACAACAAACAAAAGTAGGTGTTTATTTTTTATCTAAGGATGATCTTTTCACATGTTCTTCCTTTCTCTCAAAATGAAGAATGAGAGTTGTTGTGCTTCATACATGAGAGCCTCTTGATATCACCCTAAACACGAAGGGTTCAGGCCAAAGAAACATGGCCTAACCCCATCACCATTTTTGTTTGAGATGATCCTTGGTATGGCAATGAGATGACAGAATGAAGAAGGAGGTGACAACAAAAGCCACGCTACCGACAACCTCTGAGAACCACACTTCCCCCGCGGCACACTTGTGCTCCCGGCCGAGCACCGTCAACCCGCATAGGCAGGAGCCACACTGAACTGGCCGGCCCAGCTGCCACCTAATCCCCGACCCGCCTGGCCTCCTCCCGCCAGCCTACCCGTGACCTCCTGCACAGCCATCCCCGCATGCTCGCGACATCCCGCAAACCCCACCGGGCCTGCACGTGGCCTCTTGCAGGCCCCACCTTCCAGCCCGCGACCTCCTCGCATGCCCTACCGGCTCATCTGTGCCCCACCATCCAGCCTGCATCCCACCAGCCCTCCCGTGGCCTTCCCAGTGCCCACTCGGCCGCCCGCAGGCCATCCCAGGCCACCCCTTGGCCTACCCGTCTGTCACTCCAACCTCACGAGGCTACACCCTAGCTCCCGGCTGAACCAGCCGAGCAGTGCAAGCCTTCTAGGCCTTCTGCGGCATCCCTCACGGTGTCTCTAATCTAACCGGCTCGGCCTTCTGGGCCGATTCACCCGGGTTGCGCCCCTCGCGACGCTAGCCAAAACTGCCCCGGCCTCCGGGTCGGGCCACCTACATGGTGAACTCAAGGCCAAACTTCCACCACAGTCCTCTAGGCCGTGCCAAGTGAATTGGGCCACACCTAGCAGGCCAACGAGGTTGAACCAGATTGGGTCGGCCCAGCCTGCGTAGGGCCGAGTTGGTCTGACCAGGTCTGACCTGTCATGGGCCCACAACCGACCTTTTAAATCCATTTGACATATCTTTGGTACTGGATGACCGTTTTACAAATCATCAACGGTGATGGTTTTCTTGGAGAGCAATGGTCCATTTGAGAATACTCCATTAGATTTTTTGATACAGTTGAGATAGAGTCAGGTTGGATCGTGCACGAATCCAACCGGGCCCTTGGGACTGAAAGGCTAATAACTCAAAGACCAGGCGTCTTATTGACACTCTGTCTATTGCGTTGAGACCATTATGACGTGGTGGACCTATGAGATACATATTAGCGGGACTTTGTGGCAGTTGACATATAGAATATTGGCTTGAGGAGATGACCCTCCTGGAATCAAGCATGATTTCTGGATGCCCTTTGGTTGGCTACGCTCTGACGACTGATCATAGTTCCTGTGTTAGTTCGAAAGCTCTGAAAACTATTCTTGGATCCTATGTGGGCCTTACAGATCTGAATTATGTTACTGGATTCTGTATGGGTTCGACAGAATAGCTGGTATTGGATCATGTGTGGGTATGACAGCTCCAACTTCTGTTCCTAGATCCTATGTGGGTCTTACAGAATAGATGGTCCTGGATCCTATGTGGGTTTGACAGGTCCAGCTTCTATTTCTGGATCTAGTGTGGGTCTGACAGAATAACTGGTCCAAGATCGTGTGTGGGTCCGACAACTCCAACTACTGTTCCCAGATATTGTGGGGGTCCGACAACATATATGATTCAGTGGCTATATTTGATCAACTCTATATCTCTACATAAGTTTTATACATTTGTGAGCTAAGTCAGTGAAATCTAGGTTTTCCTCAAGATTGAGATGGGTTACTTAATAACGTTGGTATATTTATCGGAATATACATAATTAAATGTTATCTATTGAATTCATACATTGTGGTTTATCCTCTTTGAATTTTTTGAGACCTTGAGTGTATCAGGGTCCCTACTGAGTATTGTTATACTCACCCCTACATGGACTATGCCCGCACCTCATTCTGTTGGGTGTAGATGAAAGACAGCACAGACCGAGGTTGTGTGATCAAGGACTGGACGGTACCCGGAGGTGGACGTCATGATGGGAAGGTACCTAGAGGAGACTGACAGATGTGGAGTGCTGAGGAGGCTATATGTACCATCCCTTCTGGTAGGATCCTTGGTGGGTGATGCAGGAGTTTCTTTTCAACTTTTAGTTGTTTTTGTCCTTCACATTTTTACTTGTACTTTTAGTTGGGCTTGTATTTATAAACCCTTTACTTTCAGTACACTTTGTTATATAGTTTTAATTCATATTTTTCTTCTAGATTGTACTATATTGTGTGTGATTACTCTTTATAAAGTAAATTCCTTCCATGTTTTATAGATTTACGTCATTGGTTCTAGTCACCATCTCGTGGCCTATATAAGATGGGGTTGGGGTAGTCACGACATGAGCCCCGGGGGACGGGTCATGACAAATTGCTATCAGATGAGTCGGTTCTATCATAAAACATTGGACTCTGATCATTCCTTAATATGCAGCAATATTGTTAAGAGTACTGAGTGTGATTTTTAGTCTATGGCGAGCAGTGTTGGTGCAGCGGCCGATGTATCCATACACCAAGACCCTAACATCTGATTTCAGACTAAGTGCACGAAACCACTGATTGTGTGTATGTTTCAAGAGTTTTTTTGTGATTTCATTGAGTCAGATCACCAAGTATAACATATTTATCATAGTACAGCTATATCATCTCTGGATGGCCCAACACAGATAGCTAGCCAGGGCTCTGAGAGATGTACGAGATGGAATCCCACTGAGCAATGTGGCCTTGGTGCATGGCCCTATCATAGCGGAGGCACCTATGTTACAACTCTCCATTGGACCACCGATGCCAGAAGCCCCAACAACAGAGATTGTGCACCTCCAGAGTGCATTGCATGAGTTACAACGCCAAAGGTCACCCATGGTCTGGGGTAATATAGACCCGTAGGTAGCTGAGAATTGGCTGGAGGATGTTGTTAGAGTTTTCAGAATAATAGAAAAACCAGCAAACTTAATTGGGATTCTTGCTACTAGCCTTATACAAGAAGTAGAAGACCGATGGTGGAGCCTGATGCTCCATGTGTAGGATGAGGTGACAATACTCATGGAAGACATCCAGAGCATATTTAGGGGAGATTTTGTCCCAGCCACACTTCGTGCATTATAGATTCAATAGATACTTCACCCATAGCTGGGCACCATGAATGTGGCACTGTACTCCATGAGGTTCACCGAACTCTCATGCTACTCCACATATATGGTGCAGTAACCATTATTCAGGTCCCTAACCTTTATTTAGGGACTAAAGAAAGAGGGAAGGGATTCGATGATTTCCTTCAGCATCTTGATGAAGCCAGTGGGGTTTGAGAGAGCCCTCCTAGTGTAGAGTTTCCTTACTGAGCAGTCAATAGTAGCGAGACCCATCACTAGTCGACATGTAGCAGTGTCTTCTGCATTTGGCAGTAGACAGATGTCACTGAGGTCCAAGCGGACCAGGCCATCCAAGGGATGACCTCATGATACAACTTCAGTTGCGTGGGGGACACGACATAGAGCCATTCATGCCAGGAGAGGGCAATGTTACTCTTGCAGCGGGCCAGGTCAAATGGCTCAGGACAGTCTGACCCGTCGTAATGACAATTAGCAGATGGTCGAAGGACCCCTTAGGTATAGAAATATATTTGATTGCGATGGACCACATGGAATATGAAAATGTGGTAGAGGAGTAGGTCATGCCACTGGTGGTGGACGACGCTTCGAGGTGTTATAACTAGCACCAACCTGAGGTCCACCCTGACCATAATGAGTAGGTGGGTAGGCAATAGCTCAGCTTCATTCAGCTGAAGAATATGACCTTAGTGCTAGAGAAATGATTCTAGGTATGATATGGGTCTACTCCACCATAGCTGTTGTTCTTATAGACACAGGTGTAAGTCACTCATTCATTGCCACTTCCCTCGTTCAGAGCTCAGAGATTCAGACAACGTCATTGGAAGAATAAATGTGGATAAAGACTCCTGCGGGAGAAGTCTTGATGATTACACACTGTTGTTGGTAGTGTGAGCTTACTCTAGGAGGCGAGTTATTCGTCTGGGATCTCGTCATAGCGGCGTCATGTCCATACAACATCAACTTGGGTATGGATTGTTTATGTACATTCCATGCACATATTAACTATATTAGGTGAAATGGGTGGTGTGTCAGCACTGATGGGACAAGGATCACCTATACCGCTGATATGAGAGTCATCACTATGCAGGACAGACTTACTCATAGGAGAGTGCAGCCAATCACACTTTATTTGGACCGCCTTACCCTCAGAGCAGTTGATGTGGAGATTCCGAGCTATCCTATACCAGTACACATATTTTTTCCCTAACAATGTCCCGAGTCTACCTCCTCACTAAGAGGTGGAGTTCTTCATTGTCATGTACCCCATGACGCCACCAATATATACACCAGTATATCAGATGGCGCCCGATGTTCATTTTTTGCTGCAGGTACACCTAGAGGACTTGTAGGGGATGGGAATCATCTAGAATAGTGTTTTTCCATGGGTAGACCTGATTCTGTTCTCCAACAAGGTGGATGGGAGCTCGAGGCATTTTGTTTACTACTTCCGCCTAAATCTGGTAACCGTGATGAGAACGTACCCACTCATGAGTATTTACATCCACTTTGATCATATTAAAGGGAGATTTATGGTTCAAGAAGATAGATCTCAGATAAGGCTATCACCAAGTCATGGTTTGAGAGAACGATGTGTAAAAGTCAAGATTTAGATGTCGGTATGACCACTATGAGATGTTGGTTATTCCATTCCGCAAACCAATGCTCAAAAAGTTTTCCTATGACTCATGAAAATGATCTTCTAGCCATACCTCAATAGCTTTGTCATAGTCTTTATCGACGACATTCTGATCTACTCGACTATTGAGGAGGAGCATATCTACCACTTATGGGTAGTACTGGACAGACATCGAGAGCACCAGTTTTACAGTAAGATCCTGAAGTTATAGTTCTCGATTCAAGAGGTTCACATTCTGGGACACGACATCATGGAGGTGGGGGATGCAGTGGATCCAGTGATGATTGAGGCGTTACATTGTTAGGAACCACACAGTTGTGTGATGGAGGTACGATGATTCCTAGGTTTGGTTGGGTACTACCAGAGGTTCGTACAAGGCTTATCTAGAGTTGCAGCACCACTATTAGCCTTGATGAAGTAGAGGGCCCCATTTGTGAGGTCACAGAGATGCCAGCAGAGAATTCAAGAGATGAGGTAGAGGCTAATGAGTTCCCCCATCTGGAGGATTCCAAAGGCGGCCATATTGTACATAGTTTACTGTGACGCATCATGGACCAGACTCAGGTGTATCCTAAGGTAGGAGCGATCAGTGATCACATATGGTTCTCGGAAGCTGAGACAACCCAAGAAGAACTATGCTACCCATGACTAGGAGTTAGTAGAATTTGTATTCGCCTTGATGTTATGGAAGCACTATCTTATAGGCGAACATTTTACCATTTACTCTGATCATAAGAGTCTCTGATATATTTTCTCCCAGAAGTACATTACATGAGACTGATATGATGGATTGAGTTCCTCCATGACTGTGAATTCATGATAGTCTATACTATTGGGATGGGGAATGTTGTTGCGTAAGCTGTCAATAGGAGATCTAGTATACAACTTCTAGGAGAGGTGACAGATTAGCTGGATGCATTACAAATATCCATTGTGGTTCGAGATAGAGTAGCTTTTAATCAGTCTCTCACGGTCACTCCCCCTCTCTATCAGCGAGTCAAGAAAGCACAACATGGTGACATTGACTGTGAGACATGATGTTCTCAATGTTCCCAAGGGCAGAAACCTGAATTATTTTCTGAAGGTGGAAAGAACGACATCATCATTAGAGGAAGTACTATGGTTCCAATTTCACTTCAGGAGGAAGTGTTGAGGGAGTTCCACACATCCCCTCTAGCGGTACATCCATGAGTTGAAAAGATGAACCAGGACCATTGTAGACAACATTGGTGTCTAGGTATGAAGAAAGAAGTTGTAGATTTTGACTCCCACTACATCACTTCTCAACAACTGAAGGCGGAGTGTCAGGTACATACAGGCTTGGTTTTTCCTTTAGAGGTATTAGAGTGGTAGTGGGAAGGGATATCCACAGACATCGTGATGGGACTTCCATGTACATCCAGGGGACATGAATCTATTTGGGTGATCATCAACCAACTCATCAAGTCATCCCACATCCTACCGATCAGAGAGTAGGGTTCAGTAGAGAGCATGGGAAACCTCTATGTATAGGAGATTTTGCGGCTACATGGAATACATTTTCTATTGTCTCTGACCATGACGCACAGTTTACTTCCCAGCTATGGAAGCGATTTTATGAGTCTATCAGGACGTAGCTTCGTCTAAGAACCACCTTCTATCCTAAAAAAGATGGACAGACATAGAGGACCATTCAGACCCTTTGGAACATGCTACGTGCTTGTGTCCTCTACATCGGTCACAGATAGGGGGATCACTTACCTTTTGTGGAGTTTTCATACAACAACTTCTATCACTCCACCATTGGGATGACACATTTTGAGGCCTTGTATTATCAACCTTGTAGATCACCACTGTGATGGACTGATCTAGGGGAGTCCGCACTAGTGGGACCAGAGATGGTATGGGCTACCACAGAGAAGGTGCAAATCATCCAAGAGAGGATGAAGACTGGATAGAGGAAGCAGAAGTTGTATGATCATAGGAGACAAAGACCTCTAGAGTTTGATGATGGAGACCATGTCATTCTCTGGGTCTTATCCCGAAGAGGTTTACGAAGATTTGGTTGAGGTGGCAAGTTATCTTAGTGATTCATAGGACCTTTTCATCGCATGAACAGATTAGGAAAGGTGGCTTACCTGCTAGCTCATCCACCTCAGTTGCATTAGTTTTATGATGTCTTCTATGTATCCCTGATGAGGAGATATGTGCATAACCCTTCTCACATCATCGACCATGGGGAGATGGACATCGACGTTGGGGAGACTTTTATAGAGGTTCTATTGGAGATTTAGGATCAACAAAAGAGGGTCATACGGGGTTGGTTGATACCACTGGTGCGCCTTCACTGGCAGTATGTGAACCTAAATAAGATAAAATTAGTGGGATAGGTTTAGATTCATGCTTAGTACCCCCATTTTTTCTCTTAGTTAGAGTTATAGTTTACAGGGATGTAAATCCCTGAGGTGGGTAGAATGTAAAGAACTAGAATAATGGTGGATTTTTTTCTTAGAGACATGGGAATTTTATGAGTCCATGAAATTGAAAACACACGATTCCATGTCCCGTAGTGTCTGAAATCAATTTTCATATGTTTTATTTGATTACATTCAGTAATCGTACGAGTGGGTTTTTATAACTTTTGAACCAGTGGATGTAACACCCCACGATTTTATGAAAAATATTTCTTTTAATTTCATTGATGTCTTGTTTTTTACGCTACACAAAAATGAGATTGCACTACTTGTATCCCTGACTTGGATTTCATTACACACAATCATGACGTTCCATGATAGCGTGTGTTGTACGCAATACCATGTTTCACTAAACAATGATATGTTATATAAACTAGCTTTTATGAATAGTAATACCCACTTTTCGAAATTTTATAAATTTTATTTTTCAAAATGGTCTTCATTTTTGGATTTGGAATATCGAAATTATCCTTGGGTGAAATTGTGGTATTTTTCTGAAAACTTTCAATTTTTTAAGAATAGTGAAAACACTGGGTTACTATTTAAAAACTGCCTTTTTATTTAAATAATTATTTATTTTATTTAAATTGTTTTCAGTAAAAATATATAAATAATACCAATATAAGTTCAATTTAATTAATTGGAGTCATTTTATAATAATTTTACTTATATAAAAATTTTATTGAACTTTTTACCATCCATTACCCACCTCCTAGGAGAATTTGCAAATTTACATCAAACATTATTTTACCGCTTCTATGAGTGTAATTACAAAAATCATAGGGACACGGTTGATATCAGTAAGTAAATTGTGGATCAATAAGATAAAAAATATTTTTTGGTAAATAGTAATTTTTTACTTTTATTTACCAATGTTAAAAGTAAATAGGGTAATTAAGGGTAAAAATGATATTATTATTACCCTAAAACATGACCTAATTCTATTGGATAAGTGTAATTAATCCAAAAAAACCATAGGAATATAATATTATCATTTAGTTCCACTTGGATTAGATTAGGTCATTTATTATTATTTTATTTAAAGAAGTGTTAAAATGGTTATAATCAATGTTTAATAACCAAAACTTTTTTAATATAGGGTTATACAGAAGATAAATTAGAATATAAATATTCATTAGAAATATAAAACTACTTTCAACATAATGGTATTTTATTTATAATTTTTATACATTAAATAACCTAATTTATTTATAACACAATGATGATGCAGTAATTACCTTATTAATTAAATATTAACAAAATTGATGTTATAAATACCCAAATAAATGAAATATTAGTCTTTTTATGAATTAACCTAATTTTATAGGTTAATATGACATGTAATTATTGATATAATTAAATTTCTACGAACTAATCATGATGTTATGATTTTCAAAAAAATCATGTACCAAATAGTGTCAAAATTGACATAAAATAGTTTTTTAAAAAATATTATATTATCAATTGATATTTTATTCCTAAAAATATACAGTTCGGGTAAAACACTTAGATAAGGATATATATATTATTAATGAACCACTTGGGGTTCGTTTTTCTTGTTATAGTATGTTTATTAACCATATACTGTAAGAAAACAAAAAGACACTATAAAAGTAATATTATTTAACGTAGAGTTAAATGTAAATGATAATGATAAAATTGTAATCTAAACTTCTATAAAACCTATTATTTGAGGTTATTTAGACCCATACCCATATTAGATTCTTAATAAATCAATTTGGAGCTATTAAAAACCTAATATTACTTTTTTATAAAATAATTTTTTATGTTTTCCTAAGATGCCCCTCTCCTCCCTTATAAAAAGGGAACCCCATCCCCCTTCTCTTCACACCCTTTTGAGCCTTGAAGCTCAGCCAAAACCTTCCAATTCTTATACTAAACCTCTCTAGGTATATCATAGTGGTTCTTTTCATCTCAAAAGTCCAAATCTAGTTCCCTCTGAAGAACTATAAAGGAGGTACGTCAAAGAGGAGGTAATCTCTTCTACCGATTCTTTCAAGTTTCCTTCTTCTTCAACTTCTTCTTCTTTAGTTTTTTCATTATAATGTAATAACATAAGTATTAGTTATATACTGATATGTAATTATAAATATGGAAATACCCTATTTTACCTTCTATCTTTCCAATGTAAAATGAAATCACCATGCGTGCGTACGTACGGAATACCGTCTCCACGCCGTGGTGTAATCTATTTTCCCACCACCACCTTACTTGGATGGGTATAATGGTTCAAAGAATAACTATATATGATTATTATAGAATCATAATGATTCTAAGATATTATATCATCCACTCCAATTACATTCAATAAATATGGTAACGATATCATCGCTGGTTCGTACGTACAGATTATCGTCTCCACGATGCGATGAGATTCATTTTCAATGTTAACAATTCAAGAATGATTATAAAGTATATATAGTAATTAATCTTGAAATATATGACATAATAATTATACGGGATTTATGTATATATATATATATGTATTTCATATACATAAATTCATTCAATTCAATAAGAAAACGAAAACATCATTCATGCGTACGTACGACCTACTGTCACCATGAACGGTGTATTTCATGTCATTCATCTATCTAATATATATATATATATATATATACTGAATTTATATGATATATAAATCATGGTTTATATTCTGTAAGTAAGTAAAGTAATAATAATATCAAGAACAAAAAGTACAAACAAGTACGATAAATAAAACGATTTTACCCAAAATGCTGCTTTAACATTGAATTTACAAAATACCTGGTAATATAATGTCGTAACTGAATCATATATGATATCATAAAAATTATAATGGTTCTGTTGAAAGTTAATAATATTTTTAAACCAACTATACAGGAGTCTCAGACACATATAGATGAAATTGGACAAAAGGTGAGTGATAATTTTTCAAATCTCATTTGTATCTGAGATTTCTTATACTTAAGTATTTAATGGGGTTATATTTTTAATCCCTACCCATAAAATATTTTTAATAAAGTTTTTACCATTATTTCATGTATGTTAAATGTTGTGTTTATCCTGCATTGACTTTTATATTGTGTTATGGAAATAATCTTTGTTTTTTTACCATATGAATAACTTTTTGACTTTTCTGAAAGAAGTGCGCGGAGAATGATTTTTTAACTTATACGGGATGAACAGATTTTTACAGTTTTATAATGTCTTATTTTCATGAATCTTACTCTATGAGATTTCATTATTATTTTCAAAAAATAAATTTCTTTTAAAATTGCATGGCATTTTGTGAAAAGAAATGATTTTTAAGAAGAAAGGATATTTTCTTCAAGAATTAATTTCAAGTGTTTTATAAAAACAATTTTCCATCTAAGATGACATTATTTCATATCTGTATGTTTCGAGTATAATGTCTCTATGATTTACATAGTTTCACTTTTTTTATGATAAATGATATCCATTTGTTTTATATGGATTATGATTTTATGGGAGGATTTTTATGAAACCCTTTTTATTCGTTGGGTTATGGTGAATGATTTATGTTTATTTTGTGGAAAAAGTAAGAATTATTACATTATGAGATGGGTGGGATCTATATCTCCGTCAAATTATTTGGGTAATGGTTTATATCTCATGAGAGAAATGGATGGAATAGAAAGTAAATCTGGTTCAGTGATACAGGTCTAGAACGAGGAGTGAAATCGATTCAGATAGGGACTTTGTCCACTAAGATAGTCTTGGAAGCAATGCCTTGGCTACTATGGAAATCATATCATGTGATTAATGATTTTCCACAATTACATTTTTTATTCCCATGCTATTTCTCATGATTAATCTTTCCTTATGACCTATTCCTTACGTACTTCCATGTTTTATGTCATTGCTCAAGATTTTTATGTTTAAATATGATGTTCATGTTTTGAATTTCAAATATATATGGTTTTTTATAATTTCTCCATGCTTACCCTTACAGAGCATTTTAGCTCATCCTTTATATGTTTTCATTTCCCCAGGATATAAAGAAAGGATTTAGGTATGAACAAAAGGGAATATCTTTATGGGAGATGTTGAAGATCATTCACCATGATTAGAAGATTTATTTTCGAGTTTCCAAAGACACTAAACTATTACGACCCTTCAGTGTTTTTTCTGTTATGTATTAAGTATTCAGCCAATGTAATTTAATATCCATATACGTCAAGATTTGTGTCTCTACAGTGCACAAAATTGAAATCTGAGTGCATTAATGAAATCAGAGTGCCGGTATTCGATTAATGAGACTTTCACCTCGATGGCAATTAGATTAGATTATAAATAGTTATTTGGATTTCATAAAAAAAGTAATACAATAAAGTGAGATACACATTTTTTTTGAGCCTCCATGTGGGTGACTACTAGATGAAACCTCTTCATGGAAGTAGGAGGTGGGACCTCCACACCTTAACCTCCAAATATAGGTTATGGTTGTGGGGCCCACCAAAACATATCCTCCCATGAGAGGGTACGATGTGGGGCCCACCCTAACATGAACTCCCACGAGAGGTTACTTTGTGTGGACCACATGGGGAAAAAAACCCTATTAATTGAAGGAGAGTATAACTTTTCAACTCCCCATCATTAATGATGGAGAGCCTCTTGACCTCCTTTTATTTAATTTGTGCCATTCCTTCACATTAATTAATAGATTCCTACCTATTTAATTAGTCTGATTTGAATATTTTCCAACAAATTAATTAGATATTACAATCAAGTATTTTGTTGGCATATTCATTTTGGTTGGATATTGGAGAAGAGACCTTGGGATAATTACAGTTCTCCAATGAATAACCCCATCTACCAACGAATAATGAAAAATGATTACTTCCGACCCACTTCGACTTCTTCCATGAAGCTTCATCATTCGTGAGACATCTTAGATGACAGAGTTCATCATTGTCATCAATAAGCCATTGAAACTTAGGTTTGGTAGTTCTTGGCGGATGTGATGAAAAACTATCTTCTTCCTCTCATTTTTCACAACACCATCAATGATAGTCAAATGATGAACAATCGGAGGGTTTTAAATTTTTCTAAGGATGAACTTTTCCCATTTTATTCTTTTCTCTAAAAATTAATAACCAGGGTTATTGTGCTTCATACTTGCGAGCATCTTGATATAACCCTAAAAACGGAGGGTGAGGGCCAATCCAACAAGGCATGCCCCTCCAATTTTCCTGTTTTAGTGGATCTTGGCATGGAAATGAGGTGATGAAATGATGAAGGTGGTGAATATAACTCCCCACTACCCGTGGCCTCAACGATCTGTGCTGCACCCACAACGCACCAGTTCTCTTGGCTGAACACCCCCGGACCGCGATGGCCTGGGCCAGGCCGCTCCGACTGGCCCGTCCACCTCCTAGCCTCTGGCCCGCCTAAACGCGCTCCACCGACCCGTCGACCCACTGGGTTGCGCCCCTCCGACCTACCTGCGGCCTCACGCACGCCCCACCATCTTGCCTATGACCTCCCTCCCTCCCCGTGGGCACGCTCATGGCCTGCTCGCATGCCCTGTCGTCCTAGACGCCACCTACCCGCGCACCACCGGCCTGACCGCGCCCTGCCGTCCTGCTCGCGGCCTTCTCGGTGGCTTCCCGGCTACCCTTCGTCCTACCCCGGCTGCCTCCCTACCTTCCCGGCCGCTCCGCTAGCCTCCACGAGCCTCACCGAGGCTCCCGATAGAACTGTCTGCGCCACGCTGGCCTCCTGAGCTGGCTTCGTCATCCCTCACGTCGTCACTGGCCGAACTGGCCCTAGCCACCGGGCTGAGCTACCTATACAGTTACCTCTAGGATGTCCTATCATCCAAGTCTACTGGGCCGGGCCCAACAGACCAAGCCTAACATAGATGGCCGACCGGGGCGGAACAGTCACGGGCCCACTACCAACCCTTTACTTCCTTTGGCCATATCATTGGAACCAGACGGCCTTTTGACGAACCGTAAGTGGAACTAGTTTTCATAGGGATAGATGGTCCCTTTGATAATTCCCAATCAGTTTTTGTGTTACATTTGAGATATGGTCATGTTGGATCGTGTGTGAATTCAACTGGGCCTCGGGACTGAAAGGCTAATAAATCACAGACCGTGCGTCTGATTGGCAGGACGTCTACTGCATTGGGACCCTTATGATGTGGAAGACCACTGAGATACATATTTGTGGGACTTTGTGGTAGTTTATGGGTCGAATCTTGGATTGAGAAGCAGATCCTACTGGAATCAAGCATGCTTTGTGTAATCCATGTGGCTAGCTGCACTCTGATGACTATTCCATGATCATGGTAGTTATGACACCTCTGAATGTTGTTCATGGATCTTGTTTGGGTCTGGTAGTTCTGAAATATATTCCTGGAATTTATGTGGGTTCAAAAGAATAACTGGTCCTGGATCTTGTGTGTGTCTGACATCTCCAACTTTTGTTCCTGGATTCTGTGTGGTACTGACAGAATAGCTGGTCCTAGATCCTGTTTGGTCTGACAGCTCCAACTTCTGTTCTTGGATCCTATGTGGGTCAGTCAGAATATCTGGTCATGGATCCTGTGTAGGTTTGACAGCTCCAACTACTATTCCTAGATCCTGTGTGGGTCCGACAGTTCTAACTGTTAGTCCGAGATCCAATGTGGGTCCGGCAGCTTAGATGGTTCAGTGGTTATATCTTATCATCTATATCTCTCTATATATGTTGAATACCTATGTGAGATGAGTCAGCGATTTCTGTTTTTTCCTCATAATTGAGATGCATTACTTAATAACTAATGTATATTTATGGGCATAAACATATGTATTGGTTATTCGTTGATTTCATACTTTGTGGTTTATCCTTGGTGGATTTTGTGATAACTTGAGACTCTTGGGGTACCTACTGAGTATTTTTCTACTCACCCCTGCATAGGCTATGCTCGCACCTCATTATGTTGGATGTAGACGACCGACATCGATGACCAAGGATGAGTGTGTGAGAACTAGACCGTACCCAGAGGTGGACCTCACAAGGAGTCAGTACCTGGACGAGACTGACAGATGTGGAGTGATGAGGAGGCCACATGTACATACCCTTCAAGTAGGATCTTTGGTGTGTGATCCAGGAGCTTTTTTGCCCCTTTTAGAGGTTTTTTTCCTTTTCAGGTGTACTTGTACATTCAGTTTGGATTCTGTATCCAGGACCTTTACTTTCTATAGACTTTGTAATACAGATTTACTAAGTGTTTTTCTTCCATCATGTACTCTGTTATGTGTGATTAGACTTTATAAGGTAATGACGTCCCAGTTTTTGGGATTTATTCCATTGATGTTAGTCACCAGCCCCTGGCCTATAGAAGGCAGGATTGGGGTAGTCACGACACAAGCCTTGGGGATGGGTCGTGACACCACATGAATCAGGTTTGAGAATTCACAGGGAGGACTTTGGATTTATTCCCAATCCCATTGTCTATTTTCACTCACCTTCAATAATTAATAATCCCATGTTAGGTTCCATTAAGAAAAAAACAAGGAGTTCTGAGTCAAAACATGTGAGATCCTATTTTCAGGGAACTAATTTCAATATTGCACATAGATAGTCTACATGGTTAGATATACACTACCATAAATGCACATTAGCTAATTCCTAAAGATCAATCTCACACGACCTCCCTATCAATGGACCCATCATGTCGAACCTGCATCCCATCATCAACCAATGTGCATGGTTTCTCTAAGGATTTCCACTCAGTTTGTACAAGTCATGCGCTACCTATGCACATGTCCTTTAACCCAAAAAAACATACTTATGGTTTACCAAACACTCCCATGTATCACCCTTACAAATTATAAACATAAAAAGAACACTTTATGGGGTACATACCCAAAACTGTGGGTACGAAAACATTGATATATAAAATTACATTGGAGAAATAATTCAATATTTATATGAATTATGATATATTTATGGCATATATCTTTCCAAAATATTGTACACATATATATAATTTATATAATGAAAAATTATATAAAATATATATATCATTTAAATATTTCAGAGTTCTCACAAGACAACCTGTTAATACAAATAATATAATTTTTTGTCAAATAACATTGAATGATTACAAGATATAAATATGTAATCCTTTATAAAATATTATATAATTAAATCCTTTTTTATTAAAAATATATTATCATTGAATTTTTAAATTTAAATAAAATGATATAATAATATTGGAATCAATCTTTCTCGAATATAGGAATAAAATTATTTTATCATTTTATATTTTTTAACATGTTTAAACATAATATATAGAACATAAAATGTTTAATATTTAATTTCTATGAATATTATTTCATTTTTTGTATTAAAACATAATATTATTTTTGTATTTTATATTCTTAAATCAATGAGAATAATACTTTTTAGAAAAACATACATTTTATAGAAATTATTAATAATATATTTTTTAATATAATAATTATGATTTTATTAAGCTCGATAATTATTGTTGAAAAAACAATTTTTTTGAGAAAACCAACAAAAATATACTTTAACATATTTAAAAATTATATATTTAATATAAATTTATTTGTAAATAATATTGTAAATACATTATTTTATTAGATTATTTTTTCCATTAAAAATCCATTTTGATGCTCAAATTTATTCTCATTATTTCATCAAAGTGAATTCAATATTAATTGTTATATTTTAAAATTATTTTTTTGGTTTTCATGTGTTTTTTGTATGGAATGATTTGTAATGATCATGAAAAAATCCATAATGAATTAATCCACTCAATATAAGGAAAAAAACCAAAATGTATGTTTGAATCAAAAAAATTGTAAAAAAATAAATTAGAAATGATTTTAAAATACTTACATATTTTACATTGATAAGAAGAATATGCAAAAATAATGTTTTTATATTGAACATGTATGTCCTTAAAAATGAGTATTGTGGGATATAGGTCTTTCACCCCTATATGTTAGGTTTGGAAATAATCATAGAAGTCAAATAATTAGGAAGTTAGGGGGATAAATGATGCTAGAGGATTGTTTGGTAGATTAATTCATTTATTTTAATGTAATTAATAAAATGTAATAAATATTTTATAAAAATATTTTTTAATATAAACATTTATTTTAATATTTTAACATTTTATGATAGCTTAATAAAATTTTTCACAAATTTATATGAAACCAGAAATTTTCAAGTTGTGATTAATATTTTGATTTTAATAAAAATATAATTTTATATAATGTTTTATCATGTTATTAAAACTGAAATGTAATAATAATATAATATTCTTCATATAAATCAATATTTATATACAAAAAGTTTATTTGACGTGTAATAAGATATTTCTATATGAACTAATAAATTTTTATAAAGTAATATATAACATAAATATAAAATAATATGACCGTATGAATGTTGTTATGTAAAGATTATTATATAATTCTATATCATATTCAAAAAATACCCTCATCATTATTTCATACAAACTCAAGTTATGTTATATACATCAATTTTATGTAATTATATCTATTTTTTTATTATATGACATTATATAATGTCATATTCAGAAAATATATATTAATAATTTTTTCTATCAACATAAAAATATATTATAATTATTTTTATTTTGAAATAGTACATTAAAGTTATATATAAAATTCTTGAATTGGAATATACTAAATTTAGTTAAAATGTTATTAAAAATATTCCATGTTTTGTAAAAATAATTATAATTTTTTTATTTTTCTATATTGTTATCTTATTATTAAGAAATTGTTATAGTAATAATTCAAGTAACATATAGTATGCATCATTCTTTGTGAAATAAAAATTTAAGGGGTAAAGTATCATTCATATTTATTTTAATATTAGAGAATTTTAATATTAATAAAAAAAATTAATTTATCATGAACCAAAGGAGAAATAACGACAATTTTATGTAGAGAAAATTTAATGGAAACTATTATCATTGTAATATAGGGAAAGAATAATATAATGTGAAAATAGTCAATATATGTTTCATTCCCCCTCACATTAAAAGTCATTATGATTCAAAGCATTATAATTATTATAGAAATGTAACTACCTTTATAGAGGATATATAAGAGAAATATTTAAGGTCATATTTAATGGGAATAATATTATTAATTGCGTTGAAGAAAAATTTGATGCATTGATAAGAATAAATTTTTTTCTAAATTAATTTTCCAATATATTATATATGTCTCCCAATATGAATAGAGTGTTATGTAAAAGCAAAGTCAGTAGTCAATGTTTTACAAGAAGGTAAAAATTAATTTAGATGAAAATAATCTTTTATATATAAAATTTCAGTCCAACAAGGGGAGTGGTTATTGTATTGTGAAAAATATAACCATTTTTAATTAATGTATCCAATGTTATAGATTATTTATTATTCATGTTTGAATTATATATTATGTAAAAAATTGATCGAATTTTTATACATTTATACTTGAGGGTATTTTATTAAGGATGATAAAATAATTTTTTTATGATACTGGACAAATTTTTAGACAAGAATTAATACTTATGGATGTTTGCAATATATTTTTTCTAATATATACAAATAGGTTTTATTGAACTTTGGATGATACAAAAAATTGATAATATAAAAATAAAATGGTAAATAGATAATACATAATGATTATATGGTTATAGTAAAATACCCCATATCAATAAAGGGGATAACAATTCATTATTTTTTACAGAGTACTACATGGTTTTTTAGTACAATTTATCTCTAAACATTCTATAGATTTTTTACATATTTATAAATAAGGAAAAGATTGAATATTAATTTTTTATTTTTAAATATATCTTATTTTTATATTAATTTTTCTGTGAATTTCTATTGACAGTAATGGGAAATTTGACTTTATTTTCTCTTTACACAACCCATGTAAAAATTTAGTTCAGTAACTATAGGTGAAATTTAAAGTTTTTATTTAATTTTTCATATATACCCAATTTAAATTTAACAATAAAATTAATCATCCACATGATCTTTGTTTTTATATTTCAAAATTCAATGGGATATACCCATGAACCCTTAGTCCACTATTTAGGGGGTTCTTACGCTCTATTACCTCCCATAAACATTGATGTACTATTAAAAAGCTGGATTGGGGATCATTTAATATTTCAGGGAACATTAAATAATTCGATAAATATATCTCAATGCTCACATACTTATAAATTAATTTTAGTCATACACTTATCCTGCAAGAGGTCTTATATAATTTATCCAATTAAAACATTATAATTTTTGAGTCCTTATTAAGGAACAAGAATGCATCAAATTTTCCATGACCAGATCCATTGTTTTTATATAATATAGAATAAGTTAGACTATATTTTTCCTAAATCCTAATGATCCTTTAACTATCCTATAATAAAAAAGATATGATAGATTAATATTATTACATAATAACTGGATATGGTATTGTTTATAATGAGAAATTTTCATTATTATCATAAAATATTATATTATATCATTTTTTCCTACCTAAAAATAAAAAACACTAATCATTTATGAATTCAATTAAAGATTTATTTACATTAATATAATAAACTTATTTAGTATACAATTCCATAATATTTAATAATTATGGAACCCAGCGGAAACAAATTTTAAAATATAAATAAACATAACAAAATCTAAAACTTATTATATATTTTTCACCACTAAATTAGTCAACAACATATCCCAATTAATGTATTTATTTATAAAAAACTCATATCCTTGATAGACATCAATAATATTAAAACCCATGGGAAAACCACAATATTGTTTCTTCTATGTGTTGTTATATTCCCTATGACAACTCCCATTATGTGCACTATTTAAGGTCAAGTGTAAACAGAAACAAGCATGAAATATTCCAATACCAATATATATGATATTTTTACCCTTATCCACAATCACTGTGAAAAAATAGTGAATTATCCATCGACTTTTTCATGTGACTCATAATAGGTATTGAATCTAGTTTTTCATTAAACAAATTAAATCAAATAATAAAATTTCACATATGATTTTTGTGATAGATTTAATGTTTTTGTAAAGTGGTATCAAAATATCTTCATCTAAATAAACATATTTTCATATCCTTTATTCATTATTTCAAATTATATTTAAACTTTCTCCTCTATCTGCTTTATCATTATAACACTATACTATTGAATCATATTATCATCAAGACACAAAAACATTATGATATATAAATATATTAGGGATTTAAATATCATAACGAATATATTTTTTTATTTAATATAGTTATTTTTAACCTGAATGAATAAATATTTTTCCTTACACTATGCTTTTTTATTATTTTGTAACACTCACGAACCCAAATTCTAAGACCCTATGTTAAAACCTCTAACATAATATTTTCCTCATTGATGATGATAATTGTGACCTATATGTTTAATCTAATCCATATAAATTGAAAATTAGTAGTTGGATCACTTATATTTAAGAAGACCATTTTGGTTTATAGTTTTAGAGAATTAGGTTAAGCTACTACATAAATAAATAAGATGACATTAAATGAAAACATTTTTATATTATCCCATAATTTCATTTTCACATTTATACATCATTATAATATACATGAAATGCCTTATAGATTTTAATTTTTCAACATCATTGTTTAAAACTAGGGGAAAAATAATCAAACAAAGGGTGTGCTCAGATTCTCAGTAAAGGCAAACAAAAGCATTAAAATGGAATACCATAATAGACAATTAGAGTGAATATGGATATGATAAAATAATAGGTGTTATTTATAGATTAATTTAAGAACTACTACCCATAAATACTTGGTTCATCATAGATGATAACATGATAATGAAATTAGTAATTATTATCAATAATAAAAAACCATGTAATTTCAATATCATTCATTATAAACATTATAATCTCATAACAAGAAATTGAGATTTTTTTGTGACATGGATAATAAATATATTTAAACACATTCAAAACCATTTCAATTAGAATAACCATATAACACAATTCCATAATTAAAATTATCCAATACATCATAGATTTTTAATGGGGATCCCCATTCATTTAAGCTATATCAGTATAACCTATTTTACATGAACTATTATTGTTCTCAAACCTCTATAAATGTTATATTACACTAACCCATCTGCTATAATGGGAATATACCCTTTGTATAAGCTATATCGGCCTTACACATTTCATAAAATTCTCTTGTACCATAAATAAACCATGTCATAAAAAAGATAAAAAAATGGTATAGTTCTAGAATATAATTGGGTTCTATTAATGTCGCTTTGGAATGTGATAAAACATTCAAAGGTAATGGTTTAAATAAAAATATCAATAAAACCTAATTAAATAAACAAAAAATGGTTAAATAAAAAACTATTTGAATAATTATTAATCCATGAACAATAAAAAATTTCAATAAAATTCCCATTGAAACAAGATTATCCCCTGGAAAATAAATGGGTTCCATTATAATATCTCAATAAAATTATTCACCTATGTAAAATAAATGTGTTTGAAATAAATAATATTATAAAATCATTAAAGAGTGGAAACTAATTGAGTTTCGTAACAATATTTTTGGAACATGGTTATCCTGTAGAAAAGAAACACCATCCATAGCAATGAATTTTAAAAAAATATATCCATTGATTAATCGTGATTTTATCAATAAGACATATAACCATTTTATTAAAATTAACAATATTTGTTGATAATTTTGATGAATTAAAATATTAAAAGAGAAAAAAAGATCATTAAATAGCTAACTAACATTTAAACCTAAAAATGTGTCCCATTAAGACGTGACAAATTTGAAGAATAAAACTCATTAATGAATAACGTTAAATTAAAATTATTATATACTGAGAATAATAATTTTCATGATATATTATTTGAATGGATAAGTCAAAACCCGTTATAATGTTTGATATGTGTGTAAAATAACAAATTCCTCAAAGAAAGAAAAATTTTGAAGAAAATCCATTACAATTGGGGTAAATTAGAAACTATAAGTCCCATGTAGTAGAGGTTATATAAGGATATGAAAAACCACATAAATATAATTAAAATAATCATAAAATACATTTTTTTATGTATATACACCTAAAAAAAATTCAATGAATGTGTAATATATATCACAAAAATAAAATTGAGGTGAGAATGACACGTAAAAAGAACATATAGTTGGAGTGAAAATAAATAATTGAAATAATTTTTTTAGAATTAATCTATTAAATAAAAGATTAAATACATTATAAAAAAATAAATTGAATTTTCTCAAATATAATTTTCATAATATAACCTCGGGAATATATGTTTTACCCAATGAAAGTAAATTATGTTAAGAAATTCATTTAAACTAATGTCACATCAGAATATGAAACCCAAAAGAGAAATAATCAGTAGATGAAACATTTAAATACCACAAATATAAAAGTATTAATGATAATATGTATCAAATTGGCTACTAAATATATGAAAAAAAGTAGTATGTGGTGAATATGATATTAATATCACAGATCTATAAAGTTAGACCAAAATCCTTTACATTTAGACAAATTTTTCATGATTTTCATTTATCTTACTATATAATATAATCCTGTTCATTTTTTACATTCTAAATAAACTATTAATAAATTATATTTTTTTATTATACGACTTGTGTACAATTTGCATATAATTAGTTAATTAATAATGTTCATGTCATATTTTTTCATACTGTTCAAAATATGTGTCAAAACTGAATTTGATATGCCATCTAGGGTCAATAAGGTAGTTATATAAAATTATATAAAATAAAAAAAATGAAAAAATTATAATATTTTTACATCAGTAAATTTTTTTATATAATTTATGAAATATGGTTTTAAATAATGAAAAAATTTTGCGATCATAGTGATGTTAGGCCAAATGTATACATGAGTAACATTCCAATTATAAAAACATCATTATTAACAGAAAGTATGTAATGTAAATATCTCATGAACAAAAAATATATCATATATAGATATCTATTTATAAATATATATATATATATATAATAATATATATTTTTTTGATGTGGTGATAAAATATTAAGAATCATATCACTTCGAAGAGGGGGTAGTCCACACATCCAGGAAGAACATTATTAGTATTTCACTCTGTGAAATGGAATGAATACATTAATATAATATAATTACAGATATATAATTAAGTAATTAAAATTTTAATTATGTTATTTATATCACATATTTTTAAACCCATCCTTAATATATTCTATGTAATGGTTGAATGTATCACATCGCTTTGAGGAGGTGGTAGTCCATATGTCCACAAACGAGGTTATCATATTCGAAAAAATGGAAAAGATGATGGTATATGTTACATAATAATTCCAGAAGTATGATGAAATTATAAATATAATATATATAATATAATAAAATTATATAAATCATAATTCTTGTCCATATGAGGTGGTAAAATAAAATTTATTGGCATCATTTTTCTAGGCGGTGGTTTTCATCACATGTTAATTATCATTCCATTACAAATTTAATGGAAGTATGAATATGTTTAGTTTAAACACCTAATAGTATAAACTATTTTTAAATTTAAGATACTAAAGATACAATATATTAAGGGAATATGAATAAATAATGTTGTTTATGAAATAAATAAATCAAATTTCATCATTGAAAAATTATACAACTTTTTAAGGTAACCCCTTTTGGATTACACAAAAAGACATTGTGGATAGATTTAAGAAAAGTAAAAAGATTTACAAGTTGATATAAGGGATATTAAGTGGCTACATGGTCTAGTTTTACAGAAAAATATTTATTGATATGTGTTAATGTTTGGGGAGGTTGGGGCCATTTTTTAGTGAGGGGGTGTTGCATTCTTGAAAATCTAAATGGTAATCACTATTGGGAGGTATTTCATACATAATGTGGATAAAATATTTATAAAAATTAAATAAAAAATATAATATATTCTAATAATATAAATAAAATGTGTTTTAAATGAATCTTGGTCATTTTTCCCATTAATATTGTTGTTGAACCACATTGTAAACACACTTTTTTTACCCAAATCGATGTGAATAATTTTTATCAAATTCAAACATATTTCTGTTCAAAAACCATTATTAACATAATATAAATAATAAATTACTCAATTTGAAAATATTTATTCCAATTACCAATTACCAATCATATAATTGGAAGAAATTATTTTATAATTAATATCATAGACTGGATAAGACAATAACTGTTTAATGGAAAATGTTCAAGTGATTGAAATATTTTATATGAAACTTATTTGTGAAATTGATTATGAAGATATATATTTTTAAAATTATATAATATTTATAGAATTATACTTTTCAATATAATTAAAAATATAATTTATATGAATAAATTAATTTGATTAAAATTATGATTTCAATTAAAATTTGGTGGCCTTCACTAGTCATCAAAATTTAAATGTTCTCATAAAAATATAAAAAATACACCAAAATAAAATTTTGATATCCTAATTTAAATAATTTAAATTATAATTTTAAATAGAAATAATAAAAGTTTCAATATATCTATTTTAAGAAACCATGCCATTAAAAGGTCGTAACAATACATTTTATAAATAAATAACTTTGTTTTCATAAAATTGGATTTATTGTTATATTAAGACTATCAAACAAAATGATTTACTCTATAAAAATAGTATAAATATATATCATTGATATTTAATGAGTTTTTTTAATTAGTATTGATTAATTTTATTTACTAATATAATATGTTACATATGTCATATATGTATTTTTTCATAGAAACACAGAATTTAAATTCAATTGATCATTATTTTCATTTATAATTAACTGGCATCCATTTAATTCATATTTTAAAAATATTTTAACATCATGTTTCATGATTTAGTACGTGTCATTCTTTTTACCTTTCCAACAGTTAGGTGAAAACAATCATAATAATTTTAATAGTATATTGTTTTTCGGTAAGTTGAGTTTGTGTGTAACGTATACCATAAAATGGACACGGTGTTGCATTAAACACAATATAATAATGTTGTTTCATGTGAGAGTGATTTAAATTATAAATCATATAAAATGGTATAATAGTACCCTCAAATTAATTTTAATGAATATATTTTATTAAATTTTCGATATGTCACATCTAACTAATAAGAAAATGAGTTTCTCCTTCAAAATTCATCTTATGTATCAAATTATTAACATTTTTATAAATCATTGACTAAAATAAAAAAAATAAATAGGGTTAATAAAACAAACACATGAAAAGATAACATCAAAAATATAAAGGTAACTATATGTTACAAATAAAATGGTTTCGAGAAAGGGGAATCTTATTTGTGAATGTAGGAAAATCATATGTAATTATAGAGAGTGATTATTTTCATTAATATTAATAATTATAATGATCTATTTATAGACAAGTGACTCGAAATTTTAATTTTGTGATGACACAAAATACCATCGGTTCATCAGAACTGATGTTACTCGGATATAATTTTTCTTCATGATCATTTTCCTAGAGTAAAAAAATTACTCTATCGTATTGACCAATAGAATAAGACGAAGAAAATTAACATTACAGTAGATTATATTTACATAATTTAATAAATTTCTACCAAAATCACAATTTTTTCTCAAAACAAATAGCACTGAAGACCAATAATTAATTCTCGATGCACTAATATCATCTTTTAAAGACCACATAAACATAAAAGGCATAGTAAAGCTACTCCACATATCATTAAGAATTATCCATAAAATTTAATATCATATGGTACACAAATTTCCAACTTGATTAAACCATTAAAGGATACACTAATCATCTAAATTCATTAGTAATACCAAATTTTAAAAATAAATAATTATATAAATAAATATCATTAAAAATATTATTTATTTTATGGATATCAATGAAACCCAATGAATATATTGTTTTGAATATATATTAAACCTAGATAAATCAATAATAAATTCTTCAAATAATGTCCCATATTTTTCTTAAATAAACATAATATAAAATTTTAATAATGTCATGCAAACCACAACAATCAGTATTCTAGTGGTAGGCGCCAAACCCTTACAGTCCTTCAGTCATGGGTTGATGAACCAATGTCATTCCAGATGTGATGGGTTTTCACACAACCCTCAGTTATCCTATTTTTCATGAATCATAAAAAAATAAATCCTCTATTAAAAATAATGTTGATTGTATGGGTAACAATAACCTCAATCCAAAAAATGCTTCCAAAATCTTCATAGATAATCTCAAAAAAAAATCGACTTAAAAAAATCAAGAGGTTGTCTTAAGAGATTGAGATTATGGTAAAATTTGGTTATATAGAAATTTGTTGTTATCAATAACTCTATATATACACACAAAGAAAAAATTCCAAATTTTCAAAGTATTCTAAAATGACATTTAATACCCTATAAAAAATCAATGATCCCAAAGTCCTACATATTATGTTAAAATAGATAACATTCTATTCTGGTCATTGATGTCGATAATTGTGACACAAAATTTTCATCTATCCCCTAAAACATAAAAAAAACATAGATCACATACATTTTGGAGGACATTTTACGTCAATAGTTTTAAAGACATTGGAAAAAAGCAGAAATAAACAATTCTTGTGACATTAAATGATAATTTTCACTTCTTATCCCATATTTTATTTTTCAAATTAAAATATCATCTTCCATATGAAATATCTTAATGACATAAATTTCTCTTCATGATTCATTATATCATTGTGAAAAAAATATATGAACAGTTAGGTCAAATTCATAGTAAATGCAATCATCTAAAATTTAATATCAACAATGATCATGATTGTACATAAGGGTATGATGACATAATTAATTTTCACTATAGAGACATAAAATAACTCATACTCATATATACCTAGTTTATAAAATATGGAAAAACGAAAATGTAATGTGTCATTATAATAAAAAATAAAAAATCCAAGTTATATCAATATCAATAATTAGAAACTTTATAAACACATGTAAATAAATTAAAAAACTTTTTGTTGACATAGATAATTACATTCATAATTCTCTTCTAATTCCATTTTAAATGTAATAGAAATATGATTAACATCAAACATTATCATTTCCCAATGAATCAAAAATAGATAATAGGGATAAGATATCCTATAATCTAATCCAAGACCACCCATTTTCAACTATCTATAATGGGGACCGACCCTTCATATAAGCTATATAAGGCTCACCTGTGGGATATAATGGGGATAAAAAATTACTAAAATATATATTAGGATCACCCATTTCATATAATACTCATATATCATGAATAAATCACTTTCATCATAAAAACTATAAAGTCATACAAACCCATGGAAAAGATATGAAGTCCATAATAATATATTTGAAACATTATTAAATTATGTAAAAAAATGGTTTTCATAAAAATCACATTGAAACATGATTAGCACAAAAAATTAATTGGTTCAAAAAAACACATTGAAACATGATTATCCCCTGAAAAAATGTGTTCAATAAGAATCTATTTGAAATATGATTAACCCATAGTAAATAAATTTCATTCATTAAAATATATTGAGATAATTAAAATCCCATCCAAGATAAATAAATTCTATAAGAATGTCACTGAAAAATTATTAATCCATAAAAAATAAATGGGTTCCACATTAATATTTTTGAATCATTGTTTACTCGAGGAAAAGAATAAGATTTTGTAATAGTCTATTTGAAAAAAATATTAATCCATAAATAAAATAATGGGGATAGTATCAATTAAAAATATCCCAATTAAATGATGAGTAAAATACGTGATATTTTATTTTATAAATGGAAGTATCATCAATATAACATTTAAAACGTTCATGAGGGAAAAAATATTTTAACATTCCGAAGTGTCCCATACAAACATGAATCATTTGATTCATAAGACCTAGGATGGGATAACGTTCAAATAAACATATAATATCATAAGAATAATGATATCCATTATATATAATTTTTTTGGATAATTATATATAGCACATAAAAGAAATTAGGTGCATAACATAACAAACAACTCAAATAAGGAAACTTGTAAAAAAAATCAAATTCCATTTTTATTAACATTGAATCCCTAATCCCTATGGACGATATCTCAAGAAATGGATAATTATATGTTCATATATTTATTTATACGAATCTTCAATGAAATTAATGGAAAATATATTCTCAAAACAAGAAAAATATATGATGAAAATGTAATATATCCCATAGAAATAAAATTCAGATGAGAAAACCCCATACAATGATTGTGTCATTGGAGTGTGGGTAAAAATGAAAAAAAAATGTGTGAAAATATTAAATCCACTCAATTATATTTTAAATACACAATAAATCAATAATATTTAATATAACTTATATTCTTATCATAACATTACCAATTAAATAGAAGCTAAAATGAATGAATGTATATTGTGTTAAGAAATAACTTAACTGTATTGTAACATCTGAATTAGAAACAACCAAAAGTAGTTAAAAACAAATTATGTTTTTTAAATAACATGATGATAAATTTTTAATGATTAAATTTATCAATTTTAGTAGCATATAATACACAAAAAATATTTAAATGGTGAATATGACATTTAAATCATAGATGTATAAAATGAGATGAAAATCCATTACATAGAGTCTGATTTGTCATGCATGAAATCCCTAATGATGAAAACTATACTTGTGGTATATATATACATTATTAATAACCTTTAACTATTTTATTATTACTTTTATTTCAAGTATATACATTACATATATAATTACATAAGCAATACTATTTTATGTTATCTGTTTTGACCATTTTCAGATTCAGTGTCAAAATTGACTTCTGTATGTCGATTGTGGTCAATGATGCCAATTTTTAATAATTTAAAATATATTAAACATTGAAAGATTATAAAATTTTTCTATTAATATTAATTTTAAAAATCATATAGGAAAAATTGTTTTGAATAATTAATAAATTTTATGATCATGGAGATGGTTGGTCGTACATAAGCATAAGTAACACACCAATTTTCCTATGATCATTGTTGAATAAATATATGTAAAAATTATATTTATTTAATAACCATTATATCATAAATAATTTTTTTATTTATATATAATTATATATACCATTTTTTTAATGTGGTGATGAAAAAAAGAAGAATCACATTGCTTCGGGGAGGCGATAGTCCACACATGAAAGAAATATGTTATCAATTTATCAATGTGTAAAATAGATAAAATAAAGTGATATTTTATATTTTCATATTGATAATTTTTTCGGCTAAATAATTATTATTTCATTTATATAATACTTTTTTAAACTCCTCATTAATAAATTCTATGTAATATTGGAATATATCACATCAATTTGAGGAGGTGGTATCTCTACATGTCATCAAATGAAGTTATCATATTCTCCCAAATTGAAATGAATGATGGAATATGTTATATAAAAAATAATAAAATATATATAAATTATGAATATCATATATTTCATATAAAAATATTATTTCTAAAATAATTCCCAATAATTGTTGGTGGTTGTGGAATCATGACTGAAATTATTTAACGAGGTGATAGTTCGCCCAACACACAAACTGTGATTTTGATACCGATTATATTGAAGTGTGTGTACGTGAATGAAAAAATTATAACATGAAAAAAATATTATATTGAGGGAGATAATTTTATTATATAATAATGTAATAAAAATAGTTTTTTTTTGTGTTTTGACAATTAAATATACCAAAAAAGATCATTGAAGAATGTAAAATCTTTTTTAGGTAACTCCAAATAGTTTAAACAAAAAACATTCATGTATTAATTTTACTTAAAAGTAATGATTTTATTAGGATAATATGTTTATTTTGAGATGATTTGGTTAGGTAAGGGTAGAGGTTAAGGACTTGAGAGGTGTGAAGAAGCGGGGAGGGTGAATGTACATTCATAGTGTTGGGGGAGTGACAGTCCTATAACTACAAAATGGTAAACACTATCAAGAATTCATAATTATGTAATTATTATCCTATAATGTAAAAAAGTATATAATATATGGGATATGTTTTATTAATGTCCATTAAATGGGATTTGGTCTTGTATCCAGTTCTTTATTGCACAAAATATTAATTTTTAATCACTACGTAAACAGATTTGTTACCTTAATTACTATAATTAATTTCAAATGTTATTAGTAATATTTTTGGTCAAAAACTATGTTTACATTAATATAAATTATATATTATTATATTTAAACATATTTAATCCCTCTATCCAAATTTAAATAACATATTTAGTAATAATTAATTTAAAATTACTCTCATGCACGATATTAGATGATGTGTTTTTAGGAGGAAATATCAAGTGTTTCAAATTTTTTTATATCTAATAACAATTGGAAATTTATTCCAATTAACAAAATTTCAGAAAACATATATAAAATTTATCTAATATTTCTTTAATAATATTTAAAAATTTATTTTAAAACTATAAAGTGTTAGAATAAATATTTTTCTTAATTTTATTTCATTGGCATTTACTATTCATCAAAACAATGAAGTTCTTAGATAAATATGAAAAATTAACCCAATGTAAATTATGAAATACCAATTATTAAAATGATGATATTATTTTATTTAAAAAAATTATATGTTTCAATATTTGTTTATAAAACAACTCTCCCATTAAAAGTTTGAAAAAATGATTTTAAAAAATATACAGTTTTTAATGCATTAAATGGATTTATTATTTTATGAATCCAACTATAAATATTAGAAGTATTTAAGAAAATTTATTTAAAAATATAAAAAATAAATTTAATTAGTAAATATAAATATTATTAATTAATCAAATTTTTTATTATAAAAATAAATATTAGCCCTGAAAATAGTTTTTCACAAAAATACAGAGTTTATATTCAACTGGACTTTATTTTCATTGATTATAAAATTGAAACCAATGAATTTTTTATATAAATATTTATAAAAGATAATTTTATTTATTTATTTAAACTCATTTATTCTCATAATTCCAATGGCACGATGATAACTATAATATTAATAATAGTAATAGTAATATATTTTTGTTCTATAAGAATTGTGCGTGTGTGTAACATGAGTCATCAAAGGAAGTCAATTTTTCTATAAAAGAAGATAAACATGGATTAGCATGTGATTTAAGAAAAAAAATTTAGTCATGTAATAAAGAATATTAAATAATTTCATTAAATTTTATATAATATATTACAGAAGATTTTAGGATGCTTATAACATTAGTCCATATAGTCTATTATTAATAATTATTACAAGGACTTCATTAAAACAATCAACAAAAAGTAGTATTATCACTATATGATTATCCAATTTTAATTCTCCAATATTAATATAAATATAAATATCCATTTTATATAAATTTTATCACATTACTACTATTATGCTCAATATATCATCGATAAGTGTAACGATTATAATAGGGAAAAAATTATTGTAAACCAAACCCCCTGTCCATTGACCCCCAATCACAACCAGAATATCCATAGACATTATAATTCCATCATGTTATTCTATGACCTGATAAAGAAATTTTTAAGGGATTTATTCTTTTTTTCCTAGTAATTAATTAATTTATTATGTCTCATTTAAATGCAGTAACGAAATTTCATCCTTAATTTTAATCACTCAATTTCTCGAATCATTCATATTTTTTCCTCATAAAATATGTTTTCTTCACTACTAATTACAAAAAAGTTAATAAATATTTTAATCATTATGGTGATCTACGAACCATTATTAAACTATGAGGCAGCGTAATATTCATTTTCTGATCTTCGAAATGAATTACAGCATCCCCTAAATTCCATTGAGGTTAAAAGTACTCCTGAAAAAAATTATGTTTTCCCACTATCAAATTAAACATTATGTATATAATAAAAAATAATATTTTCATGTAATATTACATTAAATATTCTAATTATATATTTGTATTCATTATCATAGATTTGATCATCAAACTCAGCATTTTGATATCCATTAAAGAATCCTTTTTTGGATATATCATGAAATATGTTCCTAAAACCTGATTTAACATTAACAAAAGATATAAAATCAAATAATTTTAACTGGGGCATGTTTTCCACATTTTAGTACATTATTCCACATTTTTTTCTATCATATTGTTATAAATCGACAACATTTTTTTAGTAAGATGTATATGTTAACTACATTATCCAGATAACCATGAGAAATTAAAAATGAAACATTCCACTCCATGAATTATAAATTTATTTTATATTCAAATGATATGTGATTCCATTTTAATATATATTTTGATGATCTATATTCTTCATATTAATAATATTTAAAAATTTAAATCCTTACAATTCTAAATTTCATACTCCACATTATTTCCAAATCTCAAATACTGCACCTACATTCCTATTTCATTTTATATAAGAAACTTATATTTGTAGAAGGTAAAACAAAATATACTTTTTTATAAAATAATATCCAAATAATTTTAGCTTATTCCTCAATTAATATCATGAATTTAGGATACACTTCAATATATAACACTTTTGTGAGAACCCATACATTATAATGTATATGTTCTAGATTCCATTACACTGATGTTTTTCATCCTTCATAAATTTATATTTTTTTTATATGAATATTATACATGATTAAATTTATTTGGGATAACTTAATAGATGGTGGAATATAGAAGATGGATATAAATATCATCCACACATCACCCAAATACTAGATCCTAAAATTCTATGTTTTTTAATATATCTATAATTTTAATGATTTCAACAAACTATTTGTATCAACTACTATGTCTACCATTTTTCTCTAACTATATTAAATTTTATGATATGCCTTGTTATTGTAAAAAATATGGAATGATTACAATTAATTTCAAGAAATCTAATATATATTAAATTTCTTAAATTTTTTAGACTAAATATAAAATTATTTAGGGTCTGGAGATTTCTCATTTGAGATTTAATTTTAACATTACTTTTTGTGAAAATGATAAGAGGATCATGATTTGTATGATACACATTCACTAAATTTTATGGGAGCAATTTTCATTTACCTTCTGTCTTTGTGGTTCATTGAATGGAAGAATATGATTCTCATATTTATGACTTCCTTGGACTATAAAAAATACTAATTATTCATTATCATATAACTTTATATTAGAGTTAATTTATCCCTTATTTAATATATGTGACCTTCACACATCAATTAATCATGCATACTTCATTGTGGTTTAAAAATATATATAGTGTTTCAATGGATTAACGATCTTCCTAGACATTAAACATTCATACTGGATCTTGAATTTTTTTTGGATTCCCATATAAATTTATCTTTATTTATTTTTAAATCACGAATAACTTTTAATTTACATTTAAAAGTTTGATATGAAATACTCCTGGGTATGACAATTTTACAACAACAATTATTCGTTTCTGAACCATTAAAATATTTTAAATAATTATTTATATATTTTTCATTGATCTATCAATATAGAAATTATGGAGGAGAATCCCTATTATATTATTTTAAATATAATATATAATTTTATTATCAATTAATGTGGGTCTCTAGGAAAACAAAATAATCTCTTAAACAGATCCTTGGATGGTAAAATATACTCATATAATGACATGGAATATGGGTTTTACCCTAGGATTCATATGATATTAGTTTTCTTTATGAACCCCTTTTTGGGAACATTTAATTTGATTAATTTAGATAAATAAATAATAATGTAAAATAGCATAAATACATAATTATCTATATAATTGTGAGTGTGTGTTTAACCACTCTATATTGGGAAATATCCCATGAAGACAAAATATATAGAAATGGGGGACTGAATTTTTAGGACTTTTTAAATGATGTCATTGATGATATTTTTAATATATCCTAACATGGATGGTTATTCCAATGAATTATAATTATAATATTTAGTTGGGACTCTTTATTTTGGTTTTATCTCTAGCATTCATAAATGTCCTGATATTATTGTTATTTATGATTTATTTATATATAATTTAAATCAATACACTTTTTTACTATATTATTTCCCAAAACTACATTATTAACAACATTTATCATCATTGTTTGTTATATTAATGTATGACTAAATCCAACCCATTCAATTATCTAGGAAACCCTTGTTGTTACATTATATTCTACATTTTTTATTTCAAATTTTAATTTTTATCATTTTCCTTAACTTTTTTGAGGAATATCTCTTGGGATGATTAATGAGTAACAATTGGGATTATTATGTGATATTTCAAATTAAAAAATGAAAATTGTGGTTGATTTCGACAATGGTGGTGTGGAATATTATTCTTGGTTGGGTGAACTGGGTGTCAGATATGTAGAAATGTAATAACTAGTTAATGGCAGTGAGTTGTGTAAATTTTATGGTGGATTTTAAGAATATTCTGGTTGTTGATGGATGATTGGGACATGATATAAAGATGCAATGATCCTTTTGGTGAAACAATGGTTCTACTATTTGATGTTATTTAATCAAGAGTTATTGAAGTCAAAAATAGTTGTGGTGGTGCTTCTTCAGGGTTGGTATGCTTTTTGAAGATGAAATATGTAATCATAGTATATGTGATATGGGATACACACACTATGTATCCTGATTTTATTATTTCTAGGGTTTTATTTACATAAAAAAAATCACACATGGTTTTCTATTAAAAACAATCCCTGACAGGTTAGATTACATTTCATGATGTGTAGTAGAGTTAATGGACAATTATCTAGATATTAAAATATATTTTATTGGATATACATAACATCATGTAATAAAAAAAATAATTTGGTTTGAATATGTACCTACCTATTCTACCCATATGTCCTACATTCTTTATACAACTCTCAGACATGTTAGGTTGGTTTACCCTCAATGTTCAATTCAATAACAGTAAAAAAATATAACAACTACATGGCAGATAGAAATCATATTCCCTAAAGTACATTTCATGTAATTTCTAATCCTTGGGGATTTGAATATAATTTTCCCTATGTATCATATTTTGGTGTATGAATTTAGTATTATAATAATTCTTTCATAAAAACAAGATAATTTGTCCCCAGTTGACATTGGAGACAATATAAAATGATATTTTATGAAATTTTGGATCTGTAACTCATTAGAGTTGACCAAATGTTTTATCAGATATGATCAGAGTGTATAAATGGATGGGAACATATCTAAAGTTCTAATTATGATTGGTAATTAGCACCCCAAATTATTTAAAGAGTTCAATACCCCCTTAGGATTGAAGTGGATTTCATCTTAGATCGATCTTGGGTTTTGAACTCCCTTAGGCCCAGATTGGAATAGTTTAATTATATGACGGGTTGATAAAATAACATTTCCACTATTTTTTGGCATGTCGTATATCTATGGTTTGAAATACTTCATTATTAAATTTCTTCAAAATGATAATTCATGGATAGTATTTTTTTTTCACTCCACGGAGTGGTACACATACTTCACAGTTGCATGGATCACCCATTACAATTTATGAGAGGTGACATTCGTTTGATTGGTCTAGTTTGTTTTGTTTCTTTCGTATATTATGGTAATTAAACATTCTAAAACTAGGGAGTGTAAATATTTTTATATTATTAAATCTTTTATCTCTACTTTATAGAATTTAATGATAAATTTTACCCATTATGGTGTTTAGATAAATTATCATTCCATTATTCAATTTTTGTTATCGAGGTTTCTTTTTAGATATATGAATATTTTCTTCTTCATTGGTGTTTTCCCATGTATATTATGTTTTATAAAAATAGTATAATGTATAGTAGTGATCTTAATGAATAGGGTTTTTATAGGTAATGATTATAATGGGGGATATAGTTAATAGATTCATGATAGTGTTTATGTTGGGATAATTATATTAAAAAATCATCAACTGTTGACGTTGTTCCATGTAAGATTTCTTTTTATGTTGCTGTGATCATGGGTTTACTTCTCAAAATAATGGAAACTTTTTTTATATTTATTTGGATAATTATTACATTTCATATCAATCATATATATTTCATTTTTTTTATTTTATATAATTGGATATTATTATATCCCATGTTGATACATGTGGTTATATATATAGACACATTGGGATAAGGACCCTTCTATTATGTAGTATTATGACTCTACACTAGTCACAATCATTCTGTCTCTTGGATGTTAGATATTCATGGCATGTTATGACATATAAAATCATATATCGGGTCTATATTTCTAGTTTAATATTGATTGTGTATCATAGTAGGTTTATCTACATTGAGGAGATTGAAGTTCGGTTCCCAATGAGATTGGTTTTGAAATTTAGGGTATATGTGTCAAGGGGTCATGGGTTCATAATTTTTTAAATACAACCCAATAATATTGTGAAAACATGTATATCCATTTACTAAGATAATGATAAATTATTTTTTACTCATTAATTTTATGGAATTAGTTACAGGGTATAAGAATAATGTAACATACAAAATTTATGATTTATTTATTAATTCTGGTCTCCATCAGGATTAAAATCTCATAAAATAAATAATTATGTTTTGTTTTCATGTTTAAAATATTATTCCACCATGTTGAAAACCATTTTGGATCATGAGGTAGGGCCATGATGCATCCATGAATGAATTAAACCCGCTTTTCGTCAACCATTCATTCAATAGGGGTCCTATATAAGGACAATATAATGAGATATCCTCCATGGAATGTAAGAAGTATACACTATGTCCGTCGTGTAGTGAGAATACCCTATTCCTACAATTAATATGAAAAATCCTCCACATGTTGAGAGATAGATGATTGTAATGCGCCAATGTAATAATTCAGGTAGGATTATATTATTTCATGAGTTTCATTATTTAATACCACCTAGGTTCTAAGTTGAGTATCAACCTTGAGAAACATATAACATCATTGAGATAATCAATGAACTATTATTCATGTTCTAAGAACCTATAGATAATAATGTGGAGAAAATATTGATCATACCCCATTTTATAGATTTTTCATGGGGGCCATTGTCCTCCAGACACATGAAGAGGTAACACTTCATTAATAAGAGTTTTATCTACTCTTTGATGAGGAATATTAAATGTATACATTATTGATGGTTCATTTATTGAAGGTGATGGACCTACAAAATGGTATCAAATTGTTCATTGAGTGTTGCTAAGGATTTCATAACATCATGAGATACTCTGTTAACATGATTCATGATGGATTTACTTTAGACCATATCTATTTGTGAGGCCTCCAAAAAGGGATATGATCGAATTTTTTCCCCACTATTTATATCTACATAAATAATATAATGTAGTAGGTATCTAGTAAATGGGATAAATTTAGTAGATGTATAGTCTATTATGGGAGCTATTAAAATATTCCTCATAGTAGAGTCGTCTAGTGTGGCTGGCCAACTCCATGTGTTTGGGTCATGTCCTATGATAAATGCACATCAATGATCCTAATCATGCAGATTAAGAGTAGGAGTATTATGTATAGTATCCTAATTTCATAAACATGTGTGCTTCTATATCAATGGAGTATGAGTTTATATGGATTGAGACAACAACACTCATCCAGCAATGAAGGGACATTAGGGTTGCACACTAGATGATCCACTTCCACTAATGCAATATTATGATCAAAGGCATCATAGTGGTGGTTGGGAATATCCCCTAGGAGGATGAAATGACAAAGTATATGAAATATATCATAGAAGAGTAAGAGGTAGATTATATTGGGAACCACATTCGACACCACCATTAAGAAATCATCTCAAGTCATATTGTGTTGGAATCCAACGTCCAAAGTTGATTCAAGTGGTGAAGAGCTATGAAAAATCATTTATTGACATTATTTGTGGAATGATATATGTATTACCTATATTATAAGTAATAATCATCAGTACCGATATGATACATTAATTCATTATTACACCCCTTTATCGAGTGATAAAAGCCCTAATGGATCTCCTAACTCATGTTATATAACAACAATATTTTACTAGAATTGATCACATGATCACCCAAATATATAAATGAAATGATAATTAATTTAATATAAATTTGTTTTAATGGTGCCTAATTGTGGATTGGATGAATTATTGTGATGGAATTCTTATTATATATTGGCCACCCATCTTTCATCCATAAACAAACTATTACCATCAACAAATGATGTGCTACCAAATTAATGGATCATGGTTTTCCCAGGTGACTGAGTGTGAGATTTATTTTAAATTAATGTATTCTGTCAATTTGTGATAATGATATTTTCAAATTTTTTGGTGATATTATCTCTATTAAAAATGAATTATTTAAATTTAATGCATCTTATAGTCATGGATGAGTGAATGCATACATTTCAAAAGGATATTGCATCATTTCACCTTAGGAATTTGATAAACATTGATATTGATCATCGCACGGTGATAAAAATTATATATTAAAAAAGATATTGGATGTACCTAGGTAATCATATAGTGCTAATCTTATAGTTTTGTGAATTTATGAAAAGGGGTTTCATCATACATAGGTTGTCCCCTTAGATATCTTCAATATTGTTTTCCATGAAGGTGGATGTGATGTTGAAGCTTGTGTTGAAAATCTATACCTGATCTAGGTTATAATAAAGAACAAGATACCTATATGAATTATTATTGTCATATTTATTTTGTTGGAGGGGTTTTGTTAGTATTAATGATTTTTCATTGGTTCAAATATTATTATATTTTTGAGTTCAAGGAACAAACACTTAATATAAAATTATTAGAATACTATGGTCTCTAAATGTTTTTAGTGATTTATTTAGATATTGTGTATGCCTCATATATATTTATGGTCCTCGTAAGTTATATTTTATTGGAATTATAGGATCAATTTTTTTGACTAATTATTCGATGATATCCAAATTTATTTACGATATAATGAATATCACACGATGCATTTGTTGATTTTCATAGATATGATTTTAATGTCGGATAACAATGATAATATATCTAAGTGTATTTTCTATATAAGAGGAGGTATACATTATGTGGAATGTATTTTAAGAGTGGAGAGTATATTTAGGCCTAATTATAATCAAGAAATTGGTTTCATGGGGTCACAATAATAACATGTTAAATATTAAAAACGTCATATTCTTGGATGGATATTATTTTATATTCATGTAAAACGTTTTATTAATTCACACTCCCGTGATTATCCATACCTCGAAATATAATTCAATTGAATGGACTGAGTGATCTCAGAGAGATTGTGAGATGTTAAAGAGGAGGTTGATGAGTTATATATTCATAAGGTAACTAGTGAATGCAATCATGTACATGGTGTTATGGGACTCAAAATGATATAGTATTGGAAATGTGATAATGGAGAGGCATTTATTGATGACTTATGGGTATAGAAATATAAAATCTCATGAGTAAAAATATGTGAATCATGACATTGACGTCAGAGTTACGGTGATTCCTTGAAGAAAATGGTGACATTATAATCTATTTTAGTGATTAATGGTTTTCAAAAACAACAAGAGTCATAGAAAGATCACATCTGAATGATGTATCCACATGATGAAGAAGAACTGGATGATTTATTTTTTGGAATATGAAATTTGGATTGTATATACATTAGAAATAGAATAATGGTAGTTGATCCCCCTTACAAGAAATCCTATGGAAATTTTATTGAGTAGGAATCTAAAAAGATGGCCTCAACATATTTATCCTTGGTGGATGATGGATATGATTCTTTTTTAAGAATTTTGGTTGTTGAAAAATATATTATTCAGATCATATGTGTAGAACAACTGGGATACATGGAATTCATGGTCTTAAATGACTTGATATTATCAAGAATTTTTCTTGATTTATTTTATAAAGGTAGGGTAAATATTATCATTTTATAAGAGAGGATAATGATTCTAGTCTTTCTATTTTAGGGTGAACTTAGTGAGTTTCAAACCCCCCTAGTGGTATATCATGGTGTGTTGAAAATTTATTGGGACCTTAATAATTTGTATTCATGTTCATCTATGATTCACATTATAGAAAAATTTATTACAAAATATCTCACATATCAATATGTAAATGTAAAAAACCTTGTATTAGTGGGATTGGATCTACCATCATTGTTTTGAAATGCATGGAAGTTTTCATACAAATAGAAATCATTACGGGACATCCATGTTCAACAAATGCTCACGATTATATCTTGGTGATTATTAAATGAGTGATGATATTGACCCAATAATTATCAACTTCATGGATTTTTTTTAGTGAGACTAGAACACCAATATATCAATGAGAACATTTTATTTCATGGGGTATTATTGAATATAACCCATGAATGTGAATATTTGATCACATAATGTGTATGATCGCGCTTTTTGGAAAGGTATGTTTTGTTGTGTTTTGGGTTGAACCCTTTGTTTTTGGGTATTAAAAAGGTTTCATGGAAGTGAGAGAGGCCTTGGGGGTGTTCTGGGGGCTCGGGGAATGGAATAAGTGAAGTCTTGGCAAAGAAGACCAAGGAAAAGGGCATGTGCACGGTCATCCCAACCGTGCGGCCTGACCAAACTAAGTCGTGCGATCCTCCCTCCTCTGGAGAGATGCTAGAGCACCGTTTGCGCATAGTTTTCCAAACTGTGCGGCTAAACCATGTGGATCTTCCTACTTCGGGTAATGGGATGCACACAATTGGCACACGGTTTTCCAAAACCGTGTGGCTAAACCGCGAGACAACTTAATGTTGGAAAATTTACCAAATTGCCACTCCGGGCATTATGACCCAAACTCAGGATTTTCCTCCATTTCCTCTTTCTTCACCCTAGGAACGAACCGATTTCCCCAAGAGCTCCAATAGATCGATATCCCTCATTTCTAAGGTGTTTTTGGTGTCGTTGGTTGCGGATTGATGTTCCGGGTAAGGCTAATCTCCTCCTTGGTTCTTTTCTTGGTTTAGGGTCTGTGTCTTCTCTCCCTATTGGTCTAAAACCCTAAAACCATATCTTTTGGGTGATTTCTAGGTTGAAGCTCCAAGGGATGGTCGAATCGAGGTCTACGGACTCAATTGAGGGTGTGTTCAACCACATATTCGAGGTAGGTGGTCTACAAGTTATATCCCATGGTTATTTAGGGTTTATGTGCATTTTCACTTGTGTTCTTGTTTCTTTTGGTTATGATGTGAATAAACTTGGCATGTTTGGTTTCAATGATGTTTAAAATGGTAAATGGGAACCCTCACAGCCCCTATGGGATGTGTTGGTATGGACATGACCTAGTTGGGGCTATCCATATGATGTGCTGGCTTTTCCCGGGCTAGGGATTGTTAATTAACCAAGTGACCTTGTTGTAATAAAATGTAGATCCCATAATGAATATGTTGGTATTATTGGTGGAACTTATGAAAAAAGTTATGTGATGCACCTAGACTTGGAAACTAACCTTAGGTCTATTGGAGATGGAATGAATGGTTGATTCATGGAAATGATGAATGGGTTAAATGGGATAATGAGAAAATTGACTAAAGACCATAGTGGGATAGATTATGGGTCTAGTGTAGAATGCTTAGTGAGATAGGAATAACACATGGAAATTTATAAAACGGCTAAATGATGTGAAACATGATGTGTCAATGAGATAAGGCATGATGTGGATTCTCATGTGGGTCATTTTGGATTGTGATGCCGAAGAGGAAATTGTTTGAATGGTTGATGGTTACATATATATAGGACAAGTGCACATGGCTTGGTAGTGTGGGGTATGACTTGGGGATCTACGACCACTAGTCGAGTGAAGACTGATGCTCCGAACTCCACCCTAAATGCATGGGTTAGGAATGGGGACTGAGGCTCTTTTCTCCTAACGGTTGCATCCACCCGGAATGAGGCTTCGATGTGAGAATATGGTTGTTATGAGGTATCCACCCAGACTGATGCTTCGAGGTGAGGTTATAGTTTCTATGAGGGGGTTAGTCCTGGTGTGATAGGAAAACCATGTGTTTACCGTCTTGAATGGGATTGTTGGCCTTAGACCCATGTAACATGATGAATGTGATTAACCCATGGAATTGTGATGAAATTGTAGGTGATGTTGATTTGTGTGAAATGAATGGTAATAAGTGTGGAAATGGTTTGTCTTTGAATTGGTTAATGGAACCTAAAATAATTACTTGTTATTTATCATTCATTTTTCCTTTTGCATGCACATCCTGTATATACTGGATATTTTGTAGACAATGTTAGTGGTGGCCTATTATGTTGTACACACACCCAGCTCAGGCTGCCATTGGGTACCTGAGTAGACTTCAGGTTTTTATGTCCGGACAAGGTCAAGGGCCCTTGCTATATAGCTGAGTGGACATGGGTAGCAATTACTGGAGGATCTGAACAAGGAGTCGAGACCATATTGGGGATTTTGGCCATTGCCTTTAATTTGGTCTTTTGTTCACTTTGCACTTGTAATATGACATGGCATATTCATTGTTATTTGAATTGGTTGTAGTGCATGTTCCTCGTTGTGGGTTATTGTTTCCACTATTTGGTTTATCTCTACTGTGTCTTAGTCTGATAAAAAGGGGGTATAGTCTCCCCACATGACTACATCGACCCCCGCTACTAGTCGGCAGCCATTGGTGTATGGGGAGGTGCACCTAAGATCATGTAACCACCCGGCTCGGAGCACCAGTTTAGTGGATTTTGTGTCAGGGACGTTACAAAGTGGTATCAAAGGAGGTCTTTCATCTCCTTATTTGAGGTTTTGTTATTTGGGATTGGTATCCAAGGGTTAAGACGTGTCGGGCCTTGGTAATGAGCTCGTGCTTTGGAGTAGCTTACCTAGGTACGGGGGAAACCCAAGTCACCCTGGGTGGGAAATTGATGTTCATGGATGTGTGTTGTTACAGTTGATGATATTTTACCGTTGGGTGATACACATGTGGTTCGATGTGACTGTTTTATGATATTTGGCTCGTGGCCCTAACAGCATGAGGATTTGCATTTATGCATCATTGTAAGCACCTAGGGAAATAGGTGACATGCATTGTATTAGTCACACGCATGAGATGGGTGTGTGAGTTAGGAAAGTAGGGTGCATTGTGCATTTCATGAAACCAAGAAATAATTAGAAGAACTAAATGAAAAATTTGGTTATATGATGTTTGATGAAATCTAAGGGTTTGAATTGAAGTGGAAGTTTATGGTAAAAATGTTGTGTGAGTTGGTGGTAGTGCATGGTTTTTTACCCCATGTGGACCATGGCCCGCGATATGGATGGTTGGGGCAGTGATTTTGAGGTGTTAACATTGTTAAAAATGGCTTCTTGTAGCCAGTAAAGAGCTTTTGATGAAGTCATGAATGTTTTATGGTATGTGTTCTAAATCTCGTGCTTGGAATTGTAGAGGGATTCCACCACGACATCGGTTTCCAGTTGGGAAATGTGAGGGTGTTGGTGAGAACACTCCTCTAGAAGAAGAGAAAGAGAATTTGGTGATCAATGATGGTAGAGAAGACTAGTTCTGGGAGAACAATTCTCACCTTGTGCAGATGATGGATCGGGACCCAGGGTGGGCTGTACAGGGTATGTTTGAGCTGACCAGGCAGTTCCAGATGCAGCACCCTCCAACTTTCACCTGAGAGGGTGGGCCAGAGGAAGTAGAGATCTAGTTAGAGTCTGTCCAGATGATACTGGACCACCTAGAGACCCATTTTGAAATGAAAGTAACGATAGATGTTTATATGTTGTGGGGCCAGGCAAGGAGTTGGTGGGAAATTTAGGCTCAGTCCGATCAGGCTGATGGGATGTTGTGGAAGGGTTTTCAGGAGAAGTTTCTGTATCATTTCTACCCAGAGACATTGAGGTAGGAGAAGGCTACAGAATTTATGAGCCTGACTCAGGGATCTCTGTGGGTGATGGACTATGTTAGGCGCTTCACTGATTTGCGACGCTTCGTCGCACTGTTACACGGGGATGAGGCAGCGATAGCAAGGTATTTCAGGATGGGTTGAGACATGAGATCATGTCTCAAGTAAAAATATTTCTCTTGATGTGGTTTTCAGAGGTGGTGGATCAAGAACTAATCTATAAAGGGACCCTGAAGGGAGCTTCATGCAGGGGGCTTATGGTGTCGGTGGGGAAGATGAGCGGTGCATCTTCTAAATGTTGGAAGCGACACCATGAGAGCTCACAGCATGGCGATAGCATGAAAAGTGGCTGGAAGAGAGGGTCATCCTCTCAGATTGGGAACCGGGTGTTTTGTTATCAGTGCGGTAGGCCGTGGCATGTGCGTGGTCGGTGTCATCGACCTCTAGTTTTGTGCCATTTGATTGGAAAGATGGGACATGGGCAGAGGTTCTGCAGGAATCCTCGGCAGGCAGGGGAGCATGACGGAAGGAAGCAGGTACCAGATATGGGAAGAGGATCAGTTTCCCCTTATCAGGAAGGATGTTAGAGCTCCACGGTCCATACGGGAAGGGGCGGTGGACATGGAACTCCCGATCAAGATCTCTCACTCCAGCAGGGCAGTGCAGCACATGGCGTTCAGTCTGGAACCTATTATAGTGGGGCGAGTCATATTCAGGGCATTTCGTTTTTCTCTTGGTCATGGCGAGGTTGGACCATCGACTGTTCGAGGTAAGATCCTTTTAGCTTCTACGTTTTCTAGTGTGTTGATTGACACAGGTGTCACACACTCGTTTATCACTACACAACTTGTGGTATTGTTGGGTTTTCCTGTGGAAAGGGTGTGTATAGTTATGTCAATTGACACTCTGTTGGGGGTGCAGGTTGAGGATATCAAGCAGTGCAAGGGATGTGCCTTGGAATTTGGTGGGTATCGTTTTCTGTGGGACTTTTTTGTTCGCCAGATTTCAGGTTTTGACATATTCTTGGGAATGGATTGGTTGGTGTTGTATCGAGCACACATCGATTTTTCTCATTGTAGGGTATCGTTCAGTTCTGTTGAGGGTGACACTTATGTCCACCGTGGCGAGTGGGACGTTCGAGTAGGCCATGCGAGACCTTTGGGTCAACGTATGAGTGAAATCACGGATCACTTGGCAAGTCTCATGGATGACGATGGTGAGAGAGGGGAACAACCTAATTTTCCTACCGTGGTGGATCTATTTCAGGATCTGTTTCCTGAGGATTTATCAGGGTAACCTCCTGAGAGGGATGTTGAGTTCACGATCGAGTTGCTGCCGGGAGCGGAGCCAGTTTATATTCTGCCATACTGAATGGCGCCGGCAGAACTCTAGGAATTGAAGGTTCAACATGAGGATTTGGAACATAAGGGGTTTATCCATCCTAGTATTTCTTCTTGGGGATCTCCTGTGCTTTTGCAATGAAGGCCGATGGGTCGTTGAGGTTGTGCGTGGACTATCGAAAGTTGAATAAGATGACAATGAAAAACTGGTACCCTCTTCCCAGAATACATGACCCATTTGACCAGTAGAGAGGTGAATTAGTGTTTTCTATGATTGATCTGAGGTCGAGTTATCAGCAGTTGAGGGTGAGACCTTCTGACATATCGCGGACAACATTCCAGAGTCGGTACGGGTTGTTTGAGTTTGTGGTAATTCCATTCGGCATGACAAAAGTACCGGTGGTGTTTATGGATTTGATGAACCAGATCTTCCATCCCGATCTAGATTAGTTGGTGGTTGTTTTTTTATGACATCTTAGTGTACTCGAAATCTCATGACGATCATGCCCAACATCTTGATATCTTCTTGGGTATGCTAAGAGAGCACCGTCTATACACCAAGTTATCAAAGTGTCAATTCTGGATAGGTGATGTGAATTTTCTGGGTCACATCATCTCAGAGGTAGGTGTGTCAGCGGATCCAGAGAATGTGAAGGCATTTGTATCTTGGGAGTAGCCCAAGAATGTTTTTGATGTTCTGAGTTTCATGGGCTTGTCCAGGTATTACCGATGGTTCATTCTGTATTTCTCTCTCTTGGGTGCACCACTTTCGGGCTTGACCAAGAATGGAATCAGGTTTGAGTGTTCTAAGGCATGTGAGGATGGATTTCAATAGTTGAAGAAGATGTTGTCGACCACACCTTTATGTATCTTACCTGAGCCGGGTATGAAGTATGTCGTGTTTTGTGATGCATCTAGAATTGGACTTAGGGATGTGTTGATGTAGGATGAGTGGGTTGTGGCTTATGAGTCAAGGCATTTGTGACCCCATGAGTAGAACTGTCCCACTCATGATCCTGATTTGGTTGTAGTGGTGTATGCCTTGAAGTTCTGGAGGCACTATATGTTGGGAGAACAGTTTATAGTGTTTATATACCATAAGAGTTTAATGTACATCTTCTCGCAGCTGGATCTGAATCATTGGCAGTGATGATGGGTTGAATATCTCCAGTCTTTTGACATCAAGTTGGTGTACACGCCAGGAAAGGGAAACAGAGTTGTTGATGCTCTGATTAGGAAGGTTCAGAATTAGGCAGTTCAGGAGTCCAGCACAGACTGGATGTTGATGGCCTTGTTTGCATATATGCACCTGGAGGTGCAGGAAGAGAATGGTCGGGTCACTCTTTATTCCTTAATGATCAGGTCGTTGCTTTTGAGTCAGGTTAAGGAAAGTTAGCTTGGTGATCCTGAGTGTTTGAGAATGAAAGAAAAGCTTAATGGTGGGGAGCTACCTTCTGGTTGGGCCGTCGACGGGGAAGGTGTTGTTCGCGCCCATGATCGTCTGGTTGTGCCAATGTGTGTGCAGTAAGATTTGATGTGTGAGTTCCATGCGTCAAAGTGGGCAGTGAATCCTAGTTTGAAAAAGATATACCGTGATCTCTGAAGGTAGTTTTGGTGGCCTGGGATGAAGAAAGAAGTTGCAGGCTTTGTGGCACGGTTCCTTACCTATTAGCAAGTGAAGTCCGAACATCAATGCCCAGGTGTTTTGTAGCATCCATTTCCCATTCTAGAGTGTAAGTGGAATGATGTAATAATGGATTTTTTCGTGGGTCTTCCGAGGATTCCATGGAAGAATAATACAATCTGGGTTTTTGTGGATTAGTTAACGAAAGTGGCTCATTTCTTACTGAATCAGGAGACGTATACAGTCGACCGGTTTGGTCACCTGTATGTTCGGGAAATAGTGTGGTTTCATAGTGTTCCACAGACAATAGTTTCTGACCGAGACACGTATTTCATGTCGCGTTTCTGGAAAGGGTTGCAGAAGGCGCTTGGTACGCCGGTGTTTTTGAGTACAGCTTTCCACCCTTAGAAGGACGGGAATTCGGAAGGTAGGATCCAAGTGTTGGAAGACATGTTGAGAGCTTGTGTCTTGGACTCTAGTGGTTCTTTATAAAGGCATCTACCATTGGTTGAGTTTGCCTACAATAATTGTTTTTAGGATACAATTCAGATGGAACCATTTGAGGCACTTTATGGGAGACCGTGTAGATCCTCGTTGTGTTGGTTAGAGGCCAGTGAATCTAAGTGGTTGGGGCCAAGTCTCATGTAGGAGACTTCAGAGAGAGTCCATTTGATCAGGGAGTGAATGACTACGGCCCAGTGTAAGAAAAAGTCGTAAGAAAATTGGAGGCGTAGACCTCTTGAGTTTGGGGTGGGTGATAAAGTGTTCCTTTCGGGTGTCACCAAGGTTGGATCACCATCAGATTTGGAAGCAGGGCAAGGTGACACCTAGGTATGTGGGACCTTTTTCGATTGTGTAGAGTATCGGACCAGTGGCTTACCGATTTGCTATTCCACAGTGGTATGGTGGGATGCATGATGTGTTTCATGTGTCACAGCTTCTATGGTATCACCCTGACCCATCTCATGTCGTTGATGTTGAGGATGTGGAGCATGAGGTTGATGCGTCCTTTGAGGAGCATTCGGTTCGTGTGGTAGATCGTAGTGAAAAGGTCTTTCCAGGAATGGTTGTGACATTAGTGCGAGTACTATGGTAGCATGGGAATGTCCAGGAAGAATCATGGGAGCGGGAAAAGGATATACGGGCTCAGTGGCCCAAACACTTATCTTCGGTGGAGCAATGAGGCTTGGAAGCTCGGCTCGAGGACGAGCCATTATATGGTGGGGAGGTTGTAAGATCCGGTTTTTGGAAAGGTATGCTTTGTTTTGTTTTGGGATGAAACTTTTCATTTTGGGGCATTAAATGGTTTCTTGGAAGTGTGAGAGGCCTTGGGCGTGTTTCTGGGGCTCGGGGCACGGAATAATAGAAGTCTTGGCAAATCAGACCAAGGCGCATGGCTTGCATATGGTTAGCCAAACCGTGAAACCTGCCCTGACTAAGTCGTGCGAACCTACCTCATCTGGACAGAAGTGAGTGCACAGTTTGTGCACGATTTTCCAAAACGTGCAGCTAAACCGTGTGGCTGATCATCCTTCGTGTAGTGGCATACACGCGGTTTGCACACAGTTTTCCAAAACCGTGTGGCTAAACCCTACGACCACCTAATGTTGGAAAATTTACAAAATTTCCACTCCGGGCATTATAACCCCAACTCGGGATTTTCTTCCATTTCCTCCCTCTTCACCCTAAGAACAAACCGATTCTCCCAAGAGATCCAAGTGATTGATCTCCCTCGTATATAAGGAATTTTTGGTGCTGTTGGTTGCATATTGATGCTTTGGGTAAGGCTAATCTCCTCCTTGGTTCTTTTCTTGGTTTAGGGTTTGTGTCATCTCTCCCTCTTGTTTTGAAACCCTAAAACCCTATCGTTTCGGTGATTTCTATGTTGAATATCTATGGGTTGGTCGAATCAAGGTCTAAGGACTCGTTTGAGGGTGCGTTCAACCACAGATTCGAGGTAGGTGGTCTATAAGTTTTATCCCATGATTATTTAGAGTTTATGTGCATGTTCACTTTTGTTCTTGTTTCTCTTGGTTATGCAGTGAATAACCTTGGCATGTTTGGTTTCAATGATGTTTTAAATGGTAAATGGGAACCCTCACGATCCCCATGGGATGTGTTTGGATGGACTAGGCCTAGTTGGGGCCATCCATGGGATGTGCCGGCATTTCCCGGGAGAGGGATTGTTAATTAAACAGGTGACCTTGTTGTAATAAAATGTAGAGCCCTTGATGAATATGTTCGTATGATTTGTTGAACATGGGAAAGAATTTAGGTGATGCACCTATGCTTGGAAACTAACATTAGGGTTATTGGAGATGGAATGAATGGTTTATTCATGGAAATTATGAATGGGTTTAATGGGTTGATGTGTAAATTGATTAAAGACCATAATGGGATAGATTATGGGTCTAGTGTTGAATGCTTTGTGAGATAGGCATAACACAATTAAATTTATTAAAAGGATAAATTATGTTAAACATGATGTGTCAATGATTTAGGGTATGATGTGGATTCCTGAAATGCATGGCGGATTGTCACCTATCAACCGGTCAATGTTCTGGTGCTCTACTAATGTGTATAGTAGCACTCGGGTCGAATCCTCATTAATGATACTTTGTAATAGTTGTTTGTTTTTAGTAATTTGTATTTTTATTAGGGGGGTTTTTTGAGAGATTAATTTAAATTATTGATTGACTATAATTCAATTAAAAAATTGATAATGATTGGATTGAGTTCATCACAATGTAGTTAAGATTGTGATATCCTTTATCATTGCTTTATATTGCATTTAAATTAACTCCCATGTCACAAGTTGACGTTGTTTTGGATTCACAAGTGTTAAGGATTTAATCCGAGACATAAATTAACTTAGGGTTATAATGATTATCATATATTGATTATGTGTGTGTATTTATCATTCAAATAATCAATGGAAATTGCATGTTAAACAAACCATGTCATTAATCCATGACATGCTAAGTCCAACATACACAATGTAAATTCAATGAATACTCATCGAGAAAAAGATCTTAATCGCTTAACATACCTAAATTAAAACTCAACCCAATGAGAGATTTACTCATCCATTAAAATGATTACTAATATGGTTTTAATGATTATGATGATAAATTAAGATGATGAGATAAAGAAAGGGATATGGAAGCATTTTTGTACTGAACACAGACACGAACGATGATGAGAATTAAAAATAATCATTAGATTGATTTGGAAAAAAAATTATTGAAGGGAATATAATTGTATTTAAACTATTGTATGAAAATTAATGTCAAACTACCGATGGAGGATGAGAATAAGAGAAATTGAAGAAAAAACATTCATTAAAATAGAATTACAAAAAAAGGACATAAAAAAATTCAACAGTGAAGAACATAAAAATAAATGAAAACAAAGGGAGGAAGAAAGGTCTCTCAAGTGAAAAAATGAGTATGGAAGCTCCTCACAAGCCTTTGGAAAGGATTTTTTCATGCCAATATGATCTCCCCTATTATGAAATTCCATCCCTTCTCAAGTAGAGAAGGGGAGAGTATTTATAGCCCAATGAGTGGACTGTTTGCATTCCAAATATGTCCCTCCAATTGCATCACCATGTTGGCTAATTATACATCCAAATATTGAGAAATATCTTTCTAAAAATTTGTAGATTATAAGGTTATCCGACTGCTCTCAAAATTTGAAGTTAATTGGACTTTATTTCCAAAAGTTATGGCCAGTTGATTATACAAAGTTAAACTGTCCACTTCAATCCAGTCTTTTTGAAGTCCAAAATGTGAAAGGGTTTTTGGAATAGGAAGCTGCCTTCAAATAAAAATCATTTCTTAAAAAGACTTCTCTATCCATATCTCCTATTTCTCACTGAAAAATATCAGCTCTAATGGATGTCCATATCAGGATAAATGTAAATATTTGTGTTCTGATTTATATCTCGACCAGAATGGTGGGATGGACATCAAAGCATATGTTGGGCCTTTTTTTGGATTTGGGCCTTGAAATTTTTATCCAAGACTCCATATAGTTTTTCCAAAACTATGGGGGAGAATAAAAGAATTTGTACTTCTGTATATATCCCGAGTAAATCAATCTTCATGAATAGTCCAGTTTCTTCACAGATTCATCGGTCTTGTTTGTGAGGACCATATGACCCTTAAAATGGAAGAATTGGATCCTGGTACATTCTAATGAAATTTTTTATATTTAAAGAAGAATCCTACATGACAAGAACAACACAACGTGGATTAGTATTTGAATATTTAGTTTTAAAACAGAAAACTAAATCAATTGGACTACATCTAAAAATGCTCAAAAATTATACTTAATATTAAAACAATAATATTTCACACAAATTATGCACATTTCATATAAATTCAGTAAAGGGAGTATTTAATAAGGCATGAGAATATTTAAAACATCAACTCCCCCACACATTGTCTGCTGCATGTCCTCATGTGCAACAAATATAAAAACATGACAACATCATTTTCACTTACCCACAAATACAAAAAAAAAATTCTCTCAGGGGAGGTTTAGAATATTTCACTCATCCATTTTGAATTCCACCACAACTTATTACTGAATCAATGTTCCAAAAGTAATTCATTTTTTCATGCTCAAATTTAGAAATGGAAAATGTGGACACTCAAAACTCACACCTATCGAGATGGTATAATTCATTTTTGGAGGTTCACTCTTTCACCAACCGAATGTGAAAATCTTAGAGTTTGAAATAAGCTCTCATCTTCCAATCCCTAACCAAAGTGAAAAAGAATCAAGAGGTATTTTTAAGGTATTTTTATATGGATATGGGACGATTGGAATATAATGTCCAAGAGAGAGAAGAAGAGGGTAAAATCACCAACATAGAAAAAGAAATGCACATTTTTTTGAAATGAAACATGGAAGGAAATGAAAACACATATTTATAAGTGAATGATTGTGTGAAAAAGACACAATAGAGGAAGAAAATATACTTGTAATGAGAATAGGAAATATTTAAAAAACACAAAACTACTCCAAATAAGAATATAATTCAAGTGTTCTATTTTTGTTTTCCTTTTTTTCTTTTTTTTTCAAAGTAGACCTTGAAACAGATCTCAAAATCATATCCCAACACATGTTTGATCTCCTCAGGGCACTAATTGTAATAGTTATAACATGATCTGAGGTTGAGGAAGAGTGATTTTGGACCTACCCAAGACACAACCGATTCTTATTTTCATTTTTGTTTTGGAATTTTTTGATTTTTTAGAACACAATACAAAAATATTTGAACATGATTTCACAAATGGGAGTACATTACATTCCCCAAAACACACTGAATGACAACCTCTCCCCCACACTGAAATGGATGCTTTCCCTCAAGCAGATGATAACTCATTAAAAATCAATAATCGGGTACCCAAACAATGAAATACATTCTCCCTACAGTTAAATTCTTAAATATTATGCAATGAATATACGTGTTGATATTGGGTGGGAAAATTTATTGAGCATATATTGTTTCTATCAAAGAAAAGGTTTTCATAGGCTTGAAGGGGATTTCAAAAGGAGGAATAATGTAAGGGAAATGATTGGCTATATGGATATTGTGATTCTCATGTGGTTCGGAAAATGCCTCTATCATATTAATGCACACTAAAGTAGGAAATTAAGCTCAAAGTCCACAAACTCAATACTCACAAATGGCGGTGAAAACAAACATTTTGAAAAGATGGCCATAGGTTTCCATGGAATGAAAGCAAATTTTGTTCCTCACGGTTTGGGAAAAACATTTTCCAAATAAAAAATTGAGCATTCAAAAGTTTTTAATTTTGACACAAAATTCTTAATCCAATGTCATGATAAAAATAAAATTTTTTGAGATGAAACCATGTCTTTTGACTCTATAAATAGGCTGGAAAAAATTTAAAAGCTCGATGGTGAGTAAGAAAGACTCTTAAATTATTATTTTTTGGTAATTTTTTTATGTTTTTTTAGATTTTTTATAGTTTTTAGTAAAGGTACACTCACACAAAATAGAAAGTTAAAAATAAAGGGTGAGAAAAAGAAAGTGGCAATAAATGTAAGGGAGAGGAAAAGAAGAAACATGTTGAGAGAGGAAGAGATAGAGAGAGAGTTAAAGGTAAAGAGGTTCTCCAAAGTTTGGATTTGGCGGGTCTCCATCTCCATCTAGTGGTAGGTCGACTGGAAAATATGGAGATCCATTGGAAGCCGAGGTGGTTCTAGGATTGTGGGAATTTACGTGAAATAAAAAATTCATTATTCATCTAATGAAAAACTAAAAAGAAATTAAAATTTCATAAAATTAAAATAAAACATGGGTTGCCTCCCAAGAAGCACTGCATTTATTTTTCTACAACTAGACAATTGTTGTGGACTAACCATAGTCTGACTATGTCCATTGTATCTTCTCAACTCCAGTGTGCTTCTAGAAAAACATTTCCTTTGGGACGCTCAATGATTCATTGGATAATTTCATCCCTTCCTTGTTTCTCTTGCATTTCAACAGGGTTGGAAGGGGAATATTTATATCCTTACTTTGGTATTCAATGTGAGGAATGATTTTATCCATAAAATAATTATTTTATATTCCTGGAAATTCAGGAAGATGTCTCAATTCTGATGGTTCATTTATGTAAGGTTCAGATAACACGAAAGTAGAATATGAGATCCCAATTGTTTTTGACTCATTTATATCATCAATTACTAATGTATAGTAATGAGGATCAGTGGAGTCATATGATTGAATAAAATTTTCAATATCCTTTATTTCAATATCATTTTCCAATGAATGGTCAATTTCAACCTCACCAGTGACCAACTTTTTAATGAGGGAAAAAATCGCACTACCTTCACTCTCATTGGGTCATGATAAACACATTTGTTTATAGTTCACCTCACATATAATAGAATTTTTAGAACCATGGATATTAAATGATGAATATTGGATAAACTGATCTGAATCAACAAAAGAGAATTCTAGTTCATTTTTCCCATTACCATCCATGTTGGAGCATTGGAGGTCAGAGGTGAGATGAGATTCCAAAGAGTTTTCAAGCTCCATTAGATCAATGGAGTTTTCATATGTATATCAACATCAACTTCTCCATTTATGACATGTTTAATGAGGATAAAATAGTTACAAAATCCTCGATTAGTAGAACAAGAAGGCCATGATGGATTAAGATTCAACACACTCTCAGAGGGAGTTTCAGAAGATTGGATAGAGAATGTAGATTTATTATCTGATGGGTATTTCATGGATTGAAAAATATTGAACTTGACCATTTAGTCACCATATTCCATGGATAAGATGCCATCATGGATATCAATTTTGGTTTTAGGTGTCATAAAAAATGGCCTTCCTAGAATCAGAGGAGATTGGCATGAAGTTGTCTAAACTTCCATGTCAAGGACATAGATGTCAGCTGGGAAGATAAGATCATTGAATCGAACAAGGACATCCTAAAATATTTCCTTAGGACTGGATGTTCTATGATTGGATAACTAAATTAATACACTCATTGGATGTACGGGACCTAGACCAATGTTGGAAAATATGGATTTGGGAATGATATTAATTGAGGTTCATAGGTCTATGAGTGCATCATCAATGTTGGAACTTCCAATTTTTCATGGAACCATAAAGGTCCCTGGATCTTTGCACTTTATGGGAATAGACTATTGGGTGGGAAAATTTTCAAAGGTCCTAAGTTGCCTCTTGTGGGTGAAAAATTCCTTGAGAAACATGGCATACTTACGAATTTGTTTTACGGTATCTAAGAGAGGAATTTTGACTTCAACACGTATAAACATGTCAATCATTTCAGGATCAGGTCCAAAGGACTTCTTTGGTTTATAAATGGATTGAGGAGAAGGAATTGGGTTCCTAGGTGGAATTGAAAGAGGTGAGGGAATGGTTTCAGGTTCCTTTTCAAGATTCTTTTCTTTTAATTTTATAGGTCAACATTCAAAGGATGGTAGGAGGACTTCTCTTGAGGCATAGAAATTTGCATTCCCGATCTAAGTGAAATTGCATTTACATTACCCTTGGGGTTAGGTAATGGTTGAGCAGGAAGATGGGAAGAATTAGATGGTTGCTGCTGGCTAAGGTGGGATGCTAGTTGACCAATTTAGGTTTCAAAGTTCTTAAGCATTGAAAGGGTGAAGGAGGAAAGATCTTCCACTGCACATTCCCATGTTTGATTGGAAGAAGAGGCTTGTCCTAGATTGAGATTACAGTTATTTTGGTTCTTGGGAAAGCGATTGACTTCGTTTTGGAATTGGGAAGGCTCACTATGATAAAGGAATCTAGGAGGATGAATTCTCCTTTGAGGTTGAGGAATAAATTGATAAGGTCGTTTGATGTTACCAACACCTTGGCCATATGGAAACTGGTATGGGTTTTGAGGAGAGAATTGAGTGAGATGAGATAGGGGATTACCATACCTAAGGCCTTGATTATAAGAAGAAGAGAAATGCTCAGAGTGAGGATCGTTGAAGTTTCTAACAAACTAACCCGATAGTTGAGGGTCAGTGTTCTGCTGAGTATATGCTGCATTGATCTCCATTGGTTGGTGTGAAATGGACGGTAATGAGTGTGGAAGTGTCTTGGATTTGAACTAGTTAGTGGATCCTCAAATAATTACATGAAATTTATATTTCATTTTTCATTTTTCTTGCACTTCCTATTTGTAATGGATATATTGTAGACACCGTTGGTGGTGGCATGCTGAGTTGTGCTCACACCATGCTTGGGCCACCATTGGGTACCCGAGCATACTTCATGTTTGCAGGACAGGGCAAGGGCAAGGGTCCTTGAAAGATAGATTAGTGGACATGGGTAGCACTTGGTGGAGGATCCAGACATGGATACAGAACCATTTTGTGGAATTTGGTCGTTGCCATTAATTTTGGATTTTGTTCACTATGCACTTGTAATATGACATGTCATATTAATTGTTATTGGAATTGGTTATAGTGCATGTTCCTCATTTTTTGTTATTGTTTCCGCTATTTGGTTTATCTCTGTTGTGGCTTACTCTGATAAAAAGGGGGTATAGTCTCCCCATATGACTACATCGACCCCCACTGCTAGTCGGTAGCCATTGGCGTACGGGGAGGCGCGCTTAAGGTCATGTAACCACCCACCTCGGAGCACCGGTTTAGTGGCTTCCGGGTCAGGGACATTACATAATGTATATATTGGAGATTTTATATTGTAATTAGGACTAAGTCGATGATCAGTATGGAATTCCAACATAAAAATATCACCAGATGAGAGGACTATTTATGTTATCTTTGATATTTTGGGGGATTATATATTTGATATGAAATCATTTAAATAACTATATAGAAGTCCCTATTGGATAGTGTCATAATTGATTAATATTGGAGTCATCAATTATTGGTTTATAATTATTATTAACTATGAAAGATGTGATTCATATAATATATAAGTGATTGAGTATTACTTGGATCTATCATAATTATTATGAAGAATAATGATATATAAAATAGTATTTTAATTAGGGAGATCATGGGTACATGAATGCCTTTACCTGTTTTGGTTAAGTATATTTCAAGTGGAAATCTATCATGGATGATTATTGAACATTTTAATATTATATACAAGGTGGGAAATGATTCTTTCAATATAGATTTACAGTTTCAACTATACATGGATCAAAACATATTCTATTTGTCACATATGAGATGATATGTGAATGACCTATCACAGATTATATGCTATGGTTATATAGATTTTTTGAAAGATTCCATCATCTCATAGTACCTGATGGCGATTGAGGACATATATGAGAGGATCCTACATGTTATAGTGGTATAGTTGTCTTGCTTTCTATGGTAGTATTGAAAAATTTAAGACAGTTCATGAGAATGTTATAATATATCGATGGATCAGTACTCATACACCATTCAGTACATTATTCTTTTTTTGTTGGTAAATAATTAAGGAGTTGTAGGATTTCAAATCCTATGAATTTTCATTAAATTTATTTTGAATCATTCAAATAATATTTCTAGAGTCGATCATTCATCGGTCATTATAGAAAATTTAGTGTGGAATTCTAATTATAATATATAAAATATAATTTATTTGTTTTCAGACCCTGTGTATATATTTATAGTAAATTACTAATAAAACAAAGATGAATAACCATATATGTAAACCATCACATTAGTATTACTTGAAATAGGTAATTTTCCATTAAGGAAGACATATTATCATTTCTCATTCTAGAAACTAGTTTTTATTAATGAATAATGATTAATTTAGAAAATTAAAAATTAAACATTGTGAAATTTCAATTATATATATATATATATATATTGTAAACCAGTTTTATTAGTTTTGTCCTACAAAAAAAAATTTAGTGGGAGAAAGAGAAGTTTTTGTCTTAAAAAATTGAGAATGAATTGTTCTTGGTGATCATTAATGAACCATTCAAATGATATATATTTTATCCAATGAAAATTCCTTAATCAAGGAACGTCTAATTATATTGGTTTTCTATCAAATATTTGTACGTTTAATTAATCAATTATTATTTTGGATTCAGTTAACCAAATGAAAAATGCACAATATTATTTTTATATATTTTTTATCATTTCCACATTAATCCATGTGTTTTTCATCATTATAATTTTATTGGATTGAATAATATGTCTACACGTTCACATTGTTAATTGAATCTATGTTCATCCCCATTATTCACCCACATTTACTTTTCATATTCCCCATTATCCCCACCTTGGATAAAATTACATCAAATCGTTGGAAGAAAATGAATTTATTAAAAAATTCTATGAAGATCTATTTTGAATACAGAAGTAGAACATGGAGTGTTTACAGTTATTTAGGAGCATCATAGGGTGCTTTTGTTTCATCATTACAAAATATTTTATCAAAAGGAAGGTGGAATTTGAAAAAACATTTTGTATCATGATCTTTTAGTAGATATGATCTAATGTAATTATTTAATATCACTGGGGGTATACCCTTGAACAGACAAAGTGATAGGAAATGTTACAAAACACATAGTATAATGGAGTACAGATCCAGTTAACTAACGAGACATGCATTCTTTGTGAGAAAGAAAATATATCATCTGTGACTGACACATGATTTCGGTCGGTGGAATAAAACTAATGAGAAACCAATTGGACACACAAAACACATTCCACTATAAAAAAACATTTGTATGTTTACCGTAAAAATGAATTTTTATAACAGTACTTTACCAAAAAAACATACCAGGTTTTACATGTCATTTAACTAAAATTACAAGTTGTTCACTACTCAACAATTTTCTATTTTAAAAATGTTTTATCAATAGACTAATTTGGGTGCACTAGTAGTCAATTATACAAATTGTATTTATTTTAAATGATATATAATATACATCATCAACATTTGAGGTTATATATGAGAATGTATAATTTTATTGTGTATATTAGAACCATAAGACTAATTGCAATGTTTATGAAATATTATTGGAATGGAAATATGGTTGGGTATTATCATGGAATTGTGTTGAAGGTAGGTATAATAACCCTTATTTTGATTACACAATAAGATATTCTTTATTAAATAATCATTCATGTAATAAAACCTGTAAGATCGAGAGGTCAAGTGTCTTTGAGGATTTGGAACCATACATAACCACATAAAAATAAATCACAAAGTCTTTATTTTAAATTTCATTGACATGATCATCTTATTCCATTGTTCTTAACACTACATGGGATATCCTGAGGACATACATAAGAAACGGGTGAGCTATAAAGACCAGTAAGGGAGAAAATAAGTCATTAAATTAATAATAGAATAATCTTAGGAAATAGACAAATAAATGGAATATGGGAGAAACATGAACATTAAGGAATGATATCACATGATTATCATAACATGGAATTGTGGTATCAACAGACAACATGATATTAGCGTGAGCCACAGCTCGTTGCACATTGATTATCATGAAAAAAACCTAACTGCACGTGAAATATCATGAGAAAACCGTCATTTAAAATGAATTATCAAGAATACCTATAATGTCACATGGATTATCATGATACTAAACATTATCAAATTAAATGAACCGTTATCATGGTGCCCTCTATATTATCATTTCATTTCATGCATAAGTGTTCCACATGGATAATATAACATGGAAGCATAAAACCTCATAAGTTAATCCATGACTATGGAATATGGAATAATTACTTGTAATTACCTTTCAATATGTATAGGTGCATAATTTTTAATACCCTGGATTGATTAATGGGTGTGATATTCAAAACACAATGATTTTGGATTGGAAAATCATAGTACAATTTCGGTAGTATAATATCATCATATGGAAATTTTTAAGTTGGATTGATGAGATAGAAAAAGGTATAGAATAATTTATAAATTATATAGATTGTAATTTTTTCATTTAAAATAAAATCGCAACATATGAAATGAAATTTAGATGCATAATATGGGGTAAATTCTTGAATGGATATAAGAAGATAGAAATCCCATACGGAATTTATGCTTGGTAACAGCTGTACACGTACAACATTAATGAGACTAAAAGTGGTATCTCATACATCAAACATAAATAGGGAAGTATTTGGGACATGATAAATGATACCATAATATTTTTAGTAGAATGTAAAAGTGTATTACATGAAGAAGAAACTTGGATAAAAATGAGAAATGATGGAACCCCTTATAGAAATTCAACATGGTAACAAGTATAAATAAGGGTTCATAAGAAGAAAAAATGAGAGTAAAATGGGATATCATTATTTATACCTAAAATGGCCAATAATAGTATTATTTAAAAACCTATTCCAAAATTGGAATAACAAAAATTAAATGACATAACAAGAAAATAATGCTTGATAAAAGAGGAGGGGTGAAGACACCTTACATTATTTCATCATAGTAATGACATAGGTAAATGTAAAAATGAGGGAGGATAAATAATTTAACATTAAAATAACATCAAATTTACAATAACTGAATTATTATAAATGAATGAAATCATAATCATTCTAAATTATGTGAACTAAATTCAAATAAGATTCTTGAATTTGAAAATAGGAGTGGAAAGTGTGGATCCCTTACATAGATGTTTTATCCAAAAGGATTGGGAGATACTTTTTGGTAGATTTGGGATTCCTTGGTAGAACATTATGGAGTATGGTTCATTGATTTTTCAAGCTAAAAATGGTTTTAATGAAGAGTAATGTGATATTGGGTGGTTTATGTATAAAGAATGGGTAATTCATTATTATATAGGTTTTTCACACTTTACACTAAAATATTCAGAACCACAAATATTCCGATGGTATTTTCCCTTGGTTTAGTCAAAAGGGTATTGGTATAAAATATTTCATAAGTGAAAGGGCCGAAAATATAAAAATATTAGCCATGATTGTGTGGAGGCGAGTCACACTCTCAAGGAAATAATTGAAAAATGTTAAAAGATTTTATATGTCATGGAAGGTCCTTTAAGGCGTTACAAATTTTAAGAAATAAATATAAATTACAAATTTTTATGTTAAAAAATATTTTTTCAGAATAATCCATTTATTATATATTTTTAAATAACTATTGATTCATTATGAAGCCATTAATCACCCAATATATTTATACAGTATTTAATGTTTAACAAAAAATTTGACTATCTCAAAAGATTGGGAAAAATTAACCTTTGGATTTTTTGAATGTCCTAATTCAAAATAGTAATTTTCATTTTATCTAATTAATTTCATAAATATGTGAAGATTCTCTTTTAAAATAAAAATCACCATATATTGAAAATTGACGAGTTTTGACAAATACAGTTTCAAAACATTAATAAAAGTATCATTTGAATTCATAAAAAATATATGACAATTTATATTTAATAAAAATAATTAAGAATAATGTATTATTGAAATATTTTTTTTCCATAATTTAATTAATTCGTCAAAATAAATTCTTTATTTAAAATAATAATTTCATTTTTATCTTATTAAAATATAATTGATATAAAAAATACCTAATCATTTATAGAGTAAAAATAATAGGGAAATAACATAATCATATGTTTTAAATAAATAGAATTTTTTATATCACATTTATTAAATCCTTATTAATAAAATCATAGTTTAATATAATGTTTTATTTATTTCTAAAATATACCATTTCCCGAAATGATAATTTTATCTAATTATAATATTTTTATGAAAATCTATTCTCATAAAGGAATTGATGGAATAAAAATTTTAATATTTAAATGGATTACTCAATATGTAAATAATACATAATTACATAACCCCTTATAACACCCACATATGACTTAAGGGTAAGGTGTGCAAAGGTGACATATTCTTGGGTCATCTTAGATAACATCACCTGTGTAGTAATATCTATTAACATGCACATATTCTATATGTGATTTAATTCACGCTTAATTTTTAAAATCTCAACTCGTTCTTAGTCAATGTTGAAGCTCGGTGATGCTAACACAATTTCAAGCTTCAAAAAATGAGCTTCATATGGCCGAAGTCATATGGATGATTCCATTCTAACATTATCTTCCTCAAAGGGGTTCTTTTTAACTATAGTAAATTTATATCCGTCGTGTATTAATAATTCAATAACAATATTATAAATGTAAATACTACTTAATTTTAATTTGAACCCAATAATTATAATAAAAAATTGAAAAAGTATGCATGTGTTTTCTCTAACACATTAAAAAATGTATTTTTATTCATAAAATATCATCTTATTAAAAAATTACCCATATAAGAATTTCCATTCTCAAAATTTTCTTTTCCCGCAATAAAATAGGTGAGGGTAAATCTACATCATCACATCCTCCAGTTCCAATGTTTCATCTTCAAAGTTATGGTTTTGAAACAACACCTTGATGAGGGACATCATCTTATTTGGTAGACCATTTTCTATATGATATAAGATCTTAACAAGATTATATTCATACAAATTGTCATTCTCCAGTGGTTCCATAATAGGATAGAGTACATGTGATGGATCAAGTGTGTACTTCCTCAAATTTTATACATGGAATACATAATTTACTTGGGATAGGTTATGTGTTAGTGAAAGCCAATTGGATACTACTTTGATGCGGTCAAGGGTCTCAAAATGGTCAATGTACATTGATATACGATTTCCCTCTATAAGAATCCTACTCACTCCCATCTATTGAGATATACGATGGAAAATCATATCTCACACAATAAACTCCAGGTCTCGTCGACGATTGTCACCATATATGTTTTTTCATGTTTGGGTAGCATTGATGTTCTAATGGATGATATTAACTTTATCCACAATTTCATTAACCATTTTTAGACCTATATGTTTACTCTCTCCAAAATCACCCCCACGTGAAGGTTTTCTACACCTCTTCCCATTCAGGTATTCATAATAATCCAATTTGATTCTTGAGTGGATATTGTTGTTGTAAGAGAAACCAATCAGAGGAATATGATGATCCTATACACCTTTTAATTCCATTGCGCATTATCAGTACATGTGAATAAGTGTATAAATAGTTTTCTCAGATTATCGATTCGTTTGTGGTTAATAATATATACTGATGTTTATCTCGGTATTCAGAGAGTGTTCGAGACTCTTCCAGAATATTGTGGTGAATCATGTATCTATATTGTATATACTAAAAATCTGTACACCATGAATTCTAACAAATTATGTGATGTATATTAGGGCCAATTTATCGAATTGGATTCCCTCAAAAATGAAATGAAGTGTGCAGTCTTTGTAAGAAGATCCATAACAACCTACATAGCATTTTTTCTATTGATGTCTTCAAATGTCTGTTGACAAAGTCAATGGTGATGTTTTTCCATTTCAATGTTGTTATGGGTAATGGTTTCATCATCCCCTTATAATTTCTCTTCTTAGGCTTCACTTCTTAACATACAAGGCACTTTTATGTATACTCAGTGAACTTATTCTTTATGGTATCCCTCAAGTAGTTCTATTAGAGATCTCAATTCATCTTTCTATTTCCTTGGTGAATAGAGAAATGTTAACAATGTTCATCATCAAAATATAATTTGATTAACTATATATTTTATAGAACACTTATACTTGACCCAAATATAACATTTACCTCTTCATTAACAATGAAATTAGTGTATTTCTCTTTTATGAATGATTCTAATTTCTTCAGAATTCCCAAATCATATTTTTGAGCATCCTTTAGCCTTTTTAGAAGATATGGTTGATTAATCATTTGTAAAAGGATTGATGATGATCCATTCATTATTATTCCCATGTCCATCTTCATCAAATAAAATAATATTAGATGAATTTCAATTCCCATCAATTATAGAATCGTTGATTCCTTTTTTCATAGAGTATCTACCACCTTCTTTTCTTTCCTATTGTGGTAATGGATTGACCGACCTTAGTTTTTTATCATCTCTAACCATCTTTGTTGGCCCATATTCTACTCATTCTATTTGAATATATACTTGATAAATTTTTTACCAGTATATATTTCACACATCTCCCAAAATAGGTACTTATGAAAAAAATTCAATGTTAATAACACTTCAGCCAACTCCAGATCATGTGTTGGATTTATTTGCTCAAGAAATTTAAAATACCTTAAGTCATAGGAAATGACACTTTATTTTTAGCATCAAATTACATGAAAGGTATTCTTATAAAATTTTAATGAATATCATTCCCAAAAACATAAACATGTGATAAAATATATATATATATGATTTTTTTAATGATTTAATATCATTTCCAATAGGGACTAAAAGTTTTTAAATGTATAATGATATGATAATATGAAATGAATTGAAAAACATTATGTAGGACACTTATTTGTATTAGTGGTTACTTGGAAATAATTCATCATTATATATGAGAGTATATGAATTCTTTTGGTCTCGTGATCATGTAGATTGATGATGCACATCATGCTTCTCTACAATTGAAATATTTCATCATCATGGATAATGCATGAATTCTCCTCATTTTTGACAATGAATCGTGTAAAATGACTTGGATGGAATTTTTTTTTGAATCAATTAGATTATCCATTGATTCATAACAATTGGTTAAATTGTTCCCTTCCTCTCCACATAAAAAACATCTCCATGTACCTTTGTGAAATTTCCCTTGGGGAATCTATCCAAATTTTTTATCATGAAGGAAATTGGGTCTTTATTCCGATATCACTATTTTTAGATTGTCATTCATAAGATTTCATCTTCCCATTCCTTGTCATACTTGATTAATTCAATATTATAACAATTGTTAATCATGATTTTTGATAGCTAGTTTGGAATAATCATGATATATTCTACATGGGCGCTCATTTGATTGTGAATCTCCATAGGTCATTCATCAAATTTACATTGTTATCGGGTTTTAGCTCAATTTATCCTATTACTATCCTTATACAAGATTAAAAAAAATCAGGAATTAGTATCTTAAACAATTTAACACATAAAGGGATATCTAATGACCGTACATAAAATACATATAAATTACATTTATTTCCATAATTTATCAATTTCTATTATCCAATCAATATTATCCATGATCTACATCACAACATATATTCTTATTAATAATTTACCAAATAATAACCTTTGGGAGTGTCAATACAAGAGTGGAACAAGTCCCATTGTCATTCACTAGTATCTGTTAAAGGATAGCACAAAGCAGTGTGTTAATTTTTTACCCCAAGATATATGTATGACGGAGCAAAATCAACTTTTTAATATCTAGACAAGGGTGTATTTTATTGATATATCACTTACATTATACTCACTAAAATTTAGGGCTATTTTTCTTATAAATACTGTCATTCTTATGTATTTTACTAGGGTTTTCTAATCCTAATACCAAAAATAAATAAACTGATAATTTGATACAAACTTTAACATCCGAGATCATTATTACATAATTTTACATGGTTTATTACAATAACATTATCTTAATACAACTAAAAATATTGATAGGTATAGTATCTTCGGGGCTGAGACACATTACATAAAAACATAAAACCATAAATTAAATGTCTTTATTTCCATTTTCTTTGACATGCGAATCTTATTCATATATATCTAACACTGCCTAGTATAACAAAAGGAAATACATAAAAAATGGGTGAGTTATAAAGCCATGTAAGGGAGTAAAAATTTAATAAAATTAAAAGTATAGTACATGTTATGAAATAGGAATATCAATAAAAAACATGATAAAAATTAACACAATCGAAAGATATATGATGTGTATCATAATGTGGAAATTTGGCAATAACATACAACAAGATGTTAGAATGATCTATGTCTCATTATACATAGATTAGAATGAGTAAAACCTCATCGCGCGTGAAATATCATGAGTAAACACTCATTTAACATGAATTATCATGAGTAAACCCTCATTGATCAATAATTAAAATTTGTAACCCCTCATTTCACATGTCGTATCATGATACTAAATATCACTAAATGAATTAGAGCACTATTAGGGAACCCCCTTTATAAACATTTCATTTAATACAAAATTATTCTATATGGATCCAATAACCTTGAATAATTAATCATCATAAGTTCATACATGATAATGTAATTTAGAATACATACAATTATGTACTATATAGTATGTATATGTGCATATTGGTGAATACCCGTGATATGGAAATGGGTATGAAATTTACTACATGATTATTTTGGATAGAAATATCATGGTGTAATTTTGGTAGCATAACACCGTCATATAAAAACTCATATGATGGGTTGATGAGAATTATCTGGTTATATAATCATTTATACAAGATATTGATAGTATAGGGAACAATGGAAAAATATCCCAGCATATGAAATGGAATTTAGATTCATAATATCAGAGAAATACTTGACTGTAAATATGAATAGATAATTTTGTTATAGAATTTCGGCATGGTAATGGGTAAACACGGAAGACATTAATGATAGAGAAAGTTGTATGTCATCAACAAAACCTGATGAGGGATTCATGTGGGAGGTTTTAAATCATACCTTATCATTTTTAAGATAAATTATTATGGTATTTCAATATAAAGAAACATGGATAATAACGAGAATGTAAGGAATCCCTTATTGAAGTTCGACATAGTAATGATTGTACATAAGGGTTCATAAGCGGGATAATTGAGAGTGAAAAAGAATTTCATAATTTATAAATCAAATGGGAATTAATCAGGATATTTATCAACATAAACCATAATATGAATAAAATAAATTAGAAGACATTACATGAGCAGATTGATTGATAAATAAGGATGGTGGAAGATCAATTACGAAATTTCCGTAATTTAACAGCGTATTTAAGGGACCAAATGACAGATGATATATAATTCCTCCTTAATATAATTTAAAATAGACAATAATATAATCATTATAGAATAATTACATTATAAAAATTATAAATTACATTTTCTACATTCAAATAATATTTTTTAATTTGAAATGAGGAGAGGAAAGATAGGATCCATTACATGGAAGTGTGATCCCAAAGGCTTGGGTAAAAATTAATGGGAGCTTATGGGTGACTTTGTAAGACACTAGGGAGTATGTGTAATATGTTTTTTGAGACAAAAATGGTTTTAGTGATGTGCAATGGTTTATTGGGTGGTTTTATATTTAGAAATGATAAGGAATTAATTATTATTTAGGTTTTGGATACTACATAATATAATATTCAGAACCAAAATTCATGCCATGGTATTTGACAATGGTTTCTCCGAAGGGTAGTGGTATAAAATATTCTATAATTCCATAGGCTGAATATATTAATATATTAGGCATTATTATGTGGATATGAGTCACATTCTGAGTGAAATCATTTTCAAATTTTAAAAAAAATTATTTTCCTCAGTGGGTAAACTATGTCATTAAAAATTTTGTAAAATAAATCTGAAATCATTATATTTTAAAGGTAAAATATATATTAGAATAATATCCATTTTATAAATTGTATTACTTCACAATTTTGTCATTATGAAGTCATAAAACCTAGTATATATTTAAATGGTATTTAATATTTACTCAATAATTTTACTGTCTCATAAAATTATGAAAATTTACCTAGTGGATAATTTTGATGTCCTAATTCCCATAATAATATTATTTTTATATAAATAATTTCCTATGTATTTTATATTATCATTTAAAATAAATGCTGTCATTTATTGAAAATTGATGGTTTTTGACAGAATCTCTTTCCAAACTATAACTAAAGATACATTTGACATCATAAAAATTAGTTGATAATTTATATCTAAAAATTTTAATAATAACAATATTATATTGAATTTTTATTTATTATAAAGATAAATTAAATATTAAAAATAAATTTTGTACACAAAAAATAAAATTTCAGTTTTATCATATAAAAATATAATTCTTAGCAATTCAATGACATAATCATTTATAGAGTAAACACAATAAGGAATAAATAATATCATCTCTCATAAATAAAATGAGTGTTCTTATAACTCTATTATAACAAAATTATTAATAAAAACTGTATTTAATATGATTATTTATATATTTCTAAATTGAACTATTTTACATAAAAAAACAATATATCTTATTCATTAATTTGTATGAAAACCTATTCTTATAATGGAAATGATGAGAGAATACATTTATTTATAAAAAAGGATTATAAAATACGTAACTAATACCTTAATATGTAACCCCTTATAAAGCCTCCATATGTCGTAAGGATAAGGTGTGTGATGGTGAGATACTCTTGATGTGGCTCAAATAACATCACTCAGGAGGTAATATCTATTTACATGATCATCTCCCATATGTTATTTACTTAAATCATGATGTGATGATGATCTGATTTTTTTTGGCCAAGAGTGACTCCCAGTGACGCTACCACCATTCTGAGATCTACCAAATAATCTTTGTAGAGACCCAAAGAATGATGTACATTGAAATTACTATACTTTTGTGGAATACCTAATACATAAAAAAACAAAAACCGAAGGACCGTAATAGTTTAGTGTCTTTGGAAATTCGGAAAAAAATATTCTAATCGTGGTGAAAGATCTTTAACATCTCCCATAAAGATCTTCCATTTTTTCTTACTTAAGACCTTTCATTATATCTTGGGGAAAAGAAACCATATAAAGGGTGAGCACAAATTCTCAGTAATGGTAAGCATGAATAAAATAAAACAAACCATATACATTTGAACTTCAAAACATGAACATAATATTTAAACATCAAAATCTGGATCAATGCCATAAAACATTATAGTAGGTAAGTCATAGATCATAATGAAACATTAATCATGATAAAATAGCATGGAAATAATACATGAAATTGTGGAAAATCATTAAGCAGATGATATGATTTCCATAGTATCCAAGGCATTGCTGCTAAGACCATCTTAGTGGACAAAGTCCATTTCTGAGTCGAGTTCACTCCTCGTTCCCGTCCCGTATCACTGTACCGGATTAACATCCCCTTCTAGACATTTCTATAGAATGATATATAAATATTTACCCAATGAATTAGTGGGATATATAGGTCCCACCAATCTCATAATGAAATTATACTTACTTGTGCGAAAAAATAAACATAAATCATTCATCATAACCCAAAGAATCAAGGAGTTTTCATAAACATCATCACATCATCACATAATCCATATAAAAAAATGGATATAAGTTCATCATAAGAAAATTGAAACCATGTAAATCATAGAGACATTATACTTGAAACATACACATATGTAATAATGTCATCTTAGATGGAAAATTGTTTTGATAAAACACTTGAAATGAATTCTTGAGGAAAATATCCTTTCTTCTTAAGAATAATTTTATTTTCACAAAATGCCATGAAATTTTAAATGAAAATGATTATGTTGAAAATAATCATGAAATATTGCAGAGTAGTCATCATGAAAATAAGGTGTTATGAAACTGTAAAAATCCATTCATTCCTTATAAGTTAAAAAAACATTCTCCTTGTACTATTGTCGGAAAATTCAAAATGTTCCTCGTATGGTAAACAAAAGAATGAATCCTTCCATAACACAAAGTAAAATTAAAATAGTGGTAATCATGACATTTAATATACATGTAATAATTTTAAACACTTTATGAAAAACATTTTATGGTCATGGATGAAAAATATAACCCCAGTAAATACTTACGTATATGCAATCTCAGATAAAAATGATATTTGAAAAATTATCCCTTACCTTATGTCAAATTTCTTCTGTATGTGTCTGAGACATCTGTATAGTGGGTTTAAAAATATTATTAACATGTAATAGAACAATAATAATATTTATTATACCATATATGATTCACTTATGACATTATATTACCTGTTCTTTTGTAAATTCCATGTTAATGCAGCGTTTTTGGTAAAATTGTTGTATTTATCGTACTTGTTTGGACATGTGGTTCTTGATATTATTATTACTTTACTTACATATAGAATTTAAATTATGATTTATATAGCATATATATTGTATATATATATATATATAATAGACAGATGAATTAAATGAAATATAATGTTTATGGAGACGGTAGGCCGTACGTACGCATGAACGATGTTTTCGATTCCTTATTGAATTGAATGAAATTAAGTAGATGACATAGATAAATATATAGATAAATCCATTAGAATTAGTACGAAATATATTTCATGATTACATATTATATATACTTTATAATAATTATTGAATTTTTATCATGGAAAATGAATCGCATCGCATCGTGGAGACGGTAATCTGTACGTATGCATGAGCGACGATATCATTCCCATATTTATTGAATGGAATTGGAGTGGATGATATAATATATTAGAATCAGTATGATGGTATAATAATCATATAAAGTTATTCTTTACACAATTATACACATCCAATTAAGGTGGTGGTGGAAAAAAAGATTACACAACGGTGTGGAGACAGTATTCCATACGTATGTACGCGTGGTGATTTCATTTTCCATAGGACGGATAGAAGGTGAAATGGGGTTGTTTATTATTTATAATATCAAATAAGTATTATAAGGACCTGGACTTAAAACATTATATAATCATGTATTAAATAAAGAATTGACCTAGAGGATCTTTTACGGTTTAGAGTTTTAGAGAATTAGGACATAACTATTACATCTCAAAAGATTACAAAGTAAACACTTCTACTATGTTTTCATAAAATAAAAACTATTAAAAAGAAATTTTTCTAGTTCCATGTTTTAGATATAAATTCTTTCCTTGATCCCATCCTTGACCCTAATCATTTTTATGTCCTGTGGAAAAAATTTAAAAAACATGGGATGATCATAAAAAGCCCAGTAACAGTTATAACAATATGGAAAGAAAACATTAGACCATGCATACATAAGAATCAATGAAATAATACTTTACTCATAAATCCTATGTTCTTTAACATACCTCATTAAATCATATTATTTATGAATAAATCATATAAATCATAAGTCATAAAGGTAACTTGAGTCTTTCATAACATTCTTACACAGGGAGTAACCCTCATGGTTACGTTTGGAATACCCGTCACAGTATATTCCCTAAATCTATTTGGAGAAACCTTATCATTTAACCCCTTCAGGTTACCTAATGCATTGGAGAGCTATATCAGGCTTACCCGCCCTTAGTTTATCATGGAACCACCCGTCTTCGTAAACAATTTCCAAGAACCATAACATAATCGTATCACATAAAACATGCATAAAGTAAAAAAACATTTCCACATTTCAATCACAAGATATCAATACAACACATTGATATAATAAAAATAGTATCAAAACCATTTTCAATACCAAAACAAAATAAAAGTAAAACATGGTATTTATTTTTCATTTAAAAAAATGTTATGTCTTGTAGAGGAAGCTGAAGCTCAAATAATGGTCACGGTGGTGCAGAAGTCGTTGTCGCTGCATATGTACGACAAAAACATTACATTTTTTCATTTAGAAAAAATCTTTATATAACAAAAGAATCCATTTGAATAAAAGTAAAATTCAATGGGGTTTATACACTGTAAAAAAGAATGATGTGTATAATACAAAATATGCATTAATGAAAGGAGATTGAGACGAAGTCACATACACATTAAAATATTTTAAAAGGGTTTTAAAACATTCATGTCCATATAAATAAATCCGTAAATCAATTTTCAAAACACGGATATGGATGATAATTGTTTAAAAGAATATATCTTTAAAACCATTTAAAACAATGTTTTAATAAAAGAGTCCTTTTCCATTTTGAACATTTAAATTATAAGACACATTAAAGTAGACCATTTTCAAAACATTTATATGACTTTATTATAGACATAATATGGATATGGAATGTCAAGGGGGATTTTTATACACATTATAAAAGATTAAAAGTGCATATCATCAAGAAATATCTCAATGAGAAGAATTTGAAATGTAATCCCAATCAAGGATCATGCCATTAGAGCAAGGATAATGAAATGACATAATTATGTGTGAAAAATAAAAATACACAAAATATAATTGGATATTCAGTTTAAAACAATAAGATTTCATCCACATATATTCATTGCACGACATAATCCATAAGTAGAGGTTTAACCAAAACAATTGAAATTAGGTTAAGAAGTTCCCTTATAGAATTTTGATAGCCTAATGACGTCACATTAAAATTCATAAAATGAGTTGATGAGAGAGAAAATGGTATCTCATTACATGGAAATAAAAATTATTGAAAAAAGGATATATAAGAACATATCCCAATATAACAACATGTAAAATAATAGACATAACTAAAAGAAGTCTATTAAAAAATGGCAGCTGAAAGAATCCCTTACCGATTTGGGTAACTTTTTAAATGTACACCCCATGAAAGAAGGACCAAAAAATGGTGATGTAAATACCAATAAATTAGAGTATATTACACAATGAGTAGAATCATGGTTATTACATACACCACTAAACAGAGATAGTGAAAAATATTGCATGAATCTCATGGAAATAAAAAGTGATATAACATATCCCCTTACGAAAATTCGGCAGCCTAACAACGCCACATAAAACTTACAAAAATGTATTAAAGATATCAATTAGGGTATCTAATCATATAAACATAAAATGTAAATTAATTGTAATATAGAAGAAAATCCACCAAAATAAGAAAAATTATCTTAAAATAATTGACATAAAAGAGAGTACATAAAAAGAAAGAGAGAGGTTGGATTCATCACCTCGTGTCCGACTTGACTCGATCATTCTTTAATCTCCTAAATAGTAAACTAGAGTTAATTTATACTTTTTTAAGAACCTTTTTTAAGTTAATTATTCCTTTTATATCATTTATAACCATTTTATGAACACCATTTATTTATTTAAGTTAATAACGGTCTTTTTGACGATCATTGGCACTTGAGTCAAAAATAAACTTCTTATAATTACAAGATGTTCATGTGGTAAAATATCCATTATATCCAGAAATATATTCATGATGTAGAAATAATATATATCATATAAATACAGTATATAAATGAATTTATAATATTATATATCATTTAGAGGTATAAAATTAAATGCACTGTTCATGGAGACGGTAAGCCGTACATACGCATGAAAGCTACTTTCATTTCTATTTAATATTTAGTGGAACAAAATCATAATTATATAAAGGTATAATATATTTCTAGTATAATATCATATATATATATATATATCATTAACACCATCCTTTATACGACCCACATATGGCATTAACGAATCAAATCACTATGAGGGGGTGGTAGTCCGCACTTCCTAAAATGAAGATATCACATTTACCCATAATGGAAACCATAAAGGTATTACATAAATGAAAAATACAGAAGCATATTAGAAAAATAAAAATAAAATATATCATATATAAAAATTGTGACATCTTAATGGCCCCAATGAAAGGTGTTATAAGAATATTGAACAATCGTCATTTCGTGAGGCAGAAATTCGCCATCCACAGAAACAATATGTTCTTTGACCATTAGATGGAGGGGTGTGTAAGTGAATCTCGAATCCATATCATAAAAACATCCTAGTATATTGAATAAAGTGGTGTTGATACAAAATAATGGATGAAAACGAGTTTATGGGGTTGGAGAACTAAAATAAAATAAAAGAAAATAAGAGAAGACATTACATTTAAATCGGGTAACTCCTCTTGGTTTTAACCGAAATGTTTTCTTGATTAGATTTATTCCTAAGGTAAGGATTCTATGATTAATAGAGGGATGTTTACAGATGAAATGAGCATAGTTTGGTTGAGCCAATGGCTTGAGATGTGTCGGTAAGGTGGTAGAGGTGGGGGCCTTTTATAAGAGGGAGGAGGGGAACTTTTGGAAAGTCATGGAAAGTTACTTTATTATAAAATGATTATCGAATATTAAAAGTCCCAAAAATATATATTTCTATGAAAAGGTGATAAGGGTTATAAATAAACCCATTAAATAGGTTTTTGACAAGTTTATGTCATAGATTTTACATTATATTATCATTTTATTTAAAATGTTCATTAATGAGGTAATAGCTGTATCATCATGGTGTCATAAATAAATAAATTTATTTATTGTCTAAAAATTATAATAAAAATACTACGATGTATGAAATATTATTATCATTACAATTACTATTTATAGTAAAAAATATGACTTGAATAAACCCATTTAATTTTTTTATTAAAATAATACATGTTTGTGACATTTTTATTTTAACTTTAAATAAAAGGTTATTAATGTCATTTTCTTACCCAAGTGGCTAAATGGGGTCCCCGAGTAGACCCATGGATTGTATTGGTAGGCAATTAATCATAAAATAATGTTATGAAATGTGTCAAGGTAATTTCATATTATTATAAAATTATCTTTACCTTAAATTAGACTAATTTCCTTTAATCGCGATAAATAAAATTTAAAAGTTACTATTCACCAAAAAATATTTTCATCACATTGAACTACATTTTACATCATAATGGAAACCATGTATTTCATATTTTTGAAATTAAAACCATAGAGGTTATATGGTTTCATTAAAATGAAAAATAAGTTTTTTAACTACCACTTAGTGGTTTAACTATATATCAAAAATTGCTGTTTTTCAGAAAAATAACAAAAATTCACCCTAAGCTATATTTGATATTCCAAAAAAAATGATTTCTATTTTAAAAAATTAAAAACATATATGTTTCCTTAATAAATTTAATAAATAATTCATGTTGTCAAAACAAATATCATGTTTATAAGAAACACAATATATCAAAAGATTGACACTAGTTTAAGTCCAATTTCAAAGTGAAATTAATACCAATGACCACCATTGGGTTAAATGGTAAAAATATATTCTAATGGAACTTTAAATCCAATTAAAAAGATTATCTAATCATATAAATAAATTAGATTAAAAAGTAGATTTGAATTAAAATACAACATTTTTCACTTATTCATTAAAAATGAACTTTTTCGAAATAAAATAACAAAGACATAAACAATGTAAATTTTGATTCCCCGATTTAAAAGAAGGATTTTATTTGTTCCAAAATATGATATAAAAGTTTCAAAATGAGGATTTAAAAAATGTTTCAGCATCAAAATGCGGTTAATCGACCTTTTAAATAATAATATAATATTAACGCGTAAAATTTTATTCATTCGAATTTTAATCCTCTAACATTTATTGTAAAAAGTAAAAATATTTGAAAAAAATATATAATAATTTTGTAGTTAGTTATGTTCTTTCCTAACATTACAATGGATAGGCATTAACTACCATTTAAAATAATATTATTTTATTATTAGAGTGCAGCGTAAGATTTGATAGAAACTCATTGTTGCGTATTGGGTATGCCAGCGAGCATAGAATTCCCTTTAGACTAATATTAATATTTTATTCACAAATATTAAAAAAAATGAAATTTTAATATACTTTATTTACCTGGGATGTTACAACCTTCCCCCATTTTAAGAATTACGTCCTCGCAATTTTAAAATTGGGCTCAGAAACATCATTGAAAGCCCCACATCAGAACAAGAGTCAATAAAACTATCACTTTAAAATAAAGAGAAAGAAGTACAATGGACACTTGAGTTAACCCATACTAGGATTACATATAGGAAAACATGGTAATTGGAGAGAAAAAAAAGGTCCATGTTCTGATGGAGAGTCATAGAAAGCATTTTTAGGAGAAATATAAACACAAAAAAATCACAAACTTGTGATGGGTTATACAGTATTTGATTCCCCAATAGGAAAAATTTACAAAAAACATTTTTTTTATGTTAATTTTCATCGTGTAATTTATTTATGAGCTAAACAAAATCCTAAGGAAACATACTTACATGTCATGTAGACTTTCATCTCTTAATATATTTATTACACAAACTCATATTTTATCCACAAGGCGAGTATTTGGGACTATTTTCTCACATTAAGAGTTATATAATCAACTTCTAGTGAATCACCTAATCCACAAAAGAGAATTATATATTTCCCATGTCCTTAGACCCTTACCAAAACCAAAAATTGTTAGATCAGTATCAGATAATCCACAAAAGGGTAATCCTTTATGAAAAAAAATCTATTCATAATCTCCAAAATTTGTCCAATAATACCCATAGTTCAATGAAGTCCATTCGATAAACAATTTGTCCAAAAAATTCTTCAAAGTAAACAACACTAATATTGAAATAAAAAACATTGAAGGATTTAATCACACAGTCTTCCAAGGTAAATCTTAACATTAATATCTAAATAACATCAGTTACTATTATAGTCTCAAATTTAAAAGTAATTAACCTAATCACATATCCTCCATGATAGGTTAATCATTTCTATATATAACCCAAAATCAAATTATTCTTAATTCATAATATTATAAAACTAAAAAGACTTTTTCATACTAACCAGGGACTTCACGTAGTCCAGTGGTAGGTGATAAATACCAGTCGCACTTTGGTTGTGGGTTCAATTCCCACAGCTTTTCCAGACGCGACGGGTTGTCACACGGTCAGCATGTTGTCCTTTTTTCAAAACTATATAAATCTTAAAACATTCCCCAAAAAGAGAAAAAATCATCAAAAATAACCATAACATAATTTAACCTCAATTTTAACCTATTCCATTCATCTTCTATAATTTATTTACCCTTAATTACCTCAGATGTAAAAATCATATAAACCCTAATGGTTACCATTATAATTATTACCTAAACTTCCACATCAAGTTGGTTCTCTTGTATATGATGCATCAGAGAACTCACAAAGGTTCAATTTTTTAATCATGACTCCTTAATAGTTGGATTAGAATAACCATGAGATTCCTCATTGAATCCCCCATTTCATCTAGTCTATTAATCAGAGAACCACCACAGTTTCCTTCAAACCGATTGTAACTTTTGTGCCTGCTAGATCCATCCATTTACTAAAACAAAAAATGTCAATGTGAGTATATCAACAGAATTATCATGTAATAATGAGGAAGATAAACACTAATATATACTTACTCATTCACTTTATCTAAAACTATAACTCATTATGAAATCCTAACCATTATGGTAATGTCAGTTATGCATAAAGATTACCCTAACCTCTAAAGTTATCTAAACCTCCCTCTGATACCAACTATAAGGACACGGCCTTAAAACATAAAATAATCATGAATTAAATGAATAATTCACATAGAGGATATTTTAAGGATTAGAGTTTTTGATAATTGGGACATAACTATTACATCTCAAAAGATTACAAAGTAGACACTTCATCTATGTTTCCATAAAATAAAAACTCTTAAATAGAAACATGTTTACTTCCATGTTTTAGATAGCATGTCGTTCCATGATCCCATCCTTGACCCTATTCTTCTTTATGTCCTGTGGAAAAAACTTCAAAAACATTGGATTTGCTTAAAAATCCCAGTACGGATTATAACAATATGGAAAGAAAACATTAGACATTGCATACATAAGAATAAATGGAATCACACTTTACTCATAAAACATAAGCACTTTAACATGCCTAATTAAATCATAAGATTTATGAATAACTCATATAAATAATAATACATAAAGTTAACTTGAGGCATTCATAACAATCTTACATAGGGAGTAACTCTCATGGTTACGTTTGGAATACCCATCATAATATATTCACAAATATTTTCTAAGAAACCTTAGCGTTTCACCCATTCACGTAACCCAATGCATTATAGAGCTATATCAGGCTCACCCACCCTTAGTTTATCATAGAACCACCCTTCTTCATAAACGATGCCCGAGAACCATAACATAATCATATCTCATTAAACATGCATAAATAATTTTTTTTACCAAATTTCAATCACTAGATTTCAATAAAACACACTGATATAATAAAAACATTATCAATACCTTTTTCAGTACCAAAATAATAGAAAATTAAAACATGATATTTATTTTTTATTTAAAAAAAGTTATGGCTTGTAGAGGAAGACAAATCTCAAATAATGGTCACGGTGGCAGATAAGTTGTTGTCGCTGCATAAGTACGATAAAAACATTACATTTTTTTGTTTAGTAAAACGCATCGTATAAAAAAATAATCATTTTGAATAAAATTAAATGTAAAAGTGATTTATACACTGTATAAAAGAATGTTTTGTATAAAAAAATATTCTTTAATGAAAGGAGATTGAGACGAAGTCCCATACCACTTCAAAAATTTTAAAGGTGTTTTAAAACATTCATGTACATATAAATAAATCCTTAAAACCATAATTAAAACATGGACATGGGTGATAAATGTTTAAAAGAGTAAGTCTTTAAAACCATTTAATACAATGTTATAATAAAAGATTCATTTTCCATTTTGAACATTTAAATTATAAGCCACATGAAAGTAGACCATTTGAAAAACATTTAAATGACCTGAGTATAGACATAATATGTATATGTAATGTTAAATCAGCTGTATATACACTATAAAATAATAAAAGTGCATATCATCAAGAAATGACTCAATGAGAAGAAATTGTGATGTAATCCCAATCAAGGATCATGGCATTAGATCATGGATAAAGAAATGGAATAATTTTGTGTGAAAATTATAAATACAAAAAATATAAGTGGATATTCAGTGTAAAACAATCATATTTGATCCACACATATTCATAGCTTGACACAATACAAAATTATAGGTTTAACCCAGATAATTGAAATTGGGTTAAGAATTTCCTTTACAGAAATTTGATAGCCTAACTGTGTCACTTTAAAATTCAAAAAATGAGTTGATGAGAGATAAAAGGTTATTTCATTACTTGTAAATAATATTTATAGCAATAAGGATATTGAAGAACATATCCCAATATAACAACATTTAAATTAATAGACATACCAAAAATAAGTCTATTAAATAAAAGGAGGGTCAAAGAATCCCTTACCGATTTGGGAAACATTCGAAATGTACACCCAATGAAAGAAGGAACAAAAAATGCTGATGTAAATACCTGTAAATTATATTATATTACATAATGAGTATAATCATGGTTATTACATACACCAGTCAACAGATATAGTGACAAATATAGCATGAATCTCACGGAAATAAAAAGTGAGATAACATATCCCTTTACGAAAATTCGGCATCCTAACGACGTCACATAAAACATACTAAAATTTATTGAAGATATCAATTAGGGTCTCTAATAATATGAACATAAAAATTACAGTAATTTGAATATATAAGATCATCCCCCAACATATGATAGAGGATCATAAAAGAAGTGACATAAAAGAGAGTTCTTAAAAAGAAAGAGAGAGGTTGGAACCCATACCTCATGTCCAACATGACACGATCGTTATTTAATCTCCTAAATAATAAACTAGATTTAATTTATACTTACATAAGAACCTTTTTATGTTAATTATTCCTTTTATATCTTTTATTACCATTTTATGAACATCCTGTAATTATTTATGTTAATAACGGTCTTTTTTTATCATTGGTACTTGATTCAAAAATAAACATCTTATAAGTACAAGTTGTTCATGTAGAAAAATATCCATTATACCCAAAAATGTATTCATGATGTAGAAATCATATATATAATATATATCTAGTAATTAAATTCATTTATAATATTACATAACATTTTGAGGTAAGAAATGAAATGCACCATTCATGGAGACGGTAATCCTTTCGTACGCATGAACACTACTTTCATTTCTATTTCATATTTAATGGAATTAAATAATAATGATATAAAGGTATATTATAATTCCATAATAATATCATATATATAATATAATTAACCCCATCCTTTATAAATCCCACATATGGCATTAACGAATCAAATCACTTTTATGGGGAGGTAGTCCGCTAATCCAAAAATGAAGGTATCACGTTTACCCATAATAGAAACCATAAAGGTATTCCATAAATGAAAAATAAAGAAGTATATTGGAAACATAAACATAATATATATCATATATAAAAATAGTGACATCTTAATGGCCACCATGAAAGGTGTTAGAATAATATTGAACAATCATCATTTCGTGAGGTAGAAATTCACCATCCATAGAAATAGTATGTTCATTAACCATTAGACAGAGGTGTGTGTAAGTGTATCTCGAATACATCTCCTAAAAGCATCCTAGAATATTGAAGATACTGGTTATTTTACAAAATAAAGGAATAAAAAGAGTTTATGGGGTTGTAGAAGCAAAATAAAACAAAAGAACATAAGAGAAGACATTACCTTTAAATCGGGTAACTCTTCTTGGTTTGAACCTAAAGGGTATCTTGAAGAGATTTATTCCTAAGGTAAGGATTCTATAATTAATAGAGGGATGTGGAGAGATGAAATGATCATAATTCGGCCGAGCCAATGACTTGAGAGGTGTGGGTAGGGTGGTAGAGGTGGGGGCCTTTTATAAGAGGGAGGAGGGGCACTCTTGGAAAGTTATGGAAAGTTACTTTATTATAAAATTATTCTCGGATATTAAAGGTCCCCAAAATATATATTTCAAGGATAAGGTTATGAGGGTTATAAATACCCTAATCCAATAGGTTTTTGACATGTTTATGTTTTATATTTTGCATTATATTTTCATTTTATTTAAATTGTTCATTATTGATGTAATCGACGCATCATCATGGTGTCATAAATAAATTAATTTATTTAGTGTCTTAAAATTATAAAAAATGCAATTATGTATAAAATCTTATTAACTTTCCAATGAATATTTATATTAAAAATATGACATTTATAACCCCTTTTAAAAAAAATTTTAGTAAAAAAAATACATGTTTGTGACATTTTTTTTAACTTTAAATAAAAAGTTAATAATGTCATTTTCATACCCATGTGGCTCCATGGGGTCCCCAAGATAACCCATGGATTTTCTTGGTCGGTCATGACTCATCCAATAATGGCATGACATGTTCCATGGTAATTTCATATTATTATAACATTATCATTACCTTAAATTTCACTAATTACCTTTAATCACGATTAATAAAACTTAAAAGATACTATTCACCAAAAAAATATTTTGATCCCATTAAACAACATTTTACTTCCTAATGACAAAAATGTATGTAGTATTTTTTAAATTCAAATCACAGAGGTGGTAAATTTCATTTAAACAAAAAATAAGTTATTTAACTACCACTTATTGGTTTTAATATTCATCAAAAATTGACATTTTTCAGAAAAATACCAAAATTTCACCATAAGCTATATTTGATATTCTGAATTCAAAAATGATGTATATTTAACAAAATTCAAAAAATATATGTTGCATTAATAAATTTAATAATTAATTCTTATTTCCAAAACAAATAGGGTGTTTTTAAGAAACAAAGTGTATCAAAAGATTGTCATTAGTTTAAGTCCTTCAAAGTAAAATTAATTACAATATCCTCCATTAAGTTAAATGGTAAAAATATATTCTAAATGAACTTTTGAACAAATTAAAAATATTATAAAATAATATAAATAAATTTTATTAAAAAATTTATTTGATTTAAAATACAACATATTTCAAATATTCATGAAAAATGATCTTTATCGAAAAAAATAACAAAGACAGACAAAAAGTAAATTATGATGCCTCGATTCTAAAGAAGGATTTTATTTGGTCCAATATAACATATAAAACATCCAAAAAGTGGATTTAGAAAAGGGTTCACAATCAAACGGCACTTAATCGACCTTTTAAAGAATATTAGAATAATTATGCTTAAAAGTGGATTCATTCGAATTTTAATCCTTTAACATGTATTGTAAAAAGTAAAAAAATTTGTCAAACATATAAAATACTTTTTCAGTTAGTTCTGTTAATTCCTGACTTTACAACGGCTAGGAGTTAACTACCATTTAAAAATATTATTATTTTATTATTACAGTGCAATGTAAGATTTCAAATAAACTCGTTGTTGCGTATTGGGTACGCCATCGAGCATAGCATTACCTTTAGAGTAATATTAAGATTTTATTCAAAAATATTAATAAATTTAAAAATGTCATATTATTTATTTACCTGGGATGTTACAAGTATATTATTTTTACTGATGTTTTTACTTTATAATGAAACAACTAAAGAAGAAGAATTTGAAGAAGAAAGAAAACTTGAAAGAATTCGTAGAATAGATTACCTCTTCTTCAACGAACCTCATTTAAACTTTTTTTAGGGCACTAGAGTTGGTCTTTTGAGAAGAATATAACAACTATTATATAACTATATAGTTTTATAAGAGGAATTGGTAGGATTTGCCCAATCATAAAGGCTCAAAAGGCTGTGAAGAGAATAGGGAAGGGGTGCCCTTTTTATAATGGAGGAGAGGGGAATCTTAGGACAACTTAAAATATTATTTTATAATAAAGCCATATTTGGTTTTTAATATCTCCAAATTAATTTATTTCAAAGATAAGGTGGGGATTGGTTGAAATCCTCTCATCCAATAGGTTTTAGACAAGTTTATATTACTATTTTATCCTTATCATTTAGATTTAACTCAAAGTTAAATAATTTAACTTTTACTGTGTCTTTTTGTTTTCTGACATTATATGGTTAATAAACATACTATAACAGGCCAAAAGAACCCAAAGTGGTTTATTATTAATGTATATATATCCTTATCTAAGTCATTTGGCCGAAACATAGATTTTTAAGAATAATATAAGAATTAATAATATAATATTTCTTTTAAAAACTATTTTATGTCAATGATGACACTATTTGGTACCTGATTTTTGTGAAAATCATAACAGACAGATTATTTCTAGAAAAGTAAATTAAATCAATACTAACATGTCATATTAACCTATAATATTAGTTTAATTTATAAAAAGACTAAAATTACATTAATTTTTGTATTTATAAAATCAATTATGTTAATATTTCATTATTAAGGTAATTACTGAATCATCATTGTGTCACAAATAAATTAAATTATTTAATGTATAAAAATTATAAATAAAATAAAATTTTGTAGGAAATATTTTTATATTTCTAATGAATATTTATAGTCTAATTTATCTTATGTCTAACCCAATATTAAAAATATATTATTTATTAATCTTTGATTTTAACCATTTTAACTCATCTTTAAATAAAATAATAATAAATGTCCTAATCTAATACAAGAGGACCTAAATGATAATATTATATTCCTAAGGTTGTTTTTGGTCTAATTACATATATCCATTAGAATTAGGACATGTGCTAGGGTAATAATAATATCATTTTTAACCTTAATTACCCTATTTTCTTTTAACCATGGTAAATAAAAGTAAAAAGTTACTATTCACCAAAAACTATTTTTATCTTATTGAACCAAATTTTACTAACTAATATCAACCGTGTCTCTTGGATTTCTGAAATTCCACTCACAGAAGCGGTAAAATTATGTTTTATGTAAATTTTCAAATTCTCCAAGGAGGTGGGTAAAAGACGGTCAAATGTTCAATAAAATATATATATATATATATATATAATTATTATAAAATGACTCCAATGAATTACATTGAACTTATATGGGCATTATTTATCAATTTTTACCTAAATTTTTTTTTAATAAAATATGTATTTATTTAAATAAAAAGTAAGTTTTTAAATAGTAACCCAATGTTTACACTATTCATCATAAATTGAATGTTTTCAGAAAAATACCAAAATTTCACCCTAGGATAATTTTGGTTTTCAAATCCAAAAATGAAGTCCATTCTGAAAAATAAAATTTTTAAAATTTCAAAAAGTGGGTATTACTATTCATAACGCCTAGTTTATATAACATATAGTTGTTCAGTGAAACTCAGTATTGCGTACAACACACGCTATCATGGAAGGTCGTGATTGTGTGTAATGAAAGCCAAGTCGGGGATGCGTGTAGTGCATGATTCATTTGGTGTAGTGTACAACACAATACATCAATGAAAAAAAATATTTTTCATCAAATATTGTGTTGTTACATTCTACCCACCTTTAAATGAATTTCGCACTCCAAATTCATCGGGGTTATGAATGGTTTACTACTCGAATGATTTAATAGAAACCCACATCATAAAAAGGACTACCAAAACATATCTTTAATAACTAATGTATAAAACGTAATGGTTAACCAAATTAACAAATCAGTGGGTTTCCACATAAGAGAACATAGGTCAAGATAAGGATATGGAATACAAATCTAACCATCATGTTCTGATGGAGAGTGGTAGAGAAATGGTTATGAAAAAACCAACAATGATGAAGCCATAAATTTGTGATGATCTAAGGAAACATCTGATTCATCGAATATAAGGGCACTAGGGCAACGTTTTTGGTTTTCAAGATGATTTCCCCAATTATGAATAATTTGAATTAGAATAAATAATTACTTTATTTCAGTATAATCTCACTGTTGTTCGTTCCGTGAACAATTTCCACTTCATCTCTTAAAGAAATGAAGTTGAATTTTTCATTCGTGAAGTGTTAGAAGATCATGTGATAAAATGACAGTTTATTCCATCTTTTTCTATCAGAAAATGGTTAGCATAACTTATTAAATATATATAAGTCCATCTATGGTGAGATTAATCGTGTATGATTCCAACAATGGACTTATACTTCATCTATCATAACTCATAATAAAATAAAACTAGTTTCTACTAACCAGGGACTTCATGTAAGCCAGTGGTAAGAAATAAAGGCCATTCTCACTTCAGTTGTGGGTTTGATTCTCCGAACCATGTCCGATTCGATGAGTTGTCGCCCATCCTATGGGTTGTACTTTTTCTAAAACTACATTATTATAAAATTCCATCAATAATTTCGAAAAAAGTTCTAGCCTTAAAAAATACAAAATTATGTCCAAAATAATCCATTCCAATCTTTAGGCTTATCCAAAATACATCTGTCCAATCTCATAGTATAATGAAAACAATTACTTGAAAGGTCACATAACAAGAACACGAATACCATCATTTATCCCCTATATATCATGAGATATATCTTTTTGATCTTATTCCAAACATGTGAATACCTTAATCATTTATTCTCTTGAGTCATAAATTACCATAGAACCTTATTGAAAACATGAATTCTGTCAAAAGATACCTATTTCCACATACTAAAATCCCAAAGTTTCTATATACTCAAACCATTATATCACATTTTCTACATATCAGTCATGAGCTCATTAATACTATCAAACATTTCATTACCTCCTTATCCTTTCTTTATGTGCATATTAGGTGCTTTCCTAAAATATCTGAATAACCATTCATGGTTTCCGGTACCATTCAACATATACATTCAAAACTCAAGCAAAGGAAATAGTGTAAAAATCCTTAGATTTTTCTTTATTCCATAGTACCATACATTATTCTTGATAAACATACAATCATTATACAACAATCATATACCACTGACTGAGATTCATCATTTCTTCTATCTCATATATCATTTGTAATTTCTTCACCGTCATCGACATAAATACTACCCATTTGACCATGTTGATTCTCAATATGAGATTTTCCCTTAGGTCATTTGTTTTCATAATGCACGTACATTCCACATTTAAAACACTTAACCGTTTATAATGTCTTAAAAATACTATTATCCTTGTCCACGGTGTGAAAAAAACCTTTTCCTTTATAATTACAAGCTTTGCGTTCTTCTTTTCCAAACCCAAAGAATCTTCCAGTTTCTTTGAAACATTCTCTGTGATTACTCTTCCCACATGACTTACATGAGAGAAATTGAACTTTCATTCCTCTATGATCATCATGAATCTCCATCATTCTCTTATTAGCTGAGTGGGGAAAATTACCAAAGTTGATATTATTGATCATATTATGGTATTGGTGATTAAGAATAATAAAGATATGTGGACATCCAGATCCAATTTCATTTGGTTTCTCCTAAATAATATCATTCCATTGTCCATCATATCCTCAATTATCATGAATCTTCCTGTTTCCAGCCATTTTATAAAACCCAAAAAGAGTAGTGTTAGAGGAAAAAACCATTTTAGGAAAACATCATAATAAATGGGGAGTACCTTAAATATGTAACACCTTATGTTTAATTATAATATCGCTACCGTAACTCTAGGACTATAACCTATAAATATACTTAACCTTAGAGTCATCCTTAGACATTCCTTAGAAATAACACTGGGGATTTCACTAAAGTTTTCACATCCTATTTTTCTAAGGTTAACTAAACCGAACCTCTGATACCAACTCTAGTGACCGAAATCTTAACGTACATTGACATTACATTACTTTGGCGGAATAAATAATACATAAAAAAACAAACACCGAAGGACCATAATAGTTTACTGTCTTTGGAAACTCGAAACAAAATATTCTAATCGTGGTGAAAGATCATCAACATCTACTGTAAATATTTTCCCTTTTTTCATACCTAAAACCTTTATTTATATCATGGGGAAAAACATATAAAGGGTGAGCTCAAATGATCAGTAAGGGTAAGCATGGAGAAAATATAACAAACCATATACATTTGAACATCAAAACATTAACATAATAATTAAATATCAAAATCTTGAGCAATGACATTAAACATGGCAGTACTTAAAGAATATATCATAAATAATCATTATTAAAGATATAATAGCATGGAAATAAAATATGTAATTGTGGAAAATCATTATGAACATGGTATGATTTCCATATTAGCCAAAGAATTACTACCGATACCATCTTAGTGGAAAAATTCCCTTTCGGAATCGAGTTCACTCCTCGTTCTAGTCTTATATCACTGAACCAGATTGACATTCAATTCCAGCCATGTCTATCTCATGAGATATAAATCATTACCCAATGCATTGGAGGGTTATATAGGTCCCACCCATCTCATAATTAAATCATTATTACTTGTTCCATAAAATATAAATAAATCATTCATCATAACCCAATGAATAAAATGAGTATCATAAACATAATCCCATCATCACATAATCCATATAAAACAAATGGATATCATTTCATCATAAGAAAAGTGAAACCATGTAAATCACAGAATCATTATACATGAAACATACACATATGAAATAATTTCATCTTAGATGGAAAATTGTTTTGATAAAACACTTGAAATGAATTCTTGAGTAAAATATCCTTTCTTCTTAAGAATCATTTTCTTTTCACAAAATTCCACGAAATTTTAAAAGAAAAGGATTTTATTGAAAATAATCATGAAATATTTTAGAGTAAGCTTCTTTAAAATAAGGCATTATAAAACTGTAAAAATCCATTCATTTTGTATAAGTTAAAAAAACAATCTCCTTGTACTTTTGTAAGAAAAATTAAAAAGCTCCTCGTATGGTAAAAAAAAGAAAGATTACTTCCATAAAAAAATGTAAAAGTCAAAGAGGGGTAAACATGAAATTTTTCATACATGGAAGAATTTTAAACACTTTATGAAATAAAATTTATGGTCATGGATGAAAAATTTTACCCCAGTAAATACTTACATATAAGCAATCTCGGATAAAAATGAGATTTGCAAAATTATCTCGTACCTTATGTCCAATTTCTTCCGTATGTGTTTGAGACTCCAGTATAGTGGGTTTAAACATATTATTAACTTTTAAAAAGACCATAATAATATTTATGATATCATATACGATTCACTTATGACATTATATTACCTGTTCTTTTGTAAATTCCATGTTAATGCATTGTTTTGGGTAAAATCCTTTAATTTATCGTACTTGGTTAGATTTTTTGTTCTTGATATTATTATTAATTTAATTACATAAAGACATAAAATCACAATTTATATATCATATATTTTCATTATATATATAATATATAGATGAATGAACTGAAATACCCCGTTCATGAAGACGGTAGGTCATATGTACGCATGAACGCTATTTTCATTTCTTTTTTGAATTAAATGAAATTAAGTAGTTGAAATACATATATATATATATACATAAATACAGTATAATTATTATGTCATATATTTCATGATTTCTTATTATATATACTTTATAATAATTCTTCAATTGTTAACATGGAAAATGAATCTCATCGCGTCGTGGATATGGTAATCCGTACGTAAGCACGAGCGATGATATCATTCACATATTGATTGAATGGAATTGGAGTGGATTATATAATATATTATAATTATTATGATGGTATAATACTCATATATAGTTATTCATTACACTATTATACCTATCCAAGTAAGGTGGTGGTGGAAAAATAGAAAACACCATGTCGTGGAGACGGTATTCCCTATGTACGCATGCACAATGATTTCATTTTCCGTAGGATGGATAGAAGAGGAAATGGGGTTTTATAGTATTTATAATAACATATCAGTATATTAGTGATACTAATGTTATTAATTTAAAATTAAACAACCAAATATGAAGAATTTTAAGAGGAATGAAAACTTGAAAGAATTCGTAGAAGTGATTACCTCTTCTTCGACACAACTCCTTGAAACATCTTCTTAGGGCACTAGAGTTGCACTTTTGAGAAGACCCGAACTGCTATGATAAAACTATAGAGGTTTATAAAACGAATTTTCAGATTTTGTTTGAGAATCAGGGTTAAAAAGTGTTTGATGGGAAGAGGGAAGGGGTGCCCTTTTTATAAGGGAGGAGAGGGGCATCTTAGAAAAACTTTAAATATTATTTTATAATAAGATCATATTTGGTTTTTAATAGCACAAAATTGATTTATTTATAATATAAGGTAGGTATGGTTATAAGTCATATAAACCAATAGGTTTTATACATGTTTATGTTAATATTTTACCCTTATCATTTAGATTTAACTCAAAATTAAATAATTTAACGTTTACTGTGTCTTTTGTTTCATACAGTATATGGTTAATAAACTTACTATAACAAGCCAAACGAACCCCATGTGGTTCATTAATAATATTTATATAATTATCTAAGTCATTTGGACGAACCTTATATTTTTATGAATAAAATAACAATTATTAATATAATATTTGTTTGAAAAACTATTTTATGTTAATTTTGACACTATATGGTACCCGATTTTTGTGAAAATCATAACAAAATGATTAATTCAAAAAAAGTTAATTAAATAAATACTAAAATGTCATATTGACCAATAAAATTAGTTTAATTCATTAAAAGGATATAATTACCATTATTTGGGTATTTATAACATCGTTTATGTTAATATTTAATTAATAAGGTTATTACTGCATCATCATTGTGTCATAAATAAATTAAATTATTTAATGTATAAAAATTATAAATAAAATACCATTATGTAGGAAATAATTTTATCTTTATAATGAATATTTATAGTCGAATTTATCTTATGTATAACCCTATATTAAATTTTTTAGTTATTAAACTTTGATTTTAACCATTATAACTCTTCTTTAAATAAAATAATAATAACTGTCCTAATCTAATCCAAGTGGACCTAAATGATAATTTTATATTACTAAGGTTTTTTTTGGTCTAATTAATCTTACCCAATAGAATTAGAACATGTGTCAGGTTAATAATGATATCATTTTTACCATTAATTTCCTTATTTACATTTAATGGTGGTAAATAAAAGTAAAAAGTTACTATTCACCAAATAAATTTATCTTATTGAACCTCATTATACATACTGATATAAAATGTGTCTCTCGGAATTTTGAATTTCCACTCACGGAAGCAGTAAAATTATGTTTTATGTAAATTTACAAATTCTCCTAGGAGCTAGGTAAAAGACGGTCAAAAGTTCAATAAAATTTTTATATATCTAAAATTATTATAAAATGACTCCAATGAATTACATTGAAAATATATAGGTATTATTTATAAATTTTGACCAAATATAAAGTTAAATAAAATAAGTCATTATTTAAATAAAAAGTCAGTTTTTAAATAGTAACCCAGTGTTTGCACTATTCATAAAAAATTGAATGTATTCAAGAAAAATACCAAAATTTCACCCTAGGATAATTTTGATATTCCGAATCGAAAAATGAATTCATTTTTGAAAATTAAAATTTAAAAAATTAAAAAAAAATAGGTATTACTGTTCATAAAGGCTATTTTATATAACATATCATTGTTTAGTGAAACTCGGTATTACGTACAACACACAGTATCATGGAAGGTCGCGATAGCAAGTAATGAAAGCCAAGTCAGGGATGTGTGTACTGCAAGCTTCTTTTGGTGTAGCGTACAACACAATACATCAATGAGATTAAAAGGAATATTTTTCATAAAATCTCTGGGTGTTACAATCATTGTGTGGCCCGAGTAAATAGGATTGGGCATTCTTCTCATTTGCCTCCGTTTAAAGGATTTTTTTACAAACAATAAATATATATCAGTCATGTGACCATTGTTCAATGTCTATATTATAAATGGTAATGATAATTAATGGTTATTTAAAACCAATAATAATAATAATAAATAAATAACAGTTAATTTTTATTCAATAATAATTAATGATAGATGCAATTTTATTCAACAAATATTAGGTTGTTAAATTAGGGGTGGAGTTAAACATTATTTGATAATTTAATTACTCCATAACATTCATGGGGAGTGATTCCTCTGCATTTAGTCATGGTTTAAGTAATATCTTGATCTAAAAAATTCTAGGTCCCCTATATTCCTAGAGGAGTGATGAACTCCCACATTATATGAGCATAGGTGCTCTATTAATGAAATTTAGAACCCCCTCTTTTGATGATAACTAATCACAATGTTATGGGTCCTCTATCTAGGATTATAACTTCCTCAACTAATTCATATATTTAATTGAGTTTTAAATCCCCCTATATAGTTTATGAGTAGAGATGTAGTTTTTAAAAAAGATTTATAATTTAGTTTCATCAGTTTCTGATAATAAATGATCCTTCTAATGATGGGCTATGGATAGAAAAACAATCAAAATCTATCGTTCATTAAATTTAAATTATATAAGGGTTATTTAATGCCTTTTGATTTCTAATATAAACAAATATTCAATCTTTCCTTTTTGATATCACTATATCCTATTGATTATTCTTAACTACATGTGTTTTAAAAGAAAACCTCAATAAATATGTTTTATAGTTTTTTAAATAAATTAATATGAAAAAAAAATCCTAATTGGGAATAATTATTTTTTAAAACATATTTATTGGCTAATGTATTGTGGGCATTGTGTATGTGTGTACAAATTGATAGAACCAACATTTGATATGAAAGTTTGTTTTAGTAATGTTTTAACAACAATGGCTAAGAATATAAAAAATTCATCTTTAATGACAATAATTATTTATAAAATGGTCATTTTTACGTTTCACATATTTATAACTACAACTAATTTTAAAAGATTAATTAATATAACAAAGATGATTTACATTTAAAATTGTTTTCAAAATAATTTCTATTTTTATTCGAAAAATAAATTTATAAATTTCATAATATGAATATGATATAATTAATATCATTTATGAACCTAACCCAAAAATATTATATTAATATTAGATTCTTATTTTTTCAAAAAATATTATCTTTTGTTGAATAGTGTAAAATAATATTTTTACAACACACATGATAAATATGACATTTTATTATATTAATATAAATTAATAATTACCGCTTACTTTTAATAAACAAATTATGTATTTATAAGTTAATTTATACTTTTGGAAATGTTTTATTTAATTTACAAACCAAAATTTCACATTTTATAGACTATGTTATATTTTCGAAAATATTGTTTTTTATATATTATACATTTAGTGTTTTAAAATTAATATTTATAAAATTAAGAAATAAAATACAATATAATATAATGGAAATTTTAAATCATTAAGTGACAATTATGTAATAAATAAAATTTTATTTTAAATATTAATGGCCAAATTACATTCTTGAAACGTTGATACCTCATTAAAAATCAATAGTTGTAAAATTGTTTTGACCGAGATGGGAATACAACAAACATGTATAAAACATGCATTAGAATGGGTGAATAATATATTTAGTAACTATATCCCTTCCTCTCTCCATCAGTTTTTTATTTTTAACCTACTTTTTTGATATTTACTTCCAATTATTCATCACATTTTCTATATTTGAAATATGAAAACCCTTCCAAATACAAAAAGATAAATCCTCTCCTCCCATCCTCTTATAGATGGAACCACATTGTTCATAGAAACACTTCCCCATACTCTTCTAAAAATTTCAATCCGGATTCAATAGGTTTTGGTCATCTTATTGGACCATACATCAATATATTCATACCCTTTGAAATGGAGATTATCCTAAATGTGAGGTATAAAATTATAACCTTTCATTTCCCATTTAAATAACATTATGTACATATTTTATAAATAATTTACTTGTAACCAAATATATGGTAATATTTGAATCATTATTAAACTATATTTTTATTTTTATGTTTTTATAAATATTTAAAACCTTTCTCACCACATATTAGATAAATAATATCATGAATCATGTATGTGTGAAGACATTGACCTCCATGAAATGACATTTTCTGTTTTCTGTTACCACATTACCTGGTTAGTCTTACACTGGAAATAACCAAATTATATATATATATATATATATCATTTATGTTCCTAAATTGATATGAAATTTTAATTATTTATTTCTACCTTTTAAAAATTAAATCAATAACAATTTAGTCATAATGATTTTCACTTCCCTAGAATGATGCAATCTATAATTTAATACAAATTTCATGGAATATTTTTGTACATATTTTATGATTAAATGTGATATATATATATATATATATTTAAGTAATGTATATTATTAATAAATTGATTTTTTAATGAAAAAAATGTAACAACCTTAATAAGACAAGGCATTAATAACATGAAACTAGTTCATCCCCATTTTCATATTCAAATGAAAAGACTAAAAAACCATGTAACGGAATTATAATGTTGTAGTTGTTCATAATTCATATGTTACACTTTATATAATAATTTTTTTGTTAATAAATTTGTTTGAATAATGAATATTGAAACCACATTTATGAACCTAGTTTATGACAATCAATATTATTAACAATTTTTGTTGAAAAGTGATTATCACAATATAATACAAGAATATAATTATTTTTAATAAATATTAATAATGGTATTTTATATTAATATGTTTCTAAATTAGATAATTGAGATGATAGTATTTTTTATATATATTGACAACGTATATTTCTAGAAAACATGATTAATTTAAAGGGACTTGGTTCATCAAACTCTATTCCATGAGTTATACAATTTGTTATTGGACTTATTTTTTCATGGCATTACATTATAATTTTTTTTCTCTATTTCATTTTTAATGAAAAAAATATATTAATTCCAAAAAATTTCTATGAAATAATTTCTTTTCTAATTATAAAAAAATGATACTTTTTCAAAATATAATTGTTTCTTCGGATTTTAAATCAAAAAATATAAAATGATTTCAACAAAGTCATTTTCTGGAATCAGTTTCCATTTTCCTCTATTTTTTATAATTATCTATCACCAATAGATATATGTTTCATGTTTCATAATATATATTTTTTTTATTGTTTTTCTATTTTTTATGATAAATTTATCATCATTAAAAAATTTAGTTCATCATGTTATCTTATAAATTTTTTATGTTTTAATAAAAAAATTATTTAGATGAGTTGTTTAGAAAAAGATAATGATTTTTATTTAAGGGATGCAAATTTTATTTTAGTGGGTTATTTATGAAATAATTTTTTTTTTCATTTTGATTTTTTATGAATAAAATTTTGATTCCACAAATTCATTATTCTATGAAAACTAATTTATTTTTATGAGTAAGGTCTATGTATTGAGGAATGATTGGTTAGAGTCAATATTTTCCCTGAGTGAATTATTTAACAATTTATATCCTAATGAATAAATATTCAAAATCACCTTTTTTTTCTCTTAGGAATTTGATGTGAGATTCTAGCTTAAGAATATTATTTTATCAATTACTAATGATCATTCCATTGTATTATATTCATGATTGATATAATATCTATGTGGAATGCATGGTAATGTGAATGTTAAGATGAGCCAATGCGCCCAGAATTATAAAACACTATGAAAATGTTTTGATGTGATGGGTGCGACAATAATTATATAGTGCTACAGTTAATTGGGTTATGTGATGAACCTTATGAGTAATGTAAAATATGTGTGACCATGATTATAGCAGTGTGCAAAATTATGTGCAGAGGTTGACCACAAAGACATGATATTTTATTTTTATGAATTCTCACCATGTCTCCTCTTAATATTAAATTTTTTTAAAATTAATTTAATAAATGTAGGGTTACTATATTTTTTATGATTGGATGATTTAGAAAATTTGGGAATGATGCTTCGAGAGCCTAAGTGAATCCCCTTAGTATGAGACTAAGAATAACTAATCACTAAAGAATGTATTCAAAAAATAGTTATCCTATAAGATATTATTTTAGTGTTAATTGCACAATGGAATATGTTATTCATGACTTTATGACATAGGATTTCATCTATATTTCTCTATTATAGAAAATGATGTCAACTAGAAGAAACTAGGATAAAAACCATCTCAAAGGAACAATACATCTATTACTTGAATGGTATCCCCAACACTTTGTGAAGTGGAGTTCAAAACATCATGGAGATTCATACCATGTTCTCTTAGGTTTTTAATAAAAACCTCAATAATGTGGAACATCGTCCTTCACATGATATGGGGAAAGTATAGGTCGAGTTATTTATGTGGCAACGACTTCCAATGTTTAGTCGGTCATATGATCCACGTGTTGTGGAATAGTTGGTTAACTTAATGGACAAGTTATTGACTATGAATCACTATTTTGCGATGCCAATGGTGACTCTGACCACTTATCATAACTATGGAGTGGCCAACCAATGGTGGTATTTGATTATGAACATTGACCCACATGATGAAATAGAAAATATAGATCTGGAAAACATTAAAATAATGAAACATAACACGTATTCCACATGAATTATTTGTAAAAATATGTAAAGGGAATATATAAAGCTAAAGGAAGGTGATAGAGAATCTTCCATGACATACGAGGAAATATTATCAAGGATACTAAGGTATGCTTCAGGATTTATTTTCAATAATGAGAGAAAAATTGATATATTTATTAGTTTATTACAAACAAAAATTAGAAAGGTCCAATCAATTAATGACTACGGGAGTTACTATGAAGTTGTTCAATGTCCTCTCAAAGTGGATGTGGAGTTTTTTGAATGTTCTAATGGATATGTTGATATGAAATTAATGTTGGAGTTTCATGCTAGAGAATTTAATGAGAAATGTGTAAATAAAACTCACTAACCCACATGTAATATTTTTGGGATGAAGCATAATGGGAACTACCAATAGGTGGCATACAAATACATTATGTTTGGGAGTTAAGGCCCCTAAGCTCCAATATTTCAAAAATATATTAGAAGGATGGATAATGTGGTGGTGGATTGGAGATAACCACCAATGTTCTAATGATACAACAATAGGGAGCACATGCACTTTGCAATCTTTTACACTAACCCTTTAGTCATTGAGTGTTATCAGCATCAGAAGCCACCAAATCCGATGTAATAATGGGAGGATTATTCCATTAATACTACAGTATAAGAGGAATTAAATTATGTAGTATAAAGTACAATTTATATTAACCCAAGAAAATGAAGGTATTATTTTATTCTAGATCTAATCCTTCTTTTATATCTCAAATGTTTTCTAGAACTATTAAATTAATTATCAAAAAACATGATTATGAAATATCAATTAAAACATTGTGTAGTGAATTCATGGAAAACCATATGTTAGAGTATTCTTTTATAGGATTATGTGAATAGATTCTTCCAAATAATGATGTGAAAATTCCCTTGGTGGAAATCAATTCTATAATGGGAATATATTTGATCTTTTCATATAGAGCACATAACAACATTCTGAGAATGGAAATATCATTTCATATTCTGAAACATCACCCGATCCTGTATACATTATAGAAATATCATGAATCTATTTTAAAAAACCCTTGAATAAAGTGGGTTTCAAATACCTATGAAGATGAATACCTCTCTCAACTAGTTGAGTTAATGGATGTTATCAACCTAGTGGAAATACCCATAATGAGGGAATATAGTAATGTATTTCACAAATAGTTACCCAAACATACACTGTATTATGAGTTAATGTTTTCAATAGAACGCATACCATGAGCTACTCCTATCTCAATTTGTCCCAATATGATAGATCCTATATAACTGGAGGTCTTAAAGAAGTAGTTTCAGGATAATTTTCAAAATGTGTCAATAATATATAGTGCATCGCCTTATGGTACACTAGTGCTATTTGTATGGAAAATAGAATGATCAACATGGCTATGTCTTGATTCCCAGTAACTCAACAATATCACCATATAGAAAAAGTATCCTCTCCCAAGGATTGATGCCATGTTCGATCAGTTACAATGTGATCAATACTTCTCAAAGGTGGATCATAATTAAGGAAGTCACAAGCTAAAGGTGATGTTGGATGATATTAAGCAGACTGCCTTCCATAAAAGATATGGGCACTATGAATTTTTGGTGATTTCTTGAAGACTTAATAATTCCCTTATAATCATCGTGGATTTGATAAATACAGTATTTAGATAGTACCCTGAAAAATTTGTTGTAGTTTTTATCAATAACATTCTCATATACTCCAATAGTAAGGAGGAATATGAAGAATATCTTAGTCTTATGTTGAAGATATTGAGAATGTAGAATGTGTATTCCATGTTCAGAAAGTGTGAGTTTTGGATGAAGAATGTAACATTCTTGGGACATGGATTCAATGTGAGGGAATTTATATGGACCCTATTAAAACAATGAAGATTGAGAAATGGACCAGAACCTATAATGTCAAATAAATACGTAGTTTTCATAGATAATCAGCGTACTGCCTACTTTTTTGTAAAAATATTCACCATATTCATGCCCTCTATATATATTAACAATGAAATTAGTAAGTTATTTATGATGAAAAAATTTGGGGAAAGCCTCATGGAGAAAATGATAAGGATGATCAAGGAACATTTACAAACATTATTAAAAAGTGGTGAATGTTTTTTAATATACACTAATGCATCAATTAATGTATTTTGTCATATAGTAATGAAAACAAATAATATAATAGCCTAGGACACATGAAAGTATATGATCCATGAGAAGAACTACATGACACATGATTTGGAGCTAGTAGCTTTGATTTTTTAAAAAAAAATCATTTTGGACTTACTCTATACTGAGAGGTGTGACATATATACCGATAAAAAGAGACTAATTTAAATATTAACATAAAAGGAGCTCAACATGCATCAAATAGAGATGGTTAAAGATAATCATTGTCAATGATTTCTCTATTCACTATAATCCAAGAAAGATGAATAGTGTAGCTACTTCCCTTATTCAAAATGATCCTTCTACTCCATCGATGATGATGATTGAGAAAGAACTGGTATTCATAGATATTCAAAGGATGAACATGGAAATAATAATATTATGGAATAAATTCTACCTTAATCAAATTATTACCCTATAATCTATCCTAGAGTGGGTTATAGAGGCACAAATTAAGGATATCAAGTTACAAAATAAGGTGAATGAAGAAAATGAAGTGAAGCTAAAAGAGTTCCATATTAACAATGATGGTGTGATTTATTTTGGAAAGAGTATTTATATGCCGAAATCACCAAGGATAAAGAATGAGATATTTGATAATTCCTAAAGAAACCCCTTATTATTCCACTCTAGTTGCACCCATATGTGTCCTGATCACTAAGAACAATTCTATTGGGACAACATTGAGGAGGAGATTACTGAGTATTTCTCATGGTTCATGTTATTTCAACAAGTTAACGAAGATAAATAGAAGTCCAGAGGGATGTAACAACCATTGTCTACACCCTTGTGGCAATGGGAAAATATTAATATGGATGTTTTCATAGGTCTCCCAAAGACATCAAAAGAAAATTATGATATATGGTTATTGGTTAACTAAATTCCAAGAAATCCATTATTATTTCTATTTAAGAAGATCTCTCAATTGAAAAAGATGAATAGATGTATATGATGAAAGTGGTGAGATAGTATGGGCTTCCACACTTGATTTTCTCTATTCATAATACATTGTATATATCTATATTATGGAGGTGTCCTCAATATTCCTTTAGTATGGAATTGAATTTCATCACATCTAACCACCCCCAAATTCATGGCTAATAAGAAATGAAAATTAATAAGGTTGAAGCTATGTTAACCGACCATTATTTATAATAAAAAGGTGGACGGGATCAAAATCCCCCATTTATTAATTTATCATAAATTAATATATTACAATATAATATTTATATGTCTCTATATAAGGCTCTGTATGGAAATCAATGTAGAACTCCAACCAATTTGGATGATGTTGGAGAAAGAAAGATAATTGGACCAGATCTTCTACTAGAGATGACTGAAAGGGTCACTTCATCCCACAACATATCAATTCTGCCCAAATTTGCAAAAGGTGTAGTGAGACTACTACCTAATGCACATGTATATTGATGTATTAGATAAATTATTCCTACGAATATTACTATAGAAGAGAGTCATGCAATTTCAAAAGATATGGATGCTTTGACAAAGGTTCATTGTCCCCTTTGAGATCCTTGAGCACAATAGAAACATGGTCAATCATCTTTCTCTTAAAAAAATTATGGCTCATGTTTTGGAAGTGTTTCACATATAACTATTTAGAAGGTACATACTGGATCCCTGAAATTTACTGAACTTAGATGTGGTACATTTGTAAAATGTTCACTCTTTTTAGGATCATCTTGTATTGATTCTGGACTAGATTGAAATGGTTTTACTCAACTTGAAAACCCACCTACTAAATTGGTTGCATATGAATAATATTTATTGAAAAGAATCTTGGGAATTAGAGTATGTGATTAATAAGAAATACCCCCAAATAAATTGGTAAAATGAAATTTTGAGGATGAAATTTCTAAGGGGGGAATGAATATAATGTCCCAAACTTTTATCAATGACATTTCTCCCTGGTTATAAAAATATCATATTATATAATCACAGAAAATCACAGAATGAAAAAAAGTCATCAATATGCATAAATGAATTAATAAATTATATGTGACCTTTAAAAATTATTCTTCCAACCTTGTGATTTGAATTTAAAAAATCTGACATTCATTGTAGTGATCAGAATGATGTTTGGAGTCTGAAAGGGAAAAAATATTTTTCTGAATATTAACAAATAATTTTGAATAATAATTTAACCCATATGAATTGTAAAATATACCCTAGTAATTTCAAATCATCCTTGTGAGTAGGAACCATACCAAAGATTGTATAAATAAAACCTATCAATCCCATAATTGACAATATGATATAAATATATTATAATGATGATATTTTTTTATGTCATGAATTTTTAATGATTAATTTAATAATTTGAAAGAATGTTTATTTTCATAATTTTTTTCATAGAATATAATTTTTATGTCGTATTATTTTATTCTTATTTTATTACATCTTTTCTAATTTTTAAATGGGTTTCAAAATTATGTTTAAATTTAAAATCTGTATTTGACCGTGTAAATGATGATTTTATTTAACAGTTAAATTAGTCATATATATATAATTATATTAAAAAAATATAGTTAATTTTGGTATTATAAATGTCAAAAAATAGTAACGGTGAATATTGGGGATTTTTCTAGAATACATTAATTATTTGAAAATAGTGAAATTTTAGAATTTATGAAATATGCTAAATAAATGTAATTATTTTTCATGTTTGAGTCATGGCTGATGTAAATGTAAATAAATTAGAACTGAAATGACCTTTTTACTATATTTATTCATGTATTAATCAATATTTATTATATTTTAGGAAATTAATAAAATAATGAATTAAATATTTAGAAAACACCCATCTCGTTCACTATAAATATCACCCTCGAAACGACATTTCCTCACACCTATTAGGTTTCAATCCTTGTACAAATTCTTACCAAACATCTTTTTTATACCATAAACCACTTTCATGATCTCTTGGTAACATTCCAAGACCAAACCTATGTTCCTTGAGGAGAATCTCATTTGTATAATTCAAGTGGTATTTCCTCTCTCTCTTTTCATTCAAATTCCTTTACAATTTCATTTCATTTCTTCTGTTATCCTCAGAATCCCTTATCCAAATGTAATGATAACTCCAGTATGATTAATATAATTTTATTATATCTTTTTAATGGAATATTATTCATTAAATATATCCTTATCTCTATTTTATCTTAAAATATTAAATCATCAATTGTGAAGTGTCAATTTACAAACATCAAAGGCGATGAACAATCATTTTCTAAAAATTCATTCAATGATGCCAATAATACCATTAAATAATTTATAAATATTGAAATATATATTTTTTAACCACTTTTATTTTGAATATACAAAATTTATATATAATAATATATGATAAAAAAAACATGTTCATTGTGATAAAAAAATCTGCCTAAATTTAACTAAAACTGTCACAAAAAGATTTTAACTAACGATACATCCTCATGATATATAAAAAAATTTATTAAATCCTCATTTAAACTTGTGGAAGCTATTTAATAGAATATAATATAGATTCAATATGTTTTTCCATGTTCTAGAAGAACTTACATTCAAGTGTACATGTGAATTGTTCATAAAATAGAAGAAAAAGAACACTCCCAAACAAAGAATTTCAAATCTATAACTAATCCAAAAGTAACTAAAAAATTTAATAAAACCATAATGAATAAATTAAATATATAAAATTTTATTTATTTGTTAATTAATTAATATTAATTGATTATACATGAAATCAATGTGTACAATGTTTTTAGATACAATGTTAGGGGAATTTTCGAACACAAATTTCATTCTTTTTGGGTTTTCCTCATTAACTATATTTTCAGTTTCATTAATTAATAAAAATAATTTCATCATCATTATAAAAAAAATTTGGGATACTAATTTTTTCCATTATAGTTTATTTCAATATCAATGTTTTCTATATGAACACATCTATTAAAAACACAACTTTTATTTCCATCTCAATTGTGATAGTTCTTTTATGAATAATGTTTTTCCCTCTTTCATTTGGGAATAATATGTTTATGATTTTATTATTTATTAATTTTAAAAAATTCTATTACATGGTTTATTTTATGTTCAATATTGATATATGTTCTATGTTTCATGCATGGTATTGTTATTGTTATGATGTGGCAGGTGTGTGCAGAATTAAATAAGAAATTGAAATTGTCAAGATGTTATGAGTGAACCTATAATTATATATCTCTCTAATTAATTGAGTAATGTTAAAAAATTCATATGTAAATTTAAATATGCATGAACATGATGCTATCTTTTTACAGAACTATGTGTTGTAGTTTACCCCAAGAGACATGATGTTTCATTTATATGCATTTCCAAATTATCAATCCTTTTATAATGATTCTTATAATGATTATGATCTTCTTCCTATGTTATGATTATATTGATAATTCTAAAACCATGTTTTATAATTTCATTTTTTTCACCAATCCTCTTAATGTGGTTTATCTCATCGATGTTTGATTTATATCCTCTGGTGATTACGTGTAGTAATGACTAATCAAGATATAATAAGATGTTAGAGAAGAATAAATTAATTAAATGTTAATGTTTTATGTTGTAAAATTTATATATGGTCCTAGTTTACCAACTATACTAATCTTTAGAATCCCCTTGGTGTAAATTTTTTAATATTGTTTATCAATAATATTATGTAAATGTAATGAAATAAAATTAAGGATATTATTCATCATGTTGATATCATATTCAATGGTTTATCATAAATTTCTATATCTACACCAACCTCTATTAATGAATTCATGTAATAGTAGTGTACACTCATGAAATTATATGGAACCATATGAATATCAATATCAGATGATATTTAGAAATCTTATATTTTAGGGTGATGTATGTTAATGAAAGGTTGTAGGACATATCCTTTCTAAAGAAATTATGGAGAAGTAAAAAAAAATTATTGGTGCATGAAAGCATCACACAATTTATAGAAGAGTTATGTATATAACCAAAAATGAAATATATAACATGAATATAATGACAAGGGGTTCCTCCAAAGATATCCTTGAATGAGCATTAATAGAATTAAGAAGAAAGGGAAGCTAAAACATAGGTATATCATCCCCTTTTAAAATCATTATCATGAAATGGATAATCATTTCAATTAACATTTTATCTAGACCTATTTGATGTAAATAATTTTTATATGTACCACTTTTGATAAATTAAATTCCAAACCATTCAGATCTTCTCGGATAATAAATGATTCAAATGGAGCCTGATATCTCTTATTAGGAACAAACAGTGGAGATCCTCAATTATTGAGAAAAAGGTTTTCTGTAACAAGCCCACAAATCTATTCAATTTTTGTGGTTGAAATCATGATTTTAACTTGGCTAAATTGGAACCTTATGATGTGATGAGTGAAACGTACCCTCTATTTTTTTTCTTCAAGGTAATTCAATTTTGAGTATGAAAGCCTCTTTTGGTGGGGGCTTTATTGGCCATGTTTAAATAATATGTTCATCATTAAATAAATGTTATGTTCTATATCATTATCTACCAACCACACCAAACAAAAATCAGCCACAACTCTTTATTAAACTATTTTTAGAACAATGAGTGAATAATATTTAAATAATTTTTAACAAAAATTTATTTTGTAAAATTGATATATTTTATGTTTGATATAATATGACTATTATTTATCTTAGAATAATTTTTAATAAAATTAAAATTATTTCATATAAAAACTTATGTCAGATTTTTTTAAGATTTTATTATAATATAAAATTTATAAATTATAGAATGAGTATTAGAAAAAATTGAATTCCTTTTTTAACTTATTATAACAAAATTTCTTTTCTATAATGGGTTATTAATTTTCATGAATGATTGATTTTTAGTCGAATAGTGAAAGATATATTTTTTAGAAGTAGAATAAAGTTTGTGAATTTTTTAATATTAAACAATATATTTTATATTAATTAATAATTTTTCTAAGACCAGATATTTAGAATTTTAAATTTATTTTTAATTATAAAAAATCATTAATCTAAAACCCGACATTTTTCATTTTATAAAATAATTATGATTTTTAAAAAATAACTTTTCAATATATTATAAATATTATTTATTAAAAATAATTTATATAAAATATTAGTGAAATATAATAATATAAATCTATTTAAAATTTTGAATAAATAGTCATTTGTTGTATAATAATTATAATCTCTTTTTGAATCATAATTGATAAATTTACTTTTTAAAAACTAATTTCCTCAATATAAAATAAAATGTGTACAAAGGGTTTAACCAAGTGGGAATGACTATAAATATATATAAAACAAGTTTTGGAATGTGTTTTTCACTACTTTATTGGTCTTATATTATCCCCTATCTATTATTTCTAAATTAAATATCATCATTCTTTGAGGGTCAGTTCCCATTATTGGAATTTATTTTGCATTTACTAAAATATCACCACTTTAACTTATATAGTGGGTATACATATACACATTTCCCCACACAAAACAACTGAATTAGATTCCGAAAAGGTCTAACCAAACATATAATAAACTTTTATATGCAACATAATGTGGTTCTATTATTCTCAAAAGACCACCCAACAAAATCTTAACACCCATTGGGAATGGGATAATCCAAGAATTGAGGTATAAATTCCAAATCATTCATTTATCAGTTTGATTACCTTATGAAGAATTATTAAAAATTAAATTCATTTAGACCATTATAAAATTATAAAATCAATATCATTGGAAAATTATTTTCTATTATGATGATAGTAAAATCATTAACCACGTTTTCTTAATCCTTTGTGAATAAAGCTGAATCATTGGAAAATTATTCATGTGTGCGGACAACAACCACCATATAATGATGTATTATGATATTCACTATGACATTTATTGGTGGGTTCAGTTCATATTTTCTATGTACATATGATATATAAGTAATATATATCATTAATATTATCATTTATATATATAAAATGTTATAGTTGTTTTATGTTAATCCCCGAATTACCTGAATCTATGTAATCACTATTTTCATATTCACAAACACAAGTAAAACACTCATGTAATGGAATTAAAACATTATTGGTCTTTATAAAAAAATTGAAATACCAATAATGTGTTTTAACTAATTAACATTAGGATAATAAAGAACATTGAAACCACATTTATGAACCCAGTTCAAAAGAGTCGGGATTATTAACACCCGATGTAGAAAAGTTATTATTAGTGTTTAATATATTTATAGAATTATTGTAAATGAATAATATAAATAGAAATTTATATTAATATTGTTCGTAAATAGTTAATAAATATTTTTTAAATTGTTGGGCCTAAAGAATCATTTTATTATTAAATCAATGCAATGACCTCTCTTGACTTGGTAGAGGGAGACCCATTACAGAGCTAGAAGGCCCAATGGGCATGTTTTCCATTACATGGACCATATGCCCAAATTTATTGGCCCAAATCCCATTCTCTGAATAGTACTTCTATAGAAACCATGCTACTACAATACCCCACACAGTATCTGCCACTTTTATAGAGCCCACCGTCGCTATAGTGTCCAATACGACAATAGTGCCTTATGTTGCTACAGAACCTCCACTAGCAGAGTGCTGATACTATACTTCTACAACACCTATGACCAATGGGTTTTGAACCACAATTTTTAATGTAGTGTTATGGGGTTCTTACCACTATGACTAACCCAAAATACATATAATTTGATAATCAATATTATTATCCTTATGATACTAGATTTTAAATAACTCTTATGTAGAACAACAGTAAATGAAAGGGACTTTGTAACTCGAACTCTTTTCTGTGAGTTATTCTATATATTAATGAAAATAATATTTCGAAGACATTCAATATGTACTGATTTAATATTAATCAGTATGAATAAAATAAGTTTTTTATCCAAATCCATTTCCCGGAATAGTTTTACATTCCATTTTTGAATTTTTTTTAAAAAAATAATGTCATAACATTGTACTTTTGAAAGATGAATCCAAAATGTTTTCATAATTTTCATTTCCATGATTTAGTTTTTATTTAATTTCTATATATGAAATATTATCTATATCCATCGAACATATTAGAAATGCTTTAACAAAAAATTAATTTATCTACTATGAATTTTGGGTGATCCTATTTTTTGTACAAATAATTTAGTCTATGATGTTAATTTTGACCATTGAGATTTTTTTAAGAAACCCATTGTTCTTTTTGGGTTATTTATCAAAGGATACTGATTTTGATTTTTATGAATCCCATTTAATTTTAATGTATTTTTCATGAAATGATATGATTTTCATTTGTAATTTTTATGAATCCCATTATAAATACATTTACTATTTTGAGTGTGAATAGTGAATGCTATTTATCTATCACACATATGTATGGTTGAGTTAAATTTGGGCTCATATCTCACCCTCTGTTTCATTAACTATGAGAGTACATCTAATTATATAATTATTTATGATTACAATTTAGTTACTCGTGAGCAAGATTATAGATGGTGTGGCTCCTGAATGTAATGATTCCATGTGGTAATTATTGTTCTATTTGTTAAATTATGTTTTTACTTATGATCATATTCTATCAATAATTATTTTTCATGGTAATTAACTAATATACATTTTTTGGATATTTAGTTCTAGTGTTTATCATTTTGGATTTTATATTCTTATGACATGTAATTTGATTCTTATTTATTTCTTATGATTATTAATTTTTATTTTATGATATTTAGCATATCATAATTTTGGATGTTATACTTATGATATCTACCATGATAAATAGTTGTTTCATCCATTACTGAGTGTTTAAGATCACAGATTTCTTATTCTTTTATTCCCATGGATTTGAGGATATGTCTTACTAAGGAGATATCTATAAGTCTGTTTATAATGGTACCATTATGGATAAATGATCATGAATTTTGTAAAATAAAATATTTGTGTCTATCCTCTATAAAGAAAAAAAACATTTTAGTCTTTGGGAAATTATTATTTTATGATGAAATTATTTAAATCATGAAAAATATGAAAAATAATTTTATGATTATATTTTCTTTCTATATAATATATATACTCCCCCCTTCTTCAAGTATAATCTATATGATTATTTTATTTGGTATAACAAGACACATTTAGTGTTAATACCATTTCAATTTATGTTAACTTGGATAAATAATAGTGTTTCTTTGTGGTAATGTAGAAAAGAATGTGTTCATGTTAGGAGTTACATAATGAAAAGAATAATTTTCTGTTCTCCTAACATGTTTTATTCTTATATGTTGAGAGGAGAAATATTTTTAGGTTCAATTACAATTGGATTAAGCCTCTTATATAGTGTGACATGACTTATATGTTATAGTCACTAGTATATGTCCCATTAGAGGTGGTATTGTTGTAGGATTCTTAACATACATCCACCACATGTGGGGTAAATGTGGGTCATGTCAGCTCACCATTATATCTTAACTATGTAGTACTAATTAAAGGGGATGAAAATCATTTATTTAATCCCTAAAATCAATCATTAGAAAACATGAATTTCTTGCAATAATATTAAATTCATTAATATGTATAAAAAGGACTTAACATCAACTATATTTACATTAAATAGAATGTTTGTCACAAACAACTTGATTAATTTATAATAATCTTCACTTATGTTTGATGAGTAATAAAAACGAAATTGTAATCATCTCAAGCATGATATTAAATGAAATATTTATTTTCAATGATAAATATATAATGTATTTAAATTTCAAAATTTATAAATACCAATCAACATACAATATTATTATTTGTCTTCCCCAAGCAGTTGATTGTGCATATTATTCAAATATAAATATCTAATCTATATGTTCTAGAAGTATAATTAATATATATTAATGTAACTCATATTCACCTCAAAATTTATCATTATTTTTTACAATATTATATTGTATACTCCAAATATTTTCTCATATATCATAATAATTATTATTATAATAAAATTGGATGAAAAATAATCAAAAAAAGAAATTTAATAAATATTTTTTAAGTTTTTTGGAAATAATATTATATTGTCTGAGGGGGGGGGGGGATATTTAAAATTTAATGAGGGTATTAGAAATATTCTTGGAGAAAAAGACCCAAATATAATTCTTTGTTAAATTACATATTTATGGATAGTAAAAATTATGGTAATTACCTTTCCTTGTTAAAATAACAATCAATGTGTAGTAAAATTTCATGGTTATCCATGTGAGATATAATAAAAATGATGACTTTCATGTCTCCATTTAAATATTGCCTAAATATCTGCTTCAATGATTCAATGTTATATTCAATTATGAACTTAATTTTATATGTGAAACCAAACAAAAATTTCTATATGAGATTTATCATTACTAATCAAATCCACTTATTTAAAAATAATAATTTCATGTTAATTTGACCCCCAAACTCGCATCCTTAATGTAATGCGAAACTATCACATGAAAACTCCCATGAACTCATTACCATGGTTTATTGTCTAAATTATATGATCAATTATACATATTGAAACATATATATATGATTTTCACATATCATTATAATTTATTGGATAATAAATAGTGATTATACGTTCGTAGAAAATAATTCATAAATGATGTTTACTATCCATAGGTACCATGTTGATTTTCTAGAATTCATTTTTTATAAAAAATGTATCAATAAATTTCAAAAATTGGTAATATTTTAATTTACCATTTTATAATTGGAATATAAGTCAATTAATAAAAAGGACGATTTAATTCATGTGTGTTGAATTTTCGATAATATTGATATAATTAATGGGAAATTTCCAGTTAATAGTATCTTTTTTTATACTATCATCAATGCAATTGATATTTTGATTTTATTTAACAAAATATGATTCATGTTTATGGTATTAGTATACAATTTAGTATTTATATAGATTTTATACACATAATTAATATTGTAAATATAGATTCTATTTTTAGGAGTAAATTTTTTTATCGTTATACATATAGAGAAAAAATAATTGATGTTCTAGATAATAACATCAGATGTAATGACATATAGAAATATTGAAATGGTTTCCACATATTTGATACATATATTTAAATGATAACCATTAATGATAACTAAATTACAAATATATTTTTGGAGTGTCATTGTTAATTAAAAAGTAGAGTTCCAAATCAATATTTATGATGGAAAATAAGGACAATATCTTATGATAGTGTATTTAAAATTTATGTAAAAGTAAAACTAAATTTAAAAAAAGTTTCTTTGACTAATTAAGAATATATATTATTTCATCACCCAAAATTATATTTTAATGTATTTATAATCCATTAAAAATTATAAATTCACATTAAAAGTAATTTGATCCTACACCTAGTAATGTCCTCGGAAATGAACCATGTTACATTTTTTTCCAGAAAAAGATTCATAAAGAGGTGAGAAAATAATATTTAAATATTATAGGATTATATTTCCTAAAAAAGTCATTATTTTTATAAAATGATATAGTTTGAGGTATATTTATACTACTAAGGTTGTTATGGATTTCACATATCTAGTTATTAGAATGAAATTTTCAACAATGTTAAAAAGGATCATATTCAAATAGTGAAAACTATATTAACTACCTATGTTATAGTAAAAAAACACCTATTTAATTTCACCAATAGATTATTGGTTATTTTATAAATAATTATGAACATATATAACCAATATGTAATTATTTCAATAATATCATGATAAATGATAGTTTTATTAGACTTCAACATAGTGGGGAAATAATCATCAACATCACATTTCAGTTTATCAATGTAATTAGAAAGATCTCAATTCAACATTTCAACATCTATAATATGATAAAACTATAGTTTCTATTTATATTTGGATAAAATAACATTTTATAATGGTATCTATATATAATCAACATTATTTAAGATATAATGACTCACATTTTTATATTCGTTTGAATTGAAATGGAATTTTAATTGTCACGAACCGTCCTCAGGGCCCGTGCCGTGACTACCCCATGCCCGCCTTCCATAGGCTAGGGGCTGGAGACTAGCATCAAAGGCGTAAATCCTGATAACTTGGAAGGCATTGCATTTAAAAAAGTAAACAAAACACCACAGAGTACAAGAGGAAGTAAAACACTAAGTACAAAGAGAAGTGCTGAAAGGTAAATGGGCCAGAATACAAACCCAAGTGAAAGTACAACTACAACTGAACAAAGTACAACAGAAAAAGACAACAGCTGGAAGAATGGAAGAAGCTCATGGGTCGTCCTCCTCGGATCCTACCTGAAGGGTAGGTCCATATGGTGCAGCTCTTGGATCATCCACCACGGATCCTACCTGAAGGGTAGGTACATATAGCCTCCTCAACGATCTCGCACGTCAACCTCCTTTGTGTGTCGTCTCGCCGTGAATTCCACCTCCAGATACTGACTCGTTGTGTAGTCCACCTCCGGGTACTGACTCGCCGTGTAGACCCCCTCTGGGTACCGTCTAGTCCTTGAACACTCGGCCTCCGTAAACACTGCCCGTCATCTGCAACCAACACAACGAGGTGCGGGCATAGCCCGTGCAGGGGTGAGTATAAAGATACTCAGTAGGGACCCCGAGAACATCAAGGTCTCACTAAAACCAACATGCATAACCACAAATAATATCTCAATATATAACCTCTACTTAGGTATATGCCCATGCATATACCTAAGTTATCAAGTAACCCATCTCAATCATGAGGGAAACACCAAGATCATGAAATCAACGGATAACCACTACCCAGGTATATGCCCATACATATACCTAAATTATCAAGTGACCCATCTCAATCATGAGGTAAACACAAAGGTCAAAAGTCTTAGCTCAAACTGGGATTTTCATTATCGAAACTGTAACTGCTGAAGAGCCCCGTCTCTGGAGTGTACAATGGTCCTATCGTGACTCTGAGGTACTGCTCACTAACCTAAGAATGCTGAGGTACTCCTCCTGTCGAGTACCACATGTCAGCCACCAAAACACAATAGTGCTTCCTGTTGAGGTATGTCACCCAAACACAGTAGTGCACACCCCCTAGTATCCTGCTGAGGTACTCTCCGAACGAGTACCGCAGGTCTGCACTGTCACACAGGTAGTGCTCCATCCTCCATGGGTCTGCACCCAAACAAAGTAGTGCTCCGTCCACTAGGCTAGTCGACTCACTCCAAGTCGAGTCGATCAAGCAGTTGTCAGGTCTCAGTTGGCTACAGAGTCTCCGTACTCCACACGCTCGTCTCCGGGAGGGTCCACTCCACGAGCTATAGGTCGATACTCCAAGTATCTCAAAGTCCTACAAATAAGTATCTCAAAGAAACGCCTCGTCATATGGGTCTCAACGCAATAGATGATGCGTCAATCGGACGCCCGGTTTGTGAGTTATTAGCCTTTTTGTCCTAGGGGCCCGGTTGGTTTCGTGAGCGAACCATCCTGGCTGTATCTCAACTGTACCCCGAACTCTCAAAGGGTATAATCATAGGGACCGTTTCTCAACGAGATCACCAACGACGCTAACGGTTCGTCAAACAGACGTCTGGTCTCAAAGATAACAGCTTTTCCGTTCCAAGGGCGCAGTTTTATTTTAGGTACAATCCAACCCGTCCACTATCCAACAGAAACTGAAACTCGGGCGAAGAATTCCAAGAGTTCCGTCTCATCAAGAGGAATTCAACGAGATAGAAGGTGCGTAAATCGGACGCTCGGTCATTGAATTATTGGCTTTTTCGTTCAGGGGCCCGGTTGGTTTCGTTAGCGAACCAACCCGACTGCACTCCGAAGACATCCAAACCTCGATCAGAGTAAGCCAAAAGATCAGTCTCACTTAGAGGAATCCAACAAAGTCGACGTCATGTCAATCAGACGTCCGGAGATTAAGATATGAGCGTTTTCGTTCCAAGGGCCCGGTTGGTTTTGTGTACGAACCAACGCGGCCGAACTCGAAGTATTCTGAAACCTTGACTGCGATATACCGAAACGATCATCTCGATCCAAAGATCACATCACAACTGAAGGTGCATAAATCGGAGACACGTATAACATGTTATGGGAATCCGACCGGAAAAGGTTCGTTTTTAAGGGGTTCGGGCCCGGTCTGACCCGACCCGATACCCCCGGGGTCGACCCGAACCGGGTATGGGTCCGAACCGCTTGGGCGCGGCCCGGCTCGGCCTGGGCGTGTCCTGGCCCGGCCTGGGCGCGGCCCGGCTTAGAAAACAGCGCGCCCAGCGCGCTGGCTAAACACTCGGCCAACCGACCGAGCCGTTTGCAAAGGGGGGTCGCCTTCCCCACTGGTGTAACCGCTGCCCCCCCCCCCCCATTAAATGGGGGTCGTTTTGTGCCAGCCGGCCGGGGGTTTGAAACCCCGACTGCACACCTGTCTGGTCGGCCCGCCCCGACCGGCCGGTTTCTGCCTCCACAGGATCGACGACGGCCGGTCCCCTCCCTGCTCTGACACCAGCAGCCCGGAACCGGACACCGGTCACTCTGCTCCGCCGCAGCCCAGAACCAGCCGCAGTTTTGGCTCCTCCGGCATGGCGCGATGGCGCCCCGACCCTCCTCCGCGGACCCGCTCCGGTAGCGGTGTCATTTGTTTTCTCTGACGGGACGCGAAGGCGCCGCAACTTGGTTCGACTTTACTGCCCGGTGTGACAGCTTCGTGTCCTTGGTCGTTTCCATGGCACGGCGCAACGGCGTCATTCATTCCTTGTTGCATGATCACACGCGCTGCGATGACACCGCACCATACTCGTTTCAAACCATAAAGAAACAACACACGGATAAGGGAGGAGGGTCGGCCGTGTTTGTGCGGTCCGACCCCATCTTGTTAATTAATATCATTTTGTCATATATCCAAGAAGAACGACAAACTAGAAATCACGAACGAAAATAATTAATTAATTTAAACCCCTACAGTTTTCCCGAAAACAATAATTCCCAACCCGCAACATAATCTTTGCAGATCAACTTGAAGTTTAGTTGATCCTCGTTCTTTGATTTAGAAGGAAGTAACATGGGGTTTATTAATATTCACAATAAAAATTCCCTACCTCGACGTTGCTTGAACGGAGGTTCGTCGAACGAGGATTAGTCATGGGAAGAGACGTCGTGGATGGAGACGTCGTGGAAGAAGACGTTGCGGAAGAACCATCACGGTAAACAGCATCTTGTAGTCAGTCTCTGAGGAATCTGCATTCTTCGACAGAGTTCGATGCTTTCTTCACGGTCTTCGTGTTCTTCGATGAAGACGATGAAGAACTCTAGCTTTCCTCAGCTTTTCTCCACAAACCTCTCAGGCAACAATGGTTCCAAACCCAAAATAAAATAAGCTTACCTCTAATTTTATTAACATAACATAACATTTGAATTTCAAGAGTTTAAAATTCAAATATCCACACTTAACTCACTTAATTAATAACATAAGTTATTAATGTTTAAGTTAACAGAAGTTATTGGTGAGTTGAGGGGGGTTGAAGAATATGAAGGGGTGGGGTTTGTGTGGGCCCCACCACCCTCATAACCTCACTTGGGAAGTTGGGTAGTTACCCAACTTCCACCCAAAGCCTTAAACCACTAAAAGAAAAAAAAATTGTAGTCAAATTATAAAATTAACTTCAACAATTTTTATCATCTACTCACGTGAAAACACAACTCTGGATCAGGTGTTCTTAAGAAATTACCGGCGCTGCGGTTTCATCGGTGCCCTCATAATTTGACTCTGAGCACCGGTTCAAAAGTTAAAAAAACCTGCTCGTCCGTTCACTGAACGTACCAGAGCCAAACTTCGGAAAATGATTCCTGGCACACCGAGCCTCGGAATCAGGCACTGTCAGGAACTGCATTCTTGTAAAATTACAATTAAAATTAAGAAAAAATATTCCTAGAAATTTATGGGTCATTACATTTCTTCCACCTCAGGGAATTACGTCCTCGTAATGCTTTAAACGCAAACTAAGGATACAAAAGTGGTACTGAGCACGAATATGAGCCTCCTGTTCTCATGTGCTCACATGTAGGTTCTCATACTGCCAGTGAAAGAGCATCCGAGGAAAAGACCATCCTCGCTAGATCCGCCTCGGTCGATCCTCGATACCCACTGGAACCTCCTTGAAAGACACCCCACCACCAAAGTCCAGCTCCCCATAGTTGATGATATGCGAAGGGTCGAGAACGTATCTCCTAAGTTGAGATACGTGGAAGTCGTCGTGCACTTGGTGCAACTGATGTGGATGCGTCAAGCGGTAAACCACTTCACCTACCCACCTGAGGACCTAAGAAGGTCCGTTGAACATCAGAGATAACTTGCCGCTTTGGCCACATCTCTGTAAACCTCGTCGAGGTGAGACCCGTATAAGGACGTGATCATTATCTTGAAACTCTAGAGGTCTCCAATTATTGTTAGATCTGAAACTCAAACTACTACTGCCACGCGGGTAAGGTTGACCAACTCAAGAGTGATCGGTCGCACCCTCCTGTGCAAGAGTTTATCCTGTGATTCCTGGGGTTTCCTTTTCACCGACCAAGGAAAACCCATCCCAACATTTGCCTAAAACTGTCAACTTTGAGTATTAACAGTTATTTCCCATTCCTTACTGAAACTAACGTCATAAGGCCTTGACACTGCCACCAAGAGATTCCAACCGAATCTCTCGTCTCGAGGGTCTGACCACACCATCGGCATAAGTGTGATTATCGAGTCTCCTTCAAAGGTATTTCCAGACGTGAGGGTCAATTCCATGGCTAACCGGAAACTCTAGGTCTGTAACAAGATTTGTGAAAGCAAGGAATGATTCATATCGACGTCTATTACTACAGCAGCTAGTAGTGGACACAGACGGTCCTTTGAATAATTCTTAGAGCCATTGGTTCACTCTCTCTGACCACAAACAACTACTCTCTTTCTCCGCCCTCTATCTCCCTGAGCCTGGAGGGGATAACTAAGGCAGGTGATTGTAGCATGTTAATATGTACACCACCTCATGCTGCTCTCCTAGCTCTACCTCCACGTCTGCTGCTTCACAGACTCATCTCTCCTTAAAGCTTCCTCTTCATGAAACATTCAACACGCTCGAGTCTCTAAGACTGGTGCCGGTTTCTTGTTTGCTACTGCACTGTGCACTCTTCATCCGCTCCTGGATGATCTGCACCTTCTTGGCCTATGATGTAAAAGTGATGCTAAAATTTCTCCTTTTCTGATAAGAGAAACTCGATATCATCCCTTAGATGAACCCTGCACATTCCCTAATACAGTCAATCCTGACATTAATGATGTATTCATTCCATGGATGACGTCGTAAGGCCACGACGTTACTACCAAGATATCCAACTGTCACTCTCGCCTCCAAGGGTTCAGTCACATAGTCGGCATCAGTGTGAGGCCATTGGGTCTCCTCAGTAGAAAATTTGAAATTGAGGGTCAAGTCAACAGTCTTAACTAGGACCATTTAGTATAAACCAAACAAAGGACAGGAAAGAAAACATCTCAATGATAAGTGTCATTTTATTATTTAAGCTTATAGTATAAAGACACGAATACAACATCAATATTGAACTAGAAGTACATGGGACATATCCACTAGTTCTGATCATGTCCACCTACTCTCGGAGATCTACTGCCTTGTCCACTGCTCAGCTGTTGCTCAAGAACTCGTCGATGCTTCTGGCTGGGTGGCTCCTCCAATTCCAATGGATTGATAGTGAGGGCTGTCAGACAGTCACGTGCCAGGTGACCCTTCTTGCCGCATGAGCAACACTGTCTGTTTCTGGCACACCTAGCTCTGTCCCAACCCCGAGTGCCCCGCACCACCGATCCAAAATCATGATATCGCCCAACTACTGCTCTGGTCCTCCTGGACCTCTGCATCATCTGTCTACTTCCCACAGATGACTCGTCTACTAATCGAAAAACACGCGGAAAAGGCAGCAGCTCCTGAACACGATCGGGGTGTAGAGCTACTGGCACAAACTCCACCCTGAAGAAGGTCTCGAATTCTTCCCATGTGAAGGTCATTCCATCGCAAAACTGGAACACTTGGCTCCACCACCTGCATACTGCTGCCTGAAGAAGGCTGGCAGTAAATATCACCATGAAGTCTACAGGCATCCCCACTATCCTGAAGACTCTCACCATAGCCTCCAGCCAAACCTCAGCCGCCTGCGGGTCCATCTCTCCCCGGATCCTGGGTGGCCTCTGGCGCTGGAACTCGTGCAGCGCGCTCAAGTGGTGAGTATCGCCTACTGCTGGGGCTGGTGGCATCGATGGCCCAAAGTATGGTAGTACCGCTGGTGCCTCAACTGCAAGAGGGACCTGTACCAAAGCCTCGTCGCTCGACAGGTTTCCAGTACGCACATCCCTCTGGGTCTTAGCTGGTCATTCGAGAAAAGGAATCCTGAAAGAAACAATGTGACATGGTCAAATGATTAAACCTGGTGAGCTGACCTGGTTTGAACTGATATTTAAATAAAACTTATGGAAACACACATGAAATCAGTGTTTTCATGTACAAATTTGGAATTCAGTTGTCAGGGTCCTGGTGTATGGATACGTCGGCCACCCCCACCAAAACTGGACTCCCTGAATTGAAGACCACACACGGTACCCCTAACACTATTGCTTCACAGAAAGAAAAAAATATATCAGAGTTATAAGTTCTATGGTAGAACCAACTCCTCTGATACCAATTTGTCACGACCCGTCCTCGGGGACCGTGCCATGACTACCCAAAGCCCGCCTTCCATAGGCTAGGGGCTGGCGACCAGCACCAAAGGCGTAAATCCCGATAACTGGGAAGGAATTTCTTTTATAAAAGTAAATAAAACACCACAGAGTACAAACAGAAGTAAAACACTAAGTACAAAGAGAAGTGCTGAAAGGTAAATGGGACAGAATACAAACCCAAGTGAAAGTAAAACTACAACTGAACAAAGTACAATAGAAAAAGACAACAACTAGAAGAAAGGAAGCAGATCCTGGTTCATCCTCCTAGGATCCTACCTAAAGGGTAGGTAGAGATGGTGTAGCTCCTGGATCGTCCACCACGGATCCTACCTGAAGGGTAGGTAAAGATAGCCTCCTCAACTCTCTCACCTATCACCCTCCTCTGTGTGTCGTCTCACCGTGAATTCCACCTCCAGAAACTGACTTGTCGTGTATTCCACCTTCGGGAACTGACTCGTCGTGTAGTCCACCTCTAGGTACCGTCCGGTCCTCAAACACTCGGCCTCCATCAGCACTGCCTGTCGTCTGCAACCTACACAATGAGGTGCGGGCATAGACCATGCAGGGGTGAGTATAACGATACTTAGTAGGGACCATGAGACACTCAAGCTCTCACTAAAACCAACATGGATAACCACAAAGAAGATCTCAACAGATAACCTCTACTTAGGTATATGCCCATGCATATATCTAAGTTATCATGTAACCCATCTCAATCATGAGATAAAAACCAAGATCATGAAATCAACGGATAACCACTACCCAGGTATATGCCCATACATATACCTATGTTATCAAGTGACCCATCTCAATCATGAGGTAAACACAAAGGTCAAAAGTCTTAGCTCAAACCAGGATTTTCATTATCGAAACCGTAACTGCTGAAGAGCCCGGTCCCTAGAGTGTACAGTGGTCCTGTCACGACTCTGAGGTACTTCTCACTAACCTAAGACTTCTGAGGTAATCCTCCTGTCGAGTACCGCGGATCAGCCACCCAAACACAGTAGTGCTTCCCGCCGAGGTATGTCACCGAAACACAGTACTGCACACCCCCTAGTAGCCTGCTGAGGTACTCTCCGGAAGAGTAGCGCTGGTCTGCACTGTAACACAGGTAGTGATCTTTCCGCCATGGGTCTGCACCCAAACAAAGTAGTGCTCCGTCCTCTCGTCTAGTCGACTCACTCCAAGTCGAGTCGGTCAAGCAGTCGTCGGGTCTCAGTTAGCTACACGGTCTCTGTACTCCACACACTTGACTCTAGGAGGGACCACTCAATGAGCTATAGGTTGATAATCCATGTTTATCAAAGTCCCACGAATAAGTATCTCAATGGACCGCCTCGTCATAGGGGTCTCAACGCAACAAACGGTGCGTCAATCGGACGTCTGGTCTGTGAGTTATTAGCCTTTTCGTCCTAGGGGACTGGTTGGTTTTGTGAGCGAACCATCCCAGCCATATCTCAACTGTACCCTGAACTACCATAGGGTATACTCATAGGGGACGTTTCTCAACTAGATCACCAACGCTGTTGATGGTTCGTCAAACGGACGTCTGGTCTGAAAGATAACAGTTTTTCCGTGCCAAGGGCCCGGTTGAATTTCAGGTACAATCCAAACTGGCTGCTATACAACAGCAACCGAAACACGGGCGATGAATTCCAAGAGTTCCTTCTCATAAAGAGGAAATCAACGAGACAGACGGTGCGTCAATCGGATGCCCGGTCTGTGAGTTATTGACTTTTTCGTTTTAGAGGCCCAGTTGGTTTCATGAGCGAACCAACCCGACCGCACTCCGACGATATCCAAACCTCGAGCGGAGTAAGCAAAATATCTGTCTCACTTAGTGGAATCCAACAAAGTCAACGGCACATCAATCGGATGACCGGAGCTTATGATATGAGCGTTTCCGCTCCGAGGGCCCTGTTGGTTTCGTGTACGAACCATCCCGGACGAACTCAATGTATTACTAAACATTGTGTGTGATATACCGAAACGACCTCCTCAATCCAAGTATTACATCGCAACTGACGGTGCATCAATCGGAGAGACGTAACACAAGTTATGGGCGTCCGAACGAAAAAGGTTCGGTATTAAGGGGTTGGGGCCCTCTCCGACCCGGCCTGATACCCCCGGGGTCGACCTGAACCGGGTCTGGGTCCGTTCCGGCCGACGCGGCCCGGCCCGCCATGGGCAAAGCGCGCCCAGTGTGCTGGCCAGGCACTCGACCAACCGGCCAAGCCATTTGGCAAGGGGGGCGCCTGCCCCCCTAGTGTAACCGCAGACCCCCATTAAATGGGGGCTGTTTTGTGCCGGCCCGCCGGGGGTTTGAACCCCTGGCTGCACACCTGTCCGGCCGGCCCACCCCAACCGGCCGGTTTCTTCCACCACGGGACCGTCAACGGCCGGTCCCCTCCCTGCTCCGACACCGGAAGCCCGGAACCGGTCGCCGGTCACTCTACTCCGCCGCGACCCAAAACCGGCCGCAGATTTGGTCTGTCCGGCATGGTGTGATGGTGCCACGTCACTCCGCCACAGCCCCGCTCTAGCCACGTTGTCTTTGGATTTCTCTGACGCGGCGCGATGGTGCCGCGACATGGTTCAACTTCACGGCGCGACAAGACGGCGTCGTGTCCTTGTTCGTTTCCATGGCGCGGCGCGACGACGTCATGCATTCCATGTCGCCCGATCACACGCGGTGCGAACACACTGTGCCATACTCGTTAAAAACCACAAAGAAACAACACATGGATAAGGGAGGAGGGTCAGACGTGTTTGTGCGGTCCGGCCCCCTCTCGTTAATTGATAGCATTTATTCATATATTCATGAAGAATGACAAACTAGAAATCACGAACGAAAAAAAATTAAATAATATAAACCCCTATAGTTTTCCCGCAAACATGAATTCCCAACCCGCAACATAATCTTCGCGGATCAACTTGATGTTTTGTTGATCCACATTCTTTGATTTAGAAGGAAGTAACATGGGGTTTATTTATATTCACAAAACAAATTCCCTAACTCGACGTTGCTTGAAAGGTGGATTTTCGAACGAGGATTCGTCATGGGAAGAGACGTTGCGGAAGGATACGTCGAGAAAGAAGACATCACGGAAGAATCGTCGCGGTAAACGGCGTCGCGTAGTCGGTATCTGAGGACCCGGCGTTCTTCGACAGAGTTCGATGCGTTATTCACGTTCTTCACGTTCTTCGACGAATAAGATGAATAACTCTAGCTTTACTTAGCTTTTCTCCCCAAACCTCTCAAGAAAGAAAGGATCGAACCCCAAAATAAAATAATCTTACCTCTTATTTTATTAACATAACATAACATTTGAATTTCAAGAGTTTAAAATTCAAATATCCACACTTAACTCACTTAATTAATAACATAAGTTATTAATGTTTAAGTTAACAAATGTTAATGGTGAGTTGAGGGGGGTCGAAGAATATGAAGGGGTGGGGCTCGTGTGGGCCCCACCAACCTCATAACCTCTCTTAGGAAGTTGGGTAGTTACCCAACTTCCACCCAAATCCATAAACTACTAAAAGAAAATAAAAATTGTAGTTAAATTATAAAATTAACTTCCACAATTTTTATCATCTACTCATGTGAAAACGCAACTCCGAATCTGGTGTTCTTAAGAAATTACCGGCGATGCGGTTTCTTTGGTGCCCTCAGAATTTGATCTTGAGCATCAGTTCAAAAGTTAGAAAAACCCACTCGTCCGTTCACTGAACGTACCCGAGCCAAGCATCGTAAAATGATTCCGGGCACACTGGGCGTCGAAATCATGCGCCTTTAAGAACTGCGTTCTTGTAAAATTCCAAAGAAAATTATGAAAAAAATTTCCTTGAAATTTACAGGTCTTTACAGTAATTTTTAGTACTAGAGTAAGGCATATTTAGGATAACAAGATTCATATTTTAATATTAAGGTTCTGAACATCTCATGGATTTGTTATAGATGTGGATTTACGAAAAGTAACAATATTTGGTGCTTATATGATCATGAGAGTGGGTTTTTTGTGGCCACATGATTTTTATTACTACATACGGTCGAGCATATTATGGATTATAGGTCATGCCATGATGTCCATTTGTGTTGGGTTATGTCATGGTTGAGTATACTAAGCCTATTATGTAAAATATTATAATGGTTAATCATGGTATAATATCATATATGGGTGTGTCATGAGGGATGAGGGCATCATGTGTTATTCATATAGATGTATAATCACACAGTGGGAGAGGACTGTCATTTCGTAATAGTATTTGGAGAAGGATAATTCCCACCATTAGGGGTAGTCGGTTTGTTACCAAAAAGGGTCGCATTAAAATAGTGTCATTTGTGAGTTTTGAAACCTATATACAGTTCCCTGAACCCTAATACTAATATTTAGTAATGAAAAAATATTCCATAACCCATGATTTTATACAATGTGTGTTTAACTAATATAAGAATATATTTATTTAACATTTCCTATAAAATAAAAATAGTGCATATTACAATAAACACATAATCCCATAAATTTAATGCTTATATCCATTGAAGATATATTAAAAAATAAATTTATATATTGATACTTCGGAGAATTTCTCCATAATTGAGAATAACTCGACTCCCTTACAGAATTATCATAAATTAAACTCATCTCCAAAACCTGGGAAAATGGAAACACATGAAAGGGTTGATAGTGAATACTCAATAAGCATAACATAATTTATTACAAACCAAATATAGTGAGGTATAATAATATTATCATATTGGAATAATCATTGGTCATATACATTACATAATAGAATCATACCTAATAATGCATATATCATAAATCCGGAGTGATGGAATAATTCTTAGTATAATCCTTATACATGAATCAGAAGAGTGCATAAACATTAGTCAAAAAACATCAGCATTGTGATATTATAATATATATACCCTAAAATGTGGCAAAATCATTAGAATAAGTAAACACCAAATTTATGCATAAAAAAATTCAACCACTATTAAAAGAAACTACATGTTTCTCATATATACATGTGTAATCATATAAAATCTTTTAACCCATACATTGGATGTATAGTAACCCACCCATCATTCATCCATATATATTTGTGACACTTGAATTCAAGAATTAATTATATTATAAAGAAAATGTGGAATTAAAATGTGATTCATGTCTTTTAAAAATGGATTCACATTACTAAATAAATCATAAATAAATTATTAATAATATAATAATAAATCCAAGGAATATATATATATATATATAAATAAATAAAAAGATATTTAGTAAGTTTTAAGCTAAATATCCTTTAAAAAATATAATAAAGTTAATGAAATTTACACCATATAGATAAATGGTATATAGTCATGTTAATAATATTCATTTCTCAATAAAGGTATGATGTCTAGATGAACACACTTAAAAAGTATAAGGAAATGCAGGGTTTCCAATGAGGGATGACCATGGAATAAATGGTTTTCCTAATCATAGTGGATGTCTAGAAATGAAAATTACAGCTATAAGTAACTCCATTAATATAAAATAAATTTCATTATCCACATATATAGAAAAATTCTATTTGAGAAAATTGATCAATATCCTTGATCAAGGATAAAATATATTAAAATAAATCAATGTGGAAGAAAAAAAAATGGATATTATTGGATAAATTAGATTGGAAATAATGAATATACATGAAATTTAAAAAAAATATATTTGATATCTTTTTTTATAAAACATAATGGTCTATAATTTTTTTTGAAACAAATTAATGGTAGATAATAATTTTGATGGAAAAAATAAAAATTGTTAAAAGATGTGTTCAAAAAGAAAAACATATAAAGAGATTCTTTCCACAATTTGATGAAATAAATACTTAAATTAAATTTATAAAATTTCATAAAAATGTTTTAATCAAATTAAATGTTGAATGATAAACCCTAGATTATTATTTGTGAATAGTTAATGATATTCTAAAAATCATTTAGTGAATATATAAATGGAATATTGAGGGTCTTGAATGAAGAAAAGTGTGAGGTCAATTTATAATATATGAAAACATCATGTAAAACATGAGTCACATTGAAAATAAAATTTTGAATGGACATGTAAAATTCATGAATAGACAATGAAATTTATTTAGGGTTTCATAAAATTTACAAATTTCCTAAATGAATTATCTTGAAATAACAATCATTATTTGAATATTATACTGTAAAGTAAACCCTAAAAGATTGTGTAATATTTTAAAATACCAAATTTATTATAATATATTAGAATTTATTAAAAATGACTATTAATAAAATATAATTCCTGATATAAAATATCAAATGTGTAGTGTATACACTATATAAAAATAGGGTCTAAGAAATCACATAAGACTCATTGATTTTAAAATGTGATTTTGAAATGCATAAGACATTGTTATCCTTTAATATGTTATGAATTTAAATAAATATCAGTATATGGATATTAAAATTGTATGAATTCCATGAATGAGTTATAATAGATTCATTATAAAGTAACCATACCATATCAAATATATCATGGTGAATAATTTGAAATATGTCTCCTAAAATTAAATTTGAGACAAGGAACCCCATACATTAATTCACAAAATCTAGTAAATCACGTGAGTATCCTAAACATGAAAAATTAATAAATATACCCCTTTTTAAGATCACTACTAAAATATCTGCCCTTTTATAAATAAAATTTATAATTATTCTACACAAATATAATTTTAAGGTATTATTTATTTTCAATATCGAGTTTGAGTAATCACGATTGTTTCAAACCAATCTCAAAATAATGATGTTTTTATTCATTCTTCTCCCAATATTCAGAAATAACAATTCACATAAAGTAATATACATGATAGAATTTTTTAATTTCATTCATGGTTACTTTTGGATATGATACTTGATGAAGAAATTAGTGATGAGAATGTTTCCATAATATTTATGGAAAAAAAATTTGGATCTGAATTAATGAGTTTAAAATAAAAATTACCATTGTAAAAAAATCATTTTTTATTTATTTATATCATATATTATCAATAATTATGTAATTATAATAATACATGACCTTATTTTGTACAATTTTAAGGTCGGTGGTTAGACTAACCGAAACATGATCCAAACATAATTAATGGATTACGAACGTTTTAAAAGTTGTTTATTTTTGAATTTTATGATTATTATTAGTGAATAATGATATTTGATATATATTAATAAATAACAATTTTTTTAATATTTTCATAAAAAATTGATATAATTTTAAAATTGTTATATTTTACTTCATGGAGGTGGTAGACGACTCAAACACATAAATATAGTTTTCTTTTAGAATAGAAAAAGAGAAGGTCGATAATTGTTCTTAAAAAATATTGAATAATTCCATAATATATTAAAAAAATTTAATCCTATAATATTTGAAGATATATATTTTTATACAAAAAATATAACATAACAAACATAAAGAAAAGATAACACTTATATTGATAACATTCAGCTTCCATTTGAGGATTCCATAGAAATGGTGGGATTTGGGAATCTTATTGCATCCAAAATAATGATAATGTTAAATATGATTGTTATGGAAGGAAATAAGTTAGTGTTTCATGAGGTATACTATTTTTATAATGTATTTTATTAGGAATTGGGAAACATCTTTTATATGTGGTTATAACTACATTTTAGTAATTATTTTATACAAATATTAATTTTTAACACATGACATAAAAACTAAAAGATCAGTAATATTGATTTGAAAATATTTTTATAACTATATAAACCATAAAATTCAATTTAAATTTGGATTTTTATATTTTTTCCTTTTAATTCTTTGGTTTACACTTTTATCATTTTATTTTTTTACCATGACCATTAGTTTTTATTAAAGTAATTCTTCATTTTAAAACAAAAATTAAAATGGAAATTATTAAATATTATCCCAAATGAATCAATGTGAAAAATTAATTTTAGTATAAAAAAAATATATGTGTAAAAATAATTACTTTTAACATTCTCTATTTGTTTCATAGTTTATTGATACATGTATTCTAATTTTATGAATCACTACTTCCAAGCGGTTTCTATTGGATTTATTTTTGGAACCTAAATCATCCATAATTTATTTATCAAAAGGAGATATTCATTCTAAAGGCATGCATTCGTTGTGTTTGAACAATATGATATTTATGAACTTGCATTGGTCGAGATGATGGGAGATCAGACTCATCACTCTCTTTTGGGAGAATTATTACATACTCTCAGACTCTCTTTATAATTTAATATATTTTCATGAATCACCATGTATATCATATGTATCCATTTTAATTTTCAACCAATTATTTAGAATGTGAAAAGATTAAAATCAACTGTATGTATTCAAGGTTCTTCCTTAATGGATATATCTATATGTATTCGATTTTATCCTTAAATGGTATCATCTCATATAATACATAGATATTATTTTCATAATCATTATGATGATACTGGTTTTAAGCCACTATGTGGGAAACTCTAAAATTTATTGTGATATAGGGAGATGAAGTATTGGTTTGATCTTGGGATCATACCTATATTATAGGCTACCTACATATCCTTGTGAATAGAATCAGAAACCTCATATTTTGGTTCCACTGAATAGGAAATTTAAAGCTTTTAAGGTTATGTGATAAGGAAGAACCCTACACATTAATTTCATCGAATGGATATGGGTTTCCATGTTAAATTAGAAGCTGTTGGGAATACGGCTCTTGGAGAACAGTGTTGATTTAAGGTATCAGGTTTAAACCTCTAGGTGGCTTCCTACGTGTCCCATGTGAATTGGAATCATAGCCCATGTAGATTTAATAGTCTCATATGAGATTATAGTAATTTAAGAGAAATGTGTTTTGGATTACATTCAAAAAATAATTTCTTTGTGATTTTAGGGTCTAATACGAGTCTTATTACAAAGAAGGATGCATAGATTAAGAGAATTAGGTTTAGATTCTTGAAGAGGATATATTTTAAGAAGGGTCCCTGAGAAGGCATCCTACATATCCCAATTATGGTGGAAATCATATTTCTCATTGTTCATTACATTTTACAAATGTTATCAACATGAAAAATATCTATTCCAATATGATTCATTCTCAGTGTAAGAAACAAGATAATGTAAAATATTCTACAAAGTCATCCACAGTTTTCCACTTCCCCTGATAGAAGAGAGCTCACCTATGGCAGTGAGAGTGGGTGAGGGCAAGAAAACTGTGGAAGAGGGATAGGAAACACGCCTTCATTATGTTCTATTTACATTGGAAAATGGTACAATATATGGAGGAAGGGATGTAGGTTAGTGTATTTTACCAGGAAGGCTTCTCATTTGAAAATTGGAAGTGGATTACTCTTACAGAGGGCTGCCTATTTGAAAATTGGTTGGGACTTACTTTTAAGGAGGACGATCCATTGAAATTGGTTGCGGATCACTCCATAGGTGGATTCCCACATGTTAATTGTTCTGGTTTACTCCTAAAGAGGATGCCTATTTTAAATTGGTTAGGTCTAACCCCTATGGAGGATAACCATATAAGATTGTTTGTCGATTACTCATAAAAAGAATTCCCACTTGAGATTTTTTGGAACTTACACCAAATAAAGATCAAAATTTGTGATTGGATGGGGCTTACCTCAAAAGTTGATGCCCATTTGGGATTGAATGGGGATTACTCCTAAAGAGGATGCCCATTTGAGATAGGATGGGCCTTAATTCTAAAGAAGATTCCCAATTGATACTGGTTTTGGATTACTCTTATGAAGGATGCCCATTTGAGATTGGTTAGGGATTACTTTTAAGGAGGATGACCCTTTAAGATTTGTTGCGGATTACTCCTAAGGAGGATGAACATTTGATATTAAACCTAGAATAGGAGTCAGGTGATGAGTTTTGAAGTGTTTCTTGAGGTTTGGATCGACTCAATGTACTTGAGGAATCCATACAGAGAGTCCAAACTTATTACATATGAACGGAACAAAGATGTGTATGTCGATTAATGGAATTAATTGAGTATTATGGAATGTCGTAAATACTGGTATTCCATGGTTAGAAGTTGGGAGATAGAAAGGTAGAAAGGGAAAATGTCATTAACTGGATCTAAAAAGATTGTTGTTCGACTCTCAAATTTTCATGGGGGTCAGTGACAAAATCGAACGGACCGGGTAGAAGGGTCGTGTTTGCTGCCCGACAGTGATCCCGAGTAGGGGGTGCAGGGGATTAGGACCCATGGTATGGACCTGCAGGGCCACACAAGATCTCTTCCTTGTTGCGACGCATAGGTTCTCTGCACATGTGCTCATTGTAGGTGCTTCATTCAGGTTATCCACGTAGGTACTCCGCTCCATGTTGGTGCTCCTTGTTGGTGCTCTGCACAGGTACTCCATGCATGTGTGTCACACTACTATATGTGTTATAGACTGTGAAGGTACATTGAACCATGTTTCCCCATTTAATTATCTCTATTATCACATTTTATGATATCTACCTGAGAAGAATTAAGGTATCATGGCGAATGAGCTATGCAATGGGAGCCTTGGGATGTGTTCTATCTATTTTTCCTCTGAAATTGAAGCCCAAGGGTAATATTTATAGGCAAATATGGGACATTGTCAAAGGGATTTTGTCCATTTGGGTATTCGGTGTTTCTCTTCTTCATATTCATGAAGAAATTATATTTCAACGTATATAATATGTTTCATTCCCATGCATTGTTCCACAAAGTAGGTCATCCTCATAGGTCCTCCATGCAGATCCTCCACGTAGGACATCCGTATTGGTCCCTTAGTGAAATTTATCCATCTTTCGAGTGCCATTACATTGGGTCTGTAGGCCTTTTTTGGCACTCTGACCTATCAAATCGATGCTCTCGAATAGATTAGTGATTTTAGAGATTATTAATACACCATGTATTTCCTAATGAAGCTCAGTAATTGAATTTAATTTTTTGAAACATTTTCTTCATCGATCTTGGAAATAAAATTCCTACTTCTGGATGGGGGAATCATTCCACAAATTCATCAGGTATGGGTAGTATTTTGGCATATGGAAATCCAGCATGTATCATCGTTCTTCATGGTCAAATAAACATTACACATACATGACATTTTTTTCAGTGTAAGAATTTAATCATCACTCAACAGAAAAGTTCATGGAACAAATTTCATGTTGTCTACACCCTTATAACATTCAGACACCCATTTTTGAAAAAGATAATTTTTATGTTTAAAATTTATATATTGAATACATTTATCAATTTACATTATTTTCATTATATAAATTTGTTCAATGAAAATTATATGTGGTTCAAAGGGATTATAATTTTTCATTAACAATATAATATTTAATAAAAATTAAATAGCATTTTTTATTATTGAAAAATTTAATTTAAACTTATAAAATATTAAATATAGGTTTTCGAAATTCAAAATAGCATTTATGAAGTATATGTTTTCTCTATAGATTAATATTTAATTATGAATATTTTTTTATCTATTTTTATTCAATATGTATATCATAACAATGTAAAAAAATCAATTGTTTTAGTAAATGTTTATTTTTTATAATTCAATAAAAAAGAATTATTTCATAAAAAAATTGTAAAAATAATATAAATTCAATTTTGAAATTATTATTTTAAAATTTGATATTTTTGTTAACTAAATAATATTATAAAATGTATATATTATTTTTTATTTTAAAATAAAAAATAAGAATAATAAAATCATTACTAAAAAATAATTTTTGAACATTATGTTTTTGTTATTATTCCAAATAATTTATAATTTAATCAATATTGATATGTTATTTCATATATTTTAATAAAATATTTTTTCATAATAATAATATAAAAATATATGATTTTATTTATTAATAATTTTAAAAATTATTTTACAATGTGAATTTATTTTAATATTTAATAATATTAATTAGGTATCTTATAAATCTTGGAAATTTTAATTTATTAATATACATTTATTTAATCTATGTTTTTTTTACCTTATAACATCGTAATACTATTCATATAATTTTTTGTTATCATTTTATCTCTATTATACATATAAACAAAAGCTATTAACATACTAATTATTAAAGGGAAAGGAATATTAAAATTTTAGGTCTCTACATTCTCCCCCACAAAATAAATTATGCAATAACAAATTTATATTATCCTTAACATATTAAATAGTTAATATTTTCCATCTTATATACATGATTCCCAATTTAATTTTTGATGAGGTTTTATTCTTACTATCCATGGTTTAGATGTTGAAATATTATTTCCTATTTTAATACTAATAGAAATAAGGATGAGTATTTAATTTATCATTTTTTATATGTAACATAATATAATGGTATTAATTTTTTTAAAATAGTTTATTTTCATCCTTGTATTAATATGTTTTTATGTGTTGATTATTAGACATAATTTTAATGTTTGGTCATTTATCATGGCACCAATGTTATGTGATCAAATCTACGACAAACATCATATTAAATTTGACTAAAGAAAGGATATAATAATTTAATTAAAATAAAATTCCAATATACATATTTCAAAGAGGATTTATAAAGATGAGATATAGTAATCAGACCACATGAAGGTTTTTTATTTGAAATTCCACATATATTAATCCAGATGGTGATTTTATATTCTTATCAACCATTATATGTACAATGTTGTGGGTTTTATAATACATTAATTCAACATTCATAGTTCATTAGTTGCATATCAGTGTTTCTCATTCCATATCATTTTTGAAACCCACTAATACTGTTGTGGTTGAACAATCCTTACTTTTTATAAGATGTTATTTCTTCATATCACTGCTATTTTACCCTGAATTTGGGCATTTAAATAGATATTTTATAAGTTCCCTACATTAATGTAATTATACTATTAGTAGTTCCTATTGGTAAAAATTGTTTAAATTTATATTTTCCCATGATATCATTACATTTAAATATAAAATAGTTATTATATTCCCTATTTTCCATTCATATAACTTCTCCATGTTCCATTGTGAAATTTTATATAGTTCTTCTCACACCAATTTTTAATTACAGAATATTGAACAATATTTCTATTGTCATATTGTCACCAAAACGTTCTTGATATATATTCATTCTGATCATAGGAGTGATTGGATACTCAATTAATTTCATAGTATTATTCATAATTTAGAATGGATAATTATTCCTAATCTTGTGGGATCTCACTTTTTTTATTATCTCATTTGATTTATAATTGTGAAAATATACATATTGTCTAGGGTATCCATTATTAACATGGCTATTTCAATAATACAAATTTATCAAATCCTAAAGGAGTTAATCATTAGTTATATGAAATTATCAAGTCAATATACTGATTAAATAAAACATTCAACCTTAAAATATATTAGTCATTAATGTTATAACATTAGTTTCCAATTAAATATTAGTCACACTTGTTTTATTCTAAGTTATTATTTTATGTATTGTTTTAAAAATTATGATTATTCTGTAACGTAATAAATAATTAAAAAAATGATTGAAAATGGAATATTATTATCCAATTAAAATTATTCAGGGCTTTCTGGATTGGTTTTCTATCATTGGACAACTCATTATTCATCCATGTAATGAATTAGTAGATACTTAATTATCCATATTCAGAGTGATTACCCCTATGTGAATTGAAGACACCACATTATCCTATTTTAAATATCTATAATGAGATGTAATTTCCTAGAAAACCACCGAATATTCTCTAAACCAATACATTTAGATGAAACTCTATACATAGTCTTTTCCATTTCTCTTGTAACAAGGGTGTTCATTAATGTTATATAATCTTATTATAAAAAAATTACTAAAATAGTACTCCAAAATAACTGAACCATACAATGACAATAAATAAGTGATCACAAACCCATGCTCTCAAATAGGATGCTATTGTTTTTTCAAACACTGGATTTCATTGAAAATGTGAAAAATAAGGTGAATAATATATTTATTTCAAAACACATTCATAAAATATGATTTACATTACCAAAAAGACATTCACTCCTAGGTTTGGATGGTTTAGTCTTATTGAGATTCAACAATATAAGTGACTTATTATATGATACATTAGAATATATACATATATATATCATATAGACACACTAAAATTCCATATGTAAATATCATATATTAAAGTCATCATTAAAAATTGGGTTAATGGAATCATAAAAAATTGGTGATCATATATGCATATTATAGAAACATATGTGTTAAAAATAAACATTAATAGTTTAGAATACACGATGTAAATATGAATATTCTTGGCCCATGGATATAAAATATGATATTTATACACAATAATTCATAGATCCAAAATCAAGTGTCCTAATATATAGATTATAAAAATCATAAAACATGAATCAATGGGGCGTGGAAATGTTAGTCAGTAAATATGATCCATGAGAGCATAACATAAGGATGCCTATAAGATTTGGAAAAATAATTAGCATAGAAAAACATTGTGTTCATGCACCACATGCATTCACCCTGTACTATATGTAATTATATATTTTTTATGTATACATGTATCATGAGATATAAAATTTTAGCCAATCCTTGTGATGTACTTATAGGACCCCACACACCATTCATCCATAAATACATCTTGAAATTGAAATCAATCATTATGCCGATCATAAATAACCATTGGAAATAAAATTTAGTTTATAACCTTTTCATATAGAATCACATGAATAAATTATTTATAATTACATTAATAATCAATAAATGATAATCCATTGGAAAACAATGTATCAAAATTTATTCAATATTTTTTTTGGTAAATAAACATTACTGAAGACAATAAATCATATGGGGTTTAGAACCAATAGATAAATTATATAGATATAAGGTAATAATATACCCAATCAATCAATTTAGGGAATCCATGATAACACATATCCATTATAGAAAAAATATATAGTTTACAATAAAAAATGGAATGAGAAGAATAATTATTCTGACTCTTTGAGGATGGTTGGATAGAAAATTGTAATGTTTGAATTCTTATATAATACGAATAAAATTAATAATCCATTAAAATATGTATAATTTATATACTAACATTTATTGAATATCCTATTTCAAGAATCAATTACATCAATATTTTTTTGTTTGAGAAAAAATATATTTTAGGTGCATCATAAAAATCACATTAGAAACAATTAATATCCTTGACCGTTTAAAAATTTTTAATTAAAAAAATGTTATCTAGAATATATTATCATATTTAGTTTATTAACCATGAAATTATGGATGTTATGTTTTATATAAAACAATAAAATTGACGAAATATGTCTTCAAAATGAATATATGGAAACGATGTTATTTTCACCTTTAGATAAAGATATATAATATTGAAAATAATATAATATTATTTAATACATCAATATAAAATCAAATGTGTTATAAAATGACCCTAATAATTTTTGTGGTCATATATAATGACCTTCTCAAAAGAATGAAATGAATATGAACATATTAAAGGATGAATCACAATTTAAAATAAGGGTAGTGGTTAGTTTTAGTTTCATTTTTTGTTAAATGTGTGTTTGGGGGAAATGAAATTTTATGGTAAATAAGAAAATCATTGATTAATGATGAAATTTATATGGGTTTTTATAAATAAAAAAAAAATCCCTACTTATATTATCTTTCAAAAAACACATGGATTGATTATAATATTTGAATTAAAACCCTTATGGTTTCACTAATATTTTAATTTAATTCCTTTTAAAGAGGGTGAATAACATTGTTCTTCAAATAACATGAATAAATGGTAATTCAAGACATATCATCTCAAAGGTAATGTGTATGCATCATATATAAAACATGGTGGAACATATTTAACATATCTAATAGACATGAAAATGAGACAATGTAACTTTTACAACATTTGTGTCCATTGAATTAAAATACTCTTAAAATTGCACACAATATCTCACATCAAGGACAATAAAATACATGAATATTGTGAACAATATTCATTGTTTTGTAATCACACCATATCAATGACATCAAGATGTATAATATGAAACATATCTCATAAAACAATATTTTATAAAATGATACCCTTATAATATTTTTTAACTTCTACTAAACTGCTTGAATCTACTATATAAAAAACTGTCAACATTACCTATTTCGATAAAATATTTACATGTTTATACTTAGATAAAGATACTTTACATGTATTCATATATGGATATGATTTAGTTGTCATATATCTTCAATATCTTGTATGAATAATCTTGATTATTATGAACTATTTTAGATATCATGAAGTTTTTGTTCATTATTATATTGTATTTCATCATTCCTATATCATATATATGAAATCATTCATGAGATGTTTTCAGTTTTTGTCAAAATATATTAATATTATTATTAACTAAAGAGATTAATATAAATTATAACATTACATAAAAAAATAAAATCATTATTCATTTACACTTTTAAAATTTTAACAGTAATTAAGTTATTATAGTCATCGAAGATATTAATTTATAGTATTTTTCATGTTGGTGGATATATAAAGCCAAACATGAATATCTTATAATCAATGGATTATTATGGTTATGATGCTGGTTTATTATATAATTTTTTAATTATTATAGAATAATATTATTGTTATTTAGTTTTTTTCCGGTGGTGAATCAACTTTATTGATATTTAAAATAATAATTATTATACTAAATAAAAAAGGTGGGTGCTACTTTTTCTATGTGGTTTTTTTCACAAGCACCAAATATTCGTTCTTATTTTTTATAATAAATACATAGAAATGTGGTTAATTGTTATTATAGAAATCTAAAAAAACTGTAAAATATAAATTTTTATATAATAATATAATATTTTTGAAAATTTAATTTTGAAGGGAAATTTAGAAATGAAATATCATTTGTAAAAATTTAGTGCTTCTATTGAGAACATTAGGTTTCACTTTGAATATTTTCATAGAAAATAAGTACTTTGGAAAAAGTCAGGTTTCAAAAATTTTAATTATGTAAAATTTAAATATTATTGAGATAACGATGGGAATAGTTTAATGATTCATCATATTATATAGTGGTATTCAATGTTATGTGATAGGATCCTGTTATATGTGGTGAAAATGGAATCTTTTTAATTAATTAATTATTATATAATTAGATATCTAATTTCACGAGTCAATAAGTCTAAAAAAGAAATTAATGGATTGGGAATAAGGTTTGGATGAGCCTAACCTCATCCACTCATTTGGAAACATGTTTTCAACATATTATATGTTTAACCTATTTGGTTATCCCTTTTTACCCATTTGGTTTTTACCAATGTAACATGTTTTTAACAAAGGAATAAATTCATTAATTTGAAATATAAAATTTTATGTGTTAAATTAATTCTATAATAATTAAAATTTTGAAATTCATTTTTTAGATGAAATTTCTATTTTATTGAAAAATAATTTTAACATACGTGCATATAATATGTTAAAAACATTTTATAGAAAAAATGAACTTTTAATAATAAAAATTATGTATAGGATAAAATTATTAATGTATTTTATTTTAATGATATCGATTTTTACGAATAAATGTTATGTGGATTTAAAATATATCGAAAATTTAATTTTACTAAAATATTATTAAATAGAAATAATTGGCCAATAATAGTTTCATTAATTGGATAATATTTCTTCTGTTAATCATATAATAAACCAAAATTCTATAAATTAAATATGGTATTTCAAAATATTTAGTTTTAATAATTTTATATGTATTATTATATGAAAAATATATTTTATGTTTTTAATTTATAGCTTCTACTTTATAGAGTTATAAATGATATGGTTTTTTAAACATAGTTTTTATGTATTAAAAAATTATTTAAAAAAATTTTCATTCAATTCTATTTTTTTCATCCTAATTAAATATTACTGACTTATATAAATAAACCTAAAAAATTTATAAATTTATCTTTTTAAAGAAAAATATAAAATATAAAAAGATTATTTTGTTGATAATTATTTTTTTGACAAAAAAGTGATCTTGAGTTTATTTTGTAAAAAAAATTAATTTCATGATAGGTAATAAAATAGTTTATATAAAATATTATAATAAATCACAATAGGTATCATTTATATTTTGTTTATTTATTTTTATATTAAATACAATATTTATTTTAAAAAAAATGGCCTTTTAAATATTTAATAATATTAATTAATTGTTATCTAAATTTCTGAAATTTTAGTTTTATTACTATGTTTTTTATTTACAATATATTTTATTCATCTAATAATTTTTTATTATTTTTCATTATTTTGTAATGCCTCATTTTATATTGCGTTTTCATGTAAAAAATCTATTAATGTAATATGTATTTAAGGAAAGTATATAATGAAATTTTATGTCATCACACTCTCTTAATGTGGTGTTCATGTAATTATCAAGTAGTACACCTAATTTAAAAACAATTCTAGTCCCCATAGATCCAGGGATGAACACATGGGTTATTCGTCAAATAAATCATGTTAGGTGGTCCATTCAGTTAGATCATGCCCCGATATTTTTCTCATCAAACCATATTCTGGATGGGTGGTATTTTGGCTGTTGTTTCCATAAATATATGTAAATTATTCTACCTCCTCTATTTAAATTTGGATTATTTTTATTTCTTCTATATTGGGATGATTTTTATATTGGATTTGGAAATTATTTAAATTTTATCAGGGGGGTATTTATTGATACAATGGATTGTAAATCATTATATATTGTTATTTTTTTGTCGGGAAAAAACATATGTCAATTTTTTCTATCTCTTCTACGGTACATCATCTAATGAAATTATTAATTTTTTTTGATTAAATCATTTTAAATTTTATGGAATTTAGTGTGATAAGATGGTGTTGTGATAATTTAAGGGATTGTGACTTTTTAAAATAAAATGAATAATTAATTATAAATCATTATAATTAATTTATTTGGTATGTGTTTCATGATTTTGGGAATTGTGTGTTGATTAATTATTGGACTGTGTTATGTGGTCGTATTTGACATTTCAAACTACAATGTAACTGTATATAAGGTGGGCAGTCCCTTAAAACATTCAATAATGTATTAGTCTTGTGTCTATGTGTATGTGGTATTTAGTCTCTCCATCAATGCACCATTATCATTAAATATAAGATTAATTATTTTATGATATCTCATTTGATGAATGAAGTGTAATGTTCTAAAATGGACCCTTTAATTCTAGCATAAATCTTTAACCATTAGTAATGGAGGGACTGACAATTAATGTGTTCCTTGGGACATAGGTATAGAGATTGGTATATTTCATGTAATTGAATTTGGGGAATCATTTATTCGGCTCCCATAGACACATTTTGAAGAAGTGAGAATAAGATGTGAATTTATTATCATAGTGATGGATGGTATAAGAACCTTGAGATACCTTATGGATTTTAGGCCAGTTAACTAGATAGTGGGGTGATTTTTCCCCATTGGTGTGTGAGTAACTTAGTGGTCATCCATCAAGTAGGAAAGTAGAAATATTTCCTATGGGAACCTATGTATTTTATTAATGTAGGTATATGGGAATTGTTTCATCTAATAATTAGGATAACCCAATTTTACGGGCTTCGAGATTGGTTTGACTTGGTGGTGATCATGACCATGATGTGGGATGTTATTCCCCTTGAGTGGTAGGCCTAACCCATGTGATAGGAGAGAGATTATGGAACATATACAGCGTGTTCAGACATTGTGTTAAGTATGGGACAATGGTGTGTTACACATTATTATGGTACCCCTTGATAGAGTTAGTGTGGAAATATAAGTGTTATTGGTTCCATGAGTTGCATTAGGACCTGAGATTCAATAATGTGAGTATAACACAGATATAATGACTTGTTTGGGTTTTTCACATGATAGGACCACATAGGGGATATGTGATAAGATTTGATGAAAAGAAAACATTTAACATCCCATCCTACATCACTTTAAATCCGGTGGTCTGTCTAGTCAAAACATGGCCTCAATTGCACCTCCCTGTATGCTAGAGGGTGCTGACTAGTAGTGATTATCTATTGGGCAACAATGGGGACATTATACCCTCACAATCAATGTATCTCAATGTTATATCATATAATGATAAATAATAAATTGATGGTTTTAATATAATGTAAAAATAAGAGAAAGAAAATAATAACGAATTAATTTCACAACGCCACAAAGATACCCATGATTTTCAATATGAATATTTAAGATGAGAGAAAATTAAATAGATAATTTAGTTCATAAATGATAAAAAAGAGAACGATTAAATAATTACAGGATATATCCATCAGGATCATGATATATCACTCAATATTGTGATATTACGCTCACTTGTACAATAAAAATCATAAGAAATAATCCATAATCCCATAACAATAAGGTCGGTTCGGCTACCCAGTGTGATGGTTCCCAAACATGGTGGCTAATATATCAATAAGACACTAAGATGGGGTATTATTTTTTCAATTATGTTAAAATAATAGAAATTATTCTATAATCACAATAGATGAATAATTAAATAAGAGAATAAAAATAAATTATTTAGCATTGTGTTCCTCAAGGACACTGAACCGACCATACCTACTTCATCCTAATCCAAAATATCATTTCACACCATCCATCCTGTATATATATTCATCTGTTATACAATATATTTCATAAATATACATGCACTGACATGTGATTGATGTCTTTTTACCATGGAATCAATATAAGGTAGTCATCTATCAATAGTGGTGTAACATCTAGGTACCATAACTATAAACATAATATAATGACATCATACCGAATCCCCTAAATAAAAGAAATTCAATGATAATCTATGAGTGAATAGAAACAACATAAAAAAGTAAATCATCATCTATAAAATATGATAGATATTTCAGGTATCAATTATTAGACCCATGAAGGCTCGGACAATTGTCCATTGACCTATAACGTCCTCATCTTTTCCACGCATCAAATCTATAGTTGGATCGATATAATATAGACTGGAATGGGATACGATCTCCAAGGCCCTTATCCAAGGGAAGTAATTTATGTTCACAATGTGCATCCATATAAAAATCTGTTAAGACTTGGGAGGATACCATGGAGTAAACCAAAAGAGTATAATAAAATTGGAATAAATATTATATTAATGTAATCCAATAATAATGAAATGGATGTTCTATACAACAATATAAATCATTATCATTAATTTTATATATAGGGTCGATGTTCGATGTTAATATCTACTCCCTTTCCCAATTATATTTAATATTCAATTGATAAAAAACTTTCATATATTGGATATAATGAGGGTCGTGTTACTATCCATTCAATTTATAGATTCATAGAAAATTATTTCTGGAATATGTAAATAAATAAATTTCCTAATGAAATATCCATAGGACGTTACACAATACATGAAAAATTTGTCTTATTGGACATTACAACATGAATTACAAACACAAATCCCTATGTTATATAAATATTATTTACAAAACAACAACTTAATGGTTATTTTTTATCACTATGAGATAATTTATTGGAGTGGAACTCCATTACACATTCCATTTAAATCCATTTTATTAACATGTTCACATTTTATAAGGAAACACACCTCCACATGTGGTTTCATTATATATATATATATATATTTAATTTATTAGGCATTTATAGAGAATAAGCAGAGTGGTTTTCTTACTAAGGAAATATATATCATAGAATATAATTTAACAATGACATCTATTTAGTTTTAGGAATTAGGAATTACATAATTAAATTAAAATTTTATAAGAATCACACGGAAAATAAGGGAAGCTTTACATTGTTTAAAGATATTATTGAGTGAGACATATAGGTAAAAGTTATAGGACAGAACTTCAAACTCAAGAGAATCGACTCATCCAATATTGACATTTGAATCGAGCCTTTTTGAGTGACATCAACAATATATCTGAACACCCAAATAATAGGTCAAATTATCTCAAATGATTATAGTGTTGGATGTGGAGAGGCAAACAATGATAGGAGAAAGAGGAATGAAGAGATAACCCCTATAAATCTAATTAGACTGACAATAAGGGATTTTGATATTAGATAAGAGAGATATATCCATTCATATGAGAGGAGAGAAGGATATTCCATTCGCATAAGTCCTACCATGCATGGATGTGATGAAAAAGAATGAGTGGACATGTTAAATCCACCATTTCTAACCTTGATCTTATCAAATACTTTCCTCAGATCTATATTTTCACTAATGTTCTTGATTTGCATGATGGTCACCCACTAATTCTGCTCTCGATTTCTGAATTCAACAAGGCTTATTCTCTTCTCTAATGGATGATGATCACTCGATTCATTCATCGTCGCCCTTCGGTGGATGATTTCGTTTGATATGACTTCAGATCATTAGGGCTATAGGATTGTTCTACAGTTGGGATTCTGGACCACATACACATCATGATCATATTTCCATTGGTGGAAGACATGATTCTGTTGTGGTCCTTCACTCCCCACACATGCAATGACAATAGATTTTTCCTTTTCCAATGGAACAAGGATTACCACATGAAGCGATATTCTCTGACTATGGCTATCTGGTTATGTTTTACTTACCTCCATATATCCTTTCAAAACCCCTCCATAATTTTTATGTTGTGGAACCTAGTTGGTATATTCTTATGTTCCAATAATAGAACTTATTATGTTTTCCACCCAATTTCTACTCGAATTTGTGTCGAAGTGGATGTCTCGAAATTTCCACATGAATTTGTTTGGATTTATGTCAGAGAAGAGTTTTGGTATAAGAAATTTTATTTGTTATGAATCATTTGTGAATTTTTGTTCTCTCTACAAAAATATGAGCCACTCAATGAAAGTGTGTAGGCGCGAGGGTATGACTGAGTTCCCGGAGATGGAGGAGGGACTAGGCATCAGGCTGTCTCTGCCAGGTGCAGGTTTGAAGGAGATAGTCTTGTTTGGTGACCCATGATATCGACTCTGAAATTAAGAGTTTGTGTCTGTTACTTGTATTAAGGATGATGAATTGGGTGGGTACAACCTTCAAATGGGGAGTTTAGCAGAGCAACATATTTTATTTTGAGCAATGAAAGATGTTAGCATCCAGCAGAAGACGCATGGGCTTCTTTTGGATCCAAAATTGTATGATGATGGATGTAAAGGATTTGGTCGAGGTTCTGGTAAGAATGCCTGGTTTATTTTTTCAGGTGAAGCAGTGATGCAAAAACTAGTTATGGTCTTACCTCTTTAACAGAGGGTATCTTAATTTTTTAAAAGGTTGAGGAGTGATCTGGCAAGCCCTCTTGGGGACAATTTGATTAAAGCAGGTGCAAAGGGCGATGTGATCCCAAATCCATGCACAAATTCTATGGTTTTGTGTGTAGGAAGTAGAAAAAACTACTGTAGGTTGGTCCAAACAAATGGAGAGAATTTGTCTCTAGATGGTCTGTTGTGGGAGCAGACATCACATGGTGTAAGTAGAAAGGCCAATATGAGTAGGACCTTGGCCAGTCTATAATTAAACAAATGTTTTTATTGTTTGTGTATTGAGGGAGTTATTGAAAGAAACTCCATCTGTGCTTCCGAGTCTGATGGATATGGATAACTCTCAAATTATTATGTTATATGAGGGATTTGTAAATTCTTGAATAGTCCGTGAAGGAAGAAGTGAAATAAGCTAAATTGGGACCCATAGAGTTTTATTGTTTCCATGAAGTTGAATCTAATGCAGCACATACACTACACCAACCATCCTAGGACAATGGAGACTCGGTCAGTCAAAAAATATGTTAAACCCAAGAAAAATGAGGTCCAAATAGTGGTAGGAGAGGAGGTTCAACATGTTGGAGACTTTAGGTAACAAGAGAATGACAATGAGGCCTCAAAAGCAGAAGGTACCTTAGTAGCTTTGGCGACCCCTCATGGGGATGCCGACTAGATGTTGGAGGATTAGAAAGGGGAGATACATCTATTATCTGAGGTTGATTATGGTGATGGAGGATGTTCACCTACCTGGAAAAAAGTGTGTTGCAGGTAGTCTCACCATCTCGCAGAGACAGAAGGCCCTAGATCTAGAACATAAGATAGATCTAATCACGCACTTTGGTGATGTAATGTTGGATGATGTTCAAATGATTAATGCGATGAAGGAAAATGTTGATCAAATTATTGGAAGATTACACCAAGTGGATACTATCGGGGAGTAATGTGAGGCGATTGAAAATCAAAATAACATATTATTTATAGGATTCAACATGGGGATGATTAGTAATGAATAGCAGCATGTGACTATCAAGTGTATCATTGTGAAGATATCTTAATGGATGATCCAAAGAGCTTGGTAAATTACATTCCTTGGAAATTGTTTAGGGAATGTGATTCCAACATCTTCAGACTTGTCTTTAATAAGTCCGTTGTCTCTTTTTTTCTACATGATCTTATTTAAATGTGAGGCTTTTCAATTTCCACGTAAAAGTGTATGAAAATAAAGAAGTTAATTTGGAGGGTGAAGAGGTTAAAGTATGAAGGGAAAAAAATCAGCATGGAATATTTTATGATCCACATGGTTTGGACATGTAGTTTGGAGAACTATTCATCAAATGTGAGGAGATAATGTTTAATGTACATTCCCCTTACATGTACATCCATCACATTTTTGTAAACTGTGCCCCCACCATACATAGTGACTACATAAGTTGTACTATGGGTGTGGGATAGGAACACAATTTGAGAAAATTCATTATAGACCATGTTGGACACCACTGCTGAAAAGTACCTTGTCCTAAGATAATTCCTAACAGGTTTCATGTTTGAAAGAAACTATTAATCTTAAGAAAATGTTCGGTATAGTTGATCATCATGGTTATATAAATTGTTCACTAACCATGCACCAGATTTCATTTCTCCAAAAAAATGATTTTAGTACCCAATGATTCTGAATCTCAATTTAACTATCGAGACACAACCGGGGATATAAAAGATAATTTAACGACACATTTATGTATTGTAACATTTTTTTCATGATCCAATTATTAGCAGTATTTTTGACATTCAAACCAAATAGTTAAAAATCAAATTCCCTTGTGACTTCTAAATAGTCTAAAACACATGATCATATAGTCTTCAAACCATAAAGTCTCTCCTCCCTTATAACCTATAGGAAAGGATGAATCATGACCTTAAATACTCCATTTTTTATTTTTCTTAAAAATGGTCATGTAGCATTTCCAAATTCCCAATGCACCTGCATGAATCAAAATAAGTATAAGGTATAAAATCAATTAAAATATAATCCAATTACCATAATATGAACAATAACATTGAAATTAAATATACCCGAGCCCATGTATATTATGACATAATCACATTGATCATTCTATAAACAAATTTTCTATTGATTATTCGTTCAATGGTTTCTTTATTTATGGGATATTTTTGAGCCATAGAATTGCCCACCGATGGAATTTTCTATTTAAGAATGACCACATCATCCAAATAATTCTCATGAAACTATACATATATTAATCAAATGGTCGACTCACATTTATCTTAAATATACTAGTCAAGACTGTTTTTTATAAAAACAATTATGTTGAAAATCACGACACCAAATTCATCTAGAAGATATGCGAGAAGAATTCCCTCAGCAACCACGTGTAACAATAGAAGCAGATATCATGTAAAACCACTTAGGACAACAACATTAAAAAATGACTAGCATAAATATTAGATGAATTAATAATCTGGGTCCTAATGTTTTGAAATAAAGGCTCCTTGAGATTTATTTATAAATCCATTACAGAAACATTAACATAATTTTTATGATGTTTCAATACAAACATTAATTTATTTTTTCATTCACCTTCTTAAAACATGGGTATATATCAAATTCATCAAACATGTATTTTCATAGTTTAAATATGTAATTCAGGAATAAAAAATTTCCATGGTGGCCTAAAAATCATGAACGTTATTCTATGGATCTCATTCAAGTAATTCCATACACTAGTTTTTAAAAGTGAGAAGTTGGTAAATTGTTGATGCATTCTTACATGAAAACAAAAATAGAACCCAATGGAAGTCGAGTCACAAAGATAAAGGATTTCTAATACTCTATCCAACTTGTTCCTAATGGAGATGCTTTGAATAAAATAAATCTAACCATGTATACATAAAAAACCCACTTCTAGATCACAAGTCCCAAGGAGTCATTTTGTTGAAACAAATTTGTATTGAATTCCTTATTTTTCATAGATTATAACCAATGTTATCTTAGAGTATCATAGATATTATAATGATATGAGATATGATCATCACCAAATAAAAAGGACACTAAAATTATATCAATAATAATCCAATTATATCCAAGAAAATATTTTCATATTCAAGACAAATAGCTCTTTATTTTTTCAGATAAGCCAAATCCTACATATGTATGAAGAAAAGTGGAACCATCATTGGCCGATCCCTTTTTAAAAAGATTGGTCATATCAGCTAACACATTTTTTTCAACATACAAAAATGTATTTACAACATGATTCATTCCTTGATCACTCATTTATAACCACTCGGTTCTATATCTAGACAATGGTTTCTTGAATGGTTACCTACACAACTTGTAATTTATTGGTCTTTCTTAATTTAAAACAAAAAAACATTAAAAACCATACCAAACCAATTGGAATTAAAATGAAATGTTTTGAAATTTTAAAATATTCATTACATGGTTCTTCTCCCACATCTTGGAAGGATATTTTAAAACCCACTTGACGTGATTCTCCTCACAATAAGAGTTTCTCTATTGTAATTTATTGAAAATGAGAAATCTTCCAGCAATACACACTTCATTATTCACTGGAAAACATTTTCAAACATATCCAACACACTTTTACCATGAACTATATAGTAAATAGAATAAAATTAGAAACATAAAATTTTCCTTAATAAAATTACACATTAAGTATGCAATGGACTACTCTCGATTTACTTCCAAATGTTCTATAGTGTTAGTTGTAAAAGGGAAAATATTCACCAGAATTTCCAATCACATCATCCTATTTGGAATGTTATCATGGGCACTAGATAACCAAAAAACTCACTTAACACCATGGTCACTATACCTCAATGATATCCCTTGATAAAATTGGAATATATCAATTATTCAATGACTTCAACTAAACACTTACAGTTCATTATATCTCATTACCAAGTAATCGGGAACTGCATGTAGTGATGCATACTTACAAATGGTTTTAGCGATAGAAAAACATCTCATAAAACTTTTCAAATACTTATCATCCATATGTATTCTAGTATTTAATATTTTAAAAAATAGTTATGTTTGGAGTCTTAGTACCTTATATGTCTATTATCCTGGATGGAAATTAACATAGTCATTCAACACCTAGGATTAATTCTCCCATGATAGGCCAAGCAGCTGACCATGAATGAGGAATTTTAATCCACTAAAAACAACCATCAAATGATCCTCTCACCCGAAATAAGCATAAAATTTACCCATTACAATCTATCCCAACAGAGTTTCATTATATAAACATATATCCTCACATGGGAAAAATTGTACCATTCATCGAAAATTGCATATAAGCATTTACCAGGGTTTGAAACTCATAAGGTTCCTACCTACAATGGCCCATCCACATAATAAATAGTGAATAATTGAAACGTAAAACAAGAGTCAAAGTGTGAAATATATCAATTATATATACCCTATCCCATAGGTTCATTACATATAAGAAATTGACTATAATAGGCACTAATTTTTCCATTTCATGTAATACCCTAGTGAAACATTTTATCTCCCCATACATGAGGGTGAAATCTAAAGATCTAGGATAAGATTTAATTTTAATGCATTCCACTGAGTCATAATTACATTATAAAACATTCCAAGGATTAATTTCAAAACACCCTTTACTAGTTATAAAAAAATCTATAAATAGCACATTATTTAGATAATTTCAATTTGAAACACAGTTATGTTATATGAAACTTCCTTTTAAAAATTAATTAATTAATGTTCATCCCATCATAAATAAAAAATTTATATAATATAACCCTTCTATCCATTTTAATAATTCATATGGATTTAGATGAATTTATTTAGCTAAAAAATTTTGAATTCAATTATTCAAGGGAGATTTCCATTTTGGATTTATTTGGAATTTAATTTTGATATTGGCTCATATAAATACATCATAATGGTTGATAATATCATTTTCATTTTTCAACGGGTCTATTATATAATGAATCTACTACATTCTTATATGTGACACCACATATGTGGATATAAACACATTATATAATTTTCCTGATAAAAGATAAATATACAACTGTGTGGTTATATTCTAAGGAATTAAAAAATAATGGAAACATATAATGGTATAGATATGCTATTTTTTGTTCACTTAAATTTAAATTGAAATATATTAAATCATTAAAAATCAGAATGACCATTAGTGGGTTTATCTGATATGAATTTAGCCCCATGACTAACATAAATTGGTTAAGTTGCATAAAACATTATTATGTAACCAAATCATTTTAATTAAAAAATGATAAAATTTTATATTAATACAATTGAAAAATGAAATTATAAGATGATATTTTATGTTTCAATTTTATGGGCTACCATTATCCAATTTATAATGCCCCCATAGAAATTATAATTTTCAATTTCGCTGTAATTTAATCTCACCCATGATGTTTTGGACTCTAAAACCAATGAATCATGGATTAAACATTCAACGATTGTTTAGATAGTGTTATAAAATCAATATATATTATAGAAATGAATTTTAGTTGTTGCAGGAACAATAAAAACAATTTTATATAAAAACCATAAGTAGGCATGGTATCAAAAGTGTTAATAATAAAAAAAAACAAAGAAATAATGATTCTATTACGATAAATATGAAAGAAACAATAAAATTATGTTATATAAAAAACCATGATTCATAATCACCTAAACATGCGATAATGATAATCATTCTACTAAAACACATGAGAAACATATCAAAATATCAGACAGTCTAAAAATCCAAACTACATGGAATAGAAAATTCAGGGCATGTGAATCTCTATTTTCATAAAATGATACATGTAAAAATATTTCCTTACATTACAAGTGAAAGGGTAGAATAACATAAATCTAATAATGTAGTAAGAAAAAAATTATTGTAATCACATAATGGGAAATTATAATGAAATATAATAAAGAACAACACCAACAACATTCCCCTTCCTATCCACACGATATTTTACACATAAATTGGTTAAACACTCCCAATAATGGTTATTTAAAAATTACCTATAAATTCAGAGTCTCTAATATATTATCCCCAAAATAGTAATAAAAATGAATATAAACCCCTCTAAAACCAATTAGTAACATCTTAGACTGACTCATCTTGATACTTGTAGTTGTTCTTGTAACCACATGACCTCAATCATTCTTCCATGTACACAAGAGCTACTGAATAGATGTGAGGGTCTATTGATGGTATGATGGGAATAATATAACCTCTTTATGATTATTTCATAATAGTATATCTGATATATATCAATCAATATATGTATCGTTATAACTAATGAAATAATCAGTGGAATATTATTTTAAATCATAATGTGGAAAATAGTAAAAAGTAAACCATATCTTTTTATGGTAGTATGAAAATTTTAGGGATGAATAAAATTAAATAGTTAACAGATAAATGACACATAAAAGATTAATAAAAGACTTAATTTTCATATTCATAAGAATTCTATTCTCTGTCACAATTTTGTGCTAAAAATATCTAATGTGCAATGAATGACAAGAAATAACCCATAATATTACAACCATGAGGTCACATAGTGTAACCATGCCCTATGTACATTAGAATATGGTATCAAATATTCTCAATATGTCACCACCAATAGATTCTAATTCCATCAATTTTATGTATTTAATATACAATATTCTATAAATATAACATAAAAAATATAAAAATATATAAAATTAAATATGTTGGTCTTAGTTTCCACAAGGACACCTAGCCAACCATATCTTCATCATTATAATATAGAATATTTTCAAATATTTCATCATGTATAAACATTAAAAATTCATAAAATTGTTTTTAGAGATATGCATGCAATATCATGCACTCTAGATTTAGAACCATGGTATCCACATAAGTGAATCATATATCAATCGGGGTTTCATACCCATATGTCATAACAAAATAGAATAATATTAGGAGAAACATTTCCACATTTATCACTAAAAACACATGGATTGTAGTCTATAATTGGACTTCACCTAAATAAAATGTAATGAATCAACTACAACATAAACATGATATATCATGTATCATGTATCAAACCCATTTTGGCCCGGACCCAAGGTTGTTGACAAGTGGAACCCTCTTTGATTCTAATGAGTAAATCCATCTAATGATTAGATAATTTAGACATAAATTGGAATGATAAAAGGTAATGTGGATGATTTGAACACATTGAGTCCACATATCACAGCAACTGGAAACTCATAAATGACCTTTCTGGAGCTGAAGGAGTAGATACAGGGTGGATCAAGTAAGTCAGAACTAATATTATATCCAAGGAATTCAAAATTTATGAAATTTTGATTCCATACAATAATATCATTCATCATAATGAAAATTATATATGTTTTCTAAGGAACATGTTAGTGTCCATTCCAGTTACAAATAAATCTTCACATTCAATTCATAAAACAAATCACTTATAAGTGATACAAAATGGAGGGTCATGTTAGTGTCACATCCATTTACAATTTCATTAATAAATTATTCTATTCAAATGATTAAAAATGGGGAATGTGAAATTTAGAGAGGTTGTCAATACTTTAATGTAAATTTTATAAGAAATTACTTACTAACATATAGGCAATACACAGATCATAAATTACATTCAATCAGAATTAGTTTAGAACATCTTTGGGGTTGGGTTGGTCAATATGAGATGATATAATAGAGTGTCACACTCATCTAGCTTCAAATTAATTCCATTTGATTATCCTTATCATATTCTACATGAAAATACACCTAAATGGGTAGTTTTATTTGAAAAATATTATTTATTTTATGAATCATTTTAATGAGAAACACTAAGGGGTGGTCTAGGATAGGAAAACAACCTCCAATGATTAAACATAATGGTAACATCAATATAATTAACGCAATGAGTATCAATACCACGAATTTCATATTTTCAGTCATCATATGGAAAATATGGTGAGTGCATCAATAAACCAAATTATAAATGATAGTTACTTTGAGGTAAATACTATAGATTATAGACAACATTATTTGGAAAATCCAATCATTCAAAATTGACCTTTTATTCGATCCTGTTTAATAGAAAATTTTGAAATACACTAACTCACTATGAATGGGGAGAATTAGATCCCACAAATATTGGTAAGCATATGGTCATATAAATATTAAATGGATTAATAATAATAATGTGATTACTAATATTCTGTCACAACCCGTCCCCTGGGGCTCGTTCCATGACTACCCCGAGCCCATCTTCTATAGGACATAGGCTGCAGACTAGCACCGAAAGGCATATTCCCTAAAACTGGGAAGGCATTTACATTATAAAATGTAATCACATACAACCAAGAACACAACAAGATAAAAACTTCAAGTAAAATGTATAACAAAATAGTTATGAAAGTAAAAGGGGCTAGAATACAAGCCCAACTGTTAAGGTACAAGTAAAACTGTAAAGTACAAGACAACTGATAGGTGAAAAGATGATATTGGATCATCAACCATGAATCCTACATGAACTGTAGGAACATCTCACAAATGACCATCTCTACAGTCTGCCTCTTCTAATATCGACATCTGAGCTACCATCAGTCTTGGTACCCCCATCCTCAATCAGCGTTGTTCGTCGTCTGTACCAAACACAACATGGGGTGGGCATATCCCATGCAGAGGTGATTATAACGATACATAGTAGGGACCCCAAGACCCTCAAGGTCTAACAAAATCCACCAAGGATAAACCAAAAACAAAGGATACTATTGATAACCCTATATAGATATATTCGCATATATATACCTATGAAATCAAGTAAACCCATCTCAATCATGAGAAAAGCACATAGTTCTACTCCAAATCCATATGCTCAATTGTTCTCCAAAGTAACACCACGAAGGTAATTACCACACAGGTACGCCACACAGAAGAATGCCAATAATATTTTACCATGATGGAAAGTGAAACACAAGTATAAACTCAGTTCACACAAGGTATAACATAAGTATAATATTATAGATAATTACATATTACTACTTAATCATCTTACTCTATTAAAAAGGCAGACCCACATAGGATCACTCGGTGCAGACCCACAGAGGATCGCTAGGTGCTTGCCCAAAATGGATCGCTAGGTAGTTTCCCAAGATGGATTTCTCAGTGAAGTCCCACATAGGATATCTTGGTGCTGAACCACATAGGATCGGTAGGTGCGGACCCCCACAGGATTGTTAGGTTATGACCCACTCAAGATCGCTCTGTGCTGACACACACATGATCGCTCTTCATTCTTCATGTCACAGCCCGCTGCTGGGTTCCCACACAAGGCTTTCTCATCTCTTATAGGATCCACTCATGATTCCCTTGGTCAATACTCCAACTGCACAGATGTCTCACGAAAAAGTATCTCAAAGGACAGCCATGTCATATGGGTAACAACGCAATAGACGTTCCATCTATCGGATGACTGACCTTTAAGTCATTATCCATTTAATCTGGAGGGCCCGGTTGGATCCATGCTCGATCTAACTCGACTTTATTCCAAATTTATCCAAATATCAAGTGAGTAATACACAAAGGGAACATCTCACTCTATGATTTCCATCACCACTGACAGTTCAACAAATTGATGTCTGGTGCCAAAGTTATGTCCAAGAGAGATTAAATTGGTCTTATTAGGTCTGGATCCTGTCCGACCTAGTCGGAATGACCCGAACTAACCTAGCATGGGCATACCCAGATTGGTTAAATAAAGATTGACCTGTTGGGTCCATCCTAGCCCACTCTTGTCGGCCCTATCAATTGTGTGGTCTGGTAGGCTGCAAGGGCCTTGAGGGCCGCTGAGGACGACACGATGCTGCGGGGGCCACGATTGTGGCACGATGTCGTGGGGGCCGCACGGGTAGAATAAATTCCATGGGGCCATGTGGGATGCATGATTTCGTGGGTCCACAAGGGAGGTGTGGCCTCGGGGTGGCAAAGATAGATGCAGGGCACCGATGGCCGCAGGGAAACTCGGGGTGGCGCGGTGGGGCCGTGGGGCAGCGATGGCCGCAGGCAGCGAGGCCATGGGGCGTCCTGGTAGAGGCCAAGAGAAAAAGAAGGCTGATAACATTAGAGGATGTAATCGGTGGACATCACTGGGAGGAGGCGGCCATAGAGTTGCGCCGTTGCGTCGTTGCCTTCTTCTTAGTCGGCGGTGGTGTCAGCCCCCGTTCTTATACCCCGTCGCGGTTGGTCGCCGACGTCCTCCATTTAAAACAACACCATAAATCATCAACTGAATTGCAAATAGCAAGTATCATGTTTTTTTCCACACTCTCTAAATTAGAGTGTTAGAATTCAACTATAACCTATCTTGGAACTATGAGGAGTAATAAAGAAATAAAACGGGAATAATTTCAATCAACCTCCCTACCTCGTTCATTTTATTCCTTGAAGATTGTCCATCGTGAAGGAGACAATGTAGTTGAGAATAGACGGATGTCAGTGACGTCAAAATTTCCCTGATCTTTGATTGGTTGATGTTGAAGACGTTCTTCATCAATGAATTTTCCATGGAATAATTCCGAGTCTAAGTCGGCGTTCTTCGTTGGCATTCTTTATTGGAGAGATAACTCTCAAGGCTCATTACTCCAAATTCTACCAAAATTAATAGGTAGCCAAAATAATGGATTATGAAATTTATTATGTTGTTGGAATAATTTTCTAATAGGTTTAATTAGTTATTTGAGTTGATAAAATTAATTAAAGGGGGTGGCACCATCAATGTGGGGATGCTCAAGATGTTTCTTCCAATTAAGAGAAGTGTTCAAGGGGGTTTAGGTCTTGGGTGGTCCCTAGTGCCATAATACCCATGAGAGGTTAGGCTCCTATGGTCCCCACCACCATTACATATGTTGAGATGTTTTAGTTCTGGTGGTCCACACATATCAACATCCACATGGGAGTTCCATATAGAAATAAAATAAAATGTTACACAATTTTATTTTATTTTATTCTTTCATGAAAATCCCAAAAACTAATATCACCCTCGACCAACTGTCATCGAGGTAAATGTATTCTTAATCTAATAAAAGTGTTGTGAGTTCACATCCACCTTCATATTTCAAAATTCCAAGAACCGATTAAATTGTTAGAAAATCCCCACATGCATGTTTACTAAATGTACCCGGAAGAAAGTTCAGAAATTCATTCCGGGAACCCCGGGCCTTGGAATCATGTGCCAAAAATTTTCACGAACTCATAAAATTCCCATTTAATTAAAAAAATTACTTGGAAATTTAGGGTCATTATATATACATCCAATGACACTGTATGAAATCCATTTTAACATTGGATGAGATAGATAGATCATTGTACATGAGAGGAGATGATGAGATCCAATGGTAGGAAGGGCTGATATACATTGATGGGTGTAGAAGGAAGAAGTGAAGGCTCTAGGGAACGATGGTAAAACATTTAATTATTTCATATTTAACTATTAACATTTTTGTAAAACCATACAATAAATGTTTAGTGATAACGTCCAATAGAAATATTTCATGGGGTATGGATGCATAGTTTAGAAAACTGAGTTCTTGACTTTGTTTAGATACGTGTTAAGTGAAACTAGGGGTTTTGTTTGGTAAATTTTTTTTGAAAATTATGTGTTGACCATGCAGTTCCCCTGTTCATACTTAAACCATGTTTATCATTTATGACTACACAGTTTCACGGTTTAAACACACTAATCCACATAAAAATTGAACCACATGGTTATATTCATTGATAAAAATAACCATTCTATATCCATGAACCACATTCTATTTCTATCAAATTTAGTGCTTTCAAAGCTCGATGCTTCCAAAACACAACTAAAATCATGATAATCCTCTTAAGGTGTAACCCTTTTCTAAAAAACACCATTAAATGTTCTAAAATTCTTATTCAATATCTAAATCCCATCATAATGTTTGACTATTGCTCGAAATCAGAAATAACAAATTCCCTTAAAACCCCAACCATATCTAATAAAAGCTATATAATAGATCCCATTTTATATAACATGAATATATATGGACGTTTTTCTCACATATATGTGATATATATATATATGTTAGATATAGGTTTTTCTGGGACATTGTAAAATGGGTTTCTACATACCATGTTATGGGGGAGCTATGATCCTAGCTCTAGGCATTATATGTGACAGGAGGGTTCTAGAACCCCATATGGGATGAAACCCTCGGTAATGGAGGCGTAGCACCACTCAACGGTTGGTTATGACCCCATAAGTGTATGTTAAATGATTTATGTGTTATATGAGTTCCCCTAGGAGTATATATGTTGTGACAATGGTGGTTTTAATGTTTGGGGAAGGTTTTTTCCCCTGGGTAATTTAGTCATGGTATCTCTCTAAGGGTGGGTAATACACCTTGGGATTATTCCCTATAGTTATAGTTTGAGATAATTTCCCCCTAACATATTATTTTATTATGGTTTGGGGTATGCTGAGTTTCCCCCTTGTGTATGTTTCATTTATAGTTCAGGTCTGTTAAGAGTTTTCCCAATGTGTTTTTTCTCTATTTTGTTACAAAGAAAGATAATTATCCAATGAGTGTATGTTATATTTATGGTTCTAGACCATGAAATATTTCCCTATGGGGGTATTATTCTTTCTCTTGGAAATCTTATTGTATCAGAATATATTATGGATGATCCTATTTTTGACCTTAAAAGTCAAGGATTGAAAATTATTATTTTGTGAAACCTTCATTGTTTGTATAATTTAATATGACTATATAAAATGGATGTTATCTACATTATTAGTTATGTTTGGGACACCATTGGTGGTAGCATAATGTGATTTACTCACACCCTAAATGTGAAGACCATGAGAATTTGTCATTATGAAGACTTAATGATCACATGTTCTTGTAGGAAATAATCCTAGTTCTACAAGATCAAGTAGGATGTCTCTAATGGTTTGTAGTGAATGGGATATAATAATTCCTTGGGATGGTAGACGATACACCTTTTATTTATTTCATCAATTTATTAAGTATATTTGTTTAACCTGGTGGGTGAAAAGTTTGGATGTTTTAATGTATTCTGTATTTCATTTCATACAGATTGATACATATTTAATGATTTTTTTAATTATATTATAATTATTTTGAATATTATATGATATTTTTTTTGGTAATATATGCTAATATGAAGTTATAGTATCACCATTTAACAACCAAGACCCTCAAAGGTAGTAAACATCCTCTAGAATACGGGGCTGTGTGGATGTGTTCATGTTGAAATTCATCTTGGTAATGGGTGAATGGACTCTATAAAAGGTGTTAAAAAGATGTATCAATGCATTTTTTATTTCTATCGCAATAAATGTTATGTGAGACTATGAAATGTGATGTGGTGGAGTTTGTTATATAACTAAGATATGTTCCATGTGAAAACCTTTTTGAGTTGGAAGTAATGGTTACTTGAGATTTTGGGTTTCTATGATTCTGTTTTTATTCATATAGTCGAAATATTTATTTAATCATAATATGAGTATTTTAGAAATTAAAAATCATTGGAATCCTGTTATATTATGAATAGTTCGTTATACATGCATCAATCATTTCTCTTAGTCCTCAGATGACACTTGTATTCTTTTAAATGTTTTAAAACACTTAAAATGATGCATTCATTTGATTATTTTGTCAAATAAAAAAAATTGATGTTTAAAATAAAATTATTTTCTTTCATTATACTCAATTTTAGTAATATTTTTTATCTCTGGTGATAGTTTGCATGGAATTACAATGAGATTATCTGTAATGAATTCAAAAATTCCATTCATATAATGGATATGTTGTGAACCTAAATGGGTATGTATAAGAATTATATTTCTTTATGAGGAACCCATTGTAAGGGATTATGATGTTAGTTAATGTACTTAAATTGTATGAAATAAACTATATAATGTATCAAAAAATATTTAATTAGTGTCTTTATTCGTAATAAAACAATTTTTATATGATTTTAGTTCATTGATTCATATTTTCTTAATTCCACTGTATGCACATGGATTTGACTTACTCATGTGGGGGTATGTGGTATGTAGTTTCCTAATGAGACTGTGTGACAGAGGAGGGGTAGGGACAAAACATGTGATTCTTAATTTTTATATGTGAGAACCGTTAACTAGGTGTTCTGCGAGATGAGTTTCTTTAATATATTAGATATTATAGTAGTGATGTTACCCTATGAGAACTGACCTATTGACGATATGGTTTATGGGTTTGGTTGGAGAGCCATGTTACAATGAGATGACGCTATGTATATTAATGAGTTGAGTGTCGTGGTGAATAATAAGACATACGCTAGAATTGATTGAAGATATAAATTATATATAAGGGTATCCTGAGGGATGGTCCTATAGGACTTTTGATTATGTTGGTTATGTGAAGCATTGGTATGTACTTTTCATTTAAATCGACACATATAAATTAATATCGTTTCATTGGTTTCAGAAATGAGATGAATTATTTGTAGTGTGTTGTGATCATTTATGGAATGTTATAGGATGGATAGATAATTTTTGATGATTTTTGGTTTGTGGTGGAATCCAGGATGGTGAATAAACATATAGATGTACATTTATTTTGATATATTCCAATTATTGATTGGAATAGAAGTATTGGGGTGCATTGGTTTGATGAAATTAACATTAAGAGTAATCAGGTTAGTGGTTTTGGTGAGTGATACTATGTTTCATGTGATGTGGATGATGTGATCATGAGTCGACCTATGTGATCAAGTTGAATATAAGTGTGTGCCAGTTTGGATTGGAAGTTATCATGATCGATAGTGGGTAAGAGCCCATGAGAGGGTTCCTGAAGTATCACTCCACCTCAAAAGTGGTGGGTGTTGTTAGGAATATACATTTGGGAAATACCATTATGTGATAGAGATATTGTGTTTTATTAAACACAGTGTTTCTATGGTTATTGATAACTATGTGGACTATGTCTGTGTCCATCAAGAATTTAATGGGTTTGCGAAATCGGAGAGGTTCCGTGATAATTGGGTTTTGGAATAAATTTCATCTTTAAGATTCTTATAGTCTTGTAAGCATTTGGGTTATATGTCAATGTGACGTGTGTCCTCTAAAATGATGATGAAATTGTATATATATAGTAATAAGGGTTTTAGGCTGGGTGAGAATGCCTTAGGAGGAGTGACATGAATGTAATGATGGTAGATATTGGGTGTTTCACTAAAGGAGAGATCTTGGGAAAACATATATCATGGTGTGATAAATTAACCATTTGAGTTTGTGACCCCTATTACAAATTTAATTTCAATGGATGTTTAGATAATGTTACTGGTTTTCCAGTAAAGAGTGGAGATCAGTTCTTTTAATTAATGATACGTTATGAGAGAGATGGACACATCATTTAACTATGTGAACAAATGTACGATGTAGAATAATAAAAGATAAATATTTTATTCCACAGGGTGATGATAATTATTCACCTATGATGGGGGTCATAGAATCAGTCAAAAAGGTGCGACTCTCATGTTGGTGAGGTTGTGGGCACCGTGACACAGGTTGTTGGATGATCAAAATGATATAGGGAGCCCTACGAATATTTAAATATGATTTTATGTAGAACCTTTCTAAATACAAAAGATGGTTATTAGATTAAATATTAGAGATTTTTTTTTCTATTTTCATCTGGATCAATGTCGTTTTTGTTTGATTTGAATGTTTTTTGGATTAAAGGGGCATCAATTTATATTAACAAAATACCATGAAATATAATGTTGATTATGGATAACACAATATAATTACTATAATTATCATGTTTCTATCTCAATATTGATGTTGGGATGATATCATGGTTCCATAGAAGGATTAAGCATCATGATCATTCATTGAGGTAGAACATCTATTGATATCGATGATCTATTTATAAAGAGGGTGAAAAAATGTGGGCCAATTGTTTTTTTCGTTTTTATGATGTTAAAAAGAGGATCACACATTGGTCAGTGTTAAGGGCCATTTTAAATCCATAATATGTTGTTTATTACTATAGTGACATAAAAAATATACACTAATTATATTTTTTTGTTGAGTTCTTTTGTTGGGGTGACCATGATCCTTTGGATGAATCATTAACTAATTAATTTATGGCTATTAATATAAACATGTGGTGATAACCATCTCGGTTTTGGGTTATCAAATTTGAGTATATCTACACTTTTGAAAAATTTTGTATCTCCAATATTAGATATTTACAACAATATCAGTTTTATAATTCTTGTATAGAGTATAGATAGTTTTTAGTAAATTGATAAATAATAAAGGTTACGATTGTGGTTTTAAATGCAACTATGAGATAACATGGTTAATAAGTTCTATAATTGAAATATTGTGCAATCAAATATATTTATGCTTTGTGAAATTAATATGTAATTTAATTTTTCTTCAAGGAGTATGATATTTTCTGACAAATTTGTTTCCAATCAGAATTAAATAGTGAGTAACATATCAATAAATGTTTTTTATGAGGATTGTGTCTGGGATGATGTATTCGGTGTTCTAGTGATAATTGGAGTGGGTATGTGGTGAGAAATTGAATAGTATTTCAAAGTTGAGGCTAGTAATGGATCAACATTTAAGTCATGTTGTGACATGTTTCTATGTAGTGATGTGATATAGTGGGGTGTATAAAGGATTCATTGAAAAATGGGAGTATAGGGAGTTATAATCATATATAGAAAGAGGTTATACCATGAGTGTTGGTGGTCTCATGTGATGTTATACAAGTTAAATATTTGTATCATGGTCTATGATATCCATTCCTAATTGATTTTGACAAATGGTATTGTCCACATCTAGGGATTGTCCTGTAGAAACTCATACGAGTGTTAAGAAAGAGAAAATAAGTTGTGTCAATTCATTTTCCTATAGGACAATCATGCTATGACCCTCATATACACATTGTCACCATGTTTTAGATATATTTTTTTAAAACTCTAGTAGATTAATATTTATGTTTCATCTACATAGGTTCTTAGGAGAAAAATCTGGGTGTGGAATAACATTTAGTCTGCACTACATCCCTTCTTCACTAGATTTTGATTAAGAATGCGATAAGTGAGAGGTTTTGGTTAAAATATTCACCATCATATATATTTTGTTTGAAAATTAAAATCCTCATTACATTGATGCTTATATTACATGACTTTATTTGTTTTTAATCATGAAATGGATAAAAACATGATAAAATCAAATCTAACGAATGAATCATAAGATTAAAAGTGTGAAAATATGATGATATAAGGATTAATGAGAGATTTTATTTACTACATTTCAGATATGTGTGGTGGTATATTTTAATTACATAATAAGAAATATTTGGATAATGAATTAATAAGAAGATAATGATTTATTCTTCTAATTAATTTACAATTGTACTTGAGGTTTTTAGAATCCTACCCTTGATTTTTTTCTTATAAATATAACAACCTAATTATTGAAAAAATGTACACCAAATACTATTTTATAATCATTAAATCCCTTTAATTATATAATAACCTTATGGTTTGACTGTATTTAGTTGTATTTTAATTTATGAGTGTCTTTTCGGAGCTTTACTAGAAGGATTTTCAAGTCATACTTGTACAAATTTCAAGGTTACGATCTTATTTTATGATTGTTGTGTCAAAGAGGTTGTGTTGTGCATCGGAACGCTCTAAATGATCATTGTGATCAAGGGCATCCATGTGTTGAAGACAAATTTTCAATCGACTTTTCTATAATTAAGGTATACATATGTGTACAAGAAAAAATTCCATTAGATCAGTTTATAATTGAGAGAAATAATTTATAGATGCGTAATACATTGGATCACATTTATTGATCCTTATTAAAATTTTGATTATAGATTTTTTTCAATTATATCCATTAAATGGGGTATTTGGTTTGTGAACTTCTAATTTATGTCTTGTTTGAAAATTAAACATATATATTTCCCATAAACCATTTGATCTATATATATTATTAATGTATCTACAATTTGTATTGTTTGATTTTTGTTTATGTAAATCAAAACTTCTATAATATTTGGTTTTGGAAATATTAATTTTTATCATAAAAAACATGTGGTGGATTCAAATTTTAGGTTATTATTATACTACTATTTATCTCATGTTTTATTTGGTTTTCTACATATATATAGAATATCCTTCGTTGTATGAGAGGTTTTCTATGATTGAGATTGTGATTTTATTTTTAATTTCAATTTTTTTATTAATAATCTGTTTTAGATTACTTAAATATATCTGTGTAGTGATTTCTTTTCAATGAAGGTATTAGTTTTATTCCTATCAATAATATTTATTCTAAAAATAGCATATATTTATTTTGATTTATTATGGAAATTTTTGTGATCCAATAGTGATGTTTTTTCTTTTAATTGTATAAAACATTTCCTTATGGTATCAAGATATGATAACATTTTATTGAATGAAGTATTTATTTTTACTGGAGTTTGGAGATCAAAATATCAATTTAATTTCTAAATGAGAAATATATAATGATGTCCAATTCAATTCGACATATAGTAATATTTTTCTTCACAAGAATCTACCTAAGGTATCTGGAAAAATAATAAGGATACAAACATCAAAACATAAAAAGTTATTATAGAACACATGATCTATATATAATTTTAAAGATTAATGTTTTGTTAGTTCCTTTTCTCACAACCCCGACCCCCGAAGTCTGGAAATGATGCCTGAAACATGGTGTTAAATTTTCATCATAAGAAAAGGTATACAAAAATTTCCCATCGTGTCCCAATACAGAGGATCGTTTTGGTTTACGATCTTGGAAAATCAGATGCTGTTGAAGCATTTCTTCCGAAAACATGACAAGGTTATGCTTCAAATTGATGTCTTCATAAAGAGTACCCAAAGCATGGGAAAAAATTCTAAAACCCTATAAAACATAAATTAAAACTTAGGGAGATAATAAATATTCCCAGTAATGGGTTATAAAAAATTTAGAGAACTTCCACATTAAAACAACTACCTTGGAAATAATCATAAAACATTTTCTTAAGAGGAAGACATTACATTTCGAGGAACATCATCAAAATTTCATATAAGTAAAAGAAAATTCTCATGAATGATAATTGTGAAAACATAGAATATTCTAATAAAACATGAATTAGAGTGTACATGTGTATGAAATTAGATTTACATATTTCAGAACATGGTTAATCCAACTCCAAAAGCATAATATTAATTTTAATCATTCATATCATTATTCATTATAAATTAAATTCATTTGCTTATTCCTTGTATATCATTACATTTTCATACATGTTTATGACTTATGCTTTCAGTTCCGTTATCATAGAAAATTCATAGCTAAGGATCAATAATCACATGGTTGAACATTTATAATTCCATATTGTGGAAAACTATAATGCCAGACTTTGTCAAGGCCTTGCACCAAGACCGTAAGTGTAGAAACCCAACATAAATGTGGTTAACTAAAACACATAGCTATGAAAAAAGATAAAATCATGTAAAAAATAATTTCACTTAACTCATAAAACTTCATCACCTTACCCAATGCATTGGAGCGTTTTCTAATTTTGGGTGCATCCTTCACATCATTTTAAGTGAAATACATTCCTCAAATGTCTCAGCATGGTTTCATAATTATAGTGCTTATACTACATTGAAAACATAGATTCTTAATACATAATCATTTTCACACATTCACTTACATTAATTTAATTATTCATTGACTTCATAAGAATTATATTTGTTAGTTCCAAATTTAGTAATGACGTGAATGAACTATAACAACATAACCTTACAGATATAGTATGAATTAGTTCATATAAAATGACGTGTTATCATATGAAATAACAAAACATGCATTAAACTCTAAAAACATGACCCATTTTCTAAATCCTTGTTTACATACTTTGTCTTTGGGATACTCATTTAATCCATGCAATGTGAAAATATTAAATAACAAACTATAAATGATCCAATGAATTTCATATAAAAATTGGGAAAATAAAAAGTGTGGGATATTTCATATGGAATTTTCCATGCATATAACATATAATTAAACCTATGTACTCATGCATGAATGCAAATTTATACTTTAACATGAAAACTATCATACCAAATTCTTGAGAAATAATGTTTGAAATACAAATATGTATTTATGTTTATTTGAAAATCATGAAAAATTGTATATATATATATACATATATATGTACACAAAGTGTCTGCTTGAAATCATTCATAACACAATAAAGAATAAATATATTATTGAAACCATTATATTCCTTATAATCATGTTTTAAACGAATATATATTAGTTTTATAGAGACTCAAGTGTTACCAAAATTCATATACATGAATTATATTTAAGGGTATAAAAAAAGTGATAGTTATTTCCCTTGCATGTTAGTTCATGTATAGTAAATAAAACAATTCTTTAAAACCAAAGATCACTCATCAATGTTTATAAACCCAAAATAGTTTATATGGAGAATCAATATAATATTTCTAAAATTTAAAAATAGTTTTGGAAAAACTTATATAATTAATGAAACGTTGAAATGGACAAGAAGGACTTTTCATCATTGAACCATAAATTTTTTTCATGTGTGATATAATTAATATATCATATAATAATACATGTGAATTAAGGTTTAAAATAAACTGAATATATATATATATATATATATTGATCATATATATGTAATAATATAGTGGTTTTTCAAAAGGAATCAAAGGAAAAAATTTATCACTTAATTGAACTCAAAAGTGGAACAAGGCAGGGAAGTGGATGTGTGCTTGTCGAGGGGAAGAAAAAAGGTATTTACAATTAAAAAATACAGGGTTTATATAGGAAATATACACATATAATAAATATATATATATAATGTTTCTCAAATAAAAATATAAACAAATACAAAACATTTCACTGAGACAAAACAACCCAACGTGTTTCATAAAGAGAGAACTCAAAAACAATCAGCGATTAAAATTCAATTATATATATATATATAATTTTTGTTGAAAACATAAATGGAATAAATTGTGTTTGGAAAAATGAAAAAAATAGACAGGATATGGGTATAATTCAACGTCGTTCCAAGGATAATGGTTAGGGATCTCAAGGAAGAAGAAAATAAGACGAAAAAGGAGGAGGAGGATGAGGAGAAATAGTGGGCGACCCACTAGTTCGCGTGAAGTAGAAGAAGATGACACGAAGAAGAAATTTGAAGATGAAATGAATAGTTCAGATCGGTTGAGCTTTGATTGGACGGTCTTGGGTTGATGCATCATTTTAAAACTCTCAGATGGTCGAGATTAGATCTAATGTTGATCAAATGTTCCAGAGTTGAAGTGGTATTTTATAACTCTCAGATTTTCAAGATTATATCTAATGTTGATTGAGTAGTCTAGGGATTACATGGCATTTTAAAACTCAAAGATGGTTGAGATTAGATCTAATGTTGATCGAATGGTCCATAAAAATGAAGAGGTGCTCGGTGGTTGCTAAAGGTTGAACACGAGATCATGATTGATGGCCCAGATCATGCAAGATTCCATCCAACAGGCCATATCTTTTCCTATGAGATTTTTAGTCATCCCGCATTGAAATAGTGAGGGGGTTTATAGATCATTATTACCTTGAGGCACCAAACAAAGGCCTAGTAAAAACATGAAACTCAAACCTATGGAACCGTATAGACAGGATACGGCCCTCGCAGGCCTCAGCCTACCTCTTCCTTGTCATGAGCATGCACCCAAGGAGCCGCGCCCATGTGATCCTACTCCAGTTCACCCTTTGGGGAACCCATTCCCACACTTGAGCCGGACATGGCTTCGGATGAGGGCTTGGCTCATCCACCTAGCATGAGCTATGACCCTCTTCCCACCAAAAATGGTTTGTCCGTAGAGGGACTTTTTTTTATAAAAGTGCTTCTTTTAATGTTATAAATTCCCAAAAAAAAATCTCTATATAGAGATTATAATTTTAAACATGACTGATTTTAAACATAAGAAGGTTATGGAATACAAAATAGACATTTTATTAGTTAAAAGTATTTCTAAAATTATTTATAAACACTGAAACTTTAACAAACAACATTTTAAATTGAAAATGATAAATTCATATACTAGTATTATAGACATAAAAAAATAGTTTAATTCAAGAAGTAGTTTATCAACAAAATTAAACATAGTTTAAAACACTGTAATGAAAATAAAATAATTACAATTTATTTGATATATTTTTATAGTGTTTTTAATTTGTTAATACATTTCAAAATCACATATGTGTAATTAAAATTGTTTCACCAAAAGTAGAAGTTATCGTATACCTTCAAATTCGTAAATTTTGGAAAAACAATATTTACTTAAATGTTTTTATTTAATTTACCATAAGGCAAACGACTACAATTATTGTCGTTGGAATTCAACCATCCCCCAATGAAATGGTTATGTTGTTTCCTTATAAAAATTCAATTAGAGTATTTCAAAATCGAACAACGAGACACAGAAGATGGTTTTCTTCACCCCTCTTACACTTTGTACAATTGATGTGGTTCTTTTTATATTGATCTTAGTCGTGGTATATCCGATGGAAATCCACTACTTCCATGACATGTTTATTGTGTTGTGGGTTCTACCGGTTATCATGATTGGCCTACTTTTAGTAATATTTGTTTAGCCAAATTCCATAGGCCTTGTTTCCATATATATGTTTCTAGTGTTTTAAATGAATAAACAACCTTGTTGTTATTTTTCAGGCATTGTTTAGATAAATAGAATAATAATCCTAGTGTTATAATTAAAACTATTATCACAGAACAAATTATGTTTGGCGTGTCACATTATCCCATCCATTAATGAATTTTTCCCTCGAAATTCTATTACACCCATAAGCAACTACCAGTAAAACCAAAGATTCTTTATACTCGACATCCCCGACAACAGGAACACCGTTGAGGATAATCTGTTGATGTTTACATGTGGATCCCCAAATTATTTCCCAGTTCCTTGATATCCATTTCCCATATACACCATGAGAAGCTATGGTCAAACATATGGATAAATCATTCAGACATCCAAATAGTGGCATGAGAGGTGTTGAGGTGGGGATTTGGAAATGGGGTACCTCACTATAAATTACTCCAACTACATCACGCTTGAATACTTCAATGTCGTAATGAATCATGCATATACTAAAACATGGGACCTAGAACAAATAGGTTTCTAGAGTGTCTCCCTCCAAGGTAGCTTCACGAAACATCCCATGCGTAGGTAGTTCTCAGAAAAGTGAAGCAAAATAAGGGACCTTCATGGTACATCCCTCTTATCTGGTACTCTAATAGTTTTATAGTTTTTATACGGTGATAAACAGCACGGTTTCTCGGGTAGGCCCATAGGATGTTTGGGATAAGGGAAAATTCATAAATACATTTTCAAGACCATGACAGGTTGTAGGAAGGGTAGTAGTATTCTAAACATGTCTTGGTGATTATGGATTCTAGCAGTTCAGCAGAATGTGATAAATGTCTGATCGATAAACTCACGTATTCAATCTGAAATAAAAAATTTCATGGGTCATGTCTTAAATAGTAATGCATAAACGGATCACAATAGAGACATTATTTTGTTTAAAAAATAATAACATAACAACATATAAAACATAACATTATTCATTTTAAAAGGATGGAAAAATCAATGTGTTACATAATCATCATGACATCTTTTCATAAGTACTACTAGTGTTGGTGACTGCCTAGGATCCCAGTTAAACAGATCCCCTAGGCTATTCCAATCACTTTGATCTCTTGGGACTATATGCAACAATGAGGAACCTCGATTAACTTCATGTGGACACCTATAGTTTAGTGTGAGAAAGGCATGACATGTTTAATGTTGGGTTATATTGGCATAAACATGATGTCAACAATGGAAACGAGTATGATCTTCCTTAAGAGCTTCAAAGTCCATGACATGACCACCGAGACCGTAGGTCAAAATTGGATAAAGGTATGCCGCTCCTAAGACACAACCTTGTGCAGCCTCTGGGATGTCCTATTGAGAAGAGGAATTATTAGCTAGGGTAAAAAACTTAAACAAACCCTCAATGAATTTTCCTTGTTGTGCATAGAACAAAAATTGGGCATTAATAATATAAATATAGTTGAGGACAAATCCTCGGTGAATTTGGTGTACACAAAAATAATTGGATACATGGAAGCGGGTTTTTCATTATAAACTAATATTTTCAAAAGTGTTGTATCATTATGTGCATTATTTTCTCACTAATGTCAACTGTACCACCTTTGGAAGAGACCAATGGTGTGATTGGTCATCCATCTGAAATATTGAAAATGAGTTTTTTTTCTTATTATGATGATGATATTTAATTTATGGTTTCTAAAATTTAACATAGTTTTCCTATATAGATTGTATGATTCCAACTGTCAAAGCCCTGACCCCAGAAGTCTAGAAATGGTGCCTGAAAAATGGTGTGAAATTTTTATCATAAAAAAATGCTTACACAATTTTCACATCTGGTCCTATTATAGAGGATCATTTAGGTTTAGGTTCTTGGATAATCAAATGCTTCTATATCACTTCCTCCAAAAACGTGATAGGGTTTGGCTTCTAATTTATTTTGTCACAAAGAGTACTCAATGCTTGGGAATAACTACTAAAATTGTGTAAAACATAAATTAAAAATTAGGGTGAGAATAATAATGTTGGGTAAGGGGTTTTAAAAAATGAGGAGAAATTCCTTGTCAAGACATGTCCCATGGAGCCCATGTCGTGACTACCCCAATCCCACATTCCATAGTCTTGGGGCTGGCGATTAACACCGAAAGGGATATTCCCCACAAACGAGAAGGCATTGACTTTATAACCTGTAATAACATGCAACCAAGAACATACCAAGATATTAACACACATCAACTGTATATAAAAATGACTGTTGAATGCAAAAAGGATCCAAAATACAAGATCAATAGTAATAGTACAAGTAAAACTGAAATATGATACATCTGATGAAAGTTAAAGGCAGCTACGGGGTCATCCCCCGAGGATCATACCTGAAGGGTAGTTACATATCACCCTCTCAGCACCCCATGTCTGCCTGTCACCTATATATACTTCCACAACATATGGTCCTCCTCCGGTCCCCATCTAGACCTGGAACCCTAAGCCTCTATCAGTTTTGTTCATCATCTACACCAAACACAACATAGTGCGGGCATAACACATGTCATGGTGAGTATAAAGATACTCAATAGGGACCTAAAGACCCTCATGGTCTCACACAATCTACTAAGGATAAATCGCAAGTCATGAAATCAACTGACAACTCTACATAATTATATGCCCATACATATACATACGTTATCATGTATAACCATCTAAATCATGAGGGAAACAAATAGTCCAACTAAAAGGCCCAAAGATCAACTGTTCTACAAAAGAAGGAATACCAAAAAGGTATGTACCACACATGTACTCCACACAAGAGAAAAACACCAAGGTATTACCATGAAGGAATGTACCAAAAGTTACAGACTCAGATAACACATGGTATTTTATATGTATATTAGTAGATATGATTAGATATGACCACTGAATCATCATACACTATTAGGAAGCACTACTGCTGACCCACACATGATCGATCGGTTCTAACCCATAGAGAATCGTTCGGTGCTGACCTGCACATGATCACTCGGTGATGACCTACATAGGATTGCTCGGTGCTGACCCACATATGATCGTTATTCATTTTTCACGTCACATCTAGGTACTGGGTTCCGACACAAAGATTTCTCATATTCGAGAAAGTCATCTCCCCATTCCACTGGTCAATACTCCAACTACCATGAAGTCCCAAGAAGATGTATTTCAAAGGAACACAATGTCATAGGGGTCTCAACGCAACAAACAATGCGTCAATCAGATGCGCTGTCTGTAAGTTATTAGACTTTTATTCCTGGGGACCCAGTTGGATTTGTGATCAATCCAACCAGACCATAAACCAAAATTACACAAAACACTAGTGGGGGTTTATCAAATTGAGCATCTCACTCAAAGGTTTATATCACCATCAACGTTTTTTAAAACAGTCGCCTAGTGGCAATGTTATGGCCAATAGAGCGTAAGTGGGTGGAAGTGGGTCTGGGTCTGGTCACACCTGTTTGGACCGACCTGGGAAGACCTAGCTAGGGTGGACCTAGCATGGCCCGACCCGTGGTGTGGCTCAGTTCGTTGGGAGGCTCGGCCCCAGCTGTGCAGTCCGACCTACGCTGGATGGTTCAGCTCGCACTAGGTGGGTGGCCTGGATGGAGTGTTGGCTGTGGAGTGACACGAGGACATAAGGGCGGTGCGTAGGCTATGAGGGCGGCGAGGCCAAATGGGTAATGAGGTTGCGGGGTGGTGAGGCCACGAGGGTCATAGAGTGCCATTGGACGGTGAGACCGCAATGTACATGGAGGGACGCGAGGGGGTGAGACCGAAGGGGCCACGAAGAACCACAATTCGGTGTGACCTTAAGGGCCATGGAGGGCCGTAGTGGCCCACCAGGCGATAGGGCTATGGGACAAAATAGACGGCTATGAGTGGAAGAGGCCATGAGGCGGCGGGGGCTATGGTGGGACGTCGTTGTGTCGCCGCCTTCGTCGCAGCCGGCAGGGATACTGCCTACCTTTCGCATACCCCACCGAGGTTGGTTGTCATTCTAATCCACTGCGAATAACACAACAACAATGATGAATGAAAGAGTGTTCATCCCATGTTTGTTTTTCATGCACCCACCACGTTATATCGGTATCAAGCGGCTCAACAATCCTTGAATGAATAACGTCAAACTCTAAAACCCCCGACAATGGTTCTCCCTAATCCCACATAAAAGAATTCATCGATGGATCAACTAGTTAGAGAGTTGATCCAAATATTGTTGTTTATAAGGGACGAAAATGGGAATCAATAAACAGACATAATAAAAACCCTACCTCTTTGATTTTTTGATGGAGGTCACGAGGAATGAGACGAAGTCGTTGGGGATAGACGGAAGTCGATGATGTCGGTGTTTCCTCAAACGTCGGTACATTGTTGTTGAAGATTTTCCTCACCAGGGTGAGCGTTATTCATTTGGGAACCCATTTTTAGTTGAAGAAGACATTCTTAATTGTAGAGAATAATCCTTCAAATGGTTCTCCTCTCCCAATTAGACCAAAATTTAAAAATAGCCAACTTGATATGTTTCCCCAATTTAGTAGTTGGAATAATTTCAAATTGGCATAATTATTTAAAAAATGAGTTAGTATAATTAATCAAAGGGGAGGTCATAATTAATGTGGGTGATTTTAAGAGGATTCTCCTTATTAAGAGGGGATATCAATGGGGTTTTAGTCTTGGGTGGTCTACACCACCATAAACTCACATTGGAGGTTTTGTTCTGGTGGGCCCCACCTATCAACATTCATATGGGAGTTTCGAAGAAAATAAAAATAAAATAAAATAAAACATTATTTTATTTTATTTCTATTTCCAAAAAAACCAAAATTTAATATTTCATCCTCAACCTACTGTGGTTAGGTTGAAGGTCTCCATAAGATAATACAAGTGCTGCATGTTCAACGGCACCCATGGATTTTACTTCTGAGAACCAGTTCAGAAGTAAATAAAACCCACTACCAACATTCCTGAATGTACTTGAATAATTAATCAGAAATTTATTCCAGGCTCATTGGGCCCTAAAATCATCGACCGTCAATTTTCACAGACTCGTATAATTCTCATTTAATTAAAAAAATTCATGGAAATTCTGGGTCATTACATTCCCCTTTAAAACAACAACTTTGGAATTATCATAAAATATTTTCTCTAGAGGAAGACATTAAATTTAAGGGAGCATCATAAATATTTTTTGAGCTAAAAGACCATTCTCATGGATGATAATTGTACATAGATAAAATCTTCTAATTAAACATGAATCGGAGTGCGCACATGTAAGAAATGAGATGTACATAATTCATAACTTGGTTAATCCAATAGAAAAATCAAAATTGTGATTATAATCTTTCAAATCATGATTCATTAGAAAATAAATTCATATACTTATTCCTTATATAAAATCCATTTTAATACTTGGTAAATCCTTATTCTTTCACTTCCATTATCAAAGAAAATTCTTATATAAGGATCAATAATCCCTTGGTTAACCATTTACCATTCCATGTTGATGAAATGTATAATTCCAGAGTTTGTCAACGCATTGTGCATAGAGTGTATGGGTAGATACCCAACATAATTGTTGTTAATTACCTCACATAGTTGTGAACAAAGCTAGAATCATGTTCACACATCATTTCAAATAACTCGTGAGACTTCATCACTTTACCCAATTCATTGGAGCACTGTATAATTCCGGGTGCACCTGTCACATCATTTTCAGTTTAATAAATTCTTCATATGTATTTTCATGGTCTCATCTTGGTATTTTTCATACTACATAGAAAACATACATTATTAATCCGTAATCATTTTAATACATTAACATAAATTAAATTAATTATGCATTTATTGAAAAATAAGTAGATTTGTTCGTTCTGGATTTAAAAGTGATGTGGATGAACTAAAAAAACACACCAAAACACATGTTGTCAGAATTAGTACACATAAAACGACGGGTTATCATAAGAAATAATAAAACTTGCATTAAAATATTTAGAATGCAAACAATTTTCAAAAACCATGTTTACTTGCATTGACATTGGGATACTCATTTAATCCATGACAATTTCCAAGATTAAATCATAAACTATAAATTATTCAATGAATTTCTTGTGACAATTGGAAAAATACAATGTGTGGGTTATTTCATAGTGAAATGTTCATTCATAAGAGAAATAATTAAACATATGTACTCATGAATTAATTTATATTTATACATGAACAAGAAAACTATCATACCACTTTCTTGAGAAATAGTGTTTGAAATATAATTATGTAATTATTTGGATTTGAAAATCATGGAAAAATATTATATATATACTTCTATATATACACAAGGAGTCTCCTTGAAATATTTCATAACCAAAACAAGACTAAATAGATTATTAAACTATTATCTTTCTCATAATCATGTTTCAAAACAATAAAAAAATGTTTTATGGAAAATCATATGTTACCAAACTAAACATAAATGAATTATATTTAAGGTTACACAAAAAAAGATATATATTAGAACCCTTGTGTTTTGTTTTGTGAATCAAAAACGAAAAAAATTCTTAAAAATAATAGGGCACTCATCAATGTTCATAAACCTGAAATAGTTTATATGATGAAACCATATAATATTACGAAATTTTAAAATAGGTTGGTACAAACTTATATTATCCGTGAAACTTTGAAATAGACAGGATGAATTTTTAATGTTGAATCATAAAATACTTTCATGTGTAATTTACTAAAAAAAATATGATTTGATAATCCAAATGAATTAAGGTTTATAATGAACTGAATATATTCATATATATATATGTGTGTAATAATAGAAGAGTTCTACAAAAATCACAAAAAAAAATTATCCCTTAATAGACTTCAGAAGTGGAACAAGGCAGGGCAGTGGATGTTTGCACATCGAGGGGAAGAAAATATGCATTTAATAGTAAAAAATATTTTGTTTATATAGGTGGTATACACATATTTTATATTTATAATGTTTCAAAAATAAAAATATTAACAAATACATAACATTTGACCAAGAAAAATCAACCCAACATGTTTCTTAAAGTGAGAACTCAAAAACAATCAAATATATATATATATATATTAACCATTAATTGAAATAATCAGGTTTGTAAAATATAATATAAATAGAAAAAATGTACGAGTTAAATTCAATATTGTTCCATAGATAATGGTGGTGGATTTCATGGAAGAAGAAAAGAAGAGGAAGAAGAAGAAGGAAATGGAGAAGGAAGAGAATAAATAGTTGGAAACCCACTGGTTAGTGTAAGGAACAAGAAGACGATGCAAGAAAAATATCTTGAGATAAATGAATGGTACAGATCGATCGAGCTTCGGTCTGATGGTCTATGGTTGACTCGTCATTTTAAAAATCACAGACAGTTGAGAATAGATCTAATCGTTATTGAATGTTCAAATGTTGTTGTGGCGTTCTAAAATTCTTGGACGGTCGAGATTAGATCTAATGATGATCGAAAGGTGCATAATAATGTTGTGGAGCTCTGTAGTTGCTGAGGGTCGAATGCGAGATCAGGATTGATGACCCAGATCATGCGCTACATGATCCCACATCCCAGATCTGATCCCAGGATATTTTTAGCCATCCAACATCAAAACATTGACGGGTTTGGGTACCCTTTATAAGCCTAAGGCTCCTAAAGAAGGCTCAGAAAATAACACAAAAGACACACATATGGAGCCTTATACATGGGCTCCCCCCCGTAGGCCTCAACCTACTTTTTATGGAAATCCACTACATCTATGGAATTTCTGTGGTGGTGGGGGATCTAACATTGATCGTGATTGTCTTACCTGTGAGAATTTTTGGTAATCCATAGTCTTTAGTCATTTTTTCCATATATATGTTTCCAATGATTTAAATGAATAAAAAGCCTCATGTTTATTTTGCTGACATTTGTTATCCAAATTGAAGAATAAGCCTACTATATTAATTAAAACAATTATTACTACACAAATTATGTTTAGGGTGTCACACCTTACATTCATAATATTAACATACATCATAGATTGGATAAAATAGTGAATAATATAATGCTACCTGGTTAAAAAGAATTTTATAAAGATAATTTTTTGGTGAAAGTAAGATATTGTGTACATTTAGAGTAAGAATCATTAATAACACCAATATATTATACAAAATATATCTCAAAGCTGATATTGGATGATCTTATTTGAATATTATAAAAAAATTATTTCATGTAATATTTTAAGAAGGAAAATAATTATAATGGTTTTGTGTTTACATCAACCATGAGAGGTTTAAAATTATGGTCATACAATGATAAACCATGTACATATTAAGTTAGTAGAGATGATGAGTTTAATTAAGGATGTATATATTAGTTTTACTAGAAGAAGAATCACCATATGAAAGACAAAAATTTCATGACAGAAACCCAGAAAAAAATATTTTCATTGTATGAAAATAATTAATCCACTAAAGTGATATGTAAGGAGGGTGATAAACTTGATCATATCCCAACAGATTACACAAATTCTCAATATGAAAAATAATTTATTATTTGAAAAAAATTAAAAATAGTAACATGGAAATGTACAGTTAGAATACCATTAGTGGTGATTGTACTTCTTATATTTCATTTGGTTATAGTGATTATAGTGATAAATTTTATGGGATACTATGATAATTTTTTGAAGTATTTAAAATGTATATGGTTTTAGTAAATTCATAGAATGTTATAAAATTTAGTCTAGATTAAAAATGATCATATAATTAAGATAATTTAAGTTAAACTGAATATGGCGATCTAATTAGTGAATAATTTGATTTTTATGTGATCACTCTTATGAAAAGTGAAATGTTAGTGAAGGCTAAATGTGAGAATCCTAATGATAATTTTTTTAACATTATCATATGTATAATTGTCATTAACTAATATCTAATAAAAAAATTATAATTTATTAAATGTATTTATGATCCAAAATCATGTAATTAATAATGTTTTAATATTTATTTCGAATAACATTATTCTAAAAAAATCAATGTAACTTTTTTGAGAATAATGGAATGCGTTTTATAATTTCATATACATTCTATCTAATATGCAATAAATAGATGATATTAAATTATGAAAATGGAATTAATACTATATTGTTTTCAGTAGATAGAATGGTTTTTAATATAATTTTTGTGGATGAATGTTTGTAGTTTTTTTGCATACTTTATTACAAACACAAATTTTTTTGAAAATATGTACAAACTACTAAGCGCTACAAGGATTACATGTGGGAATATTAGTAACACAAAATCAATATTATATTATTTATCATATTATATATTTCCATGAAATTCAAATTTTTTACTTTGAGTCAGTGCATAGGAGACTAGAAGAAATATTGTTATCTACATAGAATTCATTAATTTTGGTGAATTTCTAAAATTATTTCTAAGAAATTGTCAATATTTGGGAATCAATTGGATATACACATTCAGGTGGAAAAAGAAGAAGTTTATAAATCTTTTGAACCATGAATTGTATATCATTGAAGAAATTTATTATAAGTACATGGATTCACAATGAACCTTAATATTAATGTATATAACTGGTACTTGGTAACCTTTTATGCTATTCATAGAATTTTTTAAAATTTATATTTTAATTTTTCTCATTACATCTATATGTAAATTCTAATTATATGTGTGATTTTTTAATCTATTATTAGCTAAAATATTAAGAAGATAAATTTTTAATTATCAGATATTTCTTATGTATTTTAAAATTTTTCTGGATTAATAATTTACTAAATAAGTTATTTTTTATTTTTCATAATACAACATCTATATTATTATTTCCTTTTACACTAAAACATATCGATTTTAAGGATCCATTTTTTAATTTTGTAGAATTAAAATTTATAATGTTTATGATTTTTTATTAAATGAATTAAAATGGATTGTAGTAAACATATTAAAATTATGATTAATATAACGTATATATCACGACATATGTTTTTGAGGGATTCATTTTGGAATGTACTATCTTGAAAGATTGATGTAATATTGTGGATCCATGATAAAAGGATGGTGGAAACTCAGAAAATTATTTTCAATCATTTCAAAATTTCTAATAGATAGTTTTCCAATTTTTTATTTACCTACCCTATATATATTTTATATAAGTATTTATAAAGAGAAATTTCATTTTTAGTAACTATTATTAAGCAGATTGAAGGTCAAGAGGGAGTGATCTCTGATCTGGATGTGAAATTGGAAGAGTAATAGAAAGAAATAACGAAAATATATAATATGGTCAAAATAATACAAAAGTGGAATTCAAAATTTAAAATTTATTCTTTTCAAATATTTTTGATTTTATTTTTGGAAGATATTATATTATTTTAATTTATTTTAGAAATATATAATTTCTTTGAAGGCATATAATCCTTTAATTTTGTGATGATTTTTATAGTAGATATATGTATATTTTTATTAATGATATTATATTTACATTCATATTCAATTTTTTTGTTACTCTTCTGATCATTATTGAAAATATAAATATGGGAGACAATATGTAAATGATAAGAGTTATCACTCATTATGAGGTTTAGCCAAAGGAAAATTTATCTAAAATTTACCTTTTTGAATAATGAGTTTGTGTACATGTTATGGTGGTGAAATAATAGATTTAATCAGTAGTAAGGGGATTAATTGATTTCAATTTTACTTATAATTTCTATTTTCTCTTTTTGTTTTAGAAAAATGGGGAGATTTCAGGGTAAAAAAACTACTTTTGTATCATGGTTTTGAAAATCACAATACACGTTACATTGAAGCTAACATGACCTGAATGTTTTTTTAGTACGTTGATTTGTGAATGATGAAAATATAAAAACCTATAAAAGGGAATCAAGAATATTCTAAAATTCATGTAATGATAGGGATATAAGGAATCATTAAATATTTCAATTAGTAGATGTTGGTGGCCTTTAGTGACATCGATTGACGCCATCAGAATATGTTGTATGATGTTGAATCCATCATAAATGGGGAATGATTTATTTAATTCTATAAAAAATATAAGTGATATTCTCATAATCAAACTACTAAATATATATAGAAACAATTTTTCATGGATATGAAGAATGAAAAAACATTGATATGAAATATTTCAATTTATTAATATCAATAAAAACCAGTTATCTTGAGTACTCCTTGTATTAATTTTCATTCATTTCTAAAAGCTCAGTTGTAAGGTATTTTATCTAATGTTTACAAACTATTAATTTTAAACATTTGGGTTTCACCAATTTCGTGTGGAAGCGATATAAAACTAATTAGGGTGGTCTAAGACTTATTTTGGTGGAATATATTGTACCTACTGATGTGTTTAAACTTAAGCACTTTTTTGGTAGGAAAAAATAATACCCAATTGGTTTATAGTCATGAGGATTTGGAGAAGAAAATAAATTATCTTGGATCTAATATGTCACTCCTCCTAACATAATGGAATAAAAGTGTGGTTTTAAGAATATTGTTTAATGGAATATTTTCTTTGTGATCTGTTAATCTATGTTTTTTAAACATTTATTATAATTGTTTTTTATATGTTTGATATATTTCATGGGAGAATAAGTTGGTATTTATGATAGTTTTTTTCAATACATTTTATCCAAATTACTTCTATTTTTTAATAAAGTATATTAATAATTCTGATCATATTACACATAATGTTGTTGGTATTTGTTATAATTAATTGAAAAAACACTTCACCCCCTCTAATGGTGTCTCTTCCTTTTGTATTTAGTAATTGAAGAGAATATATAACGGTTGAATTGTAAATTTAGTTGTGAATTAATATTTCTCACATGAATTATTTTGAGATATTCTATTCGTTTATGTAGATTATTCCAAGAGGTAATAATGTTGAAAACAATGTATGTTCTCCCCTTTGAGTCATGGTCATGACTCAGGTGATTGGATCTAGATAGTGGAACACATGTTGGGTGTTTGTACCATGTGGTTACTATGGAAATTAAATTGGTTACCTAGTATTATGATATCCCAAGATAATAATATTGGGGAAGATGGTTATTTCCATTCTATGGGTCACATTATAACACAAGAGATGATGATGTGATATTTTGATGGATTTAATTAATGTGATGGGTTGTGCATATGATTGGAAACCCTAGAATATGTGTAATAGATTCAAAAACCATCCAACCCGTGTGATATTAAATGAGATTTCTTAGAGGGTTTTACCACGGTATAATATATATATATATATATAATCTGAGGTTCCATAGTGGAATATAATCTGAGGATTCATAGTGGGATGTCATAATTGGAAATATTAAATTTAATCATAATTTTATATAAAATATAATTCATTCACAATCAAAAAACCTTTCAATAGTTTCCACATAACATGTACAAAAATATTTCCAAATAAATATTTTTCATTTTTCATCATGGTTTTCTGAAAATAATTGATCTTCTAGAACTCATGATGTGATTTATCGAAAATATAATCCTTTTTATCATGATTCAAAAAAATATATGACAAAAATTTATTATACTCAGTCAATATGATAACATCAAACGTGATTAAGTGGTATCAGGGCATATAAATATCCATGCCTCAAATATTATTTTTTAGAGTTGCAAATTATATTTTTATTTAATTGTTTACTCCAATAAATTCATCCAAAAAATTTACTATTTAATCCAAGTGTTTTGATAAGTCATTTAAAGAAATTTTTAATTTTTCCACAATCTTCTTCACATCATCAAATTTATCATCATGCTTTTTGATATCAACATCAACTTATTGATTCAATTTAACCATCAAATTTCATGGATTTTTATGTATATGGAACTTTATTGCAAAACAATTATTTATCCCACAACCAATATCATTTTCTATTTTACATGTCTTAGAGATTACTTTTTTTGATCTAGAAATACATGAATCAATATAATCCTTTCTTATTGCCTCAGAAATTAAATAAAACATTAATGTTTTTTTAAAATTTTATCAAATTTACAATGGTTGATATAGAATACAAATTGATCGGAAAGTTGATATTGAATCGATGAATTTATTTAATAAAAGTAAACTGTCATGGTTTTTATCATTTTTTCACATTATAAATCCATCTGATTATGATAATTAAAAAAAATATTATTTTTATAAAACATAAATTGTTAAAAAATACTAATCACAATGAGATAGTGACATAACATAATATATAAGTAGTGTACATTTTATAGTGTAATATTAATTTATATTATTAACCTATTATTCATAATTTATTAAAATAATATATTATGACAGTTTAATTATGGAAAACTAAATATTTTAAAAATAATACTAATTATGTTGATTTTTAATCATAAATCAAGAAATACTACTTTTATTAGGAAAATAGACTACAATTGTATCTATGAAAAAGTAAAATGGATTTTTTTGATGTATAAACTAATTATAATAAAAAATGATTACCAATTCTCTATGAACAGAAAGTTATTTTAAAAAATTATGAGTATGGATATTTTATTAATATTTCTATGTACATGAATAATTTTTTAAATTATAAATCCAATAAATTTATAAATTTTTTAATTTGTAAAATCATTTTAATAGATAAATTATAAAAAAATAAAATTTTTGAAAACTAAAAAATTTATAAAAAATTAAAAGTTCTTGAAAACATTAATCATAACAACCCCATAAAATGAGTTTCATAATGTATGGAGATTGGTAAATAATATGTATATATGAATTAATACTTTAATTTGATCATTCATACCATTTATTTAATGTATTAAAATCCATCTAAAGGAAGTGTATTGATAAAAAACTGTCATGTCATTCATTAATATCAATGAATTGTAAAATCATATATCATTTATGTTTATTATCCCTATTTACATAGTGTTTTATGTCTGTGTTCTTAATGTATAAGGTATGTTTTGGGTTTTAAGATGAGAAAATGGAACTTTTGTTATAAAAACATATCAGGGTTTTATTATACCACTTGTAAAAGTCATTGATTGTGTGTTTCACCCACAATACATGAGAACAACATCATCCAGCAGCCACATACATGGATTTATCAATGGAATGTGATACTGGTTTTTTTAAAATCAAGACCAAGACATTAAATAACTTCTTAATAAATAACATGTAATGTATATAATTTTTCTATAAATTTATAACCACTGATGTTTGCATATAAAAAATTATTTTGAATACATTTTTAGAATAATAGAAACGATTTAAATCCATAGTTCCCTTATGATTAAGAAAAAATCATTTTATATCATATAAATGAGATTTTTTTGGATATTTTGATTTCATTCACATATTATAAAAGAAAAATTTAAATATGGATGACTAGTAGTTCTGTAATGTTAGAATCCTATGATAACCCTAAAAATAATTAGATTTAAAGGATGTGTAGCCCCACGAAGATCAATTATATTTGAGTTAATAATATCATTACTTATAGATTCAGTGTTTTAGTATCGAATTTTTTTAAAAAATATTTTATATACTTTTATTGATATTAAAATTTCCCTTTTCATTTTTTATTCTATTGTATCTTACCCAATGAAGTAATTTTTTTATAAAACCATAACATTGTGAATCATATAATTTTTTATTAACCACAATCTGTGTTCCATAATAAGAACCAAATACTCTTTATAATATATATTCTCATCAAAATTTAAATTTTTATGGATAAAAAGTAGATATTATTATGTTACATAATTTCATTGAAAATACATATGAAACACATCATGTACCTGAGCTAAACTCAAAAAAAGTCAACCTAGTAATAAACATATCCCAATTTCTCATATATTTCATTGGGTCTAATGAACCATTTGAAAAATTGCCTTTTAAAAAAAAATTCCTTACACATTACTAAATATATATTTTATGGAATACATGATCACCTAAAATAAATAATATAGTCTATCTTATTTTTATTAGAAATGGTGTTTTTCATTATCTATGATAACATCATGTAGTAGTAACAATTCATGACAATGTAATATATCTATTATAATAATTATAATCCCAAATATATCCTTCCACCATCATCATAAAAATATTTTATAGCCTGAAACAATTTTCAATATAATACCTCAAAAAATACAGTTTTATACTAGGATGAAATCTATTATTAAATAAAATTAAACTAAAGAGATACCGTGATAGAAATTTCTATGATAATATTATTACCAAGACTCAAGAACATTATCTGATGTTTGTAATGTACACTCAATTATAAATCATATTTCAATAAAAACCATTGACTAAACATCATATAGTTATCATAGACATCTGATGTACTTTCTAAAATATTATTTTAAACTTGGTATTGTGTTTAGATATAATAGAGGGATACTCCATGTAACCAATAAATCCATAAAATAAAATTTCTTGAAATCTGATCAAATTACTTATCATATAGTAAAGGAATAAAATGAATTTATTTATTAAATGTTCAATAATAAACCTAATAACATTATTAATATGATATTTATTCGTTAATACCATAATTTGATCCATGGGAATGTTCTCCCATTTCCATTATTGAACATACAAATTCTTATGAATTCCCATTATTAATTTTCGTTTGCATTAACTCACAAATAAGTAAATCATTTCATGATTGAATCATCTATATTCTTCTTCATATTGTCTAACCCATATTATTTCTAATGGAATATACACATCATAGTACTATCACCATTTACTAATAATAATGATCATGTAGCTCATTTAAAATAAATTCCTTCATTAATTTGAAACAAATTAATACACAATTTTTTTTTAAATTTTTTATAAAATATTATTTATCCATATTAATATCATATAACATTACATTTTTTTGTAAGTAATAACTCTCTTACAAACTATTATACTTCTTTAATATAATTATTATTTATCTATAAGAACGATTACTATATAAATACCATTTTCAATAGTGAGGGAGTTCATGTTTACCCAATTCCATAGCCATATTTAATTAAATAAATACCCAAAGGATAATGATCTATTCATATAATCATTAATGATAAATTATCATTTATAATTAAGGAATCAAATATCATTTTTTATTTAAATTGATGATAGTAAATCATGATATGAGAATCCATTAATCATTCCAACTGTCATCCCATCCAAATGTATATCCATTTTGAGTACATATATAATTTAAAAATTTATGTACAGTATATATTTCACATTTTACCCAATATAAAATACTCATCTAATTTTTGGAATGAAAAAATTCTATAGTAAGTACAAGGTTAGTTGTTTTGGTAATTCTTCCCTTGGAATATTAATTTTCCCAATGAATATGAAATTACTGGATTATATTCCATCAAGGTACAACTACTTCCCTTTAAATAACATTTTTTATATATATAAAATTCCTAATTTATTATTGATAATGTTATCCATATATGATATAAAATTATTCATTTAAATTACTACAAATATTCATTAAATTCTTATTTATAGATTACTTTTAACCCAATTTATATAAACAAATGTAGTTGTCTAGATAACATAAAACATTTCTCATCATGACATCATTTGTAACCCAATATTTGAATAATGTTTTTAATAATAATGATATTTTTGTCCTTGTCCTTTCTCATAGTAAATTTGTATTATCTAGACTAAATATTCTTCCATGTTTATAAATAATATTACTAAGAAAATAATTATGTTATTACTAAAATTATCATACATTATATTTTACATTGATTTTATCATCAATTAATCTGTAAATAAAATTATTTCATTTATTCATATGATAAAAATTTATTTTGAAGTTTAATAAAATATTTTTGATAAAAATAACCTACAATTAATCAAAATAACCATAGAAAAATCTTTTCAGTATATCCATAAACACAACTGGTGCATAATGGAAATACCTATTATATAACAACATCCTCATAATAAATTCATCATTTACATTAATCATGTGATTATTAGACCTCTGATAAATCTTTAAAAGATTGTGAGTATGCTGAAGATGATAAAACAAATCCATCAATATGAGGAAACAAATAACCAATCCTAAAAATTATGTTATTTAATACTCTATAATCGGTACAATGTCAAATGGAACAAGAATTATTTTTTAAAAAACATCACATGAGTACCATAAATATAAGTGATAGGTTGGATTCAAACAATATCATGTAACTAATATAACTACCATTTCTATTCTTACAACATATTCATAGTCATTCTATAAGGTGGTTATAATGTTTTGATAGCAGTTGGAACTAAGTGAATAGTAATATCAACATCCAAATCCGGAATAATACCCAAAAGTATTCATGAAATATATCAATTTAATGATTCAAAAATGAAACATAATTAATTTTATAAGTTTATTTCATTTCAAAAATATGTTCAGGATAACTCTCACTACCATCATCGACCATTTTCAAGGATTTTTAATGTATTATATAAGTTATAAATTCATTCTTATATATGAATGAAATATATCTCAAAAAATTTAATATGACTTCATTAGAAGTACCGTTTATCTTACCATGAAAAACTACTGGCTATTCCACACAAAAAATAATACTAAACTCTAAAATGATCAAGAAAAAAATATAAGATAATCCAGTAACCTGATTACATAGTGATTTATATAATATGATATTTCCTTTATAACAACCCTAAAATATTTAAATAATTTTTTGACATTATTTCAGGATATATTTTTTTAATTTTATATGGAAGTTTATTATATATAAAAGAATTCATAGATCTCGAGTCAAACAATACATTGAAATAATCTAAATTAAAAAGTAACGTACATATCTGAAAATCATTTTTGGGGCCCGTAAATTATATAGTACATTAAAAAGGTATAAAGTTGCCACTATAATTATTATCTTGTAGATTCTCTATATTCGATACTATCTTTATACATACATTAGCATAATGTACCCACTAATTGAAAATAATTCATTTCACTACATTCTTATAATTACTGATTTTACCATTAATATTTTTCTTTTCATAAAAACCACGATCCATATGTCTAGGCATTCTACATAGGTAACACATCAAAAATTTCATAATATATATTCCAAAATAATTCATTCTACACTTATCAAAATAGAGTAATTTATTATTCTAATATCTTGGCATCATCGATGTATTGTTCCCCCATTCCTATAAATAGAATTAATTATTATCCTTAATGTTATAAAATTACACAAACTATGTCGACAATATATCATCAGAAAAAATTATTTTATAACAAATTTTGAACTCAGGTGTGACTATATCCCATCGTAAACATATATCTAATCGTGGTTAAAATAGATCAATTATTATAAAATGTTCCAGAATGAAATTCACCATATACCTAGGTAATATATTAAAATAATCATTATATGTGGAAAGATAATAATTTTTATTTTTATCAACTTTATTAATTAAATATCAATTTAATATCTCATAAATTTCTAAATACACATTTCATGGAAGAGATATTTTAATATAGTCCATTATAAAGTATTTTATTCTATCTTTTTTTCAAAGATAGCTTAATCAATTAGCACCATTGATTATGTTCATGTTGAAAATGATAAATAAAATGAGTTAGCTTCTTATATTCTAATCATCATAGAATATTAAATTTATTATTTATAAAATTAATCAATCAATCTATTTTCAATACTATTGATGTTCCGAAGAATTTTCATGGGTGATGTTTCATGAAATTCATTATAATTCTCATTTTACTTTTTGGTTTATTTGATCAGTCTCTATTAGGGATTCCACTATTAATAGACTACATCAACTGAGTAACCCCAAGTGTAAATGTTTATATACTAACAATTCCATGTGTCCAATTTATAAGGAGATTATCCACATGATATATTTGTACATTATCAATATTTGTTTTCCTCAGTAATAGACTATTTTGAATATATGTGGATTACATGAAGAAAAATCGTTTTAACAAAAAGGAATATCATGATCTTATACCATAAATTATAATCTCTTATGATTATCTATTAACATAATTCCACCTCTAAAGATATCTAATACATTCTTATAATAAAATCTATAATGACATGTACATTATTTAACACATAGTCATGCTTTATTATAAGGGGTTATCATTAAAAACATTCTAGGACCTTTTTTGTTTATAGATTTTTATAATTAAGAAAAAATCATAAGAAAGTAAAAAATTAACCATTATGTCAATTTTTCAACATGAAATTGTTTTTTAATATGCACTAGATATATTTAAGGTTACTCGAAAAAACAGGAACACTAACATTATTAACATTTCCAATATTCATAAGGCCTTGTCAAAAATCACATTATAACATGTTATAATTATGAAAATGATCATTATAGGACATAAAATAAATGATACAGATTACTCCATTAAAAAACAAGAAAAATAACTATAAATGCTGTCATTTTTCAAAGTAAATATATATCCTTAAATATCAAATAAATTTTGTCATGAAGATAAAATTATTAATTAATATATTTCCTAATATATATTATATTCATTCATAATGGGAAGAATATACTCATTAAAAATCATGAATACCATTATTTAAAAAAAATTATGTGTATTTATATTTTTTTAAAGGTTTTGAACATCATTTAATATAATATATTCATTGGAATAGTTTTTGAAATGAAAACATATACCATGTCATATATTTAGAAAATATTTTGGTGGAAACCTTTGAAATTATGCATTTATTAACCTTTATAATAACACTTACAATTGAATTACCTAACTAGATAATAACCATATATCATTGGAGAAATATATCACTGAAAAACTCTTTTAAATTACCCAATTAATTAATGATATATATCATGTAGTCCTATTACTAAAACTATATTGGATTTATCAGTAATTCATTTAAAATTTTCAGGAACACTGGTATGCATAAAAATCATATATATTTTATGATTTTCATAAAATCAATTTGAATGCGCATTAGTCACATAAAAACACTTTTAGTATCTGATAACCATGAAAAAAATTCATTTCAATATAATTTATTTTATAAATAAATTTTCTTATAATATTTAGGGAATTATTTTATATCAAAATAACATTGGAATTATGAAATTAAAATTAAATAAAAATAAAAAAACAACACATATAAGAAATATATAAAGGATTCCTTTTTAACCCTTTATAAAAAAGTACAAAATAATTGGAAAATAAATTCATAAAACATTGGTTCATAATTAAAAAAATTATACAAAAAATTAAAGGATCCACAATATAGAATAAAAATATTTGTTTTGAAAACATTATGATTTTTAATAGGATATCCTTAACTTAATTTTAATCTTGTTTCTTCTGTTATCTAAATCCTGAATAATAATTATATATTATTTATAATGTTTCATAATAACCATTTTCGTGTTCTTTTAATCCTTATTATTAATTTAATTTCATTTATTTCAATTAAATAAATAGTTAATAAAATTTTTAATTTTATATTGTTCAATTTGGGGTTGTCTAGTTTATCACATGGAAAACTAAAATGATTAGTAGAATTTTTTACAAAAGGATTTGTTTAAATTAAATCATATATATTAATAATTTTATAGTTATCATATTTATATATTCAACAATATTTTAAAGCAACCAATTAGTTCTGTAATTAAAAAAATTAATAATACCATTTCATGGTGGTGGTAATATATCTGTAGGTATGAAAAAAATATTAAATTTTATATTTTGTGGAAGTGAACTAGGATATATAGGTTTTTATTTTTATATAATCATATAATATGTTATACGATTAGTATTTATTAAATATTTTAATCCTTAATACCAGTTTTTTAAGGCTGAGATGAAAAATAAATCGCATCACATCATAGAGGTTGTATTCTACATGAATTCAAAAGAGACAGTTTCAATATTTAAAATATAGAAAAAGTAAGGTGTTATGTGATTCCTATCTATTATATATTTTCCTAATAATTTTATAAAAAGATGATATATTCACTAATTCATTATTTATAACAATCCATGTGATACTATCAAAGATAATGAGAATTATCTCTTGATGGAGATGGTGGTCTAAAAATGCGCATGAGTGATGGTTTCATTTCCTATAGAATTGAAAGGATATATAAAAGGGTTACTTCATCAATATAATGACATATAAACATTGTGGATATTCTGATTGTATTTTTTTTGGTTACATCATTGTGGATATATAATGAATAAAAAATAAATAATAAATATGCTAGTTAGGACTCATACCTCCTCCTCAGATATCTCCCTTTAAATTTCAACATAATATTTCTTTAACTGTTAATCTAATAATAAATGACCTATAATAAATATTTATGGATTTTTGGGATATATTTGGGCATGTATAATCTAAAATATAGTTCCCATAAGTTTTGTGGAAGGGAATATAGGTGGTTCGATTTAATGAACAGGGTAGTAGAACACTTGTAATATTTCATTGTTTTTAATTTAATATATATTTTTAATAATCAGAATGTTGATAAAGAACTATAAAATATTGGAGATAAGGTGATAGGATTGAAATAAAATAATCCAATAAAAATGACAATATTATTTTTTGGACATATCAATTATTTATTTAAGATAATTAACATGATTTACCCATTTCCCTACTGTCACATTATCACGACCTGTCCTCTGGGACCCATGTCATGACTACCCCAAACCCGCCTTCTATAGGTGAAGGGTTGGCGACTAGCACCAGAAAAGAATATCCCTAATACCCGGAAGGCATTTTCTATTTAACCTGCAACTCTCAAAATCCATGCCCACATCATGATACACACAATGTAAACTATATAGTAAAAAGATTGTGTACAATAATCATAGGAACCAGAATTCAATACCAACTGGAAGAGTATATGTAAAACTAAAAATAGATCCTGTGAACAACCACCAAGGATCCTACCTGAAGGGTAGGTACCCCTCCCGAACAGTTGTCTCTACGGTATGCCTCGTATAAATTCCACCTCCAAGCAACCTCCAGTCAGGGTACCCTTGACATCAGTCAGCATTGTCGATGGTCTGCACATAACATAACAAGGTGCGGGCTTAGCCCTTGCTGGGGTGAGTATAACAATTCTCGGTAGTGACCCCGAGACCCCCTAAAGGTCACTCCAAATATACAAATGATAAACCACAATGAAATAACATAATCACCAATCATGTATACAACAGTAAACCCTCCTTAAGTATGTGACCATAACTATACCTATGTTTTCAAGTATACCTATCACATTAGTGAGGAAACACAATGCCCTACTCTTTAGCCAATAACTCAATTGTTCCAAGAAGGAATGAATACAATGATGGTATCACCACAATGGTATTTAAGTGAAAGGTAACGCCACATAGACGAATAACTTTAAGGTTTCACCACAATGGTATGTACCCCAAATTTAATTCCACACAAATAATATAACAAATTTATCACCACAGAAAAGTGTACCACACAGGTAAAGACTCATATCACACTAGATATAACCTATGAACAGAAGTATGTATGGATAGATATATAGCATGGTCATCTTACTTTGTTGAGAAGATCTTTTGTGGACCACACAAGATCGAAGATGACCCAGAAATGATCAATAATGACCCACACAGGATCGATGATAACCCAGACAGGATCAGAGATGACCCATGTACGTTTGCTGAATATACCAAAAATGTGATCAAAAATTTATTCCAGGCACTCTGGGCCTCAGAATCAAGGACCTTCAAATTTAGAAGACCTGTGATATTTCTATATAAGTTAACAATGTTCATGGAAAAAAATCTGGGTCTTTACATTCTTTCCACCTGAGGGCTTTGCATCCCCGAAATCCACAACACAAACTAGGGAAACTAGTGGGGGTACTGTGCATTAATCTGAGCCCCACTCTCCCATGTGCTCTCCTGGAGGTTCTTGTGCTACCAACAAACATGTAGTATAGGTATCAACCACCCACAAATGAATCTTTTCTGTCCATCCACAATCTCTACTAGAACCTCTTAAAACGTCACCCCATTATTGATTTCCATTTCACCGAAGTCAATGGTAATAAAAAAATCATGAACAAATCTCCTCAACTGGGATACATGGAAAACATAAGGCACACGATGCAATAGAGGGGGAAGAGATAAGTTGTATTCCACCACGCCAACTCTGCTATGGGCCTAAAAGGGTCCGATAGACCACACATATAACTAGTCTCCCATATAGATATCCACAAACTTCGTCGAGGTGAGACCCGTACAAAGACATAACCCCCATCCTAGAACTCTAGAGGACTTCGTCTCCTATAATAAGAAGATTTCTTCCAACTCTATGCAATCTCAAATCCACTTCTGGATTATCTTACCCTTCTCTGTGGTAGCCTATACCAACTCTGGTTGCATGATTGTTGACTCCCCAGGGTCAATCTAGAATAGAGGTGATCTGCAAGGTTGGCTGTATTACCCCTCTAATTGTGCCATAATGATAGTGGACTGATAACTGTTGTTGTATATGAACTACACCATTGGAAAGTGATCCTCCCTACTATTTCTGCAGTCAGGGATACAAGAACGTAACATGTCCTCCAGGGTATGAATGGTCCTCTCTTTCAGACCATCAGTCTGACAATGTATGACACTAGTCAACCGATGTTTTACCTCGAAAGCCCCCTACAACCCCTTCCATATTCAAGAAGTAAGATATGCATCATAATCAAAGAAAATCATATATGTTTAACAATTATGTTGTAAAATCTCCTAGACATAGATGTGTGCCAAGACCACTACTGAACCCATCTCTCTAATAGTATGGAATTAGGCCGACTTGGTGTGTCGGTCAATGATCACCCAGATAGAATTATATCTCCTATATGTGCATTTATGTCCTGTCACAGTTTCCATGGAAATGCCATCCCACATCCACTCGAGCACCTCTAGTGGCTGAACTATGCCTGTTGGGACCTCATGCACTGCCCTCATTTGCTGACATGTTAGGCACCATGTGACAAACTCTTCCACTACATTCATTATTCCTGTCTACCAGTGCTGACGCCGAAGGTCCTACTACATATTATCCACTAGTCTTTATACTGCAAAAAGGGATGTATAAAACACCCTTAACACATTCTTTCATAGTTTCACAGGTACCATAGCATGCCCTCTGAAGATTATGGCATCCCCAACAACATCATAAAATCTATCAGGTTTCAATTTTGTGGATTTAAGTGCATGTTGAGCCTCACAGTCATTGTCCCCAAGATGTGCCTCTCTAAATCGTAGAAGGAGTGGTGGATTGACTGTAATAGGTTCATGATAATATCCTCAGTCTCGATCCACATAGGATATCTGCAATGAGTATATCTGATCTGTTTCATCACTCAAAAACTGTATACCAGATCTCCTGCTAAGTGCATATGCTACTAAATTCCCCTTCCTAGGTGTATAGACTATCTCAAAGTCATAGACCTAGAAGAACTAAATCCAAAATCGTTGTCATAGATTTAGGTCCTTCTGAGAGAAGATATACCTGAGACTCTTGTGATCAGAGTAAACTATAAAACAATTTCCTATTGTTTAATTTCTCTACACGAAGACTGATGATGCTAACTCCTGGTCATGGGTATCATAGATTTTCTAATGTTGTCTCATCTGTCGAGAACAACAAGAGATCACTTCATTCTCCTGCATAAGGACACATCCATGCCCGGTCACCGATGCATTTTTGTAGACTATATACCAAACACCATCCTCTGGTAGCTTCATGATGGGGGAACTCTTCAATCTCTTCCTTAGCATCTGGAAATGCCACTATCATCTCTCCGATCATACGATGTGTTTTCCATTATTTTTTCAATGCTAATAAGGGTGACACAAATATAGAAAATTTAGGCATAACCCTTCAGTTGTAACTGGCCAATCCCAAGAAACTCCTCACTTCCGCCACACTCTTAGGTGGCTACCAAGCAAGCCCAACCTCAATCTTCACTGGATCCACTGAAACTATTGCCTCTGAGATGATGTGCCCCTTGAAGTGACCTCTTGGAACTAGAACACGCACATCAAGAGCATTCCATAATGCAGGTGCTCTCGTAGTGTGTCCAGAACTAACTTTAGATGACAGGAATGTTCCTGCTATGTATCTAGGTATATAAAGATGTCATCGAATAAGACTACCAAAAGGTGATCTAGGTATGGTGGGAATATCATGTTCATGAGTCCCATGAACATTGCATGGGTGTTGGTCACTCTGAATGTAATAACCAATAACTCATAATAGCCATACCAATATCAAAATGTCGTCTTTTGTATAACCTCGTCTCATACCCTAAGCTGGTGATAGCCTAATGTAAGGTCTATATTACAAAATCATTGTTCTTACATCAGCTGATCACTGAGATCATCAATCCTTGGTAGTGTGTACTTGTTATTCACAATCACATGGTTTTGACACCGATTTACCACACAATGTCTCAAACTCTAATCATCCTTCTGGGAAAACAATATTGTGGCTGAACAAGGGGAAACATTGGTAGAATGAACCACTAGCTCTGAAATTCCTCTATATATACTCACAACTCTCGATGCTCCATGGGGGCCATCCGATATGTTGGTGTAGATATCAGTGTCATCCTGCGGTACAAGTTGAAATACAAGTCCACCTCTCTTTTAGTAGTTAGACCTGATATATCATCATAGAAAACATTAGTGTACAGGTCCACCACTAGGGGATAACATCTACTCTCAACATCAACCACTCTGAGGCTATGGCTATTCAATCGATGTATGATCAGTTACACCTTTCTCCAACAATTTCCATCATGAGCTGCAAAGGATCCCTTCTCGCCATTGGAGGAAATCCTTGTCCCATCCGTGCAGACACACCACACATTTCACCTAATATATTTGATCTGGTAATGGATTGTAGATAACCAATCCATACCCAAGATGATGTCTTAAAGCCTCGACACAAATACTAGAAGATCCCATCCGAAGTGGTCGCCTCCTAGAGTATGCTCTCACTTCAAGCACCAATGTGTAATTGTCGAATCTTCTCCCGTAGAAGACTCTAGCCATAAGGATCAAGCTAACTGGTCCACCAAAATCTATTAGCTCTGAACAATTTTCGTGGATATAAAATAGTGTCTCAGAGCTGTGTCTATAAGTACAACAGCTAAGGTGGAGCAGACAAAGATCATACCTTGTATCATCTCCATAGTGACATGGTTATTGGACTCAGCTTCCTAGATCATGGCTCACCCTTGTCCACCTGCCCCCTATGGTAATGCTGGACAACCTAGAGGTGGTGGCGGTAGAATCATGTATCGCCTCCCACCACCTAATGTACGACAATATCCACTGCCACATATGCATGTTACTTATTTTCCCCCTCAATCTAATCTTCACCACTGCACAGGAAGTCATTTGACCATATTATGGTAGTTATTATGGAGGGTCGGGCAGTTGAGAGACATATGACAATGCCCACCACACGAGAAACACTATCTACTCTTCACCTATCTCATTTCGTCTCAGGATCCCCACATGACCGATATAGTATCCTTTGGTCATCATCCTGTAGGTCTGGTCATCTTGGATCTTTGCATCATCTGACTTATACTAGCTGCAGATGACTCTGCTACATGATGTCCAGTGGTGGATCTCGCTGTCGGAGACCGCTCAACAAGAAATATAACCACAAAGAGTGCTCTCTCTAATAGCCTCTCCTACATTGGGATTCTCAGAGAAACCATTGAATCTCTAATCTCTCTTATGAGCCCCATCTCAAAGGTTCGGGCCCTAAATAAAGGGTCCCACACCATGTATGTGGGGAAGCGCAAGAAGTCAGTGATCCTTGATAAATACTTAGACACATTAATGATACACTGCATCATGTGGAGAAGCTCATGTATATGCATAGTGTGTAAAGTCGCTGGGATGAACTCTACCTTGAAAAGGATCTCAAATTCCACCCAGATGATAGTGACAATGTCGTGAACCTGAATCATCAAGATCCACAGTCAACCCATTTCTGCCTCAAAAAGACTGGCAGAAAGGATCACCATGAGATCAGTTGGTGTCCCAACCAATCGAAAAACTCTAACCACGAACTCCGACCTATCCTCAGCTATGTGTGGATATGTCTCTCCCTGGATCCTCGGTGGCATATAGCAGTAATACCCATGCAATGCGATCAAGAGTTGTACTCCCTCTACAGTTGTATCTGTTGGCATTGGTTTCCCAACGAGTAGTGGTGCTGCAAGTACAACACCTGATGGTATAACTACCAAAATGGTTCCCTTCATTGTAGCCTCATTGCTCGGTGGGATGCCATTGCGTACTATGCCTGAAACACTATTAGGGTGTCTATGTAGAGACATCTTGAATGAAAAAGGTGCTCCACAGTCAATAAGTTATACCTGTGTAGATGACTCAAAGTGAAAAAAAATAATTTCAGAAACACACATGTAATTAGTGTTTTCATGCACTCAGTAAAAAATCAGAATTCAGGGTCCTGGTGTATAGATACATCAGCCACCACACAAACACATGATTTCCCAGAGAGATAACCACACTCAAAACACTTAACACTATAGCTGATAAAAAAGAACAGAGTCCAAGTTCTTTGGTTGAACTGAATCCTCCAATGCCAATTTGTCACGACTCGTCACTCTAGTTCAGTGTCCGGACAACCCCAAGTCTTCCTTCCATAGGAAAAGGGTTGTCTACGGGCACTTGAATGGAATATCTATAAATCCAAGAAGGCATGGACCTTTTGACCAGTAACTCACACAATCCAATAACACAACAAGATACAAACACTAGGTGAAATTTATAGTAAAATGAGTGTGTATAGTAAGTAAAGCGGTCGGAAAACAAGACCAACTGCAAAGTAAAAGTGAAAATGAAATTAACTCATGACAAAAACCACAAAGGATCCTACATGAATGGTCTTTACAACACTTGAATGGTCGTCTCTACGGTATACCTTGTCAATGGTCCACCTCCAAGCAGCCTTCATTCTTGGTACCCTCATCCTAAGTTAGGGTTGTCAATCCTCTGCACTAGAAACACCATGGTGTTGGCGTAGCCTATACAGGGATGAGTATAAAAATACTAAGTAGGGTCTATGAGACCCCTCAAATGTCTCTCAAAATCCATAAAAAATAAAACACAATAAAATACCATAATAGAAATGCATGGAAACAACAGTCAACACAACATATATATATGACCCTATATATACCAATGTTATCAAGTATACCAGTCTCATTCATGAGGAAACACCAGGACCAACTATTTATCCAAAAGCTCAATAGATTCACAATTGAAATAAAACAATGAAGGAAACACCACAAAGTTATGTTCCACAAAGGAAGGTCCATATAGAAGAATACCACAAAAGAATCACCTTGAAGGTATATACAACAAAGGTAACACCACATAGAAGAATACCATAAAGGTATCAAAACACCCAACTGTACTACAATGGAAAAGACTCAGCCCACACCAGATATAAATTATGTACCTAATTATAGATGATTATCTATATTACCAAATCATCTTACTTATTCGAGAAGCTCTAATGTTGACCCACATAGGATCAAAGATGATCCAAACAAGATTGAAGATGACCCACATGGGATCTGGAGATGACCCACACCAGATCATTATGTGCTTACCCACAAAGGATCCTTGAAAGCTGATCCACATTGGATCCCAAGATGATCCACACAGGATCTAAATATTATTCATGCACAACGAGCCACATGGTTCTCACACTATGCAATCATTATTTAAGGAGGTTCTTCTCCTCAAGACATCAACTGATAATTCAACATACATGAATCCCCAATACGATGTTTCCCAAAGGTCTGCAACATCATAATTAATCCAACATGACATATGGTTCGTGAATTTTACTCCATGTTTATATGTTTTATGTGTTTATGTTTGGAGGGCCATGTTGGAATCGGGTTCGATCCAACCTGGTCGTACTCCATCTTTATCCAAAACTCATATGTAGTATACGAAAAGGACCATATCGGTCCATGGATTCTAGCACCATATACGGGTCATCAAATGGATGTCATCTTCTCATGTTATGGACAAAAAGGCGTATATGGGTATAGATAAGCCTATGTCTAGTCCAACTAGGTCGAAATGATCAGGTCTGACCCTTGTCCAACTTAGCCCCCTCGACGTCGCCTACTAAGTACAACACACTCAGCATGACCAGCTGTGTGTGGCCTGCTCGGTGCGGCCGACGCAGCTGGGTGTGGTCCGCCCAGCTGAGTGCGGTCCACCGTGGTGGGGCCCACCCTACCCTCACTGGTGGGAGGCTCTCACTGATATTATGAGGGGTATAATGTACCATTTAGCATGTAAATCCTAGAAACACCATGTGTTCGATTCCTATAGGCATGCAGGACCTACCAGAGTAGTCCTGCTAGACATGACACGGTGGGACGATAGTCTCGGCCGGCTCCCTCATTCGTGCACCACAACAGCGCCACTATCCTCCCGTGATAGGCTAACTGACAATAGCCCCAGTGCACCGCCAAGGCTCAATAGTTGTATCCTCTTCCTCTACTCCTAGTGTAGACATGTGTTGACCTACCTTCAATCAGCTGATCGGGTGTCGGTCGTCCTCCGGATATGCCGCATCTACAAAACCATGGTCATTCGTGTACCAGCCACCCCTAGGCGTGCTGCCCTCTCGAACCATGACCATCCAGTTTCTGGTTACCCTCCTATTCCACAGGTCACCACAACTTCGTAGTAAGACCGAAACATATGACGAATGCATATTCACGATCCTCAGGTGGATATCTTCGCATCAATATGTCATGCTCAATAAAACATTGTGTTTTTATAATTCACAATTATTTGGTGTTGATAAATCCATGATGAACATGTGAAGGAAAAATAGAAAAGATCATGGTATTTTGGCATTACACTAGCTATTTTTGTTTGGATATCATTTTTCAGAATAATGTATATGAAGAATCAACAAATATATAATTATCATATTTTAAAAAAATAAACCCCTTACATCATTTGTTCATTGGTGTTGGTCTGAGGGAGAAGATGATGATGCTGACGATCATCGCTCCTACAACATACTCATGTTCTGAGTTCTTGTGTCATCCTCATCGGAGAGACATTCTCTGTTGTTGGAGGATGCTCTCCCAAATGAATTCCAAATTCTCCACTTTTCCAACGATCCCCCACCCCGTGAAGTATGGAGCCAAATTAATTAAGTTCAAGAATTAGTTACTTGATTAATTAATGTTTTCACATATATTGGAGAAAACCAAGAGTTACAAGGTTTCATGGTCGGGTGGTCCACAGAAAATTTCAATTATAGGTTTCATAAAAAATAACATAAAAGTTATTTATTTTATATTTCATTTTCCCACAATAATTTGGAACATTAACATCAACCCCCAACCTACTGTGGTCTAAGTGAAGGTCTCCTTAAGAACATTTTGGCACTGCGAGTTATACGGTGTCCTTAGAATTCAATTTTGAGCACCAGTTCAACAGTTACAAATTGACGCTCGCTCGTTTTCTAAACATACCTAAAAAAAAGTCAATAAATTCATTCCGGGAACTCTATATCTTAGAATAACACGCCATCAATTTTCATAGACAAGTAATATTTTCATATAATTTATAAAAAATTACATGAAATAAAATCCAGGTCTTTAAACACATTTTTATCAAGTTTAATATTCATAAAAACTAAATTTACAATAGAAAAATTTAATAAATTTTAAACAATTAATTAAAAATATTTGATACATTTATAAATATTTAATTTTATTAATTTTAAAAATAAACTAATAATATAAGTGAAAAATGTTTGATGAAAATAGTTTTCTGAAAATTGGTTTTTAAGAATAAAAATGATCTTATACCAAAATAATATTTAATATTTATTCTAATTGAATAAAATATATTATTTTTAATTAAGTGGATAATTATTTTACTCAAAATCAAATCCAAAATAAAATTTGACTTTTAAATAGTACAAAATAATTAAACGAAATCAATGTATTCAAAAAATAGGTATATTCATTATTAGCTCAAAATTTAATAATATCCAAAAAATCCAAAAAATCCATATTAATATATATTTTTTATTTATAATTTAAATTTAAATATATATTTATCAAATTATTTTTATAAAATCATGAAATTTACATTTTAAATTAAACTAAATAAATCATGTCTAAATTTGTTTTGTTAAAAAATAATAATCCATTTTTCTATTGAAAAATTATATGAAGTGGTTTATAAAATTTTAATGAATCTGAAAACATAAAGTGAATAATTAGAAATACTAATGTTTATTTATTTATTGGATCACATGGTTTTTCACTATGAATACCATATTTATCCCCTTTTATCATATATTCCTTTAAAATGAGGGATGGGCAACCCAAAAATGGCCTTCTGCGTTTTATTCTCCCAAATCGAGAGAACTATTGTAACACCCCATGATTTTATGAAAAATATTCTTTTAATTTCATTGATGTCTTCTATTATACAGCACACCAATTATATCTTGTACTATAAGCAACACCATATTAGCTTGCAGTATACGCGACACTATTCTTGGATCGTGTTACACACAATTTCATGTTCATTTTATAATAGTCATTCTACGGAACATTGAGTGTGTTTATATATATATATTCAATGTATAAATGTAATATGGTCGGATTCTGTTATATGAAACAACAAAGGATTCTTGCACAACACACAACCCTGACTTGGCTTGCATTACACGTAATCACGACCTTTATCCATAGCGTGTGTTGTACGCAATACCGGGTTTTACTAAACCATGATATATTATTATAATATTATTATGAGCTAACTTTTATGAATAGTATTAACTAAATTTTGAATTTTATAACATTATTATTCATCTTAAACATTTTCTAGAACATGGTATAAAAGCAAAATAAATTTTTCGGGTAAAATAAGTATTTTTAAAAAAATGCACTTTTACCGCCTTTTGATGGCACACCCACCTTAAATCTAGTTTTTGACATGTTTATAAGTTCAAATTTACAAAATAAAATTATTCTTTGGAATCAGGATATAACATTTTACCTTGGATAAATTTTTTATATTATTCTCATAACTTTCATATTTTAATGAATAGTAAAAACACGCTATATTTTCATTAAAAACAACTTTTTTCATCGTAATAACTTATGGGGTTAAATTAAAATATTGAATGGTTTTAAAGTATAAATAGAATATATTTTTATCATTTAATATAATGTATTTCATTAGAATTGATTTTGCATTGAATTCGTATGTTAAATCAATTCAATCTTTTCCAATGTTTTAATCAAAAACCCGTTTTCATTCGACAACAGGATTAATTTTAATTTAATTAATGCAACTTATGTGTATTGAATTGGAAAAAATGGATTCCATATTTGGATTCAGTGGGTCCAAACTATGTTAATAGGCTACTTTTTTTTGGGAATTATGAATAGTAACTACGGTAAATATTATTTACCATAGTTAATGGTAAATCGGGTAATTAAGGGTAAATATAATATTATAAAATTATCCTAACACATGCCAAAAATCTATTGGATGGATAAAATAAGATCCATATAACCTAAGTGTCGGATTAGATTCATTTTTTGGACTTTTTACCATGAAAATAATTTAATTTTTATTAAAACCAAAGAAAGTGACAACATGCCACTCTCTTAAATCTTATAAGTATAATAATTTTAATTTAGTTATAAACATCATAAAACATAGAACATAAATAGTCTCCAGAAATATAATAACATTATCTACATCATGATAATTTGTATAGAAATTTTAGGAGTTAAATAATTGTTATTAATGGTGATACATTAATGATACAAAAATTATTTATTAAGTGGGAAATAAGTAATATAGTTTTTATTGAAATAATAATACCCATTAAAAGGCCCAAAAATCTAACAAAAACTTATATCTAGTGTATATCCACACCTTAAAAATCCAATGACCTAATATATAACCTTTTGGAGCCTTATAAAAGTGATAATGACAATTATATTATTTTATTTTAAATGATGCCAAAGTTGTCACCTTCATAATTTAAAAAGTATAATATTTTAAATATTGTGATTTTAAGATGATAAATTCATGTAAAAGTATAATTGTGAAAGGGAATAGATTTATATTCATCATCAAATTTTATTTTTAATTTTTTATCCAACAAATCAGTATATTAAATAATTATACAAAAATGATTTAGTAATTATTTTATTAAGAGATAAACCAAATAAATGGTTTTAAAAATAATAAAATAAATATTATATTAACTATTTAATGTGATCCACTAATTTTATAGATACATACGATCTTTAATGAATCTATTAAAGCTTTTAGTTCGAACATATCTTTTGTAGATATTTTATTAAATTCAAATAAATGAATAGTGTCAAAATTGACACTATTGTTATTTTATAAAAATAACATATTATAAAATTTTTTAAAAATCACAAAAATATTTAAAATTATAAATTTAAATTTATATGGTCTAAAATGTTATGAAGTAAACAATTATGGAAAATTCACAACAAATAAGTAATTATTTGTTCTAATTTAAAATTTAGATTTTTATTACCACAAATAAACATAAATAGATTAAATAACGATAAATCCAAATGAAAACGTTTAAAATAAGATCCAAAAATGTCTAAATTTGATTGGTTGATGTTATTAAACCTTATATCATCTGAAATTTTATTATGAGTCATTTATGGAGGTTTTTAGGTGGGGTTAGATTTATTATAAATTAATATTTTTAAGAATTCCAAAGGTGCCCCTCTACTCCCTTATAAAAGGGCACCTCCTCCCTCTCTTCCACACAACACATTGAGCCTTCACGCTCCGCCAACCCCTGACCAATTCTCTTCTCCAATTCCATAGAAACATTCTAGAGTTCCTGGTCTTCTTCAAAGACCAATTTTAGTTCCCTAAGAGGAGGTCTCAAAGAGGCGCTTCAAAGAAGAGGTAATTTCCGTTACCGATTCTTTCACCTTTATTTCTTCTTCCACTTATTCTTCATATGTTAATTCATTATTAAGTAATAATATCAGTATCACTCATATAATGATATGTTATTATAAGTATGAAACAACCCTATTTCACCATCTATCAATCCTATGGAAAACGAAATCACCGTGCATGCGTACGTACGGAATATCGTCTCCACGTCGTGGTGTAATCTATTTTCCACCACCACCATACATTGATGGGTATAATGGTGTAAATAATAACTATATATGATTATTGTAAAGTTATATTTATTCATTAATATTATACATAGACTCCAATAAAATTCCACGATCATGGGAATGATATCATCGCTCGTGCGTACATACGGAATACCGTTTCCACGACGCGATGAGATTCATTCTCAATGAATAACCATTAATAAACGATTATAAAGAATATATAATAAGTAATAATGAAATATATGACATAATAATGATACTGGATTTATGGATATATATATATATATATATTTATGTCATTCAATTAATTCCATTCAATTCAATGAGGAAACAAAAACAACGTTCACGCGTTCGTACGACCTACCATCTCCATGATTGGTGTATTTCTTTACATTTATCGATTTATTATATATATGTATATTCTGAATATATAATATATATAAATCATGATTTACATTCTGGATTTAAGTAATCATGAGCTAAGTAATCATATGAATAATTACAAGTCAAAACACTGATGACAAACGAAACGATTTTACCCAAAACGCTCTTTAACATGGAATTTACAAAGGAACGGGTAATATGAAGTCATAAGTGAACCATATATGATATCATAATAATTAATATGATTTTTTAAGAAGTCAATAACATTATTTAAATCATTATACAGGAGGTTCGAATACGTACGAAGCATATCGGACCTAAGGTAAGGGATAATTTTGCAAATTTCATTTTTATCCGAGATTGCTTATTCATAAGTATTTACTGGGGTTATTTCTATCATCCATGACCATGTTTCATAAAAGTTTTTTCATGTATGTTTAATGTCCTTTTTACCCATTTTTGACTTTTACTACATGGTATGTAAGGAATATTTCTTTTGTTTAAATTAAGAGGTATTTTTTGACTTTTCCAGCAAAAGTAAGAAAAGAATGTTTTTCTTTTAACTTATACGGCACGAACAAATTTTTACGGTTTTATAAAGCCTTATATTCATGAAGCTTATTCGAAAAGATTTCATCACTATTTTCAACAAAATATCTTTCTTTTAAAATTTCATGTTGTTTTGTGAAAAGAAAATGATTTTGAAGAAGAAAGGATATTTTCATCAAGAATTCATTTCAAGTGTTTTATCAAAACCATTTTCCATCTATGATGAGATTATTTTAGAAGTGTATGTTTCAAGTATAATTTCTATATGATTTACATGTTTTCACATTTCTTATGATGAAATGATATCCATTTGTTTTATATGGATTATGTTATGATGGAATGATGTTTTTTAAGCCCATTTTATTCTTTGTGTTATGATGAATGTTTTATGTTTATTTTGTGGCACACGTAAGAATGATTTCATTATGATATGGGTGGGACCTATATCTCCCTCCAATAAATTGGGGAAAGATTTATATCTCATTAGATATACATGGCTAGAACGGTAAGTTAATCTTGTTCAGTGTTATGGGACTGAAACGAGGAGTGAACTCGATTCAGAAAGGGACTTTGACCACTATGATGGTCTTGGCAGCAATTCCTTGGCTACAATGGAAGTCATGACATGTGATTAATGTTTTCCACAATTACATGTTTTATTCTCAAGCTTTGGATGTTTAAACATTATGTTCATGTTTTTAAGTTCAAATGTATATGGTATGCATTATTTTATCCATGCCTACCCTTAATGAGCATTTGAGCTCACCGTTATTATGTTTTCCTTTCCCCAGGATATAAATAATGGTTGTACGTAAGAAAAAAAGGTGGGTGATCTTTATGGGAGATGTTGAAGATCTTTCACCACGATTAGAAGATTACGTTCCATGTTTCCAAAGACACTAAACTATTACGATCCTTGTGTGTTTGTTTTTGTTATGTATTAAGTATTCCGCTAAATTAATTTAATGCCCATGTACGTCAAGAATCGGGTCTCTACAGTTGGTATCAGGGGAAAGGTTTAGTCAACCATTGGAAACTAGGATGTGAAAATGTTAGTGACATCCCTAGAGATATTTCTAAGGTATGTCTAGGGATGTACCTAAGGATAAGTATATGTATAGGATATAGTCCTAGAACTACGGTAAATATATTAGAATTTAACATAAGATGTTAGATATTGTGGGTGCTCCCCCTTTACTATGTTGTTTTCCCTAGAATGATTTTTCCCTCTCACACTATTCTTTTTGGGTTTTAGAAAATCACTGGAAACAGGAAGAATCATGATAATGGAGGATATGACATACAATGGAATGATATTTTCATGAGAAACCAAATGAAACGGGATTTGGAAGTCCAAACATCATTATTATGCCTAATCAAAAATCTCATAATATGATCAATAATCTCAACTTTGGTAAGTTTCCCGACTCATATAATAAGAGAAATATGGAGTTTCATGATGATCATAGTGGAAAGAAAGTTCAATTTTCCTCATGTAAATCATGTGGGAAGAGGCATCGGGGAGATTGTATCCAAGGAACTGGTAGATGCTTTGGGTGTGGAAAAGAAGGACACAAAGCCAGTAAGTGCAATGGAAAAGGTTCAGTTAACACCATGGATGAGGATAATGGTATTTCTACGACATCAACAATGGTTAAATGTTTTAAATGTCGAATGTACGGGAATTATGAAAACCAATTACGTAAGGGAAAGTCTCATGAAGAGAATCGGTACGGTCGTATGGGAAGTATTTATGTTGATGATGATGAAGAGACTACAAATGATATGTGAGATGAATGAATTGTTGAAGCTCGGTCAATGGTTTAAGAAGGTAGTAGAATGATTACATGTTTATAATGTGTAATGTTGTATAAGTAATCTCATGGTACTATGGAATAAAGAGACATCTAAGTATTTTTACACTATTGTCTTTCCTATGTTTTGAAATTGTATGATTAATGGTACTATTTTTTGAAACTAGATGATAGGTGCATAATGAAGGGATAAGAAGAAAATTAAATGCATGATAGTATTCATGAGCTCATGGCTGATATAAGGAGAAGGATATATCATGGTTTGAGTATATAGAATTTTTTAATTTTGGTATGTGGAAAGAATTATCTTTTGAAAGCATTCATGTTTTCACTAAGATTCAATGAGTATTAATTTTTTCAAGAGAATTCATGATTAAGGCCTTCAAATGTTTGGAATGTGACCAACAAGACATGTCTTCTGATATATGGGGATCAACGATGGAATTGACAGGCTTGTTATATGAAATCTCTGGTAATCATTTTCAATATAATATGAGAGTGGAATTCAGTATTATGGATAAGCCTAAAGATTGGAATGGATTATGTTGGACATAAGTTAGTATTGTTTGAGGATAGAAGTTTTTTTTTATATTATTTATGGGATATTATAGTAATGTTGTTATTGAAAAAGGAAAACCTCCAGGACGGGCGACAACCCATCGCGTTGGACAAGGCTATGGTAATTGAACCCACAACCGAAGTGCGACTGTCCTTTATTGCCTACCACTGGCATACAGGAAGTCCCTATTTAGTAGATACTAGTTTTATTTTATTAAGCAGTATGATATATGAATTATAATTCCATTTTAGGAACCATATATGATTAATCTCAATATAGATCGACTTATGTATATTTAATAACTTTTTCTAACCTTTTGTTTGAGACAGATGGAATGACTCGTCATTCTATCACATGAACTTCTTACACTTCACAAATAACAAATTCAACTTCATTTCATTAAGAGATTAAGTGTAAATTGTTCAAGGAACAAACAACTGTGAGATTGTACCAAAATAAAGTAAGTATTTATTCTAATTCCAATTCTTCAACTTTAGGGAAATGATCTTAAAAACCAAAAAAAAATTCCTACTGCCCTTATATCCGATGAATCAGACGGTACCCTAGATAATTACAAATTTATGTCTTTGTGATTGTTGGTTTTTTCATAGCCATGTCCTCTACCACTCTCCATCAGAACTTGATGGCCAGATTTTACTTCCATATCCATATTTTCACCTATGTTCTCCTATATGGAATCCCAATGATTAGTTACATTGGGTAATCGTTTCATTTCATGCTTTAGTTTTTAAAAATAATTTTTAGTATTCCTTTTTACGATGTGGGTTTCTATGAATAGTAAATGATTTGTAACACCGACGAATTTCGAGGGAGAAATTCATTTTAAGGGGGGTAGAATGTAACACCCAATTATTTTAAGAAAAGTATTCTTTTAATTTCGTTGATGTCTTATATTATACAACACAACAGGTTTAGCTTGTACTATACGCAAAACCATATTATCTTGCAGTATACGCTACACTATTCTTGGATCGTGTTACACAAAATTTCATGTTCATTTTATAATAGTCATTCTACGCAACATTGATTGTGTATATATATATATATATTCAATGTATAAATGAAATATGGTCGGATTCTGTTATATGAAACAATGAAGGATTCTTGCACAACAGGAAACCCTGACTTGGCTTCCATTATACGCAATCACGACCTTCATCGATAGCGTGTGTTGTACGCAATACCAGGTTTTACTAAACAATGATATATTATTATAATATTATTATGAACTAGACGTTATGAATACTATTAACTAAATTTTTAATTTTATAACATTATTATTCATCATACACATTTTCTAGAACATGTTATAGGAACAAAATAAAATTTTCAGGTAAAATAAGTATTTTTAAAAAAATGCAGTTTTGCCGCCGTTTGATGGCGCACCCACTTTAAATCTAGTTGTTGAAATGTTTATAAGTTCAATTTTAGGAAATAAAATTATTCTTTGGAATCAGGATATAAAATTTTACCTTGGATAAATTTTTTATATTATTCTAATAACTTTCATATTTTAATAAATAGTAAAATCACGCTATATTTTCATTAAAAATAACTTTTTACATCGTAATAATTTATGTGGTTAAATTATAATATTGAATGGTTTTAATGTATAAATAGAATATATTTTTACCATTTAATATAATTTATTTCATTATCATTGATTTTACATTGAATTTGTTTGTTAAATCAATTCAATCTTTTGCAATGTTTTAATCAAAAACCTGTTTTCATTCGACAACAGGATTAATTTTAATTTAATTTATGAAACTTCTATGTATTGAATTGGATAAAATGGATTCCATATTTGGATTGAGTGGGTCCAAATTATGTTAATAGGCTACTTTTTATTTTTGGGAACTATGAATAGTAAATACGGTAAATTTTATTTAACTTAGTTAAAGATAAATTAGGTAATTAATGGTAAATATAATATTATAAAATTATCCTAAAACATGCCAAAATTCTATTTTATGGCTAAAAGTATACCCATATAACCTAAGGGTCCGATTAGATTCATTTTTTGGACTTTTTACCATGAAAATAATTTAATTATTATTAAAACCAAAGAATGTGACAACAAGTCACTCTCTTAAATATTATAAGTAAAATAATTTTAATTTAGTGATAAACATCATAAGAATTAGACCATAAATAGTCTCCAGAAATCTCATAAAATTATCTACATCATGATAATTTATTTATAATTTTTAAGAATTAAATATTTGTCATTAATGGTGACACATTAATGATACAGAAATTATTTATTAAGTGGGAAATAAGTAATATAGTTTTTATTGAAATAATAATTACCATTAAAAGGCCCACAAACCTGACCAAAACTAATTGGTACTGTATATACATACCTTAATAATCCAATGACCTAATATATAACCGTTTGGAGCCTTATAAAAGTGATTATGAAAATTATATTTTTTTATTTAAAATGATGCCAAAGTTGTCACATTCAGAATTTAATAAATATAACAATTTACATATTGTGATTTTACGATGATAAATTAAAATAGTAGTATTATTGTAAAAGGTAATAGATTTATATTCATCATCAGATTTTATTTTTAATTTTTATGCAACAAATAAGTATATTAAATAATTATAAAAAAATGTTGTAGTAATTATTTCAGTAAGAGATAAACCAAATAAATGGTTCTAAAAATAATAAAATAAATATTATATGACCTATTTAATGTGATACACTAATTTTATAGATACATATGACCTTTAATGAATCAATTAAAGCTTTTAGTTTGAACATATCTTCTGTAGATATTTTATTTAAATTCAAATAAATGAATAGTGTCAAAATTGACACTATTGTTATTTTATAAAAATAACATATTATAAAATTGTTTAAAAATCAAAAAAATATTTAAAAATAATAAATTTAAATTTATATGGTCTAAAATGTAATAAAGTAAACAATTATGAAAAATTCACAACAAATAAGTAATTATTTGTTATAATTTAAAATTTATAATTTTATTACCACAAATAAACTTAAATAGATTAAATAAGGATAAATCATAATGATAAGGTTTAAAATAAGCACCAAACATGTCTAAATTTGATTGGTTGATGATATTACAACCATATATCATATTAGAATATGAGTCATTTTTGGAGGTTTTTAAGTGGGGTTAGATTTATTATAAATTAATATTTTTAAGAATTTTAAAGGTGCCCCTCTCCTCCCTTATAAAAGGGCACCTCCTCCCTCTCTTCCACACACCACTTTGAGCCCTCAATCTTAGAAAAACCCTGCCCAATTATCTTTTCCACTTCCCTAGAAACATCCTAGAGGTCCTGGTCTTCTTCAAAGACGAATTTTAGTTCCCTATGAAAAGGTCTCAAAGAGGCGCTTCAAAGAAGAAGTAATTTCCATTACCGATTATTTCACCTTTATTTCTCCTTCCACATCTTCTTATTAGGTTATTTTATTATGAAGTAATAACATCAGTATGACTCATATACTTATTCTTTATTATAAGTATGAAATAACCCTATTTCACCATCTATCCATCCTACAGAAAACGAAATCACTGCGCGTGCGTACGTACGGAATACCGCCTCCACGTCATGGTGTAATCTATTTTCAACCACCACCTAACATGGATGGGTATAATGGTGTAAATAATAACAATATATGATTATTGTAAATTGATATTGATTCTTTAATAGTATACACACACTCCAATAAAATTCCACGATCATGGGAACGATATCCTCGCTCGTGTGTACGTATGGAATACCGTCTCCACGATGCGATGAGATTCACTCTCAACGATTAACCATTCATAAATGATTATAATGTATATATAATAAGTAATCATGAAATATATGACATAATAATGATACTGTATTTATGTATATATATATATATATGTATGTCATTCAATTAATTTCATTCAATTCAATGAGGAAACGAAAACAACGTTCATGCGTATGTACGGCCTACCGTCTCCATGAACAGTGTATTTCATTACATTTATCGATCTATTATATATATGTATATTCTGAATATATATTTTATATAAATCATGTTTTAAATTCTGGATGAAGTAATCATGATCTAATTAATCATATGAATAATTACAAGTCAAAACAAGGACGACAAATAAAACGATTTTACCCAAAACGCTATTTAAAATGGAATTTACAAAAGAACGGGTAATATAAAGTCATAAGTGAACCATATATGATATCATAACAATTAATATGATTATTTAAAAAGTAAATAACATTATTTAAATCATTATACAAGTGGTTTGGATATGTACGAAGCATGTCGGACCAAAGGTAAGGGATAATTTTGCAAATCTCATTTTTATCCGAGATTGCTTTTTCGTAAGTATTTACTGGGGTTATTTATATCATCCATGTCCATGTTTTATAAAAGTAATTTCATGTATTTTTAAATTCATTTTTACCCATATTTGACTTTTAGTACATGGTATTTAAGGAATCTTCTTTTTGATTACGTTACGAGGTACTTTTTGACTTTTCCGGCAAAAGTACGAAAAGAATGTTTTTCTTTTAACTTATACGGCACAAACGGATATTTATGGTTTTATAAAGACTTATTTTCATGAAGCTTCCTCCAAAATATTTCATGACTATTTTCAACAAAATATCTTTCTTTTAAAACTTCATGACGTTTTGCGAAAAGAAATTGATTTTGATGAAGAAAGGATATTTTCCTCAAGAATTCATTTCAAGTGTTTTATCAAAACCATTTTCCATCATAGATGACATTATTTTGTACGTGTATGTTTCAAGTATAATGTCTCTATTATTTACATGGTTTCACTTTTCTTATGATGAAATGGTATCCATTTTTTATATGGATTATGTTATAATGGAATGATGTTTATGATGCCCATTTTATTCTTTGGGTTATGATGAATGTTTTAAGTTAATTTTGTGGAAAAAGTAAGAATGATTTCAATATGAGATGGGTGGGACCTATATCTCCATCCAATGCATTGGGTAAAGATTTATATATCATGACATAGACATGGATAGAACGATAAGTTAATCCGGTTCAGTGTTACAGGACTGAAACGAGGAGTGAACTCGATTCAGAAAGGGACTTTGTCCACTAAGATGGTCTTGGTAGCAATTTCTTGGCTACTATGGAAATAATGACATGTGTTGAATGGTTTCCACAATTACATGTTTTATTCCCATGAAATTTTATCATTCTTAATGTTTCATTATGATCTATGCCTTACATACTTCCATGTTTTATGGCATTTCTCAATCTTTTGATGTTTAAACATTATGTTCATGTTTTTATGTTCACATGTATATGGTATGTTTTATTTTATCCTTCCTTACCCTTACTGATCATTTGAGCTCACCCGTTTTATGTTTTATTTCCCCCAGGATATAAATAAAGGTTTTAGGTATGAAAAAAGGGGATGATTTTTATGTGAGATGTTGAAGGTCTTTCACCACGATTAGAAGATTACGCTCCAAGTTTCCAAAGATACTAAACTATTACGGTCCTTGTGTGCCTGTTTTTGTTCTGTATTATGTATTCCGCTAATGTAATGTAATGTCCATATACGTCAAAACTCGGGTCTATACAACTATACTATTTTTAAAAAACATCATTGCCCGACAATTATGGGTACATATCATGTGATGGTTGATGAAACCTCTCTTGGATCAAGCTGGTCATCATGGATACATCTTATGAATCATCATATTATACCCAAAATCTAATCAGACATTATTATCTATTTTTTGAGTTAGGGATCTATACGGGTTTCAAATATGGTGTAATAACCAATCATATCATCATTAGTGAATTCATTCCTATTCAACTCAATATTCCATGCACCTCAAAATGGAAATCCTATTATATTTAATCTCCAAATTTTTACTCATGGGTTATATGAAAAATAGATCCAATCATGATTCATTATTTAACAACTAACAGACCATAGTTTGGTATCTATATAAAATCATCCAATCCCCTTAAATCCCAAAACCTATGATCACTAGATTCATCTTTTCGTATGAACCAGATAGGTCACCCTTGTATATGCCCCAAGTATCCCTCACTAGTTGATATCCATCGTATGGGTTGGTCATATTCCTTTCATAACTATAAATATACTATAAGTATAAACACATGTGGTAATAATATGTGATGTATTTCACATCCATAAATTATTCCTTCTATTTAAACACAATCATGTTAAACACATATTAGTTGAAAAACCATGTGTATTCTTCAACACACGCTCAAAAATCCATATTCTGTAAGAGTTCATATTATAGGAGGGATATTACCTAAAAGTCCACTTCCTTAATTTCAAATAATCATCATTATATGAATAATTTCCTCCCATTTCTTTTAATAAAATTATATAATGATCTATAAATATTCAACCATGAAAAATCCCATTTATGTCTCATTTTATATCTCTCTTAATGAAACATATGTTCTTATCACGTGATGATAAATTAAATGAACCAGTCCTAACATGTTACATTAATATTTTTAACTCAAACTATATGAAATTTTATATTAATTAACCAAGATACATATGATAATGAATTCCAAAAATTTCTATGTATTTCTTTTGAAATAAAACATAAACTATTCGATATCTTGTTTATATGTATCCCTAATTCTAAATATACACATTATATAATATAAATTTATAAAAAATACCAATGTATTGTTTGGTAGGAATAAAATTAAATAAATTTCGAAATACATGCATATTGGTAATAATTTATGGATTATTTATCAATTTTAAAAAAATCATTTAATGACTAAAAGTCATATACTTACATCGACTAATTTTCAAATAAGTAATATATTTATTGTTAAAATTGTATATTGATCACAATTGAAGTCTAATTTTAATATTATATTTGATTAATATAAATTAATACATATATAACCATACATAAATTTATATTTCAATCGTTTAAAATGAAGATAAATTATATAATTTTAAAATTGTTATTTTTCAGAAATGTTTCTTTATATGAAAGATGTAAATATATCTTAATAAATTAAATGATTAATTAATGATTAATTTTTATTGAATAATTCAATATATTATATATTTTTAACACCATGATATTTTTAGTGTATATTTATTTTTAAATAATATTTATGCTTTTCTATCTTTTTTCACACAGCCCCGAGTTTAAGAGAACAATGATACAATATTAGAATATTAATATGATTATTATTAACTAATTGTAACTATAATGTATTAATTTGAATAACCTTTTTATGAAATATATTTATTAATAGGATATAGGCATATAAGTTTTGGTAAAGTCATTTTATTTTCATAAAGATGATTTAATTAGAAAACAATTTTTTTTGCATTGTAGGAGAAAAAAAATATAATTAATTTTTTCCATTTTATAAAATATATTACAAATAATAATTGATATTTTTTAATTCATCATTTCTAAATTATATTAGTATGACTTTTTTATAATTTGATAAAATTAATGATATTTTAATTAATTGTTAAAAATACAAATATATACTAGAGTCATTATTTTCATTTAAATAATTTAATATTTAAAATTCAATATAATACTATTTATAAACTATTATTACTTTATTTTTATTATAAATAATCTAAATTTTTATCATTATATTAATTTTATGCATGAATTTCATATAAATAAATTTTATAATTAAAAGCGAAATTTTTTAAAAAATGTTTTTGTATCATTACCAAATTTAAATATAAATTATATATGAGATTTTGTGTTTTTAAATTTTAAAAAATTATAATATAATGTGAATCATTTTTTAAAATTTTAATAAATATATACACATTTTTTCAAAATGAATAGTTACATTTCTAAATTACTTTACCATAATTAAGGGTAAATATGGTAATTAAGAGTAAGAATTTAATTCCGAAAAGTTATAAAATGACACTAAATGTTGTCCCAAATCTATTTGATGATTAATTTTCCAACATAAGCATCCATGTATCTAATTTATTATCAATTGTAGCCACTTAGTTTACAATGAGTCCCTTATAGTATTTTCTTTTAAATAATGATAATCATCAATCAAAATTATATTATTAATTATGTAAAGCCCTGACCCTAGTTACCCAGAGTCGGTGCATTATTACCTAACATTGGAATAATCAAAAGGAAATCATGTCTCGAAAGACCGATCAGTTTAGTAGCCTTGGAAACCAAATTCATTCATATGATCAACATTAAGTCATGAAGTGAAATACAACACAAATATATTTCATTAAGAACATCCATGCCTCCTAGATTATTCCTGCAGGTCAGTCATTACTAACTTCTTCATATCCTAGGAAAAATAAAAATTTTAAAGGGGTGAGATCAAATGATCAGTAAGGGTAAGTAATACTTCATAAAATGACTTAAATATTAAGCATGGTAAATAATTGAAACCACATGCCCTTACCAATAATAAAAATGAATACTTTTATAGAAAAAAATATGAGATGAGTATATAATTCCTTAATAAAACATAATCATGGGTATTATTATTGTCAAATTACCACATGAACCATAAATATTATTTCCATAATGAGGGAATGTATGATGCCACACATTCTGAAACATTTTGTCAAGGCTTTGGCAAAGAAATCTAAAAATTATTAAGGCCTCGTCCAAAACTATAAATCAAATTGGGAAAGGTCCTCGGCCAATTCCACTTCTATTTGTCTCATGAGACCTACCGATTCATCGAGTAGATATAGCAGGCTCCACCCGTCACTTACTAAGTCCAATACATTCCTCATATGAAAAGGATTAAACATATCATAATCATTTTTACTAAAAATATCATATGAAATGTCAATACATTAACCATAAACCATGAATAGTATAAAAATATCACATCCACAGTCAAACATATCACAAAAACATCCTTAAAATATGGATGTTTCGTATCATAATAAATCAAGTTCAAATAAACTAAAAATCCATTAAAGGATGTTGACATAGATGAAATAAAAACTATTTGAGAGAAATATCTCTTTTTTTTAATTCATATAAAGGTCACATAATTATAAAATAAAAAATTTACTTTGCAATTATCCTTATAAGCCTATAAGGAAAGCTTTTAAGATGTTATAATGGTGGAAAATAGCCGCACCCACCGTATAAGTTAAAAAACATTATTACCTTAATTCTGTCGAAAAGGTTCAAAAGTACCTTGTTTGAAATAGAAAGAAAGATTCCTTTATAAAAATGTTATAAGAACTAAAAAAGGGTTTAAATAACTTTAACCCATAGTCTATAAAATAGTAATAAATATTTGAATTACATTATTAAGAAACATGGATGTGGATGACAAAGAGGTCCCAGTAGATAATTACGTATAAATAACCTCGGATAATGAAGAGATTATGAAATAATCCCTTACCTTGTACTTTTACTTGGTTGAGGGTAGTTTAAACTCCTCTATAGTGGTAAAATAATTGTTATATAATTGTACCAAAATCATATAAATTTATATAATATCATATATGATATTTTAACATTGCTTTGTTAATAATATCTTAGTATTATTGCAGTTTTGGGTGTTAACATACATATTTTCTTTTATATGTTTTGTTACATAATCCTTGTTTCTTATGGATAGGTTATATCGTAATCACATCCAGAATTATTTCAAGTCCACAAACATTATTATTAATCATCAAATGAGAATTAGGCTCGAATTGATACAATGACGAATGAATCACATCGCTTTCATGGAGACGACAGTCTGTACGTACGCACGAGTGACAATATCGTTCTTTTGATATTATAATAATATATATTTCGATGGTATATCATATATAAAGAATAATTATCATGTTATATTTATAATTTACATGAATTAAACATCATTATTATACCCATCCAAATAATAGTGTATTGAATAGCATTTACACCACGACGTGGAGACGGTAAGCCGTACGTATGCACGTATGGTGACATGTCATTCAAAGGATGGATAGAATACTGAATATGGTTGTACAATATTTATAATAAAATAACATTATATATTAGATACTGTAGTTATTGTTTTATAATTTAAATAACAAAGAAAGAATAAGTTGAAAAAGAAAGGAACTTGAAAGAGGGTTGTGAAAACGTTACCTCTTTTTCGGGTTCTTCCTTTTGATTTGATCAAAAGGACTCCATAATATGGCTTTCTGATCAAAATAATGCCTCTGTGTAGAATTTATTGATTTTGAGAGAGTATTTGAGCATGTTTTGGACGAACCAAAAGGATTTTAATGTGTGAATTAGTGAGAAGGGGGAGTTCCCTTTTATAAGAGGGCTGAGGGGCACCTTTGGAAAAGCAGGAACGATTTTTTTATAATAAATTCATATTCGGTTTAGAATAACTCCAAAGTGGATCATTTAATGGTTAAGGTGGGAATATGTCAAAAAAACTCATCCAATATATTTTAGATAGGTTTTGGTCATTATATTAACCTTATCTTTTAGTTTAAACACTTTGTTAATTAGAAGGACATTTACCAGGTCAAATTATATTTTTATATTATATAATTAATAATACCATGTACATCCAAGAGACCCTCAATTGGTCCATTGATGATACACATGTCCTTATATATGTCTCTTGGATGATACTTAGATTTTTAGGATTTCAATATCAATTAATAATATAATATTTGTTTTTAAATACTCTTTTATGTCAATTTTGACATTATTCAATAATTGATTTTTTTCAAAGTCTAAACAACTTTATTAAATCGAAAAAAATAATTTAATCAATCAAAAAATGTCATAGTAAGTAATAAAATTCGTGTATGTCATTAAAAATTCCAAATTATATTTAATTTAACATTTCTAATACCAATTATTTGATTCAATCATTAATAAGGAAAGCACTTTATCATTATTGTGTCATAAATAAATTTAATTAATAAATGTCTAAAAATGATAAATAAAAAACAATTATGAAGGAAATATTTCTATTTTATATTGAATATTTAATTTAGAAAATCCAACATATATAACCCTATGTAAAAAATTGTTTTTCTAAAAGATATATGCTTTATAATTTTTGTATTTATTTTAACTTAATTAATATATAGTGTCCTTATCACCTACATTTGGCTCCATGGGGTCCCAAAATTTACCCAATGATGCCCATGGTCGAACATGTGTCAACCATTAATGTTAGGACACATTTTAGGGTAAATTAGTATTATTATAATATTATTTTTTACCCTTATTTACCAGATTTACCCTATAACCATGTTAAATAAAATATTTACCGATGTAATTATTCAAAATTACTACAAATAAGAGTTTCATATATACATAATTTGGAAATCCTAATTCCAAACATGGAATCCATTTTTCCAAATTCAAAACACAGAAGTTCCATAAAATAATTTAAAATTAATTCACGTTGTTAAAACAAAAAGTGTGTTTTTAAGAGATTATAACTATCAAAAGATTGGCCTTTGTTTATGTTCGGTTTAAATGTGAAATTATTTTCACTGACAAATTTTGTATTAAATGTTAAAAATATATTCTAAATATATTTTAAAACCACTCAAAATCATAATTTATCACTATTAATTATTTATATTAAAAAATTTGTTTTTAATTAAAATTTAGTAATTTTCAGTATTCATCAAAATAGGAAAGTTATCCGAAAAGTACCAAAATTTCACCCTAAGCTAATTTCTATATTATGAATCCAAAATGAAGTCCATTTTATAAAATTTCAAGAAGTGGTTATTACTATTCATAACGGCTACATTGATTGGTCACGGTGTGTTACAATCTCAAAGTTGCGTACAACACATGCTACTGTGTTATTCGAAGAGAAGTGTACCGTAGAATATTGGTGTGTTAAATTCTCACCTCATTCAATAAATTGTGTCCTCACAATTTGAAATTAATTTTCGAAAATAAAAGGTTGAAATTCGAAAATATCTTTGTGGGAAAACCCACATCGGAAATTTGGTTAATCAAATTTAGTCATTATAAGAGGAAAAGGAAATGAAAGGGTCACCACCCAATCGTGATCTCAATTAGGAGAACATTGGTGGAAATTAGAGAAATATAATTGGAGGAAAAACGTAAATATTTATAGGGAGTGATTGAGTTCATTAATAACAAAAAAGTGTAGAATTGGGGGCCTTAAATCCATCAATCTATGATGATTTAAAATATCATCAGTTCAACAAAAACATAAGGTATTAGGATAACAAATTTTTGGTCTTAATATTCCTTCCCTAAAGTTCACGAATTAATATCTTCATAGAATAAGATAAATAAATATATATACATCATAAAAAGTAGAGTTTTCATCCTTAAACTAATTTCTATAACAAACTCATCTTTCACTCGAAAAGATTGTAGAACTCAAAAATATTTTATTTGTCCTAATCATATAAGGATATATACATTAATTTATAATTAATCTATTAGAACATAAAGAAACAACTTTATATACTCTAGGGACTTCACGTAGTCCACTGTTAGGCGATAAATCCTAATCTTGCTATGGTTGTGGGTTCGATTCTCACAGCTTTGTTTGACGCGACGGGTTGTCACACGGTCTGTGTGTTGTCATTTTTATAAATATCCAAAAATAATCTCAAATAGGAATTATCCAAAATACTTTTTTCCAATTCCTAAATTTATAAGAAGGAAAACACAATGAAGATCCTTTTTTCCACGTAATAATATGTGAACACCTTCATCGTGTATTCTTTTAAAACGCTGTAACATCCTGAATTACCATAAAACCTTATTAATTACAATTGTGATCCATTATTCCTTATAGAATACTGGATATACTCCTTCTATTAAAAAATGTTGTAAACTCCAAAAATTATGGATTATAAAATTCATTAATCAGTTCCAAGGTATTCAAGGATATGCAGTTAAATTTATCCAAATCAATAATGCATCATTCCAAAAATACTACCTCATTATCAAGACCATATTAAGGATTACCTTTCCTTAATCCAAGTATTTTAAAAAAAAGTGTATCATTCTATTAAGTCACTTTTTATTGAACTATATAACCTTAAGTCATTAATAAAATAGTACTGCAGTACAATCCTTATATATATCACATTATTCTTGTAACCAGAATATTATCTCCGAGTCCAAAAACACAAATACATTTATTATTCCTCTTCAACTGTAGTGACACCATAAGCATGGCCTTGATCCCTTGGCCTTTTCTAAGGTATGTTTCCTTGACGGTTATGAAATTCATTGAAATAATGTCCCATATCCCTACAATTGTAGTATTCAACAACGATAGCATAATTATTTCCTTTACGATCACCAGCTAAATGGCCCTTCTGTCCACATTTGTAGCGCACTACTTTTCCTTTTCAAAAGGCACCATGGTGTTTCATTCTGCAATTGTCACAGTGTGGAAATTCAATTCTTCCCTTCTTATCTGTTTAATTATTTCCTTTCTCATAGTGTTCAACATATCTATTTTTCTCTTGCTTTGATTTAAAGTCATAAGACTTAGATAATTCCTTTTCTGTCTTGATTTCACACGAGAAAATATCTTTATATGATGAGAAGGATTCTGATACTAATTCTCGATGGATAAATGGTTTTAACCTTTCAAAGAAAGTATCAATATTACTTCTTGGGTTACGTATATAATCTGCACCATAACTCGCTAACCTTGTAAAGTTAGCCTCGTACTTCACGACATTCTCATCCTCCTTTTTCCTTAGACTGAGAAAGTGCCTTTCCATATCATCTTGATGGTCACGAAGAAAGTATTTTTCTAATAAATTATCATTAAATTATCTCCATTTAATATTTGATACTTCATCATCTTCTATTGTATTTTGAATCAAGGACCACCATTGGTCAGCATCTCCAGTGAGGCGGTATACTTCCATGACAACTTTTTCCCTTTCGCTACTCCCCAAAGCATGGAATATTTTTTCTAAATAATTTATCCATTGCTCAGCTACTAAGGTATTTGTTTTCCTATTGAATGTTGGTGGTTGTTGCCTCATGAAGCGATCTAACATTGATCCTCCACGATGCAGATCAGGGTGATTCATACGGGTTAGGTTATTATTCATAACCCGAGTGAGTTGTCCCAGTATGGTGATTAGCTGATCAGCACCAGTTGAATATCTAGCTCCACTATAATTATATTGAACATGAGGGAAATCCCTACATCGAGTTCGTGTATTAATACAATTTCCATTTCTTCCACTAGGCGCCATTTCTAAACAATGGAATAAACTAGATTAGTTTGTGAATCGAAATATATAATTTCATATATCTAAAATAATCCACATAATTTCACAAGATCATGGATATAATCCATAATCATAAAAAAAAATTCTTTGAGGAAGTATATACTCATAACCCTTCATAATGATTTGTAATGAAAATGAGAATTATCCTAAGCATTTCCCCTGGGAGTGTCGTAACCAAGAGTGCAGCAAGGCTCATTGTCGTGCATCGGTTTCTGTTTGAGTCTAGCTCAAAGCAATGTTTTCGGGTTTTACCCCTAGGTACATCTATGCTAGAGCTGCCTCTACCTGCTCATATCCAGAAAGGGATGTATTGCTCGAAAACTCACAAAATCTCTATAATACCAAAATTCTAGGATTTTCTTCTATACTAATCCTCAATGTCTATCTTAGGTATGTGTGTTCTAATAAGAGTTTATCTAAATCTAGTTTCAAATATTATTTCTAATCTTCCTCTGATACAAAATCTAATGCCACCACCCCAGTTACATAGAGTCGGTGCATTATTACCTAACATTGGCATGATCAAAAGGAATCATGTCTTGAAAGACAGATCAGTTTAGTATCCTTGGAAACAAGATTCATACATATGAGTAACTTTACATCTTGAAGAGAAATACAAAAAATATATATTTCATTATAAATATCCAAGCCTCCTAGATTATGCCTGCAGGTCAATCATACCTAACTTCTTCATATCCTGGAAAAAATAAAACATTTAAAGGGGTGAGCCCAAATTCCAAGTAAGGGTAAGTAATATAGCGGAAAGTGACATAAATATTAAGCATGGTAAATAATTGAAACCACATGCCTTTACCAATAATAAACATGAATACTTTTATGGAATTATTATCAGATGAGTATATAATTCCATAATAAATTATAATCATGGGTATTATACAAGTCAAATTACCACATGAACCATAAATATTATTTCCATAATGAGGGAATGTATAATTCATGACATTCTGAAACATTTTGTCACATAAAAACTAGAACATCTACCCCGCGTGATGCTAAAATTAAAGAGACAAAGGTAGGATCCCTACATCAATAGGTTCCGATCACAACTCTCCCCCGGATCAACCGTAGATGATGTCCGTCAACGTTCGTCACTTCTATCGGGTCCCGACAAAACCTCCTCGGGTGGATGTCAGAAAGAAAAGGCTGATGGAAAGTCAACAGATCCAAGATCAGAAGTTCCTCCTGGTAGTTACGATCCCGTGGCCACTGAAGTATCGTAAATCGGAGCTCGAACGAAGAAGTTAAGTAAGGAAGAGCCTTTGAGTCTCTTGAGAGAGCTCTGCTCAGAGGAGAGGGGAGGAGCGGGGTGAGTTGAAAGGAGGAGGGGACCCCTCATTTTATAGGCATGAAAAGAAAAAGTACATAGCATGTACTTTATGGATCAGGGCGTGTACTCGGTTCTTTCACACGGTCTCCATGCGTCTTCCAACACTGCTCCGCGACCATTGATTGGTCAACACACGGTTTGAGGGTAACACATACGCGGGGAAGGACTACATGGTGTGTAGTTTGGACACATGGAATGTACTCATTTATTGCACACATCAAGGACACAGCTCCAACACGGTACATGACCGTTGACTGGTAACGCGTACGCGGGGATGGACTACAAGGCATGTAGAACTGGACACACGGCGTGCATCCATTATTTCACACAGCGAGGACACAGCCTGCGACACTGGCTATACCCGGAAAGGGGGAACATGGCATGTACTCAAATTACATGGAGTGTAGTTTCAAAATTCAGGAAAGTGTGGGAAAAGTCCATTTTACCCTCCAGAACACTTCTAGACCTTCTTTTTGACAAAGTAATGGGCCGGAGAGGTCCGCGCCATTACATCAGATACCAATTAAAACATTCGCGTACCCAAGAATTCAAAAACCAACCCAGGGTAACCCAACAAGATACCTCTTAGGGTTCTCATTATAATAGGAAACAACTAACAAGCCTAATTATATGAGTTAGGAATTCCCTCTCCTATGTCGAGATATATTACGCATTAGGCGGCACTGACTCGCATGCACAAGTTTAATCGCATCCGCATTAATGCATCTTGATTAAGGACTGGGCCATCCCACTTCTATATATTAGGATTTTCCAACTTACACTGCCCCCAACACCGTAAAACCCACACACTGCCCAGACACATGGCTTGGGGAATTCCTTCTCCCATGTCGAGATATTATCTGCTTTAGGTGGCACTGACTCACCTGTATGGGTTTAATCACATCCACATTAATGCATATAAATTAGGGATTAGTTCTTCCCCTCCCCACATGATAGGGCTCTTCACGTACATTTAATGAAAAGAGGGAAAGAACATAGCATTATAAACTCACAAAAACAAGGTCCAGGCCCAAAAAATGAGAAAAAGAGCTCCAACAATGGAGTGTAATTCTCCCAACAAAACATAAAGGAGATAATTCATGAAAACCCAAACACATCTCTATCAATCCCTGGACCTGCTGGAGGTTCCCACTATGCTGCGTGCAACTGTCCACGCCCAGCTCCTCTGCCTCTCTGATGTCAACTAGGTGCCGTAGCGGTACGGTAAACAAAGATCTCCTAAGCCCAAGTAGTAAGGAAAACTCAAGGATTTATTTTTTCATTTTATTCCAATTTCTTTTCCAGAACACCCAAATCAAGTAAAACACAATCATGATGATGCATATACCTTCCCTAGGGTCTCTACCCTGCAATCAATGTAGCCCCACTTGGTCGTTCGGTAGGCTCAGAGTCCTTGCATCAGATCACGGGGGGGGGGGGGGGACCTAAAATCTCGTGTCCTAGGTGGTATTCCCTGGCCTATGTCATGCACCAAGATTGACTAACATTGTTGCACTACCATCCCATGCAATCCTCATGGTGCCTAACTCTAGACTCCATCCTATCTCTCAACCATCACCTCTCATACCATTATGTCACGACCCCCTCCCACCAAAGATGCCCCTCTTGAGCTCGCAATGGTGAAAGGTAGATAATCACCCCCGAGTCACGCCTCCAGTAGGCCCCGGTATGGTGACTAGAACCATGGGTATGAGTTTTCACATATATGGGAGGCATTACCATTTTTATTTATTTAATATTGTGAAATAGGACAAGTCAACCACCAAAAAGGAAAAGAACAAGTGTATAGAAATAAACCCAATCCAATCCCACATGCATGTTTATACAATTTTATAACAAGTTATAAGTAAAAGAACGCTCAAAGTACAATTCCAAAAGAAAAAAGGTACACCAACAGCAACAAATCCAACTGTCTGACTAGTAGGGTCCCGCACGGCCCTGGTAGTCCTCCTGGAAACCTGAAAGTAAACGTAGGGTGAGTAAACAAGTATTCTCAGTAGGGAAACCAAAATCTCTCGTGCACAAGTGGGAGACATCCTAATTTCCTGTGAGAACAACAGAAGAAACCTAGCAAGGAATTATATCCACCCAACCTCACCAGCCACACTCACCAAAACACAATCACAATAGGTAGTAGTAGTATAAGAACAAGAGTATTGGGTACCCCGCACCATTTCCCTTTAGTTAGCTGATCTTCCTAACGACGAACGTCCTAACGCTACCACACACTCCCTGCCCGCACACACCTGGGCCTCAAAACCATGTATCCCGCCCACACACACCTGGGCCTCACAACCACGTATCCTGCCCGCACACACCTGGGCCTCACAACCACGTATCCCACCCGAACACACCTGGGACTCATACTAAAGATTCTTGGGAAATAGTAGAACCTTCCCGAAGATTATTGGGCTAGAACCATCCTAATTGAAACCTACCCGAAGTGTCTTAGGTGTAAGGATGCATCAAGCCATCACAGCCTAGGGGAGAAGGAGGAAGACGTAGCTAGTAACTATGAAAAAAACACCCTCTCCCATAAAATGGGAGTGTGCAGCACTAAGTGCTCAACATGGGTGGGGTGATATAAAACAAAAAAGATACAGATATATATATATATACCAACCCCATAGCCCAACCTATGGATTCTAAAAGTAGAAAATTTGCACGTGCCTTGTCACTGCTACTACGAAGCATGCATACAACAAACAAAACCAAACCCCTTTAGGTGTTCACATTTCAGTAGAAATAGTTATTTAGTTCCTTAACTACTGGGCAACTATCCACAACTAACCACCCCAATCGTTCGTAAAACATATCCTTGCCATCAACAAAACATGTTAGAAAAAACATAACCAGCACAAGAAAGTCCCTCTTATCAACCAACCAATCCCATTGATTATTATTTCTGTTTCATTACCATGACCCACCATTTATTAACTCTTCCACTTTTATTAAATATTCACAACCCATAGCCTAGTCAAATTTAACCCCAGCCCTGCAGCCCCGCTGCCAACCACCATAACCACAACCGTACCGTACATCATCACCTCTTTAATACCATTTATTGTAGCCCCACTTCCCATCACCATCATAACATTCACACCAACCTAGAACAAATTCAACCGCAGCCCCGCTGCTCATCCAATCCACAACAACCAACATGTTAATTATTTTGTATAACCAGGGTGATCACACAAGGGTTCCAGATTTTAAACAGCCAACATTACGTGATTAACCAATTTCCACATTCCACAAGGTTTCCACCCATAAGAAAATCCAGAAGGAGAGGGAAACATTTAATTTCGTAAGAAAAGGCCCCCAACGACTGCGATTTTTCGTAGGCAGAAGCTCATTCAATTTCACAACATAATATCACAGGAAATAAAGTAACAGCAATCACAACATCCCATACCCGTTATATAAGACAGTTATTATCTTTATTAAACTGGTTCAAAAGTGTTTAACGTAAAAAATAGAACACCCACCATGCATGATGCACAAATTAAAGACACTAAGGTATGTTCTCTACCTCAACAGGTTCTGATCGCAACGCTCCCACAGATCAAACATAGAAGACGTCCATCGGCACCTGTCACTTCTGTCGGGTCCCGGAAAAACCTCATCGGGAGGAATTCGGAAAGCAAAGGAAAGAGGAAAGTCAACAGATCAAAGATCGGATGTTTTTCCTCGTCGTTATGATCCTGTGGCTGCTGACGGATCGTAAATCGGAGCTCGGACGAAGAAGTTAAGGAAGGAAGATCCTTCGAGTCTCTTGAGAGAGCTCTGCTCAGAGGATAGGGGAGGAGAGGGGTGAGTTGAAAATAGTAGGGGACCCCTCCTTTTATAGGTGTGAAAAGAAAAAGTACACGGCGTGTACTAGGTTCTTTCACACGGTCTCTACGCGGCTTCCAACACGGCTCTGTGGCCATTGAATGGTCAACACATGGTTTGAGGGTAACACATACATGGGGAAGGACTACACGACATTTAGTTTGGACACACTTCATGTACTCATTTATTGCACAAGTCAAGGACATGACTCCAACACGGTACACAACCGCTTACTGGTAACACGTACGCGGGGAAGGACTACACGGCGTGTAGAACTGGACACACGACGTGCATCCATTATTTCACATAGCGAGGACACAGCCTGTGACATGGGGTATACCTGGAAAGGGGGTACACGACGTGTACTCAAACTACACGACGTGTAGTTTCAAAATTATTGAAAGTGAGGGAAAATTCAATTTTACCATCCAGAACACTTCTTGACCATCTTTTTGACAAAGTAATGGGCCAAAGTGGTCCGGGCCATTACATTTTGTCTGAAATCTATTTTAATATTTTCCATTGACTAGAAATTCATTTATTAGACACAGGTGAACCAACCATTGAACCATGAAACAAACACTCCCAGAACAATTAAATTTAACCTTATACATCATCAAAATAGTGAATAATGAATTCAGTAAAATTATAATCAATCAAATACTCGTTTATGTGTTTATTATTTAATAAATTATTGAATCTAATTTTAGTTTATATGAACATTATTTCAATTTCATAATGCTTTCACACGTAAGGTATGTGATTTCTTTGAACCTCCATATTATCATTGTGTAACATTTTCTCTTTATTTTCCTCAAAGTATCTCTTTATATTTCATATTTTTTTTATATACTCTATTTATATATATATATAATATTCATGTGGATTTTTTTCTTTCTTTTATGTTCTTAGTTCATGTTTTAATAGGTTTTACTATCCATTCCTATCTATAATCAAACTCGATTAAAGGGAACTTCAATTTTTGTTACTCATTTTTATGAAGACTCCATAATATATTTTAGGCCTATAATATATTTGATAAGTCCTTCAATTTATCAAGTAATTATATTTCTATTCATTTCTTTTTTATATAAATAAATATGTATTTTTCTTATTAAAGACACATTATTATTTACCTTAAAACCATAAAAAAGTTTCAGATTTAGAAAGATACATAACCTATCTATCTAATTGTTTTAGTTAAGTTATAATTAATTATTCATGATCCATTATTTCATTTTCATTAGAAATAACTGAAAATTATTTAAATATCTTCATTAATTCATATCAATATTATATACCCTTTAGTTATACATTATGATTTCATTATAATGCACATTTAATTTCAGGGGTAACACTTATGTTTATTCATTATATTAAATTATTTATCTGGTACAAACATAAAAGAACATATTATGATAGAGGCTCTAAGATAGAGATCAAACGAATTTTGGTAATATTTTAGTGACATGATCGGTCATGTATTTGATTAAGGAGTAAACCTAATACATTATGGTACATGTCAAACATGTGATATAGTCCTTGTAGTTAGACTGGACTCATGGTTTTGCCATGTTTTATGTTTCTTCTACTTTCCTATATTTCCACGATTAGAATATTCTATTTTCAAAAATTTATATAATGTTATGTCGGTTAATGATTCATTCCTTTTATGTTATTATGTTATTCCATCTAAAATATATGTTATTCTTTATCCCTAGATTTATTCCATCTCTGGTCTTTTTTGCTTATCTAGTTTCCTATGTATTCCCAAGGTTATTATATAAATTTTTAGGTTATCAATGGAATTTATGTGAACATTAATGATGATTTATAAAATATTTGTTATTCAAAATTCATGTTTTCTTATAATATACATAGTCTTTAAATGATACTGAATTTTTTGATCCACAGTTTGCATTCAATGAAAAATTAAGCTAAAAACAATTTTAAAATATGTATAATATGTTTTGGTGTCTATTTTTGTAATTGGTAAAAATATCTATTTATTTTTTGGGATTACGACTAGCATAATTTGTCAAATATGTTAAGCATAACTATATCACATTGGATAACCTAGATTGAATCTTATATAACCACAAATTAATATACACATTTAATTTATAATTTTAACCTTATAAGTTCATAATATCCATTTTTCTTTTCACATTGGATAAAAATTCAATACCCACCTATTTTATTTTATTTGTCTTCATAGTTCATTTATTTAAATAGGAAAACCCATGCTAATAACTAATGTGATATGAATTTTGATGGTTTCCATAATGTGATGCCAAAACTGATCGAAATGGGTGATAATATCATTATTAAAATACTAGATCAATTATCTCATGTTATGAATAATTACATGAATCATGTTTAAAACCACACTTTAAATAATAATGGACAAGTTATGGTTGAATACTTTATATAAAATTTTTCATATATTTATTTTGTCTTTTGATCCAATCATCAAGGTATAATGGATTATCTCCATTGAAAATATATTCTAATTCCTCTAGTGATCGGGAGAAAAGAATGATATGATATAGAACTATAATTGCGATGTCTCGGACTCAGATGCCAATTAATGGGTGCCATAATACTGGTGGGCTGCATGGCCTCAAGTATAAATCCCCAAATGCCAATGTTTATCTACTAGTATCTAGGTCCTGCGTTTTGTCTGTGGGGAGAATATTCCCTAATAACCATAGTGAATCACATTAGATAAATATAAACAAATGTAAATATTATAAAGGAACAATAGAAAATAGAGAAAACAATAGAAAAAATGTCATTTTAGGAATAATTGATGATGATTTTTCATGTCACCAAAAAAATAGAAAATATGTATATAAGAAATCATGAATAAAATGTCCCAAAAAATTATAAAGGAAATAAAAGTCTATCCCAAGTATTTAGAGCTAGAGTTCGGTGATCTTCTACAATTCTATATCCTTAATAGTATGAAATATAATTATTTATGTTGTATGATTCCCTTTCTCAACATCGTCCATCATGTAATTTTCCCTGGGTACCAAACTAAAACTAGAGAGGATGTGGAATATATCTAAGTCGTCCACCACTAATGATTTCTATAACATATAGACCGTGTAATAGAAATGTAACAGTGGGTATGAATTCATATAAAAATGTAATGTAGTATAATGTAAATAAATTCCCATGTACCTAATTTATCCTATAGATGGTGTCTTAACATTTGACATGTTTATTAATTTATTGTTACCTGTTTATAAATATCTCCCATCTTAATAATATTAATTGTTTCATGATGTGACAAGATACCCTATAATTATATTTAATAATTATTCTACAAGGTAATAAACAACGAAACATAGAACTCAAGGTATTCCAACGCAATAATTACTGTACCTTGGTTATGTGTTAGTGTGTAATCCAAGGAGTAAAGTCCAATGAATTAATCAATGATATTCCTACTACGTTCAAGGTTTTAATCCAAGGTAAAATGATGTTATAAAATTACTATTCCAAAGTGTCATTAACCATTGAAACTTCTTTTCAATACTGGAACTAATGAGTGAATCCAAGGCATACTTTAATACTATATGAGGGAGCTGAGAGTGTCATACCACCTATCCATGGATATACAAGGAGAATAGTTGAGGTGGGTCTTATCCTATGAAAGATGTATCCTTGAATATGAATGGGGTTTCTGAGTGATCAAGGAATACCCTGATAAGGATCCAAGTAACACTCAATTCATGACACTTAAATGTTATAATGATGTCATAAATACAATTTAAATGGGATAAATATTATCATTTCATTAGTTTGAACAATCCAAGTTGAATGAAACCATTTAATCAAGACATAAACAATATATAAGTCCATTTTGTTCAATCCTTACCTTTCATTAGTTTGAAAATGATATTTTTCATTACCAAACTCAATTAATACATTTAATGATTATTAAATAATTAATATCCAGTCCACTTCCTTTGATTAATGTGGTAAAGGGGGATATGGACATTCAACCTATTATTATTTACATTTAATTTGGTCATGTCATATACTTAATATACTTTCTAATTTCCATTTAACATTTATTTATATATTGATTCACATAACATTGGTGGGTCAAGTGGTGAGGAATTATGGTAAATTCCATTATTAAATTAATAAAAATAATCATTTCATTTAATATGGAAAATGATTCCCTTAGAATTATCAAGCTAAGGCCCACATGGGTAGTGGGTCAAACTTTTAAAAAACTAAAATGAAAATTATGGAATAACATTATACATGGAATGGATGAAGATCTGTGCACAACCAGAAACAATTAATCACATATTTTTAAGCATCATAACCATTTTTTCTATGGAGTTTAAGAATATAATTTTAATTTAATAACTAACACTCAATGATATTGGTGGTCCCCACATGACAATTCCAAAATCAATGAACATGAGGGATTGGTTATAGTCAAACCACCTTGGGAGTTTACCACTCTCAGCCTCAAATACTAACCTCGGATTTGACTTATAACAAGATATATTTGAGAAAAGGGAAAATATCGTACCTCTATAACTAGGTCAAGTGTAATAGAGATGAAGAGAGTCTCAAACTGACTTGAGCATGTACCATTGTGCATCCACCATGATGAACAAATGTTTTATCTGATCCTTGATGAATCATTTCTTTCAATACCTATATTAGGCCTTAAAAATATATATTATGGGATAAATGGGGGTAAATTATGTTTTAATTTATATTAGGAGGAAAGAGGAGGCCTAAATTGACTATTAACATAAAAGAAATATCATTTCAACCACAAAACTGGCATGTGAATAGTTTTTCGACATGGTATTCCGTATAATTCAAAAAACATGCACCAGTATCTATGAAAAGGGTAACTAGCTTGGTTACTAGACATTTTTAGAGAAACCATTTTACAACCATGTGAAATTTCTCTTCTTTAAATACAGATCATCCGTACGTTTGGATCTAATTTTGTATCCTAACTTCACGGTTATCACTAACCACATGACAAGCCCAATTTTCAATAAAAGATGCTTTTCAAGAACCGAATAAGGCCCATGAACCATTCCTACCATCACTAACCCACTAGACATCCATTTTAGTTAATAAATAAGGAATTATATTGAAATATAAAGGATCCATAACTAATTGGAAATCATTTTGTTATAATCTTCATGATGAGGAAGCCGATTAATGGTGGATATAGAACAAAAACATGAATTCTAAAAGGGATACAAGTTCCATGTATTGGAAAGAATTAAATAAAATACCTTTCAATAAATAATTTCTCTGAACTCTTCATCTTCAGAGGGAATATGTGTTCTTCAGATTGATTCATAATGAAAATTATTCGAATGGGGTGTGTGAGGATAATGTGACTAGTCTTGCAAGATACACCACTTTATTTTTCATGAAAACACCAAAGGCATGGAGGATCTCCTATTTAATGGTATTATGGAGTTTTTATGAAAATCTTTGGTGATTTGAGACATTAAAATATATGAGGATAGTTTATATTTTTTCATTAAGGTGCAAATGAAGATTGGATTCTCTCATTTGACTCATAGGATCAATTATAAAATGATGCAGATATACTTTATCATTGGATGATTAATAGATAAATCCCATAGGGGAAATATAATCTGACATAACTCATGACAATATATTGTGAAGAAACATCCAAGTAACCATATAAATGGGACCAATAGATTCTCTTAATGTGGAATAGATTGGAATCGGGCTATTCATTATTGAAGTGAAATGAAGAAGCTGACAAATTTAGAAGTTGAAATGAAGGTCGTGATCAACATCCATCTGATAGTGCAATTTTAAAAACAGGAAGAAATATATGAATTATGTGAGACAATTGCCTATGTGATGGGTTGTGAGAGAAAATCAGGGACAACAACCACCAAGGAAGAATGGAACTGAATATATTGTCAGAAATATCGAGGTTGATCCTAATATTTTTTAGGGGAAATGTACTATAGTTATTTATATGTTAATTTTTAATGTAATGTTTTATTCTAGTTCAAAACATTATTTAAAAAATTCCTACTTTAGTAGAACTATTCAAATTACACATAAAAATATGTTAGTTATGTAACCTATGAATATTAGGAATTTTTAAAATATTTCATCTAATGTATATAACTCCCCCATGAAATTGATTTTGAACTAAATCTCCAAAAAATATTATCTTATTTCTTTTGGTGGATTTTGATGTTGTGTTGATAATTTATTGGATATCCTTTTACAAATCCAACACAAACTATCGTAAGAGTGGAATTATTCTTCATATCTTAATAATTACTCTTTTTATATACAATTATATGGATGATGATGAATTAATTTTTGAAAAATGTATTCAACAATGAATATTATTGAATTATGAGCCAGAATATCTAGCTTAAAATATAAAATCAATTTAGAGGATCGATCTTGGAGACTAACCCATTGCTAGGGGATAAATTAATGTGCTCCAAAAATAAATTTTTTCTCTTCATCTACATCACAATTTTTAGTTAAAAATAATACTTATACATGGATCATGGCCGATATCCAACACACCTTACTGGAAGTCCACTATTTAGTTGGATGAATTGAAGAAACAATTACAAGTGTATCATTAAAAGGGTTTCAAATTACTAGGTGAATAAATATATAGTGTGTGGGCCCTCATTATTAAGAATATAGAAAGATAAATAAATTTATGAATTGATTATAATGAGAACAATGAGATCACCATACATAACATCTATACCATTCCACAAATATATTATTTGTTTGATCAACTTCATGGGGTCATGTATTTCCCAAAGTTGGAACATATGACGGGATGTTGCCATCAAATGGTGAAGAAGGAAGATATTATCATTTATTCCTATAAAATGATGTTTAATCACTATGAGTTGAAATTGATACCCTTTAGAGAAATAAAATTTCAAAAAAAATTGTCATAATGAATATTTTTTTAGAGATTACCTAGAAAAATTGGTGGTAGCCTTTATATATGATATTATAATACAATCTATGAGTAATAACGTGACTTAAGAGAATGTTAATATTGTTCTAATTACATTGTGAAGGAAGAATCTATTTGAAATGTAAAAAAATGTTAGTTTTATATGGAAGATATATCATTGCTGGGGAATGTTATATCTAGAAATGGGATATCTATGAATCTATATAAGGAATATGTAATTGAATAGTGTCCCAAAAAACTTCTTTAACAGAGATCCATAATTTTCATGGCCTAATTGGTATTACTGATTATTAATGAGGAAAATATTATGATTTTAAAACTTAATAATAAATATGACAGTCATTGAAGTAATGTTTTTTTGGACCATTGAATTTGAAAAATTATTAAAAGTGTTGAAACAGTGGCATATCACAACAACAATACATACACTATTCACATGTAGTGATATCTTCAAGGTATATAACAATGAAGACAATAAGTTATTAGGATGTGTGGTGATGAAAAATGATGATGTAATTGCTTAAATGTCAACGAAACTAAAATTTCATGTGAATGAATACAAAATTCATTATTTGGAGTTGGCATCTGTGATATCCACATCGAAAATATTTTAACATTATCTATATAGGGAGAAGTGTGTGAAATATACTGATAGAAATATAAATATATATATATATTCAAAATAATCGAGATTAAAATGAACCAGATTATATGGTTATATATCATCTGATATTATTATTACACAATCCACTATCATCTTGGTTAATCAAATAATTTCGTAGAATCTCTATGTTGAAATGATCTAAAAAAATTATCAATGATGATAATTGAGAAGGGTCTAATTTTCATAGTATTAAAATGGATGGATGTTGGAATAATAATTGAAGGAACACCATCATTACTTAAAAAATGATATTTTGACCATTCCTTATAGAAAAGATAAAGGGATCTCACATGAATGATATGAAATATATTTGAAATGGAAAATACACTAGGTTAAAAAATTATAATGAATCTATATTCAGTCATTGGTTATATATATGTGTACTATGATCTTCTAATATAAATAGAGTGATTCATAATGATTCAAAATCATAAAACATACCTATCTAACCAGAGAGAATAGATATGTATCAGGATCTTCAAGAGAATTTTTAGTTGCAAAATATGAATAATGATAGCTCTATATACACATCAATGTTCAAATTATGTCCTCAAGAGAAGGTTGATTGACATAAGTGTAAGGGTATATTGAAAACAATACCCAAACCTGTATATAAAGGTTAAAAAATCACCATGGACATATACACAGCTATCAAAAGACATACAATGGATATAATGATATATGTCTTATTGGGGATAATATTACAAAGAAAAATTGCTTCATTTCAATTCGATAGATAATATCACTAGATCAAAATTAATGGATATTCATCAGAGAACTGGTGAGTAATAATTATATTTAAGTATCAATTATATCTTATCGAGATCCTATATTTACCTCTATGTTAAGGAATATTCTCATGAAATATATAAACTCTGACCTAAACATCAATATGACTTATCACCCCCAAACTGATTACCAATTTTAGTGGAATATTCATACATTGGAATTTATTTAATAGTTTGATCAATGGATTTCAAAGGTTGATTGGATTAACAAATTCTATAGTTTTTTTATCTAAAACTATATTTTCTATTTTATAATAAGAAAGAATGTGTATAAAGCCCTTTTTGGGATGAGATATAGAACAACTGCTTGAAAATATTAAGTCAGTGATGCTATGCTACGGGGACATGAAATGGTTAAGGAAATTTTAGAAAAGTTGAAGCAATTTAAGTTTCACATCCAACCCAAAGTAGACATAATATCTATCAAAAAAATTATTAGTTGGACTTATAGTTTGATGTTAGAGGAATGGTATTCATCCATATATCTCAATGAAGGAGACTATTATGACATTTTAAGATGGGAAAGCTATGTCCCATAAACATCATCCCCTTTTATTTTACTTATTTCATTAATGTTGTGGAATAAAGACTATCACTTCCATAATCAATGTCTCTAGTACATGATGTATTCCACATATCCTTTAAGATAAGTACATACCAAATCCCTCACAAGAATTGATATTCATGGTTATATATCAATAATATTTTCTAAATTTTTAGGATAAACTAGTGAAAATCATTTACTATACCGATATCTTTTTACAAAAACAATAACACTCTCATGGTTAATGTATAATGAAGGAATCAAAATTTTGAAGAGGAAACATGGAAACCATGGAAATAATGAAGGTGAATTATACTAAAAAATATTCACCCATGTATATTAAATTAAATTTATAGGGATAAATTTCATAAAGTGGTAAAAATTTATGACACTAATATTTTATGAAATATTTCTCGTAAAATAATTTGATTTCATTGATAACATGTCTTTCATATTACATCGATCTTAAATGAACCATGATACAATATTAAAATGTTAACATGACCACTATATCCTAACCACTAATTTAGAAGGGTTGAATATAAATAAATATATTATGAAATATATTTATTAATATGAAAAAAACCCATATTTGTTTTAATGAAATTTAATTCTTCAAAAAAAATTATTAAATGAATTTGTATTTTATTTCTATGAATAAATAAATATAATTAATATTATCAATTTTTTAAAATGTATCTATTAATTTAAACTAAATTTTTGAAATATGGACGCAATTGTTATCTTTTAATTAATTTGTAAGAATTCTCAAAAAAGTTTATAATTTTTATGAATAGTTAAAAATATCTATTTATATTTAAAAACAATACATTATCGTAATGAATTTTTAAAAATATATGTTTAATATTGTTTAAAATTTTATTATTTATTAATTTTTATAAATAATCTAATGTAGGTTTTTGAAATTATATTTATATATGTGTTTAGTGTAATTAATGATAAAAATTTATTTTTTCTGAAATATTATTTTTCATATCATTTTTTAAACATAAATTAAATTACTCACCTATGAGTTTCAAATATGTATAAATTCATTCTATATTTGTAATTAAAATCTAAAAATATTGTAAATATAAATAATTTATTTTTATCCAATATGAAAAGTAGCCTTACTTATTTTCTGTTACCATGGTTAATGGTAAATCATGGAATTTAATGTGAAAAATTAATTAGAAGTGTTATGAAATGATGATAAAACTTATACCAATATTTTTTTAAATTATAATTAAAAAAAAACAATTTTTGGGTTGTATTTATGTATTTTTATATCATCCTAGTTGACATTAATACCTATATAGTATTTAATTTAAATGAAAGTCAATCTGGTAAAACTATTACTTTTAATAAGTATTAAATTTTAAATATATGAGTTATTAGAAGACAAAATGGGAAATAGAATATATATGTGAACCAAAAAGATTTATCTTCTTCATTTTAATTTATTTTTTATTGTTATGGATGAAATAAATACATTATATTCTTGCATAATGGTGACATAATGATTATTAAATTAATGGAAAATCAAATAAATAACAATTGAAATGTTAATATTAACATAAATTTAGGTATCTAATCTATTATATGTTTTTTAAATATTAACAAGATATTAATATGATATAATTATTTAGTTGTATCCCTTTTTCTAATTTTTTATTTTATATTAATGAATTGTATCAAATTTGACAATAATAATATTTCATGAATAAAATATTTTATTACATTATTTATGAATTAAAAAAATTTAAATAAGATAAAATGGGATGATATATGCACTAAATAATAATTCGATGTACCTTTAGAAACTATTTTAATCATTTACCTCTAGGGCAGTCTTATTATATGTTAATGGTTTAAGGAATCATAAAAGTGACCATCAACTAAATTATAATAGGGAAACCCCTTCATAACATAATTTCACCACTTGGATCCTTCTATCGTTACAATAATCTAAAAATTATATTCTCTAGAATCATAGACACATTATTGAGGTTCTAGTATGACAAAAATTATAATTTCATGTTTTATAATGGATCCTTTATGGAAGATATATATAAGGTAACTCTCATAATCAACTTCTATTTATTTTATTCTTCTATGTTCTCTTAGCCACAATAATAAATAATACATAATAAATAAAAAATAATTTAAAAAATAAAATATATTATTTCCAATAAAATATTATAAATAATTCTCTTATTCAAATTTATTACTATTTAATGAAATGATACCATAATACAAATTATGATGATTAATTTTTATTGTGTATATTGAGATTTTGATTTATATTATATCCCATTTATGGGTAATAAATCTATTATTTTTGTTAAATAGGAATATAAAAATTTTATTATAACATATTTGAGGTTCTATGTTTATATATAGTCATAATATCTATTAAAATAAAACATGTCCATGCTGGATGAAAACACTGCCAAAATAAAAAAAGGATTAATTGAAAAGTAATTATAAAATGAGTCATCCAAATGTGAAGAAAAAATTGATATATGGAACATTATAAAATTATAAAATTTAACTGATAAAACTTTATTTCACTTTTTATGTTTCATATCCTTCTAAAACAATTCTATTGTTATACAAAAGTGAAGCGAACATGAATCATAAAATAATAGAATAATGAAATTAAACATTATAAATCATTAAAATGGCCTAAAATTATCATTGTAAAATTATAGAAATTAAAAAAATAGTTCTATGTTCTTATTCAAGAGATTAATTAATGTAATTTTATTATCTTGGACATTATTTAGGATTTGTTTCTGATTTCCAACATAAGGTACGAGTTCTCTCTGAATCTCTATATTTTCATTAGATCATTCATAGTCTATACATTCATTAATTTATCTATTAATTAATATTATATAAATTACATAATTTTTTAAATATGTACCAAAGATATTTAATTATATCAATACATCATTCCTTGATTGGGAATTACATGTTTAAAAATAATTCCTTCCAAATTCATCTAAATAAGAAAACCCAATTAATGGTAACATCTATTTTTCCCTATCCAATTTAAAATACACTCCATAAACTATATTAAAATAAATATTTTTCTAAAATAACTAAATTTTTCAAAAAAATAAAGTTCAGTTCATTTTTGGGATTAATAATGCATTTATCCTCTATAAATACACTTTAATATTTTTTGTTAATACATTCTTAGATTGATCATTTATAAAGATACCTACCCCGTAATTTTAATGTTTTCACATCATTTAGACTTCATTATTTATGCTATATTCTTATTTTTGGATTTATAAATGATATAAAATTTACTAAATTTCTCCATTCATTGATATCTTTGGTATGCACCATTTTTTTATAGATTATTACATGATTACGATATCAATTTTTCCATGTGTAGACATTATATTTATTCAATAGGATTAATTATTTATGTGGAAAACATATGCATGTACATGTTATAATTGGTGAACCCTAATATTACTCAAATTCATTGGTTAATGTTTTAGTCACCCATGACTTTGTGTATATGATTAAAGGGTAAACCAAATCACTAATTATACTCTTCCCACCATGTGACATGGTCATAGTAGTTAGCCTTGAATCATATTTATGTTATGTTATATGTTTATCATATTTATATATATTAACTTTATTACATGATTCACTACCCTATATGGTATTATTACTTATATTTATTCATCATCCATCCCATTTATGTTACAATGTTAGGAATTGTAAGTCATGTGTTATGCTTTGTTACCCCACTTATAACCTTACATGGATTTTTAGCTCGTCCCATTATTATATTTCTTCACTAGGTTATCTTTGGTAGTTGTTGGATATCAAAGGGAGTTATTATATCATTATTAACATTTATAATATATTTTTAATCCATGTTTCCTGATTTCAAATTATGTACATTATCTTACAATGACATGAAAAATTTTTATTCCTGGTTTTTTATTTAATTGTTAAATATTTTTATAATAATCTATTTATATGTGTATAAGGTTCGGTTCGTTTCAATAATAAATGGTATATTAGAATATTAATTTATTAATGTATAAATTTTTTATAGTTTACAAAAGAATGTAAATTTATTTTTAATCTTTACATCACAATTTTCTAAAATGGGGTTTCACATCATTTTTCACTATTATATAAAAGTTAATTTATACCAATTATAGAAATATACGATGATAAAATGGATTCCAATTTTTCAATCAAATTTTAAATATTTTAAAATTTTATTACATTTTTTTTATTTCATTTTTAAAAAAGTATTATATGATACATTGTAAAGGTAAAAATAGGCATTCCTATAGGAACTAAATAACATGAATATAAATCCCACCTAAAATTATGTAATTCATAATTGTTGAATTTATTATAACTTTATATTATATTATGTCTGATTATAAGTCCATTATTTTTCAACATGGAAAAGAAAATCACTTTATATTATTTAAATATTTTATGTAAATCCACTTGGTTCCTCTAAATCTCTTACAAAATAGTGTGTCATCTCCTAATTATTTCACATTTGTTGAGCCATCTAGCTCAGGTGATTCATTCCCTTGAACCATCCAAACATTCGAACCACCATTCTAGATCCATTTTTCTTATCATAATAATAACATTACAATGAATATTCTATAATCCAAAGGAATCATCTAAAAGAATATGAGGTTAGAGAACTTACAAAAAAATAAAAATTATGGTAAGGATTTTTTGTTACAATATTATTTTTTTGGATTGTTATATACATAATTTTTCAATGATGAAAATATATGATATATATCTCCAAAATTTAATTAAATTTCATATACTATAGTTATTTCTAGAGGTAAAATTTTTTCCGTTAATTTTTATCAATATGTACTCAAAAGTCGACATGAATGCTGTTTAGAAAAACATAATTTTTATATCATTTTAGTTGGGAATAATTTTCATACATGATAATATATTATTTAAATTTTTCCCAATATTTTTTATCTATTCCATACATATTGATTTAAATCATTTTTACCAATGTCAAACATTCTATAAAAATGATATATAGAAATCATCCTACCATTTTCCAAATGAGGAACTTTTAATCAATGGATTAAATAGAATTATTGTTTTAATTCATAACACGCAATGTAATATTACCTTCATCATGAATATAATATTAATTTATTAATAATTTAAATAATTCCATTTATATTTTAAAATAATATTTTCCCCTAATATTATGAATATTTTTATATAATAAATAGATGGTTTCACAATGACATCTGTATTTTTCCCACAAAAAGTTACAGAACTATTTTAATGGTAATTTCATCTAAACAAATTTCCTTCTCTGTTTATTATTATTTAATATAGTAATTATACATTTATTCCATCCTTATTGTTTTTATAGATGTTCATTTATATCGATACTAAAATCAAGATAAACCTCATTTTCTATACCACAATTTAAGATATGAGGAAATGAGATGATGTTGAAGACATATGAATGGATTATGATTATTGGAAATGTGTATTTGTTATATCTCTCCTATTAATTTAGTAATGATTAATTTTTATTATCTCAAAGGGTACATGGGTGGATAAATAAATCTCAAATAGATTACATGTAAGGTTATCCAATGCACAATATAGGTACATGGGTGGTTATCCAGATCCTAAGAGTTGATGAATGTCTTGGTGGGTAGCATTGGCATAAGATATCTATAAAAATGAATCTTTCACACTATATAAAAATAGTTTATGATATTAACCTATGTTAATGTAATTATATCATGACTAATTTTCTTGGATTCTATAATGATAAATGTGTTATGACCAATCATGATTTATAACATGAGTCCTGATTATGATCTATGAATTGCGTGATATGATTTTAAAATATTAATATCTAGATCTCATACTTTTATGCTCATGTTGTACATATTGTTTTTCATTTATGTATATCACACATGATTACCCTAATAGATAATGAATTAAAACTATTTTTATGTTTTATATTCCATATAAATTGAATAATGGTTTTAATAGTGAATAGTATATAAAGAAAAGTATTTATGAACCAATTAATAAGAGATTATGTAAATCGTTTATGTATATTTTTTTATGATTCCATGTTTTATAATAAATTAATATATTATAATCCAATCATGGATCAGTATTATATGAATATATATTCATGTAATAATCTGAAATTTTTAGGTATAAAAATATTTTTCGTCCTCATTTGGTATCAAAGAAGGTATCTATATTATATTGAAACATGGATAAATAAATTGTTTTGAGAACACACTGTATAATCATAAAAATATGATAAAATCATATTTTTTAAATTAATAATGTAGTAAGATATTTCTAGATAATACATACATATATTGATACTATAAATTCGTTGTTGTTGTTTCAGATGTGCACCTATGTGTAAGAACTATAAAAATGGTGAATTGGCTAATAAATCAATTTTTAATAGTCCTTGATGACTGGCCCTGTCACTGCACAACATCCTAGAAACTCCTTGAGGATATTACAAGATAAATTTATATTTTATATATGAAAGAAATTTACATGCTTTAATATATAATAACCACGAATAGATAGTTTAAACAAAAGTATACATAGATTTAAAATATAGTGTGACGATTTAGACATCACTGTAATGATTTTCATGATTTCAAAATTTCCCCTAATGAATATATTTACTCACTTTTTACTTTTTATTTTCAAATGACTGGATTTAACTAGAAATATACATTTTAACACACAATGTTACCAATAATTTATTAATTTTCCCCTATGTAACCAAATTATGTGCGTAATGGAATAAAAAATATCATTCCAATGCTTATGAAACATTTTCAATAAATGATTCTTTTTTTCTTCAAAATTATAAATGGAGGGAGAATTATTATGTTGGTTACTTCATGAGGATGTATCCAAATTCTATTAGTGTATCAATTGCACCCATAATTGTAGACCAATGTAATAGAACAACTGAACATATATATTCTATTATCTAGTAATTAGAGAATGGAAATGATATTTTTGTTATGTTTTTTATTTTTATTATGAAGTAGATAAATGTTATAATCTAATCAAACAAGAAGAATCCTGAGGAAATATAATCTATAGAGTCAGAATTGTTTATTTATATATTTTTTTCAATATGTACATTGTTTATATTATTTTTGTGAAAATGGATAATAAATATACTGACCTAAAAATAATGATATTTAATATATTAGTATATATGATTTTATTTTTAAAATATGTGTAATTTATGGTTTTTGAATTATCATCCCACATTAATGAAGTATTTATTTATTTATTTATTATTTAAAATAAATTATGCAGAGGTTGTTATAAGAAATATAATTCAGTTGATTTGAAGTCATTATTAATAGTTCTCTCATGGTAGAAACGTGAATCTGAAATGTCTATAAATCTCATGGATTTTACTGCGAAGGAAAGATGGAAATCATTAAATACGCTAATAATAAAAAAATTCGAGAGTATATGAAGAGACTATAATTATGCCAATTCTGTGGAAATAAACATTGGGGAAATGATATAATGTAAACTAGTAAATTATTTATATTTTGAAGCAATGTCCATGGGGTAATCAAATACATAATTTGTTGAATGACATTAGATAATTACGTGATTGGGGATAAATACCCACATAGTCTATCACTAAAACACAATTTAGTGAAATTTATGTATTATGGGTATTATACTAACCAATTTTAGAAAATTAGGTTTAATGATGATGATTTATATTAATAACCTTTTATTCCCATAAAAATGGGAAATATCATGTGACCATTGTGTCTAATATAGGTTAAATGAATGAAGTGTTGATGGGTACACATACCATCTACACTATATTTTACAATTCCATATTTCATATTAGATATACAAACTATTTTATATTGTAATAATTTTCTAGGGGTATCACATTACCACATAAACAATTATGACTTTGAGTTATCATTGAAAAAATAAAATCGTATGATGGTCATATCTACTATTTATAATTATTCTCCTATGTATGGTTGTGGTAGCATGCTTCATGAAAATATTACTATTCAAACTCTAGTTGAATTTGAAGTTATTATTTTAATAGAATGTCTTAATTTATATAGATCTAAAATAAATATTAAATATAATAAATTAACATATTATATTCCAAACCAACTGATGATTTTATATCTACGCGATAATAAACATAAAATTATAGTGGAATTTAGTTACTTTTTATAGATCTTGATTTGTATTCAAACATGTTATTTATCTCAGACTGTTTTAAATAAACTAAAAATATTTGAAATGCCTATTATAAGGGAGTATGTTTATATTTTCATGAAATAGTTTCATATAATTCCTATAATTAATAGTGTTAATATTATAAAATAACACATTCTTGATGTTACATATATTTCTATGACTCCATATTGAATTTCTGATATTGAGTTATAGGAACAGATGATGAAACTATATGAGAATATTGAAAAGATTTTGATTCAACTTATTTCATCTCATAGGGGAATATAGATTACATTTATTATGAATAAAAATATATCATTGAGTATCTTCATTGATTATAATGAAATCAACAAGATCATGATCACGAATAATTTTCATTTACCCTATATTGATGATTTTATTTCATTTCAATTTCTTTTTTATTTTTCCATGATTGATCGTTCATTTAGAGACATTAAATTTGGGGTCAAAATATAACTCATTCCCACAATAGTAATCAGTATGAGATATGGACACTTTTAATTTATAATGATTCCATATTGCATTGAAAATTTCCCACATTATCATTATAGATTAAATGAATAGTGTAGTTCGAGATTACATTAATTAGTTAGATGAAGTATTTATATATGATATTCTTTTATATTTCATGTGTAAAAAGTAACAAGAAGATCACTTGAGAATTTTGTTGAATACACTAATTAATCGTATATTGTAATCCATATTGATAATTACTACATTTTTGCTACATAATGTTCCATTTTTTGTCATATAATATTAATTGATGATATATCGATAGATCCATCAAATATAGATACCATTAAATAATGTCACAGAACAACCACAATGATTAGGAATCATAATTTTCTAGGAATGATTGTTTCATATTGAATCATTGTGATGAATTTATCATGGTTATCCCATATTTAATCCATGACATCTGGGAAAGGAGCCATGTTTCACTGGATAGATAAATATGATGATAATATCCTTGAATTTTAGAGTAGGTTACTTAGTGAACTTATTCTCCCACTACCATATAGCTGGTAATGTTCTATTATTTAAAGTTACGAATCTATGAAAGGGCATGAATATATTTTTTATGAAATAAGAATTGGTGATAGCTTATGCCACTCATCGATTAAATTTTCATGGTCAAAATTTATGGTTTGTTATTTAGAGTTGACAACTTCAATAATTATAGTATGTATATAGGAGAATTGACTTCATAGAAGATGGTGTGATATATATACTGATCATATGAGATAAAACAATATATTCATGGAAAAATATTAGAATATGATTCATAAAAGTTCATTTTTGTGGATTAAATATTATATCTGCTCAATATATTACCACCATAAGAAAATGGTAAGGAGTCAAATATTTTGATTCAAAATAATCATGATAGATTATATAAGACATTGATCAAAAAGTGTCTGATATTGTAATACTTTTAATTGACAGAAATTTTAATATTCATCGAATAGTGGGAAATATTATCTTTCTCAAATAATTATTCAATGGTTTACAAAATTTACAATTAAATAGTAATTCAAAGAAGATTTTGAGAGGAAAAAGAAGTTAAAAATTATTCATTATCTGAACATTTATTATAATTGAAAGCTATTTTTTGTAATAATGATTATATATAATCAATACCAAAAATGGAGACTTAGATATTAGAAGAAACTCATCGCCCATAATTCTCAAATTATATTGGATGTATGAAGTTGTAAAAAATATCTAAATGAGTCTTTATGATGGGATACCATGAGAGTAGGTAATGCACAAAATATTACTAAATTCTTGTTGTGAGAAGCATTTAAATTTTAGTGACAAAATTAGATTGGTATGTCAAACCAATTAACTATAAAAGAATGAATATGTGAACAAATCACCAAGGAATTCATCTTTGGACTCCCCAAAATTCCTAGATGATATTATACAATTTGGGTAGTAGTTAATATACTTTTTAAGTAACAAAAATTCATTTCTATTTTATATTATTTTTCCCTAGATTAATTTATGATGATATTAATAAAAAATGGTAATGTTTAAGGTGGTACCAAATTCTATTGTACTTGATCCAGATTTGAGGGTTACCTTGATGTTCTGGAGAAGCCCATGATTTTTTTAATATAATGTTATGTTTCAATATTTATCAACATCATGAGGAATATTGATAGAATAAGAAGACCATTAGAACTCCATAGGTAATTATAAGATTGTATTATAAATATTTCAATGGTTTTTTGGTTCTACAACATACTCCTGTTGAATTCTATTATGTTAATAGCTATAACCCGGACATTTATATGGGTCCATGTGAAGTCCAATATAAAATAAATTAGAAGTCCAACACGATGGAATAAGTGTTGAGAATGAATTATGATGGATTCTAAGCTAGTAATGTAAGTTATTAATATGTATAGATCTATTTATTAACTCATCAAATAAGTAAAATTAATAAAAGAGCTATTCTTATCATAATCATTGTTATTTTGAAATAAATTTTGGTGAGAATAAATTCCTATAAATTTATCCATATAATAGGATTATAACATTTAGAAATAAGTTAATATTTAACCACATATATATCATACCTTTGAGATTATTTTTTTGATTAGGATGGTTGATTATTTCATTGTTCTTCAGAAGAAAATATCACAAATTCCAAATGTTTTCCTCATATAATTTTTAATAGGTACATTTTTAATACATTACATTTATTAAAATATATTTTCTTACAACAAGATATTGATATTTACATAGAATATATACATCTATTAAAACTATATTTTGGATATAAAGTTAATATAAACAAGAATAATCACTTGGTTATAGTTTGATAGGGAATCAATAATTCTAAGAAGCTATATGGGACTTAGAGGATGTGATAAAATAGTGATATACTCATTTTGTAAAAATCAATGTGGTAGTATTTTAAATGGAGTGATTAATTTTATATGTGGAAGAATGCAACCCAATTATATTTAATTTAATTTTTTTCCTTTTAAATAAAACATGAACTACTAGATATATTTATTTACATGGACCTCATACCTGAATGATTACATGATATATAATACACTTATATAATTTTCATTAGACTCGATGGTGTATATATGATTCAAAAATTATGAATGGTATTGATAATTAAAAAATTTTGTGTTAAGAATTTAATTTTAATACTATAATTTAATTTCTAATAGATTTAATTTTAATATATATATATAAATATATTTATACATGTAATTCATTTGTAATAGAAAAAATTATATTGACAAATATTAAAAATTATTTTAAGGAAATATGATGAAAATTTATAAGAATAAATGATTAATCATAAATAATATATTTATCCATTTTTAGGATTGAATATGAAATCATTCAATAGTAAAGGGGGATATATTTCACAAAAATATTTTTATATTGGAAAAGTGTTTTAATTTTAATTATTAAATAAAAATTATATATTAATGGTTTACAAAATATTTATATATTAATATTTAGGAATCAAATTTTAACATTCATTTGATAGTTTATAAAAGTAATGGAATGGATTTAATTTCACCTTTGTGCATAAATTATATTATTAATATAATGAACTTTCCTTGAGTTTTTTAAACTTATTTAATCATTAAAGAAAACAAATTATTGAAATTAAAATGAAAATAATTTATTACATTTTTCGAATCCTCGTGTCCAAATTTCCTAGAGAGGAAACATTAATTTTATTCATGATTAATTGTAAAAATGTGATTCTTCATTAAATATGAATACTAGATTATAATAAGAGGGACTAAATTTTAAGATAATTGTAAGAATTCTACATTTAATTGTCCAATAATTTTTGGTTCAAGATATTTTAAACCTATATTATCATACATTTGATTATTTTTAAATTGTTTCCACATTCATATGAATACTACAATATATTATATCAATATTTCTTTTAAATACATGTGTTTCATATCCCTCACTTATAAAAGGGATCCTCTCGTTCTCCCTTATTCATGAATTTTAGTATTTTTAGATTAGCCACGATATTACCAAAAAATTACCAAGATTCATTCCCTTCAATATACATCACACATTCTTCTTCTAAGACCAATAGTTAAAGGATTATTTTTTAATCTAAAGGTATTTTATCAACGAAGTGTAGCTTATAGTGCTTGTTATGGAATTTAGATAGTAGTTAAACAATTAATATTATATTATTATTTTTAATAAGACTATTTATAAGAAATATTTTGATAATGATGTTTTATGATCTATCTCTAAAACATCTCAGGAATTTTATTTTCATTTAGATATTTATATATATTACTTTTTATATTTTTTATATCATTAATTACTCAACATTCTTATAGAATGTAATTAATGAAAATAAGAAATAATTTATATATTTTGTCTAAATTATATTCCATCCATAATTATTTTTTCTATAGAATATTTCAATTAATTTTTTTAATATTCATGAATGATTAAATAATGACATTTTTTCATGATTTAATTTAAACAATAATGATTAATAGAAATCAATCTATCATTTTTTTAATATGTAATATTTTATAGAATGTGTTAACTGAAAATTTATATCAATTTATATTTAATGAATATATTTTCCCACCTTCATGAATTATCATTTTTTGAAACTTATTTTACAATTGATTGTAGTTATTTTTAAATAAATTTTTTCATTAATATTCTAGATTTTTCATTGATTTAAAATAAGTTGTTTCAAAATGAAAATGGTATTTTCCAGCAGTAATATTTTAAAGATAGTTCAAATATTTTTCATATTAAGAAAATCATTATTGTTCCATTTATTTTACAAGGGATAATATCCAATTTTACCATCATTATTATTTATCTGGATGGTTATTGATTATTTTGATGATGATACAATTTTGATGAGACCCATTTTGTTTCTATGGATTAGGATATTATAAAATGATAAATGTTTTCATGATTTTATGGTAAATATATAAATGGATTATGATTATGTGATATGTAGTTCTATTAAACCCCTATAATTTATTAGTAAATGAATAATGATTTTGAACTCAAACGGTACATGGTTTGTCTTTCCAATTCCAATAGTCATATACTTGAGGTTATCCCATACCCAATGTGGTTACACTGGTGGTTATATGAATCCTAAAATGTGATGAATATTTTGGTGGGTTATCATGATATATTATTTAAATAATCATTATTATGGCACAATTTATGAAACTCTTTTGTGACATGATCATATAATAATTCAATACTCTATTCAATCGTGGTGTTTAAATTAATTTTTATTAATTGATTTATAATTTTCATGATTTATGTTATGATATATGATTATGACTTAGGAATTGTGGGGTATAATATTTAAATGCTCGATTTACGTTCTCATAACCATATGTTCATGTTATGATTTAATGTGGTAACTTATTAATATCTTTATTTTTTACCATTACTGAGCATATGAGAACACACATTATTTTATTACCTTTTCCAAAGGTTATTAATAACAAGGTTAGGTATAGTATTTTAATAAAGGATTCATGTTGTGAAGAACATTTTGGGAGATAATGTAGATCATTTATGTAGCCATTTTTTATGTATCATTTATTAGAATAATGAAAACCATTATTTCTATTTTGTAGACTCTATTTATATTTATAAATAAAAATATTATAATATGTTATATTTATATATGAAATTATAAGGCCACCACATATTCATCCTTATTTATGTTCAATCCCAACACTTAGCCAATCATGGATTCATGATCATAAAATGAAAATCAATATCGAATGGATAAAATAAATTAAAAGATAATACATTGGTAATTACCAAACAAACATAAATAGTAAAACATTTCTACTTATGTGAAATGTGAATATGAATGTTTGGATTCATTCACTATGATGTGTAGGAATACCCACTCATGGGATTAATATATAAAAACAATACATACCACTTCTTTGAATGGAAATAAATTTTAGTATTAATATATGTGTGGATTTATACATATTACAGACATTTAATACCAATGAAAATTAATATATATAACATTTGATATATATATATATATCTTCCGATATACATGTCGTTTCTATTGATCACTTGAACGGTTGATACCGGTAGTAATACTATTATTTGTATAGACTCTGGAATTTTTCTTAATCTATTTTGAGATTCCTAGATAATAGGTAAATATCATTAAATTCCATGTCATCATCCAATCCTCTAAACCATTTCAAAACCAGAGACTCACTGGTAATATTCCTAAAGCTACATACCTTCGGAATGAAGGTTCTTAATGCATCAAAAAGTAATGGGAATGGGGGAAAATAAGAAATTTAATGATGGACCTAATGTGATATATATACCCACAAGACTAAATGATTTAATGATTAAACACATTTTTATTGAATGTTTTATTCTTAATTAATTAACTAATATCCACACAAAGTGATATAAATGTTTATTGATATAATGTTAGTGATTAGATCATTAAATTTTTAATTTGATGAAAAATATAGTTTCGACCCTTTAAATTAAACTATTTATGTTTTTTCATAAATATTGTAATATAGATTATAAGACCTTAACAATTATTATAAAATTTACAATAATAAATATTTAAAACACTAATTATGATCATTCAAGATGGATCATTTATTTGATTGGAAGAATGTGCCACTAAGACTTAGCTAGAGGGGACTCTCTGTACTGGACAATAATTAAAAATTTGGGCAATGTAATAATTATTTAGGCATGGATTTATCTCAACTTATTATATTATATGTGTAACCAAATTACAAAAAAATAATACCCACATAATAAAAAACATCACATGTATTTTATATGTAATCAAGGTGGTTAAACTAAATTAAATATTTTTTTGAATTTTTCTGTTCAACCTCTTATCCCATTTTAACGATTATCCTCCTCACCCTTCTATATGGTTTTATATTTTTTTTCTTTATATAATATATTTTTTTTCATTAGAATATAGTGTGTATATGAAAATTTATTTGACAATATTTTTTTGGCATTTAAATTGAGATACATCTTGAATGAAGGATACCATTATAGAATCGTCCTAATTTTTATTAATATTTTAATTCATATATTTTCATTATTATGTTCATAGTATCTATTATATTTATTCTATTCCTTCAAATTTTTATCATCATTCAATATATTATTTGTAATTGAAATTACTTGGGGAAAATGTAAATGGGTTATACCTAGTTAAACCATTTCAAATTCAATTCATTTCAATGATGGATACAATTCTGATGAAAGAATAGTTTTTATATATATTTATATTCCTATATCCTTATTTATATATTAATTTTGAATCAATGAGATATTTTAATACTCATAATATGATATTTTAATTTATTTTTTTACTTAAAATAATATAACGAAAATATTTAATAAGTAACATGAAGCACACAATTTCAATTGATGTGTGAATTGTATAACTGTGGCATTAATATTTAAAATGAATCCAAATAATATCATGTAGTACATAAAAAAATGCAATGATAAATTACTCCTAAATTATATAATTTTTACATTCCATAATTTTCCAGTACCCAAAAACTAGAATTATAATGAAAATAAATGATGGGATATATTATTTCATGTTCCGAAGAAATCCTATGTTTTAATTAATTATATTTTTTCATTAAATTAACTCTAATAGGGTATTTGGGTTTATAAATTATGGTTTCAAAATTGAGTTGACATTAATCTAAAATATGAGATTAAAAATTATGTGGATATGTATTATTATATATATTACTCCTAAATGTATTCTCTAGAAAATATATCTTAGTTGTTATTTTCAACAGAATTTAAAAAAGGGAATTAAAAAATTTATATATTAATCTATTACATATCATCTAGATTTACAATGTATAATCATACACCCCCTTATTTTTTTGTACATATTTTATTATATTTTTAAAACTAGAGAAATAAATTTTAAAATACTTCCACTTTTTTGGAAAACATGGTGATATACATTGGTACACTTAAATACCCAAAATACACTAAAAATTTGAGAGCTCTCAAATAGTGCATTTAGAAATAAATATTTATCCAGATATTATAATATATTATTATACCAAATAGATTTATTTTTTGGATTTTAAATTATCCGTTAATTTTCAAGTTTTTTCTTTTTTCATATTTATCCTTTCTTAGTTTTTGATATTTATCTCTCTTTTACTAAAATTTAGATCATAAATTGAAATATATTATCCTGATATTGGGACCAATTTTTCAATATTTCACTATTTTATTTTTATTATGACATGATCCAATACTAGGAATAACATTGATATAGTCCTCAATAATAAACACCACCTTTTGGAATGAATCATGAAATCTATGTCTACATGATCTTTTAAAATTTACTCAGTTGTGGTATGAGACCTCTTATGGAATTTTATAATAGGATGATCATTTTATGAAAATATAAAAAATCATCTAATTACTAGTAATAATATCAATGAACATATTATAAAAATTTTATATATATATTTACAAGACATTTACTATCATCAAAAATGTATTATGTACCCTATGCTTCTGTCAAATATGGAATTAAAATATGTATTGATAAACTTATTCCAAAATTTCATGGCCACTCTAGCGATGGTACCAAAGACCATATAAATTAATTTAATGTGTTTTTATGGACCTTTAATCCAAGAAATATATTTTTTTATCAAATCAATCTAATAGAATTGACATATTTTCTAGATGAAACTATAAAATATTGTATATAATATTTTAAAATCTAGATTTAACAATTTATATCAATTTGAAAAGAATTTTATAACCTAGATTTTTTTAAACATGAAGGAAAACTTTAATTCAAAAAGAGACATCATAAATGAATAGGTCCTAAGGAGAGTAAATACCTGAGTACTTTTATAGATAAAATAAGTAACATGAATGCTTCCCACGTCACCAAATCAATGATCAACACCACATCCAATACCTAAATTAAGGAATCATTAAAATTGATAGAAGCATGGTAGATGTCACAAATGGATATCTATTGGTTGGAATACAATTGTAATGTTAGATTACTAAATTTACTTTATGGCACAAAACTCCAAGTAATTTGGTGATCTAGGTAGATCTTATTTTATAAGAGTAAATTAGGTAAATTGAACATATAATTAATTTATTTTTATTAATACCATTTGGGAGTAATTCACCACTATATAGAGAAATTTTAAATTGGTTCAAAAGATATCTCAACCAACACATACAAGGCCATGTGGAATATTTAGTAAGACAGACCACCAAACCGACAGTATCCCATAATTTCAAGAAATAGAAAATTGTGCCACCATATTCTATTTGAGAACATATCATCAAAAAATACAACCAAATACCCATAATAATTATTATTAATTTTAAAAAGCATACATCTAATGTTGTAAAATTCATTTAGTCATTATATAATGATCTAGAAAACCACAAATTCCACATTTTCAATAAAACATGCGGCATCTTCAGCCTTACTAATAAGATTTTTAACAACCCCAAAAAGAATTTTAATCAAAAGAATCATCAAATTAATAATAAAAAGGTAATTATCAACCAAATGAATATTTTATTAATTATTAACTATTAAAACATATTTTACACATTTGAGTTTGTGTAATGTGTTACATTGATGTGTTAATAAGAATGTTGTTTCAGACATTGAGAAATGTCAATTCATTGTAGGGAAATGAATGTTCATATTTCATGTAGTGTTACATTATGGAATTATGTTTGATAAATCATAGGTGTAAATCATTTCATCCGTTAAAAATCCTACTTATTTGTGTGATTTTCTATCATTCATCGGGCATGCAAGTTTCTATCGATTATTATACATATATTTTAACAAGATCTACCTACCCTTATATTAATTGATTAAAAATGATTTTTTTAGTTACATTTCATGTAGGGATTCATTTGATGAGAATATGAACCATTTAAAAAAATCATAGATCATACAAACCCTTTTGAAGTACCTCTTATCTAATATGTTTTGTGATGATTCCAATTTCATAGTTGGATCAGTGTTATCTCATAGGGTTCATGGTTGGTACCATGAGATTACTTATGAATCAATGAATTTGGATTCAAACTAATAATAAAACACCACTATATGAAATCATTTTATTAATTATATATTCACATTCAAATTTTTTCGATTTATTGGTATCTAGAGTAATTTTTTTCTCAGATCATAAATCATTAAGGTAACTTTTAATAAAGATAGATTAAAATACATGACTTATTCACTAAATAATCCTCCATGAAGACATAAAAATTATGATGAGGGGTATTAAGGTTTAATAAATCCTCGTGGCTGGCCACATGAGTATGATCACTCATATATTGAACTATGACATTGAAAAATTTGTGCAACTTCATGAAATTTTCAGTGATGATAATCTATATTTCATCTATATTATACACCCTTGATATGTATATTTATTTAATTATGTGGTTTCTATTAAAATTCATGTACTCCTAATGATATTCCATGTTGATAAATTGAATAATGAATCAAAATTTCAATAGTAGGGAGAACATTACCTTTTGAGAATTGTTAGTATCCAAGACATCTGGATATGTATACCTAATCATTATTTTAATTATATTATTCATTTAATTCATATAGTTTTATGGTGGAAAATTTGGACTCCATAAGAAGTCTATGAAGATATTTAAATATGGATATCTTTTAACCACATTCTTTTATGATTCAAACATATTTAGGAATTCATTATCTCATTTCAAACACATGGAAATCATTTATTGGAGACATTAAATGCCCCAAATTTCCGACATTATTCTATGAATTTTTTTATGAATGTGGATATTATTTTATGGGTCTCATTCTAATTTCATTTTTTTTCTTATGAATTTTATTTATCTATTTATTATTTTTACTAAATGGATTGAGGCCATGTTCATAAGGACTTATGATTAAGATGTTGTGAAATTTTTTTGATGGATTAAATTTCATGTTTTTTGGAGTATAAATGACTACCGTTAGGGACCGAGTGACAAATATATAAAATAAAAATTTATATTCGCTCATTTAGATGTATCAGGTGACATACAAAAATTAAGCAACACAAATTTCCCAAAAAATGTTCAATAGAATATTTATAATCACAAGTTGAAGAAGATATTATAGAAAATAGTGTATCCAAATATAAATGATTGGATAATTAACATAGAAAATTCTATATGAAAATATTGAAAATCATTATAAATACCCATCTGTGAATCCCCATATCAGATTTCATCAGGGAAATTTTTTTTTCATTCATGGAAGTAGGGAATCATGATGGTTGAGTAATAATAATGTTAAAAAATAATTTATCAAAAGTATTATATTAAAAAAACTAAAACATCTATATACTAAGGATATTTTATTTTCATAATATGAGAACCTAAGGATATATAAATATTGATAAACTTTAATACATGATACGATTATCCGTAAGGAGTTTTAGGAGTGTGAAGATGTTATTCTCTATAGGTCTCAACTAAACCTAATGTCTTGTATGTTTTGTTCCAGATAGATACGTCCTTATGTTGTATACACTTCATTTTCTACTGGTGAAGTGGATATCATAATATTTGAATCTAAAAGGATATTTGTAGTCAATGAGATATTTTTTAATAAATACATTGTGGACATCCCACTTAATGTATTAAATTTCATTACACGGCATGCCCCCTAATCAATAGAGAACATCATTCTAACCTTAACCAAATTAATTTTATATAATTTTTCCTATTTAAAAATATATTTTTCATGTGAATTTATTATCTCATCAGTCCACATGGAGTATTATGTAATATTTGTAGTGTGTGGGGGGAGAAATTTTAGGGTATCTATTTAGGTTTCTCTTTTGTGGTTATTCTTTGTGTTTTCTTCTATTCAAAAAACAAATTATGAAAAAAAAATTAAAAAACAAATAACATTACTTGATAAATTATATCCAACCCATATGAAAAATTCATGATTTCAGTATTTATTTGTATCATCATAAGAATGATCAAGATTTCATAATCAAGTGTTGATATTTATAAAATTATAGGTCATCGATGATATTATTGATTTTGTAAGTGTTAAAGATTTTATATTTTGACATCATTCATTATGATAATTATTCATATTAAATTATTTCATTTATTTGATCAATAAAATTTTAACTAAACCAGGACTTGTGAAAATTTTCTTACCCAATTTACCTTATACCCAATTTATGTGAAAAATAGTTTTATATCAATGGTTGATCCACATTTCTGTTTCTTATAAAATGAGATTGATTACAATACTAAATTGCCATATACCTGTTTTCTTAATAGTCAAAATATTTACACCCCAAAAAAATCAATAATAAAAAAAATGAGAAAAATATATTCATAAAGAGGGAAATGATGATATTTATTTCACATTGGGTAATCAATGTGAGGATATTTTTATTTTACTTATAGTAATGATTAAGTATGTGGTTTTTGAAATAATATTACAATTTATTACTGAACATGTTTGGTTTAATTAAAAAAGATAAGATGAAATATTTTACATAACATGGATATATTGAACAATGAATTTATAAATGATTTTGAAATAGTAAGGAAACATAAATAATGAAACATGGAAAATTAATGGCATTATAGACCCATATGTTGTCTCATTACGGTTACTGTCATTAATATCATTGAATTTGATATGAAAAATTTATGAGATAAATAATTAAAAATATATTGATATTTACTCTTGATAATATTATTACATTACCTATATTTCCAATGTGAATAAAAAAATATGAACATGTATCTCTTGTCTCATTTATCGAGAATACATGAGAAGGGATTTATACCAGGGGTGAAAAAGGGTTACTGTGGGTATTGATAAAACAGATTCTTATTTAATAATTTGTTGATTATATTTAACATAATTTCCTTAAATTTAATTAAATATGATTATTTATACAATATATGAGAATATATCATTCATTTTCAATTTTAATAAAAATTATTTTTTTACCCTTAATAGTGAAATGTTTTATTTTAGTAATAAATAAATTTTTATATCATATTTGATATTGAAATATTGTAAAATTATTAAACACTAAATTATTTATTTATTTCGTTTAGATAATACACTTTGGATCGTTCAATTATTTTGTTGAATTGTTCTATGAAGTGAAATGTGAACTACACATTCCATATTGTACACTACATCATTATTTACACCATATCATTTTCATTAGTGCTTCGATAGGGAAAAATTTAAAAAAATCGATAGAGGAACCACTCGTAAAAAATAAATAATCAGGAAATGAAATAATTTTCATGCTTTTTTTAGGTCACCAAGGATTTGAAATATGATTTAAAATATTTTTCATAATTTCCCCACTCAGACTTATAAACTCATGAAAACCTAACATCCCCCATCCCTCAATAACTATGATTTTTTTCTCATATATTAGGGGTCTCAAATGAGTTAGGATATTGATGGAATAATATAATTGGTTTAATTACTTTTCTATATAATTTTGAATATGGAGATCTCTTGAAGTAAGGATCCCTTAATCAAAGTATTCTTCTTCATAAAGTTATAATGATTATATTTTACTAATTATCATCATAGGAACTCTTATATTATTCAATTTATATCAATTTGAATTTTATTTCATTCAATTAATCATCCATGAAAATAATCATAAAACCATTATTGGGTTATACCCTTTCTGAACATATGCGAATTCATTTCAGTAATTTTATGACCACACCACATGTTAATAGTAGGTTTTGTTAGTAATTTTTCTCCCTATAACATTTTTAATTTATTTATTTTGAATAAATGGGATACTAAAATTTACACAATATGATCTATTAATTAATTTTATTACATAACATAAATGAATTATTAAATTAAACTTTTAACTCAAAATAGGTGAGGTCTAGTGTTGCGTGAACGACGAGAGTAAGATATTAACTGATAAAATGAAAATACAAGGGTTCAATTCATTGATTTAATGTTAAATCATAAAAATATAATAATCCCCATTTCTCAAATTTATGTTTTTCCATTATTTTCTTCTAATAGTAATATAACCATTAAAAACGAAGGAGGTTTCTATGATTGGATGTTCTATATATATCCTAGTGTTTAGTTAATATTTTAATTTTAATTATGTTATGTAATATTAGATTCTTCGGTTAAAGAATTAGGGAAAAATAATTAAATGTATGTAAATTAATATGATATTAATTAATAATAAATTAATGAAATATATTTATATCCACAATTTATTCAAATAATATTTTTTTAAAAAATAATTTTCATTATGTTTTATCAATCAAATTTCAAAAAAATGAAATATTATTCAACCAAATATATTATAATTTATATATGATAAAAAACCCAATAAATTAACTATTTTTTTATTATACTTTATTATAAATTCAAAATTTGATTAAAATGTTATTTTAATTACATCCTTTTTTGAGAAATGTCCTTGTTTTAGAAATTTGATTCACCTAAATACCCATGAACTACAATGAATTATGGATCACCCATGTCACACCAACTAATTAACTATAAGTTTATTTTAAATGATTCATCTATTAGTTTTTTATTTGTGTTATTCCTTTATGAAATTTCAAAAAATACCATATATCTAAATGAATTTCTAAATTCCCCATATCATATAAAGAATCATTAATAATGTGGTGGTGACCCCCTGGAAATTTAGATTGTTATAAATCATTAGTATACATTTTGAGAATATGATCCAACATATATGAAATTATTGATACTAGATTCCTAAAATTTAATATCACAACATATGATCCTCCAATTCTAGTTACGGAACATCTTATTCCATGAGTACTAACTCAGCGGATCCATCCTATCATTAGAGGAAATAATTGAGACCCTCTAAAATATGAGTATACCCCATCCATAAAATAATTGAATGGTGGTGGGGAAGAAGTTGTTATCTATTAATTTATAAAATCTCTTCTATATCATCTCACTACAACACAAGAATACAAACCTCTCGTATCTTATATAGGTAAATGTGGATGCATATTTCTAAAAAATTAGGACACATAATATTCAATGGTGGGATCCTTCTAGTTTTCAATGTTACAAGATTCACATAGATTCATCCATTCATATATATCCTCAAGATTTTATCTTGAATATCCATTTTCTAGATTCTCAAAAAACAAAACTTGAAATGAAGAACCACTATGGGAATATGATATGTGAATCAATAGATTAGGTGAATATTCATCTTACTCCTTATAAATTCCTTTGAAAAATCGTTGTTGCATCTAAAACTATAAAATTGGATAATATTTCCATTATCATTAATATACGAGACACATAATAATATTCTAGTAGTGGCTTGGAGGGAGGCCTATATCAAAATTCCCATAAATTTGTTTCTTTGATATATTCTCAGAGCTTCCATGGATCTGGCCTATATGCTTGTTCCCAATATAAATCAAAAAACCAATCAACATATTTTTATTACAATTTAGGAGTAGGAATTTAAACCTCTTCCCCATCAAAATCATGAATCTAGTTAATATATCTTGATGGAAATTGGGTACCAAGTACGTATCCCTAGTAGACGACATAAATCTCAATAGTATTTTTTAGAATAATCTATGGATTATTCCCATATTCAAACCCATGTAAAACAATATTTTCAGTATAAAGTGGTGAAAACAAGGAAATGGAATATATTATTGTTCTCACCCATGAATCCCATCAATATATTCCTATATAAATATAATAGTTGTCCCATATTATTTCACACAATCATGAATACCACGGGAATATTCTAGTGTCAACACAATGATAGGATCATATTCCTACTCAAATTAAGAATGATCATCAATATAATATAAGGATAACAATATAGACACTTATTAGGTATCCCACCTATGAAGGGTTTTTTCGACACTACAAGACCCTTAATATAATCTATTTTAAAAACCATGTAACTTGATAGTGCATGTACAAAAGAAGTATTATCTAAGAGAAATATGTAGACTAACAGTTCTCTTATATCAATAAACATAGAAATTATAATATTCAAGAATCTCTCTAACCACATTCTATTTTGGCTGAATAATATTCTATTTTATTAATAATAAAATAATTTCGTAATGATGTAGATATCATCCATGAGGAACGATGAATAGAATATTTGTATGTACCTACCAGAGTACACAACATGGATGTCCTCCCTCTTGAAATATGAAGATAAACCATGGAGGTCCCATATAGTAGATGATTCAATGTTCATCCCCACAATATTTATAGAGACATCTGAGGATTTATTATACATTAAAATTCATTAATATTTGTCAACCATTGAGGCCCTCACTTTGGGAATTATGTTGAATTATATGGATGTCCACCATATGGTATAAGAGACATAAGTCTTCCATGATACAAATAAAATATCCTATGTGGTGGCCCTACCCCTGATGATGATTCATGTATCAATTTTGTTTTTCCTCCTCTAGGTGTTGATTATTAGTACCCTCCTTTAAAGGGTGTATCATCTAAACATGAAATTTATTTCCATTCCCAAATTTAACAATGATTTCACTAATTCTGAGAAGAACTCATTAACTTGATTTACACTTCATCGAGCATCACATCAAAAAAAAAATGAAAATTAAATTATGAGCAGATTTTTATTTCAACACCTCTCTCAAATCTCTTACTATCATTATCATAATATAGATTCTAAATTATTTTTTAATTTTGATAATGATGTCAAGAAATGTATATTTTTGACTATTCGTGTCATGGAACCCATAAAATAGGAATAGATAAAATCTATGGTTATATACAGTGGATAAAATATTTTTCATGTTATGACCCATCACCACACTTCACTATTTAATTTTATTAGATTTGAGAGAGGAATGAAAACACTACATTAAGTATAACCTTAGGGTGACACTCTAACACTTATGAATAGATACCTACAATATATGGATTATTCAACCCATATCAAATAGATGAATGATATCTATCATCATGATAGGATTTCCATGTATATAGAGGCAAAAACCCTAATTATATTAAATAACATGAGGTATAATATTCAAAATTCTATACTAGGTGATTTGGGAGGTGTGGAATGAAATACTCATTATGAACATTAGTCATATTTTATCTCATATATAATATACATTCTTGCAATGGTCATCTCCCTCTACCTAAGATGAATAGATATATCTCTCCCTCATTATTTCTGTAATTTGATCTCCAGTTTCATATATACACACATTATTATAAAATGTGATAACCTTAGTCACTAGTTATAATGTAAATCAAAATTTTATGGATGGAAACTCAGTTTAAATGGTTCATGACATCAAGGATTAATGTTCTTTATTGGTCTTGTTCTAGATCAATGGGGTTCTATCCTAATTCATTCTTATATTTATAGGTTGAATAATTTCATCATATTATCAAAGAGAATGATTTATTAACTATACTATTAGTCTACATCCCAAAAAATAGAAAAATTTTGGAGATAAAATTAGATTCATCCTATTTTTTATAAAATGTTAAAGGTAAAATCCTCTACTCAATGGAAAATTTCATAAATCGTTAGGGAATGAAATTTCATGCTTCGATTAGGAGTGCAGATCATCCATTACTAATTTGACTGTAACTATATAGTGTGTTGTTAAATTTTAATGTAAAATATGTGGATTAGGTAATCAATAACATCATAATTGGTTCTTTACATTTAGATTGTATTGCTATTGTATCATTGGATTCCCTTTGGATCTATCATTTCAGAACATATTTTTTTATTGTTTTACATTCCATAATTTCATCATAAAATTTCAAATTATATACTAGGGAATCACACAGATTGACTCTAAAATACATTTTCCAATAGTATAAATACAAATCATTTGATAGTATATTATACTCAAACAAATATCATAATTAAGGGATGGAGTGAATATAGAGTTATAGATTTCACCCCACTTACTAACTACGAGGATCATCATAAAAATCATATGGGAACAATATTGACACAATCTATATATCTAGTATTGTATTTTATTATGCTAGTTTTTACATACTATAAATTTCTTCCATTTTTATAGTTATAATAGTAGTTTTTTCATTAAATTATACTTGAAACAATAAATGGATACGTTGAAAAAACCAAAGTCACCCTTTTACAACCAATGTCATTCCAATAATCATATGGCTACATCACACAATATTAAAGGGTTCCACAAAAGGTTGAAAATTTTATGAAGGAAACATACATGTCCAATGTGATGTCAAATCCATACGTACGACTTGGAATCATTAAAATGGATAAGGCATATGCATGAAGGTGTAGAGGATGCACAAAAAGACCATCCCACATGAAAGAATATTATGCAGCCAATACAGCATCAAACACTCCCATGCACATTAAAACTGTGTATGCCACATCCAAGGATGTTTCATTTAAATATAAGGGAACCACCTTTCACCATGCTCACCATTTGGAAGTCAAATTTTCTCTCCCGGTTTGTAATACATCACCTTATATGACATTTCACAATTTATGGGTCCAATGTACAGGATCTTGTGCTACATGTTATCTATTGGTTCCCCTTAGGGTGGTCCCATAGGTGCTTCATCCTCACAAATTTACTTTTTATAGGGAATGTCTGCACAAAGGATCATTCTTGTGCACATCACATTCCCTTTTCTATCAAATATTCCACTCAACCCCTTCATTTTACACGGAAACCTCTAATAATTTGTTCACACCTTCCCATAAGATCTTAGTTTTTTCTAGTCATGGAGTCACATTGTTTTATAATTTTTTATGTGAAACTCACACATCCCATACACTCATTATCCATCTTTCCCTCAATAATTGTGCATAGTGACTTCATGTTCCCTCGAGTGGTGTCCCATTTCACATTGTACCACCTTTTTATTTTTGGTTTTTGGTAACCTAGAGAATCATTCATTTTGTAAAGGCCAAACTAACATGGACCCCAAAACTAAACACTTTTCCACCATCACCCATATCAGGCATTGCTGGTCATTTCCCATCCCCAAATGTGGGTGGGTATTAATCTTGTATGTCCAAGGGCTTGGTAATGATTCTTCGATACTCGTTCTATAAGACATTATACTTCCAAGAACCATCATTCTTAGCACATGAACTATAACATTATCATGAACATGATCCATTCAAATGTGGTGCCCCATATAGGGCATTTTATATTTCCCCTCATCTCCACTCGAGTGGGAACTTCCTCACATGGAACGACATCTTCTATATGGTGTTGTTAAACCATCAGTGTGAAAGACCACAGAGTTTCATATATGAGGTATAACTATTTTTCCTCCGTTCCACCTCTAGATGAAATGACCGAATTGGGGATTCTCATCAACAACCGTCGACACCCCATCACTCCCCCTTTAGACTTTTTCTCAATGGGATACTTCTATGCTAATTCCAAAACCGTCCCTAATAGACACATCATTCACGACACAACCATTTAGTCTACTATTACTCTTATTACTCACACCAAGCCTGAATGACATGATATTAGATGTTATTACAGATCATAGAAACCATCTTTCCTGAATCCATCGTATATTAAGCCACAACATCCACCACTATGGGATGCTAACCATTTGTAATACATGAACCTTTGATCTATGTAAGTGTTGATAACTATATTTTAAATAGGGTATATAAGATTCCTTTTTTATGTTTAATAATTATATTTATTAAACTTATATACACAATTACAATGGGTTATCCTTCCAGATTTTAGCATCTCCCATCATCCTCTTGGTTTTCCCTTGTACTACCATATTATTACAGGATAATTACCCACCCAAAGGTCACATATACTTCAGTCCACCTTAGAAGCTATAAAATAGAATCCCCCGACCACATGCTTGGGTTTATGACAATGTGTAATACCTAAAAACCCCCCATATGAACTAAATGGTTTTTATCATGATCTTTTGAATACGATACATGGGATACATCCCCAAGGCTGAATCTTGATACAATTATGTTCATGTTGATTCATTTTTATCGTTACAGTATGACACTAAAATGCATGTGATTCCAAAACATTGTGGACTTCTTTACCTTCCTTATAAACCTGGTATATAGGATTCCACCCTTAGTATCATTCCCCATCATCCATTATAAGCCGAGTCTTTCCCTCGAGTAATTATGTATTTGAAGGATCACGTTCTAACCAAGATTTCCCACTTCCTTAGAGTACACATGCATGCATTTTATTCAATTTTGATTCCACATTATCAACCTCATCATCCAATATTGATCTATGTGGACCGTTATTTTTGGATACTGGGATATGTAGAAAGCCTATAAGAGGTTCAAGATAAAATCCTTATCACATTCCATCTATTCCATCCATTTAATTTCAAAACATCCTCGATTTCCATCCAAATTATTACCCATCCCCCACATTGGTGAGATCATTCCATCGCCACCATCGCTACTACTAGAAGTACCTTGGAATCTAATTATGAATCTACCCCACAAAAGACATATTAATCCAACCAAGAGAAATCCTTTTTTGACGAGAAACTAGCCAACTGTAATCCCTAAATCACCCCATCAAACAAAAAGGTATTTGATACATGTAATATATATTGGGTATATAGGAAGCTTCCCTGAGGATTAATACTAGCCAATGGTAAATTGTGGTGTCCCGCTCAATGGTGTCCACCTCTCTAATCTTTCCACAATGGTGTCAATATTTTCCTTCCTCATGGGACATCTTCCCTCTATGGGACACATCACATGGGTTCATCATCAAAGGCACTCCCACCAGTAGAATGATATCCTTAGTACCTAAATATTATGGACTTATCCATTCATGTTGTGAAATAATCCATTTATGTAACACACTATCATTGGTCCACTATCATGTGGTGTTATTCTCCATAAATCTATTAAAACAACTATGGGCCCCCTCCAAAGATTCCACCTATTTAATACCACTATAGGGTATGTTCTAATATACCTCATCATGTCACCATTACATGTTATTCTCATACCCAAATCCTTATTAAAAATGTGATGATTGAGTGAAAACATGGATGACATGCCTCTACACCAAGATACCCTAATATTTACATTGGATGCCTCAGGTTTTGTGCCCATGAGAATCCCTCTTATAAGGGAGAATATAGGTGTCCCATGTGACAACTTATAGACATTGCCTAGATTCCCAGGGTGACCACCCTCTCAACTGATGGTTGCTTCACTGACTAGATCATTTTTAATGTCTAGAGAGAAGAAACATAATAATTTGGAATCCACAAAGGGTTGGAATAAATAAAGAGCTTCATGAACAACATATTATCCTATAAGGGAGACTCAGTCTACGGAAAAATACAAGGACAGATAAATGTAAGGAGGTATTGACATCCCATAATCCCATTTAAATTTGGGAGAATAAAAATATGATGAAATTATTAATGTCTCAAGCCTTTGGAATGTATGTACGTGGGGAACAATGAACTAACAACAAACACGAACAAGTAGAGGTTGCATGCCCTGGACATAGCCTTGGAAAAAGAAATGATGAACCCAATGCGAAATCTTATCATCATTAAGGGGTTAATATTGTTCATGAATTTAGTAGAATAGAATTGCACTGGATCCTGCTATATGTTTTATGGTACCAGAGCAATAATAGTGGTCTTGGAATAGAGCTTTCAAGAAATTATGGTTGTTAATCATTGGGAATTCAATTATATGGAATATTTATCATAGATATCTCTCTAAAACAATTAATTTCTAAATACTTTTAGGGAATTGGACATATACTTCCAATTATATTTACTGATAGTATAATCCTTCTTCGTTTTAGGACCCAGTCCATAGAAAATAAATCACCTTATTCCAACAAACCAAAGGGCAGGACCAACAAACATGTTTAAATATCGCATGGTTCAACCCCTGATACAATTACATCGATGACCAAAACTAATGGAAACCCATGACCCATATCACCATTGGAGTTCCTGAAAATGATGGTGATAGAAACCATTGATTGGTTGAATCTTTGTATCATTTTCACCACCATCATCTGTCATGTGCCTACCAACAATGATGATATCTAGTATGGAGTACATACCCATACCATCCCTATATAATTTGGAGGTCATCCAATATCTCTTGCTCTGTATTAAGGTCCACCGAATTTTCTAAACATCCATACAAGAATAGGATGTCCCAGGCATTTCCCATAGGTCCACCCTGTGTCACAGGACACCAACACAATTGACCTCCTCATGTGTTTTTTGGTCAAAGAGGAGGTCCTTCCCACTGTTGAATTGATAATAGTTAGGTCCCTTCTCTATTTATCACCAAACAGTAAGGAAAAACTCACCTTACTACGTCCAAACAGAGTGGAGGACCTCTATGATCCAACAACTACATAAGTGGAGGCCATCTATGCTTCATTCTTGATCTGTATTAAACAATTCATCATGAGATCTCTTCCAATAATCATGGTGTTCCTTTATGTGCAACAAATTGCAATCATGGTGGTCCTCTATATGTCCCCACCAAATCTAGTTGAGGCCCTGTGAATTTTAGAGCCCGTTAATATAGAGGCTCTCCCCACATCGCATTTGACATATGCCATGGTGCTCCTCACACACAGGTCATCCGAGTTGAGGTACAACGTACTCTCATAGTATCCCAACTAAAATTCATCCCCATTTCAATGAAAAAATATATTAAATTCCGCTCTGTATCTAAATTATATATAGGTGAGGAATTCATCGTGAAATCAACCAAAAACACGAAGTTCCTCCACATGCAAAAAAATATTTCTCTCACAATGAACCATTCTAGAAAATAAGGGTGAACCATCACTGCCAAAGGAATAAATATTAGTGGAACCTTTTTTTGATCCATTTCACCTCACAAATTCGGATGATGAATGGGACACACTAAGGGAGCCTTCCCCATATTCCTCTATAGTAAAACCTTAGAATGGTGTCTGGCATATGAATTTTATTATCTAGTATGGTGATATACACTTGATCCCTAAATTTCTTCATAGGTACATGCAAGAGTTGAAAGGTTTGGATCACTTCTAGGGGCTTTTTGTATAGTCCTCAATATCATTACATGTTTTATTTTCTATCACAAAATGAGATCAGGGAGAGTAGTTATGTGTAATGGTATATGAAAATCACCCATGATATCTCCCACAAATATCCCCTACAATCATGCATAAAGTGGTAGTCAACACCAAATCCTATAGAGACATGATGATGTAGATAGTAATGCCTCTGAGTGATGACCATTTGAGTAGTGTCGTATTGGTTCACATTTAAATTTATCTTCTGACTTGTCTACCACCAAAATGTTCCACATTAGTGTCGTTTTTGGTTCTTCATCTCGCCCGAATTGTGGAATGGTTCCCTGTAGATTTGAATTCCACTACTGAATATAAAAAATAATGGGACACTCTTGTTTTGTACCAGTTTACCAATATGTTCTAGCTGATTTCTACCATTGACATCAAAATTCAAGAGTCTCTCACCCAAGATGAGTTTATATGTTTCCTCCAAGCCACATGTGTGGCATGATTCCACCTCCACAAAGACCAGTTTGTCTATCCAGTGACCTATGAGCATTAATAAATCACCTGGAAGTAGATTGTCATGGTAGTGTTAGTAGCGATTCCCATGGGTCATCACCATACATTCCATAGTGATCATCAAACACTTCAGATATGATGTGTTCAGATATTTCCTATGCTGTACATAATTATCAAAGAAGAGACATGACATGTGTTGATTTCAGTTTTGGGATAGTATGCATCTCTTGAATGTATTCTTATCATACAACAAATAGACCCACCAAATGTCATTGAAGATATTTCTTTGGGAACTAATTCATTAAACATGTTTTCTCTAAGAAACACTTGATAGGAGGAATCGACATAGGGTCTGATGGAGAAAACCTACCCCTAGGGTAGCATAGAATCTTATATACCCCCATGTATTTTTACTTTCAAAAAGGAATATTCTTGGACATGTACCACCCACCGAGTCATTTCCCTTTTCTAAAAAAATCGACATTGTTAAGGAATATATTGTGATATATATGCCTTCTAACTCATCCAATGATACATAGGAGAGATATTTGGATCCTATTATACCTACCTAACTCCAATAGATTGAAAAAGACAAATGGATCATCAAAGAGATCCTTATTTTAGTCATTCTTTAGATCCATCCATACTATGACGATCCTTAATACAATCAGGTCCCACCTCCAATAGGGTAGTATGGGTACCCTCAAGTTCTATTATGCTAGATGAACTCAATCAATCATGAAAATATCGTGATTATTAATAGGGAAAAGACCAGATCCAATTAAAGGTGACGTGATTATGTATTTCAAAATATTTTTTAGTTTCATGAGGTGTTTTTTGAGACCCAGCTCTGTACATTCCCTCAATATTTCCCCAAGTCGTTCCTCTAGAATTTCTTCTTAATTTTCCACATGACTCTAATACTACCTACCAATTTTATGAGATTATGAATGCATTGGTGGTTTGGGATCCTCATCAAGACCTAAATCTACATAACGAAAAACCAATGGTTCTATTCATCAGCTACCTGAAGGCCATTGAGAGTGGGTTTTTGATAATCCCACGTAATAAAAAAATTTATCCTACATGGGTGGATGACATGCAGGAACCCCAGAATTTCTAGAATCTTACCGTCTCACATGTTAATATAAGGGAATCCACTTTATCATTTTAACGACATCATATCAATGTGCGTAAAAATTTTGGGAATTCAAATGTAGTTGGAATTTGACATGAAAAAATGTTTTCATTCGATATTAGAAGTCCCTCCATTCTTCTTTTACAGTAAGCTATTCATTTGGTCTATCATTATCTTGGAAGAATGTCATTAGAATTTTATTTATCAGTACATATCTACCTCTCAGAAGCTCAGTATTATCAACCTATTCGTGTGCGTGATACCATCACATTTGGGAGTAATAGACACTATATCTAGTTGGAAAGGCCTTTTATAGACATTCAATATGCCACAGAATTGAGAGTATCTTCAGATGTTGGGAATGGGGAATTTCAAGACTAAATTAGTCTTATCATTCAGCATGAATAATTTCAATTTTGTAATTTGTATTTTATTTTTGATAAGTATCATTTCCTAAAATGAATATTTCTATAAAACTAATATGGAACACCTATAACCTACTTTAGCTCCTAGATAAAGATCATCAAAGGCATAGAATATAAACATTGTATAGATGGAGGGCCCATTGCACTATAATTATTTCCAAAAGATCCTAACGACTACAATAAAAAATGAAATAGCCTCAGATCCAACCATGGGCTCATAATATATTGTAAAATAGTCAACATGTGAAACCATGTAATCCTCCCCCCCCCCTCATAGGTGAAATAATCTAGTTCCAGCCCCGCACAATGCTCCAGACGCTCATCATGACTAGGCCCCAAAAGTACCTTCCCAAATAGGTTGGACAAGACATACTCATTCAATGAGGATTTTGTTCCCATTTATTTTATTAATACCCTTGATCTAGATATTTTGATGTTGTTATAATGTAGTTCTAACACCATGTGATTTTATGTGAGATATTTTTTTTTTGATTTATTAGATTTCATGTGATATACGCTACACAAAAACTCTAGTGTTCCATACAAAACACTGTATTAGCTTGATGTATACATACCAATATTCTTGGATTGTGTTACAAAAAATTTCTTATAATTATGATAGAATTTATTTCATGCAATACCTTGTATATGTGATAACTACATATTATAAACTTGTCATTATAATGGAGGGTATGATTTGTATTAAGTTCTTTCAAAACAAAAATTTAAATTAAATTAATTGATTCTATAAAATAAGTATATCATCACTTTTGTAATTTATTACTGAAATATATATATATATAATATTCAATGTAATGTTTTAATTTTATATTATATTTTTTCTTGATATTATATCTTAACAAATTGGTATTTTGTTTTGATAAATAATGTATTTTTCAAAAAAAATTCAATTTTAATCCAATTTAGTGGAGATTCCTTTTTAAATTATGCTTTTTAGAAATTTATGATTTATATTTGATAAATTAAACTTCTTCATTCATATGAGGATATCATAAATTAACATCATAGAAATTTTGTTATTTTTCAGATGAAAATTAAATTTTAACGAATAGTAAAAAATTATATATTTTATTTACAAATTTTATTTTCATCTAATTTATTTATATAGTTAGATTATGATTTTAGTAACTTTTATAGTGTATTTGGATTTTTTTTATCATTTAATACAATATGGGTCATTTCAATTAATTTATAATTTAAATTGTACATTAACACATCTCAATTTATTGACAGTTTTTAATATTTAAAACCCATATTATTGTTTGGACAAGCTGAATTAATTTTAAATACATTAATTCACATTCTGTGTTATGAATTAATAAAAATGAATTCAATATTTCGAATTATTGGGTATAAAAAAATTTAATAGGTAAATTTCATTATTTTGATATTATGAATAGAAACTACGGTAATTTTTATTTTACATTACTAGAGGTAAATCAGCTAAATTATGGTAAAAACAATATTATAATGACAATAAAAATACCCTAACACATTCAAAAATCTTATTGGATTAATTAATGTCAAATAATGTATCCTAAGGTTTAGAATTCATTTATTTTATGGAAATATGTCCATGAATGTGATGTAATTATTATTAAAACAAAATAAAGTTACAATATGTCACTCTTTTATCTCTTATGTGTATAATAATTTAAATGTAATAATAAATATGATAGATCAAAAAAATTCCATTATGTTTGTATATTTATATATATTTTGTGAAATTATTTTTAATATTTAATGATTAAAAAATTTCTATTGAGGATGACACAATAGTTATGTAGACATTCTTTTATTACTAGAAATATCGAATAAATTGTTTGAAAAATATTAAAATAAATATAATATTAATTCATTAATGTGACCCAAATGTTTTCTAGTATAATATGACATGTTATTAGTGTATTAAACATTTTGTTTATAATTTATGTTTTGTTAGTATTTTATTTATTGTACAATATATTTATAAAGTTAAAATTGACAATATTGATATTTTTTCAAAATAACAAATTATTTAAATATTTAAAAAATACAAATATATTTAAAAATTAAAATTTCAAAATTGAAAGGTCTAAAATTTCATTATATATCCAATTATGTAAAATTTACCTCACATAAGAAAATATTTATAACCATATAATATTTATAAAATTTCTACCACAATTAAAATTAAATAAATTAAATGATGATAATTGAAATTGATAAAGTTTAAAATAAAATAAAAAGGATTGCATTTAAATGATTGGGAGGATTTCGACCCTTATTCATATTATCATTGAAATAATTTTACATTTTATTATTATTAATTTTAAAATCAATTTATATTAATTTAATCATTATGGTATTTTCAATGGTTCCCCTACCCTCTCTTATAAAAGGGAACCTCTCCTTCTCTTTTCATCACATCTCAAAATCCCAATTTCTCAGCCAAAAACTACCCATTTACTATCCCAAATTCACTAACTTCATAATATAATCCACACATGGGGAATAAATCAATTCAATGGATAACTTTTGTTAATATTAAAAGGAGATGCTTGAATTAGAGGTATTTGTTTTGACACATCTTTCAAAATTCTTTTATTCTTCCAATTTTTCTTATTTTTATTCATATTGGAGTAATAAATAAAGTATATTATATATGATTATATGTTATTATTATTATGGGAGAACTACATACCTTCTTTTTTCAGTCATATGAATATCTATATCAGAATGCATGTATACGTACGACTTATTGTATCCACATCATGGTGGAATTTTTTATTCTGCATTACATAATATTGATGGGTATAATTATGAGGGTATTTGATTATTATAATGAATACAACATGATTATTATTATATATAAGGATTATACCATCAAATTATATACTTTTTGACCATTACGTGATCGATATCATCTCTCGTGCGTACGTAAGGTCTATCATCTCCACAATGAGATATAATTAATTAAAAACGATCTACAATAAATAACAATAGTATATATGATTGGAATGGATAAAAATAATATATATTCTAAAATTTTAATTATGTAAATGATATAACTCTAACCAAATATTTGTAACATGATCTTAGCAGAGAAAACATGAATAATATCATAATTAAGTTGATATCTAAATAATGGGTGAAATGGAATGTTTCTAAAAATTAGATGATAAGATGATAATATATGATATCATAAAACCTATTATGACTATAGAATAAGTCAATGATATTATAAATATAATTATGAAGGAGTATTGGTTATATAACAAGTATATCAGATCCCTGGTATGTGATAATTTCACCATCTCATTATTATTTATGAATATTAATCTGTATCTATTTATTAGGGTATATTTATCATCCACATCCACATTTCATAAATATTTAATATTTTTATTTTTATTATAAAATCATATAAAGTCAATATTTCCAATTGGTAAATTTTTATCAAAAAATATGAAAGGAATCATTTGGGGTTTTTAATACAAAGAACTTTTTGAAATTTTCACGAAAAATATGAGGAGAATGTTTTTTAACTTACACAACATGAACATATTATTATATCTTCATATAGACTTATTTAAATACTGATTTATTTGCTTTATTTCAATTTTATTATAAAATAAATTCCTTTTTTATATTTGTCTGTAATTTTGAGTAAAAAAATTTTTTTTATATTAAAGTATATTATCGACAAAAATTATGTTTGAGTGTGTTATCAAAATTATTTTCCATCTATGATGATGCTTATTAAATAAATTTTTCTTTATATCCCTATAATTACTATTATTTTATTTATTTATTTGTGGAATTATATTTTATATGTACAATGTAATGATAGAATGATTTTTATGAATATCATTTTATTTCATGGTTTACGATATGATAAATGATTTATGTTTTTGGGGTAAATGAATGAGCGATTTCATTATGAGATGATTGGGACCTATATATTCGTTCAATAAATAGGGTAAATATTTATCTCCCATGAGATAGACATGAATTGAAATATATGTAAATTTTGTTATGTAATATAGGCCAATAATGTCTTGTAAATACAGTCTAGTAATACATGGCTGGAATGGAAAGTTATCCCAGTTCAATAATGGGAGTTTTGCACTATAATGGTCATGTATGTAATGTCTTGGATACAGTTAAAATAATATTATGTGTTCATATATTCTATAATTCCATGTTTTATTCCAATTGTATTCTATGATGGTTAATATTCTTTTATGACAAATGCCTTAGGTATTTCCATGAATTATTTCCAGACTCATTATTTTTATATTTAAAAATTATGTTTATGTTTTTATATTATTATATTTTTGGTTAGTTTTATGTTCTCAATTTACACCCATATTCAGAATTTCAGATAACCTATTTTATGTTTTCCTTCCCCTATGATATATCTAAATGTTTTAGGTAGGAATAAAAATGTACAGAATCTTTATGGGAGATGTTGATTTTCTTTCACAATGTAAGAATATTATGTTCAATGATTCTTATGACACTAAACCAATATGGTATTTGGGTGTTTATATTAGTAATATATTCTATATTAGACCTATGTAATGTAATTTCCATGTACATAAAGCTTGGTTAATTTTATTTTGTATCATAGTGAATGATAAATTATTTTTTTATCACTAGGATGTGAAAATTTATTGAGATCCCTATAGATATTTCAAAAGTATTCTTTGGGATGTTCCTAAGGGTATATCTAAGGATAGGTTATTGTCCTACTCTATTTGGGTTTTACAAATTTGGTGGAACCCAAATGTACAATGTTAATGATCAATGCACTGATTAATGTAATGATTTTCCCCATGAACAACCAAATGTTATGGGAGAATGAATAAAAAATATTATTTAAATACATAAACAATATATAAACCATTCTGGACATCCAAATGAGCAGAGAAATAAACAACATTGTATTGAGTCATTAATTAGGAATCATCCACACATTTTAGTGGGTCTTTTGATTCACTTATTTTTGAAAAATGGATCAGTACCATTGAAATGGTATTTTCCATCCATTACAATTTGGAACATGAAAAAGTCATTTTCTGTGATTATCATTTAGAATTCATAACAAACTAGTGGTGGACTCTAATAAAGAATACAATATATCAAGATGGAATTGAATCAATGGAATATGACAAGTTCTAGAACATGTTTTTTTAATATGTAATTTCCTTGAATTATTAGACCAAATATGGAAATATTGGTTCTGGAGATTATGAAAATATACGATGAATCTCGTGGTACATAAAATTATAATATTCAATACTTGAAAGGTATATTTTCTGTTATTATCATTAAAAAAAGTACTCTTGATTGATTCTTTAGGGGGTAAAATCCATGTATTCTAAGGGAATTAGATTTAAAAGGCATTATAATATATGAAGAGATAGTTAATTGTCTTATCAAGGTTGATATGTATGTTTTTGTTTCATATCAATATCATGGTTTCGAAAAAAATGAAAGATGCAGTTTAAGGGAAAATCTCAATGTGATGTTTAAAAGGAGATGAATGTTTCGTTATGATCAATTTCTGGATAGAACCCTGGAGGAGATTTTCATAAAGGGACTATAAAATGGCTTATGCTCAGAAAATTCTATCATCGATAAACCACGAATTTTAGGAAATTTCAGACAACATGATATGTCTTGCATATAATTATCCGCAATTGATGATGTATTTCCTGGTGTCGTGACACAAAATGACCTAAAACAGGCTCTTGAATTTTACAGTGTGAGTATGAAATTTTCATGGGGGTCAGTGACGGAAATGAATGAATTGGGCCAAAGGACTGGGACCAAAGCCCAATAGTGATCCAAATGGGGGTTGCATGGGCACTACCCCCATAGAATAGAGAACTTATTTTGGTTAAATCCCCAAATAGGTGACAATGGATACAATAGGCAATCACTGGTGTTCCGCTTTTCTAGAGATTATTAAAGTATTCAATCTGGATATGTCCTTAATATGTCTCCTTAGTCTAGAAAAAAAAACCATCCACAAGAAAGGAACCTGCACCCCACATTACAGCATGTAAGAAACATGCACCCCCAAACTCCTTTCAGATGTGGTCATGTATTTTCATATAAATAGATCCTTAGGGTCATTATTTGGGTGGATGAATACCCATGAAGCCCGATTGATGCTCTAGTAGACATAATACATTTCCCTAGTCTTCCAAAAATGACAAGGTAGTTTCATCAACATCTTTATAAGAGTATTTAACGGATAATCATTGGACATAATCAATATTAGTGTTTGTAAAACAAACACTTGTGTGCCGAAAGATCCTAAAATCCCTAATTCATAATCACTTGGTTTCCACCTATTCAATTTATAGGAACATGAGGGTCCCACTTATGGGATCACCTATGAATACTTCTGAAGATTTGAGACAGGTCTCACCCAAGTATTACCATAATGGAGGTTCATCACATAAGTGAATATCAGGTTTCCCAATACTATTCGCACTCCCATACTTATGCGCCCTTATCTACATGAGCACCCCTCTTTGTTGAATTATTTTCTCCAGTCTACCGGCCATCAATACTTCCATAAAGAAATTCATGGGAATTATTCTTCTTCATGGTTCCCATGACTGAAAAGGATTATGTTGAGACCTCCACCAAAACCTCCTGACATATCAAACCATTGGGAAAGGCACATTAGTGTGACTATTATTAGGGTTTGCATATTCACAGTCATATGATTCCCACATTTATTACAAAATGAGTTTAGGATTCATGGGTTTCTATGGGTTAGTAAATCCATAGTCACATTGACTTTTCTCCCAGGAACTGTTCTAGGAAGCTCTCGATTATTGAGAATTATGATTTTAGTCTTGAACCATTTCTTCTCAAAGAGATAGAACCTCAGGTATTTAGTAAGAAATGTACAGTTCACACTTGTTCTACCATCCATGCAACAGATATGTCTCTCATCCCTACCAGGACCAACTTTAGGGAATCCATCCCGGTGTATGCCCCTAACTATCATCCCTTCATCCTTTTTTTGGACCCTTGTCCAATGTGAAGATAACATGGGGAGGGCTTGTCGCTCACCCTTGTCCATTATGGCTGTCGTAGGATCACCCTCTTCCACAATTTGAGGAGGAAAAGTGTATGTGTCATTGTTGAGTCATTTAAATCCTCTAGTTTCTCATACCCATCATGACTCAAGTGGGATTTGATAATTGTGATGATTAAAAAACGTTCAGAAACACCCCTGGAGAATGAACTAGGAGAAATCTATTTACAACCATAATCAGGATACGTAGGATAACATATCATCACTAGATATCCTTTTCAATAATAACAAATTAATTCCCTTAATCTAGTAATCCTCTTTATGAATAATCCCCCAAATAAACACCCAAATAATCATGGAATTCATTTCTGGAAGGTAAGACAAATACCATTTCTCACAGTGGGATACACTATCTTATGAGACTTGTCGAACTATGTGGGATTTGATTCCCATCCACATGGGATACGTATGAATCCTTCTTTAGTTTCAAAACCAACACTTCAAATTAACCATGTTCTTCATAGGTCATATTCCTAACAGGGACAAATATAGCATGAAAACCCATATCATTTCCTTGTTCATTGGGATGTTTTAGCATGAGTCCCACAGTAAACATTGATTAAGATCCATTCGCATAGATGTACATATCACATGACATTAAAACCAAATGTCTAGGTCCCTTTAACATGACGTTAAATGATGTAATGTTCCCCATTATGTGACACTGAACTACTAGGGTTCTGATTCCTTTCACAAGGACATGTAGGTAACATAATTCATGGGTATGATCCCAATATAAACCGAATCATTTTTCTCCCTGGATGAAAATAAATTTATATGTTTCATGCTGAGTGGATTAAAACCCAATAACATCATAAAGATAGTTAAAAGGATAATTAAATATTTTATATGAGGATACCATTGATGGGTAATCTCAATTACATACAGATATCTCCATTAAAAAATAACCTTGAATACATAAGGATGATTTTAATTTTTCAACATGTAAATTTATAATTTAAAATCCCAATGGGGAATTATACTATGCCTAAATAATTAATAAGGATTCATGAAAATATCATCAATTTGAAAAGAGTGTCATGGAGTAGAAAATAATTCTTACCAAAAAGTAGTGATGTGTCGGACCTACCATCCTCTTGACCAATGTATATTACCTTGTATCGTAATGTTCAAACATAAAAAAATCGACCTTTGAATGCACGGTTCAACTGGATAAAGTATTATTGAATTTTTCTAATTCCAAGAATAAATACAATGGAAACCGCCTAGAAACAGTGATTCGTATGACTAGAACATATGTTTCAAGAAACTATGGAAAAAAATGGTGAACAAAACATAAATTTGTAATCAAGTTAATAATTATACCCTCCTTTATGGCACTATAAGATTATAATGGATTTCCATAAAAAAGGAATCAATCATGCATGTATTCATATAAATGATGTTTCTTTAATGATGTTTGTTGTCTTCATACTTATTTATCATAACTCCCTTCAGTACAAAATTACATTCTTCAAGACATCATCTGTGAACTTACTAACTGCTGCTCAACTTGAATCTACATCAATGGGAAGCATGTTCTCACCCACTGAGTATCTTCAACGCTGGGTCTCAATTATGATGGCAATGAATTAACTCCAGAACAGTAAAATCCAATAATTGGATTCTACTAGACAGACTCTCTAGGTCAATAACAATCCTCAATCATCCAGCCAATGAGGACCGACGATCAAGAAACTAACAGTGCCAACCACCATCATCAGCCATTTCAGGTCCTTATCCCCAGAACACAATAACAAGCCCCTCCCATACTATAGGTATGCAGATCAATAGGTCACTGATGGGATCAATTCAAGGATTCATATGTCCATCCGGAGGTCTCCCACCAAGAATAACCGTGATGGACAACTTCCCGTCATTAGGGAATATGTTTTTACCTTTTCCCCCTCCAGAGAAGACCATTAACCAAACATGATGGAGGACAACGATTGAGAGAATACACACATCCATCATAATTTTAAAATCTAGTATACTTGTCTGGAAAAGACCTACAAATCCCATCAAATAAATCCGGTGGAGTACCATGAACTGGCAAATAAACAGGCATTCAATCACTATTTAGGCCAGCGGTCTCGTCTGTCAGTGTTGATGGATTCAAATCAAACACACATGATAGGAAATATCAAGATGGCACATTAACCTTACAGTGTTCATCAATCCTATGAACATTCTCTTTTGGTAGCACTCATGGAATTTAGTTGGAAGGCTCCAACAAAAAATCTGGGGTTGAACCAACACTCTTCCCCATGCATGAGTACTATCAATACCCACGGACAAAAAAGGAAGACATGAGTGTGCACATGAAACTAATCCAGATATGGAATGGATGTATATTCCTCATCCGGCTTCTGATGTCACCAAACAAAATTTATTAATATTTAAAGGTTAGATACAAAATCTTACCCATATTCTAGAAGCATTCCATGATATTACTAAAACTATATCAGCAGTATCAGTGGAACAGACACATAAATCATTCCCCGCAAATGGGATGACACATCATCATTCCTTCCCGAAGTAGATATACACCTCTTTTCTTGTCTAAGTGGGTCATAGGGAATACTCCACCATTACATATGGACAACAGGATCAGGAAAATTCACCCACTTCAATTGAAGGTAATCATTCTATTTGGATGGCCGCTCTAAGGATGGAACATACATCTACCCATGATAACAACTTCTAATAGCATGTGGTCTCAGCTAAGTATAATTGAACATACATGAAGATGTATCATAATACACAGTTGTATAATCCATAGTCAAGTTGCTATTCGGAACTCCTTAATGCTGGAGTTCTTGAAGCCCGCAGACATTTATTTGTTGCAGCTCAAGATCCTACCCTCTCATTACAAAATTATTGTTGTATTATCAGTAATTCTGATGTTCACTATAAGGCTCTTCATCATGAAGGATTGACTCATGACAATTCGTTCAATTTAAAGAATCTATCCCCAGATGAGAGCCACGACAACCCTCCGTGTGGCCAAAAGACCAAGGGTAAAGAGGATTAAGCCCTTGATATAATCCACCATGGTGGTACTCCCCATTTTGGAATTTTTTTGAATGTCCTCTATGAAGTATTATTTCTCATTGTCATGGCATTTTTTTAGTTTACAGTGTATCGATTAAAATTACCTATTATCTTGATTCATTTTTTAATACAAGGCCATTAATGTAAAATTCCTTTCAATTAATATGTGAAACACTTTCTCATCCAAAATAATTCTCAATATAATATTCATTCTCCCAACCTACCTTTGGTCATTTATTTTCTAATATGTAGTTTCCACCATGGTCAGACCATGTGAAGAAATATTTAGTTAATGATGATGAAGATATGTCAAAGATTACAAAACAATTGCAAAAGGAGAAATTCCATTCATGTTTTGGCATTTGGAAAATTCTCAGTATAACATTCCAAAATTCCTGGCATAAGATTGTATTCATGATATATTACTCAACATATGGAAGATACTTCACCCTTTTAAATCCAAAGTATTAATATATAATGAGTATCAAAATAATTTAATGGTAATAGATGGGTTATGACGCTAAGTTGACTGGGAATATCTCTCAGTTTCCCAATATCCAAAATCTAAAAAACAGCAAATAACCCTTGAGTGTGCACTATTCAATGTTTTAAAGAGGAAAATCCAGTTATTTTCGGATTCCACATCTTGTGTTCATATTAGAGGATGGTTTGAACATGGAGGATTGCATTTTCCTACACTCTACAATTAGAAAATTATTTCCCAAGTGGCCTCATGAAATGTTATTGCCCACAATCTGATACAATTAACATATTTTGTATGTAATCAAATGTATGCTCAACAATAAGAATCAACATGCTCTCATTAGAGTGAGGCCCTAAAAAAGAAGTATTTGACTTACTTTTACATTAATCATATATTAATATTTATTATGAATCCCTCTAAGATGATGTCATCCATTACAGAATGAAAATGATGGAAATAAAATTGTGATAATCTAAAAAAGGTGATTTGAGTGGTTATGGGGTAATGCACCTAGATAATGTCCTAACCAAACTTCACATAAATAGATGAGTAGTACAACATATTTCAGCCATTGAAGTTCATGAATCCCCCCAACTTTCAATGATGGGGGCTCATCTAACCCTACCTTCATGTTCATTAATCGATGTTCAATGATTTGATGAATAAGAATAGCAACAACCCCAGTCAGCAGGTATGGGACCTTTTTCACTTCTACAATCCCCTTCTCAACGGATGTGAATTTTCACATGATTAGGGAAGTAGCCAAAAATAGAGCGCACTACTAAAAAATATAAGGATTTCCTCCTGGTTACTATCCCACAAATAGTTCCCTGGGATTCATCATAAAACAAAACAATGTGACATAGAAGATATAGAGGGAGATGATCTCACATAGATACTAACAGAATGTCATCAATGCAATATTCATTAGTAAATGTCTTTAAACCATTGAATAAAATCCCACAGAAAATATATCTAGTTAAGGGGAATCAATAATTAAGTTATTATGCATTATATGGTACAAAATGAGGAAAATGAATAAGGTGTATGTACCCGAAATCAGAGTCCTACCCAGAATCTAGGTATTCCTTAAATAATAAACTCAGACCCCTCCGAAAAGAATCTAACAAGGGGAAAGATAAAATTAATATTACATCTAAATTTTCCGTTGGATTAGGTCAATCTCTTTTTTGTAACAGTTTATTTTCACAAAAAGAACCGGATATGGATGACTTTATGAGTCAACACATATTTACTTATAAGAGACATTTCATCTAGATGTACTCCCTAGGCATGTCCTCAACATTCACATCCTATAGGATCTCCTCAACAAAGAGTAATTGTGGAAACTAAAGAAGAAAATATTTAATGGCATTAATTTGGTACACAAATAGGATTGGATCAAACACATCCAGATAAGTGTGTTCCCGTGGGTTATCCAAGACACATACTAGCACCACCACCAGTGGTTTTGTCTGTCCTCTCACCAGATCATGCTCTTGTTGTTATACCAGCATAGTTTCTGGCTCATCAGATTATTTACCAAATAATTATGAACCCAATTGAGGCATTAACAACTCCATTGAAAGCTATAGAGGAATGATGTGTGCTAGTACATCTGGAAATGAAATCTTACCCTGAAAGTGTCGATTTTATTCCTCCCTGAAAAAATATTATTAATACCACATTCCAAATCATTAATGGTTCGGGAAATACAAAAAAATGTGACACATTTTTTATCATTTTCATGTCCCATGATGGAAACTCCTCATCATAAAGAAGCAGTAAAGCTTCGGTGTTTCGTGTTGTCATTATAAGGACCATCAGTTTTTGGTATACAAGTTTTAATTCTCGATCAATTACTGGATGGAATGATCTCCATTAAAAATTCATTCGTTAATTTAGATCAAATATACCAAAGATAATAGTTTTCGATCTTACAAATTGTATATATATAGATAATGAATGATTTTCAGATTTCACTCCATGATGGAAATGATTAACATATTACATGAGTCTAGAACTTACTCATGACGAGTTTCTTTGAATTTTTGTGGAAAATATGTGTGATGAGTTACAAACATGACTGATCCCTATAAAATACGCAGGAGGGTTTCAAGACCTTACATAAAATTCTAAACACATGTAAATATCTATTATAGAATATATGAATAAAACTTGTGTAATTTCATCATCTCCGGGGAGGATAGTATTGATGCAAAGGCTTCTATAGTTACACTAATTCCAGTGCATGTACCTGCTTCCACATCAAAACCATTATTATATCAAAGGGAACCACCTCCAAAGCATCAGCAACAATGAACACCTCATCATGGTGATTAATGTGATAAAAGGCAGAACAATTTAAGGAATTAAAGTAAAATGCTTATTATTTCTGTAATGATCTCGTTTCAAGTTACATAATCTCATCTATAGAATATAATTTGGTTCAGTTACCAATGATAATGAAACAAAAAAAAAGGAGATAATGATCTTATGAATTATTATCCCTTTCACAAGATGTTGGGACATCCCATTCGGGAGTGTTATTTTTCATGGACCACGTAAAAAATGGTAGACTCTGGAAAAGAGAAACTGAAATGTTCGTCAGCTCAATTATCATGTTTTACTGTTACTGATCCCATTGAAAAAGGCAAATGATGGAAAGTAAAAATATAAAAATGTGCAGAAAGATGATTATTTGATGATCATGAAAATAGTCAACCCAACTCATTACATTTTACGAACACAGTTGAAGAAACAGATTGTGTATTCCTCTACTTTTACATTTTTTAAAAACATCTTCATGAAAAGGTCAATACTCAATGAAATAAGGTACTCTGAAAGACAAAGAGCAGTCAGAATAAATCAAACTCATGTAAAGGAAAAATTTTCCTTGACATTGTATGATTTTATACCATCTGTTTCAAAGGAATGGAAACCTCCCAACAATAAAACATAACTAGAACAATCCAATCAAGCAGAATCATCATTATATCGTGAATCGATCTTTGGTTCCATCAACGTGATCCACCTAACAGATTCCTAATCCAATGGTGATTCTGATTATAATGAGTTGGAGTTCCTTGAACCTAATTGGGGAGTAAAAAAATAGGCCACGGTCGATGATAAATATGAATACATGGGAATTCCAGAAACTACCATTATATCTCTACCCCTTCTTGAACTATATATGCAGCTGAAACTCATGGAAGAGCCCTTTAGTGGTCTCAACATGAATAAGGAGTTTCTTCAATGCAAGACAGTTTTGGTTCTTACATGAATATTTTGGAAGACTGATTATGAGTCTCACAATCTTCCTCTCATCAAGTATATAGACATAGTTAGTCTAATCTACCATATCAATGTGTATTTCATGCTTATGATCCGACATAATTTACATCTACATCAAAAGATTAAACTTCCAAGCCACTTGAAAAATCAAATTTCCTTGCAAGGAAATATATACCTCTGGATAAAAATTATGATCTATTAAAAAAACTGGAATATGTACCAGCCATGTCATTGAAATTGGATACCTTGAATTTGACAAATGATCTTTGAGAAGCAGTTATTGAGGTTTCATCAAGTCCTCAATAGTTCGAAACAAATGTTACTGCTGTTGAGTTTTACTGTATAGAGAATGATCTTGTAGAATGTTAGGTATTCATATCTTTTATAGAATAAGATGAATATGATATTATACATGGAAGTATCATAACATTGTATTAAACTAGAATTTTCATTGTCATAGAAATCCAATGATCCTTCATTAATAATGGCACTGAGTCAACCTCATTCCATTTTATACACATTATTGATGGGGCCTTACTGAATCTAACATATCTCCATCCACATTAATGTTGCAAGGTTATTTCATGAATGAGAAAGAAACTATGGGAAAGATTACACATAGAACTCAATTTGGAGATCTTGTATCTAATTCAGATTTCATAGTTATTTGTCAGGACTCAACCATTAACATTCTCCTTGGAAGGACTTGGCTACATCTACATGTGGCCATACAATCATCATACAGCAATTTCATAATTATTGTTAACATGGTAAAATCATGAAATTGTATAGTGACAAGGCTCTGTTCAATACATGTGAATCTCTATTCATTTTGGCAGTGTTTTATCACACAAAGAGAACAAGGTCCATAAAAAGGAGATATCGGGAGCTAATGCTTTGATTAGATTGGAAAATATCCTAGAAAACTGATTCCTACATTTGAGTATAGATAATGTGGAACCCATCAAATAAAATTGAAATGGTAAATCCAAATCCAAGAACGCGTCGAATAACATCCATATTTTCTATTTTAGCAATCGAGCCTAACGATATGAGAGAAATTTTTGATTAACCAAGTAGTGATGGAAGTGTAAATGGTGATGTCCTCATATCATTTGTTAAAATACAAAATCCTCTAAATTTTAAATGGGAGAATAATAATTTGTTACATTTTTAGTGGAAGCCATAGTTTTTTATTCCCAATCCATCATCTTGTCTTTATTACAACAGAAAGACCATTCCTCATCGGAATGGTCAGAAATGGTGGTTTCATCATTAGGATGTTCAAATACTGACCCCTCCCCTAACTCTAGATGTTCTGTATTGTCATCTACTAGAAACATAGAAATGTTAGAGGTAAAATGAAATGAATAAGAAGGGTAAGATCATAGGGATTCTTCTCTAACATTTGAGGAAGGTGTCTCTACCACTATGGATGAGCACATAGAATTAAATCTCAATACCGAGGAAGATCCACGCAAAACTCGAATTAGTGCATCCATGACTCATGATGACTAAAAATTGTATACTGAATTTCTAATGAAACATCAATATATATTTACATGGAATTATATTTCAATTATAGGTCTTAATCCTGATGTAGCCACTCACTATTTGGGTTTTATAGAATAAAATTGTTCATTCAAGCAGACATCATGAAGTTCACAAAAAACTCATGCCTCTAAAATTGAATCTGATATTGATAATCATAAAAAGGCAAACATTGTCAGCATGGTTCAATATCCCAAATTACTGGCCATCATTTTCCCAATGAAAAATGATGAATGGGAAAATCCATTTTTGTATTGATTTTTGAGATCTTAGTCTGCTTTTTCCTAAATATGATTCTCTTGTTCCGATCACAGATCTTTTATTAGATTCAAAAACTAGCTATAATGATATTTTTTTCAGGGATGGTTACTCTAGGTATAATATAATCTATATGGCCCTAGAGGATGAAAAATATGTATCCTTCATAGACCCTCAAGGTGTGTTTTTCTATCAGTTAATTCATATTGGTTTAATGAATGTAGGTGCAACATAACATCGTTCCATTCTTCATTTATTCAAACAATTCTTAGGGGAATTTGTCGAAATTTTATGGGAATGATTTGGAGGTCAAATCGATAAAATGTTCCAATCACTCAGCATATCTGTAGACCACATTCAATAAATATAATCAAACAAAATTTGAAGATAAACCCCTTGAAATGTGCTTTTGGGTTAACCATAGGAATGTTCCTTGGCATAGTTGTTCACCATTGTTGTATTGAACATTATCCAGAGAAAACAAAATCAATACATGGCATGACTCCTTCTAGAAACATGAATTAATTAAGAATAATACATGGACTGATGGCCTATATAAGGTGCTTCAAATATAATTTGGAAGGAAAGTGTTTTCATATCACGAGATTAATGACAAAGGCAGTCATCTAACTATGGAATGAAGGATAATGAGAAGCATTTGATACCTTCAAAAAATATCTCCTGACTCCACCAATATTAATTACACATGTTAAATGTGGACCACATTTTCTTTTTGTGACATCTTTAGAGTGGTCAATGGGTGCCTTTATTGACCAAAACAATTAGGTTCGGAATGGAAACAACCTTTTCTATCTCAATCAAACTATTATTGATGCATAATCTATGTATTCAACTATTTAAATGTGTTTCCTATAATTTATCATTGCATATTAGAAATTATGGAACTACTTAAAAAATCATGAAGTCTAATTGTAACTTACAATAACCCACTAATATTTATGCTTAGTCATCATATGCTTATTGGGCACCTGGAAATCTGGGAAGTTATTTTTTCAACAGTTTGATATCCAATTTCTGCCTAGAGTGAAATTAATGTCCATTATCTAGCTGACTTCTGTTCTAAACATCCATCTATAGAAGATGTATCATTTAATACTAAACTTTCTGATGGAGATGTCTTGTCAATTCAGGATAATTTCTTGACATGGGATATGTAACTTGATGGTTCCTCTAGAAGTACAATAGGTAAGATAATGAAAAACCCTAAACTAAAAAATGTTGGTATAGGAATCATACATGTATCTTCACAAAATGAATTGTTTCCTTATTACTTCCTATTTTTAGAAGGTGGTACCGACAATGAGGTAGAATATCTTGATTTCATTGTAGGTTTGGAATTAGCACATCATGTGAAAGTGAATCAATTAAAATTGAATGGTGATTTGTAATTGGTAATTAAGAAAATCAACCGGGAATATTCTATCAGAATTGAACGGTGGATCTCTTATTTTTATTTTGTCAGATGTTTAATGATTGAATTTCCCTTAGATTGAACATTGTTTTATATCATGTGATCACAAAATTCGCTAGCTATGTCACTAAAAAATGTTGTTACCACAATGGTAGATCCAAATTAAAACGATACAGTAATGAGCATATCCCATGGTTGTGTGGATGAATCTTTTTTTTCAAACCAGAATAGAATAAATTAATGAAATTAGTTCTATTTATGAGCCATATGTTCATACAATGGGATATAGAACACCCATCATGGAATATCTTTAAAATGGAGTACATCCACCAGATAGGTAATAAAAAGAATAGATTCGATGAAGAGAATAAAATTTTAAACTTTCTGATAGTCCAGATCACCAGAAGAACCTCTACTATAAAGGCTTTGATGGAATTCTTTTTAGATATATTGTTGGATAAGGAACTGCAGCTATTATGAATGATGTGCATTTAGAAGATTATGGTGATCACCAGTCATTGCATTGGATTTCTGATCAAATCTGAAGTCTTCAATACTTTTGGCCTTCAATGAAGCATGATTTCACAAATTTCAATGTGGAATGCCATCCCTTTAATGTGCATACCAACTTCATTCATCAACCCCTAGAGTTTCTACAAACTGCTGAATACTCCTGGCCATTTGACACTGGGAGAATGGATATAATATTACAATATCCTCCATCTACGGCTATGAAGATGAAGAATATATTTACTGCTAATGACGTCTTCTCTAAATGGGCTGGGAAAATACCTCTCAATGATGTCAGATCCAAAATATTTTTTGTATTGTAAAAACTAACATCCTAACTAGGTTTGGTGTCTCATAAACTATATTGATGGAAAATGACACCGATTTTTTTTCATTTGAGGAAAAAATGTTATATCAGGATCGCAATATCAAATCCAACCATTCATGTCTCTCAAATTTAGTGGAAAATGGAAAGACATAGGCATTCAATAAGACCATATTGAATATACTATAAAAAATGGTGGATAATGATATGAAATTACAGCATGATAAAAATTTGGATGCTTTATTAGATTATCATACTACTACTCATACTGTCACCTAGGAAACTCTTTATTCATTGATTTATAGAACAAATGCTATTTATCTAATTGAAATTAAATTTCTTTCACATAGATTTGAAATCTGTGATCAGTTTTCTACAAATGAAAAGTCTCAGAAACTATTTGAGGATCTAGAGTAGTTAGATGAAAATTGATTACAAACATTACATCATTTCGAAGTCTACCAGAATAGAATAGCTCATGCTTTTAACAGGAAATTCTTCCACCATTCATTTCAGGAAGGAGAATTGGTATTGGTCCTCAGGACTCCAATCATACCAGTAATGAAACCTCTAATGCATGAGCAAATAGTTGGATGAACATATTCTACACATAATGACTACTCAAATGGGGATTATGTCTTAATTTATATGGATAGAGATCTCATTAAAACTTCTACCAATATAAGATTCTTCGACAAATACATTGTATAATTGCACATGACGTTCTCACCACAGGACATTGAAATGCACAACCCCATCATCCATGATGCATGATAATTACATTCATAGTATCTCACGACTTCACTAAAAGCCATAAAACTGCACAATGAATCGTCATTCTCATGGGATGTTAAACTACATGACATCATTTGTCCTCATTGCATGACATTAAAAATCACAAAAAACGTTTTATCCACATGGCATTACAATATTTTCTAAGAAAAAATCTATGACATCAATGCTACTCCTTATTGTCACATGAGACCCTCACTTCCCTATGACTGAATTAGATATTCATGGGGACCTTATTTAAAAAAAGAACGTATGGATTGATTCTAATTTTCAATGAGATATGTTGAGACGGAATGTTCCCCAATTTAGGGCCTAGCTAAAATCACAAAATCTTGTTATTTTCATTAATACAGTATATGAATAAAATATATACATAGTGTTTCTTTATGATATATGGGTTGGTTTTTATACAATTTCATGTCTAAAGATCAAATGTTTTCTTAGAATGTGTCAATGATCTCATACTTAACTTTAAACTCGATTAGCCTGAGGAACGATTGTTTCAAAACTACATATGGCTAAATGTTTATTTTTAATGAGATATGTCGAGATGCCTAAATCTATAATCATGGATCCATCCATGATCCATAAATAATCCTCTTTTCCTTATATATTAGAATCAAACCAGCATATGGTATGTTTATTGAACTACATATGTCAAGATTCATTCCCCTAGTAAGACACATTATAATATTTATGTTTTGTTCGTTAATACAACTATGATATGTGTTTCTTTTCACATTGGTTCATCATCATCATTAAAACACAATGTTAAACTACATTGATATATAACACCCATAATCTTCACTTGTTCACCTTTGTGTTATTGAAGAAACCTTTACTGCTTCTTTTTTCTCATACCAAGCATAGCTCATGGGGGGGCTTAGAATAAGGTAAATGTCTTCTCTATAAAAATTATGTGTATTAATTTGTTATGGGGTTATCAATGCCCTCTCTGCATGATATTAAATGGGACATCACAAAATTACCTCAAATTTATCAAAATAAAGTCTCAATTTTACATATGAGTCAGATCTATGTAATGGAATTCAAACTCAAGACCAATATTGATTAAAAAAAAATATTCTGCATAGTTCATAACACTCCTCTGCAATTTTCACTCTTAATATTGAGTATTTATAGATCTTCATAATAATTCATATTGGTTCTGGTGATAGAATGTATAATAACTATGAACACTTTTTCATGATTATGCAGTATGTTCCATTTAGTGGCCTTGCATATGTTGCCTACATAATTGGTCTCTCACATATAAGATTCCACAATTTGCCTATATAGCATATGCTATAGTAGGCCATGTATAATACAGTCCCCACAATAGGTTTTCAAAAAGATGGTAATTTCATTCTTGGTAATATTATCATTATCCACTTAAATCATTTATGGAAAATATATCAGAATCTATATTAAAATATAGGCATTCAGGTATATTTGTCCCCTTGTGTTTCTCGATCTAAAAGTCTAAAATACAATAGTTTACACATTTCTGTATCCAAGGTTTCAATGATGTATCAAATAACCTTGGAATCACTAGGCCACATATCATATAGAATTTCCATTTCTAGTCCAAGTCATATAAACTAAAACTATAGAGAGCATACTTCCAACAATTGGGTCAGACCTTCATAGAAATAATATTCTTCGAGTTCTTTGGAAATCTTGTTTGGAAATACCCTCTCTATATTAAGGTAACATTCTTCATAAACCAATCTTTGTGCATCAGAAAATCCAAATCTCCACAAACATTCAACAGTTTTTACAAATACAATGTCAAACATAAGAAATATATTTTTCTTAACTATGAGGTATGTGCCATTAGGTGGCCTTGTATAAAAGTTTTCTACATAATGGGCCAATCAATCAAAAGATTCCACTACATGGATATTATAATATTCCATAATGGTATATTTATATTATTACCCCCATAACAGGTATGTCAAATAATGGTAACATCGTTATTGTAAAAAAACTTCCTCTTATGGTTTTATCCATTTTCCTATATCATGCTTTAGATTCATATATTTATAAATCACATATTATAATTTTCCATTCCATAGCTGAATATGGTAGTATATTTCTAATACAATTATCATTAAATTGGAATAATCTCATACTTTTGGTTTGAGCTAAAGACCATAAATTAAATCCACATAATTCCCTCATTTCATGACTTGATACTACAAATTATAATGCCCTCACTACATGAATTATGACAATATAGTATGATATCAGAAATTCCCCATTTTGATAAATTTTGACCATTCCTAAAAAAAATTTATATAGAAATGGTTTTCCTATACCTGAAATATATCAGTATTAAAATCCCTTTATTCTTAAAATGCATTTCCTCAGATTAACAACCCACTGCGGTATTGAGTCACGCAAACATTATTATCCAAAGTCAACAAGCAGTAAAATGTTAAATTCTTAAGATATCTTTTTCATGACTATGTAGTATGTGCAATTAGGTGGGATTTCATATGTTTTCTATATAACGGGCTTCTCATCCAAATGATGTCACTATTTGGATACACCTCATATGGCCTAATTGGCCCTATATATTATGTCCCCCGTAATGGGTCTGTCAAATAAGGGTAACTTCATTCTTTTAGAAGAGTCCCCTTATTTTGATACAAATGTTATATTTGGTGACCATAAAAATCATGGGTCATGATGCCCCTTGAAAATATTTAATGAATATTATAGCAAGTCAAAGACACTAAGAATTGTTTGGGATCTAATTTAAATATTTATGGTCAAATATATATGAACTTAAACACTATCCATTTATAGTCCAAAATGCATGAATCTAAACTACCAACAATAAGAGCCATGTTAATCCCTAGGTTGAGAACCTACAAAGGTAACATTAAAAAAATGTCAAGTCTCAACTCACTAAACCTTAATTTTTAATGATTTAAGGAATATTCAGCTATAAAATGTAAAAATATACAATGTTTGTGGCATTTTCCATATAACCCCCACAAAAATAAATCTATTAATTCTAGGAACCTTGGATTAGAAAAAAATTAGAGAATCTGTACAATGTATACATAGCTCCAAATCTGACCCAATGATGTTGGAATGCTTCAAGGTGCCATATTGTTACCTTAGAAAAAGATTCTTAACATTATGAATGAATCAAATTCTAAAGGGGTCTTCTTGAAGACTCCATGAAATGTGTTTCATGCACTTCCCCATAATTTAAGATATATTTCCATGTGTCACGACTCAAAATGACCCAAAGATAGATTGATTAGATCATTGTGCGATAATGTATTTTTCAGGTGTTTTAGTGATAGTAGTGAAGGCACTGGCCTGAAGGGCCATGACTGGAGTCTAGTAGTGATCCATAGCAGGGGTGTGGGGTTCAACACCTACTGTATAGAGACATTATTTTTGATATGTTCCCAAAGAGGCACTAATAATACCTACATGAAAAACATGTGCACCCACTTGAAGTAGCTGATTGATGTATATAATTTTTCTAATTCCTCAATGTGTTGCCATAGTATAGAAAAAACATCGTCGACGCACAAGGTACTTACACATAACATTCTATAGCTCAATTATGTTGTGATCCCATACATAATTCACATAGAGTCCTATATTTTTCTATAAATAGACCATTGGGATTGTCATTTTTATGGACATATTTCATTGAATCCCAATTGATGCTCTGGTCACACTGGTACTTCTCCCTAGTCCTTCGAAACTGTTAAGGTATTTCTTCAACACCATGAGCAGAGTATTTATTGGAGGACCATTGGACATAGGTCCATTTAGTCTTTGAAAACCATAACACTTGCATGCCTAATGTAACCAACCAACCTAAATCAAAATCAATTATGCGCCACCTATTCCTTTCACAAGAACTTGAGTGACCCACATTTGTGATAAATTGTGAATACTCTTGAAGGATTGAGCTAGGTATTCCACAAGTATTTCTATATTGGTTGTTCATTACTTATGTGAATATCATGTTTCCCAAACATACTAGCACGCCCATACTTGAGTGTCGTTATCTACTTGGGAGCCTCTCTTTGATTCACTTATTCATTTAAATCTACATGACAACAAGCCTTAGTCATAGCCATTCATGGAAAGGCTTCTTCTTCATTGGATTCCATATCTGAATGGTATTATGTTGAATCCTTTATCAAAACCACCTGACATATCAAACCTTTGGGAAAGGCACATTAGCATGGTTCTTATTTTGGTTTGTATATCCATAGTCTTATGTTTCCAAAATTTGTTTCAAAATGGGATAAGGATTAATTTGGTTTCTATGGGTTTGTATTTCCATAGTCACATGGAAATTACACAAAGGAATAGTTCTACTAAGATCCCATGTTTTGAGAATTAGGGTTTGTGTCTCAACCTCTCCTTTCCCAGAGAGACGGATCCACGGGTCTCTAGTTGGGAAGGTACCGTTCACAATTTCCTTTCCATACATGAAATGGATAAATCATCCTCTCCTACCATGATCAATTTTACAGAATCCATCATGGGGTATTCCACTAACCATCATAGCTTTTTTAATTTCATTAGACCCTCGTCCATTGTGTTGAGAATAGGGGGAGGCTTTGTCGCCTCGTCGTCCTCCATCCTGGTTCTCGTAGGCTCTTCCTCCTCCACTAGAAGAGTTGGAAAAGTGTATGAGTCATTGCTGAATCATTCACATCAACTTGTTTATCACACCATGCATGAATTACATGGGCTTAGATATTTGTGATTATTAAAAAGTTTCCACAGAAACCCATGGTGAATGAAGTACAAGAACTCTGATTCCCACCATAATCGGGATATGTTGAAAGTATTTCAAGGGCCCGAGCACACTGGATATCCTCTTCATGAATCCAACCCTAGATCCCCTAATCTGGGAATCCTCCTTAAAAATAATCCCCAAATATAACACAAAAATTATCATGACATCATTTTTAACGAAATAATCCCAATATCATTTATCTTGAAGGACTATACACTCTTATAAGACATATCAATCATCAAGGGGTTTGATTCCCATATACTTGGGATACATATGAACCCTCATTGAGGTTCAAACCCAACATTTCAAATTAACCTTGTTCTACATGGACCATATTCCCAACATGGTCTAATATATATTGGAAACCCATATCATTTTCAATGTAAAGGGGTTGTTTCAGCATAATTCCAACACCAAACATTAACTAATTGCCTTTCTATAAGATGTCCATACCACAAGACATTAAATTGTACCACTCGGTCATTATCAATTGACCATAATGGTTAGATGTTTCCACTCATGTGACATTGATATGGGAGGGTTATCATTCCATTCACAAGGATATGTAGGTAACCCATTTCATAATTATGATCACAATATGAAAACAATCCATCGTCTTCCTGGATGACAATAAATTCCATAGTTCCCCGTTGAGTATCTTAAAAAACAGTATCATCAAAAAGATGATTAAAAGAATCATTGAATAGTATATGATAGGATACCATTGATGGAGAATCTCAAATAAATACAGATATCTCAATTAATGAAGAACCATGAATATATACTATTGATTCTATATTTGACAAATGTTTATATGTGATTGTAAATTCTATGGGGAAACTATGTTTTGCTTGGTGAATTAATTAAAATTCCTAAAAATATCATAAATATAAAAAATGATTCATGTAATAGACAATAACCCCCCCCCCCAAATCGTGTGATGACTTTGACCTCCCATCCACTCGGCCAATGTATATTACTAAGTATCATAATGTTCAAATATAAAAAAATCCAGCATTTGGAAAGCATGTCCCTGTTATATGAATAACTATTAGATGTTTCCAGTTCCATGAATAAATCCAATAAAACCACATAAGAACAATGATTCTTAAAAATAGAACACACTTTTAAAGGCACAAAAAAATAAAGATATATATTTTTAATAAATTTGATACCATGTTTTTTAAACTACACAATGAATAGATTGCAATATATTCAACATCGTATTTAATTGGAGTATATTCCAAACTATTCATGGATTGTGTTACACATAATTTCTTTTTATTTTGATATAATATATTTCACTAATGACCGAGTATAAGTGGTAAATAAATATTATAACCTATTCATTCTAATCACGGGTATGAATATTATTAGCTTATTTATAAATAAGTATTTAAATTAAAATAAGTGAATCTATAATATATGTCGGTTCCTAATTATGTTAACATGTTACATTTATTTATTTTTCAATCTTATGAATAGTAACTAGGATAATTTTTATTTACCAGAGTTAAAGGTAAATCAGGTTTTATTGGGTAAAAAACACTATGATAATAAAAATAAAATTTCCCTTATACGTTCCAAAATCATATTGGAAGATTTAATGCCGACCAATTTCATATATTTTTCGGAGTTGGTCATTTAATTGACTTTTTTCCATCAATGGGATGTACTTATTATTAGCAAAAAAAGTGACAACATGTCACTCAATTATCTCTTATATGTATAATAATTTAAATGTAGTGACAATATTGATAAAACATCAAATATAAATTTAAACCAGAAATATAAAAAAAATTTATAAATCATTTGAAATAATTTAGTATTTTTAGATATTGAATGATAACCATTAATGAATACATAATTGTGATTTAGAAATTATTTTAATAATTGAAATATCTAATAAATGAATTGAATGGTATTAAAATAAATATAATATGAACTAATTAATGTTATAAAATAATTTTATAAATGAATAGTACATTTTTGGAGTGTATTAAATATTTTATTTTAATTTTTCTCTTGTGTGTATTTTTTTAATTTCAATTAAATTAAAATAGTCAAATTTTACAATATTGATTTTTTTTAAAATAACATATAATTTATTTATTTAAAAATAACAAATATATTTAAAATTTACTATGTAAAAATTATAGGCTCTACAATTTCGTAAAATTATCAAATTAATGAAAATTTACAAAACATAAGAATATATTCAAAACCATTTACCATTTATAATATTATTACCATAGTAAAAATTAAATACATTAAATAATGATATATCAAAATTATATGTATTAAAATTAATTAATATTTGTATAAAATTTATTAGTTGAGAGGATTTAATCCCATTCTAATATTATATTATAAATAACCCATAGTGGAAGCTTTTTAATTTAAAAAATAATTTATATGAATTTATGAGTTTTGGTATTAATAGAGGATCCCTTACCCTCTTTTTCAAATGTGAACCTATACTTGTCATTTAATCACACATCTCTAGCCCTTATCCCTGGCCAAAACATACCCATTTTCTCTCCCCGATTCTCCAAATTCATCACAGAGGCATCACTTTTGGCATAAATCTATCCTATAGTGTAATTTTGTGAAAATTAAATAGAGATACGTAAAAAAGTTAATAGTTTTATCATTTAATTTTAAAATTATTTTATTCTTTTACTTCTTGTTATTATGGGTTTTCTACACTAAAGTAATAAACCTAGTATCTTCTACATGATAAGATGTTATTATAATTATGGGACAACATTATACCTCTTTAAATCTATCCTACAAATAACAATATCACCATGTGTGCATAAAAACAACTTACTGTCTCCAGGTCATTGTGTAATTTTTTATTCAACAATACTTAGTTTTAATTGGAATAAATACTATTATAATTTATGTAAATAACTAATATAATCAGATTATTTTTTTTTCATTAATATACCATCTAATTATATACTATTTAACCATTTATTGAATGATATCGTCTTTTATGTGTACATACGACCAACCATCTCCCCAATGCAATGTGATTCATTCCATATGATCTTCATTAAACCATGATCATATACATGAGTGGACTAGGTATATAGGATATATATTATTCTAATATTATTATGGAAATGATATAACTATAACCAATGATGTGGAACAATAACTGCTCCTACAAAACATGCTTGAAAACATAAATTAGTTAATATTTGAATAATAGTTGATAATTTAATTTTACTAACAAAAAATTATAATATAATAATATATGATATCATAAAAATGACTATGATTCTATATTAAGTCAATAATATTATTTGAAACATTATATAGGAGGTTTAGATACATTTAATGAATATTGGGGCTAAGTTAAGGGATAATTTCACAATCTCCTCATTACATGATATTATTTATATCTATATATTTACTGGGTTAAATTTGTCATCCACATAAATTTTTCCTAAATATGTAATAATATTAATATTTTTATCAAATTTTCTAAACCCATTATTACCCCTTCGTAAATTTTTATGAAACGGTGTGAAGGGAAACTTTTGGTGTTTTTTGATATAATGTATTTTCATCTTTTCCTTTAATATTACGAGGAAAATTTTTTTTAACATACACCACATGAATGAATTCCTAAATATTCATAATGAATTATTTCCATGATTATTTCCATAAATGATTTCAGGTTTATTTTCAAATAAATATAATATTTTAAAAATTCATGACATATTAAAAAATGTTTTCCAAGAAAAATTATATTTTCCTCAAGAATTTTGTTCAAGTGTCGTATAAAAATTATTTTCCACATAAGATGAGGCTCTTTAAATGGGGTTATGTTTATATCCTCATTAATGTTATTATTTTATTTTGATAATAATGTAATGATATTTTATATAGATTATGCAAATGTGGAATTATTTTTATGAAACCCATTTTATATCATCGGTTATGCTCAAATGAATGATTTTTGTTTTTCTGTCACATGTAAGAATGATTTCATTATGAGATTGGTGGGACCTATATCAACCACCAATGAATTGATTAAATATTTATATGTAATTTAATTTAAAATATTGGACTGAAAGAAATATTTTTCAGTAATACAGGGCTAGAAAGGCTTGTAAATCTGGTCTAGTAATATTTGGCTAGGAGGACAAGTAAACCAGATTCTGTAATGGACATTTTAAAAATTGATAACCTTCACAAAAATGAATTGTCTACTTTGAAAATAATATTTTGTGATTTTATGTTTACCACAATTCCTTATTTAATTCTAATTCTATTTTTTTATGGTTAATGTTCCTTTATGACATAAGCCTTACTTACTTCCAATATTTATGTCATGAATCAGGGATTTGATATTTAAACATTATGTTCCTGTTTTTATATTTTTATGTTTTTGGTTTGTTTTATGTTCCATATGTTTACCATTAATGAGAATTTAATATCACCCTTTTAATGTTTTCTTTTACACATGATATAATGAATGTTTTTAGTTATGAAAACAATAAGGGGAAAATCATTATGGGAGATGTTGAAGATCTTTTTCCAAGTTAGAAGATTAAGTTCCAAGATTCCAAAGACACTAAACTAATATGGTAGTTTCATGTATATTTGTGTAATGTATTATGTATTCTAAAAAATTTATTTAATATCCATGTACATCAATCATGGTTCGTTAGTGTTTGTATGAGTGAAAATATTAGTTATCCTTTGTAAAATGGGATGTGAAATCATTAATGAGACCCTGAGAGATGTTTCTATTGTATGACAAGGTATATTACTAAATGTAATTATAACAACATTTCATAGTCATTGATTTATTTTAATGATAATGAATAATGTATTATGTAACAATTGTGTTAAGGTATTGAATGTACTACCCCTTTATTATGTTGTTTTCCATGTATGATTTTTTCCTCTCACAATATTATTTTTTGTGTTTATACAATGTTTTGAACCTGGAGGGACTGTGTTAATGATGAATGAACTGGGAAATCCATGGATTTTCTTCTTGAACAACCATGTTTTATCGAATATAGAAGGAAAAATATTTATGATATACATTAAAAAAATATTAATCACTCTTGACTTCTAAATGAGGAGAAAAGGTAAAAATACTCAGTTGAGTCCTTCATGAGGAAATATCCATCTTCATTCAATGGGTCCTCTAATCTAGTTGTTGATAAGTAATATATTAGTACCATTGAAAAAATATTTTCCATCCTTCTTTGTTGAGAACATGAAAAATTAATTTGGGATTTTTATTGTTTAGAAGGTGAAGCAAACTATTGGTGGTATGTAATCAAGAAGACCAGATAGTAAGATGAAATTTAATCCATTTAATGGGATGGGTACAAGAAAATATTTTTAAATAATTATTTCCCTCGCATTGTTTCAACATTTATTTAAATACGTGTTTCTAGATATTAATAAAAAGGATGATGAATTTGTTTGTTCAGATGAGGGATATTTTATAAGACTTTCATGGTATTCTTCAAGTATTATCAATCATTTGTATAAGTAGTGTTGATCGATTAATCCCTACATTATAACCATTTCATAGAATGCCATTATCAATTTGAAACTTCAATAAAAATGAAGTTATTTTTCATTTTTCAATATTGATAAAAATGGATTTTGGTGTTATATTTTTATTTCATGCATTAAGAAAGAATCAAAAGATAGTGTTCAAGAGATAATATCAAAACAATGGGGAAAAGAATATGAATGTTTCCCGATTCTCAATGTGTGGAATAATGTATGATGTATTTTGTCATAATGGTACTAAAAAATGGTTTATGTGAGGGGAAGATATTCATAGATCATTTTATTGGAAATGTATTGGAAAAATGTTTTCTATTGATTTGAATCAAGATAATACTACATATAAGGAACCACCCACACATCAATGCTACAAGTGCATGTAATTGAGGCATTATGATATCCAATTCCCATATTAAAGGGTTATGAATAATTATCTAAGTCAAAAACCTCAAAAGGCCAATGATAATAGAAAATATCATGTCATCACTATAGGAGATGATGATAATGACAAGGATGTGGTGGAATTATTAAGTGTTTATGTAATGGGATTACAAATTTGTGTTGTAGATTCTCTTTTACAGTATTATGTAATAGAGGAATATATAGTGTTAGTCTAGTATGGTTTTCCATAATTATATTGTACCAATAACAATTGAAATTGAATGAATTATTTTTGGAAATCACATGATATGTGCATAATGATGTGGTAAATATATAATAATATTTTTGATTGTATCAATGACAACATAAATCATATAAGGACAAAGTGATATCATGGTTTAATTTTATATATGTTTTTCTGTTTTTGGTATGTGGAAGGAGTTAATTTTGAAAAAAAATGTAATTTTATCTCTATGTTTATTTTATAATTGACGCTATTATCTTGTATAAAGAGAATAATAGATAAATGTATTCATATGTTTGGAATGTTAAAACAATGAAATACCTTATGAGATAAGGGAGATAATTTTTAGTAATATTTAGTTCACCTCATACTAATGTTTTGTATTATAATTTTTTGGATGGATTTTAAAGATATACATTTATGGACAGTTTAAGTTATATTCTAATTGATGTTTTTTTAGATCAATGTATTATACCACTATTGGTGGACTTATACATTTTTCATTTCTTATGTTATACTTTTTTGATGAGACATATATAATGACCTATAATTCTATAACATGAACTATTAACACTTCATGAATGATAAATTCAACTTCATTTCTAAAGATAATATGTTATGTAGAAATTGTTCAAGGCATGAAAAATGGTGATATTGTATCAAAATCAATAATGCATTTGTTCACATGAAAAAATATTTATCTATAGGGAAAGGATCTTGAAAACCAAAAAAATTATCTTAGTACCTTTTTATCTAATGAATCAGATAGTCCCATAAATAATCATAGACATATGGATTCCTGGTTGTAAACTATAAAAAAATATGGTTCTCTATCACTATAAATCAAACCATCTTGTTTATATTTCTCTAACATATCCAATTTTTGACTTCCATCCTATAATCTATTTTATTGAAACCTAGTGATGAGATATAATTGGTAGCCATTATGTTTATAACATTTATTATTTAAATGATGTTTTATTATTCATTTTAATGATATGGGTTCCTATAAAAGAAACATTTAAATACTAAACATTTTATAGGATATAAAAATTTTGGTGGAGATATTCCTTTTAAGGCGCGTAGAATGAATCATCCTGAGATTTTATGAGATTTATTATTTTTATTTTCATATAGGTCTTCTATGGTATGTTAAACCATGATTTTCTTTTATTATACACGACACCGTATTAGTTATTAGTATACGCAACACAATTCATGGATTATGTGACACATAATTTCATGTTCTTTTGATATAATTCATTTTACTAAATAATGAAAATAGGTGATAATTAAAGATTATAACCTATTCATTGTAATGGCGGGTATAACTAGTATTAAAATTCTTCTAAAAATTAATTTAAATGAAAACAGAGGGTCTATAAAATAATAAAATCACCATTTATAGATTTTATTATTGATATTTATATGTAATATATTCAATTTAATGTTTTATACTCATCTTATATGTTTTCTAGATATTATATAAGAACAAATTGAATTTTTTTCATTGAAGAAGTATTTTTCATGAAATAAATCATTCATACATATTAATTGATGGACTTATTGAAATCTAGTTTTTTACAATTTTATATGTTCTATATGATATAATAAAGTAATTTTTTTGGAATTATGACATAAAAATAAACCTTTGTTGAAATATTTAAATTTTTATGATGAAATTTATATCATAATGAGTAGTGAAAAATATTTCATTTTAATTAAAAATTACAATATAGTTAATTTTATATAAATAGTAATATTTTATCTAAAATTGGGCTTAATGTGTAATTGGATTGTCATTTTTATCATTTTATACAATGTTTTTCCATTGGGAGTAATTTCAAATTTAAATTTGATATAAAAACATATCCACGTTTTGATAGTTTTTTACTACTTAAAAACACGCTATCTGGTTTTGACAACATTAATTAATTTTAAATTAATAAATTCAAAATATGTGTTATGTATGTTGAAAAATTGATTTCGTATGTTTAATCAGTGGGTAAAAATTATTTTATTATGTTACTTTAAATTATTTTGGAGATTATGAATAGTAAGTACGGTATTTTTCATTAACCGAATTAAAAGTAAAATCAGTTAAATAAGGGTAACAAAAAATATGATATTGATAATTAAATTACCCAAACACCTAAAAAATTCATATTTGATGAATTAAAATTTACGAATATAATTTATGGATTGTAATTGATTAATTAAATGGACTTATGTCCATGAATGTGATGTAATAGTAAATCAATCAAAAGAATGTGAGAACATGTTACTCTCTAAACTCATAATTATCATAATTTTGATGTGATGATAAACATGATGAGACATTGAAAAGAATAAGTTTCTATAAATAGAATAAAAATATATTTATCGAGTTAAAATATTTATTATTTTTAGAGATTAAATAATGAACATTTATTATACACAATACTGGTGTATATATTATTTTTTAATTTGAAATTTCAAATAAAATGTTTTTAAAATATTAAAACTAAAATAATATGAATTAAATAATTTTCTCCAAGACATTTATAGGTGATTATTACATGTTATTAGGGTATTAATTAATTTTTTAATTTATATTTTTTGGTGAATTTATTTGAAGTCAAATAAATGAATACAGTCAAAATTTATACTATTGAAATTTTAAAGAAATAATACATTATTAAATTATTTGAAAATCCCCAAAATATTTAAAAATTATAAAGAAAAAATTATAAGTCTTAAAATTCATAATGTATCCAATAATGAAAAATTTTCAATACATAAGTAAATATTTTTAACCATTTAATATTTAGAATATTATTACTACAATTACAATTTAATAGATTTAATAAGAATAAATCATAATGATAAGGTTTAAAAGAAAATTGAAACATTTATAAATTTAATGTTTTTAGAGGATTTAGATACTTCCTCATTTAATATTATAAATATTCCACATTGGAATAATTTTAATTTAAAAATCAATTTATATTAATTTAATTGTTTTGGAACTTCCAAAGTTGCCCCTCCCCTCTCTCCTAAAAGGAGACATATCCTTATTATTTTATCACATAAATAAATCATTTTTTGGGGACAAAACCATCTCATTTCCCCTCCAAACATCTATCACCTCATCCCTGTGGGAACACCTTGGGCATAAATACATCCATGTGGTATATTTTGTGCAATTCAAAAAGAGATAGTCTAAAAGAGGTAATTGATTTATCATCTCTTTCAAAATTATTTTCTACTTCTACTAACATTTTTTTGGTGTTTATATAATTAAGTAAGTTTTATATTATATGATACATTATTTTATTTTATCATAATAATGGTACAACCATATAAAACCATTTATCCATCCTATTAATAAAAATATCACCATGTGTGTGTACGTAATGATAAACATTTTGATGCCATGGTGTAATTTTTAATTCAAAAATACATAATTTGGATGGGTATTATGATGTTTCTAATGGATATAAATAATGAATATAACATGATAATTATTCTATATAATTAATATATCATAAAATTCTTGAACTTTTAACCATTAAGTTAATGACGTCATCACTTTTGCATACATACAACCTAGTGTCTACACAATGAAATGTTATTCATTCTACATGATATTTATTAAACCATAATTATATAGATGAAAAGAAATAATAAATATGATATATATTATAATAATATAATTTTAATGGATATAACTATATCAAATTAAGAGGAACATTGTCGTATAAAAAAACTTGCATAAGAACATACAGATGTTAATATCAAAATAACTGGTGACACAAAAATGCTACAAAAAATGAATGATATAATGATCATATATGATATCTTAAAAATTAATACGAATGTAGAATAATTCAATAAAATTATTTAAATCATTATACAGGAGTTCTGGATACATATGGTGCTATTTGAAACTATGGTAAGGGTTAATTTCACAATCTCATTATTATTTGAGATTATTTGTACATAAGTATTTTCGTGGTGTATATTTATCATCCACATTCATGTTTCCTAAATATTTAATAGAATTTTTTATTTTTATATAATTTAATAATGTAATTTTTCCCATTTTTATATATTATCAAACTATATGAATGAAATATTTTAGAGTTTTTTGATACGTGGTATTTTTTCTCTTTTCTGAAAAAGTACATGGATAATGGTTTTTAACATAAATGGCATGTGAATATTTTTATTTATTCATAATTCCTTATTTACATGAATAATTATTTATAAAATTTTATTTTATTTTCAACTAAATAATTTTCTTTTATATTTTTATTGAATTTATCGAAAATAAAAAGTTTTTTATGAAGAAATATATTTTCCCCAAGAATTAAGGTTGAGTGTTTTATAAATAAAATCCATCTAAGATGTGGCTCTTTAAATTGGGTAATGTTTATATACAAATTATTACTACGATTTGATTTCATTAATAATTGAATGATTTTTAATATATATTATGTTATGATAGAATTATTTCTAAGAAACCTATTTAATTTCTTGGGTTTTGATATGATGAATGATTTATGTTTGTGTGGAAAATGTAAGAATGATTTCATTATTCATTGGGTGAGACCTATATCCCCCACCAATACACTGGGTAAATATTTATATCTAATTAGATATAAATTACTAGGAAAGAATGTAAATTGTGTTATGTAATATAGGTATATAATGTCAATTAAAACAGGTTCAGTAATACATGGCTAGAACATGAAATAAACCTGGTACAGTAAAGGTCTTTTTCCACTATGATGGTCTTGGAAGCAATGACTTGGATACTATTAAAATCATATTATGTTCCTATTTGTTTTCCAAAAGTCCGTGTTGCATACCAATGATATTTTATCATGGTTACTGTTTAATTATTATCAATGTCTAAAGTACTGCCACGATTTATTTCATGACTCATTATTTTTATATTTAATCATTATGTTAATGTTTTTATATTATTATGTTTATGGTTTGATTTTTGTTCACAATGATTACCCTTGCTGAGAATTTGATATCACCATTTTTCGGTTTTCTATACCCCAAGATATAGATAATGTTTTCTAGTAAGAAAAAAATAGGGAATGATTTTTAAGGGAGATGATGAAGATCGTTCACCATGTTATAAGATTAGGCTCGAATTTCTAAAAGACCCTAAAATAATATGTTATTTTGGAATATAATTGGTTAATGTATTAAGTATTCTATAAGAGATTTGTATTTTCAAAGTATTTCAACCTTGGTTCATTATATACATCGAGCATTTCAGTGCCGAAGTAATGAGAAAATGGTTTCTAACAATGTGAATAGAGAAAACACTATAAAGGAAGAACCAACCACACTTCAATGCTAATTGATATGATTATTTCACCCATGGTGGAATGGGATTCTGTGATGCCTGACAGCAATAATTAAGGTGAATGTATGCAGATCTCCAGCTACGGTCCTCAAAAGAATGATAATTAGTTAGATCATAGAGTTGATTCGTAGACACATGGTTTTATATGTTCCTATTTCAATTAGAATGATCATCTTGATGTTTCCATACATCCTTCATCTACCACTTATATATCCAAATATTAGTCCCCTACACCTCAGAAGTGCAGAAAATGATGGACCAAACAAAAACAAAACCCCACGTATCACTGAATCCATATTTCACCATCCATGATTTTAAGCACCATGAGATATTAATCATTATCAAAACTAGATAAATATTTGAAGAATTCATTGGATGATAGGTTGGAATATTCCTCCATGAAGACTATAGATTTGTTAAATACATATATGATTCTTAATGATTACTAGTATCAAAAATCATTCCCAATTTTCTCGGTCAGTTTTATCATCAATTAGTTCATGGAAATATAAATAATTATAATTCCTTGGATTGTGAATAAATAAATGCTAGGAATGATAATAAGACTAGACAATAGGTTTGGTATACATCCTTGTAGGAATAGATCTATCAACTCATCATGGATGATTCAAAGTTGATGTTTTTCATGCTACATGATCAGGTAGATCCACTATGACCACATCATTATCAGTCGGGCACCAATGTGTATATGCCTCATCTTTATTACAGTTATCCCATAGTGAATATTTAGAGTTAAACTAGTAATATTTTGGATATTCTAATCATTAGAATGAATCCAATAGTTCAGCGGCCAATTCTCATCATACCTCCTGCCAAAGTGCATCATCCTTCTGTTAGAAATGAGTTCCTATAAAGGATGTATGATGTTCTTAAGAAAAATTCCAACATTCTTAAAAAATATAGTTTCTTGATTCAGTATTTCTTTCAGAAGATATATGTGAATCCCCTGTAGAATAATTGTGGAGCCCCCTCTAGTTTGAGATATAGGTTGTGGAAGGTGAGACATTCCACATATAATACGTCATGTAATCATAACCCATATTTTAATTGATTTTTATTGAGATTCTGGGAGTTTACTTGTACAAGGGAACATTTGACCACTATAATTCAAAGTTCAGTTTAATTTTTTGGATGTCAATCATTGTCTCGTCAAAATATGTTTTGGGATGAATCTCATATTGACACTAATTTCCTAAACACTATAAATATTGATGAAGATTTAAGTATCTATGACTAGAATAATCGATGTTATGACTGAATTAAAAAATATATTGTAAAAAATAAACCAAAATACACAATTAGGTGTATTGATTATAAGAATTGGATTTATGGGTTCCTCATAAGATATCTCTCACAATTCACTCATGGGTAGACTCTGGCTCTATCTATGTGAAGTACCCCTCTCCTCATATCACCAATACTTCATGTACCATGTCAACAGTTGTGTTGTAATTATCCATGGTGAAGAATCACCTTTATCCTCATGTGATGATCATAATATGATGGTGTATTACTATAATATAAAGGATAATCATGAACAGAACTATGATGATTAGGACACTATCACTATTACCAACACATGGATTGAATTGGACGATGCTTTCATCCTCCCGGTTCATTAGTTTGAGGACAAAACCTCATACATGTGAAAAATATTCATTATATCCATGATGTGGGAATGAAATGTTCCCAGATACATGTATTGTTATAAGATTACACCAAACCCATACACAAGAAAAATTGTAGTAATACTAGAACCTCTTACCCTTGTGAGGTATCAAAATGTTCATCCCATGTTTAAAACTATTTTCCAGAACATCTTGTTCTATTAAGATGGAATGAATCTACACCTCCCAACACATCAACAATTATTTGATATCATCATTCATGGTCTCATTGGTCGAGGACCTGATTGGATGTGGCTGAAATTTTTTCTTGTTATGGATTCATTAGTTTAGGTTTACCTTGATAATGATTATGTTGTATAATATGAAGACACTAGAATTTCTCCATGGTCAACTTAATCCTAAGAACATTAACCTACCATTGAATTTAATATATAATGTGAAGAAGAGGATTTGGAATATTCTCTCCCCGTATTTATAGATGGGGTCTCTAGTATCACTGATGAGTTGGTTTAGGTGAATCATAACACTAAGACATATATGAGTTCATTGCTAATTATAAAAGGCACGCCTATATGAGAAAAATTACATTATTAAGATTTCAAGAGGAAATATTATTATATTTTTTCCAATACATATGATGATATTACTAAGTTACACCTTGATTTCATCATTCATCATCATGGCCCCCGAATAATTCAACGCGGGTTGATGTAGCATAACAGGAAGATATAGAAATATCATTGTGCTACAGTTGAGTCTGAAGATGATAAGATCATATAAGAAAAATACTTCAACAATGCTTCGTACACCATATGGTTAGACTACACCATTCATTTCAAGATGTAGAAAATAATGATCATATTCTTCATTGAATTCTGGGATCTGAACCACCACATCCCCAAGGATTATTTTTCCCTACTTGTGATATAGCTGCTGAGTTATGACACTACATGCTTCCAAGATCTCTCTTTCATGGTGGGTTTTTATTGTATAACCAAATCAATATGGAACATGAATATGGATAATATAAAAACATTATTTCACTACAATGTACCTTCTATTATCATGTAATGCCTTTCGATTTGAAGTATCCTAAAGCCACTTATCAGTGCACAATGAACTGCATCTTCAAATAGATTCTCATTAGCCATGATGAATGATATAAAGAATATTTGTTGGTAAAATACCACCAACATAAAAACCATATAAGATATATTCAAATAGTTTTCAACTTCTCCTACTCTTATTAGTTGAAGACAACCATGATGAAATTTATTTTGGGCTGTCCTTTTGGATGGTTCCTTAGTTTCATTATCAGATACAGATGTATAGAGATCATCCTATAGAAGTTAAATGATATCATCTAGATTATCCCTATGTGAAACTAGCATGTGCTAAAAGGATTTTAAGGACACATATCCTATATGTACCGATTATTAGAGAGTATGGATACAAAGTGTAATACCCTTTCAGGGACCATGAAGAAAGGATGCATCTATAGTGAGATGGGGAGTTCCATTATACTTTTGAGGAGATCACGCAGTATCTTCTACAACTACCAATTCAGTGGAAAACTATATTTTGGAATCCCTTAGTCCTACACATAGCCACCCTAAATTATCCCTTGGATAACTACTCATGATGAAGAACTACAAAGGGATAGAGAGAAACATGTACTATATCAGCCTCATGCTCCTCGATATAGAGTCCATATATTCTCATATCAATAAGAGATACCACACATTGGTTTTCAAAGTACATAATACATGAAAATACCTACAAAATCATGAGATATTGATACATTTTATTGTATATCCACTAAATTAAATCTGTAAATTTACTATGTTGACCAGATACATAGCACATTGGGAGGTTATTTATCTACTATTCTACATTTGGTTCCTTCCATAGTTTTCTGTCAAGGGTCATGAATTGGTATTTTTCCTAGAAACTCATCTTTTCAATGATTTTTTTTGGATCTTGATTCCCCAAATGTGTACATCCTCTTAGTGGATCATGTAATGACATGTTGGAATATTCACATCAATTTATCCTCCAAGAGTTCCACGTGTAGAAATATAAATGTTCCCCAACTCAAAAAATTAGGTGTTAGTATTTTCATTGTCATTCCAACATGAGATACCCTTCCTTAATAATTCTTACATTTAGAGGGATTCACCAACAATGAAGCAATGTGTAAGATCATATCACTATCCATGAGTGGGATCACAAGATTGATGTTCCCCCATATTAATTTAATGGGGGAACTCTGAATTAATAGATATGAAAATTATAGAGTGACTATACCATTAGGGATTCTGAGCCCATTCACTTTCTTTAGAAGGATCTCCATCTGATTCCCCATTCACTTTTCAAATAGAGGTTACCCATGATCCCATGTCATGGAGTGTTCAATCGTATTTCATAGATGTTATTGTCATTTTCCTCAAATATCATGACCAAGAAGATCAGTTCAGTAATGTGGCACATCAAAAATTCATGAACCCTATCATTTTTTGCAACAAAGAAAACTAGTAGATAAACACATTACTGAAGATGCATCAAAATTGGGTCCTCTAGATCCCTCTATAATGGAACAAACCTCATATTGGATGACTTTTCTAGGTATCTCTAGAATGAATATATCACATAGGACATAGTCGATCAAGATGAAATCCATCTATATGTAGTCCAGTTCACCATCAAGAGTGTTACTAGCCCACAAATGATTCTCTATAGATGTAGGTTTATTGGGATTTTCCACCGATGCTTTCAAAAGATGATATTGAATATGTTATATAGGAATTTCATTCCATTTCATGTGATGCTCGTTATGTTGTGACTTTTCAATCCCACCAGATTTGAGTGTTGGGCTACATAGGGACCACCTTGGTCCTTGACTATATTGATTTATTCAAAATGTTCCACGCATATTTTATCCATGAGAATTTTATGCCTTTAAAAATAGTTGACTTCATATTCCTTAGTGCACAAAACATGGTAGTTCTATGAAACAAGATTCAATTTCCATCACTCTATACAACTTCCTTTGATCAGAAGACATCAAAAAATGAGTTATAATTTTTACTAGAAATACTATATTCTTTCATGGAAAACATGATATGTCCCTTGAATAATCGTGATATGCTTAATAGTAAGATATCTCCAATATTTAAAAATAGGGTCCATATCCTCTATTTTCCATATTATGGCATGGTATTTTCTATAAGAAAATTAATGAAATCGAGTAGAAAACTCCAACTGTAGGAATCCAAATATGAGGTACACTATATGATTTACATGTCCAGTCCTAATAGATTATACTCATTGGTCACATAGTATTGGGATATAATGTCTCCACCCACCAATTTGATTTCATAAAATATTACTTCACATGAGTTCATGTCTCATAATTTATGATGTTACCCTATAATAGGGTCCAGAATCTATGACCATAATGTAGGATTTAACATCCCATTAACATAACATCAAACTAGTTTCCCAAGTCAATGAATAAAGGCATTAAAATTCATAAAGGATTCCCTATAGAATATATGGTGTGGAATGGGGGACATTAAGGACTTCAAGCACGTTAGGTTGTTGTTTTTTCACAATAAATATTAATCCCCATGTACTCCCTACACATCATCTTGGAAACCTGAAGAAAAATTATACTGCCTCATCCCACATGATTTTAAACTTCTACTTCCCCAATGAATGATGTTTAACTTCAGAACATTAATGCACATTTATTCATGGCCTTAAAAGTAATGATCCCATTTACTTATATGACTCTAAATTTGTCTATCCTACCTAACATTAATCTATTCCCTATGTCCTTATTACATTACATTAAACTAAGAAACATGAGAACTAATTATGGATTGATTCCCATCATCGTGGGATGTGTAACAACACCTATACACAATTCCTTTGATCCTATATGGAAACTATCCGAAACCATTTCCACATCCAACTTGATATTAATATGTGTGTGAGGTCATCATAGGTTTGTGATTAATGGAGTGGATACCATTGGTCCTCATTCATGTCGGTTTTCATCATGGTTATACAGCACATTTTTCATATTAAAAAGCCTAATCCTATGGTTCAAGATTCCCCTACATAAAATAAGAATTCCAGAGTGCATGTTTCGGGATGAGAAATTGTATAATATCCTATGTCCTTTTTATACTACATTATACAATATACTCTGATACATGAATGTATAATGATACACGACACAGGGATTCGATATCTTCAACTGAGAAGGAATTTCCCATTGCATTGTCCATCTACCTTTAAAACTTCAAGATATATGTATGGAATGATTCCTATTCTTATGGGATATGTACTGACACCCCACCATTTTTTCCACAGGCCCAACTTTAGAATTAGAAACTCATCCCATGGACACCTTGGCCTAAGTATCTTTTATGAGTATATGGAGTGTCTTGTGGGACTCCATAGTACTCATTAACTTTGGATTTAATCAAGGTGGAACATTTCACATCTCCTGTTCAATTGGTCCACTCTATGAACATAAACAATAATATTCAGTGTCCATGTTCAGATGATAATAAACTGCACAATGAACACAATATTATAATTTGAAACTGTGTTTTCCTCCTTTTTTCACTACCCAAAAACCTCCAAACCCTTTATTAACTACATCTATCTTGATCCCCATCCATACAGGATACATAGAGGTTACATAAATAATTCACTATAGTACCAACAATAGAATAATAAAACAAATTATCCCCTTGGCATGGGTTTCCTCATCAGAAATATGTGGTTTAGTGTAGTTAACTTTTCTCTACATTGACATTAGTGTATGGTTTCCCCAAAACACATGTTCAGTTCCATGAACCAATCACATATTCATCATAACCGTATGAAATTTAACGACATGGATGCATCTCATACACATGATGTTAATCTAGGACATATGGTTCACATGATATGATCTTAAAATAAGAAATATTGGTCTATGAATATGTTCTTAAACTATTATCAATGTCAGGTTCCTTTAACCTATGTTCCATAATGGAATTTATCCCCTTACAAAATGGCTCATTGATTATAGATATGCTTCTATATACAGATGTTCCCCACTAGAATATTTGAATGGATGATGGTATGAGACATAGATTGTTGGATTCCATATGGAGATTCCCACTTTCATCTCCACTCTTGAGGCATCCCTCAATATATATCCCCATCCACATTCATGTATATTGGTACCCCCTAAAGACCTGTATATGTAGTATAGGCTCACCTACAGTTCTTTTAAAATTTACCAATAGAATATGGGAAATAGTTTGATACATTTCCCATGTTTCAAACATGGTTATTTTCCAAGCCATATTTTTCTATCCCCACCCCTAGTAACCTGATATGAATGTCATATTTCAAAATAGGTTAATAGTTAGCCTCCATCATCACACCATCCTCATTAAATTATTGATATTAGGCGTGGTTATTCTAACTTCCATCCACTTTATGTCATGGTTGGTCTCAAAAAACCATGATTGTTAACTTTATTCTTCCGCACATGTTGAGTGGAAATGTGGTGTGGTTGGTAAAACTTCTCACCCCATCATTTTATTTCAATTTTTTGTGATCCCATGTAATGGGGAATGCCTAGAAAACATCATTATTTTCCGCAGCATGCATGGATCATGTGGGCTGAGGTTCCTTGATAGGGATTATACCCAAAGTGGTGAATTTATGAATCCGTATGGTCAAATCTCTTTAACTTTAAACAAAGAACCTTATGGTCCATAAACTATGACCATGTTTTATGTGACTCATTATGGTTTTTCAAAAGTTTATTGTGTTTTGTGGATCACTTAGTTCCTTATTACTAATGGTTTTATTAGATAATGTGTAATATATACACAATTGAGATTCCTATATGGTATGAACTCAATGATTATAAATTAAGAACCTATATTTTTGTATTAAAGATGTTGAACAACAACCGTACCATAAATTTTTTCAGTATCCCCGACGATAATTATGTGATTCTTTTCATCTCCTCACAAGTGTGGATGGTCCCCACCATTATCGGTCACCTATTACATTTAGTTTTGAGAATGACGTCCATCATGATTCCCATCCTAATGGGATACATAGAAAAATATTGAATTTTTTTCTTGGGCCTAGCCCTAGATTTAGTAACCATTTTGGAATCTTTTTCCTTGAGTCTATTATAATATTGACAACCTTAAACTAATATCATCACTATGATATTCACCCCCTTCCATATCAGATGTTCTCCCTTCCACATGTTGAATAATATTTATTTTGTGTAGAGGGATTTTTTGGAATGTTCATGTTGTGTTTATTCATCCATGCCATACAAATATTCAGGGGAGAGTTACATACTCATTATATTCATCCTGACTCTCTACTATTGGCTATGGTCCATGAAATATGACAATAAACTATGTGTATTTTCCAGGTCATGAAATGTTAAACTATGAGACACATCATAATCCGAAGATGCTAAAATCTAACATGCATCATGTTTAATTTTCTCGATTTAAAACTTAATCATAGGATACTATCTGAGAGGCCCTCCAATGATATTGGATTGATATTTTTCTAATCCTAATATAGTTACACCAATGTTATTTTGTCATGGGGTTGTACTTTCAAGAGTGTTGGAATCATTTTGACAATTCTGTTACTCAATAACAATCTTTTTGTGTCTCCCATTTTGGATAAACATCAACTGTTTTTGTCTAAAGGGACACCCTTAGTGAATGGTCCCATGCTGATCTTGATAACCTACCGTCCAAGGATAGTGTTCCAAAAGACATTAGATTCTCATTTAAGACACACACCATGTTTCGAACATAGTCTATGGTTTATACTAGTTTTCTTTTCGACGTTATAGTTTAATATATATAGATGTTGTGTTTTTAATATGGTCAAAAATCATATTATTGTGTAATACCATCATCTTATTTTTTTGAATTCTGGGTATTGGGATTCATAGTTCTAATTTACATATGTTGGGATTCATTCCAATTCCACTAGTCCTATCCAAATCGTTCAATAGTGCATGTTGGGAATGGAAATTGGATATTCCAAGAGCCATATTTTCCAAAATGCAGCCTCATTCATCTTGAACACTCTGGGTGGTTATTCAATGGCATCAAAACCTGAGTATTTATTCAATTTATGACACTATCATAGAAATGGAATGATTAAATGTTCATGCCTTGTTTCTCACACCATGCATGAAACAAATGATCATAAATATTAATAATCAATTAAAAGATAGATATGATTGTTGTTTGAAATTTTATGTTGAAATAGTGTTTCAATGTATGCAGATAAAAACAAACATGTATGCATGAAATTATGTGTCATAATTTTGTCATGATAGGAACCTTATGAATCTCTCCCTATAATGGAATGCTTAGACACCCCCACATTGTGGAATATTGCTTCCAGAGTCATCTAATGGTTATTTGAGATACATATCCTTGTCAATGGATTTAGAATAGATCTCATTAGCCTAGGTCTATATCATGGAACATTCAGCTCGGAGGTAATCCAATGGATGGTTCAACTATTTTTAGTACTAATAGCCCTCCACCAACTTAACCTGCAATGGGGAAATGAGTTATTTTTTATTAATAAAAGAGTCATAAATCTAATTAAACTGTAATTATATGAATTAGATCTATTGTTAATACTATAATATCTTTTGGAAACTATCAGATTACATTAGGCAGTAGGTTGAATCAAAGTGTTGATTATTTATCACATATTCAGAGAAAGGTAGTCATAGACAATAACATAAAGAATGTTGGAATACACCCCAATGGCACAGTGATAGTGAACTTATGTGAGGAGTGATACCATATGCTTATCCATTGTACCTACATGGAATAATGCATATGCTTGATTCGCATCCTTTACCAACACAGAGTAATGTGGCTTAACTCAGCTATGTAATATTCAGAACCATCCATCTTCATAGGCTTTCCAGCATTGTACCCATGAAATATACCACTAAGGCCAGCTGTAGGATCTTCCTACAACATCCTCTCTATTGTACAAGTCTCTATAACATAGGGGAGAGAATATACACTCATTTTCTCTTCAACATCCTCATATCTATCATATTGTTATACCATGTTAGTGGCATGATCTATTGTTGCAACCTCATTCACACTTATCATCATGGATAGATCAACTTTAGTGACTAGATCCTCTTGTGTAGCTAAAATCATTAGAATAGAACTTATATATGTACACGATTATTCAGTCTCTTTAATCTATAATATTTTGATCACAACAAAGAATAAGGATCATGAGTTGGCTAGATTATTATATAATATATATAGCTCAATGAAATAAGAGACATATGAGTGTTATGTGTAGCTAGATCAACTACCCAAGTCACTATTGGGATTTTTACAATAGGAGACTCATCAATGATTTTCAACTCGAGTATTTTCCATTGGATCATTACAGGTAATGGGAACAGCCCGAGCAAGTGACGTTGTCTCATTACCCCCCTCATATAGACTACCTCTAGCCACCATATCCATAGCCAACAAACTACCTCACTCAGCTACAAATGTATGCCTATGGGAATTTCTCTCTAGGTCTATCATAACATTTTCACCCCGTACTGTGGGGTATCCTTAGTCCACATCAGTACAGTCCTATTTAATAAATGGTTTCGATATTGGATCTGAGTATTGAAAAAAGGGGTTTAGAAGATGTATGTTATGGATTTCTTTGATAGGTTCGACGACTCACTCATCAGAGCCAGTCATTTCACCACTCTCTTGGGAAATCACATTATAATCTATTGTCAGTTGTGCTTCCTCACTATCTGGATATTCATTCTCAGCCTCCTCATGTTATTCTTATCTTTCTTCCTCATCTTTATCAGCTCTTTATTATTATTATTACTATTATTCTTATTGTTTTTATTATTATTGTAATTGTTATAACTATTATTGTTATTATTTATTCATTATATAGATCCTTGGGTGGAATCTATTAAGGATCATGGTATTTACCTAGAATAACATTCAATAGGTTATGTGGTTCATCCTATTTCCCCCATTGGAATTCATAGGTTTCTTTGGTTGTATTGCATTCATGTGTGAGATTAGAGTCTCCCATGTACACCACCTTGATGTCTTTGACATATAGATAATCAGGCCTAATACATTTTAGTTTCTTCCATAGGTCCTCGATCGACTGAAATTATTGTTAGTCCTCATGCCAGGCCAATGGGTTAGGAAAACGTAATCATCATTTGGCTATAAGAGATACTGTACTTTTTAGGGGATTTTCTAGTAAGTCTTATATTCCACCTGCAGAACCATTTCTCCTCAGATGATAGAGATTTGGAAAACCCTTTATAGATCCTCGGTCTGAGGTTCCAACTTATGTTATCCCTACTTCTTAGGTTTCCTCCTCACTAACCCATTGAATGGTAAGATTCCATCTTTCCCACCACACTGGATCCACTACATCATTCTTCAAAATGAATCTTTGTAGAATCACCTCTAGGTAATCCAGCTCACAATGATTATCATATTCCATTGATTAGTAGAAATTTGAATCTTTAGGGGAGCTTTGACTATTTTTTCATGGATATCGGTCATAAACAAGTACCAAAATTGATAGAGTTTGAAAGGGAATCAAATTTTAAGAAAATTTGGTTATAGTTTCATCAAATATTTCTGACCGAATATAGGAATTATGCAGAAATATGATGTCAAATATTGTTTAGAAAATACTTTTACATCAACCAGAGTAACAATAATGCTTCACTTTATACTTAATAGATATTTGATTTACACAAAATAAACTCTACGGTCTTCCACCATGTGGTTGATCATAGATTATAAGGGGATGATGTTATAACATTCATGATTACTAATACAGTGCTTTAATCCTTTGTCCGTTGAATGTTAGTGGCCAAACCTATGAAATATTCAATAGATATGGTGGAAGGAAATCTCCTAGAGGACAACTGGCGTTTGGGAAATCAAATCCACCAATTTGGGTTTTATTTCTACCATGTAGTTTCTAAAATACTCTAAAAATTATCACGAGAATACTTCCCCTTGAGATTCAACCTATTTACTACAAATACCCACAAATATGGGCACTCATTGATTGACCTTAATGGAGGCTTCCATGATCCAAACCATCACTAATGTTCTCAGACGGACCCCCATCCTTGTATCCCTCATCAGAAACAACAACCCACTCCGAAAGGCACTGAGAAATGTAATGAAACATATATGTGGGTATCAATTATCATAAATAAAAAAACCCTATGTATGGTATTCTTCCAAAACATGGACCACCCAATATGGTTCTATCTTCCTCAGAGTGATGCATTCATTGACTAATTCACTATATATTGGAACCCTCAACCTCTTATCTATCCAATGGAATGGGCTGAACCATGCTAGGTAAGGGATACCATTCATGTTGTACTTGATCCACATATTCTACTTCACTAAATTCAATAGATATCATGTCATGATTTCATATCATGTTCATTTCATCTAGATATTCTACATTGCTGGGAATTTATCATTTTAATGTCCCTACATAGGAATGCATCCAATTCATGGAATGTCCCAATGAGTGATTCCAAACTCCCCATGGTGGAGATAGAAAAAGTATGTATTAGGGAAACACTAGTTGAACAGCTCTGGTACCTATTCATATTTGTTATAGAATTAAAATTTTGATGTCCATACAGCATCAAATAATATAATATAGCGCATCACTAGTACTAATTCATCGCATGTGACGTGCACCCAATATGCCCATTCTCATTCGATTATATTGTTACCCCTCAACCACAAGTCATAGTAATACAACTAGATCATTTTTTCATTCATTATACTACTTTGGAAGGTTCATGTATAATGGGAAGGGTATTCGACATGCATGGGTACACTTCCCAGGATCATCCTGGTTCATGGATTCAGGACATAGATATAGATGTCTTTATGCTCCCTAGTAGCACGGCCATTTTCCAAAATATAGTATATGTGGATACATCCTCCACACATGACCCATGACCAGGTTGAGTCAATATTATATCCCTAAATAGAAACATCATATATAATACTATTGTTTCATAGTAAAAGAGCATCACTTACATGGTAGTCCATCTAAGGCTCTGTCAGAATTCCCATGATTATCATATTCTGGGACATCACTCTTATAGAATGTAGTATTTCGTGAGTCTTGATCATCTAATACATTCATTTAGTGATGTCATACTCTTTATTAGAATACGTATATTCACCATCCAAATCATCAATGTCTTAAAAAAATATGGGAGGGGAAAAAATATTGACTGTCAGTGCACAAAATCATATAGTGACCATGGAAGATACAACCATTTATATAGCACAAAACATTCGGTGGAAATGAATAAATAACGAAGAAAATATGATTCTTTTGTGCCTGAATTGTGAACATACATACCCACGAGGGAAAAGGAAATCATTGTATATAAATTCCATGTGCTATATAGAGGGGCCCCAATATATTAACAAGCATAAACCATGTATTCCATGCCTGCCTAATCCTCGACCTCTCTGAAATCTTAATTCCATTATGATTTTCTCTCTAATCATGACCATCTAGTCCCCTTTTTTCTCAAATTTTGAGGTGGCAGGGGAATTCATGGCATTGAATTATTAATAATGTCATACATCTACAAGTTTTACAAAATTATATGAAACTATTAACTAACTGGGACATTCCAATAATCCCTAGGTAGTAACACAAAATATTAAATGGTTGTATACAATTTGTAAAATAGTGCATAAGAATCATATTTACAAAATGCGACATCAATTCCATTGATGCATCAAAAACTCTAGAAAACCTCTATAGTAGATGCATGAATGTGTATAGAATGCATACAAAGACCATCATGTGCATAAGAATCATATACACCAAATGTGTCATCAACCACCCACATCCATGCCTATTTTTTTATTCACTAGTTCCAAGGCTATTTCCTATAGATAAAAGGTAATGCCATTTTCATGGTAATCCCATGGATGTAGCACCATCCCTCGTGAAGATGATTGAAAACCTATTATGAAAATAGATTGAAAACAAAGGATCCATGGTACACAATCTTCCATGATTGGTCCCATATGGGTTCCCCATCAGTTGTAGAAACAATGCATTTACCATTTCACATTTCACTTTTTCCTATGTCAAGTGTGAACAAAATACCCTTCTTATGTGCAACTCATTCCCATGTCCACCAGCTCGTCCACTCAACTCACCTTCATTTTATGCGCAAAACTCAAATCACATGCTCTCCCCATTCTTTATTATTAATGTTTTTATTTTCCAAAACACTATATTTTATCTATTCTATTTCATAACTCCCACATCTAACATGAACCTCTACCATATGGCCCTCCGAATATGTGAATTGTGATCTTCAGGTTCCTCATGTGGTGTCCCATGTCATGGTATCATACATATAGATGTTTTCCATAGAAATGCTAATAGATCATGATATTTGAAATAAAGATGCATCATGGAGCCCATGAAAGGCCAATCCTCCACCCCACTTATGCCATGAAATTCTACATTCCTTCTATTCCCAAAGTGTGAGTGGGTATCTATCATGTATGTCTAAGGGGGAGTATTGATTCATCCTCATCTGTGCTGCAGGACATTAAACTAAAAAGCATAATCATCCTCATCAAATGAAATTAAACTTTATACTCATCCTATATCAGTAAAATGGGGTTCCCCAACTTGTCCATTTTCCATGCCAACAAATCTCCATTGGAGTGAGAGCTTACTCACATGGAATGAAATCCTCCTCACATAGAAGTACATCTACCCCAAGGGGAAGGGTAGCCATCCTTGTGTAAGACCATGGCCTTCCATGCAGTATGTAGCACTGTCGATACTCCATTTATCTATTGGATGAAATAAAGCGAGAAGGGATTATCACATGGGACTCCCATCAATCCATCTTTCTCCCATTGGGATTTTTCTCCACTTGCTGATTCTACACGTTAGCCCCACACCAACCCTCACTGACACATATTTTGTGACACAACATTATTATCTACTTCTTCCTCTTGTTTCTCACAATGATGATGGATCATAGGTTCATAGAGGTTAGTAGTGACCATGAATCCCTTCTTTCATGAATCCAAATAGGAATAATCCCCCCTTCCAACACCACAAGTCTCTAACAATGCATAATCCACAGAATTCCAAACTATGTGGATTTTGATCTATTCCTTCTAAACATGGTATGTAGGGTGCCTCATTGAGATTCAATCAATTCCGTTGGTAAAACATCGTTATCTCATTGTAGGGGTAAATATACCAGGTTTAAACATCCCCCATCACCATTATCATCATGTTGTTTACCTCAAGCCACCATTTCTCAAGGGGATCATCTCCCACCAAGTGGTCACATCACCGTTATGTACACATAGGAAGCATCAATGAATATGCATGAAACCATATGATATGGTCTCCAACCATGAGTATGAAACCCTTCCCTCATCTGAATGACATGGTTATTGATTGTTATCTTCAAAATATTATATGATGGAAACCACTTTATGGTTCAGGACCGACACCATCATACACTCATTTCTTCCCTCTTGTCCAAACTGTTATATGATAAAATGCATGGGATACATGCAATGTGTGGAATCAGATCCCTATATTTTAATTAGAGTATATTGGAAGACTCCCTTAGGGTCAAGTACCATCATCCATTTTCATCCCAGTCTTTCCATTGAGTCATTAGGTCTCCAGAGGGTCATTCCCCATCCCAGATGTCAAACAAACTTTAGGTCCCTATACATGCATTTCATTCACTCAAGTCATCTCTTTAGGAATTTCAAATTCCCATTAAATACTATATGGACATTGATTACCAACCACTATGATACATAGAAAGCCTCAATGAGGTTATTTCCCAACAACCATCATTGTACATCAATTATATATATTCAATTTCAACCCATCCTCCTTTTCCATATTGATTCAAAACCAAGATGACAAATTGTGGTGAGAGCATTCCATCTACCTCCTCACTACTCCTATAAGCACCTTGGTATCTAACCAAGCATAATACCTACACAATATATATTCATAAAACCATTAACAATCATCATGTAACAAATTATTATCCATGTGTATTCCCCTAGTCACCACATAGAACAGTGTGGGTTTTGACCCCTATCATATATAAGTGGTATATAGGAAGCCTTCGTGAAGTTCAATCTCATCATATGGTAGTCCTTGGTTTCAATTATATGGGGTCTACCTCTCTTATCCTCCCCTAATGACGTCAATATCATCTATCATAATGTGATATCATCCATTTATGGGACACATCACCCAGGTTCATCATCATAAGAGTTCCCACCAATCCAATGGATAACCTTAGTACCACCATCCTACGGATGTACCACTTCATTGTATGAAATCTTACCTTTATGGGATGAACCATCCTTGTTCATCTATCATTAGGATTTTTAATCCTCCCATATTTTAATCGTTCTAGTTGCTCCCTCAAAGGGATCCATCTCTCTTATTCATCTCAATGGGATGTTCTCATCAACCTCTTCACGTCTAGAAAATATGTTAAACTCATTGAATACCCCATGATAAACAAGGAAATGTAGATGAAATCCTCATAATACAAGACTGGCATCAGATACCCAACAATCGACATGGTATGCCTCAGGTTCTGTGACCTTGAGAATCCCACATATGAAGAATAATATAAGTTACCAAAGGTCCAATTTCTATAAATTCAAATGATTACCAACATGACTACTCTACAAAGTGAAGTTTGATTCCCTGATTAGACCATATGGAATTCCATGATAGAAGATTTCTATTTAATAAATATAAATATTGAGAAAGAATTGGGAATGAGTTTCACGAACATTTCCATAATATTTAAGGGATACCTGGACTATACAACAAATTCAAAGGAGGAATCCATGAAATGTGGAACTAGCACCCCATCATCATGTTTCGATCAAGGAGAATACATAACTGAAGAGGTGATGAATGTAACCCACCATTGGAATGATGGATTTTATGGTACAATACCCCCACCAGCATACTGAAACACATGGAGGCAATGCACCCTGATGAAAGCATCATGAATATAAATACTCAAAGATAGTGATCCATTGATTGAATCCTGTATCATTATTCAATGAATGTCAAAAAAGAAACTATTGATATGAAATTAATTATATGTGAAAAATATAAAGTGTGGATTCTGGATTCATGATATTTATTTACTAGGACATATTGTCTCAATGGATAGAATCATTGTTGATCCTTCTAAATAATGAGTAGTAGAAGAATGGCCAGCACCGACTAGTATAACTGAGGTACAAAGTACTATTGGTTTAGAAGGTTATTATCATTTTTTCATCTACAATTTTTCTTGATTGGTTATCCCATTTACACAACTCACATGTAAAGGGGTTAAATTTTTTTGGACAAATTGTTTTTAAGAATGACAAAAAGTACTGAATAGATTATTTTTCAATGCATATATCTTGTATCTAACATTGAGGAATGATGAGTTTATTATTTATAGTGATTCATCCATGAAAATACTTGGTTGTGTCTTTATTAATAATGATTGAGTTATTAACTTCACATAATGAAAACAAAAAATTCAAAAACATAACAATCCCACTTATAATCTTGAGTTACCAGCTGTAATCTTTTCATTGAAGATATAGAGACACTATCTCAGTGGTGAAAATGTGAGATATATACATATTAGAAGTGTTTCAAGTATATTTTCGCACAAAATTTACTCAACATGAGGCAATGATGAAGGCTTGAACTACTCATGGATTTTTATTTCACTATACAATACCACCTGGGGAAGGAAAACAAGGTGGCTGATGCAATTAGTGGAAAAGATCATGGAGTTTTGATATTGATGAGAGTGGAAAGGTATACTAGGTTCATGGATCTAGTAAATATTGATATGATAATAATCATGTTACATGAACAATGAATATTTTTTAAATGGTTGCAAAACCATCTTTAAAAGATAGGATATAATGGTCTCAGACTGATGATGAGGAGTTTAAAATGAAAATTTAAGCTGTGAATGCTGGGAGATTGATTGACATCCTATATGAAGATGGAATTTTGTAATTTTGAATGATTCATTCAATTCATAACATACTTGATCTAAAAATGGAATTTTTGGATGATTCTCATCGAACCAATTCTCAATACACCCTGGTTGCACGAAGATGTAAATATATTCTAAGGAAAATTTAGGTGGGACAAAATGAAGAGGGATATTGCTAAATATGTGTCAAGATGTATATTTTTTCAACAATTTAAAGCTGGGAGACAACATCCTAGGGGAGTCATGCAACCTGTAATGCCCCGACCCCAGTTACCCAGAGTCAGTGCATTATTACATAAAATTGGCATGATCACAAAGGATCAAGTCTCAAATGACCGATTAGATTAGTATCCTTAGAAACAATAGATACATTAATATGTATTACATTAATTCATAAATGAAAAACTACAACAACATATTGTTTTCATAGAATATTCTCATATCCCATCGTACTATCCCTACAGGTCATTGATAAAATACTTCTCCACATTCCGGTAAAAATAAAACATAGAAAGGGCAGAGCTCAAGTTCTTAGTGAGGATAACCATATAACAAAAACATTCATAAATAAACATAAAAAATTAAGGCAATTTATATAAAAAACAAGAGTCTTTTAGACATAAACTTATGCATAAAATGGAAAATATACAATAAAATAATGCCATTTACTTATTCACATGGATATTCCACTAGTGGAATAATCAATGAAATTTTAATAGCCACTTTTATATTTATGTAATGCATAATTCTAGACTATCATAACCACATAGTCAAGGCCTTATTCAATGACTACAAATAAGATTTTGTCAAGGCACTGTGCCAAGACACTAGTTTGTCTCATTAAACATACTGATGCATCGAGGAGATATAGAGGGCTCCACCTGTCACTTACGAAGTCCAATTAATTCTTCATATGAAAAGGTTTAAACATAACATTAACATTTGTATTAAAACAATCATACAAAATTTCAATACATTATCCATAAAACATGAGTGGTATAAAAATAACACATCCCTAGACAAACATATCAAAAAACAATCAATAATACATGGACCATTTTTATCATAATAAATAAACATAAAACAAGTTTAAAATCCATTAATGGATTTCGAAATTGATGAAATCGATTTGTAAAACTTTTTGAGAGAAATATCCATTTTTAATGATAACATTTAAACGTCACAAAATATAGAAAGGAATACATTTAAATAAATTTTTGAATCAAATTGTCCCATACCACTTTGAAACTTTTGAAATTAATTAAATATTTAAAATATTCATGTCTATTTAAATAAATCATTAAAACCATTTTGAAAACAATGAAATTAATGAGAATGGTTTCGACGAATAAATATTTAAAACATTTAAAATGATTCTTTAGTAAAAAGTCCCTTAAAATAATCCATTTTAAATTTATTTTATGAAGAATGGACATGGATAATATATATGTCCTACTAGATACTTACGTAAAAACATCCTCTGATAATAAAGAGATTGTGAAATTAACCCTTACCTTGTAATTTTCCTTGGTCGAGGGTTGTTTAACCTAGTGTATAATAGTTAAATAATTTTTATTAAATTATTCAAAAATCACATGAATAAATATGATATCATATATGATCTTTTAATATTTCATGGCTAATAATATTTTAGTATTATCATCATTTCGGGTGTCCACTTACTCATTTTATTTAATATGTTTTGTTACAGAAGTCTTGTTTGTTATACATAGGTTGTGTCTTATTCATATATATAATGATATCAATTCCTTAAAAATTATTTATAACCATCAAATGAAAATTAGTCTTGAATGGATACGATGGAGAATCAATCTTATCGCGTTCGTGGAGACGGTAGTCCATACGTTCGCATGAGTGACAGTATCATTATTTTTAAATTAAAATAATATATAATTGGATGGTATATCATATATAAATGAAAAATATCAGGTTATCATAATTTTTTACATCAATTAAACATCATTATCCTAACCATAAAAATAATAATATTTTGAATAACAATAACACCACGACTTGGAGACGGTAAGCCATACGTACACACGTATGGTGACATGTCATTCAAAGGATGGATAGAATACTGAATATTGTTATACCATATTTATAATAACATAAAAGTATACATAAGATATTGGATTTATTATTTTATAATGGAAATAACAAAAAAAGATGTTGAAGAAGAAAGGAACTTGAATGAAGGTGGTGAAAACATTATCTATTCTTCTAGCACTTCCATTTGATTTGATCAAATTAGATACTAAGGTTGGCATTTTCATCAAACTAAGGCCTCTACGTTGAATTGATGGATGTTGAGAGAATATTTGGGCTGGGGATGGCCGATACAAAAGGCTTTTATGGTATGAATTTGAGAGAAGGGGGAGTTCTCTTTTATAAGAGTGGTGAGGGGTATCTTAGAAAAAACATAAAATATTATTTTATAATAAATTCATATTCTATTTCTGACAGATCAAAATTGATTTATTTCAAGGATATAGTAAGTATGGGTCTCAATACACTCTTCCAATAGGTTTTAGATATGTTTGGGTTACTTTATTAACATTATCATTTAGTTTTAACTCTTAGTTAATTAGCTTGACATTAACCATGTCTCTTCTATTTTTATATTATATGGTTAATAAACATACTATAAACTTAAAATATACTCCAAAGTGGTCCATTAATGATAGAAATATCATTATATATGTATTTTGGACAATCCTTATAATTTTATGAAAATAATATAAATTAATAATATAATATTTGTTTTTAAAACTCTTTTTTGTCAATTTTGACACTATTGAGTATTTTGTTTTTGATAAATTCATAACAGCATTATGAAATCGAATAAAGTTCATATAACCAATCCTAATATTTCATATTAACCTAGAAAAATATTTTAATTCATTAAAAGTCTCCAATTAAATTTATTAGGGTATTTATAATATCTATTATCTTAATCATTCATTGTTATGGTAATTACTGCATCATCATTATTCCATTAATAAATTAAATTATATAATGTCTAAAAATTATAAATAAAATACAATTATGTAGGAAATATTATTAGGTTTCTAATTTATAATTATAATCGAATTCATCTTATGTATAACCCAATATTAAAAATGTTTTCGTAAATAAACTTTAATTTTAACTATTTTTACTCTTCATTCAATTAAATAATAATAAATGTCATAATCTAATCCATGTGGACATAAATAATTATATTTTATTCCTAATTTCGTTTTTGGTCAATATACACTTGTCCAATACAATTAGGACATTTGATAGTTTAATATTAATATCATTTTTACCCTTAATTACCGTATTTACTTTTAACCATGGTAAATAAAATTAAAAAGTTATTGTTCACCAAAATTTTTTTTTTCTTATTGAACCATGTTTTAAAACTATATATTAACCATGTCTCCCGAATGTTAAAATTTTCACTCACAGAAGGGGTAAAATTATGTTTTATGTGAATTTTAAAAATCTCCTTGGAGATGTGTAAAAGACGGTGAAAAGTTAAATAAAATTTTTATATATCTAAAATTATTATGAACTTATTCCAATGAATTAATCTAAAATTATATAGGTATTATGTATCTATTTTGACCTAAAAAATTAAATTAAATAAATAATTATTTAAATAAAAATTCAGTTTTAAACAATAACTCAGTGTTTTTCACATTTCATCAAAAATTGAATGTTTTTAGAAAGATACCAAAAATTCACCTAGGGATAATTTCAATATTATGAATCCCAAAGAGAAGGAAGTTTTATCAAATTTAAAACTTATAAGTTTCATTTATTAATTTAAAATTATTTCTCATTGTCAAATCCAAAAGTTGTATTTTTAAGAAATAATAACTATCAAAAGATTAAGACTTGTGTATGTCCAATTTCAAAGTGAAATTACACACAATGTCCACCATTATATTAAATGGGTAGAATATAATCTATTTTTACATATAAACCATTAAAATTTATAATTTAACAGTATAAATTATTTTAGTTAATAAAGTTTTTCTCAGTTAAAATGTAGTATTTTTAACTATTCACCTAAATGTGATAGTTATCAGAAAAACAAAAATAATTTATTGAAACTAAATTATTATGTCTGGATTCTAAAAAAGAAGTTTATTTTCTAAAATTGAATATATAAATGTTTCATATATTGGATTTAAAAAGGGTCCACCATTAAAATATGGTAAAAGTGCATTTTTTTGAAAAATACTTCTCAAATCCGAAAAAAATTATTTAGTTCTTAAATTATTACTATAAAACACAAAATATGGCTTCTAAAATTATATGAATTATATAATGTTCAGAATTTAGTTAATACTATTCATACCCTTTTTTGAACGACTAGTTTGGTAATCTTGTGGTGTACTTGAACTCAGTGTTTCTTGTAGTGAAAGTTATTGAACTACTTTGAAAAAATAACATACTATGAAATCTATCGGTGTTAAACAACCTCTTCCCATACCTAGGTGGAAGTCCTTTGATATTACATTGGAATTTTTCCTTGGGCTACCAAAAACTCTTAGAATGAGTTATACAACATGGGTGATGGTTGAAAATTTTACCATGGAATCACATGTTCATGCAATGGGAAATGATTTACCACTTGAATGGTTAACAAGACTATATATTAATGATGTTGTTATAATTCATGGTATACCCTGATCGATTATTTCTATTCGTGATCACCATTTTACATAATGATTATGTTAATGTCTTTAGAAGGACCTGAATATTGACCATAGTTTGAGCATTGCCTACCACCCTAAAACAAATGGACTATTCAAACCTTTTTGTACCTGTTGAGATCATTATCACATGATTTTCAAGGTATGTGAGGTCAGTATTTACCACTGGTATAATTTTCTTATAACAATAGACTCCATTAAAGTATTTAGGCGGAACCATATGAAGCATTATATGGAATGTGATGTCACACACCAACTTATTGGACTGAATTTTCTGAATGAAAACATGTAGGCCCCAAAAATGTTGAGAAAAAAATGGAAAATGTGAAGACTATCCATATCCACATAAAAGAATATCTTAGTAGAAAAAAGAGATAAGCTGATAACCAAAGCAAGGATTTGAAATTTTTAGTATAATATCATGTTGAATTTAATGTATCTTCATGGAAGGGTGTTATAAGATTCAGTAAGAAATGTAAATTGAGTCCCACGTACATCAGAACATTCGAAATTATAGAATGAATTGGAGTTATAGATTACTGTATGGAAGTTTCTCCATGTCTCTACAATGTTCATGATGTGTTCCATGTATCACTCTTGAGAAAATACATGTCTGACCCAACACATGTACTCACCTATGAGGAAATGGAACTGGAACCCGATTAGTATTATTGTGAAGACCTTGTTGGGATTCTTTATAACAAAGAACAAGTTCTGAGAAATCTGGTGACTCATCTGGAAATTTTTATTTGTATAAACTATAAAAAATAAAAGGCACTGTGGGAATCATATGAAAAAATGATAATGAACAACCCAAATATTTTTATTTAGTAACATTATAGAAATTTCGAGGACAAAATTATTTGATGGAGGATCTAATGTAACACCTCAAGCTTCCACGAAAGGTTTCTCTATGAATAATTCAATAGCTTGTGTTATACGCATCACTGAGTTCTAGCACACCTCAAAAAATCAAACAAGCCATTGTAAATGTAGTTTGGAATACTAATACCCACTTTTTAGAATTTTATAAATTTTATATTTCTTATTGGTCTTAATGTTTGAAGATGGAATTGAAAAATTAGATTAGGGTGAATTTTGGTTATTTTTATCAAATCATACAATTTGTTATGAATAGTGAAAAACACTACGTTATTGTTTAAAATAGACATTTATTTAAATTATTATTATTATATATATTTATTTTAATGTATAAAAATATAAATAATACCCATATTATTACAATGTAATTTTTTGAAGTAATTTTATAATAATATAAGATATATAAAATTTTATTGAACATTTTAATGTCTTTTACCCACCTTCTAGGCACGTTTGAGAATTTTTCATAAAACATAATTTTACCAATTTTGTGAATTGAATTTAAAAAATCTGATAGACACAAATGTTATTTTTACGTAAAATTTTTTTCAGTAGTGTGAAAATAATTTTTGGTCAATATTAACTTTTGGATTTTATTTAACTCTTAAATGTTAATATGGTAATTAATTGTTAAAATGATGTTATAATTAATCTAAAAAATTTCCTAATACTATTGGATATGTGTATTTGGTCCATAATCATCTTATTAATAAAATATGATCCATTTTGATCAACTTGGATTAGATTAGAACATTTATTATTATTTTATTTAAATAAGAGTTAAAAGCGTAAAATTAAATGTTTAATAACTAAACCATTTTTAATACAGGGTTATACATAATATAAATTAGACAATAAATATTCATTATAATGATAATGGTATTTCCTAACTCATGGTGATTTATTTATAAATTTTACACAATTTGTAATTTTATTTAATCATGACATAATAATGATGTCGTAATAACGTATGAAATGAAAGTTTTAAATAATTGATATTAGAAATATTAAAATAAATATAAATTGATACTTTTGATGAATTAGAAGAATTTTATAGGATAATATGGCATTATATGGTTGATTTTAATGAATTTTTTTCGCAGTAATCAATTAGATATGACATTAACCAAAACCAAAAAATAAATAGTGTCCAAATTGACATAATGTATTTTTTTAAAACAAATGCTATTTTATTAAATTATATAATAGACCTAAAAATATAAGATTATTCTAGAGGACTTATTTAATGATAGATATTTTATTAGTAATAGACTTGAGTTTTTATTGGAATTTTTTAGTATGTTTATTTACCATTTAATATTAAAATACAAGAAGACATGGTAAAAGTTAAACTGTATATCTAAGAGTTAAATTTAGAAGGTAAGGATATAATGGTAACCTAAACATGTCTGAAACATTTTGTATGATATTTTCACTTCAAATTCACACCTTTGTCTCAAAATAAATTTATTTAGAGCCATTAGATACTGAAAATGATTTTAAAATAAAATAATATTTCATGCTTTTTCTAACGTGACCCTCACCTCTCTTATAAAAGGGTACATCCCTTTTCTTAATTTCACACCTCCAATGCAATTTATATCAGCCAGAACCAACTCAAATATCCTCCCAAATACCCTTAAATTATCTTATAATCCATAATTTTATCAGAAATATGTCCTTAAGAGCCTTTTTGATCAGGTCAATTTGAAGCACCTGACGAAGAGGCAATAATTTCATAACCTCTTTCAATGTTATTTTCTTATTCAATTTCTATTTCATTGTTGATTCCATAAAAAATTATAAATTCAGTACCTTATACATACTATTGAGTAAATATAAATATGTTGTAATCGTATTCAATATTATATCAATCTTATGACTCGAAAAGAAACCATTCATTTTTACGCACGACTTACTATCTCCACGTCGTGGGGTAGTTGGTATTCAACGCATTATTTTTTGGATAGGTACAATAATGAGTATAATTGATATAAATAATAACTATAAAATGTTAATTATTATGTATATATAATATTCCATCGAATTATATATGATTACACCGTCAATAGAATGGTATTCTTTTTTGTGTGTACGTACGAATTACCATCTCCAAAAACACGATTATATTTATTCCCCATCATAACAATTTAAGAGTAAATTTCATATTCTTATTAAAAAATAATTTTTAAGAACATAGTATAATTTTAGATATAAATTAAATACATATTATACATAAAAAACATGACTTACATAACAAGGAATATAAATCCAAACGAATATTTTAACACCCAAAACAATTATACTACTAAAATATAATTAACAATGAATATTTGAAAATCATATATGATATCATATTTATGTTTTTTGTTCTTTTATAATTTAATAAAAATTATTTAACCACTATATATGTAGTTAACATAACTTTCCCTTTGGAAATGTATGTGTAATGTGTAAATTTTACAATCTCTTTTTTATCCAAGATTGCGTATTCCTGAGTATCTAGAGGGACTTCTTTATCATCCACATCCATGTTTCATTGTAATGTAATTGAAAACATCTTTAATATGTACTTGACTATAGTCTAGTATCCTTAAAAACCTTGTTTGACATTTTATAAAATGGGTGGAATGGTATATTTCTATCACATTCAAAACAAGGTACATTATGATCTTTTCGACAAAAAAAGAAAAGAATGTTTTTGAACTTATATGGTAGGTGCATCTATTTTCCACCATTATAACACCTTTTTAGCTTACCATACAAGAATATAAGAGTATTTTCAAAATAAATGTTTTTTTAATTATTTTGCTTTTAAATGATTTCAATATAAAAAGATATATTTATCCCAAATATTTTTTATTTCACCTATGTCAACATCCTTTGATGGATTTTATAGTTGTTTGAAGTTGTTTTATTATGACACAATGTTTGATATTGTATTTAAGGTTTTGGAGATATGTTTGAATATGTATGAGTAATTTTTATACCATTCATGGTTTATGGTTAATTTGTTAACATTTTGAATGAATTTTTTAATACAAATTTTTATATTATATTTCATCCTTTTCATATGAGGAATGCATTAGACATAGTATGTGATGGGTGGAGCCCGTTGTTGCTCCTCAATGAATAAGATGGTCTCATGAGACAAACTAGTGTCTTGGAACATGGTATTGAAAAAATCTAATTTGATGTCTTGGCTCGAGGCTTTGAATATGTGGTTATGATTTTCGACATTATGCATTCTATCATTATGAAATTATCTATTGATATTACATGTGATTATTAGAAAAGTATAATTTCCATGTGAATAATTAAATGTAATTATTTGATTTATATTTTTCATAATATGATGTATTTTGTCTTCAAAAGTCTTGTGTTTTAGTGTTATAAGTTATATTAAATGTTTATTCTTATTTATGAATGTTCCTTCTATATTGTTATCCTTACTGAACATCTATACTCATCCCTTTTTTATGTTTTAATTCTTCCAGGATGTGAAGAAATATATTATGATTGACCATCAATGATAGGATAAGGGATATGATTGTGTTAAAACTGGGACAAAATGATGTTTTTTTCATTTAACAATGCTATGTAAAACTTATTTATGTGTCTAGTACTTACAAGGAAACTAAACTGATCAGTCGTTCGGGAGATTATTATTTGTATCATGCCAATGTAATGTAATAATGTATCGAATCTCGTTAACTGGGTTTAGGGAATTACACTCACCGTCAACATGATGATAATTGACCCCTGTATATTTAGGATATGATTTTAAAATCTTATTTTGATCTGAAGAAAATCAAATGCCTAATGTCGAGCAATTCCAAGTCAATAATAGTACAATGTGAAGCTCCCAAAAGGGTAATATTCCTCCTCTAATGATATCCCATCATCAAGAATGAAATACTTAAAAAATGAGAGCCTAGAATAGTATCCAAAACAACATATTTCCTGAAAAAACTATTCTATCTAGAGATGGGGGCTAATGAAAATCAAGAATCCTTCCATTTGTGAAACATTCACAACTATATCAATAATGATACCAAGGATGGACTAACACATATAAACAACAAAACTAGATATCCCACCATATCAAATTCACTAGGATCACTGCTCTTGTGAATAATACATAGATATAGTCTAACTACAACTCATTTACTACATCATGTTTTTTTTCAACCTATTGGAATCCATGGAGGGGAACCATGTTCCAATTTACGAAGAGGGGGTATTGTATAAAAAATGCCCGGACATGGATCCTCATCTACACAACATTAAGAATCCCAAATTCTCTATAATTAATGTGATGAGTGATCTAGTGAAACAATTCATGCACTTTTCATCCTAATGATATCCCATGATGATAACACCTATGATATATAGAATAACAAATTTCTTGTTTTATAGAGACTATAGTGAGATCCATGTTCATCTGATATATAAACCTTCCATCTTTGTCTACTTCTATATGGAATGAACATTGGTGATAGTTCGATAACCATATCATCCTCATATAATGGAATATAACTATATATCATCTCTCAAAGTCAGTCAATATCATTAGGTTCTTATTAACATTAGGTTTTTACCATTAACATGTTGTGTAGTTTCTCTAACATTGTTGTCAACAAAGTAAAACCATTATCTTTAGCCCCCAACTATCATAAAATTCAATACCATTAAACTATAAATGGATGATATAGAATGAATTTTCAGGATAAAATCATATAATGGGTACCATTGAAAATATACAATCTCCACTAATGAATCCATTCCCTTTCATGGTTCAGGAGAATTTTAGAGTGAAAAATAATAATAAAAACATTTATATGGGCTATAATTAAACCCGTGATAAAACGTATATATACAAACACTAGACACATTAAACTAGGGAAAATATAGAAAAATACTCCTTTCCCTCATCATGTATACTTAAAATAGGTCATGTGTGTATTTTCATTAATGTAAATAGCACTGCTTCACATTAATTAGGAATACCCTTTCCGGTGAATATTTACTCATAAAATTTAATGATATATATAACCTCTCTAATAACGCATTCAATAAAACATAAAAATTATGATTCTTTTATAATTATAAATAATATTATTCATAATCATATTCTGTGGCTTTGATGTCTTATTCATCATTATCAAAATAAGCTTGAGTTTGGATTTTCAAATTCACATCCCAAAACCCTGATTAAATCCTCTAGTATAATAATTATAACAAATAATAATATTTTTATTAATTAATCTGAACACCAAAAAAATTAGTAGTGAAATATATATTTTCCCTTGAGCCAATATGTAATCCCTAGGGGGTGTTTTGTTCTAAGAAGAATGGTCTCCCTGATCCCCATACCCTATTTTAAAATGGTTCAGTGATGTTTTCTTAATATGAAATGGATGTCTTATTACCATTTCTCTCAATTTCCCATTGAATCTATGATTCGTATTCTATTATTTATACATTCTATAATCCCACTATGAAATGTAAATCATTTACCCTTGATGTTACCCTTTTATTTATCATACCCATTTTCTCTGAAAAACATTGAAATATTGCTTTATACCATTTAAAATTTGGGTATAAATTCTATATGAAAAAAAGGTCCATTATTTTGGATGATCATTCAAACTACATTAAATAATTGAGTTAAGATACTCAACTTTTTGAATTAATATTGGAAAAAATGGTCTTCCTAACATATCCTTGAACAATATAACATAATGGACTAGATGTTATGACATTAATACGTGTCAACCTATTCAAAAGGTGGTATGTAATTTCACTCTTATCTCATTAAAATTTGGTTTACCTATCCCTTATTTACATGGAAACTTCCTAACCTTTTGGTTGAATGTTTTTCTATCCCAATCACCACCCACATTGGTCCAACATTAAAGAGCTTAATCTATCAAAATATAAAAACATTGTACCTTTTTTGTTGAGACAACTAAAAGGTAATCTTAGGAAAATCACATTTCTATGCATAGTGGGCATGTACCATGTATAACCAAGGAATAATATTGGAATTTTTGCAGAAATTAAAATGAATACATTTTATCATGTTTAAATTGATGATATGGTAGTGTTTGAAAAAAATGAGTTCCTTCCCATTAATACATTCCATCAATTTCATATAAAAAACTATGAATAATTGTCTATAAATTAATGTGTTTGGAGACCTATAATCAATTTTTTTAAATATTATATCATTTCTATGTTATTTCACTGCACTATAAAAAATTCTGAACAACTTACAGTTAATCACATACAAGTATAAGTAATTTCTATTAAATGACTAATGGTTTAATTTCAATGAATATTCATCACTTTTGAACATTGGAATCCGCATTCCAAAACCCCCTCTAGGATTCCCATTATCATGTGTCATTCAACTCTCTTATATACGAATTGAATAACCTAACATATTTTTTTTGGTATATGTCTTAGTATACCAATCCTTTTTATATCCATATAAGAGTCCTTATTTAGAATGAATTAACAATAATATGATAATCATATCATATGGTGATTATATAAATTTTCCTTATTCGTTACACTAATATCCAATGATGTGAATACACTTAGGATGAAATAATATATCTTGTCCATTGCATCATAAACTCTTATATACTTATAATGCTGGTATATGTGCTACAAAACATATCCAACATGTATCTATTTTAGGGAGTATGTTTATCATTTGTAGAATTTATTTATACACATAATTTAATCATATTTTTGGGTTTTTTATTTATATAATCTATTTATGTACAATTTTCATGTGGATTCAGTTATCATGAAACTACTAATTTTTAGTTCATATATTATCCAATGATGATAGTTAAAGGAACAACATAAATTAAGAAGTAAAAAATTTAACACGTAAAAGTTTCATTTATTTAGTATAAAGGGAGGAACATATACTAACTTGGAGCCTCTATCCAGTTGTTCAAAAATCCTGTGAATGGAAAAAATAGATATTTGTAATTATAAATAGAGTTTTACAGACTTGGAAATTTGGATTATTAATCAGTTATTGTTATTGATTGTAGGATGATGAAAAAATAGATATGTCTTGTGTTCCAACTCATCCTTCATTATTTTATAATCATATATGGAATTATTTAAACACACACTATAAACATTAGAGGAATTCCTATCCAGATCACTTATATGATCCTTTAGTTTCTCAAGTAGCTAGTGGAGATGGGTTTCCATAGATATCCATCCTATAATAAATTTTCACAGCTCATCCATGATCACATCATGTTAATGTATCTCATGAAGTGAATGACACTAATCTCTATATGAATAATCGTATTTGTCTGCTTTAAAATATCAAGCGTGGACTTCATGGTATACATCTACTCATCAACACTTATATTTGAATAATTGTGGATATTTGGAATATTTATCTCACAAAAAAGAGGAGTAGAAAACATTTATATAACATTATGTAGTAGGTGAAATAGATCCCAAATATTTATCTTATTGTTGGAGGTCCAAATATCCTACAACAATAACATACCCATGGATCATTGTAAGGAAATGAACACCATTTTTAACTGAATACCACTAATGGGACTGATGTTTAAGGTAGCATGAAGCCACAAAATGAAAAAACCTACTCAATATTTTTTGTTTGGTTAATACATTTATTTTAATGAAATCAGTGTGGTATCTTTTTGTACATAAAACAATATATCATTTTATGGTGATATTATCGATGATCACATTAAACATAATTATTTCAGTTGAAATTAGAATTATATATAAGGGGTGTTGGGATTTACCTATATTATATGGAGTGACAATATCTCATATTATAGCCTATTCACATGTTGAATCAATAGAGATACTAGGTGTTTTAGTTTCCATAAATGATTTCTAAAGTGAAATATTCACTATTGTAACATCCAATTCGTTATTTTCATTAATCATCATGTCTTATCATAGTGGGACCCATTTTTTACTATTATCTAATTCCACTCAAAATAAACAAAGGCACACCCATGGACATATGAATTAAGATAATGGTGATCAATCCCTTTTATTTCGTCAACAGATTTTTAATATACAGAAACCATTAATCATATTCATGGAACTTTGATGAAAGATGATTTTTTTCAACACAACTAATAATGGAATAATTCAAATGACATATTAAAATAGAATCTACCTAATTTTTATAGTCTCTCAAAACATTCTACCTTGATTCATCCTCCAATATTTCAGAAGGATCCATGATAATATCAGGAATCTCTATCAACAATTACTCATCAACAATGACATGTAATTTAGTATGACTAGTTAGGAAATAAATGAAAATAATAAACTATTCGAAATTTTGACACTAGGTATTCCCTCATAGAATGTGACATCACTTAAACATTTGGGGGTGATACGGTGTTCAGGTTCTCTTAGCACTCTGCAATTTCCCTTCATGACCCCTATGTCACTGAATTCAGAAAATAATTTTCCTTTAAAAAATAATGAGAAGTTTTATGGGGGGAAAATATCTATATGGATACAGTGTTAGAAGGATTATTTTACCTATTGGAATTTTTTCATATTACACCATAGCCTGATTTACCTCATTAGTCACCCTCATTGAGAAATGAGATTTTAAATTTGAAAAGAGTAAAATATAAATATTTACTTATTATAAAAAATGTGAAGTGATGAATACTAATTTAGTTATTTAAGAGAATTTGTTTGAGGAACATAATGATACATAATTATGTATTAGGGAATCATCCAACTATTCATCAATTTTTTGGTTGAAAACCCATTAATATTTACATTTTTAGTATACATTTCACTAATGTGTTGTTTATGACCCTGTCATTGTATGTGTGGATCAATACTTCTATCTCACGTATATAGATGCAAAATTCTACAAAATTGTTCTCACAGATTATTCTAGTCATGTCCCTTATATTATATATATTTGATATACATATAAAATGTTGGAGAGAAACCCATATGTACTCAATATTCCTAATGTCTATATAGCTTCCCTAAAATTTAAATTCTATAATATATATATGTATACATATTTTAGTTTTAGAGGAATCATACCCATTAAAAATTAGATACTTTTCTATGATTTGTTTATTCACCAACAAATTTTTGTTTGGATTCATGTTTTTTTACCATAGGACAAGCTTGTGGTGAAATAGTTCCACAATAGGCTGTTTCAGGTGGGATAAGTTAATATTAAAAATGGATATTGGGACACATCTACCATGGGCATCACCATCTAGTCCTTATGATCCTCATAATCTTAAATCACATAATTTTCAAATACACATTCCTTGTAAACATTTTTAAACTGCATGATTAGAAGATATGTTGATATCGATGCTTTAATAAAGTTTCATATCAACTGGATATGAGTGTTGAAGGACGGTATGTTGACATTTTCATGATTATACACATAAATAATTGATGAACACAACTACCTCACCACTATGGGATAATTATCCATCATTTAAAATATAAATGAAATAATAACACATCATTGTGTGGAACTATGATAATAAGAAATAATTTGTAGTATATTGACCTCACATGTGACACCCAAATAAATTTTTTCACACAAAATGAAGTCCCACATGAAAAGTATGTATCATCATATTTGACATTATCGATGATTAATATTCATGAATACTCTTATTATATCTCCACAATGGGGACTAAAGATAAATTTTAGTATATCAATACAATATTGGTGATCATGAACTTTTAAATTTTTAATGGGTTTCTAGTGTACCGAATATTCACATCAGAATATTTTGTGTGTAGTAATATTCATACATATAAAATATTTTTCATATCTCTATATATGACAACAAGAATGAATTAGACATAATGAAAAAGTTGTTACCCATATTGACATGTAGTAAACATAGGTAAGGTCTTTCCAACCTAGCCATTTCCATTAAAATATCCCTCATGTTCTCATTTTTCAACCTCACTCCCAACACAAATATGATTCATCACACACCGATGTGTGAGTGATTTCCAAGAAAAATATACCCACAAAGACACATTGCATATGATATACCAATACATACATTTGGATATATTTCAATTTTTATTAATTGATCCATCATCTATGTTAACCCATTCCACTTTAGGGGAGTGTGTCTAAAAGATCCACCTCATCTATGTTACGGGGAAAACAACTTGGTGTTGGGTGGTTGGTCTGTCACCAAGATTCTGATGCATTCCATTAATTCCCCTCTATGTTTTATATGTGAGGTTAATACTCCGTATTGGGGGAATATATATCTCATTAGAAAAAATTACATGTTATTGGGGGATCCCTTTTGACATACTCCCTAAATGAATTAGACAAGGTGATATGATTATTCAACATCCATAGGATTGTTTATATAGATTATATATATACATTGTAATGACTAAATCATACCCCTCCATATTCAAAATTTATTGTGTTCATCTAGTGGATCTACTAAATGAGAATATATATGTTGAAATCCAGATTATTCTAAACATAAATCTATATAACTAATGAAACCTCATAGATGAATGTTGTAGAAATATGTTTCTTTAAATCAATAAAATTTTACCAACACAAAAAATAACAAATATATTAAATATTGATATTAAATATAATGTGATGGACCCAAGTTTAATTACACAAATAATGAAAATTGGTTTCTGATTGAAGAAAAATAAATGTGTTTCAGTGAGTCTGAGGGTCTAGTTTCGGATTACAACATTCACGGGTGGTATTTGTGAACCAAGTCATGTAATTCAGGTATATAAAATATTCAATAAGATGTGAACCATTTATCTAACTATTCACCTCATGTATACTTGAGTAGCTTCTGAATCTGGATAATAGAGTGTTTTGATCCATCCCTGACACGGTGGAATAATTTAATAGCTCATGATTGTAATATGAAAAGAAGAGTGATAATAGGATATCATGGATATTATTTTGTGGAATCTATACAATATAAAAAATATATTTTCCAAATTTTATAGTATGTACCAAAAGAGTTTTTTGTTCATGTATTTGATGCGATAATCCACTACTTCAGTAGGGGTAGTGTTCAAATACTGATTAATTTTATATAAGAGATGGTTGTATTGAGTTCAATATTTTGTTATGAAGAAAATCACAATGAAACCATGCATGATGTGATATCATGAGATAAGTCACAAGTTGATGTGAATGAAAATTTCACGAATGATATTACTCAATCCTATAAGGAAGAATGATATTACTCCTTTTACAATCATTCTCATGGCTCCAATGAATCCATATGTGATTTTGTTCCTGGATTCTTCCAATGGTTCCACACCTACACCATTTAATTTGGTTCCTTCTCCCCCATGTCACTTATATTAGTGCCTAATTTTCCAAAATCACTTATATGGGATCTATATTTGGTCTTATAAGATACAAATTCCAAACCCATGCCCCCCACAGTGTCCATTCCTTGGATATTTTACTAGGATCCCAGTCACCTATGTCACAAATCTAGGTTCCTTATTCATGGAGGTCACCTACCTAAGTTCCATATTCACCCAAATGACCAATAAAGTTCTAGTATACATTTTAACCTTCCATATACAACTAAAAGATATGATGGGGTTATGGATACCATTTTTCACTCCATAGACCATATATTACGATGATAATAAACATCAATCCACCCATAAGAGTCCCCCCTGAGTTTCTTCTTCAAGATGAAAATTACCTATTTAGGTTTAAGAATAATTGATTACCTTGATAATAATGGTCTATGTAATTTAATTATTAATGAAAATGATAATGTATCTTGACAATAAACTTGGATACCATATATCATCAATTTTGATATAACCAACATCAAACTGAACTATATAATACATTGAAATACTTGGGGATATTTTAAGGCAACAATATTGTGTAAACACTAATCATATACTATTATGTCGCATTGTCATCGTCTAGATCAATGATACATATTACTCATAATGGGAATATAATATTTCCACATCCCTAAAAATTACATAATCATGAATTATGTTAATAATTCAGAATGATAATATTTTTAGGAATATAGTTTTATAGAATTAGGACATAACTGTTACATTACATATCAAATATTACAATTTAAACACTTCTAATCAGTTTATATTTTTTTCATAAAATAAAACCTCTTAAAAGGAAACAAGAATTATTTTCATGAAATAAATCTGTTGGAATTATTCCTTTCTCTTACCCTGCCTTATACCCTGTGAAATTTTTTTCAAAATCATGGGATGAGCATAAAAATATCATTATGGGTTATAAAAAAGTGAATGAAATCATTATTACCTCAATAACTACAAAAAAATAAGCTCTTTAACAAGCCTTAATAATTCAAAATATTCATGAATAACACATCATAATCATAAATAAAAATGGTAGCTTCTGGAAACCATAATATACACACATTCTAGAATTCTCATCTACATAGGGTGTTATGTTTGGAATACCCAATAACTTATATTCCCAAAATCCGTTAGGAGATACATTATCATATTCCTTCGACATGTTGCTAATTTAATTAGAGAACTCTCTCAGGATCACTAGCACTAGTATTATTGTAGAACCACCCGTATACATAAACAATTCCCAAGAACAATAAAATATTCATAAATAATAAAATAACTATAAAAAAAGATAAAATTTTCACATTGCAATCACAATATATCATTTCCATATATTAACAAATTCATTTTTTTTTCTAAAAAACATTTTCATAACCATTTTCTCTACCAAAATACAAAAAATGAGAATAAGGTATTTATTATACTTTTAAAAATATTAATACTTATTAAGGAAGAAAAATATGAAATATTGATTGCAACAGTGAAAATGTCATTTTGAAAGTGTACATTTAAAATAAACCACCCCTTCTGTCATTTTGTAATTCTCTTCATAGAAAATGATTGATTTTGTAAACAATGTAAAACATTTAATATAGATATTTTTAATTAATGTGTGCCATACCACGTAGAAAATATTATAGGAATTAGCATTTAAAAACATTAATGTTCACATAAATATATCCCTAAAAACATTTAAAAAACATGGACATTAATAAGATTTATTTATAATATTAAATACCTAAAACACATAAAACTATGTTTTAGTTAATGAGTCCCTTACCTCTTGATAAAATACATGAATAAACATAGTTAAATAATAATGTTAAAAAAACATTTAAAATAATGTTAATATATATATTCATGATATAATATGACAAGTGGATGTATAAACACTCTAAAGTTTAATAAAGGTGCACAAGATCAAGATATGCCTCTAATGAATGATGATTGAGACATAGTCCCTTACCAATATTCAGCAGCCAAATGACATCTCATTAAAATTTAGAAAATGAATTGTTTACAAAGAAAAGGATATATCATCACATAGAAATAGAATTTAATTAAATAAATATATAAAAGAAAATATCCCAACATTATAAAATTTAAATTAAATGACATATAAAAAAAAGATGACTTTGACATAAAAAAGAGGGTGAATGGTTCCCTTAAAATGATCATACAATTAACTTAAAGATAAATCAATGACATAATAATGTGTAGAAAAAAAATAAAATCAAAATAAGTGCATATTATTTGTAAAACAAACATTGGTAATTAAAACGTATTTATATCATGACATAATCTATATGTTGAAGTTAATCCCAATGAATGAAAATTGGGTGAAAAAGTTCTCTTACCTCATGTCTGACTTGTGATGTATGTTCCTTTTTTGTCCTAAATAATAAAATTAAATAAAATTTAAAAAAATATTAATAACATTTTCCATGTTTATAATTATCAACATTCTATAACAATTAGTTAATTATTTGATTTCATATCAAAAAATTTGTCGATGTTCAGAAATTGAGTAAAAATTAATCTTCTTATAATTACAAATTGTCCATGTGGCCAAACATCCATTATCTATATAATAGTATTCATGATTTTAATATCATATATGTCAAATATATCTCATATATATGTATTTATAATTTTCAATGTAATTTAGATATATGAAAATTAAATGCACCATTCATGGAGACAGTAAGTCGTACGTACACATGATTGCTACTTTTATTTCATTATTCATTTTTAAAGAAATAAAAAAAATGATACATAGCTTTACTATTATTCAAGCATAATATCACATTTTATATATGTTACATATGTTCATTGAAACTACCCTTTACACATTCCATGTATGGTATGAACGATTCATATTACTTGGAAGGGGCTGTAGTCCGCACTTCTCAGATGAAATTATCATATTTATATATAATGTATCCCATAGAGATATGATATTAATGAAAAATTCCTAAAATATATGCAATTTAAATATAAAATATACCAAAAATAAAAACATTGTCATAATAATGTCCACCATGAGAGGTGGTATATGAAAATCGACAATCAACGTTCTGTGATGCAGCAGTTCTCCGTACACAGAAACTATATATTGATATCCATTAGATGGAGGTGTGTGTAAGTGTAGTTATAATACTAATAATAAAATTAATATTATAAGTATGTTTCATTTTTTGTTATAAAATAATGTAATTTATAAAGATTAGGGGGTTGGAGATGAAAAATAAAAAAAAAGAACATGAGAGATGATGTTATCTTTAAATCGCGTAACTCGCATTGGTTAGAACCAAAAAGATTTCAGGAATTGAATTATACCTAGGGGAATGATTATACGAGGATGAGTTTCTTTTTAAAAAGGTCCAAAAATTATTTAAAACTACGATAAGGTGCATATAACTAGAAATAAAAATATTCGATTATAATTGGATAGGTTTTGAATATTTTTTTATCATTACATTTTTTATTAAACCCTTTGATAACTTATTTAACTCTTACCATGAACTCTAATATATTCATACTATGTGGTTAATATATTTAAATAAAAATTTCAAGAGACCCAAAATAAATGATTAATGACATTTCAAACATCTTATATGTCATTTTTCTAAATATAATATTTTTAGGATTATTTTATCATTTAATAATATATTATTTGTTATAAAATTTCATTTATGTCAATTTGTAAACATTTCATATGAAGACATATTTTAAAAATCAATATAAAGAAGATTCATTCAAAAAAACATTAATTAATTAGAATATTAAAATTCAATATTATACAAAAATTACATGTATGGCATACAATGTTTCAAAATAAATTTATTTTAATATTTATAATATCAATTATTTGAATCCTTCATTAATGAAGAAATTACGACATCAATGTTGTGTCATAATTAAATTTATTTTTTCAATCAAAAAATTATAAATAAACTACCATGATGTATGAAATATTCTTATATTTCTAATGACCATTTCTTGATGAAAATATCACTTATATTAGGAATTAAAAATATTGTTTTTCTAAGAGATATATCGTAATGTTACATTTTACTTAACATTAAATTAAATATTATAAATTGACATTTTTTCTACAAGTGCCTCCATGGGGTACAAAAATCTACCCTAAGATTCCCATGGAAATTAATTTATCATAAAATAGTATTAGGTTACATTTTACGTTAATTTATTATTATTATTATATTATTTTTCACCCATATTTACCATATTTACCCTATACCATGGTAAAAAAAATATTTAATGAAGATTTATTCATAAAACCCAAAACTAAAAGATACTTATTTAAAAAAATTGGACCAACTGATTCTGAATTACGAATTTATTTTTTCATAATCCAAACACAGAATTCAGCGTAATAAATATAAAATTAATTCCCATTATTTAAATCAAATACGTGCTTTTATGAAATAATAATTTACAAAAGATTTACAATTGTTTATGATCAATTTTAGTGTAAAAATAAATCCAATAACTAAAATTAGATTAAATGGTAAACCTATAATCTAATTACTCCTTATAATTAATTAAAAATATATTATATCCATTTAGACAAATTAGAATAAATTGCGGATTTGAATGAAAATGCAATATTTTTCACTATTCATTAATAAATGAACTTTATCAGAAAAATACAAAAATTTCATCCAATGTATATTTTGATGTGCATATAATGAATTATAATTTTATTTTTTTAATAGAATACATAAAAGTAAAAAAAACTATATTTAAAAATGGTTCTCCATCAAAATGTGGAAAAATGACCTTTTAAAGAATATTTGAGTATTTAAGCTTATAATTGGATTCTTTAACATATTAAGCCTCTATCATTTAATAGATAAATGATAAAACATTGAACAAACTTGCTTAATCATATTTTATTTAGTTCCTTTTATTTCTGCCAATACAACGACTTTTTGTTATCTATCATTAAAAATATTAATATTATTATATTGTTTTCTAGTATTACCCAATGTTGTGTGGAATGTATGATTTCAAAGAAACCCATTCATGAGTATCAGGTACCCCATAGAACATGTGATACCAATTAATGTAAAATTAATATTTAATTCAAAAATATTAATAAATATGATAATATCATATTCTTTATTTACATAGGATGTTACACATATTATTATGTGTAAGTTTGAAATGTTTCATCATGAGTCTATATCCCATATTGGTCTAAGTCTCCTACCTCATATATATTCTAACATAAACGTGTTGAATGCTCATATATGAGCCTCTAATATGGGGTATTCCCAAGAACCGACATTCAACGAGTCAATATCCATGTTAAGATAATGGGAAAACCAATGAATCTATACCAAATCTCTATCTCTAGGATAAATCACTCATGTGTTCTGTATACCTTCATTCATTAAATTTAAATATAAATATAGTGGACTAACATGTGCTCCTACTATTATGGGAAATCCCCAACCATAACAATTTCTATCAGTTTCTAATAGTTGTGAGAAACCCACATTTGGTGGTTACCATGTATAATCCCATGTCATCCACCACAATACATATTTTTTGGATCACTTTTTACTCAGACGTGAATATTAACAATGATTCCACCATCCTCAATGATCCATATAATCTATGTGTCTACTAAAATCAACCCATATCTAGTTATCTATCAATAGGACAATGACTATTGGGTCATCAATTTGTAAGACATGTTCAGTCTCCTATTTTCTCCCCTAAAATGACATGCAAGATCTTACTATCAAATGTCCAAAATGAATTGAGTTCTATAGACATATTAAATGAAACATATAATGGGATATATGAGGATTTGATTCTTATTGTCTTGTATTTTAAAAATTCATCCCCAGTGTTCAATTATAAGACACAGGTTTGGGAAAATTTTCATTAAAAAAATCAACATTGATAATTTTTTTGATGACCATAAATTAGAAGATGTTTTTTATTAAGTATCAATAAACTTATTTGGATCACATTTCTTTATATATAAATGTATAAAACCACTCTTATGGGCCTAATACCAATACCACAATACCTACCACCAACCAATGCGGTGATACACTGTAGAGACCCTATCCATGGAACATTAAAAAATTGTAAAACAAATTACACAATTGAAAAGTAAATATGTAGATCCTAAAATATATATGTCAATATATATATATATTTTACAATAGATATGAATGTTTTTGATTGAACACATCAACAATTTTAACCAGTAGCAATAATATTATTATGATTGATTCTCAAACATATATTAAATATTTTGGATAGTCACGTACTAGGTAAAACATAGCAGGGAAACATAAAATATTATCATGTAATGTAAAGCATAACACAAAAAAGTGTTGTTAATTATCTAATGACTTCTTTCAATTGGAATGTTGGTATGTACTTACATAGGACTCCAAGAGAGTGAACAACCATTGAAAAAAATACGATAATGAAATTAACTCCAGAATAGAGGTCTGGAAAAAATAATTTCTCAGAATCAAATGTAAAACCGATAAGGTGTACTTTAAAAAATAGAAATGATATAGAGTTGGATATAATCAATAGAGTAATAGTTTATAAAAATAATGATATTTAAAATTTAAACCCATATCTCATGTCTCATCTAATTTTTGCCACTCCTCTAATGTCACTAATAATAAAATGATAATTTTAAATACATTAATAATAAAAATTTGTTGGGGTTTTTCCTTATTATTACCCATTTTACCAAATTTTATTTTTAAAAAATGGATTAATATGACTTTAATTGGTTGTTATGTGGTTGTACATTTCATATATAAAAAACCAAATGTTGTAATTATAACAGTCAAAGGTCACTTTCCGATGATTTCATAAGATTTATGGAAGTAAATATACAGTGTTAATGTCATTACTTTAATATGATATTAGAATAGTTAAATAATTTTTTGAAAATACTTTCAAATTAATTATTGTTTCTTCGTATGATTATTTAAATTGATTACGATTAATTTTCAGGTTTACTATTATCATGAGCATTATAATTACTATTTTATCAATTTAGGAAAATATAAATGATATTATATGATAATACATGTTATATTTAATCATGAATATTATGTTTTAGAATATATTTGAAAATAATAAGTGAAAAATAAATCCTCACAATTTGTTTTGGTAGCATAAAACAACAGTGGGTACATAATGTTTTTTATTATTTTTAAAAATTAATAAATAATAAATGTTATTATTTTAAAAAAAATGAATTTTAATTTAAATAATATTTCAAAGATTGATTTTATAATTAATTATATTATAGAAGGGGTAACAGGTGACTTGAAATGAAAGTAAACGTGATTCCAAATTCATTTTATAACAGATTTACAGCTTATGAAAAGTATTTAATCCTATCGAATGAGTAAAATAACCATGATAAATTATAACATTATTTCTGATACCAAAAAATGTAATCATTTTACCTAATTAAAATGACATTTAAATGGATTTTATGGAATATGAATTTAATATAATAGTTGGAATTTAATAATTGGGAACATAGACCATTCCCTTCATGTTTTCTTCTTTGGATTGAATATAATGCTTTAGATGAGGTAATTTTTTATGAAATATGTCATTAGAATTTGATAAATGATGTTTAGAATGGGGATTTTGTGCCTTTTTCCAAATAAACTATTTCAAATTTGAGTGAAATGAGTATAGTTGGGTCTTTATATAGGCCGGGGTGGGTATCTTGGAATAATTTATTGAGTTTATTGTTATTTTAGATCCAAATATTGAATAGAATTGATTGTTATTAGTTTCATAATGTTATATAAAAATATATTTGATTCATCGACCTTTTATCAATCCCATAACATAATGTATCATTATAAATATATTATACATTGTCCATAACCGAATATTTTTTTATTTGAATAACATATATCATGGGAATTATAAATTATTGTATTGATCTCCAAATTAAGAATATTATTTGTAATTGAATTTTTTTACTCATTAAATACATTTTATATATTAATAAATTATATCAATTTCTGATCTATATTTACACTATGATGATGTCATAGAGCATACTATATACATAATAACTATATTTTTCACTATACATAAAAATCAACATTTACATAAAAATACAGCATATAATTATTTACATTTAATTATTTTAAGATTTATTTAAATTTTTATCATTTTAAAGAATATTATATATTTTTCATTCATATAAAATAATATAATATATTGAAATTATATTTTATTGATACTAAATAATATTGCATTATCTATGATTGATTCAATTTCTATTTTTCATTATTCATTAATTATTATATTATTGATAATTAGTGTTTCTTATTTAATATACACATTTTATCCATTATATGAAATATTTTTTTAAATCTATATAAATATAAATTCTAAAAATTAAATAAAAACTAACAATATTAAAATAAATGTATTATGAATATCACCTTTAAGGATTTCATAATAGAATAAATCACATATCAATTCATAAAACTAATTTTTAAAATTAATTATATTTATATATACATATTTATATATATAAAAAATCATAATTCTCAAATATTTTTTATATTTGATGGTTACATGTTTTATGTGTGTCTTGCAGTATAGGTTCTTTATAAAAGAATTATTTAATTTAATTATCTGTAATTAATCATAAAAATTATCACTATTAAAATATATTATATTATTTAACTATTTTATTATTATATACATTATATAACATCATTACAAGATTTCTCAAAATTAATTCGGAAATAGTTTTTTGAAATACATAGATTTATTTTTAGGCATTTCAATTAGTCTTAAATAACAAATATTTTTTTAATGTTAGATTTAGAGGGATATTAATTATAATAATAAATATTTATATCATATAGATTGAAGAATTTATTTGTGAATTTATTTGGATGTAACATTCTCAGCCCACATAAAAATATTATGACCAAAAAATATAATTTAAGCTCTCTAGTTAAATTTTTTGATATATCATCAAAATAAGAAAGAATCCATCCAAAAAATCTAATGAGAATATTGGGTTTTCTTGTATTGTATGATCAAGGAACTCATTATATACCTTACAATAAGTATATGTTGAGTTTTTAGTTTTCCTATTCTATTTTTCTAAAATAATCTTTATTCTTAATTATTAGGATTTTCTAGAGAAATGCCTCCAAATTCGTCATGTCCATGATCATCAGATAACGTCAATTGGGTATTCAACATTAACAATAGTAATTTAATAATGAAAAGTTAAATCCATTGTCCTCCACTGAAAATGATTCCATTGTTGTCGGTGGTATTTATTGTAATAGTTTCCTATAACCATGAAATTGAAGATTTATAAATTTACAACATGTATCTAAAACATCAACTAAATAGATCAGTGGGATTTATCCCACATTTAAAATAAAATCACAAGAACTTAATGTAATCATATTCATGTTTCTAATCACAATTTATTCATGTTATAAATCATATCCACCTTTTATTTTTATTCTTAAACATTCATTCTTTATTTCAAATACATATTATATAAATATAATGTATTATTATGATAATAAATGACTATATGAAACTCTTCTCGAAACTATGTGAAACATGTCATTATCTCCTCATACGAAGAAAAAATATGTGTATCTAATTCCCTTTACAATGTTTTCTCTAATCTATAAACTTAGTGATTTATCTAGGATTTTATTTTGCGATAATAATTATTTGTTTTTTTAGAAACTCTTATAATTTTATTCTCATAATAAATAATAGTTTCCCCTTTCTTTTGATCTAAATTCAGAAATTTCCATTCTATATCAGCTCGATGAAGTTGTGGAAATTAATTTTATAATAATAATTCCTTTAAATAACCCCATTTCATGTTTTCTATCACGTATACATTCTTAGTATTATGATACAATACCATCATTAATCATTATATAATATATTTTTGATAACATAACAATATCATTACCCCATTTAGTGTAACTAAAACATTAGTTATCTTCTCTATGGGAATAATTAATTTATCAATAACTAATTGATTGATGTTATTTTTTTCCATTCATCTTTTCAGAGTCAGCCTTTAGATTATATATTATTAGTGTGGTTTTATTATCTACATTTTATCAATGGGTATAATTTTATCACATTAAAAAATTATAATGAATTGTTAAATGGTGGGGAGAATGAAAAATCACATTTTCAATTTTTTTATTTTGACCCATTTATTTGATTCCCCATTATTTGGATCTTGTTATAGGTTTCCATTGGTTGAAGATGATTATTTTTAAGTATTATGGGCTTGTTCATAGTTGGAACATGGTTATTGAAACCCATATATCCTTACATAGAACACCAGATTACTTTTATGGAGATATATTGGTTGGGGCATAGTTGGAACACGGTTGGTCAAACCATGTGGTGAATTAATGAATCCATTTATAGTAGATCAAGTGAGGGATCATGTTTATCATATGATTTGTCAAACATTTATGACATTCCATATAGCTCTTTTGTTTATTATTTTTTGGGCACATTTTTTAGAAAAAATTTAGCATTAACCATGAATTATACCAAATAAACCATGAAAATAAATTTTTAATGAAATAAAAATAGTACATAATATTATGACCCCCATGATAATCCGAAAACAACTTCCACTATATCCAAGTTATATCATCATAATTTTTGGGGCAATCTAGTGTTATTTTTTCCAGAAAACCTCATATCTTGGTGGATGAAAGTGTCGATCGAAGTGGTGTTCCCATTTTAGTATTTTAATTTCATTTATTACATCAATATCTAATATTCATTTGATTTTTATTCCTATAGGTTAGAATGGAATTGTGTTCCATTGGATCATGGTTTTATGATGAAGAATTTTTTTTATCTAGTTTCATTTCGCTATGCTTTCAATATCTTTATTTCTATATATTTTTATATCCACATATGGTTGTACATCATGGATCTATTGTGGATGGATTCCAGTTTTTTTTCATATAAGAGTTTGTATGATTATCCATCATTTTCGAATTAATTTTTAAAAGAATTTATAGATATGTTCCCCATTCCAAAAATCTTCTATAATGTTTTATTATGAATTTCATTGTGAAATACACTTTAAACCATAGTTAAATAAATTGATCATTCCACGAGTTCCTTCTATAGGGTTTATAAATTATTGAACTATGTATTGATTTTAATTCATTTCAAATAGTATTTGATAGATACCCTGTTGATATTGTGGGATTATGCATAGTTTTGAATTCCATTGTAAAAATATATAAATTTTACAAAATGGTTAAAACTATTTTTTTCATTCCATTGAGTTCCAAATTTAAGAATAATTTTAATGACTAATGAACCAAATTGAATTATGTTATAATTATTTTGAAATGTAAAATCATGGTAAATTTGAAATGAGTGATTTATTCACTTGGAATGATGGTCAAAGACAATATTTTTAATTGACCTTAAGTCTTATGAAATTGTCAAAATTCGCAAAATGACTTGTTTTTTTGAAGCAAATAATTATTTTAATGTCCAATCATGAATTTCCATAGTGGTTTGTGAAATAAATAGGGTATTGGTACACTTTTGAAAAGATGAATTAATGAAATTTTTATTTAAATTGGATATTTATAATGGCACGATTAGAAATTTATGATGATCCTCAATTGTAATAATCATTTAATATAGCATTAATTATTATTATACTTCCCATTAATGGTTTTTGAAAAATTTCTTATGTACTTAATAGGAGAACATGGATTAGAGTGAGATATTAATGTAGGAAATGTGGCCTTAACTAATTTTTTTTGCATGATCCCTTTATTGATATTGATAAAGATCTATATTGTGATATTCTTTACATGATTATATCAATCAAAAATTTTGACATGCCATTGTAACCAAGGTGGATTAAATTGAATTCCTATATAATTTATTTTCTAGAATAAGCCCTTCATTTCTAGAGAAAACATTAAAAAATGAAAGGTTCATGATATGAAAGTATTTCATGGAATATGGGTGTGTAGGGGACTAGTTTGTTTAAGATCCAAAATACTAGATGTAATCAAATAGATCAATCATGACGTATTTTGATTAATTTGACTACGGTGGACTTAGAGACATATCTTGGTGAATCCCAAGAAATCCATATACTTGATACTAGATATATGGAGATATTCATTTTCACAATTTTCAAAGAAGTTTTCATACATGATTGATTCCACCTTTTTAAATTGTTTTATTAATGTAATGATCCATGAAAATGTTATATTGAATATTTTAATAACCTTGATATCATGTGCATATTCTCACTTTTTATTATTTATTTTATTATTCCTTTTGATATGTTTATAAAATTCTTTCTTGAAATGGATTGGTTTCAAATAATGAAATGGAATGTTTCCAACATTGATCCAATAAATAATTTTGAAATGTTTTAATGTCTATTTTAAACACAACTCCATTATATAATTATTTGTATTTATTTATTTGATCATTCCAACTCAAATATCATCATACCCAATTAATTAAATTTATCATTGAGAATATATAAATTATCATATGAGTTAACTATATAAAAACTATGGTGAAATCTTATTGGGATCTATATTATATAACCTTTTCGTATCGAATGTTGTTTGTATCCTTTATTGTGTTATAATAGGATAAAATGCCCTTGTATTCCTCTTTGGTTTTGTTCATGTTTGAATTAGGGTAGGTGATTTGGGACATGGTGGGATTTTTTGGAGCACCAAAATATTTCTTTTGGTTGTTGCGTTATACTTTCAGTTTTTGTAGAAACCCATTGCACAATAAAATTTATATATTGAATTTTTTGTTTTCAATTTTATTCAATTTTTTTTTCAGTTATTGTATTCTCTTATTTATGGAATTATTCAGAAAGGATAATTTTAGATTCCTAGGTGCCTGTCGCTGACCCTTAGAGATTAGGAACACTATTTGTGTTAATGGTGAATTGACATTGATGTCAGTATGATAGAATTCTCCATTGGTTCATTACTAGTATTGGTTTTATATTAATATCTCACAATTTTATATAATTTTTTATTCTTATAATTACAGTGATGATACTAGTTGATCTATCTCACATAAATCATTTTTCTTCTCTCCTATATTTACTTATAAAATAATTCCATTTCATAGTTTCATTATCATTTATTTAAGTACACCAAATTCTGAAAGAATGTTTTTTTATGAAAATTGATATTATATATCTCTTCTTCTTGGTATATTTTCCATAAATGTTCATATGTTCAATAAAAATTATTCATGAATGGTTTATTAATTGAATCAATTTATTTATTAATATTATTATTAATTTATTAAATGTCTATAAAATGGTTTAGAAGAAATATTATTTTCATTTTCTAAACAATATAAATATTACCAATAGTGTGAAAGGAATATATTTTTTACATATCACATTTTAATCAATTTAAAAATTATCAAGAATAAAAAATTTTGAAGGTTACTTTAAAAAAATTGTATTCTAATATTCAAATGTAATGATTTTCAAAGACATTTTGGAAAATTTTCAAATTTTATCCATCTGATTTAAAAATTAAAAAATATATTATTATCAAGACATGTGTCAGTACAATTTTATTGGTATTTTTAATTTAAGAAAACAATACATTGATATTGCTTTTGGTTCATTGGGTCATGTTAAATTGATTTTTATCTTATTATTTTAGTGGATGATTAATGATAACAATGATGAAATATAGATGAATCCCATTTTCATTTCCATGGGGGGTGCTATTAAGAAATGATACATATTTTCATAATCTTATATATTCATATGAATGGATAATTGATATTTTATAGTTAGTTATTTTAAATAAATCTCTTAAATTGTGTAATAATTAATTTATTACGGGCTGAAAAGTTACACGGGATGTTATATGAAGCCTTGATGATTTGACATTGGAAATTATCTAATTCCTAAAGTAAGTACATGAATGGAAAATAAAATCCTAACATTTGAAGAATTTTTTGGTGGGTGTCCACAATTTATTATTTTGATTATTATGACATAAATTACATTACACTCTTTATGACTTGTTTTCGTCTTGTGATATGATATCATGGATCAGGAACTCTAAATTTTCTAAATTTTTTGTGTTATGATCTATTAATTCTCTTTGACATGATTAAGATCTATGAATGTTTAGGTATGATTTCAATATTCAAACTCATGTTATTATATAGTTATTCTCCGTCTTTTAATACATTTGACAATTAATTTACATAACCCATGTTTAATATTATTGAATATATGATTTTACCATTTTTAAATATAGTTTAATGTAGTTATGAAGAATGTTTAAAATAGGTTATAAATTAATTTTTTGTTATGTAAATAGATATTTATGAAATATTTTGAATATCTGTCACAAAATAAGATTATTATGTATTAGGTATTCAAATATAAAAATCCATCATGGCTCTAAGGTCTGTATATTTATGATATGTATTGAATATTCTTCTATAGTTATGTAATATTCATGTTTGTAATGTTTGGGAAACCTCTATTATTATAAAATAAGAGTTTATTTTTTTCGAGATAATGAATGTATAATTATTTTTCAGATCATATTGATAATTTTATGTATATGTTAACATCATCATTCTAGATAATATATAAATTGTGTTGTTTTCCATTGTAATACATCCCTGTATAGATATTGGAAAATGGATGTGGTTGTGGCACACATGCATCCAGGGGTTACATCAATGAATTTGATGGACTTGATTTTGATGTGATCATCACCGGGGCAAAATGATTGGGCCTAAAACAACAAACCTCTCAAGACGTTACTCAGTGGATTGAATTTGTTACTTCTTGTTTTCTTTGTAAACCATAATGAATTATTTTAAATAGTACAGTCTATGAATGATCTAGATTAAGTTGAAGTAATATTGTTCTGAAATTAAGGTGTCATGATTTTGATATCAGATAACGGATTTTTTATAATTATAAGATTCCAAAATATGATTATGTTTTCTAAGACTATGATTTTTTATTTGAGTAAAGTAAAAGAACATAGAGTAGTTGTGTTTAAATTCATGATGATATAAATTAATGTGATTATCCTCCTAATATATTGAATGTTCTAGGAAATGAAATACATAATCTAATTGATATTATTACTTAACTTTATTATGCTATGAGTATTACTATGCTACCAAATGAGATAATTATAGAAAAATTTACTATTTAGTACTTAATGATAGAGAATACACCATTTATTAATGGGCCCCTAGATCAACTTATATCTATGAAATGGATTTGTAAAAATAAATAAATATTTTAAATTCGGAATTTATCAAATAATAAAAAGGTCATTTTGGTTGTTTATCATAATGAAGGTGATGCATTTAAATGGTGGATTATTATCAACAAAAAAATCATTATAAATAAATTGAAACTCTAGAGTGGGATGATTTTAATAGGATATTTTTCAATAAGTACACTATCTGTGTTCTATATATGATAATAGTGTAAAAATTGTGTGCTCTACTATAGAGGTATAATGACTCTATTACCTCTAATAAAGTGAATTTTACAATACTTGTGAATTATAGTTATTGTATTATAATCTAACCATAAAATAATATCAACTTATTATTCAATGTCTTAATACCAAGTATCGGGAGGGATTTATCCCCAAATGAATTAAGTAGCTGTGAATAAATAATTTTATGGGATTTTATATGGGAAATAAATATTAGAATCACCCAATAATATCATGGTTTTGATAATAAATTAATGAATAAATTCAAAATAAATTATTATAAAAAACTATTGATTTAAGAATATGAGTCTTCCTTTATTCCAAATGCGTGGGAATAAATAAGAGGAAATTTTCATAAGGGGTATTTTAAATGAATTTTCAATAGAAAGTATAGTAATCAAGTAATAAAATATTGATGTGATGGTAAAAATTTAGATAATTATGTCAATATATAGAATGAACCACATAATGCACCACATATATTATAGTATTTAAAATACATGGATTATGGGAACTAAGCTAACTAATTTTTGAATCAGAGGGTAAACGATGAAAATATATTTTAGAAACCTCTAAAACAAAGAGTAAAATAGAAATCACTTGATATAACTATTGTTGATGTGGGTTACAAGAACAATGTGGTATAAGGAATACATACAAGATATATTGGGGAAAAATATCTTAATTTATTCTAGTTCTACAGACTCCCGTAAATCTGATGATTTTAATGAGTTTAAAATTACATCCTCTATGATTAGATTTTGTATTATTAATGAATAACCCTATTGGAGTTATGGTTAAATATCATGTATGTAATTATTTATTAAATAACATTTTGTGTAATGTTTTTCCACAAAATATTTTTATTATTATTCTATTTCTATATATTTATTTTTTTGGATTATATTTTCCCTTTTCTATATATATATCCCATCTCAATATCTAGTTAAAGGAATTAAAATTTAATTTTTTTAATTTTTTTGATACCATTTATCATGGTTAGTAAGTATATGACCATCAATAGGATGTTACAACCATTTTATGTGGCATGATTCCCATTAAAATGGGTAATTATCTTGGATGGTTGTAGAGAAACAAATAATTGAAGATGATCCTATTATAAATGATTCTATTTATGAATATTTTTAATAATTTCATATATACTTATTAATTTTGAATTTTTTTTAATATTTATAGCAGGTGAAACACCAATTTCAACGACCCTATATAGAAAGGTCCCAATTTAGTGTCAGTAATTAATGAAGTATTTCCAAGAGAATCATAATTATATATTAATTCATCCATGCCCATAACCATGTTGTGAAACTATTCCAGTTATTGAGAAGAAATATGGATCAATGTAACTTAACATTGATTATCAGGTACATATATGATAATGGAAAAATAAGAATCATCATCCCTATATTATTGACTTTTTTATCAATAGAGTTGAGCTGAATTCCCTTCCTATATTAGGAATCATTTAGGTTTCAAAAAATGAAGAATCAAAAGTGAATATATACCAAATATACCCATCCATATAGGGTATGAACCCTATTTGTTTATAATGTAGGAAATTTTAATTACAAAATTCCACACTATATTCATCCATTTAATGAATATATCTTTTAAAGAGTATATAAATCAATTTTTTGTAGATGTTATAGATTATATTCTTATATAATATAACTACAAGTAATGATATAAAGATAAATTTATGATTTTATTGATGTCCACTGGGATGGATACACTATATGAAAAATTAAAAAATAATGAATTCTTATTAAACAATGTATCATTCATGGAGCACATAATCACTACAGAGGGAATATCAATAGATACATAAATAATGTAATCAGTTGAACATTGGATGAGAAATATAATTATGAGTGAGATCCTTAGTTTTCTTAATTTATGTGAAATTATCAACACTTTTTTTCAATAATGTATCATATTAATCTTATCCCTTCACTATGATAAAATATAAGGGAGACAAGTTAATTTAAAATATTTAATGTGATTAAAATTTGAAGTACATGAAGAAATGTTTGAGTAATTATTCTATACTAAAATTTCCCTAAAATAAATAATGTTTGTAATTCTTAGTGATGCATCAAATAAGAGAATGAGGTGTGTTATTATAATGAATTTCTAAGTGGTAGAATGTAACTATTTTCAATTAATATTCCAGATGAATATTTAGCTTACCCATGACATATAGTTAGTAACAACAATATTTTTATAGAATAAAAAAATCATTATCTTTATAGAGAATAGTGAAAAATATATTTCATTTAAAATATTTCTAAATATATATGAACATTGAACGAGTTTAATATTCTCTAGATAAATCGGGGGGAGTTGAATAGATATTATGACTTCTCAATACATTATCACCCAAGGAAGGAGAAGAATGTGGATGGAATTTTGATTAAAAGAAGATCAATCTACCAAACCTATTATAAATGCCGTATAATATCAATTATTTATAGTTTTTAAATAGATGGAAATTATAATCTTTATAGTAGATGAGAAATAATATAATTATTTATTTAGTGCTAAAATATTTATCCCCTTGAACATTAGTTAGTCATAACAAAAATATATAAGGTATTAATGGAATCTAGAAATTATTTTTGAGTAAAATATTTATTATGAGGGAAGAAAATTGTTTAGGAATATTGTATGTTCCCCTAGTATACCAAAATAAAATGTGGAATTATTTGATGAATCTTTTAAATAAGTATTCATTAATCACCAAAGAAGTTTAAAAAATCATAATGAAATTAAATATAATATCTATAGGGATAAAATATATTGGAATATTGTATAATATGTATCATATTTATTAGTATGATAACAATTTATAGTTTGAGAATTTAATTTTAAAGTGATGTTTGAAAAATTACCCATAGATATATTTAAATGGGAAAATGAATCCCTGAATTTAATTTTAGGACTCACCAATACATCCAAAGGGAATAATTTTATTTTCAGTACAGTGGATAACTTTATAATGTCATCAAAGTTCATTACTATTAAATACTATTTTAATCATTTTCTTCTTTTTTGATTATAATTAAGTGGAGTTTTAAGGTTTCATGGAGTACATAATTCTATAATATTTGATCAACATTAGAGGTATATGTCAAGGTTTTAGATATGTCAATAGTAAGATCTAGATATAGATTTGTATTTCATTACTTACTATAATCCTCATATTGATGGACAGTCTAAGAGAACATATCAAAACCTAGAGGATATTCTAATGTCATGTTCCCATGGGTTCAAATGTATTTGGGATAAACAAATTCCCTTTATTTTATTCATTTATAATAATATCATTCACTCTATAATTTATATGGTTCCTTTTGAATCCCAATATGGAAAAATTGGTATAAATCCATCATTCTGATTCAATGTTAGTGTAAAAAATCAAGTGGGACCAATTGTACATGAGTAGTTGATTAAAAAATTTATATCCATTTAGTACCATAACATAAAATGATGGATTCAATAATAAAGTTATTCATACAATAATTTTAGAGATTTCAAATTTCCAATTGGTGGGAAGGAATTCATATAAATTTCTATATAGAATAAGGTTAAGAGATTCATAAAAATGATAAATTTGAGCCTTATGTAATTTTTTTCCTTTGAATTTCATAATCTAGTCATGATGGTTTCCAACCACACGGATCTTCCTCCAAATATGTATTCTGTTCATTATGTGTTATGGGTATCCCTTTGAGGTTCATATCTTATCAATCATATGTAATAAAATATGTTTTTATAATAGTGGAACTTGATTTTTCATATTAAGTGAAAAATTGAAATATTTGATCATGATATTAAAGATAAATGTAAAAAAAACTACTCATCTTGTTAATGTTATTTAATGGAATCATGTTTTCAAGAAATTTAAATTGGAATCGAATAATGTAATAATGTAAAATTATAAAAAAAAATTAATCAAAGTGATATAATTTATTGGGAAAATTTTGGTATTATGGTTTAATAATGTAACACCCGACTATTTTCTATGTGTTCCATCGAATTAATTTTTTAATATTTTATATCATTCTGAAAACACATCCTTGAGTCCAAATAAACCACAATAAACTAGATAAATTTTAAATTATCTATATTATTATATGGTATAAAGATTATTAAATAATTTAAATATATATATAGACACACACAAACCCATGTAAATATATATATATTCATTCTTTAATTAAAATATAGTGATTATTTTTTCATAAATAATCATATAATTTTAATAAAACTGTTCATGAATAAAATACCATTTTCCAAAAAATGAAATTAATATTCTTCATGTTATGAATTTTTTTTAATAAATATTTTTATCAAAATTTGAAATATTTTTTAATTATATGTATGGGTAATGTATTAATATAATTATTAGGAATTAGGATAATCAAATTTGATTGTAAACCCATTTATTTTTTGGAAAAAAAATTTAATGTCAAAAATGTGTATTCATTAATTAAATAAATAATTATAGATTAATTATTTTAATTAAATTATTAATTATATATTTATGTAAATAAATTTTTAATTTTGTAACAGTTCCTACAATTAATAAAAAAAATGCATTATTTTTTATAATCATAATTTTCTTTTCTAGAAAATGATTTTTCTTATTTTTTCTTGTTTATTTAATTTATAGAATTTTAATTTTATGAATGAAAAATATAATTTGGAATCGTCATGTATATTTTTTTAATGAATAATCTTTTTATTTCTAGTAATGTATATAATACAATATTAAATGTTCATTATTGTGGTTAGGGTTAAAAGGGTTTAACGTGTTTGCGTTTAAACTAAGAGATAAGTGTATAGAAGTCACTTAATCATTTTGAGATATTTTAGGATTAAGACCATTAAAAATTACATTATATTACAATATAATATTTTCCATTTTTTCGAATTTTATATGAAAATGAAAATATTTTATTTCACTCATTAATGAAATTCAATTTTTCTCTCTCCCCTCACTTATAATCGTCACCTCTTCTCCTCTAATGTTCACAATAATTGGAAGTTATATAGCATCAAATACCAACCTAGGAGTATATATATATATATATATTAATTTCCATATTTCAATTTCATATCTTCTAATCATTATAAAATATTATGGATTAGGGTGTAATATTAAGGAAGGATCTCAAATAATAGGTAATTGTCATACCTGAATATTTCAAGTATGTTTTTTATTATACTTTCTTTAAATATATTATGTCAAACGTAACATAATTAATAATGTATATGAAAAACATTTTTATATTATTTTGTTTTTGGGATGAAATTTTCCCACAATCTTTAAATCAAATGGAAAATGAATGTATCGCTCGAACGTATATCTGACCTACCGCCTCTATGTGAAAATATAAATCATTTTCCATCATCATTAAAATTTATTTATATAAAGACATATTTAATAAATAAATATTATATTTATGATATAATTATTATTGTTAATTATCAAATAATATTGACTTCTCTTCCATTATTTTGTTTAGTAATTGAAATCAACATTCTTGTAGTCATAGAAAATATAATATCAATTTTGGAAACACCTCATTTTTCTATGTTATCAATTTATAGATGTTTATACATACATAAATTTATACTATATAACATTTATATCATTAATAACATTAAACAGATGACTTAGCCATGATAAATATTCAAATACCATTTGTTCCAAATGAAAATATACAAGAAAAATAAATTATTTTACATGAAAAAGGATGGTGATAGGAATGATTTTAACAATCCGATGATAACGTTTTATATGTAAAACATTTATGATATTATTAATTTTAATATGAACGAGTTATATAATTATAATAAATATGAATGTATTATATTGTTTTTTATGTCATCTCAAAGCATTTCAGACCTGAGGAATGAGTTTTATGTTAAAATATCAATGTTTAACAATATTTCCTATCATTATATCATCAGTATAGAAATTATATGATATATATCTCATAAATAAAAAATATTTTATTATAGTATTATATTTTTCAGATATAACATGTTTTCATTCATATTTTCCTCCATATGTACTCAAATGTAATATATCATGTTTTATAAATTACATGATTTATTTAAATCATCGAGTGTGATACATTTTATCCATTTCCATATTATATTTAAATATTTTCACAATTATTTTTTAACTACTACTTAGTGATTTGTGGAATCGATTTTTATTTAATGTCCCAGAAATTTAGTGGAATTTTTTTAATTCATGGGATTTTTACGAGTCCACGAAATCCGACGGAATGCGATTCTGAGGCCTGGAGATCAAAGAATGATCTGTCGAAGTTTTTGGTAGGCATAAGTTAACATGGTTAAGAAGTTATCCTGAAAAAGTGGAATAACAATTAAATGGTACCTTGGATCAAAAATATGAGGGCACCGTTGCACTCAAGATGGTGGGTTTACACTTTTTGTGACTTATGAATAATCGGCATGGGCCTCCACTGAGGAAACCCAAAAATGGAATAATCCTAAATAAAATAATTAAATAAATTTTTTATTTATCAAATTATTTTAACTCGCAAATGTTAAATCAGATTAAAAATATGAGACCACTATTTAACTAGTGAGTGTATGATTTCTTTAAGAAGATACTAATGTTGGCCAGTGCTGGTTAGCAGAGAATGTTAGTTATTGGCAGCAAATAAAATAATTAAGTGGCTATTATTTTATATTAAAATTCATTACTCTTAAACGGTAACTCGGAAAGAAAATCTGAGAGCACCATTGTGTATGTTGGGATGTGTTTCACCTAGGAAGAGCATATCCTTGACCATAGTGAGTTGAGGGGGGTGATAATAATTTTATGAACGTTGTTTTTCATGTACATTCAGTAATCGTGCGAGCAGTGTTTCATAACATTTGAACCGGTGCTCGTAACTGAAATATGACGGCACCGTTGAGCTCACAGCATCGGTGATAGCTTTGTGAGACCTTCACCTAAGCTTCATTTTGATGAGAATGGAAGATGAATATTAGGGGTTTAACTAAATTTAATAAAAATAAAGTGTTACTTTATTTTTTTATTTGTGGAGGTTAATTTCTCCATGGGGAGGTTGGAGGTGGGCCCCAACACACTCTAGCCTCTCATGGGAGGTTATGCTGGTGGGTTGGGAGGATATGCATAGTGCGGCCCACATGAGCTTTAAACCACCCTTGGGGTGAAACCCTTGGACTTCCCCCACCAACTAATTACACCAACCCTATCATTTAATTAATGGTATTTATTCACTAAATTAATTTTACTCCTTTTGAATACATTTGAATTCTTGCCTACCATTAACATAATAGTAAATATATTATTTTTTGGGATGGAAATTCATTTTGTGGGTATTGAGTGAGGGATTGGGAAAACATGGAAAACTTCTTCCTTCCAAAGAATAACATCAATCACCACCTAAAAACGACGAACTTCATCATTGATCTTCGAGCGAGCCAAAAGAGATGTACCTGACCATGAAGAATGCTGGGGATTCTTCTTCCTCTGACTCTTCATAATGGCAATGATTTGATTCTCTCCATTCTTCATCTCCACCCTTAAGGAAAATCAAGCGAGGTATGGGTTTCAGTTGGAATTATTTCCATTCCTTATCATGCAAATAATGTTTTTATAATTGTATAAGGTTGTCACCATAAAGATGATTGATCGGACTGCACGAACATGTCCCAACCCCCCCCCCCCTTTGTTTGACAATGTTTTTTTTGCGATGGTGGTGATGCAACGGCAACGCCGGAAGGAAGAACCACAGCGGAGCAACACGACCGGCAACATGCCGACCGTAGAAGAATCTGACAGTGCATGAGCTGCTATGCCGCCCGAAAGGCGCGATGCCATCACCCCACGTAGGAATCCAAGCCGCAACCAGGTGGACCACATCAAATGGAAGAGGCACAGTGTCGTCGTGCTGCGTCAGAGAGGAACATCTGGTAGGAGGGAAGCGTCAGATGGAAGAGGCTTGGTGCCATCGCTCCGTGCAGAGGAGTTGAAGGCTACAGCCATGTCAGGCCACAGTGGTGAGGAACAACGGCTGGGTGGGCAGTATAAGATGGAAGAGGCACAGTGTCGTCACGCAACGCGGAGGAGCTGAAGGATGCAGCATGGTCGGGCCGTGGCGATGGGGGCACGACGCCATCGCGTCATGCAGAAGGCAGTAGAACCACAGCGTCATCACGCCATGATGGAGGTGGAGTGGCGTCCGGCCGGGACAACCCCCGTGGAGATGGAGTGACTGGCCTCTCATCCAGCTCAGAGTAGCGGGACCTAGTCGGGTCCCACATGTGTTGGATCGGTGCCACCTGCTACCGGTTGGAGCCCCAACCTAATGGCAGAACTGTTTGGGATCCATGGGGTGCGTTCCACCCCTGGACCCTACTTTAGTGGACCCCCTGACATGCCATCGAGTCAGCAGGCCGACCGGGCCACCAGGACGAACAGGCCGTCGGACCCACCAGGCCGCCGGGCAGCCTTCGGGCTAAGCCTCCCCCTCGGGTCGGGCCGCCATCGGGTCGTGCCGCCCACTTGGGTCAGTCTGACCACTCGGGTAGGGATAGCCTCTCGGACCGGGTCATACCCGTGGATCGGCTCCAACCCTGGTCTGGACATGGTCGGGTTGGTCAGTCCGACAGGGTCGTACCGAACCCGGACCTGTTTCTCTAGTTTACACCTTATTAACCCTATCTTGAGCAATGAGTGTTTGATCGACAAACTGCCTATGGCGATGGAAGGCTTGGAGTGAGAATGTTATTTTTTTCATACCCCACTTGTTTTTGGACACATTTAGAGTACGTTTGGTTTAGATTGAACCTAAAAACCAATAGATCCCATAGAACAGAAATGCCAATAACTCACAGGTCGGGCATCTGGTTGATGCACCGTCTATCGCGTTGGAACCCTTATGACATAACACCCTTTTGGGTGACTCCTTTTTGGTGTTTAGTGGCGGTTGAGGCGGTTGTTGGAGACAGATCATATGGAGGTCAACGTTCAGCGATCCTGTGTGAGTCAGAACATACCGATCCTCTATTGGTCACATCATGTGTGGTTTAGTGCTCAGCAATCATGTGTGGGTCGGCGGATTATGGTCCTCTGTGGGTTAGATCCTGTGTGGGTCAGCGTTCAGCGATCTAGTGTGGGTCAGCCCATACCGATCCTGTGTGGGTAACATCCTTTGTCGATCATTGTGGGGGGTTAGTTCATATCGATCATGTGTGGGTCAGACTCCGTATGATCAGAAGTAGTGCCTCTTGACAAGATGATCTAGCTTCGTGAATAATCATTTGTACTACTATACTTTACATAAATCATGGTTTGAGTTGAGTCAATGACTTTCATGTTTTTCTTAGGATTAATATGGGTTCCTACATAACATTGGTATATGTAGGGGAATATACCAAAGTAAGGGTTATCCGTTGATTCTGTACTTTTTGGTTATCCTTGATGAATGATGTGAGAACTTGAGGGTCTTCTGGTCCCTACTGAGTATCATTATACTCACCTAGCACGGGCTACGCCTGCACCTCATTGTGTTGGTTTCTCGTGACAGACACCGGTGATTGGGGCAGAGAGTAGCAGAACTGGATGGAACCCAGAGGTGGACCACTCGGCGAGACATACATGGAGCGGACGGATGCACATGGGGGATGAGGAGGCCATCTATACCCACCCTTCAAGTGGTAATGCCGGAGTACAACCTCGTAGATGCTTGACTTCATTTATTTAGTTTTACTATCAATTCAGTTGTATTTTACCTTAATATTGGGCTAGTATTTATGACCCCTTTACATTTATCACACTCTTTTGTATACAATTTTTCACAGCGTTTTACTTTTAGTTGTGTACTCTGTTGTGTTTTTTCAATGTTATAAAGGTAATGTCTTCCCAGTTTAGAGATTTTCTCATTTGGTGCTATTCACTAGCCCCTGGCCTATGGATGGCGGGCTTGGGGTAGTCACAATACGGGCCTCGAGGGACGGTTCATGAAAAATTGTTATCATAGGAGTCAGTTCTAGCGCATAACATAGGAAACTGATATTTATTTTCTATGTAGTAATAGTATTAAGGCGACTATGTGTGTTTTTTTGTTCACGGGGTCCAGTTGTGTTGTGTCGGCCGACTTATCCATACACCAGGACCCTGGCTATTGATTTTGGACTTAGTGCACAAAAACACTAATTGCATGCATGTCATTAAAAGGTTTCTTAAGTCAGCTCAACTGGGTCAGCTCACCAGGTTTTAAATCTTTTGACATTGTTGCATCTGATTATGATGCCTCCATGCAGACAACCAGTTAGAGTTCCGAGATAGTACACGATGACGACCCACCGAGTGACGAGGCTCCAGTGCAGGGCCCTCTTACTATATTGGAACCATGGGGTGGTGTACTAGCAGAACCACTTACCATTGGGTATAAGATACCAATAGCCACACTGGCGGACGATGCACACCGATTGAGTGTGCTTCACGAGTTTCGGCGGTAGAGACCACCGAGGTTACATGGTGAGACAGATTCCCAGGTCGTTGAGGACTGAATGGAGGTGTCTTTTATAGTTCTCCGCCTAGTTGAGACACCAGTAGAGAAGGTGGTGATCTTAGAAACTAGTGTTTCATGATGAGTGACCATGATGTTGGACCGCATAATGATGAGGCTTCGGTATGTGGACTGTTGCTCGTGATTGAACCTTCAGGTAGTGTGTCGGCTATATCACAACCTATTGGTCAAGAGTTTCAACCGTCAGTACTGGTAGATGACACATGTTTTCTTAGTTCCTTACGCGTGATTCAGAATCAGATGCCCCCATGTTCCATGTCTAGTCTGACATTCAAGCGGCTGAGGAATGGGCTAAAAAGGTGGATGAGAGTTCTCTAGAACATCTATATCTTCGTCAGGACGATATGTATGTAGCTGAGTATTAATCGAGGTGTACAAATTGTTCCTAGTACCCAATGAATAGTATATGATCAGGGCTTCAGTTCTTGGACCTCTGAGTTATGTGTCTTTAGGGACATTTGAGCTAGCAATTGTTCCTCTATGCATTCCTACCTATGTTAGGATGCAAGAGACAACCTGTGCGGTTGAATTTTCGTTGGCTGACCGGATATAGCCAGTGAATGTTAGTAGTGGGAAAGTAGGAAACTAGCTCCAGTATTAGAGACTTGGGCATGTAATATATTTCAATAAGAGGATGTGTTGAGTACAGATGAATCTGTAGAGCAGTAGACGTCGATGTAGAGCTAGGGGAGTAGCTTGAGGTGGTGTACATTTCAACATGTGACAACTGCCCCATTTTTTTGGATACCACCATGCTCAAGGAGCTGGAGGGAAGGGGAAGAGAGTAGATACATGTTGTCAAGGAGTGTGACCCAAGGGCTCTAGGAATGATTCTAGGTACATACCATGTCTAATAATAGCTGTAGTATCAATACAAAAAGGTACCAATCATTCCTTCCTTCTAAGAATCATGTCCTAGACCTAGATTATTTGGTTAAAATGTTGACTTGACCCTCACGTCTGGAGATACAATTGGTATGAGACTTGATAACCACATTTATTCTGACTATGTGATCTAACCCTAGAGGTGACGGTTTTGGTTGGAAGCACATGGTGGAAGCAACGATTCCATACAACATTATTTTAGTTATGGACTTGGAAACCACAATTCATATGCAGATTAACTGCATTAGGAAAAAAGGTTGTAGTTTATCTACAATTATGGGAAAAGGTTTTCCTTAGTCAGAGAAATAGGGAACCCAAGCATCATAGATTAATCTCATGCATATGATGGTTCAACTGATCACTCTTGATTTGGCCAACCTTACCCTCGTGGTAGTAGGAGTATTGAGTTTTCAGTTCTGAATATGAGTGACATAACATGGGGATATCTTTTCAAAAGATGTTTCTAGGATTACCCCTCCCCCCTAAATGGGGGAGGGATGTCTTCTTTTGTTGGATACTACTAGGGGTTCATTCGAGACTTCACCATAGTTTCAACACCACTATCAGCCTTGAAAAAAAAACAGCAACACTTTATGTGATCTGAGACATGCCAGCAGAGCTTACAAGAACTACGACAGAGGCTGACTAGTGCCCCCATCTTGAGGATTCTAGATGAAGGCGTAGGGTAGGTTTTCAAAAGTGATACTTCTAGGACTGGACATGGGTGTGTCCTGATTTAGGGGAAAGTAGTTATCGCATATGGTTCTCCGTATATGAGACATCACGAGCAGAACTACGCTACCCATGACCTGGAGTTAGCAACAATGGTCTTCACCTTGATGATATGGTGGAACTATCTTATGGAAGAATGTTTTACCAAATACTTTTATCACCAGAGTCTCAAGTATATCTTCTCTCAGAAGGACCTAGACCTGAGACAACGGTTAAGTCTTGAGTTGCTACAGCACTATGACCTCGATATAGTATATACACCTAGGAAGGGGAACAATGTTGTAGATGTGCTCAGTAGGAGTACTGCTATTCAGCTACTAGGAGAGGCGACAGAGCAGCTGGCTGCCATGAAAATTTACATTGTGCATAGGTTCGGATAATCCTATCAAAATTGTATTACAGTCACTCCTCCACTTCTCCAGTGAGTTAGGGAGGCTCAGCGTGGAGACACTGACTGTGAGACACGACGTGCTCAGATATCCACAGGTAAGGCACCTTATGGATTTTCTGATGGTAGGAAGCACATCATTCTCTTCAGAGGACGTACCATGGTACCAGTAGAACATCAAGAGGATGTTTTGAGGGAGTTCCACACATTTACTCTAGTGGTACATCCAGGTATGGCAATGATGTACTAGGACCTTCGACGATAGCACTGGTGGAAAGGTATGATGAAGGCGGTAGTGGAGTTTGTCTCTCGATGCCTCAATTGTCAGCAAGTGAAGGCGGAGAATTAGGTACCATCAGGGTTTTTTCATCCTTTATATGTCCCAAAGTGGAATAGGGATGAGATATCCATGGACTATGTGATTGGTCTTCCACGTATGTCTAGGGGACATGACTCGATTTGGGTGATCATCAGACAACTCACCATGTTGTCCCACTTCATACTGACCAAAGATGGAACGAGCTACCACAGAGAAGGTGCAGGTCATCCAGGAGAGGATAAAGACTGCATAGTGTAGACAATAGTCATATGCTGATAGGATAAAGAGACCTCTGAGGTTCGAGTATGGAAACCATGACATCCTATGAGTCTCACCTTGATGAGGCTTACAAAGATTTGGCCGAGGTGGCAAGTTGTAACTACGATTAATCAGAACTTTCTAGGTCCTCAAAAAAGTAGGAGAGGTAGCTTACTGCTTAGTAATTCCACCTATGTCACTGGGTGAATGACGTCTTCCATGTATCTCATCTGAGGAGATACATGCACTACCCTTCCCACATCATCTACCATGGGAATATGGATGCTGAAGATGGGGAAACTTTAACGAATGTTCCAGTAGAGATTGAGTATCTATAGGAGATGGTCCTTTGTAGATAGTTGATACATCTGGTGCACATTCTATGGAATCATGATAACCTCCAGGAGAGCACATGGAGAGGGGTAGGCTCAGATGCTTGCTCAGTACCCCCACTAGTTCCCTTAGTTTTGAGTTATAGCTTTTGGGGACATAATACCTTGAGTTGGGGAGAATGTAATGACCATGAAATTCTAGGGATTTTTTTTCATCAATTCATTGGATTTATATGAGTTTGCGAAATTTGAAGGCACGTGATTCCAAGGTATTGAGTTCCCTAAATGATCTATCGATGTTTTTTAAAGCTTAAGATAACGCATGTAAGCTGTTTTCTTGAAAAAGTGAAATTACTCTTAAATGGTAACTTGGATAAGGAATATGAGGGCACTGTTGCACTCAAGATGGACGGTTTACCCTTGGTGTTGATTTAGATTAGTCGGCGTGGGCCTCCTATGAGGTAACCCAAAAATGGCATATTCATAAATTAAATAATAAATTATTTTATTTTATTTTTCAAATGTTTATAACATAGAAATGTTAAATCAGATTAAAAATGAGAGACCACCATTGAACTCGTCAGTGTATTATTTCATTAATAATGTACCATCATTCGCCAATGCGGGCCACTAGAGAAATTATGTTTTTGTCTGCAAATAAAATAATTAAGTTACAATTATTCTATTGTAAAATTCATACCATCTAAATGGTAACATAGATTGAAAATTTGAGTGTACCGTTGGTTTTTTTGGGGTGTGTTTTATCTAGGCAAGGCCTTACCATGACTGTAGTGAGTCGAGGGTGATTGATAATAATTTTCTGAACTTTTTTTGGGTATGTTTAGTAAAGGTGCGAGCAATGTTTCATAAATTTTGAACCAGTGCATAGAACTGAAATCCGAGGGCACTATTGAGCTGACAACATTAGTGACATTATAGTGAGTCCTTTATCATAGTTGCGTTTTGATGAGAATGGAATATAGATATTGGGGTTTCTAACTATATTAAATAAAAATAATGTGTAACATTTTTTTTTCTAGCGGTTAATTTCTCCAAGGGGAGGTTAGAGGTGGGGGGCACCACACCAGAACCTCCAATGTGAGGTTATGTTGGTGGGGCCCACCTGTGCATAACCTATCTTGGGAGGATATCCATGGTTGGTGCCACACATGCATTGATGGTCCCTTGAACCCCCCATTTATGTGGGATGAAACCCTTGGGCATCCCCCACCAATTAATTATGCCAACCCTCTCATTTAAATAATGGAATTTATTCACTCAATTAATTAAACTCCTTTTGAATCCATTTGAATTCATGACAACCATTAAAAAAATATTTACACTATTATTTTTTTGGGTTGGAAATTCATTTTTTTTATCTTGAGAGAGGTATTGGGAGATCCTGGGGAACTTCTTCCTTCCAACTAATATCGCCGCTCACCACCAATGAACGACAAACTTCATCATCGATCTTCGACCGAGCCAAAAGAGAAAGAGCTGTCCGCAAAAATGCCAATGAAACTTCTTCCTAGGAATCTTCCCGAACATAACATATCGAAATCTTTCATTCCTCATATCCACCTTCAATTAATGAAAAGAGAGGTATGGGTTTGAGTATAAATTATTTTCGTTCTTCGTTGTCCAAATTATGATTTTAGAATTGCCGATTGTTATCACCATAGCGAGGAATGATCAGACTGCAAAAACATGGCTTGAACCTCCCAACTTTGTTTGATCAAGTTATTTGGTGATGATGGCAGTGCAACAGCTCCACCGGACGGGAGAACCACGGTGGAGCAACACGACCAAAAACGTGTCGGCCGCGAAATAATCTGACGGCGCATAGGTTATCGGGACACTGGAGAGGCGTGGTGCCACCGCACCATGAAGGAAACCAAGCCACGTTCAGGTGGTCGGAGACTGTTCCAAAGGGGTGTGGTTTTATCACACTGTGCCGTAGAGGAAACAAAGCTAGGAGGGCCATGTCAGATAGAAGAGGTGTGGGGTCATCGCTCCGTGTAGTAGAGTTGAAGGTCGCTGCTAGGTTGGGCCGTGGCGGTGGGGGCATGGGGCCGTCGTGCCGCAGGTAGGGAAACAGAACTGTGGAGTCGTTGAACATTGGTAGAGGTGGAGAGGACCTGGATGGGCCAGTCGCCTTGGAGCTCAATCGGGTGGCTGCTTGGCCTTCTAGGAGGAGTGGGACCCCGTCGAGTTCCGTGTGTGCTAGACAAGCGCCACCTAGTTCGGATCGTGCACTAGATGAATGACAGAGCTGTTCGGGAGACATGGGTGCATGCTAACCTCTGGTCGTGGCTTTGGTGGACCCCCACCTCGCTACCAGGACACCAGGCCGACCGGGACACCAGGTTGAACAAGTCATTGGACCAACCGGGTGGTCGGGACAATCGGGCCGTCGGGCCGCCTTCAGGCAGGGCCGCCCCCGCAGGCGGGCCCCCATCCGGTCGGGACACCCACTCAGGATGGGATGACTACTCAAGACGGGCTCCCTCTCGGACCAGGTCAGACCCGCAGATTGTGTCAGACCTCAGCCCAGACAGGGTCGAGCCGGGTCGGGCTGCCTGGGTCGGACTACACCCGGACCCGTTTGGCCAGTTTACAAGTTATCACCCCTATCTTGGGCTATGGATGATTGATTGACGAACCGCCTATGGTGATGGAAGTCTTGGGATAAGACTGTTCTTTTGGAATACCACACAAAGAAGTTTGGACACAGTTGTAGTACGATCGGGTTGGTTTGATCCAAAAAATAAACCGGGCCCCTGGAACATAAATGCCAATAATTCACAGATCTGGCATCCAATTGACATACCGTCTATCGCATTGGAACCCTTATGACATTGAAGTCCTTTGTTTTACTCCATTTTGGTTTTTACTGGTGGTTGAGGTATGACAAATATCTCGTGGGAAGATTCTTATGGAAATCGAGCGCACCAGGTGAGAGGAATCCATTGGCTGATAGTGAGGCGGAGGTTGGATACATATCATATGAAGGTCAGTGCACAGCGATCCGCTGTGGGTCAGCGCATACCTATCCTATGTGAGTCAAATCCTATGTGGTTCAGCGCTCAACGATCCTATGTGGGTCAGAGCATATCGATCATGTGTGGGTCATATCCTTTGTAGGTCATTGCGGGGGGTTAGTTCATATCGATCCTATGTGGGTTATACTCCATATGGTCAGAAGCAGTGTCTCTTGAAAAGATGATCTAGCTTCGTGAAGAATCATATGTACTTTTATACTTCAAGGAAATCTAGGGTTGAGCTGAGTCAATTACTTTCTTTTTTTCCTCGTGATTGAAATGAGTTACTAAATAACATAGTTTAATGAATGGGCATATTCCTAAGTAAGGGTTATCCGTTGACACCGTACTTTTTGTTTATCCTTGTTGGATTTTGTGAGAGCATGAGGGTCATAGGGTCCCTTCTAGGTATCATTATACTAACCTATACATGGGAAACACACGCGCCATGTTGTGTTGGTTGAAGACGACAGACAATGCTGATCGGGGCAGTGTGAAGAAGAACTAGACTGTACCTGGAGGTGGACCACTTGGTGAGACGTACATGGAGAAGACGGATAGACTTGGGGTGCTGAAGAGTCCATATGTACCCACCCTTCAGGTGGGAATGATGGGGGACAACCCCATAGATTCTTTACATCATTTCTTCACTTGAACTAGAATTTCAGTTTTATTGTACTTTAGTGTTGGACTTGAATTTCCAGCCCCATTACATTCATCACACACTTTTTTATACAGTTTTTCTTAGCGTTTTACATCTAGTTGCATATTCTGTTGTTTTTGTTTACTGTTAAAAAGGTAATGCCTTCCCAGTTTAGGGATTTTCATATTTGGTGCTAGTCCCCATCCCCTAGCCTGTGGAAGGCGGGCTTTGGGTAGTCATGATACATGCCCTGGGGGACGGGTCAGGACATTTCACTAATATATTAATTTTGACAAAAACATTTAAAAACAATAGACCCTTAATTTCTTGAATGATGCAAATTTTACCAACATTTTGGATTGTTTAATTATTTTAACATATAAAACAGAAAATAATTTTCATTCTTTTTTCAGTAATCTTATCATCAAAGATTACTTTTTAATTTTCCATTGTTCATTTAAAGGTAAATTATTTTCCTAATATTCTGTAGATTTTACTGATTTTAAGAATGTGATTTCAAAATTATAAAAAATTATATTGCTCAAGATATGTTACAATGAACTTATATTGGTATATTATTATATTACAACATCTATTTACATTAATTACAATTACATGGGTATATGATATAGTGATATAACCCTTATTGTTTCACTGGATGGTTGTTTATTATTAAGATGGAATAAAAATAAAAAACATATTTTTTCGTAGGTTAAGATATGATGAAATGATACATATTATCATGAACTTGTTTCATACCAATGAATGGGTAATAGTTGTGTGATGGGTGATTATATTAAATCTATCTAATACATTGAGTCATGATTATGGTTTTATGAGCTTGAGGGGTATATGATAGGTTATCCAATGATTGAAAGAGGGTATATGGGAGTTTATACCAAGCTTGAACATGGTACAGGGGTTGTTATTACGTTCCTAAATTGTGATGATTTATTTTGTTGGTATCCTGGATATAGCATTTATATAAGTATGTTTATTAAAAACATTCTATGCCACTATATATTAAATGTTCTTAAACATAGATTGGATCTTAGTGATCATGATCTCAGATTCTTTAATTATTTATGTACTGCGATATTCCATGTCATTTTTTAATTGTTAAAGTTTATGATTAATTGGTTAGGATTTTCAATTTTTATATAATGTTTTTAAAACCATATTATTCTGATGTTCATTATGTGATCACTTGTTAATTTCTCACATATTTTTGATTATCGAGTATCTATGCTCACCCATCCGTATTCTACCATTAAATAGGTCATGATGAAAGGTTTAAATTAGGGTATAATAATGAAATTTAATATTTCAAAATATAATTTGTGTATATGTTGAAGACTATTCACAAAATAATAATATTATATATCTATTTTTCAAATAAAATAATCCAGAATCATCCTGGAGAATTTATTTTTAAGTGATGTTTTGAATGTTCATCTAAAATGTTTTAATATTTATTTATATAAAATATTTTTACATCAATGAGTTCCTACCTATTCACATATTCAATTCTTTATCATAAAATTACTAATTAAGCATTATTCATAGTGTTTACTACCATTATCATGTCGTCAAATATTAAAGTATAATCCGTAACTAATTAGTGATCCTTAAAATTTATGAATATGACCCATTAGGCCTCCTAAAAAGGTTTTTGAAAGCATATCTTTTCCGAATAATATTTTCATGTGGATGGGAATAATAATTAAATGGAATATAAATAAATAAATATTGTTGATTACTAGTGTCCATGGTAATACAATGAGTAAACCATTCATACTACGACCAAAGCCAGATGTATCTATCCATAATAACTCATGTAGTGACCAATGATACCATAGAGTTATTCCAAGACTTTTCAAATCTATGGTCATGAAAATTACAAGGGTGATTTCTGTAATCTATTTGCATCTAGTAGTCATCATCAATTAATTACATGATTCTATATGCAACTACCTTTTGATAATCATGAAAAATCCAATGTGGATTTTGGAATGTAATTTCAGATTAGAATCATAATGGATCAATGTGGTATTTATAATAATAATTTATAACTAGTAATCATACTAAGTCAATGGTAAAGTTACCCAAGCAATTCCCAAACATATTCATAATTATTCAAATTTGGATTTTCCCGAGCCATTCCCATATTCCTAAAATAATGAATCCAAGTGGGATTAACCAATGTATTATAACCCATCAATGAATGAAAATGTGTTTTTATAGATGTTGTTTAACCATTATCTAAATTTATTTTCATTAAATATTATATAAAAGCGCATTACATGAATCATTGATCATGATCTATGCTTCCTAAACCCATCAATATTGATCAAATTCTATTTTCTATGAGCCCCTAGGTTCACCCCATATATTTCTCAAATAGATCCCCAAATCATTAATACCCCATTGGTGGATAAATTCTTGATCCTATCACTATGGAAATTTTGTGGTATGTGGAGATGTTTAAAAACATGAAATATAACTAAATATGTTATTAATAATTATTAGGGCATGTAAAACGTTTTTGAGCATGAACACACATTAAAAACTTATACAAATTATAGTAATTTCCAGGGATATCATATATCCATATACCTTAAACTCATTGATATTCACTCATCAAATACTAACCACTAATTGAATCTAAAATGATTGGAAAAAAAATTTATAAGAATTCCATTGAAATGAGGCATACTATAATCAATTGTGATAGATCACTTGGATGAAATAAATAGCAAAGGAATGTATTATATGTATTAAATCAAATCATGCTCCATTATAAACAACGACACACAATTATTTAAAAAAAATATATAATTTTTTTATAATAATATATATCTTTGGAGGGGCGAGTTAATCATATACAATGAATGAAGATTACCTAAAATAATTTTAAAATACCCAACAGAATTAGTTAATTAATTATTTTAAAACATAAAAAATATAGTTTCATGGAATGGAAAATGGATGGGTCATGAATCATTTTATGAATCCACACGTATATTTTTGACTATTTTATGTCATGAAGAATTTTTTCATGAATAGAACTACTATAATATGTATATTTTCAGCTACATTCAAGTACATTATGCATGATAAACATCCAATGAAAATCATGAAATCTATAGTATATTGTAAAATTTAAAATACATGTGTATTAGTAGAAATATAAATAAACGTCATATGATAAAATGTATACAGTTTTATGAATAGTAGAGGAAATATTTTACAAAATGGATCAGGAACAAACTAAATTGAGTTGGAATAATTATTCTGTTAAAAAGTTTTTTATAAAAACATATAGAAACTCTATTCTACTAGGTAAGTTAATAGTTATACATCTCTTGTGCTTCTTTACTGTTTCAATTATATCTCAAAAAAATATTTCATTTCAAAATAATGAGAAAGGAAATAAAATAAAGAAGGTGTTGTATTACTTTCTATATTGATTTTTCATAGATTAGTATATGTGTTATAGACTATCCTGTAGTTGTTATTCATTTTTTTACAATTTTATTTAATATATCATAATGAATAATAAAAAAGAATCTAATTAAATAAATAAATATATATATATATATATATTAGAAAAAGAAATCATCAATACAATTATCAGTTTATAGAAATATACAATGAAAAATATAAAAATATGCTTCAAAAAAATTGGAAGAAAAAATTCAATGAAGATATGCAATAAATAAAATATAATATAAAACAAGGTTCTCTTCCACAATATAAATTTATTTATATGTGGAATTAATTTTAATTATACCTATAACTTTTCTAACATATTTACAAAGACTTTAGGATTCAATAAGGTTTTTATTTCTAAATAAAAATTTAATGATCATAAGAGAAATAATTTTTTAGTTTGGTTTCCCCATTGTTAAAATCTAAATCATATTGAACCCAAGAATATTTTTTATTTATAGTTATTTATTTGTAGATATCATTTATTTATATATATAATGAAAAGTATAAATACTTTTATATAACCTACTAAGACAACCATCAACCCCAATTGTTGTCCCTGACCTCTATGGACTATTGAATGGAATCTATGGTATAAATAAAACATTTATGGATGACTTATATTTTAAATGGAAAAAGTATATTCAACGATATTTTTTGGAATATTAGACATTACCATACAATATATTATGTTTTTTTAATTGTTCAACCATCAATATAAGAAGTAAGAAAATTACAGAAACTAAGTACACTATAATTATAAAAATGAAATTACACAAAATTGGAATTAAGAGATATTATATATGTTACTTACATCATAAGAAGTTTTTGGAGCAATGTTTATAACACTTTTAATCATCATCATAAAATAGGCATCCAAAATGAATCCCTACATAGTTGTGTATACATTGGATAACCAAATTTCCCATTACATAAATAAGATCCTCATACCATCCATGAAATGATAGTTTCTCATATGGAAAAGGAAGGTGAATGAGAGAGAGATAACAATGAAGGGAGTACCAACTATGAATAATACAGTAGCATCTCAATTGCTCACCACAGACATTGTAATTTATATAATATCATGGATAAATTCCCTAAGATACGTGAATTTACTCATTAAATACAAATCACGAGACTAAATACACGTGGTTATTATATATTGTGGCCCATTTTTCATTAATTCTCACATGATTTAATCCTATGTAATTATTTATAAATAATTTGTACTAGATGTATCAGACTATATTTTGTTATCCCTTAAAATACTTATTTTAGGAAATGTTAGTGGGATGTTATCATAAAACAATCTATATGATATACCTAAAATATTCAATATCATATCCTTTAGTTCTTATGTAAGTACAACTATAAAATACACAAGAATTAGATAATACTATATGGACATCATGGATTACATTTTTGGAAGATTTATAGAATATCTCCATCAATCTATCACTTGGAACAATCATTAACGTTATTCTCCAATTTTGTCATATATTATGTCATAAAAGACATCATTTTAAAAAATATCCAATATTTAATTTTAGATAATTTATAAAACACTTTTGGAAATAAATCCGAGACTTAAATATGTATTACATCATTAAAATGCCTTGTAAATAACCAAAGAACCATGTATTTTTATATAATATAAAATGATTTTTTTAGAATCCCTATGATTAATACTCATTTCTTATTCTCTCAAATATAATACATAATCACACATTCCATTGTAGTGTTGAAAACAATATAATGAAATATGTTTTAAACATTTTACTACAACACATTATGTTTACACACTTTAACCATTTGTGTCTTCATAATAGTAGTGAGTTTTTTAGACTAGCTAGTTTATCAACTATTCAAAATATAAAACGATCATTAATAGACAATTCAGAAAAAATTAATATAATTACTAAATAAACTCTATCAAATATAAATATTATGTGTGTTTAAAATAATTTTTAACACAAACACATATAACATGAAAAACCTCACTATAATAAAAAACATGTTAATATATTTAGTATTGTTTTAACAAAATAAATTAAAAAAATAGATTTAAAATTATTAACTAATATTAATTATTATTATTTCTAATATTGATAAAATTTTATCAATTTCATCTCACATATGTTGAAACATTATTTTAAAATTAAACACACAGACACAACGAAAAAGCCATTTCAGAAAGGGAAAATCATTATCAATAATGTATATTTTCATATAAAAAATGAATATTAAATTTATTATATTGGAAGAATTGTTTTAATATTTTCCCAATTAATAAAATTTAAAATTATTATTATTTAATTATAATTCAATAATTAATTATTTAAATGATATGATGGATTTCAATATAAATTAATATTTGTCACAAATTCATATAAAAATTAAATAATTTAAAAAATTACCATTAATTAACTATAATATTATTTTGAAATTAGATTTTAAGAAATTGAAATCATTGTGAATTTTATTTGATGTCTATAAAAATTTATTTTAGATTCTTTTCTTATTGTGCAATTCAACCATCTATTATAAAAATAATGTTTTTCAGAAATAATTATATTTTATTTCAAATGATTATTTTTTTTATTTATAATAAATAGATATAAATTTAAATGATTCTATGCATGTATATAAATATTATTTTTCATAATTTATTTATTAATATTAATACCCCCATCAAAACAACTTGTATTAAATTTTTATATTTAATAATAATATTTTTACATAGTTTAGTTTATCATTTCTATAGGTTGTTTCATGAATATTATGATATTAAAGAGATTAAATATAATTAAAAAGAGATATATCAGAAAATCTCTTGGAATTATATTATATTTTATTCTTAGTGTTTCATGTTATATATTCAATTGAGCATGATGTTTCTCATTTAAAATCATTGGTTTAATATTCAACCCCCATAAAATAATTTTTCCTCACCCTTTTACCTTAATCTCCATAATTATGGATTTTGAAATTTATAACACCTTTGTTGGAAACCCAAAAAATAAATTTCTTTAACAAAATATCCTCTTTATAATAGGGAAATTATAGTATAAAAGGTCGTCCTGAAAAATAAATATTATGTGTATCACCACTAGTTTTATGTAAGTAATCAATATTTATGGATTTTAGGTATTTAATGTATATGTGATATGTTTGTGAGAGTATGTAGAATGTTATAAATCGTTTGGGGTCTTTCTTATAGGTTCATAGTTTAGGATAATCATGGAACACCCATAGGAATCCTTGCATAATAATATAGGGGATAAAGTAAAGGTGCACGGGGGACACAAGATTTGTCAAAACATTGCATCTGCCAAAAAAATCATACATCTTTAGATTATAGCCTTTTTCATGTTTGGTGTATGGTTTATAAACTATTTGAAGAAACCATGCAAGGATCATCCATAAGGTAGTGAGTTATGCATGGTTAACACACAGTTTTCCTAATCGTGTGACTAACCAAGCATGGGTTAAAAAAGAGTTCCTAAAATGGTTGATCTCACAAATTTGGATATCAAAATCCCTCATTTGTCCTTTGATTTATCCCTAAATAGGGAGTCTATCTTATTAATAATTGGAAATGTTCTCTCATCGATTCAATTGTCATAAAAAGTCTTCACATGGTTACTTGATGTTAGACCAAGGTGGTAGTCCTTTGATCACAGTATTAGTTGATGGGATTTCTATATTATGCTTATATATATATATATATCAGTATTTAATATCTACATCCATTGTGTTTATAAATATGATATCTGATTCCATATATAATAATATCACTATTGTTTTATTAGATTGGAATAGATATATGGTGGTTTATAATTGATTTAACATAGTTTAATTTTACTTTTTGTGTTGTCTAATGTTTATCACATTTCACAATGATGGTGGATTCAAAATCAACTCCTTTATTTTTAACATAAAGTATTAGTATGAAATTGGTTTAATTAATAATCTTTGGTTATATAATATTTGTGAAATGAATATTGGAAACCCTGTTAAGTTATATTTTAAGTACATGGGGGATTTATGGACATTTCAGGTGAAACTGCTTTAGGTTACTGAAATTAAATTGTTTGTTTACCAGGATTTTTGAAAATTTTTTCACTCTAATGTTTTCAATAAAAATATGTTTTATAGAAATAAAATATTTTTTTAATGGTATTAAATAAAAATAATGTTTTATTGAAATACTTGAAAGATATATTTTGACATTGGGTTATGGCCTAATGGTTAAAGTGTGTTCATATGTAATTTATGTGGCTTTATTGAAATATGATATTATGAGGACTGAAATTGTTTTGATGGCACATGGGATTTAATATCCCATGTGATAAATATGTTGATAAAAAATAAACTACTCATGAGTATGGAACTTCCATAAAGAACAATGCATGTGTCAATGTGTGGATAAGTAGTTTTGAATGTGGTATTCCAAAAGTTGAATTTATGATATGGATTGGAAGAATTGATTGGTTTCATTCCATATAAATTATTTTTTTCTTTGAGAAAACTGTTACAATGGAACATTATTCTGTATTTATATAATATTTTTAAGAATTTTTAATAAAAATATTATATATAAACATGCTAACATATTCTATCCCAGTGGCATGAGTAGGGATTTTGATTGGAAAAATATTCAATGTTTCATTACACTATAATGATTTGTAACATTGGTTCTTTGTTAGAAGTATTTATTGTTAAATGGGTCATTGTAAAGTGTCTCTAATCTTTATATGTAAATTCCAATACATTGTTTGAAGTGGAGTTTAATCTTGGATAATGTTTGGATATTGTAGTTTGACATTGGAGTCTTTGAGTTTGGCTTCCACTATTTAACCAGATATTATAGACACCAGTATGGTACAATGTTTTAGTTTGAGTTTTAAATGTAATTTTATATTAAAATTTATTAATACAATTAATTATATAGTATATATTATTATTATGGATTTTTTGTTAGATATTTTATTCATAAAGAAAAAATCATCCCCAACATGTATTGAATCTATTCATCATTTATGTCTATTCATTGGTATCTTGGAGATGTCACTTATGGTCTAGTATAATTACACATCTTTTAAAAGATAAATAGAAGGGAAGGAAATGTATAATTGGTATCTGTAATTTTGGTCAAAAACTATTTATGAGGAAATTGGTATCAGTATGGTCCTTCAGAACTTCTTTTGGAAAAAATTGGATTATTCATGGTTGTTCATTGACATGGTATTGGTTTTCTCTTTTAGAGTTGAAATTCATCATGGATACTATTGATTTTGAATTTTATAAAAAATTAGGATATTTTTAACATGAAATTTAATGAAAAAAATACAAATATAACATTTTCGGATGAATTTCTATTTAATAGGAAGTTGGGTACAAAATTGATTAGGATACACTAATTGAATTTTTATTCAAATTTTCATGGGATTATACAATGAGACGAGCATGGAATGAACTACATAAATGACTTCCCACTAGGACTAAATATCCCATTTTGAGAAATTATTTGATTTAATGAATTTATTTTTTAAATCATTTTCTATATTTTTCAAATGAATGATTTTGACAAAGTGGAAAGTTTTGGAATTACGAATATAGATTGATTTTTAAAAGCAGGGTAATTTAAAAAAAATTGACTGAATGTGGATAATGGTTGATTTTATAAAGAATTTTTTTGATAATAGGATGTCGTAGAAATTGATATGATAATCCGTCAGTTAATAGATTGTGAGACATATGAAATTTTTGTTGTTGTATTGAAATTGGAACAATGTAGATGACTTAAAAAATAGAAAGAGGACATTTGGAGAATGTGGTTTCACCTCATCCACTAGTGAAAAAAAAATCTAGTTTATAGTGTAGTGCATGATTTTTATGCTATGGGTAATGGGAAACTAATTGATGAGACAAGGAAAGTGGATCATTATCTATAATTCTAGAAACAGAATACACCAACCTTTTAAGGTGATTCAATACCCATAAAGGTTGAGTCATGGATGAATCGGATGAATCATATCATCTATTACATTGGCACAATAGTAGTGATTAATGTCAATCTAGTGATTCATATAGTGGTAGATCATTCATTCCAGTGGTGGGATTTAGTTGTTTTGTCTATGTTAGGACATGGCCACGCTTGGAATGATTTTGGAATTTTTTTTACAAAACATATTATCTCTATATGCTTATAATTCAGATAATGAAATACATTCATATTGAAGAATATAAATAATTATATTTTTAATTATATAGATTAATTCATAATTTAGTGCTCTATGTACCAGAGGGGGCTACATGTAAGTCATCAAAGGCCCAAATATATTAATCGGGGTTGAGAGTGGAGATTCACTCGACGATTGATGTGTGATGTATTAGAGATTGGATAAAGAAACACAATTGAGAGATGGTATATAAAATGGATATATTTGTATGCATAAGAGGATAAATTACATTGATTCCTAAGGGAGATAGTGGGAAATATAATGACTGGATAATGTAGAATAGAAACAACTATTTCTATGGTGGAAACATTAATCAAAAAGAAATGGTTGGATTAGGGAATCCTCCACCAAGAATAACAATTAAAGATCTATATAATCAATTTGGTTCACTAAAACATATGAACCAAGATTATATGACACAACTAAGGTAATTCCACAAATATAACATGATGAGACATCTTCAGTACTACTGTTGTAGTGCTTCCAGGTCAGGTGTTATAGACAATTCTCAAGATTAACATATTTTGTATGATTTAATGGGATATAAGAAGATGAATCAATCTTATTATCACAATAGAGTTAGTTATGTTGATTCTTTTTATTTCAAGAATCCTAATGAAAAAAAATATAAATTGGGAAATAAGTATTAAAAGTGTTGTGAGTATGTAATTATATGGAGCTTAGTAAGTTATTATGCATGATCATCCAGGACCATCTACAATATTATGCATAATTCTTTTGAATTATTACCTTATTCAAGGGATTTTTGATACAATTTTATCCCATTCCATTATTTCATCTTGTACAATTGATTTAATGAGATTAAAACATGATATAAATTCATATGTGATGAATCATTAAAATATTGTTGGTCAAAGAGAGTGTTGAGACTTTATCTATTGGGAACATTCAATAATTTTTTATGGATATGAGATGAAGTAGGTTCTGTTTTTCTAGAAGGATATATTTTATATAATCTTGGGGATGGTATGGGTTGAAAACTACAATGATCACATCAACTATTATAATTGAATGTCCATCATTGCAAATGGTGAAAAAATAATAACTTTAGAGGAGACCAGGATGAAATATTGAGTGAAATTTGATACATGGATCCAATTTTTTTGAATGATCATGAACAAATTGGTAGTGTTATCTATGAAATTATAAAATTATATCTATAAGAATGTATTTACCAGATAATTGGAACAATATGTTGATGTGTTTCCTGATAATTTATCAATGTTTCCACCCTTGACATAAGTGGAGTTTATTAAATATATTCTCTAAAGTCCTGTAATATTTCCCTCCCATATTACTAGTTGGGGAAAATAGAGTTATGTAAAAAGAATGTGTAGTTTGAATATATGGGAAGAAAATATTTTATTCAACCTAGAACATCATTATGGGAAACCCCAACCATGATTGTGAAAAAGTGAATAGAATCCTTCAATTTTGTGTGAATTATCATAAGCATAAAAATTATACAATAAAACATAGGTATCCACTTCATCAACTTGAAGATCTATTTGATCAATTATGTGAAGAAATATGATTTTAAAAGACCGAATATTAGCCAGAATATCCACAATTTGGTGTTTGGAAGTATCATATACCATGGAAATAATATATAAGTAGGTATATCCAATTTCAATAAGGGGTAATGCATTTTAGTCTTATGAATTTTGAAGCAGAAATTATGGAATTGAGGAATCATATATTTTTTAGATTTCTACATATATCTTGGTAGTTTTTTTAGATGACTATATTTGTTTTCAAGGACATGTTTCGAGCATGAGAAATACTAGGAAATATTGTTTTGAATATTGAGGGGTCATCCTATATATTGGAAATCATTAATTGGTGATTATTGGTATAAGTGGTACATTATCATGGACAGGTAATTTATAAAATATTAATTTCAATGTATCCATTAATGATATTGATTTTATCTCCTAGAAACTGTCAAAAAACAACTTTGAGATATGTAGTTTTCTAGAATAGATATGTTAGTATTGATTTTATGTTTGACCTATCATGAATAGAATAACCTATGAATGATTTGAAATTGAATAATTTTTCATTCCATTAGAACATTGATTTCCCAAAGTCGTTTTAATATTTAATAGATCATATTACATCAATAACAATATTTATATTTCCAGAATATAGAAAATGGTGTGTGGTATATTCTTATTCATAACACCATTCTATATGTTATGTCGATCATGCAATACATATGATTTATAAGGAATTTAAAGAAAATTATTTGTGTTTCGGTTTGTATGGTAATGTGGTGGAATATGTTTTTATATTGTTAACATGTGAGTAAGTGATGTTATAGAATTAAGAAGACATGTTGTGGGATTTAGTTATGTATTTTTGAGGCTCGTGGGTTGAGCACATGATATTAGTGGAGTTATCATACAATAATATTTATTACAAAACATTTCAAATCATAATGTATGAAGTGTTTTATAGTTTTCCTTTTCATTTTACACATTATATTGTTTCTATAGGATGAATTCACTACATGGACTTATCATTTCTAGAGAAATAAAGGAGGATATTTGGTCGATAAATAAATAGACAGAGATGTCAAAGATTCTTTTGAAATCATATTAAAAACATCAACGATGACAATTGTCATTCATATTGAGTAATATTAATTTATTAATGATATATATATATGCCTATATAATTGTTGTTTTTTGATACAATGAATGTTATCCCCAATACACATATGCACTTTTGAGATATTAGAACAAGTTGAAGAAGTTTAATATCGATGGGAATTAGCACCATGGTTTACTATAGTTCATAATGTGTTTCATGTATCTAATATTAAAATGTATCAGCATGATTCTAATGATGTGATTTGATGGAATCATATTGATCTTGAGTCTAATGCTTTATTTGAGCACGGTCTAGTGCATGTTCTGGATAGGGAATAAGATATCATTCATGGAAAAAAGAATGTGTCTAGTGTTGGTTTTCAGGAATCATAGTCAAATCCATAAGAGACATAAGAATGGTTGAATTAAATGAAAGTGATATTTTAAATACACTTTCAACATTTTGGTTTTTTATAATTTCTATGGAGGGAAATAATAATGGTGGGGAGAATGTAGAAACACCGGTTCCAATTAAGTAATCCCTAGATTATGATTATTATGTATGTACTGTTCATGGGTGAGGTCTAGGATAGTTTGGAGAATTTTTTTAATGTTTTTTGGAAATTACTATAGGTGTATGGTTTGTGAAGACATTGGGAAAATCATGAAACTCCTATAGAAACATGTGCATAATCAGATCTGGACAAACATAAAGTGGATAGGTTGCACAAGGGTTGCCCAAACTGTGTATTAGGCACGGTAGAGCTATTAATCGTGATAATGTTGAATTTTCGATGAATAGAATATTTTTTTCTAAGAGTTCATGGAAACCATGACATGATCCACCTTAAGTTAGTGGCTTGTAAACTATTACAGCACATGTTGCCTTTCTATACGACTTAACGAGAATAGGTAAAATGTGAGATCCCAAAATAGTGGATCTCATGTGTTTTTTTCTCGAACTCCTTCATTATCCATATTATCTACTTATAACATGATATTATATCTCCCCAAAGGCTAGAGAAGATTTTCTAATTCATATGGATCCATTCCTAAGTCTTCTTATGGTGATTTGATTCAATAGTATTGTGGAAAACATCTGATCTTCATTGTTCATGATGGTTTTTCATAGAACTACTTATCTATCTCCCTTTTTTACCTCAATATACATCTTTTATTATTACGTAAATGATAGTTTCATCCAAATATTACTGAAATTGTATTTTTAGGGTATCAGAATAGATCTAGGATGGGTTTGTAGAGATTTAACCAAATTTTGTTGGTGTTTTTTCAGTTATTTGTCAATTTCACAAATTTCTCACGGTATGTGGCTATACTCTCCAATCCTCGATTAAAAAAATCAAGTATTAGTTTCAAATTGATTAAATTTTTTATTTTTGAATTTATATTCAACGAATGGTTAAAACTCTTTTTAGTGGTTTTTTTTATTTAGTGTTTTTCTGAATTTTTTTTTTAAAAATGTTTGGAGTCTTGATTTTCATATGCAAATTATAATATGTAAATTTTTTTGATTTGTTGTAAATGGATTCATTTAAAATATTTAAATAATAATATGGTATTAAATAAATAAATTAAAATATTTAATTGTAATTATTTAATTAAAATTATGGTTTTATTGAAATTATTTAATTGGATGATTTGACATTTGGTATTGGAATCATTTTTATTTTGTTCATATTCAATTTATGAGAACATGTATAAATATTCCACTACACTTAGTGCCAATGGAGTAATGGAAAATATTATTTTATTACCTTGTGAAAACATGATATATCAATGGAGAACCCCTATTGTGTATGGAACATTAATAATAAAGCATGCATATGTTGATCTATAGTTATGTGGATTAGAATGGGTGTTTCCAAAAATTAAATTTCGATATGTTTTAGAGAGTTACTTTGTTTCGTTCCAAATAAATTTTTATTTTTTGTGATATTATTTTTACTATGGTTCATGTTCATAATTTAAAATAATATTTTGTTACAAAATTATATAATTTTTTATATATATTTGAAAATGTGTTCATTCCTAGTGGTGTGAGTAGCAATGTCATTGGAGAAAATCTATTGAGGTTCATTACTCAACAATTATTTTTCACATTAGTTATTTTTCATAATTGTTTTATCAATATATGGTTAATGGTAATGTATTACACATATTTTTAGTAGTTTCTGATAGTTGTGTTATTGGGTAGTAAGATCATAGAGCATGTTTGGAGATTGGATTTTTCATTTAAGTCTTTGAGTATTTTCTCTAGATCTTTAAATTGATATTGTATTCTTAGATTTTCATTTATTGTTTTATTTTGGTTTTGATCAATGAAATGTTAAGTTTTCATTCATTGATATAATTCATCAGAAATTGTTTTATCTGGTTAGGGATTTCTTGGTTAGTTATTTTATTCTTAATGGTAATGTTTTCCCCCACATGTATTAATTTAAATCAGATTTTATTTCCATCCTTTGGCATCATAGGGATGTCTCTTAAAGCCATGTTACATTCTAACACATTCTCATGCCAATGAGAAGTGGTGAGATGTTAGAATATGTTTTCATGTTGGAAAACATTACTGGGATGTACAAGTATGAATATGGTATAAAAGTGTACATAATTATGGATTGTGATAAATATAATTAATAATAAGAAATGGAATGATATATATAATATAATGACCAAAAAATGAATAATTCCTTGATGAGTGAAAAAAAATGAGTTTATTCGAAATGTTGGTACATTGATAATTTTTTAGGATCCTTTTCCAAGAGCTGATGGATTCATTTACCATAATTACTATGAAAATAAGGAAATATAATTACTTGGAAATTATAATTTCATTCCTTAGTTTTACGTAGTACAATATTGACTCGATATATTACAAAAATAAATTATTTTCTTAAATTATTTTTTTATCATGAAGCACTAAAATTTATTATTAATGAATCATTAAATCGATAAATGAAAGATAGGTCATTAAAATTATCTATATATATATATATATATTAAAATACCATAATTTTTATCAATAGTTAACTAACAATAAATATATTTTAAAACAAAATATTAACCACAAAATTAACATATTCCTTTTTATAAAAATTTTACCCTAAAAAGCATCCAAAAACATTCAATTCAATTTCAATTTCTAAAAATTTAAAATGAAGGTCACCAAATAAACATTATATTCTTCATACAATATAAGAAGGATATTAATTTCTTATTCCATAACAGTAAATACATTGATAACCATAAATCCATAATGAAAACAAGTTTGAGAAAAAAATATCAATTTTTCGAATATATTCTATAAATACCAACCAATTATAAACTGCCGCAAAGATACCACAAACCATAAAATCAGGAACCAATATCATGGTGAACAATAATATACAATAAAAAAATATTAATCTTTATTATACTAACAAAATTCACATATTAAGGGTTAGTTTTTCTCAATATTTTTATTTATAAAAACAAAAAAATGACATCGAGTAACTTTTCTTGGTACAATTCAACATATATTTACAAATCCAAAAATAAATGATGTTGTAGTATAATACATATACGTTTCATGATTATTATAATTAGATTACCATCAATGAAATATATTTAAAATATAAATAAATAATATAAATACACCAAAAAATTAATCATTCCACCTCAGTTGTAGTAAGAACATATAATGGAACTTGATATCTTAGATTCTTTTGAAGTAAATTGCAACAAAAATAACCCTAGAAGCCTAGACCTGATGCCATAATTTATTAAATTTGCATGGATAAAAGATAAAAATCTAAAATTCCAAATATGTTTAATGTATTTTTAATACAATATTGCAAGCATGATACCAATATTACATTGGGGAATGAAAATAATGCACAACAAATGTAAAATATCAACATCGTTAAAACAAAAGCCAAGAATTCATATTATTATCAAGGGTAAAGTAAATAAAATATGGCTGATATCAATATAAAAATAATGTTTTTTATAGTGGAATAAATAATCAATAAATAATCATAATCACATTTTTCACGGTAGAAAAATTAGTACACACAAACCATAAATATATGGATATGGAATATTAAATATGGAAAATTAAATAATTGAAGAAAATAAAAATTTAATAAAAAAATTGTGAATTAAATGAATACATAGATAATTCCATTGAAATAATATCATGGATTGTAATAAATATTGGATTTTCAATGAATCAAATTCCTAATTATTTGAAACCATGTTTCCCATGCACATGGAACCTTGAACGTGAAGATGTTTCACAAGATAGTTTACAACAAACTATGTCGAAACCCACGTGATTTGGTCGAGTGATTCATATATTTATACTACTAATGCATCATGTTGACTATTTAAAATAGTCCGCAATCAATTTTATACTAGTATAAATCCTTCGTTATTTATATTTAAAAATTTATTTACCACATAAAAAATGTTCCATATCAAATATTTTCATTTATAAGTGGATATAAATTTTTCTATATTTCCATATTTAATCCAATAACAGTCAAGGTAAAAACCATATTATAATTTTTATATAGATTAGGGAATAATATTATCCAATAAAAAAGAATATTTATATTTAAAAGAAATATAATTTCCACATAAAGTGACTAGAATAATATGATTGATTCAATAAAATGTTAAAAATTAAATAATAAAGTCATATTTCACATTAACGTAGATCATTTGGTGTTTTTTATTTAAAAACCCATTGGATACGATCATTAAAATTGATACATAAATTACAATGAATAATAATTTTTCTGTGAGATTACATTTCAATGGGGTAGTATATACCCAACATAAAAGTGAATGAGTGGTTAATAATAATAATGCCTCAATGGAATGTCCATTGGGATAAAATACATCACCATATTCTATCTTTTGGATAAATTTCAATTGAAAATGTATTTAATGATTCAAATAATCTTATTAATTTATATCCGAACTAAATTAAAATTTATAATTTCATATATGTAATTTTTTTTACCGTCTTATAATCTATTTGTTAAAAATAATTCAAATTTATCAATGTTTTTTGTGTTACTTGCATTGTTTTTTTAGAATGTTTTTACTTGTTATTTTTCATTTCAATTTAATAGATAATTATTTCACCATCTAATTAATTTTAATTATTGTGTAAATATAAAGAATATAAAGTATATATTTTTTATAAATCCACTAAATTTTGTTAATGGAAATTGAAATCATCTTTCAGAGTGATGGTAGGTCGTACGTACAATTGATCTCTATTTCCATTTTCTTATCGTAATAAAATAACTAAGGTAAAATAATATATATATATATATATATTCATTACATAATCAATAATATTCCATATAAATCACATATTTTTGTTGAAACCATATTTAATATTTTCAATTTAAAAATTAACGAATTACATCACATCGTGATGCAGTAGTCTGTCGTACACACTAATGACGTTATCATATTCCCTCAAAATGGAAATAATAATGATATGAGTTTTATAATTATTAACTACGATTAAATAAATAATATATATCATTTATATAATATATACATAATATGTTCATCATTATTACCAATCGTAAAATGTTGTAATTGAAAAATGAATGATACTGGTTCATGCAGAGGTAGTCATCCATACACATGAACAATGATTTCATAACCCATTTTATGGGACTGTGTAATGATTTTTTTCATATCCTTAACATAAAAACATCTCATTATATTTAATATAATCTTTCTTATAAAATTATTACACTAATTAATTTATGGAGGTGGAGAACGAAATATAATAAAAATTATTTTAGGAAATTATTACCTATTCTTCATCTATCTATCATACATAGGAATTAATTCCTTCCTTTTATAGATTTAATCCAAATATAATGTATTTTTTATGAGTTCTCAGATGTTATTGAGTCAACTATAATGTTTTATATGATCAAAATGGATTTTTAAGAGTGTATTAGGGGGGTGGCCTTTTATATGCGTGAAATGTGGAAAACATGTAATTTTTTAATGTGGGAAATATACACACATTGATTCCATGTCAAGTGGTCCCAATAATTAAAAAACCATATAATAGAAGTTATAAGGATCATATATTTCAATCCAATTGATTTTTTACAAGTTTCTAGGTTGATTTTCATATTAGTTTAATGATTATTCGTAGGATAAACTCTTTTTCTCTTAGTCACTGTAAATAATATTAATCACTTTCACTAATAGTTTTTGGGAAAAATAATTTACAATTATAAATAAGATTGAATCATGCTTATTAAAATATAAAATATATTTTCAGAAATTGAATCAACCTAGTTGGGATAAATTAATTTAATATAAATCCCGTAGACATGTTAAAAAAACATGGTTTCAATGTGAAACTTTTCCAGGTATTACAATGTTATTATATATATTTTAAATATAGATTTGATTCCAATGTCTTAAATTAGATTAAAATATGTATAAGATATCTATTTATTCATTAAACCCAATGATAAATATAATCTACAATTAATAAATTTTTTATATGAAAAGGGGGTTTTCAATTAAAATTGATTATTCTTCTTTATTACACAACAATTCAAAATACTCACAAAAAATACCAAAATTTCACTATATGATATTTTTGAAATTATATTTTTAAAATTGATTCATATTTTTTAAAATAAACTATAAATGTATTTAACTTTTTCTAAAATTTATTAAAATATGTTAAAAGTGCCTTTAAATAAATATAACATTTTATGAAGAATCATGGATTTGTTCTTCACTTATCTCAATAAAAAAATATTGGATGAAAAAAAATTGTTTAATATATGAAATATATAAATTACATTTATATAATCCTTTTATACTAATTAATTTAAATTATTAATAAAAAAAATTCCATAAAAATAATTTTTCTTAAAAATATTTCCTTTATATATAATTGGATATAAAATTGATTTCAAATTAATTGGTCAATAATAAATTCGATAATATATTTTATTACGTTAGTTATTCATATTAAGAAATTCAAATTTAAAATATATGAGATAATTTTCATTTTTAATAATAACATTTGTAGTATTTGATAATACATGATCTGGTGTATAACGCATGCTATAATAGAAATACATTAATGCACGTAACACAAGACAACTCAGTGTTTTGAGATTTCCAATATATAAGCGAGTTTGAATTTTTTTAAACAATTAAATACATTTTTAGGCCTCGGGATGTTATATTCCCTTAAATTATTAGTGCTTTGTGTCATACATGATCTTGAATAAAATATTATACTTTTAGAATATCTGGGTGTTACATTCTCCTCATCTTAAATAAATTTCATCTTATTAATTTGAACTCATTATAATCAATTCAAGAATTGAAATATCAAAATACAATTATTGAAAACAACACATCATGAATGGGTTAAAAATTATTCTCTTAATATTGTAGAAAGTAAATTCAAAAAATTCATAACAAATAATCTCATAAATTAGTTTCAAAATAGGATAACATAGTTAAAAATTGGAACAAGGACATTGATGAGACAAATAACACTATAATACTATGGGTAATCAATATTTAACATGTTCAATATAATCTTACCAACAAAAAATCAATATTCTATAGGCGTGAAAAGTAATATTTATATCAATAAAAATGGTGACAATAAGGAAAAAAATATGTTTCAAAAACAATTTCCCAAAAGATGAAGAATCCATTATCTCTATATGAAAGTATTCTAATATAATAATGTTATATTTTCATATTTCATAACAAAATCATATTATTTGGTTGTTTCATGTACAATTTATACATATTCAATTTGAATAGGTTGCATCCTATAGTGATGCAATGTAGTAATATATAAAATCATTTTTTAGTGATAAACCCATTTCATTTCATAAATGTTTAACCAAATGACCTTCCAAAATATCAGAATCCAAAACATTATATGGTCCCTAAATTTGTAACATTAACTTATCATTAATCCAAACATCATGATGTTTAATTATATCATCATATACCAAAGAGATAGTGATGTAATCATTAATTCTCTTCAAAAATGGTAATAAATATAATTACTATAAAATGTTATTGAAAATATGTATGATTCCATTTCTAATATGTAAAACATATATTATTAGATATATTCCATAAATCAGAAAAATTTGAAACCTCTATCAATAATGGAATGAACTATTATTTACAAAAAATTTAGTTCCATGTTATTAATTAGCATCCAATTTTCTTTATCTAAATAAATAATATATTTATATCAACATCAAGAAAATATTAATAGATTTATATCCATAAATCATATGTTTTCAACAAATTTTAACATTCCAATGATTCATTTTTCTTATTTATCATTACCATTAAATATACAATATAAAATCATTAATGAAATAATATTGTTGTAGAATCCCTATATATTTCTTAATTCTTATGATGATTATATAATAAAAAATTAATTTTGCATCATATTACACTCATAGAAATACATAGGCATATTAATAATTCCACCATAACAGTATCAATAGAATAATCCTTCCCTTGACCACTTTGTTTCTTCTGTTGTATATTCCCTTTATTTTTTGGGAATTATTATTCATAGTTCCGTATATAATTATTATCTAAAAACATCATATTTGTGTTTTCATTCTTTCATTTCCATTATTTTTCATGTTATAAATTTTCCAATCAAATATAACAAACTCACAACCTAAACAAGAATTTTCATGTTTAATTCATTCAACAGTTAATCTTATGGGAATATCCGTATTTCTATTATTTTCCTAAATCATTAATTATCTCTTCTGTTGTCTTATTCAATTAACTCCCTTTAAATTCATAATCCTTGTATAATTATTTATATATAATGATAAAACATAAAACTATTTTATTATATGAATAAAAATCTTGTGACACAAGTTTCATTTAGATTCCTAGAATAATCCATTCATGTAAACAGTTAATATTTTATTTATTGTTTTATATGTAATCTATAGAATACCTAGATAATCTTGTAATGTTAGACTCGTGCTCCTCAAAACTCACATCTTCATATTGCTTTATGCTAGGAAACAACCTATTTATCTTATTTTATTGATCATGGTAGAATTATTTGTTGAAGAATGTCTCATTAAGTATAGTTAATTCATTGAGTTCCATTTCTTATTCTTCCATAGTATTCTGGATCAAAGACACACATTTGTTATCATTTCCCTTGATACAATACAATACATATGTATCCTATTCCCATTCACTATATCCCAAATCCATCAATATCTTATCTAAAGATGTAATCTATTACTCATATACCATTGGTTCAGTTTTCCTACTCAATAATGGGGCCTCTATATCATAAATAAAATCAACATAAAAAATAGCATTATTTTAAATGATTTTCCACCTATTAATGATTATTTTACAAACTTTATTATGCTACCATAATATTTTAATATTTTTTAATGTTATATTATCAAATATATTTGATGACTCATACAACAGTCCTCTAATTGAAAATGAATATTGATAGTGCACCTATTTCAAGATTCCATCCCTAAAGAAGGGAATATACTATATATTCTCGTAGAATTTTGGACATTTTATCATTTTAAATATTGGATTATAATTAAAATAGATTCAAAAATTTATGCATAGATAATCCCATAATCATAGTTAGTGAATCATCAAGATGTTATTATATATATATTCACAAAGTATATCATTGGTTTGTGTTACCTAAAATATTGTTTCATAAATATATATTCCACGGTTTCAATTAAAATTCATATTTTACAAGCTGTAATTACCCCAACCCAGAATCCCGAATATGATTCCTTATTTTATTAAATTTTTATATATATTGTAATGAACCATAATTTCTAATGGAAATTTCATTTTTATAATTATATCATAAAATCACCTGAAAACACAACATAATGTACTACTAAGTGCTATGTGACCTTTAAACATATGTTTATCACTTCTGTTGTTGGAATTTCAAAAATACGACAAACAATGTTGCGATTAGTATGTTATTTGAAGTCCAATAAAGAATTCATAATTTTATGTGAATAATAACATAACCTTTTGAATAGTAACATAACATTATGAATAGTGATATACATTATTAAATAGTTAAATTAACTCCGATTGTAATAAAATAATATTAAAGTGAATATATGATGTGCCAATATTTCAGAACAATTAAATGAGTGTTTAAAAAATTGATTTTAATTAAATAATAAAGTAATTATTATTATAAAATTAATTTAAAAAATGTAATTAATTTTTGGATTCATCACATTGAAAAATGGTTAGGGAAATGTTTTGTGATTTTTCTATAATAAATGAATTTTTTATGAATTATAAAATCCGATAATTCACAATAAATTCTCCAAACTACATTTCAGCATAATGCATTTGTCATGGATGATGAATATGGCCATTGGATTGAAATAACATGCGTTATTTACTATCATTGTACATCGAATACTTACTATTTCTTGTATTATGTGAAAAAATGAAATTAATTAATATAATATTATGAAATCCCTACCCTCATCGACTATAAAAAACCCCTCACCGCCTCTTCTCTCCACTCCTCTCCAGCCTTGTGCCTTTCCAATATTCTACCCAAATCTATTCCCATGTTCATCCCTGCCATGTCCAATAACCCCTAGTCTCTTCAAAATACCAAAACCTCTCTCAGGGAGTGGTTCTCAATGGTGATAAACTCAAGAGGTTGTAACACTGAAGCTTCTACAGTATGCTTATATTTAAATAATGCAATAATGTGTATTGTACGCAACATCGAGTTCTAACACACCACAACCAATCAAACTAGCCATTATGAATAGTAATACCCACTTTTTGGAATTTATAAATTTTATTTTTCAAAATGGACTTCACTTTTGGATTCGGAATATTGAAATTATCCTAGGTTGAATTTTTGGTATTTTTCTGAAAAACTTCATTTTTTTATTCATAGTGAAACCACTAAGTGGTAGTTAAAAGAACTGAATTTTTCATAAAACTGAATTTTACTGCTTCTATGAGTGGAATTTTGAAAATCCAAGAGACGCGGATAATATCAAGGAGTAAAATGTGGTTCAATGAGATGAAAATAATTTTTGATGAATTGTAACTTTTTTACTTTTATTTACCATGGTTAAAAGTAAATATGGTAATTAAGGGTAAAAATGATATTAATATTAATCTAACACATGTCCTAATTCTATTGGAAAAGTTTATCTCGTCCAAAAACAACCATAGAAATAAAATATTATCATTTAGGTCCACTTGGATTAGATTAGGACATTTATTATTATTTAATTCAAAGAAGAGTTAAAATATTTAAAATCAAAGTATATTTACTAAATAATTTTTCATAAAGGGTTACACATTTGATAAATTAGATTATAAATATTTATTCAAAATATAATAATGTTTCCTACATAATGATATTTTATTTATAATTTTTAGACATTAAATATTATAGTTTATTTTTGACACAATGATGATCTAGTAGTTACCATAATAGTGAAAAATTAAAATAATTGATATTATAAATACCCAAATAAATATAACTTGAGACTTTTTATGAATTAAATTAATTTTCTAGGTTAATATGACATGTTTGGAATGCTTTAATTAACTTTTTTCGAAGTATTATTTCTGTTATGATTTTCCCAAAAATCCATTTTCCAAATAGTGTCAAAATTGACAAATAAGAGTTTTAAAATCAATTATTATATTATTAATAGATATTCAATTTCAAAAAATTCTACGGTTCGGCCAAGAGACTTATATCATGATAGTTGTATCGTTAATTGACCACTTGAGGTTCTCTTGGATGTATATAGTATGTTTATTAACTATATAATATAAAAATACAAAGTGACATGGTAGGTGTCAAACTAATTAACTAAGAGTTAAAATTAAAAGATAAGGTTAATATAATGACCCAAACCTCTCTAAATTCTATTGGTTGTGTGGTTTTAGACCCATACCCACATTGACCTTCAAATAATCTACTATGGAGTCATTATAAACCGAATATGAATTTATTATAAAATAATATTTCTAGCTTTTCCAAAGGTGCCCCTCACCCCTCTTATAAAAGGGCACTCCCCCTTCTCATTAATTAAAACCTTCAAAGCCTTTTGGTTCGGCCAAAACCTGCCAAAATACACTCTAAACTTCCATAAATAGAACCTAAGGTCCTTAGTTTGATCATAAATCCAACCTAAGGAGCCCTTTTGATCATATCAAAAGGAAAACACGAAGAAGAGGTAATGTTTTCACCACCCTTATTCAAATTCATTTATTCTCCAACTTCATCTTTCTTTGTTATTCCCATTCTAAAATAATAACTCTAGTATCTTATATATAATGTGATTTTATTATAAATATGGTACAACCATATTCATTATTCTATCCATCCTTTGAATGACATGTCACCATATGTGCGTACGGACGAACTACCGTCTCCACGAACGCGATGAGATTCATTCTCCATCATATCCATTCAAGTATAATTATCATTTGATGATTTAAAAATAATGTGTAAAGACATCATATATTTCTGGATATGAATAATATACAACCTATCCCTGAAAAATATGGCTTACATAACAAAACATATAAATGAAAATGAGTAAGTTAACACCAAAAATGAGGATAATTCTAAAATATTATTAACAAAGATATGTTAAAATATCATATATGATATCATATTAATATATATTATTCTTTTATAATATAATTACAATTATTTAACCATTATACAAGAGTTTAACCTACCCCCAACCAAGGAAAAGTATAAGGTAAGGGTTTAATTTACAATATCTTCATTATCCGAGGTTGTTTATACGTAATTATCAACTAGGACCTCTTTATCATCCACAACCATGTTTTTTAAAAATGTATTTTAAAACATTCTTACAATATTATAGAATATGGGTTAAAGTCATTTATACCCTTGATTGACTTTTTATAAGTTGTTTATAAAGGAATCTTTCCATCGTTTTCCAAACAAGGTGCTTTTTTACCTTTTCGACAAAATCAAGGTAAGAATGTTTTTTTAACTTATACTGTGGGAACAACTATTTTCAACAGTTGTAAAATATTTGATGCTTGCCTTACAAGATTATAAGGAAATTATCAATGTAAATGTTTTATTTTATAATTATGTGACTTTCAATGATTTCATAAAAAAAAGATATTTCACTCAAATAGTTTTGATTTCATCTATGTCAACATCTTTTGAAGGATTTTAAGCTTATTTGAAGTTGATTTATTATGATAAAAAACTTCCATATTATATTGATTGTTTTGTGATTTGTTTGACTATGGATGTGTTATTTTTGTACCATTCATGGTTTATGGAGAAATTATTGACATTTCGTATGCTAGTTTTAATACGAATGTTTATGTTATGTTTAAAAATGTTCATATGAAGAATGCATTGGATTTAATATGTAAAGGGTCGAGCCCGCTATAGCTCTTCGATGCATCGATAGGTCTCATGAGACAAAATAGTGTCTTGGAACAAGGCTTTGACAAAATAATATTTGTAGTCTTGGCATGAGGCCTTGGATATGTGGTTATGATAGTCTGGAATTATGAATTCCATAATTATGATAGTGGTTATTGATATTTAATGTGATTATTTGATTAGTAGAATATCCATGTGAATAATTAAATGACAATTTTTCATTATATTTTTTTCCATAATATGTTTACGTCCAAGTTTAAAAGGCGTTTTTTTAGTTATACATTTCTTTAAATATTTAGTCTTATTCATGAATGTTTCCTCTATATTTTTATACTTTCTAGGCATTTAATCTCACCCCTTTTCTCTATTTTATTTTTCCCAGGATGTTTAGAAGTAAATTATGAATGACATGCAAGGATAGTATGAGGGGATAAGAATGTGTACTATGGATACTATGCTGTTGTAGTTTTAATTTTTATGATTTAATGTAAATTCTTTATGAATATATCTAGTGTTTGAAAGGCTACTAAACTAATTGGTCTTTCGAGATTTGATCTTTCTTGTGATCATGCCAATTTTATGTAATAATGCACCGACTCTAGGTAACTAGAGTCTGTGCTTTACAGTTGGTATGAGAGGATGTTTAGTAAAAAGCTTGGAAGGTAGATTTAGATAAACATTGATTAGAGCACATAGATATAAGATGGACTTTGAGGATTAGTATAGAAGAACTTCCTAGAATTTTGGTATTGTAGAGATTTTGTGAGTTTTCTGAGAAATAGATCACTGTCTGGAAATGAGCAGGTAGAGGCGGCTATGGAATAGATGTATCTAGGGGTAAAACCCAAAAACATCACTTTAAGCTAGACTATAATGGGAACTGGTGAACGACAATGGGGATCGCTGCACTCTTGGTTACGACACTCCCGGTGGATACGCTTAGGATAACTCTCATTTTGTTTACAAATAATTATGAAGGGTTTATGAGTATATACTTCCTCAAAGAAAACATTTTTATGATTATGTATTATATCCATAAATAGTTCAATTTATGTTAAGTGTTTTATAAGTATGGAATTATGTATTTCGATTCATAAACTGATCTAGTTTATGCCATTATTTAGAAATTGCGCCTAGTGGAAGAAATGTAAACTGTATCAGTGCACATACTCTATGTAGGGATTTCCCTCCTACTGAAGATAATTATAGTGGAGATGGTGATACAACTGCTGCTGATCAACTAATCACCATACTCAGAAAACTCACTCAGGTTTTGAATAATAACCATACCTGTATGGAAAACCCTGATCCGCAGCGTGGAGGATCAATGTTAGATCGCTTCATGAGGCAACAACAACCAATTTTTCAATGGGAGTAAAAAGGCTTTGGGAAGTAGTGAAAGGGAAAAGGTTATCATGGCAGTTTACCGCCTCACAGTAGATACTGATCAATGGTGTTCATTGATTCAAAACATGAAGGAAGATGATGAAGTATCAAATATGGAATGGAGTGAGTTCAATGATATTTTGTTAGAAAAATACTTTCCTCGTGACCATCGAGCAGATATGGAAAGGAAATTTCTGAGTCTGAGCCAAAAGGAAGAAGCGATTGTCGCAAATTCTGAGGCTTAAATTACAAGGTTATCAAGGTATGCTGGAGATTATATATGTAACCCAAGATGTAAGATCGTTCGTTTATTTGATGGGTTAAAACCATTTTTTGTCGAGCATTAGTCACACAATCCTTCTCGTCGTACGAAGACATTGTCTCATGTGCTATCAAGATATAAAAAGAATTATATAAGTCATATGAATTTATAGAAAAGAAAGAGAAGAAGAGATATGCTGATCAATATGGGAATGGAAATAAAGGGAATAAGGGAAATGTTGAATGTCCATCCTGCAGTAAATATTGTAAGAAACACCCTGGTACTTGCTTAAAATGAATGGGAGTCTGTTACAAGTGTGGTGAAAAAGGACACCAAGCTCATGATTGCAAAGGGAAGAAGGAAGCTACTGATGTTCAATGCTACAATTGTAGGGAGATGGTACATTATGAAAATGAATGTCCTAAGCGTCAGGGGAACTTACATATGAAAAGGCCAAGGGATCATGTCCAAGCTTATGCTATCACTACTGTTGATGTAGATGCTCCGAAAGACGTGGTGGCAGGTAATTTAATGGTTTACTCATGTTTAGAAAATGCATTATTTGATTCTGGATCATCGCATTGTTTGATATCTTCCCAGTTTGTTAAGAAAATTAGATATTTCCAATTTTATTTAACAAGGGAGTTTTCAGTTAAAACTCTTAAGGGAAGTATCATTGTGAAAACTTTTTGTGAATCAGCCCCATTAGAACACATAGATGTTCATTATCCACTGATCTCATCGTCATACCTATGATTGAGTTTGATATAATCCGCGGTATGGATTGGCCTTCGGACCATGATGCGATGATTTATTGTAAGAAGAAGGTGGTTACGATTTTTGATGATGATGACAAGGAACACCTTATATTTATCGCAGAATCGTCACCACCTAATTCTTATCTAGATCTACCCCCAGTATCTGAACTAAATTCAATTATTGGAGAGGAAGAGGATGGAATTACAGTGGGTGAGGAATGGAATGATCAAATATAGGATGTACCTATTGTGAAATAATATGTAGATGTGTTTCCGAAAGATTTACCTGGACATCCACCAGAACAAGAAGTTGAGTTTTAAATTGATTAAATTTATAGATAGAAGCCTATATCGAAGAACCCTTATAGAATGGCCACTATAGAATTAGTTGAACAAATAAACAACTAGATGAATTGAGTAATAAGTTATTTATTCGCCCTAGTGATTCTCCATGGGTAGCCCCTGTTCATTTTTTGAAAAAAAGATGGATCTATAAGGTTATGTATCGATAATAGGGAGATCAATGTTATAACAATAAATAACAAGTATCCATTACCTCGCATTGATGATTTATTTGACCAACTACTTGGATCTCAATACTTTTCAAAGTTGGAACTTTGATATGGATACCATCAGTTTTGTGTGAAGAAGGAATACATTCTGAAGACAGCATTTCGAATAAGGTACGGGCATTACGAGTTTACAATAATGCCTTTTAGATTGACTAATGGGCCCTATGTATTCATGGATCTGATGAAAAGAGTTTTCAAGGAATATCTCGATGAATTTGTGGTGGTATTTATTGATGATATCAGGGTATACTAAAAAATCTATGAAGATCATGAAAATCACTTGAGCATTATCCTAATTACTCTGAGAAGACATGAATTATATGGGATGTTTAGGAAGTGTGAATTCTAGATTCAGGAGATTTCTTTTCCTGACCATATTTTCTGTAAATATGGAATCTCTGTTGATCTATCTATGACCAATGCAATCAAATAATGGCCTGTACCGACGAGTATAACTGAGGTACATAGTTTTATTGGTTTATAAGGTTATTTTCTATGTTTCGTCTTGAATTTTGCCTGGCTATCTATCCCATTTACAATGCTCACACGTAGAGGGGTTAAATCTGTTTGAAAAAAGAGTGTGGAGAATGTTTTGAAGAACTGAAGAGAAAATTATTCAATGCACCTATATTGACTCTACCATCGAGAAATAATGGGTTCGTTATTTTAGTGATGCATAGAAGAAACGAATTGGTTGTGTCCTTATGCAGAATGATAGGGTTATTGCCTATGCATCACGATAGATGAAAATTTATGAACAAAACTATCACACTCATGATCTTGAGTGAGCAGTTGTGATATGAGCTTTGAAGATATGGAGGCACTAGCTCTATGGTGAAAAATGTGAAATTTATAATGATCAAAAGAGTTTGAAGTATATTTTCTCACAAAAAGAACTCAACATGAGGAAAAGGAGATTGCTTGAATTACTCAAGGATTATGATTGTACGATACACTACTACCCGGGGAAAGAAAACAAGGTGGAAGATGCTTTGAGAAGAAAAGAACATGGTGTTTTGAACAATATGAGAATTGAAAGGGATCCAATTTTCATGGATCTAGTGATGGTGGACCTGGGAATAACCAGGGAAGGTACATCATCAATGCATTTTCAAATGGTTTCCAAAGCATCATTACTAGAAAGGATTAAGAGTTCTCAGACAGATGATGAGGAATTTCAAAAGAAGATTACAGCTGTGAATGATCGGAGATTGAGTGTCTTTGTGTATGTAGAAGGAATTTTGTAATTCGGGAAGAGACTTTGTGTTCCTGATATACCTTATTTAAAAAAGGAATTGTTGGATGATGCTCATAGTTACAATTTCTCTATCAACCCTAGGAGCTTGAAAATGTATAGAGATTTTAAGGAACATTTTTTGTGGGACAACATGAAGAGAGAGATTGTTGATTTTGTGTCATGATGTATCGTTTGTCAACAAGTGATAGCTGGAAGGCAACAACCTGGAGGAGTCATGCATCCTCTTCCCATACCAGACAGGAAATGGGACAATATTATGATGGAATTTGTCATGGGACTACCAAAGACTCCTAGAAGGAATGATGCAATATGGGTTATTGTTGATCGTCTTACCAAGTCAACTCATTTTCATGCTATATGGGAATATTTACCACTTGAACGACTAGAAAGACTATATATTAATGAAGTTGTGTGACTTCATGGAGTACCCCTATCGATTTTTTCTGATCATGATCCCTGTTTTACATCAAGATTCTGGAAAATTCTTTAGAAAGCCTTGGATAATGAACTTCATTTGAGCACTGCCTACCACCCTCAAATAGATGGACAATCAGAAATAACTATTCAAACCTTAGGAGACATGTTGAGATCCTACTCACTTGACTTTCAGGGTATGTGTGATCAATATTAACCTCTGGTAGAATTTTCCTATAACAATAGATTCCATTCGAGTATTCAGATGGCACTGTATGAAGCGTTATATGGAAATAGATGTCGCACACCATCCTATTGTGATGAATATGGTGAAATAAAACATGTTGGACCAGAACTGGTGGAGGAAACGATGGAAAAGGTGAAGGTAATCCCAAACCATATCAAAGTAGCTCAAAGTAGGCCGAAGAGCTATGCCGATAATCGAATTATGGATTAGGAATTTCAAGTCAGTAATCATGTTTTCCTTAAGATATCTCTATGGAAGGGAGTCATACGTTTTGGTAAGAAAGGTAAATTGAGTCCCAGGTACATCGAACCTGTCGAACTTCTAGAACGAATTGGGGCTATAGCTTATTGTTTGGAAATGCCGCCAAATCTCTCCAAAGTTCATGATGTGTTCCTCGTATCACTATTGAGGAAATATATGCCTGACCCAACGCATGTACTCACCTATGAGGAATTAGAACTGGAACCCGATCTGTTTTATTGAGAAGAGCCCGTCAAGATTCTTGATATGAGAGAACAAGTACTGAGAAATCAGACGACTTGTCCGGTAAAAGTCTTGTGGAGAAAGCATAAGATGGAAGAGGCAACATGGGATCCCGAGGAACATATGATGAAGAACCACTCGAGTATTTTCATGCGGTAGTATTCTAGAAATTTCGAAGACAAAATTTTTTAATGGAGGGGAGAATGTAACACCCCAAGCTTCTACGGTACACATCTCTTTGAATAATGCAATAGCGTGTGTTGTATTCTACATTGAGTTCTAACACACCACATCCAATCAAACTAGCCGTTATGAATATTAATACGCACTTTTTGAAATTTATAAATTTTATTTTTCAAAATTGACATCATTTTTGGATTCGGAATATCGAAATTATCCTAGGGAGAATTTTTTTTATTTTAATGAAATAATTCTTTTTTTTGATGAATAGTGAAACCACTAAGTTGTAGTTAAAAAAACTGAATTTTTCATAAAACATAATTTTCCCGCATTTCTGAGTGGAATTTAAAAAATCCAAGAGACATGGTTAATATCAAGGAGTAAAATGTGGTTAAATGAGATGAAAATTATTGTTGGTGAATAGTAACTTTTTACTCTAATTTGCCACAGTTTAAAGTAAATAGGGTAATTAAGGGTAAAAATGATATTAATATTACCCTAACACATATTCTAATTCTATTGGACAACTGTATCTCAACCAAAATCAACCTTAGGAATAAAATATTATCATTTATGTCCACTTGAATTAGATTAGGACATTTATTATTATTTAATTCAAAGAAGAGTTAAAAGAGTTAAAATCAAAGTTTATTTACTAAAACATTTCTAATGTAGGGTTACACATAAGATAAATTAGATTATAAATATTCATTATAAAGATAACAAGATTTCATACATAATGGTATTTTAATTATAATTTTTAGACATTACATAATTTAATTCATTTCTGACAAAATTATGATGCAGTGATTACCATTATAGTGAAAATTAAAATAATTGATATTATAAATACCGAAATACATATAATTTGAGTCTTTTTATGAATTAAATTAATTTTATAGGTCAATATGACATGTTATTAATGATTTAATTAACTTTTTTATAAATAATCATTCTGTTATGATTTTCCCAAAAATCAATTTTCCAAATAGTGTCAAAAATGACTTAAAAGAGTTTTTTTTAAATAATATATTATTAATTGATATTCAATTTCCAAAAATCTAAGGTTTGGCAAAGAGACTTATATCATGATAGGTGTATTATTAGTGGACCACATGGGGTTCTCTTAGATGTATATAGTAAGTTTATTAACTATATAATATAAAAATACAAAGTGACATGGTACGTGTCAAACTAATTAACTAAGAGTTAAAACTAAAAGATAAGGATAATATAATGACCTAGACCTGTCTAAATTATATTGGTTGAGTGGTTTTAGACCCATCCCCACCTATACCTTTAAATAATCCACATTATAGCTATTAGAAACCGAATATGAATTTATTATAAAATAATATTTCTAGCTTTTTCAAAGGTTCCCCTCACACCTCTTATAAAAGGGCACTTCCCCTTCTCATTAATTCACACCTTCAAAGCATTTTGGATCAGCCAAACCATTCCCAAATACTCTCTAATCTTCCCTCACTACAACCTAGAGGTCTTATTTTGATCGGAATGCCAACCTATGGAGCCCTTTTGACCAATCAAAATGAAGAACACGAAGAAGATGTAATGTTTTTACCACCCTCTTTCAAATTCATTTCAACGTCAACATCTTCATTCATTGTTATTACCATTATAAAATAATAAATCCAGTATCTTATATTTATTGTGATATTATTATAAATATGGTACAACCATATTCAGTATTCTATCCATCCATTGAATGAAATGTCACCATACGTGCGTATGTACAGACTACTGTCTCCACGAACGCGATGAGATTCATTCTCCATCGTAACCATTCAAGTATAATTATCATTTTATGATTTAAAAATAATTTTTAAGTACTTTATATCATTCTGGATATGAATAAGATATATCCTATCCATTATAAACATGGATTACATAACAAAACATATAAAATAAAATGAGTATCTTAACACCCAAAATGACAATAATTCTAAAATATTATTAACAAATAAATGTTAAAAGATCATATATGATTTTATATTAATATATATGATTCTTGAATAATTTAATAACAATTATTTCGCCATTCTACAGTATATAATCCTACCCCCAACCAAGTAAAATACAATGTAAGGGTTTATTTCACAATCTCTTCATTATCCGAGGTTGTTTATATGTAATTATCTACTGGGACATCATTATCATCCACATCCATTTTTCTTAAAATGTATTTGAAAAAATTATTACTTTTTTACAGAATATGGTATAAAGTCATGTATACCCTTTTTTTACTTTTTATCTGATGTTTATAATCGAATCATTCCATCGTTTTCCAAAACAAGGTGTTTTTTAACCATTTCGACAAAATTAAGGTAGGAATGTTTTTTTAACTTATATGGCGGGTGAAGCTATTTTCCACCATTATAAAATCTTCGAATCATCCCTTATATGTTTAAAAGAAAATTTTCAAAGTAAATGATTTATTTTATAATTATGTGAATTTTAAACAATTTAAAAATAGGGATATTTCTGTCAAATAGTTTTGATTTCATCTATGTCAACATTGATTGATGGATTTTAAGCTTATTTGAAGTTGATTAATTATGATACAAAACTTCCATATTGTATTAAAGGGTTTTTTGATTTTTTTGACTGTGGATGTGTTATTTTTATACCATTCATGGTTTATGGAGAAAGTTTTAAATTTCATATGCTAGTTTTAATATGAATGTTTATGTTATGTTTAAACATGTTCATATGAGGAATGCATTGGACTTAATAAGTTACAGGTAGATCCCAGTATAGCTCATCGATGCATCGGTAGGTCTAATGAGACAAACTAGAGTCTTGGCACAAGGCCTTGACAAAATATTATTGGTAGTCTTGGCACGAGGCCTTTGCTATATGGTTATGATAGTGTGGCATTATGCATTCCATCATTATGAAAGTGGTTATTGGTATTGCATGTGATTATTCGATTAGTAGAATATCCATGTGAATAAGTAAATGGTATTATATTTTTTTGTTTTTTCCATACTATGTTGAAGTTCATGTTTAAAAGGCTTTTGTTCTAGTTATACATTTCCTTAAATATTTATTCTTATTTATGAATGTTTCCACTATATTTTTTTCCTTACTGGGCATTTGAGCTCACCCCTTTTCTATTTTTATTTGTCATAGGATTTGAAGAAGGAAATTATGAATGACATGCAGGGACATTATGAGGGGATAAGAGTGTGGACTATGGAGAATATGTTGTTGTAGTTTTCATTTTTATGATGTAATGTAAAAAATTATGAATATATATAGTGTTTCCAAGGCTACTAAACTAATCAGTCTTTCAAGATTTGATCTTTCTTGTGATCATGCCAATGGTATGTAATAATGCACCGAATCTGGGTAACTGGGGTCGGGGCATTACAGTGGTAAATTCCTCTATCCATTTATTTTAATTAATTTATGTTCTTTAAATTTCTTGTTTCATTCCTCAAATCCCTTCACCAAAATGCTATGATAATTATAGTAACATAAATGTACTGGTATTATGTTATTCTAATGGGATATTTAATTACAATCTCCCTTTTCCCCATATTTAATTTGATAGAAATGACAACACCGTTTGGGATGTATAAAATTAGGACATTCTAGGACAAAAGTTTATCAATTTATATAATCATCAAAAAGACTGGTCATGATACCATTTATTTTATTATTGTACCATGTTTTTTTATATTTAAAATATAATTTTTATTTTTCTTCAATACTTTGGAACAAATGGTATTAATTTATAAATCAAAACATTTTCATTGTCTTCAAACACACCGATTAAACAAAAACAGTTATCACTAAGGTTTTATATAATAACTCATCTTAAATCACAATATCCAAATGAATTTTTATATCCATGTAATCTCTATGAAGATGTCTAATAACATAGACCTTAAATTCTAGACAACCCCTTTCATCTTACTTGTTTATCTGAACATGAATATATTTGAACTGATCATTAAAACCATGTAAGAAAATCGACTAGGAAAAAATTGTAATTGAATCTAATAACCAATAAAATGTTTATTAATTAACTCAAAATTATTATAGTAATTATTATACATATAGAATAGTTTTTTGGAGTTATTAATTAATAATCATTTTTTTATTATGGCCATTATGTTCATGCAATGTTCCCCATCAGATTTACCGTTAGAGATCCTCTCAATTTCACTTTTATTCAAGATATTCATCTACATTATTCCCTTTTATATCTAATTCCTAAATATGACTTTTGATTAAAGGTCACCCCCATATTGTACTCATGATTTTTAAAATATGATAAATCATTTCCTCTCTCATTAATACTGTAACGACCCGTCCTCGGGGCCTGGGCCGTGACTACCCCAAGCCCGCCTTCCATACGCCAGGGGCTGGCGACTAGCACCAAGGCGTAATTCCCGATAAAAAGTGAAGGAATTGCCTTTGTAATGTAAAAGAACACCACAGAGCAAGAAAGCAGAAGTAAACACTAAGTAAAAACTGGGTACAATAGTATGTGTGGGAAAGTATGTGGGCCAAAATACAAACCCAACCTGAAATTAAAGTATAACTAGATGGAAAGTACATCAACTGTAAGTATAGATGCATCGTCGGTCCGTCACTGGAATCCCCACATGATGGGTGGGTATAGATAGTCTCCATAGCTCCATGGGTCTAGTCGTTCGCTCCGTGTACATCCCGCCCAGTGGTCCACCTCCCGGTACTGACTCGCTCCAGAAGCCTCAGCCACGATCAGCGCTGTCCGTCGTCTGCATTCAACACAACGTAGTGCAGACATAGCCCGTGTAAGGGTGAGTATACGCTACTCATTAGGGACCCTCAGACCCCCGATGGTCTCCCAAAATAAAAAAAGGATAATCCAAAAAGGAAAGATACAATCAAGAAATAACATTCGACACTACATAGGTATATTTCCATACATATACCGAAGTCATCCATTCCAGATCAGCTCCAACATTCGAGCCCAAGTACAACTCAGTACACACAATAAAACATAACATGTTCCACATAGGAATTCACAACCCAATCCACACAAGAAATCATAATGTATTCCACACAGGATATCAAGTCAATCTTATCAATGATAAGATTTAAAGTCAAGACTCAGCTCACATAGGTATACTTCATTGTATGATGATAGAGATGATCAGGTGTAGCCACTGATTCGTCTAAGTCGTCAGACCCACATAGGATTGATATGTACTAACCCCCTCAATGACCCACAGAGGATCGATAAGTACTAACACCTGCAATGACCCACAAAGGATTGATAGTTACTAACCCCCTCAATGACCCACAAATGATCGATAGGTAATAAACCCCCCAATGCCCCATAGAGGATCTGAAACACATAGGATCGGTATGCGCTGGACCACACAAGACCACTGAGCGCTGACCCACATAGGATCTGAACCACACAGGATCAGTAGCACTAATCCACATAGGATCACTGAGTGTTGTAGTCGTCGATGTCGCATCCACGGATGATTTCTGTACAGTTGTCATCGTCGTCGCTATCGCAGCCAGTTCTAGGGTTCCCGCACACAACAAGCTCGTTCAGGGAGGGTCCGCTCCATGATCCAAAGGGTTGATACATAAACTGACACTATGTTTGGATTTGATGTATCCAAAAGTTCTATATCGTCAAAACGAACTCAACGTGACAAACAGTGCGTCAATCGGATGCCCGGTCTGAGAGTTAATGGCATTTTCGTCCTAGGGGCCCAGTTGGCTTTTAAGTCAAATCAAACACGACCGCACTCCATCTACATCCAAACCTCAGGAGAAGTAATCCAAAAGGTCTGTCTCACAAATAGGAATCCATCAAAGTCGATGGCACATCAATCGGACGTCCGAAGCTCATGTTATAAGCATTTCTGCTCCGAGGGCCCGGTTGGTTTCGTGTCCGTACCAACCCGGACGAACCCAAAGTTTTCCAAAACCTTGAGTGTAATATACCGAAACGACCATCTCGATCAAAGGATCGCATCGCAACTAACTTGGCATCAATTGGAGGTCCGTAGCACATGTTATGGGTGTTTGAATGGATCTATCCGAAAAAAGGGGGTTGGGGTCCGGTCCGACCCGACCCGATCCTCCCCGGGGTCTGCCCGAATCGGGTCCACCCGAACCAAGTCTGGGTCCGGCCCATTTGTGCGTGGCCCGAACCAGCTGGTGCGGCACGGCCCAGCCTATGCGGCCCGCATGGCCTGCTTGGCTGGCCGAGCTGAGCAGAACAGGGGGGCACGCTGCCCCCCGGATTGACAAACACGGCCCCCACGTGGGGGGGGGGGGTGCTCCTGTAGCCAGACAGGGGTTACGACCCCCGACCTTCATGGTAACCGGCCAGCTTGGTCAGCCGGTGGGTCACCGTGGGACACCCTACGGGTCCCTCCTCCTTGCTCTGGCGGCCGGAAGCCAGCCGCCGCTCCCCTGCACCACCGCGGCAATAGACCGCGGCCTTGTCCGATCGCCGCGGCGCGATGTCGCCATGTCCCTCCGCTGCGGCCCTGCTCTGGTCGCAGCCTCTTAGAGGTTATTAGGCACAGCACGATGGCGCTATGGCTTTTTTCGACTTCAACAAATCGGCGTGACAGCGCCACGCTTCTACGCCCATACTTCTCTATTTCTGCGTGGTGCAACGGCACCACGCTGCCTTGCACGTGCAGCAACAAAATCAAGCATCAAGGGGGGAGGAGGGTCGGCTGTGTTCATGCGGTCCAACCTCCTCCCGTTATTACGATAACAGGCTTCTAAATTAGGAAACGATGAATGGAGACGAGAGTATTCACGAAGAACAAATTAACCCCTACTTGATAACGAGATGATGTTCGAGGTGCGTTACGGAAATTGGTGTCACGGGGTGAGGTTCCGTACACGCTTGACAGAGATCATCCAATGTGGAGTGACGTCTCACACATGCTGCAGAGAGTCGTAGAAAGGCATTTCGTCTTTCTTTGGTGTCAGCATTCTTCGTCGGAGTGTGGCGTTCTTTGTGTTCTTCAACGTGGAAGATAAACTTCTTCATAGGAATGATTTCACCCTCTCTCAAAAACCCAACACAACAAAACAAACCCCAAAATAAAATAAGTGTTATGCTTATTTTATTATAACATGCCATGCATTTAAATTTTTAAAATTCAAAAGCATAACTAACAAATTAAAAATAATCACTTGCATGATTTAATATCAAAGGATGTCACATCATTTATTACAAGGGGGTTTTAAGGGAAAGAGTTATGGGGGGCTAAGGAATTTGAAGGAGTGGAGTTCTTGTGGGCCCCAACTCACCATAAATCCTCTCGGGGAAGTTTAGAACATTAGTGGGTCCCACTCCAACCACTTAGCTGAGGTTAAACTACATTTAAAAAAATTAAATTGGTTGCACCATTTTATTTTATTCTTTACTTAACCCAAAATTTTAATAAACTCACCTGAGAAAACTCAACTCTGGAAAAGGTGTTCCTAAGAAATTACTGGTGCTGCGGTTTAATCAGTTCCCTCAGATTTCAATTTCGAGCACCGGATCAAAAGTTAAAAAAACAGCTCGTTCGTTCACTGAACGTACCCGAGCTATACATCGGAAATTTATTTCGAGCTCACCGGGCCTCAGAATCAGGTGTTGTCAAAAAATGTGTTCTTGTAAAATCCCAAAGAAAATTAAGAAAAAATTTCCATTGAATTTTATGGGACTTTACATTACTCCTACCTCAGGGATTTACATCCACATAAAGATAAATCATAAAAAAGGGAAACAAATGTGGGTACTGTGCACGTATCTGAGCCTCCTCCTCCCAAGTGCTCAAATGGAGGTTCTCGTGCGGCCATCTGATGCGAACTAGAGGAATCGACCATCCACATAGGACCCGCTCTTGTTGATATTCGATCTCCATTGGGACCTCTGAAAAATCACCCTGTCATCAATGTCCAGCTCCCCATGGCCAATGATATGCGTCAGGTCATGCACGTATCTCCTCAGATGAGATACATGGAAGCCATCGTGCACCCGGTGCAACTGAGGTGGTAGAGCCAAGCAATAAGCCACCACGTCAATCCTGCTGAGGACCTGGAATGGTCTGATGAATCCCATAGACAACTTGCATCCTCAGCCAAATCTCCATAATCCACGTCGAGGTGAGACCCACAAGAAGATGTGGTCACCATCATCGAACTCTAGTGGTCTCTGCCTCCTGTCAGCATAAGACTTCTTCCGGCTCTGCGCTGTCCTCATCCACTCCTAGATGACCTGGACCTTTCCGTTGTGGCCTGGACCATCTCCGGTCCCACAAGTGCTGACTCCCCAGGGTCTTTCCAGCATAGAGGTGATCTGTATGGTCGGTTGTAAAACAAATCATATGGTGTCATCCCGATGGTGGAGTGGTAGATGTTGTTGTATGCGAACTCCACCTTGGGTAGGTGGTCCTCCTAGCTGCGACCAAAGTAGAGGACACATGCACGGATCATGTCCTCGAGATTCTGAATGGTCCTCTCCGTTTGACCATCTGTATGAGGGTGAAAGGCGGTGCTCAGATGTAGCGGCGCCCCCAATACCTCCTCCAACCCCTTCCAAATCCAGGACGTAATGCGATCATTTTGATCGGAGACGATATATGATGGAACACCATGAAGCCGTAAGATCTCCTGAACGTAGAGGCATCCCAATCTCTCCACAGAGCCCTGCTCTCTGATGTGTAAGAAGTGGGCCGACCTGGTGAGTTTGTCGACAATCACCCAAATGTATTCGTGACCTCTGGAAGTGCATGGAAGTCCAGTCACGAAGTCCATAGATATCTCATCCCACTCCCACTCCGGGTCCTCCAAGGGTTGTACGAAGCCTGCTGGTACCTGGTGCTCCACCTTCACCTGCTGGCAGGTGAGGCATCAAGAAACGAACTCAGCCACATCCTTCTTCATACACGGCCACCAGTGCTGTTGTCTAAGATCCAGGTACATCTTTTCCACTCTTGGATGTAACACTGAAGGAGATGTGTGGAGCTCCCTATGCACATTCTCATGTAAAGCTGCTGGTACCATGGTACTTCCTCTGAAAAGGATGATGTTCTCTTCTCCCACAGAGAATCCATCAAGTGTCTGTCCTAAGTATATATGTGCACGCCGCGTCTCATAGTCAATGTCCCCATGATGTTCCTCTCTGACCCGCTGAAGAAGTGGAGGAGTGACTGTGAGTGACTATATAAAGGCTGCTCTATCCATGATGGGTAAAATAATTAAGGTAGTAAAATTCTTAATCCTTTCTCAAATTATTTCTCATCCATCCATGATGGGTAAAATAAAGGATGATTAAAGAAACGATGTGGAAATTATGAAAATGGTGGAAGCTATTAAATATTGTAAATCCTCTTAGTTCTTGATTGATGAGGTGGGAGTTGTATGATTTGGGTCACAATTATTTTCACCATCTAATCCGGAGATAACTTTTGAGCTATTGAATGATACCCATAGCTCAACCTTCTCTATCCACCTAGGGATCATAATGATTTATTGAGATCTTAGAGAAAACTATTGGTTGGACAATATGAATAGAGATATTACTGAATATATATCAATGTTCATAGAATGCCACAAAATTAAGGATGATAGGAAAAAGTACAATGGGATGATGCAACCACTACCCATACCAACATGGATGTGAGAGAACATTACCATGTACATTATCGCTGGAAATCCAAGGACATCCAGACTAAAAAATGATATATGTGTTCTTGTGGATCGAATAACAAAGAAATATCAATTTATCACAATCTAAGAGGACTTTTAATTGAATAAATTTGAATGGATTTACATAAATAATGTTGTAAGGCTGCATGGATTATGACTATCTAATGTATCTGATCATGATACTAGATTCACCTCGATGTTCTGGAAAAGTCTCCAATATACTCTAACCACAATACAAAACTTTTGTACGGACAATCATCCTCACACTATTGGAAAATCTAATATGACTATTCATACACTCGAAGATATGTTGAGGTCCTATTATATTGAATTAAAAGGAATATGGGAGCAACACCTTCAACATGCTGAGTTCTCTTAAAACAAAAGTTTCTAGCAGAGCATCAAAATCAAACCATATGAACCCCTTTATGGGAAAAGGTTTAGAACACCAGCAATTTTGGATGAAGTCAGTGAACATAAGTTTCTAGGACCCAAAATGGTCAATGAAATGGTTGAGAATGTGAAAAACATTATGAAAAATATTAATGAATCCCAATGATGACATAAAAGTAGTGCATATAATCATAGATGAGACCTTGAGTTCCATGTTGGAGACAGGGTATTTTAATGCATATTATTGTGGAATATGGTCCAACTGTTTGGAAAGAAATGGAATTCAAGTACTTTGTATATCCGTGCCTTTGATATTCCTGGTCATGTCAGGGCTATGGACTATCTACTAGAACTTTCACCTAACATGGACAATGATCATGAATCCTTTAAGGTATCCCCCTTAAATAAGTACATACAAGATCTGTAACATGTACTCTCTTTAGATGTGGTACAATTGGTGGATGATATTTCTTATGAGGAGCAGCCAGTGAGGATCTTGTATTGTATAGATAAATTTCTATGTAATAATACTACTCGATTGATCAATGTATTGTGGTAGAACCATAAATACAAAGTGGAAACATGGGAATTGGTGGAGGTAATGAAGGAAAATTACCCACACCTATTTATGTCCGAGATTTTAAAACGTGATTTCTAGGGTGAATTTTTTCTTAAGGGTGGAAGAATGTAATGACCCAATGTTTTTAATATAAATTTTATTCATGAAAATATGCAGTACAATTACATGAAAAGTCAATTCAATGAATTTCAATGTGCTATTTTACCTTTAATCATATGTTTTTCACTTATGTGTTAGGAATTTCAAAAATATGAAATGCACAGTAGCAATTAGTGTGTTATTTTGAGTCATATAAAAAAAAATTAATAGTAAACAATCATTATGAATTGTAAAATAGACTTATGAATCATGAAATACCCTAATTTATAGTAACCTTTCCTATGATAGTATAAATGTAATATTGAATTGAAATTGTGATGGACCTATATTTTAGAATAAGTAAATGAATGTTTTAGAACTTTTTTTCCTAATAAATTATTGACTTATGTTAATATTAAATTAAATATACCTAAGAAATTATTTTTGAAAAATGGAATTCATTTTTGGATTAAACACGTAAACTAATGGTTATGGTTAATTTTTTGGGGTTTTTTAAATACATAATTTTTTTATAAATTGTAAAATATGAAAATTCACAATAAATGCTAAAAAACTATATTTCTGCATCATATTTGAGTGATGTATCATGAAAATGGCCATTGGGATGAACTAAGTTAGATTTATTACAATTATTGTTCATTTAATAATTATTATTTCTTATCGTGTGATGAAATAATAAATTAATGATTATAATATTATGAAAACCCTCCTAGAATCCATTATAACCCCATAAACCATATTCTCTCCACTCCCCATCAATTTTTCATTGCTGATACTCAACTAAAATATCTCCCCACTATCATCCTCGATGTTGAACAGCCCCTAGTATCATCAAAAAACCGAAACCTCTTCCCTTAATATGTTCTCAATGGTGATTAACTCATGTGGTAAATTCCACTTTCCAATTGTTATATTTCTTTTATGTTGTTTTATTTTTTTGTTTCTTTATACACATAACTTCACCCAAATTGTATGTTAACACTAATAAATTACAATTACTAGAATTTTTTTTATGTGAATGGGATATTTCGTTATCATCTCTTCTATCCCCGACTTTTATTTGAATGATATGAAAACACTGTTTGTGATGTGTTAAATTATCACATTCAAGGGAATCAATTTATCAATTTCTGTTAGCATCTCTAATAATGGTCATGGAACCATTTTGGTTATGGTTTAACCATAAAATTATATATTTAAAATATATCTGTTAAGGTTCTGTAATCCTTTTGTACAAACATTTATTTGTTATAAAGAAAAGCATATTTATTGTAATCAAACACACATATTAGCAAAAACGAGTATCACTAAGGTTTTATATAATAAATCATCATCACTCTAAATTACTGAGTGAATTTATATAACCATTAATATCCTAGATGTTAACTAATAGAATAAAAATTCAATTATGGACAACCTAATTTAACTTACATGTTTATTAGAACATGAATTTAAGTGAATATATCTTTAAATCCCAGTAAGCAAAGAGACCCAAAAAATATTAAATTGAACCTCAAAACCAATAAAATGGTCAAAAATAAATTTAAATAATTATAATAAATATTATAAATATACAAGTGGTTCTTTTTTTATAAATTTATAAACCTATTTTTATTAATCAGTTTATTATGTTGAAAATAATTTCACCAACAGATTTAATGTATGAGATCCTCTCGGTTTCACATTTTTTCAGGATTGTACTCTATGTTGTACCTTTTTTGAAATCCTAGTGATAGGGTATGATTATTCACCTCCACATACTTTCCACATGAATTATAAAATATTTGAAATCTAACTAACTCTCATTAATCTCTCTTATGTACACATGAAATCATGTGGATAATCCGTAAGGAATTCCAACCGAACAACCTTTATTCCTTTGGGTTTCTCTATAATTCTTTTCATCCAAATGAATTTTTAATTTATATATATATATATAACAACTAAATTATATTCATATTCCGCAAAATAATGTTTCATGATACATCTCTCATTCTATTTCAAGGATATACATGCTTTTAAGATATTCTCTCCTCGATACTTCAATGTAAGAGAACTCGTTTTAAGGGAACATCCCAATTTTTTACAAGAATTTCATGTCCACAATATCGTCTATTTTAAGACATAATTTCATTTATAATATCATTATTTATATTATTAAAACCTTCTTGGTTATCTTTTTCTTTTATATAAATGATTGTTCACTTTTATATTTTAAATGGTCTTTTGTGTTTTCCTTAAAACCTTACTAAAAGGTTTTATTGATATGAATTTACTAAATACTCATAATACATGTTGTCACATATATTTAAAATAACATAAAATGATATATGTATATTTTAACATATTATTATACATTTATGTTTTAATTCATTTCCCTCATTGAGACTTATATGATACAACCATTAATTATGCATTGTAACATAAATATAATACCCATTTCTCTAAATGTGTTCCCTAACAATTATGTATGATTGAATTGTGTATGATTGTTTATGTGGACAAAATATTAATGAACACGTTGTAATTGGTGATCATAGATTGAATTTTAGGCATTGGTTAGTGATAAATCTCATGAGATATTATGTGCAATGGTCTTGTCAGTTAGCTTTGGCTCATACTATTATGGGAAATTAGATTGGCGGTTAGACATGGCATATAAAACTATGGGAAATTATATTGGAAGTTACCCTTGACTCAATGTAAATACATTTTTTGGGTTTCTTCCACACATGTATTATTTCATGTCTATATGATCCCTTGTATATATTTTTTGATTCTATATATACCATGATTTTGATATCATTATGTCATGCATCCTAACTCTTGTTCAAAATATTTATTCTTATGTTTGTACCCTTAATATGAATTTTTTATAACATTTTTGTTCATTTGATCTCTAGGGTACCCTATGATGATGTAAGGGATCAAAGGATGTTTGGAGATTTTTTTTATATTAATTAAAGGTGTTTTTTAACACCATTTATTATGTTTTATGTTTTATGTACCTATTATTAAAATACCCTAGACTTTAATATACATGTATTGTAATCTGATTTATTATTATGATAAAAATTATTAAATGATATATTTAAAAAGGTAGGGTCACTATAGATATAGGATTCAAATTATTAATTACGAGATAGTATTGAATTTTTTGGAAGGCTACATTAAATACAAAATACCCCTATTACTTTGGCAAATGAAAACTAATCATAACAAATAATAAATCTCAACATCCTTTATACTCATTCCATGAATTAAATTTCGTATAGTTGTGAAAGGAAACAAAATATTGTTGAAATCAATTTTTTTAATAGAGTTTATGTATTGTAGATGATATCCAAAATCAACAATTATAATCAATGTTAGTGATTAGATAACTAAAAAAACATGAAATCGAATTATCTAGATAAAGTATTATATGTATTTCAAGGTATATAACTGAATTAAATTTCATTTAATGACTAAATTTTGAATGAAATGCATTCATGTAAAATGTCAGAGGAAAAATTTCATGGATAATAAAAATGAATTTAATATTAAAAAAATTATTTCTACAATAAGGGTTTCTATGTGTTTTAGAAACCTGGAAAAATAACCTTTGACACCTTTTAGATTAGAATTTATATCATAATATGTAAAAACACATATTATTTGGGAAACTGATTGTTATCATTAGAGTAATGATGCATCGAGGGAATTAAACTAAATAGTTCCCAATCCATGATATAATAGACCAAATATGTCCACATATATCATAAAATCTATTTAAATATAAAGGAAATATTCTTATACAGAATCTATATTGAGTAATGAGTATATACATATACATAATTCTCAATTTAATCAACTAACATTTAAAGTGAAAAAAATATTTACAAATTTTATACGGTTTAGGAATATATTATATTTATTAATAAAATATATGTATATTTATGGTAAATTTAATTTCTAATGAAAAAATAATAAAATAAATTAATTTATTCATGATAATGTAAACACTCACGAAACATATATAGATCGCATAATAACATTTAACAGGTGTTAATTTTCAATTCAAGACACCATTAGTGAGATAAATAAAATTAGAACATAAAATAATATGATTAATTTAGTATTCATGATGATAAATTTAAATGGGTTTGTATAGAAACAACATAGAAGGAAATTATTGCAGAATAAAAATTTAGCCTCAATATAATTTAAATTGAGACTAAATTTTTTACCCTACTCTCGCTTTTGGTTGAATTCTATTTTAACATTTTTATATATTTTTTAATAATAATTAAATAAACTATATAAAAACCATGATAATATTTAAATATAATATATGATCAAATTAAAATATCTTTTCCCCCATTTGATAATAATAAACCATTATTTTCATTCTTCATTTTGATTATCAACTAGTTTTTTTTGTTTTGACTTGTTATTTTCTATTTCTCATATATAGATATTCATTCCATATTAATAATAATTAAAAACATTATATAAATATCAAACATATTAAATATTTTTTTTTTATATTAATCCATCAAATTTAGTGATTGGAAATGAATAGATTCATTCATGGAGACGATCAGTCTTACGTACGCATGAACATTGTTTCTATTTTCCTATACTACTAAATGAACCAAATGTAATTCAAATATATATATATAATCATTATATTATAATTATTATATCATTTATATCACATATTTTTGTTCATACCATCTTCAATTTATTCCATTTATTGTGTGAATGAATGATATCATTTCACGAGTATGTTATCGGTCATACACCAGAATGACATTAAGGCATTCACATAAAATTTAAAGGATGGTGGTATGTGTTATATAATAAATATAGATTCATAAATTCATCATTAATATTATATATATCATATATAAATAATATTTATATCATTATTACCTACCATATATGGTGGTGATGAGAAAATGAAAGACATCTGTTTATGAGATGGTAGTCCTCCATACAGATAAATAGTGATTTTATACACCATTTGACGGAATTGTGTAATGTTTTAGGTGGACGAATTCTGAAGTGCCCAGATCAGTGTGAATCACTGAGAGGGGGAGGGGGTGAATCAGTGATCCCTTAAAACTTTTTACTAATTGATTCCTTATCAATTAAATCTCTATGGCTGGTTAAAGCCTCGATCCACTCTTCTCGTATCTCTCAACCTTTCCTGGATAATGCAGTAATGAAAAGGCACTGGACACAAGGATTTACAAGGTTCGGCACCAAAGGCCTACATCCTTCCCATGCTCTCCCAGCATGGATTCTCCCATTATAACTTGTTAGAATTACAATGGTCGATACAGAGTCCCACTATATCTCTCCTGAGTCCCACAGGAGGGTCTTTATACTGCTTCACACAGTGTTACCAGAGTCCCATTGGCCTGCTCCAGAATCCCACTGGAGACTTCTTCTCCCTGAGTCTCACAGGGTCTTCTCCTGGCTCCTCGAGTCACACGAGTAGCTCTTCTTCTCTTTAAGCTTCTTCAAGTATCTTCAGCAGTCTGGGATAAAGACTGCTGGACTTTCTCTGTACCTCTGATCACTTGTGATGATCAGGTCTTCTCGTATTGCTCAGGATTTATCTCCTTCTTCTAAGGATGACCTGGATTCTCTCTTCAAGAATCTTCAACAGCCTCTGATAAGGTCTGCTGGTCTTGCTCAAAGCTTCTGATCACTTCTGTTGATCAGGATCTTCTCAATTACTGAATACTCAGACAACTGATGTCTTTAACTTTAGTCTGGTCCAGTCTCACTTCACATCAACTTCATGCACTGAGTGCATGGCAACACTTCTTCCTCATGCACTGATAGCATGGCTTCTCAATATTCTTCAAGAACTTCCGGTCTTGGTCAACTCAGATGCACACAACTGATTTTGCACTGTTCACGTGTGCATGTGCATGCATGCATGCATGCACTCCCCTTCTTCTCCTCTTGGTGCAATAAACCCTCAAAGGGTGTAAACTGTTTAAGCACACACCTTTCCACAATACTCACACACTATATTCAAATTGTTCACACACTTAGAAGTGTGTTTTACTTTAGTGTGGAACTTCTTCTTCTTCTTCTAATGTGTATACACTTTTAGTGCACACACTAGGTTCGACCTTGTTAATTTTGTTTGCACCCACTTTGTTCACTTTGCAAACGCAAGGTGCAAGCCTTGGCTTCCACTTCTTGCACACACATAGCTACGGCCTCCCACTTTGTTTGTTAATCACACACACAACTTAAGTGTAGTCTTCACTTTGTGCACACACAACACCCGTAGGTTCTTCTTCTTCACTTTACACTCAAAGGGTGCAAGGGCTCGGGTCATCTTGTTTATCACATAAGCACTAAGGCCCTCGGGTTCTTCTCCACTTGACACATCTACTGCCCGAGGTGCTCTTTCTTCACTTGGCACACATACAAAAGGGGTCTCGGCCTCCACTTGTCTTCAACAGCCACACAAGGGTGCAGTGGCAAGGCGCGCAAGTCCTCTGGTGTAGCTTAGTCGCGCAAGTGCAATGACACACGGCCACAAGGGACCTCGGTGCAAGGCACCTCAACCACGGGGCGCACAAGTGCTACTGCCCCTAGTTCTTCCTTCCGCGGAAAGGGATAGCGCGCAGGGGTCCCCCTTCTTCTTCTTTCGCACAAGGAGTGCGCAAAAGGAACTCACGAAGCCAACAGGAGGCTTCGGGCTTCTTCCGCGCAAGTGGTACGCTCAGGGCTTCTACTTCGCGAGGCTAAGCGCTCTCAAGGGACTCCGGATCTTCAACAAAACTTCAGCAAGCATATTCATGCCTCGGGTGCTCCTTTTATAAGCAGAGAAACGCCTTTGATCATCCATGTGATCTAACTTCAAAATCCCGAAGATTTCGGATCTTTTAAAAACTTCAAACGCGTTAAAAATCTTCCGCGAATCTTGATTTTATCTTCTGTCAATCGCGGGTTCATTCACCTTCGGCCTTCTCCACGTACATGCGTTTTAGAACGCATGCATGGCTCTGTTTAAGCTCATGCATGCAAAGCATGCTCTCCACGTGGCCTCGGCACCTTCGGTTGCTTCGGCCGAAATTCAAATTCCCCATCCAACGTTTGCATGCATATTTTCAGTAGGGCCAGACGATCACAATGGAGGTCTTACTTTGATCGGAAGTGGCCGGAATCTCGAATGCCGTCGTCGGGTGGCCTCTGGTTCAGCGGGAGATGTCAGGTGGCTTCGAGGTGGCTCGACGAAGGAGATGAGCCGGGAGCCGTTGGATCGGGCGATCGAAATACATCGGACGGCCTAGATCAGATCGCCTCGCCGCGGATCAGATGTGCGGCTGAGATCTGGCGCGCGATCGATCGTGCGGCCAGGATCGCTCCCGCGGGAAAAATTCGCGTCCCACATCGAAACCTCTCGCGGTTTTTGCGCGGTTTATTACCCAGGCGCTACCTCAACCCCCCGATTGAACTTCCAACCTCCACGGTGCCGCCCCGCACCGTGTTCTCCCTGCGAGCGCGCTCTGCGCCCACTCTCGCCTCTGCGGGCGCGCTCCTAGCGCCCACTATGCATCCTCCGGGCGCGCTCTGGCGCCCATGATGCGCAGGCCTGATCCCCTGCGTGGCCCGGGGCTTACACACGGCCCCCCTGCCTCTCGAGCTGGCCACATGGGAACCCCCCTTGGGCGTGGCGCCTTAGGCCCACATGTGCCTTGGGGGTTGAACCCTTAAGGCTGGCCCTTGGTGGCTAATTTTTTGCTTGAGGAAACACTTAGGACTTTGTTTAAAAACAAAGTAACCAAGTGAAAATGCCAAATGCCACTTGCCCTTCAAGGCATTCTTTTCCTTCATCTTCTTCTTGAGAATTCAAACATTAATCTTCCTGATTAAAAACAACTCCTCAATTTATAATTCTTCTTCATCATCTCATTTTCAACTTAGGAGAGAATTCTCAAGGATCTTCATCAACCGAACTCCTAAATCACATAACTTCTTCAATTATCTTTGTTGATCTAATCAGAGATCAAATTCGGACTTCTTCAGATTCACATGCACTAAGTGTTAGTGCATGGATTTCATTAAACCACTTCATCCACATAGAACATGTGAATGGATCATCTTCAAATCCTCATGCATTGTCACTACAATGCATGGACTTCTAATCATGTTGTGACATTGTATCCAGTTGATACAAGTTCTTGGAACTTTATGAGCAGCTCAACAATCGTCAGATATACATGGAGAATGTTTCAACCACAATTTCCAATACCACTTAGTGAATCTCCTAAGTGACATGCATCTTAGTACCATGGCCATTCTCCTTCACCACCAACACCATCACAACCTTTGTCATTCACATCTTTACATTCCCTGACTTCCATTCATTCAAAGACAACTTCATGCCTCATTGACAACAAATGCAACACAGTGCACTTCAATCTCCCCCTTTGTATTTGTTGTCAATACACCACTTCAGCACATATGAATGGGTCAATATGTGTGCCAATATTTTCTCCCCCTTATTGGCAATCAAATGCAAAGGTGTGGTGTGGTTCACTTTCAAAAATATCTTCCTCCCTTTGAATAGCATCTTCTTGAAAATCACTAAGAGATGGATGATGCCACATGTTCTTCTTTAGCAAAGAACCTTTAGTAAATCAACTCTAAGTCTACTTGGGCTAACCCGGTGTAGAAAACAAGAGTGATGTAACCAAGGAACTCAATGCTGTCCGCATTCACTGTAAACATGTGAGATCATTCTAAGGGGTTCAGATATTCAATGAATTGCTAAATCATGCACATACTCCACAAAACTCATTAGAAAGTTCAGTGCAAAGATAAAGCTCCCCCTTTCAACCATTTGTCTTCAATCAATACTCCCCCTTAATTGTCATGATGAATGCAATTAAGAATCAAGGGATGAAAGTATGATTGGAATACCTTCACTTTTCTCAAGATGATATTAATCTCAGAACATCATCTTCTTCAGATTTGCTCCCCCTCGAGGGGTGCACTCCATTTTGTCCAAACCACTCTCCAGATGAGAATGATCATCATCTTCAATTCCCTGCAATGTTAGCACATGTAAATAAAAGTGATTAGGGAATAAGATGGAACCTCCTTGGTTCATCAATGTGAACAACAAGGTTGAGAAGATTCTCTCAACCGAGATGTCCCATTTTCACCATTATTCACACTTGCACATTTGATCTTCAATGATGTTGGTTCTGGTGTGGATCTCAATACATCTTCATGTGAAATATTCTTCTTCCCTTTTGCCTTAGCAATTGCTAGAACTTCATCTTCAGCTCTTTGCAGATCTTTGGCAAGTTGCAACTGATTTGGACATATGACTAGTAAGTCACTTGGAAGTGTGGCCTCAGTTCTGGATATTCCACATGGTTCCTTTGATGCTTTCAAGCTACCTTTCTTGGGCAACTTGTTTTCAACCAATCCCTTCTGCTTCTGATGGATTGATTGTCTGTTTGAGTCCGGTCTGCCTCTATTGAATTTCATGGCTTGTTCACAAAGATCCATTATATGTCCTTTCTTTCCACAGTAGAAGCATTTCTTCTTGGTGGTCCTTCTGGATGCATCACCCTTCTTGGACTCAGACTCCAAGGACCTCTCTTCATTTCTCAAACACTTCTTGGGAGCATTTTCTACTTTCTTCTTGCTTCCAAAGGATTCTTTCTGAGCCAGGTTCTATGATCTTTTCTTCTTTTGAGCTCTGGATACAGTTGGAGATTGACATGTATCTTTTTGACCACTTTTGCAATCATCCCAGATGTTGTCAAGTAATCCAAATCTATTTGCAGTAAACAGATGTCTCTGGACCTGTGGATGTTTCTTCTTTTCTTCTGGCTTGCTCCCCCTTGGCATGGGCTTCCTTTGTGCTTTGACATGTATTGGATTGTACCAACAATCCTTTGCACAGTGCCCATACTTATTACAACACCAGCATTGTCCCACGAATCTTGACCTCTTCAGTCCTTCTGATTGTAGGGTACTTTTCATGACCTGTTGTGATTTTTCAGGAGAGCTCTGCTTCTTTACTGTCTTCATCCATATTTGTTTGGAATTATTCTTCCATCCTGCACTTTTTGTGGAAACACAATTAGAAGCATCAGTACAAGATGGTATTGATGGTACCTTATTTCTAGAAGATGTTGCACTTTTATTAGAGGATGTCTTTCTCATAGAATCATCCTTCTCAAAGCTCACTTGAGTGGCAACATTTCTTCTTTTAGCTGACTGGGAGGATTCAGCTTGGGGTGATTGCAGATTTTTCAATATCACCTCTAGTTCTAAGTATTTCATGTTGAGGGAGTTATTCTCATCCTCAACAGTTCTTAGCTTCCCTTCCCAATTCTCCACCAGTTGTTTCATCTGGTCTTCATGCACCTTCATTAATTCTTGCAATGAATTGTCCAGCTCCTTCACCAATTTGACTTTTTCTTCGAGTTGAGCATCTCTGACATTCATTGACACTTTGTGCCTCTTTTCCAGTGCATGGAAAGCATCTCTGATTATTACTTTAAATAATTCATTCTCAGAAAGGCTTCTCTGCAATTCTTCAGCAGTGTCTTCATATCTTTCATTGCAAAGATAAACGGTTTCATATTTAGCTTTAACCAGCTTTCTGAGAGTGTTGGTTATGCCAACCCTTTTAGCCAATTGATATTCCATAGCATTGGCTTCTTCTTCTAACTGTGATTTTTCTTCATGAAGATCATGGATGCCTGTAGCTATACACTTTGCCACTTCCATGGGAACTGTCTTCTGAATATATTTGAGTGCACTCTGAAGATCATTCATTGTTTCAACTTCATCACAGCTAGGACAGGCTTTCTTCATCTTCTTGGCCTGTTTCTTCTTTCTATTTTTCTGAGTCTTGGCAGATATCTCCATTTGAGGCTGGTCGCTCATTTCCTCAAATCTGCACTTCATAAAGACTCCCTTGGATCTTTTAGAGGTAACCTTCCCTCTGATACCAATTGAAGTGCCCAGATCAGTGTGAATCACTGAGAGGGGGAGGGGGTGAATCAGTGATCCCTTAAAACTTTTTACTAATTGATTCATTATCAATTAAACCTCTATGGCTGGTTAAAGCCTCGATCCACTCTTCTTGTATCTCTCAACCTTTCCCGGATAATGCAGTAATGAAAAGGCACTGGACACAAGGATTTACAAGGTTCGGCACCAAAGGCCTACATCCTTGCCATGCTCTCCCAGCATGGATTCTCCCATTATAACTTGTTAGAATTACAATGGTCGATAAAGAGTCCCATTGTATCTCTCCTGAGTCCCACATGAGGGTCTTTATACTGCTTCACACAGTGTTACCAGAGTCCCACTGGCCTGCTCCAGAATCCCACTGGAGACTTCTTCTCCCTGAGTCTCACAGGGTCTTCTCCTGGCTCCTCGAGTCACACGAGTAGCTCTTCTTCTCTTTAAGCTTCTTCAACTATCTTCAGCAGTCTGGGATAAAGACTGCTGGCCTTGCTCTGTACCTCTGATCACTTGTGATGATCAGGTCTTCTCGTCTTGCTCAGGATTTATCTCCTTCTTCTAAGGATGACCTGGCTTCTCTCTTCAAGAATCATCAACAGCCTCTGATAAGGTCTGCTGCTCTTGCTCAAAGCTTCTGATCACTTCTGTTGATCAGGATCTTCTCAATTACTGAATACTCAGACAACTGATGTCTTTAACTTTAGTCTGGTCCAGTCTCACTTCACATCAACTTCATGCACTGAGTGCATGGCAACACTTCTTCCTCATGCACTGATAGCATGGCTTCTCAATATTCTTCAAGAACTTCCGGTCTTGGTCAACTCAGATGCACACAACTGATTTGGCACTGTTCACGTGTGCTCGAGCATGCATGCATGCATGCACTCCCCTTCTTCTCCTCTTGGTGCAATAAACCCTCAAAGGGTGTAAACTGTTTAAGCACACACCTTTCCACAATCTTCACACACTATATTCAAATTGTTCACACACTTAGAAGTGTGTTTTACTTTAGTGTGGAACTTCTTCTTCTTCTTCTAATGTGTATACACTTTTAGTGCACACACTAGGTTCGACCTTGTTAATTTTGTTTGCACCCACTTTGTTCACTTTGCAAACGCAAGGTGCAAGCCTTGCCTTCCACTTCTTGCACACACTTAGCTACGGCCTCCCACTTTGTTTGTTAAGCACACACACAACTTAAGTGTAGTCTTCACTTGGTGCACACACAACACCCGTAGGTTCTTCTTCTTCACTTTGCACTCAAAGGGTGCAAGGGCTCGGGTCTTCTTGTTTAGCACATAAGCACTAAGGCCCTCAGGTTCTTCTCCACTTGACACATCTACTGCCCGAGGTGCTCTTCCTTCACTTGGCACACAAGCAAAAGGGGTCTCGGCCTCCACTTGTCTTCAACAGCCACACAAGGGTGCAGTGGCAAGGCGCACAAGTCCTCTGGCGTAGCTTAGCCGCGCAAGTGCAATGACACACGGCCACAAGGGACCTCGGTGCAAGGCACCTCAACCACGGGGCTCACAATTCCTACTGCCCCGGGTTCTTCCTGCCGCGCAAAGGGATAGCGCGCAGGGGTCCCCCTTCTTCTTCTTTCGCGCAAGGAGTGCGCAAAAGGAACTCACGAAGCCAACATGAGGCTTTGGACTTCTTCCGCGCAAGTGATACGCGCAGGGCTTCTACTTCGCGAGGCTAAGCGCTCTCACGGGACTCCGGATCTTCAACAAAACTTCAGCAAGCATATTCATGCCTCGGGTGCTCCTTTTATAGGCAGAGAAACGCCTTTGATCATCCGCGTGATCTAACTTCAAAATCCCGAAGATTTCGGATCTTTTAAAAACTGCAAACGCGTTAAAAATCTTCCACGAATCTTGATTTTATCTTCGGTCAATCGCGGGTTCATTCACCTTCGGCCTTCTCCACGTACATGCGTTTTAGAACGCATGCATGGCTCTGTTTAAGCTCATGCATGCAAAGCATGCTCTCCACGTGGCCTCGGCACCTTCGGTTGCTTCGGCCGAACTTCAAATTCCCCATCCAACGTTTGCATGCATATTTTCAGTAGGGCTAGACGATCACAATGGATGTCTTACTTTGATCGGAGGTGGCCAGAATCTCGAATGCCGTCGTCGGGTGGCCTCTGGTTCAGCGGGAGACGTCGGGTGGCTTCGGGGTGGCTCGACGAAGGAGATGAGCCGGGAGTCGTTGGATCGGGCGATCGAAATACATCGGACGGCCTAGATCAGATCGCCTCGCCGCAGACCAGATGTGCGGCCGAGATCTGGCGCGCGATCGATCGTGCGGCCAGGATCGCTCCTGCGGGAAAAATCCGCGTCCCACATCGAAACCTCTCGCGGTTTTTGCGCGGTTTATTACCCAGGCGCTGCCTCAACCCCCCGATTGAGCTTCCAACTTCCACGGTGCCGCCCTGCACCGTGTTCTCCCTGCGGGCGCGCTCTGCGCCCACTCTCGCCTCTGCGGGCACGCTCCTAGCGCCCACTATGCATCCTCTGGGCGCGCTCTGGCGCCCATGTTGCGCAGGCCTGATCCCCTGCGTGGCCCGGGGCTTACACACGGCCACCCTGCCTCTCGGGCTGGCCACATGGGATCCCCCCTTGGGCGTGGCGCCTTAGGCCCACATGTGCCTTGGGGGTTGAACCCTTAAGGCTGGCCCTTGGTGGCTAATTTTTTGCTTGAGGAAACACTTAGGACTTTGTTTAAAAACAAAGTAACCAAGTGAAAATGCCAAATGCCACTTGCCCTTCAAGGCATTCTTTTCCTTCATCTTCTTCCTGAGAATTCAAACATTAATCTTCTTGATTAAAAACAACTCCTCAATTTATAATTCTTCTTCATTATCTCATTTTCAACATAGGAGAGAATTCTCAAGGATCTTCATCAACCGAACTCCTAAATCACACAACTTCTTCAATTATCTTTGTTGATCTAATCAGAGATCAAATTGGGACTTCTTCAGATTCACATGCACTAAGTGTTAGTGCATGGATTTCATTAAACCACTTCATCCACTTAGAACATGTGAATGGATCATCTTCAACTCCTCATGCATTGTCACTACAATGCATGGACTTCTAATCATGTTGTGACATTGTATCCAGTTGATACAAGTTCTTGGAACTTTAAGAGCAGCTCAACAATCGTCAGATATACATGGAGAATGTTTCAACCACAATTTCCAATACCACTTAGTGAATCTCCTAAGTGACATGCATCTTAGTACCATGGCCATTCTCCTTCACCACCAACACCATCACAACCTTTGTCATTCACATCTTGATATTCCCTGACTTCCATTCATTCCAAGACAACTTCATGCCTCATTGACAACAAATGCAACACAGTGCACTTCAAATTCACATAAAATAATCTCAATATAATTATAATAGTGTAGTAATTATATAATAATGATATAAAATGAATTAAATGATTTAGATAAGGATAAAAAATAAAATGTTTTATAAAAACCATTACCTCTAAATCTGGTATCCTCCATTGGTATTCCATAATTTCATTATTAATTATATTTATCAAAAAAGTAACTCTTATTGAACGAGGGTATGTCTATTTTTATGTGAATTTAGTAGAGGTTGTTAAATCCATATTCGACATAAAAATTGTTTTAATGACCTAAATTGGATTAGATGATTTAAAAATACATTATTGAGTTTATAATAACAATTAATAATATAACATAAAATTATAATGTTTTTATATAAAATAAATCACTCAATTAAAATTCTTTATTTTTCATTATTCATCAATAATTGAATCTTCAAAGAAAAATACAAAAAATTCATCTTAAAATAATTCTATAATTTTTATTTTAAAATTGTTTTTATTTTTCCAAAAAAATTATAAATCATTATAACAATTTAGTTTTAAATAATATGATCTATTAAAATGTGTAATAACTATCATTAGATAAATGTATCTTTTATTACAAAAATTTGTTTTTTTTCCTTATATAATTATAATAAATTCAATTGTATTAATGTCAAAACAAATTTTTTTAACATATATAGTATCTAAATTCAACTATCTTCATCCATTAAATTTAATTAATTTAATTTCACAAGATAAAATGACATTAGTGTACACAAAATGATTTTGATAAAATAATTTTTTTATAACCAATTTTCATTTAAATTAATTCATAATCAATTTGTATCAAATAAATTCGACCATATATTTATCTATGTAATTTAATCTAATTCGTAAATATTGGTATAATTTCTTAGAGATAATATTTATTTATATAATTATATTAATAGTTTTCAATAAAACACATTCTTATGTGTAACATAAGCTATCTATAAATGTATTCGTTTCATGTAATGAAATATTACAATGTGTTTAATGTACTTCAAGATGTTACATAGATTGAAATTATTTAATATATTAAATATATTATACTGTCTCATGTTTTTATATTCCATTCTACAGTTGTTGTTGTGTGTAATACATGATATTGAATAAAACTCTATTCTTTTAGAATTTTAGGTTGTTACAAATATTCACTTTATTCATGGCGAATAAATTTTTTCATTACCCCATCATCATATATTAAAAAAATTTAATATTAGAAACATATTTAGATTACATTAAATACATAACAAGGTGTCCTATCATCACAAATTTGGGTAAAAATATTATTTCTTTCAAGAAAGTACTAGGGTGTTTTTCCTAACCATTATCATTTAGGGAAAATCCAAAATTCCATACCTCCATTATTCATATATTTATATATCATCCTATTCTTTTTTTCTTCTCGTTCAATACACAATAAATGTATAATTGTTTCTCAATTTTTATATCACTAGATAATATTTCCTGTTTGAGGATAATTTTGTGGAGACAAATTCCCTTCGATATATAGGTTTTAAACTGTCAATGTAATAGTATAGTTACTCTTTGGATTACATATGTAGTACGTAACATGTCGTTCTCATCATTAATGTTGGTTTCATGCATAGGAAAATATTAATCATCATTTTTTCTTAGAATTAGGAATAATCCCTTGATATCCTCTTATGGTTTGCATGGAAAAGATATTTCCATGAAAAATATCATAAATCATTCTATTCCATATTTTTATTTCATATTCATCCTTTGATTTTTCAATTAGTTATGAGTAATAATAAAAATCTCTAAAGGGTTGATAAAATAAAATGAAATGTTTGTTACACCATTTACTTCCTAAAGGAAAAAATATATTCTCTAAATAACTAATACATTTCTCAACTATAAATGGATTTTTAATCCCATTTAATGATATAATTTTATGATGAATAATTACCTATAAAATTGGTTAACCTCATGGTGGATAAGTAGGAATATCTATATGCAAAATAATATTACTCATAACCATGAGCCAGATTCCCCAATATGCATTTACATTGATTATTTCTAGGTATTCTCAATATTTATCATCATTATATTTCACAATATAGAAATACCTAAATGGGTTACATGAATTATTATGATTTTCATTCCTTATACATGTCTCATTTTCTTACAATGGAGTATAATAGATTAGATCATATCATTATTAAAAAAAATCTATAATCCCAAAAACATTTAAACAATTAACATAAATTGAACAATTTAATCACGTGTAATATCATTATCCAAAACTTTTATTCACTGGGAATGTTTTCAAAATCAAAAAAATATTTTATAATACATTATAATGTTTTCTAAACAAATGAGAATAAGTCTTGGAATATTTCCATGTAGTATTAATCTAGATGTTCAGTGAGTCTAATTATTATGTTCCAGGTAACACATGAGTTAAGATCTACACACCCTTTTAAGAGTTACTACCTATATGTATATCTATTGTAGGGACACATACACTTTTTTATCCTAATAGGAATATATTTATAGAAATAAAAAACAATACATATCTTACTAAAACATTAGTATGTAATTCTATACTTATACATATCCACAATGTTTGTTATAAGGTGACATTCACTAATTTATGTTTTCAATATTTTATTTCCAAAGGATTTTACTAAACTTCCACTAATAAAAAATATACAATCCCCAACCCTAGTATCAAATTGCTAGTGGTTACATTATTTCCTTTTCACTATATACATTCCATTGCATCTCAACGGAATGGATATTTTTATAGTCATTGTAAATAATATAACAACAATAAATTCAAATAATAAAATATAACTATAAAACACAAAGTGTTTTTTCATTAAGAATGTCATTATTCCCCTTAGGAAATCACTGTATATTAGATATTAAACTATTCTCTTTTATCCAATGGAAAATATAACATAATGAAGGGATTATATTATATTTTTAGTAAGGTAATTATAAATTAGTTGTTATCATCAATAAGTAAGAATATTCAATATCTAAACATAAAAACCTAAAACATATTCCATTTAAACAATAACTGGAACATAATATGGATGGTATAAAGTATGATCAAACAATTCCATATAATTAATCAGATGAAACTAATCCATTCATATTAAAACAAATCGTATATTCACATAGGAATGAATAATTTATTTTATAATGATGTATTTTATTATTACATTTGTCATAAATAAAATTAAAATTAGATTTCACAAGATAGTTTAAAAATACTGATAAAACTCCACATAATTTATTCCATTGTGATTTTACATTATTTTTATCATTTCATCGAGGCTCTATGTCATTCCAATCCACACCCACCACATAGTATGATTAATTCATTAATAATATGAATGACATGAAAGATGATAAATAAAAAAATATTATTGATAAAATAAATTGAGAAATGTTTATACATACCCCAATAATCCATCAAAATAATATACCATCCAGAATAATATAAGGAATTGTATTAAAATTATAATCCCACAGTTAAAATTATATTAAACATTTTTAATAAATAATGATCATTATATCTGTAAAAAAATCCCTTGTTTATCATGCTTTCATCAAAGGTATTACATTTTTAATAAATATAAATACTATAAAAATGTCACTAAATCTATTTTTATTTCAAATAACTTATCAACCTTTTTTCATAAAATAAAGTATAAAAATTTAAAAATTAAATATAAAATAATATTTTGAACTAATAATGGAATCAATTAAATGTAGAGTGTTTATGATGATGGAATCATTTGTTCATTCCATACATTGTAGAATAATGATTCCATTCTCATTTTTTGTTAAAATCCAATTAGATCTACTTTGGACAATGACATGAAGACTAACATCAATCTATAGTGTAATAATTCAGTATTTGAAAAATATTTTATTAATAAATCTTCTTTATAAAATAAAAAATATATAAATTATTTTTAAAAATAATTGTAATAGAAGGGAAATAGTTTTTGATTGAAGATGTAAAGAGGTCAATTTTACATAAAAAAATTTCTCAAAAATTTTATGGAGAATAAATTTTATATAATTACATGAAAATGGTCAATATTAACTATATGAAAATAAATTATGTTGAATTTAACATTTAAATATCAAATAATTTCCCCCAGGGAGACTTGAACATAAAGAATCTTGAAAAAGGTTGATATTGTGAAATACATCGAAAATTATTTGGTTATGTTTCAATTATGACCACAATGAAGGAATCAAAATTAAATGGATCATTCAATTTTATGAATATAAATATATTAACTTTATAACATTACATCATGGTCATTATATAAATTACACCAAGTAATAATTGGATAATATAGAATTTGTCACATGAATGTAAAAGTGATACAAGAAACCATTACCTAAGGTTCAACTTTCATGGTATGTGTCCAAACATATTTTATAAAAAATATAGTTTTAATATTAATATATTACAACAATATATTATAACATACTATATATGATCCTACAACAAAATTTTGAAACCTTTTAATAATAAGACATTATATTCGTCATTTTAGGATTTAATTTTCTTGCCTTCTCATTCATGTTTTTCCATGAATTGTCTTGTTCTTGAAAATAAGATATAGTTATAGAATCTCCAAAAAAACTAATTTTATAAAAATTAATTTAATCATTAGATATTTCATTATGACCATTATTGTGAATTGTACATCGAAAATGAAACAAATCACTTTGTGGAGAAGGTGGGACATACAAATGCATTATCAATGATTTCATTCCCTTAATGGATAAAAGGTTAACAATTTTATGATATAATAATTTCCAACATTTCATATTATGTCATATATAAAAAAATAAATTAATTAAATATATAATTATTACTTTATATTTATATATTTATTGAAGAAATACTAATATTGCATTATGAGGCGATTGTCCACACTTCACACAGGCAATGTTATCATATTTTAAACGGAATAACAATTATAAAGGTATATGAGAAATTATAACTACCAAATTATAATTATTTCTTAATGATTATATCAATTTATAAAATTCATAATTATATCTTAATTTTATAAGTGATAAAGTAATAATAGTAACATCAGTTCGTGATGTTGTAGTCCACCGTACACATGATTAATAATTTATTTCCTATTTGATTAATAGGGAGGCAGATTAATATAATTTCCATAAATATCATAATATATTAATATAATGGTGAAAATAATGTTATTATAGGGTAATATTTTAGAAAAAGTTGATAATTGTTGAAGAAAAAATGAAAAATAAAGATCGTAGTAAAGACATTTACCTTCCCTCATAAAAAAATTCTATGTATCTCTTCTCAAAGACACTAGTGTTGGTATTTTTAGAAGACAATCATCTATAAAAATTTATTAAGTAATTTGTTGAAAAAAAAATTGGGTATTAGTTTATCCGAATATCTTGAGCAGTGTGAATATTCTTTGGGAATGATTTTCCTTTTATAAATAGGGATGAGTGGAATTATTTGGAAATAGAAAAATGTACAAAATAATTGGAATTCAATCTCACTCAGTGTTACCAAAAATTTTTAAAGTAATACATTGAATACAATTGAAGACCAAATCACACTTACACCACCTAGAAAACTTGTTTTTAATATTTTATTACATAGCCTTTAGGCTTACTCACTATTAACATTATAGTTTTCACTATAGTAAACATTTTTAACTGATGCAATTAATCCAATAATTATAAAATAAAATTAAAATTATCATATAATTTGAACTCAAATATTCTAAATATTATTAAGATTTCATTAAATAATTTATTTTCAAGTGAAAAAAGCAATTTTAACACATGTACATATATCACACAAAACATTCTTTTATCCATAATCACATCAATTAAATTATTATTTTTTAACTAATTATTGTGGAAAAAATATGAAATATTTATAAACTAATATCAATTATGATTATCGATAATATTTAATCCATTTTACCAAATTTTAATCTAACATTTGGAAAAACCTATTTTAAATTAAAACATATAGGTTTGGCGGAAAAGTGGTTTTCCAAAGGGAAATTTTTCCTAAGTATAGAATGGTTAAATATGAGTATTTAATATTAAATTATTTAAAAAAAATATAAATATTCAAATATAAATTAAATAAGGATTCATTTGAAATTTTTTTAATCAAAAATGATTGTTTTAATGACATAAATGAAAATATTTTTTTAGTGAATACAATTATTTTCACTAGTCCTTGAAAAATTAAACTAGTTTTAAATTTATCAAAAATTCATTTTAGGGTAATTTCAGCCTGGATATTTCAAAACTAATGATAAATGTTTATAATATAATTTATAAAAATTGTAAAAATTATAATAATTGTTTGATTCTAAAGGGAAATGAAAATTCCCATACGAAAAATAATTTTTTTCTAAAAACATTTTAGTTTTATTCAAATGTTGATAATTTTAGTACTAATAAATAGATAAAATTTTAATTCATTGAGTAGATTTTTAAACCAAATAATTTCTATAATTTATTTAGTTCTAATTATATCCACGAATTTAATGTATATGTAATTATGGTCCCATCGATGTAGAAAAGTTTAAATAGAGTGTCATGTTTTGTTAAAAATCAATGTTGCATTCATGATTTAGAATATATTGAATTTATTTAAAAACAATTATATCATAGACAATAAGGGGTTCAATTATATTATAAATATTTGAGTTTAATTTCATATACACTATGAAACAAGATGTTACTATTTATTATCATGGTGTCTTACAAGGCCCTCTGGGATACAACTTAATAGAAATGGTTGAGGTCTTGGACTACGATGTATATTGTTCAACTCTTATGGTTTTCTATATATTTCCAATGAATTTTCATCATATCAGGATTTAACTATGAAAAATTTTAGGGTACTTGGGGGATATTAGTTTTTCCAAGTTATATTTCATGGGGAATCTTAGACCAAATAGCTAGTACCCACACACAGGGGGGATATATTGGTAGGGAATTTCTTACAATGATCTCAGGGTTCAATTAAAAATTATAAATATTTATTAATAAGTATAATTATAAATAAAAATACTTTAATTACTACAAATATGATTGTTTTTAAATTATATATTTTATATACATTTAAATAGAGGTTACCAAAAGAGAATAACTTAATTATAAAAATATGTCTTAATCATGTTTTTAAAATGAATTACTTAGAATAAAATTAATTTCAAAAAAAAGTGAGAACTATTTTAAAACATTGAAATTCAATTTTTGGGAAACTATTTTTCTATACAAAAAAATGTTTTCTAATAAAAAAATATTGTCCAAAATTTTGGTGAATTATTTTAATAAAATGTTTTTAATGTATATTAATTCAATTATTTTATAGTAATCTTATGTCTTGTCAAGATATGGGATAAGTAAATAAGTTAAATTTTCAAAATTAAAAAATATATTTTTTCAAAAGGAATATTTACCTCAATTTATAGCTACTATGTTTAATAAATTTTTTTAATATTATAATATTTATTTGTAAAAAAAATATTTTTAAATCCAAAAGCTTAAATTATATTGTGGTTAATATTTTTTATTTTTATGAAATGATTCATTTTTTGATGAATAATAAAAAATACTATATATCTGTTGAAAAGAAACATTTTGGTAAAATAATTTATATCGTTAAATTATATTTAAATTTTTGAAGTATAATTAGAAGAAATATAAATATATATATAAATATATTAATAAAATTTATGTTATAAAATTAAATTTTGTTATGAAATATAATTCAAGAAACCTTTTAGGCATTTGATCAATTTTTCATTAAAAACCTTCTTTCTCGACATGAATATGTGATTAAATATGAATTTAATTATAAAAATTATGTTAATGGAATATTGAAAAATTAATTCATTATGTTTAATAAGAAATATTTATTCATTATATATCTTAAAATAATTTTTTGATCAACCTAATTAGTGAAAATAGATAAAGTTAATCATTGTGATTAAAAGGAAAATGAGATTACTAAGGGATGATACTTAATACATAACAGGAAAATGAAATATACACTTTTATAACACCAATGTGACGAACATATTTATATGTTATCATTTAATAGGATAAATATTTATCATTATTTAAGCATTTTTTATGAATAAACAAGGGAAAACAAAATTTCATTTTGATGATGCTGAATTTCTCATCTCCCCCAGTTATAAAAGGCCACCCTTCTACCCCTCTATACATAACATAAAAACCTATTGTTTCTGATAAGAACTTCCCTAATAACATCTAAACATTTCTATTTTCAATCTATTATCCTTAATCATTACCAAAATCCCACTAAGGAAGTACTTTTAGTTAAAATCAAAATGGGATACATGGATAAGAGTTAACAGTCATCAATGAATAATTTTTTTATTACTCAATCCAATTAAATTCTATTTTATTTTATCTTTTTATAATAAAATTAATATATTTAATAAAATAAATTTTTTAAATGTATTTTTTTTAGAACCGCACGAAAATCCATCAAATGGGTTATGAAATCCTATTTTATGTTTATGACAGACTACCGCCTCATGAACAGTTGTGGTTCAGTTTTCCATTAGCCCATATCAAGTTCAGTAATAATGATTTTAAAAACATTCATATATTATATTGATGATTTTAAAGGTTTTATTATAATTTTATAATTTTTATATCACATATACTATCAGCATTTCCCTTTTTTGTGTATATAATAATGTCGTTCATCAGTTCATTATATTAGATCCTCATAAAGTGATTTAATTCATTTGCGCATGCCATTGAATGGATTATGGATGGTTTTAACAGAAATAAGTGATATTTAGGACATTAATTATATAATTTATTATATATATATACATAATTTACTTTAATATTTTCCATCTGATAAGAAAATTGAAACAACGTTCATTACTATGTACCACCCAGCATACCAACGAATCATTTATTTATATTCCTACCACTAAATTTCATAGATTACTATAAATAAATATCCAATGAATATATATGTTTTTTATATCATGGTGATAATTTCTTATATAATGAAATCATTATATTAGTAATAGGACCATGAATAAGAAATCAACATATGTACAAAAAGAATGTATTTTTTTACCTGAAACATAATTTTAAATTGGAATACATATTAAATGGGTAATAAAATATCCTAATAAGATCTTATATTGTATGATATATATTTATATATTAATTTAATATATGTATAAAAAACAATATTTTTTATAAAGTATTTTTCAACCAGAATATAATAAATAATGAACTATGCCAAGGGATTTATATCCCATAATTTACTTTTATGAGACAAAATCTACATTGAACACATATTTCATATATGTGGTGTAAATAATACCAATTAATATGAATTATTTATAATATCATTATATATTTATTTGTATTTACAAATCCATTTTTGGATATCTGTTTCATGAGGTTACGATTACAATGTTACCAAAGTGATTAGCATGTTTTTTTCTAAATTTTACTTCCTTGAGGAACCTGCAAAAATTATCACCTATATTATTTTATGAGGTATAAATAAAACAAAAATGAAATTTTATATCATGAATCTAAAACATTTCATGTTAAATTATGTTTCATTTCATATTAACAATTCCTACGGATTAAGGTACGATGTTGTCAATGTGGTAAGACATTATTGGTAAAATTTCATCATTCATCCAAGGTGTTTATGATTATTATTCCATTAATGAAATATTATGATCCAAAACTCAGGAATGATCATTATGTTTTTTATATAATTTCTATCAATTATTTTTTCATGTGGTGCTTCAATTTTATTCTTCATTGGTACTTATGATGGAAATAATATGTTTTTAATAAAGCATGAAATTAGTTTTCTCTTTGTTATGAAATATGTCTAATTCCAGAAAAATGATTTTTAAAATGTTTTCAATGATTTTTAAAATGATATCAAATGATAATTTTAAATGAAAAAGTAATTATAAATATATTTATATATTTAAATGTGTTTTAAATGATTTTCCAAGAATCTCTTATAAGGAAGAATGATTATTTTACAATAAAATGATTTCAAAATAGTATAAGGTTTAAAAATTGTCTTAAATGATTTTCATAGATTCCATTTTATTTATTAAATATTATATTCATAGTAATACCTTTAGGACATTTTTACTATTTTTAAATAATTTTTAAAATTATAAATGATTTATAACTGATGGAGTTTTTGTAATTATTTTCGAAATTATTTTCCCTCAAATATGACATATATTATTGTCACATATCTATTAATTGGGTTATGATCTAAGAATACCATTCATATTATATCCAAGAATGATTTATGTTTATATTGAATGATTTTTTTGAAGCACATTTCTATTCCACTTGTTATTCCATGATAAAACGCATACACAACCAGCTGCTTTTCAATTTATATGCTATGATTATATGACTATGAAAATAATATATTTTTAAAATATTTTTATATGATGAAACTTTTATTATACGAATTTTATTTTTTCTGTTATGATATGATTAATATTTTATGAATTGGTATAAAACATATATATGGCTTTCATCATGTGATGGGTGTGGCCTATATCTCTCTTGAATGCTTTATATAAATATTTATATCTAATGAGATAGACATACCATTAATTAAGATTGAGCTCAGTTTAGTAACACATGGTTGGAACAAGAAGTGAACATCATCCATTAATACATGGTTTGAATACGATGTGGACATATTTGAGTAACTCATGGATGGAGATATTGGGAACCCGGTTTTGTAATACTGGGCTAGAACGGGGAGTAAAATTTTCTAGTAAAGAACATTGTCTAAAATAATGATTTTGGTATATATTGATGAATTATATATAAATTATTTTTTATCCTTATGTTTATGCCACAAATTTAATTTCTTATACTATCATGGATTATTTATATTATTTCAATTACAAATCACATAATATAAACTACCGTTATTCATTCTATGAATCTTTATTATGATATTTTATATGTACGGTATTGTTTGAAAATGTTGTCCTCGTTTTCTTATAACCTTTTGGTCATATCATACGTATATATATCCCATTTTTTCCCTTAATGTAAATTTATAATGACCCATCCTTAAATTTTATTTCATCAAGTTATGATGATATATTCAATGAATGATATGTCTTAGAGGGATGAATGTTATGTAGAATAAAGAGGTAGATGATTTAATTTACATATGGTCAATGTATATGATTACATATTTCCAAAGGGAAAATTTTTTTACGCTTCTTAGGTATGTATTTATGGAATGATATAAATATTCTCAAAATGTAATGTCTATTTATAAAGACCCTAGGCTTTTTAAGTTGGTATGAGAGAAATTGTCTAGTTATCATTTAGAAACATGGATGACAAAACATTAGTAAAATCACTTCATATATTTCTAAATAAATGCTTATAAATTTAATTACAGACCAGTATAATAATGATTAAATGTTTAAGTAAATCATTTGAAATTTTGGTAATTAATAGATAAATATTTTTTAATCAATTAAAACCCAATCTTGGAACTACCTATGGATGAGGCTATTGAATCGATTTATCTTCAGGTAAAAACCTAATAATACTATATTAATAATGATTTTACTGGGAACTACTGCATGATAATGGGCCCTACGAAAGACAAGGATTGACATTCCCTAGGGATCTGCTTTGTAAATTCACATTCTTCTTATAATACATCCTGACTTTTTAAAGATACAATAATTATGAATATCTTAGGGTTAACCTAATACTTTATACATTATATATTGTTTAACTATTTAGATATCATATTATTGATTATAATGTTTATTTGTTTTTTCATAATTATTAATGTTACTGAAACTAGCCATTATTATTTTTATCAATGATGGGAATAGAAATATACAAAGTTAACATTCATTTTGACTGTATGTTTATTGATATGAAATAAAAGGGAATTATTATTATAGTAAATTATATTTTCATTAATCATAATCAGACATTATAAAATAAGATTAAATAAATTTACCTTATTGAACTCTCACACTCACATAAAAATAATAGGATAATAATCCTTGAAAACTCATATGGTGGAGGCTATGGAGGAACGAATATTTAATTTCTAATATATCATGAATGTGGGATAAAGAATTATATGGAATGTATCGATGAAATAACGTGATGTATAATGTGCATTGTAGACATATTAAGAATTTAATAGAAAAATATGAATTTTCCTGTTAATGCAATGGATGAGACTACTGGTGTCAACAATTTATTATTGGTAGTTTAATATTTTAATAGTTTAATGATAGATAATCATTCAAATTGATGTCCTAATGGGAATGATCATGACGAAAATAATCATTGATTAATGAATAATTTTTATATTTCTTACAATGAGGATAATAAAAATAGAATTTAATAGGATTATGGAATTGAGTAAAAAGATTATTAATCCAATTTAATAGTTTCATAATGATATGGGAAGAATGAAGTGTTTATATATTGGAATTCCAGAATTATGTTATATGATTTAGTATGTATAAGATATTCACTATGTATTTTCATAAATATATTGAATGATAGTGGAGATATATATTAATGAATTAATTGTAGGGTTATATTTTATGGAAATATTATGATTAATGGACGTTATCCCTTTATATGTTATTTTTTTTGATAATATATTTTTTAGTTTTGTTATTGATATGTTCAATAAGAATACATTAAACTTGATAGTATGGATTACAATGGAAATATATATATTTTTTTAAAAAAAAAATTATTTTATGGTATTTTGGATAGAGTTTATGAAATTATTATATTTAATAAATATATAAAATAATGTTTTAAAAAATAGAGATTTTCTTTATTTAATATGGATATACATTAATTAGAGAAATTAACATGTTTCATTATAATAAATGATGAATGTATTCAATATTATTGTATGTAACCACCAATAGGGAAATTAGCATATTTATGGGATCAACATCAACCTGATTTTGAAAAAATTAGAAAACTTATTTATAATGTTTGGGATTTTAATATTTCGAAAGGGTTACAAGGATAACAATTTAGGGAATGGTTTACATTAAAAATTTTATGATGTTTTATGGATTAATGTAATATGATTCCATATGAGGATTTTTGAATATTTGATAACCTCTATTATAAATTTTCATTAATAATAACTAATGGAAGATAGAATGACAAATCATTATATTTATATATCTCATGAATGAAAAATTAACCCTTATTTCATTGAATAATAAATAATGTTTAATTCAATCAAGTAACAAATTGGTGAATTTGTATATCATAAAATGGAATGAAATAAAGTTAGTTCATATTATTTTTAATATTAGTCAACCTTTGTAAAATGATCATGGAATATAATGTTATCATAGTAATTTAATGTCTTATGAAAAAAATAGCCCAAAAAATAATGATATTTTTATGGATTCTTGATAGTTGTCTATTTCGTCATCACCGACATTTTGTGATTTGTGATCATTATAACTTCCTATAAACCATTATGTTTTTCTTCCATTCCATGTTATTATAGGTTTTATAAAGTGTAATCCCTTGATGTCCATAAAAAACATAATGTGAAATTCATAGAAAGGGGGGAAAATGTAACACCTATATATTTTGAGACTTGTTTTTAAAAAAAATTTAATATTATTGACGTTTTCATTGAAAATACAATTATTGTAGCTTTAGATAAATACAACACATACATTTATTTGTGTTAAATTCAATACGACATTTATATTTTGATACACACTACATGATGATTATCCAATGTAATACACAAAGCTGTGTTTAAATGGAACGTAACATATTATTAAAGTGTTATTATTGTTATAATCTATCAATTGATATTGACGGTATGGAAATTGATTCATTGTGTTTAAAAAATATTTTTTATTTAATGTATTAAACTGAATTATTTGGTATATAATAAAATTAAAAATGAATGAAACAACTATTTAAAAAAAGAAATTCCATTTCAATAGAACTATTTTTCAATGAATTAAATTTATTATCTCAATAAATTTAAAAATTTATTTTTGAGCAATTTTTTAAATTTAATTTATATATTATATATTCAATAAACTACTTAAAATTATCCTTTTTTGTTTTTATGATAACGAGTAAGAGTTAATCTAATTTTACTCATAAAACGATTTCTTTTTTGTAAAAGGTAGTTTTACATCCATTTAATGGAATAATAATTTTGATAATTTATTTTAACCTTATTATAAATTAAAAATTAAAAATAATATTTTTTATTAATATAATATTGTTAAATTTATATTACCCAGAAATTTTAATTTTATTTTGAAAATTTTTACTTTATGACGAATATTGATAAATACTAAATTTTAGTTCAATATTTTCTTGTTTTGGAAATTATATAATTATATAAATATTATAGAAAATATTATTTAAGTATAATTATGTAATTTATATATATATTCTATTCCAATTTTGGTCATTGGAATCAATTTCACATTGATGTTGAATACAAAAACATTTCAATCTTTTGGCCACATCCACATAAAAAAATAACTTTTCAACATGTCATCTAGATTAATTATATATTCAAATATACCCATTAAATGAGAGGAATTTGGAATACTTATTACAAATTTGGAATATGAACAATTTATAATTTATTATATTTCCACCTAAATTTTTTATATAATTATAAGTGAACACTATAAATAAATCCTTTTGATTAAGAGAAAAATCATTTTCCAAGGGACTGAACATAAAAAATAATGTTAAATGTAAAATAAAAACTTCTAAAAACAGTATTGGTTGAAAATATTTTGATCATATATTCTCATGTAATTTTTTTCATTATTGAATATTTTTTTTAGTTATTAACATTGGAAAACCAATCATCTTTTAAAGAATGTTATGTGTGAAATCACCACAACATATTAAAGGCCTCATAATATCCCAATATCATAAAAAATATTAAACTAATTTATTCATTATATGAAATAGAATATAACATCTTATTTTTTTCAAAATGTATAATCCTTATTTTTCATAAATCAAATAAATTAAGAGCTTGGGTACAAACCAAAAAAATGCATTCCCAATGAATAGGCAATGCTCATCAATGAAATGTTTTGTTTTTATTCCTAAAACCCCATTAATTATTTTAATATCATTAATATTTAATAAAATTTTTATGTTACATTAATTTTAATACCTACAACCCCACACAATTTAGTCAAATTCGTTACGACATCATCATTCTTCTATACGGAGGACATCCACCACTCGAACCAATGTCATTCATTTTTCAATTACCACCACTCTAAGAGATGATTAATTATGAAAATAATATTTATATATTATATTTATGTTATTAAGTATATTATTATGATGATGGGTTTTTTATATCACACATAAATTCATTAATTAAATTTTCTACCATATGATAATGTTGTTCGTGTGTACTGTATACTACTTCTTCGCAATGCAATTCGATTCAGACACTCTTGTTGTAGAATTAGAGATGAATTAGTCTAATTTTAATTAATGAAAATAAAATATGAAAATGGAAATAGCGTTCATGCATATATACGGTCTTCCATCTCCATGAACGGCGTATTTAATTTATTATCACTAAATATTATAGATTTCTTAAAGAAAATATGTAAATAATATATATGATATTTAAATAATGATAGAATTAATTGTTATGAATAAATAATTATCAATTACATAGGAAAAAGAACTAAACGTCAAAACTTGTACGAAGAACAAAGCAATTATTAGCCAAAAAATTAACCATATATTGGAATTTTTAATAAAAAGGAAATATAATGTAAGAATTAAAAAATATATGATATGATATATATCAATATGGATATATTATAGATTTATAATAAACTAAATTTATTATAAAAGTTATTTTAATGAGTAATATTTATGTAAATAAATTAGGTAATGGGTTTTGGTATCACATATTTCTTTTTTAAGACACATGCTATATTCATGAAATATTTCTTATATGGGGTGAATATAATTATAATGAATGTAATTATTGAATGTAATAATTTATTTATTTAGTATTTACACATCCATTATAGGACATTGCATTCATGGAATCATAATGTCAATGTTACAAATACGACATGGGAGTTTTGTCAAACTTTTCATTATCTGAGATGCATGTAATTTTACGATATTTTAATCTCCTTGTAATTTAATGCTATTATGGTTTTTTTTTTCAATGTTATAAAAGTGGTAATTATTTAATGATATAATCTCATTGTTTATCATTATTTTTTATGATTATACTTCATTTGATGAAATCCTCGGATCCATATATCAATCATTATCATTGATTTCATTACCCTCCAGCTACTTATTATTTATTATTAAAATTTTACCAAGTTACTTTATTTTTTACTTAATACTTTGATGAAATATTTATTTTATGAAAATATGACTTTATTTATCCCTTTGGTAAAAAATATATTTTAATCTGAAAATATATTTTATAAAAAAATACTTTCTATGATATTTTTTAAGGATAATTTATGTTAATTTTTATGGAAAATGTTTTTGAGAATGATTTCTGTTTTAAAAATATTTGTTTATAAATTTTCAAATAATCCCTTATTATTATTAAGAGTTATTTTTTATTTATAGGAATTAAAAATATCATTTTTTTAAAAATTATTATAAAATTATTTTTGAAGAATCCATAATAATATTTCAATGTTATTTTAAAAGGCCAAGGTTTTGTAAATGTTTTGTGTTCTAAAATTATTTTTTCAAAGGTGAGATGATAGTTTGCTAAAAAAAATTATGAGATAATTCCAAATTATTTTACTTCTATGGTGACCTATGTTTGTGTCACCTATTCTATAATGGGTAGATGATATAAGATTACTATTAATATTATTTATTTAAGTGTTTTATGTTTTAATAAAATTATTTTTATGAATGAAATTTCACTTCAACATATTATACAATTATAAAATGATTATGAAACATGCTTATTTTCATAGTCTATGGTATGATAAATGATTATTAAAAGTTTCATTTCATTAATAGGTTTTGACAAGATGAAATATTTTTCATACTCATTTAATTTTATAGGATATGATATGATAATGGTTTTTATTATATAATGTAACATATATAAATGGTTCTCATTGTGTTATAAATGGGACATATATCTCTATCCAATGCATTGGATAATTATTTATATGTCATGAGATTAACATGACTGGAATAGTTACTAATCTAGGATAAATAATATGTGTCTGGAAGAGGAAAATATGTTGGTATATTATTTCATGGATGGAATTTTAAGTGTACATGGGTATATAAATTGTGTCAAAATCAGATGTGAACACAGTTCAGCAATACAGGTCTGGAATGGGAAGTAATCCTAATTTTGAAAAAGAAATTTTCCACAAGGATGGGATTTCAATTGAGCCCAATATATCATATAAATTATTTAATATTCTTTTGTGCATGACACAATTTCCATGTTTTATACACTCATGGACATTTTTTTATTCTACTATGAACCGTTCCTTATAAACTGGTACAATTTATTCCATTACTCATTAATAAGATATTTGATATGTAGAGTATGGTTTGAAAAAAACACAATATTTTTATCTTACTATTATTTTATAGAAATACATACTTATGTCACGTGTTTTCCTTACTGACCATCAAAGCTCACTGTTTATTATGATTCATTTCCCTATTTTTTATTTAATTTGTATAAAGGGTGTTAAATTTCAAATATATAGTTTCAAATGATGTATCTCACTAATGGACCAGTGTTTATGGTTCCAAATTTCTAAATTCACTAAACTGTTATAGTTATTCATAATGTATTTATGTAATGAAATAAATATTTTTAAAAAATGATGTATTGTGAATTTATAATGAGCTGGATTCATTACAACATAACAGGAATACGATTATTTATTTATTTTTTACTTTATATAATTATAAATTTTAGATTATTAAAATCAATATGTTATTCATGTTATTATATTATTAATAAATTTTGAATATTTATTTTAAATAATTGTTTGATAAATGATTTAAATATTACAAATTTATGTTTTTGATCTTCCATCTTGGTTTTAAATAAATAATAACAATAATAATATAATTAATTTTCATTATTTTTATTATGGATTTGTTGTAATGGTTATCAATGAGTGAGTTGTGATAAATAATGTTATATAATTTTATACAAAATTGGTAAATATTTTAAAACCATTATACCTATATAATGACAGCTCATTTGAGATGTTATGGTTGGGGAGTATGTTTAATGGCATGACAAATGGTCAAATTATCAAATTCAATGGAAATTTTTTAATTGTTACATCATATTAAATTGTTTTAAAATATTTGGCATATTGTAAATGTAATTAAAATGAATCCATTATTATTTATTTGTTATGTGAGTTTTGATATAATGTGGGGGAAATTAAATTATTTGAATTGTTGTAGAACTTAGTAATTATAGATAACATAAATATGTAATGTATCCATATATTTGATTTCAGTAATTATCTAACGTAAATAATGCATGGTGATGTATTTTAATGGTCTAAATCATGATATCAATATATATTATTTTAATATATTATATTAATTTGTTGGTTTGTGATATTAAATAATATATTTATTGAAGTTTTATGGTAAGATGAAAAACTGAATGATATTTTTATCCATTATAATTTTGAATTATTTATAAAAAATAACATTTTGATAAACTATATAGTAAAATATACCAAGGTGACACATTGAGAATAATAAAAATTCATTGCATAATAAATAATTTATTTAACTTTGTATTTTTTATCACATGGTCTTTTCTATAATGAATTATATGGTATTTAGTTTTTCAATCATACACATAAAACCTATTATTTTAAAAAAAATTGAAATAAAATTTACTCTAAGTAATTATAAAAATAATAAAATATATTTTAATATTTTATTAGTTAATTATTTTATTAATTTTACGTGGTTTTTGAAATGATTTTTTTTCGATTTTCATAGAATAACATTTCTCCAATATAAATTAATATTGTATTTAGAAGGGGTGAGATTGAAAATGAATATAGTTCCTCAACTTTAGTGACCCAATTAGAGGCTTTCAATGTGATATACAGATATGTAAATCAAATTATATTGATTAATATAATAATTAAATTTTTATGTGTATGGAAAATTCATCAACTGTGTTTCATTAAGGATGGTCCTCAATTATATAGAGAATGGTTTAAGAAAATAAAATAATTTTATTTAATTTTAAAACACCCAAAATTATTATATTGTCTGGTTTCTAAATTATATAATAGTCAGTCATGAAAATATTAGGTGAAATTGTAACAAAAGTTTATTTTTATAATGATCGTGACTAGAAAGGATTCTATAAGATGTTCGATGACACAATTTTTCTAATGTTTTTAATGTTATATAAAACACAAGAATTTATATATTCATATTAGGGGTATATATCTATTGTATTTTATTCTATAAATTTTTTCAACTATTTCAGTTCACACCAGAGTTGGGAATAAAATATTGTCTTGATACCTAGTGATTTTAAATGAGACTCTGTCCAGGGATTTAATCAAATGTTATTCGATTTGTCTTATTCACTTATTAAAAAAATTCTATTAATGAAAAAATTTATAGGATATAATTGGGGTGACAATAACATTTATGTACCTCCTAACTCATCCAGTGGTAGAAAATGAGTTCATTTATTGACCATAAAAGGATTTTAGAAGACTTTGAAATGAATCAAAATGGTGAATAATCAAATTCCATGTATAAATGGGAGGAATTAAAATGATTATATATTGATGATGTATAATATGGGTGATATTTCTATCCTTCTTCGCCTATAATGTATTTTTATATAGAAATAATGTTTATTTGATGAATCATTTAAGAAATTAACATGGGTTTTCTATGAGTGTGCATCCAATCATGTGTATGAATTAAAGATTCATATATGTATAATTACGAAAACTGATGAAGATACAAAGGGAAGAGTTGTAAGAACATTTAAATATGAAATTGTTCCACATAAGAAATATAATAAAAACATCTTATTAATGAGAACATTATATAATATTATCAGGTAAAATATAGTATTTCTACTTTCAAAGATAATATTTTAATTTCTTATACACTTACATCAACATTATGAAATATTGTAGAATCAAATTATGTTATCACAACATATTTATTTGATTATTTATGATTGTGTCTTGATTTTATATCCTTTTTAATGAAAATTATAACAACATGGGATGATAGTATTGGTTAAGAGTTTATTTTCTCAGCATGCATGATTATGAAAGGAACTATATAGATCACATAGTATTCCATGGTTCTATATAAAATTATATATGGAATTATTATCATTATACAATATTCCATAATGTATATGGATATATCAATTTTTAGATTCATATTGTACATTTTGTTTATGAAAAAAATTATACATACTTTCTATGACAACCCTGCTTTCTATTACAACTTAAACATGCTTTATTACATAAAACATCACTTGATACAACAAAGAAGATCCAATGGTTTAGTGTCTTTGGGGCTTAGGATCATTACATAAAAACTTTAAACAAGAAATACCACATCTTTATTGAAATCTTCCTTTACATGACCACTACATTTCTTCGTACTTAGCATTGCATGGGATAACCTGAGGACATGCCTAAGAAAAGGGTGAGCTATAAAGCCCAATAAGGGAGTAAACAATGAATAACATGTGGAGTACAATACATGTTTGGCAATAGGAACATCAATACAACATATGAGTAACATGAACATAAAGCATGATAATCAAAACATGGAAATGTGGCAACAACACTTAACATTGAATTAGCATGAGCCTTGGCTCATTGCACATGGAGCATGAGTAAACCCTCATTGCACTTGAAGGACGAGTAAAACCTCATTGCACTGGAATTAGCATGATTCATCACTCATTGCACGTGACGTATCATGATACTATACTTTACCCAATGCATTGGAGCGCTATAAAGGGTGCACCCTTCTTAAACATTTCATTCCATGCATAAGTGTGCCACATGGATCATAAAACATGGATTCATAAATCATAATCAATTATTCCATGATAAAGGAATGTGGAATTCATACATGAAACTTTATAATCAATAAGTAAATGTGCATAAAGGTGAATACCCTTGATGGTTAAATGGTCATGGTATTCACTAGACATTGATATTGGCTTAGAAATCGGTGTGATTTCGGCAGCGTAACGACGTGACATAAGAATTCATAAAAAAGGTTGATGAGAGGGAAAGGTGTTCCTCATCATATTTAAATTTAATGGACAGTAAGGAGGTCATATAGATACATGTCCCAACAATTGAAAAGGAATTTAGATTCATGATACAAAAGTATTGCTTGAATATAAAAGAGGAGAAAAAGGTTTCTTTCGGAATTTCAGCATAGTAACAGGTGTACATGGGAGGATTTTAATGAGAGATAAAGGGGTCTCCCATCATTCAAAAAATAATAGAGCAGTATTGTAGAGGTTCGAAATGATACCCCAACATTCATAATTGAAATTAAAAGGGCAATACAACTTAATGAAAATTGACAAAAATGAGAAAGGAAGAAAAAACCCTTACTTGGAAGTGTGCATCCAAAGGCTAGAGAGAGGCTTGTGAGAGGCTTCTTGGGAGCCTGGGGAACCGTCGGAGGATTCTAGAGAGAGTAGGGCAGAGGTTGGACGAACTCCAAGGGATTTTAGTGATGAGGAAGTGGGAGCTTTGGTGGGTTTATATAGGAAAGGCGAGAGAATTCTTTATTATTTAGGTTTAGGACCCATTATATTAAAATAATCCAAAACACAAACAATCACATGGTATTTGGCCATGGTTTCTAGAAAATAAAAGAGGAAAACAATATTTTACAAGGCCAAGGTCCGAAATTATTAAAAAATTAGGATTGCTTATGTGGAGGTGAGCCACACTCCCATGGAAATTAATTTAAAAAGGCAAAGTGTTGAATAAGTCTTGAGGGCTCCATTAATGCTTTGAAAAGTAAGTCAAACAAACCCAAAACCTCATTATTATAATGATAAAACACATATTGGCCTAACATAAGGATTATGTTATTTTATTACATCACCATTGGGTCATTATGATGTCATAAAACACATTATATATTTAAATTGTATTTAATTTTTACCCAAAAATTTGACTGTCTCAGAAAATTATGAAAAATTCACATTTGGATAATTTCGACGTATTGATTCCAAAAATAATATTTATTTTATCTAAATAATTTATATATATGAGAATTATCACTTTTAAAATAAAAACCGACATTTATAAAAAAATTCACGGGTTTTGACAGAAATGGATTTCAAACCTTAATAAAAAATTTAATTGCATTCATAAAATTATAAGATCATTTATACTTAATAAAAAAATTAATTTAATATTAATAATAATATTTTATTAAAATATTATTTAATTCAAAAATCCTTTAATTTAATAAAATATAATTCTTAATTAAATAATAACTAAAAACACGATTTGTACTTTAAAAACTAATTACAATGTATCAAAAATGACGAGAAATTACATTCATTATTATATTCAAAAATAATGTAATGAACATGGTGCTACTTATTTGTTACATAACCCCTTAAAATAGCCTCATAAGACCTAAGGGTAAGGTGTGCGATGGTGACAGACTCTTGGGGTGGCTCAGATAACATCGCCCGAGTTGTAATTTCAATCAACTTCCACTTTTCTCATTTACGATAACGTTCGAGCATGACGTGATGAAGCTCAGCTTGGGCTTGGTCAAGGGTAAATCCCAAAGACGCCACCTCTTTTCTGATCTCCAACAAATGGGCTTCGTAAGGGGCAATTCTACTAGATGAGGCCATCGCTTCCTTTGTCTGAGTAGAAATGGGTTCGTTAAAGCCTTATATTTAAACTACTCAGATGATCACTGTTCAACGGCTATAAAAGTAACTGTCACAAATTTTAATGTAAAACTAAAGAATTTGAAATCTTATAAAAACATTTTTAATAAAGAAACATTTAACTGGATCAAGAGGGATTTTCCATTAATGAACCTTTGGGTCGTTACAATATTCCCCCCTTAAGAAATTTCGCCCTTGAAATTTTCCTTTTCCCACACATAAACAAATGCGGGTAACTCATCTTCATCATATCCTCCGACTACCAAGTTGCTTCTTCATACTTGTGGTTTCTCCAAAACACCTTGACAAGGGGAATTGCCTTATTTCGTAGAACTTTTTCTCTGCGATCTAATATCTTCACTGGTTCTCCTCATAAGAAATATCATCTTCCAATTGTACCACCGTGTAAGAGAGTAAATGTGAAGGGTCCGGTATGTACTTCCTTAAGAGGGATACATGAAAGAAATCATGCACCTTGGCCATAGTAGGTGGAAGTGCTAGTCGATAGGCCACAACCCCAACACGATCAAGAATCTCAAAGGGGCTGATGTACCTTGGACTAAACTTCCCTTTCTTTCCAAACCTCATGACCTTCTTCCACAGAGATATGCGTAAAAACACCATGTCTCCGACTTTAAACTCAAGGTCTTGTCGACGATTATCTGCATAACTCTTCTATCGACTTTGGGATGCTTTGATATGATGCTGAATGGTTTTCACCTTCTCCACCATTTCTTCGACCATTTCTGGTCCAAGCAGCTTACGTTCACCGACCTCATCCCAACATGCCGGTGTTCTACAACTTTTCCCATACAGGGCTTCATATGGTGCCATTTGGATGCTCGAGTGGAAACTATTATTATAAGAGAACTCAACCAGAGGAAGATGTTGATCCCATCCTCCTTTAAAGTCCATTGAGCACGCTCTCAACATATCCTCAAGTGTTTGGATAGTCTGCTCAGATTGGCCATCAGTTTGAGGATAATAGGTCGTACTGAAGTTCAGTTCAGTATTCATAGAATGTTGAAGACTCTTCCCAAACTTAGAGGTAAATCTTGGATCTCGGTCAGAAACAATAGTTAGTGGTACTCCATGCAACCGTACCACATCCCTGATATATATCCGTGCCAGTTGATCCAAAGAGAAATACTCTCAAATAGCAATGAAGTGTGCAGTCATTGTAAGACGATCCACAACAACCCAGATTGCATTGTTGCCTTTGGATGTCCTTGGAAGTCTGGTGACAAAGTCCATGGTGACGTTCCCCCATTTCCAGTCTGGTAAGGGAAATGGTTGCATCATCCCCTTAGACTTCTGCCTCTCTGCCGTCACTTGCTGACACACCAGGGACATTGATGTATATTCAGCGATCTCCTTCTTCATATTATCCCACCAAAAGTTTTCACGGAGATCTCGATACATCTTTGTGATCTCTGGGTGAATAGAGAAATTTGAACTATGTGCATCATCCAAAAGTTCCTTCTTCAGCTACGAACATGATGGAACACATAGTCTTTTCCCAAACTGCACAATTCCTTCTTCATTAACATTAAACTCTGAGGATTTTCCCTTTTTGATGGCTTCCACTTTTTCTTGGATTCCTGCATCATCCTTTTGAGCATCCTTTAACCTTTCCAAAAGAGATGGTTGAGCAATCATTCGTGAAAGGATTGATTAAGTTCACTTATTTATGATTCCCACATCCATCTTCATTAAGTATAAGAAGATTGGATCCTTCTCAATTCTCATCATTGATAGAATCACTGGATCCTTTCTACTTAGGGCATCTGCCACCTTGTTCGCTTTCCAAGGGTGGTAATGTATTGAACAGTCATAATCCTTGATGAGCTTTATCCATATTCTATGGTGCATATTAAGATCTTTCTGTGTGAATATATATTTAATACTCTTGTGGTCAGTATATATCTCACACTTCTCTCCATAGAGATAATGCCGCCAGATTTTCAAAGCAAAGATCACCGCCGGCAACTCCAGATCATGTGTTGGATAGTTTCGCTCATGGATTTTCAACTGCCTTGAGGCATAGGATATCACTTTATCATTCTACATCAGCACACATCATAAACCCTTCTTCGAAGCATCACTGAATACCACAAAAAGCTCCCCACTTGTGGGTAAAGTGAGCACGGGTGCAGTGATAAGCCTCCTTTTCAACTCCATGAAGCTTTCATCGCATTCATCACTCCAAGACAACTTTACTCCCTTTCGAGTTAGCTTGGTAAGAGGGTTGGACAATCGTGAGAAATTTCTCACAAATCTTTGATAATATCCAGCTAACCCCAAGAAGCTACGGATATCAGTTACCGATGTTGGCCTCGGCCATCCCTCAATTACATCTGCTTTGGAGGGGTCCACAGATATCCCATTGATGGTGATGATATGGCCCAAGAATGAGACTTCCTTCAACCAAAACTCACACTTGCTGTACTTTGCATAGAGATTATCCTTGCGCAAAGTCTCTAGAACAGTTTTTAAATGCTCCTCATGGTCCTCCTTGGTTTTGGAGTATATTAGAATATCATCTATAAAGACTACCACAAATTTGTCTAGGTAATCTCTAAATACTCTATTCATGAAGTCCATGAATATTTATAGAGAATTGGTGAGTCTGAAAGGCATTAATATGAATTCATATTGCCCGAACCTTGTACGAAAAGCAGTCTTGGGGATATCTTCCTTCTTCACCCTTACTTGATAATATCCTGAACGCAAGTCCACCTTGGAGAAGTATTGTGCTCCACGCAGCTGATCAAACAAGTCATCGATTCTTGGGAGAGGATACTTGTTCTTTACCGTGATTTTGTTTAGTTCATGATAATCGATGGAAAGCGGCATTGACCCATCCTTCTTCTTGACGAAGAGGACTGGTGCACCCCATGGTGATGCACATGGGCGTATAAACCCTTTATCCAGATTCTCCTATAGTTGTTTCTTCTGCTCTTCAAGCTCAACAATAGCCATTGTATATGGGGTCTTGGATATTGGTAGCGCCCCAGGTATAAGTTCAATTGAGATCTCAACATCTCTTCTTGGAGGAAGACCAGGAAGTTCCTCGGGAAATATTTCAGCGAATTCCCTCACAATAGGCATTTATTCATGGGTGGTTTCTTCCTTGGACTCAATCATCTGAGCCAGATATGCGTGCTCATAAGTTGGTAATATCCAAGCTTGAGATGATGGAGCTAAAGGAGATTCATCTTCCTCCTGACACATGTAAAGAATCGGGGGTCGATTCTCCATATGGAGTGTGATTTCCCTCTCCCGACAATTTATGTTGGCTCTATATAAGGAAAGCCAATCCATGCCACGAACTGCATCAAATTCCACCAGAGATATTATGATGAGGTTCTCCAGGAAATTCAATTCACAGATTATAATAGGGGAGGACTTATACTCATGGTATGCAATGATTTCTCCATTTTCCATACTCACCGACATCTTTACTTCCATGATTTGTGGTGGTGCAAGGATTGTTCTACTAAACATTTGAGATATAAAAGAATGCGTAGAACCTGAATAAAAAAAGTACGTTCTCTATTCTTGAATGAATAACTATCCTACCTGTCACCACTTCGTTGTTGTGGTTCACTTTGGCAGAAGTGATAGAAAAAGATCTTCCTTGCTGTCTTGGAGGTTGCTGGTTGCCTTCGATAACCCTTGGATTAGGGCAGTAAATTGCAAAATGACCCGGTTCTTTGCATTTGTAGCATTCAACAACGCGTTGTGTTTCGAATGGAGCGTTCCTATACATTTTCATAGCCGCGGGTCCTTGTTGACAGTTAATAGCTAAGTGCCCTTCTCTTCCACACTTGAATCATTTTCTTGTCCCCCTAAGGCAATTTCCATGGTGTTTCTTTCCACACTTTTGGCAAGTGGGGTGTTGCAACTTCTTAGTGCCGTTGGAATTATCCATCGGACCACCAGCATTGAAGTCCACCTTACATTTATTGTCCCCATGATACCCCTTTGATTCTCCGATCTCCATTTCAACCTTGAGGTCGCATAGGACAATTTCCTCATAGTTGTCGAAGTCACGGATCGCTAATGCTTTCCGCAAGCTAGACTTCAGCCCACCAAAGAAGCGGTCAACCTTGCATTCGGGGGTAACGACAAAGCCGGAAGCATATTGTGCAATCCTTGTGAAATTTTCCTCATACGATCCCACAGATTCTTCATCTTTCTTTTTGAGGGAAAGGAAGTCCCTTTCCATCTTAAGACAGAGGGTACATGGAAAATATTTATGGAAAAACATTTTCCAGAATTCCTTCCATTCCAATGCCTCGATCTCCCCCTCAGGCTTCGTATTTTTGATCAACGTCCACCATTGATCAGCTTCAACCTTTATATGATAAGCCGCCAGGAGAACCTTCTCTTTTTCAAGGCATTGGGGGATGGAGAATATCTTTTCAATGGAGTTGATCCATTGTTCAGCGATCATGGGATCAGATGATCCACTAAAAGTAGGAGGCCTTTGTCTCATGAAGCTCTCGATAGTGACTGGTTCTTTCTTAGGTGGGGTTGAAAGTTCCTCTTGATCCATGTTTCTATTCAAAACATGAGTTATCTGAGAGAGAAGCGTGACAAAGTTCGCGATTCCCGCTCCCATTGGATTGGGAATCTCATTATTAATATCATTACACTGATCTTCACAACGGTTGTTAGCCCGAGTTCTCCTATTACCGGCCATTGGCTAGAATAAAAGGAAAGTTAGGGGTAACACATAAAGGGTAATCCAAAGACAAAAGTTGATGACTTATACATAAACATTAATCTCTTTAACTCATGAGTCTATAGGATTCAATCCAATATTTTCATGATCTTCCTTCTAAATTATATTCATAGGGGCATTTTTTATCCTTAATAAGGGTTCATACTAAGATTGTGAATTTATCAAAACATATCTCCTAGGAGTGTTGTAACCAAGAGTGCAGCAAAACCCGTTTTCATGCACCAGTTTATGTTCGAGTCTAGCTCAAAGCGGTGATTTCAGGTTTTACCCCTAGGATACATTTGTGCTAGAGCCCCCTCTACCTGCTCGTATCCAGACAGGGATGTATTTGTTTGATAAACCACTTACTTAGTATTTACCAAAACTTAGGGATGTTTTTATTATACTTAGTCTTGTATCTATGTATTTACTAGGGTTTCCTAATCCCAAAAATAACTAAACCTATCCTCTGATACCAACTATGACAACCCTGATTTTTATTACAACTTAAACATGCTTTATTACATAAAACTTCACTTGATCCAACAATGAAGATCGAGGGGTTTAGTGTATTTGGGGATTAGGATCATTACATAAAAACATTAATCTTGAAATACAACATCTTTATTGAAAACTTCCATTACATGACCACTACATTCATTCGTACTTAGCATTGCATAGGATAACCTGAAGACATGCATAAGAAAAGGGTGATCTATAAAGCCCAGTAAGGGAGTACACAATGAATAACATGAGGAGTAAAATATATGTTAGAAAATAGGAACATCAATAGTGTATAAGAGTAACATGAACATAAAGCATGATAATCATAACATGGAAATGTGGCAACAACACTTAACATTGAATTAGCATGAGCCAAGGCTCATTGCACATGGAGCATGAGTAAACCCTCATTGCACTTGAAGCATGAGTAAACCCTAGTTTCACTTGAATTAGCATGAGTCAACACTCATTGCACATGACGTATCATGATACAATACTTTACCCAATGCATTGGAGCGCTATAAAGGGCGCACCCTTCTTAAACATTTCATTTCATGCATAAGTGTTCCACATGGATCATAAAATATGGATTCATAAAACATAATAATTTATTCCACAATAAAGGAATGTGGAATTCATACATGAAACTTTATAATCAATAAGTAAATGTGCATAATGGTGAATACCCTTGATGGAGAAATGGGAATGGTATTCACTACACAATGATATTGGCTTAGAAAATCGGTGCGATTTCGGCAACGTAACGGCGTGACATAAGAATTCATAAAAAAGGTTGATGAGAGAGAAAGGGGTTCCTCATAATATTTACATTTAATGTACAGTAAGGAGGTCATTTAGATACATGTCCCAAAAATTGAAAAGGAATTTAGATTCATGATACAAAAGTATTGCTTGAATATAAAAGTGGCGAAAAAGGTTTCTTTCAGAATTTTGGCATAGTAACAGGTGTACATGGGAGGCTTTTATTGAGAGAGAAAGGGGTCTCCCATAATTAAAACAATAAAAGGGAAGTATGGGAGAGGTGAAAAACCATATCCCAACATTCATAATTGAAATTAAAAGGGAAATACAACTTAAAGAAAATTGAAAAAAATGAGAAAGGGAGAAAAAACCCTTAATTGGATGTGTGTTTCCAAAGGCTAGAGAGAGGCTTGTGAGAGGCTTCTTGGGAGCGTGGGGCACCTTGGGAAGATTATAGAGAAAGTAGGGCAGTGTTTGGACGAACTCCAAGGGATTTTAGTGAGGAGGAAGTGGGAGCATGGGTGGGTTTATATAGGAAAGGTGAGAGAATTCTTTATTATTTAGGTTTGGGACCCCTTATATTAAAATAATCCAAACCACAAACCATCCCATGGTATTTGCCCATGGTTTCTGGAAAAGGAAATAGGAAAACAATATTTTACAAGTCCAAGGTCCTAACTTATTAAAAAATTAGGCTTGCTTATGTGGAGGTGAGTCACACTCCCATGGATATTAATTTAAAAAGACCAAGTGTTGAATAAGTCTTGAGGGATCCATTAATGCTTTGAAAAGTAAGTCAAACAAACCCAAAACCTCATTATTTTAATGATAAAACACATATTGGCCGAACATAAGGATTATTTTACTTTATTACATCACCATTGGGTCATTATGATGTCATAAAACACATTATATATTTAAATGGTATTTAATTTTTACCCAAAAATTTGACTGTCCCAGAAAATTATGAAAAATTCACTGTTGGATAATTTCGACATCCTGATTCCAAAAATAATATTTATATTATCTAAACAATTTTCTAAATATGTTAATTTTCACTTTTATAATAAACACCGACATTTATGAAAATGTTCACTGGTTTTGACAGAAGTGGCTTTCAAACCGTAGTAAAAATTTTAATTGCATTCATAAAATTATAAGATCATTTATACTTAATAAAAAATTCATTTAATATTAATAATAATATTTTATTAAAATATTATTTAATTCAAAAATCCTTTAATTTAATATAATATAATTCTTAATTAAATAATAACTAAAAAACAACATTTGTACTTTGAAAACTAATTACAATGCATCAAAAATGACTAGAAATTATATTCATTATTATATACAAAAATAATGTAAATGAACATGGTGCTACTTATTTTTTACATAACCCCTTAAAATAGCTACATAAGACCTATGGATAAGGTGTGCAATGGTGACAGACTCTTGGGGTGGCTCGGATAACATCGCTCGAGTTGTAATTTCAATCAACTTCCACTTTTCTCGTAGACGATCACGTTCGAGATTGACATGATGATGCTCAGCATGTGCTTGGTCAAGGGAAAATCCCAAAGATACCACCACATTTCTGAGCTCCGACAAATGGGCTTCGTAAGGGGCAATTCTACTAGATGAGGCCATCACTTCCTTTGTCTGGGTAGAAATGGGTTCGTTAAAGCCTTATATTTATACTACTCAGATGATCACTGTTAAACGGCTATAAAAGTAACGGTCACAAATCATAACATAAAACTAATGAAGTTGACATCATATAAAAACATTTTTCATAAAGAAACATTTAACTGGATCAAGAGAGATTTTCCATTAATGAAACTTTGGGTCGTTACACTTTCCCAATGATATAATGATTTTAATGAATGATACAATGGTATAGATTGTCAATAAATTTGACTAGTATCCATCCAATTAGAGTCCATAAGACTTTGATCAATAATTATATTTTAATATCTGAAATATCAAAAAAATTTAAATCACGATACTGATGTATTTATAGATCATTATGAAGAATTAAATCTAAATTTTGATTTAGAGTTTTGTTAATTATTTTTAGAACAAGATTGATATATCTCATTATTATTGAATTAGACCACTATAATTAAAATAATTAAATGAAAAAATTGATGTTATGTTGAATGTATAGTTTATCTGCTTGATCATTGATCATTATTAGTACCTGTATTATTTTACAAGTATAAGAGTTTAATATTTCAATTTTATATTTTCATATGTAATATTTTTTTATTATGATAAAATACATGTAATACTAAAATGATAATTAGTTTTATTATCTAAAGGGGGAATAATCACTTTAATAAATTAATATATTATTTTGATACCATAAATAAGGATTAAAGATAAGTACAACAGAAATGATTTTTTTATTCAACATACATGATTTTTTAGTTTTTTTCATGCCATTTAGATTCATTAATTTATATAATGTATTTATATAATTAATATATCATATATTCTAAAATAACATATATTCCTTATTGATTGTTTTTAACAAAATATTAATGTAGTCATGGCCAAAATTAGATCCGGATATATATCAAAAAATTACATTAAATACATTGGGTATGAATAATATGAATATAATATCCTCAAATGGTGAAATATGGAAATATAATATCAAACTTCTAGGACATGTCCCTTATGATAAATTTTAATTATTTATCAATATATGTTGAATTATTTATTAACATTGTAATGGCCCCTAAATTCTTCATATAATTTATTTTCATTAAAATATATTACCCAATGATTAATAAAAATTTATCTAAATTGGAAATTCACATATGAACTTTTACATGGATGAGTGCAATGTTTACATGTAATAAGATATACTAATCAATCATTCAATAGTTAATGTGGATGTTTACTACTATATTGGTTCTTAATTTTCAATTATCAATATATTGTTACATTCTGTATAATGGGACATGTATAGATGGGTTTTCTTATGTTATTATTGAGTTATACCATGTTGTGAAATATGAATCATGTGAAATAAAACAATAGAGTAGTAATTTTATTCACAAAATATTGGGTTAGTGACACTGCTACATTTCTTTAAAAATTGAAAATATTATTTTCTCGATGTGTTGTACATGATGCGTTGCAATCATAAGATATTCAAAAAAACTTTTCCCTCATCAAATATACATTTAAAAGGGGGAAATCCAATTAACATTCTCCGAGTTAAAATATTCCAAAAAAATGATTAAGTTAGATGAATAGTAGTTTAAGATAATGGGAATGCGGGGTTTTTTTCACATGGAGTTATAAGAGAGTGGAAATGGTTTTTTTATCTACATTAAAAATGATAAAAATTTTATGGGATCGATAAAATGAGGCACCAATAAATAATTTTTTCTGTTACGAGATGTGTGACACTCTAAATAGCTTAGATATTTCCACGTTATGTGTAATGGAATAACCTCATTATCTATAATTTTTATAATTTTTAATATTTTATAACCTAAAAATTATTTTTTGCTGTCCAAAACTAGAAATTGATGATTTCAAGTTCATTACATGAAATTTGGTCTTTTTACATATCAATATAGAGAATATATTAATTATGTGTTAGTAATGGAAATTACATATATATGTAGAAGCTATAGGATAATTATATGTACTACTTAATAAATTTACACCGATTAATATGAATGTGTGATGTTATTTTTGTATTAGTGGAATAACACACAATGTAGGTACAATTATTACATATATGAGTGATTTATTTTTTCAAAATATCATGGTTAGTTTCATATTTAGTATCTAGATAGAGACATGGATTAATTAAATAAATTATTTTTATTATAGATTCATGTTTGAAATCCTTATTGTTATAGTGGCATTAAAATTACATGTGTATGTAGATAAAAATGAGAATAATAAATGATCCTTTGGAAAATGAATATAAAATTTATTATATTTGGACTTTGGAGAACATGCTTTAAGAATTTGGGATTATCTTTCCAAAGTATTAATACTGTAATGAAATTTTTTTACAGTTATCTAATTTTATTCTTCACTAATAATTTATTAATAAATAAAATTATTAAATATTTTATGATAGATTCTATTGATATTAATTATATTAGTTTGAGTTATTAAAACATCAATATAATATGTATATTTACCATCATGTCATTGTAATTTTTTGTTTAAAATTATATTTGTAGTTAAATTATTGATTTAATTTTTCTCCGTTGGAATATTAAATTTTTTTGACCAAACCATTATGGGAGTTTTCAAGAAGAGTATATATAATGGTAAGGATCATAGTTGGATGAACACTGTTGACCAACCATTCAATGTATTTTCATTGATATATTTTAAAGCATGAATTTCATATTTATGATAGTTATTTACATATGCCAAGAATAATTTCATCATTTATAAATTCATTCAAAAAATTTAAACATCTGACAACCATTGACACCTGAATTTATTTTTTAATAGGTTTAATGATTCTTTGGAGAAAAATTAAGACTTATCTACCATATAATGAAAATATATTTCTTTTATTATATATATAATCTAAGAAAATATTGTATGAAATATTTATTCATGTTTATACATTAATCAATTATCCCCCTTATATCCACCTCTCTATATATATCACATAGATATCCATTAAATTTGAATGTTTTTTATATAAGAATAAAATAATTATTATAAATAGATATTTGTAAAAATTAATTGAAATTAATTGATTACAAATAATGTATTGATGACCAAATATCTAGGGAAAATCTACAAAAAATATATTAGTAGTTGTATTTGATTTATCTCTATTCATTGGAAAAATATTCACTATTGTTTTATTATTTACAATTATTAATTATGAAAATTAATTTTTGATAAAACACATGATTTCAATTTTGAATCATTGACTAAATAATAAAATGTATTTTTGATATGAAATTATAGATTTTTTTGATCACATATGATGTTCACATTTCTATTACATTTTAAAAAAAATCATCATTTATTTCATTATTTTTTTAATAATTTTTAATTAAATTGTTTGTTTTAAATTTGTTATATTTATAAATGAAATGTGTTATCATCAATATAAGGGGATTTTATTATTTAAATAATGTTTATAAATGAAATTTTTTATTATTTTTTCCAAATCGATGTGTTATGATTATTTTAAAGCACTCGGTACCATATAATTGGAGTTCAATGTAGTGAAAAGACTAAAAATAATGTATAATATAATTATATGAAATCCAATAATAATTTATAAAAATATAAATTTATTAATATTATAGAAGGTGTCACTATAGAGTGAAAATTAAGGTCGTTTATAGATGATTAAAATTATGGTCCATATATTTGGTTGGTGAGTAATGAGTCCTTTCAGTCGGATTATAGAAAATAAATAGAGTGTTAACATTTCTTATTTCTAAATATATAGCAAGAAACATGTCATTTATAAGATGAATAATTTATTCTTGTTATACGTTTTTCTAATAAAGGATTAGATTTTCGAAAGATTATTTCAAAATCAGCTGTTTTGTGTTTTTTAAGGAAAGGGATTCTGAGGAAGATAATATTGATCATGGAATTTTATAAATTATGATGATTGGTTGATATATTTATGAAATTTATTTTAACAAGGGAATATAGGGAATGCCAGAGACAACTTGTGAGGCGATTTTTTGGCGATTTGTGTTTTGATGATGGCCAACAATTTTGGATTGCTACTATGATCCGAGGGATGTCTTCATCCCTCCTTCAATGCTGGTGGATACACATGTTGGGATTGGGTTTCCTGTGGATGCATTGAAGAATGATGGAATGAAGACGGTGATGAACAATAAGAGGAAATCAGGTGAATTGGCATCTCGGAATAAGTTTTTCGCTGAATCTTGCCATGAATCAGACTCTCTCAGCTAATGAATCACAAAAAATGGTTCGATATCTTTCATTGATGCGAGCCCAAAAATTTTGGGCGAGCAGATTCAGGAATGTTGATTCTCTCTTCTGGCCAGATTATTGGGAACCCGGAGTGACGTTCCAGTCAGGGTTTATGAAGTGCGAGCTCGCATATCCCAGACTTGGAGATTTATTTATCGGAAGTTGATCTCAATTGGAATAGGTATGTTTCACAAAGTCTTTCCCTCTAAGGAATTTCAAAATGTGGACTAGTGTTTTGAACCTATAGTGATGAAGCCGGGTTACATCATGGTCCAGTAGTGGGATCCTTTGATGAGCCCTCTTGCAATCACGAACTCATGTACCAAGACTTGGATTCAAATCAAGGGGCCAAACTGGTTTTTATGGCATCCATCTGTTCTTTGAGAAAATTGCATCTCTCGGTGTATGTCCCATTAAGGTTGACAAGGAGACTGAGCATCCTAGGAATGACCATTTTTCCTGAGTCCTTGTTGAGATTGATTTGGCTAATATCCTCATTGATACTATTTTTCCTATTGCAGGTGACATTAATATAGAGATCTCCATTCAATGTGAATGGATTCCTGACTTTTGTAAATCTAGTTTATGCATTGGTATTATCCATTCACAATGTCATAGGAGAATAAGATGCTCCCTCTATAAATCACTGGGTCACACCTCTGATCAGTGCAATATGAAGCTTAATAAAAATGACTACAAGATAAAGGACAGTCTAATGGAAGCCCCTTCTTTTGCTGAGGATATTTAACATGGATTTCCCAAGTTTGATGATGTCCATCATGCCACTTCTGATGCCTATATGGAGACTGATAATTCATTAAGTCTGGCCTCATCTGGAATTAAGGTATGAACTGAGAAAACGACATGGGTTGATTTTGTAGAGGATGAAGGGAATATATCAGAGCATGAGGTGGTTGTTCAAGATCATGTTAATCATGAACATGATTGTGCGGTAATGGCCCCTATATCTGGTAAGGGCAAGATGACGATTGTTGATAATGAGGGCTTTTAGTTGGTGATGCACAAAAAGTTGAGAGCTGGAAAAATTTCTCAGGAAAAATTGCAGATTAATGATGAGGTAGAAAGTCTTTCATTGGCTCATCAATTTGGAAATTATCAGGGTGATCCAAGGGTGGCCTGTCCACCTGGATCTCCTACTCACAAGGCAGTCAATCTGGAAGCAGAAAAGATCCTATTGAAGCAGGTCACTGAAAAGTCCCTTGTTTACTCTCCCTTGGATCTAATGGAGAGTATAGATGCTGATGAGGCATGGGTGGAAGATAATAAAGAGGAGCAACCAATAAACCAGATGACAATTTTTTTTTCTATGTTAGAAACTATCAATACCACTGTGTTTTATTTTCTGAACCTTGAAGGTCTGAAGAATGCAGGTTGTAATAACAGAAGATTCATTTCTGCTGCTGAAGAGGATGTGGAGAGATCTCAGGAGAAGGAGTATGCTGCTCAGTTTGATGCTCAAAAAGTGCTGGTCACAGAGGTGCCTCATGTGGATGTATTTCAAGACCAGTCTCCCATTACAGTGAAGGTTACTAATGTAGTGCAAGGGGATGAACTGCATGACCACCACACTGTACATTAGACTGATCCTGGATAGGATAGTGATCCCTCTCGTGTGGATTTTGATTCGAATAGGATGGAGAATGAAGGCATCCAAAGGTGTAGAGGGCATCATAACATGGGAGGATCCTGGGGACGTGGCCAGCCTAGGAAGAGGTAACTCTGTGGTGTGAATTTGTGTTGGTTTATGGTGTAGTTCTATGCATTTATGCATCCCCTTTATCTGCTGTTCCTTTACTATTTTTTTTTCAAATAAATTTGGGGCCTTGGTTTAGAACCAATGGCCGAACCTTCTTGGTATTTATGAAACAGATCAAAAGATACAATTTATGTTAATTCTTATAATTTTGAAATTGTATTTACAAAAATAATTAATCAAAAATATTTATTTGAAATATCTTTTCTTTTTGGATTATAAGTAAATTTGGTTTTAGAGTTTTTCATATAATAAAAACTATATTTAAGGTTATCATACTCATGTATATTCACTGGATTCTATATGGAAGTCATAATTAGTTATGTATTCATTAACTACACATTAATAATTGTGTACATAAATATGTTTTTGTGCAAGATGCAATTTATTAAATGAAATAAATCCTTGTTACTATTTATCCATTAATAAAATTAATGAATTATAATAAGGATTTGTGTATGAATACATTTGAACATTGAATAACATTTTTAATTGTATTCAAAAAACAATTTTTAAAATAATATATCATGTTTGCATGATATTCATGGTCGGATTAATGAATGTTGGGAAATATTATTTACTATGGATTCTATGTTAAAAATTACATTAGTTTCTATCCTGTGGTGATCAATAGAAACTAGTAAGGGTATATAATGGTTAGGATTTGGGCACATGATTTGGGTAATTAGTCTGAATTATCATAATATGATTTCATGTCTTGATTTTAAGTCAGTTATATTTTACTAGGGTATTCATAGGAATAATATGGTTACTATTAATATGATATATAAAAATAAAAAATTAACCACTTTATAGTAATCCATGATTTTCCAAGTAGTCCATATATAATAAATATTAATTGAAAATTTAAAAAAAATCTATTTTAACCATGTAAGAGCCTTTATCATACTGGAATGATAAAACCAAGGGTTTGTGGATCATATTATATTTCATTGATAACCAAAATATAAAATATTGATGATTGTTTTAATGTTTTTTACTACATGATAAAGGTTATTTAATTAATTAATGATTGATTATATCAAAATAGAATTTGAAAATATATTGGGAAATTTTATTAAGAATTTCATTATATGAAAGACGAAAGGGTTATTTTTGTTAAAAATGATGGTCCATCATGAATATATATATACATGTATATTGATAAATATGATGTAGATATATGTATTTCAATGAATTGATATTTGATATTTTACATTTAATAATGTATATTCCCTTAGAATAATAAATGTTCTTTCCTAGAAGGGTATCTAAATGATAAGGGTATGAAGAAAGAATATTCAATTATATTTTCTCAATATAAGAGAATGAGAAGTAATATTATCCTCTAGATTGATAGAATATCCATTTATGATCAGTCAAAAGTCATATATTGAAACATTATTTTTTTGGAAATAATCTACCATCATTTATATACAATAAAGGACCCCATTAAGATATTAATAGTTAGAAAAAATAATTTATATTTTTCAAATTTATAATTTATGAATAAATCAATGGATTATTTAATTTGAAGGCCTCGTGAGGATGTTACGAGAGACAATGGAAACTGAAATGATATATAATGTCAATTATAGTAATTGAATAAAAAAACTCAACGGTGGGTATTATATATATGATTTTATTTTTTAATGTCAATTCAGTTATTAGATTTATTTCTAAGGAGATTAATAGTCATATGTAGTGAAATTTTATTGTTTTTCTATTGTGTTTTATGTCAAAATTGATAACCAAATAAATAATCAAGTTAGAGGTTTTATATGAGTCTCTTGACTATGATATAAAATGAATAATTTATTTAAGATTATTCATATATGGGTAAGTGTTTATAAAGGTAATTAAGGTAGAGGATAAAATGTTAGAGTCTCAATTTATTTTCATTCCATAAATAGATATAATAATAATAAAAATATAGATGTTGACTATTGGTAGATAAAAACTATAATTATATATCTAATATCGAGAAAAATTTGAAAAAAACACACATTAAGGGGGACACTTAATAGAATTGTGTGGTGACATTGATTAGATCAGTTTTGATGGTAGGAGGGAACTACGTGTTGTAGATGTTATCATGTCAGTATGAATGGTGATGATGGAAAGATCATGCTCTTCATAGAGTTTGGGGGAGGAGTCTAGACTATTAGGGAATGGTGAAAAGAACCTTGGCACAAAAAAGTGTCAGAAATCATGTTGTTTATAGAAAATCAATGACAATGTGCTTAGGTGGTGACCGTGTTAGACGTGAAAACAACATAAATGCATGAGGAACCAATGTTGGAGGAAAATTAATGATGGATCGGTTTTGATATGGTAATCAAATGTCAGGTAATAAGTGTTCAAAATACCCCCAGGGTCATGACCATATGAGGTTCTAAGCATAACGAAACCAATTGTAGTGCTATCCATATTATATGGATGATAGGATATGAAATTTATCATTGGATCTAGGAAAAATGTATTCCTTCATTGTGAAATTATTTTTTTCTTTCGCTATTTGATGTCGTTTATGGAGTGTCAATTAAAAAATTAGGTGTTTGGTAGGCTATTATTTATGTATCATTCACTTGGGATTTGAGTCCTATAATATATAATTGTAATTATAGGCCTATAAGTTATGATGGGGTTCTATCTTAAAAAAAGGGGGATTATATTAAATTTTTAAAATATATATATAAAGTGGAGTCTTTGAAGGAAATGATATAATAACATGTTATTTTAATGTATAAAAAATAAATTATATGGTAATTTTGTAGACGTTTATTGATAAATATTTTTTTATATTCTATAGAAAATTTAAAATATAGTTATTCTTATATGTTTAGGATATACATGTCAAATGCAAAACCACACCTGTGCAAAGATTTTTATGAAATTAAATGAGTGTGTTGAAGAGAATATATGTGTAATTTCGTAGGAGGATTCATGTGGTTCTAACAATCTCATGAAGTGGACTGGATACTAAATGATATGATAAGGAAATATAGGCCAATGATAATGGGAATATTTGGAATACATGTATGGATAGAGATGTATACTTTTTTAAGGGATTAGATCCATGTTTTTTAGCTAATCCTGTAGTTGAGGAACATGATAATGAATTTAAACCTTCTATTATATGAGGTACTATAATGATTTTATTTTAACACATATTTTCAATGTTTGATATCAAATCAGATTAGAACATCATATCTTAAAATTTAGTAGAACAATTGGGATTTTGAATTTATTTGATGCCATAACGTTTTATGTTTTATAAACCATTTGTTTAGAAGTCTATAAAATGATATAACTATCCTCAATATTATATACTGATTGATTTTATTAAAGTATAATGGGAATAATTATTTATTGAGATGAAGATATATAAATTTTTTCTATATATAGTTTACTTTATCATGCATAAGACTCAGATCAATAAGCATCGATAATGTGTTATTTTTATTACCCCATTTTATGTTATTGATACATTCATTTAATAAAACCATTTTTATTCAAGAAGTAATGATATGATTGTTTATGATATTAAATTAATATCAATATAATTTTTTGTTATAGATATTTGATCAATGAATTAGAGTAGTTAAACTAATATACTAGTGAAACTCATTAGGTATCTAGATATATATTTCAATTATTTCTCATTATCATATTTGAAAAATAGAATTACAATTATTGATTGATATTTTAACTTGAAAAAAAAAATTTCATTACCTTCGTATGATATAAAACCAGTGGATTCATGTTATCTAATATAATTATTTTGGATATTTAAGAATAAATGTTTATTTATCATTGTTATTAATCATATCATTCCCTACTATGTATGAAAGGGTGTTTAATGGTAGCTTTCGTAATGTAATTATTGTTTAAAAATGAATTAGATAACAATATATAATACGTTTTCTTTAGTAAACATTGATGATATTTTTAGAAATTTAATGTTTGATTAGTAATATTATATAATATATCACAAAGATGAATTTTATTTAATTTTATGATAAGAAGAGATTCTAAACATGGATTTAAAAAGTTGAAATATCCATAATGTGTTCATGGTAATGCCCATCGGTATCACTAATACAACTAGAATTTCTATGTCATTGAAGAATAAAATCATTTATATATTTTTGAGATATTTTTAGTAGTATTTATGTATAATATTATTAGTTACTAAACATTAATGGAATACATCGATAGGATTATATAAGTTGATTTATGATTTTTACATGAGCATATGTTATATAAAATGATCAAAAAAATTATCTTTTAGATTAATGATGATTTTTGGGATATTTCATTTCATATTAATGAATTTAAATAGACCCTGAAAATGAAGAGGAAATGATTTATTAAAATTATAATAATATTATACTTTAATTAAAAATCGTTATTATCTTGTTTGGATATTATTTAATTTTTTTTACATCTTGTCATTTTCATCACCTATGATTTATTTGAATCAAATCAATGTCAATTTCCAGTAGAATTGGCATTGTTAGATTATATTTTAATAAATTCATACAGTATGTAATTAATCTTATACCCTTATTTTATTATGATAATAATGATGGTTGTGAGGAATATTATTATATAATAGGGTCCATGTTTAGGTTCATTCCATTTACAAGGTGAAGAATTCATGTTGTATTAATAAAGGTAGATAAAAACATTTGAGATGAACCATCATACTAATGATATGAAAAAAAAAATGTATTGGTTGAAGTGTTTAGTGATTATTTCAAAAATATGAGACATAGTTATACATTATCACAACATGATCTAAACTTGAGTAGGGAGAGGTGGGTATAGTATGTTCATATCTAATAATTTAAGCTTTCGAATGATCAAAAAAATATAGTTTTATAGTTGATAATTTATAAATGATGATCCTGAAACCAAATTTTTTTGAATATGATTAAAATAATCAATTCATGGGTTTTTTAATTATATGATATTTTATATATACTCCTTTTAAAATAATTTGATGTATTTTTTATCTTGATTTACATGCAACCTCATGTCTATATAAATAGTGATATATTATCGTATTTATAAACTAGAAGTTATATTAGAGGATATGAATAATAATAAAAACAATATGATATATATACATATATATAAATGTTTTCAATAATATAAATTTGTATTTTAATTACTAAAAATAATTGTTAAATATCAATAGAATCATTTCATTATTAAAAGTCTTATTTTTCTCAAAAAAATTGATTTTTATGTCCTTGTAAATTTTCATATAAATAAATATATTGATTCTTATTAATTATTAATATTAATTATATTTATTAATAATTTAATTATAATAATTCATATAATATTTTCCTTAAGTTAACTAATGAAGATAAAATAAATTGAATTTAAAATTAGTTATTTTTATGAAATCTATTTTAATATGTCCAAATTGTTTTTGAATAAATAAATGAAATATAATTCTATTTGATAATTTTGAATTCGATGTATATATCTTATATATTGAATTTTTTATTTTAACATTCATTTAATAGTTTTTTAAAAAATCTTTTGGAAATTAAATGAAAATTTATTCTAAAGATAGAATTTTAAAAAATAATTTTGATAAATTTTCATGTTTGTTTTAAAATTAATTTTTTATTCTTATAAATGATAAATACTAAAAAATGAAATCCTTATTTTGGAAAATTATGTAAATTATTTACATTGTGTCTAATTTAGTTTTTTTCATAATGAAAAGTAAAAATGATAAAAAAGTTTTACCAAGGTTCAGGTTCAAACATGGTTACCTAGGGTTTAAAGTAAATGATAAGTATAAAAATCACACTTAAAAATGTTTTTATATTATTGGATAAATATATATTAATCTTATATTTTAAATAGTTTTGTTTTGTATCCATTTTTTCACATGTTAACAATCACATTACTTCATATTATTTAAATCATTTATGTAATTCCAATTGCCTCCCTCCCCTCACTTATAAAAGGGAAGATATTTTACTCCATTATTCACATAATTTGAGACAACTATATACCCAAATACCTTAATAAAAAACATAGCATATTCATTAACATATTTTATTATTCTAATATTTTTTCCAAATACCATCCTTTGAAAGGATTGTAATGCAACCTAATGAGGTAACTCAGTGAAGCAGAAATCATCTTAAATGAATCATTCAATATTCATTACTTCTTATAAATCCAAATAATGTAGTGTATCTATCCTAAAAAAATTAATATTAAAAAATAAATATAATAATATTTTATTATTATTTGGAGTAAATATATTTCCACCACATTTCAATATAATTATAAATGAAATTGTCACTAATGTGTGTGTGTGGACTACACCAACCTCAGAGCGTTATGATTCATTTTCTAAAATTGGCACAAATTGAAGGACACAATGATGTATTAAAAAATATATTTTTTACTCATGATGTATTTTTTAATCATTAAATGTAGAATATAATTTATCAATATTTTAATTATTAATTATAAAATGATAACATCTTTCTTGCGTATATACGGACTACCATCTCCATAGATAGTGGAATTCATTTTTATTTGTATTACATTTATGAATGATTATATATAAACCTATAATGAATATATATTATATATATATAATGAATATCATTTGTAAAATTATGTAGCCATGAACTTGGTGTGTGTGGTGAACTCATTGAGACATTAGATTTTTTTACAGTGTTACGTCATCATCGTAGTATGGTGACCTAGTCATTAATGTATCAAAGTAATTCTAATGATTATAATGGTATTCCAATTAGATCAGGTGTCATGACACATTGGTTAGGTTAGATTTGGTTTTGATTCCAATATCAATGGCTTATTGATTGTGCATTGAAGTAGTGTCATGTGTAACATTAAGCTGAATCTGGTGTAGATCAATTATGGGTGGCTATTATATCCCTTATTTTGATGACTAGGACTCTATAAAGAATATGAGAATCATTTTAGTTCATTTTAATGAGTTTCCTTCCTATTATAAAGATACAAAATAATATGGACCATTGAAAATGGTGATTATTTCTCAATTTCAATTTGGGAATGAAAAAGAATAGCCTAGTAAATGCTTTTCTGGAATCACGACATTGATGGAATTGGTTGTGTTTGAAAATTTTTAAAAACATAATTGGTTTCGTATGGACATTGACAGTTTCTCAAGAATTATCATGAAATACCTAGGTTGGTAAATAATTTTAATCGGTTAATTTTGATGCGTTGTAATGTGAATCCATGATTCTTTAGAGAATTTGACCAGTAGTTATACAAAAGTTTTTCATTTTATATCCTTTGTAATCATGTATATACTATTAGTGAACTCTACTTTATCGATGATAATGTTCCCTATCATGACATCATATTTAATGCATTAAGATATCATTATTACTATTCCACACTATTGTTATTATAGCTATTGTGATTTTGTGTGTACATTTCTCAATGTTTCTTGCTAGAAATGTTGTTTTTGTAGATGATTATTTAGATCAGAGTGAGAGCTATGATCTCACGTGGCTTAACCACCATCTAGTTGCCGCACTAGTATCAGTTTATAATCACATGTGTAATTAAAATAATTTTTGATATATCTCTTCATAAACATAGAGTATTTACAACATTATGTTGGTTTTATGGAATCCAGTTTGTTGGATATTTGGTTTTCTGGGAATTTTAGTTGGACTTGAATATAATGTTAAAAAGGGAAATGAATCCAATGGGTTGGATGTGGATTTCAATCTTCAATGTGCTAATGCATTACCTCTTTAATGGTTGAGTGGTGGTTCTACCAAATAACATCACTTTGAGTTAGTTAAGGGAATTGGTGTATCTACTATTATAAAATAAAGAATCCATAAAATTTAGGATTTTAGTCTTATTGATGGTATGTCTGTTGTCTAATATAGGTTTTCTATGAATGGTCAAATGGAGATGGATCGACATGGATTACTATTGTATGATTTGAAATGTTGAGTGAAATTCATTATGCACACCATCAGGTAAAAGAGGGGGTTGTTTATAAAGGGATATCATTGTCTACAAAGGGAATTCATGTGAGACTATTTTTTTTATCGATCAAAATTCAATTAATTCTCTTGCATGAGGTTCCTGATATGAACTTGGACATCATTATGTTCACATATTTAATCTAATAAATTCAATTGGGTTGTTATAACTCCTAGGGGTAGTCCTTTTAAGAATATTGGATGATGGAGGTTCCTTGGATAAGAACTGGCCCATTTTTAAGGTGTAAAAGGACATTGGGGTGGGGGGGGGGGTCACCATGAACAGATGCTTAATAATAAACAATAATGATCATGTAACTAGACTAATGCGATTGGGTAAGCTCCATTTCATTTTTATTGTTGGAAATAAACCATTTTATCATATTTTAATATCTTATTTTCCATATTCATTATTAATTCATTAAGGTTCATTGGGCATTTGGAAATACAACATGACCATTAAGGAAAGCCATGTTGACCCTCACAGGCCATATGATGTTTTCCTTATTCTTGGTGTCTAGGGATGATATTCTCTACTATGGTGAGGGTTTATCATTTTATGTTTTCTTTTATGGTTTAATTCCAAGGTAACTTTAATTTTTAAGTTTAATAGATTGTACGTCTTACAAACTGAGATTCAAAACGAAATAATTAGAGTGGGATCTCAAAAATGTTTTGTTTTGGGACATGGTTGAAGGAATTGAGGTACCCACAGGTGTTTTTTTGGGTTCTAAGAGATATCAGTATGGAAATAATTGGATTTGATGATCTGAATAGGGTGAAAATTTTATCTGAAACCCAATGGACCCTAAAAGAATACTATATAGCAATAGGGGGTAATGAAAGACCCTACATATGAAACACACTATTTAACCAAATTGTGAGACTCAGACACAATGTTAGTGGCTTTGGGGAGTACCTAAACAATTTTCATCATTCGGTTTGTGCACATTTATGAAATCCATGTGCCAGAATCATGCGAGGTGGAATCCTTATGAAGTTTGTACAGCACAAATTATACATGGTTTATAAAACCATGTAGAAAAACAAGTTCCCCATAAATGTATTTTGAAATTTCTATTTTTTCCTCTACATAGAAAATTAAACCCTTATATGTTTTTCCACTTATCCCTCCACCATCAGACCTTGGTTTTCATCCTCCATTGATCTCTTAAAACACTAATCAAATAATTGATATAGATATAATGTATGGTGTCTGATCTAAAATCTGTTAGAAAAAATATATCTATCTCATTAATCATACATAGTCTCATACATCCAATATTAGAATATGTTCTGGTACATTTCTATATTTATGTGTAGTATATATTTCCTTATTTTTTGGATACATACCATTAATGATAACTCATTCAATTTGATTCAAATCAAATGCTGAAATTGAGTGATTATTCATCTATGACCTTGTTTGAGGTGGTTACATTTGTTCCCATTGAGCTTTATCATTTTTTAATAATGATGTTGTTATATTTTTTTACATTTCCTAAGAATTCATTAATTATTTTATACTTTATATAAATAGGACATGTGTTCCTTAATACATGACTATTGATATTTTCATGGTATTTTAGATGTTCTGTGACCCTTATATGGTATCCCTTGTGTGATTAGAGTTATATTAGTCATATTGGACAATAGTATTAAAATTTTAGAACTCCCTTTAATACCCATGATTAGATTTTATGTGAAACAAAAATTAAGGCATTTGACTTAAATGGAACTCAAATAACCACTTAGGTGTTTTCCCCATTATGGAAGGAAATTACTACATAGGAAAATCCCTATTCAATAAGGTTACCACTTTAAAAACCATTGATATCATAAATGAATTTCACATGTTTTATTTAACTGAATGAGTTAGTTGGAGTCTAATTCTACTAAAAGTTATTATTAGAGGTATTGTTCCATGTGTTATGTTAAAAAAATGAATATACCTTACATATGTTTATGTTTCATGATAGTATGGCACATGAGAGGTAATTCCACAAGTATTAAATTGTAAATATGTTTTTACTCATTTAAATAAATAGTTATTCACAATTTAAATGCATTAATTATAATTGAAATTCGTTAATGAAATTTATTAGAGGTTAATAATTATGTGTTATATTATGATTTTTTTCACTTCTACATATATGATTGTTATAAATAAAAATAATGTGAGGTGTTTCCCAAAGGAAGACATTTCTATAATGATGATTCATTTAAAAAGGCATGATATATATGTTGCCTGAGAGGGTTATCATAATTCCATTTATTATAAAAGATATGACTCGATATATTTTGTTTATGAGACTAAGGGAAGATGATCCAGATGGGTAATCACACTCTCTAACATTGGGTGTTGAGTACAGAATCTCACACTAGTGATAATATAAAGAATTTTAGTTGACTAACCTCATTTAAGTATTTTACTATTGAATGGAGGCTCACACACAATCCTCAGAGTTGTCGAATAGAATCTATCACCTGATCGAGTTGTACATCATATACCCTTTATCATGAGATTTTAGCCTTGTTATACTGGATATGTTGGCTAGAGTTACATCCTAGTCCAATCCAACATTAGTATTCTAGGTATATATCATGATAGGATTTGTATGCACAAGGTTCATTTATCTGGATGAGGAATATAATTAAAAAATATATACTTATATTTGTAAATAATCATACATGCATTATATCCATGTAATGTATTAGGTAAAATTTCCATGTTTCCAATAGGAACAAAGTGGGTTGTTTATTTATATCAATATTCTATTCCGTTCTTTTAATACCTACACACTATTTATTTACGATCACTACTCCGACGACATGTATGAAACATTGGGGTTTTCCGACTAATATTTTTATCTCACACACTAATCAATACACCCTTATCCCTGATAGATTTTTTAAATACATGTATGATTAAGGTATGGATCCCTATGGCAGGTTATTGATTTGATTAAATTTATATAGATCATTATAGTAGAAGAGTGGGATTCGTCTCCTGATTCATTAGGATATGCTTCAGTATTTTTTGACATGTGTGAAATTATATTGAATGCTTGTAAATTTTTTTTCCTTATATATTATATCATTCCATGTGTCAATTTCTGAGACACTACCATAGAGTCTTTTTTTATTTACTAGGTATTTAGTTAGATTATATCATTCGCTACTTACTTATTTTGTTATCTGTATAAAATTGTGATGATTAATAAATTTTTATACTTGTATTATTCTTAAAATGTTGATTATTACATGATATATCTTTTATTCGACTTTTAAATGGGGGCATAGTCACCCCATTGATGAAACTTTACTCCCTCATTGCATATTGGAAACCCTTGGTATCTGTGAGGGCACACTTCTAGCCATGTAACCCAATACTCTTATGACGTCTGAGTGGTCATTCAGACCGAGATGTAAAAAAATAACCTATAATGGATTAATTGATATCAAATATATCTAATAAATTGAAAATAAAAAGATTATAAATTATATTTATAAATAAATGATCAGAAATGTAATTTTTTATTAAATATAAAATATTTTTTACTCCTGGTAAAAAAACAAAGATTAATGAAAATTAACCCAAAAGCACCTTAAGATAATTTTGAAATTCCTCTTTTTTAAATTATGTCAATAATGATATATAAATTTGAAAATGTGGAAAATAATTTATTTATAATAATTTCGCTATTAAAATGTTGTAAAATTATCTTCCGAATAATATAGTTTTTATATGCAAAATTGGTTTTGTTCTTATGTTATGACTATAAAAACTATTGGACTAATATTAAAAAGATGATTGAATATAAAAAATATATATTATATAAATATAATTTAATAATATAACATAATTTAATTTATTAAGACAAAACACTATTGGTAGCATAAAAATAAAAAAAAATTATGTATATTCTGTTGGATTAATTTATTGTTTCAAATAAATTGGTATCCAATGAATTAAGAATAATTTATTCAAACATATAGTTTCAAAAAAAATTATCACTATTCATACATTATAATTTAGTAGCATTTTTATATAAAATTATTTTATATTATAGTTTTTAATAATATATTGTTGTCTGGTAAAACATGGTCTTTCATGTAACAAAAGTCATCCATTAAAGTATTTGTTTTGTGAGAAGAAAGATAAATCAGTGATTCATTCATTAAATGCTATAGAATATATTAAATTTATTTTAAATAGTAATTATATTGTTATTTATCTGGATGGTATATTCCATTACACAGTTGGTGTTGTGTGTCCTACATGCTATCAAATACAATGTTCTTATTTTAAAATTTTGCGACATTATATTCTCTTAACCATAATAATATTTCATCCTTGAAATTTATAATATAACATGGTAACTAAATTTATATATTCTTACTATGTATAAATCCCATATCGTGATAATTGTTTGAAAACAATATTCTTTAAAATATAGAATGGGATTTACAAAGTTCACGTTGACATTCATATTACTATATCTTTATGTTTGAGAACATTTTGGGAAAGTGGAGATACATATTAAAATGAAAAGTGTAAATATTTATTGGGAGTGATTGAAATCATAAATTAAAAATGACTGAATGATTATTGGAATAGTGAGGACCTCAAAAGAATCAATACATAATGATTGAAAAGTCAATCGGTATAACAACAAGTTAAGCATCATGAAAGAATTGTATTTTATGATTCTCTTCTTAATGTTGAGGAATTATTTCATTAAACAATTATATAAGGAAATATAAATGATAGATATATTTCCATAAATAGAAAAACATCCTTTGGTTGTAGTTTGATAATGTTCAAATTCGACCCTTTACTCAAAAAAATGAATATCTATGACATTGGAAATAAAATACACTATTAATAAATATTTTTTCAAATAAGAAACTAAAATATCAAATTATATTTCACTAAATATTCAATAATGTTAATAAAATTACTATGATTATAACGAACACTAGAAATAAACTCTACAAAATTATCATTAATATTTATTTATCTTTTTTATCCTAAATTGAATAGTATATTATCTATATCATTATGTTGAAAAATGGATAGAATTATACCCTTACCGTAATTTGGTCATGTATTAATGTCCTTCTACCTTTATGAACATGATGTGTTGTCATCGGGAATATATTTTTTCCTTTTATAAATAAATAATTATATAATATTTGAAATAAATATGATGGACATTATAAAAAGATTATCATTAATTGGAATTTTAACTAAGGGTATCAATTTAACACCATTACATAAATATCACACCCATTTATTTCCACACATATCCTTCATTGGCCTATAATATATCCTTTAGAATATGACATTGAATTGGATAATGACCAGGATCCCCATATTTAGTTATATGAGCCATATATAGATATTTATAACGTGCTACATTTTTTCTATCACGCTCTTCTGTTTTCCTAATCAATTCATGCATTTATTCCCTTATTTACCACACCTAATCTATCTATCTATTTTATTAAGACACTTTCTTTGGTGTCTCCATACAGATTTCATGTACTATAGAAATCCATCCTCCTTCACTGTATATTCTTCACCACTATAGCTCTTATTAACCTATATTCTTCTCAACATTGGTTTGTTCCTTTGTTTTTTAGGTATATGTCATTAGACAAATTTTTGGAATCAAATTTAGATTATACATGAAATAAAAAACTCCTATAAACCCCATATTTTGTTTCTCATTGTATCCACCATATGAATATGGTTTGTTTTTAACTTTACTAGTTCAGTTTCCAGCAAAAGAATAAAACACTAATGTATAGTTTTTTAAAGAGTTGTCATAGTTGGGAATTTATATGATCATGTATAGGATATTTAAATCATGAAATATTATTTTAAAAATAAAAAAACATAGGTGTAACTAAAGTAATTCATTGTAATTATGTTCTCAAATCCATCTAATACTTTTCTAATGAGAATTAAAATTATCCAAACATAACCCTGATAGTGTCAAACTAGGTGCATAGTAATGCATGTTGTCTTGTACTAGGTTACGCTTCTCTTTGGCCCAAAATAGATTTTCATAACAGTTACCTCAAGTCACATATATCTCAGAACCATATCTGCTAGTAGTATCCAAATAGAATTTTTTCTATGAATACACACATAATCCATGCCTTACCAAGATACTATTATTTTCTACTATGATTATCCTCAATGTATACTTTAGGGTTATGTTCCAAAATCATTGTTTTCCAAAATATAATTCCAATGGTTTCTACTAATTTAAAAATGGTACCAAATATTGTACACTTATACCTGAAAAACTCGATCGGGTGTCATGCCACAATTACAACGGAATAATATACAATAATGGTGTGCTACAATATATAAAAAAATTCAATATCCTTGGTTAAATAAAAGCTTACATATGTCTTGTTTTACCAAAGAAAACTAAAATGAAATCATTATTATTGAGAATAATCTCACTTTACCATCTTCTGTATCCATAAATATTGTTCATAATTATATATGGGGAATACTGGGGAAAGGAAACATAATATGAAATAGATCAAAAGCTCAATAAGATAAAATTATAATAGAATCAATAATTAATCATTAATAATAATCAATACAATAACATAAATAACCAAGGACACATGCCATATAATCAATAACAATAAGAAGTGAGTATATAATAATGAAACACAAATAATTGAACCATATTTCATTTAATCAATAACTTATTGTTTATGTGAATCCATATATTCAATTATAGTGAAAAGATAATTAATAAAAATGATAACTAAAATGGATGCATTGATTAAATAGCATAAATCGTGTCTCATTCCCATGAAAGCATCTACAATAAAATTATATCCTTTAAAAAGTTTAAAAAACATAAAAATATTTCTTTTCCACCATTGAAGGAACAAATAATTCAATATATTGAATAATTGATTTATAAAATAAATAACATTCCTTATCAACATTACCTATTTAATAATTAATATATATTTTCAATATCACTCTATATAATCAAATTACTATCAATGTATGAACTATATGATTAAATTACATATAGTTTAGTTAATAAATATTTCTTAGAAAATTATATAGACAATTGTGGGATATTCAATTTAAATAATCATTTGTAATTAAATATTTATAGGGTACTCATCAATGGAGTCATGAAAGTGAATTTAAACACAACACATGGTAAAATCAATCATAAAAAACTCATATTAAGAATAATGGTTGTATCAACCCAACATATCTCATGTTGTGTAAAATAAAAGGTTTTTTTTCATTGAGGAAATTGAAGTACTTTAACAAAATTCTGGCGGAAAATATCCATTTTTTTGGAAAAACCTTTATAAAAACCATTTATTTGAAACTATATTTTAATTAACATTTTTTAAATAATTCATGCATCAAACATTCAAAGGAATATTTTAAGGAATGAAAACTGGTAAATCCATAAATAGTTTACCTAGAATAAAATTACATTCCCTTTAAAAGGTGAAAAGTTTTGTAAACATTGATGTTCATAAAATGAACAGAATATTCATTGGAAATTATTTTCAAATGATAAAATTGGTAATTATATCTTTATGAAATCATATTATAGTTGTTAAAATATAAATCCCTTTTATAAAAATATGGCTTGTAAAAGAAAATTGGTTCTTTGAGTAAATGGAGAAATGAATTTGGATTTTCATTAATACATTTTCTAAAACATTTGGAGTAACATAGACTATAAAATTATACCGTCAATTGATGATGTAAATAAATAACCCAACAGTATAAATATTAGAGGGTTAATTGAATAATTATCCAACCATTTCCTCCTATGGAAATTATAGTATAAACTATCCCAAAAATGAGATTCTAATGGAAACCCTTGACAATACCATAAGGTTGATATAATAATAAATATATATATATATAATGTATATAAAATATTAATCCACATAAAATGAGTGGAAATAAAAAATGGAGATTGTAAAAATTTATGAGACACACAATCTTATAATATTAACGACAACGATGTTGTAATATAACCCAATTAAATAAATGTGGATAAGAAATTATTTTCCAATGGTAATACTTAATTAAAAACAAATTAAATTAAATAAATCAAATTTAAAATAAAAATATCATTATAAATGAATTATTCATGATATTATATTTCAACTTGGCCTTATATACCGCATATATATGAATTTAGGTCCCCGTCCAAAAAGTATTTCTCAAATAATGAAAATTGTGATGAAGCCCCTTATTACATGGTATATTGTAATTGGAAGGGAAAAATGAAATTATCATCCAATGAATCATTTAAATAAAATGAAGATGAAATTATGTATGACACATTATATCACATTTATATGTAGGTAAAAAACAAATTAATTAATTTTTTAAAGGTTTGTGTGTCACGATAATACAAGGGAGTCATTAATCCCGTACCTTACATTTTTTTGGGTGAACGATTTCTAACATCATTTATAATTGTTTCAAAAAAATAAATAAAATATAAAATATCGATAATCATATTTGTAATATAATATGTTAACTTTTTTTAATATATTTACCCATTTTTTATTAAGAATTCATTATTTTCCATATTTTCTATTTTTAATTACACAGTGTTTAGAGTATATTTATACTGAATACATTTTGAAATTATAGATTATACAATGAATTCATAATATAAAAATTGTAAACAATGACATAAATTTCATATATATGAATTATATATTCATTTAAAATAATCTTCAAAATATAATTGACTTGAAATTAAATTTAGCATTCATGGTGATGTTAGACCATATGTAAGCATTAATGCTACATCTATTTTCTTTCCTTGTTTAAAATAATGTAATGTTATTGATATATATGAATATTTATATTATAATTGAAATATCCCCCTTTTTTTAATATGTCGCATAGTTTATTTAAAATAATTATATATATATATATTTCATGTTTGGTATGATCTAATAACATTTCATTGAGGAGGTGGCAGTCCACACATCCACGAACAATGTTTTTACCATCCCAAAAAATGGAAATCATTAAAGTATGTTATATAAATATAAATTATATAATAATAAAGGCATTATAAATATCATAAATATCATACATAAATAAAATTTCCATAAAAAATAACAACCAAGATAGGTGGTAAAAGAAAAATAATAATCATTGTTCCATGATGGAATAGTTTACCATAAACGAATTGTGTGTTCCTCACATATTAGATAGAAGTCTGTAACACCCCGAGATTTAATGAAAAATATTATTCTTAATTTTATTGATGTATTGTGTTGTACGATACACCAAAAGGAGCTTTCACTTCACGCATCTCGGACTTGGCTTGCATTACACGCAACCGCGACCTTCCACAATAACGTGTGTTATACGCAATACTGAGTTTCATTAAACTATGATATGTTATATAAATTATCTGTTATGAATAGTAATACAATTTTTTGTAAATTTTTTAAATTTTATTTTTCTAAATGGACTTCATTTTTGGAATCAGAATATCGAAATTATCCTAGGGTAAATGTTCATTATTTTTCTGAAAACTTTTTATTTTTGATGAATAGTGAAAACACTTTGTTACTATTTAAAACCGACTTTTTATTTTATTAATTATTTATTTTATTTAAATATATTTTTGGTCAAAATTGATACATAGCACCTATATAAGTTCAATTTAATTCATTGGAGTCATTTTGTAAGAAATTTAGATATATTAAAATTTTATGAAACATTTCACCGTCTTTTACCCACCTCCTAGGAAAATTTGCAAATGTACATAAAACATAATTTTACCGCTTCTGTGAGTGGAATTTCGAAAATATAAGAGACACAGTTAATATCAGGGTCTAAAATGTGGTTCAATGAGATGAAAATAATTTTTGGGGAATAGTATTTTTTTTTTACTTTTTCATAGCACTGTTAAAAGTAAATAGTGATATTAAGGGTAAAAATGATCTTATTATTACCCTAACACATATCATAATTCTATTAGATAAGTTTAATTAGACCCAAAAAAACCTTAGGAATAAAATATGACCATTTAGGCCTACTTGGATTAGATTAGGACATTTAATATTATTTTATTTAAAGAATAGTAAAAATAATTAAAATCAATGTTTATTAACTAAAACATTTTTAATATAGGATTATAAATAAGATAAATTAGACTATAAATATTCATTATAAAGATAAAATAATTTACTACATAATTTTATTTTAATTATAATTTTTAGACATTGAATAAGTTAATTTATTTATGACACAATGATGATGCATTAAATATCTTTTTAATAAAATATTGAAATAATTGATGTTATAAATACCAAAATAAATGTAATTTGAGACATTTTATGAATTACACTAATTTAATAGGATAATATGACTTGTTAGTATTGATTTAATTATCTGTTTTCTAACTTATAATTATTTTATGATTTTCAAAAAAAGAAAATACCATATAGTGTCAAAACTGACATAAAATAGTTTTTAAAACAAATATTTTATTATTAATTGTTATTTTATTCCTAAAAATATATGGTTCGGACAAATGACATAGATAAGTTTATAAATATAAATAATAAACAACTTGGGGTTAGTTTGGCTTGTTATAGTATGTTTTTTTAACCATATAGTGTAAGAAAACAAGAAGACACGGGAAAAGAAAAAATATTTAACTTAAAGTTAAATCTAAATTATAAGGTTAAAATAGAATAATAAACATTTCTAAATTCTATTGGATGAGATGATTCCAACCTATTGCCACCTCAGATTTAAAATAAAACAATTTGGAGCAATTAATAACCGAATATGACTTTATAATAAAATAATATTTTTAGTTTTTCTTAAGATGCCTCTCTCCTACCTTATAAAAGGGCACCTCCTCCCTCTCCTGCTCACACCACATTGAGCCTTCAATCTTGGCCATCCCCTGACAATTTCCATTATAAATTTCCCTATATACATTATATAGGTCCTGGTTATCTTCAAAAACCATTTTTAGTTCCCTAAGAGGAGGTTACGAAGAGGCGCTTCATAGAAGAGGTAATATCTGTTATCGATTCTTCCAACTTTATTTCTTCTTCTACTTCTTCTTCTTTAGTTGTTTTATTATGAAGTAATAACATCAGTATCAATCATATGCTGATATGATATTATAAGTATTAAACAACCCTATTTAACCATCTATCCATCCTTTGGAAAACAAAATCACCATGTGTGCGTACGTACGGAATACCGTCTCCATGTCGTGGTGTAATCTATTTTCCACCACCAACTTACATGGATGCATATAATGGTGTAAATAAATATATATATACGATTATTGTATAGTGATATTGATTCTAAAATATTATACATATGCTTCAATTCAATTCCACGATCATGTAATGATATCATCGCTCGTGCGTACGTACGTACTATCGTCTCCACGACGCGATGAGATTCATTCTCCATGTTAACCATTCATATTGATTATAAAGTATATATAATGAATAATAATGAAATATATAACATAATAATGATAATGTATTTATGTATATATATATGTATTTCATCTACATAATTAAATTCAATTGAATAAGGAAACAAAAACAGCGTTCATGCGTACGTACGGCCTACCGTCTCCATGAACGTTGTATTTCATTCCATTTATCAAACAATCATATATATATATATGTATGTATGTATATGCTGAATATATATTATATATAAACCAATTTTTAAATTATGGAATTAATTAAATCAGTATATACGTAATAATATCAAGAACAAAAAGTCTAAACACAAACAATAAATGAAATTCTTTTACCCAAATCACGGATTTTACATCGAATTTACAAAATAAAGGGTAATATAAAGTCATAACTGAACTATATATGATATCATATCAATGAATATGATTCTGTAATAATTCAATAACATTATTTAAATCATTATACTGGAGGTCCGAATACATACGAAGCATATCAGAGATAAGGTAAGGGACAATTATTCCAATCTCATTCTTATCCAAAATTGTTTATTTTTACGTATTTAATAGGGTTATGTTTATTATCCATGTCCATATGTTGTCATAATGTTTTCATAAAATGTTTACTTCTCTTCCATGTATTTTTAAATTCATTCTTACCCTTTTTTTCTTTCTTTTACCACTTATTATGTAAGGAATCTTTCTTTTTTAACCATTCAAGGTACTTTTGGACTTTTCTGACCAAAGTATGAGAAGAATGTTATTTTTAGCTTATATGGAGTGAACAGATTTTTATGGTTTCATGATGCCTCATTTTCATGAATCTTACTCTATAATATTTTATGAATATTTTCAGAAAAATAATTTTCTTTTAAAATTGCATGGCCTTTTGTGAAAAATGATTTTGAAGATGAAATAATATTTTCCTCACGAATTCATTTCATGTGTTTTATCCAAACCATTTTTTCATCTAAGATGACATTATTTCATATGTTTATGTTCCACGTATAATATCTATATTATTTACATGGTTTCACATTTCTTATTATGAAATTATATCCATTTCTTTTATATGGATTATGTGGTGATGGGATGATGTTTATGAAACCCTTTTTATTCTTCGCGTTATGATGAATGTTTTAGGTTTATTTTGTGGCACATGTAAGAATGATTTCACTATGAGATGGTTGGGATCTATATTTCCGTCCAATGCATTAGGTAAAGATTTATATCTCATGAGATAGACATGGATGGAATGGTATGTTAATCCGGTTCAGTAATACAGGACTGGAACGAGGAGTGAACTAAATTAAGAAGGGGACTTTGTCCACCAAGATGGTCTTGGCAGTAATGCCTTGTCTACTATGGAAATCAAAACATTTTCTGAATAGTTTCCACAATTACATGTTTTATTCCCATTATATTTTATCATGTTTGATTATCCATTATGACATATTCCTTACGAACTTCCACTATTTATGTGTTTGCTCATGATTTCGATGTTTAAATTTCATGATCCTGTTTTTGCTATCAACTGTTTATGGATTGTTTTATGTTTTCTATGATTACCCTTACTGGGAATTTGAGCTCACCCTTTTTATGTTTTCTTTTCACCAGGATATAAAGAAAGGTTTTAGGTAAGAATATAAAATGGGAAGATATTTATGGGAGATGTTGAAGATCTCTCACAAAGATTATAAGATTATATTACGAGTTTCCAAAGACACGAAACTATTACGGTCCTTTGGCGTATTTCTTGTTATGTATTAAGTATTCCGCAAAAGTAAGGTAATTTCCATGTACGTCATGTTTTGGGCCTCTACAGTTGGTATCGGAGGAAAGGTTTAGTAATCCTTTGAAATCTAGGATGCGAAAACTTTAGTGAGATCCCTAGAGATATTTCTAATGTATGTCTAGGGATGTCCTTAAGGTTATCTATAAGTATAGGTTATAATCTTTGAATTATGGTAATGATATTATAATTAAACCTAAGATGTTAGATATTGATGGTACTCCCCCTTCATTATGTTGCTTTCCTAGCATGATTTTTCCTCTCACACTATTTTTTTTGGGTTTTAGATGTTGGCTGGAACCTGAAAGAACCGTGTTGATCAATGTAATGGACAATGCAATGATTATACTCCCGAGCATCAAAATTTTATGGGAGATGGATTGAGAAATATTATTTCTATACTTACACAAGCTATGAATCATTATGGATTTCCAAATGATCATAGAAGGGAACAATAATCTATTGAGTCCTTCATGAGGCAATGGCCACCGTCTTTCAATGGGTCTTCTGATCCACTTGTTTCTGAACAATGTATTAGTACCATTGAAAATATATTTTCCATAATTTGCTGTTTAGAACATGAAAAAGTCATTTTTACTATTTACTTTTTAGAAGGTGAAGCAGACGAGTGGTGGACTCTAATCCAGAATATAAGGCCCCAAGATGAAATTGAATCCATGGAATGGGACAAGTTCAAGAACTTGTTTTTCAGTAATTACTTCCCTCAGATTCTTATATCAATGATGGAAAATGAGTTTCTTGAGATTAAGCAAAAGGATGATGAATCTGTTGGCATATATGAAGCGAATTTTAAAAGACATGTAAGGTATTAATCTAGCTTTATCATCCAACATGAATATAAAGTTGATCGATTTTTCAGTGGCTTAATACCAAGTCTTTGAAGGGAATTAGTTATAAGATAATTCATTAGATATGAAGAAATTGTGTGTTGTGCTATCAAGTTAGAAATGGATGTTTCTGTTACATATCCATCTCTTGGATTTGATAAGAAACGAAATATGGAGTTCAAGGAGAAATCTCAGTACAATGTTGGAAAGAACATGAATGTTTATTTATGCTCAATGTGTGGAAAGAAGCATGGTGGATATTGTCTTAAAGGGAATAGAAAATGTTTTAAGTGTAGAAAAGAAGGTCACCGAGCTGCTATGTGACGAAGTAATGGAAAAAGGGATGATAATGGCGTGAATAAATAAAAGACTGCAGAGAATGCACCACTAACACTTCAATGCTTCAAGTTCAAAGAAATGGGGCATTATGCTAATAAATGCCCAAATCGAATGGTTAATGATGATCGACATGAGAAACAACATAAGGAAAAGGACAAAGGGAAGTCACATGTGATCACTATTGGCGATGTTGAATATAAAAACTATGTGGTTGAATGATTAAGTATTTATGTAATGGGATTCCAAAATAACGTAGAATATTGGAATATTTATGTATTGGTCTATTATGGATTTCAATAATTTTATGGTACCGGTAACCATGGAAAGTGATTGAGATATTTTCGGAAAGAAGTTGATATGCACATAATGAAGGGAAAAGGAGAAAATTAAATGTTTGACAGTATTCATGAGCTCATGACTGATATAAGGAAAAATTTATATCATGGTTTGAGTATATAAAAATTTTGGATTTTTGTATGTGGAAAGAGTTATGTTTTGACAGCATTCATATTTTCACTATTATTCAATGGATATTCATTTTTTCAAGATAACAACCGATTAAGGTATTCACATGTTTGGAATGTGACCAACAAGATATATCTTATATGGGGGATAAATGATGTTATTCACGTAATTGTAATGTGACCTATCATGTAATAATTTTATTTACACTATGAGATCGGAAAATAGTATTTTCGATTAGCTTAAAGGTTGGAATTTATTATGTTAGATATCAGATAGTATTGTTTAAGGCTATAACTTTTTTTATAATTGCATTGTTTTAGAAAAAGGACAACCTACAAGATGTGTGAAAACCCGTTGCATCAGACAAAGTTGTGGTAATTGAACCCACAAACGAAGTGCGATGGGACTTTTTCGCCTACCACAGGCCTACATGAAGTCCCTGTTTAGTAGAAACCAGTTTTATTATATTAAGCAGTCTGATATATGATGTATAAGTCCATTTTAGGAACCATATATGATTAATCTCACTATAGATGGACTTTTGTATTTTTTATAACGTTTTCTAACCTTTTGTTCAAGATAGATGGAATTACCCGTCATTCTATCACATGATCTACAAACACTTCACGAATGAAAAATTCAACTTCATTTCATTAAGAGATGATGTGGATATTGTCCAAGGAACGACCAACTCTGAGACTGCACCAAAATCAAGAAAGTATTTCTTCTAATTCCAATTTCTTCAACTTTAGGGAAATGATCTTGAAAACCAAAAATGTTGTCCTAGTGCCCTTATATCCGATGAATCAGATGGTACCGTAGATCATCACAAATCTATTTCTTAGTGATTGTTTTCTTTTTCATATCCATGTTCTCTACCACTCTCCATCAGAACATGATGGTTAGATTTCATTACCACATCCATACATTCTCATATGTTCTCCTATGTGGAAACACAATGATTAGTTAATTCGGGTAACCATTACGTTTCATACATTAGTTTTTAAAGATTGGTTTTGTTATTCCTTTTTATGATGTGGGTTTCTATTAACGAAACTTTCGAGAAGTAAACCATTTATAACCCCGATGAATTTCGAGGGTGAAATTAATTTTAAGGGTGGTGGAATGTAACACCCCGAGATTTTATGAAAAATATATTTTTTAATAATATTTATGTCTTGTGTTGTATGCTACATAAAAAGTAGCTTGTACTACACGCATCCCTGACATGGCTTTCATTACCCACAATCGCGAACTTCCATAATACCGTGTGTTGTATGCTATACAGAGTTTCACTAAACAACGATATGTTATAAAAATTAGCAGTTATGAATAGTAATACACATTTTTTAAAATTATAGAAATTTTATCATTTGAAAAGGAATTCATTTTTGGATTCGGAATATCAATATTTTCCTAGGGTAAAATTTTGGTATTTTTCTAAAGACCATAAATTTTTGATGAATAGTGAAAACACTAGGTTACTATTTAAGAACTAACTTTTTATTTAATTAATTAATTATTTTATTTAAATTTATTTTAGTACAAAATAGATAAATAACACCTATAAAAGGTCAATGTAATTCATTGGATTCATTTTATAATAATTTTAGATATATTAATATTTTATTGAACGTTTCACCGTCTTTTACCCATCTCCAAGGAGAATATGCAAATTCACATAAAACATATTTTTACCACTTCTTTGAGTGGAATTTCGAAAATATGAGAGACACGGTTAATATAAAGGACTAAAATTTGTTTCAATTAGGTGAAAATAATTTTTTGTGAATAGTACGTTTTTACTTTTTTTAACACCGGTTAAAAGTAAATAGAGTTATTAAGGGTAAAAATGATATTATTATTACCCTAACACATGTATTAATTCTATTGTATAAGTTTTATTCAACCAAAAACAACCTTAGGAATAAAATATGACCATTTAGGACGACTTGGATTAGAGTAGGACATTTATAATTATTTTATTTAAAGAATAGTTAAAATAGTTAAAATCAAAGTTTAATAACTAAAACATTTTTAATATAGGGTTATACATAAGATAAATTAGACTATAAATATTCATTAGAAAGATGAAGATATTTACTACATATTCGTATTTTATTTATAACTTTTATACATAACATAATTTAATTTATTTATTACACAATGATGATGCAGTAATTATATTATTAATGAAATATTGACATAATTTATGTTATAAATACCCAAATAAATGTAATTTGAGACATTTTATGAATTTAACTAATTTTATAGGTTAATATGACATGATATTAGTGATTTAGTTACCTTTTTTCGAACTAATAATTATGTTATTATTTTCACAAAAATCAAATACCAAATATTGTCAAAATTGACATAAAATAGTTTTTTATAAAAATATTACATTATTAATTGTTATTTAATTCCATAAATTCTAAGGATCTGAAAAATGACATAGATAAGGTTATATATATATATTATAAACAACATGGGGTTCGGTTGACTTGTTATAGTATGTTTATTAACCATGTAGTGTAAGAAAACAAGAAGACACGGTAAAAGTAAAATTATTTAACTTAAAGGTAAAGCTAAATGATAAGGTTATAATAGAAACCTAAAATTATCTAAAATATATTGGATGAGATTATTTAGACCCATAACCACCTTAGATTTGAAATAAATCAATTTGGAGCTATTAAAAACAAAATATTACTTTATAATAAAATAATATTTTTATTTTTTTCTAAGGTGCCCCTCTCCTCCATTATAAATGGGCACATCCTCCCTCTCTTTCTCACACCACTTTGTGCCTTTATTATCGGCCATCCCCTGCCAATTTCTCTTCTAGACTTCCCTAGAAACATCCTAGAGGTCCTGGTCCTCTTCAAAGACCATTTTTAGTGCCTTAAGAGGAGGTTAAGAAGAGGCGCTTCCAAGAAGAGGTAATGTCTGTTACCGATTCTTTCAACTTTATTTCATCTACTTATTCTTCTTCTTTATTTGTCTAATTATGAAGTAATAACATAAGTATCACTCATATACTGATATGTTATTATAATTATGAAACAACCCTATTTCACCATCTATCCATCCTACAGAAAACAAAATCAACGTGCATGCGTACGTACGGAATATCGTCTCAATGCCGTGGTGTAATCTATTTTCCACCACCACCTTACATGGATTGGTATAATGGTGTAAATAAATAACTATATATGATTATTTTAAATTTATATTGATTCTAAAAGATTATACATACTCTTCAATCCAATTCCACAATCATGGGAATGATATCATCGTTTGTGCGTACGTACGGACTACCGTCTCCACGACGCGATGAGATTCATTCTCCATGTTAACCTTTCATGAATGATTATAAAGTATATATAATGAATAATAATGAAATATAGGAAATAATAATGATACTGGATTTATTTATATATTTTTATTTCATCTACTTCATTCCATTCAATTCAATAAGGAAACGAAAACAACGTTCATGCGTACGTACGTCCTACCGTCTTCATGAACGGTGTATTTCATTTGATTTATCAATCTATCATATATATATATTTATATTTATATGATGAATATATATTATATATAAATCATGGTTTACATTCTGTAATTGATTAAATTAGGATATACGTAATATTATCAAGAACAACAAGTCGAAACACATATAATAAATGAAACGATTTTACCCATATCGCTACCTTTACATCGAATTTACAAAAGAAAGGGTAATATAAAGTCAAAATTAAACCATACATGATATCATAACAATGAATATGATTATATAATAATTCAATAACATTATTTAAATCATTATACAGAATTTCCAGATACAAACCAAGCATATCATACATAAGGTAAGGGATAATTATTCCAATCTCATTCTTATCCGAGATTGTTTATTCGTAACTATTTTCTGGGGTTATGTTTATTATCCATGTCCATATGATCTCAAAATGTTTCATAACATGTTTAATTTTCTTCCATGTATTTTGAAAGTCATTCTTACACTTTTTTTACTTTTACCACATTGTATGTAAAGAATCATTCTTGTGTTTACCATACGAGTTATTTTTTGACTTTCTAACAAAAGTACGAAAAGAATGTTATTTTTAACTTATATGTCATGAATGGTTTTTTATGTTTTCATAACACCTCATTTTCATGAATAATACTCTACAAGATTTTATGAATATTTTTAACAAAATAATTTTCTTTTATAAGTGCATGCCATTTTGTGAAAAATGATTTTGAAGAAGAAATGACATTTTCCTCAAGAATTCATTTCATGTGTTTTATCAAAACCATTTCCCATCTAATATTACATTATTTCATATGTGTATGTTTCATTTATGATGTCTCTATGATATAATGGTTTCACTTTTAATATTATGAAATGATTACCATTTCTTTTATATGGATTATGTGATGATGGGATGATGTTTATGAAATCCATTTAATTTTTTGGGTTATGATGAATGTTTTAAGTTTATTTTGTGGCACAAGTACGAATGATTTCATTATGAGATGGGTGGGACCTATATCCCCCACAAATGCATTGGGTACAGATTTATATCTCATGACATAGACATGGCTGGAACGGTATGTTAATCTCATCCAGTAATAAAGGACTGGAACGAGGAGTGAACTCAATTCCTAAACGGACTTTGTCCACTAAGATGGTCCTGGTGGTAATTCCTTGGCTACTATATATTTCATAACATGTACTGAATGTTTTCAACAATTTCATGTTTTATTCCCATCATATTTTATAATGGTTGATGTTCCATTATGATATATTCCTTAGGTACTTCCCTGATTTATGACATTTCTCAAGATTTTGATGTTTAAATTTCATGTTAAAGTTTTTTCTTTCAAATGTATATGGATGGTTTTATGTTCTCTATGTTTACCCATACTGGGAATTTGAGATCACCCTTTTTATGTTTTCTTTTCCCCAAGATTTAATGAAATTTTTTAGTTAATAAAATAAATGGGTAACATATTTATGGGAGATGTTGAATATCTTTCACCAAGAATAGATGATTATATTCTGAGTTTCCAAAGACACTAAACTATTACGGTCCTTTGGTGTCGGTTTTTATTATGTATTATGTATTCCACAAAAGTAATTTAATATCCATGTACGTCAATCTTTTGGGCCCTACAATGTCTATGTGAGTATCATATGAAAACATAAAACAAAAAACTATTTGTATATTTTGTATACTTATAATATTATTTAATCCTGTATTATTTATATTTTAATGGTTGAGAATGAATATGAAATAAATGTTCTTATTGAAGGTTGTTGCATTGTCTTTGGGTAACTCTATATGGTTTTCCCCAAAGGCCTACATGGATGTTTAATTCCAATATTGGTGATCTTAATATGATGATAAGTATGTTTAGAATCTAATTTTTATGATCTTGGTGGAGCCAACATTACGTCGGTAGTGTGCTTAACTTAGAGGGGATACTTACGTTTTATAGTTGATGGGAAGTGGATTTTTTGTAAACATTTATTAAAGGGAATTATGCATAATTTTTTACCATGATACGTGTTACCAATAATGGAAAAATTAGAAAAATTTAATTATTGTGTATAAATATTAATATCTATTTTATTTCTTATATATTTTTCTAATCATTTTTCCCATAAGATTAATTCTTAGTAACTTGTTAATTTAATTATTTTCCTTATAATTTAAATTAATTATCATTAATTTCACACATATTATTACATTAATTCTAGGTTTAAATTATTATAAAATAGTAATTGTTAATATTAAAAATATGAAATAATTTTTCTCTATTTCCAATCAAATTCATGGATAAAATTATTTTTAATTTAATCCCATATATGGGATAACAATGCGGGGTTTTAATGTAATATTTTCTAAATGTTTGAAATATTTTTATTTCTAATATTAAAATAAAATTGATTACAAAGACTTATATTGGATTGAATGAGATAAAATATATCTAATTAAACATTAAAACTAATCAATAATATAATGTATCCCAACAAACAATGTAGATGCAAAATTAGTTTTGAAATAAAATTTAATATTTTTCTCTACTCATAAAAAAAGAAATATTTATGAAAGATACAAAATAAACGAAGTAACACTATATTGATATTATCATTTAAAAATAAAGAATATATTGACATATATTATTAATAAAATTCCAAATACATTATTTAAATTTTTTTTTTCAATAAATGTCAGTAAATTTATCATTAGAAAAATATAGGTTTTAATAAGTTTATTAAGGACTGTTGTTTTATTATTCATATAAAATCAATTTTTTGAATACCACAAATATTATATTTACTATAATATATATTTATATAATATTATTATAATTCATTAATAGTAATTAATATAAATTATATTGACAAAATTTTTATAGGATCAGAAAAATAATAAAAAATAACATTTATATTCAATAGGATTATATTCTCATTTCACAATAATTAGTAACCAAGGAATTGGACTTATATATTTATAAGACTTATATCATTATAATATTTTTAATACTATTAATAATAAATAATTTAATGTCTAGTTTTTATCTTAGTATTCATATATAAATTTTAATAGTAGACTGTTTTCTGGTTAAACAAAACATTGTGTGTGATGTAAGTCATCAATGAAAGTAATTGTTGCATAAAAATATGATAACTCTTTGTTTCATGAATATAATTCAATATAATATGATAAATATATTTTAAATAGTAATTATATTTAATAATAAGAGGTTTATATATTCCATTAAATGAATAGTGTTCTGTGTAATACACATTATCGAATACAATGCTATTATTTTATAATATTTATGAATGGATATTTGTTCATTTATGTATTTTGATTGTGTTTATTGGTTATATTGTGTATTGAAGTTTAATTTTTGTTTTCATTTGTTTTATGATAATTCACATCATTAATTTTATGCCATCTTGGTGTTAGTCTCTAGACTAAGTCCTATTAATGTGGTGATTCGTTGAAACACAAAATATTTTATTAATCGAGGTATAGTCCTTATGGATCAAGTCTTCTCAAGATTTTCTCAAAGTGGTTTTATTCTTATATAATGAGTTTTTTGTTAATATTCTCGTGAGGATTCATTCATGATCATAGGAAACAGTGGTATACAGTCTTGTGTTTGGATTTCATTCTAATTAGCCCATTATTGTTATGGAAACCATTGATTCCATTAATATAGAATAAAAAAATTGTTGATCAGATTAAAACCCAAATAGATGAAATAATGGTAGCATTATGATTATATATTCATAATATAGAGGTTAATATTGGTCTTCATATCCTTTTTAAATTTTCTGTCATTTCTTATCTCTAGTAATGCTTTTTTCATCTGCATTTATTGTGGACTACATGAATAGAAAGAAATATCATATTTATAGTTATAGTCATCTCATTAAAAAATTTGAGAAACAATGAATATATTTAGGGTTACAATTTAGTGGAATCATTTCCACTTTGTAGTATATAGATAATCTACTGGGTTTTTAGTAACCATACACTCTAATAGAGTAATGTGTAATCCAAACTAATATGGATATGATTAATCAAAATATTTGTTTTATATTTATAGTTACATAATATGTTTTAATGAAATAATAATCCTCAAGATATATATGATTGATTGGAGTTAGTTGTTTTTTATTTCATATAGTTGTTCACTCGTGTATCAGGTCATGATTATTTAATTAAGTCATTCCTGATGAAATGTTTCATTGGTGGGTATTTATTTACCAATATAACAGGGGAATTTCTTTACGTTTTTAGGGCATGAGATTCTAGGAATATTTTTATTAATTTTTCCTAATGATTATTTTAATATGTGTTAGTGGATCCAGATTCTCAAAAAATGATGAGTGGGATAATCATGATGGAAGAACATGGCCAACCTGAAGGGATACAACTAAGTAGCCAAATGTTAAAGTGATTATCTATTTGTCTTATGGTTGCATTATAGATTTAATATATTATAATGGAGAATGTTGATGTTGAAATATTAAATAATAACATTCAAGGGTTTCAATTATATATTGATTAATATCTATATCATTTTATTATGTAAGGCAATATCACATTCTATATAAATTTTCTATATGCTTGGGACAAAAATATGGAGTTGATCTTTGTCATTTATGGATTTCAAGGGATGTTTTTAACCCAATGTGACCTCTATTGGCATATGAAGATGATTTGGGTGTTTTTGAATGATATAAAGTCTATTTATATTCATTTTTAGGTTCATATGGTCATAGTCATCGCTACAAAAAGTGTATACATAGTATATTTATCAGGGTATAAAACATTTATATTCGTGTAATTAAACCTATGAGCTAATATTTTTGATCTTAATAGATGGAACTCTCATTTATACTTGGATAGTTTATGGTTACTATAATCAGTTTATGGTCATTATTATCCAAATATGATAACCCATTCTATATGGTGTACTCATTATTCTAATGTTCTAAAGTGGAGAGACATTCCCATGGGCATGTACTCTTATATTGTGGATTGGAGGATTTTTTTTAATGTTTTGGGAAAGATGGATTATGTCATCTATGTGACATAACCATAGTGTTATTTTTGTTACCTTTAATAAAATATTCTATTAAACAATTAAACTAGAAGTGTTTTAAAACATAAAAAATGTAGTTGGTTTTCATGGTAGGGTGAGCAGTATATTTCCATCAATTGATAGTTAACATCTCTACACTCATAGTCTTGTTTGGGAATTCTAAAATGATTATATTTTCTATATATCATAATATATTTATAAATTCATGATAATAAATTCTAATTAATTCAAAAATGGCAGAGATGAAGTTATTTTATTTTTATATTAGATAGATTTATTATCATGAGTCACATTTTGGGCACCCTAAAAAAATATTGAACTAGAGTAATGGAAAAAGGGAAACAAAACTAGTTGTATAAGACAATCTATGAATATATTTTTGATTATGTAACATAATTATCCTGGTTTATAATTTCATTCTATGGACTGTGTTTTTTGGTTTCTGCACATAAAATATGTGTTCTTATATAGGCTTGATCTAACATAGATGGGTCATCTGATCCAGTTAGGATTGCCCAGTTCAAATTGATTTTTGGAATGAGACCTTAATTATTTAATGTCTAGACTAATGTTACCTTGAGATTGATAGATTTTGTTTCATATTGTTCAAATTTAAAAAATAAGTACATAATTAATATAACATAAATATATCATCCATGGTAGTGATGATATGTTTTTCTGGTCATATGTTTATAAATATATGATATTTTGGTTAGAAAATTAAATTATTTATGTTATTTATTCTATGGCCTTATAAGATACATTTTATAACATATGGTTTATTAGTAAATGATATTGTGTGAGGAAATGTTTTAGAATATGGTTTCCTTTAAATTCATTTGGAATTCAATGAAATAATTTCTTGTTGTTTAACTATAGATACCAAATGGATCATTTTGGGACTCTGATATGGGGGTAAATTAGTGTCCCATATTTTTACCAGATTATAATTTATTTCAATTAATTCCACTGCTCTTGAACATATTCACTAGTTTATAAGAATTTATCTATTGTGAGTTATTAGGAATCCCATACAGATGAAATCCAAACAATATTGGAAGAAACATCACACAATGATTGTACACTATTATTTAAAGGGACCAATTCCATCCCAGACATTTTTTTTAATTTCATTATGTATTATCTTATAATAACAATTTATAGTGGATAAGAAAACATAGAATTTTTATAAATTGATTATGAATGATATGAACAATAATTTTGAGCAAGTGGTGTATTTTATATTGGTTCCACTACACTTAGATGGTGTTGTTTATAATAGATATATCATTCCATAAAAATCATCAATAAACACACTGAATAATATATCTGTACTATATTGGATGAATTTTAATCAAATAAAAAATATTGTCTTTTAACTATAGGTATTCGAATTCTACCGAGTGAATAAGATTACATATATTTTTTCCCACTCCACTTCTATTTATTAATGATCAAAATAATAATATGGCTATAGAATGAATATTTACTTTCTTTGGTATATCAAATTTAGGGGATGAAATTCCTTCCATCATTGAAGTTACCATCATTAAGAAATGAACTCAATGGGTGCACAATAATTATAAATTATTATTTTTTGCAATATAATACCTCCCCAATCTTACATCAATTATCTTAATGAATTATCATCATGAGTAAATAAAATGATCATGATTCATGATACCTAGAATGTGAAACCCTAGAAGAAAAATTTTATTAATATTTTCTAATTTTATATCATTAATTATTTTAGGTTTCCCATTTTTCATTTTCACATATTCATGAAATCATGCATTAACTATTCCACATCTTTGTTGATTATAAATGTAATAATTTAAATTGATATATATTAAGAACTAATTAATTTTATATTTATGATAAATTAATGTGTGTCATTCATGTTTCCAAGCGTTCCCATCAAGGAAAGACTTATGTGGACACCCATAATCATCTGTGAAAAAACACAGATTGTGTGTACATCCTTTTATGTGTTTATGGGAATAAGTATATTCATTCAAATATCGTGTTCTAAAAGTATGAAAACATGTATGGGTATAAGGATGATGTGATAATGAATTTTTACATGAGGAAAATGTATCTATAAAATTATTTATGATTGGATCAGACTAGTTCATGAAATGAGAGACAATATTATTTACTGCATTCCATTCCAAAAATAGTAGATCTCGGATTTCAACTCAAAAAACATGGAGACATGTAACATGCTGTCGCATTTTGGTTTTAGGAATAAGTTTACATATAAAAAAAATGACTTTTATATTATCTTGTCATATTCCGATGACTACATCCATCAGGAAATAGAAATGATTCATGGATCCCACATACCCTTCATGAAACATAGTGGTTCTCGGATGATATATTTCTTTTAAAATTAGACTGCATGATTTTATACAACACCACTCTCAGTGAATTGATTCAACAATTATATGAGAGGAACCCCTCATTTAGTTTATTTAATCACTGACTCAAATATCTAAAATAATATCAAAAAAAATTTCTCTTTAAATTGATAAATATTTCAGATTTGAATTCCACAAACCCAGTGTTAAGGGATAATGAAATACATGGCATAATAGTGTCTCCCTTTTTGGTTATATCCCTATAGAAATTAATTCATAAACATGTGAAAATCATTTTCCATAACTCCTAATTTAAATTATTTTAGAATGTGTCATCTAAAACATTTTTTTAGATTTTATAATACTCTTACATTAGAGTATTCAAATTTATCAATGGTTTTAGATTTTATGAATTTATTCGATTCATTTGTATGACACTCAAGGTGATAGAAATATTTTTAGGGATATATAATGATCATTAATGGGGGTAAAACTTTTGATTCATCATACTAGATATAATCAAATAAATCATTAGGAAGAAGACTATTAATGGGATAGACCATATGGTCATGATCTAGACAATAATATAAGCAATATTCTATTATATATTTTTGGTCGATAAAGAATACACCACCTTTCACTTCCCAAAATCATTCTAATCATTGTAAAGAGACATAATTTTTCAATAATATAATATCATAATCTTATAGAAATACTAAACCCCATGACACTATGCCACCCCACATAGTGGATCCGCCACTCCTGCCTTGTGTTCCCTTTAGAATGATCTCATCTTTGCGCCCCATAAAATGACCAGCCAATATTACTTATTTGTTATGTATTACCCATATTCCTCAAAAACCCAATGGATTTCCCAAGTTTCTCCTTAGGAATGGTCTGCGAGAGAGTCCAAAATATTCCATGGTTTAACATGGACTAGGATTTCCAATTGGTTAGGACCTTAATTTTTATAACATTCTCTAATGATATACAATGTAAATTATTCATTCTAATATAAATCCAACCATAATCCAATAAACAAATTTAATACCTTGATGAATTCTATATTTCTATAATTTCATCTTGTAAATTAATATATTCATGGAATTTATCATTTATGTGATCCTTAAGAAATATCATTAAATTTTCATGGATATAAATTGTCTTAGTCATGCAATATATATCTTATTTCTTCACAACAAATCCAATTATTCTATAAATTTATGTTTAAATATTTATTCTATAATATTTAAATTTCATTGATTTCAACTAATTTTTCAAGGAATCATCACATATCATCATTGAATATATAAATTCATTTCATAGAAGACATAAAAAATATTCTCTCAAAAATACATTATTCATCAAAATTATTACTCAATTGTACTCAAATTTATATTTTTGAACACAATGTAGACTATACTAGTATAATGAGGATATGTATTTTAACTTATGATCTGTTTAACAATCATCTATGCAATAAGGATTGTTGTCAAAAATGACATCCAATTCAGTTTGTTGAAATTATAATAGTTATCTAAGTATCATAAAAACCATGGGGGATTTTTATACAAGATTAAAATCAATGATTCCATGAAATTTATGTAGAAATCATCACATTAAGCATAAAAAAATTTCTTAGTTTTTTTTTTCCAAGTAATACATAAAAATTCTACATGAATAATCAAAATCCATCATGAATGTTTTTAAAACTATTTCCATATTTCTCAATACATGATAAATAACAAATAATAGAAATAATCCTCATTAAATTACTTTTTAATCATTTGTATATATTTAATAAAATGAAACCATACTCACAACCCATCCACATGGAATGTTCAATCACCCCAATTGGATTTTTTTTCAATATGATTTCAAGAATTTTAATGCCCAAAAAAAATTATCAAAGAATTATAACTAGACATATTGAATATTTCCCAAACTATATACTAATATTTCAGTAAATAATTAATAAATATACATAGGGTACATAATAATATAATGAATATTGATTTATATAATTAGTTGGGATACCTAACTATTATTCTTGTATTTTGATTAAATGAATTTAAATTTATTAATGAAATAATCTATATCCTTTCTGTTTTCTCCACCACATAGATTGCATACCCTTTCATTTTACGTATTGGAAATATTTTATCAAATAGTATTCATGATATTCACCTTGATAATCTACCATTGTTTAACAACTAATGTTTTTATCATATCTTGAAAATCACTCTATATTATTTTCTTCCACTATAATCACTCAATTATCATGATGTGAATTAAATTAATCATCAGAGCCCTAGTGTGTAAACAATCATAATAAACATGTATAAGGGAAAAAGATGGATCATTTATGAGAGTAGAAATAGGTGAAGCATGGATGAGAATTTCCTATCATACCTGAAACAATATATCTTATAGCTCAAAGGATTATGATAATCATTATATTAGCATCTCATATACATTATACTTTTCAATATTTCTATGATATCATGGAAATGTTACATTCATTCACATTCATCTTTGCTTGATTTTTATCCACACTTCTTGTAGTACTAAAGTATATTCCCAAGGTACTTGTCTTTCAATCTTGAATACTATCCGTTGAGATTGTAAAACAATTATTTTCTATTATTTTATTTGATATAGTGTTTTCCAACTAGAATATTTTTTTGATAAAATCATTTTTTTCATGTCTTTAAAATCACTAATGATATATATTATCATCACGTGGAACAATCTGTTTTCCATTTTCCATTGCTCTATTTAGTTAATCATAATAATCTTTCTACATTTCTATAGATACAGTCAATTTATAATTTTTATGATTACAAAATTATTCTTATCATATTATATCTTAGATTTTTATTAAGGCACTATAATTCATTTAAGTTACCTTTCATAGGTGACAAATTAAAATCAACTTCATAAATGTCATTAATCATTTATATGTTCTTTGTTTTCATCTGGATTGATTATCAAATTAACTTCCTCATTAATCTATTACATTCAATTTGTTTTTGAAGTACCTCATGGTATGTACTCTAATTCAACAATATATTTTTATTTTATTGGATAACATGAAAATATTGGATTCAAACTTTTCATCCATATTGTGGTAGTTTTCTTCATTTTTTTCATGACTTTTGGCTACTTTATATCCTCTATGGAAAACTGTTTAGAATTTATTATGTTCTTATGCATTTCATGTGGTATTTCCATCTCACTAACATATGTTTAGTTCATTTATAGTATATACCAGCACTATACATATTGATAACTAAATATATTGTAAAAAATTACATAAGTCTTAAAGATAACCAAATCTATTCTTGATTGATAGATACTTATTAATTTATTTACTCTACATCAATTTCACAGATTTCATCATCTCTTTAAATTTATTCCCCAAACTGAAAACCTTATTTATTTTATATTGGATGACACATTATTCCAAAAATCAATGCCCTGATACCCAAATTTCCATCAACAACAATAATAAACAACATGTCTCCTTCGTTTTCATGTAGAATAATTCTGTCTAGATGTATAACTATGAAGTTTTTTCTACATTGGTTCACTATTTAGATTAACCTTTTAGAATTTTTTTATCATAACCGTATACACCCTATCTATATTGGGGTATTTATCACCATTTATATCAACGCACATTTTACAATATTTTACCTTTGAACCTACACTAGTAAATGAATCTACAATAGTAGAATTTGAATTAATTGTCTTATGTGTTATCTATAACCATACTTTTCTATAAGGTTGACAAATAGATAGTTTTGAGTTCTTATTTCTAGAAATATGAGTCTCTTAAGAGACATGAGTCTATTCAATAATGTGCGATGAATCATCATTTCTTGGAGTTTTTCTATAATTATTTATTTCAGTGGAAATATTCATATTCTCACTAGTATGGCATGTATTAGCACGTCTTCCCCTTAAATTAATCAATTCAATATCATGTTAGAGATGCATCGTTCTAAATATTCTTTTTCAATATATGTCTGTGTACATTTCCAATGACTTACAAGTTTTGTAATCTCACATTGATTTAGTTCACTACCATCAATCATACAGTTGTCATGTTCTTTGATTATTTGGAGTTAACTACAAATTGGGATTCATTTAAATTAATATTTGAATTATTATATTCCTCTATATAATAAATATTCATTATATGATCATAATAAAACATGGTCCTTTATTAAAATCACATTCCATTATACTTGAAATTACATGATTTTCATTTAGTTAAGAATCTCTAGTATTCACGAAAACATTGAAAAATGATTCAAATGCATGGATTAATTATCTAACAACCCGATTTTTTAGAGTCCAATCAAAATAATTCCATATAAATTATTCTTCAACTATAGAAATAATTTTGTTGAAAAGTTTCATTAATTCATCATTTTCATCAATAAGGTCTATGAGAAAATTGCAACTTCAGAATTACTTTGTCTGTGTATATTAATATTTTTTGATTTATTAATCAAGATTTACACATTGATACAAAATATACAGGTGTGAAATTGTTTTATATGAAATCCCATATTCTGAAGCATTCATCATATTTTATTAAAATAGTGAATTATATGTCATTATCAATTTTGTTAGATTAAACATTGCTAAACTCTCCACAACAAGAACTATGCTCTTTATTAGAATCATTTTCTATTGATTTAAAAAGGGAAAAATTGATCATTATATTATATAATTTATATTTTTCTTAACATATTGTATTTCATATATTTTTATGGTTTTTTGAGTATTTGAAGAAACATTCATATTTTATTTGACACTAGTGGAGATTAAATATTCCACATGAGGTGATTCATGATAATCTTAAAATCTACCACTCATATAAACCATTTAAAAAGCATATTGTAATAATATGAATGATTTATAGGAAGACTTATGCTTTAATTTTATTTTAAGAGATAATATGGGTCGTTCACAGACAATTAGAGGTGGAGGTAAAATCAGTAAACCCTATTATCTAACAAATTTGATATTCATTCAAAAAACCCTTATTCTAATGTACTTTTTCTGTAGTTAATATGTGTGTATACGTAATGTGATTTTAAAATTCACATACTTATGAATGGTATATGTTTAAGGACAAAATTGGACTATAATATTTTATATGGTTCTGTAGAAATACCCAATCCTTTCCATGATAAAACAATTGTTGATTCACAAATTATCTTATATCAATTATTTTTACTTATTCCAAACACCTAGAATTAGAGTAAATTGTTCATAAATAATGTAAACAATCTACAAAGCGTAATTGTGTTCTTAATACTGGTTTAACTTGTCTTTAATAGAGATTTTTATACTACCTCCTCCAGTTCTTCCAATATAATTAATAAACACATTGAAGAAAATATATATACTCTACTGGATTACAATTCATATTCTAATTAATATTTTCCCATAACCATAGGTCTAATAAAAATTTTAATTAACATGATTACATTCATGTGGGCCCATTACTCTGGTCATTCCGAACTTCCAAATAAAAAATAAAAAATAAAATGAATATAATCTTTTCCATTGTCATATAACATGGATGGGAGGAAACTATTTATCCCAATGAGGTTCCCTACCCCAATAAATTTGTTCAAGGGTTGAAATAAATTTATTCATTATTATTTCATGGAATATAATACTTTCACAATCTCAGTTTCTTTATCTTCATGAATTAACATCCTTATAATGTAATATGTCATTCAATATTGATGTATAGAATGTGAAACCATAGAACATATATTTTATTTATTGATTTAAATTGTGATATCTTAAATTATATTGGGTATTTAAATTTTATACATCATATATTCATTCATGTAATCCTGAATTATTAATCTTTTTATTCAACACATCTCTAACAAAAATAGATGCACTGACACATTTAAATTATTTATTTTATTTTTAGGAACAATATATTTGTATAATTCATGGGTTTGTGATTTTCCTTCCTAAATTGATTGATGCAAATACCATTATTCATCATGAATCATACATACAATATGTAATTCTGAACCCATATGTATTAGATTGCATCTATTCTTTCCCAATTGCTCTATTAATTGTTGTAAAACATGAATGGGTGTATGCATGAAGAGAAAAAAGTGTTATTTTTAAATCATGGTGTATATGTTTACTGAATCACTGTTATATTAGTCTTATTTATGTGAGAAAATAAATATGCTCCTAGAAATACTTATCAAATTCATGGGATCATAGAGTAATTTATAAAAAATCAGGGATACACACAATGAGCTATAACATGATGGATTAAAAAACTAGGTTCTCTAGGAATCATAATTACTACTCTATGAACATTTAATATTCCCACAATATATTCCATCATAAATGAAAAATTAAACATGTGTCCCATAATACGATTGTGAACCATAGAGGTTGAATGAATCCCTTTTCCTTCCGAAGCCTTTTACCCAAATTATTTTCAAACTATCATATCATCGAGATATTCACTTATTATAGAATAATATCACCACATTTGTATTTTATAATCCTTTAATCCAATAAAATTATAATACAATCTAAATAATCTAATTTAATTGATATATATGTTGTCTTTTAAATCATTAAACTACAATTTATGAGATGATGAAATACATGGGTTTTTTTGAGAAAGAGATTATCTTTGACCGTTATTTCCTCATGTGCATGCATTCATAAATGATTAAAACTCAATTTTCAAAACATATATAGTACACACCTTATTCTAATTCAATCTAAATCTTTTTCAATAGATATTCTAATAATCATACATTGAATTCATTTCATAAAATAATGTGTTAGATTTGTGTCATGCTTTCTGTTTGATCGAACAACCCCCATAATATAGGAAATATAATCAAAATTGAAAATTCTTGATCATGATGGGTTGGATAATTCATATACATATTGTATTACCTCATATGAATATGTAGTTGGATGATGATTGAAGAGATCAACTAAATAATCCAAATCAGGGAGAATAGATAGACACACATATATGTTGATATTTTTAGTAGGGAAATAGAACCATTCATCTCAGTATACCACATTGATATCATCAGTTTTTGAGGATGAAATTTATCAATTATCCTCTCCCATTATCTATTATAAATCATGGACCCATGCTATCACGCTTCCAAGTAGTGTGGTACCGTGACTCCAAACATACGATTTCTAAAGCATAGTCTACTATCTAGGCCTTATACATGGGCCCACCAACATACTTTGGGCACTATGAAAGCTGTAATTTCCTACTAATTCTCATTGCCATGATAGTACAATGATTAATTAATTCTCCTTAAGCGATATGCCAAAGACACCAAAAAATGACAATAAATTCCGAAGAGTTTAAAATACAAGAGTGGGATGACATACCCTTTAAAAATAAAATCATATTCTCAACCACCATTTTAAAACATCATACAAAATAATTAATGAAAAATGAATGAAAAATTAACCACTTTATTCCTATTAAAATAACATTAGAGTTCACAACATCGAATGACAACCTAACTATCAATGTAAATCGAGATAGGACATATAAAGTCTCTAAGAAGGCCATAATACACAATTATCCCCAATATGCATGCTCTATGATCACCAAAAATCCCATGTATCATAATGTGTTGTTAAAAAAATGTGATACATTACCTTTTTCCCTAAATTGGTTAACAATATCTGCTAAATCCACAATGTACCAAAGTAGCAGTGAGTAAAAAACTCATTATGATTTCCCAAATGACATCTCTAATCATTGTAAAATTATATTAGTTTAATACAAATTTATATAAAATGGTTTAAATAAAATAATTTCCCAATAATTTTGGAATTCAATATAAAAATTTTCAAATACCATTACTAACCAAAATTAATCATGCATAATTGAAACTAATTTAACAAAAATATAAATTCAATAAAAATAACTAAACAATGATTTAATACATTTTTTTAATATTACATTGTAATACAAAACCATTAAACATATCCATACTCGTAACCATGCTTTCTTAATTATAATAGTTTCATACTCATTAGCAGTTTCTCTTCAATCTACCATGAAGTCACATGGATGTTATATATTGTTTTCCTTTAGAACATTGAAACTAAGCACAAGTCCCATAAATAAAATATTAAATCACACGCCAATATGAATATGGGTCATTAAACAACACATTTTCAAAAAAAAATACCCCTTTAATTGAGAACCACATTCCATAAAAACCATTTCGATGAAAATCCATATCAATAAGTAGCCCATTATTATTGAAAATAACATTCCCACCAACAAATTTAAAAAAAAATCCACAATACAAAATCAAAAGATTAAATTCTTGAAACAAAAACATTTTTATGAACTTTTCAATAAAATTACACAATGTCACAAAAATGAAAAATCATCACTGAAAAGGAATTAATCTATGAATTCAACCTAGATTTCATGATCAATATCATTCAATTTTATAAAATTGACACTTTGAAAATCAATTCTATCATATAGATATGAGAAGGAAGCCACCTAACATGATGGATTTTTTTAAAACTTACAATGGATTATGTAAGACCTTGCAACTGGTATGATTCTGTAAAAAAATGAAATAGATATCTTTTCCAAGAAAATCATGACCAAATCTAATCTTATTTGGAATAAACAGAACAAAATTTACCCATAATAGGCTTAGATCTGAGTAACAAAAAAGATATGATAAGTAGATCTATGTATGATTATGATAACATCACAATAATGATGAAAAACATCATTTACTATGAGAGTCAGGCTTGAAAATGCCAAGTGAGTGCTCTTAATTTGTTCCAACAAAGTTGAAAATGGTTCCCCAAACATCAATGGAGAGAAAAATAGAATTTGGTCTATTTAGAAGAAAAAATGTGCTATTGGGGGTGAAAAAGGGTAGGATTTTAATAAATATGTTCATACTTTTTCACTACACATGGTTTGTCTTCATGGTAAGATGAATTGTGTGAGAACCATATGTTAGATACTTTTTTACGGGGGACCTTCTCATTGATGCCTCAAATAATATCCTAAATCATTCATAAACCATGATGAACCTACTACCTGGAACTAAATCTATGCACGATTTCTCTTTGTATATCCGCATGGTTTAGACAAATCCTGTGCAGCCCATGTACATCACTTTTTTCCCAAAAAACACAATTATTATTCATCCAACACTTCCACCACACACCACTAAAATTTATAACCATGAAAATTATCTAGTGAAAATTATATATAGATATGGGGGGTACTACATTCTCCCTACCAATGGTCTTTCCATCTTCGGAAGGTAGAAAACCTTTCATTCCAGGAATGAGTTTCAGCCAATAGTCATTCATTTCAATCTCTCGATACCAAGTCTATTCCTGAATTTGATTATGTTTCCATTAAACATGTAAACTTCCGATTCTTTTTTCATGAATGACATTATCATTACTATCTAAAATCTAATCTTGGGATTATACTAATGAAACATTTTAATCTAGGTCAATATGATCTCATATGATCACATGGTCAGGATCAGGGTGATATTATTTCTACTGAGATACATTGAAAGCATTCTACACTGGACTAATCCATTATAGAGATACCAATTGATATACCACCTCTCCAACCCATTACAATATCACAAATGGATAATTTATCAGAGGGGATAACATTCCATTCATTCCTAAATGAAAATTTCCATGCCATGGAGAGATCCTCAAGAATACATGATAACTCTTTATAGTGGAAATTGGTCTTCTATTATGATCCTCCTAAAATTTATGATAAATCTAAGCCCACTCAATTCTCATTCTAATCAACTAAATCTTGTTACTTTTTTATTGGTCAAGGATCATCTCAAATAAAGATGATTCAAATTTTTCCACCCAATAATGCGTATAATGGAAATGACATACATACTATTTTTCATAAGAAAACATATTTATTTAGGAATGATAACTATTATTATAGGTGAACTTCACTAATTTTACCTGCTCTTCCCTAGAGCCAAAAAAAATCCATGACACATGACCGTAAAAAATATTCAATGTTTGTATCATCTGTTTGTATATCTCATATTTTGGTGGATGATACGTTGTTATCATACTAAACTGAGTCTCAAGGGATTTCTATAAGGATTTACATAAATGCGATGTAAACCACATACCTCATTCTGAAATGATCAAAAAATTTATTCCATGTTTCATTTCTACTACATGGATATATATTATAGAAAAATCATCCACTATATTAATTTCAATAATTTGAATGAAATTAGTTTACGTTGTGAGTTGATCCACTGTCACACATATGAAATCATGTTTCTGAACAATTTATTGGATACATGTTAAAAAACAAATTTCCATTTTATCTCATTTTTACACTGAAATTGCTAAATACTACATACTACCTGCTGGTCTTTGGTTATCTACATTATCCTACACATAAGCTAAGAACCTCGATATGAGCTCAGCACATTCAATTTAATTCCACTCCCCCAAAACTAGTCTTTCAACACCATATACATATTCTTTGTTCCTAGATATTCATCTCGTATTGAAAGTTGGAAAGCATGAAAAATTTATTCCTATCAAGATTATGGTATTTCAATCTGATCTATGAACCACAAAACTAAACACCTTTCATGTTTACATCCCTCAAGGGTATCCCCACCATTGAGTTTTAAACTCATATCTTTGAATTCTTCATCTGATGATTGATCCACATTAACAATATTTACAATATAATGAACTATAGAAACTGAAATGAAAACGGCAACATAACCCCAATCGTGACACTCCTCAAGAATTCCGGCTAGGACTGACATCAACTACAACTCATCTGATGATTGTTTTACTGAATGAGCATATGATATTCTTTATAATGCATATCACAAATTATTTCCATTACCATGTGTATACATCTATTTATTGTCAGACATCTGGTGATACTCTATCCAACCACGTTTACTGTTATTCAATTAAATCCATGAAAAAAGGAGTTTCATGTTTCACTGGTACCTGGACACAATAAATATTTCACCAATAAAATAATAACTCCATTTCATCAAACCATGGATGAACATAGATAAATCCAAATCTCGTGTTGTCTTATTATTCTCATGCTCTCTATAATACAATGAACCATATGAAACAATCAGATCTCTATACATGAGAACACATCCCAAACCAGATCTCAATGCATCACAGTACACTACATTCCCCTATCATGATTATTGAATAATCAATATAGTTTTCGATTTAATAATAACACTTTTATCCTAGAATGTCATTTGGATGTCTTCAATACATTTTAATGTAGTATTCTTCCTTTTTATCATTTATTAGAAAGGATAGTCTTGAGAAGTAATTCATAATACGTCAGTAGTATCCACCTAGTCTAAGAAAAAAATGTATCTTAAAGGAATTTTTTAGTGGTTTCTATGAAATATCAACGTCTATCATTACAAGATAAACTGAAACACATTTTTTTTAAATCAAATGGGCAATAAAATGTACTTCCTGCTTCCAAAAATACTCTTAAATAATTTTTTCATAAAGGAATGGATCTCTCTATATTCCCAAAAATGTTTCCATGTCTTTCACATGTTCATAATTTGTTTTTGAATACACCAAGATGTCATCTACAATCACCACAAAAAATAGTCCATATATCGCTGAAATTTATGATTCGCAATACCATGACAAAATTTAGGGCATTATTATTCTAAAAGTCCTGACTACATATTTCTAGAGGCCATATCTACTTCAGAAGTATTTCATTGAAATATATTCCTTCTGAAGTCATAGTTGGTGATATCATGTTAACATGTCAATTTTTTAGAACATTTGGCTCCTCACAATTGATCAAAAATGTAAAAAATTTATGGAATTGGATTCATATTCATTATCCTAACTTTTATATGCTTTTGACATTCAACACACAGCTAATGAATCCTATTTACTTTTCCATGAACAAAAATGGTTTTTCTTATTGCGATGTTATCGGCCGATTGAATCACCTACATTCTAGCTCCGCCAACCGTACATTCAATTATCATTAATCTATCAGGGGAATCCTATAATAATAATGGGAAACAATCCTCATATTTAAAAGGAGATCAATCATAAACTCTAATTCTCTTAGAGGTGGTATCTATGAGAATTTCGTGGAAAATACATATGAAAATTGATCCAAAACAGCTAGAAAATATCTTCCCTGATCTCTACCATTGATTCCAATGTCAATGCCACCAACAGATAATGGATTTTCCCCCTCACTGTTGAAAACAAGACGTTCTTTTTCAATCACATCCTTATGTCATCTAAAGAGATTTTCTATGCTATCCTCTATTGTCAAACTAATTATTCTACTATTATAGTCGATTTGATTCATGAACATTTTGAGCCAATCCATTACAAGGATTACATCATAGACAACAATATCCAACATCAAGAAGTCCAATTTCAGCTCAACTCCATCAACAATTATATTACATACTCTACACACAATGGTTTTAAATTCTCTTTTACCAAGTGGAGTTTTCGGTTTGAATATATAATTCCTCATTTATGGTTTAAAGCAACACATGTTTACCTCACAAGAAGCAATGATGGAGTGTAATGCACCAGTAAGGAAGAAAAAATTCACCAAGGTATATTTAATTGGAATCATACCACTCACTATATATTGTCCTGCCTGATCATCAACAATAATCTTCCCATCTTAATAAAATTTCATCCTCACTTCCCATTTCTCATTATTCCCCTACTGTGATTTTCCTTGATGGGGATTTATGGTATTCTTATAATCACCATGTCTATCTTCTCTCTATTGATGAGTTTGGTTCGTTTTTCCTTTTGATTTCATAGCATACAATGATTGCGACACTTGAGAAGTGTCTCAAGCACCCCACTCTAGATAATTGTGACAAAAGAACTTATGACTTCCCATTTAGTTGAAATTATGGTATGATCTTGGGGTTTATGTGCACTCCCACTTCAAGTGGTCTAAGGAACCCCATTGGTGGCATCACATTTGACACTTTGGTCATGCAGGAAGGATTACTAACCAAGTTGTCTGTTTCTTATTCCAGCTCTAAACTTGGAAATATTTATCCCTATTTTTCATGTTCCCAACATTGGATTATCCACAATTTATTATATGTATAATCATAAATCTTCCTCCTATAGCTTTTATGTTATCCCACTCATACACAACCACACTGCTCTCTATCTCTTTATAATTCTTACTATTGAGAACTGCCATAGTCAATCAAACATCTTATCATATCCAATATATGAAGATGTATGCTTAATGTGTGAACAATACACAACATCTAGTAAATAGTTCACTAAATTAAGAAATTTAGCATCATATTCTTTGATATATTCATTCTCCTTCTTTAGACTAAATAATTAATTCATCCTCTAGATCTATAATGCTTGAGGAATGAATATTTTATTAAACATTCCTAAAAATCCTTCCAAGTAAGGACTTGATCCACATTAGAATACATAACTTATTCCTAACACTTGTGTGCAAGATCATGAAGCATTTATGTGTCCAACATGACATTGAGCACTGATGGTATGCCGATGAAATTAAAGATATGATTCTTATATTAAGCCACACCTGTGCTTTTTATGTTCAGAATCACCCTGAAAGATTGGTGGATTCTTCATTATGAACTAAATATAATGATTCAAATGTACTGTATTATCCCTATAGGTTCGTGTATCCACATCATGAAACTATTCAACGAGTCATTGAACCAGATCTTAATTCTCATATGGTTTTGGTGACACCATGATCATTGTAGTTTCTTCCAACTGGTTTTCACCATACAAACTTGGTGCCATTTTCTAAAAACAAATCATTAAGCACCACTCCATAGAAATTTATTGGTTTATAATTTCAAATTTTATCACATAAACTATGAATTTTTTCCACATATATCCTTTTTAAATTTCAACATTTTTTTTGTGAAAATACGGTTTTTCACTTTAAAAAATCATCCCAATTTCAAAACACATTATTCATTCACTTCCAAAAATCACTCAATTGAAACAAAAAATTATATATTTTTAAATAATTTAAACTATACAATAAATCATAAATCGTTTATCCAAATAAATTATACAATTATAGTTGGAAATAAATCCTCTAAAATACATGTCATTCTCATATCATTGGCTAAACCCATGACAATGAGATTCCAATATTCTATATGTGTATACAAAACACTTATGTAAAAACCCCCTAGTATCTTGATGTTCATCATAAAAAAGAATATATACATATTTTTATTCGTTGTATTTGATATATCTATGAACCTACTACTTTCAAATATCACAACCAATGAAATAGAAAAGAAACAATTCAACTCTAATCAAATGAAACTTAAAACTACTTATTAAGAATAGAATGATCAATTTGATACCATTTTAAATAAGAATCTAATTCACATTAGCTCATGTAATCAAAGAGTCATTACATGGCCTTATGGTACATCTCAATGACATCAAAGGATAAAAATAAATTCTGAAGGGTTTAACATTCAATTGGGGGGTGATTTCCCCTTTATGAATAAAACTATACACACAACCACCATATCCAAACAACGTACTAAATTATGCATTAACAATGAAAGAAAAATCAATAACTTTATTCATATTAAAATTAAATCATAGTGTGAAATAATATATGAAAAACAAACAGTACAAGTAAATTTTATAAGGAAATATAATGACTTTATGAAGACCATAAGACTCCCCGATTCCCTTTCATCATGCTCCAGGATCACCAAAGATCCCACGTATTGTGATGTGGTGTTAAAAACATGTGATATTTTACCCTTTACTCATAGATGAAATATAATATCTACTAAATAAGCGAAGATCCAAAATAGGGGTGAATATAAAAAATAGTATGCTTTCCTTGATGACTTCTCTAATCATGACATTATGACAGTATATTTAGAAACATTTATATAAAATTGTTTATATAAACCAATTTTACAAAATTGTCGTAAGTAAATAAAAATAGTTTCCCAAAAATTTTGTAAAAAAATGTAAAAAGGTGAAATTGAAACATATTATCTATAAATATAACTAAAATATGCTTTAAACCCATTTATTAACATTCCTATGGAATACCCAACCATTCCACGTATCCCTGATGACAACCATGGAAGCTTCATTTTGATAATTCCACACCCATGAGCATTTTAACGCCAATCTACCAAGTCATCCCAAGGTAAAATATTAAATGATCCATTAGATTTTTGGAACTGAGAGAAATGTAAAATTTGAGCAATGCCCCTGAAATTTAATATGAAGTCACACACCATTATTCTTCACGATCATGCCAAAACACATTTATAACAAAACCCGTTCATTTATTGAAAACCACATTTCCATCATAAGCATTTCAAAGCCAAACCATTTCAATATAACACCTTTTATTAATTAATATACAATCACCAAAAAAAATTTATAATCACCAACAAATTCCCAATTTAAAATCCCCAATTTAAATTTAAGACACTAAATGAATTTTTTAAACCATTCTCTGAAACTACACAACATCACAAAAATGATAAATCATCACTAAAGATAAACATTCAATTAATGGAACCAATATTTCAGGATACATTTTATTCAATTTATTAAATTTTAATCTAATCCAATTTATTCTAGTAATGGTAGAAGAGAATTATTCCACCTACCTTGATGGTTTTGACGGATGCTGACAAAAAACGAAGAACTCTCTAACAATCAGATTGATTCTCCAAAAAAAACCTCCTTATATATCTTTTACGAGAAATTTCAAGAATAATTATCTAATTATATGGTATACACCATCATATATATATACATATAATAGGTGTTGATATGTAAATATAAAAATATATGTGATGTAGATCTATGTTGATATACGATATCGGGACAAAAACCGTGAAGAACATCACAAAATACAAGAATCGAGCTTAAAAACACCATTTGATGTAATTCAATAGGTAAAAAAGTTTATGGTTAGTATTAAACAACCCTAAATATATTTAAATCATTAATTAGGTCCCTTTGGAAGAAAAATATAAATTTCATGAAAAGAGAATATGATCCTAAAAACTAGGATCTTGCTTTTTCTCTACACATTGTTTTGACTGCACTATTAGAAAGATCATCTACTAATTGTGTGATAGGTAATTCATTAATAAGGGAATTCACCCGAAATTCTATCACATTCTCCTTAACCAGGTGCTTTTCGTGCCAAAGCATATTCCTTAAACAAAAATTCTGAACAATTTCTCCTAGTATGTCTGCACAGTTTAGGCAAACCATGTGTTGCCTATGCTCATCTATTTTATCCCCCAAATGTTTTTTAATGATCACCCTATTATCCCATCCTTCATACATACCATTTATAATCATGAAAATAATCAATTATGTGTTTTCTACTTGAATCCTGGGGTACTACACATTCCCTATATTGCATAGCCTCCCCTAGGTTGGCCTATGTTTCTCTGAGGATATGGTCAACCATAGATTCCCACATATTCCATAATTGAGCATAGAATAGGTCATCAAATTGTTTGTTTCATTACTTTAATAAGATAAAAGTTTTTTTTAAATAGTAAATAATGCGATTAAAATATATTGGTAATATTAAGGTAATTTGATACAATAAAAAATTACCAATCCTCTTTAAATTGTATATTTTCATCATTTCACCATGGAAGTTAATATTTTAAATGTCATTATCAATTACATGACCATAATGAAATATCATTAATATTATATTTCTATCATTAATATTACTTTTTAAATAAGTAACTAATTTTTTCAAAGGAACTCCAATTCATTTTTTACACCATATTCAAAGAATCATTCAATAATATTTGTTTTGTACAGACAATAAATAAATTATCCTTGAACTTTTCATATATCATTATGAAATATATAAATCTTTTTCAGGAAATGTATTTCAGTATTATTTCATATAATATTTCATCATGAATATTACTATTTCCATGTTCATATCCTTATAAAATGTTGATGAAAATGTGGACTCTCAAATATAATAAGAACATGTATTTAAACAATAGAACATTCCAATGATAATATCAGTTATATAAATAATTTATTTGTGTTAAATACACTTTCAATAGATTAATCCATAAAAATTATCTAGGAATCATCAGAGAACATCGAGATTTATACTACCAAATCATAACCATTTTTCCATAAAAATTCTCTAGGAATTATTACATAAAATATAGATAATTTTCATAGTGAATGTGATCCAAGGAATGCTTAACAATTGAAAATGAATCAACAATCGACTTATTAAATACTTCTAGAACTATTTTCATAATTTTAAATCCATTATTAAACACTAATAATATAGTAATTCATTATGATTGACCATATACCAATTATTATATACATTAAAAAAATATGACCGCACTCATCACCCATCCACATGGGAATTTATTTCACCTATTATAAATATTTCATACATATATATTGTAGTAAAATTATTTTCATATGGATAACTCAATAAACGTGGGGAGCATGAAACTTCATCAAAAGTTACCTATTTTAGTACACTATCCTATAATTGGTTTCCATGGTTCATTATTTCATTTTGTATCACAAAGTTAAATTTATATAGATTATAAGGGTATTGAGTGAGATACCTTGCTGGGATTTTTATAATACGAGATTATACACATATAAAAATGTATCTATGGGTCATTATTGTGTTTAATATAAATATATATATATTATCATTCATATGTTAAGGTGATGTTATGATGAATTTTTTTCAGATGATTTATATTTCATGATCTCATGGAATTTGAACATGAAGATCTAGATAGAGTTAATTTAATGTTATATAAAAATTTCTCACATGTTTTTATTATATGATTTATATTATATAGGATCTATATATTTTACTTTTTAATGATTAAAATGGTTAATGTTGTATATGATTTAGTGGCATTGGATTATACATTATTGGGACTTCACCCGCTAAGTTTTTTGTTGTTGTTCCAATACTATAAAATTTTTAGAATAGTAAATTATCTTATTTTTTATCATTCAGTTCGTCATGAAAACTAGTTTGTACCATCTATTTTAATTTTAGTAATATTATTATTAATTATAATTCTATGAGATATTTATTATGATATTTTTAATTAAATATATATCCCAAGCATGGGAACATAATTATCTCCTAGAAAAAGTAAAAAATGATAATTTCAACATAATTTTTTGTAAAAAAAATTATCATTTAATTATGTGAGTAATAATATGTATAACTAGGTTTTATGTCATAAAAATTCAATTTATTTTATGTAGTGTATTAACTTGATTAACATAATTTTGGGATATAAAATAATCTTTTAATCCAATAGCCAAATTTGGTTGTCAATGGAAACCTTGAATATGAGAGAGAAATTTAGGGATCGTTCTTATCATTGAGTGGGTGAGATTAAATTGAATAAATGATTGAGACCCAATAGTGAATAAATAGTAATAAAATAACATGTAATTTACTAACCCTTTAACGGATGATGGATTTAAAATTTTATATTTCCCAATTCTATATTTTACAATATTTTGAATCTATTTAATAATTCATCATGTAAAACAAGATTAATTTATAATTTTTTTACCAAATATTGAGATTTTAAAATTATTTTGACATATCCAAAACTATATATAATAAAATTTCTTATTGTTTATACAAATATATTTTTATATTATTGAAATTTGAATAATTATTATTTACAATTTTTAAATTTTATTTTGGAATATATTTAACAAAGATATTATGTGTATAAAGCTTCTTTATAGTTTTTAGAATACCTTAAAAAGTTATGGTATCTCATTTTCTCCATAAAAATGATTTTGGATGATAATTTATTTTGTTATATTACCCACAGATCATCATTTTCCATTTATAATCGATATCCCCATATATTCCCATGGTAGGTCGATAGAGGAAATCTTTAGTGATGGATTAGATAGTGAAATGGAAATTCTAATAATTGAAGTGTCTAATGGTGTGTTTGGTTTCTGATGTTTGTGTGATGATACCAATACTATTATATTGATGAGTATGGAACCGGAAATTCTTCTAGAGGTGACATGATGGTGAAAATATGATTTGTCAACATGATTTTTCTCTAATGGATTAATGATGAAAAATATTTGGTATTTACTAATTATTAATGTTTCTTTCAAGGGTAAGATACCATAAAATGAATGTTGAATGAATAAAAAATGTTGGTGATTTATTAAATGTTAAAACATAAAATACCAAGATGATTTTAAAACATAGAATGTCGTTTATGGAACTTCAAAAATAAATGGTTCTAATGTATTTCATAGGTATCTAAAATGGAGGTAAATATAAAATTTTTTGTTACAACCTAACACATCCCATGCCTTAACATCTGTTTTTGGGTATGGAATAAAAGATAATCTAAATATCAAAAAATGTGTTACTCACACACCTGTTTAACCAATAGCCATGATATGGGTTTCATAGAAGTACATGCCCAAAAAACCATTTAAAAACATGAATCATGTGGTGACAAGGATCATGTTGTTTCATTTGAATTTTATTTGTGATGATATGATAATATGTTTAAATATGTACTCATGTCATGTGGTGGTGGAACACATGATGTTTTCTTGTAGGATACACGAATCAGGTCTATGTCATAATTTTTTTTGGATTTTTGATCTTTGGAACACCATATTGAATGTTAGGGAATATCAAGAATATTAAAAATATACTTATTGGGATTCAAGAGTAATATTGTAGATGTATATTTTATTCTAATATTATATTTTTAGAAGAAATAAAACCCATCTATGTCCATGTTTTATACCAAGGAATCAAGGTACTCAACTACGTATATCTTCAGATAAATATTCCATTTCACAAAAATATCACAGATTGTACATTATCTATACATAATATGATTGTTGTGGTACATGGATAATATCCTTAATAGGCTCAAATATTTATTATCAAAATTAGACTCCATGAACATTTTATTTGTTTTTGTACTCAATTTATTATTTCTATGGTGTTATAATTATAAAATTAATACTTTTTAACCATTTTCACCTAGGATATGATGGTATATTTAACTTCATATCATTTGGTTATTATCTAATGAATTTTTGGTTGTTTTTCCTCAATGAAATTAATAATATGATAAAATGGTTTTACTGAGACAATTATTGATTATTTTCGTATCATGGCCATCCACGTGACATACTAATAAGCAGGTGTCAGTTCCCCTAATGCATTATGATGTTCATAACCCCAAATAGACTTACTAATGATTGAGAGGGGGTAATATTTATTATTCATTATGATAGTTAGTATATCATGGTCCTGGACAAAATGAGGTTACATAATTTTATTTGGTAATAATGTGATTACATTTTTCCTAGTATGGTAAGGATCCACCATATGATTAATTCATTAGCTACCCCCACTATCCATCATTGGAAAAGGGTCATTCAATTACAATATCAGTCACCACTATCCATCTCACATAACATAGTGTGGAATGGATCACCCAATATGAAATTAATGATTTTATTATATAATATTAGGAAACTCAGTACTTTTCAGGCATTATATCTTAACACATATAATAAAGGTATTATTTACATATAAATGTTCCTCATAAAAGGGCCATTGATTTTATACGTTATATTACAAGACCTATGAAGAGAATATGTTGTTATATTGAACCTAAATTTATTTCTTAATCAACAATATAAATTTAGTTGAAAACTATAATTTAATGTAATTCCTTTTTAATTTTGGTTTTTAAAATTTTAGTATATTATTTGATTCATGTTATTCTTAAATTGTTATATAGTAATGAGATAACATATTGTTTTTCATCAAAATTTCTTTTTTTTTGGAATCCTGCTATGTATATTTATATTCAACCATAAATGGTTCCCATGTAAAAAAATTTGTCTCTATGTAGATGATAAATTTTTTTATATCTGATCATGGTGGATATCAAAAGGTGTCGTAAAATTAATATCTAAATCATGGAAGTTATTAATTATTCAACTTGGTGGTGGTTCTTAATGTTGATCATTTCCTATGAGTTATTTTGGTGAAGAATAAATTTTTTGTTATCATGTGTGCAACGTTCATATTTAAATGTTAGTTTTTATATCGTTTCTTTTATATTTTTATAAATGGTATTTTACAAGTTATATTTTTTATTATATGTATATTTTTCCTTAAAAACTACTTATTTGTGGATATTTCTCATGAATTATTGATATATTTTTTAATAGGAATTTATATGTACTCTATATTATTATTAGATACATCATCCCAATTATGATATTACTTATTGGATCTAGTAACTATCCCCAAAACTATTGTACATTGATTAGAGTTTGACCACTATGTTTTTTAATATTCATGATGGGGACTCTATGGGTTAGGACATGTCAATCAAAACTAACAAAATTTATGAAGGAATATATTAATTTGGAATCTAGATAACATGATTATGGACATGTTTCCTAAATAACTCAATTGTAAATGGAAGAATACAAAAAATGATTCATTAAATACATAAAAAGAATTACAAAATGGTGAATAGTTTACCAAAAAGTTATTTTCTGCATTTATTATGTATCTTGCAATTGTTTTTGGTTGGATTAATTTTAATATAGTATTAATGTGGTCGTATTTTAAATTACTCAGTAATTATTTATGATATTAATATTTTATAATATTGAAGCTACATTATTCTAATAAAGATAAGATTAAATTACTATGGATGGAAATATGTGTGTATGTATACGACAATGAATATATATTGTGATTGAGTAATAATTTTTTACATCTCAAATAATAATAAATTATGATCCCTTAATAATGTAAGAGTAATAAATAAAAAATCATTAAATATTTAATAATTATGAGAATGATATGGAATGGATAGAATATGGATGTATATTTTGGAATACGTAGACATATAATGTATAAAAATGACAAACTATAATCATATTGTTTAATCTATATAATGAAATAGGAATTCTAGACATTTACTTATAATAAAAATTATACATATATTTATTTTCAATTAAAAAATATTATTTAAAAGTGGCAATTGGATTTTTAGTGACGACCCAGGGTTGTATTGTAGAATAACCACATGCCATGGGAGACATGTTCATGTCTATAGGTGAAATAGAAAAATCGTAATTAATTTAAATTATGAAAACATATTGTTTGTATACCACAAGATATGATCCAAAAACTGAATATGATAACATAATTTAGAAACATACCAATGATACTCTATTTTCCATGAATATTGAGAATATGGAATAGGGGTAATGATTAAATAATGAATCGTTAATAAAAACATGATTAAAAATACATGGGTATAAGTGTAAACTCAAAATACAAACCAGATACTTATTATTTCAATGAATTTTTTCAATTTACTATTTATGATTTAATTAAAATTCATGAGCCATGTATGTATATTCTCTTTGTAATTATAACCTTTTAAATTAGAAATAGGGTGGTATCACTAATATTTATTCAGTAATTGATGAATAAATTGAATATCATAATTGATGATTCATGGAAATTCAATGAAAAAACATATCACTATTTATTTATGTGATATGACTGTATAAAATTTATTTCGTGAAACTATGTGAAACCATCCATAATTAAGTTTAGTTCTAATGGTTGATAAATAATTATTCATTTTTTGGTTATTATTTTAAAATTATTAGATTTTTTGATGAGGAACGATATAAACATGTACCACATTATTTCAAGGATTAAAATAAAATTTAAATATGGGATCATTATATAATCATTTTAAATGAAAAAAAATTATTGTAAATAGACTAGAAAATTTCAAATAATTATTTGTGGTATAAGAATAAATAAATATTAATAATAATTGGCGTATACACGAGAGAATATTGTTGATATAGAAATATGATAATGAGTTAAGAAACTTTTAAAACTACTATAATAAATTGATAACATTCATTGTCGTTTATGGCTATTTGTTCCCTGTATATATTTCATACAGTTGAGTTGATTAGATAATTATGGATTGAGGTAAATTACATATGTATATGTGTAATTTCATTCCCCAACATAACCAATCGAATGAGGTGAATCATCACATGACCTCTTGGGCACACCCCAATTGATAGAGAATGTAAACTATGTTTAAGGGGTTTAAAAGATTTCTTTTGGATCAATTTTCCCATTAGTGTTCTATTAAGACAAAAAAAAGTAAATAAAACAATATCATTAATTAATTCATGAATATTATATAATTACCAATATTCTTAAGAAAACATCCCCTAAATTCACATATATATTATACAACAAAAAATAATATAAAAAAATTAACATAACATGAAAAAGTAAACAAATATGAACAAAAAAGGTAATGTATGGACAAACCCATTACCTATATCAAAATATATAAGAAAAAATAACCCTGATATCTCTATATAACACTTTTGATGTACAAAATCTTATTTTTATTACTTTTAGTAGAATATATATAAGATTAATTCATAATATATATTTATTTATATTTTATAATAAATTAATCAATTGTATAAATTACTATAATACCATATAACCATTAATGTTTAGAATAATTGTATACAAAATTAATAAATCCAATATAAAATTAAAAAATAACGATTAATTCATGAGAAAATAATATATTTGTGGATAAAAATGTATCCAAGTGTACCTTATACTAAATTGATAAAATTCCAAGGGATGTTCTAATAGAATCTGTTGAATAACGTATAAAAACACATATCTAATGTAATTCATATTCCAAAAAATCATATAATAACACATAACCCCATACATAACACCTTAAAAACAACATGGACCACATATCTTAATATTATGTCATAACATAACACCTAGAAACAATAATGTAATCCAAATACTTCACCTTTTATAAATTAAAGTGTTTTATTAAAATTTTCAAAACAAAAATCTAAATCCTATGTAAATGGTCACTTATAATTCCCTAATTGTTTGGATTAATATTTTTTTACATACCACATTTCCATGTACATTCTTAAAATCCAATAACTATTTTTCATTAACACATAAATCACAATAAGTATATTACACCTCAAACCTGCATTTTAAACCCTAAAATACAATAATGCTGAATCATAATATAGATTTAAATGTATATGATATGGAACAATACAAGAGGGGGTTTATTTTATTTTTATAACATGGTATTTAATTTATTAATAAAGTAATTTGTTTAAGTGGTCTTAAATCAATAAAATTACTAGCCATTAAAAATGACCATATAGTCCTTAGATCCGATGGATATGATATGATGTAGTACCTCAATTAATGAAAAAATATTGAATTTGAATTTAACAAAATGATCAAATTAATACAAATGTAATTTATTCTACAATACAATTTATTTAATGTCTTAATAATATTTTCAAGGAAGGAATTATAATTGAAACAATTACAATAGTAAAAGTTTAAGAATAGAAATAAGATACAAAAATATCACCTTTATATTAAAAATTATAGTGGAAATGTAAACGTATTACAATTATTTTATACCAATGATTATGGTATCCATTCAACATGGATAAACGGTATGTCTTACCACCACCCTAGTAAGTTCATGATACAGTAATTGGAACGACTATATTATTATCCTTGGTGGCCCTTGATTCAGAAGTTAATCAACACTTCTGTCTTTCAAAAACATGAAAGCCCGGGATACGATGATCAGTATCACATCATCCTATACACATTATCCCATGATAATTATTAAAATATTCATTCATACAATGAAAAACAATGAACTTATATAAATACAAGATCATGGAATAGGTCTTTCAGTTATTGTATCTTCCAGGCTTTCGCACGAATAAAGAGAGAAGTCACACTATCTCTATCTAGAACTTGATGAATAATTATGTTTATTCTGGTTCTAATTACATCTTATTTATATTCCTCATGGTCGAACGGTTCTATTTCCTCCTTTGGCCATATATCTTAAAAAAATTCAGACGGACTTGGACAACTGGAAATTCAATGGACCAAACAAACATAATACATCGCTTCATTTTGATTGTTATATAACCAACTCTAGATTGTTATATAACCAACTCAAGAACGTCATTTTAGATTGAAAACAATAATAACACTAGTATGAAACAATGAGTATGTGAAATATGTATATGATATTCGAGTATGAAATGAGTATAATGCATAAAAAATTATAAAGCGTTATATTGTTACAATTCATATCATGGTTACAATTGATATCCTAGATACGATACATAACATAGTTATGATTCTTAACAACACATCGATGAAAATAATGATTTCTAGTTATGATGGTAGAATAACATTTCTAAATTTGATATAAAATATAAAATTTGGATATGATATATGTGATTACAATTTATGACAAGGTTATGATGCATATGGTTTTAATACATATAATACATGACCTAGATATAATTCATGTGGTTAAGATGCATGATTATGAAAAATACATAACCAGGTTATGATACATTTTTTTATAATTCATGATTGTGATACAATACATATCCTGGTTATGATACACATGGTTACAATTCAATACTTAACCTCACTACGATACACATGGATATGATAGTATACATATCCTAGTAATGATACACATGGTTGGGATGCAATACTTAACCATGTTACGATGAATAAATAATATGTAACAACAATATTTGTCATTCCAATTGTAAAACAACAATATATGATAACAAATAAATATATAATATTTTGATATAAACATTAATCATGATAACGATATATGAGATTACGATTGTAATACAACATATTTAGTTATGTTGTAAGACAAAATACTTGATAAATGATATGTAATTTGTTATCTCCAAGAAAAATCAATGTGCAATTCAAAAGATGTTTTCAATCCAAAACATCCCCCTATATGAAAAAAAAACATAAACTATAAATAATTAACCCCCCTAAGATTAATTGCACTATTGAAAGTAATAGTGAATTCGACTAATTCCATCCTAGATTTAAAAAATCACTAAGCATAGTTATCTCTTTATTTTTACTTCTATGTTATCCAATGTAATAAGATATTTTTCAAATTAATATTTTATAATATATTCTCCCCCTTTGGGATTTTAAAAAACGACAAAGGAAAATATTCATTACCTACAAAGTGTTAGAGAAACATTGTTTGAAACAATAGATATTACTAGTATTGAAATATAATTTTATTTCAACAGTAGTTCTAGAAATTATTGTTTCCTGTTTTTTGTTCTAAGTTTTTATAAATCAAAATATTCATTATTTTAAAAACATTTATATATTTCATCATATTTTCAGGGGATTCTTGCTGAACCTTCCACATCACATCCCATTCAATAATAACACATTTTTCTTCTAACTTCTATCATCATGATGTCGATTGATTTCTTCCTAAGTGTTATTCCTTACATCTAGGTTATTATAATCATCTAGTCTTAGTGGGTATAGATTCTATAAGAAAACAATTCCTTTTAGAGAAAAACACCATCATTACTCACATTATCCAATTTTTACGTCAAATGAACTAAATATTCATATTAAATTCCTTATTAGGTAACAGGTCATTGAAACACTTCATGTTTTTCATTAAACTCAGTAGATAACATTTTATAGAGAGAATTGAGATCATTTACCCTATTAACTAATTTATTCGGCTTGTATAGATGATTCTTGGGACTACCACCAATGTTGTATGACCACTTCACAACCTATTATAAGACTTACCATGCATAGCAGTACTTATATTGAATATATTGAAATGAACTACGAGATTTTGAAATCTACCCATCAATGTCTTGATAGATTAATTTATATCATTATGATCACTTGAAATAATTTCTAACCATTCTTGAATCATTTGAATGAATGGTATCATCAAACCCATTATATTCAAAACGTTTTTGATGTACAAAATATCATGAAGTGTGATTGTACTTTTAGATTCTATATCTTCTGTGTATTTTTGGTGATATCCAAAATCAGTTTAAGTACTAATGTGCTGAGATTGATAATTATGATCCTTATCTAATTATTCCTATTCTTAATAATTATTTGGAATATTCATAACATTCTTAGAAATAACTCCATTAGAAAAAAAATTTGGGATGCGGAGGATCAAGAGGTGGAAAAATAAATTATGGAAATTTTGAGTATTTTTCGGTTTGAATTCACTTTTTTTCATCTTATATATATTGAACTTCTATTTATTGTTATGTTTTTTCTTTCCCTTAGTCTTTTTATCTGTGTTATTATTTTTAATCATCTTTTTCTTAATATTCTTGAATAAGGTATTGTGTATCCAATTATTCATATTTAGGTATTTCCTTGCCTTTCTCTGCTGGATCTGATTGAGATTGACCTGGTAGATCCCTTATTACAACCCCAGTATTGGCTTGCTCACTTTTTTTGAGAATGCTATCAATGTCAATATTCTGGGCCTATCCTTTCATAGTTCTATTCTTCATTTCCTCTCCTTTTAGAGTCTCTTTTTATCATATATTAATATGTATTCTGCCTACTGGATCCAAAATAAATTGTGGATCCCTTTATTTCATATGACCACTTTTCTTTATCCACTTGGAAGCAACCTCATCAGATATAGCCTTTTGCTTCATTGATGCCATTGGAGTTGTAGTCATAGTAACCATTCCTTTTCATGATTTTTTCTAGGATAGATTTGATGGTTCATTACTTCCTTTATCTACATCCTTATCATTCCCTACATCTAGATATCTCTCAATATTTTTTGATTCAGGATTGAATTGTAACATAATCATATTTATCCTATCCTTATTGATTTAGGGTACTTTGAAGGAATTCATATCTGACATAATTGAAACACCAAACATGATCAATCATTCTTTCAGATAAATATTAATAATGGTGGGAAACATGATAATCTGAGATTTTATAAGACATTATTTATGCTTCATTAATTTAGATGAAGATGAATCCCATAATATTTATTTTCTTCATATTCAATAAATAATCAAGAAAATATATAAATGAAAAATTAATGATTCTTTATCACAAATTCATATTACTAAAAATCATTTAATATAGTGAGCTAAAATGAAATTATCTTTTCATAAATGACTTACCATTCTCTTTTCCTCATGGATCTCAAAAAGTGATTCTTCATATCAAAAGACCCATCAGATTCCTATTGTTTGTGAGAGGAACATATGGAATCACCCTCAGACTAGACACTAGTAAACGTTTCTACCTGTTTTATTGAAGTCTCATACTTCTTATCATTTATCACAATAAAATTAAAAAGACCCTTGTGTATAACCATTGATAGGTAAAATTGAATCACATCGTAATGATACAAAAAATCAATGGTTTGAATTATTTCATTCAAAAAAATGGATTCCTAGGATTTGAAACATATTATTCGTTTCAAATAGGAATCAAAAGTCTCAGTAATGACTCTAGAGACAATACTTTCACCATGAAATGTCATGTAACATAACTCTATTGGATACATGTTTTTTGAAGTTGAATATGTTGACTCATACATTAAAGACTAACTTGACACTGAAGATTTTCCTGCTATAAAATCCAAATAGATATGTCATTACAAAAACTAAGGTAAAAATAATTATGAACACATTTGTATATTTATAGAACATTAATAAAATATGAAAAAAATAAAAGGAGTTCTATATGGGATTGGTTGGTAAGGTTTCTTTAAAATACAATTTTATCATTAGGATTTGATCTACAATATCCAATGTTTGAAAATGATTTCACACTATTTAGGTTTTCCAAATTTGAAAGTTATATTCATACTAATACTGATTAAATGATAGAAGAATGAATTGGAAAACAAATCTTTGTAATACAATGTCAAAATTATGGTTTTTGAATTTATACCTATCATAGTGTGAGGATATATATATTGGTTTTATTGTATTTTTATTATGATAAAAATAAAAAAAATTCAAAACCAAAATGTATTCTAAAATAGATTAAATCAAATAAATTGGTAATTATAATCTAGTACCTATATAATAATCTATTACTGATAATCTAGTTTTGATGGGACAGTCCTATACTGATAATCTATTATCAATGACATATAACATGAATCTGATAAAGGTGATTTTTATTAAAATGTGAAACCCATAATAGTTAAACTGATAGACTTGTAATACCGATAAAACTAAAACTGATACTGATAAACTTATAAAATTGGTAAAAGTAAAATAGATACTGATTAATGAGATACCGATAAACAAATAAAACTATTAAAATAAAAACAAATAAAAGAAAAACAAATAAATTAAAAAAAATATAAACATAGAAACTTATATGGAATCAAATAAATGGAAAAACTAATAACTGAAACTGATAAAATGGAAATCTTATAAAAACAATGTATACTAACCCTTTTAAAATAAGTAACATAATGTAAAGAGATGATTAAAACAATAAATATTTGGGAATGATTACATTAAAGTTATCATTACTGGTTTCTGTATAATGTATTCAAATCTATCGGAATATAATGGTTTTGTGAAAATAACAGCAATTTGTTTTTGAGATATAATAAAATGTAAGATGATATCTCTTTTTAATGTGTTATATATAAGAATGTGATGCATAATATCTATGTTTCCTTCATGTGAGTGATGTAGATGGTTTTTACTTATTGAAATGGCATTATTATTATCATACAATATTTGTGTTTTGGAGAAACTCATCTCATTGTCTGTGAGTGTGTGTTGAATCCACAACACTTGAGCACAATAAATTCTAACTTCTATATATTCAGATATAGAAGTGGAAAGTGCTACTAATTATTTTTTTTCATTTCTAAGAAACTAATGAATCTCAAATGAAATGATACTCTCTGGATATACTTTTAGTATCCTTTCTACAACCACCAAAGTCAGTATATGAAAAACATTTTAAAACAAAGTCATTTCTCAATGAATAGAATACTATTAAATACATGGTTCCCTTTAAGTAGAAAAAAATTCAATCATTTTTAAATGACATTTTTTGGATTATATTGGTATCTTTAAAATACGCACATTGAAAACATTATTTCTGAAGACTATATTTTATTTATAAAAAACAACATATCATACCTCTAATAGTTGTTCCATCAACATGTTTCCAAGATTCATCATGAACAAGTGTATTTAGGGTACCGATGTGAATGCTTATACTTTTAGTTTTCTCATATAAATACTTTTTATGTAAATGTTTGATATACTTATATTGGGATGTGTAGGTTCCTTCTGAATTTTGAGAGAATTGAAAACATAAAAACAATGATAAATCGCAAATCATCCTAATTTCATACAAATATTTCATTATATTTGAAAAATAATTAGTTATTTATTGATATTTTGATCAAAATATAAGGTCATAAACATTGATTTCAACATTCAAAATGTTTGGGTTTTCCGCTTTTTATAAAAAGAGTTGGATCTACAGTACCTTTTGCATAATTGTTTTGTAAATGATTTCATGTGAGTCAATAATACATTGATCCACGAGAATGTTTTGGCCCATTTATAAATCATTCTGTTTAAAAACATGATCAAGATTTTATGATTCCACATAACTTAGTGTTTGTTCCATAGGAACAACTTATTGTACATAACCATTATAGAAAGAACAATTTACATCCATTTGAAAATGCTTGAAATTGAAGCATGTTGGAAAGGCTAATAGATTATGAATATATTTATTTCTAGCTACCAGAGTCTATGTTTCTTTGTATTATTTTATCTATTTTATATTATATTCCTTAGAAACAAGCAGTTATTTATTTATTATGGTGGCTCCATTTTTCACCACATTTGTTTCTGAAAACACCATTTTACACAAATTACAGTTGTTTCGTAGGTCATTCAAACATGGTATATAAATGAATCCATCAAAAATAATTATGTTTATCTTGGATTTATTTAATCAAGTCTTCATGACCAGAGGCCTCATTTGATGTTTTAGCTTCAAATGAAGATAAAAAAGAAATATGTTCTATTTCATTTCTCGATGAATCTCTAGTCTTTATGGGTTAATTTATATCAACAATGATATTATCCCTGGTATGATTTTAAGTAAACTGTTGTCATTGTTTTTGTGATGCATCATCCAATAAATAGGATAGAAAATAATTGGGGGTAAATATTTCATAAATATTTTATTGAGTGTTTCCCTTTTCATAACGGTTTTCAATCATGGGTTAATCATCAGTTCGTGAAAACAAGTTTGTTGGTGTAGGTGGGGATTTTTTAAAGAAAATAGGTTAGTATCACAAAATTTAACATGCAATGATTCCTCAACATTACAAGAGTTTTTTTAAAACACTCTATAGTACTTTGAAGAAGTGGAAAATCCAAGAAATAATCCTTCATTATATTTGGGTGCAAATTAATGTAATTTTTTTTATTATTCAATATGAATTCTTTGATACCAAATAATCTGATGTAAGTTACATGAGGTTTTAGTAAAGTAGACAATTTAGAAGGAGTTTTATTTTAAAAAATCCTTGTTAAAACTTGATTTACAGTATACCATGTAGTACTAGTAGCATCTACCTAGAAATGCATATCAATTGAGTATTCACTCAACATGGTTCTCGACATTTCCTGAAGAATATGATCTCTTCTTTCATGAACATCATTTTTATCAATGTTTTTATAGCTCAGAATATGTGAGTTAAATATATCTTACTAGATGAAGTTTAAAAATTCTAAATTTTAAATTCAACACCATGATCAATTAGAATAGTTATCAATGATACATTTTTTCTAATTTTTATAGTGGGATCTAAATTATTTGAAATATGAAAAGGCTTCAAATTTCATAACTAGAAAAAAACCCCATGTTAATCTATTGTAGTCTTCAACTATATTAAATACATAGTATGTCATCGAAATCTTCTAGTTATAGTTAGACATAAAATATTCGTGTATAATAACTACAATTAATTAGTATTTTAAACATCATTGAATTATTTAAGGCAAGTTTTATATTTATTTCCATTTTTAGAATGGTCTCAAACATTTGAATAATTGTACCAAAGATCATATATATCCTTAACAAGTCTTTGTTTTGACAGCATACAAATGATACTAAGGATACAATGTCTTATCATTTTATACAATAACTAAAATTTGTCTTGCATTTCACTTAATAAAGGTATGTTTTTTCTCCTAAGGTCATCTAAGTTATGTGTAAATACATTCCGATGAATATGGGTAGAGAGAATGAATTCATCCTAGGAATTTTGTACTATAAAGTTATCATTCCTAAAATTCACTAGGTAACATGCATCCCATAATTGACTTATTCTTACAAGGTTTTCCTTATGACCATTAATAAATAAAAAAAAAATTTATACTTCTTATAAAAGAACAATATTATATATACCAATGATCATTCCTTGATCATTATATCTAAAGGTCACTCTTCCACATTTCATTTCAATGATATTTTCAAGGAAATAATTATTTCTTGTCATATACCGTGAAAACACACTATTAATGTACAAAATATTCACGTTGTTGGTAAAATTTATGATTTCCTATAAAATAAACAATTAGTTCGTCAAAAACCAAACATGTTTGGACATAGAAATGGTAGATAATAAATCATTTGGAATCAATTTATGTTTTTTAAAATGATCATTATAAATCTAATATATTGAGTTATATTTTGAGACCAATTTATTTCCCAATGTCTACCGCATTGACACTTGGTGATAATGGGGCACTTTGGGGACCAAAATTGTTATGAGTAAAATTTGGATTTGAATGAGTATAACAAATTGCAAAACAAATTCATGGAGGATGAATTAGTGTATACATTTTATCGAATTCTTTCCTTTCCATGGATAATTTCGATAAATGTTTCTTTATAGAAAATAATTTTGATTTTAGTTTGATGACTAAGTTCTTATATTCATATTCAATAGTCTTAGAGTTTTAGTTATCCTATAAAACATTTTTCCTAGAAATATCATTTTCAATATCCTTAAAAATATTATCATTCTCATAATTAACATCCATATGATTTATAAAAACATTATTTAAATCATTAGTTTTATTATCAATATCATTATAATTATTTGATAATTCATTTATTGAAAAATAAATTCTGGAATATTCTTTATCAATATTTTTCTTGAGATTGGAATGTTCGTTCTTAGGTAATTTAGAAAATCTAGATAATTTTTCCAAATATGGACAATTATCCTCTATAGAGGAAGATTATTCATGTAAAGAATAATAATGTATCTCATTTGGTTAACTTTAATTTAACGAGACATTCATAAGATATTCTACATTTTGTACCTTAGACACGAGACAATGATATTCAATAGGTATTCTGGATAAAATTCCAATATTCTTCTTACTAGAGGACTCATATTCAGAATATTCGTCTGATTAATCACCGATACATGAAATCCTAGTGTCATTTTCATTCATTTATTTCTTCATCTTTGACTTGTAATATTTTTTATTATTTCTTTCATAATGTTTCTACTTATTATAATTTCTTTTATAAAATGGAAAATATGGTTGAATGTGTCCTTCCATTTTTCATTCTAAATTGGAATCCTCATAATCATTCATTTCCATTATATTTTTCTTTTGGAATCTATAATTAAATAATTTCTTTCCCAATATATTGTTCATAATTTGAGAAATGTATCCTAATTTACTCTCAAATTGTTCGCTATAACTTGATTCATATATAACTAATTCTTTCTTTTCATTGGATCTTGTTACCCATTCTGATGTTTAGGATTTTGATGTAGTATTAAAAGGTACACATTCATTACCATTGTTCTTCTCTTATGAATATCATCTCCCTTCCGTTTTGTCTCATACTATAAGAGAGTGAAAAATAATTCATCATTTGGGATTTGGGTGTAATTTTAATCCTCATCAACTGTTTTCCTTTTTGATTACCACCCATTTGGAATTATATCGATTATCTGGTCCACTAGCACTTCATCATCAAGACCCATTTAACCCATGGATTTTATACTATTGAAGTTTGTTATAAATCTATGTTGCACCATGAAAATAGGTTCTCCATAGGGAAAAAATTATAATATTTATCTCAGAGCATGACTCCTATTCTTTCTACAACTGTAGATATACTAAAATATGTAACTTCTAGTATCATCTAGATATAGTTGACTTCTTCTCATGAAGAAATATTACTATATAAAATCTTGGTCACAGAACATAACAATGTATGGTGTACCTTTTAATTTATTTTAAATTATAGTATCTCTTGGTATGTGATCGTTACATCCTTATTTTCAAGTATATTACAATATACATTGATCATAACAAAATTATCTACCCATGAAATATTGACTAAATTATCCAATATATCTCTATAATATTCATAATCATTCCCATCGAATATACGTCGTCTTGTTGGGTTTAGATTATCAATTGATCTAATATTAATTCATTCCATCTTAAAAAACAATACATTTCAACTCCACACATTAGTGTGGTTAGTAAAAATAATCAAAAGAATTGTATTAGAAATAAAAATTTATTACATAAAAAAATAATGATTGTAAAAAAATCAGGGGGAACATCCTATTATACAGATTGGAGGATCCTTATATAGAAGTAACTATATATGAGATGGCACAACACAAATGGGGGGGGGGTTAATTGAGGGTTTAAAACCATTGTATTTAAATTGATAATAATTATAATAATTTATGGGGTCTTAAACTAATATAATTAACAACCAATACAAATTTCCAAATGGGTCTTTGATCCGATAGATATGATATGATGTTATAACACATGTAATGAAAAACAACAGTATTTGAATGGAATACAATGAACAAAGTAATACAAGTGTAAATGATAATACCATACAATGCATATAATCTCTTAATACAATATTTTAAGAATGAATTGTTATTAAAAAAATATAACACTAAAAAAATATAAATATAAAGAAGAAACAAAACCATTCAATTTTTATTATATTTTTCAATGGAAATGTAAATGTATTATAGTTCTTTTATACCATAGAATAGGTTAACCATCCACCAACGATAAATGGTCAATCTTATCGCCAACATGGTAAGTCCTCCATTCGATGATTATCATGACTGTCTTCCTATCCCCAGAATGCATCGATTAAGAAGGTAATTTCACCCCTATATTTTATTCACTTGAAATCCCATGATACGATGATTGGCAGCTTGACTTCATATCCTCGTAATCCCACAATCTATATGAAAATAATGGTTTTACAAAAGAAAAAAAGAAAATATATAAATACAAGAACGTGAAAAAAAGATTTTAACTTGTTCTATCTTAAATTATTTCACACGAAAAAAGATAGAATACACTCTACCTTTATCTAGAACAAGATTGAAAAGATGTTTTATATTTTGTTTCAAAATACCTTTTATTTGTAGTCATTGGGTTCTAATGGTCATATATCCTCCAACGATCATATTTATTTGAAAAATTTTAAGGTACTTGGAAACTACTTATTACAATGGTCATAACCAATTGAATACATTTTAGCATTTTGATTGGTATATATCCAACTCAAAGACGTCATTTTACTTATAAAACAATATGTACATAAGTATGAAACAATGAGTATGAGGAAAATGATTACGATGTTGGAGTCGGACATGGGTACACAGAATTACATAGATACAATGCTTAACATGGTTATACAGATTTATATGGTTACAATGCATATCATGGATACGATTCTTATCATAGCTATGATACATAACATAGTTATGGTTTCAAACATGGTAACCAAGAAAAGAAACATTTTAGGTTATAATGGTAAAATATCATTTCTGGATATGATAGAATATAACATTTCTGGATACAATACATGTGATTATGATGTATGACCTTGTTACGATGCACATGGTTATGATGTAGAGGATACATAACAAGATTATTTTTCATATGCTTTTGATGAATTATTATAATAATACACTTAACCTAATTATGATGCATATTGTTAGGTTGCATTATTATGACACAATACATAAGATGGTTATGCTAAAAACCTGATATGATACAATACTTATACTAGTTACGATACACATGATTACAATACAGTACATAACCAGGTTGTGATACACATGGCTACAATGAAATACCTACCCTGGGTACGATGGAAAAAATATATCTGATTATGATATATGTGATTACGATTTTTAAAAAACAATTTATGATCACATATCAACATATATGATTTTTATATGAACATTAATCATGATTATGATATATATGATTAATATTGTAAAACAACATATCTTGTTTCATTGTAAAAAACATAAATGATAAATAGGAAGTAATCTGAGATTTCCAAAACAAAAGAATCAATGGGTAAGTCAAAGAATGTTTTCACAAAATGAATCATTCCATCAATCCATCAATAACAATGTATATCATTTTTTATATCATTTTTATATTATTCTAAATGTAATTTCCCGTGAGTCTAAATTGTTTTATAATTATAAATTTATATATAATTTGGCCCAAAATAATTTTTTCATTCTCAAAAATATAATCACAGGTTTTACTTGAATCATATTCATTATCACATGAGAAAAATATATTAAAGAGCATTAACCATCAAAAACTACTAAAAATGAATATATAGTTAATATTAATTCATCTAATCAAATATAATATTAACAGTAACATACATTTCACCATGTAATACTTTATAATAACTATAAAAATCAAAAAATTCATCCCACCTTAATTAATTAATAATGACTCAAATAATGATAATATCAAATATAATATTTCATCAAACAATTTCCACTCTTAATCATCCGTTTCAACACATTATATTACATTTACAACCATTGAACATATTTATAAATTATGTTTATCCCATTATATTTCATATAAAATCATGAAAAATCATTTGATCTTAATTATCAGTATATTAATATAATATATAATATTAAATCAAAATAGTATTTGACAAGTAATATATAATTTCTCAATTAAAAATAAAATAAAATAACATGCCTCCCACCTCACTCGTGGAAAATTAAATACACAAAGATTAAGGGACAAAATTTTCTTCTAACATATTCAAACCCCAATTTCTGAAATGTAAATTCAAACAATAATATTTTAACAAGAACAAATAAACATGATTCTTTCGTAAAAAAAAATAGGACTTGGATGATATTTATGAAGAATATCCAATTCTAATAATTGAATATAATTTCTATATGAATTGAAGGTAAATTTACACAAAAATATAAATAGGCTATTTGATTGTTTAGTGAGAAAATTTTTAGTCAAAATGATATATTAGAAATGTAATGATATGATTTCAATATATAATATGTGATGTGAAATCTAAAAATTTTCCATATTAGAAATATATCATAAAACATAAATGGTAACTATGGACTAGAAACTAGAAACATTGTTTCCACTAACCACTTAGTGTCTAGACACTGAAAACCATGTGGTGAGCCCTCTTGCACACTAGCATAGAATTTCTACCCAAAATCTTATACCCATCTACAATGTAGAATATGTTTCCTATTATAATAACATTATAATGAAATTATCGATAACACTGATAAATTATTTTATATTTACTCATTACTAACCAAAATTGATTCAAATTAAATCAAAATAATTTCTTATTTACCAATAATATAAAATTAAAACATGTCTCAAATGCAGAGTACTTATAAACTGGCCACTATAGGCTTTCACATTATCATGAATAATTAATGGAGATCTCTAATGAGATTGTTTTCTCATTGGGATGTCATTTATACTTCTCATTCCCACGTCTCCTCATAGAAACATATATGCTACCATATAACAAATTTATGTTATAGAATATTACCCCACATAAAAGAATATTGTTATTATAATCAACAATACACACCATTCATATTACAATATAATCATACAACTCCAACTCCATATAATCGTATTGTATAATTGAGATTTTTTTAATTTGGATATCATCTTGTACAATACAAGAATGGCATCATGAAATTCCAAATACATCAAATGTATTATAAATGATTTTCAACAACCACATACCATACTTAAATTTCAATGATTTTAATTTTTCATATAGTCAAATTCAACTAATTTCATAAAGAAAAAATTCCCAATAGATGTGAGATGATAAAAATGGGATGATATCTAATATAAAAATAGTGATATATGTTCCTTTTATCAACTTATTATTGTTTCCTACTACATGCCGACTCCAGTTTATTTTTTATATATATATTCAATATTAGTTCTACCTTGAACAATGATAGTTACCAATAATTATCCATCACATAAATCATTAGAACATATAAATGATATATGAGACCTTCCATATAATTAATCAAAAAATTATAATTAATTATAATCATGTATGAGATAGAAATAGATATACTATCAAAAAACACATGGTATTAACATATAGTGTAATAAAAAACAATATTACCATGACACACATCCACATGAATCAAAATAGTATTCATAGAAATGCCATCGGTTTGGAGATGATCAGTCATGTTGAAATTTAGTTTAGTATAGAAATAATTTATCATGAGTAAAATAAAATTACAATTTTAACATTTCATTATGACTAGAGGCAATTATATTAAATATCCAATTATGTATCACAATCTATCCATAAAATAAATTCTTTTATTTATCTAATGTTAAGGTAGTATTAATTAGTATATAATGGGAAACAACCGTCATGAAATTAATAAAATCCCAAAAAACATATCTACATATCAATGATATTTGATATCCACCTATGATATTATGATCACATTTCTACCCAAGCATGATATTTACTAAATCATATGTTTTAGACTTTGGTGTTTATTTTTTACCAACTAATAGATAAAGCATATCAAAATGTATTTTACCATACCATTTCGATACATTGTGATAAAAAGGGTCCTTGAACTATATGATATATCTTGTAAAATCAAGGATTAAATATTCATTGAAAACTATGGAAATCCGTAATCACTTCATATCATATATCTAACTGATCAAAAAATGAAATCATTAAAATACATTAAAAAATCACCATCAGTATTGAACTCGATCTATTTCTCCCCCACAATATAATCATCCTTGAAAATCCCAACACTGAGAATTTGAACTATGAATCCCTATTTTTATATCAATCAATTATAAACTGATGTCAAACAGTGATAATAAAACATAATAATTATACTAAAATACATCCCAATAAAACTGTTATAATAGTGACATTATCGTTCACTCATCCATCGACATCTCATCAACATCAACATGATACATCCAACATAAAGCATCTATAATATATCATTTCCCTTGAGTATTTATCATCATTATAAAAAAAGAATAAATAAATTTAACAGACTCTGTCTATCATTGATTTAAACACCACTAAACATTTTTTACATACACTTAAGTTCATGACCACCAAAACTAACAAATAGTAATGAGTATGACCATTATTATAATTTGGAATAAGTTATCTAGAACCATAAGATACCACCTAAATCATTATTCCATGTACATCTGAAAACCTAAAAAATTTAACCTTGATAAACCTATGAATAGTATATATTTAACAAGTACTGATCTAAATCAATTTTTCTTCACTATAAATAATTCCACAAATCATTCATAAAATTATGACATAACTCCATTAATTTGATTTGTCACCACTGCAATGTATAGGTAACATAATGATTAAATAATGAAAAAATATCCATTAATCCCAAAAAAACAATGAGTCTCTAAAACATTATAGGGATAAATAAATATATTAGAAATACTATGTTATATTGATCTATTGACATCAAAAATTCAATGAAAATATTTTTAACTAATTTAATTTTATGATTCATGTAATGGATTAGCTATTAGTGGTCAGCCTATCTATGAGTAAGTTATAAATGAATACCAAAACTACCATCAATAGTATAGTTCATGCTTTCTATCACTGAGTAGGCATGTCACACCCAACGAAGTCCTTAACATAATGCGATTTTACATGCATATAGACATCTCACAACATCTAAGTAATGTAATAATAAAATAACTGGTAATGATAAAATGAAAACATAAACTAATTATATACCAGATTATAATTATTTATATTTTATAAATAATAATGGGGAAAATTTATGCATAATGAATGGATATAATGTCTAACCTATAAATAGTATTACCTATATTTAATGGGAAAATATAGGGTACTCTTATATTTTTCATACTGCACCACTATATTTCACATACTGAATGTCTATAAAGGAATCTATAATAGGGTCTATCATATATATAGGACATGACATGAGTGACTATGTCCCTTGAATGGGTAATTATATATATGTATGTTTTTATATGTCTTTGGGATAACCTAAATCACAATTCACACAACATCAATACCAAAAAAGTCATCGCATATCACCCAAAAAAGGATTTATAAGGAATGATCATAGAGTATAAAGACAATATATTCTCATAATAGGTACGGAATCCATAGGCAGTAATACATCTCACCTAGCCACATATATTTTTTAATCCTAGATCTTAATTAAAACAGTCATAGGATTTGATGAAAACCCCTTAACATTGAGAATACTATATGTTTCCAACCCCAAAATAGCAAATGGGATGCCAAAATACATTGAATGATCCATATCCCATTAGAGATATATATATGGAAAATATTAAACATTATAAATAGAAGATTTATTTAATGTTATTGTGTTTGAAATACATAATACTATCTTAATACCATAATTAGTGGATCTTTTCTCCACTCATACTCATAAGGAAAAGACTCTATTATTAAAGATGATATATTTCTAATTAGGTGTGTTACACAGACCTCTTTGGGGATTATGATGGGAAACCCCATACCAAGATAAAATTATCCATTATTTCTATAGGTACATAACATGACAAAAAGGAAATATTACAAGCCTTTAAATATCCAATTATTCTCTTGTATTATTGTCTCACATGACATGTTCTTCCCATATATTCAGAATATAACTTTTATACAGTTCATGTGTTGGTAAACTGGGTACTAGGGCATCAATCTTGTCTTACATATATGTGTATCTATAATGTAATTGTATTATACATCAAACTATAAACATCTGATGGTACTAGTAAAATCTCAATCTTAGGGGGGTCACATGGTCTGTGGACCTGACACATAGAGTTTCATAGATCACTTCACCATAAAACTATCTATCACCCCAAGGGGAGAAGGTAATGTATATTATTATAAGAATTGTTTTTTGTGGTTGTGTTTTCATGAAACCGTCAACACATATCTATGAAACTCATTGATCTTAATAGATCTTCCAACATTAACATTGGAAAAAAAATATTTAGACAACATTATTGAGGGAAACCCTTCATGAAATCAAAATCTAACCTCTTAAGGATAAAATAGATTCTACAAATCCACTTGAAGATATTCCATGCAACAATAGGAACCTATAAGTCCAAAATACCATAATAGTCTTCCTAAATCGTTCAAAACTCTTTATCATTATCTATAATCATTTATTTTCAAATAATTGAAAAACCACCATGAATATGTGTTTCATAATATATAAATATAGAATATCAATCAATCCCTCATCCATATATGGGAAAATAAGGAATATAAAATACAGTGTGTGAAATGCACAACACAATTTTTTAGTCATCGATCAACATTATGAAACCATCCATCAATAATGTTGATGGAAACAGAATTAAAATATATTTATATTAAATGATTTAATGATAGTCTTACGATGATTGATCTTTTAATTAAAAAATATATCAAATGGAAAATTAATTTATGATGGATTAATTCATCTTCATTATGATTTTAATAAACCACAAACCACAAATAAAATCCAAAATACATTTATCATGTTTATATTAATAATTAATGAAGATTGTATATACATCGATGTAATTGATGAGACCCTCTATATCCAATGTCAAATACCAAGTCATCCATGTTCTTTCGTCACTGATATAGGATACTATAATCAATATCCAAATCACATTAAACCAATACTACCTTTATACACTCATTCTTGTTGATTTATATAAATACTCTTATGGAATTATTAATATATTGGATTATGTAATGAATAATTAGGGTTATAAAGGAAATTGATAATAAATTTATAAATTAATTTAATCTCTTTTATCTACACACAACAACACTATAATGAAAAACTGGATTCCATGAAGTATCATGCCATAATGGGTGTAAACCCCACTTTCTAAATTTTATGGTGGTCATTGATTTCTGATCCATGACTCTTATTTTGTGAAATTCCATTTTTCCATTAAAACAATTTTTACATGAATGTGAATATTTTATTTATATATATCAATATATATCCCACATTGGGTATTATATTTTTTGGATATTTCTCTGTACAATGAAAAAATTATTTTATGTTTTAAATAAATTTAATCATATTAACAGATTCTGGACATTCTCCACACTCTCCGGAATAACATTCCCAAAAATAAATTCCTAATCAAAAAGTGTGGGTACTGAGATCAAATATGGTTTTAAGTCTCTCAAGTTCTCCCCTAGAGTTATTTCTACATCCATAAAATAGGCACTAACACTATAAATCACCTATAAATGAACTTTTTCTTTGGAACCATGATTTCTAATGGGTACTCTAATAATTTAACTCCATATTCAATGTATATTTATCCCCAATTGAAAACATCTGACATATAATTCTTGTATATTCTATACATTCACATGTGGCAATGTAACAAACCTGGCCTAACTATGATGAAAAGGAAAATTACTATGCTACATTAGACACACTACAATATATTAAAGAATGTTTAATGATAATATAATATAAATATATATCCCCTCAAAATTGCTACAATCCTCGGTGAGGTGATACCTTAAAGGAAACCTGATTCACCTCATAAAACTGCAAATTCCACTTTAATGGGTCTGTATATAAATTATGATAGTTCTAGGAAGTTATCATTGATTCATGGATGAGGAATTCATATCTACCCTTCTCAAAAAACTTTAAGCCCATAATAACTATCTCCCCTAGTGCCACCCAACATTGCATTCATCCTCTATGTATATTTTACAATTATTATAATTATGTCCTGCCTATAGTGAAATAATAAATATTTTATATGAAAATTCTCTGTGTTGATTATCCTCCCATCATTTTCGTATTTCTAATATACATCCTCAAAACATGACCTCCATGACCTGAATGGTCCTCCACAATATGGTCATCCATGTGTGGATGGAACGTTGTGGATAACAGAAACAAAGTACCAAAATTTTTATGTAATAATATAAATAATTTCAATGATGTGTGAGATTAATAGTATAAGACAATATTTGTGGTCATACCAAGAGGATGGTACATAAGTCCAATTATAAAACTATAGAGAAATTTTCACAATTATACTTTGTCACCTCAAGAGGATGGCCTAAAATCTCTAGTACCTAATTCTCCGCGTTACCTTTATGGATTTTCATAATCGAAACATAAACTCTACATCACTCTACATTATCCATAAACATCAAAACTAATTCAGATGGTGATGGTGAATTTTTCCACTCTTTGATTTACCAATAAAGTCAATGTATGAAATTTACTCCTCAACATCACAGAAAGCTTGACAGTTACCAATATATAACCTAAAAAGGATATCATGCTCTCAAACAATAGAATATAAATTTTAAGCATGTCTTATGGATATCATGTAATGGTAGATCTTAAAATATGTTTCTATTGTATATTCCAATATAGTACGATAAATTATCATATGGCTAACAAAAACCTATTGAAGGTATAATAATCCACATCCACTGAAATTGGGTATATAAAATCAGTAGAACTTCTCTGTATTTGTTGAAAACAACATAAATCTTTATTTTCTACTTAGATCATCTACAAACATGATCCCCTTTTCGAATGTAAAAAACAACTAATCATACTAATCTTATTAAAACACTATACCCCATCACAACATTTGGATAATATATATAAGTGGAAATATATATGTGTGACAATTTTGATTTGAATTAATTAGAATTCACTCTCCCATGATATAATATTTCCATGTCTTTAAAAGGAACACCAACACTTATAACTATTTTTCATGGGTCTCATAACAATATTCATGGGGCATCAGTGATTGTGACCCATAATTAGTGACCACTAACATCTACATAGAAACAAATCCTAGACCATTTGGAGATGCATCATCAACTACCACATACTAAAATCACACTTCTTATAGTCACAATATGATGGTTCCTCAACAACCTATACCAATTCTCCATAAAATGTCACTTATACAACTCTATCAATAGAAATAGATAGCCTTTATAATTTATATATGTAAAATGAATCATAAACCTGGAAAAATTGGGATCCAATATATGATAATAGCATTCAATGTAAAATAAGATTCACTCTTATCTCAATCAATTGTTTGTATCCCATGGTATAACAACATATATCCGTGATAGGAAAATTAATTCTACATTATATGAGGTTATGTGTCCCATGAAGTGCAAGTACATATTCCTAAACCAACACTACATGAGAATACTTTAACTTTGGTTATCTGATAGTATATCTAAGACCATCTTCAAAATGTATCACATACTGATCAAATGACCTTCTGTACATTAGGAAGAAAGTTAGGAAGACTACCATGGACAAATATAAGTGTGTATTAATGATCTAGATGATGTGACCCATGAAAACAACATAATAATTTTACATGTTTACTGCAATTTCCATGTACTCATGGTAACCATAGTTGCAACATAATGTTATATTAAATATATCCTTCTCCTGAAATCTGGGATGTGAATTACCTATCCGTTGGTTAGTATTTAATAACAACATTACCCCTAATATTTACTCAAAGAGTTTTCTGATATTTTTGTTCATACTAATTATTTATTTGCACCTCAATCACAAAATGATAATCCAAGTAAAACATCAAAATTTCAACTGTTTTTTTTTTGAAAAAAAACTAATTGGATTCCCAAGGGAAAACAATCAGCCTTATTATGATCTTCCACTATAAATCCTTTTTTCAGCTCCTATGACTTCTGTAGCTTTGTGGTGGTACATTCGAAATGCAAGTATATATATCAGTGGTAGTCCTATGCGTATGATAATGAAGATATTGATCTACTAATGGGGAGGTATGCATAAAAAGTCATTTTTAAAGACATCATCATACACATCCAGTACTATATAATACTAGTGGCGCTTATAGATTACTACAATAAGGGTTATGTTCTCAATATGATGTGAAATCAACTATATCCTCTTATGTATTATTATAGACCTCTCATAATTGTTTTTAGTAAACATGGATGTTAAATAAAATTATATTTTTCTATACACATTTTATTGTATTCATGGAATATTAAATGTGCATATAGAGATAATAGATATAGTCTACATACTGTTATACATCATAAGCCCACAACACTGTTATGAGGATATCACATATTAATTATACAATATTATGAAACATGTTACTCTATCAAATGTAATGAGTTATCATATAACCCCCACTGATATGAGTATCTAATCACTATGGTCATGCTAAAGGCTCCATTGGAATCATAAAAACTCAAAAAAAAATGAAAATAATAGATCATGATTGTGTATGTTAATATAATTTCTAGTAAATTTAAGAAATATATCGTACTTACACCCATTATAAAATCCATAGGTTCATGAGACTCCATTTTTAATATATCAACTTGTCACTGACATCAAATTCCTCGAGTCGGGTACAAACTATCTAGAGGCGGTGGAAGTGGTAGTAGATTAAAACATCGGAACCCGACTATTTCTCTCCTAGCTTGTCTTCCGTTTATACCTCTATTAAAATTACCATACTTAAGTAGTTGTCTTTTATATATAGAATTATCTATATCCTATATCTCTCTATAGAAATGAAAATTGATTCAAAATTTCAATACATGATATTCCCTCCTATTACATGAGTAATGTCTCATTTCCCGAGGCTGGTTGGAACATGTATGCAAACCCTAAGAGTTTGATCCCTAGTACTGAGTTTTGATATTTTAATACCTCTTGTGTTGTGACCCAAATGAACATAGTTATCCTCCTTCATATGGGATCATTGACTCACTATGACTAATAATTCCCATTACTTCCTTATGACTTTAATTCAACAATATATTGACCGCAATGTCTCACACTAGAAATATATCGTAGGAATGAACATTAAATGATTCCAATGATGCTATAAAATATCAGTGAATCCTACATTCATAAAACTAATAACAGATGAATCCATAGTGACTCATATCCATGGAGTATTGTGAGATGTCATTGAACCACATATCTTTTTATTTTACGACATTGGTAACATATTAAATAACTATAAATTTCAAAATATAAAATGCCACAAGATTTCTATAATGTACTCTTATCGGAAGAGACAGTCAATCACTAGCCGATGTTGTGACACCTCAACATGCTTTTGGTACACTATACTCCATCATCATGTATCAGATCCTAATTTATGGATCACTTCTATGACCACCATATCATTATGTTATGTCATATCCTGGATGAATAATCAAACCACTAAATCTAGTCCTTCTTGCACTGCCCTGGGGCACAGCTCTACCATATAACCATGTGGTATCTAACTCTGAAACTAGTGAACAGTGTTCAGTTTGTGTTCAAAAACAACTAGTACTATATAATCAAAATATTTCACAAAATGTTGGGGAAAATCCAATAAATTCATCAGAACTAGGTTAAAATTATTCTCAATGGGTGGAGGCACTATTCTAAGACAGCAGATAAGTTTTGTATAATGATCGGTTACCAGAAATGAGGTATCATCAGTAGGAAATGTTTTATTTTCATTTTCCCATGGGGTGATTTCCATCTATCATAATGGATGCATCAAGAATTAGTCAAGATGAACAATTTAAGATTAGATTATTTAGGGAGATTACTATATAATGGAATTGAAACCAGAACATATTTTAATTTGATATAGGTATTGATTTTCTCCCTAAAATTGGTGTCTGTATGCGCTTAGTCAACAAATAGTTTATTAGAGTTATACTACTTGGATATGTCCACATCTTACTATATTTCATTTAATGGGATCATACCTTAATGATATTGAATAAATTTTAACATACCGAAAACCTATCATTAAAGGTAGAATATCTTCACACAAAAGACAGAATACATCTTTGTATCTATTATAACTGCTTCATGGATCTAGTTTTTGGGGAACTCTTATATATTTGTAAGAAGATTATAAGAACCCAATCCAACATCAAACAGGTTTGGGGATAGATACTAGTTCTAAATAGTAATACCAAACACATGGAGACCTTAACCCAATCTACATAGATATATGAACAAATTTGATATCAAAAAAGAAATGTAGTACAGAAATTTAAATATTTGATGATATTGGATGCATAAAAAATAATATACCAAATTAGAGTATTTTATATGGTAATAATATAATTATAATACATATAAAATTCCAAAAACTAGATATAATGTCCAACTAATGAATTGGGGTTGCATTCTCTAATGGAACATCCCACCCACATGTAATATCCACTACACAAAACTAATAACCATCATATATCATATCCTTCAAAAAACCCTATTAAAGGTTCAATCATTTATATAAGACATTCCATGTTTGAGAAGAGACCATACAGGTGTACTAATTTACATAACTAATAGGATTCATGAAATCACAAAACATAGATAATCAAAAGGGAGTGAGTTAGATCACATAACAAGGAAATGATATTCAATGATGGATAATAAACAATATAACCCATACATTGTCATATATGTTACTAAAACCATATATTATCATCCATATCAACCATAAAAATGTATATAATCATCCAATATCATCCTTTATATAGTGTCAAGCATTGTTTGAGTTCCCTTAACTCTAATAAACATGGATGATCCATTCCCCGTCAAGGTGGGTGAAATAACATACTCTAGTGAATGATATCTCTATCATATGATCACTATAGGTAAGATAAATTAATAATTTAATATAACTAACCATCTTAATGTGACAAAAATATATTACTCAATATGAATCCCACGGGTAGAGGGTCCCAACTCCAAATATACTCACATGGGAGATATTCAACTATTTTTTTAGGATCACTTTTGCATAATGTGAGAAACCTGACTCTCCCTGGTGAATAAGGGGATACAAATCACTCTTTATGGTGGATTAAAATTTATCAAAATGTACACAAAAAAATCAAAAGAATCCATGGTTTTACATACTATGTCTTTTTAAACCAATATTTTTTCTATATTCGAGGGAAATTTATTCTATATATATATATATATGAAATATTACTGTAATATATGTTGTATAAATATTTTTTGGGTATAGAATCATCTATCTCTACCCATATCCAAATAAAATTTTTGTTTCTACAAACATAATATATTTCCATGTCTATGTTTCGGTACATTTGATGGTACTTACTGAGTTACGAACCAAGGGTGTCACACAATGGGTATATTTAAGACATGGCATGTGATACTTAATTTTATAGAAACCCTCTATATTTCCAAAAGGAAACCACATAACATGTCTTCTTCAAATCAAACATAAAGGTGGTCAGGTAACCTCGACCATCACCAATGCATCCCTAGAAGTCATCCAACAATAATTAGATCTAGCTCCATTATAACTGAAACACTATCTATAACCCCCAAATCAAAGGAAACATTTCTTTTCAGTAGACACTATCCTCTTGTGTCTGAAAATCATGATTCCATCTACCCACATAGAGATTCATATTGCATATTTCATATCTCATTGGTCCAAAATATCAAGATAGTCCTCTATGATACATTTATAGGACCCTCAATCATCCCAAAACATTGATTCTGAATGAAAATTCATAAATCAACATTAATCTCTTTTAGTCATATCTGATCATGATTAACTGTAAAACTATACGTTGTCCTTAGGAAAATTACTAATACATCAAAAATAAGGGACACAATTCACACAATGTATGATATTTGATGACCATTAAGATATTATCCATTGTTCATGTACATGGTATGTTTTTTAAATTATATATTTGTGTGTTAAAAAAGGATCTTAGAATGACTAGTTGGGAGAGAAATACCATTATTGAATAAAAAATTGACTACAGATTGATTAATTTATCAATGATGTGAAATAATGGGTAATAACAATGAAGTCCCAAAATACCAATAATCAGTGTTGGTAATTGATATTTGAATAACCAATCTGTACTTATTTGAATTATTGTATCCTCAACAAATTTTTTCATCCTTATTTCATAACCATCTTACATTATTGATCCTAAATCTCAACATCACCAACTAACATGCTCCTCACATGAGTTACCCGTATCCTCTTATCTGTCAAGGATCATGTGTGTAAGGAATTCACTATAGAGGGGTTTTATGTAGATACATGAGGGTTATAAAATAATTGTACATTAAATTATTTAATTATTTTAATATATTTAATACAAACATGACGTAAAAATACAGAATAGCCTTATTCAAATAAGACTTATATTTATCTTATTGTAAAATAATTATTTATTCTATAGTTGTTATTGTGTCATAATATATTGAAAAATTCATGTTATAATCTATTTTCCTTAAAAATTGATCATTCTTTAAATATTAAAATTATTATTTTTAATATATCCGCATTGAGATCCCAGAAGGTCAAGTACTCATCACTAACTCTACACCTTACTATGAAAATATATTTTCAAATATTCTAACAGTTTGAATATAATGAACCTGGATATTATAATTCAAAAATATTGGCTCAACATCAAAAAAATTAAAATACTGATAACTCATAGTGACCATGAAAATAGAAAAAATTTCTCCATGACCCTGATAGGATAGTGAGTATATGAATAAAATATAAAAGATTATGTTCATGTAAAAATTCATATAATGTTAGAAACATGGATTAATATGTCCGAAAACATGATTTCTATGTTTTTCAGCCAATGATATAAACACCAACATCACCAAATAGTCATATATCATTTGAAAATATATTCATCCCAAATATTCAGTATGAACCCTCATCTTGTGATATGTTAATAAATGGTTGATGATTGAAAACAATCATGATCCTCTTTGGAAATCTAATATTTCATAAATACTTTGAAATATATACAAATACTTTATGGAAATTTGATTCATCTTTCAATAAATGACATAAAATAACAAGGTATCATATTCTTTCATGGAAAACATAATCGGAGCACCCAATAATGAAGATTTTCATTCACATGAGTTGATTATATCACCTATAAAGGTAAAAACAAATCACTATCAACATACTTGGATAATATTAAAACTATCCTATTTTCATGTTATGTGATCAACATTTTAAAACTAAAATTGTAGTTGGCTCTACTATGATGACAATCCTAATCTCCATGAATATAATATATTCATTACAATATGGAAGAAAATTTTATATTCTATTATTACAATCAAAATTTTAACTAAAATATTTCATTGAATCCAATAAAATAATCACATAAAATTCCACTATCTATAGAATAAAATTTTCCAGTGATATATAAACCCACTAATAACAATAAAGCATATATAAATCTACATATCAACTCATCCTTTCTTCTCAATAATGTATTCATAGTGAAAACTCAAATATAAAAATTTAGATCAAATTATAATCAAGAAAAATATGGATTGGAATCACCATCATCATATAAGATTCTAACCATGGTGTTGACAAATTGTACTGTTATTATTACAACTGATTACCCATCATCCTAATTACCAGAACCACCTCAATTTATTATATCTAATTAGGCCTCATCTTTTGAACCAATCCTCGAGTCAGTACACTCATCTATAATATATCTAACTGATGAACCTATCCTTGAAAATCATTACCTCCAAAGATAAAATACATTCCATATGAATTATTACCACAACAATATAATGTTTCACTATCCCATACATGATATTCCTATGCTGATGGGATATCCTAAACACTAACTACTCAATCCCCATACAAAAATATTTTTGAATTTGTATAATATTATAATTATAATGAATATCATTTGTCATTGCTTGAAAAATATAACACTCATGGAATTCCATAATATCTAATACAAATTCAATATTTCCATGAAACTAAATGTAGTATATGGGAATTAGATGTCTTGTTTAAACTAAAGAATAGAAAAAATGGTGAATGTTCACAAATATTGAAGCCTAATAATGAAAAAATATATTCCCCTTCTCCAAATAAATGAAATATTCTATTCTATCTATCCTTTCAATGTTTGGGTTGAAGATCTAAAAAAGTGAGTATAAACATCATACCACAATGAACCCTAAGTTCAATTTATATAGAACTGAATAAGTCAGCCATGTAAACTTGGTCCCTCAAGCCGAATAATGGGATGATTTACATTGCCTCAATCTGGTATATCAATTTTTTAAAAAATATAATTTATTTCCTTCAATAACTCAACCTCTCTATGAGGCACAATTTCTATAATAATTATTTGATTTAGAGGTTATTAAGATTTTAAAACTACCTCAGTCGCATTTACTACTACCTAAGTTGGTATCCATTCTATATTTGTAATCACTATATGTATACACATTGTTATATCATTACCAATTTTAATCTTTTCATATCCACTCAATGTAACATTCCTAGCCTGTAACGTAATTATCCCCATTAGAATGGTTTTGAACAAGATTATTCTAATGATGATCATCAGTGTGCTTCATTGATTATAAATTACAATATTTATAATCACACCAATTAGTAATCAATATAAAAATTTTAAATTAATATAAACTTCATTCACCACATACTATACATAATACAAAGTAATTATTCAAATATATCTAAATACATTACATAATAAAATTATTCTGAATGATTTTAAAAAATATTCATTATTAATATCCAATTTTGGATAACATAGAATAGATTATTAATAATCAAATTACTTAAAATGAATTTAAATCATTAATTACATAAAACAAATTCAAACACATATATTATATTTTCATATATGATAAAATAATTCTTCGATAAGTAAAACTCATTGTCAAAAATGATTACTATTATGTCCACAAATATAATTTAAAAGAACTATAAAATAAAATAATATACTACCCATATAACATAGGATTCATCTATGATTTTTCAATGAAGAAACAAAAATATTTTATATCAAGCCATAAATAATAATCTACAGTAGATAAATTTTAAAAATATCAATAAACCATAAATAAAAATAATCTCTATCTATTTTTAGTGTATTCAGATAGCCTAACTATGCTATAAATTTGAATTATCACATAAACCCAATTATGTTCTGGATCACATGAGGGATTCAACTAGGGATGAGGGACTATAAATATATTTTTGTGAAAAATTAACCATCTAATTATCCATTTCACCTAAACTATTAATATAAAAAATACCATATAATTAAGAATATGATATAAGTTACAAAATATTTAAAAATTTAATAAAACATATAATAAATTCCCATACATATAAAATTTTAAGAAATGACACAAAATAAAAACAAGTTCAAAAATGTAATCAATACAAATTATTTGATAGAAAATTTAAAATGTAGGAAGACCCTCAACATGACTCAAAATTCATATGAAAATATCTAATATATTTATCTTCCAATAGTGTAAAACATTAGGATATACTCAACATTTAGTGGGTGACAATTAGTGTGAAGAATTTTTATCCATTTATATCATTAGTCTCTTTTACCTATTAGACATGTTAGGATACATAATATCATATTCCATATTATTAATCATATGAAATTATACGGATGATGGTAAAATATGAGAAAAGATATTTTTAATGGATCTATTACTCAATGAGTATTATTAATCATTATAAAAAAATATATGTTATAGTAAAATGATTCTACATTATAATTTAACACCAAATTTAGAGGTTAATGAAGAAAATAATCTAAAGACTCAATGTGAGTCCCTACACATTGAGAGGGAGTATATGAAAATTTTCCACTATTTATAGACTTGTGATGGACTAGTACAACATTCAACTCCATAATGGTTCATTATATTACACATAAAAAAAGTAATTTCATTATTCAAATAGTAAATTATAACACAATGAATGACTTTCAACAAATGAGACTTATTTTGAATTTCATATTAAGATAAAATTTCTTTATATTATGGAACCTTATCTATTATTCTTCCCACTTTATCCAATATTAGATCATCTAATAATTTTTCTTGCTTATTCTCAGATATTTTCAATTGATAATGTTTTTCTAATAAGGATATGCATGCTGACTATTCATGTGATATTATATTATCCCATTCTTCATCAGGTGTATTAGTATTATTATGTTATTTTACTCCTATGGATACCCCAACATAATCTATAACTTATTCACTCAAATAATCATCCAATATATTAATAATTTAAAAGATTCATGGATAACACATTCTTAATGACGAATTTATTTTGTATTGATACCCCTATATATATATAATCAATTATTCTTCTATAATTGTTTAATTCCAACATCCAATTTATATAAGTTAAATTTTGTAGGAATGAAAGGGAAATAAATTATATTTTTCCCACCAAAGAATAACATATATTTTTAACATCTCACCAATTTCTATCTCAATGGATTTCATTTCAACAATTCAGGATAATATAATATGTAAAAACAAAATTTACCATATTTAAAAGTGAAATAATCTCAAACACCCATTGTGATTATTGAAACATTTCATGTTGATCTCAACATCAACATAATTTTTAATATCATTATGAGATAATCATAATTTTTTTAAATCATTACTTCTTTTACATTTACAATTCAAATATTTTATTGGGTCAGGATCTTTATTTTTTTCCATTGAATCCTTAGAGGAATATCTCAAAATCATTTTTATGTTACTTCTTCTGACTGATTTTAGAATTTAATAAACAATCAGCTGAAAAAAAATTCATCCTTTATTCAATATTCACATTAAATATTTATCCAACATTCACTTCTAGTACTATAACACAATTCAATGTTTTCTCATTTGTTTGTTATTTTTTGTCCATATGACGAACCCTCAGAGTTATTCTCTTCTCCTTATATATGATGGATTTGTAGAACTCCATTATATCACATTTTAATGTTCAGCTAATTGATTATTAAATACTTATTCTCATGACATAATTAGAAACATATGTATGATAGAATCTATACGGTTATCTGAGAAAATAATATAACCCCACTATTTATTGAAAATCTCTTCTATTTATCATTACTTGAAAAACAATATTGGATAATATCATTCATTAGCTTATATCTGGTCCAATTAATCAAATGATTCAATACAATAAATCAAAGCATCTTGAAAAATCTTATCTATAATTATTAATAAAAATTTTCATAATTTAACTAGTAAAAACATCATCAATGACGTCATGATAAGATCATTGCACAATTCTAATAATTTTTAAAAATTGTAAGTAACATGTGTTTGATAATTATTAAATTCATTATTATACATAAATAAATTTTCATATTTATGTTTGATGGAATATGTATATATCTTCATTTTAGAACAATCAGGTTCCTAGATCCTATATATACATCCCCTCTATTTATAAATTTCAATGAATTTTTCCCAATTTACAAATACCAGTGAGAAATAGGATTCTATTTTCTTCCAAAAGTATGCATGAATGACTTCCTTCCAACATTTGGATGTTTTTACAATTAATATCACATCAAATAGAAATTTCAAGAATATATTGGCTTTTTATCAGTACCTCAAAAATTTAAGAACAAATGTAATCATTCATAATATTATTTTCACTTATTATTGGAAAAAATAAATCTATTAAAATCTATTTGATGTCTGGGTGAACATTCCTTTTTTGAATCCCCATGTATTCCACTATATGTTCAGAATATTTATTTGGATTTTTCAATGGACTATTTTAGAAAAATTGTGGAATTATTTTTAATCAAAACGCCATTTTATGGAACTACCATTACTTGATGTAAGATCACCCTTTTCACAGTTTTGGGTTTATATATACCTAATAACTAGGCTCAATATCTTATAAATATATAGTAATTCAGTATCCTTATGTATATTTAATTTAGAAAAATGGGTTATTTATATAGTATTTATAATTTATTTATGTTCTTTGGAAATCCTCAACTGATTTACAAAATATGAATGAATTTTTCAGATTATCTCAGTCTATTGGCCTATATTCTATCTTTTTTGTCATCTATATTAACTAAAAAACCATTTGGATATTTTATTAAGAAATCAATGTTCATATTTTCATACATAATTGTGTATCATTCTTCCTATAAAAATATTATGGATCCTCATTATGGAATATCCATCTATATGATTTGGAAAACACATTATGGGATCATTATATGATAACATAGATAATGTGGATTAAAACTAATATTCTAGAAAAATAAATAGAACGTGATCTAGACACTAATAATAAACCAAAAATCATATAACATAAGAAATCAATGGAATTAATGGAAAAATACATGACTACTTTCTTCCTTTATTATTCAAAAATATTGGATTCATCAAAAAGTTTACCCAGTATGGATACTTAGACAATATGTTCCTACAACCTATTCATTATAAATTTAACAAAATGTTGACATCAATGAATTATTTTTATTTATTTTAATACCATTGATATCAATATGTATCTATTGAAAAAAACACACACATATAGTTGGATCTCCAATATCTACTTTTTATCGTTTAAAAATATCTTCAAAGTTCATTACATATGAGTTTAAATAATTGAAAATTTATATGTCTTTCTTTTAAACCTTAATCTCAACCATGGTTGTTATAAATAGTCATTTAACATCCCCTCTCACAAATTTATTATAAATTTAATATCCTTGAAAAAATAACATGATTTCATTCCTATTCTATTTTTCATCCATCATGTTACTAAAAATCTACCTGATCCATGTTCAGTATAGAAAGCAATATGATTTTATTTAGACAAAAATGTTATCCCTTACCAACAGGTAATGATACCTCATCAAATTATCAATACTAAACATTACATTATTGGGTGTCTATATCTTTTTCAAGGATTAATATACATAATCAAATATAAAACATTTATAAAAATAAAAAACCTGATACATCAAAACAAAATTTAACAAATATATAAAAATCATTCATATAAAATTTGATGGATATCTGATCTTTGAGAAATATGATAAAACCATTATTTTTATTACATTTATTAGTTAAAATTATTCACCTTTGTTTTATTATTCTTTCTAGAGTAACCAAGAATAATAGTTTATTAAATAAAATGCCATCAAAAATTGATTTCCCCTAGTTACACTGTAATATAAATATATTTTCATCATATAATTATACCATCCACTTCTTAAACCCATATTAATTGTATATCCCTTAAGCAATATATTTTAAAGATATAATTAAGGATGAAACTCCTCATGATATCTGAAATTGGTGATCTTGTTGTGAAATAAAAAAATATATTTTTTCTTATATGTATTTATACAAAATTTACACATCTTCAACAATGTATCCACTTTCATAAAATCCACAACGAACTAGTATAGAGAAACATTTAGAAAATAAGATTTATTGTCTTCGCTAACCATGTATGGATTCCATATTTTATCTCATATTATCCCCCTATGATTCTGTGTCATCTCCAATTCCCTGTTTTTGAGAAACAAATTTAAAACAAAAAGGAAAGGGAATAAGGTTATTCTTAAATGATTCATAATGTGAATTGGATGTCAAATATAAAATTCTTAAGAAACATTCCAAATATCTTTTATTTATCAAGAAAGCATAACTGAAAAATAATTCTAATTGAGACTGCACGAATCATAAAACATATTTAATTAAATTTGTTGTGAAATTTATTTTCTCATGAGGAATTAGGGAACCTTTATATCATATTGATACTCATTACATCTCTAAATTTTTTTCATTATCTAGAATCATTATTGTAAAATTGTTTTTAGTATGACTGTTTATATTTAACACCATAAATATAACTTATTTACCGTCATGTGGAATCATTTATTCTCATTTCTCATTATACATAACTAGTGCTTATTCTATTTTCCGCATTATATCCAAATCTATTGGCTATAACACTAAAATATCATTATGAAATTTGATATATATTTATAATTTCCCATATGGATTCGTTTGAGTTCCATGTTTCTTATTATTTCTTTTGAATAAAATGTGTTTCTTCATCTTCATGAATTTTAAATCTATTTTATTTTCACATTTATTAATTGATATCATCTTTGATGAATTTCTCTTTACAATATTTTTCTTCTTAAAACCCAATGATTATTCTACATTATATTTTAAATTAATTGATAAAATGTTCATTATAGAATTGTATTTTTGTCATGATGAGAATGTACCTATCTTTTAACCCCCATCATTTCCAACATCACGTGTATTATCAAACTTTTGGAAATAGTTGGATGATTTCATATTAATCCTACAAATTGGAATTTTTATTCATATCCATAATTCTCCCCATTAACATATTACACATTTATTATATATAATTTAATATATTCTACCAACAATCTAGTACATAATTAACGATTCTATTAAAGAATATACATTAAACAAGAATCTTGCATCATCCTATTTATTTTTTATTTATTTTTTATGTTTTTATCATAACACCTTGAGACCTTCTACAATATTGATGCTACACACTATTATTCTCATCCACTATAGTATTTGTGGTAGAAATATTATTATATTTCATACTTCATTATTATATTGATATTTTTGTCATCCTACAATATTCATGTATATAATTTAGAACCATTATTACTAAATTGTTTGGATGGTTCCACATTCTTCATAGCTACTAGAGATAGATCATTGAAAAATACAATGATCATCTTGTCACATATTTGAGATCAAATAACATCAGAATCCTATAAATATAATAGCTTAGAAATATGATCTTTTTCATTACATTTTGATATATTCATATATTTTTTCACATTTTTTTCCAATTGAACACCCAATTTTATACAAATCACATATATATTTTTTTATAATCATTAAAAATAATCACTTTATATTCAAAAACATTTATTCACCCTTGAATCATGTTATTCTTGTATCTAAACATTGTTTGCTAAAAAATATTAATGTTATCTTATTTATTGGATTTCACATCCAATTGAAAATCCATTATATCAATGTAATTTTTCAATATTTCTACATGTTCATTGATATTTTTATATAGAGTCATATTGAATCATGTTTCACATTAATTTAATTGATCAATTTAGTTTAAAATTTCATTGAACTAACAGGTATCCCTGTTTTATTTCTCTAATGTATCCAACATGTTTAAATAGAAATATACATGATGGAAATTTTTATTCAATATCCTTCTCTATGTTACCTATTTCTTCATCCTGAAAGGTGATTTGTTCCTTCATACATTGATAGACTACACAACCATGAGAGATTTTTTTTGAACTATGCATAATATATATTAATTTATCATCATATATACATTAAATATGTAATATACTTATCATTAGCTCTACATATAATTGGATGTTTTTTATGAGGAATATTTTTATAAGAGTTTTCACAAACAACATTATCAATTAATGATATTGATTATGACGAGGTAATAATGTTGTCCTTATCCATTGTGAAACGTGATACATATGATATTTTCATTCCAAACAACATTATTCTACTTTCATATTATGGCACATTGAAAATGTTATATTGTCTTCCATTGGTAAGATAGTTAACGTATTCCTCATTATTTTCTATTTATTTCTAATTTTCATCATAGTCCTCAAAATTTTTAAAATATACACTAAGATAATTGAATACATAACAAAACAATAATTCATTTTTATTATATGAAATAAAATCTATTCTTGAGAAGATATCATAGGAAATCCATAGAATCAAATAGAGGCGAGTCGTCATTATAATACTAATTGAGATGATTAAATTGGGATATTCTATACCCCAACTGGGTATGGGTGAGTGAATCCTTTTTTGGAACCTTTTATAATTTTATAATGTTTATCAATTTTAATTTTTAGACCTATTTAGATATTTATTATCCATTTATCTTTTCTCTAATTTTGTACATATATGAATGCTAGTAAACATAGAATGATGTATTTTATACCGTTCACTACCCAATAATGGATTATAGTCATTCTCACATGTGGTTATGAAGACTATAATGGTTATCTACTATAATAAACTAACATATATAGTAGTTCATAATGAAAACAATCAATCAACTCAATGTGAATCTAGACATTTTAGGAGATAGATTTAGAAAATAATATTTCTTCTATAGACCGGTGATGACATTTCCCAACATGTATCTCTACACTCGATCACTATAAATAATAGGATTATTTTATTAACCTTAATTCATAGGTACTTTATAACACCATGAATGTATTCTTCTTGATAAGAATTTTTTTTTGATTTCACCCTCATTAGTTTTTTTCTCTACCAATTTCTCACATTGGTACTTCATCATTAGGGGAATGAAACATTACATATTCATTCCTATTTATAAAGATATTTATCATTAGATAAATTTGTTCAATATTATTCTTCAATTGTTAATTATTATTGTGATAGTTAATATGATCCTTCTCCTTATCCTTTTTTCAAATACATAACAATAAGAGATCTATATGCAACCTTGTAGACAATTTATTCTTCCTCCTCTTTATCTAGAATCATTCTGTTAGATCATCCATTAAATCCATCTATCTGAAATTTCAATCCTATAATGTTCATACTGTAATGATATTCCTATTGATAGTGTTTATCCTTTTTTCATACATTTATTGTTGAGTGGTTTAGTTCATTTAACACTTTAAATACATTAGATACTCCCCACTCCACTATGAACATCATTTATTAAATAATTGACTTATATGTGAGTAGATATCATTCCTTTTTGAATTTTTTTATGAAATCATTCCTTCAAATATTACTCTGCCCAACATTATTAAAATTGTTTAAACATGTTATATTATTCTAAAATACCCACTATATAGGTGATATTTGTATTGTAATAATGAGTAATGAAATATATATTCTTGTCTAGTCCATGAAAATAATTTAAATCATCTTTTTCTATTTTATCATTCGAGAACAGAATAAAAACATTTAAAATATTTATATATATAACCTCGAAGGAATACATTTATATTTATATAATCCTTTAAATCATTCATTACTAGAGAAAAATTGAACTATTTTCATGTCAATATAAAAAATTTAAGTATATTTGGGAAAAATCATAAGGATATTCAAAAACTATGTTGGCTACAACAACATATCATTTCTTATATCTATTGATACTTTATGTGTTGATCATTTCCTACATTATATGAACATATGAAACTATTTCTAAATTTACTATCACTGATCGATGACATGTTTCATAAAACATGTGTCTAAAACCATATTTTTATTTACAACAATGTTCAATGTTCCCTTAAAAATACTATCTTGAAATATATCATTGAGGTTTTCCCCTATCTGATGTGTTCTCATGTGCTCAATATTTTTCCTTCTCCCTTTAAACCAATCCAATTTTACTCCTCTGATTATTTAATTTTTCCTCATAGAACACTATCATATAACATTTAAATAAATAGATATATGTCTTTGAAAAACATTATATAGTAAAATCACATAGTTACATTTGTCTAATGTAATATATTCAGAAAACATAGAAACCTCTTAGTGATCATAAATAATTGAAACTTAATTTTACAAACTATATCTATATTCTAATTTCCAATTAATAAATAGTAACACCTCTATCTAATCATAATAATTTAAATCATTAGAAAAATCTTGTAAAGATTTCATTTTATATTTCATATATATTTATTAGAAAATATTTTACCGATTGAACTAATTTAAATCATCCTAAAGCACATTATTCATAGATCACCACATGTTTCATTTATATTTTATCATTTATAGAAACATGAGTTTTTTTATTCAAGATCTTATTTATTTCACATCTCAGTCCTATTACAATTATATAAGATAAACCTAGTATAAATTATAATTATGAAACCTCATGTTACTCCATACTTTGTAAACATCCTCTGATTCATATGATTCCAAACATATAGGAATAATTTTACTCCTCATTGACCAATATGATTTTATTTTATTCCTAAAAAAACATTAATCCTTCCCTCATGTCATTGTTACATTTGATAAATGAAAAACAATTCCCTCATAAAAATATGAAATTATAATATTGGACCATTACATATCAGATGATGTGAGGCATATAATTGGTCAAACATTTATTTTCACTGATAATTTGATTGAAAATGTCCATTGAAAACATCTATTATTAGTGAACACATTCAACCTATGGATTCACAAAAAATTTCATGACTCTTTAGAAATTTTACCTTGGTCTACTAAATAGACTATGTTAGATGTCATTGAAATTATTTTTTACGGAATCTCCATTTCATGGTATCACTGTTAAATAAGCTAGGATAAAACATTACATGTCATTGTGTTGAATTTTATCAGTTAAGGTAATTATATAACATATCCTTACATTGTAATTCACTACCCTTACATAGAATTACATTATATTTTGGGGTTCTTTTAGGAATGACTAAGCATGACGATTATGTATCTTAGAAGCCAAATATTGATATCCATGGTTTCATCAACTACAACTAAATATATCAATCAGTTGGACTCTTTCCAATGAACATGTCAAGACTAGTTCCTCGAGGCTCGTCCCATGACTACCCCTGACCCACCTTCCATAGGACACGGGCTGGCCACTACCACCAAAATGGTGCTTCCCTAAAATGGGAAAACATTGCCTATAAACATATATAAAGACACATTCCAAGAACGTAAAAAGGAAACTACGATGTAATCCTATATAGTAAAAAGTGTGATGAATGTACATGTGATTAGAATACAAGCCCAATTGGAATGTATAGGTACAACTGAAAAGAGAAAACAACTACTGGATCATCCCCTAATGATCCTACCTAATGGGTAGGTATATCTCACGAACAGTGGTTCTATGTCACGTCATGTCAAATAGTCCACTTATAAGCACCATCATGTCTTGGCTCCCTCAGCCTCGACCAATGTTTTCTATCGTCTGCACAAGACACAAAATGGTTCAAGCGATGCCCAGGTATGGGTGAGTATTAAAATACTTAGTATTGACTCTGAGACCACCGATGGTCTCCCACATTCCCACAATGGAAAAACCACAAAGCAAGACCTCATCCATGGATCACAAAGCAGCAAAACAACTATATATTGGAATATGCCAATAAAAATAAATATTTTATCATGATATAATCATATCACATGTGAGGAAACAAAAGGCTCCAACCATTTAGCCAATTTGAAAACTGATCCACAAAGGAAAGATACCACAAAGGTAACACCACGATGGTAAGACGTTGTTGGTAACACCACAAAGGTAAGATTATCAAAAAGGAAAAACAAAGAACATAACACCATGAAGGTAAGATTACCACAATGGTAATGACTCACCTAACACCTGGTATATTACTATAGGACATACAAATAGATGATTCATCAAGAATATCGATCATCTTATTCTGTCGAGAGGCACTGCTACTGAATATATGGGGTCTAACACACATAGGATAAATAAGTACTACCCCTTGCCAACCCATACAGGATCTGACCCACACATGATCGTTATGTGCTGACCCACATATGATCATTGAGCATAAACGAACATATGATCTGAACCACATAATATCAGTGCTGACCCACATTGGATAGCTCATTCTAACCTCTGTATGAATTTTCTCCAACCTATTCCTTCGATAACAACCACTGGATTCCCACACATAGTTTGCATGATTCTGGTAGCATCGTCTCCTCAATCCATCAATCATACCTCAATTTCAATGAAGTTTCACGAAATAGTATCCCAAAGGACCTCTAGGTCATAAGTATTCAAATTTAATAGTGGACAATTCAATCAAGATCATGGTCTGAGACGTATAAGCATTTTAGTTCCAAGGGCCCAGTTGGATTCGAGTTCGATCTAACTTGTCCATACACCAAAATTCTCCCAACAAAAGCGGTGTATAACAAAAATGACCATCTCACTCCACTGGTTCCAGCGCTATAGACGGTTCATCAAACAGATGCCTATATTTCATGTTACAGTCGTTTTAGAAAATCCTGGCATTGAGGGGTCCTCATCTGATCTGACCCAATATAACTGACCCCGTTCCGGGTCTGATTTGGTCGGGCTGGGTCACAATGGTATTTTCCCCTTGGTCCATGGTGCACTCTCGCCTGCTGTGCGGGGAGGATCAGGACAATGTGGTATTAGAGGTGTTGCAGGAGGAGATGTTGAGGGAGTTCTTTACGTCCCCACAGGCGGTTCATCCAGGTGTGGCCAAGATATACTAGGACATCTGGCATCATCACGGGTGGCTGAGATGAAGAAAGAGAGGATGAGTACATTTCCTGATGCCTCACTTGTAATCATGTGATGGTTGAGTATGAAGTTCATGAAGGAATATCACAACCACTAGTGGTACCCGAGTGGATGTAGGATGATATATCTACAAACATTGTGATAGGGCTTCCATGTATGTCCTGGGGACATGATTACATCCGGTGATTGTTGAATGACTAACCTAGTTAGACCACTCCCTACCCATCTGAGAGCAGGGATGAGTATAGGTCTTAGTATGGCTCTACATAAATTAAATTTTCTTACTTTATGGGGTTCCATCAACGTGCATGTCTGACCATAACACAAATTTTACATCCATGTTGTGGAAGGGATTGTAGGAGGTATTCGAGTCTCAGCAATGTTTGAGCGCCGCCTTTTATCCCATGAAGGATGATAGACAAAGCGGACCATTAGAATCTAGAGGACATGATACGTGATTGCATCCTAGATTTCGACCGCAGTTGGGAGGATCACTTTCCCTTGGTAGAGTTCCCACACTATAATAACTATCATAACACCATATGTATGGCGCCATTTGAGCCTTAATACAATCAACCTTTTAGATAAACTATATGATGGAATGACCCAGAGGAGTCAGCACTTATGGGTCCAGAGTTGGTATGGGCTACCAATGAGAAGGTGCATATCATGCAGGAGAAGATGAATACTACGCAGAGCAAGAATAATCCTTATCCAAACAGAAGACAGATACCATTGGAGTTCAATGAGGGAGACAATGTCTTTATATTGGTATCATATCTAAGAGGATTACGATGATTTTATAGGGGCAGAATGATATCTCCAAGGCTCATCAATCTTGTTTAGGTTATCAGAAAAGATGGTTGGGTGGTGTATCACCTAGATCATCCCCCCAAGAAGAATTAGTTTTAAAATATCTTCCACTTATCCCAACTGAGGAGATATGTGCATGACCCATCTCACAACATCGACAATGGATAGATGGACTTTGATGATGATGTGACATTTATAGTGTTTCTAGTGGAGATTGGGGATCCATAGGAGTGGGTCCTTTGTGGATGATTGATACCTATGGTGCTCATTTGTTGGAAGAATAGGAGCCTCTAGGATTGAAAATAGTAGCATGAGGCTTAGATTTAGCCTCAGCATCCCCATTTTTTTCCTTAGTCCGTGTAGTATATAATAGGAACAAAAAACCCTAAGGTGGGGAGAATTTAATGAAACATAATTTTGATGTAATTTTTTTAATTATATGGAATATTTATCAGTTTGTGAAAATTTACAGTGCATGATTCAGTGGCCCGGTGTGCCCAGAATAATATATGATACCACATTTTCACAAACTGTCCCCATGGGTTTTATTTCGTGACTACCCCAAGCTCACCGTACATAGGCCAATGGAAGGAAACATTCAATAGAATTGAATATCCATAAAATGTGAAAGAATTGACTTTTAACCAGTAAAAACACACAATCCAAGAGCACAACAAGAAGAAACCACAATATAAATTGTTGTAGTAAAAAGTGTGCTAAATGTAAAGGGGTCCAGAATTTACGCCCAACTTGATTGTACAAGTACACCTCAAAAGGGAAAATAACTCATTGATCATCCATCGAGGATACTACCTGATGTGTAGGTATAGATCACGTTCAGTATTCCTATATCATGTCACGTCAAATTGTCCACATATGAGCATTGTCAAGTCCTATCTACCTCATCCTCGATCAATGCTATCAATCATCTCCACAAGAGACAAAAAAGTGCAGGTGAATCACGTTTAGGGGTGAGTATATCAATAATCATTAGGGACCTTGTCACCCCAAAAGGCTCCCAGAGTTCCAAAATTAAAAAAACACAAAGAAAGACCTCATTCATGGAGAATGATGTTGTCAACAACTCTACATAGGTATATTCACATACATATACCTAAATAATGTTTTTGACTCTTCCAACTTTGTTGATGAGGACTTTATTTGTGGTGTTTCCATCATGTAACTCTGGCAGGCCTTCAGCGGTCTCAGGGTCCCTATTGAGTATTGTTATAGTGGCCCCTACACGGGCTTCGCCCGCACCTTGTTTTGTCATGTGTAGTCGACTGACAATATTGATTGAGACTGAGGGATTCAATACTGGACGGTGCTCATAATTAGACCATTTGACCTTATCTGACACATGAATATTGATCATGATATGTACCTACCCTTCAGTTAGGATCCAAAGAGGACGATCTATGAGTTTTTTTCTCTTTTCAGATGTACATTTCCATTCCAATTAGTTTTATATTCTGGACCCCTTTACATTCAGCACACTTTTTACTGCATTAGTTTAATTCATGTTTTCTTTGTGTTGTGTTTTTCGATTTTGTGTTTGTATAGGATTAAAGGAAATGTCTCTCCTTTTTATGGATATGCCTTTGCGATTCTATTCTCTAGCCCCAGGCCTATGGAATGCGATCATGGGGTAGTCACGACATGGGCCCCGGGGGACGGGTCACGAAACAACTCCACTATCACTAAATTATATCAAATAGTTCAAATTATTTCTAAAGGAAACTATTTATGTAATGATTTTTATACTTTTTAGATTTCAATTGGTAGAATTCTTCTCAATAAATTTTTATGATACCTCATTAATGAAAATAAAACCATTCATTTTAGAATACATATCATGGAATCCTTGTAAATTGTGATTATAATTTTTACACTCCAAAAAACATATCACATGTTTAATAATTTATGAATATTTTACCAATCATATAATGTAATAACTCAACATCTCAATGAATTTTATTAAGTTAACATGAGTTGTGAATTTTCATCATTCCACAATCATTCACCCAACTATGTTAACATTGATTCCATGATTTTATACTAAAACAAATATTTTAATCAAATTATTATATATAAAATCTACAATATATGTATTGAAATTAAATATTATTATTACATTTAAAAACATTGATAAAAATAGACATCGATTGAAAATAAATATAACTCAAACACCTAGTGTCATCTTCTCTATCATCACATCACAACATTTACCTAAAACATTAGACAAATAATGTATAAGTATATAACATGTGCAATTATTTTGGGTGGTAAATAAGTCCTTTGTTGAAACCCTTTCAACTAAAATATCCTATGGGATTAAGATGATCATATACATATAATATAAATTCATAAAATTATTTAGTAGTGTTATTTATAATTTGAAAATTAAATAATTAGGGGTTTATAAGGACACAGATTTAACCTTATACATACATAGTCTAATGACAATGGAATTTATGAAATAAAATATTAAATGACCTATCTAATCTTGTGGTTTGGGAAATTAAAGAGAAATACACATAGGATATAATAAAATGATGTGCCTCACACAAACCGAAGAGAAAACCCGTATATCACATTTCATCATCAAAATATATATCTTGATTGATATCTCCAATATTTTCTCTATATTTAATGAATTTCCATAAAAACATCATATAAAAAATATCCCAAACAAAACATATATTACATTATAAAATGTTATCATTCATTCCAAAATATCCATCACAAATAACTCATTCATTTGTAGAGATATCATATAAATTAAATTCCAAAAACATATTTTTAGTCTAATATAAGACATCAATAGATGAGGTAATTATCCCCTAAATGGTGAAAGGTGAATGAGAGAAAAGTTTCAAAAAATAGAGAGTGTGTAAAATAGTTTATGATTATTTGCATGTTTTTATAGTATATATTTATTAGTAATGGGTGTTATCCAATATTATTAGAGATAATAATGTTTTAAGGTTTAGTAAACTATGGAACAATGGGTGTGCAAAACATGTATGATGATGATAGTAGAACTAGTGTTATTTGTATGGGTTTAGTAAACACAACATATTCCCTAAAATAGATCCATATATGGGAAATAAATGTAAATAAATTTTCACAATGTAATATTATGTCTCCCTGAATGGTTGATTAAAAATTTAATATAATATTGTCAATGAGAATATAAATATATTTAACTGGTGAATAAATAAACATAAAGCCAAATTATATTTATGTGAGAGGACGTGATAAGGAAAGTAATGTATATTTTATATCATGGATTCAATCCCCACCACATGGGGTTTTTCACAAAACATATTTCTACCAGAAATTAGTACCATAACGTATGATTATCTAGTACTTAACTGAGATAATAATATCAATATACGCATTCATATAAAGTATAAATTTATGACACTAAAAAATACATTATTGATTTACATTTTCATTGGATAAAATATCAAAATGATACAAAATATAACGTTACCTAGAATGACAACCTTGTGATTAGATTTTTTCCATGTTTTTATGGTTTTATTTTAATTGAGGATTCTGATTTAATATTTGTACAATAAAACATGATTGAAATTATGGTTGATGAAAATATATTAAATTTCATTACATGTTCACTTGAATAGGTTATTTATATTGAGGATATTGAATGAATAACATCCAAATACACATTATAATTATACAAAAAATTACTAAAGAACAATATTATCAATTAATTTGTCATATATGTTTTAAAAATAATTTTTTTATAATAATATATAATACACAATGTATTTATATTCATTTTTATAATTCTGGGATTCTTAGTTTAATATGTAAGTGATCTTGGATATGGTCACTGTGATATGGATTTTTTTATCATTATCATTATTAGACATTTATAAAAAATTAACATAATTGTCATTGAAATATTTTAAATATATCTTAGAAAAATGAAATTATTAAACATGATCAACATATTACATTTTTTAGAGATGAGTATTAAAAATGTTCCTCTGGCTTAAGTAATGAAATAAGTTGAGATAAATAACAAATTGAACAAAATTCCTTAAAGATATAACTATTACATGAATATTTCAATTAGGTTATTTATAATTTATCTACCTATTTCTAAATAAAACCATAGAGTATAATATAATTAAATTTGAGGGGGCCTTATACTAAATTGTATTAGAAATGAAATTATTATATCATTAAAAATTGTTTTATGCATTTTTAATATTTGAATGAATAATTTAATAACTAAAAAAGATCACATAAAATGAATATATAATTGGATATTATAAATAAGAAATATTAATAATTTGATTTAGTAATATAATTATGTAGTTAGACTTCTTGGAGTATAAAAATCATAAATGTGAATAGAAATATTAAATAATATGACTTATTAAATCCCATTGTATTGAAAATATACCGAATATAAGTTATTTAAGAAAATACATTAAATTTAATATCTAAAAGAAAAATTTAAATAGTATACCATCAAATATGAATGATTCAAAATTAATATTGAAATGAATAATATAAATATATAGAGTATGTATTTAATCAAGGATTATATATGAGATGAAAATCCTATTTAGTGAAAAAATGAATGAATATAATAGTTACACAAGAAGATTAATATTTTAATGTGATAAACCATATTGGTTTAAAATTATTATATTAAAATTGGAAGAATAAATCAAGAGGTTTGAGGATTATTGGATTTATTGAGTTTCATCCTTTCAAAGAAGATATATTTTAGAAAAGGGAGTTATTACACAATGGAATACTAAAGAAAATGATTTATATATTCCATGAACTAAAGAATGAAAAATCCTAAAATTACAACACATTCCAAAGAAATCTACAATAATTTATCACGATTCATCTGTATATATTTTTAAAATCATATGACTTTGATATAAAGAAGTATATTGATCATGGGGACCTATAATAAATAAATTTTAAATAAAACTACAATATGGAATTATAAATTAGTTATGTTACATTGGATTAGTAAATTCATATAAAATGTTATTTTCAATGTTATATAGAAATAGTGGAACCATAAACTGATAAGTGAGTTGGAAAATTGTTGTTGCTTTAAAATCGATGATCATGAATGTAAAAAATTAAAAAATATCGAGATTTTACTTTTCTATATCTGAAAATGGTCAAAAAACTCCAATGGTTAGTAATGTGTTTCATTATGAATATAATAATAACAATATAAGTGATATAGTAAGTATTAGAAAAAATCTGTTAATATTAAATGATAAGAAATTTTATATTTTCGGAATAGTGACCTATTTGATAATGATATGTTTTTTACTACAATGTAATTCCCAATTTAATGAAAATATAGAGAATAGAGAACATAGGATAAATGTAAATGTGATAATCATTAAGAACTAAAAAGGAACATAAAAACATTGATAAATACTTTTGAACATAAATATGGGAAAATAATTAATATATTTAAGAAATTCGTAAGAGTATATATAGTCATAAAAGAGATAATGCAATCAACTAAAGTAAAACAATGGAAAATGGTATGATTATAGGTTTGACCTTATATTCTATACTTTGATATTAAGGTATTTTTTATATCATGTATAAAAGAATAATTTATTAATTTATAATGTTATGATAAAATGTGTTATATACAAGTATATATTTAATGATCTATTTATTAAAATGATGAAAAATTTATATAAAGTTAATGTATTTATAGTAAAATTACTGGATACATGTATTTATTTAAAAAATGTGAAGTATGTATTTATTGAAAAATATGATAATATCTTCACTTCAAATATATTAATTTTATTTAACGAATGAGTAATTAATTCCTGATATATGGTCGTCATATTTTGTGTTTGTGATGGGGGTTATATATATAACCCTACAATATTTTATTGAGTATTTTTATTTAAATTCATACTACATGCATCACAAAAAAAAATATTCACATTATATCATAATTAAACATAGAAAAACTGATTGCTTAAATGAAATATAGTAATAAATTATGAAAATTTTATTTATTTTTTATAATTAATGAAATTTAGTGATCTCAAAAATTAATTAATTTGTTATGATAAAAATAATTAAGTGTGTAAAAAAATAATCTTTTATATAACTATTTTTCATGTATTTTGTATTTTTATAAATTGATCATTTTTACACTACAACAATTTTTTGGCTAATAAATTATCAATATATTTATTATAATTTGATATCAACAAGACTAGGAATACATAATATTTTAAAAGGTAAATTTTCCACATAACGTTTTTATCATTATAATAATATTCTAAATTTAAAGGATAACAGACCAATTTTTTAATATTTAATTGGATTGCATGAAATTTATTTTATACATAATCTTGAAATTATTATCTAATATTTTTTTTATTTTTTTATTTTTCTAATTATATTAATTTTTTGGTGAATTGTTACTGTTATATTTCAAAAAAATACAGTTAATTTAATGAAATCATCAAAATAGATGAGTAAAATTGAATGCTCTTAAAAGCTATTTTATGAAACAAATATATATTTATGAAGTAAGATAAAAATTTTAAAAATAAATTGTTAAATTTATAATCATATGTTTGTTATTTTGAGACATAAATTATGTTTTTCCAAATAAAAGATCTATATAAATTTTTTAATTTAAATATGTAATTAAAAAAATTTGTTTGAATTGGTTTTAATGTAAAATAAGAGTAATTTTTTATTTTTACTGTAATTAATTTCCAGTAAAAAAATTCCATACATGAATTTGGTGTTTATATTATTTATTTGGAAAATATATTTTTTCTAAAAATTGTTCCTCATTACATTTTACATATGTATAGTATAATTAATTTTTATTAAAAATAGTTCATTTAATATTTTAAAATATATTATACATTTGGAATCATAACAGTATAATTATTTAATATTTTCATTTTCATTTTCACTCATAATGAATAGATTCCACGGTAATACATTTCTACAATTGTAAGGGTTTAAATGGTTAACAAGGGGTTATTCATAAGGATAATGCTTATAATATAAATAAAAGATGTATAAATTTGATTTTGTTAGTTTATTATGACCTTAAATTAAAATATATTTTAACTATGTCCATGTGGTTTCCCATGACCATGAATGTATATTCATCTAATCTTAATATCTGTTATAATTATAAGGGGGTCACACATATCAATTACAAAATAATCCTCTTATTATAACATCTCCAAACTAGTTGTGCTACCAGGATTGTCAGATATTTATCAAAATATATTTTTATAACCTCAATACATGAACTATTGGTTTTCATCTTCCCCAAACACTCTTATAATAATATTTAATGTGTTTTCAACGAGTATTGCCATTGAAGAGTTATATGTTCTTAATATGATCATTAAAATTTATTTTTCAAAAAAAATTTCTAAATAATATATAACCATATTATCAAAAATATATAAATATATTCACTATATTGATATTTTTTATGTTAATCTTATAAGAATTTTATATATTATTACAAAAAAATAGAAAATAAAAACATTATTTGTTCATACATGTGGACTGCCTCCCACACAAATCAATGTATTTCTCCTTTAATCACTACTCACATTTGTATTTATATATTATTATATTTGATGAATAAAAATTATATTTTTTGAAGTTTTTATTTTTATGAAAACAAAAAAACTATTTACATTCATTCCCACTAATCGGTTGGACAATTAAAATTTCACTCATGTTTACTTGTGAATTATTGCATCTAGGAATGATATGTTTAATTTTTTGGTACTACCAAAAATTGACGATTCAAAAATATTATATAATTCATATTTTTTTATAAATGGCCTAGATAAAAAATATATAAATGATTAAACCATAAGCATGGTGGATGGACTTGAACTACCTAATCAAATCATGCTTGAAGAAAAATTATCAATAAAAAAATTAATTTAGAAAAGTGTTTCATGAAAATATAAAAAAGATGATATGAATATATTATATTAAAAATATTGATATAAATACTCATCTGATAATTTATAATAAAATACATTAATTTTATATAATGATGTTTAAATGTTTCCAACCAATTGGAAATCCTTGGTAAGGGTTTGCTACCCCAAAATTTTATTAAACATGTTTCATATTATGCACTTATTTGGGAGTACATTGTGTGTGTATTACCTATTTGGAGTCTTATATAATGATTAAAATTTTTGTTTTTCTATTTAATTTTTAATTTCAATTATATATTTCAAAGGATTTTGATTTAATATATATTGATTTCATAATGGTTTATGTTTTAAACAATCATTAATTTGTGTCTGTTTATACTGGAAAGACCTATGTGGAAATTTAATTCTCTCTATCTCTATAAAATCAAAACTATTTTCCTCACAAATTTCATTTTTGGGTTTACAAGTATTTTTTTTTCTTTTTTGTATCTTTGGTACTAAAAAATAATGAATTAATGTTTAAAATAAAAATTAACCTTCATTTAAGGTTGATAATCATATTATCATCAAATCTAATATTCCATATATTATTCAAATAATGTTAATATCTAATTTCACATTTTACTTTTAGACCATTTTAAAATATATTTATATATCCTTAAATAGTATTAATATTAAAATTCTTATTTTTTTGTATAGGAAAAATTTGAATTTTTTTAACTGTAAAAAAAAGAACAAGATTTTAACCATTAAAAACCAACAATTCTCTTAGTGAGAACCATTATTCAATAGAAATATTAAATTAATGTTTATATGAGTTTCCAATGAAAAAAACCCTCAGTTTAAAGATATTTTTTAGTTTTTAAAATGATATCGGTAATAAAATGATATTTCTTATTATTTTCAAATTTAAATGGTAATATCATTATAAAATGGTTTTCCAACAATATCAATATCCTAAAAGTTTTGTTATATATAGATTATTGATATTGTAGAAATTATTTTTGTTTTGTATATAATGTTTCTGTTGTCGGTACTCGTATAGACTCACCTAGAGGAAACAAACATGAAATCAGATAATTGTGTGTTAAGTCATTCATTAATCATTGCAAAACTACTAATCCTCACTATGAACACAGTATGGCCCTTTTAATGGATAGTATTTGAATATTTCCTATGATTATTTATAAAAAATAATGACATGTTTCAACATATTTTCTATATTAGTCCTCAGTATAATGTTTACTAACACATAAAATAACTATTATATATGGTGTTAAATGATAGAATCTTTTTACGAATGTTGTTTCATTAACAGGAGAAACCAATCCATTACATATACATGATTCTCTATATATATTTAGAGATTTATATAGTATATTTAGTATATAGTTTACCAAAATTTAGAATATGATGACTGAAAATGAAAAGATTAAGTGAATGGGTGGGCCTGAAATTTTATATCCCCTTAGTTAAATTTTGTAATAATGAGATAAACAATAACGGGTCCCACATGGTGTATTTGAGTACAAAAACATATGTTGTAATGGTTTAATGGTCTTGATGATATGTAATATTTCATTGTTTGTAGGCCTTAACTATTTATATGATGTTCTTGTTGTGTGGACGTAATGATTTATAATATTTATTGGTTGTGAGGCCTGAGTAGTGTATATGTTATCTTTGTTGAGAGGCCTTTAGCATATGTATGATTTCATGGTTGGTTTAAATTTTATTAACTAAAATATGTCTTTTTGGGAGGTATGGAATGTAATATTAAGATATTTTACATTATGAATTCCATCATTATCAATATTCCTGTTATTTTCATATTGATTAAGATACAATTAACCGATGTATTCCATGCGGAATGTATTTATAAAATCTACTATTTATTTATTTATTTACTCAACAACAATGATTTTACAATATGTATTCATGATTGAATTTCCCATATTATTTCAATTACTGTGATTCTTAATATACCATAAATTAATTTTTCCATTTCCCAAGGGTTAAAAAATGTATATTACAAATTTATTTTAGATAGAATAAAGGAATAAATTTTTTCAACAAGTTCATAATATTTTATTTGAAATTACAATGGAATTTTTAAATCATATTTTTATATTGAATTTTTAAACTATTTACCATCTCTATTATTTAGAATCTGATATATTCAATCTTGTACCATTTCAATAGGGTATTCATATGTTATGGGTTGATATAGTTTGAGTTGTTATGGCCTTTATCAATGATATTTTAATAGGGCATTTGGATACAATTTTTTTGAAAAATGTATATATAAATTTATTTTTATAAACCCTCAAATTGTTCAAGAATATTAATGATATTTTTATTTTAGTGATCAATATTCATAATGATTTGAGCGATTAATGTGTACGAAAAATTTAGAGATAGTTTGTAGTGGAAGGAACATAAAATGTACCAACACCCACAATTAATACATGGATTTCCCTCTCAACGAATTCAACATAACGGGTATGAGAGATGGGTAAATTATGACTATATCAAGGAAATAAACGTTTGTTATGACCAATAATCAATATTTTATGGAATAAATTGTTTATTTAACACATTATCAAATGATATTTGACTGCTTGATTTGTAAAAAACCACATTAATTTATTGATTCAACAGATCAATTTATTGTGGAATAATGGATCATGTCCCAAATTTTTTTATATTTGATATGTAATAAAATGGAAAATGTTATTCAGATAGTGTATTAAGTAAAAGGTGTTATTTATAAATAAATTTCACTGATTCAAATTATAATACATGATGTGATAAAAATAACATACTGTACTATATCTATTGTAATATTAATTTTGAAATATTATCATCCAAAAAAAATATATATAATGGAATGGCAATTTCATAATTTTATATGTAATAAGAAGAATTTATTTATGAGTATGAAGAAAATTATGATTGGAATATGATGTAATTATAAGGGATATATACTAAATACAAAAATAAATATTGGCTATTTTTTATGGGACTAAACCAATATTATAAATCTCTGTAATTTCTCAATCATTTACATCAAAAGATTATATGGTCTATGGTGTCATAAACATATAGAAATTGTTTTCTGAGTGTTATATTTTCCTTGGAATTAATGGGAACAATTGGACTCATATGAAATAAGGAGAATATAACTTAGGTAATGTAGAATATGGGAAGGATAGATCATAAAACATATGATTGTTATGAAAATAAACATCAAGTTATATTATTATTATGAATTTTATTTTTTAAATTAAATTGCTAAGTTTCAAATGAATCATTAATTCTTTAGAATGATTGAGGAAACTAATATTCATTATTGTAAATTATATTGATTTCTAGAAATATTATGTAAATAACATAGTCATCATGGGAATTTATTATATAATATTCCAATGAAAAATGTACAATAATGTGAAATTCATGAAGCATATGTTGATGTCCCTAGTGAACTAATAATAGGTATATTGATTGTAAACTCAGTAACTATTGGAATCCTGATATATATACACATTTATAATTTTCAAGGATATTGAATAATCCCTTGACACAGTAAAGATGATGTTTTAAATTCAGGCACCTAGTGGAAATGTTGTTATAATGAAAATATAATGGGAGTCACTAATATGATTCCAATATATTCCATGGTTGAAAATATGGTTGTTATAACTATGGTTGACTTCTTAAAATTATCGATTTTTTTGGAATCATTAATGAATAATTATTTGGTGATGCATAATATAATTTATTTTGAGTTAGAAGAATTTATTATACTAAAGGATTTGAATGATTGTATTCATTTGAATGTTGTGTTTTACTTAAAATATAAATTTTTGACATAGTATGTGTTTTTTAATAAATTATCGACTATTAATAATTTCTTGTTCCATTAAAAGTATATTTTATTGATTATTTCATTAAAAAATCATATTCATTCAATATTACAATTAGTATCAGTATGTGATTATAACTCTAAACGAAAAAATACACATAAAAATGGAAAGATTCATAGAATTAATTTTTCATGTATTTATTGAATTAATTAAGTAGATAAATTTATCACAGATAAGAAAAAACTCTAATATGAAATTTTAGTAACTAAATGAAAATTATAAGCCTTAAAAACATGCATATATATTTTTCAATAAATTTACGATAAGTATTCTCCAATTAAATAAGATTGTGATATTATTATCACTGTATAAATTATATTATGATTTATATTTTTATTATGTTTACCCTTATATAAACACATTAATGATTATATATTTAAAATATATTGATACAATTTATTCAAGAGGAATTATCACAAACCGTGACATTAATATGTGTTCTCCATTTAATAAATTTTACATTTAATAGCTTGAGACATGTGCAAAGAAATTATAAAATGAGATGTAATATATTTCAAATACACTATGAATAAAATATTACTAAAAAGAAATATAGTAATCAATTCTGATAAATTAATTGCATATTTTTATGAATAATAAATTTAATCATTATAAAATTAATTACTAATTTGATATGATTAAATTCATTCAATGTTAAATGGTGTAATATTCAAAGAACTATTTTCTATTATTATTAAATTTTAATAGTATGATATCTTCTAGATGACTGATTTTGATGAACTAATAAATTAATAGTTAAGTAATTGTAATGTGATAAGAAATTTCATTAAGAACACCACAAAATTATAAAATGTTGTTTTTCCAATAAAAGTTTATTTTAATGACATTTAATATTATTATTTAAAAGATAAATTACAAAATTTTATTACATTACTTTTATGAAATAATATTTAATATTTAATCTATATTTTTTACGTTATCAAATAGATAAATTTTTATATGTTTTGAAAATTAATGATATTAATGTGGATAGTGAAATATATTTTCATACAAACACTATAAATTATATTAGATAATTGGGGCATAAAAACAATGTGAATTGAAATTTTATTTATTAAACATATATATATTTAACTATTAAAATAATTAAATTAAAAAAGTTATGTTTAATTTATAAAACAGTGTTTTGTAATTTAAAACCTAAAATTTTTTTCCATACAAAAAATGGGTTTTATCCATTTCATTTACTAAGTAAATAATAAACTGTACAAGGTTTTTCTATTGTTTCAAAGGAACTTAAATCATATTTTTTATAATCTAATTAATTTATCAAAAATCATTCCAATGAAATAATTTGGTGAAAATCAATTTTATAATTGAAATGTTAATTTCTATAAACACAGTTTTTCACATCATTTTTCATTATTGTATATAAAATAAATTTTAAAACAAATATGAATCGTATCATATAAAATTATTTCAATTTTCATTTTTAATAGATTATAATAATATAATAATTTATATTAATAGTAAATCATTACCATTATAGAAAGGTTGTAACTATCGTACGAGATAAAAGGGATAGAAGCAGAAGGGTATAAAATCAGAAGAGAGGAAACAAATATCACAAAATAATGATTATATTTTACATTTTCAGTAATTTTATACCTTAACATATCATATCCTATAAAATTTGGAAACATGTCTTCACTATTCCAGGAATATATCATTATATGTTTTAAATGATTAGGGCGTTTCCAAGGGTGCCATTGCTCTCACAGAGAAAAAGGAACCACCACTTTCCACTTTTCAACAAAAAATGATCCTCTTAGCTAGAAAAATACCTCCCATAATGTCACACCCATGAATTTTTTTTAAATTATTTTTTCATTTAATTTCCATTCCTGATTTGTTTTGGGGGTTTACCACTCATATTGGTGAAAATGGTGGGTTCTGATAATTTGGGACAAATCATGAGCCCAATTCCAGATTTAAATACAAATTTCGTTTCGTCAATAACTACTTCAATTTTAAACATTTAATACTCATTCTACTTCATAATTGGCATTCCATGATCTATTAAAATCACCATATCCCTTTGGACAACATTTAAATTGAAAATCCTGATGGATTTGGGATTTTTATTAAGGTAATGGGCCTACCCATTAGCCCATTTTCTGCTTTAAATTATTTTTTAAAATTCCTGAAATATCATTAATTATTTATTGTATTTCAGTGAATCCACCACCCTCTAAATGCAACAATCCTTAAGATCACCCCCATTATCGGTTTTGAATTTTTAGAGAACATTTTAACCCAGAAGGAGGGTAATTCATCTTTGAATTTATTAAATCGTCAAGATTTGAAGAGGTAAATTCATTGTTTCATATGTCCTTCAATATATACTCTATTCCCCACATTTCAATCCTCACATGACCTCCTTTTCATCATTATATATAAACTATCTGGATTTATTTCTTTGAGATTCAAAATTTGGTTCATTCGGGGTAATTGATTCAAGATTTTTCCAGGTAAATGTTCATCCCTTCCACTCCTTCCATTTCCATAGGGTTGAAACCGTATTTCTTGATGTTACAAACTGTCTAGAACCTATATTTAGTAACTAGGGTTTAACCAGGAGTATTTTTGGTGAAACTTTGTTATATAGGGCTGGATTTATGATCCTTGTGGTGCTAGGGTGGTGCAGTTGATGTTTCGCAACATGTTTTGAGGGATTCAACAATTTCGGTAGGTGATTCCATGGGTAACCATTTAATGATGACTTATTTTTCTTGATTAAATAATTTTTCATGTTCCTTATATGTTTTGGACAATTGTAAAACCATTTTTGGGAGAAATAATAAAGCTTTTTCTACTAATGTTACATATTGTTTTTGAAGTGTGTATTTTTCAAATGTATTTAATGTGATTTCTCTTGTGGTAGTTTTATAAAATGTGGAAGTGATTTATTAATGGTTAAAAGGGGATGACATTTTTGGTTGGGTAATGATATAGTTTCATTTGGGCCTAAAAATGGGGGTCATTGAATTAGTTTTATGTGTATAACCATGTTATACTCCTTGAAAGTGTTTTATGGATTTTTGTGTTCTCATGGGTATCTTTTATGGAATTGTTCATGGTGATTAAATAACTTTTTAAAGTGGATTAGTGCATTTTTATTGGGCTTCCAATTAAGTTTTGGTTGGATATTGGTGTGATTTTGTCTTAAAAAGTGGTTTTTGAAATGGGTTTTATGTGCAAATCTAGGGTATACTACATATAGTTGTTTTAGGAATGTTTTGATTTGTTTATTGAGTTGTGTAAGAGGTGAAACTATATCAGAATAATGTTTTGGTAGGAGTATATTTTTTTAAAAAGGTTAATTTAATATGTTAATTGGTTTTTATGTTATATTTATCATCTTGTAAATATTATATTAATTTTTTTGAACGAGATATTGAGGTGGGAAAGAGATGTGAATGTGATGTGGGATGTTTTTTGTGAGTGCGATGTGAAAAATTGATTTTTTTTATTATTAAAAGACTGTTATGTGCCATGTGTGTGGAAATTTATATGAGTTAAAATATCTTATAATTGTTTTATAAAATTGTTTAATGGTTTTGTGGAAGTGTTGAAGAAATGTGAAATGTGTTGTGGGCTATTTTGTTGTAAGTTAGATTTAAAAATCATTTTTAATGAAAACTAGACTTTTGTGACTTCTCTGGTATACATATGGTCTGTTTTGTGAATTTTTTAATTGTAAATGATATTTTCATGTTCAATGTATATTTCTTGACTTGTTGAAATTTTTTGAGCACAAGGGAAAAACCTGGGTATCAAGGTGGGTGGATGTGTACTAGTGTGCTAGTGATTCTGTGGGGTTTTCCTCAATTTCACTTATAAATATTGATGCATAAAACAATAAATAAACTATGATGTTGATGATTGGGGACCACTAGGTTATGGGTATGTTCCCTAATAGTGGCTCGTGCATTGGAATGGATATTTGTGATGGTTACTCGCACCGAGATACGAGGTACTTTGGACCCACATCTAGCTAGTTTCTAGGGATTATTTCGTAATCCTTGTTCTCGTTAGTTAATTTATAAATACCGTCGTCATACGGTACATTTGGTTCTAAAATTCAGTATATATGGTGTTTATTTTAAATGTGTAAATACTTTAAAATAGCCCACTTGAAAACTTTTTTTATTCAAAGTTGCATCTTTTAGAAATTGTAACTAGTTTTTCATGTTTTTGAAAACATTCATGCTTTTAGTCATTATATTTTTATCACATTGAATCACATAGTTGTGGTATTATAATGATCTTTGGCTCACACCCTTCTTACACCATTGGGTGTAAGGATAATTTCTTATTTTGTGTCACAAGTTTGGGTACAGGTTTTGTGCCATGGGTTCGGGGTTTTAGTGGTCCATCATGATGCATTGTCGTAGAGATGGCTTGAGGTCGGTGCCTCTTTCCATGTGGATGTTCATTGGATTTCATTTCATGGGTTTTTAACATTGTAATGTTCTTCAAACATTGATTAAAATTGTGTAATTTAGTTATGAATTTTAGTAAAAGATGTTTTGGTGTGAATAATCCAGATTTCATTTATTGGATTCATTTGTTGTTTTCAGTATACATACTCAGGTAAATCATTCCCAATTTTCTTTTTTTGATACCCGGGAACTTGTGCCAGCCCGTGGGGATAGGGAACGCCCTTCGGGAATTTCCACGGGTTGGGTCGGGTGCTGGTTTTGGTGGCGACCAGATTCTGTTCATTGAAAAATGGTATCAGAGGAGGTTCACTATATTTGATTCATGTTATTTGGGAAATAGTCTGGATAGTCTAGAGTTAAGATTATCGGGACATGAAATTATGGTTATGGGTAGTGTTCTTGATCACCACACCTCATTAAGGGGTTCATGTTTCTAGGGGAAGTCGGTATTTATCTATGTGTTTTGGTTTTCATGGACTGATGATGATTAGGGGAAATTAAAAGAGAGTTTGGTTAATTATCTCAGTGAGATCACTAGGTCTGGAAAGCCATGTAGAGATGGGGATATTCCCTAGAAAACTCTCTGTGATGTTGAAGTGATTGTAACATGGCCACCAACCGTATATCCAAGTCATCCACTGAAACTAGTTTCCTCTCACATTGTTTTGTTCATTACTGTGGAAATCATGGAACTTTCGTTTTAAAGTGACTTTTTTTAAGAAGTGTAAAGTTTTTGTGAAAAGATTTTCAAATAAAGAGATAATTTTTTCATTTATGAAATGATGGAACTTAATTTTAAGAATTTTTTGCAAAGGGGAAATAGTATTCTTACACCTCTATTGAAATCCATAACCATATTGATGTTACTTATGAAATATTTTTCCCATATAGTTTTCTAAATAATTAAAGGGTGTTTTAATGGGATTGGAATTTTTGAAATTGATGTGAATAACTTGAATGTGTGATATTTAATAAATTTTTTTGTCATTATGAAAAGTTTTCTAATATGTGAATTGAGATTTTGATCTCTTTTTTTTCAGTAATGAGAAAAAGTATGGGTTGGTTGACCGTTTTGTTTTTGATAAGTAGAAAGAATTTTCGTTTTCACCATTGGAATCTCCATGAGCAACAAAATACATGGGGTTGTATGGGATGACGGATGGTTGATGGAATTACTGGATGAGTTCCAGGACGAATATGAGGTGGGTGCCCGGTGTAGCACATAAACATGAATGTTTGAGGCCCATGTGTTACCATTGGTGGATACACTAACCGCTGAATTGTTGGTCTTCAATGAAATGTTTTTAATGAATAACCCGATGTCTTAATGAATTGTTTGGGATGGTGTATATAGTGTGTTTTTGGAAAATGTAGATGTTTTGGGATGTTTTGAGTCCATGAACCCCTCCTATTCAAACAGTGTTTTGGGATTGTGTTTAGTCGGTAAGCTAGTTAAAAGGACCAGTTTGTTGTCTCCTATAAGATATGTTTTGGGACACATTTATGGTGGTTCCATTAATTTGTTCGGATCAGTTTCATGGAATGTTTTTTCCTATTTAATGGCTCGGTTGTGTCCTTGGGTTCTCCTGTTGGATAAGGTACTCCCCCATTATGGTTTAGTTCACAACTGAAGTGAAACCTGAATTATTTCACCGTTGGAAAATCCTTTAGTTGATCAATGTATGGAATCTTTTCTTTATCTTTGTAGAATAAGTCTAAATTATTAAAATTCTTTATTTGTTTGGATCCTCTTGTTGAGAAAGAGTGCCCGTGGATGGTTGAAAGGGTCCTTACTTTCTTAAGCTACCTGATTTGTCCAAGTTGGAAGTTGTCTGGGGTTGTTAGTATGCATAGTTTCTTAGAGGGCCTCTATGTCCTTTGTAGTCTCTTCGAAGAAGGGGTTTATTTTAAACCACCCATGTGGGAGATCTGGCCTTGAGAAGCTATTATTTCCATATTCTGGAATGTTGTGATGTTTTGGATTATTTTATAATCCCCCTCCTGGTATTATTTCTGTTAGTATCTTCGGTAATGTTTGATGACGCGTTGTGATGTCACGTTCTCATTTGATTATAATGGGGAAATTGTACAATACATTGTGATTCTATTTTTTCATATGTGTTTATCCTTTTGGGAGATCATGACATCCTCTTTTTCAGATGATGGTGTTTATAATTTTCCTTTATTTCTGTTGTTTCCCACCCAAAGAAAAAAGATGTTATATGAGTGAATCCTTTAAACCCTTTTTTCAGTGAAATTAATTGTTCGGGTAAAGTGTGTTATGGAGTGTGTTATGTCTTGGTGAACATATATAAGACTATTTGTAGTTTTCTGAGCATCATAAAGAGAAATTCTACTCTGGGGTTACCAAATCCAAACTACGAGGCTGAAAATGCTTCAATCATTCCATCTCCAGCCATAGGTCCCAGAGAGAAGTTGGCATATAGTGAGGCGAAATCCTAGTGTCCTTTATAACCATGTACAAAGAACTATTCTCAGTGTGAGAGATGGTAATAGTATAAACATTCATTGATTTAATCCTGCTTCTATTGTTCCCGTTCGGTAGAAAGAGGTTGAGGGCCTCATCCCCATGTTACCTCCTAATAACTTTATTTTCCCCTTGAGATTCCTTTAGGTTTGGGGGAATGGTTTTAGATTTTTCTAGACACGTTGAGTGCGCAATTATTAGTAACCATTCCCCAGAAAAAAATGTAGGTATAAGGATCCACATGGTTAGCAAACAGATTCCCAAACTGTACGAGCTAACTGTGCGGCCATCCCAACTCATTATTTTGTAGATCTTTCTATGCCGGCCTATATAGGTAAGTTTATATTGATGGTTATTTTGGTGGGGATAACCACTATGAGTCTCATGTAACTTATTTTGAAAATGTATAATGGTATTATACCCCTTATACAGGGTAGTTTGTTTGGGGCTCCCCTGTTAGTGTGTCGATTCTATCTCGAAAAAAATTTATGTTGTCTCTTATGGTGGGGAGCCCATTTGTGTATCATTCTACCAGTAACACACTTTTGTCCTTGGTCTTGGCATAGATTCATGTAGTCTCGTTCAGAGCTATATAACCACCTACATCTTCCTTGGGTAACCATTGGGATTGGTGAGTGCCCAATTATTTTGTTATATAAAGGTAAGTGTAACCTAGTTCAATATTATTATTTGTTTGGGTAATTTTTTTTGAGCACTATTTAGATAGTGTTTAAGTAGTTTTCTTTTAGGATAAATCCTGAATGTTCTTGATCATTTCAGTAAAGAGTTTAATGTTTTGGTTCTGATTTATTCCTTCGTTAATTGATCACTGGCGGTGTCTTGGCCTTTGGGACCGAAGCTTAGCAAATGAGTCCATTTCTACCGTTCAGTTGGGTTCGGTTTTGGCTTTTTCCTTGATGTGGCTTTCCAAGGGCAGAACATTTTATAGCAGGGATAATTGTCACACCCATGACATTTTTTAAATACCATTATCATTTAACTTCCATTCCTTGTAATACCCTGACCCCAGTTATCCAGAGTCGGTGCATTATTACATAACATTGGCATGATCAGAAGAAAGGTCAAATCTCGAAAAACTGATTAGAGTAGTAGCCTTGAAATAACTAGATACATTAATAAAGTTTACATTACATCATAAAATGAAAACTACAACAATATAGTCTCCATAGTGACACTCTTATCCCCTCATACTATCCTTACAGGTCATTCATAAATTACTTCTTCACATCCTGGGAAAAATAAAACATTGAAAAGGGGTGAGCTCAAATGCCCAGTATGGATAACAAAAAAGAAGAAACTTTCATTAATAAGAATAAACATTTAAGGAAATGTATAACTAAAACAGAAGCCTTTTAAACTTGAACTTCAACATATTATGGAAAAAATAAAATGAAATAATGCCATTTACTTATTCACATGGATATTCTACTAATCGAATAATCACATGCAATATCAATAACAACTTTCATAATGATGGAATGCATAATGCCAGACTATCATAAACACATAGCTAAGGCCTCATGCCAAGACTAAAAATAAGATTTTTTCAATGCCTTGTGACAAGACACTAGTTTGTCTCATGAGACCTACTGATCCATCGAGGAGCTATATCAGGCTCCACCCGTCACTTATTAAGTCCAATGCATTCCACATATGAATAGGTTTAAACATAACATAAACGTTCATATTAAAACTAGCATAAAAATGTCAATACATTCTCCATAAACCATGAATAGTATAAAATTAACACATCCACAGTCAAAAAAATCAAAAAACCTTTAATACAATATGGAAGTTTTGTATCATAATAAATCAACTTCAAATAAGCTTAAAATTCATCAATGGATGTCGACATAGATGAAATCAAAACTATTTGAGAGAAATATCCATTTTTTAAATCATTTAATAGACACATAATTATAAAATAAAACATTTACATTGATAATTTTCTTATAATCTTGTAAGGGAAGCTTCAAAGATTTTATAATGGGGGAAAATTGCCGCACCCACCGTATAATTTAAAAATACAATCTTACCTTAATTTTGTCGAAAAGGTTAAAAATAAACATGTTTGGAAAATGACAGAAATATTCCTTTATAAACATCTTATAAAAAGTCAAAGAAGTGTATAAATGACTCTAAACCATATTCTGTAAAAAAGTAAGAATGTTTTGAAAATTTGTTTACGAAACATGGATGTGGATGATAAAGAGGTCCCAGTAGATAATTATGTATAAACAACTTCAGATAATGAAGAGATTGTGAAATAAACCCTTAAATTGTACTTTTAATTGGTTGGGGAAGGTTAACCTCTTGTATAATGGGGAAATAATTGTTATTAAATTATACAAGAATCATATACATTAATATGATATCATATATGATCTTTTAACATTGATTTGTTAATAATATCTTTGTATAATCATTGTTTCAGGTGTAAACTTACTCGTTTTCTTTTATATGATTTTTTATGTAAGCCATGTTTGTCATGGATAGGTTGTATCTTAATAATATCCAGAATGATATAAAGTCCTCAGATACTATTATAAATCATCAAATGAGAATTAGACTTGAATGGATACGATGGAGAAGGAATCTCATCACGTTCATGGAGACGAAAGTCCGTACGTACGCACGAGCGACTATATCATTCTTTTCATTACCAAATAATATATAATTGGATGTTATATCATATATACATAATCATTATCATGTTATATTTATTATTTACATGAATTACACATCATTATTATACCCATAAAAATAATAATTTATCGAATAACAATTACACCACGACGTGGGGACGGTAAGCCGTACGTACGCACGTATGTTGACATGTTATTCAAAGGATGGATAGAATACTGAATATGGTTGTACCATATTTACAATAACATCACAGTATATATAAGATAATTGTGTTATTATTTTATAATGGTAAAAAAAGAAGAAGTTGAAGAAGAAAGGAACTTGAAAGTGGGTGGTGAAAACATTACCTCTTCTTCAGGTTCTTCCTTTTGATATGATCAAAAGGGCTCCTTAGGATGGATTTATGACTAATGGAAGGCCTCTAAGATGAAGTGAGGGAAGTTTAGAGAGTATGTAGGAGATTTTGGCCGATTCAAATGTCTTTGAAAGTATGAATTAACGAGAAGGGGTAGTTCCCTTTTATAAGAGGGGTGAGGGGCACCTTTTGAAATGAAAGAAATATTATTTAATAATAAATTCATATTCGGTTTCTAATGGATCCAAAGTGTATTATTTAATTTTTAAAGTGGGTATGGGTCTAAAAAATCTCAACCAATAGAATTTAGACAGGTTTGGGTCATTATATTAACCTTATCTTTTAGTTTTAACTCTTAGTTAATTAGTTTGACACTTACCATGTCACTTTTTATTTATATTTTATATAGTTAGTAAACATACTATATACCTCCAAGAGACCCACAATTGTTCCATTAATGATACACCTATCATGATATAAGACTCTTGGCCGAACCTTATATCTTTTGTAATTTTATAAAAATTAATAATATAATATTTGTTTTAAAAACTCTTTTTTGTCAATTTTGACACTATTCAATAATTTATTTTTAAAAAATTCATAACAGAATCATTACTTCAAAAAACAGTTAATTAAATCATTATTAACATGTCATATTAACCTAGAAATTTATTTTAATTCATAAAAAGTCTCAAATTATATTTATTTGGGTATTTATAATAAAAATTATTTGAATTTTTTATTATTATGGTAATTACTGCATCATAATTGTGTCATAAATAAATTAATTTATTTATGGTCTCAAAATAATAAATAAAATATCCATCTGTAGGAAATCGTTTCATCTTTCTAATGAATATTTAAAATCGAATTTACCTTATGTATAACTATATATTAAAAATGTTTTAGTAAATAAACATTGATTTTAACTCTTTTAACTCTTCTTTAAATTAAATAATAATAAATGTCCTAATCTAATCTAAGTGGACCTAAATGATAATATTTTATTCCTAATGTTCTTTTTGGTCGAGATAAAATTTTCCAATAGAATTAGGACATGTGTTAGGTTAATAATAATATCATTTTTACCCTTAATTACCCTATTTACTTTTAACTGTGGTAAATGAAAGTAAAAAGTTACTATTAACCAAAAATTATTTTTATCTCATTGAACCACATTTTACTCCTTGATATTAACCGTGTCTCTCGGATTTTAGAAATTCCACTCACAGAAGCGGTAAAATTATGTTTTATAAAAAATTCAGTTTTTTAACCACCACTTAGTGGTTTCACTATTCATCAAAAATTGAATTTTTTCAGAAAAATACCAAAAATTACCCCTTGGATAATTTCAATATTCCGAATCCAAAAATGAAGTCCTTTTTGAAAAAAAAATTATAAATTTCAAAAAGTGACTATTACTGTTCATTACGGCTAGTTTGATTGGTTGTGGTGAGTTAGAACTCGATGTTGCATACAACACACGCTATTGCATTATTCAAAGAGAAGTGTACCGTAGAAGCATGGGGTGTTACATTCTCCCCTCCTTCAAATAATTTCGTCCTCGAAATTTCTATAATACTACCGCATGAAAAGACTCGGGTGGTTCTTCCTCATAAGTTACTCAGGTTCCCACGTTGCCTCTTCCATCTTATGGTTTCTCCACAAGACTTTTACCAAACGAGTCATCCAGTTTCTCAGTATTTGTTCTCTCGTATCAAAAATCATGACGGGCTCTTCGCAATAAGATAGTTCGGGTTCCAGTTATAATTTCTCATAGGTGAGTACATGCGTTGGGTCAAGCATGTATTTCCTCAATAGTGATACGTGGAACACATCTTGAAATTTGGAGATATTTGGCAGCATTGCCAAACGGTAAGCTACATACCCAATTCGTTCTAGAATTTCGAATGGTCCTATGTTCCTGGGACTCAATTTACCTCTCTTACAAAAACGCATGACTCCCTTCCATGGAGATACCTTCAGGAAAACATGATCACTGACTTGAAATTCCAAATCCATCCTTTGATTATCGGCATAGCTCTTCTGCCTACTTTGAGCTTCTTTAATATGGTTTTGGATTACCTTCACCTTTTCCATCGTTTCATCAACCAGTTCTGGGCCTACAAGTTTTCTTTCACCAACGTCTTCCCAACTGGCTGGTGTGCGACATCTCTTTCTGTATAACGCCTCATATAGTGCCATATGAATACTCGAATAGAAGCTATTGTTATATGAAAATTATACCAGAGGTTAATATTGATCTCACATACCCTGAAAGTCAAGTGAGCAGGTTCTCAACATGTATTATAAGGTTTGAATAGTTCTTTCTGATTGTCCATCTGTTTGTGGGTTGTAGGCAGTGATCAAATGAAGTTCAGTATCCGAGGCTTTCTAAAGACTTTTCAATAATCTTGAAGTAAAATGGGGATCACAATCAGAAACAATCGATAGGGGTACTCTATGAAGTCTCACCAATTCATCAATATATAGTCTTTCTAGACGTTCTGGTGGTAGATCTTACCTTACAGTAAGAAAATGTGCTGACTTGGTAAGACGATCAACAATGACCCATATTTCATTGTTCCTTTTAGGAGTATTTGGTAGCCCCATGACAAAGCCCGTCGTAATATTTTCCCAATTCCACTCCGGTATGGGAAGAGGTTGCATGACTCCTCCAGGCTGTTGCCTTCCAGCTTTCACTTGTTGACAAACCATACATTTTGACACAAAATCTGTAATCTCCCTCTTCATGTTGTCCCACCAAAAATGTTCGTTTAAATCACTATATATTTTCGTGATCCATGGGTGTATAGAAAAATTGGACCTATGAGAATCATACAGAAATTCACTTTTTAGATCATTTATATCGGGAACACAAAGACTCTTCCTGAATATCAAAATTCCTTCTTCATACACAAAGTCTCTCATTCTCCCACCATTCATAGCTGTAATATTCTTTAGAAATTTTTCATCATAGGTCTGAGAACTCTTAATCCTTTCTAGTAAAGATAGTTTTGCAGCCATTTGAAAAAGCATTGATGTTTCACCTTCCCTGGTTATTCCCATGTCCATCTTCACTAGATCAAGGAAAATTATATCCCTTTCAATTCTCATATTGTTTGAAACTCCATGATCTTTTCTTCTCAAAGCATATGCCACCTTTTTTGCTTTCTCGGGGTGGTAGTGTATCATACAATCATAATATTTGAGTAGTAAAAGCCATCTATTTTTCCTCATGTTGAGTTCTTTTTGTGAGAAAATATACGTTAAACTCTTGTGATCAGTATAAATCTCATATTTTTCACCATAGAGGTATTGCCTCCATATCTTCAACGAAATGATCATAGCTCCTAACTCAAGATCATGATTAGGATACTTTTTCACATGAATTTTCAACTGTCGTGATGCATAGGCGATAACCCTATCATTCTGCATAAGGACACAACCAAGTCCATTCTTCGATGCATCACTATAAATAAGGAACCCATAATTCTGCGATTGTAGAATGAATATAGGATCATTGAGTAATAATCTCTTCATTTCTTCAAAACATTCTTCACTCTCTTTTGTCCAAACAAATTTAACCCCTTTACGTGGGAGCTTCGTTAATGGGTTAGCCAATCGAGCAAAATTCTGGACAAAACATTGATAATAACGTGCCAAACCAATAAAACTGTGTACCTCAGTTATACTCGTATATGATGACCATTCTTGGATTTCCTTTGTCTTAGAAGGATCAACAATGATTCTATCATTAGAGACAATATGTCCAATAAAAGAAATATCCTGAAGCCATAATTAAAACTTGCTAAACTTCCCATATAATTCATGTCTTCATAGAGTCTTCAGGATAATGCGCAAGTGATTTTCATGATCTTCTTAGATTTTGGATTATACCAAGATATCATAAATAAATACCACCACAAATTCATCGAGATATTCCTTGAAAAATCTATTCATATGATCCATGAATACATTGGGTGCATTAGTCAATCCAAAAGGCATTACTGTAAACTCGTAATGACCGTACCTGGTTCAAAATGCTGTCTTCGGAATTTCTTCATTTTTCACACACAACTGATGGTATCCAGATCGAAGGTCGTTCTTTGAAAAGTATTGAGATCCATGCAGTTTTTCAAATAAATCATCAATGCGAGGTAGGGGATAATTGTTCTTTATTGTTATAGAATTGATCTCCATGTAGTCGATACATAACCTCATAGATCCATCTTTCTTTTTAACAAAATGAACAGGGGCTCCCCATGGTGAAACACTATGGCGAATAAATCCCTAATTACTCAATTCTGTGATTTCTTTATTTGTTCAACTAATTCTATAGTGGTAATTCTATAAGGGGTCATCGATATAGGCCTCGATCCCGGAATTAAATCAATGGAAAACTCAACTTCTCTTTCTAGAGGATGTCCAAGTAAATCTTCTAGAAACACATCTACATATTCATTTACAACAGGTACATCCTATATTTGAACATTCCTTTCCTCACCCACTATAATTTCAACCTCTTCCTCCCCAATAATTGAATTTAGTTGAGCTACTGGGGGTGGATCTAGATAAAAATTATGTAGTGATGATTCTTCTCTTAAGATAAGGTGTTCATTATCATCATCATTAGAAAGCGTAACCTCCTTCTTCTTACAATAAATCGTCGCATCATGGTTCAAATGACAGTCCATATCATGGATTATATCAAACTCAATCATAGGTATGATGATGATATCATCATATTAAGAACATTTATGTGCTATAATAGGCACTGTTTCACAAAACATTGTTGGAATGATAATTCCCTTAGGAGTTTTAACTGACAACTCCCATGTTAAATAAAATTGGAAATATCTACTTTTCATAGAAAACTAGGAAGATATGAAACAATGCGATGATCTAGAATCAAATAATGGATTTTCTAAACTTGAGGAAACCATTAAATTACCTGCTACCATGTATTTCGGAGCTTCTACCTCAGCAGTAGTGATAGCATAAGCATGTCCTTGATCCCTTGGCCTTTTCTGAGGTAAGTTCCTCTGACTCTTAGGACATTCATTTGCATAATGTCCCATCTTATGGAAATTGTAGAATTGGACATCAGTAGCTTCCTTCTTCCCATTGCAATCACGATCTTGGTGGCCTTTTTCACCACACTTGTAACAGACTCTCGTTCCTTTTAAACAAGTACCGAGGTGTTTCTTCCCAGATTTACTGCAGGATGGATATTAAACATTTCAATTCATCCCATTATTTCCATTCCCTGATTGATCAACAGATCTCTTCTTCTCTTGATTTTCTTTAAATTCATATTACGTAGAAAATTCTTTCTCTGTCTTGATAGCACATGAGACAATGTCTTCGTACGAAGAGAAGGATTGTGAGACTAATGCTTGATGGAGAAAATGGTTTTCACCCATTAATGAAATGATGACTCTAACTTCTTGGATTTTTTATACATTCTCCAGCATATCCTTCAAACCTTGTATAGTTAACCTCATACTTTGCGACATTCTCATCCTCCTTTTGTCTCAGACTTAGAAATTGCCTTTCCATATTTGCTTGATGGTCACGAGGAAAGTATTTTTCTAAAAACAGATCTTTGAACACCCTCCATTCCATATTTGATACTTCATCATCTTCTTTCATGTTTTGAATCAATGACCACCATTGATCAGTATCTCTAGTGAGTCGGTAAACTGCCATGATAACTTTTTCCATTTCACTACTTTCAAAAGCCTGAAATAATTTCTCTAGTGAATTTATCCATTTCTCTGCTACCAATGTATTTTTACTCCAATTGAATGTTGGTGGTTGTTACGTCATGAAGAGATCAAAATTTGATCCTCTACACTGCGGATCAGGGTGCTCGATACAGGTAAGGTTATTATTCATAACCTGAGTGAGTTGTCTTAGTATGGTTATTAGTTGATCAGCACCAGTTATATCACAACTTCCCATATAATTATTTTGAGCAGGAGGGAAATCCTTACTTAGAGTACATGCATTGATATGGTTTCCATTTAATCCACTAGGAACCATTTCTAAACAATGGCATAAACTATATCAGTTTATGAATCAAAATACAAAATTCCATATTTATGTAACACTTAACATATTTTGAAATTATTATTGATATAATCCATAATCATAAAAATGTTTTCTTTGAGGAAGTAAATACTCATATATCCTTTATAATTATTTGTAAATAAAATTATTGTTATCCTAAGAATATCCCCTGGGAGTTTCGTATCCAAAAGTGCAGCAAGGTCTGTTGTCCTGCACCATTTCCCGTTCGAGTCTAGCTCAAAGAGGTGTTTTCAGGTTTTCACCCTAGGTATATTTGTTCCAAAGTCACCTCTACCTTCTCGTATCCATACATGGATGTATTTCTTGAAAAACTCACTAAATATCTACAATAACAATATTCTAGGAAGTTCTTCTATACCAATCATCAATGTCCATCTTAGGTGTATGTGCTCTAATCATAGTTTATCTAAATATAGTTTCCAAGGTTTGTACTAAACTACCTTTGATACCAACTGTAACGCCCTGACCCCAGTTACCCAGAGTTGGATCATTATTACATAACATTGGAATGATCACAAGAAAGATCAAATCTTGAATGACTGATTATTTTAGTAGCCTCGGAATAACAAGATATATTAATAAAGGTTACATTACATCATAAAATGAAAACTACAACAATATAGTCTCCATAGTCCACACTCGTATCCCCTCATTCTATCCCTGAAGGTCATTCATAAATTTCTTCTTCACATCCTGGGAAAAATAAAACATAGAATAGGGGTGAGCTCAAATTCTCAGTAAGGATAACAATATAGAAGAATCTTTCATAAATAAGAATAATAATTTAAGGCAATGTATAACTAAAACAAAAGAATTTTAAACCTGAACTTCAACATAGTATTGACAAAATGAAATGATATAATTCCATTTACTTATTCACATGGATATTCTACTAATCTAGTAATCACATGCAATATCAATAACCACATTCATAATGATGGAATGCATAATGCCAGACTATTATAACCACATAGCCAAGGCCTCGTGCCAAGACTACAATTATGATTTTGTTAAGTCCTTGTGGCAAGACACTAGTCTGTTTCATGAGACCTACAGATGTATCGAGAATCTATAGCGGGCTCCACCCGTCACTTAATCTATCCAATGAATTCCTCATATGAACAGGTTTAAACATAACATAAATATTCGTATTAAAACCAGCATACGAAAAGTCAATACCTTCTCTATGAACCATGAATGGTATAAAAACAACACATCCATATTTGAACAAATCACAAAACCTTCAATACAATATGGATATCTTGTATCTTAATAAATCAACTTCAAATAATCTAAAAATCCATCAAAGGATGTTGACATAGATGAAATAAAAACTATTTTACAGAAATATCCATTTTTTTAAATCATCTATAAGTCACATAATTATAAAATGAAACATTTACTTTGAAAAATTTCTTATAATATTTTAAGGGAAGCTTTTACGATTTTATAATGGCTGAAAATATCTGCACCCACCGTATAAGTTAAAAAAACATTCTTACCTTAATTTTGCTGAAAAGGATAAAAAGCACCTTGTTTGGAAAACAAAAGAAACATTACTTTAAAAACTTCTTATAAAAATTCAAACAAGGGTATAACTGAATTTAAACCATATTATGTAAAATAGTAAGAATGTTTTGAAATACATTTTTAAGAAACATGGATGTGGATGATAAATAAGTTCCAGTAGATAATTACGTATAAACAAACTCGGATAATGATGAGATTGTGAAATAAACCCTTACCTTATTCATTTCTTTGGTTGGGGTAGGTTAACCTCTTATATAATGGTGAAATAATTTTTATTAAATTATAAATTATTTATATGCATTAATATGATATCATATATGATCTTTTAACATTGATTTGTTAATAATAACTAAGTATTATCATTGTTTCGGGTGTTAACTTACTCATTTTCTATTATATGTTATGTTACGTAAGCCATGTTTTTCATGAATAGGTTGTATCATAATCATAACCAAAATGATATAAAGTGATTAGATACTATTATTAATCATCAAATGAGAGTTATACTTGAATGGATACGATGGAGAATGAATCTAATCGCGTTCGTGGAGACGGTAGTCCGTACGTACGTACGAGAGATAGTATCATTCTTTTGATATTAAAATATTATATAATTGGATGGTATGTCATATATAAAGAAAAATTATCTTGTTATATTTATTATTTACATGATTTAAACATCATTATTATACCAATCAAAATAATAATTATTGATTAACAATTACACCATGACGTGGAGATGGTAAGACGTACACACGCATGTATGGGGACATGTTATTCGAAGGATGGATAGAATAATGAATATGGTTGTACGATATTTATAATATCATCACAGTATATATAATATACTAGAGTTATTACATTAGAATGGGAAATAATGAAGAATTTGAAGAGGAAAGGAACATGAAAGAGGGTGGTTAAAACATTACCTCTTCTTCGGGTTCTTCCTTTTGATTTGATCAAATGGGCTCCTTATGTTGGCTTTCTGACTAATGGAAGGCCTCAATGATGAAGTGAGGGAAGTTGAGAGAGTATTTGGGAAGTGTTTGGCTGAGCCAAATGGCTTTGAGGGAGTGAATTAATGAGAAGGGGGAGTTCCCTTTTATAAGAGGGGTGAGGGGAAAATTTGGAAATGTTAGAAATATTATTTTATAATAAATTCATATTCGGTTTCTAATGGCTCCAAAGTAAATTATTTAAAGGTTATGGTGGGTATGGGTCTAAAACCACTCAAACAATATAATTTAGACAGGTTTGGATCATTATTTTAACCTTATCATTAAGTTTCAAATTTTAGTTAATTAGTTTGACACTTACCATGTAACTTTGTATTTTTATATTATATAGTTAATAAACATACTATATACCTCAAAAAGACCCCCATTCTGTCCATTAATGATACACCTATAATGATATATGTCTCATGGACGACCCTTAGATTTTTAGGTATTGAATATCAATTAATAATATAATATTTGTTTTAAAATCTCTTTTATGTCAATTCTGACACTATTCAATAATTGGTTTTTGTTAAAATTATAACAAAATTATTACATCAAACAAAGTTAATTAAATAACTCATAACATGTCATATTAACCTATAAATTTAGTTTAATTCATAAAAAGTGTCATATTATATTTATTGGGGTATTTATAATATCAATTATTTTAATTTTTCACTATTATGGTAATTACTGCATGATCATTGTGTCATAAATAAATTAAATTATTTAATGTCTAAAAATTATAAATAAAATATAATTATGTTCAAAATATTATTATATTTCTAATTAATATTTACAATAGAATTTACCTTATGTATAACCCTATATTAAAAATGTTTTATTAAATAGACTTTTATTTTAACTCATTTAACTCTTCTTTAAATTAAATAATAATGAATGTCCTAATCTAATCAAAGTGGACCTAAATGATAATATTTTATTCCTAAGGTTTTATATGGTCGAGATACACTAGTAAAATAAAATTAGTACAATTGATAAGGTAATATTAATATAATTTTTACCCTTAATTACCCTATTTACTTTGAACCGTGGTAAATAAATGAAAGAATTTACTATTCACCAAAAATTATTTTCATCTCATTGAACGACATTTTACTCCATGATATTAACCCTGTCTCTCGGATTTTTGAAATTCCACTCAATGAAGAGGTAAAGATAAGTTTTATTAATAACTCAGTTTTATTAACTACCACTTGGTGGTTTCACTATTCATCAAAAAATGATGATTTTTAGAAAAATACAAAAAATTCACTGTAAGATAATTTCGATATTCCGAATCCAAAAATGAATTCCATTTTGAAAAATTAAATTTATAAATTTTAAAAAGTGGGTATTACTATTCATAACAGCTACTTTGATTGGTTGTGGTGTGTTAGAACTCGTTGTTTCGTACAACACACACTATTGCATTATTCAAAGAGAAGTGTACCATATAATCTTGGGGTGTTACATCCCTGATTTGTTTTGAGGGTTTACCACTTATTTTGGTGAAAATTGTGGGTTTTGAAAATTTGGGCCCAATCATGAGCCCAATTCCAGATTTAAACACAAATTTCCATTATTCTATAACTCCTTCAGTTTTCACCATTTTATACCCATTCAAGTTCAAAATTAGAATAACATGATATATTACAATCACTATATCCCTTTGGAGCACATAGAAATCAAAAATCATGATGTTTTTGGGTTATTGAATAGGCTAATTGGCCTTCCCATTATCCCATTTTATGGTTTAAGATATTTTTTTTTAATTTATAACATCGCATTCATTATTTTTTTTATTAAGTGATTCCTCGTCCATCCTGATCCCCTGATGCCTAGGATCACCCCCATTATTGGTTTTGCATTTTGGCAGCACATTTGAACCCCGAAGGAGGGCAATTATTCACTAAATTTATTAAATCACCGAAATTTGAAGAGGTAAATTGAATCATTCATATATCCTTCAATATCTACTCTTTTCCCCCCATTCCCTTCACCACGTTACCTCATCCTCATCAGTCGAGCCTCAGAATCGGGTTTTGTTTCATTGAGATTAAATGTTTGGTTAATTCCGGGTGATTGCTTCATGATTTTTTAGGGTAAATATTCTTACCATTCACTTCTTCGATTTCCATAGGGTTCCATCGATCATTCTTGATGTTCCAATGTGTCCATAACCTAGGGTTCAAAACTAGGGTTTAACCATGAGTCTTTTTTATGAATCTTTGTGGTCTCGAGCTAGATTTATCATTCTTGTAGTACCAGGGTGGTGCGGCTTATGTTTCTCACCAATTTTTGAGGGATTCGACAATTTTGGTAGGTGATTACATGGGTGACTATTTAATTATGAGTTAGTTTGTTTGATTAAATAATTTTTATTGTTCCTTATATGCTGTTCATTATGAAGAAAACTTTTTTGGGTGTAATAGTAAAGAATTTTCAATTAATGATAGATTTTTGTTTGAAATGTGTATTTTTCAAATTTATTTCATGTGTTATCTCTTGTGGTAGATTTATTAAATGTGGATCTGATTTATTAGTTGTTGAAAGTGGTTGATAATTTTGGTTGGGTAATGATAATGTGTCATGTGGGCCTAAAAATGGGGTCTTTGAATGGGTTTTATGTGTATAACCTTGTTATACTCCATGAAAGTGTTTTATGGATTTGTGTGTTCTCATGGGTATCTTTTGTGGTATTGTTCAAGGTGATTATATAACATTTGAAATTGGATTATTACATGTTTATTTGAATGAAAATTAGGTTTTCGTAGGGTCTTGGTGTGATTTTGGCATAAATGTAGTTTTTGAAATGGGTTTTATGTGCAAATATTGGGTATACTGAGTATAGTTGTTTTATGAAAGTTTTGAGTGGTTAATTGAGTTGTGTAATAGGTTAAACTATATTAGTAAAATGTTTTGGTAGAATTATATTTTTATAAATGGTCAGTTTCATTTGTGATAAGGTTGTTATATGATAAGTATCATATTGGGAATATTTTATTAAATTGTTTGAAGGAGATATTGAGGGGTGAAATAGATGTGAATGTGATGTGGGCTGTTTTGTGTGAGTGTGATGTGAAAAATTGAATTTTTTATTACGAAAGGTGTGTTATGTGCCTTGTGTGTGGGATATTATATGAGTTATAGTATCTTACAATTGTTTTATAAAATCGATTAATAGTTTTGTGGAAGTGTTGAAGAAATGTGAAATGTGTTATTGGCTATTTTTGTGTGAGTCGGATTTCAAAATCTTTTTGAATAAAAAGTGGACTTTTGTTACTTGTGTGTTATACATATGGGATTTTTTGTTAAATTTTGTTGAGGAAATGATATTTTCATGTTCAATCTATATTTCATGACTTGTTTAACTTGTTTGAGCACAAGGGGAACCCCTGGGTATCTATGGGAGTGGACATGTACAAGTAAACTAGTGAATCCGTGGGGTTTTGCCTCAGTTTCACATAGCATGATTAACGCATACAACAATAAATAAACTATGATTATGATGATTGGGGACCACTAGGTTATGGGTATGTTCCCTACTAGTGGACTGTTCCTAGGAAAGGATATTTGTGATGGTTAATCTAACCGAGATATGACATAATTGTGACCCACAACTAACTAGTGCCTAGGGGTTATTTCCTGTTGCTTGTTCACATTAGTTACTTTAACATACCATCTGCATACGGTAATTTTGGATGGAAGATTCTGTAGCTTTGGTGTTTATTTTAGAATTTTCAATCCTTTAAAATAGCCCACTTGAAAAATGTGTTTATTCAATGTAGAATATTTTAGAAATTGTAACTAGCATTTCATGTTTTTGAAAACTTCCATGCTTTTCATCTTTAAATGTATATCACATGAAATATATTCGTGGTGGTATTATATTGGGCTTTGGCTAACACCCTAAATACAGAATTGGGTGTCTGTAGACTTTCTTATTTTCTGTCACAGGTTTGGGTACAGGTTTTATGGCATTGGTTTGTTGTTTTAGCGGTCCATCGTGATGCAATGTCGAAGAGATGGCTTGATTGTGGTTCCTCTTTACATGTGGAGGATATTGGGGTGTTATTTCATGGGGTTTTACCTTCTTAATGGTCTTAAAACATTGTTTAAAATTTTGAACTTCAGTTCTAAATTTTATTAAAAGATGTTTTGGTTTGAAAAATCTGGATTTGATTTCAGGGATTCATTTGTTGTTTTAAGTATAAAAACTCATCTAAATAATTCCCAATTTTAAATTTTTGATACCTAGGTACATGTGCCAGCCTGCGGGGATCAGAAACGCCCTTCGGGCCGTACCATGGGTCAGGTCGGTTGACAGATTTAGTGGCGACCAGATTCGGTTCGTGACACATATTGTATCCAAACACACATAACCCGGATCTAGATGGTATTTTAATCCAAAAATACCTATCTTAGATACCTTAATGTGTTTCTCAGATAATATTATCCCAATAAGAGGTACATACTATTACACATTTATTTTATGTTTATTTCTCATTTAATATCCTCAAAATCTTATATAAATATTAACATAATGAATGAATTATTTTTTATACACATAAATATTTTAATTTTAATAGTTTAACCATTTTAAAAATATATACATTTAGTGTAAAATAAAAAACAGTACATAAACATATAAACATTCATCCACCTTCCTGAAGTGATATATTTTATTTCCAATAATAGATACATAAGGTTGTTTATTTATAAACATTTGAATTAAATTTATAGATATCATATATATATATAATTATTATTATTTATTAATGATAAACTATTACTTACTTTAATTTCTTCCATTTAACAGAAAAATAAAAACATTAGCCATGTGTATGTGTGGACTACTTCATCCACGCATGATGAATTTTAATTTTTAATAACATTATATTGATTTTTTAAAGTATTTTATAATGTCAAAACTATAATCTATATGAATAGAAAAATATTATGCTTTTAATGAAACCATTTCCAATGTTCATGGACAGAAACTCCCCACTAAAAACATGGATGAAACATACATAACATGTTTTAGACAATAATTATGAGTAAATTATTAAAATTTTGTTTTGAATAAAGGATATCAAAACATATTTTCAGAAAATATTGATATAAAATATTTGATTTATAAAAAAATATAAATAGACATGGGGTTAGAATATTTAATAACCAGCGGGAGTTCAATTTAATGGTTTATGGAACCAAATATCAATTTTTAATCATGTTCTATTATATTAACATATTGTATAGTATATAGTTTTTAAAATATAATTTTTAAATATTTTCTAATTATTATATTTTTATTAATGGTATTTTACATTAAATTACACTTTAATCATATAAATTATTTCTTTTTTAATGTTCCCATAGTATTCAGGCTTGATGGATCAATATCTCATTTAATCTGGATTTTTGATGAATGAATATTCATTAATATAATTATAATATATTTATCTATTATAAACCATATATTTTATGATCATATTGTAATTTATATGGTTGTTATTTTTTATATATATTTTCCCAATATTTTTTTTAATACTAAAATTGTGATTTTAAGAAAAACTGACCTAAATTTTGTATTTTGTTCTAGAATTATTTTCCATCCATATTTATATAAAATAAATCATTTCATGAATGTACTATATTAATTTAAATTAATTTTAAATGTAATTTTTAACTATATTTTTATTTATTTATAAATGTACCAAATTACTATAACTAACGTTTATTGTATGTTTTACAGTTTACTTCTTCTAAAAATGAGAAATTTATTTTATTCAAAAATTTATATTATTAAAAAATTCATTCTCTGTAATGATAATTAATAATTATTATGAATAATTTTTTAGTTTAAAAAGTTTCTATTTTAATATCATATTATCATCCTACTGATATGTTTTAGTTTTTAAAAAAAATCTAAAAAAATAAAAATTTCTTCTTATTTTCAACGGTTCATACAGTTGTTTCTATAATGTTATTTTTTATTTAATTTAGTATGCTAATATTATTCTAATAAAATTATTAGTTTTTTCTATGAAATGTTGCAATTGTGTGGATTTAAAAAATTCAAAGTAGCCCTGAGAAAATATGAACACAATGGTAATAATAATAATTTTATTTTCTAGGAATTAATTTCATCATTACATAGATCACAGTCACATATCAAGCTAAACTAAACCATCAATTTTGATCTAGAGAGTCAAATGACCTCATGGGCATCTCTGTGTATGTATGATTCTTACAACTATATGTATGGGTCTAAATGTCAGTATTGAATAGAATATTCCCTCATTATAATATCATGTCTCCAATTAAATAAATAAAATATTAAATAACATAGAATAATAAAAACATAATTATATAATATCTGATGGAACCCATTTCGTAAGTATTATTAAATAGCCTCTAATAATGGCATTCCATACCACAATTTATGTAAATGATGATATATAAATAAAACTCTATGAAAATATTCTAGGGTCCTTCCTGGTACCAATAATTTCTCATTTCTCCTTTGGTTAATCAATTTTCATGTTCCAAATTCCCATTCATTGATCCACATATAAGAAGTTTGTTACACATCAAGATTTATATGTAGGGTGTGATTTATAAAACCGATAAGGATAACAGTAGATTATCCATAACTATATTTCTTAAAATAAAAAATTTAATTCATGACAGATTTAAGGGCACATGTAACGATAAACAATAATATGACAAACATCTTTATGATAACCAAACCACCATGATCACCATCCATATATACATCAAATCCATGTAATAAATGTTATCAAATATATCAAAATAAATAATGAACTATCCACAAAGATAATTGAATGAACTATATATCCTCAATACATCTAGTGGTCATGCTACATGGTATCTACATGTTATAGAGTTATGATACGTTACTTTGTGTTCTAAAAGACTCAATTTTCTACCAGGTCTACGGGTTCTCATGATCTGATCATGTGTATAGACTCACTAAATTTATTATCACATGATTTTCATTCAAACTTAATATAGGGTAATCATTTCATGGTGGTCCACCGAATACGAATAATTATAAAATTCATCCAAGGATGGTAAATACACGATATAGGAAAGAGTATAAAAAGATAAGTATTGAATAACAAAAAGATAACAATGTGAAAACATATAACAACATATGATTGAAATCAATAATGGGAATAATCTAAACATCATGTACTTAGTGAATCAAGAATCATATATTGGAAACATGGAATACAAAAAAAACACAACAATAAAACATTATCAATCATTGAAAACTAGTTTTAATAACAAAATCTGAATCAATTAAATAAGTATTCACAAGGCCCTCAAATGTTATGGAACAGGCTAAATCAATGTTATTAACAAATTAGTCTAAATAATCAATGGAATGAAGCCTAGATGGAATTTTAGAGGCATAGAGAACATGGTAAACTCCTAATGATACTTAAGATGAGTTATACCTGATAAAAAAAGATGTTTTAAAAGGGATACCAAGGGATATTCCATATTAATAAGGTTATTCTAGATTTACCAAGCACATGGAATCTATTAACAAAAATAGTTCACATATATATCTAATAAGAGACAATTAATTCCCAAGATTTGTTTTTAACTCAATAATGGATCGTGAATTCCTCATCAACTATAGAAGAGAACCAATGATATAGTTAACGAACAATGGCATAACAACCACATATTAATATAAAATAGATTCTAGAATAATGACATCTAACAATGGTTGATTTAAGATTATTTATTAACAAATATCTATAATACATGATAGACCATGAACCAATCACAGGGGATAACATTGACATGTTGAATCCAATCTAGAATAGAAATGATCCAAAAATATGTTTTCACATGGAATTTGAATTCATAGATCAATTAGAGTAATTCCAATTCTAGGAATTTGATCAAGGTAAAATATTTCAATCCAAATGTAAACATGAAAAATTAATGTTATTACATCACATACAAAAATTTTAGATACACAACCTACTTGAATTCATGAGAATTTGTCTTTTGAAGAGAGGGAAACTGTAAGGAAAAACATCGGTGTTTAATTATTCTATATATCATCCTATAAAAATAAATATATGACTAAATAGACCATAAATAAATGTTATGGAGGATTTAAAATCATTAATGCGATTCATTCATGGTTTAACCACATTGTTTGATAAATAATGTTATTACTATGTGTCCTTTTTGGGATATTGGTAAATATTATTGATAATGTTTGATGGTTTCATAAAAATATTACATTCAGATTGTTTTTCCACTGTATCATTCGAAATCATATTCTATGCCAACCAAAAATTATTCTCAAATCATGTATGATAACTTTTTTTACCCATTGAGAAAATATCTCTAGTTTCATGGTTTCATGGAAATTACTTATGAGTTTAGAAAACAATGTTAACATTGATCCACCCTTATATTTTATTCAAAAGTCATTAAATCCATATAAAACCACTAGAACATTTTAAAAAAAATTATTTTACAAAATTTACAATTGATGGATTATATTATATTATAAATCAACTTAAAATATGATGTCTTTACATTCTACTCAATAAATAATTCTTATCTTATCAAATAATATCATGGAATCATACTCTATGTTATTGAAGGGTCCAATATTACAGGGATCTGGGTCTCTATTTATCAAAAGACAGAGGCATAACCTATCATTTACACATACAAAATTATAGTGGCAAATAATATACAAATATGGTGATATCCTACTATTGAAATTATACTTATTTATACTAAGAGTATTGATAAACCTATTATAAATTAGTAACACACTATCATAGTTATGTTCTACCATACTTAGAACCTTGAATATTTCCTCAAAATCCACAATTCATAATGGTTTGAAAGAAATTTCATATAATAGTATTCCTCCTAAGGCCATACAAGAAACAAGATCTAGTATATTTTTTATGTGAACTCAAATAAGTCATGTGGATTATCAAAGATCCATCAATGTCTAGGATGAAAGCCCAAATCATATCCCTATATATAAAAATAATCCACTCTAACTATCAATATTTATGAGGATTATATGTTTTGATAAATCTTAGATAAGTACCTAAAGACTTCTACAAACCGTTCCAAATACAAGTCATAATGAAACTAGTATGATGGGTATCATCCTTTAACAATTACAAAAAAATGTAATATGAATCAAATCTAAAAATTTATTCCATCATCTAGAGACATTGGAGAATTCCATGGAAGTCACGATAAATCGTTATCGTTCCATGATGAATCATTGAATTGGAGTAATAGAATATTCACATCATCTCCCACTAATATATGTATGGACTACATTATCGAATTTATGAGGATTAAACCATATTCATAAAATTACCATCCATATACCAGGTCAATAAAACCTTACATTTCCCACATCAAACCACACTTTTGTTATGTATTCATCTGATTATATATACATTATACAAAAAAGGTATGTCCAACGATAGGGACCATGTCTTAGATCCTTAACCCTTGAAAGCATCCATCATCCAATAATCTAGCAATCTCACCAATACATGTCTTCACTCCAATAGGAATTAAGAAATCTTTTAAGATACCTAATTATAATGTCTATGATTATAAAAAATTACATTTCATTGTCATTGTGAATTGGAATTCTCAATGTTTATTGTCTCTCGATAATCCATCATATTCAATATTCACATTTTTAGGTCTTCATGGATGAAAATATTAGGATGGTTCTTATGGTACATGAAGATAATAATACTTTAACCAAATATATAGAGTCACAAACACATCAAATCATTTTATAATAATTTTAAAACCATTTCATGGGTAGGATTGTTTTACTTATGGGATAATATAAGAAATAACCCCAAAGATACTAACTACTCCATTTGAGTATTTAATACACAAATAACTATGATAGATGCATCAAAATATACCAAATAACCAATATAATCAGGAAAAATGATATAAAAATATTTTCAGTTAACCATTTGTTTCCTCATGAAGGGCCTCTTCAAATTGGATCGACACTAAAAACAACTCCATTCGTTCATAGTGTGGTCATGGGATATGATAAATCATGAAAATTCTTAGATAAAATATATATAGTATCAAAAAAATCCTATAATTATATTTATATCAAAAACATTATAGAGATGTGTTTAAGACATCATGGTATCAAATATATCAGGTTTCAATTATTTAATAGTATCAAAATTGATATTACCCCACACTTTATCCACTTTTATCAAAAAAATCAAATTTATATCATGGAATAATGTAAAAGTTCATCATTTTTATATAAGGATATATCAAGATAACTTGTATACTTGTCATAGGTCATTATGAATATAGGCATATATTTAACAATTAGCATGATAAATATTGAATTATATGGGAGGAATATATTATTCATGATATTTATGAACAATCTCATAACATTATTCATTCCAAATTGAGAATCCAAGTACTATTATACACATACCCTCTATGGAACACTGTCACTGCAATTTCCACCACTCAATACTATATTATTGAAGACATGATCATAGATAATTCTCAGAGAACCCCCGAGATCCCCAAAACTGATTAAAGGGACCATTATTCAAAATAAATAAATACATATTCATCATAATCACCAAGTGAAATATCTATTGTTTCATTTTTATTATATGACTACGCTCCACAGTCATGAAGAATAATATAGGTGAACCCCAAGGAGTTTTATTTCATCTAATAAATCCATTTTTATCCAATTTTTTGGGATACAGATTAATATCCTACAAATCAGATAGAACAAAATTATTAGGGGTACCAAAATGGATTATTCAAATAGGGCATGTTCTATCTCAAAATCAACTTCTCCATTAAACAGATTTCCTTTGGCATCATCCTGAAAAATAATCTAATAGATACCCACAACTAGATGAAAATAGTAGGGGTATTAAATAGATCATACTAAATGAAACAAGAATAAAATCTAAATTATGGTCATTGTAATATGTTGTGGACTAACTATGGATACAATCATATGAAAAAATTCATTCATAAAAAACTATCCCCCTTGAGTGATTTAAACAATATTCTTATTTGATAGTAATAAATGTGGTATAAAAATATGTTCATCAAATCCATACAAATAATCCCTTAGAATATACTTATATATATATCCATAATGTATCATAAATTCCTATTACTTATTATTACTATATGAAAACAATGGATTCATTGTGGATGGTATAATGTTATACCCAATTATGTATTTGTATAATGGTACTCAATATATAATATTAATGTTTTTAAAAATTTACAACGACTTTTATAGATAGTGGAATATTAATATATAGTATAAAAATGATAGGATTAGTATAAGTTATAAAGGAAGTTCCTGAATCAATATAAAATCTCTCACCCCCATCTACTAGAGTCTGATTAATTACATAGTCTCATTATTCCTTTGTACTATGACCATATAACTAAGAAGTAATACCCACCTGCGTCGTTATCATTTGAGCCAGCTATTGAGGACCCTTGCCGAACTCTTGGTAAAATTATCATTCTAAACCTACACCATTCTAGAAAATAAATACTATGGAATATAAAAATTTTATATACAAAATCATTCAACCAGACTGACACAATCTCGATTGTGTAAAGAATTAATTTTGATAATGTCTGACATTTTCATATTTAAATCCTTAAAATCCTCTCGATTCCACAGAAAGTGATGGTGACCACATTCATTACTCTATATTTATACTTATAATATTTACTATAAACGCATAAATAATTTTTCAATAATATATATGATTCCAAAATTATATCAAATCTTGAGTGAAGACCATCTACCTTTAATTAATATTCCATATTTGTCTCAATTAGGTAAAATATTTCTCCCATGATGTCAATCCTATCATAAAAAACATGAAGGAATCTAGTTAATTTGTAGGATAGAGGATACATGATAAATATGAATTGTGAATAATAGACCATATTCTTGGAATCCCTATAACAATAAAAAATCACTAAGAGAATGAATCCTTGTCGAGGTAATTTTTATATGTGAATCACTACAATTGGAAAATGAGTATGATCGCATTCAGTATCTGATAATACTAGTGGAGGTATCAAATGATCATCCCTTATGATGGATTTTTTAAATTCAATACCAAGTATTCTAATCAATAATCATTTAGATTCCATTTTAAAAAAAAATAAAGGAATAATTTAGAATGTTTTTTCTATTATGAAATATCATAATCAGTGAATGGGATAAAATATAATTTATCATAAAAAACAATATTCCCAATGTATATTCATTATATTATAAAAAATGGTGTCTATTATTGCATAATTTTCACTATTAAATATATAAAAAATAATGTTATTGTCATGATTAAATAGTTATTCGAAATAATTTTTTTAGAAAGGTATGAAATATATATATACAGCTCAAAAAAATCATATTGTTCTAACATTAAGGGATATAATACATCAAGAGACCATCATATATGATCCAAACATTTTTTGAGATGTCTTATTCTAGATATCACATACACATTTACCCTTTTTATGATTATTTGTTGGTTTATTCCTATTTTTGTTGGGTTTAGGTGAGATTTTGTGGGTTTTTTTGTTGTTGGGAACTTCATGGTTGTTTCGTTATATTACCAAACCAGACAGACACCCCCAAAAACCATAAAACCTTTGAATATAGGGGTTTTCATGGTTGGGGAATGCATATTCAAACCATATAAAATTTATGATAATACTTTCACCCTAGACAAACGTGGGATCACTATTATAGATCATGGTTGTGAAAACCATATTGACCGTCTAATAAAACCATAAATTATGAGAATTAGACCCGATTTTGTTTTATTTTAAATGTCCCCAAACCCATAGTTTTTATCCTTATTCACCTAAAAATAAACATTTTATATTTTTCCTTGCCATTGGAGTCTCCCAAGTTGATTCTGATAACCCTAGACCCTCATCAATTTCAAATCAAAAAACATGTGGTAGATGATTAGATATCTGGTAAAAGATTCTCATCCTTAAATAGATTCCTCTCTCTCTCATTTATCATTCTCATTAGTGGGATTAATTTTCACCATTTGTGGATGGTTTAGATATTTGTTTTTATATATAATTATTTGTTTGATATTGTTCAACGTATTTGATCATTGATCTCCTACATAATTGTGAATTAAATTGTTCAACATCGAATTCAGGGTTACATTTTAGTGACAATTTATCAACGATCAAGTGGTTGAAAATGTTATTTATAATTCAAAAATTGATGATTACAATTATTCTAATTTAAAAAAGTAATTTTATTTCCACATTTGAAATTTTATTTTAAATTTAATAAATTTATTCATCTCAATGTGATTCTGAATACATTCATAGATCTTATTTCACCACTTGGGTATTACATGATTTGATTTTATGGAAACCAATGGGGTGTTGAAATTCATAAAAATTGATGATTTATGATTACTAAATATTTGAATAATGGGTTAACAAATTTGAAATAAACCATTGAAAAATGTTTTAAAATGTTATTTAAATGGACATTACCTTGACCTTTATGTATTAATGTGATAAAAATTAAATGATAAAAATGGTTGATATATGTGTTATGAATGTGGAACCATGATTAGTGAATTTTTTGTTTGACCAATGCGTTATTGGCAAGATAATTATACTCCAAATACCCATGGGGAGCTAGAATTGTTCTGTTGGGTCCTTTTTATGAACATGATTTTCTTATAAATGTGGTAGATCAATGATTTATTGGAAAATGGAAACTAATACAAAAAACCCATTGGTGGAAATACTATTTCTCTATTCCAAAACAGATGATTTTTAAAATTGAAATTTGATATGAATATTGAAATCCAATGAGTGAATGAAATATGATGTCCCTTGTGTTTATAGATCAAAATCCAAAATTAGATGAATCATATACAATTACTTTAGATGTCCATGTGAACCATAGTACATGTATGATTGATTAATTAATAATTAAATTAGAATCCTTCATACATTTATTTTTTATTTATTATTTATTATTTATAAAACTACATATTATTTGTGGACTGGATTTTCTTTGACACTATTGGTGAAAAACTACTTTGTTTTACATAGACCTTACTCGGCCTACTAGGCTGGTGCCTAAATTTAATTAATTATTTCATGAAAAAATAAAAGAAATATCTCTATGTTAGATGGTTGAGATTATATTTGGAATGTAACATGGATGAGAGTGATAGACATGATGATGGTACCCACATTGGGGATGTCACTATGTTATTACTTATGGTATCCATTTGATGCATTACATTGATATGGAATTTCAAATTTACTACAATGGTTTGGGGTAAATTTTTAATATTATGGGATAATCATGTGATGTTTTTCTTTACTATTAATGTTAATAGTTTTGTAATTTTTCATTATTTGTAGGATAGTATTTATAATTATAATCGTCATTTGATTTTATTAATTTTTTTATATTTTCATGATGGCACGGTATGAAATGAAATTTGATTAGATAAGGATCATTTTAGGAACTCTATATATTATGTGACATGCATCATTTTAGGGCCTTATGGAAAATTATTTTTTGGGTGTGTTGTTTTAGAAAATGATTTTCCATAAAAAATTAAAATGGAATTGTTCCTAATCAAAAATTTAAATTGTTAAAATGTATAAAAAGTGAATATTTAAAATGATTATAATGTTTGTATATAGAAAATCAATTATTTAATAAAAAAAATTTAGCTTAGTCTATCCAAGATCAAGATGAGGTATGGTAGAGTGTATTTATTGAACCATAATTTTGACCATGTGGATGAATATACAAGATGACTTGTTACATATTATATTGAATACAAATTATTAAAATGTGATAATGTAGTGTAATAATTCATATGATTTGTGATTGAAATTTATTAGACCTTCCAAAATTATTATTTCATTTATATGATTATAGGAGGACCTAGTGGGAAATTTTCCCGTGGTAGTGGGAGAAGCGGTCTTCATAGTTCCATGTGAATGAGTGGGAGGGAAGCTCAATGAGATATTTTTGATCAATACTAATTTCATAGAGATAGGTGTAGGGTTGGTTATGTGAAATATGTATTATCCAAACTAGATGTTTTTGTTGCAATCCCCACCTATCGGGAATATGATATAAGGTTTGTTGATTAATTGATCCATAAAATTATTGACCATCTAGAGAATCAAGAGGAGAATATAATATAGTTTTGTACTTGTATGTTGTGAGGACTAGTGAATAACTAGTCTGATATCCTGGTTTGGATGAGTAGTTAGAAGGAATTGTATGGAATGACATTTATGTGAAGATTATTGAACACTTTTACCCACATAATCTTATTTATGAGAGTAAAGCTGATTTTTTAAGGAATACATAGACACATGTCAACTATGGGCTATGATATATGGTTCACTAATTTATATCGCATGTTACCAGTGCTTGTATGAGATGAGTTAAAAATGGATATATAATTTCAAGGTTGACAAAGATGTGGAGGAATGTCCAATGTTAATATAATTTATCTGAATATGTTTTCCAAATTTGTGAATGAGGGGAAAACTTATAAGGGAAATCTAATGGTGGATTCCATTGGAGGAATAGTTGTTTCTTCTAGATTATTAGAAGATAATTTTTCCATGTATAGGAATTGTCATTGTAAAAATGGTAACTATATTACTGGAAAGTGGATTGGAAAAGGGTAATGATCCATTTCACAGAGTGGTAATTGAGTATAAATCCATTACTGTGGTATGTTAGGGCACTTTCATAGTCAATGTCCCAAAAAACTAGTGTAGTTCCAAGAATGTTGGCATATTGTACACACACAATGATTCTATTGGAATGCACGAAAAATGTATTGTTTCTTTGCTAGATTAGAGTACTAGAATGGGGTATTCCACTTCATTATTGTCTTGAAGTTGTTGTTCTACTAAACATGGAAAGTCGGGATGGCGAGAAAAGTTCTTCTGAGAAGTAGCACAATTATGAGCTAAGTAGCATAAAACACGGGATAAAGACTATATCATAGAATATATGGTCTTTATAGACATATTTATTTTATCCTTCTATATTAGATAATGATTTTGTTCAATCTATTTTATGAGGATCTATTCATATAGATTAAAAACTATTTATTGTTTTATTTCATATAGGAGCCTCTAATTATTTTATATATTCCCAGATTTTTAAAGGATTGATTTTGATAGTGGATTTTATGAGTGGGGTTATGATGATTAACATAGAAGTGGGAGTTTGGTTGAGGGACATATATTTATTCAAGGGATGTTCTCTCAATGTTAGTGACTATCTTGACCATATTAATCATAATATAATTGACTTGTGTGGTTTTGACTGATATTTGGTATGGAAAGGCTAGTATCATACCATTCCCACATTGATTTTTATTGTATGAGAGTGATATAAACATCTCATAAGTGTTAATGTAATGTATCTCATGGAGAATTAGATATCATGGAAATCTAATCATGGTTTATATATCAGCAATTGTGTGACCACAACACCAAATTGTTAAGTATTTTGATAGATGAGGTGGGTGGATATATTGATTTCTTTCCACAAATAGTGGATCAGTTTAGGGACATGGTTCTTATTGACATCACAGGGCTTCCAACTCAAAGAGATTTGGATTATACATTTGAGATAAAGGTTGAAGGTGAACTATTTTCCATTCCCCCATAAATAATGAATTGAATTGTTATTCACGAACATTACATTCAATAGTATGTGTTGGTTGATAAGGGATTAATCCATATGATTACATTCCCTAGGTGTTCTATTTTTTTTATTGTCCAATATGTCTAATAGGATACTGCATTTATGTTTTGTTTACCTGAATTTGAACAATATGATAATAATAAACCGATGTCCTCTACCTATTATCGATGATATATTTGAAAATTTGATAGAATCCTATATATTCTAATATATTGAGAATATATTTGTGTATCATCAGTTTATATTTAGGATATATGATATACTATAGAGTACATATAGGAGCAGGTATGACCTATACATGATAGTTGTTTTTCCATTCAAGAGGACGAATGATTCAGTTGTGTTTAGGAAAATGATAAGTCAAATCATTAATACAGACATGGATCTTATATTTGTTGTTTTTCATGGATGAAATCATGGTTTACTCTAAGACTAATGATGATCATGACAAAAATCATTACATCATCCTGAGTACATATAGATAGAATCATAATGATATTCTTCATGGGTCACTTTATCTTTATGGAAGGTGTGTCACATGGCCTAGAGAAAATTCATAAAAAATTTTGTGATGTAAATCCGAAGATTTTTTATATATTTTAGAATCATTGTGTTTTTGGACTATTTTTATTAGTTGGTTATCCATGAATACTCCCAATTAGAATCTCCACATTCAGTCATCACCCAAAAGGGAGTCATGTTTGAATGGATTTGAGCACTATATAATGCATTCAATGATTTCATGATGAATTTGAATACTACAATGATTTTGAACTTAATAAGATAAAAGAGAAGTAAAATATATTTTTTGAGTCATCTAGCATTGGTAATAGATAAGTGTTGATGCAGGGGGTCTTTTTGCTGTCAATTAGTCATGACAGATGTGGCCATATAAATGGAATTTCCCTATTCATGATCTCATATTGGATTTAGTGGTTTATGAATTGATGTGTTGGAAGAATTAAATATTTGGAATCTCATTTACTATGTATACTATCATAAAATACTAAATTAATTCTTCTCGTAGTGAGATTTAAAAATATGGAAGTTGATAAAGGTTGGTGATATTTTTTAATTTTATATTGAGTTATCATAAACATTTTGTTATTGAAGTATTATTGTTGATGCATCGAATAAGAAGAAACTAACATATGTAATTCATGATTGTAGTTCAAAGTAGAAGACAATGAAATATCTTATTGATATGTATATATATCTTCAGAAGGACCTATAAAATATGACCTTTGTATAATTAATAGCGATGTCCACTCATCTATTATGGATATGTAAGTTGTAGTATAAGGATATGGTTTATTTATCCTTAATGGAAATACTCTATGGTATTGAGTCAACTTTTTATAGAACTATATATAGGGATGCAACCATCTATGTCTAGAACTGTGTTTTTGTTCCTACATTTCTATGTGAGTGTATGGTGTGTGACATTGATTCATTGAATTGGGATGGACACCCTAGTTTGATCAAAATGTTCCATGATTATAGTACTTATGTCCCATCATGAAAATAGATATTGTTGGTTTTGTGACATGATGTTACACTATTCAGAACGTATTGGTCAACCAATAATGACCTAGTGGTTTAATATAGCAATTAACCGCTCTAGAAGGGATCATAGATGATGTTTCCATATAATTCATGGTGGGTATCACAATTTTATCATGGCATAATTACCTGATATTGGTCATTTTTACCAATTGACTAATGTATCAAATTTAATTAATATCCAAGTGACATTCACATTTGACCAGTTCAGCGAATTATATATATGAGAGATAGACCATATTACTGTGGTTTCCCAAATCATTATTTCATATCATGATAAATCTATTACATCACACTTATTAAAAGTCTTGTAGAAGGTTCAAGGTAAAAATGTGTTTCTAAATATAGCTATCCACCCATATAAATATGGGTAAATTGAGAATACTATCCCACTAGTGGAGGAAATGCATCAAGAATTTATCCTTCAGTTTAGTTGTATATTGAGGAAAGACATTACACTGGTTTATTTTCCTATAACAATGGTTATCTAGTGACTATTCTTAAGGAACCATATGATGAACATTATTTTAGGTCTTGCAGATAACCTTCATACTTTATGGAGTTATTTTAGTAATATTTTTTTGGATACTGTCATTTGAGTGGGACAATAGAACTGGTTCATGTAACTCTAAAACATACGGCTATGGATTGGATTCAAAAGAAGGCATTTTATAAGAAATAACATCGAGCACATGCGGTTACAGTGGGCGGCCACATGATCTATTTTATGTTTCCATTATTTGGTCATCATAGTATCCAAATGTAGGAAATATTGGCACCTTATGTCACGACCCGTCCTCGGGGCCCGTGCCGTGACTACCCCAAGCCCGCCTTCCATAGGCCAGGGGCTGGCGACTAGCACCAAAGGCGTAAAATCCCGATAACTTGGAAGGCATTGCCTTTATAAAAGAAAACAAGCACCACAGAGTACAAGGTGAAGTAAAACACTAAGTACAAAAAGAAGTGCTGAAAAGTAAATGGGCCAGAATACAAACCCAAAAGAAAGTACAACTACAACTGAACAAAGTACAACAGAAAAAGACAACAGCTGGAGGGACGGAAGCGGCTCCTGGGTCGTCCTCCTCAGATCTTACCTGAAGGGTATGTACAGATGGCACAGCTCCTCGATCGTCCACCACGAATCCTACCTGAAGGGTAGGTACAGATATCCTCCACAGTGCTCTCGTCCGTCAACCTCCTCCGAGTGTCGTCTCGCCGTGAAGTCCACCTCCCGACACTGACTTGTCGTGTAGTCCACCTCCGGGTACCGTCCAGTCCTCGAACACTCGCCCTCTGTCAGCACTGCCTGTCGTCTGCAACCAACACAACGAGGTGCGGGCATAGCCCGTGCAGGGGTGAGTATAACGATACTCAGTAGGGACCCCAAGACCCTCAAGGTCTCACTAAAACCAACAAGTATAACCACAAGAAGATCTCAACAGATAAACTCTACTTAGGTATATGCCCATACATATACCTATGTTATCAAGTAACCCCTCTCAAACATGAGGAAACACAAAGGTCAAAAGTCTCAGATCAAACCAGGATTTTCATTATCGAAACCGTAACTACTGAAGAGCTCCGTCTCTAGAGTGTACAGTGGTCCTGTCACGACTCCGAGGTACTGCTCACTAACCTAAGACTGCTGAGGTACTCCTCCTGTCGAGTACCGCGGGTCTACGGCCAACTATCGGGCGCTCCGTCCGCTGTGGGTCTGTCGCCAAATACCGGGCGCTCCCCCCAATAGCCTACAAAGGTACTCCTCCTGTCGAGTACCGCGGGTTTGCGGCCAACTACCGGGCGCTCCGTCCGCCGTGGGTCAGTCGCCAAATACCGGGCGCTCCGTCCACTGGGCTAGTCGACCTACTCCAAGTCGAGTCGGTCAAGCAGTCGTCAGGTCTCAGCAGGCTACACGATCTCCGTACTCCGTATGCTCATCTTCGGGAGGGTCCGCTCCACGAGCTACTGGCCGATACTCCAAGTATCTCAAGGTCCCACGAAGAAGTGTCTCAAAGGACCGCCTCATCATAGGGGTCTCAACGCAACAGACGGCGCGTCAATCGGACGCCCGGTCTGTGAGTTATTAGCCTTTTCGTCCCAGGGGCCCGGTTGGTTTCGAGAGCAAACCAAACCCGGCCGTATCTCAGCTGTACCCGAACTCACATAGGGTATACTCATAGGGACAGTTACTCAACGTTATCACCAACGCCGCTGACGGTTCGTCAAACGAACGTCTGGTTTGAAAGATATCAGCTTTTTCGTTCCAGGGGCCCGATTGGATTTCGGTGCGATCCAACCCGGCCACTATCCATCTGCATCCAATTCTCCGGAAGAGGATGCCAAAAGTTTCGTATCGACAACAGGAACTCAACGTCGCAGACGGCGCGTCAATCGGACGCCCGGTCTGAGAGTTATTGGCCTTTCCGTCTCACACCCACCCTGAGAATCATTCCAGGAGGTCACCCATCCTGATCACTGCTCTAGGCCAAGCACACTTAACTACGGAGTTTTAACTACTTAGGCTCCCGAAAAGGAAGGTGAACCTTGAGTATAGTATACCGAAACGACCGTCTCGATCCAAGGATCGCGTTGCCGTTGACGGCGCGTCGTTCGGAAGCTCGTAGCTCATGTTTCGGGCGTTTGAACGAAAACCGTCCGAAGACGGGGGTCCGGGCCCGGGCCGAACCGGGTCGACCTGAACCGGGTCGACCCGACACGACCCGACCCGGTCCGGTTCGGCCAGGGCGATGCCCGGCCGGTTCGGTGGAACGGCCGAACGGCTGTGGCACGCGGGGCGCTGCCCCCGCGGCCTGGTGGTGCTGCTGCCCCTCGCGTGGGGCCACGCTGAGTTGGGAGGCGGCTTCAGCCGCGTCCGAGGGCACCGGACCCGCGCGGCCGCGGGTCCGCGGGTGCCGCCGCCGCCGCTCTGAGTCGCGGAGCTGCGCCGAGGCGCCGCCGCTCCCGGTTGTCGTCGCCGCCGCGCTGGCGGCCCGCGCCACCGGCGAGTTCCGCAGGCCACCGGAATCGCTCCGGTGTTCCGATTTTGGTCCCGCCTGCGCCGCTGCTCTTCCCGGGACTCGTCCTTCACTGCGGAATCATCAAACATCCGTTGCGGCACGTTCCGTCGTCGCCCGTCAATTCCGCACAAAAATGAAGAACGACGGAGGGTCGTCGGGTCGTGGTCGTTTGTCCCGCACCCTCCGCGTTAGAGATAAACAAACGGGAGGAATTAAAGTTCAAAACATGAACGCATATCCGAAACAATTTTTTTAATGAAATAAAATTGTATCATAAAAATGGGTTCCTTATTTGAACGGAAACAACAATTTTAATAATTTTAAAAAAAATTGTTCACAAATCCAGTTCTTTAACTTTTTAAAGAAACAATTACGGGAATATAAAAAGAAAAGGGGGGGGGGTAATTTCCAAAAATAAATCCCTACCTCGCCGTCGCTGTCGGATGCGAGGTCGTCGCAGAATTGACCGTCGTGGAAGGAGGTGATCATCACACCGCGGAAGGGTGTCGCGTCGACGATCTCTGAGGACCAAGAACATACGTATTTAATTAATAATAATTAAATCCATGTTGTTGTTGAAATCCAAAAAGAAAATAAAAAGAAGCGCAACCCCCTACCTTGGTTGTTGTCGATCGAAGGCTGTCGCGGGGTTGGATCGTCGCGGAAGAAGCATCACGAAGGGAGATCTGTTGGCGTCGCGGTACAAGGCTTCGCGTCGTCGATCTCCGTAGGTTTGGCGTTCTTCGCGTTCTTCGCGTTCTTCGCGTTCTTCGCCGAAGAAGAACGCTTTCCTCCAAATCCTCTCCACGCCACAAGTTTCAACCCAAAATAAAATAAGCTTAAGCCTTATTTTATTTACACAACTAAACATTTGAATTTCAAAAGATAAGAAACGAACCATTAATTCGTAGAATTAATTCAACGAAAGAAACAGCTCATTTAATTTACGAATGAAACAGCCCAATTAAATGGTCTGTTAAGATTTTAAGAAACGCGTCAGTTGACTTTCATTAAGACGGGTTTTCACGGGTGCGTTTCTTAGCGGAAAGAAACGGCGGGGCTCGTGCGGGCCCCACCTCACAAATACCCTACCAAGGGGTAGGATATTTCTGGATAGCATCCTATCCAGTTCAACTCAGTTCAATCCGCCTTTAAGTGGCTTCAAGTGGCTTCCAAGTGGCTTAAGCGAAATAAAATAAAGTTGTCGCAAAATTATTTTATTTTTTAACTTTAAGCCCGAAAATTAAAAACCACACCCGAGCAAACGAAACTCCAGAAGAGGCGTTTCTAAGCGAATACCGGCGCTGTGATTTCATTGGTGCCCTCAGAATTCGATTCCGGGCACCGGTTCAAAAGTTAGAAAAACCCGCTCGTCCGTTCACTGAACGTACCCGAGCCAAAACTTCGGAAAATGATTCCGGGCACACCAGGCCTCGGAATCAGGTGCCGTCAGAAACTTCGTTCTTGTAAAATTCCAAAGAAAATTAAGAAAAAAATTTCCTTGATATTTACGGGTCTTTACATTACTCCCACCACAGGGCTTTACGTCCCCGTAAAGCTTCACCACAAACTTAGGGAAACAAAGCGGTACTGAGCACGCATCTGAGCCTTCCGCTCCCATGTGCTCACCTGGAGGTTCCTGCGCTGCCAAAGAAAGTGCACAAGAGGAATCAACCATCCTCCTAGGATCCGCTCCTGTCGATCCTCGATCCCCACAGGAACCTCCGTATAAGACACTCATCGCCACCGTCTAGCTCCCCATGGTCGATGATATGCGAAGGGGGTCGAGCACGTATCTCCTCAGTTGGGATACGTGGAAAACGTCGTGCACCTAGTGCAACTGAAGTGGATGGGCCAAGCGGTAAACCACCTCGCCTACCCAGCTGAGGACCTAGAAAGGTCCGTTGAACCTCGGAGATAACTTGCCTCCCAGGCCACATCTCCGTAAACCTCGTCGAGGTGAGACCCGTAAGAAGACGTGGTCGTCATCCTCGAACTCCAGAGGTCCCCATTTCTGTTAGAACTGAAACTCAAAATGACAGCAGCTATGAGGGTAAGGTTGACCAACTCAAGAGTGATCGGTCGCACCCTCCTGTGCAAGAGTTACCCTACACTGCCTGGGGTTTCCTTTTCCGCCGACCAAGGAAAACCCATCCCAACGTTTGCCTAAAACCGTCAATTTGAGTATGAACAATTATTGCCCATTCCATACTCAAACTAACGTCGTAAGGCCTCGACGCTGCCACCAAGAGATTCCAACCAGAACTCTCGCCTCGAGGGTCTGACCACACCGTCGGCGTAATTGTGATTATCGAGTCTCCTCCCAAGGTATCTCCAGACGTGAGGGTCAAGTCCACGGCTTACCGGAAACTCTAGGTCTGGAACAAGATTTGTGGAAGCGAGGAATGATTCATATCGACGTCTGTTACTACAGCAGCTAGTAGTGGACATAGACTGTCCCTTGAATCATTTCTAGAGCCATTGGGTCACACTCCTTGACCGCATGCAGCCGCACTCTTCCTCCGCCCTCCAGCTCCCTGAGCCTGGCGGGAATAACTAAGGCAGGTGGTTGTAGCATGTTAGGATGTACACCACCTCATGCTGCTCACCTAGCAGTGCCTCCACGTCTGCTGCTTTGTAGACTCATCTCTCCTTTAAGCTTCCTCTTCTTGAAACATTTAACACGCCAGAGTCTCTAAGACTGGCACTGGTTTCCTGTTTCTGGCTGCACTGTGCAGTCTTCATCCTCTCCTGGATGAACTGCACCTCCTTTGCATATGATCTGGAAGAGCTGCTAAAATTTCTCCTTTGCCGAAAAGAGAAACCTGGTCTCATCCCCTCTCTAGATGAACCACGCCCATTGCCTAATACAGTCAATCCTGGCATGAAGGATGCATTCATGCCATGGATGACGTCGTAAGGCCCCGACGTAACTACTATGAGATCCAACTGTCACTCTCGCCTCCAAGGGTCGAGTCACACTGTCGGCATCAGTGTGAGGTCACTGGGTCTCCTCCAGTTGAAATCTCGAAAGTGAGCGTCAAGTCAACAGTTTAACCGGGACCACTCAGTAACATCACAAAAGAGGACAGGAAGGAAAACATCACAAGATAAGTGTCTTTATTTTATTACAGCTCATGGTACAAAGACACAAAAACAACATCAACAATGAACTAGATGTACAAGAGACGTATCCACTAGTTCCGCTCCTGTCCACCTGCTCCAGGATCTCTACTGCCTTGTCCACTGCTCTACTATTGCTCAAGCATTCGTCGTTGCCTGTACCTCGGTGGCTCCTCAAAAGCCTATGGATCAACTGTACGAGGAGTCGGACAGTCACGTGCCAGGTGCCCCTTTCCACCGCACGAGTAACACAGTCTGCTTCTGGCACGCCTGGCTCTGACCCCACCCTGGGTGCCCCGCACCACCGGTCCTAAAACCCGAGATCGCCCAACTGCTGGTCTGGTCCTCCTAGACCTCTGCGTCATCTGTCTACTGCCCACAGATGACTCGGCTTCTGATCGAAAAACACGCGGCAAAGTCAGCAGCTCCTGAACACGCTCGGGGTGTAGAGCTACTGGCACAAACTCCACCCTGAAGAAGGTCTCGAAGTCTTCCCATGTGAAAGCCATCCCATCGCAAAACTGGAATAAGTGGCTCCACCACCTGCCTGCTGCTGCCTGAAGAAGGCTGGCAGCAAAGGTCACCATGAATTCTGAGAAAAGGCATCCTGAAAGAAACAACGTAACACGGTCAAACGATTATACCTAGTGATCTGACCTGGTGTGAGCTGTTTTAAGGGGGAAAACCCTTGAAAACACACACGCAATCAGTGTTTTCATGCACAAAGTCGGAAATCAGTTGCCAGGGTCCTGGTGTATGGATACGTCGGCCGCCCGCACCAACACTGAACTCCCTGAACTGAAAACCACACTCGGTACACTTAACACTATTGCTTCACAGAAAGAAAGATCAGATTCTGCGGTAGAACCAACCACCTCTGATACAAATTTGTCACGACCCGTCCTCGGGGCCCGTGTCGTGACTACCCCAAGCCCGCCTTCCATAGGCCAGGGGCTGGCGACTAGCACCAAAGGCGTAAAATCCCGATAACTTGGAAGGCATTGCCTTTATAAAAGAAAACAAGCACCACAGAGTACAAGAGGAAGTAAAACACTAAGTACAAAAAGAAGTGCTGAAAAGTAAATGGGCCAGAATACAAACCCAAAAGAAAGTACAACTACAACTGAACAAAGTACAACAGAAAAAGACAACAGCTGGAGGGACGGAAGCGGCTCCTAGGTCGTCCTCCTCGGATCCTACCTGAAGGGTAGGTACCGATGGCGCAGCTCCTCGATCGTCCACCACGAATCCTACCTGAAGGGTAGGTACATATATCCTCCACAGTGCTCTCATCCGTCAACCTCCTCCGAGTGTCTTCTCGCCGTGAAGTCCACCTCCGGACACTGACTTGTCATGTAGTCCACCTCCGGGTACCGTCCAGTCCTCGAACACTCGGCCTCCGTCAGCACTGCCTGTCGTCTGCAACCAACACAACGAGGTGCGGGCATAGCCCGTACAGGGGTGAGTATAACGATACTCAGTAGGGACCCCAAGACCCTCAAGGTCTCACTAAAACCAACAAGGATAACCACAAGAAGATCTCAACAGATAAACTCTACTTAGGTATATGCCCATACATATACCTAAGTAATCAAGTAACCCATCTCAAACATGAGGAAACACAAAGGTCAAAAGTCTCAGCTCAAACCAGGATTTTCATTATCGAAACTGTAACTACTGAAGAGCTCCGTCTCTAGAGTGTACAGTGGTCCTGTCACGACTCCGAGGTACTGCTCACTAACCTAAGACTGCTGAGGTACTCCTCCTGTCGAGTACCGCGGGTCTGCGGCCAACTACCTGGCGCTCCGTCCGCTGTGGGTCTGTCGCCAAATACAGGGCGCTCCCCCCAATAGCCTATAGAGGTACTCCTCCTGTCGAGTACCGCAGGTTTGCGGCCAACTACCGGGCGCTCCGTCCGCCGTGGGTCTGTCGCCAAATACCGGGCGCTCCGTCCACTGGGCTAGTCGACCTACTCCAAGTCGAGTCGGTCAAGCAGTCGTCAGGTCTCAGCAGGCTACACGATCTCCGTACTCCGCACGCTCATCTTCGGGAGGGTCCGCTCCACGAGCTACTGGCCGATACTCCAAGTATCTCAAGGTCCCACGAAGAAGTGTCTCAAAGGACTGCCTCATCATAGGGGTCTCAACGCAACAGACGGCGCGTCAATCGGACGCCCGGTCTGTGAGTTATTAGCCTTTTCGTCCCAGGGGCTCGGTTGGTTTCGAGAGCAAACCAATCCCGGCCGTATCTCAACTATACCCGAACTCCCATAGGGTATACTCATAGGGACCGTTACTCAACGTAATCACCAACTCCGCTGACGGTTCGTCAAACGGACGTCTGGTTTGAACGATATCAGCTTTTTCGTTCCAGGGGCCCGGTTGGATTTCGGTGTGATCCAACCCGGCCACTATCCATCTGCATCCAATTCTCAGGCGGAGGATGCCAAAAGTTCCGTATCGACAACAGGAACTCAACTTCGCAGACGGCGTGTCAATCGGACGCCCGGTCTGAGAGTTATTGGCCTTTCCGTCTCACACCCACCCTGGGAAACTTCTCAGGAGGTCACCCATCCTGATCACTGCTCTAGGCCAAGCACACTTTACTACGGAGTTTTAACTACTTAGGCTCCCGAGAAGGAAGGTGCATCTTGAGTATAGTATACCGAAACGACCGTCTCGATCCAAGGATCGCGTTGCCGTTGACGGTGCGTCGTTCGGAGGCCCGTAGCTCAAGTTTCGGGCGTTTGAACGAAAATCGTCCGAAGATGGGGGTCCGGGCCCGGGCCGACCCGGCCCGACCCCCCCGGGAGTCGGCGGAACCAGGTCGACCCGAACCGGGTCGACCCAACATGACCCGAACCGGGTCGACCCGACACGACCCGAACCGGTCCGGTCCGGCCAGGGCGCGGCCCGGCCGGTTCGGCCGAACGACCAAACGGCTGTGGCACGCGGGGCGCTGCCCCCGCGGCCTGGTGGTGCCGCGGCCCGTCGCGTGGGGCCACGCTGAGTCGGGACGCGGCTTCAGCAGCGTCCGAGGGCACCAGACTCGTGCGGCCGCGGGTCCGCGGGTGCCGCCGCCGCCGCACTGAGTCGCTGCGGTGCGCCGGGGCGCCGCCGCTCCTGGTTGTCGTCGCCGCCGCGCCGGCGACCCGCGCCGCCGGCGAGTTCCGCGGGCCACCGGGATCGCTCCGGTGTTCCGATTTTGTTCCCTCCTACGCCGCTGCTCCTCCCGAGACTCTTCCTTCATTGCGGAATCATCAAACATCCGTTGCGGCATGTTCCGTCGTCGCCCGTCAATTCCGCACAAAAATGAAGAACGACGGAGGGTCGTCGGGTCGTGGTCGTTTGTCCCGCACCCTCCACGTTAGAGATAAACAAACGGGTGGAATTAAAGTTCAACACATGAACGCATATCCGAAACAATTTTTTTAATGAAATAAAATTGTTTCATAAAAATGGGTTCATTATTTGAACGGAATCAACAATTTTAATAATTTTAAAAAAAAAATTGTTCACAAATCCAGTACTTTAACTTTTTAAAGAAACAATTACGGGAATATAAAAAGAAAAGGGGGGGGGGGGTAATTCCCAAAAATAAATACCTATCTCGCCGTCGCTGTCGGATGCGAGGTCGTCACGGAATTGACCGTCGTGGAAGGAGGTGATCGTCACACCGCGGAAGGGCGTCGCGTCGACGATCTCTGAGGACCAAGAACATACGGATTTAATTAATAATAATTAAATCCATGTTGTTGTTGAAATCCAAAAAGAAAATAAAAAGAAGCGCAACCCCCTACCTTGGTTGTTGTCGATCGAAGGCTGTCGCGGGGTTGGATCGTCGCGGAAGAAGCATCGCGAAGGGAGATCCGTTGGCGTCACGGTACAAGGCTTCGCATCGTCAATCTCCGCAGGTTTGGCGTTCTTTGCGTTCTTCACGTTCTTCGCCGAAGAAGAACGCTTTCCTCCAAATCCTCTCCACGCCACAAGTTTCAACCCAAAATAAAATAAGCTTAAGCCTTATTTTATTTACACAACTAAACATTTGAATTTCAAAAGATAAGAAATGAACCATTAATTCGTAGAATTAATTCAACGAAAGAAACAGCTCATTTAATTTACGAAAGAAACAGCCCAATTAAATGGTCTGTTATGATTTTAAGAAACGTGTCAGTTGACTTTCATTAAGACGGGTTTTCACGGGTTCATTTCTTAGCGGAAAGAAACGGTGGGGCTCGTGCGGGCCCCACCTCACAAATATCCTACCAAGGGGTAGGATATTTCTGGATAGCATCCTATCCAGTTCAACTCAGTTCAATCCACCTTTAAGTGGCTTCAAGTGGCTTCCAAGTGGCTTAAGCGAAATAAAATAAAGTTGTCGCAAAATTATTTTATTTCTTAACTTTAAGCCCAAAAATTAAGAACCACACCCGAGCAAACGCAACTCCGGAAGAGGCGTTTCTAAGCGAATACCGGCGCTGCGATTTCATCGGTGCCCTCATAATTCGATTCTGGGCACCGGTTCAAAAGTTAGAAAAACCCGCTCGTCCGTTCAATGAACGTACCCGAGCCAAAACTTCGGAAAATGATTCCGGGCGCACCAGGCCTCGGAATCAGGTGCCGTCAGAAACTGCGTTCTTGTAAAATTCCAAAGAAAATTAAGAAAAAAATTTCCTTGAAATTTACGGGTCATTACACCTTAGTTTTTTTAACCTATTGGGATTATTGAAAGGACTAGAATTATGTAATATGAATTGAACATTATTGATAGGGAGAGTGAACTAGTTTATTTTTTTCACATTTTATTGGTCTTCATGTATCAACCTTACCCTTCTCATGTGATCAATGATGATGATTCTAATTTTGAGGATGATGAATGCTTTGATGGGCCTTCTATTTGTGTTTTATATTGTAGTGAGAATGTTTTATAGGTAATAGATGAAATGTTGGTATGAATGATTTAAAATCATGACTGTATTCAAGAGAAAGCCTTTTAGAAGGATGAAAATATATATAAAATTTGGCCTAATCTTTTTACATTGAATGATTAGAGATTCGTGATAATTGATAGTTTGGATGAACTTTTATAAGGTGAGGAGATTGTAAGGTAATGAAATTTTTGAAGATTCCTTGTTCTTGATTTAGTGTACTATTTTAACAATTTTTTGATCATACATTGGTTTGTTTTTGATTTTGTGTGCTGAGGTGAGATTTTTTCTTTTGTAATGTATTTTCAAGTTCACAATTGGTTCTTGGATTTCGCAAACCATTTTCCCTCAACCCAAAAACTATACACCCATGGATACAACTATATTGAAGTGATTGGGCATTTTTTTCAATCCATGATCTACTTAAGAGAAGTCGTGTAACCCAAATAGTATTAGTTCTTAGTTAGGGAATGTTGTTTGAAAAACTATGAGACACCGTATATGTAATAATGAACAAATATAATTAAACAACCAAATAATATTTTAACAATTCCCATACGACCATTTTTTTTCTATAATCACCCCTTCCAAACAAATTATGGCTTCCACTTTGGTTTCGGAGGATCATTGAAAGACTCCATGTATATTCAAACTTCCTCTTTTTAAAATTGAAAATCTTATGGAAGAATATGTTCTCTCTAATATGAGATTTTCTTCCTCTTTTAGATATCTATCACCCGTGTTTCTCTTCCATAGAGGATAAGGATTAATCTTCCCCTATTGTTGATGGAGTAGATCTAGAGTTTTATGGATCTTGTTATTTTGGATCATGGTCATAGGATATGATATTATATCCCCTCCCCAATTGTCAATTATACAATTAAATAACGAATTGATTGTTACGGTTGTGCAAGATATCATAAATGATCTTGAGTGTGGTGGTATCATTGTTAATTCCCATAGACTAGATTAAGATTCTTTGTATGTAATTGTGATATTTTTCCCATGTTGTAAATGTCATTTTAAAATGAATAGTAAAATAATATACATGTTATTCTAAAATATTTTTATGGTCCTATAAGACCCATTGTTAATATGAGATAACATTTGAAAATTATCTATATAGTGTCATAGTAGATTAAAATGATGATTTATGAATTTTGAAATGGATAATATTGTGTTACTGGAATTGAACAATATCCTTTAGTAATGTTTTAAAATCATATTTAAATTTATTTTTGGAGTATCCTTGGAAGGTTAATGTGATAAGGATTATATAATAAAAAATGTTGGTAAATATTTTTCGAATGTCGATCCACAATATTGTATGTTTTTGGTCATTGATGAACGAGTTTTTTAGAGACTACTACTCCAAATACAAATGGGGCCCAGACTAGACCAATTGGACCTATTGTATCTTTTGAATTTGAAATATATGTGATTGATCAATTATTAGTGGGATAGGGACCTCTACACAAAATTCTCATTTGGTGCTAGATTGTTCCTCTAGGACAAAACGTAGAAAAATAAAATTGGAAATTTAAATTTTTTGTTGAATCCCATGAAACAGTAAATTTTTATATCCTTTTTTTATATGGTTCATACTCTATAATGGGAATAAGAATGATTGTTTAGTTCAGTTGTCACCGTGAAATTGTGTGTCTGTATGGTTAAGTAAATTTTAATTAAACAAGAAGCTAATATAATTTAATTTATGTTAATATTAATAGAAATGTATAATTTAGTTTATAGTAGATAAGTCATGAGATTCAATTGGTTTTGGCCAACTATGATCAAAAAACACCATATTGAGGCTACCAAATCCATACCCGAATAGGCATCATGAATACATGAAAAAATGAGGGAAAGATAAATATGTTAGAAGGCTAATTTGGTTATTTGGATAGAGCATGGATACGAGTACCCGACATGATTTTTGGACCGGATTTTGACATAATAGTGTTTATATTTTTTGTTTTCATTTGACACATGAATCTTATATGGAAATTCCTATTTACTAATTTGTTTTATGGTCATTTTTCCAATGTTTTGGGTTACTATTTGATCTTAGTCAATAATTATTAATCAATTATTTTACTTATTTATTATTATCAGTTGGATATTTTTTATCTATTTTAATAATTTCAATTTTTGATAAAGAGTTTTTAGTCTCTCTATGATGCATATCATACCCTCTAAACTATTTGGATACCTATTTTATATGGGTAAATGACCATGAGTTATCATAACTAACCAAAATAGTGAACCATCATGTGACATGCGGGATGGAATGTAACACATTACACATGATATATATATGAGTATGGAAAATCCCCTTCTTAAGTCATACACAATATATCTCATTCCAACAATATACTAGGTTGGTAAACAATAAAATTTAAAAACTATTATATTATAAAATTGTGTAACCTGTATTAACAAACCACTATGTATGAGTTTCATAGAAGCATGATAACATTTACATTTTCCAAAATGAAAAATTCTATCCACTCGAAGTGATCAATTAAACACCATCAATGGAGAGACTAAACACCAAATGTCGTATCCATACAGTGGTAATGGATATAATATATAAATCAACTATGATAAATCACGTAATAAAACTAAAATATCATATTAAATAACTTTAATATAAATGATTAAATATTATCCTAGTGTTGAATGCCAGACCATAATATAATCTATATGTGATAAATAAATAAAAATAAAAAATTCCACCTGATTTCATCCCGATTAGGCTTCTAGATCCATTATTCTCATCTCAATAATACTCCACAAAACCCTTACCCTTTATTGATTAAAATAAAATAATTCTTCACATGTGTTAAGATTCATACATAGGGAGTCTGTTATATTCCCAAATATGACACTAAAAATGTGTCACTAACATGTGTTCACATTTATAAAAAAATTAATCCCTAATAACAATAAATTTTTAAGAATCAAGGAAAAATCAAAAACTAAGCATATATATTCCAACCAAGACACCATGGTTCGCAACCATACCTTTTTCATATCGATTATGAAAGGATGTTCAAATAAATTATAATTGATAAAGAACTATTAAGAAGGTTTGTTAAATAATACTCATGAACATTAATGATTCATGTAAGAAATAAACTCGTTATCCCGATGAAATACTATTCTAGAATTTCATTTGGTATTATTAAGGCATCAGGTTTCATTGACGACACAAGGATTTCATGATCCTATCTTATTTTTTGATTTACTGTTTCCATCATTATATATCATCACACTCCCCCTCCAAGGGGTAATTATACCAATACGGTCTACCCCTTATTAATTCCATGTCAATAACTATATGGAATTGTAATAAAAAATGGGTATATTTTAAAAAAAATTATGATAGGTAGTCATGAGAATAAGGTTGAAATATATAACAACATTTGATCATTATCAATAATGGGGACATGATACACTATAAATGATGACTAAATAAAGTATAATATATTAGAATTACGGGTTGCAAAAATAACCAAAATAATATACAATCAATTATTGAAAATTAGATATAATAACAAAATAAGAATTAAAGAAACAATATTATATAATGCCCTCAAATTATAAAGAATTTGGAACAATATTTAGATTCCATTTTATAAAAAATAAAGGAATAATTTAGAATATTTTTTCTATTATGAAATATCATAATCAGTGAATGGGATAAAATATAATTTATCATAAAAAAACAATATTCCCAATGTATATTCATTATATTATAAACAATGGTGTCTATTATTGCATAATTTTCACTATTAAATATATACAAAATAATGTTATTGTCATGATTAAATAGTTATTCGAAATAATTTTTTTAAAAAGCTATGAAATATATATATACAGCTCAAAAAAATCATATTGTTCTATCATTAAGGGATATAATACATCAAGGGACCATCATATATGATCCCAACATTTTTTGAGATGTCTTATTCTAGATATCACATACACATTTACCCTTTTTATGATTATATGTTGGTTTATTCCTATTTTTGTTGGGTTTAGGTGAGATTTTGTGGGTTTTTTTGTTGTTGGGAACTTCATGGTTGTTTCGTTATTTTACCAAACCATACAGACACCCCCAAAAACCATTAAACCTTTGAATATAGGGGTTTTCATGGTTGGGGAATACATATTCAAACCATATAAAATTTATGATAATACTTTCACCCTAGACAAACGTGGGATCACTATTATAGATCATGGTTGTGAAAACCATATTGACCGTCTAATAAAACCATAAATTATGAGAATTAGACCCCATTGAGTTTTATTTTTAAATGTCCCAAAACCCATAGTTTTTATCCTTATTCACCTGAAAATAAACATTTTATATTTTGCCTTGCCATTGGAGTCTCCCAAGTTGATTCTGATAACCCTAGACCCTCATCAATTTCAAATCAAAAAACATGTGGTAGATGATTAGATATCTGGTAAAAGATTCTCATCCTTAAATAGATTCATCTCTCTCTCATTTATCATTGTCATTAGTGGGATTAATTTTCACCATTTGTGGATGGTTTAGATATTTTTTTCATATATCATTATTTGTTTGATTTTGTTCAACGTATTTGATCATTGATCTCCTACATCATTGTGAATTAAATTGTTCAACATCGAATTCAGGGTTACATTTTAGTGACAATTCATCAACGATCAAGTGGTTGAAAATGTTATTTATAATTCAAACATTGATGATTACAATTATTCTAATTTAAAACAGTAATTTTATTTCCACATTTGAAATTTTATTTTATATTTAATAAATTTATTCATCTCAATGTGATTCTGAATACATTCATAGATCTTATTCCACCTCTTGGATATTACATGATTTGATTTTATGGAAACCAATGGGGTGTTGAAATTCATAAAAATTGATTGTTTATGATTACTAAATATTTGAATAATGGGTTAACAAATTTGAAATAAACCATTGAATAATGTTTTAAAATGTTATTTAAATGGACATTACCTTGACCTTTATGTATTAATGTGATAAAAATTAAAGGATGAAAATGGTTGATATATGTGTTATGAATGTGGAACCATGATTAGTGAATTTTTTGTTTGACCAATGCGTTATTGGCAAGATAATTATACTCCAAATACCCATGGGGAGCTAGAATTGTCTTATTGGGTTCTTTTTATGAACATTATTTTCTTATAAATGTGGTAGATCAATGAGTTATTGGAAAATGGAAACTAATACAAAAAACCCATTGGTGGAAATACTATTTCTCTATGCCAAAACAGATTATTTTTAAAATTGAAATTTGATATGAATATTGAAATCCAATGAGTGAATGATATATGATGTCCCTTGTGTTTATAGATCAAAATCCAAAATTGGATAAATCATATACAATTACTTTAGATGTCCATGTGAACCATAGTACATGTATGATTGATTAAATAATAATTAAATTAGAATCCTTCATACATTTATTTTTTATTTTTTATTTTTTATTTATAAAACTACATATTATTTGTGGACTGGATTTTCTTTGACAATATTGTTGAAAAACTACTTTTTTTTACATAGACCTTACTCGGCCTACTAGGCTGGTGCCTAAATATAATTAATTATTTCAAGAAAAAATAAAAGAAATATCTCTATGTTAGATGGTTGATATTATATTTGGAATGTAATATGGATGAGAGTGCTAGACATGATGATGGTACCCACATTGGGGATGTCACTATGTTATTACTTATGGTATCCATTTGATGCATTACATTGATATGGAATTTCAAATTTACTACAATGGTTTGGGGTAAATTTTTAATATTATGGGATAATCATGTGATGTTGTTGTTTACTATTAATGTTAATAGTTTTGTAATTTTTCATTATTTGTAGGATAGTATTTATAATTATAATCGTCATTTTATTTTATTAATTTTTTGATATTTTCATGATGGAACGGTATGAAATGAAATTTGATTAGATAAGGATAATTTTAGGAACTCTATATATTATGTGACATGCATCATTTTAGGGCCTTATGGAAAAGTATTTTTTGGGTGAGTTGTTTTAGAAAATGATTTTCCATAAAAAATTAAAATGGAATTGTACCTAATCAGAAATTTAAATTGTTATGATGTATAAAAAGTGAATATTTAAAATGATTATAATGTTTGTATATAGAAAATCAATTAATTAATAAAAACATTTAGCTTAGTCTATCCAAGATCAAGATGAGGTATGGTAGAGTGTATTTATTGAACCATAATTTTGACCATGAGGATGAATATACAAGATGACTTGTTACATATTATATTGAATACAAATTATTAAAATGTGATAATGTAGTGTAATAATTCATATGATTTGTGATTGAAATTTATTAGACCTTCCAAAATTATTATTTCATTTATATGATGATAGGAGGACCTAGTGGGAAATTTTCCAGTAGTAGTGGGAGAAGTGGTCTTCATAGTTCCAAGTGAAGGAGTGGGAGAGAAGCTCAATGATATATTTTCGATCAATACTAATTTCATAGAGATAGGTGTAGGGTTGGTTATGTGAAATATGTATGATCTAAACTAGATGTTTTTGTTGCAATCCCCACCTATCGGGAATATGATATCAGGTTTGTTGATTAATCGATCCATAAAATTATTGACCATCTAGAGAATCAAGAGGAGAATATAATATAGTTTTGTACTTGTATGTTGTGAGGACTAGTGAATAACTAGTCTGATATCCTGGTTTGGATGAGTAGTAAGAAGGAATTGTATGGAATGACATTTATGTGAAGAATATTGAACACTTATACCCACATAATCTTATTTATGAGAGTAAAGCTGAGTTTTTAAGGGAAACATAGACACATGTCAACTATGGGCTATGATAGATGGTTCACTAATTTATATCGCATGTTACCAGTGCTTGTAAGAGATGAGTTAAAAATGGATATATAATTTCAAGGATGACAAAGATGTGGAGGAAAGTCCAATGTTAATATAATTTAGCTGAATATGTTTTCCAAATTTGTGAATCAGGGGAAAACTTATAAGGGAAATCTAATGGTGGATTCCATTGGAGGAATGGTTGTTTCTTCTAGATTATTAGAAGATAATTTTTCCATGTATAGGAAGTGTCATTGTAAAAATGGTAACTATATTACTGGAAAGTGGATTGGACAAGGGTAATGATCCATTTCACAGAGTGGTAATTGAGTATAAATCCATTACTGTGGTATGTTAGGGAACTTTCATAGTCAATGTCCCAAAAAACTAGTGTAGTTCCAAGAATGTTGGCATATTGTACACACACAATGATTCTATTGGAATGCACGAAATATGTGTTGTTTCTTTGCTAGATTAGAGTACTAGAATGGGGTCTTCCACTTCATTATTGTCTTGAAGTTGTTGTTCTACTAAACATGGAAAGTCGGGATGGCGAGAAAAGTTCTTCTGAGAAGTAGCACAATTATGAGCTAAGTAGCATAAAACAAGGGATAAATACTATATCATAGAATATAAGGTCTTTATAGACATATTTATTTTATCCTTCTATATTAGATAATGATTTTGTTCAATCTATTTTATGAGGATCTATTCTTATAGATTAAAAACTATTTACTGTTTTATTTCATATAGGAGCCTCTAATTATTTTATATATTCCCATATTTTTAGAGGATTGATTTTGAAAGTGGATTTTATGAGTGGGGTTATGATGATTAACATAGAAGTGGGAGTTTGGTTGAGGGACATATATTTATTCAAGGGATGTTCTCTCAATGTTAGTGACTATCATGACCATATTAATCATAATATAATTGACTTGTGTGGTTTTGACTGATATTTGGTATGGAAAGGCTAGTATCATACCATTCCCACATTGATTTTTATTGTATGAGAGTGATATAAACATCTCATAAGTGTTAATGTAATGTATCTCATGGAGAATGAGATATCATGGAAATCTAATCATTGTTTATATATCAGCAATTGTGTGACCACAACACCAAATTGTTATGTATTTTGATAGATGATGTTGGTGGTTATATTGATTTCTTTCCACAAATAGTGGATCAGTTTAGGGACATGGTTCCTATTGACATCACAGGGCTTCCAACTCAAAGAGATTTGGAGTATACATCTGAGATAAAGGTTGAAGGTGAACTATTTTCCATTCCCCCATAAATAATGAATTGAATTGTAATTCACGAAGATTACATTCAATAGTAAGTGTTGGTTGATAAGGGATTAATCCATATGATTACATTCCCTAGGTGTTCTATTTTTTTATTGTCCAATATGTCTAATAGGATACTGCATTTATGTCTTGTTTACCTGAATTTGAACAATATGATAATAATAAACCAATGTCCTCTTCCTATTATCGATGATATATTTGAAAATTTGATAGAATCCTATATATTCTAATATATTGAGAATATATTTGGGTATCATCAGTTTATATTTAGGATATATGATATACTATAGAGTACATATAGAGGCAGGTATGACCTATACATGATAGTTGTTTTTCCATTCAAGAGGATGAATGCTTCAGTTGTGTTTAGGGACATGATAAGTCAAATCATTAATACAGACATGGATCTTATATTTGTTGTTTTTCATGGATGAAATCATGGTTTACTCTAAGACTAATGATGATCATGACAAAAATCATTACATCATCCTGAGTACATATAGATAGAATCATAATGATATTCTTCATGGGTCACTTTATCTTTATGGAAGGTGTGTCACATGGCCTAGAGAAAATTCATAAAAAAATTTGTGATGTAAATCCGAAGATTTTATATATATTTTAGAATCATTGTGTTTTTGGACTATTTTTATTAGTTGGTTATCCATGAATACTCCCAATTGGAATCTCCACATTCAGTCATCACCCAAAAGGGAGTCATGTTTGAATGGATTTGAGCACTATATAATGCATTCAATGATTTCATGATGAATTTTAATACTACAATGATTTTGAACATAATAAGATAAAAGAGAAGTAAAATATATTTTTTGAGTCATCTAGCATTGGTAATAGATAAGTGTTGATGGAGGGGGTCTTTTTGCTGTCAATTAGTCATGACAGATGTGGCCATATAAATGGAATTGCCCTATTCATGATCTCATATTGGATTCAGTGGTTTATGAATTGATGTGTTGGAAGAATTAAATATTTGGAATCTCATTTACTATGTATACTATCATAAAATACTAAATTAATTCTTCTCGTAGTGAGATTTAAAAATATGGAAGTTGATAAAGGTTGGTGATATTTTTTAATTTTACATTGAGTTATCATAAACATTTTGTAAGTGAAGTATTATTGTTGATGCATCGAATAAGAAGAAACTAACATTTGTAATTCATGATTGTAGTTCAAAGTAGAAGACAATGAAATATCTTATTGATATGTATATTTATCTTTAGAAGGACCTATAAAAGTTGACCTTTGTATAATTAATAGCGATGTCCACACATCTATTATGTATATGTAAGTTGTAGTATAAGGATATGGTTTATTTATCCTTAATGGAAATCATGTATGGTATTGAGTCACCTTTTTATAGAACTATATATAGGGATGCAACCATCTATGTCTAGAACTGTGTTTTTGTTCCTACTTTTCTATGTGAGTGTATGGTGTGTGACATTCATTCATTGAATTGGGATGGACACCCTAGTTTGATCAAAATGATCCATGATTATAGTACTTATGTCCCAACACGAAAATAGATATTGTTGGTTTTGTGACATGATGTTACACTATTCAGAACGTATTGGTCAACCAATAATGACATAGTGGTTTAATATAGCAATTAACCACTCTAGAAGGGATCATAGATGATGTTTCCATATAATTCATGGTGGGTATCACAATGTTATCATGGCATAATTACCTGATATTGGTCATTTTTACCAATTGACTAATGTATCAAATTTATTTAATATTTAAGTGACATTCACATTTGACCAGTTCAGTGAATTATATATATGAGAGATAGACCATATTACTGTGGTTTCCCAAATCATTATTTCATATCATGATAAATCTTTTACATCACACATATTAAAAGTCTTGTAGAATGTTCAAGGTAAAAATGTGTTTATAAATATAGCTATCCACCCATATAAATATGGGTAAATTGAGAATACTATCCCACTAGTGGAGGAAATGCATCAAGAATTTATCCTTCAGTTAAGTTGTATATTGAGGAAAGAAATTACACTGGTTTATTTTCCTATAACAATGGTTATCTAGTGACTATTCTCAAAGAACCATATGAAGAATATTATTTTAGGTCTTGAAGATCACCTTCATACTTTATGGAGTTATTTTAGTAATATTTTTTTGGATACTATCATTTGAGTGAGACAATAGAACTGGTTCATGGAACTATAAAACATACGGCTATGGATTGGATTCAAAAGAAGGCATTTTATAAGAAATATCATCGAGCACATGTGGTTATAGTGGGCGGCCACATGATCTATTTTATGTTACCATTATTTGGTCATCATAGTATCCAAATGTAGGAAATATTGGCACCTTAGTTTTTTTAACCTATTGGGATTATTGAAAGGACTATAATTATGTAATATTAATTGAATATTATTGATAGGGAGAGTGAACTTGTTTATTTTTTTCACATTTTATTGGTTTTTATGTATCAACCTTACCCTTCTCATGTGATCAATGATGTTGATTCTAATTTTGAGGATGATGAATGCTTTGATGGGCCTTCTATTTGTGTTTTAGATTGTAGTGAGAATGTTTTATAGGTAATAGATGAAATGTTGGTATGAATGATTTAAAATCATGACTGTATTCAAGAGAAAGCCTTTGAGAAGGATGAAAATATATATAAAATTTGGCCTAATCTTTTTACATTGAATGATTAGTGATTCGTGATAATTTATAGTTTGGATGAACTTTTATAAGGTGAGGAGATTGTAAGGTAATGAAATTTTTGAAGATTCCTTGTTCTTGATTCAGTGTACTATTTTAACAATTTTTTGATCATACATTGGTTTGTTTTTGATTTTGTGTGCTGAGGTGAGATTTTTTCTTTTGTAATTTTTTTTCTAGTTCACAATTGGTTCTTGGATTTTGCAAACCATTTTCCCTCTACCCAAAAACTATACACCCATGGATACAACTATATTGAAGTGATTGGGTATTTTTTTCAAACCATGATCTACTTAAGAGAAGTCGTGTAACCCAAATAGTAGTAGTTCTTAGTTAGGGAATGTTAATTGAAAAACTATGAGACACCGTATATGTAATAATGAACAAATATAATTAAACAACCAAATAATATTTTAAGAATTCCCATACGACCATTTTTTTTCTATAATCACCCCTTCCAAACAAATTATGACTTCGACTTTGGTTTCGGAGGATCATTGAAAGACTCCATGTATATTCAAACTTCCTCTTTTTAAAATTGAAAATCTTATTGAATAATATGTCCTCTCTAATATGAGATTTTATTCCTCTTTTAGATATCTATCACCCGTGTTTCTCTTCCCCAGAGGATAAGGATTAGTCTTCCCCTATTGTTGATGGAGTAGATCTAGAGTTTTATGGATCTTGTTATTTTGGATCTTGGTCACAGGATATGATATTATATCCCCTCCCCAATTGTCAATTATATAATTAAATAACGAATTGATTGTTATGGTTGTGCAAGATATCATAAATGATCTTGAGTGTGGTGGTATCATTGTTAATTCCCATAGACTAGATTAAGATTCTTTGTATGTAATTGTGAAATTTTTCCCATGTTTTAAATTTCATTTTAAATTGAATAGTAAAATAATATACATGTTATTCTAAAATATTTTTATGGTCCTATAAGACCCATTGTTAATATGAGATAATATTTGAAAATTATCTATATAGTGTCATAATAGATTAAAATAATGAATTATGAATTTTAAAATGGATAATATTGTGTTACTGGAATTGAACTATATCCTTTAGTAATGTTTTAAAATCATATTTAAATTTATGTTTGGAGTATCCTTGGAAGGTTAATGTGATAAGGATTATATGATAAAAAATGTTGGTAAATATTTTTCGAATGTCGATCCACAATATTGTATGTTTTTGGTCATTGATGAATGAGTTTTTTAGAGACTACTACTCCAAATACAAATGGGGCCCAGACTACACCAATTAAACCTATTGTATCTTTTGAATTTGAAATATATGTGATTGATCAATTATTAGTGGGATAGGGACCTCTACACAAAATTCTCATTTGGTGCTAGATTGTTCCTCTAGGACAAAACGTAGAAAAATGAAATTGGAAATTTAAATTTTTTGTTGAATCCCATGAAACAGTAAATTTTTATATCCTTTTTTATATGGTACATACTCTATAATGGGAATAAGAATGATTGTTTAGTTCAGTTGTCACCATGAAATTGTGTGTCTGTATGTTTAAGTAAATTTTAATTAAACAAGAAGCCAATATAATTTAATTTATGTTAATATTTATAGAAATGTATAATCTAGTTTATAGTAGATAAGTCATGAGATTCAATTGGTTTTGGCCAACTATGATCAAAAAACACCACATTGAGGCTACCAAATCCATAAACGAATAGGCATCATGAATACATGAAAAATTTAGGGAAAGATACATATGTTAGAAGGCTAATTTGGTTATTTGGATAGAGCAAGGATACGAGTACCCGACATGATTTTTGGACCGGATTTTGACATAATAGTGTTTATATTTTTTTTTTTCATTTGACACATGAATCTTATATGGAATTTCCTATTTACTAATTTGTTTTATGGTCATTTTTCCAATGTTTTGGGTTATTATTTGATCTTAGTCAATAATTATTAATCAATTATTTTACTTATTTATTATTATCAGTTGGATATTTTTTATCTATTTTAATAATTTCAATTTTTGATAAAGAGGTTTTAGTCTCTCTATGATGCATATCATACCCTCTAAACTATTTGGATACCTATTTTATATGGGTAAATGACCATGAGTTATCATAACTAACCAAAATAGTGAACCATCATGTGACATGCGGGATGGAATGTAAAACATTACACATGATATATATATGAGTATGGAAAATCCCCTTCTTATGTCATACACAATATATCTCCTTCCAACAATATACTAGGTTGGTAAACAATAAAATTTAAAAACTATTATATTATAAAATTGTGTAACCTGTATTAACAAATCACTATGTATGAGTTTCATAGAAACATGATAACATTTACGTTTTCCAAAATGAAAAATTCTATCCACTCGAAGTGATCAATTAAACACCATCAATGGAGAGACTAAACACCAAATGTCGTATCCATACAGTGGTAATGGATATAATATATAAATCAACTATGATAAATCATGTAATAAAACTAAAATATCATATTAAATAACTTTAATATAAATGATTAAATATTATCCAAGAGTTGAATGCCAGACCATAATATAATCTATATGTGATAAATAAATAAAAATAAAAAATTCCACCTGATTTCATCCCGATTAGGCTTCTAGATCCATTATTCTCATCTCAATAATACTCCACAAAACCCTTACCCTTTATTGATTAAAATAAAATAATTCTTCACATGTGTTAAGATTCATGCATAGGGAGTCTGTTATATTCCCAAATATGACACTAAAAATGTGTCACTAACATGTGTTCACATTTATAACAAAATTAATCCCTAATAACAATAAATTTTTAAGAATCCAGGAAAAATCAAATACTAAGCATATATATGCCAACCAAGACACCATGGTTCGCAACCATACCTTTTTCATATCGATTATGAAAGGATGTTCAAATAAATTATAATTGATAAAGAACTATTAACAAGGTTTGTTAAATAATAATCATGAACATTAATGATTCATGTAAGAAATATACTCGTTATCCTGAAGAAATACAATTCTAGAATTTCATTTGGTATTATTAAGGCATCAGGTTTCATTGACGACACAAGGATTTCATGATCCTATCTTATTTTTTGATTTACTGTTTCCATCATTATATATCATCACACTCCCCCTCCAAGGGGTAATTATACCAATACGGTCTACCCATTATTAATTCCATGTCAATAACTATATGGAATTGTAATAAAAAAAGGGTATATTTTAACAAAAAATTATGATAGGTAGTCATGAGAATAAGGTTGAAATATATAACAACATTTGATCATTATCAATAATGGGGACATGATACACTATAAAAGATGGCTAAATAAAGTATAATATATTAGAATTACAGGTTGCAAAAATAACCAATATAATATACAAGAAATTATTGAAAATTAGATATAATAACAAAATAAGAATTAAAGAAACAATATTATATAATGCCCTCAAATTTTAAAGAAGTTGGAACAATATTTTTTTTGGTGAAGTACTCTAAACATCCTCAAAGGATCAATCATGAACCGAAATGAATTCCCTTGGAGAAATTTATCATTTGTTCAAGATGACTAACATTTCTAAATGATCATCAATGAAGGGGTTTGAAAATTGGGACCTGACGATATACTATTTCATGAAGGTTATATTATAATAAAAAACCTCACATGTTCCATCTACATGTTTATTTTTGTGATATTTTGATGAAGTGGATGACAATAAATCTTATCTATCTTCCATTCATGTGCGGATCATGAATTCCAATTTTATTTTAAAACTAAAACTACATACAAGGCTAAAAGAATCAATCAAAAAATAAATAAATTAACCAAAAAATAAAACATGAAAATATATCAGGAATATTTATCTAATATTACATACCTAAAAACATCCACCATTCATATTAGATCAATCTATGATTATATGGTATTACTTTGATTAATTAAATCCCAAAATATTCTAGGAATTATACATGACTAAATCATGATATAGAAAGAAAATTAATAAAACCATAAGTGTCCTAAAATATACAGGAATCATATTATGAAGAAAGAGGTTGATCAAGAATAAAACAAAAATAATGGATGTTATTATATAAAATACACTTGTTTTAAATCATAATTCCACATGGATTCAATATAATCATTTTTAGAGGATTGGAAAATGACAAGGAAGGACATCAATGTCTAAAAATTTGATATACAGTCATTTAAAAAAATAATGTGTTAAAAAATACTAAAAAATTATTGTTCATATAGATTTAATATAATCAATTTAATGATTGTTTTTTGGAATGTTTTATTAAATTTTCTCCAAATTATTCTCCCTTTCTTAAATTCAACTGAGACATCATGGTTTTTTCAAATGATATATTAAACAAAAATAAAAAATTTCTTGGAAATAGTTTCATGGTACATGGATTTCAATTTGATTTAATATGGTTTATTATGCTATGCGCCTCATACATGAAATACCCCATCTGCTGCCATTATTTTCATGGTTTGCTAAATAATTTTCCCTGTTTGTTATTGCATGATCAAATCAAGAAACCAAAAATATTTCCCCAAAACTCTCTAAAACCATATATAAACAATTGGAACTAAATATAAAAATAAATTCATAAATTATGTATGAATACAATAATAAATTATCTCATAACATACATGAATCATTTTATAATGATACACAGGTAATGGACCAAACTGCATAATAAATTTTATGCTCGGGGGTGGGGGGGTGATATGATTTGAAAAATCCATATTCGTCTCTACTAACCATAATGATAGATTTTATTATTTATTCTATTTAAAAATTTATATTTATTTAATTAAACTATATACTCATTATTATATATGTAGTCAAATGACGGATGATTTATAAGGAAATAATTTTAGAAAATTGAGAAATATTATCATTCATTATAATTCATTCAATATATAATTTTATTGATTTATAATGAATATTTATTTTTTATTATATTGAAAATTAATTGTATGAGGAATGAATTATACATATGTTAGTTCTAGGTGGGGTTAAGAATTATAAGTCCCTCCGAGGAATCTGTTTGTCTCATGTGACAAATAAGAATGGGTTTCACGTTTTCTATGCCAACCGATATATATATATATATGATATAAGATTATAAATTAATATATTGTCTATACAATTTATTCGTTATGAGACATTCATGTAATATATGATGGAATGTTAAAGAGTCCGTGAATTAATGTATGATGTCCTGTTTGATAGGATTTAATAGTATAAAATATTCCTAGTTTGAGAGACCTTTATGATATATAATATTAATTGGTTAATATTTCTTATTGATATATATATGTGATAGTTGATTATCGGCTATGATGATATAAAATATTTCATGGTTAATATGTCATTAATATGAAATTATGTTTTCTAAAAATATTAAATCCATCATTGGAATTTTTTTTCAAGGTTGTTTTTTTATTATCCAAGTTAGAAATTCATGGTCATGTTATTGATTAATTTTTATATATTTTTTTACACATCCAAGTGAATTTTCCAATATTTTTTCATGATTACTTGAAATATTTGTCTTACATTACATGGAATTTGAGGATACAATTTATTATGATTTATATTCCCAGCATATAATGAAGGGATATTTAATTGATCTGTAGTATAAAATAAAATGAATAAAAATGTTTTTAAAATTTTTATAATATTTGTCTTATGTATATAATTTAATATTGAATTTTTTTTATGAATCTATTCTCTTAAGATTACTAATCAACAATATATATTGAGATGTGATCTCTAGTATCATGTGTTATATATTAAGTTAATCATTTTTACTAGAATATGAAAAAAATGTTTTTATTACAATCAAATTATATGAGTATAAATTTTAAAAATGGAATTAGGTTGAAAATTGTATTTGATGTAAAGGAGTTGGATGAGTATTATGAGTAATATGTATTTTTCATTAATCTTATTGTTTACTATGATAATTCACATCTGATGTGGGATAAAAGTGTTGAATTTATATTAAAATACTGGTATTTTATTCAAATATGTATTAAATTTAAAAAATACAACATTCATATAAATTGAATGATAACTAAAAAATATAAATTATTATTTTACATATAATTTTTTTAAAGGTGTGTAATAGAACGTAAAATGTTCTACCCATAAATACAAATGGTATTATTATTACATCCCTTGGATTTTGTTTTGTTATGATTATTTTTCAAGGAGCGATCATGATATTATATAAGAAGATTATGTAATTACTATAATGACCAGGATACACTATTCGACTTATATATCATTGAGATAGTACTGTAAGAAGGACCAGGGGAGGAATGATGAGTAATTAAGGAATATTAGGAATACAAATGGTAACTCGGTGGTGGTGAAATTGAAATAAAATGAGAAGGTATTTTGAGTTCATGATTGAGACTTTGTATTAATAAATATGGATATATGGTTAAAAAACTACTATATTTTTTTTGGAATATTCATAAAAGGATTGTGAAATATGAAAAAAAATAAACTAATAGTTTTCTTTGGTAACAACCACATATTAATACCTACAAGACCATTATTAAATGGTGGATTCTGATATATATATTTCACTGGAAATGATTTGTATTCATCTTCGACTATTATACCATTGTAAAATTCAATATTGGATTTTAAAATTATGGTATCATGGAGTACTACGGAATATTAAAATATTGTGTGTGGTGACATCATCATATCACTAGAAATGATACAAGATGGTAAATGAATATTGATTTCCTATGGTGGAGATACAAGGTTTATAATATGCTATCCAATATCAAAATTTGATTAGATATTATTTTAATCGATCTTCAATTATATAGTTAAATAAAATAGTTTAAATATGATAAATAAAATACGATTACATTATAAATCAATTATAATGGAACACCACATGTAATATAATGAAAATAATAATGATATCATTACTAGAGTCCTAGGATATCTCTAATGTATGTTTGGAAAACAAATAATTTTATCACTATCAAAAAATTAACAAGTATTATGGATTAAGGGAAGTAGACATATCACAGATTGTGATAAGGATATATTTCCTAGGGAAATATTTTGGAAATTAAAATATCCAAATTCATATTCAATGAATAATGAAACAATATATATATAAATATATCATCATTTATGACATGGGATATCACATATTGAGTTTATTTGGGTGTAAATTATTATAGGAAAATCAATATTTGAGCCATTTTTTCCTTGTTGGAAATGAATCATTAAATTTACCATTGATATAATACTGAAAGGAACAATAAATTATTGATGATTGTTGGATACATATTAAGTATTCATGTTGTGATGAAAATAAAAAGTTCTATTATATTATACCCCTATTATTAGATCATTGTATGAATTTTTAATCTATTCTTTTAATATTATATAAATCAATGGGTATATAAAATATGAGGAGACATGTGAATAAAATTTTATTTGATGATGTGATGATCAATATTCAACGATCATACAATGGGATTAATTATTTAAATAATAAGGTATTTAAAGGAATTCGAATATATGAGAGTAAATTTAGAAATGGATCGTGAATAATGGACATCTTATAGTTTTTTATAATGATATATAGTTGTTGAGTGATATATGGATGAATATAATCCATACCCCATATATATATATACGTAAATGATTGTTTAACTAAAAATGTTTCCATTCAGGGTAATTTTTTTCAACGATATGTGGTGAATATTAATGTGAAGAATAAATAAATAACAAACAAAAAATGTTTAATATGAATACATAATCAACTAATTTTGTGGGTGCAATATACATTTTTTACATTCATAATTCATTATTTTATGAAATATTTATTTTAGTATTGATGAAACAACACATTGGTAGAGAAGTATATAATGAAAACGATAGTAACATAGGAAATAATTGATACTCTACAATTATTTAATCAATATGTTTTATCTAATGATATTGGTATAATATTATTTTACTACTCACATACATTGGATATATTTTCCCACCATTAGGAAATCATGGAATATAATTATGCATGTGTGTGTATTTATTGGATTATGATTCTACGAAATCTGAGTTCATAGTTATGAAAATTACATAAATGAGAATATTTATAGATTTAATATGTGAATCTTAAATTTTAGATTCAAAATTTATTTATTTCAGATATTTAGAGAATATATTCTGATCACATATTTCCCAAATTATTGACAGCATCACAAGGTATATATAACAAGACAATGTACCACATAAAAAAGTAATGAACAAAAATTTAAGATATGATATATGTACACTTGAAAAGTATAGGATTAGACTATAAAATGTATTTATCCACTCATGATATAACAATTATCAATAATGAAAAAAATGAAAAAGTTGTGTATTTTAAAAGAATACAACAAAATATTATGGGTCATTACAAGAAATCATGAAAAAAATATGAATACCTGTAGTCTAATACCAATAAAAATAAGGTTTATGATTATAAATATTATTTTATAACTCTATTATACGTAATATAACTCTATATATCCATAATTCAATAAAAAAATTTATTATTGTGGAAATCTGAAAATTATTATCAGAGATGATCCTTTTGAAACACACACTATGTTTGTTGAATTATATTGCAATAATTATCATTGTATTATTTTTAATAATATTTTCAACAATATTAATATTTACCCAATACTAAAATTATTTCATCATTAATTCCTTATTAATTGATTTTATATGATACTCTATACTCTTACAATTACTAGTAGAATATGTAACTGATAAAATAATTTGAACACCAATTCCACATATAACAATAATACCTTAGAATTTTGGTAGGATATACCATAGAATAATATATTTTAAAACTCTTTTATTATATCATTATATTTGTTGAATAGAAAATGTTTATGTAGTCGTGAAACCCCTATGGATTATAGTCTGGTTTTTACACATTATACCACAAAAACCATGTCACCAAAGGCCATTAAAAAAATGACAACGTTAAAATACATAAATGAATAAAATTTTAATGGGTGATTCTATATACAACATTTATGTTCACTTGTTTTCTTTTAATTATATATGCTAGATAACAACTCTTTCTTTGCATTACATGTCCATAAATTTCCTGTAACATCAATGATACGGATGCCACTTTAAGGTGCCCTGTACAAATTTAACCACATGGCCCCAAGGGAATTTCCAAAAATGCTAAAGGCTAAAAATAAAACTAATCTGATCTTATAGCATACAAAGGATGATAAAATATGTCACAACCTCATGTATGACATCCAAAAAAGGATACACTAGAGTAATAAAAAATACACTTACCAAGAGTTCAAAATTAACAAAAGAGAGATATAATCAACACATGCCTCAACATGGCCTAATGCTCACCTTCTCCCAATAGTAATTCAAGTACCTTTTGAAGAATTTACCCTTACCGAAATCTGCAAAAATATAATCTATTTGGTCTAAAAAAATGAACCAAATAGGATGTGATAGTAAATTCTAGTATCAAACCACCAAATATTTGTGACATTTTATTAATGAATATAAATAATAGGTAGTGCATATTAAGGACAATGGTGTGTTAGGATGTACTCCAATGTAAAAATTCCTTCCAACACCATTTTTTCATTTATATGAATTTCATGTTCAAGTTTTAATGGAATGACAATAAATTATATAATATTTGGAATCCAGACAATGCACGAAAATCACACTGTATATAAAATTAAAAAAATCATTAGAAAACTATCTAAACAAGGAAGTGAAGACTGAATCAAAACATGTCCCTTGTCTTGGAAGAAACATCACAAGACATTTATATAAAATATTAATTTTATAATATGATCCCTTCCTTGACATTAATAAGATGTAATTCAGGGGTCACTATAGGTGAAATTATACATGCAACCTATAAGACCATCCTGGGGAACCTCTCAAAAAACCCAATATCACTATAGGTGAAAACCTAACAACATCTTACATGCTTGACCCTATGAACCTCTCTTGAATCTTGGTATCACTCTATGTGATATATATCTCCATGTTAACTATGAGAGTTACTAGAGGTCATAGAAGGAATCCCCATGTGTAACTCATGAAATGTAAGAAATCCGATATTGTTTATCAGTGGAATCACTCCAAAATCCATGTATCGTTATAAAAAAATATTTAATGAATCCCTATGCCCAACCACTACACCATTTTTGTACTCATTGCATGAACATATTAGTTATACCATCATCATAATCCATTTAAACTTTATTACTCTCATGGGTAATAAAAAGAATGGGAAACACATGTTATATAAATTATTAATGTTCTTTAACAATAAAAGACACAGATGGTCAATTATTATAACAAGAAACACATGTGAATTACTCTATTAAATGATTTAAACAATATTAAATCACATGTGAAAAACTCATATAACAATCATATCATGAAATTCAAACTATCCACTTGCGTAATAATCAAATATCTCATGTGGGAAAAACATTTATATAACCAATTTATTTACAAACAACCCATTGTAGGGAAATAAAAGGCATTCCCATGGGAATACAATTCCAAATTCCCATAATTGGTCATATGAGGGAAAATTCACCCATTATGTGGCCCTAAATCAACATAAACATTCCTAACATGCTTCAAATCTATTAATCAACTAACTAAAAAATGATTGGAAATATAAATTGGAAATATTCATTTAAGGTGAAAACCAAAAAATGTGTGCGTGCCACTCTAGAATATGAAATCAACTTGTCAATTGTTGAATGTAACAGGGCCACCAACCTAATACTTGTACGACACACTGTATTTGGTGTTGAACCCTAATTTCAACTATAATGTATTAGATATATAAAAACACAATAAAATAGAAACCACAAATAAATACATTAAATGTGTATGTAAAAAAGAATAGCTCAAGTGTAATCGAGATCATACCTATTAGGTTCCAAATCATCCAAAAATGATCAAAATGGTTTTCAGATGACCAAACAGGAATAGAAACATCATTCAATGTTGTTCGTTCTTAAACCCAATAGTCTCTCTATATAATAATAATAATAAATGAGGCCACTAACCATTATAATAAAAAAGAAACGTAAACATTGAGTTCATAAGAATACACAATATGTATATTCCATTTTCTTTCTCCTCCTTACAACATGACATAAACATCCTAAATAGGAATAAGGAAATATATAAACAACACATACTCAAATTTCATGGCGTGTAACCCTTAGTCACATTGTGAAATAGTCTTGCATTCATCCCTTAACCTATTTCTCTCCAATTTAATTAAATATAAACTAAAAAGACAATATCCCTACCTCAAAGGAAGAACAAGGTTCATACAAACATAAACCCTTAAAGAAATATGTCTATGAATTTCACTTCCAATGGTGCTACAAAAATATCAATTAACTACACTAGACACAATGATCATACATTAGACTCCCTCTACCAGGTCTCGTATGACACTCAGTCGTGCTTCTATAGCACCTGTACTAATGGAACAAAATGGTAATGGAGAACCTTCATGCTAAGATCCACAATTCAAATAGGATTCTCATAAAAATAGTCATCTACCTTTAACTCAACATAGATGTGTTGAAAAGAATGTGATGGTTCTAACAAGATATATCATAACTGAGAAATGTGGAAGTTGTTGTGCATATCCCATAACCTATGAGGAATTTTCAACCAACAGACAATCGAATCGACCCTTTCAAGATTCTCAAATGACATAATGTATCTCTATAAAAATATTCCATGTCTCCTAATCCTATTGTTTCCCTACATCATTGAAACATGTAGGAAAAAATGATTCCTTCCCTCAAACTCTATAGGTCATCTTTAGAGATTAGTATAAAATTTTTGACAATATTATGTATTATCCATCAACTTCCTAATCAACTCAACATGTTCAGTGGCCTCCTTGACAAGATGAGGTCCCAATTTATCTTCCTCTCCTACCATAAGACAATATATGGGTGTTTGACATAGTCTACTATACAAAGCCTCATATGAAAATATGTGAATAGTATTTTGAAATCTATAGTTATAGGAAATATCCAATAGGGGTATGTGTCTCCCCAAATAACCCAATAAATAGATGACGCATGCCCGCAACATGTCCCCCGACCCATAAATTCTGTGTCGTGACATGTCATATATTTTTTAGGTGGTAAGCATTTCTCAAAAGCACTATTCAACAAAATTTCCACTATTAAACTTTCTAGAAACAATATGTAATCCAGGGTTCCCTGTCTAAAATGATTTAATGCAGAACCCTATGTAGTAGTATGATCTCTGAATATACAACCTCCCAAGATCATCAACAATATAGGTTACCTTGATCTCTGTGAATTGTGTAGCCTTCAAGAGATTATCAATTACAAACCACATTAAATCATTACCTTGAGGTGAACTCTGTAAACCCATCATGAAATATCTAGTGTCATCATTCATTTTCCACTCATGAATGGGTATCTACTATAAATTTTTGGATGGTCGTTGGTGTTCCTCCTTCACCTGTGATAGGTGGAGAACATCATTAAAATACTCTATAAATTTAATTTCATATATTTACCCCAATACTAATGATGTAAATCCTAGTATATCTTATTGGTACATGTACATAGTTCCCATACAGAGGATTGAAAATATCCTATTAGCTCTTCACACAAGTCTTTTGAATCCAAAATGTCACCATGTAAACATAGAACCTTATCATCACATATGGTCTAACAAGGATGAGGGTCATCACCTTCTATATTATCCCATTTAAATAAAACTAAATAATCTGATATGTATCTCAACCTCAATATATCAAGTAGGGTAGTGGTAATAATTAATGATGAAATAAAATTAAATCCACTTATATCGTGAACCTCTAAATGCATCTTAGAGAATAAATCTATAAGATTCCTCTCAATACTATAATGTTGTACTGAATGTATCTGAGTACTCCTACTTAGTGTTGGAACCTCTGCATTTCCTTTAATAGACATGTAGGTAAGGTCGATAACAAAACCCAGAAGGTATTCCACCAACCTTCATTATCTCTTATTCAGACCACATTGAGTAAATATATATTTTGATATTTTCAAGTTAGTGTACACCACAAAAAACTCCCTTTGTATGTAATGTCTCCAACAATGTAATGCTTGAATAATCACACCTAAATTGAGATCATGCATCAGGTAAATATTCTCTGGAGTCCTTAAACGCCATGATATGTACATGAGGACTAGTTTCCCATCCATAATAACTACTCCATGACTGATACTTGATGACTTGTAGTACACTGGATAACTCATTAAAAGCTCTAGAATAATCAATATCAGTGTTGAAGTCAACCACCATTTCAGATCATGAAAGGCAACATCGTAGGAATCATTCCCATCACACTTCAAACTCTTTTTAGCTACACACATGTACAACACTTATATTATTGAGATGTACTATATAATATAGTTGCAGTAACTATCTAGAACTAAGAAACTCTATATTTCAATGATGTTATTGGGATGGTCCTATAAAACTAGTTTTATAACCTCTCGGGATCCACTAATACTCATATCTCTATGTTGATGTGACCCATGAAGTGAATATAATACATTCAGAAGTGGATCATTATTATCATAACATATAACTAATTATCTATCAGTGTACTAAATACAATATCAATAAGTGTGAGATGGTCCTGACGATTGTTATAACACACAATGAAATCATCCATGAAAACCACTACCAATGAATCAAGATAATGATGGAAGACTGTGTTCATCAATTCAATAATGTCATATGACATATTTATGTGACCAAATGACATGAACAAGGACTTATATAGGCTATAACATATCATAAAGGCTATTATATGTTGGTCTGAATTTTTAACACGCAAATGTTGATAACCTGATCTCAAATCGTTCATATAGAATACCAAAACAACAAATACATAATTGAAGGGATCAACTATTCGCATAATAAGATACTTGATAAAAACCATAAAATGGTTCAATTTCTAGTTTTAAACACATATTGTGAGAATATCATCCTCTTTTTTTTCAAAAGGATTGGTTAACCCCACTTAGATGTATTGGGATGGAGGAAACACTTAGCCCAAAATTCTCTAGCTGCCTCTTGAGATCCTGTAACACCATTATAGCCATCCCATAAAGAGTAACAGATACCAATGTAGCTCATAGAACAAGCTCAACAGATAACTCTACCTCCCTCACTAATGGAAGGCCTAATATTTCATCATGAAATACTTCCCAAAAATGATCAATTATAGGTGGAGACTCTATCGGATGTGATCCCTGATCATCCAAATATATATTCGTAATCTGTAATATCTTCCCACCCAACCCAGGATTAATGGCTCCTGCTCAGCTCTCCTATACAACCCATTCACCCTTGTGCATAAATGATCCTCTATCTGGTGACATAAAACTCACCCAATAGTGATTGAAATTGAAAATGACTTAAAAAGAGTGTAAAAATACCATTTAGAGAATGATATCTAATCTTGACATTTCTAAGATGATGAGGTCCCATAAAAAGTTGCTGATCCAAAACTCTAGGAGGAACTCTCTGCACTGACGCACTCATTCATTTTTAATCCCTAAGGAAGTGTCTTGCATCATTACGTAATTAAAAGTAAAAACATAGATCCCATGTATCACCACAATGGGCGCATATAGAAAACAATGTAAATCTTCTATATTAAAAAACTGATGAAGTTAAAAATAAGTCAAATATAATTGTAACTCCGGTAGTATTTGATCTGGTATCATGCTCTTACTGGGTCTGCTTCATTGAAAATGTTTGACCTATATTGTTGCCTAGTGTCACTACCTGCATATGCTGTGGTAATCCACCCTACTACCTCATATACCATGGGTTTTGGATACTATGACCATAACACAAACCTTGCCTTGATTATCCTGGCGTATTCTAGTTCTTGGATTGGTGAGATGTTGCAAACCCTACTTCTGAACGTGGAGTCCGTGGAGACCTGCTCTCAATATCTACTAGTGGAAACATGTATCAAAGAAACTGAATGTGTCCCATATCACTGCAATATTGGCACATGACTGGGGAATGGGATCACTGTGTCCTCATTTTTCCAATCCAACTTAACAGATAGTACCTCACTTGGCTACATTTATATATATTCTAACTACTATTTTCAACATGAAAAATCTGCAGATGACTAATATTACTATCGGTCAAGAAAGTACCAAATTCGAATTCAGAAACACCGTAGCTCGTACATTCAAATACTCTATGATTATGATTGGTAATCACTACATTATTTACAATAGAATATATATAATTAATCTTATAGACATTCATCTATGATCTTATGTCGAACCTAAGACCATCCATGATTCATCTAGCCTTACATATATATTCACACATTAGAATAGGTGCAAAATGTTGGAGCTCAATAAAATGGTCCATGTAGTCCATCACTAATAAAGTGCACTACTCTAGATGAATGAATTCTCTTTTAATATCACCTTGCATTGTCATGGGATATAAATAATAATAGAATATTTTTAGAAAATATTTCCTTTCCATATCTTGATGAAGCTCATCCTGAGTGTTAAAATCCAAAAATATCTTATAAGAATCACACATCATATTCATCATGAGATTTACCCTCCAAATGGGAGGTGTCTCTATATGATCAAATAACCTAATTAGGGACTCTGTCCACATGTCCACATATTATTTCCCCCTATCATCTAAACCAATGTGTGGATGTTGCTTCTAGAAGACTCATTTCAGTTCTTCCATTAGTGTGGAAGGATAGAGTGAAACCTAGAAGGATTGAATGAATTTCATAAAACATTCATGGAACAATTCATCAGAACATATGTCCTATAAAAAATTTCTCTCAACTAGAATGACTTGAGCATCCAAGGGTAGGCCATTTCATACCACCTCCATGGTATGATTGTCTTATTTTTTTGGAATATTGTTAGAGGTCGACATAGATTTATGAATCTATAAGGTCAATCACACACCTTAGTTACAAATCCTGAGCAAAGTTCGCAATTAATGAGTTTAAGAACTAAATAGGAGACGAAAACCAACCATTGATACAAATTGAGGAGTGCACGACTTGTATAAACCATAGATGATGTGGACCCTCAAACTACTTCATGGGTTTGTACATTAGCTGGCCTTGGCATATATACCCCAATGATACACAATGTGTTTGACTGATATATATAGTTTACTCGATTATCCCATCTAGGAAGTGTACTTTTACAACTCGAGACCACATAGGTTCTACCTAAGTGAAACTGCATAGTGTGTACCAAATGTATTCCATCAAATAAATTTCCAAGATCATTATTCCATGTTTTTTTCTCACATGGCATGACACATGGTCAGATACCATGCAACATTTACTCAGAGAACACTACACATACATAAAAATAATATTTTCCTGTTGAACAGATGTACGCATGGAGTGTGTAAATAGCATCACATGTTGGGTTATTTTGGTTTCCAAGAAATAATCCTCCAAAAAATCCATAGTAACCCCATTTTTTATAGGGAAACCAATGCTATACAAAATTCCAATCCAATGTATCCCATAATCCTAACGAATAAATTCTTCGAATCCACATATTACATATTTAAACATAATTTTATTTAAATTTTCCACATTTCCACCAAATTATGATCCAAGAGGAACCATACACCATTGGGAAAAAACCATTCCCTTCATCTATAGAAAATTATAACATGATTCAATACAAGGAAGAAACATGATCCAACATATTCCCATTCAAGAGGGCCCATTCACCTCAGGGACCAAAGTTTAAAATCCATCCAATTCGAACTGTATCACATACCAATTCACCTTTCACAAAACCAAGAATATTTATCACTATATCTATCACAATGACAAGCAATTAGTAACGGACTCCAAATAGCATGCCACGATTGCATGGAATATGACTTGTAATAATTTTCTATATGATTTATTATCTGTAATACCATCATATCATCAGGTTGAAACAAAATAGAACAATAATGATATCAATAAAAACAACAAAATACATGTGTGTCTCCTAATGGTGAAATTGAATCAATACTAACAGCTCAAAATGAAAAAAAAACGCAGTTCAATTCAATTTAATTTGGAGTTTCCATATATTCGAGGTAACTACTCTTAGGATCAACTTTTTACCAAATCCATTTGAAAATTTATTTCTTTTAATAGTCACACAATAATATAGATAACTAGAATGTAAAATTCATTTGATACCACTTTGTAACACCCCTGATCTGGATGCCACATTATGGTTCCCCATACTGGATTTTCCACATGGCCTCAAGGAAATTTCCTCAAATGACAGAGGCTACTAACTAGTAGTGTGGGAATTTTTGTGATAGTGTGGAAACTATAACCTCTTTGTATGCATGTGAAACAATGGATAAAAAATTAAAATTCAATTGCAGATGTAGTAATACGATAAAAGAAAAAAAGAAACATATGACTGATAAGAAATATTATCTAATGTAAGAACATACAAGGGATGATTCTCAAAGTCACATGTTCAAAAAAATAGAGAAAATAGGATATTATATAGTAATATAAATACAAGTACCAAATGTGAAAAATAAAATGAAATTAGCATAGAAGAATCTGGACCCTCTACTTTAACTAATTTTATCTTTCTACTATTAAAAAATCAATTACATGTAGAAGGGTTATTACCATTATAATCACCTGAAACAATATATTATTTTTAGGACAAAAAACATGACCTAAATAGGGTGTGTTACTAAATCCTAGTAGGAAACCACCAATGATTTTTTCCAACCCTTCAATGAATATATAAAATATGTATTTTAGGTTAATGAAAGATGTAAGCTAGGAATTACAAAAAAGTAAATTTTCCTACAATAAGTGGGTTTCATTTTCATTTATTTCATGTTCATTAATTAATTTAACTACATTAAATTATATAAGTCTTGGGATTTGTTCTATGCCAAAAAACCCCTGAGTAAAAGATATCAAAACATATCATTCAGATGACTATTTGAACAAGGTTGTGAATACTAAATGCATGCTTTTTCTTTGTCTTGGAAGATGCACCATATGTCATTTCCGTTAAATATTCAATTTAAATTCTATGGCCATTCATGACCGTACTATGTTTGAAAATAATATTTCACAGCATGTAAAATTTTATCATCAAACTATTGGCATGTCATGAAGATCCTTTTAAGAAACCTGGTATCACTCTAGGTACAAACCTACCGCAATCATACAAGCATGTCTAAACAAACCAATCTGGAATCCCAAAATCATTATAGGTGTATAATAAGTCTATTTTCACTATACTTGTTTAAAAAGGTTCTATAAGGAAGACACTTGTATCACTCATGATATTTAACCAATCCAATATAGTCTCTCAATTGTTTCCATTAATGATCCATGTTTCACTCAGGAAAATATGTAAATACTCCATGATCCTAACCACTACACCCATAGATCTCTCACAACATGAACATAATAGTATTACTAACCCCATAGGGCTTGGACAATTGATTAATCACATTGGTAAAACACATTAAAAGAAACACAAGAAATTTTAATTTTTTTAGATCTTTATAAATAAGAAACTAATCTAGTAAATTCATATAAAAAAACACAAGTAAATAATCATATTACATGGTTTAGACAACATTAACATGCATAAGAAAAATTCATATAACATTCATATCATGAAATTTAAACAATAACAAGAATTATCCATATAATATATCACATGGGAAAACAAAATATATAACCAATTTATATTCAAACATCCCATTGTTGGAAAATTAAACACATGACCTTTTTCATAGAAGTTCAAATGGGTATACATGGTTATCCAAGGGGAAACATACCCATGATGTGGCCATAATTAAAGGTAAAACCACTTACATGAATCAAATCACATAATCAGTTACTTAAACAATGATAATAAATTGATATTGGAAGCATTCATTCAAGGAGGCTGCCCCAAAATGGCTGTGTAGCACCCAAACATGTAAAATCGATTCGAAAATAAGAAAATGAAAAAAAACCACCTACCATGTACCCTTATGTCTCGCTTCTTACTGCATCAACCTATATTTATACCTAGAACATATTATATTATAAATATCAGTATAAACTACAATCATTTGAATATTAGGTTGAGAGGATAAATCATGATGAACATATCAATATGAACTGAGAGCTTAACTGTTTTGTTTTATCAATTTTGATGGCGATCAAATTAGTGTATAGATGATAAAACATGAGTAGAAACAATTTTTGGAACTACTGGATTGTAATCCCAACAATCCCTCCATCCAAAAAATGAATAAACAATGTTACTACCAATTTTAACAATATATTTAAGTACCCACTATATAATTTATAATACACAATGTTTATATTATAGTTTTTCTCTCATCCTGCCAACATGCCTTACATGTAATAAAATGGCATGTCGACATCAATTCATGGTGTAAACTAGGATTACATAGTGTGTAACCATTACTCACATTGTTCCATAGTCATTTATTTAGTAATTTTCCACTATATCTAAAATGATCTCAATCATAAACTGAATATAAAAGATACATAGCTAAAAGGAAGAAACATGTTCTTACATTTCAAATGGTTAGTATAGACTTCATATTTATATTCTATAATATATTCAACTCATATTTGTAGAATTATAAATTTATTAACATAATAAAAAATAATTAATTTGTTATATTCTAAAATATTTAATAATAAAATAAAGCATGTATTTATATTCCTTCCCAATTAAATAGCATGACTCATCCATTTATCAATTCCATCATATCATCATCAAAATATTTACAAACACCTTCATTGAATGATAAATGAATAATTGAATATTTCATTATAACATTTTTTTAGTTATCAATCTAAATAACACTTATAATTTAATGAAATTTTATTCAATTGAAAATTTTTATATAATTTTTAATCAATAATAATCAATTTGAAAAATATATGTAATAAATAATATAATGTATATATAACCAATGATATGAAATTACATATATTCTATAAACCCCATGAATGAATCACAATATATAATTATCAATATTAAAAATAATTTATCATTTGTTCGCTATGATTCTCTATTGTGGGTTATCATATATTCATAAGGATCTAAAAACAAAAATTTTATTTTCAAATTTAAACTATGTTCAGTTGACATATTAATTAAACTATTTGTAAAAATACAACATCAAAATATTGTAAAAAAATTATACTTCAGGTACATATACTATAAAAAGAAAATTTTGGAATGACTTATTATGTTGAAATATTTTGGTCACAAAAAAATTTCATTCTCTGGAGTAATAATATCGAACAAAGTGAGAAAGTTATTAATTGTCCAATTAGATTATGAGAACGAAATAGGTAAACTCAAATCTTTTTGGGGGAATATATGAGTAAAAATTCATGAAGAGTTTTATATATGTTACTCAATTTTTATATCAATACATATATGGGTATACTTATTTAAGTATTTGAGTGATATATCTAGATAGTCGATGTATATATTCCAATCAGTGATGGCTATGTAGATTTTCGGTTATTCATCATCCTAGGGAACCATACCCAGTTATATTATAAGAGAAATGAGTTATTGGAATCACAATCTCCCAAAATTCCAATCTAATGGTAGAGAAGGAACAACATAAAAATCAAAAAATACATAAAATGTTGTTTGCATACACCAAGATAATTGATAAAATTACATCTTCTATTATTAGTTTTCTAATGCATCCCTTGAGTTCTCGCTATGTATGATTCAATAATGAAGACTTATTTCATATATAAAGACTCCAATATACTTTAACAACAATCTCCATATCATTATTTTACTATTAACAAAATATATAAAAAAATTATGAAAAAAATTATGACTAATAGTATATACTTGTTTCATGAGGAATATTAATATAGAATTGATCAATAAAACCTATATGAATATTAGTACAATATCCAAACATACTAAAACAAGATATAATTACAATGAACTACAATATTCCCATCATGTGTGTTGGTTATCCTCTAATTATGGTATGAGTTTTAGATTTAACTCCATAGATAATGATGGGTGATAATGTATAGAGTTGTATAAAAATGGAATATATGTTATAATAGAGGTTTCTCTAGAATGGTGAAAGAGGTAAGACATCCCAAACATCTCCAATAATAGGGTTGAATTCATATTTTCCCATATAAAATCCCTAATTTAATGGATATAATCCATGAAGTAATATCTCCAAATTTTTTGAAATATTAGAGATAAATATAAATTCTCTCTAATATTTTAAGTGGAACAAGAACTTATTGATCTTGAAATAAATACTTCTATGTGTATTCAAAAAACATATTTCCCAATTTGGGAAATTGGAATGTTCATAGACTCTTCGTCTTTTATATTCTTCCATATTATTTTTAATAGTATATCCATTTATTAAATGTTATGTTGAATTCCCTCATAGATATGGAACTATTATTCAGGTTCAAGGGTCACCTAATTTTGTTCTAGGGTATAGGAAGTATGTGGACATGTTAAAATGAAACAATAAAACATTAGTTCCTAAGCATCAATTAGCAAGACCTGATGCTATATAGAAGGAATATGTTACTTTGAAGATGAAATATATAGATTTTGAGGATGAGAATCCTTTTAAGGATCCCATGCATCAATTTAATCATGATATATCTATTGGAGATGAAAATATTACATTATATGTATATATCATAAGGGCAGGGTATGTGATCATTAGATATGCATCAGCTCCCCCATAGAAAATTTGTTACATTTCAATACATTGGATTTTATTATTATGAATTTTATGTACTCATATATTTTAATAATACACATAATACCTCAGGATATTTCAATGAATAAAAATCAATAGATACAGGTTATACGAATTTTGAGTAACCATTTTGTAGTGACTTCATTCCCCATGTTATTCTTACACAACTCACTAATCTTCCATTAAATCATACCATTAATTTGTTTCATACATATTCCACACCAAATCAATAAAAAAAATTTAAATAACATCAAAATAAAAATATCACTATTATTGCCTGAAATATATATTGGAAAATTATATTTTCAATAATGATCAATAATCAATTATTTAAATGTGTAAAATTTTATGAATTGAATTCGTATTCAAAACAATATCAATATGACTAGTTTTAACATATTTAAAAAAACAATTAAAATTTATTTAGATATGTCAAAAATATTATTGAAAATATATGAAAATAATTAATAAACCAAATTCTCCCAAGCATGATCCTTACCTTACCTCGTTTAAGACTTCCCAAAAAATATATCTATAATAATTTATTTTAAATGATGTTCAAATCCAAATTCAGAACATTTTAACTCTAATTAAAATATTTGAATTTAGTTGTGGAAATAATGAACCATGTCAAATACCCTTAAGTAATGTTCATTATCTCACTTTACAATTTCATGTATTAATTGATTCAACGTTATGCACCATCTGGCTAAATTTTTTTGCATCTTGGTCAAATGAGTTAAACATTCACCTTCTATTTATAACACCCAAAAACTATGAACACATCTCATATTTAATATCCATGATATGTGAAATTCACATATTAAGGATTTTAGTGGTAGTAATATGAAATTATGGGATTCTAATAAGTAATAACACCTATTAAGGTCAGTGATATCTAGGATGTGAAATTTATGTGGGAAATCCATATCATTTATTTCCCTTTACTGTTTACTAATGGATTATAATTTTTATAAACACTCCCTTATTCCATACAAATATAATTCAATTTTTAATCCAAATTCTTATCACTAATAAAATTCATATCTTTTATCCATATTTTTTTAGGGTGACCCAATGAAGATCCACTCGAATTTAATTAAAATAATCCAGTCCTGCATACCTTCATTAATACATATTATACATTGCGAATTTGGATTCTACAATGGCACATATTATAAACCATCAATTATCAATTCATTCAAAAAATATATTCAAATACATTATGAGGATTAATTATTCTAGAGTATTATTATATATAAATTTCAATAATATTCAATTAAAATATAAAATACACAACACAGCCCCCCCCCCCCCCACATCCTTGTGAGTTCATGATAAAATAATTCAAAAGAAATGGGATAAAAAATTTTATTTAAATAATAAATTTTTTATAAACAATTTATGTGATAGTAGATAACCCCTTCCAATGTGGCTTCTAATATGGAATTTAGTGACTGATTTTAATCTCAAATTCTTATTCTGTTTTCATCTAATGAATTATAGAAAATTTCCAAAAAAAAATTAATTATAGTAATATTAGAAATATATTAAAAATAAAATAACCTAATACAGTGAAAAAGAAGAAAATTAAATGTTTATGGATTGGGATTCCTCCCAATAAAAACAAGAATTACATTCACTGCATAATGTTATCATTCATGTACTCAACCATAGTTCCATTTAAAATGGTTCCTTTTTTGTGGGAACCAAGATAGTTCTTCCCTTATTGATTTTTCTTGAATAATTTGTGCCTAATATTTTTTTATTTTCATACTTACGATTTCATCATGTGATAATAGTATATGAATATGACATTACTCTTTATTTTAGACACTTTTAACTTCCATATATAAATTTGCTATACCATTCATAAACATCTATACATGTCATGGTTTGTACAGTTTTTCATTTTTTTGAAAAAATATTGAATCAACAAATTTTTTATCACCTCATGTAATATTCGTAGATTCCACTTGTGAAACATTTATTAGAGTATAATTTTCCAATTTTATTAAATATTAATGCTTTACATGGATCAAGAATTTAGGATTGATGAACATTGTGAACATTATAAGGTATTTACAACAGTATATTAATTATTATAAATGTTTCACAAATATATCCGACCCCTTAAAAAACATTAAACATAACAATGGTATAATATTCATCTTTTATTTCAATTTTAGAAGGATGTATCAAATTTTAGTCTTCAATTACATCTAATTTAATTTTTTTCTTTATAAAATCATTCATTGATTAATTAGATTTGGATCATTATTTAACTTTTTCATTATCATTATCAATATCCTAATGTTTTTTTCCGAAACTTATTTCCAATTTAATAAGTAGATATTTATGAAACATTAAATAGGAGGAATTTTAGCTTTTGTTGGATTAATCCACAGATACCATTACTAGTATTTCATGTTTGTACCTTAATTTAAACATAAAATAATTATATACATGACTGAGTGTACGTAGATATTTTATCAATTTTTTAATCTATCACAAATATATATATATATATTCATTTAGGTAACATTGATGTTGGTCTTCGTATTTTTGACAAATGTTTCCTTCATTTATTCACTTATAGAGACATTTCCCACAATTCCATAAAGATGGTCCTCAACAATAATTGTCCTATTTTACATATCTTATGATGTTTGAGATTATTTCTCATAAATTCCAATGATAGTACACTATACCAATACGTTATAATAATAAATTATATAATTAAAAATTTCATGTTGATAAAATATAATGATATGATCTTGATTATATAAATGTTGTTGATGTTGTATTTAAAAATCATTATTATTCTAAAAAATAATTAGAAAAAATATGTTTAGATTCCCTTTTATACTATATTTTTAATATATTTTATGATATCTTGATATTTTATAGATGTGAGAATTTTTTCCAAAAAAAATTAGAATAATTTGTATTTTAAATGGTGTATTCTTCATTATATGATATAAATTTTTATCTTGATCTCTTTGTTTATTTATCCATGAAATTTAATTTTGAATCTCCCCTGAAGCATTGATTTCATTGACTTGAATGATTCTTAATCATGTATGGGGAATTTAAATATATTATCATACACGTTTTATATTACAATTTATTTTTAATGGACACTAAAATTATTTCAATTTTATAGTAATTTGATTTTGTCCAATTCTATCTAAGTGGATAACACTACAACTACTTCCATTATGTATTTCCATTTAAAACATCCCAAAATTATGGAATTTGGGAATTTTATAATTCCAATTGATTATTGGTAGTTTATTCAGACACAAAATCATTCATTCTTCTAAATTATTTTTCTTATGAATTCCAAGTCAACTTTTTAAAAAACCACTTTATCTGCATGACAATATCGTTACCACAAAAAACACTATCTATGTTATCTAAATGATCTTCCCCCATTTAATTATCCTATTATACGGCATTTTCATGAGTTATATGGCCTGTGGTTGATTGGTTTGGAATTATTTTTCAAACCCCATGATCCTCACCCTTGTATCATGTATGTGATCCTTTTTTCCCTATTTTAATTCTATGGATCTAGAACATAATTCCAATAATTTGTAAATTAGGAATAATTTTATGATAAATACTTCATGAACAGACTCCCATGTTTGATATTTTGTCATATCATTATGAACGAATTGTATCCCTTCCCCATTAAAGGAATAAGTAAAACATCTAAAATATATTTCTTCATCATTCAATGACATTATATGTAATGGTTTTGTTTTTATGAGTTATCTAATTAATATGGTAGAATCCTTTGTTTATAATGCATTGAAAAATGTAAGGGGATACACTTTATATTTAATTAGTACATATTCTCTTTCCAGTGATGGTATCCTAATTCATGAGTCCCCAACACACACACCTGGGATAATGAACTATCCATAAATGTTGGTTAATTTAGCTTCCAAAAATTCATGTGTGACCTGAATAAGTGTTTTCCCTAATAATATTTCAAATAAAAATTATAATTTCCTCTATTTTCTTGGTATTTAATGTGTTGAAACATTGATACATTGATGATTCAATCAATTTAAATAGAATAATAGAAATCATGTGATGAATTATTTTCTCTATCTTCCTATAATTTATATATTAAAAATGAATTGTGTGATTTAAAACTTAGATATGGTGAATGTATTTTAGAATAAAAACCGCAATGAATTATAAAATCATTAATATTTTTTATGATTTATTTTATATATAAAAATGTATATTAATTGGTTATAAAAAAATATCTCTATAAATTCCCAAATCTCTACATTGAAATATCTTTTCAATAAATTACAATTAAACTTGGAATTTACATTGGTTAACACATAGACATGTTGAATAATTGATTGATTATTTATAAGAAATTAAGGGGGAACAAAATTAAATTTAGAGTTTCTGTGTGAATAATATAATGAATTAATGTAACTATATTTCATGTTTTTCATATTTAAGTGTGTGAGAGGGTGTTGGTATTAATTAGAGAGTTGTGTAACTATACAATATATAATGTTTCATTAATGTAAGCTAAATGTGGATATTTTGGTTTATTCATTAACATAGTAAACCATACTGTATATATTTCCAACAAAAATTCATTATAAACAACACCATCTTACTAAAATGTACTCTCATTGTGTTACAAGTCATACTCGTCATGATAATAGTAACAGATGGATTTATCTCGTTGCGTGGGAGTGATGATAATTGTAAGCATTATTTATTTATGTTTTCATTAAATCCCTTTAGTTTTTACACCATAAGATTAATATCCATCTTTAATTGTGAAATTATGCTTCAAATCAAACATGCAATCATATAATTTAAACATTATCATAAAAGTTACAATTATTAATTAAATTACCTAGTAATTTAATGGTTGTCACTTTTTCGGGTAGTTTTTTTTCAAGAGTATAAGATAACATGATAAAAGGGACACTTATTAAAACTAGGAGTGTTATAACATCTCAAGAATATTTCTATGGATCTGGATTCTAGTATAAGATTTATTCGGTTTCTTAAGTGGAAATCATATTGGTGTTGGTGTGAATTATGTGATAATTTGTTGTTGTTGGCCATAGGCCTTGCCACATCCCTGGGATGATGTAATTTGGTTTCATTTCTGTGGTTTTGTAAACATTCACATATCTATACAACATCATATCTAAAAGTTTTATTACATAGAGGTAATTGTCATGAACAATATTATTCAATATGAGGGTTTTCACCATAGAGGTGTTATATGAGAAACTAACCACTATATTTTGGAGCTAGATGTGTTGTCTCAGGTAGGGTCATTCCACAACAAGGCATTAGGAGGAGTCATCATTCCATAGACTATATGATGTTCTATGGGTGATACTATGGATTTATTTCCATCAAGATAATTTTATGAGGTATGTTTTTCATTGATATTGTATTGATCTCATATCTATGTATTTTGAGTGAGACATTATGACACCACGGAGGGGTTTTCCTAAAAAATAAACCCCTAGTGGGGGTGTTTCATTATGGAACATTTCATCATTTTGTAAGGATTTCCCCAAAAAATTTATTTTTCGAATGACTTGTAATATACTATTCATATCCCTTCATTTTTTGATGGGAAGAGGCCGTTAGTGAGTTCTATTCGACCAAATTCTCCCCAAATCCATCAATTTGACACCTCATAGAATATAATGGAATTTTTTGGGGTATTAATTATTATTTATTGTTTATAGTATTTTTAATACATTGAAAATGATCCTCAAGAATCCATCCAATTTTGTAATATTTTATTCTTGGTTTTTAGTATTTATTTAAATACTGAATGTTTTAATTAATTAAGGATGATGTTAATTTTTCCCAATATGTTTTATATGTGTCCTATAAGTTCGATTTCTTGAGTTTCAGGGTGATTTTAGTAAATGATAGTGCTTGATGATATTTTTAACTAATTTTCATATTAGTATTAGGTATAATGAATAATAAATTTTTTTATAATTAATAATTTTTTGATGTATCATGAGATATGACCTCTGATGTTTGTATAATCTTATATGATTAATGTATGTGAATAAATGATAGTGAGAGGAGGTTTCCTTGGATGGTAAATATAATGTCGTTGTAGGTGGTATCGATAATATAAATTCATATGTCTTCATAAAAATATTTCTTTTGGGAATCCTTTTTAAATATTACCATTTGAATTATAGTAGAAGGTGAGACCCTTGATGAAAATATGGGATGGTTTTAAGATTGTTATTCACGGTTTATGTTATGATTAGTACTTTGATAATAATGATTCTATGATAATCATTTCACCGTGGGGATAAATGACTGGATTACATGATGAGGAACATATATTAAATGTCTTGGTTTGGGATGATTTATGGATAACCATGGTTGGATATTCATTGTATATTATGTATTTTATTAAAGGATTAATGATGGTGGGATGGAATAGGTTGTTATATATATCAGGATGCATGAGGAGAACCATATTCTGGAAGGATTGTGTCATAGTGGGTGATGTGATTGTGATGAATCCTCAAAAATATGATATGTTATAACATAAAATGTTATCATTTGGAATGTTGAATTAGTATAGGATTTGGACCAATGCTTTTGATGTATCATCTGTATGGATATTTTACACTACGATAAAACATTAACCATTAGTGTTTTCTTAGTGATTGAAACAAGATTCATGGACATGAATAATGTATCATGGTTGATGACCTTATGGGTGTGGTGAGGATACTAGAGGATATAGACTATAGTGAATTTATAACAGGGACATTCATAATGAGTACTCAAGGGGAAAGACAAATTTCCTGTTACATCATGGTCCTGATGATAGGTCACATGTAAATAGATTCCATGTGATGAGAAGTTAAGTTATTGGATGACCTATGTTTCTAGAATTTTGCGCATTCATGTGATAGATAATTGAAATTGTAATAACCATTGATATATCTAAAGGCCTCACCTCATTATGAGTGGCATGATTTTGGCCGACCTAGGTCATACCATTAGTGATATGGAATAAGTTGTGGAATGGAAAATACATTGAGGGAAAATGTATGGTGGACAATGACCTAAGTGATATTCCCTAGGTTGTTAGATGTGATTTATGATCATATCTAGATTAATAATGTAGTGGTCATAAGTTTATAAAGGACACTACTTTCAATTGTACGACGGTGGTGTGTGAAAAAGAATCACTTGAGTGGGATGGTTGGTTTGGTTGAGATGTGGACTATAGACCTAACTCTGATTGACAATGTACCACCATTGGTTTTCAGGCCCATTTTATTTCCATAAATTATATTCTTATAAATTTAATATTAGTTTTTAGATTCATTCCAAAATAATTAAAATTTATCAGGTAACAAGTCATTAAAAAATGAATTAAATCAATAACACATTATACATTCATAGTAGAACATTCTATAAATAGTACATAAAACTCAATATTATATTCTATAAAATATTATATAACATGGAATATTGTATTTATTAACAATGTGTGATTTAAAATGAAAAAATAAAAGTAAATAATATCTTAAAAATTAAGAACTCCATTGGACCCCCTTTACCCTTGAAAGTCAAAATTATTATAACGAAACCCACAAGGAGATTGAAAATCATTAATTGAGATAATAATAAAAAAAATTCCTTATTTAAAAATTATTGTATGATAAGTGTTTGTTTTGTGGCGATAATGTAATTAATTTTTTAGGATACATGGTTTTAGTGATGATAAAACATTAAAACAAAATAATTATATTAAAAATGTGGTTATTGGAAATATGTTAATTAGAAATATTATCAACAAATATACTTGTCTCCTCTAGGTGTATTGAAATTATGTATTGTTAGCAATAAATTTGAAATATTATAATTGAAATATAAGAAAGTTAAATGAACATATTAAATTCAATAAAAAATTTATTATAAAAAATATATTTATATGTTATATATTTTTATAATAAATATATCAAAAAATCAATAAAATATTTTACTACTTGTGGATTTAAAAAATTGTTAAAAACAAATAATTTATATTAATTGTATCTAGGTTGTTATTATTTAATATTAAACTGATTTTTTTTTCAATTTTTTTTAAAAAACTACCCTATTTAATTGTCATAATAAAATTAATCAAAATTAATGTCATAATTTAATTGATATTATTGATAATATATATATAGGTAAATAAATAATCTATCCTCCCAAAATTCATACATGGTCTATTAAATGAATAAATTAATGTATAAGTATTAATTTTTTTCATACAAATTTATTTAATATGATATTAAATATTATATTTAATTTAATTTTTATCATTGAAATATTTTATATTCCAAGAAAATAAATAATTTCATTGGTAAATATTTAATCTATGTTTGTAGTGTAAAAATTTTTATTCTTATTTTTATAGAATTTCGTTAAATTAACATTACATAAAGACATTTGAGAAGAACAATTTTAGATTTTAAAAAAATACCACAAGGTCACAAACCTTTATATGAAGAACACAGATAATTCCATTGTGGTTACACAGTTACCACTTATCTAAATTCAATTTACAAATACATGTACACCACATTAACTGATAAATGGATCTCTCTGCTACCCATTCTGAACTAAACATATCCTAATGATTAGTCTTGAATCCTTGACCATTTTACCACTGTATAATCTTGTTTAATTCTTATAATCAAATAGTCATATAAATAAGGCATTATTGTTTTAGTCGTGGATGATTCAACATGAGCAGTAAAGATTTATTCCATGTATGTAAAAGTAATTCATTATTCATTTCCATTAAATTTATGTCTAGATTCATAATAAAATAAATTTTTCCTCTATAATGGTTTTATATAACAAAATTTATATTTTTAATGAAATGATACTACATTCATGTAACATCACAATAATTTTATTTATAATTATAATTCATTTGTTTTGGTTGATTTAACGACCTTCATGAATCATGGTATACTATATTCACTATATCCATAAAAAATGTTCATTAAGACCTTAAAAATTGTATTACATGATTTGAAATGTAAAGTATAATATATAATCTGATATCTATTGGTAACATAATAAATGATTGACCAAAATAATGTAACATTCTGTTTTTGGAAAAATACACAAAACAATATTGAAATTTATTTCATTCTCATAATCTATATTCATTCCTTGTATAAAATGATAATTGGACATTTTATATATATTATACAAAAATATTTCAATATATATTTAAAATATTTAATGATGGACTTGGTATTGAAGAATATATACCAACATTTCCATTACAAATCATGTGTATATTAATCAAAACAACTAACCACAGTTCATGAAAATAAAATTTTACAAACTTATTTACATGAAATTAATGATTTTTGATGAATTATATAAAATGATAACAGTTTTGGATAAATTTATAAAATACGTGGAATATATTTTTTTGCTTTTTACACCTAATGTTTATGTGTTTTCAAGTAATATTAGAGTATGATGTCATGGTTTTCATTCAAACCCCATATTTAATTGAATACTGTTATTGACCAGATTACAGTAGGTGAAATTATATGATATTTATCCCCCAAAACACTAAAATTTTATTATCATAAACCTTTTCATGAGTTTTAAATTTCTTCTGAGCGTTTCACTATACGTTATCATTCATAATTCACTTAATTAGATGATTCTATGTGAAACTGACCTTTCACGTTTTTTTCAGATCGAAATATATTTACCCCATGTCCATATTATACATTTTGTTGTGTAGATGTTTGTATCACTAATTATATCTTATATTATGGTATTTTACATTGTAATTATAATTATTTAAATATTATTCATCTTTTAATGAATTTTTTCTTGTTAATTTCTCTAAATAATGAAAATTATTTATAAAATGTGAGAGGAATATATGTTTTCAAATATTTCCTATAAAAAATAATATTCAAAAATCAACTTATGTGTTCATTAACATCCACTAATATTTTAAGTATTTTACAAATATTTATAAACTACCCTTTTTCAATAATATTTTTTATAATAAAATTCACCAAAAATATAATGGGAAATTATTCTAATTATTAAAATTAAATATTTTATATCCGAGAGACGTATTATTTATTAATTTCAACAATATTAAATAATTATTATGGTTCTTGGGAATATTTTGCAATGATAAAATCCATGTTATTTCTTTAATGTTATAATGATAATGTCTTATGGATATTTTAATTAACGCTATTTCTTATGAAAGGATAATAAAACTATGGTATAATTATGATATATTTCATATTCATATAGAAATAATATGTAACACCCCAAGATTCCATGGTACATTTTTCTTTTAATAATACAATAGCATGTGTTGTACGCAACTTCATGTTCTAACACACACCACAACCAATGAAACAAGCCATTATGAATAGTAATACGCACTTTATGAAATAATATAAATTTTATCTCTCAAAATGGACTTCTTTTTTGGTTTCAGAATATTGAAATTTTCTTACGGTGAATTTTTTGTATTTTTCTAAAACCATTCAATTTTTTATGAATATTGAAATACAATGAGTTATAGTTTAAAACCAAGTATTTATTTAAATGATTATTTATTTGATTTAAATTTATTTTAGGTCAAAATAGATACATAATTACTATATATTTAAATGTAATTCATTGTAGCCAGTTTATAATAATTTTAGATGTATAAAAATTTTATTGAACTTTTCACCGTCTTTTACCCCTCTCCTATGAGAATTTGCAAATTCAAATAAAGTCTAATTTTAACACTTCTGTGAAGAAAATTTGTAAAATCTGAGAGACACATTTAATATAAATGATTAAAATGTGGGTCAATAAGATAAAAATAATTTTTGGTGAATAGCAAGGTTTTAATTTTATTTACCACTTAAAAGTAAATAGTGCAATTAAGTGTAAATTTGATATTATTATTAAACAAAAACATTTCCTAATTCTATTGGATAAGTATAATTCTACAAAAAATAACCTTATTAATAAAATATGAACTTCTTTGGTCCACTTGGATTAGATTATGGCATTTATTAGTATTTAATTCAACGAAGTGTTAAAAGAGTTTAAATCAATGTTTAATAACTAAAACATGTTTATTATAGTGTTATACATAATATATTTAGATTATAAATATTAATTAGAATTTTAAAATGATTTCATACATAATTTTGTTTAATTTATAATTACTAGACGTTATATAATTTACTTATATTATGACACAAAGATGATGCAGTAATTACCTTATTAGTGAAATATTAAAATAATTGATATTATAAATACCCAAAAAAATATAATTTGAAAATTTTAATGAATTACTCACAATTTATAGGTTACTATAAATGTTAGGGTTTATTAAATGAATTATTTTCGAATTAATAATTATATTATGAATTTAGAAAAAAATTCCAAATAGTGTTAAAATTGACAAAAAAGAGTTTTTTTTAAAAAAATATTATTTTTTTAATTAATATTCAATTCCTATAAATATAAGGTTAGTCAAATGGACTTATATAATAATATTTGTATCATTAATGGACCACTTGGGGGACTATTGTATGTATATAGAATGTTTATTAACTATATAATATAAAAATACAATGAGTCGTGGTAAATGTCAATCTATTTAACTAATAGTTAAATCAAAACGATGAAGTTAAAATAGTGATCTAAACCTATATAAAACATATTGGATGAGTATTTGTTCGACATATCCCCACCATAACCTTTAAATAATCCACTTTGGGTCCTTTAGAAACCAAATATAAAATTATTATAAAATAATATTTGTAGCTTTTCCAAAGGTGCCCCTCACCCCTCTTATAAAAAGGCACTCCCCCTTCTCTACAATTAATACCATAAAAGAATTTTGGTTTGGCCAAACCCTACAAAAATACTCTCTCAACTTCCCTCACATCAACCTGGAGGCCATAGTATATTCATAAATCGAAGTTGCAGTGACCTTCTGATCAAATCAATACGAAGAACCCGAAGAAGAGGTATTGTTTTCACCACCATCTTTCATGTTCCTTTCTTCTTCCACTTCTTCATTATTTGTTATTTCCATTCTAAAATAATAACTTCAGTATATTCTATATACTGTGATGTTATGTTACAACCATATTTAGTATTCTATCCATCCCTTGAATGACATGTCACCATACGTGTATACGTATGGATTACCATCTCCACGTGATGATGTAATTGTTATTCAATAAATTATTATTTGGATGGGTATAATAATGATGTGTAATTGATGTAAATAATAATTATAACATGAAAATGATTATTTATATATGATATACCATCCAATTATATATTATATTAATATCAAATAAATGTTTTTGTCGCACATGCGTATGTACGGACTACCGTCTCCACGAACGCGATGAGATTCATTCCCCATCATATCCATTCAAGACTAATTCTCATTTGATGATTGAAAGAAAATTTTTATGGACTTGATATAATTCGGGATATGAATAAGATACAACATATCCATTACAAACATGACTTACGTAACAAATCATATAAAAAAATGAATCAGTTATCACCTGAAACGACGATAATACTAAAATATTATTAACAAAACAATATTAGAAGATCTTATATGATATAATATTTATGTATATGATTATTTTCTGATTTAATTTCAATGATTGAAGAATTATACAAGAGTTTACCCTACCTTTGGCAAAGGAAAATTACATGGTAAGGGTTTATTTCACAATCTCTACATTATCCGAGATAGTTTAAATGTAATTATGTACTGGGACACCTTTATCATCCCCATCCATGTTTTTTAAAAATGTACTCCAATTTTTTTTTACTATTTACTAGAAAATGGGTTAAATTCAATTATACCCTTGTTTGAATTTTTATAAAATGGTTTGAAAGGAATCTTTCAGTCATTTTCCAAACAAGGACCTTTTTAACCTTGTCGACAGAATTAAGTTAAAAATGTATTTTTTTAACTTATACGGCAAGTGTTGCTATTTTCCACCATTATAAAATTTCCAATGATTTACATACAAGCTTATAAGAATATATTCAAAGTAAATATTTTCTTTTAAAATTATATTACTTTTAAATGATTTTAAAAAAAGAGATATTTCTCCCAAATAGTTTTGATTTCATCAATGTCAACATCACTTGATGGATTTTAAGAATATTTGAAGTTGGTTTATTATGAAAAAAATAAATATTTTATTAATGGTTTTGTTATATATTTTACTGTGGATGTTTTATTTTTATACCATTCTTGTTTTATGGAGAAATTATTGAAATTTTGTATGCTATTTTTAATATTAATGTTTATGTTATGTTTAAACCTATTAATACGAGAAATTCATTGGACTAAATAAGTGACAGGTGCAGCCCGCTATAACGCCTTGATGCATCAGTAGGTCTCTTGCGACAAAATAGTGTCTTTGCACAAGGCCTTGACATAATATTATTTGTAGTCAAGGAAAAAGGCCCTGACTATGTGGTTATGATAGTCTGACAATTTTCATTACATCATTATGAAAGTGGTTATTGATATTTCATGTGATTATTCGACTAGTATAATATCAAAGTGAATAAGTAAATGGCATTATTTCAATTTATTTCTACCATATTATGCTGAAGTCAAATTTTAAATGGATTTTGTTTTAGTTATACATTTCCTTAAATGATTATGCTTATTTATAAAAGTTTCTTCTATATTGTTATCCTTACTAGGCATCTGAGCACACCCCTTTCTATGTATAATTTTTCCCAGTATGTGAATAAGAATTTTTTGAATTACCTGAAGGGATAGTATAAGGGGATATGAGTGTGGAGACAAGATGTTGTTGTAGTTTTCACATTATGATGTCATGTAAACTTTATGAATGTATCTAGTAATTCCAGGGCTACTAAACTAATCGGTCATTTGAGACATTATCTTTTGTGATCATGCGAATGTTATTTAATAATGCACCAAATCTTGGTAACTAGGGTCGGGGCGTTACAGTTGGTATAAGAGGAATTTTAGTAGAAACCTTGGATGCTATATTTATATGAATTATGATTAGAGAACATAGACATAATATGGACTATGAGGATTAGTATAGAAGAACTTCCTAGAATTATGGTATTGTAGAGATTTTGTGAGTTTTCTGAGCAATATATCCATGTCTAGATACGAGCAGGTAGAGGTGGATCTAGCACAATGTTCCTAGGGGTAAAACCGAAAAACAGGGCTTTGAGATTGACTCGAACGGGAACCGGTTCACGACAACGGGCCTTGCTGCACTCATTGTTATGACTCTCCTATGAGATATGCTTAGCATAATTCTCATTTTCATTACAAACCTTTATGAATGGTTTGTGAGTATATACATCCTCAAAGAAAACATTTTGTATGATTATGGATTATATCCATAAACTGTTCAATTTATGTTAAGTTCTTTAGAAGTTTGGAATTATGTATTTTGATTTATAAACTAATATAGTTTATGCCATTGCATAGAAATGGAGCCTAGTGGAAGAAATGGAAACAGTATCAATGCATGGACTCCATGCTGGGATTTCCCAACTGCTCAATATAATTATAGTGGAGCTGGTGATCAAACTGGTGCTGATCAGCTAATCATCATACTGGGAATACTCACTCATGTTATGAATAATAATCGTACCCATATGGATCACCTTGATCCGCATTGTGGAGGATCAATGTTAGATCTCTTCATGAGGCAAAAACCACCGAAATTAAATTGGAGTACAAATCCCTTAGTAGCTGAGCAATGGATAAATTCCTTAGAGAAAATATTCAATGCTTTGGGGAGTAGTGAAAGGGGAAAAGTTTTCATGGTAGTTTACCACCTTACTGGATATGATGTTCAATGGTGGTTATTGATTCAATACACAAAGGACGGAGAGGAAGTGTAAAATATGGAATGGAGGGAGTTCAAAGATATTTTCATAGAAAAATAATTTCCTCGTGACCATCAAGTAGACATGGAAAGGCAATTTTTGAGTCAGAAACAAAAGGGGGATGAGAATGTCGCAATGTATGAGGATAACATTACAAGGATAGCGAGGCATGTCGTAGATTATATATGTAGTCTGTGAAGTATGATTGATCAATTATGTGATGGGTTAAAACCATTTATCCATTGAGCACTAGTCTCACAAACATTCATGTTATACGAAGATATTGTCTCATTCTCTATCATGACAGAAAAATAATTTTCTAAGTCATACGACTTTAAAGAAAAGAAAGAGAAGAAGAGATCTACTGATCACTCTTGTAATGGAAATAATGTGATGAAGGGAAAATTTGAATATCCATACTGTATTAAATGTGGGAAGAAACACTCTTGTATATGTTTGAATGGAATGATAGTCTGTTACAAGTGCAGTGAAAAAGGCCACCAAGCTCGTGATTGAACGGTGATGAAAGAAGCTACTGATATACAACACTACAATTATAGGAAGATTGAACATTATTTAAATTAATGTACTAAGAGTCATGGTAACTTACCTTAGAAAAGGCTAGGGGATGAAGGCCAAGCTTATTCTATAAATACTACGGAGGTAGAATTTCTTAAAGACGTGGTGGCTGGTAATTTAATGGTTTCCTCATGTTTAGAAAATGTATTATGTGATTCCAGATCATCGCATTGTTTCATATCTTCCTACTATGATATTAAAATTTGAAATTTCCAAAATGATTTAACAAGGGAGTTGTCCGTCAAAACTCTTAAGGGATGTGTCATTACTACAATGTTCTATGGATCAGTCCCCATTAAGGCATATAAGAGTTCTTTATCTCGTGATCTCATCATCCAACCAATTATTGAATTTGATATAATCCTCTGTATGGATTGGCTTTCGGACCATGATGTGAAAATTTATTGTAAGAAGAAGGAGGTTACGATTAATGATGATGATGATAAAGATCACATTATATTTAGAGCAGAATCGTCACCACCTGATTCTTATCTAGATCCACCCCCAATAGCTCAACAAAATTAAATTATTTGGGTGGAATAGAATAAAATAAATATTGGTAAGGAAAGGAATGTTCAAATAGATTATGTACTTATTGTGAAATAATATGTAGATGTGTTTTCGCAAGATTTATCTGGACATCCTCCATAATGAGAAATTGAGTTTTCCATTGATTTAATTCCAAGTTCAAGTCCTATATAGAAGACCCCTTATAGAATATCCACTATGGAATTATATAAACTAAGGAAACAACTAGAAGAATTGTGTAATAAGGGATTTATTCCCCCTAGTGTTTCTACATGGGGATCCCCTGTCCTTTTTGTTAAGAAGAATGATGGATCGATGAGGTTATGTATCGACTACAGGAAAATCAATGCTATAACAATAAAGAACAAGAATCTCCTACCTCGCATTGATGATTTATTTGACTAACTACATAGAGTTCAATACTATTCAATGATTGACCTTATATCATGATACAATCAGTGGTGTGTGAATAAGGAAGACATTTCTAAGACAACATTTCGAACCAAGTATGGGCATTACATGTTTATAGTAATGCCTTTTTGGATGACTATTGCACCCTATGTTTTCATGGATTTAATGAATATCGTTTTCAAAAAATATCTTGACTAATATGTACTAGTATTTATTGATGATATCATGGTATACTCCAAAAGCTATGAGGATCATGAAAATCACTACCGCATTATTCTAAATACTCTTAGATGACATGAATTATATTCGATGTTTTCCATGTATGAATTCTCGAATGATGACTTTTATTTTCTTGGCCATATTTTCTCTAAGGATAGAATCTATGTTGATCCTTATAGGACCATGGAAATCCATGAATGGAAAACACCTAAGAGTATAACCGAGTTACAACGTTTTATTGGTTTATCAAGTTATTATCAGTGATTCATCCAGAACTTTTCCCAATTGTCTAACCCATTAATGAAGCTCACACATAAAGGGGTTAAATTTATATGGACAAAAGAGTGCGATGAATGTTTTTAAGAACTGAAGATAAGATTAGTCAATCCTATTATATGGACTCTTACATTGGGGAATGATGTGTTTGTTATTTTTATTGATGCATCAAAGAAAGGACATGGTTGTGTCCTTATGAAGAATGATAGGGTTATTTTCTATGCATCATGACAGTTGAGAATTCATGAGAAAAACTATCCTAAAATGATCTTGAGTTAGTAGCTGTAATCTTTGCTTTGATGATTTGGAGACACTACGTATATCATAACAAATGTGAGATATATATCGATCAGAAGAGTTTGTAGTAAATTTTTTCACATAATGAACTCAACATGAGGCAAAGGAGATGGCTTGAACTAATCAAGGATTATTATTGCATGATAGACTACCACTCGAGAATGGAAAATATGATATCAGATGCTTTGAGTAGAAAGGATCATTTATTTTTGAACAAGATGAGAGTTGAAATGGATCCTATATACATGGATATGGTATGTATGGATATGGGAATCACCATGGAAGGTGAAACATCAATAATATTTCAAATGGTTTCCAAACCATCTTTACTAGAAAGAATAAAGCATTATAATTCCAATGAAGATGATTTTAAAAGGAATATTAATTATCATGAACCATCCTCGAGGCCTGTTCCTTGACTACCCAAATCCCGCCTTCCATTGGATTGGGGCTGGCGACTACCACCAAAGCCGTAAATCCCGATAACTGGGAAGACATTGCCTTAATAAAACTAAAAAACACCATAGAGTAAAAGCGGAAGTAATAAACTAAGTACAAAATAAGGTTCTGAAATGTAAATGGGCCTGAATACAAACCCAACTAAAAATTACAGCCACAACTGAAAGAAATTACAACAGAAAAGACTAGTAGCAGGAGGATTAGAAGAAGCTCATGGGTCATCCTCCTCGGATCCTACCTGTAGTGTAGGTACAGATAGCACAGCTCCTGGATCGTTCACCATGGATCCTACCTGAAGGGTGGGTGCAGATAGCCTCTACAGCACTCTCCCATGTCAACCTCCTCCGAGTATCGTCTCGTCGTGAAGTCCACCTCCAGATATTGACTCGTCGTGAGGTCCATCTCCCGGTACCCTCCAGTCCTTGAACACTCGGCCTCTATCAGTGATGTATGTCATTTGTATCCAACACAATGGGGTGCGGGAATTGCCCGGGCAGGGGTGAGTATAATGATACTCAGTAGGGACCTCGAGACACTCAAGGTATCTCTAAATCCAACATGGATAACCACAAAGCATGATATAAATTGATATCCCTTACATTGGTGTAAGCCCATACGTATACCTATGTTATCACGTAACACATCTCAATCATGAGAAAACACAAAGGTTATGAAGCCAACAGATAACCGCTACTTAGGTATATTCCCATATATATATATAATTTATCAAGTGACCCATCTCATACATGAGGTAAACTCAAAGTTCATAGACTCAGCTCAAACTAGGATTTTCACTATCGAAACTGTAACTGTTGAGGATCTCCGTCTCTGACAAGCACAGTGATACTGTCATGACTCCATGTTACTGCTCACTAACCTAAGACTGCAGAGGTACTCCTCCTTTCGAGTACTGCGGGTCAGCCACCCAAACACAGTAGTGCTTCCCACCGGGGTCTTCCACACTAACATAGCAGTGCCCCGTCTAATAGCCTGCAGAGGTACTCATTCTATTGAGTACAACGGTTCTACACCCAAACAATGTAGTCCTCCATCTTCCATGGGTCTGCACCCAAACATAGTAGTGCTCTATCCACTGGGCTAGTCTGCTCACTCCAATTCGAGTCGGTCAAGCAGTCGTCAGGTCTCAGCAGGATACACGGTCTCAGTACTCCGTACGCTCGTCTCTGAGAGGGTCCACTCCACGAGCTACAGGTCGATACTCCATGTATCACAATGTACCACAAATAAGTATTTCGAAGAACTACCTCTTCATTAGGGGGTCAACACAACAGACGACGCGTCAATCAGATGCCCAGTTTGTGAGTCATTAGCTTTTTCATCCCAGGGGCCCGGTTGGTTTTGTGTATGAACCAACCCGATCGTATCTCAACTGTACCCCAAACACTAATAGGGTATACTCTTAAGGAATGTTATTCAACGTGATCACCAACGTCACTGACAGTTCGTCAAACTGACATCCAGTCTGGAAGTTATCGGCTTTTCCGTTCCATGGGCCTGGTTGGATTTTGGGTACAATCCAACCCGGCCTTACTGCAACTGCGTCCAAACCTCAGGTGAGGTATGCCAAAAGTTCTGTCTCATCAAGAGGAATCCAAAAATGTCGATGGCAAGTCAATCGGACGTTCGGATCTCATGTTATAATATTTTCCACTCTGCGGGCCTAGTTGGTTTTGGGTTCGAACCAACCCGGCCGTACCCAATGTTATCCAAAACCATGAGTGTAATATACCGAAACGGCCATCTCGATATAAGGATCCCATCACAACTGATGGTGTGTCGATTAGAGGTTGTATCCCAGGTTATGGGAATTTGAACAAAACTGTCCGAGAATTGGGGGTTCGGGCAAGGTCCGACCCGGCCCGATACACCCCTGGGTTGGCCCGAACAAGGTCAACCCGACCCGGGACCGGGTCCGGCCCATTAGTGCGCAGCCCAGCCTGGCCTACGCATCCCGACCCAGCACAGGAGGTCCGACCCAGCACGGGAGGTCTAGCCCGGCACGGGCAGTCCGGCCCGGCGTGGCCGGTCCGGCTGGCGCGGGCGGTTGGCCCGGCGCGGGCGCGGCCCGCGTGGCCAGCGAGGGGTAGGGGGTTACACCCTCCCGGTTGAACGAAACCAGCGTGACATTAAGCCGCTCTGACCAATATGAAACAACGTCGGCCATTCCGGTTTCTCCTCCACCAGTGCGGCTCAGCCGCGGTGGTTTGCTCCGGCGGCGGGACGCCGTCGCCGGCACCTCCGCGCCAGCATAGCGCGCCGCCGCCACCTTCTGCAGACCACCGGACGCGCTCCGATGGTCAGTTTCGCCTGCCGTCTTCTCCAACAGTCCATACGGGACCCGAACATAACTATAGAGTCTTCAAATAGCCTCTGTGGCTCAATCTGTCATCCCTCGTCGATCCAAATATCAATAAACAAACTCCGGAGGGTTGTCGGGCCATGTTTGTTTGGCCCGCTCCCTCTGCGTTAGGCGTTCTCAAATGGAAATCATTAAAACACATGCTTTTAGTATCGAAGAGGGTATGATTTATTCATGTGTAAATTATACTATCTTCATACCATTAAACACTTTAGCATGTGAGATTAAATCACTCAAAGAGTATTTAACCAAATCCCCTTACGTTTTTCCCGCAATCAAAATTTCCCAACCCGAAAACATATTCCTTCATCAATCAACCTAATATTATGTTGTTCTAGGCTAATTGATTTAGAGGGAAAATAGAATGGGTTTATTATTATCACAAACTAATACCCTACATTGATGAAGTCCTCGAATAATGTTCGTTGCGGGAAAAGGTCATCACGGAAGACGACATCGCAGGTATGATGCTCTGTAAGCGTCGTCGGCATCGTCGTAAACGGCGTCATGTCGTCGATCTCCGATGAATCAGAATTCTTCATTTTCCTTCGTCAAAGGTTGATGTTCTTTGTCATTCTTCGCATTCTTCAACAAGGAATAACGTTCTTCAAGACTAGAGTTCTCTTCATTGTTCCACACAATGAAACAACAATAATAGAATAAGGTTTCCCTTATTTTATTCCTCATGTCAACCCTTTCAAAATTCAAAAAGAATCCACTATTTAATTAACGTGTGTTGACCAATTAATTGAGAGAGTTGACTTGGAATTTAAAAGGGGTGCGTGTGTGTTACTCAATTAATTACACGAGGGAGGTTTTTAAGGGATTTGAATGTGTAGGGCTCTTTTGGGCCCCACCTCACTAATATCCTACCTAGTGGAGTTAGGATATAGTGGGTCACACTCCAACCACCATGCTTAGGTTTAAACTACTATGAATAGAAAATAAAAATTGTTGCACAGATTTTATTTTTATTAATTAGTTTACCCTTTTTTTAATAACCACACCCGCTAAAACCCAACTCCAGAAAAGGTTTTCCTAAGAAATTATCGGCACTGCGGTTTCATCAGTGCCCTAGGATTTCGATTCAGAGCACCGGTTCAAAATTTAGAAAAACCTGCTCGTTCAATCCATGAATGTACCCGAGCTAAACATCAGAAATTGATTCCGAGCACACTGGCCATCAGAATTGGGTGCCGTAAAAAACCGCGCACTCGCAAAATTCCAAATAAAATAAGAAAAAATTTCCCTTGAAATTTCTGGGTCTTCACATTACTCCCACCTTAGGGATTTATGTTCCCGTAAAGCTATAACAAAAACTAGGAAAACAAAGTTGGTACTAAGCACGCATCTGAGCCTTCCGCTCCCAAATGATCACCTAGAGGTTCCCGTACTTCCAGTGAAAGCGCACCTGAGGAATCGACCATCTAGGTAGGATCCACTCCTGTCGATCCTCGATCCCCACTGGAACCTCCATGAATGTCGCCCTTCCATCGACGTCCTAATTCCTGAGGTTGATTATGTGTGAAGGATCATGCATGTATCTCCTCAGCTGAGATACGTGGATGACATCATTCACCTGGTGCAATTGAGGTGGAAAGGTCAAGCAAGAAACCACCTCGCCTACCCTGCTGACGACCTAGAAACTTCCGTTTATCCTTAGAGAAAACTTGTCGCCTTGGCCACATCTCCGTAAACCTCGTCAAGGTGAGACCTGTATAAGGACGTGATCGCCATCCTCGAACTCTAGAGGCATCCATTTCCTGATTAGAACATAAAATCAAAACTTCTGCTGCCACGAGTGTAATTTTGGTTGAACCAAGAGTGATCGGCCAAACCCTCCTATGCATGAGTTTATCTTGTGCTTCCTGGGGTTTCCATTTCGCCGACCAAGGAAAACCCATCCTGACGTTGTAGTTATACCACAAACTTTATGCATAATACAGTCAATCTGAGCATGAACTATGAATCCAATCTATACCATGACCAACATCATAAGTCCTCGATGCTTCCACCAATAGATTCCAATCGAATCTCTCACCTCGATTGTCAGAACAAACTATTGGCATAAGTGTGATTATCAAGTCTCTTCCAAAGGTATCTCCAGATGTGAGGGTAAATTCTACAGCTTACCAGAAACTCTTGGTCTGGGAAAAGATTCATTGAAGGAAGGAATGATTCATATCAACGTCTATTACTACGACAGCTAGTAGTGGACACAGACTGTCCCTTGAATCATTTATAGAGCCATTGGGTCACACTCCTTTACCGCATGCAGCCACACTCTTCCCCTGCCCTCCAGCTCCCTGAGCCAAGAGGGGACAACTAAGGCGCGTGGTTGTAGCATGTTGAAATGTACACCACCTCATGCTACACTCCTAGCTCTGCCTCAACGTCTGCTGCTTCGCAGACTCATCTCTATTTAATGCTTCCTCTTCATGCAAAGTTTAACATGCCCGAGTCTCTATGACTGGCGCCAGTTTGCCATTTCTTACTACACTGTGCATCTTCATCCGCTCCTGCATGATCTGAACCTTCTTTGCCTACGATCTGTAAGAGCTGCTAAGATTTCTCCTTTGTCGAAAAGAGAAATAGGGTCTCATCCACTGGATGAACTACACCCAATGCCTAATACAGTCAATCCTAACATGAATGATGTATTCATTCCATGGATGACATCGTAAGGCCTCGACGTTACTACCAATATATCCAACCGTCACTCTCACCTCCAAGGGTCGAGTCACACTGTCGGCATCTGTGTGAGGTCACTGGGTCTCCTCCAGTAGAAATCTCTAAAGTGAGGGTCATGTCAACAGTTTTAACCTGGACCTCTCGGTATCAACCAAACAAAAGGATTTGAAAGTAAACATCATGAAGATAAGTGTCTTTTATTATTGCAGCTCATAGTACAAAGGCACAAATACAACAACAACATGGAACTAGAACTACCATGAACAAAAGGAATCCACTAGTTCCACTCTTATCCACCTGCTTCCGGAGCTCTACTGCATTGTCCATTGATTGGCTGTTGCTCAAGCACCCGCCGCTGCTTCAGTCTCGGTGGATCCTCCAACCCCTGCGGATCAATTGTGTAGTGAGTTGTACAGTCACGTGCCATGTGACCCTTCCTGTCTTATGAATAAAACCTCTTTCTCCTCACATTGATGGCTCTATTTCGGGTTCCTTGCACCACCAAACCTGTATGCCGAGGTCACCCCTCTGCTGGTCTGGTCCTCTTAGACCTCTGCATCATCTGTCTACTGCCTACAGATCACTCGACCACTGATGGAAAATCATGCGGCAAGGGCAGCAGCTCCTGAACACACTCAGTGTGTAGAGTCACTAGTACAAAATCAATCCTGAAAAAGGTCTCGAAGTCTCCCCATGTGATGGTCATCTCATCGCAAAACTGGAGCATCCGGCTCCACCATCTACATGTAGTTTCCTGAAGGAGGGTGGATGCAAAGGTAACCAGGAAGTCTGGTGGTGTACCTACTATCATGAAAACTCTTAAAACAACCTCCAGCCAATCTTCAGCCACCTGTGGGTCCGTCTCTCCCTGGAACCTGGGTGGCCTCTGGCGCCAGAACTCGTGCAGCGCGCTCAAGCGGCGTGCATCACCTGCTGCTAGGGTTGGTGGCATCAGTGGCCCAATGTATTGTAGTACCGCTGGTGCCTCAACTATAAGAGGGCCATATACTGAAGCCTCATCGCTCGGCAGGCTGTCAGTATGTATATCTCTCGGGGCTCTAGCTGATCATCCATGATAAGGAATCCTAAAAGAAATAGACATGACATGTTCAAACAATTTATACGTGGTGATCTGACCTGGTTGAGATGTTTTAAGGGAAAACCTTTGAAAACAATCACGCAATTTGTGTTTCCGTGCACTAAGTCGGAAATCAGAAGTCATGGTCCTAGTGTTTGCATACTTCTGCCGCCCGCACCAACACTGGACTCCCTGAACTGAAAACCACATTCGGTACCCTTAACACTATTGATTCACAGAAAAGAAATATCGGATTTATAATTTATGTTGTAGAACCGACCCCTCTGATACCAATTTGTCATGACCCATCTTCGGGGCCCATGTCGTGACTACCCCAAGCCCACCTTCCATAGTCCAGGGGATGGATACTAGAACCAAAGCCATAAATCCTGATAAATGGGAAGGCATTTCCTTTATAAAACAAAACAAACACCATAGAGTACAATAGGATGTAATACACTGAGTTCAGAAGAAAGTGATGAAAAGTAAATGGGCCAGAATAAAAACCCAACTAAAAAGTAAAACTACAAAAGAACTAAAGATCAATAGAAAAGACTAGCAGCTGGAGGAGTAGAAGAAGCTCTTGGGTCGTCCTCCTCAGATCCTACCTGTAGGGTAGTTACAGATAGCGCAGCTCCTGGATCATCCACCACGGTTCCTACCTGAATGGAAGGTACAGATAGCCCCCACAACGCTCTCTCTTGTCAACCACTTCTGAGTATCATCTCTTCGTGAAGTCCACCTCCAGATACTGACTCGTCGTGAGGTCCACCTCTGGTTACTGTCCAGTCCTCGAACACTCGGCCTCTATCAGTGATGTCTGTCATATACATCCAACACAATGAGGTGTGGGCATTGCCCGTGTAGGGGTGAGTATAACGATACTCATTATGGACCCTGAGACCCTCAAGGTCTCTCTAAATCATACAAGGATAACCACAAAGAAGGATCTAAACCAATAACCCTTACTTAGGTATAAGCCCATACTTATACCTAAGTTATCAAGTAACCCATATCAATTATGAGGAAACAAAAAGGTTATAAAGCCAACGGATAACCACTACATAGGTATATTCCCATACATATACCTATGTTATCAAGTGAACCATCTCAAACATGAGGTAAACTCAAAGGTCATAGACTCAGCTCAAACCTAGATTTTCATTATCGAAACCATAACTGCTGAAGATCTCCATCTCTAACGAGTACAATGATCCTGCCACTACTATGAGGTAATGCTCACTAACCTAAGACTGCAGAGTTACTCCTCCTGTCGAGTACTGTGGGTCAGCCACCCAAACAAAGTAGTGCACCCCCCCTAATAGCATGTCGAGGTACTAATTATGTTGAGTACCGCGAGTCTGCACCCAAACATAGTAGTGCTAAATCCTCCATGGTTCTACACCCAATCAAAGTAGTGCTTCATCCACCAGGCGTGTCGAATCACTCCAAGTCGAGTCGGTCAAGCAGTCATTAGGTCTCAGCCGACTACACGGTCTCCGTACTCTGTACGCTCGTCTCCGAGAGAGTCTGCTCCACGAGCTACGGGTCGATACTCCATGTATCACAAATTCCCATGAAGAAGTATCTCAATGGACCGGCTCATCATTGGGGTCTCAACGCATCAGACGTTGCGTCAATCTGACGCCCGGTCTGTGAGTAATTAGCCTTTTCCTCCCAGGGGCCCGGTTTGTTTCGTGTACGAACCTACCTGAAAATAACTAAACTGTACCCCAGAATCTCATAGGGTATACTCATAGCGACTTTTTCTCAACGTCATCACCAATGCCACTGACAATTCATCAAACGGACGTCCGGTCTGAAAGTTATCGGCTTTTCTGTTCCATGGGACCAGTTGGATTTCAGGTACAATCCAACCCGGCCATATTCCAACTACGTCCAAACCTTAGGTGATTTCTGCCAAAAGTTATTTCTCATCAAGAGTAATCCAACAAAGTTGACGGTACGTCAATTAGACATCTGGAGCTGAAGTTAAAAGTTTTTCCGCTCTGCGGGCCTGGTTGGTTTCGGTATCGAACCAACCCATCCATATACAAAGTTCTATGACACATCTAGTGTAATATACCGAAACGACCGTCTTGATCTAAGGATTCCATCACAACTGATGGTGTGTCGATGGGAGGTGCATAGCCCATGTTATGGGAATTTGAACGAAACTGTACGAGAATAGGGGGTTCGGGCCCAGTCCGTCCCGGCCCAATACCCCCCCTAGGCAGCCCGAACAGGGTCGTCCCGACCCGAGTCTGGGTCCGGACCCTTAGGGCATGGCCCCACCCGACCTGCGTGGCCTGGCCCAGTGAGGGGGTCGTGCTCGGCGTGGGCGGTCCGACCCGGCGTGATCGGTCCGGCAGGCGCGGCCGGTTGGCCCGGCGCGGGCGCGGCCCGCGTTGCTAGTGAAGGGAGGGGGGTTACACCCCCCCGGATGAACGAAACGGGCGCGACATTAAGTCGTTCCGCCCAATTCGGAACTGCTTCGACCGTTCCGGTTTCTCCTCCACCGCCGCGGCTCAGCGACAGCGGTTTGCTGCGGCGGCACGCCATGACCGCCAGTCGTAGGCACCGCCGGGCCGGTGGGGCGCACCGCCGCCACCTTCTGCGGACCACCGGACGTGCTCCAGTGGTCCGTTTCTCCTGCCGTCTTTGCTAGTGGTCCTTACGGGACAGAAAATTCACTACGGAGTCTTCAAATTTCCTCTGCAGCTCGATCAGTCATCCCTCACCAATCCGCACATCAATATACAAACTTCGAAGGGTTGTCAGGCCGTGTTTGTTCGGCCTACTCTCTCAGCGTTATGCGTTCTCAAATGGAAATCATTAAAACACATGCTTTTAGTATCGACGAGGGTATAATTAATTCATGTGTAAATTATACTAACTTCATACCATTAAATGCTTTAGAATGTATGATTAATTCACTCGAAGAGTATTAATCAAAATCCCATTACGTTTTTCCCGCACTCAAAATTTCCCATCCCGCAAAAATATTCCTTTTTGAATCTACGTAATATTATGTTGATCCGCGCTCTTTGATTTAGAATGAAATTAACAAGGGTTTATTATTATCACAAACTAGTCCCCTACCTCGATGAAGTCGTCGAACGAGGTTCGTTGTGGGAAAAGGTCGTCACGGAAGACATCGTCATGGAACAATGCTCTGTAAGCGTCATCGGTGTTGCGGTACATGGCGTCGCATCATCGATCTCTGAGGAATCAGTGTTCTTCGTCGTCCTTCGTCGGAGGCCGGCGTTCTTCTTCGTCTTTCGTGTTCTTCAACAAGGAAGAACGTTCTTCAAGACTAGATATCTCTTCTTTGTTCCACACAACGAAACAAAAATAATATAATAATGTTTCCCTTATATTATTCCTCATTTAATCCCTTTAAAAATTCAAAAAAAAATCCATGAATTAATTAACGCGTGTTGACCAATTATTTGTGAGAGCTGACTTGGCATTTAAAAGGGGTGCAGGTGTGTTACTCCTTTAATTCCATGAGGGATGTTTTTAAGGGATTTGAAGGGGTAGGGCCAATGTGGGCCCCACCTCACTAATATCCTACCTACTGGAGTTAGGATGTAGTGGGTCCAACTCCATCCACCATGCTTAGGTTTAAACTACTTAGAATAGAAAATAAAAATTGTTGCACAAATTTTATTTTTATTCATTAGTTAACCCTTTTTTTAATAACCACACCCGAGCAAACGCAACACCAAAAAAGGTGTTCCTTAGAAATTACCGGCAATGCGGTTTCATCGGTGCCCTCAGATTTTGATTCTGAGAACCGGTTCAAAAGTTAGAAAAACCCGCTTGTTCGTTCACTGAACGTACCCGAGCTAAACTTCAGAAAATGATTCCAGGCACAGCGGGCCTCGGAATTAGGTGTCATCAGAAACTGCGTACTCGCAAAATTCCAAAGAAAACTAGAAAAAATTTCCCTTGAAATTTCCGGGTATTTACATTAATGATGTGAATGATGGGAGATTGAGTGACATTGTATATGAAGATTGAATTTTGAAATTTTGGAAGAGACATTATGTTCCAGATATATATGATCTAAAAAGGGAATTTTTGGACGATGCTAATAGTTCTACCATCTCTATAGACCCTAAGAGCCCCAAAATGTATAGAGATTTAATGTAGTATTTTTGGTGGGACAACATGAAGAGCGATATTGGTGATTTTGTGTCAACATATATGGTTTTTCAATAAGTGAATGCTGATAGGGAACAACCTGGATGAGTCATGGAACCTCTTCCATTATCTGAGTGGAAATGGGATAATATCATGATTGGCATTGTCATGGGACTACCAAATAATCCTAGTAGGAACGATGCAATATGGGTCACTTTTGATCGTCTTATCTAGTCAGCACATTTTCATTCTATAAGGGAAGATTTACCACTTGAAATTATAGCAAGACTATATATTAATGAAGTTGTCAGACTTCATGGAGTACACCTATCGATTGTTTTTTATCGTGATCCCCATTTAACATCATGATTCTGAAAGAGTCTTCAGAATTCCATGGATACTGAACATCATTTGACCACTGCTTACCACCCCAAACTGATGGACAATCATAAGAGACTATTCAAACATTATAAGACATGTTGAGATCATGCTTACATGACATTCATGGTATGTGGGATCAATATTTACCTCTGGTATAATTTTACTATAGAAATAGCTTATGTTCGAGTATTTAGATGGCACCATATGAATAGTTATAAATATAGAGATGTCTCACCCTAACCTGTTGGGATGTTGTTCGTGAAAGAAAACTTATTGGCCCAGATCTGGTGGAGTAAACTATGGAAAAGGTGAAGGTAATCCAAAAACCACATTAAAGCAGCTCAAAGTAGGAAGAAGAGCTATGCTGATAACCAATGGAAGGATTTGGATTTTCTGGTGGGATATTATGTTTTTTTAAAGGTATCTCGATGGAAGAGAGTTATAAGTTTCGGTAAGAATGGTAAATTGAGTCCCAGGTCCATTGGACCTTTCGAAATTCTAGAATGAATTGGGACTGTAGCTTATGGTTTGGAAATGCCACCATGTCTCTCTAATGTCCTTGATGCATTCCATGTATCAGAGTTTTGAAAATACATGCCTGACCCAATGCATGTACTCACCAATGAGGAATTAGAACTGGAATATGATCTCTCTTATTTCGAAGAGCATGTCAATATTCTTTATACGAGAGAATGAGTTCTGCAAAACTGGATGAGTCTTCTGGTAAACATTCTATGGAGAAACCCTAAGACGTAAGAGGGAACCTGGGAACCGGAGGAACATATGATGAAGAACCACTAGAGTATTTTCATGCGGTAGTATTCTAGAAATTTCCAGGATGAAATGGTTTGAAGGAATGGAGAATGTAACACCCCAATCTTCCATGGTAAGCTTCTCTTTTAATAATACAATAGCGTGTGTTGTACGCAACTTCAAATTCTAACACACACCACAACCAATCAAACTACCCGTAATGAATAGTTATACACAATTTTTGATATTTTATAAATTTTATAATTCAAAATGGACATAATTTTTGGGTTCATAATATCAAAATTATCTTAGGGTTATTTTTTGGTATTTTTCTGAAAGCTTTCAATATTTGATGAATACTGACAACTACTGAGTTATAGTTTAAAACTGAAATTTTATTTAAAAATAATTTATTTTATTTAAATTTATCTTAGGTAAAAATAGATACATAAAGCCTATATATGTTTAATACTATTCATTGTAGTCAGTTTAAAATAAATTTTAGATATATAAAAATTTAATTGAACTTTTCACCGTATTTTACCCATCTTCTAAGAGAATTTTCAAATTCACATAAAATGTAATTTACCACTTCTGTAAGAGGAATTTTGAAAATCCGAGAGACATGGATAATATCAAGGAGTAAAATTGATTCAATAAGATAAAAATAATTTTTGGTAAATAGTTTCTTTTCACATTTATTTACCATGTTTAAAAGTAAATATGGTAATTAAGGTTAAAAATGATATTATTATTACCCTAAAACAAGTACTAATTCTATTGTCAATGTATAATTCGAACCAAAACATCCTTATGAATAAAATATGAACCTCTTTGGTCCAAACAGATTAGATTTGGTAATTTATTTTTATTTAATTCAAAGAAGTGTTAAAAGAGTTAAAATTAATGTTTAATTACTATAAAATTTTTAATATAGTTTTATACATAATATAAATTTGATTATAAATATTCATTAGAAATATAAAAATATTTCCTACATAAGGGTATTTTATTTATAATTTTTAGACATTAAATAATATAATTTGATTATGACACAATGATGATGTATTAATTTCATTATTAGTGAAATACTAAAATAATTAATATTATAAATTCCCAAATAAATATAATTTTAGACTATTAATGAATTAAACGAAGTTTATAGGTTACTATGACTTATTAGGGTTGATTAAATGAATTTTTTTAAGTAATAATTATTTTATGAATTTAGAAAAAACATAATACTAAATAGTTCCAAAATCGACATAAAAGTGTTTAAAAAAATATATATTATAAATTGATATTCAATTCCTAAAAATCTAAGTATCAGCCAAAGGACTTATATAATGATTTTTTTATGATTAATGGACAACTTGGGGGTCTAATTCAAGTATATAGTAAGTTTATTAACTATATAATATATAAATAAAAAGAGACATGGTAAATGTCAAACTATTATACTAAGAGTTAAATCAAAAAGATAAAGTTAATATTGTGACCCAAACCGGTCTAAAACCTATTAGTTGAGTGGTTTACAACATATACTCACATTAACTTTTAAATAAAGCACTTTTTATATATTTGAATCCGAAAATGAATTTATTATAGAACAATATTTCTAGCTTTTCAAAAGGTGCCCCTCACCCCTCTTATAAAATGGCACTCCACCTTCTCTCAAATTCATACCATCAAAGACTTTTGGTTCGGCCAAACCCTTCCCCAATACTGTCCAAAAATCATTAACTTCAACCTCTAATCCTTAGTTTGATCAGAAATAAATCCTATTGAGGCCTTTTTATCAAATCAAAAAGAAGAACCTGAAGAAGATGTAATGTATTCACTACCCTCTTTCATGTTTCTTTCTTCTTCAACTTCATCATTCATGTTATATCCATTATAAAATAATAAATCCAGTATCTTCTATATATTGTGATGTTACGGTAAAACCATATTTATTATTCTATCCATCCCTTTAATGACATGTTACCAAACGTGCGTATGTACGGCTTACCGTCTCCACGCCGTGGGGTAATTGTTATTCAATAAATTATTATTTGGATGGGTATAATAATTATGTGTAATTTATGTAAATAATAAATATAACATGATAATGATTCTATATATATATTATATACCATCCAATTATATATTTTTTAATATCAATAAAATGATATTGTCGCTCGTGCGTAGGTACAGACTACCCTCTCCTTGATTGCGATGAGATTCATTCCCCATCGTATCCATTCAAGACTAATTATTTTTTGATGATTAAAAGTAATATTAAAGGACTTGATATCATTAAAGATATGAATAAGATGCAACTTATCCATAACAAACATGAATTACATAACAAATCATATAAAGGAAAACGAATCAGTTAACACCCGAAACGACGATAATACTAAAAAATTATTATCATGTCAATATTAAAAGATCATACATGATATCATATTTATGTATATGATTATTTTATAAATTAGTAACAATGATTTAACTATTATTAAAGAGTTTCACCTACCCTCAACCTAGGAAAAGTACAATATAAGGGTTTATTCGACAATATCTACATTATCCGAGGTTGTTGATATGAAATTATGTACTGTGACCTCTTTATCATCCACATCCATGTTTCTTAAAAATGAACTCCAAAACATTTTTACTATTTAATATATAATGGGTTAAAGTTAATTATACCCTTGTTTGACTTTTTATAAAATGGTTTGAAATTAATATTTCTTTTGTTTTCCAAACAAGGTCCTTTTTAACATTTTCGACATAATTAAGGAAAGAATGTATTTTTTTTAACTAATACGGCTAGTGCGGCTATTTTTTGACTTTATAAAATCATCAAAGCATCTCTTAAAAGCTTATAGTAATATTTTTAATATAAATGTTTTCTTTTATAATTATGTGAATTTTAAATTATTTCATAAAAAAGAGATATTTCTCTCAAATAATTTTGATTTCATCTATGTCAACATTCTTTGATGGATTTGAAGCTTATTTGATGTTTATTTATTACGATACAAAAAGTCCATATTATATTGATGGATTTGTTATATATTTGACTCTTGATGTGTTATTTTTATACCATTCATGGTTTATGGAGAATGTATTGAAATTTTATATGCTACTTTTGTTACGAATGTTTATGTTATGTTTAAACCAATTCATATGATGAATGCATTGGAATTAATAATTGACAGGTGGAGCCCGCTTTTACTCATCGATGAATCGGTTGGTCTCATATGTCAAACAAGAGTCTTGACACAACCCCTTGACAAAATCTTATTTGTAGTCTTGGAACAAGGCCTTGACTTTCTGGTTATGATAATCTGGCATTATTCATTCAATCATTTTTGATGTGGTTATTGATATTGCATGTTATTATTCGACTAGTAGAATATCCATTTTAATAATTAAATGGAATTATTTCATTTTATTTCTACCATATTATTCTTATGTTCAATTCATAAACGATTTTGTTTTAGTTATACGTTACATTAAAATTTTATGCTTATTTACGAATGTTTCTACAATATTGTTTTCCTTACTAGGAAACTGAGCTCACCCCTTTCTATGTTTTATTTTTTGAGGATGCGAAAATTTATTATATGAATGAACTACAGGGATAGTATAACGGGATATGAGTGTGTAGAAAAGATGTTGGTGTAGTTTTAACTTTATGATGTAATGTATACTTTATGAATGTATATAGTGATTCCAAGGCTAATAAACTAATTGGTCATTCGAGACTTTATCTTTTGGGATCATTCCACTGTTATGTAATAATGCACCAACTCTGGGTAACTGGGGTCGGGGCATTACAAAATACGTATATTTTATTATCATGTATATTATGTGCCTTTTAATTAACTCTATTATATAGGGTAATTTTTTATACCTCATGATCATATAATGGAACATGGGTGGAATGCCCATGCCAAAGTGTACATTGGTGGTATTACTAGACCCAATAAGGAACAATAATTTTTATAGAAAGAATTACGTATTACGAAAAGGATGATAGAGTGGTCCTTTATATCATGAATTTATTTATGATTTACTATGATTTTTCTTCCTTGATCATATTCATGTTATATTATTATTTTACGCATTGTGCCTATTTATTAGTAATATAATAGTTACTTATGAATCTTGTTTAATTTTATGTAGAATTCCTTATGTCATAAAACCTAATTTATGATCTAGGTTTAATTTGGTAAGATTTTCATATGATATGTTCATATACATTTACTGTGCAATTATAACCACATGTTTATCCTATTCTCAAGTATGATTGTTAATAAATGACATCCATGAATACCCTTATATAACATATGACATCACCCATTGATATATTTATACCATAGGTTATGAAGAATATTATTAAGTATGAAATGAATATAATGGTAATATATCTGAATTTTATTTGTAGGATATGGTTAAAATGTAATAAAAATTGTTGTATATGTATTTATTATATAAAGACACTAAATATTTAGGTTATAGTGTTTGATTCCCTTTCAAATATAATTCGTGTGAGATAATGTGTTATGTATGGCAGATATTCTACGGTATATATTGTTGGAATCCATGTGGGATATAGTTATTTTGAGGATTAGGACTAGAAAAAAAAATAGTAACAAAATATTTGATAGTTTTAAATAAACGAAAAAATTCTACCAATATTCTAAAAATAGACTATGTGGTTTCTTGAATGTAAACACCTTTTTGGATAGAAACTAGTGGATGGAGGATCATTAATAGATACTCCTAGGAGTAATAACATTATATGGTATGGCGAGGTACCTAATCACTATATCCTTGGTAAACAGAACATAATCCAAACATCATCCCCAATGTGACACTTCAAAGGGATATTATATGGTTAATTGCATTAACATTATAGAACATTATGTAAGATTTGAATACATTTATTATGGTATTCTTATAGAATGTAATAAGAAAAAGAACATGAATAACCTATATTGCAACATGAAAATTAAATTGTATGGGTATACATTTAAATGATTTTTATTCCTAATATTTTAAAGGTTCTCCTTTTAATATGCTTATTGAATTATGAATATCATCCCTATAAATAATTTATATTATTATGTGGATGGAAATATGATACACTAAATTGAAAATTGATCTGAAGGACAATGTGTTCATTATTAGATGAGGTACCAAACAAAATATGAAATATAATAAATATATTACTAAAAAGTTATCATTAGTTATGATTAACCAAATATTATGAAATGAATTTACCAACACAAATAATAAATTAAATATGGTGTTTTCTATTAGTTTATTTGTTAAATACCATGGTAAAAATAAAATTAAACATATTAAATTCTAGAATGTGGGAAAAAGAACCAATGGAAATTTCATAGGAAAGAAAAAGATATATTATGTCAAAAACAGTGGGAATTGAACAATAAACTAATAATGAAAAATAAAAATTCTATATTAACAAGATGCATGTAAAATAATTCTTATCTAACACGAATAATTAAATTTCAAAATGTTAATTTTTTTGGAATTATAGTTATCCATACCAAAATTGATGTAAACCCATGGATAAAAGGGATTGACATAAGATATAATGAAGGGGATATGAAATCACTACTAATAAAGTGCACTATGATAATTAAGTGGTTAATGGTACCCATATTATCTACTATAGATGCATTGTTGTTTTATTTCATTTGTATACTTTAAACTCTTTCATATCATTGAAGCCTTCTAAGAATATATATCTACCTACTAAAACATTTATATTTAATTATTATTGAAAAAACCTAGTTGTTTAATAAATTCATCCAACATTTAAGACTCATATCCCATTAAATATCTATGAGTATATATTTTCAATATTTATTTTTCTTCTTTTCATTGAATATTTTTATATGATTTTGATCATAGATTTACTCACCCAATATAAGTATCATATAAACTATAAGGAATAATTGTAACTATTTTTCCTAGATAATATCATTATATAATTTCAATTCATTTGTGATTTGATTTTTAACATGGGATTTAATAAATTCATGATTGGCATTTATGTCAAATTATTTTGAAGGGAATCAATGTTATGATATATGTGTTATGGAGAACTGTACCAGTTTCATTGTCTTACCTCAAATAGTGAGTTTTATATTATATCATATGTTTTGTTTTTCATATGGATACCATCATCTATTTTTATTGGTGAGTAATAATTTACATTGAATGGATGAAACAAATTTAGGTGAGGTTGAGAATATGACACCCCACATTTTATGATATATAATATTTTCATATATTATATATCTATAATATATTTGTATGTTTCTATCTTATTTCAAAATAAGTAAAATTAATTGTGAAATGATTCATAAAATATATGAAACAGACATATAGCACACTATTCAATAACAGTAGGACATTACTAAAAATATTCCTAAAATTATATATTATATTCTATATAATATTACCTAATATACATGATTACTTTGATTAAATGATTCTTAATTAAAATGTGATGATGTGTAGAGATGAAGAATATCACCATAGATAGAAAATAACATGGATCATCTTCAAATTTGAAAATAACCATTAATATAAATAAACCTACATAGTGAAATAAAATCCTGAAAATGGAAATCATTTTGAAAAATACATGAGGAAATTATCATTTAATGTGAAGTGTACATGATGATGTTGTATTGGAAGTAATTTATATTATGAATTATGTTTGTATAACAATATATATGACAAAATTCTCAATAATAAAAATATATCCATTGGGATATGGTCATTGTAAAAACATTAATTTCATTTAAATTAATCGAATAGAAATAATGAAATCGTGATTTTTAGTAACAAATATAGAAATATTACTTCAAAAATAATAAATTAAAAAAAATTAAAAATTTATAAACACAAATTATTATAAAAAATTCATCCATTAATATTAATAATTAATAATTATTTAATAAAAGTAATACAAAAATTTTAGTAACAAAGGATTTATAAAATTATATGTTCAAAATAAAATTAAATTATATTAATGGTATTTCGATTACTATAAATTATTTTAAAATGTATAATTTCATCTATATAAAAATTTCTTTAAAATTTTTTTATTATCAAAATAAAATGAAGAACTACTTAAGATTAATTTCATTGAAATTTAATAATAATATATTAAGATAAAAATAATAATCCAATAGCTATTTTTGTGAAATTAAGAATGAGTAAATTTATATGGTACATATATTCATTCTTTCTAAAAAACTACTTATATGTTTTGTTTTCTTATATTAAAATTAATAATTATCACATCTAAAAGTATAATCAGATTAAATATTTAATAGTGGTTTTTTATCTAAATGTTAAAAATATAGAATATGGGAAATTTCATTTTCATGTATAAAAAGAAGTTATTGAGGTTAGAGTCAATTACAATGGTAATGGTAAAAGCATTGTTTATAAATTTTTATTTTTATAAATCATCTAGTTTTATTGTATTAATTAATATTTATCCAATTGAAATACTAAATATAATTTATCTTTATAATTATACTTAATAAAATATATTGACACTCATTTTTTATTAAATTTATCACAAATCAGAATAATAATATTAAATACTATAAAAAAATGATTTCATTGATAATAGTATTCCGTATATATCTTCTATCATAATTTAGAATTAAATATTAGCCTTATTTAATTAAAATATTAAATGGATTCCAAATTTATAATCATAATTTTTAAATATGGCAAAATATTTCACCTAATATTTTACGTAATGAAGTTATTATAATGATACATATTTAATTGGGCTTATTGTGGGTAAAAGTGGTAATATTCCATGGATCTATTTTTATAAATCAAACATGACCCATAGAACATCCTGAATAATATTTATAGGTTATGAATTCATAATCACATGGAACACCAACATTTATTTTCTTAACTAATCTAACTATATATTGATTCAATAATTACCCATCAACTATATTTGTTTCCATGGAAATGTGTCCAATAGTCACACATAGACATAAATATCAACAACCAACATAAATAGAAGATATATTTCAAATTAATCATTAAAACCCATCAATATTAATTCACACATAATATAATTTAATAATTGGAATATTGTGCCACTAAAATATGGGCTTAGTCCGTTATTTCGAGGGATTTTTTAGTGAGGTTGAGTGATTTAAATTAAGAAGGTTACAAGAAATTCATTATAAATTTATCATAAATTAATATATAATCATTAAATAAAACCACATAATCCAAAATAATAATTTTATTTTAATATAGATATTATCCTAATATAATTATATTAATAATATAAAATTTTATAATCACTCTCATTCATTAATAAAACATGTTCTTGTGTCAGTCAGTTTAACCACCCACATGAATGATTATATAATATCCACATCATCTCCATAAAATGATAATATATAATAATAATAATATAATAATAATAATATGATATTAATATTATAATTTATGTCACTACTATGCCATTTATTGGTAACAAAAAAAGGAATTACAAAAAAAGTAACTGATTTTTATAAGAAACTTTATTGAAATAGGATCATCATATATACCATTCTTCTAAACCATAAACATGTCTTCTATAACATAAAAATGATAAACTATACATTATTTATATATAATTATTTATATAAAATTTCAAATATGTGGAGTATTAACTTTTTATCAATGTTCTAGGACCCACATCACTATTAACAAACATAAACAAAATAATCAAAATTACAAACAGATGATTATGGAAATAAAAATTAAGTCTCCAATGTATGAGGAATGAATTATTCAAATTAATGAGTAAAAAATAGTAATATATATGAATATATTATTTAAATTTGTGATTATTATTTCTATAATTATTATACATTATGTTCAATTTATTTTGTGGAAATTATGAGTAAATGGTAAGGGTTTTCTATAGAAACCGATTTTGATTTTGATATTATTATGAAAAAATTTTCATCTGGAAAAATTGTATGATACTTCTATATAAAATAAGCTATAATTTATTTCCCTATCTATATTCATAATTTTTTACATGTTCACCAACCATTTCAATTCATATTTGGTTCATAATTCAATTTTTGTGAAACTCATAAGAGGAAATAACCTTTAGTATTGTTATCTTAGAAATCATTTTCCTACATGTCCATATTATTTATATAGAAGTATTGGCTCCCATATCTCATATAATAAGATAAATAATATTATTTTATACTGAAAATTAATTTATTTTAAAAAATAAACATTGTTTAATATTTTGGGTATGTCTATTTTCTATAAACATATATATTATTTACTAATTGTGGATTGAATCATCATTTTAAATAGTATCTATAATAACACATTTTCATAGTATAATTTATAGTTTAAAATAGGGAACATCATATAAATGTTTTCGTGGTTTTCCCAATATTATTCAATTATTTTCGTTTCGTAACCTGTTTCCAATAAAAATAGTTTTCTTTAAAACAAATTAATTGTTATTAATTCCTATTTTTCACAATAAAATATAATGATTTTATAAAATTTATTTCCAATATTTTCAACATACATTAATTAAATATATAAATATTTGGGAATAATAATAAATTATACCATCTAATTTCATTTCTTATAGATATTATGATAATTTCTTATAGATGTTTTCCAAAAAACCAATTTCTTTTCATTGGTTAATATTGTTATTAAGAAATTAAGAGATATTTTTTTTAAATTGAACTTCTATGCATGTTTCATTATAATTTAGTATGTGGGTCATATATTTTCATATAATTTATTAGGTAATTATTTATTCATTATAATTGAAGGTTGTTTTGGTGGTCATCTTATGTGAAAGTGTACACGGGTGGTATCCTGAAGCCCTATGGTACACAGATGATAATCTAATGCTAAAGTGACATCATGTGGTATAATAAATCCAAATAAAGTAAAATGGTGTTCAGAAATGTATTATTATATTATCAATAGGTTGATTCTAATTCTATTATGTTAATAATTTTCATTTTGTTTACATCAATATTGGTTCCTTGGAAATATTAGAGATATATTCTTATTTGGCTTATTGTGTCTATGTTATGGTCACGTATTATTATATCATTGATATTGTATTATGTTATCAACATATTATTTTATCACAATAATTGTGATATAATCCATGTTTAATTGGATATTATGTCATTATTAAATGTTTATATAGTTTGATTATTTTCTCATACCCACTTATCATATGCTCAATTCTGATATTTGATAGTGACATTCATGTTCCCCCTTACTAATCAAATGGACTCACAATTCTAATGACTATATTTCCTATATTTTGAAGAAGAAAATAATGTATGATATGTCATGAAGGGTACCATATGTGAATACAGTATAAGGGATATTTTGTAAATATTATATAATAAGTTTATTATATATATAATCTCAAAATATGGTAAACCATTAGATTATATGATTTGATTTAAAATATATATTTTTATGTGAAATTTTAATTTTACTATGTATCAAATTAATGTTTATCATATGATATGTTATTGGTTTAAACATTTAATTTACAAACATTTAATGATAAGGAACTGGTTATGAATAGATGTATAACCTCCCTTGAGTGATAAGTGACTCTCCATGATAAGGATGACGATTCTAACCATTAATCATTAGGTAGTTTTTGAATCTTGGTGATATTCACTACTCTTATCATTCTGGTCAACAATGAATATCTTCAATAATAGAATTATATAACTGAATTACATCTTGGGTCAAAAATGCTTGTTTTGGTGACACGGTGTCCTGGTTAGAACATGATTACCAGATGAATATGGATTTTTGGTGTCCAGATTATAAAATGATATTATAAAGGGGTTTTCTGTGTTTTTAAATTAATATTACTTACATTAATAATTAATATAAATATATAATTGTTTATATTATATGGTTTCTATTGATACCATATTGAGATAAGTTTCTATCACCCTACGTAAGAACCCATGTTTTCATGTATACCATAGGTTTTATTTCATGTTGAACATAAGATTCACAACAATTCCAACTCATGACACTTGATGTGTATCAAATATGATGGTAAACTGAGGCATGTGGATGATAGTAGAGCCTCTTATTATTTTTTATTTCAATGGATAAATTTTTATTCACTTCATCCTAGTGGGAGATTAGTTGATGATTAACTATATAATTTTGTAATTTTCAATCATTCCATTATTTAACCGATTTATGTGTACATAAAAGTTGTGATAAAAAATTTTATATATTTTTTATGATTATTATTTCTCATATATAATTTCATAATCTCCATAATATATAATTTAGTCCTTATTTTCTAATCTTTATCCTTTAAAAAAGTATGGATGTTATCATGATTGCATGTAGCACCTCAATAGTGGAATTAGTGAGTAGTCCCCCAAAGGTGACTAACAACCTTATAGCATAGAATAGTTTTCATTATAAAAATTTATCTTACCTGGTATATATGTAATAAGGATGTTTCATTTTTTTAAGAAGATATTTAAATAGTTCAACTTGGAGACCATTTCTAATTGGATGTCCATTTTTTCAAAATGACATGATATCTAATCGTAATTTTCATTTATATTGTTGAGTTTTTTAATACGTTAATTTTACAATAGATTTCAATGTAATATTATGGCTCTCTGAAAACTATAAGATTACATGTAAAATCAATATTGATATATTTTTGGATTCCCATAAAATATGTGTGCCTATGTATGATAGATTTACTAATGATATGTAATGTTTTTTTAAAGAAAAATATTATATGTTGTCCTCACAAGTAATTTGTTATTTAATTTTTATTAATTTTTACATTTATTTTTAATAATCAGTTATTTTTTGATTGAAGGTAATCTGGATATTACATTAAGGCATTATTTGGTCTACATATATTTCCCCTTCTTATAAGGAATTTAGAATATCCATTCTGGGTTGATATATGTATTTCATTATAAGAAAATTATATGAGTACAAGATTTGGTTTCTTTGAAAATGTTTATACCCTATATATGGTTAATGAAATGAATGTGTAGGTGTCTTGTGACTATGTGATTCGATATTTATGGAGTACTTATATGATTATTGTCATGATTGAGGGATAGTCAATTCGATCCCAATAATTTTGTGTTCTACAAGTTCACTCTATATTTTAGTTTAATAAATGATAATTGATCGATATTTTGGAATGATTCAATGATATAGGTTCATTGTGTATTTGGACTTATAATGAGTGGAATTATTCATGATATTAAATGATATTAACATATGATAGGATCATGTCCATGGTGTACGGATTTTGAGCCAAGGTTTGATGGGACATGACTCATAGGGGCGTGATTCGATCAATTTGGTCACATAGGTAAAGATTATTCTCCTCTTAGGATCAAATGATATTGAGTAGGATTGTGGGTAAGAACATGGGAGTGGTTTTTTAATGGTCTACTATACCTTAGTAAAAGTGATTGATGTTGAATATTCTTATAGTTTGATTGTATTTTATAAATGGTTGTGTGTGGTGCTTATTGAGTATGTGATTTTTGAATGGTTTTCTAGTTGATTAGGACCAAAAGATATAAAGAGAAACATGTGGGTAAGTTGGCTCAAAGAATCAATAATAATAGATAGATTTAGTTTCTTAGGGTATATATGAGCATTGATATTGGGAGGTGAAACATAGAGAGTGTTGATACATATCATAGATGACAATAAATGGTTTCTATAATATAATTTGTATGGTGCTGAGAAAAAAATTATAGTATTGGGTATGACCCTAAACATGTATTATTTTTGGAGTGTGATGAAGAGTATATTAATGTTAAATTGGGGATTTGTGTTGGTCTGTGTTCATCGTGGGTGATTACATGTGATTACGAAACATAAAAACCAATTATTATGTTATATAATTGTTGGAATATGGGAAATATAAGTTAGTGTTTTAGCAATGTGGAATGATGATAATGATATTTACATAGAGGGGAACATCAAATCAATCATGATGGAATGAATCTTATTTTAGTAGGTTTGTTGATATTGAATGACTTATTAATATATGGTTAATGTGAGATTTTTTTATAAGTGTGTTGTTGATCTAATGTGTTTTGGACCCATGGTAATCACTAGATTCTATATTTTGATGAAGTGATAGATGGAGTCCATATATTTGTGTTGGTCTCAATACATAGATACTGTTATCTAAGACTATGCTAGATTAGTGGTGTGTCTATGCACGTAGAGATACTAATATTGATAGATTGGTTCACTTGTGACCAAAATATAAAATTACATTGATTAAAATGTTCGGAACTAATTGTGGGAATGTGATTCATTTGGTGATTCCTCCATGACCTTAGAAAACAATATATGGTTAGTTGATAATGAATATATTTATGTACACTATCATGTTCTAAATAGTTCATTAGTTGTTTTATCTATAATTTTTTATCATTTAATGTATATTTACAAAAAATCTACATCAAACTTGTCATCAATATAGGCTTGTTTTATTGGGGGATTATTATGTAATAGATATTCATGACTCTAAATTGACAATTATGACCAATATTTAATGGTTGAGATAACACCAAAATCTAGAATGAATTGGTTAAAGAAACTAGCGAGTCTCATATCAGAAATGTGCCATTATTCATATTCTCTATATTGGTGTGGATGATATGTGAGTATCTTAGTCATTGGTAAAATGTTTTAATGGATTATTAGAGTTTCATAGAGGAATCCCACATGGGGTCAATGTATAAAATGTAACAATTTATGTTGATTTCATGACCAAGGTAGATTGATAGTGGTGTATATATAAAAATAGAGTCTTATAGATAAGTATAAGTTTTATAGTGGATATTTTTTAATAACCAACATATTTCTTGGGTCATTACATTATGGTGAGAGTTTGAATTTTCATCCCAATGGTGATGATGGTTAGGGAATTTTTATTTCAAATATAATATTTACTGTTGGAACATCACAGAATTTTGTTGTTTTGTTTATGTTTAGATTTTTTTTGTATTTGAGTTCGAGGAAAGACATAAGTGTGTTTTTATGTTAGCCTATGAGCTATGTTATGATTATATGACAGAGTACATTACCTAACCTACCAGATTTTTGCTGTGGTGTGTGATTTGGGAGTCCATTGAATTTTCACAAATGGAGTAAAACACAAAATATTTTGGGTTTTACAATAGTGATTACATTTGTGGGTAAAACAATATAGTTGAATGGGTTGTGTTGTGTACGTGGTCTATAAGAAATAATCCCAATCTATTTGTGGGCTAGTTTTTATGCATTGGGGGGGGGGGGGCTATGTCATAGAATTTATTGGTTAGGAGGCACTATGACATTGCCTAGGGGAAATGTTTTATAAGATTCATAGGGGGTATAGATGTTGAAATTTACCTATAATGTGGATTACATTATTGTTACACATTTAATTCTATATATAGGGATTGAGTGTGGAACTTACACACCACAACCGAAGGAGATGGGATACAATCTAACCTCAGGTGGGGGCCTTATGTTTTCGTCCCTATTGTCATTCCTGAAGGGTTCACCAACCATATTTGCTTTATCATGGATAGAGAATTAATTAAATTATTGAAACCCCTATATTTTTTATGTAGGTTGAGGCACTTATGTAGAATTCTATCAGATCCCCCCCCCTATCCTCCAACACATCCACCCTTGGATATAGGTGGATTTGGTGTTTTATCCACATCAACGTATGGTTTTTTTCTATTTCATAATATATATTTGTTCTCCCAATAATTTATAGTATTTTAGATGTTTTTAGTTTGGAGTTTGAATATTGATCTCAGCAAAACTAGGTGGAATCTTGTGATGATGATGACGATTCTCTCCAGATTTTTAGAGGTGGTCTGTGAAGGATAAAAACATGAGGAATTTTATAGTTTAAATAATACAATGATTTTCATAGATTTTTTAGGTAATATGAATCATTGTATTTTATTGAATAAATAATTATAATTTTATATAATTAAACTTTTTGATGATGTATCATGAGATCAGAGCTCAGGTGATCCTATGATCATAAATGTAAGAACATGATTCATTTTAGATAAACTCTACCTTTTCATTCTATAAATTTTATATTTAAATGTTCATATATGGAATCAATTTATAAACCATTTATTCAATTGAGGTATAAATGTGGTCTAGGGTTGGTTTAGATCTAGGAACAAAACTCATAGGGTAAAAAATTCTATTCTCATGGTTATTATATATCAAGCATGTTAGGATGAATCATAAGATAAACCAATATGAGGTTTGATAGTGAAATAATGGAGGCCGAATGGTTAGACACCCCATTTAATTTGGGTATAACAGCTATATATCCATGTATAATGTTATTAATAGTGCAGTTTGGCTTCATTTTCCCATTGTGAGTAAAACTATGTGTGAATAACATGAAGAGTACCCATCCCTACAATTACACATGTTGTGATGGATCATGGTTTAGACATCCATGTCTCTAAACCATGTGAACCATTATTGTTACTAAATTCTACAAAATTTCCCTACATAATTCTTATATCAAACATTCTTTCCTACTCTAATTCATCATAGAATACTCAACTATTGGAATCCGTTGTTTTTACTAGTTTATAAATTATGGGATATCATCCATACATTCTTCAATTTCCACATCGCTCATCACATTGGATATTCATTGGTATGATCCTGATTCCTTTTGAGTCAATCCAATTTTTTTATGTATCATTAATATTATTTAGGTGGATCATAATTTATCAAATTTAACGGTTCTTCATTTTTTTCATTTTTTCGAATAGGATTAGGCTATTGAATTGAAATTTTATGATATATATTCTATAATAATGTGGTTGGTGGTCTCATGCAACTAATTTAAAGCCAATGTGTTTGTATATTTATTATTGTTTTGTGTCCCTAGTTCATGGGTGACAATATGAAATTTGTTTAAATAAATGAATTAAATTTATATTCCTTGCCTATGTAATTAAAGTTGGGAATCCATGAATTATTATAGGTTTTGGACAATGAATAGAACAACCTCATGGGCGAGTTTATTATTATTAATAGACCATGATTATGAAACATGGATGTCAATACCCTTTATTTGTTTCCATTACCCATTGACATGAGAAGTTAATATTGAAATGATAATTGATGATTTGTATTGTTAATTGATATATCCATTGAATTTTGAAATTATTAGTAAATTGATTTATTAATGCGAAGGGATAAAATGAACAAAACTCATAGATCATTTATTTTATTAGATTATCTAATTTTGTGATACATGTTATGATGAAATATACACATTATTAATTAACATGAAATCCTTCTAATCATAGCCCATGAATTGAGTAAATTTATATGGTGAGTTCTAAATTAAATGTTCATGGAATTCTCCTTGATATAGAATAAATGATATTGATATAAACAGAATGGGAAAATGCCTATATTAATTGGGTGAGACATGGATTCTTGTAATAATCCCATGTATGACCTCTATAAGATATATCCTTGATTATACATGGCTGATACTTGGGATTATAAGAATGGAATTATTAGGACTCACTACTATATGATGAGTGATACTAGAATTCAATATGGATTTACAAGGACAGGATCAAATGACATTTGACCATTACAGATTTGGGGGATACATGGGATCCCATATGTCGACCACCAGATATAGACTCCAAATGAAGACAAATTATTCTGCATCTATAGTGATACAATTGTTCATGTGTGGATCTCCATGGATGGGATAATAGGGTGTTGTTTTATGTTATACCTAGAGGGATACCCAGATTCCAATTTAATAATGCCATTGATGGGATTAGTATCATATATAACAAATGGATGGAATGGTTCATATGACATGAATTCCAAGACAAAGAACAATCTTTTATTCAGCCTTTATCTTAAACTTCAGGGATGGAATATTTAGGCATCCATGTGAATATCACTATAGGGTATTCAAGAGTACACACCATATATCAAGACTAATTAATAAAATGAAATTGAATCATTAAATAAACATTATTTTAAATGAAATTGGACTAACTATTAATTAAGATATTTTCCCATTAAATTAAATTGATGAAGTGAATATGATAAATAAAATAATAAACTAGGATTTATTTGATTTATAATTTGAGTAATTATATTTCATATAAAATATTTTTCATCACTATATTATATATTTTCTACTACCAGATGCATCTAGGCAGTAGGTGGTTTCATAGAGGGATTTTTTCCGACACACAGTTTAGGCCACTACGAGTACCTGAATTGTCCATATGATTGTGGCTGTGTATTAAGAAAATCACCCTATTAAAATTTTGTTGATTTCTCCATATGATTTGGGTATCATGGGTCCATGATGAGGAACATTATAATAGTTGTGATAATATTCCTAATATTTTTTCTCTATATACATATATTTATTTTCACTAATATATATTGGTCGAGGTTATTTTTTTAAACATATGTCATGTATCATTATCATTGTATTTGATGATCTGTTATGAATTGTTATCATTTACTATCATTTATATATTATATTTATTATTTAATTCTTCTATAACTCATATGTTGATGATATTTCATTATGTTTCACTCTGCTAATGAGGGTATAACCTCTACAAAGACACAACAAATCCCTTACAATAAGTCAGAAGCCTGTGGTATTTGGTGATATGTTCATAATTCCATGTCTCTAACTGATCAGGATGTACTTGTAATGACCCCAAGTTTCATTAATGGAAATCCCACTTGATCCAATTAAATGTCTCTTTTGGTAAAATGTTTATATAAAATGTCAACTTCTTTGGTTGTATATTTAGAATTGTTACTATTGCTTTTATAGTCGTCGAACAGTGATCACATGATTAGTATAACTATAGGGCTTTAACAAATCCAACATACTCAGAAAAAGGAAGACATGGCCTCATCATTCCAAATTTCTCCATATGAAGCCCATTTGTCGGAGATCAGAAATGAGGTGGCGTCTTTGGGCTTCTCTCTTGACCAATCCCAAGATGAGCTTCATCATGGCAAGATCAAACGAGACCATCTACGGGAAAAGTGGATGTCGAAAGAGATTACCACTCGAGCGATGTTATCCGAACCACCCCAACGGTCTGTCACCATCAGATACCTTACCGTTAGGTCATCTGCGGCTGTTTTAAAGGGTTATGTAACAAATCTCTAGTACAATGTTAATGTACATTATATTTGTATATAAAAATGAATATACTTTCTTGTAATTATTGATACATTGTAAATAGTTTTAGAAGAACACGTAGTGTTATTAGTTATTATTTAATTAAGAAATCTATTTCAGTAAATTAAGGGATTTTTGAATTAAAAAATATTTTAATAAAATATTATTATTATTAAATTAGTTTTAATATAAATAAATGATCATATAATTTTAGGAATGCTATTATAATATTTATTAAGGTTTGGAATACATTTCTATCAAAACCAATGAATTTTCGATATATGTCGTTTTTTATTTTAAAATTGAAAATTATTATATTGGGAAAAATATTTAAATAAAATAAATGATATTTCTGGAATTAGGATGTCAAAATTATCCAACGGTTAATTTTCCATAATTTCCTGAGACAGTCGAAATTTTTGGGTAAAAATTAAATACTTGTAAATATATAATGTGTTTTATGACATCATAATGACCCAATAGTGAAGTAATAAAATACTATAAGCTTTATGTTTGGACAATATATGTTTTAACATTAAAATAATGTGATTTTGGGTTTGTATGACTTACTTTTTCAAGCATTAATGTACCCCTCAAGACTTATTAAAAATCATGTCTTCTAATTTTTTTTCCATGGGTGTGTGACTCACCCCCAAATAAGAAACCCCATTATATTAAGAAGTTTTGACTTTGGACTTATAAAATATTGTTTTAATATCCCATTTTCAAAAAACCATGGGCAAAAACCATGAGCAGATTTATGGTTGGGATTAGTTTAATATTAGGTGTCCCAAAGCAAAATAATAATAAATTCACTAACCGTTCCTATATAAAACCACCCAATATCCCACTTACTCCTCACTGAATGCCTTTGGAGTTCATCCAAACTCCGCCCTACTGTCTCTATAATCCTACCATGGTGACCCAATCTCCGAAGAAGCCTCTCTCAAGCCTCCCTCAAGCCTTTGGAAACACACTTCCATGTAAGGGGTTTTCTTCCTTTCACTTTATTTGTCCAATTTTCTTAATAGTGCTATGCCCTTTTAATATCAATTATAAAGGATGGGGTATGGTTTCAAACCTCCCCCGTACTACCCTCTTATTTTTTGAATGATTGGAGACCCCTTTCTCTGTCATTAAATGCCTCCCATGTACACCCGTTACAATGTCAAAATTCCGAATGGAACTTCTCTCTCTTCATTTACATTCAAGAAATACTTTTGTATCATGAATCTAAATTCCATTAAAATTGTTTTGAAATGTATCTATATGACCCCATTATAGTCCATTTCATGTAAATATGATTATACACCCCTTTATCTCTCATCAACATTTTTTATGAATTCTTATGTCATGTCGTTATGCTGCCAAATTTGGATCGATTTTCTAAGCCAATGCCTTTGTGTAGTGAATATCATGCCCATTTACCCATCAAGGGTATTCACCATTGTGAAAATTTACATAGGGATTATAATGTTTCATATTAAATTCCACATTTCTATATCAGTGAATAAATGATTATTTTTAATGAATCGATGTTTTATGATCTATGTGGCACAATTATTCATGAAATGAAATGTTTATGAAGGGTGAACCCTTATAGTGCTCCAATGCATTTTGTAAAGTATAGTATCATGATACGTCATGTGCAATGAGTGTTGACCCATGCTAATTCTGGTAAAAAAGGGGTGTACTCATGCTTCATGTGCAATGAGGATTTACTCATTCATCATGTGCAATGTGACTTGGCTCATTCTAATTCCATGTTAAGTGTTGATGACACATTTCAATGTAATGATTATCATGCTTCATCATTCCTTTATGTCCATTTTCACTTGTTCTATATTGATATGACTATTTTCTAACATGTATTTTACTCCTCATGTATTCCAGGTTTATTCCCTTACTGGGATTTATAGCTCATCATTTTATTATGCATGTCCTCAGGTTATCCCATGCAATTCTATGTACGAAGAAATGTAGTGGTCATGTAAAGAATGTTTTCAATAAAGATTTTTTATTTCATGTTTTAAGCCGTTATTTAATGATCTTAATCCCCAAAGACACTACACCTCTCAATCTTCCAAGTTGTATCAAGTGAATAGTAAATGTAATAAATCATGTTTATGTTTTTAATAAAAGCATGGTTGTCATATTTGGTATCAGAGGGAGGTTTAGTTATTTATGCTATTTGGATTAGAAAACCCAAGTAAAGCCTTAGACACAAGACTATGTATAATAAAAACATACCTATGTTTTGGTAAGTAGTGAGTTAGTATTTTATCAACAAAATACATCCCTATCTAAATACGATCATGTGGAGGAAGCTCTAGAACAGATCTATCCTAGTGGTAAAACCCGAAAACACTGCTTTGAGCTAGAATCGAACGGGAAATAGTGCACGACAATGAGCCTTGCATCACTCTTGGTTATGAAACTCCCCGAGGATATGTTTTGAGAAATTAACATGCTTAGTATGAACCCTTATTAATGAAATTTTTTAAAAAATGCCCCTAAGAATATATGTTTCAAAGTAGATCATGAAATGCCTAGAATAAATCCAATAGACTCATGAGTGAAGGATATAAAATTTAATTTATAATTCATCAAATTTTGTCTTTACATTACCCTTTATGTGTTACCCCCTAACAGTTATTTTATTCCATCCAATGTCCGTTAATAGGAGGACTCGGGCTGACAAACGATGTGAAGATCTGTGTGATTTCTGTACTAATGAGTTTCCCAATCCAATGGGAGAGGGAATCCCAAACTTTTTCATGATTCTCTCTCAGCTAACTCAAGCTCTGAATAGAAACATGGGTCAAGAAGAACGTCCAAACCCCCCTAAGAAGGAACATGTCGCTATCGAGTGCTTCATGAGACAAAGGCCTTTTATCTATAGTGGATCTCCGATCCCATGATCGCTGATCAACGGATCAACTCCATTGAAAAGATCTTCTCCATTCATCAACGTTCTGATCAAGAGAAGTTTATCTTGGAGGCTTATCGTATAGAGGGTGAAGCTGATCAATGGTGGACGTTGATAAAAAATACGAAGCCTGTGGAGTAGACCGTGGTGTTGGAATGAAAGTATTTCCAGAAGATGTTTTTCAATAAATATTTTCCACGCACCCTCCAGCTTATGATTGAAAAGGACTTTCTTTACCTCATGAAAAATGACATAGAATATATTGGAGTGTACGAGGAAAACATTACAAGGCATGCACGATATGCATCTAGCATTGTCATTACACCTGAATGCTAGGTTAACCGCTTCATTAGTGGATGAAGCCTAGCCAACAGAAAGCATTAGTGATCTGTGACTTCAATAGCTGTGAGGATATTGTCTGATGTGCCCTCATGGTCAATATAGAGATTGGGGAATCAAAAAGGTATCATGGGGATATGTATCATAAGGTGGACTTCAACGCTGGCGGTCCGATGGATAAATCAAACAGTTCTATGAAGATCTGGCACCCCACATGCCAAAAGTGTGGAAAGAAAAACCTTAGAAATTTTTTCCAGGGGATGAGTAAATGCTTTAGTTTCGGAAGAGAAGGGCACCTTGTAGTTAACTGTCGGAAAGAAAGACTCGCGGCTGTGATAGCGGAGAGGAAATCTCAATTTGAACATCAACACATTGTTCATTTCAACAACTGCAAAGAACTGGGGAATTTTTCAATTCAGTTCCCTAATCCATGGGTTTTTTGAGGCAACCAACATCCTCAAGCCAACAAAGAAGAGCTTTTTCCATCACTTCTTTCATAGTGAACTGCAAAAATGAAGTGTTTACAGTTACGGTAGTAATTCATTCAAAAATAGCGAACATACTTTTTGATTCAGGTTCTATGCATTCTTTTATATCTTAAAAGTTTAGTAGAACAATCCCAACACCATCGAAAATCATGGAAGTGAAGATGTAGGTGAGTTTGTTAAATGGTGCAATAATTGAATCCCATTAATATAACTACTCCCTTGTAATAATTTGTAGATTGAATTTCCCATAAAACCTCGTCATACTCCATCTAGTGGAATTTGATGCAATTCATGGCATGGATTGACTTTCCTTATATAGAGCCAACATAAATTTTTGGGAGAGGGAAATCACACTCCATATGGACAATCGACCCCTGATTCATTACAAGTGTAAGGAGGAAGATGAATCACCTTTAGCTACATAATCTCAAGAATGGATATTACTGCCCTATGAGCACACGTATCTGTCTTATATGACTGAGTCCAAGGAAGAAACCAACCTTGATGAAATGCCTATTGTGAGGGAATTAGTTTTAGTGTTTCCTGAGAAACAACCTAGTCTTCATCCTAAAACATACGATGAATTCTCAATTAGACTTATACCAGGGGAACTACCAATATCCAAGACTTCATATAGAGTGGCTGTTGTGGAGCCTGAAGAGATGAGGAAACAACTACATGAGAATCTGGATAAAGGGTTTATAAGCCCAAGGGCTTCACAATGGGGTGCACCAGTCCTCTTAGTCAAGATGAATGATGGGTCAATGTGGATTTACATCGATTATCGTGAACTTATCCAAATCATGATAATGAAAAAGTATCCTCTTCCATGGATCGATTACTTGTTTGATCAGATGCATGGAGCACAATACTTCTAAAAGGTAGATTTGCGGTTGGGACATTATCAAGTATGGGTGAAGAAGGAATATGTCCCCAAGACATATTTCTTGTACAATATATGGGCACTATGAATTCATATAAATGCCTTTCGGTCTCACTAATTCTCCATCAATCATCATGAACTAGATGAATAGAGTCATTAGATATTACCTTGTCAAATTTCTGTTAGTCTTTATAGATGATATTCAAATATACTCCAAAACCATGGAGGATCATGGGGAGAATTTAAGAACTATACTAGAGACTTTGCGCAATGAGAAGATCTATGAAAAGTACAAAAAGTGTGAGTTCTGTTAGAAGGAGGTATCATTCTTGTGCCATATCATCACAATCAATGAGATATCTTTGGATCCCTCTAAAACAGATGAAATTGAGGGATGGTTGAGGCCAATATCGGTAACGGATATCCGTATCTTCTTGGGGTTAGCTGGATATTATCAACGATTTGTGTGAAATTTCTCATGATTTTCCAACCCTCTTACCAAGCTAACTCGAAAGGGAGTAATTTTTTCTTGGAGTGATGAATGTGAATAAATCTTCAAGGAGTTGAAAAGGAGGCTTATCACTACACCCGTGGTCACTTTACCCACAAGTGGGGAACTTATTGTGGTATTCAGTGATGCTTCAAATAAGGGAATAGCATGTGTGCTGATTCAGAATGATAAAGTGATATCCTATGCCTCAAGACAGTAGAAAATCAATGAGCGAAACTATCCAACGCATGATCTGCAGTTGGAGACGGTGATGATTTCCTTGAAAATATGGCGGCATTATCCCTGTGGGGATAATTGTGAGATATATACTGACCACAAGAGTCTTAAATATATATTCACTTCAAAAGATCTTAATATGTGCCAGAGAAGATGGATAGAGCTCATCAACAATTATTACTGTTCAATACATTACGATCATGGGAAAGCGAACAAGGTTGCATATTCCCTATGTAGAAAGGACCCAATGATTCTATCAATGATGAGAATTGAGAAGGATCCAATCTTCATAGACATTATGAAGATGGACATGGGAATCATAAAGAAGGGAACATCATCAATCGTTTCACAAATGATTGCTTAACCATATCTTTTGGAAAGGTTAAATGATGCTCAAAATGATGATGTGAAAATTCAAGAAAAAGTGGAAGCTATCATAAAAGGTAAATCCTCAGATTTTAATGTCAATGAAGAAGGAATTGTGCGATTTGGGAATAGTATATGTGTTCCATAAAGTCTATAGGTGAAGAAGGATATTTTGGAAGATGCACATAGTTCAAATTTCTCTATTCACCCAGGGAGAACAAAGATGAATCGAGATCTCCGAGAAAACTCTTGGTGGGATGATATGAAGAAATATATCACTGAATATACATAAAAGTGCCTGGTGTGCCAACAAGTGAAGGCAGAAAGGCAGAAGTCTAAGGGGATGATGCAACCATTTCCCATACCAAAATAGAAATGAGAAAACATCACAATGGACTTTGTCACTAGACATCCGGGGACATCCAAATGAATCAATTCCCTCTGGGTTGGGGTGGATCGTCTTACAATGACTACACACATAATTTATGTTCAGGAATATTTCATATTGGATCAACTCGCACAAAAATATTTATGGGTAGTGGTAGTGCTGCATGGAGTACCACTAACTACTATGTCTGACTAAGATACAAGATTCACCTCTATGTTTTGGAAGAGTCTTCAACATGCTCTGGATAATGAACTGACCTTCAGTATGGCCTATCATCCTCAAAATTATGGCCAGTCTAAGCGAACTATCCATACACTTGAGGAAATGTTAAGAGCACACTCAATGGACTTTAAAGGAGGATGTGATCAACATCTTCCTCTGGTTGAGTTCTCTTATAATAATAGATTCCACTCGAGCATACAAATGGCACCATATGAAGCCCTTTATAGAAAAAGGTGCAGAACACTGGCGTGTTGGGATGAGGTCGGTGAACATAAGCTACATCGACCGGAAATGGTCGAGGAAATTGTGGAGAAGGTTAACACCATTCTGCAGCATATCAATACAGCCCAGAGTTGACAGAAGAGTAATTCATATAATCGTTGATGATACCTTGAGTTTAATGTTGGAGACATTGTTTTTATATGCATATCTCCATGGACGAAGGTCATGAGGTTTGGAATGAATGGTAAGTTATGTCCAAGGTACATCGGCCCCTTCGAGATTCTTGATCGTGTCGAGGTTGTGGCATATCGACTAGAACTTCCACCTACCATGGACAAAGTACATGATGTATATCATGTATCCCTCTTATGGAAGTACATACCATGTAACACCCCGAGATTTCATGAAAAAAATATTCTTTTAACTTTATTGATGTATTGTGTTGTAAGCTACAACAAGATTACCTTGCGCTATACACAACACCGTATGAGCTTTCAGTATACACAACACTATTCATGGAACATGTTACACAAAATTTTGATAGTAGTTAGTCTATGAAACATTGAGTGTATATATATATAATAAATGTATAAATGAAATATGGTTAGATTCTGTTATATGAAACAACGAATGAGTCTTTCACAACACGCAACCCTGGCATGGTTTGCATTACACGCAATCGCGACTTTCCTCGATAGCGTGTGTTGTACGCAATACCAGGTTTCACTAAACAACGATATATTATTATGGAATAGACGTTATGAATTGTATGAACTACTTTTAAATTTTATAACATTATTATTCATCTTACACATTTTCTAGAATATGGTAAGATAACAAAATAAATCTTTCGGGTAAAATAAGTATTTTTCAAAAATGCAGTTTTTCCGCCTATTGATGGCGCACTCACATTAAATCTAGTTTTTTACAATTTTATAAGTTCAATTAAACAAAATAAAATTATTATTTTGAATCAGGATATAAAAATTTATTTGGATAAATTTTTGATATTTTTCTGATAACTTTCATATTTTGATGAATAGTAAAAATACGCTATTTTTTAATTAAAAACACATTTTTCCATTGAGATAATTTATATGATTAAATTATAATATTTAATGGTTTTAAAGAATAAATATAATATATTTTTACCATTTAATATAATGTATTTCATTTTCATTAATTTCACATTGAATTCATAGGTAAAAACATTTCAATCATTGACAATGTTTTATCTTCTAAATCCTATTTTCATAAAAAATTGATTTATTTTAAATTAATTACTGCAACTTATGTGTTTTGTATTTTGAAAAATGGATTCCATAATTGGAATTAGTTGGTCCAAATTATGTTAATAGGGTACTTTTTATTTTTTGGTCATTATGAATAGTAACTACGGTAAATTTTATTTACCATAGTTAAAGGTAAATCGGTTAATTAAGGGTAAATATAAGATTATAAATATACCCTAACACCTGAAAAAATCATATTGGATGACTAAATGTCGACCCATATCACCTAAGGGTTGGATTATATTCATTTAATGGGATTTTTTCCATGAAAATAATTTAATTATTATTGAAACCAAAGAATGTGACAACATGCCACTTTCTTAAATCTTATAAGTATAATAATTGTAATTTAGTGATAAACTTAATAATTCTTAGAACATGAATACTCTAAAAAAAATAATACAATTATCTATATCATAGATTTTTATTTAGAATTTTTAGTGATTAAATAATTATCATTAATTATGACACGATAGTGATGTTGAAATTATTTTATTAATTAAAATACCAAATAAATGGTTTTTAAAATATTAAAATAAATATAATATGAACTATTTAATATACTCCGCTATTTTTCTAGATACATATGACATTTTATGGATCTATTGAAGATTTTATTTAGATCATATCTTCTGTATATATTTTATTTAAATTCAAATAAATGAATAGTGTCAAAATTGACACAATTTTTATTTTATAAAAATAACATATTATAAAATTGTTTTAAAATCACAAAAATATTTACAAATTATAAATTAAAATTTATATGGTTGAAAATGTCAGAAACTGTAAAATTATGGAAAATTCACAACACAAATGTAATTATTTATAATAATTTATAATTTAGAATATTATTACCACAAATAAAATAAAATTGATAAATAAGGATAAATAAAGTTGATAATGTTTAAAATAAATTCCTTACATGTCTAAATTTTATTGGTTGATGCGCTTACAACCTTATCCCATCTAATCATTGGATATAACTCATTTTGGATGTTTTTATGTGGGGTTGGGATTTAGTATAAACTAATATTTCTTATATTTCCAAAGGTGCCCCTCTCCTCCCTTATAAAAGGGTTCCTCCTCCCACTCCTCCTCACACCAATTTGAGACTTCATGATCATCCAATCCCTTCCAATTTCACTTCCTCACTTCCCTAGAAACATCCTAGAGGTCCTGGAATTCTTCAATGTCCAATTTTAGTGCCCTAAGAGGTGGTCTCAAAGAGGTGCTTCAAAGAAGAGGTAATGTCCGTTACTGATTCTTTCAACATTATTTCTTCTTGAACTTCATCTTCTTTAGTTTTTTCATTATGAAATAATAACATAAGTATCACTCATATACTGTTACGTTATTATAATAATGAAACAACCCTACTTCACCATCTATCCATCCTACGAAAAATGAAATCACCGCACGTGCGTACGTATGGAATACCGTCTCCATGTCGTGGTGTAATATATTTTCCATCACCACCTTACTTGGATGGGTATAATGGTGAAAATAAATAACTATATGTTATTATTGTAATGTGGTATTGATTCTGAAATAGTAGACATACACTCCAATACAATTCCACGATCATGGGAACGAGATCATCGCTTGTGTTTACGTACGGAATACCGTCTCCACGATGTGATGTGATTTGTTCTACATGATCTTCATTGAATAATTATTATATAAATAAATTTAATTAACAAATATAATATATAGTACACTAATAACATTATATAAATGAGGTATCTATAACCTAAAGAGAAGAATAATAATTTATTCGACAAAACACGCATAAGAACAAATAGTAATAAACACCTGAATAAAAAGTAGTAATGAAATATTACAAATAAGAAGCTAAGAATATGACCATATACGATATAATAACAATATTTATGATTCTAGAATAAATAAATAATATTATTTAATCATTATACAAGAGGTTCGGACACTTACGAAGCAAATCAGATCTAAGGTAAGGGAAAATGTCACACTCTCATTTTTATCCGAGATTGTTTATACTTCAGAATTTACTTGGGAATATTTATCATCCACATCCATTTTTACTCAATATGTAATATTATTTCCATCCACCTACAATTGTTTAAATCCACTTTTACCCATCAGTGAGTTTTTAGTAAAAGATATGAAAGGAATCTTTTGTCGTTTTTCGTATGAGATACTTTTTGACTTTTCCGGCTAAAGTACGAGAAGAATGTTTTCTTAACATATACGGCATGAATGGATTTTTAGAACATTATTTCCATGATCATTCCTTTACAAGGTTTCATGTTTATTTTTAATAATTTTCTTTTAGTTCAAAATTATATGACTTGTTAAGAAAGAAAATTGTTTTTTAAGTAGAAAGGGTATTTTCCTCAAGAATGGAGTTCAAGTGTTTTATCAAAATTAATTACCATCTAAGATAATATAGGGTTCTGTTTCTAGCCCTATTATTACATTTATTTTATTATTTTGTGATGGAAATATTTTTAAGAATTCATGTATCATATATGAATTGTTTTATGATGTCAAGATGTTTAAGATTCCCATTTTTATTACATGGGTTATGAAATGATGTAAGATTTATGATTTTTGTGGCACACATAAGAATGGTTTCATTATGAGATGGGTGGGACCTATATCTCCCTCCAATTCATTGGGTAAAGATTTATATCTCATGAGATAGAATGGCTGGAACGGCAAGTTAAACTGGTTCAGTAATACATGACTGGAATGAGGAGCGAACTCGATTCAGAAAGGGACATTGTCCACTAAGATGGTCTTGGCAGCAATTCCTTGGCTACTATAGAAATCATATAATGTGCTTAATGGTTTCCAAAATTACATGTTTTATTCCCATTCAAATTTATCATGATTAATGTTTCATCATGATCTATTCTTTACGTGCTTCCATGTTTTATGTCATTGCTCAAGATTTTGATGTTTAGATTTTATGCTAATGTTTTTTTACATTCAAATGTCTAAGGATTGTTTTATGTTCTCTATTCTTACCCTTACTGAGCATTTGAGCACACCCCTTTTATGTTTTTCATTTCCCCAGGATATAAAGAAATGTTTTAGGTAAGTAAACATAAAGGGGAAGAACATTATGGGAGTTGATGAAGATATTTCAACATGACTTGAAGTTTATATTACGAGTCTCAAAAGACACTAAACTATTATGGTCCTTATGTTTCTTTTTTTGTTATGTATTAAGTAGTCCGCAAAAGTAATGTAATGTCCATGTACGTCAAGCTTCGAGTCTCTACAGTTGGTATCAGAGAGAGGTTTAGTCAACCATTGGAAACTAGGATGCGATAACATTAGTGAGATCCCTATAGATATTTTAAGGTATGTCTAGGGATGTACCTAAGGTTAAGTATAAGTATAGGTTATAGTCCTAGAATTATGTTAACGATCTTAGAATTAATCCAATGTTGTTAGATATTGAAGGTACTCCCCCTTAATTATGTTGTTTTCCCTAGCATGATTTTTGCCTCTCACACTATTTTTTTGGGGTTTTAGATGATGGATGGAACCCGAAAGAACCGTTTTGATCTATGTAATGGACAATGCAATGATTTTCCTCATGAACAAACAAATGTTAGGGGAGATGGAGTGAAAAATATTATTGCTATACTTACACAAGCTATGAATCATTCTGGACTTCCAAATGAGAAGAGAAGGGAACAATATTCTATTGAGTCCTTCATGAGGCAATGTCCACATTATTTCAATGGGTCTTCTATTCCACTTGATACTGAGAAACGGATCAGTACCACTGAAAAGATATTTTCAGTTCTTCAATGTTCTGAACATGATAAAGACATCTTAGCAGTATATCATTTGGAAGGTGAAGCTGATCAATGGTGGAATCTTATCAAGAATATGAGGCCAAGAGATGAAATTGAGTACATGGAATGGGACGAGTTCAATAACTTATTTTTCAATAAGTACTTCTCTCATATTCATCGAACAAAGACGGAGAAGAAGTTTGTTGAACTAAAGAAAAAGGATGATGAATCTGTTGGTGTATATGAAGGGAATTTTACAAGGCTTGCAAGGTATGTATATGGCTTTATCATCCAACCTGAATGTCGAGTTGATAGATTCTTTAGTGGCATAAAACCAAATCTTTGAAGGGAATTAGCTATAAGAGACTTCACTATAAATGAAGAAATTGTTTGTTGTGCTATCATGGTTGAAATGAAAGTTGGTGTTACTTATCCATCTTATGGTTTTGAAAAGAAACAAAGGATGGAGTTTAAGGAGAAATCTCAGAATAATGGTGAAAAGAAGATGAATGTTTCCTTATGCTCAATGTGTGGAAAAATGCATGGTGGAGATTGACATAAAGGGACATTAAAATGTTTTACGTGTGGAAAATAAGGTCATCGAGTGGCTGAGTGTCAAAGTAATAGAAAATGGGTTTCTAATGATGTGATTAAATAAAATACTACCGAGAACGCACCACCAACACATCAATGCATCAAATGCAAGGAAATGGGGAATTATGCCAATAAATTCCCTAATCCAATGTATAGTGATGATCGACATGAGCAACCACTTAAGGCAATTGAAAAAGGGAAGTCACATGCGATCACTATTGGAGATGTTGAATATGACAATAATGTGGTTGAATGATTAAGTGTTTATGTAATGGGATTCCAAAATAATGTTTTATATAGTATCATGGAATATTTGAATATTTATGTATTGGTCTATTGTGGTTTTCAATAATTTTATGGTACCAGTAACTATGGAAAGTGATTGAGATTATTTTGGAAAAAAGATGATATGCGCATAATGAAGGGATAAGAAGAAAATGAAATGTTTGACAGTATTCATGATCTCATGACTGATATAAGGAGAAGGTTATATCATGGTTTGAGTATATAGAATTTTTGGATTTTGGTATGTGGAAGGAGTTAACTTTTTACAGCATTCATTTTTTCACTACGGTTTAATGGGTAATCATTTTTCAAGAGAATACATGATTAAGGTATTCACATGATTGGAATGTGACCAACAAGATAATGGGGGATAAATGATTGTTGGTTGATGAAATTTCAAGTGATCATTTTCTTTATACTATGAGCTTGGACCGAAGTATTTTAGATAAATATTGGAATGGATTATGTTGCACATAAGATAGTATTGTTTAAGGATAGAACTTTTTTTGATATTATTGATGGTATGTTATAGTAATATAGTTTTAGAAAAAGGGAAACCTTCAGGACTGGTGACAACCCATCGTGTCCGACAAGGCTGTGGGAATTGAACCCACAACCAAAGTGCGACTGGCCTTTATCGCCTACCACTGGCCTACAGGAAGTCCCCTTTAGTAGAAAATAGTTTTATTTTATTATGCCATATGATATATGAAGTATAAGTCCATTTTATGAACCCTATATGATTAATCACACTATATATGGACATATGTATTTTTGATAGATTTTATAACCTTTTGTTTGAGACAGATGGAATGACCCATCATTCTATCAAATGATCATCTAACACTTCACGAAGGACAAATTCAACTTCATTTCTTTAAGAGATGAAGTGGAAATTGTCAAAAAAACGAACAACGGTGAGACTATACCAAAATCACGAAAGTATTTCGTCTAATTCCAATTTCATCAACTTTAGGAATATGATCTTGAAAACCAAAAATGTTTTCCTAGTTCCATTATATCCGATGAATCAGATGGTACCATAGATCATCACAAATCTATGTCTTTGTGATTGATGGCCTTTTCATATCCATGTTCTCTACCACTCTCCATCAGAACTTGATGGTTAGATTTTTCGTCCATATCCATATTTTTACCTCTGTTCTCCTATATAGAATCCCAGTGATGAGTTTCTTTGGGTAATCATTACATTTCATACTTTAGTTTTTAAAATTATGTTTTAGTATTCCTTTTTATGATGTGGGTTTCTATAAATAGAAAACGATTTATAACCCCGACAAATTTCGAGGGAGAAATTCATTTTAAGGTGGGTAGAATGTAACACCATGAGATTTTATGAAAAAATATTCGTTTAATTACATTTATGTCTTGTGTTATAATCTACAACAAGATTACCTTGCGCTATACACAACACCGTATGAGCTTGCAGTATACACAACACTATTCTTGGATCATGTTACACACAATTTTGATAGTAGTTATTCTAAGAAACATTGAGTGTATATATATATATATTCAATGTATAAATGAAATATGGTAGGATTCTGTTATACGAAAAAACAGAAGAGTCTTGCACAACACGCAACCCTAACTTGGTTTGCATTACACGCAATCACGACTTTCCTCGATAGCATGTGTTGTACGACATACCTTGTTTTACTAAACAATGATATATTATTATGGACTAGCCGTTATGAATAGTATTAACTACATTTTGAATTTTATAACATTATTATTCATCTTACACATTTTCTATAATATTGTAAGAGAATAAAAAAATGTTTCGGGTAAAATAAGTATTTTTCAAAAAATGCAGTTTTGCCGCCATTTGATGACGCACCCACATTAAATCTAGTTTTTTAAATGTTTATAAGTTCAATTTGAAAAAATAATATTTTTATTTTCAATCAGGATAAAAAAATTTTATTTTGGGTAAATTTTTGATATTTTTCTGATAACATTCATATGTTGGTTAATAGTAAAAATAAGCTATTTTTTAATTAAGAACAACATTTTACATTGAGATAATTTATATGGCTAAATTATAATATTGAATGGTTTTAAAGTATAAATAGAATATATTTTTACCATTTAATATAATTTATGTCAATATCATAAATTTCACATTGTATTCATAGGTAAAAACATTTCAATCATTGACAATATTTTACCTTATAAAACCTGTTTTCTTAACAACAAGATTTATTTTAAATTAATTACTGCAACTTATGTGTTTTGAATTTTGAAAAATTTATTCCATATCTGGAATAAGTGGGTCAAAATTAAGTTAATAGGCTAATTTTTATTTTTGGGGCATTATGAATAGTAACTACGGTAAATTTAATTTACCATAGTTAAAGGTAAATCTGGTAATTAAGGGTAAATATAAGATTATAAAATTAGCCTATCACCTTCCAAAATCATAAAATATGACGAAAAGTCGACCCATATCACCTAAGGGTCAGATTATATTCATTTAATGGACTTTTGTCCATGAAACTAATTTAAATATTATTAAAACCAAAGAATGTGACAACATGTCACTTTCTTAAATCTTATAAGTATAATAATTTTAATTTAGTGATAAAATTAATAAAAAATCCAACATTAATAGTCTCCATAAATCTAATACAATTATCTACTTCATAGAAATTCTTTATAATTTTTAGGGATTATATAATTATCATTAATTATGACACAATAGTGATGTTGAAATTATTTTATTAATTAAAATATCAAATAAATTGTTTTAAAAATATTAAAATAAATATTATATGAACTATTTAATGATCTCCACAAATTTTATAGATACATATGAAATTTTATGGATCTATTAACGTTTTTCGTTTGAACATATTTTATTTATATATTTTATTTAAATTCAAATAAATGAATAGTGTCAAAATTGACACTACTGTTATTTTATAAAAATAACATATTATAAATTTTTTTAAAAATCTCAAAAATATTTTATAATTATAAATTAAAATTTATACGGTCGAAAATGTCCTAAAGTTGAAAATTATGTCATATTAACAACACAAATATAATTATTTATAATAATTTATAATTTATAATATTATTACCACAAATAAATTTAAATTGATAAATAAGGATAAATCAAGTTGATAATGTTTAAAATAAATTCCTACATGTATAAATCTTATTGGTTGATGCGATTACAACCCTATCACATCTAATCATTGAATATGAGTCATTTTGGAAGTTTTTATGTGGGGTTGGGATTTAATATAAACTAATATTTCTTATATTTCCAAAGGTGCCGCTCTCCTCCCTTATAAAAGGGATCCTCCTCCCTTTCCTCCTAACACAAATTTGAGCCTTCAAGCTCTTCCAATACGTGCCCATTTCAATTCCCCATTTCCCTAAAAACATCCTAGAGGTCCTGGTATTTTTCAATGATCAATTGTAGTGCCCTAAAAGGAGGTCTAAAAGAGGCGCTTCAAAGAAGAGGTAATGTACGTTACCGATTCTTTCAACTTTATTTCTTCTTCCACTTCTTATTCTTTAGTTTTTTCATTATGAATTAATAACATCAGTATCACTAATATAATGGTATGTTTTTATAATTATGAAACAACCCTATTTCACCATCTATCCATCCTACAGAAAACGAAATCATCGCGCGTGCGTACGTATGGAATACCGTCTCACTCCGTGGTGTAATCTATTTTCCATCATCACCTTACTTGAATGGGTATAATGGTGAAAATAAATAACTATATGTGATTATTGTAATGTTCTATTGGTTCTGAAATAGTATACATACACTCTAATACAATTCCATGATCATGGTAACGATATCATCGCTCGTGCGTACGTACGGAATACCATCTCCACGACGTGATGCGATTCGTTCTACATGATCATCATTGCATAATGATTATATAAATGAATTGAATGAATAAATATGATATATAGTACACTAATACCATTCTGTAAATGAGGTATCTATAACCTAAGGAGAAGAAGAAGAATTTATTCGACAAAACACACATAAGACCAAAAAGTAATAAACACCTGAATAACAAGTAGTAATGAAAAATTACTAATAAGAAGCTAAGAATATGACCATATATGATATGATAACAATAATTATGATTCAGAAATAATTCAATAAAATTATTTAAATTATTATAAAGGAGGTTCAGACACTTACGAAGCAAATCATACCTAAGGTAAGGGAAAATCTCACAATCTCATTATTATTTGAGGTTGATTATACTTCAGAATTTACTGGGGAATATTTATCATCCACATACATGTTTACTCAATATGTAATATTATTTACATCCACCTACAATTTTTTAAATCCAATTTTACCCTTCGGTGAGTTTTTAGTAAAATATATTAAAGAAATCTTTTGTTGTTTTTCGTACGAGGTACTTTTTGAATTTTCCGGCCAAAGTACGAGAATAATTTTTTCTTAACATATACGGCATGAATGAATTTTTACAACATTATTTCCATGAAGCATACTTTACATGTTTTCAAGTTTATTTTTATTCAACTTCTTTTAATTCAAAATTATATGACATTTTAAGAATGGAAAATATTTTTCAAGTAGAAAGGATATTTTCTTCACTAATGGAGTTCAAGTGTTTTATCAAAATAAATTTTCAACTATGATAATATAGGGTTATGTTTCTATCAATATTATTAAATTGATTTGATTATGTTGTGATGTAAATATTTTTATGAATTCTTTTATCTTATATGAATGGTTTTATGATGTCATGATGTTGAATATTGCTATTTTTATTACATGGGTTAAGTAATGATGTATGATTTATGATTTTTGTGGTACACATAAGAATGGTTTCTTTATGAGATGGGTGGGACATATATCTCCCTCTAATGCATTGGGTAAAGATTTATATCTCATGAGGTAGACATTGATGGAACAGAAAGTTAAACTGTTTCAGTAATACAGGACTGGAACAAGGAGTGAACTCGATTCAGATAGGGGATTTGTCTACTAAGATGGTCTTGGCAGCAATGCCTTGGCTACTATGGAAATAATAAAATGTGATTAATGGTTACCACAATTACATGTTTTATTCACATGCTAATTTATCATGATTAATGTTTCTTCATGATCTATGGCTTACGTACTTCCATGTTTTATGAAACTACTCAAGATTTTGAAGTATAGATTTTTTTCTCATGTTTTTTTTACATTCAAATGTCTAAGGATTGTTTTATGTTCTATATTATTACCCTTACTGAGAATTTGAGCTCACCCTATTTAGGTTTTTCTTTTCCCCAGGATATATGGAATGTTTTTAGGTAAGGAACCAAAAACGGGAAGATCGTTATGGGAGTTATTGAAGATAATTCAACATGATTAGAAGTATATATTCCGAGTTTCCAAAGACACTAAACTATTTCAGTCCTTGTGTTTCTGTTTTTGTTATGTATTAAGTATTCCGAAAAAGTAATGTAATGTCCATGTACGTCGTGCTTCGGGTCTCTAAATACCGGACCCTTCACATGTACTCTCTTTTGAGGTGGTACAGTTGGAGGATGATATTTCTTATGAGGAGCAACCAGTGAAGATCTTAGATCGCAGAGAAAAAGTTCTATGATATAAGACAATTCCCCTCGTCAAGGTGTTGTGGGGAAACCACAGGTTTGAATAAGGGACTTGGGAATCATAGTAAATGATGATGCTGAGTTACCCACATCTGTTTTAGTGTGGGAAAAGGAAATTTTGAGGGAGAATTTTCTTAAGGTGGGAATAATTTAACGACCCAAAGTTTCATTAATAGAAATCCCACTCGATCTAATTAAATGTATATTATTTTAAAATGTATATATAAAATTTCAACTTCATTGGTTTTATGTAACGAATTGTGACCGTTGATTTTATAGCTGCTGAACAGTAATCACATAATTAGTATAAATATAGGTCTGTAAAAAATCCAACTTACATAGACAAAGGAAGTGATGGCCACATCCATTAGAATTGCTCCATACGATGCCAATTTGTCGGAGCACAGAAAAGAGGTGGCGTCTTTGGGCTTTGCTCTTGACCAAGCCCAAGATGAGCTTCATCATGTCAAGATCAAATGCAACCATCTACGGGAAACGTGGACGTTGATAGAGATTACCACTTGAGCGATGTTAGGCGAGCCACCCCAAGAGGTTTCCACCATCGCACACCTTAACCTTAGGTCTTATGTGGATGTTTCAAGGGGTTATGTAACAAATAGATAGTACTATGTTCATGTACATTATTTTTTTATATAATAATGAATATACTTTCTTGTAATTATTTATACATTGTAAATAGTTTTTAAGGTATAAGTAGTGTTTTTAGTTTTTATTTAATAATGAAATATATTTTATTAAATTAAGGGATTTTTAATTAAATAATATTTTAAGAAAATATTATTATTAATAAATAAATATTATTATATATAAATGGTCATATAATTTTATGAATGAAATTATAATTTTAATTAAGGCTTGAAATCCATTTCTATCAAAACCCATGAATTTTTGATAAATGTCAGTTTTTATTTTAAAAGTGAAAAATAACTTATTTAGAAAATTATTTTAATAAAATAAATTATATTTTGGGAATCAGGACGTCGAAATTATCCAACGATGAATCTTTTATAATTTTCTAAGATAGTAATATTTTTTGGGTAAAAATTTAATACCGTTTAAATATAAAATTTCTATTATGACATCATAATGTCCCAATAGTGATGTAATAAAATAAATTAAGCTTTAAGTTCGTCCAAATATGTTTTCCAATTAAAATAATGTGATTTTGGGTTTTTTTACTTACTTTTCAAAGCATTAATGGACCCCTCACGACTTATTAAACATCTTGTATTTTTAAATTATTTACCCTAGGTGTGTTTCTCCACTCCACATCAGCAACCCCAATATTTTATGAATTTCGCCTTTTGTAAATATAAAATATTGTTTTCCTCTCCCATTTTCCAAAAACCATTGGCAAAAACCATTATCTGATTTGTGGTTTAGATTAGATTAATGTAAGGGGTCCCAAACCTAAATAATAAATAATTAACTCACCTTTCCTATATAAACCCACCCAAGATCCAACTTCCTCCTAAATAAAAGCCTTTGGAGTACATCCAAACTCTTCCCTACTCTCTCTAGAATCCTCCCAAGGTTCCACAAGCTCCATAGAAGCCTCTCTCAAGCCTTTGTAAGCACACTTCCATGTAAGGGTATTACTTCCATTCACTTTTTTGTCCATTTTCTTAATACTATTATGCCCTTTTAATTTCAATTATAAATTCTGGGGTATGGTTTCACACATCCACATAATTCCCTCTTAATGTTTGAATTATGGGAGACCCCATTATCTATCATTAAATTCCTCCCATGTACACCCATTACTATGTTGAAATTCCAAAAGGAAATTCTCTCTCTTCATTTAAATTGAAGATGTACTTTTGTATCATGAATCTAAATTCCATCACAATTGTTTGGACATATATCTATATGAACCCCTTATTATACATATCATGTAAATATGATGAGAAACCACTTTCTCTATGATCAACCATTTTTATGAATTCTTATGTCATGCCGTTACACTGCCGAAATTGCACCGATTTTCTAAGCCAATGCCTTTGTGTAGTGAAAACCATTCCCATTTCACCATCAAGGGTATTCACCTTTTTGAACATTTACTTATTGATTATAAAGTTTCATTTATGAATTTCACATTCTTTTTTCACTGAATAAATTATTTTGTTTATTGAATCCGTGTTTTATGATCAATGTGGCACATTACTACATGAAATGAAATGTTTAAGAATGGTGCACCCTTATAGCGCTCCAATGAATTGGGTAAAGTATAGTATCATGATACATCATTTGAAATGAGTGTTGAACCATGATAATTCAAGTTCAATGATGGTTTAGTTGTGCTTCATGTGCTATGAGGATTTACTCATGCTTCATGTGAAATGGGCACTGGCTCATGATAATTCCTTGTAAAATGTTGTTTCCACATTTCCATGTTATGATTATCATTCATTATCATTCCTTTATGTCCATGTTTCTCTTACTATCTATAGATATTCCTATTATATAACATGTATATTACTCCTCATGTATTCCATTTTTATTCCTTATATCTCACCCTTTTCTTATGCTTGTCCTCGGGTTATCCCATGCAATGCAAAGTACGAGTGAATGTAGTGGTCATGTAAAGGATGTTTTCAATAAAGATGTTGTATTTAAAGTTTTATGTTTTTATGTAATGCTCATACACCCCAATGACAGTATACCTCTTGAGATTCCATGTTGTATCAAGTGAATAGTTTATGTAATAAATCATGTTTATGTTTGTAATAAAAATCAGGGTTGTCATATTACTATTGAGTGGAAATCAGTTCTGGGTTGTAACAAAGTGGTATCAAATGAATATTTTCTATTTTTATTTTTTATCTACTAAAAATAGGTAGTGATGTAAAGGAATAATAATTTTGTAATTATATTTTTATAAGCGTAGCTATCTCGCATACATGATAACAAATAATTTATTGTTTTACTTTATTCATCCTAGATTTTGACTATTAAAGATGATTTGAGACCACTATTTTTTGACAATCATGATTGAATATTTTTTTATAAATTTGATGATTGGATCCATTAATTGAATCAAAATGATATAGCACAAGATATTTCATGAATAATATTGGTTACATTATAAGAGTCATATTCCATGTATTCTTTCATTCCATTTTAGATGACTTACCTATTAAATGATGTTGTGATTGGCCTCATGATATATATACTTGTTTTTGTTACAGGAATTCAGAAATTTCATACGGTGTGTATTATGTGGGTGCCACATTTTGATTCATTTGGGGTTTAGGCCCTTATGGATTGATATTTAGTGAACCATATGTTCAACCATTTAAAATTATTTGTGAGGAATGTGAAATAATTGATATCATGGAAATGAATCTAAAAATAAATTTAAAATGAAATTTTCTATAGTAGAGAACTTAACCCATACCTGATATTATTTGTGGGATTTTGGTAGTATATATTTCTTATATATTATTTGTATGTCTCCAAGAGATGAATCTATATGAAATATTAGAGATGTTTTACTATATATTATGGTTTTTATGGGTACTAATTCAATATATACTACCTCGGGATGTGAAATATGATATGAATATTGTACTAAGACATGTGTTTGGAATTATATAGTCATTACACCATGTTGAGATCCAGTAGTATATCCTCAGGGTCACATATTTACATTCTAGAGGTATCATTCAATGGGATACTAGTAAATCCTCTAGTAGTAATATATATGGAATGTGATTTTTTATGAGACAATGGTGATGATGAAAAGTTCCACAATTAGTTCTTATGATTTATGAATACTATTAAGGTAGTAACATATAATATATCGAAAATGGAAGAGTTGACATGCATGTTCCAGAAGTAGCATCCACCCAGGTTTTTAGTGGGTTGTGGACCACAAGTTGTACATTTATTTCTAGTGTCTTGGTTTTCAATATTCTAACACATAGAGACACCTACATAAATGAGGGTATAACATAATATGTATTTTTTTCATTATTTTATTAATATATGGTGGTATTTTATAGCTCAGATAAATATTCATCAATATATGGATTATAGGAATTCTCATATTTTATTCTATGATTATTTCTGACCCAAGATGTTGAGAGATGAATGATCTCGGGTGTTCAGGCACCTATCATAGGGGAATTATCAATTATGTCATTTATGGTCCATTTTATTGGGATCTATCACATAACACATATTCTGATGGTGGAAAGGGTATCTAATGCCAGAAAACACAAGCATGGACTCGGTTATGACATCTAACCACAAGTGAATTTCTTTTAGTTGACTAAATTTTCCAGAATTGGTAATGATGGACTTACCATAATGCATAACCTTATGGAGGATTTTGGTACGATATAGTGAAATTTGAAATAAATATATGGTACTAAATCAACCATTTTTAGGAAGAATCATCAATAGATTGTATTGGTGGTATTACCATTCCGAACACATACTCAGGTAGCAAGATGAAGTAACACCATTGCAGACGGTTCAGACATATGAGGACACCATCAATGAGGGACCCAGTCGATTTCTAATGTTGTGGAGTGATGTGTCATGTAAAATTATATTCAAGTAGTTTTATTTTGAAATAATGTGAAATAAGTTATACCCCAACAACACATTCAAGAGTTGGGTGATCATATTTTCATGAAGCTGGGAGTTGGAGTACAGTTGGAAATTTAGGCCGAGGTGGTGGTCATGACTATGGTAGTTAGACCCTAATTTTATAGAGACAAAATGTTGAATCTTATCAGGGTTTCAAGGGCCCTAAGATTATAATTGATATAATCGTTGCAAAAAACCATTGAAAATCAGTATCCAAGATCTTCTACTATTATTTTTACAATTCTACTATCATATACATTAGATTCTTCAGTTTCTGATACAAGAATTCTTATAGGTTTATTTACGTACCCATTTGTGAGATTCGTGGCTCAGTGTTGATAATTATTATGATTTTATGATTATTAATACTCTAATGGAGATTATAATGTATGATGTACATCATTATAGGATGTTCCCTTGAGATAGGCGGGTGTCACACCATAGGGGACCTATTTTTTCCTCATGATTATAGGATTGCACCTCATTCTTAGATTGCATTGGTTTGTTACCTTTCATTTTTTTTTGATTTCTATCACTAAAGGGTGGAAGATATGTCACAATAGTTTATAATGTTCCCTTACTTTGGTGAATGAGGTTTCAATGTGAGTCGAGCTACACCTGAAAATCGTGGGTATGGAATGATGAAAACCCAAATTCTGAGATTATATTTTTATGATCATGGTATATATTCGATAGTCTTCACACAAATGGTTGATTAATTTTGAATATTTTAACTGGATTACTACTTAGAATTTCCATTAGTGTTTTAGGTATATTTTTCTATCAATATAGTTACATCCGATAAACCAATACCCATTCATCCTTACATGATGATTACTATTTAGATTAAAGAGATCAATCGGTAACTACTGTATTTTGAGTTTAAGTTGTTATCTGGCCTTGTACATCGCAATGTGGGGATTGTTGGTCCTTTTTTAGAAATTGTTATATGGGAAACACATGGTATGTGTGGATTTTTATGAATAAAACTAAATTTTGCTTATCAACTATGATCCTCTGAAGTGGATAGATGACCACTTCAACATGATCTGAGGAACATTGGTTTTCTGAAAACGTATTTGATATTATGTCATCATAATCTAAATTTTATACCATTAGACACACTATATAAATCATTATGTTGGAGGTATAGTCAATATGATTATTTAGTTATACCAATCATTCTCAATAATGCGCCATGGGTCTTTATGTAATTGGAGGACTGAGTGTTTCATCCTTATATGGACTCATTTGTGGTAGTCTTTGTTGATGATATCACAGTTTATTATCATAATTGACATGACCTATACAAACATATTGAGATAATATAAGATAAAATTGGAGATAATCAGTTATTTTCTAGGCTCACAATGTTCTACTTTTGGATGGATCCAATTCACATCACGAGTCACATTGTCTCAAAGCAAGGAGAATCATTAGACTTTAAAACAATGTGGTATGTAGTTTCAAAGGATAATTCCTATAATGTTTAATGATGAATATTTAAGAAATATGTTTACTACAGGTATATCATGGATGCCTTCAAACAAATATATACGCACCATATTCATGCTTTAATAATATGGGTGTGATATTTCTATGGGTATATATCTACAATATAGACATTTAGGAGAAAAAATTGGGATGCAATTCATCCCCGATACTAATTTTTCTAGAGCCATGATATATTTAACTATCCACTACAAGGCATCAGGTATTAGAATAGGTGGAATTCATATATATGAAAATATAGTCATGTTGTATGTGTCTATGTAATTGAGGAAACACGAGAGGAATTACATGAAAAATTATATTGTGTTAGAATTAGTTTTCCACACATTGCAATATTAGAGACATTACATACATATAGATAATTTTAGGGTGTATACAGGCTACCAAAGCCTCATGTACATATTAACGTAGTATGATATGATTCATAAGTAGTGATCATAGTTGGAATACCTATAGTTTTTGGATTTCTATATTCCATACATTCTTGGAATTTGAAATGCAGTGGTCAATGCACTAAGTTGAAGGAATCCGATAAATGATGTTAAGAAGGATAGTATCATGCAGAAACTCATGTATTTTTTCACTAAGATTAAAATTTACATGTATGAATGTTAGGGAAATAATTTTTTCTCATCAATTTTTATTACTTATAATATTTTGGATAGAGTGAGGATGAGGTAGCTATCAGATTTTGAGGATATAATTCTACGATAGAGTGTGGCAGGTTGTGAAGCCCCCCACTAGTTGGACCATAAGAATATTTGAAATAATATGTAAACATTGCCTATTATGGGTTCTAAAAGTCATTACTAAGGAGATAATATGATATTTTCATTCTCAAAAATGGGATATTTATCCAAAATTCACAATGTTGTATCAGGATTTAATGTAGTGATGCTGGTGGCTGGGGGAGTGAATAGAGGTCTTGTTAGTTTCTTCATGAGATGATGCACCCAAGAGAAGGTTATTTAATGCCAGCAATAACCATTTGGACCTTAAAAAATTAATAAATCCCATAGTTAAAATTGCATGACATCACGATTGATTTTATGATATGTTTATGAGGTCTCATCATGTTAATGAGGTATTATGAGTTGTAGTTTAATTGATTTCAATGGTTTCAAATTTCTTAACTATCAAGGAGGACTTTTTAATAGATGATCATTGGAGGGTGGATATCTGTGAGATAGTTTATATTAATTGGTTCCAACACAGTATCATTTTGGATCAGGATTCCCTGATTACATTTTGATTTAGGAAGAGTTTATAGATTGAACTGGGCATACACGTACTTCTAAAAACATCATACCACCCTATTACTTATGACCAATCAAAGAATGAGATATTACTACTTGGGGACATCCTGCAAGAATGCATTCTATATTTTGGGTGATCTTCGTAGAGGTATAAAACCTTGGTTGAATTTTCTAATAACAATACTATTCAGGATACTCATAAGATGATTGTATATAATGCGTTTTATAGTATTCCAGGTTGATCACTGTGGTTATTGTTAGTGGATTTAGTGTCAAAAATTCAAGAACCTAATCTTGATAAAGATACCACTAAGAATGTATAGTTGATTCGATAGGGGATCGATATTGTGTAGTCTCATCAGAAATATTACATTGATCACAGTAGATGACATATAAAGTACCATGGTAGGGATTAGGTATTTGTGAGTGATTTATTAATTGTAGGACAAAATAGAATCATGAGATATGTAATTCTTCCACCATGGTTATTCAGGCTATTCTATATTTTGGATAGAGTTGTATCAGTTGCCTATCAGATGTATTTACCTCAAATTTCATGACCGATGCATGACTTCCTTCATGCATCTCATCATATATGTTATTATTTCGACATGTATCATGTCATTCATTGCATGGTGGTTGAGTTATAGGACGATGCATCCATTATGGTGAATACTATAAATATTTTGGATTGATTTCAGAAGGTTTTCTTAGTATAGTTAGTTCCTTTATTATGGGTTATATAGACGAACAACCTAGTATAGGATCATACCTGTGAATGATAGGGAAACGTATGATCATAGTGTTTATATTTACTTTGAAATTTTTCATCTCCATCCATGATAATGAAATTCAAGGATGAATTGTTTTATTAGATTATTTTTCTATGAACGTGACTCTTTGTTGGGTTACAGATCCTTTTCATTTATAAAGTATCCAGTTTAGTTGTTTAAATATGGTAAACTGTGAATGAATTTTTGGGTCATGGTTGTAATGTGTGTGTTTGTTACTAGTATGGAGCCTAAATCCCAACTCAGGGGTGGAAAAATTATTGTCCCTTTGTTAGAAAAACTCATGCTAGTTAGGCCAGACTATTGGAGAAAACCAAGCGTGGAATGAAATTGATCATATGGAGGATTCATGGTTAGAAAAACTATTGGAGATGGGGATCATGGTTTTGAAACCATATCTATAATGGTTTAAATATTATTTTGGAATTTTCTGTTCATGGTTGGTCAAATATTCACTATAAATGATGCATTATGCACTTCCACACAGTTAATCATCCATTGTTTTGTTAACCGTGCATCCAGACCACACCCTCAAATTTTTTGTGAACATTAAAAAAGGAAAAAACATATTTAATACATTAATACTAATTTACTATTCTTATTCTTCCAAATGAACATACATATTTTAATTCATCATTTGAAAACAAAGTAAAAATTCGAGGACCTCCTCCATTTGAGTTTGGATTCATGTTTCTCTCATCCTATTTGACATGAATTACTGATATCATGAATCATATTGTAGTGTTGCTAATTTTTTAATATCAGATGCACTATTTAGGTGCAATCAATTTTTCCTTATTTATTGGTTCCTCAAATATTCATCATTTTATTCTAAATTGAGATAGATCAAGAGATGATACTAGAATAGATATTCACTATAATCCTATTTTTCCCAGTCATATACATTATTAATGTATATGTGTTGAGATATATATCATTGTGCCACGTGCCCAATTTTTAAGGTATAACTTGAAATTATTTTAAATCATTAAATTAAATGTATTGGTATGGCCAATGTAATTAATGTGGCTCATCAATGAATGATTATTGTTTGAAGACCAGGAATAAAAACACCCCTTTGGTGTGTTGATTATTATAAATAGAGAATTATGATCGAATATAGTTGTTGATAACAATATGATGTACCTTTTACCTAATGATTTTTTATTGAGTCATAGTGAGCATCATGATATAGTGGTGACCTCTAAGACATGTCATCTTCTGATTAAGATAGTTTTCCTCTCTCTCATGGAAACTAGTAGTTGATCAGGACTACCATCCTAAGGTCTACATTAGATGGAGCCTACAAACTATAAGAACACAATTGAGTGTTGAATGTGGATTTGTGATAGTGGTAAGAGACAAATATGGGTTTGAAGTACCCTATCTGATTCCCTTATAGATATGATGAGATTACAAAGGATTATATTTGATTCAAACTAAAACATATGTATATAATTCCTATTTCTTGAGGATACAATGAATCCAACATTTCCTCAATATCAATATTGTGGTTAGGTTGATGTTAATGTAATTTTGTTTTCATAAGATTCAATAGAAGACTTTGTTACACCCAAAATAATATAAATATATATTCTCACAAAATTTTGGATGAAACACTCAATGATGGAATTCAATAAATTAATCCAAGATAGTATTAACGTATGTAATACGTTGCATTTTAAAACACAACAATGAATAAATTCAACTGGGTACTATATAATGGGAGGTAGTTCATTTTTGGAATATAAATTTTCGATGTAAAAAATACAAGTCCCTTATCCTCCCATTCCATACAATTATGTTTATAAAGAAGTCACTAAATCGACTTCTATGAAAAGGATCACCATAATTAGATTAATGATATTTTATAGTTTAATGTCCTTAGTGGTCGGCAGATTTAGTTACATTCCCCACTGATCTTAAGTGTTAAAAATTCCTTGATATGGAGGTAATTTCATTAGCTATCCTAGAACATTTATGATTTTGTTATTATAAAGTATTTTTCATGTATCTTTTAACAATGATATAATTATCCAAAATGGGTTTTATTCCAAAACAAATTTCATTTTATGAACCCAAAAAATACATCATAGGTATCAACTCCATGTTATAAAATTAATCGTATTGTTTTTTTCATTATTTTAAATAATGAACGTGTTTTTGAAAAGTAAACTAAATTTTGTCAAATAAGCATTTTGATAAGATCCAATGTAAATATATGTTATATAATTGAGATATTTATAGAAACAATTTATTGTATTGAAAACAAAATTTGTTATTACATTATTAATTAAGAAATTTTGAGTTTTATCTTAATAATAGGTTAATGAGCCAATATATCTCACATAAGAACTCCATCTTGAGTTATGTATGTAATGTAATTCAAGTTTATAGTACTATTTATGTAATATTATAACATATCCTATGAAATCATTAGGGAAAATAATGTACAATATTTAGGCTTTATATAACAGTGTTTAGTGTGAAAAGAGTTTCTGGTATTTCCCTAATATTACATTATATATTGATGTAGTGTATGGTTGGAAACTAACATTTCATTTTTATACATTTAAATATTGATTATATTAATTCAATGATTAATCTATGTTTTATTAAAGGGTAGTGTGGGTCATCAACATTACATTATATGGAGCTCAATGTATTTTCAATTTTAAGTTTATTAAAAAAATGAATGTAATAAAATTTTACATTGAGTTGATTTTTTATAATTTATATAATACATATAAAAGTTATTTATTTTGAAATGAATACTATGATATTTCAATCCTATGGAAATTAAAGAAGGGTGATAATTATCTATATTTTTAAACAAAATAATAAAATAATTTTTTTATTCCTTTTTATTATTCATGTTCATAAATAGTTTATAAAATGAGAAAAATTATGGAGTTGGTGTCCTATGACCAACTAGAAAATGTGAATAATGATGGATTTAGTTTCATAAGTCCAACATTTAATAGTTTTATTACATCATTATTCGATATATTCAACATTAATAAAACATATTATTATATATCGATTGTGTTTCAACATGATTATAATGTAATAATATCATTGATTATACACAACATTGATATGATTGTGTAAATTACCTAAAATAATGAGAACTATGATATGATATGAATATATTCTCCAATTTAGTTATTCATTTGGAGAATTTAATAAGATTCGACATATAGTACATAGATTTTTATGTGAAATTATTCATATGCATATGGGGCTTATTCCCGTAATCTATACAAATGGTAATCTCCACGATGGGAGATTATGAGAATAGAAATGCCAATAATAATTCAGCATCTTTTATTGTCATCATATATTAATATTTACAAGCATGTTTTATGGTCCTTTAAATTATTATTATTAATTAATTAATTTGACAACTCCTATACATATATGTGTTTTGTAAACCATGAATCTAATAGCTCATAGAACATTTGGATACATTAGTTATGTACCAAGGGATATGTAATTAATAAATATGTCGATGAAAGATTTTACTATTCTTTATTTATAAAATTTTATATCTCATACCTCTGATTAGAACATAAATATATAATTAAATAACATCCCATGGTGTAACAATGAGTTTATTTATGTAAAAAACAAGACATTAATTGTCAAACATATAGGTTGGTGACACATATGTACATTATATTCAATGATATTTTATCAAAAAAGAATTATATTACACAGAAAATGTTCATATGTGATTTTTTAGGATGTCCCATTATGTTCATTCCCTAGGGTTCTTTGACCTATTTTTTGACAATAACGTTGGATTTTAAGAAATACCACCAAATTCCATCAAGAAGGAATACAAGGGTGTCACAAACTATGTGTATCCATTTATCTCTATTAAATTCTAATTGAATATAATTAATGGAATCGATATATTTCTCAATCCCAATGAATAATTTTAATCATGTTATATTGATCACTTATGTTTAAAAAAAATTTATTCGATTACTTTTTAATAAAATGTTAATAATTTTTTTTATTTTAGTAAATTTTTAATAACTAGATTGTGAAAAAAATATTTATTAATGAATAAAATATTTTTACAATTATTCAATCAATACTAGAGGAGTTATAACTGGTCGATATTGAGGCCAATGGAATATTTTAATTAGTAATATTTGTATAAAAATATTAGATACAATGCATGATGGAACAAACCATAAAATAATAATAATATAATTATTATCTATAATCTGACATATAAAATGAATAAAATTATTTAATGGTTGATATGAAATAAAATAATATATTAACATAAATTAAAACTCTAAAAATAGTTCACAATGTCAATTGTGTAGAGAATTAAAATAGGAGAATAGGGTTTTGTTTTCTCATAACAGATTCTCTCTCAACTCCTATATCCCTCTCCCACTTATGAATGAGAATTTCAAGTTGGAATTCTTAAATACCGAAGAACATGTGATCCATAAAGAATAATTCAATAAATTTGACACTCTATGCTAGCACCGTAGGATCATGTGGTGTTTTTGTGAGAGAGTAAGAGAACATGTGGATCACTATTAGAGGGATACAATCCATGGATCCCCATAGTGGAATCAAGGTAATATGATATGGTATTTTCAAATGACCCATACCCATAAACGAAGAGATTTCATTATCCTATGAATTTATTTATTGATGTATTAAATAAATTATTTATAAATTTTATGTGCACGATACAAAATCAATATTTTGGGAAATAATTATTAAATTAATTTATAATATATCACTCTCATCTACATGAATTCATTGCTCTTGGAATAATCATGTTGTATTAGAGTGGTCATGTTTAAAATTAGATTTATTTATTTATTTTTGATGGAAGAACCTTTTTGATTTCTTTTCCTTTCAAGTAATTATATTTTTTATTTGATTTAAATTTTATGTTATTGAATTAATAGTCATGTTATTCTAATGTTAAATTTTCTTAAAGTATTAATAATAAATTAAAAAATCCGATGATTACATCTAGAAGATCTGAATCCATGGATTGTATAACGTTGTTACAATATGTGCTATAAAAGAACATGTCAAATACCAAAGAACATTTCATCAACATGCATTGTGAATATAATTATAGTTTTTCTCTCTCTACATGGGTTGATTGGAAAATCTATTGAATCAACATGAGGATATAGGGTCTTTAGCTAGATATTTAATGCCCTATTCCCCAGTAGATTTAACTTGCCAAAGCCCCATAAGTGTGTCATAGATATACAACGACCAAGTCATAGGGAGTGTAGCTGGATTTACACACCATGTAGACATACATGAATTGAAATTTTTTTAAAAAAAAATTAAATTTTAAATTTTATCATTAAATACATATTTTATTAATTGGAACACCATTTTATGTCAAAATTTAATCAAATGTTTCAATGAGTTTTAAATGGTCAATTAATTTATTGTAATTATTATCTCATTATTGGTTCAGATGATTATTTTCAATGAATTCCATTAATGATGGATATCTCAAAATAAGTTTGGATTATCATTAAGATTAAGTGTGATTTATTTATTTATTTATCAATTCTAGCACATTTATCTTCAATTAAAAAATATTTAATAATGAATTGAATGTTACCCATTTAATTTTTTATTTTCCTTGCATGTATGACCATTAATGAGCATGACCTAAACCTCTATATGTTATGGTTTTTTTTTATTATATTTCATGAGTTTTAAATAATTTAACATTAAATTATATGATGAACTGCTATAGATTCCACTATACATTATTATGTGTGACCAATGTTTCCATCGATATATATATATATATATATATCTCTGTAATCTGCTTTGTGGAATCATTTTGTTCTACTACGGTGCAGGTGAGTAATAAATATTTTTAATTTATGGATAATACCAACGAACGTGTATATTGTTTAAGAAGAAACCATAATGATTCCAACGACTGAGATAGGTAGATAGAGAGGAGTAATACTGTAACTCATGAAAAGAACAACAATAAGAGTTATTTTCTCTTAGTCAATGGTTGAATTAATGTCACTTAATTAAATAAACCATTAGTTAAATCTCATAAATTATTCATTTTATTAATTAATTACTTCTCTCTATGCAATTATTTATTGATTGGATGTATGTATGAGACCACCTATATAAATTATTTACTGTGAAAATAATGAAATTAAATAAATGAATGGTTATTATTCCATATATACGATAGATATTTCTTGAGATAACCAAGCGGTGGAGGCTCAAATTAAATTGTATTGATGGCTCATGTGTTGGTCACTCCTCCCCTGGTAGGTGAGGTACCCTTGTCGTCTCCCATGTTAGCTACCCACCTTTTCTCCCCATTCTCCAATCCCAATTTTCTTCCATACTTTTCCCAAATTGATCTAGATCCCAATGTTCCATATTTTTTAAAAAACTCTCCCTAGTAAATGATTACCATAATATAGTTCAATAATATTATGGTCATATAATGTTGATGTTGATGTCTTGGTCAAGAAATGTTTCCCTTCTATGGTTGCTTTTTTTGGTTAATTTTTTTTATCATGGGGTTACAAGGTCATGCAACTATGGGTTTTCTTGATAATCACAACATCATAATTTGTTATTATATAGTGGAATATCTATTGAGTGTATTTTCTTGTCCCCCATTTAGCATCAGTGGATCCCGATTCTACCTTTATATGTGGACATATGATTAAAATAGGAAGCACAACACTCTAACAATACCTATTTGGGTCACTTTTTCTCTTCTTCCACTACCATGTCAAAATCCTATGATTATGCGCATTCTATTTAATTTTCAAGGTAGATACTTATGCTCTAAAAATATAACTCGAGTAGTATTCCAAAATTCCCCCCCAATATGTATATAATTAGATATCTCAACATTATACATGGGACATGTTTTTGATATCTATGGTGAATAAGTTTTGATGAAAATAGGTTGTTTTTTTGAATAATGGATGTACATATACTCTCCCTAAAAGAAATTATGTCACTAATAGATGTCCTATGTGTGTGTGATCAAGTAAATTGATCATTGTTAAATTTTGAACATATATGGAAATGATGATGGAGTCGAAGAAAGTGTTTGGGATGGATTGATGGGGCAACACCATTTGGGTGTTTCTAACATTCCATTTAATTTGACGGTGGTTCAGGGAACCACAAAAGGAATTTAATCCTTTGGTGGTTGAAGTTTTTAGTCATGGAATGGTACTCTTTCATATTTCAATATATACTAAAGTGGTGTATGATTCAGCTGTCTGGTATCATCATCCAATAAATCAGTCAAGGTATCTAATGTTGTGGAAGTGTGACTGCAATTCATATCATCCATATATTGAGGAATCAAGTAGATGTTGATAGAGATACAAAACCTCTCATGTTGGAATCCTATGTGGATTCCATATTTTAAATTTTCAACAGTAGGAAAGGATCATCAAAGGAATCCAGAACATTGTAGGGCCTTAATGTGTCCAATGCGGTAAGGGAGGGTACTCCATCAAGTTTCAAGTGTCAAGTGACAGAGTTTGGTTTCCCTTCTCATGCAACTCAAGATGTGTGGTTTTCTAGGTACTAATCATGATTACATTATTTAAGGCGTGGTGTGTGAATTAATGGATCTAGATGTAGAAAATCAGGAAGATAAATCTAGCGATGAATTGGGAGTCCCCTGAGAGGAGTCTTGAGGTGGGACCAAATGTATGTTCCTTGGAGAATGGGCATCATATATTTATTCTAAGGGGCTTTCTAGTCCAAAAATAGGATGGGTTGGAGAGGAAATAAGAAAATATAAACATCCTATTACTATTTACCCCTACTAATAGAGGCAAGATACAATAATGGATTGAAAGGTATAGTGATGGAATGAGAACACATGGTTTTCAGAATTTCTGATTGGATAGAGGTTTCAGATTTTTGGGTAGTTCCCCTTAACACCATTTAATTGAGAATTTAGTGGGTGAATGACGTGATCAACGATCATTCATTGTAATTGATCATATATTTATAATATCATATAGTCGATGTTATTATTGAGATTAATTCCACCAAATTGTAAGAAAAATAAAATCTGGGAATTATAATTTGTGTGGAAATTAAACATGGATTGGATGCAGTAATTGAAGTTAAATACCTTATTCTGATAATAATATTCAATTATGGGAATATCAAAAAAGGGGAGTATATGGATAATTGTAAAAAACTAATTTATCACCTTGAAGACAATATAATTAATGATATAGATAGTCAGGAAACCTCTCATTCCTTGAAATTATTATGGTATAACGCTTCAAGTATGCTAAATATATGTTTTGAACATTATGTGGTTTTATTTAATGTTTTACGTTGATTGATAATGTTATTTATAAAATATTTTATAAATGTGTTTGATAATAATAATATGTCATTTGGTTAGATAAATGAATTTTATGTTAATATTTTTACCCACATGGTTCATTAATTTTGTAAAATCCAAGTAATATTAAAAATATGTATAAATTATAAAACAAGATAAAATTTACAAACATTAAATATAAATCCCACAATTAAAGATTATGTTAAATACAATCTTCCATTACATGATTGAGAGTGAAACAGTATAACAATGTGTTGTACATGACAATTGTATAGACACATATATTTATCAAAATGTTCTCATGAGATTAATAGCTTCACATAACTGAAATTATATTGAGGTTAAAGGACAGATTCTATTTAATAAGAATTTAAGGGAAAATGTTGGGGATCTCTATGTCAGTATTTCATGATAGGGTAAACCAATCAATTGATCATAGAGTTTCATACCTATAGTTTCCATGGGATCCTACCTCATTAAATGAATATGGATTTCATGTCCAATTTATGGGTCATTTATATAGGTAATGTGGATCTTTTCCTTTAAAATGATAATGAAACTAGACAATCAGATTTTAATAGTGAGTTATATTGAGAATGTGTAAAATTGTGGAAGGTTTAATAAATACATACATTTAATATATTAAAGGAGACATATTTTCTAATAAGGAAAACTATTAATATTCAAAATGATATAATTTCATAATTAAATGAAATGTTCATCATCCACACTATCCATATGGTCAATATTGGAGAAAACAAACCTCCTAAATGATTAAAAATTCTAGGAGTTCTTTAGACACAATCAGTTAGTGCTACACCATGAATGTAAATATTATGTTCTAGAATCTGAAATGCCTGATCCACCTTCAAAATGGGTGAGTGATGAATAGTTCTATATCTATGAAATACCATTGAGCTACGAGGTCGATGTTTAATGCATGAATATTTAATAAATTTCATGATAACTAATTTATTCTCACAAAAACATGGATGCATATATCATCAGTTAGAACGTTAGCTGGCATTAATATGAGAGAGTTGGACTTGAATGTTTTGATATTTAAAATCCACTCATTCAATGCAGGATAGGAAATAGATACCCAACTGGGCCCAATGTATTATTTTACATTTCCTGCATTGTGGGAATAATGATTCAATGCTATAAAAATCATAATGAACCAGGGATTGACCACATGTTGTAATCACTGGATAATATCTTATCCATCTTTATTGTGAATTTTAATATGTATACGATCTCAACCAAAACATCATAATATTATTTTTCATGTTGGTATGGAATCGATGCATGGATATTCATCCATTTTTATAGGGAACAAATAAAAAGGGAGAGGGAATATATTTATGTCCAATCTTATAAAAAACCTTCCCAAAATAAGAATATCAAGGGGATAACCAAGGAAAAAGATATTACTTGTTTTTCATGTGATAATAAGTTCCACTGGACAAAAAACCTCAAGAAAACCAGAGAATAAAGTGGATATTTATTTGTGTTTTTATCGGGTTCAATTTAGATATTTCTAAAGTTTGGTTATATGATACAAGTTGTGGGGGTCACATATGTATTAAATATCTGAAACACATAGATTCCATAATATTAATCAAGGAGAGGTGTATCTTTGTGCATCCAAAGGATCTAAACTTATGGTTTTAGAAATTGGGGATGACCACCACACATTTACATGTAAAATGACATTTGTTTTCAGAGGTATTTGTTATGTGACTTCAATATTCAATAACATTATTTATGTATCAATAATTGATACCAATGGATTTATTTTAATATTTTGGAATAAATATTGCATATTTTATAAAGAAAGAATTTATTATATTATGGAACATATATATAATAGTACTTATGTTTGGGATTACATGAACCAAAATTTTGAAATCATTAATGATGTAACATAACATGACTCATACCACACCCATAATTGAAATAACCGGATAGGCCATGAAAATGAAAATGCCTTCGCTAAAATACCTCATGATGGATATTTAGATTCATTTGAAAAACAACAACATTGTTTATGGGTCAACAGTTTATAATGAAAAATGACCACATCTCCATTTACTGGTAAGTGTTGAAGGGATAAGGATTTAATTGAATTAGATCATATAAATTATTGTTGACCATTTGATGATAATGAAATTTGAGGGTACACATAATTCATAAATATTAGTAATTATTTAGGCATATATTGATATATCATCATAATGAGGTATATTTATGATTATTTTGATAAATTTAAGTATTCTAGGAATGAAATTGGGAACCATCATCATAGGAAAATTAATAAACTTCAATCAAGTTGTGGAGGAGAACATATTAATCCTAACATAATTGGTTATTTGGGAGTGTCTGAGATTTTATATCAACTAATTCCTCCACATAAGACCTAGTATAATTGTGTATGTGAAAGTAAGAACCACACCTATTAGGACATTGTAAATTAATGATGATTCATTCAATTCTTCTATTATCAGTTTTAGGATACACATTAATATAATTACATAATTACTGAACTGAGTTCCAAAAAAAGATAAAAATAGTTTACCATATAAATAATGGAATAGAATGAAACAAGTGTTTTCTATCTTACATGTGTGGGTTTTTTAAGTATTTTTAAGTGTTAATTCAGGTAACATGGTTCTACACTCAATAAATTGTTCACCTTTATAGAATATTCCAATTAAATGAAGGTATACTTTCTAATTAATCTTTAAGAAAAATTATTTTTTTGTTCAAAGAGGTCTGACATTTCATGAGGAAGATCATATGTCTAAATGATGTAGTGGAAGCAATATTGATATATATAAATTATAGGATCATGATACAAAATAATTAACATAGGAAAAACATTCACAATGCATCATGGTAGAAGAGATTATTCTAGAGACACATTTACCACATAAGACCACTAGATGAGCTATAGAACAAGAATTGAATGGTTTCATGTCCCCGAGTATAGTGATAAAATATTAGATTATAATAATGATCCTATAACCTAAAATAAATATTTTACTTGAAAATAATTTTCTAATAGGAAATTAGACATGAATTTTTAAATGTATTCCATGTTCCAAAACCAAGTCTGGATTTTGGTAGACTCTCTATTAGGTAATATGCTTCTTGGATTCAGATGGGTATTCAGGAAATAAATTGATATGGAAGGACAAGTAAATTTCAATATGTCATGAAAGGTTTGAAAATTGTTTCAACAACCTCATGAAATAGACTATAATTAAAACTTCTCACTAGTTATATTGTGGAAATCCGTCAGAATTATTCATGCCATCATAGCTTTAGATGATTACAATCTTTGGAGAATGGATCTCAAAACATCCTTCCAAAATGGAAAACATCATGAATAATTATATTTGACATAGCCTGATGAGATTTTGTCTCCAAAGGATTTCAACAAGGTGTAGAATTTCTAATGAAACATTTATGGAATGAAGCAAGTGTCTATGCCAAGAAATATTTATTTTAATGAAACATTAATTGAATATGGATTCATAAAGAATGAATGTGAGTCATGTGTATATATGTAGTTTAGTTAGAGTGAATTCCTTTTATTAAGATAATGTGTTTATGACCTAATAAACATTTAAGAAAAACCACACATATGATATATTAATGAATTGTTGAATTAATGATTCTATATAAAGGAAATGGGAGATGTAACATATATTATTGGGATCACAAAACATTATGATAGATCCAATAGGTTTATAGGACTATGATAGAGTTCATTAATTGACACTACACTGAATTGAAATGATATAAAACAATCAAAGAGGGTATTTTTTCCCATATAAAATGGCATCCATTATTCCATAACAGTGGGACCACGTAGACAAGACGAATGAAACATGATGACACAAATTCCATATGAATCAGCGATTTGGACATTCATGTATTTTATAAAATGCACTAGGATAGACCTCATTTAAGAAATATGTGTAGTATGAATATATCAATCTGATATAGGTGTCAACCATTTATTGGAATTCTACATTTTCTTTATGAATCTGAGGCACACTATGGACATGTTCCCAGTTTATGGAGGTGATAATGAACTATTAATTAGAGGATATTCAAATGATACTTTAAAAACTTATCAAGATGAGGTAAAGTCACATATGGGATACTTATTCACATATAATAAAGGTGTTATTATCTAGAAGACATCAATGATGGATTTGGTTGTAGATTTTATACTCGAATCTAATCATATTGAATCTTTTGAGGAAAATAAAGAAGCTGTTTGGATACATAACATTATCCAAGAAGAATGATGTGGTAAACAGATATACATATCATATCACACTCTCTTATGATAATATAATACTGGGGGATATTTTAAAAGAGAAAAATTTACATTGTCAAATAATGAACGTACTTAAAAATAATCATTTGTTGAGGGGTTTTTTTTAAAAATTGTGATGTTGCAGTGAGTACAAATTGCATGGAAGACAATCTATAGGAAATTTTTACAACAACCCTAACATGGTAAAAATGTGAATATTATGTGAGGTCTAGTGGACTAAAGTTAATATCCATTTTTATGTAGTTAATTTGGGAGTTTAACGAAGATTGTTCCATATGACTAGTAATTTTTTACTTTTATTACAAGTATATTCTATGTATATAACATCAAAAAAACTTATTATTACCAATTTTGTGTTGTTCTTCATGACTCTAATGTAATAATTTTCTTAATTCATATGTCACATTGATAAGTTCCTTGTAGTTCCCATCAATGATGACAACCATGATGTGATTTCATGATATTCTCAAAAATTGTTTTGTAGTTGGATAATTTACAATGATGGGAGACATAGAAAAATGAATATCATGTTTGAGTACACATAATCTCATAAGTCTTCTTCTTGTGATGTTCAATCTTATTAATCACTATGATGAGAGTTATAAAAATTTACCAAACAGTAATAATTTTTCATTTTAGGTTGAAACATATATTCCAATATATGAGCATATGATCTTGTCTATATAGACTTATATTATTATCAATGGATGTAACAACTCACATAAATAACTTTATTTCGTAATACATTATGTCAATAGTTAATTGAAATATTTAATAGGATGGGTGTGTCACGTGTGACATGCCATTAATCAATAAGTTCAGGAGATATTTTTCCCTTCCATACATATAGAAGATGATATCAGGAACATATTATTAGAGTAAATCATTCACGTTAAATTTTATTTTTAGGGTGTAACAATGTGTTTATTACATATTTTTAAAGAACGACATATAGATTATATAGGATGGGCACATAAATGTGTAACCTTAATAATGAGATATTATTAAAAATGGATTATATAAGATAATGAGTGTTCCAATGTGGTTTTCAATGTTGTGAAATTAACATAGTCATATTTGGTTCCTTGACCAATTGTAAGATAGAAATCATATTCTTTTGGAATGCCTTCATAATTCAAATGAGAATGTAATTCCCCGACCTCAAAATCCCAGAGTAAGTGCATTATATTAAAAAATTTTCCTGATTATAAGGGATTAAATTCAAAAGGACTGATTACTTTTTCAATCTTATGAAATAGATTACATTCATCAACCGTACAACAAAATTCAAAAAATAAAAAATAAAGATATTCTTTTTTATAAGGCCATTATTCTCCATGTTTAAACATTCCAATTAGTCATAATACACAATATGGAATCATCAAAAAATAAAACATAAGAATAGGGTGAGATCAAATGCTCAGCAAGTGTGAGCATATAACAGAATCTATTATGAATAATTAATCATAAACTATAAAGGAAGATGTATAACTATAATACAATCCACTTAAACATAATCTTAATCATAATATGACATTAATAAATTAAAATTATAATATAATAAAGTCCTTGGATATTTTACAAGTCTAATAATCAAATCAAATTTCCATAACTAATATCATAATGATGGAATTTAAATTGAAAGGAATCAACACTATCATGATATATCCTCAATATAGCTACTATCATGATCTATCGTTATGACAGTATAATTATGTGGGTAGAAACCCATCTGATTTGTTTCAATATATATCCTCTTGGAAATGATAAAATACATGGATAAAAAACACGAAGGGTTTTTTCTCTAACTAATTGCATATCATGTTACCTACCGATGTTGTGTGGGGCTATAATGGTCCCCATCAGTCACAGACGATGTCTAATCCATTCCTCATATCAATATTGTGAAACATACAAAACACAATCCTTCGTATTCAATAGTTTTATATGAATTTTGAATACTTTTACTATAACCAAGTAATGGTTTCTAAATTGAAAATCCATATCCAAAAAAATCATGAATCCTTGAATATCATATGGGAGATTTTATCTTAATAAATTAATCTCACTTAAACATAAATTTCATCAAAATATGTTGAAAATGATGAAAGTTATCTAATAAAATCGTTAGAACACTTTGAGAGAATTATCCCTTTTTCACTTTGAAAATGTCACAGAATCAGAAAAAAAAATATTTATTTTTAAAAATAACCATATTAGATATTAGGTTAATCATAAAAATATAACGTTTTAGGAATAAGTAACTATCAACTTCAACCGTATAAGTTAAAAAACATTCCATCCATAATCTGTAGAAAATTAACAATGTACCATTTATGGAAAATGAAATAATGCTTCCTTTTAAAAATTATTAATAGTTAAACATGGGTATAAATGACATCAAACAATTATATAAAAATATTAAAAATATATTTAAAAGTGTTTTTATGAAACATGGACATATATGAGAAATATGACCCAGCAAATAGTTACGAATAAATAATCATGGATAATAATGAAATTTCAAAACTAATAGTTAACTTGTAATTTCTTATGGTATAGGGTGTATTAACATATTTTATAATGGTTATATAATATTACATATGACCCTATTATAACATTTTTTCAATAATAATTCAGTATTATCATTGTTTCTGGTGATCATTACTTCATTTTCACATTCCTATATTATAGTCTGTGTAACGGTTGTTATGAATGGGATGGATTGTATTAATATACATAATGATATTATGTTTTTAATAACTATGTTTACTCATATATAAATTTTATAATAATTCATTAATGGTTATCATGGAAGGTGAATCTCACCGCGTCAGGGGGATGGTTGGCTGTACGTAAACAAGAGTGACAATATCCTTACATTGACAAGTAAATTGGATAGAATATGATTGAATATGATTTATACAATAAAATTTTCATGTAATATGTATTATTTATATAAATTATATTCATCGATATACACATCAAATTAATTTATAAATGAAGAACAGTTTTCACCATTGTGTTGAGACAGTATGCCATACGTTTGGACACATGGTGAAATTGTCTTTTATATAAAGGGTAAAAAAGATAAATACAATGGTATGATGTTTATAAAAACTTATCGGAATGTATATTATAAAAGAGATATTAATTTAATATTCAAACAACATTTGATAATGAAATATAATTAAAAAATATATTTAATTGAAGTGATAAAAGAATAACCTCTTATTATAGAGTCTCCTTTTGATTTTCACAAATTGACTCATTAGGTTTAGTTTCTACCCAAATAGTGGTATATAAGATTAGGTAATGGATGTTTGGTGGTGAACTGGGAAGGGGTTTTTCGATCCAAATGGATTTGGAGTTGTGAATTAAAGATAAGTACATGTTCCCTTTTATAAGAGTGATTATGGTCACTTTTGGAAGATATTAAAATATTGATATATTATAAAATTGTTTTTAGTTTCAAATAGCTCAAAATTGAGTAATTTATAGGATATGATGATGATAGGTATTTATCCAATCACCCAATAAATTTTATAGATGTTTAGAACATAATAATAACTGTATCTATTGGATTAATCCTTTAGTTAAATAGTTCAGATCTTAACACCTCTTCTTGTATTTATACAGTTTAGGGTTATCATAGTTACAATAAAATGAAAAAAGTTCCAAAATTAGTTAATTTATTACATATTTGACATTATAATTCATTTTTATGAACCTCATATATTTATGACTTTTAGATCATATAATAAAAAATAATTTACTTAAAAATATCAATATTTCTAAATTTTGTACTTTTCAATAATTGTAGTTTTGAAAATATCAAACAAACATGGTAACATCTAAAAAATTAAAATTATTACAATATCATGACTATATTATAAAAACAAAAAATGGCATGTAGTTATTATAATAATGTTATTTTTATTTTATTATTTTTTTAAAAATTTATTTGATGTTTATATTAATTAAATAATTCATACATCACAATTATGTCACATTTAATGACAATTATTTCATCCTTGAAAATTATATATAATGTTCTGGGTTGTAGGTAATTAATTAATATTTCTAGATGCTATTTATAAATGATTATATTTTTCTTAGGACTCTATATTAAAATTACTAAACATATATTTAATTAGAGTGATATATTTTTTCACATAAATAATATTAAAAATATTTATACTTTATTCTTGGGATATGTTCCATTTAACGACTACATTAAAAAACATAGCTGATATGGGTCAAATATAATAATCCAATGCATTTTTTTACTCAGGTTAGGGTAATTTATTATTATTATATTTACCATTAATTTCCAGATTTTCCATTAACCTCTCTAATTAAAAAATTGCTAAAGTTTATATTTATAATGTGAAAAAATAAAAGGACCCAATATACATATTTTTAACCCTAGGATTCCAAATTTTTATTCAATTTCTCAAAATTAAAATCCAAAACGATTCGTTAATTAATTGATAATAAATCTTGATATCTAAATGAAAAATGGATTTTTAAGAGTTATAAAAACATTTCAATCATAAAAGGTTATTCAATGTATATGTTATTTATAATTTTAAATAATAATATTTTATTTACATATTGTAGCTAGGAAAAATTGTTTTTTCATGAAAATATTCCAACACAATGTTGTCTGTAGCGTAAGCATAACAACGTTATGAATACAAAAAAGTTAACAAATTTTTTTAATTTATTCACAATTTAAAATATTATTATTTCATAGGGTGTTACATTATCTTCTCCTTCAATAATTTTGGTCATAATAATTTGAAATTGAACATAGAAAATAAATGGTTGATACTAAAAATAAACATATGGAAAACCCACAATGTAAACTGGATTAAATAAATATAATCTTAATAAGATGTAATGTGAAATGTGATGGTTACCAAAAAATTAGGATTTTAAATAAGATAAGATTAGTGGAAATATAGATACATTCTTTTAGGGAGAATGTAAATATTTATAAGAATTTATTGTCATCAGGAATCACAATCTAGTGAATAATCACTGGAAAATTGATTGCCTCAAAACCATAAATATATATTGATTTATAACACCATTGGATCAATTTATTATTAACATGAGATATGTATTTAGGTAAACACATTTTTTTCATTTTCATAGATTTGAGGTATTATTTTACAATACAGATATGTACATTAGAAAACATAATTTCTTCCATATGTTTTAACCTTCAGTTTAGGTTCAATCTATTTTTACCTCAACCTCAAGATTTTTACAAAATCTAAAATGGTTAGACAAATGCATACAATAAATAATAAATTAACCTCATACAATAATTAAAATTGTTCAAATTACTCCATTCCAACCATAGGACTTGAAAAAAATACATCCATTCAAATTCATTGTCAAAAGGGTCCCTAAATTTCCAAAAATAATATTAAGATCAGATTCCCCTAACAATTTAATGTAGCTATAATTGTCACATAAAAAGTATTTCATTATATTTGAATCCAAAATGATAAACCATATTCCTCTGAATTCCAAAAGAATATGTCATATATGACAATCATTACATATCCCCTAACCTTATAACCATAGACCAATTATTTAATAATTCTTGAATCTTATTAAAAAATAACATTAATCATTACACTCCTATCATAAACCATTCACTATTCTTAAACATATTATTCCTTAATACCACCCTCATATCATTTATCTTTTTTATCTAATAATTATTAATAGTATAACCATTACTTGTATATCCCTGTCATTTTAACCATTGACCAAAACTCAAAGCACAAAATAGGAAATAATAATCGTAGTGACATGGTCTTAAATACGCATTTATAGTATCTCTAAATGATTCGATCTTTTTATCAATCCATAAGTCCATAGGATTAACCATGGTTATCAATTTCCAAATATAAATAATGATATCTTATACATTTAATTATAATCAATTTTTTTCATAGGGTTATAATAACATCCTCGGAAAATAAATAATATAGAATTTTTTTATATTCTTATTTTTTTGAAATAAAAATAAATTTTTATTAAAAGGGTATACTATATTCATAGAAATACCTAAAATGCAGCAATGGTTTCCTTCGAATACATATGTTGCACAGAATTCTGAGTCATTCTTGAAAATAATAATATATTACTAATTTAAATGGTAGTTAACGCCTAGTTGTTGTAATGACAGGACTAAACAGAACAAACTAAAATATGATTATACATATTTGAAATCATTATTACATTTATTCTGCAAATGATAGAGGCATATAATGTGAACGAATCTATTTTTATGCATAAAAACTATAATATCTTATAAATGGACGATTTACCACCTTTTGATGGAGAACCCACATTAAATATTTTTATGGTAACTTATATATATTATCTTTTGAAAAAATAAACTTCCACTTTAGTATAAGGATATCATGATTTACTTTGGGTAAATTGTTATTTTGTTTTATAAAATACATTTTTAAACAGTAGTGAAAAATAATGTATTTTATTTAAAAAATGCATGGTAATTTATTTTATTTATATGGATATATCATCATTTTAATTTGTTTTAAATATAAATAATATTTTTTTTCCATTTAATCCAATTTTGGTAATTTTAATTAATTTCATTTTAAAATTGGACATAAACACGTTTCAATTTTTTAATAGTTATTTTTTTTAAAACAGTCTTTTTGATTGGACAAGAATAATTAATTTTAAAATAATTAGAGCAAATTATATGGAATGAATTTGGTAAAATAGAAATCATTTTTGAATTCATAATATCAAATATATCTTAGGTTGTATTTTTGGTACCTTTTTGATAATCATCAATTTTTGATGAATTGTGAAAACACTATGTAGTTGTTAAAAAACGAACATATTTATTTTAATGAAATTTAATTGTGTCTTTGAAATGAATTTATGAAATTTAACATACATGGTTTTTATCAGAATGTAAAATGTGCATTAATAAGATGAAACTGTTTTTTGGCGAAATATATCTTTATACAATTATTTGCCGCGGTTAAAGGTATATATAGTAATTCAAGGAAAATATAATATTATAATAATATTAAATTATCCTACCATGTGTCCTAATCATATTGGTTGATACATTACCCACCATGAGAATCCTTGGGTCGATTTTGGGACCCCATTGTAACTCTTATGATTGATAATGACACTTTATATTATTTAATTTAATATAATGAAAAAACTGACACACACATGTATCTTTTAGTAAATCAATTTTTACACGGGGTTATATAAGTTAACTATTTTACTATATATATTCACATGAAATATAAATATATTTCCTAAATCATGTTATTTGTTTTATAATTTTTAAACATCATATAAAATACATTATTTATTAATCAATAATGATGCAGTGTTTATCTAATTTATGAATGATTTTAATAAAAATGTTTTTAAAAAACAAAACAATATCCAATACCTATAAAATTATTATTGGATGATGTAATTTTAAACATGAGTCATCTTATCATTTACTTTAATAAATTTTGGACCTTTAGAAACAAAAAATCGTTATATAATAAAATAATGTTTTAAACATTCCTAATGAGACCCTCCTCCCCCTTTTATACATCTATCACCTCTAACACATTACCCACACCTATATTTCCCCTTGGATCATCCAAAAACTACTCAATTATGCTCCATACATCCCTATATTCCACATATAATCCATACCTATGGAAGAATGCATTGAAATAAATGTTGGATCAAAACAAAGGGAGTTTCTCGAATTAAAGTTGGTGTCTTCTCTTATGTTATTTTTTTATATTACTTCTCCAAAACCATATAATCTTTTTATTATATAATTTTATAACAGCACCAGTATAAAAAATATTCTAGGTTGTTATCATGAGATGTATTCATACTACAGTTCCACACACCCCCATATAATGGGGAATAAATATATTGTTTCTATGGATGGAAAACAACTTCCTCGTGAAATCGTGATTGTTCAATATTCTCCTACCACCTCTCTTGGTGTCCATTATGTTGATATTGTATTTATATATTATATATTATGGGTTTAAGTTTTCATTATTCATTTGTGATTTTTTATTTTTCAAACATACTTTTATTCTTTCCAATATGTGTAAACATGATAATTTCATTAGAGGAAGTGCAGACTACCGCCCCCTCATGGAGATATGATTCATTCATGACATACATACAATGTATAAGGGATGGTGATATAATATTAATTTACCTATATATATAATATAATATTATATTTTTAATATAATATTCTTATGTATCATTTTGTTTTCATTTCATTAAATATAAAATAGAAATGAAAGTAATGTTCATGCGTAAATACGGCTTACCGTCTCCATTAACATCACTTTTCATTTCTAATCTCCAATGGTCCTGTAATATTATAAATATATATATATATATATAATATATGTGTGATATATATGATATATAAATCATTAATAGAATTCTGTGTATAATGGATATTTTACCACACGGTTAACGTCTAATTAAAAGAAGTTTATTTTTCAATCATGTTCCAATATCAAAAAGAAGTTTGATATGAATTAAAATAATTAACTAATTGATATAGAAATATATTAACTGATATAAAAGGAATAATAAACATTAAAAATATTTTTTATCAGGAATAATTTAACATTCGTTTATTATTCATGATTAATAATGAACCTACAAAAGTAATCAGACTTTAGTTAAGGGGTATCTTATGTCACTTTTAATTCTGTGAGATTTCCATTATTCACTACATATTTAATTAATGATGTATATTTTATAATGACATTTGATATATATTATCATGATTTTAATAATATTCACTATATTCTATGATTCTTTTGTTGGTTATTAACTTATGGTCATACTACTCGATTGATTAAAATGAGGTAATGGTTTTTCATATCACATTCTATTCATTTGAGATTCATGCTTTATTTTTCACTATTTCCATTTTTTTGGTGTATTTACATCCCATTATTGTATTTTTTCTATAATATATAATAATTTATGAGTATTTACCTATTAATTGAATGGTCCTTATTGCATATAGTGAATTTTTTGTTTGTTATCAAATTGGTAAGGGAACCTTTCACCATACTCTTTTAGTCAAATAAATATTTTCTGTTTTGTAAGTTAATTTATATTTTCAAATAAATGGATTTGTTCTAATATATACTAAAATCTATACATATTACGTTCATGTGATGAGAGACCCATTTTATTCATCAACTAATTTTAAGAATTTTTAATTGATGCTATTATGCTGCTGAATTTTTTTAAGGAAACTTCTTAACCCAGTTTCCATTATTTATGATAATCATAAACTTATTGATTTTTTCATTTCATGATTATTTGTTGAGTCCCTATTTATTTATATATTTAATAATTTACACTCTTATTTCTGTGGATATACATATGATACACATAATCAATCCATTCATATTTTCTGAATTCATTTATATGATCTTGATAAGGGTAATATTAACTATGCTTCCATTCATTGAGTTAAACATCCAAGTCATTGGAATTGTTTCTAAAGGAACATGTGTGAATGTCCTCTGATTGATTTAAACCAAAAATCCAATCATATTGATTAGATTTATATTTTTCACTCATAATTTTTTAATGGACTTATCCTAAATCAAAACATTCAATCTTTATTAATGATTTTTTCTGTATTTAAATTCACTTTAGACTTCATTGTTGTAATACATAAATTCACATTATATGTTGTTTATATAGTCCATTGGAATATTATACCATGAATCCATTTATTCTCATGATATTATAATGTTTGATTAAGTCTTATTCCACAATTATTTATATTGAAGAATCTCTCAGCTGGTTAAGAACTCCATAACTAAAATATGGTTTTAATGATTTATTCTTATAAATATTTCTCATTTATGTACACCGTATCAAAATTATTTTAAGGATTTATTAATAGTGAAATTAATGTTTTCAAACATTAAAATATTTAAATGTTCCAAAGTGGTATGGGACACATTTATTTAAAAATCCAATTATTAAATGATATAAAATGTTTGTATAATGCATTGATTACATCAATATCATGAAATGATATATTGTGATTTCAATGAGGAAATTTTATCTTTTATTCATTACCATTTTATCTGTTATGATTTTTAATGGTACTTGGACATTTTTTATGGGGTCATGTTATAATACAAATTGCATGTGGTGCCATGATAAACTACGATGTGTGGTTACGTTATAAACTCAAATGCATTGGGTATCGAAGTCAGTCGTATGGTTATTCCATTTAGTTATATGTGTTGAAGTATACCATAAGGTTATTTCATTTAATTATGTTTATGTACCATGTTACCTATATATGTTATGTCTTATTTTTTATGGGTATTATGGTAATTTTTTGGTTCCAATGGGTATGCAATGATCCTTTATTTATTGTATATTATTTACTGCTTTATAAACAGGAAAATTATTACTTATGAATATGTATTCATGGTTTACCATTTGTTTGAAAAAACTAATAGTTTCCCTTCTTTGTGAATACCTTAATATGGTTTTTTGATGATCCCATGATTTTGAAAGGTTTTTCACAAGACATGAAGTGGAATAGGGTAATTGATGGGATCAAGGATAAGTGATTATTTCTTAAAAAATGAACTAGACATGTTCTTTTTTAAGAGTTTATATTTTATGAAAAAAAACGGATACCGATTAGTTGTGTCTATAAGTAATATTAATGTTGATATATAATATTTAACTCCTAATTCTTTGTAACGCTAAACCAGAAATGATACTAAATATGAATACTTGATTTAACTCAAGATTTATAATTTTTATGGCTGGGTCTTTATACTAGGTATCAGAGGTTGGTTTAGACATCTTTAGGGATTATGAGTTTTCCATTAACACATGGGTAGTCCCTATGTCTATTATTTCAGGTGAATAATTTTTTTAATAACATTTTCATATCAGAAAAATTCAGTTACAAATGGAAGGATGAGGATCTCAAACAACATTCATATCTCTTCTCAATGACATGATTGCAATAATTATTGTATAGTCATGTTCTGTTGGTTATGAATCAATTTTTCATCATAAAACTCAATTTTTAGAAGTTATTTGTGATATAAAACACCACCAATATATCACGATATCATTTTGGATAATGGGTTATATTTAATAAAATCTTATATTCACAATATTCTAATATTTTCATGAAAGTAAAATATTATCAAGGAATTTTCAAATATTTTATCATATATCAATATATTGAAGCATATTATAATTTGAAAATGTTCCTGAAGAATGAGACTTTGGAGAAAAATATTTATAATTTCTTTTACAATATAATCTCTCAGAACGTACTTATTGTATTTTTAAAGGACCATTAATTCAATGCTTCAACTAAAATTCATTACGATCATTTTATAAAAATCATGATTTATCAGATGTTTTGATATTACATTTCATAATAGATTATTTTGAAAATCTTTTCTTATATGAACACCCTTATGATCCACATTGTACAATTTTCATTTAGTTGAAGGAGGAAACCAATTTTGAAGATTTATAAATCATTGTTGAAATACATGGAACTTCTACCTTTGTGAACAAGATGATGATGAAACTATATGGACACCATGATCAAGGTATGTTGTTCATTCTATTAGGAATAATTTTATTTTATCATATTGAGGTTATAATAATGAAAATATATATAATATGTTGATCTCTTAATGTATGTCAATGAAAATAAAATTTATAACAAAACCATTGAGGTTAAAACATTTTAGTGTTATTATTGAGTTTTATAAAAAGGAAAACTCGTTATATGGGTAACAACCCATCACGTCCAGCAAGAACGTAGGAATTTAACCCTCTACTAAAGGGAGATAATGGTACATCACCTACCACTGGCCTGTGGAAGTCCCTGGTCTGTATGAATAATATTTTTTAGTTTAATTTTTTTTTTTCAAGAATAAGTTTATTTTGGGAACTTATTTTTTATCAAATAGATATCCATAATATAGAAAAAGTATATGGTGATAAATTGATAAATATAATTTCGGATGTTGTTTCCTATCGTGGAACATTATATGATTAGGGAAATAGAATACTATGGGATCACTTTGTGGAGTAACTGATTAAATTATATTTTTTGAAAAACCTATTTTTTTATTGTGGACATATGGTTATTTTGGTTATTTTTTGAAATTATTAACCTATCATTGAGAATATGTGATTATGATAATTACACATCATAATGATACTATAAGAATAGTCAATGTTATTTAGAGATAAATGTTGAGATTTATCATGGAATACTATGTGACTAAATTATTATATATTATGTGTTTCAATATTAGATTGGATTATTTTGATGAATATTAAAGAAAAATGTATAGTTAATGGTCTATCATATTGATTGGGTAATTTTTGTTGAATTTTAGAGATTAAGAGTTGTTTTTATTTTAATAAAGGGTTATCCTTTTGTGGATTATCTGATCTCATACTAACCATTTTGTTATTGGTTGATGTCTACATATTGGGGAAATACATATTTCACCATTTTTGGATTATGTAATACTCTAGAAGATGATTCTCGTACATTTATTATGACCATGTCAGTTCTAATACTCATCTTTTGGAGAAAAGATGGGTTTTTGGTAGAAATGTAGTAATGAATGAATGTTTCAGGTAAGTATGTTTCCTTATGTTTTTAATTTTTCTCATAAATAAATTCATCAAATTAATTAAAACTAACTTAATAAAAAAACATTCTATTAAATTTTAATACTGGGGAATTAAATATTGTTTAACCTATCACAAAATTGTGATTTCCCATTGGTTAAATTTTCCCTAATCATGTTTTGAATCACTCTCTATCAGAATTCGATGGTTATTTTTCTCCTCCATATCCATGTTTTCATGGAATCCTAGTATCTATTTTCTTAGGTTACCTTTGTTCTTAATTTTTTTTCTTTTAATGTGATAGTTTTATCAACACTTTTTTCTATGTGGGGTATTTAGTGTAGTTTCGAAGTATAATTTTAATATTGAGAAGATGAAATTTCCAAAAGGGGGAAGGATATAATATCATAGAAAAATAAATAATATGATATTTTCAAATTTATTAATATTTTTTAATTAAATATTAATTTTATATTAAAAGGGGATGTTATATTAAATAGTGTACCTGACGTACAACAATGGGTTTCTCCGAAGTCTTATGTTGCACACAATGTTGAGTAGTACTGCAAAAATAATAATACAATATTATTTTATATTTTACTTAAAGACTTGCCATTTTAATGGAGGGAATGAACATAAATATCCAAAATATTATTATACACGGTTTTTTAATGTTTTTACATTTATCTAGAAAACATTAGAGGCTTAAAATGTGATTGAATCTAATTATAAGCATAAATACTGTAATATTCTTAATAAGGTCGATTTACCGCCTTTTGATAGAGAAACCTATCTAAATAAATATGGGTCCCTTTTTTATATTCTATTTGACAATGAATTTATTCTTTATATTTGGGACATCAAAATTTATTTTGTGTAAATTTTTTAGTATTTTTCTGATAAAATTCAATTTTAATTAATTATGAAAATAACTAAAATTTAATTCAAAGTTATATTTTAATATATTGTACTTTCATGGATTAATAATCATTTTACTTGGTTTTCAAACTAAATTAAATTATAATTTTACCATTTAACCCAATTTTTATCATTTTATATAATTTCAATTTAAAATTGGACATAAACCACTGTCAATCATTTGATAGATATTATTTTCAAAAAACCATTTTTTGATTTGAAAAAAGGAATTAATTTTAAATTAATTAACTAATAATATAATTTTTTAATTTGGTAAAATAGAATTCATTTTTTAATTTGGAATATCAAATATTTCTTAGGTTAATTTTATTTGAATTTTTATGAAAAACATTATTTTTTGAGAAATAATGACAACACAGAGTAGTAGATTAAAAATTAACCTTTTCATTTAAATGAAATTTTATCGATTCAATTAATGGTATTTTTAAAATATGACAATCATGATTTTTATCAGTATGTCAATTTTTTTTCAATAATTTGAATAAAATGTTTGGTGAATAGTATCTTTTTACTTGTATTTATCATGGCAAAAGTTAAATAGGATAATTTAAGGTAAATATAATATTATAATAATATTAAATTATCCCCACATGTGTCTTAATCCTATTGGTTGACACATTTCTAAACATGGGAATCATTGGGTTGATTTTTGGACCCCATGGACTAATTTAAGAGTGAGGATGACACTTTATATTAACAAATTTATAGTAAAGAAAAAAATGACAAAAACATGTTTCTTTTAGTAAATCAATTTTTACATGAGGTTATATAAGTTATCACATTTTCTATAAATATTTATATTAAATATTGAAATATTTACTACATAATAAATTTTTTTAATATTAAAACATCAAATAAGTAAAATTATTTATGACACAATAATGATGCAGTTATGTCCTCATTAATGAATAATTTAAATAAATAAAGTTATAAAAATTAAAAAAATATATATAACTTTTACAATTCTTATTGGAGGATTTCATATCGAACATTAATCATCTAATAGTAATCATTAATGAATTTTGGACCATTAGAAACCAAAAATTAATATTTTTTAAAATAATATTTAAAAAAATTCTTAAATGTCCCCACTATAAAAATCCATCACTTCTAACCCATTACTCACAACTATCAATCTTATTGGATCATCCAACCTCAGAAAAATTAATTTCCCTAAATCCCTATCTTCCCTCTAGAATCCTTGCCTCAGGAAAAAGGCACTTCATGTAATCCTTTTGGTTCAAACTAAAGGGAGATACCCGATTTAAATGTAACGTCTTCCCTCATGTTATTTTCTTTTATTTTACTTCTCCACCCCCCCAAAACCATTTATATTACATTATTTAATAACAACAAAAATATACTCAATATACTAGTATTTTATTATTATAATTATTAAAACTAGAAATTTACACACCTCTATAAAATTGGTAATTAACTTACTATTTCTATGGATGGAAAACTACATCCTCGTAAAACGATGATTGTTCAACATTATCCTACCAACTCTCATTGTTGAAATTATAATGGCACTATATTTATATATGTTATATATTATCATTATGTATGTCTATAATTATGTTATTTTTTATTTTAAAAACATACAATTATTCTTTCTAATATGCACAAACATGGTAATTTTAATTTGAAGATGTGCGGACTGCCACACCCTCAAGGTGACATGATTCGTTTATGAAATTCATTGAATGTATAAAATATGGTGTTATAAAATTATGGAAGATATATATATATATATATCATATGGTATTATAATTTAATTATAATATACCTTTGTATCATTATGTTTATAATCCTTTAAATATTAAATAGAGATGAAAGTAGCGTTCATGCGTACCTACGACTTATCGTCTTAATAAAATATTTATTTTATTTCGTATCAATGAATTTCATGTAATATTATATATATATATATATATATATATATATACACTATATATATATGATATATATGATATCTTAATCATTAATACCATTCTGTAGATAATAGAATTTTTACCATAGATGAGACATGTAATTAAAAGATGTTCAATTTTGCCTAAAGTTCTGAATATCAAAAAAAATATCTGATATGAACTCAAATAATTAAATAATTCTTTATAGGAAGGTGATAAGTGATATAAAAATACTAATAAACATTAAAATGGTACCTATGAATGTAAAAATTAACTTTATATTATTTTTCATAAAAAACTAGGAACATACATGGCAAGTCAGACTTTAAGTAAGGGGTGTCTTATCTCACATTTAATTCTCGGAGATTTCCATTTTTCACCACTTATTTATTTCTTCTGCTGTATTTAATAACACCATTTGTTATATATTATCTTTATTATCAATATATTTATGGTATTCCATGATTTATATGGTGGTTATTAAATTTGGGTTATATGACTATATTGATTATAAAGAGGTAATGGGTTTTCATCTATATTTTTATTCTTGTGAGATTCGTGCTATAATTGCCACTATTTAATTTTTGGTTATGTATTTATTGACCATGATAGAATTATTTTTATAAAATACATTAATTTATTGTTATTTTCATCTTCATTGTATGATCCTTATTTCTTGTGGTGAATGTTTTGTATGTTACCCAATCAGTAAGGGAAGGTTTCACCATACTCTTTTTGTAAAAGAATTCATGTATGCTATGTCGTTAAATTTTAATATTAAAATTTTGGGATATGTTATTAGATATCCTTATTTCGGTGATTTTTTCCCTAATGTTGAGAGAACCCTTTTCTCTCATCATCTCAATTTTTTAATTTTTAATTGACACAGTTAGGTTGTTGAATTATAATAACAGAACTTCAGTACCCATTTACCATTATATGGGATTATCGTATACTTCTTGATTATGTCATGTTATGACTATGTTTGGAGTCAGTAATTATTTATATATGTATTAATTTCTTGTACATTATTTGTGGATATATTTTTGATACACATCATAACTACATTGTAAATTTCTAAATCCATTGATATGAACATGATAATGGTAATCTTAACACCATTTCTATTCATCGAGTTAAACATTCAAGTCATTGGTTTTGTTTTTTAGAAATCATTTGTGAATGTTCTCAAATTTATTTACACTGAATATACATTCATAATGAGTGTATTTATATTTTTACCAAATAAAAACGTAATTTACATGTCCTTAATCTAAAGATACAATCTTTATAGGAGATTTCTTCTCAATTAATATTCTGTTGATACTTCATTGTTTTTATACACCAATTCTATTTTATATTGAGTATATACATTCCTTTGGTAAAAAATATCATTAATCCTTTTATTCAAATGATATTATAATGTTTTGATTATATGTTATTCGTAAATTATTTTTATTCAAGATTTTGCCAATTTTTTATGAACTTTTTAACTAAAATATTGTTTTTAATTATTTATTAAAAAAAATTCCCCATTAATGTCCATCCATTCAAAATTATTTTGAGGATTTATTTATATAGAAATTATTGTTTTAAAATTTTAAAACCTTTAAATGTTTAAAATTTGTATGGGACCCTTTAATTCAAAAATCCCATATTTAAATGTTTCAAATGTTTTTTGAAAATGGCCTTTATAAATCATTTCTTAAATCAATATCGTGAAATGATATATTGTGATTGCAATGTAAAAATGTTATCATTATTTCATGTATGTTTTATGGGTTAATATTTTTAATGGTATATGGACATTTTATGGGTGGTTACATGATAAAACAAATGACAGGTGGGGCCGTCATAATCCAGGATTGGTGGTTAGCTTATAACCTCCCATGCATTGGGTAAAGAAGTCGCATATATTGGGATTCCATTTAGTCATATGTGTTGAAGTCAACCGTTGGGTTATTCCATTTAAGAATGTTTATGTCCCCAGTTACCTATATATGTTATGCGTTGTTTTTATGTGTTTTATGGTAATATTTTGGTTATAATATGGTAAGCAATTATATTTTATTTAGAGAAGAGTATTTAGTACATCATAAAGGTGAAAAGTATTAAATATGATAAAGCATTCATGGTTTTCATTTTTTTTAAAACTAGTAGTGTACCTTATTTGTGTATCCATTTATGAGGTTTTTATCTCATACTAATTATTTGAAATGTTTTTCAAAAGACATGTAGTGGAAAAGGGTCAGGGATCAGATCATGCAAAAGTCATGATGTTTGAATCATGGAACTAGACATATTGATTTTTAAGAGTTTATATTTTTGGAAAAATTGGATAATGTGGAGTAGTGTCTAAATTTTATATTCAAGTTGATATGTAATAGTTATGATCTAATTCTCTAAAACTCTAAACCTGAAAATAACCTCATTGTGAATTATTGATGAAACTCAAGATTATGTAATTTTTTAGGTCGGGTTATTATATTTATGATTTAAATTATTTGATTTATATATAAATTTCAATGGTTGTTGATAAAAAAATTGGGATATAGACTATAACATCTTGACCATAAAATCATGGAGCATATTAATTACTTTTAAAAAAAATGAAGGATTGTATAAATCAAATCGTGATGGATAGATGAATTTATAAGTCTTGGAAAATATAATAAATTCATCCCTATTACATTTAAATTAGAATCATAAAATTTGACATCAATAACACATTTGTAATTATATTATTCTCATAGATTAACCTTGGATATCAGTCACAATACACTACATGAAATCCAGGGAAAATAAAACAGAAAAAAGGGGTGGGATCAGATTCTTAGTAAGGGTATGCATACAAAAAAAGATATTATTAATAAATAACCATAATCCATGTGGAATGATTTATAACTGTAAAAAAATCCATTAAAATATAATCTTATTTTTAAAATGGATATAATAAATAATACTATATAATATAATCATAACCATAGATATGATAATATTTGAATAATCACATTGAATATACATAACAATTATCATAATGAGTGAATTTTTAGTTCTAGACATCATCACTATAAATATAAATCATCGAGATAACTACTTTCGGGATCTATCATCATGATAGTTTATGTCTGTGGGTAGAAACCTGTCTAATTTGAGTCATTATATATCCCCTTGAAAATGATAAACTGATTGGATAAAAACATGAAGGGTTTATCGAAATCTAATTTCACCACATGAGACATACTAATGCATCGAAAGGGTATAGATTTCCTAGTACATAACATACTAACTGAAATTCATAACTTGTATGAATATGGTGAATCATAAAATACATAATCATTTTTCCTAAACTATTATACAAATTATGAATAATTTAACAATTAATGATGATCATTATCTAAATTGAACATCTATAGAAAAAATATCATAATACCATTACTAATATATGGAAGATTGTATCATACTAAATCATCCACAAATAACATAAAATTAAACAATGGATGTTAACATTGATGAAAGTAATATAATAAAATAATTTGATTTATTTGAGAGAAATATGCCTTTTAAATTTGAAAAAGTCTGACAATTAAAAAAATCATTTCATTAAGAAAATATTTATATGAGTGTATGGGAATTTTAAAAAAAATAAGGTATCTTGACTGTGGAATGAGCCACTCTCACCGTATAAGACAATGAAACAATATTTCCTTAATTTTTGGAAACACTCACAAATTACCTTGTTTGGAAAATTGTAGTAATATTCCTTTCCAAAAATTATATAAAAAAAGAAACATGGTTATAAATTAATTTAAAAACTAAAATTTAAATAGTTAAAAAGTATCAGAATGAATTTTTACAAAACACGGTCAATGGTAGAAAAATATTTTCGTGAAATTATTTACGCATAAATAATCATGGATAATAATGAGAATGAAAAATTAACCCTTAAATTGTACAATATTTTAGTAGATTCTAAGTTATCATCATTTATAATTGTTAATGAATGTTATTATATATTAAAAACCCATTTAATCATTTATGTTAACACATTTTATCCTCTTATATCGCATTTTTTAAAATATTTTACTATTTCCATTGTTCGAGTTGTTAATTTCTTCATTTTCCCATTCTAGTTTTTTCATATATATCATGTTTGTTATGAATAACAAGTACATTATTAATAACTAAAATGATATTAAGTTCATAATTAATATTTCAATTCATCATATAAATTTTATAATAATCTTTCAATTGTAAACATGGACAACTAATCTCACCATGTCGTGAAGATGCTAGGTCGTACGTATGCACGAGCGATGATATTAAACAATTAATGGTTAAATGGTATGGAATTAGATAGACAATTAATTATATAAAAACATTTTCATGTAATATTAGTTATTTAAATCCTTTATATTAATGTTTATAACAATCTAAATAATGTATAAATGTATAAAATTTTTCACCACGTCGTGGAGATGGTAAGCCATATGTATGCACACATGGTGATATAGTTATTCATATAATGGTAAAATGAGGAATATAGTTGTCCCATGATAATAATGAAATCTAATAATTTATTTGATACTATATATATTTATTTGTTATTGATTTAAAATTTTAAGAGAATGTAGAATAAATAAAAAAATTAATTTAATTTATAAAATAATTACCACTTCCAGAAGGGACTTTTTTTATTTTCACAAATAGAATCCATAAGATGGATTTTTTTTAAATTTTGTGGCCCTTAAGATAATGTTAGGGAATTTTTGAGGAGATGTATTCACGGTTTCGTTGAGCCAAATTTCTTTGGAGGTGTGAAGTATATATAATTATAAGTTCCCTTTTATAAGAGAGGTGAGGGCAGTTTTAGAAGATCTTAACAAAATAATTTATTATAAATTTATTTTTGATTTAAAATAGCTTATTAGTTTTTTATATTGAGGATAATATGATTATGAGTCGAAATCACCACATCAAATGAATTCTATACATTTTTATGTCCTCATATTAGACATATCGTTTAAATTTAACAATTATATAAACAATTTAACTATTATTCTCTCTTCTTGTCTTGTTACACTATAGTATTAATTTTGTTACAATAAAATGAAGAAAAAACCAAATTGGATCACATGTGAAAAAAAAGTATCTATATTAGATGGATAATCATTATGATTTTAGGTCATTTATATCAATTAATAAAATTGTTTCATTTATAATAACATTTAGGTCAATTTTAATACTATTTATTAATTTAAATTTTATAAATATAAATCCTGCATGATAACTTCCATCCAATATTTACAATATTTCAATAACATGTTGAGGTTATTTAAAATGTTATTATATTTAATAATTAAGTAAATAATATTTATTTTACTATTTTTATTATCATTATTTGAAATTTCTATTAATATAATTATTACTCAATCACTATTGTGTAATAATTAATGATAATTATTTATTTTATAAAAATTTATACATAAATTTCTATGATTTCGGTAACTATTTTATATTTCAAGAGACTAATTTTAATCGATGTTATCTCATAGATATCTCTATATTAAATTTAATTTACTTATAAGAATTGAGATTTTGATATGTTGTCACATTTAATAATTTTGATAATATTCAAGTCATATTCATGTAAGAGTGTTAATTAAATGACCATGTTTAGAAAAATATTTGAAAAGGGTATACTTTAGTCATCTAATAGAAATTTCAAAGGTGTTAGGTTAATTTTATAAAACTATTTTTACATTTATTTACTCGATTTACCCTTAACATCAGAAATAACATAATTAGTAAAGTCACTATTAATAATGTCTAAGAATAATAGTACCCTATTTACATAATTATAAACCACTGATTCCAAATATGGTATCCATTTTTCAAAATTCATAACATATAACATGTAGAAATTTATTTATTGTAATTCGTGTTTTTAAAATGGGAAACACGTTTTTAAATGTTAACACATTACACTAAATGGAAAAGTTTTAACATCAAAATTTCTGGTAAAATCACTACCAATGACCAAAATTATATTAAATGAAAAAATGTAATCTATTTATACTTTAAAAAAAATAAAATTTTTATTTTCATATTATGAATTATTTTTATGAAATTTGTTTTTTTATTAAAATTTAGGATATTTTTATTATTCATAAAAATGTGAAAATTTGTAGTTAAATACCAAAAATAGATCAAAATTAATTTGTTATATTATAATTTAAAATTACTTTTTATTTTAAACAAACAAATATATAAAAGTGTCAAATATTATATTCCAAATGTGTTTTGCATTAAAAGGAGGAAAAACATTTATTGAAAAATACTTCTTTTAAATAAAAATTAACCTTTTTCGTATATAGTGTCAATAAAATAATTAATATTCATAATAAAATTAAATAAAATATAATGAAATTTGGTCATTTCTATTCATATACTCTAATTTAATGGAATTATTATATATAATGTTAAATAATATTAATTTATTAACAAATATTAGTTCGGTAAAACTGGATCTTTCAAGTAATTCAAACCCAATCATTTTAGTGTGTGGAGTTCGCTTAGCATGGTGTTTCATAAAAATAAATCAAGAACCAAAATTAAATTTATTCAGAAATGAAAATATTGTAATATTACAGGGTGTTTCAGAGAATGTATCCATTGTGGTCACACAGTACATGTTTCTATTGGTCTAAAATAAATTAAATCTGAATTTAATAAATTGAGTAATCATTATTGTGATGTATGGGGAATATATTTATTCATGTAAGTTTGATCGCATAAAATAAATAAACAATTATTCCCCATATTCTGACAAAAAAATTTATTTTTTTCACTGAATATTTTATTTAATATTTATTCTTTATATTTTGAATAAAATATTTATTTATGAAAAATCTATTTATTTGGTTATTCAATAAATTATAAAGTATGTTGAATTGACTAAGTCCAAGTCTCAAGACAAATATTAATTAACTAGAACATTATGTAATATTTATTATTACGCAAGTTGACATTACTGAAAAAACATTAATTATAAATTTTATTATTCGACATGGGATTTATTAATTTTAATAAAAGATATTTGAAGGTTATTATGAATTTAAAAGATATTTGTCCTTAAATAACATCTTTATAATGATAAGGCCACGTCTACTACGTACAACACCTAAAATTGTGAATAAATAATTGTTTCACCCAAAAAATTATCTCTCCACTCCTATATTTTTCCCCCTCACAATAATGAGAATTGAAGTTGTGATTTCATCATTACCAATGAAAGTGAAATCCATAACGAACAACACATTACATTTGACTCATGGTGCTGTCACCTGAGGATCATGAAGTTTCATTCATATATCTTATGAGTATGTGTAGATCATCAATTGTGGGATTCTATAATTGTATCCCCACTGTTCAAAAAAGGTAATCTTAATTGGTCATTACAGATGATCAATATTCACCAACTAAGAATGTTCTAAAGCCTATTTATTTATATCTTCAAAATATTAAATAAATTATTTATAATTTTATAATGTAATATCATCTCTATTGAATTATATAATGTTTAATTAAAAAGAATTTATATATCACTCACCTAGGAATGCTTCTGATGCACCGAAAATAAGAAAATATTTTTTATGATTTATTTATAACATTTTTTATTTCTAGGAGCTGGATCCTTACATTACATTCTAGGTGTGACATCATAAGATTTAGTTTTCTTAAACCTTGTCCTATATTTATTATGATATCTAAATGATTGAGAATATATTTGAAATATTTTTTAACTAATTTTTTATTATATATATCATGAATTTAATTATCTAAAGAGTAATGTATCCATGTAGAGAGGTCAATGGGGTTGAACAACTCACCACATATATGGTTTTTACATGTACTCAAAGGGTGCTTTTCCAGTTATTTATTGCTCCAGTATTTTTCATGAAGATATTTTCAAACTAATAAAATAATATGCAATTACATAAAAATTATAGTTACATTGTTCCCATAATTCATTTGGAAATGTGTGAATATATAGGACATAAATTTTGGTGAATAAATAAAATGTGGGTTTTGTAAATATTATAAACTATTATATTGTGAACACATTAAATTTGATGAAGGGATATAAATTCCAAAACTAAATCAATAGAATCATTCATATGAAAATGAATAAAAAATTATATAGTGATGGTTTCATGAGATGAAAAATGTTTAATAAAATGACATGTATATTAAAATGGTGATTTATAAAAGGAAACCCCATAAAATACTATGTGTGAGATTTCATCAGATGATAAAAATTTTATGAACATGATCAGCCAACTAGAAAGGTTATACCAATTTAATATTCCTCTAGATTATGTTCAATTAAAAAAGAATGTAATAAGTTAAAATAGATCATATTTGGATAGGATGTTCCAATGCAGGGTTCCCCTTGGGTTATATTTTTTACTTTTTTAAAAAATTTTCATTTAGTTAAACATAGAAACTAAATAATGTGGAAGGATAGTAGACGTATATATTTGAGGTTTCCAATATGATGTATATTGGAAATGAGATTCGCACTACACTATCCATGATTTATAAATATTAAATATGGTTCGATTTCAAACAAAAATTACTATATTTAGTGGGGAATTCTAAAAGGACTCATTAGATAGTTAAATATAGATCAATGTTTGAAATGTTTTTAATTGTCTAGGAATTCATAAAAAATAAATTTGAATGTTATGGATATTAATTTCTATTATTTAGGAACCAAAGAGTATTATAAAATTGGTATGTATTATATATTTATGTGGACACAAACATATATAACGGTAAAAGGGAATTTATCATTACATAATAGATATTCATGTTTTTCATTTAGAAAGAAATGATTAATTAAATGTAGGATTATGTGATCTAACATTACAATGTATATTTATTGTAGAATTTAAAATATTATAATATTTCAAGAAGTCAATTTCTTTCTCTAGTAAAGTCCAAAAAATCCATTTAAATGAATGATCCAGATTATAGAATTAGGGATATAATGAACATTTTTTATTTTATTGATTTGAATAGTCATATTTATAATCTTTAAAATAATATGGAAAGGGTATATTCAAATCCAACCCACTTTTATCATTGTAGAATTTGATATAAAACAGTAAATAAATACAAAATGAAAAATAAAGTAGATATATATAAATATTTTATTATGAATCATTTGATAATTTTGAGACTTTTATATTAATTTAAAATACCACATTAACTATTATTAGAAAATGAAAATGTTTGGGTGGTTCATTGGATCTCATTCAATGTGATTTAGTTGGACTAGTGAGTACATTAGAAATTGGTGGTTTACATACTTTATTTTATTTTCTAATGGATTTAATCAGTGTGGTTTACAGGTATATAATTAAATATTGTGTAAAACATTATGTAATTTTATTCATTGTATTAAAGAAGTATAAAATAAATTGGAAAGGTTTATTAACATTATTTGATAAGATATGGTAGAGAATGATTATGTTATGAATTTATTGATCATCTGTGATATTGTTGAATTGATTCACAACTCACTATAAATGAAAATATCTAATTGAATGGTGTGTATAAGAGGAATAATTATACCATATTAGAAACAATTTCATCAATGACGAGTCAATGTTACCATCTTATTTGATTTTGTATTATTCACTACATAAAGGTGAATTTATATAGAAACTTGTTCCATATAAAGGTGTAATAATGACAGTTTTTGGTATATGAAGGGATAAGCATCCTATTATTTATTTTATTTGTTTTTTTGGTATGAATAAAAATTTCATGATGATATGATTATGATTATGTTTATTCTAAATCTGAAAATTGATTTTTTTGTTCTCCTACGAAAAGTAATAGATATTTCTCGTACATTCCAATTACAAATAGATTGTTTGTTGCTAAATTTACAAACCTCCAAGAGAAAGAATTAATAATTCTTATAGTTAGTGAAAAAGAAATATTATTTAATGATGTTGAATACTATAAATTAGAAGGATCGCTTTATATATATATAGGGATGTTCCCATAAAGAGTTATGAAAGATGAATTGTGTGATGATGAATAAGAACGTAGAAGGACTATTTTGATTATTAAAAATACATATATTTATGGGGTTTTCATGGAAAATAGTGGTGACATACTGATCATAGGAGACAATAAAACTACCAACATTGAGGCCATTGATAATTAAGAATATGATAAATGTTGAAATCCATGGAATTTAAAATTGGAAAAATATATACTTTCAAAATTTAGAACATGATGGATTCACAATAAATGCTATGATCTAAAATATGAATTTTGGTTTTCAATAAGAAAGCTAATATATATGAAATATTATTTTTTTATAAGTCACATATTGTGGAAAATGAATTATAAAAATAATCTTATGGACCACGTGGAGCTCATTTTAGATGTGGTGATAACTAATTCCATTCATATATTAAATTTCATTAACTGTGATTTTGATTATTAATTATGTCAAAAAAATTTAAAATTGAATTTATCTTTTGTGAATGTAGTCAAATATGTGTATATAAGAAAACTAGATGTTTTTAATGAAACAAATAAATCTTAAATGGTATATGAGATGTGAGTATCCATTTATTTATTAAATAAATAATCACAAAGATTGAATAAGATTTTTTATGATTAAATAAATGACTATGGTTTCATTGAAATCTTGATTAAATCATGTGAATATCGGAGTATTAAATGGAGAATAGTAGTATCTCAAAAGTTGTAAGTAAATTAAATACAAATTATCACAAATGATTCCCCATCCAATCACTCTATGAAGATGTTGTTGTAAAAATTATTCCCAAATAAATACATGGTTGAAGAAAACATTGTTATACGAATGATGATATATAGAGATAAATTTAGTCGTTTTCATTTAATGTGTAAAAACACATATATTGGTAGATTTTGTATGTTCTGCATAATAATGAACTACATGAAGAAGAATGTACTGACATTTCATTTTATGAATATTATTATGATTGATGATTATTTCAAAGTGTTTAATTGGAAAAATATATTTCAATATGGTTACACCAAATGATCTATCATTTATTCCATTTTTTGTTCTTGACCAAATGTATCATATGAATTGTGTATAAAAAGTAAATAATAATATTATCATGGTTATTTTCATTGGATTATTATGATAATAAATACCTGGTACATGAGAAGGACTTATGATCTTCTCATGGCCTTTGGAGTAGAAAATGAGATCTATATAAAAGTAAAACACAATTATTTTTTCACATATTAAAAATATAATATGAATTCTCAATTATTATTTTTACTTTTCAGAAATAGTAAACCATTAAACTAGGAGAATTCCACGAAATCCACCATAGTGGATTCTGAATCTAAGGTGTAGTGTATCACTGTATCAGATACTCTTTAATAATCTATTTGGATCAATAATATTCTTACTAACCCTCGAGTGGTTCCTAAATCAAAGATTACATTTTCTTTGTAATGACAATAACATAGTCATTGTAACAGAAAATGTACTATAACATCACAAAAGGACCAAACACATTATTATTAAATACAATATCATAGGATAGATAATTTAGAGGGGAAATGTAAACATAATTAGGGTTTCTATAATGGATAATTTTTTAGATCATTTGAAAAAATACATTACTGAATAAAATCATATGGTCGATACATAATTTATTCCATTTTATGAATAAGATAATCTACTATTAATTGTTATTAATTTATCATGTTATAATAAAAATGGAAGCCACCATTTTGTATTCACAATTGTTTTCTATATTTTTTTTAAAATGAGTGGTCAAATGATATCCCCAATCAATTTCATAAGTTTATTACATTTTAATTAATGAAATTGAGTAAAATAGATTATGATAATAAGTAAAGGATAGAAATAATTAATCAATTATTATACTAAATAAAAAATGACGTATTTGAAATATGATGAATATATTCGTGAGGTAATATGTCGAGACTTGAGACTTGTAATGATTTTCTAAATTATATATCTTGGGATTTTATCTGATAATTGATTTACATAAGAGTGTATGTGTATTTTTAATTATTATTAACTAATATATGAGAGATAACTACCATACAATCATATATACATTGATACATTAAAAAAGACTAAATAAATGGAGTTGATCATGAGGTTATTTGTTATGTTATTGATATTATCTTTGAAAAGATTATAGCCAGGAGGGCAATCAATCACAAAACTAAATTGTAATGACATATGGTTATTGACTACATGAAACTATGGAAATTCATTCAAATTATTAGTTCAGTAATATATTATGTGTTTAGCTACATTGAATGGGGAAATATGATGTTATCATATATTTTTTGAATGAAATGTGATGTATTCATCAACATGGGCAGTCTATTTCAGAGAATCACAGAAAAAACGAGATTATATATATGAGATTGTGATGTTCAAAATTTATTAGTGATTAACTATCACAAAAAGGGACATATTGTATATATTTATATATATTATGATATAAATGATCATATAGGGATATCATTATGTTTAATAGAGTTCAATCCAAACCCCATAGTAGCTTGTGTTTCACTGATTCCTTGTTAATGACGGCTATAATCATATATATGTGAAATGTATATTTCATATTAATTATCAACACTAATATGACATGAAGGGTCAAGAAGTTGATCATTTTTATGATGAATAATTTTGGGAATAAGTGTTCTTTCTAAAATTAATATTCTATAATGAATGAAAGTCTATATGATGTTTTAGATGGATTTATAATGAGCTGTGATATTTTTTAAAAATTAGTTAGGGAATTTTTTCAAAGTTGGTGGTTTTTGAATACAGACTAAAAGGATTTATATTTAATGAATATGATATGAAGATATATTAACACTCAAGAATTCTCAATTTCATGATCAAGGTTATGTTAATGTATGTTTAGTCTAAATTTTCATTTAATAAAAAATTCGACTATGCAACCCTGAATATATGGAAATTCTACGAATTCAGGTCCATTCAAATTACTTAAATGGTTTTATCAGTAATAAACTAAATAGTCAATCTATTTTTGTTTTGTGTATTAAATTAACGATTTAACTGAATATTTCCTAACAAGTATTATAATTTGTAATACCTTATAGGTTGAAATTATTTAAAGAAGATTATTTACCATGGAATATATAAAAGTATTTGGTACACTTTTTTATATTACATGATAAATAGTGGAATTTATATTACTCTATTTTCCATTGTTAATATATTAAACTATGGAACTATAAACAATTTATAAGATTTTTCTCCCCTTCTTTCAGATAAGGATCCTTGGCTAGTGTCACACTCTTAGATGATAAATAGATTCATTTACATCTCTTATGATCTTCATCAAGAAATCCAAATAGAGATATTGGATACTGTTATAAGTAACTAGGTATGAATATATTTATTTTATTAATATATTATATATATATAACAGTTTTATTTTATCAAGGATAGATCACGAATAAATTATCATTATTCAGTTACCACAATTATATTATGAAACCAAAAAAAACTATCAAATATTTCTTAAGATTCACGTATGATTGAGATGGAGTTGAGTTGTATATAATGGTGTAGTAGATGACATGGTTTGTTGGGTTGTGTTGTTGGTCATAGGGGACATTCACTCAAGAGACAAGCAGGCATGATATGTGATGGGTTATGTGTCATTGTTTTTTTCCATTCATTAGATATCTGATGGATCTCAGTGTGGAAGACGATAAATAATTCTTTTCGGTCTCATGTTGATTGATAAGGTGTCGTTGTTACCTATATCAACTTTTATAGATAAGGAAGTAGATGACATATGGGACTTTCCCTAATTGTGATTGTATGATGAATTATCATTTGAATGAGAGTACATTTTTTGAGGTATGTGATACTGGGATATATATATATATTAATAAAATATTGGTTCAAGAAGGACCTTAATTTGTGTTATAATGAGGTGGAATGAGGATGATGGTGGACCCAACCGTGAGATATTAGGTGATGCTATGAATAATAGATAGACTTGGGGGAGACAAGTAGTCCACCTGAAAAGCAAACAATCATTCCTTCCATGAGACACAATTCAAAGGTTGTATATGGATGTGAGGACCTACCATGAGTGAAAAGGTAGTTTTTTGGGTTATATAGATTACCTACCATATGTGATAAGTGATCAATCACAACAAATTAGTAGGAAAATACCATATATCATCACGTTATGGACGCAGCACGGTGAGATGCCTCACCATGAGACTTCATGGATAGGATGGGCTTTTGGTACAACATCATGATGTAAATAGATTATAGATTTTCTTTAATTAGGTATGATTGGGTAACATGTTTTTTTAGGTTTGAACAAGTTAATCGGGTTCCCATGGTGTCATGATGGCTTAATTACTGAAGGATGTTTCATGGAGCTTGTGTGTGGATTAATTTATTTTAGATACATTACCAGTATAGGAAATAATCCAAATTTAGTGAGGGTTTTCAAGGTAATTTTGAAAACTCTATCTAAATATTCTACCAAATGTTATTTCAAAATAGGATTTTAGTGATATTTTTTTACATCCACTATTAAATGTATTTTAATACATTTTTATTTTCAAAAAATTGTTACTAGAGGTCTTTCATAAACAATGAAAAAATATTTATTTATTTATTTTAAAAATGAATTTATTTTTATATTTTGTGTTAAAACAATAACCCCTAAATTGTGAATACATAATAAGAAACTACAACTAAATTTTTGGGAAAAATATAAAATATAAAATATTTAATTATGATTTATTTTCAATAATTATCTGTTATTATTTATTATAATTTATTTTTTATTATTTAAAAATATAATATATTATTATCGGTAAAATGTAATGTTTTCATAATTATTAGATAGTAATTATTTAAAACATAATTAAATTCATCTATGAGATGAAAAATAGGTTTCAACATGAATTGAAGATAATTTGTTTTTCAATTTTTTGTTTTAAGCCCACAAATTTTAGAACAGGATCCTATGAAATGAGATATAATGGAATTAGATAATTATTTTAAGGTCCTCTATAATTTAATTTTATTCATTATTTTATTATTAATTTAAGGGTGGTGCAATTAATTGGGGTATTCCAATTTCAATGATTGGGGTTGTTGTAAATATATATATATAAATGAATGTATTACCATAAATTTAGGTATTTTTATTTATAATATATATATATATATATATATCTGTATTTATTTAATAATAATTGATAATTATATATATGTAAATAAAATATTATTTATTTCTGAATATATATCTATATTTATAATGATATGTAAATATGTATATGAATTTATAATTATATAATTTTTTTTTCTTATATGGTGTTATATATAGAAATTTATATTTACTTGTCTACATAAATATTTATATTAATAACCAATTATATACATTCATGCGTTGATTTATATTTGTGCAATATAAATCCCAATTTATATATATTTATTAAAATTTTAATTTATGTATATATATTCATAGATATTTATTTCAATTTTTTTTTGTTTATTTTTAATATTCATTTAGTATATATTATATATCATATATTTTTATATTTTTATATTTTTTTATGTTTATTCCATAATTTTTCATAAATTTTAATATTTATTTTTTTAATTAATAAATATTTAATAATTATATAATTTTAATTTATTAATGATCAATTTTTTTAATCATTTTGTGTAAATTTCAAAAAAAATATATATTTATTACTTATTTATTATATGATAATTTAATATTTTTTATTATATTTTTATTAATTTATCTTCAAATTTAATATTTGATTATTTTTATTTATTTATGAATTATTATGAATTTATTTCTTATTATAAATTTATTATTTATATATTATATATAATATATATTTATTATTTCAAAAAAAGTTACAAATTATTTATTATTATTTTATAATTTATTATTATTTTCTTACTAAATTTTTAATAATTTATTAATTATTAATTAATTTTTAATGTACTATTATTTATAAATTAATTTATCTTATAGTTTTTATGTATTAATTATTTTTTAACTATTTTTTTTTATTTCGTATTAATTAATTTACTCCCTATTTTTTATATTATTTAATCATTAATAAAAAAATATTATTAATTCATTCATTATTTATTATATATTTGTTATTTATTTAAATTATTAATTTAATATATATTTTTTTTACAAAATAATTATTAATTCTTATTTTATTAAAAAAATATGTTAACATATTATTTATCAATTCGTTCTAATATACTTGTTTTTATTTACTAATCATTCTTTATTACATATTAGTTATAAACTAATAAAAATAAAATATTGTGTTCTTATTAATTTTTAATTTGTTATACATTTTGTAGTTTATTAATACTTATTATTATTCATTAATGTTATTTTTTTGTTTGTATATTGATATATAATTATATAATTTTCTTTACCCACCACATGAAGAGCTTGTTAGAGTAGTAAAGACATTGCAAAATAGTGAGGAGGTTATGGGTCCACTCTCACCAAGTTGATATATTTTCTGAATTTCAGCATGGTCGATGCATGAATGGAATAAATTTATATATGTAGTCAACAAATACGAAATAAATAAAGAGAAATTAAAAATAAAAATTTAAATAATTATGTATGTAAATTTAAAATATAAAATTAAAAAATAAACCACATGGAATCAATATCGTGGCAGTTTAAGTCTCCACTATATAGTTTTCATTGTATTATGAAACTGTTGTTAAATCATACCACAATGGTGTTGGAAAACTATGGATAAGTCACTGTCAACACATAATTTTGTGTGGGGGGGGGGGGGGGTTGGGTTTCAAAGAAAATCCCAAATTGGTTTTGCAGGTATTGAAACTAATGTGAAAATTTTATTTTGGTAGAATGGAATGACATGTCTCAAACATCACCTAAAATATTGTTGTATTCTTTATTTTTCATTAAAAATACTTTGTGTAATTTATGTATTTCTAGGGGAATGATTTCCTCGACATTACAACAAATTTATAGAATTATACATTATTTCAACACATTGTAATGTAAAAAACTACCATATGATGAATGGAAAACATCTCCATATAATATTCATGACCAGTTAGCCAACATGGTTAAAATTGAATGCAACATGGTATTTCATATATCACATTTTTTCACTAGTCTTTAATATTTCATCCATATAATGGAGTTCAATTTGTTTGTTCCTTATGATGTGAAATTGTTATTATTCATTTAGGGTCCCTAGATTTATGTTTGGAAATAAAGAATATTATTGATACATCTACCCGAGATAGCATTGGGGCATAATATATTCTTTGAACTAATTAACAGTATATTGAAGTCCCATATCCCACTTGAGGGACAAGAGATAGGGTCGGGGAATGAAATTCTTCCGGAAAACCCTGCTGATCAATTAATCCTGACATGATATTGATATAATGTGAAATAATATAGGAATCACGAACTCTAAGGGGTTATTTGGTGATCATTATATGTACAATATTTTTCCAAAACAAATCACTAAATAATATTCTATAGAAACTAAAAAAATAGGTATCATAGGTAGGTTATTATTTTCATTCTCAAAACTAATTTATATAAAATCATATTAAATATAATTTATAGTATATATGTATTTTAATACAACATTCTCTCTATGTTTTTTAATTTAAAATTTCGTTGTTGGTTTGTTTAAGACACCACTAATACATAAATATATATGAATATCCCCCCCACAGACCAGCTTCATCCCCCTCTTGTGATCCCTCATACTCGAACCCACTTCTCCCCAATGACTATTACCATTTGGCCATAGCCCTATCCCCTCCCACTGACTACAATCACCATATAAACTACATCACTATTTGCATAATGGCAACATCTCGTCATCCCTGATAACCCTTATAACGACAAAAACCACCACTTCCACCCCCTCGCCTATGATCCATGTGAATCCTCACCCCATTATCATTGTTAATGAACCCACAATGAACCACTACTCCTCGTTGAAAATCCAAAACAATGTACTCTCATCACCTTTTCCTCAGGAGTGATACCCTCAATGACGGTAACAACCCTAAATCTATTCAACATAAGACCCATCCTCTTATTGTCTCTATATTGTTGAATGAATGGTTACTATTTTTTTAATGGTTTTAATTAAATTATATAAATATTTGTATAATGGAGTCTAATTTTTTTGGATTTTACTTGGGATCATATATGGTACAAGATTAATATCGTCAATCAGTAATTCATAATGGTTTAGTAGAGTCGACACACCTAAATGTTCATTATGGTGATTACTCATATTATTAAATTTGAATATATAAATATAAATTGTTATAATTAATCATTTATTTTATGTGACAAGATACATGTATCCATGTTGTTTTTTTGTGTGGTGTACGAATTACTAATTCTACGTTTTCATCAAGAAGTAGACAAATTTTTTTTTTGTGTCACTTCACCATTCAATAATTTTTTAAATGTTTTGAAATTAATATATTTCTTACTTATTTCCACCATAAATTAAATTTAGTGTTGTCTTAGGGATCATATATTTGTTAGAGGTTTTTAGAGTGATATTCATTAAAATACATTATTTTTTAGCATGGAGCTGAAGATCATAAGCTACATGTAATTTATTTCTCCATTATAATTTTAAAAATGATATATTAATGTAAATATATTAAATATAAATATTATTATTCAATTCTAAATTCCATTATTATTAACATAATTTAAATACATAGAATTAGATCGTATGAGGTTTTATGTATATGCTACACAATTCATGTTGTGTACTATTTCACAGAGCAATTATAAAAATATTGTAAATTTTATTTGAAATGATATGATATATATTGAAACACATACACCTTATAACCTTTTTAAAAGTACATTTTTATATAAAATATTCATCATTTTCATTTATATATTATAAATTGAATGAAATATGGGAACTCATGTTTCTACAGTGTAAAATAAAAATGATAACATTCAATGAATAAAATGTTGATATCTTTTAATATTTTTATTATCTTCCAATATTATTGTGGACTAAAAATAGTATTATTGACATCATAGTGACATCTATCTTCATTACAGTGATATTATTCCATGAAATCCAAAGTTATTATATTTAGGGGTAATATTTTTTAATTTTTTTTATTTATAATTTACATGTATGATTGTATCAATTTTTATATTGAATTTGTTTTATGTAGAAGCTATACCAAACTATCATCAAAAAATAATTTGGTCAATCTTTATTTATGACTGTACTAATTTGATTAAACATTTATATATTTATATGTGAATATAAATGTATAATATTTATAAATGTTTACATGTATATAAAAGATTTATTACGTTACCTCGAAACACGTCTCTATATATCATGGGTTTTTGGTTTATTTTTAGAATATGTAATATAAAAATGATCATTGGATTGTTGAAAATAAATATCAATGTTATAATTGTAATTCCATGTGATGGTACAATATAAATTAAGTACACGACCATTTAATATTGAAATTGTGTCTTGGTTGATATTTATGATGGATTTAGCATGGTAAAACAAATGCTATGAAATTTTGAAATAATGAAAAGAATTTCAATGAAAAAAAGAGACATGACATAATGAAAAAACATTTTTTCAATAGAAACCCCCTTATAGTAAGTATTTTAGATTGTATAATCACAAATTAGAAAAAAATACAAGATTTATAAATGATTATTGAATGAAATAAAGAAAATTTATCGATGTTAAAGATCCTATACCGATAAAATAATAACATGAACATTGGAATTGCAATGTGACCATTATATAAAGTAAACTATCCAGTTGAATTGTAACCACACTAATGAATGTATGAATAAAATTTACCCACCTAATATGTGAAAATACAATATAATTTAATCATAGTATAAGAAAATCAATATTTAAAAAATTAATAATTATATGTCTGTATTTTTGTGTGGCATAAGTATTTAATTACAACATTATGAGATATTAAGTTATTGAAATGTAAATTTTATTTTCTTAAAATGTTTTCATAACATATTATTTTTAGGTATTAGGATTTTGAGAAAATATTATCTGACCAATAAAAACATTCTCATTTGATAAAAAATAATTTTAAATTTTATAATCAGTATATTTCTATTATATTATGATTTTATTGAAAAATTAATGTTCTCGTATTAAAAGAATTATTTTCATAAAATGGATGTAATTTCTACATTCTACATATTGAAAAAAATTTAGATTTATTTGTTGGATTTTTCGTGAAATAGTGTAATTATTGATGTGTAGTAAAATAAGGTAATTTATGGTATCGATACATTATAATTTAAATACACTATTCATTGAGTCATGGATAATGTAATAATTTTTTTAAACATGGATGATATAATTTCATTATTATGTTTCAATAAGTAACTATATTTCATGTCTTGAGAAAAATTAATAAATAATAATTTAAATAATGATAAAACATCCCTCTCTGCTAATATAAATACCACCCCACACCACCTATTTTCCTAACACATCACAATACTGGAGCCTTTACAAAATTCATCCCAATACGTTCTCTATTCCTATCCCCCACTTGTAATACAAATTTTTTATAAAAAACTACCAAAACTAATTTCTTATGTAGGTTCTCACGATGAAGGAATCAATATGTAAATCCCTCTTACATTTTCATGCTATTTAATTTCAAATTAATTTTTTATCTTATCATATCCACACATAACCATTTCATTGTGGAATTAAAACTCTAGTATCACATATATACAATAATTCATATAGTTTTATATAATAATTTTTCATCACTAATCTTCTCCTCCCACAATTATTTTTTGAATGAAATGATCTATTGTGAGGTGTTGATTTACCACCTCCGTGGACAACATTATTTCATATTCCAATTTCATCTAAAAGGGTATTCATAAAAAAAAAATTATGGTTGAAAAAGATTATAATATATGTACTATAACTTATATATTTATATGTAATTTTTTTACACTTGTTATTAATTTTTAAAATTATATTACTCGTGATAAAAAACACTAAATTTATGTCAATAATTATCATTAATGATTTATGTAATGAATAATCAACACATCTATAAAATATTTCATTACGATTATATATAAGTCCATTAAAAACATATATTTTATGTAATGGAAAACTATCATCATTGTACATGATTTTCTATATATTAATACAAGTAAAATGATCATGAAAACAAAGAATCTAACTTACCTAAGCGATGAAATTAAACCACTTGTCTTGTCAAAAATGACAAAAACGAACATAATAAGGTTATAATGAATCAAATACATATATAAAGGTTATTGGAATTATTAATTAATGAATATATTTTAATTATAATATACATTAAGATATTTTGATGGACACTATCATACTTATGGTAGGGGATTCATCTTTAACCTTTATTATTCATTCATTTTATTCTCCGTATCTTTTTACCCAAATGATTATTTTTAATGACTTTTACATATAATAAGTGATATTTATATGTCCAAATATCATTTATCAATATCCATTCATCCTTATCTTTTTGGGATATATATTATTTTTCAAGGGATCCCTACTCAATTCTTCCAGACATGAAAGCCCAATTTATGGAATCAACATGAATAATTACCAAATTTCATGTGTAATTCATAATGACTTTATAGAAACCATTATATTTAAAAAACCACCCATTTTATCATTAAAAAAACTCTATTTAAATTATGGTTTTATAAAAAAAATTATTCATTTCCTATTTTAAATAATCATGAACTTTTTCCCTTAAATCGTAATAAAATGTTTTATTTCTACAATATCTTCAAAAAAAATTTAACTAATGTTTGATATAAACATTCAGAATATATAAGTATATTTCCCCATGAATTTACATGTTTGATTCAATTATTCCCATTCATCAGAACAATAAGGATATTCCTACTTGATATGCCTATTGATATAATTATGAAACCCAATTCCTTCCTTTGGTAAACCTTGTGGTAATGTTTGATTCCATTTGTATGATTCTTTATGTGAAAAAAGTATTCAGTGACATATTATGATTTGTTCATCTAGATAGTTATCTAATGAATTGTGTAATTTTTAGAATCATAAAGGGTTATCTGCACCAGTGTTGTTGGTTTGCCTTGGCCAGTGCTCATATACTGCAAATAGCCTTGACATGTGCTCCTCTTTGCAAGAAGGGCCTTAAATCATGCTATGGTCATTATTCATGTGGCATAAACATTATGATTAATAAATGATTATATTATACTAGGATATGATTCCTTATGTTTAATCATGTTTCATTCTTTATTATATGATTATATTATGCCTTTGCACCCATGTTTTACGATTTATTTTAATGCTTAGTCATTTACAGTGCATTTTAGTCCATTACTATGTTCATTTTTTCCCATGATATCCTATACAAATTTAAGGGCCTCAAAAAATTTAGAGTCTCAAAATGAATTATATTTATATTAATTTTTTAATCAATTCCACGATTTCATATTTTTGTATCTAGACATCCAAGAACAATTACATTATGATCATTGGCTTGTAATTTTTTGCATAATTATTCTTAAAATCATATAACGTATTATATAAAAGATTAGTGTCCCTATAGATGGTATCAAAGGAAATGTTTTTTTATTTTGGGATACTATTAATATAGAACTTCATAAATATCCATTTGTATAATAATATGTATTAGGAAATATCCATACAATTTTGATAGAATATAACAAGTGGTTTTTATTGAAAATTCATCACTACTTGGATACTACAATTTTATGTTTTCATAGAATTGATGTATCTAGTATTACGTGTTCTGGGCAAGACTCAGGGTAGCCTCTTTCATGAAAACAGGCCATAATGGGAACATATTTTGAAAATCCTAGTGGATATATTTTGTTTTATTTATATTCTCATTATGAACTATTATTATGGGTAGAAAATGCATATAAGAATATATGTAAGGAAAAAAATCATGGATAATCTAGGGAATAACAGGATTGGAAATACTTTTCCATTACATGTATATCCATTATAGGTAAATGTATCACATTATTATTCAAATTAGTTATGTATATAATCTCTCTAATTACACATTTTATTTATTAGATAACGATGGAAAATAGAATAACACATGCCAAAAATAAATGTGACAGTGAATGTGTTTATTTCACTAGTGAAACCAATAATTTGATGTGAACAAGTTCTCAAGACATCATGACAGTACACTATATAATATTGTGATATCTCTTTATAGATTATGAAATCCCAATCCACTGACATCATTGTATGGAAAATAATGTGGAGGGTGCACAATATTAAAAGGATCATGCATATTTATGAATGATGAAAATTGAGAAGGATCAAATCATCATGAATTTAAAAATGATGGACATGTAAGTTGTTATAGAACTATTATCATCAATCTATTCTAATGTTATTTCTAAAAAATAACTTATATAGAAAATAATGGATTGAAAAATAAATTATGTGAAAATTCAGAACAAGGAGGAAGAAATATGAGGGGAAATCCTTCGAATTAATGATCATTGAGGATGGAGCCATAAGATATGGGTCATTATTATGTGTACAATATAATGAATATATAATGATTTATCCTATAAATGATGTGCATAACATATCCTTCTTTATTCTTCTATGGCAAAGAAAATATATATCGAGATCTCTGAATAAAATATTGGTAAGAGAATATAAAAAAGAAGATCAGTGAATATATATTAATGTTTTTTTTGATGTCTGAGAGTGATTTCTAAAAGGAAAGTGACCAAATGTATGTTTAAACCGTTACCGCTACAATCATGAAAATTAGATAACATCACAAAAGGCAATGTCATTGTAAATCCAATAACATCTATAGACATCAATGATATTTGGGTTTTTATGGATCCTAATACAATGATAGATGACCTTATCCCAATTCTAGATTACATCTCACTCAAAAAACATATTTCATAGATATACATAAAATAAGTGGTAAGTATGCATTGATAACCACTATTAATTGTATCAGATTGAGATTTGAGATTCACCTCTATGATCTGGAAATGTTTTGAACAAGCTATGGACATTATGTTGTACTTAGTTATGTCCTATCATCCTTAATGAGAAGGAAAATCTACACAGACTATTCAAAAACCTGAAAATTTGTTTAGAGAATGTTATATGGTTTTTAATCGTTGATTGGAAAAACATATACCACATTTTAAGTTCTCCTACAATAATAGTTTCTAGTCATGCATCTAAATATCAACATATTAATACCTTTATGGGAAAAGGTATAGAACACATTTATGCTTGGATGATGTTTGTGAATGCAAGCTGATAGGACCTGAAATGGTCGAGGAAATGGTAGAGAATGTGAAAAACATTCACCATTACCACAATGTAGACCATTGTTGATAAAATATCAATGTAGACAATCATAAACAAGAATCGGAGATCATGGTGGGACAGTTGGTATTCTTTTGCTTATCTCTATACAATAGGATCATGTGATTCATGAGAATGTGATGCTTAGTCCAAGGTAGATTTCATCCTTCCAGATCCTTCATAGTGTTGACGTTTTTTCCTATCATCTAGCACATATATTGACCATGTATCAAGTACATGATATATTCCATATATCCCACTTAAAAGAGTACATAATGAATCCTTCACATGTACTAACATCAAAGGTGGTATTGTTGGACAATGATATTTCATACATGGAAAAAAAACATTGAAGATCATGGATCATAAAGATAATGTTCTACACAATAATACCACTCACCTGGTAAAAGTAAATTAGAGGAACTATATGTTTGAAGAGAAAACCTATGCACTATAGCATGTATTTAATGGGATGTGCCTTCACTAGTTTTCAACTAATAATTATTAAAAATTTATTGTTAAATTTCATAAGGGGGGAAGAATTTAGTGACCCAATGCCTTTTCTATAGAAATTCCATTCCTATAACTATTACACATGAAACAAACACATAATAGAACATAAATCAATATTAATAAATTATGAATATATAAAATAATAAATGTTTCCATAAGCTAAGTAGCATATACGAATGAAATATTAATGTTTACATTAGAATAGTAATGTGACTGTTTGGAATAGTAATCTAGAAAATTGAATAGTATCATTAACAATGAATGTATGAATTATATTTATTATCCTTATACATGAAAATATGATATAATTATATCATAGTATCTGAAAATTAAAATTATAAATGTATTAATTTTGTGTTCGTTTTTTCTAAGTTATAAATATATAACTACAATTTTATGACTAATTTAATAAATTAAATCAAAACTTATTTCCAAAAACATTATTCCTCAATTATTATTTTTGAATGTGATGATTAAAATATAATTTTAGGACACATTACTCAAATTATCAATGTCATATAAAATTTTCTATAATTTTAATATCTGTATTGTTTGTATAAATGATACTTTTATTAAAAAAATAATTTTTCCATATTTATAATATTAATTTCATAAAAGGATTTCATTTTTTAATTATAGAAATATAAAAATTATTAGGGTTTTCTGGGTTTTTTTGAAATACTAGAATTCATTTTGGAAATGTAAAATATGGGAATTTGCAGTATATAAACATTATGAGTCAAATAAAATATTCATTGCGACATAGCTGATGTAAGAAATGTTTTTGAAGACACAAGATCTATGTTCTATATTTACACTCACTATTGATCAATATTTCTTGTACTGATTAAAATAATAATAATATGAATTAAATAATAGGAAAACACTCATCTACTAAACTATAAATATCACCCATGTAACCTCTTATCCACAAACCATTGAAGCCACAATCCTTTTCCAGATTCAACCCAATAATATAACAAAATTAAACACTCACATCCGAGTGATTTTTTTCTTAAAAAATAACCAAATCAAATCTCATAATGTTTTTCTCAATACGAATAAAATAAGGTTTATATCATCTTTCGTTTTATTTTATTTTATTTTCACATTAATTTATTTTATTATATTCATCTTACTTTCCCTGGTACAGGTGGAATGAAAACTCATGTAGCATATTTATACTATAATATTATCATATTTATATAATATTTAATCATCAAATTTTTTCTCTACTCAATTTTATTTTGATAATAATAGCATCATCCGTACGGTGCCGATTTACCACCTCCATTGACATTGGGCATTCATATTTAAATTCCATCTTCATTGATGATCTTGAAACAAGTTTCATAGATGAACCAAATTAATAAATATGTATTATATCATATTTAGTGTTATACAATCATTTTGTACAAATTCTATTAATTTATAAAACAAGATGAGTATTTTGTGGTTTAACAGTTTGAAATTATTATAAATGATTATCAACAATAATTAATCAAACAAATCACCCTCAATTAAGGATGAAAATAGAATTATAATATTTTATATGTTTATTAATAATATATATTCTGAAATCTTTATAAATATCCTCATTTTTCATGATTTTCAAAATAGATATACAAGTAAAACTATCATGAAATCCCAGGAAACTAATGCACCAAAAAAATGAAATGGCATGACATAGCCCATAATAATCCTATAAATTAACTTATAAAGATTATAATAAATCAATTAAATGTAATAATTGTTATTGATTTATTAATTAATCAATATAATTTTATTATCTATGTCATTATGATCATGTGAGGAACACCTTCATACTAAAGCTAAGGGATTCTATCCAAACTACCATTTTTCCGATAGGTTATTCTTTCTCTATTTTAACCCAAATTAAATTCCCTTTTATTTATATGTACATATTATAGATTAATTTTATATTTTCAAATATACATTATCAATATAAAATTATTCTTATTATATGCGAGATATAAATATTTTTGAACTATTCCGTACTAAATTGTTTCAGATAAGCAAGCCCAATTTATGGGAACTTCCAAAATTCTTACACATTTTCAAGTGTGATAAATAATCTAATTTAATCTAACATTATTTTTACAAATTGAATAATTGATCCATCATTAAAAATTATGGTTTAAATATGTATTTATTCATATAATTATTTCTTTTCAATTTTAATGAATTGTGAAATTTTCTCCTTAAACCATATTATAATGTTCTATTTATTTTGTATTATAACACTTTTTTAAATTATTCCCCACATAAATTATCATTAAATATAACCATATTCACCCATAAATGATCATTTATGATTTAAATACATCATTTAATTGATACCACTATGATATTACATTTTTTTAATACCTTTGACATAATTATGCTAAACATTTTTTTATATGGGTATCCATTATGTTTGTGTTTGATTACATATATATTACTCATTATATGGAACAAATATTCATGATCATTTTATGAAGCATGTACAAATATTAAACTCTAATTAATATGATAATTACTTATCTCATAAGAGGTTCTATGAAATGGTATTAGTGATTCTCCTTAACTTGTGATCCTCTATAAGAAACAATCATTAACTCATGCTCCTCTATCTGCAATAAGCCTTGAATCTAGATAAGGTTATTATATATGTATCTATAAGATTACTATGAATCGATGACTATATGATCCCATGTTATTAATTTTTTTAATCTTTTTCTTAAACACTTTATATCATTATGTTCTACCTTCTAACCCAAGTTTTAGCTTTGTTTTAATGTTTATTCCCTTACTGAGTTTTTACATCATCCCATTGTTCATGTTATCCCATGTTTATCCTATGATGTTTTAAGGGAACAAAGGTGGTTAGGATCTTATAATAGATTAAAAATAATGAAATTTATTATTCAGATCCGTGTTTTGAAATCTATATATGTAGTCTTCCAAAACACTTGGAATTATGATTATTTGCTTGTAATTTATTGTTTAATTATTATTAATATCATTTATTCATATCTATAAAAGTCATGGGTCATTATACCCAATATAGGAATTTTGAGTTCACAATTTAATTAATAATTATTTTTTATTTACATGATACAATGTTTAAGATTATAATAGATCTATTATATATGTAGTTAATCGTGTAATGTATAATCTAGATAATAAATTAGGTAACCAAAAAAATGAAATTTATGATTTAGTTCAAGATGGTAAACAATAACAATATGAATTGGGAGAAATGAATTAATATTTTCCTTATCTACATAATTTTTATGATATCATGTTCATCTATTGAAATTATGATATTATGTGTACATGATTTTATAGTTTCATTATGATAAATTTAGTGAATCAAAGATCATTAAATCATTAATGAGATGAAAAAATTCATCAACAAACATATACATAATTATTCAAAGATAAATTTATTCCATAATTATTTCATTTATTACTGTGGATATTTATTATATAATGAAAAATAAATATGATTTTATATAAAATTTCAAAATTCATTTTAAAACAACGAGAGAACAAATAAATTAATCCCCATAAAAAAATAAAAAAATTAAACCCATTAAATAATATTACATTACATTCCTCTGAAACAATTCTTCCAAATTTTATTCATATAATGTACAATTTCAAATTACATAAATTGGGATGCTTGTGTTATTAATAACAATCTCTTGATGATACATCTAAAAAATTCTACATCATGGAAGGTGTTTGAAACCATATATCCATATATTTCATTAGATCCCAATAGATAGCATTCAGGATAGATTTTTTTTGATTTAACGCTTTTTGTGCATTTGGTACTCATTATATATTTTTCCCATTTATATTGATTGCCAAAAATCTATATACATGGATGTGTATGAGGAATACATCTATCATTAGTTTGATCATTATTCATGGAAATGAGGATATTTTAAATGAAATTGGTGTATTCCATAATCCACTAATAATAGAATTTCACGAGTAATTGTATTTTATTTTAAAGTCATATGATGATTCAATGAGATAATTATTCATAATTAATTAAACATCAATGTGGAAAATTAGTAACTTTACTCGAATACAATACATATATATTTCACCATATTTTTTGAGATTGTGTTGTTTTTTATTTCGATTTTGAACAGCAATGATTATCATATATATAAAAAAAAATTTGTTTCATCGTCAATTTCATGATGTATCTCATATATGTTTTATAAAAATTCAATACTTAATGGAGATATTTAATGGATTAATCCATAAATATTTTTATCTTCATCCAAAATCATAGTATAACTACTTAATACAAGTATTTAATTTGGAAAACATAATATGTTTAATAAAGGTGGTAACAGAGTACGAGGTATAATATCTGAATTTTTTAAATCACAAAAATTAATGAAAACGAGTATTTATTAAAAAATTCATTATCTATTAAATTTTGAATATTGAGAAGAATTTCTGTGAAAATTTAATATTTTATAATTCATAATTAGTATTGTAAATATAAGGATCCCATTATTTCTCAAAAGGATTGGGAATCAATGATTATCAAGTATGATAAGTGGGGAAATGAGAATTTATTGTATTCTTCTGCAATTTTTTAATGAAAATCGTGGGAGAGACAAATATATTTGAACATTATAGAATATAATAACTATATATTGTTATAAAATTAACATTTAATTCTGTATGTATTTAAAATATCAAAATATTAATAGAAAACAAATCATGAAATTCATATTTTTATAATGCAATTTCTTCTATTCACATTGCATATTACATTAACTATAAAAGTAACTACTATAATAGTGGAATTGTGTGCCTTTATTAGTGGGGTTTTTGGAAATACTCTATATCCATATAATTTTGATAAATATAATGAAATAATTTTTTTAAACCATTCAATTTGGAGATGTTATTTGAAAACGTTTTCTAATCCATCATTACTCATTTGATTGTTCATTTGGTTGTATAAACTAAATTTATAGGGATGGTATACTATGAATGAATGTATCCAATTTTTTGGTTCATTGATGCTATTGTTATTTTCATCAGTGATTTATATTGTACCAAATCATCGTATATTTTTTTGAATATGATTCGGGTTTTTTTCATCAGGTACATAGGTCATTTGGGATAATGTGTGATAAATAATTCACAAACAAGAGTATATACTAATTGAGGTTACATAACCAAAGAGTGTGTGACCTAGTCTTCTAGGAATTTGGATAGTAAAGAGATTATCATTATTTTTGAATTATTTCTTAATGAAATACCCACAAAATATCATTCTGTAAACTAGTCTCTGATATTTCCAACTATAGGGAAAACAACTGGAATGGTGTTCAATTTTTCACTATCTAAATTATAGATTCTAGAAGAATATATATTTATTATACTATGTTTACTAATTAAAATCCATTTATTAATGAATATAAATTGAATCCATAGTGTAAAATAATAGTCTAAGATCGAAATGAGCTGGAATTAAAAATGATATTTATAAGGATATTGTCAAATTTTTGTTCCTTTGTTTAAATATTTCTTATTATTGATGTGTGGTTATTTGTTATAAGTTAATAGTAAAAGTTTATTTCTTTTTTCTTGATAATTAATGATAGTAATTGAGTTGAAATATAGAATTAATCAATTATTTTTCTCGAGGTCCTTTGTGAAATGATATGACAATCTATTCATTTAACATTAATGGAATGTGTTTTTATACAATTAATAATGATGTATACTTTAAACATGAAAATATTAATTGATTTAAATATTTAACGGTGGGATAAAATTTAAATATTATTGAAAAATATAAATAATCTATCATGGTCCATTTTTAGATATAATATTCAAATGAAAATGGGACAATATTGTTAGGTGTATAATGAACTATTTTTTAGAATTTATGTCGGCCAATTTATCTCACCTGATCTATAGAACTGAGAATAATGATCATGATACAATTATATTTTCTTCAAATGAAATGATTCATAATTATTCAGATGATTAAATACATAAAATTTTGAGTTATTCAGCAATCATAATGAAGATATACATTATTATATGTTATATTAAGATCAATTGGTACATAGTTACAATGAACCTCATCAAAAACAAAATATCAAACAAGTTTTTCATTAAAAATAAAAACAACAAATATTTATAGATAAGGTAAAGATGATGCAGTCATCATAATAAAATTTGATAAAAATGAATTATATGACGATGGAGGTAATTAAATGTATAAATTTTTAATTAAACTATATTTTTATATCCCATTTATAAATGTTTCAGAAATATATAGATTTTTCTATTTTTTTAAATTTTTTATAATATTATAATTTTTCATTCATTATACAATTAATATATTTTTAGTCATATGATTTATAAAAATTCATTTAAAAAAAATATCCTTGATGATAAACATCTGAGAGCACATCCCCAATTCCCTCATCATTAGTAGATATAAGTGACTATTCAATATTAGAAACATCAAGTGATCCATCAGTTTCAACAGATGTTGTAAGTAGAAAACAGTATGATGATCTTCAGATGATGGAGTTGTTTTCATGCACTCCAAAAATAGAATATAATATTGTTTCCATTATTTGAATTTATGTCATAAAAAATACATTTTTAAATTATAATGATTTTTTAATTGAAAATAGATAAAATATAAGTGTTTAAAATATTAATAATGTTAATTCATGGAACTAATGGTTTTCAATATTATTTTTCTATTTGATGATTTTGTCTTTCCAAATTGAGATTCTAATTAAATTTAGAGACTGATTCTTAGGAAATATTATTTTGAGATGGTGAATTTTCCCATTAATTTTAAATAATAGGGATGTATTCCCCTAGAAATGAATCATGATGTAATTGAAAACTATGTATATTTATATTATTTTCATATTCATTGATAAATGATTTAAAATATATGAATAAAAGTTTTAATCATACTTATAAAATATTATGTTTTTTAACATTATGTTTTTCGTTGTTGAATCTATTGAATCTATTTCACACATTTGGACTCTGTAAATTTTATGCAAGTTGTTGAGTGATCTTAAATAGATACTTTGGAATGAATTTAATTACATATTTCTGAGCTCACTATTGATGTATTGAAAAGTATGTTAATGAATTTCTGGTGAACAGTAGATTATTTTAATCAATATTAAGTGGGATGCATCTCATGAGGTAATTTAATATTTTATAGTATCTTAATAAAAAAAGTTTAATTAAAATATTATATTTTTTTAATTTTTTTTGGTTTTTTGTTTGAATTATATCAATAAAAATTTTCATTACAGTGATATAAGGAATTCCTCATATCATTGGGCCTTATAGTTCTTCGAGAATATGAATAATCGTGGATTAATTTAATCCACAAGTATTGATATTATTATATTATATGTTATGGTTATTTTCTAACATGAATATATTTTTTACAGTGTCCAATTAATTAGGTCACTTGAATTTAAAAATAGGGATTTGGAATAAATATCAAAAGATACCTAAGAATAGTTTCGTGAATGATACAAAAATATGTCGAAGTATGTTCAACAATATAATATATAATGTTTTTTCATTAAAATAATTAAATACTAATGGAAAATATATTATAACAATAAATATTCTGTACTCCAAAATAAATGGGGTTGGGTACATAGATCAAATTGTGAAAATTATATATAGGGGAACCATTAAACCCATATAGATGTCTCCATTAAACTATGTTTAAGGAGTGGTTGTGTTTATAATTATATTTTAATTATTATGTATTTGGAGTAATTAAAAATTGTTAAATAATTAAAAATTATATGTTATATAAATTTATGATGTTTAGAAAACTTATAAATTAATTTATAATATTATTGTATTTCAAGGTTAATATTCATTAATCATAGGATTTGATCCCGTCAAATTAATCATCAGAATATCATAATGATATAGTAAAAATCATATTTTTGGATGTAGAATCTTGAGTGTGTACAATTTATGGGTTTTGGAAATAGTCATGACGATATAATTGGTAGGGAATTATCATTATTTACCGTTACACCAAGTGTGGGTTTGAGTATTCATGATTTTTTTAAGAGAAAATAGAAATTTCAATGTTGCAAGAAAAATTATATGAAGATGAACATTATAAGAAACCATAGGTTCAATGGAGGTTGATAATGGAAAATTCATTACGATGTATATTTCATTGGATTCATGGAACAGTTCATGTGAAGAATTACAGGCATAGATCAATCATCCAATGTAAATTCTGAAGTCCATAAATCATTCACCCTTCTCAAGGGGAACATATGAAATCCACGAGTAAAATTAAAATGGAACTATTATATGAAAATCATGTACTTCAAACCAAACCAATAACATCATATTTCAGATTGATGTTAATTGAAATCTATTATATCATAAATGAATTATAGATTATTTTGTTAATGTTTTAAAAAAAAATTATCGATTGTTCTCAGTTTATGATTTTTGATAGATGTTTTATGTAAACATAATACTTTAATATTGAAAACATGAATATAATTAGATTTTATCATTAAACAATATTCTATTACATTATTTCTCTCCAAAGCGTGTACCATAATGGCATAACCTAGGGTGATCACAAGGAATAAGATCACACACACTTTCTTTATATTACAATGATTATAATGTATGTAATATGAAACTATAAAAATAATATCGAAGGGGGTATTAAAATGAATTAAAAATCTATAATAAAATTATATATTAAATGAAAATTATATTTTTTATGAATAATAAATCAGGTATAATTTTAATTCATTGTATAGGGATTAATTTGATTTTTGAAAAAGGTCCTAAATATTCAAATCAATGATGTGATGAAGACCTAACACACCAAAAAATATATATATGTATTTTCAGGACCCCAACAGAAGAGATCTATATATTTTGTAGACCATTAATGAACATTAGTTAGATACCTCGTTGCTAACCCTCATTAGTGATTTCAAGCTTCACTATATGCATGAAACAAATAATAAAGTGAAGGAAAATGATAAATGAGAATAATAATTCAGATGTTGGTGAAATTTGGGATACCGCTCATCATATTCATCAAAAAATATCTAAAACTCACATAATTTAATTGTGAGATTGAAAATGAGAAAAACATAAAATGAAATAATTTGAAGACTGGATATTTGATGAATATGGAAAATATATTCGGCGAAGTCCAATATTACAGAAATTAAATCACTGAAAATCTATATGAAGTTTTTTTCAATGGATACACTCATGTTTCCAATGCCATGAAGTAAATAATGGATACATTTTTATAGGGATAGGTGTTGAAAATATCACCCCCAAAAGATCCACTGAATTTCGTCACAATTAGGACCCATTAAATGACATATAATAGAATTATGGATTATGTAATTTCTTTCTATATCATCTCTATCTTTCTCCCTAAACATTTCCCCATGATATTTAAAAGTGTGTAGGATATATTATTTCATCCTTATGATAAATTAATTTAGTCCAATTGAACCATCATATTTTAGTGCCCTAACATCCCATTCCAGTTATGGACTTGAAATGGGTATAATAATTTGTTAAATATTTATAAATGTTTTTGAACTAGAATTTACCATAGTCCCTATAGAGTTTTACCTCTATTGGTTTGCCCCTCTTCGAGATATAAGATCATATTTAAATTATTCTATAATAGAGTAATGTTTTCAAGACCTGAAATATAAACTGGTTTGGTGACTCCAATTGTTGGAATTAGCGTTCTCTCGAGAAGAAAAAAGTGAATCAAAAGATGTCTTGAATCATAAAAATAATTATTTTGTAATTTAAATCCTCTTAAAAAATTTATCTCCTAACTAAATAATATAAATATAATAGTTAAAATCCATAATAAAAGAATATTATTATTTATGATAAAAATACATCAAGACATAAAAATGTGACAATTTCAAATAAAACTACACTGTTATGTGATTTAGACAATTAAATAAAATGATAAAATCTATGAAAATATTTTCTCTATTACTCCACGAAACTTATGCATTATTCTATTTAGAAATCATCATATGTTAAAATGATAATCCATACAAAAAAATTGAGATAACATCATTTTTCATTTATAAAATATAATTTTACCATATATCATCCAACAATTCCCTATCATTTTCATTCTACATTTTTTAATTTTTTTGACCAGACCAATCAATCCAAGGCCCAATAATATCCAACCTCATATTTAATGTTATGCCACTCTTCACTGAGGGGAAATTATATCTTAGGATTTATTCATACATGGAAAATCCATCAATCGACAATGGATTGTGAAAATTTTCAATCCTCTAGATCTCAAGACATGAATATTTTTTCAATAATGAGTTATTTTTCTATGTTAATTTACTGAATTCGGATTTTCAGAAAAAATGATTGATATGTTTAATGTCGAAAATAGGAGGATGAAATATTTAGTATAATGAATGCATAATGATTTGAAAACATTGGATGATCCTTAGTAAATCCCCCATGAAATTGTCAAACAAATAAAAATGACATTTTTTTGAAGTTGTACATGAGAGAAGAATGATTACAATGAATGATATCATATATGTTCTCCCATCATTATTTTTTTATGATCTAGAAAGGAATACATTTTTATTTTATTTTATTCTAGGATTAGAAGAAAAATAATAAAATTAATGAATGAAAATCAATTCCCTTGATTATTGATATGTTCATGAGTCAAAAAATAAATTACAATGACAAATTATGTTTGGAATCCATTTTTTTAATTTTTTTAATTTTTATTTCATTTTAATATTTTTTATTTTTATTTCTTTTTAATTTTTTTAAGAACCAGATAAAAGAAATGATATATAATTAAATTTTAACTCATGTCCACTTATTTCATTATACATTACCCAGATGTCTAAAAATGCCTTATATCACCAAAAAATGAAACTCATCCAAAATAAATCATGCAAAAGGCCCTTCTCCAATAGTTAAAAATTATATATCAATGAAAAATACCAACTGTGTGGGTAGGTAAATAAAAATAACCCTCTAAAAATTCATAATACTATAGAACAATTAATATAATCTGTCTGATAAATTAAGATATATTTATTTGTTGGTATAATGTTAAAATATAGATATCCAAAAAAGTGTATCAAAAATAAGAAAAATATTACATGGAATCCAACACTTTGAATGATATAAAAAAATATGAAATAGAAAATATTTTAATGAGTAAGTGAAATGAGGATAGAATATTTCTTTTCCCCCATGATGGTTATTTATTTTTACTATCCCTAGTCACAAAATTGCAACGGTTTAACCCCAACCAATGTTGGATATTGATTAATTTATAGATACTACCATATTATATTTCTCCTTGAATCAATCATTATATTATAGGAGTGACTACCATAATGTAAATAAAAATAGCCCAAATCTTCATAAGTGATGTGTGAAATTATTTATGTTAAAGTGGGGGTGGGAAGAGAACAATGGGATGCTCCCTATTTTGTTCAGCAAGAGAAGTGGTTTCCCCTAGTGGTGAATGTATTTGAAAAAAAATATATTATATTATCTTTTACATTCAGAATAAGATTCCAATGTGATTTATTATTTTATTCCACCGTCATCATATCCACAAGTGTACAAATCTGTTGGCTCCTCTATTTTCTCATCAACACAAGTATCTTCTTGTAGTTGAGAAGGGAACACAGTGGGGGAAATACTGAAAATAAGAAAATTATATAAAAAGAGATATGAAAAATGTGGACAATACATTAAAAAAATATTAATATTACTAAAATTATAACATTAAAAATATTCTATAAATGGATGAAAAATATAGCCCCAGGTTTTTCACACTTGGGTGTGATGAATCATTATATTTTTATACTTAGAGGTAGTGGAAAATGTTCCACAAAATATCCTCCAAATATTGACTCATGATGTACAAAATAAATGATGGTATTTTTAAATTGAATATTTATGAATATTTTTTATTTTTGATTCTGCATTAATGGGATAAAATTAATCATGATTATTTTACATTAATTATTTTAAAATATTATATGGATTATTTTCGATACGAGGTGCTGACAAGATGTGGGTTTCTAAGGCCATTTCTGTTTGTAAAAAATATTTCAAATATATTAATTATGTTATATAGCACGCACCAGAGGTTCCATTGAAAAAATGGAATAATATCTTAATGAGTTCTCAAATTAGAGAAATTAGGCCACCACGGTGCTTAAAACAATAGATTTACCTTCGGTGCAACATTAAATTAGTCGGTGTGAGTCATTTGTGGAAAGGTCCTCGTATGAGTAGAAATAATTAAAATATTTTATTTTTTTATGTTTTTTTACGACACATGAATATACTAATATTCAATTAGATTATTATAGTGAAATCATACGGTTACCCTCATTACACTAGAGATGTTATAGAATTGTTATTGAGAGCTATAAATAATCCCCTCAAAAGAATGAAAATAGATTGCTGATCAAATATCTTCATTCGTATGATTCAACAGATCATGATAATGACAAAAATGCAAAAATCATTTTTTGTATGTAACTAATCTGAATTGAAGGTCATGTGTTTTTATTTATTTATTCTTCAATCTATATTTCTAAAAAAACATTAGTGAATCGATGAAAAAATAGATTCACAAAATATGTTTATTCTAGGAATGGATTATGTTTGTGGGGTTTTGATGGGAGATGAATATTTCTGATTATTTATATATTATATTGTTGTTCTAACTATTAAACATTGATATTGGAGTGAACATTGATCAAGGGTAAATCCAATCTTGGTTTCTTTTTGTTTTCTCCATTATTTTATTGTTATTCTTGGGAATTCTTCATTTGGATAGTGACTCGACGCATCCAAATAAATATATTTTTCACACCCGATTCATGGGGGAATGATCTGATACCATAGATTTTGGATCGTTACATACAAATATAGGTGCAAGGATAAATATGGGGAGATTCTTATGATTGTGGATCCCTAAATTCATATCATTTGGTGATGAATGAAGAACATATACATGATATGATTTTTGAGAAGAGATAATGATAAAAAGTGTTATTAAATGATTTATTATCTTGTATAAGATTATATACACATTATCGTGGGGGGACGATCATCAAATTCATGGTATGAGGCTACAGATTGAACATGGATAGAATAATTGGATTTTTCAAAAATGCTGAATAACACAACATGTAAAATGGATCAAAATTCCAAGTGGGTCCCCAGTAGTGGTGGCCTGGGTTTTGGAGGATATTAAACTTCACACGGTGTGTGACCCCTATCACATGACTCGTGGTACATCCCTGGATATTTTCTATTTACATTGGGATGTACACTAACAATAACTAACATGCACAAGTTTCCTACATGGCTTGTTGTTCCCGATAAAACCCAGCATTCACCATGTACATGGCTGAGGACATATAAATGTACATAAGAAGACGAACCCAGAATAGATTTGTGTACTGATTCATTGGGATAATACACTAGCATTATATCATTCATGTAGTAATCCAAGATCATGGTTTGAATGACATGGGCATTTTACACTAGTATATACCGAGGTCAAGGGAAACGATATATAACCCTTCTATATATTGTGTAATATCTCATACATGGCTTAGATATCTTTTCCCCTAATGTAAGATATCCATTCTAAGGGTTTGATTCCCTTATCATTTCCCTAAATGTAGTCATAATTTTTTTCATACTCTTAGTAATATAGTACCTTTATTAGGATTTCCTAGATATAGTGGTTTAATACCTATGAGAGTCTCTGGTTGAGTTCCTATATTCTTATCCATTCCGTATGTTGAGTTCTTGGTATCAACATGACTAATAATTCATGGGCTCCAATTCAATTCTTAGTAGGGTTAATCTAGATTGAGATTTTTGGTATCACCACATATCCATGGTAGTGATCCTAATCTATGTATTTTATTCTAATCAGATCTCTTTTTGTATTCTTTCTCATCAACTATCACAATGAGAAATTCCTCTCAAAAAAATTTAATCATTACTATCAAACTCAAGAGTCTGTACTCTTGGTTGTGTGCTTCGTGGAATCTCCAAGGTGGAATCCTAGACTGTGTGTTTAAATTAGTAATATACTTATATTGTTGTTATATGTGATCTATATATGTATCTACATAGAGAATAAATTATTTAACTAGTAATATTCTTTTTATTTTTGGGGGTATCCAATATTATTTAATTATACTCATCCGTATATGTAATTCCCCCACACATGTCATGTCTTGGGAATATGTTTGATCTTTGGAAAAATTCATATATGCACATGGACCAGATGAAGCTTAGTGAGACTAGAAAGACATAGGTGTGTTCTTTTTGATTTCAAATAGTTTCCCTAGTATAATTACATTCAGGTTTTTATTGTGATATATATTTCATAATAGTGGGGTTGTATTCATCCATATTTTCATTCATTAATCCTTCCATACAATGGTTGTGGGATATATATGAATTCATGCATTGGTTTCTAATTTTTTTTAAATTTAATCATTTTATGTGATTGGAGATGTGTTTTTGTGTGCACTAGTACATTATAATGGCCTCCCATGTCATTGATATCCCTACTCGGGGTTAGAAACTATCCCCTAGCATATTGGAGACCTGATTGGGAGTTGTGGAATATATCCCCCAGGGATGGGTTTTTAGAGAGTGTTATCAGTTATGGTGGGTTCTACTCTAGGACAATATGCATTTTAGATTGGTTTGGGGAAACAATGTTACTTTTTTTGAGAACCTCTTTTATGATAGAAATAGTATTGTTGGTGTAGTGGCTGATGAATCTATATATCAAGATTGTAATCTCTTTAATTTCTATATGATATATTAAAGCACTGGTTGAAGGTTATAAAATGGTATATGAATCATATTAGAATTAGGGGTGTTTCTATATCCTTTTTGAGTCAACTACCCCATATATTTATTAAACATGGTACATATTGTTTTCTATCATGATGTTTCCTTGATGTATGACACAAAAGATTCATGATTCATTACGTGATGAAAAATTACCTCTGTGATGAGGGATTGATATAGGTACATGTCCCTGAGAGTAAACATCATGGTGGTTAACCATCCATTCCACATGTAGAGAATGATGTGGTACCCACATTAATAGTTGATATGGAGCACCATATGAGCATTCTACAATATATTTAGCGAAAGATACCAAGATGGTTTTGAGGAGAGCATAACTGATAGGAGACTGAGGACTATCTTGAGGCCATGACCTGAGTTTTTCTTCTCGTCCGGACACCAGCATATCAAATGGTGAACCTAGCGGTGATCCATCTTCTTGTATCAACATGGTGATGGTGGGGTTTAGTTATCATATCATATTATGAGATGACACATTCATGAACTTGAATAGAGAGTCACGTCAGAGAGGACTTCTCACCAAATATATTGTTGTATATTCATATATAAGAGATAATGTTTCTCTGAATCTGTATCATTTTAATTTATGAGTATTCAACATTTTTTAATATCATTCCATGTATATTATGGATATGGTTTGGGATCAGTTCATCATGGAATGAACATTCATTCAAGATGTATGTTATAAAATCTGAGATAGTGTTATCCCTATATGAATTCCCACCTATATTAGGGTTTTAGATACAGATTTGGTGGTCGATAGTATCTTGAATAAGAATATACAACCTATGGTTGTATGAAATGGGAATGAAGTACTAGATTCCTTGAAAACATAGAGCCCAAACCCTTAATAGAGAGATATAAATTGGAGAAATATTTGGAGGACTCATGATAGGGGATTTTTTGTTCAAGAAGTACATGGTTGGTCAAGTCAACCAAGAGAGAGGTATTATTACTCATGTGATGGTAGGGGTATTCTTGATTGAGATTTCCAATCATATTGTACACATGATATAGAGAATGTGGACATACCATCGTGCAAGAGAAAAATTTTAGAGGTGCAATGATTATAATTTAGATGATATGGAAGATTATAGGGGAGACATTTCGACTTGTTACCCCCACCTCCCATAGGTGGTTCACACAATCCTCAGGGATATGGTGAACAAGGGTGGGGCCAGGTGAAAGTGGCCGAGGAGTATGACATAGGATCACACAGAATGATTCAAGTTAGTATTTATTCCTTTTATACATTAGATGACTTATTGATAGAAATAGGTTCTAGTCATGTTATTCTTTTCAAAGATCTTGTTTATGAAATAGGGATTCTAGTAGAATTATTGACTTGACCATTATGCTTGGAGGGACATATGGGATAAGACACAATGATCATGAACTTATTCAAAGAGTGTGAACTAAATCTTTTAGGATGTAGTTTTGATTGGATCATATTTTTTATAAGTATCGAGTCCTTCCAATGTCATTCATGGTATTGAAGGTGTATCGACACTAAATGATCATATTGATTATTACGGGAGAAGGGTGTGGGGTATTGTTAGTGATAGAACCATGTTCTACTTTGATGATGACAAGGAATCCCAATAATCTCATAATGGACTCATTACTAATGGGGTGAATCAATCACTCCTCAATTGACTATCCTGACCCATGAGGCAGTGGATGTTATAAGACTCCAACATTATGTTGTGTTGGTGGAGTATGTGGACATCTTCTTCGATGATGTTCTAGGTTTAAAAACTAGTAAATATATATAAATCTAGATTGATATAGACCCTTATATGACACGAATATTTATGCTAGAATATTGTATGTGACTTATTAATCCTCGTGTGCTGAGGGTGGATATGAAGGAAATGCATGTAAATGGTTTCATGGGACCAAATGTTTTAACCATGAGATGTCCTAGTTCCTTTCGAGAATGTTGAAGAGAGCATGTAGTTTTTTGTGGAATAACAGTTCTTGAATTATCTAAAAGTTACGAAAAAGAATCCACTAGATATGATTGGTTATCTATTTTATTAGTTGATAGGGACACAATGGTTCTGGAAGGTTAAGCCTGGATCTATATATCAGCAGCAACGAGTATGGGATGAGGATATACTGATGAATAAATTCAGGTACCCCCATGACCTTTATGAGTACTTGGTGTCATCATTTGTTCATTGTTCACCCTATCAATGTTCATGGTACTAATGAACCAGGGATTTGAGGCATACTTATGATAGTTCATGGAATTATTAATCCAATATATCCTTATTTACTTATAGTATGAGGAGGAGAAATTTAGACATATAATAATGGATTTGGATTTACATCGAAAGCACTATAATATGAGAATGCTTTCGATGTTCCTGTTTTGGATTTAGGGCTTTAATATTTTGGGATATGTTATCTTAGTGGATGGAATGGTATAAATACTGAGCAACGTCGAAGTGGGGTCATCTTGGGATCCACATAAGAGTGTGACAGAGGTCTGGTTATTACTTGGTTTATAAGAATATTACCGTAGATTCATACGTTAAATATCCAAAGAATCAAAACCTATTAATGATTTTACATGATAGGGTAGCCTTCATTGTCGAAAATGAAATTCTAGTTGTATTTTCAGTCGTGGTGGATGTGTTGGATGAGTGATCCAATCTTGTGATTGTTGTAGGAGGGTTTTGATTATGTATTGTTCTTCATTAAGTCAATAACTAGGCTTGGTTGCATCTTGATGAAGGGGAAAGGGGTGATTTGGTATAGATAATACCAGTTGACACTGCCTAAACATAAAAATGCATCCCACGATCTAGAGTTAACAGTGATAAATATCTATTTGAAGATGTCGAAGCAGTATATGATAGGGAAAAATTTATAAAATACTCTGATTAGAGGATTATCAATTATATCCTCTCAAAAAAAGCTACTAAATGAGATAGCAGAGATGTCAAGAGTTCATCAAGGATTATGGATTTGAAATTGTATACACTCTTGGGAAGGGTAATGTGGTTGAAGATGCTCATAGTATAAGATATAGTTCATAATTTTTAATATTCAATCAATGTAGCTAGACTCACTATTGTTATCCTTTGTGAATGGTGTTGGAATAACTTACCTCAAGTTGATTGTTGTCACCCCTCCAAACATTATACATGTCAAAGTGTCATAGATTGGGGATATTGATTGTGATACATTATGTGCATTGATATGTACATGGCATACACCTGATAAAAATGTTAATTTTGGGGACCATGTAGTTAATTTCAGAGGATTCAAGAGGATACTAGTGAAATTGCTCGATGAAATTTTGAGAGAGTGCCACACATATCTTATTTGGATACAACCAGGTTTGGAATGGATATATCACAATGTATAACATCATTTTTTAAGGGATGAAGAATGTAGTTGTAGAGTTTCTCTCTTAATCCCTTATTAGTTAGTATGTGAAAGATGAACACCATGTACCAATAGGTTTGGCTCAACCCTTTGACATTCCATACATGATGAGGGATGAGATATTTATATATTTCATGATGGCCTTACTACATACGTACAGGGTAAATGATGTAATCTAGGTGACCGTATACCAACTCACCAAGTCACCCTACTTCATAGCTATTCTAAAGTATAATTAATTAGGGATATTGGGATGACTATAATTTTAAGATACAGTCCAACTCCACAGAGTTCTATTGATGACTATTTCTATTTTAGATGTTCATTTTCCATCATAGTTTTTGAAGGGATTACGAGATGTGTTTGGGACCCAGTTATGCGTGATCATAGAATTTTACCCTCAAAATGACTCTGTGGATGATCAGACCATTCGGGTTCTGGAAGAAATTAATTGAGATTTCATGTTAGACATTGGCCATAGTTGAGAGGAACACTTTCCACTGGTAGAGTTTCTGTATAAAAATAGCTACAAATCCACCATCGGTATAGAGCCACACAAGGAATTGTACAAGAGGTAGTATATGTCACCACTTTTTTGGAGTAAATTCAGAGAACCAACAATCATTGGCCTTTAGTTTGTGAATGAAAAAAATAAGAATGATAAAATCATTGAGGATAAAAATAAAATGTATAGACCATTATAAAACATATATTGATAGGTTAAAGAGGCCCTTAGAGTTCATGGATAGAGACTTGGTGTTGATACAGGTTTTAACTAGACTCAGATTGTGTGGATTTTCTTATGTTGGAAAACAGACATTGAGATTCATTGGCTCTTTCCATATACTAATTAGAGTGGGAATGTTTGTGCATTACCTGGCACTATATCCTATGTTAGACTGGGTACACCGTTTCTTTTAGGTGTCATAACTAAATATATATATATGTGCATGTCAAAAAAGATGTTCTCTATTGGGGAGATTGGGAAAATCAAGGATGGATTAACCATTGCTGTGTACCATATATGGATGGTGGACCAGTATGAGAAGATCCATCACTAGAGATCAATTTGTTTGGTGCATGTATGGTGGTCACATGGGAATCTCCAGGGGAGCATCTGGTAATGGGATGCTCCTATTCTTTCTCAATACCCAAATATTTTTTCATAGACGTAGTTTTGGACTTTTGATACGCAAATGACTTAGGTGGGTAGATTATAATTCCACATATTCTCAATATATTATTTTTAACTATTAATTGTTTTATTATTTAGATTTGGGACTGAGATTACATAATATTGATATGTCCTCGGTATGCTTGGAAAAAATGTTTTAAATATATTAAATATATTAAATAACATTCATATATGGTTTTCCAAAACCAGTAGATATGGATTCTCAAATAATAAATTTGAGGGCACAACTGATCATAGAAAATGAGTTTTACCATATTAACCTATTAATAATAGTTTGATGATTTGTTTGTGGAAAAGTCATCAAATACACAAAAAACAATAAAATTATTAAATAAAATTAATTTATTTCATTTTTAAAAATCTATAGATTTTGATATATATATATATATAAGTAGAATATTATATATAAATTGAAACATAGTTTTATACCCTTGGAGACACTACAGAACCATTGGAGAGATCTCTAGATAATCCCATCAGACAAATGATAACAGATTTTAAATCAAAGATCGCCCCTCCTCGGATTAAAAAGACCATGATTATGACAATGACTCAACTAACATTCATTGTCATCAACAATACAAATCGATGTAGTTCATGTGTTTTAATTTGATTATACCCTGTAAATAATTTATATAATGAATGTGAATTAATCAATAATTGTTTTGATTCATGGATCTTGTTTATATCACGATTGTATTGTATTTGATGTTTTTTTGAGGGAGATTAATAATTTCGGTTATTGGTTTTTATGATTAAAATTCTAAATAAAATGTATCTAGATTGATATAAATAATTATTAATGTTTATTCCACTATAAGGATTATAGGCCCTTTTCCTCTTGTTCATAGTATATCATAGAAATTATTTGTTTCTCCTATGAATCATCACATCCTGAATAATCGATCATTTCACACCCAATAAATGGTGAAAAAATCTATTATCACATATTTGGGATCATTTCGAAACAATATGGGTTCAACAATAGAGATAGATTAATTAAGATGATGGTGGATACCCAGATTATTATTATTCATTAAGGAATGATGATTAGGGATTTAATCCATTTTCTAAGAATAATGATAATGAAACACATTTTTTGGATATAGAATGGATTAGACAAGCTCATACTTACTTATTCATTATTTATGGATCATGGGATCTATAGTTAATGGATCCAGGTCAAACACAAAATGAAGAATGATATTTTTGGATAATCCCAAACAATACGGTGTGAAAAATAGATCTACATTCCATATTTGGAACTATATATGGATTCTAGGTATGTAGGGGAAGATAAACATCACATAGAATGTTTTACTTCCCTATATTCATGGCTTTTAATTTGGTAATTACATGGACAAGGAGTGTAGTTCCGGGGTTGGAAAAATTCTTCGTACTACCCCACATGACATGACCTGGACTCAGTTTTTGGGTGAACCCTTGTCTTAGTACACCAAAAAAAGTACATGGGATAGATCCATGTAGTGATACATGGCTATACATCATGGGAACATTACATATCGTGTAGTACTAAATTAACACATTTATAATGACACAATTCATTTACACAGGCAGAAGCTGGGGTCAAGAGACATTGTTTGAAACACTTATATAGGTTGTGTACTCTTTCGAAAATGGATTAGATCTATTGTCCCCCATATAATAAACTTGTTTCATTAGAGTTTCTATCCCTAATACCTTATCTAAAGGTTGGTATGAATCATTTCCTTCTCCCTGGAATATGATTTCTTCAGCAGGTCATACTAGATAGAGCCATTGGAATACCGCTATGAGGCCTCTAGTGATATCCTCTAATCCACTTTATTTCGTCAGTGGGTTTCTTGGTATAAACATAACCACCACTACCTAGGCACTGATCCTCCACATAAGAGGTTTAATTTAAATCGAGTTTTCCAGTAAACCCCATGGTCATTGATGTGATCCTCATATGTGTATAATATTCTCTTTAGATATATCATGGTATTATTTCTCAAGATGATTCCCAAAGAGAAGTACCTCAAATAAGAACATTATTACTTCTATTAGACTCAATAATGTTTACACATGGATGAGTGCATCATGGAATTGTTATGCTAGAATCCTAAAATGTGTGTCATTATAAATTATAACTGTTTATTTTTTTATATGTGATGTATAAATATACCTTTGTATTACTGACTGTATTCCACTTTTTATGTCCATTTTGTTTTTGGGGATTCGTACTTATTATTATTATATAAATCCATGTAGTGGATTTTCCTGAATTTTTTGTGGCTACAGAATATGATTAACCTTTTCAATGAATCCTAGGTAAACAAGGACTAGATGTTACGAATTGAGACTCGACTATCTCAAGTGTGTTATTACATCTTTTAGATAGTAATCACAATAATTTCACATTCATGTTGGTCTTTTGTTATAGATTTTTTTTCAGTGGTCTTGTATTTGGACATTATTACATTCCTTATATCATGTCCCAATCTAGTAGTAGGATATATATTAATTTAATCAGAGGATTTTTAGTTGTTTTTATATTTCATCATTTTGGGGGCTTAGAGGTGTGTGTGTGTGTGTCTATGTGTACGTATTTAGTGAATGCCTCAAATGTGAGTTATATTCTAACTCGACACTAGTGACCAGCCTCAGGAATATTTGAAATGGTCTGTGGGAGTTTTGGTACATGCCCCATTTGGATTTATCAATCTAATATTTATATAATATATTTATATATATATAGTTAATGTATTTAAAAATATACATCTTTATATATTTACACATATATATCTATAATATTTTTTAGATAATGTTTTTATAGTAGAGTTAATGTCAAATAATGTTATTATATATATATATTTATATATTTATATATGTATTTATATATATTTAAATCTAAAAAATTATATGAATGTTTCTATATTTAATAGATATTATAATTTATAATCCATTTATATGTATTTATAGAATTTATTTATACATATATGTATATATTTATTTATTTAAATATTTATCTGTTTACATGAACATTTAAATATGGTTAAATCATAAAAAAATATACATATTTCTCTGAATGGATATTATATATATATATACATATATAATATTTTATTTATATATTGTAATGCTATATATATATAAAAACATTAATTTCTAAAATTAACAATTAGATAAACATTTTTATTATTATATATTAAATTTTAATTACTATTTGGTAATTAATTATTTAGTATTAGTTACTTTTAATTTATATTTATTATTATTTATAATCAGTATGTTCTAATTATAAAAGATCAATTATTAAATATTTAGTATTATAATGATATATTTAAAGAAATTTAAACAAAAATTGATTTATGTATTATTTTGGTAGTATTTAATTATGGTTCTTCATCTTCTTGTTTTTAAATTATTTAAACCCTTCTCATGCTATTGGGATAAGGGATCAAATCTAAAACGTCTATTTCTTAAATCAAGGATCCTATTAATTGGGTGTATATTTGACATACGTTATATTCATTAGAGAGATGGTTGTGGTTAAAATGACATAAGAATGTAATGATTGACAAAATATATTTAATGTTATTTTTGGGAAATATATAAGAATATTATTCATATTGTAGTTAACAATAAGTTTCATGAAAGAGTCTTGGTAACATAATCATAGATTTATTATGTGTATAATGTAAGAATGAAACCATGATTCTAAAAATCCTTGAATTTAGATTAATTAAGTGGAATAAAATAATCACAATTAAAATTGGCTTTCAATTATTAGTCTTCATTGTCATGTGTTAATTTCCTAGTATCAGGATGATGTTAAAAATGGATATTCGGTATCACTATAAAAAAGGGTTCATATATAGTGTGGATTAACGAGTGGAGATGATTATTATCATACCATGTATAGTCTCAGTGGTTATGGGTGTTATTTTAATTGTTTATCTCCATCCATATTAAATTTTGATTATAATAATTTTTATTATTGTTTTTGTTGATGTTGTTTGGTTTTTTTCCAGTTATGATAAATAAGAAGGGTATTTAAATTGGCTGTAATATATAAAATTAGTCGTTCCAATTATAGTTGTTCAAAAACATATTTCATATCTTATTTTGAATTTAAAGCATTATGTTTAATATTTAGTAATGATTTATATGAACCACATATCAGTTACTAAAAATTATAATTTTCACTCAAATTATGTTTAATCGTCAAAATACACTTAATGATACAATATATTAATTTTTATTGATTTTATTCAATCATTATTTGGCATATATTACTAAGCAATCCATTTTTTCAATTTATTCGCTACACAAATTCATATATAATATTTTTTTTTATACTTCAAAAATTCATCTCCCAATGATCATTATATTTTCTACGTTATGATATGAAATTTTATTGTGATTCGACATCATGGATATTTTATAAATTCATTTCGACTCCAATTATATTATAGAATTAGATTCTAAATTACGTTATACAAAATGAAAATTCTTTCCACAAAATATAATTTTCCAATAGATTATTTTCATTATATGTCCCCCAATACCTCATGATATACAATTTTTAAATTCGTTCAACCATTAACTAGTGCTCCAACCACTATAGTTATTATCCAAACATTTTTTTCATTACTATTTAATATAATAGATAATAATAAAAATAAATTAAATGTATTTTTACACATGTCATAGTATTTAATCCATCATCATATTAGTCCAATATATTTTTAATAATTTTATAAATTCAATCACATTTTTATTCAATTATTCTCTTGGTATTACCATATTATATACATTGTATTTGTTAATATATCTTCCATTTAAAAATATAATTCCCATTTATGGCCTTTTATAACCCTCCACACATCGACACCCACCTCCCCCATGAAGGGGTCACTTCCTTGAGGAAGAGCCCTAGTTGGGGAAGGAGTCGTTGAAAACCGAGATGGTAGAGCGTCCTGGAGGGTAACGGTCCGGTCAAAAATGGTTCTCTAAAGCAATCCATCATATCAATGGACCACGCCTCATTTTTCCTGCCCAGGTGAAACCAAGCGACCCAGTAAAATAGTTGGATCTTGGGGTAGAGGCTCGCCCCGAATGTAGACTCATAGGCTTCAAACCCTGAACCTCCCGATGAACGTCGTGTTTAGGACAGTCACCTTCATCACACCACCACCACCGAAGTGTCTTGTATTTCTTAATATATTGATGTATCCATAACCTAGATTATCACTTCATCATAATTTATTAAATATTTATATTCAATGTATAACGACAAATACTTAAATATAATAATATATTGTGTAAAATTATCCCAAAGTGGAATTTTTCTAAATTTCACTATTAATAATAACCTATGTCATCATCTCCCAAAATAAAAACAAAAAAAAATTAATTCATGTTATTTCAATTTAATATAGTTTTGGTAATGATTATAAATTATTATATTAAATATATAATGAAACATGATTAAAAAAATTATGTGACAAATAAATAAACTGTTTTTTTTGTATATATATGTTCTATTTTAATCCACTATTCAAGCACATGAAACTATTATGAATGTTTACTATTTTAAGAACAGAAGATCTCCAATTTCTAAATTTTTATTCAATACATATATTCACATGACATATATCAATAATTTTATGTAATTGGATCTATCTCAACCATATTATTAAAATGGTTTCATATAAAAAACGATAAGGAATCTATTTGAATATAAATAAAAGCTTTTATGGAAAAATATGATTATACCTTAGGAAAAATGATTATTTATAATATAAAAATTATTATCCACTAAAATAAAAATAAGGAGTTTTATCCTATTCACCTAATTAAAATTTTCAATAAATATATTATTATTCAAATGCGAGATGGATGTTATGTAAAATCATCCTCATATTAATGTATGAGGTAGATTTTATAAACACATGTTGTACAAATAATATCCACTATCCAAAATAATACTTTGGATTTCAAATTTATATCTAAAGATCATTAATATTACACAACATATAGAAAAAACACATTTATCCGTATTAGTAGTTTCATATTTAAAACATATTTTATTTCATTATTAATTTTTAATTACTTTGTCCTTAATCATAAAGAATTTATTTTTTATGAGAATATGGGAGGTAATTATTAGTGATAGTTATTGATTTACCTATATAAAATATTGTTTATTTTCTGATGATGGTGGTTTTATTCACTCATTAATTAGCTGGGATACTATAGGCATTAATGAAACTCATCAATACTATATAGTTCCTTGACGAAGACTCGATTTTTCCTAATTTTTCTTATTATATAAATTTAATCAATTCTTCACTCCAATTATATTATTATTTCAATTCTAGATAAAATGATAATTATAACTAGGATGGAATGGATACCTTAATTGTTCCAAATGACAAGAACACAGAGCATAATGGCCTATTAGACAAAATTCCCAATGAATATCCCAAATAAAATGTACCATTATTAAATTTATCTCATTCATATGCACCATATCATTAGAATATATAACCTTAATATCTCGAACTCAGTCAATAATATTCTCAATTTTGTGATTTGATCATTCTATTGATTGTTCACACTAGATAGAATTCTCATTAGGATTTCTATGCATCCCTCAAACTCGTTAGAAACATCCATTACTAATATTTCATATAAACCATTTTCCTAAGAATATATCACTCTTTAACTGTAATATAATTTTTTTATATATCAATTGTTATTTAATAATGTTATATAATACCTTGAATTTATTTTAAATATATTTATTCGGATTATGGTTTTATTAATTTATTAAAAAAAATAACTTAGTTTGGGATCCATCAAATATAGAGATTGTTTGTCTATTTAATTTATGAAACAGATATATTATTCATAAATAATAATGTGACATTAAACAATAACAATCATGTGATGTCAATATTTTTAGAAATAAGTTATTCTAACTAATATATTGGATAAAGAGTTTTTGTATGTTAAAAGATTATGAATTTTCATTGTATTGGTTCCAACATCCAACAAAATGTATCGTAGGATGAATTATTCAATTATGGAAACCATCTAAAACCAACAATGCGGATAACTATAGTCTAATAATTATACCCAAAATATGAAAATTTATTTTAGATTGATTATTTATGTAGATATTGATCATTATTTTATGATAATTAAATACACCTTCATGATTTCATTCACTATAACGGGAAAGAGAGAAATTGAATATTTAGACTCTAACTGTTTTGTCTTTTTAAAAGGGTTGAATTATATTGGGTAGGATTTTCCATAAGTCCTTTTTCTAGAATGAGGAGTGTTGTTTTCATTCTTCATGTAATTATTTTTTAATTTATTAACTCATTTTAGTACCACTAAAAATTTATTATCAATGGTGTCCCCTTCATTGTGTTTTTAGAGGGTCTCTAAAGGATATGGGTGACTAATTTGAGGCATGTGTAAGAATAACCACCACATTACCTAAAATTAATCAGTCAAGGATAAATTTCTATTTCAGATCCTAATTTTTATTTATTTATTATTTTATTTCATTCATTTATTCTATTTATTTTCGTGCGTGTAACTTTAATTTTTTAATCCTAATTAAATGATAATTTCTTAATGTCACACAAATTAGGTGTAAGACTGGATAAATTATTTCACAGCCTTATTGATGAGTCTTCAATATTAACATATTAATTATCCTTGATTAGAATAACGCATTCTAAAATGTCTGTAAAAGCAGTGTGTTTGACCTTGTTTTCTGATTAAAGAGTTCATAATTTGTACGTATATTAGTATATAGTGTTAAAATCATGTGATTTACACAGTAATTTTAAAATTAAATATTTAACATAAATTTACATGAATTTTATGATACCCAAAATTAACATAACCCTCACTAACATCACCTTCAACACATAAAATATAATAAAACCTTGGTAACTCTCTTGCATGAAACCAGAAACTCCTTGTCATATGATATTTTGTACTATTATCTTGATATTTCTTGTGGGATTCATCTAGGTAATTTTCCATCAACCTATTCACCCCCCTACATTATTTCATTCCTCCTCTTATTTAATTCCACTCTAATTTCTCATATATCCTATGATAATCCCTACGGTGTTGAATTAAGTAATATATATTGATAACATCAACATATGCTTACTGAATCACATTTAGGGTAATATTATTCTAGTTTCAAGGGTGTTTTATTTCAACCAAATTTGTTAAAGGCTATTGATACCCTGATTTTTCATTTAATTAGTATAATATATATTATTGGGTTTTATTAATTGGGGTTTATATAAATTAAACATGATATAGAGTTATATGAATTTAAATATAGGTATTGATCATGGATATTAAGAAATTGTAGATCACTTCTCTGTGCATTTTCTTGGATTTTACCTTATTACTTGTCATTCCCAAAATGAAATCAAAATGTTTTACCTATACAATAATTATGGTATATTTTATATAAAAATATAATGATTTATTATTGTTTAAAATTATTTTTTGATTATAGGTATTAATGTGTGAGATTAAGAGGATTATTTGGTTGGGAATTCCTTGCTTATGGTATTTTACTATGATTAATTAATCATTCATTATTTTATAAACTTTTTATTAATGTGTCAGTGATTCATTTAATGATTATTTTTCATAGAAAAAATGTCCAATTATATATATTTTTATATGTATATGGGAAAAACTTCACAATATTATATGTTAATATTTACATTGAGGGATACCCACAAACACGTATATATTTATATACATATATAGTAATCAATATCTATCTAATGATATTATAATGCTTTTAAATTTAACATAATTTTTTTGAATGTGTTTTCATAATATATTTCATAATTGAATTTATAACACCTACATTAAATTTATCATTCAAGGCCTCAATTGTAAAGAATCAAAATATTTTTTGGATTCTTTCCAATTTCATTTTGCAATTCCAAGTGATTTTTTGTATATTCAGGCATGATGTATGATTAAAAATGTAACAATATTATTTATTAATTAATGAAATAACATAAACTACTAGTTTTTAGGGTTCTGTTAACCACATAAGAATCTCTATGTAGTTGGTTAGGTGAACATAGACAGAGATTAGGTTTCCAAACAACAATATATGCAAGAGAAGTTTGTATATATAACCCCACAAATTTCTAGTTACACATTACAATCCACATTCCACTAGAATAAGTAATAACACCAATTAGTGTCATTAATATTCTATGTGTCCTATGACTTAGTGACCATATAGTATTTCTCCCATGATGCATGTGTTAAATTAATAATTGGTTTTTTTCTATTAATCATGATTTAAATTATAATTCCCGTGTTTATATAGGCCTTTTGACATTGACCTTATAGTACTTAAAGGATCTTTTTAAGAACTCCATGAACATTACATTATTTCATTCTTTCTCATAATTTTTCTACATAGTTATCTATACTTGGTTAGTCACTTAATTTGGTTTGATGGGTTTATTTTTATATCCTTTTAAATAATAAATCACACCATATATTTACTTTTTTACCAAATAAATTATTCAAAATTACGGATTATAATAAAGTGTTTCAAAATGAAAATACAATGTATTTTCATTTAAAATTATCATATTTTGTTACATTATTTTTTTGAAATATCATTTCTAGAGTATTTTGTAAAAATAAATCGATGAAAAAATTGATGAAACCCACTAAACAGTTAATATAACATCATACTTTCATTACATGGAGTCTCTGGGTAGAGTGAATTGCAATTTTAGGTTCCATTTATGAAGACAACAACTTTTGGGGATATTTTTCTGGAAAACTATTGGGAAAGGATCTATGTTGAGGATAGACTGTGGTCGTGGGTCACATTGGATTGCTGACAATGTATATTAATATATTTTTTATATAATTAGTAATATTATGAAAATAGGAAACTATTGTTTTGATGATTTCATTAATAATTGGTGTGATTTTTATATAGGGACTATGGAATGAATAATATGGATTGTTTCCATGGAGGGAAATAGAGTTGAGAAAAAGTATTGAATTTATTTTATATTGTTTTATTTATTTTAAAATTATATATGTCATTCCTCTTTATCATGGTCATTTGATGTATAGATGGTTCATGAAAACATTCCATGGCTATTTTATAATAGTTCAAATGTGAAATAATTGACAAGTACTGTATCTTGGATGCCCAAAAACATAAACGAACTCATGTAGATAGGTAATTCCATTATGAACCTATTGTAGGACGGATCTAACATCTAATGGATGGATGGTATATGTTTTATTGTAATAAAATGGAATCAAGTCTTTGGCTTGTAAAATGTTTGAGGTTCTGTAAAAAATATTTTTTTAGAATCCTCGAAGATGAAGATAAAATTTTCAATGCATAAGAGGTATGCCATGGTAGGGTTATTGATGACCATTTCCACTTAAAAACCCTATTTTGCCTTTGAATTTTTAGATTCGAATTTTATTTTTATGTATTATATGTTTTTATGTTGATTAATTTTTATTTATCTAAAGGTTTTATTAAACATTGTTGTTTGTTTTTTTATATCCAAGTTTTGGGATGAAATATGATTGTTTCCAAAGGACAAAAATGAACTCAAATTTCCTAAAAAATTTATCGAGCAGGAATTCTTTGACCTATGAATCTATTAGTAATGGATGCACGATTGGTCAATTCTCAATCAGACTTTCTGGTCTAACAATGCATGACCACTATTGCATAAATATTTTTCATTAATATATTTTTCTTAATTTGGGAATACATTGACTAATAATATGATATTATAGTTTTTAATTTAATTAATTATCAAATTGGGAATCTAGTTTTAAATAGTAAATTCTGTATTGTAATGAAAAATATGTTTTTAAAAAAAATGTTAAAAAATGAATTATGATTTCATTGATTAATAATGTTATATAAGAACATAATTTCATAAAATGGGAATATTAAATTTTTGAAATTAATGTTCTTATGATAAAAATATGGTAAAATTTGGATATTTTAAATTCTAAATATAGAGAGTCAAATGGATTGGTGATGGGAGCCTTTTACATGTGTTTATTATATAACATATTTCTTATTTTATATTTTTAACTTCATGTGTTTCATTGTAAAATTATAATTTCGAGAATTTTATAAATTTTGTAGATTACATTGCAGGAATAATGGTATATAGATGTTTTATCACATAAGTTATCCTGAGGCACTTATTTCTTTCGTTTCTTCTTTAAGTGTGTACAATGGGTTTAGTGGTGTAAATTTTCAAATCCCAACACTTTTTTCTTAATTATTTTATATTATTATTTAATTCCATGTTCTTTGGGGGATCAGCTCTTAAATTATTTATTTTAAAAGTTATTATATTTTATTCAGGATATATGATTAGTCCATAGAATTTCCATCTAGGCATTATAATCTTTTGGCTTCTCATGTGTACTTAGAAAAGGGGCCACTACTAGTGAATTGTATTGTAAGTGATATAAAATCGTGTGATTTCCCTAGTATTTAAAAATAATCTATAAAAATAACAATTATATTTTAATACAAAAATCAACATATACAATATTCCCTTGTATCTCTTCACACAACACACTATGTACCGAAGGTGGATCCAACACACACAAAACCCACTATATCTATATTGATTTCTAGTTTCTGTCTAGTTATGTCGAGTGGGATTCATTTGGGCAACGATTCTGTATCATCTACCTTACCTCCATCATTCTTCTTAATTCATTAACCTCATATTGTATGAGCACCATAATAAAAACCCTAGGATGTTGGATTGAAAATTTTTTATTCCTTTCCATGGATTATATTTCCCTTCAAGATACATATTAAAAATAATTCAATGGGGGTTTCTATTATTTTGTATGTATATGGGGAATGTTAAAATGAATTCATAATTATTTAATATTCCAAAAATTAAATGATTTTAAAATTTTAGTTTTATTAAAACAATGAATATTAGTGAATTAAATATATTTAGCTATATTTATTGATCTAGTATTTGATGTAATTATATTTTTCTTCATAATGTAATTTTTTGGATTCCCCTATCTACGTGTATGAACCAAAATAATAATATTTTTTTTTACCAATAAAATATTTTTGTTAGATTATATATAAATGTGATGTGATTTATTAATTTTTTATATTATTTATGTGATTATATATATTAGCCTATGAGTTTATGATTTTTATTTGGTTGGGGATTCCTTGTATAAACTAATGTATAAAATTCAATTTTGTTATCCTTATGTTATTATATTGTGAATGATATGTGTGTGATTCCTATTGAGATTAGAGTTTATGCACACATTCATGGGATTATATATGTAAATATTCACAATAGAATATGTTAATTTATAAATTTCAAGATATAAACATACATATATAAAATTGTATATGTACATATAAATAGATGGATGTTTTAAAATTTATCTTATTGTTTTTGAATTAATTTTCTAAAAAATAAAATTTATCACATGTGATTTATTAAATTGATCATTAATGTATAATTCAATGGCCTAGCTGGAATTCATCAAATGGATTTATATAAATGTTTCACTCCAATAAAAGTGTCCCTAGTAATTTTTTTGTATATATGTTCCGGATTTATGTTTTAAAATAGAACATGTTCATCTATTGTTTAATATGAAATATTTTCTTACAACCAAATGAAGTTTGTAAAATCTCATGGGAAACCATTGTAAATAAGGTATGTCAAAATAGTGTGGGATGTGTCTCTTGAACCACTAGTTATACAAGTTAAGTATGTATATAGCTCCCCCATCCCCCTCTAATATACCAAGTGATGTGTTAATTGACGCTTTTAAATAGTCAAGGGAAAGAACCAAATTTGTGGATTATCTGTTCCAGATACCCAAAAACTAGATTACCTTATGGTATTTCTCTGATGATGGATAATTTAAATTTTTTATTTATTGATCCATCTCAAATGTTTCTCTATTTTTTTGGGAATATCTATTTATGTCTGGGAATATATAAATTTATCATCATGTTAAAAAAATTTGATATTGAAGGAACATTTTATATGATATATATGTGATGTGTGGAAGTGTTTTGAATGTTTTTGATTTTATCCAATTTGATGATAAGTTATTATGAGTGGAATATATAATTTTATAGATTCATGTAAGTGATATCTCCCTATATGGATTTCCATGTAGTTGATTCTTCACATTCATGTTTTTAGATACAAAGGAAAGTCAACTTATCCAAATGGTACATTGTGTAAGAATTTCAAATACAAATATTAATTTTTGTTTATGTAATAGAAATTTCCAACATAGTCTAATTCTACATCGTAAGGGAACTGTAAGATTCATGGGGACAAATACTAATTTCATACAAAATGTCTCATCAGTTATAATGTAAATTTTTTTGCTGATTGCTAGAATAAGTGAATTTTATAGGGATTGTTGTTCCTATATTATAATATGAAAATATCCATGTAATTATATAAATTATTATATATATATATATATATACAATCATATGAGATACTTTTTCAATCATACAGGGTTGATTTATATAGGTTTCTATATTTAATTATCTAAAAAATCAGAAAATGACTTTGTGATGTTCTTCCTGGATGTCGCATCCTATTCAAACTCATTTTCATGACTCACGTTGAGACTAAAAATAAATGTACTAGACATGGGAGAAACAAAAAACATAGAGATTATATCTCCCACGGTATAAGATGGTGCTATGTCACAATGCATTTAAATACACAGAAGAAGAATTATACACCGCATTCTACCAAAGCTACATCATAATGAAAATTTAAAGACATCATCTGAACAAAATATTTTTGATTTTGAAAATATTAAAAATCCAAAAATATTTCAAATAACATAATAATGAACCATGGATACACATTTTCCAAAATTTCATGATGATTTTGAATTATATTTTTACCTATGTTTTGTGATATTTTTTTGAGTCATTATTTTACCTATAGATTCAGTGAAATTTATTTTAAAATTATGGAAGTGATAGTTACCCTATATTTTATGCATAGAGATAACATTTCATATAAAATAGAGATGTTATTTATAATTATGATATGGTGATCCAATACAATGACGTATCAAAGAAGATTAACTAAGACTATATGGATGCTATTATTGTAAAAAAATGATAAAAAAGACATACATCAGAGGATTGTAGGACAAAGATAGTATATTAATCATTAGTATTACTTCAAGAAAGTGTTTTTTTGTTTATTGGATTCAATATTTTTAACAGGTTGGTAATATTGGTAATACATTCTCAATGAAAAACCCTTTTCTGAGTAAATTTTTCTAATTCTATGTGGACTGTGAATATGGGATAGTAACAATGAAATATAAAAAATGTAGTAATTTATAAAGATGCCAACCATATGAAAAATACTATTATATATTTTATTACTAAATTATTGTGATTTCTATGAGAGGTACTAAATATTTATTACAGCAGAAAAGATTAGAATTTGAATTACACAGTAATTCACACCTAGTGTGATTCTCCCTTTATGTGATCAAAAAACTCGGTATATGAACTGATTTCACACTCTTTATGTCTTGTCGATAAGATTGGATAAACACAATTCTATTAAAATTAATGGAATCCCAAGGGTTTATGGATGTGTGTTTCACAATTGAAATAATATAATTTTTTTATTATTATTTATCATTTGATTGATGTTCTTAATTTCCTTCAATATAAATTCACATTTCTTAAACCAAAAATATTAGTGGTAAAAGATATATCGAAAAAAATTGAATGCTATTGAAAAAAAAATGTAATATAATTTATGTTTTTTATTAAAATATAAAATTTTAATGACCATTGGATAACCAAATGATAATTTGGAATATTCATTATAGCATTTATGATAGATATAATAAGATTAATAAATCAATTCATTGACCAAGAAATAATAGTTTGATGTTTCTCAGAATAAATGACAATGAAACTAATAATGTGTTATTTACATTATTAAATTTGATTACAACCAATATGAGAGAATATGAAGACACACTTGAAGATTATAATTTTCAAAAAAAATTATTAGAATACATCTACTTAAATTTTATTCCAAGATCTCAACTCATGATGATTTAGATCATGGAAAATTTAAACATGATGAAATTTAAAACAATCAATAATTATTAATTGAGAAGACGCCAAACTCTAAAGATAAAATATTGAAATAAAATAAAATTTACATTAAATTCATAAAATGATTATATATTAATGTAAAACAACTAATTCAAATTAATTATAAAACATTTTATTATAATATAATACAAGTTTAATAATTTTAAGAAATTACACAATATAGATATGAGATTATTATATAGGAAATATTCATTTTAATTTTTTTAACTATGTTAATTTTATAAATTTTTCATTTGAAAATCATATGATTTTTGAAATGGAAAATTTCTAAGCTGAATATTCTAGGAAATTAAATAATACAGATTTCTGAATTTCTTATTAAAAAATATGGATTAATTTTCTTCAATGATTCATTATAAGGAATCATATTACATTCAAAGAAGGGGTTTCTTATGTTTAGGAATGTAGTGATGATGAATTTCCTAGAGATATATCTTAAAATTCATTCACATCACATGAATAAGTTGATTACACATATGAAGATGAATAAAAACATATATGGGATTATGTATTAGTTGAATGAGAGACTATAATTGAACTCAAAATGATAATGTAGATAAATTTGTGTCTAAAATAAATTAAATTATATATAGATGTAAGAATTCAAATGAAAATGATTTTTTAAAAACAAAGATATATTATTTATGAAAAATAATTTTTTTTGAAATAATTAGATATGATGATGCATGATAGTGAAGAGAATTACAAAATCACTAATAAAATGGAATCAACCACTATACTAAGAGATTATAAAACTGTATAACATTAAAGTTTGAATGATGAAATCATGAAGCAGGACAAGAAAATGAAATACAATATGAAAAAGTATATTTGAGAGAAATGAAAACTCTCTAAAAATATTTCTAAGGATTCTACTATATGAGAGATAGTAGATATTGAATTGAAACAATTGAGGAAAATAGTCTAAAATGGGAGACTGCATCTACAAAAGATACAATTTATAGAATGAAATATGCAATGGATTATTTCCATAGATAAAGAATCCAAACTGCTCAAATCAAAAAAAAAATTAAATTTAGAAAATGGTTTTCATCATATATAATTATTTATAGAAGAACACCACAAAATTATCTTGATGGATTTTATCATTTACTTGTATAATAAATAAGAATATATAAATCTATAAATAATAAAAATTTTATCATAGAAGAATATTTATGTGGTACTGCTGTTGGTGTGGAATATTTTTCCAAAGGGATTATAACTATTGGTACAATATGAATATTCTATGACTAGGTGGAGATATTGAATAAAAGGGGAGATATAAACCCCATGTGAAAACTCATCCAAGTCATTTAATTTTTTACAAGTTGTTTTATGTAGGAAATGATTTTGAACTATTACAAGATCGATGTGGATGATGTGATCACAAATGAAATACATTTAGTGTTTGTGTTGTATTTTTACCATCATAGTTGATTATATGTTAGAGCTATGGGAATGAGAGGATTCATATTGTGTTTATATAATAAAAAATATTTTTAATTATTTATTTAATGCTTGAAAATATTAAAGATGGCGAATTATGTATAGTTGGTGTTCATCTCGTATAACATCTGATAAAAAAACATGAAAATTTATGAGAAGTATGATGTATTCGATATGAAATTTGGTAATGATAGTTATATAATGATCTAATGTATTGGTAAAAACCTTAGTAAAAGTCAAATAAAAAAGGATATTTTGATATGTTTGGATTGACTTAAGAAATAATAGTTACTTTTCAAACAAGATTGTGATTTTTTTAAATGTGTTTAATTATAGAAATAATATATGCATAGGGAAAATAATACATAATGAATATTTGTAACAAAGTATTATGAGAACCTATTATTTTTTAATTCAAATTCGAAAAGTGAAAATAGTTTGTTACTTATGAATATATACATATAATTATTTATCAATTAATAGGTTAGGATACCTTAGAAAAAGTATATGAAGTGATTAATTATAAAAACATTTAGAAAATTTACCCATTCTATAAAAATGATACTTATAGTATCTTTAATATTGATAAAATGAAAAATAGTGAATAAAACTCTTAAAGGATTATAAATTGATAGATCAAAGACTCTTAGGTGAATTCATTATTATTTTTGTTGACCAATAACTAGGAATTTAAATATATTAAAAATCTATTTTAAAATATTCATTGAAAATTCACGAGGATGTACAAAATTACGATCATCTGTCACAATTCCATGTCCATACACAAATATAAGATCATTATATGATATTCATAAAAATAGAAAATCTAGGAAAGAAATATACTATTATCAAAAAATGAACATGTTATGATAATAAATTGTTCACTAAAATTCTTTATATGAATAACGTCATACATGAATTTAATTTATTATTTTCTCTATAACAAAATGTTGTTTCTGAAATGATGAATAATATATTATTGGATTTGACCATGACTATACTAGAATATAAGGAAGCTTCAAAGTATTATTGTCTTTACAAAAATATAGTTTTTTGAATAATTAAAAATATTTGTATCACACAATCTAAAAAAGACATGACTACATAGAAAATTGGGATTAAAATGAATCAAAATGAAAAAAAAGTTAGCATGTTTTGATATCCATGATCAAAATAGATATAGTAAAAAATGTAAACCATGATATTATGATTTCTGTACAGAATGAATTTTTTTATGTATTAAATATAAAATCATACATCTGTTACACCTAGAATTATGAAAGGATAATTAATGGTGTTGTTGCCAATATCTATGAAAATAACGATTATAGTTGACATAATATCATTATAGGTGACTATGATGATGTCTTAATCTCATAAACTATAAAATAAAATAATGAAATCATGTATACCTAAACTAATTATAATGAATATTCATTTTTATTGATTAATATGGAAACGATAATCCTAAAGAGACATATTCCTATTTGAGGAAACATGATTATGTTATGAAAATTTAATAAACATTAAACTATATGTGTTCATAAAAGATGTTTCATCTTAAATGATAGATATACCCTTATTTTATCAATGGTTTATCCTCATATGGATATGGAAGACTTCCAACAAGATGATTTTGGTTCAGTCTGTGAATGTATAACATGGCCAGATGCAAAATAATTAATCATGGGAACCTGTTCCCAGAACCAAATAAATAACCATGATTATAGAAAAATAGTTTTTAGAAATATTATTGACATTATTGATGACAGAAATAAGATTTAATGTAATAGATATTCTCTGGATACACACAAATTGAAGGGATGATCTATGATTAATCCCTTATTCTAGTGGAAAAAATTGAATCCATCATAGTATTTACTACCATACAAGAAAAAATAAGATTTATGTTTTTTTAGATTTTAATTAAACCATATTTTCTAAATGAAAAAATTCCTAAATGATATGTAATTGAACATCATAATTTAATTAACCTATATTCATATTGTATAATGGTATATATTTTTGTTGAAATGTATTTATGGTTTTTTATAGAATCTATGATCATTGATTTTAGTATAGGATAATTTGAAAAACAAAAGTATTTTTTAGAATAGGTCAACACAAAATAATCTATATGTGAAATTGACCAACACCCTGCCTCTATGGAAATTTTTATGGGGACAATATGTTATTTTCTAGTAATGAAGACTTATTATTTGTGAATTTAGAAAATAAAATGAAATAATTTATTGAAATCTCAATAATTGGTGATTTGAGACTCTTATTTGGAATAAAAATTTGTAAAACAAAATGACATATTTCTATCACATCAGATAAATATATAACTGATTTTTTATGATTTTTTAATAACAAGAATATATAGTATAATCCACACCACATGAGGAGGTCAAAATATTAACAAAGGATTATGAAAGAAATAATAATAATATGAGACAATTAAGAATTTTTATTATAAATCTTATATAATTAAAATCTTTAGGACCATTAATTTTAAATTATATCACCTATTATTCCAGGACTATTTTAATGGAATGAAAAAACATATTTCGAACATTAAAAGTACATTGATATACATATTAGGAGCTCTCAATTATGAGTTGTTTTATATTAATATATTTATGTTTGAATTCAATGATTTTAGTGATGTAGTACGGTTATGTTATATCGATTATAATAAATCCACATCTTATGGTGTATTTTCTAATAGATGCAAATAGATTTCATGGATTTCCTATAAGAAAATCTTAGAAATACAAGTATTTATTAAGACTAATAGAATGGAAAAATTATAGAATGATTCATAAATTATATAGATATCGACACCATTGAATGATTTGAGTATTGAATTATATTATTCTCTAATAATGGAATATAAAAAAATTCCTATATGCATGTAAAAATATCAATCGCAATGCACAATGTCAATGAAAATGAGGTTAAAGTACCATTTTCTAATTGAAAAGATTAATGAGTGAATTCTATGACGAGTAATTATAAACTCAAAAAAATTTATTGATATCATTAATTAACATATTTCATCTGAATAGATTGAGATGCTAAGGTTGTAAATTGGAGTGAAACCCATCCAACCTTACTATGGTTTTATATTTATTTAATTATTCTACTCTATAATTTCTTTTTCAAAATTCATTAGGATATATTTTTGAAAAGGGGATAATTTTATGATCCCAAATTAGGAATGACTTAGATTTATGGATGAACTATTGTGGTAATGTCACATGAAAATATTTTGCAGTGCGTTTTTTTTGTTTTTTCATGAATATATATGAGGGTTGAGTTTATTTTAATTTGGATATATGTAATTATTGAATAGTTCACTCCTATTTATATGAATATCTAAATCACATTGACGTAGAGTATTTATTTTGTTTATTTATTTTATTTTATAAGGACATGTTGATCCCCGATATTTATGACCATTGATTTTACAATAAATATCGGTGTGATAACTTAGCGATATTGAAAAAAATACATAGTGGGAATTTTTGATCCATTGAAGATGTTTTTTTAATGGAAATACCTAAATAACCATAGTAATTTTAAGATACACATTTTGTAATATAAAAGCTTTGATTGTTGAACTAACACATTTTACAAAACTTTAGTGTATTGTGGATGATTTTGAGAAGGCATGGATGATAGAAAAATAAACTCTATGTTACGTTGAATGAAATTTAGAAATTTTCACACCCACATGATTAATTTCTAGAAATTCTTCAATCTGCATAGCTAATTATTGAAATATGAAATTTCCATGAAATTGTGAGACTAAAATATCTGCATGATTTTATGAATTTGAAATCGTAATTCATATAAGAAATTTTTCATATGTAAGATAATATTATTGAATAGTTAATTGCATAAACATTGGTGAGTTTTAGGATTAATGTAGACTAATCATTCATCATAACCAAATTTTCTATATATTTGAATGGAAACTTATATTTTTTATTTCATTTATAGTTGAGTTTGAAATTAGAATAGTCTATCTATGTTTTTATTTCTATTGATAAAAATATAATAATTTAGTTATGTATCCAAATGAATATTATCTTATTGGAATTTCAGAAACATACTCCGTGAATTCTAATATGATTCTAGATTTTAGAATCTAAAAATATAGACAAATTTCAGATGATGAGAGTTATTTTTATACTATGTACGATGAACCATGGTCAAAATCGTGATCATTATTGAATAAGATATTGAATTGAATGAACCATTTAATTATGAATATTTTAATTCTTACATGAGATATCCATACCCCAAATTATTATTCCTAATCACAACATGTGTGACCATGATGAATTAGAGTTCCACACCACATAAAACAACAACAATGTCGACATGTATACAAGGTGATATGAAATGAAATGGAAAGAATATATATCATGTAAGAGTGAACTCGTGATAGTTCAAATAACATAATAAATAAAACCTATAGATTAGACCACAAAATATTATGGTTTAGTTTTAATAATGTATTGACTCATAGTTTAGGAACATTGAATTTGTTGATCCATAAAATAATGATTCTGAGAGATCTACATGAAAATCAAGAACATGACATTCATTAAATATTTAATAAACATTGAAAAGATGTTATTTGATGGAGTGAAGCCATTGTGAATTTTGTGAATTTGAATTTATATATGGTTTGATCATAAAACATAATAGAAGGAAATGAACATTAAAATTTATTATGATTAATAATAAGAATATTTACTGTAGATGAGTCTATAGAGAGGAACACATATTTTTGGGTGATAATTTGAATAGAAGTTGTTTTATCTCTTATTAATGAAACATTTTAAGTGGTTAGTTCTAGTTTTTATATGAGTTCAAGGACAAACCCTTTCTAAAGAACCATTATATAAATATAATTATATTGTGTGACTGAAACATTAACCAGGAAACATAAGTTATATACTCATCCAAAATGTGGTAAATCACCAGAACAAGAATGTATGGTATTCTTTAGTGTATTTTTTACAATTATGGTACAGAGTTGTTGATGATACATTATATTATATATAATTTAATTTTGGAATACACAATGATTTACCCCTTTTGTGTGTTTCCCTTCATACTATTCATTATGATTATTGGTTCTTATTTTACTCCTTATTTACATTATAATTTATTAGGTATATATTCCTTTTTTAAATTTACCTTTTATTAACTACATGATCATTATTATAACTGATTTGGAATTATGTTGTTATCATCCTTATAATGCATTTTGGAATAATAGATCATTTTGGGCTTAGTGCCATATACTTGTGTGTTGAAATAATTTTATATATTTTTAAATAATAAATAAAATATGTTATTATGTATTTTTAGAAACATTTATTAAAACTATTGTTTTATAAATAGGAGTTCTAGAAATAATGATCATCGATCTGTCATCATAATTAATGAAAGTATTATTTTCTATATTTCTGTCTTTTAGAACTATAATTTATAGAGTGGTTTGTAAATTTCTGTTGTGGACTTATTGGAGAAACCCCACTTTTCTATTTAGAAAAAACAAGAATTACATCTATTAGTTTATGTATAACGTGTGCCTCTTAAAATTTTATGTTCCTTTTTTCTTCCTAGAATCTTATTAAATACATTTTTACTCTACAAATGGAGCATTGTTTATGTTAATGGATATAGTAGAACCATGGTTCATATGGAATAAAATTACTAGGTATTCTGATATTTGCATTGTGCTTTAGAAGTCTCGGGAAATAATCATTCTCTATTTTAATTTTTTCTTAATTGGTAGCTCACAATATATGTAAATGATTGGGAATTTGGAATTATGACATTTTCTATGGATATTGATAGACGTTAGAGATGTTATTTATTTAATTGAATGATGTTTCATTACATTTTTTATTATCTTTTTAATTCCATCAGTAATACCAAAAAAATATTAGTAGATCATACAAGTTCATAAATAATTTTATTAATTAATAATATTGGATAAATATTTCATAATTTGTGTTTCCAAAATGAAAATGAACTTTTATAGATTAAGGGGACCGAAATATTCCTTCTTCCATTATCATGGGACTACCCATGCTTCTAATTTATGTGTGTCTCATCTTGGATTTTTACATTCAAAAACTAATTGAAAGTGATCATTCCCATTGAAATGTACCCTAAAATATCTAATGGTTATGGAAACCATAGACCATCAAGTCCCCACTACATATTTTGGATGAGGATGTGTACATATTAAAATTTATTTTATTTGTGAAAAATATTTTTGTGATAAAATAATAAATAATTTATCTACTTAGGATTATAACATCTTGTAAATCTATTAAATGAAATGAAGTTTAAATGTTCTATTATGTATGTATGTCTAATGTTTGAACAAAATTAAATCTATTACAATTGATTATTCTGTTTTTCTATTTCTATTTTATATTTTATGAATTTATATTCTTATACTGATTGTATGAGGTTATTGATATAGTGTTGTGCATGATGAATGGATTGTATTCTCAAATCTAGTCCATCATCTAATTGAATCATTCTGGTCATGGACTATTCAATTCGTTGTTCCATTCATGAGTATCCTAGATGATTTCATTAGATGATAAGTGGTGGTAAATTTAAAAAGTTTTTATAGAATAGCATATATTTTAACAACACTCATCCAAACTGATTGTAAATACTCCATGATAAATTTCATTAAATTAATTGTTTAGTTCAGATTGATTCTACTATATTTGAAGTTGTCACACTGGATGAACAAAATTTCAAATTAAAAATCGCCCAGATAGAATTTATTTTCTAGAGGATGAATATGTAGGATTAGCTATGTTAGAATTTTTTTAGAAACCATTAATATGTATAATATTGGAAGAAATTTAGAAAAATTATTTAAAATGAATTTATTGGAATGAAAATTGGTTAACATAGATTTCGTTGGAAAGGAATATTTGAGAGAAAAAATAGGAGGTGATGAATACAATGGAGTTAATGAAACCTCTAGAGGAAATGTTCATGAATCCAATGAGAAAGAATAATGTTTTCATGAAGTTTATATTAATAAATACAATAATGTAGGATGGAAGACTAGTAGAAAACCACATCAATGACATTATCACTATTCATATTCAGCACCAATCAATAAATGTCATATTTTGGGAAGTTATTTTTTGGATTTTAGGTCCTTATAATTACTATGAAAATCATTGAATAATCTAGTGACACACATAATAATTTAATATATAATTATCAACTATTTGTTTGTGGATATCTATGATCTCATTTGGAATTAGTAGATCGTATTTAAGGATTTCAAATATCCTATTAGAAACATTCAAAATATGGATGGTAGAGGATGTTTCAAATAATCTAGTAGTCGTAAAACATAAATATATTGATAATCGGAAGGAAATTAACATAAATATATTATTACTGGACCCATTTGTTATCAATATACATCGAAGAGATAGCTGAATATATATTTCACTATTTTCATGGTTAATTTTAATAGAGGATCATTTGGAATTTCTTTATCCAAAAGCACTCCACGTGATTATGATAGAATTTTACTACTGATTTTTCATATTTATTTAGAATAAATGAAAATTAGTTATAGGGATTGTATAATTTCTATCAATAAGAAGGTATGAATAATCAATTATGTTCTTAAATTCTTTGTTATTTTTATATTGTCTAAGAGTAAACTCTTAAGAACATGGGGAATGTGGATGTTAAATTATAAATTTAGAATATAATATTCTTTATAGAAAGAGAGTGCTCATCACAATTCATGTTTATTGAAGGTTACAATTTATATTGATTAGTAGGATCAGTCTATTTTTCAAATAATCTTCAAAATTAAATTATGGATGAATACATAGGATTCTACAATTATTTCAATGATATTATGTGTGGTTCATTATATTTAACTGGAAGATCACATGGTCTGATAATTTATGTAATTACAACTTCTGATATTTCAATATTGGACATTAACATATTGGGAACCTTAGTGGGAATATTATATGATTAATAGTGGCTATGGTTATTCTAAATCATGGTGATATGGATTTTAGATATTAAGACAGTTGTATTCTAAAAAATCTGAAAAATATTTATATTATCATAATTGTAGGGATAAAAAAGTATTAAAAACAAGATCCCATGCATAAAAAAGTTTTGAGGTATTAAAAGTCAATTCACTTTTGTTACAATATACATTATTATATTCAAAACTGATTCAATATGAATTTTTTTTATTACATTTGTATGGGTAGATCTAATGTGATCGTAGTGTTTATTTGATGGTTGTTCGTGGTATGAGAAATAGACATGAAATAAGTATAAGGTATTATGGTTAAAAAATTGTGGATAATCCAATTTTATTCTATTTTTGGGTTTATTGAGAGAATGGATGTCATATTTCATATGACTGTTCGAGGAACACCAGATCAAATGAGTTTTGTAGAAGAGATAAAATTTACTCTAACAATATAGGGTTATATCAGAAGATTATATTATGAAATTTTATACAATATTTTGATGGAAGTGATTGAATTCGATACATATCATGTTATTATTAGTCCATCCACACCATTGATAAATCATATACAATAATATATATTTGTTGGAAAATTAATGGATGTGATTGATATATTTTTTTAGATGTATCTCAGGAATCTATGTTTATTTCATATATCATGAATTGATTGAAGATGTCTTCACTGAATGATTAAATTCAATATATGTTTATCAAAAAATAATATTTCAAATCTACGATATAGTTAATTAATAGATCATTATATATAATAAAGATATATACAATGAGAGTCTCATTTTAGAAGGACCAAAACATCATGGATGATAGATTTGAGAGAAAAATAATAAACTACAAATATGCATGTTTATATGAGAACTTATTTAAGAAGAGAAAAATTATTGAAAATATTAGGTATCATTGACAGTTTATATGACTCATTGGTAAGTCCAAATGAAGCATCTGAGTGATCAATGTCTATATAAATTCATGTAAGTGTCATGGAATTTTACATTCCATGATCTGTAGTATTAGACATAAAAGATATATAGATTATTTATTAAAGGGTTACCAATACAATAATACATATTGAAATGTAAATAACATATTTTTCTTCAATATTTTTACTGATGGAGGAGAAAAAATATTTTATAAGTAGAAGCGAGTCTTAGTGATATTTATAGGGGTAGTTATATATGAATGTGAAAATGGAATCATATAATGAAAACCATAGATGTTTACTAATAGAATTACCACATGAGAATGTCTTATTATATAAAAATTAGTATTATAGTTAAAATAATATGGTATGATATTAATATGTACATGGTAATGATGATTGTGAAAAAGTTTTTGTAAAATATGTGAGTAAAATTTTATAAATTTTTCACCAAATATAGAAATCAAAAATATAAATATAGTTTTGTATTGGGTTCCATATGAATATTTCTATATAAATCCAATTAAGGAAATTATGGATTTAACGTGTGATGATTTTGAGGTTGAAATCTATATTAAGTGGACATAGGTTTCATTAAAAAAATGAAAATATGACATTGTATGTATTATAAAATAAATATATCTAGATTATAATAATCCTTTATGAAATGATATGAAATGTTTCATTCCATTATAGATGTGACATGGTTCTTACTGAGATACTCAAATAATAATTTAAATAAAATGTGTATATTTGTTGGAGTTAGAACACCATTTTTTTATACATAGATGTCATGCTTATGGATAGTCTGAACATTAAATGAATCCATGAGGTGAATGTTGATATGAAAAAAAATTATATAGATGAACTATATTAAGAATACAAATTTTTTATGTAGTTATATTGAGAAAGGAATACATGAACACTAGTTTTTCTCTATAGGAATTCCTCAAGATGGTTATCAGTATGATTGAAATGCAATGATGTAAACATGTGTCAACCCCATTTATTATGGAAGCCTCAAGTTACATAAATAGAAACAAAAAAAACTTAATATCATGATAATTATAAGGTGAAGTTCAATTTTCATTAGTTGATGGTATATTTAACACTATCTGATTTGTATAAGTTAAGGAATTTTGTAAGTAGTGTGAGTTCTTTTTGGATTATAATGAATCATAGATAATAGAATTTGGATTTAATTTACTGATTATTTTTTATTTCAAGATACTAGAATATGTATATTGATATTTATAAAATTATTTAATATATGGTTATAATGATATAGACTATGTAGTGTATAATTAATAATGAAATAGTACATTAAGATTAATTTTTACAAATGGTGGGATAACAAAAGATGGATGTTGATGTTATGTATGGTTATAAAACCATTCATAATATATGATGATTTTGTGGTGTTCATGAAATAAGGGAATGGATTAATCACATAAAAATGTATTTAGTAATTTGGTTAGATGTTTCATGGTATTAATTGTGCAATTAATTCGTATAATTTTTTTTCTTTTACTCACAAACAAATCCAGTTATGATAAATATCATTTCATGAAATAGATTCTAATGAGTTGGGTAATGTATCTATGTAAAATTGAAAAAACTCTATTTTCAAATTACACATTTATTATGTTATTAGTTCAGGAATGATTAATTGTACCTCAGTGGTCCATTTAAGAATTTAATGTTAAATGGAGACACTAATTTTTTAATTGTTAGTGTGAAATGATTAGAATTTTCCTAAATGTTAAATGATAAAATCCCTGAAATATACTTCATGTTTTATATTTTCATGAAATATGAATAATATCCAATGATCAAATTCAATAAATTTGAATGGAGGAACAACGGTGTAAAATCCTCAGTTTTTCAATATGTGTTAGTATCTTGTTTTGATGTATCATGTTGATATATTCCCATATTAAGATATTTATTTTCAGAAAAAATACTTCTCAATGGAGAAGGAAGATTATAGAAGCCTTAGTAGGTTATATAGCTGACGAGAAGTATATAAAATATAGCCAATGGTGATGTCAGTGAGGATTATATAAATATAGATCCCACTAGACCAACAGTTCAATATCCATCTAGTCCATAAGTACCACTAGCTACTTGTTTATTTCTGTATATGCTCCTCATTTAATTATTATTCAAATTTTACTACAAAAATATTATTAATTAAGTCCCAATAAGAATCAAAACTATTATTATTTAATACCATTTGAGATATCCCTCCTAGTGATATATGATTTCCATTAAACTTCTCTTGGATTCTTGAATAGTAGGCAATATTATTGAATATTTTGATTTTAGATCAATAAAATATATGCTTTTTTCTCACCATTTCTATATAATTTTTCATTTTTTTGTTTTTTGGCTATGTATATCGATACAAACCTATATATAATGGAATAATCATGTTTTATTGAGATTTATGGCGGGTTTTATAATTTTGTTGGAATCTCTTTCATGGATCATAAATCTACCATTGATGACAACACAAATATGGTCCATTGTTGATTTCATCTTGTAAGATGTTATATTCACATACTTTATAAATATAATGAACAAATTATCATTGATAAGGATCTTATCATAGTGAATAGTTGTGTTCATGCCTGATAAATTTTTTGTTCCTTAGAGGATATCAGGTTTTATAATCATTGTATTAAAGGTAATATGATTCTTTCAATGTAGATCCCTTGAAAGTGGTTTTTTCATGATATTATTGAATGTTATTTGGGTTGTTCAGGATCTGTCATGAGAGTGACTACATGTGTTTTCCTCTGTATCCCACAATAACAATGTTTAATGACAATCACTTTTTTTAGTGTCTCCATACATATTGACACTCATTATTTATTTGTTGTGTTGATTTTATACACATTATGATCTATTTTTTGTATATGTATTTACATTTGAAGACTAAATTTCAGTAAGGAATGATAAGTGGAATTTAATTTATTAGTTAGCTAGTAGAAGGGGGGTATGAGATAAATATGATGATGATGGTGATGGACTAAGATATAGTGTAGTGGTATAATAGAGTTGTAGTATAAATGAAGTCATATTTTCGAGATTCGATGGCCTCATGGCCTACCCTAAGGTAGTGTTGTTATATAATTGCTTTGGGGAAAGACATGTTATAGTGATGGGGCATGAATTACTTATTGTTTAACTCATCAATAAATATTTTGTTTTTTCTTGGAGATATATGAGGTGGTCATACGGTTGATCCAAGACAATAAATGCGAACAATAATATTCTAATGATATGAATCCAATGTAGTTACAACTGGGTTTCCTAATGGATTGGTTACGACATGTTTGAATCAAAGTTGATTCTTTGTTGTTTGTTTTAGAATTTACTTGTTATTAGGAAATACACAATATATATATGTACACTAATGTAAAAGACGTCTTCGGGGAATCCTACATAATATATACCTACACCTTGACCATTTTTCTAGATTCATGTATAGAAATCATAATTTATAATTTATAAACAATAAACTATTGGTTGGAAAATAAACTATTTTTCAAGATTCATGTATAGACAAATAAACTATTATTTGGAAAAATAATGGATGATATTGATATAATTTCTTTAGATGTATCTTATGAAATTTAATGGATGTTATTGATTATATATAGTGTTTACCTTGTATGTTATTTCATTAACTAGTGAAATATTAATGATAAGGAAAATTGTTCATGAATTAGATAAATTATTCAATATATGATCACAACATTGTACTAATACTAAAGGTTCGGTCAAAGACAATATATATCCACATGATACATCATCAGGTCTTATGAATTTTTTTTGGATAACTTAAATATGGTTCTATGTATTGATTAAATCTATCTTTTTAATTCTCTTTAAGTAATAGGTTTTCTTGTGATATAAGCATGACATCCAATTAATAAAAATATAATAAATTAAGGATTATATTTTTATTTTTATTATTTATCCCTGATATTTTCATATTAAAATTATCTATAGATTATTTTCATTAGATTTTTTTTAAATTACATTTTTAGTCAGTAATGTTTACATATTGATTCTTCATTATCTTACCAAGATTGTCAGGTTATTTAACAGTCTTGTGTGTTCATATATAAACCCTTACTTGTTGATTATTCATATTAATTCATGTTATAAACTATTATAATCAACCATTTATGTTGATATTATGTCAGCATTTTTTTTCATTCCCAGTGATCTGATTATGAATTCATGGAATTTATTTCAAGAATACAGAGTATTCCAATTTTAATTTATTATATTTTACATACAATTACCAATATTTAATGGGTATTAAGTATTTATTTTGTTCCCAAAACCCACTTAATTTATTTATCCTTTATGAATTATTCCATGAAATAATTATAATGAAATAATTTAAGGAATTATCTCCAGGATGATGGGTTTCGGGTTATCATAGATGGAAGGAAATGATGTCTAACAGAAATCGTCATTATGAGATTAAAGAAAACATAGAATACATAACAAGATCCTAAAAATGACTCTAAGGATAATTATATATGGTAATACTAATTTTAAGTTATTATACAGTATACTTTCAAATTAGTAATACTATCATTTAATCTAGTATTTTCCATTTATTATAGATGGAACCATGAATGAAAAAAGGTATCATTACTAATCACCAATACAAACAATTCACTTATGTTGAAAACTATATATAAATTATTGGAACTAATATATTTTTCTATATATTAATTTATTTTATCCATGATATGGCATATAAAATGTTCCCAACTAGTGAAACCTATTCTACGTCATGAATTTTTTATGCAGTTTCAATTTATAAGACAGTGGCCCCATTATATATTGGGAATATAATCCAATAGATATTGAGAAATTTGTTACTTATTAAGGGAATATATATATATATATATGTATTTAGTATTTGGTAAAGATGAAATGGTTAATCATTTAGTGTAATGTCTCAATGTTTATGCGGATAAATAGGGGTTGTTGACCCAGAATTCAGGAGAGGAATAAGAAATAGAACTCGTTACATTGAATGAATTTAAGGAGACATTGTAAAAAACAATTTCGCTTATGAGAAAACATATGATATGAATATAATTTTAATTAGTTCAAATATATAGGATGAAAAATTTATTCTAATTTATGAAGATACTTTTAAACATTTCGAACGTTTTATTATAGATTACATAGAAAATATGGAATGCTGGATTCAAAATTTCATCGAAGTGATTAAGAGAGGTCCTCAATGTGGAATATTATCTCCATATATTTCTTCATATGATGAAATAGTTTATATTCTATGAACAATTATAAATAGTTATAAACGTGTTATGTATTTAATGTATTGAAATAGAAGAAAATTAAGATTTTAAAAATAAGAAATAATGGGATGAAGGGAATGTAGGAATTTTCCACAGGTGATAACTGTGGAAATAATCACCATAAATATTATTAAATGTATTTGGAATTTTTTATATGTTCAAAAAATGGATAAATATGATAAATAATATACATGAAAGAAAGATGACACATTTTTTGTGTTTTTTAATTATAATGCGATGTGGATCTACACATGTTATTGCCCAACGAAAAGAAAATATACATTATAAGAAGATATGGGGTCAATGTCAAGATTTGGATACCAAATAATACAATGTGGGATAATTATTAAGATCATGTATACTGATCCATGAAATATAGTCTAAAATTATTTTATTGATGATATTTTGAAAGTAATAATTATGAATAATATATTGATTTTATTAATGTACTATTTAATTAATGGTTGGAGAGAATATGTTGAATGGAAATTAGATAACAAATTCCCTCGAAATTTGAACATTATTTAAAAAACATGGTTGAGTGAAATATCAGAGTTAATATATTCCAATGATTATGAAATGTTGTTTTGATAATTATATCGGTGATTCGTATAATTTAATTTGGATATAAATAACCCCCATGGACATGATTTTAATTATTTTTATCATAATATTTTTGAATGTTTATATAGTTATCCATTTATGAAATGGTTTATTTTGAACTGAGGATGATGATTTGTAGATAAATGTATTACATCAACATAATGATATTTATGCATATTTGAACATTTATTCCAACCATAATAGTTTTGGAAAACATTTAGATACTTCTAGAAAGACTTCTAACATTATGTGATATTATGGTCTGTTCTAGGTGAATTTTAGAGCTTCTAGAATTATAAATGAATTCCTGAAATATTCAATTTTTGTAATAGTGGATAAATTTGGAAATCATTAAATAACAACAAAGGATGAAATTATACATATTAAATATTAATTTATCATGTAATTATATTTAAGTATATAGTAATACATTAAGTGAATACCTAATATTTTTTGAATGGTCTTGAAATTGAAATATTTTCATAGTACCTTAATTTATGATTTATAGAAAGTATTTTTGATCAACATAGATTTATGGTATATTTTTAGAAAAAATTACATTGATCACACACTTAAATGTGATCAATGAACTAAATATATCACTAGAAATATTAATTAATTTCATCCATGTCCATACCTTAACTTTCCAATGATGTTCTTCATCTTGGAATCCTAGTTATAAATTCTTTAATGTGACTTTTATCCTTCCAAATCACTCTAATTGAGAGAAAATATTATTAATAATATTAATATGTGTCCTTTTAACAATGGAATTTCAATGATTCCTTCCCATTAATTATAATATCATGTTTATAAAACGTGGATTCAATTTAATTAATGTGGGTAGAATATAACAAAAAAACATTTTGAAATGCGAACATCATATTCGTTCACATGTATCACATGAAACACCAAGCATTGAAGGGAATCTTCCATCCTGAGAATTTATGATATAATTTAAATTTTAAATTATACCAATCAAATAAATTACATTCAATTCACACCATACTGAGTTAGCTTTCCTTACATAGGCAAACAAAAATGATGCCCTACATTACAGAAACTAATTAATACTATTAAATTTAAAATTTAAAATTAAAATTTCCTCTATAAAGATAAAAAGGTTATTATAAATAATATTATCATTAAAGATAAAATATATATTTTAAGTAATTTGTTAAAATTTAATAATAATTTAATATAAAAAATTTCATATAAATGAAATGATATAATAAAAAAATATTTGTTCGCACTAATGAGATATTATCTTAATAATGTTATTTATTTTATATTATTGGATTATATTAATTATGTTAAAATAATATATATAATAAATATTTTTTACATCCAAAAAATATATTTTATTGGCATAATATGGGAAAAATTTAGGTTTATTGATAAGAAGCTGTTTTTTTCGATAGGCATATTTTTTATTTTTAATGGAGAACGTATATTACAAAAAATTCAAAAATTTTGAATTCTTATATTACAAAATAGAGTTCCATTATAAATTAAAAATTTCACATTTATCATATGGTTTTTATTATTTTTTTCTTCTTAGTTTTTTATATTTTGGTGAATAGTTTTAAAAACTCTTTTTATATTAAAAATTAACTTTTAATTTTATTAATTAACAATGACAGTTTATATTAAAATTTTTAATTTAAATTAAGAAATGATAAATTATATTAATATTAATATAATTAGTTTAATTATATTTATTATTATTACAATTTAAATAGATATAGAAACATTGAAAACTTTTGAACATTTATCACTTTAAAAACCTTCTTTCCCATCGTGTATCTATGACTAATGTCATAATAAATTCTTCCACATTTGTGAATGGAATTTTAATGGTGGATTCCATATTTTGATTTATAATAATTTAAATTATATAATAATGAAAAAATATTTTAACATTATTATATGTGATAATAGTTAAAATTATTTAATGTGGTTATGGGTAAAACATTTATTTTCTCATTACATGCATTTATAATAATAATAATTTTCCTAAAACAACGAATTATTATTTAATTAAATGAAATTTATATTTAAAATGAGTTGGAATATATTTTATAATAAATATATTTTTAATTTTTATAAAAATGGACAAATTACCCAAGTAAATAAAAAGATACATGATACCGTTGTAAAAAAATTATGACTAAATTGATTAATCATATAGACTACAAAATTACAATATAAGAAATTAATTTAGTTTTTGTGGTTTAGAAATTATTATCCTATTATACTATCTTTCCCATTATATTTAATTTAGGGGGCTCATTATGTAAGGGAGACCACTCAGTATTGAATAATTTTGGGTATTTCAAAAATTACCCCACTTCTATTTTAAAAGGGCATCCACTCTCCCAACATCCTCAAATCTCAAATTCCATTTGATAAAAATATGAACACAAATATCACTTCCAAAATAACCATAACCGTCCTAAAATTATAAATTATAGATTATAACCATCCTATAAATTCCATTTGTGAAACAAATGATATACATGATAAATATGTAACATTAATCAGATAACTTCAATATATTATTTCCTACATAAACACCATTAATTCCTTCCATATCATGATAATATTGTAAAATAATTATTATAAACATCATTATAACTTGTAATTATATTTTATGAAAAAAATACATACCCATCCACCAAATAAGTTTTGAAATCATCATTGATTTGTAAGTTGGACTGTCTCCTCACGATCAAATGCATTTTATTTTTTCATTACCACCATTAAAGTTAAAAATAATGATATATATATTAAATATATAAGATATCTATGTATTAATTAATATTTAGGAAAAATTATTATATTAAATTATTTTATTTACTTATTTTTCATTAAATTTCAAAAAAATTGAAATAGTACTCATGCGTAAATACGCCCTACCATATCCAGGAAAGGAGTATTTCATTTCATATGACCAAATATTGTTGATTAATATAAAAATATGTACAACAAATATATATTATAATTAAATCGTGGTTTACATTATGGATACTATTAACTCCTGATCATTGTAATAGAACAAGAAATAAAAATTTATTACATAATATAAATAAGGAAAACAACACAAAAATTAAAATAATGAATGATTATTAATAGACACGTGATCAAAATTTAAATAAGAATAATATATGATATTATAAATATTATAATTCTTCTTGTATAAGTTAATTATATCCTTAAATCTATTACATAAGATATTAAAGGTCATTCAACTATGTAATTGTATAAGCTAAGAGATTTCATCTCAAGTTTCATTTTGTCGTACCTTATTTGTTAATATTAAATAGTTCAATTTTAGTTGGAATATTTATTTACCATTAAAATTTATAATATTTAATAATTCATTCTTTATGGTATTTTATATTTTATGTCTATTTATTTCATACATGGTATTTGTTTATTGAAAATTACAATCTGGTAAAATTTATTAAACAATCTCACATTCTTTTGTGATTCAAAAATATATCATCAAACACTAGCATTCATGATATGTTTTCTCATATAATATTATATCTGATATAAATATCCAAATATTTTCATTATAAATATAATTTTTTAGAAAACAATATTCAATTTTTACATAAATTATTTATTTGTAACGGTTGTATTAATAACAAGAAATGATTCGTAATTTAATATATTTTAAACAATATAAATTTTTAAGGATAATGAAAATTGACCTGGAAATATATTGTTTAGATGATATATGAGAAATTATTTGGACGTTTAGTGATGGGTGGGGCTCATACATCTTTTTTCTAGTGGCTGAATCAATAAGTATCATTAGGAAAATACTTTTTGACAAAATTAATTTGGGTTTAGCTGTATTTTTAGAATGTCTTGTGAAAGGTATTAATGGTATAGATTTAGATTTGACTGAGAAATTACATAATATAATTAAACATATGATTCCTTGGAAATTTAGATATTATTATTTTATTTTATCATTTAATTTTTTATTTAAAATTAACTATATATGAATTTCAATCACAGTTTATTGATTAAATGTATCATGATTTAGATACATTAAATTCCATAATGACTCTTCCTTATCTCTCCATGAGAATCATGTTATTAAAATAGAACGTGTGTTCAGTTATCAACCATTTAATGTTCATTATGATTATTTATTAATTATAGCTTTCACTATTTATAACTGTTAGTGATAAATTGTTCTCAACCATTTTTATTTTCATTCTCCACGAAATTAAGAGAAGTTCATGGAATGATTTTCCTCGATGTTTAGTATTCTCTTTTTTTATTTTTTTTAAATCCCATTATCAAATATGTATTATGTATGTATCTGGTTCTCTAAAACTACTAAACTGATTGGTCATTTAGGATTTGATTCCATATATTCATGAACATGTTAAAATTTAAGGAATTAGATTAAGGATTCTGGGGTCGGGGTTTTAGCAAAAACCAATAATATAAAAAAATGAAAAATAATGAAAAAAATGATATAAATTACTTTTGGAAGGTGGTTTTCCACATAAATACATGGGGTTTCATTTCAATTAACATTGTATGGAAAATGATTTTAATATGATTGGTGTTATCAAAAAAATAATTATTCTTTATACGTATCATACTAATTTAATTATATAATCATGGTGATGATATAATTTAAAGGGATTGGATTTGAAAAGAAATAAACAAATACGCTATGATTTATTCCACTTCTATAGAATTCATCAATTCCATTACACCTTAAAACCTCAAATATAGTCATAGGGAAATACTAAGAGATCTAAGAAATAGATTCTTGGTATGAGAATGTATTCAGGAAAATGATGACAGGTATAAATGTCTATGAAGTGTAGGGAATATCAAAGAGTTGGTTACCTTTGATAAGTGATTTGTGGGGGTACACATGTAATTATTCTATACATTAAAATAAAATATTATTAATATAATGGAATACTAGAAAAATAATTATCTATTAAGAGTATCTAAGGTTATATGATATAAATAAAATCAGGAAATATGATTTTGAAAAAAAAAATATTTTTTACCTTACTCATTTGTTTAACCATGAATTACCCCATTTTAACCCCTACTGTAGTAACATGACACCTAGTCATTAATCATTAATATATTTATTTTAAAATGGAATGTGGCTCATGAATGTAATATGGTGGAAATTATCAAACATTAACCATTATACTACTCTATGATTATATTTTTTATTTTATTAATAAATTTTAAATTATTGTTACATATAATATATCATGACATATATTTTCAGTGATATTCAAATTACTTTATTTTAAAAAGTTCACACTCGGATTTTCAATTTCATTATTTTGTTTAAATCCTCTTTCATTTCATAGGTTTCACTTGGTTTTTAGGTGTTTTGAATTTTAATTTTTGGTATCTCATGTGTTCTTGATCTATGATGATAGTATTGGTGGTATTGTAGGGTTATTGGACTCTGATTTTTTCATATGGATAGTGTGATGTAGTGATGTTTCATTGTTGGATTAGTGAAACTCTTATTAGCATCACTTGTGGTCTAAGATGTTGAAGGGGATTGTTCCCAAGAGTTATATTTTTTTGGTTAGAAGTAGTTATTAGTTATGAGAAATTTTCTCCCAAATCATTTGCCTATATATCCACATTTGTTTCCCCCTTGGACCCTATTTAAATTTTTCAGGATTATGGATGGTTTTCGTGTGGCAAGAATATATCGTAGGGTTTCGTAGCATGGTTCCAAAATATACCTCCAAACCGTGAAATGGATTCCGACACATTAAATTTTGGTTTGTTTTGACCCTTTTTAATTCAGGAAAAAAACCAATCCACCCTCTATTCACCATTTATTACTCCACCTCCATGTTCCACCTCCAATCCCAATCCTCCTCCCATGGGAGTCAATATTGAAGTGATATTTGATGGAGGAAACATCAAAATCTTGAATGTAAACAATTATTTTTTTATTCTCTTTCATTAGGGTTTCATACACACAAGCATGATGATATAAAATTTAGAAAAGAAAGGGTTGGAACCTAGGATTCGATTTTGTTTCTATTTTGTACAATCATGAGGTTTTTGGTTCCTCTTCACTTCATTATACTGTGGTGGTACAGTGCTTCATGTTTCACACAATGATTTGATGTTTCATCACAAAAGGTCAGTGACTCCATTTGTAATCATTTTATGATGAGTTATATTTCTTCTTTTATTCACTTATCTTGATTCTATTTTGTTTTCTGTGGTGGAAAACCCATTTTGGTTTCAATAGTAATTCATTTAGCATTAAAGTTGTGTTTTTTATATGTATGTAACATTAAGATGTAACTTATATGTTAACAATTGTGGTATTTATATAAAAAGATAAATAGATTTATTAGTTGTTGAAAGGGGTTGAAATTTTTGTTTGTAAATGTTTTAGTGTCTTGTGGGCCTAAAAAAGAGACTTTTAATGGGTTTTTGGTGTAAAAACATGTTTTACAAGTTGAATGTGTTTTTGAAAAAAGATTTCATGGGCATATTTGTGTAATTATTTGAGTTAATTTTTTGGAACATGGGACTGGTTTAATAAATGTTTAAATGGATCCCAGTTCTGCTTTGAGCGGGGCATGGTGTGATTTTTTCATTGAAATATGGTTTCCAAATGGGGTTTTTTGTGAAAAACAATGTTATACCCACTGGGGTTCTTTTTTGAAAATTGTAAATGATTTATTTGATTAAAAATAGTAGGAAAAATATTATATATATACTGTATGAGTGAATGTGTTCTCATAATATGATTTTTTGAAATGTAAATTGGGGATTTAAGATGTCAAAATTTTTTATAATGTTTTATAATTTGCTAAAATGTTTTACTGAATAATGATATGGTTGGGAATCCTAGTTCTATAATATTTCATGTGGTTATGATAATAAAATTAATGTTTATGGTGAGAAGGTTATTACATGATATGTGTGTGGGATTTTTTGTGAGTTGGAATATCCTAGAAATTATTTATAAGATTTTTTAAAGGATTTGTGGAATTTTTAAATAAATGATAAATGTTTTCTAGGATATTTTTTTGTGAGTTTGATTTAAAAATCAATTTACATAAAAAGGATTACGATGTGAATTTTGTGATATACATGTGGTCTATTTGGTGAATTTTTTGTGAGAAAGTATTATTTTAATGTGAAAATAATATTTTTTTTCTTGATTATCTTTTTTTGTGCACAAGATTTGTGCTCATGTATCTTGGTGGGTGGACGTGTACTTGTATGCTAGTGATCTCATGGGGTTTAGTCTCAGTTTAACATTTCATGTTTGACATTGAACACACTAACTAACCTATGATGATGATGATGAGGTACCAAATGGTTACTGGTATTATCCCTACTAATGGCTACTGTGAATTAGAATGGATATTTTGATGCGTAATTTAATTGAGAAACTAAGTACCTACGACACACATCATACATGTGCATATGGGTTATTTTCCAATTTCATGTTCTCATTAGTTACATTGTGCTTACTGTCAGCTTATAGTATTGTAGGTTGTAGAATTCAATAGTGTTGACATTATATTTAAATGAATTGATTCCATATATTTCCCACTTGATAACTGTATTATTTAATGTTTCATATTTAGAAATTGTGACTCGCATTTTGTGTTCACAAAACAAGCATTAATTTTATCTTTGAATTTTTATCACAATGAATATCTTAGTGGTAGTATCATATTTATCTTTGTCTCACACCCTACTTACACCTTTGTGTGTATGCAGACATGGATATTTTTGTCGTAGGATCGGGTACAACATTTTGCCAATAGTTCGGGTTTAGTGGTCTATCGTGATGATGGGTCATGGAGATGGCATGAGGGTGATACCTCTTTATACAAGGAGGTTCTTAGTTGTCCATTTTTTATTCTTTTTAATAGTATTTAATCAATTTTATGTAGTTTCATTTAATTATTACATTTATATAAGGTTGTTTTATTTGAAAAATCCTTATTTATTTTTCTGTATATGTTTGTTGTTTTATATATGAAAAATCAATTAAATCATTTCCAATTCTCATTTTATGATACCCGAGCACTTGTTCATACGCGTGTGGATAAATAAAGTCCTTTGGGCCTTGTCACGGGATGTGTCGGTTGCCATTTTTTATGGAAGCTGGTTTTGGTTCATGATATTTTTTTATTCAAGGCTGTTTAGGTAAACACATTGGGTCATTTTATTTGGGAAATAGTCTCGATAGTTTGGAATTATGATAATCAGGAATTAGAATTCTATTTATGAGTATTTTTCCTGATCACCACACCATGTAATGTTATTCATGTCTCCAGTGTATTTCGGGACATATCTGAGTCCTTTTGTTTTCATGGATTAATGATGATTAGGGGAAATGAAAATAGAGTTCGGTTAATTATCTCTGTGAGCATGAAGGGCCAGGAAAGCCTGGTGGAGAAGGTGATGTTTTCCTAGAACACTCTCTTTAATGGTTATGTGATTAGAATATGGCATCCAACCATATTTATGAGTCCCTTACTGATGCTAGTTTCCCATAGTATTGTCTTCTCTCTTTTCGGTTTGTTATTTTGGAAATACTTTTCTAATGTATAAATGACAAGGATTTAATAGGGGTATGGATTTTTTAAAAATATTATCGAATAAATAGAGAATAGTTTTATTTTTGTACTGGTGGACCTATATTTTCCGAATTATTTTGAAATTGGAAAATGGTGTGTTTACAACTATTATGAATCTATGAAGTATGTTAATGTTGGTTTTGAAAAAGTGAATCCAATAAAGTTTTCTAAATTAATGAAATGTGTTTTAATGGTGAGATATGTTTTATAATTGATATGAATGTTTTGGAGGGGAGTTCTTATCTGAGTTTTTGTGACTTTTTAAATGTTTTGTATAATGTAAAATGGGAATTTGATTTTGAGTTTGAAGGTCTTGAGAAAATCTATATATTGGATGATCATTTTGGTTTTAAAAAGTGGAAAGAATTTTTGTTTTATAAATTGGTATTTTCATGAGAGAAAATATGCATGTGGTTATATGTGATTATTGATAGTTAATGGAATGACTAGATGTGATCTATAATGGATATGAAGAGTGTGCCCGACGTGGAATTGAAACATTCATCTGTGAGGCCCAGGGGTTACCATTGGTGGATACACTAACTGATGAACTATTTATTTCCAAAGAGATGATTGTAATGGAAAACCAGATGTCTTGATTACTAGTTTGGTATATTTCATATTATGTGTTTTGAAAATGTTGATGTGGTGGGTTGTTTTGAGTCCTAGAGCCCCTCTTGTTTGAACTGTGTTTTGGGTTTGTTTTTTATTAGTATGTCGTGATGAAGGGACTATTAATGATCTCTTCTAAGAAATGTTTTGTAATGGATTGAAAGAGGTTCCCTTCATGAGTTTGGATCTGGTTAGGGTTATGATTGGACCTGTGCACCAGGTTCGTTGGGTCCATGGGTTATCTCATTGGATAAAGTATTCCCCCATTAAGGGGTTGTGCAAAACTAAAGTGTATCCTATATTGTTTTTTTGTTGGAAGATCCTATTTTGGATCAATATAAGGAATCTATTTCATGAGTATTGGAGATTGAGTATACATAGTTTCATTTCTTGGTATTTTGGATCATCATGTACTTGGAGAGTGCTTGTGGAAGGATGAATGGTATCATAGTTTCTTATGTTACCTGATTCGTTAAAGGTTGAAGTGATATGGGGTTGTTAGTGTGCATGGTTCTTAGAAGGGCATATTGGTCATTTATAGTATCATTTAAGAAGGGTTTCATATTAAAAACTATTGTGGGAAATCTTGTCATGAGATACTATTAAGGACACTTTCATGAATTCTGTGATGTTTGGAGACGTTGTATAAGGTCCCCTCCATGAATTTATTCTATCAGTGGCTTTGGTCATGTACGGTGACGCGTTGTAATATTCTGTGCAATTTTGATTGTAATGGTGATGTCATAAAATGTTTTTTGACTATTTTTTTCTCATTTGTGTGTCACTATTCAGGTGATCCCGACATCCTTTGTTTTAGAGGAGTGTGTTTTTATGTGTCATTTTTCTTCTTTTCTTTCTCACATTAAGAAACATGTTGGGATGTGTGTGCATCATATAATCCCTTCTTTCAGTGAAATATTTTTATTAGGGTAATGTGAGTTTGGAATGAGTCATGTCTTCTTATACCTATCAGATATTGTGGTGTATTTGTTTGTGGTTCCATAAGAAGTTGTTTTGTTCATGGGGTCCCCAAAGGCTGCCTATTGGGACGAAGATGCTTCCATCATTTGCGCTACACCCATAGGTTCAGGAGTGATGCTAGCACATAGTTAGGGGAAATCACAGGGTTATTTAACCCCTCGTACAAATTTATATCCTCAGTATGAATGATAAGAAATTTTTAAACCTCGGCTATCGTCATATTTCATATATTGTTCCCATTTGGAGTAAATAGGTAGAGGGCATCGTCGCAATGTTATTTCCCAATGAAATTATTTTCCCCTATAGTCTCCTAGGAGTTTTTGCAGAATGGTTTGAAATTGTTCCAAAAAGGTTGAGGGAATAGTTAGTAGTAACCATGCCCCAGAGAACCATATGGATTGAAGGATCCCCATAGATATCCCATAGATTCCCTCACTGAGTTTTCTTTCAAAAAATTTAAATCTTGGGAACATTCTGTGTCGGCCTATACAGGTCAGTTAAGATAGGTGGTTCTTATAGTGTGGAGACCCACTATGATTTTTATATTTGTTCTTTTGGAAATGTATAGTGATAAATTACCCCTTGTACTAGAGAGCCTGTTTGGGCCTCCCCATGTGAGTGTCTTGATTCTGTCTCAGGGTAAAAAATATTGATTTTTCTCTAAAGGTGGTGATCCCATTTGTGTCTCCATATAATAGTAACTCATAATTTTATTTGGTCTGTGGTATTGGATATCTTGTAGATAGTCATGTTCGGAGATATCTAACAACCTATATATTCCTTTGGTAAATTATGTGATTAAATAGTACCGAACTATATTTTAAAACAATGGATTGTCTGTCCTTGTTCATTGTCGTACATCATTTTGGAAAACTATAGGAGTGTTGATTGGATAGTTTTTGATGACTTTTATTTTTGTATGAAGTCTTTATGTGCTTGATTTTTTGAGGAAGGTGGTTTATGTTGTGGTTTGAGGGATTATTCCAACCTTATGTGATCACTAGAGGTGTTTTGGACTTTGGGAGTGATGCATGGAAAATGAGTAAATTTTAGACTATATTTTGGGTTTGGTATTTGATTTTATACTTTCTTTGGATTTCTAGGTGCAGAATTCATTATGGGTGGATTATTTTCCCACCCATATTTTCAATTCCATGTTTTGGTTCATATCCTCTTTTAGTTCATAGCTTTCACTTGGTTTATAGTTTTTCTAGGATTGATTTATTCGTAACTCTTATGATATAATTCAATGACATTAGTCTAAGGGGTAATGTTTGGTAATATTCCTCTATTTTTTCAAAGGAATGGTGTTATTTTCTGGTGTTTTGGAATGAGATTAGTGAAACTCCTAGTGGAACCCCTGGTTTGGTAAGTTGTTGAGGTGAATTGTATCCATGACTCGGATGTGTTTTAGATAAAAAAGAGGTATTCGTTTAGGGAAATTTTCTCCTCTATCATTGGAATAGATTTCACCGTTGGACCACTTAAATTTAGAGGATTATAGCTGTTTTTTGGGTGGCCAGTATATGACCCACGGTTTGGCCACATGGTTCCAAACTGTGCATCCAAACTATGAAATGGTGTATATCACATTAAAATTTGAGGTATTCGAATCATTTTTCCCTTCCATAAATAAACCAAATCTTCCACTACATTCTCTATTTCGTGCTATACCTTCATGGAATGCCTACAATCACTCTCCCCTCCCTAGGAATAGAATTATGAATGGAGTTTTGATGGACGAATCATCAAAATCATGTAAGTAATCCATTATATCGTAGATTTAATCCGTTTCATAAGGGATTAATTAAATCATTCATGATGTTCTAAAATGATCTGATGTTAGGGTTCAATTCTAGGGTTTTATTTTGTGTCTTTTTTTACAATCTTGATGTTTTAGGTTTCTCTTTACTTGGTTCTGGTGCGACGGTGGTTCCATTGATGTTTAACAAAAATATTTGAGGGTTTTGACACAAAATCATTGTGATTCATTGTGTATTAATTTTATAAGGAGTCTGATTGAATGGTTTATTCATTTAGAATATTTCTAATATATTTTGTGCGGTCGAAATACCATTTTGTGTTGAAATAATAAAGTATTTAGAATTAAATTTTCATTTTTTTGAAGAGTTTCTTTTTCAAATGTATCACATGTGTTATCTCTTTTGATAGTTTTTTAAAATGTTAAATGTATTAAATATTTGATGTGAGGGGTTTCCAATTCTAGGTATGGTTTGTTTTACTGTAATTTGGGCCAAAAAAGGGGATATAAATGGGTGTTATCTGTAAAACATTGTTTTACTCCATGAAAGTGTTTATATAAACGTGTGTTTTTCATATGCATTTTTTTTGGAATCATTTCCAGTTATTTTATGGAACTTGAGAGTGGTTAAATAAATGTTTAAATGTATGAAAATTATTATTTTATAGGGTCCTGGTATTATTTTTTCCTTGAAATATTGTTTTGAAATGGGTTTTTTTGTACAATACATAGTTATACCCCTTGGGATAGTTTTTATGATAATTATAAATGTTGTATTTGGTTATGAAATGGTAAAATGGTTTATATTTACTATTTGGGATAGTTGTTTTTTTAATATGTGTTTTTGAAAAGTAAATTAATGATTTAAGATGTCAAATATTTTATAATGTTTTATAAATTTCTCAAATGTTATATTAAATTGTGATGTGGGGGTGAAACAAGGTTGTAGGCAGTTTTGATTGAGTTTAGTGATAAAATGAATTTGGATTTTGGGAATTGTATTATGTGATACACTTATGGGATGTTTTGTCAGTTGTAATATCGTGGAATGGTTTCATATGATATTTTAAATGATTTTTGGAAGTGTTAATGAATTGTGAAATGTTTTCTTGTCTATTTTGGTGTGAGTTAGATTTCAAATTCAATTTCAAAAAATGGGAGATGATGTTACTTCTGTGACGTATAATTGTTTATTTGTTACATATGCCATGTGAAAGTTGTATTTTCATGTAAATATAATATTTCACGGCTCTTTGAACTTATTTGAGTACAAGAGGGAAGCCTAGGTATCATGGTTGGTGGACGTGTATTGGTATTCCATTGATCCTGTGGGGTTTTGCCTTAGTTTCTTTTAGCAATATTGATTTTTGAAACACTATCCAAAATTTTATAATGATGATTATGGGGGACCACTACATTATGAGTATGCTCCCTACAAGTGGAACATGTGTACGAGAACAGATTTTGTGATAATTACTCTCAATGAGATATGAGATACTTGTGACCTACATCGATCTAGTGCATAGGGATTATGTTCTCATTGCTTTTGATCATTAGTTACATAGTTCTTACCATCAGCATACTCTATGGTTTTCTGAAAAAATCTATAGCATTGTTATTTTTTTAAAATGTATTGAGTCTTTAAAATATCCTTGTAAGAAACTATTTTATTTAAATATTTTAAAATAAATTATAAGATGTATTTTTTATCACAAAACATGAATGATTTTTGGCTCTAAATTTTTATATCATGGAAACTCATAGTGATGGTATCCTACTCGAATTTGGATCACACAGTACTTACACCCTTTGTTTTATGAATAATAGGTTATTTTTATCGTAGGTTCGGGTACTACATTGTGCCAATGGTACAATTTTATCAGTAATTTGTGATGTCGTGTCGATTAGCTGGATTGAGGTTGGGGCCTCTAGCCATATTTTGGTTCTTCGGATATATTTTCATGGTTTGGAACCATGGTAACGGTACATAAACCTAATTTAAAATAATTTAATTCAATTATGATTTTATGTAAAATTTGTTTCGGTTTGAAAAATCCTGATTTGGATTTGTGGTTTCATTTGTTGTTTTATTTTTATAAATTCAGGTAAATCATTCATAATGTCTTTTTGTGATACTTGTTCACTTTTTTCAACCCATGGTGATTGGAAACACCATTCCGGCCTTGTCACGGTCTGGGTTTCATGCTGGTTTTTTTGGTGATCACATTCATTTTGTGACAAAAAAATCAAGATTACCATAGAGTTAAAATTATAATATTGAAAAAATTATTAAAGATTACATTCCAATAATAAGTGGAAATTAATTTTTATTTATATTCAGAAAAAATAAAATAAATCATTTTTGGAAATTATTAATTTGAAAATAAAAAAAATTTACAGATAAATTACGTATAATGTGAATTTACACAGACTAAATGATGTTATTTTTAATCAATAGCGACTTAGGTTAATTTTAAACCAATCTAAAATAGAATGGAATATTGTAATTAAAATAAAATAATTGACATTTTTCACCAAATTCATTATATTTTATTATTTATATATAGATAAATATTCTTAGAAAAATTCGAATATTTTACCATATGATAATTTTGAAATGATGTTTTAAATTTTTTGTAAACATTTTAAAAAAAAATTTATACAATTAGGGAAATATTATATTATTTATCAATATATAAAACTCATAAAACAAATATTTTAAGAAAAATATTTTTAAATCCTAAATTGAACTTATTTTTATTTGATTTGTCAAAAAAAAAATCTAGACTAATGATAATTTAATGAATTTATTTAATTATTTTAATTAATGAAATATTCATTTAAAAAAATTGTGGGGTTATTATATTTATACCCAAAAACAAAACATCATGATTATTATATCATATTTAAATAATATTTTTTGATGGTACATTTATGAATGTTGTTTCGTGACGTGTCGGCTACTAATCTATTTTTTAATTAAAATATATTTTATAAAAAAATATCATTATATTATAAATAAAAATAATGATAATTGGATATCCACATTAGCCTCTAACCATCATTGAATTACTATTTATATAAAATCTGAAATGTATTTTTTCAATAAAATAATTTTAGTCTATTTATAAATATAATTTTCACATTATCTGGTTATAGATTTAAAATTATTTGTATCTTATCATCATATCCTCTAATATTTCCATTTTAAATACAAATATAACATTTTATAATGATTTTATACCACTATCTGGTTGGTTATATATAGGGTTATATTATTTTCTTTATGTGGTGTCCAATAAAGAAATATTAATAAATTAAAATTCAAAAATAATATATAGAATGTCTTTATTTCCCAAAAATGTTCCTTTTACTAAATAGTCCCATCAAAAGTTTTTGATTCCCAATATCTATCCATGTAACCATTTTTAATACAGATAATACTATAGAATGAAATTTCATAAAAACCTTATTATTGTCTATAATATGAATATTGAAAAAATGAGCATATAACATCAAACCCTCTGATAAAATATACTAAAAGACCATTGAAATAAATAAGTTAAATTCACATTACCATATAAAAATATATTTCCATTTCTACTCCCTTGAATAAATATATTTTATTTAATAGAGAAATTCTTATTTTAAATTAATATTTTTATACAAATATTATTCTCCCATTATATTCATTTCATGGTCTCACATCCCTCTTATTTAAATCTTTATAGAAGTCCAAAGTGGACTTTTTCACTTACATATAAACAATAATAATGTAATGAGATAAATCCATTCTAAACATTTTGGATTTCGAATCATATGGATTTATTTGAGTACGTATTTATGATTGAACATAATTTTATTTTATATAGTTATCTGAAGCAATAAATACATAATAAATAATGATTAAAACAATTACAAACATGAAATCACAATCATATTTTGATTGGAAGAATTTTATTTGGTATTTTATTGCAATTGTTCGACTTCCTTATATAAGGAATAAATATTATTCATATATTCATGACTAATTTTCTATCAATACAAATTTATTGTTATTTTTTATTTTGGATATAAACTTATCTATAGATATTAATCAACTTCTATTTTGGATAAAAATTCTCTTTATTATCATAAGTAGAACAATGTTATTCAATAATTAGATATAATAATTTATTAGATAATATTATATCATTATCATAGATAAAATAATATTTCATTTTATAACATTTAGAATTTAATTACTCATTGTTATGTGAATAGTTCCTCCAAATATTAATATGTTAAAAAACAATAATAATATAAATATATTTTTATGAAATTTTATTCCCGTTACTATTAATATTCAATGAAATATGATCCATATAAATAGTGAAAAATTTCTCCGTAAATAAGAAAATAAATAAAATGGTAAAATTTTATTTACTTTAAATTCAAATGAATCAATCTGGTCATTATTTTAGTAAACTAGTCAATCATTATTGAAAAAAATTTGTATTAAAAATAATTCTGATGAAGGATACCTTAACAGTGTGAATTATGTGGAAAATTTATTGTTCCCATTTTTTTCATATGAAACATAACACAGAAGTATATCTAGATCCAATGGTTGTAGTAATTACATTTCAAATAATTTCTGGTTATTTTATAATATTATTCCTTACGCATGAACTTATTTTATGTATATATAAATAATAATACAATTATCCACAAGGAACACAATTGTATATGCTTTGTCTACCAATGTGAATACAACTGTATGAAATATAATAGATCTCACAATTCAATATATATATATATATTGAACATAAATATTAATTGAATTTGTAAAATTACTACCCCAAGTCTTACTATCAAATTATGAAAAACAATTACTTGAAAGAAAAGATATTAAAGGCTATTATAAGAAATTAATGTTTTTACAACATGGAGAAACCATAATAAATTATATTCAATTTTTATGATTCATAAATAGTATCCAATGATTTCCTCTATTCCAAATATAAGAGATAACATCTTCTTATATAAATCATATATTCAATGATTTGACATGGATAATACAATCATTCGATTCATTACAAAATATTGCATCTAAATTATATAATTTTTATCTATTATTATAAATAATCAATATAATAATCATTTAAATCTATAATAAAATATTCAATATAGAAATTATTAATATATTTAATTTTTATTTATCATTTATTGGATTTACACACAGTTTTCGTAACTATCTGCACGTATGCATCATCCATTTCTTCTTCATGGCTCAATAAACATATCAAAAAACTATTATCATATTTTATCCTCGATATAAACCTCATCAATGATACTTTTCATACTTCAACAATTAATTCATAATGTTCCTCAAAAAAACATTCAATAGAATCATCAAATAAAATAATTATGTATTTGTATTTATTTTTCAATAAAAAATCGTATCTTCGAGTAATGATATAAAAATATATTATTTCATTTACAACATATTAATGTTTCATGACATATAAAAATTGATATTCATATAATAATCCCATAAAATCTATATAAATATATATTTAAATAAATACAATATTTTATTGGAATCCGTATACACAAATTCTTAATTCAAAGTCAATACGTATGGAGTAAAATTATTCATTCTATCTCAGAATCCAATTTAGAACCATGCTAAATTAAATTTAACATGTTTTTTCATACATGTACATTAAACATATTCCATTTTGTATATAATATATCTCATTGGTATTATTTATAACTACCTTAAAAGGATGATTTGTGTAAAAGTTATAGCTATAGTCCACAAATCATCCAAACTGTGATCATTATAGTTAAATTCATTTGACTGAGAATTTTGAAGGATTATCTTCATGATTGTTCTCATCCATAGTTTCATCAACACAAATCAAATATCATTATATAGTGAATATTTTTATAATTCGATATATTAATTTACTTTTTTACTTTTTTATTAAACATAACCATTACATGACTTCTCTTAATGAGTCATGTATATAGATCTAATAAATACATCCTCTATCAACTAGTGCTCCAATCATTTTAGCTTATATTATGTATTTTTGTTTATAACTAATATGAATACTGATTTATTATAATATATAATTCAATGTGGTAAATATATATCATTTTACATTATCCATTCCTTATATAGAATATGATATTTATCTATAATGTATTGCAATTAATATCTTTTATCATTAATTTTCATCATTATATCATCATAAAATTATTATGATAAATAATAAGAGGAATATGTATACACATTTTTGGTTGGGAGTTAATTATCATAGTTTATATCTTTATAATTAAAATTATGGGGAAGAAGCCTCATTTAATTATTAATCCACTAACATCTTTTCTTCTATAAAGAGGAAGACCCATTATATTGCCTAAAGTGTCAAGGAAATGTTACACATGATCATGACATAAATACCAATGGTCTGAATTCCCATTACCCAATATATGTCCCTTTGATTAATAACACTACTATAGTACATGAGCTGCAACCATACCTACATCAGTATTGCCACCACTATAGTTCCAACTACAATATATATCAATGCAACTGGGTCACCACTACTACAGTACAACTACTGTGGCCTTCTACAGTAAGTCAATATTTTTCCACTACTCAGCATTTATCATTGGTCTTCTAGATTCCATGTACAAGCCTTTACCACTTCGGTATGGGCTCATTGGATTTTAACATCATGTTGATGTGTACAAATAAAATCATACAATAGAAGAATCTATTAGTTCCAACCAAATATTTATCACTCTAATACAACGAACAAAAAATAAAAATAAATAAATGTGAATTGGATAAAACCAATGAAAACTAAAAAACCACTATAAAATATTGACATAAATTGGATGGATGACACCCAAAAACATGAAAAACAAACCATAGAGTATATTTTAGATACAAATAAAAAATCAATGGATAATTTATAGTAGGAGAGGGTTCATTCCAAATAGTAGAATCCAATTTCAAAAAATAGTAGGTGTTTTATGTATATTACATGAAGAGAATTTAATCGTGAGACATCATAGATGTAATACCCTAGAAATTTTCAATAATCATTCCTCCTATATATTAATAATATATATCATTTGACCTATATTTTTAATTTTAATTTGATATATATAAATATTATTCTTGTCTATTTTGAATGTCGTGAAATAAAAATGATAATTAAATGTTTGTTTTTTAGAATTACAATAATATTTAAGGAATATATTTTTTAGGAATAAATGTTTATAATCAAATTAAATACCTTTATAAATTGTGAAATAGAGTATACGTCTAATATTAGAATATAATAGATATATAAAAATTATGATTTAGGTTTAATGGGACTAAATATAAAATATATGTATTTATAAATTTAATTCATACATTTATTAATTTTATTCATTATATTTGAAAATCCTCAACAGTGATCATTAAAATATAGTTATTTGAAACAATTTGAGTTATATATATTGTTATTAGTAGTAAATGTACAACCTATAGATTTCATAATACATTATCTCTTTAATGAAATTTAATAGCTTGTGCCACATGGAACACTGAGTTTGACTGCACCACGACTTAACAAACTAACTGTTCAAAATTAATTTAAGAATAGCATTAACTATATTATGAATTTTATATAATTCATATAATTTTATCATTTATATTATGTTTTTTTAATCATAATATCAGAACAAATTCAATTTTTAGGATAAATGATGTGTTTTTCAAAAAAAAATAAAGTTTTCAAACCTTTTAATAGAGAACCATTTTTTAATTCAACATTTTTCACATTAATATATTTAATTTTACAAAATAAACACCTTCATAAGAATCGAGATGCAATATTTCAGTTTGAAATTTTTTTGTGTTTTTATAATAACTTCTGCATTTTAATGAAAAGTAAAAAAATACATAATTTTAATTGAAAACCACATTTTTAATAAAAATAATTTGTATTGTTAAATGATAAATTTAATTATTTTTGATCTATAATAAGATTATATTATATTTAATTTTATCTAATGTTGGACATTGGATGTAATTTTATATTTAATTTTGAGATAAACCCATATCAAACTTTCCATAGTTTTTTTTAAAAAAAACTCGATTTCTTGTTTTGACATTAGGAATTAATTTTCAATTAATTAATTAAACTTCAATGTTTTGAATTTTTTATAATTGAAACTTTTTTTGATTTCAGAATATAAAAAATAGCTTATGTTGAATTTTTAGTATGTTTCTGAAAACAATAAATTTATTACGAATCATGAAAATATACCATAGTGCATAAAAATAAACATTTTAAATTATATAATTAATTTTAAATAAAATTTTATCATAAAACAGATACATAATACATATATTATTTTAATTAATGTTATTGGACTCAATTTATAATATGATTATCTGTATAATGTTTCATAGAACCAATTTTATATCTTCATACCCACATTCATAGAACATTTACCCACCTTCTAGGCACATTTTCAAATATACATAAAAAATAATTTTTCCAATTTTCTGACATGAATTTTAAAAATTATAGACACATTTGACATCTTAATGTAAAATTTTGTTCACTAGGATGAAAATAATTTTTGGGTACTAGTAACTTACAAATTTTATTTAACATAGTTAAAAGTAAATAATGTAATTTATTGTAACAACAATATTAAAATTACCAAAAAACATGTGCTAATTCTATTGGATACTTATATTTAGTCCAAAATAGTCCTTCTAAAAAATAATATCCTTTTGATCAATTTGTTTTAGATTAGGATATTTTTTATTTTTTATTTAATGAATATTTAGAAGTGTTAAATTCAATGTTTAATAAATAATTCATTTAAATTATAGTGTATCACATAACATAAATTTGACTATATATATTTATTATTAAGCTAAAAATAATTCCTAAAACAGGATATTTTATTTTTTATTTTTAAGAATTATATAATTTAATTTATTTATTACACAATAATGCTACATTTATTCCTTTATTAATAAATGATTAAAATAATTTATATTATATATTTAATAATATATGTAAATTGAGAATTTTGATTCCATACAAGAAATTTTCTAGGTAAATATGACATGATAGGGTTGATTTGGATTATTTCATTCTATGTAATAAACATTTTATGACTTTCACCAAAACCATATACTAAATAGTGTCTAAATTTACATTAATGAGTTTATAAAACAAATACTATATTATTAAATGATATAATAATAATTAAAATATAAGAATAGGCCAAAGGACATTTATAATGATATATATGTCATTAATGAACCCCTTGATTTTCTAATGGAATTTTATTTTATGCTTATTATCCATTTATTATAATAATACAAGAAGACATGGTAAAACTAAAACTATTTAACTAAGAGTTAAATATAATATATATGGTTAATATGGTGAGATAACTTGTTTATATCATGTTGGTTGGAATTTTTTACACTCATCCCTACCACATCCTCAAAATAGATCCATTTGGAGCCATTATAAGCATAAAATTATTTTATAAAAAAAAACATTTCAAGCTTTTACTAATGTTATCCTCACCTCTCTTATTAACTGGTACTTCCCCTTATTTTAATTTTACTCCTCCGATGACATTTGGATCATCCCTCCCCTACTCAAATATAATTCAATCTACTCTCACATCAACATAGTGGTCTTATTATTTTAGAAATAAATCCTATGGATCCATTTTGGTCAAATAAAAAGGAAGATCTTGAAGAAGAGGTAAATATTTCATCACCTTATTTAATGTTCTTGTTTCTTCCACTTCCTCCTCCTTTGATGTTTCCATAAAAAAATAAAAACATTAGTAAAATATACATATTATGACTTATGATAAATATTGTATTACTATATTCATTATTCTATACATCATATGAATTAAAATGTCACCATACGTTCGTAAACATTACCTACCATCTCAATGTCATGCTATAGTTTGGTATTCAACAATTCATTATTTGGATGGGTATAATAATGAGTACAATTGATTTAAATAATAAATATATCATGTTATAAATTATTTATAAATAATATACCATATTATAACTAACTAGTTCACCACGAATAGAATGATATTGTCACTCAAGAGTTTATACAGCTTGTCGTCTCCACGACAGGATAAGATTTCATTTCACATTGAAACTATTCAAGAATAATTTCAATTTGATGATTAAAAGTTATATTTAAGAACCTAGTATCATTCTCAATATGAGTCAAATACACCATATCCGTAACAAACATGACTTACATAACAAAACATATAATGAAAATTGAATCAGTTAACACCAGAAACAATAATAATTATGAAATATTACTAATAAATCAATATTAGATGTTCATTTATGTTATAATATATATTTATGTGTTTCGTCCATAATTAAAAAAAATTATTTGGAAATCATATAATTGGTAAATGTACCCTTGAATAAGGAAGTGTAATAGGTAAGGGTAAATTTTACAATCTCTTTATTATCTGATATGGTTTATACATAACTACATACGAGTAGTTCATTATCATCCACATCTGTGTTACTAATAAATGTATTTAATTTTTATTACTATTTCCTAGACTATGGTTTAAATTCATTTATAACCTATTTTTAATTTCTATAAAATGATTTTAATGGATTCATTCGGTCATTTTCCAGACAAGGAACTTTTTGACCTTTTTGAAAAATTAAGAAAATAATGTTTTCTAACATATACAGAGGGTGTCAATATTTTCCTCCATTATAACACTTTATTTTCTTCCCTTACTAGCTTATAAAAATATTTTCAAAATAAATATATTCTTTTATAATTACACGACTTATAAATTATTTCATAATATAAATAGATACGTATCTCAAATAGTTTTGATTTCATCAATGTCAACATACTTATAGTTGGGGTTTTTCTTAGAGGTAATCACTCCTTAATCATACAATAAAAATGGGGGTTCAAAACCCATTGGATGAATGGTACTACTTCTATAGTGTAGCGCACTATAGTAGCGGTGTCATTATAGAGATGAGGAGTACTGTAGCGGTTATAGGGCTCTGTGGAAGTGGTAGGAACTGTAGCAAACAAGGCTACAGTTGAAGTACTATTCATAAAATGGGCATTGGGAAAAAAAATTAGGCCAGTAGGCTTTGTAATCTGGTAAATGCCCATTGGTTCTTCGGGCTATATATTGTGTCTCCCTCTACCTAGTTAAAAGAGGTATTTTAATTGTTTTAAAAGTAAAATGAGTCTTCGACCCAATCATTTTAAAAAAATATGTGTTAACATTCATTGTTGGATTTTAAGCTTTTTTAAAATTTATATATTATGATACAATCATATATATTGTATTGAAGGTTTTATGATATGTTTGATTGTGAATGTGTTATTTTAATACCATTCATGGTTTATGGTTAATGTATTGACATTTGTTATTTTAGTTTTAACAAGAATGTTAGGTTTTGTTTCATCCTTTTCATATGCGGACTGAATTAGACATAATATGTGATGGGTGGGGCCCACTATAGCCCCTCGATGAATCTACTAGTCTGATGAGAGAAACTAGTGTCTGGACAGAACTCCTTGAATAAATTTGTATCTATGGTCTTAGCACATGGCCTGGACTATGTGGTTATGACATCTGGCACAATGCATTGCATCATTATGAAATTATCTATTGATATTACATTTGATTATAAGACTATTATAATATCCATGTAAATAATTAAATTATATTATTTGACGTATCTTTTCCTTATTCTGTAGAATTTTATGTTTAAAAAGATTTTGTTTTAGTCTTAAACATTACCTTAAATGTTTATGACTGATTATGATAGTGTCTGCTATATTGTTATCTTTACTAAGAATCTGAGATCACCGCATTAATAGTTTTCAATTATCCCAGGATGTGAATAAATATATTATGAATGGAATTTAGGGATAGGTTATGGTTTTTGAGTGTGTTCAAATGGGACACATCATTTTTGTTTTTTCTATTCCATAATGTAATGTAAAACTTATATATGTTTATATTACTCCGAAGGATAATAAAAAAATAATTCATTTGGGACATGATTTCTTATGATCATGCCAATTTTATGCAACAATTCAACAAATCTAGGGAACTGGGGTCCATGCATTATAGTTGTAATCAGAGGATGTTTAGTAAAAACCATGGAAACTAGATTAAGAAAAAAAATTATTATAGAACATTACCCTAATATAATCTTTGTTGAATACTATAGAAGAATATCATAGAATTTTTTCTAATGATGATATTTTTTATTTTAGAAGAAATAAATCCTGGATGGATACGAGAAAGCAGAGGTGGCTCTAGAATAGATGTATCACGGTGTAAAACCCAAAAACACAGCATAGAGATAGACTGGAAAGGGAAAAGGTGCACAAAAAGGGCCTTGCTGCACTCATGATTATGAATCTCCCAAGATATATGCATAAGATAATTCACATTTTAATTACAAACCATTATCATTGATTTATGAGTAAATAAGCCAATAATGAAACAATTTTTTTGATTGTGAGACTAGATGTGAGAAAATATTCAAATAATGTTTATAATTTATCACGATTTTGGATTATATAATATGATATGATCTAACATAGAGTATTTCATGTTTTAGAAAAGGCATCCATTAGAAGGAATAAGAACACCAATAATACATATGATCCATAGAGTCAGAAAGATCATATCATTCATGTTTTAAGACATCATTTTGAAGGGAAATACTCTCCCACATATTATAATTATATGAATAAATGGTTTCATATGTTTATAAGATAAGTAATGAATATTAATAGACTTTTTTCATTGAAGGGATACCAGAGAAGATGTGGATGAAAGAGAAAATGATGGAAAAATGGAATAAGGGAAAGAAGTATTTTCACACATGTGATAACTATGGGAAGAATATTCTTGTTAAACTCATGAAGGGAATGTGAATTTGTTTTAATATAGGTGAAAAGGTACATAGATTTCCAGATTGAATGGTTATGAAAAAGTATTCAAATGTAAAATATTTAATATGTAATGAGTTGGGACAGTATGGGAATAAATGTCCCAATCATCAGAGTATACACCTAATGATGATATTAGATACAAATAATGTAATGATTATACCATAGATGAAGATGAATGATTAGTGTTCTTATGTTGTTATTAAATAATTGTGTCATTTGAGTATTGTATTAATTATGTACAATTTATAAGAATTATAATGTATATAATGATTGAATTGTAGTATTTTTCATTATGGATTTAATATTTTAGGGTACCATGTAATGTGACACAGCTTCAAGTTAAAAATTTTGGAAAATATTTGGTTTGTTGAATTATTTCACGTAAAATTTTTTAGATACTGATCTAATGATTTCAGAAAAAGATATGAATGATTTGGACAAATTATATTGGATATTCTGGACTACCTTGAAACTAATTATTTTTTTATTCAATCAATGATGGAGTTTACAACATATTTGGATATAAAGAGTATATTTTTATTCTACAAGGAATAATGGTGCATGAATTTAATAAATATGTTTTTATGATAATTTAGGGTTTTACCATGTTTTAAGAGAATACACAATGTAGGTGTTAGCATCTATGTTATCTAATCTTCATTGTAATTTTTTTACTTTGAGTTTGGAGAAATGTATTTTTGATAAGTTTTAAGGTTTGAATTGATTATTTTAGACATTGGATACAGATTTCTAAGTTTATAAATCTTTTTCTAATTATTTTTGGATTGTTATAAAAATGACTAACTAGAGGTCCTTTGCAACCCATCACATCTGGCAAGGCCTCGAGACATGAGGCCACAACCAAAGGGTGGCAATGGTGCATCACCTACCACTAGCCTACATGATTTCATGGTTTTTATAATATATTAATTTTTAAATGGTCTAATAGATGAATTATAAATTCATTATTTTTTTAACCCTAAATGAGTAGGATAAATAAAATATTTTTGAGTTATATTTTCATTTTGGGTAAATAATGAGTTGGTGAATGAAATGAGTTGAATGATAGAAATTTACTTGTCATGTATTTTTTCTCTTATTCTATGAAAAAATTAATTCATAAACATTTTGGAAGGGATCGTAAAACCCATAATGTCCTATCATAATAAATTATATTTTGTTGAACTGATGAAATTTTAAATTATCATTGATTTATGGCTTTGAGCCCTCAATATTCCATTTATTGTTCACATGATTTTGATTGATGTAATAAATCACACCCTATAAATATTAATTTCTTTAATCATGTTTCTTGTCTCAAATTTCCACCAATGTTCTCCTATTCAAGATCAAAATTTGGTGGTGAAATTTTCATTTCAATTTTCCTCTTATTAAGATTAAATTTTATTAAACCAAATTTTGATGTCGGTTTCCCACAAAGGTATTATACTTTTTTAACCTTTTATTTTCAAAGATCATTTTCAAATTGTGGGGATGCAATTTATTGATGTATGATAGAATTTAACACCCCAATATTTCATAATACTTTATATCATTAATGTAATTCAATAGCTTGCGTCATATGCATCATTGAGTTCAAGCTCACCGCGACTTACCAAATGTAAGAACATAGTTCTTATTATTGAGGTATAGGTTTTTTCTGTTCACTTTTTCTTATGTGTTTTTGAGAAAATAAGGAAAATTGGAGAAAATCATATATTTTGTGACTACACGCCATGTAATTTTCCAAACTCCATGTTTTTTGGCCATGTGGAATGGGTATACAGGGCGTGTAGGCCGGTCGACAGTGACGGGTGTAAAAACGGGTTACATGCCATATAGTTAGTCAATAGAAAAATAGTAAGGCGGTGGCCAGCTGGGAAGTAGTAGAAGACGTGTACTCAGGTATTACATGATGTGTACTCATGTTGATTGATGAACAATGTCACGCTGGCGACAAGCCACCGAAGGAAGAGTTAAAAAATGAAAAATACACACCATTTACCCAATATTACATGCTATGTCGTCTATTTTTTCGCATAATATGGGTAGTAGCCTCCCATGTTCATAGGGAAAGCCTAGAACTAGGGGAGTCAGGAGAGAGGGAAAATCCTTTGTGAAGCTCCAGATCACACACCAAGAATCTGATTCCACCTCTCTCGATCTCGTTGGAACCGTACGGGTAAAACTATCCTTCTCCTTATGTCATTCATACCAATTCTCTATCGAGGGGAACTTATTTGCATTTGAACTGGTTTTCCTTTAACTTAGATCTACGTCATTCTCAGACATTTCGAGGAGCGTCGCTCACATATATCGATCAGGGGCAATTGAGGTAGGAGGCATGGTGTTTAAATTCCAACTGTTTTGAATTTTTGTGTACCATTGTTCTATGAACCCATGTTATTGTATCGTGTGGCTGGGGCCATGGATATTTTGAATACCTAGAACTATAATGTTAATTAAATATGATAACAAGCTATGGTTTGGGATCGCTGCTAGGATACAGGACCACCCCTAGGGTGTGTTCTTCTGTTTTTCCATTTGGTTAGGATACCTGAAGGTATGCCATGTTTACTTTATTCATTACTCATGACTTGAGATTAATTGTAAATAATTTCATGTTTAAATGTTGGGAATGCCATGGTTATTTTATAGCCTGAGAGTGTGGATATTTTATAGCCTGAGGGAGTGGATATTTTATAGCCTGAGGGCGTGGATATTGTTTAGCATGAGGGCGTGATTTCTTTAAATGCCTAAGGGCGTGGTTACTATATTGGCCTGAGGGTGTGGTTATATTATATTAGCCTGAGGTTATGGTTCTGATGAGCACATAATTTTATTAAATTTAATGGTTAAATGAATACTAAAAATATAAATATAACTGTTAATGTTAGTTACATTTGAGTACTTCTTAGTTTATTTCATTTTATAATTGCACACTGTTGTTGCATATTTTCACACAGTTGGGAACATGTTGTTGGTGGGTGCCTGTTAGTATGTATTTCTCACAACTTGTTCAGGTCATGTATTCAGCCCAAACAGATTACTTTTTTGCAGGTGTGGATATGGGCAGGGGGCCCTATATGGGTACTTGAGTGTTGCTGTGGAGTAGAGGATCATGGGACCGAGCTTAGGCTCGCGATGCTGACAGCTATTCTATATTGTTCATTTGTACCAATACATTCTATTTTATTGTACCATATTGTTGTGTAACATGTTCTTTCTATTTTCCTTGAACTAGAGGCATGTTGCATCACTATATATATAAATGTTGGTTATCTTTTATTGTTGTTGTTCATACTAAACGTGTATAGTTTAATTCTTCTGCTGATGTATTACGTTATTTATTTTATTCTGCTACGCTACACTTTGAAAAATGAAGGCATAGTTTCCCCACTATCAGAACAGATCCCTCTCCGCTAGTGAGAAGCCTATGGCATTTGGGGAAATGTGATTGAGGCCTTGTGACGAACCGGGTTCGGGGCACCCATGGAGTGGCACCCGGATCCAGGACGTTACAAAGTGGTATCAGAGGGAAGTACTTTTCTTTGACATACTATATATTGAATTATTCCGGGATAGGATGAGAACAATAGTTTTTAATAAATTTTTCTTGGGAATAGCTAACCCGTGAACATTGAAAATCCAGTCTACCTCGTATTTTTTCAATTCTTCTGATTTTGTAAATTTTAGAGTTGATTTGAATTCTCCGTTGGGTGACGCACATGTGGTTGTGCTGTTTATAATTTATAGATTGTGTCTATTTAGTTGCAACCCGAGGAGATGAGGGTATTCCATCTCATGCATTATTTATCCTAATACTAGATATCTCATTCCATGAATTGTTTCATGCCATGAAGGTGCATTAGAAATGGAATGCTGATGCGATAACTTATTGATAAATACCTTCTATTTAATAGGTTATTTTCATGTGAGACTGTTGATAGAAAGGATTCCAAACATTGGTTTTTTGGGGAGTATGGACCCTCATTGACAGGAATTTGGTGGATCATTGACCGTTTCCTTGTTATAACACGTATAAGATTCCAATCATTGAGTCGCGGGGAGTATGGGCCCTCACAAATTGGAATTTGGAAATTATGTGTTTTTTCAGTATTATCATGGTTTCAGTGTAGTTTCATAGGTGTACTATCTGGAAAACCCAGTATATACGATGTGTATTTCCTCGGACAAACACCATGTGTTCGTTTGTTCAGGTTGAAAAATAAACATTTTGAGTACACACCGTGTACCCTAAGTACACTCCATGTAGTCACTTACCATGTCATGTACTGTGTTGGCTGGGACACGGGGATGGGAAATTCTTGAGGAAGACACACCGTGTACTAGATATACACACTGTTTAGTGTTGACCCAGATTCTGGCCGTGTAACTAACAACACAAATGGAGTAAACCTTAAGCCATATACTTCGTGTCCATAGTAGAACATGTTGTGTACTCTGACATAGGATTCATCTGTATAATTAACAACATGGGTCCGAGTAATCCTTTCATGTACATTTCCTTTCCATCAATAACACACCATTTTGCGTGATCCATGTATCTAAACGTGTAACTAACAACACGGGTCGACGATGCTCATCTATTGCATGCAATGTACCCATGGGACACACCATGTAGTTTTGATCGGTGAAAGACTGTGTGGACCTGACCGTGTGGCTGGGAAAATGGGGTGTTGTACATGCCGTGTTCGGGTGTAACACGCCATGTAGTTTAATCCTGTTAGTCGGCCGTGTCACGAACGACACAGGAAGAGGGATTTTTCACCATACACGTCGTGTAGACTATATACACACCATCTAGTCATGTTCAATGGGATTCGTGTGGCTAATCCATGTAGAAGGACTCAGGCAGGGGAGGTACATGCTATGCATTTAAAAGTCACGACCTGTGTTTGTGGTATTACATGACTAGTTAATGCTGGGGTACACTCCCATGTGAATGCTTGCGTGAACAAGCCATGTAGATTTATACACGCCGTGTAGTCTTCTTTTATATATTTTTAAAACATTCCTTTTCCATCTCCAAAATTTCATTATTTGATAATCATGATCTATGGCGTGTGTTTGAACTTGTAGAGTCATGCCACCGAGATGACCGCGAGTTCTTCTCCAAGAGAGTGACAACGATTCTACTCTAGAGATGGTGAGCCACAAGATACTAGTGGATCCTCTTGCAGATCCAAATGCGGTGCCAACTGTTATACCAGACATAGGCATGGAGGCACAGTTTGGTGAAAGCATTATGCAGTTCAGGCAGACCTTTCATGGACCACCGTTGGTTGCCACATTTGTGGTTGAGTTGAATCGTAAATTCCAGTAGCAGCATCGGCCTATGTTTTCATGTTATGGTAGACCACTAGCTGTGGAGTATTGGCTGGAGCTTAATTAGACTTTTTTCGATCATCTCGAGACTCCACCATGGAAGAGGGTCAAGCTCGCCACTTACATGGTACGTGATTCCTCCAAGAGTTGGTGGGATGTTACCACCCAGTCAGAGTATCACAGATACATGGCGTCGGAATATTTTAAGACAAAATTTTATGACTTCTACTTCCCAGAGATTCTGAGGGCAGATAGAGCTCGAGAGTTCATGAATCTACAGCCGAGAGCTATGCCGATGATGGATTATTCTGCTCGTTTAACAGAGCCTCCCAGTTTTGCACCCGTTTTGGTGGGTGATGAGACGTTTAGGGATATATTATTTAAGGATGGTCATCGATATGAAATCCACGCACTGGTGAATGTTTTCAGGATGTCTACTATGAATGCTATTGTGAACCAGTCACTGATTACCATGAAGAATATGCGAAAAGATAGTGGTTCAGGCCAGGGCGGTTCGGCAACCATTCATGGTACTATATCTGCTAGTAGGATGAAGCGACAGATGAGTTTCTATCACTGTGGTAGTACTAGCAAGGCAATTACTTCAAATTTCCCGGTCAGGTGCTACCAGTGTGGTAAAGAGTGGCACAAGGGACCACAATTTCAACCTGACCCATTGGAGTGCTGAGTTTACGACATGATGGGTTATCTGCAATGCTTTTGCAAGACTTTTCTAGTAGTGGATAGTTAGAGGGGTTCTGTGCAGACTCCGTGTCTGGGAGTAGGACCAGTATCTTATTTCCAGGTGGGGAACTGGGATACATTTGGACATACAGTCAGTGGTGGTGGTAATTTCCGTGGTAGCCAGACACCAGGATTTCAAACGGAGCCGGGTGGGAATGCCCAGGGTAGCCAAGATGTGTTCCAGGGTCGCGATACTGAGTTGGAATATGCAGTGCAACAGACCTAACAAGGTCAGGATCCTGATCCTTCTACTATCATAGGTACTATTTTAGTACATTTTGTCTTATCTTCATTACATTTTGATACGAGTTCAGCACATAGTTTCATATCGGTGCCCGTTGTGGAGAGCATTGGGCTCCGTGTTTCTTATTCTTCTGCTGTTATGATTCTAGACATTCCGTTGGGGACTAGAACTGCTAATGTGCGTCAGTGGAAGGAGTTCCCCCTTGAGGTAAGTGGGTGTTAATTTCATTGGTTCCTCTATGTCATAGAGAAGAAGAGATATTATGTCATTATCAGAATGTATTGGTTGGTTCCCTTTCGAGGCAATGTAGATTTCTATCGCCACAGGCTGAGTTTCACATCACCAGAGGATGGAGAGTTTCTATATAATGGAGAATGGGATGTTCGAGCGAGTCGAGCTAGACCAGAGCAACGTAGGAGAGGTGGAGTCACATCCCATATTGCGAGTTTATATATGGATGATCATGGGACTTTTTAGAAGGATTTCCCTATAGTGGTTTATCATTTTGGGGATGTCTTCATGGACTACTTTTCAGGTCTATCTCTAGAGCGTGAGGTGAATTTATCTATTTAGCTAGTTCCAAGAGCAGCATCATTGTCCATTTCTCCTTATAGTATGGATACATCAGAGTTGCAGGAACTCAAGAGATAGTTAGAGGAGTTACATGCAAAGGGATTCATCAAACCCAGTTCATCTCCTTAGGGTTCACCGGTCCTCATTGTCAAGAAGGCAGACAGTATCCTTAGACTCTATGTGGATTATCATAAGTTGAACCAACTGACGGTTACGAACTGATATCCTCTACCAATGATTGATTATCCTTTTGATCAAATTAGAGGAGCACGATTATTCTCAAAGAATGACTTGAGATCCGGATATCATCATTTATGTGTTAGACCATCAGATATACCACTTACAGCATTTCAGAGCAGATATGCTCTATACAAGTTCGTGGTTATGCCGTTTGGACTCACAAACACGCCATAAGTTTTCATGGATATATTTAATCATGTGTTCCATCCTTATCTGAATTCTTTCAAGATAGTATTAGTTGATGATATCTTGGTCTACTCTCACACATGACATTACCATTCCACCCATCTAGAGATCGTATAGATTACACTGAGAGAGAAAAAACTATATGCTATGCTCTCAATATCCCACTTTTGGATGGGCCAGATTCGCTTCCTGAGTCATATCATCACAGAGGCAGAAGATTCAATAAACCCAGAGATGTGAGAGCAGTAGCTTCCTGTGATAAGCCTAAGAACGTGTTTGAGATACTGAGTTTCTTGGGTCTGGATGGTTACTACATAGGATTCATATAGGACTTCTCCCACTTAGCACCAACGTTGATGGGTTTGACTAAGAAGGGTGTGATGTTCATTTGGTCAGAAGCTTCTAAGACAACATTTCAGGACCTGAATGAAATGTTGACATCAGCACCAGTCCTGGTGCTTTGAGAGAAAGGGAAGAGATATATAGTTTACTATGATGCATTAGGTATCCGGCTGGGAGTAGTGTTGATGTAGGGCGACCGAGTTTTTGCATACAGTTCTATGCAGTTGAGGCCACATGAGAAGAATTACTTGACCCATGATCTCGAGTTGGCAGAAGTTGTTCATGTGTTGTGTTGTTTGAGACACTATCTCTTGGGATAGAATTCTGTTGTTTTCACATACTACAAATGAAAAAAGTATATATTTACTCAGTGGGACATGAATCTGAGATAGTGAAGGTGAGTCAAATATCATCAGTCTTTCGACTTTGTACTTTCCTATACACAAGGTAAAGGTAATGTAGAAGATGATGCAATGAGTTGGAGGACTTAGATACAGGCAGTTCAGGAGGTCGGTGGTGAGTGGATGATCATGGATTTTTTCTATGGTATGAATTTGGAGGTGAACGAAAGTCAGGAACAGACCTATCTTTCATCATTAGCTGTGACCTCTACCGTCCTGGATAGAGTGTGGATGAGACATCTATCTGTTTTAGAAGTCCTGGATCTACGGGAGTTGGTGGAAAGTGAGGAAACTCCTCCTAAATGGATGATATGCGATGATGAGGTAATGTGTTTACATGGATGAGTAAGCGTTCCATGGGATATATGCGAGGATCTGATGCGGGTGTTTCATGCTTCAGCTTTCGCAGTTCATCCTGGAGATACCAAGATGTACCATGACATGAGACATCAGTAATGGTGGCCATGTATGAAGAGGTAGATAGCTGGTTTTGTTTCATGGTGTTACACCTGTCAGTTGGTGAAGGCGGAGCATCAAAGGCCGGCCAGACTATTACAAATATTACCCATTCTAGAGTGGAAATGAGATGATGTTGCGATGGACTTCGTGACTCAGTTTCCGAGGACACCTCGAGGCCATGATTTCATGTTGGTTGTCATGGACAGACTCATGAAGTTAGCTCCCTTTTTTCCAAACGAGGAGACCTTCAGTGGTGATGAGCTCAAGGAGATGTATATCTGAGAGGTTTTACGTCTTCATGGGGATACACGTTCTATCGTTTCAGATAGGGACACCCACATTATGCCCTGTTTATGCCATCATTTTCAAAGGGAACTGGTTACACAGGTGCTTCTGAGCAAGTCTTACCACCCTCAAACCAATGGCCAGTCAAAGAATAGGATACAAGTGTTGAAGGGCATGCTGTTTTCATGCGTCATAGACTTTGGAGGCACTAGGGAGAAGAATATAACCTTAGTTGAGTTTTCTTATAAAAATTGTTTTATGAGAATATTGAGATGGAACCTTAAGAGGATTTTTATGGTTGGACATGCTGATCAACATGGTGCTAGATGGAGGTAGGTGAGACATATTTACTGAGACCATGCCTCGTGAAGGAGACTTCTGATCAGGTCCAGTTGATTTAGAAGAAGATGGCTATCGCACAGTCTCGACATAAATCTTATGCTGATGGCCACAGATTACCCTTGGAGTTCGTGGTTAGGGATCAGGTTTCCTGGCGTGTATCACCAAGGTTGGGACATAGGCGAATCAGGAGACAGTGTAAACATTCACCGAGGTATGTGGGGCCATCTGAGGTTCTGTAGAGAGTCGGGCCAGTTTCCTAGCAGTTCTAGTTACCACAGAGGTAATGGTACATGCATGACATCTTCCATGTATCTCAGCTGAACCATTATCATTCAGGATCATCTCATGTATTTTAGTCCAAGGATGTTAAGCTTCGGTATGATGAGTCCTCTGAGGAGCATCTGATTCATATCATTGATTATAGCACGAAAATTCACCGAGGTTGGTCAGTTCCTCTCGTATGGGTGCAATGCTAGCCTAGACGAGTGTAGTACGAATCCTTGGAGAGGGAGACCAACATAGGTGCTCAATATCCTGATTTTTTCACATCATTAGCTTCACCACCCTTGTATGGGAAATTTGGGTACGAATTTATTTAAGGGGGGAATTTTTTAATATTCCGATTATTATTCTTGGGGTATGGCTTTCTTCTTTTCTCTTTTTCATAACAAGTTTTTTAGAAAATAATGAAAATGGGAGAAATTACTAAATTTTTTTACCACACGCCATGTACTCTTCGACACCCTGTCTATATTGTCCATGTGGAAGGGGTACACATGGAATGTAGGTCGGTTGATGGTGACGGGTTTAAAAACCGACTACACGCCATGTAGTGGGTCTTTACACGTCATGTAGTCAGTCGATAGGCAAATAGTAAGGCAGTGTCCAGCTGCGAGGTAGTACACACTGTGTACTCATGTATTACATGCCATGTACTCTTGTCGATAGATGAACAGTGCAACACTGGTGAGAATCCACTGAAGGAACAGTTAATAAATGAAAACTACACACTGTGTACCCAATAGTACACACTGTATAGTCTGTTTTTTCACTAACAATGGGTAGTAGCCTCCCCTATTCTTAGGGAAGGCTTATAACTGGAGGAGGAGTTTTGAGAGAGGGCCTATCCTTCTAAGATCTCTAGATCGCATGTCGGGAATCTGATTCCACCTTTGTCGATCTCGTTGGAAACCGTTCGGGTAAGCCTCCCCTTCTCCTTATGTTGTTCTTACCAATTCATTATTGAGGGGAAGTTATTTTCATTTGAATGTGTTTTCTTTTACCTCATATCTACATCGATCTCGGTCCTTTTTAGAAGCGTTGCTCATGTATATCGATCAGGGGTAATTGAGGTAGGTGGGTTGGTGTTTAAATTTCTATTGTTGTGCGTTTTTTGTACCGTTTTGCTACGAACCCATGTTAGGCTATCTTGTGGATGGGGTCATGGATTTTTAGAATAACTAGAACTGTGAAGTTAACTAAATGTGATTATAAATTATTTTTTGGGATCACTTATTTGATCCAGGACCACCCCTGGGTTGTGTTACTCTGTTTAACAGTTTGGCCCGGATACCTGAGGGCATTCCAGGTTTATTTTTATGCAGTAATTTTCCCTTGAGAGTAATTGTAAATAATTTCGTGTTTAAATGTTTTGAATGGCCCAGTTATTTTATATCATGAGGGCGTGGAAATTTTATAGCCAGAGGTTGTGGATATTGTATAGCCTGAGGGCGTGAATACATTATATGTATGAGGGAGTGGTTACTATATTGGCCTAAGGGTGTGTTTATATTATATTATCATGAGGGTATGGTTCTGATGAGCACTGATTATTATTAAATTGAAAGGATAAATGAATAATAAAAATTTCAATATAACTTGTAATGTTAGTTATTTTTAGTACTGCTTGGTTTATTTCATTTTATTACTGCACAAGGTTGTTGTATATTTTCACATAGTTGGGCACGAGCATTTGGTGGGTACCTAATGGGATTTATTTCTCAATCCCTATTTGGGTCATTTCTTTGGCCCAAACAGATTACATTTCTGCAGTTGTGGATAAGGGAAATGGTCCCTATACAGGTACTTGAGTGTTGCTGAAGAGTAGAAGAGCATGAGACCGAACATAGGCTCGCGATGTTGTCGGCTATTCTGTTTTCTTCTATTGAACCTATACTTTATATTGTATTTTACCATATTGTTTTGTAACATTTTTTGGTTTTTTTCTTATAATTATACTCAAGTTGGATAATTATCTATATAACTGTTCGTTTTCTTTTACTGCAGTTGTTCGTATTAAATGAGTATGGTTAATTGCTTCTGTGATATTGTATGTTATTTATTTTATTCTGTTGTGCTACTCTATGACAAATGAGGGAATAGTTTCCCCAACATCAGACCTGGTCCTTCACTGCTAGTCAGTAGCCTCTAGCATTTTGGGAAATTTTCTTGAGGTCTTTTGACCAACCGGGTTCGGGGCACCCGCGGAGTGGCACTCGGATCCGGGATGTTACACCAAACTAGCTGTATAAAAACCAGTTATAAATATTATTAATGATATTTTGATTTTTATATACTTGATAAAATTTTAATGTCCATATAATGTTTTTTAATCATATTATATTAACAAATTAATTTTTTCCAATAAAAGATGTGTTTTCCAAAAAAATGATAATTTTCAGGATTTTAATGGAGAACCATTTTCAAATACAAAATTCAAAATTTTTATATTTTAAAATTGAAAAAATAAACATATTTGTTTATAAGAGGTATATAAAAATAGTTTTTGGATAAATTTTTTGTATTTTTCTAGTAACAGTCATGTTTTGATGAATATTGAAAAATACAAAATTTAAATATAATATATATTTTGTCAAAATAATTTATTTTGATCCATTATATATATCATTTTTTTTAAGTATAATCAGATTTTATTTTGATCATTTAATCTATTTTTTGTCATTGGAATTAAATTTACATTTAAATTGGACATAAACACATTTCAATATTTCAATAGTATTAACTTCTAAAATAACCGCTTTTTAGTTTTGACAAGAGGAATTAAATATAAATTAACGAATTCAACATAAATGTTTTTAACATGGTAAAATATGCATCATTTTTTAATTTGGAAAATCAAAATTATCATAGTTTGGGTTTTTTGTATTTTTCTGAAATCATTCAATTTTTTATAAATAGTGAAAAATACTGCACAGAGCATAAATATAATGTTTTTCATTTAATTAGTAATTTTTAATTAATCATTTATCTTCATATTTATACATAATAAATATATTAGTTAAATAATATTTCATTGGAGTCGTTTTATAATAATATTAGATATATAAAATTTTATTGAACCATTTTAACGTCTTTTTACCCACTATCAGGGGACATTAACCCACCTTCAATGCACATTTACAATTTAGCAGAAAACATAATTTTACCGCATTGATGAATTTAAATTTAAATATTTGAGACACACATTTGAAATTAGTAACTAATTTTTTTTTTCAATTGGATGGGAATAATATTTGGTGAATAGTATCTTTTGAATTTTATGTACCATAGTTTAATGAAAATAATGAAATTAAAGGTAAAAATAATTTTATAATTAACCCAAAACATTTCTTAATTATATGGGATAAGTTAATTTCGACCAAAATTGTCATTATGAAACAATTAATATCCAATTGATCTTTTTAGGTAAGATTATCACATTTATTAGATTTCATTTAAAGAAGAGTTAATATTGTTAAATTCATATATTAATATCTAAACCATATTAAATAGAAATATACAAATAATATAAATAAGACAAAAAATATTAATTAGAAATATAAAATGATTTCATACATCATTTTATTTTATTTTTAAATAATACAAATTAAATAAATATATTTATTTATTACACAATGATGATGCAATAACGACCTTATTTATGAAATATGAGAAAAATTGATATTATAAATAAAAAAATAAATTTATATTTAGACATTTGATATAATACACTAATAATATAGGTGAAAATGACATTTTATGTTTGATTTAATGTATATATTTCGATGTAATAAACTTTTTAGGACTATCAAAAAAACTAAATAGTAAATAGTGTCAAAATTGACATAAATTAGTTTTTCAAACAAATACTATAATAGTAAATGATATAGTATAAATAAAAGTATAATGATGGTCCAAAGGAATTATATATTTATATATATTTCATTAATTAACCACATATGGTTTTATTGACATTTTATAGTATTTTTATTAACCTTGTATTATAATATTACAACAAGACATGGTAAAGTTAAACTATTAAAATAAGAGTGAAATATAAAATATAAGATTAATGTAATGACATTATATTTACTAAAACCTATTTTTTTGAGAAGTTTTAGACCCATCCCCACCTAATATTTTTTTAAAAATAGATTTTATCAATTAGAAAATAAAATTTATTTTATAATATAAAAATATATCAAGAATTTCCTAAATTGACCTTCACCTCTCTTATAAAAGAGTACATACACTTATCCTAATTTAAAACACCTAAAGACATTTTTCTCAGACACACCCTTCTATAATATAATCCCATCTGTCCTCACTTCATCCTAGAGTCCATATATTTGTCATAATGAAAACATGAGGAGCCCTTTTGATCAAATCAAAATTAAGCACCAGAAGAAGAGGTAATTATTTCATCACCTCTTTCAATGTTCTTTTCTTCATCTACATCCTTATTCATTATTGATTCCTTAACTAAATAATAAATACAAAACCTTATACATACTATGTTGTAATTATAAATGTGGTACTGACATGTTATTTATTCAATTTGTCATATGAATGAAAATGTCACCGTAGATGTGTATGTACGGCTTAACGTCTCCACGTTGTGGTGGAGATTGTTATTCAACAATTCATTATTTTGATGGTTATAATAATGAGTATAATTGATATAAATAATAAATATAGAATGATAATAATTTTTTATACATAATATAACATCCAATTTCATACGATTCCACTACTAATACAATGATATTGTCGCTCGTGCGTACGTACAGCTTACCGTCTCTACGACACATTGAGAATTCATTACCCATCATAACCATTTAAAAATAATTTCTATTTGATAATTAAAAGTAATGTTTTAGAATTTGATATCATTCTTGATATGATTCAAATAAATCATATCCATAACAAACATGACTTAAATATCATAACGTATAAAAGAAAATGAATTATTTAACACATGAAACAATGATACTACTAAAATATTATTAACAAAATAGTATTAGATGATCATAAATGATATCACATTTAGATATGTTGATATTTTATAATTTAATCACAATTTTTTACTATTATACATTAGGGTAACGTACACTCGACTATGTAAGGTTTAATGTATGGTTTAATTTTACATTCTCATTATTTTCAAAAGTTGTTTATAAGTAAGTATCTACTGAGACTTCTTTATCATCTGCATCTATGTGTCTTAAAAATGAATTTCAAATTTTTTATACTATTTCAAAGAGTACGAACCAATTTAATTTATAACCTTGTTTGAATTGTAATATATTTTTTTGAAATGAATCTTTCTGTAATTTTCCAATCAAGGTACTTTATGACATTTTTTGAAAATAAAGGAAGGAATGTTTTTATAACATATATAGAGGGTGCAGTTATTTTATGCCATTATATCACATTCAAAGCTTCCCATACAATCATATATAGAAATTTTCAAAACGAATTTTTTATTTTATAATTACATGTCTTTTAAATGATTTAAAAATATAAAGGGATACTTCTCTCAAATAGTTTTGTTATAATCAATGTCCATTTACAATTTTGGATTTTATTATTTTTGGATGTTTATTTATTATGATACAATATTCCATATTATTTTGATGGTTTTTTTTATGTTTGAATATTTTTCTGATAATGTTTTACCATTCATGGTTAATGGGTAAAGTATTAACATTTTGTAAGCTATATTTAATGTGAATGTTTGTGTTAATTTTCAACTATTTCATATAAAGAATGAATTGGACTTAATAAGTGATGGGTGGGGCCTTATATTCCCCGATAATTTATCTATAGGTCTTATGAGAGAGACATGTGTCTTGACACAAATACATGAAAAAATATTTTGGTATTCTTTGCATGGGGGCTCTACTATGTGGTTATGATGTACAACATTATGCATTACATTTTTATTAAAGTATCTACAAATATTACATGTGATTATTAGAATTGTAGATTATACACGTGGAGAATTAAATGGAATTATTGGATTTATATATGCCATATTATCTAGATGTTCAAGTTTAAAAGTATTCAGTTTTAGACTTATACATTACCATACATGTTTATACATATTTAGTATAGTTTCCCCTATTTTTCTATCCAGGCTAATCATCTGAGGTCACTTGTTTCATAGGTTATATTTTTCGAAGGATGGGAAGAAATATATTATGATTCAACTTCATAGATAGGATATGAGATATGAGTGTGTTCCAATATGACCTAATGTTTTGTTTTTTCTATTTCTTAATGTAATGTAAATCTTATGTATGTATCTAGTATATCCAAGGCTACTAAACTAATCAGTCTTTCAGGACATGATCTCTTTTGATCATACCAATGATATATAATAATAAACCGACTCTGGGTATCTAGGGTCCGGGCGTTATATAAAATAATTATAAAGTAATTATATATTTTGTATTAAATATTTTTTGTTTAGAATGAATATAAATAATCAGTCATGTTATATGTTATAAAAAAATTTAAATTCTTCAATCGTATGAATTGATATGGTAATTATTTTTGATAAATAATTATATTTAAATAATATTTTATATTATAAAATTCAAATATATGATATATTGATTTTTTTGTTAATTTGAAATATTTTTTGCATTCATCAAATTAAAATTATCCATGGGTTGTTATTTATAATTTTCTATAGAAGATTAATTATATGAATAACAATGTTTTTTCATATAAAATAATTTTTGTGATATTATCATCATATAAATATCATGGATATAAATAAAAAGAATTATTAATGAAAAATTATTTAATGTTCGATATAAATCATTTAATAATAATTATTCCAATTATTAAACTCAAATTTAATTTTCCAAATCATATGTTATATGTTATTTATATTTGAAAACTATATTTATAATTGTTTAAAATATTTCCATGGTTCTGTATTATTTGGATTTATTCAAATTTTTATATGTAGTTATATTAAAAAAACCGAAATAGATGGTAAATAAAGAAACATTATTCATAGTCTTATTCCTAAATTATAATTGAATATATATTTTATCAATGATTCCCCTCTATCATCATTATATAAATATTCAATTTTTTCCCATTCACATAAATTCAAAACACCCTAAATCAAATAGAATTTCCTTAAATCATCACATAAGAAACCATATCCATTTTTACATGGAACTAGCTTAGTAAAGTGTTCTCCCTTCAATGGATATTGAATAAATATGAAGGATAAAAATCGACGTGCATATTATGGGATCCAAGGTATCAATTTCTATTATTTTATGAGATTATAAAACATTAAAAATGGAACCATCATCATATTTTTATAATGGAAATATTTTTTCATGATTATATATTTTATTTATCCCTTTAATGATCATGTTCCACCCATTCCATCTCATAAAAACATTTTTCAAAATCTATCACTCTTTTGGAATTTATGTCTCAGAACCCTTGTATCCTAAATTGAATTAATCTATTACCCATTCCATTATGCATGTGATAATCATAAGTAATCCTAAAACCATGTCGATTTTTTTACTATAGTTCATTTATAAAATTAAAATATTTAGTAGTTAACGAATTTGAATAACTCATTATATAGAATCACTCGGTATTTTTGATTTTATGAATCTTACATGAATGATAGTGTTTGTGGATATAAATTTCAATTTTTCATTACCCCCACCTATGGAATATGGTCTCCATTGACATAAATATATAGTACCATTAAATATTATATTTTTTTTGGAGTTGTGTATGGTTAATAATATACTGAATAATTATGTTTGAAGGCACAGTGTCCCTTTTCCATAAAAAGGTAGAGTTTACATTTTCTATATATGGTTATAAGTATGTATTTAATTGTTATATTGGGGTCACTATACACTACAAAAATGTAGATCCTTTTTTAAATGGTTGTATATGGGTAATCTTGAGTTTCATAATGGAATTTCAGGGTTAATAGAATTTATAATGTTAAACCACATTACCATTATGTGATGGATATGAGTTCTATAAAATAAAATAATTATTACCCTTATAGAGTGATCTTTTATGGAAAATATAATTTCAATCACTATTTTTCGGGATTCTAATTCCAAATCATTTCGGTAACATGGTTTAAAGACATTTAACAAAAAAAAATTATGGGAATTGATTTATTAAGACTAGTTAGGGTATATATCACATGGTTTATGTATTTTAAATTCCATTATATTATGATCAACCATAATAATAAATTTAATGTTAATTTAATATCAGGGTTTCAAAATGTTGTGATCAAGTTTGATTTTGTATTTTCTTAATGTACATGATCCATTATTGCCTTTGACTTTTGATATTCCCTTGATTATTGGGAATTCTAGAACTCTTAATCGATGGTTAGAATATATTTTTTAAACCAGATAGGTTTTTCATTTTGTTTATAGGCATGAAAAAACCATCATTATCTCTCTTCAATTAATGATATTTGAGTTTACCATGGGATAATGTATTGTTTTTTAATTTATTTTCTTTTGGAAAATTATATTCTCAAATATTTCTAGAAAATTAAAAATATAAAATATGTAAATAGAAATATAATATAATAATAAAACATTAATAATGAATGATTATCATTATAACATATTTTCTTGTAGAGATTGTTGTCATCTCATATGGAAGTAAATTTATTCTTTATTGTTGAAATTGTTAAAACATTTGGGTGAGGAGAATTATAATGTGGGTTTATCTAGGAGTTTGAATCTTTTATCAACTATGGTGATTTAATGTTTTTGATATAATAGATTTCATATCGATCCATATAATTATTTTAATTGTTTTTGATTTGTATGATATGATTAATGGATTCAACTGAAGGTTATAGATAAATATTGATGATAAAATCGCCAATATTGGGGGATGATGATACCTTACCATATAGAGCCATGTATATGACATATTTATGATATATAGTTTATTATTGTAAACACATTCTTGTAAGATGGTCTCATATGGGTGTTTGAGTGCCTTTACTACAATTCATTCTTGTGATCATATTTTTTTTGTCTCATAAATATAGGTATTGATATGTATTATTACTCATCATTATGGTACATATTTCTTATGGTATATTAGAGCCTATGGAATCATTATCTAGGGATTACATTTATCAGTTTTATCAGAATCATCTAAATATCTCCTTTGTGGGGAGCACGAAAACATGATAATGACTTTATAATATGGCTCATTTTATGTTATGGGTAATGTGATATGCCATATTGTAAAAATATAAAGTAAACCATACATGTAATTAGAACACATCAACTATTAAAAGATATTTTATAATTTCACGAAGGATGATATGATATCTAATTATGTCAAACATATCTTCTGTGGATTACAATATACCCATCATAATGACCACTGATGCGAAGGGAATGTATATGCCAAATAATGATCATAACTATATTGGAGCCTATAGTGTTCAAAAAACATTACCTGTTAGAGTGGAGAATTTAATGTTCCTAATAATGTCCATTGTCTAGGTATGGCATGTATTATTTCTTTAAAATTATTGAATCATAATATGCATTGATATCAATATTGGAATCATGTCGATTCACATGGGTTGGGGTCATTTGTGGCTTCATTGGAAAATGATAACTGAATTCTTGTTTAATTGTTAATTTAAATAGTAATTTAATATTTTTATAAAAAACTATTATATATTATTATTATTTTTGTATATAATGCATTATTGTTTTAATAATGGGTTTATTACTCACTACCTTCCTGATATACCTTGTGTGGGTGAATATTTTATGGCTTGGTATCCAGTGAAGGGAATGGGACCTATGATGTTGTGTTTTACTGATAGTGGGTTGAAGTCATAGGACATTTTTGGAACTAATATACACCATTTATGTTGAATTTTTTTAGTTTTATTCGTTATCATTATGATGAAACTGGTTTTTTATACCTCACTAACATTTCATTGAATTATTTATTTATTGAATGAAATATATACAATTTGATATTATTTAATTACACATAGTGTACTGTATGATTTTTTATACTGTAATCATACTATTGGAGAAATGATATGATACTAACGGTATATTTTATCCACTGACAGACTTCTGATCCTCACTACTATTTTGGTGCCACTTCTATATGGGGATGCAAGCATGATGACTTCTGAATCATAAACTTCAACATCATGAATTAGTATAGGAAATTATATAATTGTATGACTTCATAACATTACTATTTTGAAAAAATTAATTGTGATGTGGTAGAAATAGATAATATTTAGGGGACTCTAGTATGATAGTTATATTCTTCCAATCCAACTCATGTGTAATAGACTATTGTGTTACCATTGATTGGATTTCTATTACTATTTTAGGATTATTTGGTTTTATTTTGGCATCATGACCAAGAATGTAGGAATCCATTACATATATATGTATATTAATCTATTATGTGTCATATAGTCATTCATATTTTGGTTTGTTGATTTTACTATCTATATAGGATAAGCCAATATTTATTGATGAGATATATATATATATATATATATATATTCTATTCTATTTTGATATATCTATAGGAATTAATTAGATGAACATGACCATGATATTATGTTATATCTATGTGTGTGTGTATGACTACCAATAAAGTGATGTTATGGATGATTATTGTTAGTACCTTGAGGTATTTATATTGGATATGAATATAATACTAGAATAACCATGTTGTGATCACATAAATAGATTGGGATCTGACATAATTACATTATAATTCAAAATGTTTCATAATGATTTCATGTATTCCTCTTCAATTTATTTTTATGGGAATACTTGTGGATTGGGGAAAAATTATAACATAAGGTATGAAGTTTCGACTCTTGAACTCTACATGTATGAGTATAATGTTTTGAATTATTTTACATGTTCTCTATAGTTTAGGGAACATGACCACTTCCTTAGATGTCATTCTCATTGTTCCTATACTATGTATTGGATTTTTTAAATATGGTATAATATATAATGAAATTAAAATATTGTTTCCTCTATCCATCCATCACACCAAAGGCACTCACTGTGACGAAGAATGGGTTATTTTAATTTTTGAAATATTTTAGTTAATAATGTATAGAATGATATCTTTTTGTATCATGTATTTCATGTTTGAGTACTTGGAGATTTTTTTTGTACTAACTAACACACCAATATTGTTTATTGATCCCTTAAACAACACAATACATTCCAAAATTGAATAATTAATAATTGTTTTTGTTGATGAAATACTCATTTATTCACTTTCCCAATGTAGTACATAGATCATGATATAATATTGGGAACACATCAAACACATCATACATACCCCACTATAGCTATTGGAATGTTTTTTATTCAAGAGGTGAAATTTTTGGGGCATGTCGTATCAAATATAGGTATATTTACTGTCCCAATGGTTGTGAAATAAGTTATTTTTTTCAAACAACAAAGTGTTGTGTACGGGAAACAAAATTTTTTAGTGAATAGTGTGGTAAAAATCATATTTTATTCATTAATTGTCCCATTTATTAGCACTTCTGATTGTACAGATGAATAAGGGACTGATGTTCCTGTGGCTGGACCACTTTGAAGAATCATTTTTTAATCTGATGTGGATTATTAATTAATACCACTTGTTGATAAAAATAAACATTCGAAATGTTTTTTATTCTATGAGGAATATAATTTTGTATGTGAATTCTAAATAATTGATTTATTGTGTGTTGTGGTTTATGAGGCATTTTATTTGATACCCATGAGAAGAATTATACTTGTCATAACGTGGAGATGAATGTTTTGGTCCATGATTCTATTTTTCAACAAAACTATTTAAAAAATAATTTTAATTTTAATATAAAATAAATTTCAATACTTATTAATGTTCATTAATTATATTTTACAGATTTTTATTCCTTTTAATAATATTAGATAATTTCCCATTCAATATTTAAAAAGTTTTAATTCTAAATGAATCTTATTTTCATTAATTCTAATGTTTTATGGAAGTTAATTATCTTAAAAAATAAAATAGGAATTTATATAATGAATATCGATTTTTTTTATTTTTGAATTAATTTCATTATAAAATTTGAACATCCTTTTGAAATGATTGAATTTTTAGGGAATAATGAAAAATAATTTTATTGATTGAAACTTTTATTTCATATTAAATATTTAAAAAAGTTTATTATATTATGGATTAGTTTTTAAAAAACTATTATTATATTATAAATAAACATAATCCAATATAGCTTATTGTAATCATTATTATTCATGATTTTGGTATCAAAACATTTTTATACTTATAAATAATTTTATTGAAGAATTAGTCTTCATCATGTTAAATGAGATTAATTTTTCACAAAGTTATAAGATTTCATCGTAATTAAATTTTTTACAATTGATTCCTTATTTTTAATCCATATAATTAATATTATTTAATAATGTCTACTTTATTTTTGAATTAAGGAATTGTAAAATCCATAATGATCTGTTTCAACAATAAAATTTATACAAGGTTTATAGGTGGTTAATTTTTTAAAGGAAAGTTATTATATTTTATAAAAACAAGTATAAATCCTATTTTATGGTTATATTAACATCCTATAAATTATTATATTTGAAAAAGTTCAATTTTTAATACATTAGAATTGAGTGCGACAAAAATTTTTTTAATCATTCTTATAATTTAAAATGATTCCCCATAAAAAATAAGAAATTAAATATCATATCAAATCCAATAAACTATTGAAAATAATATTGTTTTATCCAATAAATAGTAAATTTCCTTTTTCACATCCATACAGACATCTTCTATTCAATGGTTTGATCTGGAATCATCCTAAGGGATAAATTAGTTAAAACATGAAGGGGTTCTCTGAATATGTTGTATACATATTAACCAAATGATTGATATTTATTTATTATTATAAATTCAATAAATATTTTTAAATAATCAATAAAATAATATATTTTGATATTCATGGAATAAACTTAATTCATATACTTCTTCTACAAAATGGAAAATGAACACATCATTCTTGTGTTTGATGAGCTATCAAATGCTATTTGATTTATATCACATGCACTCATAGATTTTTATAATTAAATATTTAAATAAATATATATATATAAACATAATTTCATATGATTAATCCAATAATAATACTTTTCAATCAATTTTCTTACCATAACATCCATTGAAATACGATAACATCCTTCATGCATATGTGGGGATTACCACCTTCATGAAGAGTGTTGAATTTTTTCTTGACCCTATAACATGGATGTAATATAAAAGTGTATTTAATGAAAAATATAATATTTATGAAATAATAAAAAAATTGTAATGATAAAATTATACATAAATTTATTCTTCATGATCTTTAAAAATTATAACATTACACATGTTCATGTACATCATATCATCTCTGTGGTTATAACATAATAATTTTTTATAACTATAATACTTGGTAGGTATTAAATGTACAATTAATCTATATAAACCATTTTAATATGATTATTTAAATTTTAGTGGTTAGTAAAAGATTCACTAATTGATATAGTTACCTGATGATAGTCATTTTGGATATATGTGATGGATATTTTCAAAACATCCAACGTGAAATTAATTTAAAATGTAAATGAATATAACATATATATAAATAAAATAAAATTAATAATATTCATTCAAATGGTTATGAATAAAATAATTAATCAAATTATTTTTTATTAAGGATGATGGATAATTTACATGACACATCACACTTGGGGGGAGGGACACTTCACATTAAAAAATTGTAATGTTTTAAATATTTATTTTTTAATTATTTTTATCCCATTTTCATATTAATAAATATTATTTAATATCATATTTATTTAAAATTTATTACTTATAAAAGAAACATTATGTGTCTTTTTAATTTATTATAAATATTTTAGAAATGAATATTTTTTCTCTTTTATATAGAACGATTTGGAAAAAATCCAAAATGATTTTTTTATTTTATCATATACAACACCAACAGTTTTTATATACACAATAACTATTGATTGATAATTTATTCACCATATAATATATATAGATTCATTGAAATAGAATCCATTCATCACCTTATTTACTATATTTTTGAAACTATTTTCCAATGGAATGTATATTTTGATATCATGAAATTTTTTTATTTTTGGAGAAAAAATATTTTTATGGATGGAATGATGAAAAATAAAGATGTCATGTATCATTATTTTGTAATGGGTCATGGATATTACATATGACGATAAGTGATCTGGATACTGCTCACAAGAATGGGTGAGCATAATATATCTCTTGATGATGGGTGGCTCTGATGTAACTCCTCATTGCAATTGGTGGTGGGACCAACATTACCAACTATGATTCTCTAAATAAATTTTTGGAATTTATCAGTAAGGTTATTCCACTTGTAAGTGTTATAGTAAGATTGAAATGAAGATGAATTACCATGTTACTTAATTGTTTTAACTATTCTTTCTATAGGTTTGTGTGGATATTTAATGAAATAATAAGGTAATTTAAAGGGTTTTGGTATAAAAGAAGGTATATTCAATGTATTATTGATGAAATGTATTATTTTTTTAAATATATTTAAATAGTATTTCATGATTATAATGAAACTTTTATAAGATTCATTTTATAATTTGTGATTTATTATGAATTGTTTTTTTAAAAATGTTTTGCAGGGAAGTAGATTTCCTTTTAAATTAAATAATTATTTATTGAATATAATTAATTTTAAAGTGGTAAATATTTATTTGTACTCACAGAATAAAGAGTTTAATTTTTTTATATGTAACTTTAATTAATTTTATCACACATCATACATTTACTAAATACTCTTCGTATAAATTTATGTATTAAAATGTTCAAATATGATCTTAAAATGAAAAAAAATGATGTGATTTGAAAATAATACATGTTATATGAAAATATTTTAGTAATTGGAGAAAATATATACTAAGTGGAATAAAACAATTTGTGATTTAATATTTATTAATGTAATAGAGAATGGATCATTTTCAATAACACTAATCCTAAATTATCTATAGCAATACAATAAAATTAATTCTTCATTATGATTTATTTTTCAAGATTTTTTTTATTGGATAAATGTTTTTAGTGTTTCATGAAGGGTTTAGTTAATATTCAAGGTTATGGTAAAATAATAAAATACCCTTAAGATATTATAATTTCTCATTATCATGATATATAATAAGATTATTACCATTATTATTCATCTAAATTATGTATATTAAAAATGGTATCATATAGAGGAAAATGGGATGTTGAAGTATGAATGAAGAAACATGATTCTTTTCATCCCAATTGAAAACAACAAATTGTTAAAATTTTAAGTGGTTAGTTTTTAGAAAGACAGATCATTAGAGACATGGTATAAATTTAGTTATAAATAATTCAATAGAGAAAATAGATTTACCATTGAAGAACATTTTGAAAGTGGGTCATTTTGTAATAAAACACCCTCTAGTAATTAGTAGATGTTCTAATAATTTGGTTTATCAGATATCGATTAGATAATTTTATAAGGTATTCAATTTAATGTATTAATGATTGTACCCAAAGTAAACTCTTTCAATTGATCATTTTAAAGTGAATTGGTGTAAATGTTAAATTATTATAGATAATGATGGGAGACTAATTCAATTTATTTTGATACATTTAAGATTTTTTTCATTAGGGAATATTACTATAATGTTATACAAATTAGGATGGAAAGGAACATCTTGGAAATAATGTATAATGAATAATATTAAGTGTCTTAAAAATAATTAATCATCAACCAATTTTATGGTCACACACAGAATTGTATTCATGATATTTATAGTAAAATTAACTGGTTTTACTCAGGATTAAAGACAAGATATTGAATATAATTGGCTTGCGATAAATATAAAATCTATGAGAAAAAATTTATATTTTTTAGGAATTTAAAAATGTAGTTTTCCGAAAACACATTTTTTTGTGACATTAACATGAAAAAGAGGTCTAATTGGTTGAAAATTAAAAAAATCCATAAAATAAATATTAAGGCAGGAAAATAATGATTCAATTTTGTGAAATGAGTGATAAAAAGAACCACAGAGAATATCTTATTAAATAGAGGATGTTCTTATAACGTTGTATGTTTGGAAATTTTTTTCTTCATTTCAATGAAAAATATCATAGTAGTTGTAAAAATAGTTCTAATAAGCATGTTTTAAGGTGTTTTAGGAACACCTATGGTAAAATTTATTGAAATAAAAATATTTAAATATCCATCGAAAAATATTTAAGGAATTGGGTTCCCTAAAAATATTAATATTTTTCTATTTTTATAATTTGATGTTATTTTATACAATAATTGGATTTCATTTTATTTCATTGAGATAGATTGAAAATAAAAATAAGTTACATTTTAAAATTATTTTTAGGTTTTATATAAGATTTAATACATGTAATTTTTTACATATAATAACGTGATTAAATTACTAAAAGATTGAAAATAATGTTTTTTTTCTAGTATTGTTCAAAATAATATAACAGTTTAGATTAATTATATGAAAATAGTAAAATAATATCTCGATGTTTTGTCTTATGCATTTTTTAGTATTTCACCTAATCTATATGATAATTTTACTATTCACTTAGTACATGATGCATTGAAAATTTTTAAATACAAGTATTGAGTATCTCATCTATAAAATTTAGAATTAATGACTTTTTTATATAATTTTCAGGAAAAACTATCAATTGATCATATAATGTATCTATGGGGCTTTAGTTTTTTAATTTTTTGAATTGAATTATTATTGTGTGGGTATTTACATAGACTATTGTTAATTTAATAGCATCACAATAAATGGTAAGAATTTTATTCATATATAGATTTCTTTTCTGATCAAATCTAGGGATCTTAGTATTTTTTTGAATGTTGAACTCGAGTATTGGAACCATTAGTTTAAGATTTATAATGATGAAATCCCATTGACCATGTTTCATACTCGGTATGTGTATTAAGTCTTTTTTGTATGACCTTTGGGATGTATAATTATTTTTTTAATTACTAGAACTTTTTAAAAATATTTATATGTATATGTGGATAAGTTTTTCATTGTGTTTATTAATGATTTTTTGGTTTATTTTAAAATTAATGGGGATATTGAAAACCATGTTACAATTTTTCTGAAAACTAATAATGAAATGATGTTATATGGAATATTTCGTGAAAATATTTTTTGTTACAATGTATTTAAATCCATTAATATATTGAAAATAAATATTTCATTACTCGTAATTGTGATAAAAATAATATCGTTGATATAAAGGCCAAAAAATGATAATATTTATAGTTTTATAAGATTATCTTTCTATTTTTCATAATTTTCTGAAATCATCAATTTTTTAACTGGACCTATAGACATGTATACATGAATAATAGTAATGTCTATCTACAAAAGATACCATGATAAATGATTCTTGGAAAATAGAAAAAGTAATTAAATATTATCCAGTTTATTCCCTCTATTCCATAAATGGAGATATTGCTATCAAAAGTGATGATTCATTTAATGGACTAAGGTTTGGTATAATTCTGAATGATTTTGTAATTTATTTTAAATTATTTAATTTAAAACCTCATTAAAAAAATAATTTTATTAATGACCCTTGATCAACTACTATGATATTTTTCATTAAAAATCACGATAAATTTTATTCAGAGAGTAAATAATGAAATTTATGTTGATCATAAATAATTAGTTTATATATTATCTCATAATGAGTTGATCATGATATAGATAATAGAGATGGAATTAATTAGTCATTATTAGAACACAATTCATTACAAAATCTTAAACAAAATAAGATTATATTTTTCATTGAGTCAAATAGATAATATATCATTAACCATGATACATATAGTGTATAATCCCCTCATAAATGATTTTATTAATTTTTTTTAATATTATGTATATAGGAACAAAATCAATTTGTTCACGAGTTAGTACAATATGCTTTTTAAGACATAATAAAGAAATCATTGTAGGTAGATTATGAGTTACAGAAAAATGTAAAATAAATTAATAAATGTAAATTTCCTAACATTAATAGGGAAAATTAATTTTTTATAGATTCATAAAAATGATATGTGTTCCACATAAACTTTTCTCATTCCTATCATAGTGTCTCAAAAATGAATATTAATTCTCCAAGATCAACCTAGTAGGTATAATGGGTTGTCCTAGCTGGGGATCTTCCTAATTTGTTCACTCACAAATTCTAAATCACCTAAACTGTAAATTTTATTTTATTTTATAACATAACGAAAATAACTGGAAATGTATTTTATTTTTGATTAATTTTTTAATCAATAATATGACCTGAAGTAAAATAATTTAACATAACATGAAATTTAAATAAAAATCATTAAATTTGAAGGAACAATGGTTAGGTTTCTATTTGGGGTTAAATCATTATTCTGTTTTAGATATATAATTTTAGTTTAATATTTAAATCATTAAATATTATTTATGAATTAATTTAAATTTTATTTTGAAAATATTGGGTTCTTGAATTCCAATGAAATATCAATCTCACCTCATCTAATACCAATGTTTTTTGAAACAGCTTTATATGAAATGTTCTATTATCCATGACCTTGAACAATTAGCGTAATTTCATCCACTGAATCTCTCTAGACCATTGTGAAAAAATATATTCAATGAATACAATGAAAATTATTTAAAAATAATAATATAAATAAATTGAGTTACATGTCAAGAAGAAAATTATCACACAAAGGGAATTTGTCCCACCCATTCAGGTACTCAATCTACCTAAAATTTAATGTAATCATAATGAAAATTTCCTGAACACCATGGCCTCCCCCTGGGGAATCCTCAAAGTCGGCCAATTATTTTCAAGTGTAAGAGATCATCATGATGGAATGATGAAAGAAAAGTAGAATTGAAGGAATGGAATAAAAATAAAATAACATGAATAAAGGTGGATGAAAAAAAGTAAATAAAAAAAGTAAATTAAAAACATATGGGATGAGAGTGAAAGAATAATATAAAATAGAATAATAAAAAAATAAAAGAAAATATAATAAAAATGAGAATTCTGAAATAATAATAATATCAATAATAATAATAATTAATAGAAAAATAATAAAAACAAATGAAATAGGAGTAAATTTTATAGATCGGTGGAGAATTAATTTTAAAAATTTATGATTTTTACTATTAAAATTATAATGGAATAAAAAATTAAATAAGACTAAAAAAATTAATACAACTAGAGAATAAAAACAGAATGTGCATCAACACCTCTTACTTTTATAAGGATTCCCCAAAATGGTTCAAATTAATTCCACTAAATTGTGGAATTAATCCACTTTTCCTAGGTAGTGGGGAGTATCATTACTATTCATGGATTATCTAGAACCATTGGTTTCCCTCTTTGAAAGTACTCTAGCATGAGTGCCAAAAAAGAAAAACACACAAATTATAAGTGTTAAATATTTGTTCACAGAAAAATTCCACATTGTGCATGAGTTTTTGCATGTGGTATGTGGGATCGATGTGGGATGACTTCCATGGAAGTGGGATTTTATGAGATTAGTCATGGGGGAAACATGTGTGGTCGTTTATGAGCAGTAGTTGGCAGTAGGCGATGGAGAGTGCAGAGCATTGAAAGAGAGCTAGAAACCGACATCCTTATATTCGTATGCATTCAAAGTATCCCCTAATGATATAATTGGTATTCATGTTTTCCTAATGAGAGGACTATGTTGGTCCCTTGTGAATGGTGATGGCAGCAATGATGGCAGATCATAGACCGAGGTCGAGTAAATCACATTTTATGGTGACAATAGTGGTTTGGGTGGAGTTTTATTAGTGATAGAAATATTTGAGGGAAATGTTTTGGAAGAGATTGGATCTATATAGTAATATAATTGGTTCCACGAATGATCATGGTGTTTCAATGAGGAGTTACGATGGTAACATGATCCCACATTGAACTGGTATGGTTTGATGAGAGCCTTTATATGATTTTAAACAGAATCATCTATCCAGAATCATGAACATGGGTGGGCTCCCAAACCACACTAAAATAATATATGTGTCGACCACACATACACGGGGCTCATATAGAGCCCTTGGAATCACACTAAATCAGATACAGTCACCACGAACAAGCCACAACATATTATATTGACTAATGATTTTCTATCTTCCATAGGATACCTTCCTTCAGCTAACATGGCTACCCATGCCACTTTTTACTGGTTAGGTGGATGTATATTTGAGAGTAATTGATAGTGTGTGGTTGGATAATTATTTTTATAATGTACCCAAAAAATATATAAAAAATAAAAAAACTAATAAATTTACTTATCAAAAATTAAAAATTAAATTCTAATTTCAATTTTTTTTTCTCCCATAATCACGTTTTTTCCCTTTATTTATAAATTTCTATTTGAGTGAAAATCATTGAATCCCAAGGATTATTTTATAAATAAAATATTGAATCCATTCAAATTTGATTTAAAATATCCATTAAATTTCTGTATGTTATAAATCCTAACACTGAAACCATTATTTTCCCTCATGAATAAAATCTCAACATATAAAAGTTGAGGGAACCAATGCTATAATATTAAAATTCCAATGTAATAATATATAATGTCTATAAATAATGATTCATAATTTCAAATTCAATTGAGAATATTAATTTTATTTACATGTTTTCAATAAGATACTCAATTTGAACATTTTTTTCTTTTGAAAATGGTGAAACATAACTTATACTTAAAGTATTGTTTCAATTAATTAATATTAAACATTTAAAACCTTGATCTACCTCTATTATGAAAGTCAACCCAAATATTTCATTATATTAATTCTTGCAGATATATGGCCAATTATAAAGACATTTTCCATATAAATAGGGTTTTTAATAAAATGATCCCTTAACATTATATAAAAACAGGTCACATAATATCATGCAGTAATTTATTAATAATTCAAATAAAAATGCAGTTTATGGTTTCTAGGAATTCATAAAAAAATATTAAGGCTCAAGGAGGTGAAATATCACCTAATGAAATGTTCAGGTTATCATAAGAAAACATTTATGATATTAATCCTTTTAAAAATTAACAACATCCACATCACATTCTCATGGTATTCTCATCGTCAAGTTAAGGAATAATTAATTCTTTATGCACCCACTTGAATATTTCATAAAACATATATACCCTTTTATTTTTAATATAACATTTTCAGATGGTTTTTTAAAAAAATTCCTATAATTAACCCCACATTGTCTAATTAGATACATATGATAGAAATATTATGTCTAGTAAGGGTTCATTTTTTCACCAAACATTGTCCATTTTTCTTATTTTTTATTTTAAGGTTTTTATTCAATAGGGGGAAATAATGAAATATTATTAGTTATTCAACAAAATGCCATTACATTCACAATAAGAACCCCAAAATGGAATTCATTACAATAAATATTATCCCTTTCACCAAGATTTCACTTACCATCACATAATATCTAAAATATTATAACAATACTATATAAGGGTTATGAATATATTAAAATGGAGTAAAACATGACTAATCCCAAACAATGAAAATTATTGGTTTCTACGGGGTAAAAAAGATTGATGTAATGGTGGTATATTAAGGATAAATGATTTTAAAAAGGTCCCTTAATCATTTTTAATGTGTTTTTCATACTCATAGATATGATAAGTTGAATTAAATGTTATTATCAGTCACATGTCCAAAGAACACTCAAGAAATAATCTCCAGAATAAAATATGAATAACTTGGTCAAAAATACTCTTGGTAATGAGAGTTATTATTTAAGAAAATCACTCAAGGTATAAAAAAATGAATAATCAATTTATATAAATTACATTAATTCGAATAATGGGAAAATGGATGTGAAATTTAATATTCATGAATTAACTAATTACATAAAATAACGAGTCCTCCGTTAAATAACAATGTTTAAATTAATAATTCAATTATTTATTTTATTCAATAAATTTACATATATTAGTTATCTAATAAAGTGAATCACTTGATATTAATTATACTAATGTCAAATAAATAAGCCAGGTAAACCATAATTCATTAACGGACATGGAATTTCAATTTAAATCAAATTAATTTTTTTAGAAAAAAAATATAGGGTATTTAAAAGATAATACTAAAAGGTAACACAATTTTGAAATGAATTGTAGTCATCTTTCCTAATTCTCTCAGAGGGATTCAATTTTCTATAATGGATATATAAAATATATGAAAATATTTAAACTCAATGACAATTTCATTAAATCTTAGAATGATAATAGGTAGTGGGAATGATTATCAAATAATTTGTAGAAAAAGAAATTAAATATAAATTATTAGGGAGAAAAAAATGTATATGTCTTCATTTGATCCCCCAACTAGCCCTATAATTTTCACTTCCTCATTGTGAAGTACTATATGTTATACAAATTTATATGTTCAATAAAGCATCAATTATTTTAACAAAAACATATGGATTTTCTTGTCATGATCATCATCCTTCATTGTGATAAATGATCCCTGGATAGTGTATAACATATCATCAACCTAATCAATTTGTAACATATTTTATAGTGTGGTAGAATGAATTATAAATCATCCTCCTTCATGTTTAAAAATTGTTCATCCTCCTCCTTCCTATACAATTCCAGCTTCACATTGGATACCTTAATGAAATGATCAAATAATGAGTATTTTGAAACATATTATTAAATAAAAATAAAATATAATTTTTTTTATAAAATCCATCCATTTAATATTATAATCCTCTCTAGGCTTGGATAGATTTATTTCTCTATGGGGAACATCAAACAGATTTTCCAGAAAAGTAGGGATCTTAATGTGATCTTCTACAGGTGCATGTTTTGTTTCTTCATATGCCCCCTTGTTATGTTATTAACAGAGCATATTTAAAATTTCAAAATAATAAGGTTTGAGACATAATTAAATTTGAATAAATTTATATAATAATTATTTAAATTAAATATCATATCCATGAGTTTTTTAGTTCAGTAAAATATCATGTGGATGGTTCCTCTTGATGTAGGATCTTAATGGATGAAGGCAGGAAGATGTGCTCCTCCTAATTTTCTTAATATATCATCATTTTTTTTCTTCCACCTCTTCCATTGATAGAGTGACATGTAATGGTAATGTATTGTATTATTTTTACAGATCAAGGATATTATGTTGTACCTCAGTATAATTCTATAAGTCATATAGGTTTTTTTGATTTCCCATACTTGACTCAATTTTTATGTTTTCCTCCTAAAGTATCTACTATAAAACATCATTGTATAATTTTTATTTTTCTATTATGATGGTTGGGTTATAGATATTCCACAAGATTGGACTCAACCTCATTGATGTCTATAGACATATTGGGTATCTCTGAAGGCTGTTCCTTATCTATAATCAGAAATTGGTAATCAATATTTTACATTGTCGACCATATCATCTTATTCATGAAATGAAATACTATTATTATACCCATTTATCAAAATCTTACCTCGGGTAGTGAGTTCTTCTTGATTTTTTAGTAGACCCAACACCTTTTCATTTTGAAATATTGGTCCATAACCCTTAGTTTAATTACTCAATGAATTGGAAAGAAAATTATAAATCATTCATTTATTCATTTTTAATTTTTATAAATAAAATAAAATCAAGATAAAATGTTTAATAAGAATAATTGAACAAAATATTTATTTGATCCCCAAAAAAAATCTCAGTTTGAATGTACATCGGTAGTAGGGTGTTGAAGAAGAAAAATATTTTTTATAGTTAAACATTGTGGCTAACTAATATAATCAAACTGGAGGATTTTATCATTTTGGTCAATTAGTTATTCTATATCAACTAACCTATTTATTTTTGTTGATTTTATTATTTATTAAAATAAATGTAAATTGATTTTTGATTCTATTTAATTTTATTTAAAATGAAATGAAATTAAATAAAATATTTTAAATTAACCTTCAATTGATAAATAGTATTTGTTATGGACCATAGAACATGGTTTGTGGTTTAGTTTTGCGTTTATTCATTATTATCATTATTTTAGTATTATATTATAGATATTCAATAGATGTAATAACATTTTTTAATTACTATTCATCTTATTTATAAATTTTGGATTCTTAAAAAGACAAATAAATGTCAATTCCACTTCCACTAATATTCATGTTTGATTGCACACCCTCATATAAGGTGTTCAATCATCCAGGACCTTGATCTAATAATGTCAGTTCATACATAGACTCAAATTACTCTGTGGTGTAAAAAATTATCCAATGAAAAGATGAAAATATTTTAATAAAATAGAATAGATATATATTATGTTTCATGTCTTGGGGAAATGTTAGCAATTTGAGAACATTCATCTATCCTATGAATTCCACTAAAATATACAACAAATGTAAAAACTCATTTTGAATAACTAAACATCAAACTTCCCCCTTAAGAAAAGTTTCGTTTCTACCCAATAATTTTTTAGGCCAAAGGATATTAGTGGTGTATATATAGTAGTGAATAAGAAGTAAAATGAATAAATTAAATTATAATAAAAATTATAAGGGAGGATGTTGAAAATAAAAAAAAATACAATAAAAAATATTTTTGGTGATTGATAGGGAGTTAATAATATAAAATAGTTGAATAATAATATATTAAAAGATATGAGTATAAAAATAATATTGTTAAAATAATAACAATAATAATAATAATAACAGAAATAAAATGAAAATAATGATGAGAAGAAGAATAATAAATTATTAATTGGTGGAGAAACATTTTTTTAAAATTAATGATTTATTTAATTAAAAAAATTGTATTCATAAATAAATTTAAACTAAATGAAAAATGAATCTACAATTGAGAAAAAAATCATAACGTGTAGTAGTTCATCATCAATGCTCAAAGTGCCTCCAAACTAGGGTTGGTCCAATTAACATCTTGTGTGTAATGCCACAAAAAAATTTAGGATATGAAGTGGTACATCCACCTTCATGCCATACCCAAGACCTAAGGTTCTTATCTTTGTTATCATGCCTACATGGGTGTGAAATAAAAAACACTGATAGATAGAGGGTGCAAAAAATTTAAGCATGGATTGTGTAAAAATTATACATGGGGTGCAAAATAGGGTTATGGGGTTCAAAATGGGAAAATAAATATGGTAAATAGAAATCAAGAGTGGGTGTGATGGTAGATAATTTCTTGGTACATAGTGATAATTTGTCGATAATATGTGGTGGAGTGGGATGAGCAATAATGCAGAGTTTGTAAGAGATCCCCCCATCACCTCCGAAATTAATAGAGGCAGGTGGAGGCATTGGTGGTCTTTCATTGGTATCCTATTATATTTATGAGTAGGTACATAAAAATTAGCGACTATGGAAGTAAAGGTGGATATTTTTATATGGATGATTATACCTCAACCCATGATGGATCATGTTGATCAGGTGGAGTAGTAGTGATTGTGTAAATCTTTGTGGGTGAATACATAGAAGAGATTGACATGGGTGATGTAAGGAGGGGTTGTTGTGAAGGATCATGGGGAGAGATGCAGATATATGGATATTCCTCAAAATATCATTAAAATATGATACCTTCATGTGATCCTTTATCTGGTGGTATTTGAGATCAGCCATCTAGATTTCCACTTTGTGGTGGGATCTTGAATGAAAATAACACAAAAATATATGTAGTCTAAACAAACATGATATCCATGCCAATCCTATGCGCTCACCATACACCAATGTGGTTAACCACCCACATTCCACCACACATGGTAGTGATTACCGATTTTTTCACGGCATGAGAAGGCCTTCCATTTAATGGCTTGGCCTAATTGGCCTCCTTAACCAGCCTAGGTGGTTAACTAGTTGTTGTTGAGGTCCAGCATGTAGTGGATATATTTTTAAAAATTGTACTAAAAACAAGAAATTACAAATTCAAATAATAATAAATCTAGTCATGAAAAATTAAAATATAAATTCCAATTAAAATAACATTTTTACTTTACTCTCATAAAACAATATTTATTCGGTCCATTATAAATTCTGATTTTTAAGTGAAAAATTAAATTACATGAATTGATTAACTTTTAAAAAAATCCTTTAAATTTAATTTAAATTATTTATAAAAATTTTTTATATTAGATAGATCCATACTTAATCAATGCATGTCCTCATGGGTAAAATATCAACATAGAAATCAGAGTGCAAGAATTTTATCAATTTTTATATTTCAAGATATTAAAATCAAATGTCAATAAAATTTAATTAAATATTTATAACCAGTATAATATATTAATTTAATCTCTCAATTTTCAATTAAATGTTGAACTCATGCATTTTACATGTTCAATTTTGAAAACATGGAATCTTATCTTCTATTTAATTTATGTTCCTCAATAAATTATTATAAAACATGTCCAATTATGATTTAACTATATTCTAAAAACCTTCAATCATAATTCATGATATTAATTCATGTATATTAATGTTCATATCAGGAATAAATCATCTTTATCCAAATTCATTCAAAGAACTACTTTACACGCTTTTTAGAGAAAATGTCACATAAAATAATGACATGTTTAATTAATGGTTCAAATGGCTCTAAGGATTAAAGTTGTTAGGAATTGATATTTTTAAATTTTGGATTTATGATGAGTATTATCTATTAAATAAAATTACATTATATCAAATGTAATATCTCAAAAAAATTCTACCCTTCAAAATGTAATAACTCCAACATCCCTTCCTAAAAATAAAGTCATGGTTAGAGAAATTATTAATGAATGATTAGTTAAAACTAATAAATACTTTTTTTATATATAATATTTTTTAAATAATATTTATAATTATTTATTACTATATTTAATTTTATTATTATAATATACTAAAAAACCAATACATAAAAATATATGATATAAATCATAGGTCTAGTGATGAGGATTATTATTTTCCAAAAATCACATCCAAGTATATAATTTTGTACTTATTTTTTCATTTTTATGTTTTAATATTCATGTGGTGTAGACATAGATGTATCGTTATTTTATCAAAGTCTTTAATTTATTTCCTCAATATCAATCACCAATTTTTTTCCTAATCGTAAAAAACCATACCTTTCACCATGATTCTATTTACCCCCACACATCAACATAAAAATATCAATAAAATGCTAATGTAATGTGTTTGAATGGAGAAAATGGAATAAAAAATTGATCATTCCAAAAAACATCATTCATGGTTTCTAATACAAAATAAGGAATGATTTATATGTTTTTTATTCTGGATTTATGAAATAATATATGAAAATTTTAATGGATTTCCTAATTCGACAATTATTTGATAACATTAAATGCATGTTCCGACTGGTGAAATTTCCCATGACCACTTATTAAATTGGATCTAAACTAAAATACGATGTATTTTGTCTAGAAATACAATCAAAAAAGGGACATAGTATATGTGACAATCAATCAAGGCACAAGTAATAATAATATAAAAAAATCATATAAATTTCCAAAAATTATAAACATTAAAAAATGTGTCTGAAATTATATTTACAGGAATAATCTAATTAACATAAGTCAATAGCCCTCATTTTAATATCCATGCTTCAATTTAATCTTTAAATTCAATATTTTACAAATTCAATTTCATTATAATTGAAATCCAAAACAAGGTTTCATTTTATCCATTGGAAAATCATTTCTCTTGAATTATTTATTTAAATCATATTCAAAACATGGGAATGAAATTTCAATTTCAATCTCTAAACATATTTTCAAAAAATATTGATGAAAAGTTAAAATATAAATATAAAATTGAAATACCATTCAGAATTTATCATATTCCTCAGACCTCATTCAATTTAGCGGTGTAATCTTCCCATCATGGTCCAAAAACAATATTCAAAAATAAAAGTCATGAATAAATCAAATAAATCCATAAACTATCAAACAATTTGGGATTAAAGCTGGTATAAATCCTAAAAAAGAAATGGACATATATATTCCTATAATTTTAAGGAATGGGATAAGCCTTTGTATAATCCCCCAAGTGGGAAATAAATTTTTAGTACCCCTATAATGAAGTACCAGAATTTATCCAATGTCATTTGGTGGATGAATCCAATTTATTTTGTACCACAACATGTGGATTTTTGTATCTTGTGCTTCATTCATCCTGGTGAATAATAATCCATGGATAGAGTATACCATATCATTCAACATCAAAATTACATATATATCAAATGGAAAGGGTATTATTATGTACAAATCACCCTCCTTGGTTGCTAATTCTGTACCTCCCCCTCTCTTATTGTTTTTCCTTCACAGAAGTTGTATGAATTGATTAATCAATGTGAGATTATGGATGTATTTTTACTTGAATAAATTTTATATTTTTATTTTTAAAAATTATATCCTCCCTTTAAATTTCAGGAAACTCTTTTTTGATTTCCATATTATCAGCACCTTGTGTTATTGTATGGGTATCCTCCAATGTATGTTTATTACAATTATAGAGCTTACAATGTTCCACAATTGGATTGTATTCATTTTCTTCATATTCCACCAAGAAATGGACATAATAGATGAAATATAGATACTATATAATGTAAGGATTGACACACAGTTCATATTGAAGAATATTCAAAAAAAATATTATTTCAAATAAATGTGATATGTCTGAGTATTTTTTTGATCAATTTCTCCATCAAAGTAATGTGCTTATTTAGGTTAGATATCAAATGATTGAAGAAGGTAGTTAGTCTCCACCATATTATCTAAAAAAATTCATTAGGACGGTTTCCTCATCTTCCATGATTATTACGACATATAATGGTATTGGTTCTTCTACATTGTATGGATCAAAGTGATTGAGTTTCTCCCCATACCCTTTATAGATATTATCCATGTGTAGTTGATATCCCCAACTTATCTCAGGTTGCAAGTTATCCTCATCATGAATCAATTTTAGACCATCATGGTTTATTTGAATTTGAATTCTCAAATGGTTTTCATATAGATTATCTTTAAGATGGGCATAAAAATCTTTGATTTCTTCAGTAAAATTTGAAAAATCTTATAGCACATCTGTATTGTTCAAAAATATTTGATAGTAGATTTTCAAATTAATCCACCATATATTCTAGATTTTGAAATGAAAATATAGCTTTATTTCCATTTATCATATGATTTTTAATTTTAATTAATTTGTTGAACTTTTTTATGAGATCTAACTCTTCATAATTTTGAAATATTTGATTTGAAACTGAGATTTATTGATCCATGAAATCAAAAAATCAACCATTGAAAGCATAAAGTATTTTTTGTGTTTTTTTTAAATTATTATATAAATAAAATCTATATAAATATTAAAATTTAAAATGGTTAAAAAATAATGATTAGATCCTTAGAAATGGTGATGGAAATGAACACACTTATGTCATTCACAATTAAAAAATAATATTAATTTTCATAGTGTTTTACAGCAGCTGACAAGGATCATCTAACTTGAAGAGTTTCTCAACTTTTTCTATCACATTGTCTAAATAACCAAAATCAATTATTTTTCCATTTATAATTTCTTTATGATATGAATTATAATTTTTAGGGGGTTTTAATAATTTTATAAATAATTAAATGATATAAAATAAAAGAATTTAAAATTACTTTCACTGTAAAACAATTAAATGAGTAGAAGAATAAAGAACATTGATTTAAGATCAGTATTTGATTTAGTCATTATTATTTTTAATTAGATTAATTTTATTTGTATAATACAAACATGATATCCAAATTTATTGTTACTATTTTTTATTAAAAACAATGGGGTCGTTTTAAATTCAAATACATCTCAAATCCACCTCCTCTGATTACCTTGTTTGGTGACACACATTAGTCTATGTTGTTCCAAATTTCATGACCTATCTCTATCAATTTTGATTCGTCTAATGAATTTCTTATGTATATAATGTTATGATACTTCAAATAAAGAGTGGGAAAATATTTTAAACTAAATAACATATATGTATTGAGCTTCATGTCATGAGGGACAATAACCACATTAGATATATTTTTTCTCGCCGATGCATGCTATACAAATATTTAAAAAATTTATTATAAAACTATAATAAATTCAAGAACAACATGACCACCGTTGCTCTAATCCCTGGCGTTAGCCTCTCATTGTTAGGTTAAGAGAACTCAGTGGTGAAAATATGGAAGAGAAGAATAATATAATAAATTAATTTAAAATAAAAAAAATGAATATTGGTGTATGAGGAAAATGAAATGAAGAGTAAAAAATAAAACGAATTGAGATATGAGAGAGAGATAATTAATCAAAATAGAATATGATTTAAATATGAAAAGAAAATGTATATATATATATATATAATTTGAAATAATAATAATAATAAATAAATGAATATTGAGAAGATACAAATAAAAAAATGTTGATGGGTGGAGAACTATTTTTAAAAAATGAAGGATTTTTATCTATAAAAATTACTAAAATTTAAAATATAATAAATGAAAAAAATTACAATAGAATATAATGATATTGTGAAAAATCTACACTTACATGGATGAGGATCCTCCAATAAGGGTTCAACCTGATTCCATTCAATTGTTGACTATCACATATTTTTATAGGTAGTGTTGAGGATCCTCAACCTTCCTATATTACCCAATAAATGAGGTTCATCTAGTTGAACATAAAAAAGTGAAAGTGTGAATTAAAACCCCCATACGAGGAAGGGTGTTTCAAGATTACTTGAGGACTTAGTCAATGTTGTTCATGAGGGGTGGCATGGTCCAAGGGGGTTTACATCGGTTCTTCCACATCGCTGGGTGCATGGGAGCAGCAGTGATAGAGTTAACATTTATGAACTATGTAATGTAGCTGCCTACCACAGGAGGTGGGCTAAGTGGATCCACAATGGAGAACATCTATTGGAGATAATCGTCTCCTCAAACTATCATAGTAGACATATGGGGCTTTATTGGACATTTAATTGTTCCAACCGAGAGTTAAATGTGTGTTAGTGGTTAATAGTGACTATGGTAATGATGGAGGATCTCTAGAAAAGGTTGAACAGAGCTCATCCAGTTGAGGCCTTGGGGGTTCGGGTGGAGTTGTGTTAGACATGGAGATCATAGAGTGCATTGATGTGGTTAATAATGGATCAAGTGACATCAGACACTGGCATGGCAACAGAGTGCAGAAGAGAATGGTTGAGCTATGTTGGCACATTAACCCACATCCTAATGGGAAGGCTTCTAGGGAGCATTCATATGATATGATATCAGATCACCAATCTAGAATTCAACAGAAGGTTAGGCTCTCAAATGATACTCACACACACATATATGCGTCCGCACATACATGCGGCACGCTCAAAGCCATTGGTCTCTCCCTACATAGATTTGGTTCACCACCCACATGTCACCACACACGAGAGTGATGCCCAATGTGATCACTACATGAGTAGGACCTCCCAATGTTGGCTTGTCCAGCGAGCTTCTTTATATTTTATTGAACTTCAATATATTTTGTTGAGGTTCATCTTGTTACTGTATAAATTTTTGAACAAACTAATTTGAAATATTATGAAATAATATAAATCAATATAAAGATATTAATCAAAAATTTAAATATTAATTGCAACTAAAAAATTATTTCTTTTAATCATTAAAATCTAGTTCTGTTCCTTTTAATATAGAATCCCAAATTTTAAAAAATTAATACGATTGATTAAATAATTTAATATAGACCTAAGAGTATTCAAATTTTATAAATAATATTCTTCCATTTTGTCTCACCTAGTCCCATAGATGAAGATATAATTATTGAGTGAGGCTCATAGAAGATATTTTTTTTGCATCATGGTTGTAAATGAATAGAGATATCTTTAGAAAAACTCTTTTTATAAAATATGTTGAAAGTAATTTCTTCTTTAAATACAAAAATATTTGACATAACAACAAGTTTAAGATAATTGATACACACAAAGGGGATGCTTCGTTCTTATCCAGTTTCATAAAAAATGTGGGAATATATTCAAATATTTCATGGTTGTATTACCATTAAAAGTTGAATGAAATCATTCAATTCGATAATTATTGATTTATTAAATAAATATAATACATTTCCATCCATTCATGATAATATGAAATTGGATTAAATTTGTCGATGTTATTTTAAATATGTAATTAGAATAAATGGTGTTCCACTTTTATTTTTTTTCAAACCAAGATCACATGTACACAAATAATTTACAAAATATGTTCACATGTAATTGGGTAATAAATTATATGATAGTATAACCATACATCCATAATATAATGAACAGACTGCATGAATGATTCAGATTATCATGGATATTATTTATTTTTGTTCAATTTATTATTATGGAATTCTATATCAATATATGACATTGGTTAAGAATTTTTATACTAATTTTTTTATTCTACTATATAGAAGAAAAAATTTAAATTATTATATTGAATGCATTCTCAGACTCCATATTATTTGGATGATGATAGAGATGGGAATTTTTTGGTACCGAAAATGGATGAGGAAATGGTTGAGAAGAATAATATGGTTCAAATTTACATAATGATATCTCGAAGAATGGAAAAAAATTTAGTAGATAAACAAAGTAAATATATTTCTCTTGAGAATAAAGATCATGTTTTTCCAGATGTTTCTCTATCATAATGTTTTAATCATTTTGGTAAAAAGAAATTATATTTCTATGATTCACAAAATAATATGGGATTTTGGAGAATATTCTATAATTTTCTTTCCATGTAGTTTTGAATCCTTTTTATGTGAGGATTATAACTTATTTCCTATTTCATCATTAAAAAACATTTTTCAGATGAATATTACGGTTTTATTCCATAAATATTTGTGTAAGAAGATGATATATCATATGAAAAATGAAGATTCATTACCATAGAGATAAAGTTATTCAGAATACAATAATTTAATTGGTCGAATTTTTTTGGAGAACCTATATGATTGAAGATGTAACGTGCGAATATGGAAACAATATGAAGGACAAGTATTCCCACTAGCTTATGTAATGTATAAATTTTTGCGGTCAAAATTTCAAATATAAGGGAAAATTGAAAAAACTATGTAATGATAAAATAAAATCAATTTTATGCATTATTAGTATTCATTATATATATTTTATAAATTTATATTCATTTTAATAATTTTTTGAAAATTTTTAGTCAAAAATGAAAACATTTACTTGTTAAAAATTTAGTTTTCATACATTTTATAGTATTATTTAAAATATTTATTTTTAAATGATTGGTTTAAAAATAGATAAAATAAATAAATTTTTATACTCATCATTTCATAATTATATCTCCCTGATTTTTCTATAATTTTCTAAAATGTTTTAATTTCTATTGAATAGTGAAAATTACTATTTTTTATTGGAAATGATAATTTAGATTAATTTATTAAAAATTATACATTATATAGTTGATTAGTTATAAAATATAATTAACTAATTTTTATTCAAAAAAATCTAATTAATTTTATTTTATTTAAAACTATCATGGATTTTGTTTAAAGAGTATTTATACTTAAAATGTTTCATTTTGTAATACAACTTTTTACAAATTTTTTTGGATTATTTATAAATTCCCTTATGAAACACCTATGAATAAAATTTTTCAAATTTATTCTATATTTTTAATATATATAATTAATATTATGTAATATGGATAATATTTTTTTTATTTATTAATATCTGTAACTGTGAAAATATGATACCAAAATTGAATAAAACATGTATTTAATGTGGTTAAAATAGAAGGGATAAAAAATTAAATGATCTAAAAACATTTGTAAATATAATTATATTTCCATATATCAGACCTATATATTAATATGTTCACGTAATCTAAATTTAGTGTCCTTTTTTAAGATAGTAAAATATTGTAATATTTTTAAAAATTCCCAGTGTGTTTTATCCCCCACTCCTAAAAGTACACTATCTATCCTCTCCTATCCACTGATAAATTAGATTTTGTGGCCGATACAAATAATATTCCTTTTTTCATCCCATCCCATGTCTTAGATGCCCTGAATTTTTCTTTATCAAAATGAGGAATTATTTACGTACAAACATAAAGGGGAATTATGATGGGGAGATAATGATCATAACATAGAAATTGATTACATAATAATCTACATCATCTATGTCATCTTAAAATTTTATTTATTAATAAGCATCGTATATTAAATATACATTTTATTTTTTATCTTAATGAAATAACCTGTATTCATCAATTTCATCCATTAACTATGAAATGAATCCATTGATTTTGTGTACAGATTAATATCACATCATGAACTGATATAATTATTCTCCCACAACCACCTCCCACATTTTATTATATTGATGAATTTTTTGTGTATATATTTATATATATGTTATTCATGACATATTTATCAATCTGTTATACACATATATCATCTTTTATTACCATTCCACCTATTGAAAAACGATAATCCATTCATGTGTACATGAGGAATCCAACCTCCAGAAGTGATGTGCTTTTTTTCACATGAAAACATCACAATGATGTCATATTTAAGGGTATATGAAAAAATAATAAGAATTGTTTTTTATGAAATTATCATTTTATAAAGATTAATTTATACATACAATATATTTCATTCTATTTGAAAAATAGATACACTACTTATTTTTATGTGGACTCTACATTCTCCATGATTGTAAGATAATTCAATTTTCATTACCATATTTATTTTCTAGATTAAATTGTATAAATAATGTATATATGTGATAATTATGGAATTATTATTACTCTTTAAAAGATTGGATAATGAACTCCATTAACAATTTCAACCTAGTGAAATAATATTATACATATGAACCAAATATCATCAAAACATAAAATGTGAATATAATTTTTTATTTAAATTTATTTATCATGGTAATATAAAATGTAAATAAATAATAAACATGAAAAGGTTGATTAAATTATTTAATAATTAACATATTTTTTTTGGAATTTGATGAATTTATGGAATAAGTCAGAATCAATGTAAGGGACTCCTTATTTTAAAATCGATGTATAAAATTTATGTAGACCTTAATTTCAATATCTTGTTCTTCCACGAACTCATTTTATTAAAATTACAATATTATGTAATTATATGGAATAAAATAAATTTTAGTGGACCTTTCTCTTAACTTTTTTACTTTAGTTTTCAAAATTGAAGATGAATATTTGTATGTATTTTATGTAGAACATTTTGACAAAACGAAAAATAGGAATGTTGTATTTTAATATACAAAACACTTTCAGTTCATACTGCTATCATAATTTTTATTTTTCTTGGATTCCATTATAATCATTAATATTTTCTATAATAATGAACCGTACATCCTGTTGTTTTGGGTATTTTCCAAGGGGATTTAAATTTAATGGTTGTTTCAATATTTTAATATATTATTCTTATCATGGGAAGGAATAATTTTATGGGTAATTATGTAAATTAAAGATGTAATATTTTATTATTATTTTATTGATCATTTTAATTGTTTTAAATGATGGGTTAGCATATTATATTTCATTATTATGGCTGATATCGATGTATACCCTGATGAAGGGAGATCCCAATACAACACTCCATCATATACTGTAAATGTATTGACTTAACCAGTCATGTTTCTCCAAGGAAAATGTTTGAATTTAATAGGTAGGTTATTACATTTGTAAATAGTATTATAATCATTATATGAAGATTATTTCCCATTATATATATATGATTTATCATGTGACAATAATTTTTTATGGATATCTTATGATTTCATAAGGTAAGAAAATGATATTACTATTGTGAAAGGTATATGCATCTTTTTAATGGAGAAATTTATAACATTGGTGTAATGTATAATATAGTTTTTCTATATATTTAAAAAATAATAATTTATTTTATTTATTTTATTTATTAGTATTTTTTAAAATTTTGTTGAATTTTTTGGCATATAATATTATTTTTTTTGTATGAAAATATAAATTATGAGTGGATTGTTATTTTTAGAAAGGAATGTTTTTGTGTGTATTGAAGGACTAATGTGTTTCATTATTTCTTTTTATATGTTACTTACTTTTTTTTGTGCTCATCCCAGATAGTCATTTTTTTTAAAATGATTTATAAATAATTAGGAACACGGATCGGGTCATGATGAATACATTGATGTGGTTTTATGAGAAATATAGTATTAATATTTTAATTTATTATTTTTGAAAATGGTATATGGAGTTGAGGTTTCAACATTATCAAGTACTATTTATTTTTGAAAGGTTAGTGGCCAAATTCACTTAAAGATATTCCTAAATGATATTTGTGAATAAATAAAAAAAATTAATATCTAATGAATCAATTTTACAGTCACTTCATTAATGATTGATAATATTATCTCTTTGGTGAGAGGTTTGTTATTTTCACATGAAATATGTGGTTTAATTATATATTCAAAAAAACAAGACCTGTAATAATGTGAGTGTAAATGGACAGAGTATCTACATATTTTTGAATTTTAGATCCTGTATACAATTTGTAAGGCTATCTATGATACAGATTCTCATAGTCATACGACATATGAACCATAAGAGCATAGTGAATTACATAAGAATGGATAATGGTTCCAAATGAAAATGTTGGCCAATTATGAGGTACATGATTTTAGGAAGTAGAGAATAATGTTGTATCCTCGATTGAAATTCACATGTTCTTTATTATTCCTTGATATGGTTGGAAGGGAGTAAAACCAATAGTGTTGTAACACCCCAGGTAAATAAAGAATATAAAATTATCATATTTATCCATATTTGTGAATAAAATATTAATATGACCTTAAATGGGACGCTATGCTCGATGGCGTACCCAACACGCAACAACTAGTTTCTTGGGAATCTTACGTTGCACTCTAATATTAAAATAATATTATTTTAAATGGTAGTTAACATGTAGTTGTTGTATTGGCAGGAATGGATATAAATAACTAAAATATGATTATATATGTTTTTTAATGTTTTTTCATTTATCCAATAAAAGATAAAGGCATAAAATACAGAAATAATTCGATTTTAGGCGTATATGCCCTAGTTTTCACTAAAGGTTCACTTATCACCTTTGGATGGAGAATCGTCATTAAATATAGTTTTTTTCACTATTATACATCCTTTTGGACCAAATAATACTCTTCTTAATAATTGGGACATCAAAATTTACTTTGTGTAAATTTTTGGTATCTTTCTGATAAAGATCATTTTTAATGAATAGTGTAAAATGTTGTATTTTAATTCAAAACCTCTTTTTAATCTAATTTGTTTATATGATTAGATTATCTTTTAAATTAGTATTAATGTGAAATTAGAATATATTTTTACCATTAAATCCAATAGTGATTGTTGGAATTAATTTCACTTTGAAATCAGACTTAAACTAGTGTTAATCTTTTGATACTTATTGTTTCATAAATACACGCTATTTCCTCTGACAGCGGGAATTAATTATTAAATAAACTAATGTGACTTATATGTTTTTAATTTTGTAAAATAGACTTCATTTTTGAATTTGTAATATCAAATATAGCTTAGGGTAAATTTTTTGGATTTTTCTGAAAAACATCAATTTTTGATGAATAGTGAAACCACTAAGTGGTACTTATAAAAACTGTTTTTTCCGTTTAAATGACATTTTGCCATCTTTGTGTTTTTAATTTCAAAAATCCAACATACATGGTTGTAATTAAGAAGTAAAATGTGGTTCAACAGGATAAAAATAATATTTTGGTGAATAGTAACTTATTAAGTTTTTAATCGCGATTAGAGGTAATTAGTGTAGTTTATTGTAAAAATAATGTTTTAATAATATGAAATGAACATGAAACATGTCCTAAACTCATTTGATGTGTCATGGCCGACCAAGGAAACCCATGGGTCATCTTGGGGACCCCATCAAGCCACTTTGGTTGGAAAATGACATTAATATCTTTTTATTTAAAGTTTAAGTAAAAATGAGACAAACATGAAATGTTTTACTAAAACAATTTTTACATGGGGTTATACAAATCAGATTTTTGACTATAAATATTTATTGGAAATATAAAAAATATTTCCTACATCATAGTATTTTTTTATAATTTTTATACATTATATAAAATAAATTATTTATGACATCATAATGATGTAGCGATGACTTCATTATTTAACGATTTAAATAAAATAGAATGATAATGTAATATATAAGACCTACACATGTCCAAATCCTATTGTATTAGTGGATTTAGAAAACTTATCACCTTAGCCTCGAAATACATCAATGTGGGACCTTTAACATCCGAAACTCTTTTGAAAATAAAGTAACATTTTGTAACTTTACAAGGGTGTCCCTCCTCTCCTCTTATAAAAGGTCCCCACCTCTACCTCCTTACCCACACTCCCAAAGCCTTTGGATAGGCCAAAATCTGCCCATTTTGTCTCTCAAATAACCTATATTACTCATTGAAGCCTCACTTTGGGCATTAGTCTTCCCAATGAAGCCTTTGACCTCAAACCAAAGGGAGTTACCCGATTTTAAGGTAATGTCTTCACTTGAGTACTTTTGTTTTATTTTGCTTCTCCAACCCCCTAAACTCTTTTTATTCATTTCTTTTGTAACAGATCCATTATAATAAATATATTAGGATGTTGTTATAAAAAGTATTAGAGCTACACATTCACACACCTATATCTAATGGTTAAAGAACATACTGTTTCCGTGGATAGAGAATTTCGGCCTCCCGAAACGATGATTGTTCAACATTCTTTTAACACCTTCAAAGGTGGCCATTAAGATGACACTATATTTATATATGATATATAATATGTTTATGATTTTCTTAATCATCTGTATTTTTCATTTTGGTAATACCTTTATGGTTTCCATTATGGGTAAACGCGATATCATCATTTAAGGAAGTGCGGGCTACCTCCCCCTCAAAGTGATTTGATTCGTTAATACCATATATGGTACGTATAAAGGATAAATTTGATGATATTATATATGATACCATACTGGAATTAAAATACTATTATATATCATTATGTTTCAATTTCATTAAATATGAAATAGAAATGGAAATAGCGTTCATGCGTACGTACTGCTTACCGTCTCCATGAACGGTACATTTCATTTCTTATCTCAAAATGCAATGTAATTATATAAGTACATATATATAATGGATATATATGTAATATATTACATAAAAATTATGTATATCATTCTGGAATTATAAAATATATATATCTCTCTGATTTTGTTTTAATTCCATTAATATGACAAAAATGAAAGTAGCGTTCATGCGTACGTACGGCCTACCGTCTCCATGAACGGTGCTTTTCATTTTTTATCTCCAAATGATATGGAATAGTATGAAATGAATATTTACTGGATATATATGATATTTTAATCATTAATAATATTCTGGAAATTATTTACTTATAACTAATGGGCAATCTTTTTTCAAACAAGTTCATTTTTTACTCATGAACCAAACATCGGCAAAAACATATGATATGAACTAACATTTTTAAAAAATTATTATAACATTATAATATGTGATATGAACTGAATAATAATATCTAAAAGAGGTATTTATGAAATTATTAATTGACCAATGTTTATTATTCAGGAATATAATGAAACGAACAATACAAGTTGGACTTGAGGTAAGGGATCTTACTCCTCTCTTTCTTTTTAAGTACACTCTTTTATGTCATTCCTTCTAAAGCTCATCTTTCTTGTGATTGGGATGTACTTTTATATTAATCTTACTGTAATTTATATGTACATATGATGAGAGACCCTATTCTCTCTCATCAAACCATTTTGGATGTTTTGAGTGGCGCCGTTAGGCTGCCGAATTTTCGTAAGAGATCTATCCTCTCTCTTTCTTTTTAAGTACTCTCCTTTATGTCACTTCTTTTAAGCTCCTCTTTGTTATGTTGGGGGATTTTATTTTATATTCCTCATTCTGTAAACATTATGATTATGTGATGAGAGACCCTATTTCCTCTCATCAATCCATTTTGGATGTTTTATGTGGCGTCGTTAGGCTGCCGAGTTTTCGTAAGAGATTTTTCATCTCACTTTTATTCCCGTGAGATTTATTCTACTTTTTCCACAATTTCCTTCGAGTGGTTTATGTACTTCCCAATATTATACTCCTTTTGTAATATAATTCCATTTATGGGTATTTACATATACATTGTATGACACTTCTTCAATGGGGTGTACTTTTCGAAAATTACCCATGTCGGTAAGGGAACCATTCACCCTCCTCTTTTTAAAATACTTATTTTGTTATGTGTTTTAATTCACAAAAAATTATTTTGGGATATGTTATTATATATCCTTATTGATGTACATTTTATGTCCAAGTGATAAAATACCCTTTTTATCTCTCATCAATTCTTTTTCTGAATTTCGAAGTGACACCATTAGGCTGTCTAATTATTATAAGGGAATTTTCTAACCCAATTTCCATTCTTTGGGTTAATATCTTACTTTCAAATTATGTCATGATAATATTATGCCTTATCCTGTATTTTTTACTTCCTTTATGTGTACTTATAGTGAATACACATAATAGATCTATGTTATTTTAAAAATGATCTTTTTAAGGACTACTTCTCAAATTGAGGCATATTTGGCTTTATACACAACATTCATTTATACGGTGTATAATCCCCATTGACTTTTAAATTTATTTAAAATGAATCTTTTTTATACGAAGTGTTTTACTAAACGACAAAAAGGTAATGTTTTTCTTTCTTTACATATGCGGCGACAACGACTTCTCTGCCGCCGTGACCACTATTTCAGTTTTGCCTTCATCTACAAGCCATACCTTCTTTTTAAAAGAAAAATAAATACCATGTTTTACTTTTATTTTATTTTAGTATTGAAAATGGTTTTCATAATTTTTTATAACAATGTGTTGTATTGATATCTTGTTATTGAAAAGTCGAAATGTTATGTTTCCTTTATACATGTTTTATGTGATAAGATTATATTATGGTTCTTGAGCATTGTTGTGAAGACGGGTAGTTTCGTGATAAACTAAGGGCGGGTGAGCCCGATATATCTCTCCAATGCATTGGGTAACGCGAAGGAGTGAAACGTTAAGGTTTCTCCAAAGAGATTTAGGGAATATACTATGATGGGTATTCCAAACGTAACCAAGAGGGTTACTCCCTACGTAATAATGTTATGAATGCCTAATGTTACCTTTATGTCTTATGTTTTCTATGATTTATTCATGGTTTGATGAGGTATGTTATAGTGCCTATGTTTTATGGGTAAAGTATGATTTCATTCTTATGTATATATGAACTCATGTTTCCTTTCCATATTTTTATAACCCTTACTGAGATTTTAATGCTCATCCCATTTTTTTGAAATGTTTTTCACAGGTTAAGGGAAAGGTACATGATGTGATTATAGTGTCAAGGATGTGTCAATAAAGAATCCATGTATTATATTCAATATTTTTCCATTGATGTGAATAATGAATACTGTCTTTTATATAACCACTTTTTTTAAATGTGGAATGTAATGCATGTTTCATGATCTAATTCTCTAAAACTCTATACCTGAAAAGATTCTCACTGTGTAATCTTGTAATAACTCATGATTAAGTAAGGTTTAAGGCTGGGGCCTTATAGTTGGTATCTGAGGTCGGTTTAGATAACTTTAGATGTTATGGTATTTTGTAAGCATAAGTGACATTACAATAATTGTTAGGATTTCAGAAAGAGTCCTAGTTTTAGATAAAGTGAATAAGTAAGTATATCTTAGTGTTTACCTTCCTCATTAGTACAAGATGGTTTTATTGATATACTCACACTGACATTTCTGTTTTTAGTGAATGGATGGATCTAGCAGGCACCAAAGAGACAACAGGTTTGAAGGAAACTGTGGTGGTTCTATGATTAAGATACTAGATAAAATGGGGGACTCAATGAGGAAACTCATGGTTGTTCTAAACCAACTATCAAGGAGTCATGATCAACCACTTGAACCTTGGTATGATCTTTAATGTATCATGTACGAGATGACCAATCCATGTGCAGGTTCAGGTAGTAATTATAAAGGTAACCATTAGAGTTTATATGATCCTTACTTTTGAGGTAATTATGGGTTATTATATGATATGCTGGAAAATGAAAGGCATGCGATAAACTTGAGGTTAAAATATGTTATGATCATTTTTGACGACTTTACCTCTTTTTGGGGAATGATTTAAGAATTATATAGTTTTGAAAAAAGGACAACATGCAGACCGTGTGACAACCCGTCGCGTCGGACAAAGCTGCGAGAATCGAACCCACAACCAATGTGTGATTGGTATTTAACGCCTACCACTGGACTACGTGAAGTCCCTGGTTAGTTTGACCGATTATTTTTAGTTAAATGATTTTATGAATTAAGAGTAATTTTATTTTGGATTCTTTATGAAAATTATTAACCTATCATGGAGGATATGTGATTAGGTTAATTACTTTTCAATACGAGACTTTAGGAGCAACTGATATTGTTTGGAGATAAATGTTACGATTTAACTTGGAAGACTATGTGGATGAATCCTTCAAATATTTTTTTTTCAATATTATATTGGTTTACATTGAATAATTTTATGGACAAATTGTTTATCGGATGTTCCTCGTTGAACTTTGGGTTTTTTTGGACAAATTTTGAGATTAAGAATAGATTTTCTTTTTATAAAGGGTTATTTTTTTTGGATAATCTGACCTTGTACTAACCTTTCTAGTTTTGGTTTTGGTTAAAGCCTAAATACATGGGATGTATATTTTTCTTTTTTGTGGATTAGGTTATTCTCTAGAAGTTCATTATAGTACTCTTAATGCGAACAAGTCTCCCTAAATACTCGTCTTTTGGAAAAAATATGAGTTTGATTAAGGAATCTACTAAAAGTTGAAAGTCAACATGATAAGTGATTATGTTTCCTTATTAATAAATTCCTCAATAAAAAAGTAATTTAAAACCAAAATGTTGTCTATTAACTTTTCCTACTGGGGAACCCAACACCGTTTAACCCATCGCAAGTTTGTGATTTTCTTATTGTTAACTTTCTCCTAAACATGTTTTCTATCCCTCTCCATCAGAACATGACCCTATGTTTTCTCCTCCATGTCCATGTTTTCCTACATGGAGTCCTAGTATGGGTTAACTCGGGTGACCTCTGTACTTATCTTTCTTTATTTTAAATTGATTGTTTTACCAACTCTTGTTCTGATGTGGGACTTTCAAGGATGTTTCCAAACGCAATTTTAAAATTACGAGGACACAATTCCCAAAAGGGGGGAAGGATGTAACACCCCAGGTAAATAAAGAATATGACATTTTCATTTTTATCCATATTTGTGAATAAAATATTAATATGAATTTCAGGGGACGCTATGCTCGATGGCGTACCCAACACGCAACAACGAGTTTCTTGGGACTCTTACGTTGCACTCTAATAATAAAATAATATTATTTTAAATGGCAGTTAACATGTAGCTTTTTTATTGGCAAGAATGGATATAAATAAGTAAAATATGATTATATATGTTTTTTAATGTTTTTTCATTTATCCAATAAAAGATAATGTCATAAAATACAAAAATAATTCGATTTTAGGCGTATATGCCCTAGTTTTCACTAAAGGTTCACTTGTCACCTTTTGATTGAGAACCATCACTAAATATAGATTTGATCACTCTTATAAATCCTTTTGGACCAAATAAAACTCTTCTTAAGAATTGGGACATCAAAATTTACTTAGTGTAATGTTTTGGTATATTTCTGATAATGTTCATTTTTAATGAATAGTGTAAAATGTTGTATTTTAATTCAAAACATCTTTTTAATCTAATTTATTTATATGATTAGATTATCTCTTGAATTGGTTTTAAAGTTAAATTAGAATATATTTGTACCATTAAATCCAATAGTGGTCGTTGGAATTAATTTCACTTTGAAATCAGACTTAAACCAGTGTTAATCTTTTGATACTTATTTTTTCATAAAAACACGTTATTTGCTCTTACAGCGAGAATTAATTATTAAATTAATTAATGTGACATATATGTTTTGAATTTTTTAAAATATACTTCATTTTTGAATTTGTAATATCTAATATAGCTTAGGGTTAATTTTTGGGATTTTACTGAGAAACATTCAATTTTTGATGAATAGTGAAACCACTAAGTAGTACTTATAAAAACTGATTTTTCCGTTTAAATGAAATTTTTCCATCTTTGTGTTTTCAATTTCAAAAATCCGACATACATGTTTGTCATTAAGAAGTAAAATGCGTTTCAATGGGATAAAAATAATTTTTTGGTGAATAGTAACTTATTAATTTTTTAATCGCGATTAGAGGTAATTAGTGTAGTTTAAGGTAAAAATAATATTTTAATAATATGAAATGAACATGACACATTTCCTAACCACATTGGATGTGGTATGGCCGACCAAGAAAACCCATGGGTCAACTTGGGGACCCCATGAAGCCACTTTGGTTGGAAAATGACATTAATATCATTTTATTTAAAGTTAAAGAAAAAATGAGACAAACATGAAATGTTTTACTAAAACAATTTGTACATGGGGTTATAAAAATAAGATTTTTGAATATAAATATTCATTGAAAAGATAAAAAGATTTCCAACATCATAGTATTTGTTTTATAATTTTTAGACATTAAATAAAATAAATTATTTATTACATCATGATGATGCAGCGATGACCTCGTTATTTAATGATTTAAATAAAATGGAATGATAATGTAATATCTAAGACCTACACATGTCCAAAACATATTGGATTAGTGTATTTATAACCCTTATCACCTTATACTCGACATACCTCAATGTGGGACCTTTAAAATCCGAAATGCTTTTGAAAATAAAGTAAAATTTTGTAACTTTACAACAGTGCCCCTCCTCTCCTCTTATAAAAGGTCCCCACCTCTACCTCCTTACCCACACACCCAAAGCCTTTGTCTCGGCCAAACTCTGCCCATTTTGTCTCACCACTTCCCTGTCTTAATCCTTGAAGCCTCACTTTGGGCATAAGTCTTCCCAAGGAAGCCTTTTAGCTCAAACCAATGGGAGTTACCCTATTTTAAAGTAATTTCTTCACATGAGTACTTTTGTTTTATTTTGCTTCTCCAACCCCCTAAACTCTTTTTATTCATTTCTTTTGTAACAAATCAAGTATAATAAATATACTAGGAATTTTTTATAAGATTTATTCTAGATACCCTTTTACACACCTACATCTAATGGTTAAAGAACATACTATTTCCGTGGATAGAGAATTTCGGCCTCCCGAAACCATGATTGTTCAACATTATTTTAACACCTTCAAAGGTGGCCATTAAGATGACAATATATTTATATATTATATATAATATGTTTATTATTTTATTAAGGATCTGTATTTTTCATTTTGGGCATACCTTTATGGATTCCATTATGGGTAAACACGATATCTTCATTTAAGGAAGTGCGGACTACCGCCCCCTCAAAGTGATTTGATTCGTTAATACCATATGTGGTACGTATAAAGGATATATTTGATGATATTATATATGATACCATACTAGAATTAAAATACTATTATGTATCATTATGTTTTAATTCTATTTAATATTAAATAGAAATGGAAGTAGCGTTCATTCGTACGCACGGCTTACCTTCTCCATGAACGGTACATTTAATTTCTTATCTCAAAATGTTATGTAATACTATAAGTACATATATATAATGGATATATATATAATATTTTACATCAAAATTATGGATATAATTCTGGAATTATAACATATATATATCTCTCCCATTTTGTTTTAATTCCATTAATATGACAAAAAAGGAAAGTAGCGTTCAAGCGTACGTACGGCCTACCGTCTTCATGAATGGTGCTTTTCATTTTTTATCTCCAAATGATATGGAATAGTATTAAATGAATATTTACTGGATATATATTATATTTTAATCATTAATACTATTCTGGAAATTATTTACTTATAACTACATGGGCAATCTTTTTTCAAACAAGTTCATTTTTGACTCATGTACCAAACATCGCAAAAAACGTTTGATATGAACTAACATTATTAAACAATTATTATAACATTATAATATGTGATATTAACTGAATAATAATCTCTAAAGGAGGTACTTAGGAAATTATTAATTGATCAAAGTTTATTATTAAGGAATATAAAGAAACGAATAAGAAAAGTTGGACTTGAGGTAAAGGATCATACTCCTCTCTTTCTTTTTAAGTACACTCTTTTATGTCATTCCTTATAAAGCTCATCTTTCATGTGATTGGGATGTTCTTTTATATTAATCTTACTGTAATGTTTATGTACTAATGATGAGAGACCTTATTCTCTCTCATTAATCCATTTTGGATGTTTTGAGTGGCGCCGTTAGGCTGCCGAATTTTCCTAAGAGATCTAACCTCTCTCTTTCTTTTTAAGTACTCTCCTTTATGTCACTTCTTTCAGACTCCTATTTGTTATGTTGAGGGATGTTTTTTTATATTCCAATTTATGTAAACATTATTTTTATGTGATGAGAGACCCTATTTCCTCTCATCAATCCATTTTGGATGTTTTAAGTGGCGTTGTTAGGCTGCCGAGTTTTCGTAAGAGATTTTTCATCTCACTTTTATTCTCGTGAGATTTATGCTACATTTTCCACAATTTCTTTTGAGTGGTTTATGTACTCCCCATTATTACACTTATTTTCTAATATAATTCCATTTATCGGTATTTACATATACATTTTATGACACTTCTTCAATGGGGTGTACTTTTCGAAAGTTACCCATGTCGGTAAGGGAACCTTTCACCCTCTTCTTTTTAGAAGACTTATTTTGTTATGTCTTTTAATTCACATAATATTTTTTTTGGGATATGTTCTTATATTTCCTTATTGATGTAAATTTTATCTCCAAGTGATGAGATACCCTTTTTATCTCTCATCAACTCTTTTTCTGAATTTTGAAGTGACGCCGTTAGGCTGTCTAATTATTGTAAGGGAATTTCTTATCCCAATTTCCATTCTTTGGGTTAATATATTAATTTCAAATTATGTCATGATATTATTATTTCCTATCCTGTATTTTTTTCTTTATTTATGTGTACTTATAGTGAATACACATAATAGATCTATGTTATTTTAAAAATGATCTTTTTAAGGACTTCGTCTCAAATTGAGGCATATTTGGCTTTATACACAACTATTTTTATACGGTGTATAAACCCCTTTGAATTTTACATTTATTTAAAAGTAATCTTTTTTATACGAAGTGTTTTACTAAACGACAAAAAGGGAATGTTTTTCTTTCTGTACATATGCGGCGAAAACGACTTCTCCGCCGCCGTGACCACTATTTGAGTTTCGGCTTCCTCTACAAGTCGTACCTTCTTTTTAAAAGAAAATTAAATGCCATGTTTTACATTTCCTTTATTTTGGTATTGAAAATGGTTTTCATAATGTATTGATATCAATGTGTTGTATTGATATCTTGTTATTGAAAGGTGGAAATGTTATGTTTCCTTTATGCCTGTTTTATGTGATAAGATTATATTATGGTTCTTGAGCATTGTTGTGAAGACGGGTGGTTCCATGATAAACTATGGGAGGGTGAGCCCGATATAGCTCTCCAATGCATTGGGTAACGCGAAGGAGTGAAACGTTAAGGTTTCTCCGAAGAGATTTAGGGAATATAATATGATGGGTATTTCAATCGTAACTAAGAGGGTTACTCCCTACGTAAGAATGTTATGATTGGCTAATGTTACCTTAATGTCTTATGTTTTCTATGATTTATTCATGGTTTGATGAGGTATGTTAAAGTGCCTATGTTTTATGGGTAAAGTATGATTTCATTCTTATGTATATATGAACTCATGTTTCCTTTCCATATTTTTATAACCCTTACTGAGCTTTTTATGCTCATCCCAAGTTTTTGAAATGTTTTTAACAGGTCAAGGGAAAGGTACATGATGTGATGATAATGTCAAGGATGTGTCAAGAAAGAATCCATGTTTTATTTTCAATATGTTTCCGTTGATGGGAAGAATGAATAATGTCTTTTATGTAACCACTTTTTTTAAATGTGGAATGTAATGCATGTTTCATGATCTAATTCTCTAAAACTCTAAACCTGAAAAGATCCTCAATGTGTAATCTTGTAATACCTCAAGATTAAGTAAGGTTTAAGGCTGGGGCCTTTTAAGTGTGTTGTGATTTGAGAATAGATGGTTAGTGATGACCTAATTCCCATCTAATCATCAGATTACAATGTTATGGTCTTAATGCAAGTGATACTTTTTTTCCAGAATTCTAGGGTGTAATATATGAAGATAAACTAATAGAGATCTTTGTGTGTGGCTCATATGAGAGAAAAAAAGTGGTACCATGAATTCATGTAGCATTCCAGCTGCTCAAGGATAATGTGGGTCGTTATTGAAAATAATTCATAAATCTTTAACTAATATAAGATAAGTTATAGAACTAAAATCCAAGGGATTTTGATAATCCAAATCTAGTTTCCATGATAAAATGGAACTACATAGAAAATGATTTTATAAACATAGTATATCACCATAGACATGGACACATAAAATGTGACAATAGTTACTAATTGTGGTTAAATATAGTATGGAACTTATTGGAAAGGTAGTATCGATGAGGATATATCTACAGTTTATAAATATCCTTGTAGGTCTATATCACTATTTCAAAATATGGAAATAAGGTAATTTATACGTCTCGTAGTCATTGTTATTCCTTCTACATTTCAAATTTCTTACATCTATAACCACAATAAATGACCATAAAAATCACTCTATATCATCAATGGATTCCATGGATATAGGTCTGTATCAATGGTAGCAATCATGAAAATAGATCTATATCTATAGTTCAAACCATCTTAAAAAAATGATAACCACAACTTGTAACTATTGATGTAGACATATTTTCACATATTAAACCATGAATATATACATTTTTCAATGGTTCCAAACCAATGACATATCAATATACCCTAGTTTTAATTATTATTAGCAACTCATCCACTCTAGAAAAACACACAATCTCACTATAGAAATAGTAAAATATAATAAAAAATTAATAAATTTCAAAACACGGTGACCGTAATAAAATTAAATCAAAACAAAATTCAACCAATAAGACATGAAGATTATTTAGATCTAAAATGATTCCAAATAACAGTGTCCTTAGAACCATCACAAACAACATCCTCATATCCAACCAAAACACCATAATCACCACCTTCTCACTCACAAAGACTATCATCATCATCACGAACAAGGGCATGGGAATTGATATCCAAATCGTTATCAAAATATTAATATATAGAAGAATAATTATAATAATTTAAAAAACACATTATAAGCAAATAATAATTAAATAATACAATAGACAATGATTTATTTGAATATGAATAAGCAGTTATAGCATTCATGAAATGTACATGTATCATCTATTGTTAAAAAATATATATCTATCTTTTGGTATTTTTTTTAGTATACTTTTAATTTTGGAAGTCATTTTTTCCTCTATTTCAATTCATGAACCAGTAATTGATGAAAATATTTTGGAAGACCATTATCGAGATGGTGAAATGTTCTTCCCAGGTTGACAACACACCCTTCCATGTTTTTTGTTTCCCTATACATTAGGAAAATTATCATTTAGGAAAAATTATTAGGTAATTTTTTTGAAATTCATAATAAAAATTGATGAAGACATAAAAAAATTAAAATTATAAAAAAGAAAATAATTAAATTCAATCAATATAATTGAAATTGAAATATATATACAACCATCTACTATGTTTTGGTCTTTATCTAAATACTTGATTTTAATTTTTAATATTTTACAAAAAATCTAGATTAATGAACATGACCATATTCATTATAATATAATTTTATATTAAAATATAAAAAATAAAAAAATTATTATATATATACCAATTAAATTATTGTTACTATATTTATGAAAACACTTAGATAATGGTGTAAATATATAGGATATATATTTTGGTATATGGTCAAATCATATAAAAAAATATATGTTTATCTAAAAAAATAATATATCACTTGAATGAAAAAAAACTGAATGAAAAATGTTTTATAAAATATTATAAAAATCAATGTTAAATATATAACACCAAACTATGATAAATGAAATTTTATTGAACAGAATCAAAAATATTTTAATAAAAACAGCTAAAAATTCAAAACTATTAATTTTTAATTATAACATGAAAAATTAAAATGATTGAAAAAACCAGACTAAATTAATGAGAAATAATTTAAATAGTATATTTTTTTGGAATAGGAAAAATAAAAAAAAAATCAAAATGGTAAGAACATAATGATATCAAACCAAAATGGTGTTCTCCGATTTGAATAATCTATTCAAAAATTAAATTAATATGAAATGAATAACCTTGATCAAAATTATATTAATATGGATAATCTCAAACATTCATAAACCACATTTATCCAATCCAATATTAATCTATTAATATTTAATTTTATCAATTTTAAATAATTCTAATGGAACAAAATCAATATAAAAACTAGTAAAATGAAATAGTAAATATTAATAATAATAAAAATCATTTAAAAAAATAGAACCCAAAATAGCCACTTATAAACTAAACAATTAAAATAAAATATGAACTAGAATGGAAATTAATCAAACTAAACCGAATAGTAAATTTTATTATCATTCATGATTGAATAAAAAATAATAATAACATGACCAAATAAAATTGACTTTGTTATAACTAAAATAAATTAACCAAAACTCAAAGAAAATGTATTTTATTAAACTAATATTAACCACTAATTAATCAAAGACAATAATATTAACCATAATTTGATGAAATATAACAATATAAAATTGAATAAATATAAATTAAAACACAATTATCATAAAAAATGAATGAATCCTAATTTGAAAAGGTCAAAACATACTTATCTTAACATTATAAAATCAAATGAAATTAACAATAAAATAATAAATTAAAACATTGGATCATTTTACAGAAAATGAAATAAGATAATAATACTCTATATCACATTAGTAAAACCAAATATACTTCAACCGAATCGACTTGAGCTACAAACCAAAAAACATATCAAATTAAAATATTGACAAACAAAATATATTAGAATAAAATTTAATCATACCAATGTTAAAAAATATATAATTTAATATAAACATATCTAAATATAAGTGAAAAAAATGAAATATAATAATTTATCACCATAAAAAATAACTGGAAATGAAAAATGTCTTATTCTATACTAACTAAAAATAACATAATTTGAACCATTTGTAAATAATAGACCAATAATCTAAATAATTGATTGGAAATAAATAGACTATAATTTATCTGAACAAAATAAATAGACGAGAACCAAAATGAATTGATTCTAATTGACATAAATGAAATAAAATTGAATTAGAAAATCAATCCAATCATTTTCAATGATTTCATAATTATAAATTATAAGAAAATTTAATGATAAAAATTGAAAAAAATTTATTTAATCCAACCAATAAAAACCACAAAATTAAACAATATTTTTGAATAAACTTATTTAAATAAAACTTAGATGAAATAAATCCAATTATATAGATCTAAATCAAGGAAAATGATTACATTTTACATAATATATAAAAAATTGATCAAAAAATTCTATTTCAAAACCACATTGCACCAAATTAAATCATATTGTAATGATGAGATATAATAATAGAACTAAAATAAATGTAATAAAAACAAATTGGATATAAGAAACACTAAATTGAATTAAATTATAACAAAATAGATCTAATTGTTATATATTCTAGAACATTAACATTTTATATCATAAATTTATTTATTCAATTTAATATTTATGGTTATATGTCTTTTAATTCATTAATTGGTTTTATGATTCAAATAGTTTCAATGTTTTAAGAGTTTATATCAAAATATTCTTCATTGATATAGTTTTTTTAATATACTCAATAATATTATGCATTTCATATACACACACATTAAAATTTAAACCATGAATTCTTAAGAAGTCATGGTATTTGGTGATATAGCCCATATCATCATTTTGGGTATTATTTATTAAAAAGCTATGTATGCGGTAAATGTTTTTGTTCAATAAATTTTTTTTGGGACTAGTTATATCTGAATTAAATTTTTTAAAATTATATGTTCCTTGCTGATTACAACCCATCCATTTTATTTTCCTCTAGTTATTTGTGAAATTTCCATGTAATATACAAAATTTCAACTATTTTGTACTAATAAATATTGATATAAATTTTTTAAACAATAATGAATTTATTAATCACATCATTTGAAAACCCTTATCCTTCCAAGACATTGTTTTTATTAATGTTATACTATTTTTTTCAATATTCTATTTTTATTTTTTATGAAATTTTATACCTTTATAACGATTTAAAAAATGATTTATCAACAATATTGATTTCATTAACGGAACGAGGTGCCTCTTTACTTTATTCACAAAAATGTGAAGGGAATAATTGTTTTAATGTGTATGGAATAAACTATATTACCCACCAACATTACCATAGTTTTCCTTAATTTTTTTTGGGTTTCCATCTTTTTCATAGTGAATTTTTCTTCAACAATATTTTATTAATTTTTTATACAAAATAAATTTTTATATTTTGAAGGATTTTTTTTTTTCAAAAATGCATTTATTTATTCAAAAATTATTTATATTGAACCATGTAAATTCCCATTAATAATATGGGATACATAAAAATATTATATCTTTACCTCTTATATATATAACATTTTCACACGCCATTGCATTGAAGCGGTAATTCGTTCTTTATGTCACTTATCAAATACTTTCAATTGAAATCTATTTTAACCATAATATGAGCTAATAATTTGCATCCCATTTTCATTCCATGTATAATTATTAGGTTTCTTCATTCTTATTAATTTAATTATGTGGAAAGCATATGACAGTCGATGAAATCAATGTGATGGGTAGTCTAATAAATATATATCCCTCAATTGCATTCGGTAATTTTTTAGTCTCATGAGATTTCAAAAATGGGTGTAGGGTGATAAAATAATCTATTATAGAGCTCTATCCACCATGTTATGCTTTCTAAAATTTTTTCATTGACATATGTTTATGCCATATTTTATCTTATTTACACATTTATATTTAATCCATGATATATGGATACCATTTTCCACATGTTATGTTTCCATGTGACAAGTTATGTGCATTATCATTTATGACATCATGTTATTCATTTTACCCACATTTTATGCTTTTATGAATGTTTATACCCATACTGTGTTTTTAGCTCCCCAAATTATATATGTATTCCCCAATTAATCCAATAATGTTTTATAATCTCAAATGGATTTTAGGAGCTGTCTATGGAGAATAAAATCATTATACCATGTAATAGTTTCATTTTATAAATTATGAACATAGTATTCAAAAGTCATTAGGCCATTATGATCATTGTATTATATTAATGTATGTTTATGTTTGGATATTATGCATTCATATTTTTTAAATGATTTGGATTCTAAAAAGTGAAACTAAACCACAAATAATTTTTGAATCTTAGGGTCTCATCTATATCCATATGATATTCCTGATAAATTTATTATATGAAATCATTTTATTGAAATTATAGTTATTCAAATTTATCTTATAAACTCACTTTTCAAAAATGATAAACACAAAAAATGAAATAAAATAAGGGTGTATCAATTTCTTATGACCATTACATTCATCGTGGACCCAATAGTCAAGAACGTTGGTTTGGGTTCTATGGTGACAGCAACACCGATCAATATCAATGAACACAATCCATCCTAATGTCATTATATCAATGGGTCACACTAAATGGTATCCTAGTTACATTTTATAGCGTAGGAACTCTGTTATGGGTCCGTGGTCTTATACATAGTCTTCCAACATCAAATGATGCACTAGGGTTTATTTGTCCGACAATATTACCATATGGGTAGCTTAACCTCAATAAATACATGTGGTACATAACACATGTAATAGTCAATGATATTAACCAAAACAAATATGTATCCTTAAGGTCTCATTAGGCCGGTCATATCAATCAATCTGATCTTGGTCTACCAGTAGTTGAGCTTTAGGGAATGGTAACATCAAACTACTCAGGCTCACTCACACTAGGTCAACATTATAATATTCCTAGGTCTATGGAATAAAGGTAAACCATTACATAAAATAATATACAAGTATTTATATGTCTTTATAATCCCATATTTTGTATGTTCAAGAAACCTAAAAAAGGCCCACTCTATTTGGTCAAACTCATTTTTTCTTATTTATGTCACACCCCTCATGAGGGGTTTATATATATCATGGTGTTTCTCAATCTAGTCCTCAACCATAAATTGTAGTGGAATAATGCTTTAGAAATATGATTGAAATTGAATATACATATTATTAAATGTTATCAAGGTACTCATCTAATTTATATGTATTTTCATAATTAAGTATCTAATAAAAATTATTTGTGTTCATTTATATAATGGAATCCTCCAATAGTGGAGCGTCTAAACATGAAATTTTTGGTAAAAAATTAACCATAAACATTATCTAATTTTATGATATACCACTTTATTGTAAATAGATGATTTTTTAAAATTAAAAATTCCCATAAAAGATTCCTAAATATATGAATTTTGCAACATGACTTATATAATATCACCTCACCAACCAATATCTTAAATCATTCAAATATATTAGAAATAATTAATTATAAAAAATATAAATATTTAAACATTTTAATTGCTACAAGAAACATTCAATAAAAAATTCTAGGGCCCTTCTACTGTATTGGTATTGAACCTAATATCACAAAAATCGTCTATATCAATCCATAGCCCTTTATTGAAAAATACATCAAAACTTGTGATGTATAATTAATTTAAAATATAATTAAATTAAATAATAAACCTTAGGGCATGTTCATGTTACCATGTTTAGTTGCTGTGTCAATAGATAGTTATGACCGAATATCATATCCTGGTTCCATATAAGTAGGTTGGACAAAATCATCGATATAATCATTTAAAATCACTACAATATGATATAACTATCAAAATGTATCTAATAAAAATAATTAAAATTAGATGGAAGATAATAACATCATTCAATATATGTTGGGATATTATTGAACTAATCTTTAATAACTGACAAATCACTGTAAAAACACACTAGATTTAAAGGATATCAATTCAAAAAGGGATCAATTCTTAATGTCACAAGATATGAAATGAATAATAAAGAGGGAGTACCCCCTTAAAATCATCATCGTGTATGAATGGTACTTTTTCCACCAATAAATATCTCATGCTTGCATGTGGGTTCATCATACAATTGGGATAATTGTTGAAACCACCATCCTCTCTTAGGGTACTCCATCAATCCTAGATGCCTCATAAGCCTTGTTTTGTGCCCACAAACTCCCATCATCCTAAATCCAAATTTAATATATCACTGGAAATTGAATGTAATATATGAACAGAGAATAATGTAATTTTTTACCACTGTCATTTATAATTATGGGTGAAGATGTTGGTTCTTCAAGTACTCTATTTGCCTCTAGAATATCAATAATGCCACATACCAACAAAATATTCATTTTTTATAAATTAAATGTGACACACTAATGTTTTTTAATTATTTTTATATATTTAAATACATTTGATTATAAATAAATTGAATCTTATATATAAAATGGATTCCTATTAAATTTTATTGACACTATTTTATTAATATACATAAAAATTGATCATTTTAATCCACAATGAAAGATATGATTAATGTCAATATGAAACATTTTTACATCTTGAAATTATTATTAAAATAATTAGAAATAACATGTGAATGTAGATGATTCAATTTAAATTTGGGATTTTAATATAAAAATATTCTAAATATGGGAATTAAAGGGACATAATGAAACTAGAGATCATGTAACTCTGGATCAATGATTTGAATTGATTTATATATTATGATTATTTTTCATAATTCATGTCACTAATAAAAAAATTGTGGATCAATTTTCCACAAAATGTATTTTTCAATATCTAAATAAATATAAAAATCATTTATGTAGGTTCTTAATAAATTTTACCTTCTATTATATTCTTTTATGTTTATAATCAAATATATTGTATTTTTTCATGTCTCATAAGAGTTAATAGCTCAAAAAAGTTAGTACATTTCTATAGAATGACATAGGGAAGTCCCATAGTAATTTATCTCTAGAAGGAATTAAAATTTAAATAACTAAATAAAATATTTAATTATGATGTTAATTTATTTATAAATGAGAAAAACCTATCATTCTCAACTATGGTATTTATTATAAACGACATAGATATCACACATCAATTTTCATCATGTAAATTCATTTTCTATCACAATATTGAATTACGTTATGTTCATTTAATGTTCAATAATATATATATATATATATAATAATATATTTAAGGAGTTAAGTGATCGGTATAATATTCCAAAATAAATTAAATTAAATTAATAACAGATAATATGATAGAATTGAATTGATCATAATCACCCTTATTTTTTAATTTTCATTAACCATTTTAATTATTTCCCATATATGTCATTTTAATTTAATTATATACCACACATTCACTATATTATAATAAATTCATTCTGAATCATATACACTATAATCATAGATTTATTAATTCTTTACGGACAAGTTATTATTATTATTTGTATCATTTTAATTTATGTTTTCTTATACTATGGTTATCCAATCCTTCTTTATAGATCAACCCTTAACCATGATGGCTCCTAAGTGTAAGGTGAAATATTTAGAAATATTTTTTAATGTTCTTTAATGATGACCAATGATTAAAATAATATCTACATGTATATTTTGTATTAATGAAAATTAAATGTTTCAATGGGCATGAAATGAAGAAGGAATACGAGTAATATGGTTATCATGTTGGGAGTATTTAGATACACTGAGTGAATTTGGTGTTTATTATTTTTCTCTAGTAGATCATAACAAATATAGAATCTTTATAACCCTGAATATAACATAACCGGATCAATGTAGTTATTGTAAAGTCATAAAAATATATATTTTTGATTTATTTAAAAAAATAGTGTGAACATAATGGGTCCTATTACGAGATATATTAGAGGAATTTAAAGGAATAATATATGGTAAATTTCTACAAAAATGAATGATTTCTTCCCATTTTATACCCTATATATGATATTGGTGGAATCCTTGAGAAATGTATTATTCTATTTCACCATAGGGATTATCCTGCACATTGAGATTAACCATTATAAATCATTTTTTGAAATTATGATTTTATATTCATTATTTTTTATTTTATTTATATATGAATTTTATTAGTAATAAAACATAGAATTATACATAATATAATAAATAATATATTTTAATTAATATGAAATATAAAACATTAAGTACCGTTAAATCAATACAAAATGTATTTATGGCCTTGTAGATTCCTTAATGATCATTCAGATAAAATGGATCTATGAATCTTTTTTCAGGTTCATTTTTTTAAAATTCATATTAAATAATTGATGATGCATTATAATGTAAATTAAAATGATTAAAAATGAACATAATTTAATTCTATCAAAATAATAGAAATTTAACTATACAAACAATCATCTATTGGGTTTTTATGTATATCAAAATACCATCTTTTAATTTTTTTTACAAAAAAATTATAGTAATGATCATGACTTTATATATTTAAATTTAATTATATATTAAAATATACAAAAAATTATTATTTGTGTCCCAATTAAGTAATAATTGCATTATTTATGAAAACACCAAGACAATGGTGTAAATTGATAAAATATATATTATATTATGTTTTAAAATTTTATAAATAATATATTTTTATCTAATAAATATGATATCAAAAGAATAATGCAAAATTGAAGGATAAATGTTTGAGGAAATATAATAAAAATAGATGTGATATATATAACACCAAACCAAGTTTAAATGAATTATATTTATCCAAAACAAACCTATTTTAATACATAACTCCTAAAAATTGAAAACAATTAATTTTTAATTATAACATGAAAAATTAAAATGATTGAAAAAACCAAACAAAATTAAAGAGAAATAACTTAATAAATAATCTTTTCATGCAATATAAAAATCCAAAAAATATCATAAGTAGAAGAAATGAATGATATCAAACCTACATGATGTACTCCTTTTTGAAAATTCTATTAACCAATTATATTAAAAATAAATGAATGACCATGATTTTATTTTTATTAAAATGGATTTTCTCAATCATTCAAAAACCACATTTAGCCATGATAATATAAATCTAAATTTTTTTATTTAAATCTATTTTAAAACAATTGAATCAAACAAAATCAATATAAACCCTATAAAAATTAAAAAGTAAAAAATTAATATAAATTAAACTAATAAAAACACAAAATAGAACCCATACTGAACACCTCTAAACTAAAAAATAAATATTAAATATGAACATGAATGGACATGACACAAACAGAGAAGAATGTTATAAATTTTTATCATTCAAAATTTAATACAAAATATTACATACATGAAAAAAGTAAATTGACCTTGTTAAAGATGAACTAAATTAACCAAAACTCAATAAAAATTATTTTATTAAATTAATATAAACAACTAATTAATCCAAGAGAATATAATTATACATACTTTGATGAAATATAACCACTTAAAATTGAACTAATCTCTTATAAAACAAAAATACCTTAACTATAAATGAATCTATCCAAATTTGAAAAAGTCAAATCATAATAATCGAAACAATATAATATCAAATGATATTAACAACAATGAACTAAATTAAAACATAGATAAATTTTACAAAAATTGAACTATGATATCAATACTCTATATCACATTAGAAAAAATAATATACATGAACTGAATTGACTGGAGCTACACAAAGTAAACATATAATATTAAAATATTTACAATCCAAATATATTAGAATAAAATTTAATCATACAAATGTGATGAAGAATATATACTTTAACAAATAAATAAATAAATATAAGTGAAAAAAATGAAACATAATAAGATATTACCATAAAAAATAATATGATATTAAAAATTCCATATTCAATACTAACTTAAAATAAACCAATATGAAACATTTATAAATAATAGACAAATAAATTAAATATTTGATATAAAATAAATAGAAATTATTTTATCTTAACTAAATTAATAGCGAAGAACCAAAATGAATTGATTTAAATAGATTTAAATGAATTAAAATTCAATTAAAACATCAAACCAATCAATGTAAATGATTCCGTAATTAAAAATTTTATCCAAATAAATTTAACTTATTGAAATAAAATAAAATTAATTAAATCCAACCAATCCAAACAAAATAAATCCAAAATATTTTTAAATAAGGAAATTTAAATTAAAATGAGAAGAAATAAATCTAATTGAGTATATCTGAGTTATAAAAATTGATAACATTTTTTATAATATAAAAAATAGATCAAAAAATTCCATTTCAAAACAATAATGAACCAAATTAAATCAAATAGAAAAGTAATGATATAACAATAGAACTCAAATAAATATAATAAAATACAGATTAGGAAAAGAAACACTAAATTTAATTAAATTATAATGAAATTGGAAATAATAAATGAATTTAATTAGATTCAATAAAACTATATATTTGAACCAAATTTAACAAAACCAAAAAAGTTAAATAAAATGTAACATTCCTAAAATATTAAAAAAATGTATCATATTTATTTGAACGAGTAGAATATATACTATAGAACGTCAATCAAAAATAAAAAATCAACATAAACCATCCCATCATAAAATAAATTATACCTGATTAATCTAACTATATCATTATATTGTGAAATTGAAATTAAACAACATAAAACATACCAAATTGGGTGAAAGTAAATTACTATATCATAATAAAATAAAATATTATTATAAAAAAATAATTTATAAAATAATTAGATATAATTAAATATTTTATAAACATGTTTTTTTAATCATAAACTTTCTATTTAATGTTTATAGGGTAATCAGTGTAAAAAATATTTCATTCGATGTTCATATCTATATGTAAAATAATAGATTAAAATTATCCATATTTTAATTTTACAAACATTCTTAAAATGATATAGTGAATATTGATTTATAGATATATATTTTTTATAATAAAAGAAAGGTTAACAAGCTAAGACTTTATAACTTTCCTATTTACATTCCTGTGGAGTTATAAATTCTTTTTTAGGGGAATTGGAAATAAATTAATAGAACAAAATATATTTTTTCCATATGAAAATATATTGTGAATCCACATGTAAATTTTCTTAAATATTTTTTATTAATTTTCCTTATTCTAATAAATATATATTAATTTCTTTATATTGTTTTCAAAATATCGTTAAAAGATGAAATGAGATTTTCGTTCTATGGAGTTCAGTGATACCATGACCTCTCATGGTGTATGTCTACAAATTAGACTTTCTAGAACTTCTTTCTTGTGGTATTCATTCTTATATTTATATGGACTCATACCACTAAACTGTAATATTCCATAATAATGATTATTATATATCATTCATGGTTTATGTAAAACATCAATATTTATAATAAAATATATTTTAAACTATTAATTTATAATCTATAGATACTTAATGGATGTTTCATTTGGTACATTTAATATCTAAAACACAATGACTAAGAATCCACACAAATGAAAATTTGAAATGATATTTAATTCTAATCATTTCATAGAAATAATGTAAGACTATTCTCATGATTAATAATGATAAATATAAAAAATTATTATAATTTCTATTTAATTGTTTAATTAATGATGAAATATGGTTACACATATCCAACTTTTTGTGAAATTATTATCAAAATTAATGTATTTGATGCCTTTAACATCATTCCATAACTACGAGGGATTATATGTATTAATATATTTAAAAACAATTATTCCCCAAATGAAATTAACCTATATATATATATATATATATCTTGTAAACGTTCATAAATTTCAAAATGAAAGAAGATATTATGTGTGTGAGAGATATTAAGAATTTTCATAAAAATGATTCCATCAAATCAATGATATGTTATGAAAAATTAAAAATATATTTCATCTCTAAATAATTGTATGATAATTTATGCAAATAATGGAGGATTGTTTATAATGAAATTTCTAGAAGACAATTATTAATTATCAAGATATATGTCTACAAATAGATATCAATGTAAATTAGAAGGTTTATAAAAAAAATGAGTTTCTCAAATGGTAGATTATAATGATTGGGTGGTTTTCAATCAAATAATATAATGAAGACTGTTAAATATTGTCAGGTTATATAGGTATCAATGGAATGTGATGTACTGATGAGCCCATGAATCTTTCATTTGATATCACTTATGTCAGTGTTTTGTTAATTATATATTAGGATTAAAGAATGATGGTTGTGTCCAAAAAATAACAAGCATTTAAAAAACACATTAATTTGATGTAGCATTAATAAATTAAAGAAAAATAAATATACATTTAATGAAAAAGAATATGAATAATTTAAATTTTAAATTAAATTTTCTTTATATAGAAATGAGACAAATGTTTTCTCATGACTATGAATTTATTTCATTTAAATGATACTTATTTAATTTATAACACATTTCTCCAATATTGAAATTATAAAATTCTGCTAATATCCATAATTTATTTTACATACTCATTGAGAATAATTTTCTATAAAATATATCTTTACTATAAATATTTATTTATAAACCTAATAATCGGACTCTACCAATAAATGGTCATGTAATTATACAATGATATTTCGAGTTAATGAATGACATGTTTTCCCTCTAATTGGTATCAAAACTATCTTTTTATCCTACATTAATCTAATACTATTATACTCTCTAAATATGAACCAAATCCATTAACCCCAAAACCGTGTCATTTTTCCATCACATAAATTAAATTAGACCCTGATTAATAATAATTAACTATTAATATAATATTTTAAATAAATATAAATATGTATATGTGATTTTAGATAATACATACACAATTATAATCCTAGAAATAATTATTTTTATGGTATTCATATTCCCCCTAAATTATTTCATTAAATAGTAATTGATGAGTTAAGAATGTTCACCCAAATATGCTTTACATTAAATTCGAATTTACACTATGATTACACTTTCATCATTGAATAAAACTATAATCTATGTCTATGGATACCACAATTCATGCATTTTTTTCATTAACTCATGCTTCTATATAGGATATTGATATCCATGAAAATGTACATGAATGTGAAATAATATATATGAATTTATCATTAATAACTATTACTAAATTTTAAACACATACCAATAGATTAGGTATTTTATTCCCCTGTAGAGAAATGTTTGGAGGTGGGTTAGTATCCTCTTTGGGAGGTGTGATATCGACAATAACAATGATATGTTTAGATGCTAATGATAAATAAATTATAGGAGGGGTAATTTTGTCACTATCAATTGATGATATATGACATTGATATAGATATAATGGTGTGATATATAGAGGATAATTTATCAATTGAGTGGGTGGTGGGAATTGGAAATAAAATAAAATGAGACTGTGAGAACAACCATCATTTGTGGGTGTATGAAGAAATGAATATGAAAAATATGGGTGTGGAAAATATGGAGAAGGAATAATTTTAATATGATCTCATTGAGGTTAATAAATCAGGAATGGAGGCTCAACTATATGATATAATATTGAATAATGTGGTAAGGCAGTTAGTTGAACAAAAAAATCGGTCCCATAAAATAGCCCTAAAATACTTTCACAATCAAAAGTATAATACAACCATCTCATTAAACAAATAGATTAAAATAATATGGATGATAAAATAAAATTATTCTAATAACATAAATAATAAGAAATGTGATAATCTCCGATCCAAAAAATTTACTTATATTGGTGGTCATATGAGGCATGCCTAAATCTTTAATTCACAGTTCATTTTTCTATATTGTTCTCCTTATAAAATCGTTATAATATAACATTACTAACTAGAAATCTAATGTAGTATTTAATTATTAATATAAATAATCCAAATCATAAATAATAAAAATGGTTGAATTAAAAAACTAATTAAAAGACACAAAATAATGTTTTTTTCAAGGATTTATCAACAAAAACATAATCATCTCCCAAAATTATCATATTCTCTTATAAAAATTACAACTGATTTAAATTTTGAACAATCTAACTAACAAAATTATATTTATTTCATGTAATCAGGTTTAATAAAACATGTATAAAATTTAAAAAATCTAAAATAAATAGTTACCCACACATCAATAATATGAATTGTATATTACCATTTATATTTTAAATAAATTAAAACTGTTGAATCAACAATATCATCAAATTAATAATTCCAATATAGTACAAATGGTTCATCCAAATATCACTAACATCGATTACTTAACTACATTATGTCTTGGAATGACATAAACATTCCCACAAAATTGTTTGTTATCTATAAAGTTATATGAAACACATGTCATACTTTTGAAGTAATAATATATGTTTCATAAATAAAAATACGATGTTTTTAATCAATAACAAGAAATATGAATTTTTCTATAATAATTCCTTCAATTTTATTCAATCAAACCACTACTATTTTATCATTTGTACATGGCCATTTGTTTAGTCACAAATAATGTTATTTTTAAAAATCTGTTGAATATTATATATTTTATGATTGATGTTTATTTCCTAATTAAAATTTATAAAAATTCGTTGCTGAATATATCATGACACTATCATGCATATCTTCCTATTTTTAACAACTAATTATAATAATTTATTGTCCATCATTATCCATTCCAATACAATCATGTACAAAAGTTTTTAAAACAAATTATATTGCCATTATTTCCTATGACGCACAACTAATTTGAATTACTTGATTCCAAAAAGGTACCAACATATAATATAAAACATATAGATGTGATTATGTTACAAAAATGAGATCTATTAATTCTGACTTTATCCAAGATTTAAAATTCATTAATATGAAATTATTCCATAAAATCATGTTACAATCATTCATGTATTTTTCATATCTCGTCTATTTTAGCACATTTTATGATTTAGTGTCATAAATCCCAATTATAGTGAAAATAATCTTGGGGAAATGACTTATTTCGTTGGGATTTATGTTGTTATTAATTTATGTAGCCCAAAAATAAATTTATTAAGGGATTTATGGGGTACTCCCTGAGTTAGGAGAATGCTGTGTTTTATTTGGAATTTCCTACTAAAAACTAGAATTTTTATAATCTACATGTGAAATACATGCCATATAATCTCATCGAGAAATATCATTAGTATTGTAAATATATTTTAGTGTTAAACATTTATTATTTAGATAATGTCATGTATTGGTAAATGTTAGGTTATTAATAAATAGTTGATGGGTTTCTTTTTCATATGTTAGCTTCATGGATCTCACAAATTGTAATGAGAGTACACCTCAATTTATTCTCAAGAGATATTATTTTTAGGTTTTATTTGGATTTTTTATTGACTCATCTATAGGTTCTTAGCTATTGACTCAGAGGCACTAAGGGGTGATTTTAGAGACCCGAATGCATTTATTATTTATTCAGAAATTGACCGTTAGAGATGTTGTGATGTGTCTTTATAGGTAATAATTACATTGATTTCATCATTTCCGTTTATAGAGGTAACCCCACTGTTCAATATGTTTCGATATTTTTATCAATATTAATGATTATTCTAATTTTCTTTCAAGATCAGTCATGTGACCTTGTTTTGATTACTAAAACATTGGTAGTTGTGGTGTGTCCTACTTGTATTTTGGTCGTATTTTGTAATATATCTATTCTTCCAATAATTTTATTTAAATTTTATCTATCAAAATATTAGTGGATTTATTATGGGTCTTACGTTATCATCATTGTCTTCTTCCATATTTGAGGTTTTTGTTGCGGGCGTGTGAAACCCATTTTTTAAGAAGGTGGGATGTTCTCAAGCCTATGTTAGATGAAATACATTTTTCTAGATTAACAAAATGATTATAAAATTTAAATGGTATGAACTATTGGTTAATTTTTATTCATGTTAAATGGATTTGTATGAAATTTTTTTCCCTTGGTATGATAAAAATTTGCATTTTTACCTGTAAAGATCTAGAATTTCCATGAATTTTTTTTTAAATACATTTTAATTTTAAGGGTCTGCAATATCTGATGGATCTTGATTCCGAGGCCCTATGTAATCAGAATCAAATTCTAATGTTTTGTTCAGATATGTTCTGTAAACATACATTCAGAATTTTATAACATCTGAACTGGTGCTCAGAATTGAAATTTGAGGGCACCATTGAACTCGTAGCGTCAGTGATTACATAGTGAAAACTTCACCGTAGTTGCATTTTATTGAGAGTATAAGTTAGATTTTGATGTTTATAATTAAATTCAATAAATTTAAGGATTTAAAATTATTTTTTGTTGGTGGTTAAAAAATACAAGGGGGGGATTGAGGTGGGGCCCACCACACTATAACCGCCCTTGGGAAGATTAGAAGGTGGGTCCCACCTGACCTCTCTAACTCCCCTTAAACCCCCTCAAACCCCAAATTATATTTTGTAAAACTCTTTTCAAAGTAAGGATCCTCTCCACCTTACCCCACCATTTAATTTCCAACTCTCTAGCGATTATTTAAGTTAATGGTTTAATTTAATTTAAATCATTTTGAATTCATTAGCCAACAATTATATATTGGGTTTTCGTGACCCATTATTTTGGTTGGAAATTCTTTTAGGTGGAAACATGAAAGGGAACTTTATCCTCTAAATGAATAATGTGAAGAATTCTCCTTCCATCTAAAATTGTCGTCGTCTTCTTTCATAGTCAAATAATTCAAGGAAAGGGAAGTAAAGCCCATGAGGAACGCATACATCGGCTTTGACTTCATCACCTTCAAATTCCTGTATGCCAATGACAAGTACCTCTCTTCCTCTTCTAACAATGACAAAACAACACATCATTCTCGCGACTCCATCAAACGACACCGACAAAAAAGGTGGGTGTTTTAGTTTCCTTGTTTCCATTCTACAACATTAAATATATCGGTTTAGATTATGACAAATGTTATAAACATAACATGGGGCTTTCGGGCCCCACCAACACGACAAACTCTCCCCCTTTTGATCTTGTTTGTTGTTGATGATGGAAGTTGACAACAGCGGTCGGCGTCAGTCCTGCCACGAGGAATCTAGTGGCGCAAGACCTCCTGATCACCAAAAAGTCACATCACCACTGTGTCCCATGGATGAATTTAGATCCACGACCTTGTCGGGCCGCGGCGGAGGCGCGCGGCGCCGTCACTCCACTCAGTTGTTGTAGGATAGCGGCCAGGGTGGGCCGCAGCATGAAAGTAGGGGCCCGACGCCGTCACATTGTCGCATATAATACATGTGGCCTAAGGACATTGTGGATAGGGGAGTGCGGCAGACTGAGATAACACCTTACATCGGCCATTTCCGGAGCCCGGGGGTGTAACACCCCCCATTACGCACCCATATGGTCACCCTGGCCGACCCGCCGGGCTGAGCCCCACAGCCAGCCAGGCCAGGCCGTTCGGCCAGCCATGCCGAGCCACATGGCCAGTCGGGTCGGGCCGCGCGTTCAGGTCATCTCGTCCCATCAGGAAAGGTCGTGCCTTCGGTTCAGGCCATGCCTTTGGGACGGGCATCGCCTTTGGGTCGGGCTTCCCCTATTGATTGGTTTAGAATCACAGACTAGTTCAGACCCCATTCTAGACAAAGGATAGGTCAGGTCGGTCTGACACGGTTGAACCAGATCCAGACCCATGAGACCTGAATACACTTATTCAACCATATCTCAAGCTACGAGCATCTGTTTGACAATCCTCCAGCGGTGCTGATATTCACAGAATGAAACCATCCCTTTGATAATACCCCACAAGATTTTGGGGTATAGTTGAGATATGATCAGGTTGGTTCGTACACAAAACAATCGGGTCTCATGACTAAAAGTCTAATAACTCACAGACCTGGCATCTGATTGGCACATCCTCTATTGCGTTCATATTCTAATGATGAGACATACCTTTGAGATAATTCTACATGAGACATCTTGATAGTTGGAGTTTTTTCCAGTAGGTCGATATGTGGATACTTCCATTTACTTGCAGACAGAGTATATAGACCTTATTGCTGACAGACCTAACGACTGCTTGAAAACTCGACTAACCCAGTGGGGAGGGCCCAGTATTTTGTGGAATACCCATGGTGGTGGAGCCCCTCAAATTTGGTGGAAGACCTGTGGTACTCGACATGAGTAGTACCTCCTTTGGATATTAGGGGGAGCACCCGATAATTGGTGGTAGAACCAAATCAGACAAAGCATCTGGTAGTTGCCAGCAGACCCGTGATACTTGACCAGAGGAGTACCTCCGTATCAAAGGTTAGTGAGAAGCGTTTCAGTGTCTTGACAGGACCACTATACAAGATAAAGGAGGAGTTCTCGAGAAGTCATGGTTTCGATAATTAAAATCCCGGTTTGAGCTGAATCAATGACCATTGTGATTTCCATAGGATTGATATGGGTTACTTGATAACTTATGTATATGTATATGTATATACATAAGTAATGGTAATCTATTGATTTAATTCTTTTTTATTTATCCGTGTTGGATTTTGTGAGACCATTATGGTCTCAGGGTCCCTACCGAGTATCATTATACTCTCCACTTCACGGGCTATGCTCCCACCTCATAGTGTTGCCTGCAAATGACGGGAAATGATGACAGTGGTGAGAGCGCCAAGACTGGACGGTACCTAGAGGAGGACCTTACAACTTATCGGTACATGGTGGAGTATAACGAACGTGGAGTTCTATGGAAGCCATCTGTACTTATCCATCAGGTAGGCACCTCAGAGGACTTCTAGGAGATGCTTTCACCGTTCATTTGGTTGATCCTTTTCAGTTTCACTTTCGATCAGTTGTATTCGTACTTTATAGTTGTGTTTGTATTCTATCCCCTCTTTACATTCAGTACACTTGTTATACAACTTTTACATAGTGTTTTCTTATTCTTGTACTCTGGTTGTGTGTGTTTATGTTTTATCAATCAAATTCCTTCCCAATTTTAGGGAATTACGACTTTGGTGCTAGTCGCATGCCCCATGCCTATGGAAGGCGGGCTTGGGGTAGTCACAATACTAGCCCCGGGTGACAGTTCATGACAATTTTGTATCAGAGTAGTCGGTTCTATTGATAACTCAAGACTCTGATCATTCATTTCTATGAATCCTTATTTTTAAGGGTACAAAGTGTGGTTCTCAGTTCAGGGAGTCCATTGCTAGTGTGATGGCCGACTTATCCATACAACATGACCTTGACTTCTTATTTCTGACTTAGTGAATGAAAAAACTGATTGTGTGTGTGTTTAAAAAGTTTTTTTATGTCAGTTCAAATCAGTTCAGCTCACCAGGTATAATCGTTTGACTGTGTCACATCTGTTTCTTTCAGGATGTCTCCCCACAGATGACCATTTAGAGCCCCATGAGTTTTACGCACTGGCAGCCCACCGAGCGACGAGGCCTTGGTGTATGTCATGATTCCAATGAAGGCACCAGTGGCATCACCACCCGTTGGGCCACAAATTCCACCAGCCCCAGCTTCAGACAGTGCATGCCACTTGAGCGCGTTGCACACGTTCCAGCCCTAGAGGATACCCAGGTTCCTGGGAGAGATAGACGCATAAGCGGCTGAGGATTTGTTGGAGGTTGTGGCGAGAGTCTTCAAGATAGTAGGGACACCAGCAGAAATCATGGTGATCCTTGCTGCCAGCCACCATCATGAATCACTAGGTAGATGGCGGAGCCTGATGCTACATTTCCACATTGTGGTGACCCTTCTATGGGTAGACTTTGATACCATGTTCCGAGTGGAGTTTGTACTAGCCACCCTTCGATCAGTGAGAATAAAAAAACATATTCATCTATAGGAGGGTAGCATAACGGTAGAGCAGTACTCAACAAGGTTCACTGACCTCTCACGCTACACTATAGATATTGTACGAGATCTATTCATTAGATCCCGGACAATCGAGTAGGGACTCAGGTGAGAGATCAGAGCCTTGATGATCTCTCTCAGTATCCTGAAGCAGGTGGGGATGCTAGAGAGAGACCTCCTAGTAGAAAGATTCTTTACTGAGTATCCACCAACATCAAGACCCATTACTAGTGGGCATGAAGTGGATTCATATGCAGCTCGCAGTATACAGATGTCACAGTGGTCCAAGACGACTAGACCTACAGGTGGTGGAACACATGACTCAGGATCAGTTGTGTGGGGCACCGAGAGGGGAGACAAATCCATATATTCACAGACTGGGTAGTGTTACTCATGCTGCGTGTAGGGTCACATGGCACATGACTCTCCAAACCGCAATATAGATGATCAGAAATAAGTTGAGGGGCCTCCTAGGAAGGGGCATATGTTCGATCGACACGGTCTCCAGGTAGCAAAAGGATGTGGAAAAGGAGTTGGTCTAGCAGCTGGTGGCAGTCGACATTATGAGATGCTACCGCCACCACCAGCAACAGAACCTCCCAAACATTAGGGAGCTGGATGAAATGAAAGATCTCAGCTTCAGGTAGCATAGGTGTATGACCAATGTGATCTAGAGATGATTCGAGGTACGATTTGTGTCTACTTCACCTTTGTTTCAATCCTTATAGACACAGGTTCCAGTCACTCTTTTATATCTATTTCCCTCGTTCGGAGCTCAGAGATTCTGATGGAGTCGTTGGCTCGATCCTTACAGATAGCGACACTTACGGGAGCAGTGTTGATTATTACGCACTCGTTCTTGTAGTTTGAGCTTACACTAGGAGATGATAGCATCTGCCGGGATCTCCTCGTAGCAGCGTCTAGGCCTTACAATATCATTTTTGGTATGGACTGGTTATCGACAGTCCTGTCTCAGATTGACTATATTAGGAATAATGTGTGTTTTTTCTGAACAGATGGGAACATGTTGACCATCACCGGCGTGAAGGGACCTTTGAAGCATTGTTCGGACATACTCGGAGGTGGGTTCAGCCTATCACCCACCAGTTTCCTTGCCATACCCTTGGAGCAGCAAATGTGGAGAGTCCGATTTATCATGTAGTGGTGGACAAGTACACGGATGTATCCCTGATGATGTTTTAGGGCTACCAACTCACAGATTGGTGTACTTCTACATTGACTTGTACCGTGGGACGACACCGATATCTACTCTAGCATAACAGATGGCTCCCACTGAGCTTCACGAGCTGAGGGTACAGCTGGAGGACTTGCAGAAGAAGGGATTCATCTAGCCCAGTGTTTCTCCTGGGGCGGCCCCGATTTTTTCGCCAAGAAGGTGGATGGGATCTTGAGGCATTGTGTCGAATTACGCCGCATGAAACCAGTGATCGTAATGAACATGTACACACTTCTGAGGATTTATGACCTCTTCGATCATCTCAAGAGAGCACAATGGTTCTCGAAGTTAGACCACAGATAAAGCAATCACCAGCTTAGAGTTCGATATGAGGATGCGTAGAATACGGCCTTCAGGTGTCGGTAAAACCAATATGAGTTCTTGGTTATGCCGTTCAGAATAACTAATTCCCCATCAGTGTTCATGTGTCTCATGAACATGTTCTTCGAGCCTTAACTCGATCACTTTATTGTGTTCTTCATCGATGACATACTGATCTACCTGACTACTGAGGAGGAGCATGCCTACAATTTCCAGGTAGTACTGGAAAAACTCTGATAGCACCAGCTTTATGGTAAGCTCTCGAAGTGATAGTTTTGGATTTGTTATTTTTAATTTATAGGATACATCATCTCAGAAGCTGGAGTTGAAGTAGATGCAGCAAATATTGATGCGGTACTTGCTTGGTATCCTCCAAGGAGTGTGACAAAGGTACAAAGTTTCCTTGGCATGGATGGATACTATCGGAGGTTCATTCTAGATTTCTCTTGAGCTTCATCACCACTACATGCCCTGTCGAAGAAGGGAAACCCTTCATGTGGTTGTAGAGATGCCAACAGAGCTTTCAGGAGCTGAGGCAGAGGCTAACTAGTGACTCCATCTTGATTCTTCCAGAGTAGGGCGTAGGGTATGTAGTTTACTACGACGCATCAGGAACCAGAATCGGGTGTGTCCGAATTTAGTAGTGAGTAGTGATCGTGTATGGTTCTCGGATGTTGAGACAGAACGAGCAGAACTACGCTACCCATGACCGGGAGTTTGCAGTAGTGGTCTTCGCCTTGTAGATGTGGCGGCACTATCTGATGGGCGAAGGTTTTACTTTGTACTTTTATCAGAAGATTCTAAATTATATCTTCTCTAAGAAGGACCTAAACCAGAGACAATGCCAATGGATTTAGTTCCTCTAGGACTATGACTATAGAATAGTCTCTTCTCCTGGGAACAGAAATGTTTTTGTAAATGCACTCAGCAGGAGGACTCACATTCAACTGTTAGGAGAGGAAATAGAGCAGCTGGCTACTTTGAAGATATCCTTTGTAGATAGATATGAAGTATCCTATCTTCAGTCTCATACTGTCACCCCTCCACATATTTAGTGAGTCATGGAGGCCCAATGTGGAGAAGCTGACTGTGAGACACAACGTGCTAAGATATCCATAGGGTAGGAACCTGATGGATTTTCTGATGGTGGGGATCAATTCATCCACTTCAAAGGACATATCATGGTACTAGTTTCACTTTAGAATGTGGGGTTAAGAGAGTTCCAATCTTCCCCTCTACTGGTATATCCAATAGTGGTAAAGATGTACCAGGACCTCAAACGATAGCACGACTGAACAACTATGATGAAGGTGGTAGCTGAGTTTGTCTCACGACGCCTCACTTGTTAGCTTGTGAAAGTAGAGAAACAGGTACCAGCAGGCTTGGTTCAACGCTTAGAGGTCCTAGAGTGGATGTGGGATCAGATATCCATGGAATTTGTGACATGTCTTCCACATAAATCCAAGAGTCACGACTAAATATGGGTAATCATTGACAGACTCACCATGTTTTCCCACTTCCTACCGATCAGAGAGTTGGGAGAAATAGAGAGCTTGGCACACCTCTATATAGAGGAGATAGTGCATTTTCCTAGAGTACCTTCTTATATTTTCTCAGACCATAACACACAGTTTACATCATGACTATGGAAGGGGTTGCAAGAAGATTTCAGGACACATCTTTTCATGAGCATCACCATCCATAGTCAGACTGATGGTCAGACCGAGCCGACCATCCAGACCCTCGATGGAATGATTCGTTCTTGTATCCTAGACATCAGTCACAGCTGGGAGTATCAGTTGCCTATTTTGGAGTTTTCCCTCAACAATAGCTATCACTACACAATCGGAATGACACCATTTTAGGCCTTGTATGTTTGATAATGCAGATCACCACGGTGCTGGACAGACACATGGGATTTAGCACTAGTGGGACCAGAGATGTTATAGGAAACCACAGAGAAGGTGCAGGTCATCCAGAAGCTGATGAAGACTGCACAGAGCAGGCATAATTCTTATGATGATAGGAGACAATGAGCTCTGGAATTTGAGGATGGAGACCATGTCTTCCTTCATGTCTCACCTTGACGAGGTATATGGTGATTTGGCTGATTTTTCATGTTATCAATGTTGTTCATCGGACCTTTCCAAGTCCTCAGCATAGTAGGTGAGGTGTCTTACCACCGGGCTCTTCCACCTCTACTGCATCAGGTGCAAAACATCTTCCACGTGTCTCAGCTGAGGTGATATGTCCACCACCCATCCAACATCATCGACCATTTAGAGCTGTACATAGAGGATTAGGAAACTTTGATGGAGGTTCCTGTGTTGATAGTTGGTTGATACGAGTAAGTACTACGTGGACAATCGATACATTTGGTGCGAATTTGATGGATGTACGGGAACCTTCAGAAGAGCACATTAGAGTGGAAGGCTGAGATGCGTGCTCAGCAACCTCATTTATTCCCTTAGTTAGAGTAATAGCTTATGGGGATGTAAAGACCAGAGTTGGGGATAATGTAATAACCCAAACTTTCTTTGGAATTTTTTTTTCATAAATACATGGGAAATTTTCGGGTCCTGTTGTTTCTGACGGTGGTTGATTCCGAGGCCCGGTGTGCCCAGAATCAAATTCTGATGTTTTTTTCAGGTATGTTCAGTAAATGTACATTCTGAATTTTAAAACATTTGAAAGGGTGGCCGAAATTGAAATAATAGTGCACTATTGAACTCATAGCATTGGTGATTTCATAGTGATACCTTCACCATAGTTTCATTTTATCGAGAGTAGAAGTTAGTTTTTGGGTTTTTTTAATTAAATTGAATAAAGTAAATTATTAACATTATTTTATATTGGGGGTTAAAACCTCCATGGCGAGGTTTTATTTGGGGGCCACCACTCCATAACCTCCCATAGGAGGATTATTAGTTGGGTCCAACCCGACCTCTCTAACATCCCTTCAACTCCATCAAACCCACAATTAAATTTAGTAAGACTCTTCATAAACTAGGGGACCCTCTCCACCTTCCCCACCATATAATTTCCAACTCTCCACCCATTAATTATGTGAACGGTTTCATTTAATTAAAATCGTTTTGAATTAATTTTCCAACAATTATATAATGGGTTGATTTAACCCATTATTTTGGTTGCAAATTAATTTTTGTGGAACCTTGAGAGAGAACTTCATCTTCTCAACGAAGAAGGAAAAGTACGCTATTTCCACTGAAAATCGAAGCCATATTCTTCCTTCTTCAACTGAGAATTGAATGGGAAGCGACACCCCTGAGGAACACCGAAGTAATCATTGACTTAATCACCTTCGAACTCATGTCCGCCAATGTCGAGTACTTATTCTCCTCTTCTGATGTTGATTGAATGACACTGCCTTCCCGCGACTCCGTTAAACGACACCGACAAGCAAGGTAGGCGTTTGAGATTCCTTGTTTCCAATATACGTCATTCAATATTTTGGTTTACTATATGCCAAATTTTATCAACATAACATAGGGTGTTCAGACCAAACCAACACGGTCGACTCCACCCTTGTTGATCTTGTTTTTTGTTGATGACGGAAGTGGACAACAATGGCCGGCATCAGGTCGGCCATGAGGAAACCGGCGGTGCAAGACTACCAGGTCACCAGAATGGCCCGACATCTCGGTTCCATGTGGAGAAAGGAGATTCGCGGCAACATTGGGGAGTGGTGGAGGAGCAGGGTGTCATCACGTTGTGCGGAGTGTAGTAGGACGTCGTGACCAAGGCGGGGCATGAGGGGAGAGAAGGTGCAGGGCGTAGTCACGCCGTGCTTGAGAAGACACGTGGCCTAAGGCCGCGGTGGACAGGGGAGGGAGGCTGGCTGATCTGACCAACAGCGCATGCCTGGCGGGATCCTTTGGGTCCTGCGGTTACCAGAGTCGGCACCTTGCACATGCAGTTTCAAGAGCCCCGGGGGTGTAACACCCCCTTTACGCGGCCTGCTGGCCACCTGGGATGGCCAGCCGAGCTGAGGCACATGGCCAGTCAGGCCAAGACACACATCTAGCTAGTCTGAGCCACACGACAAGCCCGACCAGACCACACATCAATCCAACTAGGTCGGGCCGCACCATCGGGTCGGATCGGCCCTTCGTGCAAGGTCGTTCCTCTGGGCAGGGTCGTGCCTTCAGGTCAGGACGCACCTTCAGGTCAGGCTGTCCCTTAAGTATAAATCAGACTCACAGACTGGGTCCGACCCCAGTCATGACTAGGTCAGGTTGGGTCGGTTCGACTGGGTCAGACCGGACCAGGACCCATCAGACATGAATAAACATATTAGACCATAACTCGGGAAACGGGTGTCCATTTGAAGAACCATCAGTGACACCTATATTCTTGGAATGAATTAGTATTTTTCAGAATAACCCACATGATTTCTGGGAATAGTTGAGATATGGGCAGGTTTGTTCGTACAGAAAACAAAACTGGCCCTCGAGACTAAAATTATAATAACCCACAGACCGGGCGTTCGATTGACGTGTCCTCTATTGCGTTTAGATCCCATTGATGAGACCGACCATTGAGATACTTATACATCATAATTCCCCATATTTGGAGTTTTTCAATGTCACTCGAGAAGAAGATCCTTCCAATGACGAGCTGATAGAGTACGAAGACCTAGTACCTGACACACCTGCTGACTGCTTGATGATTTGACTTGCCCAGTGGGTACTGCCTAGTATTTGGTGGCAGACCCATGGTGGAGGAGTTCCCGATATTTTCCGGTAGACCCACAATACTCAACAGGAGGAGTTCCTCTGTAGGATATTAGGGGGAGCACCCAGTATTTGGTGGTAGACCCACAGTGGACGGAGCGCCTGGTAGTTGGTCGCCGATCTCTGGTACTCGACAGGAGGAGTACCTCAGGAGTCCATTATTAGTGAGAAGCTCCTTGGTGTCATGATAGGCCCACATTACAAGATATAGGAGGAGTTCTCTAGTAACCATGGTTTCGATAATGAAAATACCTTTTTGAGCTGAGTCAATGACCTTTGTGTTTTCCTCAATATTTAGATGGGTTACTTGATAACATAAGTATATTTATAGGCATAAACCTGTGTAATGGTTATCCATTGATTTCATACATTTTGGTGTATCGTTTTTGGATTTTTTTAGACCTTGAGGGTCTCAAGATCCCTACAATGTATCGTTATACTCACCCTTGCATGGGCTATGCCGACACCTCATTGTATTGGATGCAGACGACGGATAATGCCAACGGAGGCTAAGAGTGCCAGGACTGGATGGTTCCCGGAGGAGTACCTTACAACGTATCCGTACATAGTGGAGTCTGATGAAAATAGTGTGATGTGTAGGCCATCTGTACATACAATTTAGTTAGGAACCCCATAGGATGATCCAAGAGTTTCTATCACCTTTCAGGTGTCAGTCCCTTTTCAGTTGTACTTGCTTTCAGTTGTATTTGTACGTCACAGTTGGGCTTGTATTCTGGCTCCCCATTACTTTTAGTACACTTGTTATACATATTTTACTTAGTTTTTACTTACCCTTGTACTCTGTTTGTGTGATTTTACATTTTATAAAGGCAATACCTTCCCAGTTTTAGGGAATTACGGCTTTGGTGCTAGTCTCCAGCCCCTAGCCAATGGTAGGCTGGCATGGGGTAGTAATGATATGGGCCACAGTGGATGGGTTGAGACATCACTTATTTTATAAATGGATATAAAAATTAGGTTTAACAACATGGTTTTCATGTAATGTTTTGTAAAATTTAAAACATTGTCTTCCTTGGGTCTGTAGGTGTATGTTTTTGTAAATGGCCATCTATGTTGACAATATTAGGGGGTTTAATCATGGGTTATTACTATTTTCCATAGTGATGTTGTCCTTGGGAAATTATAGAAACTATTTTGGTGTTCACATTTTATGGTGTTACATTGATTACATAATTCTATAAATATTTATTTGGGATTGATGTGTCTGACTGTCTATGATAGGTGTAAAAGTGTCGCATCCATATAGAACTTTTTTTATCATTAACATGATGTTAGATTTTATTTATTGTTTCTCATACTATATTATCTTATACTACCATGGATTATATATGATATTAGATACATGATTTTGTTTTATTTGATATATGTGAAATTATTTAGAATATTTACCTGGATGAATTTGGAAAAGTGGAAGAAGGGAAAATTAAATTATTATTAATGGTTTTGTAATTATAAAGGTAAAACTGCTTATTATTCCTTGATTTCATCAACTACTATCCTATTCAAATTATTTCACATTGACATTTTATGGAACATCTAGGTGGGATCCAAATAATCCAATTATCTCACACACCATGAACCCCTTCACTAGTGTAAATACCATTTTATGTCCTTCATTACCTTGAATGAGAAGATACCATAGCGATATGGAATACTATTATATCTGATATTTCTTTGTAGTAGGAGTTGAAATGGTGGTAGGTTTCCCATACCACCAGATAGACTATTTATTTATTTTAGTTTCTTTTAATTTTCCTTCAATGTTAGACCTGTAATTTAGGCTATTATGAATACATTGAGTTGTATTGCTTCCATGTTCCTCATTCAAAAAAAGAATATGTTTATCGATTCTATATTTTGTCTCTTTTACATATATATATTATGTCATTGAATATTTTCCTTCCGGATTGAAGAAATAATTCTATTTGGTTATTGAATGGTTTAGGGGTGCTAGTCATGATCCCTTAGTGATTTGGAAAACTTATCATGTATTTTAAAATTTGCTCAGGGTAGCAGTTACAGTGGTAATCACGGTAGATTTTATCAATTTTTTATTTCAATTATGGTATATCTTCAAGATTCCATATCTTAGGATGATTGGAAGACTGTATATTTAATTTTTTTGACTTGGTAGGTGGTTTTTGATGTCTTCTAAGACAAATTATTCTGTTGCGAGACAAATATCACCTTGATATATTAGGATGTGTTTTTCCTTTTTATTATTAATCTCCCATTTAGATTTTCCTTATGGGTTTCCGGTTTGAGTTGAGATTACACTGTTGTCTAATCATTTCATAGAAAGCCTTTGATATATCTATCATGAGATTCTCATATAAGTGTATTGGATTTACATTAAGGGAATCCATATATTGAAATAAATATTATTGAATTTATTGTGCATGCCTTGTTTGTGATGACATAAATATTTCAATAATCTATAACACAATTATAGAATAATGTATATGAGCTTTATGAGATGGATATTGAAAATGACATTTGATGAGAACGAATCAACAATCTATTAATATAATGACTAAACCCCATTATTCCTAGGGCATCTTTACAAGATTAGTTAGGTGTTTTACTTTGGAGACACACATTATATTATCAACATGATGTTTATAAAATGAATAATATATGGTCCGCCTATGATGGTGGGATTATTTGGTATCGGTACATAGGCATGTGGTCTTGATTGAGAAGGGTTTCAAGACTACCATCTCCCATAAATTTTTTACAAGATAAATTATAATGATTTAATATCTAATGTTCATCTCATTGAAGTAGGAATAAATTTTTGTTTCATCATACACTAATAAGTTATCTCAAATTCTTCATTTTATCTCAAAAGATTATAAAAAATTAATACATAAAGGATCAAAATTACTTGTATGGTTTGTGACATGATATCATATTACATATATTTATGTAGAATCATATTTCCTATTATGATATGATAGATAGGACTATTATGGATAAAATTAATATCATTGGAATGGTTGGGTATTAATATCTTTCTCTTCCACCCGTTGGATGTATTAGTGAAAAACAATGTAAAAAGGGAATTTGGGTAGATCATCATTGGAGAGTAGGAGTTATTATCTATGCCAAACCCTCTCTTTACCCCGGGATATATATTGAAATTATAATCATAATTACTATTAGTGTGGAAAATTCATACACAACAATTATACTTTTCCACTATATGTGATGGTGTGCGATAGTTGTGGGAACTATTTTCATTCGTAGAACTTCTTTCAGGATATGCATATACATCGATGTAGACAAAGATCATCATCTATAATAGATACTGTGGTGCATCAAGATTATTAAAAAAATATAGAGATCCAAAAAGAGGCCTCATGAGTGAGGCACCATTACACTTTATAAGTGTTTTTTATAGAGGTATTCATGGGGTCCAATGATAGTGAGAGGAAAAAAATTTATTGAGTCATTAGTATTGATTGTATTATTTTATATAGATGATTCACACTCTATAAAAACCCGATATTTTTTAAGAAATATTAATTTTAATTTCATTCATATATTCTATTGTATGCTACACCAAGATTATCTTGAGCTATACGCAACACCGTATTAGCTTGTAGTATACGCAACACTAATCTTGGATCGTGTAACGCAAAATTTCATGCTTGTTTGATAGTAGTTATTCTACAAAACATTAAGTATATATATATATATATATATTCAATTTATTATATACGTAACAACAAAGGAGTCATTCTCTACACGCAACCCAAACATGGATTACATTACACGCAATCACGACCTTCCTCGATAGCGTGTGTTGTACGCAATACCAGGTTTTACTAAACAACGATATGTTATTATAATATTATTATGAACTAGCCGTTATGTATAGTATTAACTAAATTTTGAAATTTTTAACATTATTATTCATCTTACACATTTTCCAGAACATGTTATAAGAACAAAATTAATTTTTCGGGTATAATATGTATTTTTTAAAAAATGCAGTTTTTCCGCCTTTTAATGGAGCACCCACTTTAAATATAGTTTTTGACATGTTTATAAGATAAATTTTACAAAATAAAATTATTCTTTGTAATAAGGATATAAAATTTTACCTTGGATAAAATTTTCATATTATTCTGATTACTTTCATATTTTAATGAATAGTAAAAACAAGCTATATTTTAATTAAAAACAACTTTTTTCCTCGTAATAATTTATGTAAATAAATTATAATATTTAATGGTTTTAAAGTATAAATAGAATATATTTTTACCATTTAATATAATGTATTTCCTTGGCATTGATTTTACCTTGGATTCATTGGTTAAATCAATTCAATCGTTTGCAATGTTTTAAACAAAAACCCGTTTTCTTTCGACAACATGATTAATTTTGATTTAATTTCTGCAACTTTTTTGTATTGAATTTGAAAAAATGGATTCCATATTTGGAATCAGTGGGTCCACATTATTTTAATAAGATACTTTTTATTTTTGGGCTTTATGAATTGTAACTACGATAAATTTTATTTACCGTAGTTAGAGGTAAATCGGGTAATTAAGGGTAAATATAAGATTATAAAATTAACCTAAAACCTGATAAAATCCTATTGGATGACTAAAAGTCGACCCATATCACCTAAGATTCGGATTATAATCATTTAATGGAGTTTTATCCATTATAATATCTTAATTATTATTAAAACCAAAGAAAGTGACAACATGTCACTCTCTTAAATCTTATAAGTATATTAATTTTAATTTAGTGATAAACTTAATGATACATCGAACATGAATAGTATCCAAAAATCTATGGAAATTATATACATCATATAAATTTATTTATAATTTTTAGGTATTAAATTATTATCATTAATTTTGACACAATAGGGATGCTGAAATAATTTATTTAGTGAAAAATCAATAATATAGTTTTTTTGAAATATTAATACATATAAAAAGTACCGAAAATCTGAAACAAACTTATTATTAGTGTATATATAATCCCTAATCATCTGGTGGCCGAATTTATGACCATTTGGATCCTTATTAATATGATTATTACACTTGTATTATTTTATTTTAAATGATGCCAACGTTGTCACCTTCATAATTTAATAAATATAACAATCTAAATATTGTGATTTTAAGATGATAAATTCGATTAAAAGTATTATTGTAAAAGGTATAGATTTATCTTCATCATAGGATTTTATTTTTAATTTTTATGGAACAAATAAGTATATTACATAATTATACAAAAAATGATGTAGTAATTATTTTATTAAGAGATAAACCAAATAAATGGTTTTAAAAATAATAAAATAAATATTATATGAACTATTTAATCTGCACCACTAATTTTTAGATACATATGACCTTTTATAAATCTACTAAAGCCTTTATTTTGAACTAATCTTCTGTATATATTTTATTTAAATTCAAATAAATGAAAAGTGTCAAAATTGACACTATTGTTATTTTATAAAAATATTATATTATAAAATTGTTTAAAAATCACAAAAAAATTGCAATTTATAAATTTTAATTTATATGGTAGAAAATGTCATAAATTATCCAATTATGGAAAATTCACAACAAATAAGTAATTATTTTTTATAATTTAAAATTTAGAATGTTATTACCACAAATAACATTAAATTGATTAAATAAGTATTAATCAAGTTGATAATATTTAAAATAAATTCCTAACATGTCTAAATTTGATTGGTTGATGCGATTACAACCCTATATCATCTAATCTTCGGATATGAGTCATTTTCGGATATGAGTCATTTATTATAAATTAGTATTTTTAAGAATTCCAAAGGTGCCCCTCTCCACCCTTATAGAAGGGCACCTCCACCCTCTCTTCCTCACACAAAATTGAGCCTTCAAGCTCTTCCAACCCCTGAAAAATTCGCTTCTCCACTTCCCTATAAACATTCTAGAGGTCCTGGTATTCTTCAAAGGCAAATTTTAGTTCCCTAAGAGGAGGTCTCAAAGAGGCGCTTCAATGAAGAGATAATGTCCGTTACCGATTCTTTCAACATTATTTCTTCTTCCACTTCTAATTATTAGGTTGTTTCATTATGAAGTAATAACATAAGTATCACTCATATAATTATATTTTATTAATAGTATGAAACAACCATATTTCACCATCTATTCATCATACGGAAAAAGAAATCACCACACGTACGTACGTACGGAATACCGTCTCCACGCTGTGGTATAATATATTTTCCACCACCACATTACATGGATGGGTATAATGGTGTAAATAATAACTATATATGAATATTGTAAAGTGATATTGATTCTTTAATAGTATACACACACTCCAATAAAATTCCATGATCATGGGAACGATATCATCGCTCGTGCGTACGTAAGGAATACCGTCTCCACGACGCGATGAGATTCATTCTCAATGATTAACCATTGATAAATGATTATAAATTATATATAATAAGTAATCATGAAATATATGACATAATAATGATACTGGATTTATGTATATATATAAATATATATATATATGTCATCCAATTAATTCCATTCAATTCAACGAGGAAACGAAAACAACGTTCGTGCGTACGTAAGGCCTACCGTCTCCATGAATGGTGTATTTCATTCCATTTATAGATCTATTATATATATGTATATTCTGAATATATATTATATATAAATCAGTTTTTATATTCTGCAATTATGTAATCATGATCTACATAATCATATGAAGATTTACATGTCAAAATACGGACGACAAATGTAACGATTTTACCCAAAACTCTCTTTAACATGAAATTTACAAAAGAACGGGTAATATAAAGTAATAAGTGAACCATATATGAAATTATAACAATGAATATGGTTCTTTAATAAGTGAATAACATTATTTAAATCATTATACTGTAGTTTCAGACACTTACGAAGAAAATCAGACCTAAGGTAAGGGAAAATATCACAATCTCATTTTTATCTGAGATTGTTTATACTTTGGTATTTAATAGGGTGTATTTTATCATCAACATCAATGTTACCTCAATATTTAATATGGTTTCCATCCACCTAAAATTTTTTAAATGCATCTTTTCCCTTTGGTGAGTTTTTAGTAAAGGATATGAAAGTAATCTTTTGTAGTTTTTCGTATGAGGTACTTTTTGACTTTTTAGGAAATAGTACGGGAAGAATCTTTTTTTTTAAATTATACGAAACAAAAGGATTTTAACGGTTTTATAAAGATTATTTTTCATGAGTCTTCCTCAAAAAAATTTCAGGACTATTTTCAAGAAAATCCATTTCTTTTAAAAATGCATGACATTTTGTCAAAAGAAAATTATTTTAAAGAAGAAAGGATATTTTCCTCAAGAATTCATTTCAAGTGTTTTATCAAAACCATTTTCCATCTAAAATGATATAATTTCATATGTGTATGTTTTATGTATAATGTCTCTATGATTTAAATGGTTTCACTTTTCTTATTATGGAATGATATCCATTTCTTTTCTATGGATAATGTTTTAATGGGATGATGTTTATGAAGCACATTTTATTCATTGGGTTATTATGAATGATGTATGTTTATTTTGTGGCACATGTAAGAATGATTTCATTATGAGATGGGTGGGACCTATATCTCCCTCCAATGCATTGGGTAAAGATTTATATCTCATGAGATAGACATGGCTGGAACGATATGTTAAACCGGTTCAGTAATACAGGATTGGAACGAGGAGTGAACTCGATTCAGAAAGGGACTTTGTCCACTAAGATGATCTTGGAAGCAATTCCTTGGATAATATGGAAATCATATCATGTGATTAATGGTTTCCACAATTACATGTTTTATTCCCATTATATTTTATCATTCTTAATGTTTCATTATGATCTATTCCTTACGTACTTCCATGTTTTATGTCATTGCTCAAGCTTTGGATGTTTAAACATTATGTTATTGTTTTTAAGTTCTAATGTACAAGGTATGTTTTATTTTATCCATGCTTACCCTTACTGAGCATTTGAGCTCACCCTTTTTATGTTTTCTTTTCCCCAGGATATAAAGATCGTTTTTAGGTAAGAACAAAAGGGGAAGATCCTTATGGGAGATGTTGAAGATCTTTCACCAAGATTAAAATATTATGTTCCGAGTTTCCAGAGACACTAAACTATTACGGTCCATGACTTTAGATTTTTTTTATGTATTATGTATTCCAAAAAAATAATGTATTGTCTATGTACGTCAAACATTGAGCATCTACAGTTAGTATCGGAGGAAAGGTTTAGTCAACCTTTGGAAAATAGGACGCGAAAACGTTAGTGAGATCCCTAGAGATATTTCTAAAGTATGTCTAGGGATGTCCCTAAGGATAAGTAAACATATAGGATATTGTCCTAGAACTATAGTAACGATCTTCAAATTTAACCTAATATGTTAGATATTTAAGGTACTCCCCCTTGATTATGTTATTTTCCTTGTATTATTTTTTCCTCTCATATAATTTTTTTTTGTGTTTTAGTCAATGGAGGGAACCATAAGGAATTCGGTTAACATTGAATCCAATGGACAAATTGGTGACTATGAGCAACAAAATATTGTAATTCCTAGAGAGAAAGATATTGTGATTATGCCGAATTAGTCATCATGGTACCTGATTAACAAGGTGAAATTTAGTGGTATGCCTAATTCATCAAATAGGAGGAAGATAGACCTTTATGCATGTTCGCATGGTGAGTAGCATAAAGAAAAGAAGATTGAGATTTCTATAGAAGGGAAGAAAAACCATGAGGGATACCTCAAATGGAGGGACATATGTTATCTGTGTGGAGAATAATGTCATAGAGTGACAGACTATTATGGAGTTCAATGTCTTATTTTTGGAGAACATGGGCATTACCCAACTCAATTCCCTGACCTAAAAAGTATCTTCTAAAATCGAGGAAGGGATTATTCCCGGACAATCATTGAAGAAGATAGATTAAAGTATTTATGTATTGGTATTCAAGAATAATTTTGTTGAGGTACATTTATGGTGTATTAGAATATTTTTGTATTAGTCTATTGTGGTTTTCAATAATGTTATGGTACCGGCAACCATGAAAAGTGATTCAAATATTTTGAAAAGCAGATGATATTTGCATAATGAAGGGATAAAGAGAAAGTGAAATGTTTGATAGTATTATTGAGCTCATGATTGATATAAGGACTAAGTGATATCATGGTTTGAGTATGTAGAATTTTGAGGATTCTTTTATGTGGAAAGAGTTAACTTTTGACACCACTCATGTTTTCACTAAGATTAAATGGGTATTCATTTTTAAAGAGAATACATGATTAAGGTATTAACATGACTGGAATGTGACCAACAAGATATACGAGGGATAAATGATGGTATTCACATGCTTGTTATATGATCTTTTTAGTAATCGTTCTCTTTATACAATGAGTTTTGAAAGAATTATTTTGGATAAGCCTAAATATTGGAATGGATATTATTGTTTAAGGTTTGAACTTTTTGTTATAATAGTAATGTTTTAGAAAAAGGATAACCAGCAAGACGGGCGACAACCCGTCGTGTCGGACAAGGTTGCGGGAATCGAACCCACAACCGAAGTGTGACTGGCCTTTATCGCCTACCACTGGCCTACAGGATGTCCCTGGTTAGTAGAAACAAGTTTTATTTTATTAATCATTATGATACTTGAAGAATAAGATCATTTTTGGAATCGTATACGATTAACCACACCATATATGGACTTATGTATATTAGATAACTTTTTCTAACCTTTTGTTTGAAACAGATGGAATGACTCACCAATCTATCACATGATCTACTAAGACTTCATGAATGGAAAATTCCACATCATTTCTTTAAGAGATGAAGTGGAAATTATTGATGGCACAAACAATGGTGAGATTGTACCAAAATAATATAAGTATATCTTTTGATTCGAAAAATCTTCAACATTAGAGAAATGATCCTAAAAACCAAAAAAATGGTGTCCTAGTGCTCTTATATATGATGAATCAGATGGTACCTTAGATCATGGCAAATCTATGGCTTTGTGATTGTTGGCTATTTCATAGCCATGTTCTCTACCACTCTCTATCAGAACTTGGTGGTTTGATTTTTCCTCCATATCCATATTTTCGCCTATACTATCCTATGTGGAAACCCAATGTTGAGTTACCTTGGGTGACCGTTACATTTCTAACTTTCTTTTTTAAAGTTATGTTTTAGTATTCCTTTTTATGATGTGGGTTTCTATTAATAGTAAACGATTTATAACCCCAAAGAATTTCAAAGGAGAAATTTATTTTAAGGTGGGTAGAATGTAGCAAACCGATATTTTATAAGATATATTAATTTTAATTTCTTTCATATCTTCTATTGTACGCTACACCAATATTATCTTGCGCTATACGCAACACCGTATTAGATTGCAATATTAGAAAAACTAATCTCGGTTCGTGTTACGCACAATTTCATGTTTTTTTATAGTAGTTATTCTACGAAACATTGAGTATATATGTATATATATTCAATGTATTATATACTCAACAACAAAGGAGTCAACCACTACATGCAACCCTAACTTGGATTGCATTTCATGCAATCACGACCTTCCTCAGTAGCGTGTGTTGTACGCAATACCGGGTTTTACTAAACAACGTTATGTTATTATAATATTATTATGATCTAGCCGTTATGAATATTGTTAACAAAAGTTTTAAATTTATAACATTATTATTCATCTTACACATTTTATAGAACATGGTATAATAATAAAATAATTTTTTTGGGTAAAATATGTATTTGTCAAAAAAGCAGTTTTCCCGCCTTTTGATGGCGCACCCACTTCAAATATAGTTTTTGACATCTTAATAAATTAAATTTTATAAAATAAAATTATTCTTTGTAATAAGGATATAAAATTTTACCTTGGATAGAATTTTTATATTATTCTGATAACTTTCATATTTTAATGAATATTAAAAACACGATATATTTTAATTTAAAAAAACTTTTTTCATCATAATAATTTATGTAATTATATTATAATATTGAATGGTTTTAAAGTATAAATAGAATATATTTTTACCATTTAATATAATTTATGTCATTGGCATTGAATTTACCTTGGATTCGTTGGTTAAATCAATTCAATTTTTTGCAATGTTTTAAACAAATACCCGTTTTCTTTCGACAATGGGATTAATTTTAATTTAATTTATGCAGCTTTTTGTATTGAATTTTGAAAAATGGATTACATATTTGGAATCAGTGGGTTCAAATTATGTTAATAAGCTACCTTTTATTTTTGGGCTTTATGAATAGTAACTACGGTAAATTTTATTTACCATAGTTAAAGGTAAATCGGGTAATTAAGGGTAAATATAAGATTATAAAATTAGCCTAACACCTTCAAAATCCTATTGGATGACTAAAGGTCGACCCATATCACCTATGAGTTGTATTATAATCGTTTAATGGACTTTTGTCCATGAAAATAACTTAATTATTATTAAAACCAAAGAAATTGACAACATGTCACTCTATTAAATCTTATAAGTATATTAATTTTAATATAGTGATAAACATCATGAAAATTAGAACATAAATAGTATCCAGAAAGATAATGAATTTATCTACATCATAAAAATTTATTTATAATTTTTAGGCATTAAATAATTATCATTAATTTTGACACAATAGTGATGCATAAATTATTTATTTAGTGAAAAATCAATAATATAGTTTTTATTGAAATATTAATACATATCAAAAGGCCAAAAAATCTTCACAAAACATATTATTAATGTATATATAAACCCTAATCATCCATTGGCAGATGTTTTGACCATTTGGATGATTATTAATATAACTATAACACTCATATTATTTTATTTTAAATGATGCCAAAGTTGTCACCATCATAATTTAATAAATATGACAATTTAAATATTGTTATTTGAAGATGATAATTTCTATTAGAAGTATAATTGTAAAAGGTAATAGATTTTTCTTCATAATAGGATTTTATTTTTAATTTTTTTGAAACAAATAAGTATATTAAATAATTATACAGAAAATGATGTAGTAATTATTTTATGAAGAGATAAACAAAATAAATGATTTTAAAAATAATAAAATAAATATTATATGATCTATTTAATTTTCTACACTACTTTTATAGATACATATGACCTTTTATTAATCTATTAAAGCCTTTAGATCGAACATATTTTCTATATATATTTTATTTTAATTCAAATAAATGAATAGTGTCAAAATTAACACTATTGTTATTTTATAAAAATAATATATTATAAAATTGTTTAAAAATGACAAAAATATTTACAAATTATAAATTTAAATTTATATGGTAGAAAATTTCATAAAGTATCCAATTACGTAAAATTCCCAACAAATAAGTAATTATTTGTTATAATTTAAAATTTAGAATGTTAATACCACAAAAAAATTAAATTTATTAAATAAGGATTAATCAGGTTGATAATATTTAAAATAAATTTCTAACATGTATAAATTTGCTTGGTTGATGAGATTAAAACCCTATATAATCTAATTTTCGGATATGAGTCATTTTTGGAGGTTTTTATGTGGGGTTATATTTATTATAAATTAATATTTTTAAGAATTCCAAAGGTGCCTCTCTCCTCCCTTATAAAAGGCCACCTACTCCCTCTCTTTCTCACACCACTTTGAGCCTTCAAGCTCGGCCATCCCCTGAAAAAATCCCTTCTCCACTTCCCTAGAAACATCCTAGAGGTCCTGGTCTTCTTCAGAGGCAAATTTTAGTGCCCTAAGAAGAGGTCTCAAAGAGGCGCTTCAAAAAAGAGGTAATGTCCGTTACCGATTCTTTCAACATTATTTCTTATTCCACTTCTTATTCTTAGGTTGTTTCATTATGAAGAAATAACATCAGTATCAATCATATACTTATATTTTATTTTATGTATGAACAACCCTATTTCACCATCTATCCATCCTACGGAAAACAAAATCACCGCGTGTGCATACGTAAGGAATACCGTCTCCACGTCGTGGTGTAATCTATAATCCACCACCACCTTACATGGATGGGTATAATGGTGTAAATAATAACTATATATGATTATTGTAAAGTGATACTGATTCTGTAATAGTATACATAAACTCAAATAAAATTCCACGATCATGAGAACGATATCCTCGCTCGTGCGTATGTACGAAATACCGTCTCCACAACGGGATGAGATTCATTCTCAATAATTAACCATTCATAAATGATTATAAATTATATATAATAAGTAATCATGACATATATGACATAATAATGATACTGGATTTATTTATATATATATACTTATGTAATCCAATTAATTCCATTCAAGTCAATGAAGAAACGAAAACAACGTTCATGCGTACGTACGACCTACCGTCTCCATGAACGGTGTATTTCATTCCATTTATTGATCTATTATATAAATGTATATTCTGAATAAATATTATATATAAATCATGTTTTATATTTTGTAATTATTTAATCATGATCTACGTTATCATATGAATAATTACAAGTCAAAACATGGACGACAAATGAAACGATTTTACCCAAAACGCTCATTAACCTGGAATTTACAAAAGAACGGGTAATATAAAGTCATAAGTGAACCATATATGACATCATAACAATGAATATGATCTTGTAATATGTCAATAACATTATCTAAATCATTATACAGGAGGTTCAGACACATATGAAGAAAATAGAACCTAAGGTAAGGGAAAATATCACAATCTCATTTTATCCGATATTGTTTAGACATTGGTATTTACTGGGGTGTATTTTATCAACCACTTCCATGATCCCTAAATATGTAATATTGTTTCCATCCACCTACAATTTTTTAAATCCAATGTTACCCTTTGGTGATTTTTTAGTAAAGGATATGAAAGGAAAATTTTTTAGTTTTTCGTACGAGGCACTTTTTGACTTTTCCGGCAAGAGTACGAGAAGAATGGTTTTTTAACTTATACGGCACGAACGGATATTTACGACTTTATAAAGCTTGATTTTCATGAATCTTCCTCAAAAAAATATCATGAATATTTTCAAGAAAATCACTTTCTTTTAATAATTCATGACATTTTTTGAAAAGAAATTGATTTTAAAGAAGAATGGATATTTTCCTAAAGAATTCATTTCAAGTGTTATATCAAAACCATTCTCCATATAAAATGAAATTATTTCATATGTGTATGTTTTATCTATAATGTATCTATGATTTACATGGTTTCACTTTTCTTATTATGAAATGATATCCATTTGTTTTATATGGATGATTTTATGATGGGATGATGTTTATGAAACCCATTTCTTTTGTTGGGTTATTATGAATGATGTATGTTTATTTTGTGGAACAAGTAATAATGATTTCATTATGAGATGGGTGGGACCTATATCTCCCTCCAATTCATTGGGTAATGATTTATATCTCATGAGATAGACATGGCTGGAATGGCATGTTAAACCGGTTCATTAATACATGACTGGAACGAGGAGTGAACTCGATTCAGAAAGGGACATTGTCCACAAAGATGGTATTGGCAGCAATGCCTTGGCTAATATGGAAATTATATCATGTTCTTAATGGTTTCCACAATTACTTGTTTTATTCCCAGGCTATTTTATTATTATTAATGTTTCTTTATGATCTATTCCTTACGAACTTCCATGTTTTATGTCATTGCTCAAGCTTTTGATGTTTAAACATTATGTTCATGTTTTTAAGTTCAAATGTATATGATATGTTTTATTTTATCCATGCATACCCTTACTGAGCATTTGAGCTCACACTTTTTATGTTTTCTTTTCCCCAGGATATAAAGAAAGGTTTTAGGTAAGAAAAAAAGGGGAAGATCATTATGGGATATGTTGAAGAACTTTCACCAAGATTAGAAGATTACATTCCGAGTTTCTAAAGACACTAAACTATTACAGTCCTTGAGTTTTTATTTTTGTTATGTATTAAGTATTCCGCAAAATTAATGTATTTTCCAGGTATGTCAAGCTTTGGGCCTTTTCACACTCGTTTATACATTCCCATTTAGTTGATATTTGTAAAAATATAATATATCTCATGTAACTAATTATGAACATATAAACACATCATGAGAAGAGGAATTAGAATAGTGTTTGGTGTCCTTCTTGTTCGTTGCTGATTACAGATGCCGACATAGTCTAGTAATTTTTTTCCATTCTCTATTTGGATATGTTTTACATAATCATCATTATTGATTATATTTTTTTCTCATCTAGATGAATTTGAGTTTTATCATTGTGGTTCTTCATTATATGTGGCATATAAGAGCTCATATCTATTTTAGGGATAGTTGGATTGAAGGTCTGATCATGAAAACCCTTCCCACCCAAAGTTCATGAGATTGTAATATACTATAAAAGTTGTTCCCACTGATGTTTGTTCTAATTTTGACTGCCATTCTACTATTAATTAATTTTTATATACTTTTCCAAACTATTTATTCATCCATACTTCAATTATGTAGTCATAATTTATGATTTACTTGTTGTCGAGTAGGACACTATTATCGATACCTTCATCTTCCCTGTTACTAGTAGAGATAAAAGAGATCGTGTATTATTTAGATGACCACATGGATATAGATTTTGTTCACCCTTGAAATCCTCCTAGGAGAGCCCTATTTTTTTCAAATATTGTATATTTTTTACTACTATGTATGTGGACAATCATATTTTGAACTAGTCCACATTTACAAAAAATTATCCTTTGAAGAATATTGATAATTTATTTGATTAATTTAAGAGGGAAATTGTTTTTCAATTACTGGACTAGATTTTAGTAATCATCATCTATGATTTTAGGAATCAAATATATCATATTTAGTTTTGTTTGTTTGTATATATATTATGAAGATATTGTGATACAATTTTTTCTAATCAATTCACATATATTTTTTTTAGGATTTAGATAATTAGATATTCCAATAGTTTCATGACACATTAGTGGAAGTGTTATTTTATAATGTTTTGGATTATTGGAGAAATATGAATGATCTTGTGCATGTTTTAGGAATTTTTTTAGAAACCCAATGAAGTTACAATTTGAATGGAATGATTTCGAAGTTTAGTTTTTGATTAAATATTTAATGTTCATGGGGAACATGATTTCTGAGGCATGGTTTATCAGTAATTCCTATAATGGTGAATGAGGTATTTTCATGTGAAAGTCCACATAACTTCATTTAAATTCATGAATTTCTAGTTATTGCATGATACTAATTTAGTTTTGGAAAGGAATTATCAAATATGGCATCAAAATTTACATATTACACCACAAAAGGGGTGAAATTTTATATAGTATGAAAAGATTCATTCTTCTTTTGTCAGGGTGAATATATATATAAATGTTTTTCCTATTTTATTCTTAACAGAGTCTAGAAAGAGGTATGTCGTTATATATTACTATTATAGAGATATATTGAGTAATTCTATTAGGAAGTATAAGTATGTGGTCGATTAAGACTCTCATCATCTTGGTCCACATGATAATTATTACACCATTCTTGATTTTGAGCATACTATGAATACTTATGTACTCATGTTATACTGGCACTTTCTCCGTAGGGAGAGATTCAGAGGCCTTCGATTACCATAATAATTTGATCAATATTGTAACGCCCCGTCCCCAGTTACCCAACGTCGATACATTATTTTAATACATTGGCATGATTAAAAGGAATAATTTCTCGATGGACCGATCAGTTTAGTAGTCTTGAAAAATATATTACATTCATAAATGTCACATTACACATTATAACAAAACAACATAAATAATCCTTTATGAAATCCATTATTCCCTTGGCTTATCCCTGGATATCAATCAAAAAACACTTGAGGAATCTTGGGTAAAATAAAACATTTAAAGGGGTGAACTCAGATGCTCGGAAAGGATAACAATATAGTGGAAACTTTCATAAATAAGAATAATAATTTAAGGCAATGTATAACTAAAACAAAAGCCTTTTAAAGGTGAAAATCAGCATAATATGGAAAAAATAAAATGAAATATGGCCATTTACTTATTAACATGTATATTCTACTCATCAAATAATCACATGAAATATCAATAACCACTTTCATAATTATGGAATGAATAATAATGAAATTTAATTTTCTTGTCAAGGCCTCATGGCAAGACCTAGGGGCTAACTATAACCAGAACCCAACCCGGAGAGCCTCTGTAACCGGAATCCATCCGGGAGTTCCTCTAATAAGCAAAATCCAACACGGAGTGCCTTTAATAACCGGGCACCAACCCGGAGTGCCTCTAATAACCGAAATCCAACCCGGAGTGCCTCTAATAATAAGACACCAACCTGGAGTGCCTCTAATAACCTGACACCAACCCGAATTGCCTCTAACAACTAGAGACCAACCCTGAGTGCCTCTAATAACCGAACCCCAACCCAGAGGGTCTGCTATAACCGAACCCCAACCCATAGGGCTTAATTTTGCCTATCCCCAACCAGGAACATACTAGTCCAACACATTCATCTTATGAATATGATGAAATATAACAGAAACATTCATATTAAAACTAACATATGAAATGTAAATACATTAATCATAAACCATTAATGGAATAAAAATAACTCATCTATAGTCAACTATATCACAAAACCAAAAATACAATATGGATGATTTTTATCATAATAATTCATCTTGAAATAATGGTAAAATTTATCAGAGTATGTTGACATAGGTGAAATCAAAACTATTTGAGATAAATATCTATTTTTTTTGAAATCATTTAAAAGTCAAATAATTATAGAGAAAACCATTATTTTTAAAATATATTTATATGCTTGTGAGGGAAGATTCAAAGGTGTGATAAAGGCGGAGAATAATGGCTTCCACCGTATAAGTTAAAAAATACATTCTTACATTAATTTTTTTGAAATGGTTAAAATGTAACTTGTTTCGAAAACGACAGAAAGATTCCTTTCAAAACATATAAAGTCCAATAAGGGTATAAATGACTTTAACCCATTGTCTATTAAATAGTGAAAATGTTTTGAAATTCATTTTTAAGAGACATTGATGTTGATGATAAAGAGTTCCTTGTAGATAATTTTGTATAAAAAACCTCAGATAATGATGAGATTGTTAAATAAACCCTTTCCAATTTGATAACTTACGAAACATACACCCCATGAAAGAGGTATCATAAAATAAATATGCAAATACACATAAATTAAATTGTATTACAGAAAGAATACAATTATGGGCAGTACATACACCACAAAAAAGTTAATAGTGGAAATATGGCTTGAATATCATGAGAATAAAGAGTGATATGAAAACCCCTAACCTTGCACGTTCCTTTGGTCGAGGGTACGTTTAGCCTCCTCTTCTTAGGGTTATTCCTTTGGATTTGATCAAAAGTGCTCCATATGTATGCTTTCTGATCAAACTAAGGCCTCTAGAATGAAGGGAGGATATTTTATAGGGTATTTGGGTAGGGGTTGGTCGTGCCAAATGGCTTTGATGGTGTGAATTAGAGAGAAGGTGGAGTGCCCTTTTATAAGAGGGGTGAGGGGCATCTTAGAAAAAACATAGAATATTATTTTATAATAAATTCATATTCGGATTATAATGGATCCAATGTTGATTTTTTAAAGTCTAAGATGGGTATAGGTCAATAAAAACTCAAACAATAAATTTTATACTTGTTTATGTTACCATTTTAACCTTATCATTTATATTTAAAGCTAAGTTATATAATTTAACTGTTACAGTGTCTTCTTGCATTCTTACACTATATGGTTAATAAACATAATATATACTTCCAAACCCCAATAAGTTCATTAATTTCATATGTGTCATTATAAAAGTCTTTTGGCTTATCCTTATATTTTTAAGACCATTATATTTATTAATAATATAATATTTGTTTTAAAAACTATTTTATGTCAATTTTGACATTATTTGGGATTTGTTTTTTGTTAAAATAATAACAACATGTTTACTTCATGCAGAAATCATTGAATCAATCCCATCATTTCATATTCACCTAGGAAATTCGTCGATGTTATAAAATCATTGATGTTATATTTATTTTAATATCTATAATACCATTATTTGATTCATTCAGGAATATGGTAATTACTGCATCATCAGTGTGTCATAAATAAATTTATTTATATAACGTATAAAAATTATACATTAAATACCATGATGTAGGAAGTATTTTTATCTTTCTAATTATTATTTATAGTTGAATTTATTTTATGCGAAACCCTATATTAAAAATGATTTAGTTATCATACATTGATTTTAACTCTTTTCTACTTTTCTTTGAATTAATTAATAATAAATGTCCTAATCTAATCCATCTGGACCTAAATGATATTATATTATTCCTAAGGTTTTTTTTGGTCGAGATAAAATTTTACAATATAATTAGGACACTGGTGAGGGTAATATTAATATCATTTTTACCCTTAATTACTCAATTTATTTTTAACCGTGGTAAATAAATGTAAAAAGTTACTATTCACAACTAATTATTTTCCCTTCATTGAAACACTTTTTACTCCTTTATATTAACCATGACTCTAGGATTTTGAAAATTTAACGCACAAAAATGGTAAAATTAAATTTTATTAGAAATTTCAAATTCTCCTAGGAGGTGGGTAAAAGACGGTGAAAAGTTCAATAAAATTTGTATATATCTAACATGATTATAAACTGACTCTAATGAATTACAATGATATTATATAATTATTATGTATCTATTTTAACACAAATTAATTTAAATAAAATAAACAATTATCTAAATAAAAAAATTGGTTTTAACCAATAACTCAGTGTTTTTCACTATTCAATATAAAATTATGTTTCTCAGAAAAATACCCAAAATGTTGCCTATGATATATTTGATATTATTAATTCAAAAAGGATGTCTATTTTACCAAATAAAAAATATATGTGTAGAATTAATTAATATTAATAAATTATCGTTGTTAACACAAATAGCGTGTTTTTAAGAAATAATAACTATCCAAAGATTGACACTTACTTATGTCCAGTTTAAATGTGAAATTATTTCCAATGACAAAAATTGTGTTAAATGGTAAAAATATATTATAAATATACCTTAAAACCACTCAAATTAAAAATTTATCGCTATTATTTATTTCAATTAAAAATGTTGTTTTCAATTAAAATTTAGTAATTTTCACTATTCATCAAAATATGAATGTTATCCGAAAAGTAAAAAAATTTCACCCTAAGCTAATTTTAATATTTCAAATCAAAAAATGAAGTTAATTTTGAAAGATAAAATGTATAAAACTTCAAATAGTGGGTATTACTATTCATAACGGCTAGTATGATTGGTTGTGGTGTGTTAGAACTCGATGTTGCGTATAACCCACACTACTGTACTATTCAAAGAGAAATTTAACGTGAAAGATTGGGGTGTTACATTATCCCATACTTCAATAAATTGGGTCATTGAAATTTATGCTCAGTATTGGAATCTTGGGGTTGATATTTGAAAATATTATAGTTGAAATCCCACATCAAAAAATATATAAATGAGGCCACTATTTAAAATAAAGATTGGTAAGTATGAAGGTTACCGAAAATAACACATACCAAGGGTCCATGTAGGAAAATCTGGATATGGAAGAGAAATATATCAATCAATGTCTGATGAAGAGTGGTAGAGAACATGGATATGAAAAGGCTAACAATCCCAATGCTATAAATTTGTGATGATCTAAGGTACCATCTAGGACAACATTTTTGTTCTAATTTACTTTTTGTAATGTTGAGGAATTTATTTATGAGATTGGATAAGATCTTAAAGAGATTTACTTACATTATAATTATAGTTTTACCCATTAATAAATTTCTACCAAAAACTCATCTTTCACCCAAAAACATAATACAACTCAAAAATAATCTATTTATCCTTTTCGTATAGTGTTCCAAATATAATGAATTTATAATTCACATATCAGAACCTTAAAAAAACTACATTATAGAATCCATTAACTTCACATAGTCTAGTGGTTCGCGATAAATCAAAATCGCACTATGGTTGATGGTTCGATTCCCACAGCTTTGTCCGACACGACGGGTTGTCACACGGTCTGCGTGTTGTCCTTTTATAAAAATCCAAAAATAACCTTTTGAAACCTAATCCATTCCAACCTTCAGAAATATCCAAAAAATTACTATCCAAACTCACAATCCAAAATTTATAACGAACTTAAACACAATGAAGATCCTTTTTTTCATGTAATAACATGTGAACACCTTCACCATGTATTATTTTAAAACATAGTAACATCCTGAATTACCATAAAACCTTCTTGATTACATTCATGCTCTTTTATTATTTATAGAATACTAGATATAATCCTTCTATCATAAATTATTTAAATACAATGATGAAAAATCATTAATTAGTTTCATTGTATTCAGGAATATTCAATATAATTTACCCAAATCAACCATATGTTATTCCAAAATCAGTACCCCAAAATTAGGACCATATTAATGTTTAACTTTACTTCAAACATGTAATTTCCAAAAAGTTTAACTCGTTGTAGAGTCACTTTTCTTAGTACCATAAAACCATAAATCCTCAATTGAATAGTACTGAAGTACAATCCTTAGTTATTTCCAGAACATCATTGATACAACACTTAAATGAAATAATTCCTAAATAACAACATAAGAACACTAGTCATTCCTCTTCATTTGTGGTAGTATCATAACAATATTATTAACTAATAGTATCATTTGTGTCATAGTCTGATTACTAGGAGATTTTTTCGCGTAGTATCCAAACTCCTTGTAGATGAAGCATTGTACATTTTGAACCATTTTCTTACACTTGAAGTCACGTACTTGGTGTCCTTTTTCTCCACACTTATGAAATACTCCCATTCCCTTCAAGAATTTTCCAAGGAGATTCTTTCCATAGTTATCACATATGGGAAAATCCTTATTTACCCTCTTCCCTTTATCTGTCCTTCTCTCAACCATCATTTTCTTCTCGGGATTCCCTTCAACGCTTTAGGACTCTAAGAATTCATTACTTATCTTATCAACACATGATACGATTTATTCATATGAAGATAATATGCGTGAGACTATTTCCTTTCTAAATTATGGCTTAGGGCCATGAAAGATATGATACTTCTTACTCTTTCGATCATGTGTATTACTGGAGTTCTATATCCTTCTTTTGGGATCCATTTCTAAACAATGGTACACACTACATTAGTTTATGAGTAGCAATACCTAATCCTGAACTTGTAAAAAACATAACATAAATTAAGAAGTTTATGGATATAATCCATAATCATAAAAATCTTTACTTTGAGATGATATATACTCATAAGCCCATTATTATTGTTTTTAATGAAAATGAGAATTATTCTAAGAATATCCCCCGGGAGTGTCGTAACCAAGAGTGCAGCAATTCCCGTTTTCATGCACCAGTTCCCGTTCGAGTCTAGCTCAAAGTGGTGTTTTCGGGTTTTATACGTAGATACATCTGTCTAGAGCTGTCTCTACCTGCTCGTATCCAGAAAAAGGATGTATTTCTCGGAAAACACACAAAATTTCTGTAATACCAAAATTCTAGAAAGTTATTCTATACTAATTCTCAATGTATATCATAGGTATATGTGTTCAAATTAGATTTTATCTAAATATAGTTTCCAATGTTATTTCTAAACTTCCTCTGATGCCAACTATAACACCTCGACCCCAAATACCCAGAGTCAGTGCATTATTTTAATACAATGGCATGATTACAAGGAATCAAGTTTCGAAGGACCAATCATTTTACCAGTCTTGGAAAATAGATTACTTACATGAATGTCACATTGCACTTTATTACAAAAACACATAAATAATCCTTTATGAATGACATTATTCCCTTGGTTTAATGCTACAAATCAATCACAATAAACTTCTTGTAATCCTGGGAAAAATAAAACATAGAAAGGGGTGAGCTCAGATGCTCAGTAAGTATAACAATATAGCAGAAACAGTCATAAATAAGCATAATTATTTAAGGTAATGCATAACTAAAACAAAAGCCTTGTAAACATGAAATTCAACATAATATGGAAAAAATGAAATGAAATAATTCCATTTACTTATTCACATGGATATTCTACTAGTTGAATAATCAAATGCAATATCAATAACCGCTTTCATAATGATGGAATGAATAATTATGATATTTAAATACTTTGTCAAGTCCTCGTACCAAGACCTAGGGGATAACTGTAACCGTAACCCAACCAGGAGAGCCTCTGTAACCGGACTCCATCCCAGAGTGCCTCTAATGACCGGACACCAAACCGGAGTGCCTCTAATAACCAGACACCAACATGGAGTGCCTCTAATAACCGGATTCCAAACCGGAGTGCCTCTAATAACCTGACACAAACCCGGAGTTCCTCTAATAACCCGAGACCAACCCGGAGTGCCTCTAATAACCCCAGACCAACCCGGTGTGCCTCTAATAACCAGAAACCATCCCAGAGGGTATGCTATAACCGGACCCCACCCCAGAGGGATTACATTTACCAGTCCCCGACTAGGAACATACTAGTCCAAAACATTCATCTAATAAAGAGGATTAAATATAACATAATCATTCGTATTAGAACTAACATATGAAATGTCAAAACATTAATCATAAACCATTAATGGAATAATAATAAATCATCCGTAGTCAAACAAAACAAAAAACCTTAAATACAATATGGATTATTTTTATCATAATAAATCAACATGAAACAAGTGTAAAATTTAACAAAGGATGTTGACAGAGATGAAATAAAAACTATTTTAGAGAAATATATATTTTTTTAAACCATTTAAACGTCACATAATTATAGAGAAAACCATTATTTTGAAAATATCTTTATAAGCTTGTGAGGGAAGCTTCAATGGTGTAATAACGACAGAGAATAACCGCACTCACCGTATATGTTAAAAAAAGACATTCTTACCTTAATTTTGTCGAAGTGTTTAAAAAGTATCTTGTTTCGAAAACGATGGAATGATTCCTTTAAAAACATATAAAGTACAATAAGGGTATAAAATACTTTAACCCTTTGTCTATTAAATAGTAAAAATGTTTTGAAATATATTTTTACGAAATATGGATGTGGATGATAAAGAGGTCCCAGTAGATAATTAATTATAAACAACCTCGGATAATAAAGAGATTATGAAAAAGACCCTTACCATGTTGGTATCATACAAAACATATACCCCATGAAAGAGGTATCATACAATGAATATGTAAATACACATAAATTAAAGTTTATTACACAAAGAATAAAATTATGGCAGTACATACACCACACAAAAGGTAATAGTGGAAATATGGCATGAATCTCACAAGAATAAGGAGTGAGATGAAAACCCCTTACCTTGCACTTTCTTTTAGTCTAGGGTACGTTTAGCCTTCTATTCTTCAGGTTCTTCCTTTTGATTTGATCAAAAAGGCTCCTTAGGATGGATTTGTGATCAAACTAAGGCCTCTATATTGAAGGTAGGATAAATTATAGGTTATTTGGGTCGGGGTTGGCAGTGCCAAATGGCTTATAATGTCCGAATTAGAGAGAAGGGGGAGTGCCCTTTTATAAGAGGGGTGAGGTGCACCTTTGGAAAAACATAAAATATTATTTAATAATAAATTTATATTCAGCTTATAATGGATCCAAAGTGTATTATTTAAAGTCTAAGGTGGGGATAGGTCGAAAAAAACTCAACCAATAGGTTTTAGACATGTTTAGGTTACCATTTTAACCTTATCATTTAGATTTAATGCCAAGTTAATTAATTTAACATTTACTGTGCCTTCTTGTATTCTTACAATATATGGTTAATAAAGATACTATATACTACCAATAGAACCCCAATTGGTTCATTTCTGTCATATATTTAATTATATATGCCTTTTGGAAAATCCATAGATTTTTAATACCATTATATCAAATAAAAATATAATATTTGTTTCAAAAACAATTTTATGTCAATTTTGACACTATTTGGTATTTGTTTTTTGTTAAAATAATAAAAACATTATTACTTCAAAAAAATACATTGAATCAATCCTTACATGTCATATTCAGGTAGAAAATTTTTGGATGTCATTAAAACATTGAACATATTATATTTTAATATTTATGATACCATTTATTTGGTTCATTCACGAATAAGGTAATTACTACATCATCATTATGTCATAAATAAATTTATTTATATAATGTCTATAAATTATAAATAAAATACCACGATGTAGAAAATATTTTCATATTTCTAATGAATATTTATAATAGATTTTATTTTTGTGCCAAACCCTATATGTAAAATGTTTTGGTTATTAAACATTGATTTTAACTCATTTAACTCTTCTTTGAATTAAATAACAATAAATGTCCTAATCTAATCTATGTAGACCTAAATGATAATATATTATTCCTAAGGTTTATTTTGGTCGTGATAAAATTGTCCAATAGAACTAGGACAGGTGTGAGAGTAATATTAATATCATATTTACCCTTAATTACTCTATTTATTTTTAATCGTGGTAAATAAAAGTAAAAAGTTACTATTCACCGAAAATTATTTTCATCTCATTGAACCACATTTTACTCCTTGATATCAACAGTGTCTCTCGGATTTTCAAAATTCAACTCACAGAAGCGGTAAAATTATGTTAAAGGGGAATTTTCAAATTTTTCTAGGAGGTGGGTAAAAGACGGAGAAAAGTTCAATAAATTTTGTATATATCTAAAATTAATATAAACTGACTCCAATGAATTAAAATAATCATATATAGTTATTATGTATCTATTTTGAAAAAAAATAATTGAAATAAAATAAATAATTATTTAAATAAAAAATCTGTTTTAACCAATAACTCAGTGTTTTTCACTATTCATAAAGAATTGAGGTTTTTCAGAAAAATACCAACAATTTGTCCTATGCTATATTTGATATTATGAATTAAAAAATTATTTCTATTTTACCATATTCAAAATATATATTTAGCATTAATTAATTTAATTTAATTCCCATTGTCAAAACAAATAGCTTGTTTTTAAGAAGTAATAACTATCAAAAGATTGACACTTACTTATGTCTAGTTTAAATGTGAAATTATGTCCAATGACCAACATTGTGTTTAATAGTAAAAATATATTCTGAATATACTTTAAAACCACTAATTTTTTTAATTTATCAGTATTAATTATTTCGATTAAAAAAGTTGTTTTTAATTAATATTTAGTTATTTTCACTATTTGTCAAAATATGAAAGTTATCCAAAAAGTACCAAAATTTCACCCTAAGCTAATTTCGATATTATGAATCAAATAATGAAGTTACTTTTGAACGATAAAATGTATAAAATTTTAAAAAGTGGTTATTACAATTCTTAACGGCTAGTAAGATTGGTTGTGGTGCGTTAGAACTCGAAGTTGCATATAACACACACTATGGTATTATTCAAAGAGAAGTGTACCGTGAAAGCTTGGGGTGTTACAAAATATATTTTGATATAAATACCCCAATATCATATCATAGGTTGAGGTTTATATTCCATTATATATTTTTATTCATCTTCAACTACACCTAGGGGAAGTGGAATATTGTAGAAGATATTCTTCAAATGAATTTAACATTAGTGACTGTTATGGAATAAAAGTAGGATTGAATCCTTAAGGGACTTTACACATAATTGAAAAAGGATTAATAATATTATACATTATAAATCATTATAGAATGGTTTTATTTATCATTATATATCATTTAGTCTATTCTATAATTTCAGTAATACGATGACAATTTCAATAGAAATTGTGAAAGCCTAGATAGTGGGGAGAGCATTTATGGATGGTCTCACACTTCAGATGTTATTTATCATTTTGGTGAAAGGCTTGTCATCATAACATCCTTAAGGATAATATTTATTTCTATCATATTTATTCATGGTTTATTTATCTAGGAACTGGATGATTTATTACAAAATGATATTCTTATTTTGGGGATCAGCTATGAAGCATGATTTTGATTATTATTTTTCCAATTATAATTCATTCCTTCAGATAATTAAAGAGAATCATAAAATTAATGGTTTTCTCCAAACCCATTTTATTTTGTTTTGTATTTGGGATATTGTTTCCATTAATTTGGTTGTTCAATTACCATGAACTACCGAGGGAATAAATTCCATCTTGGTGGTGATTGATAATTTGGAAAATATAAAATCATTTCCTTCTAGAAATGGATATCACCATATTAAATGATATAGGTAAAATGAGTTGAGATGTGACAGGGAGGTTAAATTGGGTTCCTTGTGTATTATTTTTTATTGGGAACCTATGTATAATTTGGTGATCTATAGGAGTCTTAAAAAGGAAATATGGACTTCGGTTAGGTTGACTACAACATACCATCCACTGTAAGAATGTTTGATGAATCATGTTTTCCAATGTTTAGAGGATAAGATCCATGATTGTGAGATTGATTTCTCTCAATCATGTGATATCTATCTTAGAATGGTTTTGTTATTTATTACAAAAATTTTCGAATCCCAATTAGAATGTTTCTTTACATGTCATTGTATGGTCACATGTCATGATCACCTCTTAGTTATTTAATTGTTGGTGAAATCTACATAGTGGTACTAACATTTGTTTATAAGACACGTACAGATATATTAGTATATTAGTTGGTGTATCATTATAGATCATAGTTGATCAAAATCATATATGGGTCAATATAATCATACTTTGGAGTTCACCATAAGTTATTAGGTTTTCATATTAGATTATCCTTTATAGGGTCAATATTTAATATTACAATGGGGAAAATGGATGTATGATATGTTCGACTATATTAGTTCATTGATCATTTTGTAATGTATCTTATCAATCAAAATTGATTGTTTTGTTCATATGAGTGCAATATGATTCCATCAAACACTATTATGGAAATAACATCCTGACCCCTCTTGCATTCTGAGATGGGTAGATATTTTCTTTCATCCAAATTTTTATATTCAAGAAAAGTGTAGATTGTAAACTTAATAAAATTGAATTCACTTGAATTAAATTTCATTTATCTTTGTTTAAGAGAGTCATAGATAATATTCTCATGAGAAACGGGAGTATGAGTCATTGATGGGGGATATTTATCCTCACCTATTTTCTGAACATGATTCTTCAACATGACTTCTCAGAGATGGAATACCTTATGGTGACAGGTTTTTAACATCCAATTAATTTATTTTAGGTATTTATATTCTCAATTTTAATTTACATATTTATTTTTCTTCATGTTGAGACTTCCATGGATGAAAATAATTTTTTTGAGGAAAATGACCTAGATTTATGGTATTTATATGATATTAAATTAATTGATTTCATAAATAAATTTGTTATTATAGTTTTTGGGTTCTCCTCAGATTCAATGATTTTTCTGGGTGGATTGGATTATTCTAATAAAATTTTGAATTTTCATATTCAGTAGTACTAATTCACATTGTGTAATGGGATTACACAATGTGTAATCTCTTCCCGGAAGTTTCCATGATTTTAGTACTTCACATAAAGGATTAAACACTATGTATTTGAATCACATCATGAATTAGTCAAACTAAAAAAAATAAAAAGGCAATGAGTTTTATAGCATATTATAGATTCATGGATTGGAAAACAATTAACAAAATTACATACCATTTTATTCCTGTGTGTTATGATATTTTAGGGTACTACTTGTCTGGTTTATTTATTCTTCCATGGGATCATAGCACTCAACCAAGAGGCCCCTATGGGAGATTTAGGAGTCCTCTATTCCATCTAAATCACATTGTTTTGTGATCAATCAACATGTTGGTTTTTTTATGTCTATCCATTTAACAATTCATGCAGTTTCATTATTATCTTTTACTATAGAGGTTTTGTTGCACTTATTTTTTAGATCTTTTTTTCTTCCATGATTTTTTCATGTTTTATTTTTAGGTCAGTCATAAAATTGTGTTGTTTGACCAATGGTATGTTGGTTGTGATGGGGAGTGTGTGTTTCATTGAGTTATGTTGTGATATATCCTCTTCTATTACAATTATTTCTAAATTTATTCAAATTTTAGTTATTATAATTGACTCTAGGGTATCTATTATCATCATTGAATTCATTAATGTTTATTGTTTTCATTGTAGCCATGTGGGAAATTTTTTCTTGGAAGGTTATTTAGTATCCCAAAATATATTGGATTATGTTAATTTCTCCTATATTATAAAATATTTTATCCAATGAAATGATATGATTGATTTATTATTTACATGTCTTAAAATGGGTTTTAAAAAAAATATTCTTTTCCCTGGTTTTTTAATTTAAATAATTTTTTTAATGAATTTGTAAATGTATTTTTGAAATTGATTTCAAAGAATACTTGTGATGAAATTTCATAGAAAATTGACCACATGGGAATCCTCGGGTAGATAGGTGGATGGTGAAGATATGGAACATATAAATTAATACTTATCTTGGGTTAACTCATTACGTGTTCCTCTGATCCCTATGACATTTGATCCAGGTACATGATTTAAAGTGTTGTGGGTTTACATTCTAGGGTGTTAAATTGCTGAAAATATTCAATGCATATGTGTTAGGGCTTGATAAATGTGATTTTATATATGGGGTGGTAGGATGGTCCTAGATAGAATAACCGGTAGTAATCCTTGGCATGCTGTTATTTATGATTCATTTATATTTGTAATATTTTAGAATGTAATTAAATGTTTTAGATATGATATGTGATACATTATTTGAAAATATTTTATACAGGATATATTAATTGAACTATTTTACTTATATTTATTTTGAAATATCGATAAATGAAACATTAAATTATATTAATATCTATTGATATAAATATTAAAAAATTGTTTATTATTCATTGATGTATTAAATTTTTTTATATTTAGATTTTATAGAGGGACTTGTTATGGAACACATATGATGGATCCTAATGAGCATATTATGTCACACCCAACACAACCTTTCTGGGGAACTTTGACAATTGTATGTATTTCAATATATGGAATTGAAATGAACAATAGTGAGGGGGATGATTTTTTGACAACTATTTATGAATATATTGTATTTATATAATATGATATTTCCCATTCATTTAGATGGTGTATTGAGTTATATATATATATATATGGTTTTATATTACACCTATACTTTTAGTTATTCTGAATGATTTGAGATTGAAATTTTATTCGGAATTCTAATAGTTGTTGAATGTTTTTTCCTATCTATTATTTTCCCAATTTTGTATATGTGCCATGTTTTTTTAGATCATCATGTCATTATAACCTTAGGTTGGAAAAAATATTACATTCTTGTCATGGATTCATTACTAGGTTCTAGTCACCATTTGTGGGGTCTATAAATCTATTTCTATATATATAAATTCCAATTGGGTACAATTTTGAGAGTTAATATTGTTCATGGTCACCACATGTTCCATCATATTAATAGATAGATAATGATGACTTAATTCAATAATTTCTATATATTCTTTAGCTAGATGAAAGCATTAAACATCCAAAATATATGAAAAATAACGAAATTAAAAAAAATCCACATTTCATATTTCAACATCTCTCTAATATCATGAACCATAACACGATTGAATAATAGTATATGATGATCTATTTTTCCTTTTTTCCATATTAATTTCAATAATTAGTATGATAAGGATATTCCACCATCATTGGGTAGTGAAGAAAATACATTTTCAAAGGGTTCATATTACCCATATTCAATTATCATTATTCGATTGTATGGTATAGAGATGTTACCCTTGTATAATGAATAAAAATAAATTCATTATTTTGTTATATAAAAATTAAAAATACATACATCATGATTATATTTATTTCTCGTATAATTTTTCAATGTATATATATTTATTTTAATCATAAACATCCAATGAATAAAAATAAGACAACAAAAAAGATGTTTTGTGGAAAGATATATATTTATATGAAAAGTGCATTTGAATAATGATTTATAAAAAAAACTATGTAAAAAAGAATAATTGTTTCATCTCACTATAATTTCTAAAAAATTTATTCTTCTCTATATTTTGGAACAATTGTCTTGACAAAAATTACATAACCAAGTCACAATAACTATAACATTATGTTAAAGTAAAATTATATTGTTAATTGAAATAAACTCAAGTAAAAAATACACTGTAGTTAATGTTTTTATTATATTTTATGTTCACATATTATGTATTCAATCATTTCAAAATGTTACATGAATAACCATATGAAACCATAAATCTATTTTATACTTGAAATTAGATTACTTTATCAATTTTTCCCTTAAAAAATCTTCAATACATTAAACTAATTCAAGCCATTTAAAATAGGATGGATTCTTAGAATTATAAACTCATCCATAATGTTTTTATTTCAAAGAAAATAATCTTTCCTGCCTTTATATATAAATTAAAATGTAGTAACATTTCATAACTATTATCTTTATATGACCAGTGTTCAAAATATAATGTAATAAATTCAAAGGCGAATACCATAAATAAAAAAATATAAAATATAATATTTATAGTTTCATGGAATAATAATTTACATTGCATGACATTTTATAATTTTATTGAATCTTTCAAATATAAAATTTAAATATATATGTTCTTTAACAATGTCATTTTTTGACATTCATTGTGATTTTTCATTAATATTTATTATATTGTACATATATTTTTAATTTTTATTATATAGATGATACATCTAATGAAATTACCAATTACCATTAATGTTGAAATTTAGTAAAAAAATTATCTCTGTGAATCTGAATTTTTATACAAATAGGGTACGATTTCTTCCCTTTTTTACTCCAACTAGAAATCATTCACGAATAAAGGAAATAAATTTTATTCCTTAATAATGATACCTCCAATAAACAATTTTCATTCCTAAATAAATCATATACTTGAAGGCCAATGATTTAAAAGATCATTTAATTAATTTTTTAATGGTTTGAAAAATAATCAGCTATCATTTCTAGGATCACTAAATCTAGGTACAAATATACTCATGGTAATAAATGGATTATTTACCCACATTCATGTCAAAAAGAAATAAATCTGAATGAAAATAGGGCATGTAATATATTTAATATGTATCTGGAGAAATACATTGAAACCATTACATCATTATCATAATATAAGATTTGTTATGGAATTTCTAAAATTAGGATGTAAACTATCAAATTTCATCTTACCCAAATAATTTATATGATAAACTATTTCAATATTATCCTTACATATTTCTTCATTATACATTATAATATTCTTTATAAAATGACCAATAAAAAAATATTCTACATGATGATTTGGATAATGAAAAAAAATTGATAAAAAATATTCTTTTTCATGAAAATAGTTTGAACTTAATAAATTTCATTATATAGTTCATATTTTCTCACATTGTGATTCCTTATGTTATATTTTTTTGATCAAATTTTTAGTGATATGGTGAATCAAATACTAAATAGATAACCATGTTCTTCCATAATAATAAAAACATTTTAATTGAATCTATCCTACATATAAATAAATCATTAATGGAACGTATGACATAAATCACAAATCCATCTAAAAACCATTAGTGATCTGATCAATTTTGTACACCCAATTTATAAAAATTGTAAGGGAAATAATCATAAATTATATATGTAATTTTTGGTAATGACATTATGTTGTATGTTTTTTTCTTGGATAAAAACTAATAAACATTATCCTAATACTAATATAAAAATAGAAATATATAAAATGGAATGATAAAAAAATATTATATTTTTTAAAATTTTAATATATAGTTAATTTTCATTTCATACTCTATAGTGTGTATTTTTTCATTATTTTACAAATATGTTATATCAAAATAAAATCAATAACAATTATGTTAAACTATTTTGAAAATAAGAAATGTTATGTTAATGTATTAACAATAAATACATATTTTTTGAATTCTATAATTGGTTATTTTTCTCTACCATATATTCAGACACTCTTAAGAGATATTATATGTTATTCCTATAAATATTTTTTATGAATGAATTAATAATTTATGAGATTCTATAATGAAATATTTTTGGGTCTTGAATCATGGGATCCCTATTTGGGATATTGTAATTGTAATTATAGTATTTCATGTATTAGTTGATAAATACATGACTTAACCAACATATAAGTAATTCATATTATATTTTACAAAAGATGGATAAACCATTTTAGGCACATTCATCATATGATAAAAAATTTAAAAATTAATTATTTTATGTAATGTTAATGTAAATATTATTTAATAAATGGTAAAAAATATTTTTCCCAGCATTACACACATTTATAAATGAACATATATGGAATATTTGATATTGATTTACTTTAATTATATCTATCATATAGTCCCTAGTGAGATGGAAATCATATAGTTTTTTTAAAATAAAAATTTAGTATACTTGACATCGTTAGTTAATTACATAAATATTTTAAGGTTGGGATTCAAAGAATGTTAAATGGAATAAATATTATAATTTACCTAAAAATATAATATTACGTAAATAAAAATATGTGGTAATTGTAATTAAATAAAAATAAATGGGATTACATATCTCTAATAATAAAAAAAATATTCATATTTTTTCAAAATATAGAAATACTTAATTTCTAATCAGGAATTCCACCACACCTTGATTTTTTTAATTTTCAAAAGTGGAATGTATCAGAGAAGTCAAATGAAAAATAAAAATTTAATATTTCATAATATAAATTACAAAATCGTATTGATTATATAAAAAAATTAAATAAAACCTATAAAATTGACAACCAAAATACTAACCTAATCATAAAATAAAAGAGAATTTATGATTATTGGGATCCACATTAAGATCTTTAAACCACTAAAATTATAATTGAAATATATTCCTTCTTTTATTTTCTTTTAATATCCAGTGGATGAATTTTTTTGTATGAGAATGTACTGTAACATGAGTTCAAAAATTCATGTTATGTTATAAATGATGATCATTATCTCCATTGCATACTATTATTTATCTTAAGGTTGGGCATGATATTTTGAAAAACCCAAAAAACATTCTGGTGATAAAGCTTCATGTATTTACACACTAAGGGGGTATCCAATTCTAATGTTATATCAATAAGGATGATCAAAATTTTTAATCAAGAATAATCACCCCTTAAACATGCTTTGGAAGCTCCCTCCAAGTTTAAGTTTAAGATACAGTCATGGATCTATTCAACTTTCATGTAATATAGTATCGTAAAAGGTTAATCATCAGATAATTAAACATTAATTTCATGTTTTGTATTTAGTAAAATGATCCTAAATATGAGGGAGATTGATGATAATAAAATGATGTAGGGGGGGCCAAAATTATAATTAATACTTTTAAAAAACAAAAAAGAAGAAAATTTTTCTAGAAAACTCCCTAAAAATATATATTTTTTCAATGATTGATGTGATTGAAGTATATCAGCTATCTCTACAAACTTGATGTTGATACATCTTGATTTTTCAATGAAAATAGCATGAAACAATTAAAATTATTGAAAATCATAGAAATTATTTAATTGATTGTGGTTAATTAACTATCTCTATTGATTTATAAAAAAAATCATTCAATTTTGTGGTCTAGGATGTATACTGTAGCGTGGGTGTAGTTTTAAATTTGTAGGAGAAATTTATTATTTGAAAAAAAAAACAAAACAGATTATCATGATGTAATGTGGTAGAAGATGTCAATTAAATGTACTATATGATCTATTCATTAAATTGATAAACATTAAATATTAACCCATGATGTGTAATTCTATTCTTTATAATCCATATTCTCTAGGATATAAAAATAATAAAATATCAATCCTATGAAATAAAACATGATCACATGACTATGCATAGTAATCATGCCCAGTGGTCATCGAATACGATGCACTATTAGTAATTCTCTAGAGGTGTTGGATAGTATCAGCGAATATTTTTATTTGAGATAAGGAGTAAAAAATATAAATCAATTATAAATTTTCAAATGTTATTATAAAAATCATTAAAACATCATATAATTACTTGATCAGTTACTATAAAAAATTGGAGTCCAAGTAATCATGATCCTTGGAAAATGCCTTCCTAGAAGATGGAGGATGTATTATTGAGGAATTAATTTCTCATTACAAGGTTATTAAGAATTAGTAATTATAAACCATAAAAATGTTATTCCATATATTGAAAATGTATGTATTTGATTGTTTTTATATGTCCTTTTTTCTGAGATTCTTTTCTAAGGTCGGATATCCTATTATTTTCCTAGATGTCTAACACATTTTTAGTGTATTATAAGAGTTTCCATGAAAAAATTTGTTCATATTTCAATTAAGATTATGTGATATGTATTTGGGGACATGTGAAACAAAATTTTTTATTCTATGGAATGGAATACATATTATAATTTTTAAATAAAGTTTTCCACCCATGAATTTAAATATATTTTTCCAATTTAAGAATTTTTTATAAAACTATTCAATAATAGGATGGTTTTGAAAATATTTTCATTTGAATGAGTTAATGAATTTTCCTAAATAATTAATTTATTTGGGGATTGAAAAATTTATAAATGATGTTTTATGACTCATACATGATTTTAATGATCATTCTATACGACTTGAAATTCAAATTTTGAATAGTTTATGGTGAGGAATGATGTATTTTGAAGATTGATATTAATGAAAATTATATTCTTATTGCATCAATACTACCCCATGTATAACATAAATACATCACCATTATACCACATAAGTGTAATATGGAGTCATTTATTATGGATTGAAAATATGTTTAAGGAGATCTAGATAAGAGAAAAATGAATATCCTCTTTTGAGGAATTCCATGAAAAAAATAAAAATAATGCGGGACATATAATCACCCTAATTAATACTCAAAAGTAGTTTTAAGAACCCAATGTTCCAACCATTTAAAAAAATTTATATATAATCATAGGAAATTAATGTCCTAAAATCATCTTAAATTGAGTGGGAAATTAAAGTTTATAAATGTGATCAAGTAGATATCCCCCAAGATATGGAGTAGAATATTTTTTATTGTTTATCTTACATATTACATTATAAACACATCCATTATGATTTAGGTTGTGAATCTTCTCTTTCATCATGTAAATATTGTCATGACTATGTCTATTTCTATACACAATCAGATTTTTCATTGATGGGGATTTAATTTGGATGATACGATATATAATCCATGAGGAAAAAAGAAATACATTTACTAATATGTGTATAAAGATTAATATGTGTGAAATTAATTAAATAATTAGGATTTTTATTTTTGGGGATAATGTAAATGTGGGAGCTGCTCACAATGAATGTAATTAGAGTTCCAATGAATAAATCTTTTGATACAATATGGCTTTTTATTAATAATTTAAATGATGTTCTTGAAAATGATATCATTATAACCAACAGAGCCTGGTGAACTACAAGTATTAGAGTCCCAAACCACTATTTTTTGTCTATCCAGGATAATGGGAGAAACCAAAGCATGATTTCTTGTGTTAATATTAACATTAGGAACTAAATCAACAATTTTATGATCATGGAAAATAGTAAGAGTCCAAAATAAATATAAGAAGAATGTATTGTCCATCATCATTAATGAACAGATCATATTAAATAAATTTACCTCACTATATATTTGTGATTGTAACGGAGGATAATTTATATATATTATCAAGTACTAAACTAAAAAAAGTGTTCAAGACTCGCATAATAATCCATTCAATTGATGTTTTTTCCACTAGAAGTACTCTTTATTTTTATGGATAAATATTGATCATACATTGTTTTAATGGGTCTCTCTGTGTAATTCCTTAGAGGATGAGTTATATATGGACTAAAGACATTTTATTTTAACATCATGCAAGAAAATATTGTTGAATATATAACAAAATTTACTTTTATTCAAAATACATAGAGTGGATTTGGTTTTCTACTGTTTCTCATCAAAGGCATGCATACATAACCAAGGCGTAAGCGGAAACCCAATGGATTGGATATTACATATAATTATATCATGTTAAATCAACATATTTAATAATATTAATGTATTTAAGAATGTATTGGAGACTTGAATGTTATTAAGAAATATTGTAAATTTTTTTGATGATGTAAAAACATAAATGCAGTATGTTATAGTCAACATGAGATCCTAAAAATCATGATAAGTTGAGAATTTTTCTTTTTTTTCCCACACAAATAATTATTTACCTTTTGTGATACATGTTTTATTTATTTAAAATACATGGTATTTCAATAATAAATTTTGATGAAATAAATTTATTATAATCCTTTATTGTAGAGAAATTCACATAAAATGAAACTAAACTCTCTAATATTTTGTGGAAAATGTTGAATTATCCACCTATTATATAATTTTTTAAAATAATATAGTACCGTATGGATAATTAATATCATAACCATTGTATAAATACTCTCTTATATTAGGAATACATAATTATCCACTTAAAATAAATAATATTGTTGGGAGTGAGGAATATGAAATGAGGAAATTGCGGGTCATAATGATTTTCTATAAAATATGTCTTAGAGTACAGGAAGATGATAATATTTTTGGACACATTATTTGTAGAGACCCGAATCTTGACGTACATTGACATTACATTAAATTTGTGAAATACATAGTACATAACAAAAATACACACACAAGGACCTTAATAGTTTAGTGTCTTTGGAAACTCGGAATATAATCTTCTAATCGTGGTGAAAGATATTCAAAATATCCCATAAAGATCTTCCTTTTTTTACCTAAAACCTTTCTTTATATCCTGGGGAAAAGAAAACATAAAAAAGGGTGAGCTCAAATGATCAGTAAGGGTAAACAAAAGAAATATCAATCACATCGTATACACAAGCACATAACTTTGGGAAATCTTAACCCGCAAAAGAGATCATAATTTCATAACATGGGATAAATAATGGACTTGAAATGTAGTCACAATAATCATAACATTAAACATGAAACATTTTGGCATAAACACATAATCATAGAGAATCATTTCTTGTTAGTCAAGACTCATTTCCAAGACTATCTTAGTGGACAAAGTCCCTTTCTGAACCGAGTTACCCTCGTTTCAGTCCTGTTTCACTGAACCAGTTTAACCTACCATTCCAGCCATGTCTATCTCATGAGATATAAAATCTTTACCCAATTCATTGGAGGGAGATATAGGTCCCAAACATATCATAATGATACCATTCTTATCTGTGCCACAAAATCATAAACCATACATCATTGCATAACCCATATAATAAAAATGAGAATCTTAAACATCATGACATCATAAAACAATTCATATACGATAAAGGAATTCATAAAAATAATTCAATCACAACAGAATAAAATCAATGTAATAATAGGGATAAAAACAGAACCCTTTATCATCTTAGATGGAAAATAATTTTGATAAAACACTTGAACATCATTCTTGAGGAAAATATCCTTTCTACATCAAAAACACTTTTCCATTCTTAACATGTCATACAATTTTAAACTTAAAGAAGTTGATTAAAAATAAACTTGAAAACTTTTAAAGGAAGCTTCTTGGAAATAATGTTTTAAAAATCCATTCATGACGTATATGTTAAAAAAACATTCTTCTCATACTATTGTCAGAAAAGTTAAAAAGTACCTCGTACCAAAAATGACAAAAGGTTCCTTTCATATCTTTTACAAAAAAACTCACCGAAGGGTAAAATTAGATTTAAAAAATTGTAGGAGGATAGAAATAATATTACATATTGAAGAAACCTTGATGTGGATGATAAAATACACCCCAGTAAATACCAAAGTATAAACAATCTCGGATAAAAATGAGATTGTGATATTTCCCTTACCTTAGGTCTGATTTGCTTTGTAAGTGACCGAACCTCCTGTATAATGATTTAAATAATGTCATTTACTTATTACAGAATCATATTTATTGTTATGATATCATATATGGTTCACTTATGACTTTATATTACCCGTTCTTTTGTAAATTCCATGTTAAATAGCGTTTGGGTAAAATTGTTTCACTTGTCGTCCGTGTTTTGACTTGTAATTATTCATATGATTACTTAGATCATGATTACATAATTACATAATATAAAAAATGATTTATATATATATATTCAGAATATACATATATATAATAAATCAGTAAATGGAAAGAAATACATCGTTCATGGAGACGGTAGGCCGTACGTACGCATGAGCGCTGTTTTCGTTTCCGTATTGAGTTGAACAGAATTAAGTAGATGAAATTAATATATGTACAAATAAATACAGTATAATTATTATGTCATATATTTCATTATTACTTATTATATATACTTTATAATCATTCATGAATGGTTTAATGTGGAGAATGAATCTCATCGCGTCGTGGAGATGGTATTCTGTACGTACGCACGGGCGATGATATCGTTCTCATGATCGTGGGACTGTATTGGAGTGTATGTATACTATTTCAGAATCAATATCAAATTAAAATAATAATATATAGTTATTGTTTACACCATTATACCCATCCAAGTAATGTGGTGGTGGAAAATAGATTTCACCACGGCGTGGAGACGGTATTCCGTACTTACGCACGTGCGGTGATTTCGTTTTCCATAGGATGGATAGATGGTGAAATTGGATTGTTTCATATTTATAATATCATATCAGTATATGAGTGATACTGATGTTATTACTTCAAAATGAAACAACCAAATAAGAAGAAGTGGAAGAAGAAATAAAGGTGAAAGAATCGGTAACGGAAATTACCTCTTCTTTGAAGCGCCTCTTTGAGACCTCCTCTTAGGGCACTAAAATTGGTCTTTGAGGAAGAGATGACCCTCTAGGATGTCTCTAGGGAAGTGGAAAAGAGAATTTGGCAGGGTTTGGCCGATCTTGAAGGCTCAATGTTGTGTGAGGAAGAGAGGGAGGAGGTGCCCTTTTATAAGGAAGGAGAGGGGCACCTTTGGAATAACAAAAAATATTATTTTATTATAAAGTCAAGTTCGGGTTTAAATAGCTCCAAATTGATTTATTTCGAGTCTAAGGTTGGTATGGGTCCAAAAAATCTCATCCAATAGAATTTAGGAAAGTATAGATTCGTAATTTTGCCTTATCATTTAGATTTAACATTAAGTTAAATAATTTTACTTTTACCGTGTCTTCTTGTGTTATTACACAATATGGTTAATAAACTAACTATACGAAGACAAAAAAACCCCAAGTTTATTATTATTAATATATATAACCTTATCTAAGTCATTTGGCCGACCCTTGATTTTTAGGAATAAAATAACAATTATTAATATAATATTTTTTTAAAATACTATTTTATGTCAAATTTGACACTATTTAGTAATTGATTTTTGTGAAAATCTTATCAGAATGATAAGTTAGAAAAAAGTTAATTAAATCAATAATAACATGTCATAGTAACCTAGAAAATTTGTGGAATTAATGAAAAGTCTCAAAATATATTTATATGGGTATTTAAAACATCAATTATGTCAATATTTCATTAATAAGATAATTACTTAATCATCGTTGTGTAATAAATAAATTAAATTATTTAATGTCTAAAAATTAAAAATAAAATTCCATTATGTAGGAAATATTTTTAGCTTTCTAATGAATATTTATAGTCGAATGTATATTATGTATAACCCCATATTAAAAATGTTTTAGTAAATAAACTTTGATTTTAACTCTTTTAACTCTTCTTTGAATTAAATAATAATAAATGTCCTAATCTAATTCAAGTGGGCCTAAATGGTCATATTTTATTCCAATGATTTTTTTTGGTCGAATTACACTTGTCCAATAGAATTAGGACATGTGTTATGGTAATAATAATATCATGTTTACCCTTAATTATCCTATTTACTTTTAACCGTAGTAAAAAAGTAAAAAGTTCCTATTCACTAAAAATTATTTTCATCTCATTGAACCAAATTTTACTTACTAACATCAACCGTGTCTCTCGGATTTTTGAAATTCCACTCACAGAAGTGGTAAAATTACGTTTTATGAAAAATTCTGTTTTTTAACTACCACATAGTGGTTTAACTATTCATCAAAAATTGAATGTTTTCAGAAAAATACCAAAAATTAGGCCTAAGATATATTTGACATTATGAAATCAAAAATTATTTCAATTTTACCAAATTAGAAACATATCAGTTTCATTAATTAATTTAAAAATTAATTCTCGTCGTCAAAACAAAAGGCGTGTTTTTAAGAGATAATATCTATCAAAAGATTGACACATGTTTATAACTGGTTTAAATGTCAAATTACATCCAATGACCAACATTGTATTAAATTGAAAAAATATATTCTAAATATAATTTAAAACCACTCAAATTAATAATTTATCACTATTAATTATTTTGATTGAAAAATTTGTTTTTAATTAAAATTTAGTAATTTTCACTATTCATCAAAATATGAATGTTATCCGAAAATCACCAAAATTTCACCCTAAGATAATTTCGATATTCCGAATCCAAAAATTAAGTCCATTTTCAAAAATAAAATTTTCAAAATTTCTAAAAGTGGTTATTACTATACATAACAGCTAGTTTTAATAATATCTCAATAGCATATCGTTGTTTAGGAAAACTTGGTGTTGCGTACAACACACGCTATCGTGGAAGGTCGCGATTGCATGTAATTCAAGCCAGGTCAGAGATGTGTGTTGTGAACGCTCCTTTTGGTGTAACGTGTAACACAAGACATTAATGAAATTAAAAAGAATATTTTTCATAATATCTCGGGGTCTTACATTCTACCCACCTTAAAATGAATTTCGCCCTCGAAATTCGTCGGGGTTATAAATGGTTTACTATTCGAAAGTTTCTTTGATATAAACCCACATCGTAAAAGGGAATAACAAAAAAAATCTTTAAAAACAAAAGTATGAAACTTAACGGTTACCCAAATAAACTAATCACTGGGTTTCCACATAGGTGAAAATTTGGATATGGAAGAGAAATCTAACCATCATGTTCTGATGGAGAGTGGTAGATAACATGGCTTTGGAAAAGCCAGAAATCACAAAGCCATAAATTTGTCATGATCTAAGATACCATCTGATTCATCAGATATAAGAGTACTAGGAAAAAAATTTTGGTTTTCAAGATCATTTCCCTAAAGTTGATGAAATTGGAATTAGAAGAAATACTTTCGTGATTTTGGTATAGATTCACTGTTTGTCATTCTTTGGACAATTTCCACATAATCTCTTAAAGAAATTAAGTTGAATTTGTCATTCGTGATGTGTTATTAGATCATGTGATAGAATGATGGGTCATTCCATCTATCTCAAACAAAAGGTTAGAAAATTTACATAAGTCCATCTATAGTGAGATTAATCTTATATAGTTCCTAAAATGGACTTATACTGCTTAATATACTAAAACTAGTTTCTACTAAACAGGGACTTTCTGTAGTCCAGTGGTAGGTGAAAAATGCTAGTCGCACTTCGGTTGTGGGTTCGATTCCCATAGCCTTGTCCGACGCGATGGGCAGTCGCCCGTCCTGCAGGTTATCCTTTTTCTAAAACTATATAACTATAAGATCCCATCAATAATATCGAAAAAAATTTTTATCCTTAATCAATACTAACTTATGTCCAACATAATCCATTACAATCTTTAGGCTTATCCATAATACTTCAGTCCACTCTCATAATATAGTGAAAACGACTACCAGAGATATAATACCATCATTGATCCCCATATATCATAAGATATATCTTGTTGGTCACATTTCAAACATTAAAAGGCCTTAATAATGTATTCTCTTGAATACCCATTGAACCATAGTGAAAACTTGAATGAAGTTAAAAGTTAAAACTTTTCACATACCAAAATCCTCAAAATTCTATATACTCAAACCATGATATCACTTAGCCCTTATATCAATCATGAGCTCATGAATACTTTTAAACATTTCATTTTCTCGTTTTCCATCCATTATGCGCATATCAACTTATTTCCAAAAATATCTCAATCACATTGAATACCACATTAGACCGACACATAAATATTCCAATACTTTATGATACAACTTTATTTTGGAATACCATTACATAAACACTTAATCATTCCACCACATCGTTGTCATATTCAACATCGCCAATAGTGATCGCATGTGACTTCCCATTGTCCTTTGCCTTAAGTGGTTGCTCGTGTTGATCATAACAAACCCTTAGATTAGTGAATTTATTAGCATAATGCACCATTTCCTTGCACTTGAATCATTGAAGTGTTGGTGGTGCGTTCTCTACAGTGTTTTCTTTATTAACATCATTAGAAACCCTTTTTCCATTACATCGACACTCAGCTGCTCGATGACCTTCTTTTCCACACATAAAACATTTTCTAGTCCCTTTAAAACAATCTCCACCATGCTTATTTCAACACTTTGTTCTTAAGGAAATATTCATATTCTTTTCAACATTATTCTAAGATTTCTCCTTGAACTCCATCATTCGTTTCTTGTCAAAACCATGAGATGGATTTGTAACACCAAATTCCATTTCTACCATGATAGCACAACGCACAATTTCTTCATAGCTATTGAAGTATCTTATAGCTAATGCCCTTCGAAGACGTGGTTTAAAGCCACTGAAAAATTGATCAACTTTACATTCAGGTTGGATGATAATACCAGATGCATACCTTGCTAGTCTTGTAAAATTCGCTTCATATATACCAACAGATTCATCATCCATTTTCTTTAGTTCAAGAAACACCTTCTACATTTTTGTTCGAAGAATACGAGGGAAGTAATTATTGAAAAATAAGTTCTTGAACTTGTCCCATTCCTTGGACTCAGTTTCATCTCTTTGCCTCGTATTCTTGATAAGATTCCACCATTGAGCAGCTTCACCTTCCAAACGATATACTGCTAAGATGACATTATCATGTTCAGAACATTGAAGAACTGAAAATATCTTTTCAGTGGTACTAATCCGTTGTTCAGCAACAAGTGGATCAGAAGACCCACTGAAAGAAGGTGGACGTTGCCTCATGAATGACTCAATAAAATATTGTTCCCTTCTCTGCTCATTTGGAAGTGAACAATGATTCATTGATTGTGTAAGTATATAAATAAGATTTTACACTCCATCTCCCATAACATTTGTTTGTTCATAAGGAAAATCAATTCATTGTCCATTGCATTGATCAACACGGTTCCTTCGGGTTCCAGCCATCGTCTAAAACCCAAAAAGAATAGTGTGAGAGGAAAAAATAATGATAGGGAAAACAACATAATAAAGGTGGAGTACCCTCAATATCTAACATACTAGGATAAATTCAATGATCGTTAGAGCAATTATAGGTCTATAACCTATACGTATACTTAACCTTAGAGACATCCCTAGACATACCATAGAAATATCTCTAGGGATCTCACTAAAGTTCTCGCATCCTAGTTTCCAATGGTTGACTAAACCTTTCCTCTGATACCAACTGTAGAGACCCGAAGCTTGACGTACATTGAAATTACATTACATTTGTGGAATACTTAGTACATAAAAAAAATACACACACAAGGACTGTAATAGTTTAGTGTCTTTGGAAACTCGGAATATAATATTCTAATCGTGGTGAAAGATCTTCAAAATATCCCTTATAGATCTTCCTTTTTTTACCTAAAACCTTTCTTTATATCCTGGGGAAAAGAAAACATAAAAAAGGGTGAGCTCAAATGCTCAGTAAGGGTAAACAAAATAAATATCAATCACATCGTATACACAAGCACATAACTTTTGGAAATCTTAACCTGCAAAAGAGATCATAATTTAATAACATGGGATAAATCATGGCAGTGAAATGTAATCACAATAATCATAACTTAAAACATGAAACTTTGTGGAATACACACATAATCATATAGAATCATTTCTTGTTAGTCAAGACTCATTGCCAAGACTATCTTAGTGGACAAAGTCCCTTTCTGAACCGAGTCACCCTCGTTTCAGTCTTGATTCACTGAACCGGTATAACCAACCATTCCAGCCATGTCAATCTAATGAGATATAAAATCTTACCCAATGCATTGGAGGGAGATATAGGTCCCACCCATCTCATAATGATATCATTCTTATGTGTGCCACAAAATCATAAACCATACATCATTGCATAACCCATGTAATAAAAATGGGAATCTTAAACATCATGACATCATAAAACAATTCATATATGATAAAGAAATTCATAAAAATAATTCCATGACAACATAATCAAATCAATGTAATAATATGGATAAAAACATAACCCTTTATCATCTTAGATGTAAAATAATTTTGATAAAACACTAGAACTTAATTCTTTAGGAAAATATCCTTTCTACTTCAAAAACACTTTTCCTTTCTTAAAATGTCATACAATTTTAAACTTAAAGAATTTTATTAAAAATAAACTTGAAAATGTGTAAAGGAAGCTTCTTGGAAATAGTGTTTTAAAAATCCATTCATGCCGTATAAGTTAAAAAAGAACATCATTCTCGTACTTTTGTCGGAAAAGTTAAAAAGTACCTCGTCCGAAAAACGACAAAATATTCCTTTCATATATTTTACAAAAAAACTCACCGAAGGGTAAAATTGGATTTAAAAAATTTTAGGAGGATTAAAATGACATTACATATTGATTAAACATGGATGTGGATGATAAAATACACCCCAATAAATACCAAAGTATAAACAATCTCAGATAAAAATGAGATTGTGATATTACCCTTAACTTAGGTCTGATTTGCTTTGTAAGTGTCTGAACCTCCTTTATAATGATTTAAATAATGTCATTGACTTATTACAGAATCATATTAATTGTTATGATATCATATATGGTTCACTTATGACTTTATATTACCCGTTCTTTTGTAAATTCCATGTTAAAGAGCATTTTGGGTAAAATTGTTTCATTTGTCATCCGTGTTTTGACTTGTAATTATTCATATGATTACTTAGATCATGATTACTTAATTCCATAATATAAAACATGATATATATATATATATATATATATATATATAGTCAGAATATACATATATATAATAAATCAGTAAATGGAAAGAAATACACCGTTCATGGAGACGGTAGGCCGTACGTACGCATGAACGCTGTTTTCGTTTCCTTATTGAGTTGAACAGAATTAAGTAGATGACATTCATATATATAAAAATAAATCTAGTATCATTCCTATGTCATATATTTCATGATTACTTATTATATATACTTTATAATCATTCATTAATGGTTTAAAGTGGAGAATGAATCTCATTGCGTCATGGAGACGGTAGTCCGTACGTACGCACGAGCAATGATATCGTTCTCATGATAGTGGGACTGTATTGGAGTGTATGTATACTATTTCAGAATCAATATCACTTTAAAATAATAATATATAGTTATTATTTACACCATTATACCCATCCAAGTAAGGTGGTGGTGGAAAATAGATTTCACCACGGCGTGGAGACGGTATTCCGTACGTACGCACGCGCGGTGATTTCATTTTCCGTAGGATGGATAGATGGATAAATAGGATTGTTTCATACTTATAATAACATATCAGTATATTAGTGATACTGATGTTATTACTTCATAGTGAAACAACCTAAGAAGAAGAAGTGGAATAAGAAATAAAGGTGAAAGAATCGGTAATGGAAATAACCTCTTCTTTGAAGTGCCTGAGACCTCCACTTAGGGCACTAAAATTGGTCTTTGAGGAAGACCAGAACCTCTAGGATGTTTCTAGTGAAGTGTAGAAGAGAATTTGGAAGGGGTTGGACGAGCTTGAAGGCTCAATGTTGTGTGAGGAAGAGAGGGAGGAGGTGCCCTTTTATAAGGGAGGAGAGGGGCACCTTTGGAATAACTAAAAATATTATTTTATTATAAAGTCAAGTTCGGTTTTAAATAGCTCCAAATTGATTTATTTCGAGGATAAGGTAGGGATGAGTAGAAATACTCTCATCCAATAGAATTTAGACAAGTTTATGTTCCTATTTTAACCTTATCATTTAGATTTAACATAAAGTTAAATAATTTTACTTTTACCGTGTCTTCTTGTGTTCTTACACTATAAGGTTAATAAACATAATATATCAAGACAAACGAACCCCAAGTTGTTTATTATTAATATATATAACCTTATCTATGTCTTTTGGCCGATCCTTAGATTTTTAGGAATAAAATAACAATTAATAATATAATATTTGTTTTAAAAACTATTTTATGTCAATTTTGACACTATTTAGTAATTGATTTTTGTGAAAATCCTAACAGAATGATAAGTTCAAAAAATGTTAATTAAATCAATAATAACATGTCTTCTTAACATAGAAAATTAGTATAATTCATAAAAAGTCTCAAATTATATTTATTTGGGTATTTATAACATCCATTATGCCAATATTTCATTAATAAGATAATTACTGCATCGTCGTTGTGTCATAGATAAATTAAATTATTTAATGTCTAAAAATTAAAAATAAAATACCATTATGTAGAAAATATTTTTATATTTCAAATTAATATTATAGTCGAATTTATCTTATGTATAACCACATATTAAAAATGTTTTAGTAAATAAACTTTGATTTTAACTCTTTTAACTCTTCTTTGAATTAAATAATAATAAATGTCCTAATCTAATTCAAGTGGGCCTAAATGGTCATATTTTATTCCTAAGATTGTTTTTGATCGTATTACACTTTCCCAATAGAATTAGGACATGTGTTAGGGTAATAATAATATCATTTTTACCCTTAATTACCATATTTACTTTTAACCGTGTTAAAAAAAAATAAAAAGTTACTATTCACCAAATATTATTTTCATCTCATTGAACCACATTTTACTTACTGACATCATCCATGTCTCTCGTATTTTTTAAATTCCACTCACAAAAGTGGTAAAATTATGTTTTTTGAAAATTTCAGTTTTTTTAACTACCACTTAGTGGTTTCACTATTCATCAAAAATTGAATGTTTTCAGAATAATACCAAAAATTAGGCCTAAGATATATTTGATATTATGATCAAAAAAATGATTTCTATTTTACCAAATTCAAAAAATATCAGTTGCATTAATTAATTTAAAAATTAATTCCCGTCGTCAAAACAAAAGGCGTGTTTTTAAGAGATAATAACTATCAATAGATTGACACTTGTTTATAACTGGTTTAAATGTGAATTTACATCCAATGACCAACATTGTATTAAATTGTAAAAATATATTCTAAATATTCTTTAAAACCACTGAAAATTAATAATTTATCACTATTAGTTATTTCGATTGAAAAAGTTGTTTTTAAATAAAGTTTAGTAATTTTCACTATTCATCAAAATATGAAAGTTATCCGAAAATCACCAAAATTTCACCATAAGATAATTTCGATATTCCGAATACAAAAATGAATTCCATTTTGAAAAATAAAATATACAAAATTTCAAAAATTGGTTATAACAATTCATAACGGCTAGTTTTAATAATATCTTAATAGCATATCGTTGTTTAGCGAAACATGGTGCTGCGTACAACACACGCTATCGTGGAAGGTCGTGATTGCGTGTAATTCAAGCCAGGTCAGAGATGTGTGTTATGAATGCTCTGTTTGATGTTATTTATAACACAAGACACTAATGAAATTAAAAAGAATATTTTTCATAAAATCTCGGGGTGTTACATTATTTACAGCATTAAATGAACATAATTTAGGAGAAAAATTCAAGATTTTTATCCATATTTCATGGGTTTAATAAAACAATTTAACTGAGATTACTAGATTTAACCTTGATCCTAAATATTATAAAATAATATTTAATGCCTATACCATTAAATATAAGAGAATGAAATATCAGTTACCATAAAAGGGGAAATTATTGTAAAATGTATCATTTTTGTTCATAGGAATTAGTTTCTTGTTGTGTGGCTAATAATTTTGTGTAATCGATGACAAGGTATCAACCAATAGATAAATTATCCTTTGAAGTTTATAAATTGGTGTCTATGTCCCCAGACAATGGGAAAGGATCCTCCGTGATGCATTTAATAACTAACTTACTCCTTTATGTGGATAACTATAGTGTTTTTGAATTCCAATGATTAAATAGGTATAATTGAATATGGATACAAAGAAGTGTGTGTGGAAAATGGGGATGTGGTAGCACCAAATTGAATTTCATGCTAGATTTTTGGAGGAATGTGTTGGTCTTTAGTATGAGTGATGATCATTGGAATGAAGTGAGGCTTGTATTGATCAGGTGTCCAGGGGGGTGAAAAGAAACTATAAAAGTTGGGTAGTATGTTGTAGTTTGTGGGATAGTCAATGGAGGAGGTACAAATGAAGAAAAAGAGGATGGATTTGAATGTAATGGACTGAAAAATATCATTGTAAATTAGGAGGGTAATGAGATGAACTATTCATGAAGAATGGATATCTCTAGTTTTATAGTGGAAATAGTAAATATCAGTTTACATTATTTGGGGAATGGAGGAGTGGTTGTGGATTGAGAATATGACTAACAAGATCACCCAATGTATATAGATGGAGAGTACAATTTTGAATATAGTTACAACATTTATATATAAAATCAATAAAAAGAAAATATTTATTCATAAATAAACATTTTCTAGGAAACCACTCATACCACTAACAATCCATTATGAAGGAGGGGATTATAAAATATCCACTTCAATGTGTATCCTATAATTTGTTTATTGATATCCAGTGATAATGTTTGGATATGCAATAATATGTTTTTTGGATTTTTATGAGAATTCCATCAGAGCATCAATATACATTATGTGAACCTATAAAAGTGGGAGTAAATCATATATAAGAAAAATTGGTGAGTCGTTATCAATGTGACTCTATAGTGGCCATTTATGTATTTTCATTAGTTATTCATTTATCCTCTAGTATTTCCTAATCCAAAATCAATAGAATTATTCCTATGGATTGATGCCATGAAGAAAAATAAAAGATTTGATTAGAATAATATTAACAACAATTAATCCAAAAACATCAAAAAATATACTTATGGACAACTTTTTATGGTAATCCTTACAATATATTTACAATTAAAATAAAATTATACCTCGATGAATGTGCCTAAACATCATCTTAATAAAACATGATTTCATTCATTCTGTATGATTACACATTGGTTATATGTTGAATTAGAGTCATGATTATTGATAATGTGAGAGAATATTATCTTTTTTAATCTATTAAATTAATGAATAATGAGGTGTATAAAGGATTTTATTTGGGATTCATTTGTATTGATTGGTTTTGTATCGATTTGTAGATTACATGAGGTTTGAAAACAAAATTGATGCACACCTTGGAAAATCAATAATATATATATATATATATTTATTTATTTATATTAAAATATCATTACATTATTCTCTAATGGAATATGATTTCACTGTAAAATTCCATGGAAAATTACTATTCAATGATGAAAAATTAAAACATGAAAAAATTATAATATTAATGTTCAAAATATTATCAACAGGTAAAAATGAACTAAAATATTTTGAACATTCTAAATAATATTAGAAGATTCTTAAATTTAGAACATACAATTAATAATATAAAATATATCCAATCATACCTCTAATAATATCTAAGCATGCATAAACTATAGAAATATGACATTATGAAACAATTATATAATTTGATAAAATTATTCAATTGATATAGCGATAAAAGTATAAAATTATATATTCATGAATGAAAAATTATAGTCTTTAGGAATATAAAAATATTTTAAAAGAATATAAAATAGTTTTATTAGGAGATTGGGAGAATGGGAAATTCATTACTAGTAATCATGTTATATAGGAAGATTGGAGGAATAATAAATTAGTATCATGTTACTTATAATATAATAAAACACAATCTAATGAGAACCCAAAAATTTTTCCAGATGAAATTCATTATAATATTGGTGGTTATGGATTTCTCATTATAAATCATGGAAGGGATAATTTTTCCATTATTTTATTAATTTTCTATGTAAGATATCATGTGTCAAAGTTGTTCATGAGGGTTTCCATAGATTTATGTGAGGTTATAATATCATGGGTGGATGTGTTGGAGGGGATGGATATCTATGAGGTCAAGTGACCACTTTTTAAGAGGATGATCAAGGGTGGTGTGAGGATATGTCAGAGCCTCGTTGACCCAAAATAGATGAGGTTGACATGTTGATTGGGTTAATGAAGATGATCTACATAGGTATGGATGTGGGGAGGCATCATAGGATATATGTTATTAGGGTGTTATGGAGGATATGTTATAACCTTGATAGATGTTGAGGAATATTGGGAGGTAGGGTGGACACAGTGGAGGTGGATGGTCATTTAGAGGAGGAATTTATGGGGTAGCGTTGTCCAGAGGGATGTGGTGATGTTTTACAGCCCAAAAATTTTATGGAATTTTGATATATTTTGTATATAGAAATAGTTTATTTAAACAATTGTTATATGATTATGAATATAGCTGTAATTTCTAGTATTTTGATAGGATGTAGTGATAGAATGATTATTGGATTACCAATGACCTTGGTGAGTTGTGATCGTGTGTGGGTTATTTTTGATAAGCTAAAGAATGATTGTATCTTTTTAAAATTATATGCGACTCAGAAAATAGATTCGATAAGATGGATTTGTATTTATAAATCATTTGTATTATATAGTTTCCTTATGAATTTAATCTATAATAAATTCATGTTTCACTTTAATTTATTTCAAGAAATGATTAGGTTTTTTGTTTCCTGGTTATGTTTGAACAAATGATACATTCCTCATCCAGTAGAACATTTAATGTGGAAAATTCTATATCAGTTGATATTTTATAGGATTTTGTTATATAACTCAGTTGATCTTGGGATGATCAGCTATCCGTGATTGAATTTTTTTACAGTGAAACATTACAATTGTCAATTTATATAGAACCATTTGAAGCTATATGTTAATTGATGTATGACTCATTGTTGTGTTCACATGAGGTGGGTTAGGATGTAGTTTCTTTGGCTTAGTTTGGTGAATGAGATATGAGAGATTGTATAGTAGATTATGAAGTGGTTAGTGATATCTCGGAGGAGGAAATTATCATATGTATACCTACACTGATGGCATGTGGAATTCATTGTTGGAAACTACGTTTTCCGGATAGTGACTACTGAGTTTGGGAAAATAAATTTATAGAATTTGGATATGATGGTTTCATTGTTTGTTAGAACATTTGATATCTCCAATAATATAATTCTAGTGGCCAATTTAAAATAACACCCTCTATGTTATTGATGCATTCATGTTCAGTATTATATATCGCAGTGTAACATTCCTAGTTTTTAAAATGAAACACAATTTTGATAACATACATGACATAGAATATGTTATTTTAATTGAATTATAGGAAAATATTTTTTAATATGATAGTTATCACATAAGAATTATAATGGTTGGATTGAATAGGATTTACTAAGATATAAAAATTTGGTTTATAAATGATTATATAATGATTCATTTGATACAAAATAAATTAAAAAATAAATAGAAAACAACTAAATATAAAGGATGCGTTTTTAGGAAAAATTATTTAAATGTGAAAAATTATTTATATAAAATACTCCAATCACTCTTATTTCATTATATTAACAAAATATAAATTCATTATAATGATTTTAATTAAAATAATATATCTTTTAGACCTAATGTAAGAACACATTTAATTTTACACTAAAAAGGAATTTTTTGTCAACAATTTCAATTTACACCCTTTTGATGGAGTCCACGTATTAATATTATTTTTCTAAATTTACATAATTAATATTATTAAATAAAAACTCTATTTGTTATGTGGATGAAAAAAACTATCATCAAATTTTTTTTGTATTTTTATGATAATATTCATTTTTTAAGGAATGTAGAAAAATACCATGTTTTATTTAAAAAACAATTATACATAAAATTTATATATTTATTTACATAATACATTTATATAGATTTAATATATAATTTTATTATGTTATTATCATTTAAAGAAAATTATTTTATGTAATTCCATATTGAAATATGATAAAAATGCATGTCAATCATTTAATGGTATTTAATTTTAAAAAATGTTCTCTTGTTTTGAGAATGATGATTAATGGAAAATTAATTATGGAAACTTATGGGTTTTAATTTTATAAAATATTAATCCTTATTTAGAATCTATGGGTTTGAATTATGTATATCAGTTCCTTTTATGTTTTTGGATTTTATGAATAGAATGTTTGGTAATTATAATTTACAATTGTTAAAGGTAAAAAATGTAAATTAGTGTAATAAATTATATGATTAGGATATTAAAATTTACCTAAAAGCTAAAAATTACAATTTGAGGAATATAATATGAATCTTATCACCTATGTCTCTAAATTGAATAATTTAATGGACTTTTTACACGAATGTGATATATATATTATTAAAAGAAAAGAAAGTGACAACATGTGGCCCTCTTATTTATTATAATTATATGAATTTTAATAGAGATATAACTATGATATAACATTCATAATAAGAAGTATATAGAAAAATAATGAATTTATCTTCATCATGTGAATTTATATATATTTTTTAGAGATAAAATAAATACCATAAATACTAAAACAACTATGATACACAAATTATTTTATTAAATGAAATATGAAATAAACGATATATGAATTAATAAAATAAATATAATTCAAATAAATTAGAAACCTTCATGATTTTTATAGGGAATAAAAAATATTATATTTCTATAAAATGTTTTGGATCTATTTTGTCTCTCTTTATGGATTTTATTAAAATTCAACGAAATGGATAATGTAAATATTATGACTATTTATATTTTTTTAAATATAATATTTTTAAAAATTATTTAAAAATAGTAAAACATTATTAATTTAAAAACTATATATTATAGTGTCTAAATTCTAATATAGTGTCAATTAGTGGGAAATTTTTCCCATATTACTAAAATTTATAGAAACTTATTATTGAAAAATTTGGTACCATAATTGATATTAAAATATATTAATTAATGATAAAAATTGATAAGGACTAACGTAAAATAATAATATATTGAAATATAATTGAATGAAAATATTTAGAATAATTGATATTATATTTTACATAAATCATGCTAGAGTCAATTTGATTTAAAAATTAATTTATTTTAATAAAATATATTAATAGTTTCTAAGGGTGGTGCACCACTCTCATCTAAAAAGGTTCCCACGCTTCTATATTATTCACACTTATAAATCCATTTTTCATCCAATATCCACCTAAACCCATTTATAACATCCCACCCCACTTTTTGGGAGATATATTTTTTATATAACTCCCACAATAGAGGTGTTAATGTGTTATTCAATGATGGTCAATCAAAGAAAAGTTATCGTTTTCTTTATGTATTTCAATTTAATTTGTTCTTAATCATCCTTAAAATCTACTCCAAAAATGATGATATAAAACCTCAATTATCAAACATATACAGATATTTTATTATGTGAATATAATCACTAAAATCCATATCCAATTTAATGTAATGGGAAATGAACATTTCATTCGTGTGTAAGACAGGCTACCGTCTCGCGAAACGATATAGTTCGTTTCTCTATAACATCTTTCAAGAATGGTAATAATGATTTAGTTGATGTTTTTATATTATTTTAATGACCTATTTATCATTACCATAGAATAATATATCACTTATTTTTTTTAATTAATATGAAAATAATAACGATTACATTGTTCCTTTTTATGGGTTAACTCTCACATTCACTAAGAAATGTGAATCAGTGTTTTTCATGACATCACCTGTATGATATATATAAATATATTAACATTATTATTGTTGTGCGCAAGTGATTTTATTTGTTTTCAATAAAGAGTCAATGATTGCTAACTGATGAAGTGGGCTTGAAAAGTTATAAATCATGAGTTATGATGGTTGAAGAAGCTTTACAGAATTCAAACGATTGTAGAGCTGATCTTAAGTTCAAAGAACATATATCAAGAAGATACAACGTCACAACATTGTTAAATTTCAATGCATTATCTTCACAATGCATGAGGAGAGAAAGGCGAACCATCCACAACTACTAAATGGATAAAGTGTCTTGAAGAATATCATGCACTATCTCTTAGTGCATTCATATTTGAAGACGATCCAACCTCATCTATGATTGTATAGAATAAGAACATTGATGATCAAAGTGATTTATGATTATTTGTTGATGAAGATAGTTGAGGGATCCTTGAGAATTCAATAGAATATGAAGAAGAGATGTTGGAGGATATATATGGTGTTCATAAGAAGATGAAGAGGACAAGTAGTATGGTTTGGCATTTTTGTACTTGGTTACTTTGCTTTTATACAAAGTACCAACTATGTAATTTAACAAAAAATAATCCAACCAAGGAGGCCAGCCGAGGTCCCTCACCTCAAGAACTTGCGGGACCCAAGGGTCAACCGCGCCCAAGGGAAGTCCTCAAGGCCATGGCCTCCCTGAGTCATTGTGAGGGCCGTGTGTAAGCCTGCGGGTTCCACACGGGGATGAACCCATGTCGCATGGGTGCTAGAGCGCGCCCGTAGGAGGCCGAGTGGGCTCTAGAGCGCGCCCGGAGGTGCTTTGTGGGCGCAGAAGTGTGCTCGCATGAGAACCGGTGTGGGGCGGCACTGGAGGAGGTAGAGGAGATTTCTGAGATGATGGTGGGATGCGATAGTTGATAAACCGCAGAAAAACCGCAGCGCGTTTCAATGTGGGATGAGTTTTTTGAGACGCGGAACTGATCTGGGCCGTCCATTTGATCCATATGTAATTGTCGTCGCACGATCCATCTGTGGCACCATGATCTAATATCGACCTTCTGAGTTCATTAAATGCTGATCCAATAGTGTTGTAGTTGTCTCCTACCTCTCTTTGAGTCGAGGACTTCCCGTGACACCACCCACAAACCAGAGGCACCCGAGCGATGAAGAATAAGATCCAGGCCGCCTCTGATGAAGTGAAGGCCTCCGTTGTGTTCGTCTCTCCATTACGAACATATTCATGCGTTAAAAGTCACATGCATGAAATGAGATGAATAAATTCAAGGGATCCTGAGGAAAATGATGTTTTTGAGGGTGCGCTGCTCATTAGACGTGTATGTAAAGGCTCTGCATGCATTCATAAACGCATGCACGTGATGCGTACACCATGATTGAAGGATCCCTTGGATGAAAAAGAAAAAGGAAATAACCGAGATTTCTGGAATATCTCATCCGCGTTTGAAGATCTCCAAATGCCGCATATCTCGGACCTTCAAATATTTGAACCCCGCGGCTTTGATCAAACTCCTTGCCTATAAATGAAGCCGTCTGAGGCCAATGAAGGTTGCTGCTGATCGTCTCAGAGGAGTCTCGCGAAGCTCCTAAGACTAGTGAAGTTCAAAGCTCTATGCACCACTTGCACGTTAGAGCAGCACAGAGCCACCTGAGGCTTCGTGAGTTCCTTTTTGCGAAATCCCTTCATGAAAGAAGTAAGGAGGAGGCCTCCCTGTGCGCTCCCTTGCGTGACAGGGAAGAAGCTGACCTTGAGCGCCCGCTGCCCGCATTCTTGTGCGGTAGCAAGTCACCACACCCTCTGTGCCTACAAAATCACATGGAAGGAGGAAGACACCGCTCCACCTGCGTGGTAGGAGGAAGCCTCCTCACTTCCACGACAGTTGCACTCAAGCACCTACACGGCAGAAGAAGGTTCCGCACCATCTGTGCGGTAGAAGCCGCTCCCACACCCTGAGTGGTGGTTGACAAGAGTTGGCCACATCACATTCACACCCTCCTTTGAATTGGGTTGGGGTGGAGTGAATCCAACACACACACATCTTGTGAGTAAGTGTGCAAGCAAGGAAGACCACATCTCTTCTCATTGGTTGTGAGGGTGTGTACTCAAGTGAAGAAGAAGGGACTGAATGTATGCACATGCATACATATTTAATAGAAGGATTGGTGAGTAAGACTGAAAAGTTCTCCTGGAGTTTGTTGAAGCTACTTGAAGAATTGAACAAAACATTTGAAGAAGAGAAGTGGAGCTGTGAAGAAGAAGATTCTGTGAAGTTTGTGGGGTTTAACCAACTTGTATTTAGGCGGTATAACAAATTACCGTGTAAACATCTTCTGGCATAGTGAAGAATCCGTGTTGGGGAGTGCAACCAACACAGCATGGTGTAGGTCTTAGTACTGAACCTTGTAAATATGTTTGTTATGTGCTTTCATTATCACTGCACCACCAAAAGAGTAGATCTGGGCCTTAACCGGCCACACAGGTTGAATTGATCATTCAAAGGGAAAAATTCATAAAAAATTATAACTGATTCACCCCTCCACTCTTAGTGATCACAACTAATCCAAGAAATTAAATTATTATGATTTTAATAATATTTTGAAACATATTTAAAAGTAAAATAATTGTTATCATATTTATAATGATCAATGAAAAATTGAAATGTTACTCATGAGCATGTGAAAAGAACCATCTCTAATATAATAACCTTGTTCATTTTCCAGAAAAATGCATAATTATGTGATTTAAATTATAATTTGTATATTGAAATGATACTAATCTCACAAATATTATTGTAGAGATGATATAACTATGAAGACATGGACTATTGTCATTATAACAAGTTCATTTTTGACATAAGTACATAATATTGAATAAACATCAAATGTGAACATAAATAATTATGTAATTGCTATAACAATGTAAGAAGTCATATAAATTAAATAATAAAAAATAATATATGATCTAAATAAATTACAAATAAATCTATGTTTATTATTCAGTAAGATATTGTATGGACGAGACATGTCAGACTCAAGGTATGTGACTTCATCTCAATAACTTTTTATTGAGATATTTCATGATAATATGCACATTTATTTTATTACAAGGTATATATTAAACCAATATTAAATTTAATATCTACATTTTTCTATAATAATGCTATTTATTATTTTTTAAATATTTATAAATTATTGTAGATTCAGATATAGATAATCAATGCCCATTGGGACACCGTGAATGTTTAAAGATTTAATAAACCATTGTTTTACTCTTCTTGTTAATATACATATTTATTGTAATATAAATAAAATAATTATACATGATAATTTATGAATTACATTTAATTACATTAAGAGTATTTGAAAAGGAATCGTTTTATACCAAACCTTTAAGATTCATTTCAAAATGACAAAATAAATTTTATTTTAAATATATGGGGAAAAAGTAATTTCTTTACTACTAGACATTTATTTGATATTTGGAATCATCTATAAGGAACAATGTTTTAAATTTACTATAAACCCATTATTCATTTTATTGGGTTTTTTTTGAAAATATTTTTGAATGTGGATTAGCTATTTGAATATCTTGAAATGAATTATGGTGATTGTAATGAAAATTGTATGATAGATATATTGATAATTGCAATAATTTATGTGTTTTGATTATATAATTATCCCTATTCATTTGACTGGTGGCTATGTGATAAAAAAATTATGGGTGGATCCTTGAAAAATAAAGGATGGTTGGTTTTATATATCCCACAATGTAATAGGTATAGAATTTGGCCATATGTCTGTTAAATATAGTGATTTGTGTGGATGCCACCTGTATAGTTATTATTTTTTAGTATGATTATATACCATTTAATGATTTATTTTTATGGTGATTTATATGGGTTTTATATTAATTTTTTCATAAATCAATGGTAGAGAAATGATCTTTTATTTAGTGAAGGGAATTTACTGCTTCATAAATGTGAAATGTATTACATTATGATAATGTATTAATGGTTAAGATAATTCTACAGGACTATTAGTTTTCATTATTATTGTATCCATTACTATATATTTAATGCTCATCCCATGTTATGATATTTTCATCATTGAATTTAAATAATAATTGAGTTAAGGATGTGGTCAAGGAAAACATATGATGTTTAAAGATGAAACAAAACCATGTCTCATTTAGAACAATTTTTATGAAAAAATTTGATAGTGAAAAAAGTGTTTATATTGAAAATATCAAATATTTTATATTTATGTTACGGTATAATTCTCTAATGATCCTATCCTAAATTTATATTCGATGTTAATGAATGCCAAAATATTTTTTTAACTCAATATTAACTAATGATTAATTGTACGAACTTATACTATGATTCAGGGGTACACTAATGATGCATTTTAGGTTATAAAATTTGAGAAAATTAAATTGGATACAAAGTAATATTTTTCAAATAACTTTTTCATTATTGGTAATATAATTTTTCCATATTCATATATGTTTCAATATTTAATAAAAATTTATTTCTGTGCTTTAATTTGAAAATTAACAGGAAAATATATTTTAAAGATTTTATGATATCCTATGTCAATTTTCAATACAATTTCTTATGTTCATAATATTTAAATAAAATTTTAATGCAATATTACAAAATAAATTTTATAAATTAATAAATAGATATTTAAGGTATGATCCCAATATTGAAGGGAGTAAAATTTCCATTAAGGAATAGAATGTAAGAATTCAGTAGAATGGACCTTAACTCAGTAATTAATTCACAACAAAATAATTAATAATTATATTTCGCTTAATATTTGAGATTTTATAGTATATTTTTTGATATCATCATTATCATGTATCTAATTATGGTTTACACTATACTATGGTAAAATTTTTCTATAATATTGAGTATTTTTTTGAGATAGAATGACACATGTAACATTTTTTGGAATTTGAAACCCTATGTGTCACACACTCCATTTAATAGATTTTTTAAATCATTAGAGGATGTTTCAATGATTTAGGATGGTTTTAATATAAATGGTGATTCTATTTCAATTTATATCTATTTGGAATACGGAATATTTATTTCAAGGATTTATTTTAATAATCTTATCCTATCCCACCTCCACTTCTCTGTATTTCTGTGTATGCAGTTATAGTAATTTTTCATCAAAAACATTTACATTTTCTAATATATTCTTATGTTAATGTTTCTTCATACTTTTGTAAATAATTAATGGGGATGATATTAGGTTATAGACATTCAAACAACTACTTGTTGAAGCTACTCCATGATGAAAATTGAAGCAATGGGAGAGTAGTTATTTTATGGTTTATAATTATTATATATTTATACATTACTTTTTTAAATTCATTTAATTAAATTAATTCATAATAATTAAGATTATTAGTTTATTTTAAAAATTCAATATCACATGATAATTTCACAAAATACACACTATGTTAGATGTGTGTTTATTGTGAGAAAATCTATTTAACCATCAAATATAATCTACGTGGGATACATTTGTAGAGTTAAGATTTCATCCCGAAATGTAAAAAAATTAATATTATATATATTTTTTGGTTTTCATAATTTCCTATTTAAATTTTATTTTCTATAACCCAATAATAATTTTATTATTCCTTGATTATAAATCCCAATATTAGCATTGGGTTAGTGGTTAGGATGTCATCTGTTTGGGTTGAGGTTAACATACATGGAAATCGCATTTTAATTAATTTAATATTGATGGAAAATTATTATAGATGAATTAATTTATATGTTAAATAAATCACTTTAATTATTATTTTTTTTGTTAAATAATTATTTTATTGCTCATTTGATTTTTCAAGAAAATGTTTCTTTGCATTATTTTTCATCATAAATCGCACTTCAAACTAACAAATAATTCATTCTAATATCGCATTATATTAATTTTTTTTCCAAACCAATTGAGAAATGTTATCTTCATTCATCCTAAATAAAGGATACTAAAATCATCCCATGTGCTAAACTATGTTAAAACATAAAAACATTGATAGGATGCATGAAACAACTCATCAGATCAATAATGACAAAATTTATCAACTATTATATAATAATTATAATTTTTTTATAGTTCTATTAGATTAATTTAATATCGTTTTTAAAATTTAAAATCTGAAAATATATGATTAATCTGGAATCATTCTTATAATGTGAAAATATACTATGTGATATTTCATGATTGTTTTAGGAAGAACTAACTCCTATCCATCTTTCCAAATTTATTTTGGTCCATTATTTTTCAACAATTCATTTTATTTAAATTATATCAATAAAAATGGATTTTATATTTCATTATAATGGATTATTAAAAAAATTGTGGACATTTCATTTTATATTTTTTGATAAACAGGAAGTTATATTTTATTATTATAGAACACTTATCGTTGTGAAAAAATTATATAAAACATAAATTGGATGTTTGAAAAATCTATTACAATGGATTAATAATCCCCTAGCATAAATTATCCTTATATCTTAAACGACTATACTGATAACATATATAATTAAAATAGGGTACATGTTTTTATATGTCTCATGTAATGAAAACTGTTCACTTTTACTCTATTTAGAATCATCATTTTAATTATTTCTCCTAAATAATATTACTCATCACTTGGTTCCTATTTAAGTAAATAAAGTACCTTAGTCAAATTCCAATACCTTTTTAAATTCCTCATCATAAATAAACATTTATCAATTATTATAATTTCATTGAGGATCGTCAGTCACTAATATTTTCTCCATATATTATGAGATTGTAACAGGTTCTATTAAAAATGAGGAGTTCCATATTTCATTCATTTATAAATGAAAACTGGAGAATAATATTATGGATGATCACTATGTCAAATAAACCACCAAAACCAAAAATAATAGATGATTACAGGTTTCTATGTAATAAATGTGTAATGAAAAACCATGAGGTGATTGGGTGCTTTGAAATTGACTAATGGAAATCAATTTTTAATGTACAAGGGATATTAAGAGATGATAAATATGTAATTATTAAACAACAATGATATGTGACATTACTCAAATTAATTCTTCACGATCCATGTGATTCTACCAGTGTAGTGGGATGTTGATAGAGGATAATATTTTTTAGTAACAATCATTTAAATAGAATCACCAAATTATGTGATAATGGATATATTGATTATACAATCAATGTTATCTAATGAATTTTTTAATTACATATATATAAACTATATTATATAATTTATTTTTTTAAATAATATTTGACCTTATGTGATACATTAAAGATTATTTTATAAATGAAAATTCTATATTGTACTATAATTTCAATAAATTTATTCCATATAGTAGAAAATAAAATGGGATATGTGTTGGAAATTTGGAACTATCAATGTTATACCTATAGTGGATTTGATGTAATTTTTTTATAAGATAAATATCAAATATTATATCAATATTTATTATATATTGTTATAATCTAGAATTGGGGAAAAAAGTATAGAAATACATGTCCTTTGAGAGGATATTTATTTTATTGAATAATATTTGGAAACATCCCAAGTATATCATCATAATTCAGTACATAAATATTTATTACATAATATAATTCTTGTTTTAGCATCCCAAAATAAGTTCCTTCATAAGAAACTGAACATTTTTTGGGACATTATTTCATTAGATCTTTACCATATTCAATAAGATTTCTACAAGAACCACGGTTCAACGGTCGTACAAATTGATGACTATACCCTTGGGGTCAGAGGGTTGAAGATTTGTATTTAATAATATTATGCAACAAACAGAATAATAGAAAACCTAAAGTGGAATAATAAATAAACCAGATCAAATGAACATGTTGAATATAATCAATTTCATAAAAAAAATTAATGCTCAGTTCTAGTTGTATACAAAAAGAGAGGCATGGTTTAATCATGTACATCATTCAAAATAAACATAAAATATTGATAAAAACAATATCCATTAGAATCGTGATAATAATTTCATACCCCTATGCTTGCATGTATCAAAAGAAGACAATCAAGAAACCAATACTATATAATTCCCATTTCTCATAACATCTTTGAAAATATCTATTTGGTTACCAACTTGTGGTATAAACAAGGTGTGATATATATTCATTAGACATCCATTGTAAATTTCTAGTAAAACGCATATGGTTCATATAATGATACCAGTCTTCACATATAACAATGTAAGAAAATGTATAAAAACTAAAATTGTTGCCTCTGGTTCCTAAAGGACACCAGGTTGACACTACATACTTCTGTATAAGACATGAGATTACAAAACAAGTAAATATGATTATATATATATATAAATATATGTGGTGTATACTGGTAGTTATGCTTATATCTATATATATATATATACTACTGATATCTAGGACTGGAGGTGTAACATACGAATCTACATATAGATGTTAGAGTCTTGTAGATTTTCCAAGGATTCTAATCCCATGATCACAATATAGGAATCCATTCTAGATTATCACAATTAATTTGGGACACCATTCCAACACATCACATTAAATTGAGGAATACATTCCCATATATCACATGGAATTTAGTACATCATTCTGATTTATCACATTACATTTTTGGATCCCATTAATTTATATGACATTTTATTTTGTACGCCTTTCCTAGTAATAAAATTTATCAAAGAATATGTTCCCATTTATGACATGTATATGAAAAAATTTCCCCGATTTTTAAGAATAAATTTGAATCCATTACCATTTATAGTAAATATAACAGACTCCATACCTGAGTATCAAAATAATATTTAGGGACATATCAATGTATCAAAAATATATGGGACACCATTCATGTAAATAACATTTCTATAATATGGAAGATCATGATTCAATACATGTAATATATTGGTTTCCATTTCATTTAACATTCTATTTAAACACTTTTCATGTAACTAATTTATATGTATCCCACAATAAATGGACATAACATTCAATCCCTTTTTGTTTAGATATTCTATTTACATATGAACAAAGAAAAGAACACTAACAATGTAATTTTTCATTATAAATATTAAATATTTCATGGGAATCACATATTCACAACATAAGGCATGGAACCTATCTAGGGTGAGGGACCTCTAACCATAAACAAGTGTTCGTGGGGTATTTCTCTCAAGGAAAACAATATAGATAAATGGGAAATTGGAATTTAATGGAATTCTGGTAATGTATGACATGTTTCATTATAACGAAAGTTCAAATAAGAATTGGTATTTGAGAATAGTACTAGATCACCTACAATAGTTTTATGGATGAATCATAATCCAATATTATATTTATATTCTAGGTAGAATGAGAGAAATTGGAAAGATAGAAAATATTTATGAAAACATGTCATATAAGATCACACGGATATAAAACTATAGATAGATGAATAATAAAAAAAATGAATGAACTGGACAAAATATCTAATAAATATGTATCCAATGCACCTACCAAAAAATAAATCATCCATTAAGATCATAATATAATTCCTAGATAAGAGGGTGGAGGATGGTACTGATGCTTAGGATAGGTGTTTCACATGGGTGAGGATTATAATATATTTATAAACCATAAATTAAGAGTGGGAAATATTGTATATTCTAACATTTTAAATATGCACCTTTTTTATCCACTATTTTTAAACTATATTTATAATCCATGTGTCACCACATGTTAAGTGTCATTAAAAGTGCATCCTGAGGCACACAGATTGGTATAAACTTAAAGCCCTTCATATCCATTGGTTATTCCAACATTTCCATGTGTATTGGGTGTGGTAAGAATGATCATTCACCACTCATCATTTTACTGCACTACACACATGAATGAGTAGTATGGTTGACCCTAATCATATGATAAACATTTGACATGACATATCTATAAACAATTTGGCATTACAAGAACCAAAAGATCCCCAAAATCACATGAAAAACATGTTATCCTCGTATCATGTTACAAGAACCAACAATTGGGTTTTTCATCTTATTATGTATCTATATTGTTATTGAAATTTACTGATGTTATAACCTACCCTCCATAAAACAACCCATTTATGAGTTTTCATTCTGAGGGTGGAAAAATTCATTTGGTAAAATCTCTACCCACTAAGCACGTATAGTGACATCTCTCTCCATTATCCAATAATGTACATGTCCATTATACTAAATCACCAATACTAGAGTAATTGACTAGCCTTGGGGAGCCATCAGGATCTAATCAATGATACATATATGAAACATTCCAAATTATTAATCTACCTCCAACCGAACATCCTCAAAATCAAATTATTGAGATGGATCATAATAGTAAAGAAGAATCTATAATACATTCAATACATTGTTTATGGGTTGATTCCATAGGGGTAAAGCCATACTATATGATATCATCCCAACTATCGACATGTTCTCGAAAGTCCTGACATAACAAGGGGATTGCATGCCCTCTCACCAAATAATTTTTAAAAAAAATATATGATAAAATCAAATTACATCCCAATTTACAAGCTTGAAATCCATATGTCTGTAGTGAAAATCGATATAAGGCATCTTTCTTAATAGATTAATATTCAAGAACATATTAGTAATTTATACCTATTCTGATGTCCCTCAAACAAGACGAGGTCGTTGTACCACTGGCTCACCTACCTCTAACTAGATAAAATGTGAATGGAATTACCCACAATATATTTCTTCATATGGTTCCATTATAATAGTTTCAAGATGTATGTTATTGTTAATAAATTGGACGATTGGTAGTTTTTTTCACAAGAACCTCCAAAATCGTGTACGCATACCTTGAGGATGTCTTATAGAACTGTATCACATTCTTGAAAAAATTATTGGTCTACATATGTTATTCCATAATGAAAATAACACATTAATGATGTTTTTTTTGAAACCCCTATATGAAAAGAGAATTAAAAAATCCATCTCTGTTTGAGATGATATTGTGGGGAACAATATGATGGTTTAAAATTGTGTGAATGTAAAGCCTTCAAAGATCATCTACTATTAAGGGATCCATGATCAGAAAAAAAATGCATAACCCTGGTCAACATTTTAATGATCACCCATACAACATCACTACATCAAAGTGATCTCAGGATGCCCAATATCAAATTCTTGGTGACATCATCATATGACCACTCCTGAATTTATATAGACTGTATAAATCCTATAGGATACTAGTTCTATTCCACCGCATACAAATAGGTTGACAAATGTGTGACAAAACCAAAAAATTTCCTCTTTATACATATATAATAATACAGATGACACATGTCTTGGTACATCTTCATAATTACTCATTGCTTAACCAAAACAGTGTTCTAAGACGCCCACAAAAATTCATTACATAAATGTGAATTAATACAAGAAAATCCTTTAAAATGTAGTATCTCATCCTTATATATTACCTATCTATAATGTGGGTCCTCACCTAGTACAATATACCTTAATACAATGCCCTATTTATCTAAAAATTATATCATCCTATAACTTTATATAAGAAAGTATATTGGTTGTATAGTTGCAAAAATTATAGATCGAAGATTTTCATAAACCTGCTTCTGCTTCTCAAAAGACATGAACATCAACATCCACTATATATTGGCCTCTAGAATGGAATATTATTTAGTCTTTTGTCTAGTGAGCTAGTTAATACATTTCTTTTATTTGGTATGTAGGAGAACTCAAATTTGAATGAATGTAGGTATTCCACCCACCTGTGTTTCATAAGATTCTTGTTATACTATGTGGAAATGTATTTGAGTCTTTTTTGGTCTATGACGATTAATTTGTACTCCACTAATAGAGAATTAATCCAATATTTCAAGGCATAATCCAAATCTACTAGATCTGTATCATGTGTGGAATAATTCCACTCATGATTTATCAGCTAGAAGGAACCTTGAACTACAAATTGATATCCCTCCATTAGAACTACTCATAGATAGATTCCTAACACATAATAATAAACTGAATGAAATCAACCTAGCTCTATTAAAATAATTCTTAGGTTTAAATTTATTCTCTCTTTTTGATCCTAAAACTATGCATCATTGGGTTTAGAATATCCGATCCTCAATCATTTTTTTCATGTCTACAAGAGGTGTTGTTAAGAGTGATAATTCCTATACTAAATTACATTTTTAGGCATCCTTCACTGATAATATAATTACCAAAAATATATTTAATAGATTATACAATTAAACAATATATTTTATATTTTCATTGTAAATATATATCCCTCACTCTGAGATGATCTAACCTAAGAAGTGTACCTAGTTTTACCAAAAGATACATTTTGTGATATTTTCGTGCAACTGGTTCTCCTTCGGTGTATAAATAACAATATAAATTATTTTTGGCATGGTTTTTTCTAGTTATACACTAATGCATGATATTTACAATGAGGAGTACCACTAATGAATATTGATAAGGGTAGAAAGCCCAATTCAACTTTTCTGTGAAAATTTCACTCAAATACATGAGACTAATCATCATAAAAAAATACTTGTATATGAAATATCTATATGCTAATTCCATATGTTCCATGTCTAATGACCTGATATTTATATCATATTTTCATGGCCAAAAATTTATCATGGAATTTTATTTAACTTTAGTGATATTAGAAGGGGATTCCAAGAAGTAGAACTTGATTCTAGTTCGTATCTATAAGATAGTTCAACATGACATAATACACAAAATCCTAAATGTGTTAACCTCATTCAAGGATGTTGTCACATGGGAATCCCATGGAGAAGTACTTGGTCAAATGAAACCCATAGATTACAAATCCTCTAGCTACTTATTAATTTCTTCAAATATAGTAGGTTTTATCCAACTAGAAGGAATTGAAACGGGTTCTGGTCTCGGTGCTCGCACAATGGAAAACACCACCAATCTCATATGATGTAACATAAAAAATCCATTAGGGAAGATATCCACAAAAGGGTCTATAACATGTGGGAAATATATTTTTCATGTTCCCTAATCACTTAGAGAGAGAAAATCTATCCATTATATATCTCAACACATCGATGGTTGCATTGGTCTATCATGACTTTTATGAACACCCCATTCACCCTTTGGATCATAGTTACTTACCTATATAGATGTTAAGGAAACCCTATGATGATTTTGGTATACATTTTCACTACAGGTTAATAAAACATCCATTGCATGTATGACAATGCATGCAATATACTAGAAGAAATAGAGGTTTAATATGAGGCGGTGCCCATATATCTCATGGTATAACTCTATAATCTTGCATACAAAATCTGAATAAACGAAAGACTATGTGTTGAAATTCATCATGACATAAAATTACTATACATCTAAGACCCTATATATGAAAATGATTGCATATACAAAGGATTGTGATGTCCATAAGTCAAATAAGGTAAATAATAATGTGGAGGACACTTGAATACTATATTTACTTATAGAATACCCAATAATCATCTAATTAGAAGCGGATTTAACATCATATATATCACTAGATTTCTAGCCCTGAGATACAACTTGGATATATTGAGCATGTTCACTCTACGGGAATTGAGTGTCTAGAGCATGGATCCCTCATCCATGACAACATATTTGACATAAAAATTATATATCAATAAAGCTACCTTCTTGTAATGTTTTTATTGATGCTACTATTTAAGTACATGCTTATACTAATCCTATCACAATATAATTTGGTGGATGGAACCTATAAATCTAATGAAGATATCCTATCCTTCTGCAAAATAATCTTTTAAAATGATATAAAAGATAGTAGGGATTATTATTCCATATCATTCTTTACTATAGAAACACTACAAATCTATCAGTAGGTGTTAAATAGATATTGTTTCCATAATTTGTAAACATGATGTGATGGTTCTTGATGCTCTAATACATATTTTCAACCTCAACAGAAAATCACTATATCCCTCACCATTTGTTCTACTAGGTTTAAATAACTGGTGAAGGCCTATTTTTCTATCATTGATATATTGTCCATCCAAAAATCAATAACCTATGATTTTATGTATTGTAGAAGACCATCATCGAAACACCTCACTATCATCAACTAATCCCTGGATAGTGTCAATGTAAAGCACAATAGTTTGGTGAGATCAGATTAATCTGCCATCAATGAAATTACACAATACTATATGTTCTTGAAATCCCAGGTATTTCCCTATCTGATCATTTTTTGAATAATTAATCATAGAAGGATTTCTATAAATCCTCATAGACAATACCATGATGATTAAATATCTTGTAATTCTCATCACACAAACTGTGGTGGAATCATGAGGTAGATAATTCATAAGTAAAACCTTTTTTTTGGAGGTGTTTATATGTTATCAAATATTGACCTCATGGATTGTATCCATGAATTAGAAGAATATGATCAACCATCCCCCAATAAGGTAAGTGGATTTTATTTTTGTAATTATCACATCAACTATTCTGTATAATGGGTAGGTTTTGGATCCGCTTAAACAAAATTTATAAGCCATTAAAATCTACCCGATGAAATAAAAAAAATTATATGTTAGGAATAATATCTAGTTTTTCATGTGTTAACACTATAGATAATTCATGTGGCCCATACACCACCACCTCTAGAGCATGTCCATCACAACATTCCTAGAGAAAAACCAACAGATTTTATGGAGGAATTATTTTATATAAACTATGTACAAACCTCACACAAGTGTCAATAAAAATATGATCAATTGTATTAAATAAGGTCAGGTAAATTTAATTCCAAAATAATATTCACACCCCTCTATCATCTCTTAATGTTAGGCCTCCATGGTATAGAAGATCACAATATATCATAACTGAAACGTCCATCTTCTCATTGATAAGGTTCAGTAAGGTTCATGATCTCACCTTAGTTAAAAATGGGATTTGTATATGGAGTCTCAAATAAATAATATAAACGAAAACATCTCTTACACTAGAAAAATTATCCATATTTAATAGTAACCATTTTTTAATTATTAATATAAATTCATATAAGTTTGAAATTATGTATATTAATTTAGATATTATTTTCTAATTAGATACACCAACATTCCCATTTTATAAAGTACCATAATCATCAAATATTTGTATGGGAAGATATTTTAATTCAGTCATAACTCATACAATAGACATTAAGAGGTAATATGAAATACTAAATTAATTTATTAAATTAATTTACACCCTTAATATATAGTAGTATATGGTTATTTATAGTAATTGGAAAACATGAAACCTATTCAATTAATATTTCATCCCATGTAACTTGTATTACAGTGATGAAATAGGGTAAAATTATAAAACGAAGGATCACTATGAAGATATATGTATAAATACAATTTAGGTTTTTGTAGAAACATTAATTAATCGAATTATTGTATCCTTTCCACAATCATTAGATAATTTCTAGATAAAATTTTCAATACATATACAACAATCACATGTTATTCATGAAACAAAATAAACAAGATACACACACATGGAATGTAATAATTCATGATATGTCAATCCTTTTCATCTTAAAAATATTCATCTTATTAATACTTATTTTTTTTACCAGGAAAAGGAAAATAAAATCACTATAATAATATCAATAATAATACTAGAAATCTATTCCCTCCCTAAATAGTGAAATAATTACAATTATAGTTGGTGGAAACCATTTTATAGGTTAAAACCCCAATGGAATCGACTCATTACAATATTAGTATATCGTCCAAATCTCATTTGTAATAGCCAAAAATTTAAGACAAAGTAAAAGAGAGAACATATAAAACCTTCCAACAACATAATCCTGATTCGATCATATGTAACCCAACTAATTTGGACATATAATCACATGCATGAAATCCTATAATCTATAAGATATTGAATAATATAATGGGTGTATGGCAGTACAATAGAGAGACTATACCCTCATGGTAAGAGTGTTTCACAATGTTATGCAATAGTGATATGAAGGGGAAATGATAATAAATAACCGTATATAGAAAAATAGATTATACAGATAAAATTAACCTATGAAACATGATCAAATTAATTATTTCATTGGGATTTATGAACATGGAATGGGATTAATATAGTTGGATTTACTGTGGGTGAGGGGGGGGGGGGGGGTTAGGCATCACTGATTTTCTCCCATAAGGTTTACAATTTTTTAATCCCTAGAATATTCCAATTGATCGCACATACATAACTGGATGAAATCCTTTATTCTGATGGCATGTTTTCATTTTGGTTTTCATACCCAAAGATGCATTTAAACACCCATTTTCGAGAGGATGGAGGCTGGTCTCATCACACGATTTTGGGGGCAATTTTTTGTTACTATTAGACTCTTATAAAATTATGATATTTTTTATGAATCCATCCATGACCCTAATAAATGTATTGTTACACCTATGTCCTTGACTTGATTGAGAACATGTATGAATATGAACAATTCCATACATATAAACATTTCCCTATCACTGCCTTATTTATTTTTGATTCTATGGGATATGTCTATGTATGAGCACTCTAGGGTTTATGACGATTCAAGGAGGCAGTTGTAGGCTTGGAAAAGTGATTGAACCTAAAAATGAATCCTATATATAATGGGAAAAAATCAAAACCCATGTAAATCAATTGGAAATGTTTAGGTTTATGTGAATGGACACATCCATGTAGTTTAATTTCGTACAGTATGGTTGTGAATATCAGGCTCAAACCTTGATGAGGTGTCCTACATATCATGTATAAAATAGAATCAGAGTCCTTATAGTTGTTTTGGATGGGAAATAGTTTCATGAGATATATGAAACTAGAGACTCTAAATTCTACATATGCATGTATTAATTCATTGGATTTATTCATTGGTAATATGGACCTGTGATCACAGAGGATATGTAATCAGAAATTCATCCCCATGATGGTCCCCTAATGGGGGAAAAATCAAATTGTTTTTGGATACTATCATTGATTTTCTCAAATTCAATGTGATCCACTCTTAGTGAATTAATCAATTGATAGTGTTATATTAGATACATTAAATTATAGTATATCCATATTGGGTTACACAAAAAAAATTCTCATTTAGAGGCATGACTATCCGCTTAGAGGATATGGTATGGATCTCAAGACTTAGTAAGGAATCTAATATTTCTTATTTCATAACAGGAATGAGAGTCATCATATTTCATTTCTTCTCCCAACCTACTGATGGGGTGTAGTGCTTGATGGCATGATCATGGATTATACATAAAATGAGGCCAGTATATGAGTACTTTTCACACCTTTCAATGGATGTGGAAGAATAGAAGAACATTGTGAGAATTCAATACCTGATGTCGGTAATACTTACATCGTGAAGGGTCTTACACTTGTATTGATTTCCATTGGATCGTAGGACATGAGAAAGAATCCTACTAGTTAATTTTATGGATGGAATTGTAGTTCTCATAGAGAGGTTATATCTTAATGCATTGATTTTATTATATGCACGCTGACACATGGATAATTTATCATTTTCCTTGAGGTTATAGGAATTTTAGGGTGTTATACCAAGATGAAAACCCTTTTTATTGGGTATTACACATTAGGTATGCCCTATAATTTTGGAAATATATTATTATATTGATAAGTAGTGATAAATCACCGAGTTTCCCCATTGACACACACATTATCAATACTTCAACAGACAAATTGAGGTGGTGACCAGAAATGTTTTTCATGATATTTTTAAAATAGTAATTTCCCTTGCGTACATTTCCATAGAAATATCCGAAAATCCCTGGGTAAATGGGGGGGGTGAGAATAAGGTTCAAAATTGGGGTCCAAATTAAATTATTCAAAATGGTAATCTCTAAAAAAGATGGCATTTCATATGGGATCTTCCATGCATTCCTTGACTATTTTCCAGACAAGTATTGATTTACTAACTAACATGTTTTTGGTGTCATCATGTTTTGGGAGACACATCCATGTGTGTATTCCTAACATATTAATGGTACCTTAAATATCCTAATATAGAATTACTATGATATTACACATGAAAAAAGATTAAATTACAAGGGTATTTCTCATGAAAAAGGATGTGTCTTGGATTCCATTACATGAATGATGTAGTATCTCCACGATCCATTAAATTGTTAACAAAATAGTATGGGATTATTTTAAATGAGTGATGTATAAATGTCCAAGTTACTTCCCACAACAATGGTGCTCATGAATAGATTATTTAGAATGAGTAAATTAGACATGCCTATGAGATGTTGCATGAAAAATTGACTTTACTTTGGATTTTCACATGATAATGCAGACATAACAATGTGAAATTTAATGATCTGGTCAATATCTCAATAACACAATAAAATTATCAAAATTAATTATATTATATATCCTCACATGACTATTGCGGACATATCCTAGGTGTTTCACATGATCTATATGAATTTTCCAAATCATGTTGCCTAAAAATGAAAACATATCTAGGGGATGTAAATAGATCAATTTGTCCTATCTATGGATTGCAATGTAAATACAATGGTATGCAGATCGTCTTTCTCGAGTTCAACCCAATCTCAAAATGGTTTTCTTCATGAAAATATGTCATTTCCATATTATCTTAAGGTCACCATGAGACAACCAAAGGGTCATACGATTGTGTTTCGTTAAAATATTCATGTTTCAGGGTCTTGGGGATGTCTTTACAATTTTACACTTGACGAAGTGTTTATATGAATATAAAAAGGGATTTTGACTTATGTTCATAGAGTCAAACATTTTTCATAGCCTGATGGATGCATTTGAAATAGTTTTTCTCCAGACATCTCCAAATGAGGCCTCGCTCGACAGCTACCTATGAATATATTGTGACTCGCATGTTCTTGTAAGGGTGTTCAGGTGGATTTTCTACCATTCATAGGTCTATTTATCGAATCCACGCACTTAGGTGGGGGTTAATCTATAGAAATGGCTTCTTGTAAAATGGGTCCTGCATCAACATTATTTATCTTTCATATATGAGTTATCTCCAAGATTGATCATAGGAGTATCAAAGGATAAAGGTTGATGCTATTTATCATCACGTTAGAAAAAGTGTTTCAGCAAATTTCACCATCGCACTGCATGTCAGGGGTCTCATAATCACAATGAAAGTAAATAATACATAAGGAATCCGGCCTAGGACTTTATGGATAAGCGTTGTAGATGCCTACATATTCTACAATAACCTACAAAGTAAAGCAGTTAAAAATTATTAACAAACTATTAATCATGGGCGTCAAATCCTCCATATTTCCACTACATGAAAAAGGACTCGTGAGACATTTCATACTGATTTCACTACTTATGGTACTATATATCAGGAGTAAGAGGGTTGGAAATTTCACAATATGCAAATCTACTATGGTTTGGGTCAAATGGAGTGGGACACACGATGTTAAATGATGGGCCACCCATTAACTGTATGTGTGAATGAATTGTAATAAAAAATGATTGTTGAATTGCATGAGGGATTTTATATCTTCTAGTTAATTATCATTATCAAATTAATTGGTGTCCCACATTTATTGGGGAATCAATGGGATGCCGAACATAAATTTTATAAGATTATTAGATCCTCTAAATTAAATTTTCTTGGCCAAGGGACAATCCTCAATGATTCATACATCCACTGACCACTGATCCAAGATTTCTATGTTCACATCATAACTGAGGACAGATTCTCATAATGAAACTACATGATCTCCAAATAATCATTTCAAGGGCTCTAATAAAACATTCAAGGGTTCCATTTTTGATATAGAACGGGTGTGTGTTTGAGGTTAATTGTTTTGGTTGCGCATGAAAATCTCTTCTTTGTGGGGGGGGGGGGCTTGCTCGTGAATTTTCATGCACATAATTATGTTTTTTGATGCCCATTTTTATTCACATGGTCATTATAATTCATATTTCTCATAATAGTGGCCTTTTAATGATGTTTAACTCATCATACAATTACATGATCCTAAATGATTCATGATCGGTAGTCTTGTGATAATACTAATTGAAGATCCCATGTCTATATGATGAATTTATTTAATAGCGGGGGAAGATTTCATATGTTTTCTACCATTATTACCCATTAAACCTTATGTTTCTATGATCTTCTCACTCACCAATGTATTTTCTATTGTGTCATTTTTCTAATAGTATTATTGTTTTATAAAAGAGGTTTTCATGATGGTGGTTCTATGTTGTGAAGAGTGGATTCCATGTTCCCCATCAAGATGCCTTGTTCATCATCACATTATCATTTAATTTTATCATTTGATGCCAATATTTCCATCAATGACACCACATGATCTAATAAATAAAAATTAATTTATAGGAAAAATAATTGATTAATAAGAATTTATCATATTCATAAACTAATTTTGATAACCCTATCAATATTCATTTATTTAGTTGAATGATAAAAGGATGGTCAAGTAATGGTTTTAAGGACAAGTGGGTGTTCTCTGTCCATTCCACTTGTTTTCCCAATTAGATCTCATTTTGGCTCATTCTGGTTGCCTCATTCATTACTAAATATCAGCAAAGGACATGCAATGATGGTTTGGGAGATCACCAAGTGATCATGAGACTATCATTGATTCTTCATGTCCAACAACTGATGTGGTAGGGCATTGATAGAATGTGAGAAAGAAGAAATAGTTTTTTTGGAGCATGAGTCTAATTAAAGAATGTTTGGCATGGGATCAAATTATTTTTGACTCGTGATGTGCGATTTTTACTTGACGATTAACATCGGCAGGAGGCGTGATCAGAACCCATACCTAATGCAACTTGTCCAATTTTTTATTTGAATATATGGTTCTTTTATCGACCATATCCACATATTCCTTCTCATAAACTATGGGCCTATACATATGTCTACATTCTTCATACATTAGTTGTGGACCTCTACAGGTCTTCTTGTTGGCCAATGTTATTTCCCACATTGTTTCATTGACCCCAGTCCCACACCGGCCTCGGGTTGAGGAGGTTTGTCTAGTTAGTGTGAAAAATATTTTTTGGCAATGCCATCTATAACAAATAAATCATTTAATGTTCTAGGATCGATGAAAAGGGCTGAAGGTATATCTCCTTAAATTATTTCACAATACATTGTGTATATATTTTTTAATTTATCAATGAAAATTACATCTATGTTTTTCACGAAAATCACATCTAGGTTTTTCACGAAAATCATGTTTGAAGAATATTTTATGAAAATGTGATCGATAAATGATTATGGGAGAAAATAAAATGCAACACCCCTATAGAATGAAAATCGTTCATAATTAAATGAATATAATTCTAAGGTAAAACATATATCCCTTTTCAAAATACCTTAATAATTTTATAACATCAATATTCAGTTTCATGAGTGGTCATGCCCATATTATTGATATTGAACTTCTTGATAAGATACATCCTGAGTATGTCACAGGGGGAGAAACTTTTATATCCATAGCATAATTCCAACCATGATTACTAAGATACTTTAAAGATAAGAATTTTCATGGGATTGAGGAATGGATATCCGAAAATTGTAATGTATATGAATTATATAATGAAAATGGGATTATTTAGAAGAAAAAATATGGCGGTATACCAATTATATATCTTGTAACATGCTACGTATCCAATGAGGATGGAAAACAAACTGCACGTAGTTTTGATGTATACCGTTATGCTGATCATGCTCATGCATGAGGAATATTGGTTCATAGGCAAATAAATAAATGATATTAATTCTTATTTTGACCTATCACATATGTAAGAGGTGAAATATAACTACTTACAATGAAATACTAGGTAATGATCCATGTTCAAGGGGAGACAATTATCAAATAATCCATGGAGCCTATCATTTATGTGTAATACCAAATTGTTATAATCACATGGATTTTTGTAAATAGATTTCAATAGGATATTCATTGACAAATTTTCATGAATTCCAAATAACATGAAATTATTCTTTTAAGAACATCCTCCAATAGTGTTGAGATCACATTATCTAGAAGGAAAATTTGGATGTTGTATTTATTCATAATTCTCAAACATTTTTCAATGTTAGGGGACATAGAGATCCAGGATTTATTTTATCTATGTCCATATTATGGGATCTAAAAACTATTTTTCTTCTTATATATTTTACAAAAACTTTTTATATCCTTCATATACAGGATAGAATTAAAGAAATGGACATGTAATTTTCTCATGTATCATTATTATAGTTTTACCAGACATGTTTTTTGCATATAATATTTCATAATTGCTCAATATCTCTTAGATCACACAATGTTATTGTCCATATATTATATTCCAGAATTTTTCCTTTTATTCCCTTCTCAAGTTTTCATCTTGGTGAGAATTAGTTGTCTTTTGGTTTGATTTAAAATGGTCTACTATCTTGACCATTATTGAGTGGTGGTATAGGGTCTCCAATATGAACAATTAATGTGATGTTGTTTTGGTTCTTTGATCTCAGACCATTGGTGTGATGTGGTTTATGTTTTTTGAGATTTTAAATTTGTTTAGTTAAATGTTATATGGTGTAGAAATACCATAGATAAATAAAAACACTCTTCAGTTTTAGGTTCATCATTGGTGTTGGGGAGTCTTACAATGACCGGATTTCATTTCTTATAAAGAAATAATGTCATTAGTCTGTAGGTAAAACCTTATATCTGTTGATCTAATGATCAATAAAAAATGTTATCTACACATTTATGCAAATCATGGATGATTTATGGATGTAATATGGGTTGAGGCATAATTACAAGGGACGATAGGTCCTTCGAGATAGTAAAAATGTGGTTGAAATAATTCATAACCCAAATTAATGAGTTTGTCGATATAAGATGGAGTAGATGTACTAGTTATATATCATAAAACATTAATATATTTTGTTATTCCACAATGTTTTTACAGATTTCAATGGTTTAATTTCATTTCATTCAAAGAGGATATGCATTTTGATGATGGGTCTAAAACAATACACATAAATATCATGGAAAAGAAAAGGTGATCTCTAATTCTTATTGAAGGTAATCCTATATTTAAGAAGATAAAAATGTCTATATGATGACATTGGGTATGGAATGTATGCTATCTATGAAGGGTTATGGACCTATATAGAAATTAATATCGAATTGTTAATCAAATAATATATTACATGTTATTTCAAATCACAGGGAATGTTCAATTAATAGTTTGAGAATGGAGTGTCACATTCCATCCATGAGAAAGGGTACAATACCCACGAACATAAATTCAAGGATGTCGAATTCACATGAATAGTCTGGTTTGTGGAATATTAAATCATGTTCCATGAATATCTAAGTTAACTGGATATAATGAAATCTAAGGGGTACCTTTCAATTGATCATATATTATTCCCGGAGATCAAGGAAATACCTTCTAGATTTAGAGGGCCTTCCTATGATCTAATGGTCTATATGGGAATGTGATTTTCTATTTCCAATTTGTTTTGAAGAGGTTGTATTAGCTATAAATTCAATGGAATGAGGGTGGTTTTTGAAATTTTTATAATTCATGATGTGGTTGACCACAAATTTTTTTTACCACCTAGATAACTTATTATCATAGTTTCGATATGTGACAATACATTAGTCAAATATTTTTCTAGACCAAAGGGTTAAGAATGGAAATTATGGATTTCAATAAAACTAGAAATTATAGCCTATGAACATTATTTATTATTCGTTTGTGCCCTAAATTTTACCAAAATTTTCGAGATGTATTTTTATAAAATGATTACTTCACTTTTGCACTGGTCACCCTTTTGAGGTTTTAACCTGAAAATAATTATCTCCCATTCTCTTGGATCATATGTTTTTAGGATTTATACAATTATAGGATTGAGGATAAGGTAATAATGCATTGAAAAACGATTATGATGACTATTGTCATGAATCACACAGACCTAATATGTGAGATGTTACACAAGATCCTATTAAAAATGCCTAGGGTCAAGAGCACTCCAACATCTTACTGAGTGAGAGATAAGAATATTCTAAAACTTTCTTTTGTTTACTAGGTCTAGAGTAATGATATGGGATATTCACGTTAGGTATGTCCCAAAAACGACTTCAGTTTTTGGTTATTCCATTATGATGTCAGCCTGACATGGAATAGAAATTCTTTTATACATGGACAACATTTCACTTGTTTGGGTGTCTCAAGCCATTCATCATTAATACCGCAGTTGAATTGAATGATCTATTTTATTTTACAAGGGGTGTGAAATTATTGTAGAAACCTGTGGTTATGAATACATTACATGTGGAATATGTAATGACGTGATTTTAAAATTTTGAAGATGCACTCTATACTCTGGTTGACTAATGTAAGTCTCTTATTGTCCTTTAATATGGAATTAGTATTTCCAAATGGTCTGTATATTACATCATCATGTTCTGTTGGCATTGTTTGTAGAGATTATCAATTCATATTAAATAATTTTTTGGGTAGTTTATCATCAAGATTTAATTATGTATTCAATTATGAGTATTAATTTCATGCGACAAAGGAATTTACCCTGTTGTTTAACATCATTCCGTAAATACATAATCTTGTGTAGATTATCATCATCTGCTAAAGATGTATTCCCTTGGATTTAAATTATATAACTTAATGACATATTTATAGTGAAGTTTTATTATCATGTGTCCATGATATTTTATTGTTAGTTTAATGTCATGTTATATTGATGTACTTTTGTATAGTTTTCTCCTTATTGTATGTATTTATTCCCTTTCAGTTGAGATTCAGGTGGCAATGACATGGGAACTAACATGAATAAAAAAATGTTGTGGTTGGTCCCAAGGGTGGAAGATTGAGTTTCAATACATATCTAAGGAAAATGAAAAGAAAAACACATTTAATTTTTAAGAGTTGTTCAATTAATTGTGTTGTGGTGCGGTTGTGGATCGTCCAACAAAAAAATGATTGTATTAAAGCTAGGACCATGAATTGTATCATGGGAGTCTCTGAAAATATCATGGTTATTGTAATCATGAATCATAGATTTTTTAACATTGTTCTATTCATATAATTGACCCATACACAATGTAGGATACATTTTTTTACATTTGGTTCATGTATATATGTTTATACATTGAAATTCATGTTTCACTATATATCCTGTTAAGATATGAATGAAGTCACCCATAATTATTGAATAAGAAATGATCTCTTCAATAGTCCATCCTATATTTATATATGGTAATTTTTTAATTTCAATGTTGTTGTTGGGACGAGGATTGAATACACATGTGTTACTATGTACCATGTGATGATAGGAATCAAGGCACATGTAGTACATAATGAACCATGTAGTTTAGAATCATGTGGAATGGATGAAGATGGACAAGCGTGGAAGAGTGGCGATGTTGTAGTTTTCTCAATGATGGATGTTTGTATATCACATTATATCACATGAACATGGTAATGAAGCCACAAGTATTTCGTAAAGAAGAATATATTTAAACATCCTTCCAAAATAATGTGGCCTAGCTGATGTGAAGAGGAATGTATGTAGTGGATGGTGGTGTGGTAGAAGACTATCACCAACTGATGTAGTCATCTCAGTGACGTGCATAGGAGTATGTATATTCAAGAAATGAAGAGGAAATTAACTAAACATGTTAACATCATGTAGTTAATACTCATGGTATGCATTTTATGGAAATTAATTCAAGACTAAAATTGGAATGTTGAATGCTTTTCTACCTTATTTCTATGAGGAATCCCTGGCAGGGACTCCTTATCCCATGTGATCTATGCTTATTGTGAGAAACAAATAATGTAATGGTTCTATGTCACAAAACATAGAAATTTATTTTATGGATATGGAAATTTAATATCATGTTGTGGCTGGACAAAGATATATGATTTTGCATCCCTATGTATCTCATTTGGAATAAGGATAAATATATACATTGTCCCTCCCAAACCGTTCATTTTAATATCATGAAAAATGGATGAAGAAGACACTATGTAAATGATGATGTATGTTATTTATTCATATTGTTTTACTTTATGTGGTAAGGATGTTAACCAGTTAGATTAATATCATGTGACAAGATCACATGGTCTTCATATTATAGTACTTGCTTCATGACCATGATGAACCTGGTGCATACTCTAACTATTATTTAAGTTGGGATTTCCTTACTGTAAATACTTAGATCATGTGAGATATGATTAGTGTGAGAAAAAAGTATTAACAAGGGTTTCTTTTTCAATACAGATTCATTTAAGGGTAGAACATAGATATTTTGTATCATGTTCTATCCAAAGAGAGATATAGGATTTAGGGGTACCTATGTATCTCATATAAAAATGAGAATCATCCCGTATGTAGTTCTTAATATGACATGTTATTTTAAATTTATTCATTAAATTCATTAGTTGTGTAGTTTAATTTATTTTGGTAAGGAAGTATATCGCTCGATGTGAAGAAAAATATATGTTGTGGATCTGTGTAGTTTTACGTCTCGTGGTACAAAAATTGTTATTTTCATTTAATTTATTTTGGGAAGGACATTGGACAACATGAATTGAATGGAAATAAATCTGTTTGATGGACCAATAGACAAGTTCATTGGGATCACTATATTTCATTTGATGGAAGGAATAAAGTCATACTACGTTCTTAAGGATGTGTTCAGTTTGAATTCATTAATATCATATTTTATTCATACATTTTATCATTATATGGTCAAGAACATTGATATCGTTCAGTTTAAAAACTTTTTATAGGACATGATCCATGTATTTTAAATTCATGTGGTACTAAAGATGGACATGATATATAATGTATTCCGTAAATGATGATGGATTAACATATGTGATGCAGGAAAGGTGTTCCACTTCCATGTAGTTTTACATCATGCAGTGAGGAAATGGTATAAAATGAAGTTTAACATCATACTATTGGGGAATGGATTTAACGTTTAACATCATGTAGCCATAACCAATGTAATGTGGGGTCATGTGGTAAATATCCCATTAGTCCTCTAACATACCCATTGGCGGGATAGTTCATCATTTTTAATATCATATTCACCATTCATGTTATTTATCACCAATTCTAAGTCACCTTTGATATTAAAGAACTCAATAATTATATATAGGTCAAATTACCATCTAAAGATGATGGATTGATATTTGGACTCATTATTTGTTCATATGTCAGAATCTGAGAATGAGTATGGAAAATTATCATTTTTTTAGATAACAATAAAATTCCTTAATCAACCTGATTGAGCCATTGGTTTTCCATCCTTGTACCGATAGGGATTCGGGACGCCTCATTATAGTTAATCTCCAATGTATGGGGTATTTTCATGGGAATATAATACCACCTCTTGTGTATTTTCTGGGGGAGGATATTTTTAAAGGATATCATATATGGTTTTTCCATTTTAATGTCTTATATGATATGAAGATAATATCACATTGTTATAGAATACTCACTAATCCACAAAATCACAAACACAATATATAATTTACAAGGATGTGATTGAGGGAATAAATATGAGAGACTACGTGGAATCCATGGTGCTGTAATTAATTCCTAATATTTGTTTACCAAAATGATGAGACAATAGATTTTCTTATTGACATCATAAAATCTATTCCAATTAATTACCATCTTCTAACATACCTAATAGAAACTATATAACTTCCACTATTATTTTCATATACAATGATGGTTCCCTATAAACACTTCATTATGGAAGGTTATATGAAAACATGAATCCCTTCAACCAGTGGATCAAAAATTATTCGTGTAGCAAGTACTATATGACAATTTCAAAAAAAAATTGGTATGGGAGTGGTGCATCCGTTTGGAATTCTGTTTGAAGCATCAATGATCATCAGGTAAGCCGAGATGGTGTTAATCAGCTTTAATATTCAGAACTATGATTTTTGTAATGTTCCACAATAAAATATAATACTACTCCTTGAAAATTTCAATGCACATCTATTTTTCTTCGTTATGCATGGATGATCTAATCAACATAGGGTGCAAGAAATATTACTTTGAAAAAATTTCTAACAGGGCTCATCAATGGTGATATAGAATCTTTTTTCAAATAACGCAGGTGAATTACTAATTTCATCATCCTCTTCTTCCAATTCAATACCTATGGTGACATTTTAAGTCAGTGATTTTAGTGTGGGGTCTTCACCATCACTATGATGGAATGGGAGGTTATTAGCAGTAAAATTATCATCCATTTCTATATGATTAATTTAAGTGTGATGTGGGTGATAATTGAATATTACATTGTCACTAAGTAGAATACGGGATTGAGCCTCTGGTATTACATATTCTAGCTATGAATGAAGAACATGGAGACTATAGTGATTAATGAGAATATTATAGGGATCCAAAAGGGAGCTTCATTGTTCTATGCAAAGATAAAATATGTATATCATCATTCACCATTTGATTCAAAACTCTCTTATAGAAATATGCTTCATCATGTGTGCCATTGCATGACTCGATGGGGGAATTGTCACAATGATGTATTCTGAATTTTCCCTCTGATGCTGATACTGGATATCAGAGCCTAAGATGATGCATAGATTTTCTCTAAGAACAGGATGTGTGTTGTTTATTTTACCATCTTACAGTGGGTACCTGAATATAGGTGGATGTTCAAATATATAGGATCTAGAATCCATACACATCTCATTTTGATAATAATGGATCAATTTATAGTTCACGAAATACAATAAAATTTGTTGTTATCTGTAAGAGACATGAGATTTACAGTTAATCTTCATTCATTAAGGAATATTGTTATGTTGTTTAATATATTGTATTAATGACATAAATGATGTAGTTTAATTTCTTACAGTCAGGATGTCAGCCATTCTGTTTAATGTCATGCAGAAATAATGATGGTAAATAACCTATTAGATGAGTATTTCATCCAATCGAGCTTGGAAAACAATTATTATTACTTCAAGATATTCATGAACATTATAATCAATAAATATTTTAGAAATATAATCCTATAAAAAATAATTGAAGGAAAAGCTTCAAACTATTATTTTCCTAAGACATCGATGGTGGTGGAAGTATATTTCATAGCTAATCAACCCATCATCATTGTTGGGAGTTTCATCAAACTGTTTTGCATGGTAGAGAAAAAATACATAGAGACATTTTTTTTGTTTAGAAAGTAATAGGTTTTGTTCAATTGTTTATTTAAATATGATCATAACTCCAGAAGAGGTTGGTCTCTTATGCTCTAATGCACAATTAGTGCACCATTATCAAGGTGATAAAATAAATCGATAGTGTATTTTCATCTCATTCGTTCAAACATCCCCATGTACATTGGTATCTAAATCATTTTTTATATGTAAATTAATCTTCTACCTCATACCAAATGAATTAATTGTATTAGAAATAGTTTTCATGACCATACAAACATACCACACATCGAATTAACATCATCGAGAGATTTATCAAACCATTCTCCATGGAGTTTTGAATTTAACAATGAATATGTTTTGATTTGAAGGAATATACACTTCATTTCATGTCTTCAAGAGATGGGTTATTTGGCTTCTTCTCTAAATATTACATGGGACACCATTGGTGTGAATTCATTGCTAAGTCTGTAGTTTGGGGAATAGTGTGATGGAATTTATTAGTCTAGAGGATGTTCCTAAATTATTGTTTTGAATTGGATGTTGTAGTCACTTCCCATTGATTAAAACATAAAAACAGTATTGGTGGAATTGTGGTAAAATCTATGGTTTGATGGTTTCAATAATTTCCATGGCATGGAGATGGAAAATATATAAATTCCCCCAACCCTAGTTTCTTGGGAGAGGTGGAACAATTTATGGATTCTTCTTGATGAGGGGATGATAGATAAGAAAAACCCCAGGCCCTTTATGCTGGCGAAAATAATTGTACGTATGCCTTTCATAGGCTGATACTTTAACATCATCTCGAGATATATATCTAATGAAAATTACAACAATTATCTCCTAGAGATCCCTATTCACTTAATTGATTTTAGTGATCTATATTTCAACTAATATTTCTCTATCTTATTCAAGGGAAAGGATGGAAGGATCCATGAAAACACCATTTCCTCTATCGATGGATGGGTGAGGGGATGCAAATTGGAGTTTCAAAAGGGACCCCATATACTAATACCCTAAAATTTGTTGCCCGTATGATAAATTTTTATTACCGTATCAAATTCAATAATGTTATGTTGATTTTTTTTAAATTAATAAGTGTATCACTGAGCATTTCTTCTATTGTTCTAGTGGAAGAATAATCGCTAACCTACTATGACTAAGATGAATGCATGAATTTATTATTCTATTCAAAGGAGTGTGCTCATCCATATTTTTAAAATATTTTTTAGATCTAACTGATATAATATTGACTGGAACATATACATGTTGGTGATCCACCTTGACAGTGTATATTGTATGGAGGATAGGTGACTCATATACCATGGTATGGGTTGGTTCATGTGATACTATTTGGGGGGAAGGTGCCCATGAAATTGTTTGCGATGTTAGTTCCCATTGTATCATTTGAGGGGTCGGTGCCCATGTTATTATTTGAGGTTTTGGTTCCCATGTTGAAAATCATACAGGAGGAAATATTGTAAATATACCCTCATCCAAATAGGACGAGGTGTTATTCGGGATTCCACAGTCATGTAGGGTAGGTATGATGATGTTAGTGGATCATTGCATAAAATTATCTTGTTCTGATTCCATGAAACTATCATGATACAATAGTAGAACTCAGATGTATCGGACATATCTAAGATATCATCTATCTATTGAGATACATCATTTGGATAACACTAGAATTATCTCTTACTAGAGATCAAAAACTAGGACTAGTTGGTGTAGGAACAACTTCAAATGTATCTCTTCATAGAATCATTGTCAAATTAAATTGATATTGATCTAAATTGAAGGGATCCATCAAATAATTCTCCTGAGTGACAGGGATTACCTAATGAATTTCTTCCTCCCTCTTCCTTGTATAGGTACAATGTTTTTTGTTGAGTTCTAGGAATAATATCTCAATGCAGTTGAATGTGGATACAAGGCCATATCATTTCTTGTTTCATTTCATGGGAAAGACGAACATTAAAAATCCATCTATTATATTATTTCATGATATTAGTATGCAGACATTATAGAGATGATCATTTTTTAATATCAGATATTTTTTTCCAAACAAAATTACTAAAATTGGATAGTTGGTGACATCGTACATAAGGGATTAGATAAAATCATCATTTCTAGTGATCTAAAAATCATTTGTCACATTTCGTGATGTTATTTTGACTATACGAAAGCATTAATTCATGAAGAATAAAAATTCAACCAAAATAGATTAACATCATATATAAGAGTTCATGTTCAATAAAAAACACACATTGTTAATGGACAAAGATAAATTCCATTCATTTTACACAATATTCTAGGGGGATAGAAGAAACATGTTGGGTTCACCATATGGTTTTCCATTGAACACCACATAAAATGACCTAATGAGGACTATAAAATCTATTTTGTGACCATGTAATATGCTGGAAAATTTAACAGAATTAATGTCGATTTAACCAATTTGATTATGTGGGATATAATAATGTTGAATATAATTGTGCCATCTTGTTTGATTGTTTGGGGTTTTTAGAAACACTTAATAACTCATCATATGGTTTTCATTTTTTTTCTTCCTTAAAAACTCCCAATGGTTTCCACTTCAATAAAATGTTACATACATATTTTTCAAATGTTATTTTTCCATTTGGATTTCACTCAGAAAAATTCTTATAAAACCCATTGGCTAAAAGACTCAGAGGTCTGTCTAATCACACACCCAGTGGGGATTGTGTCCAAATGTGGGGATCTCTTATAGATTTATGATGTTTTGATGAAACACACCCTAGACACATATACAGGGAAATGTAAAAATATTTTAATGATTTTTTATTGAACAATTATCGATAAGAACAATTCTATACATATCTTGGGTTCACTAAAACTCTTTTAATTATTTATGTTTTTTTGAGATATGTCATTGTTCAAGCACTATGGAGTATATTTCCTAAAAAGGAATTGGTTTTTCTCTTGAAGATTGGATTGATCATCTAATGGTTTTCCTACAAATCCTGTGAAAATATGAATCAAATCCCAAATAGTTTCTATGGGATTGATTATGTTTGTGTAAATGGTCACATCCATTTATTTTTTCATCATATGATATGGATGTGAGTATTAGGGTCAAGAAATAATGTTTTGTCATTGGTATCCTATTATAATATGAATAAGATACCATGTGGTTCTTTTGTCAAAAATTTGTGTCACATGATATATAAAAATAGGGACCGTATATATGACTTATTAATATTAGAATCTTGAGATTTTTCAATTGGGAATATGGCCTGGTGAGTGGAGTTGTAATCATTCATGCATTCCTATGATGGGAACACACTGGGGTACATATCAACATGATATTTATAAAATGAATTCTAGTCTCTATGAATGAATATCCATTCTCATTGTGAGAAAATTGATATAGTGGTAGAGCTGGCATATTAAAGGATAATATATCTATGTGAGGCTTACTAATTAATTTTTCCCTTTAAGAGGCATGAACATCCATATTATTAAGGAAAATCTATGGTGATCTGGCCTTCATAAGGTTTTTTATATAAAATTTATTATAACAAGATTCATATTTATCATATTTCAGTTTATCCTAGATCCCATTGATGGATTGCGTTGATTGATATCAGTATTGGGGATTATATTTAAATTTATTACCATTTAGGTTTAATATTCTTACTGACCAATATATGAGGAATAATGGATGACATGGGGGATATTTTAATCCACTATGTCCAGAATACATGTTACATTATGGGACTAACACTGGGGTGGATCCCCATTAGAGCTTGAACCTTAGAAAGGAATCCTATGTATCCTGGTTATGGTAGGAATCAATGTTATCATAATTTAGTTATTAAATAATCTACATATGTGAAAAGGATGATGATCACAATTAGATAAATAATCAGTATCCCCATCGTTTCAGAAATATTAGGGGCTTATAATAGGATCGATTCATTTTTATCGGTTCTTATTCACATAGGATGAAATATCATGGGGGATATGTTATATTCTATTGACAATCATAGATTACAAAAAAATAACAATAATACAATCATTCTACATCAATTCACATATAAAGAGAGTTTTGGATCCTTAATGGGTTGGCTGGGAGAAAGACAATAGAATGGTCACTTGACTACATAACAGTAGTTCATAAAAGACACTTCCCTTATAAAATGGGGATGTGGACTAAGGGTTCTAGATTGGGTCCATAGAACCTGATTCCAAATGGGAATTTTTGTACAATGTATACATTCCATAAGGGATCTAGAATCAATTTCTAGACTATATTCTATAAAATTATTTATTGCATCCCATAAATATTTGGGGTGTCAATATCTTATGGAAGACATGACCAATGATGTACACTTAACTTTTTATGATGAAATTCATTTCCAATTTTTTCATTCCAAATATCATCAACATTATAAAACTAGGCTTGACAAGGGACTTCCTCCTGACCAAGTGATTATTCCTAAATGCATTGGCATGAGTAAATCTGGGGTGCCATTGATTCATCACATTTTAAATTGAATAGACATGGATAAAATTTCCTGAGCAAAGGGACATGTCCAGAATGATTTTTTTATCCAAATTGGACATGTATAGGGTCTTGTGCCTGATCAAAGTATACATGACCATGGATTTTCATATAAAAACATTGTTCATAATTGAACTATCACATGACATGGGGACATATCTGTGGGCATTCACATGATCATGTCGACATGTCAATAACCCTTTCATAGGAACAATAAGAATTTTCTTGGATATCATTACCTAAATAATATAGAAAAGTCCATAGTTATTCACATGGTCTAAATTTATTTTCATAACATTTTCACTAGAAAATGTATACATTTCACAGGGTTGTCACCTTATCAATTTGTACTATCATTGGACTGACATTTGAAAATGGTGACATATTGATCAATTTTAATAAGTAAATCCAAAATGATATAAGAGATTCCCCTTGACTAAAATAACATGTATAGGGATAAAAAAAATATAATTAGACAATCGGAGGGTAGAACAATTCTGTTTCCTTAAACGAATCAAGTTGTGTTGCCTCCTAGATTTCATTAAAATTTTATCAACTATCCTGGTGTTTATGTTCTTGATCGAAGGGATTATTCCTTAATTTTTAAGGGAAAAATCATTCCCTAGTACATGTATTCACAATTGTTGGTTTTCTATAAGATAACCCTCAAGGTGTCTCAAATAATGGATCTAATTATGGTCTCATGACCCACATAGGCTTGAAGGGGGATTGTGATGGATTATGAATACATACACTAATATATTTGTTGACATAAAATACTTTGGTGATGGTGTAAATTTTATAAAAAAGATCAACTGGAATATGGGTCACCTATCTGTATTTTTTATCTTGTATGTAGGAGGTCTATTTGAGACATTGTAAATGAGAATTTCATGTTCAAGGATGTTTCTCATTAACATTGTAGGGAAACGATTGTTTTCCCATACATCAACCATGAAATTCATAGAAGGGTTCTCATAATTACCAAAAAACTATATGATCCATAATGAATTCCATGGGGAACTCTTCGGATGTGATATTATAATGCCTACGGCTTCCTCATATACAGATAAGGATTCTCAGTTGAAAACTATCAACCTATCATCAGTCATGGGGTTCATGTTCATTTTATGACCTCTACCTAATAAGGGTCTTCTGATCCATTTCTCAATGATTTCCACTCTATAGGGACTAATAATTTCTTGTTTAAAAGTTTATGACATCAAAATATGCACATTTAATCTGGTGTGGGTTTCATGGAGAGGTACATGAGACACTAAAAGTTATGGAATCCATTCACAGTGATGTTTGGGAGAATGTAATGTTCATGTTTTTTCATCATTACTGTGGGCTTTCATGTATTCTTTTGGATGACAGTGGACACTAGCACCATGCTCCCCCTTGTCTGGAATCCTCCCTAAGGTGGAAAAACATATACGTTATAGGTTAAAATGATCCAATATGTTATCTCTGCATGGATAAGGGAATCTCATCCAAAAATTATACATGCACCGCATAATAGAGGTATAATTCCTATTATGAAACAATATGGTCACTGTAATATTTTACAAGTGGCTCTAAAAAACCTACAAGGTTTTTGAGGTAGTTCTCAAGGAAGGGTGCATGGTAGATTCTCCTTACCATGTCTCACCACCTAATGAACTCTTATTAAATAGGGGGAATGATCACGATTATGCGTGAAATCCAATATGTGAACTCATGATCATGTTTATAATCAAGAAAATTTCCATATATATTTCACATAACAAGGTCATTCTCATGGTGTTTAATGAACCACATGGTTCCATGATCCAAGACGAATCATGAGAGGAAATATTTTGTTGGAATCCATTGCATATCTTTGGACTACAAGAATATTTGATCTAAATTTGGAGGCTGATCTCCTCTATTTTCCACTTTTGTCTCCACTAAACAATCTTTCCCAGAGCTCTCTTCTCTTCACCATATGGTTAAATACATTTATTTTTTCTTATGGGAGTATGTAATTTATAATATACTTTGTACAAATGGTGCATCCACTTTTTAAATGGTGGATTCCCTCTGAAATAGAGAAAAATCTTATTCCTCATCGCCTGTTAATTTCATTTGATATTGTGATGATTTTGTTTCCCTACAAGAACTTGCAATATCAGTAAAAATTTATTTATTTCTGAGGAAAATTTATTAACGAGGAAGAAATTTTTTTATCATAACCATCAAAAGATAATCTAATTGATTTTATCCAAAACAGTAACATGACCAATGGATGATAATGTGACATTTACCAGCACCAATTGGGTATCATTGCACATGCCATTGGTTTTCACAAGCGGATCTCATGGAATATCCTATTGGATATCTCATAAATTTTTGTTCATCATTTAATTATTGGTGGTGGTGGTGGTCGTACTAATAATCACTAAGTGTTCATTACATTACATTTGAGTGTCCATGTAAAATAATAAAAATAATATGTTTCATTTGAAAAGGGAGGTTGTTGATGGAGGTATCATGGTGAAAGAGTTTAATTTGAATTTGTGTTGAATGAGAATTAATTATTTTTGAACTCATGATCCTCGATATTTAAGAAGATGGTTGGGATTGGTGGGAGATGTGATTGAATGTTCTAGATTTGATTCGCCCCTTCACACATCAAAATTATTCATTACCATCCCTTCATTAAATCAGGTATTTTACGATTTTTTGTTTGATATTGTTAATTGGTCATCACTGATACCATATATAGATCCCCAACACATGGATCAGATCAATTGGACTTGTTACCCACCTATGAATAGAATCAATGTTTCACACTATGGGCCTTATACACAGTCCCATTCACATCATTTATGATCTATGGGCCCCAAATTTTAAACTATATTTCCTAAGCTTAGTAAAACTAGATGAAATCGAACACTTCTCCCACATAGTACTGTAGTCATGTTGGTCTAGCTAGTTTGTGGCTCGCCATGAATGTTTTGCAATGAAATGGGAAATAACTACATGAAATAATGTACTAGGATGGGATCAAACAACCAAAGGTATATCCCCCTAAACCGAATTTCTAACATTCATGAATATAATTTCATTGTTCTCCATGAAATATAGTTCAATTTTATTTACTATATTTACATTCCACGAATCATTAATGATAAACTGAAGGCTACCCAATTATGGGTTCTTAAAATCGTAATCAAAAAATATTCTCATGTAATATTATATAAAAAATTGAAATATTGTATCAAAAATAAAAATCATTCTATATAAAAAATAATAATTGAAAAAAAAAATCTCGACTAAAATCATGATCATAAGATTATTCCACTACAAATGTGTAATCAAGTATCCATAGAATAATGATTCCCTTTATTCATAGCTCATGTCATATGATCTGTTCAGGTGCCTACCAATTACATGAATTGGTTTTGAGAAATTGTTAGTAGGCCACCACAAAATGTGTATTGTAAAATTTCTCCAGTTTTTGAAAAATGAATTGTGTGAAAATATAACAATGTAAAAATGTAATATAATATTTAAATTGGTCAACTGTAGTTTATAAATGATCCTAGAATGACACTACCTACTCTAGCTTAATCTTGAATATATCTTAAAAAGTGACAATTAGAATAGATATTGATATGTACGTATATGTGTGGTCTATATATGTAATTATTATTATTGACATATATATCGATAAAATATATATCATGTAGCTATGTTGTAACTTATGAGCCCATATATTGTGTTATGAATCTCACATAATATTAAGGGATGTCATTCTTGTGTATGATATTGTTGGAATCCATTACCAGTTATAAAATTTCAATTGGTACACCCTAACCATATATCACATTTAATATGGGACTCCATTACCATATATCACTTTTTATTTCATAAATCATGTTCATATCTCAAATTACATTTAGGAAACTATTTCCATATATCAAAATTTATTTTTGAAATCATTCCAAGTTATAAAATTTACATGGGAATACATCACTACATCTTACATGTATACGTGATTCCTTACCTGAGAATCATATATATATATATATATATATATATATATATGACACAATTCTTGGTTATCCAAAATATTTGTATTGTAATGAAATAGTATAAAAAATATATTGGACACCATGCATGAATATCACAAATATATGGGATGATTTTTTTATATATCACATATATATGGGACATCATGACCCTATATAACATTTATATTATATGTTAAATGATGAATCAAAATATTTCAAACTTTATTACCAATTCATTTAACAAACCATTTTACGAAGGGGGATTTTCATTATTCATATAGAATTTATAAGAAGTGGTCATACAACATACTCCCATTTAAATTATGTATTTTACTTACATAGGCATCATGTCAAGGACAAATAACATGTGTTTTGGAAATATAAAAGTTTAAAACATCAATGGATCAAAAATAACACCATAAGGGGTTTAACTTGTAGATTTGGAGGACCTCCCACAATAAAAAGGGTGCATTTGGAATTTCAAACATGTGTAACAATTTATATAAATGATAATTACAATTTTTTGGTAATGCATTGAATGTATGGCCTGTTACAAATGGCTAATGTTATAACATGACTTGATTTTAGTATACAATCACTACACCACATACATATGATTTGTGGATAATCCCTCATCTGTTATCGGCTTCAGATTTGATGTATAATAGGAGAAATAATCAAAGAATAAAAATTCCATGAAAACATGACATATTAGATAACACATAAATTGCTTGTAATTTGGTTGAATAAATTAAAAAATCAAGGATGTGTGTTGAAGATTATATCAATATAAAACTAAATAAACCTTATAGGGATTGAATTACACTGCGAATGATGACCTTATATCAAGACTATGGTTGGAAAAATATAGAAGGCCTCCATGAATGAGAGAGGTGTTGCAAATGAGTGAACTTGAAAAATGTCTGAGACAACCAATTTAATTACATGTTAAAGGGTCAATTCAATCATTTTTTATAGTAACTTTGTTTGGCCAATGTTTTTTTCCAAACCATGTTCTTGTACAATGCATCACCACTAGTAATGTGGGACAATGGGTGTGGCACTAGGAAAATGGTTTCAGGCTTCTATTTAGAACCTTCCATTCTACTAGAATACCTTGTATAACACTGAATAATATTGGTAGTAGTTAAAATATACACAAACACCTCTAAAATTTAATACCACAATTAGATTATTGAGTTGTATAGGTAGAACTAACCATGAATTGGTCGTGTGTCTTAGTCTATGTCTCTATAATTTGGAGCTCTGGTGTTTGACCGATAACTAAACACCCCTGAACCACTCTTTATCCTGTTATATAAATTACTATAATAAAAAAAATAAGTTATTTTTTATAAATAATTTTTAATTACCTCTTCAAAAAGTATTATTTGTTACATTTATAAAGGATCATGTTCTAATAATTAAATACAAACCTAGTAATTAAAAATAAATTAATGTATTTCCTAATTAATTACCCTAATATTCCATGATTGAATGTTTAATTACATACTATTTTATTATTTATTGAAACCCCATATCGAATACACAATATATAAGAAAAGTTTTGGAGTTTTTAGTGTCAATGAATAAATTATATCATTTATGTGATATGGGTTTCATTCACACAATGGTTTCACTATAGATAGCTCCTAGTTTATTTATGAAGAATAAGGAAAGTTCAGTGATGATATTCATTGATTTTGAAAATAAATAATATTAATATATAGAAGAAGTATAAATTATTATGTAATGATATTTTTTTGGATTAGTGTCATTAGGAATAATACTTCTAAAATATTGGTTTTTATTAAGGTTAACATTACCTAAAATTTATTAGGGATGATATACCAACATGGCCTTTCATATGTATTATGATCGTCATTAGTTCACTGTAATTCCTTTTGGGTTGTACAATTCACACAATATTCTAAGGATTTGATGAATAAAAAAACAAATGAATATGTTGATATGTTTTGGTTGAATTTAATGATGTGATACTTTTATAGTTATAGATTTATTTGTAGAATGAGGATTATGTAAAAATTGACCATCCGTTTTTGGGAGAAGGAGAAATTAAATTTGATATTTAAGAAATTTTAATATTTTTAGAACATTTTTTTTATTTATAATGATTTTATAGAACTATTTAATATCTTATGACCCATATTATTATTTTTTCATGGATTTTTTTTGACTCACAATTAAAATTTAGAAGTGTTTTTTCTTTGGATTAACCAGATATTATTGTAAATTAATTAAAAAACATTTATTGATTGTCTAATTCATTAATAAAGTTATCACATTTGGGGGTAAAATTAATTTGTACAAAGTATTATGATGATATAATTAAAGAATTCAATAGGATATTAATAAATACATTTTTTTTGAATCTAATATCTAGTAAGGAATGTATTTTATTTATAGTGATTCATTACAGAATGATATTTGATATGTTCTATTGAAAAAGTACATATTTGGGACTTATACATGTCAATAGATGAATAATTATGAGAATAGTTATCCAACTCATATATTAGATATTTTTCTAGTGAAATTTTCAATAATGATATAAATAAATTACTTACATATAGATATATGTGACACATCAATAAATGAAAATTGTTTTAAATATATATTCTTTGAGAAAAAACATAATATATTGAAAAGGAGATAGTTTATACTACTCAAGTATTAGGATCATGTAAAAAATTATCATCCCATTATGTATTAGAAGGTTTAATAATCATTGAGTATAAAAGATGTTATCCAATATTTGATAAGGTACATTAATGAAAAAATTTCCATGGATATGTAGATAATGGATTGGAATATTTTAAAAAAAAGGGACTTATAATTTTCATTCCAAGTAATTACCCAAAATTATTTTTTGGAGTGGACTAATAAATCTCAAAATGATGTAGAGTCCCTATAAATGAAGATGATTTTTTTTCAAATGGGAAATTACCATATTTTTATACTAGTAAAAATATAGTTTAATAGTTTTGTAGGAGGTTATGTGATCTATTTAAACATGATGTAAATAATTATAATAATGTAAATATATAAAATAAAACTTCTCCACATATCCAATTTGTATTGAGATATATAATTAATTATATGAGACTTTTATGTTGTTAATGGGATGGGAGATATTACATTTTACACAAAAATAGACTTTCATGAAATAGAATAATATTTTAAATATGACATAAAATTATAGTTATACATATATTATTTATCTATAATTAATGTGTTAAAATATTCCAATTCATTTCTCCATTTAATTACCTATTATATAATAGTTTAATAAATCAATTTGGTAAATTATCCAAAAAATTCTACATATTTAGTAAAAATTTTAATTGATTTTCATCTAGATAGTCATTATCTGTTTTATATAAATTATATAGTGTGAATTTATTGTATTAACACCTTATTAGTATAAGATCATGAAATAATATTCACATTAATGTTCTAAAGGAGTCATTATAAGGATTTATATAGAAAGACTAATCTTTTTAAAATGTACCATGTTGAAATTGATGTACATTGTAAAATAATTTCCCAAAAATCAAAAGATGTTTAATGATCATTAACAATTAAATATTATATATTTTATGATTAGTAATTTAATCTGGAATTATGTTTACCTGATAATACTTCTCACTCTATCTAGAAAATGGAACAATATGATTAGTTATGTGAAATGATATTTCAGAATGAGATGTGAAGTGATGGAGTTGGGGAAAGGATTTCTTTGGTTATATTTTACATGTAATGGATATCAAAAAAGAGAATTTAATATACAATCATATCTATATAGTAAAATGTATATTAAAAATTATCATATGGTCCAATGTATCATTATTTCAATGTAGGGGAAATGTATTTCTAATGATATCACCATGGAAAGGGGTTATAAGATTTGGGATGAAAGGGATTCTTTTTCCAATGTTAATTTAGTCCATTGAAATAGTATATCAGATTGAAGATATAAAATATATTTTATCTATGAATCCAAATTATTTAAATGGAATGATGAACTTAATATATCTCTTCAATAAACATTTATACCAGGCCCTTCACATGTATTTGTGGTGGATCTTTTTCGTATGGGGAAAGACATGTCTTGTAATTTAGAACCAATTTATAATTTTTATATCATATATAATGAGAGAAGTTATTTAATAACAAAATTTTTAATAGTTATTTGAGATAATAAAATGTTTGAGTAAGTGACATGGAACACTAACCACGTAGTGATAAATTATTTTTAATATGGAATGATAAATTTATTTCGGAAATTGATGGGGAAATTTTTATATGGTGGAATATAATACTTGTAAAATTTCTATAATAAATAAGAAAAATTTATTAAATGTGATATAAATCAAACCAAAGATAAAAAAATATTATGAATATCAAAAATAATAAAAGAAAATAGACAACGAAATACTGAAGTTACAATGTAGATGTCTCTTAGCCCATTATTCTATATAAAAATCGCATCTATAATATAAAAATTACATAATAAAAAATATATAACTCAACAAATAACTATATTGGAAGAACTAAAAACGATATTATAATAGTGATTGGAATGAATGAATTAATAGTATGTTGAAATATATTCATTTCATGGTCGTTGGTTATTTTGATCATTGGTGATATAGCTTTTATAATGTGACTATTAAAATTTGAGAATATTAGGGGTAATGATAACAGATAATTTATTTTAAATTGAGTATCTATTGTCTAGAATAGTTGAAACTTCTATTATGAATTTCATTTATCATTTTTTGATGTGTGTAACATCACATGGGTTTTCTCTAGATGAGGACCAAGCATAAGATCAACCACACAAGTTTGACGAGAAGAATTTGTGGGAAAGGTTCATGTTACTTAAAATTGATAACAAATCAAGATATGTAAATCCTAATTTTTAATGTATGATAATTTCATACAATACCCATTAGTATTATGTGTGTTTAATAGTGTGTTGTGTACCTTTAAAGTAATTAACATTAATTTCTAAATTATTTTAATAATAGATCTTATTTACTTTTATACAAAATTTTTATTAAAGACATAATTCTCTTTTAAATTATGAAATTAAAAAAAAGAAATTTATCTTATTAAATTAATTTCAAATTTGGAATACATATTTCAATATTAGCTAGGAGGTAAAATATGATTTAAAAAAATGAAAAATGCTATAATAAACTGTAAAATACAATGGGATATTTGAAATTTGACAACAGACACACACATATATATAAGAATGACTAAACTCATAGAAGGTTGTTTATTTTTACTAATTTATAGATTTTTTAATTATAAAGGTGACTTTATTAATGGTGATGGGGCTATATTTGGAGTATTTGAGAACTTGATCTATTGAAAAATTAAAATATTAAAAAAATTAAAAATGTAATTAAACTATCCGAACCTATAAATAGAAAATTTTAATTTCATTTCATCTCAAATAAATTTCAAATTATTTATTTATTGATCACTCAAAATGGTTTCAGGCTTCTATTTAGAACCTTCCATTCTACTAGAATACCTTGTATAACACTGAATAATATTGGTAGTAGTTAAAATATACACAAACACCTCTAAAATTTAATACCACAATTAGATTATTGAGTTGTATAGGTAGAACTAACCATGAATTGGTCGTGTGTCTTAGTCTATGTCTCTATAATTTGGAGCTCTGGTGTTTGACCGATAACTAAACACCCCTGAACCACTCTTTATCCTGTTATATAAATTACTATAATAAAAAAAATAAGTTATTTTTTATAAATAATTTTTAATTACCTCTTCAAAAAGTATTATTTGTTACATTTATAAAGGATCATGTTCTAATAATTAAATACAAACCTAGTAATTAAAAATAAATTAATGTATTTCCTAATTAATTACCCTAATATTCCATGATTGAATGTTTAATTACATACTATTTTATTCTTTATTGAAACACCATATCGAATACACAATATATAAGAAATGTTTTGGAGTTTTTAGTGTCAATGAATAAATTATATCATTTATGTGATATGGGTTTCATTCACACAATGGTTTCACTATAGATAGCTCCTAGTTTATTTATGAAGAATAAGTAATGTTCAGTGATGATATTCATTGATTTTGAAAATAAATAATATTAATATATAGAAGAAGTATAAATTATTATGTAATGATATTTTTTTGGATTAGTGTCATTAGGAATAATACTTCTAAAATATTGGTTTTTATTAAGGTTAACATTACCTAAAATTTATTAGGGATGATATACCAACATGGCCTTTCATATGTATTATGATCGTCATTAGTTCACTGTAATTCCTTTTGGGTTGTACAATTCACACAATATTCTAAGGATTTGATGAATAAAAAAACAAATGAATATGTTGATATGTTTTGGTTGAATTTAATGATGTGATACTTTTATAGTTCTAGATTTATTTGTAGAATGAGGATTATGTAAAAATTGACCATCCGTTTTTGGGAGAAGGAGAAATTAAATTTGATATTTACGAAATTTTAATATTTTTAGAACATTTTTTTATTTATAATGATTTTATAGAATTATTTAATATCTGATGACCCATATTATTATTTTTTCATGGATTTTTTTTGACTCACAATTAAAATTTAGAAGTGTTTTTTCTTTGGATTAACCAGATATTATTGTAAATTAATTAAAAAACTTTTATTGATTGTCTAATTCATTAATAAAGTTATCACATTTGGGGGTAAAATTAATTTGTACAAAGTATTATGATGATATAATTAAAGAATTCAATAGGATATTAATAAATACATTTTTTTTGAATCTAATATCTAGTAAGGAATGTATTTTATATATAGTGATTCATTACAGAATGATATTTGATATGTTCTATTGAAAAAGTACATATTTGGGACTTATACATGTCAATAGATGAATAATTATGAGAATAGTTATCCAACTCATATATTAGATATTTTTCTAGTGAAATTTTCAATAATGATATAAATAAATTACTTACATATAGATATATGTGACACATCAATAAATGAAAATTGTTTTAAATATATATTCATTGAGAAAAAACATAATATATTGAAAAGGAGATAGTTTATACTACTCAAGTATTAGGATCATGTAAAAAATTATCATCCCATTATGTATTAGATGGTTTAATAATCATTGAGTATAAAAGATGTTATCCAATATTTGATAAGGTACGTTAATGAAAAAATTTCCATGGATATGTAGATAATGGATTGGAATATTTTAAGAAAATGGGACTTATAATTTTCATTCCATGTAATTACCCAAAATTATTTTTTGGAGTGGACTAATAAATCCCAGAATGATGTAGAGTCCCTATAAATGAAGATGATTTTTTTTCAAATGGGAAATTACCATATTTTTATACTAGTAAAAATATAGTTTAATAGTTTTGTAGGAGGTTATGTGATCTATTTAAACATGATGTAAATAATTATAATAATGTAAATATATAAAATAAAACTTCTCCACATATCCAATTTGTATTGAGATATATAATTAATTATATAAGACTTTTATGTTGTTAATGGGATGGGAGATATTACATTTTACACAAAAATAGACTTTCATGAAATAGAATAATATTTTAAATATGACATAAAATTATAGTTATACATATATTATTTATCTATAATTAATGTGTTAAAATATTCCAATTCATTTCTCCATTTAATTACCTATTATATAATAGTTTAATAAATCAATTTGGTAAATTATCCAAAAAATTCTACATATTTAGTTAAATTTTTAATTGATTTTCATCTAGATAGTCTTTATCTGTTTTATATAAATTATATAGTGTGAATTTATTGTATTAACACCTTATTAGTATAAGATCATGAAATAATATTCACATTAATGTTCTAAAGGAGTCCTTATAAGGATTTATATAGAAAGACTAATCTTTTTAAAATGTACCATGTTGAAATTGATGTACATTGTAAAATAATTTCCCAAAAATCAAAAGATGTTTAATGATCATTAACAATTAAATATTATATATTTTATGATTAGTAATTTAATCTGGAATTATCTTTACCTGATAATACTTCTCACTCTATCTAGAAAATGTAACAATATGATTAGTTATGTGAAATGATATTTCAGAATGAGATGTGAAGTGATGGAGTTGGAGAAAGGATTTCTTTGGTTATATTTTACATGTAATGGATATCAAAAAAGAGAATTTAATATAAAATCATATCTATATAGTAAAATGTATATTAAAAATTATTATATGGTCCAATGTATCATTATTTCAATGTAGGGGAAATGTATTTCTAATGATATCACCATGGAAAGGGGTTATAAGATTTGGGATGAAAGGGATTCTTTTTCCAATGTTAATTTAGTCCATTGAAATAGTATATCAGATTGAAGATATAAAATATATTTTATCTATGAATCCAAATTATTTAAATGGAATGATGAACTTAATATATCTCTTCAATAAACATTTATACCAGGCCCTTCACATGTATTTGTGGTGGATCTTTTTCGTATGGGGAAAGACATGTCTTGTAATTTAGAACCAATTTATAATTTTTATTTCATATATAATGAGAGAAGTTATTTAATAACAAAATTTTTAATAGTTATTTGAGATAATAAAATGTTTGAGTAAGTGACATGGAACACTAACCACGTAGTGATAAATTATTTTTAATATGGAATGATAAATTTATTTCGGAAATTGATGGGGAAATTTTTATATGGTGGAATATAATACTTGTAAAATTTCTATAATAAATAAGAAAAATTTATTAAATGTGATATAAATCAAACCAAAGATAAAAAAATATTATGACTATCAAAAATAATAAAAGAAAATAGACAACAAAATACTGAAGTTACAATGTAGATGTCTCTTAGCCCATTATTCTATATAAAAATCGCATCTATAATATAAAAATTACATAATAAAAAATATATAACTCAACAAATAACTATATTGGAAGAACTAAAAACGATATTATAATAGTGATTGGAATGAATGAATTAATAGTATGTTGAAATATATTCATTTCATGGTCGTTGGTTATTTTGATCATTGGTGATATAGCTTTTATAATGTGACTATTAAAATTTGAGAATATTAGGGGTAATGATAATAGATAATTTATTTTAAATTGTGTATCTATTGTCTAGAATAGTTGAAACTTCTATTATGAATTTCATTTATCATTTTTTGATGTGTGTAACATCACATGGGTTTTCTCTAGATGAGGAACAAGCATAAGATCAACCACACAAGTTTGACGAGAAGAATTTGTGGGAAAGGTTCATGTTATTTAAAATTGATAACAAATCAAGATATGTAAATCCTAATTTTTAATGTATGATAATTTCATACAATACCCATTAGTATTATGTGTGTTTAATAGTGTGTTGTGTACCTTTAAAGTAATTAATATTAATTTCTAAATTATTTTAATAATAGATCTTATTTACTTTTATACAAATTTTTTATTAAAGACATAATTCTCTTTTAAATTATGAAATTAAAAAAAAGAAATTTATCTTATTAAATTAATTTCAAATTTGGAATACTTATTTCAATATTAGCTAGGAGGTAAAATTTGATTTAAAAAAAATGAAAAATGCTATAATAAACTGTAAAATACAATGGGATATTTGAAATTTGACAACAGACACACACATATATAAAAGAATGACTAAACTCATAGAAGGTTGTTTATTTTTAATAATTTATAGATTTTTTAATTATAAAGGTGACTTTATTAATGGTGATGGGGCTATATTTGGAGTATTTGAGAACTTGATCTATTGAAAAAATAAAATATTAAAAAAATTAAAAATGTAATTAAACTATCCGAACCTATAAATAGAAAATTTTAATTTCATTTCATCTCAAATAAATTTCAAATTTTTTATTTATTGATCACTCAAAGAGTCACCCCATTAGATTTATCTTGAATCATGTTTGGTCTTGGTTATTGTAAGGGTAGAATCATTTCTAATAATCCAAACAAAGGAATATTTTCTTTTTCTGTCTCTTTTCAATTAATATTTACATGTAAATAATAGAATCTGTTTTTATTTATAGTTCCATATTCCAATAATATTTTAATATCAGTTTATGTATGTTACTTATAGTTTTTATTCATTTCTATTTTAATTTTACATTTCATAGAACACATTACAATTCTTATAAATTCATGTATCCATATACCCCATTATCCAAATAAATATATATGTTTCATATTTTCTATATTTTTTATATATATTTTAATGTGGTTGGATTGTTTTATGTATAGTTAAAATTTATTTTTTTGGTATAACCTATAATGTTCATTGATCTTTAGGGATTTTCATGGAATCTTGATTATTAGATTTTTTCCTTAAGAATGAAGTATAGTGTTCACTCTAGGGTAAATATTTAATGGAAGCCACTGACAAATAGTAAATTTATATTTTTAATATTTATGAAATAATATTTATTTTATCAAATATTAGAGATTATTTGTTCAATTAAATTTAATATTTATTGGTATAAACAAATGCATGAAAAATATGAACTGTTATTAAATAAATAATGTTATTAGAATGATATATACTAATGGGAGTTCATATCTATGTTATATTGTTTTTCATTAAAACGCAATTTTCTAATGTTTATTAAATATAGAGAAAAAAATATCATTATACACCCCAATTTGGGATGTTTGGTTATCCTATATTGAATCTTATCCATGTTGAACAATCGATCTCAAAATATCTTTTTGAAATCAATACACTACACATCATCACTATAACGATACTCCATTATATATAGAATTGAAATGAAAATAACAATATAAATAAAAAACAAATTGAAGAGAAAAATATAATGCAATAAAAAAAATACAATCAATCAATTTAATAAAAAAATATTAATTAAATATAATAGATAAAAAATTAAATCATATAAACCTCACAACATAACCCCCTAAAAACAATTAGGGTTAGTTCTCAAAAAACTAATGATTAGGAATAAATGGTGGGAGAAACACAAAATAAATAAAAACAACAGTGAAGAGATGTAAGAATTTAACCCATATTAATAATTCATAACACAGTTACAATGGTAGAAACACTTCTTATTTTGTGGGAAATGTATAACTGTTGAAATGGATGTGGATGTATAATTTTATTTACACAAGGGTTGGTAGGTTTTCCTATAAATTACATAATATAATTATAACTCATTTTTACATCATTAAATGTCAATTATTTCATAGTTTACTTAATTAATGTTTTTTTATCTTTTATTTCTAAGTAATAATGAAATTAATAATCCATTGGACACATGTATCCCATGTTATAACTGAATTAGTAACTACAAATATTCCTGTTAGATATACTCATCAAAATATATTTTTTAGTATTCTCATGAATTTATATCCATAAAAATTGTGGATATAAATATTCCATAATTAAATAATATTATCATATTTTATTTTTACCATATTTATAATCATTATTGTATTTTTATTTTTTAATTATATGATATGGATGTTTAATCAAAAGTAAATAATAATGTCATAAATTTAAATGCCCTGCTTGGTTGATTCATTTGGGAAATCTATAGTTCTAATATAATTTAGAAAATTTGATAGAATTGAATCCCAATGAATAAATAATCTTGTGAAAAAATATTTTCATAATTTATATCATTTCATAAAATTATATATATGGAAAATTTAGTGGATATAAAAATAATATATATGGATATTTTCACATTAATGATAAAAAATTTCAAGACACCCAAAATTGTGACATTTATTTCAAAAATAAAAAATTTATGGGATTATACACCATATATTATTGAATATATTCAATTGATCAATATGATTCATCAAATACCATAGACCTAAATATTCTACTCTCAAGCAATTATTAAATATCTTAAAAAATCCAAAATAAATTAAATTGTCATTAAATTTCGAATATCATTTCCAAATTAAAAATTCATCATTTAATATATTTTAAAAAAATATCATTTAATTTAATTTTACCAAATTATCAATTTTTCATCCTGATAAATCTAAACATGTCTCCATCAAAACAAATATGAGCTAAAATTGAATTCCACTCTTCATAAAAGGGAAGGAAAATAACATGTTTTTTCCATTCATGGAAAACAATAGTGCCGCCAGAAGTTTGTTAAAATTATCATCCCTCAAAAATAAGTAGAATAATGTTTTTCTATCATGATTTAATATTATAGCTATTTTTTAACGATTGGTTGGTAAAAAAATGAAAACTAAATATATTTATGTTGGAGATAGAACTCTTAAATAAAATTTCAATAATTTTTTTGTGAAAAAATTGAAATATACAACACTATATAGTCATAAAAAATTTTAAAACATCACACCCCCTTCTATAACGTGGTCCATGAATTATATAATAAATAAAATAAATTAATTCATCGAAATTATCTATTTTTTATACTTTTTGGAATATCAAATGCGGAAAACTATATTGAACGAACGAAAAAAATCATGGAATTAATTAAATTAAATAATTCAATATCATCTCCAACATATGTTTATTTTCATATTTTTATTCAGTTTTCTCTGTTTTTGGTAAAATGGGTGATATAGTTGATTTATAATGACCAATTACTCATTCAAATTGCACTCTCTTCTGGTACCCAAAATAATAACACACCAAAAAACACACTAAAATTTAATTTATCTTCATATATAATGCATGAAATTTATTTATATAAAATTGAATAATAAATTATTTATTAGAAAATAATATTAGAGAAGCCATGTAAGAATATATTGACTACAAAATTTTCAAAATAAATTGTATAAAAATACATGGCTTCAGAGAGATAAATTAGGATCGATATATATGTTGGACACAAATAAATTATTGTGGATATATATATATATATCATTTCAATTTCTTCTCATTATCCCAAAATAATGTAATGATAAAAATTAAAACATATGGTTCATATACAAAATCTAGTTACGTCTCAACATGATGAAGGTAGAACGAATATATACCTACGTGGTACTGAATTCTATACAATATATAAAAATTATATGACTTGGTGTTCCAAACACTTGAATTTCAAAAAAAATTATAACACAAACTATTTTTTATAAAATAAAAGTCTAGAAATTATTTTCTCAATAATCTAATTTTATAAATCCACATAAATAAGCGAAACACCAATAATTTTCATTCAATATTTAATTTAATAAATATTTTTAAATAAATCAATATGTTACTAGAAATTAAAAAAAATGAATTATAAAATATGAAGTAGGTAAAAAATAACACCACATTTAATTTTAAGAATCCTATTTATAAGATCAATAAATTTAAAATACAAGGGAAAAAATATTAATAATTTTAAATATAATCATGTTTTATTTTTTATTGTGATCCATCAGTAATGATACAAGTTGTTTCCAAATAGAACCTAATATGAATATTGAAAAAAAATTAGATTTATAAAAAAATGAAAATAATTAGATTTTGGAGGAATATAGATATGCCTTTGATTGGAAACCAATCAGTGTACATGATTTGTTTCTCCTCTAGTTAAATAGTTTGAAAACATTATAAATAATAATAAGTTCAAGGGGGATTCATGACAACAAAAACAACATTTTAATTATCCCAATTACTTAAAGTGGAATATAAGAGTGTAAATCCACAACTAAATGATTAAATTTAAGTGAACCATTGAAAGTAAACTGATACTGGTGAAACTTTGAGTGGTAATGAAAATGTGTATCATGGAATTACCCTGTAAATATTGTTTTTCCCTAGTGATGTAATTATTTTTATATTGGGTAGTCAATTGCATCACCACAATATCCAAGACATCTTATTATTCATTAAATTCCACCACCATCATTTCATTGTTGTTGGAAATTTCATTTTTTTAATATTCTAGAGATTATTTCATTATAGTTGAAACTAAATCATTAACATAACAGATATCAATTTTATATTTATAATATGTTGTATTCGAATAAAATTAATTCTCAAAAAATAACTCCACCTAAAAAATATAAAACTCAAACCATTTAAACACATTTAAATTCAATGGGAATTTATATATCAGAGGGGGATGTGGATGTTCTATGAATTTTATATTGGCCTCATCGGGTTATTTTTCATGAAATGATGTTGGGAATGATTTACCTTTTCTTCAACGTGTTTTTATATTATATTGTCCCTCTATATTTGAATCATTTGATAGTTGTGACCAAGAATCCGATATATCAACTTATATGTTAAGTAAATTTAAAAATTTATTCCACATTAATCTAAAATGATGCATCCCTAAATATATTTTATTGGTGACATTTCTATTAATAAAAAATCACTATTATATTTCATCGCAACAAATTTAAATTAGAAAAATGACCGTTAATGATGTTCTATTTTGTATTATTTAAAACTTATGATTCTTTCATGAAAAATAATTTTTTTCAAGTGATGTGTCTTCCATAGAATGAGACCAAATTTATGGGGTTATTTTCTTTATTCTTGACCCAATCATTCATAATTTAATAGCAATGATGTATAGTGTGTACCCTTGGATGATATCTCGAGGAGACCATTGATGAAATCCAAATTTATATTGTCACTATTTATAACTAATATATACTAAACGGAATTTTTTTTATGTTATGAAATAAAAGTCATGTCTGTGAGAGTATATATATATATATGGAAAACAATAATCATTATGAAAAGAAGTTATCAATAATATTGTGTGTCTCCATGAGAGTATATGTTGATTTGATCATTATTTATAAAAACATAATTCTCAATACCCTATTCAATGTAGAGGTGAAATCATATCACTCTATAACCTTCTAGTGAAATTTTTGTTATCTTACACCATGGCCTATACATGTTGGAAAATATTTATTGACCTATGGATATGAAAATATTTCACCACCCAACACCAATATAATTCTAATAAACCATTCAAAATATTATATCGATAATAGTGATTAGGAAAATAAAAATCAAAAGCATAATTATATATAATAAAAAAAATATAAACACAAATTATTTAAATTTGACCACCACTAAAATAAAAAATTTTAATTATTAGAAACATTGAATAATAATTAAATACAAACAAAATAACTCTATACCTCAAACAGTATCAGGGATTTTTTCTTTACAATCAAGTAGATCCAATATTCATTATGGGAGAACAAAAAGGGGAAAAGTGGGATATGATATTGGAATCTAAAATATAATAAAATTCATAATTTAATTACAATAAAAAAAATTCACTTTGTCTATGGAAAATGGAAAACTTATTTAATGTAACTCTGAGTATAAATTTATAGGATAAATTGTTGCATGGTATCACTCTTAATTTTTCCTCTAAATATCCATTAAATTTTAACCAAACAAATAGATGAATAATAAAAATAATAATTCTTTATTTATTTTCATTGATTTCATATCTATAGCCCATAAAATAATCTTCTTCAATTTCACATGTCTAGGTAAAGTCATTACTGAATTATAGATTTGTTTTCATATTGACTTTTCAAATTCATAATTCATCAATTTCACATGATTCAATGGAATTGAAAATTTTTTATTCTAGAATATCTACATATCAATAAAATAATAGTTATTCTTTGTTCTAGCCTCCATTAATATTTTTTATCATTTGAATATTCATGTTTTTATATGGGATCATAATTATAATCGAAAAAATTGTAAACAAATTTCAAGTCCCCACAAGAATGATTCTTTTAGACCATCTATTATTGGATTCAATGTTACAACCAATTGAATGAAATGAGTCTATATGAATATAAATTCCAATATAACCATATTTCACATTTTCAATCAGCATTTAATATGTTATGGTTAAAATAAAAAATTATAATGAAAAAATTTAATAAATTCACATTAATCTCTAATAATTAAAAAAAAAGATTGTGTTTACAACACATAAATTATATAATTGATTTCATTTATAAAAATTAACTAGGGAATAAAATTTATGAGAAAAATATATTTACATGGTCATTAGTAGACTAAACTAAATTTCAGTACAATTCAAATTTTTTTATCAATTCATGTCGACCTATAAGTATTTATTTATTGAAATTTTATATATTTGTTATGTATCAAATATGTTATACTAAATACTAATATTTTTTATAGTTTATTTTAAAAATAATATTTTGTCTCCTACCATTTCAAATTAATGAATTAAATTTCCAGAATTATATGATAATCATAATCATAGTATGTACCTGATTACTACATGTTCATATCCTTAATGTGAAAAAGATACATATTTTAACCTTTTGATTCCCAAATTATTCAATATATTAATCTAGGTAAATCATTTAGATAAAAATAATAATTTATTTTCTTGTTTAATATATAATAATTCTCATATTCTCCATTCATACATAAGGGAAAACCTTGTAAGAAGTGTTTCATTGTAAAATTATGCTATGAATTTATAATATGGAAATTATTCCATGTATGTAAAATGTTCTATCAGTATATGATGTAAGACATTATTGTTTAATGTTAAAGGTGGTTCTTATAATTATATATCCTCTCTGTGAACTGTTATGTTTCTAGATAAAACTAAAATAGATCAATGGGAGCATCATTAACCATTGTGTATGATATATTGGAACAATTCCTCGTTATTATGTTTATAATGTTCAGAAATATGACTTATCATATAGTGAATAGTTATGACATAATTTAATTTTATCCATGACATTATTCATTTTTTCAGTAATGGATTTTAGTATGCTTATCTGTTTACTAATATGATATTTTTTTATTTATTATAATTATATTGATGATGTCATTATTCTCTCATATCATATCATATTATACTTTAAAACTTATTGAGACTTTGATCTCACCAAATCCTTTTTTTCTAATTCCCTAGGTTAGATAAGTTGAGTAATGTGTATAATTGGCTCTATGTGTAAAATTACTGAATATCTTTTTTAGATCAAATTATATAATATGAAATGTATTATTGTATATTTTAAAAAATTATTATCATAAAATATAAGGAACATTAATATTTAGAATGTTAGTTTCCTTCCACATAAATAATAACTCATGGTATCTTGACATATGGGGTTTGAGAAATTATATAGATGATATATTTAGACATCATGGAGTTGTTTTATAAGGAATTTTGATTCCAACAAAGGGGATTTCCATAGAATATTTTTTTTTAATATTTTTATATCAATGATTTAGTTCCTCAGTCCGAATTTATGATTGTGTTTGGGTATTTCATTTATATATGGAATTATGGGACTTTGGATAGTTAATTTATTATCAATAAATCACATTAAAACAATGATGTAGTTTCCATCCATTAATGCTTGGGGATGGAATTTTTGTTTCCATCCATTTAATATTTCATGTTATTTTCAATAAAACCTATTTCTTTTAAAATTGCATTGCATTTTGTGAATAAAAAATGATTTTCAAGATGAATGGTTATTTTCTTGAAGAATTCATTACAAGTGTTTTATCAAAACAATTTTCCATCTAAGATGGAATTATTTTGTAGGTTTATGTTTCAAGTATAATGATTCAATTATTTACATGGTTTGCTTTTTATTATGATGAAATGATATCTGTTTGTTTTATATGGAATATGTTATGATGGAATAATTTTTATTAGAAAAATTTTATTAATTGGGTTATGATTAATGATTTATGATTGTTTTGTGGCACACATAAGAATGATTTCAATATGAGATGGGTGGGAGCTATATCGCCCTACAATTCATTGGGTAAAGATTTATATCTAATGATATAGACGTGGAAGGAACAAAAAGTTAAATCTGGTTCATTAATATAGGGATGTAATGATAATTAAACCTGATTCAGTAATGGACTTTTTCCACTATGATGGTCTTGGCTGCAATTCTTCTACTACTAGGGAAATCATATCATGTGCTTAATGGTTTTCCAAAAATACATGTTTTATTCCCTTCCAATTTTATCTTTGTTGATGTTAAATTATCATCTATGCCTTACGTACTACCATGTTTAATGTCATTGATTAATATTATGATGTATTATGTTCATGTTATTACGTTAAAATATTTATGGATTATTTATATGTTATCAATTTTTTCCTTTAATGATAAATTGAGATCACCGTTTTTTTTTTCAATTCCCCAGGATATAATGAAAGGTTTTGGGTAAGAGAAAAAGGGGAATATCATTACGGGAGTTGTTGAATATCGTTAAACATGATTAGATGTCTATCTTCCATGTTTCCAAAGACACTAAACTATTACGGTCCTTGGATTTCAGTGATTGTTATGTATTAAGTATTCCACAAAAGTAAGGTAATGTCCATGTACGTTATGTTTGGGTCTCTACGAACAACTCATATTTCTCCCTAATTTATGTATAATTGTTTCCCCACATGATTAAAACAATATTTACCTATAATTTCGGGATTTAATGATTCAATAATATATTATGATCCACAACAAGGGATCTTCACATATTATTTATAAATAAATTATTAGTATATATATTATCACATCTTCATTGAATGCTTATTTCATTGATGACTTGGATGAATAGATATCATCATAACACTATTTCATAATATGATCCATGTATATAATTCCACTACTATTGATTTACACTTTCAATACAGTCTATAAACATCATCTTAGAATCATCGGGTGCTAGAAAAAATGATCCATATTGCATGAATGTTTCATGTTTGATAAAAAATTAATTTTCATAAAACTGAATGAACCTTTAATGTTTTCATGATTGACTGATAGAGTAATAATATAAAATAGTCACATAATCCCTAGATCTATCTTTAGGGCTCGATATAATCTCTCTCAATTTATTGTTCACAATTGGATTTATTAAAGAATGTATAATAATTAGACATTTAATAAAAAAGATATAGGGTTGGAAAATAACACCCAAGAACCATACCGACCATATTTTACTTAATTGACCTCATTTGCATTAAAAATAATAATTTTAGACATCATTTACTTTTCAAACACATTCATAATTTTAGTATCATTTCCACCACTTGAAATTAAACAATGATTCTGAGTATAAATTTCCTCATAGATATATAATAATTTTTTAATGATGAATATTTATATGATAAATATTTGTCAAATCAATATTCACTGACAGATATAATTAATATTATAATATCAAAACCAAAAAAATATATTATTTATTTATTAATTATCTTAACCATTACCATGAATTGTGATTATATTATAGAGATCATATAGTACAAAATTAATATTATTTTTCCTAACATGTTACATTAAATAAATTACATTGAATGATTTTTAAAACAAAAGTTTAGTGTGAAATTATAGTCCTCCTTCCCAATGGAATTTTGAATAATTGTCTATAGATCATGATTAAAATCTCGAAGGAAATCAAGGAATACCGATATAAAGAAGTTACATTCAAAATGACAACCAAATTCAAAAAAAATGCTTCCCGTGTAATATAATCCAATTAATCGTTTATTTATAATCAAAAAGTCTACTTGTTGGTGTCATCAAACTATATTCATGATACCTCTTTCTATGACTATAATTTTAATAATTTTCTCATCTAAAGTGATGTCCATGGGTTTATATAAATATCTCCATTACCATCAAAGGGGTCATTATTACACCTTCCATTAAAGAACTAATGGGATATATATTTTCCAGCATTATTCATTTATACAATATCACCTAAGACACAAACACTATATCTAACCTCTCTATGAGGGTATTTCGTCCCTCTTAGAACCAATTTTTTTTCCCACTAGAATAGAACCATTAAAAATCAGTCTAATTTTCTTTTATGGACCAGAAATGGTTGCATGGGGAGTTTGAAAATGTCTCTAGGGGTATTTGTAATAGTTCATAGCCTATACCTTGCATTTGGGTGTAAAATTATTGTTTTATATTCAGAGTAGACCATATGTGGCATGCTAAATGGGTAGATCTAATTGACTATGGTTATGTATTGTGGTGGTAGAGGTTGCACATTTTTTATATCCATACAACAGGGGCCACAAGATAGTGTAATATCACTTCTATAGTTAGCATATAAGTTACATAAAATTGGTCTATGGTTTAAATAACCATGAGGGTTCCCCCATCATTCATTAGATCATACACTATTTTCCCATGTATTAATATATCATGCAAACAAACTATGTGATTTCAAATTTTGGGTGATAATAAATTTTTTCCATTAAAACATAATTAATCGAGACATTTTTTTCATTATCGAATATAAACTTCAATAATTTTAATCTATTGAATCATAAAATCTTCCTATAATATATTTTCATTCCATGAATCTGTCTAGATTCAGATTGATGTTTTTTTCTCATTGATTTCGGGCCATCAGAATCATGATATCAATTTTAATCATGTACCATTATTCTTCATGTCGATGACCAAATTAAGAGTCAGGTTCATAAGACCTATTTTTAGTGTATTGATCTATTCATCAGATCTATTACAATCCATTCCAAAATTAGATGCTTAAATTGAACAAGGGGAGACATATGAGTATGAAAGTGATAATATTTAACTCATCACTCGTGTTTTTTCATTTTATAAATTGTCATGTGTGTTTGTGATTTCACTAGGATTCATAAATTATATTAATATACATCACTTTTTGTTTTTAGGTTGGTGTTCTAAGTACCTTTTCAAATGTGTTAACCATTTTTAGTGGTTATAAACACAACCTCAACCACCAAGTGTCGGTATTTTTCATAGTTTATGTCGTTTATTATTTTAGTATCTAGTAATTATTAAAGAGTAGTTATGATCATTTCTCCATTTTTAGTTTGTGAGGTATGACCCTTATAATGGTACCCCATTGGATGAAATTAATTGGGAATTTTTATATGGATTTAACAAGTATGATTATCACTTGACCCATATATGGTATGTTCCTCAATGTAATTAATGAAATTAAATTGAAATAGGAAATTATATTAGTATGTATGAAATAGACTTATTAATTGTAAATGAATATTTGTTTCATATCCATAGCACCTCTTTCGCTATTTATTGTTGACGTTATAGGGTTTGTCTAGATGAAGTTATTATAATTAATATAAATTACTTAAATGTTTGCATGCCCCGTAGGACTTTTCATAATAATGAAAGGAAATCATTTAACCAAATGAATAAATTAAATTATATAACCATTAAATGAATTAATTGTCCAAATGATCAATTGTAACAAACATTGTATATGGTCCTTGACCTTACTACAAGAATGGTTATAATCGGGTGACTTTTTGAATTCCCAAGGGAAATCCATGACTGATCGTGGATGCCATTCATATTAAAGGATGTCAGTTTCATTGGTAGATGACCATAAGGTAATTTGATCATCATCTATTACATGATTCTTGGTATGACATTGTAGGATACCTCTTTTGGCATTATAGTATTCTTCAGTTACACTCCACGAAAGCAACATGAATTCATAAAACATGAGTTTCCATGGTTATATTCTCAGGACTATATATTACTTACACCAATTTACAGTGGTTTTTTTCCATATATTTATATTTATTATACTATTGTGGAATTCTTTGGATGATGGTCCTTGTACTACACTCTTACCCCTTTGAAAATATTTAGTATATAATAAGTTCATAAACCTTGATGCCATAGTTTTCTTTGATATTAATGTAAATAACTGTCAATGATATAATCATTATAGCTTATATGTTACATCATTGAAGCTATACTACTATTATCATATAAGGATGTCAGTGATGGATATACCACATTTTAATTAAATATATAATCCCAAAAATAAAATATCAATGAACAAATTAAATGCCTAGACACCATCTAAGGTATGAAGAAGTTAATTTAGTATTTATATTACAATAAATATTCACTTTTATATATTCATTCTTACGCATTTTTTCAGTTTATGTTGTAGATATAGTATTTTATAGAATCCATAGCTGGTTTTATACTGAGATATATCTCACAAAATATCATTGAATCCCTTTGAAGCTGAGATGAATACATGTATATTGGTTCTGAAAAAGGGAAGCATACCACATCATAAATTTGATTGTTTGCCTACATTAAGATGGATGTAGTAGAATATGATCAATTTCGAAAATGGAAAAATTAGGATAGTTTTTTATTCATTTTTTCTATTTTTCATATAATGTATTGTACACATTATTGTATCCATGTTTCAAAAAATTATAAAATATAATATGTATCATCTTGTTTTTTATATGTTTACCAGTTTATTAGATTCTTATAACATTAGTATTCTTCTATTTTTATATTTATTTAATACATTGGATCAGCTATTTTCTTATTTTTATTATAGAAATGTTGTCATACAATCTGATTATGAGGTCTTAATTTACCAACTGACATACCCTACGCCCTCACTACTAGACAGTATCCTATATTTTTTTGGGATAATTACATGAGGCCTTGTGGCCAACTATTCTCAAGGAATCATTAAGTGTAATCAACATCCGAGACAAAATAATGTTGTATCAGAGTCATTCTATAATAGAATTAATATTTGGAGACAGTATATTGGAGAATTTAAAATGCACAAAACATGGTCACATGCCATGCTTGGTTGTCAGGATCCCATGTTCGATATAAATGTTGAGTTTCTTGGAATATAATTTTTGTTCCCTTTTTTCATATAATAGGTTATATAATTTACTATTTGATGATTCAAATGATATTTTCTGTTATTGAATATTATTATGATTGAGGATGTTATTTCTTCCTAAACCTGACGATTTGTGGGAAATTAGAATTATTACATGAATCATCCCTAGAACATGGAATTCACATGCCATATATATTCCATGAAATATTGGTGTATATCAATGCTGATATTTTATTATATGTTTTTATTATTGAGTTATGATATGGTAATTATATTATTCATGTTATTTTCCATTTCTATAACTTAGTCATTTTTTGATTTAATTCATGATGTGTTATGAAACATGTAGGTTAGAATGGGTAAATTATGATGGCGTTCCATTAATATAAAATAAAATTGGTTTTAATTAAATTAATTTAGAATATGGGCTATATTTCCTAAGGAATTGTGATGCATTGAATAAAACAATGATATATTGAAATGATAAATTGTAAACTGTAAAGTGAATAATTAATTATAAAGAGAAATATTTTTAATAAATGACGAGGTAAGGAAATTTTCTCCATTTTTCTATTAATACCATGAAACTAATTATTGATCACTCACCAATATCTATGCTTCTAAACTGGTAGTTCAGATACTATACGATGGGAAGTGAGTTGTATGTTATGTTTATATTATTCTATTTTTTCTATTTATATGCTTCAAATTTTTTTCTAAGGCATGCAGTTAGAACATGTAGATCAATGCTACCATGATGTCCATGTGTCATGATCAAAGCAATGATCAAGACATGGTCGGCTCTGAGACAACATTACTACCACAAGGGGTGAAACTTTGGAATCTCCATGTAGTAACAAATCTAGGAGATGAATCTCACCTTCATAATAGATGACTATATCTGATAAAGTCTATGAATGATTCTCCACAACCATCACCTATGATGGATGAACATATATGGGAGTTACAGTGGTCGAAGCCTCTTATAATATCAATGGATTCTGGTCAACAAGATAAAAAAATTTCACTAGAGGACACAATGTACATTTTTTATTAGCTAGAGATTCCTCTAGAGTAGTTTTCCATGATTGATACATAATGGATATGAGATTCTGCAAAGTAATAATGGGAGGTGATTTCCCATGATAGTATTCATAAGGTCATGGTATGTGATAATTTCCATAAAAAATATATGATCCATTCGTTACTCAAACACTGAATGATGACTAATCTAGAGAGTTCATTCAGCATAAGTAGCATGTCAGCTATTGAATGTTCAGTGTTTTTTATTTATTTGAAGTGCTTTTAACTACATCTAGTGAGTTATGATTTTTCATGGGTTAGATTCTTTGAGTATATGCTTCTTTAATACATTCATACTATGGTGCCTATCATTATCCAACCTATATTATCTAAAATATTCAATAAGGATCTTATAATATTGTGCAACCTGAGGGATGGTGATATTACATGGATTAGAGGACCAATGATGGGGTATGTTAATAGTTCCTCCAGTATAAATAATTGATCATTCATGGATTCTCACAAGAGAATTTGTATCTAGGGTACCCAAATTGGTGGTTATATTGTATTCCAATACTATGGGAGAAAAGTGAACCTAAAGCTTCACTGTATTAGGGATCCCTTTAGGTGTTTTTATTATAGAAAAATGAAGCATTATCAACGATTCTCATAGACAATTTAATAAACAAATAGTAGAAGAGGATTGGCACTTGCTCCACCTGGAGGGGAATATTATTTTTCATCAAATCATGTGATGATTTGAAGTAGAACAGTATGATTTTTTTATAATTATTTCATAGTTGCGGTAGCCATAAAACGGTTCACCATCTATTCCAGCAGATCAATATTGATTGTGGTTGACCAACTATTTCATAGTGTAACAGATCTATACAATTTCATGCACTATAGATAATAACCAAGGATTTAGTTTAAGGACCATATTTAGTATGTGGTGAAATTCCAGTAGCCTCTAGTGTAGTATCACAACTATTTGATGGAATTGGTTTACACTCCATAATCTCATTTTATAACATTTAAATTATATGGATTGAAGTCTAGTATCACTATGGTGTATGACCCTAGATACACCATTTGGTGTACTGTCATAGGGAATATTTTAAAGTAGTAAATGCATCTATTATATTGGATTTAGCCTTAATTATGGGACATAGTTTTTCTCAATATTATGGTATTTTATGTCATTATTTGCATGGTTTGGTTGGTACATTATCAGGCCTTTATAGACTGCTATCATCACAGGGTATCATTTATTTCAAATGAATGTGTCAATTATATAAATAATTGTGAGATGGATTCATAGGATACTATATTTATACCATAGCATCATGGGAATGGTATAGTGACTATACAAATTTCTATTCTCTTTATAGTAGAGTAGGGTTTTCATCAGACTAAATTTCCCCTTGTAAGACATCATTTAAGAGACATTTTCCCCGGGGATTATTCTGGCCTACTTTGTGAGGGACATTTCTAGTCTATGATTGAGTTCATTCCTGTAGTAGATCAAGTGTGAATTACTTTATATAAATTAAAACCTACTAAATTATTGGAGATCAACAATTGGATAGAGGACTTAGTGGCCAAGGGATTTATACAAGAAAAAAAATCTTCTTCCGGTTTCCCCATGATTTTTCCATGAAGTCATATGGGATCATTTATCTATGGATGGATTGTAGATAGTTGAGCCATCATACTTTCATGAACCAGAATTATGTGCCTCCAATAAATGATATTTGGACTAGCTTTGAGGATCATGGGTTTTCTAAAAGATCAACATGAAATATTGTAATCATCAAGTAAGAGTTAGGACATTATTCTTACAGAAAAAAACATTATGTAGTAGGAATGATCAATACGAGTACCTCATTCTACCATTCAGTCTCACCAACACACCCATTGTTGTAATGGATCTAATGAATTGGGTGATCTGGCACTATATATATATATATATATATATATATTTCATAGAATTTTTTGAAGACATCTTAGTGTATTTTCTCCCTCATAATAACCCTAATAAAAATAATTAGGTTAGTATATGTACCCTAAGATAAAATAATATATATTCAATGATTGTTAATAGCACTTTAGGATGAAATAATTCCAATTTTTGGGTAGTATAATCTTAGAATGTTGATTTTGTGATTCCCTTGAGATAGTGAGTGTCATAGCTTCCTGGAAGAAACATAAAAATGTGTTTTCTATATAGGTTTTCTAGGGACAATAGGATAATATACGTGTTTCATATAGGAATTCACAATCATTATTTCACCTCTTACTATTCCTACACTAAATTTGGTTATTTTTATGTGGTCATAAGAGTGTGAAAAACACATTTTGGTGGGGTAATTAGAGCCTTGTCTCAAATCAATTTCACATTCTGGAAGAACCAGGTATAATATATACAACATTATTTGATGTAGGAGGTTATAGTTGTTATTTTTCATACCTTTATAGTTGAGGCCCCATGAGTAAAATTACTTATCCCATGACCTTCAGAAAGTAGTATTTTTCCATGCCTTATATTTCAAGAGTCTTCTTCTATATGGGTGAGCATTTTTTGTATATAAGGACCAGAATGTTCCTACAATATAACTTTATCCATCTTGATTGTTATCTCAGAATGTTAATATGGTTCAATTATCAAAATTAATTATATTTTAAGCATTCTTATACACCTGGAGGGGGAGATGTAGTATCAGATGTACTAATATATAAAATGCAGGCATCATTCATATGATAATACACAGATTAATGTAAATTGATGGCCATATTATTTGACATGCATCATTAGTTTCATGATGTTCATGTTCATTATTTACTCTTAGTATCGATGGTTACTTCTTCCCTCATAGAGAAGGTGAAGAGAATGAATTATTCAGATTTTGGAGGATTTTCCCTCTATGGTTTTATATTAGGAGTTGAATTACCATTGAATTGTTCTACTCATAATTATGACAACCTACAAATACATGTATATGTATGGGTAGACATAGATATGATATAAGAACTGTTATGAGAGTCTCTATCTCATGAGTAGTATGATCATCTAGGAATCTCTAAAATGTATTAAGACATGGGATGCTAGTATTGGTGGTATGATATGAGACTTCAGATAAGAATATCTATCATTACATGTTCCATCTATCAAAAGACTAATGTATATAAATGGATACATATGGGAATGATACAGCAACATCCAATTCCATAACTGAAATGGGAAGATGTTTACATGGGATTTGTATTCAGTTTTCCCTAGATGCATATAGCTAGTGATATGTTATGGGTTTTAATTGATAGATTAACAAGTTTAGCCTAATCCTTTTTATGTATGAAACCATATCAATTGTTGAGCTCAAAAGATTTTATATCCATGAAATCATATAACATTGAGGGTTTCCTTATACTATCACAATAGATAGAGACACTCACTTAATGTCATGGTTTTAGTAGGGTTTATAGAATGATATGGGTACATAAGGACTTCTGAGCCTATCCCATCACCCTCATGTGGATTGACAATCAAAACAGATGATAAATGATATAGAGTTCATATTCTGAGCATGTTTTCCAGAATTGGGTGGTTCATTGGTGATGGATTTCCATCATTTTGAGTTCTCATACAATAATATCTCTTAGGAATTGACTCATATGGAAACATTTGAACACTTTTGGGAAGGTTATTTCATTCGACCATGAACTAGCTAAAGATAAGAGGGGTATCCCTGGTATGAAATTATATTTCTTGGAAGATATTGGAGATGGTTATGTTGATACAGAATTATTTTTTTACTTCTCACTATCGATATAAATCATATTTTGATTCTAATCAAAGTCCTCTATATTTTGATGTTAGGTAAATAGACTTTCTATGGGTAACACCTAGGATAGGTAATATAATGTTATTAATCAATAGAAGTTTTCATATAATTTTTTATGTTTTAATGAGATTCTAGAGACTGTCGGGCAGGTAGAATATCTATAGCTATTACCGTGGAGGTACCATGACATGCATGATGTCTTCCACTTGTGAATTATTCACTTCTATCATGCGTACCCTTCTAATAATTTTCAACCCAATTGAATTGAGATAAATTTAGATGATTAATTTTAGGAGTATAATATTTTCATCATTAACCAGGTCACAAAGACTCTCTGAGGATAGTATTCCCCTCTATTATTGGTGTTATTGTAGCACAGAAGGGTATAAGATGAGACATGAGAGCGAAATTTCAATGTAAGTTCCTCATATAAATAGCTTCTCTCATTAGATGTTTAAATTCCCTCAAAATATTAACTAATGGAAGTGTTAATTTATTGTGGAAGACTATAAGAACATGACTTTTCACTAAGGAATTAAAGCTTTAATTTTTGGTCGGATATTATCTTAGGGTTATAATATTAATACCTAATGAGATTAAAATTGTTTTGATGGTTTATAGGTTTGGTTTAGAGAATATAACTAAATATTTTTTAGGATAATGTAGTTCAAATGGTTATAATAATCATTAGGGTTATGGATTCATGGTTATATCTAACAGTGTGATGCTAGATGGGGAGGTGCTATAGAGAGAATGTTTCTACATAACCGTCTTCTTTGGGCTACATGGTTGTGTAAAAAGATTGCAAATTTTGTAGGGGATTTTCCATGGTTAGATCATTATTTCCATAATTTTATGACTTAGCCATGTATGTTTCCCCTTTCATCAAAAGACCATGCATTTTTGGCACCCAATTTATAAAAAAAGTAATTATTTTGGGGGATATAATATTTTTTTCGTTAATTTTTTTTAAATAAAACCCTTGTTTTATTTTTTATTATAGTGGATATATTCCTCATATTATCTCTCCATTTAATCCTACAATAATTTTAACATACATTATTATTCCATATAACTATTTAGAGTCTGAAAAAATATGTGTTGACTCAATAGATCCCTATCAGTAAGAAATCGATTCATTTTTAATCATCTGTCAGTCTTCACCCTAACGATGGTGCTATTTAATTGATGGATCACATGAATTATTTTCAAGGTGTTGATATATTCATCATTTCTCTTCTATATATGGTCAAATAATAAAATTACACATGATGAAGAGTGTTTTATAGAATGTGGATGGTGGCCTTTAACTCAACGGTCAAGATTCGTTATTTTATATATTGTTGGGTGTAGAAGCCTATTTCATCAGGAGTCATCTATTAAATTTATAAGAAATGATTTTAGTATTTTTAACAAAATTATAGGACCCTTTTACATTTGTTAATAATCATTAGAAGTTAAATCCACAATGTTAACCACACCATGTATGGTATTTCAATTGTAGTAGCCTTTTAGGGTTTCAGTAACCAATTATTCTTTAATGGGGTTTCATGAACTTTTTTCCCATTATTTCGGTGAGAGGCATGTCACTAATAATAGTAATCCATTTTGATTAAAATATTTAGATGTTTTTAAATGGTTATCATAACTATGATTCTCACTTGAGACTTATATGATAAGTGTATAAATGTAATTAATTATTCTCAATTTAAATTTATCAGGTATATTGGTATCTCTGACTTTTCCCTAATAAATGTGAACGAATGTTTCTTGCATGTCCCTACCACATATTTACATATATATATATAGTTGATGTTATCAGGAAGAACCTAATGAATTTATTATAATTAATATAAATAAATGAAATGGATTTATACCCCTTGGCCTTGTCATAATAATTAATTGAAAGGATTGAACAAATTGAATTTATTCATTGCTGTGAACAATACATAGATTAATTTATTAAATTAAAAAATTGAATGGTTCCTTTTATATGGACCATTACATTACAATAGAAATTGTTTTACTCGTGTTAGATATTAGATTCCTGATGGAATTCATTTATTTCTGATTGACACCATTCTAATTCTAGGATGTTGGTTCCCTTAGTTTATACACACCTTCAAATAAGACCCACATCTACTAAAGGATTCCCATTAGGATATTTTAGGATCCCAACATTTTTATTATAGGGTTCCTTGGTACCACTCCAAGGATCAATCATGGATAATATATATAGTAGGTTCCTTGGTTACATCATTGGCCATAGTCATTTTTTATATCGTTTTACCTTTTATGTTTTCCTTGGAAATTGTCAGATTATACTATTGTTGTATTCCATGGATGATTCTCCTTGGATAAATCTCAGACCCTATATCTAAGAAACAATTTCATCTAGGTTGGTGGATATAGAGATTTTAATTTCCTTTTCCATTACCTTGGAAACATTTCAATGTTGTAATCATCATGTTTTCTGTGAAGAATCATGGAACATATAATACTGTTATCAGGCCCAGAATTTATGTAATATATGAATCATGTGACATACTTATATAAACTGGAATATATAATAAATATACTTGTAATATGACTAGAAACCAGTGAAGGGATGAAGTAGGTACTTCTGTATTTACATTACAATACTTATTTACATTTATATGATCATACATGAAATCTATTATAGTTTATATTACATGGACATTATATTATATAATCCATTAGGGGTGTTCTACTCTGATTTATCCCCCACCCCATCCAGTTCAACATTGGATCCTGGAATGATTAAATGATTGTAGATGATGACAAAGGGTAGGAAGTCTCTTCAAATACATAATTTCATTCCATCCTCCAGATACATCTAGTAGTAGATGACTGAGTTCGAACTTAGGATTCTGGTTATAGATTTTATATTCATTTTCATAAATTTTCTATTTAAATTAGTTTCATATTTTTTGTATCCATGTTTTGTACATTTATATAACATTACATGTATCATGAACTTTTTCATATGATTACCATTTTAATAGATGCTTATACTTTAGTCATCTTCCATTATTCAATTAATTTATTATATTTATCCAAAATATTTTCTTATATTTATTATTAATTTTATTCCTACACTATGGTAATTAGGGATTAGTCTCATCAAAGACACACCCAAGGCCCTCTCTATAAGTCATAATCCTCTATTGTTAGTTTAGATTTTCTTGATGCCATGTAGCCAATTAGGCTCGGGGAACCTATAAGTGGAAAATGGTCCCATGACATCACAATCACAATATTAATCAATACATAAAATCATGAATGTAATAATATCAATTAATGGTAGCATTAAAATATATTGATAAATAATATGTAGTCAGGAAACATCATTCAATGACACAAGGAAATGCATATTTCTCATTGAAGAGTATGTTCTTGTAACAATTATATGTTGAAGATTACAATCATAAAACACTACGAGAAGGTTTATCAAATTCATATGATCCTACTAAAATAAATATACACTATAATTTTGTCTCAGTAGATAGTATCATCCATCCATATGACATATATTCAAAAAAAATTATATGGATCCTTTGGTTCTTTCATTGCAGGGACTACTATGACCTTTCACATTGACACATATTATAATGACATTATCACATAAAAAATAAATTAAATTAAATAATCACTATGAAATAATAGTCATATTTAATAAAATAAAAATGAAATAAAGAAAAATTAATGTCATTTCCTAGGAACTAACTGCAATATACCCCCACATTCAATAGATGAAACTAAATAAAATAATTCCACTAAATATGAAAAGATAATCATGACAATGTTATGTTAAATCATTATTCATGCAAAAAAATGTGTTCCTACATGGATACCCTTATCATCACTTGTTATCTATGTTGAGAGAATTACCTCAAGCGAAGAATATTCCTAATTAATTCATTTTACCTATGGTGTGTCCTTGACTCATTAGAGAAATCCACTAACATAATATTATCATACTAAATTGTGAAAATTTATTTAATATTATCTAAAATTTCAAGATCATGTAAAAAATATATAAAAAAATAGTTTCTTATCTCTATTTAAAGACACAATATATTCAAATTGTACCATTAAATTGATAAATAATAGCTTCATTCAAATATACAGCTAAAAACTCTTGAATTTAGAAAAAACTTCATATCATGATATAAAATTCAGATAATTTTGATCTCCCTAAAAGATGGAATAAATATAACCCCACATGGATTACTCTACATCACCTCCATAAACTAGGAACATATCCTATGCCCACATAATACTAATAATGCTTTTTCTGACAACAGTTTATGATAATCACAAATATATTATTGATATATTCCTTTAATTATTAATGTATAGGATACATCAGGATTAAAATATAATATAACATACATTATCAATCATATCACAATATTATATGAGATCATTCTCAATCCATGTCATTCATCTTTTATCTGAGGAAACATTATCAAGGAATGATGTATACCTGGTGAAACTAGAATGTATAACATATTGAATTTCTATATACATGACATCACTAGTATATGGTCAATGTATTTAAAATGAAAAAACGATTAGAATCTTGTTGGATAAATCAATCAAGATCTTAATCATAGGAATATTGGATACATCACCAAATGTTCTTAATTATGATGTAATATTTTACCCACTCCTTAACCACTTATAGGGATGGTATTTTTTAAAATTAGAATTATTTCTAGAACATGTAGTTCTATGAAAATACAATACACCTACTAAACTACATATAGACACATGTTTAACAATTTTTCATAATGAAACCAACTTATTTTATGGATTCATTAAACCAGATGGTCCATGAATCATATGCATTATTTAACAGATAAATTGATATATCTAACATGGAAAATGTTTGGGAATATATTGGTGTAAAAACATCTTATAGTCCTGTCATATACCCACCATCCAGAATGTTTTAATTATGTAAATCTATATTGACATCTATTTATCAAATATCAAAACCATGGTAAGTTTCTATGATATTCAAAATTGTGAAGGATTTAAACATGGAAAGTAGAAAAAATAATTCGTAATAATCAATATAATGATGTTTTTTAAACCCATAATACACATGTTGTTATTAATAGTTATTTAATATATATTACATGTGAATATTTCTCATCAATAACAATTTACACATAATGGGTTTTACATTGAAAACTAGATTGATCATAAACCAATCAATGTTATTTTACATGGATTACATTTATGAATTCATGAATTTTTTTCATTTTGCAATTTCTAATCTGTCTAATGCCTCTTTATTAGATATTTTTATAAATACTTTCAACCAATAATGAGTAAAAAAAATTATAACCATAAAATCATATCTATTTTGATTAAATACCTCTATATCACTCATAGAATGATCTGATGTTTTTTGGAAAAACTAATTCTAGGGGACCTTTGGAATTTTTTGTTTTACAAGTTCTTATTTATCTTGAGTATAAAAATCCTCATGTTAAATCATTATCCCACTATATTCATTTTTTAATTTCTCTCTCTAATGAAATAAAATATATCTTGGGACAATTTACCTCTTTTATGAAGGGTTATAGAAACAATATACCATTGTTTTATTTGGATACACAATATTTATACACATCACACATTGAGGTGTATGTTTGTTTCTAAATATAACCCTAAAAAAATTCTAAAAAAATAATTCCAGAAAAGGTGAATAATTGGGGTTCGTTAAACACCATAAACCAAAGTGAATAAAAACTATTACACTAATCAATACAAAATTTTTTATGTATGATTCTATCATTGTGATGTATCCCGGAAATGTTATTAAATGTAATATGGGACTCATGATCAATCTTATCGTGTCTCATAGTGTAAGGTGGCCACTTTCACAAACACTATACAGATGTGGTGTATAGGGTATAGTGATTTGAGATAAAATATAACTCTCTTATATAATGTTTATAATCTATTTGTTGAGATATTAGCCACCAAGATAATATATAAGTTTGTTTATCTTATTTCCAAGATGATTCTAAAATCCATTCATGAACACTTTGAACTTCTCAAATGATTATGACTTATACAACATCAATTAGATATAACTGTACCTACTCAAATCATTGGTAATATTATTAAATATGAGATAATACATTTATTATATAATGAAAATGGTCACACACAATAATGTTTACCAATTTTATATGCTTTGTAGACTATTCATCATGTCTATATAATGGTTCATGTATCATCATTCATTATAAAAAACGAACTATTTCAAGAGGATTATGATTTAATGATTCCATGTAACCATATTTAATGGGATCTATCAAATAAATCACATTTATTTAAATAATATGACGTTATGACCACAAAGATATAAATGAACCAAAAATATTTTTCTCATTATCAATTATAATTATCAGGTATTTTATATTTATTACATACATAATCTTATCCAACTATGACATACCCTAATGTGTTATTTCGTTAAAAATTAGTAACCATTATTTCTAATGATTAATGTAAATACACATATATATAAAAATGGAATGGAAATAATGTTTCTTACACTAGTAACACAATAAATTTAATTAAATCCAAAATTATACATTTCATAATTGTGTAATAGAAGACTACAATATCTAATGGAGAAATCCATTCTCTATTGGATGACCATAGATCCACCTAATCTGTAGAAATATTCTGAAATTGACATGGTTCCATTTTTTGAATTAAAATTAATGACCAATCATTTTTTTATAATACCCAACAAATATATATCAAAATATTTTAGTCAATAAAAAATTCACTAGAATATTCCACATACATCATTTCATAGTATAAATTTCTCTTCATGTATCACTTATTTAATTTTTTATATAGAAAATCACATCATGTTCTTTTCCTGTCCTCATGATCATCTAAATCATGGAGGAAAATCTCCCAAATTCTTTAGTCACTAAAGATATCTTCAACACTTTTTCCATGTTCATAGTCTTATTATTCACCACAAGGAACATAAATTTTTAATTCCTAATTTCATTATCAGGTGGGAAATATAACTAATAATGTTCTACAAGTATCCTCACAATATATATTATATTATAATTCATTATTAAACTGGAGAAGTATTTTCGTTAGTGAGGTTATAATGATATATGTAAGAAACTGATCAAGTATCTTAAATCCTAATGTTTTCGCGAACTCAATGTAAACAATAAAATTAAATTTACATTACTAGATGGTGTTAACCATATAATCCTTCTTGTGATATGTACACTAGATATATCATATATCATTCAAATAAATTCTATTTATGGTTAAAATGATGTTAAGAAATGATTCAATATAAATATATATATCATCAAAATACATTAAATTATCATGAAATATAGAGGATATAATGAATCATTATACATAAATTATCTCATACAAATTTTATAAAATGATAGACAACTATTTCTTAGAAGAATCCTTGGAATAGGACACATGAAGATGTGTTTCTTGTATGTATACATTCAATTTGTGTAAAAATATAAATTGTATAAAATTATACCTTCCCTAGACAATCACATCTCAATGATGGTTGTACTTTTATTATAGATCATTCAGATATTTTGAAGGGTGTTTGATTTTAAATTTATACAAATTAAGTCAATGAAATCAATATTTTGATTTAAAAAATGTATAAATCAAATTTAATTCAATTACAATTTCGAAATCTGACACTGTTTTTTGAAATATAATATCAATTACTATTAGTTTTGGAATATCTCATTGCATATATTTCCTCATCTAATGGATCCATGTTCTAGTTCGTATTACATTGAATTAGTCAAGAAATGTAATTTGATGGGTTTTATGTTTTAATAACTTCCAACTTACATTGATACTATGTTCCTTGATACATTTACTACCCCATACAATCATAAAATCATGTTTTAAAGATCTTCTGAACACCTTACTCTTGGTTACAAAAAATCCATGTTTGGAAGTAAGTCGTTGATGAAAACTATGTTAAGTCGACCAAAATGATAAAGCATAAATTTCAATTATAATTAAAATCCCCATAATTTTAGTTTGTCATGAACTTTGAAGTATGAGGTTGATTAGTACCGAATTAGGGGAAGTTTTTAGTGAAATAATATATTAGTTAATATATATTATCTCATATACATAAAATAAAATATAGTTTTTCCTATTCCATGTTACTGTAAATGAGTTTTTACTTAAGTGAAACAATATTTTGATTAATACATTATTTATAATATGATTTTATTTTATGTTATAATTATGTAATGGTAATTAATTTAGCATGGTTTCATAAGACATCTAAAAAAATTTATTCTTAACAACAAAACTGATTGAAAAAATAAAAATGTTTCATGCTAATGAGATTCATAAATGTTTAGTTTATATAGAGAATGATAAACTAACCCAAAACCAAAGGTGAAAACTCAATGAACATTATCATGATTCATGTAGCACTATTATCCATGGATTCAATATATGAGAGTGATTTGTTTCGCCTCATCTATTTGACATGGACCAACTCTAGTTAGCATGGATCCCCATCTTTAGAAAAGATATTACACAGATGTTGGTGGGGGTATCCAATGGTTTGGATATAAGGTGAGATGTAATTTAATAAATTATGGAAACTTATTCCCCTAAAAAATGAAGAGGGGATTATTAAACACATAGAATAAATAATAATTTTTCAATAATAAATAAAAATACCAATGACATAAACGTTGATGTTCTAATATCATGATCATCAAGACATCCAGAAACAAACTTATATTTTCATTCATATTATCAATTAATTTTTTTTTGATATTTTTATTACATAACATTCAATGAATAAATTAAATTTATATTAATTCATAGAAAATTAATTAACACACCATCATATATTGTCTTATTAAAAATTATTTTCATTTATTATTATGGATGTACACATGTGTACGTGGAGAAAACTAACTCTAATGATTTAATGTTTTGAATAAAAAAATAATTTAAAATATTAATATCAATACAATTAAATGGAATGTACTGTTAAATGAAAGAAACATAAAACACATGTGAATATGATTGATTAAATATTTAATTTTTATTAATGAAAATTTTATGATAGTTTACATGGAACTGTATGACATGTACTAATGTATAGGACATGTACTACATTAAGATCATGCCCACAATAATTTCCTCATGATTTTTTTAACAATCATAGAACTATTCGGCGAAGATGAATTCTGAACTTCGATTTTCATGGATTTTCATTCCCCATGTCTTGTATCCTATCAATGGATCAGTGGGACACTCCATGTATTTATAGATCAGAAATGAAGTAATACATATCACATATAGTGGTTACACAAGTTGAAGTTCTTCATGTCATGTGCCTTTCTGCCTAGGTGTACATGTAGATGCAATTTTATTGGAACTACGATTTGATTTCTTCATATTGATATGAAGTTATGTAAAGTTATAGACATTAAAACAAATAATCATGGTGTGTTTGTAAGAGTTATACATTGTGTTCCATGGTTTCCTCTAGAATGTGTTATTGGTACATCGAGATGGGGATCTTCATATATTTTTTTCGTTTATTAATGTTTGAATCTTGTATATTATGTTAAAGAGAATTAGTAATGGAATATAAAATAATTTCATATATTATATTGAATATATTTAAGTAATATAAATAGAAAAATCATAAAAATAATCAACGTAACGTAAATAGTTATAAATTTAATACGTTTCCTATATGATACAACTTGTATGTTTTAGGAATAGTATATGTGTCCATCGATGTTATGAACAACTCATAATTTAGTCTTGATTTATGATTAATATTTTTTTTAAATGATTGAATGATAATTTATAATGAAAAAAAATTCTTACATAACTAAATAAAATGAAAAAATGGTTGAAAGGAGTATATCCAAAAGAATGTTATAAATAATTTTTTGATGATAGGATTTAAAGTTACCTTAACATGTAGTTATGCTATTCCAGATGACCATATTTCCTAGATCTCATCATATTATCATTGCATAAAAGGATCGAAGTAAAAAATTTCCCTAATTGTGACACAAAAATGACCTTCAATCGTTTAATGGAATCTTGAATTTATGGGTTCTATCTTCAGTGATTTCGATATATTGCATTGTTCATTTTATATTGACGAAATATTCCTCTTGAAGGAGAAATAACCGTAAATGTTTTCACATTATATTAAGAGATGCGAATGAGAGATGGAGAGAGATAGATTAAAATATAGATAGTTAACTCTAGATCTCTAGAAATGCCTCTATGGACAAAAATTGTGTCTTTATATCCATTGTATTAAATAAGATATAATATCCAATTTTTTGTAATGATGTATTTATTATATTGGGATTAGGGTTGGTAATTTTGACACAATACCCAAAGATGGTTTATTATTCATAATTTTCCCCTTGTAAATTAATAATAAAACTTATTATTATTAACTTCTAGACATGGGTAGTACCACATGAGTAAAAATTTATACTTTTAATAACACGTTAAATTAAACAATTAAGGTCAGGCCACTTGCAAAAATGATGATTATCAATCCGTGAATAAGGAAAATTTAATAGGTAAATAAATATCACATCATTATTCATTGAAAAATGAAAAAAAATATTATAATTATAAGACCTTTTAGATAAATATATATTAATTTTTTCTCAATTATATTTTTTAATATCATATGATTATATAATGGAGATCATAAAATTAAAAAGAAACAATATTTATTATAATTTTTTAAATTTAATACAGGAATTTTTTTTTTGATTTCAAATAATCATAGTTTGTGAAAATCTATGAATGTTTCTATAGGGTATTATTCATAACCACATAATTACCCTAGTTATCTTCTAGAAATATTTCAAGGTACACAGAAAGAAATAATTAAGCTTCACAATGTCTTCAAACATAAGACGAATGATAATTATTAAATATAAGGCCTTAACATTGAGATCTATAATCATGTAGGTTACATTCCAATTTTATAAATCTATTTGTTCAATATTTCATTCATTGAATTTTATAAAATACACTCTTCCACTGAACAACATATCCATGAAATTTCATAAAAAATTGTTTTCCCATAAAATGGAATAAGATCTCAACGCTCCTAAATATAATGAATTGAAAATAATATCTATTATTATCCATTAATGATATATCACTCATGACAAACCTAACATATCCCACCTTAATAAGATTTTTTTTCTTCTCATTTTTCAACAATACATCAATGAGAATGAGTCAATATATTTATTTACATTAATATTAATGTCAATGGATCAATAGATATGACCACATAAAGAAACATGAAATGTAACATTGAAATTATTTTTTTATATTTGATATTTTATAAGACCCTAAATTTTTTTATGAATTAGTATTCTATAGAAATTCAATTTCATGTGTAGATTTTTTTATACGCAAATTAGATATTTATTGATGAACATAAGCTATTAAAATATTAATATCCAAATATTATCATTAGTTACTACCCATATAATTTTCTTATATGAATAATAATAATTATATAATGAAATATATTTATTAAATATTATTAGATAAACAATTAATTTTGGTAATTTTGTTTTATTCTTCAACAATAATTTTTTATCAAAAAAAGATATTGTTTTTATATATGAGAAGAAAAATAATTTGGATACTTTTCAGAAATATTAATGAAAAAAATTTATTTATTTTTAATTCCACATGTCAAAATTATATTTTAATTAAATTTGGTATTTTTTTAAATTTTTTAAATTATAATAATATTGAAAAATATTGATTTACATTGATAATTTTATTTTAATATTAATTAAACATTTGAATTTAAAATTATATTTTGTATTTTTTTAATAATATTATTATATTTTTTATTATAAAAACCATATTTGAATTATTTGAAATTAATTTAATATTAAAATTTAGAATAACATAATTTTATACTCAAAAAGTGAATTTGTTGAAAAAAAATTTCTTTTCATTTTTCAACATTAATATTAAATTAAAATTAGTCATTTTACATTAATACTACTACATGAGAAGAGTCACAATGGATAACACCGTGTACTAGCACACGATAAGAGTACACATGTGATAGACATTTAGAAGCACATGGAGTGTGACTTATTCTACTTGTTAATAGTCTATCATAAATATAACATATATTGGAATAACATAGGTTGTTTTACATGAGTAGTACATGGGGTCAATGGACACGGCGTGTGACCCTACAACATGACATGTACCACTTCATACAAAGCTTGAATTTCACATCCACCCTATCATGGTCATGTTTTTTTCGTGTTCATTCAATTAATGACTTACCTTATGGTTGGTGCGTATCATTTTTTTACACGTATGAATTTGAACCCTTCAACTTGATTTCTAGAATAGATATTTTGGAATCTTCTAAGAGGCTCAGTGTGGGATCACTTATAAATCACTGTGCCTTAGGCCGATTCCATGTTATTAATGCGACCAATCCAACTAGACATAAATCCTCTACAGAGTGGGTTAATCCAGATGGAGTTACTGGTATCATCCCAAGGCCCTGGTTGTGATCCTCATCTCTTTAATTGTATCACTCGTTCATACATATGAGTGTATCAATCTCTCTTGACTATTCACGATGAATAGTTCTTCTCTGATAGAGGTCATAAGTGCTGTCATACATAGGTTTCTGTTATCACTGATGAATTATTCATGGATTCATCATTCCAAATCCTTAATGTTAGTATTTAGAGGTTATGACATACACAATAATATGTGGTATAGATTCAGTATATCTTGATATCATTGTTATAAGTATTGTAGACATATACTGTGTAGAGAGGACGAAACAATGAATTTTGAATTGATTTTTGGTTTTTGGGAGTATCACATAGTATTATTATAGTCATCACTAAAAGAGCTTTAACTCCACATGTAATGTCTTAATCATATGGGCGACATTTTTTATAGATTCCTCGGTTGACCAAGTCCAGAATGTACCTTGTGAATTAGGCAGGCTTCCATTTTCCAATTGCTATAGAGAGTAGACCTTGTAACCCTTATTATAGGTTCGACTTGTGGATACTGACTTTTTTTGGTTTCCATTCTGGCCTAATTAACATTACATCACATTACATTACCATAATACATTGGTTGGAATATAGTGGTATTCATGCATGTAGATATTATTGGATTCTTACATTTCAACATTCTGTGAACATATATATGTGTTCATGTGTAGAGGTACATAGTCATTTCCTCCCTTATTAGTGATATTCTTTCTCAGTGATAGTCACCATCCCCTAGCCTATTCGAGTCAGGAAATGGGAGTCACAGCATGAGCCTTTCAAGAAAGAGTCATGATAGAGTGGTATCAATTGTTTCCATATCAACATAGAGTTCTAATCTATATGAGATTTATATAGGGAACTAGTGTTAACTGTATCATTAGTGTATTTTAGGACATCGATAGTAGTGTTGGTTCATCATCTGATGTATCGATACACTAGGATTCTGTGAGCATTTTTTTGGACTTAGTGCATGATAAAATTGGATTTAGAGAAAATAATTGTACATGAATCATATAATAATTGATTGTGGTTTTCTTTCAATCTTATGTCAACTCTCTTAAAATATAAATTTACTTTGGTATAACATTTTTTCTCATAGGGATCCTCCAAAATGCTTAACTTATATGATTCAATATCATTATAATAAGGATGACCCCCATAGTGATAAGGAATCGAAACAAGTACATGTTCCCCAGATGTTACCTCCATGGGGTGCACCAGTTGTACCACCACTCATCGAGCCACACATGGTACCCATAATACTACAAGATTAAGAGCATAGGACATACAAGCATCATGAGTTTCAGAGACAAAGACCCTATAGGTTCTGAGATGAGCTTGACACTTAGGCAGGTGAGGATTGTATTGTGGTAGTGACATATGTTTTATTTCCTAGTTATGCCTCTAGTGAAATATATTGTTGTTCTAGAAGTGATAATTCTATAATTTTTGGTTGGGAGATGGGGGATTATCAAAATCCCTAATCATTATGGGATGAATTATTCAGGGGAAGAGATTGGGATTCTCTTCATAGAGTAGTTCTCACCAGTTATAGTGAGAGCTATGAGTATACAAGAGATTCATTAGGTATACCAGGGTATCATGACAATGGATCATTATTCATATAAGTTCACCATCCTTTCTAGGTGCATGAATAAACGATAGAGATAATTAATTTTGGGATAAAATCATTGATTTGGGTCTATATAGTGACATCTGAGTTAGCATTGTCCCTCTATGAATTCCAATATATTTGTTGTTGGTTGATAAAGATTTGTTTGTTTAATGATCCATGATGGAGCAGATACAACCACAGATAGTAAATAGAGGATGAACATGTGTAGAGTTCCTGATAGTAGGGATCCAATGTTAGTATCAGAGATCTGGAATATGGTGACATTTCTGAAGGATGTCCACAGGTAGAGGATATTTAGTTTAGGGATCATAGGGTGGGTCCAGTAAGCCTTTGAAGAGGTGTTACTATTCATTTGACATTGAAGGATGTCTATCTTGTGATTTTCCAACATTTCATACTACTAAAAGGGATATAGAGGATGTTAAACTGTGTCAAACATAGTGAAAATAGTTGGATGATCCACAATGTTGTGGATGTGTCTTAGGAGCTAGGAATAATGTAGGTGGTGGTTGGTAGTTCAATATGTTACCACCACCACCACATTTTGGTCTATGCTAGGCTAATGGTATAGGAGGAAAGGGGAAGGATTATCTAAATTACATCAAGGGACATGACTCTTATGCACTGGGAATAATTCATCGTATGATCGATGTGTTTTACACTATAGTTATAGTACTGATAGTCATAGGTTCATGTAATTGCATTCTATCCATGTATCTTTTTCAACACCTACAGAATCAGGTTAAACTGTTTACTCAAATATTACACCTAGACACACCTACTATAGGACACTTAGTGATCACGTATATGTGAGGATATTGTTACCTGACCCATTGAGATTAGATTTTCAATTGGAACAACATGGTGGGACCATCAAATCCTTAAAACATCATTCTTTGTATTGATTGGTTTCTCAAATGTCTATGACCAAAATTTCTATTTAATGTGATAATTTTAGTGTATATATAGTGATGGAATGTGGTTTTACTTTGTTAGTGAAAAGGAAATAACATGATGCATTAAATGGAATAATGCATAGTAATGTGGAATTGATTACTCATTATATGGCTATCCTGACCCCTAGTGTAGTGAATGTTTTGAGATACCAGATTCCAGTAGTGGTTGCGGAGAATGAAGAAATATTCCCTATACATGTTCAATTATTACCTCCCTAATATGATATAAACATCTATAAGAATTTACAACATGTGAAGACACTTATATATGAACCATCATAGCCGATGGCTCCCATAATTCATTGCATGATGAGGGCATGGTTGGAGTTCATATAGAAGAAGGACTTTCTGGGACACATTGTTTCAAAATGGTCGACCATTATACTATTTTACAAAAAATTTGGGAGAAAATGTGTATTTATGTGGAATAAAATCTCTTGAAATCAGTGACCATGGAGATCAACTATTCACTATAGGGAATAGATGACATATTTGATCAGATGATAGGGGAATATATATCATGAAGGATGAACATAGATTAGGTTATCGACAACAATGACTACATGATGATGATATACATGATATGAAATTTAGATGATGTTATTTACACTATTAGTGTAACAACCCAAGCTTCCACGATATTCTTCTCTTTGAATAATACAGTAGTGTGTGTTGTAGGCATCTTCGAGTTCTAACACACAACACAACCAATCAAACTAGCCGTTATGAATAGTAATTCCCACCTTTTGAAATTGTATACATTTAACCATTCAAATTGGTTTTCATTTTTGGATACAGAATATCGAAATTATCTTAGGGTGAAATTTTGGTACTTTTAGGATAACTTTCATATTTTCATGAATAGTGAAAATTGACAAATTTAAATTAAAAACATCTATTTTAATTGAAATAATAAATAGTGATAAATTATTTATTTGACTGATTTTAAAGTATATTTAGAATATATTTTTACCATTTAAAACAATTTTTGTCATTGGATGTAATTTCACTTTTAAACTGGACATAAACTAGTGTCAATCTTTTGATAATAATTATTTTTTAAAAACATGTTTTTTGTTTAGAGAGCGGTAATCAAATTTAAATTAATTTCTTCCACTACTTTGTTTTTAATTTAAAAAAATGGATTCAATATTTAGAATCAGGAGGTCCAAATTGTGTAAATTGGTGACTTTTATTTTTAGAAATTTTGATCAATTACTTCGGTAAATATTTTATTTACCATGGTTAAAGGGTAAATCTGATAAATAAGGGAAAAATAATAATATTATAACAATAAAAAATTACCCTAAAATGTGTCCTAACCCTCTTGGTTGATACATGGCCGACCATGGGAATATTCAGGTCGATTTTGGGACCCCATGGATCCACATGTAAGTGATAAAGACACTTTATATTAATTATGCTAAAGTAAATACAAAAATTACATAAGAATATATCTTTTAGAATTTCTTACATAGGGTAATATATGTTATATTTTAAACTATAAATATTGATTAGAAATATACAATGATTTCCTACATATATTTATTCTATTTATAATTTTTATACATTGAATAATTAAATTTAGTAATGAAACAATATTGATGCGGTATTTTCATTATTAATGGATGAATGAAATTATTAGTATTATAATTGTTAAAATAAATATAATTTGAATGTTTAGATGCCATCCACGAATTTTATTGGTTAATATGAAAATTTATCATCTCTTAAATTAATTGTTTTCGAATTAATAAAGTTTTTATGACTTTAACATAAATCGATTATTAAAAATTGTCAAAAATGACATAAATGAGTTTTTAAAACAAATATTATATTATTAATTGATATTATATTCCTAAAAATCTACGATTCATAAAAATGAAATTTATATAGATATGTGTGTTATTTATGGACCACTTGGTTGTCTATTGGATGTTTATAGTATGTTAATTGACTATATAATATAAAAATACAATGAGACATGGTAAATGTCAAAATATTTAACTAAGAGTTAAATAAAAAAGATAAAGTTAATATATTTACCCAAACCTATCTAAAACCTATTGGTTGAGTGTTATTCAACCTATCCCCACCATAAAATATAAATAATCCACTTTTAATCCATTAGAAACTGAATATGAATTTATTATAAAATAATATTTATTTCTTTTCCTAAGGTGCCCTTCACCCCTCTTATAAAAGGGAACTTACCCTTCCCTCTAATTCACACATTAAAAACCTTTTGGCTCAGCCTACTCTGGCCTAAATATTCACTCAAAACTCCTTAATTCATCCTAGAGGCATTAGTTTGATTAGAAAGCCATCCTATGGAGCCCTTTTGATCAAATGAAAAGGAAGAACCCGAAGAAGAGGTAATGTTTTCACCACCCTCTTTCAAGTTCCTTTCTACATCAGGTTCTTCTTTTTTTTTTGTTATTTATATTCTAAAATAATAACTCCAGTATCTTCTATATATTATGATTTTATTATAAATATGGTACAACCATATTCAATATTCTATCCATCCTTTGAATGACTTGTCACCATACGTGTGTACATATGGCTTACCATCTCCACGTCGTGCTGAAATTGTTATTCAATAGATTATTTTTTGGATGTGTATGATAATGATGTTTAATTGATTTAAATAATAAATATAATATGATAATTATTCTGTATATATGATAGACCATCCAATTATATATTATTTTAATCTAAAAAGAAATGACATTGTCGCTCGTGCGTACGTATGGACTACCGTCTGCACGAACGCCATGAGATTCATTCCCCATCATATAAATGGATGTCTAATTCTCATTTTATGATAAAAAATAATGTTTAAGGAATTGATATAATTCTGTATATGAATAAGATACAACCTATTCATAATAAACATGACTTATGTAACAAAACATATAAAAGAAACGAGTATGTTCACACCCGAAATGTGGATAATAATAAGATATTATTAACAAAGATAGGTTAAAAGATCATATATGATATAATATTAATATATATGATTCTTGAATAATTTAATAACAATTATTTCACCATTATATGGGAGTTTACCCTACCCTCAACCATGGAAAAGTACAAGGTAATGTATTATTTCTCAATCTCTACATTATCTGAGGTTGTTTATATGTAATTATATACTAGGACCCCTTTATCGTCCACATCCATGTTTCCAAAAAAATTACAGCAAAACATTTTTACTATTTACTATAAAATGTAATAAAGTCAATTATACACTTGTTTGACTTTTCATAAAATGGTTTGAAAGGAATATTTCTGTCGTTTTCCAAACAAGGTCATTTTTAACCTTTTCGACATAATTAAGGTAAGAATGTCTTTTTTTAACTTATACGGCGGGTGTTGCTATTTTCCACTATTATAAAATCATGAAAGATTCCCCTAAAATATTATAATAATATTTTTCAAAGTAAATGTTTTCTTTTATAATTATGTGACTTTTAAAATATTAAAAAAAGAGACATCTCAATCAAATAGTTCTGATTTCATCTATGTCAACATCCTATGATAGATTTTAAGATTATTTGAAGTTGGTTTATTATGATACAAAAATTCCATATTATATTAATGATTTGGTTATATATTTCATAGTGGATTTGTTATTTTTATACAATTCACGGTTTATGGAGAATGTATTGACATTTCATAATCTAGTTTTAATACAAATATTTCTGTAATGATTAAACCTATTCGTATGAGGAATGCATTATACTTAATAAGTGATGGGTGGAGGCCTCTATAGTTCCTCAATGCATCGGTTGGTCTCATGAGACAAAATTGTGTATTGGCACAAGTCCTTGAAAAAATTTTATTTGTATTCCTGGCACAAGGCCTTGACTATGTGGTTATGATAATCTGGCATTATGCATTCCATTATTATGAAAGTGCTTGTTGTTAATTGATGTGATTATATGACTATTACAATATCCATGTAAATAAGTAAATAGAATTATTTAATTTTATTTTTTCCATATTGTACTGAAGATCAATTTTCAGAGTCTTTTTTTAGTTATACACTGCCTTAAATGTTTATGCTTATTTATGAAGGATTCTGCTATATTGTTATCCTTACTGGGAATCTGAGATCACCCATTTCTATGTTTTATATTTCCCAAGATGTCAAGAAGTATTTTATTAATGAACTGATGGGATATTATGAGGGGATATGAGTGTGGAGACAAAATGTTGTTTTAGTTTTCAATTTATGATGTAATTTATGGCTTATGGATATATCTAGTGTTTCGTAGGCTACAAAGCTAATAAGTCATTCATGATTTTATCTTTTGTGACCAAGCCAATGTTATGTAATAATGCACCGACTCTGGGTAAATGGGGTTATTGAATTACATTTTGTATCAAAGTAATTATAGTACAAACCGTGGAAGCTAGATTAAGATAAACTCTGATTAGAGAACATAGTCCTAAGATGGACATTCATGATTAGTATAAAAGAACATCCTATAATTTTGGTATTGTAGAGATTTTGTGAGTTTTCTATGAAATACATACATGTATGGATTCGAGCAGGTAGAGATGGCTCTGGAACTGATGTACCTAGTGATAAAACCCAAAAATACCTCTTTGAACTAAACTCGAATAGGAAATAGTGCATGATAACAGGCCATACTGCACTCTTGGTTATGAAACTCTCAGGGGATATGCTTAGGAAAATTTTCATTTTATTTAAAAACCATTATGAATGGTTTATGAGTATATACTTCCTCAAAGAATTTTTTTTATGATTTTGGATTATATCCATAAACTGTTCAATTTATGTTAAGTGCTTTACATGTTTGGAATTATGTATTTTGATTCATAAACTAATCTAGTTTATTCCATTATTTAAAAATAGTACCTAGTAGAAGAAATGGATACTATATATATTCATGCACTCCATTTAGTGATTTCCCTCCTACTCAAGATAATTATTGTGGAGCTGGTGATGCAACTGGTGCTGATTAGCTAATCACCATACTGGGACAACTCACTCAGGTTATGAATAATAACCTTACCCATATGGAGCACCCTGATCAGCAGCCTGGAGGATCATTGTAAGATTTATTAATGAGTCAAAAACCCCTAAAATTCAATGGGATTAAAAATCCCTTAGTAGCTGAGCAATGGATAAATTCTTTAGAGAAAATATTCCATGATTTGGGGAGTATTGAAAGGGAAACGTTGTCATGGAAGATTATCGCTTTACTGGAGATGTTGATCAAGTGGTGGTCATTGATTCGAAACAGAAATGATGAAGACGATGTATCAAATATGGAATGGAAGGATTTAGAAGAGCTTTTAATTGAAAAATACATTCGTCATGACCATTGAGAAGCTTTGGAAAGGCAATTTCTGAATCTGAAACAAAAGGAGGATGAGAATATCACAACGTATGAGGGTAACTATACAAGGATAGAAAGGCATGTTACAGATTATATATGTACCGCAAAAAGTAAGATTGATCATTTATTTGATGTGTTAAAAACATTTCTCTGCCCATCATTAGTCTCACAAACCATCTCATTATATGAAGATATTGTCTCATGTGCTAACAAGACATTCAAAGAATTCTCTATGTCTTACGAATTCAAAACAATGAAAGAGAAAAAAAGATCTTCTGATCACTCTGGGAATGGAAATAAGGGGAAGAAGGGAAAATTTGAATATCTATCATGTAGTAAATGTGGGAAGAAACACAGTGGTACTTCCTTGAATGGAAAGGGAGTCTGTTACATGTGTGGTGAAAAAGGCCACCAAGCTCGTTATTGTAAGGGGATGAAAGAAGCTATAGATGTTCAATGCTACAATTTCAGGGAGATGTGACATTATTAAAATTAATTTCCAAAGCATCAGGGGAACTTACCTTAGAAAAGGCCATGGGATAAAGGCCAAGATTATGCTATCACTACTATGGAGGTATAAGCTCTGAAAGACGTGGTGGCATGTAATTTAATGGTTTCCTCAAGCTTAGTAAATGCATTATTTGATTCTGGATCATCACATTGTTTCGTATCTTCCTATTATTCTAAGAAAATAAGATATTTCCAATTTGATTGAACATGGGAGTTGTCAGTAAAATGTCCTAAGTGATGTATCATTGCTACAATGTTCTATGGATCTGTCCCCATTAGGGCATATAAATGTTCTATATCTGCTGATCTCATTGTCATACCCATGATTTAATTTGATATAATCCTCGATATATATTTTCTTTTAGACCCTGATGTGAAAATTTATTATAAGAAGAAGGAGGTTATGATTTTTTATGATGATGATAAAGAACATCTTTTCATTAGAGAAGACTCATCACCATCTGATTCTTATATAGATCAACACCCATTAGCTCACATAAATTCATTTATTGGTGTGGAATAGAATGAAATAACTATGGGTAGGTAAAGTAATGTTCAAATAGAGTATTTAACTATTGTGAAGGAATATGTAGATGTTTTTTCGGAAGATTTACCTAGACATTCTCCAGAATGAGAAATTGAGTTTTCTATTGATTTAATTCATTGTTCAAGGCCCATATAAAATAATCCTTATAGAAGGGCCACTGTGGAATTGGTTTAACTAAATAAATAACTAGAGTAATTGTGAAATAAGTGATTTATTCATCCTAGTGTTTCTCCATGGGGATTCCATGTCCTTTTTGTTAAGATGAAAGTTGGATCTTTGAAGTTATGTATCGACTACAGGTTAATCAATGCTATAACAATAAAAAACATTATCATGTACCATAAAATGATGATTTATTTGACAAAATTCATGTAGCTAAATAATATTCAATGATTTACCTTCGATCTGGCTACCATAAATTTTGTGTAATGAAGGAAGACATTCCGAAGACAACATTTCGAACTACGTACGGGCATTGCGAGTTTACAGTAATGCCTATGGTATTAACTAATGCACCCTATGTATTCATGTATCTAATGAATAGAGTTGTCAAGAAATATCTCGATGATATTTTGGTTGTATTTATTGATGATATCTTGGTATATTTAAAAATATACGAATATCATGAAAATCAGTTGTGCAATATCCCAATGACTCTTAAAAGACATGAATTATATGTGATGTTTAACAAGTATGAATTCTAGATTTAGGAGAATTATTTTCTTGGCCAAATTTTCTCTATGTATGTAATCTCTATTGATCCTTCTATGACCATGGAAATCCAATAATGACCATATTAGACGAGTATAATTGAGGTATGCAGTTTTATTGGTTTATTAGGTTATTATCGACGTTTTGTCCAGAATTTCACATGATTGGGTATCCCATTAACAAAGCTCACGTGTAAAGGGGTTAAATTTTATTTCACATAAGAGTGTGAATATATTATTTAAGAACATAAGAGAATATTATTCAATGATCTTATATTGACTCTACCATTTGGAATGTTGGGTTCGTTATTAATAGTGATGCATCGAAGAGTGGACTTGGTTTTGTCCTTATAAAAACTGATAGAGTTATTGCCTATGCATCACGACAGCTAAAAATTAATGGGGAAAATGATCCTACTCATGATGTTAAGTTAGAATCTGTAATAATTTCATTGATGATTTGGAGACACTACCGCAATATTAGAAAATGTAAGATATATACTGATTAAGAAGATTTTGATGTACATTTTCTCACAGAAAGAACTCAACAAGAGGAAAAGACGATGGATTAAACTACTCAAGGATTGTGATTGCACGATACACTACCACCCAAGGAAGGAAAATAATGAGGTAGATTCTTTGATCAGAAAGGATCATTGAGTTCTGAACAAGATGAGAGTTGAATGGGATCCTATTTTCATGGATTTAGTAATAATGGATATGGGGATCACCATGGATGGTGAAACATCAATTCTTTTTTAAATGGATGATAAAACATCATTACTAGAAAGGATAATGAGTTTTCAGGACGATTATTAAGAGTTTATGAAACTATTAAATTTGTGAATGATGGGATATTGAGTGAATTTGTGTGTGAAGATTGAATTTTGAAATTTGGGAGGAGACTTTCTGTTCTTGATATACCTGATCTAAAAAGGGAATTGTTGGACGATGGTCAAAGTTGCATTTTTTTCTATACACCCTGGGAGAAAAAAATTGTATATAGATTTAATGTGACATTTATAGTGGGACAATAGGAAGAGGGAGATTTATGATTTTGTGTCAAGATGTATGGTTTTTCAACAAGTGAAAAATGGAAAGCAACATCCTAGAGGAGTCATGCAACCTTTTACCATACCTGAGTGGAAATGGGATAATATCACAATGGACATTGTCATGGGACTACCAAGACTCCTAGAAGGAACGATGTAATATGGCTCATTGTTGATCATCTTACAAAGGAAGTATATATTATTTTCTTAAGGGAAGATTTACAAATTGAACATCTATCACGACAATATATCAATTATGTTCTGAGACTTCATGAATTACCCTATTGATGTTTCTGATCATGATCCCTGGTTTACCTTAAGATTCTGGAAGAGTCTTTAGAAGGACTTGCATACTAATATTCATTTGAGCACTTCTTACCACCCCCAAACTGATGGTAAATCAGAATGGACTATTCAAATCATAGAAGACATGTTGAGATCATACTCACATGACTTTCAGGGTATATGGGATCAATATTGACCTCGAATAGAATTTTCCTATAATAATATATTCCAATAAAGTATTTAGATGAGACCATATTAAGTGTTATATGGAAAGAGATGTTGCACACCAACTTGTTGGGATGATGTTGGTGAAGGGAAACTAATTGTTCTAGAACTGGTGGAGGAAACAATGGAAAAGGGTAAGGTAATCCAAACCCACATTAAAGAAGATAAATGTAGGCAGAAGTTCTATGTCGATAATCGAAGGAAGGATTTGGAATTTTAGGTTGGAGATCATGTTTTCTTGAAGGTATCTCCATGGAACAGAGTTATACATTTCGGTAAGAAATGTAAATTGAGTCCCACATACATAGGACCTTTTTAAATTCTAGAATGAATTGGGGCTGTAGATTACCATTTGGAAATGGCGCCAAGTCTCTCCAATGTTCATGATGTATTCCATGTATCACTCTTGAGAAAATACATTCCTGACCCAACACATGTACTCATCTATGATGAATTAGAACTGGAAGCTGATCTGTCTTATTTCGAAGATCCTATCAAGATTATAGAAATGAGAGATCTAGTTCTAAGAAATAGGACGAATATTCTGGTAAAATTTCAATAGAGAAACCATAAGATGGAAGAGGCAACATCGGAACCTGAGGAACATATAATGAAGAACCACCCGAGTCTTCTCATGAGGTAGTATTCTAGAAATTTTTGGGAAGAAATTATTTGATGGAGTGGAGAATGTAACACCCCAAGGTTCCACAGTACGCTTCTTTTTGAATAATATAGTAGAGTGTGTTGTACGCAACATCGAGTTGTAACACACACCACAACTAATCAAACTAGCCTTTATGAATAGAAAACAAACATTATTAAATTTTATACATTTTATCATTCAAAATGTACTTATTTTTTGAATTCGGAATATCAAAATTATATTACGTTGAATTTTTGGTACTTTTGGATTACATTCATATTTTGATGAATATTGAGAATTAGTAAATTTCTATTTAAAACAATGTTTTTATCGAAATAATAAGTAATGATAAATTATGAATTAGAGTGATTTTAATATATATTTAGAATATATTTTTACCATTTAATAAACTTTATTTCATTGGATGTAATTTCACATTTAAACTGGAAATAAACATCTGTCAATCTTTTAAAAGTTATTATTTCTTAAATGTAACACCCCAAGATTTCATAGTGTGTTATTTCTTCAAAATAATTCAATAAATTTCACTACACGCAACACCGAGTTCAATTGCACCATGACTTACCAAAAAAAAAGCCATTAAAAGAGGTCATGAATAGTATTATCTAAATTTTAAACTTTATATAATCCTTATAATTTTAGAATCCATATTATGAGTTTCTTAGATATAATGCAAGAACAAATTCATTTTCAGTATTGCACTTTTATCAACTTTTAATAGTGAACCCTTTTTAAATACAATATTTTAAACTTTTTGACTAAATGGGGACATCAAAAATTTAAAATGAAACATCCCAAGCTTCCACGGTACACTTTTTTTTTAATAATACAGTAGCGTGTGTGGTACGCAACCTTGAGTTTTAACACACACCACAACCAATCAAACTAGCCGTTATGAATAGTAATACCTACTTTTTAAAATTATATATATTTTATATTTTAAAATGGACTTCATATTTGGATTTGGAATATCGAATTTAGTCTAAGGTGAAATTTTGGTACATTTCGGATAACTTTCATATTTTGATGAATAGTGAAAATTACTAAATTTTAATTAAAAACAACCTTTTAATCAAAATAATTAATAGTGATAAATTATGAATTTTAGTGGTTTTAAAGTATATTTAGAATATATTTTTACCATTTAATATAATGTTGGTCATTGGACATAATTTTACAATTAAACCGAACATAAACAAGTGTCAATCTTTTGATAGTTATTATCTCTTAAAAACACGCTTTTTGTTTTGACAGCGGGAATTAATTTTAAATTAATTTCTGCCACTTCTGTGTTTAGAATTTAGGAAAATGGATTCCATATTTGGAATCAGGATGTTCAAATTGTGTAAATAGGTAACTTTTATTTTTAGACATTTTGAATAATTACTGCGGTAAATATTTTATTTACCATGGTTAAGGGTAAATCCGGTAAATAAGGGTTAAAAAATAATATTATAATAATACTAAATTACCCTAAAACGTGTATTAACCCTATTGGATGATACATGGTCGACCATGGGAATCTTTGGGTCTATTTTGGGACCCCATGGATCCACTTGTAAGTGATAATGACACTTTATTTTAATTAAGTTAAAATGAATACAAAAATGACACAAGCATATATCTTTTAGAAAAACAATTTTTACATAGGGTTATACATGTTGGATTTTCGATTATAAATATTTATTAGAAATATAAAAATATTCCCTACATAATTATATTTTATTTATAATTTCTAGACATTAAATAATGTATTTTATTTATGACACAATGATGATGCAGTAATTACTATAATAGTGAAAAATTAAAATAATTGATATTATAAATACCCAAATAAATATAACATGAAACTTTTAATGAATTAAACTAATTTTCTAGGATAATATGAAATATTAGTATTGATTTAATTGAATTTTTTCGAAGTAATCATTCTGTTATAAGTTTCAAAAAAATCAACTATTGAATAGTGTCAAAATTGACATAAAAGAGTTCTTAAAACAAATATTATATTATTAATTGATATTAAATTCCTAAAAATCTAAGGTTCGGCCAAGAGACTTATATCATGATAGGTTCATCATTAATGGACCACTTGGGGGTCTATTGGATGTATATAGTAAGTTTATTAACCATATTATATAAAAATACAAAGAGACATTGTAAAAGTGAAACTAATTAACTTAGAGTTAATACTTAAAGATAAGGTTAATATAGTTACCCAAACCTGTCTAAATTCTATTGGTTGAGTGGTTTTCGACCTATCCCCGCCTTATCCTTTGAATAGTCAACTTTGGAACCATTGGAAACCGAATATGAATTTATTATAAATTAATATTTCTAGCTTTTCCAAAGGTGCCCCTCACCCCTCTTATAAAAGGGCACTCCTCCTTCTCATTTCTTCACACCTCTAAAGCCTTTTGGTTCGGCCAAACTCTGCCCAAATACTCTCCCAACATCCCTCACTACAACCTAGAGGCCTTAGTTTGATCATAAAGCCAACCTAAGGATCCCTTTTGATCAAATCAAAAGGAAGAACCCGAAGAAGAGGTAATGATTTCGCCACCCTTTTCTAATTTCCATTCTTCTTCCACTTCCACTTTCTTTGTTCTTACCATTCTAAAATAATAAATCCAGTATCTCACATATACTGTGATGTTATTATAAATATGGTACAACCATATTCAGTATTCTATCCACCCTTTGAATAACATGTCACCATACGTGCGTACGTACGGCTTACCGTCTCCACGTCGTGGTGTAATTGTTATTCAATATATTATTATTTGGATGGGTATAATAATGATGTGTAACTCATGTAAATAATAAATATAACATGTTAATGATTCTGTAAATATGATATACCATCCATTTATAAATTATTTTAATATCAAAAGAATGATATTGTCGCTCGTGCGTACGTACGGACTACCGTCTCCACGAACGCGATGAGATTCATTCTCCATCGTATCCATTCAAGTATAATTATCATTTGATGATTTAAAAATGATGTTTAAGAACTGGATATCATTATGGATATGAATAAGATACAACAACCATGGCTTATGTAACAAAACATATAAAAGAAAATGAGTAAGTTAACACCCGAAACGACGATAATTCTAAGATATTATTAACAAATCAATGTTAAAAGATCATATATGATATCATATTAATATATATGATTCTTGTATAATTTAATAACAATTATTTCACCATTATACAGGAGGTTAACCTACCTCAACAAAGGAAAAGTACAAGGTAAGGTTTTATTTCACAATCTCTTCATTATCCGAGGTTGTTTATACGTAATAATCTACTGGGATATCTTTATCATCCACATCCATGTTTCTTAAAAATGTATTTCAAAACATTTTTACTATTTACAAGAATATGGGTTAAAGTAATTTATACCCTTGTTTGACTTTTTATAAGAGGTTTATAAAGGAATCTTTCCGTCATTTTCAAAAAAAGGTCATTTTTAACCTTTTCGACAGAACTGAGGTAAGAATGTTTTTTTTAACTTATACGGCGGGTGTGGTTATTTTACGCCGTTATAAAATCTTCAAAGCATTCCTTACAAGCTTATAAGAATATTTTCAAAGAAAATGTTTTATTTTATATGGATCTTAAATGATTTCAAAATAAAATGAGATATTTCTTTAAAAAGAATTTTGGTTTCATCTATGTCAACATCCTTTGATGGATTTTAAGATTATTTGAAGTTGATTTATTATGATACAAAACTTCTATATTGTTTTGAAGGTTTTGTGATATGTTTGACTGTGGATGTGCTATTTTTATACCATTCATAGTTTATGGTGAAAGAATTGACATTTCGTATGCTAGTTCCAATAAGAATGTTTATGTTATATTTCAATCTTTACTTCATATGAATGTGTTGGACAAGTATGTTCCAGGTTGGGGACTGGTTAAAGTAAGCCCTCCAGGTTGGGGACTGGTAAAAGTAAGCCCTCCAGGTTGGGGACTGGTAAAATTAAGCCCTCCAGGTTAGGGACTGGTAAAAGTAAGCCCTCCGGGTTGGTGTCCGGTTATTAGAGGCACTCCGGGTTGGTGTCCGGTTATTAGAGGCACTCCGGGTTAGTGTCCGGTTATTAGAGGCACTCCGGGTTGGGTTCCGGTTATAGTTAGACCCAAGGTCTTGGGACGAGGCCTTGAAAAGTAATTAAAGTTTAGCATTATGCATTCCAACATTATGAAAGTGGTTATTGATTTTGCATGTGATTATTCGATTAGTAGAATATCCATGTGAACAAGTAAATGGCATTATTTAATTTTACTTTTGCCATACTATGTTGAAGTTCAAGTTTAAAAGGCTTTTGTTTTAGTAATTCATTGCCTTAAATGTTTATGCTTATTTTTGAATGTTCCGCTATATTGTTATCCTTACTGGGCATTTGAGCTCACCCCTTTTCTATGTTTTATTTTTCCCAGGTAGTGAAAAAGTAAATTATGAATGACTTGCAGGGATATTATGAGGGGTTAATAGTGTGGATATGAAGACTTTGTTGTTGTAGTAGTTTTTCACTTTGAAATGTAATGTAAAACTTTATAATTATATCTAGTGTTTCCAAGGCTACTAAACCAATCGGTCTTTCGGGATTTGATCTTTCTTGTGATCATGCCAATGTTATGTAATTAATGCACCGACTCTGGGAAACTGGGGTCGGTGCGTTACAGTTGGTATCAGAGGAAGTTTAGTACAAACCTTGGAAGCTAGATTTAGATAAACTCTGATTAGAGCACGTAGACCTAAGATTAACTTTGAGGATTAGTATAGAAGAACTTCCTAGAATTTTGGTATTGTAGAGATTTTGTGAGTTTTCCGAGCAATACATCCCTGTCTGGATACGAGCAGGTAGAGGCGGCTCTGGCACAGATGTACCTAGGGGTAAAACCCGAAAACACCGCTTTGAGCTAGACTCGAACGGGAACTGGTGCACGACAACGGGCCTTGCTGCACTCTTGGTTACGACACTCCCGGGGGATCTGCTTAGGATAACTCTCATTTTCTTTACAAATCATTTTGAAGGGATTATGAGTATATACATCCTCAAAGAAAACATTCTTATGATTATGGATTATATCCATAAATAGTTCAATTTATGTTAAGTGTTTTATAAGTATGGTATTATGTATTTTGATTCATAAACTGATCTAGTGTATGCCATTGTTTAGAAATGGCGCCCAGTAGAAGGAATGAGAACTCCAGAAATGCACATGATCCAAAGAGAAGGAAGGATCATATCTTTCATGGTCTTAAGCTAGAATTTATAAGAGAAATAGTCTCCCATGTATTATCATCATATGAAGAAATAATATCATGTATTGATAAGATAAGTAAAGAGATTACTGAGTCCTATGGCTTTGAAGGGAAGCAAGAGAAGAAAAGGATGGAAGAGAGAAAGATGGATAAAGGGAAGAGGGAAAAGAAGAATTTTCCCATATATGGTAACTGTGGAAAGAAACACCCTGGAACTTGCCTGAAAGGAATGGGAGTTTGTTATAAGTGTGGAGGAAAAGGGCACAAAGCACATGACTGCAAGGGTAAGAAAATGGTTTCAAATGTACAATGCTTCATTTGCAAGGAGTTTGGACACTGCGCGAACCTATGTCCTAGTCATCAGACTATGACGCAAATGATGCTATTGGATAATAATCAAGTTATGATACTACCACAGATGAAGAGGAATGATTAGAGTTCTTATGTTGATTATGTCAATTGAGTGTTGTATCAACAATGTACTTGTTATAATAATTATGGAGTATATAAGGATTGTACTGCAGTACTATTTCATTAAGGACTTGAGATTTTGCGGAACAAAGAAAAGTGACTCAATAGCAGGATAAATTTTTGGAAAATATATGGTTGAGAGAATGATAAACCATAATATAGTTCTGATACCGAGGTAGTGATTTTCGAATAATACATGATTATTTTGGAAAAAATATATTGGATATTCTTGACTACCTTGGAACTGATTAATGATTTGTATATTCCATCATTGTTGGGGTTTAAAACATTGTTGGATTAATGAAGTATATCCAGCTTTCTATATGGAATAAGGGAGCATGAATGTAATCAATAAGGAATATGGTAATACATGATGAAGGTATTCATATGCTATTACGGGGTAAAAAGGATCTATATTATGTTTACCTTCCTTATAAATGTTGGACTATGAGTTTGGAAAGAAGTATTTTGGATAGTTCTAGTCTGGATAATTTTGGATTGCCATAAAAGGACAACCCGGAGGTCGGGCGGCAACCCGTCACGTCCGGCAAGGCTGCGAGACTTGAACCCGCAACCGAAGGGCGACAAGGGTGTATCACCTACCACTGGACCATGAGATGTCCTGGATTAAATAATGTAGTTTTTATTAAAAGATCATGTAGATGAATTATAAATTCGTTTATTTTGGAACCCTATACGAATAGTGTAAATAGAATTTTTTTAACATTCTATTATCTTTTAGAGTGAAAGATGAGTTTGTGGTAGAAATTTATTAATGGATAAAACTCTAATTATAAAGTAAGTATATCTCCTTATGATCTAAGGCCAATCTCATAAATAAATTCCTCAATATTAAGAAAAGAAACTTTGAACAAAAATGTTTTCCTAGATGGTACCTTAAATCATCACTAATTTATGGCTTTGGGATTGTTGGCCTTTTTATAGCCATGTTCTCTACCACTCTCCATCAGATAATTGATGGTTAGATTTTTCTTCCATATCCATATTTTCCTACATGGAACCCTAGTATGTGTTATTTTCGGTAATCTTCATACTTTCGACTCTTTATTTTAAATAGAGGCCTCATTAATTCATTTTTCGATGTGGGATTTCAACTAAGATATTTTGAAACGTCAAAAATGTGTTATCCCAATACCCTATATTTTGTTGAACCGGTGGTACTTCAAATCATCATAGATTGATGAGTTTAAGGACCTCAATTTTATACTTTTTGTGATTGATGACCTCAATCACTACCTATAAATATTTACGTTTTTCCTCCGATTATATGTCTCCAATTTCCACCAATGTTCTCCAAATCGAGATCATAATTTGGTGGTGACCCTTTGATTTATCTTTTCCTCATATTAAGACTAAATTTTAGTAACCCAATTTCCGATGTGGGTTTTCCCACAAATATATTTTATACTTTCAACCTTTTATTTTCGAAGAACAATTTCAAATTGCGAGGACGCAATTTATTGAAGGAGGGGATAATGTAACACCCCAAGATTTCATAGTGTGTTATTTCTTCAAAATAATTCAATAACTTGCACTACACGCAACACCGAGTTCAATTGCACCATGACTTACCAAAAAAAAAGCCATTAAAAGAGGTCATGAATAGTATTATCTAAATTTTAAACTTTATATAATCCTTATAATTTTAGAATCCATATTATGAGTTTCATAGATATAATGCAAGAACAAATTCATTTTCAGTATTGCACTTTTATCGACTTTTAATAGTGAACCCTTTTTAAATACAATATTTTAAACTTTTTGACTAAATGGGGACATCAAAAATTTAAAATGAAACATCCCAAGCTTCCACGGTACACTTTCTTTTAATAATACAGTAGCGTGTGTTGTACGCAACCTTGAGTTTTAACACACACCACAACCAATCAAACTAGCTGTTATGAATAGTAATACCTACTTTTTAAAATTATATATATTTTATATTTTAAAATGGACTTCATATTTGGATTCGGAATATCTAATTTATCCTAAGGTGAAATTTTGGTATATTTCGGATAACTTTCATATTTTGATGAATAGTGAAAATTACTAAATTATAATTAAAAACAACCTTTTAATCAAAATAATTAATAGTGATAAATTATGCATTTTAGTGGTTTTAAAGTATATTTAGAATATATTTGTACCATTTAATATAATGTTGGTCATTGGACATTATTTTACAATTAAACCGAACATAAACAAGTGTCAATCTTTTGATAGTTATTATCTCTTAAAAACACGCTTTTTGTTTTGACAGCGGGAATTAATTTTAAATTAATTTCTGCCACTTCTGTGTTTAGAATTTAGGAAAATGGATTCCATATTTGGAATCAGGATGTTCAAATTGTGTAAATAGGTAACTTTTATTTTTAGACATTTTGAATAATTACTGCGGTAAATATTTTATTTACCATGGTTAAGGGTAAATCCGGTAAATAAGGGTTAAAAAATAATATTATAATAATACTAAATTACCCTAAAACGTGTATTAACCATATTGGTTGATACATGGTCGACCATGGGAATATTTGGGTCTATTTTGGGACCCCATGGATCCACTTGTAAGTGATAATGACACTTTATTTTAATTAAGATAAAATGAATAAAAAAATGACACAAGCATATATCTTTTAGAAAAACAATTTTTACATAGGGTTATACATGTTGGATTTTCGATTATAAATATTCATTAGAAATATAAAAAGATTCCATACATAATTATATTTTATTTATAATTTCTAGACATTAAATAATGTATTTTATTTATGACACAATGATGATGCAGTAATTACTATAATAGTGAAAAATTAAAATAATTGATATTATAAATACCCAAATAAATATAACATGAAACTTTTAATGAATTAAACTAATTTTCTAGGATAATATGAAATATTAGTATTGATTTAATTGACTTTGTTCGAAGTAATCAATCTGTTATAAGTTTCAAAAAAATCAACTATTGAATAGTGTCAAAATTGACATAAAAGAGTTCTTAAAACAAATATTATATTATTAATTGATATTAAATTCCTAAAAATCTAAGGTTCGGCCAAGAGACTTATATCATGATAGGTTCATCATTAATGGACCACTTGGGGGTCTCTTGGATGTATATAGTAAGTTTATTAACCATATTATATAAAAATACAAAGAGACATTGTAAAAGTGAAACTAATTAACTTAGAGTTAATACATAAAGATAAGGTTAATATAAGTACCCAAACCTGTCTAAATTCTATTGGTTGAGTGGTTTTCGACCTATCCCCGCCTTATCCTTTGAATAGTCAACTTTGGAACCATTGGAAACCGAATATGAATTTATTATAAATTAATATTTCTAGCTTTTCCAAAGGTTCCCCTCACCCCTCTTATAAAAGGGCACTCCTCCTTCTCATTTCGTCACACCTCTAAAGCCTTTTGGTTCGGCCAAACTCTGCCCAAATACTCTCCCAACATCCCTCACTACAACCTAGAGGCCTTAGTTTGATCATAAAGCCAACCTAAGGAGCCCTTTTGATCAAATCAAAAGGAAGAACCCGAAGAAGAGGTAATGATTTCACCACCCTTTTCTAATTTCCATTCTTCTTCCACTTCCACTTTCTTTGTTCTTACCATTCTAAAATAATAACTCCAGTATCTCACATATACTGTGATGTTATTATAAATATGGTACAACCATATTCAGTATTCTATCCACCCTTTGAATAACATGTCACCATACGTGCGTACGTACGGCTTACCGTCTCCATGTCGTGGTGTAATTGTTATTCAATATATTATTATTTGGATGGGTATAATAATGATGTGTAACTCATGTAAATAATAAATATAACATGTTAATGATTCTGTATATATGATATACCATCCATTTATATATTATTTTAATATCAAAAGAATGATATTGTCGCTCGTGCATACGTACGGACTACCGTCTCCACGAACGCGATGAGATTCATTCTCCATCGTATCCATTCAAGTATAATTATCATTTGATGATTTAAAAATGATGTTTAAGGACTGGATATCATTATGGATATGAATAAGATACAACAACCATGGCTTATGTAACAAAACATATAAAAGAAAATGAGTAAGTTAACACCCGAAACGACGATAATTCTAAGATATTATTAACAAATCAATGTTAAAAGATCATATATGATATCATATTAATATATATGATTCTTGTATAATTTAATAACAATTATTTCACTATTATACAGGAGGTTAACCTACCTCAACAAAGGAAAAGTACAAGGTAAGGTTTTATTTCACAATCTCTTCATTATCCGAGGTTGTTTATACGTAATAATCTACTGGGATATCTTTATCATCCACATCCATGTTTCTTAAAAATGTATTTCCAAACATTTTTACTATTTACAAGAATATGGGTTAAAGTCATTTATACCCTTGTTTGACTTTTTATAAGAGGTTTATAAAGGAATCTTTCCGTCATTTTCAAAACAAGGTCCTTTTTAACCTTTTCGACAGAACTGAGGTAAGAATGTTTTTTTTAACTTATACGGCGGGTGCGGTTATTTTACGCCGTTATAAAATCTTCAAAGCTTTCCTTACAAGCTTATAAGAATATTTTCAAAGAAAATGTTTTATTATATATGGATCTTAAATGATTTCAAAATAAAATGAGATATTTCTTTAAAAAGATTTTTGGTTTCATCTATGTCAACATCCTTTGATGGATTTTAAGATTATTTGAAGTTGATTTATTATGATACAAAACTTCTATATTGTTTTGAAGGTTTTGTGATATGTTTGACTGTGGATGTGCTATTTTTATACCATTCATAGTTTATGGTGAAAGAATTGACATTTCGTATGCTAGTTCCAATAAGAATGTTTATGTTATATTTCAATCTTTACTTCATATGAATGTGTTGGACAAGTATGTTCCAGGTTGGGGACTGGTTAATGTAAGCCCTCCAGGTTGGGGACTGGTAAAAGTAAGCCCTCCAGGTTGGGGACTGGTAAAAGTAAGCCCTCCAGGTCCGGGACTGGTAAAAGTAAGCCCTCCGGGTTGGTGTCCGGTTATTAGAGGCACTCCGGGTTGGTGTCCGATTATTAGAGGCACTCCGGGTTGGTGTCCGGTTATTAGAGGCACTCCGGGTTGGGTTCCGGTTACAGTTAGCCCCAAGGTCTTGGGACGAGGCCTTGAAAAGTAATTAATGTTTAGCATTATGCATTCCAACATTATGAAAGTGGTTATTGATTTTGCATGTGATTATTCGATTAGTAGAATATCCATGTGAACAAGTAAATGGCATTATTTAATTTTACTTTTGCCATACTATTTTTAAGTTCAAGTTTAAAAGGCTTTTGTTTTAGTAATTCATTGCCTTAAATGTTTATGCTTATTTTTGAATGTTCCGCTATATTGTTATCCTTACTGGGCATTTGAGCTCACCCCTTTTCTATGTTTTATTTTTCCCAGGTAGTGAAGAAGTAAATTATGAATGACTTGCAGGGATATTATGAGGGGTTAATAGTGTGGATATGAAGACTTTGTTGTTGTAGTAGTTTTTCACTTTGAAATGTAATGTAAAACTTTATAATTATATCTAGTGTTTCCAAGGCTACTAAACCAATCGGTCTTTTGGGATTTGATCTTTCTTGTGATCATGCCAATGTTATGTAATTAATGCACCGACTCTGGGCAACTGGGGTCGGGGCGTTACATTAAAAACACGTTTTTTGTTTTCATAGCAGGAATTCAGTTTAAATTAATTTCTTCCACATCTAAGTTTTTAATTTAGAAAAATGGATTATATATTTATAATCATTATATCCAAATTTTTTAAATAGGTAACTTTTATTTTTATACATTTTGATAATTACTTCGGTAAATATTTTATTTACCATGGTTAAAGGGTAAATCTGGTAAATAATGCTAAAAAAGTAATATTATAATAAAAATAAATTTCCCTAAAATGTGTCCTAACCCTATTGGTTGATACATGTCCGAACATGGTCATATTTTTGTCGATACTAGGACCCCATGGATCCACTTGTATGTTATAAAAACACATTATATTAATTATGTTAAAATAAATACAAAAGGACATAAGCATACATCTTTTAGCTATACAATTTTTACCTAGGGTTATATATGTTATATTTTTGACTATAAATATTCATTAGAGAGACAAAAATATTTCCTACATAATGATAATATTTTTATAATTTCGAGACATTGAATAATAAAATTTAGTTTTGACATAATAATGATGAAGTATTTTCCTTATTAATGGTCGAATCAAATAATGAGTATTTTAAATGTTAAAATAAATATAATATGAAAGTTTTGATGCCATCCACGAATTTTATTGGTTACTATTACAATTTATGATTGCTTAAATGAATTTGGTTCGATTAAATATATTTTATAAGACTTTAAAAATAATCAGTTATTAAATATTGTAAAAATTGACATAAATGAGTTTTTTTGACAAATATTATATTAATAATTGATATTATATTCCTAAAAATATATGGATCGTCAAAATTACTTATATAATGACAGATTCATTATTAGTGGACAACTTGGGGGTCTCTAGGAAGTTTATACTTTGTTTATTGACTATATTATATAAAAATACAAAGAGACATGGTAAATGTCAATCTATTTAACTAAGAGTTAAATAAAAACGTTAAAGTTAATATATTGACACAAACCTATCTAAAACCTATTTTTTGAGTGGTGTTAGAGATATACCCATTATAATCTTTAAATAATCCACATAGGATCCATTATAAACCAAATATGAATTTATTAAAAATAACATATCTAGGTTTTCCTAAGTTGTCTGTCACCCATCTTATAAAAGGGCACATCCCCCTCCCTCCAATTAACACATTCAAAGCCTTTTGGATTGGCCAAAACCTACCTAAATATTATCTAAACATCATTAATTTCATCCGAGAGGCTATATATTGATCATAAATCCATTCTATGGATCCCTTTTGATCAAATCAAAAGGAAGAACCCGAATATGAGGTAATGTTTTCACCACCACCTTTCAAGTTGCTTTCTTCTTGAACTTCTTATTTTTTTGTCCTTTACATTATAAAATAATAACTCAAATGCCTTCTATATAATTTTATTTCATTATAAATATGGTACACCCATATTCAGTATTCTATCCACTCTTTTGATAACATGTCACCGTACATGCATACGTACGTCTTACCATCTCCACGTCGTGGTGCAATTGTTATTTAAATAATTATTATTTGGATGGTTATGATAATGATGTGTAATTAAATAAAATAATAAATATAACATGATAATTATTCTGTATATATGATATAAAATCCTATTATATATCATTTTAATATCAAAAGAATGATATTGTCTGTCGTGAGTACATACGGAGTACCATCTCTACGAAGGCTATGAGATTCATATCCTATTGTATCCATGAAAGTCTAATTCTCATTTGATGATTAAAACTAATTTTTTTAATACATTATATCATTCTATATATAAATAATATACAACCTATACATAAAAAACATGACATATGTCACAAAACATATAAAAGGAAATGAGTAAGTTAACACCTGAAGCGACGATAATACTAAGATATTATTAACAAAGCAATGTTAAAAGATTATATATGATATCATATTAATGTATATGATTTTAGTATAATTTAATATTAATTATTTTACCATTATATAGGAGTTTAACCTACCCTCAACCATGGAAAATATCAAGTTAAGGGTTCATTTCAAAATCTCTACATTATCCGAGGTTGTTTATATGTAATTATTTACTAGGACCAATTAATCATCCACATCCATGATTCTTAAAAATGTTCTCCAAATAATTTTTACTATTTAATATACAATGGGGTAAAGCCATTTATACCCTTGTTTGAATTTTTATAAAATGGTTTGAAAGGAATCATTCCGTCATTTTCAAAACAAGGTACTTTTTTACATTTTCGACAGAATTAAGGTAAGAATGTATTTTTTTAACATACATGGAGGGTGTGGCTATTATCCACCATTATAAAACTGTCAAAGCATCCCTTACAAGATTTTAAGAATATTTTCAAAGTAAATGTTTTTTATTATAATTATGTGACTTTTAAATGATTTAAAAAAAGTGATATTTCTCTTAAATTGTTTTTATTTCATCTATGTCATCATGCATTGATGGATTTTAAGATTATTTGAAGTTGGTATATTATGAAACAAAAATTCCATATTTTATTGAAGGTTTTGTTATACTTTTGATTGTGTATATGTTATATTTATACAATTCATGGTTTATTGAGAAAGTATTTACATTTCTTATTCTATTTTTAATACGAATGTTTATGTTATGTTTAAAACTATTCATATGATGAATGAATTAGACTTAATAAGTGACGGGTGGAGCCCGCTATAGCTCCATGATGCATCAGTAGGTCTCATGAGACAAACTAGTTTCTTACAAAAGGCCTTGAAAAATATTACTTGTAGTCTTGGCACAAGGCCTTGACTATGTTGTTAGGATAGTCTAGCATTATGAATTCCATCAATATGAAAGTGGTTATTGATATTTCATGTGATTATTCGACTAGTAGAATATCCATGTGAATAATTAAATGGAATTATTTCATTATATTTCTACCATATTATGCTGATGTTCAATTTTAAAAGGCTTTTGTTTTATTTATACAATGACTTAAATGTTTATTCTTATTTATGAAATTCTCCGCTATATTGTTATTGTTACTGGGCATCTGAGATCATCCATTTCACTGTTTTTTTTCAGGATGTGATGAATTATTTTTTGAATGATCGTCCGAGACAGTATGAGGGGATATGAGTGTGGAGACAAGATGTTGTTGTATTTTTCATTTTATTATGTAATGTAAGACTTATGAATATGTCTATTGATTCCGAGGATACTAAACTAATCGGTCATTCGAGATTTGACCTTTTGTGATCATGCCAATGTTATGTAATAATGCACCGAATCTAGGTTACTAGGGCCAGGGCATTACAAAGTGTACATGGTGATGAACTTTGGCTTGACGAACTCTCTTGCAGTTCCTATTTGACTCATGAACTAGTTATTCCAATCTTACGTATATCTGTTCATAGTATTCTTCATCAAAAAAACATTTTTTACTCAATGTACGAGGAGGAGGATGAAAGACACTTAATGATAGTTCTAGACATACTTCTAGAGGACTAGATTTATGGGTTACTCACTTAGTGACAGTTCAGGATTCAGGTGTTCCACAAATAGAGAAATGTTTTCTCAATAGATGGTGTTGTTTTAGACCAGTCATGGTTGTGGTAGTGTTATACTTTGAGCCTCCTAAAAACTCGATGAATGTGTTGATAATCCTCAGTAATGAAGGAAATTATCATATAATCAAACATGATTTCTCTAGATTATTAGCTCTAATGATATCATTTACATGAAAGGAAGACATTTAGTGTTGAGAGAGAAGTTCATGTATAATTTGTAGCGGTTGATGAAGATTTTGAGGAGTGCTCTGATATAGAGATTTTCAGAAATGGGTGTCATATATGTAGTGTTTTATGATGAATAAGATACCGATCTTGGTTTTTGCTTTATGTAGACGCAAGTAGAGATTTTTTATGGTTTTCACCAGTTTAAACCACATGAGAAGAACTAACTGACTCATGATCATGAGTTAGTAGTGGTATAAATTACATTAATGATGTGTTGACACTACCTGATGGTATTGTGTTTTATCATCTACAATAATCAAAAGAGTATAATTTATATCATCCCTCTTAATGATCTTAAATTAAGAAATATAAATTTTCAATAGTTACTTTTGAACTATAAATTTTGGACTATCTATACTCCTGTTGTGTGGAACATGTTGGTTGATTTTCTTAGTAGGATATATAGTTTTTAGTTGAAAATGATGAATCATAATTGATGGCCTCTTTACTATTATCCTTAGTGGATAGCGATGGATTAGCATACCTATTTTCAATTGTTATTACCCCTCCACACCTATAGTGAGTTAGGAAGGCACAAAATGGGGATACTGACGATGAGACTCTATGTGATCATATATTCATATGGAATACTCTTGACGGATATTAGAAAGGTGGGAATAACATCATTTTTAACTGGGGACACATAGTAGTACTAGTAGAATTTTTTTTGGATGTTCAAAGGGTGTTTCATACAACCCCTTTGGTGGAAAATCATTGTGTGGAGAAAATGTATAATGACCTCTGATGTATGTTTTGGTGGATTGGAATGATGAATGGAGTGGAAGAGTTTGTTTCATGGTGCCTTAATTTTCAGAAATTGGAGGATGAGCAACAGGTTACAATGATTTTATCTCAACCCCTTATGGAGAAAAAATATATGTGGTATGGGAAATCAATTGAAATCAGAGTAGGGTTTACCAAATACATACATAGGATATGATTCCATCTGGTTGATCATTGATTGACCCACTATGTCATCTAACATCCTAGATATCCTATAGAATAGTTCAATAGAGAGATTGGGATCGTCCCACTATGTCATCTATGAAAGGGATTTCAAGAGGAATTTGAATCCTCATTATGCTTGAGCATAGTGTTTCACCGATTGAATGATGGCCATAGAGAACTGAACATTTAGGTTCTGGAGGATATAAAAATGTCTTTCATGTAGGACATTATCCATTGTTTGGAGGTTCACCTACCACTTGTGAATTTCACATATAACATCAGCTACCCATCCACCTTTTGTATTGTAATATTCAAGGCTATGTGTAAGATACCCTTCTGGTCTCCACATAGCTAGACCGGCCCAAGAGTGTCTACACTAATAGGACCAAAAGTAGTGTAAGCTACTACATCGAATTTGAATATAATTTAGGGGAGGATGAAGAATACCCAGATACATCAGTATTCAAATGATCATTAGAGGACAAAACATTGTAGTTCTAAGAAGGAGACTATACTATCTTTAAGGTTTCACATTGATGATTATTATAGAGATTTTATGGGGGGAAATTTTATATACATGTTTAAATATAAATCTCAAAATAATGCATAGAGTTGGTGAAGTGGTGTAGCACTCAACTCTACCAGCATAGATGGACCAAGTAAGATTATTTTTACACGTGTCACATGTGATGAGTTACATTAATGAACCATCAAACGTCATTTACTTGTGAAATATGTATAACCGTGATCTATAAAATTTTACATAGTACCTAGTGGATATCAATGATTGTCTAGAAATGATCATTCATTAATGAGAAATCACAATAGTAAAAGTCTTGTGGTACTATGATAATCAGTAGGAGTGGTCTTAGATGGGGGAGGCTCAGAGTCATGCTCAATATCCACATCTTGTTGAGTATCATTAATTTTGGAATTTTAGGGATGTAAAGACCAATATTTGGGATAATCTAAAGTCCCAATATTTTAGTGTATTATTTTTAAATATTATATAGATTTATTTGGAGAATATGTAATGGGATTTTTTAGTGATTCTGAGGCCTGGTGTGGGATTTTCTATTCATCTTGATGCCCGAGGTAGTTTCCTTCATGATGGTGTGACCAATTTTACAAGCTTTAAATCCTCTAGATTGAGGTTTAATCAAGATAGATTTTTTGGAATCACCCCATGGCCAGGGATATGATACTCATATATTGTTCCATATTTTTATCATTATATCCACCATTATATCTCCCCCTCCTAATAGATCTTGATGAACATTACTTCCTTGAAAGACATCAACCGTGTAATAGGACTCAGAAGTGTGTTATCTCTTATTAGTGCTTCATGGAATATTCTACCTAAATATCTTGTCCAAGAATGCATTGGTTATCAGTTACCCCTAGATATCTACTATGTATATATTATATCTACATACCATTGTTATATGTGTCATTGACATATACTGGTTAGATATTAAGATATATTTCCATTTAGTATTCAATTTTTTATTCATGTTATCCTATGATGTATTATTATACTCACCCATTTGTGGGATTTTCATACACCTTTTGTGTCTTCTTCAGATACCATCACATTTGACGGAGTCCTAGTCAGAATAGGAAATGGAAGTGCCTTGTGATATTAGGAAGGAGGAGATGTTCCTATGACTATTGAGAAAATTCCCAGTAACTATTATTATATGATGGACTTTTGGTTACAGGATTATTTTTTATGGGATTGTGTTCTGTCTCAATTTACTTATAATAACATTACATTCCTATCATACTCTAGTTGAGATATCATGGTATGCATGCATTTGGTTCTTAGTGGTTTTTTACATTTCATCATTTTGTTAACTTGGAGATGTGTGTGTGTGTGTATAGGTACATAAGTACTTATACACATCTTAGTTATATGAATACATAGTGCCTTCCACCACACCCTATCCTACTGAAGGCAGACCTAGAGAGTATCAATATGTGCCCCACTGGGATGGTTCATGGAATCCCCAAATAGATAACATGTATAGTCAACTATGTTGGGTCATGTGTTTCACTAAGATGGACGATGGATTGGAATATCACAAATTAAAGGTGAATATAGAAGATATTACCAATACTATATATTAAAGGACTTATAGACACTATAAGTTCATAGTGATTTCTTTTAGAATCACTATTTGTCCAGAATTATTCATTGACATATTGAATATTGTCTTTAAAAATTATCTTGAGAAATTTTGGGTGTTATTTCTTGATTATATTCTCAGTTACTTCAAGAGTAAGGAGATGTATGTCGACTAATTGAATATTGTTTTAAAGACACTGTGAGGGGAAAGTATATATGAAAATATCATTAAATATTAATTCTATATTATTGATGTATAATTCATGAGGAATGTTATCACCAAAAAATGATATCTATGAACCCATCTAAATATTAGGAAATTTAGGAATGGTGTAGGCCAGAATATATATTATTGATCCATATATTCCATGGCCTAGATAGTTATTTTTAATTTTTTTTGAATAAATTAATGTAATTATCAATCCCTGTAAACATTCTTATTGAAAAAATAGTTAATTTGTTTGGAATATTGATTGTGAAAAATCTATCTAAGAGTTATAAATTAAGCATATCACTACTATAGTACCTACACATCCAAATATTGGGGACCATTTTTCAGTATTCAGAGATTCCCCAAATAAATTATTAGGAAGTTGAATGATGAATAATGAATTAGTTATATCCTACACATAATGGTAGGTATATTTTAATTAGTTAAAATATCCTGCATAGGATCTGGTGTTGGTGGTCATGATCGTCAGATTGTAAATATTATAGAATTATCACTATGTGGTGATATGTGAAGTATATAAAGATCACATGAGACTCAAATATATATTCACATAGAAAGAGAATAATATGTTATAGTGAATATGGGGTGTGAACATCATGGATTATTACTTCTCAATCGAAATTAAATTTTGTAATGAAAAAAATGAGGGAGACTTTGTATGTTGAAATTATCATAAAACATTATCAATGATGAAAATTGAAAATGGTACAATCATTGTAGGTATAAAGTGGATGTACATGTGAATATTAAGGGAATGAACATAATCATTTATATATAAAATATATCTCAATCATCCCTTACGGAAAATATAACATTTGATAAAATAAATTGTGTGGATATTCCTAAGAATATTGAATCTATCCTTAAAGGGGAATCCAAAGAGTTAAAAATAAATGAGGTTGGAGGCATAATATTTTGATAATGAATAATTCTACTAACAAATCCTTTTATAAATATAGAGATTTTGAATGATTCACATAGATCAACCTTCTATATCTACACCATGGCCATAAATATGTGTTAATATCATTAAGATCATTATTGGTTTGTAATATGATAAAGGAGATATTTGAATATATGTCATATTCTTGGGTATGTTTGTGATGGATATAAAGAAAAAAAAATTAATGAATTGAAAATAATATCTATTATTATCCATTAATGATATATCACTCATGACAAACCTAACATATCCCACCTTAATAAGATTTTTTGTCTTCTCATTTTTCAACAATACATCAATGAGCATGAGTCAATATTTTTATTTACATTAATATTAATGTCAATGGATCAATAGATATGACCACATAAAGAAACATGCAATGTAACATTGAAATTATTTTTTTATATTTGATATTTTATAAGACCCTAAATTTTTTTATGAATTAGTATTCTATAGAAATTCAATTTCATGTGTAGATTTTTTTATACGCAAATTAGATATTTATTGATGAACATAAGCTATTAAAATATTAATATCCAAATATTATCATTAATTACTACCCATATAATTTTCGTATATGAATAATAATAATTATATAATGAAATATATTTATTAAATATTATTAGATAAAAAATTAATTTTGGTAATTTTGTTTTATTCTTCAACAATAATTTTTGATCAAAAAACGATATTGTTTTTATATATGAGAAGAAAAATAATTTGGATACTTTTCAGAAATATTATTGAAAAAAATTTATTTATTTTTAATTCCACATGTCAAAATTATATTTTAATTAAATTTGGTATTTTTTTAAATTTTTTAAATTATAATAATATTGAAAAATATTGATTTACATAGATAATTTTATTTTAATATTAATTAAACATTTGAATTTAAAATTATATTTTGTATTTTTTTAATAATATTATTATATTTTTTTATTATAAAAACCATATTTGAATTAAATGGAATTATTTCATTATATTTCTACCATATTATGATGATGTTCAATTTTAAAAGGCTTTTGTTTTATTTATACAATGACTTAAATGTTTATTCTTATTTATGAAATTCTCCGCTATATTGTTATTGTTACTGGGCATCTGAGATCATCCATTTCACTGTTTTTTTTCAGGATGTGATGAATTATTTTTTGAATGATCGTCCGAGACAGTATGAGGGGATATGAGTGTGGAGACAAGATGTTGTTGTATTTTTCATTTTATTATGTAATGTAAGACTTACGAATATGTCTATTGATTCCGAGGAAACTAAACTAATCGGTCATTCGAGATTTGACCTTTTGTGATCATGCCAATGTTATGTAATAATGCACCGAATCTAGGTTACTAGGGTCATGGCATTACAAAGTGTACATGGTGATGAACTTTGGCTTGACGAACTCTCTTGCAGTTCCTATTTGACTCATGAACTAGTTATTCCAATCTTACGTATATCAGTTCATAGTATTCTTCATCAAAAAAACATTTTTTACTCAATGTACGAGGAGGAGGATGTAAGACACTTAAGGATAGTTCTAGACATACTTCTAGAGGACTAGATTTATGGGTTACTCACTTAGTGACAGTTCAGGATTCAGGTGTTCCACAAATAGAGAAATGTTTTCTCAATAGATGGTGTTGTTTTAGACCAGTCATGGTTGTGGTAGTGTTATACATTGAGCCTCCTAAAAACTCTATGAATGTGTTGATAATACTCAGTAATGAAGGAAATTATCATATAATCAAACATGATTTCTCTAGATTATTAGCTCTAATGATATCATTTACATGAAAGGAAGACATTTAGTGTTGAGAGAGAAGTTCATGTATAATTTGCAGCGGTTGATGAAGATTTTGAGGAGTGCTCTGATATAGAGATTTTCAGAAATGGGTGTCATATATGTAGTGTTCTATGATGAATAAGATACCGATCTTGGTTTTTTCTTTATGTAGACGCAAGTAGAGATTTTTTATGGTTTTCACCAGTTTAAACCACATGAGTAGAACTAACTGACTCATGATCATGAGTTAGTAGTGGTATAAATTACATTAATGATGTGTTTACACTACCTGATGGTAGTGTGTTTTATCATCTACAATAATCAAAAGAGTATAATTTATATCATCCCTCTTAATGATCTTAAATTAAGAAATATAAATTTTCAATAGTTACTTTTGGACTATAAATTTTGGACTATCTATACTCCTGTTTTGTGGAACATGTTGGTTGATTCTCTTAGTAGGATATATAGTTTGTAGTTGAAAATGATGAATCATAATTGATGGCCTCATTACTATTATCCTTAGTGGATAGCAATGGATTAGCATACCTATTTTCAATTGTTATTACCCCTCCACACCTATAGTGAGTTAGGAAGGCACAAAATGGGGATACTGACGATGAGACTCTATGTGATCATATATTCATATGGCATACTCTTGACGGATATTAGAAAGGTGGGAATAACATCATTTTTTACTGGGGACACATAGTAGTACTAGTGGAATTTTTTTTGGATGTTCAAAGGGTGTTTCATACAACCCCTTTGGTGGAAAATCATTGTGTGGAGAAAATGTACAATGACCTCTGATGTATGTTTTGGTGGATTGGAATGATGAATGGAGTGGAAGTGTTTGTTTCATGGTGCCTTAATTTTCAGAAAGTGGAGGATGAGCAACAGGTTACAATGATTTTATCTCAACCCCTTATGGAGAAAAAATAGATGTGGTATGGGAAATCAATTGAAATCAGAGTAGGGTTTACCAAATACATACATGGGATATGATTCCATCTGGTTGATCATTGATTGACCCACTATGTCATCTAACATCCTAGATATCCTATAGAATAGTTCAATAGAGAGATTGGGATCGTCCCACTATGTCATCTATGAAAGGGATTTCAAGAGGAATTTGAATCCTCATTATGCTTGAGCATAGTGTTTCACCGATTGAATGATGGCCATAGAGAACTGAACATTTAGGTTCTGGAGGATATAAAAATGTCTTTCATGTAGGACATTATCCATTGTTTGTAGGTTCACCTACCACTTGTGAATTTCACATATAACATCAGCTACCCATCCACCATTTGTATTGTAATATTCAAGGCTATGTGTAAGATACCCTTCTGGTATCCACATAGCTAGACTGGCCCAAGAGTGTCTACACTAATAGGACCAAAAGTAGTGTAAGCTACTACATCGAATTTGAATATAATTTAGGGGAGGATGAAGAATACCCAGATACATCAGTAGTCAAATGATGATTAGAGGACAAAACATTGTAGTTCTAAGAAGGAGACTATACTATCTTTAAGGTTTCACATTGATGATTATTATAGAGATTTTATGGGGGGAAATTTTATATACATGTTTAAATATAAATCTCAAAATAATACATAGAGTTGGTGAAGTGGTGTTGCACTCAACTCTACCAGCATAGATGGACCAAGTATGATTATTTTTACATGTGTCACATGTGATGAGTTACATTAATGAACCATCAAATGTCATTTACTTGTGAAATATGTATAACCGTGATCTATAAAATTTTACATAGTACCTAGTGGATATCAATGATTGTCTAGAAATGATCATTCATTAATGACAAATCACAATAGTAAAAGTCTTGTGGTACTATGATAATCAGTAGGAGTTGTCTTAGATGGGGGAGGCTCAGATTCATGCTCAATATCCACATCTTGTTGAGTATCATTAATTTTGGAATTTTAGGGATGTAAAGACCAATATTTGGGATAATCAAAAGTCCCAATATTTTAGTGTATTATTTTTAAATATTATATAGAATTATTTGGAGAATATGTAATGGGATTTTTTAGTGATTCTGAGGCCTGGTGTGGGATTTTCTATTCATCTTGATGCCCGAGGTAGTTTCCTTCATGATGGTGTGACCAATTTTACAAGCTTTAAATCCTCTAGATTGAGGTTTAATCAAGATGGATTTTTTGGAATCACCCCATGGCCAGGGATATGATACTCATATATTGTTCCATATTTTTATCATTATATCCACCATTATATCTCCCCCTCCTAATAGATCTTGATGAACATTACTTCCTTGAAAGACATCAACCGTGTAATAGGACTCAGAAGTGTGTTATCTCTTATTAGTGCTTCATGGAATATTCTACCTAAATCTCTTTTCCAAGAATGCATTGGTTATCAGTTACCCCTAGATATCTACTATGTATATATTATATCTACATACCATTGTTATTTGTGTCATTGACATATATTGGGTAGATATGAAGATATATTTCCATTTAGTATTCGATTTTTTATTCATGTTATCCTATAATGTATTATTATACTCACCCATTTGTGGGATTTTCATACACCTTTTGTGTCTTCTTCAGATACCATCACATTTGACGGAGTCCTAGTCAGAACAGGAAATGGCAGTGCCTTGTGATATTAGGAAGGAAGAGATGTTCCAATGACTATTGAGAAAATTCCCAGTAACTATTATTATATGATGGACTTTTGGTTACAGGATTATTTTTTATGGGATTGTGTTCTGTCTCAATTTACTTATAATAACATTACATTCCTATCATACTCTAGTTGAGATATCATGGTATGCATGCATTTGATTCTTAGTGGTTTTTTACATTTCATCATTTTGTTAACTTGGAGATGTGTGTGTGTGTGTATAGGTACATAAGTACTTATACACATCTTAGTTATATGAATACATAGTGCCTTCCACCACACCCTATCCTACTGAAGGCAGACCTAGAGAGTATCAATATGTGCCCCACTGGGATGGTTCATGGAATCCCCAAATAGATAACATGTATAGTCAACTATGTTGGGTCATGTGTTTCACTAAGATGGACGATGGATTGGAATATCACAAATTAAAGGTGAATATAGAAGATATTACCAATACTATATATTAAAGGACTTATAGACACTATAAGTTCATAGTGATTTCTTTTAGAATCACTATTTGTCCAGAATTATTCATTGACATATTGAATATTGTCTTTAAAGATTATCTTGAGAAATTTTGGGTGTTATTTCTTGATTATATTCTCAGTTACTTCAAGAGTAAGGAGATGTATGTCGACTAATTGAATATTGTTTTAAAGAAACTGTGGGGGGAAAGTATATATGAAAATATCATTAAATATTAATTCTATATTATTGATGTATAATTCATGAGGAATGTTATCACCAAAAAATGATATCTATTAACCCTTCTAAATATTAGGAAATTTAGGAATGGTGTAGGACAAAATATATATTATTGATCCATATATTCCATGGCCTAGATAGTTATTTTTAATTTTTTTGAATAAATTAATGTAATTATCAAACCCAGTAAACATTCTTATTGAAAAAAGAGTTAATTTGTTTGGAATATTGATTGTGAAAAATCTATCTAAGAGTTATAAATTAATCATATCACTACTATAGTACCTACACATCCAAATATTGGGGACCATTTTTCAGTATTCAGAGATTCCCCAAATAAATTATTAGGAAGTGGAATGATGAATAATGAATTAGTTATATCCTACACATAATGGTATGTATATTTTAATTAGGAAAAATATCCTGCATAGGATCTGGTGTTGGTGGTCATGATCTTCAGATTGAAAATATTATAGAATTATCACTATGTGGTGATATGTGAAGTATATAAAGATCACATGAGACTCAAATATATATTCACATAGAAAGAGAATAATATGTTATAGTGAATATGGGGTGTGAACATCATGGATTATTACTTCTCAATCGAAATTTAATTTTGTAATGAAAAAAATGAGGGAGATTTTGTATGTTGAAATTATCATAAAACATTATCAATGATGAAAATTGAAAATGGTACAATCATTGTAGGTATAATGTGGATGTACATGTGAATATTAAGGGAATGAACATAATCATTTATATATAAAATATATCTCAATCATCCCTTACGGAAAATATAACATTTGATAAAATAAATTGTGTGGATATTCCTAAGAATATTGAATCTATCCTTAAAGGGGAATCCAAAGAGTTAAAAATAAATGAGGTTGGAGGCATAATATTTTGATAATGAATAATTCTACTAACAAATGCTTTTATAAATATAGAGATTTTGAATGATTCACATAGATCAACATTCTATATCTACACCATGGCCATAAATATGTGTTAATATCATTAAGATCATTATTGGTTTGTAATATGATAAAGGAGATACCTGAATATATGTCATATTCTTGGGTATGTTTGTGATGGATTTAAAGAAAAAAAAATTAATATGACGATTTATCTATTACATATACTCTCATGGAAATTGAATCGTCAACTTGTTCATTGTCACTGGAACACTAAATCCATTCAGAGGAAACAGTGTCATATGGGATGTTGTCGATCTACATATAATGATATATCCCATTATTGAAATTTTAGTGGACTTCTATTTAATTGAACATTGATGGATATACATCAGAGAAGTGTTTAGGAAAAATGTAGTGCCATTATCAGTTGTTTCTCATTAGGATATGATATTTTCCACCAAGGATATAGAAGGACTCTAACACGATCTGAATAATAAGATAGACATCAGTATGTCTTATCAACCTTAAACGTATGGAATGTCTATGGAAACCATTTAGACACTATAACACATGTTAAGAGAGTTATTAATGTAAACCAAAGGTTAATTAGATAAACATCATGATATGGATGATTTATCTTATAGTAATATCTTCCACTAAATCATAAAAAATGGATCTATATTATTTTCATTTATTGGAATAAATATAGAACATGTTTATGCTAGAATGATGTTATAGAACATAAGCTATTAGTACTTTAAATTGTTATGTGAATTATAGAATTGGTGAAAAAAAATACGTAAGCACATTAGGGACTCTTGAATTTAATAGAATATATTGGTAGATTGGTATTGATTAAATATAATGATTGAGGTTGCCGAAAAATTATAAATCCACACATCCCCAAGGAAAATAGTTAGGTGATTTATGAATATTGAAATAAAAATTTTCATGTACATCATAATTTTTTATATTCTTGATTTCATTCAAAATATGGAATAAAAAATATCCCTTCTACAAACCATGTCTTACATATAAGATTTATATTATACATCCCTCCTCAAGAAGTACATATCACATCCGTAGTATATAATAAAATAAGTAGTGGTACTTCTAGAAAATGATATCTCTTATGTGGAGTTGATATTGAAGATTATGTGCTATAGAGATAATGTTCTACGCAACAAGACAACTCACCTCATTAGTGTACTATGGGGGAACCATAAATATATATATATGATATAAGTGAATATGAGGATGTTTTGGAGAGGAGGTTCCCTCAACTATTAACAACTATGTATTTCAATCAAAATTTATATTATGGTGTTATATAAGGGGGTGGGGAGAATGTCTGAATATTAATTTTTTTGAAACCATCCACTTGAAATATTTTTATTTCTTTAGTGCCTTTTGTTGAAGGTAATACCTAGTTTATACGATCCAAAATATACAAATAAATTTTATCAATTATATCACGATGATTATGACATATCTATTTAATTACATTGAATCGAAACAGATAACCTATTATAAAATATATTTATTTTTTGTTTGAAAGACACTCATAATTTTCTATAAAGTACATTTATAAATCATAAATATGATTTCTTTAAAAATTGTTTAATATCACTCTACAATAAAATATATATAAATTATATTTACACTGTATAAAAATATATATTAAATAAATAATCTTAATTTTTAAATTTTATATGTCTAAATTATCATAGGATATGATTTGGTGGATTTCCCAAAAAATGTTTTCTATTTCAATGAATAGTATAAAATACTTATTTGTATTGAAAACTATATTTAATTTTAAACCATTTACAAAGTGAAATTATGTTTTGAATTTGTTTTAAAATATTGACAGTTCAATTTGAATATAAATATTTGAATTTGGTCTTCTAATTGAATGTTATAATTGAATTAATTACAAAAATATGATACATATAAAAATTGATTCATTTGAAATAAAATTTATTTTCATTGTTTTTTCTAGTTTATTATTATTTTATATTCTATAACTAATATTTTTTTAAATTTTTATAATGGATTAATTATTTGTAAACATGAAGAAAAAAATAAGAAAATATATATCTTTATTTTTTTCAATATGAATATCAAAAATATTATTTTCATTTAGCATAGTAATGGATAAATCTTGTAATCAACATAAACAATAATATGATAAAGACTAGAATATGTCTGTAAAAATTCCCATAATTTAATTAGAATAGTATTTTTCAACAATAATCTTCCATGGGATGAATTTATAATGAATTGGAGACCCATGGTTGAATTTTATACACTTATAATATTTTAATTAATGAAAAATAAAATATGTCACACTATTGACTTTTTGAAGTAATTTTATTAATTTTTTGTTATATAGAAGAAATGTTCAACTATAAATATTATTTTGAATGATAAAATAAATTTTTCCATAAAGATAATTTATTTTTTAATGAGAATATTAGCTACCAGAAATGCTTTCAAAATGATGATGTAATAATTAACAAATTAACAGAAAACCCAAATATTGTATATTTAGAAATTAAAAATTGAGATATTTACGATTATCGATAAAATCTGCATATTCCAATGAATTTTGTTTTATATAATAAAAGATTTTTTAGGAATTTTACATTTTTTATATTCATAATCACAATGTAATGAATAGTTTCAAAATTGGACAAAATTTTATTTCAAGAATATATAAGGTTATAAAATTATTCAATATTTATAAAATTAATTTATAATGAAATAGTGGTAAATATATAGTCTAAAATGTGTTCCCCTATTAATTTATGGGAAATTCGAATGGATATGGCACTTGAGTAGTATTATTATATATTTTTTTTTATAAATTTCAAAAACATACCTCTCCTATTATTATAAAAAACACCTTACACCACCCCTTCACCTTACACTATCTATGCCTTGAAGATTTAAAAATCCATGCAAAAACACTCATCACATCTCTCCCCATGTCCTTGTACTACAGGTCTCACAAAATGAAAATTCAATTTTTCTTAAGGGGTTCATAAGGAATTTCATATACAAGTGGTAACATTCTCAAACTATATATTTTAATTTATTTTATTCATCAAAAATTACATCACTAATTTTAGAAAACAAATCATAATAAATACAATAACATTCTTATAATATAATTTTATATTAATAATGGATTATTTTCTATCCATAAGTTTTTCACATTTCCAATTATATAAATAAAATTACCAGATGTTTATATTTGGTACGTTCATCGTCTCCATGGATAAGGTGATTTAATTTTCCATTACTGACATCAAGGCTAGTCATTAACAAAATATTATGTTTAAATTAAATTTTAATAAGTTTATTTTATCCTATTCTAGGTTATATATTTTATAAGAATACAAAATACTAAATTAAACAAATTAATGATTTTCAAAAAAAACCACCAATATATGCTAATTATTTATCATCAACATTTATTAAAAAAATGCATCATGATAAAAAAATTATATTTTAGAACATATAATGTAATAGATGTGTAATTGTTCAATTTAATTTCAAATTATTAATAGTGTTAACATTTGAAAAAAACATTTATAATTTTACACATTTGAACCAACCATGAATCCATGAAACGAAAACAATCAGAATGGTGAAAATGAACCCTAAAACTCATCGAAATGTTTATAAATGAACATTACAAAATTATAATAAATAAAATTCATGAAAAAGAGGTTATGAATAAGAAATTAATTAATCTAATATTATTATCTTTGCCATTATGTATATGGGAATAACTAATTTTTATATAATGTAGGGGATCCCTTCTTACCTCCATATTTCTTGTTGGTTACACATTCTATCTATATAATTAAATTTACCACTTCATTATTATTTTAAACTTCTAATATATTTAATTAATATGTAACAAATATATTTATATTACTCAATTATTTTTTATTTTATGCATAATGAAATGTTTCAAAATGATCCATTCTCAATTACTCCTCAAAAGAGAACCTAACTGAATGGAACAACATTGTTTCTTACCCATTTTCATGGACAATAGATAAACAATTATCAGCGTCAAATATTTTTATAAAATCAATCAATTTATCATGAATTAATATTTTTTCAATACATATTTTATAAAAAAAATTATGCATTCATCATATTTGAAGGATGATTGTTATTTTCCATAAAACCAAACTGAAGTGGCACATTTAAAATGTTACATAAGAACTGTAATTAAATTTTCAAATTTGGTTGTTTATCATTTTTATAAATCTATTTTAATATATATTTTATGAATGAGAAATAAGTATTTTAATCCTTTATTATAGAGAACATTGATTTTTATACATAATAATTATGTTGTTGTTGTAGAACACATAAAACATTATACAAACAGATAGCCAAATAACATAGTTGTCTACTTCCTTTGGAAATATTTAAAACATTAATAGTAAAACATATTGGATTTAAATTATCTCTCACTATGGTTCCTCTAGAATATCATCCTTCTTATACACATCAATCATAAATAATATCTTCAGAACCTATGGAAGAAATCATAAAAATGGTTGAGCTCAAATGATCATTATGGGTAAAACAGAGATATTTGTATGAATAATCATGAACATATGTATATTAGAACATGATCATGAAAATATAATATCATATAATACATATAAAATATCATATACAAGAATTATGGAATAATTTTTGTAAGTTCATAAAACATGAATCAATAGAAAATAAATAACACAAACCATTATATCATAACTTATGAATAAAATAATGGAATTGTGGAAACACATAATAATATAATAATTATTTCCATACAAGTACATTAGTTTATTCCAATCCATTTTGGAGGAAAATATACTATATTGATGCCAGTTCACAATACATTCTATCCATGTATTACTGAACTAAGGTCACTCCTAATTCTAGCCATTTAATATTGAACTATTATAATATACCATTATAGCCTTATACTACTTAACTGATATCATTTCTGATACCATCCCTATAAAACTAAACTATGTTCATTTGACCTTACATTCATGTTTATATTATGAGATATAAATCATAAATAAAATCATTTTGTTGATATATTGGTCCCAACCATATCATAATGAAATCAAACTTATTTGTTCCAAAAATTGGTTAATAATCCTATCATAACAAATTGAAGGAATCAGGTATCATAAATATCCAAAAAATATCATAACCTATGGAATAAGATTCCATGTTATGAAATTTTTTATCAAATGAATAAATTGTGAAAGAGAAATATATTTCGTAAACACATAACCTATGAAAGAGAAATGATTTTCCTAAAAGCATTGATATTAAGAAAAAACAATTCATAAATATATTATTATCAAAACATTTAGATTATTTTCTAGGTGGGAATTATCTACCTCAATGCATTTCATATTTGATTGAAAATAATTTTGATACATCATTTTATAGCATTTTATGTGGAAAATATACATTCTCATTTTAAAATTATTTTTAGTACACAATCCATTTGAAAATAACATTCTTAGAAAATACCTTGAAAGCATATAATGATGTCTTGAAGTCATTATGAAATCATTTCCCCTAGAAAACATATATCATATGATAATTTCTTTTAAAATTTTGATGAAATAACAATGTTAATTTATAAATAATTCCTAATAATGTTTTAAAAAGCTATTTTCATGAAATAATATTAATGAATCGTATAAATGTTTTTTAATTCCATTTTTTTATATAATTTCTAAAATTATATATAATTCTTGGAAAAAATTTCCTTAAAAAAATTTAAATAATAATAAAGAAAATTTAAAAAAAATTCCTTAAAAATTTTTATTAAATAATTTATTAAAATTTACACTTTTACAATGAATATGATGCATTAAAGAATTTACAACAGGTAAATATAAACATATAATATGATATAATTAGATCATCCATCATAAAAAGTAATATATTTTGAAAAAAATAATTATGTGTATAGAGACATGAATATTATTTAAAATCATTGACAAAAAAAGAAAAATCTGCAATTTGTTTACAAATTATGGGGTATTGGTAAAATAATATTGGGTACACTTTATATAAATAATTACTTTCTGACTGAAGAGAGGGTAAAATCTGGCCTTCATAAAAACACCTTCATTTCAATCTTATTTCTCTAAGATTAGGAAAATATTACCAATACCTTAATATATAATGAATATCCAAAGGTGGATAAAATTTATTAATGTTATTGATATAGGGATAATAATATTTCATCAATAGGATGTATAAACATAAACAATCTAATAAAATTGAAGGGATTTTTCAAATATACTATTAACGCTTTGTAAAATGGGATCATTTCCTACATGTAAGAAATAAAAATTGCATAATTCTTGTAATATCATGAAAATAATTTTCATTATTACATATCATGAAAAGTTTATGTATATAATACTCAAATTTAATTTAGATTCATTACAAAACATGAGTCTCAAACAATGAATATTGAAACAATACTATTTTACTAATTTGCTAAATTTGGAAATTTTAACCACATGTATTAATGCTCATAAAACTGTATATAAATACACACATATTCATATATAATAAACATTAATTACACCCATAGGTATTAAAACCACTAAAAAATCAAGTTATATTGAATAAAGCATGTGTATGAAGGGAATGAAATGTGAGATGAAATCCACATACCTAGTTACAAGAATCTTAACATATTTAGTAAAGAAATATGTATAATTAATTTAAATTTATAATAAATATAAAAATTACCATAATAATTCTTATTATACTATATATTGGTTTATTATTCCATTATATTATATACTTTTTAACAATTCTGTGTTATGATTTCACTTCTGATAAAATCTTCTTTCTTTATCAAATGTGTCGTATTTTGTTATATAATTGTTCCACATATTATTATAATGATTTGTAGAATATAAATGAAAATTTAAATATAATTTCCATTCCATTAATATATATTAAAATAATCCATAGGACATATATATGTTTAATGGTATAAAACATTCATGGGGATGGGAAGTCATACGTAATCATTAATTCTAGTTACATTTTATTTTCATTTTGATGGAATCAATGAAAAAGAAATATTTGTATATATAATTATATATATAAATATTAAATTAAATTTATTATATAATATATTTAATATATATTAACTAAATTAAACCTTAATTTATTCCATGTCGTGTATAAATGAATCACATGGCATGGAGGGGGTGGTGGTCCGCACTTCATCAAAAAAACTATTATATTATCACATCATAAAATGTATAAAGATATATTTTGACAAAAGAATTAATGAATAATAAATAAATAATAAATATATCATATTACGAATATAATAATATTTTTCATCATAATATCCATCCAGAGAGGCAGTCGAGGAAAAATGAACAATCATCATTTGGTGAGGAGCTAATTCTCCATGCACAAAAATAGTATGTTTGATAATCATCAGATGGAGGTGTGTGTTATTGAATGTAAAATACCTATCATAAAAAATTTCTAGTATATTTTAGATACACATTTTTTATAGTATAATTTAATAAATATATTTTAGGTGGTGGAAAACGAAAAAAAAATTGAGGATTTTGAGCAAAGATGTTACCTCTTAATTGGGTAAATCCTTTTGGATTATTATAAAAGGATTCCATGGAATGATTTATTTTGAAAGGTATGATTCATGGGATAAGGGAGTAATATTGGTATATATACTAGGTTTATGTTGGAAGAACATATGTTATTTGATAGGTTCAAAGAGGAAAGAGAGGTGGAGACCTTTTTTGTTGAATGGAAATGAGACACATGGAAATTTTTATAACAAGTGAGGTTTACCCACATTTTATCCTAAAAAAACTCTTAACTACAATAAAATATAAATAATTTAAGATTTATTGTTTATTAATAGATATCCAATGGCTGTTTGACGTTTGTATAATTAGTTTTGCGTCTTCTATTTATGTTCATTCTATATATAAGTTTAATATTAACTTTATTGATGTAATTAATTTTAATTAATTTAACTAATAGTTATTATAAAGAACATTCATGAAATTTTTATAAATTATAATTTATGCGGGTTAAAAATTTGAAATACATTTTTTCAAATTATAATTAAATAAGTATGACTTAATTAATTTAAAATTAAATCAGCTGGTGGGAAGACACCGTGTGTTTTTGATGAAAAAATATCCCAATATTTTTTTTAGTTTTGAAGACTAATTTCATTAAAAATAGATTCCAATAACCTATGTTAGATTAATTGATAAATAGTTTGTCCGATTAATCTTTTAAAACTACTTGAAATCAAATTTAGCTTTATGAATAAATTATATGAAAAATATGTTTTTAATTAATGTCATATATTTTAAACAAATCATCCATAAATATTGCTTCTCTAACAAATGCCAAATGTCATCCAACTCGAATTTTAAAATTATAAATCAAAAAATAATATTTGATTTATCAAATTATGTTTCTAAATGTGTTAAAAAATAATTTTAAAATTTTTCTCAATAGTACATTAAAACAGAATTAATTTTAGAAAACAATATTTTGTAAAGATATAACGACTCTTTAAAAATTATATCTTTAATCATAAATTTGTTTATTTATATAAATCATTTAAAAAATATTTAAAATGTTGTCATAAATATTTATAATATTATTTTAAATTAATAGAATATAATTATTTAATTTGAAGAATTATATTAATAAAATAATTTTCTATAAACTCAGTGTTGCATGTAATGTATACCTAGTCGGTGTTCCTTGTTGTGTAAGCTATGTTAGTGTTTCATGTTGCCTAATACATGTATCATGTTAAAAATCGAATTTTTTGTGATGCTAATGTTATTGTGTTATATAGTACACTAATAGCATGTTTTTGTATATAAGAAAACCAAACATACTTCATTAACGTAAATAAACTATTTCCATTGAAAAATAAAATGAAAAATATCGTAATGGATAAAAAATTCGATAAAAAATTCAAAAGATCTTTCATTGTTACATTGTACACCATTTAAATGAATTTCTCTATTGATATTAGTCATTGTTTCAATGGATTATTAGTTTAAATTTTCATTCAAAGAAACACCCATCATAAAAATGGTTAGTATAACATTCCTAAAATGGGAAAGGTTGGAATAACAACTGTTAAGCTAAGATAAATATAAATACATTTTATATTTGGATAACATTTTTTTGTACACAATATTCAACATGAAGGGAAATAAAATATGTTTATAAGGAGTTATTGAGGTTATCATTCACAAACAAGTGAATTAATAATTAAAATTTTAGGGCCTCAGCAGCATAAATCATTGATGACTTATAAGGGCATCAGTTTGATAGAAAATAAGGAATCATGACACCATTTTTTTGAATTATATATTCTCTAAGTAATTCATTTATTTTACAATGATATAATTATGTATAATTTCATTATATATTTCTGTATTCAAATTTTCACTCTTTGGTTGTGTTTTTATATATTTCTAATTTATCCATTACTTCAAGAAATAGATGTCTGTAAATTAACATTGATTCCTAGAGCAGTAAAATATTATTTTATTAGATATTATGGCCCATAAAATATTGAAAATTATTACTAATTATCTATATAAATTATTCAAAATATATATGATAAATACATTAATATGTAAACAGAATGATTAAAAATATTATTTCATCATAAATAATAATTCATAAAAAATAATTATACATTAACAAAGACATTGCATTGGCCAAAGTTTGGTGTGAAAACCTTTTGAACTACATTTTATTTGATAAAGAAAAACCATCTTGTGGGACTTGTAGGGGTTTCCCCCAACATAAACGATGTCTTATTCAAAAACAAAACTAATATAATTTATAATAATTGATGGTAATCATTGAAATAAGGATAATTACTAAATTTCAGTTTAACCAATATTTTCAATACAAACACAATACATAAGTACTTACTCCAATGAGTATGCCAAATATTCATGAATGGGTAACCGTATTACCCCTATAAATGATAAAAATGAAAAAAATTGTAAATTAATTCAATAAATATGCTTAAAAGTGATCCATATATATCATAATGTCGAACATGGTTGTAACATTACAAACATGTGAATACCCTCATTGTAAGTTCTTGTGAAACATGGTAACAACATGAATTAACCTAAATAGTTTTGGAAAACATTCATGTTTTATTATTCCATATACTACTGGATTTATTCATTAAATACATGAATTTAAAAACATCATCCATGTTATCGTGAACTAGATTTAAACATGTACTTAATTTATTCCAACAGAACTAGAAAAATTGAATTTACTTTCACATATCAAAATATCATTATGAAAAAAAATTATCATAAAATTAGGTTAATATTACAGTTTTTCATTCCCTTATTATTTCTTTTCTATCTAAATTACAATTCCATTATATATCATTTCTATTCAATCAGATCTATTTGAAGTATTCTTGTAAAACCATAGAGAAAAATATTAAATGAAAAATCATAATATATTTCACCATTAATATAAAATAATTCTTGAATCCTAATATATAAAAATATTTACTATTCCAATTCATCATTAAGAGATTAATAAGACTACCTCATCATATTTTAAAATACCTCTATTAATTCCCATTTAATTTGGAGTCTCATCAGCATTAGCAATATATCCATTACTCATACCACCTTGTTGATCTTATTTAGTAGAATTCCTCTTTAACATTGAGTTTTATAATTACAATTTATTAAACACTTAAAACCCTTACTCTATTATGATTTCATAGGGAGGATTATATTATCATCCATTTTGTTAACTAAAATCAACATTTCTCCAACACAATAAATTACATTGTGTCCATTGTTTCCTGATTAAAAATAAATTATTTTTCCTCTAATAAATTTAAATTTTTGATACCATCCATATTTCATACACAATGGTAGCCAAGTATTTTTTTATCCACCATGCTCTCCATTACCCAAACTCTCAGTGAACTCCTTTATATTCCATGGGGAGTCTGAGTGTTGGTTAAGGTACATGTTTTTAATTATGATTTCTTGTTAAAATATAATTAACCATTATCCATGAATAATTAACTCTAGATGTCATTCCTCATGACAGATCATCTTAAAATAATCCATCACATTCACGTCTAATCTAGTTCCTTCTTAATCTCACCAATGACTAAATACAAAATCATAGTGTGAACGTCACTAATCATATCAAATAACCACAAAATAATTAAATGAATTACAAATATGATGTTTAAATAATGATACCTTCCCTAATCAATAAATCTCAAGGTTCATCATTTGTTATTAATTTATGAAATTTATTTAAATCATTTTCTATGGTTCATGAATAGTTTTGGAATTCCCAAATCATAGAACTGTGGATTTTTAATCCTGGTGTGCAAAATGGCCCATTATCATGTACCATATTACACTAAGCCATGCCCAGAACATCCTGTAATTACTGTTACTCCAATTCACATCAATCCTGGACAGACATCCTTTTATAGTATATAGAAATGGATTTATTTCTAGGATTACACTCACAATATAATTTACTAAAATTGAGGAAATTTTGTTTTCCCTTTATGAACACAGATACTTATCCATAGACATTTTCATAGGGTTCTCACTATGGTTTTAACATCCTTGATTCTAAATTCTAACCAAACCATTTCCATGATAGAAACTATAGAGAACCTATATTCTAAAAATATATGTTACATAACATTTTTAGAATAAAAAAACATTATACAAATATATTCCCAATGGATGTACATGTTGTTATTTATTATAAACATGGAAAACAAAAACAATGGTATATAAATTATTACATTATATTCCACTAGGTTATTGTTAACTATCACCCTTATTAGACAAGTTTAACATAATACATATCATCATAACATGGGGAAGGAAATGTACAAATGGGTGATCTCAATATCTCAGTAAGTTTAATGTGGGAGATTTGATTCAATAATCATATGAAAAAGGGTATAAAAAAATTATCATTAAAATTGAAGAACACACCCTAAATATAAATGATCATTTACATAAATCATAGAAAAAATCTTAAACGTTCAGAAGGCATGATTTATGTGGAAATAATGAACATATACCATGAAAAAATTACCTAATAGAAAAAAATGGAATTTTGGATAACACATAATTATGTAATAATTATTTACTTTGTTTTTGAGCCATTACATCCAAGGTAATCATGATAGAAAATGACCTTTACTCAACAAGTTTCACAACCTGTTATGGACCTATATTATTGAATTGAGTTCACTATTTATTTTAGACCTTTAATATAGAGTTGTGTTAATTTCCCATTCCTACCATGTAATACTGAACTGATATCATTTCCCATTTTATTCCTATAATAATGAATGAAGTTCATTTCTCATCCCATCAGTGTCTATCACATGAGATATAAAACATTGAACAATGTATTAGATGAAGATATATGACTAATATATTTCATAATTAAATCATAAAAACAAGTTCCACAAAATCATAAATAATCATATCATAACCCATGAAATGAAATTTTTATTATAAAAATTTAAACATTTCATCACATGTAAAAAACAATCAAGTTTCCCAAACATTTCATCAAAATAATAACCCCTAAATGAGAAATGAAATTTTATAAACATATATTCTAGGAAGGAGAAACATGTTTAATAAAAATATAGATATTAAGCATAACTCGTTCATAGAATAAATGTAATTGAAATCATTAGATTGTTTACAATATGATCATGAGTAACATCAATGGATATAATCATAGAAAGAAAATTGCATTGAATAAACTTTCAAAAATATTCCTTCAATAAATTATCCATTCTAAGTTGGAAATTTATTTTTAAAATAAAAACCCATTAGAATATAATTTTAATATAAATTAAATTAATGTATTATATATATGATCTAAAATTATTTGGAAAATAATTTTCCTTGAATACCTATAATGTAATCGTCAAAAATATTTTGAAAAAATTTTCTTTTAAACCATATAAAGAGCCCTTGTAAATTATTAAAAATAATTTTTGCATTAAAACAAATGATTTAATCTTGAAAAAGTTATTTAAATACATTTTTTTGAAAATACATTGAATGAATTTAAATTGGTGTGGAAGAAATTTTTAAATAAATAAATCTTGAAAACATATTTAAAATATTAGAATCGATTTGAAAATAATATTCCATAAAATTTATTTTTTTAATATTAATTATTAAAAATATACCTTTTAGCAATGAAAATTATTGTTAAATATGATGATGGAGGGAAAATCCATTCATGGTATATAAGGTGAGGAGAAAAATCGTTCTCCAATGTAAAAAGTTTTAAAAAATGTTATTTCTGGGAATCAATAATAATATTCCTTTGAAATAATTCATTGAATCTAGAAAGGGTGAAATTTTTATATAAAATATTATATCATAATAGTACAATATTCATGGATTCAATTTTTAGAAAACATTTATTAATAACCAAGGGGAGGATAAAATCAGTTTTCTTAAAAACACTTTTATGACTATCCTATGTGTGAATATGTGGAAACATTGTAACAATACATTGATATATAATGAATATACCTATGTGGATATAAATTGTTAAGGTTCTTTAGATAAATATCTTACTATATCATCAATTGATGTTAAAAATAAATAATCTTGAAAAGTGATGTGATGGTTTTAATAAACTATTTTATGTTAGTAACATGGGATCTTAATCTCTATGTTAGAAAATGTAATTAATGGAAATATTAAATATCATATATATATTCATTATATTGCATATAAAATTTATAAATATAATCCTCATAAAGAAATCAGCTTCATAACCATACATGAGTCTAAGAGAAGGAAAAATAAGAAAAAACTATTTTTCTAATTTGGTAACAGTTCAAAATTGATCCCCATGAAACAATTTCCATATAATGGATATGTAAATACCAATAAATTTTCATATAATAGTAATTATTAAATCCATGGAAACTGAACACACAACAAAAAAAGTGTGTGTGATGAATAATGAATGTGTCTCTTGGATATAAAAAGTGTGATGAAATCCCATTAACATGTGTCTTGAATCTCATTGTTCTTGTAAAAAAATTGTGATTAATAAATATTATTTAATGATACATAGTTTAAAAAAAATATTAATTCTAATAAAATATCATGTTTCAATATGGCTTTATATTACCCCTTTGAAAAGAATTTTATTTTTTGGATTCACTTCGGGAAATATACACTTTGTTTATTATATGTCTTAATTTGTTAAATGTATGTAACTATAATTATAACATTATTTCTTGAATGTAAACAAGGATTTAAATATATATTTAAGTAATTAAATTTTTATCATAATATTCCATTGGATATATATGTATGAAATGGAATAAACCATTCATTCAGACGGTAAAGCTGTATGTACGAATGAACTATATTTCAGTTTCATTGTCTTGTGGATAGAAAAAAAAGTAAAAGAAAATTATGTATATATATATGTGAATATATAATATATATATATATATATCATTTATATATATATATTTATTATATAAAATATTTCATATATATACACTAAATCCATCCTTAATACATGCTATATGGTGTAGGAAATAATCACATTGTTTTGAGGGGTGGTGGCACACACTTTATCAATATAATTTATTGTATTAATACAAAATAGATCATATAGTGATATGTGTTATAAAATAATTATAGAAGCATAAAAACATCATTAAAGTAAAATATTGAATATATAAACATATTTTAAAACATAAATTCCACCATGATATGAGGTAAAGGAAAAATGAACGGTTGCCATTCGGTGAGGAGATAGTTTGAAAAACACATAAAAATATGATCATAAACTATTATATGGATGTTTGTGCATTTATAGGTTAAAAAAAATTCATAAAAACATACTAGGGATTCCCAGATACTTTTATTTATAAAATAATGGAATAAATATTTTGAAGGTGTGGAGAAGGAAAATAAATTAAAGGCTCTTGATCGAAGATGTTAAATCTTAATTGGGTAACTCATTTTGGATGGTAAAATTGGAATCCTTCATTTATTTTTATACACATAGAGTATTCAAGGAGAAATAGAGGGTTATGGGATGTGTATTGGTAATATCTCAACTAATAAAAAGTGGTTTGAGTGTTTTGATGTATAGCGAGATTTGGTGGCCTATAATAGTGAATATAATGGAAAAACATGGAATTGTTTAAAAAAATTTAGTTGTATCCGCATTTTACAAACAAAATTCCAACTAAACCAACCAAAATAAATAATCAAACATTAATTTAAAAATAATTTCTATCCAATGGGTGTTGGAAAATTACTTAAGTATTTTTAAGTAGTAAATTTTAATGCATGTCCATAGTTGATCTAATATTTACATGAATCTATGAAATTAATTTAAATTGTATTCACTATCTTTTGGTGAAAAACTAAGTGGAAAATATTATAAATTATTAATTATTTTAATTCAATATATGTAATTTTTTATTCCAAACTCTAATCTCATAATTTAAAGAGGAGAATTTAAAAATATTCCCACTAATGGGACGACACTATGGGATTATAATTTAAAACAATCATAACAGTTGCAAAGTGTTTATACCAAATTTCTAAGAAAAATTGACTCCAATGACTAGAAATATTTTAATTGATAAAAATAAAATCAAATTTATAGTATAATTTATAATTGTTAATGAATTAGATAAGATATATATTTTTTAAGATAAAAATTATATATTTTAAATATTTATCCCAAAATTGTTTATTGTCAGAAAATCCACAATATCTTCCCAATGAAAATTTGTAATTCTAAAAAAATGATTTATATTATCCAAAATTAAATTTATAATTGGGAATAAAATTAATCTTATTATTCATCATAGAAAGACATTATTAAAAGTTGATTTGATAATATAATAATTTTAAACATATAAAGACATTACAAAAAATATTACTTTTCATCATCATCATATTTTACTTAAATAAAATGATTATAAAATATATAAGAAAATTAGTTATTTCTATTCTTAAAAATAGGTTCAATGTTTTTATTATAATAATATCCTTTAAAACTATAAAAATAAATATAGATTTAATAGAAACATTGTGTGTCATGTAATGTATTCCAAGAAAATGTTTTGTGTTCCGAACTCCATGTTAGTATTATGTGTTTTATAATCTATGTGACAATATATCTTCTATTATTCATGTTGTTAGGAAGAAGTTATTTATTGTGTAGTGATCAATTAACAGAGTTTTGTGTATGATGTAAGCCAAAAATAATTCATTGATATATATATTTATCATTTTTTAGTTTTATGGGAAACTAATCAAATCAGATGGACTAAATATATTTGTAGATATAATTTCACAAAATCCCAGAGAGTTACACCTCTTTATTTAATATCATTATTATTTTATATTTGGATATACATTATGAAATTATTACTATACCCATTTACTTCCTTATGAAATTGTTTTATTTATTACCTAAGATTACTTATTTATATAGAAAATATATGCATGAACATGTTATGATGGGTTCACACATATAGAGATACAGTGCATTATGTAATGGTTTGTTCTGATGAGACGTTATGTATGGGATTAGAGAGTAAACATAATATAAAATAGCACTCGGTCCATGATGTTATATTGTATTGGCAGTTATCTTTCACTCATATTAATATCATTTTTTATGTTTCAACAAAATTCCTATTTTTACATGATTATATGTGTTCCTATTATACATGATATTCTTACATATGTTAATTCATGATACATTCCTTTTTTGTTATCATTTTATTCATTCCTCCTCGTATTCAATGATTAAATCCCACGTTTATTCCATTCAAATGAATTTTATCTCATCACGCTTGTATATGTATTTAGCATGTTATCTTATAAATTTAAAAGAGCTCAATGTGAGTTTTGAGATCTGTATAATTTTTAACAACAAGATGTATTATTATATTATCATGTTTTCAAATTGCATAACATGTCATTAAATTAACCAGTTGTTTTAGATCATTGGTTTTTAATTAATGGTAAATTATAACTAAAATCTTGTAATAATTTTGGAAAATGTTTTTGGAATCTATATTTGGTATAATCAGATGGCATAGTATTTCTAGAGTGCTAGGAATATGATGTTTATTGACAAACCTAACGATAATCCTATCACTAAGGATAACATAAATTGAATTATATATAATTATATGATAGAATATATAATTTTGTTATAAGTTCATCCTTCTATATTCATAGTGTTATTTTATATTCTAAATATATATGTATTCATGACCCCTAATTTAATATTTATTTTCTAATTAATGGATGAATATGGAGAATCCATGAAAATAAAATGTGATAGGGAATTTCATAATTTCTATAATGATATTCCAAACCTAATGGTAACAAGAGGTCAGAACATCAAAAAAGAGCACAACTATATCTAGTAATGAATAATAATCCGTGACATGTAGAACATTATCCTTCTACTAATAATGCTAATATTTTCCTAAAATTATTTATATAACAATTTTATCCTACCATTAATGATATTCGGATCCTATAATCGCAAAACAATGTATTATGTCCATTTGGAAGATATTATATATCCTCTAACGCTCATAAAGATAGGATTTCATGCTTGTAATGTATTATTTCTATAAAAAAGAAGATCAATGATGCAAATTAATGAAAAAAATAGGAAATTTATTCCATTTTAAAGAAGTAATCAACTGAATATTTTTTAATAATCATTCTCTCTAAACACTCTATTTCATGATGGAGATTGAGTTCCTCAGTCTAATGTATGATGAAGATGAGTACATAAGAGTGTATAGGTAAAAATTTTAAAGGCATTAATAGTAATCCTTTGGCCATTCCATTATCATCAAAAGAATAGTGGATCTCTTATTTAGTGGTTTAATATCGTGTCAATGATAAATTTGGATACATGAATCGTTACCATCTATGAAGAGATAATCCCTTTATTCCATTAGGTGGTGATGAAAATAAGAGAATATCTTTCATCTTAGGGGATCTGAGATATAAATTGGAATATTGAGTAAAAAATTGGAGGAAAATGATTAATCCCATAGAATAAATATAAACCAACATCCCATGTGTCCAGAAAATTGGATGAAGCATCATTGGAATTGTCTAAAGGGATATATCAGATTCCATAAATTTGGAACTGAGGGGCAACATGCTAGTCATTACTAAAGGTATATGAAGAATCGAACTAATTCTGAAGAATAATAGACAGTTTATAATAAGACATATCGTATATTTACATTTTTCTATTGTAAAAAACAAGTGAATTATGGGAGATAGTTTTGTAAGACAATTTTTGTATGATACAATCAATGAAAAAACTCTCTAAGTTAGTAATTAAGGTCATATTATATCATTAATTCTATTATGGATTACAAAAATGGTATAGTGATAGGAACACCCATTCTATTTCTATAGTAGTTGAAATACAATTTTATTTTGGTTCTATTATTTCTGTCATATCTAGAAATATTTGAAGTGATATTCAAACACTATCTCAAAAAAAGGTTGTTATCTATATATGAGAATGAATAATGGGGAAATTATTGCATTTAGAGTATATAAATTCTTCGTTGTCAATATTTTAGGATTTAAACTCCCATAAAATAAAATCTTACTAATTTTTGTGGACTTTAAGACTATATTGGGAATGTATTGGCTATAATTATATAAATATATCATCGGTTTTCAGGAGAGGGGGATGCTCCTTCACATCCTGGGGAATTTTCAAATTCAGTAAAATTATATGTAAGATGATGAATATCTTTCATAATAAACATATCAAATGACTGTATTATTGAATCGTGGTAAATAATATTTTTCTAAAATTACTGAAAAAAATTTGATGATCATGATACAAGACATGACAATAGTAAGAGTCAATACTGATTTAAACCCTAAAAACAAACTAATATTCCTCTTAACAATGATTTTTAATTATCAATGGTACATATAAATATATTTATAATCTTATGAAATACTATATATTGGATATACACTATTGAGTTGAAAAAATTGAATTAGTTGTTATAAGAGAATTTGGACAAGGGTTTCACACACCTGACTGCTTCACTATTGGATTCACTGGTACTCTTCATGAAGAATAAGGGCATATCAATGATCCTATATATTGATTATCCAGGGAAATAAAAAATAAAAATAAACATCATATATCCCCTACCATGGAAATATGACTTGTTCGTTCTATTGTCTAGTGCATAGTATTTCTTTAATATGGTCCTTTGGTAGGGATGGCACCAATTAAATGTGATGAAAATATATATTCCAAAGACAACCTTTAGAATGATTTACGTATAATAATATTTCATCAATACTACCATTAGAGTAACTAATTCAATATAATAATTCTTGAATATAATGAATAATGACTTTATGGAATAACTCAACAAAATCTAGGAAGTCTTTAAAAAGAATATTCTGATTTCATCAAAGTGGATGGTTGGGCATGAAACAGAATTGAATATTGTGATAAAGCAATTTAAAATGGGGAAACTATATTAAATTCACCTTTAATGTGCGTTCTGTATAGAGTATATATTATTTTGGGTCATGTTATCACAAATAAAGGGTTATTTATGGACCATTTTCAAATAGTGTAAATTAATGAATATTATAAAGCAATATCTATAATGGAGATGTATAGTTTCATTGGTTATAAATATGGGTCATATTTGATTTTTTATTAAATTAATATGATTATCAAACCCACTAACCACAACAACTATAAAAATATTAATTTCTCTTCGTACCAGTTAATTTGAATATTTATTGTAATATTTGAAAAATATGTTTTTTACTACACTAGTACATAGACTATCCACATGTGGGTAACACTTTGTGGGATATAGTGATGCCTAAAATAATGTACTATAATTTTAAATGATATAAAATTATAATGTATCAACCTACAAATCTATGTAAATGAAAATTAATGAGAAATAATATCACATACATGATATAAATGGAGAAGTGTGTTATATATAATGACCAAAAGATCCAAAAATATATATTCACATAGGTGTTGAATAATTTTATCAATAGAATATGATTATAGATTATTAAATAATATGACTACCTAATCCTCTATCATGTTGGTAAAGAAAATAAAGTGGAATATTCTTTATGGATAAAGGATCCTACAACATTGTGAATGATTACATCAACAAAGGATATAATCTTATTTGATACGGAAAGGACTTACATGGGAAATAAAATAGAAATGAAATAATTATTCCATTATAGATAATATTCTAAAACCATCCATTATATAGAAATTTATTATACATAAATGATATTATCATGAAATTTTAATGAAGGATGAATATATTAGAAATGGGAAGTCCAAAGAGATTCAAATTTACAAGGAATGAAATGTATTATATGGGTTATGACTATGGGTACCATAAAATCCTTAGATAAAGAGCCTGTTTTTGAGTTATTATCATATATAGACCCTCTTTAACTACAAATAGTGTAAAAAGATATATCTAGATATTAGAGAGAATATTTGGTGAGGTATTATGAAAAAAGAGATCAAAGGTTATACATCAATGTGAATTCCATGTTAGAAAGTGAAGGATTATTGTAATATTTATTAGGGGATGATGATTCCATTACCTATACCAAAATGTAAATGTGAATATATCACCATTTACATGGTCATAACTCTTATAAAGACATTTAGAGCATATAGATACATATGATTTGTGGTTTATTATCTTAAAAATATAGTTCAATTTATAAAAATTCAGGAAAAATTATCACTCGATAGATATGAAAATACATACATAATAAATGTTTTAGGGAATTATGAATTACCATTACCAATTTCATCTGATCGAGATATATGATTTTCTCAATGTTTTGGAAATATATCCAACATTTGTGAAAAACATAGCAAAAAATTAGCACATATTTTCTTCCATAAGTTGATAGCTTGTTTAAGAGGTCAATTTAGACACTTCATGCCATGTGGATAGAATGCTAAATGGGATTTAAATTTTTTTTAGATCATCATATTACAAATTTCAAGTTATCATAAAATGTTACCTTCCAATAATCAATCCAATGAGGTCTATATGAAGTTCTTTAATGGATTATATCTATAGCACTGTCAGTCGGGGATGATGTTGTAGAATTCTACCAAATATAAAATAAAATGGTGAAGGAAATGATAGAAAAAGTTGAGTTTACAATGGAAAATTATTTCCCATTCTAGGAGTAGTTGGGGAATATCTTGTACTGTAGAGATTCTTTTCTATACGTAAATATCACTCACATACTCAAAGTGCTATTGAGAAACCACATATATGAAGTGGACACATTGGAATAAGAGGATGTAATGATAGATACATACCCCACCTTCATTCATGGTATAGTATATATTGAATATTTTGGAATGAAATTCCATATGATAAGAAGATTGTAAAAAACCATTAATTTTTAATGAAATATTACTCTTTAAATAATTTGTTTGATTAGTATGTTGTGTTGAACAAAACAGTGAGTTTTAATAAATGATTGTATACGATGGTAGTACTATTATTCCAACATGGTCATTTTAAAATAGATATTACACTATATGGTATGAATAATAATTACTACATTATGATATATATTTAATAATTTTTTAGGAAATAAATCATTAATATATTTTAATGTAATTTTATTAATAAATAAATTTTTTCCGAAAACATTATTTTATTTCTTTTAAAGAGATAATATTTTTAATTTATTTGGTGTATTCTAAAAAAATAATCTGTCAAAATGAACATCATTTTTTAATTCATCGGGTTAAAAATATATTCAAATTAATTTATGATAAATTTGTAAAATGACTATGGTTTTATTAAATATTGAAAACAACCCATTTACAATTATATGTGAGTTTTATTTTAAAATGATGAAAATGAAATGTTTAATTTTTTTTAATTTTAATAAAAAATTAGTCCCATTTATAATTAATATTATAATTTATTCATATATATTAATTTTATACATGAATTATGTACAACTACAATTTTAATCCAAATGGTATTTTAATGAGAAATTATATTCAATGCCTTTTCTAGGTTTATTTCTAAATTATATTCAACAACATATTCATTTTGAATATTGAAATATTTTTTACATATTTTTAATCTGGATGTATAAGCTTTAAAAATATATTGATTTTATTTTTTGGTTTATATGACTAGTAGTATTAGAAATTTTTGTTACAATTACAAATGGAAAATAAGTTAATTAAGGATAACATATATTATAAGGATTCTAAAATGAATAAATAATTTCCCCATATTTTAATTTATGAGTATTTTTTTTGACTAGAATCTTCAATTTATAATTTTTTTCTTATTTTTTTGCGTTAATTGGTTGAAAATACTTCCCATATAGTCTTTTAATTTTGAAAAAGTATAAAATTCCACACTATTGATTTTAATAAATGTAAATATTTTAATATACACATAACATTATGATATGTCAAACAATAAATAGTTTTTTAAAATATTAATGATTTATCTTCATCATGGTAATTTAATTTTAATTTTTTTATGATATTATTAATGATAATTCTTTGACAATGATTTTTAGGTAATTATTAAATAAATTAAAAAATCAATTAAAAAAATTTAAAAAAAAATTATTTTAGATATTCTAGGTTATAAAAGAATTATATTCATTTATATTACATGTTTTTATATATTAAATACATTTTTAATATTTTAATAATTGTTCTAATGTTTTTGAAATATAAGTGATGAATTTTTTGAAAATTGATACTAATGACATTTCACGAATATAATATAAAATTAATTTTTTGGAAAAATATAAAAAAATTATATATAAAATAGGGAAATATATGGTGTTCAATATAATATATTATCTATTTATCACCCATTTGAAGAATTTATATATAAAAAGAATTTTTATAATTTAATTTATGACAAATTCAAAAACACCCACTCCTCCAATTTTAAATAGTACTCAGTCTCCTCAAAACATTAAAAACAATGAATCATTCAAAATATATACAATAATATCTCATCCCTACTCTATACACTTCTATTTCCTATTGGTCTCATGAAAATAACAATTACACGTTCATTAAGGGTCCCTTGAAATAGGTGATATTCAAGTGATATCATTCTCAATATACATGAATTGATTCATTTTCCTCTTTCAACTTATCCTCACTACTTTCATCCATAAATTAATATGTAAATATAGTATCATGTATATTAAATAAATATATTTTATAATAGAATATTTTATATCTAACTTTCATTCTTACATCCACTTATTCAAATAAAGGGCACCATTTTCCATATTAAACCAGCTAATTATCTTAGTGGATAATTTGTGTTTGTTTTCTATTACAACAAAAACATAGGTCATAAAAATATTATTATTGTTAAATAAGATTTTATTATATATAAAACAAATTATTTCATGTAAATTAACTAATATATATATAATAATGTTAATTAAACTATTTTGTGATGGTTAAAAAAATTACAAAGATAAATGAACCTGTAAAATTTTGGTATTATCTAATGAATCATCTTTATTTTAGATAAAAATGAAATGAGCGGAAATTTTAAATTATTATTGTGTTTTAATATAATTTCATAGCACTATTAAATTATAATTTAAATTCCTAAAGAACATAAATTATTATAATCTATTGAAACAACTATGAAAACATAAAACAAACACTCTAAGAAAGATGGAATTGAGAATTATAACTAATCAAATTGGCCATAAATTTACATAAAAATTTATAATAAAAAAATAATGTCTAATTGATATCTAGATTATGAAATTATTTAATATCATTTTACTATCCAATAGATTTAGTTTGATTTATCAACACATTCAAACATAAAGTAATGGATTTATCCAACGATCTATATTTTTATTGACATTCAATTTATTTCTCTTTTACCCTACATATATATTAATTATTATTTTATAATTTGTCTATATTATATTTTTATCAACCAAAAATATTTATTATACTTAATTAATATTTATTTTACTATTAAATAAATGTTTGGAATGGTTAACTTCTCAATTACTCTCGATATGAAAACAAAAATAAATAAAACTTTCTTATTTCTCATACATTTTAATGGAAACTCCCTAATACATTCATAGGATCCAATATTTTCATAAAAACTATTATCTTATCATGAGAAACCTTTTTAGATCATTTATATTTTTAATCAATCAATTACTTCTTTATTATTGTTAATTACTCTTTACTCTTTTATCAAAAATTGCATATATATGGAACATTTCTAATGTTACATAACAATTATTTTTCATGTATTCGATGTAGATAGTAGTATTTATTATGTATATATTATTATTTTGAACTTTTTAATGACCATTTATGATTAAAATCCATTATTTCATAGATATTATTTTCTTAACCCATTTTGTAATCATTTTGACATGATTACGATTCTTATTACCTTCTATTAGAAACCCATATGTTTATTCATTTTGTTGGATTACTTATGTGGAAAACATAATAATTGAAATATTTTGATGGGTGGACCCAAATATAACTCCGATGAATTGGTTAATTATATCGTCTTATTATAACTTCTTATGGGATTAGGGAGTAGTCCCCTTCTATTATGGGACCCTATCCACAATGTCATATAGTCTTTGAAATTATCCTTGACTCATGTTTATGTCATGTTATATGTTTTTTCCATTTTCATCTTTTACAAGAAATTATTAATCCATGATCTAAAATATATTATTTTCATATGATTAGTCAACATACATGAAATTTATGTTATTATTTTATGCCATATAACACATTTTTATACAGTAATCCCATGTTTATTCAAATATTAGGATTTTTACCACATCCATTTTTTCAATGCATTCCTCTGGATCCCTAATGTAGTTTTAGGAGAAAAAAGTGAAGATATAAGATAATAATTAATATGAATAAAGTTATGGTTTAGTTTAGTTTCGTGTTTTCTACTTATGTACCTAGTTCTAAAAAGAAACATAACATTTCGATCCCTGGACTACATGTAATTGTTAATTATGTCAAAAATCATGTAACATTATTTGTAAATTTATTAGGTCACTGTAGTTGGTATCTGATGGTTGGATATATATTTTTGGGGTTTCTAATACAAAAAATTAGTTATAACCATAGGGATAATTCTATCACCATGGATATCTATGATATAAACATAGGGAATCCAAATTTATGATAAAATTTATATTTATATGATTATCTATTTATGTTCATAGTTTCCTTTATAAATTCCAATAATATATATATTCATTTCCCCATATTTTATTTATCTATTCTAGTTATGGGTGGAAAATTAGAGAACCCATTTCAATAACAAATGTCATAAGAAATGTGATGATTTCAGTAATGAGATACCAAACCTATTAGAAATGGGACCTCAAAACTCTTTTATTATAGGGGGTCAACTGGATCCAGTTATTTAGAATAATTTGAATCATATTGAATTCAATCATTCTATTATGGAATATAATTATTCATATGAATCCATTATATGAAAAAGTCATCCTATATTTAAATACGTTCTTGTCCTCTCATCATTTAAAGATAGATTAAATCCATTGAGAAGATATTGGTTGTCCTCCATTAAACATAATAACAGAAATCCATGTTTTTCATGTATCATTTGGAGGGGGAATATATATTTTTTTAAAATTTATCAATAAAATAATGAGTAATGAGTAAATTTAACCCATGAAATTTGACGGATTTAGTAAAATATTTTTAATAAATACATTCTCAGAAATATCCATCTTATGATGTAGAGGGATTTATTTTAACAGAGGAAACATGATGGAGATTCAATCAAAGCATATGATTACAATATTAAACGTTATCTATGATATTCCTATATCTAAATCATGTGCACTGAAAGTACGATGGATCACTAATTTATGAGATTTAATGTATTTCTAACTAAGTCATTGGCTATTATATACATTGAAAGTTATGAGGAGACTATCAAATTTTCCATTGAGGATGACATGGTTATTAGATAATATCAGTGGTGTCTTAGTATTCATGTAAAAAAATATACAGATAATATGGATGGTTCAACCAATAAATCAAATAAAGGAATATACCATATATCTTACAGGTAAAAAGTGTTGGAAAAATTATTAGAACTGTAGAGAGGTCTCCAATTGATTCCTCCAATAAGGTAGAGTGGGGAATCAAGGTAACAAATTTTGAATGAATTTAATGAATCAAAAAAATTGTAATTATATGTAAAGATTTTTATTTACATGAGTCCGTTATTAAGTGTTTCAACAAAAAACACATGGTCATTATGCAAACCAAATCCCTATAGAAATGGTTTTCAGTGAAATTCAGAAAAAATTTCCCTCAATGTTGCAAGGAAGGGAATATGTTACAACTACTATATAGGTGTGTCCTATAAATAATGTAGTGATAGGTTCAGTGGTTATTCATTTGAGAATTCTGAATGTATTATTTGATTCTAGTTGTACACACTATTTCTTGTCAATAATTTTTAGTAGATCTATTAGAACAACACCTCATGATATGGATGTTGAGTTATCTATGGGAATAACTAATCTGGAAATTATTGTGTCCAATGTATATAACTCCTCCCAATACACGTTTTTTGAACTGAACATCCCAAAAAATACCCACTTCCATCCATTGGAGGACACTGATATAAAATTTTTCATATATCAAATATTTGTATACAATACAAACATTAAATTTGGGGAGAGATAAATCATCCATAATATCCTTGGGCATCCACATAACCTATAAACGTTTTAAAATGAATATCATTTATAATCGTCAACTCATTTTTGGGTTCTAAATCTTTATTATATATAATATCTAGCTAAAATCATTGGGAAAATATGAGGATCATTCATGATGACATGCCTATGGTAATGTACTACACTTAAGTGTTCCTTGAAGAATTTCCTAGGCTTCATCTTGAACTACTATCTGAATTTTGAATTAAACATGTACATAGTTTTCTACACATATCAATAAGTAATTATATGATGTAAAAATTTTATTTATTGACTTGATGAAGCTTTTAAAAGAAAATACGGATAAGGGTTTCATATGACTTAGTTCATCACAATGGGGTGTGTTGATTATATTCGATAAGAAGAATAATAGATCAACGAGGCTATTCATTTATTATCACGATCTTAACATAGTCATGGTAAAGGACATGTATCCATTACATTGGATATATGACTCTTTCGATCTACTATGTTGGGACATGTATTTCACTATTACGGACCTTTGGTCTAGATATCACAAAATAATGTTGAGGAAGGAAGATATTCTCAAGGATGAAATTAAAATGTGGTATGGATGCTCTATGTTCAAAGTGATTACCTTCATACTCACTAATACTCTAATCATTATTAATAAACATAATGAACAATGTCTTTAGAAATTAACTTCATAATTTTTTTGTTGTCTTTATAGATGATATTATGATATACTTCAAAATTATGAAAGAGCATGAAGATCATTTAAATACTATGATAATGACATTATTATATAAAACAATATATTATAATTATAAATAATGATTTAAATGTATAGAGAAATTATTAATTTTGGGGAATGTAATCACCAAAAAGGGTTTTATGTGGATGATTATATGATAAAGGCAATTGATGAATAGAATAGAACAACATCATTAATGGAGATCCTTTTATTAGGTGGTGTACTAGAGTATTAATAATGATTATTGAGGAACATATTATTATTCTATAACACACTATCCAAATATATCTTAGAGGGAATTAGTTTGTTATATACCAGTGAATTTGATGATTTCATTGAAGAGTATAAAAAGTTAATTATCACAACACCGGTACTAATTGTACCCCATAAGGGGAACTATTTGTGGAATGACTTTTTGTATCAATTAATGTATTTGGATGTTCATTATTTAATAATGATAATTTAATAACCCAAAACACATGGAAAATTAATGTTCATGAAAAAATATCCCATGTATGATATATATTTGGTGTATGTTACCTACGGTTTGATAACCTAGAAGCAATACCTTTATAAGGAGAAGTGTGAAATAAATAATGATCACAAGAACCTCAATTTATATATTTACATAAAATAATATTAATATGTTATAGAAAAGATAGCTAGATCGACTCATGTATGATGAATGATCAATGCACGTCCATCCTAATAAAGGATATAAATTTTTAGATTCCCAAAGTGTAAAGAATATTTAATCTTTACCAATGATTATAACTAAAAAGCATTTAATCCTGATAGACATACAATGGATTTAAATTGGTATTATAGATGAAGGATGGACATATTCCCACTTGAAATGGACTTCCCGGCCATCCCTTATGGAGTAGATAAATGACGGTCAAAGAACTAATGGGGAAATTTAGAAGTAGGTGGAATATATTACGTATTAAATATCTATAATGATAAGTATAAATGAACATAGATTCATGATATTTTAATTATAATTGTGTGTACCATAATAACCTAATATAAATTTATATATTTTGAATGGAACACATAGCTCCACCATGTTCGTAATCCTAAGAAGCACCAATATTAAGTGATATATCCAAGAGAATTATTTTTTAGGGTAATTTAGAGAATAATATCAATGAATATACATAATAAATACTGGTATGTAAGGAAGTGAATACAAAAAGAAAAATTTATAAAGGGATGGAGATACTATTACCTAATACGCGATATAGAAGGATAAACAAAACCATTTACTTCATTACTAGGCATATGGATACATGCAAAGAATTAAATTTCATAGGGGTTGTTGTGGTTCATCTTACCTAGATATCTCATATTATTAAAATTTTAGAGGAATTAGCACTCAATCAAATTTCATGGATTTATACCATGTAAGATGTGTGCCTATATGGAGTAAAAATATTTATTATATATGGTCATGATCAGAGATTTACCTATATGTTATTTAAAATCCGCCAATATTCCATGATCATTGGGTTGAACATGAGTATGATTTTTCACCCTCAGACTGATGTCTAATCTAAAAAGAACATTTAGTCACAAGAATAAATGTTCATAGTGTTACTCCTCAACCCCAAAATCCTATAGATGGTGAATTATTTTAATACATTTTCATGATTATATTGACTTAAATCCTAATGGATCGATATGTTATGAAATATTGGAAAACTAGATAATATTCCTGATATCCATAATACATTGTCATAAAACAAAACAAGGAAGAATATATAAATAAATAATCTCCTTCCTTGAAAGCAAATAATTTTTTTAATTCCTCATATCGTGATGAAATGAAAAATAGGAAATGAGTGTACTCAAATTCTTAGTAACGGTATATAATAAATAATAAGTATAAATAACATGTCATGATGAATAAATAAAATTTCACAAGACATTAAAACAAAATCATTACAACAATATGGAAGGAACAAAAGCTAAATGAATAAATCCACATATATGATAATAGAAAACATTACCATGGATATTACACTGGTCAAAAAATGAAAATATTTTTCAATTAAAAAAATTATAATGATGGAATTTATATGCTGGACATCATAAAACTATTATAGAGGCCTCATCCAAGACTTCTAAAAATACTTGTGTAAGACCTCATCCAAAACTCATTTTGAATTTGTCTTAGGAGACCTACCAATGAATCAAGGGGATACAACTAGCCCGACACATAACATTATAATTCCAATACATTCCTCATATGTGTAATAAAATTTGTCTATAAATAAATGTGTCATATTCAAAATCAAAATATTTCCATCATAATAATATGTGAAAACATTCTAACTAAAAAATTGACATATTTTTTACAAAATTTTTCATTAAACATTCTTATGTGTCTGATACCACTTTGAAACATTTAATCAATAATTACATAAATTATAATAAGAATAATAATAATAATTCCATGATATATCATAGGGAATTATGTACACCACAAGAACAAAATAAGTGGTGAACAAGTCACGTATGTTCATGAAGTAAAAGTTAGATGAGAAATACAATTTTTAATTTGGAAAGAAGAGTTATTTTTGAAAATAATTTATATTATTCATAAAATAATTTTGTATAAATTTATATCCCATGAATGAAAATGGAAGGATTTTGGAGTTATATCTAAGGCATTAATATTGTCACATTGAAGTTGAATCGTGTAACAGAGTTGTTTTTAGGAAGCTATATAAATAAAACATTTTTTCACGGTGTAAGAGACATATTTAAGTGATTCTAAAGAAGAAAGGCATGTTATTTTTTTCAGAAATTAGTAAATGAAACAACATATATTAAACGATTTTTTTTCATTTATGGAATAAAATATTGGATTAAAACATTTTATATAGTACACATTAAGGATGATAAAATTTTGAGATGTTTCCCAGAATCATGATTGTTTATCAAGATGAATTATGAAGGGAGCTACTTCAAAATATATATTCCCCATAAGAGAAAGATGAAAGAATTAGAATTTATGATTTTGGTCTATATAAATAGAATATAGAATATTGAAACAAAAAATAAATAATCGTTTCCATTGTGTAAGGAAGGTGAAGGAATAACCGAAAAGAAAAATTATGGATTTTGTGGAATCCCTCACCACATTTTAATCAACCAAATCATATGGCATAAAAAATAGTAATAAAAAAATTATACATTGAAACATGATAAGAAATATATTAATGTGATTACACAATAATGGTATGTATACATACACCACCCATTATAAATAGAGGTGAGTAAGGAATATCTCACCAAATTTAATGTGAGTTGTGAAAACCCTTACTTTAGGTAAGAATGTATTATAAACATGAAATTAATATAATGGTAAATGAAATTAAATCCATTAATTAATTTATTAATAACCATATACACATACAGTGGATTCATTATAGTTCTATTATTTTCATTTTTGTCTTTATAGATATCTTATAAGATTGTATTCCTTCATTTGTGTTTGTTCGTTTCCTTGATTTCATAATTAGTTTGGTTGATTATAAGTTATGGAGTTTGTGTGAAACAAATTTACTTGTCCATATGTTATTCTAAAAATTATTAACGAAGAAAAAATAAAGTATATATATATATATAATTTTTTTAGATGTTTGGATTATGAATCAATAGATAATACATTTTCTTATAATTCTTAAGATATTTACGATTGTTTTTAGAATACAATGCACTATTTTTGAACAATTATTTATTATGTGGAATAGAATATGGTTTATTAATAAATACATAATATATAATACATATTTTATAATCTATTTCACCTATAAAAATGGTTTCATTACCATAATTGAAGATTAAATTAAATAATGAAACATCATCATCTATAGAGGTTTAAAATTAGTACATCCTAGACGGTTATTGTGTTTATTAAATAAATGAGAGAGAGTGAGGAGATTGATAATTGTAATTAAATTAACATGATAAGATTATAGTATTTAGTTGTTACTAGAGTTGTCATGATTAGTTTTAATGATGTAGTTAGAGGAGAGTAATACAATAATGAATATAAAAATAAATTAAATTTAAAAAAGGAAGTGGATTTTACCTCTTAAAATATCGACCATGAGTTCCTCCTTAAAAGATGTTGTTTTTTATTTTGTTAATAAAAAGTAATTCTAGATGTGGTGGAAGACTATGTATGAGTATTTTGTTTCATGATTGAGAATCTTCAAGGCTTATTAGAGTTAAATAAAGAGGTATTGTTGGGTAGTTTTTATTTTGAGGAGTGGAGGGGTTTTCAATTATTTTATTAATTATTTTATAATTTGGATTAATAAAATGAATAGTAGTGATTATTTTGACTAAAATAGGTATAATTTCATGTCAGTTTGAAAAAATTATCATTAAAATAATCCATGACTCATGAATGATGTTGAAATTCATTTATTTATCATATTTCCTAAATTATGGAATTTCACTAATCATAAAAAATTTAATTATTTCATAAAAATACATAAAAGTTACCCCAATCAATTTCTGATGTGTAGTATCAAAAAATGAACTCCATTTTATGAAAATAATATTTTATATATGATAAATATAATTTTTAATTAAAATCAACATTTAATAAACATATAATGTTTTAATAATTATAACCGATTTTATAATACCCAAAAAATTATCTACGATCTTATTAAATTATCATAAAATAATAGGAAAATAAATTTTTATTTATGAAAAAATTTTATGATAAAATGTATCTATTAATTTAGTTATTTAATTATAAAATTGTAATTATGTATTTATTTCTCACAAAAATTATAACACGTAATTATTAATTTTGAAAATATTTACTCTCATTTATAAGGTGCTTAAATTTAATTTATACATAAATGGGTGATGGTACTTTTCATAAGGCTAAATTATTGTTTTTAAGTGTCATGTTTATCTACATATGAGTAGATTACTATTCATAAGGGTTATGTTACCATTCACCAAACATTAAGTGGATTCTATCAGTCATTAAATATCATACAGAATGAAACAGTGCATATATGCTTTTTCGAAATATAAAACATAGATGCGGAAAAATTATGTTTAACGAGTAGGTTAAAATTATAAAATAGTTTTGTTTCATAGAGGCTAATTGTTGTGTGCATATAATTTTTTATTTTATTATAATTTTTTTAAGTTGAATCATACCTTAAAATATTGGGGTTTTATATTAACAGTGAACATATTCATTAAGAAAATTAGTATTTATAAAAATAAATATAAAAGTCAATATAAATATTATTCATAAATTATTTAATTAAATAATATATTGATAAGAATCGATATCAAAAAAATTATGACAATTTGTATATTCATGTTAATATATTTTTAAACTAATTAATAATATACAGTTGATCTTTTTTAACAATAATTTTAAATTAATTTGACATCTATACATTTTATTTATATGTATTTTTAATTAAGAAACATAATTTATGATCTTTTCATAACATAAATAAATTAATATTGAAAAAAATGGGTTGTCACATTATAACCCCGTAAAAGAATTGTATCTTTACAATTGGATATTGAACTTCAAATGATAAAGGATGATACTTGAAAATTTCTATGTGGGAAACCCACCTCAGAAATGATGTTAATAAATATTTATCATAATATGTGCGAAGGTAAAATTCTTTTGTCACAAAAAACTATGCATTTGAATCTGATGAGATTATTGTAAGTGAATATATATATATATATATATATAATAATATTAATATTATTTTCTAATGGTAAGTTTGATAGGACAGGGTCGAGAAATAATTAACCTCAACAAAGAAATAAATACATATTTATATAATGGACAATCTGATTCATAGGAAAAGACAGTAATAGAATAACATTTTTATTTTATTGTATTTTCCCTAAATATGATAACTTATTTTCTTCAATAATTTAAGGAAATATATTTACTTGATAAATAATCATATCCAACAGGTCTTCCATTTAGTATTCCAAGATCATTTTATGGAATAAGATGTATTATAAGGTGAAATAATTTTTATAACCTTATTGGTAGGTAAAATTAAACCATTTCATAAATAGTAAAATTTTATATAACATTATTATCCAATTATTTATATGAAGTTAACTAAATTTTCGAGAGTGAAATTATTATGCAACATAATGTATCTTTTAACAGAAAGTTACAAAAATATGAGTACATTCTCCTTGTATTCTCTCGAATCCTTTTAGTAACATGAAATACCCCAAAACAGTATTAAATACATTCATGCATCTTTATTCATTAGGTAATACATAGGAATTTCGATATATTACTAAAGTAAAAAATGTTTTGGACTCTACTACATTATCTACAACCCCTTAATCATATCAAAGATAATATGTGCTACCGAATTTATAGTAAAAAATTAAATCATCTCTTCATTATGAAATTTTTATCTTAGTATGAGTATCATAATAAGGGTTTACTTTCACACAGATATATATATTGAAAAAAATTTCATTGTTACTAGGTATTATTTCCTTTTTACCGTTAAACATATTATATAATACATATAATGAAATAATTTTGTAGTGAAATATTTGTATATACAATATTAATATTTTGAAGAATATCATATCATTGTACGAAATTATAGAGATACATTAATTATTATTCATTTACTGTCGTAAAAAAATATTCTATTCCTTGATCCCTAAATGTTTTTTGATCTATATTTCCATTATGTTAGGGGCATTAATTTGGGTAGTTCCGCATAACCCTACTGTTGATGAATTAAATATTTGAAAAAAATTCAATATATTTCAACTATGAGGATGGAGGCCATTTCTCCATAGGTGAATAAAACTCATTTTCCTATTAATCATATATCAAGGAGTCTCTTCCAGAATTATCATATGTGGGAAAATAATTCATTCCATTATTCCCATTATGTAACTATCCCATAATCACTTATTCTCTATATACATCCTTTTAAAGTGATAATACATAGAAAAATATTTATCCTTCTTGTCAGGACATAATATTATCTCGTCATATGCTGATAGTATTTGAGATAATATTTCCTTTTAAAGGACATGCTTAATCTCATTGAAGGAATTATCATTCATAATTTTGGATTTTGGGCATTGATAGGGTTCCCAATCCTTCTTCTATGTGAAATTTATAAACAATTTCATACAATATAATTTATCTTGTCATTATTATAAATAATGTATTTTACTTATACTAGTTAAATATATTTCGTAAATTTTAAAATTTCTGCATAGAAAAACATATAATCACAAACATGGATTCATTGTGGACATGTTCAAATTCAAATCATTCATAATGGTTTGTATCGAATATATTAATTTTACTAATTATATTGTGCAAGACTGTCGAAATCGGTGCCCAGTAAGGCCGGTTGACATGTACCAGTTTAACCAATGTTAGGCATGGATCACCTTATTGTAGTTGTTACTCCTAGGTACATATGTGACAAAATCATGTCTGATTTTTGTATTCAAAAATTGAATTATATAATAGGATGATCCACATAATATATAATTTTCAAAAATTATAGGATTTTATTATATACTTATCATGATGTTATATTTTAGGATTATATTCTCTAATAAATTTTTTCTTAATCAAGTTTCTAATGATGATACAAAACTTCTCTGATATCAAATCTAACAACCTAAACCCAGAAACCCATAGCTGAAACATTACTTTAATACATGTAAATAATTATAAGGGAATATAATTTTAGATAACTACCATATTATTATTCTTGTAAAAAAATATTACATACATGATATCTATAATACATTTGGAAAATAAAATAAAACAAGCTACAATGTAAAATTAAATAATCATTCTCTTTAAAAGATTATACAATGTTTTAATATTTATAACTTAGGGAAATTTAACCTAAATAAGGGGTTATATTGAAGGAAAATTAAGGTTATTAAACACATAAAAATTATAAATAATAAGGCACAATGAATAAATAAATTTAAAAATTCCATTAAAACATAATCATGAGAACAATATGGATGGAATAAAATTCGAAGGAATAAATCCATATAACAGGTCACATAAAACATTACATTATATATTTTACTAGTATAATAATATCATAATTAGTAAATTACTAATATACTATTTATGTAATTCATATTATAGACATCATAAACAAGTCTTTGAGACTTTGGCCAATAATTCTAAAAATACTAGGTTTGGGTATTGCCCAATTGCCTATTCTATTTTGTCTTATGAGACCTACCGATGCATCGAGGGCTATAACAGGTTCCTCCCTTCATATGATAAGTATAATTAATTACACATATTTATAATAAATGATATCATTAAATCAATTATTCCCATTTAAAATTGACATATTTTTATCAGAATCATATATGAAAATACTATAAATAAGTAATTAAATTTTTTCAGGAAAATGATCATTAATCAATAAAAATTGACTCATACCACTTAAAAAAAATTAATTCATAGGTCCATATATTTTCATAAGAATAATAATAATCATTATTTTATATATAATGGGGAATTACATACACCACATTCTTGGAAAAAGTGCTGAAAAATATATTAATCTCACAGAAGTAAAATTTATATGAGAAAAATCCTTTTCTATTTTGGAAAGAATAGTTGTTTTTAAAAAGAATTTATATTTAATAGAAAATCATATAATAAGAATTTATATCCCATAAAAATAAAATAAATTAAATTAATATTTTATTTTATGAAAAAATAATGTCCCATTGAGGTGATATCATGAATAATATTTTTTATAATGCTTTAGAAATACAAAATCATTTTACGGATTAAAAAATTATTAATGTGATTTTGAAGTGGAATGGAATGTATGTTTTAATAAACACAGAAATGAAAAAAGATAGTTTTACATTATAATATTTTTTATTTCATAAAATTAATGATACCTTATGCTAGATTATACAGTACACTTTTAAATGGATTAGAATTTTTAAAATGTATTCGTATTGAGCTTGTTAATTGGGAACAATAAATAATGGAACTATTTTAAAATGTATAATCCCTATAAACTAAAGATTAAATTATTTGAATATAGTATTTTTAGAAAAATAATAATAATATATATATTGTAAAAAATATATAAACAATACATTTGATTAAGGATAGTGAATGAATAACCCGACGAAATAAATGAATGTTCAGGTGTAAAGCCATACAAAATTGTAATCCATCAAATCATATGAGTCATTCCCATCATGTGGAATGTATATATTTCACCAGAATTGATATTATATTTTAATAATTACCATACATATGTTTTAATTTTTAAACATATCATTTCATAAAATGGTTTGAGGTTGATTCAATAGATAATAAATTTTATGAAAATTGTTTATATTTTTATGATAATTTTTTCAATCATAATGAAATAATTTTGTTATGTTATTTAATATAATATATAAATAAAGGTTCCAGATTCATTAAATAAGATATAATAAAAACTTTATAATATTGTTCAAACTTAAATATAGATTCTTGACAGGCCATGAAGATGAAACTGGAGTATGAAACATCATCGTCCACAATGTTTGTAAATTGAACCATCCGGGAGATGATTTAGTTTATAAAATAAAATAATTAGTGTGGGGAGATTTTTAATTTTTATTAAAATTACATTTCATCATTATAGAATATAGATGACACTAGATTTATCATGATCAATTGTATAGATTTGTTTGGGATATAATAACAAAATAATTAACATATAAACATATTAATTGGAAAAATGAATAATATTTTACAACTTCAAATATATTCCTTGAGAACCTCCTTAAGAGAAGATGTTTTGGTATTTTGAATAAAACGAGTTCTCCCAAGAATGGGGATATAATAAGTAAGAGTATTTGGGAATTTAATTGAAATGAATCAACTCTTAGAGGTTTGAAGAAAAGATGGGGTGACGTGTTGTTTTTATTGTTGGGGACAGTATGGTTTTTCCAGTACTTTAATCATTATTTTTTATTTTTTCTCAAGACTAGGAATATAATAGATTATTGTGACTAAAAATAGTAATAAATTATTTTTCATTCTATCCAATGGATATTTACATAATCCATGACTCATTAATGATGCAGAAAGTCATTTAGTTATCACATTTCGTCAATTATTAAATATCACTATTCATAAAAAATTTGTGAATTTCATAAAAATAAAAAACAATCAACTTACCATATTTTAATGTGTAGAATCCAAAAATGAACTAAAATTTATGATAATAATTATTAATATATGAGAAATTTAATTTTCAATTAAAATCCTCATTTACGTAAAAGAAAAATTTAAATATATAATAGCTTTTTAATATCCTAATGAATTTATATAAAGTATCTTTATATTATCCAAAAATCATAATACACAACACATTTATTTATGAATACATTTTATGAAAATGATTTATCTTCTAATTTAATTTAATAAATATAAAAATGTAATTAAAAATTTATTTCTTAGTGAAAATACCAATAATTATTTATTAGTTTATAAAATATTCACTATCATTTATAAGGTACCAAAATTGAATTTATACCTGCATGGGTGAGGTTGTTATTAATAACATTGTATTAATATTAATAATGTTCATGTAACTATTCATAAGTGTACATTATTATTCACAATGGTAATGTTGCCTTCCACCAAAAGTTATATTGATTTATCCGAGTCTATATTTCTTACTGAACGGAACTGTGTATGCCCAATTTTTGAAATTCTAAACACATAAGTTAAAATATTATGTTTATCAATTAGGTTATAACATGAAGAATGTTTTTTCTAAGATACTAATTTATTGTTGCATATAATTGATCAATGGAAGTGAAATTATTTGTGAAGAAACATAGTATAAAATATTGGAGTGTCATATTAATAGTGAAAATATTTGTATCATAATATATTATTTATAAAAATGATAACTATAGATAATATATATTATTCATGAAATATTAAATAAAATATTTAATTAATATAAATTAAATTTGTAATAAAATTAATAAAATAAGTATACTTTAATTGAAATATTCTCTTACACTATATATTACTAAAAAATAGTACATGGTTTTAGAACATTAATTTATAATTATCTTTACAGATATAAATTTGAAATATAAGTACCATGAATTAAAACACGTAATTCTAAATTATTAGTATACACAACATAATATATTTTAAATGGGAACAAATTTAATAGGTTGTTAAAATATTCACCCATTAACCGAATTACTTCCTCACAATTAAAAATTGCACTTCAACTGTAAAGATTTGAAACCTGAAAATCCCCTTGTGGGAGACCATCAATGGAAACAGGGTTTATAAAAAATTTTCATAATAATGGGGAATGAGATAAATATGTTTTATCACATAAATATGCATTCAAATATGATATCATTACTGTGAAGTGAAAATGTGGACATGAATAAAAATATAACAAACTTTTTATGATGGAGAGTGATAGAGGGCTTGGTGATAAAGAAGTTTACATTCACAATTCCATAAATCCACGATGATATAAGGGAATATTTTATTAATTTTAAAATAAGGAACTATGATAACATTTTGTTTCATCATCCATTCTATAATGTTGATAAAATATTTCACTCAATATATTAAAGAAATATAAGTACTTGAAAAAATAATATCCTTAACTTATGCCATTATATATTCATACATTAATTCATAAAATAAGATGTGTCATAGGGTAAAATAATTTCTAAAAACAATCGAGAAATTTAATTCAACCATTTCATAAATTCTTAAATTTTCTCGAATATTATAATCCAATAATTTTGAGAGATGGTCATTGAATTTCAATAATGAACTTATTAATCAACATGAAGCATCTTAAGACTCACTTACAAAAAAGTGATTATATTACCCATGATTTTGCATGAATCATTATAATAACAATAATTACCACAAAACCATATTAAATACATTCATATTTACTTAATATCTAGGTAAAACAAAGGAATTTAGATATTTTTCACAAACCCATCATTTTGTAAACTCTACTAATTTTTCAACATGCCATTTTATAGGTTAACAATAGTATGTTCTATCAAATTTATGTTGTCTAAATCAGTCATATATTATTTATAAAATTGATAACATACTATCATGAACATATTATTGGTTTTCTTTTCCCTCAACCATATATTTTTCCAATCCATTAAATTTTTTTAGACACATTTCCTTGGTACCATTCAACATACAAACTCAATGACTTAAAGAAATAGTTATGGAGTGTAATACTTTATTATTAATTAATTCATATAACAGGAATATAATAAAATAATTCTTGATTCGAGATATAATGTAATTAATCTAATTTGAATATTGTAACATCATAATCTTGACCATGAACCCTTTAAATTTTTGGAGATATATTTCCATGATGATTGAGAAATTATTTTTATAGGGCACCATACACATACTGTTGAAGCATTAAATAATGAAAAATTCCTTAAATATTTTTTTATTATGAGAATTGTGGCCTTTTTCTATACAAATTAATAATACCATTTTTCTAATTATGCATATACCAAGGTGTCTCCTTCCAAAATTATCACATGTGGGAAAATAAATCATTATGTTCATCCCATTATGTATTCATCTAACAGTTTTTATCATCATCATACGTTCATTATAAAGACATAATACATAGAAAATCATTATACATACAATATGGAAATGATATTATCTCCTCATATATTGAGAGTGTTTGAGAGACTATTTCTATTCGAACTAATAGCTTCCATCTTCGTAGTATTGAGCATTCAAACTATATAGTTTATGTGGACTAATGAATTTCCCAATCCTTCCATTATGATCCATTTATAATCCATTAGATATGCTAGATTTTATAATAAAATAAAGAAACATATTGTATAAAATAAATAATAGTTATGTAATTAACAGAAATGAAAAAATTATGCGTAACAATCTCATAATTATTAATAAGATTTCATTAAGGACATGTTTACATTCAAAATCTACATAATAGTTTTTGATGAATATGTGAATTATCCTAATAATATCACCTGAGTTTGTTAATCCATGTTCATGTTAATGCCCATTTTCATCTACCAGGTTACCCTAAGTGAGTCTCAGAACACAATGTCGGAGTTGTTAGATCTAGTAATGTATGTGCAATAAATGCTTCTTCTGGTTGTATCAGAACATTGATTTATTCCTAAGAAGATCCACATAATCTATAACCTATAAAAATTATTGGATTATCTTGTATACATATACTCAAAGTCTATTTTTTGTGATATTTTATCTAAAATTAGTTTTTTAATCTTGTTTCCAAAGTTGTTGCTAATATTCCTCTAATACCAACATTAATGCATAGAACCCCTAAGCCTGGATCCTTTGCATTATTGATATACATTTCCATGATTATAATTAATCAAAACCCAAAGGACAAATGAGTTTAGCAGTCCTATAAACATATATTACATACATCATAACAATACACTAGTGGGAAAAAAATAAACCATAATACAATATCAAATGAAAAAACTGCATCTTTGAAAACATGTACAATTTTTTCTTCTATAAGACATGGGGAAATGAAACAAAAGACAGGGATTAGATAAGATTATACCTAAGGGTTTTTAATTTATATTAATCATAAAAATTTAGTCATTAATAATAAATAAAATTAAACACACCTTTTAAAAAAATTCATGAGAATAATATGGTTGGAATAAAAGTTGAATGAATAAATCCATATAACTGACCACATGAAACATTACACAATTTATTCAAAAAGTGGAATTATATGACGATTTATCACTTAATAATATGATAATGAAGGTATTAATATTTCATAGATAAATAAATTATCATCTAGGCCTCACCCAAGACTTTGGAAAATATAGGCCATAGCCTCTGCCCAAACCCAAATCTATGTTGTCTCATGAGACCTATCGATGAATCGAGCGGCTATACCAAGCCCAAACCATCACATTATAATTAAAACTATTTAAAAATAATAATAACTAAATATATATTTAAATTATATTGTCCAATACAACATTGAATTATTTCAATCGTAATCAATGATGAAAATACTCTAATTAGATCAATTATAAATTCTGGAAGAAAATTATTTTTACACATTAAAAAGTGTCCTGTAAAACATTGTGATAATTATTTATTAATTAAATATAATATCATAAGAATAATTAGACTCAAGATCTGATATGTCGTATAGAATTACATAAAAAACTTGCAATAAATATGTGGTGAAAAGGTTATATATCTCACAATAGTAAATGTGAGATGAGAAAAATTATTTTTACTCCAAAAAGAATTGTTATTTTTGAAAATCATTTAGATTTTGCATAAAATTATTTTCCAAGTATGTATAAACCAGAAATTTAAATTTAAGGATATTGAAATTATATTATAGGCATTAATTATATTCCTTTAATGTGAGATCATGTAAAAATAGTTTTTTATGAATCGTTGAAAATAATTGATTATTATGCGATTTTAATGAAATATAAATGAGATTTTAAAGATGAAATGAATTTTTGTTTTCATAAATAAATAAATGATGAAATAATATTTGAATTGAAAAAAAAAATTAAAATATTGCTAAATAATTATGTATTAAAAGAGATTATATTGTACTCATGAATATGGATAACAATTAGAGAGGTTCCCTTTAATTGGGCTTTTTTATCAGGAAGAATTAAGAAGAGGAATATTTTAAAAAAATAAAATTACCATAATGTAAATTTGAAATGATAAAAATATATGATTACATAACATAAAAACAGATTATATAACATGTTCACAATAAAAAAAATTCATTAAATTTGGGTAATGATTGTGATGGAATAACCCGAGGGAATAAATAATGGTTTGGGTGTGATCTCATACCACTTTCTAACCAATCGAATCATATTACACAAAAAATAATAATCATAAAATGATAAACATAATACAAATATAATTATTATCATAATGATATGATACAATTAATGGAATTATTCATACAATAGAGACAAGAATTAGTATTGGGTATGGAATATCATAGGGAGATGAATGTTTTTTGATATAACCCATAACATATGACTGAATGTATTGTACATATGAAATTAATGTCATTGTGTATCAAATTTAATCGAGTAAATAATTAATTAGTAACCTTATCTAATATATTTTATTCATTATTGTTCTATTATGTTCATTTATGCCATTATTGATATGTTAGAATATTTAATTTCAACATTATGAAGTTTTTTTCCTTGATTTCATTATTGGTTTTCTTGATTATAAGTTATGGTGTTCGTGTAGAATTTATATAATTATCATGAATTGAACATATATATAATTAATCAACCTATAATTTTTTAGTGGCTATATATATAATTTGTTTACATGGTATGAGGACGAATCAATAGATATGACATTTTATGATATTCTAATAGATTTTTTAAAGGTTTTCCGATCACGATGATTTTTTTGTAGTATTATTTAATATCATGTACAAATGATTGTTCCAGAATTATTTCATAAACTATAATAAATTTTTTCTAATTTTTTCAGCAATAAATTTTGTTTCATGTACATTCTTGAAGATGAAATTGAAGAACAAAACTCGATCGTCCATGAAGTTTTTAAATTGGAACCTCTTAGACGATGATTTTGATTAAAAACCCGATAAAGTGTATGAGGATATTCATAATAGTTGTTAAAGAAAAATAATATAATTATAATATAATGATGATTATAAAATTATCATGATCTATTGGATAGATTATGAAAGATATAATACCAAAATAAATAACATTAAAATTAATTTAATCGAAAATGGAAGAGGATTTTACCTCTTGAAATATCATCATTGAGAACCTCATTAGGTGAAGTGGTTTTGGTCAGCTGAAAATACCAAAACATCCTAGAGGTAGTGATATAATAGGTAAGGTTATTTTTTAAGATCATTGAGAATCTTCATTTCATAAAGGGGTGAATAGAATATGGAGTGATGAGTGGTTTTTATATTGGAGGGGAGATTTATTCCATTATTTAATCATTGTTTTTATTTTTTGGATCAACACTATGAATATTATTTATTATTATCAATAAAAATAGTAATATGTAGTTTTATTTTGAACCAATGAAAAATTACATCCTTTATTGATCATGCATGATGTAGCAATTCAATTATTATTCATAATTCATAAATTATCGAATTTCACTATTCATCATAAATTCATGTATTTCAAAAATAACAAAAAAAATGACAATAATGTTTTATTATGTATAGAATCCAAAAATGAACTAAATAATATGAAATTTTTTTAAATATGATATAATTAATTATTAATTAAAAACACAATTTTCTATTAATATTTATTATTTAAAATTATAACAAATTTAATGATACCCTGAAAAAATAATATATATATCATTAAATTATCCCAAAATAATAAGTTACAAATATTAAATTATAAATATATTTAATCAAAATTATCTATGTTTTAAATAAATTTCTTTATTATGAAATTGTAATTAAAAATTTATTTCTCACAAAATTAGCAATACTTAATTAATAATTTTTAAAATATTTAGTCTTATTTATAATGTGTATTTATATTATTTATACTCCCATTGATGATATTACTTTTCACAATGGTATATTGATATTTTTACTGGTGAACTAAACAATCATAAGGGTATAGTACTATTCATATTGGTTATGTAATTATTCACAAAAAATTTTGTTGATTTTATCAGACTATAAATTTCATAATTAAAAAACAGTACATGTCCTTTATTCAAAATTCTAAATAAATGAGTGACCAAAATAAGTTTAATTGCTAGGTTATAACTATATGATACTATTTTTTTATAGACGGAGATTTGTGTTCATATACTCTATTTAATGAATTGAAATTATTACGGAAGATAAATACCACAAAATCATAGGGTGTCATATTAATAGTGAGCATATTCATAATATGATTTAGTATTTATCAAAATAATATTAATAGTCAATATATCTTATTCATAAAATATTTAATTGAATAATAATGAGATTAAAAATAATTATGTAATAAAAATATTCAAATACATAAATTGAAATTAATATATTTTACTACATAAAATAATACTATAAAGAATTATTTGGTTTAAGAACATTAATTGAAAAGTTCATTGAATGATATAAATTTGAAATGTAAGTAATGTTTATTAATGAAAATAGTTAAAATTATTACGTATCATAACATAATATATTTAAAACTGTACAAAAAATTACTTGGATGTTTCATTATTCCCCCCTAAACAGAAATTTATCCTCATAATTCAAAATGGCAGTTCAAAATAAAGTGTTTGAAATGTAAAAATTAAATTGATGGAATCCCACTTTAGAAAAAGGTATAATAAATATTTCTCAAAATGAGTGGATAAATTTAAATTCATATGTTTTTAGAATAAAATTCATTTGAATTTGATAAAATTAAAGTGAAATAAAAATTTAGACATGGAAGAATAATCATACCATCATATTTTGATTGAGAGTGTTAGAGGACATGGTAAAGTTATTGATAGAATCCGAAAATCCCTATATCCACGATTATATAAGGGAACATTTTATTCATGGTAAAATAAGGTACTAAGAAAAAAAATATGTTTCATGAACCATTCAATAAATTTGATGAGTTATTTCACTCAATAATGTAATTAAGTATTTGTATTTGATAAAAAATCATATCCTTTTGTAGTTTATTTAATTATTCATTCTTTATTACATGGAACAAGTTGTATCATAAGTAAAATTAATTTCTAAATCCTTTTTATTATCTAATTCCACCATTTAAAAAATCGATAACTTTTCCAGAACAATAGGATCCAATTATTTAGGAAAATGTCGCTGAATTGATATAATAAACTTATTAATCAACAAGAGGTGTCTTTAATCCTCACTAACAAACATATTAGTAAATTCTCCAGGTAGTATATTAATTCATTGAAAAAACATAAATTACCACACAACATTATGGATCACAGTGATGATTCATTATCCCAAATTTAAAAAATAGAAATCTAGATATATTACTCAAGTACAAAAGGATATCGAATCTACCACTTTCATGAAAGTCCATTATTTAGATCAGTGATATTATGTTATCCCCAATTTGTGTCATCTAATTCATTCATCTCATTATTATGAAATTGATATCTTTGTATCAAGAATATATTAGGTGTATCCCTTCCCCCGACCAAATATTTTCTCAAAATATTATCTTTTTTACTGAGTCACATTTCCTTTGTACCATTCAACAGAATAACTCAAATCCTTGTTGAAATAGTACTACATAAAAATCCCTATATTTTTTACAATTCTTATTAGAATAATATAATATCATAGTTATTGAAACCATAAATACATTAATAATTTTTCATTGATCACAGTATCAACATAATCTGGAAAATGATCCCTTAATTTTTTTGGATATATATTTTCTTGATGCTTGGGAAATTCATTTGGGTAGTGACCCATATATTTATTGTTGAATAATAGAATTTTTTAAAAATATTACATTATATTACAATTATTATCATGGTGGAAATTTTCACTCAACATGATGTAATCAACTTTCCAGCTTTAGCATGTACCAATATGTCTCTATCCATAATTATCACAAGAGAAAAAACACATCATTTCCTTCTTTACTTTTTCTATATTCCTCATAGTTGTCATATTCTTCATCTACTCCCATATGAATAAATAATACATAGAAAAAACTTACTTATTATTTTAATGGTAGGATAAAATCTCCTCATATGATTACATTGTTTGAGATACTATTTCATTTTGAAATATTTTCTTAATCCCATCGAAGGAATGACCATTCATACAATTTGGATTATATGTTTTGATTGAGTTCCCAATCCTTCCTCTAGGTTACATTTATGAAAAAACTAATACACTAGAGTAGATCATATAGTTATGAATCATAATGTATAATTCTAATACTAGGGAAATGTGTAACATAAAACAAGAACTTTATGGATAGAAAATCTCATAATTATAATCATAGTTTCTTTGAGGGAATGTTTACATTTAAATCCTTCATATTTTTTTGTATATAATATTTGAATTATTCTAAATATATAATAATTTAATTTCAAATGAGGAGAAAATTAATGCATATTTTCCTGTACCAGTTCACCATGAGCCTGGTTGGGAAAACCTTGTCAGAGTTGTTACCTCTTGGTATATATGTGCAAGAACCACATATAATTTTAATATCCAAATATGTATGTTTTTTATAAGTATATACACATAATATATAAAATAAAAATTTCTATGATATTATAGTATACTTATCCTCAATGTATTTTTTATAGTTACGTTATCTAATCTATGTTTTCTAAATCTAGTTTCCAACATTTTAGTTAATCTTCATTTGATACCAACAATACGACCCTTACATTAGAATCCAAGAGCCGATTTATTATTACAATACATTGGAATTATTATAATGAATAAATATTAAATTATTTATCAGTTTAGTAGTCTTTTAAAACTACATTACATTCATGATACCCATTATACATTGGGAAAATAAGAAAAATTATAATATATTAAATGAAATTAATTGAATCCTTTAAATCTTATACAATAATTCAACATCAAATCCTCGAGAAATGAATCATTAAAAAGTTGTGAGATATGAATATCATTAATTTTATGTAATAATTAGGAATAGTAAACTATAAATCATGAAGAAAAATTAAAATAAATTATTATATTAAAATGTATGCATGAACATAATATGGTTAAAATGAAAGTAGAATTAATAAATCCATATAAGTGATAACATGAAACAATACCATGGATATTGTACTAGTTGAGAAATCACATGATTAATCAATTACTAATATCATAATATAGGAATAAATTTGATAGATAACATAAACATGTCATCGATTCCTCATCCAAGACTTCTGAAAATACTAGGGCAAGGCCTTGGCCCAAACCCAATTATCTTTTTTCTCATTAGTCTTACTGATGCTTTGATGTGATATAGTGCGACACACTCATCACCTTTTAATTCCAATACATTACTCAAATGTCTAATAAAGAAGTATTCAAATAAAATTTTTCCTATACCACTTTCAAAAAATTGATTCATAATCATAGATGAAATCACACAAATTACACAATTGATAAATTCATGAAAAAAAATCATTATAAATACAAAGGTGTCCCATAACAATTTGAAAATTTTAATTCTTAATTAATTATTTTATCATAAGAATAACAAGACTCATTATTAGATATATTCTATGGCATTAAATACATACCATGAAACGAATAATTGGTGAACAAGTCATATATCTCATAGAAGTAATACCAAAATGTGAAAAATAATATTTATACTTTCTAAATAAAACAAGTTTTGGAATATCATCTATTTTTTGTCCGAAAATTAGATATTAAACATGTATATCATACAAGAATTTATGTACATTGAAATTATATTTTAGGAGTAAATAATTCCCCATTCATGAGAAATCATATACATATTGTTTTTATGAGGATTTAGAAATAAAATATTTCTGTGTGGATTATGAAAAATAATAAAAATATTTTAATGAATAATGGAATGTTTGTTTTAATAAATATAGAAATCCCCCAATATTTATTTTCATTATATTTTTTTTATTTTTAAAAAAATAATTCTAGCTTAAGATAGATAATATAGTGAAATTGAAAAATAATAAGAATTCGAAGTGTTCCATTGAATGAGGCTTGAATATCATGAAGAATTAAGAAGAGAACAATTTTAAAAAATATAATCCCAACAAAAGAAAGATAAAATTATCTGAATATATGTTTTGTTTAATATAAAAACAAAATATATAAAAATTACAGTACAAAAAATCAGCATTACATTTGGGTAAGGATCGTGACCGAATAACCCTGAGGAAAAAGTGATGGTTAGGGTGGAATCTCATACCACTTCGCAATCAATAAAATCATATGACCCAAAAAAATTTATTAATCAAATGATAAATTTAAAACCATGATGATATATATATTCATTATATGGTACACTAATGAGATGTATTTAGAGACCACAAACTATAATTAGTGGCGTGTAAGGCCAGTTTCATGGAAATGAAAGTGAGTTGATAAAACCCTTACATTTTATAAAAATGAATTATTCAACTAACCATAATGTCCTAGGTAATTAAATTTATTCATTACATTAATTAATATCCTTATATACTTAAATATTATTCATTAATGTTCTATTATGTTATTTTATTCAATTATTATAAAGTAATAATATTAAATTTAGTCATTCTGGAGTGGTCGTTTCATTGATTTAATGATTTCTTCACTAGATTATAAGTAATTGAGTTCATGTAGAATTGATTTAATTCTCCATAATTGATCATATATATTATTAATGCACAAAAATATGTGTAAGTGGTTATATATATAATTTGGATTCATTGTATGATGATGAATCAATAGATATAATATTTTCTAAATATGGTTTATATTTTTATAATGGGTTTTTGATCACAACGATCTTGTATTATTCAATTATCTAATATCAAATATCCATGATGGTTCTAGAATTACATGATATGATATAATACATATTATATAATCTGTTTCAACCATTTAAATAGTTTCATTACCATCAATAAATATTAATTCGATGAACAATACATCGTCGTCCACGTAGGTTGTAAGTAGGCACCTCCCCAGTAATGATTCTGTTTATAGAATAAAAAAGAGAGAGTGAAGAGATTGATAATGGTTATTACATTAAAATGGGATAATTATAATATACATATGATACTGAAGCTTTCAATATCAGTTTTATATAGTAGTTTTGGAGGAAATTATAAAAGAAAGAACTAAAAAAGAAATTAAATGAAAGAGCCACATGATTTTACATTCTAAAATTTCTTCCTTGATAATCTCATTAAGGGAAGAGGTTTTTGTATTTCAGAATGAAAAGGATCTTGTGTACAAGGGGAGAAAATAGGTAATATTATTTATGGATAACATTGAGTAACATCATGGCTTATAAGAGTGAAGAGAATATGGTGTGTGTTGTTTTTAATGTGGAGGAGATGAAAGTTTTTCCATTATTTTTATCATTATTTTATTTTTTTGGATAACAATATGACATGTATTGATTCTTGGGGAGAAAGTAACATGTGATTGTGATTTTTAAACATTGTCCATTTAATTCTTCCATGACTCAGTCATGATGTAGAAATATATTTAGTTAGCATATTTTAAAAATTATCAAATTTCAATATAAACTAAAAATTCATTTATTTTAGAAAAATATCCAATATTCACCCAATCCATTTTTCGATATATATAATAAAAACATTAAATCCATTTTATGAAAATAATTTCCTCAATATGAGAAATTAAATTTTTAATAAAAATATATATGTACTCGAAAAATACAGTTTATTCAATTATAATTCATTTTATAATACCCTAAAAATTTAACTATGGTGACATTATTTTATCCAAAATTCATAGGATAACAAAATATATATTTATGAATAAATTTTATTTACATTAATTATAATTTTATTTAATTTAATAATTGTATAATTTGAATGAAATATTTATTGATTACAATAAATATAGTAACTTAATTATTAGTTTTTAAAATATTCATAGTTATTCATAAATTCAATAAATTTAATTTATTATTACATGAGTGAAGTTACTATTCAAAAGGGCGGGTTTATATTCACAAGGTTCGATTTAACATTCAAAAAGGTACATTACTATTCAAATGGTTATTTTAATTATTCACTAAAAAATTATGTTCTTTCAATCAAACACTAAATATCTTACTCAATGCTATAGTGTCTGTATGTTATTCAAAATTCAAAACACAGATGTGGAAAAATAAATTTTAAGCACTATGTTATAATAATAAAAAAGTATTGTTTCATACATACTATGCATTGTGTGCATAAAAGCTATCTATTTAATTGAAATTATTTACAATGATGCATACAAAAAAAATTTGGGCTGCAATTTTAATAGTGAACATATTCATCAAATAATTTTGTATTTATAAAAATAATTATATTAGAATATATATATATATATATATATATTAATTATAAACTATTTAATTACATCATGATTTGAGGAAAAAAAGTACAAAAAATTAAAACAAATTATTCATATTAAAATATTTATTTAAGAACAATAATACCATAAAAATGTATTTTGTAGGAACATGATGAAAAATTTAATATAAAATAAATATATTTGAAAAATAATTACTATTAATTAAATTAAATTAAAAAATATTATTTTTTGAAAAATTATCTATTTAAAATCTTACAACAAATTACTAGGCGAGTAGAGATACAAATCTCCATAAACAAGAATGTAGGATGGGACTAACCACTTAAACTAGTTAATTTCTCTTGCCATAATAGTGCCCACCGAATCATTTAAATGAACCAATATGAAGACATTTATTGAACGAGATTTAGATACATACATTCTAAGATGATGGTGGATAAGGTATGATACTATTACCTGAAATGGTTGAAGAAATTTTGGAAAAGAATAATACCATTCAACATCACATTACATATTTCATATTTAGAGAACATAACAATGTAAAAAAGAATTTATAGTACTTATATGTAGAGTTTAGAGATTCTGTATTTCATTAAAAGTATCTTTTGAATATATTAATGATATTTGGGAAGAAGGGAAAGCCATGTCATTAGGTACCTCAACCTTGTTAGATTGTTGAAAAATCAGAGTTGTGGCATATCAACTAGAACATCCACATATCATGTCTCATGTATATTATTTATTCCATGTATCCTTCGGATGGATGAACATACTAGATCCCTCTCATGTACATAATTAATAGGTAGTAATATTGGAAATAATATCCCCTATGATGAGTTGATGGTGATGTTCTTAGACAGTAATGCTAATGTTTTATTCCCCAAGATCACTCACCATGTTAAATTACTATAAAAGAAACGCAAATAAGAAGTGGTGATATGGGATCCAAAGGAAGCATTGATGAAGAAGTATAATAGCCTATTTTCACCATATAATGTAAAAAATATGGGAAATTTTCATAAGGGATTATGAATGTTACACCATCATATTAATTTTTTTAAATACTTTTTGATATATATTTATTTTGGTAGCTTACATCTCACAAAATATTATGTTTTTATGATAAATGTTATATTAATAAAGTATTATTATTATAAAAAAAACTATTATAAACTAAATGTCTCATTGGTTTATATTAATATGAATAAATATATTATGAAACATAATTACCAATTACTTGTAAATTAAAAAATACTTTATGTTAAATTATTTTTAATCCCCAAATAATTTGTTTAACAAAATAAATGTTTTATTGAATTCTATGATATAATAAATCTAAACTATTTTAACTCAATTAGAATATATTTTTAAAAAATTAAATTTTGATTTTGATTTCTTCATGTTGAAATAAACATAGAATGAAATTTTTATAATTTTTTTAAAAAATTGAAATCATTAAAAATAATGAATATTTCTAAAAATACTAGGGCAAGGCCTTGGCCCAAACCCAATTATCTTTTTTCTCATTAGTCTTACTGATGCATTGATGTGATATAGTGCGACACACCCATCACCTTTTAATTCGAATACATTACTCAAATTTCTAATAAAGAAGTATTCAAATCAAATTTTTCCTATACCACTTTCAAAAAATTGTTTCATAATCATAGATGAAATCACACAAATTACACAATTGATAAATTCTTGAAAAAAAATCATTATAAATACAAAGGTGTCCCATAATAATTTGAAAATTTTAATTCTTAATTAATTGTTTTATCATAAGAATAACAAGACTCATTATTAGATATATTCTATGGCATTAAATACAACCATGAAACGAATAATTGGTGAACAAGTCATATATCTCATAAAAGTAATACCAAAATGTGAAAAATAATATTTATACTTTCTAAATAAAACATGTTTTGGAATATCATCTATTTTTTGTCCGAAAATTAGATATTAAACATGTATATCATAAAAGAATTTATGTACATTGAAATTATATTTAGGAATAAATAATTCCCCATTCATGAGAAATCATATACATATTGTTTTTAAGAGGATTTAGAAATAAAATATTTCTGTGTGGATTATGAAAAATAATAAAAATATTTTAATGAATAATGGAATGTTTGTTTTAATAAATATAAAAATCCCCCAATATTTATTTTCATTATATTTTTTTTATTTTTTTAGTAATAATTCTAGCTTAAGATAGATAATATAGTTAAATTGAAAAATAATAAGAATTCGAAGTGTTCCATTGAATCAGGCTTGAATATCATGAAGAATTAAGAAGGGAACAATTTTAAAAAATATAATCCCAACAAAATAAAGATAAAATGATCTGAATATATGTTTTGTTTAATATAAAAACAAAATATATAAAAATTACAGTAAAAAAAATCAGCATTACATTTGGGTAAGGATCGTGACCGAATAACCCCGAGGAAAAAGTGATGGTTAGGGTGGAATCTCATACCACTTCGCAATCAAAAAAATCATATAACCCAAAAATTATTATTAATCAAATGATAAATTTAAAACCATGATGATATATATATTCATTATATGATACACTAATGAGATGTATTTAGACACCACAAACTATAATTAGTGGCGTGTAAGGCCAATTTCATGGAAATGAAAGTGAGTTGATAAAACCCTTACATTTTATAAAAATGAATTATTCACCTAACCATAATGTCCTAGGTAATTAAATTTATTCATTACATTAATTAATATCCTTATATACTTAAATATTATTCATTAATGTTCTATTATGTTATTTTATTCAATTATTATAAAGTAATAATATTAAATTTAGTCATTCTGGAGTGGTCGTTTCATTGATTTAATGATTTCTTCACTAGATTATAAGTAATTGAGTTCATATAGAATTGATTTAATTCTCCATAATTGATCATATATATTATTAATGCACATAAATATGTGTAAGTGGTTATATATATAATTTGGATTCATTTTATGATGATGAATCAATAGATACAATATTTTCTAAATATGGTTTATATTTTTATAATGGGTTTTTGATCACAACGATCTGGTTTTATTCAATTATCTAATATAAAATATCCATGATGGTTCCAGAATCACATCATATGATATAATACATATTATATAATCTGTTTCAACAATTTAAATAGTTTCATTACCATCAATTAATATTAATTCGATGAACAATACATCGTCTTCCACGTAGGTTGTAAGTAGGCACCTCCCCAGTAATGATTCTGTTTATAGAATAAAAAAGAGAGAGTGAAGAGATTGATAATGGTTATTACATTAAAATGGGATAATTATAATATAGATATGATACTGAAGCTTTCAATATCAGTTTTATATAGTAGTTTTGGAGGAAATTATAAAAGAAAGAACTAAAAAAGAAATTAAATGAAAGAGCCACAAGATTTTACATTCTAAAATTTCCTCCTTGATAATATCATTAAGGGAAGAGGTTTTTGTATTTCAGAATGAAAAGGATCTTGTGTACAAGGGGAGAAAATAGGTAATATTATTTATGGATAACATTGAGTAACATCGTGGCTTATAATAGTGAAGAGAATATGGTGTGTGTTGTTTTTAATGTGGAGGAGATGAAAGTTTTTGCATTATTTTTATCATTATTTTATTTTTTTGGATAACAATATAACATATATTGATTCTTGGGGAGAAAGTAACATGTGATTGTGATTTTTAAACATTGTCCATTTAATTCTTCCATGACTCAGTCATGATGTAGAAATATATTTAGTTAGCATATTTTAAAAATTATCAAATTTCAATATAAACTAAAAATTCATTTATTTTAGAAAAATATCCAATATTCACCCAAACCATTTTTCGATATATATAATAAAAACAGTAAATCCATTTTATGAAAATAATTTCCAAAATATGAGAAATTTAATTTTTAATAAAAATATATATGTTCTAGAAAAATACAGTTCATTCAATTATAATTCATTTTATAATACCCTAAAAATTTAACTATGGTGACATTATTTTATCCAAAATTCATAGGATAAATAAATATATATTTATGAATAAATTTTATTTATAGTAATTATAATTTTAATTAATTTAATAATTGTAAAATTTGAATGAAATATTTATTGATCACAATAAATATAGTAACTTAATTATTAGTTTTTAAAATATTCATAGTTATTCATAAATTCAATAAATTTAATTTATTATTACATGAGTGAAGTTACTATTCATAAGGGTGGGTTTATATTCACAAGGTTCGATTTAACATTCAAAAAGGTACATTACTATTCAAATGGTTCTTTTAATAATTCACTAAAAAATTATTTTCTTTCAATCAAACACTAAATATCATACTCAATGCTATAGTGTTTGTATGTTATTCAAAATTCAAAACACAGATGTGGAAAAATAAATTTTAAGCACTATGTTATAATAATATATAAGTATTGTTTCATACATACTATGCATTGTGTGCATAAAAGCTATATATTTAATTGAAATTATTTACAATGATGCATACAAAAAAAGTTTGGGCTGCAATTTTAATAGTGAACATATTCATCAAATAATTTTGTATTTATAAAAATAATTATATTAGAATATATATATATATATATTAATTATAAACTATTTAATTAAATCAGGATTTGAGACAAAAAGTAAAACAAATTAAAACAAATTATTCATATTAAAATGTTAATTTAAGAACAATAATACCATAAAAATGTATTTTGTAGGAACATGATGAAAAATTTAATATAAAATAAATATTTTTGAAAAATAATTACTATTAATTAAATTAAATCAAAAAATATTATTTTTTGAAAAATTATCTATTTAAACTTTTACAACAAATTACTAGGCGAGTAGAGATACAAATCTCCATAAACAAGAATGTAGGATGGGACTAACCACTTAAACTAGTTAATTTCTCTTGCCATAATAGTGCCCACTGAATCATTTAAATGAACCAATATGAAGACATTTATTGAACGAGATTTAGATACATACATGCTAGGATGATGGTGGATAAGGTATGATACTATTACCTGAAATGGTTGAAGAAATTTGGGAAAATAATAATACCATTCAACATCACATTACATATTTCATATTTAGAGAACATAACAATGTAAAAAAGAATTTATAGTACTTATATGTAGAGTTTAGAGATACTGCATTACATTAAAAGTATCATTTGAATATATTAATGATATTTGGGAAGAAGGGACAGTCATGTCATTAGGTACCTCAACCTTGTTAGATTGTTGAAAAATCAGAGTTCTGGCATATCAACTAGAACATCCACATATCATGTCTCATGTATATTATTTATTCCATGTATCCTTCGGATGGAGGAATATACTAGATCCCTCTCATGTACATAATTAATAGGTAGTAATATTGGAAATAATATCCCCTATGATGAGTTGATGGTGATGTTCTTAGACAGTAATGCTAATGTTTTATTCCCCAAGATCACTCGCCAGGTTAAATTACTATAAAAGAAACCCAAATAAGAAGTGGTGATATGGGATCCAAAGGAAGCATTGATGAAGAAGTATAATAACCTATTTTAACCATATAATGTCAAAAATATGGGAAATTTTCATAAGGGATTATGAATGTTACACCATCATATTAATTTTTTTAAATACTTTTTGATATATATTTATTTTGGTAGCTTACATCTCACAAAATATTATGTTTTTATGATAAATGTTATATTAATAAAGTATTATTATTATAAAAAACTATTATAAACTAAATGTCTCATTGGTTTATATTAATACGAATAAATATATTATGAAACATAATTACCAATTACTTGTAAATTAAAAAATCAATTATGTTAAATTATTTTTAATCCCCAAATAATTTGTTTAACTAAATAAATGTTTTATTGAATTCTATGATATAATAAATCTAATCTATTTTCAATCAATTAGAATATATTTTTTAAAAATTAAATTTTGATTTTGATTTCTTCATGTTGAAATAAACATAGAATGAATTTTTTTTAATTTTTTTAAAAAATTGAAATCATTTAAAATAATGAATATTTCTAATTTACTTGAAAACTGTATTTTGTTTTCAATTATTTACAATGAAAATAAAAAATTTGATTTATAATTGAAATGTAATTAGGTAATTATGATTATAAATATTTTATTATTTATCTTTGAAATGAAATTTAAACATTAATTCAGTATAAATACATTTTATAAATAAAAATGTAATTTTAATGATAACATTGTTTTCTATTGAATTTTCATGGTTAATATCAAATTATTTTATTCAACATATGTGATTTCAATATTTCAAAAACTTATCGATTATTTTTAATCATATGGTTGAAATGTATTAAATAAGGTCAATTTTTATTGAATATAAATAATAAATGTAGTAATTTTTTTTTACTATGGTATAAGGTAAGTTAGATAAATAAGGGTAAAAATAATATGAATATAATTAAATAAATAACCCTAAATCTGGCCCCAATTAAAACTTCATGACTATTTATCAAAAATAATATTTCTTTGCTAAATTTATGATCTTTTCTTTCCACTTGAATAATAACAAGTTCATTATATTATTTTCTTTATAGAAATGTCAAACATGGAAGAATATTATTCATAATAAGTATTAAATTTTTATAATTTGTATATATAGAAGATATGATGAACTATAAATACTATTTTTGAATATAATGTTTTTATCAAAATAAATGTAATATAATTTTAAATTTTTTAAAATAAATTATTACCTTAAAATAATAAAAAATGATGATGTTGTGATTATTATATTAATTGAAAAAATCAAATAAAGGATATTAAAAATATAAAAATAAATATAATGAGAAATATTTAAGAAGATCCATGAATTATGAAAAAATAATTTCTTATGTTATAAAAAGTTATTTATTTTATTTTATATTATTCTTTTTATGTTTATAATAACAATGTTATAAAGTGTGTAAATATAGACAACAATGGTATTAAAGGAATATAATATTTTATTAAATTATTTTAAAAAATATTTATATAATCTCAAATTGTATAATATATCTACATTAATTTCACTATATATGCATTTATAGTATTTTTTAAAGCATTTATATATATAATGGTCTTATAATATGTTAGTATTTTGAAAAATTCTAAAAACAACCCTCTTCTTCATTTATAAATACATCCACTTATCCTCACTCCATTAAAGACTTAAATAATTGAAAATCTATGCCAAAAAATATTCTCCTCACTAACCCCACTTCAATGTGTTACTAGCCTAACATACATTCAAATTTCAATTATTTTAAGGGCTACATCAAGGATTTAACATTAAATATGTATCATTCTATGACTACCTCTTATAATTTAATTACTTCTTCTAACTTCTCCTAATTTATTTAATACATCAAAGAATAATCAACCTATTATTATTTATATTATATATAATATATTTATAACGGATTATATTATATCTATAATTTTATCTTATATCCTCTTATATAGAAAACTGAAACCATTGTAAAAAATATGGCAGTTAAGAATTTCCATGGATATTGAGTACTATTTTTTCATTTCAACCTTGATTGATGGTTATAAAAAAAATAATGGTTTTATAAGAATTTTATAAGAATATTATATATAAATTCATGTTATAGAGGTAATAAATTGGGATAATATTAAATTAAAATAATTTGTGATTTTTTGAAAACACAAAAAAAATAAATAGTTGTCATTAATGTTTTATCAAATAAATCATCTTTATGTTACAACATATATATATATGGGAATATTTAAAATTATTTATGTGTATTAATACCATTTAAATTAACATTGTGAAATTTATTTCTATTAAATAAGATCTTCTTTAAATATACACCACTGAACGAACAATGAATCAACGAAACAAACACCCCTAGAATAATAAAATTGATCTTTATAATTAATCAAAATTGACATTAATGTACAAAATTAAATTATAATAAATATAATAAATTATTATGAGGTAATTAATTAGTAAAATAATCAAACTATTTTTAATATCTATGATAATATGTACAATCATAGAATTTATTCGAACATAAATTAAGGGACCAGTCAAAACCATTATTTTATATATTAGTTACTCATTCTTTATATTTTACAAAATTTATCAGTTCATTCGTTGTATATATATAATATATTCCTTGAATATTCAACACAAATATTTATGTAAATAATTTTTAATTTAATTTATTGTAATGTCTTGTTTTAAAAGGTCCCCCTCTCAATTCATCTATATAAGAAAATATAATTAAATGTAATTTCTATATATCCTATACATTTTCAAGGAAAATATATTAATTTTTTTAGTCCTTCTATATTTTTTATTATTCATTACATTTTCATTAAAAATTGTTTAGTTGATTTATTGTTATATTAAAATAATTAATACTTCATCATAATTGGGTATTTTTTTAATCTATTATCTATAACAGTACTTATGTGCCACAGTTTTAAAGTAAACTAACCACTATTTTTGTTGTTTTAAATTCATATGGACATCATTATTCATGATATATTCTTATATTTCATATATGAACGACCAAGAATATATTGAAACCCTTTTTTGTGGAATTTAATATTATACTCTTTTTGTTAACTCATTATGGCCATATTTTGATACACATTTAATTCCACAGGTAACCCTTGTGTTTATTCCCCATTCTAGAGTATATATGTGGAACCAAAATGAATTATCATCTTATGATGTGGGTTATAAGATATAACATCATTAAATAGGTTAATTTTTTACTCTCCTGGGATTTTATATATCTTATAATGGTGTATGCCTAATTCATTATTTGATTTTTGCCACCATGTGATGGAGTCTTGGCAGTTATCATCGAATCATGTACATGACATGTAATATGATTCCACAAAATTCTTATTTTTTCATAATAATATGCATTAATGTTCTACATAATAATATTCTCTATTTCTATTCCAAATCCATGACTTATATTTTGTAATTTCTTGCTATCTAGCTGATATGAAATTCTTCAATCCCATTTTAATTCCCATAATAGGTTTTTTAACTTGTCTTGTTTGTCTTTCAGTTATTGATGTTATTCTATTAAATATTATGAGTAAGAATGGTGTTAAGAATTAAATATAGAGATTAATAAAATAATTATTTATTCTACATTCACTTTTAATAATTATATACCTTTAAACTTGAAGACACTACACATTTCAATCATTGGATTCTATATAACTGGTAATTATTCATAATATAATCAAAAATATATTTAAAATACTATGTTATATATAAGTTATGTTACCTCATCCTATTATATAAATAATTATAAAGTGTTAACATCAAGATAAAGTTTCCTAGTGTCTTATGATCCACCTACCCCTCATATCTTGTATCATTTGTGTCATATCATATAATAACATTGGGCCTTAGATTGTATATTCATGAACAGTATCATATAACTTATTTGTTCTTATTATAGTTGGAAATCACTTTGATATTTTAGTGTGCCAAAAATTATAAAGTCATTATGACATTAAAATATCATGAAATATAACAATAATGTTGTGATGAGATGATTAATTAATAATGATGACATGCAATAAATTACTATGAAATTTTGTTATAGGGAATCAACTCCAACTTTAAAATCTCATTGTCATGGGTACAAAAATTTCATCCATTGATTATGTTGGCCAAACATTTATCATATTAAGATGAGGGATATGAATTTTCATGTCATGTTATAGTTAGGAATGTAGACCTAATTTAGCGATAAATTTTTAGTCTATGTGAAATGATTGGTATGTAGTGGAATGTATTGATATTCTAGAAACCATGATTTGATATTTACATGGGGAAACAAGAGAGTTTATTTTATGGAGGAATTCTGTAGAATTTGTTTTCTGATTGGGGTGGGGCTTATTTTTAAATATTGTAGTGCGGTTTTGTAGAGTTTTATGGAGAGGTTAATTTTGTTAATTTGTTTAGTGAAATATGAAATAATAAAAATATCTAAGGTGGGATGAAGTTCAATTGAAGAGGGTGTAATAATATAAAATTAAAGTCGATAAAGGGGATGAAATTGAATTAATGGAGTTGGGTTTGTGGTTGGATAATTTTCAATAGTGGTGGTACAGGTCCTTCAACTGAAGATTCATAGATATTAGGTAATATGTTTTTGTATATGAAATGTTTTTAAAGATAAAATAAATGGGTGGGGGAGGTTATTTTTGTAAATATTTGAAATATGAAGGGTTAATGTTGTGGGGTGTGTGGGAATTATATGAAGGGGTTGGAAAATTTTATTTATGTTTAAGGTTGTGGACATGTGAAATGAAGGAATTAAAAGTGTGCACATTCATTTTAATGGATTACTTACTATATTTTAATGAAGAACCTAGAGTAACAAAATTCTTGTGTCTCTAATTTCAAAAAAAACATTTCTCATTTTCCATACATTTATCAGTGGATAAACTTGTAATTATTAAAAATATATAATGAAAAATGTAATCAACATCTATTGGGAATCTCATCATTCAATCCTCATAGTTATAGAATGGTGTATGATTGAAGGAATAATTAATTTTCAATAATAGCGTGAAGGTGGGGGTGAATATTAGTTTATAATATAAAAACTTTGATTTAATTATCCACATTATAATGTTTTTTCTAAAATAGACATTTTCAGTTATAATAGAATGTATACAAAATGTCTTATGTACCAATACATCATAAAATAAGTTTTTAGTAATTTTTTATAACTAACATGTGAATACTTACATAAATATATAAATAACAAACAATGAACTTGTAAATTAAATTTCATAAGTCACTAAAATGTTAATTTGTAAAATTATATACAATTGTAAAAATTATATAAAAACATTTACATTCTGTTTAATTGAATCCAATTTATTTGAAATTAAGTATCCCCTATTTTAATCAAAATTTAATGGTATGTGTTCCTTAAAAAATGAATCCCATTACGTTATGATCCGAATAATCAGTATTTAACATGCCCCAGGAATCAAAAATAAAAATGATCAAAATATCTATCTTACTAAAAGACTGAATCACTTGATCAAACTAGATCAAAACCAACTATTACAAACACAGTAGAAACCCAAGGTGTTTACAAGAATCCCTCCAATTAGATGCATTATATAAGAACTCAATAAATTATTCCTTGATTCATTCAATCACAACATGAATTTACATACTCTCAATGTATAATTAGTTCAATAGGGTTGAAAAACTAACATTCACAATGAACACTAATTATTTTTATAAAAATTAATCCCACAATTATATTCATCATTATTTGGGATTAGTGGTAATGTATTGGGATTATCTCAATATTCTCATGAAGAGTCAAATATTGATTCATTTAATTTCCTCCTTGATAGATCCATTAAATTGTGGTATAATGTATTTAATTAATATATATATATATATAAAGTTTTTTTATGGAATGAACGTCATTAGACTTATAAAATGGAATTCATTATTCAATATATATTATGCATGTTTGTTTGTAAATAATGTCTATCTCCATCAAATGATGTGTATGTGATAGTCATCATTAAAAATAATCTTGTTGAAATATATTATGAATTGACATATTGAATAAAATAAATATCTAATTTGTGAGGTTTTTAACTATTCATTAGAATCATGCACCTCTGATTACAGAAAGAATCCTTTTTATAAAATTATCTTTCCCTTATATAATAAAATGAAATTCATATATTTTTTTTAAAACTAAAGTAGTATAAATATAATTTAAATTAATCTAGTAATAAATTGTCCTTTTCAATTCAATAGTAAGTCTAGAATGTTTTGAATGTAAAACATTCAACTCAAAAATATAAGTTGTTTTAAATATCATGAAACACAATATTATAAAATATAAATTTATATATTAAAATAGATAGCCCCGCTAACATATATAACCCTCAAATTTAATTTTTTTTATTTTATCATCTTTCGTTATTTTTCTTATTTATTGATCATCAATTTTCCAAAAAAATGTATGTGGTATTTTCAATATTATCTCTCACTCTTTGATTTTCATAAATATAGGTGGTTAGATACTATTCCTAAAATGATCAAGTAAATAATATCAAACTTTTATATATATATATATATATATATATATATGATAGTATATTAATTGAAAAATATGTAAAATTATATTCATATGAAAAATAATATCCATAAAAATTATTATTGGTAGCATTTATTTAAAAGGTGTAAAAATAATGATGTTTCTAATTATTATAATATTGCACTAGATTAGAGATATAATAATTAATTCTTATAATGTTTTCTGATATTAATCATCATTTTATCCACATCCATTTTATGCTTCAAGGAAATGATTATTACAAATATCTACTACCAAAATTCCACTTCAATTAATTGAATATTTTAACATTCACGTAATATTTATCATAAAAAACAATTATTTCCTTTAATTATGAAACATCTACCTCAACAAATCAATCCATTGTTCATTCACATTCATAATATTATTGAAATCTCACTTATTTATTTATATTTCTTTCATCATCTTAATAATAGTCAATATTGTTTCCTTTATTAACTCATCCTTTTGATTCTTAATAATGATTTTATTATTATCGATTTCATTTATGGTGTCATATAATTCATTGTTCATACATCGTGAAACAAATTTACCTAATTTTTAAACTATTCATATAAAAAAAATATACACATTAAAATATTTTAAAAAATTACAATGAGATTTCTCTATTATATAAATTCATTTAAATATTTTTGAGTTATAATTATATTTTAAATTAAATTAATTTAATTTTTCCTCTTTAATAATGACAAGATCATTAGTACGTTTCATAGAAGAACATTCATATTTTAAATAAATATTTTGTTGATGTTAATTACACCGTACATAAGTATGATGGTATATTTACATAACTCTGACCATCTAATGAAATTAATTTTTATGGTAGATTAAATTCATTTTCCATTCAGTTGATTTAATTTTTTGTTTATTAATTATGTTTTTATTAAATGATTCAAACTAAAGGCCCTAGTAAAAAAGAAGTATATCCATAATATTATTCATTATAATAATTATTGAAAATATATATGACATCATCATCATGATCATTTGAGAGTGATTTTTTCAATTTTTTTCACTATTGATCATTTAATTTGGATGTTTTTTCTTATTTTATATTTTTTAATGAATCAAAATTAATAGATTTATCAAATGATATTATTAAGTGAGATTCATATGTTTCATGAAAATAATAATTCTTTTTCGACTTATCAACTATTTAATACATCTTATACAACCTTTTCTATTATGGAACAATATTAAATTAAAATTCATGTTTAGATTTAACGGTTCCATAATTTTATATATTAACTTTTTCATTCAATTAATCATGTATTTTCTCAAACATGATATCCCATTAATATGATTCTAAAAATATATTGATTTCATTGAAATTAGAATAGATTGTACTTCGAGTTATTCAGAAAAAGGTTTATTTGGATGATTTGATTAAGGGGGAATATATTACATTTCAATTTCAAATATTAATTGAAATAGATAAATATTTTAATGAAATATTTAGTATATTTTTACTTCCATTCCTTTATATTTTCACTCTTCTAATTTAAATATTATTTTTTATTGTACGAGTTTTAATATTTATAATCCATGAAAACATCCTTATACAGACTAAGTAACGGATCATCATGTTTATTCCATTTCATAATCATTATAAAATCATTATAATAATTATTAAACAATTATTTTTATTTTTTTATTGGAATGTGATGGGTTATTTGAGTTACATTTATTTTATCACCTCTGTATATTTTTACATCATCTCTAGTCACAGAGTTGTGATGTTTTTGAAAAAATTTATTTTTATCTACTGTTTCATCCACATTAATAGCATTTTCTAATTTGAAAATATAATTATTTTAAAAAGGATAATAAATCTACTTCTTATATTTTTCCTCCCTTCCAGTATAGGAAAATTCTTCACTTAATTAAATAACATTATTTTTTATGTTTTTTACTTTCATTAATATCCCCAAAATTTGTTTATAAATAATTTATAGTAATGGACAATAAAATTTACTATATAATATTTACTAAATTAATTATATTGAATATATACATTGTAAAATTAAAAATTATCATATTTCATAGAAATTATATACCATATACATCATGAGCAATTTGAATTTCGTTGTACCCTGTTCATGGTATAAAAAAATTCAATACCCAAATTTTTAATATTTTTAAATATAAAAAAAATATGAAATTCATTACTAACATTAGCTTACAAATTATATAGGGACATTTTAGCCATTTATTTCTCGATATAAAATTACATTAATGGGAATTTTCACATATAATGATTCCTCTATCCATATAAAGGAAAATGAATTAATTTAGAAACAAGTTTAGTACATATATTATTAAACGTTTTAGTAGGATTAAAATATTCTCTTTAAATCATATATCTTATTTAAAAGAAATAAATAATTATAATCTTTCATTAACTCTTGAAAAAATCAATCAAACTATTGTTTTTCAATTTATAATGATTCCCAAACCTAAAAATCTATCACAAAAATATGAATGAATAATATTTTTCATACCACGATCATTCTATCACCCTTTCCATAAATAAATCCCAATTTAATAAATCTCTATAAGAAGAAAACTATTTTTTATTATTTAAATTCTATAATCAGAAAAAAAAATTATATACTTTGGAATATGGGTGTCATGATCTGTGCATTTCATAAACAGGAGAAGGATGAGGGGTGGACCACTGCCTTTTATATATATTGATTAAAGAGGCAATTCATTTTCCTTGAATATAATAAATTATATGCAAAAAATTGATTTTATTGATGGAGGATATCATTTAATTATATATTGAATGAAATATTTGGACTCATTAATTTTATAAAATCAAAATATACATGTTTTAAAAAAATATTTCTTCATAGAATGATTGTTATAAAAAATCATGAAAACAATGATGTAAAAAAAAATTGGATCCTACATTTTGGAAGAAAAAATTATATACATTATATCAAGTTTTTATTCAGGAATGTGAACTGTTGGTATTTTTAAAAAAAACCTATGTAGTTTTTGAATAATTTTAATATAATTATTTTTGAAAAAATATTTAGTAAATATTATATAGTAATTTCTTTAATGTATTCAAATAAAAAATTTTCAAAAAATAGTTTTCAAAATTAATTCCTCGAAACATATCTTAAATAATGATATTTCAAATGTTTTATTCAAAAATTATTTATGAAAGATTTTAAAAAATGTATATTAAAATTATTTCCAAAAAAATTAAAAAAATTTATAATGAAATATAATATATAAATGTTATAATTTTTTTATATTTTAATTATATATTGTTTTTTAATAAAATTCCATTGATATTTTTTACAAAAAAATAAAAATAAGAAATGATTTAATTTCAACGATTAAGAAAAATTATATCTAATTTCATAAATATTTAATATCAATAATATTATTGGAAAAAAATTATTAACTATTTAATTTTCATTAAACATTCCATAACAATGTTTCATATATTAATTTAAATTTTAATTTAAGGATTTTGAAAAGTTTTAGCATGTTCTTTTTTTGTTTCTTATTAATTTTAAAATGATATAATTACTTGTGTTATACCGAATAATGTGGGGTTCTGTATATATATATTTGTGTTCCAGTTTGTAAATAAAAAATTATTAATGTGTTATGATTTTAGTTAAATTTATTAAAAATTCTCTCCAAATTATATTAGAGTTTTACTAAATGTTAAGGAAACATCAGTGTGTGTGCTTGGAATCCATAAATATCTGAAACAAAAAATCCATCTACAAATATTCTAGTTTATCATAAGAATGTGCTACTAAATATTTTTTTTCTCAATACCAATAAACAATATCATTTACTAAGAAATTGAATCATTCATATTTTCCTTTTCAATCAAATTTACAACCTGGAAAACTAGTATCTCAAAAAACATGAAAATCATTAACAAAAGTATAAAAATTTCCAACATCGCTATTTCTCGGGAGGTAATGATAAACTAATTTTACGCCATTAATGTTTTATTATTTATTATTTTCTTGATATCACAAAAAAATAATTCCAAAAAATCAGCAAATAATATTCACTAGATTTGAGATATAAAATATAAAAATTCATTCATCTGAAATATTTTTCCACAAATGGGTTTTCTAGATTAATCAATATATATTATTTTTTATGTTATGAATGGATAATAATAATTTTTTTTTTATTTTTCATCTCCATAATTTTAATGATTTTTAATATATAAATAAATTGTCATATATATTTTTCTTCTTATTCTGTTTGGAAATTTGGAAACTGAAAGAAATAGTTAGTTCACCCATCATTATTATTTCAAACTCAAATTTCATAAGATATGAAAGGGAATATGTACATTATTTTGAGTTTATCCAAATATAATATCATCTAAATAATTATTATATGTTATTTCATACATAAAAATCATTCTAATAAATAGTGTTTCCATTAAAACACCATTAATTTTTTTTATTCAAAAATACATTTAGTTAATATATTATTGCACACTCTTGGGGTTTTAATATTTCTATAATGTTCGTCAGTAATATTAAAAACAAGATCTATCAGACCTTTTTTTTCACAATTAGATTTTTTACTACATAATATTCATTTATAAATTTTTAGTTAAGAATAGAACACTTTACATCATTTATAAAAATATTGATATTTTGGAATACTGTATCTACTAGAGGTATAAAATTAAATCTATATTGGCTACCAAATTATATAGTTTTTCATTATTCATTTAATCATGTTGATTATAACTGTTTTTAATAAGTCATTTTAAATATAACTATAACACCATTTTCATGAAATTTATTATAAAAAATTCAATTTTCTTCTAACAATATGTGAATAGTTAGATCACTCAACCAATGTCTACAAGATGTTAATCTAAAACTATATGTGTTAATCCTACTACTTGTTATCCTAAGCCTCAGATTCGTTATTAGGATAAAATTATGTAAAAAAATTTCAATTTTGAAATTCATTTCATAAGGAAATTCATATATTGACGTTGTTTACTATATCTTCAATTATATGATCAGTATGATGGTTCCTAAGGATTATCTCAATTCATGGATTTGTAAAACTATATTCTTCAAATATTTGTTGAATTTTATCCTGGATTATAATTATTTATCATGTTTCTTCCATTATTCTATCATTAGTATAAATTTCTAATATAGGTTGAATATTTTTGGAAAAACATTAGAAGATGTTTTTTCATGATGTTTATAATCAAAAGGATCAGTTTCAACGAATTTTACATGAACAATTTCATTTATATGAATTTTCTTTTTATTATATATATATGTATATGATTTAACATTTGTTCTAAAACATAGAAAAAATGCATCATTAGTTTATCTATAAAATTTCTTTAGAATTTCTTTATTCATATATCTGAAAACATTACACCAAAAAATTATGTTGTTAGAATGCTTTGTTTATCTTCCTATCCATAGATATAATGACTTTAACATTTATAAATAAAATATAAATTTTGAATTAATAAATTTTTTATCATTTAAAATAGTTATAGGAAACACAAGCATTGATTTTTTTTATTTTTTACCATTACATGGTATGTTCAATATAAAATAATATTACAAGTCAAAAATATTATAATATTATTGTTGTATTGTAAGAATTATGATTTTTTATTACGGATTATAGTAAATTCAATATGACACAGATAAAGGAAATGATTGTCATGACCAGTTGGATCATACACAATAAAGACCATTTATCAGATCTTATGAGGGATAATGAATAATTATGGTTTAAGAATGAAGAAACCTCAATAAAAATTCAATGAGTAAAGATGGAAAGAAATTATTTATGGGTTAAGATTAAACTCATAGGGATCAACAAGAAATCCATTTTTTTGTGTCCACCCTATTAAATATCACCACCACACATCTTACCCATTGAGAAATCATTGGTGTAAAAATATATTTGTATCTAAAACATAATAGTATGAATTTTGTTTTACTTTTAGTAAAATATTTATTTTATTTAACCTTTTTTAATATTACATTTTGAAAAGATTAAATAATTTAATAGATAAAATGTTTTTTTGAAATATGAAATTTAATTTTATTTATATGATATATATAGATTCCATCTAGAAATTTTTTTAATGAATGCAATAATATTTGTATTAAATTATATATTAATTAATTAATTTAAAAAAGTAGCTTTTATATATACATTACAATATTATTTTATAAAATCGAAATTAATTTTATAACGATAAAAAAATATTTTCAGGAGGACATGTATTTTAAAATAAATTAGTATTATTTATATAATAGAATAAATAATTCTAAATAGAGAAATATTTGGACAAAATAAATATTACTTTTGATATTTTCTCATTAATATTATTCAATGTTAATTTATTCATTAATTTCTAGTGATAGAAAAAAAATCTATATTAAAAATTTTAATATATATGGTGTATCATATAAAATCACAATGGACCAAATGTTATGTAATATATTCCATTAAATGTATCCATGAACAAATACATATATAAACTGTAATATAAATTGTTTTTATATGATTCAATTATTATTTTATATCCTTAATGAATCATCAAAATCATATATAATATATATTTTTAAAAAAAATATAATTTATAAATTTTACTCACTTCCACCACACCATGTGGTTTATTTTAATGATTTTGGTTTTTAGCAATAAAAAATAGGAAAAATATTTATATGTGGATGAAATTGTAGGATAAAACAATGTAATTATTTTATCATTGATTAATTGATCATATGTTTTCTAAAACCTATATTTATAAATTCATAAAGAACTCTCCCCTATTTTTAATTATAAAACCACCCATCCTACAATTAAACTTCCTCCAAAACAATTGGTTTACACAATTTCTCTATCATTCACTCTTTAAATCAATCTAAAGGGTCCCAAATCTCTTCATAATATCATTTAAATTTTTTAATATAATTATATTATGGTAATGGATCCTCTAATTCTCTTCATTATTTGAGAACCTTATTTATATAATTAATTTTAATTTATAATTATTCATATTGGGATATGTTCGCAATGATCCTTCATTCTGTAATTATAATTTCCATGTTATTATGAACCTCACACCTAATAATTAACACCTTTTATGAATCATAATTTACAACTATTATGCTACTAAAATTATCTATGTATTTTTTCAATTCCACCATTCATGTAATGAATACCTACTCTACTTCTACTCATTGTTATTCAGCTAAATGATACAATCTGTCATTGATTATGGAAATCCATTACTAAATCCCACACTCCTAAATCATGGGATGAAATTTTATGGATTATGATCCTATGTTGAATGATATATCCAAAACCATTTTCATGTACAAAATATGAATGCGGTGGGTGGGGTGATATTATATATCTGTCCAATGTGTTTCTTACTATTTTTATCTCATGATATTCAATGTTTGGTTAATGAGAGGTTATATGAATCACACTATGATATGTTTTTATAATACATATGATCAATGTATTTTTATGATATTTTGTTTCTGTTGACTCTTCATTTACATATTATGTTTGTGCTATCATGTTATATCAGGACTCATTGGTCAATATTATGGTTCTCACCCATCATATTTTACCTTCATAATCCCATTTAATAATAGTATGTACTTTAACAAATTATATTCATTTCATTATTCCTCAATAATAAATTATAGTTCCCTCTATTTTTATGTATATCTGTATGTAATCCCATGCAGTTTTTTAATTACCATGGAAAAAATGGCTTGATTAAGAGTTTTTAATCAATAATGTTTTATTTAATTTGAAATATGTAATGGTATGTGCCTAATTTTAAAATAAAATTATTCCTCAAATTATTATGGGGATATATAATGTTTTCATCTATTAAATAGATCATTTAGGAATGTGTATTAATTATATGAGTTTTAATAGTTAATTTGAACATATGTATATTTATTTTTGGGATTATTATTAACATGTTAATGTGAATGGAATAGAGATAAATAAAAATAAAGAAAAACAACCATAAAATTCAGTAATGATTATAGTTAGAGGTTTCAATGAAATTACATCCCAATGAGTTTACTTCATCAGTATGATTATTTGGCCCTGAGGTTCCTATGGTAAATAACACTGTAAAGGGTCTATTATGTTGGACTCAATCATCACATGGTGAATGAAAATATGACTTGTAACAAAATGTATATTTCAAGTTGTGGGACATGATTTGGTAAATTTAAATGATATATAAAAACCATAAATAAAGAAATAAAAATACCCAACATATTTATTGGTAGGAAACTTATTATAGATTCCATCGATTAGAATATAGAATTTCATATGTTATAGAATATATTCAATTTATGAGTTATCACTTATATTATTATATTTTCCATCCTAATTGTTTATTTTTTAATAAATACTCAACCATATAATTCATATTATTTTTAGTCGATTGTTATAAAAGGGAGATATTGAGAAAAAAACAATGATAGGGAAAATGGGATGACTTCCAAATGATTTCTTTGACCCGATGGGTGTTGGAATTGGGAAATTATGAAAATAAATTAGTTTTATCTTGTTTTGAACTAAAAATTGAATCTCTAGGAATACTCAAATACCATTGTGAAATGGAAAGCTAATATTTGGAAATTTATGTGCCAATGGAACCTAAAATTTAGTTGATCTAATAACACATTAGGCACACAAAAATTGAGAAAATCCATTGAAATAACATTATAAATCCTAAAATGCTATATAAAATAGACATTCGTCACTAATGTTTATTATATGAATGAAGAAGTTAAATAATTTCATATGTTTCCCCAAATTCATTCCCTAAGCTTGTGATCCAGGAAATAGAATGTATGGAATTACGAAATGAATTTATCTAAATATATTTTCTTCAAACTATCCAACATAAAATGTAGCAGGTTTTTGTTATCCTCATATAAATGGATGATGAATCAATTTGAGAATATGAGGAAACAACAACAGAAATTCATAATATGAATTTGGTTTTTTCATTACCTCCTAATGTTATAGTGACAGTTTCATTGGTGGGATAAAACTATTTTATGATGATCCTTATCCATCCATCTATTTAACATCTATTAAAAATGTTTTCAATGTTCACACAAATTTAAATAGATATCATCAAATAACTTTTTTCTCATAGGTGTAGGAAGAGGAAATCAATGTTTAATTTGACTAGTGTGATAGGTTAATTCTAATAGTGGTAAAAAATGAAAACATACCAATTTTGAAAAAATGTGGGAATTATGGGATATAAATTACTTGAGGTGGATGAGGAAATGATTTAGGTATGGGATGGAAGGGAACCTAACAATATATTATTTTATTGTAGAACCCCACCAATGCGATGGATGATATGAATTATCTAGTATGAATATATCCTATTATCAAACGTATCAACTGTAGAGAAGAAAAAATCTATTCAAATAAATTCTATATTTCAAGTGTTCTTGATGAAAACTGGCAACAACAAAAATTTGTGCTATGACGAAATACTGATATTATTGCATAAAAAATTATGAGGTGAAGCCCAATAATGAAATGGTAATTTGTATTCTTGTAGTTGATTCATCAATAGAGAAAATACATTTCAAATCCAATTATTATAAATTAATATATCATAGAGGTTTAGTATAACTATTCAAATACCACCGTAAAAAATTTAATCCAATTTATAAATGATGGCTGGGAAAGGATTAATAATTGGTTATTAAGTGTATAAATCATTACATGTCTACATATATGATATTAAATTCTTAGAAAACGTCCACATTAAACCCTTATCATAATTTGTTTACAATATATACCTATATTTTAATTCTTTTTATGGTGCCAATTTTTTTATAGATGAAAATCAATATATGAATTAAAAATCTCCCTTCCATTCTATAAAATTTTAATGTGGAGGATAAATTTATATTTGTACCAAAATCTATGATGTATATATTATTACCTTTTGAGAAATTATATCATTCTCAAATGATTAAGACTAAATAAATCACTATATTTGATATCATTACCATTTTATGGAATTCAATATTGTGTTTCCTAAATAATTTCCTCCCCTTTCTACTTGTCATGTGTTTGTTTTGTAAATCAAGAACATGCATTAATCCCTTATAATATCTAATACTATATAAGGAAAAATAAATTGTTAACATGTGGAGATAATGAATCAATTACAGGTGAATTTTGATAATGGTTTTATACACAAAAGTGCATCACCATTTGGTGTACAATACATCTACAACATGACGAAGAATGGTTTAGTGAACTTATGATATAATTATCATGATATCAATAAGATAACAATAGAGAAAAAATTCACATTACCATGGATTAAAGGTATATTTGAAAAATTATGTATGCCCAGTAATTATAAATTTTTTATAATCAATGATGATATTATTATATATATAAAAAGATAGAAGAAATCCATTAAATTATAATTAAACCAACGTATGATAACATTATGTTAATAGTGATTACTTTTAGACTCACTAATTCTCCATCATTATTCTAGGATATATTGAATATTTTATTTAGGGATTACCTCAACATTGCTGTGGTAATATTTACAGATTATTCTATTATGTACTATATAATCATTGAGGAATACAAGGATCCATCCAATACTACATTGAATACATTATGGAAGTAAATGTTTATTAAATGTGATAACTGGGTGTATAAGGTGAGATTTATAGAAAATTTATCCCTAAATATAGATATATGTGCATCCATTAAAATTGAGGCAATAAAATGATGTTCTATAACAACATCTGTGAGGGAAATATATAGTTTAATTAGAATATTTGGGTACTTTTGATGAATTTTTAAAAAATTATCAGGATTATCATTCCCACTAACCATGATTACGTGGTAGGGATCCATAACGTTCGGGACTGATTAATGTTAATATTGATTCAAAATAATGAAATAGATGCTAATAACGACACATGTAATCAAATTACAAACTAGTGGGGAATGATTAGTGATATTCAATTATTAATATAAAAAGGGATTGGTTGTTTAATCATTCATTATGGAAATTTGACATACAATTTCAACAACAATTAAATAAACTTGGAAATAAGAACCAACCCCTTGATTTTGATCTCATATTAATGATATTCATTTTTTAGATTTGGTGACATTATATTGAATATGAAATCCTTGAAAAATATAAGGATAATAATAACCAAAAGTGTATATTCCAAAAATATTATAACAATAAGAACCTAAAAAAATTAATTACATTGGATCATTGATTATGATTTTTCATCCAATTATAACCCTATGAAATTAGTAAAATTTGAAGATGATCTGAAAAATAGCATCATGCAACACTATCTATAATGCAGTTTGTAAGGGTTCCAATTTTATTGGACATAAAATAGACAGTCTGAGGTATTATATTGGAATATACATGAAACATTGTTCAAATAAATTATAAATTGTACATTAATGAGATTCTGAATTTAGATTATAATTGTGATATTTTGGTAGAGAAGATGGTTGAAATATCGTGGACTTCAATTCCACTGATAATAGATTTATAAGGATTTCACCCCTAAAATGTGTCCAATAAATGTGGGGAATGGATATAAAAATTGTAGATGATGTGAGTATTTTATCATTTTTTATTCATCCTGGTTGAACTAATATATATATAGTTTTGAATAAAAATATATTGCAGGATAAAATGAAGTTGGAATTTAAAATATTTGTATCATAATGATTGCAATTCCAATAATTTAAAGGCAAACAATAGAATTATAATTATATGATGAAAAAGTTTACCATACTTGTACAATAATGTATAAATTATCATGGATTAGTTTAGAGGAATCCCATATCACCTAAAAGAAAATTATTATATCAAGGTTTTATTTAGTATCCATAAACAATAAGTGCATTTCTTCTAAATTAATTAACATTTATCTCATTACCAACAAAAAAAGATAAAAAATTGATGTCGAAAAACGTATGATGTAAAAGAATATATTATTTTTCATATATATTAGAATATTAGTTAATGTTTTTGTAGTATCCTTATGTATGAATTCAATTTTTAAAATGTATTCGACCATAATTATCAAAAAAATTTCTATTTTCAATCCATAAAAAACATTTTACCTCTATAAGTTATTAAGAGATCATGTTTCCTGAATATCAATGTATTTTTTGATCAACACCTTTGAATAGTGGTGTTATCCTATAATAACAGTTAATATTAGTACATTAAAATGAATCCTTGTGATGGTTGTTTATAATGGTGTATCAGACATCAATATACGATGGTTATGTTTTACAGAGGAAGCTGATTAAACCTATCTTTATCAAAATGATGAAATAGTAGGTCCAAACCACAAATTTTCAAATGAAACAGACTCGTTGTCAATATAAAATATATAATGATAATCATTGATAATACTATGAGAATGTGGTCAGAGAGAAATTGGACCATTATACATCATTATAGAAGAAATTCATGATGTATTGGAAGAATGGGAAACATATTCCTAGATAAATTAGCCAATTTTAGATCCTTGATCACATAAGAGATTGGCCTATTGAAATTAATTCCAACCTAACAATTATCATATACCTGTTGTGATTCATGTATCCCTATCATGGAATTAATTTATAATCCCCCAATGTTTAATGGATCTATAGGTGGTACCATTCGAGGAAAACCATTAGTATAAAGACAAACCATTAAAGATCATAGAAAATATAGGAAAATTGTTCTTTGAAAAAAAAAGTCAAATGAACTATGTGTTTTCGTGAAACTACAAGTTTGATAATGCATCAGGGGAACCAGAAGAAACGATGAAATAAAACAACATTATCTGTTTTAGTGTATGATATGAAAATATAAACGAAGTTGTTTATAAAGGGGGATAATATAATGTCTTAACCTTAATAAATTATATTTTTATTTTGAATAATTAAATTACTTATCATGTTAAATAATAATTTCATACATAAGATCAAAATATGTTATTTGGGACTATTAATTTTTTACAAATAAAAAACATTGTAACGAAGGATAAATGTTTTAGTAATTTCATTAAATAGGGTCCATTACTATTTATTTATTACATGTTATGATATTATCCCTTACACAGAGACAATTGAAGTGATGGTCTTGACCAGTTTGATTGTACACTTTGGATCCCATTTATCAGAGATTCTAAGAGATACAAAATAACAACGATTTACTATTGACTAATACAAATCCAATAATCAAGAACTAAATCCAAAAACAATTATTATATGGTTGGAGTTCAAACATATAATGATAATTAACCAAATTGAGTTCATTGAATAGCCCCAATAAAATATTACAATTTCACACCTTACCCAATGTTCCTTTAATGGTTTAACAAATGGTTATGAATCATGACACCTATTTAATAAATTAGTATATTTTATTTTGAAAAAGTTTTATTTTATTTATCCATTCATAATAATACAATTTTATATGATTAAATAATTAGATGATAAAATTTATAGTTGGATGAAATGAAATTATGTTATTGTTAAATATATTGTTATCATAAAGGAAATAGATATAATTCAATCAATATTTTTTAATATAAATTATATTTTTCTAATATTTTTTATTAAATAACATATATTAAATACAGATGACAAAATAAAATTAATAAGTTAAAAAAATTATAAGGGTTATAAAAAAGAAATTGTAAAAAAATATTTAATTATCAAACATTATATATATTGGATCTAAAAGTGTAAATTCTTATTCAAATAGTACTATTTGGAAAATATAAAAATGAATTGTAAAATTATCATATCAAAATTATGTATTGCTGATTTTTTGTTATTTTCATAGACTGTCAAATTTTTGGGTCAATTTTAAATGTGAGATAAATATATGTTTTGAATTATGACTTCTTAATGACCAACAGAGATGTAAAATATTGTACAAAAGGTATCCAGAATAGAATAAATTTTTCATATCTAAAATAAAGTGTTTATAGGTCAATTTTTAATTTTTTAAACCCTTAATGAATCCTCGAAAACATATATTGTATTTTATTGTTTTAAAATCAATTATTTATAATCATGGATCACTTCTACATAAATGTGGGTATATTTTACATTAGATTTTTAATTCTACTTATAAGATAATAAAATAACATTTAATTGGAAGAAATTATGGAAAAATCCTGTAATGGGGTTTTATTACATAATAATATATTGTAAAAATGATTACAAATTAAATTAAAAACACTCCTCTATTTTCTTATTTAAATTTATCCAACCATACATTCCTCTTCAATAATAAAAATTTGTCACAACAAATTAGGTCACATTAACACATCCAAAACAATGACAATGATTCCACATGATTTTGAGAAGATTTTCCCATGCTTTTAGAATCATCGTCCCAAGGTTTTTTATTATATATTTATACTCTTCATTAAATCATCAAATTTATATTAAACCTTTTTATTATTTAATTTCTAAATTGGGGATATGTTAAAAATCATTAACACTATTATAATAATGATTTTTAAGGGATTATAGACCCATTTATCTCTCATTAATATCTTCTTTGATTCAGTGTGTACCCTAGTTATGTAGTAGAAATTATCATGCGATTTTTCCATATCAATCAGTTTTGTAGTGAATTCCAATCCCATATCAACCAATTGGAATTAACATATAGGTATATATCGGTCAATTATTATATTTTTCCATGTATTTAACCCAAAATCACCAATATTGGGATTAAATCTAAGGAAATATTATCCAATGATTAGTGATCTATGTGGAACACATTTCAATGTTCACAATATGAATGTGACAAGTGGGACATAAATAATATATTCCTACAATGTATTGGCTGATATATTCATCTTAGGATACCCCCTTTATGGTCTATGGTATTTTATCTTAATTACACTATAATTTATTATTATAATGAATTTATCATTGAATTATGTTTATAAGGATTTCTTTTTTGTTATTCACAAATTTCCCCAGATCTTTTAGGAAATCATGTTATATCATAACTCTTTCTTCAGTATTATGATTCATAACCCTATTAAAATATATTCATTTTTCTCATGACATACATGTTCAAAATGACTTTTTGATATTATTTTTTTAAACAATTACTATGAATTATAGCTCACAACATTCTCATTTAAGACCCTATGCTATCCCATGCCATTCTACAATATCCATGGGAAACAATAGAATATTTAAATGTATTTAATAAATAATTTGGTAATTAATTTCATTTTTTATTCAATAAAACTAATTTTCAAAATCCACTAATCCGCATTATATTATGGAAGTATATATTCTTTTAAATTATCTAATAAACAAGGAATTATTATGTAATAAGGCTAGATTTTTATAAAAACTAATATAGATGTTTATTGAAAAATATTTTAGGTGAAAATCAATTTATAGTTTAACAAGAAGGAAAAAATAATTAAAATAAATCTTTTTTAGATATTTTTTATTCACTCAACACAGATATTGTAATCTATTGAAGAATTGTAATTATTATTTTAGTAAACCATTTTAATGATGTTTTCTATGGGATGAGCAAAAATAAATTATTTATTTTTTACATAATAATTATTAAAATTTAGAATTTATAACATATACACCATGGTCACTATAAATAATTAACAAAGATATATATATCATCTTTTTAAAATTGGATATAATTTTTTAAAAAATTTATTTGACCTTTTTAGATATAAAATAGACCAATGCATTTCTACTATAATACCATAATAAAACATGTACATTTTATTCTAAAATAATAATTATATTTTTAGTGAAACCATATAAATCGATGGACAAGAACTGTAAAGAATAAAATGTTGAAATATCACTAATAAAATTAAAACTTCTCTAATTTTTATTTAAAATTTTACAAGGATAACATAATATATAGGAATTAAATTAAATCCATCATCTATCGCCCGTATATCCATTCACATAATGTTTTTCATAATATATAATATTACATTGGACTAATATTCTAATCTTAAAAAATGATTTATCCTCAATTTCAAAAAGGTAAGTTATACCTTGTGTTCATATGTATTTTACATTTCTTGTGTATACATTCTCATTTCTATTAGTATAAGGATTGATTTCACCATAATCTATTTGAATTAAAAACATTTATCATTCCTGATGTTCATAAGGTATCCAACATCACATAATTAGATTGTGCATATAATGTTATTATTCTAACAAAAAAAATTTATAAAAAAAAGTAATTCATGAAGGAAAATATAAGACATTCCATAGATTTATTGGTGAGATTGATCTTAAAATTTTAATTTCACAATGATCATCCTTAAAATATTTTGAAAGAATTTCTTATTTCTAGTAATTTGATGGGATCACCCCCTATCCATGTAGCAAATATTTTTTAATTATAATGTTTATTATTTTACTAAAAATCAAAAAGGATTAATTTTTTGAAAATAAACCATCTTTAGTACAATATTTTAAACAAATAAATCATTTAGAATCTATATCAGCATAACAATATATTTTTATTGAACTATCAATTATTTAAAAAATTATACCTTATGAAAAAAAATTAAATCTATTAAAATGTCACATATTTTTTCAATATACACCAATTATGATATAATGTAAAAAAAGCATTCTTATAAGAAAATTTTAAAATAAAAATATGGTTTTTGATTTTTAAAACCAATATCAATGATAAATTTTCTATATTAGATTAATTTATATTTGGAAGAACTACATAGAAACCCAAAACTTATTGACAATAATCACTATATTCAAAAAAAACTATGAATAACCTTCTTTTCCACTTACAATCCTAGTTTCGTGGGATTTAAAAATTTGATATCATTTATACTATATAACCATCATTAAATTTATGCACTTCTAATCCTTTTTCATCAATATTGAAAAATATATCCTAATGTGACCTATTTTTCTTCCATTATAGAAAAAAATTTATAAGAATCATTATTCTATTTTTATTAGTTATAAATTTTCATCTATTTTTATGTGATAACCATTTTCCTATAAAACTTTTTATCATCTTATAAATATATATAAATTCATATTGACATCTTTTTGAATAACTTATTTAATATCAAACATTAAATTTCCTCTTAATGATGGATATAAAATATTTATAAATAATTCTATCATTATAAATTACTATATATAAAGAGGAAAAAACTACATCATAATTTTTATTCTTAGATTATTTAGTAAGAAATTTTAATATTCCCAATTACTATATGAAAGTTTGTGACACCAAATGATATTATAGTATTTTATCTCTTCCAATTATTTCAATAACTTGCACTACACGCAACACCGAGTTTGAGCACACCACGACGTACCAAACTAGAAGTTAAAAAATATGTTATTAATAGTATTTACCACATTATAAATTTTATATATCCTGTATAATTTTAAAATTCATCATTAGTTTTTCTACAACATAATATATGAAAAATTTTATTTTTAATATAAATGTGGTAATTTTTAAAAATTGTATTTTTTTCATCTTTAAATGACCAACCCATTTTAAATCAAATATTTGAAATGTTCATATATTAAATGTAGTGACATTAAATTATTAATTATAAGAGTAACATAAAAAATTAGTTTTTATAAATTTGTGGTACTTCTCTAACAACTTTCATATTTGATGAATAGTAAATAATATTAAATTTTAATTAAAAACAAATTTTTTAATCAAAATAATTTATAGTGTTAAATTATACATTTGAGTGTTTTATAAGTATAATTAGAATACATATTTATCATTTAATATTATTTAGGTCATTGGATGTAATTTCACATTTATACTGAACAATAACAAATGTCAATCGTTTGATAGGTATTATTAATTAAAAACACGGTTTTGATCTAAACAACATGAATTAATTTTAAAATAATTTCTGCCACTTTTGTGTTTTGAATTTAAAAAAAAGGATTTCATATCTAGAATCAGGATTTCCAAATTATGTAAATGGGTAACATTTATTTCTATACACTAATAATATTTACATTAGTAAATATTTTATTTACCATGGTTAAAAGGAAAATCTGGTAAATTAGGGTAAAAAATAATATTAAAATAATATTAAAGTACCCTAACATGTGTCATAATTCTATTAGTTGGTAAAATTCCGACCATGGTCATAATTGGGTCGATTTTCGGACCCCGTGGAGCCACATAAGGGTGATAATGACCCTTTATATTAATTAATTTAATGTAATGAAAAAATGACATAAAGATATATCTTTTAGTAAAAAAATATTTACATGGGGTTATATAAGTTATATTTTCAACTATAAAATCTAATTATAAATATAAATAAACATGATACATAAAAATATTTTATTAATAATTTTAAATCATTAAATAATTAAATTTATTTAAGACGCAATGATGATACCATTATTTCTTTATTAAAGAAAAAATCAAGTAAATGGTATTATAAATATCATAATAAAAATAATTTGCAAATTTTTATTCCATAAACGAATTTTAAAGGTGATTATGACATATTATGATTGATTTAATAAATTTTTCTTTAATTAATAATGTTCTTATGGCTTTCAAATGAAACCAAATACCAAATAGTGTCAACATTGACATAAATTTATATTTAAAACAAACACTATATTATTGGTTGATATAATATTTATAAAAATATAAAGATATGACATAGGGATTAAATAATATTATAAATTTTATTAATTGACTACTTTAGGTTTTCTTTTAATCTTAGTGTATGTTTATTAACCCTATAGTTTATCAATACCAGAAGATGTGGTAAAAGTTATACTATTTAACTAAGAGTTAAATCTTAAATATAAGGTTTAAATGATAACCTAAACTTTTTTATAACATATTGGATGATAGGATTTAGACCCATAACTACCATAGGCTCTAAATAAATTCATTGGGAGCCATTATAAACATAAAATGATGGAATAATTAATTAATATTTAAATATTTTCCTAAAGTGACTCTCACCCCTCTTATAAAAGGCCACTTTACTATGTCACAAAATCACACCTCCAAAGCCATTTGGGTCTTCCGAACACAAGACAAGTATCCTTAATACTTCCCTAAAATCATCCTATATTAATTAAATTAATCATAAGTCCAACTTATGGATCCATTCTGATAAACTCAAAGGAAAACGCCCGAAGAAGAGGTAATAGTTTCACCACCCTCTTTCATGCTCTTTTTTCTTCCAGTTATCCTTTATTTGTTTTTTCCATACAAAAATAATAACTCAAGTACCTCTTACATATTGTGATGTTACTATAAATATGGTACAACCATATTCATTTTTTATCTATCCTATAATTGATAAAGTCACTATATGTGCGTATGTATATCTTACCGTCTCCACATCATAGTTATTTTTTAATTCAAAAACATCAATATTTAGAGGGTTATAATAATGAGTATAACTGATGTAAATAAAAAATATAACATATAATGTATTCTTTATATATGATATACTATCCAATTACAAATGACTTCACCATCAATATATTCATGTTTACACGCGTGCGTATGTACAGATTACCATATCCACAATGCGATGAAATTCATTCCCATATTCATCATCCAATGATGATTATAATAATATATATTTTTAATAAGTATGTAATATATGAAATAATATTTCTGATGGAGATATATATGTATATATTTGTACTTATATATATCTTATTCATTAACTTTTGTTCAATATGATTTGAAAATGGAAACATTTTTTCTGCATATGTACGGCCTATTATATCCATAAATGATGCCTTCTATTTCATATATCTATAAATTATAAATATTTATATTAAAAAATATATTATATATATATCATGGGTTATAATATTGAAGTATTTAAATCATGATCTAAATTATACGATCAACAATATCTTGTTAAAACAAATATGATTAAGAAAGCGATTATTACCGAAAAAAATTAATTTAACATGGAAATCATTATTAAATGGGATGTATAAAGTCATAAATGAATCAATTATGATATAATAAACATGAATATGGTTCCTGTATAATTTAATAATAGTCTATGGTCATTATACAAGTGGTTAAATGTACCCTCGACCTAGGAAAACTACAAGGTAAGGGCTAATTTCTCAATCTATTTATTATCCGATGTTTTTTTTAGGTAAGTATCCACTGTGACATATTTATTATCCATGTCCATGTTTCATAAAATCGTTTTCAAAGGGATTATTTTTAATGTACTTTTTACGAAAACATCATTTTAAATGTTATTATGATTTATTCTTCTAAACATTTCTCATTAATGTCCCTGTTTTTAAAATGAATATAAGGATTTATTTATATAGACATGAATGTTTTAAAATGATAATTCCTTTCAAATGTTTCAATGTTTTATAAGGAACGTTGATTAAAAACTATATTTTAATGAGTTATTTATATTACATTTAAATGATTTCATGGAAAAGTGATATTTCAATCAAAAAAATTTACTAATCATTATCAACAATGTCATCATCATTTTATAGATATTATTCTTGATTGAGGATGATTTATTATGATACTAATCTTCTATATATTATTGAAGGTATTATGATATGTTTTACTGTGGATGTTTTCTTTTTATAACATTCTTTTTTTATGAATAAAGTATTCACATTTCATATATTAGTTTTAATATGAATTTTTATGTTATGTTTAAACCTTTTTATATGAGTAATTCGTTGGACATTGAAAGTGATGGGTGGATCCTGCTATTTCTCATCAATGAATTATTAGTTCTCATGAGACTAACTACTGTCTTGGAATAATGCCTTGACAAGTAGTATTTAGGGTATTGGAATAATGCATTGAATACATGGTTATGATGTCTAACATTATGCATTCCACAATTATAAAATTACCTATTGATATTACATGTCATTATTCGACTAGTAGAATATCCATTTGACTAAGTAAATGAAATTATTTGTTTTATATTTTCTATATTATGCAAACATTTAAGTTTTAAATTCCTTAGATTTAGATTTATAAATTGCCTTACATATTTATTCTTATTTATGAAAGTTTTTCCTATATTGTTATCCTTACAAAGTATCTAAGCTGAATCATTTCTATGTTTTATATTCACTATGATGAGAAAAGTATAATATAACTGACATGCATGTATAGTCTAAGGGATAGGAATGTGGTCAATGGAGAAGTTTTTTTGTTGTTTTTCATTTTAAAATTTAATGTAATGTTCATATATGTAATCAATTTTTCAAGACTGTTAAACTAATCGGTTCTTCAGTACTAGATTCCTTGTAATCATGCCAATATTTTAAAATAATGCAATGACTAAGAGTAACTGGGGTTAGGGCATTACATAGTTCTCAAAAAATTTATCCATACTATGCTTTTTAAGTTGTATAATATCATTAATAGTGGTATTTTTTTATTATAATTGGTTATGTATAATATAAATATGTTTTCATTAATATTTTTATTACATTTTTATGTATCTCCAAAAATTTTTAAATTATTAAAAATAGTCACAAATCATTGTGGTTTCATAGAAACAGATTCCCTCTATAAAAAAAATCCATGTCAATCAAATATTTACATAACTATTCTAGTTTCAATATAATATTGTTGGACCAATATGAGAATCATCAATCATATTTTAAATACTACTGGTTGCTTTAATAAATGAAATTTCACTATAGATATAAATTTTCATTGAAATAACACATCAATTTTTACTAAATATGTCACATGATACTTTATTTTCTCATCTTTAGTTAATATAGAATCTATTTTTATGAAAAAAATAATTCCGAGTTAGCATCACAAAGATATAAAATCATGTGTGGATCAATTAAATAATTATTCTATCTCTTTAATATTACAAGTCATCACATAATTTTTGTTTCCATTTTTAGGATATAGTTATTCAAGTACCCAAATATTTAAACCCACCTTCATATAAAATTTAAACATTCCCATATAACATGTAATTATAATTGTTTATATAGAAAAGAATTTTTATTTTAAATAAAATATAATACTTTTTAAATATTATTAATTTAAATATAGCAGTAAACCACATGTGATACCAACTGTTAGATCAATCTTGTATAATCTTTTAAACAAGAGTAAAATGAGGGGAATTGTTAATTTTAAAATAAAACACCACAATATACATATATTCTATATAATTATATTTAAGAAAAAAAATTCGGATTAATATGAAGGAAATCTGAACAAACCATGTACCAATACTTTATAATATATAATATACAGAAATGATTATAACAAACTTATGAACCATACGTAGACATGAAAATTGGAAATAGTGAACTCTTATTTATAACTAAAAATTATAATATTCTGTTGATAAAATAAATAATTATTATAGATTAATTCCTATAAATATTCCTACAATATTCTGGTATGATATAATAATTATTTTGGGTGCTTATTAATCAGATGGAATTTATGATGTTTCAAATTTAGGGTGCTTATTAATCTTCATCGATGATGTTTTTAATAATCCTTTATAAAAATTTTCATTCTATCACAGAATCACTCAATATAATAATCATGTGTTTCAACATCCAAAAAAATGACTTCATACAGAATCATTATAAAAGTAAAGAATATTATATTATGTAAACAAAATTATTTAATGATGTTTTATGTACTTTTAAAAAATATGGATATATGTTTTTAGTATTATCATTTAATAAAAATGTGAATCAATTTAGTAGACAAACCAATCACCAAATCAATAAACAACCATAGACATACCATTAGTAGTTAATAACACCTATATAGATGAGCTTGTACCCTCAAAAAGTACCCATCCTTAATCTATTCAAAATATTCACATCTAGTTTTTGATCCTCTAATTAATAACTATGTTTGAAATAATCTTGAAATTGGTCTCCTCCTTTGACAAGAATGAACAATGGCTCCAGCTATAGGAAACTCCTTAGTAGAATTGAATCTCAATCACCTAAAAAATGAAACATCATCCAACAATTCATAAATCCAAAACCTACAGGCACCATGAATTTATAGAAATAGTGTAGTACTAGAATGAATCATAATAGGCCACTTATGATCCCTCAAACATATTCTATAAGCATCAGACACCATCAGATTCTAGACCAAGAATAATGAAAATACCCCATTGTCTGGTAATTAACCAAAAATATACTTGAAGACATGACATGATGAAATAGAATATTTTTGTTAAATACACCTTATCAATAATGAAAATGTAGTAATTTAGTAGGGTTGTTTCTCTACTCCCCCCATTTCCCATAAATGGCCAATATAGGCTTCCAAATATCATTAGGCAACCCCACTAAAAGTTTCTTACGTTATATTAATCATTAGGTTTTTATTATTCTTGAGAATCAAAATTTACACATTAAATAATATTGTATTGATTCCAACATAAATAATAAAACCAAAATATATTAGGAAACATGAATCCATATTTAAAATTTTCAAATATAATTATCAATGTAATTTGAAAACAAATATCTTGATGAATCTCGCATTTTAAAATTATGTTTCGAAATTTTATAACCAAAATACATTTTAAAATAAAAAATTCATTTTTAATAAATAATTTAATAATCCATGAAAATTTCATTTAAAATACTTACAATTAAATATAATAATCTCAGGAAAACAAATTACATTTTAGTAAAACTAAACCAATGTATATTTTAATTTAATATATATAGAACAAAATATCTTTTAATAAAATATTCATGAGAACTGAATATTTTTTTTCATTTTTTCAAATAATATATCAATTAAATGAGATGTAGAAGTAAACCTTAAATAAATTTGATACCCAATGAACCAATGATTTTAGAATTAAAAATATCATGGTCCGATAAACATGGATACATTAGAAATTCATTTGACCAACTATACTGAACTATCTACCATCCAAAACATTGACCTATTTATACATAAGTCCTCACTAAATTTTTTTATCATATTTCAATGCACAATGGATTTATACAAAAGATAATAATTTGTATTCCAAATATATACATAAATCATGTTCCAGTTTATCTTCATCAGGTAACTGTATTATTCACTAATTCATCATCATTGGGCTTCGCCCATATTGGTGAAACTGATTACACCATGACATTGAAGAACTGTACCCTGAATTCCCATGATGTCATGAAGGTTAATTTGGCCAAATTCATGGTTTTATATTCATGGTTGAGAATATAATAATAATACTATTCTAGTTAAAATAACACATCTACAATATTTGATATAGTTCTAATACTCTTATTATGATAAAATATCTATTTTTTTTCTCACCGAGTTTGGATCATTGGCCATTATTACCGAATGATGATGTTTTTATGACTAACTAAACTAGTAATAATATAAAAATTAACATTTGTATTCATTTTATAAAAGTATATAATAAATACTTCTAAAATAATTACTTCTGCATTTTTACCTTAATATAAAAAACAATGTAAAATTTGATTTTGAAATTAAAATAAATTTATAACGAAAATAATCATGATAATTATTTTAAATTGTGATATTAAAAATAATAGAAGAAATTTTCAATTTATTTCAAATTTAATTTTTAATGAAGATACATAATATCAACAACCCAAAATCCCCATGTAATTATTATTCATCAAAATGGACATAACATCTATGCAGGGTTAAATGTCAACATGATTCAAATGAGGTATTATATTACTCATGGTTCACTATAAATATGTTTCTTCCATATTATAACTATAGAATGAATCCAATCCATTAAAATCACCATTTAAACCCATAAAAACAAAAATAATATCATTTTTAATACACTTATAAGTATTGGTCATACAGAATGTTATTTAAGCGATTAAAACTAACATATGAATATACAATATAGGGATAATGAGTGATACATTGAAGGTAATAGTTGAGAAACAATATCCAGGGTCCAAGATAATAAAAGATTGGTAATTCTTATGAAACTAAGATTGGGTATAGAATATTATGTCATCAAATGATGCATCTCAATGGCACTAGATGGATGACCTTGTAAAACAATATGATTAGAGGACACACAAAAATTTTATATTGATAATTTACCCATGTTCACTCATGCTATAGATGGTTCAAGAGAAATAAATGTCAAAAAAAAAGTCATCTAGTGAAAATATAATTAGATAAAATTGTTCACCTGGTATAGGATTGGAGAATGTGGATGGAATTCGTTGAATCGATGGGTCTCTCATTGTGACCATTTCATGTGGACAACATACCAAAAAGTAATGGAGACATAAAATGTCAAACACAATAGAAATAGTATACTATAATGGGTAGGGTTGCTCACCTATGATTAGGGATCTTTTATGAGGTTGTAATTTTATTATATTTATAAGAATAATAGTGTTACAATATTATCATATAAATTGCAATGAAATTCAAAACAATATATATTTATTTAAAGTTTAATCTATCCTTTTCTCTTTAGTTTCAAAATGGGAGTTCTTATCTATGTGTTTACAATAAGTGTTTTGCAAATGCATTGTGATTAAATTATTTTTCTATCAATTTCTAATATCTATAACATGGGTAATTAATTTTACATTGTTTCCCTCTTCATAATCATTAATGGATACTATTTTTTAATATGATAACCTCAATGATCTAAAATAGGTTAATCAATGATTCATAGGATTGTTCATGATGATTAGGTCATAGAGAATGTGTTTTGGATGTATGATTAGTAACATAATTCATCCATTTACTTTGTAGGGGAATATTGAAAAATATTTTGTGGACATGTTATTATATGTTTTACATAATTTAATGTGAGAAGAAAATATACATAGGGATGGTGTCAATAGGGGGTTGATTCATTATACTGAAGTTTGGATGAATATATTTTATGTTCTAGAAGATTCAAATTGACGATTTTATACTTCAAAATGATCTTGTTCTTTTAGTTATGGGTACCAAAATGAATTTGAATAAAAAATATTATAAAAGTATAGAAATAAAGACCAATATTTTTTATGAATTTTATTATCCCTTAATAAAGATTTTAATATTTGGAATGTATAGAACGAGTCATAACATTTGGAGACTAATGTTATCAGGTATTATAAACCGTAAATGGTAAAGAAGATTTTAAATCTAATGAGATAGATATCTAAAAGAATACCAAAAATAATGCTAATTTCATTAAAATTAATGATTTCACAATTATATAATGTCATTCCAAGGTAGTGAAGGTTGAACATGAAGATCTATAATGACATTATTTGTTATTATCGTTGCTCGATGAATCATCGTACATGATCTTAACAAATATATGTAACTCAAGAATAAAATCATAACAAACTATTTTCAGATGTACATGACCATGTATTGAATGAGGAGATCCATCCAAAGGATTTCCATGTATATTTAAAAAATGGATATTTAGTTTGAAAAAAGATGATATAATATAGTACGAACGAGTGAGATTATTATTAAGGGATGAAGAAGTTAAAATTTGGGAAAATAAGAAAATGTTTTTTTCACGTGATAAAAGTATAAGAAGAAATGTTAACATCAGAATGAGTGAAATGATTAAAGAGTTAACATAATAATATAATCAGTAATACGTGTAAAAAAATATGATGTCAAAGGTAAAAGGTGGAATACTCATATTTTTATCGAGTTCACATATGTTATGGGTGGTAAATTTTGTAACATCATTTCACTAAATTTTTTAGAGGGGAAGTATGTTGAACTCTATCTATAGAATATTATTAAAATCATGATTTAATGTAAACAAATAACTCATGATATATCACGTGGATGAAATTTACATTCAAATAATTTGTCAAATCATGCTTAATTTTTATTGAGTTTTGAACAACATGTTGTTAAGGAACAAATGTAATTTTTATAGGATGAATTTAAAAATTTATTTCTATAAAAGTATATATAATGGAGTATAGAAGAATTCTAATGGTGTTATGGTGTTATGAAATGAATTGAGAGATGAAAATTTTTAAATAAAGAGAATATATAAATATTTGATTCATGTCAGATATTTAACATCTAAATAATTATCTCCTAACTATCTTGGTCACTCTAGTGAGGAAAAGATGACTGTAATACATTCTAATTGGATAAAAGATTCTACAATTATGGAATGTGGTGTCATGACCCATCCACTATGGCCCATGTCATGACTACCCCAGTCCAGCTATCCATAGGCTAGAGGTTGGAAACTATCAACAGAACGGTTTATTCCAAAAATAGGAAGGCATTGCATTTAAACATGTACAATCAAACATCCCAATAACACAAAAAGATGAAACCAGGATGTAAAACCACAGTATTAAATGTGTTTAAGAAATATAAATGGGTTAGAATACAAGCTCAACAGAAAGGTACAACAACAACTGTAAAATAGAAAACAACACCTCAAATCGTCCACCATGGATTATACATGAAAGATAGGTACATATAATATCCAATTATCTCCACATTATCAAATCTATTCCATTTAATACACTTTCATGGCTCGTTGAAGACTCATCCAGGCTGCACCTCGTCTACACAAGACACAAAATGTTGGGGGGGTAGTTCGTGTAGGGGTGTGTATACCAATACATAGTAGGGACCCTAAGACCCTTGAATGTATATTTTAGTTCCACAAAGTAAATCCAGAAAGCATTATCTCAATCAAAAATCACAAATAGAATGACAAAGGTCAAAACTAGGAATAAGTAAAGCACAAAAGTAAAAAATGATTTGTTGACAAGCTAGACCATCTTATACTATCGAGATGTGTTGTTGTTGACTATATGGAGTCTGAAACACACATTATCATTAGAGAATGACCCATGTAAGACCTACACATGATCCATCATTCTAGGAGTCGATAGGTAAAATCCCCCACTAACCCACACAGGATCGATAAGCACATACCCAGACAGGATCATTGAATGATATCCCACACAAGATCTGACCCACATAGGATTAGTATACACTGACCCACACAAGATTGTTGAGAATTGTCACACATTTGAACTGATGTAGAATGAATTGGAATTAATCCGATGAGGATCACTAGTTGTTGACCCTCAATCGATTGACTGGTACAATCCTCCATATGATCTGTCTTCAACCTACACCTCACTACTAGGAACTAGATTCCTGCTCATAGTACGCTTGATTTTATAAGAACCGCTCCCTATGACATCAATAATATTTCATGTAGAACTACATACCATGAATAAGTAACCAGATTATTTTTCACATCATAAGGATTCCAACGTAACAGATTGCGGGCCAACAGGACACCCAGTATGTTAGTTATTTGCATTTTTTTTCGTGTGGTCCTCATTGGATTCCAATTTAATCCCACATGGATATACATGACCATTATCAAAACCAATTTTGGGGAATATAAAATGGACTATGTCTCTCTATGGATCCATGTTCTGTATAACGTTCATCAAATGGATGTGTACTTCGCAAGTTACAGTCAATTAAGATTTTCTAGTCCAGAGAGGTGTTCAGGTCGGACCTGACACGGACCAACCTGGCTCAGCCCGAACTGGTCCGGGCTAGACCGAGTGTCGTAGTCCGTTGATTGGACCAGCCCATCTAATGGGTGTGGCACACTGGGTGTTCAGGTCTGCTGGGTGGAGTGACTCATGTAGAGGTCACGCTCCTTACCTCCCAAACATCTTAAAGAGCCATTCCGTTTATTTAAGGGAATCTCCAGGTGGCGCCACCATTTCACCCATAAGACCTACATGATGTGGGTCCCTTAATAGATTTCTGTGGCTTCCTTCATAATGGTGCGCGATGGCACGCCACGTAACCATCCGTGGCCAGCACGCTGGTGGTCACCTGTCAGGCCATTGTGGGGTCGAGCAGTGTCGCTCTTCCACCACAGCCAGAGGATATCGGCCGCCCCTCTTGTCTGTTAGTTCTGGTCTCACAAACCACATCACTGGTTGCTCACCATTTCTTCTACATCATGAAATCGGGTCAGCTCTAGTGGTCTTTTCATTCTTCTGGATGCTCCAATGGTCCTCTTGGGTTTCCACCTTAATTGCACACCTATCAGTTTCAAGGTTTCATCATGTGGGAAAACCCCACCTTAGAAAAATTAAAATAAAAACTATATGTGGATGGTCTAGGTCTGGTTATATTTTCATGTGCCCTCTGTGTTAGCATTATAAAAAATTAGGGTAATAAATAAAATACCACATAGTTATTTTTTTTAACCCCATTAAAATTCATTTCAAATCCCCCGTAACTACCATTCACAAAAATCATGAATGAGGAGAAGATTCATGGTAATTTATAGAATTAATTTACAATACATACCTCATGAAGAGTCACAGATATCATGACCATTGGCGGTATGTTATTTTCCATCGGAGTGAGGTTGTTGGAATTCATCGATCTTGGATCATCACAGCCCATGCATCCATCCTCCATTGATGGGAAAAACCACATCACATTTTCATAGGTTCATTTCATGGTGAATCCATGTGAAAACTACAACCTATGACTCAATTAAACATGTGTGTTACTATCTGAGACAATCTTTGATGGTACTCCGTGAATTCTCACAATATTTTCCTCATAATGGTGCTAGAATCCCTCTACCAATCCCTGCTCTCGGATGGTCATGATGTGGGCAGACATGGTGAGTCAGTCAGTGATCTCCCAGGTAGAATCATGTCCCTAGGATGTTGGTGGTAGCCAAATCATGATTTCCATAGATATACCATCCCAATTCCACTTGGTACCTCATGTGGTTGAGCTAATCCCACTGGTACCTGCAGTACAACATTCACATGCTAGGACAAATGCACAGACATTGGAGGTCCTGGTACATCTTTTCTACTTTTGGATGTACCACCAAAGAGGATGTGTGGAAGTCCTTAACACCTCTTCTTCATGTGTATCGTTTACCATAGTGCATCCACTGATGTGGACGATGTTCTCACCGCCTTCATAAAACCCATTAAGAACATGTCCTGAGGATATCTAAGCATGTTGGGGCTTGTAGCCTATATCCCAAAGCTGTGTATCCAAAGCATGAGGATGAAGTGGGGGAGTGACCATAATATAATTGAGTTAATAAGCTTCATATCTATCCCCAAATTATATTTACAACACAGATATATTTTTGGTTACCACACTCAGCAACTGTATAACAGACATCCAGTTGAGTGCATTTGTTACTACATTCCCCTTCCCATTATTGTAGAATATCTCGAAGATGAAGACCAAGAGGAACTCCATCCATTGTCATTGTCATTGGTTTAGTTCCTTCTGTGAAAATATATACTGGATAATCTTCTGATCATAGTGGAATTTAAAAAATTCACCAATCAATTAGTGTCACCACATCATCAGCGTAAAGACCAATGCTGCTAACTCCAGGTCATGGGTTGTGTAGCTCTACTAATACAGTCTCTACTACCATGAGACATTGGAGATCACTACTTACTCCTACATCAAGACATAACCTAGTCCGTTCTCCAATATGTTGTAGTATACTACATTCACAGTGCTCAATTCTGGTAGTCTCACGATTGGGGCACTCGTTATCCTCTGCCTTAGCTCTTGAAAACTCTATTGGAACTTATCCATCCACTTGAATGGCTTCCATTTCATTGTCAAGTATGAAATGGGTGACACTACCCAAGAGAAGTTAGGTACAAATCTCTGGTTGTACCCAACCAATCCATGGAAACTCCGCACTTCAGTCACAGTACTGGGTGGTTCCTATGAAAACACTGCCTCTATCTTTACCAGATCCACTATGACTCCAGCCTCTGTGATAACATGCCCCATGAATTGGACTTCTGTTATACAGAAATGGAACATTCAAAGCTTACTATAATGCTGGTTCTCTTAGAGTGTATCCAAGAACTATCTATTGGTGTGTGTCATGATCCTCTTCTGATTCTGATTATATCATGATGTCATCAATAAAGACCACCACAATGTGATCAATGTATGGATGTAATATCATGTTCATGGTCACCTTGAACACTGCTGAAGAATTTGAAACATTGAAATGAATCACCAATAGCTCATAATGGGCATACCGACATCTAAAGTATGTCTTTGGTATTTCCCAAAACCATACCCTGAGCTGGTAACTTCCTTATTTGGGGTCTATCATTTAAAACCAACAAGATCTCTTTATTTGGTCGAAGAGACCATCGATCCTTTCCAGAGGATAATTTTTTTTATTGTTCACCTACTTCTGGGATAGATAGTCCACACAAAGCCCCAAACACCCATCTTCCATCTTGTTGAACAATATCATGCATGTCTATGGAGACACACATGGCCTTATGAACCCCTTTATCTGCAGGTCCTCCAACTATACTTGCAACTCCCAAAAGTCCACAGGTGCCATTAGATATGCTGGTGTAGATACCGGTGCCATCCTGGAGTACATGCAGATGTGAAATTCTACCTATATGTGAGGATGATTTCCCATAACATCATCAGAGAATATATCATCATACTGGTCCAACACTACAGCATGACACAGATTCCACATGTATACTGATCTGAGGGTGTGGGTAGTCAACTAGTGAGTAATCTGCTGCACCCTCCTCTGAGAAACTACATCATGTGTTTCAATGGTTTCCTTCTCACTAGTGAGGGAATATATGATCCCATACCACTATTTACACCTCTCATTGATCCAAAAGAATTTGATGTGAGCACGGTCTAAAATATATATTCAATACCCAAAACAATGTCATAAGACCTCGATGCTACAACTAGGAGATCCCAACTGAGGCTCTCACCTCCTATAGTATGATCCCACTGTCTAAATTAATGTGTAATCAACGAATACTATCTCGTATGTTTCTCTAATCACAAGGAATAATAAAATATGTCCATCGAAATCTATGAGAAGCGAATTAGGGCCTTGTAAATGAATGAGTGCCTAACAGTTATGTCTATAAGAACTAAAGATGGGGAGGAATAATTAATGGTCGTACCTCTAATAATTTTCGGATTGCTATAGTCCTAGGCCTCTGTTGCCTGTTGTTTTTCATGCACATATCCACCTGCTCCTTCTGGTTGGGGAGGACCACCTGGAGATGTGTTGGTAGTATTTAAAAATGATGGCCACCCCCCGCTTCACGGCATGTTCCTCTGCCTCGTCCCCATACCAAACAAACCTCCTCGCTTGAATCTCTACCTCTTCCTCGGTTGTCCCTCGATTTTCTATTGATCATTGGTAAGGCAGGTCACGCATTCGTGAGACATGTGGCATTTCCCGCTGCATGTGATGAAGAATACACCTCCCAATTTACCATATCAGCCTTGTGATCTCTACCCCACTGAAACTACATCCCTAGGTCATCTACCAAGGGTTCTAGATTGCAAGAAAATCTGCTTCATCAGTTTACTACCTCATGTAGATGACCTAGCCACTTGTCATATACTGGTGGATCTCACCGTCGGAGCCTTCTCAGCAATGACGCTCTCCACCAACATTTATCGCTTTTTCTATCCAGCCTCCATAAAGATATTTATCAAAAACATTGATTCATTGACCTCCCACCAGAGACCCTATTCAAATGTTCTATCCCTGAATAATGGACCCCCTATCACATCGTTGAAGTATAGCGTGAGGTATGTGAATCTCATCGAGTACTGGGCTACAGTCAGGCTTCCCTGCTCTAAGGGTAGGAGCTCATAATTACACATAGTGCATACAGTCATTGGTACGAACTATGCCATGAAGAGGCTCTCAATGTTTATCCAGGTGAGGGTCTCCTCATCGTGTGTCTGGAGTGTCAGTCTCCACCATCTCCCTATTGTTCCCTGATATATTCTAGCCACTAGGATAACCATCGTCTCTAATACTGTGGCAAAGAAGAGAAAATTGTTTCCAGAAGCCCCCGCTAGTCGTTATCTGCATGGGTTTATGTCTCTCCTCGAAACATCGGAGGCATCTGTATCTAGAATTCGTGCAACATACTCATTTGGCATGCACATTCTGATGGTGGGGCTGGGGGAATCTACCTACTAATGGGTGGAAGTGGTGGCGGTGCACTACCTTAAGGTAGTACCATAGTTAGAGGGCCCTACATCGTAGCATCATGACTTGGTGGGCCGTCATCATGTAATCTCTCGAGAATCCTAGATGGCTGTCTATGCAGTGATATCTTCAAAATATATAAGTGTTTTATTATAATAATTCTATATATGGGGAGCTAAATCCAAAGATATGAAAGTAAAAAAATCATTTCCAAAACACATGTAATCATTGTTTTCGTGCACCGAGTTAGAAATCAGAATTCATGGTCCTGGTGTATGGATACTTTGGCCTCCGCACCAAAACTGGACAACCAGAACTGAAAAACACACTCAAAAAACTAAACACTATTACTCCATTATTATTACCAGCATCCAAGTTCATCAGTATGACCAACTCCTCTGATATCACTTTGTCACGACCCATCCCCCAATCTTGTGCCGTAAATACCCCATGCCCAACTTTCATAAGGCAGTGGATCACGAGTTTCACTTAAAAAGTGTATTCCCAAAATTTGAATGTATTTCTTTTATACCTATACAATCTCACATCCCAAGAACAAAACAAGATACAACCATGAAGTAAATATACAGTAGTAAAAGTGTGTACTAAATGTAAAGGGGCTAGAATACATTCCCAATTAAAGGTACAACTACAACATAAAAACTGAAAAAATATCCTTGAATCATCCACTAAAGATTTTATCTGAAGGGTAGATACAACTCATATCAACTAATCTCCACATCATCCAATCTCCTCTATCTACCACTTGGTGCTCACTCTCTCAAGTCTCATACAAGATTCCTTTCAACTTCAAAATAATCAAAAATGGGTGGTTAAATACCGTGCAAGGTTGAGTATAGAAATACACAGTAGGGACCTGAATCCCCTTGATGATATCACAGAGTTTGACGAAGGAAAACCAAAAAGCATGATCACAATCTCAATGAAAAAAACAAAAGACACATCTGAACATTCGGAAAAAGTAATGAATAAAATTATAGATGGATAGTAGTTAAGATAGATTATATTATTCTATCAGGAGGAACCACTTCTTACCATATGGAAACTGAATCACACATGATCAGTATGTAATAACACTCCCAAGACCGAAAATTGATCCATCCCACCCAGATTCGAAAGGAAATAACTTATGCCAACCCACATAGGATCTTACCCACACAAGATCGATATGCGTAGACCCACACATAATCACTGAGTTCTATCCCTCACAGGATCAAACTCACCTAGGATTGGTATGCACTTACCCACACAAGAATGTTGAACGCTGACCCAGACATTATCTGGCCCACACAAAATCGGTGTTGATCAACACAAGATCTCTAGGTGCTGAACCTTAGAGGATCACTCAGTGCATATCTCAGAATGATATATCTCCAACCACCCCTCACTACCATCAACTGGTTTTTCTTATTATACTATGCTTGATTCTGGGAGAAATTCTCCTCTGGAAATTAGTAAAATTTAATCCAGCATGAAGACCCACGAATAAGTAACCTGATGATCTATAATATCATAGGGGTTCCTACACAATAGGTGAATCATCAACTGGACACCTTGTCTATATGTTATTTCAATTTTAGTGTCGTGAGCATAGTTGTATTTGGAGTAAATCCAATCGATACATACTTCAACATTCTCCAAAAAATCCAGGGATTATCTCAAAAGGATCATCTCACACCAAGGATAACAACAACACAAACAGTTTGTCAAATGAATGCATGGTTCACGCGTTATGGTCACTTAAGCGTTTATTGACACGAGAGGGGTTTGGGTCTGGTATGACCCAACCCGGCTGAGTCTGACCCGAACTTGCCCAAACTGGAATGGGACATCCTACATGGGTTGAGTAGCGGCTGGAATGGCCCACCGGGTGGTCTAACTCATTGGCTTGTGCGACCCACGTAGTGGTCACACGGTCTACCTTCTTAATTACTCAAAGTGATGTTATTTTTATTTATGGGCAGCTGTAGGTGGGGCCATCATGTCACTCGCAGGATCGCAGGAGGCTGTTCCCTTGCCTGCTTGCTGAAGAATCCTTTAGTGTGGTCCACGATAGTACGCAGCAACCACCTCCATCTCTGGCCCAATGTCAGCCACTTGTCTGAACATTGCGGCGTTGAGTGGTGCCGCTCCTCCATTACAGCCAACAGTTACTGTCCGCCAGTTCCCCAACCCGGTGTCGCACCAACGCTTCTTCAGTGGTCCACCAGGTGGGCTCTTATTGTCTGTTCCTCATTCTGGATGCACCAATAGTCCTCTTATGATGCCAATGTATTTTCTCACCTCTATGTTTCAATGATTTTTCATGTTAGAATAACCCGTCGTCGATGAATGAAATGAAAAACAAGCAGGAGAGGGTCCGAGAATTGTTCATTTGGTCCATGCCCTTCTTGCTAGCATTATAACATTTGTTGGTAATTAAAATACACTACTTTGAAGTTATTTAAATCCAATCCTAGTCACTTTACAATATTCCACAATGTCCACCTAAAAAATCAATAATGGTGAGATGAATATTGGTAATTTATTTAATTGATTGACAAACCCAACCTTGTGATCAGTCCGTGGTATCACGATCTTTGGTGGAAGGAGAGTCCCCATTAGACTAATGTCGTCATTTTTAGATGATCTTGGTTTGACATTGCCCAAGCATCTATCCTCCGTCGAGGAGATACATTGTGACACATCACTAGAGGTTACTTTATTGGCGAAGTTATGTCAAAACTCCACCCAGAGCCACATTTAAAAAGAGGGGGAAAATGTGAGTAATGCACCAAGGAATCAATGAGGATCATTTATTGAATAACCCTATTAATACCACAATTGTGAGATTACAAATAAATGGGAGTGAAGACATTAATTAGCATGAAAAGTCACCAGTCCCCTCCACCCCCATTCATCTACTGGAGAAAATGAAATAAAAGCACATGTTATGTTATTTAATTATTTTTTCTGTAATGTAAAATTTTTAATTTTCATCCCCAGCCAAAAACGGTTGAAGTTAATCTTTCATTATGCGAATCTCACTGCTAAAAATTCAAGGGTGCCCTCATATTTTTAATCTGAGTACCTATTCAATGGTATATAACCCTCCCAGCACGTTTACTAAATTCACATTAAAAAATGTTCATAAATTAATTTCAGGCACACTAGGCCTTAGAATCTGACACCTTAAATTTTCAAAAATATGTAATATTCCCTAAAAATTAAAAAAATGTAATCTTTGGGTATTTACATGTGGAACACACATGGTATCAATTACATTAAATAGTGGAAAAAATCCTTCTAAAAATAATGATAGTAACTGAATAACCATATGTTAGATATGTTTCATATATACATAGGTTGTTCATCATCAATTTTTTTATAGCATCACTCCTCTACATAATATTCATTGGTGATGAAATAAAAAAACTGTTGGTATTATATATAAATAGAATATATAGTGTATTTTATATCTTCATCTAATAGAGATATATGGGTGAAAAGGAGGCTAGATGAAATCTTTTGTTCTTATGATTTGATAATACTGTGGAGTATTAAAGAAGGTAGTACTTGGGATTCTGCTAGAAGAATGTCAAATAGTTTTAGAAGACCATCCCTGGTACCAAAAAAATAATATTATAATCGATAAAATTTACTAGATTTTGTTTTACTGAAAATAGATTATGAGAATTAACAAATGAATCCTCATGTATTTATTGGAAAAAGTTGTGAATTTCTTATCATACTTAATCAACCCGAGTTCTATATTAGGGTAGGAGAAAAATGATATATCTCAGTTTGAGAGGTATATTTAAATCACACATATCAATTCCATCACAACACATTTGATTATACACATCTATTCAAAATTTATGGAAATATTTTATTCTATGTAACTAGTGTGTAACATTATTGGATATAATGGTAAATAATTTATATTACTTATATGAAGAAATAAAAATTATAATGATATAATAATTTGGAAGTTGATCTCTAATGAGTAAATTCCATGGATGGGGAACAATATATAAAATAATTTTTATGAGTGAAAAATATCATTAGATGACTAAATGCCATTGAATGCATTCCTAGATCAAATAAATATTGTTCAAAATTCTGGAAACACAACATTTCTGATACATATAATTGTTGAGAAATTATTTTGGATGGTACTAAAATTTCAATGGTGTTACCAGTGATTTATGAATGATCCACCTAAAGGACTAATAAATCATCCATAAAGGATTTGTATATCAAAACTATGTGAGTTCTAGTGCTATATAAAGCTAAATTAAGGAGCGAGTTATAGATATTTACCAGAGGGAGGATCCATGTATAGACACATCAAATGAACCGATATTTTTTTATTATAACTAAGGTTAGAGATCCCAATATTCTGATATGGATTAATATAATTGAATTTGAGTGAGTTATCCATAAAAATTGAGGTCTATTCCATCAAAATAATCATGACATTGGAGATAAAAATGTGTCTATTTGGGGGGATATATCTTCAAAACAATTAGGTTAATTGACTAAAGGAATAATCGGATCGATGTAAAAGGTACTAGGATATGTTATTTAAGAAGGATTTTTGAAATATTATTCATGTAGATTTATCATATAACATTTCAAAAGATGATAAATGTAATTTTTTAGATGTTTTTAAATATGAATTCCATTGAAATATTTTAATATGGAGCTTTTGGATGTGAATAAAATAATCATTAATGGGGACATAACTGTGAAATTTTATATAGATCTCATGGTTTTTTGGAGTATCAGAACAAATATATTTTTCGTATTCTCGTCCAAATCATTCATAGTTGGAAGTAAATGTTAAGGAATTAAAATCATATGTTAAATGAGTTCCTGAAATAATATAAGTCCATCCAATTTAATTTTTACAATCTTAATAACTGGAATGTGTTTAATTTCATGAGTATCATCATATCAATTTAATATATTGATAATATATTTATTATGGGTCTATTAATGTTATGGATGAATGAATTACATGTTTAATTATTTCTTTGATTATATATGAAGTATCTCAATATGGATAAAGGTACTTTTCATATGATAATAGTGATAGATTTATGTTTTTGTATGTTCTTCAAGAGCCAGTTATAATATATATCAATTTTGGTGGAGTGCATCATCTTTAGTGAGTTGAATATAGTGACCACACCCATGTCCAAATATATAATTCTAAGGATAAGTAAAAATGATTAGAATTGTAGGCCATATATTTGAAAATTATTCTGTATCTATCAAATATTGAATTCTTGATTTCCATTATAGTCTATAATAATTCATATAGTTTATAATAAGATGTTACAATCAGTATATTCTTATTTAATACATGATGAAAATATTAGGAGGTTTTGACGATGATTATTTAGTGGCTAAATGTTATTGGTTGAATGGATTATTTATTCAAATTGATTGAGTATTTTTTGGGTTATGTTTGATATGGTTTTGGTGGAAATTGATACACCCAGAAATTGAAATTGGTTATGTGTTATCTTTTTGGGTAATGATGGTATTCTATTTGTGAATGATTTAAATAGTTGTTTCAATCTCGAAAATGGATGAAATGAACATCACATTGATGGAAAATGGGAAATAGTATATTCGAATGAAATTTCTAATTAAAGACATCTTATAAAATAATGTTGATTGGATTATTATATTTGACGAAAATAGGTTTATTCACAAAGGAAAACAGTTGTGGCTTAATTCAATGAAGAATAAAAATTTGATGAAGAATAACTATATCTATAATTTTATAAAATATATATTTTTTTATTTTATCATAATAAAAATTAATTAAAAACTTGTAGAAATGTTGATAAGAGTCATAGTTTCAGATTTGTAGAGGAAATGATGTTACTCTGTTGGAATGAGATGATTTTAAGGCATGATACCGAACTACGCAAACTATAATGGATGATAAAACAGTGGAAGGGAGTTAATGAAATATTGTAGAGGACATTGTAGATATTCCTTGAAAATAATTATTATTTGGGAGATTGGTAGAATCAGAAATGTGAAAAAATATTTCAACCTATTTTATTAGAAAAAACATATAGAGTAACTCAATAAGACTACAAAAAATATGATAAATTAAAATGGAGGTGGGGTAACAACCATGGTCTAAGATTAATATACTCTAGGTAAATAGAATATATGTAGACTCTGTGGATTAGATTAATTAAATGTATGATAAATATAGATAGTAGCAGATGAATGATATTTTTACAAAATATAAACAGTTGACATAATATGAGATATTGTGGAATGTTACACATATCTACTCCTATTAGAGGTGGTTATGGACAAAACAATTTCATAGAGGATTCATGGCATGAAATTAACAAAAAATTACACTTATCACTATGGAGAGTAGTTGAGTAAGTATATGTAATTTACTAAAATTGTGTACTTACATGAAGATTGAATCAAATTGACTTCATCAAAATGTGAATGGATGATAAGAATATAAATTCAACAATTAAAATATATTATAGTTAGTAGGGTTTGTCACTTATGATGAGGAATCACATATGATATGTTTTTAATCTTATATTTATATTAACAAAAGATCTGATGTGTTACCCTTTAGATTAGTATACATAAAAAATAACATATAAACTTACACTATTATATTTATTTTCATTCGTTCATTCATTTTATTTTGATAGTTCTTATCTGATTGGTTTACCCATGAGTATAATGACTTGTACTAACATGAAATAAAATTCAATTATAAATCTAACAAAAAAATTTCTAGTACATTGAAGCATCCTCAATCAATAAATTCATAAAATAACCTACGTGGTATTTGATTAAATAATTGTTTGGATAGTTTTCCCTCTTTATTGTGAACCCTCATCATATATCGATCATCATGGAAATATAGAATGAAATTTTCCATTAAATAGACCTATCCATAATATGAAATAACTAACTACATAGACAACAATAGAGTCAAAACATTAAATTACCATATGGTGCATTACAATAATCAAAATAATATAGAAGAATAATAATTAAAAATAAAAATTTGTTTCATTGTGACAATTGTATAAGAATCATCAAATTGGAGGGTCTATCATGAAATTACATTACACTCCAAAAAATTAAGAGCCTTTTAAATTAATTTAATTAGTGAAAAAATATATAAAAGGATAAACCTATTAAATACATGATTCGTCACCATTATATTCATTCAAAAATGTCTACAATGCATCATATTTAAATTAGAAAATAATCGATCTATATATTTTACATTGAACACAATCTATATCCTCTTTAGGGTATGGTTTTTGATAGTGATAATGAAACACAATAAATTTTCCTTGACAATTTTTATGAACTATATATATATTAATACCAAGAAAACTGAATATTATATTCGAAATTATTTCAAAGACATTCTAAATCATACAGAATAATATAAAAATTTAATAAATTCTCTACCATATGATCATTGTTTTATAATATAGAAAAAATATTCCATTAACACCATTATTAAGAGATACCTAGTATGATACCTATTAAAATTTATAAAATAGTGGGAATATAATATAAACATGATCCTTTTTTCACATGGGTAGCCCTACTAATTAATGGTATAATACAACTTACCATGTGTCTTTGCTCGATGTTACAACAAAATAACTTACTATGTATCACATATATGGGTTCACATCCATAAAATGGGAATCCATTTATGACTAAAATAATCTCAAATATGTTTCTGTATAAAAAAATTATATATATCATAAAATAAATAATTACTACCATATTTTAATAATTATTTTACACATTAGACTTTTAACATAAAAAATATCACTTGACAAATCTGTATATAATTTCTATTTCAATCGACACAATCCAAATAAAAAATTAACAAATAGTAAGAAAAATCAATCAATAAAAATTTATATATCATTATGATTCAAATTATAATATTTTATTATAAATAAATCACCCAAAATAAATAATATTTATTTTATGAATGTAGTACAATATAAGTGACATACATAAAATTATTTATTTTAATAAAAATAATTCTTTTATGTAACAATATTACCTTCTTTCATGTGTTACATGTTACTATAAAAATTGTCAAATTATCACAGAATATTTATCATTTCTAACTAATATATGATTTATATGGTTATTAGAATATATTAATGAGAGTATGGGTGTAATTTGAGGGAATGAATTTAAATTCACATTCAATCAGAGGCTTCACATCAACAGATAAAATATATATTCATATAGAGGTTTTAAACACTAAAATGAACCCAAATTCTATATAAAATGGTAATACAACATTTTGGTGTTTATATATTGTTAAAAAAATTATCATGATTATAATTAAAAAAATTTTGAAAATTTTCAAAGGATACATAATTTGTATGAATAGTCCATAAAATAGTATGGTAACCATGAATATATCTCTTATATAATATTAATAAAATACAGGGATATTTGGGATATTTTTCATTACTCAGGGATTATCCATTTCTCATTAATTATATAAAATATTGAAATATAAATATCACATTCAATGTTTAAGAAAACAATGGACACAATCTGAATTTCATAAAATTTTCAAACAAGATTTCATATTCTACCATGTGAACAAAACATAAATATAAATTTAATTAAAAACTAAAAAATATCTATATAAAATGTAAGTATTAAACCTCATTAATTTATTTAACATGTAATTCTATAATTTATAGATATAAAAAATATATATAATAATGGTTTCGACAACTCTATCACCAATTTTTGTTTGTATTTAAATATTGTTATTTCTATATAAGTATAACAGTCTGATGTGAATTTTTAATGATTCATCTTATCCTAGATGTGGTTTTCAATGAATATCTATTATATTATCTCCCTTGAAACAAATATCGATTAAATCAATTATTTAATTCTCTTTAGCTCAAAAATATAAAACTAACATAATATTTATCTTCAAATAAGTCAAATAATTTTAATAAAATTATTCCTTATAGTCTCTCAATAATGAAAAATCATACATAATATTCTTGATATAATTTTTAATATTTTGGTTTGATTCAAAAACATCATTCAATGTTCATTTAATAAATTTAATTATTTATATTTATTTATATTCTTTATCCAATTCAAGTATTTTCTCCATTTTTCTATATGATCCAAATGGGTATTTTTATAATTAATCCAGAATAAATTTTATCCTACTCATTCTATATTATAGTCACAACATTATGTGATCTTAGAAAACAATTCCTTTTTTGTGATTAATCTTTTATCATTTAATTCCTTTTTATTTTTAATTAGTTTGATTGGATTTGAAAATTGTCTTCTAATTATTTTATCCTCTACAACTTCATCATCATTTTTAGATTAAAAAATGATTTATGTTACATTATATTTCAATCATTTACATGAATATTTTCTTTTATTTTTTACTTTTTTTAGTAAATACCCACTTATAAGGAATTAGTTTTATTTAATGGATTGATTATATTGTTGACTATTGCAATTGTCAAAGTAAATAGTGACGTATCAGCGTGGTTGTTTATAGTGTATGTCGAAAATTCCTAATAATGATCATGAATTGAATGGGTTTGATGTTTAAATATAATTATATTGGTTGAATTTATCCATGAAATAGGATAATTGAGGAATATATTCTCTGAAATTGGGAAAATGAACATATAAGGTTGAATCATATTCTTATGGTTGCGATTTTTTTGCAGCGAAATATTTGAATGAAAATTACTGATGTTTTAAGGAAAATTAATAGATTTTTTGAAATTAAAAAATATGTATGAATATTTATTAATGTTTCTTGATGTTTTATGAATGAAAATATTCAATCCCACCTTATTTAATTACAATTATATAAAGTGTTTCATTAATGTTTTTAGGCGTTTTGATAGTCATTGATTCATGATACATATAGAGTTCCATGATCATAAAAAATACTAATGGTCAGTTCAAAATGGATGTTAATGTAATTATAAATACAATATGAAATAGAAATGTTTTATGAAAAAGGGCTATTTTTTATAGGGAAAATAGTGAATGAGATAGTTTCATAAAGGGTATTCTATTCCTATAAATAATATTCTCCATATTAATTTATGATTCCATCCCATTAATGAAATAAAGAGTTTAATGGTGAGTAATATTTTCATGAAGATTCTTATTGAGAGATAATGATATAATAAAAACACATTGATCAGATAGTTGTGTATAATTGATCATGTCAGTTCTCAGAAAAACAGAAATTTTGGTTCAATTTTTTTTATCCAATGAAAAAAGATATATGTTAATGATATAGATCCATGATTTGTCAAAAATTAGAAAGAATGTTGGAAAGTGTCATGTAATTAGGAAAATGATGGATGAATGATACAATTGTACAAACTTGACGAAATAAAATATAATGACTATGTTAAGTTAATATTATTTTTGTTGATGAATGTATAGATTCATGAAACACAAATAGACATGTAAAAATAGTTATTAAAGAATCCAGCAGAAAAATATTTTTGAGGATATGGGTAAACAATTTACAAATAGAATAAGGTCATTTCCAATGTTTAGTTGTTCTAAACATAGAGGGATATTGATTTTTGTATTGATAGTGTTATATATTTTTTATGTAATAGATATTGTGAATTTATACATTTCACTTTCACGCTCGTTGGGATAAACTAGTTATGTGTGTACAACGTAAATTTTTTTTATCCGGTGAATGTCATCATCACTGATTGTATATTTATATAGGATGGAGAGAGAATTTATTTCTTTAATACTAAAAAATATTGAAATTTGTGAGTGTTTTAATATTTCATTCCTATATTAATCCCCCCTCATAGGATATTTTACATTATGATGAAAAAAATTTGAGTTATAGATAAAGGGTAAAAGAGTATGAATCTATCTCATTTAACGAAATTGTAATAGTAAATAGCAAACAGATTCTAATCATTACAGAAAATAATTTTTTGGTGTGGATGATCAGATGCAACATAACACCCAATCTAAAAGAATGGATTTTTTATAAAAATATTAATTATGGGATCTCAGTTAGTATCGATACTGAGGAATTATCAGAAGTTTAAATGAACAAAAATATGAAATAATAGTGGAATAAATGATTTTGGGAGATCTATATTCATTAAAATATAAATTAATATAATTTTCGGATATCAATATATTATATAATTTAAAAGTAAAATTACACTAATACATATAATATGAATGTTTAGGAAGCTATGTTTGACATTCTATCAAACAATTATGGGGACATAATGGTTCACAGTTATGAATTTATTAATATATTCCTTAATCATGTGAATTTTATTTTGATGTGTATTCATGGTCTCGTAGAACGAATTTATGATCTAGGAATATCCAAATGCAATCTGGGAATATTTTCCCCAATGTCAATTTTAAAAAACATTATGGTTTAGGATAATTATAAAACAATGACAACATTTGAATTTTTGAATATTTTTTATATGTTATTGGAAAGGATGATTATGAGCCTTTGTAAAAGTGGAAGTCAATGGAGGTGGTTTCAAAATCCCTAACGAAACTCACCATGGAGGATATATTGGATAAAAAATATTTGGATTATTTGATTTTATTTAATTTAAAAAAATTGTAAAAGGGGGGAGAAAAATTTTAATGGAAACATCCACTCAGATACAGTCTATGTGGAATAGTTGGGAACCGTTCCAAAAGATTGAAAAGTTGTTTTATTAAGATGAAGAAGATTATGTTTTTTAGTAAAACTCACCATCCATTGTAAAAGGAAGCCATGGAAATATGAATAACTAAATAAATATATAGAATCAACTTTCACAAGAAAATGATAGTTTGAAAGTGTCTTGTATATAATATATTGAATACTATAACTTCCAAAACAAATTACTATGGATGATGTGGTAAAATACCAAAAAATTTAAGAGAGTGATGATAATGAAAGAATAGATGATGTAAGAGTGAACCATTATGTTACTAATGACGAATATCTTGAAGAGATATATATTTACACATCCTAAAACATCTAACAGAGTGGATCATGAATAGAAACTCAATAGTGAAAAATAAAATATTGTGGTGTTTGTGTATAAGAAAAAAAATTAAAATTTAAATTCATAATGTTCATATAAGAAGTATTATCCCATTACATATAATCACAACATTGATTAAAATACCCATGATTTTAATGGTTCCAAAATGATAATAAAAATCATATCAAACAAATCGATATTGGTATGTATGATATTTTTATCCTCTAATTAAATATTTTTGTTCCTGAGTATATTTTAACTCCAATTATGACATTGGTAAAGCATATCATTTAGGAAATAAAATAAGTGAATGTTTAGAGTAGATGTAATTTAATGTAGAAGAAATATTATCATCTAAATGAAAAACCAACTCTGGGGATTGATCATAAAGAGAATGAAGTTGTAGATACGCTTGACCACATGAATCTACTCAGATGTTTAAGGATCAATGTTATAAAACATTTAATCAATGACGCAAATTTAAAATTGGTCCTATATAAATTAAACACTATAATTCAAATGATATTTAGTGATATTATTATTTAATGGTAGGAAATTCTCAAAATGGATATTCCATGACCAACAATTACTTTGTGAAATAGGGGAAACAAAGGCATACTATTGGAGAAAAATTTTCAAGGGATACATTTGAAAGAAAATATTTTTGTTGTGATTATATTCTATTAAATTTTACTATATTTCTCTTTAATATTGTATATCAATGTTAAAATGAAGAAAAAATATTGCATTACAAGTATCTTAATGAATCATAATGTGAGATGAGAAAACAATATTAATTTCTATCATGGAAATATATAGTCATTCCTTATCACTGTGAAGATGACATGGTATGTTAATCAACAGTTTCTATGAATCCAATTACATGTATCAGGAAGAAATGATAGGATGAGATAGCGGTTATAGATATTTCCATACATGAAACAAATTATACTAGTGTGATGGTTAGTAATAATAGGTTCATATTCAACGTGATGATAAATAAGGATCCAATCACATGAATTTTGAACAAAAATTATGGCATTGTAAAAAATTTCAATGATGAAGGCATGTGGATTAGTGCCTTTATGAAAGAAAAATTCGAGAGGACAATATAAGATATATAGATATGCCTTATTTTTTGAGGAACTCATTCACAACATTATTAGTGTTAGTCAATAGTGAGATATAGCCTAAACAAATATTTTTAACAAGATGATATATATCATCATATAGAATGAATTATTAATAGTTATATTGGGGAATAACATGATTGGGAATCAAACACTTATTAGTAGTGAAGAAGATAAGTGTTTTATATAGAAGGAAGAAGAGAATACGAGGGGTAAAAAAAATCTTCTTCACTTGAATCAACCGTCCATATAATATATAGAGATATATATTGAAGATGTAGATCATGATATATTATCAAATTATTTCACAAACACATGTTATAAATTTCAAGAATGTATTATTATGGAAAATAAATACCTGGAATGGGAAAAAATATCGATAAATGTGATGGAATTAGTAAAAATTTATTCATGTGGCCCTATAGATACATGATATATTAATTGAAAGATATAATATTTATTGTTCATTGATTATTAATATATAATGGAGTGGATATTTCTTATTTACAGTTAGTATGAATAGTTTAGTTGCATAAAAAATATCAATTTGAGTTTGAATGCATTCATAGAATGAAAATTCAAATTTTACAAACTAATAATGAGAATGAATGCACAAATAGTCTAGTGGAGGATAATCTAATAAAATATTTTACAAGTCCTTAATTCTCTAGATTGATAACATATTTAGGAAATGGGGTGGTTGTGAAATGTAACTATATAATCTATAACATGACTAGAGTGATCTCAATAACGATATAAATAGATGATGCATTTTTTGAAATATGAAATGTTGACATTATTGAACATATATAATAGATATTTTCTATATCCATTGGGTGAGAGGACTCCATATATTCTTTTTATTAGTAGTATTCTTCATTAGTGGTAATTAAATTTTTTCACGATTATGTTTCTCCTACTCGATAAGAATAAACTTTATTAGATTGAATTTTTTGATAATTAAGGGATATTTAATGGCATATAACAAAAAATAAAAGCATATAAATGATTCAATATTATGATAACAAATTTTATGGTGAAAAATCATGTTTCTTTTGTGTAAAATGATCATAATATTATGAATTTATGTAAAGAGATTCTTGAGTATAGTGATGAAGAATTGAGAAGAACATGGTTGTGAAAGTTAATGACGAAGATTCAAAAAGTCACACTAATGATAAGAAAGATGAATTTGTCTAATACTACATATAATGTGATGTGGATCTCAAAGGATTAAAAAATATCATTGGTGTCCATTTATTACAAATGAATATGAGGAAAATAAATTCAATATATAATGAATATTTCTTATAAAATTTGGTACATAATATTTTAATTATGATTTATAGATGTAAATTCGGTTACTGGGGTGGACGTGGATCTTGACCAAATAAAAAAAATAACAAATTGGGATATTTTTGGAAGGAGAATTTATAAGAATATCATTACGAAAAATTGGATTTCAAAAACTAATTTAATGAAATAATAATTCTAATTTCAAGGAAGAGCGATTACTATATAAGGTGAACTATTAGATATAATGGATTGTTGTTCTTGAGATGTTATCAATAATGGAATGACAATGGAAAATTATATAAAAAAAATTCTATTATAGTGAAGTTAAATTTTATTGTATATGACATATATAAACTTTGTATTTTCAATGAATTTCTTCAAGAAGAGGTGAGTATATGGAAACCAAATAATTTACATATTTATATGATGAGAAAAAAATTCAAATAAATAAGGCTCCTTATGGTTTATAGCATTCATATAGAATATAGTATTCAATACTATAATAATACATGATTTATTTTATTTTAAAGTATAGAGTATTTGATATTAATATTAATGGAATCAATTAATGTAATTAGGGAATTATGTTTTTGGATTATGTAAAAAACTTATTCTTTTTCAGATAAAATGAATTTAAATGATAAAAAAATTAGAGATTAAATGATGTGACAGTTTTAAATGTTAATGATTGTGAAAATGGGAGTTCACATAGATTTCAGGTTCTATAAGGTGAAAAATAATATTCATCTCTCAATAAAAAAAATCATAGGTTGTTCAATGATTATTTCTGGAAAATAATTATATGTGGAAGATAACTATGGTTAAAAACTGATTGAAAATGATAATTCACAATCAAGAAGATGTGTGGAATGTTATAAAATATATACATATCCAAAAAATCTTACTCTGTAATATTGTGACCAGATATGACATAATTTTTCCCACATATTGAATGGCGTAGTATAAAAGTAATCATAAGGAAAAATATATACATTAATTGAAAATAATTCATTGGTATATAAAATGAATAATGAATTTTGGATTTTTGTATAATTAAAATTATCAAAATGAGTTATTTCTTCAAAATTATCTATATTGGGATGATTTCATAGATGAAAAGAGTTCGATATATAATTGAAAATTATATCCTTTAAATGTCATATTTCTTTTCTATGAAATAATTATTATTTCAATTATATAAGAATTAATAAATATGATTATGTTATGGATAATCAATATTCCACATATTTATTATTGATGAGGAAACCTATTGATGGTATGGAAGATGAACTAAAATCTCTGATTTGGATACATTATGATAATTAATATGATATAAATATTATAAAAAATACTTCCCATAGCTAGAGGGTATAAAACATCCAAATACAATATTATACTATAGAAAAAAACTGGAACATTGACTACTAAACTTATAGTATGTGCCTACATTAATTAATGTTTTAGAATAACTAATAAAATTCATTAACTAAGGAACAATTTTAAAGGAATATTCTAGATTTTGTTTAATAGTAAAACCACAACATATAAATAGTTTTGATTTTAAATCCCTTGACCCTTATGTATGGTTTGGTTTCCTTATATGTTAGTTTGTGTAATTTTTCTAGATTCATAATAGTAAATACTGAAAATTTATTTCATTTTAAATGTTAGATTAGTGATATTAAGGAAAAGTTAGAGAATATTCAATGGGGATCGAGAAATATTGGGAGATTTATTTAATTTAATAATTTTAATAAAATATTAAATAGAGATATGACATGAATGATTATCAAATGGAATCTTGGTGAACATAGATACTTAATGGAATTAAATATGTTGAATATTGGAGAACATCACTCTATGAAAAAAATATCAATTTATTGATATTTTATATAATTGTTGATTACTATTATAATATTTTTAATCCATTTATATTACAGAAATTATTGTTTGTCAATAATATTTTCTTAAAATAACAGAAAAATTCATTTATGAACAAAACATTCTAAACAATATTCGCACGAAAAAATTGTCTAAATGATATTTTAGTATGTTTTGAATAAATCATGGATGACCTTCTTGATTCATAGGAATTGAATATTGATTTAAAAAGGAATACAATAATGTCTTTAAATGATATAGTAATAGGATGGTCAAAATGCTATATAATAATGAATAATTTTCAACAAATATAGAGTTTATGAAGGAAAATCATTCAAGATGAAATTACATAGATTTTGTTTAGTTTTATTAGTTGAATAATATGATTTAAATAATCAATATTTAAATAAAACATGGTTGTTAAAAATTTATTTTTAAAAATTATTTCAATTGTGTAATCCTCAATGATTTTGAAGTATATATTTATAAATATTATTTGATGAAATCTATGGAAGTGACTCCTTGAGCTATGTGTTTTCTAGAAGAACTTCATGAAGTTATTCATATGAGTTGATGATTTTTTCAAACATTTTACAATTTTTTAGGTATGAAATTTAATGTATGTTGAAAATTAGTTTATAATAAAACAACATAATTTCTCACAAGGTAAAAAGTTTAATGATGTCACAAAATTGGAATTATTAGATTGTTTGTCGTCAAAATAAAATAATGGAATTTGTTTTTTGAATTTTTTGTGGTTTTTTGAATATATGAGATGCATATAATAAAAATAGTTTCAAGATATCATAAAATATAAATAAATGTTTCAAGATGATGGTGAGTTGAATATGGAAGGTAATGTTCATTCCTAGATGTTTGGTGAACTATGAAACTATTAATATGATAGGTGGTGAAAATTATAGTTTATTGAGTGGTAATGTATTCCTATAAGGAGGTTCCAACCCATCATCATTGTACTTTTTAAATAATTATAGAATATAATGTATCTTATCTTGTGAAATAATTTCATGGAGTTTATTTTTAAAAAATTTATTTACCAACAAATAATATTCAAGAAGTAAAATGACTTGTGACTATAAGACCATGATATTTACAAAAAAAAATAATGGTTCATGAATGCTGGGATCACAAAAAATAATTGAAAAATATTGTTAATGATGAATTTCTATGAAAAATCGAAATGTTATAAAAATGATCAAAAGTTGCGTAAAATTTGTGAAACATTTGTTTGAAGGTGAATATTCCAATAACTAGAATTAATTGTATAAATAATATATATAAATTTAATTAATATAATATTGATTATTTTAAAGATATAAAAAAGACCAAATAAATTATAAAAAACATTATTTCAGGATAACAATTGAAGAATGTTGTAGATGAGTAGTGTACACACTTCTTTCGAGAGCATAGTGAGCATTCAATGTGTGTCTAGTAGTGAACTAAGAGGGATACCAATATTTCCCTAAATATTTTAATATAAGTTTACTATTTTAGATTTGGTACATTAGAAAATTACATTCTATTATCCTTATATTATCATAGTTAATGGAGAATCATCTAAAATATGTGTATCAAGTGCATGTTTTTATATCTCATCATACATTTTTATAGGAAGGAGAAGGAAATTAATTTTTATCTATAATAAAAGATTACCAATATAAGGGAGATTTTTCGTTTTTCATTACATGGTTCACCATGAATGGGTTATATAACTATGTTTGACAAACATATGGAATGGTATAATATTTTATTTGATAAGATAAATTATGTTATAATGATATCACGATTCATCATAATATTAATTATTTTAACAAAAATCATCCTATTATCTAACTTAATCCTTAATTCATTTCATTTTTGTGATTTCAATTTCCATATGAAATTTTATTTCTTTTTAATATCATGTATGTATCCTCATAACATATAAAAATTACACACTATAATTATTTTTCATATGTAGTTAATCAATTTCAAAATTATAAAAAAAATTAAAATTTGAAATAAACATTTATAGATTGATTATTAATAATTTAGTTAAAATAATAGAATATTAATATCATTAAATATATCCTTATAATGTTTTATTAAAATTTTATCCTTTGTATCAATGATAAATAGATCCATGTTAATAATCCTCACATCATAATATAATTAGAGATAAGTGAAACAATTTTTTTTTTCTTTTAGAATTTGTATATGATTTATATTTTATACACTCTATATGTTGAAATTTATAATCTTTCTACTATGGATAGATCATTATAGTGTATTAATGTTAATATAAAATTTATTTTTATTAAAAAAATTATTATGATTTTTATTATCTTTTTAGATAATTATCAATGAATATGATTGAAAAAACATGACTATATCAACCACATCCTATATTAAATGAAACCAAAAGGGTGAATCCTATTCATATAAAAAACATATCCACTACTATCCAATGTTTTAGTACCATTTAGGTTAAAAAAATATATTATAATTTTTTCCCAAAATAATTATAATAATAATTATAAAATAAGTTTATGTGGATGTAATTTCATAATTTTTTTTAAAACATATACATAAGGATTTTTATATCAAGCTTATCTAAAACTTCACTAAGAAATATACAAGGCCATAAATACTTTTGTATTTATTCAATGGTAATTAATGTTTTATTTATCATATTAATTCAAATATATTATTTGTTATATTATTTATCATTATATATTTTATTATAAAAAAAATTCATATATAAATTATATAAAAATTCAAGAATACAAATCATAACATCATACAATGATACTTAAGGGTTAATTATAAAGTGCAGGACAATCCCTATGGTGATATGGAATAATCCATTCCTCAAGGATTCCACCAATATCATATTTAGGGTGTAAAATATGAAGGAAGATTTAATTTATGAAGAAGTTTATCATATATTTAACATTTAAATTCCTCTAATATATCTCATAATAGGACCCATCAAGATCACAATAGTTTTTTAATAATATATAAAAATTGTTTATTTTTATGACATTATAATAACTACATTGATCCATTTAAGATATATTGATGGTTATGAAGATTCTATATTTTATATGATCTACTACATAAATATAATCAACAACAAATTCTCTCAGTGTATACCAATATTCCCATCATGATAAACATATTACTCATATCCCTTCTTTATATCATGTCCCCTCAATCATTTATTATACATTTATATCATATATCTAGGTAGAAATTTTTATAATAGTTATTCATAGTTAAAGCACATTACAAAATCATTTTAACTATATCCCCTTATAGTTAGGAACCATCACGGTCAATGGTTTATCTATAAATAAAAAATTTATATCCATAGTATAAGAAAACATAAATGAATATTATATAAATAATAATAAAAATTTGTAAGTAAAGTATAAATATAGTTATAATTATAGTGTATATTATTCTGAATGATTAGATTATAATAGAGATAATGTGTGGTATCAACTGAAATTAAAATGACATTTATGGGTAATAATAATAATGGATAGTGCTAATTTAAACAAAAAGTGGATTACGATCAATTCAATTATGCCTTATTATCTCCCATTAATTTAAATTAATTTAAATTTTAATACTATACTGGTAACTTTAATACTAGTAATTATAATTGACTGGTATAAGAAATAACAATATTATAGGTCCTTATGTTACATTAAATTTAATGAGATATTTTCAATTTGGAGTTAGGATGATGGGAATTTGTGGGCACAAAACATGGCATAGGAGGCATCTAGGGGGAGATGGAGTACCCCAAAAGATGATGGGGTTTGTAAAAAGTATCCCAATTGGATTATGAGACCACATGAATGCAGGTGAGATGTTTTGGGGGAAATAGTTCCATTCATACCACATCAAGATTTTAATGGGGCCCTCCCTCTTTGTTATTCTTTTCATCTCTTGTGACATGAAGAACTCAACCCTTTTTTTAATTGAACTAGTTTCTATCTAGTGTGGATGTATAGTGAATTATTTGTTAATGAACATTAATTAAATCCACTCCCAACATATTTTGATCTCATATTTCGATTTTCATTCCAATTTTAATTCTTTGGATTCAATATTTTTTTTCAATTTCAATCATATTACATTGAAATTACATGATTCTCTCAATGATTTTTTCGACCTAGTTAAATGTTATCATGAAATGATATTAGGACATAAAAATCTGTGAATCATCAATTAAACTAGGTAATATGAATTTTCATAGGGTGTATAATTTAGTTTAATTAAATTTAAAATTAACTTTACATCACATGTTTTTATGTTTTTCCAATAAAGGGTTAGTGAGTGATAGAGACCATTTTAATGATATTATGTTAAATACAAATACAGTAGAAGAGACCATTGATTTTTTATTGAATTTTTCATATAGAAATAAAATTGTTTAAATACTTATATTTTGTATAATTAATTATTCTTTGATTATTAGGATTATTTATGATCTTGTCTGGTGATGTGATATTGCATAAGTCATGTATAAACATTCATATCTTTTTGAATATTTTTTGGGAATTTGGAAATAAAAAAATCATCAATTTTGGGTAAATTGTTTTATCATAAAATTACATAATATTTATGATTATATATTACGTAAAATTTAATTTTTAGACTCTCTAATATAGGTGGTTTCCATTAGATAAATGAAAATAATTAATTTTAAAAATATTTATAATTATAAAAAATACATTATAAATTGGATGAGTTCCTTGATAACATTTAATATTATTTCTATGAAATTTAAAACATAGTTCCAATGAATGATTCCAATACCACAGATGGTTGGGGACTTTTTTGTGAAACACCTAGATATATATAAACCCCTCATGAGGGGTGTGACATAAATATGAAAAAATGATTTCGACCAAACTGAGTTGGCCATTTTTAAGATGGTTGAACACCACCTATAAGAAATTATAATGACATAGAAATAACTGTATAATTTATGATGTCAATTTTTTCCCTAATTCCTTAGACCTATGGATATCATAATGTTGACAATGTGTGAGTGACCCTAAGAAGATTGATGTGACCATTTCCTAAAGATCAACTATGGGTAGACCAAGATCTGATTGATTGATAATACCAGCCTAATGAGATGATGAAGGTCTATATTTGATGGGGGAAACATAATTGGTTGTTAGAAATGTTGGGTACCACATGTATTTAGTGAGGTTGAGTTAACCATATGATAGTAGTGTGGAACAAAGAAACCCTAGAGCATCATTTGATGTTGAGAGACTGAGTATAAGACCAAGGACCCCTATCATGGTTTTGACACAATAAAACGTACATAGGGGACCATTTAGTGTGCCCCATTGATATAATGACATTATGTTTGCATGTGTTCATGTATATTAGTGGGTGTATGTGTCATCATAGAATCCAAACCAACATGAATGCCTAATGGGTTCATGATGATGCTAATGGTCATAGGAAATCGGTTGACACTTATTGTATTTCATTTTTTTTTCTTTTAAGATAAGTGATTTTATAGGATACATGTGAATAAAAATCTAGTCATGAAATTAATTTCATGTCATTAAATTCTCAGGAATCACATATGGATATAGTTGAGAACCTAATATTCAGAATATATTTTGGGTTTTTCCTAACTATATAATATCTCATTCCTTTTTAAAATATTAATTCATGATTTCTAAACATAAATATATATTAATATAATGAAATGATCATAATGGCCAAATGGTTTTCGAAGACTATGTTCATAATTAATAAAATTAAACTATTACATGTTCTAATGGTTTTATTCTCCAAAGTCAGCCCCTAAAATCCATTTGAGATTATAAAACATCATTAGATTAATTGGGGAATACATAAATAATTTGGTGTTCTAAAAAACCTAGTGTGGGTATAAAAATTCTTAGAAGCATAAAATGTGAGTAAAATGAAAAATATGATATCATAAATGATAATTCACATGATTATTCACATTGAAACCTAACATGTGGAATTTGGTATCAATATATCTTGTATTCAATGGAAATGTGTAAATAAGATAATACATGACATAAAAAAATGTCAATGAAAATTGTCAACAAAATATCACATGGTGGATAGACTCCCATAATACATTATTTTGACAACCTAATCCAAATTTTGAAATCCCATGACACTAAAAAATTACTGAATACAATAGTGGGATATATAATTATGGAACAACCCATCACTTTTGAAAAGACCCAAAATTTTAATATAATTTTTTTTAAAATAAATGGGAATTTTACAGGTCCGATAAAATTGACGGCATGCTATTCAATGGCCCAGAGTACCCTGAATGAATTTTTGAACTATTGTTCATATACATTTAGTAAACGTGTGAGTTGGTTTTTCTAAATTTATAACTGTTTCTCGGAATTGAAATCTGAGGTCACCGTTGAACTCGCAACACCTGTATTCACATAAGAAGTCTTTCATCTCGATGGAAGATAGTCGGGGGTGAAATATGTTTTTTTGTTTTTTACTATAAGAATAATATAAAAATAAGTGTGTGACATTTTTTATTTTATTTGAAACTCCTATGTGGGTGTTAGGAGGTGGGGTCCGCCGAAACTTATCCCCCATGTGGTTGTTGAGAAGTGGGAAACCCCAAACCGTAACCTCACATTAGAGGTAATGGTGGTGGGGACCACCCGAACCTATCCTTTCATTAGAGGATATGTTTGTGGGGACCACCGGAGGCCTGAACCTCTTGAACTCCTCCCATTATAGAGAAAATCATCTCAACCCCCCTCATTTATATGGTAGAGCCTCTTGACTTCCTCCACATTAATTGTTCAAATGGACATACATTTAATATGCCAACATAGTTAATTGATTAGTTTATTTTGAATATGTGTCAACGATCTAAATAGAGAACATAATCTATTACCCATGGCATCTTTTGTGAAATTAGAAGAAAGCTCTCCAATGAATAATGCTTCTCCAACGAAGAACCCTCCGCCAATGAAGAACACCGACCTCATTTAACCATCATCCTCGGGACTTTATCCGATGTGGGAGGTCTTTATCTAAAATGAATCAATGACTATACTACCTTCTGGCACAAACATCATCAAGAGAATGAGGTTGCAGTTTATAACTAAATGTTTTTCACTTTCCATGTACTCCCATATTTTCTTTTATAGGATGGGAAAAACATTGTGGTAGATTTCTGTTTGACATTCATTATTCATGTTCTTTATGAGCCGCCTTCTACCGCTATAAATGTTGAGGGAGCGGAATAAAAACATGGCCAAACCCTTTTGTTATTTCTCATTGGTTTATTAATCGAAATGGAGGAAGGTGATGATGGTGAGAAGGTCGCAGCGCAGCCACCCATGGCCAAGGGGACCCGCGTGCCCCACGGAGTTCCACCCTCCTGGGAAAACTTGTCATGCAATCCTGCTGAACAACCCAAAGTGCGACGCACCGCCTAGGTCCGAACACCCTTGTCGCGCCCCCACTGTGCCCTGCCTCCGCACCACCCTAGGTCGAACCCACCACTTCGCGCCACCATCAAGCCGAGCCACGAGATCCGTTGCGACGTTGATTCTTGTTGTCTTCCGTCGTGGTCTGCCTCGCTGCTGCCACCATCGGAAGGTCCACCCCCATTGGACCACCTACCTATGGCCGAACTGCCACCCTGTGGTTGGCCCACCAACATGGGGCAGAACCGAGACATGCTTCCGGTAAGCACCAGCGCGGAAGGTCCCTGCCCCAACGCCGGCATGCGCCCTCGCGAAAGGTCTACGCCCACGCAATACAACCTGGTTGAGCCGCCCTCGAGGCACCCTCACGGCCCTCATGGGTTGGGCTAGACCCAATGGGCCAATCATCACTGTAAATCAGGACAGACCCAATGGGCCAGGCCGGGTCATCCTGGGTCGATCAGACCGGGTCAGACCAGAACCGGGCCCACTAAGACCCATTTACATTATTTTATCCATAATGTTTGCTCCAGAAATCTGTTTGATGAATTTTCAGGAGAAATAGAAATATTGGATCATGTTGGTCTCCTAGAGTTAACCCCATTGCAGTTTACAATAATGATGGGGAACAGTTAGGATGGATCGAGCATGAACCCAACCAGGACGTCGTAACTAAAAGGAAAATACCTCACAGACAAGGTGTTTGATTGACGTACCGTCTATTATTTGGATACCCCTATGACGTGACCTAACTTTGAAAAACTTCCTCATGGTAATTCATAACAGTTGGCGTATCGACTAGTAACATGTGGAACACATCCTCCCAGAGACGAGCAAGCATAGTGGGAAGACCTAGTAGTAGGATGATACATGATGACTGGTGACCATTTGGACTTAGAGTGACTCGATTATCCCCATGGGGAGAGCCTTGGTGTCACGGAAGACCCACAATGGGGAGAACATTGGTTTTGTGGCAGACCAATGATACTAGACATGAGGAGTACCTCAGCAGGCTGCGAAGGGGAGCATGCTTGGTGACACGACAGACCCCCGATGGGGAGAATTCTTGGTGATGTGGTAGATCCATGGTACTCAATAGGAGGAGAACCTCAGTAGTCCAAGGAGAGTGGGAAGTGCTCATGGTGTCATGGTAGGCCCACTGTACTCGATAGAGGAGGAGTTCAAAAACACCAAAGGTTTCATTGATGTGACAGGGGATGTTGCATGATACTACCCATAGAATAAAATCATCTTTTGAGATGTGTCAGTACTTCAATGATTTCCTCATGATTGAGATAGATTATATAATAACATGTTTCAATGTATGATAGTATACCTATATATCGTTATAGGTTGATATCATACTTTGTGTTCTATCCTTGGTTGATTTTTGTGAGACCATGAGGTTCTCTGGGTCCCTGCTACATATCATTATAATCTCCACTACATGGTCTATGACTGCACATTGTTCTGTTGGATTCAACATAGGACAACAATGACTGAGGACGAGAGTACCCGGACTGGATGGTACCTAGAACATGACCATACGATGATTTATTACATGGAGAAGAAATTCGGATGACGAGTGATGAGGAGGAGATCTGTGTCTGCCCTTCAGGTAGGAACCTTAGAGAACGATCCAGTACCAACCTTTTCTCATTCATCAGTTGTATTGCATTTCAAATGAAAATGTACTTTCTAGTTGGGCTTGTATTCTGGAACCTTTGTACATTCTGTACTCACCTTTTAATTATAATTTCGACTTTCATTTTCATCATGTTGTATGATTGGTTACATGTGTTTACAAGTAATAGAGGCAATGCCTTCAATTTTTAGGGAATATGACTCTGGTGCTAGTCGCCAGCCCCCTACCTATGGAATGCCGGATTGGGGTTCTCACGAAAAAGGTCATGGGGGATGGGTAATAAAAAATTTCTATCAACGTGATGTTAGATATTTTATTGTCTCGCTCTGCATCCCGATACAGGTTTGGGTGTTAGAGAGAGCCCTCTTGGTGGAGAGTTTCCTTGTTGAGAAGTCACCAGTTGCGAGGCTCAGTACTAGTCGTCACGTAGTGGAGTCTTCTTCAGTTGGCAGCAGACATATGTCACGGAGGTCCAAGAGGTCCAGAACTATAGGTGGATGACCACATGATTGAAGATTGGTTGTGCTGGGCACCCGAGAAAGAGCCAGTCATACAAGGAGCGGGCAGTGTTATGCATTTAGCGGGCATGGTCATGTGGCTCGTCACTGTCCAACCCGTCTTATGGATGATCAGAAGACATTTGAGGGACCGACCTGGCAGAGAAATAGGTTCGATCTTAGTGGTCCGTAGGGAGCAGGCACAAGTGGTAGAAGAGATGTTTGTGCAACTAGTTGTGGGAGATAGTTTGAGATATTATCGCCACCACCACCATGTGTTCCACCCCGAACACATGGAGCTGGTTGAAAGGGGAGATCTCAGCTCTAGAGAGTAGAGGAATATGATCAGGGCGCTTTGGAGATTATATGAGGTACAATATGTGTCTACTCCACCATAGCTGTAGTACTAATATACACAGGTTCTAGTAATTTTTTTATTGCCACTACATTCGTTTAGTGCTCAGAGATACTGACATAGCCGTTGGATCGATCCTTATTGCTAGAGATTCCTACAGGAGTGGATTCGATGATTACATCTTACTTCCAATTGAGTGAGCTTACTCTAGGAGGAGAGAGATTCAGCTGGTATCTTCTAGTTAAAGCGTCGAGGAATTACGACGTCATCTTGGGTACGAGAAGGTAATCTATAGTTCATGCTTCGATAGACATTATTAGAGGAAATGTGTGGTGTGTCCACATGGATGAGACCATGATAATAATCCTTAAAAATAAGGGATTCTTTGCAATGCAAGATGGAATTACCCAGAAGAGAGTACAATCGGTCACTGATTAGTTGGCTAGCCTTACCCTCGGACATGTTGATGAGCTGAGACTGAATTATCCTTTAGTGGTTGTCTAGTTTTCAGATTTTTTCCCTAATAATGTCACCGGTCTACATCCTCATAGAGAGGTGGAGTATTACATTAGAATGTACCCTTGGATGACATCGATATCTACAACAGCATATTACATGGCTCCTGCAGAGCATTATGAGATGTAGGTACAAGTGGAGGACATTCAGGAGAAGGGATTCATTCAGCCCTATGTTTCACCTTGGTCAGCCCCAATTCTATTTACCAAAAAGGTGGATGGAATATTAAGACATTATATCGACTATAGACACCTAAATCAAGTGATTGTGAATAATAATTACCCACACATGATGATTTAAGACCTTTTTGATCAGCTAAAAGTAGCCTGATGGTTCTCAAAGATAGATCTTAGATAAGGCTATCACCATCTCAGAGTACGAGAGGAGGATGTGTAGAAGACATCCTTCAGATGGCAGTATGACCATTAAGAGTTTTTTGTTATGATAATCAGTGTGACCAATGCTCCAACAATGTTCATGGGGCTCATGAACAGGATATTTCAGCCAAACCTCGATCTATTTGTCCTAGTCTTCATCGACAACATTCTGATCTACCCGGCTACTGAGGAGGAGCATGCATATCATTTACAGGTAGTACTGGACACACTCCGAGAGCACCAGATTTATGGTAAGATCTCGAAGTTCCATTTAGGGGTACAAGAGGTAACTTTTTGGGACATTTTATATCTTTGTATAATGTTGTAGTAGGTCTATCAAAGATTGAGGCGGTAATTGTTTGGGAGCCACCAAGGTGTGTGACGGAGAACGATGTTTCTTCAGTTCGACATGATACTACTGGATGATTGTACTAGATTTCTCCAGAGTTGTACAACAACAATCATCCTTGAAATATAAGGGGAAAGGCTTTGTATGTAGGAGAGATGTCAGATGATTTTCCAGAAGCTGAGTAAGAGGATGACTAGTGCCACCATCTTGAGGCCTCTAGAGGTGGGCGTAGGGTATGTAGTTTACTACGAAGAATCAGGGACTGGGCTCAGATGTGTCTTGATGGAGGAGAGATTAGTGATAGCATATGGATCTCGATAAGTTCGACATATTCAGTAGAACTACAGAACCCATGACTTGGAGTTAGCATTAGAGGTCTTCACCTTGAAGACGTTGGGGAATCTATCTAATGGACGAACATTTTGTCATGTAATCTGATCAAAATAGCCTCAGGTATATCTTCTCCCAGAGGCACCTAAACCTGAGAAAGTGACGATGGTTTTAGTTCTTCCAAGACTATGATGTCAAGATAACCTATAATCTTTGGAAGGGGAACATTGTTGCAGATGAACTCAGTAGGAGATTTGGCATACAACATATAGGCGAGTAGATAAAGAAACTAGCTGCATTGAATATATCCTTCACTCACCCACTTCTTCAGCGAGTTAGAGTGATGCAATCTGGGGACTCTGACTACAAGGAATGATGTGCGCAGATATCCAAAGGGTAGGCACCTAATGTATTTTCTAAAGGGAGGGAGCACATCATCCTCTTCAGTGGATGTACCATGGTACCAATTTCACATTCGGAGTACATATTGATGGAGTTCCAGACTTCCCCTCTATCGGTACATCTAGGAGTGGTGAAGTTTTATCAAGACCTCTGGTGATAGCACTGGTTTCGATGAATGAAAAATTAAATAGTAGAGTATGTATCATGATGCCTCAATTGTTAGCAAGGGAATTCAGAGAATCGGGTACAAGTAGGATTGGTTCAAACAATATTGGTCCCAGAGTGGATTTGGGATGGGATATCCATGGACTTCATTCCAAGAAATCAATGCACATCTCGGGAAAATGACTTGATTTGGTTGATCTTAGACCAAATCACCAAATTGGACAACTTTATACCGAACATAGAGCAAGGTTCTGTAAAGACCATGGTACTTCTCTATTTGTAGAAGATTGTGAAGTTACACGGGGTACCCTCGATGATCATTTTTGATCATGATGCATGTTATACTTCCTAGCTATGGTAGCGGTTTTAAGAGGCAATCGGGATGCATATTTATTTTAGAACTGCCTTCCATCCTCAGATGGATGTCTAGATTGAGCGGACCATTCAGACTCTCGAGGACATGATGCATGCTTGAGTTCTAGAAATCAGTCATACCTAGGAGGATCATTTGAATTTGGAGTAGATTGCGTACAACAACAGATATCACTCCACCATTGGGATGAAACCATTTGATGCATTGTATGTGTGACCTTTCATATCAGCATTGTGGTGGACTGTCCCAGGGGAGACATCACATATGGGACCAGAGATTGTTCGAGCTACCACAGAGAAGGTGTAGATCATCTAGGAATAGATGAAGAATAAACAGAGCAGAAAAAATTTGTTTGTCAATAAGAGATGGAGACCTCACGAGTTTGATGAAGGCAACCACATATTTCTACAGGTCTCACCTCGACGATGTTATCAGAGATTTAGCCGAGGTGGCATGTTATTTCCGTGGTTCATCGGTCCTTTTGAGGTACTCGGCAGAGATGGCAAGGTGGCTTACCACTTAGACCTTACACCTCAGTTGCACTAGGACAATGATAACTTCCACTTATCCTAGATGAGGAGATTTGTGAACTACCCTTCTCACATCATCAGCCACGGAGAGCATGACGTCGATGATGGGGAGAATTTTACGGATTTTCTAGTTGTGATTGAGGATCGACAGGAGCGGGTATTTCATCTATGGTTGATACCTCTGGTGCATGTTCAAATGTAGTACAGGGAACCTCCAAGAATGCACATAGGAGTGGGAGGTTCAGATGTGTGCTCAGTACCCCCACATGTATACCTAGTCTGAGTTATGGCTTATGCGGATGTTGAGCCTTGAAGTGGGGAGAATGTAAAGACCCAAAATTTCGTTGTAAATTTTTTTATAATAAATTGGAATTTTACGAGTCCGCAAAAATAGACGACACGTGATTCTGAGGCCTAGAGTGCCCAGAAGAAATTTGTGAATTTGTTTTCAGGTATGTTCATTAAAAGTTTGAGCAGGTATTTCTAACTTTTTATGCGGTGCATGGAATTTAAATCTGAGGGCACCATTGAAATCGCAGAGCTAGTATTCGCTTAAGGAGACTCTTACCTCAATGGTAGATGGCCAAGGGTGAAAGTTATTTTTTGGGTTTTTTGTGTAAGAAAAAATTTAAATAAAAATGTGTAACATTTTAATTTTTATTTTCAACACCCATGTGGGTGTTGGGAGCTGGGTTCCACCAAAACTAAACCTCCTTTTGGACGTTAATAAGTGGGTACCGCAAGACCATAACCTCCCATGAGAGGTTATGGTGGTGGGGACCACCCGAACCTAACCTCCCATGAGATGTTATGGTGGTGGGGACAACCCGAGTCCTAATCCTCTTGAACACACTTCATTATAGAGAAAAACTTCTCAACCGCCCTCATTAATATGGAGGAGCCTCTTGACTTCCTCAACATTAATTATGCCAACAGACATAACATTAATATTCCAACCTAGTTAATTGATTAGTGTATTTTGAATTAGTTCCAATGAACTAAATAGAGAACTTAATCTATTATCCTTGGAATCTCTGGTGGAATTTATAGAAATATCTACAATGATGAACTCTCCTCAAATGTAGAACCCTCCACCAATGTAGAATGTAGTCCTTCTTCGACCTTCTTCCTCGGGAATTCATTCGATGTGGGACATCTCTATCTATGATGAATTGACGACAATACTACCTCCTTGTGCCAATGTCATCAAGAAAACAAGGTAGGGGTTTATTCCTAAATGTTTAAAACCTTCCAAGTACTCCTTTCATTTCTTAAGCGGGATGGGAACAAACATTGTTGAATATATTGGTTTGCAGTTCAATGTTCATGTTCTTGATGAGTCGCCTGATACCGCTCTAAACATGGAGAGTGCGGGCCAAATGACATGGACTGACTACTTCGCCATTTTCCTTTGGTGTTTTCATCGAAATGAAGGAAGGAGACGAAGGAGACGAAGGCTATGGTGTCGGCACCCATGGCCACCATGAACCACGCTTCCCTACGGTGCTCCACCCTCCCGGATGAACCCGCCCCGCACTCTGTCCGCACCTCCGGAGGCATGCCGCACTGCCCGAGGCCGAAACCACTCGACGCACCACTTCCCTTACAAGATGTCACACTTCCCTGGGATGGACACCCCTCACTACATCCCCACCGACCCAAGTCGCATCATCCGCTGCCAAGCCGAGTTGAGCCTTTTTCCATCCATCGTGTCGTCACAACCTTCTACCGACCATTACTACATGACCGCCTACCCATGGTCTGACCACCACCTCGCATCCATTCCGCCTACCTGTGGTCAGACATCCCATCCACGACCATTCCATGCCCTTGAAGCTGGTCCGCGCCATAAGGCTGGATTCGCACTCTCACAATACCCCTCGGACGAGTCTTCCTAGAAGCACCCTCATGGACCTCGTTGGCCAGGCCAGACCTAACAGGCTGGAACACACTACGGACTGGGCCAGACCCAATGGGCCAGTTCGGTTTGGATCGATCTGAAAAGGTCATATCGGACCCAGGCCAACTATGAACCATTTACTTTCTTTTGGACATAATTTTGGCACCAAGTTTCCATTAGATGAACCATCAGCGACTCTGGAAATCATGGAGCCTGATGTTCCCCTTGAGAAAACCCCACTACAGTTTTGGATAAAGATGTAGTACTGTAAGGTTGCATCGAGCACGAAGCCAACAACGGCCCCAGGATTAAAAGGGTAATAACTCACAGACTGGACACCAGATAGACTTGATGTATATTACGTTGAGACCCATATGACGTGGAAGATCATTGAGATTATTCTTCATTGGAATTTTTTATAGTTATAGTATCGACCAATATCTTGTCAAGAAAATCCTCTAGGAGATGAGAGAGTATAGTTCAGAGACCTAGACATTGGGTGAGACTAGATGATTGCTGACTATTTTGACTCAGAGTGACATCACTAGCCTAGTGTAGAGGGAATTGGTGTCGCGACAGACCCATAGAGGTGAGCACCATGGTGTCGCAGCAGTCCCATGGTACATGACAGGAGGAGTACCTCTGTAGGCTACAAGGGGGCACGAGTGGTGACACGGCAGACCCACAGTGGGGAGCGCGATTGGTGACGTGGCAGATCCCTGGTACTCGAAAGGAGGTGTACCTCAGTAGTCCAATGTTAGTGGGATGTGTTCATGGTGTCACGGTAGAAATACTATACTCGATAGAGGTGGAGTTATCCATTAGATGAGGTTTTTTTGACGTGATTGGTGATGTTACATGATACTAACTGTTGAAAAAATCATGGATTGAGATGTGTTAGTAATTCTATTTTTTCCCCATGATTGAGATTGATTATGTAATATCATAGGTATATGTATGGGCATATACATAAGTAGGGTTTTATATTGATTTATTACTTTGTGGTTTATCCTTGGTGTATTTTTGTGAGACCTTGAAGGACTCGGGGTCCCTACTGAGTATTCATATACTCACCACTACATGGGATATGCGTGCACCATGTTGTGCTGGATATAGAAAACGAACATCACTTACTGAGGCTAAGAGTACTATAACTAGACGGTACATATAGGTGGACCGTACAGTGAGTCGGTACACATATGAGATAGATGTATGAGGAATGCTGATGAGGTGATCTATAACTACCCTTCAGGTTGGAACCTCAAAGGATGATCCAGTAGTTTTCTTTTCTCTTTCATCAGTTGTATTTCATTTCAGTTGTACTTTTATGTTCCATTTGGTCTTGTATTCTAGCACCTTTTACATTTTGTACTCACTTATATACTATACAGTCGACTTGTGTTCATTTCATGCTGTGTGATTGGTTTCGTGCGTTTAAAAGTGGTAAAGGCAATCCCTCCCCAGTTTTAGGTAATATGCCTTTGATGCTAGTCGCATGCCCCTAGCCTATTGATGTAAGGATTGGGGTAGTCACGGAACTGGCCCCGGGGTACTGGTAATGAAAACATTGATTCCATTGAAAGTAATATAATTTCCACATAAGTAAATTAATAATAAGGCGGGAACATAAGAGTTGTACATGTAATAAAAATGGGTAGCATATTTTTGTATCATATAATGGTCAAAATACATTTCAATTGAATGAATTTTTAATGTGAACATAAGGTAAAAATTACCCTATCAATGTAATGGAGTGTTAAAATGGTATATATGTAAGAGATTAATGTAGAATATTTCTAATTTTTTTTAATATAATGGGTTATTTATATGGTTGAATATAAATAATTTTAGAATGAATACATGAATTTTAGAAAAATAATATCCTTCGAAATATAAAAATTTATTTTTTAGAATTTTTTTTAAAAAAATTGTTTAAATAAATTTCTCAAAGAATAACATGTAAAACAAAAAATTATTAAAGGAAAATATTTCCTATTTTGATGGATAATACAGTATATACCATACTCAATTAAACCAAGATTCCTTTCACATTTTTGTTAAAAATGTCAAGAGGTACCTCATACAGGAAACGAAAAAAATATTTTTTTTTTGGACATTTTAAAAAAATATTTAAATGTATAAAATTTCATTAGAAATAAAAATATAATATTAAAAAATTATTATATATTAAATGAAATAAAATTCATGGAATGGGATGTTTCTTCAAATGAAGTGATAAATAAATTAATTTTTTTATAAACATTATAAAAATATTTATTATTACTAAATAGTATAAATTTTGTATATTACATCGAAAATTCATTAATAACCTGAGGAAAATAAAATTTATATATTTTAATTTAAAAGGATCATATAATCTTCAATAATGGAATTTATTAATAAATAATCCCAATTTAAATTTTATTGAACAAAAATACTTTCCACATTGGATGTTTTTTAATAAATAATACCCAAAATGATTCTATTATGTATATCTCCAAATACCATGACATATTAAGTATTCATGGTATAATGTTTAATGGATATTTATATAAAATATATAAAATAAATGGGAAGATTAAAAAACAACTATATTAATGAAAAATGTTTTTAGATAATATCTTAAAACATTCATAACGATTGAATCATAAAACCCATTAATGAATTAAATGAGCTATAAGACAATAAATATAAAATTAAATAAATAAATTTATGATATAACAAGTCAATGATATAGAATACACAAAAATTAAATGAAATTAGTGGTTAATATATAATATTTCTACCATATATAAAAAAGTTATAAAAAATACCTAACATGTAACATTTCAATGAGATAAGACTCTATAAAAGGAGTGATTAAGTGTTAACTGTTGAGTCAATAAGCTTTTTCCTTCTGAATTTTCTATTCCTTGATACATGAGGGAGTTTTTTGAGTCAACAAGGCTTTCTTTATGACATTAACATTTCATCTTATTTTGAAAATCGCAAACACCTGATCTAAATTCAAATCTCTTTTTTATCTGTGTTTTACTTATAGAAGAAAAATTTCCTTCCACAAGAAAATTATCCTTACCATGATTTTCATTGTACATAACATAATTTTTTAATGTATAAAATTAAGTTTGAAAACAAAACCTTGGAATCCTATATTTACCTAGATATTAGGAATTATGTTTTAGGATCCGAATTCTCGGAATTATGGTTATGAACTCTACAGAGTTATGACCTTGAATTCTGAATTAGAATTCTTGTTACGAACTGTTCTATGTTCTTACTCAGAATTCTAATTAAGAATTCTAGATACAAACTCTTCTATGTTCTGACTCTGAATTCTAATTACGAATTCCTGATACGAACTCTTCTGAGTTCTGATTCCGAATTCTAATTAAGAATTCTTGTTACAAACTCTTCTGAGTTCAGTCTCTGAATTCTGATTACCAATTCAGGATATGAAATCTTCTGAGTTCTGACTCTATATGATGATTACAAATTATTTTTATGAAATCTTCTGAGTTCTGACTTAGAGTTATCTAATTTTGGACTCTGAAATATTATGAGCTTTGAATATGAATTCTCATGTCCTCGGACTCCGATCATTGTGAGTTCTGGTTCCAAATTCTCAACAATCCATATTCCAAATTTCCTTGAAATTCATACAATGAAATTCTATATATTTTTGGTTCTATATTCCTAGAAAATAGAATCTGAATATCCTTGTAATATTGAATCCAAATTTAAATTTTGTTAGACTCCGAACATTCATTTAATCACATTTTTAATATGATATTTTAGTTATGTATCCATATTTTTTCATACAGCGGTTTTTTTCATAAAATGATGTTTTGTATTTAGTTACTAACTAACCATTGTTTGAGTGACATGTGTATAGGTCCCTCTGAAATTCAAGAAAAAATATGATCGTTGGAGGAGAGAGACGGTCGTTGAAGTCATGCCAATAAATATGATCTCATTTGAATAAGCTCACAACTTTCAACATTGTTTGATGAATATAAATATTACATGTTGTTGAAGTGATTTCTAGATAGAGGCATTCATTGATTTATGCATACTGAACTTCATGTCTAGATTTTCTTTGGGCGACTCTGAATTCTGACGATTACATTCAAGGGCGTCCGGGGATTGGATGATAGAGGTGCCAAATACCTTGAAGTTTAGGGCTTCCATGCTGAGGAAGGTAGAGTTTCCAGCTACCTGATAGATGAGGGCTTGGGGGATATCAAGACAGACTTCAATCATCACATCAAGGGGTTACCCTAGTATGGGTATGAAATTATTTAATGAAAGTATAAATCATGGGACCTTTATCCAAAGATGTTGGATGCCCTTTTCTTTGGGTTAAACGATTTACTACTGTAACTTGTTTTGATACATGTTCTTCAACAACATTTTTATAGTTAAGGAAAGTATAACTATATTATACATTCCTATACTTGTACTCTGATTTAGTTAGATTCTATACTCTTTAAGGTAGAATCATTATCTTTATAAAATTTCATGATGTTTTATTTCTGAATCCATCTTTTTGGATCCACATTCTTGGAAACATATTTTTGGAATCAAGAAATTGTGTAGAACTAGAGGTTTTGTGAATTACCTTGATTATAATTGTTAAACAAAACCATCTTTAAATGTTCTAAATGAATATTTAAATTGTAACAATTCACCCATCTTTTTTAGCATCACATTTTTACATATTCGATCCTAAAATTGGTATCAGGGAAGGTGACATCTGAATAAATCTCATGATTAGATTCAGAAGATAATTCTTCTTCTTCTTACATTTTCGAAATCAATTTTTCTGACTTATATAGTTCAGATTCATTTTTGCTTATATATACTATTGTTCTATAATTTTCTTTTCTTTGGAATATTCTCATTGTTTACGATAATTTTCTATTAACAATTTTTTTAGGAAAGAATATTCTTTAAGATGGAAGGTATCAATGTTGGTTCCATAGACAATCTAAATCCAACTAGACAATCTATCTATGATGGAAATGATTAATTATTTTACAGAGATCGAATGAAGTCTTTTATTGATAATATTGTTGTTGATAATTTTGTTATGCTACCTAGATGATATAAAATTCCTGACAATGAATTTAGTACTTTTACCAATCAAGAAAAGCATGAATATCAACTAAATTATAATGTACGCAATACTTCACTTTCCTATAGGACTAGAAATATATATAGCCAGATTTCATCATGTGAAGCTGCAAATTGTATTTGGAATAAACATGAAGTTACTCATTTTGGTACTTCCAAAGTTATAGATACACGAAGAGACATGCTTAGAGATGAATATCATGAATTCCGCTTTCCTTATAAACAACCCATATGTAAGGTGCAACAAAAATTCATGACTATTGTATATAGATTACAATAAATTTGTGAGAAAGGATTAGACGATGAAGCTCTTGTTGATAAGATCATAGAAATCATTCCCAAGGAGTTGGAATACAATGGGATTGTTATTAATGAAAATAGAAAGGTTTCTGATATTTCCTTTGATCAACACATTGAAACTATTTTACTATATGAGACTAGAATGAAGTGATATGATGATAATGTAAAGACGAATAATGTAAATGGAAGTGTTTCTTTTACTACAACATCTAATCATATGAAAGCTATGACTCCGGAGAGAGTTACCATATCCAAATCTAAGAAATTTGTTATTCAATCTGAATCTAGTCGAAGTGAATCCTCAAAGAATGAATTAGCCAATCTATTTCGAAGGATGAAAAGGATAACTAGACAGAGAAAATTGAAATCCAGATACAAGAAGAAAGAATGGACAGACAATAATGATTCAATAGTCACATGTTATGAATGCAAGAGAGCTAAAAACATAAGACCCGATTGTCATATGCTTAAGAGGAATGTAAGAAGGGAAAGGCATTCTAAGAGAAATAGAAAGAAGTAATACAATTATTAAGCTAAGAAAGTATTAAAAGATATTGAAACCAAGAGTGCTAGTGATGGACAATATTCAGATGAATATTTGGATTATGAATCTTCTGTAAAAATGAATATTGGGAAAATATCCAGACTATCTATTGACAATAATTTCATTATACTTAAGGTACACAATAGTGAATCTATGAACAATATATCATTCAATTATAATGAATGTAAATTTTATAACACATAGGATAATAAATCTTCTTCTGATGAAGACAATAATTTACGTTCCTATGATGATGTTTCTAGGTTTTCCAAACATCATGGTATTGATAATTCAAAACTCATGAAAAAACTCGATAATTCAATATCTATAAATACTATTCTTACTAAGGAAATATAAAATATTTATAACCTTTTTGATAATAAAAATTTTTATTTTGAAAGTATTTCAAAAAATATTGAGGATGAAAATTCATAGAAGAATAATATTTTTAAAGATCATGAAAATATAATTTCTATTAAAAATGTTTTCAAACCTAGCTATAGTTCAATATCAAATTTTGGATAGACAATAACATGGTTATCAAACTTAAATCTGAAATATTTTCCTTGAGTAAGTGTTTTTCCAACTTTACCTTAGTTAAGGAAAATTTTGATAAAATGTATTAACAAATCCGACCTCTAAATAATAGTTCTTGTTTTTGTTATACTAGTTGTAAACCAATTTTTAGAGACAATTATTGTGTTCCTCAAAGTACACCATGTTGTACTATGTGTCAGTTTGGTGAACATTGGCCAATGAATTGTCCTCTAAAGAAAACAATGTCCTTATGATTTCATAAAGCCTATTTTTCTATGAATATGTGGGTGCCTAAAATTTTTCTTTCTATGAATTCTGGATCCAAGAATGTATGGATTCTGAAAACCAAAATTTTTCTTATTTTCAGGAATATAGAGAAGGTACCAACAGGAATACATGGTACATGGATAGTGGATGTTCCAAACATATGACTGGTATCATTAAAATTTTTGAAAAGATTATCAAGACCAACATAGGGAAATTAACATTCATAGATAATGCTTAGAGAGAAATTATTGGTATAGATATCATCGTTCTTCTTGGAAAAAATCTTATTTCAAATTTTTTATTTGGAAATGGTCTTATGAACAACCACATTACCAGATGCCAATTATGTGATGAAGGTTACCTTGTGAATTTTAGGAATGAAAAGTGCTTAGTAAAAAATTCCAAGGATGAGTTTTTTCTTCTTGACAATAGGCAAGAGAATGTTTACACACTAAACATAGAAGAACATAGGTGCCAAGATCTAACTTTTCTTAGTGAAATGAAATATCATTCTTGGTTATGGCATATAAGGTTAGGAAACCCAAACATTAGGAACTTATGAAAACTTTCTAAGAATGATTAGTTAACGATCTACCAGAGCTTAGATTTGATTCGTCAAAAGTTTGTGAACCATGTCAATATGAAAAGAAACATAAATCATGATTTAAATCAATCAGTGATGTCTCAACTGCTGATTCATTGTAGCTAGTGCATATGAATTTTCATGGTCCAGCACAAACTAGATGCATTGGAGGCATGTACTATTTATTTGTCTTGGTTGATGATTACACTAGATATACATGTGTATATTTTCTTATATATAATACTAATGATTTTTCTTATTTCAAAAGTTTAATATCCAAAGATAAAAATGTGAATAATCATACATTGAAGACTATACATAGTGATCATGGTGGAGATTTCCAAATTCGGATTTTGAAACACATTATAGAAGAAAAGGAATTTCTCACAACTTCTCAGCAACCAAAACACCTCAACATAATGGTGTTGTTGAATGAAAAAATAGAAATTTTCAAGAGATAACTAGAACCATGTTGAGTGAGTACTCTCTAGCCAGAAAATTATACACTGAAGCTGTATGTACTGATTGTTATACTATAAATCGAGTTTTGATTATACCTTTTCTAAATAAAACTTCTTATGAGTTATGTAATAGTGAAAATCTAAGACATTCATACTTTAAGGTTTCTGGTTGCAAGGTATATATCCTTAATACTAAAGACAGTCTAAAAAAAATTCTCACCAAAATCCGACGAAGGAATTTTCTTAGGCTACACCACAACTTCTAAGGCTTATAGAGTTTTCAATAAAAAAACTTTTTCTATTGAGGAGATGGTACATGTGAAATTTGATGAAACTGATCCTTTTGATTTTAAACAACCCCAAACTATATCCTCATATGTGTTTTCATAAATTGAATATAAACCTTTGTTAGAATATCCTTATGATAAGGAAAATTCCCATGAAATTTTTTATGAAGCATTTACCCTAGAATATTTCCTAAACTATGTTGATTAATAGGTTTTACAAAACCCAAATCAGTTGTTTCTAAAGAATCATCATAATGATAGCATCAATGGTGATGTTTATAAACATGTAAGGACTAGAAGTTACTTATGAAATTAAGTATAACATCTTGCATTCCTTTCCCAGTTATAACCAAAAAACACTGATTAATCTTTAGGTGATGATGATTGGATTATAGTCATGAAAGATGAACTAAATGAATTTGAAAGGAATAAATTATAAACCTTGGTTTAAAGACCTAAAGAGACTTCTATTATTGGAGTAAAATGGGTATTCATAAATTAGTGTGATGAAAATTGAATCATTGTTATAAAAAATACTGCATTAGTTCCTAAAGGCTATAATCAACAATACTGAATAAACAATGAAGAAACCTATAATCTAGTAGCTAGACACGAATATATTCATGTTTTCTTGAATTTGTAGCATTATTCAATTTAAAACATTTTCATATGGATGTGAAATGTGATTTCCTTAATGGTTATGTTTAACTGGATGTTTTTTTTGAACAACCTCTTGGGTTTGAAGATACAAAACATCCTAATCATGTCTTTAGACTAACCAAATCTCTGTATGAACTTAAAAAGGCCCCTTGAGCATGGTATTATAGACATACATGATATTTTCTTCAAAATAATTATGTTATGGGAAATTCAGATCCAAACCATTTGATAAGGAATGATAAGAAAACTGTTTTGATTATTCAAATTTATTTTTATGGCATTATATTTGGTCTAACTTACAAAACATTAACCGATTCCATTGTGGATCTAATGAAATCTGATTTTGAAATTAGTATGATGTATGAGTTTACATTTTTACTTGGTTTTAAAATCTCTCAAAAAATCAGAAGGAATCTTTATAACCCAATATAAGTATATTAAAAATCATCTCAAAAAGTATGGATATGACAACACTGAGAGTATAAGTACTCCTATCGGTAACTCAAACCCACTTGATCATGATGAAGTAAGGAAACCATTATATCAATCATCTTTGAATGGTATGATAAGAAGTTTATTTTGCTCGACATCTAGTCTTCCTGACTTAATGTTTTCAGTATGCTTATGTGTGTGATATCAATCCAATCCTAAGGAATCTCATTTAATGTTAGTGTAAATAATTTTTTTCTACTTAAAGGGAACCATGGATTTATGACTCTTATATACTTCTATAAATAATTACCCTCCAATATATTTTAATACATTAAAATGAAGTTAATAATGATAACTGTAAGGTAATCCTCTTCAATAACTTCCTATTGAACAAATATCCTTATAGTAATAAACTTCTTTTTCATATGGGGGGTAGGTTTTTCATAATGAAGTTTTTCATATTTTTCAAAATAAATATTATCATATTTTTTATTATAATGTTTTTTATATTTTTCTTACTGATTTTTTTCATATTTTTCGTAATGATGTTTTTAATATTTCTCGTAATGATGTTTTTTTATATTATTTGTAATGAAGTTTTTCATATTTTTCATAATGAGGCTTTTCATATTTTTCATAATGAATTTTATTTTATATTTTTCATAAAGAAGTTTTTCGTACATCAAATTTTTATAATGATGTTTTATGTACATTAGATTTTCATAATTGTGATTTTTTATAATAGAGATCTTCTTTTCGGAATCTAAAGTCCATCAAGAATAATTTCCCTCAATACGAATAATTCTCCTGACAATTCGAATGGTATGATTCCTTCTTGAGATTTCGTAATAACCTTTTACTTGCATATTAGTTTATTTTGTTTTTAAAAATTTCATGGATCAAGTTTTCTTAAATCCAAATAGTTTTATTTTAAAACCACAAAATATAAGACCCTACCAAATTTTTCTTCCAGCTATCTTTTCAACCATCAGATCAGAACTGATGAATTCTAGGCCATTGGATTGAGATGGGAAGTTCAACCATCGCATCAAAACCTATAATATGGGACCCCTGATGGATGTCCCACATCGATTCCAAAGACATTGCGTGTCAATGCTCTTCCCATCATCAAAAGCATGTTCTCAATTTTCAAAGCATTCTCAAGTCTGAATGTCTACTGAAGTTCCTTCTCAAGAGATGTCTTCTGTCAAGCAGGTTTCGGAGTGGAAAATTTAAAGGGAGAGGTTGGTGCATCCAAACATCATTAATATGTATGAATCTATTATTTCAAAGAATATCAAGCATAATGGATGGAAGAGTGTATCCATATCAAGGACAGGAGCTCAATATGTTGTGTATCATGATCTACTCATTGAATTTTATGTATCTGTTTTCACTATAAAGGAATATGGTAGTGAAAAAATTTATGTCAACAGTTATTGTAAAACATATTTACTTTCTTATTCCAAGTCTGTTAGCTTGGATGGGTTATCTTATGAATGTGATTCTGAGTTTTGTTCCCACAAATTACTGGATGTGCAATGATGTTTTCTAAAGGTGAAGTATTTACATTGTCTTCGACATTTAGATTTCAAGACCATAAAGATTGATCACTTTTCTACCAACAGTAGGATTCTAAAGTTATGGGTTATTTGACTTATCGTACTGAGAAAGGGTGACAAGGACATAATTAAGAAATTTGATATGTATATCTTCGATTTTTTGGTTAATCTATGTAAAATAAATCTGATGAAGACTAATCTCATTATGATAGATAATATCAATAATTGTATTTTGAGAGCACATATAATCATGTATCCTTCCCTAATCTCCAGATTGATAGTTCGATGCCTTGAATCTTTCGTGATCCCTTGCAGTTAGAAGTCAAAGAGTTTAAATGTAATGATAATTAACGATGATACCCTCAAGAGGATGATTTTTGGTTTTTCTAAAGTGTCTGATGAATTTTATGATCTACCAAACAATGATGCAGAATCCGATCCGAAAAATGCAGAAGAAGCTGAAAAATCAAAGAAAGATGGAAAGAAGAGGAAACTAAAGGAAGTGGATGAATTATAGAAAACCCATAAGGCCAATGAAACTCAATTAAAAACTCTAAAACCAATGAAACATAAATCCTATCCGGATGAGGTAGTATCCAAATGGAGGGAGCATAAGAATAACATGAAGGAATGGAAGCCACAATTTGGTCTAGATCCAGCTGTGGCCATGTAATTGAAGGTGAATTCCACTAATGAGGTTAATAATCAAGCCAATGAAAAGAAGATTAAGAAGAAGATGTCAGAGGCAGAGATTGTGCAATCTCTTTTAAAGTATACTGAAGTTGCATCTGAGAACATTCTGGTACCGAAAAACTACTTAGTAGAACAATTACCTGAGACTCCAGAAAAGACGATCATTTCTCTAAATAAAGGAAAAGGGAAGGATGTTGAAATGGAAGTAGTGGAAGAAGTACAAGAAACTAAAAGCATTGAAGATACATCATATCTGATAAATCAAGTACAATATTTTCATGAGAAGGAAATTTAATCGAAAAAATGGTCAATTCGGACATCTCAATCCTGATTTTAGAAACATGCAACACTTGGAATTCATGAGAAGGATGAAGAGGAAGTGAACAAGTTATCTAAGGAATAGAGTCATAATCATGACTTCAATATTCCAGAATATGTTGAGACAGGTTCATAGATAATGAAAATTGATGAAGATATGATTTTTCCGATGTCTGAGAGTGAGCATGAGTCTCCAGATAAATATTCTGTTCCGATAATCAGTAAGGGAAAACATGTGGCCTTTGATACCCTAACGTAAGCAATTTTGAGGAAGTAGGAAGCTGGTGGAACATCTATGTGGAAGCTGGTGAGATAGAAGACGAACTATCACCGAAAAAAATGTCAGATTTAGAATCATCAGCTTTAGGACTTGATTTTGTTATTCAATCCCTAATGAAGCTAGTGGACACCATTCTGATCTATCCAACAATTGACTGTAGATTCCAGATGCTCTAGCATAGAATGAATCAGAAATCAGACTCTGTATCCATTGTAATGGATAGGTTATTAAATATTGTGGTGAATCACAAGAATTTACTTATCAACTATGAAGCCCACAAAAATCTTGGAATAAAATGACCACCTGGTCATGGAATATCTTTGATGAATTTTGAGATATTAATAAATTTAAAGAAGATGTAAAAGATGATTTTTAAACTGAAGACACCAAAATCAAGGATCATAAAAATAACATTGAGGAAACACTAAATCTTGAACAAAATACTCAGATTCATGATGTCACAGACCTGAATGGGAAGTTGAATAATGTTTTCCAAAGTTGGAAAATTGAAAGCGATATTCAGATCGAGATTCAAGATAATCTAGAGAAGCATAATGACTAGATGAACGTTTAGGGAGAGGCTCTGAAGGCTCAAGATTATTGGATCAATGCCTTATAGAATCATGTAGAGGAGGATCACAAGGAGACAATGAAGCTTAAAACCATTGGGACGAAGACGATTCCCAAGGAAAAAGAAGCAAAACATAGTCAAAACCGATCTTTTGTTGTATCATTTTTTTACTTGTACAAATTCTCCTAATCCTAATAAAATTGTGGTTTCATTTTTTTTGGATGTTTGTAATAATATTTTAGGTAACATATTTTCTTCCATTCACTCAAACTCATTTTGAAAGTAACAAAGGCAGAGAAGGATAATGAATTTTAATAAAAATATACCTATGTAATGGGGAGTTTATCTAAGGGGGAGTTCTCATTACGAAGATTTCCATATCCATGATAATGAAAATACTCATTCCAGAAATATATAATGTGATCCTCATTGTTACGAATCCTAAATGGGAGTTAGTCTTATTCATCATTTCCAATGTAAAAAAGGAGATAATATCTATTTGAAAATTATGGAAAAATATTTTCTAAGTCCTTTTATTATTTTTCTTAAGGATGATTGTGAATTCCAAAAGTGGGGAGAATGTTGAGTCAATATTTTTTTTCCTTATGAATTTTCCATTCATTCATACATGGCGAGATTATGGAGTCATTATGGATTTCCTTATGACATTACCATTTCTTCTTGTTTCGAAAATCACGAAAAGCTTATCTCAAGAAAAATAACTTTTTTCTCTGTGTTTTACTTCTATATGGAAAAATTTATTTCCCTATGGAAATTTATCCCTAGAATGCTTTTAATTGATCATATCATAATTTTTATTAGTATAAAATTCGTTTTGAATCCAAAACCTCAGAATCCTATAATTACATAGATATTAGGAATTCTGTTTTATGATCCGATTTCTTAGAATTCTGGTTACAATGTCTACTGAGTTCTGACTCAGAATTATGAATCAGAATTCTGGTTATCATCTCCTCTAAGATATTACTCTGAATTCTGATTACGAATTCTGGATAAGAACTCTTTTGAGTTCTGACACTGAATTCTGATTATGAATTCTGGATATGAACTCTTCAGAGATATGAATCCAAATTATGACTACGAATTGTGGATATGAACTCTTCTGAGTTCTAACTCCGAATTCTGATTTTGAATTCTAGATACAAACTCTTATGTGTTCTAACTCAGAATTATTATTACAAATTCTGGTAATGAACTCTGCTGAGTTCTGACTCCGAGTTCTCTGAATACATATTCCAAAATCTTATGAGTATTGACTCATAATTCTCATGAACTATGACTCCGAAAATTGTGAGATCTTGTTCCGAATTCTCATGAATTATGATTCCGAATTTCCTTGAAATTAATACGCTGAAATTATATAGATTTTAGGTTTTTAATACAGAGAAAATAGAATCTAAATATCATTGAATTATATAATCTGAATTCAATTTTGGTTAGACTCTGAACTTTCATTTACTCACATTTCGAATAACCGATTTTAGTTTTGTAACCATATTGTTTCTTACACCTGTTATTTCAATAAAACGATGTCTTATATTCAGTTACTAAATAACCATTGTTTCAGGGACACGCGTACATGTACCTCCACAATTCATTGAAAAATATGACTACTGGAGGAGGGAGCCGTCCGTTTAAGTCATTCTTATAAATAGAAGCTCAATTGAATGAGCTCACAACACTCAACATTGATCGATGACTCTAAAAACTACATGTTGTTGAAGTGATTTCAAGAGAGATACATTCATTACTTTGTGCAAACTGAACATCCTATTCAGATTTTCTTTGTGCAACTCCGAATGTTTTTTATTACATTCGAGGTCTTCCGGGGATAGGATGACAGAGGTGTCGACCACCTTGAAGTTTAGGGCTTCCTTGTTGAGGAAGAAAAAGGTGCTGACTACATGAAAATTGAGGGTTTGCTGGGATAACAAGACAATATATGATCATCATATCAAGGGCTTACCCTAGTGTGGGTAAGACAGAATTTCATGAATGTATAAATGAAGGGACCGTTATCCAAGGTTGTTGGATACACTTCTCTTTGGGTTAAAATATTTCTACTGTTACGTGTTTTGTTACATGCTTTTCCAATGCATTTCTATTATTAAGGAATGTATAACTATCATATACATTGTTATACTTGTACTCTGATTTAGATAGATTCTATACGTATTAAAATAGAATATTTATCTTCGTAGACATTCATTATGTTTCATTTTCCAGAACAATCTTTCAAGATATAAATTTTAAATAACATATTTTTGGAATTAAGAAAGTGTATAGAACGAGAGGATTTGTGAATTACCTTGTTTGTCCTTGTTAAACATCAATATCTTTAAAAGTTTCAATGTAATTTTTAAATGCAAACAATTCACCCCCCTTTTTTTGTGAGTTTCATTTTTAAAAATTTGATCCTATATAAAAGGGGTAAATCCAAAAAAATATAAGTTTAAACAGATATTTATGAAATATAATGTTCTTTCAAACTTAATCATGGAATGATAGAATTATAAAATTAGGCTCGTAACCCAATGACTGTAAATTGAGTTAAATATTTCCCTTACCTCATGTATCAACATCCCTCATAAAAATTGAATCCTACTATAAAATAAAAATAGGTTCATTATACGTCTTTTAAGATTCAAAAATTGAACATATAATACAAATATATAATTTAAATATGTCCTTTAAGTGCATTGTTTTTAAAAAATCGTAGTTTATCAAACATTTTGGGTTATATGATCTTTTTTTTACATTTACATTATAATTTTGAGTTTTCAGTACATTTAGTTTTAAAATGGATAGATAATCTCAAAAATGAAAATAATGATATTAATATTACAAATAATAACTATAAATTTAAACCCAGATATCAAAATATATAAAATATAAAAAATGGAATACATAATTTAATGAGATGTTATGCCATATATATCCATGAAGGCTATTTACATTTTCTTGATGGATGGAATGAAAAAAATTAATAATTAATTAACCGTTAAATTTTAATTATAAGGTAATATTTATATTTTAATTCCCCATCTACATCCATATTACCATATATGTAAAAATGAAATGGAAAAAATTTAACATAACAAGGTGGATGCCACAGTCCTCATGTACACATGAGTGACATTATCGTATCACCCACAAAAAGAATAGGTAAAACGTATTTAAGAAATAATAGTTCAATAATTATAAAAGATTCATAAATATATTACATATATATATTAAATCTAGCAGTATATCAATATATTAAATTTAGTTATGGAAATCAATTTACATCGATTCGCGAGGTGGTAGTCCCCCAGACAACTCATCACATGTTTCATTTTCCATTGGTGATGTATTTAAGATATTACATTTTTCTAATAATATATTTTTATATAGTTTATACAGGTTATATTATATTATCATTTTTAATACATTTTGAATGTTGAGAAAGTATGAATAAATCAAATATGCATGTTAATAATTTTTTATCTTCTTTGGAAAACCTCATTTGGTTTATTTCTAACCCATATATATATATATCTAATTTCTGATAAACATAATGTTACTTGGGTGATATGATGAAATTAAATATTAAATTTTGGTTGTTATTTTCTAATCCAATAAATTTTTTATGTGTGAAGAGTAGTGGTTATAGAGTGGAATTTTATATGTCGGGTGAGAATGCAATTTAATTTTTTTAATAGGAATAATCAGACACATGTTTTTCTCGTTCCAAGAATATCCTAAATGGATCATTTACAAACAATTGAATATATATGGTCAAAATAATACAATAAAATAGGAACTCAAATTTTAGTGTCATTTTTAACCCTTATATATTTTGTTTAACCCCTTGGAATAATTGTTTTTACTTCAGTTGTTGTAATTAATATAAAAACTTTTTAGTCTAAATTAATGAAAAAATGAAGTATAAATTATAATATAAAATAAATTACCCTTATTAAAAATATAGAATACATTTTTTAAAATTCAACTAACAAAATTGGATGTTTATAATTTAAAAATAAACTCAAATATGATTAAAAATACATGTTGACGATAAATGTTTTTTCGAAGGAAGGAGGATATCTTATTAACTATATGTCATGAACAAATAATTAAAATAATTTCAACTATTATTATTGATATATATATTAAAATTTGACTTATATCATTCTATATTAGGATTCATGTTAATTTGGGAAAATGGTGACATGTTACAAACATTTAAAATTTATTCAGATAAATGTGTTTTAAGAGTAATAAAATATTTAAAATAAAATCTAGATGAATGATAATTTAAATGTAATTAACTTTATTTTTAAAACTATGTAATACATATGTTTATTTTGAATATTATTAAATAAATAATTGGAAATAATTTATAATAATTGATAATTAAATAAAAATATGAATTTTTCACAATTGATATAATAATTATTAATTTTTAAAAAAATATAACAATTTCACCATATAATAATAACGATATTATTAGTTGATTTTTTATTAGTTATTATGAAATATAAAAAACATTCTGAAAAACAACTTCAATTACTTGTGAAAAACATGACTAAACAACCTTTTATAATAATGTAGTTTTTCAAAAAAAAAACATTTTCTTTTACATGATTCGTATTTTATTTGTAATCAACAGGTAATCATTGAATTTATTTTTTACATGTTTAAACCATATATGTTTAATAACATAGTTATTCCAACTTATACTACCAAATGTAATGTGTATATTATAATAGTTATATTTTGGTTCCTTTAGATTTTGGGATCATAATTCTGTATGCTATCAAAGAGATTATTTTTATTTAAATGAAATATATTTAAAAGTATTTGGGTGTTACATTGTCATTAGAGAATAGTGTTTTCTGTCATATATTCTATTGACTGTGGTGTTACACTTTTAAAATATCATGGTGTGAAATTATATACAATTAAATAAACTGTTTCCTCATAATTTAATATAGATATCTAAAATCATGGGATTGAAATTTGAATATATCTTTTTAGAAAATAATAAATTGTACAAAGAGTTCATAATACATCATCAAAAATTGAGTAAATTTATATATTTTTTTTGAATATAATTAGGTTTTCATAAAGGATAACATTGGTGGAATTTGAAGATATGGATATAGGTGAAAGTCTAAATAATAATGGAGGTAATTATAGATCATTGATCAATATAAAGTGAGTTATTAATATAAATTAAGATTTTTCAATGTGATAAATCAATGAGGAATTAAAATACTAATTATTTGTATGATATAAAGGTAATTGGAAAAATATTATATCATTTTCTTATAGTTGATGGATTATTTTAAAAACTTGATTTACATAAACTTAAATTATACATATAGGATATGTATTCATTTTGTAATTAAATTTTCATCCTTTGAATTTTCCTCAGTAAATTTATATATTACCTCTTACTCTATGGAATGAATATCAAATATGGATTTTTTATAAGTAATTAAAAAATTAAAATTTATTGTAACCTTGTATCCATAAAAGAGTAAAAAGTTATTCCTCACATATTGATTAAATAAAATATGGTTAGAACATAGTTATACAAGAACAAACTTTAATATTTATTTATTTACATAAAAATAAAACTAAAAATCCATTGAAATAAAATGTATCATTTAATAAATAAATAAAACAATATCCTAAATATCATCAATTATTTCAACCAAAAAAATGGTTTTGGCCTCAATGGTTATCTCATACCCTTCAACTTATATCTCCAAAATGAATAATTTAATTATTCAATAATAATTATTTACATAAATAATGTTATATATCAATGTTAATGCAATGAAACATTTCCCCAAAACATTTTCATATATAAAAATTAAAATTAATCACAAAATTAGTCTTTATCGATTATGCTCTTTTATTAATTTTTTTACAAAATGTAATAATCATATTAAAATATAATTACTTAAATATAATAAATATCTAAAAAATCTTTTTTCTTATGTTATTTTTATTTCTATAAAATATCATGATACCATTAAATTAGTTTTATATTTCATTTGTTTTATACATATTAATCCCAATAACATATAAAAAAAATTTATATAAAAGACATATTAATATTAGTGGTTATTATAAACATATTTTCATTGGTATAAATACTTTAAAAGAACTTTTATCAAATTTTAACACCTAAGAACTAAAATCATTTTAATTTAATGAAATTCTTAATATAGCGGCATAGGTATTAATCCATGCTTTTGGTTCCTGAGTTGTATAATGACCATGTTTCGAAAAAATAATACATCATATTTCATTTAAATTCATTTAAATATGTATTTTAATTATGTATAGAAAAAATCATACAATATATATGGAATATTATTTTGGGTTTTCTTCCCATATATTTGTCATCAAAAAAATTCAATATTCTTTGCAATTTCATATTTTAGAATTGATCTTCCAAGAGATTCAATATTTATCTTCATTGATGTGTTTTAATATTTGACTATGTTTGGTTTTTTATCATAATTAGATATATCTATATTATAAATGTCCCAATATGTTTAGATATAGTTGTTAGGAATGTCATAAGAGACATTATAAAATTTACCATCTCAATGGATTTCACAATTTGTTCTATAATATTCCCCAATTAACTAATAATATTAAAATAAATACTATTAACATTGAATCAACTTACTATAGGAAAAATTATAATCCTCTAAGGAATAACTTATTAATGATAAGTAATCCTTTTCTTATTCAACATTATGTTTAATTGATATTATCCATGTTATTGATTTATATTTCAGTTTTTAACATAATAATTCATAAAATTACTTCATAACAGACCCCCAATAGTTTTTTTATTTTTATATAAAATTCCCTAGGAGTTCCAAACAAAATTCAATATAAGCTACATTTTATGTAATTTTTAATGCTTTATTATATCTTGATGAAATTTTTTTGATTTCATACCCATAGGTACATATGTGTTAGACACTTTCCAACATTTTGTATCTAGGTACGGATCTGATGTATCATAAATAAATCAGTCTATATTTCAAAATGAATCTAGGATAACATTCTATACTTCACCTTATCTATAAAAATATCCACATGGTTCTCACTAAATCAAACTCAATGAAGATACCAAAGGATATATAATAAATTCCTTTAATACAAAATATAGTGACCCCTGACTTTTTTCTCATATTATTACATGATTTATAAACCTAAATATTCATTATTATAGAAATATGATCATAAAAGACTTGTTTTATTGGATGAATATGCTCATCATACATAATTGGAACCTCAAACACGTCATTCTAATATTTTTATCCATATTAGGACCCTAAAATATATTTGAGATTGTAAATCCAAATGCGATAACCTGGGGAATATTGAAAGACATGGGAAGTTAAAAATCTTAGAACAGAATAAACATGATAACAAATCATAACATGGGAGTGAAATTTATTACATGATATCAATAAATATAAGGAAGATTAGTTATAACAGATAAACATATCAGAATGAAAAATATATCATAAGGTCACCAAATAATAGGAAATGTGAAAAAATATAAAATATTTATTATTCATAAGTCAACGATAACATTTAAAACAACACCACTTGGTGGATAAATTAGTATAAAACCTTACATTCAATCTCTTATTCCATGCATTTTATTTCATGAAGCTAAAACATTATCCATTACATTACATCTATATAATATTCTTGGTCAAATTATTATATTGATTTTTACATGCCTATACATCCCAGGAAGAAACAAAATTTTTATTCACAAATATATGAATTTTCTATAGAATAAAAATGTGTTATATACCTTTGTGTTGTATAAAGGTTATAATAAATTAATATTAGAAGTAAATTGTGAAGAGATCATATATAATTTGTTAACCTACAAAAAAAAAATAATGGGAAATTTATATAAGTAAGAGACATATAAATAATATTAATACAAATTAAATATTATTAATGGTTATTGTATAGTATGACAATAAATACATTTTTTTATATAAAACACAATCGTGATGAAAATAAAAAATTAACTTTGAAAATAACTATAGAAAAACTAAAATTCTAAAAATATTCTAGAAAGCGTTTTAGATGAAAATAAATCTGGAGAAAAAAAAATATTTTTCAGGAAAATAATTTTCTTGATGGCGGAAAATTTTGTTAACACCATTCTATTTTAACTATTGATTTATTTCACATTTCACGTAAAATGTCATGAAATAAAAAGTACACAAAATGAAATAAATGTTCATTTTAAACAATTTTATATAAATTAACCTAGGGTAATAATTAATTTAAATAATAGTATATTAATGTTGAATAAAAATATTTAAAACACATTAATAAAAACATCAGCATGAATGATAAAGGGTTTTATACTGAAGAGAAAAAACAGAAAATTTTCAATAAAAAGTTTCTAAATTTTTTAATGTATATTTGATAAAAATGTCATTCTATTAGTAAGAATAATATCCTATTACTAAACTAGAATAAAAAATATTAACATTTAATGATTATATAATATCCTAAATTTAAATTCACGCCTAAATTATCCATAATAAATGATATTGAAACACAAACACATTATGTTTTTTTGATGTTTGAGTCACAACACCCATGAATGACGTAGTTTTACTATAACTCATGTAACCATGATGAATGAATAATTATTTATATAATATGTAAATGAAAATGTATATAAAATATATAATATAAATTTGGTTCAATAATTAACATGTGTCTCAATTTAGAATGGATTAAGACGACCCCACTACAAAATTGGTATCATTTGATTCATAATAACCATGAAATCATAAAATAAAATTAAAAATTAAATATCATTAATATAATTATATTCATCATAAAACATGTCAACTATGAAGTATATGTACAATAAAAAATAAATATGTTTTATTTATGGCATATTATAAAATATATGTGAGGGATGATATCCCATACATTGTTTATATAAAAGAGATACGAGTTAATCAATGGATATTATATGCATATTAAATTTAAATCCAAAAAATAGATATTTAGGGAATAAACTATAATTTTACCCATAATTTGGGAAAAATATAAAAATAAAGTATATATATTACCCAAGTAATAGAAATTTACTTAAGATACCCCTTTATCCAAAAATCCTTCACCCATGCAAAAAAATAATTATTAAAAAGTATAGGACTATTGTAATAATTTTTTGAACCATAATCAAAAATATAATACAATAAATTTTTTACTTTATTTGTTATTACATAGTTCTTATTAAATTATTTAATTAACCATGAATCATACAATATGTTCATTGTCTTTTTTTTTTATTTAAATTTCTTAATTTTTGTCATTTATTATTTCATCTTGGTATATTATTATAATTAATTTTACAAATGATATAAATATATTATACATTAACTATATATGTATTTTGTGTAATCCTAATAAGTTAAAATTTTAAAAACAATTACATTGTTTTTAGAGAATGTAATAAGTACGAAAACATGAGCATTGTTAACATTTTATAGAGGGATAGAATGAATATAATGTAATTACTTATTAAAATTTAAAGAAAAATCATTATTTAATTATTTAATTTTATATTATTTAAATCTCTACTTATTATCTTCCTTATAAATATAAATTGGAAAATGTTCTGCATCGTGTGATGGTAGTGGTAGTCAACTAATACACATGAGCGACTATATTATTTTCCAACAGATTGGGCTGTTTTACGTTATATATAATATTATATTTATAAAGTGTTATTATGTAATAAATATGAATATTATTCTTAAACATTATCCTTATTGTTTTCATTGTATAGAATAAGATAAAAATGAGTCAAATAATTTTGTGAACTAGTAGTATCTCATAAACATAAGGAACATTGTAGTCTCACACACATAACTGACAATAAAAAAGTAAAGAATATGTAATATTAAAACAGATATTATAATTTTAAAAATATCATAAAAATATGTTAAATTAATTGTTATATCCATACATTATTGGTGGTTATATAAAATTAATTACAATTATTCTAGTGGGGGTTGTCTGCCATACACATTATTGGCCATTATATTTCCTAATAAATATAAGTGGTGATGGATAAATATTATTACAATAAAATAATTAATTATCATTATATAAGATATAGTTTCATTATTGTGTTATAATATTTGAAGAATATTTTATGGATGTTGAATAAAAAATATAAAATAAGCACGTTAAGAATAATAGCTCTTCTCTAGAGAAACCCTTTATGGTTTTATATAAATAACAGAAAGATTTAATTTTTGAACAACTAATTGATTCATTGATTAGGGGAGAGAATAAATTAAATTTAATGATTCAAGTATTGTATGGACTCAATTTCATTTTATATATGATTAGTAGAGGAGTGGGGGTGTCCTTTTATAGTTGTGCGAGAGGACGACGTAATAATTTTTAAATGAATGATTTTATCCAAGATTTGTATCACTTCAAAAGAATAAAAAATTGAATTTTTTTTTTTAAAAATAGATTAAATAAGATCAAAATATAACAAAATTATATTAAAATGGTTTTTATACCATATTTGACCATTATCTATTTTGTTTAAACAAATATAATCCAATTTTTATGTTTACCACGATAATTAACTTTTATAGATTTCAATATTTTTAGTGTTCAAAAATTAATTTGATATCATTAGATAATATAAATTTTGAATACATAAAATATTTATTGTGATGTTCAAAATTCAAATTAATATAATTTGAATAAAATAATTTTAAATTTTATCGACATACATGTGAAAAAATTGTTTTTCAAAAATGCATTTTTGAATAAAAAATGATGTCATGTTAATTATATGATAAAAAATAATAAATATATATATTTAAACATATATATATATTATAAGAATTATTTAATATCATTCCCTATTATGTGTTATTATAATTAATTGGAATGTAGAAATAATAAGTACGTTAAAAGACATTTAAAATAAATGAATTATAAAGCATATTAATAAAAATATAATAAAATAAAGTATAAAAAATGTTTGTAGTTTTTTAATTTTTATTTATTACTAATAAATTTTAATTTTATAAATATAAAAATTATATAAAAAAAATTAGTAAATAATTTATTAAATTAAAATGGAAATTTAACAAAAAATAGTATTTTCCACTATTGGATCAAAAATAAGGTTATCCAAAACAATCTTAAGAATAGACATATTGTTAATATAGATATTTTGATTTCAAATTGAATTTAATTATTTAAATTAAATTTTTAAAATTTATATGTGATAATTTCTTTAAATTATGTGTGCAAAATGTGACCGAACCTTTATTTTGAAAAAAAAATTATAAGAATATATATATATTTTTCCTTCATATTTGTTATTATTTAAATTATAATCAGTATATATCAATTTTATTTATTATAAAAATACTTTAGCTCTATTTTATTCATAAATTATTTTTTCATATCGATGCCCTCAAATTTAATATCTTAGATATTATGATATAATATACTATGGTTCATTTAAATACAGTAGTGTGTGTTTTGAAAGCAATCAAGGAGATTGTATTTGTTTTCTATAGAATATATCTTAATTTCTTGGGATATTGAATTCACTGCTAATCATGATGCTATACATTATAAAAATAATCACACATGATGCTCCACATTTAAAATAGCACGATTTCACCAAAAAATATGTATGTAAGGATTTATACTCTAACCAGTATCTAGTGATATTGTTGATGTTTTACTATATATCTAAATATGGTACATGTGTTCCTAAATTAGAACTTTTTATTTATAGTTGTATAAGAATAATGATGATTGATGGGATTCATCTCATATTGTTGGACCATTATGAATTCATGGGGAGCATGTGATTCAGCTGGTGATACCATTATATAACATTGAATTCATAAGATTGTAAGAATATTAATGGTTGTATGATGTTATGGGTAGCGAAATTTACCACAATATCCCAAATCTTATGTATTCTTTATAAAAATATAAATATATTGAATGAATCATATCCAAAACAAAAAAAAATTATTATTATTAGAAATCATGATATATTCATCATTATCATATTAAATTTGAAAACCTGAATTTCCAAATATTTTTTTGGATTAAAATTATTCTCCCATAAATATCATTTTCATATCAAAGAAACTACACATCATGGATTCTTGATAATGGGAAAAAATAACGGTGATCTCAAATTATCATGAAGTGTTATGTGTGGTGGAATAATTCAGCAATCATTATGTATAATTAATATTTAATAGTAAATAACTAAATAGAAATTTTATGTAATAAATAATATATGATGGATTTTCATTTGGTGATAATATCAATATTAAAATCTCATGAATATTTTTAAATATGACATTCTATATAACATTTAAATCCTTATATTTAATCAATAACATGAAAATCATAATATTATGAGGAATAATTAAAATGGAATGGTTAATAATAGAAAATGTTCTATTCAATTAGTAACTAAGATATGAATTCATCTAGATATAGTGTCATTATGAAATTAAAAGGGATAATAAAATAAGGATAAATCGATATATAAATGTAAATAATATACAACACATTCTATTTATTCAATAAAATTTAAATAAAATATATCTAGAGAAAATATCATTTTGATATTCTCTGCGATTAAAATGACTAAATAAATAATGACGGAAATGAATAGTTTTTGGATGTCGTGCCTCAATATAATTATTTAGCATCAAACAAGTCCTTATACAAGACAGTTTATAAATACAGTGATCAAATTTATTTGGCTTTTCAAACTATTTTATTTATATATTAAAGATTCATCTCATCAGACTAATGATTCACAAACTATATATCTATGGCCTTTCCCCGCCCATATATTCATCTATTATGAATAATTATATATCTAATAATAGATATAAATCATGAATAATCATCTACATCATCAAATGTCTATATCAATTTAAGAATCCAGATCTATCAATATTTATATAGATACATAAAATTTAAATGTTAAAATAAATTATAGAAATTAAATTTAGTTTAATAAATAAACATTTATATGATTAATAATATATATCACAAGGTAAAATTTAACATCTAATGATTATAAAAAAGTGAAAGTTTGAAGTGAATGAGAATGACTACAAAAATGAGTTAAGAAAGTGAATGTCAAAACATCAGTTGGTCAAAATAATCATAAAATAGTATACTAAAAAATAAGGATGGCATCAGTACAACAATTTCAATGATGACTATATAAAATATTAAGGGGTGTATTCATTGATGAATATAAAAAACATAAAATATATTTGAAAACATCTTAGAGGGAAATATCAATTTAATTAAATAATACATTTTTAAAACAAAATGTTCACAGAACTTTTTGATAATACTTTTTCTAATTACTATTTGAACCTTCCCAATAATGTGCTAAATAATATGAGTGGTCATAATATCTAAAATTTCAGTTCATTCCAGACATGTAAAATACAATATCCCTTTTATAGTTTTGGTAAAATTTTAATGGGAGAAGTTATGAAAAAAACCTAAATATTATTTTTAAGGAAAAATGTAAAAAGTAAAATTGGGAAAAAATATAAAATAAATAAATTTTAAAAATTTTAAAAACATTTTTAATAAATTGTTTTTTAAATGTATTAGTGGCTGATGAAGGAAATGAGGTAACATTTTTCATAATATAATTTTTTAAATATTTTATGTACCAAATAGTAATAAAAAATAAAATATTAATTTAAAAATATATGAATATATAGAGTATGTTGAAATTTAATGTTTTATTAATGAATTATCAAATAATATCCTTAAATTTTCAATTGAGTATAAATAATTTCAAATAAAATGATATTGTGAAATAACCCCCTTCAAAAATCATAACATTGGGGTTCTAATTGATCAATTCCTTGATTATGTGTGTCAAATGTAAATCCACATAAAATAAATTTATAAAAATCAAAATATTAATAAATTTAAATCCATTAATATTAAAATAACATCGATGAAAATAGTGAAGTTATATTAAAACAATGTAATTGTGTTATGAAAGTCACTACCCATTGGAAATTCTCATGGAAAATACTCACGGTTGAATTAATTCAAATTGAAACATAAAATACCTTGAGATATTAATGACTCAAGATATTACATTATAATTTTAGAGGTATATACACAATATAGAATTTGTTAGATAAATACCATTACAATATGATTCAAAGATGGAAAATTGAGAAAGATCCTTTTACATAATTCTTCCTTTTGGATGATCATTATTTAACCTCATGTTAAGTATTTTTAAACATGTTACTATATTGTTAATGGGAACTACTGATATGTTAAAAGTCATATATTTCCCTTTTAAAACATCTTATCACCTACTAATTAATAATATCTCAATTTTTTCTTTGTTTTATATATTAATTATCTTGTTTTATAAAACATTTTTTATATTAAATGATCTAATTGTTGAACGTATTTTATTGTAAAATGATCTCATGAATAAGAAAAATGAAATAATTATTATATTTATTAATAATTTTTTTCTTTGATTAACAATCATGAATTTTTTTGAGAAATTAATTATGTTATTACCCTGAAGACGGTGGGTTATAACAACGCAAGGGTAACATTTTAGTTTTTTGATTATCGTTATGGAAATGAGGAGTTCAACTTTTTTTAATTCTAAAAATATTGTATCATATATAACATATAATTTAATTAAATATTCTTATATATTTAATCCATGTGGTATGGTGTTGAAAATAGATTCACATTTATTTGTGAGGCTAGTAGTCTACACATACAAAAACAATGATATAATTTTTCACTTTAAAAATCAAAATAATTTAATATATTTTACTAAAACAAATATTTCATGAATGTCATTATTCACTCATTATTATCACAAATATTAATTAACATTGTCAATATTAATATTTATGTGATTCTATTTTCAAATATGAATAACATAGATTCCAGAGGCGGTTGTCTGATGTACACACAATTGATGTTATCATATCCCTTATGAATGGATATTAAATATTTATAAATATGACATAGATAACATATGTATAATTATGATATAAATATAATATATATAATTTATATCCATATTAATATACATATATTATATGTAGTAATTTAAAAAATGAAAGACGTTAGTCTCTACGGTGGTACTCAACCATAAACTCGAATAATGATTCTTTAACCCATCTTATAGAAATAGAGATAGTTTTAGGTCATGAACATAAAATATAAATGTATCATTATATGAAGGACACATAGGATATTATATAATCATGTTTTAATTTAAAATTAATGAGTTTAATAATAAATAAAATAAAAACATGCATTGATGAATGTAACCTCTTTTTCAGGTATCCTATCTAGTTTTGTAGAATAACACTAAAAATATTGGTTTTATTCCATAAATAAGGATTTTTGGACAATTTTACATAATTTAGAAACATATTTGGTCATGTATTTAATACACCCAAATGGTTAGAATATGTTAAGAAGTGAAAATAGGGGTTTCTTTTAATAAGTGACGTCTGTGACACCCATGTTATTTTTTATATGGAAATATTATACCCAAGGTATTCACGTTCCAAAAGGGTCCCAAATAGTGTATTATAGGTTCATAGATATTATTAATTCTATATATTACAATAAAATAATTTTTAGATTATTTTTACTTAATTCTAGCAGATATCTTTTTTTTTATAACCTTTTATAATTCCATTTTGACCTTATGTATAGTGATTAATATTTTTGGTTTTAATTATTCATATCGTTGAAAAATAATATAGACAATATTAGATAATATAAAATATGATGATTCCAAATATCGATCCAATTTTTTTAAAATATATTAAATTAAGTGGATAATTTTAATTGGGTATTTACACCACATGCGTGATAATTACATAGGTATTCCAAAAAAAATGTTCAATAACATGCAATGATTATTTATTATAATTCAAAATGAAATTGATTCTAATGAAATAAATTTGATTATTATAAATATTAATGAAAAAATTATATATTAAATACAATTGATAATATAATTTTACTGTATTAATAATTTTATTAAAGGATATGTTTTTAATTAAAATTCATTATTTATCATTATTCATTGAATAATGGAATATTTAAGAAAAAAAAATTTCACATAATATATATTTTATATTATTATTCATGATGGTATTTTTATTATTCTAAACATTTTTTACATATGTGGTAATATATAATTTTCATTATGTGTATGATGCATTATTAAACCCTATTTTTTTAAAAAAAATACATTTTATCCCAAGAAAATAATTTTATTTTAATTAATTATTTTTGTATATTATAATCAATATATTCACATACATTTTATTATTTTTTTTATTAACATTTATAATTTTCTATTTAAAAAATATTTTATAATGGTTAATAATTTTATAGATTATTTTGTCTATATGTTAGGTGTTTCACAACCTATCCAATAGAATTATATTACACCAAAAAAATTCATGGTTTTTTATATTGGTGATGTGTGTTAGAGAAGATTTTTGGAACAATTATATTCTTTTTTAATTGTGGGCTTTCACATTCTCCCCCACTATAATAAAATTTTGTTATACCATTTTAAACTTGATCTTGATAATAATGGGTTGGTCATTAAATATTACATTTATTGAAACCCCCACATTATAATAAGGGATAATAAAATATCTTCATAAAAAGAGAGATATGCATTTATAATGTTCATATGAAATAACAAATATTTACGATTTTACATAGCATATAATCGGTGGAATGTAATTATTTGTACATGGAATAATTATAAGAAAATATATTGATTGATTGATGCCATTGATCAAATTAAAGAGAGTGATCATTGAGTAGTTAAGGGAATCAAAAACATAAATTTATATCATTCAAAAGACCATATGATAAATTTGACAAGATTGTAATAGGGTAAAATTTATAGCCAGAAGGTTCGATCCAAGAAAGCATGGACCACAAAATTTATTAATAAAAAAAAGTACAGAGACAGCAGAAAGGAAAAGAGAGAGATTACATGTCAAAATGTTCATCGTCACCACCCCCATACCTGATCGTGTCATCAGCATCAGCCGATTCCCATTCCGATTGAGTTTCATATTGTTTAAGAAACTTCTTATAAAACTTCCGTTTGTCCAGTTTCTCCTTCGATAGCTTCTCAATCTCCCTCTTGGCAGATGCCCTAGTGGTCACGGTCCTCGGAACTGTAGAGTAGTCCTTCCTTGGTTTCCTTGAAACAGGGACAGATCTGACACCCTCATTGTCAGAGCCTCTTTTCATTTCTCCTCGGACAATATCACTATATGATATCTTATTCGCATCCATATCTCTTCCCTTGGACTCACCATGAGAGTCACCCCTTTTGCAGAGGGTTAGGTCCCCAACTCCAGGGGTGGATTCCTCCGCCCTTCCTTTCTCAGATGCAGAGGAGGAGGGTTGTATATTCTGTTGTGGAGGTTCAGTCACCATAATAGCAGGGGCTGTAGTCCGAGCCTTTTTAGAGGGGGGGCTCCTGATCTCTAATATGATCCGAAGATCGAGGCGGAGAAGCATCAATTAACACCTCTTTACCATTCCTAGAAAACGGCAGCTCACGAGTGTCAGATTCCAAAAGAGTATCACTGCCCCTGGTGTCAGGAATTGGTGCAGGCGGATCCTTTAGATTCACTTTACGACGACAATGATTGGAGGGGTGAACTCGCAGTCCACACTCTTTACAAGTAATATTTTTACGACATAACTCCAAAGAGTGCCCCACAGTCATGCATTTCGAGCAGAAGAGGGGTTTGTTTTCATATTCAACATCAATCAGAATTTGATAAGAGGGAATAGAAAGTGTTACCGTGTCAATGAGAGTGGACCTGAGGTCGACTTCCACCAGCATTCTGGCAAAGTGCCCATACCTGACATCTGTCGTCTCCTTATCAAGACGGATGGGTGTTCCGATTGCCATTCCAATATCATGCAAAATTTCTGGATGCCAAAGGACCCAATTCAGCCCATGAAGACGAACCCATACCTGGGCGAAGACATTTTTAGCACTTGATACATTAAAATCCAATGACCATTCATGAAGATGAATCCATCCCGGTTTTAGAAACATAGATCGAGAGCTCCAAGCTTTCATCTTTACATCATCCGATGGAAATAAACAGTGAAAGAAACCCCGACCAAGAGAGACACATTTCCAGTTGTCAAAACCCCACAATGTCGAAATCCTTCTGAATAAATCTTCACATTTACATGGAGAATCACCTTTAGGAAGAACAATACGAGCAATAAAAGAGTTCTCCCCTAGTGCCAGTCGTTCTGCAATGACACCAGGATTAGCCTCCACATGGGCAAGAGATCCCTTCCGAAGGATCCTCCTATGGTCCTCTTTCTTAGACACAGGAGCAGATGTCTTTATGACATCAGCAAAGGATCGTTGTCCGCGTGATGCTCCCAAAGAATCTCCAACCAAAACCCTAGCCTCAGCCAAATCTCAAGGACGGGAAGCAACTGGACTAGCCGCCCTCGCCTGCTCCTGCACAGCCACATACAGTCGAGATGGACCTTGATTAGCACTAGAAACAGACCGAGCAGCATTGGTCAGAGGCCGATCCACACGATCCTGCTCCTGCACAGCCCCAAACAGCCGGGATGGTGCTCGGAAACCATCCCTTTCAATGGAACGCCTCTCATCGATCCGTTTGAAACCAAAGAAGTGCGGAAAAGCCATAAAGGGAGGAAAACCAATATCACGCACAGATCCAGAACCGAATCGTCGCGAACGAAGAGCTTCTGGAGGAGTGAAGCCGAGCGCCGAGAACCCCGACTTTGGATCTGAAACGCTGAGACCTACGGATTTGGAGTCAAGACACCGAGGACGAAAAGTCGTTGGAGCCGAATCGCCGAGACATCCAGTTTTGGCGCCGGACCACCGAGGATGAAAAACTGCAGAGATCTGAAGCAAACCGAGAAGAAGAAGATCTGATGCCTAGGTCCTCTATGTACCGCCGAACTAGAGCCGAATTGTAGAGAAGAAAAGACGCCGAAACCTTAGAACCCGTGGGTTCTAGAGAGAGAGAGACCCGCCTCTCTCATTTCCTCTAGTGTTTTCTAGGGTAAAATTTATGTTTCATTATGTTTTTCCAAAAGGCGAAGAATTATATAAATGTCTTTCAATATAAAAAAAATACAAATATTTGATATGATTCTATTTTATAATAATGATTTCAAAAAAATTTCATGCTTTGATCAACTTCCCATTCATCCCTTTCACCATGAAATCAATATAAAAAACTGACGTTTTATTTATTATGCACTAGAAATAAATTATAATTTACCATAGGATCCACAAAATAATTGTTATTCATTGCATATTTCTCAATCTATTTTCCAATACCAATATGGATATTATATGTTATCATATACAATACACTATTATTTAAAATAAAAAATCAATACCCCTAGTTCATAATTAATATATTTTTTAAATAATTTAACTAAAAAAATTATATATTAACATGAACTTTGAATATGAAATTAGAATTTGATAAATAATTATTATCATTCTATCAATGATTCGACCCATGCGGCCCTACATGAGGAAAAGGGTTATTTTTCAAAATTAATGTTTTTCACTTATTAATATAATTCATATAATTTGTCCATAAAATATTATCGTTATCCATTAAATAAATTTATTCATAAAATTAGATTTTTATAATGGTGTTCAATACTACATTTTTCCACAATGTACATAAATTTTATTAAAATATTATTAAAATGTCATTAAAATCATATTTAACCTAATGTTTATTAATTATTTGAAAATTATTCTATAAAATCTAAATAATTATTTCAAAAATAAATTTTCCAATAAAACATATATATTTCAGGTATTTGATCCAAAATATTAAAAATCATTGTATAATCACAACCAATAAATGAAAAAAAAATTTATATTTAATAAATTGAAAATTTGATCAATATCAACCTTATTTACCCATGGTGGTGTCCAAAACACTTACGTTAAAAAATATATATATTATTTTGTATTATAACATTACCCCTAACTGTTTTGGATTCTTATACAAAATTATATTATTTAGAATAATTCTAAAACATAATTTTGGAATCCCAAGTAATTCATAAAAAATTAACATATGGGCTTATTTGTTCTATGGGATAACACTTAGATTATGTCATTAGATTATAAAATTCTTTGGTTCACAATATTATTGAAAAAAAACTATCAATGGATCTATATGATGGTATTTATTTACCTCTACCACACTCAACAGTTTTATTTGGAATTTAATTAAAAAATTAATTATTTCCAATAATAAAAAATTTTCCCATTCCCATAAGACTGCATAATTGTTATCTAATACACATTATGATTAATCAGTGTAATTATCTATGAAAACATTTTCAAATCCAAAAAAATGGAATGTAAAAAAATTTGAATTATCATAATCATATTATAGGGGGAGTGTCAAATCAAGCATGTAGTAAGGATTGTTGTCATGAACCATGAGACTATAGGTTCAATACCATTGTTTAATTTTTAATGTTATTACCCATAGGTACATAAGTTATATGACAAAAATAACTTATATTAAATACATGGATTTATTATTAGAAAAAAATATATATAATATTTTCCTATTTAAAACATTTTGGTGTTCTTCTATGGTTATTATCAATGTTAATCATAATGTTTTGGTTGTAAAAATATATTTTCATAATTCCTACTTCCATTGTTATACTAATATTATTTTGATACAAACATTATATACTGAAATATTTGTATCCTATATTTTGTTTTTTTATTACATTGTCATAAGTTAATAGGAATTACATCCCAATTGAAAAAACAGTTTAATAGTATTCAAAAACAATTTATATAATATATTATCATTTTTTTAGAAAAATGTTACCAAAAAATTATTTTGAGAAGAAAAGTTTTCCTCTTTACATATTCATTCTTATCAATAATAATACATTTAAACTATTCTTGTGAAAATATATAAATATAATAGTGAGTTCAATGCATCATCAGGGGTTAATTACAGTGTAATAAATCATGATTTAATAAGAATAATAAATATATAATGGTAAATAACTAATAAAACATGAAATGTATCAATAATATGAGAAGGATTTTCATCCAATGATAATTAAAATCTCAATATCACATTTATAATAGTAAATATGGAATGGTATATATCTGAAAACACATTCCATCGAATCAATAACTTGAGTATCATATATGGATTAGGAATATTCAATATGGAAAGTAAAAAACTAAAAAAATACAATTTAATTTATAAATGAGAATGAAATTCATCCAATAATATTATATTTATTAATATATCATTGAATATAATATAATTAATAATCAATATAGAAATTGAAATTAATAAAAACAGATTCCACTTAATCAATATTATTAGAATGATATACATATAGGGATATTTCAACCTTGAAAATATCATATATAATTATTAATAAATTCATAATGCAAGAAATTCATAATTTTATGATATCATGTTTCATGATCATGATACCTCTACCTTTAATACCATTCATGACATAGTTTGAAACTATTGGTTTTTACCTCCATTGTTATTTCCAACTAATTTCATTTCATCATCCTAATTTACTTCATGAGACTATCAATGAGTTGACGAGATAACTATAATCAATCCCCACCCACATCATTATGTACAAAAATTACATCAATAATTGAATTATAAATTTACTTTCAAACTAATTTTCATTGTCATCAAATATCTTTATAGTGTAAAAAATACATATATATCAACATTTCTCTAGAAAATATATAATATTTTAAATGGAAAACCATATAAAAAAGATTTAATTTTTATGAAATAAATATTTCCATAATATTAATATGTATATTTAGGTTATATTAAATTTTTGATGATCATAAGAAAGTAAATATTCTATGGGAATGTTAAGGACTAAATAAATTACCTTGCACGTGACTGTTAATAATTTAATTTGGAAAAATGCTAAAAAATATTCCAACAATATAATGAGGAAGGTATAAATAAAACATTTATATATTAGTTTATATTTAATATAAATGGAGTTTTACATTGATTAATACAAATACCATAAAATTATCATTAGGAAAAATCATTAGTAAAATATCCTTTTCAATTTGATAACACCTTTTTCAAATTAAGAGTTCACGAATTATTTTAAAAATTAGTTTATTAATAATATTTTACATTTACATGATTTTTTAAAATATTTTATTTTTCATTGCAGTTGTAAAATCTATTCATGGATAAGATGTTAAAAAATAATTCCATTCAATATTTTAACAAATGAAAAATAATCATTTTTATGAAAATGACACGAGGATTTAATTCTGAAATAATAATAAAAAGTATAAATCCATAGAAATATTTTTTATAAATCATTATTAAAAGGTATTAAAATTTTAATGAAAATTATAAAATACATAGTTTTCAAATAAAAAGTTTTTTGGACCAAAAAGATAAATAATTATTCATTTTCTAAAAAGAAAATATCAATTATAATAAATACCAATGTATTGAGAAATGGAAATATAAATTTTAAAATTACTCAAAATTAGTGGATAAATAAATGAAAGGGTTTATTATAAAATTATCAAATAATATCCTTTTAGAACGAATAATGAATAAAAACTATATTAAAATAATATTGTGAAATAAATAATAGAAAGATGATAACATTGAAGTGAGAATCAAAAAAATTAATCAGTTATGTGTGTAAAATGTAAATAAACCTAAAATAAATAGATATAAAACCTAATATAGAAATAATTAAATATTCACATAGTAATTTAAATCAAATTATCATGTATAAATTATCTATCAATATGAAAAAAAATTGAGTGATAAAAATCCTTAGCACTTGGTGGTTTCCAATTCATATGGTTAATTTGAAATTTTTAAATTTGAAACATAAAATATAATGGAATAATAAAGAACAACTATATTAAATATAAATGTGAAAGTATATATAACAAATAAAGGAAATTAGGTGCATGACATTATAACATATGACAATAGAGGTAAATTTAGATGAAGACCCTTGCCACAAAAATCTTTTGGGATGAACGTTATTTAATATATAGTATACTGTTTTTGTGCATTTTATTAACTTATTATAAAACCATATTAATATTTGTAATATCATATAAGATCATTTTATATCATATTTTCAATCATTTGTTAATATTAATTCCTTATTTTCGTTTTCCCAATTGTTAGTTCTATTTATTTCAGGTGTTTTGTATATGAATGTCACTATTTTTAACCCCTTATATAGTTTCATTATCTTCAAACTATTAATGATGACATAATTAACTTTTTCATACATCAATTATTCTATTATGACCAATCATATATGTTAGTTTTTAGAAATTATTTACTACTTTATCATAGAAATTGTAGGATATATATACACATGGGTAGCATATTCATTTTTCAATGATCATTATGAAAATTATGTTTGTAAAACACAAAAAATTATTAAATAATAAATTTTAATTCCATAGTCATTATAAAATTAAACACCAAACATGGACCAGAATATAACAACCTAATAAAATTTTTTAAGTTATATATTTTAAATATATTCAATATTACATATTTTTTTCAATACATGAAATAAATAGTTACCATATGTTACACACAATAATGAATTTCTTTTAGAACATGGGATACATGCAAGACTGATTAATACCGAATATTATTAATATTATTATTTAAAATATAAATTATCTATGAGTAATGATATGTGTTTAGATAAATAAGATTCCCTAACATATGAAATATATGGTTGTATTCATTGATAACTAATTAATTTGAGATGAATACAAAAAACAATTGAATTTAAAATAAATCTTTTTATTAAATATTATTTTTATGAACAGTGAAATATTATTTTAATAAATTTATTTCAATAATAGTAGTGGATGATATTAATGTAATTTATATATTATATATTGAACATTTATTAAAAAAAATCATCTCGTATATGTGATTTTAATATCATAAAAACAATTCCAATAATGGGAATAAAAAATATATTTTTCTAAATGGTAGTTTTTCAACCTTTAATTAGAAACATGTTTTAAACATAAATTTTCACAATTTTTTCAAATTTTCATTAAACAATTATAGGAATTTTAGAAATATAAATGTACAAATTATATCAGGGAAAATTATTTTCATTTATTTGGGATGTTTAAATTTTTATGGAATATTTAAAATATTGATTTTAAATTGAAAATTGATATTTCTTATAAATAATACATGATGCCAATTTACATTGTTAATTGTTTTTTATGATTATTAGTTCCATATTACCTATAACATTAAAAATTACTTCAATTTAATCATTTTGTTTTGTTTCGAAAAAATACATAATTAATTTTCGAACAGTTTCACTAAAACAACAAACTTTCTCACCCCATTTGTTGAATTAAATTTTAATGAATTTCATATAATAATGTGAATTCAAATTTAAAAATGGATTCCATATTTATATAAATACAAATTAATAATTTTTAAATGTTACCACTTATGTTTTAAAAAAATTTATTAGTGAAAACAACTAATTACAATCACATCGATTAGAGAAAATTTGGAATGAATTGTAGTTAATTATAAACTATAGGGTGTGAAAATGACACAAATATTATCTAAATATCATATCATGGACATATTAATACAATATAAACTAATTTATAGTTTCTGTTTCATTATTTTTTGCACACAGAATTTGAGAGACCTCTAAAAAGTTTTTTTCTTTTTGTATTTACAATAATTCCACTCCTACACTATATCATTTAATTCAATCTCTTCAAAACCGATGTCGTTCAATATTCCTTTACAAACAATTATAAATGAAAAAAAATTATTGTATTGTAATTTATATATGATATATATGGTTTTTTATGTTTATATTCTTATTAAATTACAATATTACATATACATTCATTCATTTTATTTATTTTGTAAATATGAAAATGTATCTGATACATACAAAGGACTACCACCACATGAAGCGATGTAATTCATTCATGAACTACATGGAATGTATTAATGATTGGATTGGTATTAAAATTTTATATATATTACATAAAAATAATACATGAATCATATTATACATTTATATAGTATAATATTCATTCTTTTAATGAAACAACAAAATCAAAGTAACATTCACTCATAAGTACGACCTACTCTCTCTCTATTAGTGATGCATTTCATCTTATATCACAAAATATTATGTATTTCTATAATTATATAAATATTCAATATATAATACAATTAAAACATTTTTTTTAAATTATTGATACGATTTAATCATTATCTATGTAATGTTAATAAAATAAAACTTGTCAAAAAAACCTAAAAAACAATGAAACTAACACTTGAAATAATAAAAATAATGAATATCTAATAAAAAATAGTGATATGATTATATGAATAGATCATTTATGACATTGAAAATATTAATATTGGTTTTTATATGTTATTAACATGATTAAAACCATTATTCATATGTTTAAATAGAATTAAACTAAAATGGATAACATGGAAATGATTATTATGTCAGTTAACATTCAATTGAAACTTATTTTTAATTATCCAAAAAATCAATATAAAATTGTCTATGTATAAAACATTGGCATGTAATATCAAAATTCATTCATAGTTTTTTTATTTTCATTTTGAATTATTTCATCTATAGAGATTTGAATTAAGAAATAACTAGTGGTAAAACATATTATGAAATCACAGTTTTTTTAGGATTATAACGATTCTCTTGAAAAACTCAATTTAATATAATAATTTTTCATTAGATATTAAATTTATGATTTATATTCATAATATTTCATGATGGCTTTGATTATTTCCTTAAAGTTATATAAATTTATATATATTGAGTTTATATTGAATGATATTTGATTAAATAATGAAATATTAATAAATTTTTTTTCTATACACAATATGTGTATTACATGATAAGATAAATTTCATATTATATAGAATAAATTATTGGATAAATGGGGAATTATTTCGACTATAAGACACATGTGGGTCTCATGTAATGATATCCCCATGATTTATTCACAGTCTCAAGAGACATTCTTGATGGTGCAATCATATTATATTTACCTAGTATAATTAAACTACCTTGATAATAGATCATAACTCTTAATGTTTCAAGTCATTTGGAAAAATGGATTCCAATAATTAATATTTTTTATTATTCATTATTAATTTATTATTATTCAAGATATGATCACTACTAAAAATCAGTATATTCATTTTATTTTCTATCTATGGATTATAAGGATTGTGTTTTCATTTATTTACCATGTAATATTGTTTATGCCTCATAAAATAATTTAAACTGATACTTTTTTTGAAAAAATTACCTTCACATATTGATTTTTTTAATGATTCATCATATAATAATATGTTCTTAACCCTTGATGAGTATTTAAGATCACCCTTATTTTGTTTCATTCACTGGATATAATGATGAATTGTATTATTGTGTTTCATGGATGCTAAGATTTTACCTTTATGAGGTCTAATTTTCTATTAGTAATATAAAAGTAGATACATGTTTATAATATGGATTTCCACAACTGCTAATTTTTTTTGTTCCATCAGTATTTTATTCCCAGTAATCATAACAATATAATAATTTTAATCACCGTATTGGGATTTAGAGTTCAATTTAGTTATATTTAGTATCAAAGAAATTATAGTGAAATACGGGGAAGATAGATTTAGGGAAAAAATATATATAAAAAAATCATATGAAATTATATGAGGATAACAATAGATGAACACCCCAATGAAATGATGTTTATGATTTTGAGATTTTCTATTCATAAAATTTTCTATTTATGTTAAGGATTTCACATGTTTTGTAAAATACATTATGTTTCATAATGAAATTATCAAATATACTTTATTTGGTAATTTTGAAATAGAAACAAGAAGAAATAATGTAAAGATCACTATTGTATAAGATCTAATTAGTTAAAATGATCATGTATTTTATGGGACAATTATAATATTTCAATAAAACCATGTATCCTATTCATTTTAATCAAATAATGACATAATATCATGTTATAAAATTATAGAGAAGGAGTTATCAATGTATAATGCCTTCAAAGGAAAGAAAAATAATAAGAGGATTTTAGGGTGAGTGAAGGATACATGGATAAGGGAAAATAAATATATTCCCAAATGTAGTAATTTTTGAAGTATACATCATGGTATATGATTAATGGAAAAATTACATTGTTTCTCATGGAGATAATAATGTCTTCGTGATCATGACATCATGGGAATGAATGAATTTATCTATATTAAATTATTCATTTGAGGGAATATTTGGTAACACACAAATTAATTTCCCAAGTGTCAATAGAATTTACCAAATAATAAGAAAATGGTTCATGGTTATTATTATGTTATTTATAGGATCGAAGTGGAAAGATTAATGTTCTCACATTTGGATTCCAGAAGTAATCTTTATATATATTTTAGAAATTATGTACATTCTATAATAAATTTGAAATATAAATTTATCTTAATGAATTATATATTTATTATAAAATTGATAGTATAAATTGAGTTGTAATAAGATAAGTGTCATAATAGAAAGGTGGTATTTTTGAAAAACTATGTGATGAAGAATTTTGAACCCATAATATGCTCATGATAATGATGTAGTGATGTTGGGTTGAGGAAATGATAGACATGGATAAATTAAATGTGATAGTATTGACACCCTTTTAAAAAATTAAATAATTTTCTTCAATGTGGTTATAATATCATTTATGGGGAATATTGAAATTTTGGATTTAAAGAATATATCCAATAATATTACTTTTATTCAAGTAATATAGATGAGTTGATGTTTTAGATAAGTAAATTATGTTATTAATATTATTACCATGTTTTAAGGGAATAAATTATAAATATATCCATTTGTTTGGTAAATAAATATTAATAAAAACTTCATGTCTTAGTTTTATGTTAAATTATGAAATTATGTGACCATCATTTTAATTATTTTTCTTCAATCAGTTGGAAGGTTCATAATTTTATAATTTTCTTCAATTGAATGATTTGAACATGGTTGAGTTTTTAATTATTAATTCACTACATCTCAATATGAATATTTATTTATGATGTACAACATGTGTTTTACATATTCATTTTGGAAAATGTTTTAAGAATGATGAAAAGAATAATCACTATTTTATGGGTCTGAGATCAATTAAAATGGATTTTTATTAGTCCACGAATTAATTATTTAAATTTCAGTTAAATCACAAAGTGATAATGTAGAAACAGATAAATTCATTTTTAAAGGTTAAGATTGTGTTCATAAAACATAATAGTATCCAATAGTTTTATTTATTAATATTCAAAAAGAGTGAAATGATTACTCAACTCATTGTAAAGTTTTTCTAAAATAATTAAACATATACTATAATCATCATTTTTTATGATATCAATTACATTTTTACACTCTATGGTTAATGGCCTTGTATTCAACAACCTAATATTGATCATTATATTTATTTTGAATAATGTTATGTATCAATATTCATCTGTATTTGGGTGTTAGTTTTATCTACTATGTCAATGTATTAATGTTCCACCATTGTTATCTTATTTAGAAACCATGGTTTGTGATCTTTGTAATTAAAATTACTTTTTATTAAATGGTATTTTATTTAATATTTTGTGATGTGGGTTTTTTTTGAATGAACTGAATTTCTAAATTTTTATTACCTAGATAATGTTTGAATTGTGAAGATAACATTATTTTATGGTGGAGTGAATGTGACAGACAAAATTTTTTTAATGATAATTTTTTTATTCAATATAGTGTCTAAAACACTACAAAATGTATATAAATGAAAATAAAATCATAATAATTATGAGATATATATTATTTTAAATAATTTAAATATATGATATAACTTCTAATTCGTGAAATATTATGTTATCATTTGTCACACACACCAAAAATTTTCTATGATAGCTTGTGTTACATGTATGACTAAGTTTTACCAGAAGCAATAAATTTTATTATCTAAAAAATATAATATATCCTAAATATTGAATGGGATGTTATAAATATATAAATAATTGAATAATGAAATAAATTTTTGATGTTAGTTTTCACAAATTAATTAGATATTATTATTAAAAAATTTTGAATATGAAGGAACTATTTTTATATAAAACTATTTTGATCTCCATTTAATAAATATAATACTAAATTTAATTAATTACCATTAGATAATTATCTTATTGAAATTTAATAAAATATGTATAAAATAATATTTTCATTACATTCATTCAATAGATTTTATATGCATAAGATGAGAAAAACCATATTGTAAGAATAAAAAGTGGTTTTTATTAAAGTCATTATTGCATATTTATATTGTCACAACATTTAAAAACAATTTTTTTAAATTTTTATAAAACAAATTTTAAAAATTAATATTAGTTAATGAATTAATATTTTCATGATTTTGTTATGTTTATTTTTTATACTTTTGTATGTAGTTTCATTTTTCAATGAATATTGATAAATACTAATTTTTAATTCAATCGCAGATTTCCATCAACAAAATTTATATCAAAAATTTATATTTAATATTTTTTCAATTAATATTACATAAAAAAATATCATAGTTAATGCAATTTATCTCATTTAAATCATTGTAATATTTTATTTAGTTACAATAACATTGTGTAGTTTGAACACATTCACTTTAAAAACATGTGTCTCTTCTAATCTAATGGATGAATTTAAAATTCATTTCTAGAATGTATGATATTTTAATTTCAAAGAAATTGATTACATATTTGGTATTAGAATATTTTAAAACTTATAATATGATAATTGTAATTTTTTTAAAAATATTATTATTGAAAACATTAAATCATAATTACAATGATTAAATAGAAAATGTCTTTATGGTTAATCTTAATGTATATTTCACGAACCGAATCTGGTCGCCGCCAAAACAGGCACCAAACCCATCCCGTGACATGACTAGAAGGGTGTTCCCTATCCCCACGGGCGGTCACAAGTTTCCGGGTATCATTAATTTAGGTTTGGGAACGATTTACCTGAGTATGAAAGCGTAAAACATTAAAAAAATTGGTAATATAAATCTGAAATTTTTTAGCCAAACATGAATTCAGTAAAAACCAGAACTGATTACATTGGTTTAAAGATAATACAAGTGGTCCAAATAAAAATAATTATACCATCAAGACAACCCCAAGGACTCCACACGACTAGGGTTTATCACCCCCAAGCTATCTCCACAACTCCACAACAAGGATGTGAACTAACACCCTGAACCCCCATCACCCTTAGCCTTTCCTTCACATGAATCTAACATATCAAACTCTACTTAAAACCATGGGTTGTATGTAGGGTGTTGGACTAAGCCCAATAGGATACCACCCAATGATTCCAAGGAGTAATAAATACAATGTGAAAAAGCAAGCATTTTTCAAACGCATGGAAATGTAGTGTTAAATTTTCACGAAATGAAACCTCCAATTGAAAATAGATTTCAATCAAAAAATTTCAGAATATTAACACATTAAAATAGACATGTTAGATAATGTAATTTACTTCAAACACACCCTAAGACAGAGGTAAATACTACAAATCCAATGAGGATCACCATTGGGAACACCCCTAGGCACTAGGTTGTCCTGGGCCCTATGTACCTTATACCTCGGTGTAAAGTAACCATAGAAAAATAAGTTCTCATGCACGATCCACTAGTAGGGAACATACCCATAACCTAGTGGTCCCCAATAATCATCCATATAGTTTAGTTAGAGATTTTGTTATCCAAATGCTAAGTGAAACAGGGACAAAACCCATCCGGTCCACTAGCCGTACTAGTACAAATCCGCCCCACCTAGTTACCCGGGCTTCCCCTTTTGTGATTAATCAATTTCATCATGAATCATAAATAAATATTCATATAAAAGACCATTACTTGTCAAACACAACCAAAATAGTAGCTATCACATTTTATACCACTTAAAAGACACAAAAAAACACATAGAATTTTCATAAAACAATTTCTCAAAATCTTGTAGTGTATTGGACACAAAACTCCTTATAAACCTCACTTACATACTATGTGCAAAATTTTTTAGTTTTCAAAACATAAATGGCAGCCTACTACATTTCAGTGAAATCATAGAATCATTTTTTGGGCATCCCCATATGGTTTAAGAAACAAAATCATTGCAAAATCTCCATTTTTAAACAACACAACTCTTAGAATTTCATGTGGTTCACAAACACCATTAAAACCATATTTTGAAGCAACAAACATAAGGGATAATCATTAAAAAAATTATTTTTATCTCTATATTATTTAAATAATAACAACTAATTACTTATAGGGTAGCCCTAATTAAACTAAGAAAATATTTCTATGAAGAAACCCCCAATTTAACATGAAATTGGCATTTAGGAGTCATTCTAAATACAAACACCACTAAACCTATTATTTTCAGATATAATCAAATTAAATAATCATGAAAATACCATAAAAACAGTATCCAATTCACAATGATTTCATAAAAAATGGAATCACTTACCAAAACCAAGCAAACCCTTGAATCATTTGTGTGAATACTCAAACGCACCATCACCGCACCTCAAGGAAGGTAAACCAGACCTAAAACCAGAATTTAGGACCATGAAACACAAGATAAAACCCTAATTTTTAAACCATACTTTCTGGACATTAGGAACCTCTATGATAAGGGATTAAACCCAAAGTAAATTGGATGTAACCCTAAACAAATTGAAAGAAGAAAGAAGGAAAACAACTTGCTTAAAATAACTTGTTGAAATCGCCCCCAAAAACACCATTAGCTGATTTTAAAAATATTCAATCCTTAAAGGAGGTTCGAAAAATGATATGGAGATCATTTAGGAATATTAATGGGGGGAAAAGAGTAAAAATTGAGAGAGTTATGAAGGAATGAACATACCTATTTAAATTTGGAAGATTTGAGGAATCCAATTAAGTTCGGCACCAAATCGCGCTTAACCAGAGATCCAAAGAGGGGGGAGAGAGAATGGTCGCGTGGTTGGATTCAGTGGGTCTGGGTTCCACTTGGAATAACCAAAAAATCACAAAAATTGAATAAGTTATAACATAATCAAATTTTTTTTTAGAACAGAAATTGGGCTTTCGGGCAGGCCCAACCCCTTAGATAAAAACCCAAATATAACCTGGTAATAGATTTCTAAAAGCTCCAAAATACCTCGGTGGTGTTAATAGGTTAGGGGAGGTCAAGTAGGAATTTTAATGGATGAAAAATGTTGAAAAATGAAAATGTTATAAAAGAAACAAATATTAATTTTTAATCTGAGATTGGGCTCACAGTTTGGCCCAATTCATGAATACTCATCTATTTCTCCCTAAAACCTAGGGAAACCCCCAAAACAATAAAAGGATGTAAATTAAATGAAAAATTCATTAAAATATGTCTTTTATGTTACATTATAAGTTTGAAAATTATCAAAATCATGCCCTAAAACTATTTTAAGGGCATATTGGGACAATATACAGTCTCGTATCTTAAGGGTTTCATTATTTTTAGAACATTCTTTAAGTGTGACATAAAAATATATTTTCAATTAGGAATTTACATAAATGCTACTCATCCTCCACAATAAAAGGGATCCCACTCCCCACATTCATCAAACATCTCAAGAAATTTGGCACAACCTACATCTTTGTTTTGTTTATTTATCCACCACTTACAGTTTTATTACATAAATAATATATGATAAAATGATTATAGGCAATATAATTATATTTTTATGATATTAATATGGCCTCAATCTTCACAAATTTCAATCATATAGGATACACAGTCATTCTTTTCATGGATGGAATACTATTTCCACACAAACTGATGCCTTTCTTTCTGCCATTAAAACATTTCAATGATAAGAAATTATTAGGAAATTATAGTTTTTAATTGACCTATATATTATAAATGTTATTTATTTAATTCTTATGATTGAGTAATTATTATTGTACTAATACTTTCTTGCATTAAATCTTATGGGAATAGAATAAATTCACTCATGTGTATATTGGAGTAGCACATTGGGATGTGACATGATTCGTTCAGACATTACATGGAATATATTAATAATGGGTTTAAGAATAATATGTGACATATATGTCATATTAAATTATAACAGAATTATAATATAACTATATGACATTTAGTTTTCTATTTTAAATACTATAAACAAATTAAAGCATTGTTAATTTTTATGTAAGACCTACCATCTCCCTAATTGGTGCATGTCATATTCTATTACTAAATATTATCGATTACAATAAATTCATAAATACATAATATTTATGATATTTAAATCATTTTATAAAATTTAAATATGATGAAATTATGATAATCACAACGGGGAAAAAAAATAACACCTCGAAACATGCTTGAAAAATATAGAAATTAACACACAAGATAATGAAAATAATGAATTATTATTAACAAATAGGGGGGATAATATGTTATAAAGGACCATATATGGAACAATAAGTATTAATATTTTATTAATATGTCATTTAGATTGATTAAAATAGTATATTGGAGTTTAATTAATATTTTTTAAATGGTTACTGTAAGTTAAGAAGATATATATCATTTTCTATTATACAGAAACATATTTGTTATTATGACCAAATAAACTTTTTTGTGTGATATATAATAACCATTTATATGTAATATCATGATTCATTTAGATATCATGAGATTTTATGTTTCTATTTGATATGTTTTATCCAAGGGGGATTGACTAGACAATTATGATGTGGTAAAATAAATTATATTATCACACTTTCTACTGTGAATGATTTTTTTTTTCTTGAAACATTAATTTTGATGTAATAATTTATCAATGTAATTTTTTTATATATTAAAAAATAATTTCTGGATGGAAATTATTAGATTAAAAATTATATTATTTTTTACGTATGGGGTTTAATTTCAAAAATATTTGATTAACTAGGAAAATAATGGTATATCAGTATTCTATACTCTATACAGTTTTATAAAGATAATTATCCTTTTTTAATAAATATAATTGAGTATTATATATTATAGGAATAATTTCTTCATTAAAAAATGTTTAGGGACTGGTTAATGATAAACCCTCAGTGCATTTGTAATATTAGGATTTGATTTAGTATTTTAAATTTGATGTGATATATTAACCATTATTTTTAATCTATATTGATAATATATATTTATGGAAATAGTTCTATGTACCATGGGAATTTGGAATCCAATAAACAATAATTTCCCTCATTATTAATTCATATATTATTATCTAACAAACATTCTTTATTATTAAATCTATGGTAGAATTTAATTAATTAGTTTATTTTTTATATAGATTGTGTTTTCAATTATTGAACATGAAATATTATTTATGAAAAATAAATAAATTTAAATATAAGGTTTTTTATTTATTTACTTTACCATATTTATTATTATAATTTATTAATTAGAGATTCTGGTTTTCTAAACAATTACTGAGATTTTGATCTCCCCATTTTTTTTGTTTAATTTAACTGTATTTGATGATGAATTCGTAGTAGGAGATGTATGAATCATGAGATTTTAATTTTATTATTTTTTATTCTATATTATAAATGATAAAAGGATAACATTAATGTAATATATTTTTCCAAAACATCTAAATTTATCTATCCTTCAGGATTTGTTTCCTTTTATTCATGATAACGTAATAAAGTAAAGTGTTGACTCTAGGCTTCTTGGGTCTCAGACGTTACATGGTAAGTTATATTTTATATTTACTAAATAAGAATAATTTCATATATAAGATTTTTTATATATAAATAATCATATATATATATTATCCATGTGGTGTGGTGATAAAATGAGAGTCGCATTTCTTCATGACGGTGGTAGTCCACAAATACCGATTCATTGTTATCATTATTCAGTATAAGTGAGATTATGATATATTATATATTAATATTGATAAATATATCATTAATATAAATATTATTTCATTTATATCAATTATATTCAATAACTTTAGAAATATAATATTACGGATAATTTAATAGTGAAAGATGAATCAAATTTCTTCAAAATGTAGTTTTCCACTGTATACACGTGTGTAGATTTCAAATTCCCCATGGAATGCATGGTAAAAAGATAAATATGACATAATTAAATAATATATAAAATTATATTATATATATAATAAAATAACTTTTTTTCCATTATCATACTCAAACTTGAATGGTTGTAATAGATAAACAAATGACATCATCTCATGAAGAAGTAGTTCTATGTACACATGAGTGATAATTTTGTAACCCATTTGATGAATGTGAATATTGATTTAAATCATGAACATAATATAAAAATTATAATTATATAAAAGTTACTAATGTTATTATATCATCAATGTTTAATAATAATTGATTTTTTTGGAGGAATATATATTATAATAATTCTCATTTAAAAACAACTCCTCTATTTTAGGAATCCCCCATAGGTTTACACTAAAATCATTCAGAGGTAAAATTTATTTCCAATTTTTTTAATAGAATTAGAATTGTGTGACTGAGAAGTTAATTTATAGATATTGGATAAATAAAAAATTTTGTCTGGTGTTATGATTATAGGATAGGGTGTTATCTTTTATAAGTGAGGTTAGTCATAAAAATGTATATTATGATAATGAAAAGTTGTATCCAAATTTATCACCCATAGAAATGGTCCAAAAGATAGTTTTCTTTTGATATATAAACAATCAATTAAAAATATTTTTATCCAAAACATGATACAAATTTTTATCATGTTAACTCTGTTTTTTATTCAAAAGCATTGTATATTAATTTTTATGTTAACTACGACTAAAAATTATTACTCATTTCACTATTATTGATTAATAATTTTTTTACCATATTAGATAATATAATTTCTTATTCCTTTTTTTGAATTAATTTTTCTGGAATTCCAATCCCATGTGATTTTAAAATAAATTTAATATAAATAAGGGATACGCAACTATAAAGGGTGTTTTCAAAGAGAAAATCTTCATTAGATTACAATGTATAAAAAAAAATATAAATACGATTCCAATTAACTAATATATATATATATATATATATTTAATCTAGCTTATTTAAAACAAATTTAAAGTATATATATGTTTTATAATCAATTTTAACATATGGGTAGTTTTTAGTTAAAATTTAGTCGGTCTCTACATTCATAATAAAATGAAATATTATAGAAAATTCCCAAATATAAATTTTTTGATTTTTTTGATAATATTATTTAAAATAATTAGGTTTTATTTTTCAATTTAATTTTCTATACTTGGTAAAACTTAGTTTTAAATTACATGTGAAATGCTTGATTAAACCATTTATTAGAAAAAATATATTTACATAAAATATATTAATTTTTATTTTTATTGATTCTTATTATCTTTATATTCAATAGATAACCATACCATTCATAATATTTTTAGTACACATCCTAACAAAAAAATAAATTTTAGGTTATAACAACAAACTATATTTGGTTCATTTAGGATTATGGATTTATATTCCCAAATCTATAGATGATTTTTAATTTAATGACATATATTAATTAGTGTTATAAGGTCAATGTTTTTGGTAAAAAATTATTTAAAAATAGTTATTCATTTAAATAGTTTTAGTGCCACATTCTATGTTTTCATAAATCCATGAACTCATATATTGAACATCATGAGAGTGACTATTGGATCCCCATGATCGATTCCGTGAATTCTATCTATGATTTGGGGGATTAACCTAAGATGGATCAGTTATGTAACTATGAGATATTCAATGCCTAGATGATTGAAAATGTTATACATTAGGGTGTACCATTTAATTTACCAGGTCAACTGGGAATCTGTTGTCCTTTTATGTATACGACATATTTGTGTCTCTCCCTCTTAGGATTCCATTATTGGATGGACAATGATGACTGATATGTAATACCATAGGGTTTAGAATTTGGTTTTTTGGATAATGGATTCATGGTGATTCCTTATGATCAGTTACTTATAATGGATTAAAGATAATCATGGGATCCCTATAAACTATAAAACATGCCTTGATGTGTTTCCCATTATTAGAGACATTCTAACATTGTATGAAGTAGGCATAGTAGATTGGGGGCATAGACCTGGGGATCAATTATTGATATTGGGACTGGAAAATGTATATGTTTCAGGCCCCATGTTAGGTGATGTTATTGTGGTTGGAATGGAACGCAACATGTTCTCTGATTAATTATGACATTAGTAAAAGTAGATGTTATAGATTCATGTTTTATTTAATTTTTAATGTATTTTTTCTTTTTATTTCATCTGATGATGTTATATTTATATAAGAATAAAAAAATTGGTTTGTATGAGATTACATTGGTGGTTCCAATGTAAAATATTATACTGACTCCCTCCTAGGGAAACCGTAGTTTATGGGTTCTTGAGAAGCTCTCTTGTGTGGTTGACATTTTGTAGGACAATGCCTAGGATGAGTATTATCATAGTTAAGACTAATAATATAATGAGATCATGATATCATGAAGTGCTATGGCTCAGGGAAACATATGAACCTTTTGTACTTTTATTTTTTTATGTCATATTTGATAAAAATATGTTTTTATTTTTAATTATTTATGAAAATATGCTTCCATATACATTGGATTAATTACATTGATATAGTTTTTTTATTTACTATATTGGATGACATTTGTTTATTTTTCTGGTGATACATAGTCTGATTCAAGAGGTCTAGCCTTCTAATATCACATCAAAATACTCGTGATTCTAGTTTGGATCATCTATGGTTCATGAAAGTGCTAATTTTGTTTTGAGGTGTTTTGGGTGGGTTATAATTTATAGTGAGATGTGTTATGGATTTAATTTTTTTGGCAATGTAGATAATTACAATTCCGAATGATGATAGAATGAATATTTAGAAATTTTTCAATAATTTTTATAGAACCTAAACTCAATTTTTAAGAACACCATTTTTACAGGGATTCTATGTTATAAATTGTATGGGATAGAATCAACTGGATTTTAAAATTATTTTTTTATTAATTTTACCCTATCATGATCGTCATGAGATTTGAGATTTATGGTTTTCATGTTATATGATATTTGGAAATAATATTTTTGGAAATAATAATGTCATGTATTTTTATTTTATTTCATATAGTATAGAGTCATTTCATATGTAATATCATGAACATATGATTCACATGATATATATGAATGATAGTGTGATTATTTTCATTTAATAATGAGGCATGAGTTTTTAAAATGATAGACCCTTATACTGACATATTTTAAAATATTTGTACTAGCCATTATTTTACATAGTATGGAATACATGTATAAATGTATTTAATTTTGGTGGTAGTTCCACTATATCATTTTTTGAAATTAATGGTGTAGAATAAAGTGATAATGTTCCTTTACCGGTGGATGAGTAGACATAATGTGAGACCTATATATGAAATGAATAACATAGGGGAATACTCTAAGATGGTTACTATAGAATCTATTAAATTACCTAATGTTCCAATAACAACCTATATGGGTTTTTCAATATTACATAGAATAAAACTCTACATATTTGAGCCTCTAGATTTTTTTCCTAATAAGAATCATCTAAGAAACTTAAATGGGGAATCAACCATGATATTTTTCTCTTAATGGATCATTCTTGAGTATAGGTTATGAAAGAGAATTAGTATGATTGTATTATTATATGTTGGATGTGATGTGGTAGCAAAAAGGATACCCTTGAGAGGGTGTAAAAAATTGATATGTCCTATGATATTGTGTGGGAATTGTGTTGTGTTTTTAGTGAGGTATTACCCTAGTAAGACATGATGAAATGCCTTAGTGGGGAACCCTACAGACCATCCATAGATTAGAATCAATATTTAGAGAGTCTAAGACTCTATGGTGAATTACAAAATCTCAAGAAAATGCTGGGCATATTTATACTAGTATATTTGAGTAAAGAATCATTGTCATGTTGTTGTTTTTTTGATCGATGCATGGGAGCTTCCACCAAGTTATGTTTATAGATAGGTAGTGGTCGATATTAATTTGATGTTCGTAGTGGTAATTTCTTTTCTCTTAACTGATGTTCATTATTGAATTCTCAGTATTCCATCATTCTAAACATTGTCATATGTGAGATGGTAGGATAATTTTTTTAGAGGGAATTCGGGATGCAAATGGATATTTAATACTAACCTTCAAGATGCATAGTTTGATTTTGAACAACGTATCTGAACAGTGTTTTGATATAATGTATATCATGATAATATGACTTAGGTTTTACAAGAATTTGGTAATTAAGATTACACCTTTTATTTTTATATTACGTCAATTTAATGTACATTTTTGACGCTTGTATACTAATAATTTTTAATCGATAATGGCCTTCAGTTTGATAAATACAAATGTGAATTAGTAGGTCTATTGTTTTAATAATATCTGAAGAATGTGATTAGTGTGGATAATGATAAATGAAATTGTTTTACATGTATTTTAATATAATGATTTTCACTCATGGAGTGCTATAAGTGAGTCAAAACAGTGTGGAATTCATCATTGAATTTTTAGAGGAAAATGGCCAATAAATTATTTTATATTAATGGTTAATGTGGGTGCCTCACCTAGAAGTCATGAATGGGTTAATGTTGATGTTTGTTTTCTATATGGTGCGAGATAGAAAACCATGTTCAACATTTAATTTCTAGGATTAATGGAGTATGATATCTGGTTATCGTTAATTTTTTTGATTATGTGATTGTAAGTATTCTAATATGGTGGTGTGTAATATATTAGATATTAGTGAATTCCAATTATTATTTTAGGTTCATAGGTGAGTGGAACCAAACATAGGATTGTTGTCATGGATGTAATATATTGATGTGAAACAAATGGATTAAAATATCAATTTATAGAGAATTTACTATATTAAATATGATTTAGGGATGAATTTAGAATAATTATTATTTTTAGGATTCTAATACACTATATTGTACATAGGGTACATTGTAATAGTGTTGTTCTAATGATTTTAATAGAGAAAGAAGGTGAATTTTACTAATTTTTGTTTTGATATTGTTTTTGTATAAGATTTTGATAGTGAACATTAGTGTCCATTTTTGTATTTTCATGGGATGCCTCTTACTAAGAGAAAATAATGATTTTAAATTTGAATGATTTTATGTGGTTGGAGATGACCATGTTGGGAATGGTCAACCAAACATATTCTGACTAGTATGTTCACATGTACATGGTTCAAGTGAGTCAAACAAAAACAATAATATATATATATATATATATAATTATTGAATTTAAAAAAAATCAATATTTTTTAAATGTTGTAGAATGGTTAGGGTTCAGGGTATGAGTGTTGATGGCTTTTCCATATATGTTTGGAATTTGGAATTGATGAATATTCAATTATAAATTTACATTCCTCATGTTTCATCAAGTGTAAAATATAGGGTACATCACTAGATATATCATTAGAACATAATATTTTGGTTATAATAGGATATTCCCATTGTGTGTAGTTCAATGAGTTTTAATTGGTTGTATGGGCTAAGACATATTTTTTAGAAAACCATATTCCCAATAATGTATATGATGAATAAGTGATTACTCTCCAAGCAATATGAACCAAAAATTTAATGTACTCAGTTATCGAAAATGGTTATGAACATTATTTCATGACTTGGTGGGTATTGTCCCTTAATTTTTTAGAGGTTCTTTAGGAGTGTGAATGGATTATCGAGTTGGGACACAACTGGATGATGATGATTTTAAAACGTGGAAAAATCACGATAGATAATTTGAGATCGACTAATACTTTTCAATAGATTGTAGTTTTTTTGTGATGATATTAAACTTCAAAGTATCCATAATATATTTATAAATTCAATAGAAATGTGTAATTTGGATTTTACTAAGTGGCTAATTTTGTAAATTGGTCTTCAAAATAAAATTCTCTGAGTATATACCACATAAAAAATAATAGTTTCATTAATGAGGCTCAAGAGGGATTTCAAGGGCATATGATAGTTTCTAATGTGGCTGGGCTGGCTTATTTATTCAATAAATCAAAAAAAATCCACTCTGGTGGTTGATATAACCACATGATGACTGGTGGATACTTTTGGGGAATAATTTCTTTTATTCACCTATTAGGGTTTTAATGTAAATCACCCATTTTCTACTTTTCCTCTCCATCGTCCACATTAATTCTATTACATCCGGAACCAATTCACAAGGTTTGGTTCAAATAAGAACATGACTTTAGGTGTTGATCCCCATTTTCTAAAGGCTTCCAAAAAATAGTGAGTGTCTAATATAAGTCATGGGGATAATATACCCTCCACCATAATTCAAAATAATTGAAAAATATCCAACCATGTAATTTTATAATATATATGTATATAAAAACCAATAGACTTATCTACTATAATTAATGAATTTGGAAACAATATACATAAATGGTGATATGTGAATACAAGACACTAATCACCCAACTAAAAAATCATATAAATGATCAAGGAACAAAATAAATGTAAAAAAGATTCTCTATAACAAAATTTAAGTCACACTTCTTACTAGTATAGAGTCTAAATGAAATATATCCTAATAAACATCAAAACATGGGCCACGTTCAAAGAAATATCAATAAAAGTTATTATAGTTCAGATCCCCAATTGATAAGTCCATGATAGAATTTTGGGAGAAAAAGTTATTTTAGAAAATCTATCATCGTCCAATACCTAATTTATACATTTGGTATACTAGAATGTGATAATTTATAAGAATTAAAATATGAAAAAAAATAAAAAATAAAATCATATCATATAATCAATAATTTATTATCATGCATCAACCACCCATATGACATGCATTCAATCACTTACTTTTCTACCACACACTCTGATCATACCTTTTATAGATCCATGCTGGATGAAAAATTGTAAGTTCATTTGATGTGGTCAAATACTAGAATTATAGTAGGTGAAAATGTCTCTCTACAGTCACATGGAATCATCTCCAATCAGGACACAGTTATATCACATCCCAATTCTATCACGTATTAGGACTCACGAAAGATGAACCCCATATTTTTCATAGTCGAGTTCTCAATGGAATTATATTCTATCTATGTCTTGTGATTGGCCAAAATGTATTAATAACACAAATGATACTATGATAGGATGAGCATCATGGAATTTATTCCCCTACATTGTTTTCATTTCCACCATGTTGATTATCACAATTAATGAGATCACCCTCTATAAGGGATTCAAATATCAAGATGGTACACTTTTCTAATGTACAATTTCATTACTCCAATGTCAATAGAATAAAAAATAACTACATAGAGAATACAACGGTAGAGTATAGAATTCCCTCACATCAGTCACATATATCTAGATGGATAACATTACATGATTGTCTAATAATATATACACACACCCATAAACTTGTGATCAAACTTTAACATAATATCATTTAATACACATTAATAAATGTGATCAATAAATAAAACATGGTTTGGGAAAAGGAGATTCACATACATGTTTTTTATGTGTGAAACAATGTCCCAAAAGCTACTAATATTCACACATGCGATCAAACAACAAAATAGTTCTCACGACTAAATGAACCCACACATGGGATCAAGTATAAATCATGGTATCATGAGATATACAAGCACACATATGTGATCAAATATCGAACATTGAATTATGGTCTGTAGATGAACAGAAATCAGATTAGGTGTCAAACACGGTCTCACCGACTACAAATCAACAAACATGTGAGAAAATACTTAATTGTTGGTGGTTGGTACAAGAATGTTTACAAGGATCTAGTGTGACCATTGGAATATTTTCCAGTTTTTTGATAATAGTTCATTTAATTATTGAGTACGTTGACATCATTAACTATTCATGTGTTAAATATATATCATAACATAATTATGAATTTATGATTATTCATTAAAAGAAATGAAAATCATACCACATGATAATAAATCATGCATAGTACACTAGGGTAAAGTACAGTGGACAACCCACCTAAAATAGAGCTAAATCCCTTTCAAAAAAACACATCTACTTTTGGTGATTCATATAATTCCATTCATAATCCTTCGATCATCATGTGATCCCAACCCACGATTGAATATTTCAATTTAATTTTGCATAAATATACTATAATTAATTAAAATATTTCAATAAAATAATGGAACAAGGAATAAATTAATTCATTTTGATTGACTTATAACATATTATGGAATACATGTAACTATAACCAAACACACATTGAAGGTCTGTACCACTCTTATAACATCATTTCGGAACAATTACTATAGTGAAAAAATGAATCTAAAAACTATTTAATATAATGAAACTGGAAACTCTATAATATTCCAACCTAGTGATGTACTACATCATCTAAAAACTGCTAAGATACTCTTAGAACACTCCTGATATAAAAGAATTAAAAATAACTACATCTATATCATTATAAATTGACCAATTAAAATCAATTCAACAAAATTTAATTAAGTTATTAAACAAAGGATATTACTTCAATGAAACTGCCATCATTGTATTGGGTTCATCATCATAAGACACCCTATAGAAATAATAATCCAAATCCCAATCATTTTATAATAATTCCATCATGAACCAATATAATTCTCATGAAATTATATAATTAATATCCTATAAATAATTATTAGATAACTAATGTGAAAATTAAGGGAGATAAATCATAGTCAATGGAGGCATCGTATAATTATAATGCCCAATAAATATCTGGAGAATCATCCAAGTGGAAATAAAAATGGTTGTGTCATATATTTTAAAAGAACACTACCTATATCCCCCTCAATTATAGGATATGTCAATGATTCATGAGAAGTGAAGGTAACAACTAAAGGAACCTAAATAATTTGTGTGAGTTATGTAAAAATCAATGTGTCCCCAGTACCAAAATTGGTAAAATGGATCTTAATAATCATCTTCCATGTGCACCCTATTAGATACCGAGTTAGGCCCCCGAAACACCGATGCAAAATCACTGACTGGATGGTCAGTGATGTTGGGTAGTAAAGACACTTCCATCCCCATCTACTAACCGATAGATTTTGCAGTAGCCTTAGCTTCCACAATCATCTTACATAAAAAAAACCATACATTGTGTCACCCACCAACCTTTCTTCTATTTCCTAAAATATATTTTTATGATTTTCTTCAGAAAGTAACTATCATTATTCCTCATTCATTTATCTAAATAATCTATCCAAAAAATGTAATTTCAAATTCCGACTATAATTCATGACTCATAATGATGCATGGAATTACATTCTACCCAACATAGTGATTCTAATCCTTGACAAGTCATGGGAGAACATGATTCATGCTTTTTAATCTTCCTTGATCATCATCCACAAGGAAATCTTGATATGAAATCATTGTATTAAAAAAAACATTCCATTTTTGTTTTCATAGATGAACACACATTACCCTTTTATTACATGACTCTCAGTAAAAAAACTAGAAGTTATTTCATATGGTAGTTTTTTATGAAAATTGATATTATGAGGACCACACTCATCTATCAGTTCAAAATGTTTTTGAACCAATTATCCCAGAAAAAACATGGTTCTACCCAGCATATGAATTATTATATTGAACAATATTTTTTAAAACCAATGATAAAACCAAAAAATATTGTATTTATGACACAAGAATCAAATTAGAAACAAGAGATAATTGTAAATAACATGACTTATTACATTTCATAAGGTAATTCAATGATACTTACCTAACTAATGCATATCAAACAATGTAATATTCCGAAATGGGACACAATAGGTCCATAAAACCTCATTCATTTCCATAATGATGACATCAATATGGTTCCAACCCATCACATTATGGTTTATGTGAAACACCATTGTATCCCCTTTTTAATAAATTATAACCAACGTACTTAGGCTTACAAAATTACTCTCTATGAAGCCACTCATCATGATACCTTATGCTAAAAATACATCATTAAATAACCTTAATATACCAACTGAGGTTGGAAGAAAATTTTATAGAGTTTTCCCTATGTGATTCCCTATCCAGTTGCACCAGCCACAATGATATATTATATACACCAACACACTAGTGATCTGACTCCCTTTCTGTTTGGACCCATATTCCATGATTCTGACTCTAACATATGGTGTCCATATAATGTAATATTTTTAACAAACATCATGAATTCACTATGGGCTAAGATGATCTCCATTCCACCACACATCAGCATTTAAATGTACTTCAGCAATTAGAATACAATTATTACAAATGATAATGCATCTTTCTATGATAAAAATCATTTTTCAAATGACTATAATGATGATACCCTCCATTTTATTAAATACATCAACACAGTCAATGCACACATCAATCTACACAACTCCAAAATTGACCATCATCGATGGAAATACTGAAATGTGATCGTCTATTCTCACAAGATTTCCATGAAATATGCCATGATTTTGACACCTTATGATTACCAATAAAACACTTCACTACATTCAATGATCCATTTTCAATGAAAACATATTCATTGAAAAATATATACATTCATTTATACACCAGCCCAAGGGGTAACATTTCCTCAAATAATCCACAACTCTAATCTATGGAACATTAATTCTAAAACTACAATAGTCAACCAAAAAAATGATTCCCAATATAATACTAATATAATATCACAACACAATTATACATCCAAACACATTAACCTTGAATTATCCAATCATTGAAATAATCACAATTAATGCACTAGTTACTAACTACAAGAGTTACATTTAACTATACACAATGATAAAAATACTTTAATAGCACATTTAGATTCATATATTATTCATAAATAATATTAATTGGTCTTATCACCTATCTTCTTATTTCAACTCAGATTACATGCATGTTACCACAACCAAAATAACCATGTAATAAGCCCTCTCAAGAATGAAATATTTATTCAACACCTTACTCAAAATAGAGAAATAATTTTCATGATTTATAAATCTCCAATATAGGATTCAAAGTCCTCTTATTCCAAACAAATTGATAACATTCCAACCAAAATATTTCTAATCAGACTCTGTGATCCTCAGATATATTAGAATATCCTTGATAAAGACCCACCTCATACAACTAGTCACATGAGTGTCACTTATAAATGATATGTGTAAATCCATGATCTGTGAATCTTCCGCATGATTCTATATGATCTGCACTCATCACCCAATGAGAATTAAATTTATAACAGACATGATAGTTAACCATGATACATTCCCTCAATGTCATAGTGATCTAATCACTAAAAAATAGAACATTGTATTATGAGTAAATGTACTCTTGGTGCTCCAGTATCATTACATGTAATGTAATAGTTATATCGGACATGAATAATTACTATTTTCTTTCACATCAATGTGTAATTTTCATAAAAAAACTCTACACGCCATTATTTTTCCTTGACAAACCATCACAAGTAATATCATCACTAATGTAACCTTCAAGATTCAATATACATCTTCTCACTAGTAACCATTGTTACATCCCAATGGCCATACGTTTATAGACATAACATAGAAAAATGTCTCATTGTGGTTTACAACTATCGTAGCATCATTTAGAATGATGTTTTGAATCATTTTATTATGGTTTTTATCATCTAATAAACCTGGTGAGGGTTTATAAATTACATGTTCTTATTAACAATACTTCATAAGCTCCATGATGGATTACTTTACATAGGCTATAGTTGTAACCATAATTTATTTGTAACCTCTAATAGATTATCATAGAATTTTTTTTCTAAGGATATTAATAACTGAAAAAGACCTATAAATCTAAAGTACAATATTTATTCATAAATGTATAGTATCATTATCTCCTAGGTCAACTACACCACAGTCCTAGATATATTACTATAAAAATAAGCATACCTAGTGGTGAAGTTTAATATTTTTCATCAAAAACACATACATGTAGAAATAATATTATTTGATTACAATTAATAATTTTTTCCCTCCATCTTCAGAGTAATGAAAATAATTTAGTATATATATCAAGTGAATACTATGGGTCAAATAAGTTGAATTTGATACCTCTTGTCAATACAACCAAGATTCAAATCCACATGAAATTAAATAACATCAAATCCATATGCATCACATGAGGTTAAATCATATAATTATAATATTGTATACTGAGAACATCAATCACATGATAAAATAACCTAGACGTCCCTCTTGAATTTTTTCCACAATATAAATGATTGAGTTTTATCACAAGATCTGACACATTACCATGTCATATGCATTCCAACTACCTATATGGGAAACAATTATTTATATAATTTCATTTTGAAACTTGACATCGTGAGTAACAAGGTCTAGTATTGATTTATAAATGACCTCAAGCATACCTCACCATATTACAATGTTTGGATACAAATACTGATGTGATAGAGAATGCCATTGGGAGACAATTCCCTCAATAAATTACTGTGATTACATAAAAATATAATACCAGGTATTAATATACTATTAAATTATATTAAAAAAGCAGTATATCAACTATAATAATGGAATCTAGAAATAATAGACAAGAATGTACATAACTGAATAAAAGACATTGATTTCCCACTAGGCTGATCTCATATAGATTATAGAAAATTAATAAAATTATAATGAGGCTCTACAACCAACTCCTTTCCACACCAACTCCATATATACAAATTCAAATTTAGATATCATGAAAAATGGTCAAACCAAGGCCTCGGCCCAACCAATACATGAAACAATGAACATATATTTGGGAAACCAACTATTAAAACCACCTGAGATGTGTATTAGTACATCTTAGTCGAAGACAATTAATATTGTCTATTTAAAAATTGGTAAATGTAGTGTACATGCATGTGATAAACTTGGAATAAGGTAAAAATTAAGTAAAAAAACTGCATAAAAATATAATATATTGAAAAAAGTTTAAGTTAGAAACAAAAGCCAAGTGTTTTGAGATCATGCTCTCACAAAAACAACAATCACCCTGACCATGACTAATTTGAAACCATTCCATATATAAAAAAATAATTATATCTGATGTGATCATGGAATAGTCACACGGTTAATGAAAATGTCTCCCAGTAGTCAAATGGTATCATATTGGATCATGCCACATGGTTTTTCAATCATTATTTTATTCGAATTTATTCCTTAAGACCATTGTACCCCATTTTTGAAAGGGTTCAGGCCATAAGGATATCATAACATGTATATTCCTTGGGTAAGGAAATAAAAACTTCTCAGACATGTGTAGATGCTATGGGTTTGTCCTCACAGCCCTTGGGTACCTACATAATTTTGAGGTCCACTATCGCAATCTCCATAATGTGAAAAAACTTCCAAACTAAGAATTAATAATATCATGTTATTACACCTACCCAAATTACAATGTTAATACTATAATGTAAATAAAAGAATACATAATAGGGTTTTATATAAATGGGATGAGAATTGAATTTAATCATATGATCACATATATTTAAATTCATCGAATATGAATCATTTCTATTAGTGTAAATATACACACATGAACATGTGATGAAATATCAAACATGGACACAAATGAACACAACCACGCACAAGTTATCAAAAAATGAATCATGGTCTCATGTGATACACCTGAACACACATGTGTCCTAGTAGAAAAATTACCCTCACAACAAACACATATACACACATGTAATCAATCATTACACATGTATCAAAACTATAAAAATACACACACACACATGTGATCATGAATGAACCATAGTATCATGGGATACACATGAACACAATAGTTGCCAAGAATCCATAATTATTTAACATGATACACATGAGAAAACATGTTTTCAAACAATATATATTCTCTAAATAGATACACAAGAACAAAAATGTATTTAATTTCAGGGACATAGATGATAAGTATTATGCATCATAAAAAATTCCTACGGTGGACATTTTCACATTGTTTAGTTCATTATTAATAGCTTCTAAATAAGTCAAAATTCTAGCCTTTAACTAATTAACCATTGTCATATTTTAACTAAACTAATATGAATATAAATTCATTTTCCAAGGTAGATGACCACAGACTGAGAAAACATGAATACTACCATAGGGTAGAGTACCATGAATTTTCCACCTCAAATAGATCTGTCTCCAATACCTATATAACCAAATCATGATTTCAAATTCAGCCATGTCTATTCACCCTTCACCTATTACCACGATTGGATAAATAAATTAGTTCATTAAAATATAATTATTTATAACTAAATTATAATCAATATAATGACTATTACAGGCACTACAACAAATAAATTTTTTTAAACGAAATACAGTGTACTATTATCTTCCTAAAACCATGACAAACTACCCTTTTAAGGTCTATTAATATCTTCTTATTTCATTATATAAATATAAGTATCACACTATGTTGAAAATGTTTTATCTAATATAATATAATTGAAACAAATATAAGAATTCATAAATAGTGACTTGATAAATCTACAATGTTGTTCGATATAATTTGAGCCACTCATAGAACACTCTAAATCCTTATGAACAAAAATCCTTATATTAATTCCAGGATAAAATTGATGATTAGTCTAAATTTTTCAAAAAACCAAATAATTGATCCAAGGTGAAATACCAACAATGGAAACCCCATTAATAACTAACGATCTTTATGACCAGACACCATTTATCCATACTAATACAACAAATAATAAATCATAAATAATTACATGATGATCTAATGGAATTTCAATTCAATTATATGATCAACATCTCATCATGAATCAATAGATGATTAAGGGATACATGAAATGAGATAATTTAGAGAGTATGATGACATTGTACCATCATAATAGATATAACATAACAAGATAATCATTCATTATGATAGACATAATAATCCTCCACTAAACATGGGAAAATAGAACCACTATTGATGAATAATTATATATCTTACATGGATTTTCTAGGAAATAAAGTCACCTAGATGCACTCTAGTCCATGTTAAACTCATTGATAGTGGATGACTACTGGGAAAAGCTAAATTCAACTCAAATAATTTTGTGATGTAAATAAAATATTAGGGAGTCTACGTATCAAGAAGAACCAAAATTATCATTCTAAATTGCTTCCCTACGTACCCAACTAACCATCTAGAGTAGGATCACCAAATTTATGTGAGTCCTCTTGCTAGAAAAACCACTAAGAATCCAATAAATATGATGTTTGAGGCCGTAGTAGACCCTTATATCAATTACACCCACTGTTCATTCTTCTATGTACAAAAAACAACTCAGGAGGTGAAAATGGGATGAATCATCGATTATAACATGGTTCTCTAAATGATCCATACACAATATAAAATGTAAAAATTCTATCCAAAATTAGTCATCGATTAAGAAGTCAGTCTCTAAAACCACCTTCCCTAATATTTCATTATAGCACATTAATATATAGAGTGTTTAGGTGAATCTTAAATTACTAATTGTAAAATATATCCTATTATAACCATCATTTTTGTCACATTATTTATCAAATTAGTGTGTATATCTATTACATAGGTCATCATTTGAGATGTCACAAGGTCATGGTAGAATCACCCAATTCACATCATGGCAATACTAATCCGAGCTATAAGGTATCTTAAAATGACATTAAAGAAATTTGATTCAACAGTTCATCAATGTTATAAGGAATTACTAATTTATATAATGGGTTTAGATGAAATTAAAACAAATTCATATTAGTTTAATTCTATTGATCGGGATTTTTTTCCAGGAAAGGATCATTGGCATGAGATACATCATTGGGGTGATTTTATGTGAGATTTTGAGGTAGAAAGGGAAAAAAAATTACGTTTTTATGAATATTCATTGATTAAATTATTTTTTCTTATTAATTAAATTTGTTATAATTTACTGTTTTATGTTTATTGGTGTAATTTATGAGATCAAATAGAGATGTGAGCTTGGACCGGTCATTAACGAACATTTACATCATAGGTAATAATTTTGGGGCCACATAAATATTCTGTGGAGAGCATTACATTTGATGTAGGTGGTATCACATACAATCACATTGAATCAATTCATCAAATTTATGTTTAATATGATGTTTGATCTATCCATTGTAATAGGTTCCCTTCAAGTAAAATATGGTGATTATTTTTGATTATTTTTATTATTTTAAATGTTGATATATTGATAATGTTGAATGAAGTTACTACTCCATTTTGGTTATATTTCAATGGAATAATGGATTTTCTAATGATGAATGTGGTATTTAATTTATAAAAGACATAAGATGTAAAAACCCCTCTTTAAAAGTGTGATATATATAAGAAAATACATTTTTTCACAATAAGAGTGATAATTTCATAGAATCATTAGAAACCCCAAATAGGTGATCATAATAACATTTACATACACTGTATAGTTTTTCTTTTGGGTTCTCCTTAGATGCCTTATTGATTTGGGACTCACAGTCTTCACCATAGGTTACATATATTCCTCTACAAGATATGAACATTACTAGGGTTCAACAATAAGAACATTTGGAACATTTTGGTTGAGATTACAACCTAAGTGAGTCCATGAGAATCAATAATGGTTTTGGAACTTCTCTATTACAATTACTTATGTCACATGACTCATGTAGTTCGAATTTCCTTGTTAAAATGATGGTAATAATCTTGGATTTCGCATTCCTAGATCACAGAGTGATGAACCAGCAATGAGTATGACACCAACTAACCATGATAGAGAACTTGTAAAACATTGAGTCCTCATGTTTCAATATGAAGTTATTTGTTGATATAATGAAACTGATAGTGTTAATTTCCAAGGGGTTTTATGGTTATGATTTTTACCATTGAATCCAAATCATTGGTAAAGTCCATTTGGGGCATGATAATGGTTAAAATCATATGAATTTTACCAATAAATAATTTCATTTCTATTTATTTATGTTTATGATTTATGATTAGAGAATTCATAGAACCCATGGGAATTATCCATTTGTCTTGACACTAATGTGATTTACTGGGATGCCCAAGAAGCACCGATTATGAATTATGGGACATTGGGATTCCATGAGTGATTGGGATTTGACTTCACGGTATATTTGGTTTGGATTTATAGATCATATAGAATCTATTGATATGGTTAATGTTTCAAAATATGTAATGATATTGTAAATAGGATCCAACAGTGGGTCTTATGAGTCTGTTATTGTATGTTAATGTGTTAGATTCGTGATATTAATTTTTTTATTGAGATTCCATTGAGAATAAAAATGGATCCTAATATTATAGTGTTCATACCATTAAACCATTTTTTATTCTTAGTAATATTGGGATTAAAATGGTTGTATAATTTTTTAGGAAGTCATATATCCCTGTGCATGGATTTTTTACACCTCGAGGCAGATTTTCGGATCACCTCAATCAATTGCTAGTATACATTCTATGATTCTGTGGAAACAACAAATATGGTTATGCTGAGATGAAGTGATATGTTGGATTATGATGACATTGAGCATGGTATCGTCGAGGTTATTTCATTTAGTTGTATGGGTCTCCCATGAATCAGTCTTGTTGGGACGTATAATATTTCATATTCTCTCAACCGCCTAGAAATAAAATTTTATCTTGACAATGAAGATACCTTGGAACTGTGTGATTTCCATACATGTAGCTTGATGTTGACCGATTCATGGTGTTTCTAAGATATCAGTTACTCATCCTGATAGAATTGTGAATTTGGAATCCCTTGATATAGGACATAGTCCCCCATAAGTGATTATCCGGATTACAGAAACTCTAACACTAGAAAAAACATTTATGGTCAAGTGGGGTCACAAAATATAGGATTTACTATGTAAATTGTTCTTTTCCTAGGATCAATGTATACACCCTATGGGTGATAATGATACTATAGTTGTAACAATAATCATGATTTTCTCAGATACACCCCAACACTGGCCAATGTAGGATTTGGATAACTTTTTTTTGTTACTTTTTGTCTATATTATATATATTTATTTTATCTAGACATTCCACATGCACAGATAAGACCATAAATTAGTTATTAAATGAAAAGATTTGTTGTTTCAAATTTTTAATTTCGACATACTACCTGATCGAATGACCATATTACAAGGGAACCATAGTAAATATCCCTTATTATAGTCATATGTTGGGATGAAGCCTATGATTGGTTTTAGCATTGTCATGTGGGATAGGTCAAATGAGATCAGTTGATTGAGATGCATTACGAAACATGGATGTAGTGGATCCTAATTTCTATTTACATTGTAACTATATTTCATTATATATATTTTATTGTCTCACAATGTGGTTGATCCTGTTGTATGAAATTATGATTCCACATTAATTTTATTAATTTCTTTCACATACCATTTGTATTTATTATAATTTATGATTTTTTATTATCTTTTTTTATTTTTCATACTGATATATTAAGATTACCTTACCATATATACCCTTATAGACCCCTTTTTCTAGTTTTATTCCTATGGAATTCAGGGAAATTCACCTATGGTCATAGGGAATCTAATTATAATAATTTTTATTGGTGATCCAAATGGATTTCATAAAAAATTATTTTTTTGGATAGTGTGCAAATAGTTTATTTCATGATCCTTCATTATATTAAAAAATATTCATAGATCCATTATTCATATAAAATCCTTATAGTATGTTTAATATAATGAGAAATCTATTGAAAATGAATAAAAAAACTATTTAATAAAATTTTGAATTTCCATAATAGACATATCTAATGAGATACTATCATACAGTTTAACACCTTTTTCATTTTTATCATATTTAGTGAAATATAATCTTATTGCAAGCTATATTTCTCTCGTTATATCTCATATATATGGTCTATCTATATATTTAAAATCATCCACCATTCTACCACATTTTCCATAAATTAAAAAAATATAATGAATTATAATTCCATAAAATTTATTAAAAACGTCATATATTAGCACCACACATCCAATCAATGAGTCATGATATATAAAATGATGATTTTTTAAATAAAACTCTCAATATCAATTACATTATTTGTATTTCTGAAGCACAATATTAGTTATCTTATTTTGTTACCATTCCCCTACTATTTTTACAAGTGTAAATTTAAATGAGTTTAAATTACTAAAATATATTAAAAAAATTCTTCATTACATAAATATGGTCCTTTACTATATTTTATCATTTCTAACTCACTATAATATGTCAGTCTAATACCCACTCTTATTATCCAGTACTATATCTACAAATAATTTCATGAATATCAATCCTTGAATATATAATCTAATTTTCATGGAAATTAATGATCACTTTCATGAACCTACATATATTATCGTCACTATGAATAATGCTACCCAGGTGACAATGATAAAATACATCAACAATTGTAATGAATTGTTTCTACAGTTTGATTATAATTTAATAAATGATAAAGAAATATATAAAAAATTTAAACCCATGATAACAATGATTCTGAAATTTTAATAATATGAAACATGAAATAAATAATTTGTTTCATACACCTCGTTATAATACATTCATTTGATTCCATTATTTCTTAAAAAATATCACCACGGAAATATCAAAATGATATTTCCATCAAGGTGTATCAATGAATATATAGAGTAATAAAAAATAGTGAATATGATATTATATAACTCTATGACATGCTAGTATATTTTTTTTCTTAGTAGGATTTAAAATGTAAGCACCAAGATAGAGGGAGTCTTTGAAAGAGTTTAACTAGAGGGTAAGTCCAATACACCATACTCAAAACCTAGACTCCTCTATATTGGATATTGTAATATTCAATGATTCATTGAATATACACATGAATTTCAAAATTTATTTGTATAAATGATTACATTCATTAAATATAAATGTCAATCATAAATACTCACAATCAATTAATTGATTGCTATCATTTAATAGATATAAATATTAAATCCATAATAGTTGACCCCCTTTGCTGATCCAAAAAATTTCTAAATGAATAATTGACACAATTAATTGAACATATATACATATTATTTATAAAATATTACACAACCAAGTAACCTTCATGAATAATGTTTTTTTCTAAATTATTATAAATTTTGAGGAATAAATATTATCTATTTTCAATATTTTTTTCATAATCTATAACATAACATATTATACCATATGAATTAAAATGAATTTATATTATATTCCTCTCAATATTTTTGCTTAAAAAATCACAAAATATATATAATCCATATAACAATATAACATATAATATTTTTTACTAGTGAAATCAAATCCAAAAAATATTTTGGACGTATTCCAAAAAACATTTATGAAGCTTTCATTAATTTGACTCTATATCACATCATATATGAAAAATTATTCTTAACAACCTAAATGAAATGTTTGATAAATAAAAATTTATTTTTTGAGAATATATATTTCATTCAAATAGTTAATTCCCATTTTTTATGCCGCTTAAGCCTACATCCAAAATAAGCTGGTTTAAAATTGGGTATAGATCAATTTTTAAGTAATTATAGAGGAAATTTAGAAGTGGAAGAACAATTGTTGTAATAGATCAATAAAAATGGAGGGTATTGAAACACATACTACAATGGTAGTCATAATATTGTTGGTGTTTTAGTACCATAGGTATTATAGATATACTATTCAATTGATGGGATATTTGGAAAAAAATGGGATTTTTTCTAGAATAAGGGATTTCATGTCCCTAGTACATTGGGACAATTTCATAGACCACATCTCCTTGTGCCCATAGTCTATGTAATGGATAAAACCCTATCCATATATTAATAGAAATTTTATATCATAATAAAAATATTCTTGGGACCAATCATTTAAAAACTAAAAATCATGTCCCCATGGGCCATTGTGACATTGAAAATAATTATGAATCACTAGATCCATAAACGTAAGAATGTAGTGTACTTTATTTATCCATTAATACTACTCATGCATTGAAGGGATCTGATATGATCACCATAATGAAATATATACCCATAACCTAGTCCACCAAATGCATCATATGCAATTATATATTTTCATATGGCTTACTTGTCTAAGAGATCATGTGACAATTAGATATGTTTTATCTCAATCCCAAATATTTTCCACATATTTTATTGAATCTCAAATCATAAATAGATATTATAGATGATGAAAAAATTTACCATTCATTCAGAAGATTAGAGCATCACAAGTCTCTAATCCATTTAGATAAGACCATATTATGTAGCATCTATGTGAGGCCATGAATTTCATTTTTTCAGTATTTGGGCCCCATATGGGATACTTGTAACCATAGAGGAAAAATATATTTTGTTCAATATCTAGAAAATGTAATTTTCCACGACATACCACAAAATACATCAATTATAAAACCCCAAAGCATAAAATTAAAATGGTATCAAATTTTGAAGGTTCTCAATATAGGTATCTATCTAACCTCATGTTTTGGGACATCAAAATATGAACCAAGAATAACTATTATACAAAATAAATAATATATAGCACTCCATGTTTTTTATTTTAATTATAATTTAGACTAAAAAATTCGTTTTATTCTTCCCAAGAATGTTTTGTAATCTAATACAATAGTTAGACTCACACAGATATTATAATTCCACCTCAAAATATAATACCTAAAGATAATAATTAGTTATAGATAACTGAAATTTAAACATTGATTGTTTAATTATTATTAAATACATTGAGAATTATGTTAATAATTACTTATTTGATGACATGATGAAAGGATACTAAAGTGTATATTTTCTATTATATTACATGACACATTTTAATATTGTCATCACATTAAAATCATTTTAAATAATATTACATAATAACTGATACAATATATACCATATGAATTCCCTCTCGATCAAACATATGATTTCTTAAATTTAAGGTGGTTTTCTATATACATTATGTCTCAATGAAATTAAATCCACATGACTACATAGAAACAAGAGAAAACCCTCCCACTAAACTCTATTGTTAGTAAAATTTTTATAGTAAGATAGAATGAATGCATGGACACATTATGATCTAAGAGAACTGCCTTAAGGATGCATTTTTACCATCATGTCTTATTTTTCAATTATGGGTGCATTGGTCTCTCCCCCGAGGGAGATGGAGGGACCACTCTCAATCACCACGGGGTCCAACCTCACTCCTTATAACCATTTTCAATCAATGATTATATTCTTCTCTTCCCCAATATTTCTCTTTTCCCAAAATTTATGATCAATTCAATGGATACCCACAACTTCCACTCACAGCATCAATGTTCCCTGATACCTCTTATTTTCATAGACTGGATTTGATTACTCAATTTTGGATACATCACCTATTAGTTGACTCATTTGATAGATTCATATTCAACTCATATTTTATTCAAGATCGAGATTATCTATGTTCATAGGTAAATTATATTATTATTTTTGATTTTTGTATTCAAGGATGCTCAGATTTTAACTTTGTCCAATGCACTCTGCATTTCATACAGATTTGTACTCCTCTTGTTCATTTTGACCTATTATATTCAAATGAACTATTATTTTTACATGATGATCGTTTGGTTATATATTCGTGAACATAATTTTATATTCCAAAATCTTCCATTCATTAGGATGATTGGGAATATATGGGGTTCATATTTATATTATGTTAGATGAAAATGTGTGGACTATATACTAGTTTCTTTATGAATCTATATATTAATTGATGTTTCATTTTTTTGTATTGATGATATGTGCCTATTGTTGGTCATAAATTCTAACAAAACCATATAGTCTATTTGGAATATTCATTCAATTATTTCTCATCGTGCAAGGGTCTTGTTCATATTCATGTAATGTGTACTCATTGGACCCCGAACTATGTTCATTCCACGATTGGGGAGTGTCTAGGTATTCAAGATAGTTTACAATAGGAGTCAAAATATTCCACACCTATATGTGCATCAGATTAGTAATGTGTTGGTGAAGCAAAAAATGTGATTCCATCCCCGATGTGTGGTAGTATAAGTGTGTTTGATCCAAAAGTTATAGATGTTTTTAGAATGTTGGAAGAAGATCAATCTAGATCCATAAATTAGGCTACATATAGGGAACAAGGGTGATATAGACTAGATTCTTATAGTCATCTTTCCCCTTCCAATACATACTCTTATGTTGAGGCCTTAAGAGCCAGTCGTGGAACTATGGACACAGTGGGGGGTACTGGTATAGTGTGACTAATATTCAACTATGTTAAGGATGTGGTTATCAAAATGGAAATTGAAAATTTTGAAACAAGTTACCTTGTTATATGAAGGAGTTCCACATGGTTTAGCAAAAATATTGAAAAGAGTTTAGTTCCGTGGAAGATTAGTCCATCAATTCAGCTGGTAAACCATTTTTAGGAAGTAAATTTTGTAGTATTAATATTTGATTAGAAAGTCCCACCACAAGACAAGGGTAATGAAGATGTTCAATGAATCCTAATGGATAAAACTTATGATGGTATCTCAAGATGGTTCTATAATGATAGTGTAGAGTGCCACCATGAAGAGGGAACCACTACTGATAAGAAAGAAGGGGTAAAAATCAATGATTTAGGCTGTTGCATTCTTCTAAAAAATCCTAAAAGATGGATGGACTACTCATGCCTAAATAAACTGATAGAGACATAGTATTTTATTAAATCAAGTACTCAAGAGACATACATTAAGCCTCATGATAATTATATGGACTAGAAGGTGAGTGATATGGAAAAATGTGGAATCCAATTGACTAAAATCATTGAACATGATGATTGAGTTGTGATGGTAGAACTAAGTATGACCTAAGAAATCATTGTGATTGTGGATGAAAAAAACAATGAATGATTTGATCTAATTATGTGTGTGAATATTGAATAGTAGTGTGAGGAATACAAGGATATTCTTAATAGTTTATCATCTGGATCTTATTGTCAACTACAATGAGGAAATAATAGAGGAAGTAATTTTGATTAATGCCTCACAAGAGGATGTAAATAATACGACTGAGTGACACCTACTTATGGATTTATATTAGAATTATAAAAATTAGATCAACTATATGGTTCTTATTATAGTAAGAGGATTCAATGAAGGGAATTTTGAAAAGGACGATTCCATTCAGATGTTGGAAAATATGGAATTTTATTTCATTGTTCGTATAAAATACGTTCTAAATAGAGAGGTAAAAAATATTCATATTAAATTATATAAGGATAATTTATCTAAAAATGTTGAAATATCGAATTAATGGTTTATCCATTTCATTTGTGTTTTGTTGTTTTTTATTTTGTACTTTCACGTGTTCTCACAATTCCCGTAAAATTGGTTTAGATATAACATTCTAATTTTCAGTTAGTCAACTTAATTGAATAGTTTAAAGACATTGGAATAATATTCCGAATGATTAAATCCTTAGGAATATTTTCAATTATTATGTCCATAAGAGCAATTTTTATGATGTTATTAATATCAATAGTCAATATAGAGTATTTTCTATGTTCACAATAATCCATCATAGATCCCTTTATATCAAAATTGTCCCAAAAATTAATGTAACTATTTAGATAATTATTTTTGACTATATACTAAAATCATTTTCAATATTATGTTATGTTAAAATTATTATAGTAACATAATGTAACTATTTAAAATTCTTCCATATACCCTAATACACAACACTATTTTCAGTTATAAAGATAAAATCGCAATGGTCATTAAGTATAAAACTTTTTTTATCTTTCATCTTCTATGAGATTAAAAATACTCCCACTAAACTAATAAGAACAATTTTCCGTTCAAAATATACTTATATGAAATAAATAAAAATTCATTGGTATAAAAACGTTTTTTATTTTTTAGTCTGAATAATGAATAGTTAATAAATTATTTCCATATAATGTATGGTATGTTATTGTTTTTATATAATAAATATAATAAAAGATTTTTTAAAATCATCCACTATTGGAGTTGGAATAACAACCCTTTTTATTGTTTTATAACACTTAATCATGTATAAAAACATTTATCCTCATTTACATTTCATACATATTATGGGATTCAATCATCGTTAACAATGTATATCAAATAACCATATCATATTATTAATAAGAACAAATTATTCATAGGTAAATCTTATTGTCACATTAATAGTAAAATGATTAAAAAAATAACAATGTTTATTCTATTCTAAACAATATTTTATTTCTCCATTGCACATAACAACTTGATGTAGAAACCCCGTGCCTCACCACATGAATGAAATATTTAATATTTTATCACTAATTCTATCATCTCTTTTGAACAGTTGTATATTGACAACACATGTAAAACATATAGTTCATAACATATACAATTTAGAGTAGAAAATTTTAATTATATAACATTAAAAACTAAGTTGTACACTATATAAGATTGATAATAATATTTAATGTATTTGAGAAGCTTTTTGACATAATTTCTTGGTTTTCATTCCTTAAATCACTACCCGATATCATTTATATATCATTAGAGAGCATTGTTAAATCAATGTAACCATTTTAACAGAACTTTTTATATTTTTTACCTATTTAATTTCTGAAAATCATTATATAAATAGATCATGGACCTCACATGTTATAACAAGAAATAAATAACATATTGAGGAGATCAGGAAAATTTTTATTGAACTGATTAATGTTATATTTTATATTAAACAATTAGAACCATAATAGAAATGATTTTTGAATATACTAAATAGATATATCAAAACTAATAGGTGAAAAAACCTCCTAGTGTAATTTACATACCTAATGAAATTGATTGTTTGTGTTGACACTAATGATACCCCAGCACGGGTTCAGTGTTAGAGGGATTTTGAAACCCATTAAAGAGGATTCATTTTTTGTTCCTGATTGGCTATTTTTATGAATTCTATCATGTTGTAAGAATCAATTTTTTATGTTTCTTTGAGAACATTGTTTTTATGGTCACAACCATACTATTAGATACATATAGTGAATCCTTTATATCTTTTCCATAGGAATCTAGTTATATTTGTTGAATGGATTCACTAATCGATTACAATGTATGGGAGTTCTCTAACAAACAGTTTTCGTTCATTCATAGTAATTTTTCATATGTTGTTGTACTATTAAAATAAATTAGAAATGTTGTGTGTTTTTATATAAAATAAATATTTAATGATTATTGTTTATGATAATAATGATTAAATTATCTATAAAATATGATTTTATAATCCATAACTTCCTATGAATGTGTGAATTTCAACAAAAATACCCTCTAAATGAGGATACATTATTCAAGAGATATCTAAAATACACAATAATGGTAAAAAAACATGTATAAATAAAAATTTACTACATAATTCATTATCATAACTCAATAAAAATAAATGTTAGTTTAGAAAAATAATAAAGTCATTATTGTACATTTTTTTCAATTTCATAAATGAATATAATAATATTTTCGGAAATAGATTTTTATTTAAATGAAATATTCTCTAAAAACTCAATATATAATAGTTATATTGTTTAATTAAATTAATAATAATAAATAAAATTTGTATTAAAAAATTTAACTTGTCATGAACATTTATTAACAATACACAAATAAATAATTTTAAACTTTTTATAATTTATTATATAAATATCATAATTATAAAATAAAAAAAGATTATATATTTTCACAAAAACGAATTCTCAATATTATTCCATAACTAGAATTAACCTTGAATATATGATATTTTATTAAATATAAATATTTTATAAAGTAATTTCTATTGTGGATACTTTTTAGATAATCAAACAAAAAAATATTTAATATTATATTAACCATTGATAAAATAATTAATTAAAAAATATTGTATATGGTATGAATAATTTGAAAACATGGAATTTTAAATTTGATCCAATAAAAACTAGACATTGTAAATAAATCATAATTTTAAATTTAAAAATTTTATATTTCAAATTATTTTTCATTTATATATTGTTTTTTAATTATGCTGATAATTTCTATATAAAATATTTATATCATAATTATAAGTCATGGAATATAATTTGAAAATGTATTTCAATGTTGACATATTATATTAAATGGTTTTTTTTAATAAATGTTTCAAAAGAAACATTAATCTAATTAATTAAAATGATTTTCTAAATAATTAAATTATAAACAATTGTATAAACTAAATAAATATCAAATATTTCTTTTTCATGGATATGTAATAATTTATTAATGTATATAAATCAATTAAAATTTTAAATTTAAGTATAAAAATAATTTTTCTATAATCCAAATCTATGATAGGATCATATAATAGGTTATGATTGATCGATCCTATAATGTTGAATTCATTTGATTCTACTATATTATTTTACGATTGATATCCCTATATTGAATTATTATAAGTGGTTTGGATAGGGTTCAACCACTACCATTTCTATTGCATGAATATTACATATCATGGGAAATCGTCACTCATTAAGGATAAATTCCACAAGTATATACAATAATTTATAATTCAAATTGATATCACAACTATGATATGATGGCATATTTTTAACCCTTGAGGTAATGAAACCTTTGAATATAATACCCAAGTGTTTAACGCTATGAATTGTTCAAATAGACTGATTATTACATAGTAGTTATATATAATATCCCATATTATAATTCAAGAATAATATTTTTACAACAAATTCTTAGTTATATTTAATGTTAGAGAAATATATAATAATTATTATTTAAATGAAATATATTTTTGAATGAAATAAAAAATCAAAAAAAACATGATTAGGATCCAATACCAATGAAATGATTATACAGTTTGATTATTATTAATCAAAACCAAATTAACATATAAAATACATAACACCCATTATAACCATGAATTCGAAACCATAATCATTGAATGTGTATTTTAATAATATTACACCATAATAAAATTCCATCAATTTCTTCATTCAATGCTTGGTGGAGATTACCGATGAATAATTATAACGACATAACTCCATGATGTATCTACTACATTTAGCAAATCACCAAAATATATTGTGTATGGTTTTTTAATAATCTATGATATGATTGTATCTGACATTTTAAAGAAGGTGTATGATGAATACTTTAGGATGGGGATTATTTCAGGCATGTATTTATTTGCGGATTACCTAGACACACAAGACTCACAACGTGATCTCCTTTACATAGGCTATGAGGATTTTCTTGGAGATCATATATTTACTCATTTCATTCACAAATGAATGTGTAAATGAATTCAGTAACATCTCATGAAACCCTCTTCCATGAACATTTCCATGAGTTTGTATGATATATGATTTCTATGTGATTGAAATATTATCTAGTTTACATTCGACTATCTTAGATTATACCGAATATAGTAAAATGAATAAATTTATGTAATTAATTGACTTATTGTAAATCTATTCAATAAAACATCACATAGATAATAATATTACATATAATATCTATAAAGAAACATATATCCAGAAAATATAAAATATTAGCCTCTTTAAATTTGTATGGTTTACTCTATTACATAACATATCATAGAGTACAAGAAAATATGGATTTAGAGAATATTCCCTTCAGTTAAATCCTATGTTTTGATATGCCTGATTTCTGTCCATGTATATAAATTTAGATGATGTTTGAGGGAAATATATAGGTATATAACACTTTCTCTATAGTGAACCGATATTGTCGTAGACATGGGAGCACAAACATTAACATAAATGGCCAATCATTCACCTTTAATATAATTTATTGATGGAATAATATTTTAATATATTCCAATTTATGTATATATTAATCTATTTAAATAATGTAAACCCTAAAAATGTTACACACTAATAAAATTGAATAGTGATCATCAACCCCTTCGATTCTTCAATACCTTGAGATGGAATTTCATAACTATTCCCCCATAACCAATGATATTAATATAGTTGATAAACACATAAATTATAACACTTTAAGATATAGTGAATCATTTTAATTTATTTAATCCAATGTGTATCTCATTTTAAACACAAAAATATTTTTAGAATTAATTAAACACAAAAATAGGTTTTTTTATGTCACACAAAATCATGATTTTATCTTGCATTACACAAAATGATGAGTTAAACCAGAAATGACATAAAATTAAAATATTTGTTATTTAATATGATATTTATCACCATTTTATTGTCATAGAAGGTATGAACACCATTAAAAAAATATTAAAATATGTCATAAAAAATTTATATATTTATTTATTTTTTCACCAATTAATTAAAAAACTATATGAATATCCGTGAAATATTTTATATGAAAATCAACTATTATTTTAAATAAAGATATTATTGGATAATAAATTTTACAAAAAATTATTAGAAGAATGTTTTTAATAAAATTTATATATTATATATTTAATAAAATATTCATCATTATTTTTATGTGTTTTCTAGATATGATTTAATATTACATCGAATGTGATACCTTAAAAGTGTAATTTTCTAAAAAGTAATTTCTTCCACAATTTTTGGCGCACTTATCATTAAACTAATTTTGGAGAAATTTATAAAAATAATTTCAATAAATTTTCTTCATTATTGAAATATATAAAATAAATTTAACATATGTATAAATTTCATTATTTTTATAAAAAATTTTATTATTTGAATAATAGTGAAAAAAACAATTTTATATGAAAAATACCTTTTCATTCAATTTATTTATAATGATAAATTATATATTAAAATTTTATAATGTAAATTAATATAAATTATACAAATAATATTAAACCTTAGAACATTATAATCTATTTGAAATTGGATTTCAATATAGAATCTTGGTAAGCTATTAAACATTTTCCCTTCAAATTCCCATTTTCTAATCATATTTGTAGGCCTACTTTGAAATAAATTTTTATGTACTTAATTAAATTTACATGTGAAAAATGGATTCAATATTTTAAATCATTATAATTTATATTATATAATAAATTGAACTTAATTTATGTCCTTATTAAATACAGAATACAGTAAACAGTTTAATTACCATCTTTAAAGTAAAAATGAGTTTATAATCAGTTTGAAATAAATATATTAATGTCAAAATGACATAGAATAATATATTGATTTTATTTTTGGATTAAATTTTTACATTTTGATAATAATTTGTTAAAAATATTTCATTTTCTTGCCACATTTCATTTAATGTTATACATATAAAATGTTAAATAACGAAAAATATAAAAATGGGACCATCATTCAAATTAATATATATAATTTTTTGTGATATGGTAAAATATCATATTTTCAGTTATAAATATTATTTTTAATGATAAATGATATTTTATCATAATAATTTATTTTAATTTTTTTAGAGGTAATAAATACTATAAATTCATTGGAAATTAAATCACAATAATTATTCTCTTAATTACTAAATAAATTAAATTAAACTAAAATATTAAAAGTGAAATAAATTGGATGAATTAATTCAATAAATTATTTTTGTTTATTAATATTTAAGTTAAAACATTTATTATAAATATATTGTAATATTAAACCATTTTAATGATATTTTGTTATTTCAAATTAAATGAGTAATGTAAAAATTGTAATTAATGGTTTTTTATAATAAATGATATTCTATAAAATGTATTAAATTTATTAAAAAATATATATTCTAAATATTTTTATCTAAATGTTAATATATGTCAAATATGTTCAATTAATGGACTAATTTTTCATTTATAATGACTATATTAACACAAATTGTAAGAACTCAATTAAAGAAATTATAGTTAATGTATTATGTTTGTCACATTATATGAGTTAGATTTAAAAATAATATATATCATAAATAATAAGTCAATTTTTTAAATTATAAATTATATTTTTGTTCATTGGTTTCAAATTATATAATAATGAACTTCTTAATTTAATAATAATGGTTATGCTGCATAGGTTTAAAAACAAGTTACCATATTGAAAACTACAAATGGTAAAATTAATGAAACATATATGTCAAGGAAAAAAATATTTTTAGCAAAATTTCCATATTATGTGGTAGTTTTTTCCTAACCATCTCATCCCTCCTCACCATGAATTATAAATGTTGGATCCACAATAGTGAATATTTTTCTCCGAATAGTGAATACTTTTTTGTATTACAAAAAAATGAAAGTCCCCGTTAAATATGAAAGGTTAGTCACCCACCGCTCTTATTAAAAAATTTAATTTCCTTTAAATCAACCAATACTAACACTTATAAATTTTAAAATTCCCTCATTTAATTTTAGGAAATATATTTATGGAAAAATTTCATCCTATAATGTTTTTCCAACAGATAAAAAGAGGGCCCACAAAGAATTTAAAATATTTATAATTTTTTGTTTTTGTTTCATTCATTTACTATAGATGTCAATTCTTATTATATCACACTTATATTCATATATCAATATCTTTAATATACATAATTATTTTTATTTTTGGTTCATAGCCAACAACCATGTTCAATTACATAAAATTTGTTACTAAATCATAATTTGTGGTTATGATTGACTACCACATTGTAATCCAGTGTTGTACAGTTTTGTATTAAGACCTATAACAATATAAAATAAATATTTATTAGTGGATTATATAAAATATTTATTATTTTCATTAAAATTTTTAATTATTTAATCACATATACATTCATGATACAATTTAATGTGAATACAATAATGCCTATTGTGTGTATAGATGACTATAACGTCATGAAGCATTGTGATGAATTCATGGATTAAAAAGATGGTATGATGAATTTTTTTTAATTAACATAGTTTATATATTTGAAATTTTATTTATTATTGAATATTAAAATATCATATATCATCCATTCACTTGATCCAACAACAAAATTGAAACATGTTTCAGGTGTATTTATGCCCTACCATCTCCATGAACGGTGTATTTATTATTATATTTCTAGATTTTTTGGAATTTTATAAGTACATATATATTAATAAAATATGAAATTATTTTCAGGTTTATTATATTTTATATAAAAATAATCAAGTTACTATGATACAAAATATAACAAATTGAAGCATATATGAAAAATAATGAATTAATTACATGAAATGTAATGTTAACAAGGAATTGTAAACAAATACATCATAAAATGATATAAAAATTATACATTATTAGAAATATATGCTTATTTTTAATATATTTATAATAATAATATATTTATTACACAAGAGCTATGAACATGTATAGCTAATGTTAAGATAGAAGGTAATTTATCCCCATCCAACATTTAACATATGTATGACACAAGTAATTTTAAAATTCAATTTATTCTATTTGGTATATATAAATATGATGAATGTATTTTATGATTAATATCCTTAATACTATAGGGATTTAAATAATCATTTTATTATTTATTATTAATGTGGTTTACAGTTTAAAATTTAACAAATTGAATGCGTTTTTATCACTATATTTTATTACTTTGTTACTTAAGTAATGTTATGAAACTATCCTTTTTTGTAAGATGCATATATAATTTTGTTTCTATAAAATATCAAATTAATTATTTTTTTAAAGATTAATTTCTTCTATGAAACACAATAGTTCCTCTCTCAAGGAGTTTTGATAGGTTTAGAACAGTTAATTTTAATAACAAGAAATAAACTAGGGGTTGTTTTGAAAAATGTTTTAATGATAAAAAGTTTAAATTAAAGAGTTTAATACATTGAAAAAAATGGTTGAGGTTTTATAATTATCATTTATGATTTAAATTTCATTTTTACTATACATATTGGATATATCATATTTCATAAAATTTCAAATGGTTAAATGGAATCCTTTGGTTGTAGTTTGTCCAAAACATGATTCCCATCTTTCCTCTTAAAATGATTCACAATGAACCAAACCTTAACACAACCATAATGTTTTCATTATTTGGTTCTAAAGAAAATAAATGTGTACAATTATTACAAAAATATTATTTATGATTCAATGAAATAGGATTCTGGATTTGTTAAACTGGAACTGCCCCGAATTCTTGAGATTAAATCACAACACAATTGTTGTCAAAATTAAAAGCGGATAACTTAGTTAGTCCAACAAAAAATGAATTCATGGTAAAAGTGTGTTAAGATAATACATTTTTGAAATATTTAAAGCACAAATTATGAAATTATAATCGATGATAATGTTTTGGATCTCCCATTAATGTATGTGTAGTTTTCATGAAATTAAAATCCACTACATAGCTCATAATTGAGATAAGTTGGAGGTTTGGGAAGATCATAACATTCATCCATGATTTTCCTTTGAGGATAGTGTTGACTAGAACATATTGGAATATGAGACGACTCATATAGGTCCTGATAAAGGATTATAATTTATTTTTGTTTTAAACTAAAAATGTGGTTCTCAAGGTACAATTTCATTAGAATGTTGAGGGTGGTTTTGAGGCCTTATATTTATTAAATAAAAACATCTCAAGTTATTGGTGTCTAGATAGTTTTATATAACATTTTAAAAAAACCCCTAGGTTTTTTCCCCACCTCATTAACATATTCAAAATTGTGTCTCTTTTTGGAAAACCACAAAACAATATATGGCCAAAATTCAATACCCATCAATTGGCATTGAACAAATTTGGTCCCTAGAAAAAATTATTCAGATGGTTCCCTTAATGGATGAATTATTCTTGGGTTTTTTCATAATAGTTGTACACCAATGTTTTTTGGATAATGTCACCAAATTTTACTATAATAAAACTCATGGATCCACAATAGTTCACATATAGACCCATTGGTGTTCTTGGATGCTTGCACATTTTGGCACATTTATCTTCAACAACATCTGTGAACTTCCAAATAACCTCAACCTATAACAAAATCATCCGAAAATGTTAAATTACTATGTTTAATATATATAAATATTAATATTTGATTAAAATATGAAATATATAAAATATATAAAATATATGGTTATAATAAGAAAAAAGGTCGAAGAAGAGTTGGTTTTGACAATCCCCTGACATAAACAATATTTTTGTGTTTTTATGTTTTTAGGGAGTAAAATTTTCATTAAATAGGTAATCATGGTTATGACAATCCCAAATAGTAATAAAATATATAATCTATGGAATTGATGTTTGGAATAAATCAATTTGGAATATAGAGAAACATAATACTGACATATATTATCATTATATTAATAAATAAATAATCACACAATATGTTTAGGAAGAAAATATGTGTAGATATATTCAGGGAAACACCATTCAAATAAATTAGAAACTCAATGCTTATAATTATTCTCAATGGTTTCAATGCGATTCAACAATTTATATCATCATAAAAAGGATATACATTAAAAAATAACACATTAATGAAAAAGTTAATGCTATTATTTTTCCTATTTATTTAATATCGAAGAGAACATTATATAGGAAAATTATACTTTCTATTCAAAAACACTATGATAATTTGGTCTAAAATTTTAATGATTGAGTGGAAAAAAGATTAGAATATTCTAGGAAAAAGGGGAGGGGATATTAGGATGAGCGAATGACAATATAATTTAGCAATCGAAAATATAGAAAAGAAGAATAAATATGGAAATAATTCCTAAATAATCCATGAATATACCCATACCCCACACATTATGTGTGTATTTCATTCGTTGTAAAAAAATACAATGTGTTAATGAATTAGAAATTCAGGAGGGTGTCATTCATGGGCTGCTTCATAAAGATGGAGTTCTTCCATCGAGGACTCCGTAATGGATTCTGGAAACTAATTATGCCACAAACCATTGATAGTGTTGTATTGATATTGTTTATTTGTCTTAAACCAGAACAAAAAATGGTTAATCATTAGTAATAGTTAGTGGGCCAGACCCATTGGAAGATATATTCCCTTAATGCAACATCATCCTTGCATTCAAAAAGAGTAACTTCTCTCTATCGTGAAATATATGATTAAAGATAATGTGGTCGTTAAAAGCCTTGGTTTCCACCTTAAAAATATAAAACTTCACATATTCATAACATCACATTTACTCTCTCTCCTGAATCAATAGCTTCATTCGATCACATACTCCAAAAATATTATAATTTCATTTTTCTAAATGTCCTAATAGTCTTGGTGATTTATCTCAATTTTAAGGTGATAACCCATTCCAAAACTATCCAATATGTTGTTATGCCAATGGGTGTTTTCAATACAGTATGGTAAGACCAAAATGAATCATCATGTCGAAGACTCCAATATATTCATTTGTATTGATCCATTTTTACAACATTTATTTGACATCTATATTCACCACCTTGGCTTGACCATTAGTCTGTAGGTGATATGTAGTGGACACTTAATATCTAACCCCAAATGAATGAAAATGTGATTACACTGATTCATTGTCGAAATAAGAACCCCTATAACCAATGAAAAAAACATTGTAATCATAACCTTCGTAAAATTTGGGCCCTCATAAGTACCAAAAGTGTCTTGGAATCATATGTTCCCATGGATCATGGATCTAAATATTCTGACACATAATCCACTACCATACAAATTCACATGATTCTAAAGTAATTGGGAAATGGACCCATAATTTGAATTACACAATCATCGAAAATGAAATTAAATATAATGGGATGTTTAATAATTTCATAACTTTTAGAAACATTATAATTTTTTTAATGAAATTACATGATATATAGAAATCACGGTAATCCAAATATAATGTTGGAAAAAATATACCATAATTGTGTACCTTGCGTGTAGTCTATTGGGGACAAAAATGTCCCCCATAATAAAATATTTGGAAAAACGTAAGGATAGATTGAAACAATTTATGGAGAACACATGTCACGACCCGTCCTCGGGGCCCGTGCCGTGACTACCCCAAGCCCGCCTTCCATAGGCCAGGGGCTGGCGACTAGCACCAAGGCGTAAAATCCCAGTAAATAGGGAAGGCATTGCCTTATAAGTAACAACCACACAGAGTCAGCAAGCGGAAAGTAAAGTGCAGAAAAGAAAAAGGGGCCGGAAATACAAGCCCAACTGTAAAGTACAACTGAAAAGTAAAGTACAGCAACTGAAGAAAAGACGGCGGCCTCGTGCCGTCCACTGGCAATCCCACCTGAAGGGTGGGTACAGATAGCCTCCAGGCTCCTCGGGTCCCACGTCCACTCCGAGCACGTCCCGACCAGTGGTCCACCTCCAGGTACCGTCCTGCTCCACGCCCCAACCGTGATCAGCGCTCTCCGTCGTCTGCAACCAACACAACAAGGTGCGGGCATAGCCCGTGCAGGGGTGAGTACAACTACTCAGTAAGGACCCCGAGACCCCCGAAGGTCTCCCGAAATCCACAAAGGATATAGCACAAAAGAAAGATGCAATCACGAAGTAACATCTGACTCGACTTAGGTATATGCCCATACATATACCTAAGTCCCCAATTCTAGCTCTGCTCACGAGCTCAAGAACAACTCAATCCACGAAGGAAAGCAAGACTCAAATCCACAAGGAAAGTAAACAGTAAATCCACAAAGGATAGTTCAACACAATCCACAAAGGAGAGTAAATAGTAAATCCACAAAGGATAGTTCAACACAATCCACAAAGGAGAGTAAATAGTAAATCCACATAGGATAGTTCAACACAATCCACAAAGGAGAGTAAATAGTAAATCCACATAGGATAGTTCAACACAATCCACAAAGGAGAGTAAAATAAGATTCAGCTCAACCAGGTATACTTTTTCAGATGACGTCAAAGATGATCACTGATCCATCTAAGTCGTCGGACCCACGAAGGATCGATAGGTACTAACCCCCGCAGAAGACCCACACAGGATCGGGCTCACACAGAACCTGTAGGCAGTGGCTCACACAGAACCGGTAGGCAGTGGCTCACACAGAACCGGTAGTAGGACCCACACAGGATCGGGCACTGATCCGCGTAGGATCGCTGAGTGCAGTAGTCGACGCAGTCCACTGAGGTCCCTGCACAGTCGTCGCCGCAGTCCACGAAGGATCTCTGCTCTGCCGTCGTCGCAGTCCACGGAGGATCTCTGCTCTGCCGTCGTCGCAGTCCACGGAGGATCTCTGCTCTGCCGTCGTCGCAGTCCACGGAGGATCTCTGCTCTGCCGTCGTCGCAGTCCACGGAGGATCTCTGCTCTGTCGTCGAGGTCACAGCCAGCGCTAGGGTTCCCGCACAAAGCGAGCTCGTTTAGGAGGGTCCGCTCCACGAGCCGAGAGGCTGATACATCGACTGACACGTAGTCCGAAGTTGATGTATCCAAAAGTTCCGTATCGACAACAGGATCTCAACGCGACAGACGGCGCGTCAATCGGACGCCCGGTCTGAGAGTTATTGGCATTTTCGTCCCAGGGGCCCGGTTGGTTTTTAGGGAAAAACCAACCCGACCGTACTCCGCCTGTATCCGATCCTCGGGCGGGGTATGCCAAAAGTACCGTCTCACTTAGAGGAAACTACCACAGCTGGCGGTACGTCGATCGGACGTCCGTAGCTCAAGTTATGAGCGTTTCCGCTCCGAGGGCCCGGTTGGCTTCGTGTACGAACCAACCCGGCCGAACCCAAAGTCTTCCGAAACCTTGAGTATAATATACCGAAACGACCGTCTCGATCCAAGGATCGCGTAGCCGCTGACGGTTCGTCAATCGGAGGTCCCAGGCCCAAGATATGGGCGAAAGACCGAAGAGGGCCCGAAACGGGGGTACTGGGCCCGGGGCGACCCAGCCCGAACCCCCCCTGGGGTCGGCCGAACCGGGTCGGCCCGAACCGGCCCGAACCGGCTCGGCCGGGTCCGGTCCGGCCTGGGCGCGGCCCGTCCGACCGGACCGGCCGGCTCGGTCTTCGGCCGAGCGGCCGAAGAGCCGCCGCCGCGGGGTTGACCCGCGGCTTTGAAGGAGACGCGGCCCCCGCGGGGGGGCCGCCTGTCACGCGGACGCGGCCGGGCCGCCGCGTCCGTCCCGGTTCCGCGAGTCCGCGGAACCGGCCGCCGTTGCCGCCGCGGCTTCAGCCGCGGCGGGCTTCCTCCACAGCGGCGCGCCGGGCGCCGCCGCCTCCGGTCGCCGGCGCCGCCGCGCCGGCCACCCGCGCCGCCGCCGCCTTCCGCGGGCCGCCGGCGATGCTCCGGTGGCCCGATTTCTTTCCCGTCTGCGCCGATGCTCCTCCCGGGGGACGATCTTCACTGCGGAGCCAACAAATTTCCCTTGCCGCACGGTTCGTCGTCGTCCGCCAAATCCGTGCAAAAAGAGAAGATCGGCGGAGGGTTGCCGGGTCTTGTTCGTTAGACCCGCACCCTCCGCGTTAGTCATAAACGTCACCGGGAGGGAAAATCAACAACAATTCTAATTAAATTAAAATTGTCGGAGATTAAGATCTTTACTTAAAAATAATAAACACGGGAAAAAGATAAAACAATCCAGCATCCCTTACCTTATCGTCGTCGTCGGACGAGAGGTCGTCGCGGAATCGCTCGTCGCGGAGGAAGGAGATCGTCGCGTCGTCGCGGTATCCGGCGTCGCGTCGCCAATCTCCGGATCAAGATCAAACGGATTTAATTAGTTTAAATCCGTTGATATTGAAATTAAAAAGGGAGAAGAAAAGATCCGATTCTCACCTTAGTTGCCGAACGAGGATCGGCCGCGGAAGAAGAGGCGTCGCCGAAGAACGTCGCGGGTAGATCTCGTCGACGTCGCAGATCTTGGTGTGCGTCGTCGAATTCCGGTCGCCGGCGTTCTTCGCGTTCTTCGCGTTCTTCGCGTTCTTCGCGTTCTTCGCGTTCTTCGCGGAGAGGGTGGAGGAACGAAGATTCTTTCAAATCCTTTCCAAGGATTTTTGGGTTGGTCTTATTTTATAAACATGCCAACACACGAAACCGGTTAAGAAACGATCCATCAATTCGTTGAATTAATTCAACGAAAGAAACGACCCATTTAATTCACGAAGAAACAGTCCATTTAATTCCCGAAATAAACCGCCCAATTAAATGGTCTGTTAAGAATTAAAGAAAACGCGTCGGTTGACTTTTCAGTTACTTTGACGGGTTTTCGCGGGTGCGTTACTTAGCGAAAGAAACGGCGGGGCTCGTGCGGGTCCCACCGCACAAATATCCTACCAAGGGGGTAGGATATTTCTGGATAGTATCCTATCCAGTTCAACTCAGTTCAAGCCGCCTTTAAGTGACTTTAAGTGGCTTCCAAGCAGTTTAAGTGAAATAAAATAAAGTTGTCGCACAAACTTTATTTTTATTTCTGACTTAAAGCCGAAAAATCTAAAAACCACGTCTGTGCAAACGCAACTCCGGAAGAGGCGTTTCTAAGCACATACCGGCGCTGCGATTTCATCGGTGCCCTCAGAATTCGATTCCGGGCACCGGTTCAAAAGATAGAAAAACCCGCTCGTCCGTTCACTGAACGTACCCGAGCCAAACTTCGGAAATTGATTCCGGGCACACCGGGCCTCGGAATCAGGTGCCGTCTGAAGCTGCGCTCTTGTAAAATTCCAAAGAAAATTAAGAAAAAAATTCCCTTGAAATTTGCGGGTCTTTACATTACTCCCACCTCAGGGCTTTACGTCCCCGTAAAGATACATCAAAAACTAGGGGAACAAATGGGGGTACTGAGCACGCATCTGAGCCTCCCGCTCCCAAGTGCTCTCCTGGAGGTTCCCGTGCTGCCATCTGACGCGCACAAGAGGAATCGACTGCCCACGTAGGACCCGCTCCTGTCGATCCTCGATCTCCACTGGGACCTCCGCAAAAGTCGCCCCATCGTCCACGTCCAGCTCCCCAAAGTCGATGATGTGCGTCGGGTCGTGCACGTATCTCCTCAGCTGAGACACGTGGAAGACGTCGTGCACCCGGTGCAACTGAGGTGGTAGAGCCAGGCGATAATCCACCTCTCCTATCATGCTGAGGACCTGGAAAGGCCCGATGAAGCGTGGAGACAACTTGCCGCCTCGGCCAAATCTCCGTAAACCACGTCGAGGTGAGACACGCAAAAAGACGTGGTCGCCATCCTCGAACTCTAGTGGCCTCCGCCTCCTGTCAGCATATGACTTCTGCCGGCTCTGAGCTGTCCTCATCCTCTCCTGGATGATCTGGACCTTCTCTGTCGTGGCTCGGACCATCTCTGGTCCCACGAGTGCTGACTCCCCAGGGTCTGTCCAGCACAACGGTGATCTGCAGGGCCTGCCGTACAACGCCTCGTATGGTGCCATCCCGATGGTGGAGTGGTAGCTGTTGTTGTACGCGAACTCCACCAAGGGTAGGAGGTCCTCCCAGCTGCGACCAAAGTCGAGAACACATGCACGGAGAATGTCCTCGAGTGTCTGTATGGTCCTCTCCGTCTGACCATCCGTCTGAGGGTGGAAGGCTGTGCTCAGATGGAGCCGCGTCCCGAACGCCTCCTGCAACCCCTTCCAGAGCCGGGAAGTGAAACGAGCATCTCAATCGGAGACGATAGACGATGGCACACCGTGAAGCCGTACGATCTCCTGGACGTAAAGACGTCCCAAGCTCTCTACTGAGCCCTGCTCTCTGATGGGTAAGAAGTGTGCCGACTTGGTGAGTCGGTCGACAATCACCCAAATGGAGTCGTGACCTCTGGAAGTGCGTGGAAGTCCAGTCACGAAGTACATAGATATGTCGTCCCACTTCCACTCCGGGACCTCCAAGGGCTGTACCAAGCCTGCTGGTACCTGATGCTCTGCCTTCACCTGCTGGCAGGTGAGGCATCGTGAAACGAACTCTGCCACAGCTTTCTTCATGCCCGGCCACCAGTGCTGTCGTCTGAGATCCTGGTACATCTTCGCCACTCCGGGATGTACCGCCAAGGGAGAAGTGTGAAACTCTCTCAGCACCTCCTCTCGTAGAGCGACTGGTACGAAGGTACGTCCTCTGAAAAGGATGTCATGCTCTGCTCCAAGGGAGAAACCATCAGGCGCCTGACCTGAGGATATCAGTGCACGCCGGGTCTCACAGTCGGCGTCCTCACGCTGAGCCTCTCTGATCCGCTGTAGAAGTGGAGGAGAGACTGTGAGAGACTGAAGAAAGGCTGCTCCGTCTCTATCCACGAAGGATATCTGCAAGGAGGCTAGCTGCTTCGTCGCCTCCTCAAGTAGCTGAATGCCCGTCCTCCTGCTGAGGGCATCGGCTACCACGTTCCCCTTCCCAGGAGTATAGACTATCTCAAAGTCATAGTCCTGGAGGAACCCAAGACATCTCCGCTGTCTCAGGTTCAGGTCCTTCTGAGAGAAGATATACCTGAGACTCTGGTGGTCAGAAAAGACTGTGAAGCGCTCGCCCATCAGATAGTGCCGCCAAGTCTTCAGAGCGAAGACCACTGCTGCTAACTCCAGGTCATGAGTGGCGTAGTTCTGCTCATGCGGCCTCAACTTACGTGATTCGTAGGCGATCATGGCCCGCTCCTGCATCAGGACGCACCCGAGTCCAGTCCCTGATGCATCGCAGTAAACTACGTACCCAACTCCCTCATCAGGCAACCTCAAGATAGGTGCACTGGTCAATCTCTGTCTCAGCTCCTGGAAGCTCTGCTGACATCTGTCTGACCACACGAAGGGTTTCCCCTTCTTTGTCAAAGCTGAGAGTGGTGCCGCAACTCTGGAGAAGTCTGGCACGAATCTCCGATAGTATCTGGCTAGGCCCAAGAAGCTCCGCACCTCTGTCACGCTCCTGGGTGGCTCCCAAGCTAGCACTGCCTCGATCTTCGCGGGATCCACCGCAACTCCCGCCTCAGAAATGACGTGCCCCAAGAAATGGACCTCACGTAACCAGAACTGGCATTTTGAGAGCTTGCCATAAAGCTGGTGCTCTCGGAGTATGTCTAGCACAACTCGCAGGTGGTAGGCATGCTCCTCCTCAGTCGTCGAGTATACCAAAATGTCGTCAATGAAGACAACGACAAATCGGTCGAGGTATGGCTGGAAGATCCTGTTCATGAGGCTCATGAACACTGCTGGAGCATTGGTTACGCCGAACGGCATAACCAAGAACTCATAATGGCCATACCGACACCTGAAGGCCGTCTTCTGTACGTCCTCGTCTCGAACTCTGAGCTGATGATAGCCTGACCGGAGGTCTATCTTCGAGAACCACCGCGCTCCCTTGAGCTGATCGAAGAGGTCATCAATCCGTGGCAGCGGATACTTGTTCCTCACTGTCACCTGGTTCAGGCGACGATAGTCGACACATAGTCGCAAGCTCCCGTCCGCCTTCTTGGCGAACAAAATCGGGGAAGCCCAGGGTGAAACACTGGGTCGGATAAACCCCTTGCTCTGCAAGTCCTCCAACTGTACCCGCAGCTCTCGAAGCTCGGCGGGGGCCATCCGATATGCTGGAGTAGATATCGGGGCTGTCCCGGGGTACAAGTCGATGTAAAAGTCTACCTCTCTATGAGGAGGTAGCCCTGGAACGTCGTCGGGAAAGACGTCCACGTACTGGTCCACCACTGCAGGAAAAGCCGGACTCCGCACGTCCACTGCTCCTAGGATGAGGCTAGCCAACTGATGAGAGATGGGCTGCACTCTCCTCCGCGGAAGTCCATCCTGTGCTGCAAAGGTTCCCTTCTCGCCGGTGAAGGTAAACCTGCTCCCGTCGGTACGAACACATCGCACCTTGCGCCTAAAACAGTCGATCTGGGCATGAACCGTGGATATCCAATCCATGCCCAAGATGACATCGTAAGGCCTCGACGCCGCTACAAGGAGATCCCAGCCGAAGCTCTCGCCTCCTAGAGTAAGCTCACACTGCCGGCACCAGTGCGTAATCGTCGAGTCTGCTCCCGTAGGAGTCTCTGGCCGTAAGGATCGAGCCAACGGCTCAGTCGGAATCTCCGAGCTCCGAACAAGGGCAGAGGCTATGAAAGAGTGACTCGCTCCTGTGTCTATAAGTACTGCAGCAAGGGTGGAATAGACACAGATCGTACCTCGAATCATCTCTGGCAAGTCGGGGTCGTAGGCCTCCACTGCCTGGAGCTGGGCCTGTCCCTGCCCGCCAGCTCCCTGTGGTCGAGGTGGCCCTCCTGGTGGTGGTGGGGGTAGAGCCTCGAAGCGTCGCCCACCACCCGCTGCTCGGCCAGCTCCTCTGCCTCGTCCGCCTCCTCCCTGCGGACCGCCACGGTCGACCCTCTGCCTCTGCCTGGGTGGCCCCTCCACCGTCTGCTGCTCCTCTGGTCGGCGAGTCGGGCAGTCACGAGCCATGTGACCCTGCCCGCCGCAAGAGTAGCACAGCCTGCCTCTCGAAAGGCTGGCACTCCGCTGTGTGCCCCGCACCGCTGAGCCGGTGTCCTGAGGCCGTCTGCGAGGGGGTCTGGTCTGCCTGGACCCGTGAGTCATCCGTCGGCTACCAGCTGCCGATGACTCAGCTACCTGCCGCCCTGCGCTAGGTCTCGCCGCTGAAGAAGGCTCTGCCAGGAAGCTCTCGATTAGGAGGGCTCGCTCCAGCACTCCCGCCTGGGTCGGAATGCTGAGGGAGATCAGCGACGCCCGAATCTCCTGTCGCAAGCCCTGCTCGAAGGTCCGGGCCCGGAAGAAGGGGTCCCGTACCATGTCGGTCGAGTAGCGAGATAGGTCCGTGAACCTCGCCGCGTACTGAGCGACCGTCATGCTGCCCTGGCGCAGCTGGAGAAGCTCCTGGATGCGCACCGCTCGGAGGGTGGCCGGGACGAACTCAGAGCGGAAGAGGCTCTCGAAGTCCGTCCAGAGCAGGGATGCCTCATCGTGAACCTGGAGCATCAGGCTCCACCATCGTCCTGCCGCCGCCTGCAGGAGGCTCGCTGCGAGAATCACCATGAGATCCGCTGGTGTCCTCACTAGCCTGAAGATCCGTACCACCGCCTCTAGCCAGTCCTCGGCGGCCTGGGGGTTCGCCTCACCGCGAAACCTGGGCGGTCGCTGGCTCTGAAACTCGTGCAGTGCCCTGAGGCGACGTGCATCGTCAGCGTCTGGTACTGGAAGCATCGGTGGCTCGGCGGGTAAAGCTACCGCCGGTGCCACAGATGGCAAAGGGCCCTGCACCGAGGCCTCGTCGCTCGGTGGGCTGCCGTCGCGCCCTACACTCGGAACCCTAGCTGGCCGTCGTCGCGGGGCCATCCTGAGAACAAGAGCACCACAGTCAGAACAGTATACCTGGTGAGCTGGCACAAGTAATCACAAGGAAAACTTGAGACTTTCATAAAGCAGATCAGTATACCCGGTGAGCTGACACAAGTAATCACAAAGAAAACTTGAAACACACACGCAATCAATGTTTTCATGCATTAAGTCGGAAATCAGGAGTCAGGGTCCTGGTGTACGGATACGTCGGCCGCCGCACCAACACTGGGCTCCCTGAACTGATAACCACACTCAATACACTAAACACTATTGCTTCATATAGAAAGGAAGAACGATCAGAGTCTGCGGTAGAACCGACCACCTCTGATACCAATTTGTCACGACCCGTCCTCGGGGCCCATGCCGTGACTACCCCAAGCCCGCCTTCCATAGGCCAGGGGCTGGCGACTAGCGCCAAGGCGTAAAATCCCAGTAAATAGGGAAGGCATTGCCTTATAAGTAACAACCACACAGAGTCAGCAAGCGGAAAGTAAAGTGCAGAAAAGAAAAAGGGGCCGGAAATACAAGCCCAACTGTAAAGTACAACTGAAAAGTAAAGTACAACAACTGAAGAAAAGACGGCGGCCTCGTGCCGTCCACTGGCAATCCCACCTGAAGGGTGGGTACAGATAGCCTCCAGGCTCCTCGGGTCCCACGTCCACTCCGAGCACGTCCCGACCAGTGGTCCACCTCCAGGTACCGTCCTGCTCCACGCCCCAACCGTGATCAGCGCTGTCCGTCGTCTGCAACCAACACAACAAGGTGCGGGCATAGCCCGTGCAGGGGTGAGTACAACTACTCAGTAAGGACCCCGAGACCCCCGAAGGTCTCCCGAAATCCACAAAGGATATAGCACAAAAGAAAGATGCAATCACGAAGTAACATCTGACTCGACTTAGGTATATGCCCATACATATACCTAAGTCCCCAATTCTAGCTCTGCTCACGAGCTCAAGAACAACTCAATCCACGAAGGAAAGCAAGACTCAAATCCACAAGGAGAGTAAACAGTAAATCCACAAAGGATAGTTCAACACAATCCACAAAGGAGAGTAAATAGTAAATCCACAAAGGATAGTTCAACACAATCCACAAAGGAGAGTAAATAGTAAATCCACATAGGATAGTTCAACACAATCCACAAAGGAGAGTAAATAGTAAATCCACATAGGATAGTTCAACACAATCCACAAAGGAGAGTAAAATAAGATTCAGCTCAACCAGGTATACTTTTTCAGATGACGTCAAAGATGATCACTGATCCATCTAAGTCGTCGGACCCACGACGGATCGATAGGTACTAACCCCCGCAGAAGACCCACACAGGATCGGGCTCACACAGAACCTGTAGGCAGTGGCTCACACAGAACCGGTAGGCAGTGGCTCACACAGAACCGGTAGTAGGACCCACACAGGATCGGGCACTGATCCGCGTAGGATCGCTGAGTGCAGTAGTCGACGCAGTCCACTGAGGTCCCTGCACAGTCGTCGCCGCAGTCCACGAAGGATCTCTGCTCTGCCGTCGTCGCAGTCCACGGAGGATCTCTGCTCTGCCGTCGTCGCAGTCCACAGAGGATCTCTGCTCTGCCGTCGTCGCAGTCCACGGAGGATCTCTGCTCTGCCGTCGTCGCAGTCCACGGAGGATCTCTGCTCTGTCGTCGAGGTCACAGCCAGCGCTAGGGTTCCCGCACAAAGCGAGCTCGTTTAGGAGGGTCCGCTCCACGAGCCGAGAGGCTGATACATCGACTGACACGTAGTCCGAAGTTGATGTATCCAAAAGTTCTGTATCGAAAACAGGATCTCAACGCGACAGACGGCGCGTCAATCGGACGCGCGGTCTGAGAGTTATTGGCATTTTCGTCCCAGGGGCCCGGTTGGTTTTTAGGGAAAAACCAACCCGACCGTACTCCGCCTGTATCCGATCCTCGGGCGGGGTATGCCAAAAGTTCCGTCTCACTTAGAGGAAACTACCACAGCTGACGGTACGTCGATCGGACGTCCGTAGCTCAAGTTATGCGCGTTTCCGCTCCGAGGGCCCGGTTGGCTTCGTGTACGAACCAACCCGGCCGAACCCAAAGTCTTCCGAAACCTTGAGTATAATATACCGAAACGACCGTCTCGATCCAAGGATCGCGTAGCCGCTGACGTTTCGTCAATCGGAGGTCCCAGGCCCAAGATATGGGCGAAAGACCGAAGAGGGCCCGAAATGGGGGTACTGGGCCCGGGGCGACCCGGCCCGAACCCCCCCCATGGGGTCGGCCGAACCGGGTCGGCCCGAACCGGGCCGACCCGAACCGGCCCGAACCGGCTCGGCCGGGTCCGGTCCGGCCTGGGCGCGGCCCGGCCGACCGGACCGGCCGGCTCGGTCTTCGGCCGAGCGGCCGAAGAGCCGCCGCCGCGGGGCTGACCCGCGGCTTTGAAGGAGACGCGGCCCCCGCGGGGGGGCCGCCTGTCACGCGGACGCGGCCGGGCCGCCGCGTCCGTCCCGGTTCCGCGCGGCCGCGGAACCGGCCGCCGTTGCCGCTGTGGCTTCAGCCGCGGCGGGCTTCCTCCACGGCGGCGCGCCGGGCGCCGCCGCCTCCGGTCGCCGGCGCCGCCGCGCCGGCGACCCGCGCCGCCGCCGCCTTCCGCGGGCCGCCGGAGATGCTCCGGTGGCCTGATTTCTTTCCAGTCTGCGCCGATGCTCCTCCCGGGGGACGATCTTCACTGCGGAGCCAACAAATTGCCCTTGCCGCACGGTTCGTCGTCGTCCGCCAAATCCGTGCAAAAAGAGAAGATCGGCGGAGGGTTGCCGGGTCTTGTTCGTTAGACCCGCACCCTCCGCGTTAGTCATAAACGTCACCGGGAGGGAAAATCAACAACAATTTTAATTAAATTAAAATTGTCGGAGATTAAGTTCTTTACTTAAAAAGAATAAACACGGGAAAAAGATAAAACAATCCAGCATCCCTTACCTTATCGTCGTCGTCGGACGAGAGGTCGTCGCGGAATCGCTCGTCGCGGAGGAAGGAGATCGTCGCGTCGTCGCGGTATCCGGCGTCGCGTCGGCAATCTCCGGATCAAGATCAAACGGATTTAATTAGTTTAAATCCGTTGATATTGAAATTAAAAAGGGAGAAGAAAAGATCCGATTCTCACCTTAGTTGCCGAACGAGGATCGGCCGCGGAAGAAGAGGCGTCGCCGAAGAACGTCGCGGGTAGATCTCGTCGACGTCGCAGATCTTGGTGTGCGTCGTCGAATTCCGGTCGCCGGCGTTCTTCGCGTTCTTCGCGTTCTTCGCGTTCTTCGCGTTCTTCGCGTTCTTCGCGGAGAGGGTGGAGGAACGAAGATTCTTTCAAATCCTTTCCAAGGATTTTTGGGTTGGTCTTATTTTATAAACATGCCAACACACGAAACCGGTTAAGAAACGATCCATCAATTCGTTGAATTAATTCAACGAAAGAAACGACCCATTTAATTCATGAAGAAACAGTCCATTTAATTCACGAAATAAACCGCCCAATTAAATGGTCTGTTAAGAATTAAAGAAAACGCGTCGGTTGACTTTTCAGTTACTTTGACGGGTTTTCGCGGGTGCGTTACTTAGCGAAAGAAACGGCGGGGCTCGTGCGGGTCCCACCGCACAAATATCCTACCAAGGGGGTAGGATATTTCTGGATAGTATCCTATCCAGTTCAACTCAGTTCAAGCCGCCTTTAAGTGACTTTAAGTGGCTTCCAAGCAGTTTAAGTGAAATAAAATAAAGTTGTCGCACAAACTTTATTTTTATTTCTGACTTAAAGCCGCAAAATCTAAAAACCACGTCTGTGCAAACGCAACTCCGGAAGAGGCGTTTCTCAGCAAATACCGACGCTGCGATTTCATCGGTGCCCTCAGAATTCGATTCCGGGCACCGGTTCAAAAGATAGAAAAACCCGCTCGTCCGTTCACTGAACGTACCCGAGCCAAACTTCGGAAATTGATTCCGGGCACACCGGGCCTCGGAATCAGGTGCCGTCTGAAGCTGCGCTCTTGTAAAATTCCAAAGAAAATTAAGAAAAAAATTTCCTTGAAATTTGCGGGTCTTTACAACACAATTCTAATAAACATGATCAGTAGATGCGTGCCTAATTTAGGGTTTATAAAAAATGTACCAACGAGATTATTTTTTAAGATGGTCCCCAAGGGATTAATTTAAATTAGTAGGAATGAAATATTCAACTAAAAAATTACGATTTAAGAAATCCTATTAAAAATATATTAAATGAAGTACAATTTATCATTTGTAAAAATTTTATTTAAGGGAATATATGTTGATTATTCAACATATGAGGATGGGAGCATCATACCTATTTGGTGAGACACGATTTTTTTCATTTTATCCCTAATATATGGGTATAATTTATAATGTATGAGAATTCAGTGAATGAGAAATGGTTTGAAGTCCAGTTTTATAATGAGATTCCATAGGGCTTCATGGTCTAAGATCATAATAAATATTGGCCCATAAATTATAAAATATATTTATCCAATGAAATCACAATGGAAAGGAATTAGTTCTTAGTTTTGGTTTAATTTTATTTAGTTTGGTTTATTATTCTTGAGGAATACTCAGTGACATATTGAGCTCGTTCAACCAATTGTGATAATATTTCCCCAACTACATAGTATGATTCATCACACATGTAGTCAAATGGTAAATACCACTATGGTTGTATGATTTCCTAGGGTTATGTGACACCCAATTTCAAGTTTTTAGTATCATTCTATCAATTTTTATCTATATCAAATGATTTTTCTTTTTAGAGTTACATGGATAGGCTTGTAATATTACTTAAGTAACAAATCAAATGATTTTATAATCTAGTATGACCTAATAAATACAATAAATCATTTTTTATGGGAAATTATAGGGAATAAATGACATCTACTTTTTCTTAGTATAATTGTATATAATCCCTAGAAATTAAATTCCCAAAAACAATAAATTATCTCTCAATGAAATGGAATTTCTCATAATTTAATTAAATATTTGTTGAAGAACAGTGATAATGGATATAACTGAGATTACACAATCATTCATCAAGAGTGGGTCAATAAATAGTTGAATTATCGAAGAATACATCAATGATAGTTTTCAGGTCATATGAATAAACCAGAAACCATGAATCATTTGAATGTACACAGAGCATTTCATAGTCTTTATTGAATCATCTTATAATAAAATATTCCAACGGTTCAAGTGAAGGACGTTTTTTTACTGATCCTCGTGGGAAATTTGGATCATAATGTATCCATAATATCTCCATGATAACATTAATATGACCTCCTTACTAGAATCTATATTATATAATCAATGAATATAAATGGTAAATGGTCTTTCCTATGGTGATTTTATTGTCAATGATAGTATATGAGACACATCGACTATTTAACTCACATGTTGGAACAAATTCATTGTTTATTTTTATTTTTACATTGTGATATTTTTTTGGAACGATATATACTTGATTGACCCATTAGATATCAACAATGTTGTAAATGATTAGAGCAGTAATTAATGGGGTTTACGTCCTATTAAAAACATCAAGGTGGTTTGGGATCAGTCGAGATTGTTCATGCCTCACTGGTTTTCCACCATTATTTAAAATTATACGATTTCTAAAAATTAATAGGAGATTACCAAGAATATCTTTAATTTTATTTCACCAAGTTTAATTAATTAGTTTAAATAAATTATTAAAGAGATTGAAAAATATATAATAACATGAATATTATTTTCATTCGTAAGAAATGAATAAATTGAATCTAGAGGTACTTTGTTAACCTCTAATTAAGGTGTATTTAGGATTGATTGGAGTTTATCTGAATGTGTGAGGTTAATGATCTCATCTAACTACTCAATGGATACCACTTCATGTAAGTAATAGGCATTTAAATATGTATTATTATCATCGATGGTCATGGGATCATAAAATATCAGAAAATAAAAAATTAATAAACATGAATGAGATTTTTTTGTAAAATAGTACAACAACATATGGGTGATTAATGACACTGTGGTTTAATCCTGTATAAAACAAAAAATTGGTATCATATAAAAATAATAAGTTCATTCTGGGGATTGGAGTGCATAAATGGAATTACATAAAAGGGAATAATGCATTTCTAATTTTTTCTTCATGGAATAATGGATTTTAAATTCGAATATGTCACCACCAAACTCTAAAGACAATATAACATTATGGACATTAACTGTGGTTTTGGTAGTTTCCAAGAAATTCATCTGCAATATATTTTTGGTGTTTCTATTCATCATATGATCTTCCATTTAATGCATATAAAAATAAACTGAAAAATTATAAATCTTCACACTTAAAAAATCCCATGAAAAACACCAGTGTGGATTCTGTACTCCAGTTTTCATATTGAACAACATTTATATTAGGCTTAAATTACACTGCATCAATTAAAGATAAAAAACAATGGGGAATCAAAACTATAGAAGATCCCATAATAAAGAAAATATTTGGAAAGTAAATACTAACATATGGTGTATGAGATCAAAAATATTCCAGAATCAATGAATTTTTGGGATGTTGTAGATATATCATTGCTGAGATGTCAAATAATAGTCCCACATTATCATCACAAGAATTACTCATTTTATATTTAAGCATCTCTTACTGATTGTGTATATTGGAATTTTTATTAATACATAATTCATGAGGATTTAAACTTGCACTTATTTATTATTTCCATGATTTATTTATCATGTTCAGTTTATTTTTGGATTCATGACTACGTGTCCCATTTGGGATATAGACAATGAATGTTTGGATTTGGAGGCTCATTGATAGATACCCTCATTCCATTGGTGGTATTTTAATCAGCAAAAGTATTTTACATAGTTGGGTAATATTAGAAGGTTGGAAGAAAAGTTTCCTCAAGAAGGGATTACACAATTAAGGGGTCATTTAATTTTATGTCTGATTTCCACTATAGTGGGAGATGTTACTGACAGTTGTGGAAAACCTAGGATTGAATAGGGGATAAGAATGTATTTTTCCAATCCCATTACTTAGTAATTACCCTACCAAGGTGGATAACTCTCCAAATTAGTGTTTCTGGTCATTCATGGTTCTTTGGGTTGTTTAATGGGATTTGAGATTATTGGAAGCCATTTTATAATCATGTATTCAATGATATTATATTGTTTTATATGGGTGGTTTGTAATTTTTTTAATGTGGATGGGTATTTTTTGGTTGTGGTTGTAGTAGATGTCTACTCTTATCTATATGGAACCATTATTATTGAGATTGGATTTAATATACCACTTATGAAAGGCATATTTGTATTTCCACACAGGGTTATATGAACTGTATGATTCTTTCCTAGTGGGTTTCATATAAGGGGTCCTAAATGTATTTCCTCGTAACTCCCTTATGTTTATCTAATTTCATAATATTTGTTTATAATAATGGGTGTCAATAAAATGGATACTTCAATGAATGGAGGAGGATATTTTGTATTACCTTATAAAATATGGGGGTTTGTAGAATTGTACCAACTCTTCAATAATCATGTCCACCTTCTTCTCAAACTCCAAACTATTTGTAGCGTGGAATCCTCGAATTGGTTCAATAGACAATAAAACAATGTATTTTGTGTTCTGATACATGTTATCATTGAGGGTTTACATAAATATTGTGGTTTTTTAACTAGTTCTACCCCGATTGCAACATCAGTCATATTTCATTCAATAACAATTACACAAATATAAAATTATTATAATAAATGTATATCAATTATTTGGTTGTGTGGGAAAATTTGAAAAAAATCATTTTATAACATTATAAATATACATTAATAGTTTCCCATGGATATTGTCATATCCTGAATGATTTTTTTCATAATATTATAAGTCGATAGTCAGGGAAATGTTTTTCATGGAAAAGGAAAATCATGTCTTCCAATCAAATAATTTCGGCATTAACATAATATAACATATCATTTGTAGTATCGTATTTTGAAATATGGTATCCCTTTATATTTTCCTATTATTTTTCAACACTATTAGTTTTTAATTTTTCATACAAGGTGTTAAATTAAATTATGTTCTTATGTTGATCTTCTTCATATATTCTATTGAATATTTGAAATAATTTAATTTAAACAGATTTCAGTTCTAAATAAAATGGTTAGGAAAGTAATTGAATGTTTTGTGGATGATTTATAAATCATGTGATATTATTTATTTTAATTTCAGATTATTTTCACCATATAATTCTCAAATTTTTTTAAGTTTTTTTTGGAATAAGAGGATGGAATGAGATGAGTTTTTGAGTTTTGTATATTCTCTTTTAAAAGGATCTTTGTTGTGTCACAGTGTCGCTCATATATCACACAATCAAGTTCTAGTTATAAAAGTTAAAAATATACCTTATTAGAATGTTTAATCCTTATACCCAAAAAATTAAATAAATTAGAATCCGAAAATATATATATAGAAAGAGTTTAAAAACTGATTCTCCAAATTTATCAAAATCCTATTAAAAATTCACTAAAAACCAAAGAGCTCCTTGTAAATTGTTCTAAAATTTGATAATGTTATCTTGAAAAAAAACTGTTTCTGTTTGTAATGTTTATATATAGTGTAGGTAAAACCCTTGATCCTCTACCATGAGGAATTTATAGGTTTATATTGTTTGATTTTAATATTAATTACTAATTAGTAGTTATTTTTAGAAAATGTTTTAATTATAAATTGACATAACTAAAGAGTATATTAGTTGAAAAAAAAACATGGAGGATTTATTATTATTAGAGAATGAGTTAATTTTATAGTAACTAAAAAATAATTATAGTTCATTGTTCTAAAAATTTTCAATTATATAATGGAATCATCTAGTTACGGGTTATCAAGATCTAGATTTCTATCTTTCCACCTAATAAGTTGGGCAATGAGCCAACCATTAAAGGAAAAATATATTTTCATTTAAATGGATATCAAGAATATAATAATGATAAGGAAGAATAATTATATCATACGTATGGGTGAGAGAAATGGGAGTCTTGTGTTTTTAAATTAGAATAACCAAATACTCCCAATTTAAATTGCAACCCAATAATTGTTGAAATGAAAAATGTTTCAAGTAGTTTTACTAAATAAATGAATTCATAAAAGATGGGTTTTATGATAATACAAAATTGAAATATTTAAAATTAAAATTTTATAACACTATTGGAGAAACATTTTCTATAACTCTATCCAATGTATTTTTAGCACCCTTGAAATGATTTCTCCCTGATTATCTCTCTATCGAGAGATGGTGGTGGTGCGGGTGGAACTTTTCCATCATCCATGATTCCACTATGGTGATATGGGTCACAATAAGTTATTTTCTTAGGAGAGAATTCGTTTAGTTAATTGAAATGGAACATAATTTCTCTGGTTTCAATCATATGAATGGGGTTCCCATGGACCCCTTTTATATGCAATAACTAATGAGGTTTTGAGCATCCATATTTCTAGAAACCACATGATCTATGGACTTGGGAGGGTAGATAACCTTATCTCATGATAGAGATAACTAAATGACTCTTTCCACACAAATTTATTCTCTCTATTAAAATTATTTCTATATTTATAAAACAAAATCCCTAGTTATGAATGAAATACAAAACCCCTCATTTTACATTAAGAAAATTTAGTTTCATGGTCATTTTTTTTATGGGCCCCTTAATGTACGAATTTGGATTGTGTATATTCATATGATTCGTATACCTATGTATATTAGATAATCTCACAAAATATAGTATCAATTGAACAAATTTATAATTTTTTGTTTCCATTTGAGTCAACTGGTGTTCAATGAATATTTCACATTTGGAACATTTTTTGTCAACTTCATCTTCCATCATCCAAATAACCTCTACCTAAAAAATAAATCATCCAATAATGTGAAATCATTTTGTAACATTTATTAATAAAATATTTTTAACAATAAAATTTTATATTTCTGATAAAATTATTAATTTCTGATAAAAAGTTTGTTTAACAGAGTGATATAAGGGTGAAAATGAATAGTGAATCTTTATATGATCTATATACTGAACATTTGAGATGTTATATAATAAATATAACTATTTTATTGATATATGAAATATTAATTTATTTTATTTATTTAGGATGATTATTATTCAATTTTACCAAGGTTGTAACAACTTTATGTTACGATCTCATCATTCATTAAGACTATTTGTGAGTATGCATCCAAGGATGAAATCATATGATCTATCCCTCATGATGATCAATAATTTTTTTATTTTATACTTAAATAATTAGAATATTATTTCCCTTCATTTCGTTATATTTATTTTTTCAAGAGTTCAAAATAATATTTTTTTAAAATATTATGATTTCTATTGAAAATTCCATTAATAAAAAACCAGATTTTCTAAAAATGTAATCAATTTTTTTTAACATTTGTTAACTTATTAATTTAATAATATTGTAAATACTATAGATCAATTGGTAAATAATAAATTTAATATTCATTTCATTTAAAAGTAATATTTTGATTCTACAAATATTGTGAAAAGAATTTTTATTATAATGCATGAATTTATTTTCTCATTGCCATGACCATTATTTATTTGAAGATGTATTTTTCATTTTTCATTGATATATTCAATGAAATAGATTTTGCACATTTTTTCAAATTTTTTTTAATGAGGGAATTATATTTTCATAAATAACTGGTTAATATTTTATAACACGTCATTTATTCATTGTCATTGTTATTTTGAAATATATGTATTTTAAAAAATATGTTTTAAAACCTGATTTTTTATGTGATGATATATTCCTCATGAAATGTTCCAAATAATATTTTAAATCTATTTTCATGTAATATGACATTAATTTATTAAAACTATTCATTAATGGTGATATTAACCATGTATTCTACACTTATTATTTAATTAAATTATTTATTACAAAAAAAATTGTTTTTGAAATTTCACTCTATTCAGTGGGATATACCGTAATATAATTATTATGAATCTAACATATTTATCATTGGTTGTACAATGATGACATGATTAATTTATTATGACACATGTATTGTTTATATTGGTTATTATATGAATATATTTTGTTCGTAATCCATTTCATTTCATGAGTTATGATATGGTAATTATATTATTTTTTTATGGAACACGTATGTATCATTTTCATTATGTGATAGTTATCAGGTTATAACCATTAATGAGGGTGACATTATAACCAAATATAGTTGATAAAATATATCAAAATATTTGATGTACCTATGTCTCCACTAAAATGAATTGGGGAATGAAATATCTCAAGAGTTTGGAATGACCAAAATGGTGACTGAACATGGCTTAATTAGACAATGATGAAATTGTAGTGAACACATTCTAGGGAGAAAAGGAATAAATGTGGAGTGACCCTGATTTAATTAGTAATGTTTTTTTATTATGATTGTCTTAGGAGTGAACCTTGACTATTATTCTGGTTTGGGATGTGAACCCATTCCATTCTAATGAAGTGTTTCAATTGAGTTTAGTTATGTGTCATGACCAGGAGGTGGTGTGGACCATATAGTTCCATTATATATTATGGTGGTTAACCTTGAATATTAAGGAAATATTGTTTATAGTTTTGTTTTTTTTCACAATTTCTATGTTTTATGTTAGGGTTCTCGCTAAATTTATTTAATTTAATTGTGAATCATGTATAATAAACATGTAATTATTATTCAATGATTCAATTTAATGATATTTGATATAAATTGCACTCTTTTAAAATGTCATAATCATGCAATAATACCCTTATTATTATGTTATACTTATATATATATCTATATATATAATTTTACCTTTGTTGGGAATTTGGGATCGCCCATTAATATTTTTCCTTTCCCTTGTTTATGTGAAATGGTTAATGTAGGGTATTCTTAAGAATTATACTAGTGGGGAATATAGCTATGGGATACACTACAGATAATTCATGAATTTATTTTATTGTGTTCTATATATCTATATTCTCTAGAATATTATGACCCTTTGGAACGAGTTTTTTTAGTGTATTTAATATTCATATAAAAGATGGTAATATTTATGTCCGGCTGTCTTCGGTCTCTAGAGATGGTATGAAATGAATTTTTTATTTATCCCTTGGAATCAAATATATGAATACTATACTAGGAACCCTGGGGATACTTTGAAGGATATGTCTATAGATATATTTTAGGATTTGTATAAGGGTAGTTCAATTTATAAGAAAACGACATGGAATTTTGGTAAATGGAAGAGTGTTTGGTTTCCCAGAAATTACATCCATTTTTGGATAATAAAATGCATGTTATTCTTCCACATATATACATTGGGTTAAAAACACTGAGTACTTCATATTATGCTAGACATGATCTAGAACTAATGAATGATAGTGAAAATTTCTTCACACCTGGTTTAAAAATCAAAATGGTTTGGTTAATAAATTAAAAATACCTTTGTGAACCATCATGAATCATTTAAAAATAAAATGATGATCAATGAGATATTATAAATCTATTATGTCATGATTTATAAATGATATAAGTTTTTTTTCATATCATGTGGTTTTAAAATTATAATACTTATCATAACCCTATTATTTTTTGTTTATGAATATGGTGGAATCCAAAAGAAATAGGGTTAACATTGAATTGGATGGACAATATTTTGACGAAATGCCTAATGGGATGACAATTTTAGTGTTATAAGTTACATTATGCATTATATGTTTTCATGAAAAATGGTAAATAGTATATAACATAACCAAATCCCAGAATCATGAAATATGTTATATAATGGTTTTTCTGATTTTTTGGGTGATGGAACCCATGGAGGAATTATCATTAAATTTCATATGTGTCGAAAATGTGTGAAGAAACACCCATGCGAATTTCATAGAGATAAAAGAAGATATTCTGATGATTGAAAAATAGTAAACAATTAATGTAACTTGAAATGGTAAATGAAATGTTCAGTTAATGTAATTGATGATAATAACCATATCTATAAGATATCATCAACTCTTGAATGCTATAAAGTTATAATGTTTGTTTATTATACACATTTGTTTCTTTAGAGGAAATTATGTGTTTAAATTATTATTATTTTATTAATAGTTATATTTTTTGATTATTAAGATACTAAACAAAATTTGGAATGTAATTAGGTATTAATGAATTATATTATTAATCGTGGTTATTTGTTGAGAAAAAATTATACAGAATAAAGTATTTATGTCTTGACGTTCAGTGATTGTTTTATTTGAATCCGGAAATATATAAAGATTGTTTATTATAAGTTTTTCGTTATTTATATAAAATAATAGGTTTATTGAATACGATGGACTACAAATTCAATTTAATGTAAAGGTGGTATTGGGATTATGGGAACATATCCCTTAATATATTTCCGATGTTGAGAAAATGGTGCTTAATTATGATAAATAAATAATGGATATGGATAAATTAAATTGGCTAGTATTGATGACCTTAGTACTGATAAATGATTATTTGAAAAAGATAATTACTTTATCACTAATGGATTTTACAATAGTATTACATATATTTAATATATTTAAAAACATGTTGTTTTAAAAAAGAAGTTGGAGGAAATATTTTTTTCAATGTGGATCTATGTTAATTAAGGTTATTAACATGTTTAATGATAAAACATGATGAAGGTATTCACATGTTAAGTATGTGATATTCAATATATACTCTATGATATTCATGATCATATTGATATATTCATGTGGAGATATTAGGTGACATTCTTTAAAGATTTTTTATTTTTTGATTTTTATAATGAAAACCATTTATTTTTGAGTTTTTTATCTTTTGTCGTGGTTTTATAGATCAATGTATTACATAACCTAATGATGATTTATACATATATGATAATAAGTTCTATCAATTTTTATGTGAATATATATATATATTATTAATTAATTATGATTTTATTTATAGATATTAAATTTTGATAGTCCACCAGGAATAAAAAATTATCCTTTACATCATTGAGTGAATGATTATATGTAAATTGATCAAGGAATGACCAGAGTGTGAGATTATTATTACCAAATGTATTGATATTGAGTAAGTATATATTCTAAGGAATAATATTCAACATTTAGAAAATGATATTGAATTAAAAAATTTCTATGCTATCATCATTGTGGATGATATCATGGATCTTTTCAAACAACTTTAGTTTATTGTGATATGGTCTTTATGATTATCTGAGTCCCCCACTTTCTAATAATCAATATAAATAATCACTCTCTATAATTATTTTCACATTTCTTATATATACATATATTCACCTCCCATATTTTTTCTCCCCTATGGAAACCAAATTATGAGTTACTATGTGATACCATTATGTCTCCAACATCCCCTTTTCAAATTATTTTATTTATTTAGCTGAATAATGATGAATTATATAATGCAATATTTAAATGATGATCTTTTGATATCCATGATGAATTTTAATGTTGAGATTCATTATAAGGGGCATAATATGTAACACTAGGATCATTTTTGAAATTTAATTCAAATTAATTCAATATTAAAAATATGTTATGTTTCATATAAAATAGATTTTTTATTGTTCTAAACGTAAGAATATTCATTCCTTTTTTCACACATAATCTCTTATTTTTGTTTTGTTACAAAGAACATCATGTTTAAAAGATATGTGATATACAATTAAAATATCAGTATTTAATATCATAGTTAACACATAGTTGTTAGAATGGTAGTTATGAATAGTATTATATGAATAATTATAATATTTTTTACACTTGAATATATAATAAATTTTTTGATTATCATTTTTTTTAAAATGAAAATGAAAATTATTTTTAAATAAATGAAATATTTTTCTAAAAGATTGTATAATTATAAATATTCCTCAAAAAAACATGCTTCCTCCTCACACATCTGAGATTATTTTTAAATTAAGAAATTATAATAAAATATATTTATTTTTTAAAAACAGATTTCGTATTTGGATTGATAATAATATATATTATATAAGATGTTAAACTTCTTTTTTTACTATGATTAATACTAATATTAGTGAAAAAGTTAATTTCCATTGTTAATGTACAAATAAATTTTTAATAGGGTTAATCAAAAAATTTGTGATTAAAAATGACACACAATATTGTACAAATTTTATTTTATGATATTTTTAAGACCATAAAAAATTAAATAATAAAAAATATATCAATTTTTTCACTTTCCATTGATTATCTCCAGTATAATATTTTAAATGAATAAAACTAAAGAATAATGAATCTCCCTTGATTTTAATATCCATAAATATCTTGGATATTTCAGAACATCATATGATTGGCAATATAAATTACTGTTAAATATAAATGATTTATTTTTATCAATATTTTTTATTTATATTTTTTAGATGAAATGATTACGTTAAATTCATATAAAATAAAAAAACAATAATTAATTTAATAATAATAAAATAAAAAATTTATATTAATTATATTAATATGAATAAAATTGAATAAAATAGAATAAAATATTGTATCACATTGAATTTTAGATAAATATATTACATTACATAAGAGTAATAACAATATATTTAAATTACATCATCTTAATGATATTTTATAAATTAAAATTAATGAATAATGTCAACATTACCAATAACATTATTTTATAATAAATGAAATTTCATTAAAATAATTTATATTATGAAAAGTTATATATTTTTGGAATTTAATTGTAAATGTTAATTAATTTCATATTTTTTCATTTAATGGACCAATTTTTTATTTTTAATTAATATAGGAACCCATAAATTGTAAATATATCATAGTGTAGTTAAGGATAAAGTGGCATCCTTCAAATTTCATGCACTTTGAAAAATTATGTTAAGATACACATATTTTTTAAATTGGATAAAATATATGTTAGATTTAAATCCTTGGTATAAAATTATATAACAACCCTAACATCAATTTTTCCATAAATGATAAATTACCATGGTTATAAAACTAGTAACTCTAGCGAAAAACACCAAATTATAAAAGGATGGAAATATATTATTTAGGGAAAAAATGTTAAAACCGGAGATTATTTGTTTGGTGGAGTTTTGACTCAATAATATTATCACTAAATATATTTAAATAAAAATTTGGGAGAAAATTTATTTTAAATTTACCACCAAATAGATAATTCTTTTGTGTATTTATAGAAATCACACTGCTCCTCACATTAAAAGAGAACTCAGTTTACTCACTTATTAAAAAATTTAAATCCAATTTGATCAACCAAATCCTACCCATATCACCTCCAAATTTATTTTTTATTGTTTTATTTTCCTTATTATTAGTATAAATCAATCCTAGGATGTATTTTGTGCAATCCTATGATGGATACCCGAAAAAAATGTAATGTTCATCAATGGGCATTATTTGTTTTGTTTATTCTTCCACCACGTCAATTAATTGTATATCAAGAATATATAATATCACAAGTATATTCCACATACTAATATGTTTTTTATTTATGGTAATTACCTAAAAAAATATCAAATTCATTCCAATGTGTTACAAAATCATCGTTCATGTGTGCGAAGTACTACCATCTTGTAAACTGATATTGTTAATATTTTGAATAAAAACTATCATGGTATGAAATAATGATGGATTTAATTTTTATATATTAAAATTACTTATGTTAATATTATGATAATTTAATTATAATATCATATATAACTTCATTATATCTATTTTTTAAATATAATAAAGTCACTCAAATGTACGTCAAACTACCACTTCAAGAAGCAATGTGATTCATTCTTGTTATATATGGAAGATATTATAGATGGGTTTAATAAAAATAGGCAATATTTACATTATAAAAAATTTAAATTAATGATAATATATCTTTTTACATTATTTAATTTAATATTAAATTGAAATGTAAATTGTCTACATGTGTAAGTACTGGATACTGTCACCAGGAATAGTTCATTTCATTTTCTATAACTAAATTTTATGGACTAGTATAAATACATATATTCTATATATAATATATATTTATATATATCATGGTAATCATTTTTGATATGATGGAACTGTGAAAAAATTATGTGGACCCAATATATAGAAAATAAAAAAATGTATAAATAATAATGTTGTTTTTACTTAAAATGGACATTTAACTAGAAATTGTTTATAAATGTGTAATTAAATCTCCAAAAAAATATATGGTATAAAATATATATTTATTATTCCATATAAATTATATATAAATTTAATATTTATAATAAATGAGTATTTAACATGTGTGCTTCATGTCAAGATTGTTGGTAATGGTTTCTCGTTTCACTATTTTCTTCAATGAGACTCAGTGCATATTTATTGGATATTTTTTATGTGGTGTAATATAATACCCAGGAATGTTATTTTTAATTATTCTCCATAATATTATGGGTATTTACAAATCAATTTATGTATCTATATTTCAAGGTTATTTTTGTTCAAAAGTTAGAAAAATGATAAGGGATTGTTTTTTTGTCTCAATTTTATTTTTTTGGGAGATGATTTTTGTTATGAACATATCATATTCTAATAGATCAATATATTTCCCATTTTTTATTTATATCATGAAAATTCTAGTTTTATTTATATTTTAAATTTATTTATATTTTATTCTATTATGGTTCTTATGATTAAATAATACAAAGGTGGTCACAGTTTTAATTTATAATAAAATACTTTGTTGTCATTTTTTATGTGTGTACATCCAATGATAAAATTTTATGATCTATATCTCAAAAAAAATTATAAATATGTTATTCCACGAAAATTTATTTTTTCCTTCTACAGTCCTCATAATATATTCTCACTATTTAAAAATAATATTTAATAAAGCATATTTTTGGTTGAAGATACTTTTCATCCAAAACATGTTTTCTAACTATATTTTCAAAACACCTTTTTAATATTTTATAATTATTTATGAAAAAAACATTTACACATTTATAATCATTTAAAAAAATAAATGGAATCATTATTTTATTTTCGAAAATAATTCACATTTGGATTTTGCAGAATTTTTAAAAGGAATCATTGGGAAGGTCATGAATGAAATTTATTCATATCAATATCATTATTTTCATTGATTATTGTTTTATAATATTTCAATTCATATAAATCTATAAAAATTATTTTCAATTTAATATGACATATTATGATATACCATATTCTTAACTATAAATATGATCCATGTATATGATTCCTAGGTTCATAGAAATTGTTTATTTTGGGAAAATTATATGAATATTTTCACTTTTTTTTAATTTATTAATCGATATAGAACCAATAAAACCCACATCATTTTCATAGGTTATGATATGAATAAATGATGATATTAGTATGAAAAATATATCTTTTGAACGTATTTTGATATGATTAAATGATAATTAATCTCATTTCATATCATGGTATATGATATGAATAATGTTTTATGATATTCTGCCACAAATATTTATGATTGTAATCATGTGATGAATGTTACATTATAACCATGGATGGTGGATAACTTATATTCATGGATAGTGTTTAAATTATTACTAAAAATGGTTGGGACATATATATTACTTAATTCATTGTGTAATGATTTATTTCTAATGATATACATAGGTCTTGGGTAGGGATTGAACATAATTCAATAAGACTAGGATGGAATGTGTAGTTAACCTAGTTTTGTAATAATATGATAGAACAGGTAGTGAAAACTTTTTAATAAGGGAATTTTTTTCTATGATGATATTAGGAGTGTACCTTAACTACTAATATTTTTTGGAGAGCAACCCCATTACACTATAAGGGAAGTGATACCATTGGGTATGGTGTTTTGTATCACCTAAGAAGTTTAGGAACCCACAGATTTCCCTTATAATCTCTTTAATTTTTCCTTGACTGTAATGGAAACTATTTTATATCATTATGTGTATATCAAAAAATCAAACTCTTATGACAATTTTATAATCTCATGGCTCATCTTATTTTATTTTCTTATGATTCATGTCTTGCAATCTATCAATATTTTTGTAATGATTCATTATTATGATATTTGATATGCAAGGTATGATTTTAAATGGTTATTGTAATATCACCATACAATTATTCCAATTTTCTATTTACATATCTCAATTGTTTACCCATTCTGATCATATAAGATCCTCCACTCTTATTTTTTTTATTTCCATATGATTTAATGAATATTTTATGAATGGATTGTTTGTGAAGATTAATAAAGGGATAAATCTTTATGAGAGTCATTGAATATCATTCTTGAATTATGGGGATTGTGCTTCAAGTTTCCAAATGTAATAAAATATTATTTAAATATTCCATGAGTTTTTTTAATGTGTTGATAATTCATAAAAAGGATTTAATATCTATGTATGATATGACAATGTCAACCTATATTGGACAGTAATATTTCAATGGGTGTTAAGGCTTATAGATATTTTGTAAAATGTAGGGGACCTATGTGGAATGATGAGTATGTTATACATATTGAGAAAAAATTATTATTATATATCATTTATATTAAATCATGATAAATTTAAATTTATAATTGTGATAAATTTATGGTTTTGTATATTCTATATCTATGTATAAATTATATCTGAATCTCCAAGATTTCAAGAGTTAATTTTGATAATTTTACATTTAAGGGTTTTTGAAGTCACAGTGAATGACACCGAATAAAATATGTTTCAGCTTCTAATTTAATTAAAACATTAAAATAGATATATTAGATGAATATTTCACTGATATAAATAATTATAGTACCATATTTGACTAATGTTAGATGATTATTTGAGGAAAACTATTCAAATTTAATATTAATACTACATTACTATTGATATGTTTTTATTATACTAAATTCTAGTATTCACATGGAGATTTTGTGTAGAGGTTATTATTATAAGGGATCCTCATTTTTTTAATACATTCTCCCAAACATTGATTTCAATGATATAATAGGCAATGAAACCATTCTTCACAATGTAGAGCTTTATGCTGTATGGATGAAGGACTTGTTAGAAATATAGTTGATATAAGAGTAGATCAAATTCATCATTTCATAGTACTAATAAGGTTTTAATGGAAGTTATATGTGTGGAAGAAGAATCATCTGATGGTGATAATCAATTATGTTCTTATTAAATAAATAGTATCATTTGGAATAAATTTATGTTAAACCAACTACGTTTGGATAAATATAAAGTGTTCATATGAATTATAGTTGTTGTTAAAAATATCCCTTAATGTGGTTTTTGTTTTCTCATATGGAACATCACAAATTGGTTTAATTTAGAATATTTTTATTTAGTAATACAATTTCATATATTTTGTTATGTTCGTAAGTCATTGGAGTTTAATATCAATTATGTGTATTGTTTTATACTATTATCACTATTGATATTTTAAAACACTAACAATTTACATTATAGAGAGAAATAATTATATGTTTGTTTTAAAAAATTAATTCACACATACTTGATAGTTCTATATTGGGATGAGAATAACTTATCCAATGTGGCATAAAATTTCCAAATAATTGAAGTTAGAAATACTTAGTAAAATAACATTAAATATGTTAATAATGATTCAACATACTAGATTTATAACATATGACCATGTATCAATCATATAAATTTATTAAGTATATATCCTTTGACACTCAATGTAGCATGGTTGGAATGTAAAACATTTTTCATTATTTTTCAATCACTACATCCCTTTTATTTTCTTTTTTACAGTTTTTATGTCCCCCAATATCAAATAAATTCAAATTTATTGAATTATTTACCTTCACTTAGATATTAGATGATTCAAGGGTTTCTTTTGTAGCCATTTAGAATCACTCCATATTCTAGTTGGTTACCATTTATTTTTGATGATTAATGGGATTGATTAGGGTGTAGTGGACCTAACCCATAAGGAGTTATCTGAAAAATGGTTAATCCCATTACATATGCAATTAATGTGGGATCTAAAAATTATTTTTGTTATTTTCCATGTATTAAGCCGATCAGTCTATTGGATGATTCAAAATTTAAATGAATATAAATAATAATAATTAAATATATTAATAAAAATTTATTAATGAATATTTAACATATAAGACTAAAAATTTATGACATAAATGTTAATTTCAATATATTTATATTCCTCACATACTTGATATATATATCCATGAAAATTATAATATAATTTTAAAAAAATTAATAATAAAGTAGAATAGGTTATCTATTACATGATGGATGATCTACATATATTGATGTTAGTTTGAATAAGGAAAATTTATTTTTTTTCCCATGGCTATTTGAATACATTTAAAATATGGGACATTATTTTCTCGTACATCCATTCATGAAAATACAACAAGATGGGTTTGACTCACCACCCTAATGCCAACTTTACGACCACATTTTTTGGTTTGTGTTAAATCACTATCACTATTTTATCAGCTAGACCGTAGTCCATGGATGTATGGTTTCTACTTTATGATGGACTATATGAATATCGCATTGGACTAGTAGTGGTTCTTCATCGACTATTAATTTATTCTTACTAGTCATTCATGAAGGGTATGATTCACATCCCATCAACTATTTGTACTGATGGTAAGATATAATACATGATTCTCATGGTTAACATTAGAATAATAAAATTTTAACATGAATAAAAAAATGAAAAAATTGAATAAAAATATTCATATCAATATAAACATGTATCATCAAAAAATTGTAAAAATATATTTCTTAATAATAGTTTCATTAATTTTAATTAATGAAAATATATTAAAACATTATAATATATAAAATAAATATTATGATTAAAATACTATTGAATATGTTAATAAAAATATATTAATAAGATTTATATTACATTTTAATATATTAATAGAAAATAAATATCAACCCAAATTTAGTAGAGAATTTATATATTGTTATTATTATTATTTAATATTATGTATACCAATTATATAGATTCAAATTTATTATTTTTTTAGTAAATCTCTATGGTCTGGTTCTCGGGGGTCCTAATTGGTTTTTAATTATTTTACAATATATATATATATTCAATATAACAATTAAGACTATTAAATTTTATTCATTTTTTTAATATTATAATGAAAATATAAAATAATATTCATTTAGTAGTTAAAAAAATGTTCCTAGAAAATATATTAAGTCCTAAATTTCATGAAACAATTGAATGTTAATAATAATTCTATAAAATATTGAAAAAATATATTTTCCAGGCTATTATTATATCAATGAACTATTAAAAAAAAATTATATAATTTTATGATTACACATATCATGTTATTTTCTCCCCCCTCTATATGATAATTTAATATTTTGATACCTACATACTTTATTTTTTTGAGAATAATATTTTTCAATTTCTAGTTTACATTAATTATAAATTTGAAAATAATTTTTTTTGGAAATCAACCAATTCTATAGTTAAATTTTCCCTATATTAAATGATTTGAAAAATTCATTATTTTTTTATTTGAACGAGAGTGTTCTCTTTTCTTCAAAAATTTAATACATTTTAGTGACAATAGTAATCAATTTTTCTATTTTTAATATTCATTTTAATTCTTATTTAATTTTTATTACTATTTAACAGAGTGAAACAAATCATAACCCTTATTTCAAAAATCCATCTCTCAACCAAACTTTTTTCTGTTGTCATGGAACAAATTTAAGGGGTATATTTACATTAAAAATTCTTAGTAGATGAATTTAAAGCAGTTTAATGTTGGAATTCAATATGAATCATCCCTAATGAAAAATTGTATTAGTAAAGAATAAAATTTTAGCTCTATAAAATTTTATAACATAAAATTTTCTTTTTATAATATATTTATATATTACACATAATAGTCAAAAAAAATGTGAATATGAAATTTTTTAAAAATCATCCTATAATAAATTAAATTTTTATTTCGTGTTTTCTATATATAGTAAACGATTATAAAACATATATTTGTTAAATTATTATTAACTAAATTTTTAGTAATTCATTCTTGTGAATTAATTTCTAGTAGATACCTTACTCACACATTAATCAATTAGAATTAAATAATCTTAATGTTAAAATTAGGAAAATAATCTATTTGATATTCAAATCATGCTTCTTTAGTCATTATATATATAATATTTATTTTATATATATATCACATAATCTTTTAGATTATCAAATATTATATATATGTTCAATATTAAAATTATGTTCACAGTATATCCATATTTCTATTAATGATTTTAAGGGAATGAATAAAAATGAAGGTAAAATGCTCTACTCTTGTAGTCTGATTCCATTAAGTTGGTACTAGTGGCTTTAGTCAATTCCATATAATATTAGTATCAAATTCACTATAGTTTTATTACTAATGGATAATGTATTAATGGATTTATTATTTAGAGAGTAAATAAATATATGAAAATGATTATTAAAATTTCATAAACTTTTGATTTCTCACTTGTAACACATGATTATGAGACCTCAACCAAACTAAATTTTCTTCCATTATTATTATAAACTTTTTAATCCGACCGATTAAATATACATCCAAGTAATTATATAAGAATTTAATATTCATTATAATTTGATTACTTTATTATGGAAATAATTTTGTTGTTTCATATGACAAATATTTTTTAATTGTGAATGGAAAAAAACCATAATGATATGAAACTCCCAGAAAAAAATAAATATAGAGTAAAAACATAAAAACTTATATAATTTCTTTTATAATGATTTATAAATACATCATAATTATAAATTATTATTCCTTTTTCTATATGTATTGGAAAATAAATTTTTAACATATTAGTATTTCATCAATATCATTTCGTTGTGTAATCTCTTTTCTCTTCGACAAATCAAATAATACATTAGACCATCTACTATCAAATATTATTTTTCTCAATGTTTATTTGTAAATAAAATTAAATTACAGAATTATTATTTATGGATTCCTTTGTAATTTTTTAAAATATCCCTTCTATAATTGTTGAATACATCTTCCATTTTTTAGTTTAGTGTTTTCTATAATTCCTACTAGTTTTCTCTATAATCTATTTAATATAACAATTTTTTATATCATATTACCTAAAATATTGTGGGTGATATATTGTTCTTTTTTTTAAATAACAATTATTTAGTAATAAATTAGATAAATTTATTTTTCTTAACGTGTACTAAATTTTATGTAGGATAACCACAGGTATACCATATCTAGAAAACATATTTTTCCTGGTAATTTAGAAAAATATAGATTAATCCCTATTTGAGAGAGAAATTTCTACAATAATCATTGATATGTAATTAACATACTATATAATAGCCTCACAATTTCGTTAAATTCATCAATAATTCATAGGTAAAAGCCAACTGATACTGACAAACATCATACAATCACAAAATAATATTATTGAGCTATGTATCAAATAATAAGAACCTTACCATTATGAAATTATGTTACTCGATTAGAAATCATATATCTAATTAAAATTCATTCAAAAAAAATAATGTGCAATTTTTTTAATTTTTCATTAGTTTTGTTATTTAGAATCATTGTATGACAATTAATAAATTCTCAATCCAATCGTAAAATTATTTTTCATTATCAAAAAATAAATCAATAAAAAAATATTACATTTTTCTTACATATCAGAAGATATGGTGATCCTACATATCACATGGTTTCAGAAGACCCATATAAACATTACGGCATTAACATATTTGAAAAATACTAAAGATTCATAAAAACATGTCATTATTTAACCAATAATGGATATAGAAATATTTTTGTTTCTAATGATTCTATTGTGGAAATTATATAACTACTTTATTTACAACACAATTAAAATTTTATGTTTTAGTGGAATAAAATTAATTCTTTTCTAGTGGCACATTTTGTCCAAAGCATTTTTTTACACTCTATTTTTTGAATTTCCTTATTGGGATATGATAACGTTTCTCACTACTTATCAAAGTCCATCATAATTTTTGAGTAAAATTTATTTAGGTATAATTAATAAATAATGATATTTTGGTAAATAATTCTAGGTTTAACTATAATAATAACATATTCATCATCAAACACATTAATTATTTTGTTAAAACTACATTTATCCTTATACAAAGTGGTTGATATCTTTTTCCCTCGAAATATTTACATATTCTAGGTGAATGTATTATTCAATTGAAGTCACTAATAGACTATGAAGTAATTTATTTTTCAACATTATTTTTAATATTAAGAGGATATAATGTCTAATAACAAAAAGATGATCTAGAAAAGAACATAGTAAGCTGATCCAATATTAAACAATCTACGGAAATAAAAACACACTATAGAGTTTATAACAGGTTAGATACATCTAGTATCAAAATCATTTTAAAAGACAATGGATATTTAAAATACAGTATTTGTACCACTATTGGTGAGTAGTGGAAATGTATAATTTCTCTATGCAGAGACACTCTATTAGTATTATGTCATTATTATATAGTGGTTATACTATAATAAAATATGGAAATACCCCAACACTAAATAGGGATTCGTGTTTCCACCAGTTAGAAAATGATGTTAAAAAGAAACTAATTCTTTATTATTGGATAACCCATGAAATTAGGGAAACAATGGTACCACCACTGGATGGATGGGATAAATTATAGGATAAATACATAGATTATTTTTATTACTAAACATTATTACGTAACTATTTTAGGACATTTAAGGTATTTTTGTTGTGTATGAATACAAACATTGTGGAACTACACCACCATTAGAGGGACATCATAAGGGTGTATAATTAATGTCATTTGATAATTTTAATTTTAAACTCAAAACTAATTGATAGTTGTGGTAAGGGTAAAAAATCTATATGAATGATAATTCTGCACAGATAAGAAAGTAAAATAAAACTAAAAAATTATAATATTGAAAAATTGTTATATATATAATAATAAAAATATTTTTTATGAACAATAAATCATTATAATTATATGATGATTTTATGAAATGGAATTATTAATAAAAATGAATGACAACATTGAGGTAGTGATTAAATAGCTCTAAAACCATGGTATTTACAAATTATTTGTCAAAACTATATTAATTCATTGCTGAAAATGTAACAAATTCAATAGTTAATAAAATAAATCCTACCCAGTATAAAAAATATAAAATATTTTTTTGATGAATGCATCTAACCATCACATACAAAATTTATTCAACTACAATAGTTAGTGATGTTGATAATATTATATATAGTTACGTAAATTAAAATACATGATAAACAAAAAAAATCTTATTTTGCAACTTATTATTTTAGTCAGTAAATTTTTTGAGATTTCACAGTACAATGTGTTCAAATTAGGATAAAAATTTAAATGAAATATAAGGAATTAGTAAAGGATGTCTTCCCTTGATAATCCACTCCAGATCGAGATTTTTCTCTATCCTTCTTCGCATAATTTATCATCTGTAAAACAATTCTCAAAGAAAAAAATGATTTTTGGTCCCCTTCTAAATAAAATGAATTATTATTCATTTAAATATAAGTATAATTCCATTATATTCCATAATTAATCTATCTACCAAATTAGGGTTGTTTGAAAGTCCTACATTGGAATCTATATTTCTTCTATTAATTTTCATGTTTCATTAATATTCACCTACCAATAAATTTTTTCCGAGACATGCACCCAACTAGGTATTCACATTAACACCCTTTAATTTTCTATTAAATGTCATATAACAATGTGTTGAGTAACGATATTGTAACCACGAATCCACAGATTACTAACCTTCCATAAATTATCTACTAACATTAAATAATTAGATTAGAATCTAAAATTCTAGTTAATTACATTGAAATTCTTATATGATCTTGGATTTTTACCAATGTCAAATTTAATAATCAAATACACATTTTTAGAAATATAATTGGTTAATTTATTATGATCCATGTCTGGTTATTATTTTATATGTTGAAATAAAAATTTCAACCCCATTAATTTTTAAAAATACCTAATTATAGAGTCATCTTCTTTGGATTTCATATGATTAAAACCATGTGAATGTGTGTCATCCTCGATGTGTTCTACTCATATTACTCTCATCATTGGTATAATAATCCCTGGGGAATATTGGAGATCATATTGGATGAATGAAACATCAATTATAATGTTCTAACATCTAGAAATATTGAATCCCTATCATGTATATATATATGTAAAAAATAAAAATAGTGATCAAACTTATTAATGATCATTGTTAAGTACAATCATGAATCCACAATTCTAAATATTTATTATATTATTTGGGAAGCGATTTTTCATCACCAATGGATGAGACATTTTTTCCATACTCATTTAAAATCCAATAATATCGAAAATGAAACTTCATTATAATTCAACATCTTTTTCATCCATTTATGTTTACAATCCCAGAAACCTATGAAATAATATTATACATATTCAATATCAATTATTCTACTCATATTTCAGCCAAAAAACAATGTTTCATATTGATGTAAAAATCGTTGGACCATAAATGATTAATATATTTGAACATAATATTGTTTTAGTTCATCAAACAAAAAATTATCAGGTTCAAAAAAATATTTTAAATCATTAATCCACCTAAACGTATTCTCATTGAGTTGTGGATTTATTTCATATTCAAAACTGAAAATATTTTTTGAACACTGATTTAGGTGACTCCATTCATTGTTAATACACACTTTACTACATTATTTCTTAATCATATTTCAGAATGAGGATTATTGAGATCACGTTGTAGGTTTGAATTGGATTAGTATTGGATATTGGTCCCTTCAATAACATTCCTGATGCCTATAATTGTTGAAATAAATTATATTTTGAGGAATAATCAAGAGATTCTCTTACATAAAAATTGAAAAACAATATTATGAGGTTAGTGGTGTGTTATAGAATACATTAAATGGAGGTGATTTCTTCTTCATTTGAATGGGAATAGATAGAAACATCTAATATATGTGGTTTAAACTATATTATGATTATGAAGAGTTAAAATTATATTACCTGAACACTAAAATATATTATGGGAATTTTGAAAGTTAACTGACCATCCAACTTCAACCAATAGAAAATATTTTATGATGTTATTTCTAAATTCATCTTATGAATATCATTTTATGAAAATCATATTTCAAACATTATTACAATAATTTATCAAATAAGAACATTAATTATTCTATGAAATTATCTTAAATTAGTAAATTTCAAAAAATATAATGTTTTGTTACACATGACATTAAATTATAAATATATTGAATTTATAATCATTTACAAAATAAAATCCCAATAAATTAAATTAAAAAACATATTTTCATTGAAATTATTATGATTGAACACTCAAATGGTATAAAAAATTATTTCAACAATATTTACATAAAATTATAGAATGATTTTTTTAAATAAACTGACACACCAAAATAAAACAATAAATACTAAAAAAAATTAAATAAATTTATTTAACATAATATATATTAAAATAAAATAAATATGGATAGATAATTATGAACTGAAAAACATAACTTATTATGAGAATATTTAATAATTTATAATTCCATTATAAGATCACTAACATTTAAATATTAACAATATAAATATACGTTAGTCAGATAATATAATAAAAACAAAGTGAATTTATTTTTAAAAATTGTAACACTTGAAGGACACATAAAATTCAAAAAAAAATTTGACATTTCTTGTTCTCTATATATATTTAGTCAACTATAGTGAAAAATAATAAATATCACGATTGATTTACAAAAAATCCCCAAAGAAATTGTCTTCAATAAGATCTCCCCCATTAACACTCTAATGTTAGAATATAGATTTAACTATTAAAATTATATGGTTTCAATGAAAAATTGTTTTCCAAATTATAAAAATTACTAAAAATAGAATCTTTTTTGAATAATTAATCTCATTTATATTTAATCCAAATAGAATATCCATTATTATATTTACCCCTATGTGAAATGACAAACCTAATTAATTATGTATTAATAAATATAATTGAATGGATTAGTGAGAATAAAAATAAATAGAATGAATTATTTAAACATCAATCAACAAAAATAATTAATAAAATGGTCCAATTTAGATTATGATCATTATTTCGTAGCATATGTTGAAGTATATCTTATGATACTAACTCAAATATAAATGATCAAGGAAATGTTAATTTTATACCTTTCATCTATTTTTTAAACAATAAAACATTCTTTCATGTGGGAAATAATGTAATGTTCTATGTAAAAAATATTACTCCATAATAATGGAATATAACAATAAATATAATGAAAGAATTTCACATATATAAAATAAAAATATATTTTCTAAACCCCACAAATAAAAAATATTTGTTAATTTATATGTGTACAACACTGAATTAAACATAATATTACGATACACAAATCCTACACATAATACCCAAAATATTCTCTATTATTGTATCTAAATGTCATAGAAACATCTGTACAACTTGTTTCTAAACTAGTTATAATAATTTAATCATTTTATAACCTGATTAAGGGGTTATAATTTAGTTCAAAACACTTTGTTTAATAATATAAAAAGAGTTCATTAATTATAATTTAAAATATACATAATTTTTTTCCTATAAGGAAAATATCTTGAATTTTACATTAAGTAGAATATACTTCAATATCAACATTAACAATATAAAAGATCTTCTTAGTGAATATAAAACTAAAATATATTATGGTTGATCATAAAAAATTTACTATATCCACAGAGGATTTAAAAATAAGAGTATAAATTGTTTCCAATGACAAATAATATATCAAAGACTAACACCCATATAATATAATATGATTTATAAATTTAAAAATCTAATATTATTTGGAATATTCCCCCAATACTTATTTTCTAATGAGTGTATATTGTAAAAATATATCACTATCAATGAAATAAAAAAAATTTATTTAAAATTCATATATTTTGGAGAGGAATGAAAAATTGAATCCCTTGATGGTGAATATTTAATAACATAATATCATTATAACACTCCCCTTTCTACAATTAGTAATGATCTCTAGTCAATATTTTTTATCTCATACAATATGTCTTGATGAACATGATATTGGGAAATGTATTGTTTGAGAATAAAAATAATATGATATGATTTTTTGAGATATTTATTTCAATTAACATTATGAAATAATTACATTTTGACTACCGATAATATCATTAATTCCACTCATTGTGTTAAAATGTTTTATCAATGAGGCACATGAAAAATGGTATTAATCATCCATCGAATATAATTTATGTAATTGAATACTAGGTAGAAAAATGAGAAATATTACTATTATTACAAAAGGGAAAATAATAAAATAACCATTGGACACCCATCCTATACTTGTAAATTTATACAAATCATCTACAATCATTATATTTTTAATCTCAAATAAATTAATGGAAGGAAAAATCATTTTATATCATCTATAATATTAGATAATTACATTAAAATTCCCAAGTATAGACAGTTTCTCTTATCATTATATCTCAATAGTATAATTTAATAGCACTATATAAAGGGTGAATATTTTATAAAACATATATTTATGAAACGTAAGATAAAATAAATGTATTTAACTAAATATACGATTCTTATGAAAATCCATAAACTATTGATTTTGAATGATGATTTGATGAATATATTTATTTCATTCATTATATATCATATAAATTGAATCATTCATTTTTTAAAACTCAACTTGAAAACTCAATTCAAGAAATATTATTTCTTCATCATTTCGATAATTTAAAATCTAGGAATTCTTAAAAAACAAGTTGGGTGCCAACTCCATAGTAATGTGACTTGATATCCCAAAAATAATTCTATATAAGAACATTCATATGTGAATTTCAGAATATTGTTTTGGCCCATAATGCCTCATCATGATTCAGAAAACAATATTTTATTGAATGTAAAATAGTTTTCTTTTAAATATATTTCAGCTCCTTGTATTTTATTTTAGATTTTCTACTTGATTTTCGATAGTAAATAGTTATATTGTTTTATACATTTTTATTATTCCATTAATGTTATATACAAAAAATTCATAAAGTGTGTTACATTATATAACATAAAGGAATTAAACTCCACAAATTTGGATTATATATTCTTCTAAATAAATATGATCCAAAATTAACATTGTTATTTTGGAGATCCAATGTTTAACATTGTTATGAAATATTGTAAATAACAACCGACATATACCCATTTCCATAAGAAAATAAAAATGGTTACATTTATTATAATCACTACTAAAGAAATTAAAATTTCAAAAATCCATTTTTTAATATATATTATTTCTGGTGAATATTTCTTTACATTTTTCACATATTACGAAAAAAATAAACTCCATTAATCCATAAAAGTTGCATTCCATGTGAATAATGCACATAATCATTTTGAGATGTATTATACCCTTCATGATGGACATTGTATGGTGAATAATATAACATTATGGAATGTAAATCCAATATTTTTTAGGAACACACCTTCTAATATTACATTATTCAAAGCTCCTAAACAACCATTGGTAATCCTAAAAAAATATTTTTTTCTATGAAATAAATTTCTTCTTTTTGGTTATATAAATTATTATATAATGACCCCTAAATACAAAATATTTTTAAATTTTCCTTTTTATGATTCATTTTTGAAAAAAATAGCATCAAATATTCTTTATTATAAAGGATGAAATACTCTTTCTGTAATAATAAATTTTTTTCCCTTATATCCTCGAAAAATTAATTGTGACTACATTTTCCAATCATTTATTATTATTGACCACTAAATAAAATCAATGAAAAAGCTTAACCATCTAATCAATTTATGATTATCCACCTTTAGGAAATAAATTATAATAGTATTGGATGATCAACATATAGTATTAAATTATTCGGAATAATTTATGGAACTAATTCAATGGAGTAATAAATATTAAATAACACGTTCATAGTATAGTAGAAATTACATTGGTAAATATTTAGAAAAAATTTCCACAGTACACTATAAACAACTTTCTCTCATTCCTATAAACAAAAATAGCTATAATAGACACATCACTAGCATGACATGTGAATTTAAATAGAATTTATATTAGGTGAAGCGATAATTGGTGAAGACCTGAGTTTCAAGTTACGAATATTGATGGATTCATGAAATTATTTCATAAAAAAGAATGATGTATCATTATATATGAATGAAAATTTTTCATATAGTTTTCATTAAAATCATTTATGACTCTCTAGTAAAATATGATAGGTAAAAAATAATTAAAATTAACAAAAGGTGTTAGCTTTCGTTCAACCTCTATAATATGATTAGAAACTTAGATACTCATCCTGTAAACTCTATTTCCAATTAAAATTCCATCGGTATGTAATAACATACATTTCTCTCAGTTAGAAACATGATTTATCTATAAAATTATATCCCAAATAATTTTTACAATATTCACACAACACAATAATATACTCCAAAAATAGTTAAATTTCAAAAATTAAAACTGAAAATTATTTATCAATCATGGTTGAAAAAATAGAAGCTGTGAATCTTCAAATGATCGATAGTGAACCCGAAAATCCCAAAGGGGTTTTTTTGGTATGAAAATTTCCCACGTGGGTATGATAATGTGGTATTTTCCTGATCCACTATTGCGTTAAAAATTATATTTAACCTATTTAACCATCTATTATAAAAAAACAGTTACTGACTTGTCACACAATAATTTAATCCAAGAATCAAAATATAAAGTGGCATTTTAATGTTTCATATGTTTAATGTTATCTCTTAGACATACCAACACATAGATACTTTTTATCTAGAATTATTTCATTTCTATAATTCATAATAATAGTGAAACCTCTATTATTAGGACAACATAGGTAAGGATAAAAAAATCTTATCTATGATTGTATATATTATTAATGTATCCACAATATTGTTTTCATTCTATATTATAACCTGTTTCAGGTTTAGATTTAATCTTATAAATATGTTCCCCATTTGTTATTATGTTCTATATAGATACCATACATATAAATTGAAATACAAATCCATTATATATCTGAAATGGTCGATTGTTTTATAATTGAAAAAAATAGGTAACTACATTTACCCTTATTTTTTATCAGGTAATGTATAAATTAAAGCATTATGTGTGGAATTCATATCAAAAAATTTATATTTTAGTTATGATACAAATAATTTAAACTCTTATTGATGTGATTTTCCACTAGATGGTATACTCCTAGACCTAGGTGATCCATGAAAATCAATATGATTCATAAAGAGGGTTAGGATAGTGTAAAAATCAGGAGATCTGTTATTATAAATATTGTTTACTACAAATAATCAATATATGACTCGCCACTGTATCCAATGACCATATTTTATTTTAAAATTAATTTCATAGATATTCATTAGTCTGCTTAAATATATATCTCATACAAGCATCAACATGTTCGATAAATTTATTTAGAGTATAATGGTTATCCTCAAGATATCTTATCAATTTTCAATGTTCAATAATTAATTATTCATATTTATGAGAACATTCAAAATTTTAGAGAATGAACTTGATGAGATATTGAATATTTTTTTAATTATTTTTTATATAGTTTACAATATATTGAAAATTATTTCTCATCAAACACATTATTTTCATAAATAAAGGATTGTTCTTTATATTACTCATGATTATTTAATTAATGATAATAATAAAAAATTTCCATTCTTGAACAACTATCCAAAAATATTGGTTCATTAGTAATTTTAAACCCATTAAATTATCCCTTTATCTCAAAAAAAAATATAATATATTTTCAATCTCCTATATTGTTAATTTCTTCTGTTGGGCATATTATTGTCTTAAAATAATCATATTTACTTCCATGTCACTCAAAATTTATAGAATATGTACTTTTTTGTATAGAAATGATTACACCGTATTAAAATAATGTTGTATAATCTTCCTAAATGATGTACAAATGATCTTTCATGCAGTTGTAGGTGAATATTGGCGTTTTATAACTATACTAATCAAATATATAGAAACATTTAGAGATGATGTAGAATGTTAACAGAATCATTCTTATAGAGAAAACAAAACTAAAATCTATTCTCAGTGGCTTGCGGATTTAAAAATATCATAGGATAATTTTAATTTATTATGATATTTTTTATTATAACATTTTACTTCTAGTGAGTTTTTATGGTAAAAAAACATGCAATGATTTATTTGTTGAATCTAAATATTATGATATTTTAGATATGATGGAATCAGGATTATGGATTTGATGAAATGGTTGTAAGTTTAGATATTTTTTAGAATACAATGAATTAAAGTAATATTGATTTTTTATTTTCCTATTTGAACCATTTATTTAATGGAATAGGTTAGGAAAATTCCAAAGAATAGAAGGAAGTTCCTCAATTCTTATTCATGTATTTTTCACCTTTTTGCATATCCTTTGATTACATTTTTCATCTTCTTTTTTAGGGTTTAACAAATATATTTTGTTGGATTTCAATAGATCTATATAATTTTATATATTCAATTTTTCCCTGATTATATTGTTTATTTTCTTATTGGTCTTTACAATTCATATTCAAAGGTCATTTCTATACTCCTAGGTTTGTAAAAAAATCATTCAAAATATAATCATGTTGTTCTTCAATGGAATAATTTATATAGTGACTATGATATTATCATTTTATACTAAATTAAAATATTTATCCAATTGAACCACCTAAAACTCATTATTGTGTATCATTTAATAATTTTTAGCATTGTCTTATCCATTTTTATTCCCTTAATAGTTGAATTTCTCTAAAAACCACCAGAACATACAATAAAATTTATCATAAAAATTATAAGACTAAGAACTCTGTTGACTATAAAATTTCTGTGAAAACTAATTTGGGAAACTTGGGTTGTAGGTTGATTAAAATTTCATTACGCTTTAAAAAATTCATTAGGATGCATCTTATTGATAGTATTGTATTTAGTTAAATACGGATCATATCTAGAAATAATACTTATAGGATATCATAGAAAACTTCCATTGTGTAGTGCATGGGAAGATATCTCAATGTTTTGACACATATGATTAAGTGTCCAAATAATCCACAATATGGACTATCCTTTATAATTTTATAGTTCTAGATTATATAAAGAACATGATTGGAACATTTATAGGAATTTGGGAACATGATTATTGATGATACTCTCATATTTCATTTATTTGATATTTATTATTAAACATGAAATTGTGTGATAATAAACATTTTTCAAAAAATTTCAACATGAATATTTATCCTATTAAGGATGAGATAATGTTTTGAAAATTTCTCTTAGATCATGAGTTATTTTATTATTGTACTTCCACCAGTAGATTAAACCCCTATGATATAACCAGATGGTGACAAACCATTATATAAATTTCCTGTAAGTAAGTGGTAAGGGATTTGATGATAATTAAACTACATTATAATGTTTCTAAACCTATCCCATGATTTATAAGATGTATCTCAATTCACTTTATATAATTTTTTTATTTAATATAATAGTCCTTTTTTGATATTTATTTAGATAATATCCTAAAAAATATGACTTTCATCTATTCAAATGATTTCAGAATACATTAATTCATATTTAAGAACCGATTTAGAATATTTACATTTATAAAAAAATTGAAAACCCTCATTTTCATATGATCCTCACTTAAATACTTTAGTTGAATTTATTCCACAGTATTTCAAAAACCCCCAATTAATTCCAAGGAGTGCTATTAAAAAATTCAATTAAATACAATAAATATACAAATGTGAATCTTTTTATAATATTTGATTTAGTACCTAGGTTTCATCCTGAGTAAATATATATTTCATGAATATTGAGGGAGTTAGTAATCTCTATCAATAGTCTATTTATAATTTTCGGGAATAATTATAGGTTGATAGGGTTCTTCATTATTTTTAGAAACCATCATTCATGAATATTTCATATTGATGTTTTTACATTGACACCGTTATTATTTTAAATATCAATTTATTTGGAATCCAAATTCAAAAAAATATATTACATGTTTATCTATTGAGTAATGATCATTAATTTTCAATATCACATTGATGATTATAAGGGATTTAATAGATTTTTTATTATTTTTCAATTATTATGATATAATTTTTTGGTCATTGTTATGAATTTTTTAATTATTTTCCTTATTTATTATTCCTTAATTAATAAAAACAACAAAAATTTGATTATATATCATTTAATATATAAATTTAATATGTGAAAACATAATAAAACAATGAAAAATCTATTCAAACTACTTGGATTTTAATTATGAAATAATTACTAAAAATCATAAAATAAATAAAGAATAAATAAAGAAAAACTCATAAACATAGTGATGTTATTTTTTGATAAAAATAACTTATATGAATTTAGTATAGATTTGATTAAAATTATTGTTCAAGAAGAAGGATTAAAAAAAGGGTTGCAATGAAAAAAAATTGAGAAATTGAATTGAATTACAAATTCATAGCAAAAAATATATTACACCATTTATTTAAATGTATTTGATTTAACCATTATTAAAAAGAGAACTTCCTCCCCTATCAAGAATGTAGTTATGTAGTTGATAAAATTCAACATTTCATTAATTACAGTTTTCAAAATCAAATTTATAGTGAATATTATAAAATTGTTAATGATATATCAAGAAAATATGAAATGATAAACCAAGCCAATATTATTCCCCTGAAAAATATTTTATCCGTAAATCATTTAGATATTTAATAGTAAAATGATTTTCAATAACAATTTATGAAAAATGAGTGATAGGAAAAAATATGATGTTGTGGTGTCTTTATCATCCTGGAACTAAAAGGTAAAATCCATAATAATTTTGTCATCATACATCATCTCACATTAATATTTCATTAATATTTTACTTTCCTTGAGTTAATTACCCAAATTAATCTCAGATCACCATGCGCGTGAAACGGTATGTGCCTATAATAACAATCATGTGAGAATTCATAGTGTTACCACTATGTAACCATTAAAATATTTACTATATGTATATAGAAAATCACAAATTAACATAGACTAAATTTTTTAGGATTGTAATATCAAAATTAATTATTTTAATTTCATTCTTATGTTTAAACATTCTCATAATAAAATGGAATCATTGAATCCCCCTCCATCAACTCATAAATGAGTTAATATTTATAAAACACATTTTTCATTATTTTATATGTCGAAATAAAAATAATAACACTTATCATTGATTACAGTCACTCATACCAGAGTAATATTCTCTAAACATTATAGTAGTTAAATCCATCATGGGACTATCATCTTCTATGAGATCATCTCATATTTCTCACTTTAATTTTTTATAACTCATATATATATTTGATGAAAAATATATTTTTATCCAAAATCTAGTTCAAACGAAATCAGAGCAAACAATATATCCATAACCCTCTTATACCTACAACATAATCAATGTAGTAGCTATAACAATTCAACAAGTTCATCACATATGGGAACAATTTTTTTTTAATATATTCATTGTATTTTGAACCAGTTATGGGTTTTCCATTAATAATGCTCAAGTACATTTTATCCATAATGATTTGTAACAATATAATAATCCAAAATCCATCAATCTCGAGAAAGGTATATGATATTAAACCTATATTAGATGTATACACACATGTTTAGAATCAAAATTTCACATTAAAGAACTTGAATTGTTCTCAATCTAAAGACATATATTCATATAACATTCTTAGAACTGTGGATCATTATTTGTAGTCATCCCTTGGTCCCTAATAAAGAATTTATCGAAAATTTTCCTAGTTCTAGAATAAAATAAACAATTAACTAATTTTCATATGAACATACCCAAGCTTCAATCAATATTCACCTAGCCTCAATGAGTTGTAGATTAATTTTAGATTCATTTGAGGTCAAATATGATGGTTATAAGTTAAGTTGATGTATGGGATTAGTCATGAACAACATTCCATTTTTGAGGATCGATGATCCATCCAATATTTAATCATCAATAAACATTTTCATAAATATAATTGACATTATGAAAAAGGAAATTGATAAAATATAAGAATCCAAGAGAGGATTATAATATGTTTTTTGTTATTAGTTTAATATATTATGAATTTCCTTGTTGTAAATATTAATTTGTTGATGATTCTTACAACATAACTACATTATAACATAATTTAATTGATGAAATTCTAGAATATTCCCTCTATTATTGATATAAAAATCTTCAACAAATCCTAAAATATTTTTGTATGAATCACTGAGTGATATCACAACAGATCACGTCACATGCATCGATCTCATTTTATCATCATTGCAATCACATAAAAAGTTTTTTAGATGATCTATATTGACTTGATTGAGAATCATGGATGATGATAAAACTACATTAATGGTACTGTTCGTTGAGAAGAGAGTTATCCAGGTCTTTAGAGGAATCTCTATATTTTTTGTGAATAATTAAACCAAATGAATATTGATCTTATATAAAACATTATATTTTTTATTATATATCTCTAGAGTTATAATTATATAATTTTACATGCTCACCATTTTGTTTATTTAATACCTTTTAGAACCCCATATATATAATAATAATAAAATAATAATAAAATTTCCCAATATGCAGCAATCATTAAAAATACAAATATATGGCATTTATTCAAGTAATATTCAGTATATATTATTTATCTATGGACCATTAATCTGGGTCCTCCATTCCTCCAAAATATTTATCAGATAATAAATAATGACTATTTATTTATTAAATAACTATGATTATAAGGCCCCAGCCTTAAACTTTACTTAATATTGAATTAAATGAATAATTCACGTCGAGGATCTTTTCAGGTTTAGAGTTTTAGAGAATTATAACATAACTATTACATCTCAAAAGATTACAAAGTAGTCACTTATACTAAGTTTCCATAATAAAAAAACTCTTGAAAGAACATGTCTAGTTCCATGTTTTATATAGCATGACATTCCCTTGATCCCAACCTTGACCTTATTCCATATTAAGTCCTGTGAAATACATTTCAAAAAAACTTGGGGTGAGCATAAAAAGCTCAGTAAGGGATACAAAAAGAATGAAAACTGTTAGTTTTTCAAACATCAAGTAAACCATGTATACTATATCAAAGTAATACCTTCCCCTTCATGAAGTAGTAAAACTCTTCACTGAATAAAGTATCATTACTTACCTTTTTGTAACAAAAGGATTACCATAAAACCCATATAAAGAACACATAGAATATATAAAGGTAACTTGGGACATAAACATACTTAAGTGGAATAACCATACGGTTGACTTCCACACATATCACTTAATGGAATAGCCATACGACCAATTTCCATACATACTTAATGGAATAGCCATACGGCCAACTTCCACACCCAATGCATTGGAGGTTATAACGTAACCACCCGTCCTGGTATTCACGGCACCACCCGTCATATGGTTTATAACGTAACCACCCGTTAAAATGTCCAAGTACCAGTATAAAATAATAAAACATAAAACCAATATAAAGGAATGATAACATTTCCACATTTCAATCACAATATATCATAAATATATTGACATAATAGAATCCTTTTTCAAAACCATTTTCAATACCAAAATACATAAAAGAGTATATGGTATTTATTTTATTCTAAAAACATTACGGCTTGTTGAGAAAGCCAAAGACCAAATAATACTCGCGGCGGTGGAAAAGGTCGTTGTCGCCGTGTACGTTAAAAGAAACATTCCTTTTTGTCGTTTTGTAAAACGCTCCGTAGAAATAGATTCCATTTGTATAAAAGAAAAATTAAAAGGGTTTTATACACCGTATAAATGAAATTTGTGTATAAAATAAAATATGCCTCAATGAAAGGAGATTGAGACGAAGTCCCTTACCTTGGGTCCGACTTGACTCGATCGTTCTTTAACGTCCTGAATAATAAACTTGTGTTAATTTATACATGATTAAGAACCTTTTTATTATTCTTTTTATATCACTTATTTCCATGTTATAAACATTATGTAACCATTTAAGTTAATAATGTTTGTTTTGTCAATATTTGGTTCTTAAGTCGAAATTTGACTTCTTACAATTACATGTTGTTCATGTGGTCAAAAGTTCTTTATATCCAGAATGAAATTCCCGATTTGGATATAATATCTAACATATATATCCAGAATATACATGTATTTATAATATTACATAATCATTTAGAGGTAAGAAATGAAATGCACCGTTCATGGAGACGGTAAGCCGTACGTACGCATGAACGCTACTTTCATTTATTTGTCATATTAATGGAATTAAAACTAAATGAGAGGTATGTATATTTTAATTCCATAATTATATTCATCACTTAGATATATCATTAATTATATATATCCATTATATACATGTAATTTTAATAGTACATTACATTTGGGGATAAGAAATGAAATGCACCGTTCATGGAGACGGTAAGCCGTACGTACGCATGAACGCTACTTTCATTTCTATCTCATACTTTAATGGAAAGAAATAATAATGATATAGAGGTATATTATAATTCCAGTATAACATCATATATAATAACTTTAAATACATCCTTTACACGTCCCACAAATGGCATTAACGAATCACATCACTTTTAGGGGGCGGTAGTCCGCACTTCCTTAAATGAAGATATCGTGTTTACCCATAATGGAAACCATAAAGGTAAGACAAAAATGAAAAATACATAAGCTTAAAAAAACATAAACATATTATATATCATATATTAAAATAGTGACATCATAATGGCCACCCTTGAAGGTGTTAAATGAGTATTGAACAATCATCGTTTCGGGAGGCAGAATTTCGCCATCCACGGAAACCGTATGTTCTTTAACCATTTGATGTAGTTGTGTGAGAGTGTAGCTCAAATAAATATTATAACAACATCCTATTATATTTAATATACTGGTGTTGTTACAAAATAAGTAAATAAAAAGTGTTTAGAGGGTTGGAGAAGCAAAATAAAACAAATGAATAAGAGAGAATGAATTACCATTAAAAGTGTAACTCCTTTTTGATTTGAGCCTAAAGGCTTCCTTTGAAAGGATTATTCCCAAAGGTAATCCTCTAGGATGAAAAGAGGGATGTGTAGAGAGTAATTGGGCAGGGTTTTTCCGAGCGAAAGGCTTGAGAAGTGTGTGAAATGAGGTAGAGGTGGGGGCCTTTTATAAGAGGAGAGGAGGGGCACTTTTGGAAAGTAAAGAAATATTACTTTATTTGAAACTGTTTTTCGGTTTTAAAAGGTCCCACATTGATATAATTCGTGTATAAGGTGATAAGGGTTCGAAATCCACTCATCCAATTGGTTTTGGCCATGTGTAGGTTTTATATTTTTCATTATCTTTCCATTTTATTTAAATCGTCAAATAATGATGTCATCGCTGGATCATTATTATGTCATGTATAATTTAATTTATTTAATGTCTAAAAATTATAAAAAAATTACTATGATTTAGGAAATCTTTTTAGACTTCCAATGACTATTTATAATAAAAATTTGGACTTGTATAACCCCACTCAAAAATTATTTTAGTAAAACGATTTATGTTAGTGTCATTTTCACTTTAACATTAAATAAAAATATATTAATGTCATTTTCCAACTAAAGTAGCTCCATGGGGTCCCCAAGTTGGCCCATGGCTTTTCTTGGTCCGCCATGACTCACCCAATATGTGTAGGACAATTTTCGTGGTGTTTTCACATTCTTATAATAACATTTTTACCTTAAACTACACTAATTACTTCTAATCGCGATTAATGAAAAAAATTACTATTCACCAAAAAATTATTTTAATCTAATTGAACCACATTTTACTTCTTAATGACAACCATGTATGTCGGATTTTCAAAATTCAATACACATTAGTGGTAAACTTTCATTTAACTGAAAAATCAGTTTGCTTGATTACCACTTAGTGGTTTCACTATTCATCAAAAATTGAAATTTTTCAGAAAATTACCAAAAATTCACCCTAAGCTATATTTGATATTCCAAATTCAAAAATGAAGTCCATTTTACAAAATTCAAAACATATAATTCAAATTAATTAATTTAATAATTAATTCCCGCTGTCATGACAAATAGCGTGTTTTTGTGAAATAATAAGTATCAAAAGATTGATACCAGTTTAAGTCCAATTTCAAAGTGAAATTGATTCCAATGACCACCATTGGATTAACTGGTAAAAATATTTTCTAATTTCAATTTAAAACCAATTAAAATAATATTCTAATCATATAAATAATTTAGATTAAAAATTGGTTTTGAATTAAAATACAACATTTTACACTATTCATAAAAAAATGAACTTTATCAGAAAGGTACCAAAAATTTACACATAGTAAATTTTGATGTCCCGATTCTAAAGAAGAGTTATATTTGGTCCAAAATAAAGTATAAGAGTGATCAAAACTATATTTAATGACGGTTCACCATTAAAAGGTGATAAGTGAACCTTTAGTGAAAATTAGAGTATATATGCCCTAAAATTGAACTCTTTCCGAATTTTAAGCCTTTATCATTTATTGGGTAAATGTATAAACATTTAAAAACATATCTAATCATATTTTAGTTATTTCTATCAATTCCAGCCAGTACAACGACTACTTGTTAACTAACATTTAAAATAATATTATTTTATTACTTGTGTGCAACGTATGTTTTCAAAGAAACTCATCGTTGCGTACCGAGTACGCTATCGAACGTAGAAACCCCTTTTAATTAAAATTAATATTTAATTCGTAAATATTAATAAATATGAAAATTCTTTATTCTTTATTTACCTGGGATGTTACATCCTTCCCCCCTTTTGGGAATTGCGTCCTCGAAATTTTATTCACTTATCAAAATAAGTGGAGGTATTTATCCCTTATAGCATTTTCAGATTCCCATGTTGCCTCTTCAATCACATGGGTTTTCCACAAAACCTTTACCTAATGAATCACCTTATTCCGTAACACTTGCTCTCTGTGGTCAAGAAGCTGGACCGGTTGTTCCTCATAAGATAGGTTCTCTTCCAGCTGAACTACCTCTGGGCTCAAAACATGAGATGGATCTGGCATATACTTTCTCATCATCGAAACGTGAAAAACATTGTGTACCTGAGATAAACTCGGAGGTAAAGCCACTCGGTATGCAACTGATCCAACTCTTTCCAGAATTTCGTATGGTCAAACGAACCTTGGACTCAACTTTCCTTTCTTACCAAATCTCATCACACTTTGCCAAGGAGAAACCTTTAGAAAAACATGATCACCTACCTCGAAAGATAGATCCTTCCTCCGGTTATCCGCATAACTCTTCTGCCTGCTCTGAGCTGTTCTCTTGTGCTTCTGAATCAGCTGAACTTTTTCTGCCAACTCTTCTACCAATTCTCGTCCCATCAACTTCCTATCACCAACTTCATCCCAGAAAGCTGGAGTTCGACAACGCTTCCAATATAAAGCCTAAAATGGTGCCATCTGTATACTGGAATGAAAAATGTTATTATAAGAAAACTCAACCAAAGAAAGATGTTGGTCCCATCTTCCCTGATAATCCATAGAACACGCTCGTAGCATATCCTCCAATGTCTGAATTGTTCGTTCTGACTACCCATCTGATTGAGGATGAAAAGCTGTACTAAAATTTAATTCAGTACCCAACGACTTCTGAAGGCCTTTCCAAAAGTTAGAAGTAAACCTGGGATCACGATCCGATACAATGGAGAGAGGAACTCCATGTAACCTGACTATCTCTTTATGATACAAACGGGAAAGTTGATCAAGAGAAAAAGTATCTCGTATAGAAAGGAAATGAGCAGATTTGGTCAAGCGATCAACAATAACCCAGATTGCATTATTACCTCAAGATGTCCTCGGTAATCCCACAACAAAGTCCATGGATATGTTTTCCCATTTCCACCCTAGCACTGGTAAAGGCTGAAGCATCCCTTTCGGTAACTGCTACTCTGCTTTAACCTGTTGACATGTCAAACACTTCACAGTAAAATCAGCAATGTCTCTTTTATTTCCTTCCCTCCAGTAATACTCCCGCAGACCTCTGTACATCTTAGTACTTCCAGGATGAAAAAACAACTCAATCTTCAACTGTGAATCACAAGGCACACATAACCTCTTCACAAACCTCAAAACACAAACTCAAACTTATCCAATAACTCATGGAAAATTTTATTCATAAGGTCAATGAATACAGCAGGTGCATTGGTTAACCCAAAAGGCATAACTACAAATTCATAATGGCCATATCTAGTACGGAACGCAGTCTTCGGAACGTCTGCTTATTTTACTTTCAACAGATGGTACCCCGACCTCAAGTCAATCTTCGAAAAATACTGAGCTCCCTGGAGCTGATACCACTTCATTCGATGGCCCAACATCTGCTGAAGTTGTTGCAAATGATTTTAACACCCCTTTCTGCTTGTATTCTGGCTGCATTCCCCCAGTTGAGTTCTTCGTTGGACACTCGTTTGCATAATGAACCATTTCATTACACTTAAAACAGCTTATCGTTGGCTTTTCATTTCCTTCTTGATCATCTTCCTTACAGTTACGAGCAATATGACCAGACATACCATACCGAAAGCACTTACCAGACTTGGATAAACATTCTCCAGGATGCATTTTACCACACTTCTCACAGGATGGATATTTGGTTTTCTTACCTCCTTGCTTCATTGATGAATTCTTCCCCTTTGCCTGCCAACTAGACCTCTTATTCTGTTGTTTGTCATAGAACACATGTTCTTTGGAAAACTCCATTTCCACCTTCTCCGCACATCGAACATGTTTTTCAAAACTTTTGAACTCACGAGAAGCTAAAGCCCTTCGATACTTTGGCTTTAACCCTGAGTAAAAACGGTTTATTTTACTATCAAGATCTCGTATGAAGTTTGAGGCATACCTTGCCAATCGAGTGAACTTTTCGTCATAAGCAGCCACTGAATCATCCTCCTGCCTCATATCTAGGAACTGTTTTTCCATCCTAATAAGAACCACCTTATGAAAATATTTCTCAAGAAACATACCTTTGAATTCATCCCAGTGAATATCCTCAATCTCATCACTGTCCCTTATATTTTTTCACCATCGACCACCACTGATCAGCTTCACCAACAAAACGGTAAACAGCAAGACTAACCTTTTGATGTTTCGAACACCCCATGACATCAAAAATCTTCTCTAGTGCTTTAATCCACCCTTCAGCTTGCACAGGGTCAGATGATCCTCTGAATGATGGGGGATGTTGCCTCATGAAATATTCCACCACTGACATGTTCCTCTACAGTTGATCTGGCTGATCTCGTGCATGGATACCACCACCATTTATAGCCTGAGTCAACTATGCCATCACTGCAACAAACTGTTCAGTTCCGATTCCGACCATCTCAGGTTGCTGATTTGGAAGGTTATCTTTCTCCTGATGTCGTCCCAACATAGCTGCTTTGTTTCCTCTGTGGAAAACCATTCTGAACACATAAATATCTTAGGCGAAGCAACATGGTAATCCCTAAATGCTATATCATTTCAATAATATTATAATTTAACACTTTGTAACTCCTAAAGTTGTCTAAACCGACCTTTGATACCAACTATAAGGCCCTGACTTTAAACCTTACTTAATATTGAATTAAATGAATAATTCACGTCGAGGATCTTTTCAGGTTTAGATTTTTAGAGAATTAGAACATAACTATTACATCTCAAAAGATTACAAAGTAGTCACTTATACTAAGTTTCCATAATAAAAAAAACTCTTGAAAGAAACATGTCTAGTTCCATGTTTTATATAGCATGACATTCCCTTGATCCCATCCTTGACCTTATTCCATATTAAGTCCTGTGAAAAACATTTCAAAAAAACCTGGGGTGAGCATAAAAAGCTCAGTAAGGGATACAAAAAGAATGAAAACTGTTAGTTTTTCAAACATCAAGTAAACCTTGTATACTATATCAAAGTAATACCTTCCCCTTCATGAAGTAGTAAAACTCTTCACTGAATAAAGTATCATTACTTACCTTTTTGTAACCAAAGTATTACCATAAAACCCATATAAAGAACACATAGAATATATAAAGGTGACTTGGGACATAAACATACTTAAGTGGAATAACCATACGGCTGACATCCACACATATCACTTAATGGAATAGCCATATGGCCAATTTCCATACATACTTATTGGAATAGCCATATGGCCGTCTTCCATACCCAATACATTGGAGGTTGTAACGTAACCACCCGTCCTGGTATTCACGGCAACACCCATAATATGGTTTATAACGTAACCACCCGTTAAAATGTCCAAGTACCAGTATAAAATAATAAAACATAAAACCAATATAAAGGAATGATAACATTTCCACATTTCAATCACAATATATCATAAATATATTGACATAATAGAATCCTTTTTCAAAACCATTTTCAATACCAAAATAAATAAAAGATTATATGGTATTTATTTTATTCTAAAAACATTACGGCTTGTTGAGAAATAGAAATACCAAATAATACTCGCGGCGGCGGAAAAGGTCGTTGTCGCCGCGTACGTTAAAAGAAACATTCCTTTTTGTTGTTTTGTAAAACGCTCCATAGAAAAAGATTCCATTTGTATAAAAGTAAAATTCAAAGGGTTTTATACACCGTACAAAAGAAATTTGTGTATAAAATAAAATATGCCTCAATGAAAGGAGATTGAGACGAAGTCCCTTACCTTGGGTCCGACTTGACTCTATCGTTCTTTGACATCCTGAATAATAAACTTGTGTTAATTTATACTTGATTAAGAACCTTTTTATTATTCTTTTTATATAACTTATTTCCATGTTATAAACATTATGTAACCATTTAAGTTAATAATGTTTGTTTTGTCAATATTTGGTTCTTAAGTCGAAAGTTGACTTCTTACAATTACATGTTGTTCATGTGGTCAAAAGTTATTTATATCCAGAATGAAATTCCTGATTTGGATATAATATGTATCATATATATCCATCATATACATTTATTTATAATATTACATAATCATTTGGAGGTAAGAAATGAAATGCACCGTTCATGGAGACGGTAAGTCGTACGTACGCATGAACGCTACTTTCAATTCTTTGTCATATTAATGGAATTAAAACTAAATGAGAGGTATGTATATTTTAATTCCAGAATTATATTCATCACTTAGATATATCATTAATTATATATATCCATTATATACATGTACTTTTAATAGTACATTACATTTGGGGATAAGAAATGAAATGCACCTTTCATGGAGACGGTAAGCCGTACGTACGCATGAACGCTACTTTCATTTCTATCTCATACTTTAATGGAATGAAATAATAATGATATAGAGGTATATTATAATTCCAGTATAACATCATATATAATAACTTTAAATACATCCTTTACACGTCCCACATATGGCATTAACGAATCACATCACTTTTAGGGGGCGGTAGTCCGCACTTCCTTAAATGAAGATATCGTGTTTACCCATAATGGAAACCATAAAGGTATGCCAAAAATGAAAAATAAATAAGCTTAAAGAAAACATAAACATATTATATATCATATATAAAAATAGTGACATCATAATGGCCACCCTTGAAGGTGTTAAATGAGTATTGAACAATCATCGTTTCGGGAGGCAGAATTTCGCCATCCACGGAAACATTATGTTCTTTAACCATTTGATGTAGTTGTGTGAGAGTGTAGCTCAAATAAATATTATAACAACATCCTATTTTACTTAAGATACTGGTGTTGTTACAAAAGAAGTAAATAAAAAGAGTTTAGAGGGTTGGAGAAGCAAAATAAAACAAATGAACAAGAGAGAATGAATTACCTTTAAAAGTGTAACTTCTTTTTGATTTGAGCCTAAAGGCTTCCTTTGAAAGGATTCTGCCCAACGGGAATCCTCTAGGATGAGGAGAGGGATGTGTAGAGAGTAATTGGGCAGGGGTTTGCCGAGCCAAAGACTTGAGAAGTGTGTGAAATGAGGTAGAGGTGGGGGCCTTTTATAAGAGGAGAGGAGGGGCACTTTTGGAAAGTAAAGAAATATTACTTTATTTGAAAATGTGTTTCGGTTTTAAAAGGTCCCACATTGATATAATTCGTGTATAAGGTGATAAGGGTTCTAAATCAACTCATCCTATTTGATTTGGCCATGTGCAGGTTTTATATTTTTCATTATCTTTCCATTTTATTTAAATCGTCAAATAATGATGTCATCGCTGCATCATTATTATGTCATAAATAATTTAATTTATTTAATGTCTAAAAATTATAAAAAAAAATACTATTATGTAGGAAATCTTCTTATCTTTCCAAATACTATTTATAATCAAATTTTGGACTTGTATAACCCCACTCAAAAATTATTTTAGTAAAACAATTTATGTTAGTGTCATTTTCACTTTAACATTAAATAAAAATATATTAATGTCATTTTCCAACTAAAGTGGCTCCATGGGGTCCCCAAGTTGGCCCATGGCTTGTCTTGGTCTGCCATGACTCACCCAATAGGTGTAGGACAATTGTCATTGTGTTTTCACATTCTTATAATACCATTTTTACCTTAAACTACACTAATTACCTCTAATGGCGATTAATGAAAAAAATTACTATTCACCAAAAAATTATTTTAATCTAATTGAACCACATTTTACTTCTTAATGACAACCATGTATGTAGGATTTTCAAAATTCAATACACATTAGTGGTAAACTTTCATTTAACTGAAAAATCAGTTTGCTTGATTACCACTTAGGGGTTTCACTATTCATCAAAAATTGAAGGTTTTCAGAAAATTACCAAAAATTCACCCTATGCTATATTTGATATTCCGAATTCAAAAATGAAGTCCATTTTACAAAATTCAAAACATATAAGTCAAATTAATTAATTTAATACATCTTCCATTTTTTAGTTTAGTGTTTTCTATAATTCCTACTAGTTTTCTCTATAATCTATTTAATATAACAATTTTTTATATCATATTACCTAAAATATTGTGGGTGATATATTGTTCTTTTTTTTTAAATAACATTTATTTAGTTATAAATTAGATAAATTTATTTTTCTTAACGTGTACTAAATTTTATGTAGGATAACCACAGGTATACCATATCTAGAAAACATATTTTTCCTGGTAATTTAGAAAAATATAGATTAATCCCTATTTGAGAGAGAAATTTCTACAATAATCATTGATATGTAATTAACATACTATATAATAGCCTCACAATTTCGTTAAATTCATCAATAATTCATAGGTAAAAGCCAACTGATACTGACAAACATCATACAATCACAAAATAATATTATTGAGCTATGTATCAAATAATAAGAACCTTACCATTATGAAATTATGTTACTCGATTAGAAATCATATATCTAATTAAAATTCATTCAAAAAAAATAATGTGCAATTTTTTTAATTTTTCATTAGTATTGTTATTTAGAATCATTGTATGACAATTAATAAATTCTCAATCCAATCGTAAAATTATTTTTCATTATCAAAAAATAAATCAATAAAAAAATATTACATTTTTCTTACATATCAGAAGATATGGTGATCCTACATATCACATGGTTTCAGAAGACCCATATAAACATTACGGCATTAACATATTTGAAAAATACTAAAGATTCATAAAAACATGTCATTATTTAACCAATAATGGATATAGAAATATTTTTGTTTCTAATGATTCTATTGTGGAAATTATATAACTACTTTATTTACAACATAATTAAAATTTTATGTTTTAGTGGAATAAAATTAATTCTTTTCTAGTGGCACATTTTGTCCAAAGCATTTTTTTACACCCTATTTTTTGAATTTCCTTATTGGGATATGATAACGTTTCTCACTACTTATCAAAGTCCATCATAATTTTTGAGTAAAATTTATTTAGGTATAATTAATAAATAATGATATTTTGGTAAATAATTATAGGTTTAACTATAATAATAACATATTCATCATCAAACACATTAATTATTTTGTTAAAACTACATTTATCCTTATACAAAGTGGTTGATATCTTGTTCCCTCGAAATATTTACATATTCTAGGTGAATGTATTATTCAATTGAAGTCACTAATAGACTATGAAGTAATTTATTTTTCAACATTATTTTTAATATTAAGAGGATATAATGTCTAATAACAAATAGATGATCTAGAAAAGAACATAGTAAGCTGATCCAATATTAAACAATCTACGGAAATAAAAACACACTATAGAGTTTATAACAGGTTAGATACATCTAGTATCAAAATCATTTTAAAAGACAATGGATATTTAAAATACAGTATTTGTACCACTATTGGTGAGTAGTGGAAATGTATAATTTCTCTATGCAGAGACACTCTATTAGTATTATGTCATTATTATATAGTGGTTATACTATAATAAAATATGGAAATACCCCAACACTAAATAGGGATTCGTGTTTCCACCAGTTAGAAAATGATGTTAAAAAGAAACTAATTCTTTATTATTGGATAACCCATGAAATTAGGGAAACAATGGTACCACCACTGGATGGATGGGATAAATTATAGGATAAATACATAGATTATTTTTATTACTAAACATTATTACGTAACTATTTTAGGACATTTAAGGTATTTTTGTTGTGTATGAATACAAACATTGTGGAACTACACCACCATTAGAGGGACATCATAAGGGTGTATAATTAATGTCATTTGATAATTTTAATTTTAAACACAAAACTAATTGATAGTTGTGGTAAGGGTAAAAAATCTATATGAATGATAATTCTGCACAGATAAGAAAGTAAAATAAAACTAAAAAATTATAATATTGAAAAATTGTTATATATATAATAATAAAAATATTTTTTATGAACAATAAATCATTATAATTATATGATGATTTTATGAAATGGAATTATTAATAAAAATGAATGACAACATTGAGGTAGTGATTAAATAGCTCTAAAACCATGGTATTTACAAATTATTTGTCAAAACTATATTAATTCATTGCTGAAAATGTAACAAATTCAATAGTTAATAAAATAAATCCTACCCAGTATAAAAAATATAAAATATTTTTTTGATGAATGCATCTAACCATCACATAAAAAATTTATTCAACTACAATAGTTAGTGATGTTGATAATATTATATATAGTTACGTAAATTAAAATACATGATAAACAAAAAAAATCTTATTTTGCAACTTATTATTTTAGTCAGTAAATTTTTTGAGATTTCACAGTACAATGTGTTCAAATTAGGATAAAAATTTAAATGAAATATAAGGAATTAGTAAAGGATGTCTTCCCTTGATAATCCACTCCAGATCGAGATTTTTCTCTATCCTTCTTCGCATAATTTATCATCTGTAAAACAATTCTCAAGGAAAAAAATGATTTTTGGTCCCCTTCTAAATAAAATGAATTATTATTCATTTAAATATAAGTATAATTCCATTATATTCCATAATTAATCTATCTACCAAATTAGGGTTGTTTGAAAGTCCTACATTGGAATCTATATTTCTTCTATTAATTTTCATGTTTCATTAATATTCACCTACCAATAAATTTTTTCCGAGACATGCACCCAACTAGGTATTCACATTAACACCCTTTAATTTTCTATTAAATGTCATATAACAATGTGTTGAGTAACGATATTGTAACCACGAATCCACAGATTACTAACCTTCCATAAATTATCTACTAACATTAAATAATTAGATTAGAATCTAAAATTCTAGTTAATTACATTGAAATTCTTATATGAGCTTGGATTTTTACCAATGTCAAATATAATAATCAAATACACATTTTTAGAAATATAATTGGTTAATTTATTATGATCCATGTCTGGTTATTATTTTATATATTGAAATAAAAATTTCAACCCCATTAATTTTTAAAAATACCTAATTATAGAGTCATCTTCTTTGGATTTCATATGATTAAAACCATGTGAATGTGTGTCATCCTCGATGTGTTCTACTCATATTACTCTCATCATTGGTATAATAATCCCTGGGGAATATTGGAGATCATATTGGATGAATGAAACATCAATTATAATGTTCTAACATCTAGAAATATTGAATCCCTATCATGTATATATATATATGTAAAAAATAAAAATAGTGATCAAACTTATTAATGATCATTGTTAAGTACAATCATGAATCCACAATTCTAAATATTTATTATATTATTTGGGAAGCGATTTTTCATCACCAATGGATGAGACATTTTTTCCATACTCATTTAAAATCCAATAATATCGAAAATGAAACTTCATTATAATTCAACATCTTTTTCATCCATTTATGTTTACAATCCCAGAAACCTATGAAATAATATGATACATATTCAATATCAATTATTCTACTCATATTTCAGCCAAAAAACAATGTTTCATATTGATGTAAAAATCGTTGGACCATAAATGATTAATATATTTGAACATAATATTGTTTTAGTTCATCAAACAAAAAATTATCAGGTTCAAAAAAATATTTTAAATCATTAATCCACCTAAACGTATTCTCATTGAGTTGTGGATTTATTTCATATTCAAAACTGAAAATATTTTTTGAACACTGATTTAGGTGACTCCATTCATTGTTAATACACACTTTACTACATTATTTCTTAATCATATTTCAGAATGAGGATTATTGAGATCACGTTGTAGGTTTGAATTGGATTAGTATTGGGTATTGGTCCCTTCAATAACATTCCTGATGCCTATAATTGTTGAAATAAATTATATTTTGAGGAATAATCAAGAGATTCTCTTACATAAAAATTGAAAAACAATATTATGAGGTTAGTGGTGTGTTATAGAATACATTAAATGGAGGTGATTTCTTCTTCATTTGAATGGGAATAGATAGAAACATCTAATATATGTGGTTTAAACTATATTATGATTATGAAGAGTTAAAATTATATTACCTGAACACTAAAATATATTATGGGAATTTTGAAAGTTAACTGACCATCCAACTTCAACCAATAGAAAATATTTTATGATGTTATTTCTAAATCCATCTTATGAATATCAATTTATGAAAATCATATTTCAAACATTATTACAATAATTTATCAAATAAGAACATTAATTATTCTATGAAATTATCTTAAATTAGTAAATTTCAAAAAATATAATGTTTTGTTACACATGACATTAAATTATAAATATATTGAATTTATAATCATTTACAAAATAAAATCCCAATAAATTAAATTAAAAAACATATTTTCATTGAAATTATTATGATTGAACACTCAAATGGTATAAAAAATTATTTCAACAATATTTACATAAAATTATAGAATGATTTTTTTTAAATAAACTGACACACCAAAATAAAACAATAAATACTAAAAAAAATTAAATAAATTTATTTAACATAATATATATTAAAATAAAATAAATATGGATAGATAATTATGAACTGAAAAACATAACTTATTATGAGAATATTTAATAATTTATAATTCCATTATAAGATCACTAACATTTAAATATTAACAATATAAATATACGTTAGTCAGATAATATTATAAAAACAAAGTGAATTTATTTTTAAAAATTGTAACACTTGAAGGACACATAAAATTCAAAAAAAATTTTGACATTTCTTGTTCAGTATATATATTTAGTCAACTATAGTGAAAAATAATAAATATCACGATTGATTTACAAAAAATCCCCAAAGAAATTGTCTTCAATAAGATCTCCCCCATTAACACTCTAATGATAGAATATAGATTTAACTATTAAAATTATATGGTTTCAATGAAAAATTGTTTTCCAAATTATAAAAATTACTAAAAATAGAATCTTTTTTGAATAATTAATCTCATTTATATTTAATCCAAATAGAATATCCATTATTATATTTACCCCTATGTGAAATGACAAACCTAATTAATTATGTATTAATAAATATAATTGAATGGATTATTGAGAATAAAAATAAATAGAATGAATTATTTAAACATCAATCAACAAAAATAATTAATAAAATGGTCCAATTTAGATTATGATCATTATTTCGTAGCATATGTTGAAGTATATCTTATGATACTAACTCAAATATAAATGATCAAGGAAATGTTAATTTTATACCTTTCATCTATTTTTTAAACAATAAAACATTCTTTCATGTGGGAAATAATGTAATGTTCTATGTAAAAAATATTACTCCATAATAATGGAATATAACAATAAATATAATGAAAGAATTTCACATATATAAAATAAAAATAGATTTTCTAAACCCCACAAATAAAAAATATTTGTTAATTTATATGTGTACAACACTGAATTAAACATAATATTACGATACACATATCCTACACATAATACCCAAAATATTCTCTATTATTGTATCTAAATGTCATAGAAACATCTGTACAACTTGTTTCTAAACTAGTTATAATAATTTAATCATTTTATAACCTGATTAAGGGGTTATAATTTAGTTCAAAACACTTTGTTTAATAATATAAAAAGAGTTCATTAATTATAATTTAAAATATACATAATTTTTTTCCTATAAGGTAAATATCTTGAATTTTACATTAAGTAGAATATACTTCAATATCAACATTAACAATATAAAAGATCTTCTTAGTGAATATAAAACTAAAATATATTATGGTTGATCATAAAAAATTTACTATATCCACAGAGGATTTAAAAATAAGAGTATAAATTGTTTCCAATGACAAATAATATATCAAAGACTAACACCCATATAATATAATATGATTTATAAATTTAAAAATCTAATATTATTTGGAATATTCCCCCAATACTTATTTTCTAATGAGTGTATATTGTAAAAATATATCACTATCAATGAAATAAAAAAAATTTATTTAAAATTCATATATTTTGGAGAGGAATGAAAAATTGAATCCCTTGATGGTGAATATTTAATAACATAATATCATTATAACACTCCCCTTTCTACAATTAGTAATGATCTCTAGTCAATATTTTTTATCTCATACAATATGTCTTGATGAACATGATATTGGGAAATGTATTGTTTGAGAATAAAAATAATATGATATGATTTTTTGAGATATTTATTTCAATTAACATTATGAAATAATTACATTTTGACTACCGATAATATCATTAATTCCACTCATTGTGTTAAAATGTTTTATCAATGAGGCACATGAAAAATGGTATTAATCATCCATCGAATATAATTTATGTAATTGAATACTAGGTAGAAAAATGAGAAATATTACTATTATTACAAAAGGGAAAATAATAAAATAACCATTGGACACCCATCCTATACTTGTAAATTTATACAAATCATCTACAATCATTATATTTTTAATCTCAAATAAATTAATGGAAGGAAAAATCATTTTATATCATCTATAATATTAGATAATTACATTAAAATTCCCAAGTATAGACAGTTTCTCTTATCATTATATCTCAATAGTATAATTTAATAGCACTATATAAAGGGTGAATATTTTATAAAACATATATTTATGAAACGTAAGATAAAATAAATGTATTTAACTAAATATACGATTCTTATGAAAATCCATAAACTATTGATTTTGAATGATGATTTGATGAATATATTTATTTCATTCATTATATATCATATAAATTTAATCATTCATTTTTTAAAACTCAACTTGAAAACTCAATTCAAGAAATATTATTTCTTCATCATTTCGATAATTTAAAATCTAGGAATTCTTAAAAAACAAGTTGGGTGCCAACTCCATAGTAATGTGACTTGATATCCCAAAAATAATTCTATATAAGAACATTCATATGTGCATTTCAGAATATTGTTTTGGCCCATAATGCCTCATCATGATTCGGAAAACAATATTTTATTGAATGTAAAATAGTTTTCTTTTAAATATATTTCAGCTCCTTGTATTTTATTTTAGATTTTCTACTTGATTTTCGATAGTAAATAGTTATATTGTTTTATACATTTTTATTATTCCATTAATGTTATATACAAAAAATTCATAAAGTGTGTTACATTATATAACATAAAGGAATTAAACTCCACAAATTTGGATTATATATTCTTCTAAATAAATATGATCCAAAATTAACATTGTTATTTTGGAGATCCAATGTTTAACATTGTTATGAAATATTGTAAATAACAACCGACATATACCCATTTCCATAAGAAAATAAAAATGGTTACATTTATTATAATCACTACTAAAGAAATTAAAATTTCAAAAATCCATTTTTTAATATATATTATTTCTGGTGAATATTTCTTTACATTTTTCACATATTACGAAAAAAATAAACTCCATTAATCCATAAAAGGTGCATTCCATGTGAATAATGCACATAATCATTTTGAGATGTATTATACCCTTCATGATGGACATTGTATGGTGAATAATATAACATTATGGAATGTAAATCCAATATTTTTTAGGAACACACCTTCTAATATTACATTATTCAAAGCTCCTAAACAACCATTGGTAATCCTAAAAAAATAATTTTTTCTATGAAATAAATTTCTTCTTTTTGGTTATATAAATTATTATATAATGACCCCTAAATACAAAATATTTTTAAATTTTCCTTTTTATGATTCATTTTTGAAAAAAATAGCATCAAATATTCTTTATTATAAAGGATGAAATACTCTTTCTGTAATAATAAATGTTTTTCCCTTATATCCTCGAAAAATTAATTGTGACTACATTTTCCAATCATTTATTATTATTGACCACTAAATAAAATCAATGAAAAAGCTTAACCATCTAATCAATTTATGATTATCCACCTTTAGGAAATAAATTATAATAGTATTGGATGATCAACATATAGTATTAAATTATTCGGAATAATTTATGGAACTAATTCAATGGAGTAATAAATATTAAATAACACGTTCATAGTATAGTAGAAATTACATTGGTAAATATTTAGAAAAAATTTCCACAGTACACTATAAACAACTTTCTCTCATTCCTATAAACAAAAATAGCTATAATAGACACATCACTAGCATGACATGTGAATTTAAATAGAATTTATATTAGGTGAAGCGATAATTGGTGAAGACCTGAGTTTCAAGTTACGAATATTGATGGATTCATGAAATTATTTCATAAAAAAGAATGATGTATCATTATATATGAATGAAAATTTTTCATATAGTTTTCATTAAAATCATTTATGACTCTCTAGTAAAATATGATAGGTAAAAAATAATTAAAATTAACAAAAGGTGTTAGCTTTCGTTCAACCTCTATAATATGATTAGAAACTTAGATACTCATCCTGTAAACTCTATTTCCAATTAAAATTCCATCGGTATGTAATAACATACATTTCTCTCAGTTAGAAACATGATTTATCTATAAAATTATATCCCAAATAATTTTTACAATATTCACACAACACAATAATATACTCCAAAAATAGTTAAATTTCAAAAATTAAAACTGAAAATTATTTATCAATCATGGTTGAAAAAATAGAAGCTGTGAATCTTCAAATGATCGATAGTGAACCCGAAAATCCCAAAGGGGTTTTTTTGGTATGAAAATTTCCCACGTGGGTATGATAATGTGGTATTTTCCTGATCCACTATTGCGTTAAAAATTATATTTAACCTATTTAACCATCTATTATAAAAAAACAGTTACTGACTTGTCACACAATAATTTAATCCAAGAATCAAAATATAAAGTGGCATTTTAATGTTTCATATGTTTAATGTTATCTCTTAGACATACCAACACATAGATACTTTTTATCTAGAATTATTTCATTTCTATAATTCATAATAATAGTGAAACCTCTATTATTAGGACAACATAGGTAAGGATAAAAAAATCTTATCTATGATTGTATATATTATTAATGTATCCACAATATTGTTTTCATTCTATATTATAACCTGTTTCAGGTTTAGATTTAATCTTATAAATATGTTCCCCATTTGTTATTATGTTCTATATAGATACCATACATATAAATTGAAATACAAATCCATTATATATCTGAAATGGTCGATTGTTTTATAATTGAAAAAAATAGGTAACTACATTTACCCTTATTTTTTATCAGGTAATGTATAAATTAAAGCATTATGTGTGGAATTCATATCAAAAATTTTATATTTTAGTTATGATACAAATAATTTAAACTCTTATTGATGTGATTTTCCACTAGATGGTATACTCTTAGACCTAGGTGATCCATGAAAATCAATATGATTCATAAAGAGGGTTAGGATAGTGTAAAAATCAGGAGATCTGTTATTATAAATATTGTTTACTACAAATAATCAATATATGACTCGCCACTGTATCCAATGACCATATTTTATTTTAAAATTAATTTCATAGATATTCATTAGTCTGCTTAAATATATATCTCATACAAGCATCAACATGTTCGATAAATTTATTTAGAGTATAATGGTTATCCTCAAGATATCTTATCAATTTTCAATGTTCAATAATTAATTATTCATATTTATGAGAACATTCAAAATTTTAGAGAATGAACTTGATGAGATATTGAATATTTTTTTAATTATTTTTTATATAGTTTACAATATATTGAAAATTATTTCTCATCAAACACATTATTTTCATAAATAAAGGATTGTTCTTTATATTACTCATGATTATTTAATTAATGATAATAATAAAAAATTTCCATTCTTGAACAACTATCCAAAAATATTGGTTCATTAGTAATTTTAAACCCATTAAATTATCCCTTTATCTCAAAAAAAAAATATAATATATTTTCAATCTCCTATATTGTTAATTTCTTCTGTTGGGCATATTATTGTCTTAAAATAATCATATTTACTTCCATGTCACTCAAAATTTATAGAATATGTACTTTTTTGTATAGAAATGATTACACCGTATTAAAATAATGTTGTATAATCTTCCTAAATGATGTACAAATGATCTTTCATGCAGTTGTAGGTGAATATTGGCGTTTTATAACTATACTAATCAAATATATAGAAACATTTAGAGATGATGTAGAATGTTAACAGAATCATTCTTATAGAGAAAACAAAACTAAAATCTATTCTCAGTGGCTTGCGGATTTAAAAATATCATAGGATAATTTTAATTTATTATGATATTTTTTATTATAACATTTTACTTCTAGTGAGTTTTTATGGTAAAAAAACATGCAATGATTTATTTGTTGAATCTAAATATTATGATATTTTAGATATGATGGAATCAGGATTATGGATTTGATGAAATGGTTGTAAGTTTAGATATTTTTTAGAATACAATGAATTAAAGTAATATTGATTTTTTATTTTCCTATTTGAACCATTTATTTAATGGAATAGGTTAGGAAAATTCCAAAGAATAGAAGGAAGTTCCTCAATTCTTATTCATGTATTTTTCACCTTATTGCATATCCTTTGATTACATTTTTCATATTCTTTTTTAGGGTTTAACAAATATATTTTGTTGGATTTCAATAGATCTATATAATTTTATATATTCAATTTTTCCCTGATTATATTGTTTATTTTCTTATTGGTCTATACAATTCATATTCAAAGGTCATTTCTATACTCCTAGGTTTGTAAAAAAATCATTCAAAATATAATCATGTTGTTCTTCAATGGAATAATTTATATAGTGACTATGATATTATCATTTTATACTAAATTAAAATATTTATCCAATTGAACCACCTAAAACTCATTATTGTGTATCATTTAATAATTTTTAGCATTGTCTTATCCATTTTTATTCCCTTAATAGTTGAATTTCTCTAAAAACCACCAGAACATACAATAAAATTTATCATAAAAATTATAAGACTAAGAACTCTGTTGACTATAAAATTTCTGTGAAAACTAATTTGGGAAACTTGGGTTGTAGGTTGATTAAAATTTCATTACGCTTTAAAAAATTAATTAGGATGCATCTTATTGATAGTATTGTATTTAGTTAAATACGGATCATATCTAGAAATAATACTTATAGGATATCATAGAAAATTTCCATCGTGTAGTGCATGGGAAGATATCTCAATGTTTTGACACATATGATTAAGTGTCCAAATAATCCACAATATGGACTATCCTTTATAATTTTATAGTTCTAGATTATATAAAGAACATGATTGGAACATTTATAGGCATTTGGGAACATGATTATTGATGATACTCTCATATTTCATTTATTTGATATTCATTATTAAACATGAAATTGTGTGATAATAAACATTATTCAAAAAATTTCAACATGAATATTTATCCTATTAAGGATGAGATAATGTTTTGAAAATTTCTCTTAGATCATGAGTTATTTTATTATTGTACTTCCACCAGTAGATTAAACCCCTATGATATAACCAGATGGTGACAAACCATTATATAAATTTCCTGTAAGTAAGTGGTAAGGGATTTGATGATAATTAAACTACATTATAATGTTTCTAAACCTATCCCATGATTTATAAGATGTATCTCAATTCACTTTATATAATTTTTTTATTTAATATAATAGTCCTTTTTTGATATTTATTTAGATAATATCCTAAAAAATATGACTTTCATCTATTCAAATGATTTCAGAATACATTAATTCATATTTAAGAACCGATTTAGAATATTTACATTTATAAAAAAATTGAAAACCCTCATTTTCATATGATCCTCACTTAAATACTTTAGTTGAATTTATTCCACAGTATTTCAAAAACCCCCAATTAATTCCAAGGAGTGCTATTAAAAAATTCAATTAAATACAATAAATATACAAATGTGAATATTTTTATAATATTTGATTTAGTACCTAGGTTTCATCCTGAGTAAATATATATTTCATGAATATTGAGGGAGTTAGTAATCTCTATCCATAGTCTATTTATAATTTTCGGGAATAATTATAGGTTGATAGGGTTCTTCATTATTTTTAGAAACCATCATTCATGAATATTTCATATTGATGTTTTTACATTGACACCGTTATTATTTTAAATATCAATTTATTTGGAATCCAAATTCAAAAAAATATATTACATGTTTATCTATTGAGTAATGATCATTAATTTTCAATATCACATTGATGATTATAAGGGATTTAATAGATTTTTTATTATTTTTCAATTATTATGATATAATTTTTTGGTCATTGTTATGAATTTTTTAATTATTTTCCTTATTTATTATTCCTTAATTAATAAAAACAACAAAAATTTGATTATATATCATTTAATATATAAATTTAATATGTGAAAACATAATAAAACAATGAAAAATCTATTCAAACTACTTGGATTTTAATTATGAAATAATTACTAAAAATCATAAAATAAATAAAGAAAAAATAAAGAAAAACTCATAAACATAGTGATGTTATTTTTTGATAAAAATAACTTATATGAATTTAGTATAGATTTGATTAAAATTATTGTTCAAGAAGAAGGATTAAAAAAAGGGTTGCAATGAAAAAAAATTGAGAAATTGAATTGAATTACAAATTCATAGCAAAAAATATATTACACCATTTATTTAAATGTATTTGATTTAACCATTATTAAAAAGAGAACTTCCTCCCCTATCAAGAATGTAGTTATGTAGTTGATAAAATTCAACATTTCATTAATTACAGTTTTCAAAATCAAATTTATAGTGAATATTATAAAATTGTTAATGATATATCAAGAAAATATGAAATGATAAACCAAGCCAATATTATTCCCCTGAAAAATATTTTATCCGTAAATCATTTAGATATTTAATAGTAAAATGATTTTCAATAACAATTTATGAAAAATGAGTGATAGGAAAAAATATGATGTTGTGGTGTCTTTATCATCCTGGAACTAAAAGGTAAAATCCATAATAATTTTGTCATCATACATCATCTCACATTAATATTTCATTAATATTTTACTTTCCTTGAGTTAATTACCCAAATTAATCTCAGATCACCATGCGCGTGAAACGGTATGTGCCTATAATAACAATCACGTGAGAATTCATAGTGTTACCACTATGTAACCATTAAAATATTTACTATATGTATATAGAAAATCACAAATTAACATAGACTAAATTTTTTAGGATTGTAATATCAAAATTAATTATTTTAATTTCATTCTTATGTTTAAACATTCTCATAATAAAATGGAATCATTGAATCCCCCTCCATCAACTCATAAATGAGTTAATATTTATAAAACACATTTTTCATTATTTTATATGTCGAAATAAAAATAATAACACTTATCATTGATTACAGTCACTCATACCAGAGTAATATTCTCTAAACATTATAGTAGTTAAATCCATCATGGGACTATCATCTTCTATGAGATCATCTCATATTTCTCACTTTAATTTTTTATAACTCATATATATATTTGATGAAAAATATATTTTTATCCAAAATCTAGTTCAAACGAAATCAGAGCAAACAATATATCCATAACCCTCTTATACCTACAACATAATCAATGTAGTAGCTATAACAATTCAACAAGTTCATCACATATGGGAACAATTTTTTTTTAATATATTCATTGTATTTTGAACTAGTTATGGGTTTTCCATTAATAATGCTCAAGTACATTTTATCCATAATGATTTGTAACAATATAATAATCCAAAATCCATCAATCTCGAGAAAGGTATATGATATTAAACCTATATTAGATGTATACACACATGTTTAGAATCAAAATTTCACATTAAAGAACTTGAATTGTTCTCAATCTAAAGACATATATTCATATAACATTCTTAGAACTGTGGATCATTATTTGTAGTCATCCCTTGGTCCCTAATAAAGAATTTATCGAAAATTTTCCTAGTTCTAGAATAAAATAAACAATTAACTAATTTTCATATGAACATACCCAAGCTTCAATCAATATTCACCTAGCCTCAATGAGTTGTAGATTAATTTTAGATTCATTTGAGGTCAAATATGATGGTTATAAGTTAAGTTGATGTATGGGATTAGTCATGAACAACATTCCATTTTTGAGGATCGATGATCCATCCAATATTTAATCATCAATAAACATTTTCATAAATATAATTGACATTATGAAATAGGAAATTGATAAAATATAAGAATCCAAGAGAGGATTATAATATGTTTTTTGTTATTAGTTTAATATATTATGAATTTCCTTGTTGTAAATATTAATTTGTTGATGATTCTTACAACATAACTACATTATAACATAATTTAATTGATGAAATTCTAGAATATTCCCTCTATTATTGATATAAAAATCTTCAACAAATCCTAAATTTTTTTTGTATGAATCACTGAGTGATATCACAACAGATCACGTCACATGCATCGATCTCATTTTATCATCATTGCAATCACATAAAAAGTTTTTTAGATGATCTATATTGACTTGATTGAGAATCATGGATGATGATAAAACTACATTAATGGTACTGTTCGTTGAGAAGAGAGTTATCCAGGTCTTTACAGGAATCTCTATATTTTTTGTGAATAATTAAACCAAATGAATATTGATCTTATATAAAACATTATATTTTTTATTATATATCTCTAGAGTTATAATTATATAATTTTACATGCTCACCATTTTGTTTATTTAATACCTTTTAGAACCCCATATATATAATAATAATAAAATAATAATAAAATTTCCCAATATGCAGCAATCATTAAAAATACAAATATATGGCATTTATTCAAGTAATATTCAGTATATATTATTTATCTATGGACCATTAATCTGGGTCCTCCATTCCTCCAAAATATTTATCAGATAATAAATAATGACTATTTATTTATTAAATAACTATGATTATAAGGCCCCAGCCTTAAACTTTACTTAATATTGAATTAAATGAATAATTCACGTCGAGGATCTTTTCAGGTTTAGAGTTTTAGAGAATTAGAACATAACTATTACATCTCAAAAGATTACAAAGTATTCACTTATACTAAGTTTCCATAATAAAAAAAACTCTTGAAAGAACATGTCTAGTTCCATGTTTTATATAGCATGACATTCCCTTGATCCCAACCTTGACCTTATTCCATATTAAGTCCTGTGAAATACATTTCAAAAAAACTTGGGGTGAGCATAAAAAGCTCAGTAAGGGATACAAAAAGAATGAAAACTGTTAGTTTTTCAAACATCAAGTAAACCACGTATACTATATCAAAGTAATACCTTCCCCTTCATGAAGTAGTAAAACTCTTCACTGAATAAAGTATCATTACTTACCTTTTTGTAACAAAAGGATTACCATAAAACCCATATAAATAACACATAGAATATATAAAGGTAACTTGGGACATAAACATACTTAAGTGGAATAACCATACGGTTGACTTCCACACATATCACTTAATGGAATAGCCATACGACCAATTTCCATACATACTTAATGGAATAGCCATACGGCCAACTTCCACACCCAATGCATTGGAGGTTATAACGTAACCACCCGTCCTGGTATTCACGGCACCACCCGTCATATGGTTTATAACGTAACCACCCGTTAAAATGTCCAAGTACCAGTATAAAATAATAAAACATAAAACCAATATAAAGGAATGATAACATTTCCACATTTCAATCACAATATATCATAAATATATTGACATAATAGAATCCTTTTTCAAAACCATTTTCAATACCAAAATACATAAAAGAGTATATGGTATTTATTTTATTCTAAAAACATTACGGCTTGTTGAGAAAGCCAAAGACCAAATAATACTCGCGGCGGTGGAAAAGGTCGTTGTCGCCGTGTACGTTAAAAGAAACATTCCTTTTTGTCGTTTTGTAAAACGCTCCGTAGAAATAGATTCCATTTGTATAAAAGAAAAATTAAAAGGGTTTTATACACCGTATAAATGAAATTTGTGTATAAAATAAAATATGCCTCAATGAAAGGAGATTGAGACGAAGTCCCTTACCTTGGGTCCGACTTGACTCGATCGTTCTTTAACGTCCTGAATAATAAACTTGTGTTAATTTATACATGATTAAGAAACTTTTTATTATTCTTTTTATATCACTTATTTCCATGTTATAAACATTATGTAACCATTTAAGTTAATAATGTTTGTTTTGTCAATATTTGGTTCTTAAGTCGAAATTTGACTTCTTACAATTACATGTTGTTCATGTGGTCAAAAGTTCTTTATATCCAGAATGAAATTCCCGATTTGGATATAATATCTAACATATATATCCAGAATATACATGTATTTATAATATTACATAATCATTTAGAGGTAAGAAATGAAATGCACCGTTCATGGAGACGGTAAGCCGTACGTACGCATGAACGCTACTTTCATTTATTTGTCATATTAATGGAATTAAAACTAAATGAGAGGTATGTATATTTTAATTCCAGAATTATATTCATCACTTAGATATATCATTAATTATATATATCCATTATATACATGTACGTTTAATAGTACATTACATTTGGGGATAAGAAATGAAATGCACCGTTCATGGAGACGGTAAGCCGTACGTACGCATGAACGCTACTTTCATTTCTATCTCATACTTTAATGGAAAGAAATAATAATGATATAGAGGTATATTATAATTCCAGTATAACATCATATATAATAACTTTAAATACATCCTTTACACGTCCCACATATGGCATTAACGAATCACATCACTTTTAGGGGGCGGTAGTCCGCACTTCCTTAAATGAAGATATCGTGTTTACCCATAATGGAAACCATAAAGGTAAGACAAAAATGAAAAATACATAAGCTTAAAAAAACATAAACATATTATATATCATATATTAAAATAGTGACATCATAATGGCCACCCTTGAAGGTGTTAAATGAGTATTGAACAATCATCGTTTCGGGAGGCAGAATTTCGCCATCCACGGAAACCGTATGTTCTTTAACCATTTGATGTAGTTGTGTGAGAGTGTAGCTCAAATAAATATTATAACAACATCCTATTATATTTAATATACTGGTGTTGTTACAAAATATGTAAATAAAAAGTGTTTAGAGGGTTGGAGAAGCAAAATAAAACAAATGAATAAGAGAGAATGAATTACCATTAAAAGTGTAACTCCTTTTTGATTTGAGCCTAAAGGCTTCCTTTGAAAGGATTATTCCCAAAGGTAATCGTCTAGGATGAAAAGAGGGATGTGTAGAGAGTAATTGGGCAGGGTTTTTCCGAGCGAAAGGCTTGAGAAGTGTGTGAAATGAGGTAGAGGTGGGGGCCTTTTATAAGAGGAGAGGAGGGGCACTTTTGGAAAGTAAAGAAATATTACTTTATTTGAAACTGTTTTTCGGTTTTAAAAGGTCCCACATTGATATAATTCGTGTATAAGGTGATAAGGGTTCGAAATCCACTCATCCAATTGGTGTTGGCCATGTGTAGGTTTTATATTTTTCATTATCTTTCCATTTTATTTAAATCGTCAAATAATGATGTCATCGCTGGATCATTATTATGTCATGTATAATTTAATTTATTTAATGTCTAAAAATTATAAAAAAAATACTATGATTTAGGAAATCTTTTTAGACTTCCAATGACTATTTATAATAAAAATTTGGACTTGTATAACCCCACTCAAAAATTATTTTAGTAAAACAATTTATGTTAGTGTCATTTTCACTTTAACATTAAATAAAAATATATTAATGTCATTTTCCAACTAAAGTAGCTCCATGGGGTCCCCAAGTTGGCCCATGGCTTGTCTTGGTCCGCCATGACTCACCCAATATGTGTAGGACAATTTTCGTGGTGTTTTCACATTCTTATAATAACATTTTTACCTTAAACTACACTAATTACTTCTAATCGCGATTAATGAAAAAAATTACTATTCACCAAAAAATTATTTTAATCTAATTGAACCACATTTTACTTCTTAATGACAACCATGTATGTCGGATTTTCAAAATTCAATACACATTAGTGGTAAAATTTCATTTAACTGAAAAATCAGTTTGCTTGATTACCACTTAGTGGTTTCACTATTCATCAAAAATTGAAATTTTTCAGAAAATTACCAAAAATTCACCCTAAGCTATATTTGATATTCCAAATTCAAAAATGAAGTCCATTTTACAAAATTCAAAACATATAATTCAAATTAATTAATTTAATAATTAATTCCCGCTGTCATGACAAATAGCGTGTTTTTGTGAAACAATAAGTATCAAAAGATTGATACCAGTTTAAGTCCAATTTCAAAGTGAAATTGATTCCAATGACCACCATTGGATTAACTGGTAAAAATATTTTCTAATTTCAATTTAAAACCAATTAAAATAATATTCTAATCATATAAATAATTTAGATTAAAAATTGGTTTTGAATTAAAATACAACATTTTACACTATTCATAAAAAAATGAACTTTATCAGAAAGGTACCAAAAATTTACACATAGTAAATTTTGATGTCCCGATTCTAAAGAAGAGTTATATTTGGTCCAAAATAAAGTATAAGAGTGATCAAAACTATATTTAATGACGGTTCACCATTAAAAGGTGATAAGTGAACCTTTAGTGAAAATTAGAGTATATATGCCCTAAAATTGAACTCTTTCCGAATTTTAAGCCTTTATCTTTTATTGGGTAAATGTATAAACATTTAAAAACATATCTAATCATATTTTAGTTATTTCTATCAATTCCAGCCAGTACAACGACTACTTGTTAACTAACATTTAAAATAATATTATTTTATTACTTGTGTGCAACGTATGTTTTCAAAGAAACTCATCGTTGCGTACCGAGTACGCTATCGAACGTAGAAACCCCTTTTAATTAAAATTAATATTTAATTCGTAAATATTAATAAATATGAAAATTCTTTATTCTTTATTTACCTGGGATGTTACATCCTTCCCCCCTTTTGGGAATTGCGTCCTCGAAATTTTATTCACTTATCAAAATAAGTGGAGGTATTTATCCCTTATAGCATTTTCAGATTCCCATGTTGCCTCTTCAATCACATGGGTTTTCCACAAAACCTTTACCTAATGAATCACCTTATTCCGTAACACTTGCTCCCTGTGGTCAAGAAGCTGGACCGGTTGTTCCTCATAAGATAGGTTCTCTTCCAGCTGAACTACCTCTGGGCTCAAAACATGAGATGGATCTGGCATATACTTTCTCAACATCGAAACGTGAAAAACATTGTGTACCTGAGATAAACTCGGAGGTAAAGCCACTCGGTATGCAACTGATCCAACTCTTTCCAGAATTTCGTATGGTCAAACGAACCTTGGACTCAACTTTCCTTTCTTACCAAATCTCATCACACTTTGCCAAGGAGATACCTTGAGAAAAACATGATCACCTACCTCGAAAGATAGATCCTTCCTCCGGTTATCTGCATAACTCTTCTGCCTGCTCTGAGCTGTTCTCTTGTGCTTCTGAATCAGCTGAACTTTTTCTGCCAACTCTTCTACCAATTCTCGTCCCATCAACTTCCTATCACCAACTTCATCCCAGAAAGCTGGAGTTCGACAACGCTTCCAATATAAAGCCTAAAATGGTGCCATCTGTATACTGGAATGAAAAATGTTATTATAAGAAAACTCAACCAAAGAAAGATGTTGGTCCCATCTTCCCTGATAATCCATAGAACACGCTCGTAGCATATCCTCCAATGTCTGAATTGTTCGTTCTGACTACCCATCTGATTGAGGATGAAAAGCTGTACTAAAATTTAATTCAGTACCCAACGACTTCTGAAGGCCTTTCCAAAAGTTAGAAGTAAACCTGGGATCACGATCCGATACAATGGAGAGAGGAACTCCATGTAACCTGACTATCTCTTTATGATACAAACGGGAAAGTTGATCAAGAGAAAAAGTATCTCGTATAGAAAGGAAATGAGCAGATTTGGTCAAGCGATCAACAATAACCCAGATTGCATTATTACCTCAAGATGTCCTCGGTAATCCCACAACAAAGTCCATGGATATGTTTTCCCATTTCCACCCTAGCACTGGTAAAGGCTGAAGCATCCCTTTCGGTAACTGCTACTCTGCTTTAACCTGTTGACATGTCAAACACTTCACAGTAAAATCAGCAATGTCTCTTTTCTTTCCTTCCCTCCAGTAATACTCCCGCAGACCTCTGTACATCTTAGTACTTCCAGGATGAAAAAACAACTCAATCTTCAACTGTGAATCACAAGGCACACATAACTTCTTCACAAACCTCAAAACACAAACTCAAACTTATCCAATAACTCATGGAAAATTTTATTCATAAGGTCAATGAATACAGCAGGTGCATTGGTTAACCCAAAAGGCATAACTACAAATTCATAATGGCCATATCTAGTACGGAACGCAGTCTTCGGAACGTCTGCTTATTTTACTTTCAACAGATGGTACCCCGACCTCAAGTCAATCTTCGAAAAATACTGAGCTCCCTGGAGCTGATACCACTTCATTCGATGGCCCAACATCTGCTGAAGTTGTTGCAAATGATTTTACCACCCCTTTCTGCTTGTATTCTGGCTGCATTCCCCCAGTTGAGTTCTTCGTTGGACACTCGTTTGCATAATGAACCATTTCATTACACTTAAAACAGCTTATCGTTGGCTTTTCATTTCCTTCTTGATCATCTTCCTTACAGTTACGAGCAATATGACCAGACATACCATACCGAAAGCACTTACCAGACTTGGATAAACATTCTCCAGGATGCATTTTACCACACTTCTCACAGGATGGATATTTGGTTTTCTTACCTCCTTGCTTCATTGATGAATTCTTCCCCTTTGCCTGCCAACTAGACCACTTATTCTGTTGTTCGTCATAGAACACATGTTCTTTGGAAAACTCCATTTCCACCTTCTCCGCACATCGAACATGTTTTTCAAAACTTTTGAACTCACGAGAAGCTAAAGCCCTTCGATACTTTGGCTTTAACCCTGAGTAAAAATGGTTTATTTTACTATCAAGATCTCGTATGAAGTTTGAGGCATACCTTGCCAATCGAGTGAACTTTTCGTCATAAGCAGCCACTGAATCATCCTCCTGCCTCATTTCTAGGAACTGTTTTTCCATCCTAAGAAGAACCACCTTATGAAAATATTTCTCAAGAAACATACCTTTGAATTCATCCCAGTGAATATCCTCAATCTCATCACTGTCCCTTATATTTTTCACCATCGACCACCACTGATCAGCTTCACCAACAAAACGGTAAACAGCAAGACTAACCTTTTGATGTTTCGAACACCCCATGACATCAAAAATCTTCTCTAGTGCTTTAATCCACCCTTCAGCTTGCATAGGGTCAGATGATCCTCTGAATGATGGGGGATGTTGCCTCATGAAATATTCCACCACTGACATGTTCCTCTACAGTTGATCTGGCTGATCTCGTGCATGGATACCACCACCATTTATAGCCTGAGTCAACTATGCCATCACTGCAACAAACTGTTCAGTTCCGATTCCGACCATCTCAGGTTGCTGATTTGGAAGGTTATCTTTCTCCTGATGTCGTCCCAACATAGCTGCTTTGTTTCCTCTGTGGAAAACCATTCTGAACACATAAATATCTTAGGCGAAGCAACATGGTAATCCCTAAATGCTATATCATTTCAATAATATTATAATTTAACACTTTGTAACTCCTAAAGTTGTCTAAACCGACCTTTGATACCAACTATAAGGCCCTGACTTTAAACCTTACTTAATATTGAATTAAATGAATAATTCACGTCGAGGATCTTTTCAGGTTTATATTTTTAGAGAATTAGAACATAACTATTACATCTCAAAAGATTACAAAGTAGTCACTTATACTAAGTTTCCATAATAAAAAAAACTCTTGAAAGAAACATGTCTAGTTCCATGTTTTATATAGCATGACATTCCCTTGATCCCATCCTTGACCTTATTCCATATTAAGTCCTGTGAAAAACATTTCAAAAAAACCTGGGGTGAGCATAAAAAGCTCAGTAAGGGATACAAAAATAATGAAAACTGTTAGTTTTTCAAACATCAAGTAAACCTTGTATACTATATCAAAGTAATACCTTCCCCTTCATGAAGTAGTAAAACTCTTCACTGAATAAAGTATCATTACTTACCTTTTTGTAACCAAAGTATTACCATAAAACCCATATAAAGAACACATAGAATATATAAAGGTGACTTGGGACATAAACATACTTAAGTGGAATAACCATACGGCTGACATCCACACATATCACTTAATGGAATAGCCATACGGCCAATTTCCATACATACTTATTGGAATAGCCATATGGCCGTCTTCCATACCCAATGCATTGGAGGTTGTAACGTAACCACCCGTCCTGGTATTCACGGCAACACCCATAATATGGTTTATAACGTAACCACCCGTTAAAATGTCCAAGTACCAGTATAAAATAATAAAACATAAAACCAATATAAAGGAATGATAACATTTCCACATTTCAATCACAATATATCATAAATATATTGACATAATAGAATCCTTTTTCAAAACCATTTTCAATACCAAAATAAATAAAATATTATATGGTATTTATTTTATTCTAAGAACATTACGGCTTGTTGAGAAATCCAAATACCAAATAATACTCGTGGCGGCGGAAAAGGTCGTTGTCGCCGCGTACGTTAAAAGAAACATTCCATTTTGTTGTTTTGTAAAACGCTCCATAGAAAAAGATTCCATTTGTATAAAAGTAAAAGTCAAAGGGTTTTATACACCGTACAAAAGAAATTTGTGTATAAAATAAAATATGCCTCAATGAAAGGAGATTGAGACGAAGTCCCTTACCTTGGGTCCGACTTGACTCTATCGTTCTTTGACATCCTGAATAATAAACTTGTGTTAATTTATACTTGATTAAGAACCTTTTTATTATTCTTTTTATATAACTTATTTCCATGTTATAAACATTATGTAACCATTTAAGTTAATAATGTTTGTTTTGTCAATATTTGGTTCTTAAGTCGAAAGTTGACTTCTTACAATTACATGTTGTTCATGTGGTCAAAAGTTATTTATATCCAGAATGAAATTCCTGATTTGGATATAATATGTATCATATATATCCATCATATACATTTATTTATAATATTACATAATCATTTGGAGGTAAGAAATGAAATGCACCGTTCATGGAGACGGTAAGTCGTACGTACGCATGAACGCTACTTTCAATTCTTTGTCATATTAATGGAATTAAAACTAAATGAGAGGTATGTATATTTTAATTCCAGAATTATATTCATCACTTAGATATATCATTAATTATATATATCCATTATATACATGTACTTTTAATAGTACATTACATTTGGGGATAAGAAATGAAATGCACCTTTCATGGAGACGGTAAGCCGTACGTACGCATGAACGCTACTTTCATTTCTATCTCATACTTTAATGGAAAGAAATAATAATGATATAGAGGTATATTATAATTCCAGTATATCATAATATATAATAACTTTAAATCCATCCTTTACACGTCCCACATATGGCATTAACGAATCACATCACTTTTAGGGGGCGGTAGTCCGCACTTCCTTAAATGAAGATATCGTGTTTACCCATAATGGAAACCATAAAGGTATGCCAAAAATGAAAAATAAATAAGCTTAAAGAAAACATAAACATATTATATATCATATATAAAAATAGTGACATCATAATGGCCACCCTTGAAGGTGTTAAATGAGTATTGAACAATCATCGTTTCGGGAGGCAGAATTTCGCCATCCACGGAAACATTATGTTCTTTAACCATTTGATGTAGTTGTGTGAGAGTGTAGCTCAAATAAATATTATAACAACATCCTATTGTATTTAAGATACTGGTGTTGTTACAAAAGAAGTAAATAAAAAGAGTTTAGAGGGTTGGAGAAGCAAAATAAAACAAATGAACAAGAGAGAATGAATTACCTTTAAAAGTGTAACTTCTTTTTGATTTGAGCCTAAAGGCTTCCTTTGAAAGGATTCTGCCCAACGGGAATCCTCTAGGATTAGGAGAGGGATGTGTAGAGAGTAATTGGGCAGGGGTTTGCCGAGCCAAAGGCTTGAGAAGTGTGTGAAATGAGGTAGAGGTGGGGGCCTTTTATAAGAGGAGAGGATGGGCACTTTTGGAAAGTAAAGAAATATTACTTTATTTGAAAATGTGTTTCGGTTTTAAAAGGTCCCACATTGATATAATTCGTGTATAAGGTGATAAGGGTTCTAAATCAACTCATCCTATTTGATTTGGCCATGTGCAGGTTTTATATTTTTCATTATCTTTCCATTTTATTTAAATCGTCAAATAATGATGTCATCGCTGCATCATTATTATGTCATAAATAATTTAATTTATTTAATGTCTAAAAATTATAAAAAAAAATACTATTATGTAGGAAATCTTTTTAGCTTTCCAATTACTATTTATAATCAAATTTTGGACTTGTATAACCCCACTCAAAAATTATTTTAGTAAAACAATTTATGTTAGTGTCATTTTCACTTTAACATTAAATAAAAATATATTAATGTCATTTTCCAACTAAAGTGGCTCCATGGGGTCCCCAAGTTGTCCCATGGCTTGTCTTGGTCTTCCATGACTCACCCAATAGGTGTAGGACAATTGTCATTGTGTTTTCACATTCTTATAATACCATTTTTACCTTAAACTACACTAATTACCTCTAATGGCGATTAATGAAAAAAATTATTATTCACCAAAAAATTATTTTAATCTAATTGAACCACATTTTACTTCTTAATGACAACCATGTATGTCGGATTTTCAAAATTCAATACACATTAGTGGTAAACTTTCATTTAACTGAAAAATCAGTTTGCTTGATTACCACTTAGTGGTTTCACTATTCATCAAAAATTGAAGGTTTTCAGAAAATTACCAAAAATTCACCCTATGCTATATTTGATATTCCGAATTCAAAAATGAAGTCCATTTTACAAAATTCAAAACATATAAGTCAAATTAATTAATTTAATAATTAATTCCCGCTGTCATGACAAATAGCGTGTTTTTGTGAAACAATAAGTATCAAAAGACTGACACCAGTTTAAGTCCAATTTCAAAGTGAAATTGATTCCAATGACCACCATTGGATTAACTGGTAAAAATATTTTCTAATTTCACTTTAAAACCAATTAAAATAATAATCTATTCATATAAATAATTTAGATTAAAAAGTGGTTTTGAATTAAAATACAACATTTTACAGTATTCATAAAAAAAATTAACTTTATCAGAAAGGTACCAAAAATTTACACATAGTAAATTTTGATGTCCCGATTCTAAAGAAGACTTATATTTGGTCCAAAATAAAGTATAAGAATGATCAAAACTATATTTAATGACGGTTCACCATTAAAAGGTGACAAGTGAACCTTTAGTGAAAATTAGAGTATATATGCCCTAAAATTGAACTCTTTCCGTATTTTAAGCCTTTATCTTTTATTGGGTAAATGTATAAATATTTAAAAACATATCTAATCATATTTTAGTTATTTCTATCCATTACCACTAGTACAACGACTACTTGTTAACTAACATTTAAAATAATATTATTTTATTACTTGTGTGCAATGTAAGTTTTCAAAGAAACTCATCGTTGCGTACCGAGTACGCTATCGAACGTAGAAACCCCTTTTAATTAAAATTAATATTTAATTCGTAAATATTAATAAATATGAAAATTCTTTATTCATTATTTACCTGGGATGTTACAATGATTACATTATTCACAAATATTAAAATAAACAGTACTTTCACTAAATAGGAAATAAATAGCTCTTTAAATATTTTTCTCACATTATATCATCTTGAATAATAGGCGATGGAATGCATGCGATCAACAAAACATGAATAACTATTAAAAAAATTAATTTTTATAATAGTTTTTACATTTGTTGAATAATATATAATAATATATTGTTTAACGGTGATTCTTGATAAACATAGTTTGTGACACTCTAGGACACTTTCATAGTGGAATTTGGTGAAGCAACCTAATGTTCATCATTAGCATCTAGAAACACACCATGGATGATATACTGAATTTAGTTAATGGTGTAGTTCCATATTACCTATTATGAGTTTTTATGAAGTAATATAAGACCATTTTCACGATATCTATAATCAATAAAGTTTCATGTTTTTGTCATCGACCAATGTGATCGATGTCTCTTTATATGACTCTTGAGAAATTGAAAATTCATATAAAAAACCATGAAAAAAATTTATTGAGGTGAAATCATTTCAAGAAGTTGTTATGTGATATAAAATATTATTAGAGAATGTAATATAAAAATTAATTTTTCATATTATTCATTAATGTAATATTACCTAAGACACACCCAACATATTCTTTCTCACTATAACCATATGTCATTATAGTTTTCTTCCAATACAACAAATTTTAGGAATTATAATACACATTAATAATAATATTAATTTCAATGGATCAATAACCATGTATATAGAAAGGAACATATTTTGAAACATAAAGGTGTGGATTTCTTGTTGGGGGTCACGTTGTCAATATACCATACACTGGATATTAATATGGGTATAAACCATAAGAAGTATCTTAAAATTATTATGAGTCATTGCCCATAAAATACAAAAAATTGTCTCCCTCAAATGATATCATCTGGATATAGACCATAAATTCAAAAATTGAGCCTTATAACTTTCTTGTTCTAATCTTAGTAGATAATTACTAAGACATTTTAATGTCACAACAACTCATTGGAAATTATCTCAACATATGTTATGCGGATGAACAATCATAATGTGATAAAAATTTAATTATAATTCTGAACTATTAATACATATCAACATAAGGTACACTGAATTTGGTTTTAGAGAACCAAATACAATAAAAATCCACATACACTAGACCGAAATATTAATACCCTTCAATCTGATACCTCGCACATTATATTCATACATCTAGTGAGAAATTATTTTACTCATGGGGTCCCCCATGTTATCTTATTTCTATAATGTTCATTTTGAAAATTCATCCATTTGATTAGAATACCTCATGCAGTGATGCGTACAAAGCATATTCATTTTCCTTTTGTGTTACATCGGCTTTTTTACAAGATCTACCACTATAGTATATAATAATAAATTGTTATAGGGTCATTACAATTGGGTACCATATCATGATCTTGAAAAATGTTTCATTTCTAACATAATTACATGGATGTACATTAATCTAGTACATACTCGGTATCCATTATTGAATTACTGACATCTAGATTCTAGGAACATTTAGAGATCACAACTCCACTATTGACACAAAAACACATCCTATCTATGAATTCATATCATTATGATGATTTTGAAATATAGAATCATTAAAAATTCTAATGAGTAGGCCTTCGTCTACTCTATATACCAGAAACATGTCCTTAATTGTTATCTTATAATTAAGTATAGTCTAAATAGCATACCTATTTTTTTGTTTTGGTTCGACTTGATATCTACATTCCATGCTCAATACATAGGAAACATCAAATCTAGTAAATAACATGGAATAAATGAATTATTATGCCAGAAAAACATATGTTATATTAATCATTCTCAATTTCTCCTATTGTGTCCGAGAACACATTTTCTTTAAAAGATGCAATCCACGTGTCACTAGAACTAGACCCATGTTGGATATTTCAGTACAAAATCTTATTATTGTACATTCAATTTTTGTACTTTCATATTGTCCACGAATTATATTTGATTTATCATAAAAGATATTGATCCCAATAAAACTAGCATTATATACTTCGTTCTTTATAGATAAACCCTTTTATCTCTAGTCCTTAATGGACTATAAGAATGATATTTATTTTCTATATGTAATATATATTTATCACAAAGAAATTTACAAATGAATGTAATTACACTATACCTATTATAATTACATTGTTTATATTCATTATTTATAAATAAACTCTTTTATAGCTTCATTGAATTAAAATTTCCATGACCTAGATGGTTCCTTCTATCCATAAATAGATCTAAAAACATTCAAATCATTTTGGCATAAACTGGTGTAACACGTCCCTCTATTTCTTCAATTTAGATATCATTTTGTATGTTCCCATTAAAAAATCTAGTTTTGAAATCTATCATCCAAATATCATTGTTATGGTGTGATGTTACAGATACAATAATTTTGATGTATTTAAACATTGAAACTAGTGAAAAATGATTCATCATAGTGAATTATTTAATGCTTTTTAAAACCTTTAACTACTAGGCTAAATTTATTGGTGTTTAAATTTCCATCCGTGTTTAATTTCCTCTTGAAGAGAAAATTTCACCATATGGGATTTGCATCAACTAGTGCATAGGCAGGAATCTAATCATGGTTTTGATATATAGAATATATTTTATATTTCTTATCCTCTTTCCTCATTGTATATTTTTAGCACTCTAATATATCATTATAGGATAAAATAATATCCATGTTAACCAGAAATGAGTAACCATCTTCCATTTTTCCAAAACCATATCTCTATAGTTCTCGTACCTTTTGTGTTCTCCTTCTATGTAGTTGTGTTAGAGGAACTAATTCTTCCATGATTACATATGAAATTTATTCCTGCACAAACTCTTTTTTATATTAATCCTCAAAATACTTGATTTCAATCTTCCATCCACTATAATTTTTTTTGATGTTCAGCATGTTATGAAATACATCATGTCTAGTGATATTAACATTCTTATCTAAGGCATCTTATAGGTAGTGTATCTTTGTTTCCATGGGATACAATATAAAGACACACTATATTCACTGTTATTTTAGTTTCTTTCATGAGAAGTCCTTAACAATTTCCACATAACACCATACATGCGTATATTAAAAAAAGTGGTTTATTTCCACTCAATAACTTGATTGGAATTCTATAATATCCATTATTTAGAACTCAATTTTGTTTTTATGTTGTAGTATTTCATGTATATCCCCAAAATGGGAATAAAATAATATAAAAACTCATTATTGACATTACCATTTCTAACAATTTATGAATACTTCTCTATCTTACACTATTCCACTATTGTTTATATTGTGGAGGGAGTGGAGAGAGATTCCCAAACTGTCGTAAGATGTCGATAAAATATTTCATAATATTTTAACAACCTTGATCTTATAAAATTTTCATTATCTACATTAAAAATTTATTATCTACATCAATATGTATTTCCTTGAATTTTTCAATGGACATAGACATATACCATAACAAGTATACATAAACATGTATACTCATAAAATTAGTAAATTTTAAGAATTATGAATACCCACTTATATATTCTACTAAAAATGGTCCACACACATTTGTGTTTACCAACCCTATATGCTATGTGGTTATTTCACCCTTTCCTCCAAATTTTGGTTTAGTGATTTTCCATTTTAACAGTAATGTAATCTTCTAGCAGGTATTGGTTTAGAATATTAAAATAAACTTTATTATATATCAGTATAAAACCCTTATTTTTTACAAGACCGAGATGGTGCTTCCATATCTTGTTGTCCTGTTAGTTATCTGAACATGTATTTTGTCAATTTTCAATAGTAGGGTTCTAGATATAACACATAAAGGACATTATTTATATGTTTCATACAATAACATATGTTTTCCATAGAAATGATTTTCATTTCCATAATTGTAAATAAACTCATCTTCATCTTGGTACAATGCATGCATTATGTTATTAGTAACAATAAACACATAATAAAAATATTTGATGAAAAAAATAAATCTCGTTGGAAATGAATGATGGTAGTCACCTATGGCTAGAAAAGCCACCGTCACACCATTAGAATCCATCAGATCAACCTACCCTCTATAAAACATTCTGAATCATTAGGGTTCGTACATTATTATACTTATTTGTGCACGAGAAATTTTAACTTATTCCCAATGTAAATATATTGATATTATATTCTTGATAGAGAACACACAATTCTCTTCACCATTCATCTAGGTTTATTTCCTCTTATTGTGATCTAGTTTTCCACATGAAATACATACTTATTATTTTTTCATTTCCATTCCTCTAGACCATAACATTATTGTTACGATGGTTCTTATGGTGTTTTAGATTTGATTTGAGTTTTTATCACATTATAGATATTTATTCAATTCTTATCCATCTTATGGACATTATTTTTATCATACCCCATTTACTAATCCACATGGCTAAAAAAATTTACATGTTTTGAATGATTCTTCTCATTATATCTCATAATGTAATAGATATTAATATTGGGAATGATCATGATAAGTGACTAAATTATGACATATGTATGATACTCATTTATGAATTATATACCTATGATGTCTAGGAATTTATAATCCATAACAATCATGACTACACAGGGGTAGCAGGCACAAACTCTCCACTATTAGTTGTAAACAAATCACTATAGATATTGTTTCTCTATAGTGTCACCTCATCATTCTATAGATCATGATGTTATGAAATCATGTTATATGAATCCTTGACCTCATTTGGTTTCAAACTATCAATGATAATAGATTATAGAATAAATAATTGAACATTTATTGAATCTTTCAAAAACTTATCATAAGGTGATAACTCATCATCACATGCCACATTACAAGGTTCTTCTACAATATAATCTTCTTGAACATAAAATATCTTTTTATGGTGAATGATAACACGTAAGCACCATTTCCACTATTGTACATTTGTACTATTGATAATTTTATCATTATCAAGAATTGATTTCAATAAATTGTTTGAATCCATTTTAAGGATGACTCTAAAAATATAATAAGTATAATATTAATACATTATACGATAAAATTAATATATGTAAATAAATATTGTATTTATTAATCATTATCTTTTTAATCGAATCCCAATATCTCGTGTCATTTTATATGGAATTTCATTTTCCTTCCACATTTTATGGTCAATGAACCTTATTTCCATCATCATTAGCCCAAATTATTTTTGTAAATAATGTTTAATGTTTTTTGGTAGGCATTCCAAATGACAACAATGATAACTTATAATTCATTTATCTATTGAGGGGGCCCCCTGTCTTGAAATCCTTAAGATCAATTCTCTTAACCATTTACCATCATTTACAACATGCCTTTATTTGGATGTCAAATATTCTTATGTACTATGTTATGTCACCCCAAAACATCTCGTTTTAATTCCTTTATAATTATAGTCACCCCAAATTTGGATATTAAAGAAAATTGAACTATATTCTAATTTTAAATCACGTAATGGATGTCTACACTGACATAATATATATTACTGATTGATTTTTTTCTTGTATCTTCATGTTATAAATTATTATCAATATTATATATATTTTAATTTAATATCTTTTTACATAAGGGATTAACCATGTACTAGATAATATTTATGAACTATATAATTTTTTAGGTCTATCATGATTTATAGTTAATTCATTAATTCATGTGATCTCTAAAAAATATCTATAATGAAATAACCATTCAACATGAAAAAAAAAACCATTTTAGAGATATTACCATGATAATTAACTCGAAATTAGTTTATCTAGTAGTTGATAAACCAAAAATTGACCATCAAGAAAATTACCATGATCTAATTAATGTTCACATTATAACATTCCACTTATCCACCTATTTACCACTATTTGATTTATGTCCCCACGAATAAAAACTCAAACTACCCCACTAGCTTGGGATCTCCATCCCATTAATTATCATTTCATCATATGTAGTTGAGGGAAACAAGATGCTTCCAAAAAAAATAGTATGCATGATGTATATTATATAATATGGGGAGTTATGTCATGAAAACCAATAATATTTCATAATAAAAAATTAGTAAAACTAATCATATACAATGGTCTGGTATATTCTCCTAATCATCAACATGCATGATATAAGTATTGCATTTTATTAAAAAAAATTTAATTTTTATCAATAATATTTATGATAAATCATACACAAATAAATTAATTATTATCTTTTATTAATGATATCTTTTATCCCAATTCTCAAAGGAATTTACTTTATAATCTCATTAATCATAATTATAAACAAATTAAATACATTTATTTCAAATTAACATTGTAGATAAGTTAAAATATGTGGTAAAATAGTGATTACATTTCTTAATTTACTCAACATATATTATACTAGTGTACAGTTTACTATTGTGAAAAATATTTGATGCAACATATCACACAATTTCAAGATTTGTACGTCAATATAATGATTACACAATATCAAAAATTTCTGTAATGTTTCATGCATAAGTTCACATAGAGAAATACCAAACATACGAATCACACTTGATATGAAGATCTAATCATTAAATAGAAGCTAATTATTACTTTATATATATATATATATATAATTTATTTATGAAAACACATCACATGGAGTGTCCTATCAAATTAATGACCAAATGCAAGAACATGTCAATAATGTTTATATAGTATAATAAATTAATTTTTTTTATTTATGAATATGTAAACAGAGTGTTGATGAATGAAACATGGTTTGTAGATCTATCTCCATTAAACATAAGAATACACCTAATGAATTAGTGTTTAAATCGTCCAATAGAAAAGTGGAGTACACAACATATTTAAATTACTACACGGTGTGTGGTCTCTGATATACACAATAACCAGTATGGTAGGCCGTGTATGGAAAGAAACTATCCCACAATGACTTAAGGGGTGTACACACCAATTACATGGGATAATCGTTATTTACGTTGGATTAATGTGTTCTAGGAAGGTCTGGTTAACCCATGGGGTATGATATTAAATGCACCATTTGAAATCAATGTACACTATATGAATTAAATCTTAATTATTTCCTAACATGTGGAACACAAGTACAATAAATGTATCTTCGGTTACACATGGTATACTATTGTGTTATCATGATAGAATACTCAGATACTCTATATATGTTCTTTGAATTTGTTTTATTCATTAAATTAATCATTTTGACTATATCATTGTGAAATAATTGATGCCGATGATGATCTTATAATTCAGATTAATGGAACGATTAAAAATAATTTAAATCTACAACAATTAAGAAACCAATAAAATAACATTAAATTATTATAAATAATTTTTGAATGTTTTGAAACCACATTAATTTTATGAGAGCAATGGATATAGGTGATGGGTGCTACCTAATGATCATAGTTTCCATGATATGTAATTATTCTGATATATAAAAAATGATAAATATTATACTGAATTTAATTGAATTAAAGAAAATAAAAAATGGATAAAATGTCAAAATCCTAGAGAATATGATGACCTGTAATTTATAATTTACTTAATCAATCATGAATTACCTTATTAGAATTATTTCCTTTCTAATGACAGAAAATAGATCTGAATTTCTCATCAATTCAGTCTAGGAATCATAATCATATTCCCTTTAGTGGCCATCCAAAAACCTGCCACGAATGTATGAAGTTCTTCATAAAAAACATTGGCTGTTATCATTGCAGATCTTATTTCATTATTTGTTCTCCTTTTTTCTCTTCAATAATCACATCATAAATATTCTCCTTGATCTCTGTTGACATAAGGATTAATTGTAGAGGTGCATTACTCTATGTTCATGGTTGTAATTTAATGATGGGAGATCTCTCAATATTCAGGCGATTCAACAATTTTTTTGTGCACAACAAAAAAATGTATTGTATTTCTTAGAAAATAATAGAATTATTTTCATATAACACTTGGGTTAGAAATAAATAATTTTACAAGTTCCAATTATTATTTATTAAACCCATTACTAAACCCCACATCTACAATATTAATAATATTATCATTTCTCAAAAATATTTTAAAAATTGATTTAAAATTGAATATTATTTTTCCAAATAATATTAAATATATATTATGTCTCATCAAACTATTAATCTTGAACCTCTATTACCCCAAAATATTAATTGGGGATGTAATAATGATTATTAATTTGTTAAAAATATATCACATCCTCATTATCCAATGGATAAATATATATTATATTCATTAAATAGAAAATATATATTTAAATAAATATTAAAATAAAATTATATTAAATCGAATAACTACTAACAAAATACTTGATTTCGGGAAAACATGAATAATTATTCAACCATTTCTGAGAATAATATTTATTCCACATACTAAATATTAAATTAAAATTTATATATATATATATATATATATATTGAGATTCTAGATACACTTTTTGTTTTCTTCTAAGCCTCATTATATGTGGTTTTATCTAAAGAAACCTAATGTACATGGTTTTCTTCGAGAAATACCCCAAGTAACACATAGTGAATGAATTTAATTTTTCCATGAAATAATACCTCATATGATAACATACTAGGTAATATAATCTCTTTATCAGGACATCCATAATCATGTAGGTTACATGTTTTTTCCATTATCCATTTTGATAGATTTCACTTTCTATTTCATTATTGAAATTGACACTCCCAGTAGAACAAAATGGAAATGGATTTATATAGGATGAGTAATTTCTAAAAATGGCTTGATGTATCTTTCTATATAAAGTAATAAAAGTTAAAAATACATTCCTACATTACACATTATTACAACATTAGTTATGCACACCCAATATCTCTTACCACATCGTGATTATATGAATTCAGGGTATTCATCAAAAAATTAATGTATATTACTCAAAATAATCCTTAATAATAATACTAATGTCTACGGATCCAAACCCATATAAGATGATAGAATGATATAATTACACATATAAATGTGAATTTCCTACGGATGAGTCTCATTCTCATAACATCCTACACTGGATACTATGAAGGGAATACACCACTAAGAAGATGATTTGGTGTCCTATGAGTCTCCACACATGATAGCGTGTATAATTTATGTGTCTAAAATGTAATAATCCTACAATACAACATATTTTTAATAATATTGTCTTAGAACATATGTTTTCTCATCATATTAGAAAACCTCAATGTCTGTTTTTTGTGGTATCTTCTCTTATGACATTATCACATAATATGTTATGGAGAAGAATAATAATAATGTGATAAAAAATTTATTAAATTTCAAAACTATGAATAAATGTTATCATAAAAGTACACCGATGATGGTTCTATAGAACCAAGTTCAATTAATTCCTTTTTCACCCACCTTCATATTTATTAAATTTTTTCAATATATATGTCAATATTTTATATCATTAACAATTATAAATTATAATATAAAAGATCATGTCATTAGTAATAATTGGTTTGGAATAAATGATAGGTCACCGTGTTAACTTTTTCTATGATTAATAATCATGAAGAAAATAATATTATGAGAAAAACTAATTAGATTATATTACAAGGTCTCTAAAAATAAGGTTATCAGACTTGTTGCTCATATGATATTCATTAGAGATGATAATATTACCCTAAAAAGGGATGGGAATAGTGGTTAATATATTATGGGTCTATCAGAAATAATCTTAATGGAATGTAACATAAAAATATTTTTTGTGGACACTAAAATATCTTATTGGAATTATAAATATGTAATGAAAAAATGGATTCAAACTACCCAAAAAATCAAATCATGTGATACCTAGATTCAACTTCTGAAACTCATTTTTTAAATATTATATACCTTATTATCTTAAGAAATTTTATCATATGATACCTTGAGTAGTTCTCAAAATTATCTTATGTGGGTGACATTGTACAAATCTCACATGTTGTTTCACAAAAAATTATATTATATACCCATCAAAATTATATTTAAATTGGAATACCCAATATCCACAAAAACTGTATTCAAAAATCATTTGATACTAAAAATTAAAAAAGTGGTTACTAAAAAATATAAGTATAACAAATATTAATTAAAATAATAAAATAGATTTTTGTTATCATAAAAAATTGACACTGAAAATAAAATAATTAACACTCGAACTAAATCAGAAAAAATAAAAATATAAGAGAATTGAATGGATTTTTTTTTCAAATATTAACTAAAAAACTCATAATTTTATATCAATATTAATTTATAGAGTATTTCATCACAATATAACTGAAAAATAAATATTATCTTATATAAGAGCTTTTATTCAATAAATATTTTTAAAATATCCCTGAAATTATGTGTAGAATTTATGACATATAAATGCCACATCAGGGTATTTTTAGAAGCACTATTAATTATGAAATAATGTAAATAATTAAATAATATTATAGATAGTGAATAACCATTGTATAAGGATATATACAGAAGAAAAAAATTATGATATATAGCACCAATATTGTAAAGAAAAATATCACATTATTTGATGATATATATTAGTGTTATACCATTGTTGAAGGAATATAAATTGGGAAATAAAACAAATGAAAATTATTTAAATGAAAATTGAGTCACATAGAATGTGATAGTTCTACTACTGATCAGTCATCATGACGAAGAAATGAATTCATATGGGGAATATAATAATATAAAAAAACTAATACTGAGTGAATTCAATGATATAAGATGAGTTAATTAATTATATATAAGGAATATTATATAAACAGTGGATTGAAGATGTAAAACTCCAACATTTTATAGGAATACAATTAATTTAGAAATTTTATAAGAAAGAAAAAAATAATTTATCTTAGGATGAGCAATTTATAAAGATTCATCGATAGCTTGACTCACAAACAAGACTGTGATTTACCAATCTATAATATAATATTGTAATTTTTATTTAAAAATATTGTAATAACATCATAATTATAATCGAAGGATTGGAAAAGTTTAACTGACTAATAGATATATTTTTCAAAATATATTACTTGGTGAAGAAATAATTTTTAAAGGATGTAAAGCCCTTATGAAACTAAAAGGAAACCCTGTTATGAGAATCTATAAAAACACAAACAATTTTATTTTATACCATCAAAATAAAAAAATCACACATGTTTGATTGTATTAATAAAAATTATGTATTATTTTTTGTCTAATTTTTCACTTCAATGAAATGTGTTTTATAAAAAATAAATTAATATTATCTAATTTTTGGATTAAAACCACAATTTTTTAAAAAATTACTTCCATTGACTTATCAAGATGTAAATTTTATTAAAATGGATTGTTGAAATTTTTTAATATTTTAGTTGAATAAAATTATTACTGAAACTATAATAAATAAAATATCATAGGGTGATTATTTTGGATTTTTCTAAGATGCCTAAATTGTATACAAAAAATGAAAAATATTAAATTTTATTCAGAAACTAGCTTTTGGATTATACAATTTATAATGTTAAATTATATTATTAATTTATTTTAAAGTAACAATTTTTCAGTTTTATATCAATTATATAATTTTATGTTATTAGATAATTTTTTAAATTAAATTTGGATATAAAAATATTGTAATTTTTAAATCATGATCAAATAAAAAACAAACATTCTCATAACATGTGAAGGATTATGGATAAATTAAACTCTACCTATTTTTAAATGTATTTTATAAAAATTATTATATATTTCTAATAATAATAATTTATATTTCATATTAAGTGAAAAATTATTTTTTGAAAAACTAATCAGAGAAAATAATTTAATTTAATTATAGAAATTATGGTTGAAAATGAGTTTAAATGGTAGTTAAACATATAATAGAAGGTGAAGAAATTCCACAAATAATTCCCAAAACCAATTAGATGGACATTTTTTGGATCCTTATAACCGTAATATAAAAATATATGTGTTTTTGGGACACTATTAAATTATTTGGACCTATATAATATGGTATTTAAAATAATTGAACAAAATAAACCCTCCGTGAATTTAATATCTATATTGTTTAGGGATGGGGACAAAAAACATTACATAGTTTATTGAAATTATTTTGAAATAAAAATATTTTATTATCATAATGATTTTTCATCAATTTTTATATATGAATATGTCATGTAATATTCATAAGAATCATAGTCACGGTAATTATTTAGTCAGTAATTAACTATAACAAATTATTCAAATAACAATAAAACTGAAGTAAAATGAATGATTTTTTGTATTCCAATTATTTTAATGATTAATATATCATTTTTAATATGATTTAAATTAATATATTAAAATTACATCATTGTCTATATATTTTAAATTCATATTATATAGACAATGATAAAATTGACAATATCGATATATTATTATAAATAGTTATTTTTTAAATAACATTAAAGTTTTTAAATACTTATTGTATACATACTGAATTATGAGTTTTAATAAATATCTAATATTTTCCAATAATGTAATATTTTTTCTTATATAATGAACACTCTAATGGCTATTTTATAAAAAATTGTTAGCGTGGATAGTGTTAATGAAAATTTATGGAACATTACATGTGATTCATGGAAAATCAATTTCAGACCCAAATAGGTTTTATATTTTATAAATTTTATATAATATTAATAATTAGATGGTATAAATTTTCTAATATGTACCATTTCACTATATCCTTTAATGAAAAATTAATATGGTTATAAAACATGTTAGTATAGAAAAATATAAAAAAGATAAAATTGATTAGACTTGAGGACTAAATAAAAAAGGATAATAATGATTTACTTTTTGTTTATTATTAGTGTGGATCAATAATTTTCTTAAATTACTTTATTTATCAATTTGGGGAGCACAACAGGTAAGGTATACCTCCCAGTAGTGAATATATTAGATTAATTACAAGAATCACAATGCTTCTCAACTATAAAAGGTCACTCACTCCCCAAACATATTTTCAAAAATAAAGCCACATATTTCATTATAAAAATTGAAAGTTATATTCCAAAATATCCTAACCACTTCCTAGAATCATTATTTTTTTATGGTAGATAACCTTTAATGTTTTTAGTGAAAACGTAAAGATGATACATGACGAAAAGTTGAAATTCTTGTCAAAGTGTTATTATATCTTCCCCCACATAGTCATATTTTTATTATAACATCATTATAAAACAACAACAATATCCTGAATATAATGTGACAATTGTAGGTATCTTTTAAGCTCTAATACCCAAAACACATCTACAAAATGGGTTATAGAATTGTTATTTTTGTTTACGGTAGGCTATAACCATGTAAACGGATGTCATTCATTTCTCCATTACCACCATTAAATGTTGGTAATATGGAAGCATTTAATCATCATATATGATATATATAGAATTTATGAAGTTCTCATAAATCATAAATTATTATATATCAGGTACCCTGATTTTTCTATTTTTTGGAATCAGAAAATGTCGCTCATGTGTACGGTGGACTGCCCCATCAAGAAGAACTGTGATTTGTTCACACATTTCAGGGAATGAATTACAGACAAATTTCATAAAAACATGTGATATATATGACATAATAATTCATTTGGAATAATATATATATATATATATATATTTACTTTTAATTCAATTGATATGATAATAAAATGGTAACAATATTAATGTGTACATACAACATACTGTCTCCAAGAATGTTGTATTTCACTTCATAAATCCAAGAAATATTTATTACTCTATATAAATATATTTATAATATATGTTATATTTATATAATTCTATAAAATAGTGATATGTTGAAATCATTATTAATGTAACATGTCTAACAAAATTTCAAATCCAAACATAAATATAAAAAGTGGTAAATACCCTGATTATACATTTATCATTGATTTATTTAAAAACATGTTATAAAAGGTAACGATACAATAATATATTGTATGATAAAAAACATGGTTCTTTCATTGATTTATAATATAAATATAATTATTTGTATGGGGTTTGAGTGATTATGATGTAATCCAAGACTTAAGGTAATCGAATTCGGTCTCACTTTTATCATTCAAAAGACATAAATAAATATCAGTACCTATTTCATTTATGTGGTGTATATAATGTCCATGATAGTATTTAATGTTTGTTTTTATTTATATTTATGTGTTTTACATCTCTATTTTAGGATCCGTCTTTCATTGATTTTATGCTTTCATATTGACCCGATCATTTGTTATTTTTTCTCAATTTTCCTTCATTGATATATATGGTTATGGCAAGAAACTATCTTCTTTTATGAGGTTTCTATGCCACCCCATTGAGATGTAAACACATTAATTAATTTATCCCGATAATATTTTTTCATTTTAATATTATTCTTAAGTATTATCATTAATATTTAAAAAACTTTTCTATATTTTATGTTTTGATCCCATTATCTATCATTATTTTTGGGATCCAATCTCTAATATTGAAATCTACTAATCTACCTCATCAAAACAACCATTAATTATCATATCTAAATTTTATTTAATTATAATCCATTTGTTCCAATAAATTCAATCTATAATGTACTCAATAGTTGAGTAGAATATTTTTATGAATATTTAACATTTTGATCAAGAACCATTTTTCTAGGAAAATAAAGATTTATTAAAACTAAAAAAATCAGATTTAAAATATTTTTTTTAAACATGAATGTTTAGTTTCGTGAATAAATGTTATCAATGAATTTTAAAATAATAAATTATAATAATGAAATACTATTTTCATGTAAATTTATCTTTAATGTTTATGTTGGGTCATATGTTGATTTTTAAAATGAATAGTGGTTTATCCTCAAAATGTCTGTAATGATTATTTAATTTTATTTACCATTATCAAAAACAACATCACATCTTGATAAATATAATAAAATTGGTATATATTGATGTGATACAATCAATACTATTTTTTGGGATGCATTAAAATTGTTTTAAATATATTGTTATTAAATTTTCTTATTTTATAAGGGTTAATTATTATTAAAGGTTGTTGGTATAAAAAACCTATATCTTCTATGGGTTAATCAAGATTTTATGACTTTTATAATGAAATTGATTTATTTTTGATATTTGATTTTTGAATAATAATAATCATGGGAGTATAATAAAACATTTACAAATTATTGAGCCACATTACAACACATAGGCAGTATAAGGACCCGTCCTAAACACATTACATAATCATTAATTAAATGAATAATTCACATTGAGGATCTTTTCAAGATTAGAGTATTAGGTAATTAGGCCATAACTATTTCATTTCATCTCAAAAAAAATAAAAATATGATTGTTCTACTCAGTTTCAATTTTTTCACAAAAACAAGAACTATTGAAAAAAAGTGTCATTTTTACATCCATGTTTAAGACTGCGTGGCATTTCTTCGATCTCATCCTTGCCTATATTAAACATTATCTCATATAAATAATAGTTCAAAAACATGGGTTGATCATAAAAAGCCCAATAAGGGACACACAAAAAAGGAAAACTATTAGATTTTTAAAACTACATGTAATAGATGAGAACTTTAACATAAGTAATACTTTTCACCTCTATGAAGTAGTAAATAATCTTAACTGAATAAAAGATCAGTAAATACCATATTGTAACAAAAATATTACAATAAAACCCATATAAAGAACACATAACATTTAATGGTAACATGGGACTTAAAAGTTGTAATGAAAAAATGGTTTTCAATGAAAATTCCCTTCCCATAAGTATGTTATAAAATCACATGAAAACACAACATAATGAACTACTAAGTGCTAAGTGACCTCTAAACATAATTTTGACTCTTCTATGTTTGGATATTCTAAAATTCTGCATACAGGGTTGTGTTCAAGATATTTTTTGTAGTCCAATAAGAAAAACATATTTTTTTTGTGAATAGTTACATAGAAAGATGAATATTAACGTAGCCTTATTAATATTGATATACCATAATGAATAGTAACCTCACTTATGATAGTATAAAAATAACATTCAAGTTATAAGTACAATATACCAATGTTTTAGAATGACTTCATTCATGTTTTAAATATGGTTTTTGATAATAAAATATGATTTTAATTTAATATTTAAATAATCATATATAGAAAAATAATTTTGGAAAATATTCTTCATTTTTGGATTCTAAACGTTGAAAAATGGTTAGTGTGAATTTTTTGGATTTTTCATGAAAAACAAGATTTTTTTTATGAATAGTAAAATAAGGTAATTTACAGTATATACACATTTAAAGATAAATAGACTATTCCTATCATCATGGAAGATGTCACCACCCTTGTTTCAAATTCACATGACCCATTTATTATTCTTGGTCATGGAATAATTACTATTCCTTGTCTTTTGAATAAATAATAAATTAATGATTATAATATTATGAAATCTCTCCTCTACTCCACTATAAAACACCCCCTTCACTCCTTCTTTTCTTAACATCTCTCATGCTTTGTGTCTTTCCATTATTCTGCCCAAATCTATCCCCAAATTCTCCCCCACTTTCACAATGTCATAGAATATTCAAAATAACAAAACCTCTTTTCTTAAGAGGTTCTCAAAGGAGAATGTCTAAAGATGTTAAATTTCACTTCCCAATTTCTTCTTTTCTTTTAAGATATTTTTTTTAGTTCTTTCCTCACCTACCTTCACCATAATAATATGATAAATACATTAACATATAAGTTCTATAATTTTTTCATACTAATGTTAATTTTTTTCTTCTCTCCTTCCCCACTCTTTTATTTGAATGAAATGAAAGCACTGTTAGAGATATGCTAATTTAGCACATTCAAGGACAATAGTTTATCAATTTCTTTTATCACATTCGAATTTGGTCATCAAACCATTTATGTTATGGTTTATCCAGATTATTATATATTTAATATATCATATTTATGGTTCAGGAAACCTTATAAACTAATTATATCAAATAATAATACAATACAATTTAATTATGGGTAAAATCGCTAAAATTAATTCAAGAGCCTATCATTAATGTCTTCTGTCATGGATATCTTTCACTCCAATTAACCAAACAAAAATTTTAACCATGTAACATTCTAGATATTTACTAATTTTATATAACTTAAATTCAGGATGGATACATGCATCTTATATTTTATCCGAACCAAAATACAAGTGAACTGAACAATAAAACTCATGGAAACAAACGGACTCGAACCATGAAATTGAACATTATAATCAATCAAAATGGGTATAAATGAACATAAAAGTGTTATAATAAATATTTGAAATGTATATAAAGTTAAATACCTATCTATTAATAAACCTAATTTCACTATTCGGGTCATTAATATCAAGTGGAGAGCACCAACATACTTAAGATAAGGGATCCTCTCCATTTTCTCTCTTAATCAAGATTGCCCTCTATACTATTCCTTTTTATGTGTAATAGAAAATGAGGGGGTATATTTAAGAACCGCCCATTACTTCCCTCTAGATTTATAAGTGATGATAAACCCCATTTCTCTCTCATAAATCCCCCTTGGTTACACCCGACACCGTGCCGATAAAATCGCAACGAATTCTACCCTAACCTTCGTTGTTCTTTCGGGATGCCTTATATTTCGTTCAAAATGGTGTTATATTATCTATTTATGTGAGTATATGTAATTATGGTTATTTTTACAAGATTTTTATATCCATAACCTTTCATCACATTCTTTCAGGGATATACATGATTTTGAATGATTCGCTCTTTAGAACATTCAGATAAGAAAACCTGTTTAAAGGGGACTCCCCAAATTTTAACCCAAATTTCAGGTACACTCTATCATATATTTTACAAAAAAATTGTCTTAAAAAAATCAGTATTTATTTATGATAACATTCTCTATTCAATTCTGTTTTTATATAAAATAATTTTCTCTTTTCTATTTGAAATGCTATAGAGTGTTTTCCTTAAAACTGAACCAAAATGTTTTAATGCTAATGTTTCTAATATACATTTTTTTTTGGTCACTTATATTTGACATCACATACCATTTTATATGACTATTATACCCTATGAATATACATGTATGTTCTAATACCTTCCTTTCATGGAAACTTTCAGGATATGCCCATTGGATATGTTTTATGTCATGATTGTGGTACCCTATTATTTCTCTGGGTAACCTTATGTTTATGTATTATTGATTATGTATGATTATTTATGAGGAAAGATTACTTATGTGGAAATAATATTCATGAATATGTTTAGATGGGTGTTCCCAGATAGTGCTCCAATGCATTGGGTAAGGTTAAGTCTCATGATATGCGATGTGAAACTAGAATGGCGATTAGACTTGACCCATACTGAAATGGGAAATGGGATTGGTAGTTAGCCTTGACACATACTAAAATGAGAAACAATATTGGCGGTTAGCCATGATACATAATAAACAAATGTTTTATGATTCTTCCACATTTATATGAATCCATGTTTATATGATCCCATGCTTATATTAAATGATTTTATAAGTTTCATGAATTTGATATCAATATGTCATGCCTCCTAACTCATGTTCTTGAGATGTATCCATATGTTCATTCCATTACTAGGATTTTTGTCTCACACCTTTGTTCATGTTTTCCACTGGGTACCCTATGCAGATGTATGGGCTCAAAGGATGATAAGTGCTCATTATGGAGATTAAATAAATAAGTGTTTTTTTGCCCCATTTTTTATGTTTATGTGCCTAGTATTCCAAGACACTGGAATAAACGATCCATGGATTGTACTCTGATGATTAACTATGCGTAATATCATGAAATATTATCTGTAAAAGGACCGGGTCACTATAGTTGGTATCAGAGGCACAGTCTAGTTATTTTGGAGATTAGGAATAGAGCACCTTAGTGAGAACCTTAAGGATGAGACGAAGTATAATAAAACATCCCTAAATTTTGGTAAGTATATAGTTAGTAGTTTATCAAGAAAATACATCCATGTCTTGATACGAGAAGGTAGAGGCGGCTCTGGCACAGATCAACCTAGGAGTGAGAACTCCAACAAGGAGTTTCGGGCTTGACCCGGGTTATCCTAGTACACGACAACGGGACATGATGCAATCTTGGTTACGACACTTTCATGGGATATGCGTTGGTAGATTTATGAGCTCAGTACAAAAAATTATTAAGGAAAAGAATCCCATAAAAATATAAGTCATGAAATAGATTGAGGATAACCTTGGTTTTAACCTACGGAATCACAAGTTAGGATGTACTTATTCCATATAAGTTTACCCTTTTATGTGTAATGTTTACTTTTATTCTCAATAAATATGTATTCAAGCCCCCTAATTGTATTTTCTTCATTCTCAATTAATAGATGGAAATAGAATAATGTTTGCCAATAATTAATGTGATAGGGAATGTGACAACCACCCTAATGATATCCCTGAGATGATGGGAGCCCATGTTGAACATATTCTATACTTGCCAAATCAGCAATCGAAAATCACAATCAATAATTGGTAGATAGTTTAAGGACTAAATTAATCAATGAGGAGGAAGCTGAAATCTCAAGGAAGTTCATCTGATGATGGTGATAAAAGAAATAAGACCAAATTTTCATTGTGAAAAATGTGTGGAATGAGGCATCAAGGAGAATGACACAAAGGAACCAAGGGATGTTTTAATTATGGGAAGGTGGGTCCTAAAATTTCCAAATACTATTAAAAATGGATAATGTGATGGATGGAGATCAGATTATATCTAATGAACCTTATACTGTTCATTAACGTGAATGTGGAGAAGTTGGACATTATCAAGTAAAATGACACATTGGATGGGATGAGAACCATGATTAGCATCAACAATATACAAGGTCAAGGGGACAATGCAAGTCCAATGTTGAGATAGATCATGATGACTGATGTACATGTAACCTGTTTGAAATTATTATGTATGTCATGTTGTATTTTAGTTCATTCCCTATGAGCATGTCTTAAATGTTTTATAGGAACATCGAGTCAGTCCTATAAATGATTTTATATCATTTGGGGAAAACTTATATGATTATGTACCACATGTTGATGTTTGTGAAACTGTTCATCTTTGAAATAATATAAGTCTCCCTTTAGTGCAATTTGATGCAATTCTGGGTAAGGATTGAATTTATAGAGCCAACATAAATAGCTTCAATGAAACGATTATGATATGTACTAATTCAAAATGATAATGTGATAGCATATACCTCACGATAGTTGAAAATCCACCAGCAAAACTATCCCACGCATGATCTGGAGTTAGCAGCCATGATCATTGCATGGAAAAACTAGCGGCATTATCTCTATGGGGAAATTTGTTAGATATATACCGATCAAAAGGGTATCAAATATATATTAACACATAAAGTTCTTAATTGGAGCCTGCGAAGATGGTTAGATCTCATCAAGGATTATGAATTCTCAATCCAATACCATCCTGGTAAGGCAAATAAGGTGGAAGATGCTCTAAGTAGGAAGGATCATCTATCCTTATCAATGAAGAGAGTTGAAAAGGACCCAATATTCGTAGATTTTCTTGTGGATAGACATGTGAATCATTAAGGGAGGAACATCATCAATCCATTCTCAAATTATTGCTCAACCATCCCTTGTGGAGAAAATAATGGATGATCAAAGAGAAGATATGAAGATTCAAAAGAGGGTGGAAGTTGTATGAAATGGGAAATCCTAAGGTTTCAAGATTTATAAAGGAGTTGCAAGATTTGGGTTATGACTATGTGAAACCTTTGATAAATGAGCTTCTAAATGATGCACATAGCTCAACATTCTCTTTTCACCAAGGGTTAAAAAAGTTGTATCGTGATCTTCGAAAACACTGTTGTGGGGACAATATGAAAATGGAGATCGTAGAATATACATTAAGATGTCTGGTATGTCAACAAGTGGATGATGAGATGAAAAATTCTATGTTGATGATGCAATCATTGTCCAAACCGACATGGAAGTGGGAGAAAATTATCATGGACATTGTCAATGGACTTCCATGGACATCTAGAAGGGACAATGCTAAATGGGTTATTGTGTACCGTCTTAGAAAGACAGCTCACTTCATCGAAATTCAAGAGGACTTCTCATTCGATCGACATGCACGGATGTACATCAATAATTTTTTAAGGCTACATTGAGAACCACAATCCATTTTATCTCATCAGGATCAAAAATTTACCTTGAAGTTCATGAAAATTCTCTAGCATGCTCTAAAAACTGAGTTGAACTTTAGCATGGCCTATCATCCTCAAACAGATGGCCATTATGAGTGAACTATTCAGAAAATGGAGGAAATGTTTACAGATTTTTCTATGGACATCAAGTAGGATGGGGCCAACATCTTCCTCTGGTCGAATTCTATTACAATTAATAGTTTTCATTTGAGATTCTGAATGGCACCATGTGAATCCCTTTATGGGAAAAGATGTCGAACACAGACATGTCAAGATGAAGTCGGTGAGCATAAGCTGCTATGACCATAAATGGTCGGAGAAATGGTGGAGAGGGTAAAAAACATTTAGTAGAATATCAAGGCATACCAATGATGATAGAATATGTATGCAGATAACCGTTGATGAGACATTGAGTTCAAATTTAGAGACATGAAATTTCTACACATATCTCCATGGAAGAAGGACATAAGGTTCATGTAGAATGGAAGGTTAAATCCTAGGTACATCGCCCCCATCGAGATCCTTGATCGAGTTGGAGTTGTGGCCTATCGACTCGAACTTCCACCTACCATGTTGAAAGTACAAGATGTCTTCCATCTATCCCTCTTGAGAAAGTACATACCAGACCCCCGCATGTACTCAATCCAGAGCTGGTACAATCGAGGAATGATCTTTCTTATGATGAACAACCAGTAAAGATCATAGATCGTAGAGACCAAGTTCTATGAAATAAGACAATGCACCTGGTCAAAGTGATATAGAGAAACCAACAGATTGAAGAAGCAACATGGGAAACAGAGTAGGTGATGAGGCAATGTTACCCTCGCCTATTTACTACCTAGAATGTAAAACAGAATTTCAGGGGTAAAATTTCATAAGGGGGGAAAAATGTAACCACCCAATGTTTTTCAATGAAAATTCCACTCATGTAAGTATGTCATAAAATCATATCAAAACAAAACATAATGATCTACTAAGTCCAAAGTGACCTCTAAACATACGTTTTAATTTTCTATGTTTGTAATTTCCAAAATTCCGAATACAAGGTTATGTTCAAGATGTTTTTTGAGTCCTATAAGAAAACCATAATATTTGGTGAATAGCAACCTACCCATATGAATAGTAACATAACCTTATTAATAGTGATATACCTTAATGAAAATTACCTCACCTGTGATATTATAAAAATAACATTCATGTTGGAAGTACAATATAACTATGTTTTAGAATGACTTAATTCATGTTTTAAATATGGTTTTTGATAATAAAATATGATTTTAAATAAATATTAAAATAATCATATTTAATAAACTATTTTTGAAAAATTAAATTCAATTTTTGATTCTACATGTCAAATATTTGTTAGGGTGAATTTTTTGGAAAATTCTGAAATACTTAAATTTTTTATGAATGGTAAAATACTGTAATTTACCGTATATATAAATTATAAGATAAATAGACAATTCCTAGAATCATGGATGATTTCACCACCCTTGATTCGAATTAACATGACCCATTTACAATTCATGGTCATGGAATAATTACTATTCCGTTTCTTGTGAAGAAATAATAAATTAATTATTATAATATTATGAAATCCCTCCTATCCTCCACTATAAAACCCTCTTTCACTCCCTCTTTTCATCACTTCTATCAAGGCTTGTTCGTTGCCATTATTCTTCCCAAATCACACCCCATTTTCTCCCATGTCCAAAAGATCCTAGCCTCTTCAAAATACCAAAACCTCTTCCCTTGTGAGTTTATCCAAGGAGAAATTCTCAAGAGGTAATAGTTCTCTTCCAAATTTCTTCTTTTCTTTTAGGTTCTTTCTTTTTAGTACTTTCCATATCTCCCTTCACCTTAATAGTATGATAAATCCAGTAACATAAAATTAAAGAAATTTTATCATACTAATGGTATATTTAATTTTCATTTCTCCTTCCCCAATCTTTTATTTTAAATAAATTAAAGCACTGTAAGAAATGTGCTAATTTAGCACATTCAAGGACAACAGTTTATCAATTTATCTTATCACCTATATTTCTGGCAATGAAACAATCTATGTTATGGTTGAACCAGATTATTATATATGTTATATATCCTATTTATGGTTCTGTAATCCTTATACACTCATTATATCAAATAATAATACAAAACAAGTTAATTATGTGTAAAATCTCTAAAATTAATTAAAGCATTTATCATTAATGTCTTATGTCATGGTTCTCTTTCACTCCAATTATGCAAAAGAATTTTGTAAACATGTAACCTAATGGATGTTAAATAATTCTATATAACATCAATTCTGGATGACCACTTTCATATTATATTTTAACCGAACCTAAACACAAGTGAATTTATCAAGAAAACCCTAGGAAACAAATGGACTCGAACCACGAAATTGAACCTTATAATCAATCAAAATGGGTATAAATGAACTTAACAAGGTTATATTAAATATTTTAAATTTATAAAAGGTTCTGGACCCAGTGATTAATAAACATAATTTGACTATCCATGTCATTAATTTCAAGTGGATAACACCGATGGACATAAGGTAAGGGATCCTCTCCATTTTCTATATTAATCAAGAATTTCCTCTATACTATGCATTTTTATGTGTACTAGAAAATGATTGGGTTTTTTTAATAACCTCTCCATACATCCGTCTATATTTATAAGTGATTATAAACCCCATTTATCTTCCATCAATCCCTCTTGGTTACACCCGACACCATGCCAATAAAATCATAACGAATTCTACCTGATCCTTCTTTGTTCTTTCGGGTGGCCTTATTTTCATTCAAAATGGTGTTATCATATCTATTTATTTAATCCTTATGAATAATGTTTATTCTTACAGGGTTATTTTATCAAGACCCTTTCATCACATTATATCTAGGATATACATGATTTTGAAAGAATCTCTCCATAGAACAATCCGATAAGAAAACCTGTTTTATGGGGTCTCCCAAAATTTTTACCCAAGTTTCATGTTCACTCTATCCTCTGTTTTAATACACCATTGTCTTTATAAAACCAGTATTTTTATTATGAAAACCTTCTTCGTTCAATTCTTGTTTTATATTGAATAATGTCCTCTTTTCTATTTGAAAAGATCTGGAGTGTTTTCCTTAAAACTGCACAAAAATCTTTTCATGCTAATGTTTCTAAAATACATTTTTTATTTATGGTCACTTATATATGACACCAATTAACATGTTACATGCCTATTTTAACCTATGCATGTAAATTTATGTTATAATACCTTCATTTCATGGGCACTTTCATGATACACCCATTGGATATGTTTTATGTCATGATTGTGGAACCCAATTCATTCCATGGGTAACCTTATATTTATGTATGGATGATTATGTATGATTATTTACGTGGAATGACTATTTATGTGGAAATAATATTCATGAATATTTTGATATGTTTGATCTCAGATAGCACTCAAATGAATTGGGTAAGGTTAAGTCTCATGAGATGCGATGTGAAACAGGATTGGCGATTAGCCTTGACCTATACTAAAATGGGAAACAGGATTGGCAGTCAGCCTTGACCCATACTGAAATTGGAAATGATATTGGTGGTTAGACTTGAACTGTACTAAAAAAATGTTTTATGATTCTTCAACATTTATATGATTCCATGTTTATATGATCCCATGCTTTTATTAAATGATTATATACGTTTTATGCTTTTGATATCATTATGACATGCCTCCTAACTCATGTTCTTGAGATGTATCCATATGTTCATTCCTTTACTGGGATTTTTAGATCACCCCTTTGTTCATGTGTTCCCCTGGGTAACCCATTCAGATGTAAGGGCTCAAAAGAAGATAGGATCTCATTATAAATATTAAATAAGGAAGTGTTCTTTTTATACCCATGTTTTATTTTTAGGTACTTAGTCTTCCAAGACACTTGAATAAAATTTCCTTCGATTTTACTCTGATGACTAATTATATTTAATATCATGACATGTTATATTTGAAAGGATCGGTTCGCTATAAATCTACATAAATGGAATAACCACATGGTAAACATCCACACATATCAGTAAATGAAATAGCCATACAGCTAACTTCCATAACTAATGCATTGGAGGTTATAGCTTATCCACCCATCCTGGTTTATCATGGCACCACCCATCATTTAGTTTATCATGTAACCACCTGTCAAATGTCTATATACCATTATAAATCATAACACATTAAACAAATATAAAGGAATGAAAAAATTTCCACATTTCAATCACAATATGTCACTAAAATATATTGACATAAAATATCCATTGTCAAAACCATTTCAATACCAAAATACATAAAAGAGTATATGGTATTTATTTTCCTTGAAAATAAAACATTACGACTTGTTAAGGAAGGCAGAGAAAAAATAATACTCAGTGGCGGAAAGGTCATTGTGACCCATTACGTTAAAAGAAACATTCAATTTTTTCATTTAGAAAAACACTTTGTAGAAAATTATTCCATTTGAAAAGATAAGGGTTTTTATACTGCTTATAAAATAAATTCGTGCATTAAAACAAAATATGCCTCCATGAAAGGAGCTTGAAGCGAAGTCCCTTACCTTATGTCCGACTTTACCCGTTTGTTCTTTAATATCCTAAATAATATACTAATGTTAATTTATACTTGATTAATAACCTTTTTCAAGTTTATTATTCAATTTTCATCACTTAAAACCATGTTATAAACAATATGTAATCATTCAAGTTAATAATGTTTGTTTTGTCAATATTTGGTACTTGATTCAAAAATAAACACCATATAGTTACATGTTGTTCACATGGTCAAAATTTCATTATATCCAGAATGATATTCATGATTTAGATATCATATATATCCAGTATATACATGTATATATAGTAGTACATAACATTTGGAGGTAAAAATGAAATGCACCGTTCATGGAGATGGTAAGTCGTATGTAATCATGAAATCTACTTCAATTTCTTTTTCATATTTTAATAGAATGAAAAATAAATGATACATAGGCATATTATAATTACAGTATAATATCATATATAATATTATTATCTCCATCAATTATATGTTCCACATAAGGCATGAATGAATCTATTCTCTATGAGGGGCGGTATTGCGCACTTCCTCAAAGGAAATTATCGCATTTACCCATAATGAAAACCATAATGGTATGATATAAAAGAAAAATACAGAAGCATAAAGGAAACATAAACCTTAAATATATCATATATAAATACAGTTCCATCGTAATTTCCACCATTATAAGTGATAAGAGATAATCGAACAATAATCGTTTTGTGAGGCGTTAGTTTTCCATCCATCGAAACAGTATGTTATTCACCCATTAGATGAAGGGTTGTGTAAAAGTAGTTAAAATAAATCTCATAAAAACATTCTAGTATATTGAGGATACAAGTGTTGTTATAAAATAAAGGAATAAAAAGATTTTATGGGATGGACAAGTAAAATAAAAGGAAAGCAGTTAAGAGAAACATTGACCTTTAATTTGGGTAACATCCTTTAGTTTGAACCAAAATGGTTTCTTGAAGTGCATTGCTTCAAAGTTAAGTCTTGTAGTTGGAATAAAGCTATGTAGGAAAATTAATTTTTCAGTGTTTTGATGGGAAAAATGGCCTGAGAGGTGTGAGTAATTGTTAGAAAGGGTCTTATTTTATAAGGGGGAGGAGGTTCTCTTTAGAAAAGTGTGAAAATATTATTTTATTATATAACGATATTTGGTTTATAAAGGTCAAAAAATAATTAGAGTAAAATATAAGATTACTCATGGTCAAAATAAAATCATCCAATAAAAATTGGAAAGGTTTTGGATGTTATTTCAATATTAATAATCATATTTAATTAAATTATTTATTAATGAAGTAAAAAATTCATCATTATTGTATCATTAATATTTTAATTTTTTATATTTATAAAAATTATAAAAAAATACCATGATGTAGTAAATAATTTTAGATTTGTAATGTATATTTACAGTTAAAAATATGACTTATATAACCCTATATAAAAATTATTTTACTAAAAGTTTTTTGTATTTGTCAATTTTGCCTTTACATTTAGTTAATTTTTTTAATGTGTCATTATAACTCTCAAAAGGCTCAATGGGGTCCCAAAATCGACCCAAAGATTTCCATGGTCTTTAATGACTCATCCAATAATTTATGGACAAGTGTTAATGTTATTGTGAATTATCATAATATTCATTTAACATTGAATCACCCTATTTACCTTTAACTGTGGTAAATTAATGTCAAAAATTATTGTTCACCCAAAATTATTTTCATCTTTTGAAACACATTTTACTTATTAATAACAACCATGTATGTCGTATTTTTGAAATTCAATTCACAGAAGTGGTAAAATTTCATTTAAATGAAAATGTTAGTTTTTTTTAACTACTACTAAGTGGTTTCACTATTCATCCAAAATTGATGTTTTTCAAAAAAACCAAAAATACATCCTATGATATATTTGATATTGCAAATTCATAAATGGTGACTATTTTACCAAATTCTAAACACCAAAGTTGTATTAATTGATTTAGATTTAATTTCTGTTCTTAAAACAAATAGAAAGTTTTTAAAAAACAATAACTATCAAAAGATTGACACCTGTTTACATCCATATTCAAAGTGAAATTAATTTCAATGTTCAAAATCAGAAGAAATGGAAAAAATATATTATAATTACACATTAAAAAAAATTAAAAGATAATCTCACCTTATATATAAAATAGATTAAAATGCAGTTTGAAATTAAAATATAATATTTTTCACTATTCATTTACAAATAAACTTTTTCAGAAAAATTCAAAAAAATTTACAAAAAGTAAATTTTGATGTCCCCATTCTAAATAAATATTTTATTTTTTTAAATAGAATGTATTAAAAAGACCAAAACTCAAATTAATGAGGGTTCACCATTAAAAGGCGGTAAATCAACTTTTTATGAAAATTATGCATAAAATTAGATTAATTCACATTTTAAGCCTCTAACATTTATTGGATAAATATAAATACATTTAAGAAACATGTAAAATAATATTCTAGTTAGTTTGGTTCATTCCAACCAATACATTTCCAAGGAGTTAACTTCCAATTAATATAATAATATTATATTATTGGTGTGCAACATAAGATTTCAATGAAACATGTTGTTGCATATCAGGTACACTATCAAACATAGAAAACCTTTTAAAGTAAAATTAATATTTATTTCAAAAATATTAATAAATACAAAAATATCTTATTCGTCATTTACCTGGTATGTTACATCCTTCCCCTATTTTATAAATTGCATCCTCGCAATTTTTATTCACATATAAAAATATGTGAGGGTATTTATCCCTCATAACATTTTCAGATTTTTATGTTGCCTCTTCAACCATATTTTTTTTCCACAAAAACCATTACCGGGTGAATTAACTTATTCTACAAAAAATTCTCTCTACAGTCAAGAATCTGGAATGGTTGTTCTTCATAAGATAGATTCTCTTCTAACTAGACTACCTCTACTCCCAAACATGAGTGGGATCTGTTATAAACGCACTCGACATCAAAACATGTAAAACATTTTGTACCTCAGATAAAAATGGAGATAAAGACACTCTATATGCAACTGATACAAATTTCTACCAGATTTCATAATGTCCAATGAACTTTATACTCATATTTCCCTTCATGCCAAAACGCATCTCACTTTTTCATGGAGAAACATTGAGAAAGACATGATCACCAACCACAAAATAAATATCCTTCTTCAAGTTATCTGCATAACTCTTCTATCTACTCTGAGTTGTTCTCATGTGATTCTGAATCAACTGATCTTTCTCTGCCATCTCTTCTACCAATTATGGTCCCATAAGATTCCTTTCACCTATATCATCCCAAAAATTTAGAGGTAAACAAAAATATACATATAATGCCTCATATGAAGCCATCTGTATACTAGAATGAAAACTATTATTATAATAAAATTTAACCAAAGAAATATGTTGGTCCCAACATCCATGATAATCCATCAATCAATCACGTAACATATCATCCAATGTCAGAATTGTTCATTCTGATTTCCCATATGATTGAGTATGAAAAGTTGTACTAAAATTTAATTCATTACCCAACGATATATGAAGGCCTTTCCAAAAGTTATAAGTAAACCCATGATCACGATCAGATACAAAAGATAGGGGAACTCCATTCAACCTGACTATCTATTTAACAATCAACCGAGAAAGTTTATCTAGAGAAAATTATCTCAGATATGAAGGAAGTGAGTAGATTTAGTAAACAAATCTACAATCACCCAGATTTCATTATTTCCTCAAGATGTATTTTGGAATAACACAACAAAGTCCATCGATATATTTTCCATTTCCACTCTGGCAACGGTAATGGTTGAAGCATCCCTTTTGGTAACTGTTACTCTGCTTTAACCTCTAGACTAGTCAATATCTTCACAGTAAAATCAAAAATATCTATTTTCATTCCATCCAACCATTAATACTCCCGAAGATCTCTTTAAATCCTAGTACTACCAAGATGAATTGAAAACGATGAACTATGAGCTTCAAAAAACAACTCTTTCTTCAACTTTCAATCACTCGGTACAAATAATATCTTCCCAAACCTCAAAACACAATCCTTATCATCGTTAAAATCCGGAAACCTACACTTCTAAACCGACTCTACCTTTTTCTAAATCTAAATATCTTCCTTATGCACTTTCTTATTTCTGTCTAATTGAGTTGATTTCACTAACACCTCAAACAAAACAAAATATTTTCCTCAAGAAACAACATAAATTCCAAAGATCATCAAATCAAAAACCAAAGGATCTTGTTCCAAACGATTCATTGTAAATGAGACATTAAATTTTTGGCTCAAATAATTATCCACATTATTTTTTATTCTCGTATGGTAATGGATCATGAAATCATAATCCTTGATTAATTCCACCCATCTCCTATGTCTCATGTTCTATTCATAATGAGAGAATATATACATTAAAACTATGTGGACAATATATATTTCACATTTTACTCCATTCCAATGATGCCTCTAATTTTTTAAAGCAAAAAACAACAGCAGTTGATTCCTAAACATGTGTGGTGTAATATAACTAATGTGGTTTCAACTGACGTGACACATAAGAAATTACCTGATCAATCTGAATTAAGACACAACCATGGGATTTGAACGAAGCATCACTATAGATATCAAACTCACAAATTCTAGTTGGAAGTACTAATACTTGAGCATTCACCAATCTTCTTTTCAATTACTGAAAACAATCATCACATTCTTTTTTCTAAATGAACATAACCCCTTTTAGATTTACCTTATTTATTGGACTAGATAACTGTGAAAATTTTTCAAAAAAAACTATTGTAATGACCTACCACACCAAGTAAAATATGGATCGTGGTTTTATTTGTTATTCTTGACCATTATTCAACAAATTCTTTTTCAGCAGGATCAAAAGTTATGCCAGTTTTGGAAACAATGTGTCCAGGGAATGCAATTTTCTGTAACCAAAACTCACACTTGATGAATTTCACCAAAAGATTCATTTTTCTTATGGTTTTCACAACAAACCATAAATGAATTTCTTGTTCAAAATTACTTTTGTGTTAAACCAAAATGACATCAATGAACACAAGCACAAACTTATCCAAAACTGACGGAAAATTCTAATCAAAAGATCAATGAATACAATATGTGTATTAGATAAATTAAAAGCCATAACTAAAAATTCATAATGTCCATATCTTGTAAAAAATTACGTATTCAAAATGTCTACATTATTCAATTTCAACTAATGGTACACTAATCTCATGTAAATCTTCGAAAAATACGTAGCTCCCTGGAGCTAATCAAACAAATCATCGAAATGAGGCCAAGGATACCTTTTCTTAACAGTGATTTTATTCAATGCTCTAAAATCAATGAAATGTTTCATTGAACCATATATCTTTTTAACAAACAAGAGAGGGGAATCCCATGGTGATGTGATAGGTCGAGTGAACCCTTTTCCTAATAAAAACTGTCATTACTTCTTTAAATATAAATGTTCAATTTGAACCATTCGATAAGGGTGTTTTGAAGTTGTCATAGCATCAGGAACTATGTCAACAGTAAATTAAACTTCCTGATCAGCTATAATACCAGGAAAATCATCAAGAAAAAAATCAAGGTAATAATTTACCACAGGCACATCATTAATCTAAGAAGATTCTTTATTTTCAACAATATGTGCAAGGTAACATTAATTTCCTTCTTTTTCAAATTTCTTATATTCCTGATATGATATCAAAATAAAGGGTTAATTCTTGTACAGAAACTGTAAATCATTCTGAAATGAATCCTTTTTAGCAATGTAGTCAATCTTATCATTATAATTAGACAACCAATCAATGCCCAAAATTACATCAATCTCTACTAGAGGCAAAAAAAAATAGGTTTTCATGTATATTCTTCCCACACACAAGGACATGAAGGTTCTAATGTTATCTTTTTTTCCTAACATTACCTCCATGTTTTTTACCATAAGTTTGGTATTCAAATCTTCAGATAGAATTCCCAAATTATTAGAAAATTTCTCAGAATTGAAAGAGTTTTTTGACCCTAAATCAAAAAACACATTGGGATAATATGAAAAAAAATAGTGTACCTGATACTACATCGTCTGATGGCCCAATATCTGCTGAAGTAGTTGCAAAGGATTTCACCACCCCTTTCTACTTGTAGTCAGGCTGGTTTCCCTCAGTTGAGTTCTTCGTGGGTCACTCATTTTCTTAATGACCCATTTTATTATATTAAAAACATTTTACTGATGGACTTTCATTGCCTTCTTGATCATATTCGTTATAGTTACGAGAAATATGACAAGACAAACCAAACCAGAAGCACTTTATATATTTAATATAAATTATCTAGGATGCTTTTTACCACACCTCTCACAGGTTAGATTTTTAATTTTTTTACCTCCATGCTTCATTGAAAAATTAATTCTCTTTGTCTTCCAATTGGACCATTAATTCTGATGTTTTTCAACGAACCCCTTATTATAGGCATACTCCATTTCCACCTTCTCCAAGCATCGAACAAGATTTTCAAAACTATTAAACTCACGAGAGGCTACTTCTATTTGATATCATGGCTTCAGTCCAGAGTAAAATATATTTTTCTTACTATCATGATCTTAGATGAAATTTGGTGCATACCATTATAGTCGAGTGAACATTACTTCATATGTAGCCACTGAGTAATGCTCATTTCTTAATTCGTGGATTTTTTTCAATCCTAATACAAATAACCTTTGGAAAATATTTCTCATGAAACATAACATTGAATTCATCCCAATAAATAGAATAAATCTCTTCAATATCCCTGATATTTTTCACGATCGACCACCACTAATCATATTCACCTTCAAAACAGTAAACAACATGAATATACATTTGATGTACTGAACACCCCATGTCATAAAAAATAGTCTCCAATGATTTAATCCCCCCTTCTTCTAGAACAGGGTCTGATGTTCCCTTGAATGATGGGGGATGTATCCTCATTAAATTATCCACTACTAACATGTACCTGTATAGTTGATCTAGTTATTCTCGTGCATGGATAGCACCACCATTTATATCCTGAGTCAAATGTTCCATCACTGCAACAAACTATTCAGTTTCGATTTTGACCATCTCAAGTTACTGATTTGGAAGGATGTCTTCCTTTTGATGTCATCCCAACATAGCTGCAATGTTTCCTCTGTGGAAAACCATTCTGAACATACAAAAATATTAGTCGAATCAACATGGTAATCAATAAATTCTATATAATTTATATATTACCATAAATTAATTGATGGACAATTATTTAACAATACCCAAACTCTTAATGTTTTCTAAACCGACCTCTCATACCAACTATAAGGACCCAGCCTTAAAACATTACATAATCTTGATTTAAATGAATAATTTACATTTAAGATCTTTTTAGCTTTAGTGTTTTGGAGAATTAGGACATAACTATTACATTTAATCTCAAAAAATTACAAATATGATACTTTTACTCAGTTTCCATTTTTTTTTCAAAAAAACAAGAATTCTTGAAAAAAAGTCATATCTAGTTTCATTTTTAAGAAATCCTAACATTACGTTGATCCCATCCTTATCCCTATTACAAATTATGTCATGTGAAGAACATTTAAATGACATGGTATGAGAATAAAAGCTCAGTAAGGGATACACAAAGAAGGAAAACTATTAGATTCTTAAACCAACAATTAAATAGTGAATAAATTAACATAAGTAATACTTTTCATCTTTATGATGTAGTTAATATTTTTTACTGAATAAAATATCACTACATACACATTTGAATCCAAATTATTTCCATAAAACCCATATAATTAGAACATAACATATAAATGTGACATGGGGATCAAAAATACTTAAATTGAATAATTACATGGTTTGTAATGACCCAAAGTTTCATTAATGGAATTCCCTCTTCATCTAATTAAATGTCTCTTTATGTTTATTTAAAATGTCAAATTATTTGGTTTTATGTTACGAATTTTGACAGTTGCTAATACAATCATTGAACAGTGATCACATGATTAGTATAAATATAGGTATTTAAAAAATCCAAATATACTAAGACAATGGAAGTGATGGCCTCTTCTAGTAGAATTGCCCCATACGAAGCCCATTTGTCGAAGCTCATAAAAGAGGTGGAATACTTGGGAATCTTTTTTGACCAATCTCGAGCTGAGATTCATCATGTGAAGCTTGAATGTGACCATCTATGGGAAAAGTGGATGTTGATAGAGATTACCACTCGTGTAATGTTTTCCAAGCCACCCCAAGTGTCTGTCACCATCGCACAACTTACACTTAGGTCTTATGCGACTGTTATAAGGGGTTATGTAACAAATAGATTGTACTATGTTCATGTACATTATTTTTATATATAATATTGAATATAATTTCTTGTCATTATTGATACTTTGTATATAGTTTTTAAAGTACACATGGTGCTTTTAGTTCTTATTTAATTAAGAAATCTATTTTATTAAACTAAGGAATTTTTGAATTTAATAATTTTTTAATAATTTTTTATTATTATTAAATTAATTTTATTATAAATAAATTATTATCTAATTGTATGTATGCAATTATAATTTTTATTAAGGTTTGAAATCCAATTTTGTCAATCCCCGTGAATTTTCGATAAATTTCAGTTTTTAAATTAAAATTGAAAATTAATATATTTAACAGATTATTTAGATAAAATAAATGTTATTATTGGAATCACGGCGTCGAAATTATCCAACTGTGAATTTTTAATAATTTTCTGAGATAGTCAAATGTTTGGGTAAAAATTAAATACCGTTTAAATATATAATGCGATTTATGACATCCTAATGACCCAATAGTGATGTAATAAAATAATATATGCTTTATTTCTGGAAAAAATATGTTTTACCATCAAAATAATTTGATTTTGGGTTTGTTTGATTTACTTTTCAAAGCATTAATGGACCCCTCAAAACCTATTAAACACCTTGTCTTATTAAATTAACTTCCATGGGAGTGTGACTCACCTACACATAAGCAACGACATTATTTTAAGAAGTTCGGACTTTGGACTTATAAAATATTTTTTTCCTCTTCCCTTTGCCAAAAACTATTGGCAAAAACCATGGTATGGTTTGTGGTTTGGATTAAATTAATATATGGGGTCCCAAACCTAGATAATAAAGAATTTCCTCACCATTCCTATATAAACCCACCAAAGCTCCCACTTCCTCCGTACTCAAAACCTTTGGAGTTCGTCCAACCTCTGCCCTACTCTCTCTAAAATCCTCCCAAGGTGCCCAAAGCTCCCAATGAGCCTCTCACAAGCCTCTCTATATCCATTGGAAGAAAACTTCCAAGTAAGGGTTTTTTTCATCCTTTCTCATTTTTTTCCAGTTTTCATTAAGTTGTTTTACCCTTTTAATTTGAATTATGAATGTTGGGGTAAAGTTTAACACCTACCTCAGACATCCCTCTTTATGTTTGAATGATTGGAGACTCTTTCTCTCTCATTAAATTCCTCCCATGTACAACTGTTACAATGTCGAAATTCCGAAAGGAACTTCTCCCTCTTTATTTACATTCAAGAAATACTTTTGTATCATGAATCTAACTTCCATTACAATTGTTTGGGAATGTATCTATATGACCCAATTACTGTCGATTTCATTTAAATATGATGAGACACCCCTTTCTATCTCATCAACCATTTTTATGAATTCTTATGTCACACCGTTATGCTGCCCAAATTGCACCGATTTTCTAAGTCAATGTCGTTGTGTAGTGAATACCATGCCCATTTTTCAATCAAGGGTATTCACCTTTATTCACATTTACTTGTTTTTTATAAAGTTTCATATATGAATTCCACATTGCTTTATCATGAAATATATGATTATGTTTTATGAATCCATGTTTTATGATCCATGTGGCACACATATGCATGAAATGAAATGTTTAAGAAGGGTGCACCCTTATAGCGCTCCAATGCATTGGGTAATGTATAGTATCATGATACGTCATGTGCAATGAGTGTTGACTCATGATATTTCAAGTGGAACTAGGGTTTACACGTGCTTTATGTGCAATGACGATTTACTCATGCTCCATGTGCAATGAGCCTTGGCTCATGCTAATTCCATGTTATGTGATGTTTCCACATTTCAATGTTATGATTATCATGCTTTATAATGCCTTTATGTTCATGTTTCTATTATGATTTATTGATGTTACTATTGGCTAACATGTATTCTAATCCTCATGTTATTCCATGTGTACTCCCTTACTGGGCTTTATAGCTCACCGTTTTCTTATGCATGTCATCAGGTTATCCCATGCAATGCTAGGTACGAGGGAATGTAGTGGTCATGTAAAGGATGTATTCAATAATCATGTTATATTTCATGTTTTAAGTTTTTATGTAATGATCCTAATCCCCAGAGACATTAAACCTCCCGATCTTCTTTTTTGTATTAAGTGATGTTTTATGTAATAAATCATGTTTATGTTTGTAAAAATTGCGGAGAATTAATAGTTGGTATCATAGGATAGGTTTATTTATTTTTGGTATTAGGATTAGAAAACCCTAGTAATGCCTTAGAGACAATACTATGTATAATAAAAACATCCATAAGTTTTGGTATGTACTGTGTAAGTGTTTTATCAATCAAATACATCCCTATCTGGATACAAGCAGGAAGAGCCGGCTCTAACACAAATGTATCCTAGGGGTAAAACCCAAAAACACCGCTTTGAGCTAGAATCGAACGGGAACCGGTTCACGACAATGGGCATGTCTTCACCATTGTTTATGACCCTCCTGGGGGATATGTTTTGATAAATTCACAATCTTAGTATGAACCCTTATTAAGGGAAAAAATGACCCTAAGAATATATGTTAGAAAGTAGATCATGAAAAGTGTAGATTGAAGCCTATAGACTAATTTGTTAAAGAAATAAAAGTTTATTTATAAGTCATAAAATTTTTTCTTTGGAAAAACCTTTATGTGTTACCCCTAACTTTCCTTTTATTCCAGCCAATGGCTGGTAATATGAGGACTCAGGCAAACAACCGTTGTGAAGATCAGTATGATGACTTTACTAATGAGATGCCCAATACAATGGGAGATGGAATCACAAACTTTGTCACACATCTCTCTCAACTAACTCAAGTTTTTAATAGAAACACCGGTCAAGAGGAACGTTCACCACCCCCCCCCCCCAAAGAATGAACAAGCCACTATCGAAAGCTTCATGAGACAAATGCCTCCTACATTTAGTGGATCATCTGATCCCACGATCGTTGAACAATGGATCAACTCCATTGAAAAGATCATCTTCATCCTTCAATGTTCTGAACAAGAGAAGGTTCTCCGAGCTTCTTATCGTATGGAGGGTAAAGCTGGTCAATGGTGGACGTTGATCAAAAACACGAAGCCTGAGGTGGAGATCGAGACATTGGAATGTAAGGATTTCTAGAAGATGTTTTTCGATAAATATTTTCCACACACCCTCCGATGTAAGATGGAAAGGGACTTCCTTTCCCCCAAGAAAAAATATGAATAATCTATTTGAGCATACGAGGAAACCTTCATAATGCTTGAACGATATGCTTCCGGATTTGTCTTTACCCTCTAATGAAATGTTGAACACTTCTTTGGTGGTTTGAATCCTAGACTACAGAAAGAATTAGAAATCTATGACTTCGACAGCTATGAGAATATTGTCTGATGTGCCCTCACGGTCGAAATGGAGATCACAGAATAATAGGGGTATCATGGGGACAAGAAAAATAAGGTGGAGTTTAATGCTGGTGGTCCTATGGATAAATCCAATGGTCCTATGAAGATAGAGCACCCCACTTGCCAAATGTGCGGAAAGAAGATCCCTGGAAATTTCCTTAAGGGGATGAGGAAATGTTTCAGGTGAGGAAGAGAAGGACACCTAGCTATTAACTGTCGGCAAGAAAGTCATGCGGCTGCGACAAAGGAGAGGAACGCTCCATTCGAACCTCAACATGTTGTTTAATGATACAAATTCAATGAACCGGGGCATTTTTCAAATCAGTGCCCTAATCTATGGGTTTTCGGAGGCAACCATCAACCTCTAAGGCAGAAAGGAAGAGATTTTTCCATCACTTCTGACGAAGTGAACCCCGACACTGAAGTGGTGATAGGTATGCAAGTTATTCATTAAAGAATAGGAACATACATTTTGTTTCATGTTCTACGCATTATTTTATATATAAAATGTTTAGTAGAACAATCCCAGCACCACCACAGATCATGGAAGTGAATATGTTGGTGAGTACGCCAAATGGGAAAATCATTGCATCCCATGAATATAATTCCTACCCTATTATAATATGTGGATTGAATTTCCCGGAGAACCTCATCATACTCCCTCTGGTGGTATTTGATGCAATTCTTGGCATGGATTGGATTTCCTTATATAGAGCCAACATAAATTGTCGGAAGTGGGAAATCACACTCCATATGGAGAATCGACCCCTAATTCATTACAAGTGTAAGAAGGAATATGAATCTCCTTTAGCTCCATCATCTCAAGCATGGATATTACTGCCTTATGAGCACGCATATCTGGCTCAAATGATTGGGTCCACGTAATAAACCATTTTTGATGTAATGCCTATTTTGAGGGAATTTGTGGAAGTGTTTCCCAAAGAACTGCCTGGTCTTCCTCCCTGAAGAGATGTTGAATTATCAATTGAACTTATACCCAGGGAATTACCAATATCCAAGACTCTATATATAATAGTTGTTGTAGAGCATGAAAAAATAAAGATACAACTACAGGAGAATCAGGATAAAAGGTTTATATGCCCAAGTTCTTCACAATGGGGTGCACTAGTCCTCTTTGTCAAGAAGAAGGATGGGTCAATGCGGATTTGCATCGATTATCGTGAACTTATCAAAATAATGTTAAAGAACAAGTATCCTCTCCCATGAATTGATGGCTTGTTCGATCAGCTTCATGTAGCACAATACTTCTCTAAGGTGGACTTGCGGTTGGGATATTATCATGTAAGGGTGAAGAAGGAGGATAACACCAAGACTGCTTTTCACACAAGATACAGGCACTATGAATTCATAGTAATTCCTTTCGGACTCACTGATTCTCCAGAAATCGTCATCGACATAATGAATAGAGTATTTATATATTACCTCGACAAATTTGTGGTAGTCTTTATATATGATATTCTAATATTCTCCAAAACCAAGGAGGATCCTGAGGAGCATTTATAAATTGTACTAGAGAGTTTTCACAAGGAGAAGATCTCTGAAAGTACAGCAACTGTGAGTTCTGGTTGAAGGTAGTGTCATTCTTTGGCCATATCATCGCAAGCAATGGGATAACTATGGATCCCTCCAAAACAGATGCAATTGAGGGATGGTCAGGGCCATCATCGGTAACGAATATCCATAGCTTCTTGGGGTTAGCTGGATATTATCGACGATTTGTGAGAAATTTCTCACGATTGTCCAACCCTCTTACCAAGATAACATGAAATGGACTAAAGTTTTCTTGGGGTGATGATTCCGATGAAATCTTCATGGAGATGAAAAGGAGGCTTATCACTGCGCCCTGTGCTCACTTTACCCACAACTGGGGAACTTTTTGTTTTTTTTTGTGATTCTTCAAAGAATGTCTTAGGATGTGTGTTGATGCAGAACGATAAAGTTATATCCTATGCCTCAAGGCAGTTGAAAATAAATGAACGAAAATATCCAACGCATGATCTAGAGATGGTGGCCGTGATCATTGCCTTGAAAATCTCGCGGCATTATCTCTATGGAGATAAATTTAAGATATATTCTGACCAAAAGAGTCTAAAATATATATTCACGTAGAAAGAGCTTAATATGCTCCAGAGAAGATAGATAGAGCTCCTCATGGATAATGACTATTCAATCCATTACCACCCTGGGAAAGCGAACAAGATGGTAGATGCCCTATATAGAAAGGATCCAAAAATTCTATCAATGATGAGAATTGAGAAGGATCCAATCTTCATAGACTTCATGAAGATAGACACGGGAATCATAGAGAATGGAACATCATCAATCCATTCACAAATTAATGCTCCACCGACTCTTTTGGATAGGTTAAAGGATGCTCAAAAGGATGATGTGGGAATTCAATATAAAGAGGAAGCTATCAAAAAAGTAAAATCCTCGGAGTTTAATGTTAATGAAGAAAGAATTGTTCAGTTTGGGAAAATACTATGTGTTCCATCATGTCTGGAGCTGAAGAGGGAACTTTTGGATGGTGAACATAGATCAAATTTCTCTATTCATCCCGGGAGCACCAAGATGCATCGAGATCTCCGAGAAAACATTTGGTGGGATAATATGAAGAAGGATATCTCTGAATATACATCAATGTTCTTGGTGTGCCACCAAGTGAAGGTGGAGAGGAAGAAGTCTAAGGGGATGATGAAACCATTTCCCATACCAGAATAGAAATGAGAGAACATCACCATGGACTTTTTCACCGGACTTCTGAGGACATCCAGAGGCTACAATGCAATCTGGGTTGTTGTGGATCGTCTTACAAAAACTGCACACTTCATTGCAATTCAAGTGTATTTCTCATTGGATCAACTGGAACATATATATATTAGGGAAGTGGTAAGGTTGCATGAAGTACCACTATCTATTATGTCTGACTGAGATCCAAGTTTCACCTCGATGTTTTGGAAGAGTCTTCAACATGATCTGAATACTGAACTGAACATCAGTGTGGCCTATCATCCTAAAAATTATGGCCAATCTGAGCTGACTATCCAATCACGTGAGGATATATTGAGAGAGTGATCAGTGGACTTTAAAGGAGGATGGGTCAACATCTTCCTCTGGTCGAGTTCACTTATAATAACAGTTTCCACTCGAGCATCCAAATGGCACCATATAAAGCCTTGTATGGGAAAATGTGCAGAACACCGACATGTTGGGATGAGGTTGCTCAACCTAAGCTGCTTGGACCAGAAATGGTTGATGAAATGGTGGTGAATTTGAAAACCATTCAGCAGAATATCAAGGCAGCCTAGAGTGGACAGAAGAGTTATATAGATAACCATCGAAAGAAACATGATTTTAATGTTGGAGGCATGGTTTTTCTATGCATATCTCCGTGGAAGAAAGACATTATGTTTGGAATGAAAGGTATGTTATGTCCAAGGTACATCATCCCTTTCTATATTCAAGATCGTGTCGGGGCTATGGCCTATCAACTAGAACTTACACCTACTATGGCCAAAGTACATGATTTGTTCCATGTATCCCTCCTATATAAGTACATACCAAACCCTTCACATGTACTCTCTTCTGAGGTGGTACAATTGGAAGATGATCTTTCTTAAGTGGAGCAACCAGTGAAGATATTAGATCGTAGATAAAAATTTCTATGAAATAAGACAATGCCCCTCGTCAAGGTATTGTGGAGAAACCACAAGTTTGAAGAAGAGACTTGGGAATCGGAGGAAATGATGAAGCTGAGTTACCCACATCTGTTTTAGTATGGGAAAAGTAAAATATCCATGGTGAAATTTCTTACGGGGGGAATATTTTAACGACCTAATGTTTAGTTAATGGAAATCCCTCTTGACCTAATTAAATTCCCTTATATGTTTATATAAAATTTCAACTTCTTTGGTTTTATGTTAATAATTTTGACCATTACTAAAACAGTTGTTGAACAATGATCACATGATTAGTTTAAATATAGGGCTTTAACAAATCCAAATTTACTCAAACAAAGGATGTGATGGCCTCATCTAGTAGAATTTTCCCATACGAAGCCCATTTTTCAGAGCTTGGAAAAGAGGTGGCATCCTTGGGCTTTTCTCTTGACCAAACCCAGCTGAGCATCAACATGTTAATCTTGAACGGGACCGTCTATAAGAAAAGTGGAAGTTGATAGAGATTAACACTCGTGCAATGTTAACTGAGCCACCCCAAGAGTCTGTCACCATCATACACCTTACCCTTAAGTATTATCCGGTTGTTTTAAGGGGTTTTGTAACTAAACGATAGTACTATGTTCATGTACATTATTTCTGTATATAATAATGAATATAATTTCTTTTCATTATTGATACATTGTAAATAGTTTTCAAAGTTCAAATGGTGTTTTTAGTTATTATTTAATTAAGAAATCTATTTTATTAGATTAAATATTTTTTCAAGTAAATAACATTTTAATAAAATATTATTATTACTATTATTAAATTAGTTTTATTATATATAAATTATCATTTAATTGTATGAATGAAATTATAATTTTTATTAATGTTTGAAAGCCATTTTTGTAAAAACCCATGAATTTTCGATAAATGTCAGTTTTTATATTAAAAGTGAAAATTAATATATTTAGAAAAGTATTTTAGATAAAATAAATTTTATTTTTGGAATCCGTACATCGAAATTATCCAATGGTGAGTTTTTCATAATTTTCTAAGTCAGTCAAATTTGTGGGTAAAAATTACATACCATTTAAATATATAATGTGATTTTTGACATCATAATGACCTAATAGTGATGTAATAAAATACTATAAGAGATATGTTTGTCCATTATATGGTTTAACATTAATATAATGTTATTTTGGGTTTCCTTGACTTACTTTTCAAATCATTAATGGACCCCTCAAGACTTTTTAAACACCTTGTATTTTTAAATTAATTTCCATGGGAGTGTGACTCACCTCCACATAAGCAACCACATTATTTTAAGAAGTTTGGACTTTTTCATTATAAAATATTGTGTTCCTCTTCCCTTTTCCAAAAACCATAGGTAAAAACCATGGGATGGTTTGTGGTTTGGATTAATATAATATAAGCTGTCCCAAACATAAATAATAAAGAATTCCCTCACCTTTCATATATAAACCCACCCAAGATCCCACTTCATCCTCACTAAAAACTTTTTGAGTTCGTCCAACCTCTTCCCTACACTCTTTAGAATCCTTCTATGGTGCCCCAATCTCCCAATAAGACTCTAAAAAGCCTCTCTCTAGCCTTTGGAGGCACACTTCCAAGTAAGGGGTTTTTCTTCCTTTCTCATTTTGTCCAATTATCATTAAGCTGTTTTGACCTTTTAATTTCAATTATGAAGCTTGGGGTATGGTTTCTAACCTCCCTCATACTTCCCTCTTTATGTTTTAATTATGGTATACCCTTTCTCTCTCATTAAATTCTTCCCATGTACACCCGTTACTATGCCGAAATTCCGAAAGGATCTTCTCTCTCTTCATTTACATTCAAGAAATACTTTTGTATGATGAATATAAATTCCATTACAATTGTTGGGAAATATATCTATATGAACCATTATTGTAAAATTTCATCTAAATATTATGAGACATCCCTTTCTCAACCATCAACCATTATTATGAATTCTTATGTCACACCGTTACGCTGCTGAAATTGGACCGATTTTTAAAGCCAATGTCGTTGTGTAGTGAATACCATGCCCATTTATCCATCAAGGGTATTCACCTTTATTCACATTTACTTATTGATTATAATGTTTCATGTATGAATTCCACATTCCTTTATCATGGAAAAAATGATTATGTTTTATGAATCCATGTTTTATGATCCATGTGGAACACTTATGCTTGAAATTAAATGATTATGAAGGGTGCACCCTTGTAGCACTCCAATGCATTGGGTAAAGTATAGTATCATGATACGTCATGTGAAATGAGTGCTGACTTATGCTAATTCAAGTGCAAAGAGGGTTTACGGGTGCTTTATGTGCAATGACGATTTACTCATGCTCCATGTGCAATGAGCTTTGGCTCATCCTAATTCCAAGTTAAGTGTTGTTGCCACATTTCCAGGTTATGATTATCATGATTTTTCATGCTTTTATGTTCGTGTTTCTCTTATTATCTATTGATATGCCTATTGCCTAACTTGTATTTTAATCCTCAAGGTATTCCATGTGTACACCCTTACTGGGCTTTATAGCTCACCCTTTTCTTATGCATGTCCTCAGGTTATCCCAGGCAATGATATGTACACGGGAATGTAGTGTTCATGTAAAGGAAGTTTTCAATAAAGATGTTGTATTTCATGTTTTATGTTTTTATGTAATGATACTAAGCCCCAAAGACACTAATCCTCTCGGTATTCATTGTTTTATCAAGTGATGTTTTATGTAATAAATCATGTTTAAGTTTGAAATAAAAGCGGGGTTGTCATATGGTTGACTTCCACACATATCACTAAATGGAATAGCCATACGACTGAATTCCATACCCAATGCATTTGAGGTTATAATGTAAAAACCCATCATGGTTTATTAAAGCACCACCCGTCATTTGGTTTATCACGTAACCACCTATAAAATTCCCAAGTACCATTATAGAATCATAACACATAAAACAAATATAAAGGAATGAAAAAATTTCAACATTTTAGAAAAAATATACCACCATATTATATCGACATAACAAATCCATTATCAAAACCATTTTCAATACCCAAATACATAAAAAATTATATGGTATTTATTTTCCTTGAAAAAGAACATTACATGTTGTTAAGGAAGCCAAATAACAAATAATACTCAGTCGTGGGAAGGTCATTGTCACCGCATACATTAAATGAAACATTCATTTTTGTCATTTAGTAAAACTATTTGTAGAAAAATAATCCCTTTCAAAATTCAAGGGTGTTTATACTACATATTAATGAATGACGTGTATTTAAACTAAATATGCCTCAATGAAAGGAGATTGTGGGGAAGTCCCTTACCTTGTGTCTGACATGACCTGTTCGTTCATTAATATCCTGAATAATAAACTAAAGATAATTTCAAAATCCATAAGAAATTTTATAATGTTTATAATAAAAATTATATCACTTATTTCAATGTTATAATCAATATGTAATCATTCACGTTAATAATTTTTGTTTTGATGATATTTGGCACTTGAGTCACAAATGAACACCATATTGTTACAAGTTGCTAACATGGTCAATATTTCATTATATAAAGAATGATATTCATGATTTAGATATCATATATGTCTTATATATCTCGTATATACATTTATTTATAATAGTAAAAAACATTTTTAGGTATGAAACGAAATGCACCGCTCATGGAGACGGTAAGTCGTACATACACATGAACACTACTTCCTTTTATATATATTATTTTAATGGTATTGAAACATAATGATACATAGGTATATTATAATTCCATTATAATATCATATATAATATTAATAACTCCATCCTTTATACGTTCCACGTAATGCCTGAACAAGTAATATCACATTGAGGAGGCGGTAGTGCGCACTTCCCCAAATGAAATTATCGCATTTTCCTATAATGGATATCATTAATATATTCTATAAAAGAAAATAAAGAAGAATAAAGGAATAATAAACATAAAATATATCATATATAAATATAGTGCCATTATAATGGCCACTATGAGAGGCGGTATGAGGTAATCAAATAATCATCGTTTCGTGAGGATTTAGTTTTCCATCCCCAGAAACAATATATTCATCACCCATTAGATGGGGGATTGAGTAAGTGTAGTTCAAAAAATTCCCATAAAAAATCCTAGTATATTTATGATACTGGTGTTTTTATAAAATAAAGGAATAAAAAAAGTTTAGTGGTTGGAAAAGTAAAATAAAAGAACAGATGTTAAGAGAAACTATTACCTTTAATTTGGGTAAATTCTTTTAAATTTGATGAAAAATGGTTTTTTGAATTTACTTTTTCCTAGGTTAGGGATTTTAGGTTGATGTGTGGGATGTAGGGAACTTAATTGGGTAGATTTTGGACGATCCCAAAGGCTTGATAGATGTGACTAATTGGATAGAAATGGACTCCATTTATAAGGGGAGGAAGGGCTCTTTAGAAAAGATTGAAATTTTTTTTTTATATAATGATATTCAGTATAAAAAGTAACAAAAATAATTATAGTCAAATATATGATGAATCATGGTCCAAATAAAATCATCCAATAAGAATTGGACAGGTTTTGGAGGTTATTTTAATATTAATTGTCTTATTTAATTAGATGATTTATTAATGAGGTAAACTCTACATCATTATTATGTCATAAATAATTTAATTTATTCTATATATAAAAATTATAAACTAAAATAACATGATGTAGAAATTTTTTTATCTTTTTAAATAATATTTATAGTCTAAAATAAGTCTTATATAACACCATGAAAATATTTCTTTACTAAAAGATTTTTGTTTATATCATTTTTCCCGTCACATTAAGTTAATTTATCTAATGTGTCATTATTACTCTCATGTGGGTCAATGGGGTACCAAAATCGACATAATATGACCATTGTAGTAAATGACTCAAACAATATGTTTTAGACAATTTTATTGTAATTTTAATTTTTTTTGGAATTTTTTTACATTTAATTTCCCTATTTACATTTAACTGTATTAAATAAAAGTAAAAAGTTATTAATAAAAAAAATTATTTTCATCTTATTGAACCACATTCTACATACTAATTACAACCATGTATGTTGTATTTAGATATTCAATTCACATATGTGGTAAAATTTCATTTAAATGAAAAGTTCAGTTTTTTTAACTACTACGATGTGGTTTCACTATTAATAAGAAATTGATGTTTTTCATTAAAATACCATAAATACAGCCTAAGGTTTATTTGATATTCCAAATTCAAAAATTACGTTTATTTAACCAAATTCTAAAAATAGATGTTTCATTAATTTATTTAATATTAATTTCCATTGTGAAAACAAATAGCATGTTTTTAAGAAATAATAACTCTTAGAAGATTGACACTTGTTTCGGTTCAAATACAAAGTAAAATTAATTCCAATGACCAACAATGGATTAAATGGTAAAATTATATTCTAATTACACATTAAACAGAATTAAAAAGATTATATAACTATATAAATTAATTAGATTAAAATTCAGTTTTGAATTAAAATACAATATCTTTTCCCTATTCATTAAAAATGACCTTTATCAGAAAAATTCCCAAAAAATTCACAATGTAAATTTTGATGTCCAAATTATAAAGAATGATATTATTTGTTCATATATAATGTATTAAAGTGACAAAAAATATATTTACATAGGGATCTCCATTAAATGGCCGTAAGTCATCCTTTTAATGTAAATTATCTTTAAAATTAGATTCATTCACATTTAAAGCGTCTAAATTTTATTGAATAAATGTAAATAAATTTATCAAACATGTATATTTATATTTCAGTTAGTTATGTTAATTCCATCCAATACAACGTCAAGTAGTTAGCTTCCATTTGAAATAATAATATTATATTATTAGTGTGCAACGTAAGATTTCAAAGAAACATGTTGTTGCATATCAGGTAATCTATCGAACAGATAAACCCTTTTAAAGTAAAATTTATATTTAATTCATAAATATTATTAAATTAAAAAAAAATTTATTCTTCATTTACCTAGGATGTTACAAGTGGGCCCTATAGAGATTATATTATGGGTTGTTCCCCATATACCTCATGAAAATCTTGTGATCACGATATATATTATACGATGTATTACGCCCGATTATAGATCAGGGGTGATCTGAATATAGCTTATACAAATGGTAACCACTATCATAGAACTAAAATACATTGGATAATGATAATATTGGTTTTATGATATTGTATTATTATAAATAAATGGGGTTTTAATTGGATTAATTTAATTATTCTCCATGTTAACAAAAAGGATTTTAATTTATTTTTATTGGTTTATAATGGTTGTCGTCATACATATTTGTACACAGTGGGTCATGATTATGGATTCAGATTACTCATTCCTTTTCTATGTTTCACATTTTAGGATATAGACATTCACAGTTATGATTTTATTTATGATGCGCTCATGCACTCTGAGTATATCATCATAACATTATGACATACAAATTCTCATTGATGAAATTAAATTTCAAATGATTATCTTTTCCCTTAATGTGAATTTGATCACACGCTTATAATGTTTTCATTTTTTGTGATTTTATAAAATTATATTGAAAATTATTTCTCTAAAAGTAACTTCATCAGCATGAAAATGTATTAATGTGAAAAATATATGGTGTGTTAAGTTATAGAAATACTTATTTTTATTTTTTTTTAATTGAATATGTAGGAGTTTTTCATAATTTTTTAAAAAATAAAATCAGAAATTTTCTAGAGGTATTAAGTGATTCAATATTTGTTTATGACCAAATTATTGGATGAAATAATTAGGTTATAATTATCATCATCAAAACCTTAAAATTTTAATTCCTGATTTCAAAATAGAATCTAGGAGTGTATGTATTGGGTTATTAAATATTATATAAATGTTTTGTTTTGATAACATTATTTATTAAGTGGGTCTTATGTATTTTATGTTAGGATGGTTTGTCTGAGTATGATATACTCTATTATACCCAACGTAGGATCAGATAAGTACAATGGGATAGAAATATACAAGGGGGGTGAATTGTACCTTTTTAAAATTTATAAGGAAATTTTGAGTAACCAAAATTCACACAACCTCAAAGAGTCTACCTTAACGTGTATTGAATCCTATATAATTAGAGTACATGTAAAGAAGTATAAGAATTTTATACTTTCCTTAACAATACAAAATGCAGTGGAAAACAAGTAATAAAACTACAAGTAACTAATAATAACTCTTTTAACCCAAAGAGAATTCTATCCAACAACCTTGTATATAGTTCCCTTGATTTATACATTTAAGTATGTCTATCTTACCCACACTAGGGTAAGCCCTAGATACAAAGATCGGCGTCTGTCTTGTGGTCCCTACAAGCCCTCAACTATCAGGTAGTCTGAACCTTTGTCTTCCTCAGTAAGGAAGCCCTCAACTTCATGGTGTTGGAACCACTATCTTACTATCCCCGGAAGCCCTCGATTGAAATCAGCAAGAATCTGAGTCGCACGAAGCAAGTCTGCACAAGCCTAAGTTTGAACAAGAATTTTAGACTTTCTCAATGATGCATTGAGAGTTGATATGAGCATCTATCTCTATAAATCACTTCAACAGCATGTAAGCACAGATCTCAAAGATGTTTCAAGGTTGTTGATTCTTTTCAAATGAGCTCATATTTATAGTAGAATCTCCAACGGTCGGCTCCCTCCTCCAATGGCCTTATTTCCTCTTGAATATCGGAGGGACCTGTATACCTGTCACTCAACCAAAGGTCAGTCATTAACTGAAAGCACTATAACGTTTTTTAATAAAACAAGTGTAAGAATAAGAAAAACAAGAGTTCAGAATTTAATAAAACAAGAGTTAAAAGTCAAAGAATAAATATATTTGGAGTCTATAATAAAAAGATATTTGGATTCTGTTTCTGTATGAATTCGAAACCTGAATTCTGTAGACATTTGGAGTCTGAATTTCGAAGGAAATTTAGAGTTTGGTTTCTCTAGATTTCATAACCTAAACATACAGAGTTCAGAGTCAAACTAGTAGAAGTTTGAAGTTAAACTCATAGATGTTTGGAGTAAAACTCATAGATTTTCGGTGTCTAACTAGTATAAGTTCAAAGTTGAACTCATTTCAGAGTCATACTAGTAGAAGTTCAGAGTTGAACTAGTAGATGTTCGGAGTTGAACTAATAGATGTTCAGAGTCAAACTCATAGAATTTCAGAGTCCGTAATTCGGAGTGGATGTTTATGAGAATTCGAATCTGGAATTCAGAATGGAACTGAATCAGAGTTCAAATCCGGAATTTGGAATGGAACTTCATTAGAATTAATATTTGTAATTTGGATCCTAAAACAGAATGATTCATATCTATTTATTATATGATTCCGAGGTATTAGGTATGAATCCAATTTTTATACTTATGAAAAATATTGAAATGAGTAATGAAATTATGGTAGGGGTAAATTCCTTTGGGAAGGAAATTTTACTTTTATAAGTAAAATATAGATTTGTTTATGAATAAGGTGTTTATGATTTTCAAAAACAAGATGGAAAGAAAATTTCATAAGGAAATCCTTATTGAATCAAAAATATCCCCCTTTTGGAAAGCACAAGAAACCTTTCAAAAAAGAATATAAGGTCTTAGAAAAATTTCATTAGACATTGAAATTAAAACTGATCTCCCTTTGTTCATAGATGATGATGAATAAAACTAACTCCCCCTTAGTCTTAGGAACTATATAGATTGTATTCTGAATTTATGGAATGGAATTTTCATTATCATGGGAATGAAAAACATCGTAACGAGAAACTCACCTTTACTTAAGGATTATTCCTTACAAAGAAAATTTTCTTCTCCATTTTAGATTTTTCCTTATCCCCCTTTGTGATTTTCAAAAATAATTTAGGGGAATGGAAAAGAAATAATGTACATGAAACATTTGTACATAACAACACAAGATACAACGAATAAAAAATTTCATTATAGGTGCAGGAATTTTTTTACAAGGAAAGAAAAATGCAACAAAAGATCAGATTGTGTCTATTTGTCTTCTTTTTCCTTTGGTATTAGATACTTCAAAAAAATAGATTCTTCAAGTCTTTTTTGTCCTCCTCAACATGATTCTCCAAATATTTTATACTTCCATCTAGAGATTTAAAGACATCTGTCTGAGCCTTCATGGATTCTTCCTGCATCTTTAGTAACTCGTATTGCATTTACAGCTTCTATTGAATGTCAATCTGGAAATCTCTTTCCCCTTTCCAATTTTGATCAACCGAGTTAATCTTCCCATTCAAATCTCTCACTTGTTCATTCTGAGAATTTTTCTCAAGGATCAGCTTATCATGAAGATTCTTTATCTTGGTATCTTCGGTGTCAAAAGCATCTTTAACATCATTCTTAAAATGATCAAACTCTGTCAATTCATCATCAACTTTCTTAGACAACAAAGTGATTTTGTTGCATGCTTTTTTGTGAACATCATAATTGATAAGGAAATTTCTATGATCTACTTAAATCTTCACATACATTCCATCACCATAGATAAGGATACTAACTTTTGGTTCATACTGTGTTGCAGCATCTGGCATCTGGATTCTATGGTGGGAAAGATGAGAATGGAGTCCACCAACTTTTTCAATGACTCAACAACAATTTCACGACCCAATGATGATGATTTCGAATCAGACACTTTTCATGGGGATTTTCTTCTTTAATTTCCACCCGATTCCTTCTAGAAGAACCACCAACCTCCATCATTCTTAAAAAATGTTTTTTTGGGGTTTCCATATGTACTTTCTTCACCTTATCAATTTTTGGAACTACCTCATCAAGAGATTCATTATCACATTCAGATACTTGAATAATCTTATCTTCATTTGGTTTCTACTTCTCCACTCCTTCTTCAAGAATGTTCTTCTCAATTCATTCTTCCTCAGACAATTAATTTTTATTTTCTTCTTCCTTTTCATCCTTTGTCTTAGCATATTTGTCTTCTCCCTTTCCTGGAGTGACCGGCTTTGAGGATTCATCCATTTCTTGATAATCATAAACATGTTTAATCAAGGCATCTAGATCATCACTTCCTTCTTATAATTCTTCTTCTTCTTCTTCAATTTCATGAAGAAATTCTTCTTTACTTCTTCACCAGCTTGTTTGTCTACATCTTCAACAACAAGTTTCCCTTTAGTCTTTTCCAGAGTGAATTATTTCATTCCAGGGGTCTCTCGTAATGGTTGGACATCAAAGGTTTCTGGAATGGGAATCTTCTCAGAAGCTACTTTAGTATCTCTCAATAGAGATTGTACAACTTCAGCTTCAGACAACTTCTTATTCATTTTATTTTCTTTTTCTTGTTTCTTTAACTCATCTACAGCTTTATATCTTATGGCCTTAGCCTCAGCAGGGTCCAATCCGAAGTGTGGATCTGCTTTCTTCCTTTTCTCCTCATCATCCCTCCATTTAGAAGCTACTTCATCTGGATAATCATTATATTTCTTCATCTTGGGAGGTGTGGATTGGGGTTCCTTTACTTTGGGATTCTTGTCATCAGAAACTAGTTCTTTCAGTTTCCTCTTCTTAGTAACCTTCTTCACTAGCTCACCCTTCTTTACATTTTCCAGAGCGGCTTCTGCCTCCTCTTCTAGCAGATAGTAGAGCTCACTTGATTCTTTTGAAAAACAATCTTTCATCCAATTTATGGTGTCATCACTTATCAGTATCACATTACAAATTCTTTGCTTGGATGTGTAGGCAACCTTGAATGAATCAAGATAGTGATTTATAATCTTGGAGATAAGAGCAATATACATAATGAATTGAGCCTTCAAATTTCCATTCTTGATATTTTGAACTGTAATAAGAATGTGCCTCATCAAAATTATCATTCATAGAATTACCAAAAAATATAAGAGGTATATATCCTATTTCATTAGGTTATCCTTATCTAATCATCTCAGAATGAAAAACCCTTGAACCCCCAACCGTGGAATCAATTTTTTGGCGGATAGATGAGGAATCTTTTCTATTTTATCATATTTGATCCCATGTCATTTCATTGCCTTCACCTTTCTGAAACTTCCTTGCACATCCAGTACCTTATATGAAAAAATTATACTTCACCATCCTATGATAAGCCTACCATGTTTGCAGCCTTTGTGTAAGAAATCTTGTATGTCTTCCGAAAACATTTGAAAGAAAATTTTCTTCTGTAATATTCTCTATAAAAGTAAATAGACTCATAGAATTCTACAAAAAAATCTGTATAGAAAACATCCTGACACCCTGATTTTGATACGCAAAAATATTCCCATCCATTGAGTTTGATAATCATTGAAATTAGAGAATAATACTCACTGAAGAAATCTATATGGACTAACCATTCCCTGTAGACTAACCATTTTGAGATTGTCTTCATAGAAGAAATATCTTGGGACGTTGATTCTACATCCCATTGGAATTGAGGAGCATTGAAGGATTCAGAATGGGCATTACGAACTGATACAGGGCTTCAGCACGCGAGGGCATGGAGATCGATGTGGGACACAAAAGTGGGTGCCCTTTATATAGGCGATGAAGCTGACCTTTGAACTTCCAAAAGCAATATAACAGTTGAGAATTTCTCTGATCTGATCTGACGGTTGAAATCATATCCACATGGAAATCTTGAATCTGATATTTTGATACATTAAAAACATTCGGATTTTAGAAAAAAAAACAAATCCGATAAATTTTATAAGAAAAAGAAACTACCAGCAACAAGAAAATGACTACGAAAACTTCAGTAAGGAAGTCATACCATTCATATTTGGCTACAAAAAATTTTCGTAATTGTTAATTATCAACTTGAAGAAAATATGAATATGAAAAAATTCACTACGAAAATATCACTTCGAAAAACATGAGTACGAATAGTTCATTACGATAATTATCATTACGATTTTTTTTGAAAGACTCAAAATAAAATGTATTACCCCTATGAATATGATTTTATTACTGTAAGGAAAATGATTTGACTAGAAGTTAATGAAAGAATATTTCCTCATGGTTATCATTCGAAACATCTTTTTTATGTATTCAAATCTACCGGAGGTAAGGATTTTGTGAAAATGTCAGCAGGTTAATCTTGTCATCTGATAAACTGAAGAATGATATCTCCATTAAGTGTGTGATCTCTAAGAAAGTGATGCCTAATATCTATGTGATTTGAACGAGAGTGGTATCCAGGGTTTTTACTAAGGGAAATGGCACTTGTTTTATCACACAAAATTTGTGTCTTAGTAAAACTCAAGCCATAATCTGTGAGTAGGTGTTGCATCCACAACACTTGAGCACAACAACTTCCAGCTGCTACATATTCATCATCCGCAGAGGAGAGTGCTACTGAGTGTTGATTCTTACAAGACAAAGAAACTAATGAATCTCCTAAGAAATGAAAAGTTCTGGATGTACTCTTTCAATCCATATTACATCCACCAAATTCAGAATATGAAGAGAAAAATTAAAACAAAATTATTTGCAGAAGTATAAAATAGTCCAAAATCCATGGTTCCCTTTAAGTAGTGAAAAATTATTTTCACTAATTTTAAATGAGATTCCTTAGGATTTGATGGATATCATGCACATAAGCATACTGAAAACATCAAGTCTGGTCGGCTAGCTATCAAGTAATATAGACTTCCTATCATGCATCTAAAAGATGTTTGATCTACTGGTTCCCCTGGTTCATCAAGGTCAATTGTGTTTGAGGTAACAATAAGAGAACCTAATATAATTTCATCAACATAAATTTGGACAATAAAAAAAATTCTTATCTTTCTTTATAAAAAGGGATGGATCTACATTTCCTTTAACGATGTTATTTTGAAGAAAAAATCGTCTATGTCAACCATACCAAGCTCGTGGGGCTTGTTTAAGGCCATAAAAAGCTTTGGTATGTCTAAAAACATGATTGAGATGTTTTGTATCTTCATAGAGAAGAGGTTGTTCAACAAAAACATCCTCTTGAACATATTCGTTAATAAAAGCACATTTCACATCCATTAAGAAAAGCATGAAATTGAAGAATGCTACAGAGGCGAGTATAATATGAATAGATTAATTTCTAGCTACTAGTGTAATGCTTTCTTAATAGTATATTCCATCTTGTTGATTATAGCCTTTAGAAACTAATCTTTCTTTATTTATTATGATAATTCCATTTTCATCACACTTGTTTCTGAAGACACATTTTACTCCAAAAACTGATGTTTCCTTAGATCTTTCAACCAAGGTCTAGACATTATTCCATTCGAATTAATTTAGATCATTTTGGAAAAATTTAATCCAATCATCATCACCTGAAGCTTCTTTAGTGATTTCTGGTTCTAATTGGGAAGGGAATGCTAGATATTCTACTTCATTTATTAAATAACTTCTAGTCCTTACAAGTTGATTCACATCAAAAATGATACTATCACTAGGATGATTCTTTAGAAATGACTGGTTTGGGTTTTTAAAAATTGTTCATCTACATAGCGTAGGAAATCTTCTAGGATAAATGTTTTAGAAGTATATTCTTGATAATTTGCCCTATCATAATAATTCTCTATCAATGTTTGATAATATGTTTTCGAAAACACATACGAAGATGGAGGTCGAGGTTGTTTAAAAATAAAAGGATCAGTTTCATCAAATTTGACATGTACTGTCTCTTCAAAAGTGCATGTGCTTTTGTTAAATACTTTATAATATTTACAAGATGTGGAGTAGCATAAGAAAATTCCTTAATCAGATTTTGGTGCGACTTTGATCAAGTTATATTTAGTATTCAGAATGAATACTTTCAACCAAAATCTTTAATGTATAAAAGTCTAGGTTTTCTATCGTTCCATAAGTCATAAGGAGTTTTAATAATAAAGGCCTAATCAAAACTATATTTATATTACAACAAGCAGTACTTACAGCTTCAGACCAAAAATGCATGGCAACAGAATACTCACTCAACATGGTTCTAGTTATCTCTTGAATAATTCTATTTCATCATTCAACAAAACCATTTTTTGAGGAGTTCTGGGTGCTGGGAAGTTGTGACTAATACCTTTTTTACTTCAAAAAGTTTCAAAATCTGAATTTTGAAATTCTCCTCCATGATCACTATGAATAGTATTCAATGGAATACATTTCTCCGTATTAACAAGGGCTCTAAAACTTTTGATATAAGATAATTCTTCAGACTTCAATGCTAGAAAATAGACCCATGTAAATGTAGTGTAAACATCAACCAATAAAAATATATATTACTTTCCCCCAATGCTTCCAGTTTGTGTACGACCAAAAATATCCATGTGCACCAACTGTAGTGCATCAATTGTTGTGAATTCACCGATTGATTTAAAACATTATTTATGTTGCTAGACATATTGACCAGGGTCACAAACTTTTGAAGAATCAAATCTAATCTCTGGAAGATCCTTAACTAGTTTCTTATTAGAAGGTTTGTATAAGTTCCTATGATTATAGTGTCATAACCTTCTATGAAACAACCATGAATGATCTTCCATTGCACTAAGGCAATGCAAGTTTTGGCTCTTAAGGTTTTCTAGGTTTAGTGTGTAAACATTTTCTTGCATATGGGTAGAAAGAATAAACTCTTCCATATAATTGTGTACTAATCACTTATCATTCCTAAAATATACAAGGTAACATTCCTCATATAATTGGATTATGCTGATGAGGCTATGATTAAGACCCTTAACAAATAAAACATCTTAAATCGTAGTTTTTTCAAGAAGACCGATGGTACCTATACCAATAATTTCTCCCCAAGCATTATCTCTGAAAGTTACTTTTACTCCTTTAGTCTTGATAATATTTTTCAAAATAGCTTTTGTTACTAGTCATATGCAGGGAGCATCCACTATCCATATACCATGTATTGTTGTTGGTACATTCCCAATTTTCATGAAAATAAGAAAATGTTAGGTTTTCAGAATCCAGACTTTCTTGGATCTAGAAATTTCAGAAAGTAAAATTTTCGGTACCCACATCTTCTTAGAAAAATTAACCTTATGAAATCCTAAAGATTTGGGTTTGTTTAGTGAAAAATTATTTGGAAAGTGACCACCACATTTTCACTTTCTGAAAAATGGGGAACTTTTAGGAACAATGTAGTTGTTACTAAAAAACAGTTTAGAACATGTGTAACCAAAACCATAAGTATTCCTTTGAGGTCGAATTTGTGTATACATTTTATCAAAATTTTATTTACCTAGGTGAATGTTCATGAAACACTTCCTCAGAAAAAATATTTCGTATTTGAGTTTTGTAACTATGTTCTTGTCTTAAAAACCATTTGAACTAGAGCAGGGCTTGAAAACAACTTTCTTAGAAAATACGTTTTCTAGATTTTTTGAAAGTTCATTCTTCTTAGAACTTACTTGCTCAATATAATATTTACTATCATTATCATTTAATGAAACATTGTTCAAGGATTCAACATTGTGTATCTTAGCTATAAAGTAATGATTATCAATATGTATCGTGGATATAAGACCAAGATTCTTCTGTCTAAAAGATTCATAATCAAAAGATTCATCTGAAGAGTCACCACCACTAGCACTCTAGGTGTCATTGGCTTTCAGAACATTCTTAGCTTTGGAATTGTAATACTTCTTTCTAATTTTTCAGAATTCTTTTTTTTCTCTCTTTTCTTTTTAGCATAGGGTAATCATGTGTTATGTGTCCATTCTCTTACATTCATTGAATGTGAACTCGGAATCTTTCTTATCATTCCTTTACTTTTTCTTGTATTTGGATTGGAAATTTCTTTGTCCATCTATCATGTTCATCCTTAGATCATGATTAGCGTACTCATTTTCTATGACTTCACTCTCACTAGATTCGTATTGGAATATAACCTTCATAGATTTGGATATAGTAACTCTTTCATGATTCTTAGCTTCCATTTGATTTGAAGTTGTAGTAAAAGAAACACTACTATTCACATTCTTCTTCATTATGTTGTCAACCTCTCTCTTTATTCTAGTCTCATGTTTAAGGAGAGTTCCAAACAGTTCGTCAAGAGAAATTTGAGTGACTTTCTTGTTCTCATCAATTTCTATCCTCTTAGACTCCCACTCATTGGGCATAATATCTATAATATTTTCAACAACTGTTTCATCATCTAGACCTTTCACACCCATTGATTGTAAGTTATTCACGATAGTCATGAAATGTTGGTGTACTTTTCTTATAGGTTCTCCATAAGGAATATTAAAACCATGATACACAGCTCTCAATATAAGTCTTCTCATCTCAATCACATTAGATGTACCAAAATGAGTAACTTCATGTTTCTTTAATATATAGTTAGCTATTTCACATGCAGAAATTTGGCTATATATGTTCCTAGTCAGTGAACAATGTAGAGTATTGCGTACCTTATAGTTGAGTAGGTATTCATGCTTTTCTTGATTATAAAAAGCACTCACTTCTTTATCAGGGATCTTGTATCCTCCAGTAAGAATAACAAAGGTATCTACCCCAGTGTTTATAATGAAATTCTTCATACGAGCTCTTCAATATTCATAATCATTACCATAATAAATGAGTGGTCTGGTTGGATTTAAGTTGTTGATTTAACCAACATCTAAACATGTCATCCTTAGATAAAAAACATTGGCACACAAACATGGTTGAAATATAAGTCTGTAATCATGAGATAATTTAATTAAGAATGAAATTATAACTCTATGCAAAAATTGAATCTGAACAATGAGTACAAAAAATAGATTCTAAAAAATATTAATCCGGAAAATGTGAATCCGAGAATTCCCTTCTGAATCAAATCGAGAGATTAATTCTTATTGAACCAAATACTCTTATACCAATTTTGAGGATGGTATGTATGATTATGATATATTATATTATACCAAACATAGTATCGAATAAGTGCAATGAGATACAAAGATACAATAGGGGGGTTAATTGTACCTTTTCAAAAATTGTAAGGAAATTTTGAATAAACAAAATTTACACACCTCTAGGATTCTTCCTTAAATATTATAGAATCCTATATAATCATAGTGCATGTAAGGAATTCTATGAATGGTATACTTTACATAACAATACAAAATGAAGAGTAAAAACAAGTAGTAAAACAACAAGTAACAAACAATAACTCTTTTGACCCAAAGAGAAGGGTATCCAACAACCTTGGATAAAGCTCTTTTGATTTATACTATCAAGAAGGTCTTTCTTGCTGTAAAGACCCGCAAATTTCAAGGAATTTTTTTTTCTTTTTCTTAATTTTCTTTGGAATTTTACAAGAGCGCAGCTTCAGACGGCACCTGATTCCGAGGCCCGGTGTGCCCGGAATCAATTTCCGAAGTTTGGCTCGGGTACGTTCAGTGAACGGACGAGCGGGTTTTTCTATCTTTTGAACCGGTGGCCGGAATCAAATTCTAAGGGCACCGATGAAATCGCAGCACCGGTATTTGCTTAGAAACGCCTCTTCCAGAGTTGCGTTTGCTCAGACGTGGTTTTTAAATTTTGCGGCTTAAGTCAGAAATAAAATAAAGTTTGTGCGACAACTTTATTTTATTTCACTTAAACTGCTTGGAAGCCTCTTAAAGTCACTTAAAGGCGGCTTGAACTGAGTTGAACTGGATAGGATGCTATCCAGAAATATCCTACCCCTTGGTAGGATATTTGTGCGGTGGGACCCGCACGAGCCCCGCCGTTTCTTTCGCTAAGTAACGCAACCGCGAAAACCCGTCAAAGTAACTGAAAAGTCAACCGACGCGTTTTCTTTAATTCTTAACAGACCATTTAATTGGGCGGTTTATTTCGTGAATTAAATGGACTGTTTCTTCGTGAATTAATTGGGTCGTTACTTATGCGTTTTACGTTTGTTGGCAAAATAATAAAATAGACAAACTTGTCTATTTTGGAGGATTGATATTCCTCTGAGCCTCCACCCTCACCGCGAAGAACGCGAAGAACGCGAAGAACGCGAAGAACGCGAAGAACGCCGGAACCGGAATCCGACGACGCACGATCCGCGACGTCAACAGCTTTTCCGCGACCTTCTTCTTCTTCTTCTTCGGTGCCTCATCTTCCGCGGCGAACCTGCGATCGGCGGTTAAAGGTGAGAATCAAAACTTCTAAATTCTCCCTTCTTAATTTCAATAACAACGGATTTAATTAATTAAATCCGTTTGTTCTTGATCCGGAGATTGGCGACGCGACGCCGGATACCGCGACGACGCGACGATCTCCTTCTTCCGCGACGAGCAATCCCGCGACGATCCCCCGTTCGGCGACAACAGCTGCGAGGTAGGGATTTATTTTGGAAAAGTTACCCTTTTTAAATTTTCTCGTGAACGTTCATGAAAATTTAAAAAGCCGGTTTCAAACGAACAATTTTATCTTTAAATAAAATTGTTGGATCATGTGTTGATCATCGTTTTCTTTTCTCCCGTTGATTATGGCTAACGCGGAGGGTGCGGGTCTAACGAACAAGACCCGGCAACCCTCTGCCGATCTCTTTTGTTGTGCGGATATGGCGGATGACGACAAACCGCGCGGCAGGGGCGATCCGTTGTTTCCGCAGTGAAGGTCGGCATCCGGGAGGGGCATCGGCGCAGACGGGAGGCAAATCGGGCCCGCGGAAGGAGGCGGCGGCGCGGGTCGCCGGCGCGGCGGCGCCGGCGACCGGGGGCGGCGGCGCCCGGCGCGCCGCCGGAGGAATCCGCCGCGGCTCGGCCGCGGCGGCGGCGAACCAGCGGACCCGCGGTCCGCGGGTCCGGTCCACCCGGTCGGGACGCGGCAATGCGCCGCGTCCGCTGACCACCCGCGCGGCCCGCGTGCGGGCCGCGGCTCCCTCGACCGCGGGCTGCGCCCGCGGCCTTCCACCCGCGCGGCTGGCCAAGCCGCGCCGGCCGAGCCGGCCGGTCCGGTCGGCCGGGCCGCGCTCAGGCCGGACCGGACCCGGGCCCAGAACCCCCGTTTCGGGCCCTCTTCGGTCTTTTGCCCATATCTTGGGCCTGGGACCTCCGATTGACGAACCGTCAGCGGCTACGCGATCCTTGGATCGAGAAGGTCGTTTCGGTATATTATACTCAAGGTTTCGGAAGACTTTGAGTTCGGTCGGGTTGGTTCGTACACGAAACCAACCGGGCCCTCGGAGCGGAAACGCTCATAACTTGAGCTACGGACGTCCGAACGACGTACCGTCAGCTGTGGTAGTTTCCTCTAAGTGAGACGGAACTTTTGGCATACTCCGCCCGAGGATCGTATACAGGTGGAGTACGGTCGGGTTGGTTTTGCCCTAAAAACCAACCGGGCCCCTGGGACGAAAATGCCAATAACTCTCAGACCGGGCGTCCGTTTGACGCGCCGTCTGTCGCGTTGAGATCCTGTTGTCGATACGGAACTTTTGGATACATCAAATTCGGACTACGTGTCAGTTGATGTATCAGCCTCTCGGCTCGTGGAGCGGACCCTCCTAAACGAGCTCGCTTTGTGCGGGAACCCTAGCGCTGGCTGTGACTTCGACGGCAGAGCAGAGATCCTTCGTGGACTGCGACGACGGCAGAGCAGAGATCCTCCGTGGACTGCGACGACGGCAGAGCAGAGATCCTTCGTGGACTGCGGCGACGACTGTGCAGAGATCCTCAGTGGACTGCGTCGACTACTGCACTCAGCGATCCCATGTGGATCAGTGCCTACAGGTTCTGTGTGAGCCCGATCCTACGTGGGTCCTTACTACCGGTTCTGTGTGAGCCACTGCCTACAGGTTCTGTGTGAGCCCGATCCTGTGTGGGTCTTCTGCGGGGGTTAGTACCTATCGATCCTTTGTGGGTCCGACGACTTAGACGGATCAGTGATCGTCTTGACGTCATCTGAAAAAGTATACCTGGTTGAGCTGAATCTTATGTTACTCTCCTTTGTGGATTGTGTTGAACTATCCTATGTGGATTTACTATTTACTCTCCTTGTGGATTTGAGTCTTGCTTTCCTTTGTGGATTGAGTTGTTCTTGAGCTCGTGAGCAGAGCTAGAATTGGGGACTTAGGTATATGTATGGGCATATACCTAAGTCGAGTCAGATGTTACTTCGTGATTGCATCTTTCTTTTGTGCTATATCCTTTGTGGATTTCGGGAGACCTTCGGGGGTCTCGGGGTCCTTACTGAGTAGTTGTACTCACCCCTGCACGGGCTATGCCCGCACCTTGTTGTGTTGGTTGCAGACGACAGACAGCGCTGATCACGGTTGGGGCGTGGAGCAAGACGGTACCTGGAGGTGGACCACTGGGCGGGACGTGCTCGGAGCGGACGTGGGACCCGAGGAGCCGGGAGGCTATCTGTACCCACCCTTCAGGTGGGATTGCCAGTGGACGAAACGAGGCCGCCGACTTTTCTTCAGTTGCTGCACTTTACTTTTCAGTTGTACTTTACAGTTGGGCTTGTATTTCCGGCCCCCTTTACTTTTCTGCACATTACATTCCGCTTGCTGACTCTGTGTGGTTGTTACTTATAAAGGCAATGCCTTCCCTGTTACTGGGATCTTACGCCTTGGTGCTAGTCGCCAGCCCCTGGCCTATGGAAGGCGGGCTTGGGGTAGTCACGGCACGGGCCCCGAGGACGGGTCGTGACAAATTGGTATCAGAGGTGGTCGGTTCTACCGCGGACTCTGATCGTCCTTTCTTTCTATGTGAAGCAATAGTGTTTAGTGTATTGAGTGTGGTTATCAGTTCAGGGAGCCCAGTGTTGGTGAGGCGGCCGACGTATCCGTACACCAGGACCCTGACTCCTGATTTCCGACTTAATGCATGAAAACATTGATTGCGTGTGTGTTTCAAGTTTTTCTTGGTGATTACTTGTGTCAGCTCACCGGGTATACTGATCTGCTTTATGAAAGTCTCAAGTTTTCCTTGTGATTACTTGTGCCAGCTCGCCAGGTATACTGTTCTGATTGTGGTGCTCTTGTTCTCCTTTTCAGGATGGCCCCGCGACGACTGCCAGCTAGGGTTCCGAGTGTAGGGCGCGACGGCAGCCCACCGAGCGACGAGGCCTCGGTGCAGGGCCCTTTGCCAGTAGTGGCACCGGCGGTAGCCTTACCCGCCGAGCCACCGATGCTTCCAGTACCAGACGCTGACGATGCACATCGCCTCAGGGCACTGCATGAGTTTTAGAGCCAGAGACCGCCCAGGTTTCGCGGTGAGGCGGACCCCCAGGCCGCCGAGGACTGGCTAGAGGCGGTGGTACGGATCTTTCGGCTAGTGAGGACACCATCGGATCTCATGGTGATTCTCGCAGCGAGCCTCCTGCAGGTGGCGGCAGGACGATGGTGGAGCCTGATGCTCCAGGTTCACGATGAGGCATCCCTGCTCTGGACGGACTTCGAGAGCCTCTTCCGCTCTGAGTTCGTCCCGGCCACCCTCCGAGCGGTGCGCATCCAGGAGCTTCTCCAGCTGCGCCAGGGCAGCATGACGGTCGCTCAGTACGCGGCGAGGTTCACGGACCTATCTCGCTACTCGACCGACATGGTACGGGACCCCTTCTTCCGGGCCCGGACCTTCGAGCAGGGCTTGCGACAGGAGATTCGGGCGTCGCTGATGTCCCTCAGCATTCCGACCCAGGAGGGAGTGCTGGAGCGAGCCCTCCTGATCGAGAGCTTCCTGGCAGAGCCTTCTTCAGCGGCGAGACCTAGCGCAGGGCAGCAGGTAGCTGAGTCTTCGGCAGCAGGTAGCCGACGGATGACTCACGGGTCCAGGCAGACCAGACCCCCACGCAGACGGCCTCAGGACACCGGCTCAGCAGTACGAGGCACACAGCGGAGTGCCAGCCTTTCGAGAGGCAGGCTGTGCTACTCTTGCGGCGGGCAGGGTCACATGGCTCGTGACTGCCCGACTCGCCGATCAGAGGAGCAGCAGACGGTGGAGGGGCCACCCAGGCAGAGGCAGAGGGTCGACCGTGGCGGTCCGCAGGGAGGAGGCGGACGAGGCAGAGGAGCTGGCCGAGCAGCGGGTGGTGGGCGACGCTTCCAGGCTCTACCCCCACCACCACCAGGAGGGCCACCTCGACCACAGGGAGCTGGCGGGCAGGGACAGGCCCAGCTCCAGGCAGTGGAGGCCTACGACCCCGACATGCCAGAGATGATTCGAGGTACGATCTGTGTCTATTCCACCCTTGCTGCAGTACTTATAGACACAGGAGCGAGTCACTCTTTCATAGCCTCTGCCCTTGTTCGGAGCTCAGAGATTCCGACTGAGCCGTTGGCTCGATCCTTACGGCTAGAGACTCCTACGGGAGCAGACTCGACGATTACGCACTGGTGCCGGCAGTGTGAGCTTACTCTAGGAGGCGAGAGCTTCGGCTGGGATCTCCTTGTAGCGGCGTCGAGGCCTTACGACGTCATCTTGGGCATGGATTGGCTATCTACGGTTCATGCCCAGATCGACTGTTTTAGGTGCAAGGTGAGATGTGTTCGCACCGACGGGAGCAGGTTTACCTTCACCGGCGAGAAGGGAACCTTTGCAGCATAGGATGGACTTCCGCGGAGGAGAGTGCAGCCCATCTCTCATCAGTTGGCTAGCCTCATCATAGGAGCAGTGGACGTGCGGAGTCCAGCTTTTCCTGCAGTGGTGGACCAGTACGTAGACGTCTTTCCCGACGACGTTCCAGGGCAACCTCCTCGTAGAGAGGTAGACTTTTACATCGACTTGTACCCCGGGACAGCCCCGATATCTACTCCAGCATATCGGATGGCCCCCGCCGAGTTTCGGGAGCTGCGGGTACAGTTGGAGGACTTGCAGAGCAAGGGGTTTATCAGACCCAGTGTTTCACCCTGGGCTTCCCCGATTTTGTTCGCCAAGAAGGCGGACGGGAGCTTGCGACTATGTGTCGACTATCGTCGCCTGAACCAGGGGATAGTGAGGAACAAGTATCCGCTGCCACGGATTGATGACCTCTTCGATCAGCTCAAGGGAGCGCGGTGGTTCTCGAAGATAGACCTCCGGTCAGGCTATCATCAGCTCAGAGTTCGAGACGAGGACGTACAGAAGACGGCCTTCAGGTGTCGGTATGGCCATTATTAGTTCTTGGTTATGCCGTTCGGCGTAACCAATGCTCCAGCAGTGTTCATGAGCCTCATGAACAGGATCTTCCAGCCATACCTCGACCGATTTGTCGTTGTCTTCATTGACGACATTTTGGTATACTCGACGACTGAGGAGGAGCATGCCTACCACCTGCGAGTAGTGCTAGACACACTCCAAGAGCACCAGCTTTATGGAAAGCTCTCAAAATGCCAGTTCTAGTTACGTGAGGTCCATTTCTTGGGGCACGTCATCTCTGAGGCGGGAGTTGCAGTGGATCCCGTGAAGATCGAGGCAGTACTAGCTTGGGAGCCACCTAGGAGCGTGACGGAGGTGCGGAGCTTCTTGGGCCTAGCAGGATACTATCGGAGATTTGTGCCGGACTTCTCCAGAGTTGCGGCACCACTCTCAGCGTTGACGAAGAATGGGAAACCCTTCGTGTGGTCAGACAGATGTCAGCAGAGCTTCCAGGAGATGAGGCAGAGATTGACCAGCGCACCTATCTTGAGGTTGCCTGAGGAGGGAGTTGGGTACGTAGTTTACTGCGATGCATCAGGGACTGGACTCGGGTGTGTCCTGATGCAGGAGCGGGCCGTGATCGCCTACGGATCACGTCAGTTGAGGCCGCATGAGCAGAACTACGCCACTCATGACCTGGAGTTAGCAGCAGTGGTCTTCGCTCTGAAGATGTGACGGCACTATCTGATGGGCGAGCGCTTCACGGTCTTTTCTGACCACCAGAGTCTCAGGTATATCTTCTCTCAGAAGGACCTGAACCTGAGACAGCGGAGCTGGCTTGAGTTCCTCTAGGACTATGACTTTGAGATAGTCTATACTCCTGGGAAGGGGAACGTGGTAGCTGATGCCCTCAGCAGGAGGACGGGCATTCAGCTACTTGAGGAGGCGACGGAGCAGCTAGCCTCCTTGCAGATATCCTTCGTGGATAGAGACGGAGCAGCCTTTCTTCAGTCTCTCACAGTCTCTCCTCCACTTCTACAGCGGGTCAGAGAGGCTCAGCGTGGGGACGCTAACTGTGAGACCCGTCGTGCACTGATATCCTCAGGTCAGGCGCCTGATGGTTTCCCCCTTGGAGCAGAGCACGACATCCTTTTCAGAGGACGTACCTTCGTACCAGTCGCTTTACGAGAGGAGGTGCTGGGAGAGTTTCACACTTCTCCCTTGGCGGTACATCCCGGAGTGGCGAAGATGTACCAGGATCTCAGACGACAGCACTGGTGGCCGGGCATGAAGAAAGCTGTGGCAGAGTTCGTTTCACGATGCCTCACCTGCCAGCAGGTGAAGGCAGAGCATCAGGTACCAGCAGGTTTGGTACAGCCCTTGGAGGTCCCGGAGTGGAAGTGGGATAACATATCTATGGACTTCGTGACTGGACTTCCACGTACTTCCAGAGGTCACGACTCCATTTGGGTGATTGTCGACCGACTCACCAAGTCAGCACACTTCTTACCCATCAGAGAGCAGGGCTCAGTGGAGAGCTTGGGACGTCTTTACGTCCAAGAGATCGTACGGCTTCACGGTGTGCCATCGTCTATCGTCTCCGATCGAGATGCTCGTTTCACTTCCCGGCTTTGGAAGGGGTTGCAGGAGGCGTTCGGGACGCGGCTCCACCTGAGCACAGCCTTCCACCCTCAGACGGATGGTCAGACGGAGAGGACCATACAGACACTCGAGGACATGCTCTGTGCATGTGTTCTCGACTTTGGTCGCAGCTGGGAGGACCACCTACCCTTGGTGGAGTTCGCGTACAACAACAGATACCACTCCACCATCGGGATGGCACCATACGAGGCGTTGTACGGCAGACCCTGCAGATCACCGTTGTGCTGGACAGACCCTGGGGAGTCAGCACTCGTGGGACCAGAGATGGTCCGAGCCACGACAGAGAAGGTCCAGATCATCCAGGAGAGGATGAGGACAGCTCAGAGCCGGCAGAAGTCGTATGCCGACAGGAGGCGGAGGCCACTAGAGTTCGAGGATGGCGACCACGTCTTTTTGCGTGTCTCACCTCGACGTGGTTTACGGAGATTTGGCCGAGGCGGCAAGTTGTCTCCACGCTTCATCGGGCCTTTCCAGGTCCTCAGCAGGATAGGAGAGGTGGCTTATCGCCTGGGTCTACCACCTCAGTTGCACCGGGTGCACGACGTCTTCCACGTGTCTCAGCTGAGGAGATACGTGCACGACCCGATGCACATCATCGACTTTGGGGAGCTGGACGTGGACGATGGGGCGACTTTTGCGGAGGTCCCAGTGGAGATCGAGGATTGACAGGAGCGGGTCCTACGTGGGCGGTCGATTCCTCTTGTGCGCGTCAGATGGCAGCACGGGAACCTCCAGGAGAGCACTTGGGAGCGGGAGGCTCAGATGCGTGCTCAGTACCCCCATTTGTTCCCCTAGTTTTTGATGTATCTTTACGGGGACGTAAAGCCCTGAGGTGGGAGTAATGTAAAGACCCGCAAATTTCAAGGAATTTTTTTTTCTTTTTCTTAATTTTCTTTGGAATTTTACAAGAGCGCAGCTTCAGACGGCACCTGATTCCGAGGCCCGGTGTGCCCGGAATCAATTTCCGAAGTTTGGCTCGGGTACGTTCAGTGAACGGACGAGCGGGTTCTTCTATCTTTTGAACCGGTGCCCGGAATCAAATTCTAAGGGAACCGATGAAATCGCAGCGCCAGTATTTGCTTAGAAACGCCTCTTCCGGAGTTGCGTTTGCTCAGACGTGGTTTTTAAATTTTGCGGCTTAAGTCAGAAATAAAATAAAGTTTGTGCGACAACTTTATTTTATTTCACTTAAACTGCTTGGAAGCCACTTAAAGTCACTTAAAGGCGGCTTGAACTGAGTTGAACTGGATAGGATGCTATCCAGAAATATCCTACCCCTTGGTAGGATATTTGTGCGGTGGGACCCGCACGAGCCCCGCCGTTTCTTTCGCTAAGTAACGCACCCGCGAAAACCCGTCAAAGTAACTGAAATGTCAACCGACGCGTTTTCTTTAATTCTTAACAGACCATTTAATTGGGCGGTTTATTTCGTGAATTAAATGGACTGTTTCTTCGTGAATTAATTGGGTCGTTACTTATGCGTTTTACGTTTGTTGGCAAAATAATAAAATAGAAAAACTTGTCTATTTTGGAGGATTGATATTCCTCTGAGCCTCCACCCTCTCCGCGAAGAACGCGAAGAACGCGAAGAACGCGAAGAACGCGAAGAACGCCGGAACCGGAATCCGACGACGCACGATCCGCGACGTCAACAGCTTTTCCGCGACCTTCTTCTTCTTCTTCTTCGGTGCCTCATCTTCCGCGGCGAACCTGCGATCGGCGGTTAAAGGTGAGAATCAAAACTTCTAAATTCTCCCTTCTTAATTTCAATAACAACAGATTTAATTAATTAAATCCGTTTGTTCTTGATCCGGAGATTGGCGACGCGACGCCGGATACCGCGACGACGCGACGATCTCCTTCTTCCGCGACGAGCAATCCCGCGACGATCCCCCGTTCGGCGACAACAGCTGCGAGGTAGGGATTTATTTTGGAAAAGTTACCCTTTTTAAATTTTCTCGTGAACGTTCTTGAAAATTTAAAAAGCCGGTTTCAAACGAACAATTTTATCTTTAAATAAAATTTTTGGATCATGTGTTGATCATCGTTTTCTTTTCTCCCGTTGATTATGGCTAACGCGGAGGGTGCGGGTCTAACGAACAAGACCCGGCAACCCTCCGCCGATCTCTTTTGTTGTGCGGATATGGCGGACGACGACAAACCGCGCGGCAGGGGCGATCCGTTGTTTCCGCAGTGAAGGTCGGCATCCGGGAGGGGCATCGGCGCAGACGGGAGGCAAATCGGGCCACCGGAGCATCTCCGGCGGCCCGCGGAAGGAGGCGGCGGCGCGGGTCGCCGGCGCGGCGGCGCCGGCGACCGGGGGCGGCGGCGCCCGGCGCGCCGCCGGAGGAATCCGCCGCGGCTCGGCCGCGGCGGCGGCGAACCAGCGGACCCGCGGTCCGCGGGTCCGGTCCACCGGGTCGGGACGCGACAATGCGCCGCGTCCGCTGACCACCCGCGCGGCCCGCGTGCGGGCCGCGGCTCCCTCGACCGCGGGCTGCGCCCGCGGCCTTCCACCCGCGCGGCTGGCCAAGCCGCGCCGGCCGAGCCGGCCGGTCCGGTCGGCCGGGCCGCGCCCAGGCCGGACCGGACCCGGCCTAGCTGGGCCGGGCCGGGTCGCCCCGGGCCCAGAACCCCCGTTTCGGGCCCTCTTCGGTCTTTTGCCCATATCATGGGCCTGGGACCTCCGATTGACGAACCGTCAGCGGCTACGCGATCCTTGGATCGAGACGGTCGTTTCGGTATATTATACTCAAGGTTTTGGAAGACTTTGAGTTCGGTCGGGTTGGTTCGTACACGAAACCAACCGGGCCCTCGGAGCGGAAACGCTCATAACTTGAGCTACGGACGTCCGAACGACGTACCATCAGCTGTGGTAGTTTCCTCTAAGTGAGACGGAACTTTTGGCATACTCCGCCCGAGGATCGGATACAGGCGGAGTACGGTCGGGTTGGTTTTGCCCTAAAAACCAACCGGGCCCCTAGGACGAAAATGCCAATAACTCTCAGACCGGGCGTCCGTTTGACGCGCCGTCTGTCGCGTTGAGATCCTGTTGTCGATACGGAACTTTTGGATACATCAAATTCGGACTACGTGTCAGTTGATGTATCAGCCTCTCGGCTCGTGGAGCGGACCCTCCTAAACGAGCTCGCTTTGTGCGGGAACCCTAGCGCTGGCTGTGACTTCGACGGCAGAGCAGAGATCCTTCGTGGACTGCGACGACGGCAGAGCAGAGATCCTCCGTGGACTGCGACGACGGCAGAGCAGCGATCCTTCGTGGACTGCGGCGACGACTGTGCAGAGATCCTCAGTGGACTGCGTCGACTACTGCACTCAGCGATCCCATGTGGATCAGTGCCTACAGGTTCTGTGTGAGCCCGATCCTACGTGGGTCCTTACTACCGGTTCTGTGTGAGCCACTGCCTATAGGTTCTGTGTGAGCCCGATCCTGTGTGGGTCTTCTGCGGGGGTTAGTACCTATCGATCCTTTGTGGGTCCGACGACTTAGACGGATCAGTGATCGTCTTGACGTCATCTGAAAAAGTATACCTGGTTGAGCTGAATCTTATGTTACTCTCCTTTGTGGATTGTGTTGAACTATCCTATGTGGATTTACTATTTACTCTCCTTGTGGATTTGAGTCTTTCTTTCCTTTGTGGATTGAGTTGTTATTGAGCTCGTGAGAAGAGCTAGAATTGGGGACTTAGGTATATGTATGGGCATATACCTAAGTCGAGTCAGATGTTACTTCGTGATTGCATCTTTCTTTTGTGCTATATCCTTTGTGGATTTCGGGAGACCTTCGGGGGTCTCGGGGTCCTTACTGAGTAGTTGTACTCACCCCTGCATGGGCTATGCCCGCACCTTGTTGTGTTGGTTGCAGACGACGGACAGCGCTGATCACGGTTGTGGCGTGGAGCAGGACGGTACCTGGAGGTGGACCACTGGGCGGGACGTGCTCGGAGCGGACGTGGGACCCGAGGAGCCTGGAGGCTATCTGTACCCACCCTTCAGGTGGGATTGCCAGTGGACGACACGAGGCCGCCGACTTTTCTTCAGTTGCTGCACTTTACTTTTCAGTTGTACTTTACAGTTGGGCTTGTATTTCCGGCCCCCTTTACTTTTCTGCACTTTACTTTCCGCTTGCTGACTCTGTGTGGTTGTTACTTATAAAGGCAATGCCTTCCCTGTTACTGGGATCTTACGCCTTGGTGCTAGTCGCCAGCCCCTGGCCTATGGAAGGCGGGCTTGGGGTAGTCACGGCACGGGCCCCGAGGACGGGTCGTGACACTTGCCCCCAGAAGGGTAAGCCCACATTACTAAGATAGGAGTCTGTCTTGCTATCCCCGCAATCCCTCCTCTATAATGTAGTTGACACCTCAATCTTCCTCAGAAAGGAATCCCTCAACATAATATTGTTGGAACCTCTGTCTTCCTATCCCCAGAAGCCCTCGATTGTAATCATCAACAATCAAAGTCGCACGAAGAAAGTCTTAACAAGGAAAAGTTTGAACAATCTATTCAAACATTCCGCACGATGCTTTGAGAGTTGATAATGGCATCTCTCTCTCTATATATATATCACTTCAACAACATGTAAGCATATATCTCAAAGATGTTTCAAGATGTTTCTTCTGTTCAAATGACCTCTTATTTATAGGCGAATCTACAACAGTCGGCTCCCACCTCCAACGGTCATATTTCTCCTTGAATTTTGGAGGGACCTGTACATGTGTCACTCAATCAATAGTTAGTCAATAACTTAAAGCATGATATCATTTTTTTAATAAAAACAAGTTTAAGAATAGGAAAAACAAGAGTTCTGAATCTAACCAAACAAGAGTTCATAGTCTAACCAAAACGAAATTCAGAGTCTATAATAAAAAGATATTCAGATTCGTTTTTTGAAGGAATTTGGAACATGAATTCTATAGACATCCAGAGACTGAATTTATAAGTAAATTCAGAGTCTGGTTTCTCTAGAATTCGGAACATGAAATTAATGAGTTTGGAGTCGAACTAGTAGAAATTCAGAGTCGAAATTGTAGAAGATCAAAGTGGAACTCATAGAAGTTCGAAGTCAAACTAATATAATTTCGGAGACGAACTTGTAGATGTTCGGATTTGAACTCATAGAAGTTCGGAGTCAATATAGTAGAAGTTGGTATTCGAACTAATAGATGTTTCTATGTCGAACAGATAGATGTTCGGAGTCGAAGTAAAAGATGTTCGGAGTATAATTAATAGAAGTCCGGAGTCAAATTCATAGAATTTCAGAGTCTATAAATTAGAGTGGACCTTTGGGAGAATTCGTATACAGAATTCGGAATGGAACATCATCAGAGTTCGTATCCGCAATTCGTAATAGAACTTCAACAGAATTCACATTCAGAATTTGGATCCTAAAAAATAATGCTTCATATCTATGTATTTTATGATTTTGTGGTATTAGAAATGAATCCAAATTTTATAATTAAGAAAAATATTTATATAAAAAATGAAAATATGGTAGGGGTGAATTCCTTTGGGAAGGAAATTTTCCTTATAGAAGTAAAATATAGGTTTGTTTAAGTATAAAGTGTTTGTGATTTTTAAATACATGAAGTAATAGAAAAGTAATAAGGAATACCTTATTGACTCAAAAGTTTTATCATAATATATTCAAATAACATCATCGAGTTATGTGATTATGGAGGATGAGACATTCAATGTCTTATACACCCCATTGATATTTTTAGTAGGAATATTTTTGAGGATATTAATTGTAATGAAAGCCAATTCATACTATCTTGAGAGAACAATGTTTCATTACAAGGACTTTAGTGACATCCACATTACATCAATGGCTGGTAATAAATGGAAAAAGGTTTCATATACTAGTGGGGGACAATTTACTGTGTAATAAATAAACCAATAAACCTACAAACCATACCCAAACATTCACTATATGATGCATGATCAAATGAAAGATAGCTAAACAACTTCATGCACTCAAAACCACATCAAAGAAATAAACAAGAGAAGGATAACCATATATCATAGTACACAATGGATAAAGTAATGATGACTCTCCAAATAACCATAGACTCTTTTTTCCACATATTTCTGGATTCAAAATCTCTTAACAGCCCAAACATCACTAGGTAGTGATAAACACATGTGAAACATTACATTTCCTCCTATCCCTGAAGATACCATCTGCAAAAGCATTAATGTTCCAAAGCATGGGTGAGTTTAACAATCAGTAGGATTTCCACAATTACATCACTACTAACGCCACTAGGATAGAATAGTTAACAACAATTATATAAAATTTTTTATATACAAAAATTTTCCAAAAAAAGTATATAACTAAATATAAACAGGTTTCTATAACCATTTATTTCCAAATTCATACAAGTGTGATTGAAACAAATTTTCCCAGCAAGATAATTTTCTAGAAAAATAACTAAAAAAACATTAACTTCATTTCTATATATCCATTTATTAGCATACCAAACCATTACTCAAACCTAGGATACCAACCATGCATGATTCGTTATGACAGTTCCATACTCATTAGTGGTTTCTCGTCGATCTACCATGTTGTCACAAGTTAATGGGAACCAGTGTTCCATAAACACTTTGGCACCAAGAACAAGGTCATATTTTAACCAAGCCATGTGTATGAAATTCCCATGTTGCATTAAACATTTGGCATCGACCACAAGGTCATATTTTTACCATGCCTCATATATGAAACATGAACACACACAATATATTCCAAATGATCATTCCAATAATACCATTTCAACAAAAACTCGATTATATTGAAAACCTTTTCTGTCAAAAATATTTCAATACAAAATCATTTCAATTACTAAACAATAGAATAAAAATCCATTTTTATTGAAAACTATTTATGTTGAATGCCCCATTTTCCATAACAATTTAGCAATTCCAAAAAATCTTAAATTGAATATCATCAGTTTAAATTATGGAAATTAATCCCCTTTTTCACAACTATTCACCAAGATCATGCAATTTCACAGAAACCATAAATAACCACAAATATATATTTTTACATTAAATTCACAATAAATAAGAAATTTTGAATCGAAGAAAAATAATTATATCAGGAGGATATGAGAGTGAAGCCACCTACCTCGATGGTTTTGACAAAACAATGACAAGAGACAAAGAATGTAGCAGAGTGTGCATCAATTCTCCAAGAATGGTCATAGATCTCTTATCCTAGAAAAATCCCAACTCAACATAAATTTATTTGGCATCCAAAAATGTAGATATACCAACTATAGGTTCATTTATAAGAATCAATAGAGATTAGAGAAGTAGATCTAAGAAGATCTATGAAAACATGACAAATCCAAATAGAATGGTGACATACTTCATGAATCGAACTCGAGACCACCAAGGGAAGGCTCGGGTATGGCACCATCTCATGTGGTGAGGGTTATCCAGCATTCAAATAAAATTAATGTTGTAATAGGGGCGTTTAAAAGCACATACGAAATATATTGAGCGTTAACGCGTAAGCTCCATGAAAATAGAATCTAGATATGACATCTTCAGATGGATTGACCACATGGTTTCGGACAATTGTGTATGGATCGTGGAACCTTAATTTTGGATCCAAAAATACTTATAAAACCCCCTAACTCCCCCCTTCATCTTTACCCTTTTTATGGAAATCCTTTTTAATGGAAACATCCCACTATATGGAAACACCTCAAATTATGGAAATGTCCCATTTCATGGAAACACCCCACTTTATGGAAAAAACCAACTTAAAGGAAACACGCCACATTATGGAGTCACGAAACTTTATAGAATATATAAATCCAATAGAAATTATCTATTTTATAAAAACTCTCTATATTATGGAAACTCTCTATTTTATGGAAACTTAATCGAAGAAACACAAATTAATTCATTAAACTTGAGGAAAAAACTTTTGTACCTGAAACCGGGGGTACTACATTCTCCCCATCGTTGGTCCTTCCATCCTCATGAAGTATAAAAACATTATTATCCAAAAAGTGTTTTGGCCACTGCTTTTTCAATTCCATATAATGTTCCCAATTCTCTTATGGAATCTGAACATGTTCCCATGAAACCCACACTAGGATGATGATATTCCCATTCGTGACTTTCTCTCGTATATCAATTATACACATAGGGATATGTATCAGTGATGCATCTAGTTATATCTCAACATGATCCCATCTGGTCACCTATTCAGGATCAGGGAGATACTTTTTCAACTGGGATACATGGAACACATTTTTCACCGAACTAGATTATAGGTGTAATGCCAACTGATATGGCACCTCTCTAACTTATTCTAGTATCTCAAAAAATACAATTTATCAAGGAGATACGTTCCCTGATTTCCGAAATGACAATGTCCAAGCCTTGAAATGATCCTCAAGAAGACATGATCAACCATAAAGAATGACAATGGTTTTTTACAGTGATCTATATAAGATTTCAACCGACTCTGATCCATCTCCACCCACTTACTGAAAAACTGGATCTTCTCTGTTTTTTCATGGATAAGGCTTGGCCCAACAAGTTATATTTGACCAGTTTCTACCCCACATAGTAGAGAATGACAAAGACACCCAAAAAATGCTTCCAATGGTTCAATTTGTATCAAGGATTGATAACTTTTATTATATGAGAATTCCACTATGGGTATATGCTCCCCCCATGAGCCATAAAAATCCATTACATAAGACCTTAATAAGTCTTCCAACATTTGTATCGTCCTCTTGAATTGCCCATCCATATTAGAATGACACGTCTTGCTCATAGTCAACATTGTCCCAAGGGCTTCCTATAAGGATTTCCTGAAACGAGACATGAACCTAAGATCCCTATCTGAGACTATTGACACTGGTACAACATGACTCTTTACCACTCGTCAGATATTTATTTTTGAATGATCCTTTACCATATGAGTTTCATGAATAGGGATGAAATGGACCGACTTGGTTAGATGATCCACTATCACCCAAATGGCATCAGGTTTTTGGATCGTTCATGGAAGACCTGGACCAAAATACATTGCAATCGGATCCCATTTCCACAATGGGATGAGGATATATTGTAACATACCACCTGGTCTCTGATGCTCCGCGTTAATCTATTGACAAGTTATGCACTGTGAGAAAATCTCATCCACCTTTCATTTCATACCACTCCTCCAAAATTGAACATTCAATGCCTTATACATATTATTTGTACCTAGATTTACAACTCATCACAAATAGTTGTAAGAATGAATTAGTTGTTCTGGGAGAACCCTATGTATAACCATCTAATCTTTGAAACACAAAATTAAACCCCCATCCAGTTTCAATCCCCGAATGGTCTCCCCGCCATTGATTTTTGAACTTATAACCATATATACTGCATCAATTGTTTGTGCCTCTTTGATAATTTTTACTAAATCAAGAATAGTGGCAGGTAAAAAGAGAACCACAACATCACCTCATTCTTCACATTTCACATCCATGACAGATATATATTGACATCAACATCCATTCATCTGATGATTCTTTCACCAACTGATAATATGACTTTCTACTCAAAGCATAGGACACATAATTTCCTTTCCCTGATGTGTACATCATGTCAATGTCAAACAATTAGAGATACATTATCCATCTCATTTTCCTTAAATTAAAATATCATTTTGAGAAAATGTGTTTCAAGATTTGGTGATTTATAAACACGGTAAATTTCTCACCAACAAGATATGTATCAATGTATTAATAGCATGTATTACTAAAGCTAACTCTATATCATTTGTTGTGTAATTATTCTCATGAACCCTCAACTTCATTGAACCATAAGTAACCACATTGTCTCTTTTCATGGGAACATAACCCAACCCTAATCCTGATGGATCACAATACACTGCATACCACTGTTCTAATTCTAGAAAAATCAAGAAAAGTGTCTATTTAAGAGGAAAATTATGTTCTTGGAAAGACTTCTCACATTCCTCTGACCAATGGAATATGGAATTCTTCCTTGTTAGAGATTTCATTGGTGAAGCTAGTCGTGAGCAATCACTTAAATCGTTTCAGTAGTAACCAACTTGACCAAGAAAATGTCATATCTCGATCAAATTTTTATGTGGTATCAAAGATATAATTGAATCTATCTATTCAAGATACATTAAAACCTCTTTCTAAGAAATGAAGTGTCCAAGGAAATGTAATTTTTGTTTCCAAAAATCAAACATTGATAATTTTTCATACAAAAAATTATCTCTCATGATTTGTAAAACTGCTTATAGGTGCTCCTCATGATTATCCCTTGTCTTCGAATAGACTAAAATGTAATCCACAAACACCACAACCAATGAATACTTGTATTGTAGAAATATTTGATTCATCAATTCCCTGAAGTCCTCTATTTCATTCGTTAGACTGAAAGGTATTACTATATATTCATAATTTCTATATCTAATTCTAAAAGCAGTCATTGGAATATACACTTTCCAAAATCCCAATTGGTGATATCCAGAAACCATGTCAATCCTGGAGAACCACTAATCTTTCCTTAATTGATCGAACAGATTCTCACTGCATGGAAGAGGATATCTGTTCTTTATCATAACATGGTTAAGCATATGAGAATCAATACACATCTGAAACATCCATCTACCTTCTTCACATATAAAAATGGTGCTTCCAATGGAGACATAATTTTTCAAATGAATCCAATTATTTATATATTCTCTAACTGCACATTCAATTCCCATTACTCATTTGGTGCCAATCTATAGTATGGAAGGAAATTAGTACTAGTCCCCAGAACGAGATTAATTATAAACTCCACTTCCCATAGTGGTTTTAACCCTGATAATTTCATAGAAATGACATTTTGAAATTGATCCACAACCGCTGGAAAACTATTTTCCTATATCTCTTACATTGATTCCAAAGTCAATGCTGCCAATTGGTAAGAGATAGTTCCCACCATTGGTGCCAACAATCTTTTTTCACTATTCTTTACAATCCTCTCTCATCTAAAAAAATTCTCAACATTGTCCTCAAAAATTAAACTAATTCTTCTCCTATAAATTCAATTTGAGCCTTGAATGTTGTCCAAAAATCCTTACCCAGGTTTATATCATATATATCCATATCCAACATCGTGAATTCTCATTTTATCTCAAATCTGTCAACAGTTACAACACATTCTCTATACAGAATGTATTGACATTCTCTATCATCGAGAGGAGTTTCCAGTATTATCATAGAAGGCATCATTTTATGTTATAAACATAGAATATAGGTTCCCCACATCCCCATAATCTTACTGATAGAGTTCTCAGCTCATCTAGTGAAGACAAACATATTTCCTCCACTTGGATATTTAGAAGTAAAAATATCATAAATGAGGTACCAGGTTTTAGTCCCAACTCAATGGTTTGAACATCCTGAGTGATGATTTTGACCAATGGGTGGTCTACCTATGGCCCATGTGCAACCAAATTATCAACACCCTCTTTTGACTAGTTCTTATCACACATACCGGGTTTCATTTACAAAAACAGCAACAAACTCTAAAAGTATCACTCTTTAGCAACTAATATCTTATCATTTCAAATTATATCACATCCACTATCACAACATTGTTTCCCAAAACAATCTTTTTCCCGTGTTAAAATAATTTTGAAAGAAATTCACATGCTTTTTAAAATTATACCATTTTCAAAATAATATAATCATTCAATATTTCAATATCATTCCATTGAAAACCAATTCCATACTTTTCAATAATTATCATTCCTTGAAAATGATGTATACACTCCAAGTGGGAAGTCATTCCTATTTAATGCATGTCCAGATTGTCACATTGGCTAAACCCATGACAATGAGATTTCCAAATTCTAGAACTGCCTCCAAACACTTATTTATCCAACCCCTGGCAAAATAAAGTTAAGCATAAAAGGTTCGCTAAGTTCTATTATGATATATATTTCATGTTTCGAGAATACTACTGTATTCTAATATTCCCACCTAGGGATTAGAAAAGAGGAGATTTAATATCTAAAACTAGGAACATCTATCACTACCTGTTAGGAATGGACCAGAAAAGGTGATACCATTTGTACTGACTCTCCAATTCTCATTGTCTTGAAGCATAATGATTTATTACTAGGCCTTAAGCGACACACCCAAGACACCAAATGAAGGAAATAAATGATGAAGGGGTTCAAATACAAGTGGGGGATGATTAAACCTTTAGGAAATAAACCTATAATCCTACCCACAATAACCAAACATTCACTATATGATGTATGAACAAATTGAAGTCATATGAACAACTTCATGCACTGAAAACCACATCAAAGTATGAAAAAACTGAAGGATATCCAAGTATATGAGTACACATAGGATAAAATACAAAAGACACTCCAAAGGCATCAAGATTCCATGCCCTCAAGCTCCATGGTCCAAAATCTCTAAACAGCCCAAGCATCATGAGGTAGTGAGAAACACATCTGAAACATTACCTTTTCCACTATCTCAAAGATATCATCCATAAAAACAACAAATTCTAAAGTATGGGTGAGTATTAAACTCTGTAGGTTTTCCCCAGTGACTTCCCTACTCAAACCTCATGGATTAAAGAGTTAGTAACAATTATATAAAACAGTTAATATAAATCAATTTCTAAAAAAAAATTATACCTAAATTTAAAAAATTTTCCAATACATTTCATTAAAAAAAGCTTAAAAGTGTGATTATTGCAAATTATCCTCAAAAGATATTTTTTAAGATAAATAACTAATATATCGTTACAACAATTTCATAGTATCCCTTTATCAGCACACACAACCAATAATCAAACTTAGGAAACCTACCATGCATGCTACATTATGAAACTTCCATACTCATTTGTGGTTTCTCATTGATCTACTATGAAATAACAAGGTAGTTATTTCTAATGTGCCATTAACCATTTGGCACAGAGCACAATGTCATATTTCAACCATGCCCCGTGTATAAAATTCACATGTTCCATTAATCCTTTAGCATTATGAACATGGTCATATTTCAACCAATCCCTTTATATTAAACGTGATCACACACCAAATTTTCCATAAGATCATCCCAAAACAACCCTTTTAATGAAAACACCATTTTATTGAATACCATTTTTGGTAAATCCATTTCAATGCCAAACCATTTCAATTCCAAACCATTCCAATTAAACTAAAATTTTATTGATAACCATTTATATTGAAAAACCCTTTTTTATAAAAAATTTATAAATTACAAAAAATCTGTAATTTAATATTCTCATTGAAAATTAATGAAACTAAACTCCCTTTCTAACAACTATTCACAAAGTTAACACAATTTCACAAAAACCATAAAATCATCACTAATATATATTTTTACATGTATTTCACAATCAAAAAACCAATTTGAATCTATGAAAATTTATTCTAGCAATAGGAGATGAGTGTGAAGTCACTTAACACGAAGGCTTTTATGAAACATTGATAACAGACAATGAACACATAAGAAAGTGGGCGGATTCTCCATGGAAAACCATAGTTATCTTATACATGGAAGATAACAACTCAAAATTGAATTAATTGGCATATTAAAATGTTTATCTAACCTATCTGGGTTCATATCTATGAATTAATGGAGATATGAGATTTAGATAAATGCAGATATATGAAAACTTGAAAAATACAGAATGTATGGTGATATACCTCGTGGATCGGACAAAATATCACCAAGGGAAGGCTCTAGGATAACTCCAACTCATGTGGGGCAGGTTATCTAGCCTTCTAGGGAGTGTAATGTCAAAATATGGGTTTTTATGAAAAAATGAATTATGTTGAGACAAAACGAGTAAACTCCTAGAAAATAGGATAATGATTTGACATCTGCGTAAGGGTTGTCCACACAGTTTGGGCCAACCGTGTGTACATTTTGTAACCATCCTTTAGGAACCAACACTCCTTATAAAACCCCAAAACACTCCCATTCTTCACCTTCATCCTTTTTATGGAAACAAATTTTTTTATGGAAACATACCACATTTTGGAATCACCCCACATAATGGAAACAACCCATTTTAAGGAAACGACCTACTTTATAGATACAACCTTCTTTTAGGAAACACCCCACATTATAGAAGCAACCCAAATTAAGGAAACAATATATATTAGGGAAAATATCTATTTTATGGAAACACTATATTTTATTGAATCCCAATCAAAGACAAACCAATTATTTAAAAACATTAGTAAAGGGGTTATGTACCCGATGTGGGTGTACAACACTAATAAATTTTTGGAGGTGAGTTTTTTCGGCCGAGGTGTTTGTAACACTTATTATAAGAATAAATTGTTATTTAGGGAGGTGTTACATTTCATGTTTAACATAAAATGGAAGCATTCACGATGGGTAAAAACCCCAATCATCTGACAAGAATGTAGGGATTGAACCCATTATTGTAATATGATCATGGTTTCATTACTACACCTAGCTTATGTGATGTCCTTGTCAGTATGACATTTTTAGGTAATGATTATATTTATTTAAATAAAAAAAATTGTGTTTTTAGAAATATATTGGTTTATTTATCTTTTAAAAACTTGCGATCAATTATTTTTAATATTTCAGTTTTTATATTAGATAGGAAATGTTTCTATGAAAGTTTAGGATAATGATTTTTAGATTATATAGTTTCCACATGTTGTATTACAATTGAATGATGGTGATTATTTTGTAAAAAATATGTTTATTGATTTTTGGTATTATAATACACTTAATTTAGTTTTTTAATAACTTATAAACATATTAAAAATAACTTATTATGCTTTTGAGGATTATGTTTTCTTTCAAAAGTTTATTTCAGTTCTTCATATATTAAAAATTCAACTAGTGTACACATTATATTTCATAAATGATGACTTTGTGGTGGAAAATAATTAAATAACGAAATTATACTCATCAAGTAAATATATATCCATAATATCTTGTCCAATATAGTAAGATATTTCCTCAAGTATATGAAATGGGTCATGGAACAAATCTATTTTAAAATTTCTAATCATTGATTACAGATAAACATTTTAATGTGAGAAGATTAAAATTCAAAAATGATGGATGATGAAAGACTGTATGATTTTTAAAAAATAAATTTTTTATAACATATTGGGTATGAAACACTGGGAATATCTTATGATACATGCAACATTGGGTTTCATCAATATATTTTGTTAAGTGTGTGATCGAGTTTTACAAAAAAATTAATATTAATAATATTATTTTAAAATATATTTATGACATCAAAATTAGAATTGAATGTATGGAAATAACTACCTAGAATATGAAAATATGTTTTATAATGAATTATTTGGTGGTTGATTGGTCATATATAAATATAAAACCATATTTGAAACGAAAAGTAAACCTTTTTCTGAGAACCACTAAAATGGGATCATGTGTGTTTTATACCAATAAAATTGAAACAAAACATGTCTTGGATTATAATAGTAAAAATAATATTTAATATATTCAATAAAAAAATTTACACTATTCATATGTTTTTTCAAAAAAATAGCGAAAAATTATTTTTTTAATGATTTAATATTGTATTTTTCGTAAAAATTATTATTTTTACCTTATTATAGATCTATTATATTACAAAAAATATATTATAATTTAAAAATTTTAATTTTAATAAATGAACATAAATTTATAAATTGTAACATAATGGTTATCTTAGGTGGAATTTTTGAATTTTTTTGAGAATTTCAGTTTCTTTATGGATAGTGATAAATAATAAATTTTAATTGAAAACAAAATATTTTATTTAAATAACTAACAATGTTAATTTATAATTTCTTTATAGTAGTAGTAGTATAATTTTTTATCATTTAAATAATTTTAGGTTAATATAAACAATCTCATATTTAATTTTTAAATGAAAAACATATTTAATTTTTCATCATTTGCATATTAAAAACCTAATTTCTTGTCATGTCTACGAGATTATGTTAAAATTAAATTCTAAAACATATGTGGTGGAATTATTAAAAATGGATTACATTAATTGAATAATAATAATTTATAATTTTTAAAAGGGAAAATTTATCTTTGAATAATTTGATTACTGTAAAATTTAAATTTAATTAAAGTAATTAAATTACATTCTAGATTAAATAGTGGTTAATCATAGAATATACTGTGTACAAATAACGAAAAACATTTCAAACAACCATTTTATTGACATATCTATAACCTTATTGGAATACAATCAAAATTTATCTTTTTTTCAAATAGTATTCAATGAATGTGACTTGTATAATTTGTTATGTATGAAAAAAATTATCATTTATTACTGTAAATTCATATAATAATTTGAGATAAGAAAAAATAACTTTTTGAGTGATAATAAATATTTTTAAATATATTTTTTTCATAATAATTATTATTTATCATAAATGTTTAATCATTATTTAGTTACATAAAATGATTAAAAAATGTCAATGTTGTAATGAGTTTTTAAAAAAACTAACCCTAATTAAAGATACATAAAATATTAAATTTGAAGTAAATTGAAAGAATTTTTGTTATACATTAATATTTTAGATGAATTTATCTTGAAAAATAAATTCAAAATTAATATATTTAGATGATATTTTTGTATTAATTTATTTTATCAAATTAAAAAAAATGTCCAAATTAACATCAATGTAATTTTATAATAAATTAAAAAATTTAAATTTTTTAAAATTACAAAAAATACAATTTTTAACAACAATTTTTTTAATCAATATCATATTTGGTTTATTAATTTAATAATGTTTCTTTTTAATAAAAATATTGATTCTTAACTAGAAAACACCTTGTTATCTCTGTTGGAGTTAATGTAGTGTTTTCTACATTATACGCACAACTATGAATATTAATTATCAAAGGAAAAAATAATAATTTTAAACATTTGATATCAGATTTCTAATTATTGGGTACATATATTATATTATGTCTCACTTTAATATTTCCTTGTATGATAAATTACCTGGGTTTGAAAACCTGTTACCATGTAAAAATTTAAAAAGATAAAATTGATTAAACCTAAAGAGTAAGTAAAAATGTAAAAAATTGTTTGTATTTAATTTTTTTAAGTATGGATACTGATAAATTTACATAATTTAAATTATTTGTTAATTTTAATAGCATATGAGCTAAATGAGAGCCTCGAGTATATAATAAATAAGTGTTTTTACTTGAATGACACTCCTCTCTAACTAAAAAATGGAACCCACTCCTCCACTTCTCCATACCTACCAAGACATTTTACGGGACCAAAATATTCCAACGGTACCTCGAATAACTGATTTGATATTACTATAAACCTAATTATCAGATAAAATATATCTTTTTACAGTATATGATCCACCCTAAATGGATTCTCGAAGAAGAGGTAATGTTCTTCTGAAATAGTTTTTTATATATTTCTCCTCCTAATTAAAATATTTTTTAGAAATTGTTATGTAGATAAATTATTATCATAAATATTTAAATTTTTTATTAGGTTATGGTTTCTACATAAAACCATAAAATCATCCAGTAAATTGGATACAAAATCATTATTTTGGGGAGACAAAGACTACCGGAAGACAAATTGATGTCATTTTATTTTCCATTACCTGCATTCATTGTTTGAAATATTGAAAAATATCATAATTATATCTGATATATATGATATACATGATATGTACGAATTTATCATTATTTAATAAATATTATATATAACACACCATTATTCATTTAATTTATATATAATACGATAACGTCGTTCCTTTTGACCATAGACTACTACCTCATAAAGCGATGTGATTCATTCACGGTTTACATTGAATGTATTATGAATGGGTCTAAGAAAAAAATTATTTAAAATTAATAATAATTATAAAATAATTATTATACTTTATAAATATAATTCTTTTTATTTTAACATGATAAGAAAATAGGAACAACAATAATGCATAAGTACGACCAGCGGTCTCGATGAGCATTGTATATGATTCCTTTTAGTAAATATTATGGATGACTATAAATACATATATAACAAATATATAATATATTTATATAATTGTATAATATTTATATATTTTTAAATAATGAAATATTAAGATGACTAGAACAAAAAAAATAAAAAACTTATAGAAAAAACAGAGCTGTTATTACCAAAAGCATTATGATAACTATGAATTATTAATAAACAAGTAATAACAGTTCCAAAGATAATTATATATGTTTTGAAAAAGTATAAATAATTTTATATAATATATTTAAAATAAAAACAAAATTTTTATATTATATTGTTGAATGATAATTACAGAAACCTAGACTTAAGGTATGATAATTATATCACACTTTTTTACCTATCATAGACATATGCCAAAATCACCCCATATGCCAAAATCACCCCTTTGTCTGATGTGGAAAATTACTAGTTTGAAATAGAATTTATATTAAATTTTTATCATATTTTTATAAATATTATTTCATGATTTTCCTAATTCAATTTTTATTTTTTATCTTTTCAAATAATAGAATTATATTTTTAAATAATTCATAGTTATCTTAATTATTCACTACTTATTAATTAATTTTAACCTAATCTATTTATGTTTCTGATTAGTAAATAGTTATTCCCAGTTATAAATGCAGCTTCTTAGTAATTGTAGTTTCTGTTCAATGCATTATGGTGATAATAATATCATAATATCTTTTTTTTACTTCAATGGTACTAAGAGGATTCATTATTTCATTCATTGTTATTTTATTATAGTTTACATAATTGATTCTTAATATTATGGATAATAAATTTGTTTTCAGAAATTTATTTTATATATTTATGTAAATAAAATTCAATTTTTGTAATGAATTTATTGATTCGATTTATAAATTTTTTTTGAAGCCTAATAAACCCAATACCTAATTAAAATAATATTCCCTAAATGTATATAATGTATATTACTCATTCTTATAGAATAAATATTCTTATAGATAGGTTTTCCTAAAAATTTACATTATAATATAATAAAATTGAATCTAAAAAGATTCCAATCGGGAATTAGTTTAACGACCCCAGCATTATTGATTACAAGGGGTTCTCATTCCTGACCGATCCATATTTTATAAATACAATTAATTTAGTATATAAATTTATTAAATTTTATGATCATTTTTGTAATTATATTTTTCTATATTATATTGTTAAAATTATTCAACATGTTTTTAATAATTGTAAAAAAATCATAAATATGAATTCAAAATAGTTATAATAAATAATGGAAATTCTGATTTCATCAATTAATTATTTCTATCCCATAGTGAAAACTAATATAAGATTACTTTCATGAAATTACATGTAGTTTAAATTCCCTTAATCCAGGAAGATCTTGATATTTTTCAATAAAATTTATACCCTTATATTACTATTATGATCTTCAATTTTTTTACATATCTATTACAAATTATTCAATATTAAAAGTTTTATTAAAAATAATATTAATGAAATAACATTAAATTTCATAGATTAATACAATATCTTTTTTATTTGAATAAATTTTTAATATTCATGAATACATATAAAAATGTTAAAAAATTAATATATAGAAAAATCTATAAAATGAAATAAAAAATTTTAAACAATCCATTGTATTCCTATAAAAATACCAATTACTGATTAGTGATCAGTGTCAATAAAATAAAAATAAAATATGAATCAATCATATTACACATAATAAGCATAATGGTGAAGGATTAATCTATATATAATTATTATTATTATAAATAATTAAAAAACAAAAATACATATACATTATAAAAACTCACAAAAAAGTATGTGAGGATGTTTTTAAATAGTAATGAAATTTTAAATATGTTATAGTAAATTTATTTTTCCACGAAAATTATTTTCTAGATATTTAAATAATAATTAAATATATGTAATTGAATTATATGTAATTCATAAATGAAATGAGAATATAAGTTTGATTGAGGCTATTCCACACTTTCACAATCATGTCCTTTGGCTGGTGAAGGTGGATCCGCCAGGATTGAAGGCCAGTGGTGGCATGGTTGTTCATCTTCCATGGTCGGTCTGCTGACATCTTGGCCTGATGCTATTCTTAATGTGGATATCATGTGTGAAGCACAAAGAGTCAATTTTTTGTGTCCTGTTACATCATGGGATCGCACTGCCCAGGGTCATCTACTCTAATGGGGCTTGCGAGATTGCACCACCAGTCGGTTGAATATTGGCGTTGACGCGAGATCTTGGTATGTGAATGTTCCTCATGAAATCATAGATAGTGGTTGTCGGGATGCCATGTCTGATCTGTAGTGTATTCTGAAGACCATGTCATCTTCAGATGTTTGATATTTTAGCAGAAAATAAGCCACCTGTGTTAATTTCTGTTTCCTTTTTCCTACTTCATAGAGAATAAACAAGAAATATGTGTTGTAACCTGAATTTTCCTCATATTTTAACTCATTTTCTAAAATAATTGTTTGAATGTGGACAAGAACTCATGTTGAGGTAAATCTGGATGTATTTGAGGAATGTATTACAATCGGAAAATCCTTCTTGATTGCACGTTTTGTTTTACCCAATTGTCAAAATTCATGGAGGCTTGATGAGTTAGTCAAGTAGATATCTTTTTTTGGGTATTATCTGATTTGATGTGTCTATCTTTTGTTCGTGGCTTCTATCATTGCATTTGTCATTTAGGTTCATTGAAAATTCATGTGCGGAGGTCTATATCACATTCCATGAAGCATGGGTGGCTTCAGCTTCATGAATGGTCCATTGAATTCAATGTTTCATTTCCAAAGGATATTCTATTGTTAGATATGTGTTCGTCTGCATGGCCTTAACTGGGTCCTTTTGCATCGACAGATTATTTGAGATATTGTCATGGAAACTGGGACTCCAATATGACTTGACAATGTGACTGAGAATGTTCAGTTTGGACTCTTTGTCAGAATGTTAGGGGAGATTTATCTCAGCTCCATTCTAATTGACAAGGTATCTCTTTACACTCCAACATATGACATTCAAAGTGATGTTGAATATAAACTAAAACCACTTTTTTGTAATGAATGCATGGATATTGGGAAATATCTAATCCTATGTCAGATGAAGACATCCTGTGAGAAGTATTTGTAAAAGGGTCATCTATCCAACCTCTGTAGAAGTAAATTTGAGACGAATGATGTTTCATTGTCACAACCCCTTGATCATAACACCATGTCATCTTCAAATAAGGATAATGTGATGGATTCTATGGATTTCCATCATCTATCATCGAAATGAAAGTGAATTATAGTAGATTCATCACCGTTGAGAGCCTACAGTGATCCCTCTAATACTTGGGTAAATTCTGCATCCCCGATAGGTGGTCCATCCACTACTCGGGCTGATTTTTACAATGAGACAACACCCAAGGATAGTGGTGTGAATACTCGAGATGGATTAGTTGGGATTGATAAAATTATTATAGTCCTGGTGTTCGTTTTCTATGTGATAACATTAATGAGATGAATCCAATCACTGTGGATCCCCAGGATTATCATCAGAAGTTCTAGAATCTTCTATGTTCCTCTAGGATATATGGTATGTGGGGTGAAATCTCGGTGGTTGAAGGTTGTCACCCTACGTTTTCTAAGATTCTCTCATTTTTGGAACCCGGACGGTTGGATACACTCCTAATCCTTCAAAGAAAAATCTAGGTATGGACTATTCTAATACACCTCGAACTGTGTGTACTTGATCGTATAAATTATCTGTAAAGATTAACTCTGATATTCATCATATTCTCAGTCAGGGTATGTCCCAATCCGAATGGGAAACTGTTGACTAATCAGATAATGATAATGATATTTCTTATTATGATATGTAACTCTATGCCTTGATAGATGAGGAAAATTCCCTTTGTTTGACCCCACACATCTACTCTGTACCATGTTTTTAATAAATAGTCAGAATCATTGCATCTGGATGGACTTGTAGGTATTCATTAATATTAATATCATCGCATAAAACATTGAATAACTCTATCATACCTATCTCCCTAAAAAATTATATAATCATTATTGGATATTAATTTCATTTATGTAATGTAATCATATGTGTGATAAGAGATTAACTTATAATGTCGGCCATCTTTATCCAAACATGAGTCCATTCTATTTTTAATCAGTTATCTTACTTAATCTGCTTATATTTCACGCTTAATTAAATATCATAAATAATTCTCAGTGTCATGTCTAACCTATGATCCTTCAATCACAATTACTTTTTTATTCTAATTGATGTTCATTTTTTGTTATTAGTTCATATATCATTTTTATTTATCATAAAAATATAGATATGACATGATTTATATCTTTTTCATATATATTTTTCGCTATGTAATATTTTTATTGGATATAAATGGTTATATATACTCTAAGTATTTTATATTTTTACTTTTTCCTCATAGAAATATGATTGCCCTATTAATTTAATGATTTCAATAGTCAAATATCAATAATTATTGACCAACTCCCAATGTTTATTCAGTAATCATATTTCAACTACATAGTATACTACACATCTAATACCAGAAATACACTCATAGAAGAAATAATACACTATTTATTTATTTTTTGATGAATATTAATAAATGGGATGTTTAATACACAATTTTCATTAGAGGTACCAAAAATATGTGAATAATAACATTAAAATAATAAATGTAATAAATAGATAAAAAATAAAATTATTAAATCAGTGGAAACAGGAAAACAAACAACATAAATAATAAATTTACAGTTTTTTATGATATACTATGATTTAATTAGTAAATTTATACAAATATTTTTCCAATGATTATATTATTTAAATGTAAAATATTTTAAAATAAAAAGATGAAATTTAAAACGTGGTAATATCAATATATGATAAATACATTTTAATCAAAAAAATTGTGAAAATATAAATATTAAGAAAAATTAAACAAAGTATTTATCTAAAATTATTATTATACTATATTAATTAATGAATATATCCCTATTAAAAAAAGATTGATATTTTCCTCAAAAAATATTTTTGATATTGAAATGAAATAATAAAAATATGAAAATAAAATATGGTAAAAAGATGGAATGATATAGTTAAATAATTAAAAAAAATTCAGTAAAATTAAATGATACCATTAAATATGATAAGTGATGAAATAATATAATATAATAATTATTATTACATTAAAATCCTAATTCCATTTTAAAAATTATATTCAATTATAGTAACATACCATATAGTCATATATGTTTTGAGACATTAGCCTCATGATGCTTTTTAATATTATCTATTTGCCATTTAATATTTTCTAAAGCATTCGATCCTTCATTATTAAAACCCAATTAATTGAAATTATTTTATATTTTGAAAAAATATATAATAAAATGATATTATTCCATTCATACATTCTCACTATTGTTATTTTAATGAATCCAAATGAGAGGTTTAAAACCAGAAAACATTTAAAAAAAATTATTTTCAAACTCTAAAAGTCAATAATAAAGGGTTCCTTGAAATAATAAGAAAAACATAAGAAATAAATTAATTTAAATTAAATAATGTATTAGGTTCCTTGTATCAAATTTAATTTGTAGAAAATGATTATCTTAAAAATATCACTCACATGTATGGGAAGTTGAAATCAATATGAAATTAAAATTATTAATTTAATTCAAAAACTAGTCTTATTTAGTCATGTATTCAATCATTTGAATCAAAAAATGATTATTTTTATTTTACTAATAAATATGTATTATTAATTATTAAATATTTAAAAGGATTATAAATATGTTAACTTATGAATAATTTGAAATTGGATGAGATATGGGAATACATGGAATGTAATTCTCATCAATATATGGTTTTTAAGAATATGGGAAGAAGTAAATCCAATTTTGTAATTTAAAACAAAAAATCACCTAGTTTTAATAATACATTGAGTTAAATTTATATCTTATATTGAATATTATAGGGAATAATTATTTCCATGTAAAATACATTGAATAAATTTTTTTGGTGTGGGTTTGATATAATATATAAATTTTCTTCATGAAATGTTTTGTTATTTTGTGAAAATATAACACTATATAATATTTTACTTCTTTTTTAGTAGAATAATTTTCATGATTTCACATAACTCATTTTAGTTACATAATATCTATAGTGATACATCCCTGAAATTATGATTATTAATCAATTTTCAATGTATATTTATATAAGTGGTCATATATGGTAGAAATATAAATTTTTCTTCTTGTACATAAACATATTATATTATCAATCAGTCGCTTTCTCCAATGGTTAGTGAGATATGATTAACCATCAATAATTATTGCAATCAACTTAGAATCCTCTTAAATTTTTTTCATCAACTTCAATGAAATTCAAATAATAAAATTTAAATTAAAAATTTTAAAAAAAATTAATATATAAATTTATCTCTTTAAAAAATACATTTTGTTAATTATAATGTTTATCTATATACATAAATTAGTGTATTAGATATATAATTTCAGGAATATAAATTTATTTTCTATATAAGTCAAAATATTATTTTATAATTATTATTTAGATAATAGAATCCATTATTTTGAGATTGTTATAACTCCATAGAAGATAGATAACAATATAAGTGTTTTATTATTTTCCAATAATAGAGATATTTGGTTTTTTGTTCTTTTATAAACATTTATAATAATTATTATAAGTGTAAGAATTTGTTTTTTGACTATTGATTAAAAGTGAATTAAAATATTTTATAATAATTATATGTCCACAAAAATAAGTTTATTATTTAAATGGTTATTTATAAAGAATAATATCATTCAAATATGATGGTAGCTAGTGACTCAAATAAAAAACCAACCACTATTTTGGTAGGTTTCATCTTTTCATGCTAATACTTTTTACACTATATCTCCTAAAATGATCCCAATATTGATTTTAAATAACCATACATAGAAATGATTTATAATTTAATGTTTCCATGGAATTTCTCTTATATAAGAATAGAGGATTATAATTTCCCTATCTGAAATGACATGTTAATAAATTATAGTTATGAATAAATGAATATTATGAATATACAAGGGGAAAAAATTATCTAATAATTATTCGAAAAATAATGGTGTGGTTGTTCAAATCATGGTGTGGAAGAAATGTCTTAGATATAATCAATATATTATAGGAATTCATTGTGGTTCCATTGAAATATTCATAGTGATGATGAATTCGTAAATGCCTCAGAAAAACAATGGTTTGGAGTAATAGTAATGCACTATAGTTGGATTAAAATATATAATCCCAAAATATTGAAATTAATAATATTTTAGTAGTTAAACATTATTTAATTTTTTTAGTAAAATATGTTCCCATTAGAACAACACCATGGTTAAATATTATTGTGTGGTAGTTTGGAAGATAACTATAATATCTAGAGATTAAATTATAATAAAACATTATTACAATAAATAATACATATGGATATATTAATTTACCACTATAAATGATAATAATGACCCATTATTGGAAATAATAGGGAGATAAATATAGATAATATCAAAATCACATCTTATACCATCATTGATAACATTTTGGGAGTATATATATATATTTTTTTAATATGTACACGAAAAAAATTGTGAATAATATAGGAAAAATTATAGGAATTCAAGAGTAACTATTTTTGGTCCAATCTAGAATGAATATTATAAAATTAATTTAAATAAGATTAAAGGACATAAAAATTATTATTTAGATTCCAAAGAGAAATCATTATTTTATTTTACTGTATTCATCACTTTAATGTAATACATTTTAATTTCTTATGTGGTCAAGTCATTCTTTGAGCTAGTTTTGAGGTCTATTTTAGAATATATAAGAAGATTACATGGTATTCGACATCTATACAAGATCAAGAACAAACCATTATTAAATTATAAGTGGCATTAGTAACACATCACCAGGTTTAGGTATCGTGTACATGTATAAATGGGTAATACTATTAAAATCCTATTTTAATTATTTTTTAACTTTCTTGAATAGCTAATATACAAAATTAATTTGATAACACACAATTAAATTCCATCTTTTAAAATAAATATGTCACCACATTGAAAATCTAGTTATACACTAATTTGTTACATTTGAATGACATTTAGTTCATTACTGGTTATAATAACATGTATCAATTATTTTATTGTTATTAAATATAATCTTTTATTAATTTTCAATCTGGATAAAAATATAAATTTAAGATGTGTTTCTTTCCTAGATATAGTGATCTAAAAAATAAAAATAACCAAATAAAATCCCACATATTATGGCATATATTGAATGTCTTTTCTAAAAAACATCTTTTAAGGAAGATAAAAAATTTAAGAGGTATTTTTTAGAAATAATATGAAATTACTTTTTCAAATATTAATGAGTTGTTATAATTGTCCCAATAAAGAGAACAATCTATTTAGATCTGTATAAAAGTGATAATCAAAAAATTTTCATGTTTATATATAAAAATTATTCAATATATAATGAGGGAAATGTGAAGTTAATGAGACTAAGATTCATGTTTTACATAATAAATTTAATTTCATAATGATACACCCCAATAAAGGGTTCAATACATTTATTAATTTAATCTTTTCTAAGCTTCAATCAATACAAGATATGTATATTTTATCACGGGTAAAAAATTATAAATATAATCATATGATAACTATAATTTTTTTTAAAGAAAACGGCTAATTACTATATGACTTTTATATTATGGTGTCATCACTAGATGATTTATAGTGTTTCATATTGTCGTGTGAGATATATGTGATGTAAGAAGTGCTAAATAATTACTAAGACATGGGAAAAATATCAAGGAAATGTTAAATCATATGCTGAATCTTATTGTATCCATAGATTCCCAGAGAGAGGAGGGGTGATTCTAGGAGTCTTGTTTTTCTTTCACATTAGATAGAAATAAGTTTGACATTAATCAGTTATATTGAAACTGAAATGATTTTAAATAAAATTAAATAAAGACAAAAATATTGAAATGATATAGGATATTGTAATTTTTTCAAAGTTCCCCACTAAGGTGAAGTCATAGTAGAATATACTAATATAGAATTACAACTACAAAAACAACTAAATTTTACATGATATGATGGATAAAAATTATATAGAAACAATCATTATAGGATTAGCACAAATTCCATAAAATGAATTCAATGAGATCATATTTATTCCATTAGTTCACTTCCATTGACACCCCTTAGTTACTTTTTAGATGAATTTAACTATACATTATCAACTATAATGTCACATCCTAGACCGAATGAATTTTTATGAAGAATTACATTGTTTATATAAAAGTGTAATTTTACAAAAAAATAATCACTTTCAGATCATATATATTTCACAAGACCCAAGATTATTAAAGGACCCCATCTCACATGTATAGCTCAACTAGGTCCATATTATTACACATTTAGGACTTCTCTAATGTCTATATATTCACTAAGGTTTGGATTCAACTAATACATTGGATTTTCTCCAATCCTTTTCATTACACAATTCAACATCATGAAACTCCCATCACTATTGTATATTCACAAAATTATGTTAATCATAGAACCTTACCTATCCTCTATCTCTATGAATCAATTCACATTGGTCCTTCACTCTTCCTATTTATTCTTTTGACATCATATTACCCAATCACCCAAATTCTTCACTAAGTTTAAATTCATATAAGTTTTCCTTATGCTATGGGAGAAACTCTAATACATTTCTTAATATTTGTAAACCCCAATATATAATATTAAGTTTGTATTTTTATGAATCTAACTGAATTTCATGTATCCCTCATCAATTTACAAATCTTGTGCATCTAAATATCATACAACATAATCTATGTTATGCAAATAACCTCTCATGTGTATACAAATTACACACTACACCAGAGTATAGAACAAGAACCTACCTTACAACACTTAATTTATAGAAATGGAATCATTTCCTCTTGAAGGTGTTTTATATCATCATTAAACACACTTTAAATATTCTTATAAATGATTATACAGAATAATTTATATAATATTTGAAATATGACCCGATTAATTTGATGTCCCATTGTTGTAAGTCACCATCAATTACAAATGCATTAATTGAAAATAAACCCTACAACAATATCCACCATGAATTATTGTATTTAAAATAATATCCAACTTTTTCATAGTTTGAAATCCAAAATATATGTTTAATACAAAAGGTATTAAAAAACTAAAAGAAATAATAATCCATCACACTATATTTGTATGTGGAATGATCGGTGATGAAATCAATTGTTAAAGAGAAAATTACATTCCACATGAAAATTATAATTTAACCAATTCCATTTTCTTATTACCCATTAAATTTTTGAAACACAATTACCCATGTATAAAATGGTTGTGTGACATTGATCCTAAAAACTCTCCCTCAATGTGAGATTTTTGTGTGTGACACTACATTCTCACCATTATTGCTCTATACAATTTCCAATGAATTTCATAATCGTATATAAACTATATTATATAAACAGAAAAAGATTTATAAAACATCAAACAAACCATTATGACATTTATATTTGAATGTTGTGAGGGGATGATCTGATCCACCATAAGAGGATGGTGGTTCTAGAGCAACAATGTCAGACTGATATTTATGAATTGTTTTTTTTCATCCAATGGCTTAGTCATTATATCATTCAGTTGTTTTTTAGTTCAAATATAGTCCAATGTTATCATCCCTAACACCATATTTCTTAGTAAAGTAATATATGATCTCAATGTGTTTTTAAGGATAGTATTGTACAATAATTTTTTTAAGATAATTTTCAAAATTATAGTCATATAAAACCAGTATTATAATATTTATGTCCTCACGAATGTCAAGAATCCATTTATTAATCAAAAATAATAATTTACTTGATTTAGTCACTATGATAAATTATACAACTTCCATACATAGTGAAATGTTTTAGTAATTGTTACTCAGCCACCCAATACATTTAATAAAAACAAATAATGCACCACTACATGTAGAATAACTATATAGAATATCATTATCCTATAATTCTATTATAAAATGTATATTTCTCATGAATTTTTAAACAATAAAAGAATTGGAAAAATTTAGGGTACCTTAGATGTACAAGAAACACAATTTTACTTTTAAAAGATTCTATTCCTTCAAATTTATTTCAAAATAGACACTTAAACATCATTTCACCGCATTTATAGTCTTTGTCATAGCCAAATATAATAATTTCTCAATAATACTCTTTAATATAGTGGTATCCATATTTTTTCTATATTCATGATTCTGAATATTATTTTTAAATATTACTAATGTAAACATTTGTTTATAATCATTTCTATTAAATCATATCTATAGATGGATTATATACATAGTCTAATAAAAATTTACATCCTAATATATGAACCTCTTGGGTCGCTATAAAATAATTAATTTCAAATTTCATAGATAATTCAAAATTCATTCTCAACAATATAGGACATTATTACATGTAATTATATTAAAATATTTTAAAAAAGATATTACCCACGTAGACACGATCCATGTCTTTTTTATGATTTTTTCACAAAAGGATAATTTTTTATACATCCCAATGTGAATTTGAAATTCATTTTTTATGAGTAGAAAACATCATACTAGGCTCGTAGTGCATGTTTCATACCATACATTGACTTCCTTAATATTCATACATTCATTTCATAATGAAAATTTAAAAAACTACTTGTTGTTCAATATATTCCATCTATTTAAGATTAATGATTTTTAATTTAATTCCACATCAAATCAATAGATATTTAGACCTCAATAAATATCTTTTAATATGAAAAAAAATTTAGGTCACTCAACCATTAAAGATGACTTTGTAATGATAACAAAAATTAGATTGATGAAATATATTACCAACGAGTCACTTATTATTTCAGATAATAATGTCATTTTAATAAAAATAATTGTAATGATCAACACTGACTATGTAGAAATTTGATGTTAAGAATTTTTTCACACATTTTGATGTCTTGTTTTTTCAATCAGATCTCACTCTCAATTCTTGAAACTAATCACTATTTTAATCATCTCTACTTCATTAAATGATGTTGGTTACAACATTTTCAATAGTCAAGCGTGATCATTATTCTTCATTGTTCTTGTTTGTGTAGTAGTATTAAATTTATATATGATAATGTTACATGTGTGATTATCTTCTATCATAATTATCCCTAAGGGGATGGGATAACATTATTCTAAAACCCCCTCTTTTTTGGATTTCCCTTTATATTCATTATTATATGAAATTTTTTAGATCATGTGTATTTGTATAATAATCATTTTATTTATTTTAACCTCATAAAGCGAATAAGAATTAAGGTTTCTATAGTAATTCACATATCTCATGGTGAATTCAACATATTTAAATTCAAATATTTTATTCAAAAAAATTAATGCATTTACAAGTCTAAATCATTATTCAGTAACCTAGACACACTCTTTCATCTTGTCTGTTTTGGTTACAATAATATTTAAATAAAATATGATTGATTTTCATCATGTAAAAAATTTAATAATGAAAACCAAGGGAAATGTACTAACATAATATAGGGATGTTTTATATGTGTAAAATGAAGTCATAAGTAAAATAATATAAATGGATGATGAATAAATCATTTAAGACGATTATGGGAAAATATTTGTTTCCTTTTCTAACTTATGATATTAATGTAGAATTATCTTTTAAAAATAAATCTGTTTTTATGCTTATCAATTATAAAACATTAAAAAAATTATTTGTGATAGAAAATAATATATTTTTGGATAAAAGTTATTTAAATACGTGAGGGAGAATATAAAAACCTGAGAAAATAAATTTCATATTTTTCATTAAAACATAATTTGTTCAATAGCTTCAATCAAAGAAAATACAATCAAAACAAATTGTGGGAAATTATATAACCATTAAAATGTTTATAACTACTTGGTAGATTAAAATAGAACTAAATGAAGAATAACATTCATCATTAAATTATAATAAAGTACATTTTTATAACAAAGGCACTGATTTAAATTTAATTTATCTATCAAAACAAATATTAATAATTATTCAGAATTAAAAATGTAACCATTAAAAATGATAATATTAGGAAAATTATTTAAATATTATCATCATACTATATTTATTTATTATTTAAATTATAAATATATATAATAAAACAAAATTATTTTGATTGATAATTTTTTATGAAATATGAAGAATAGCTTTTAAAACTATTAAATGTTTATGTCCTACATAAATTGATTCTCAATATATTTACCGATATTATTTAAATATTAAAATAAATGTAATATATTGTCATAATTTTTTAAAATGAATGTTATTTTTCAAATTGAAATATAAAAATTTATTTAAGATTAATATTTGTGATGTTTTAAAAAATAATTGATTTTTGGAATTTAGTTAAAAATAAATTCATTAGCCAAATAATACATTTTATGAATTTATAATATTGATGTCCAAGAGTAGAAAACCATTAAAATGGTAACATATATATTTTTAGAATAAAATTATTCATTTTGAATATAGAATGTTCATTTTAGAAAACCTATGATTAACATTTTGAGGAATGAAATAATATTTTCCTATAAAAATTTCCTTTGGTCTCTTCTTTTAATAAACATTTACTTTCATAGAATTTTTTTTGGATTAAATTAAATGAAATATCAGAATAGTTAGCTTTATAATAGACCTGTTAATACTATTAAAATAATATTTCATTGATAATATTTAAAATATACATATTTTTTAATTATAAAAATATTTTTTTAATTTTTTTTTGTTTTCATGCATTTTTCTATTTAATTTTAAAATTGTGCTTTCATACCCATGTAAATTATTTAATATAAAACTAATATCTTATTTTTAATCATTTATTCCATATTATAAGTTATTAGTTTTACAATAAAATAATATTTCTTATTAAAAATTATTTTCTATAATAAAATCAAAAATTGTAAATCTGAAAAATATAATATTGATGCCCAAATAAACAATACAAGTGATTTTGAAATTAATAATGATGTGATAATTAGAGATAATATTTCATCAACCATTTTTATCTTTTTTTGAGTATTCTATATAATGCAGACAAGTTGGTGGTTTATATTTTGTTGAAATATTTTAAAAAATATCATTCTCACCAATTATAAAAGGTGCCCCTCAATATCCCTTCAGGACTAGTAAAAAAAATACATCATAAAACAATAAGCTTTTTTCTACACATTATAATCCTATTCCGTTTAAATTATTTTATTCCTAAATGATATATTTCTAAGCCCCACATTTGTAAGAAGTCAACAAATGAAAATCACATGTCTGTAATGTGAGTATATTTTTCATTACTAGTTTTCTTTACATTATTAATCTACCAAATATAATTTTTCATTAAATATAAAAGTAATTCATAATTATTATGTTAAAATTTATTATAAAAATATAATAATAATTAAAAAAAAATTCCCTTTTATATTGAGGATAAATGAAACCATCATTCATGCATTGTAAAAACTACAAATTCCATGGAGTGATGACATAAATTTTTATGCATCATATTTCTTCCATAGTTATAATAGTATATTTCTATAATATATATTACTTATATTATATACTTATTAATATTATGATTATAAATATTATCCACTAAATTTCCCAAGCATTATTCTAAAAATGAACTTGATGAATTTATTTTGTGAGGGCTACCACATCCTCAGAGTAATAGAAATTATTATTAGTATAGTTAAATTATTAGTATTAAAAACATTTTAAATTATGATTCAAAACCATATTATTATCAACATAGTTTCATTATTAATATTTCTGAATGATATTATTCTTAAATTTACCTATTTATTAACTATAATCGACCATTAATTATGGTATCATTTACCTGCATGAACAATGTTATAAAAATATTAGGAATTACTATGAAAAGTTAATTATCATTAATATTGGTTATAAATATTAATATAGATATATTATTTTGCATCATAAAATTTTAATATTAATATTAAACTCAATAATAAATATATTGGTGTATATTTGGAAAAGACACTAAAACATGTTTATCGCCAATTTATTTAAGAAGAGCCAAAACAAAAATATCCTTATAATGATAATACAATAATATAAATAATTTTATTTCATCATTTATATTGCCTTATAATTTAATTTACTGATGAAATTTGGGTGAATAATATATGACAACATAGTTATTATGAAACTAGTTCAATAAAATCAAGACTACCCACACACAATATTGATAATAGTAAATAACATACTAATATATTAATAATATATCATAATAAAAGAATTATATACATAATAATTTATACAAATAAGTTTTTTAAAAATAATATTTTTATTTTTATTTTTATTTTACATGACCATAGAGAATATTGTATTAATTTATAATATAAGTTAAGTGTTTATTGTAACTCAATTTTCATCCATTCTATAAGAAAACATCCAATTGAAATATAACATTAGAAAATAGATTTTTTCTACCTAATTTATGCATGTTAAATTATTTTTTCCTTTCATTGTTGATATTTAAAATTATTCTTTATAACTTTATAATCTAATTACTCTTACCGGAGTAATTATGTCACTTTAAGTGTTTCTTTTCAAACAATTTCATCCATTGACAAATACCTATAACTGTAAAACATGTTTTATTTTGAGTGATGTTTCTACTATAGCTATAGAAATTTATATAATGATCTCATAATTATTCATGGTATATAATATTTACATTGAAATCATAATAGATATTGGTTTTTTACTCAAACTTTTCTATCATTGTAATGGTTTTTACAATTTTTAAATCCTTCAGAAATTATTGAAATTTCTAGGCATCACTTTTTTAGTAATGTATATATTTATGTAATGATTTTAATTATGAAAATATCATCAATTTAATAAATTTTTTGTCTTCCTTATAAAAATGTTTAATTAATACATTACCTATAAGATGAGGGTTTTTTCACAAATATCAATTCCAATTAGAGATTATTTTTGATTGGTAAACCATCATGGGAATTTGTATACATTTATTTACAAAAACCCACTGCATTAATAGACATAAAGTATTAATATTTTATTCATTATTTATAATATACAATTTTAGTGTTTAAGGGGAACTGTTTAACTGACTATCTTCTTTGTGAAATTACAGGATTCAAAGTTCATAGACTTATTCATTAAAAACTATTACAACTTGAAACTATCCCTCACCAACATCTTCATTGTGATAGGTTCTCAACCATAGAATGGATGTTCTCGTAGATGTCATGTACAATGGTTCATAGGCCTAGTATTTATGGGAAACCCCATATCCTATCATTAATCAAAAAAATTTAGCTCTACTATTGTGAATGCACCTCATTCTGAATCATCTTCTTGTCATTCATCCACATAGAACATGTATGGTTTACATAAGCACATTATGTGGCCTGAAGTCAATGAGGTGGACCGAAGGCCTTATGGTAGATCGAAATACATACTTACCTAAATTCATTGGTGGAATTAAGGCCTTAATAACATCAGGTCCAAGCCGGTTGCCCTAAGATGAATAATTCTGGGCACTATAGTACAGAACATTTCATTCTAGAGTGTTGCTACAGTAGCTACTACATATTGATGAAATTATAAAAATTATAAGTCCACCCATATTAGAAGATATGTTTTTTATAGAAATTTGAGAGTCCTAACCAATTATGATAACAATCATGTTATTTTAGATAAACTCATTTTATTCTCTTAATATCATTCATGGGGGTTTACTTAACTTATTAATATATTATTTCACCCATTGGATCATTATTTACATGATGAATGGAAACATACCATGCCTTTTTATTTGGTTAGGATCTAACAATTTTAAATTTACATATTAATTTGATTCATTTTTTAATTTCATTAACTATAATTTAATATATGGTCATGGTAATTTTCTACAAATTAATATTTTTAAATGTTTTAATGACTTGCTCAATGGTTTTTATTGCATACATTCCAAAAGACTAAAAATAATCTCGTTTTATAGTATCTATGTGAACACGTAATTATAATTCAATTATCATTTTATATAAAACATTAAATATATTTTTTCATTATATCTATATGAAATTATTTTTTTTAGTGTTTTATAAAATATTTCTATTAAAAAAATTTCAACAGACCAATCATAAAATCTATTTCCTAAATTGATGTTTAAAAAGAAAAAAATTATTTTTCACCAAAGTCGTTCTACATTAAAATTTCAAGTAATTGATCAATAACAATATCTAAATAATACCACAAACTTATTTCCATAAATTTATTATGTAATTTTTCTTCCATAAAATCATACATTTATTCCTTTTCATTTCATAATCCTAGAATATTTATAAACACAATTATTCTGCAAATTTATTTACCCAATGTATATCAAATATTTTTTCTTGTACATTAAAAGGGTTTTCAATGATATTTTATAAGTTAATTGACATGGTATACTATTAAATTAATGGTATAACCGATAAGTTATTCATTATTAGTTAAAGTGGTGTTTATATAAAAATTCTTTCAATTTACTGATAAAGAAAATTTTGAAAATTCAAAGTCATATTATTCCAAAATGAATGATTATTATTAAAAATAAATGATGGTTATGTAATGTATGGTTTATTATTTACTTCATATATTGAATAAAATAGACTTAATTAGAGATTTATGTGGTTGAAAATATACCCTCTCTGTATTTTTATGACCAATGAGAAATGGTATCTTGCATATTTTAGTTATAGAAACAAATTAAAATATATTTCCAACTCAAAATTCTGTTTATATAATATCACCTATGATCATTATTTCTAGAAGAAGTGAATGATATGGTTATCCATGAATCTATTTATTGTTATATGAACCAAACATATTGAATGCTCACAATTTAATTTAATTATAGAATTTTCTTATTACTATTATTTCCATATCATTTTATTCATATATTATTTTCACTTTTGATTTTAAATTTGTATCTCATATGCTGACCCATTATGGGAATTTGATCTCATTATATCATCTATTTACATTTTCCCATGTTATAAATTAATATATTACACATGATATGTCTAATAGAACAGAATATGGTGAGAATTAGTTGGATTGTTTCTAGAGATATTAATTATTAATTACATTATTATATATTGGAAAAAATTTCCATTAATTGAGTATGGGATGTGATTTATTAATTTATGATTTATATAATTTTATAATTATATTGTACTAAAAGTTCCAAATAACGCATGTAATTAAATATTTTCATTATCTCATGCAATTGTTGGATTGTAAGGTAAAAGATGTTATAGTTTGTATCAAAACCTACATATAAAGTATGTGTTTTTTAATCATGTCTAAATGTGCATGTTCAGTGGATCTCATATACCATGAGTCACTATGATGTAGGGGTATTTTTAGTTATTAGGGAATCACCATTATATTTGCATCAATTATTGTACTTGGTTATATTGGGTAAAATAAAATGGATTAGAATCATTCATCATGTTTGAATTCAGGTATTAGAAATGAATCTGAGTAAAATGAATTATTTGAAAATTTAATTTTAATTATTAAATTGATTTATGAAAGAATATTTTGGAAAAATTAAATTTCAAAGATGGTTTTAAATATTATTTTCTGTTTAAATATATGATTAATGTAACACCCTGAGATTTTATGAAAAATATTATTATTAATTTCATTAATTTCTTGTGTTTTAAGTTAAACCAAAAAGAGCTTGGAAAACACGCATCCCTAACTTGGCTTGAATTACATGCATTCACGACCTTCCACGATAGCGTGTGTTGTACGCAATACCGAGTTTCACTAAACAACAATATATTATATAAACTAGTTGTTATGAATAGTAATACCCACTTTTTGAAATTGTCTAAATTCTATCATTCAAAATGGACTTCATTTTTGGATTCAGAATATCGAAATTAGCCTAGGCTGAGTTTTTGGTATTTTTCAAAAAACATTCAATATTTGATGTATAGTGAAAACAATGGGTTACTATTCAAAAACCAACTTTTTATTTAAATAATTATTTATTTTAATTTAATTTATTTTAGGTCAAAATTGATAAATAATTCCTATATAAGTTCAATTTAAGTCATTGGAGTCATTTTATAATAATTTTAGATATATAAAAATTTTATTGAACTTTTCACCGTCTTTTACCCACATCCTAAGAGAATTTTCAAAATCACATAAAACATAATTTTACCGCTTCTATGAGTGGAATTTCGAAAATACGAGAGACACAATTAATATCAAGGACTAAAATGTGGTTCAATGAGATGAAAATAATTTTTGGTGAAAAGTAACTTTTTACTTTTTTTACCATGGTTAAAAATAAATATGGTAATTAAGGGTAAAAATGAAATTAATATTACCCTAACACATGTCCTAATTCTATCAGATAAGTTTAATTCGACCAAAAGAAACCTTAGGAATAAAATATTACCATTTATGCCCACTTGGATTAGATTTGGACATTTATTATTAATTTATTTAAAGAAGGGTTAAAATAGTTAAAATCAAAGTTTAATAACTAAATCATTTTAATATAGGGTTATACAAAATATAAATTGGACTATAAATATTCATTAGAAAGATAAAAAGAATTCCTAAATAATGGTGTTTTATTTATAATTTTTATACATTATATAATTTAATTTATATATGACACAATAATGATTCAGTAATTATCCTATTAATGAAATATTGACATAATTGATGATATAAATACCCAAATAAATGAAATATGAGACTTTTTATGAATTAAACTAATTTTATAGGTTAATAAGACATGTTAATATTGATTTAGTTAGGTTTTTTCAAACTAATAATTCTGTTATGATTTCAAAAAAAATCAATTACCCAAGAGTGTCAAAATTGACATAAAATAATATTTAAAACAAATATTATATTATTAATTGTAATTTCATTCCTAAGAATATAATTTTCGGCCAAATGACTTAGATAATTTTATATATATTAATAATAAACAACTTGGGGTTACTTTGGCTTGTTATAGTAAGTTTATTAACCTTATAGTGTAAGAAAACAAGAAGACATAGTAAAAGAAACATTATTTATCTTAAAGTAAAATCTAAATGATAAGGTTAAAATAGAAACCTAAACTTGTATAAATTATATTGGATGAGATTATTTCGACCGATACCCACCTTAGATTCGAAATAACTCAATTTAGAGCTATTAAAAACCGAATATGAGTTTATAATAAAATAATATTTTTTGATATTCCAAAGGTGCCCCTCTCCTACCTTATAAAAGGGAACCTCCTCCCTCTCTTCCTCACACCAAATTGAGCATTAATGCTCTTCCAACCCCTACCAATATCTCTTCTCCACTTCCCTAGAAACATTATAGAGACTATTTTATTCTTCAATGAACAATCTTAGTTCCCTATGATAAGGTTTTAAAAAGGCATGTCGAAAGAAGAGGTAATATCTGTTACCGATTCTTTAAACATTATTTATTCTTCTAATTATTCTTCTTTACGTGTTTCATTATGAATTAATAACATCAGTATCACTAATATACTAATATGTTATTATAAATATGAAACAACCCTATTTCGTCATTTATCCATCCTACAGAAAATGAAATCACCGCGCGTGTGTACGTATGGAATACCGTCTCCACGCCGTGGTGTAATCTGTTTTTGACCACTACCTTACTTGGATAGGAATAATGGTGTAAATAAATAACTCTATATTATTATTTCAATCTGATATTGATTCTGAAATATTATACATACACTTCAGTGTAATTACATGATCATGGGAATGATATCATCGCTCGTGCGTACGTACGAACAACCATCACAACGACACGATGAGATTCATTCTCCATGTTAACCATTCATTAATGTTATATAATAAGTAATCATGAAATATATGACATAATAATGATACTGGATTTATGTGTATATATATGTATGTCATCTTCTTAATTTCATTCAATTCAATAAGGAAATGAAAACAATGTTCATGCGTACTTACGGCCTACCGTCTCCATGAACGGTGTATTTCATTCCATTTAATCGATCTATCGTATATATATGTATATACTGAATATATATTATTTATAAACCATGTTTTACATTCTGGAATTATGTTAGTCAGGATATAAGTAATAATATCAATAACAACAAGTCCAAACATGTACGATAAATAAAACGATTTAACACAAAACATTGCTTTAACATGGAACTTACAAAAGAACAAGTAATATAAAGTCATAAGTGAACAATATATGATATCATAACAATTAATATTATTTCTGTAATATGTCAATGACATTATTAAAATCATTAACCAGGAGGTTCGGAATTGTATGAAGCATATCGGACCTATGGTAATAGATAATTTGGAAATCTCATTTTTATCTGAGATTGCTTATACGTAGGTATTTACAGGGGTTATTGTTATCATACATGTACATGTTTTATAAAAGTGTTTTTATCTATGTTTAATGTCCTTTTTAAACATTTTTACTTTTACTACATGTTATGTATGGAATATTTATTTTTTTACGTTATGAGGTACTTTTTGACTTTTCTGATAAAAGTACGAGGATAATGTTTTTTTAACTTATACGTCATGAAATTATTTTTTACGGTTTTATAAAGACTTTTTTTCATGAAGCTTCCTCCAAAATATTTCATGACAATTTTCAACAAAATATCTTTCTTTTAAAATTGCATGGCATTTTGTGAAAAGAAAATGATTTTAAAGAAGAAAGGATATTTTCCTCAATAATTCATTTCAAGTGTTTTATCAAAACCATTTTTCCATATATGGTGACATTATTTCATATGTGTATGTTTCAAGTATAATGTCCTATGATTTACATGGTTTCACTTTTCTTATGATGAAATTTCCATTTGTTTTATATGGATTATGAGATGATGGGATGATGTTTATGAAACCCATTTTATTCTTTGGGTTATGATGAATTTTTTATGTTTATTTTGTGGAAAAAGTAAGAATGATTTAATTATGAGATGGATGGGACCTTTATCTCCCTCAAATGCATCAGGTAATGATTTAAATCTAATGATATAGACATGACTGGAACGGTATGTTAATCTGGTTCAGTGTTACAGGACTGAAACGAGGAGTGAACTCGATTTAGAAAGAGACTTTGTCCACTAACATGGTCTTGGCAGCAATGCCTTGGCTACTATGGAAATAATAACATGTTCTTAATGGTTTCCACAATTACATGTTTTATTCAAATGATATTTTATCAGGATTGATGTTCCCTTGTGATATATGCCTTACATATTTCCAAGATTCATGTCATTGCTCAAGATTTTGATGTTTAGATTTTCTGTTCAAGTTTGTGCATTCAAATGTTTATGGATTTTTTTTATGTTCTCTATGTTTACCCTTATGGGAATTTGAGTTCACTCCATTTATGTTTTATTTTCCCCAGGATATAAAGAAAGGTTTTAGGTATGAAAAAAAGGGGAAGGGAGATGTTGAAGATCTTTCACCATGATTAGAAGATTATATTACGAGTTTTCAAAGATACTAAACTATTACAGTCCTTGTGTGTCTGTTTTTGTTATGTAATAAGTATTCTGAAAAAGTAATGTAATGTCCATTTACGTCAAGATTTGGGTCTCTACAGTTGGTATCAGTGAGAGGATTAGTCATCCTTTGGAAACTAGGATGTGAGAACATTAGTGAGATCCCTAGAGATATTTCACAGGTATGTCTAGAGATGTCCCTAATGATAAGTATAAGTATAGGTTATAGTCATAGATTTACGATAACAATATTAGAATAAAACCTAAGATGTTAGATATTGAAGGTACTCCCCCTTTATTATGTTGTTTTCCCTAGCATGATTTTTTCCTCTCACACTATTCTTTTTGGTTTTTAGACAATGGTTGGAACACGAAGGAACCGTGTTGATCAATGTAATGGACACTGCAATTATTTTCCTCTAGGTCAAAAAAATTTTATGGGATATGGAGTGCAAAATATTATTTATATACTTACACAATCTATGAATCATTATGGACATCCAAATGAGCAGAGAATGGAACAATATTCTTTTGGGTCCTTCATGAGGCAACGTCCACCTTTTTTCAGTGGGTCTTCTGATCCACTTATTTCTGAACAATGGATCAGTACCACTGAAAAGATATTTTCAATTCATAAATGTTCTAAACATGATAAAGTCATCTTAACAGTATATCGTTTAGAAGGTGAAGCTGATCAATGATGGAATCTTATCAAGAATACGAGGCCAAGAGATGAAATTGAGTCCATGGAATGGGACGGGTTCAAGGACATATTTTTCAATAAATACTTCCATCGTATTCTTCGAACAAAGATGGAGAAAGAGTTTCTTGAACTAAAGCAAGAGGATGATGAATCTGTTGGAATATACGAAACGAGTTTTACAAGGCTTGCAAGGTATGCATCTGGCTTTACCATCCGACCTGAAAGTAATGTTGATCGATTCTTCTATGGCTTAAAACCAAATCTTCAAAGGGAATTAGCTATAAGATACTTCAGTAGCTATGAAGAAATTGTGTGTTGTGATATCAAGGTAGAAATGAAAATTGGTGTTACATATCCATATCATGGTTTTGAAATGAAACAAAAGATGGTGTTCAAGGAGAAATATCAGAATAAGGGTGAAAAGAAGATAAATGATTCCTTATGCTCAAAGTGTCGAAATAAGCATGGTGGAGATTGTCTTAAAGGGACTACAAAATGTTTTAAATATGGAAAATAAGGTCATCGAGCAACTGAGTGTCGAAGTAATAGAAAAAGGGTTGCTAATGATGTGAATAAAGAAAATACTGCAGAGAACGCACCACCAAAAATTCAATGCTTCAAGTGCAAAGAAATGGTGAATTATGCTAATAAATGCCCTAATACAAGGGTTAGTGTTGATCGACCTGAACATCCATTTAAGGCAATGGACAAAGGGAAGTCACATGTGATCACTATTGGCTATTATGAATATAACAATGATGTGGTGGAATGATTAAGTGTTTATATAATGGGATTCCAAAATAATGTTGTATACAGTATCGTGGAATATTGGAATATTTATGTATTGGTCTATTGTGGTTTTCAATAATTTTTTGGTACTGGTAACCAAAGAATGTGATTGAGATATTTTTTGAAAGAAGATGATATGAACATAATGAAGGGATAAAGAGAAAATGTAATGTTTGACAGTATTCATGAGCTCGTGACTGATATAATGAAATAGTTATATTATGGTTTGAGTATATAGAATTTTGGGGTTTTGGTATGTGGAAAGAGTTAACTTTTGACAACACCCATGTTTTCACTAAGATTCAATGTGTATTAAATTTTTCAAGAGAATACATGATTAAGGCATTCGAATGTTTGGAATGTTACCAACAAGACATATCTTATGATATATGTGGACCAACGATGGCGTTGACATTCTTGTTATATGAAATATCTGGTAATTGTTTTCACTATAATATGAGAATGGACTGCAATATTATGGATATTCCTAATGATTTGAATGGATTATGTTGTACATAAGTTAGTACTGTATTTTTAGAAGAAAAAAAGGACAACCTGAAGAATGAGTGACAACCCGTCACGTCGGGCAAGGTTGTGGGAATAGAACTGACAAATGAAGTGCGATAGGGCTTTATTTCCTACCACTGGCCTACAGGAAGTCCCTGGTTAGTAGAAACTAGTTTTATTTTATAATACAGGATGATAGATGAAGTATAATTCCATTTTATAACCCTATATGATTAATCTCACCATAGATGGAATTATGTATATAATTTTTTCTAACTTATGTTTGAGACAGATGGAATGACCTATCATTCTATCACATGATCTGCTAAAACTTCGCTAACGTCAAATTCAACTTTATTTTTTAAATGGATGAAGTGAAAATTGTTCATGGCATGAACAAAGGTGAGATTATACCAAAATAAATTAAGTAGTTATTCTAATTCAAATTCTTCAACTTTAGGGAAATGATCTTGAAAACCAAATATTTTGTCCGAGTGCCCTTATATCCGATGAATCTGATGGTACCCTAAATCCTCACAAATATATGGCTTTGTGATTTTTGGCTTTTGCATAGCCATGTTCTCTACCACTCTCCATCAGAACATGCCGGTTATATTTCTCTTCCATATCCATATTTTCACATATGTTCTTCTCTGTGGAAACCCAGTGATTAGTTAATTTGGGTAACCGTTACATTTCATAATTTAGTTTTTAAAGACAACTTTTGGTATTCCTTTTTTCAATGTGGGTTTCTATTAAAGAAACATTCGATTAGTAAACCATTTATAACCCCGACGAATTTTGAGGGCGAAATTCATTTTAAGCGGGGTAGAATGTAACTCTTAGAGATTTTATGAAATATATTCTTTTTAATCTCATGAATGTCTTGTGTGGTATGCTACACCAAAAGGAGCTTGCACAACACGCATCCCTGACTTGTCTTGCATTAAACGCAATTGTGACATTCCACGATAGCGTGTGTTGTACGCAATACCGAGTTTCGCTAAACAAAGATATGTTATATAAACTAGCCATTATGAATAGTAATATCCACTTTTTGAAATTCTATTAATTTTATCTTTCAAAATGAAATTCATTTTTGAATTCAGAAAATTGAAATTCGCCTAGGGTAAATTTTTGGTATTTTTCTGAAAACATTCCATTTTTGATGAATAGTGAAAACATTGGGTTACTATTCAATAACCGCCTTTTTATTTAAATAATTATTAATTTTATGTAAATTTATTTTAGGTCAAAATTGATACATAATACCTATATAAGTTTAATTTAAGTCATTGTAGTCATTTTATAATAATTTTAGATATATAAAAATTTTATTGAACTTTTCACCCTATTTTACCCACCTTCTATGAGAATTTGCAAATTCACATAAAACATAATTTTATCACTTATGTGAGTGAAATTTCAAAAATCCAGGAGACACGGTTAATATCAAGGACTACAATGTGGTTCAATGAGATGAAAATAATTTTAGGTGAATAGTAACTTTTTACTTTTTTTACCACGGTTAAAAGTAAATAGGGTAATTAAGGGTAAAGATGATATTATTATTACCCTAAGACTTGTACAAATTCTATTGAATAAGTTTAATTCGACCAAAAACAACATTAGAAATAAAATATGACAATTTAGGCCCACTTGGATTGGATTAGGTCATTTATTATTAATTTATTTAAGGAAGGGTTAAAATAGTTAAAATCAATGTTTAATAACTAAATCATTTTTAATATAGGGTTATACATTATATAAATTCTACTATAAATATTAATTAAAAATATCAAAATATTTCCTTCATAATGGTGTTTATTTTATTATTTTTATACATTAAATAATTTAATTTATTTATGACACAATGATGATGAAGTGATTATCTTATTAATGAAACATTGACATAATCGATGTTATAAATACCAAAATAAATGTAATATGATACTTTATACGAATTACACTAATTTTCTAGGTTTATATGACATGTTATTATTTATTTAGAGAACTTTTTTCGAACAAATCATTCTTTTAGGATTTTCACAAAAATCAATTATCAAATAGTGTCAAAATTGACATAAAATATTTTTTAAAAAATTATTATATTTTTAATTGTTATTTTATTCCTAAAAATCTAAGGTTCGGCAAAATTACATAAATAAGGTTATATATATTAATAATAAACAATTTGGGGTTAGTTTGGCTTGTTATAGTAGGTTTATTAACCATATAGTGTAAGAAAACAAGAAGACACAGTAAAAGAAAAGTTATTTGACTTAAAGTAAAATATAAATGATATGTTTAAAATAGAAACATAAACTTGTCTAAATTCTATTCGATGAGAAGATTTAGAACCATCCCCACCTTATCATCTAAATAACTCATTTTAGAGCTATTAAAAACCGAATATTTCTTTATAATAAAATAATATTTTTAGTTATTCCAAAGGTGCCCCTCTCCTTCCTTATAAAAGGGCACCTCATCCCTCTCTTCCTTACACCACATTGAGCCTTAAAGCTTGGCCAAACCATGTGAATTTCTCTTCTCCACTTCCGTAGAAGCATCCTAGAGGTTCTGTTCTTCTTCAGACACCAATATTATTGCCCAATGAGGATGGTTCAAAAAGGCGTGTCGAAAGAAGAGGTAATATCCTTTACCGATTCTTTCAACTTTATTTCTTCTTATACTTATTCTTCTCTAGTTGTTTAATAATGAAGAAATAACGTCAGTATCACTAATATACGGATATGTTATTATAAGTATGAAAAAACACTGTTTCACCATCTATCCATCCTAAGGAAAACGAAATCGCCCCACGTGCGTACGTACAGAATATCGTCTCCACGCTGTGGTGTAATCTATTTTCGACCACCACCTTACTTGGATGGGTATAATGATGTAAATAAATACTATATTTGATTATTGAAAAATGTTATTTATTATTAAATATTATACATACACTTCAATGAAATTCCACAATCATGGGAATGATATCATCTCTCGTGCGTACGTACGGACTACTGTCTCCACGACGCGATGAGATTCATTCTCCATGTTAACCATTCATGAATGATATATAATAAGTAATCATTAAATATATGACATTATAATGATACAGTATTTATGTGTATATATATGTATGTCAGCTACTTAATTTCATTCAATTCAATAAGGAAACGAAAACAACGTTCATGCATACGTACGACCTACCATCTCCATAAACAGTGTATTTCATTCCATTTAATCAATCTATCATATATATATATGTATATAATGAATATATATTATATATAAATCATGTTTTACATTCTGGAATTATTTAAATCTTTATATAAGTAATAATATCAAGAACAACAAGTCCAAACACGTACGATAAATAAAATGATTTGACCCAAAATGCTGCTTTAACATGGATCTTACAAAAGAACGGGAAATATAAAGTCATAAGTGAACTATATATGATATCATAATAATTAATATTATTCGGTATTACATCAATGATATTATAAATATTATTATACAGGAGGTTCGAAAACGTATGAAGATATCGGACCTAAGGTAAGGGATAATTTTGCAAATCTCATTTTTATCAGAGATTTCTTATACGTAAGTATTTACTAAGGTTATTGTTATCATCCATGTACATGTTTTCTATTAATGTTTTATGTATGTTTAATGTCGTTTTTATTCATTTTGATATTTACTACATGGTATGTATGGAATATTTCTTTTGTTTATGTTACGAGGCACTTTTTGACTTTTCTGAAAAAAGTACGGGGAGAATGTTTTTTTAAATTATACAGCATGAAATGATTTATTACAGTTTTATAAAGACTTAATTTCATTAATATTACTCCATAATATAACATAACTAATTTCAAAAAAATATATTTCTTTTAAAATTTCATGGCATTTTGTGAAAAAAAATGATTTTCATGAAGAAAGGTTATTTTCCCCAAGAATTCATTTCCAGTGTTTTATCAAAACCATTTTTCCATATAAGATGAAATTATTTTATATGTGTATGTTTCATGTATAATGTCACTATGATTTATATGGTTTCACTTTCCTTATGATGAAATTTCCATTTGTTTTATATGGATTATGAGATGATGGGATGATGTTTATGAAACCCATTTTATTCTTTGGTTTGTGATGAATGTTTTAAGTTTATTTTGTGGCACAAGTAAGAATGATTTCATTATGACATGGGTGGGACCTATATATCCCTACAATGAATTGGTTAAAGATTTATATCTCATGAGATAGACATGGCTGGAATAGTAAGTTAATCTGATTCAGTGTTAAAATACTGAAACGTGGAGTGAACTCGATTTAGAAAGGGAATTTTTCCACTAAGATGGTCTTGGAAGCAATGCTTTGCCTACTACGGAAATCATAACATGTTCTTAATGGTTTCCACAATTACATGTTTTATTCCCATGGTATTTTATCATGATTGATGTTCCCTAATGATATATTCCTTACGTACTACCATGATTCATGTCTTTGCTCAATATTTTGATGTTTAGATTTAAAGTTCATGTTTTTGCATTCAAATGTTTATGGATTGTTTTATGTTCTCTATGTTTAACCTTACTGGGAATTTGAGCTCACCCCATTTATGTTTTCTTTTCCCCATGATATAAAGAAAGGTTTTAGGTAAGAAAAAAAGGGGAAGATATTTATGGGAGATGTTGAAGATCATTCACCACGATTAGAATATTATATTCTGAGATTCCAAAGACACTAAAATACTACGGTCATTGTGTGTATATTTTTGTTATTTACTAAGTATTCCACAAAAGTATTGTAATGTTCATATACGTCAAGCTTTGGGTCTCTATAATTAATGTAATGTAGTAGTGATTTCCTTATGATAAAACACATATTCTATGGTACCATTTTTGGTAGTGTGGTGAAATTATAATATATATATATATCTAAATTATGATTGAATCTATTTATATTAGTGGTTTATCAATTAGAATTACAAAATTATTCTTCCATGGAGTCATATAGAAAATTATGGAAAAGTGTCCCTTGATAATGTAATTCATAATGATCAACCAATGTATCAATAGTTAATAGTAGGTAAGGTAGGGTGTAATTTAATTTTTGGTGTTGTTTTTTTCATATCACCATTCTAGGTTGGCTTATTTTTTTTAATTAAAAATGAAAAGGAGTTTGATATATATTTGGGATGATCTCCCAAAAAAAGATATGTCGTGGATAAAGAGGATAAATAATATTTTATAATTTTCTCTATATTTTAGATGATACCAAAGTAAATTTAGTAATATATATGTTTAATGGTTGTTCATTTGAGTTGTGTGTATTTATTTATCTTGTTAATATAAATACGGGAGTAATGTACCCTAATATATCTCTCTCTAAAGTGGATAAAAATGGTTTGTTTCAATACTTAATGAATGCATCTATGTATGCAAGTGGATGATGAATAATAGTGTGGGTGAGATATTTATAGTCAGGAGACTATAACCCATGCTATGTATGGTAATATTAGTTAATATAATCTATATGATGAAAATAAAATATAGGAATAAGCATAGTAGAAACCATACAAAAAGTCATGGAAATAACTGAGAAACATATATTTCAATATTAAGAAAATCATTAAATTGTGGGATAATATGTATATATTATCATCCTAAATAAATGAATGATGAAATAATTGAGGATACAAATAACTATAAATAAAAAACATGATTCTGAACCCCATTTTGTTCATGTACCCAAACTCCTTCCCATCTAGAAATAAACAATCATCTATAAGGCCACATTCTCTTGTGCACTCCAACATCAATGTAATCTTCTCAGGTACCAAATTACTAATTGAATAGGGTTTCAGTAAATAATTAGTAGGTCAAAATGAAAATTTCTAATCATACTAATCATTTATGGAGTCAAATAAATAATTTGTTAAAAATGTTTATTAACTTTTTAGTAAATTAATAAAATAATGAAACAACAGGATCTGTATCCTACCAACATATCTTTATGCATGTAGAAATCTCAATCCAACCATAACCATATAACCGTGGTAAACCGTAACCTACATCAGTTCCATGCTATAATGTTGATTATAAAGTATCACGACCATTAAAACTAAAACCATATACCCATTGTATAAAACAATTGGGCATATACCACTATATAAGAATCCGATCATATATCAGGCAATAACCCGATATATAAATATGTCAACATAGTCCAGGGTATATCATGGAATATAATAATATCATCAGGTGTTTGGGATTATCTCAATATATAATCATATTATCTTGTGTTTTGGCACATAATGATAAATAATCTTCTCTGTCTGTTGTAGGGAATATCTTGGTTTATAATTATTTCAAAACATTTTCGTGAATGACCTGATATAGGAGCATCCTAGCATGTGTCATTGAATATATTGAAATATAAGTATCTGAGTATGATTTTGTCATATACTGATATATAATAATGTTATCCCTTTTCATGGAATAGATTGATATATAAGCATCTATTCATTATTTACAAGTGTGTATCAGAAGAGAAATCACATCATTACATTAATGTAAAAGACCAAATAGTTAATTGGGATAATTATCAATTTTCATTTAATTAAATATTTATTCAATTAATCCATTAATCTATTTTTCAAGGTGAATATATAATATGAAATAACCTAAATCACATTTCATGGTCAAAATCCTAGGCAATCCATTACCAAATAATTATTTCATTGGGTTGACACAAAAAATTGTTAACCTTTTTATAGGATACATTATCAATTGATTCCACAGGTACACAATAAAGAATACATTATAGTATTATAATTATTATGTTATATTAATTAATTATTATGGATAATTTTTTCATAATCATAATATTTTATATACATAGAATTTGAAATTAAATAAAATGGGTAGGATTTAGACCCCATGCCATTATCTAAGAGTTTACACAACTCTACCAATGAAAATCACCAATACAGATAGAGGAGTAGATGATCATAAAGATAATACTAGATCATAACAAATCATGATCAATACCAACAATATAAAATTCTCAATATATTACACTAAAAAGGCCATAAAACAAATATAGATAAGGGAAAATGTAAAAAAACTAAATTTTCAGGATTTAATGCACAAACATGAGATCCATAAGGGATTTAAATGAACTAAAATCATATGTAATCCATCCTATGTCAATGATAAAATGTATTCATTTGAATAACGAATAGAAATATTCAAAATTTCCTATCTGAAACTAATAATCATGATAAATACATGACATGAAATCCATTTACACATCGTGTATATATTTTAAATTGATTCACTGGAAAACTCATTGCCTTAAATTAGTTTTAACAATCCTAAAACAATACAAGACAATTAATAGATTCAAATAATGTATTCATATCCTGTCATTAACCTGGTTCACCGCTTATTCATTTAAAATGTAATATGTCATGTAACATGTACACAATGTTTATATTCCCATGATATATATTTAAGCATTGTTTCCTCAAATGGATAAAAAACACATCTAAATCCATCCCAACCATGGTGAAACATTGTAAAAAATTTCAAAAAATTTATATCAAGACTCCATTAATTAAATATTAAATAAATCATTGAAATTCTTGTTATTTACACAAAAAAGGTCTCCATATTTAAACAAGACACTACCACCCTGGTCCAACAAATAGAAGGAAACCCAAATAAATTATTTTTAATGAAAATTTCATTTTCCGAGAATACATAGATAAATATGGTAACATATAGCCTCCCCAACATAAAACAACTCAATCAATATCTTCTTTAATAATCATTGTGGGGTATTGGGAAACATGTCTGGACACTATGAACACAAATTGGACTCCCTCCCATATGTTTCCCCAGGACCTATACCATTATTCACATGAACTCAAAATAGAAGTATTGTCCGAAAACAGAGAAAATTAACAATATGTTCTATAATCTGTATGGGATACTCCAAAAAGGATGAATCAACCCAAATCATGATATATATGTTGTGTACTTCATAGGAATGATCCAGAAAATATCTCAGATGTTGTGACACATGAATCATGTCATGCATTGAACAATACCAATGTGGGAGGGAAAATCAGTACAACACTGCACATATTCTAGCCACAATATAAAATGAACCCATAGACATGGGTATTTAGATTAGATTTTTTATATTACATTTCTAACCCAATCAAGGGAAAAATTCAAGAAATATACCATGACAAACATCAAAACCATGTGATCGTATATGATGGTTAGTGCATGAATTAGTAATGGCATGTGTAGAAAAAAATGATTCCTATTCAGCTGAACCATGTAATAGGTTTCTTACAAGATAATAGTTCAAAATATAAATTACTCACTTATCTCCGACAAAAAAATAGAAACACAAATTGGAATATATTGAAAATTTGTAAAGTTTCCATTTAGGCCGATTACTAGAAGCTATTAATGTATGAAAAAATTACTAGTTCTATAAAAATCGTCCACAAAACACCAAAATACAAATCATAGTATCATTACATACACAATAGAACCTACATAGTATATAATGATTTATTGTTTTTTATGAATGTTATGACATAATGAATAGAACAAGTGATCATAGAGCCTTCTAAATACCCTTCAAAAATCTTAACATGAAATAAGGATCCCTTAATGAAATGATACCCCTTGATGTATCATAAAAACAAACTATCTCATCCTTTTAATTAATAACCAAATCATTTTCATTGAAGGTATCCTTGATATATAACATGTTTTAGACCTTTTTAGCCAATATATAATCACCCATACTTTATAATAATTATTTCTTATACAATATAATAATTTAACAATATATAGAGTGTCATCATCTAATTTCCTCCCAGGAATTGGGAAATGCTAAAAATCCAATATGACCTATTATTCTAACCATTAAACTAATTACATGAGAATTATCTATCCATGAAGTTCAATACCAAATTCTTCATTATTGAACAATAGTATATTCTTCATATAACATGATACATCTTCATCCAACCGGTATACACTACCCATATAGAAGCAACTGAGTCCCCTATCAACTCCTTTCATAAGACGATATGAACCCATACCCAACCACATAAAATAAGTGAAATATATATTCCAAGAAACCATCATGATGAAGTTTCCAAAAAATATTATTTGTCTCAAAAAACATATCCTTCTACATGATTTAGTTTCTATTTCGTTATCTATTAAAAAATAATAGGTCTAATAGTTTTTGAAATCATATATACTCATGTATATGACATATAAACATCATTATACTTGTTTAGAAAGTGTTAAATCATTATATACTCATCGCAAGACTCTCTTAAAACCTTTATCAATATCTATTATACCAAATCATCAGAAATGTGGTTTCCATTTCATGATGTGTAATCCTACACAAATTAGAATTATTTCAGATACTCATACCACCTCATATACTAAAGGATTAGGCCCCATTGAGAAAATATACTCCCAAGACACTTATGTCCCTTGAATACCATAAACCTATCACCCATAAAATATTATCTTCATCATCATTATGAATTTCACACTAGTGTTAAATCAAAATTCTGAGTACGGTTATTCCTCCTATATTGTCTTAGCTATTGAGATCCATAAGAAACCACATGACCCTATTATATAAAAACTACTTCATGTCCTACTTAATATGTGTTATTGTACATAGTATAAAGTTTACCTAGAATAATAATTGTGGCATTAGTTTTTATGGTTATCATACTCTTCATCTCTTCAAAATTTCCCTTGTAAAATTAATACCAAAAAAATTGAATTCCCTTTTTGTTCATTCCTAACATAGATTGTAAATTATTGTCTAAATACAAGATAAAATATAAGTAATATCCTAATAAATTAGGATATCTATAAATAATGATGATTTTATTGGGCAACTCCCAATATACAATAGTTGAATCCTTCTCTAGGTCCACTAACACATAATCCTCTGAGATGATATTTCCCATGATGTTCACATTTTCAATCAAAAAAAATCATTTTTTCATGGTATAATGATTTTTCTCTATAAATTCAATCAAGACAATGACATGATTTTTTGAATGCACATTTAGTTATAGGATGTACACTAACGTGCCATCAATTAATGGTACCACCACTAGCCAATAAAAGGATGAATGATCAGTTTCATCAAGAGCATAAATACCACTTGGGCATTAGTCATAACAAATAAAACTTATATAAAATCATAAAATCCATACCATGTCCAAAAAGAAGTCTACGGTATGTCTCGTGGAGTCACCCATAACTAGTGGTATCGTGATCTTAAATTGATCTTGTATAATACCTTACACCCTCTCCTTTAATTGAAGAGATCACCAATGTGTGGAAGAGTATTCTGATTATTGAACGATATATCATTCTATATTTTATAATCCACACAAAATCACAGAGTTCCATCACCTTTCTTTTTAAAATGAACTAGAAAACCCAATAAATATTTACTCAACCATATCAAAAGCTTTTCTTCCAGAACCTCAAAATAGAATTTCAACACCTAAAGCTATAATGGTTCAATTCAATGACATGGGATATGAACTGACTATCATCCCAACCACAATTCAATAATGAATTGAATCTATAACTCACACAGTGATGCATAGAATTCACTATGAAATATTTCTTGAAAATAAAACACCAATAGAGGAAAATAATAATGCTTAATTGATCCATTATCTAGATAAATTACATATATTTGAGCCCAAAAATGAAATATTTTATGAATTATTCATGAATGACAATTGTAATGAACCCACTAACCTTGGATAGAATAGATGCCCAGATATCGAAAAAGAATGTTAACTATCATATAGTAATAAACAATATGTTCCTAGTAACTTACTCAAAAATCTATACCATGAATCAAATAAAAACATATCCTTTCCAACATAAATGGTTTCAGTTAGAATTCTTAACTTCTGCTCTCTAGAGAACACACCTTTTTAAAATTTGATATTATTTGACCACAGTCTTAGTTGTGTATCAAGGGTCCATGAACCATAAAAGATCTCCAAAACCCTGAATAAATATTTTCCAAAACATAATGATAAAAAAGGAATGTGATTCTACTTTATCAAAAATTTCGTGCAATGATAGATGAAATAATAATTACACTTCTAATAGTATATGATCATGCAACCCAAATAGCATGATTAGTATACATATCATGAAGGTGAAATTCCACTCTACCATTTGTTATAAAATGACTCCTAAGTGCTATTTAATTTTTTTGGTTCTTTTTGTCCTACACTTGGGTACCTCATCCCATTCCATATCCTGAGTGGAAAGTGGAAATGGGGCTAATAGCCTATTGAGGTGTAGTTGAGAACCATCTTTACTCGGGCCCCTATCATAACCTCAGCCACAACTCTACTATGGAATGTTTATATAAAACTTCTATAGATGACCCAATATTATACAAACACAACAATCAAGTGTGGGGTAATGAAATTACATGTACTTATTGTCATTCATTCCACACTAATAACACTACATTGAGAGACGGTCCTGATATTTTTTCACATTCCATGGCCTCTCTACCAACTAGTTCATTAGATAAAACTTTCATTCTAGTTCTTATTACTACCTGATGAAAATCTCTTAGTTCATCCTATAGAAACATCATGTCTCTGAAACATGTCCCCTCTCATATTATATTATATGATTAGTGCATTATTCTAAATTTCCTTAATATGTTTCAAAAGATAATATTCACCTATAATTTGATCTTATAGAAAATTCCATCCATAAATTGATTCTCTTGGTAGATTTTAGCAACTTCTCAACATGGTGGAAAGCGCTACTGGTCAGTGAAACATCTAGCATAATCTTCCACATATAGTCCCTACAATGATAGTTACATGAACGTAGGAAAATTTTCATAACTCATCCACTTTGGTTAAATGATACATTGTAGAATCATCACAAATTAATTCTAATACAACTCATATTTATATATATATGTCTTCAAAATGTGCAACTTTTGCTTATAAGGTCCATGAATCATGTATACATAATGCTTCATCATCCTATATATGAGTGTCTTGTGGTGTCTGAAAATTTATAGACTAAAAAAATGTAGATATTGTCTATTTGGGGGCCTCCACCCACCACCGAAAATAGGAGGATGATGTGGCTAAAACAATATATTCATTGTAGAAAACAATTGTACCACATAAATAGTCTCAATTTCCATTAAATGTATGTCTCGTTGGAATTTTTCACGAATATGATCATCCATATGATCCATAGGATCTATAAGTAGCTCTTTTTTAAGGTTCCTAAAATCGATTTATTCCCAAATTTTCCAGTTTTTATACTTGATGGAGGAATTGTTTTCTTGACATATGGAATATTTAACCTCAAAGATGGAATTATATCTAATGATATTATCAACCTGAACCACTATTTTGGAAGTATGGGTCAAGTGTTTCCTTCTGGAAGAACTCTTATTTCCCCGATGCTCTTTTGTAGGATTAGGTTTTGAATGGAAATCATTGTATCCTATCCTGGAATTTTTTATAGTTCATGGTGCAAAAATATTTATTATTATATAATATAGATGTGTATGAAACTTTTTCTTTGTAAGGCATGGTCGTAAAACCAGAGTGGGTCATGGGGATTTATTCATACCCTTATTTATTTAATTTTGTTCATCAATGGTGGTATAGACACCTGCCCGAAATGATATAGGGAATCACTTAGGTTCTCTTCCACCTCCTCTGCATCATCATCATCTTCCACTTCACCTTGTTATGGGAAGTAATCAATGAAATGATTTCTCCATTTTTGAGGGATAAACTGCAATTCTGGGGTCTCAGAGGTGTATCCATCACTTAATCCATGGATGTTGGTTGTTTCTTCTCCATAGATGATTCCATGAGTGATAAAAGTTTTTACTAAAGTTATTTAACTAACAAGACACTTTGTGCTACCTTATTGGGTCATGTTTAAATCATTAGCTATTTTGATGATAGTTTGAGGTATTTTTTATCCCAACGATCCCTATTATCTTGAGATCTATGTGGATTTCGATATTAGAAAACTCAACAATCGTAACTAAAATCTTTAGGATTACTGAATACACATCTGGATTTGGAAATTTTCTTCCAATACGATTGAGGGGAGTTTGTATTCTTCCTTGAGATATTTTAGGGGATCTATTGGAACCATTTTAAAACCATTCGGGTCGATGAACTATTCAATTCAATCAGTTGAGGGTTGTTACCCCATCGAGTTATAAAGACCCATATCAATTTAATGTGACTCACAGGACTCGGATGGGGCCTTATCGGCAAGCAGTGTCCCACTATATCCATTAAAATTATATTTGATGCACTGATGGTATGAGTAGGGGATTAATTTGTGTTTATACAGATAGGGCATCCCTAGAAGGGAGTTGAAGGTCATATTAATTCGAACCACCATAGTTTTGGATGATCTATGAGGTCGTTGTTCCATGTATTGAGTTGGATTTGACATACCCGTTTTTTCTCAGATTTATTGTAGTGTAACTAAGACATGGTGTAGGGTGTCAGATCTTCACCATTTCATCCCATTCTATGATTTATTTATAGATAGATTATATTACCCAAATATCCTTTGTAAATGATATATTTTTTGATATCAATAAGATTTATTATTCTTGACACATATAAGCATTCAATGTGTCCTTTCATGATGAAGTATTAAACATGAAATTTGAAGTATATAATAGTGTAGAAATAAATAGGATAAGTCTATGTGTGATATTCTTTAGTAGTGACTACTTTGACATCAAACTTGTATGGAATCATCCATGATTTAATTAGAGCATACCCTATATATTCTGATTGATTTTGTGACCCATGATTGAAAACATTATAGGTATTAAATCTAGATGAATCAAAATTTACTATTTATTATATATAGTCAAATTCATATTATCTTGCGAATTCCATTTCACATGAACTTTAGGGTCTTGTAATTATGATGATGATTGGTCATCCCATGGGGTAAGAGACAAATGAGCTTTTATCATTTTCAGATTGGTACTAGAAGATATCATCGCCTATGGATAAAATTTAGTCATCTTTTAATCCACTAATAGATATATTAGAAGAATTGTAGTGGGATGGATTCTCATGGGGGTGGGACAATTTTCATATCCATATTGATATAGGAGGAGGGAACTTTTTCAGGTTACTACAATAGTGAATATTTTAGAGATAATACACCCATAAGATTGAATTCATCCATGGTTGTGTCTCCTTTGATATCCTTAGATTCTATGCTATCTACATATGGATCCATGGTTGGGTGTATAGAATTTTGGTTGATAACCATATTCATCATCAGAGAAGGGATCTGTCATGTGGATGATAATGAAATATTCAAAAACCATCTCTTGTTATGATGAGGTCCATGCCTTATCATTTTCCAACGGATGTACCATATGGAGTATTTCTTCATGTTTTATTATTTGATGGGTTGGTGCCAATTATGCAATTTGGTGGGGAGAATCTCATTGTGTTTTTTGTGGGTTTATTGGGGTTTCCATTGGGCCATTTTTTGGGGAAGTGACCATATCATAATATTTATGGGCTTAAAATTTGGGATTTTCAAAGCGAACATTGGATTTGGTGCAATATTATCTTCTAACACGTCCTTTCCTCCAACTTTATTGTACTTAATTATTGTGTAGTCATCTTATGGAGGATTTTGGGGCCAAGGATGACATTTTTTTTCAGTAAGAGCCATTGGAGGCATGGTTGGATTCATAAAATGTTCTTCATGTATTCCATGAGCTTGGTTAACTTTTTTCTAAGTCGTCCAACATTGAAACATCTAATAATTTTTGTTAAAAACAATTTCCAAATCCCCTTATTCATATGGATTAATCCTAGAAACATATACAACTTGTGCTGGGGGTGATCACATCCTGACTTGTGTAGAATCTATGATATTTTATAGGACTAAATTGAAGACAATTCAATCTTGAATATTGTGCCCCAACATCCAATAGAAGGTAAAATAATCTAGCCATTCATGAAGACATGATACATCATCCCTCTTTAAATCTGGTATCGAAAGTATGTTTAAACTCATGATGGATATGATTTAACATACATGATAACTTTGGAAAGAGTAAACATCATTTCATCATTCAAAAAATTATTTATTTTTCCCCATATTCACTTATCTTGATGGAGAGGGGGTTACAGATGTCTCGAGGGCCCTGCACGATTTGGTGGGGTCCATGAAGGTAGAGTTTGTACATGAGGTGGCGTATGCCTGACATAAGCTATTTCAACTCTCCAAGTATTTTTTAACATGGCTACTGGGGCTACTCAGGACATGAGATTAGTTCGTTGCAATGAATATTGTATCCCTTGACTGAAGAAAGAGACGTCCCAAAACCCAAATTTATATATCACTAGAATAATTAGTATTTCCAAATCATCATGAAGGATTTAAATGTATAGTAACAATATCACATCTTGGGGGAGTGGTTAGTTCAAATAGTATGTCAATACACCTCCATATAGTGATGTAGTAAAATACTCTCTTTTCCTCTCACTATTTTTAGTTCATGTGATCACTAAATGATGTTTTTGGAAATGTGGAGAAAAATAGGAACATGAATGGGTGACAAAGATCCTCCCTTACCATTGTTGATTTATCATTAATACTGGTGTACTCGATAATGGTTGAACCCTATAGGGTTCTTATAAATAATTTGAGCATCCTATATTCTTTTATCTATGAGGATACCATGATGGGGTTTGAGTAAGAAGATTAGTGAATTGGATTATTCATTGGTTCCCATGAGCCATTGAACATTGGAAATAATAGATTCCAAAAAAAATTTGGAGGATGGACTTTCCTCACCCAATCAGAGTAAGGTTTCAATTCAGGTTGTATTAGAGCATGTCACCCTTTAATTGTTTTCACTCAATTTTCCTATAACACGATGGTATTAATAATCTCTTGATGAATTTTATACTAGACCATATCATAATCATGCACATATGGGGGTATGTTTGGTTGTGATAGCGATTTTATAACTTGAGGTGGATACCCATCTCAGGGCATCCCTTGCAGATTATACTAAATTTGTTATGTTAGTTTCAACAATGGAGGAGAATCATGATATCCTGCTTAGATTGGATTTAGATGGACATTTGGTAGCCATGTGTCCTTAGATGAGCTTTCTATCCTTGCTTCATCTCTTGAGATGATCTAATGAGGTGGAGGTACATCTACTGAAAAATTGTGTTGATTCTCATCGTAATGAACATACATTATAGGACGGCCAACTCAATGAAGCTTTGTGTTGATTTCCATAGATCATTCATTTATTCCTATGATCAAGTCAATCTATCCTCATGCATGGGAGAATCGTTTTCACAAGTATGAGGAAGTGGGTGATAGACCATGTTCTTATTACATTAATTGTTGGGGATTCACAAGGGAGGTGGAGGAGGATTGACTGATGGAGTGCCCAAATTTTCAGAGACTCAATGGATTTTGGTTTGAACCCCTCCATGCTTGGTGCACACTATCCACGAGAGGAAACCATCTTATTCAGTTTCATAATTATTTGTATTATTTTCATCGAGGTCTTTGAGGGGATGTCCACAATGTTCACTGTTGCATACTGCATTGGTGGTGGTGTACCAGATTTTGAATGGCAGAAGAACTTCTTATATATTATTGGGATCTTCTCTAACAATTCTATGATAATCATCATGTTTCATAGCATATAGTTACGTGAAGGGATTCCAAATTTGACATTGAAGTACTCCTCCATCTAGGGGGGATGAGAGTGACCATATTGGATGGAATTGGTTACACCTATATCCTTTTCTCTCCATATTCAAGATAATACAAACATAAATTGGGTGTGAATTTGATTTAAAAATTTCTCCAACCCACCAGTTTAGGTTTCCTGCATTCCTCTATCGACATGCCTCAGCCTGGATTTTTCTATTCCTAAGGTGTAATGTTTTCTTAAAAGACCCCCATCCCTGTGGGGTGGGATTTGTCAAATATTGTGGTGGTTGATACTTCCATTACCACTTTCTTGATCTCACACATTACCATGCATGTGTGATCCATATATAGTTACGGGAATTCCCATGGGATACATTATTCATAGGACATGATCAATGATTTTTGATTGGATTCCCTTATAATGGAAGCCTGCTGGATGTTCTTCAGGTCCAGGTTTAGATGATTCTCGATGGATTTATCTTGTCAGGCATAATGCTTCTAAGACTTACTCAGGGTAGGTTATTGATGAGTGATATACCTTTCCTGAGTAGGATAATCATCTGATAACCATATAGGGATAAAAACATTGTAGGATGTCACTTTTGATTGGTTTATCTAGGTGGGAAGCAGTGTGAATTGTAGTGCTCAATGATCTCCCCATCCTATGATATGAACACGAGACTAGGCATCACAGATAAGGAAGTGCAACTTGTGTACTGTATGGATATAGTCCAACCAAATTAATTTCATTCTACTTTCTATATATGTCCCCTATGAAGATGTAATGGAATCTAGTTTGATTTTATAGTAATGATATCACAAGTCATTAACATGGTCTTCAAAACCAACAAAGGGAAAAAGTTTCCTTCTGACAGATAGATAGTATACTAGATATTAAGGTGAATGTTATGCATATATTTTTATGAAAATATTAATGGAATGTTTAATTAAGAAGTGGGAGTGCCCTAACATATCTCGGGTATATCATCATTAAATAGTTGTCCTCTCACATGAATGATATTTGGTATCTTTTATACTAGGGACTCTTCTTCTTGATTCTTGGGGTTTTACTTCTCCTTAATGATTATTTTCCAATAATCTAGTTTAGGAGGAGTATCATTTACTTTTTAATAGAACAAGGGTGGCTCTAAATATGATTTTTTCCCTGGCCAATCCACTAGTTAAGAAAGGATATCACTTCTCATGGACAAATTTTACTACACATCATACTCCATTTATTTCATTTCCTGTGCATATAAGGGCATTCTCATATTTGACCCAACATGGGGAGCACCATTCCATCGGCGTAAATTTTTACTGAAGGTTGGACCTCCATAGTTGGTACTATAAAGGTGAGGACTACCATCGTGGATTACTTTGAATGTGTAGAGATGACTTTTGTGGTGTATACCTTTGGGTGGACCTACATGGAAAACCAGAAAAATAGGAGGACTTTCTTGATTATTGATATCATTAAGGGGAAGGCCATCACAATGATTTCGATCATGGAATATACTACCATAATAGAACTAGTTACAGGGTTAATATATTCATTGTAAAACCATGGTTGGTTCTTCAGAATTTACTATAACGAGGGGAGGACCTTTCTTGATGTCACTACGGGGACGTCCTTCGTAGAAATTTCTATCATGGTATGTACTACCATAACAATTTGACATCTAACTATTAGAAGAATCATATCTTTAGTGTATACTCTGGGAAGGAACAATAGGTATGGTGACAAAAAGGGTCGGACCTTCTTGTTGTAATATCATCTTGTCATGGGGAGGGAAACCCTGACACACATCATGAGATAGGATCCCATGATCGGTCAATTATGGACCATAGTGTAATCCCATAGGGGTGCTCTGGGGAGGTCCATCGGAGATTACGGTAAGGATATTATGGGGAGGATTATCACAAATACTAATAACACCTCCGTAATTTTTTAATAGAGTGAAGTGTTCTATATCCTCTATTGAAAAATTTTAATGGCATCAAGAACACCAACTTCTAGCAGAGTAGCATCTTGAGTGTGATATTAATTTTCTAGTTGACTTTAGCACATTTTAGTATTGAGAATTATCTTATGAGAAACTGGGAAGGTTTTTGTTGGTAATTGAATTCTTATTCGATTCCTTATCTTGTTGGTTCCATCTATTCATGGAATATTCCAATGAACATCTGTAGTTATGGTAGGGATTTATAGAAGCCCTATAAAGGTTTCCATGTTAGAACGTTAACCCAATATGGATCATGTTTTTGTTCCTAATTTTATTGTCCATGTATAAAATTATATGGTCATTGAACATCCAATATTATTGTTTTGATACTAGGATATTCTGATGTGATTATCTGATTTGTTGGATAAATCATCATGTCTGGGGATATCAGTTTGTGGGATAGACACCTTGCATTTTCCACCGAAGAAATAATGTATCAAAATGTATGGATTATATTGTTTTGGAATGACACGTGGTCCTTCATAATGTCATAGATGTGTTTTTATATGTATCTGTCTTAAACAGGTATGAATTTAAATTCGGATGGTGGATTAAGAGCTTATTCATGCTTCTATTCTCCATTTGTTTCCAGTGGGTACTAGCAGTTCTCATGTGTCAGGGTAGAGAAATGAGACTACACCCAAATATCTATGATAAGAGAAATATATATTTTTGATTCCCCCATATTTGGGTTGTGGGATTTGTATTTTTGAGAAGGAATTTGTATCTACTCATTTTCCACTATTTTTTCTCACATGCTTGATTTCGATTCGGATGAATTTATCTCTAACCATATTTTGTTCCCACAATATTTTCCTCTTGGATTCATATTCACTGGAAGTGTTATATGACTAACCCTAATTTTATACCCTTTTTAGATACCATGCTTTCTATGTTTCATTTGAAATTTTCACATATTTATAGCTGGTTTCTGTTCTATTGGGATAATGGGATTCTCATGCATTGGAATTGATTTCCACTTGCCTATAATTTTAACCCTCAATCATTGTAGTGGGACCAAAAATCACTACAAAAATATTCTTTTTCTCATATTTTCTACCATACATCAATGGTGAATTTCATAGCAGATAGGGGAGATATTATTCCGCTATAAAATTTCCTTTATATTTATGTGGAAGGCTTTATAGAGAGGGGAAAAATAATATTCTTTACCATTATATTTTGTCATGTTTCGGTGGCAGAACTCCTCCTTAGAAACCCGATTGAAATTCATTATCTAGATTAGGAATATTCTTCTCTTAGTAAGATGATCAAGAGGTGTATTTCCATTGGGCTTCAATAGGATCCCACTATATGGTATCCTCAATAGACTTAGGATATTGGTCAATAAGATGCATGTGGTGACATCCACCCGTATGATCCCTTGAGACGGGTTCCTGTGCAAATAGAATAAATTCATTGTGATAGACCTCATCATCGTCCCAAATATACGTGATGTATTTTTTATTCTATTCCAGTGATAGTCTCTTTCATCAATTTAAGACATCTAGCGGATTTATCTTGTGTTATATTACCAGTCACGTTGGAAATGTTGGCCAGCAAGCATTTGCTAAGATCCTCTCATGCAACCTTAACCATGGGGAGCACATTTCTTTGGTGGTACTCTATGATACGAGTGTTTAAAACCCAGAGTTTAAGACACATAGTAGGTGATTGGCCTTCTTTGTTGAGGATCCTATCACGTGTGCAGACACATATTCACATGTTTGAGAAATTCGTCGAGATTCTATTTGGAATGAAGAGATTCTTGATAAACCAGTAATACATTTTACAAGAATAAACAATGAATCCCCATCAAGGTATATTATAATGAACACATTCTTGATTAGCAATCGTGCTTAACCCACATCCATTTGAATTCAAAAGGGGATTATGGTGGTGTGACACAAAATCTTGGAAAAGGGTTCACATCTAGATCACCATTTTTTTGAAGGGATTCACATTGTTCTGTATAAGGGAAAAAAGGGTCCATCATACCATATCCTATTATTTTTTATCATTACGATAAAACCACCACCTTCGTTAAATATTCACATCGAGTTAACCTTTTTTTGAAATGATTAATGTCATATTGGTGTCCAATGGAATGTCCCAAATGATAGTGACCCATGCTCTGTTATTATGATGATTTTCACATATGGTAAGATGACTATATATGGTCTCTGGTATGTTCATTTGTTGAGCCAAAACAACCAATGACCATGTTATCCCTAATTCATGGACTTTTTTTCCAAAGGTAGGTTCTCATTGGATGATGATTTGTCCAACGACACATAATTATTCCATTGGTCAAGATAATGGGATATTAGGCTCATCTCACAATTTGGGAGAGATATTGCCTAATCGTGGATTCTCTTATAAAATTATGAATTGTTCATATGATTGTGAATCCATCAATCATTCCAATAATTGTGTACGTGGATTACGGCTGGGTTGAAAGGTCAAAATTTTTATACGTATGGGTCCAGAACTACTGGGATGACAGTATTTTAATCCCGATTATAAGGTGATTTTCATTCTATCATCTTACTGGGAGAATGGAATTTTCTTCGATATTAGGATCGAACCCATATGATATGATTCATATGAATCATCATTATTAGAGTAAACCCACACATAGTTCAGAGCCACATAACTAGACACTTCACTTTTTAAGGTCAGGCGATGGGGAGACATCAATGTAGTTTTTGATTTATATAGTGATGACATCTAGGAGGAGGATTGTAACACCCCGAGATTTTATGAAAAATATTTTTTTTAATTTCATTGATGTCTTGTGTTTTATGCTACAACAAAAGGATCTTTCATTACACTCATCCCTCACTCAGCTTGCTTTACACGCAATAACGACCTTCCTCGATATCGTGTGTTGTACGCAATATTGAGTTTCACTAAATAACGATATGTTATTAAAATATTAAATAAACTAGCAGTTATGAATAGTAATACCCACTTTCTGAAATTTTATAAATTTTATCATTCAAAATGAAATTCATTTTTGGATTCAGAATTTCAAAATTATCCTAGGGTAAATTTTTGGTATTTTTCTGAAAACATTCGATTTTTTATGAATAATGAAAACACCAGTTTACTATTTAAAAACCAAATTTTTATTTAAATAATTATTTATTTAATTTTATTTTATTTTAGGTGAAAATTGATATATAATAACTATATAAGTTCAATTTAATTAATTGGAGTCATTTTATATGATTTTTAGATATATAAAAATTTTATTTAACTTCTCACCATCTTTTACCCACCTCCTAGGAAATTTTGGAAATTCACGTAAAACATAATTTTACCGCTTCTATGAGTGTAATTTTGAAAATATGAGAGACACAGTTAATCTCAAGGACTGAAATTTGGTTCAATACGATGAAAATAACTTTTGGTGAATAGTAACTTCTTGCTTTTATTTACCACGGTTAAAAGTAAATATTGTAATTAAGGGTAAAAATGGTATTATTATTACCACAACACATGTCCTAATTCTATTGGATAAGTTTAATTCGACCAAAAACAACCTTATTAATAAAATATGACCATTTATGTCCACATGGATTAGATTATGACATTTATTATTAATTTATTTAAAGAAGGGCTAAAATGGTTAAAATCAAAGTTTAATAACTAAATCATTTTAAAAATAGGTATATACATATGATAAATTCGACTATAAAAATTCATTAGAAATATAATATGATTTCCTACCTAATTGTATTTTATTTATAATTTTAATCCATTAAATAATTTATGTTATTAATGACAAAATGGTGATGCAGTAATTACTTAAATAATGATATATTAAAATAATCGATGTTATAAATACCCAAATTAATGTAATTTGAGTCTTTTTATGAATTAAAATACTTTTAAAGGTTAATATGAGATGTTAATATTGAATTAAGTTACTTTTTATAAACTAATCATCCTGTTATGATATTCACATAAATCCATTACCAAATAGTGTCAAAATTGACATAAAATTCTTTTTAATAAAATATTATATTATTAATTGTTATTATATTCATAAAAATCTGAGGTCTGGAAAAGATATATATATCATGATAGGTTTATCATTAATATACCTCTTGGGGATCTCTTGGATGTATATGGTATGTTTATTAACTATATAATATAAAAATACAATGTGACAGGGTAAATATCAATCTAATTAAATAAGAGTTAAAACTAAAAGATAAGTTCAAAATAATTAACCAAACCTATATAAAATCAACTGGTTGAAAGTATTTCTACCCATCCCCACCTTAGCTTCGAAATAAATCAATTTGGAGCTATTAAAAACCGAATATAACATTATTATAAAATAATATTTTATGATTTTCCAAAGGTTCCCCTCTCCTCCCTTATAAAATGGGCACCCCTTACCTGTTCGCTTCACACCAATTTGAGCCTTGAAGCTCAGCCAAATCCTTACCATTTCTCTTATCCACTTCCCTAGAAACATTCTGGAGGATCTGTTCTTTTCAAAAGACCATCTCTACTTCCTTAAGAGAATGTTTAAAGGAGGTGTGTCGAAGAAGAGGTAAACTCTTCTTCCAATTCTCTCAAGTTTCATTCTTCTTCTACTTATTATTCTTTATTTTTCACATTATAAAGTTATAAAATCAGTATTAATTATATAATTATATGTTATTATAAATATGAAAAAGCCTTATTTCACCTTCTATCCATCCTAAGGAAAACGAAATCACCGCGGGTGCGTACGTACAGAATACCATCTCCATGCCGTGGTGTAATCTGTTTTCGACCCCCACCTTACATGGATGGGTATAATGGTGTAAATAAATAACTATATATGATTATTGTAAAGTGATATTGATTCTGAAATATTATACTTACACTTCAATATAATTCCACGATCATGGGAATAATATCATCGCTCGTGCGTACGTACGGACTACCGTCTCCACGACGCGATGAGATTCATTCTCCATGTTAACCATTGATGAATGATTATAAATTATATATAATGAATAATAATTAAATATAGTTCATAATAATAATACTGGATTTATGTATATATATATATGTATTTCATATACTTAATTCCCTTCAATTCAATAAGGAAACGAAAACAGCGTTCATGCGTACGTACGGCCTAGCATCTCCATTAATGGTGTATTTCATTCCATTTTATTATCTATCATATATATATATGTATATTCTGAATATATATTATATGTAAATCATGTTATAAATTATTGAATTATGTAAATCATTATATTAGTAATAATATCAAGAACAAAAAGTAAAAACTCGTACGATAAATGAAATGATTTTACCCAAAATGCTGCTTTAAATGGAATTTACAAAGAACAGGTAATAAAAAGTCATAAGTGAACCATATATGATATCATAACAATGAATATTATTCTTTAATAAGTCAATGAAATTATTTGAGTCATTATACAGGAGTTTCGGATAGATACGAATCATAACAGGCGTAAGGTAAGGGATAACTTTTCCAATATCAATTTATTCGAAATTGATTATTCGTATGTATTTACTAGGGTTATGTTTATCATCCATGTCAATGTTTTCTAAAAATGTTTTCATAAAATGTTTACTCTTATTTCATGTATGTTAAAATTCATTTTTACCCCACTTTTACTTTTACATTGTGTTATGGAAGAAATATTTATTTTGTTTATTTTACAAGGTACTTTTTGTCTTTTCTGGAAAAAGTACGAGAAGAATGTTTTTTTAACTTATAGGACATGAACAGATTTTTACAGTTTCATAACGCCTTATTTTCATGAATAATACTCTACAATATTACATTGTTATATTCAATAAAATCATTTTCTTTTAAACTTTATTGGCATTTTGTGAAAATAAAATGATTTTGAAGAAGAAGGGATATTTTCCTTAAGAATTCATTTGACGTGTTTTATCAAAACCTTCATCCATATAAGATGGGATTATTTCATATGTGTATGTTTCAAGTATAATTTCTCTATAATTTAATATGTGTATGTTTCAAGTATAATGTCACTATGATTTACAGGGTTTCACTTTTCTTACGATTAAATGCTATCCATTTTTTTGTATTGATTATGTAATGATGGGAAGATGTTTTTGAAACCCATTATATTCTTTGGGTAATGATGAATGATTTATGTTCATGTTGTGGAACATGTAATAATTATTTCATTATGAGATTGGTAGGACATATACCTCCCTCCAATGAATTGAGTAAATATTTATATCTCATGAGATAGACATGGCTGGGACGGTAAGTTAATCTGGTTTAGTAATACAGAACTGGAATGAGGAGTGATATCTATTGGGAAAGGGATTTTGTCCACTAAGATGGTCTTGGTAGCAATGCCTGGTCTACTATGGAAATCATATCATATTATTAATCATTTCCACAATAACATGTGTTTATTCCCATGCTATTTTATCATGATTAATGTTTCTTTATGATCTATGCCTTATGTACTGCCATGTTTTATGTCATTGCCCAAGATTTTTATGATTAAACCTTATGTTCATGTTTTTAAGTTCAAATGTATATGACTTGTTTTATTTTATCCTTTCTTACCCTTACTGAGCATTTGAGCTCACCATTTATATGTTTTCTTTTCCCAAGGATTTAATGATATATTTTATGTAAGAAAACCAAAAGGGGATGATCATTATGGGAGATGTCGAAGATCTTTCACCATGATTATAAGATAATGTTCCGAGTATCCAAAGACACTAAACTATTACATTCCTTGTGTGTCTGTTTTTTTCATGTATTAAGTATTCCGCAAAAGTAATGTAATGTCCACGTACGTCACGATTCGAGTCTCTACAGTCGGTATGAGAGGAACGGTTTAGTTAATATTTGGATACTAGGATGTGAAAACATTAGTGAGATCCCTAGAGATATTTATATGTTATGTCAAGTGATGCCCCTAAGGTTAAGTACAAGTATAGGTTATAGTCCTATAATTACGGTAATGATGTTATAATTAAACCTATGATGCTAGAAAATGAAGATACTCCACCTTTATTCTGTTGTTTTACCTAGCATGAATTTTCAGTCTCACACTATTCTTTTTCAGTTTTAGACGATGGCTGGAACCCGAAGGAACCGTGTTGATCAGTGTAATGGACAATGAAAAGATTATCCTCCTGAACAAACCAATGTTATGGGAGATGGAGTGAAAAATCTAATTACTATACTTACGCAAGATATGAACTATTTTGGACATCCGAATGATCAGAGAATGGAACAATATTCTATTGAGTCCTTCACGAGGCAATGTCTACATTCTTTCAATGGGTATTCTGATCCACTTGTTGCTGAACAATGGATCAGTACCATTGAAAAGATATTTTCCATACATCGCTATTCAGAACATGATAAAGTCATTATAGCTGTTTACCGTTTAGAAGTTGAAGTAGACAAGTGGTGGACTCTAATTAATAATACAAGTCCCCAAGATGAAATTGAATCCATGGATTGGGACGAGTTCAAGAACTTGTTTTTCAGTATATACTTCCTTTGTATTCTTCAAAAAAAGATGGAAAATGAGTTCCTTGAGCTTAGGAAATAGGATTATGAATCTGTTGGTATATACAAAGAAAATTTTACATGGCTTTCGAGGTTTCCATATGGCTTTATCATCCAACCTAAAAGTAAGTTTATCGATTCTTCAGTGGCATAAAACCAAGTGTTCGAATGGTATTAGCTATAAGAGACTTCAGTAGCTATGAAGAAATTGTGCATTGTGTTATCAAGGTTGAAATTGAAGTTGGTTTTACATATCCATCTCATGGTTTGGGCAAGAAACAAAAAATGGAGTTCAAGGAGAACACTCAGAACAATGGTGAAAAAAGATGAATTTTTCTTTATTCTCAATGTGTGGAATGAAGAATGGTGGAGATTGTCTTAAAGGGACTAGAAAATGTTTTAAGTGTGTAAAAGAAGGTCATCGAGCAGTTGAGTGTCAAATTAATGGAAAAAGGGTTTCTAATGACGTGAATAAAGAAAAGACTGCAGAGAATGCACCACCAACACATCAATGCTTCAAGTGAAATGAAATGGGGAATTATGATAATCAATGCCCAAATCCAAGGGTAAATGATGATCGACATGAGCTTCCACTTAAGGAAAATGACAAAGGTAAGTCACATGCGATCACTATTGGAGATGTTGAATATGACAATGATGTGGTTGAATGATTAAGTGATTATGTAATTGGATTCCAAAATAATGTTGTATATAGTATAATGGAAAATTGGAATATTTATGTATTGGTCTATTTTGGCTTTCAATAATTTTATGGTACTGGTAACCATGGAAAGTGATTGAGATATTTTTGGAAAGAATATGATATGTGCATAATGAAGGGATAAAGATAAAATGAAATGTTTGACAGTATTCATGAGCTCATGACTAATATAAGGACAAAGTTATATCATGGATTGAGTATATAGATTATTTGGATTTTGGTATGTGGAAAGTGTTAACTTTTGATAGCATTGATGTTTTCACAAAGGTTCAATGGGTATTCATTTTTCAATATGATACATGATTAAGGAATTCACTTGTTTGGAATTTGACCAACAAGATATATATATCTTATGATATACGGATGATAAATGATTGTATTCAATGCTTGGCAGATGACCTTTAATGTAATCATTTTATTTATACTATGAGATTAGACAAAATTATTTTGGATAAACCTAATGATTGGAATCGATTAATTTAGACATCAGATGGTATTGTTTAAGGTTATAACTTTCTTTTATGTTTTATAAAAAGTAAAACCTGTAGGACGGGCGACAACATGTCGTGTCGGACAAGGTTGCTGGAATCGAACCCACAACCGAAGTACGACAGGCCTTCATCACCTACCACTGTCCTACATGAAGTCCTTTGTTAGTATAAAATAGATTTATTTTATTATGCGATATGATAGCCAAAGTATAAGTCCATTTTATCAACCATTAATCTCAGAATCGATGGACTTCTGTATATTTAATAAATTGTACTACACTTTTTGTGATAGAAATAGATAGAATGACCTATCATTCTATCGTATAATCTCCTAACACTTCACAGAAGACAAATTCAACTCCATTTCTTTATGATATGAATTGGAAATTGTTCGAGGCACGATCAACAGTGAGATGATACCGAAATGAAGTTAGTATTTATTCTAATTCAAATTCTTCAACTTTAGGGAAATGATCTTGAAAACAAAAAATTTTGTCCTAGTGATCTCATATCTGATGAATCAGATGGTACCTTAGATCAACACAAATTTATGGATTTGTGATTGTTGGCTTTTTCATAGCCATGTCCTTTACCACTCTTCATCAGAAGATTATGGTTATATTTCTCTTTCATATCCATATTTTCACCTTTGTTCTCCTGTGTGGAAACCCAGTGATTTGTTAATTAGGGTAATCATTACGTTTCATACATTAGTTTTTAAAGTCATGTATTTGTATTACTTTTTACGATGTGGGTTTTTATGAAAGAAACTTTCATGTAGTACACCATTTATAACCCCGACAAATTTCTAAGGTGAAATTCATTTTATGGGGGAATAAAATAACACCCTGAGATTTTATGAAAAATATTCATTTTAATATAATTGATGTCTTGTGTTGAATGTTACACCAAAGGGAGCTTTCACTACATGCATCCCTGACTTGGCTTGCATTACACACAATCGCGAACTTCCACGATAGTGTGTGTTGTACGCAATATCGAGTTTCACTAAAAAATGATATGTTATTAGAATATTATATAAATGAGCCGTTATGAATAGTAATAACCACTTCTTGAAAATTTTTAAATTTTATCTTTCAAAATGGGTTTTATTTTTGGATTCGGAATATCGAAATTAGCCTAGGGTGAATTTTTGGTATTTTTATGAAAACTTTTAATTTTTGATGAATTGTGAAAACACTAAGATACTATTTAAAAACCAACATTTTATTTAAATAATTATTTATTTATTTAAATTTATTTTAGGTGAAAATTGATACATAATACCTTTTTATGTTCAATGTAATTAATTCGTGTCATTTTATAATAATTTTAGATATAAAAAAATTATTGAATTTTCATCATATTTTACCCACCTCCAAGGAGAATTTCGAAATTCACAAAAAACATAATTTTAACGCTTCTGTGAGTGGAATTTCGAAAATCTGAGAGACACAGTTAATCGTAAGGACAAAAATGTAGTTCAATGAGATGAAAATAAATTTTGGTGAATAGTAACTTTTTACTTTTATTTACCACGGTTAAAAGTAAATAGGGTAATTAAGGGTAAAAATGGTATTATTATGACCCTAACACTTGTACTAATTCTATTAGATAAGTTAAATTCTACCAAAACAATACTTAGGAATAAAATATGACCATTTAGGTCCAAATGGATTAGATTAGAACATTTATTATTAATTTATTTAAAGAAGGGTTAAAATAGTTAAAATCAAAGTTTAATAACCAAATCATTTTTAATATAGGGTTATACATAAGATATATTTGACTATAAATATTCATTAGAAAGTAAAAAAAATTCTTACCAAAGGGTATATTATATATAATTTTTAGACATTAAATAGCTTAATTTATTTATGATAAAATGGTGATGTAGTAATTACCTAAATAATGAAATATTAAAATAATTAATGTTATAAATACCCAAATAAATGTAATTTGAGACTTTTTATGAATTACACTAATTTTATATGTTAATATGTCATGTCATTATTTAATTAATTAACTATTTTCGAACTAATAATGCTGTTATGATTTTCACAAAAATCCATTACCAAATAGTGTCAAAAAAGACATAAAATAGTTCTTAAAACTAATATTATATTATCAATTGTTATTATATTCCTAAAAATATAATTTTCATCAAAGATACTTATATCATGATATTTATATCATTAATGGACCATTTGGGGGGCTCATGTATGTATATGGTATGTTTATTAGCTATATAATAAAAAAATACAAAGGGTCATGGTAAATTTAAATTTAATTAACTAAGAGTTAAAACTAAAAGATAAGGTTAATTCAATGACCCAAACTTGTCTGAAATATATTGGCTTAGATTATTTAGAACTCACCCCATCCTAGATTCTAAATAAATCAATTTGGAGCTATTAATAACCGAATATAACCTTATTATAAAATAATATTTTATGTTTTTCCAAAGATGCACCACTCCTCCCTTATAAAAAGGGAACCCCTTCCCTATTCTCTTCACACCCTTTTGATCCTTGAAGCTTATCCAAACCCTGCCCATTTCACTTCTCCACTTCCCTAGAAACATTCTGGAGGATATGGTCTTCTCAAAAGACCAACACTACTTCCTTAAGAGGAATCATAAAAGAGGTGCGTCGAAGAAGAGGTAATCTCTTCTTCCGATTCTCTCAAGTTTCATTCTTCATCTACTTCTTGATCATTAATAATATAATTGAAAATTAATAACATATGTATTAATTATATACCAATATTTTATTAAAAATATTAAACATCCTTATTTCACCTTCTATCCATCCTATGGAAAATGAAATCACTGCGCGTGTGTACGTACAAAATATTTTCTCCATGCCGTGGTGTAATCTATTTTTGACCAGCACCATACATTGATGGGTATAATGGTGTACATAAATGACTATATATGATTATTTTAAAGTGATATTAATTCTGAAATATTATACATAAACTTCAATACAATTCCATGTTCATGGGATTAATATCATCGCTCGTGCGTACATACGGGCTGCCATATCCACGACGCGATTAAATTCTTTCATCATGTAACCATTCATGAATGATTATAAAGTATATATAATGATTAATAATGATTTATATGACATAATAATCAGACTGTATTTATGTATATATATATTTATGTCATCTACTTAATTCCATTCAATTCGATAAGGAAACGAAATCAGCGTTCATGCAAACGTACGACCTACTGTCTCCAAGATCAGTGTATTTCATTATATTTATCATTCTATAATATATATATGTATATTCTGAATATATATTATATATAAATCATGTTTTACATTATTTAATTATTTTAATCAGTATATAAGTAATAATATCATGAACAAAAATTCGAAACACGTACGATAAATGAAACGATGTTACCAAAAATGCTGTTTTAACATGGAATTTAAAAAGAACGATTAATATAAAGTAATAAGTAAACCATATATGATATCATACCAATTAATATGATTCTGTAATAAGTAAATGACATTATTTATATCATTATATAGGAGGTTATGATAGATACAAAGCATATCGTACGTAAGTTATTAGAAAACTTTTCCAATCTCATTTTATCTGATATTGTTTATTCGTAAGTATTTCACGTGTTTTATCAAAACCATTTTCAATATAAGATGGAATTATTTCATATGTGTATGATTCAAGTATAATGTATCTATGATTTCATATGTGTAAGTTTCAAGTATAATATATCTATGATTTATAGGGTTTCACTTTTCTTATGATGAAATGATATCCAATTTTTTATGGATTATGTTATGATGGGATGATGTTTTTGAAACCCATTTTATTCTTTGGGTAATGATGAATGATTTATGTTCATGTTGTGGAACATGTAAGAATGATTTCATAATGAGATAGGTGGGACCTATATCTCCATTTAATTCATTGAGTAAAGATTTATATCTAATGAGATAGACAGGGCTGGAACGGTAAGTTATTCTGGTTCAGTAATACAGGACTGGAAGAAGGAGTGAACTAGATTCAGAAAGGGACTTTGTCCACTAAGATAGTCTTGGCTGCAATGCCTTGGATACAATGGATATCATATCATGTGCTTAATGGATGCCACAATCACATGGTTTATTTTCATGCTATTTTATCATAATTAATGTTTCTTTATGATCTATTCCTTATGTACTGCCATGTTTTATGTGATTTCCCAAGATTTTGATATTTAATAATTATGTTCATGTTTTTAAGTTCAAATGTATATGATTTGTTTTATTTTATACATGCTTACCCTTACTGAGAATTTGAGCTCACCTTTTATAGGTTTTCTTTTCCCCAAGATTTAAAGAAAGATTTTATGTATGAAAACCAAAAGGGTAAGATCATTATAGGAGATGATGTAGATCTTTCACAACGTTTAGAAAATTATGTTCCGAGTTTCCAAAGACACTAACCTTTACTGTCCCTGTGTGTCTGTTTTTTTTACGTATTATGTATTCCGAAAAATTAATGTAATGACCATGTACGTCAAGATTTGGGTCTCTACCAGGATAGAAAGTCAATATTTTGGGAGGTACTTATTCTACTGTGGCATAGGGTTATTCGGAGAGACCAGTCCTACTGGGTGGATATGGACCAACCATTGATATGTCTCATTGAACACTCGGGTTATTTGGGGGCTAGATTTGGTCCTCTAGGAGTCTTCCTACGTATCCCGGTTATCTTGGAATAAAATCCCACATTTCTTGGATTATGGTGGGGATTATACCATAAAGGATTCACTATTTATGAGGGCATGGTTGGGTCTTGTCCAATGAAATGGATTCACCTTGATCTCATGCCTCCAAAGAAATAAATCATATCTTTTTTATAGTAGGATTTAGTACTCTCATTGTTCATTTTGAGATGGTGTATAGTTATATATTACGCATGGGAGATTCCCATTTAGACTTGGGATTTCAGAAATGAGTTCTATGAGTCGTATTTCATGTATGAATCGGGGTTCTCATAGTTTATTTGGAGAATGTGGATGGTTGGGGCCTACAGATGTGTGATGCCCATTTGAGTTCTTTCCATTTGACCTTCATCCTACATATCCAGTTTAGAGATGGAATCGGGGTTCTCATAATTCATTTAATAATGAGGCTTTTACCATCAATGGGGAATTTTGTGAATGAGTCATGTCTGGGAGTATTTTTGGAGATGATTCCATAGTGATATTGGGAAGAAATTCATATTGGTATGGACATTAAAGGGGAAATCCCTTAAGCTCAGTCCTTCAAATAAGCATCCTACATATCTCGATTTGAGAAGGAATCAAGGATTTCATTGATCAGTTGGATATTGAGTGAATGGTGTATCATCATGGTCCTCTAATCCATAATGAACCATTCTCGATGTGAGAAACAAGAGGATGTGAAATATTCATCAATGGCACACATTTTGTTCTATGTTGAGGGAAAAATAGAAGGACGATAGTGGAAGAGTGTGCATCTATGAGCCCAATGAGAGATGGAAAGGGTCTTTGATTTTATCATCACCTCATATGTGTTTAGTTTATGGTATTTTCATATCTAGTAAGTTATCTGGACACATCCCAAATTGAGACAAAGAGTGGATAATTTCCCACCACCCATAAAAAGGCAAGGGGAATATTTTTGGAGCATTTCCTTGAAATGAGTTATAGGAAAGAAGAGAACTATTTCTCCTCATCAAATGGAATGTAGGAATGATACATATGGCTTGCCACTATTTCTCATTTAATTAAAATGTGGGTGATTGCCATTGATCCATTGAACAAAGTGGATCACATTAGAATCCCAATGTTGCAATGCATGTATCCCTGAGAATGTAGACATAAGGAAGTCTTGTGGGACTGAACCATTGCTGGGACCTCTCTTACACCTCTATATACCTTGGGTATGTAGAAACATAAGGTCACGTTGATGCAACCAACGGTCTTCTCACATGGGTATGGTGGCTTTACAAGAGTATTTTTCCTAATTACAGTGGTTTATTTAATAGAGGGGGCATTTATGGCCTAAAAGGAATGGATGTTCATGATCTGACCCTGATGGTTAATTAAGCAAAGAAACATCATTTTGTGTACTATTGTTTTATATGGGATCAGGATTCATAGAATAGTGTATAACTGTGTAGGTTATGTGGTTTTATGTGTACCGAAGTGTTATGCATACCTGGTTGTAATCCAAATCATTCAATGGTGTTATGTTGTAACGTTCTAGATCCGGGTGCGGCCCAACGGTGTCCCAAACCCGATTAGTCACATGACCTGAAGAACATATACCCAATTGCTAATAGATACCAACATGAAGTGGGGGCCAAGGTTTGATATTTTGGAAACAATTCTCTCATTGGAATAGTATGCATATCATAACACATATAGAAAACAAAAGCGGAAGTAGTAATACATACAATGTAAACAATGGAAGACTGAATGTAAAAAAAATTACCCAAATATATATTGATGCATGGAATCTTTAACAATGAAAACAACCATACTATTCAAAATATTGGACAGGAAATATAGAAACCAATGTACAAATGAAATATGTTAACTCTATCAGCATTTCATGCCTCAGCATAGTTTCATCCGCTCCATATCCAACCGAAAACAATTACCTGATGAAGAAGGGTGATTGCCCCTATATATACCTGCCAATATGACATATTCTTGGTTCCAACACATGACTCAAATAGGGTGTGATATAAATACTAGTAAGAAACAACCCAAATAACTATTCATAACTATTATTGAATATTAATAGCTAGTGATATGAATAAATTAAACAATAAACTATGAAGTATTCAGAAGTAAACGATCCAACTATTTTAAAATACATTCATTTAAATTTTATCTATTATTTATTCCATTGAATCTGGTAAACCCGGGATCAAGAATAATCTCTATATCCCTTCGGTATTTTAACAATAGAGATGTCTCATTAGACAATATAAATATACAATTACGACTGAATTCATGCTTTTGCATTAGCTGGATAAATAAGTCACAAACATTCAATCATTCAGAATGACCTACAAGTAAAACTCTATAGAATAACCCGATTGATCAAACAATCCACTAATCAATTATAAACGTCCACATGGGCAAGCTCTCCGAGCCTAAACCACTAGGTAAGAACATTATACACTAAGGCTCTCGTGGTCCTTCATATATAAACAAGGAAACCCATAGTATTCCTATCAAAATTCACTCATTGTCCATTGAATAAACATGGAAAGCCCATAAATTTTCTTGGCCAAAGGACCTCACACTTCCTTAAAAATATGTATTAACCACTATTGTTTTCCTAGACAAACGTTATCAGGGTCTTTTATAAATACATGATGTATAACATTCATCAAAATAAAAACATGTTATTAAAACTATTACATTTCTCTAAAATTAATTTATCCATCCTTCATATAATTTCACATAACTAATCAGACTCTATCATAAGAAAATTAATGCATGGAATGCATGGTATTCCTCATAAGGAATATAGACCAAACATCCATGATGACTTGATCAATGGAAACAAACCCATGGGGTGTCCCATAATAAAGTTATCTAACAATAAACATATGAAAAAACACTTTATTAATCAACCAAGCCATAATAGGTAATAAACATGGTTTAATTCCAAATCAAACTATACCCCGTATGAGGGTATGCAACACTTTAATCATTTATAATCAACAAATAACCATGAAAGTCACATGATATCCTATTTAGATGTTGTATGATCTATATAATTTTTCTCCATCCCTTGAATCAGAGGATAATGAAATACATCAAAAAAAATTATAAAACACTCAACCCTTAATAACTCAATAGAGAGATGGAATCATGAAGGAAGGATCTAGTGGTTTTCATAACACACTGGTGGGACACCAATACACCTAAATGTGTCTCAATCGGAGGTCAGACTAATAATCAAGGGATCTTAGTCTGTCAGTATTTCCAAATGATCCTATAAAAAACACAGGGAGAATATTGTGTTTTCAGACCTGAGATGTGTCCCCCTTTTGATATATTAAATAAAAAAATTTATATGATGTGCTCTTCATAACTACCTTAACGTAACAGCCTCAACCAGGGCATGACCTATTTTTGTCTGGCAGCTCACTACATGGATGAGTAGTCAGATATAACATAGTCAAAACGTGGTACTATGTGGCTTCTGGGTACATAATATGTACATAGAATTATCCATCTTTTACTCATAAAATCCAATTTTCTTCTTTTTTCCTCAAAAACAAATTGAAATCAAGATATATTCCTATAACCGAGATCTAGGTTCCTAAAACCTTATACACATAATGATGTTAATCCACCCCCTTCCAAAGGTGGTGAGTAAGAATCTATGAAAAACCCCATAAACTATGATTTCACATCTCCATCCCTCTCCCATGTTTTTTCCTACACTAACTCGTGATTCCATAGAACCTGTACAGGAGGAACAGACAGCCAATGGCGAACAATTGTGTTGGGATCCAAAATTTGGACAGGGTTCTCATTGAAGGATTTTTCGACTTACAATTCAACCTCCTCAGGTTGAAAATAATGAGAGTTCTAAAACATAATGCATTAGCTGAGAAACATGAACGATTTAATGCCTAGTATGATGCCTCTTGTTAACTACATTAGATATGCAATTAACCAGACTCTCTATAAAAACTCAAATAGTTAGACATATCTCAGTGAAAGCTTACCTTCTATCACAATATTCATTTCTCCCAACCTCATTGTGACATGTAGGAAAACCTGATCTACGACCTCAAACTCTAGAGGCTGTCTCAATCCAATAGCATAATATTTCTTCCGAGACACTACAGTAGACATCCACATATGAATCAATCCACCTACTCAATGGCCTCTTGGATAGGATGAGGTCCCATCATATCTGACTCTCCTACCTCTAGTCAACATAGGGGTGTTCATAATTTCTTATCGTACAACACCCCATAAGGTTACATCTGAATAATTTTCTAAAAATTATTATTGTAGGAAAACATCACTAGGGGCATGTTTCACTCCCAAGAGACCCTAAAATCTAGGATGCAATATCTACAAATTTCCTCCAAATCCAAAATCTTATACAGCGAATTCTCATCACTCTGGGTATGCTAAGATGTACTATGATTTACATGTGTACCAAAATCCCTCATTAGTCCCTTCCAAACATGACAAGTAAATCTTTTGTCCTTGTTTGAAATGATAGTGTGGAACCCCCTACAAACGTAAAATCGCTAAAATGTACAACATCCCAACTTCTTCTGCATTGTAGGTCTCCTTGATCATCAAGAAGTGTCCATCCTTCATGTGAATGGTTATAAAAACTCAAATTGCGTCATTTACTTGATGTGACCTTGGAAAACCAATCAAAATATCTATCGCCACCTCATCACACTTCCACTAAAGAATGGGTAATATCTATAATATCCTTATCGGTCAGGGATTATCCACCTTCACTATAATGATATGGTGAATAACTCATAATATAACCACCTACATCCCTTTTCATGCATGGCCACCAATATTGACGATGTGGATCTCAATAAATCTCGGTGACACCAAGATGAACATACCATAATGATGCATGAAATTATAGAAACAGCTCCTCACATATTTCATCTGACACCCATACATATACATGAAAATGAAAACCTCCATACTTTTCCTACAATCCACCTTAGAGTAGGTTCCTCTACTGTAACACTCTCCTAGAAGACTATGATCTCAAAATCTGCAATCAGCCCCATTCGAACTAGTTCCAGTAGAGAATATGTATCCACAATAGATAAAGATTCATAATCTGACGTCTATTGTGAACTTAAAAATGAATCTATGGGAACATATACTTAAACATTCATGCACTGCAGGCCTCTTAAATAGCTTGTACCAGATTCCTCTGTCTCAATTCATCAGGAACTGTGTTGCATTTCACTGGTGTTTACTAAAGCTCAATGTCAAAAGACTGATGGTACTCAATCCCCCTTCACAATCTCAAATTCAAATCACATTGAGTAAATGATATACTTGAGGGGTTTTTTGGAATTTTTACAACACAAAATTATCTCCCAGTAAGTAATGATTCTAACATGGTAAATCACAAAAAACCTCATCCAACTCGAGGTCGTGTGTTGCAAAATTTCTCTCATGTGGCCTCAATTACCGTGACCCATACACAATGAATAATTCCCCCTACATAATCCCAAATCCCAGCTTGATACCTAATTTTTCATATTATATAGTGTATCTCTTTCTCCGTACCAGAAAAATAAGTATCGGTGCTAATGTCAATCTCACTTTCATAACCTGAAAGGATGAATTGCCAGAATTTTTTCACATGTACTTCAAACCATTCTTCGTCGGGCACGTCAGTGGCCCTACAATGATTGAATAGTCATGAATAATGATTCTATAGTAACCAGTATTACCCAATAAACTTCATAACTTAAATATTTTCCTCATCTACACTAAGAAAACTATAGCCCTCACATTCCCTATGTCAACTGATACTCCTATCTATGACATGACAGAACCCTTGATGTGGATCTCATCAATCCAAAAGTGGAATATTATGGTCATTAAATATAATATAATCTCATTATGTTTACACAATACTCTCTCATTATTTATGTAATGGTCTTGTTGAGTTGGATAGTACACCAACATATCATCTACAATGACTAGCACAAAATAATCCAAGTAAGGATTGAACACTCAGTTCATTAGAGACATTAAAAATATCGGCACATTAATGAGACTGAATGGCATAACCAACTATTCGTATAGAACATACCTTCTCTAGGTGACCATAAGAGGTATATATGATTGTTTAATGCACCACTTATATTAACCTAATGTCATGTAAATAATTTTGAACAAGATTACTCATCAAATATGATCAAAGAAATCATCAATTAATGGAACGCGATATCGTTTCTTGACGGTCAATTGGTTTTTCATTTTCTAATCCACACAATTTTTGAGGGTAAAATATGATATCATTGTAAATGTGAAGTTGAACCATAATGAGATGTACTGGGTTAGATTGAATCCTTTTCCTGAAACTCATCTAAAAGTTTCTTGAGCTGTAGTTACTCGGGTGTAGCCATCATATAAGGAGGAATGGATACCAGTGCCACTCCTAGATCAAGATAAAAAGAGAAATATACCTCTACTTCCAAGGGTATACATAAAAAGTAGACTATAAAACATCCCTAAAATGTTACACTACTGAAAGAAACTACATTTTTGATGTCCCCTGGTCATCTAGATATAAAATAGAAACATGAACTAGAATCTAACATATCCCATGATTCTTGGGTCCTGCTCTTCTCACCTAGAGATCCCATTCACACTTTTGATGAAGTGATCCACTGTTTGGTGAAGTGAAGCTCACGCTATGATGATAGTAGTAAATAAAGTCATTAATGTAGACCAACCATCCCATTCCAACAATGTCATCATAGCCTGTCATATCTATGAAAAATAGATCTCCTAAGAAGTTACACCCACTATACCCTATAGTTAAACCTTTGAACTAACATAGAGTAGTTATATTTAACATCATAATATTGTCTAGAATCATGAAAATTTGTGAAATAAAGACACATTTCCCAAGGATATTCACAACAAGGAAAGATATAAAACTATGGGAATACCCTATATCAAAAAGAGAAGAATATAAAACTATGGAAACTGGAATTTTACCTCTAAAAGAAAAAGGTAAAACATCATCATCATGATAATTATGCTCCATTTAAATAGTATGACCTATACCATAGACATGCATCCATTCCAGGCTACCCTATGATTATCCGCCCTACCATCGTTGAACACTTATCGTCTACATACCATGCCCAATACCTCCTCATTGTCCTGAACGGCCCGAAAACACTAGTACCCATTATAATGAGGAACTGGGGGCCCTAATATTATATGTAGAGTAGTAACAGATCCCCTATCACAATATTTTAATCAGAATATCCTTAAAAACATTTAAATCGCTGAATATTCCACATGATTGACACTCGACTTCATCTCTTGAGCGCTCCGGTCTCAAGTTACCATTCTTCCCTCACGGGTGGATCTTCACCTAACATCTGGATGATACATCCTTACTACATTAAAAACAAAAAATTGGCTCCCAATGATGCTTCATACTTTTAGTTAAAGGTGTACCAGCACTAGATGCTGAACTGCCCTGGCTCTCAACTCAATACTCCCTCAGAATATACTCATTAATCATTTATTGGGTTACTATTTCCATCACTGATATCAACCTAAAAACATTAACCTGTGATTATTTGTCATAACTCATACCATACACAAATATCCTAGTCGGTGATAACTTGTAACCTCCCGAAATAGGTGTAATACACATATGATCTGTAATTTTATATGGGCAATCCATCCCTAAAAGAGCACCCTACTCCAAATATATGATCTCCTGATCTCAGTCGTCACTCAATATCGTGGTGTAGAATTCATCAATGAAGGTCCTCTGAAACTCTTCTTAAGCCATATCCCGATGAGTTATCAACTATGAAACAACATCCCACTATCTCTTGGTGGAATTATGTATCATGTGTGTTGTGAGAATCACCCTCCTCTCAAGATGAATATCATGATGCTCAATGATTTAAATCATGACCTCCAACCATGATTAGGAATCATTTGGTCCTCCATCATTGGAAATAGTTGGAGGATTTTGCATCTAGAATACTAGTGTCAACCCCTTCCATAGTTTGAGTAGGATGTGGTGCCCCCTAAAATGTTGGAATCATCCTCATAAAGCCTTCATGGAACTACACATGAGCACTTTCATCCTATATAATAGCTAGTTCCAAGAAGGACATAGTGGTGGCATCTATTGTTATTCCTTGATATACCATTTTCGGTGTATGATAATCACCATGTACATGATTTAAATCTACAGGAAATTGTGGTGGCATGACTCTTCACGATCAAGCACACACCACTGTATGATATTAACGAAAACAGAAACTCAAAAGTGAAGGAATTTAATAGGCGATGGAAAGAATAAATTTTTTTTATTAGAGGGTTTTACGGCATGTAGAAACATAATGTGACATGTTCCATTGATTCATAACATGGGTGTGTTCCCCTGATAATGTTGTCGTGTAACAACCCGGAAACACAGTGTGTTCTTACTTACACACAATATGTACCTAAATTTTCCCACCTCCCCTGGTTCTTCTACATGTCCAAAACAAAACAGTTCTACAAGTGTAACACTACACTGGGTTCAAAATCTAGACACAACATCTAAAAAAATTATATCCACCTGTGACGTTAGTCATAAGGTCAGATACATGGTCAACTTATGCAAAGTGCGTATCCCTAATACACATCATGTTCTAAAAAAGATTACAAACCCCATATCTCGGCTCACATAGTCATTCACATAGTCAAAAAATTCAGACTGTTGACATATGTTACATGGTGGGTACATATGAAAATTCATTTCATCACAAATAGATGAACACATGGCGTGTGTTCATAACATCACATGCTGTGTTTTTTGGGGTATTTCGTATAGTAAGCTTAAAAAATTATACAAAACCCCAAAATCAAAATATTTTTGAAATTAGTGCCATTTTTTGATATGTTAGGGATCATACACATTGTTAATCCATGTTTGGAATCCTTATTTGTATCATATCATAACAGAATTCAATTGAAGATTATACATGATACACCATATTCAGATCTAAGAGGGGAAATAACAACATAGGGACCAAAGCATGTCATTCCTCTGAATGAAACAATAAACATACCAATAACCTTTCTAAATAGTAGGTATTTCTATAATGGCATCTATCAAAACTCAATATATATCTAACACAACATTTATCATAGTAGCAAGAAATCGATAATTCTCTCTAAATGTCATGGAAAGAATTAGGAACATGTGATATATTGTTAGTCCCTATATGATGCAGAACATAGAATACCCAATCCCATCGGGTAACAATATAAATATAACCATAATGATATAAATCATAACAACACAAATAAATTAATCACCAATCGGTGAAATCAAATCAACTATAAAGATTGAAAAACCATAAAAAATACAATATTTGAGGTAACATGGATTTTCCCTATAAAAGGGTTAGCTACTCCTGATCACTTATTATTACCAAAAAACTACACATTAATATCCTAGTTAATTGGATCCAAATATAAATGAAAATATGGAAATAATTTCCTCTGATACCACTTTTTAACATCTTGGATCCTGGTGCCGCCCAAAGGTGCTCCGAACCCAGTTGGTCACATGATCTCAAGCACATTTCCCCAAATTCAAGAGTTTATTGACTAGTAGTGAGGCCCAATGCGTGATATTAGGGAATCTATTTCCTCATTTGAAAAATATAAATAGAGTAACATTGTTATTAAAAAAATTAGAAGTTGCAATACCACAAATGTAAATAATGGAAAAATGTATGTAAATCCAACAGAAGAAACAATACAAATAGACATATATATAAGTTTCTTGGAATATGTAACTAAGATAATTTTGAAAACAACTCATAATAATTGATAAGTCCTAGAGAATCCAAATTACAAAATTAAAATGTAAACTCCAACATCATCACAAGACTCAGCTTGCTCCCATGTGCTCCAGCTCCAACCACAATCACGTACCTGATGATGAAGGATGATCACCCCTATATATATATATCTGCAATCATTTAACCTATCTAGGTATATATTAAGACTTAAAATGGATGTGAGAAAAATCCCATTAGGCAACCACCATATGATATGATCATTACTATATTGAATATATTCAGATGGTAATATGAATAAATGATGTGATAAAATTGGAAGTACCCATAAGTAAACAATCTTACTGTTTTCAATTACATTAATCTACATTTTATCAATTATTCATTCCATTAAATCAATATACTCCATGATCTATCATAATCCCTCTATACCCCATTTATGGTAACAAAACATATGTATCAGAATACCATCTAAATAGTCTAGTAATAATGAATCCATGTTTATGCTTCAGCTTCACAGACACATCACAAACATTCAATCTATCATAAAGACCCTTTAAGAAAGCTCTCATAGTCTAAACCCTTTTTTGAAAAATTACATTAATCAATTATAAACATCCACATGGGAAATATATCATAGCCTAACCACATTGTTAAAACATTATACACCAACACACTCATAGTCTACTATAAATTAATAAGGAAAACACCACTGTTTTCTAGGATAAAGGATGTATTAGTCCTTTTAAAATACCTAGAATCCCCTAATAATTTATTAGCCTCAGGATCTCATAGTCCTCTAAAAATTCATTGAATCCCCCACAACATTCATGGCCAAAGGCTCTCATAGTCCTTCAGAAAAACATGGAATATAACATTCATCAATATCATCACATGTAATTCGATCATTTACATGGATCAACCATTAATAAATTTCTCACACATGGTATTACATATAATCAGTCAGAATACATCCAAAACAATTCAAGGCATGGAATAAAGGTCATCCTCAACGGAAACATAGACCAAATGTTCATAAACATTTAATCAAGGGAAACCCACTAATGGGGTGTCCCATAATCAAGTTTTCTAACCTTAAACATAAGAAACATCCCTCAATCAATCAACCAAACCATAAAAGGTAATTAAATATGATTTAGTAAAAATAATACAATACCTATAATGTGGGTATAAGGAATATTTGACATATATATAACATGGAAACCAATAAAAGTCACTAGATCACCTACCTTGATGTCGTATGATCGATATATATCAATGTTGTCCCATGAATTGTCCTAGAATGTCTTACATATACAAAACGGTCAAAAAATTCACATCCCTTGATAACTCAATCGGGATACGGAATCAGAAATGAAGGCTCTGGTGGTTTTTATTACTCATCGGTGGTATTCCAATGCACATAATGGTGTCTCAATTGGATATCGAATGGAGAATTGGTGCTTTTGATTTCGTCTGTCGCTCTAGTGTGCTCCTATAAAAGTCATGTGGAGAAGAAGGAGTTTCCAAACAGAAGACGCAACCCCTCCTAATATATCAAATAAAATGAAAAGTACCCAGCATGTTCTTCAAAAATACACATCTTCTAATTGCCTCAAATGCCCACTAACATAAAATTTTCTACCTTATCAACACATGGAGAAGTACTTGGCTGTTACACGGTTAGTACATGGCTATATGAGGCTAGTGGGTCCATGGTGTGTACATTTAAGTAAAATACATGCACTTAGAATGTCCATTTTTCACCCTTTTTCCTAAAATCCCCAAAACTAAATATCCATAAATATAATAAAGATCTTGGTTCATACATATACTATTTTAGGCTCAATCTATATAACATGGTTCTATGTGGTAAACAGTCTTGTCAGTACAGCGATTCATTACATGGTTTTCAAGACTGATTGAAGGGCACTGCACATGTAGTTAATAAGGCATTCTTCTGTGAAGGGAATGTGGTTTTTTGTTCAACTATTAGGCTCACAACTATTTATTATTATTGATTTTCATTCTTTTTTTGTTTTTTCATGGGTTTATACCTATTAGAAGCAGTTCGCAGTTCCATACTTCATCGATCATTTTCATTATGTTTTTTAGGTTTGTATACTCTAGGATCATTGAAAATCTCCTCCATTTTTCAGTCCCCCTTATGGTCCCTTTTATAGAATGATTGGGAAGATATATTTTTGGGAACATAAAATATTTTGGGGAATCCCGTGGAGGGATAAATTAACCCACAAAATACAAGGTCAATTGAGGTTTGTGATGTTATTGTTCTCAACTATAGAAATCACACACTAAAGTATGGGGACAAAGTGGATCATGATGATCTACCAGCCCCACCTAGTCTGTGAACTTCTCAGTTTAATGGATAGAATGTTGGGACTTACTTATCCATCGTTTTTATTACCATAATCATGGTTTTCAACACCATGATTCACTATTTTCATCTCATATACGAAAAACTACATTATTTATCCAACACATGATGGAACAATATTTTTTAGGCTTCCCACATAACGATTTGTTCACAACATGCACATTTGGATGACCTTTTCTGGTTACCAGTACATGGACCAAATGAGGTCCTTTTCATAAATTTAATTCTTCAAACATTCTCACAATTTTTATCCCCACATGAATCTCTTTCTTTTATCAAATTTGAATTACTATTTTCTTTCTATATATAGGTTTCTCAGGGCACCATATACATTATAAATGATGTATAATACAATTTATTTCATAGTAAACAAATTATATATTATACAATGGTTGTGCCTTGATAGTTCTCCACCACATTGTTTGATTATGATGTTATTAAAAAGATTTATATTGGAAGCTGACCTTATTATTTTTCCAAATTTATGTTTTATATATGTGTTCTTTGATGAAAAATTTAGAAGATACCAAGATATTTTACCTATTTGTACCATGAGTTTATAATGTTTCATTTGATCATGATTGATATCACATGGCACATGATTAGTGATACTTATGAATCATTACATTAGTAAATCATTTTTCATTTATTTAGATTTATGATTTATGTATTCATGGGTATGTGTTATATTATTGTTTTTTATGCACATTGTTTATGTCATCAAACCCTTATACTTTCTTCATACTCACTGATGACATTCAAATGATATTTATTTTTTTAGAAAAACTATGGATTTGTGATCACTCTTCTTTTGAATAATTTTCAATAGGATATCATGTATTATGTTGAATTTATTATGTCCTCAATGGTTTCATATGGATGATGATGATGACCTGATATTTAATATTAAAATATTGGTATATTTGGATAAATAATCTAGTAAATTAATTGGTTATGTTTATGTAAGTGTGTTTCCTAATAATGTAAAACTCAAAACCAAAAAGATTCATGAGAATATATGTGACAAAATATTTTCCTTATATATTGTTTTTTTATGGAAATATTGGGTCACCAATATCAATATCAATGAATAAAATGATTATTTTGAGATTTTGGAACTGAATATGGTATTATGATTTATGTGTTGTAATAAATTCAGTATAAAATATTATTTCTTACGTCTTAATGAATGGGTATTTACAGAAATGAAAATGATCACCTATAAAAATAAGCCTCAGATACCCACCAAAAATGAAACATTTTTTTCATTTTAATCATAAATAAATAATAATTTTTCCTTGAAAACATTCTGTCACATTGGAAGACCATTTGGTATTATGATGTAGTGCCAAAAAATATAATTCATGTAGGCCATTTATGAGATGATTAATGTATCTAGTGTTATTAGTATCTTCCCTCTAATCATTTTAATTTATATTTTACATCAATCACATTACTATTCTGATTTATCAATTAAATAAAGTTTTTATTCAATTTGTTATTCTATAAATGTTATATTATAATTTTTTAATAATAAATAATTATTAATTCATTCATTATAAAACATGGATGATTGGATGATTGTACTATCTACATAAATAATGATATAATATTAAATAATGAATAATTATTAAAACATAAACAGTATAAATATTTTTAATAAATATTTATATAATTTTATTCAAAATAATATAAATTTTTTATATAAATTTTTTTTAAATTAAAAAATATATATATTCATTTTATTGAATAAAAATTATCACAAAGGTTAATTTACTATTACTTTATGAAATTTCATCATAACAAACATAAATTGACCATTATTATTCTAAAACATTTATAACCCACTAATATATCCTCTATTAAAATTGGTTTTGTGATGAACACATGTTAATGGATTGAAGACATGAACCTCATTACCTATGAAATATATAATGAAGATAAAAATAAACCCCCAAATATTATTCTTAAAAAATTTTAATAATAAATATTTAATAATTAGTTATAAATGAATAATATAAATTAAAAGTCAAATAAAAAAATTTATATATAGAAAAACCATGAATTTTTTTAAATGAGGTTAGAGTGTGTTCTATAAAGAGAGAATGTAATGTTTTTGTTTTTATTAACGCAATCTCATTTGGTTTATTTAGGAACATTATTTTAATGAAAATTTTATATTTTGGTAACATTATATTATTTTATTCAATTATATTTTGGTTTCAATAATTTATATGATTATTGATATTTCATTATCATTATATACTTGTATTTTTAATCTAACATTGTAAAATATCACATTGTAATCAAAATTAACCCAATTTCCCTTTTTCAGTCGTTTTTAATATTAACAACCTATTTTCTTTTATATAGATTATATAATGCCTATTTAAAATATTTTAACATTATAATATTTTAATTAATCATATTAAATGTTCCATTTTGTGTTCAATATTTGATATTTAATTTCAATATTCAATAGCAAAGGCATACAAATTATTCATGACATTGTATTTTTTTCCTCAATTCAAATTTTCTTTTCATGGACCATGATCTTTTAAGATTGATATATTATTCAGTTGTATTTATCAAATTGAATATTCCATTCTCCTATAGGAAATAATGTTTTTTAGAGAAAATCCCAATTTATTTGTTTCATTATACATAAAAATATAACTTTGTCAATAATAGTACACATCCTTTTATTATATCGTTCTACCCCATGCACATGCTCCATATTATATAAAAATTATTTATTTTAATATTTTTTCCGCTAAATTTATATTGTTATATGATTCTTTTATATATATGCTAATATATAATCTGTAGGAAACAATATTTTTCATTTATTGTGTTTGGATTCGTTGAAAAAATATCTTAATATGTATTTTTCCATTTCTATATGTTTCGTATATTATCCTTAAAATTTATTTTTAATTATATTTATTTTATTTCATTATAATATTTTTATGAATAAAATTTAAAATATATATATATTTTAAAAAACGTTCATCATATTACCTCATTAATATATATCATTAAATTTTAATATAAATATTTTATTACATCAATGTTATAAAATATATATTAAAATATTTTTGATTATATCACATCCATTTTCTACAATGTGTAAAAATTTATATCAACCATAGATTTGAATTTAATTATTAAATATCTAAATTTTTTTTATTATTTAGTTCATTTATTCAATTTTTTTCCTTATCATCAAATAAAAATTTGAATTTTACCTCATGTGATACAATTTTAAAATGTGATATTTCCCATATTATTTCTGTGAGTTTGTTCATGATATTATAAATGATTGATCTGATGTGGTCTATATATGTATGAATTTTATTAATGTGATGAGAGGGTCTTATATAAACTTATATTTCCTTGGGTAATATTTTATATGTCATTAGGTTATTATCGGATGTGAGATTCTCAGTCCACTATGGGATGCATGTAATGATGTGTGATCATATATATTATAGTATATAGGTTTTGAAACTAGATCAAATTTTTTATGATTGTCTTGGTAACTAACATTTACATTTGATAATTTATCGACGAATTTTTTAACACATTTCATTCATATTATTAATGGAGATGAATTATTATCATGTCATTCTAAATTCTAATGCCTTAGAAAATGTATACATTCCAGTTATTATTCATGTGGTAACATTTTCTAATTTTTTAATATATGTTATTATATCATGTCTTATTGACTAGTCTTATGAAAAAATATTTATTTAGTTATCTGTTTCATTAATGTTCATGTATTGTCACATTCCTATGATCTAAATAATTATGAACCATTAAAAATATTATCCATTGAAGGGCATTTGAGATCATTCTTTTGTATTATCATATCCCCATGAATATATATTAAATAATTCATATATGTGAAATTAATGTAGAATTATTTTTTAAGAGATGTTAAAGTAATAAGGTGTAATAAGATTATTGTGTAGTTATTCAATAATGTGACATAATCATTTGGTTTTGGTGTTTTTTTCTATTTTGGATATTTAATTTTTAGGGGAATTATTTAATATATATGTATTTTATTATTGTTTCATCTGAAATAAATTTTCTATAAAAATGATATATTGGTCGATCCATTAAATTTTAGGGTACTGATATCATGGAAATCATTGAAAAATAAAATTATGTTTTATATATTTCAAGGGATAACAATTTATTATTGGATATTTTTTGCTATTATTAATATAATTCCTCATCAATGATTTCTTTTATCCAAAAACAGAAACCATTTGTTAGTACACCAGAATACCAAAATTCATTTTTGGAGTAGATGGGATGGATGAAAAAGACACATATCCTTTTATTATTAGAAGTTTCTAATCGGTATACCATTTACTATAATGCATCATGGGCTAAAAAGTATAGAGTGTTTATAATGGATTATGAGGTCATTACATATTTCACATTCCTATGGAGTGTGTATAAAGTAATTTGATAACATAAGACCAAGAGTATTCTATTGTTATCTATGCCCAAAAACCATAGTTTCCCATCACAATTATATAAAATATTTAGGGGTATAATGATCAATAGTGATTGAATATAATCATCCAATAACATAATCTAAATTAGAGTAAATTTCAATATATTTTCTATTTTCATGTAATTTTTATGTAGAAATATTACAACATACGGAATGGAAATTTTTTAATCCATATGTTGTGTCTTAATATTCATAAGTATGTTGTTGATTAATCATAAATTTAATGAAAATTTTGTGTTTTCTGGTTTAAATGATTTTGAATTTTCTGTGTTCAGTGATATGATAATTTTATCATGTGCTTTATCTAGATTTTCCTTACCAAATATGGTAATGGAAGACCAATTTGAAAAATCATTCTCTGTTTCCTAGTGTAATTTCCAAATTAGTGTGGAGGACATAAATGGATAGATAAGAGATCCAAATTTGGAATTGTAATTTCAATATAAATTTTTTATTGAATCCATGATTATAGTAGTCCTTTTTAAGAATTTAACCATTCAAATTAGGCAGTTCATCCTTATTCAATTATGATTTATATGTATTTACAATGCCACATATTTTATATTTAGAGACCAAAACATGAAGTACATGGAAAATAAATTAATTTTGTGGAATAATTAATACAAAATAAAAACTGACATCCAAGGACCATAATAGTTTACTGTCTTTGGAAACATGGAACATAAACTTCTAATCATGTTGAAAGATCTTCAACATCTCCCATAGAGATCTTCCCATTTTGTTTTCTTACCTAAAACATTTTTTTATATCATGGGGAAAAGAAAACATAAAAGGGTGATCTCAATGTCTCAGTAAGGGTAAACATTGAGAACATATAAATAATCCATAAACATTTGAACGTAAAAACATGAACATAATACATAAAAATCATGAGAAATTGCCTTAAACATGGTAGTTGTAAGGCACAATTCATAATAGAACATAAATCATGATAAAATCTCATTGGAATAAATTTTCTATTTGTGTAATACCATTATGCACATGATAATATTTCCATAGTAGTCATAGAGTTGCTACCAAGACATCAGAGTGGAAAAACGCCATTACCGAATCAGATTCACTTGCCGTTTCGGCCCTGTATTACTGAACTGGATTTTACATTCCATTTCAGCCATGTTTACCTCATGAGATATACATCATTACCCAATTCATTTGAGGAAGATATAGGTCCCACCTATCTATTATTTAAATATTTCTTACGTGTGCCACAAAACAATCATAAATCATTCATCTTAAACCGAATAATAAAATGGATTTCATAAAAATAATTCCATAATAACATAATTGATATAAAACAAATGGATATAATTTCGTCATAATAAAATTAAAACAATTTAAATAATAGAGATATTATACTTTAATCATAAATATACAAAATAATGTCATCTTAGATGGAAAATAGTTTTGATAAGACACTTGAAACGAATTCTTGAGGAAAATATCCTTTGTTCTTCAAAATCATTTTATTTTAACAAAGATCCAAACAATTTAAAAAAAGGATTTTATTGATAAATTATCCTTAAATCATTTGGAGGAAGATTCATTAAAATAAGGAGTTATGAAATCGTAAAAATTCGTTCATCCCGTATAAGTTAAAAAAACATTCCTCTCGTACTTTTGACAGAAAAGTCAAAAAGAACCTCGTATGGTGAACAAAAGAAGGATTCCATCTATACAATGTGGTAAAAGTAAAAAAAACGTAAAATGACTTTTAACGTAAATGGAATTAAATTAAATATTATATTAAAACATTTTGAGATCATATGGACATGGATGATAAACATAACCCCAATAAATACATAGGAATAAACATTCTCGGATAAGAATTAGATTGGAATAATTATCCCTCATCTTATGTCTAATTTATTTCGTATGTATATGAAACTCCTTTATAGTTGGTTTAAAAATTTTATTAACATATAACATAACCATAATAATATTTATTATATCATATATGATTCACTTATTACTTTATATTACCCGTTCTTTTGTAAATTCCAAGATAACGTAGTGTTTTGGGTAAAATCGTATCATTTATCGTACGTTTTTTGACATGTTGTTCTTGATATTATTACAAATATAATGATTTACTTAATTCCATAATGTAACACATTATTTAGATATAATATATATTCATATTATAAGTATATATGATAGATCAATAAATGGAATGAAATACACCCTTTATGGAGACGGTAGGCCCTACGTACGCATGAACACTATTTTGGATTCCTTATTGAATTTAATGTAATTAATTAAATGAAACATATATTTAAATAAATATAGTATCATTATTATTTAATATCTTTCATGATTATTTATTATACATACTTTATAATCATATTTTAATGGTTAATCATGGAAAATAAATCTCATCGTGTTCGTGGAGACGGTAGTCCGTACGTACGCACGAGCGATGATATCATTCATTTGATATTAAAATCATATATAATTATATGGTATATCATATATAATGACTCATAATAATTTTAAATTTATTATTTATTTCATTTTTACTCATTATTATACCCATCTAAATGATGAAATGTTGGAAACAAACTACACCACGACGTGGAGACGGTAAGCCGTACGTACGCACATGTGGTGACGTTTTCAATCATAGGATGGATAAAATAACTAAAATGGATGTAAAATAGTTATAATAACATCATAGTATATAAAATATACTAGATTTATTATTTTATAATGGAAACAACAAAAAATTAGGAAGTGGAAGATGGAAGGAATTTGAAATATGTTGTGAGATATTTACCTCTTCTTCGGGTTCTTCCTTATGATTTGATCAAAATGGATACCTAGGTTTGCTTTCTAACTAAATTAAGGCCTTCAGTATTAAGGGGGGATAGTTGAGAGGATATTTTGTCCGGGTTTGGCAGAGCCAAATGGCTTTGTAAGTGTAAATTAGACAGAAGGGTGAGTGCCCTTTTATAAGAGGGGTGAGGGGAACCATATGAAAAATGTAAAATATTAGTTTATAATCAATTAATATTCGGTTTATAATGGCTTTAAAGTGACTTATTTTGAGTCTAGGATCTGTATGATTCCAAATAATCTCCTCCAATAGGTTTTAGGAAACTTTATGTTACCATATTAAACTGATCCTTTAGATTTAACACTAAGTTAAATAATTTAACTATTACCGTGTCTTCTTGTATTCTTACACTATATTGGTAATAAAAATATTGTAAACTACTAATAGAACACCAATTGATTCATTAATGACATATATATTATTATATAAGTCTTTTTTATGATACTTCAAAATTTAGAACCATTTTAACAATTAATTATATAATATTTGTTTTAAAAAACATTTTAAGTCAATTTTGACGTTATTTGGTATTTTGTCCTCTGAATTCATAAAAACATTGTTACATAAAAATAATAATCTCACTAACCTTAATATGCTATATTAACCTATAAAATTAGTTTAAATTATAAAAAGTCTCACATTACATTTATTTGGGTATTTATAATATCAATTATGTTAATATTTCATTAATAAGGTAATTACAGCACCATCATTGTATCACAAATAAATTAAATCATTTAATGTCTAAAAAATATAAATAAAATACAACTATGTAGGAAATATTTTTAGCTTTCTAATGAATATTTATAGTCTTATATATCTTATGAATAACCCTATATTAAAAATGTATAACTTATTAAACATTGATTTTACTTCTTTTAGCTCTTCTTTGAATTAAATAATAATAAATGTCCTAATCTAATCCATGTTGACCTAAAGGGTAATATTTTATTGCTAAGGTAGATTATGGTCGAATTAAACTTATCTAATATAAATAGGACATGTGTTAGGGTAAAAATAATATCATTTTTACCCTTATTTACCATATTAAATTTTCACCGTGGTAAATAAAATTAAAAAATTACTATTCACAGAAAATTATTTTTATCTTATTGAACCAAATTTTACTCCTTGATATTTACTGTGTCTCTCAGATTTTTTAAATTCAACTCAGAGAAGCGGGAAAATTATCTTCAATGTAAATTTTAAATTTCTCTTAGGAGGAGGTTAAAAGACAGTGAAAAGTTCTACAAATTATTTATATATCTGAAATTATTATAAATTGACTCCAATTAATTACATTAAACATATATTGGTATTGTGTGTCTATTTTGACCAAAAATAAATTTAATTAATTTAAATAATTATTTAAATAAATATTTGTTTTTAAATAGTAACTTAGTGGTTTTCACTATTCCTCAAAAATTGAAAGTTAAAAAAAACAAAAAAATCACCCTAGGGTAATTTTGATATTCCGAATCCAAAAATGAAGTCCATTTTGAATGTCAAAATTTATAAAATTTAAAAATGTGGTTATTACTAATTATAAAGACTGGTTGATATAATATTTTATTAAAATATCTGTGTTTAAAGAAACTCAGTATTTCTTTCAACGCAAGCTATCAAGGAAGGTTACTCTTGCATGTAACACAAGATGAGAATAGTTTTGCATATACTAAAATCTAGTATTGTGTCGCATATAGTGCAAGATAATCATTGTGTAGTGTAAAACAGAAGACATCAATGAAACTAAAAATAATATTTCTCATAAAATCTCGGGGTGTTACATTCTACCCCCCTTAAAATGAATTTTGCCCTCGAAATTAGTCGGGGTTATATATGTTTTTATACTTGAAAGTTTCATTCATAGAAACCCAAATCGTAAAAAGGAATAATAAAACATTATTTTAAAACGTAGCATTAGATTCATAATGGATACCCAAAGTAACTCATCACTGGGTTTCCACATAGGAGAATATTGGGGAAAATATGGATATGGAAGATAAATATAACCATTATGTTCGGATAGAGAGTTGTAGAGAACATGGATATGAAAAAATAATACAATCACAAATCCATTTATTTGTGATGATCTAAGGTACCATCAGATTCATCAGATATGCGGGTACACTACAACAAAACTATGCATTCTCGGTGCCAACCTTTATCAGCGCTTTTTGAGAAGCACTGATAATGGGGGGTCTTTATCAGCGATTTTTTTTAAAAGTGCTGATAAAGGGTCTGCTTAAAAAAATCATTAAAAATATATATTAATATTTAAATATATAGATATAGTTATATAGTTATAAATATAATATATATTTTTTAAATATAATTTTAAATATATTTTAGATAAGTGTAAATATACAGTTACACTTAATAAATATGATATTTAGTGAAAATAGCTTATACAAAATTAAAAAATATATTTTTAATAAATAATTTTCTAATTATAATGGATTAATAGTCATCTAATCACAATTTGCAGACTAAAAATATAAAAAAATTAAAAAAGATCCAAAATATGTTGAAAACATTACTCGAACATCAAACGACCATAACTTTTGATCCGGGTGTCCGTTTGAGCTCTAAATAATATCAAATTGATTCCTACAATGATCTCTACGCGCCGATGACTTGGGCGAAGCCTTATTCGCAATTTTTTAGGCCAAAAAAGGCCCAGAAGGTCTCCAAAACTGAGTTTTTAGTTTAGATACCTCGATTTTTTTAACATTTTTCGGATTTTCAGCCACGTTTAAGGGGGTATTATTTCCTTTTTTGTGGGGACTGAATTTACTCTAATGTATTAAATTATATTTATATTATGTCTGTAAAATTTCTCTTTTTTTATAATCCATTGCTATTTATAATCAAATATATAACAATATATATATATTTTTGATATATTCACATATAAAAATTAATTTTTTAAATAAATAATTAAACATATTTACATATAAAATATATTAGCTTTATCTAAATAATAACTAATATCCATTTTATTTAAAATACCAATATATCAATATTTATATACAAATATATTAATCTAACTATATTTGAATCTATATAACGTGTGTGTGTCTATATATTAACAAACTAATATATATATTATATATATATTATAACATATTTATATGCATATATATTTATATATATAAATATGTATAATTACACTTATAGAAACACACACACACATATATGTGTGTCTGTGTTGTATATATGTATTCATTTATACACACACAAAACAATACATATTTTATAATTTTATTGAAATATAATCTTATAAATATATATTAATATAAGAATAAGTATATGGATAAAAAATATAGCTATATATAAATAAATAGATAGATATAACGTAATATTAATATACGAATATAGAAATAAATATATAAATATATAAATGTAATTATATATGTATATATATATTTATTAATAAAAATATATAAATTCATATTAATACAAGAATAAATATTTGTAAATATATAAATATATATATATATCACTAATTGAAGAACAAATCAAATTAGAATAGTGGAAAAGGCTTAGAGCGCATGGGGGGAGGTCTTGAGTTCAAAACCTGGCTGAGGCAGGTACGGATGCGCATGGGTGAATTTGGGGGGGGGGTATATAGAGCTATTAAAGGGGTCTACAATGCTCTGATAAAATGTGAGGATTGTGGGGGTGCTGATAAATGGGGGGAACTGCTACTAATAGCCTCCTCCGATTTATAGATTTTTTTATTTTTTTTTAATTTTTTTTAATTTTTATTAAAATTTGTTAACATTTATCTGCGTTAAAAAACCGCTAAAAAAGGGTCCATTTATCAGCGCTAAAAAAAGTGATGATAAAAGTATCATTTATCAGTGCTTTTTTAGAGCTGATAAAATCCCCTTTTCTCATCGTTTTTTTTGCATTGATAAAAGGGGCCTATATCAGTGCTTTGTGAAGCGCTGATAAAGGGACCCCCTATCTTCAGAAGCATTTATAGCTCTTTTTAGTGCTGTTAAAGGTGTTTTTTAGCACTGATAAAAGCTGTATTTGTAGTAGTGGTACTAGAAAAACGTTTTTTTTAAATATCATTTCCCTAATGTGGAAAATTTTGAATTAGAAGAAATACTTACATGATTTTGGTACAATCTCACCATTGGTCATTCTATGAACAATTTCCACTTCATATATTACTGAAATGAAGTTGAATTTGTCATTTGTGAAGTGTTAGCAGATCATGTGATAGAATGATCGGTCATTCCATCTATCTCAAACAAAATGTTATCATAAGTTATCAGATATACATAGGTCCATTTATATTGATATTAATCATATATGATTCCAAAAATGGACTTATACTTCACCTATCATATAGCTTAATAAAATAATACTAGTTTCTACTAACCATGGACTTACTATAGGGCAGAGGTAGGCAATAAAGGCCTGTCGCACGTCAATTGTTTGTTCGATTCTTGAAACCTTGTCTGACATGACGGGTTGTCGTCCATCGAGCAGGTTGTCCCTTTTTCTAAAACTACATTATTATAACATTATTGAAACAATAACAAAAAACAATTTCTACCCATAAACAATACTATCTTATGTCTAACGAAATTCTTTCCAATCAATAGGATTATCTGAAATACATTGGTCCAATATCATATTATAATGAAAACGATTTCTTGAAAGGTCACATAAAAAGCATGTGAATACAATCATTTATCTCCCATGTATCATATGATATATCTCTTTCATCATATTCCAAATATGTGAATACCTTAATCATGTATTATCTTGAAAAAATAATACCCATTGAACTTTAGTGAAACCATGAATGCAGTCAAAATTTAACTCTTTCCACATACCAAAATCCAAAAAATTCATTATAATCGAACCATGATGTCACTTTGTCATTATATCAGTCATGAGCTCATGACTACTATCGAACATTTCATTTTATAATTATCCCTTCATTATGTGCATGTCATCTATGTTCCAAAAATATTTCAATAACTTTCCATGGTTATCGGTACCATTAAATTATTGAAAACCACAATAGACCAATACATAAATATTCCAATATTCCACAAAACTGTATACAACATTATTATATAATACCATTACATAAACACTTAATCATACCACAACATCATTTTCATATTCGATATCACTAATAGTGATCACATGTGACTTCCCATTTCCATTCTCATTATGATCTTTCTCAGGTCGACCATCTTTAACCCTTGGATTAGGGCATTGATTAGTATAATTCCCCATTTCCATGCACTTGAAGCATTGAAGTGTTGGTGGAGCGTTCTTTATAGTCTTTTCTCTATTAATGTCATTAGAAAAAAATTTCCCATTAATTCGGCACTCATATGCCCGATGACCTTCTTTTCCACACATTAAACATTTTCTAGCACCTTTTAAACAACCTTTTGCTTTCTTCATTCCACACTTTGTTCGTAAAGAAACATTCATCTTCTTTTCACCATTGTTCTGAAATTTTTCCTTGAACTCCATCTTTCCTTTTTTGTCAAAACCATTAGATGGATATGTAACACCAAATTCTAGTTCTACCTTGATACACAACGCAAAATTTCTTCATTGCAACTGAAGTCTCTTATCACTAATTCCCTTTAAAGACTAGGTTTTAAGCCACTGAATAAAAGATCATCTTTACTTTCAGGTTGGATGATAAATCCAGATCCATACCATTGAAGCCTTGTAAAATTCGCCTCATATATACATTCAGATTCATCATCATTTTTCTTAAGCTCAAGGAAGTCAGTTTCCATCTTTGTTCAAAGAATACGAGGAAAGTACTAATTGAAAAATATGTTCTTGAACTCGTCTCATTCCATGGATTCACCTTCACGTTGGGGCCTTGTATTCATAATTAGAGTCCACCACTAGTCTGTTTCACCTTCTAAATGGTAAACATCCAGAATGAATTTTTCTTGTTCGGAACATCGATGTATGGAAAATATATTTTCAATGATAGTGATCCATTGTTCAGAAACATGTGGATCAGTTGACTCACTAAACGATGGTTGACATTGCCTGATGACGGAATCAAAATAAAATTGTTCCCTTCTATTCCCATTCGGTAGACCAAAATTATTCATATCTTGTGTATGTTAGGCAATAATATTTCTCACTCCATCTCCCATAACATAGTTTTGTTCAGGAGAACAATCTTTGCATTTCCCATTACATTGATCTGCACGGTTCCTTAGGGTTCCATCCATCATTTAGAACCAAAAAATAATTGTGTGAGAGGGAAAATCATGTTAGGAAAACAACATAATAATGGTGGAGTACCTTAAATATATAACATTTTATGTTTAATTCTATGATTTCTACCAAAATTCTAGGACTATAACGTATACTTGTACTTAACATTAGGGACATCCTTAGACAGACCTAAGAAATATCTATAGCGTTCCCACTAATGTTTTCGCATACTAGTTTCCAAAGGTTGACTAAACATTTCCTCTGATACAAACTATAGAGAACCAAACTTGATATATATGAACATTACAATACTTTTGTGGAATACTTAATACAAAAGTAAAACTGACATCCAAGGACCATAATAGTTTAGTGTCTCTGGAAACATGGAACATAATCTTTTAATAATGTTTAAAGATCATTATCATCTCCCATAATGATCTTACCCTTTTGTTTTCAGACATAATTCCTTTCTTTATATCCTAGGGAAAAGAAAACATAAAAAGGGTGAGCTCAAATTCTCATTAATGGTAATCATTGATAACATATAAACAATCCATAAACATTTGATCGTATAAACATGAACATAATACATCCAAATCTTGAGCAATGACATTAAAAATGGTAGTACATAAGCCATAGATATTAATGAACATAAATAATTACAAAATAGAAATGTAATAAAGCATTTATTTTTGGAAAATCATTATGCACATGATATTATTTCCACAGTATTCAAATCATTGCTTCCAAGACCATCACATTGGACAAATTCCATTACTGAATCGGGTTTACTTGTCGTTCCAGCCCTGTATTACTTAACCAGATTTTACTTGTCATTCTAGACATGTCCGTCTCATGAGATTTAAAGATTTAACCAATTAATTTTAGGGAGATATGGGTCACACCCATATAAAATTGAAATCATTCATAGGTGTGCCACAAAACAATCATAAATCATTCATCATAACCCAATGAATAAAAAGGGTTTCCTAAACATCATTCAAACATAACATAATACATATATAAAAATTGATATCATTTCATCATAATAAAAATCAAACCATGTATATAATAGATACATTATAACTGAAACATAAATATACATAATAATATCACCTTAGATGGAAAATAGTTATGATAAAACACTTGAAATGAATTCTTGAGAAAAATATCCTTTCTTCTTCAAAATCATTTTCTTTTCACAAAATTCTACACAATTTTAAAATAAAAATATTTTATTAAATTTAAACATGAAATAATGTAGAGGAATATTCATAAAAATAAGGCAGTATGTAACCGTAAAAATCCGTTCATGCCGTATATGTTAAAAAACATTTTTCTCGTACTTTTTTCAGAAAAGTAAAAAAGGACCACGTATGGTAAAAAAAGAATGATTCATTCCATACGATTTGGTAAAAGTCAAAAAAAGTTAAAAATGACTTTATACATACATGGATGAAATTTAAAAAATTTATGAAAATATTTTCAGAATATATGGACATGTATGATGAACATAACCCCAGTAAATACTTGCGAATAAACAATCTCGGATAAGAATGAGATTGGAATAATTATCTATTACCTTATGTCCAATTTCTTTCATATGTCTCTGTGAATCATGTATAGTGGATTTAAACATATTATTAACTTTTAAAAGAATTATAATAATATTTATGATATCATATATGGTTCACTTATGACATTATATTACCCGTTCTTTTGTAAATTTCATGTTAAAACAACATTTTTGGGTAAAATCGGTTCATTTATCATAAATTTTCGACTTGTTATTCATGATATTATTACATATATCCTGATTTGAATAATTATATAATGTAATCCATGATTAATATATAATATATATTCATCATGTAAATATATATGACAGATTGATAAACAGAATGAAATACACCAATAATGGAGACGATAGGCCGTATGTACTAATGAACACTGCTGTCGTTTCCTTATTGAATTGAATGGAATTATGTAAATTTAGAAATATATGTACATAAATAAAGTATCATTATGATTTTAATATATTTAATTATTATTTATTATATATATTATATAATCATATTTGAATTGTTAGTCATTGAAAATGAATCTCATCATGTTTGTGGAGACGGTAGTCCGTACGTACGCACGAGCGATTATATCATTATTTTGATATTAAAATCATATATAATTGGATGGTATATCATATATAAAGAATAACTATTGTGTTATATTTATTATTTTTATAATTTATACACATTATTATACCCATCCAAATGGTGAAATTTTTGAATAACAAATTACACCATGACGTGGAGACGGTAAGTTGTACATACAAATGTGTGGTGACTTATTCATTCAAAGGATGGATAAAATCCTAATATGGTTGAAACATATTTGTAATAACATCATAATATATTGATGATACTTGTGTTATTATTTTAGAATGGAAACAACAAATAAGGAGGATGTGGAAGAGGAAAGGAACATGAAATTGGTGGTGAGATATTTACCACTTCTTTGTGTTCTTCATTTTGATTTGATCAAAAGGTATCTTTAAGTTGTATTTCTGACTAATGGAAGGCCTCTAGAATGAAGGTAGGACAGTGGAGTGGGTATTTTCTCTAGGTTTTTCCAAACCAAATGGATTTGGTAGAGTGAATTAGAGAGAAGTTTTAGTGTCCTTTTAAAAAGTGGTGAGGGGATCCTTAAGAAAAACATAAAATATTATTTTATAATAAATTAATAATCGGTTTATAATGGATCCAAGGCGACTTATTTCAGGGCTAGGGATGGAATGGGTCTAAATACTCTCAACCAATAGTTTTTAGACAACTTCATATTAACATTTTAACCTTATCATTTGGATTTAACACTATGTTAAATAATTTATCTTTTACCATGTCGTCAAGTATTCATACACTATATGATTAATAAACGTTCTATAAACTACCAATCGAACCCCAATTTGTTCATTAGTGTCATATATATTATTATATAAGTCTTTTTAAATATCTTTAGATTATTAAGACCATTATATCAATTAATAATATAATATTTGTTTAAAAAACTCTTTCATTTCAATTTTGACACTATTTGGTATTTTGTTTTCTGTAAATTCATAAAAGTATTATTACATCGATATAAATTCATCTAAAAAACCCTAATATGTTATATAAACCTTATAAAATGTTTTAATTCATAAAAAGTATCAAATTAAATTTATTTGGGTATTTATAATATCAATTATTTTAATATTTCATTAATTAGGTAATTACTGCATCATCATTATGTCATAAATAAATTAAATAATATAATTTATAAAAATTATAAATAAAATACCATTATGAAGGAAATAGTTTTATTTTTATAATTAATTTTTATAGTCTAATTTATCTTTTTTATAACCATATATTAAAAAAAATTACTTATTAAACATTGATTTTAATTTCAGAAGTCTTCTTTAAATTAAATAATAATAAATATCCTAATATAATCCATGTAGACCTAATATGTAATATTTTATTAATAATGTTGTTTTTGGTCAAATTAATCTTATCCAATAGAATTAGGACATGTTTTATGGTAAAAATAATATCATTTTTACACATAATTACCCTATTTACTTTTAACCGTTGTAAATAAAAGTAAAAGGTTACTATTCACCAAAATTTATTTTTATCTTATTGAACCCCATTTTACTCTTTCATATTAAAAATGCCTCTTGGATTTTCAAAATTCATCTCAAAAAAGCGATATTATTATGTTTTATACAAATTTGAAAATTCTTCTTGGGGGTGGGTAAAACACGGTGAAAGGTTCTATAAAATTTGTATATATCAAAAATTATTATAAATTGATTCCAATGAATTACATTTAACATATATAGGTATTATGTGTCTATTTTAACCTAAAATAAATTTAAATAAAATAAATAATTATTTAACAAAAATTTGGTTTTCAACTATAAATCAATTTTTTTCTCAATTCATAAAAAAATGAATGTTTTCAGAAAAACAACAAAAATTCACCCTAGGCTAATTTCGATATTCCAAATCCAAATAAAAATTCATTTTTGAATGATATAATTTATAAAATTTCAAATAATGGGTATTACTATTCATAACGAATAGTTTATATAATATTTTAATAACATATCATTGTTTAGAAAAACTTAGTATTGCATACATATCAAGCTATCGAGAAAGGTTTCTCCTGCGTGTAACACAAGACAAGAATAGTGTTCCATATTCTACAAACTAATATTGTGTTGTGTATAGTTCAAGGCAATATTGGTTTAGTTTACAACACATGAAATCAAAGAAATTAAAAATAATATTTCTCATTTAATATCGGGGTGTTATAGTAGTTGTGTATTATTATGGATTTCCAGCATACATCGAATAATGTATAACCTGTTAATAGTTACTGATCATTAATATTAGGCTATCTAAAATATTGGAATCATTACCTATTAAAATATTCATATAATAACATATATCCATTGATTTTGGGTTATATAGACCATTGAGAGGGGATATTCATTATAAAATTTATCCAGTCATAGATAGAATAAATAAATTATCTAACATCATATCAATTTTTAAGAATAATATGATATATTAATTGGAAAATATTATATTCTAAGTGTTTTTAATTATTTATAAGCTTTTAAAATTGAATTATATTAGTATTGATCATAAATTCACTTAAAATATTAATATATATTTGGAACATAAAAATGATACCCCATTAAATGTTATCATTATTTATCATATTATACTGAATAATATGAATGATATAATGATATAGATATTAGAAGTCATTATTGAATCATATTTTTTAAATCGTACCATTTAAATTGAGAGAGGGTGGCCACGATGTGTCAATAATTATCCATGTAATTCACCCAAAATGACACAATATATATTCTTAGGGTTGAGAAGTTATATAGTTGGAGAAATTCTAGGGCCCTAATTGTGGAGTTAAAATAAAATAATCAATTTTTATAGTTTGGGTTGTTTTGGGGTAATATTAGGAGTAGTGAAAGATATTTTGGTCCTAACATTATCTCTTTCTTGGTCTTCACATCCTTTTAGTCATAAAATAAATGATAAAATAATGGAGCTATTTATAGATTGTGATTTTTAATGGTAAATAGTATTTTTACCAAGAAAATGAATAGGTGATTTATAAATCATGTGAATTTTATATAGTGGGTTACATGGGAAACTTGCAAGGACCCCATGACTATTTATTTGGTCAAGGCATCCCATCAAACCCGTATTAAAATTTCAATTTAAATATTTTTTATCATTTTACCTCATTATTCCCCTCTATCATGGATATAGGAAAATAAAGGTATTTTTTCAATGGTATTCAGTAAATACATCCATTTAGAAAAATTTATCTTGGATCTTGTTCGGTCAGATGTCTAGATCTAAATTAACTATATAGGAATCCTCCTATATAATATCATTAATTACCCATCTTGGTGGAAACCATAACCATTTAGGGTTTGAGTTTTTTCTGTAAAACCCATTGTTTAATTGGGGGGTGAGGTTTTGGGATTTTGAAGTGCTTATATAGAGATTGGATGTCATGTTTGGTGGACTAGTTTTTTAGTATCACATCAGTTGATATTGGGGGATACTCTAGTAAAATAAATTATAATGAAATATAATTTCTATAGTGTGATTATTTGTTAATATTATTTTATATAATTGATGTTAAATATACTAAATAATATTTTGTTTTATGAAAAGTAATATTTTTGTAGGAATGATTTTTGGAAAACACAAATTGGTTACATTAAGGGAATTTCAGTTCCTTTTAGAAAATACTTGTTTGTTTTTAAATTATTAAAAATATTACATTTTTAATTTTTTTCTAAAATTTTGGATCGACCATTGTATGTTTTTTGTGTTTTGATGACTTTTTCATTAGGGGATATGAGTAAATCGTATAAACACTCAATTGGTGTGCGGAAATATTTAACTATATCATTGTTTGGTTTGAATGTAGTTATTACTCTCTTTATTATTTGATAACCAATATTGGTTTGTTACTCATAGACTAGGCCTCCCTAAGGCCAGGATATTTATTTTACTGTGTAAGTTAGATTTGGTTAAATTAGTTATATTTTATTGATTGGATCTGATAACTTTCAATCATTTTTATTGTTGTGTCATATATTTTATTTTCCTGTTTCATGAATCTATATTTAGGAATTTTGAGGAGATTTCTTATGATTGGGATTGTTATATAAATATAATATTGTCAATTTATGTTTTCATATATGTGTTGTGGATCTGGAGAATATGAGAACAATTAGTAGGTTTAGTTCTCACCCATTATTCACCAAATTTGGAAGATGTGTAGAATGTATAATATGCGACATGGGTAAGGAAAATGCATCCTTATATACATGTAGTTAATTGTGTCTATTGAATTTATTCAGTGGTAGTTGAGGATTCACATTTATGGGACAAATAATTTTGTTTTTATGGAGGATTGGAGGATCTGGAGGATGCACCATTTTGTGGGATACATTTTGGTGGGCCGATATGACCCAATTATTAGTTTTATCAAACTAATATTTTATTGGGATAACCAGTTATTTAGGATTAAAATAATTTATAAGTTTTTATGTGATCATGGTTGTATATTCTTATATTTTGTTATATTTTTTTGATATATTAATCATGATTGAGTAAACGAATTATATTGTAGTGGTCTACAAGAGGAGGTTGTAACACCACAATAATTTTGAGAAAAAACATTTCATTTGATAGTGTATGTGACATAAAAAGTTTATCATAATCTACCTAAAAATTAATTCAATGGATTTAATCACTATTATAGTTATTGATACATGCAACATTGATTCTAAACGAACTATAATATAGTATGTTTTTTTAACATTAAAATATAATTTATTAAATGGACTAAATTAAATAGTAAAATTATATTACATAAAAATGAATGATATAACGTCAATGTATATCAATTTATTGGGAGTAAAATCTGAAATTTTTGAATGAATATGAAATGTCTTCTAAAAAACCTTGCATTTCTGAAATGTTGTATTATCATTCTTTTCCCACATAATGTAAAATTATTTTTTCCAATTTGATAAAATTAATTATGAAAAACTATATTTAATATTAATATTTTTATTTAAATATCATAATATACAAATTCTTTTAGAATATTATTGGATTATTATTTTATGATGATTAATGAAAATTGTTTGTTTTTATTGAAAATTTATGATTAGTTGTGGAATAAAAATTTTTTATTTTGATTCAATTTTTTCAAAACAAAATTAATTATAAATATAATATAACAAATAGCATTTATTTAAATTTAATAACAATTAATTTTACTTGTGATATTAAAACATTATATTGCTTGAAGAATATTCTCCAATGAAACTATTTTTTTTGTTATACCTATGAGTTTAATTTTAAATAATTTTTTTCACCATGATAAATAAATATTTGGAAATTGTATTCTATTTTTATAATAATCATTATTAATATTAAATTTTATCAATAACCTGTTTTTTAACATAATTTATAGAAATAATCATAAACATGAATTACCGCTATTAAGGTTAACATGGGTTTACTAAGGGGAAAATTTAGGTAATTTTTAAATGGCCTAGAAAATTTTCCAAATTTTCCTTTAGGGAAATATAATTAAAACTTATCTTCCATGTTTTGAATAATAGAAATTATGGTGCCTTGTATAATGGGAAAAAATTGTGGGTGTCACTTCGTATTTTCAAAAATTCTAATTGTGTCTTCTCTACCACATATAAAATGCCCTAAACTATCCAGTCCAATCAACACTCCAGAATCCATTTTGATTGAGTTGGACCAAAAAAAATATTATCATTACATCCCTACGCACATAATAAAACCTTTTTTATCACAAATAGAGTCTTTGATGTTTTTTAATATAATCCTATTGAGGTTTTCAAAGAACATGTAATCTGAAAAACCATGTTTTTTCATTTTATTTGTCATTATAACTCGTTAAAATATTACCCTAATATTATGTCAATATATTAAAACAGTTTCATTTATAGTGATATTTTATTATGTTTTTCAAATAAATTATATCCATTGGTTTTTATATTATATTTTAAAAGAAATTTTCAATTGATTGTATAATGGATTACCCACATGTGAACTGATGTAATTCATTTTCCATCATCTCCTCTAATAGCTAGATATAATTATTTATATACAATAATTATATCATATGTAAGAAGTTAAAATAACAATTTAATTTTAATATCCCATATACCTTATTACCTTTCTATCAGTTGAAAAACATTAATTTACTCATGTGTATTGGTAGACCACTATGTCCTCATAGCGGAGTGAAATTTTTTTCATTTTATTTTTAAATCTATTTTATAAATATATATATAGTTAATTTAATTTGAATATCTAAGATAATAATTCTTATATAATGGGAAAATTTTTTACCTTTTTTTTATTTTATCTATTTTCAAAATATATACAATAGTGATGGGTACATACAACCTACCATCTCCTTGAATAGTGTAACCCTTACTATCATTATTAAATTATATATAATTTTATAAATAAATATGTAATTACTTTATATTATATTTAAATCCTGATTTATATTATGTGGAATATGTAACCATGGTCAATGTTAAATGATATACACTACTATTGAAAAACATTCTAGAAAATGTATCAATGATCGCACGAAACATTGATTTTAAAAAAGAATACTTTATAAACATGTCATTAAAGTGTATAGGTATATAAAATATGGTATTAAATAAATTTTTATTTTCATTTTTATATAAATATAATAAATATATTTTTTATGCATGAGGAGCATATATGAACTATGTTAATTATACATAATGTAAGGTTTTCTCATCTCACTTTTACTTCCAAGAGACATATTCTAGATACACCATTGTGTTCATTTTTTGTGGTTTCTGTATTTCCCATTTAATATGTTAAATTATTAATCCATTTACATTAATTATATTTAATGTTTCATTTTATTTTATTTATATCATGGGTCTTAGGAATTCAAATGTAACACAAGTGGACATGATTTAGGTTACAATCTCATTGTTTATCTAGATATTCATGAATATGATTTGATGGATTAAATATTATGATCAATATTTCCAGAAAAAATGAATTTTATTCTATTATGTTTATTTCATAAGAATAAATTGTTTATTCACATTTTTATCTATTTTATATCAAAATATTATTAAGGAATATTTTTAATGAAAACATGTATCACTTATCTATTTGGTTTAAAAAAATTATTCCACATCCATTAAGAAAACTAGAATGTTTTATCATTATACGAATGAATTATTAATGAAAATTTAACCCATGATTGACATTTAAATAAAATAGTATGAAATAAATGTTTTATCATTTTAAATAGGTGTCACTTTTTAACTATGTTTTTTATAGTGTGCAAGAAATATTTTTCCTAAATTATAATAAGTTTATAGAATTACAAACTATTTTGGAAACTAATTTCATTAAATAATCCATTCAAATTTTACAAGGACATTTTTGAGGATATTTTTTTAATATTCATGAATTTTTTTTGTTAAAATAATATTTTCAAAGCGAAAAGTATATTTCTTACATGAATTATTCATAATAAATCATTATGTTATATCTTATCATCAATGAAAAAAACATTATTTCACTTATTACCAATTAGTAATATGTTGTAATGATACCATTATTATTATTACATTAGACTGATTCTATTCTGTTTTACAAGAGGTATACTATTTTTATATTGTTTTCCATATTTCTTTGAATTTTTTATGATTATAATTATTTACTTGGAAATGAATTAAAATTTAATATGAAATTCTTTCAATATGAGTAGTTTTTTAATCTGTGATTCACCCAATTCATATAGATATTGAATTTGAATTATGATATGAATGGTGAATCCTACTATATCCCACTAATGAATTGTTAGGTATCCTAAGATAAACTAGTTTGGGTACATGGAAAAATAAATAGATATTTACATTAGATGTATTGGCCTACGGAATTAATTTTATTGATATGTTCTAAATAATTTAGAATTCAATCCTTGTGAGTTATGTTATTTATTTCTCTTATTATGATTTGATAAACTAGAAAATTAATTGTTAACATTCAATCTCATGTTTTTATTTATATAGAAATATTTAATCATCATTTATTCCTTCCATATTATTCTCATGTAATTTATCAGATCAAAATTTATTTATTATTTATATTGAAAAATTGATTATAACATATTTATTATAGATAGCATCTCATGTACACATACAGTTACTAATAATTTTAGTTGATCCATTTCTTATTTTTTTATTCCATAGGATTCTAGTAATTGTTTGATGATTGATATGAATTTATTTTCTATAGGAAATAAACTATTACACAATGAAAATAATGTGTTTTATTTTATGATTACAATTAAAATATGAGATTCATGTATGTATCAAATTTAACAATGAAGACTAAAAAACTTGTTCCATCAGGACTTGATTCCTTAGATAATAATTAAATATAATAACTTAACTAATATCATATGGCTATTAGGGTTGGATTTCATATAGTTTTTATGAGGGGAATTTAATTATAAACCCCAGAAAATCGATTTTTTATATCAAATAATAATAACAAATAAATTATGATAATTTATTTTGATAACTATAGATGAAAATAAAATTATATATTAGATGGAGTGATTATGTGGTTTTATACAAGAAATAAATTCTTTTTTGGATACTTCATATGGAAGTGGATATATTATAGGTGTACTTATGGATACAATCAATGATAGGTAATCATTGAGATAAAAAATGATCATACCTAGGGGAAAAAGGTACTCATTTTTAACATAATATTAAACATTAAAGAGATATGCTATGAATAATTCATACTAGATTATAAATCTATTATGAATCATTCGAATAAATAATTATTATTTAAAAATTTTTCCCATGAAACCATTTTAATGACTATGAGATTTAATATAAATGTATTTTTATTTAATGTTATGTGTTTCCATATTTTTTTAATTGATACATATATTTTATAATGTGATGATATAATACAATGTATAACATTGTTTATAAACGGATTTAGTAGGATGAAATGTGAACACTATCAATCCATAAACTCCATATATAGTTTTACCTCCAGGTCCATATAACAAAGATGGAGCTAGATCTATTTATAAAACTTCTAAATTTAAAAATATATTTTATATGTTGTTATTTTAATTTAATAAATAATATCCACAACATCTTTTATCATATGGGAATCAAAACAACGGATTGTGTGATAGACAGACAACCACCCCGAGAGTTGATTTAAATTTTTTATTAATTCCATGAATATTATGTTTTAATGAGGGATTTAATATATTTATATCATATTTATGAAATTTATATACATATACAACAGTAATATCACATATATATTCATAAATTTAAATTTTTTAGAACTCAATAGCATCACTCATGAATAAGTGTTGACGACCACATACACAATGAAAAGTGAATTTTCTTTATTTTATTTTCACATTTTTGAACATAATGATATAATTAATAAATATTCATGAAATTGGTATTATAGAAATGGTTCAAAAAAGTTACAAAATTGATTAAATTTTTTCTGTTATATATATTTTGAAAAAATAGAAATAGTTTTCATGTGTATGTACGACCTACTATATCCATTAAAAGTGTAATTACTTTCAAATTTATATAATTTATAGACTAGTATAATTACTGATAAAAATATTATATATGTTATTTATATCATGTTTTACATTCTGAATATGGTTTTACAATGATAAATGTAAAATGTAAAAACTATGAAACAAAAATATACATGACAGTGGAGTAATTTTCACCCAAATACTGATTTTAACATATAATTATTAATAAACGGGACACAAAAGACAATGAGTAAGTAATATTTGGTATTATATAATTATGTATTTATTTTTAATATAATTATAATAGATCTACATTTTTTATTATTGGTACAATAATGTATGAATGGAATTAACCCTAACTGAATGCTTTCTCATCTCACTTTTACATTTGTAATACATATATCATATTCAAAACATTGATTATTTTGTATATATTTACCAATTAATATATTATTTCCTTAAAAATGATATTCATTGAATTAAAGGATTCATTTTAATCTATTTCTTTCTTGTGGCATATGAGTTCAATTATTTCAAAATTCTTAATGGATAGTGTTACACTATAATAGTTTAACACAATTTTCTATGATTATGTTTTTAATGATTCCATAATATTTAATATAATTAAATAAACTCATTAAATTTATATACATATAGTAATTTATGGAGAATAAAATTTTTCTTCTCAATTTTCACTCTTTAAGGACAAATGATTCCATCATATTGTTTTTAATGAAAATTGACTTCATTTCTCTGTTTGGAAGAATACAATTATTCTTCAATTTCAAAATTATAATAACGTTTTAACGAATTTATTTACATTATTACTAGTTTTTAAAAATAAAATTTTACTCATGATTGACTCTTTTGAAAATTATATGAATGGATTTTCCTTATAATTTTCCAAAAGTGTCACTTTTTATCCACTTAACAACATTATAAAAGGAATGTTTTTAAAAAATATATGAAATTTATGAAATCTCCCACATTCATGAAAACCCATTACATTGAATATTAAAATACATTTTTATTGAAATATTTAATGACCATATTTTACATTATATTTTAGGAATATTTAGTTTTGAAATGTTGTTTTCAATGTTTAAATTATATTTTCCTCAAAAACAATTGTAATTATATTTATGGAATTTCAATTAATAAATGATATAAACCATTATTTATATTATTCTTCATTAGGAATAATCGGTAATTATACCATCCTTATTACTACTCTAGTTGCACATTGATCATTCTAATAGGGGATTTACAATTTTGATGTCGTTCAACATATTACTCCGTTTGGATTATAATTGCGTTTATTTATTGGGAAAAGCATTAAAAAATATATACTACTTTTTTGGAAAAAATGGTTTTTTATGCTTCACCAAATTAATATGTGAAATGTATTTGACTATTAATGCGATGGGTGGAAATAACTACACCCCTTGACTAATTAGTAGGTCTCTTGAGGAAACTCTCTTTGAGATTTAGTTGTGTCCTTAACAATTTATGTATTATGATTTGACATTTGGTATTGATAATTTTTTTTATGATTTATGGAATTAGTAATTCTCTCATTCTAAAATTAATTATTTGTTTTCCATGTGATTATTTAACCAACTATAATATATTTTGTCATTTCTAGATTATGTGAATATTTATATGTAATTTATTTTAGCTTTATTTGTTCATAATATTATGTTAATAAGTAATTAATTGAATTAAATACATTTTTGTAAATTTAATTTCTATATATTTAATGAATTATTTATTAATGACACCATCCAATGTATGGATAACCTTATAAAGAATTATATTTCACCCATTTATTATTTTCTATATCCCTATGATTCTTGAAAGTGTTTTATGGTTGACATGTCGTGATATGCAAAATGGAATAATAGTGTAAATATGAAAAATAATATAATTTATATTATGTTTTTAATTTTAATATGATATTCCAAAATGTGTTTATATATTAATAAAAATAAAATATATTGAAATTTGGTATTTGATCCCTAGTAAATTTTCAAATGTAATAATGTAACAAGAAACTCATAGATACAAGGGTTGGGGCCTTTACATGGGGTTTGAATTGAAATTTTAAAATCTCCCCAGATGCAATTTTTGTGGCCAACATAAATTAAAAAATGTCATTTGTGCTCTGATGAATTAAACATATGATTATTGGAAGTCATGTTTTCTCAAAGTTTTCTTGAGGGAGAAAGTTTGGGTTCGAATTTTTTATATTTTGTCATGTATATAATATCATTATATATTTCTTGAAAGACAAAAAAATTTACAATGCTATTATAGTCCCTCCAAGGTATCATGTTCAACACATATGTCTATAAAATTTAGTATTATATCTATTTTCATATTATTTTTTTATGACACTAAAACATTTTATATGAACTCGTATTTACATAATATGTTTTGAGACACAATTAGTGGTGGAATATATTTGTTTTCTCAATCTCATTTCGAGAAATATATAATCCATCAAAGAAAAAATGATCCATGATCCATGTAAGAAAAATTTCCCCATAGTTCATGATGGATGAGTTATAAGGAATGAGATGGATCATAAATGTAGGTTTTGGTGAGGTAATTATATCAGTTTTAGGGTTACCTCAAGAATTATATTTAGTATTGGACCATACTATGCATGACTGGCCCATAATGGTTCTTACTCCTTGACGTGAGACTTTTGTGATTGTACAAAGCCCATTATATTATAGAACATGATATGTGTCATGAACCAACCCTTAAATTGTATTGATCCACAACGAAATCATTCATTCCACTATAGGCCAAGGACTAGAGACTTGCACTAATAGGAAAACAAACATTGTGAGGTATTTTTTCTAATAACCTGTATGCACACGTACCCCATTATCAATAAATAAGTGAATAAGAATTATATTAAATGTTGAAAAATACTAAGGAAAAACCATACATGTAATCTAATATATAGTACAAGAGTAAACATTTTAAAATTGAAAAGTAATGGGGAAAATTACATAATCAACCAGAAAATATGTCCTAACTTGGTATACTTGAACGTAAACTATTGGGTGAGAGACTAGATTTTGATCCCCATGCATTGACCACCATTTTCGGTCCAATGTATCTATATCCCCATGCTTCTCTATATCCACTGCCAACATATCAATATTCTCCATAATACATGAAACATGAGGGTAACATACATTTTAGGGTGAGTATACACACACTCAGTAGGACTCCTAGAATGTTGAAATGGGGAGAAGAATGAGACGTAATGGGAATATAAATAAAGAAGATAGTAAATATTGTGCCTCAAAACCCAAATTTTGGTAAAGAATTTCCTCATCATAACACAAGGTGGTCAACATTGTGTGTATATTGACTACATATTTAATCCTTTCCACCCATATAAAGAGTGTATCCTCATCATACCATTGGAAGATAAACACGGATTGCATTTGAAATACTTCTAACATCATCACAACACAAAGAAAGAGAGTTATATAACCCAAAAAATGAACACACATATATATATAATTATTTATTTATTCTTCACAAAAGGATACCAAATGATAGAGAATGTGGATCTCTATCATATAGCCCAACCCATGAAAATGATTTGACAGTAGTTCTATAAGTCCATACAAGATGAGAAAAATATCACATGTTTTTCTATATGTATCTGTGTGAAGGCCCACACCTAACCACATTTTCACCATGTCATGGGGGGACAGTCAATATGTGGAGGACTCACACCATAGTTCAATTGAGGGGCTTAACTCTATAATTTGAGGAACCATTCCCATATCCATTACAGTGTTCCACTATACTATCCTGAGGACATATTCCTTATTTGATAGGGTGTACCAATATGTATATATAGGACCCACATGCATGTTTAGGGGTAGCTCCACTCTATATCTAGATGACCTTCATCTTAGTATGATAGGGGGTTCCAAGATGGTTTCACAAGGACCCATGTCATATCTAATAGGGGTTAGACTCTGTAGATAAAGAACTAATGGCCTATATTATGGGGGGGGGGTTTCCGATCCCTAGGTTGAGGAACCACACATTGGTGAAATAGATGGGTACCAATATATTTTCATTTAGATAGTTTCCCTATCACATTTGAGGTTACACTTTGTATATAGGGGATCATCACCCAAGATGATGGGTGATACCACTCATGAAAAATCATCTAGTGAACCTCTCTGATCAATTTGATCATCTAGTGCCACCTAAATATGAACCATGGCAACAAAATATCACACTATATCCCAAAATCCAGAATATATGAAACCATAACATTATATATCGGGAAAAAAATGAGTATAGGAATCTCATGGGACAAAATCTGATTGCAATACGGGAGTTTTTTGTTTCATCAAAAGGAATGAGGGAGAACAATTTGTGTGTGAGGACCCACATTTTGTGTGGTCCCACAATATAATTTGGTTGTTTCCCTAACATTACATTGACCTATAACAATATATAGACACATGCAATATAGGGGAACTATATGGAATGCCATTATACATAGGCTCTTAATCATTACACTGGATGTTTCTATGTATCTATCTGGTGTTGGTGTACTTTACCCTGTGTTCATGTCCTATAGTGCATGACATTCACAAAATTCCCACGATCATGTTCTACTAGTATACATGCAATGTCTGCCTTCAAAATTTGGCATGCCATGTGGGCATCACACGTTGATGGTGATACTAATAATTCTATGAAACCCGAGCTATCATAGCCAGTTCCTAATACAACATTATTTTGTAGAACTACATTTTGGGTAGTTAGGTATTTTATATAATCCTAAATTGTTCTCTATACACTAAATATGATATCTCATAACTTATATATGGAAATATTTTAACTCTAAAATGGCTCATATGGAGGTTTTTTGTCATTTTTAACCATTTAGATACCGAAAATCTACATTCACTTGAAAATTTTGGTTCATCATGCAACTTTCATGCCTCCATTTAATTGGTTCACAATTTGAATATAGATCGATAAGAAAATAATCCAGAACCAAAACTCGTTCTAAAATCAACCCTTATTTATCCATCAATTCCTTGTATTTGAATTCATCATGATTCTAGGGTTACAATCTTGTTTTTTACCACCTACTATACAAATCCAGGACCATAGGGTTTAACCAATGATTATTTTGAATATATCAAGGGAGAAAGGAACAAAAAGTTTTAAATCTATCATTTATAGGTTTTATTGGAATAATATCATCAATTTAGGATTTCTAGGTTAGAAAACAATATAATTATTAATTAAATAGCAATAAGTGGGTATAAAAGGTATAATAATAGGATTATAATGTAGAAAATATGATTATGGTCATTAAATTTAAAAAAATATGTCATAATGCACAGTTTGTGGAGTCCTAAATGGATATTTTTTCACTTTCCATTGATGAACAAACATTAAATTGATTAACAGAATTAATTGAGTTCATTGTGCGTTGATCTACTATAAACCTGATATTCATCTACATCTGATATTATCTTTATAATGGGAGGATTATTGAAAATATCTAGAATTCTCTTTGGCATTTATATTTTTACCCAATAAGATTATTTATTTTTGTGGATTTATAGACATTCCAATTTAGATAAAATAATAAATAAATTAAACTAATTATGAAACTAAACACACATACTATGGGTATGATATCTGAATTGCCAGATAAATCCAATTTTTGTTTTCACCCTGGGTAAAAATCATATTCCAGACTCAATTGTGGTCTACAATTAATGATCTAAGATTTCATCTTGGAGTTATCTAATTTAGATTTTTATAATTCATTTAAAAACCCGAGATTTTATGAGAATTATTATCTTTAATTTCAATGATGTCTTATGTTGTACGCTACAAAAAAATTAGTTGATCTATATGGAATAATGTATTAGCTTACAGTATATGCAACACTATTCTTGGATTGAGTTACACATAATTAGATATTTTTTTGATAGTAGTCATTCCACCCAACATTGAGTGTGTGAATATATATATATATATATTTAATGTATAAATTAAATATGGTTGGATTCTTTTATATGAAACAACGAAGGAGTCTTGCACAACATGGAACCTTGACTTAGCTTGCATTACACGCAATCACGACCTTCCTCTATAGTGTGTGTTGTACGCAATACCAGGTTTCACTAAACAGCGACATGTTGATATAATATTTTTATGAATTATCTGTTAAGAATATTATTAACTAAATTTTCAATGTTATAACATTATTATTCATCTTCCACATTTTCTGGAACATCGTGTGAGAACAAAATTAATTTTTCGATTAAAATAAATATTTTTTAAAAAAATGCAGTTTTGCCGCCTTTTGATGGAACACCAACATTAAATATATTTTTAACATCTTTATAAGTTCAACTTGGTAAAATAAAATTCATATTTGGAATCAGTATATAAAAATTTACTTTGGATATTTTTTTCAGATTATTCTGATGACTTTCATATTTTAATGAATAAAAAAAACATGATATATTTTAATTAAATACGACTTTTTTCATCGCAATAATTTATATGGTTAAATTATAATATTGAATGATTTTAAATTATAATTAGATTATATTTTTACCAATTAATATAATTTATGTCATTACCATTAATTTTACATTGTATTCATAGGTAAAAAAATTTCAATCTTTGGCAATATTTGAACTTTTAAAACCCGTTTTCGTAACCATGAGATAAATTTTAATTTAATTACTAGAACTCCTGTTTTTTGAATTTTGAATAATTGATTACATATATAGAATTAGTAGGTCCAAATTATGTTACTAAGATACTTTTTATTTTTGGGCACTATGAATAGTAACTATGATAATTTTTATTTACTTCAGTTAAAAAAAATCAGGTTATTATGGGTAAATATAAGATTATAAAATTATCCTAACAGATACCAAAATTATATTGGATGACTGAGAGTCGGCCCATATCTCCTAAAGGTTGGATTAGATTCATTTTATGGAATTTTGACCATGAAAATAATTTAATTTTTATTAAAACCAATGAAAGTTAATACATGTCACTCTCTTAATTATTATAAGTATAATAATTTTAATTTAGTGATAAACATCATGAAACATCAAACATGAATAGTCTCCAGAATTCTAAAGAAATTAACTACATCATGAGCATTTATTTATATTTTTTAAGGATTAAATAATTGTCATTAATGGTGACACAATAGTAAAGAAAAAATTGTTTATTTAGTAAAAAATCAATAATATAGTTTTTATTAAAATAAAAATACATATCAAAAGAACCATAATCTTTCCAAAAAATTATTTATAGAGTATATATATACCCTAAGCTTACAAGTGTCGATTTTTGGACAATTTGGAGCCTTATACTACCGATTATGACATTTATATTATATTATTTTAAATGATGTCAAAGATGTAACCTTCATTTTTTAATAAATATAACAATTTAAATGTTGTCATTTTAAGATGATAAACTAAATTAATTTATTATATGAATGTTATTATATTTATCTTCATTATAGAAATTTATTTTTAATTTTTATGCCACAAATAAGTATATTGAATTATTATACAAAAATGCTGTAGTAATTTTTTTATTAAGAGATATACGAAATAAATGATTTTTAAAATAATAAAATAAATAATATATGAAAAAATTAATGTGACCCATGAATTTTTTTGATGATTATTAAATTTTCATAATCTATTATATATTTTGGTTTGAACATTTATTCTGTGTGGTTTTTATTTAAATTCAAATAATGCATAGTATCAAAATTGAAACTATCGATATTTTATAAAAATAACATATTATTAAATTATTTAAATATCACAAAAATATTTAAAAACTACAAATTTAAAATTATATGGTCTACATGGTTATAAAGTATCCAATTATTGGAAATTTACAACATTTATGTATGTATTTATTAAAATTTAAAATATTGATGTTTATTACAACAAATAAAATTAAATAGATTAAATAATGATAAATCAAGTAGATAAGGTTTAAAATAAACATAAAACATGTATAAATTTTATTGGATGATGATATTACAATAATATATCATCTAATATTCTAATTGAGTCGTTTATTTAGTTTTTTTATGTGGGGTTTCATTTTATTATTAATTAATATTTTTAAGGTTTCCAAAAGCGCCCCTCTCCTCTCCTTTATAAGGGAACCTCCCCCCTCTTCTCTTCACAACACATTGAGCCTCCATGCTGGGACAACCCCTGCTCATTTCTCTTAACCACTTTCCTAGAAACATTCTGGTGGTTCTGGTATTTTCAATAGACCAACTCTAGTCCCTTAAGAGGAAGCTTAAAAGAGGTGCGCCGAAGAAGAGGTAATTTCTTCTACCAATTCTTTCACATTTCATTCTTCTTCAACTTCTTATTATTTAGTTTTTTCATTATAATGTAATAAAATAAGTATCAATAATTTAATTTTATGTTATTATAAATATGAAACAACCCCATTTCACCTTCTATCCATCCTACGAAAAATCAAATCACTGCGCGTGCGTATGTACAGAATACTGTCTCCACGCCGTGGTGTAATCAGTTTTTCCACCACCACCTTACATGGATGGGTATAATGGTTTAAATAATAAATATATAAAATTATTATAACATAATACTGATTCTATAATATTATACCATTCAATCCAAATCTATTCAATAATTATGGGAACGATATCATCGCTCGTGCTTACGTACGGACTACTATCTCCACGAACGCGATGAGATTCATTTTCAATGATTAACCATTATAGTATGATTATAAAGTATATATATAACAAATAATAATGAAATATGTTACTTAATAATGATACTGTATTTATGTACATATATGTTTCATTTACTTAATTCCATTTAATTCAATAAGGAAATGAAAACAGCATTCATGCGTACGTACTGCCTACCATCTCCATGAACGGTGTATTTCATTCCATTTATCGATCTATTATATATATGTATATTATGAATATATATTATATGTAAATCATGTTTTATATTATAGAATTATGTAATCATGATCTACGTAATCATGTTAATAATTACAAGTCAAAACGAGGACGATAAATTAAATGATTTCACCCAAAACGCTGCTTTAACATGAAATTTACAAAAGAATGGGTAATAGAAAGTCATAAGTGAACCATATATGATATCATAGTAATGAATATTGTTCTTTAATAATTCAATAACATTATTTAAATCATTATACAAGAGGTTCAGATACATACAAAGCATATCAAACATAAGGTAAGGGATAATTTTGCAATCTCATTTTTATCCGAGATGGCTTATTCGTAAGTATTTACTAGGGTTATATTTTTCATCCATGTCCATAATTTTTATTTCATAAAGTGTTAAATATTCTCCCATGTATTTATAATTTCATTTTTACCCATCTCGACTTTTACTTTGTATTATGGAAGTAATCTTTCTTTTGTTTACAATACGTGGTACTTTTTGACTTTTTCGTTAAAATTACGAGAATGTTTTCTTTAACTTATACAGCATGAACGGATTTTTACGGTTTTATAACACCATATTTTCATAAAGAATAACCATCACTATTTCAATATTACATTTAACAAAACTATTTTATTTTAAAATTTCATGGCTTTTTGTGAAAAGAAAATGATTTTGAATAAGAAAGGATATTTTCCTTAAGAATTATTTTCAAGTGTTTTATCAAAACCATTATCGAAATAGGAAGACATTATTTCATATGTGTATGATTCAAGTATAATGTCTCTATGATTTACATGTTTTCAATTTTGTTATTATGTAATGATATCCATTTGTTTTATATGGATTATGTTATGATGGTATGATGTTTGTGAAAACTCATTTCTTATTCTTTGGCTTATGATGAATGATTTATGTTTATGTTGTGGAAAAAGTAAGAATGATTTCATTATGAAATGTGTGGGACCTATATCTCCCTCCAATTAATTGGTTAAATATTTATATCTCATGATATAGTCTTGTCTCTAATGACAGGTTAATTTAGTTTAGTGATACAGGACTGGAACGAGGAGTGAACTCGATTCAGAAAGGGACTTTTTCCACTAAGATGGTCATGGCAGCAATGACTTGGCAGCAATGCCTTGGCTACTATAGAAATCATAACATGTTCCTAATGGTTTCCAAAATTACATGTTTTATTCCCATTCTATTTTATCATGATTGATGTTCCTTTATATGCCTTACGGACTTGCTGGATTTATGTCTTTGCACATGATTTTGATGTTTAGATTTAATGTTCATGTTTTTGCATTCAAATGTTTATGGATTGTTTTATGTTCTCTATGTTTAGCCTTACTAAGAATTTGAGCTCACCATTTCTATGTTTTCTTTTCCCCAGGATTTAAATAAATGTTTTAGTTAAGAAAACCAAAGGGTAAGATATTTATGGGAGATGTTTAATATCTTTCACCGTGATTAGATGATTATTATTCCGAGTTTCCAATGATACTAAACTATTACGGTCCTTGTGTGTTTGTTCTTGTTATTTATTTAGTATTCTACAAAGGTAATCAAATGTCTGTGTACGTCATGCTTTGGGTCTCTATAGTAGGTATTATAGGAATGTTTTATTAAACCTTTGGAAACTAGGATACGAATAATTTATTGAGATACCTATAGATATTTCTAAGGTATGTCTAGGGATGCCAATAAGGTAAAGTATAAGTGTAGGTTATTATACTATAATTACAGTAACGATCATATAATTAATCCTATGATGTTATATATTGAAGGTAGTCACCCTTTATTATGTTTTTTACCTAGCATGATTTTTGCCTCTCACACTATTATTTTTGGGTTTTAAAAAATTGCTGGAAACAGGAAGATTAATGATAATGGAAGATTTGATGGACAATGGAAAGATATTATTTATTAGAAACCAAATGAAATTTTATCTAGAGTTCCACTTATCATTATTATGCCTCATCATCAATCTCATAATATTATAAAAAATCCCAACTTTGGTATGTTTCCCGACTCATATAATAAGAGAAAGATGGAGTTTCATGATGATCACAGAGGAAAGAATGTTAAATTTCCCTCTTGTAAATCATGTGGGAAGAGGCATCAGGGAGATTGTTTCAAAGGACCTTGAAGATGCTTTGGGTGTTGAAAAGGACATAAATCCAGTAAGTGGAATGGAAGAGGGTTAGTTAACACCATGGACAAGGATAACGGTGTTTCTACGACATCAACAATGATTGAATGTTTTACATGTGGAATGCATGTGCATTATGCAAACCAATTCCCTAAGGGAATGTCTCATGAAGAGAATCAGCATGGACGTATGGGTAGTATTTATGTTAATGATGATTAAGAGACTACAGATGATATGTGAGGTGAAAGAATTATTGAAACTCGGTCAATGGTTTAAGAATGTAGTGGAATGATTTATTTTTATCATGAGTTTTGTTGTATAGGTAATGGTACTATGGAATAAAGACACATCTAAGGATTGTTACACTATTGTTTTTTCTAAAGTATTTGAAGGTATATGTTGAATGGTAATGGTAACCATGAATGGTTATTTAGATATTTTTGGAAGATAGATGACATGTGCATAATGAAATTATAAGGAGATAAGGAGATGTTTGATAGTATTAATGAACTCATGACTGATATAAGTAAAAACTGATATCATGGTTTGAGTATATATAAATTTTGGGATTTTGGTATGTGGAAAGAGTTATCTTTTGACAGCATTCATATTTTTACTATGGTTCAATGGGTATTAATTTTAAATGGGAATACATGATTAAGGTATTAACATGTTTGGAATGTGACCAACAAGATATATCCTATGATATATGTGGGATAAATGATGGTATTCACGTGCATGTTATGTGAACTTTCAATTAATCGTTTTATTTATTCTATGAGATAAGAAATATATATTTTGGATAAGCCTACAGATTTCATTAGATTATATTGGACATCAGATAGTATTGTTTAAGGCAAGAAATTTTTGTTATACTAGTATTGTTTTAGAGAAAGGAAAACCCATAGGATGTGTGACAACCCGTCGCGTTGGACAAGGTTGCGGGAATTGAACCCACAACCGATGTGCGACGTGCCTTTATTTCCTACCATCAGCCTATAGAAAGTCCCTTTCTAGTAGAAATGACTTTAATATTGTTAAGCGGTATCATAGATGAAGTATAAGTTCATTTTTGGAACCATATACTATTAATCTCACCATAGATGTACTTGTATATAACATTTGCTAAACTTGTGTTTGAGACAGATGGAATGACCTATCATTCTATCGCATGATCTACTAACACTTCATGGAAGAAAAATTCAACCTAATTCCTTTAAGAGATGAAGTTTAAATTGTTCAATGCACTAACAACAGTGAGATTGTACCAAAATCAAGTAAGTATTTCATCTAATTCAAATATTTCAACTTTACGGATAATATATTGAAAACAAAAAATGTTGTCCTAATATCCTCATATCCGATGAATTTGATGGTACTTTAAATCATCAATAATTTATGGCTTTGTGATTGATGGAATTTTTGTAGCCATATTCTCTACCACTCTCCATCAGAACATGATGGTTATCCATATTTTTAACTATATTGTCCTATGTGGAAACCCAATGCTGAGTTACGTAGGGTGACCGTTAGGATTCTAATTTCCCTTTTTAAAATGAGGTTTTATTATTCTTTTTTACGATGTGGGTTTCTATAAAAAAACATTCAAGTAGTAAACCATTTATAAACCTGACAAATTTCGAGGGAAAAATTCATTTTATGGGGGGTAGAATGTAACAACCTGAGATTTTGTGAGAATTACTTTTTTAAATTTCATTTATGTGTTGTGTTGAATGCTACACCAAAATTAGCTTGCGTTATATGCAACAACATATTAGCTTTTAGTATACGCAACACTATTCTTGGATAGTGTTACACACAATTTCAAGTTCGTTTGATAGTATTCATTCAACGAAACATTGAGTGTATATATATATATATATTAAATTTATAAATGAAATATGGTTTTATTCTGTTATAAGAAAAAATGAAGGTGTCTTTCACAACATGCAACCCTGACTTGGCATACATTACACGCAATCGCGACCTTCCTCAAGAGCATGTGTTGTACGGAATAAAAGGTTTCACTAAACAACGATTTATTTTTATAATATTAATATGAAATATCTGTTATGAAATTTATTTAGTAATTTTTTAATGATATAACATTATTATTAATCTTCCACATTTTCTAGAACAATGTGTGAGAAGAAAATAAATTTTTCGAGTAAAATAAGTATTTTTAAAACAAATGCAGTTTTGCACCTTTTGATGGCACACCCACATTAAATCTAGTTTTTAACATGTTTATAAGCTAAATTTGATAAAATCAAATTCTTTTTTGGAATTAGGATATAAAAATTTACTTTGGATAAAATTTTCATATTATTCTGATAACTTTCATATTTTATTCAATAGTAAAACACGATATATTTTTATTAAAAACAACTTTTTTCATAGCAATAATTTATATGGTTAAATTATAATATTGAATTATTTTAATGTATAAATATAATATAATTTTACTATTTAATATAATTAATGTCATTACCATTAAATTTACATTAAATTCATAGGTAAAAACATTTCAATCGTTGGCAATATTTTAACTTTTAAAACCTGTTTTCTTAACAACGGGATACATTTTAATTTAATTACTGCAACTTCCAAGTTTCGAATATTGAAAAATGGATTCCATATTTGGAATCAGTAGTTCCAAGTTATGTTAATAGGCTAAATTTTATTTTTGGGCACTATGAATTGTTACTACAGTAATTTTTATTTACTCAGTTCAAGCTAAATCGTGTAATTAAGGGTAAACCTGAGATTAATAAATTACCCTAACACATGAAAAAATTATATTTGATGATGAAAAGTCAACCCATATCACATAAGGGTCGTATTAGATTCATTTTATGGAATTTTGACAGTGAAAATGTTTTAATTATTATTAAAACAAAGGAAAGTGACAACATGTCACTCTCTTAAATCTTATAAGTATAATAATTTTCATTTAGTGATAAACTTCATGAAACTTCAAATATGAATAGTATTATAAAATATAAAAAAATTATCTACATCATGAGAATTTATTATGAATTTTTATGGATTAAATAATTGTCATTAATGCTGTCACAATAGTGATGCAGAAATTGTTAATTTAGTGAAAAATCAATAATATAGTTTTTATTAATATAACAATACCTATCAAAAAGACCAGAAACATGACAAAACATTATTGTTAGAGTATATATATACCCTAATCATTCAAGTGTCTATTTTTGGACTATTTGGAGCATTATAAAACCGATTATGACATTTACATTATATTATTTTATATGATGTCAAAGATGTAACCTTCATAATTTATTAACTATAACAATTTAAATGTTCTGATTTTAAGATGATAATTTCAATTAAGAATATTATTATGAAAGGTATTATATTTATATTCATAATAGGATTTTAGTTTTAATTATTATTCAACAAATAAGTATATTAAATAATTATACAAAAATGTTGTAGTAATTATTTTATTAAGAGATATACGAAATAAATGGTTTTAAAAATATTAAAATAAATAATATATGAACAAATTAATGTTCCCCATGAATTTTTTTGATGATTATGACATGTTATGAATCTATTATGTTTTATTTTCAGAACATATCTTCTGTGTGGTTTTTATTTAAATTTAAATAATGAATAGTGTCAAAATTGACACTATTGATATTTTATCAAAATAACATATTATTTAAATATTTTAAAATCAGTAAAATATTTAAAAACTACAAATTGAAAATTATATGGTCGAAATGGTTATAAATTATACAATTATTGTAAATGGACAACATTTAATTATGTATTTATAACAATTTAAAATTTAGAAGTTTATTACCACAAATAAAATGAAATTGATTAAATAATGAAAAATAAAGTTGATAAGGTCTAAAATAATCATAAAACATGTATAAACTTTAGTTCCTGATTATATTACTATCCTATCTTATCTCAATTTATAATTAAGTCATTTTTTGTGGTTTTTAAGTGGGGTTTCATTTTTTTATTGATTAATATTTTTAACGTTTCCAAAAGTGACCCTCTCCTCTCCTCTTCAGAACACTTTGAACATTCCATATCAGCCAAAACCTGCCCATTTATCTTTTCCAATTCCCTAGAGGTATTCTGGAGGTTCTGGTCTTCTCAATATATAAACTCTAGTCCCTTTATGAGGAAGCTTAAAAGAGTGCGTCGAAGATGACGTAATCTCTTCTACCAATTCTTTCAAGTTTTTTATTCTTAAACTTCTTATTCATTAGTTGTTCCATTATAAAATAATTACATCAGTATCACTAATATACTGATACATTATTATAAATATTAAACAACCAAATTTCACCTTCTATCCATCCTACAGAAAACGAAATCACCGTGCGTGCGTACGTATGGAATATTGTCTCCACACCGTGGTGTAATCAGTTTTTCCACGACCACATTACATGGATGGGTATAATGGTGTAAAGAATAACTATATAAGATTATTATAAAATAATAATTATTATAATATATTATATCATTTACTCCAATTCTATTCAATAATTATTGGAATGATATCATCGCTCGTGCATACGTACAGACTACCGTCTCCATGAACGTGATGAGATTCATTTTCCATGATTAACCATTCAAGTATGATTATAAAGTATATATGTAACAAATAACCCTGAAAGATATTACATAAAAATGGTACTGGATTTATGTACAAATATTTTTCATTTATTTAATTCCATTTAACTCAATAAGGAAACGAAAATAGCATTCATGCGTACATACGAAATACCATCTCCATGAATGGTGTATTTCATTCCATTTATCGATCTATAATATATATGTATATTCTGAATATATATTATATATAAATCATGTTTTATATTCTTTAATTAAGTAATCATTATCTAAGTAATAATATTCATAATTACAAGTCAAAACATGGATGATAAATGAAATGATTTTACCCAAAACGATTCTTTAACATTGAATTTACAAAAGAATTGGTAATATAAAGTCATAAGTGAAGCACATATGATATCATAACAATTAATATGATTTTGTAATAATTTAATGACATTATTTAAATCATTATACAAGAGGTTCAGATACATATGAAGAATATCAGACATAAGGTAAGGGATAATTTTTTAATCTCATTTTTATCCGAGATTGCTTATTCGTAAGTATTTACTAGGGTTAAATTTTTCATCCATGTCCATAAAAATATTTTCATAAAGGGTTTAATATTATCCCATGTATTTTTAAAGTCATTTTTACCCATCTTGACTTTTAATTTGTATTATGGAAGGAATATTTCTTTTGTTTTCCATACGTGGTACTTTTTTATTTTTCCGTTAAAAGTATGAGGAGAATGTTTTCTTTAGCATTTACGGCATGAACGGATTTTTATGGTTTTATAATACCTTATTTTCATGAATCATAGTCAAAAATATTTCATGATTATTTTCAAAAAACTCCATTTCGTTTTAAATTTCTTGTCATCTTGTGAAAAGAAAATGATTTTGAATAACAAAAGATATTTTCCTCAAGAATTCATTTCAAGTGTTTTATCAAAACCATTTTACATATAAGATGAAATTATTTCAAATATGTATGTTTGAAGTATAATGTCTCTATTATTTACATGGATTCACTTTTCTTATGATGGAATAATATCCCTTTGTTTTATATGGATTATGTTATGATGGGATTACATTTATGGAACCCATTTTTATTCTTTGGGTTATGATGAATGATGTATGTTTATATTGTGGCATAAGTAATAATGATTTCATTATGATATGGGAGGGACCTATATCTCCCTACAATGCATTAGCTAAATATTTATATCTAATGATATAGACACGTCTGATACGACAATTTATTCTGGATCAGTGATACAGGACTGGAACGAGGAGTGAACTCGATTTAGAAATGGACTTTGTCCATTAAGATGGTCTTGGCAGCAATGCCTTGGTTACTATAGAAATGATAACATCTAATTAATGGTTTCCACAATTACAAGTTTTATTCCCATGCCAGTTTGTCATGATTGATGTTCCTTTATATTCCTTACGTGCTTCCATGATTTATGTCTTTGCTCTTGATTTTGATGTTTAGATTTTATGTTCAAGTTTTTGCATTCAAATTTTTATGGATTATGTTAAGTTCTATATGTTTAACCCTACAGATAATTTTATCTCACACTTTATATTTTTTCTAATACTCATGAATTAATGAAAGGTTTTGGGTATGAAAACCAAAATGGAAGATCATTATGGGAGATGTTGAAGATCTTTCACCATGATTTTTAGATTATTATTCCGAGTTTCCAAATACACTAAACTATTAATATCCATGTGTTTTTGTTCTTTTTTATGTTCTAAGTATTCCACAAAAGTAATTTAATAGCTATGTACGTCAAGATTTGGGTCTCTACAATTGAAGGGTTAAATATAAAATATATTTTATATTTTGTAAAAAATTATTTCTATGGAACTATGCCTCAAAATGGGACATTGTCTTAGTACAATGATTTGGAAATGTATAGGGATATTTTTCAATTCCTTTCAAGTAAAAAAACAATATCTCATAATCATTCCATGATTCACGATTTTGATCCCTGAAAAAAATAATACAAAAACAACTCAGGATACTGAGACCACATCTAGCTCTCTCACACCCATGATCTCTTCTTCAAATTACCATGCTACTGCAACTTTCTAACTAATTGTATGTCCTTTACACACAGGGTTATCATCGGTCGATCCTCTATAGCCACCATGTGATCCCAAAAAGTTGAACATCCTAGATTTCTATCTATCCCTATTCTATGACATGCATGGGGGATGAAACATAACTCCTCAACATCAACATGTGGAAGACATCATTTACCCACTCCACCTGAGGGGGAAGGGATAAGAATTTAGAACCCCCACCCACACTCTCTAACATCAAAAACTTTATAATTATCCTTGGAAAAATATTGAATCTATTGTTAAATCATTATAATCATCATCATGGGGAGACTCCAAGGAAAATAAATCTCCCTTGTAAATCTCCATGGCCCTATGATAATGATATGTAAATGATTTTATCTATTTTAGTAAATTCTCAGAAACTCACAAACGACTTTTAACTTCTTTGTGGTCACCATCACCAACTATAGACCCACCAGAGCCATAACACTGTTCTATATACAGCACAAGGGTGACCTAAAGGGTCCCCCATACATAGAATAAAATGATTTAATTCCAATAGTTGAGTTGTAATATTTTTTCCAGAACCCTACCAAATAAAAATTATCCTAATATATCCAGAAACTGCACAACACAAAATCATTCAATATATCATTTAAAAAATAGATATTTCAATCAGTTAACCAATCAGTATAGGGGTAAAACGTTGTAATCGTCCTTAGCTAGTTCCCAAATGCCTCATTTAGGAATTTTAACAAATTTGAAATAAACCTCACTTAAAAGGAACTCCATTTGTTCAAAAGATATATCGTACATAATTCAACACTAAAATTTCCATTGAACTCTTCTCCATGACAGCGAGTATGTGTACTGAATTTCATGATTTATTCAACTATCACATTGATGGTATCACGTCCCATCAATATATGTATAATCCCTTCATCAAAGACCATGGATATTACCTCCCACATAAACTTTTTGATCTCAAGGGAATATAACATACTCACTAGAACCTATTTCTCAGGATTCACATGCTGATAGTTTTGGTACCAAGATATGAAATTGGAAACATTTCATCTCTCTCTAGACTAAAAAAATCTACCAATTAATGCATATGTAAATTTTCTGAACCCTTGGATGTATTGAAAGTGCAGAATTGTGAAACACTCACATCAAGTCCTCTCGTATTATGATGAAAACTACCATCCATCATTTTAAATATATTACATGATTCCCTCCTTCATAATACCCATCTTTTTAATCTCCCATGAAATCTAGTTATGAAAGACCTTATAGTCGATTTCTCCAAGCCAATAATCATTCCATGACCAAGAAGTAGAGAATTCAATGGAAAATCAACTGATGGAATGATTTATCATTATATTCCACCATAGATAGCTACATGGAAATAAATATCTCAAAATCCTACATGCCCAAGTGACCCTAGGACATCATGGTAATGGAATATACTATATCATTACCATTGAAAAGAGTATATAATATTTTTAAATCATAGTTTCGTAGATACTCTAACCAGTTCCACTATATTAGCTTCATGTATCTCTATGTGAAGATGTAACGAAGACTTTGATTGTCTAAGTAAAACAATTATTCAACTCCCAAGAAGGTAGTGCCTTCACATCCATAGGGTGAATACAATCGTTGTGAGGTCATGTTTGTGGCTCACATAGCAATTATCATGGGGTATCAACTACATTGAAAAATATTTGATAACTACCTGTCACCAAATTGACATTCCATGATTACCATATATTAAGGCATGGAAATACACCACAAACTCTAACCATTATTTGGTAGTCTCATGTACAGAAAACATATCAGCCTCATCCTCAACTCCTCAAAGGTTTTCATGAACTTCTAATTCCATTCAAATTTCTTGCCTTTTTTATGTAAGTATGTTAATGGTGGTGAAAAAGTAGATAATTATTCCACAACCCTTGTGTAGTTCCCTACAAATAATGGAATGATATAAACCTTCACCATGATACTGGGAGGCTCCCATGAAAGAACTATATTGATCAACTATGGGTCTATGAAAAAAAATCCCATTAATATAATTACCTGTATTTTGAACATCATGAATCTAGAAATTATTACTCAATATCATATAATAATGATGGTTCTCTCAAAGAAAATATATTACCATAATTATGTTCTCTATATGACTGTCCTCTAAGTGATAGTATATGAGTAATTCCATGATGATGTCAACCGTATTCTTGTCCATGTATTGGTGGAAGATCATGTTAATCAAATCCATAGACTCATCCGATGTATATTTCACAACAAACAGAATCACTATGAACTCATTGTGTTTATTGAATCATATAAATTCATGCATTATAATATCATCCTCATAAACACTCAACTAGTGGTATCCATACCTAAGGTAGATAATTGTGAACCATCCCTCACCTAAAATATATTCAAAAAAGATAATCAATCATTGGAAAGGGGTACATTATCATTATCATGGACTAGTTTGGTTGACAATAACACATGGAATTCCAAATATCACATTTGCATTTTTCATGAACTACACTAGATTAGCATAACTGGACACATTGGGCCAGATAAAACACTTATCTATAAGTTCGTCTAACATCAATCATAGCTCCTAAATCTCATTAATGGACATTAAATATTCCATGGATGATATTATAGTTTTCATTGAATAAATGTTTATTAAGAACCCCATATATCTCTAATAAGGTAGTCCATGAATTTCCATGTGGCAGAAAACTAAGAAAAACTCCAAAACTAATGAAATACCTAAGCATGATGATTTCTCCCACAAAGAATTATACACTGTAATTCATGGGTGGTGGGTTGTATCCTCATATGGGAAGGAACCACTCAGACATCCGTTTCATCACTCTGACCCACAAAGGATAATATCATCACATTTTTGCATATGAGTATTATATTTCCCTATTGGCCGTTAATCTAGGATTGAACAATTGAAACCAAATACCTACCAAGTATGAAATCATGGGGTTTCATCATGATGAACAAAAGGTACCAGACAAACATATCACATGTATGAAATATCTCATACTATTATCTGATAAATGATATAGATAATGTCTTCCATGTACGAACCTCATGATAAAGCTACAAGGCTAGCACATCAACATGGAGCTCTATATCTCACACCATGAGTTTAGATAAGAAGTTAATTCATGAACTTATGTTTCATAATACTGATTAAATAGTATAAAATATATTGATCATACCCGTAATAAATTTTTTTAAGGCAGTCATAAGACAATATAGCCCACATCTTTCCACATCCCTGATTTCAATCCCCCTAATCCTGATGTGGGGTACATAGTGGAGGTGTTTGAAGGATTTAATAATTTAATCCATCAAAAATATCTCATCCTTATCCTATACCTACTCCCCCTCCATGGGGGCACCGTTCCCTCACCGGGGTGATCCTTGATTACAATGATGTCTCTGTAATGGAGATTCATCATCTACAAGCATATCCTTCTGGGCATATCTAGTTGGGCAGATGGACTCTATGTGACCTTGTTCATCACATGAAAAGTGATACTCCTCACTGAGATGCCATTTTCCACTATATTTTCCATTAACTAATGGTTGAGTCTGATCATAGGGTGGTATCCTATGCTAAGATCCTATTGAAAGACATCTGCTAGATACTATAGACTACTCATCCATGTGCCACCCACTAACAACTCCAGCTGAAGAGTTACCCAATTACAGTAAACAATCTATTATTATTTCCCTCTCAAACACCCAACATAGTTGGGAATGTACTAGGGAACTACTCTAGAACTGATCTCTCTTGATCATCCCATCTAAAACATCCATAATTTGAAGTAGCCACATCAAAAAATGTCAATGGATTACCATGTAAGGATGTTAATCATCACAAAATACTCAGAAGAAATAATTCCATTATAATTATACATTATGTATATGGTCATACATATACATTACATAAGTTATTTGAAATATAAAATGAAATACAAAAAACATTGACCTAAGAATATATTAGTTTATTTCAATTGGAATATTGGAAAACATTATTCTAATTTGGTTATAGATAACCAATCTATCCTATAATGTTCATCCCGTTTAGTTTTCCAATCTAAAATATTTGTTGATATCATAGGGAAAATAAAACGTATGAAAAGGGTGAGCACCAATTCTCAATAAGGGTAAATATTAAAAAAATAAAAACAACACGAACATATGAATGTGAAAAAAAGTACATAAATTTTGAAAATCATACCTCATATAACATATATCAAGATATTTTGTAATTAAAATAATATATAATTGTTCAAAAAGAATTTCTAATAACAGAACATGATCCATGAGAAAACACCATAGGCATAAAACATGGAATTGTGTCAAACACATAAGCATAGAAAATCATTTCTATATTATTCATGGATCATATTGAAAACCATCATATTAGAAAATTAAATTACTAAAATGAGTTCAGTTCTTACTCTATACCTATGTTATTAAATAAGGTTTACATATAATTTAATCCCTGTATTACTAAATTGATATCATTTCCCATTCCAAGCTAGTATTACTGCTCTAAGATTAGTTCATATTCCACTACTATATATCTATTTTTTATCATATCAATATATTTTCATTAAATAAAAGATATTAAATTTCCTAATATTCTCCAACTTTATTTCAATGGAATCAATTTTTACCTGATGATTATTTATTTTATGAAACAATCATCCAATTATATTTGGATAACTGCTAGTGTCATATTATAATATTATTTTTACCTGTAACAACTTCATTTATCTTTTTTAATATATTAAAATTATTTACAAAATTTGGAAAAAATAATTCCAAATATGGAATCTAATTATTAAAATTAAAAAAAAAGTTTCATTAATTATTTTTATATTTATCACATCGACTAAATAAAAACATTGGGTATAAAAGTTTAATCATTAAAAGGATTGAAATGTTTTTAAATCTAAATTTAAATTTAAATTATTTAAAATGATCTAAATTACATTATATTTTTAAAATATACTAAATTTATACATTAAAATGATTAAAATATATAATTTAACACTATCAATTAATTTTATGAAGATGATGTTTTCCTTTAAAATTCAATTTTTTTTAACAATTCGTCAAAACATAAATCAAATCATAAAAATATCAAAAATTAAATTAAATTTATATAATCTAATATAAACTAAGAAGTAAATCTTTTCAATTAAAATATAGGAAATTAAGAATATAATTAAAATGGGTGATCTGTCAAAAGGGGATAAAATTAATTTTTTTTTGTATAATACCACATTTTTTTGAAAAATAGAATTTGTTCTTATATCAGGTCAATAAAACTATAATCTTAATTTCAAACATTATATTTAGAAAATTACACATATATTTCATTAATAAATTATATAAATTCTTATTTTATTATTGTATAAACAAGCTTATTTAAATTTTTAATAGTTTTTCAAAAAAACACTATGTTTTAAAAAGTGCTTCATTTTTATTTGTAGTAAATTTCTAATCAAAAATTAAATATATATACATGTGTAAATAATATTTTCATAATTAAATTAATATTATCCATGCCATACATTATAATTCTAATATTGAAAGTTAACATAATAATGTTTAGATTTTCACTTAAATTCGGTCATGCATGAAATAAAATAAATCAAAATTACCCAAAATTATGTATATCACAATCCAAGCTTAGTGCTGTATATAAAAAAAACAAAGACACTATTTTTTTGTGGATGATTATCTTCATGTAGTGTAAAACACAATAAATAAATGAAAATTATAGAAAATATACCTCATTAAAAGCCTAGGGTGTTTCAGTACTACCACTCTTGAAGCTCCACAATCCATACTGAGCAGATGAAGGAGTGTTATTACACCTCAAAAAATAGATGTTCTATTTTATTCCATGAGAGTGCCAATCATCATTCATCTAGGTAATTGTAATCCAACAGTACCCAAATACTTTATATAAAATTCTAGTTTCTAGTGCATGCACTTGATCTATCAATTTCTCTATGAGACTAAAGACATGTACCCCTGACTCTAGTAAATCCTTTTTTTCAGAGGATCTAGATCATTGTGTAAGCTTAGTTCCCTCTAACACTAGAACCTATCAAGTGTACTAGTCTGGCATACATCTTCTATATTATTTTCTGGTCTAATATGTATCTAAAAAAATTTGTGGTGCTACTAATCCACCTGGAGGAAGGATCTCAGGGGATACACCCTAAATTACACTCTCATCAGTCATTGTATCATCAACATGATTAGGTATTGCTATCCTATCTATCAATTGTCGGTGAGGAAACTAGAAACTTTTCAAGACATATCATGATCAAATGAGCATAAATATTTAATAATATTTGATGGGATTAGTATATAAATATAGTCAAAGACTAAATCATATAGGATACATATAACACTTACCCTTTAAACCAATGTCTTCGTAAACTTAGTTGACAAGTATGTAGTTATGGTGTTGGTGAATAGATACATCAGCCACCCATACAATCACATGATTTCGTAGTCCAAGAGTTGTACTCAAATAATTTTACATTTTTACCTAAACACAACCAATCCCTCATAAATTGATTACTTCATAAACCTCCCAATGGATATAACCAACATTAAAATCAATCTCTCATGACCTGAACCTAACTGAGGCTTGATCCAAATCTACAACCATCCAGGCTCTATAGGATAGGGGTTGGAGAATAGCGAAGAAGACATAAAGAAAACATGGAGACATTTTCCCATGTACCAATATAAATGAAAAAAACCCATATCATTGTGGATGTTAAAAGGAATAATAATAAAAGATGAAAAATATAAGGGGGACTAGCATGCATGGAAAACCAAAAGACAGTTCAATTGTACTGTAGTGAAAAAATAAAAAAAGGGGAGAATTACATGCTCAACACAAAAAATATCCCAAAATAAAAATTTTAATGTATCATATATATAAAGAAAGGAATTCTTATTATCAATGATATATCCAATATCTGGGTTCTAAAGAACAAACATCTCTAAGCTTCTTCATAGTCAACACAAACATGTTTGTTGTCAATGTAATACATGACACTTACAGGATATGAATAAGCATGTATGGGTATATAAAGACCTAGTTGGATGAACCTAATAGTAAAAGGAGGACTAGTATGATACACAATAGTGATGAATGTTAGAAGATAGTAAAGAAGATTCAACTAATACCAATGAAAGGGAAAGAGTAACCTCATCCAAAAACATGGGGGTCAACACAATTAGTATATTAACTACATGTCATGTCTTTTACTCCCATAATAGTTGTGTAACTTTATCGAACAACAAGAAGCTATTCATGGAAAGCATGTGGAAGACCCCATGAGTCTTCACGTCTTATAGAAATATATTAACCATATCCCAATGTCTTTATACATACATACATACATATATATATATATATATATAGTCAGCAATAGATTCCCCAACAAGAGAGATAGGGGATCTTCATCTCACATGTGAGTCTGGGAAAATGCATTATCCAAAGTTCTAGAACACCATAAATAAATCCTAGTATCTCTTAATTTATACAATATTTAATAATGTGATGTCATATTCCTCTTCATAGTGCATCATAGTTGAGGAAGGAATATTCAATATGAAGAGGTCTCATTACCTAGTGTGTCATTGGGGTACCACACTATATTACAAGGCCTAATTCCCTAATCCATTAGGGGGGTTACACTCTAGTTTTATAAGGACACACACCCTATATTATAGGTGGGTTGATCTTGTTAGATAGAGGACCAACACCATTTAATATGGGTAGATATACTCTATAGGATGAGGATATGTTCCCTAGAGAGATAGGGGGCTTACTCTTTGGTGTCACAATGAATCATTCCATATCTGATATGGGGGTTATAGTATGTATATAGAGGAATTGTGACCAAGACGATGGGCGGTTTAACCCTATATGTCGAGGACACGATCCCAAGTATTAAAGGGAAAATATACTAACGTGTCATTAGTACCCACATCGTACTTGATAGGGGAGTTCCAGTTACTATATGGTGGACATGATGTCTTATAGATTGGGGGGTCCACTCTAGAGAAAGCCTCTGGTGATCCTTCATGATCACATCCACTGTGAAGCACTACCAAAATAATTTCCACATTGAAAACATTTAACATCATATTCCAAAATAAAAAATATATGTAACAATCATGTTCTTCATGAAAAAACGCATTGGATTTGAATACCATGGTCTAAAAGAAGAGTTTAAATGGATGATATAAGAGGTTTTGATGTTTCCACATAGGTATATAATGGGAACATGATGTGTGAGGGGACCAAGACAATGTGCGGTATCACACAATAACATAGTGATGTCCCTAGTGGAAAATCAAATTCTAAATGAGTTATGGTACATTATCTGTATAGAAAATAAAATTCTTTCCATGCCACTTGGGGTCCCACATGTCTTCTTTGTTGTTTATGTGTATCTATCAAGTGTCGGTGTTATTTAACCCATGTCATAGAACACTGGTACACAATATTCATCTCATTACTATGCCCATATACTCAATTACTATAAATATATTCTTCTAGTAGTGTTATACAAGGATTTTATGGTCCCACATAGCATTTAATACTTATAATTCAATAAAACCCTAGTCATTATGGTCATGGTCTGACACGACTTGTGTAATTTGAACTGCACAACATTTTGTTAGGATTTTTTCAAAATCTAATATCTATTAACCACATTATAGATCAGATGTCTCCACCATCAAATATATATTCCTCATTTCCATAATATTTTATATGAAATAATTTTTTGTAAATTTTTGTGTTTTTATATGTTGAAAATTGGTATCCAATCACCGTAGTGGTTTGTAGCTCAACCCGCAAAACATACTTTCTTTCATCACACATGATTTGAATATTTATTTTCAAAATGTGCATCCAAAACATTATATCCATCCAAAATCAACACGGATTCATTTATTGTCTCCTTCACGTGAATATCTTCATGATTCCAAGGGTTCGATCGTGATTGGTACCAGATGAAAATGTCAAACTAGCAATGTGGGGTCCAACTAGTGATGAATGTGAAACAATTGAGGGGGAAGGGTACAAAAAATGTATACTAATAATTTTTGAATGTTCTTTCCCAATGATCATGAATGATGATATATGGGAAAAAATATTGAATTAAATCTATATATATGCATGCTAAAAGTTCAACGATTGGAACAACCAAAAAAAATGATGGATTTGCGAAATCAGTTTAATCGAAAAGGGTACAATCCATATTTTGATGAGTCCTTCTAGGAGATTGGGCCATTCATCATTTAATAAATTTCTCACCATCAAATTGTAGGAGTAATTGGGTTTTCGTCACTTTGATCTTTCCAATCTTATGATTAATCATTGTTCAATATGAACCACAAACAAAATGAGTATGAGAAATATGTGGAATCCTCCTAGGGATTATGCCGAAAAACCATGAGTATTATAAATATTCATGGAATTTTATATATTTAATTTAGGTTAAAATAAAAATAATAATTTAATTATTTTAATTAATTATCCATCACACACTCTATCAACGGGTGAGATACACAAACACCATGTTCCAACCTTTTTCAATTCATGAAAGGCTAAACATCATGTTCTAGACTCAAGCATGGTCCTCAATTTCTGATCTGAGCATCGATTTTATATTAATCCAATTTCCATTAAGTAATTGTGGAACATAATTGTAAAATAAATTTTGTATGTCAATAAATTTATTCATCGTATACTAAACATCATTTTCACACAATATATCAGCACATGGATGTGGAAATATATTTAGAAAAATTTTATCAGCTTATATAGAAAAAATGAGTCTCTGGAATATTTTATCTATTATTGGTTTTCCACTATATAATGTTATTAATTAATTATTTATTATTATTAAATATAATATTTAATACTTACATTTTTATTTATAACTATATATGTAAAATTGTGTATTATTCTCATGGTCACTTTTAGACCATCGCCTTTTATCAATATTCCCTAACATAAGGGTATGTAATTTTATTGAATATAATTCCCCAATCAATTCATGGTGGATATGAAAAAGGATAACATTTTTCAAAATTAGCGTTATATATTTTTTTCATTCCATTCAATATGGGTTATGGTAGATATGAGATATGTGGTGTACATAAACAGATGTAGTTTTTATTTTTTGAAGTTTCTAACACACTTATTATAAATATCTTGGTTAATAAAGGAATTATTTTTATTTTTTGTTTATGATTTTTTAAAATTATTATTTTGATGATTATGATTTGTAATTTATTTATTTATTTATATTTTCAAATGATTGTAAGAGTTGTGTGTTCTTGCATCAATTTAGTATATTGGATTAACATAAAATTCATGAACTTCATTGTGGATAAAAACCTTGATTATGATACATGGTTTGGTTATTTAAATTATTAAAAATAAAATATTTTGAATTTTTATATATATCATGATGGTGAAAATATACCAACATGAGATTTTTTTGACAATTTTTATACTATTTAGTAATTGATGGCATGAATTCTATTAGTATCTAGATGATTTCCCCTTGAATTTAGGTAGAAAATAATAGATGTGGTTCTTGAGTTATATAAAACCATTACATTCATAAGTTTGTATTGTTTAACCCATTTCACTTCTTATTACTACATATCATATTGGTTATATCACATTCAATGATAGAATTATATGCATGAGTGATGTGATTGAAATGATAGTAACATGAGAATATGATGACTAATTTTAAATCTCTTTAAGGAAAGGGATGGGTATTTATTTCATTTTATTGAAACTAATAAATATGATACATCTATACATCCTATTTATTTGAATCGTCAAGATTTTTTTTATTTTGTTTCCCTATATGTTGGGATAGAAGCACCCCAAGTGATGTCGTCAATGTTAAAAATGATCTCATAATTTTTTATGTGGAATTGATCATTTTCTTAAAAATTTGTGGAGATAAGGTTATTTATTTCGTTATTATGTCTATATATGACATATTTGACCATCCTATTGAAACCCTTGAAAAGAGGGTGAATCATTCCTTTTATATTCATAGCGGACTAACTAAAAAATAATGGGACTAACTAGTCCATGATAATTAGTATATGTGGCTTTCTAAAGTGTAATTTAACTCACATTTATTCAATAATATCATCATTTATCCTTTGAGGGTTTGTTTTGAATAATTGTATTTTCATTTGGTTCATTGTTTCATATTAGTTAGATAGTATATAAAATGTTTTATAAATTTTATTGTATCATATTTTATATTTTTTAGTGATCATATTGCATGTTTTTTTCATTAAAATTTTGGGTTTTAGAGTTTTTATTAGGTATTAGGTGAGTATATTACATCATACAACCTTTTTGGATGTTGTCACGTGGGTCATCACTACAAAGGGTACGTAAGACGAATATAGGTCATTCGTTCATACTTTTTAACAGTGATTCAAGTATTGGATATTTAGTTATCTAAAGGTGGAGTCATAGGGATTATAACTATATAGGTAATTGGGATGCTATTTATGTGTATAAATATTACTCATCAATCATGGATTGGTTCTTTATTCATATTATAAGTTTGGTAGGCCATATAAAACATGATTGTTTCACCACTAACTACACAGGGAGAATCATAATCTATGGATATAGGGAATATATACTTATTTTGTCAGAAATATTATTATCATACATTAGATCATCATGATAAAAAGACATAGGGGTCTATTTTGGATATAATTATATACAATAGTGTGGATGATGGACTTAATTTATATAGTCATGTTATGGAATAATTTATCATTCTATGGGTTAGAATATGTAGCAACATAGTACTAATAAGGGTATCTAGGTATATGGAGGCCAGGTTAGAGGATCACAGTACGTTTAGATTAATTCCATTGATCTAAATCATACTAATCATTGTAAGGGGCCTAAAGCCATTATATTTATTTTTAAAATTGTATCCACCTTTTCATGGGTTTTCATCTTATTATTATTATATGACGGATTTTTAGTAATTTCATCATGTTTCACATGAATAATTTCATTATGATACATTATATGGTCTGGTTTAACCAGTATCGAGCATACAATATGTACTATCACTGATAAGTATCATTCATGTCTACCAAGGGTGACATTATAAACATGATTTATATACTAATTTAAAGGAAGTTCATTAGATTCCTGAACATTATTGACCACAGATTCATTTATCCTAATTTGAGATTATTTTTATGGGGTATGAGAGGATATATCCACTAATATTTCCCCATTTTATTGACTATATATATGATATATTTAATATGGAATTATGTATGTTACCATATTATATAGAGTTTTTTCTCTTGATTAGGTTGATTCTAATTACAAATCCCATATCCATTCCTCTTTATATGTTATCTCCTACATGTAAAATAAGGATGAGGAATCACGTAATGGACATAGATTAAATTTGATTTATTATTCCATGTATGTACTCTTTGGGTTCTCATGTATTATTCTTATAAAACGTAAAAGATTAACTAAATTTATTTTTATATATCTAGAGTTTAAATCAAGGGATTCTTTTGAACTAATATCATTTTCCTTATATAGATGAATTTTTGGAGAATTTGAGCTAAGCCATGTTGTTCCCCATGAATTTCATGGTATGAGAATATATTAAATTATGTGTGATTACCTTCAATATTACTTCTATTTATTTTAAGAGAAGTTATATCTAGTGTGATTATGTATTGATATACCTAGTTTGATGAAATCCATAATAATATTTATAGCCTTTGTGAACAATATCTTCAATGTATATTTAAATTGTTTTTAGTTTTTTTTGAAAATATTCATTGTAATCCCTGAAAATGGATGGAATAAGATATATATCTTAATTTTTCTTTTAACACCCAAAAAGAGTTTCAAGTCTATGAAAGAAAATTATATAAATTTATGGTATATTAGGGGACACTAGGAATGCTGATGCCATTCTTTCTTGGGAGTAATCCAATAGCTTCATTGAGTTTAATAGCATCCTATATTTTGATTCTTATAAATTGACATTAATTCACGCCTTCTAAATCATAGCATCATTGACAATGACGTGACAATGTATCTTGAGAATTTTTCATAGTATGATCCTCTTAAGAGGTCATTTGATGAGTTTTTGTGTATATTGGATTCTGTGATGATCTTGACCTTACCTAATCTTGGTAATATTTATACAAAATATTATGTTGCATCAATTATAATCGTTAGGTAAATAATGATGTATTATGTTTTAGTAATTTCCGTTCAATTTTGGTTGTTTATTTTACAAGAGTAGAATTATATGGCCCGAGACATAGAGATGGTAAAAATAGTGTATTTCATGAGATGTTGATATACGTAAATCTTGTATAAGTGGATCATGGTTGATGTAGACCAAATGATATTGAGGAATTTCTTTTCCCCACATGACCTTAACCTATGAAAATGTCAGTTGGAAAAGACTCTTCAATCATGGAACATCATGATAAAATATACTTCTATAAAATATAAGATTGTGTACATTGTAATATGTTGGAATACCAGGTCTTTGGTTGTCTATGATGAAAATAGTAAGTGATATTCGATAAACCTTTTATTTTAGATGCATATTTGTAAAGATAACTGTTTATATAGGTAAATCATCACAGATTTAACTATTACCACTTTACACATTGAGACGGTTAAGGATAGTTAGTTATCTGAATCAAATTTTTTTATTTTGAGTGATGAATTATATTTTGGGAATATATAAGAAAAATTTCCATAGGATGATGATGGTATCCTATATATTACATGTTTTGTAGTAGTCATTATGTGCATTAATGAAGATATAATGTGAGATTTACCCACTATAAGATGGATTTTTCATCATGGTTTACAATGATGTACCATGAAATGTATTTGTAGTATTGGTGGAAAGTTATTGAGAAGGATGTTGTGATGTTTTTTACATGATATTAAAAAAAATCAATGGGTGAATGTTTAACAGTAGGTACCCATATGTATTCTTTTTTCCATTAAGAATAACTAAGTAAAAATGTGATGATGTGGCCATAGTTTTTTTATATGGTTGTCAAAGTAACCACCAGATAGTGATGTAGTATGGATTATTGTTGACTGGTTGATAGTTATTAAAAGATTCATATTGAATATAGATATATATTTAGAGTATGATCTAGGACGGTTTTATTAATAAGAGTTAGTAAATCATGATTGAATGATAATTGGTGTCTTTTTTAGTAGTGACACCTTATTTACATCAATATTCATCTAGGGTATGCAGAAATCACTTGATACTCATGTGTATCTGATCACAATACACCATCATTATAATTATATGAGGTTTTAGAGTACAAATTGGTTTTTTTATAAATTGTTTTGATTTTTTGACATGGTTTTTGTGGATTCCTTGAAGATTCATTTAGAATATTTAGAGTTTTTATAAAATTATATTCATTAGGAATTAATTTAGATGGATCATTTAACGATCATTAAAGTAAATTCATTATGGTAAACCATTCCCTAGTTATTGGTGGAGATCCTTTTTTTTATGATGGAGTCTCATTATAGAGGTATTAGTGAATATTTGGTTGATTTAAAATCATTTACTAACCATGGAGAACCAGAAAAATTCATATTTAGAAAGGAGATTCAATACCCATGATTATGATGTAGATGTATGAGTTTGGATTATAGTGTCAACATAATTGGTAGACATAGGTATTTAGAGTAAATGAATATTTGATCCCGATTTTTTAGTTCATTTGATTTTATCAAGAGGGTACTCATAGTGACATGTCAATTGATTCTTCCATGTTGATTCTATATTCAAAATAGTGTATTTCCTATATCTCAACATAGGATATACTACCTCAATCAATAAAATGTGATCCCCATCGATGATGTTATGTTAGAGGTTGATGCATCATTGTTGGATTGGAATGTGTACAGGGTATACAGAAGTGATGAGATCCTATTTGGTATAACTGAACCTTTAGAATGAATGGAGTGGAGACATAAGCATATACTTGTAATGCTTTTTAAAAAGATGTTATTATTTGAGATAAGTGAGAAATTATATTTATTTGTGAAACTTAATGACAAATATCAATGATGTGTTTTTTATTATGTGTGAAATCATTTAAATTTGGGTTTTACATTATGTATTTGTGAATATTTTTTCAATTTTAAGGGTCAGAGGATGATTAAGAATGAATTTTGAGGGAAAAAATGAGGGGTGTAAATATACTCATGTGAGGATATATAACCAGATGATTAATTATAGGATCAATAAAATTATATGGAAAAGTACAATACATGTTTGATATCCATGAGAACAAAAATGCGGAAAACAAATGACCCTTTTTGGAATCCCCTGTTTTTATAATCCCAAATACTATTTTGAGAATCCCAAATCGTATTTTGATAATCCTATATAATGTTTTGATAATCCCAAATCATGTTTTGATAATACCAAATCATGTTATGATAATCCCCAATCATGTCTTGGTAATCCCAAATAATTTTTGGATAAGACCAAATCTAGTTTATATCATTGTAAATACTATGTACTTTTAATTTTTATTCTCTCTTGTTTAAGAATACAGTGAAAAAATTCTATAATGATGCAAGGTCACTAATTCAAGGTCACTGATGCAATGTCACTGATGCGAGGTCGTTAATGCAACATCAACGATGCAAGGTACCCGATGCAAGGTCACTGATGTAGGGTCACTGCTTCATGGTCACCGATGCATGGTCACAGATGCAAGGTCACATATGCAAGGTCACCGATGCAAGGTAACCGATTAATGATCATCGATCAAAGGACATAGATGCATGGTCACTGATGCATGGCCACCACTAAAGGCTACCACTGAAGGTTACCATTGACAAGGCCACTGATGAAGGCATGAGATGCACACCAACTGTTGAATCCTACCATTGTGAAAGATACCATTAACAGTCTATCAATGCATACCCTTCCATACTACGTCTGATTAATAAGAATACTCTAATAGAAAAAATTTCTAACCTTAATGATTCTGACATTATTTAATGCTGACTATAGACATATCAAGAGATCATATCTGGAAATAGTAATAGCTACAAGGAGGATCACACATGAATTACTCATTCATATTGTCAGACCAAAAATTTAAAATAGAATACCGATGAATAAAATTACATTCATGGTGCGAATGCATACATGTGTGAGGAATAAAAATTTAAAATAAATAACTTATGCGTGAGATCTAAGAAGACCCTTCAAGAATTCACACTGTGATCTCTAGAGCACCTCAAAAATCATTTCGGAGATCAAATTTACATCTTCTATCATTCTTCAACTCTCTTCCAATAAAAAAGTAGAACACCAGAAACCTAGATTTGTGACTCTCTATTTCGAGGAAAATTTTTGGAGAATGTCTCAAACTGCAATTTCTTCACTCTAATGAGTCAAGAGATGAAATAAAAACACATACAGCCTTATAATCAATATTATGAAATTTTTTCATGGTTTTATTTTATTATACACTTTTGAGAAGTGTGTGTTTATGATACACACACTATATTTTGTGCATAAACCTAATATACTGAAAATCCTCACATCATACATCACATAATCCATTTTTCCAACACATAACAAGGGAAGAGATCATGTTTGTTATGTATACCATTTTTTTCCTATGATGATCTATGATAGAGGGTATGATCCCTGGGCAGTTTGTGCAAACTATTGTATTACCCGATACAGGTAGTGTATTATGTTTATATTAAATATAAACTGCTTTGTGGTAGGTGATCACCAAGAGGAGAGGATTAAGTATCAGTTTTAGACAGAACCTCTTGTTTAACTTTTATGTTTACTATATTTTTACATTGTTTTTTTCCTTTTCTGTTGGTCATTATTTCAAAAAACATTTCTTAAACATATATTGATAGTTAGTTCTAGTTAGTGTGTGTGTGTTTTTAATTCAGTAAACATGTTTCAAATGCTGAAGATGTGTTTTACACTAATTCAACTATGGACTAATCACCCTTTGAGAAACATGTGGACCAACTGAACATCTATATCATTACTTCCTTAATTACCTAGTCTATTCATTATTTGGGGATCATTATCCTAGTGTTTTAAGTATAAATTTTATGTATGAACTCAATTCACCCCTTATTGAGTATCCTATCTGAACAAAATTTGGTATCAAAGAATTATTTGTTTAGTTTCTAGTGTTTGTGCATGTTTTCAAATTTTTTTCAAAAGTGATTTTAGTTATATCTTTATGATCATTAAATATCAGCCAGATCGAAATTTTTAGTTCATTAATGTCTAATTATCAATAGAAAATATAGTTGAGGGTGTTGCTACTAACAAGAAACCTTTATTTAATGAAAAAATTATTATTAGTGGAAATTAAAATTTTAAATGTATATAGAGAGAATGTGTCCAAAAATTTGGCACACAATTGAAGAACAATATTTATTACATATTATTTTTATAGAAACATGGTCTTAGTACAATAAATATACATATTATACTAACTTAAAATAAATGAATGAATTATACTATTCTTTAGGTGATGAAGAGTTCAATAGAATATCTACCTGTAATAATTCTTATGAAATTTTGGTCACTTTGGCTATTACTATGGGGGAAAAACCAATGTTAAATAAATGAGATTAAATACTTATAATATTAAATATGTTAATTTTAAAATGAATCCTAATGAACTTTTATGTGAAATGTATCTCAGGTTCAATGAAATAGTAAATACCATGAGCCTTCATGGGAAACCAATGGAAATTAAGGACCCGAATATGAGATTGCTTTGATCCCTACCTGACAGATGGAGAGGAACTTCGGTTTCCTCAAAGAATCATGTGACATAGGAATGTTTCTAGTGAAGGAACAAATTAGAAAGATTATGAAGTATTAATAAGTGATCAAGGTAAAAGATGATGTATATGAACAACCATGAATGAAATATATAGAATTCAACAGTGATATATCCAATAGTAAGGAAATGAGAATGTTCATGCACTAGTAGACACTTCCACCATTGAAGACTCATATTCTGACAGAGAGGATGATATGGATTATCTTTCTAAGAGATTAGAAAATATCTATTTTAAAAAGAGTTATTTATGAATTGAAACTATAAATAAATGTATGATAATAAAGGATAGTGTAAAAAGGATAAGAAATGGAATGAAAATACAAATGGGACAGTATGTTATGATTTTAAACCAAATTGTCATGTCAAAGTGGATTTACCCAAGCTAAAATTAAAAATGAAGTATGAGGATAAGGGCACGCGATATAAAAATGCAATGAGTCTACTTGGAGTTCATTCAATCATATCTCTAGTTGATCTAAAATTTCGTATATTGAAACGAATAATCATGAAATTCAGTGTTTCATGATAAGAACATCTGAGGTAACTCCCAATTCTCCTATACCTAATGCTTGTTATTTTTGTAATGAATGTGAATTAAATAATGATCATAATATGACTATAGATGATGTATTTGAATATTGTGGAATGATTTAGGATACCTTTAATGAAATCAAGGATAAATATATATTTATAAAAATAAAACATGCATTGAATGCCGATTTTATGAATGATATTGATAATGAGAATGAAAAATATGCTCAGCTGTTAAAATAAAATACTGATCATAAATTATCAAATGCGAAATTAAAAAAGGATCATCAGAAATAATCAACATGTAGAGATAACATGAATTAGTTACTAGGAAAAAAATTGCTCTAAAAATCACTACTAGTCTAGGATATCAACTAGGAAAAAGAATGATTATTAAAAATAAATTTGTTATAAAATCTAGACAGTTCAGTGCTTGTTAATGTTTTGGACCATATGAAAAATTTTCTAAAAGACATACCAAAGTGTTCATGTCTCAAAACTTATCTATTGATTTTTGGAAACCTCTGAATAATGTATGGGTTCTCAATGATTTACTTGCATGCACCTCTGGACCAAAAAAAATATGGGTACCAATGATATCCTACAATTTATATGTTTTGAAAGAAAATTGTCTGAAGAGTTCCTGTAGAACACTATGGTACCTTGATAGTGGACGTTTAGGACAAATGACATGGGACTATTCATACTTCAAGAGCTTAATTAAAGTTGATGATGGTCATGTCAAATCTTTTAATAATGCCAAAAGGACGATCCTTAGCATAGGCCTGATTGGTAACCCTAAAACTATATTAATTTCGAATGTTCTTTTTATTGATGACTAAAAATACAATCTTCTTAGTATTTCATAGTTTTTTGATGATGGATTCAATGTTAGGTTTTAAAATGATGCATGCAATGTTTTTAAATTTAATTTATTAATATTCACTTCTCTTAGAAATTAATATGTATATGATGTTGATTTAACTTATTTAGCTATGAAAAATTTTACTTGTTTAAAAGTGTTTAATAAGGAACCCTAGCTAATGCATAGAATATTAATAAACTATATTGTGCACTAACTTATGATACTAAGGAGGAAAGATTTATATTGAGACTTACCTAAATGGGAATTCCCACATAAAAAATCCTATAATCCTTCTCAAAAGGGAAAACAACACAGTGATTCTTTCAAATCAATGAAATAAATTTCTACTTCTCAACCGCATGATTTGGTTTACATGGATTTGTTTTTACCTACAAGAGTTTTGATTCTAAATGGGAAGAACTATGTTTATGTTCTCGTAGAATATTTTTCTAGATATAGATGGGTATACTTTCTATCTCACAAAATTAAATCATGTTCTTACTACATTAATTATTCCATATCTATTATAATTCATTGTGGACATAGAATTATGACATTGAGAAGATATCATGTCCGTGAGTTTGAAAATCAAACTTTTTAATCTTTTTCCCACATAAATGATATACTCACAGCTTCTATACTCCTAGAAAAACCAAACAAAATGGATTTGTAGAAAAAAAATAGAAAATTCAAGTGATTTCTCTAACTATGTTAAATGAGAACAATCTATATGTCAATTTTTGGGCTGAAGTAGTTAATACAGCTTGTTACATTATCAAAAGAGTCTTAATTAGACCAGTTCATATTAATACCCCTTATGATATCTGGAATAATAGGAAGCCTATGGTAAATTATATTAGAGTTTTTGGTTGCAATATCTATATCCTTAACACTAAGGATATCCATGAAAAGTTTTCTTCCAAGAGTGATAAATGGAATTTTCTAGGTTACTCAATCTCTAGTAAATTTTATAGAGTATTCAAATAGAGAACCAAATGTGTGGAAGAATCTGTTAATGTTTAATTTTATGAGACTGATCCACATAATCACAAAAATCCTATTAAACAACTAGATGTTGATATGTCAATTCAGGACCTTAATGATAAATATAATGAACCCTTACTGAAGACAACTAGTTTTGGAAATTTTACAGATTCTCTGAATAATGAATCTGATCCTATAGAAAAACCTGAGCATTCAATTTCAACTCTTTTAGAGGTTTTAGAACACTTAGGAATTAACCATTTTCTGATTTTGTAGGTTATGTAAATATAAGAACATAAACTAGAGATTCTCTAAGAATCTTGGTTGAACATCAAATATTACATTTATATCATGAACCTAAAAATATTAATGATGCAATCAATAATGGATTTTTCGTGATTTAATGACAAGAATAATTAAATCAGTTTGAAAGAACAAATGGTTGGGAATTAGTTGAAAAACCTAAAGACACCTTGGTTATAGGCACCAAATTAGTGATTAGAAATAGAATTGATGAAGCCGGAAACAATGTTAGAAATAAACATAGACTATTTACACAAGTATATAGTCAAGAAAAAGGAAAATACTATGGGGAACCATTGCACCTTTTCCCAAAATAGAATCTATTAAGATACTACTTACTAATAAAGCCCATATATTCAACAAATAGTATCAAATGTATATAAAAATATTGTTTATAAATGGGTATATAAATGAAGATGTATTTGTTGAACAACCCCTTGTTTTACAATTTCCCATTTTTGAAATCATGTTTTAAACTCTCTAAAGCAATATATGGTGTAAAATATGCTCCAAGAGCAATGTATGACAAAAACAGTTAATTTTTTATTTAATTTTTTTTACAAAAAGAATATATGGTCCTAATCTATTAATTAAAGGTATTTCCAAATATGATTTAATTTTATAAATTTATATAAATGATAATATTTTTGGATATTCTTAATATTATTTATATACTGATATTTCAAAAATGATGCAAGATGAAATTTGAAAGATTTTAATTTGGGAAAATATATATTTCTTTGGATATCAAAATTTTCAAAATATAAGTGATATTATTTTAAATCAAATAAAAAATACTATGAATATTTTGTAACATTTCGGTTTGGCCAACAATAAAGGAAGTGATACAACTATGAGTAAAACTTGTATGTTGGATTCTGATGAAACTGCTAAATAAGTCTATCAAACCAATTACAAAGGTATGATTGGGAGTCGTCTCTATATATCTACTAGGAGACCTTATTTTATGTTCAGTGTGTGCATGTGCACAAATTTTCAATCCAATCCCTAAGAGTTTCATTTAACTGCAATTAAAATTTTTTTTAAACATCTCAAATATACTACAAACATAGGACTATGTTATCAACGAATAAAATCATTTGAGTTGATAAGTTATTCTGATGTTGACTTTGATGGTATTATATTAGATAGAAAGAGCACCTCAGAAAAATGTCACATTTTATGAAATTCACTAGTATCATGGGTTAGTAAGAAACATAATTACATTTCATTATAAACTAACAAAGCAAAATATATATCTGCTGGTAGTTGTTGTTCATAAATTCAATGGATGAAATAAAAATTACTACACTTTGGATATCAATTAAAAAATATATATATAATGTGTTATAATACACGTCCAATTAACATCTATAAAAATCTCATATTTAAGGCTAGGACACAACCCATTGACGCGAGACATCACTTCTTGAGTTATAATTATCAATGAGGTAAAAGAACTCTTGAAATCATTGGCACATAACATCAATTGGCTAATGTATTTACATTGCCTTTCAATTCTTTGAGGCTAAATTACATAAAACATGTGACAGGTATGATAAACTGTAAAGAATAGAACTCACTATTAGTAACCACACAGTTAGAAACCTCAATTTTTATCTTCACCGTTGAACATATCCATTAAAAACCTCATTGTTAGACTTCACCGTTAGACCTCACCATTGAACCTCACCATTAGAAACCTCACCGATTGAACCTCACCTTTAGAAACATCATCATTAAACCTCACCTATATACATCACCAGTAGATATATCACTATTACACCTCACTTTTGACGCTCATAGTTATAATCCTCACTATTAGACGTCACATTTGGACCTCACAATTAGAATCATTACTAATGGACCTCACTATGTTTACCTTGCTAATAGTTGTTTTTCTCTGGATATAACATTTTCTATAATGGAATCTGAAACATTTTCTATCTTTAACATAATATGTTTCCACCCCTAAATGAAAAAAAATAAAGAGCACAACACATCTTGATATACATAGAATCTCTCCCAAACCTCTTTCTCCTTAACCTAAGAACCTCTCATTTGTATGAATCCCTTGAACTGCTCCATACTGAAATGGAAAGGTTGAAGAGACCATTGGTCTGTGCTAAAAGAGATGAACCAAATCCAAAAACACCTCATGTTGAGTCAATTAATAGAATCCAAGAAGATGAAAAGCTAATCCACCCTAATATTTCGAAGAGGGAAATTGGGGATGAGAAGGAGATGAGCATAGAATGGCTTATGTCAAGTAGGTCTTTAGTTCCAAAGGGACTTGAAACTCACGGATGGGTTGAATGCATTGAAAATGACAACATGCCCTATTATCCGAAGATAGTGAATGAGTTTTATAAATCTCTAATGTTCGAGGGAACTGTGGTTGAGAATAGAATGTCTACATTTGTCAATGGAGTATGTATAAGATTCTCCAATCATCAATGGTCTGAGTGTTTGAGATTACATCATAATCGGATTTTTAACAAATATTCAGGTGTTGTGCCTCCCACTAGTGAGTTCTTCTGTTTTGAAGATGCTCTAGCTGAAATGATAGATAATGGGATCCTTGTGAATGTAATTATTACAGAGATGGATGGATAAGATAATTTTCTATTTAATTTTTTTCCACAATACATGAGTCCTAGGAGATGGTACTTTTATACCATGAAATATCATGATATATTTCTCTTGTATTTCTCAAATCATGAACTGAAGATAAATTTGTGTAGGCTATTGATGATTCAAATAGAGGATATGACAAAGCACAGTTCGAAGAACAATTCATCATTTCAAGCTAGATTGATATCCATGATGTTGAAGGTGAAAGGAGTTACTGGAAACAAGGCGTAAATAGTTATAGTAAGTGAAAACATCAAAATTACCAAGATGATTTTCATGTTGATAATGATAAACGGGATCCCATTGAAATTAAAATGGGTGCCTGATGAGGCTAATATTTATTAATAATTAAACCATTTTACCCAACCTACATGGTCTATCGATAACAGAGACCCTGGACCCAAGCCTGATGAAGTGGATCATTCATATTCAGATGAAGATGAAGAGGCTTCTGCAAGGCTAGAAAGAGAGGATTATCTAATAGATGATAGGATTGATCCCTATAATCCCTCAAATATTAGTTCTAATACAATAAATTTTGGTGATACTAACCTATAAAAAATACTTCCTATAAGGGATAGTATCATAAGGGATAATGATGATGAAGAAACCAGTTAAGAAGAAGGGTCATAAAATGTCTTATAAGACATTAATGAGACCTCTGATGTGGATGAGGACACTGAATCTAATCATGATGACATTGAGACAACTTTGACTGAAATTTAAGGGGAATTTATATGTCTCAGTCATCTAACATGACATATAGAAATCGTATAATGTGTAGATGAAGAGGATTCAGATTCAGATTTACCTGGAATGTCCATGGATATAGTTGAAGTTCATGTAGACGAAGAGGCAGTTGATCCTCATTTGATGATGTTTCTCATGGAGGTATGATAGGGATGGATGAGGCTACTTAGGAGAAAAGTCCAAGTGATGGGGAGGAACTTGTTGCCATAGGTTCAATAGTTTTCTCTCATGGTGTAGATGACTGGTCAAAAGAACCTAGATTTGTGGTTTTGGGGTTAGACCATGGAGATTCTGATGATGGAAAACCTATTATATGTCCTTATATTCCTTCAGTTAAAGAGGCTTCTATTGTACAAACATAAGTCCTTTTTCCTCATTACAATGTAATGAATGATTATTTGGATTCATTAAAGTCATATCTAAAGAGGAGCATTGATTAGAAAACTGTTGAGATAATGAGAAGAGTAGCTCACAATCAATGACTTATGGTATCTATAGTGGAAAGACTAGTTTGCACCTCTCACTCTGCCATGCTATATGAATTCAAGGAATATCATAAATAGTTCCGAGTATTTACCGATTCTACAGAATATGTGAAGTGGTATATTCCCAGTTTGGAATCCTATGTGGCATCATGATTTCAGGTGGACAGATGTCATAGATGTGTTAAAATTTGGGTTAACAAATGGTCAATGTTCTTGAGGACATTAATAAGTCTATTTAGACACATGGGAGTGTCCAGAATAATGAATAGAAAAATATAATTAGTGGTCTAAACAAATCCTTTAAATAGAACATGGATTTCACTATGGTAGCTCTATGTGCATCTGCTTCATCTTCATCATATCTTCCTGCTAATATAGAAGATTTCAGATCAGTTTGTTGAGAATAAGTGGATATTTTCTCTAGTGTGTGTACCCCAGAACCTCATTCTATGACTCAGGTCATTTATACTACCGGAAAAAGTCACATCCTTGTCCGAAATTATTTAGGAGAAGCTTCCCATGATCAAAAGGCCATCAAAGAATGAGTTGATTTGTAATAAAAAATGATATAAACTAAGCATCAGATGACTAGTCACAGTAATCTACTATTTGAAAACATGAGGATTACACCAGTCACTCAAGCCTTTAAGGGTCAAGTTAGTAGCCTTAAAGAGTTGACTCCATCCATAGAGAGATTTATGGATAATAAGTTTGTTTTTATCTCAACTATGGAGATTGTAGGTAGTATCATTATGGGTTTCTAAAATACTATTGTTCCCTTCCTCCATGTGGAAAAAACTCATTTCATTGTTCCTCCATATTTACTTTCCTCCTCTACTGCCTCCGGATTTTCTAGTGCTACTCTTTTGATGTCTCATGCACAGACCATCAGAATCTTGACCACATCCATTCCTCAATGGTTTCCTCACTACTAGTCTACTAATGCTTCTTTTGGATATCCTCCAACCCTGTTGATTACTATCCCTCAGCCTTTCCCTATGTCAATATGAACCTAACTCCTTAACATTCAAAGGAAATATCCCTTTGAGATATCTGATGTGCATTGAATTTTGGAGGTCTTAGTTGATATGGATCATTTGTACACTTTTTGTGTACTGTAATATAACTTCATGGGTAATAAAATCCTATTTTGATCACTATTTGGTCTTCCTACCTTTTTTTTATCTGAATGAGGGATAAGTTATAGGTTACATGAATGGGATATAAGTCTATAAGTTAACTATGTTTTTCGGTTAACTATAATCATTAAATATATATTCTACCTATTATAAAAATGGATCAATTTTACTCATACTCACCTCTTAAGATATTTAGTAAATGTGTTTAACCCCGATTCAAAAATATTGACATAATTTGTGATTATCAAAAAGGGGGAGATTGTGGGACTCACCTATTTTGATAATCCCAAATCATGTTTTTATCAATCTAATAAGTATGTAATTTTAATCTCATTGCTCTCTTTTTTATGCTTATAGTGAAACGTTTCTCTAAGGATGAATGGTCACCGATGTAAGGTCCTCAATGAATGGTCACCAATGCAAGGTCACTACTGAAGGGTCACCGATGCATGGTCACCAATGGAAGGTCACCGATGGATTGTAACTGATGCAAGGTCATTGATGCAAAGTCATTGATCCTAGGTTACCGATTCAAGGTCACCAATGAAATGTCTATGATGCAAGGTCACCGGTCCAAGGCCACCACTGAAGGCTACCATTAAAGATCACCTTTGAGAAGGTCACTGATGAAGGATACCGATGCACACCTATTGTTTAAGCCTACCGTTGTGAAGACTACCATTACTAGTCTATCGATTCCTTTCCTTCCATACTTTGAAAAATTATTAAGATTATTCTAACGGTCATATTTTGTAAATTTAATGCTTCTCAAATTAATAAATGAAGGATATAGAATTATCAAGAGACTGTATCTGGAAACATAAAGAGGTATGATTCGGACCACACGTGATTTACTCACTCATATCGATGAACCTCAAATAAAAAAAGAAGACCATTGAAGAAAAGTAGTTTGGTGAAGCAAATTCATACATGTGTGAAGAAGAAAATTATACAAGAACGAACTTATGTGATAGATCAACAAAGAACCATCCAACATTCACACTTTAAACTCTAGAGCATCTTGATGATCATTTGGGATATCAAATTTGTATCATTTGTACTTCTTAAAATATTTTCCAATAAAGAAGAAGAACACCTAGAACCTAGAGTAGCGACACTCTTTTATGATGACATCATTCAGAGATAGACTCGAACTGCAATTTTTACTCTCCATAGAGTCAAGAAATGAACTGAAAACAGATAGAGCATTATAACTTCAATTTTATACTATTTACTCTACTGTATTCTTTTCTTTTACACTTCTGAGAAGTCTGTCTTTATGTTAGAAACATTGTCTCATTTTCTTAAATAGAGGATACTGAAAATACTCAAAACATACTTCACTTATATTTTTTCCCCACACACAACTATTTGAGTTCCAATGTGTTGTTTATTTTGTTTGTTTTTTAGGGAAGAATTATGGAAGAGGGTCTATTCCCTAGATATTTTGTGAAAAATTCATTAAATCTTGATACATACTATTTATCAGGTTAATTATCAATATAAATAGATTGGTGGTAGGTGATCACCAAGTAATGAGTATTACGTATAATATTGTTTTTTATACATATTTTGATAGTTAGTTCTGGTTTGTGTGGGTAGGTGTTTAATTCATTAATATTTTTTCAAATGGTGAAGAACTATTTTACACCGATTCAACAAAGGACTAATCACCCATTGAGAATCCTATTGGCCAACTGAATATCTATATCTCTACTGCAAAAATTGACTGGGGAGTTTCAATATTTGGGATTACTTATCATAATGTTTTTAGAAAAAATTTTAAGTTAGAACTAAATTCACCCACTCTTGAATATTCACTCCAACCAACATTTTTTTAATCTTGAGGTTGAGTCTTAAGACGAAACATAATCTTATTGTTTAAAAAATGGTTCTTGGAGTGGATAAACATGAGGGGTCATAAGAGGATTATGATTATATATTGAGGAAAAAATGAGGTCTGGAAATATAATCATGTGATGATATCCAACTAGAAGTCTAATTATTGTCTATAAGAATTTTGATGGACACGTCATATACTTTTTTGATAGCCATGAGAACAACATTGAAGGAAAAAATAAGCCTATTAACCTAATAGAGTTTTTGTAATCTCAAATGGATTTTCATTGGATGAGTCTATATTTTTTTAATATTTTTAATAATTTAAATAATTGAGGTTCAAATTATATAAAATGAAACTTTCTAATTTATTCTCCCCTAGTAATAAAATTTGTATCTTTCCCATTTTATATTCCATAATTCATAACATCCCAATTAGATAAATACTTTTTAAAATTTTTGATAAATGATTACTATATCCTATAAGATCTATTTGGGATATATTATCACCTCTATTCAATTCTTCATTTGTTAATCATAATATTTCTGTGATATTTAGTATTTATTTATTAATTAGGATATTATTATCGTATTTTTCAGAGATGTTTTAATAGATAATGTTTATCTAATATTTTATAATGATTAATTTCCTAGTGCTTTTAGGTAGGTATACCCAAAAATTAATGTATGATTATTTCTATTTTTTATTAAATGTTTGCAATGTGGACAAAATAGCCATGGTTACTTGATAAAAACATATCTAAAACATATCTTGTCTGATAATTGAGTAATATATGTACATATTGGGTGGATGTGGACCCTATATTTGTTTGACATGATTATTGGGAATACAATTCCCATGGAAATGATATATTGAATGTCAAAAAATGAATAAATAACTTATTTATGGGTCCTTTGAGTTATTTAATAGCCTTGTGAAGATCATTTGGTTCATGTTAGCTCCCCATAATATAGGATATTTGAATATACCCTATGGGGGGAAGGGGATATATTCTTATGTTAATTATATGTTTGTACATATACACATTGAATTTTCCAGAATTTTTAAGGGCCTAGTGAACCCCCCATTAATATTCAATTGTTAAAATAAGGATGATCCTTTCTTCTTAACTATAAAAATTAGTTGGGTGGGGGAAGATGATCCTAGTTGATGTTGGACTATTATTGGTATCTTAAAGAAACAATTAATTAATAATATAGGATTATTTATTATTTCATATATAGAAAAAGTGTTCATATTATATGATGTCTTTGCATTTTAATTTCGGTACTTTTTTGATGTGTACTATGATGCCATGTGATTTTGGAACATATCAAGTAGGATGGTCACTCCCAATTAGTCATGTATTTATGACAGAATGAGATGACATGTCCACTTATGTTGATGATTCCTATGGGATTGGATGACATTATAAGACTTATATTTTTTAAATGTATATGATATACCAATACTTTACTATATAATGTTTATGATTAGGGATGTTGTGTCTGTTATTTGATATTCCTATATCTTTTTATGTTATGCTCATTATATGACGATGCATTTCTCACATGTCCTTGGTATCGATAGTGTTGGGGCTTTATGTCATTTTATTTTCTATTTTTCATGTAATAATTTCATACTTTACCCAATTAGATACCTTAATGGACGTTGATAAAAATAATATAAACGACAGAATAGTTACGGTACATGATAACAATTATTATACTAACGATTGATGCTTACGATGTTGTTCCTTATCGTGTTAATAAATATGTAAATGGATTCTATTTTTTTTCTTTTTTACTATGGGATTTTATTCCTTTCATAATCCATGTTAGACAACCATTTAACAGAGAAAAAGAGTCATCCAATGGCATTACATGAGAATCATTTTCCATCACATTAGGCTAGTAACATGCACTAAGGAATAAGAAACAAACATTTCTGAGTAGTAATGTCCAAATTAAAAAAATAATAAAATAGTGGAAACAAATGATTAATTTTTCATGTCCCATCTATAAAATGTACTTTTATTAACACTAAATTAATAGGTCAAATATAAGAAAAAATTAAAATAATTAATATGTAATACAAACACATCCATGATGTGACCATAATATGAAAGAAAATACAAAATCCTAATGACTAGATCAAGATACAACAATATCGTGAGACCAATACATAATATATTCTTAATTATAAAAAATTACCCATACATAAAACCACTAATATCATCTTAAACCATAGTTACCATCATGAATAATAAATTAACATAATACTAAATAATCCTATAAATACGGGTACCCAAACAATATTCTTCTATATTATGAACTAAACACGAAATTCATATCGAAATACATATGGTTATTCTCAATAGATACACTCCTTCCATCCTATACACAATAATTACATATAGAAAACCTATATTGTATGTTTAAAATAACATTTATGTATATAGAACCCAATAAAAATTTATCTTGACCATATATTATAACTATATTCAAATTTTGGTAATTGAAAAAAAAATTACATAAAAATACCTGCATCTTCAAAAAATTTCCCTTAGGTACCCATTTTGATAAAACCATAGAATTTACTTGAAAAATATTCAATATAAAATTGATGATTTCAAAATGCCATTTATCTATTTTAATTCAAAATGTTACATTATTAGATTCTCAAAGCTGACAAATTTAGTGAACTACATACAAGAAATTTAAATAACAGTCAGTACTAACTACATGAAATAATGAAAAAAATAAGATACGATACACAAAAATAAAAATGATCATATAATAGTGGGGTACTCTAAATTATCGACAACCAAAACTAATTGGTATATAAATGATAATAAATAACAACACAAAATAATATAAAATGAAATAATTGAATGTAAATAATACCTCAACAATGGACCTAGGAATGCTAAGGACATGAATACCTTCTGAAATGACATTAATAGTTAGGTTAATAACATTTAATTTTTGGATGGGGATATAATATATAAATTATATACTATTGGTAAAATATATATTACTTCTCTAGGTTGGGAATAATCTAACATTGGGAAATGACCACAACTATTTTAGGTTCTCTTATATTTGTTATTGGGTTCCAATGTTAGACTATGAATTTTTGACTATACCTATTCTAAAATATATCAAATCAAATGATAAACCATATGATAATCTCTCTCAAATCCTTTGGAATGAAATCCCATTGATAAAGATACTACTATGAATTTAAACTAATTTAAAATCTCAAATAAAGAAATACATTTTCCCAAAAACTAATAAAAGTCAATTTATATAATAGAAAATATTAAACATAATATTAAATTTCAAATAATCACAAATATTTTTAACATATGTGATACGATGTAAAAAAAATATTATTTAATACCCATGATATAGAATACACCTACAAATATAAATCTCATAATCACAAAATATTCATGAAATATTCATTGAATATCCAAACACAATAAAAGGATTCTTATCACATAAATGTCATATTATATTATAAATTGAAATTCACATCAATAGGTTTGGGTTATATTTTAAATAAAAAATTCGTATTCCAAAAGAACACCATGGTTGTTTAGAACATTTGAGAACAATTTCAACAATATCTCAACAATGGAACGTGTTTCACATTCTATTAAATCATATGGGAACTAGCTTATTTTATAAAAAATATTAATGAAACATTTTATTTGTATTCAAATATTAGAAACATCTATTAGAAATAATAATAAAACATTTTTTAATATATAAATATTCATACATGGATAAAACAAACCTTTAATTATGGAAAAATGATAATAATCCATTGAATATGGAAAACTAAGGACCCAATGAAAAATTCACACTCCCTAACATGAAAATACATAATATTTTAGACAAAATATCCCAACGGTTCTTCCAATATAGAATTACGAGTGCTAATAAGAAACATAATATTAAAGACAATAGAAAGAGAGGATATAAATCATATCACCATGGAAATACTAATAGAAGTTAATAGAAAATGAAAAAAAGTCATGGAAATATGAAGGTTATTTTATTATAGAAATGTCCCCATATAGGTGAAATTTTTTGGTTCCATTAAACAGTGGGTCACATGGCTTCATTTTGGGATTCTGATGTTGCACATGATGCTTATTAACAGCAAGGGACTGTGGTAATCAATAGAAGAATCAAATAATATCCTAAATATACAATATAACACCAATGATATGAACGAATTAACAATTAATATGGAAAACTCACATAAAAAATTATGTGTCATTTAATTTCTCTACAAATAATGAAAATATGTATAGAATAATCCAATACTATACATGTATAAAAATACCAAAATGAAAAAAAATACTACCCCAAATAGAATCATGAGCCTAGCTAGGTCTTGTTCTCTCCCCCAACTATGAAATGGTTAAATCAAGTATAATTGAATGGATTCATCCAAGGTCCCTACCAATATCCATAATGTATCTCCAATATCCTAATTCAGGGATGGATAGAATGTGTGATATCTCCTAGTAAGACACCACTGATTATTACTTTAACAAATATAGACTGTGAAATAAAAGGAGAATATATTTTCAATATATCAATGTTCTAACAGTAATGAAATAAAAGTGAGATATTCAAGTGGAACAAATAATCATACCAAGGCTCCTTGAAATCAACAATATATATTCCAAAAAAACTAAAGATGTAAACATGTTATTTTTTCAATTCCAACAATTGTAAACAAATTTCCATATTTACAATATTGGTTAATATTCCAAAATATCATATATAATTATTTTGTTCAAACAAGTGTACAATAAATATCATGAAAACAATGTATAATCTAAATTTTAACATTCACCACGACCACACCGTTGTAGACTAAGGAATCCCAAATGACCTAATCATGTACTCAAAAGATTCTTACAAAAAGTTTATGAATCTATGTTACAAATGAAAAAGGTATCATCACTGATTTCATATAGAATCACTATATAAAATTAGTAAATACATTGGTGGGTTTCATAGAGCATTCCAATAGGCCATTTCTACTATGAGACCAATAAAGCACGATCCAATGAGTAGAAATGCTTGTGGAGTCCAATATAATTAGGATATAATGAGTAAATTGGTCTAATGTATACACTAGAATAATCGAGAACCATAAATTGTTAATGAGAATAGAGAATTAAGGAATTATTGTCTAATTTATAATGGCCATGTAATCTACAACCATAAAAATTCAATAAATCATATTATTCAAATTCCGGAAGAATTCCATGAGGTAATCCAACTCATATACCAATTTACATTTAAGAAATAAAAATGATTCATGTACTGTTATTACATGGATAAAGGGGAATAAGATTCCAATAATCAATTAAATTAAATTAGTTCAACTTAATATGCTCCCAAAATAGTTGTGAGCTAGTTCGCACATAACTGTATGTAATAATATTATATATAATCTAGGGCACACCACATGGATATCCTAGGATAAATATAAACAACATGAAACCCTAAAATGTTTGTCAAGGGAAAACCTAAAATGTTCTATGTCATTCAAAATAATCATCTAATTAATTTCTAGGTCAGTGACTAATTATGTTGTTTTCATAGTAATGACAATTTACAAATAACAATCCAAATAGAAGTTAAAAGGTATTGAAAAATAACTATATAATTGTGGTAGAACACTTATCTAGTATCACCTAGTGATTCAGTCTACATAGGGAGAAACATTAATAATGGGAAAAATACATAGAAATTTGTCATATTATCTTTTACAAAAATTTCTCTATCAATAGATAGGAAAATTAAAAATTTCCCAAATTGAATGAAGAACTCACTAACACAGATCCAATGAGGCTTTTGATTTAGGAAACAGATTATGTATAATGAAATGGGGGCTGAGAGAAACATTATAATGAAATGGGGCCTCATGTATGAGAGATTGGATTTGGAGAGAATTCATTCTGAAAAAATTTATATAAGGACACTTATATTTAATAATTTCCTTTTGAATTTACACGTCTTTAAAATATAGGTTTCTCCCCACTATGAAAAACAACCAACCCATTATGAAAATTATCTTCTATACTATTACACATCAAGAAATGTGTACACAACATGTACTCCCATTATAAATCATTTACTCATAATGAACATGTTTCCATCTCATACATTTCACATTATAAGAAAACCAAACTATCCCTCTTCTCGAAATTATAATTGAACCCGAACAGAAACATAAAAATAGATGTTAATAGGAATTAAAATGATATGTTACACATAATAATCCAAGGATCATATAATCATAAAACCTTAATGTAACTCCTAAATGAATTTAAATTGCATTGGGGGACTATAATCACGTGAGATTTACCCAATCAATAGATCACGTACATCTTCCTAGAGCTCATATGTCTCATACTATAAACAACCATACTTCTATAAGACTCATACTAGATGAACTTACCACCTTTGAGAACCTCCATGATCATGTTAGTGATATTAATAGGATTCTCTTTAAAATATTCTTATGTATTAATCAAATTATCCTCGTAGTGATGAATATGAGATTGTTATGATTGATAATAGTGCAATTAAGACACATGGTATTCGTCATAAATTTACCACGAACCCTGATGTTACATTAACTAATATGATATGATTCTAAAACTCTCTAAAATAAAAAATTTCATTACATATTTATGTTAAATATGTACCTCTATTCAAATAAATCTCTCTACAATACAAGATGGGACAAACATGAACATTAGGCCATCGACCAAAACATTATATTTCATTGATGATTATTAGTGTAATTGTTTTTTACTAAATGTGATGTTTCCATTTATTTCCTCATCAACAATACCTATTATTATTTCCCCTACACTAGGCATGGTTTATTAAACACTTCATTATTTCCCTATAACACTGAATGGGGTTATAATCAAGGCCCTCTGTATAATGATTCAAAAGGTTTCATCATTATAGTATTCTAAAATATATTATTTTCTGTGAATAAGACAAGGATAATAGGGAACTCCAAAGAGAAACAAAAAATATATGGTTCATTATCAAAAATTTTATTCAAGAAGATGAATCATGTTCTCTCTTTGGACATCTGTTTGAGGGTGCTATTCGAATCAAAAAATCATTAGAATACCCAAATCCCTCAGCAGACTACAAAAAATGATAGGTAACCCGTCTCTCCCAATCAGATCAGTTCAATGTTTTATGTAACCTTATCAGGGCTCAAAATATAATGGATATAAAACCACCCATACTTATATATAAATAAGAACATTCCAATGTGAATGAAATGTTAAAACATTATGAACATACCCCTAATCACCAATACAATATCACAACCATGAGGAGGACTTAGAAACCTGATCATAAAATCCATCGCAACATCATCACATTACTAATCATGAATGGTTAACTTATGTAATTTCCAATTTTTTCACTAATTTTCTACCTCTACCAACAAACAATATATACAATAATTAATGGAATTGACAATAATATTTCACACAATAGCATGTGTCAGTGTAGTTATTCTCATGTGGCCTTAGATGATGAGCCATGTATCCTAGTCATTTATCTCCCTTAAAAAGAAACACTACATGAGCAATATCGGATGCATCATAAGAAATAAAGTATCAAATTTCCATATCCATAAGACTTTGGACTAGTATTGAGGTTAATATATATTGCAAATATGGGATGTCTATTTTGCAATTATCTGACCATACAAACATTACCACTTTCATATACATGCTCTTCCAATGTTTTTCGAAGCATGTGATGTCCTATATCAAATTCATGTAACATCCTGCTACCCCTTAGAAGCTCATTATATAAAATACACTATTGGTATTCTTGAAAGAAACAAAATAACTCATTATTTATGGGTCAACTGAAACTTGTTTCATTAAGATAATTTGAAAAATAATGTGATTGTTATCCATAAATAGGTGGAACATCATGATCATATAAAAATGATAATTATATCTCAGTTTATTCAAAATTATCTCAAGATGTTTGACACAATCATGTATATTGTGATAATAAAAAAATGATATCATCCATGAAAACCACTACAAATGAATCTAGATAAGGATCAAAAACTAATTTCATCAGCGAAATAGAAAATATTTTCACATTTTTTAGACCAAGAATCCTAACTTGTTACACATACAAGACATTAAATCAATGAAAATCAATATGATTTATGTCTATAGGTCAAACAAGAACCTTATGATATTTTATCCTCAAATAAATTTTCCCGAAAAACTGAGTTCCTTGGATATGATTGAAAATTCATTTATATGTGGCATGGGATATGGGTTCTTAACCATTAACTAGTTCATATTATAGTAATCCAACCTTTGATTGAGGGTTTCATCTATCTTTTTTGAAAAAAAATTAACGGTGAACCCCTCATTGAACTAGTTGGATGTATAATCTCCTTTCCCTCTTGGTACTACTGGTTCCTCTTGATTTCATGTAACTCTGTATTAGCCTTCACATAAGGTGGAATGGATAATGTTGAAAAATATGGAACATGAGTGATGGAAATGAATACCACAATATCAAATGTTAAACATAAAATTATTCCATGAAAACATTATTATAATTATAAGCCGCTAGGGAAAATTTTTCATAAAACGGTCCATGATCATCCATATATAATCCACTAATTTGGGATTTCATCCATCCCAAACAAGATACTCTGGTCTATCTCAGCTCGGCTAGGCATACAATTGTACATTTCAAATAAAAACTCCTCCCATTGGTGATATGAAGGTAACCCCCTAGATATATAATACAACATGGGCTTCATAGAAAACTAGACATTCCATCCTATGTAAAATAATAAACCCTAACATATCGAGGTCAAAAATATCCCACATGTAGTGAAACACACCAAACACAATAGATCACTCCCAGTACTGGTTCAAATCATCCACTATCATTACAAACATAGTATTTGGGGTTATAATTACATTATAATGATAAATAATGAGCCCAAGGTTACTATTGAGCCCAATAATAGATATCAAACTACTTGATGCACTGATATTGAAAATTAATTAATCAATGATTGGTCTAGAATTACTATACATATCACCATATATATCATTGGGATCTATTCATCTAAGGAAGGATATATATATTTTATTTGGCCAAATCCATTAACCATTGAAACAAAATTACAACGTAGAGTCGCACCACACTATTGTTTAGGGACACCATATGTATGGAATCCTCAACCATGACCACCATTTTTTCATGAATGACCAACACTACCCCAGCTCCCAGTCTGGTGTGGTTTTGTGAATCCTTCACCTGAACCAAGGGTTAGATCCAATTTCCTTCATATAACTACTAGATGTGAGGAACTATAAATATGTTTTACAGCGAACATCCTGCTACAAGATCAGTACTCGGATGGGTCTTGATCACATTGATTCGTCATATTTTAACATTTAGCACATTGATGACTAATAATAGAGCTATTATCACTAACACCATTTCTAGTACACACCTATCGATAATCATCAAATCAGTCCTTCCTACCACTCCATGATTAACCAATAGATCAGGATAATACACATCTATGCTTTGTGCCCCTATATTCCCTCAGGTTAAACTCAGTAATAATAACCTCATATATTAAAATAGTAGTTGTGGTCTACCAATACATGTTAAGATATGATCAAATGTGATTATTGATACCTTCCTTGAATAATGACATCCTCAGTGGATCATCTGCATATTATATCTCTAAAAAATATAGATATCATGTATAGTATGTCGAATTGTCCATATCCATCCTCAAGCCCTATTCCATTTTCATAAATTCGCTTTCCCAATATTCTCACAATATCATTATGATATATTATTCATAAGACATTATTTAATATTACCTCCAATCCATTTTTCTCATATCATAATGGTTATGTAACATTCCACTATAATGTAGATACTCCTCAAATAATATTTTTCTTGATCTCTAATATACGCTATGGAGGTTTCTTTAGATGGTTGATGTGAGAAAAAAATTTAATTTTTCCATATATTTTTCCTAACAGAAACTATCCCACGAATACATTGGAATATGATGGTTCTAGAACACTTATTAAAACTGTTATTTAATTGAGGATTGTTCAGTGCTCTCAGAAAAGTTCTCATATAGCATAATAATCCCTTATGGAAATGTGGATCAACCCCAATGTCTAGAAAAATCTATAGCACGAAAACTCGAAATGTAACAGGATTTACTGGTATCATATGGCCCACCACCTCCTAAGAATGGTCATATTCACCCTTCCAAAATACAAATTGGGGTTGTCTTGTTGGATATCTCTAAAATGCCACATATTCCTCTAAAAATATCCATTAAAAACATATTACAATTATAAGAATTTGATATGTCAAATCCTTCATGTAGGTAGATAAATCCCCTTTTATTACTCCTAAATCAATTACTATGTAAAAATTAATATTCAAACACATCACATGATACCATTACTACAACACCGACTAATGTCAATACATGTTCTAGTTCACATTTTTTATCAATTTTCATTACATTTTAATTCACAGTGTCATCAATATTATCATCACAACTTTTATACAACTAGAACACAAAATCATATCCATAATGTCTATACACATATTCAACCAATTTTTTTCAACTTCATGAATACCATAACACATTCCATTCCTTGAGACGAATGGGCCATGAGTCAACGTTCCACAGTTTACTTCCTAAGGGGTATCATATAGCCTATGTGGGAAAATACTATTTAGTTTAAGTATGAATCACTATGAACAAACAGTGTATCATAATTCCCTTCACAAATCATCTATCAAATTGGTAGTATACCAATTAAAAAACACATCAAATTTTGGTTCTCAATAATTTTACCCTATATGGAATGACATATTGCATTGAATATAAAACCTAAAAACATCCTAAAATGATTCATGATATTAATAACCCCATCTCATCAGCTAATGGTAAACATGTCTTCAATAATATCTATATTTAAATCACATTTCAAGTGAATCACCCAACTTTTGAATAATTTCAACTAAATAAATAAGAAATATTAAAAACCATTTTTTCTATTCATGAATTTTTTTCACTATACGTGGATTTGATACTCCCATGAACATCTGATTTCAAATATCACATGAATTCTAAATCCTTTATCTATTGTCCCAATATAATAATGAAGATAATAAAACACATAACACCCTGTTATGCGAACCATTGTATGGTCCCCTAACCCGGTGGGTCACATTATCTCATGCTCACCACCAAGTATTCCAAAGGCAAATAAATAGTTCTGAGGGCCTATAATTTGTCTATTGTTGGACAATTAACTTATGATATTAGGTAGAATAATAGTTGTAATCATAAAATATAATAGGATAAAATGATTAAATCAAACTATATTGAAGTTAACATCCAAGAAAAAATCAATAAAAATTTACAAATATAATCTCGTATACAAAATTATGTTTACATCCATGTCCACATAACGATATAAAATATGCATGCAAGATTCAAATACAATACATTAATCATAATAATGAAAAAAGATCATTCTAAACAAGATTCAAAATAATCTCTTAATCGATATCTCTAAAGCTCATAATCAACCCAAAAATATAGTATTTATCATTAATAGATTCCCCTCATCCCTATCTGTATCCATATTGTCTATCTAGGTACCCAATGATGGCCCGAATAGAAAGTGGGATAACAATCATAAGGCCACCAACAATGGTGAATTTGAAAAATTCATCTTTTTTAATAAAATCTAATGAAGTGATCAATATATCATATACATATATAATTAATTAATTTAAAGTGTTCATGATGTGTTTTATAATGTATCCTACAATTCTTTTTACAAACAACAGTCAAAATTCCATAAATAATGGAAAATGTAAATAAAAAAAATAAGTGATAATGTTCATTATAAAATTTTAAATCGATGACCATACAATGTCTATACATAAGAATATAAAAATATCAACTATGTCTTCATAATACATCCAAGTGTATAATATCTATAATGGACTATTAATATAATAAACATTATAACATTCGCCATTGAGACACAATATAATCACAGTAATCCAGAATTTTCATCATTGTGTAATCATGTACCAGATCGTGAATGTATGGATACATGGAATATAAAACTAAGTCATCAACATCAAGTCCCAATAAAATTTTGATGGATACATGGTAAATACATGGGTTGGTTTCAAGAAGTATGTGACTTGAACATTTCCATTATGATCCCATGGAATCTTTATCCAAGGCGTAGCAAGAACCATGTCAACCTAAAGAATCGATATATAGGGAGTAAATAGGTAAGAGGAGTCCACTAACATCATCATGTCCCATGGTGTATAAATTTTCATAGAGTCCTATGGAATTAGGATCTGTTATATACTATCCTAGGAATCAACTACCTTAATCCATCATGAATTCATTTATTAAAAGCTTATTTAGATCATCTAACTCATTTTAAAATTTACAATTATTCATTAAAATCGATTCACATAATGTTTTAAAATTAAAACATATGCATAACGATATACAAAGGAAATAAATTGATATCATTCAATTTTACATGATCCCAGAAAAGTATAGATCTAACATTCACCCAATTGGGAGTTCTTACATTGAGAATTAGTAAGGGACCACACCATGGGTGGCCAAGGTTGTGGTTAAATTACCAGAAACCCTAAATCGATACTCAAAGGCAAACATAACATGTATAATTCCATTCACATTGAAAATTTAATTAATTTATAGTGAAATGTTTCAGAGTTCTACCTATATCACAGCATTAATACAAATTATAACAATAAAAAATATTATAGAAATATATAGACCTCTTACTATATATCCATGGAAGAACAGTCATCCCATATTGACCAATTATTTGGTCAAAACTATAAAAAGGAATGATCATTTGGAATCTCGTGAATTTGGAATATAACCTTATATCAAAATAAGAATTTTGATACAACTAATAATGAATAACGATGCTAGATGAATGGATTGAACACCACCAATGATCCAAAGAGATCAAATGGGGAAGAAATATAGTGTAAATATATAATCATAATCCAAGAATTACATTTGATTGAAAAGTAACCTCTTACACAAGAGAAGAGAGAGGGTTCATTCTAAAAAAATAGTGGCCATGCCTATTATTGCAAAAAAAATCTCTATAATTTACATGATGTGTAAATGAACTAGAAATTGTGGATGTCTTAGTGTCTTCTCAATGGAAAAACCCATTTAAACATTTTGAAAAGTGAATAATTTGACATTACACTTAGTGAAACTAGTACATAGTGTGTACCCTCATTCAATATTTTGTATGTGTCCCACAACCTACTTCCAGCCCCTGATTCCTCATTTCCAAAACAAAAAAACAATACCACAACACATATTTATGGGACTCACCTATTTTGATAACCCCAAATCTTGTTTTTATAAATATAATAAGTATGTAATTTTAATATCATTGATCTATTTTTTATGCTTATAGTGAAACCCTTATCTAAGTATGAAAGCTCACTGATGTAAGGTCCCCAATGCAAGGTCACAAATGCATGGTCACTGATGAAGGGTCACCGATGCAAGGTCACCCATGGAAGGTCACTGATGGATTGTAACTGATGCAAGGTCACTAATGCAAATTCATTGATCCTGGGTCACTGGTTCAGGGTCACCAATGAAATGTCTCTGATGCAAGGTCACTGATCCAAGACCACCACTGAAGGCTACCATTAAAGGACACCTTTGAGAAGGTCACCGATGAAGGCTACTAATGCACACTTATTGTTTAATCCTACCGTTGTGAAGACTACCATTACTAGTCTATCGATCCCTTCCCTTCCATACTTTTCGAAATTATTAATATTATTCAAACGGTCATATTTTGTAAATCTAATTCTTCTCACATTAATAAATGAAGGATGTAGAATTATCAATAGATTGTATCTGGAAACATAAAGAGGTACGATGAGGACCACACATGATTAACTCACTCAGATCGTTGAACCTCAAATAAAAAAAGAAGACCATTGAAGAACAGATGTTTGGTGAAGTAGATTCATAATTGTGTGAAGAAGAAAATTATACAAGAACGAACATCAGTGAGAGATCAACAAAGAACCATCCAACATTCCCACTTTAAACTCTAGAGCATCTCGAAGATCATTTGGGAGATCAAATTTGTATCATTTTTACTTCATAAAATATTTTCCAATCAAGAAGCAGAACACCTAGAACCTAAGTAGAAACACTCTTTTATGAGGATATCATTCAGAGATAGACTCGAACTGCAATTTATTCTCTCCTTAGAGTCAGGAACTGAACTGCAAACACATAGAGGCATATAAACTCAATTTTATACAATTTACTCTACTGTATTCTTTTCATTTACACTTCTGAGAAGTCTGTGTTTATGTTAGAAACATTGCCTCTTTTTCTTAAACAGAGGATACTGAAAATACTCACAACATACTTCACTTGTATCTTTTTTAACACACATAACTATTAAAGTGACCATGTGTGGTCTATTTTGTTTGTTTTTAGGGAAGAATTATGGAAGAGGGTCTATTCCCTGGATAGTTTGTGAAAAAATCATTAAATATTGATACAGACTATTTTTCGGGTTAATTCTCAATATTAATAGAATAGTGGTAGGTGATCACCAATTAATGTGTATTAAGTATCATCTTGAGACTGAAACTCTTGATTAAATTTTATGTGTACTATATTATGTTATAATTTTTTTATGCCTATTACATTATCTCATTATTTTAAAAATATAATATTTTTTTTATACATACTTTGATAGTTAGTTCTGGTTTGTATGGGTAGGTGTTTAATTCATTAATCTGGTTTCAAATGGTGAAGAACTGTTTTACACCGATTCAACAAAGGACTAATCACCCATTGAGAATCCTTTTGTCCAATTGGACATATATATCTCTACTAAAAAAATTTACTGGGGAGTTTCAATATTTGGGATTACATATCTTAATGTTTTTAGAAAACATTTTAAGTAAGAACTCAATTCACCCACTCTTGAGTATTCACTCCAACCAACATTTGTTTAATCTTGAGGTTGATTCTTAAGACGAAACATAATCCTATTGTTTAAAAAATGGTTCTTGGAGTGGATACACTTGAGGGGTCATAGGATGATTATGATTCTATATTGGGGAAAAAAATGAGGTCTGGAAATATAATCATGTGATGATATCCAACCAGAAGTCTGATTATAGGCTATAAGAATTTTGATGGACACGTCATATACTTTTTTGATAGCCATGAGAACAAAATTGAAGGAAAAAAGGACCCTATTATCCTAATAGAGTTTTTGTAATCTCAAATGGATTTTCCTTGGATGAGTCTATATTTTTTTAATATTTTTAATAAATTAAATAATAGAGGTTCAAATTATATAAAATGAAACATTCTAATTTATTCTCCCCTGGTAATAAAATGTATATCATTCCCATTTTATATTCTACAATTCATAACATGCCAATTAGAGAAATCCTTATTACAATCTTTGATAAATTATTACTGTATCCTATATGATCTATTTGGGATAGTCTATCACTTCTATTCAATTCTTCATTTGTTTATCATAATATTTTTGTGATTTTTAGTACTTATTCATTAATTAATAGATTATTATCATATTTTTCAGAGATGTTTTAATAGATAATGTTTATCTAATATTTTATAATGATTAATTTCTTAGTGTTTTTAGGTAGGTATACCCAAAAATTAATGTAGGGTTATTTTTATTTTACATTAAATGTCTGCAATGTGGACACAATAACCATGGTTACTTGATAAAAACATATCTAAAACATATCTTGTCTGATAATTGAGTAATCTATGTACATATTGGGTGAATGTGGACACTATATTTGTTTTACATGATTATTGGGAATCCAATTCCCATGGGAATGATATATTGTGTGTCAAAAAATGAATAAATAACTTATTTATTGGTCCTTTGAGTTATTTAATAGCCTTGTGAACATCGTTTAGTTCATGATAGCTCTCCTTAATATAGGATATTTGTATATACCCTATGGGAGGAAGGGGATATATTCTTATGTAAATTATATGTTTGTACATATACACATTGAATTTTCTAGATTTTTTAATGGCCTAGTGATCCCCCATTAATATTCAATTGTTTAAATAAGGATTATCCTTTATTCTTAACTATAAAAATTAGTTGGGTGGGTGAAGATGATCCTAGTTAATGTTGAACTATTGTTGGTATCTTATAGCACCAATTAATTAATAATATATGATTATTTACTATTTCATATATAGTAATATTGTTGATATTATATGATGTCTTTCCATTTTAATTTCGGTACTTTTCTGATATGTACTGTGATTCCATGTGATTTTGGAACATATCTAGTAGGGAAGGTCACTCCCAATTATTCATGTATTTATGACAGAATGAGATGACATGTCCACTTATATTGATGATTCCTATGGGATTTGATGACATTATAAGACTTATATTTTTTAAATGTATATGATATACCAATCCTTTACTATATAATGTTTATGATTAGGGATGTTGTGTCTGTTATTTGATATTCCTATATCTTTTTATGTTATCCTCATTATATGACGATGCATTGCCCACATGTCCTTGGTATCAATAGTGATGGTGCACTATGTCATTTTATTTTCTATTTTTCATGTAATAATGTCATACTTTACCCAATTAGTGACTTTAATGGAAGTTGATAAAAATCATATAAATGTCAGAATAGTTACGGGACATGATAACAATTATTATATTAAGGATTGATGCTTACGATGTTGTTTCTTATTGTGGTAATAAATATTTAAGTGGATTCTATTTGTTTTATTTTTTACTATGGGATTTTATTCCTTTCATAATCTGTAACGCCCCGACCCCAGCTACCCAAAGTCGGTGCATTACTTCGTAACATTGGCATGATAAAAAAAGATCAAGTCTCAAAAGACCGATTAGTTTAGTAGCCTTGGAAACACTAGATACATTCGTAAACGTTACATTACATCATAAAGTGAAAAACTACAATAACAAAGTCTCCATAGTCCACAATCATATCCTCTTCTGAAAATCCCTACAGTTCATTCATAAAATACTTCTTCACATCCTGGAAAATATTAAAACAATGAAAGGGGTGAGCTCAGATGCTCAGTAAGGATAACAATATTGCAGAAGCCTTCATAAATAAACATAAACATTTAAGTCAATGTATAACTAAAACAAAAGCCTTTTAAACTTGAACATCAACATAATATGGAAAAAGTAAAATGAGATAATGCCATTTAATTCTTCACATGGATATTCTACTGGTCGAATAATCACATGAAATATCATTAACCACTTTTATAATGATGGAATGCATAATGCCAGACATTCTGAAACATTTTGTCAAGGCCTCGGCCAGGACGTCTAAAATGATTAAGGCCTCGGCCAAAATCACAAATCAAATTGGGAAAGGGCCTCAGCCAATTCCACATCTAGTTGTCTCTTGAGACCTACCGATGCATCGAGGAGCTATAGAGGGCTCCACCCGTCACTTATTAAGTCCAATTCATTCCTCATAAGAATAGGTTTAAACATATCAAAAACCATAACATAATCGTATCACATAAAACATGGATAAAGGAAACATAACATTTCCACATTTCAATCACAAGATATCAATACAACACATTGATATAATAAAAATCCTTTCAAAACCATTTTCAATACCAGAATAAAATAAAGTTAAAACTTTGTATTTATTTTTCATTAAAAAAAACGTGATGGCTTGTAGAGGAAGCCGAAAATCAAATAATGGTCACGGCGGCAGAGAAGTCTTTGTCGCCGCATATGTACGGAAAGAAAAACATTCCCTTTGTGTCGTTTAGTAAAACACTTCTTATAAAAAATATTCCTTTTGAATAACGTAAAAGTAAAAGGGGTTTATACACCATATAAAAGAAAGTTGTGTATAAAACTAAATATGCCTCAATGAAAGGGGATTGAGACGAAGTCCTTAAAAAGATCATTTTTAAAATAAAATACATCAATTATGTGTATTTACTATAGGTACACATAAAGAAAGTAAAAAATACAAAATAGGACATAATAATATCATGACATAATTTGAAAGTAGGAGATTAACCCAAAGAATGGATGTTGGGTTAAGAAATTCCCTTACCTCGTGTCTGACTTGACTCAAACGTTATTTAACCTCCTGAATAATAAACTAGAGTTAATATATACCTTATTAAGAACCATTTTCAATTTCATTATCCTTTTTATTTCACTTATTACAATGATATGAACATTATGTAATTATTTAAGTTAATAACAGTTGTTTTGTCGATCTTTGGTACTTGAGTCAACAATAAACTTATTATAATTAAAAGTTGTTTATGTGGTAGAATATCCATTATCTCCAGAATTTTATTCATTATTAGATGTCATATATATCATATATATCTGGTATATACATTCATTTATAATATTACGTAACATTTAGAGGTAAGAAATGAAATGCACCGTTCATGGAGACGGTAAGCCGTACGTACGCATGAACGCTACATTCATTTCAATTTCATATTTAATGGAATGAAATCATAACGATATAAATTTATAATATAATTACAGTATAATATAGTGTATAATACCATTTAATCCATCCTTTATACATCCCACATATGGCATTAACGATTCAAATCACTTTGAGGGGGCGGTAGTCCGCACTTCCTAAAATGAAATTATCGCATTTTACCCATAATGGATGTCATAAAGTATGACATAAATGAGAAATAAAGAAGCATAAAAAAAACATAAACATATTTTATATCACATATAAATATAGTGACATCTTAATGGCCACCTTTGAAGGTGTTATATGAGTGTTGAACAATCATCGTTTCATGAGGCAGAAATTCACCATCCACAGAAACCGTATGTTCTTTAACCATTAGATGTAGGTGTGTGTAAGTGTAGCTCGAATCCTTCATATAACAACATCCTAGTATATTTAGGATACTGTTGTTGTTACAAAAGAAATGAATAAAAAGAGTTTAGGGGTTTGGAGAAGAAAAATAAAACAAAACAACATTAGAGAAGACATTACCTCAAAATCGGGTAACTCTTTTTTGATTTGAGCCAAAGGCTTCCTTGGGAAGAGTTATGCCCAAAGTGAGGCTTCTAGGAGTAAGAGGGGGAATTTGGGAGAGTATTTGGGCAGAGTTTGGCCGAGCCAAATGGCTTGAAGGTGTGAATAAGGTGGGAGAGGTGGGGGGCTTTTATAAGTGGAGAGGAGGGGTTTTTTTGGAAAGATTGAAATGTTACATTATTACACAATGCTTTTCGGATTCTAAAGGTCCCACACTTATATAATTCGTGGATAAGGTGATGAGGGTTCTAAATATACCCATACAATAGTATTTGGACAAGTGTAAGCCTTGGATTTTACATTATCTTTTCATTTTCTTTGAATGGTTAAATAATGAGGTCATCGCTGTATCATAATGATGTCATATATAATTTAATTTATTTAATATATAAAAATTATAAAAAAAATACTATGATGTAGGAAATCTTTTTATATTTCTAATTAATATTTATAATCAAAATTTGGAGTTGTGTAACCCCACTTAAAAACTATTTTAGTAAAACAACTCATGTTTGTGTCAATTTAATTTTAACAATAAATAAATATATATTAATGTCATTTTCCAACTAAAGTGGCTCCATGGGGTCCCCAAGTTTACCCATGGGTTGTCTTGGTCGTCCATGACTCATCAAATAGGAGTAGGAAAAGTGTCAAGCTCATCTCATATTATGAAAACATTATTTTTACCTTAAACTACACTAATTACCTCTAATCGCGATTAAGAACTTAAAAGTTACTATTCACCAAAAATTTATTTTAATCTCATTGAACCAAATTTTAATTCTTAATGACAACCATGTATGTCAGATTTTTAAAAATCAAATCACAGAAGTTGTAATATTTCATTTTAACGAAAAATTCAGTTTTTAACAACCACTTAGTGGTTTCACTATTCATCAAAAATTGAAGATTTTCAGAATAAGGCCAAAATTTCACCCTAAGCTATAATTGATATTCTGAATTCAAAAATGATGTCTATTTTAAAAAATTCCATACATATAAGTTGCATTAATTAATTTTATAATTAATTCCCGCTGTCACAACAAATAGCGTGTTTTTAAGAAACAATTTATATCAAAAGATTGGCAATTGTTTATGTCCAATTTCAATGTTAAATTAATTCTAATGACCACCATTGGATAAAATGGTAAAAATATATTCTAATTATACTTTAAAACCAAAAAATATTATAATTTATCACTATAAATTATTTTGATTAAAAAAGTTGTTTTAAGTATTTTTCACTATTCATAAAAATTTAGAAGTTCTCAGAAAAATACTAAAAATTCAACATAAGCTAATTTCGATATTCCGAATCCAAAAATGAAGTCCATTTTGATAAATAAAATTTATAAAATATCAAAAAGTAGGTATTACTATTCACAACGGCTAGATTAATTAGTTTTGGTGTGCGTTAGAGCTCGAGGTTGCGTACAACACACGCTATTACATTATTCGAATGGAAACGTACCGTGGAAGCTTGGGGTGTTACATTCTCCCCTCCATCAATAAATTCCGTCCTCGCAATTTGAAATTTTTTTCTTTTAAAATAAAAGGTTGAAAATAGAAAATACCTTTGTGGAAAACCCACATCGGAAATATGATTAATAAAATTCAGCCTTAATAAGAGGGAAAGGGAAATGAAAATGTCACCACCCAATTATGATCTCGATTAGGAGAACATTGGTGTCAATTAGAGACATATAATTGGAGGAAAAACGTAAATATTTGTAGGGAGTGATTGAGGTCATCAATTACAATCAACTGTCAAATTGAGGGTCTCAAAGCCTTCAATCTATGTTGATTTAAAATATCATCTGTTCCACAAGACATAAGGTATTAGGATAACATATTTTTTGTTTTAATATCCCTTTAATAAAGTTTAAGAATTAATTTATTCATTGAATAAGAGATAGGTATAAATATATTTATGGTTGACAATTAGAGTTTCAACCTTCAACTCATCTTTCACTCAAAAAGATAATAAAACTCAAAAATATTATACTTATCCTAATTGTATAAGGTTCCAAATGTTAACACATAACATTTAGATTAGTAAAATTATTTTTTAATAACCAGGGACTTCCTGTAGGCTAGTGGTAGGAAATAAAGGCCTGTCGCACTATGATTGTAAGTTCGATTCCTGCAGCTTTGTCCGACGCGACGGGTTATGCCCCACCCTGCAGGTTGTCCTTTTCCTAAAACTATAGTATCATAATATTCCAAATATAATCTGCATAAATTTTTTAAAATTAAACAATACTATCCAAAGATTAACTTAATCCACTCCAACCTTTATAGTTATCCAAAATACCTCTGTCCATACTTTCTCTAAAAGGTCTCTTAATTCCAAAATCAATTTATCAGATTCCCCAAACAAAGTAAAGTTTCTCTTATTGTCACATACTAAAAATATAATTACCTTCATCATATTAAAACCTTACTGAAATCAACAAGTACTGCAGTACAATCCTTATATATATATCACATTATTCTAATAACCAGAATATAATCCATGAGTCCAAAAGCACAAATACATTAGTTATTCTGCTTCAACTGTAGTAATAGCATAAGATTGTCCACAATCCCTTGGCCTTTTCTGGGGTAAGTTTCCCTGATGCTTAGGACATTCATTTGCATAATGACCCATTTCTCTACAATTGTAGCATTCAACTTTGATAGCCTCTTTCTTTCCCTTGCAATCACAAGCCTGGTGACCCTTTCTCTACATTTATAACAAACTCCCATTCCTTTTAGGCAAGTACCAGGGTGATTCTTCCCACAATTATCACATACTATAAAATCCTTCCTTACCTTTTTCCCTTTATCTGTCTCTTGTTCCACCGTTCTCTTCTTCTCTTCCTTTACTTTGTTGTCATAAGACATAGAGAATTCCTTTTCTGTCTTGATAGCACACGAGACAATATCTTCGTATGATGAGACGGATTGTGATACCAAAGCTCGACGGAGAAATGGTTTTAACCCATCAAAGAAACGATCAATCTTACTCCTTGGGTTACGTATATAATTGGAAGCATGCCTCTCTAACCTTGTAATGTTAGCCTCATACTTTGCGACATTATCATCCTCCTTCTGCCTCAGTCTCAGAAATTGCCTTTCCATATCTGCTCGATGGTCACGAGGAAAGTATTTTTCTAAGAAAAGCTCTTTGAACTCTCTCCATTCCATATTTGATACGTCATCATCTTCCTTTGTGTTTTGAATCAGTGACCACCACTGATCGGCATCTCCAGTGAGGCGGTAAACTGCCATGACATCCTTCTCCCTTTCGCTACTCCCCAAGGCATGGAATATTTTCTCTAAGGAGTTTTTCCATTGCTCAGCTACTAACGGATTTGTACCCCCATTGAAGGTTGGTGGTTGTTGCCTCATGAAGCGGTCTAACATTGATCCTCCACGATGCGGATCAGGGTGCTCCATACGAGTAAAGTTTTTATTCATAACCTGAGTGAGTTGTCCCAGTATGGTAATAAGTTGATCAGCACCAGTTGTATCTCCAGATCCACAATAATTATCTTGAGCAGGAGGGCAATCCCTACACGGAGTGCGTGTATTGATACGGTTTCCATTCCTTCCACTAGGCGCCATTTCTAAACAATGGCATAAACTAGATTAGTTTATGAATTAAAATACATAATTCCATATTTGTAAAACACTTTACATAAATTGAACTATTTATGGATATAATCCATAATCATAAAAAGAAATGTTTCCTTTGAGGAAGTATATACTCATAACCCATCATAGTGGTTTGTAAAGAAAATGAGAATTTATCCTAAGCATATCCCCCGGGAGTGTCGTAACCAAGAGTGCAGCAAGGCCCGTTGTCGTGCACCAGTTCCCGTTCGAGTCTAGCTCAAAGCGGTGTTTTCGGGTTTTACCCCTAGATACATCTTTGCTAGAGCCGCCTCTACCTGCTCATATCCAGACATGGATGTATTTCTCGGAAAACTCAAAACATCTCCACAATACCAAAATTCTAGGAAGTTCTTATATTCTAATCCTCAAAGTCTATCTTCGGGATATGTTCTCTAATCAGAGTTTATCTAATCTAGCTTCCAAGGTTAGTACTAAACTGCCTCTGATACCAACTGTAATGCCCCGACCCCAGCTACCCAGAGTCGGTGCATTACTTCGTAACATTGGCATGATAAAAAAAGATCATGTCTCGAAAGACCGATTAGTTTAGTAGCCTTGGAAACACTAGATACATTTGTAAACGTTACATTACATCATAAAGTGAAAAACTACAATAACAAAGTCTCCATAGTCCACACTCATATCCTCTTCTGACAATCCCTGCAGTTCATAAATAAAATACTTCTTCACATCCTGGAAAATATCAAAACAATGAAAGGGGTGAGCTCAGATGTCCAGTAAGGATAACAATATTGCGGAAGCCTTCATAAATAAACATAAACATTTAAGGCAATGTATAACTAAAACAAAAGCCTTTTAAACTTGAACATCAACATAATATGGAAAAAGTAAAATGAGATAATGTCATTTACATCTTCACATGGATATTCTACTAGTCGAATAATCACATGAAATATCATTAACCACTTTCATAATGATGGAATGCATAATGCCAGACATTATGAAACATTTTGTCAAGGCCTCGGCCAAGACGTCTAAAATGATTAAGGCCTCGGCCAAAATCAGAAATCAAATTCGGAAAGGGACTCAGCCAATTCCACATCTAGTTGTCTCATGAGACCTACCGATGCATCTAGGAGCTATAGCGGGCTCCACCCGTCACTTATTAAGTCCAATGCATTCCTCATATGAATAGGTTTAAACATATCAAAAACCATAACATAATCATATCACATAAAACATGGATAAAGGAAACATAACATTTCAACATTTCAATCACAAGATATCAATACAACAGATTGATATAATAAAAATGCTTTCAAAACCATTTTCAATACCAGAATAAAAGAATGTTAAAACTTTGTATTTATTTATCATTAAAAAAACGTGATGGCTTGTAGAGGAAGCCGAAACTCAAATAATGGTCACGGCAGCGGAGAAGCCGTTGTCGCCGCATATGTACGGAAAGAAAAACATTCCCTTTTTGTCGTTTAGTAAAACACTTCGTATAAAAAAGATTCCTTTTGAATAACGTAAAAGTAAAAGGGGTTTATACACCATATAAAAGAAAGTTGTGTATAAAACTAAATATGCCTCAATGAAAGGGGATTGAGACGAAGTCCTTAAAAAGATCATTTTTAAAATAAAATAGTTATATTATGTGTATTAACTATAGGTACAGATAAAGAAAGTAAAAATACAAAATAGGACATAATAATATCATGACATAATTTGAAAGTAGGAGATTAACCCAAAGAATGGAAGTTGGGTTAAGAAATTCCCTTACCTCGTGTCAGACTTGACTCAACCGTTCTTTATCCTCCTGAATAATAAACTAGAGTTAATATATACCTTATTAAGAACCATTTTCAATTTCATTATCCTTTTTATATCACTTATTACAATGATATGAACATTATGTAATTATTTAAGTTAATAACAGTCGTTTTGTCGATCTTTGGTACTTGAGTCAACAATAAACTTTTTATAATTAGAAGTTGTTTATGTGGTAGAATATCCATTATATCCAGAATTATATTCATTATTAGATGTCATATATATCATATATATCCAGTATATACATTCATTTATAATATTACATAACATTTAGAGATAAGAAATGAAATGCACCGTTCATGGAGACGGTAAGCCGTACGTACGCATGAACGCTACTTTCATTTCAATTTGATATTTAATGGAATGAAATCATAATGATATATATTTATAATATAATTAAAGTATAATATATTGTATAATACCATTTAATCCATCATTTATACATCCCACATATGGCATTAACGATTCAAATCACTTTGAGGGGGCGGTAGTCCGCACTTCCTAAAATGAAATTATCGCATTTTACCCATAATGGAAATCATAAAGTATGACATAAATGAGAAATACAGAAGCATAAGTAAAACATAAACATATTTTATATCATATATAAATATAGTGACATCTTAATTTCCACCTTTTAAGGTGTTATATGAGTGTCGAACAATCATCATTTCATGAGGCAGAAATTCACCATCCACAGAAACCGTATGTTCTTTAACAATTAGATGTAGGTGTGTGTAAGTGTAGCTCGAATCCTTCTTATAACAACATCCTAGTATATTTAGGATACTGTTTTTGTTACAAAAGAAATGAATAAAAAGAGTTTAGGGGGTTGGAGAAGAAAAATAAACAAAACAACATTAGAGAAGACATTACCTCAAAATCGGGTAACTCTTTTTTGATTTGAGCCAAAGGCTTCCTTGGAAAGAGTTATGCCCAAAGTGAGGCTTCTAGGAGTAAGATGGTGAAGTTGGGAGAGTATTTGGGCAGAGGTTGGCCGAGCCAAATGGCATGATGGTGTGAATAATGTGGGAGAGGTGGGGGCCTTTTATAAGTGGCGAGGAGGGGCTTTTTTTGGAAAGATTGAAATGTTACATTATTACACACTGCTTTTCGGATTCTAAAGGTTCCACACTTATATAATTCGTGGATAAGGTGATAAGAGTTCGAAATATACCCATTCAATAGTATTTGGACAAGTGTAAGCCTTGGATTTTACATTATCGATTCATTTTATTTAAATTGTTAAATAATGTGGTCATCGCTGCATCATAATGATGTCATAAATAATTTAATTTATATAATGTCTAAAATTATAAAAAAAATACTATGATGTAGGAAATCGTTTTAGATTTCTAATGAATATTTATAATCAAAATTTGGACTTGTGTAGCCCCACTTAAAAATTGTTTTAGTAAAACAACTCATGTTTGTGTCAATTTAATTTTAACATTAAATAAATATATATTAATGTCATTTTCCAAATAAAGTGGCACCATGGGGTCCCCAAGTTGACCCATGGGTTGTCTTGTTCGGCCATGACTCATCAAATAGGACTAGGACAAGTGTCAAGCTCATCTCATATTATTAAAACATTATTTTTACCTCAAACTACACTAATTACCTCTAATCGCGATTAAGAACTTAAAAGTTACTATTCACCAAAAAATTATTATAATCTCATTGAGCCACATTTTATTTCTTAATGACAACCATGTTTGTCAAGTTTTTAAAAATCAAATCACAGAAGTAGTAATATTTCATTTTAACGAAAAATTCAGTTTTTAACAACCACTTAGTGGTTTCACTATTCATCAAAAATTGAAGTTTTTCAGAATAAGGCCAAAATTTCACCCTAAGCTATAATTTATATTCTGAATTCAAAAATGATTTCTATTTTACAAAATTCCAAAAATATAAGTTGCATTAATTAATTTTATAATCAATTCCCACTTTCACAACAAATAGCGTGTTTTTAAGAAAGAATTTATATCAAAAGATTGGCAATTGTTTATGTCCAATTTCAATGTTAAATTAATTCTAATGACCACCATTGGATAAAATGGTAAAAATATATTCTAATTATACTTTAAAACCACTAAATAGTATAATTTATCACTATAAATTATTTTGATTAAAAAGGTTGTTTTAAGTATTTTTCACTATTCATAAAAATTTAGAAGTTCTCAGAAAAATACCAGAAATTCAACATAGGCTAATTCCGATATTCCGAATCCAAAAATGAAGTCCATTTTGATAAATAAAATTTATAAAATTTCAAAAAGTAGGTATTACTATTCACAATGGCTAGTTTAATTAGTTGTGGTGTGCGTTAGAGCTCGAGGTTGCGTACAACACACACTATTGCATTATTCGAAGGGAAACGTACCATGGAAGCTTGGGGTGTTACATAATCCATGTTAGACCACCATTTAATAGATCACAAGACTCGTCCCATGGCATTACATGAGAAGCATTTTCCATCACATTAGGCTAGTAACATGCACTAAGGAATAAAAAACAAAATTGTTTGAATAGTAATGTCCAAAATAATAAAATAATAAAATAGTGGAAACATATGATTAATTTTTAATGTCCCATCTATAAGATGTACTTTTATTAACACTAAATTAATAGGTTGAATATAAGAAAAAATTCAAATAATTAATATGTAATACAAACCCATCCATGATGTGACCATAATATGTACGAAAATACAAAATCCTAATGACTAGATAAAGATACAAGAATATCATGAGACCAATACATAATCTATTCTTAATTATAAAAATTGACCCATACATAAAACCACTAATATCATCTTAAACCATTGTTAGCATCATGAATAATAAATTAACATAATACTAAATAATCCTATAAATATGGGTCCCCAAAGAATATTCTTCTATAGTATGAACTAAACATGAAATTCATATCGAAATACATATGGTTATTCTCAATAGATACACTCCTTCTATCATATACACAATAATTACATATAGAAACCCTTTATTGCATGTTTAAAATAACATTTATGTATATAGAACCCAATAAACATTTATCTTGACCATATATTATAACTATATTCGAATTTTTGAAATTGAAAAAAAATTACATAAAAATACCTGCATGTTCAAAAAATTTCCCCTAGGTACCCATTTTGATGAAACCATAGAATTTACTTGAAAAATATTCAAAATAAAATTGATGATTTCAAATTGTGATTTATCTATTTTAATTCAAAAACATACATTATTAGATTCTCAAAGCTGACAAATTTAGTGAACTACATACAAGAAATTTAAATAATAATCTTTACTAACTACATGAAATAACGAAAAAAATAAGATACTATACACAAAAATAAAAATGATCATATAATAGTGGGGTACTGTAAATAATCGACAACCAAAACTAATTGGTATATAAATGATAATAAATAACAACAAAAAATAAAATCAAATGAAATAATTGAATGTAAATATTACCTCAACAATGGACCTTGGAATGCTAAGGAAATGAATACCTTGTCAAATGAAATTACTAGTTAGGTTAATAACATTTAATTTCTGGATGGGGATATAATATGTAAATTATATACTATTGGTAAAATATATATTACATCACTAGTTTGGGAATAATCTATCATTATGAAATGACCCCAACTATTTGATGTCCTCTTATATTTTTTATTGGGCTCCAATGATAGACTATGAATTTTTGATCATACCAATTCTAAAATATATCTAATCAAATGATAAACCATATGATAATCTCTCTCAAATCCTTTTGAATGAAATCCCATTGATAAAGATACAACTATGAATTTATACTAAATTAAAATCTCAAATAAAGAAATATATTTTCCCATAAACTATTACAAGTCAATTTCAATGATAGAAAATATTAAAAATAATATTAAATTTAAAATAATCACAAATATTTTTAACATATGTGATACAATGTAAAAAAAATATTATTTAAAACCCATGATACAGAGTACACCTACAAATATAAATCCCATAATCACCAATTTTTCATGAAATATTCATTGAATATCCAAACACAATAAAAGGATACTTATCACATAAATGTTATATTATATTATAAATTAAAATTCACATCAATAGGTATGAGTTATATTTTAAATAAGAAATTTGTATTCCAAAAAAACACCATGGCTGTTTAGAACATTTGAGAACAATTTCAACAATATCTCAACAATGTAACATGTTTCACATTCTATTAAATAATATGGGAACTAGCTTAATTTATGAAAAATATTAATGAATCATTTTATTTGTATTAAAATATTAGAAACAGCTATTAGAAATAATAACAAAACATTGTTTAATATATAAATATTCATACATGGATAAAAAAAATTAAATTATGGAAAAATGATAATAATCCATTGAATATTGAAAACTAAGGACCCAATGAAAAATTCACACTCCCTAACATGAAAATCCATAATATTTTAGACAAACTCTCCCAATGGTTCTTCCAATATATATTTACTGGTGTTAATAGGAATCATAATATTAATGAGAATAGAAAGAGAGTATAGAAATCCTATCACCATCGAAATACTCATAGAAGTTAATAGAAAATAAAAAAAGCCATTGAAATATGAAGGTTATTTTATTATTGAAATGTCTACATATAGGTGAAAATATTTGGTTCCATTAAACAATGGGTCACATAGCATCATTTAGGGATCCTGATGTTTCACATGATGCTTATTAGCAGAAAGGGACTGTGGTAATCAATAGAAGAATCAAATAATATCATAAATATAAAAGATAACACCAATGATATGAACGAATTAACAATTATTATGGAAATATCACATAAAAAATTGTGTGTCATTTAGTTTCTCTACAAATAATGAAAATATGTATAGAATAATCCATTACTATACATGAATAAAAGTACCAAAAATAAAAAAATACTATCCCAAATAGAATCATGAGCCTACCTGGGACTTTTTTTATCCCGTAACTATGAAATGGTAAAATCAAGTATAATTGAATGGATTCATCCAGGGTCCCTACATATATCCATCATGTATCTCCAAGATCCTAATTGAGTGCTGGATAGAATGTGTGACATCTCCCAGTAAGACACCACTGATGATTACATTAACAAATATAGACTGTGAAATAAAATAAAAATCTATTTTCAATATATCAATGTTATAACAGTAATGAAATAAAAGTGAGATATTCAAGTGGAACAAATAATCAAACCAAGGATCCTTGAAATCAACATTATATATTCAAAAAAAATTAAAGATGTAAACATGTTATTTTCTCAATTATAACAATTGTAAAAAAAAATTATAATTAAAATATTGGTTAATATTCCAAAATATCATATATAATTATGTTGAACAAACAAGTGTACAATAAATATCATGAAAACAATGTATAATCTAATTTTTAACATTCACCACGACCACAACGTATAGACTGAGGCATCCCAAATGACCTCATCATGTACTCAAAAGATTATTACAAAAATTTTATGAATCCAAGTTACAAATGAAAAAGATATCATCATTGATTTCATATAGAATAATTATATAAAATTATTAAATACATTGGTGGGTCTCATAGAGCATTCCAATAGGCCATTTCTACTATGAGACCAACAAAGCAGGATCCAATGAGTAGAAAGGCTTGTGGAGTCCAATATAATTAGGATCTAATGAGTAAATTGGTCTAATGTATACACTAGAATAATCTAGAACCATAGATTGTTAATGAGAATGGGGAATTAATGAATTAGTGTCTAATGTATAATGGCCATGTAATATACAACCATAAAAATTCAATAAATCATATTATTTAAATTCCCAAAGAATTCCCTGAGGTAATACAACTCATTTACCAATTTACATTTATGAAATAAAAATGATTCATGTAATGTTATTACATGGAGAATAGGGAATAAGATTCCAATAATCAATTAAATTAAATTAGTTCAAATTAATGTGCTCCCAAAATAGTTGCGAGCTAGTTCGCACATAACTGTATGGAATAATATTATATATAATCCAGGGCACACCACCTGACTATTCTAGGATATATATAAACAACATGAAACCCTAAAATGTTTGTCAATTGAAAACCTAAAATGTTCTATGTCATTCAAACTAATCATCTAATTAATTTATAGGTCAGTGACTAATTATTTGGTTTTCATAGTAATGAAAATTTACAAATAACAATCCAAACAGTTGTTAAAAGGTATTGAAATCTAACTATATAGTTGTGGTAGAACACTCATCTAGTATCACCTAGTGATTCAGCCTACATAGGGAGAAAAATTAATAATGGGAAAAATACATAGAAATTTTTCATATTATCTTTCACAAAAATTGCTCTATCAATAGATAAGAAAATAAAGAATTTCCCAAATTGAATGAAGAACTCACTAACATAGATCCAAAGAGGCTTTTGATTGAGGAAACAGATTCCGTATAATGAAATGGGGGCCGAGAGAGACATTATATTAAAATGGGGCCTCATGTGTGAGAGATTCGATTTGGAGAAAATTCATTCTGAAAAAAAATAAATAAGGACTCTTATATTGAAAAATTTCCTTTTGAATTTACAAGTCTTTAAAATATAGTAGTCTCCCCACTATGAAAAATAACCAACCCATCATGAAAATTATTTTCCATACTATTACACATCAGGAAATGTGTACACAACATGTACTCCTATTATACATCATTTAAACATATTGAAACTTTTTTCAATCTCATACATTCCACATTATAAGAAAACCAAACTATCCCTCTGCCCGAAATTATAATTGAACCCGAACAGAAACATAAAATTAGATGTTAATAGGAAAAAAACGATATGTTACACATAATAATCCAAGGATCATATAATCATAAAACCTTAATGTAATTCCTCAATTAATTTAAAGTGCATGGGGGGACTAGAATCACAAGAGATTTGCCCAATCAATTGATCAAGTACGTCTTCCTAGAGATCATATGTCTCATACTATAAACAACCATACTTCTATAAGACTCATACTAGATGAACTGACCACCTTTGAGAACCTTCGTGATCATGTTAGTGATATTAATAGGGTTATCCTTAAAATATTCTTATGTATTAAACAAATTATCCTCGGGGTGATGAATATGAGATTTTTATGATTGATAATAGTGGAATTAATACACATGGTATTCTTCATAAATTTACCAAGAACCCTGATGTTACATCAACTAATATGATATCATTTTGACACTCTCTAAAATATCAAATTTCATTACATATTTATGTTAAATATGTACCTCTATTCTAATAAATATCTCTACAATCCAAGATGGGACAAACATGAACATTAGGCCATCGACCAAAACAGGATATTTCATTGACGATTATTAGTGTGATGGTTTTTTACTAAATGTGATGTTTCCATTTATTTCCACATCAACAATACATATTATTATTTCCCCTACATGAGGCATGGTTTATTAAACACTTCTATATTTCCCTATATCACTGAAAGGGGTTATAATCATGGCCTTATGTATAATGATTCAAAAGGTTTCATAATTATAGTATTCTAAAATATATTATTTTCTGTGAATTAGACAAGGATAATAGGGAACTCCCAAGAGAAACAAAAAATATATGTTTCATTATCACAACATGTCTTTCAGAAGATGAATCATGTTCTCTCGTTGGACATCTGTTTGAGGGTGGTATTCAAATCAAAAAATCATTAGTATACCCACATCCCTCAGCAGACTACCAAAAAATGATAGGTAACTCGTCTCTCCTAATGATATTAGTTCAATGGTTTAAGTAACCTTATCAAGGATCACAATCTCATGGATATAAATCCACCCATACTTATCTATAAATAAGATCATCCCAATGTGCATGAAATGAGAAAACATCTTGAACATACCCCTAATCACCAATACAATATCACAACCTTGAGGATGACTTAGAAACCTGGTCATAAAATCCATCGCAACATCATCACATTACCAATCATGAATGGTTAACTTATGTAATTTCAAATTTTTTCACTAATATTCTACCTCTACCAACAAAAAATATATACAATAATTAAAGGAATTTACAATAATATTTCACACAATATCACGTGTCAGTGTAATTATTCTCATGTGGCCTTAGATGATGAGCCATGTATCCTAGTCATTTATCTCCCGTCATAAGAAACACTACATGAGCAATACCGGATGCATCATAAGAAATAATGTATCAAATTTCCATATCCATAAGATATAGGACTAGTATTGAGGTCAATATCTATTGCAAATCCGGGATGTCTATTTTTCAATTATCTGACCATACAAACATTACCACCTACATATACATGCTCTTACAATGTCTTTCGAAGCATGCGAATTCCTATGTCAAATTCATGTAACATCCTAATACCCCTATGAAGCTCATTATATAAAATACACTATTTGGATTATTGTAAGAAACAAAATAACTCATTATTTTTGGGTCAACTGAAACATGTGTCATTTGGATAATTTGAAAAATAATGTGATTGTTATCGATACATAAGTGGAACTTCATGATCATAGATAAATGATAATTACATCTCAGTGTATCCAAAATTATTTCAAGATGTTTGACACATTCATGTATATTTTGATAATAAAAAAATGATATCATCTATGAAAACCACAACAAATGAATCCAAATAAGGATGGAAAACAAATTTCATCAGCGAAATAAATAATATTGTCACATTTTATAGACCAAGTAACCTAACCTGATACACATAAAAGACATTAAATCAATGAAAATAAATATCATCTATGTCTATAGGTCAAATAAGAACCTTATGATATCATATCCTCAAATAAATTTTCTAGAAAAACTGAGTTCCTTGGATATGATTGAAAATTCATTTATATGTGGCATGGGATATGGGTTCATAACCATTAACTAGTTCACATTATAGTAATACACCCATTGATTTAGGGTGTCATCTATATTTTTTGAAAAAAAAAATTAATGGTGAACCCCTCATTGAACTAGTTGGATGTATAATCTCCTTTCCATCTTGGTACTACTGGTTCCTCTCGATTTCATGTCACTCTATATTAGCCTTCACATAAGGAGGAATGGATAATGTTGAAAAATATGGAACATGAGTGATGGAAATAAATACCACAATATCAAATGTTAAACACCTAATTATTCCATGAAAACATTATTATAATTATAAACCACTAGGGAGAAATTTTCATAAAACGATCCATGATCGTCAATATATAATCCACTAATTTGGGATTTCATCCATCCCAAACAAGATACTCTGGTCCATCTCAGCTCAGCTGGGCATGCAATTGTACGTTTCAAATTAAAACTCCTCCCACTAGTGATATGAAGGTCACCCCCTAGATATATAATACAACATGGTCTTCATAGAAAACTAGACATTCCATCCTATGTAAAATAATAAACCCTGACATATCGAGGTCAAAAATATCCCACATGTAGTGAAACACACCAAACTCAATAGTTCACTCCCACTACTAGTTTGCATCTTCCACTGTCATTCCAAACATAGTATTTGGGGTTATAATTCCATTATAATGATGAATAATGAGCCCAAGGTTCCTATTGACCGCAATAATAGATATCAAACTACCTGATGCACTGATATTGAAAATTAATTAATCAATGATTGGTCTAGAATTACTATACATATCACCATAGATATCATTGGGATCCCTTCATCTAAGGAAGGATATATATATTTTATTTGGCCTAATCCATTAACCATTGAAACAACATTACAACGTAGAGTAGCACCACACTATTGTTGAGGGACAACATATGTATGGAATCCTCAACCATGACCACCATTTTGACATGAATGACCAACACTACCCCATCTCCCAGTCTGGTGTGGTTTTGTAAATCCTTCACCTGAAGCTAGGGTCAGAGCCAATTTCCTTCATATAACTACTATATGCAAGGATCTATAAATATGTTTTACAGCGAACATCCTGCTACAAGATTAGTACTCGGATGGGTCTTGATCACACTGATTCATCATATTTTATCATTTAGCACACCTATGACTAATAATAGAGCTACTATCACTAACACCATTTCTAGTACACACCTTTGGATAATCATCAAATAAGTCCTTCCTACCACTCAAAGACGAACCAATAGATCAGGATACTACACATCCATGCTTTATGCCCCCTTATTCCCTCAGGTTAAACTCAGTAATAATAACCTCATATACTAAAATAGTAGTTGTGGTCTACCAATACATGTTAAGCTAAGATCAAATGCGATTATTGATACCTTCCATGAATAATGGCATCCTCAATGGATCATTTGTATGTTATATCTATGAAAAATATAGATATTATGTATAGTATGTCGAATTTTCCATATCTATCCTCAAGCCCTATTCCATTTTCATAAATTAGCTTTCCCAATATTCTCACAATATCATTAGGATATATTATTCATAAAACATTATTTATAATTACCTCCAAACCATTTTTCTTATATCATAATGGTTATGTAACATTCCACTATTACGTAGATACTACTCAAATAATATTTTTCGTGATCTATAATATACCCTATGGAGGTTTCTTTAGATGGTTGATGTTTGAAAAAAATTGAATTTTTCCATATATTTTTCCTAACAGAAACTATCCCACAAATACATTGGAATATGTCGGTTCTAGAACACTTGGTAAAACTGTTATTTATTTTTTAGAATGTTCGGTGCTCTCAGAAAAGTCATCATATGGCATAAGAATCCCTTATTGAACTGTTGATCAACACCAATGTATAGAAAAATGTATGGTACCAAAACTCGAAATGTAACAGGATTTACTAGTATCATATGGCCCACCACCTCTTAAGAATGGTCATATTCACCCTTCCAACATACAAATTGGGGTTGTCTTGTTGGATGTCTCTAAAATGCCACACATTCCTCTAAAAAGATCTATTAAAAATATATTACTATTATAAGAATTTGATATGTCAAATATTTCATGTAGGTAGATCAATCCCCTTTTATTACTCCTAAATCAATGACAATGTAAAAAGTAATATTCATACACTTCACATGATACCATTCCTACAACCCTAACTAATGTCAATTCATGTTCTAGTTCACTTTTTTTTATCAATTTTCTTTACATTTTAATTCACAATGTCCTCAATATTATCATCATAATTTTTATAAAACTAGATCACAAAATCATATCCATAATGTCTATACACATCTTCAACCAACTTTTTATTTCAACTTCATGAATACCATAACACAATCAATTCCGTGAGACGAATGGGCCATGAGTCAATGTTCCATAGTTTACACATATTTTAATTTATAAAATTTTAAATAAGTTGAACATTACTATTTTATTCGAAACAAGGTACTTTTTGACTTTTTATCGGAAATGTAAATGATTTTTTAACATACTCAGATTGAATAGAATTTACTGCCTTCGTAACCACTCTTTACAATGAATCTTCCATTTCACATATCCATGGTTCATTTAAAATATTTATCCACTTATATTATTATAATTTACATTTTTTATGTGATTTTTAATATGAATATGGTATTTAACATAATAATGCTTTTAATTAATATTTTCTAGTAATTACATTGATCAATGAATCAGTCCTTTTTTTATTTATACTCCACCTGTTATATGTTGTAATCATTCAATCCTTTTTATTTATTTGGATTGAATATGATTAATTTTTCATGGTATTGGAAATGTTTTTAACATTCTCTATATTACACAGGATATGTTGATATTTTTTATTAATTAATGTTTTTAATAAAAATTCATACAATAGTTTTTAATATGAATGGATATATTTATTTAGTGAATTTTTGGTGGATGTTATTAATATTTTACATGATTTATGTTAAATAATAATTTTTATGTGATTATGTCTCTACACATGTATATTAAGAATCTATTAGAAATAGACTGTGATGTGTTGGGCTAGTTATTCCCCTTCAAAGCATCTATAGGTCTCATGATACAAGCTATCTTTGGTATTATTTTTTGGATTTAAATATTTATGTATGATTTACTAGAAACAATCAATCAAAGTATTGTTAGGATTTCCAAAATTAAGCATACCGTCATAATTATAATTTTCAATGATGTCAATTTGATTTTTTTCTTAGTTATTATACCAAGGGATATGTTTCAAAATCACATTATTATTTATTTGAAATTATTTGACATTACTTATTTCATCAACATTATTCATCTTTCCTGAGTTTTTTATTATAAGAAATTGTGGTCTTTGTATTTATCTAGAAATATTGATTATGTATTATGTATTAATGATACATAACTTTGTATACATAGAAAAATTAGGCTTCAAATATCACTAATTTCTTGTGTTTACATTACCTATTTTGCAAGGAGGTGATATATGATTGATAACCTTGTTTTTTAAGAGGTTAATAATTTCATTATCAAATGAATTATTATGTTTTAATAATTTCATCCTATTTAAATTGGAATTAATGAATGTATTCAATATTTCAATACAAATAAAATAATCAATTTTTTTTATATGTGATCAATTGTATATGGCCTCCAATGTAATAAATTATCCTCTGAATGTTGGATACTTGGTTCAAGGCCTTTAAATTGGGAATCAAAATATTTTTAGTTGGTAACATGGGAAATAGTTGTGGGTATAAAAGTGTTGGAAATATAAATCTATGATTAATTGTTATGAAATGTCTAAGTATAGTATAACTTCCAAATGTTTTGGTATGTTAGAGTATTTAATGATTTCAGAGAAATGTATCCATTTTTATATATCACAAGTGTATGGGGTTCTGGTATAGTTTCTTCAAGATTAATAACATTGAACTTATTGTATTGGGATTTTTATTGATTGTCACCTGGTGCATGGAAACATGGATTCATCACACCTAGTCATAATTTCCATGGGGATATTTCAAGGCTAAATCAAAATATCATTAAAAATTATTATAAATAATTTAAATGTTTTTTTTGAATTGATAATATTAAAAAAGATACGATGATTAATATTTTGATATTAGTTGGAAATAAAACTTCATGTTATATTAATTTTATTAGCAGTCATGAAATTATATATTATGATTCATAATGTTAGGATATAATCTACCATATCCATTTATATAACATTATTCAATGTATAAGTAATAAAAACCAAATCAATTAATGTTATCCATGTAAGTTTTTTACTCAATTGAATGATAGTAAACTTGGGGATGGATAATCCACAAGGGATGAATAAACGAAAACTACACTGGGGTTGTTGACATAGGTTATGACCATTAAAGTTTTTCAATAGGATATTCCTACTGATAGATATTTTTAGACAACATTATGTATAAAATATGCAGTTATTTTATGGTACTACCAATCTATTTGTAGATTATCATGGGAATGTTTCATAGAGATTATATTCCTCACATTTTTTATTAATGAAATGGATATGTTTATCCTTTAGGTATATCTTCTCTCATGGGATCCTGATCCACGGTGGCCATTGATTAAAAAAATAATGTCAAATAGAAATAAAAAATTGTTGAGTAGAAGGATATTAATGTACACATCATTTAAAAAAAATGATAATAATGCACACTGAGTATATATGGAAGAATTATTATTTTGTTTTGGAAAAAGGAAGAGGAATAAGATTCTATTTTTATTGCTAACAATACACGGTTAATAAGGAATGATGAAGAAAATATATGTAATCCATAGTGTTATATTGAATATTTCATTGATGGGATTATAAAAATACATTAATTGGAGATCCCCTACCAAACATTTTCATCACATAGGAGAATAAAATCTTGATCAATGTAGAATAAAAAAATAATTATACTTTTCATATGGCTTGAAAGGAAATAATTATTAAAATATGGTGGATGAGTTCTCTTGAAATTTAAAAATTCATATAGTGAAGAATGGAATGGTGGAATTTCAAGATTATGATAATTTATATAGAAACACCATAGAACGTCATTACTATTAATGGGAGATTATTACATGTGTGGAGAGAATGACCAACATTCTCATGTCTATATGGTTAAGAAAGAAGTTTCCATTTTTCAAAGCATTAACTCTAATGATACAAGACTCTATGAAATTTATGGTCCAATATCTCAGGGAAATTTTCTCTATAAAAGGAAAATGGATAAACACTATGGTTATGAAATCAATAAAATAGTTGTTAAAGTAAATACATATGGGGTTGTTGTATATTAATCATATCATTAAATTTTCTTACTGATCGGTTTTATTCTATAACATTTCAGTCATTTTTTTCATGCATATTATTAATGAAAGTGAATTATTTTTAACCACCTTAGGAATGGAGTTATTTTTCAAAGCTCATAATATAATTATCACTATGACATGTATCTTCATATCAGGTGACATTATGATTCGAAAATGTTCTCTATTTTTGATATCATTATTATACATATGATTGATTATTGATATAATCATTTGAATTTAATAAAGCTGCATAAATGTTTCAATAAACTTTCACAAGTTGATGAACATAAGATTTAGGATGATGACATCAAATTCTTTATCACTATATTCGATATTTCATTATTTGAGTCGTGTTTCTATCCACCCATAATAACTCATCTTTCTATGGTTTGTTTGGTGGAATAATTGACATAAGATACAATGAAAAAGAAAATATCCAATTTTATGATATGAATATTTTATAGGAATTAATTTATAGATTTTTTAGAAATTACCATGAAATAGACTATATCTTTCTGTTTATTTTGAAATTTATTTAATCCCTATTGAAATACTAATATAAATGACACCTTATAGAATCTTACATTTGGAAGTAGTATAGTTGATGAAAAAATTATAGTAGTTGTGTGGTAATGGAATTGTACACAATATTTCTTCACCTTTGGGAGACCTTATTCTATTTGGTAAGAAGAAATATGAATATATGATTTTTTTCATTGATCACAGGTTGATCATTTATATTAAGATAAAGAACTAAAAACATTTACCTTGTTTTACATGTTTATTAAATAAAAATCACATATTTAAATATATTTATAGGATTTTACATTGTTATTAGAATCATTTATTATGAGTATATAATGATGACATTACATAGATGACATTTCATTCGAGGCATGGAGATTACCACTTTTCATTAAATATATTTAAATTGGATAATGAACCATATGTTTCCATAGAGGTAATGGAAATAAAATTCATGTAATATATTTAATATTTATTTGGAACTTATTTATTATATATTTGTTCACACTAAGATCTATTATGACTTTGTGAAAAACATTATGGATCACTCTTGAGACACTTATAAGAAAATAGTTATATGGTAAATTTTAAAACATTGTATTATAGCCTTAAAATTCTTATTTTTTGTCCATATTGTCTATAGTGATGGGACTTATGTTGTTACTAGGAAGATAAGTTATGACTAATAATGGATGATAACAACTGACATAATCAATGAACCTAGTTTAATTAGTCTTGAAAATTTCTATACAAGATTTTTTATAAAAAAATATATTGAATATCATGTTAACCTAGATTACTTTTAAATTGGTTGTGTTAAAATTAAAAAATAAATGTGAATAATGATTTAGAGTATTGACAATGAAATTGGTGAATGCTCTTATTTTTACTCTACCATCTTGAAATATTTTATTCTTGTTTATAATGATTTGTTGAAAAAGGGATTTGGTTTTTAATTATGAAAAATGATAATTTTGATTCATATTCATACTCAAGGGTTGTGATTTAACATTACATTACTAGATAATGAAGGAAAATATTTTAGTTGACACATTATGTATGAAGGATCAATTAATATTGAAAAAAATGGGGATCAACAGAGATCTTATGCAAATGGATATATTAAATATGGACATGTGAATTATTGAGGATGAGGGGTTCTCTCTCATATTTAAAATAGTTGCTAAAAATATTTGGTGGAGTGGATTAAGATATTTAATAAATATGATGTGAATTATAAATACAATATTAATGTGATGAATGACATGGAGATAGAATACATCGATTGAATTGTAAACTTTTGAACGGCACATAGTGTTCCATCTAAACCGAATCAAAAGTGAGAATTAATGGATAGTTATCATATAATATATTTCATTCTACACCCTAGTAGCAATATGATATTTTTTGATTTCAAAAAAATTGGGAGATTATGATGTTTCAAATTTATATTTTATTGTAAAAATGATTTGATTTTTAACAAGATAGGTATGATAGATTACATCCTATAGGGACATGTAACCTCGTGATATTAATTTCTAGAAAGGGGAGAAATTACTATGGACATTCTCAAAATATTAAGAAATAATACTATAAAAAATGATTAAATATGTGTTATTACTGATCATCTCACCCAATATAAACATTTCTTGGTGTAAGAGAATATTTACCTCTTAAAAACATTGGATGACCCTATATTATGTTCCTAGTTCACCACATTCTATTTTTTTATCCTGATCAACGATTTAAGTAAAAATTATGGAAACGTTATCATAAGTCTCTTGATATGATGTTTTTTTTGTATACGATATATTATCCTCATATCGATTGATAGTACAAAAGGACTGATAAAACAATAGGAGACTTGTTGAGGTCATTCCATAATGACATTCATGGTATTTATGATCAGTATTAACATTTCTTAGAGTTCACCTATTATAATAAACTCATTCATGTTTTTAAATAGGCCATCTGAATCATTATTCGAACAGATATATCAGACACTAAATTATTCATATGTAGTTGGTTAATGGAATATTCATTCCCTAAGACATTTTTTTGTTACAATAGAAAAAGGGGAAATATATTTTACAACCACATAAAATTATCACAAAAAACGAAAACGGGATATGTTGATAGCCATATATTTTTTTGGAATTATAATTGGGATATAAAATAATAACAAAAATATATTCATGGAAGGAAGTAAAATGGTTCAATAAGAATGGGAAAATACACCATTGTTACATAATAAATTTATAAATTCTAGATTTTATTTGAATTATGGACTAATATTTTGTAATTCCATCATGTCTCTATCTAGTATATGATTTGTTCAAAATATAATTGTTAAGGAAGTACATCCCCTACCCAATTCATTTAATCACCACTATATTAATATAATTATTACAAGATATATATTACCCTGAATATCCATTTACGATTATTGAACTTTTAGAACAATTATTGAGGTATCAAAAGACATGGCTAGTGATGGTACTCTACATAAATCATAAGATATAAAAGGTGAAATGGGAACCTAATGATATTATGATTAAAGGCTACCAAGACATATTCAAGAGGTGGAATTCATGAAATATGTCACATTTGATTTTATAAAGTAGTGTATAAGTTAACACCCCAATAATTTACGACATATATTAATTTTTAAATAACTTTAATAACATTGGTATATTATGATACATCCAACCAAAAATATAATGGAATCGTTATATGAAAAATTGTTATAACCATCTATTTAAAATGGTGAATATGAATAGAACTACATAAATTATGAATATTTTAATGTTTAATTTTTTTGGAATAAGTTAATTTATGATAAATTAATTATAAATAATAAAAAATTGATGGAAAATAGAATTTTGTATTGAATTTTTTTTAAAGTTGTTTCATCATATCCTGGGAAAATGTTTTAAAAATAATTTCAATTAAATTTTGAATATTATGTAAATAAAAATAACAATATTTTTTAATTACAACTTGATAAAAATATATTAGAGTAAAAGGTGTTATAATTTTTTAAGTTTATTAATTTTTGAATTAATATTGAAAAATAATGAGTTTTATTGAAAATATCCATATATTTTAAAGAATATAAAATTTTAATGATTTTTTATTTTTTATAATATTAGAATTAGGTCAATTGTATTATAAATACAGAAATATATATGAGGAGAAAATAATTTATAATTTTTCTTTATATGACAATGTTTTATAATTTTAAAACATTTTACGTTGGAAAACTATTGTTTATAACTCACTTATCGGTTTAATATTGGTTTAATTTAATACATTTATATGTTAGGAATTTTTGAATAATTATTAGATATTGTGAAACCCCTTAACTAATATTTTATAATAATGTAATCTTAAATTTTGGACATAATGAATTGAAAAAATAGTAAAAAATAATTTTCTTATTTATGGATAAAATGGGGTTACAAGGTGTAAATCTAGAAATATAGAGTTTAAAATAAAAAAAAATAGAATTACTATTATATAGAAATTTATTGAACTTATAACATTTGTGGTTTTAGAGTGCTCCATTTCTTATTCTTTTACAAGTGTATTACATGTGAACATTAAATTGTTTTAAAAAAGTCATATGGTTCCCTCTCAATAATGAATAAAAGGACACCCCTATTCTCTCGTATTAACACATTGAGATACTTTTTTTCAAATATAAATTCCCAAAATACATTATTACATCCCTTCACCACTACCTATAGTCACTTTTTTATGTGAAATATTCTATGATTTTTTTATTAATAAACCTAGAGTGATACTTTGAAGAATAGAAATTGTTCTTTAGAGTAAAACTTTTCTTTATATCATACTCTAACTCCTTTAAATATTATCTAAATATATTCAGTAAAAACAATAATATTACCTGTAATTAATATATAATATTTTAATGGTATAACTCTTTAACATATCTCCCTCTATCCAATAGAAAATGAATCTATTGATCAAGTGTATCGAGGAAAACTACCTTGGGAAACGATGTAATTCAATTTTCCTAACCTATTCTAAGGAATAGATAAAATTATGTATTTAATGTTAGTAAAATATATATAGTTTAGTTATTAAATTATCATATCACATTTACCTTCGTAACATCCAATTTTTTAGAAAAATTCAACAACAATGATGCATATGTGGGAAATACCCCCTCCCCAAACAAATGCAATTGGATTTTCATTATATGTTGAAATGAATGTTAATAAAGAAAATATTTATGAAAATATATAATTCATATCATATATAATTTTTATATAATTTTTAATTTTATTTTATCATTCGTTCCATACCTAAATCAGAAAATTTAAACAAAGTTCCTACATATGTAAAGCATAACATCTCTATGAACAGTGTTAAGATTTTTTGACCTAGAAATGTTATAGAAGACTATATATATGTATATAAAGAAAATATTTGATATTAAAATCATGGTTAAAATTTATATATGATGAAAACATGATAATTTCCAAGTATACAATCAACCATTAAAAACCAAATATAAAATATGATGCAGTTATTACCTGTAACCCTAAATTTTATCAAAGAATTGTAAATAAATTAGTGATAGAATATAATAATGAAATAATATATGGATTGATATATGTAATTATATTTCTGTAAAATATTTATATTTAATAAATATATATTATATAATATTCTTGATAATGTATGAAAGAATTCAATCCTATGGTAAGCAATTATCCTCTCCCATTTATTTATTTATTTTAAACACATTATTATAGAAAAGTTATTCCTTTTCTATAGTGTATATATTCCCAATAAACACATTTATATGTATTGTGGGGAAATGTTTCATCATTAAATTTCATCTATTTTTTATTCAATTGGGTTTTGGATTCAAATGATTCAAAAGTGGTAAGTGTTTTATGATTCCAATATAATTATTTATCAATATTGTTTATGACTAAGTTTCTAATGATTACATATTATATTTCTGTAAAATATTTCCCATTTCTTTTCTCTATTTATTAATCATATATATTTTTTTAATAGAAGAATATTATTTCTCTCTTTGGTCAAAAATCCATTTTCTTCCATATTTATGTTATAAATATATATTTAACAAAATGTTTTCTACATATTCAAAATGATTTATTAAATAATTTTTTACTTATGTTTGAATTTTTTAAAAATTATAAAAATGAATCTTAATTTAATTTTTTGAATGATGTAAATTTTATGTTTTTACTAAAAATATAATGAGAATCAATGTTTTAGAAATCACGAAAAAAATAAAATTCTCCATTCATAATGAACAGTCATTTTTATGATACTTTTTTAATATATATTTACATTGTTATTTTCAAATATTTTTTTGTTAATATTATTAATATAATTAGATTTTAATGTGATTTTCAAATTAAAAAGTGTATTTTTCATCAAGGATGAATTTAATGATACTTTTAAAGTATTTCTATTAATCTCCATTAACATCCATTTAATAATTATTATATAATGGGGAGGTATTTTAATGATACCATAAATATTATTTTTCAGTACGGTTTATAATAAATTGGATTAATGATTTACAGTTCTGATATAATTATCAATATTACAATGGATGATTTATAAATATTTTTATGGATAGTGGGATTATTAATATTTTTATTCCTGATTTTAATATGAATTTTTACAATGATGAATTTTATTTATTATGAAAATTATTAAAATTTATTATTATACTTTCCAATATTAATTTTTAATGGATTAGGTTTATCCCAATTCATATAGAGAATTAATTGGACCTAATAATTGAATGGAGGGGAATGATGTTCCCTTCTGATGCATAAATAGATGTCAGTATAAATACAAACATGAAAATGTATCTAAGGCACTTCCAAATTATAAGATATATATTTTAGAAAGGCCTCGATGTAATAGATATTTTTTCCATCATTATGAATTCCCTCATTATGATACTAGAAATTGTAGTCCATGTGGTTATTTGATTCGTTCATTAAACCATGAATACATTTCATGCCCATGTCAATATTTATATAGAATTGTTTGATAATAATTTAACAACAACTATTTAATAATAGTTCTAAAATTATTGATTAAATTAAATGTGTTTATAGTTGATTAACTATTCATATTGACTATTCCATTTATATTCATGATATCATTTAATGTAAACATATACTTACTGAGTATATGAGCTTAGTCCTTTCATACAGTTCCTTTCCCAAGGATTCTAGTATGTCTTATAAGATTTATATGAAGTTATATTTTAAGGGTAATAATTATAGTTTGAAATAAATTAAAATATTGTATTGTGGTATTCCAATTTAATGTGAAATTCATTTTTTTTATATTTTTAAATACTACAAAATAATAGTCTTTTGTTGTTCCATCGACTATATCTAAAGCCAATGTGATAATATAACCATTTACTCTAGGATACTTGGGTTGGAATTTCTACACTATGAAATAACCAAAAAATCCATAAAATTTATTTTTATGGATATCCACATGGTTAACACTAATCATTAACCTGACATGTCAACTTTAAAAATTAAAATTTTCAAATAATTTCAACATGAAACAAATATAAAATGATAAAAACATTCATATAGATAAAATATTTGGAATAATTATTGGTTTTTGTTTTATAATTATCCCCAAAATAAAATATTCCCCTACCAAAAATTCTTTTTAGAATAGAACTAACAAAGAATGTATAGGGTTTTATTGTTCACTAGAATATCAAAACTCGAAGAAAAGAGCATCCTAACATCCACAGTGATTGAGAAAAAATAATTAATCTAAATAACAACACAACTAACATCCAATAGTATCTAAAAGTGATAATATTATTCTTTACAAAAATAGTGTTTGACCTCATTATAAAATAGAGGTATAGAAAACAAAGATCAATTATAACAAAAAGAGGTACAACCTTGTGATAAACCAAATGAATTATTCTTGATCAGGCCATTCCTACCAAATCCACAACAATACATATGTACCAAATGAAGCAATACAATAAAACACACCCAAGAATTTAAAAGGTTTGAGAAAAGAGTCTATGTATGATAATTACTCTTCCAATCATATATTTCATATATTAATATAGTGGATCTAATCATAATTTGAACCCTAAACTAATTTATATGGTCACAATCCATTATTTTAATTTGATATGCCCATGGTAATATACTCCATTAAATTTAATATCCATAATCTTATTGAGATGATTTTTTTCTCGAATAGAACTTAATATCACAATTCTCAAAGACAATGAACTAGAAAAGGGGAGTGTGTCTAGGAAGAGAAATGAATGTAATATTCATACAAACACCCCCAGTTAAACACTTATATTTAAATTAATAGACATCTATTAAATAATCCCAATATGAGGGAATAAATAATCACAATTGATAATATTTATTTGATTCTAAACAAGAGTGGTTATTATTTTTATATCTATATAAATGGGTCAATCTATGTGAAATTTAATAGGTTACTTACTCAAGATGAAATTAATAAATTGGTCTTCATTATAACCTAATCGATAAGAATGGGTTTCAATCCACAAATCCATTGGGATTATGTGGGGTTAAAGAACTAGAAATATTTTACATAAATTTTAAAAGGTTGGATTCTAATGAAATGGTTATGGTAATTAATCTATAGAACCTATCTGGATTATTATAGGAGGCGTTATATTAATATAAATGGAAGTGTCATAACCCATTTAAATCTCCCATAAATAAAATCATGTTTAGACCAATTAAAATCTGAAATTAAATACTACCAGTTCAATTAATAAAAAATTTAAATCTATCAACATCACATAGATGTTATCCATTATATCAAATTTTACTAATTGATTATTATTCTAAAATTCCACACAATATTTATCTTAAAATTTCAGTATTTCTAAAATATTAAATTAGTTTTCTTTTCTTATTAAAAAATATTATATGATAGTTTTATAACATTATTTCTAAACTAATAGAAATATTTTTAAATTTTATCATCAATATCTATTTTTTAAATTCCAAAAAATTTTGTTAAACCTTTTTAAGATTCAACTTTATTAAAACAAACTTTCTAAATTTAAAATAAAAAACAAATTTATTTAGAATCACCCAATATCAAATTGGATTTTATATTTTGTTAATAAACCTAAAATAAAAATTATTAAACTTCATCATTATCACACATATTAACATTGGAAATATAGAGGATCTATATGATGTTTTTTATAATATTGTTAAAATTTTACACCAGCTTATTTAAAACAAACCAATGTATACATGTTTTACATTGGTTTCCAGACAAAGTGGGATAATATTAAATCTTTGGTTCATTCTTCATTATCCACAGAAAATAAGAGAGAAAAAAATACATATATAATCAAGTCCATATGAAACCATCGATTTTTTTTTAATTTTTTAATGATCCTTAAATTAATATATTTATTAGAATTGAACATCTAAGATGTACCAACCCCACACCCAAGGAATACTCTATAGAATTTAAACTATTTCATGTTATTTTTAAATATTATTTTTTAGATATATCCTCTTTCAAAATTTTTGTTAAAAAATATTATAAATAAATTTAACAATTATTATCTATTAAAGGAAGCTGCTTTATTTTTTAAATATAAATTTTTTTGAAAATGATAACTATGTTACCCATAATAAAAAAATAAAAATTTATTAATTTTATAGAGGAGAAATTACCATATATAGAAACAATTTTACAAATTATAATTTAAAACATACTATCATTTTCATTATAAACATAAATAGGTAGTGATCTAAAAAATTAATATTAGAATGACCCTTAATAAAATACATTACAATTAATAAATATGAATATTTATATATATTTAATATCATCATTGTAACATCCCAGGTAATTAAAGAATAAATAATTTTCATATTTATTAATATTTACGAATTAAATATTAATTTTAATTAAATGGGGTTTCTACGTTAGATAGCGTACTCGATACGCAACGATGAGTTTCTTTGAAAACTTTCGTTGCACACAAGTAATAAAATAATATTATTTTAAATGTTAGTTAACAAGTAGCCGTTGTACTGGCGGGAATGGATATAAGTAACTAAAATATGATTATATATGTTTTTTAAATGTCTTTACATTTACCCAATAAAAATATAAAGGCTTAAAATACGAAAAGAGTTCAATTTTAGGCTTATATACCCTAATTTTCACTAAGGGTTCACTTATCACCTTTTGACGTCGAACCGTCAGTAAATATAGTTTTGATCAATCTTATAAATTCTATTGGACCAAAAATAACTCTTCTTTGAATCGGGACATCAAAATTTACTTTGTGAAAATTTTTGGTACCTTTCCGATAAAGTTCATTTTTTAATGAATAGTGTAAAATGTTGTATTTTAATTCAAAACCTCTTTTTAATCTAATTTATTTATTTGATTAGATTATCTTTTGAATTGTTTTTAAAGTGAAATTAGAAAATATTTTTACCATTAAATCCAATAGTGGTCGTTGGAATTAATTTCACATTGAAATCGGACTTAAACTAGTGTCAATCTTTTCATACTTATTGTTTCATCAAAACACGCTATTTTCTCTAACAGCGGGAATTAATTATTAAATTAATTAATGTGACTTATGTGTTTTGAATTTTGTAAAATAGACTTCATTTTTGAATTCGTAATATCAAATATAGCATAGGGTGAATTTTTGGTAATTTTCTGAAAAACATCAATTTTTGATGAATAGTGAGATCACTAAGTGGTAGTTAAAGAAACTGATTTTTCGTTTAAATGAAATTTTGCCATCATTGTGTTTTGATTTTCAAAAATCCGACATACATGGTTGTCATTTAGAAGTAAAATGTGGTTCAATGAGATTAAAATAATTTTTTGGTGAATAGTAAGTTATTAGGTTTTAATCGCGATTAGAGGTAATTAGTGTAGTTTAAGGTAAAAATAATGAATTAATAAAATGAGATGAGCTTGACACATGTCCTAACCCTATAGGTTGTGTCATGGCCGACCAATACAACCCATGGGTCGATTTAGGGGACCCCCTGGAGCCACTTGGGTGAGATAATGACTTTAATGCATTTTTTTAAATAAAAGTAAAAATGACACAAACATAATATGTTTTACAAAAACAATTTTTACTTGGGTTTATAAAGATCAGATTTTTTATTATAAATAGTAATTGGAAAGCTAAAAAGCATCCATTCGTCATAGTTTTTTTTTATAATTTTTAGTCTTTAAATAAATTTAATTATTTATGACATCATTATGATGCAGCGATGACTTCATTATTTAACGATTTAAATAAAATGGAAAGATAATGTAATATCTAAAACCTACACATGTCCAAAACCAATTGGATGAGTATATTTAGAACCCTTATCACATTATCCACGAATTATATTAATGTGGGACCTTTTAAAACTGAAACACATTTTCAAATAATGTAATATTTCCTTACTTTCCAAAAGTTCCCCTCCTCTCCTCTTTTAAAAGGCCCCCACCTCTACCACCTTACAAACACTCCTCAAGCCTTTGGCTCGGCCAACCCCTACCCATTTACTCTCTCCACATCCCTCTACTCATACTAGAGGATTCTCTTAGGGTAGAATCCTTTCAAAGGAAGCCTTTAGGCTCAAATAAAAAGGAGTTACACTTTTAAAGGTAATTCATTATCTCTTGTTCATTTGTTTTATTTTGCTTCTCCGACCCACTAAACTCTTTTTATTTACTACTTTTGTAACAAAACACGTATCTAAAAATATACTAGGATGTTTTTATAAGATTTATTCGAGCTACAATCTCACACAACTACATCAAATGGTTAAAGAACATACAGTTTCCATGGATGGCGAAATTCTGCCTCCCGAAACGATGATTGTTCAATACTCATTTAACACCTTCCAAGGTGGACATTATGATGTCACTATTTTTATATATGATATATAATATTCTTATTATTTCCTTATGCTTCTGTATTTTTCATTTATGGCATACCATTATTGTTTCCATTATGGGTAAACACGATATCTTCATTTTAGGAAGTGCGGACTACCGCCCCCTGAAAGTGATTTGATTCGTTAATACCATATGTGGGATGTGTAAAGGATAAAGTTAATGATATTATATATGTTATTACACTGGAATTATAATATACTCTTATATCATTATTATTAAATTCTATAAAATACGAAATAGAAATTAAAGTAGCATTCATGCGTACGTACGGCTTACCGTCTCCATGAACGGTGCATTTCATTTCTTACCTCTAAATGATTATCTAATATTATAAATACATTTATATGATGGATATATATGATATATATGATATCAAAATCAGGAATATCATTCTAAATATAAAAAACCTTTGACCACACGAACAACATGTAATTGTAAGAAGTCCACTTTCGACTTAAGAACCAAATATTGACAAAACAAACATTATTAACTTGAATGGTTACATAATGTTTATAACATGGAAATAAGTGACATAAAAGGAATAATGAACATTAAAAAGTTTCTTAATCAAGTATAAATTAACTCAAGTGTATTATTCAGGACTTTAAAGAATGATCGAGTCAAGTCGGACCCGAGGTAAGGGACTTCGTCTCAATCTCCTTTCATTGAGGCATATTTCGTTTTATACACAACTTTATTTTATACGGTGTATAAACCCCTTTGACTTTTAATTTTATACAAAAGGAATCTTTTTCTACGAATCATTTTACAAAATGAAAAAAAGGAATGTTTATTTTAACGTACGTGGAGACAACGACCTTTTCCGCCGCCGCGAGTATTATTTGGTCTTTGGCTTCCTCAATAAGCCCTAACGTTTTTAGAATAAAATAAATACCATATACTCTTTTATGTATTTTGGTATTGAAAATGGTTTTCATAAAGGATTCTATTATGTCAATATATTTATGATATATTGTGATTGAAATGTGGAAATGTTATCATTCCTTTATATTGGTTTTATGTTTTATGATTTTATATAAGTACATGGACATTTTAACGGGTGGTTACGTTATAAACCATATGACGGGTGGTGCCGTGAATACCAGGACGAGTGGTTACGTTATAACCTCCAATTAATTGTGTATGGAAGTGGGTCGTATGTCTATTCAATTAAATATGTATGGAAATTGGCCGTATGGCTATTCCATTAAGTGATATGTGTGGAAGTCGACCGTATGGTTATTCCACATAAGTATGTTTATGTCCCAAGTTACATTTATATATGTTATGTGTTCTTTTTATGGGTTTTATGGTAATCATTTGGTTACAAAAAGGTAAGTAATGATACTTTATTCAGTGAAGAGTTTTTACTACTTCATGAAGGTGAAGGTATTACTTTGATAGAGTATATATGGTTTACTTGATGTTTGAAAAACTAACAGATTTCATTCATTCTATATCCCTTACTGAGCTTTTTATGCTCACCCCAAGTTTTTTGAAATATTTTCACAGGAATTAATGTGGAATAAGTTCAATGATGGGATCAAGGGAATGTCATGCTATATAAAACATGGAACTAGACATGTTTCTTTTATGAGTTTTTTTTATTATGGAAACTTAGTAGAAGTGACTACTTTGTAATCTTTTGAGATGTAATTGTTATGTTCTAATTATCTAAAACTCTAAACCTGAAAAGATCCTCAACGTGAATTATTCATTTAATTCAATATTAATTAAGGTTTAAGGCTGGGGCCTTATAGTTGTTATCACAGGTCGGTTTAGATAACTTTAGGAGTTAGAATTATATAAAATGATTAACCAAAAATATTTTTTTAAATGGTCAAATTGAAATGATATAGCATTTACCGATTACCATGTTGCTTCAACAAATATATGTCTGTGTTAAGAATTGTTTTTTATAATGGAAATACACCAGCTTTTATATGAAGGCATACATAGTTGAATGACTTTCCGAATCAGCAACCAGAGATGGTCGGAATCAGAATTGATCAGTTTACTGCAGTGGTGACTCAGTTGAATCAGTTGATAAATGGTGGTTGTGTTTATTGTTGTTATTTTGGTGTTTTCTAAAAGTAAAGAGGAGAATGAAAGACATTTAAGGGTTATGTTTCAAACCTTATAAGAAAAGAAACTACATGGAAAATTCAGCAAGTGTGATTTTTGGTTACAAAAAATTTCTTTCCTGGGTCACATTATTTCAAAAGATGGCATAATTGTTGATCCTACTAAAATAAAAGTTGTTGAAGAATGGCCAAGACCCAAAAATGTAACTGAGATCAGTAGTTTTCTTGGTTTTGCAGGTTATTACTGAAGGTTTGTTAGAAATTTTTCACGGTTATCTAGTCGAATGACTATGCTAACTCGGAAGGGTGTTAAGATTATCTGGTCAAAAGAATGTGATGATTGTTTTCAGGAATTGAAAAGAAAATTGGTGAATGATCCAGTTTTGGAACTACCTTCCAGGAATGGTGAGTTTGTTATATACATTGATGCTTCGTTGAGGGGACTTGGTTGTGTCCTTAAGTAGAATGATCAGGTAATTGCTTATGCTTCACGACAGTTGAAAACTCATCGGGTAAATTACCCTACACATGATTTGGAATTAGCTGCTGTTGTCTTTGCTTTAAAAATTTGGAGGCATCATTTTTATATAGTAAAGTGTGAAATATATACTGATCACAAAAGATTAAAGTATATATTCACTCAGAAAGAATTGAACATGAGACAAAGGAGATGGATAGAATTAATCAAGGATTATTATTGTACAATTCATTACCATCCGGGAAAATCAAATTAAGTGGCTGATGCTTTGAGTAGAAAAAGTCATGCTTCATTATCAATGTTGCGTTTGGAACGTGATCCTTTGGTTAAAGATTTGATGTCCTTTGGCATAGAAGTTTTTGGTTCAGGAAGTTCTTCTGTTTTGTTTTAGGTATCAGTGAAATTTTCTCTATCAGACAGAATAAAGCAAGCACAGATGCAAGACAGTGAGTTGCAGAAAAAGGTAGAGCTGGTTCAGGAAGGTATGTTGCCTGAATTCAACTTTGATAATGATTGTGTTTTGAGGTTTGGGAAGAGATTATGTGTGCCTTGTGATTCACAGTTGAAGAATGAGTTGTTATGTGAGGCTCATAGTTCCCCGTTATTAGTTCATCCTTGCAGTACTAAGATGTACAGAGATCTGCGGGATTATTACTGGTGGGATGGAATGAAAAGAGATATTTCTGATTTTACTGTTACGTGTCTGACTTGTCAGCAGGTTAAAGCAGAGTGGCAGTTACCGAAAGGGATGCTTCAGCCATTACCAGTGCCAGAGTGGAAATGGTAAAACATATCCATGGACTTTTTTTGTGGGATTACTGAGGACATCTCGAGGTAATAATGCAATATGGGTTATTGTTGATCGCTTGACTAAATCTGATCACTTCCTTGCTATACGAGATACTTTTTCCCTAGATCAACTTTCCCGTTTGTATCTTAACGAGATAGTCAGGTTACAAGGAGTTCCCCTCTCTATAGTATCTGATCTTGATCCCAGGTTCACATCTAACTTTTCGAAAGGCCTTCAGAAGACGTTGGGTACTGAATTAAATTTTAGTACAGATTTTCATCCTCAATCAGATGGACAGTCAGAACGAACAATTCAGACCTTGGAGGATATGCTACGAGCTTGTTCGATGGATTATCAGGGAAGTTGGGACCAACATATTTCCTTGGTTGAGTTTTCCTATAATAACAGCTTTCATTCCAGTATACAGATGGCACCATTTGAGGAATTATATGGGAAGCGGTGTTGAATGCCAGCGTTTTGGGATGAAGTGGGTGAAAGGAAGCTGATGGGACTAGAATTGGTAGAAGAGATGGCAGAAAAAGTTCAGTTGATTCAGAAGAACATGAGAACAGCTCAGAGCAGGCAGAAGAGTTATGCAGATAACCGGAGGAAGGATCTATCTTTCGAGGTAGGTGATCATGTTTTTCTCAAGGTTTCTCCTTGGAAATGTGTGATGAGATTTGGTAATAAAGGAAAGCTGAGTCCAAGGTTTATTGGACAATATGAAATTCTGGAGAAAGTTGGATCAGTTGCTTACCAAGTGGATTTACCTCCGAGTTTATCTCAAGTACACAATGTTTTTCATGTTTCAATGTTGAAGAAGTATATGCCAGATCCATCTCATGTTTTGAGTCCAGAGGTAGTTCATCTGGAAGAGAACCTATCTTATGATGAACAACCAGTCCAGATTCATGACCATAGGGAGCAGGTGTTACGGAATAAAATGATTCATCAGGTAAAGGTTTTGTGGAAAAACCTTGTGATTGAAGAGGCAACATGGGAATCAGAAAATTCTATTAGGGATAAATACCCCCACTTATTTTGATAAGTGAATAAAATTTCAAGGATGCAATTCCCAATAGGGGGGAAGGATGTAACATCCCAGGTAATTAAAGAATAAAGAATTTTTATATTTATTAATATTTACTAATTAAATATTAATCTTAATTAAAAGGGGATTCTAAGTTCGATAGCGTAATCGATACGCAATGATGAGTTTATTTGAAAACTTACGTTGTATACAAGTAATAAAATAATATTATTTTAAATTTTAGTTAACAAGTAGCCATTGTACTGGAGGGAATGTATATAAATAACTAAAATATGATTATATATGTTTTTTAAATGTTTTTACATTTACCCAATAAATGATAAACGCTTAAAATACAAAAAGAGTTCAGTTTTAGGCTTTTATACCCTAATTTTCACTAAGGGTTCACTTATCACCTTTTGACGGAGAACTATCATTAAATATAGTTTTGATCAATCTTAAAAATTCTATTGGACCAAAAATAACTCTTCTTCATAATCGGGACATCAAAATTTACATTTTGTAAATTTTTGGTACCTTTCCGATAAAGTTCATTTTTTTAATGAATAGTGTAAAATGTTGTATTTTAATTCAAAACCTCTTTTTAATCTAATTTATTTATATGTTTAGATTATCTTTTTAATAGGTTTTAAAGTTAAATTAGAAAATATTTTTACCATTAAATCCAACAGTGGTCGTTGGAATTAATTTCACTTTGAAATCGAACTTAAACTAGTGTCAATCTTTTGATACTTATTGTTTCATAAAAACACGCTATTTGCTCTGACAGCGGGAATTAAATATTAAATTAATTAATATGACTTATATGTATTGAATTTTGTAAAATAGACTTCATTTTTTAATTCGTAATATCAAATATAGCATAGGGTGAATTTTTGTTAATTTTCTGAAAAACATCAATTTTTGATGAATAGTGAAATCACTAAGTGGTAGTTAAAGAAACTGATTTTTTGTTTAAATGAAATTTTTCCATCATTGTGATTTTATTTTCAAAAATTCGACATACATGGTTTTCATTATGAAGTAAAATGTCGTTCAATGAGATTAAAATAATTTTCTGGTGAATAGTAACTTATTAGGTTTTAATCGCGATTAGAGGTAATTAGCGTAGTTTAAGGTAAAAATAATTCTTTAATAAAATTAGATGAGCTTGACACATGTCCTAACCCTATTTGTTGTGTCACGGCCGACCAATAAAACCCATGGGTCGATTTAGGGGACCCCATGGAGCCACTTGGGTGAGATAATTACTTTAATACCTTTTTTTAAATAAAAGTAAAAATGACACAAACATTTTATGTTTTACAAAAACAATTTTTAAATGGGGTTATAAAGATAAGATTTTTGATTATAAATAGAAATTGGAAATCTAAAAAGATTTCCTACATCATAGTTTTTTTTTAATAATATTTAGAATTTAAATAAATAAAATTATTTATGACATCATTATGATGCAGCGACGACTTCATTATTTAACGATTTAAATAAAATGGAAAGATAATGTAATATCTAAAACCTAAACATGTCCAAAACCTATTGGATGGGTAGATTTCTAACCCTTATCACTTAATCCACGAATTATATCAATATGGGACCTTTTAAAACCGAAACACATTTTCAAATAATGTAATATTTCCTTACGTTCCAAAAGTGCCCCTCCTCTCCTCTTATAAAAGGCCCCCACCTCTACCACCTTACACACACTCCTCAAGCCTTTGGCTTGGCCAACCCCTACCCATTTACTCTCTCCACATCCCTCTCCTCATCCTAGTGGATTCCCTTTGGGAAGAATCCTTTCAAAGGAATCCTTTAGGCTCAAATCAAAAAGAGTTACACTTTTAAAGGTAATTCATTATCTCTTGTTCATTTGTTTTATTTTTCTTCTCCAACCCAATAAACTATTTTTATTTACATCTTTTGTAACAACACCAGTATATTCAATATACTAGGATGTTGTTATAAGATTTATTCTAGCTACACTCTCACACAACTACATCAAATGGTTAAAGAACATACAGTTTCCGTGGATGGGGAAATTCTGCCTCCCGAAACGATGATTGTTCAATACTCATTTAACACCTTCCAAGGTGGCCATTATGATGTCACTATTTTTATATATGATATATAATATGTTTATTATATCCTTAAGCTTCTGTATTTTTCATTTATGGCATACCATTATTTTTTCCATTATGGGTAAACACGATATCTTCATTTTAGGAAGTGCGGACTACCGCCCCCTGAAAGTGATTTGAATCGTTAATACCATATGTGGGATGTGTAAAGGATAAAGTTAATGATATTATATATGTTATTATAATGGAATTATAATATACTCTTATATCATTATGATTCCATTCTATAAAATACAAAATAGAAATGAAAGTAGCGTTCATGCGTACGTACGGCTTACCGTCTCCATGAACGGTGCATTTCATTTCTTACCTCTAAATGATTATGTAATATTATAAATACATGTATATGCTGGATATATATGATATATATGATATCCAAATTTGGAATATCATTCTGGATATAAAGAACCTTTGACCACACGAACAACATGTAATTGTAAGAAGTCCACATTCGACTTAAGAACCAAATATTGACAAAACAAACATTATTAACTTGAATGGTTACATAATGTTTATAACATGGAAATCGGTGATATAAAAGGAATAATGAACTTTAAAAAGGTTCTTAATAATGTATAAATTAACTCATGTTTATTATTCAGGACATTAAAGAACGATCGAGTCAAGTCGGACCCGTGGTAAGGGACTTCGTCACAATCTCCTTTCATTGAGGCATATTTCGTTTTATACACAACTTTCTTTTATACGGTGTATAAACCCCTTTGAATTTTAATTTTATAAAAAAGAAATCTTTTTATACAAAGCAATTTACAAAACGACAAAAAGGAATGTTTCTTTGAATGTACCCGGTGACAACGACCTTTTCCGCTGCCGCGAGTATTATTTGGTCTTTGGCTTCCTCAATAAGCCGTAATGTTTTTAGAATAAAATAAATACCATATACTCTTTTATGTATTTTAGTATTGAAAATGGTTTTGATAAAGGATTCTATTATGTCAATATATTTATGATATATTGTGATTTAAATGTGGAAATATTATCATTCCTTTATATTGATTTTATGGTTTATGATTTTATATTGGTACTTGAACATTTTAAGGGGTGGTTACGTTATAAACCATATGACGGGTGGTTCCGTGAATACCCGGATGGGTGGTTACGTTATAACCTCCAATGCATTGGGTATGGAAGTCGGCTGTATGGATATTCCATTAAGTATGTATGGAAATTGTCCGTATGTCTATTCCATTAAGTGATATGTGTGGAAGTCGACCGTATGGTTATTCCACATAAGTATGTTTATGTCCCAAGTTACCTTTATATATGTTATGTGTTCTTTTTATGGGTTTTATGGTAATCCTTTGGTTACAAAAAGGTAAGTAATGATACTTTATTCAGTGAAGAGTTTTTACTACTTCATGAAGGTGAAGGTATTACTTTGATAGAGTATATATGGTTTACTTTATGTCTGAAAAACAAACAGTTATCATTCTTTCGGTATCCCTTACTGAGATTTTTATGCTCACCCCAAGTTTTTTGAAATGTTTTCACATGACTTAATGTGAAATTAGGTCAAGGATGGGATCAAGGAAATGTCATGCTATATAAAACCTGGAACTATACATGTTTCTTTTAAGAGTTTTTTTTATTTTGGAAACTTAGGAGAAGTGACTACTTTGTAATCTTTTGAGATGTTATAGTTATGTTCTAATTCTCTAAAACTCTAAACCTGAAAAGATCCTCAACGTGAATTATTCATTTAATTCAATATTAAGTAAGGTTTAAGGCTGGGGCCTTATAATCATATACTAGATTAACATGGTGTAACTGAAAAAAGAAACAAATACAATGTCACTATAGAGTAAATATAATCAATAATAATATAATAAAATAAAAAAGGAAAAATATTAAAGGAAATAGAAAATTGTGAGGGGAATTAGGAATACCAATGATGGGATTATCTAGTGATGTAGCATTACTATTTTGGGAAAACCAAATGTTATTTCCATGTAGATATTATAACTTCACTAGCTATTTATGGTACCACGTATATTACCTTAATAACTTGGGTGATACACATAAGTATTGGAATGTTCCTGGTGCATTTTAGTTTGTCTTACTCTTGTCATGGTGTACCAATTACTATGATAGAATGGATGATCATTCCAATTACAAAATAAATTAAATGAAATGAAAATATATATAAGCATTGAAGTCTATATATTTTCTACAAAATCCCATTAAAAATAATTCAATCGAATGTTTATACCTTACAATAACTTCAAATTAAGAAATAAATTTTTTGTATGAAAATGAAATATAATAAATTTTAAATAATAAATTTAAAACATAATTTTGAATTTATTTTTATCCTAATTAAATTTAGTATTTTTAATATAACACATATAAAATATTAATGACCCTGGATAGAGAACCAAGCATTAAATAATCAAATAATGACTAAATATTTAAGAAAATGTAATAAATTAAACAAAACACACCGATGTTTTCTAAAAGATGAAGATATATTACTTTCTTAGAAACAAAAAAAACCAAAATTGGATGTGAATTTTAATTAAATTGTCTAATAAAGAATTCAAACAAGAACTAAATGTGTGTAGAATATTGAAAATATATTTTTTCCTTAATTTAAACAATAAACAATTATACATTATGTAATGCCCCGACCCCAGTTACCCAGAGTCGGTGCATTATTACATAACATTGGCATGATCACAAGAAAAATCAAATCTCGAAAGACCGATTGGTTTAGTAGCCTTGGAAACACTAGATATATTCATAAATTTTACATTACATCATAAAATGAAAAACTACTACAACAACATAATGTTTCGACAGTCCACACTATAATCCCCTCATAATATCCCTGAAGGTCATTCATAACTTACATCTTCACATCCTGGAAAAAATAAAACATAGAAAAGGGGTGAGCTCAAATGCCCAGTAAGGATAACAATATAGCGGAATATTCAAAAATAAGCATAAACATTTAAGGCAATGAATTACTAAAACAAAAGCCTTTTAAACTTGAACTTCAACATAGTATGGCAAAAGTAAAATGAAATAATGCCATTTACATGTTCACATGGATATTCTACTAATCGAATAATCACATGGAATATCAATAACCACTTTCATAATGATGGAATGCATAATGCCAGACTATCATAACCACATAGCCAAGGCCTCGTGCCAAGACTACAAATAAGATTTTGTCAAGGACTTGTGCCAAGACACTAGTTTGTATCATGAGACCTACCGATGCTTCAAGGAGCAATAGCGGGCCCCACCCGTCACATATTAAGTCCAATGCATTCCCATATGAAAAGGTTTAAACATAACATAAACATTCATATTAAAACTAGCATACGAAATGTCAATAATTTCACCATAAACTATGAATGGTATAAAAATAGCACATCCACAGTCAAACATATCACAAAACCATCAATACAATATAGAAGTTTTGTATCATAATAAATCAACTTCAAATAAGCGTAAAATCCGTCAAAGGATGTTGACATTGATGAAATCAAAACACTTTTTAGAGAAATATCTCTTTCTATTTTTGAAATCATTTAAGAGCCATATAAAATAAACCATTTTCTTGAAAATATTCTTATAAGCTTGTAAGGGAAGCTTTGACGATTTTATAACAGCGGAAAATAACCGCACCCGCCGTATAAGTTAAAAAAATCATTCTTATCTTAATTCTGTCGAAAAGGTTAAAAAGCACCTTGTTTGGAAAACGACGGAAAGATTCCCTTATAAACCTCTTATAAAAAGTCAAACAAGGGTATAAATTACTTTAAACCATATTCTTTTAAATATGAAAAATGTTTTGAAATACATTTTGAAGAAACATGGACGTGGATGATAACGAGGTCCCAGTAGATAATTATGTATAAACAACCTCGGATAATGAAGAGATTGCGAAATAAACCCTTACCTTGTACTTTTCCTTTGTTGGGGTAGGTTAACCTCCTGTATATTGGTGAAATAATTGTTATTAAATTATACAAGAATCATATACATTAATATGATATCATATATGATCTTTTGACATTTCTTTATTAATAATATCTTAGTATTATCGTCGTTTCGGGTGACAATCGATTTGTTCTTCTTAAATGTTTGGTTACGTAAGACATGTTTGTACTGGATAGATTATATCTTATTCATAATCATAATGATATTAACATTATTTTTAACCCTAAAATGAGAATAAGACTTGAATGGATACGATGGAGAATGAATCTCATCGCGTTCGTGGAGACGGTAGTCCGTACGTACGCATGAACGCTACTTCCATTTAATTTTTATTTTAAAAGAATCGAATCCAAATGATACATAGGTATATTACTATTACATTATAATATAATATTTTATATATGTTACTTAAGTTCATTAACACCATCCTTTATACGTTCCATGTGTGGTATGAACGAGTCATATCATTTTAAGGAGGCGGTAGTCCGCACTTCCTCAAATGAAATTATCGTATGTATATACAACAAGAAACGAATGATGATATGAAATAAAATGGAATTAAAAAAGACTATATAAAAAATATATATCATTAATATCATATTTAATTACAGTGCCATCATAATGGCCACCATGAGAGGCGATAAGATGTATTTGAACAATCATCGTTTCGTGAGGCGTTAGTTTTCCATCCACAGAAACATTATGTTCATCATCCATTAGATGGAGTTGTGTGTATGTGTAGTTTGAATCCATCTTATAACAACATACTAGAATATTGTGGATATTGGTGTTGTTACAAAATAAAGGAAATAAAAATAGTTTGGGGGTTGGAGAAGCAAAATAAATGAAATTAATTTAAGAGAAATCGTTACCTTTAATTTAGGTAACTCACTTTGGTTGGAACCAAAGGACTTCTTGAAATGCTTTCTGCCTAAGGGGAAGCTTCAAGGAGGAGGAGAGGGATGTGGGGAGCCTATTTGGGCAGGGATTAGTCGAGCCAAGTAGCTTGAGAGGTGTGAGGAATGAGTAGAAGTGGTCTCCTTTTATAAGGGAGAGGAGGGGTTCTTTAGGAAAGAGTGAAAGTATTACTTTATAATATAATTATATTCGGTTTATAATCCTCTAAAAATCATTGAGGTCGAAGATAAGATGACTCATTTTCTAAATAACATCAACCAATAAGAATTGGACAGGTTTTAGATAATATTTTAATCATTATAATCTTATTTATTTAAATGATTTATTAATGAGGTAAACATTGCATCATTATTGTGTCATTAATAATTTTACTTATAGGATGTCTAAAAATTATAAATAAAATATCATTATGTAGGAAATATTTTTATATTTCTAATGAATATTTATAATCGAAAATCCAACATGTATAACCCTATGTAAAAATTTTTCTTCTAAAAGATGTAAGCTTATGCAATTTTTATTTTTATTTTAACTTTATTAATATAATGTGTCCCTACCACATACAAGTGGCTCAAAGGGGCCCCCAAATCGACCCAAGGATGCCCATGGTCGGGTATGTTTCCACCAATAAGGTTAGGACGCGTTTTAGGGTAATTTTGTATTATTATAATATTATTTTTTAACCCTTATTTTCCGGATTTACCCTGTAACCATGGTAAATAAAATATTTACCGCAGTAATTATTCAAAATGTTTAAAAATAAAAGTTACCTATTTACATAATTTGGACATCCTGATTCCAAATATGTAATCCATTTTTCCAAATTCAAAACACATAAGTGGCAGAAATTAATTTAAAATTAATTCCCGTTGTTAAAATAAAAAGCGTGTTTTTAAGAGATAATAACTATCAAAAGATTGACACTTGTTTATGTTTGATTTATTTGTGAAATTATGTCCAATGACAAACATTAAATTAAATGGTAAAAATATATTCTAAATATACTTTAAAACCACTCAAATTCATAATTTATCAATATTAATGATTTTGATTAAAAAAGTTGTTTTTAATTAAAATTTAGTAATTTTCACTATTCATCAAAATATAAAAGTTATCCGAAAAGTACCAAAATTTCACCCTAGGCTAATTTCAATATTCCGAATCCAAAAATGAAGTCCATTTTAAAATATAAAATATATATGATTTCAAAAAGTAGGTATTACTATTCACAACGGCTAGTTTAATTAGTTGTGGTGTGTGTTAGAACTCGAGGTTGCGTACAACACACGCTATCGCATTATTCGAAGGGAAACGTACCGTGGAAGCTTGGGGTGTTACATTCTCCCCTCCTTCAAATAATTGCGTCCTCGCAATTTCTAGGGTATTACTACATAAAAAGACTCGGGTGGTTCTTCATCATAAGTTCCTCGGGATCCCACGTTGCCTCTTCCATCTTATGATTTCTCCACAAAACTTTTACCAAATGCGTCGTCCGGTTTCTCAGTACTTGTTCTCTTATATCAAGAATCCTGACAGGCTCTTCACAATAAGATAGATCGGGTTCCAGTTCTAATTCCTCATAGGTGAGTACATGCGTTGGGTCAGGCATGTATTTTCTCAATAGAGATACGTGGAACACATCGTGAACATTGGAGAGACTTGGCGGCATTGCCAATCGGTAAGCTACAACCCCAATTCATTCTAGTATTTCGAATGGTCCGATGTACCTGGGACTCAATTTACCTTTCATACCAAAATATATGACTCCCTTCCACGGAGATACCTTCAGAAAAACATGATCACCGACTTGAAATTCCAAATCCTTCCTTCGATTACCGGCATAGCTCTTCTGCCTACTTTGAGCTGCTTTGATGTGATTTTGGATTAGTTTCACCTTTTCCACCATTTCCTCCAGCAGTTCTGGGCCTACAAGTTTTCTTTCACCAACGTCATCCCAACAGGTTGGTGTACGACATCTCTTTCCATATAACACTTCATATGGTGCCATCTGAATACTCGAATGGAAGCTATTGTTATAGGAAAATTCTACCAGTGGTAAGTATTGATCCCACATACATTGAAAGTCAAGTGAGAAAGATCTCAACATGTCTTCTAAGGTCTGAATAGTCCGTTCTGATTGTCCATCTATCTGAGGGTGGTAAGCAGTTCTCAAATGAATTTCATTATCCAGGGATTTCTGAAGACTTTTCCAAAATCTTGAAGTAAAACGGGGATCACGATTAGAAACAATCGATAGGGGTACTCCATGAAGTCTCACAACTTCATTAATATATAGTCTTGCTAGACGTTCCAGGGGTAGATCTTCTCTTATAGCAAGAAAATGTGCTGACTTGGAAAGACGATCAACAATAACCTATATTGCATCGTTCCTTCTAGGAGTCTTTGGTATCCCCATGACAAAGTCCATCATAATATTGTCCCATTTCCACTCCGGTATGGGAAGAGGTTGCATGACTCCTCCAAGCTGTTGCCTTCCAGCTTTCACTTGTTGACAAACCATACATCTTGACACAAAATCAGCAATCTCCCTCTTCATGTTGTCCCACCAAAAATGTTCCTTCAAATCTCTATACATTTTGGTGCTCCCAGGGTGTATAGAGAAATTGGAACTATGAGCATCATCCAGAAATTCCCTTTTTAGATCAGGTATATTGGGAACACAAACTCTCTTCCCGAATTTCAAAATTCCATCTTCATACACAAAGTCTCTCAATCTCCCATCATTCAGAGCTTTAATCTTCTTTTGAAATTCTTCATCATCGGTCTGAGAACTCTTAATCCTTTCTAGTAAAGATGGTTTGGAAACCATTTGAAAAAGAAATGATGTTTCGCCTTCCCTAGTTATTCCCATGTCCATCTTTACTAGATACATGAAAATTGGATCCCTTTCAATTCTCATATTGTTCAAAACTCCATGGTCTTTTCAACTCAAAGCATCTGCCACCTTGTTTGCCTTCCACGGGTGGTAGTGTATCATACAATCATAATCCTTGTGTAATTCAAGCCATCTCCTTTTCCTCATGTTGAGTTCTTTTTGTGAGAAAATATACTTCAAACTCTTCTGAACAGTATAAATCTCACATTTTTCACCATAGAGGTAGTGCCTCCATATCTTCAAAGCAAAGATCACAGCTGCTAACTCGAGATCATGAGTAGGATAGTTTTGTTCATGAATTTTCAACTGTCGTGATGCATAGGCAATAACTCTATCATTTTGAATAAGGACACAACCAATTCCTTTCTTCGATGCATCACTATAAATAACGAACCCATCATTCCCCGATGGTAGAGTCAATGTACGAGCATTGACTAATCTTCTCTTCAGTTCTTCGAAACATTCTTCACACTCTTTTGTCCAAACATATTTAACCCCTTTACGTGTGAGCTTCGTTAATGGGTTATCCAATCGGGCAAAATTCTGGACGAAACGTCGATAATAACCTGCCAAACCTATAAAACTGCACACCTCAGTTATACTCGTAGGTGCTGGCCATTCTTTGATTGCCATGGTCTTAGAAGGATCAACAGAGATTCCATATTTAGAGAAAATATGGCCAAGAAAAGAAATATCCTGAAGCCAGAATTCACACTTGCTAAACTTCCCATATAATTCATGCCTTCTCAGAGTCTTCAAGATAATGCCCAAGTGATTTTCATGATCTTCATAGGTTTTGGTGAATACCAAGATATCATCAATAAATACCACCAAATTCATCGAGATACTCCTTGAAAACTCTATTCATCAGATCCATGAATACAGAGGGTGCATTAGTCAATCCAAAAGGCATTATGGTAAACTCGTAATGCATGTACCTGGTTTGAAATGCTGTCTTCGGAATGTCTTCCTTCTTCACACACAACTGATGGTATCCAGATCGAAGGTCAATCTTTGAAAAGTATTGATCTCCATGCAGTTGGTCAAATAAATCATCAATATGAGGTAGGGGATACTTGTTCTTTATCGTTATAGCAATGATCTCCCTGTAGTCGATACATAACCTCATAGATCCATCTTTCTTTTTAACAAAAAGAACAGGGGCTCCCCATGGAGAAACACTAGGGCGAATAAATCCCTTATTACTCAATTCCTCTAGTTATTTCTTTAGTTCGAATAACTCTACAGTAGCCATTCTATAAGGGGTCTTCGATATAGGCCTTGATCCAGGAATCAAATCAATGGAAAACTAAAATTCTCGTTCTGGAGGATGTCCAGGTAAATCTTCCGGAAATACATCTACAAATTCCTTCACAACAGGTACATCCTCTATTTGAACATTCATTTCCTCACTGACAGTTATTTCATTCTCTTCCTCCCCAATAATTGAATTAAGTTGAGCTACTGGGGGTGGATCTAAATAAGAATTAGGTGGTGACGATTCTGCTCTAAAAATAATGTGTTCCTTATCATTATCATCAAGAATCGTAACCTCTTTCTTCTTACAATAAATCTTCACATCATAGTCTGAAAGCCAGTCCATACCGAGGATTATATCAAACTCAATCATAGGTATGATGATGAGATAAGCAGATAAAGAAAATTTATGTGCTCTAATGGGGACTGATTCACAAAACTTTTTTGCAACGATACTTCCCTTAGAAGTTTTAACTGACAACTCCCTTATTAAATAAAATTGGAAATATCCAATTTTCCTAGAAAACTGGGAAGATATGAAACAATGCGATGATCTAGAATCAAATAATGCATTTGCTAAACTTGAGGAAACCATTAAATTACCTGCCACCACATCTTTCGGAGCTTCTACCTCAGCAGTAGTGATAGCATAAGCCTGGCCTTGATCCCTTGGACTTTTCTGAGGTAAGTTCTCCTGACGCTTAGGTCATTCATTTGCATAATGCCCCATCTCCCTGAAATTGTAGCACTGAACGTTGGTATCTTCCTTCTTCCCCTTGCAATCACGAGCTTGGTGGCCTTTTTCACCACACTTGTAACAGACTCCCATTCCCTTCAAGCAAGTACCAGGATGTTTCTTCCCGCATTTACCACAAGATGGATATTCATCCTTTCCCTTCTTCCCCTTATTTACATTCCCAGATTGATCAGCAGGTCTCTTCTTCTCTTGCTTTGCTATAAAGTCATAAGACTTAGAGAATTCCTTTTCGGTCTTGATAGCACATGAGACAATGTCTTCGTACGATGAAAAGGATTGTGAGACTAATGCTCGACGGAGAAATGGTTTTAACCCATCAAAGAAACGATCCATATTACTTCTTGGGTTGCGTATATAATCACCAGCTACCTTCCTAACCTTGTAAAGTTAGCCTCATACATTGCGACATTCTCATTCTCCTTCTGTCTCAGACTTAGAAATTGCCTTTCCATATCTGCTCGATGGTCGCGAGGGAAGTATTTTTCTAAAAACAGATCTTTGAACTCCCACCATTCCATATTTGATACTTCATCATCTTCCTTCATGTTTTGAATCAATGACCACCATTGATCAGCATCTCCAGTGAGGCGGTAAACTGCCATGATAACTTTTTCCCTTTCACTGCTCCCCAAAGCCTGAAATATTTTCTCTAGGAAATTTATCCATTGCTCAGCTACTAAGGGATTTGTACACCCATTGAACGTTGGTGGTTGTTGCCTCATGAATCAATCTAACATTGATCCTCCACGCTGTGGATCAGGGTGCTCCATACGGGTAAGGTTATTATTCATAACCTGAGTAAGTTGTCCCAGTATGGTGATTAGTTGATCGGCACCAGTTGCATCACCAGCCCCACTATAATTATCTTGAGCAGGAGGGAAATACCTACATGGAGTGTGTGCATTGATACGGTTTCCATTTCTTCCACTAGGCGCCATTTCTAAACAATGGCATAAACTAGATCAGTTTATGAATCAAAATACATAATCCCATACTTATAAAACACTTAACATAACTTGAACTATTTATGGATATAATCCATAATCATAAAAATGTTTTCTTTGAGAAATTATATACTCATAAACCCTTCATAATGATTTGTAAAGAAAATGAGAGTTATCCTAAGAATATCCCCCAGGAGTGTTGCAACCAAGAGTGTAGCAAGGCCCGTTGTCGTGCACCAGTTCCCGTTCGAGTCTAGCTCAAAGCGGTGTTTTCGGGTTTTACCCCTAGGTACATCTGTGCCAGAGCCGCCTCTACCTGCTCGTATCCAGATAGGGATGTATTGCTCGGAAAACTCACAAAATCTCTACAATACCAAAATTCTAGGAAGTTCTTCTATACTAATCCTCAAAGTTCATCTTAGGTCTACGTGCTCTAATCAGAGTTTATCTAAATCTAGCTTCCAAGGTTTGTACTAAACTTCCTCTGATACCAACTGTAACGCCCCGACCCCTGTTACCCAGAGTCGGTGCATTATTACATAACATTGGCATGATCACAAGAAAGATCAAATCTCGAAAGACCGATTGGTTTAGTTGCCTTGGAAACACTAGATATATTCATAAATTTTACATTACATCATAAAATGAAAAACTACTACAACAACATAATGTTTCCATAGTCCACACTATAATCCCCTCATAATATCCCTGCAGGTCATTCATAACTTACATCTTCACATCCTGGGAAAAATAAAACATAGAAAAGGGGTGAGCTCAAATGCCCAGTAAGGATAACAGTATAGCAGAACATTCAAAAATAAGCATAAACATTTAAGGCAATGAATTACTAAAACAAAAGCCTTTTAAACTTGAACTTCAACATAGTATGGCAAAAGTAAAATGAAATAATGCCATTTACTTGTTCACATGGATATTTTACTAATCGAATAATCACATGAAATATCAATAACCACTTTCATAATGATGGAATGCATAATGCCAGACTATCATAACCACATAGCCAAGGCCTCGTGCCAAGACTACAAATAATATTTTGTCAAGGGCTTGTGCCAAGACACTAGTTTGTCTCATGAGACCTACTGATGCATCGAGGAGCTATAGCGGGCTCCACCCGTCACATATTAAGTCCAATACATTCCCATATGAAAAGGTTTAAACATAACATAAACATTCGTATTAAAACAAGCATACGAAATGTCAATAATTTCACCATAAACTATGAATGGTATAAAAATAGCACATCCACAGTCAAACATATCACAAAACCTTCAATACAATATAGAAGTTTTGTATCATAATAAATCAACTTCAAATAAGCGTAAAATCTGTCAAAGGATGTTGACATAGATGAAATCAAAACACTTTTTAGAGAGATATCTCTTTCTATTTTTGAAATCATTTAAGAGCCATATAAAATAAAACATTTTCTTGAAAATATTCTTATAAGCTTTTAAGGGAAGCTTTGACGATTTTATAACGGCGGAAAATAACTGCACCCGCCGTATAAGTTAAAAAAAACATTCTTATCTTAATTCTGTCGAAAAGGTTAAAAAGCACCTTGTTTGGAAAACGACGGAAAGATTCCCCTATAATCCACTTATAAAAAGTCAAACAAGGTTATAAATGACTTTAACCCATATTCTTTTAAATATTAAAAATTTTTTGAAATACATTTTGAAGAAACATGGACGTGGATGATAACGAGGTCCCAGTAGATAATTATGTATAAACAACCTCGGATAATGAAGAGATTGCGAAATAAACCCTTACCTTGTACTTTTCCTTTGTTGGGGTAGGTTAACCTCCTGTATAATGGTGAAATAATTGTTATTAAATTATACAAGAATCATATACATTAATATGATATCATATATGATTTTTAACATTACTTTATTAATAATATCTTAGTATTATCGTCGTTTCGGGTGATAATCGATTCGTTCTTCTTAAATGTTTGGTTACATAAGACATGTTTGTAATGGATAGATTATATATTATTCATAATCAGAATGATATTAACATTATTTTTAACCCTAAAATGAGAATAATACTTGAATGGATACGATGGAAAATGAATCTCATCGCGTTCGTGGAGACGGTAGTCCGTACGTACGCACGAACGCTACTTCCATTTAATTTTTATTTTAAAAGAATCAAATCCAAATGATACATAGGTATATTACTATTCCAGTATAATATAATATTTTATATATGTTACTTAAGTTCATTAACACCATCCTTTATATGTTCCATGTGTGGTATGAACGAGTCATATCATTTTAAGGGGGCGGTAGTCCGCACTTCCTCAAATAAAATTATCGTATGTATATAAAACATGAAACGAATAATGATATGAAATAAAATGGAATTACAGAAGCTTATATATAAAATATATATCATTAATATCATATTTAATTACAGTGCCATCATAATGGCCACCATGAGAGGCGGTAAGATGTATTTGAACAATCATCGTTTCGTGAGGCGTTAGTTTGCCATCCACAGAAACATTATGTCCATAATCGATTAGATGGAGTTGTGTGTATATGTAGTTTTAATCCTTCTTATAACAACATACTAGTATATTTTGGATACTGGTGTTGTTACAAAAGAAAGGAAATAAAAATAGTTTGGGGGTTGGAGAAGCAAAATAAATGAAAATAATTTAAGAGAAATCGTTACCTTTAATTTAGGTAACTCACTTTGGTTGGAACCAAAGGACTTCTTGAAATGATTTCTGCCTAAGGGGAAGCTTCAAGGAGGAGGAGAGGGATGTGGGGAGATTATTTGGGCAGGGTTTGGACGAGCCAAGTGGCTTGAGAGGTGTGAGGAATGAGTATAAGTGGTCTTCTTTTATAAGGGAGATGAGGGGCTCTTTAGGAAAGAGTGAAATTATTACTTTATAATATAATTATATTCGGTTTATAATGGTCCAAAAATCATTTAGGTCGAAGATAAGATGACTCGTTTTCTAAATAACATCAACCAATAAGAATTGGACAGGTTTTAGATAATATTTTAATCATTATAATCTTATTTATTTAAATGATTTATTAATGAGGTAAACATTTCATCATTATTGTGTCATTAATAATTTAACTTATATGATGTCTAAATATTATAAATAAAATATCATTATGTAGGAAATCTTTTTAGCTTTCTAATGAATATTTATAATCGAAAATACAACATGTATAACCCTAGGTAAAAATTGTTCTTCTAAAAGATGTAAGCTTATGCAATTTTTATTTTTATTTTAACTTTATTAATATAATGTGTCCCTACCACATACAAGTTGCTCTAAGGGGTCCCCAAATCGACCCAAGGATGCCCATGGTCGGGTATGTGTCCACCAACAAGGTTAGGACACGTTTTAGGGTAATTTTGTATTATTATAATATTATTTTTTAACCCTTATTTACCGGATTTACCCTTTAACCATGGTAAATAAAATATTTACCGCAGTAATTATTCAAAATGTTTAAAAATAAAAGTTACCTATTTACATAATTTGGAAATCCTGATTCCAAATATGTAATCCATTTTTCCAAATTCAAAACACAGAAGTGGCAGAAATTAATTTAAAATTAATTCCCGTTGTTAAAATAAAAAGCGTGTTTTTAAGAGATAACAACTATCAAAAGATTGACACTTGTTTATGTCTGATTTATTTGTGAAATTATGTCCAATGACAAACATTAAATTAAATGGTAAAAATATATTCTAAATATACTTTAAAACCACTAAAATTCATAATTTATCAATATTATTTATTTTGATTAAAAAAGTTGTTTTTAATTAAAATTTAGTAATTTTCACTATTCATCAAAATATAAAAGTTGTCCGAAAAGTACAAAAATTTCACCCTAGGCTAATTTCAATATTCCGAATCCAAAAATGAAGTCCATTTTGAAATATAAAATATATATGATTTCAAAAAGGAGGTATTACTATTCACAACGTCTAGTTTAATTAGTTGTGGTGTGTGTTAGAACTCGAGGTTGCGTACAACACACGCTATCGCATTATTCAAAGGGAAACGTACCATGGAAGCTTGGGGTATTACACATTAAATGAAATTCAATTTAATTTTGTTACTTTTATAAAAAAATATTAAACATGTTGCACCCAAATTATTTTTATTCCATTAGTTATAAATATGTAAATATTAATTTAATGGGAATTTGTATCACCTAAACTATTTCTCATAGAACCTATTTTAAAAAAATATCATACCAAGAAATCATTGATTCATATCCATTATTAATATATATTTTTCACATTTATAATCCTATGTAGCTTTAGTTTGGAGTATTAGTGATTTATAAAAAATTAAAAAAAATAAATCTCATGTTTTCTCATAAAATGTTATATTTTCATTCCTTATTTAGGAATAATAAAAATCCATATAGTTATTTAATATGTCCCATAAAACATCATTATATTCTATTACACTAGAAACACACTACGTATTTATTATCTTCTATAACCTGGGGAATGGTAAACACATGAATATGTGAGTTAAAATTCCTAGAATAGAAACACATGATACTAAAGCCTAAAATTATTGGCATGAGAAAAACATCATATAATAATGATGATTGTCTTTACAATGGAACCATAGAATAAAGTGATTAAATCCTATTTACATAGATTAAAAATTATCTAAAAAATATTATAATGTTATTATAGGAATGTGGAGACAACATTAACATTAAATCACATGGATAATCAATGTATCACTTCCTCATTAAATTTTTTTAAAGACTAATTTCTAATTAACTATATTTTAGTTAGCACACAACTAATACACCATAGTATCTAGTGAGCTAAAAATATTACCTAATTCATTTAAGGGCTATATAATTATGGTCCCACACATCAAATAACAAAAATCATATTTATATGTTCCAAATAGATTGAATCAAAATATTATAAAACCCAATGTAAGTATAATAGGATTTATATAATTTTCAAGTCAGTACATAAGTATGGATTCAATATTTAATCAATAATGATTAGATGGAAAATAAATGGAAAATAAATTGGTATATAATTAACTACATATCATAAAATATTACTATTAACATGTTATTTATACCATTTTGTAAACTAATATAAAATATATATGGTAATGTCCAGAATCACAATATGTATTGGGCATCAAGTTGAACACCCTTCATTTAATATATAGAATTGGGCGAATTTATATAGGGATGAAATTGAATGTAAGTCATTCATATAAAAATGGATGCCTATTTGTGGAAAAAGAAATGATCAATCATACCATAGATGCAAAAGACAATTTCATATATCAACCCTATTAAGAAGGTGTATGGAATCATTTTAAGAATACCCTTGATCATGTAAAAAACATTGATAATGAATACCATTAGTGCAATTATGGAAATTTCTCTGAATATAATATTTTACCTTAAACATTAGAATCATTTTAAAAATATTTTTTTAAGACAAAAAGAGAATAAATAATTCCAAATAGAAAACATGAAATTATAGAGATCAATTATCATAAAAAATGAAACAGGATGTATATTAAAATATTCACAAGGAAATGTGTAAAAGAGATTCCTTTAGATTAAAATTACCCACCGAGACTAAAATAATTTTTTTCCTTTTATAATATTTTATGAATAATTACAATGTAGTTGAACATAATAATAATAATAAAATCTTGAATAAATAATATATTAAATATTTATAGCCTCACTTTCAAGGGAATTTTTTTAAAAATTAATCCATGTATAAATAAATAAATACATTTAAAACCCTATTTATGAAACCAACATAATAAAATGGATAATTAGTAATTGTCATGAAAAATGATGAAAAAATTTAGGTCCCTTAATATGATTTTTTTATTTGATCAATTTTTTGATAGGTAAACCATGGACATGGATGAAAAATACCATTTGGAATGAAGAGAAGAAATTAATATCATGGTGATAAATTTATTTAATTAATTATTTTAATAAAAATGGATGGTAATAAGGAAATATAAGTAAAATAACAATTGAAAAACTACATCTAATTTTTGAAATCATAATGATTGAAAAAATTGTTTTGGATGATTAAAATAATGAATAAATTCTGAAACTGATGTGAAAAAGTAATTTTTTACAGCGAAAATTTGAATTCAGTAAAATAATAATCATAATCCACGAATGATTAATATACTAAAAAATAATATATAATTAATCAAATATAATTCTTACTAATTTAATAAATAGAAATAATATTCACCTCATAAATGTAAATATGATCATAATGAAAAATGTGGTTTAGGTAAGGATGCATGAGAGAAAAATATCATTCAATATTTAACCACAGAGTTGATCACATGATAACATATTTCATGAAAAATATAATTATAGTAACACACTATTTAATACCCTTATTAATCAATATATACCTTTTATATAAATAATTTAAAAATATTTAAAATGAATTTATATGTTTATTATAAATTATTTTTAACATCACGTGTTAACAATTTTAATTATCTTCTACATGATTTGTAATATTATTGTTTATCATTCATTATCGATACCATGTAAGTTATTTCTATGTAAAATATTGTTATATAATATATATATCCAAATATTTTATAATTATTTATATTTTATACATTTTTATTTTTAAAAATGAATAATTTATATGACACAAAAGACAAATTTCTTTCTACAATTTCGAATAAATACATATAATATAATATTAACATGTCTATATAATAATATTATAACTCCAAAAAATTTAAAATACTATTTATAAATTATTAGCACATTTCATATTCATCATAAAAACACCATAGTCAAAAACTATATAAATAATAAAATATCACTCCAGTAGGTGGTAAATCTATCAAAACCAAAATGTATCCTATTTATTGAAGGATAATGAAATTAATATTACCTGACGATGCTATAACAGATATATTTTATTTAAAATGTATTATATTCCATATATCTCCATAATATCTATTTTAAGGACCATTAATTAGAGGGTTGTGATGAAAATATTAATTTTTCTTTCCTGGAGGAATTATTATGCTAGTACATGCGATTGACTAAGTCATTTTTTAATGAAATAATAGAGTTAAGAAATATAAAAAATATGAAAATATAATAATTTTATAAGTGAATGATGTTAAATATTCATTATACACATCATATTTTATAACTAAAAGATGCAGTGATTAAAAAAAAGATATCGTGACATTGAGGCAATAGTACATAAAAATAAACTATCGATGTTTCATTCATAGTGTATGATATAAAATTAATTATCAACATATTTGAAGTTAATATAATTAAATATAAGTATTTATATGATAATCTATTCATCATATTAAAAATTATATTGAATATGAGGGAGAATTAAATTTAAAATAATGATTAATATGATATAATATATCATGTCTAGAACATTGATTTTCCTTGGATTTATAGTTGGAAATTAATAGATTTGGGCAATTATGGTTGAAAAAATTATACGGTTTGTGGGATACTGTTCTAGTAAAAAAATAACTTTCATAATTTCATATAATAATATTATGCAATTTTTCATGTAATGAAAGGGCGTATGTGGTCCCTTTTATAAGTTAATGAAAATGTACATTCCATGGAAATGAATGTTATGAAATGGGAATAAATGGAATGACATGAATATTTTATTATATAGGTGTGGTATGGTTTGTAAGATATTCAGATTTTATTTTAAATCATAAAAATTGAATCCTATATGTTTTATAGTTCCTATAATCATAGGAAAATCAATACTACATCTTATTATAGTATTAAAAACTGATTAGTCTTAATTAAATTTTAACCATGGTAATTAATTCATTACCAATAAAATAACAGAAAACATTAGTCCAAAATAATACATGAAAAAATTGAAGAAATCATTTATCTAAAATAATTCAATTTCTAAATACAATAAAATTTACTTTTAAATCAAATAATATAATATATCAGATGGTCTAATGTGAAATGGATGATAACCATATTTCAAGTCAATCTTCAAGAACACCGGGTCTCCACAATGATAATCAAAGAGAATATAAACCCTCTAAAAGGGATATCAGTTCATGACCGTCAATATTTTCAACTTCCGATAATCCACACAATGTCTTTGGGAACCGCCCGCCTTCTTTGAAAACCATACTATTGAGCTCCAAGAAGAAGTAATGAACCATATTAAACCATTTTCCTATTACTCCTCTATCTTCTTATTGAACTCATGTAACTCTGGTGTAGCTATACTATAACATGGAATAAACACCATTAATTCTTCTAGAAAATGATAAATAGAAAAGGATTCATCTCGCTCAAGAAGCAAACACGGAAATTCCAATGGAAATACATCCTTGAAATGATGAACCATTAGAGGAATGTCCATCAATGAAGTTCCCTTGTCATATAAATATAGACTAGAAATTTGGGTTGTGACTCCTCCAAACCCATGATGGTCGGGTTCTATTCTTCTCACCTGGAGATCCCAATCTCCCTTGTGTAGAAACATACCAACCACTAGTAATGTGAAACTCACCCTTCAATGATCTTTGTCGACTACAGCATGGTAGGGAAGTAACTAGTACATTCTTAGAATTACATTATATCTTGTCATTTATAATACATAGAGGTCCTTTATGTAGTGACACTAACCAACCTCTAGATGAAACTCATTATACTGACATAATGTAGTCGTTCCAATCCCCAACTGAGTGACTAGTGTCAAGATATCATCACAATAAAGATATAATGCCCAATGCTCTCCCAAACATTAACACATATGAATGTATGGGAATCCCCTATATAAAAAATTGTAGATGCTAAACCCAATGTAACTAGAATCATACCTTTAACTATAGTGGTACTGAGATCCTGCTCCTACAGAACCTACTCCACTATAATAGTCTGACTTGTACTAGGGCCCTATGACCCTACCTGACCACCCTGAGCTGATCAATTGAGTTTTTTCAGAAATTATGGTGACTAGAAACCATGGCCAATACATCCACTTCGTACTGAATGGTCGGACGAACTCCAGTTCCCAGACTGATGAGAAAATTTGGTCCTTCTATTGAATGTGGATTCATAGAAGAACCTTTGTGACCACCGACTACTGAGAAAAACTGACAAAAACAATGATGATTACCCATTTTTCTATATGATCATCTCTCAAATGGGTCTCTTGATCAATGTGGCCTCATATGCCCACACATCCCACACTGGTAGCACACCACCTTGCCACCTGAGGATTTATTCCACCTACTAGTATCTCCAAGTGTATACTCGCTACGGCCATTCCTGTTGTTAATCAGGGGGGTACTAATTATAGATGCTATGACAACATAGCTTATATCCCTATAATCCCACATGTTATGATCTGTGATGAGTTCCTTTTTGACTATAGATGTTAGTTAATTCCACAAGAATATGTTCACCTAATATAGGATGTCATATTTGATTCCATCCTCAAACATCCACCACTGAAATAACTCAGCACCCGCTGGAATGAGTTTGAAGTGTTGTAGATATGTAAATAGTGAAGAATAATCAATGTCCTAGTGAGTACCATACTCCAAACTCATGAAATCTCAGGCTAGGTCGGCCCTCAAAGTCTCTGGTTTCAGTAGACGTAGAAGGTACACTGAAACTCATCCCACGCTATAACCTACTAGTGTCCTGTGGGTGTGATCACATCCCAACATCTCATGGAGGAATCCTAAAACAAGTAGGTACCGAGAATCACACTCATCTCTGAAGTCATCTTCATATGCTCAAATATAGACAACATGACATCTAACCATGACTTTTTTTCCTATGGTCCTCTATCCTCAGAGAATGTGGGAGGATGTTGATACTAAAAACCCCACATCAATCCTTCCACTGATGGGACATGATGCGGTACTCCCATGAATGATTGCATAAACCTCATTAATCCTTCTCAGAGCTATGCATTTACACCCGAATCTAGAATGATGGTTGTTGCCATGTCATGCACAATGAGAGGATCTACTGGTAGTCCCAGATCTTCCATGTCTTATGTCTGATGATTTCCATAAAATCAGGCATACTACTGGAGGAAATCTTGGGGTTATTACATTGAAGGGTCTATCACACACCTCATATCAATATCATCAGGAACTAATACATTGAAGTTCAGTTTTGGAACAATAGATGAAATATATCATGTTTTATAAAACATGGATACAATGAGTATATGACACCTACATGCTGTGTTACCTTATGTATATACATGGGTGTGTACATTTATCAAGAAATGATCGGGTAACAACCCAACACATGATGTGTTCCTCCCAAGGTCACTGTTTGTACATGAATATTTTAAACCTTCCTAAGTACCCCTAAACGGATAAACCACATAGTTCACCTAGTGAAAAACTTCATTGAGTGTTGGTACCAAATAGGGTGTGTACCGCTTAGGACTCAACCACGTTTGTTGTTACTCACATAGTCGGAGACATAGATGACTCCCCAAAGTATGTTTATGCCAGAAACATTGTGTAGTAGAATGATTTACCAACCCCTGACATTATTCATACAGTCAGTTACATGGTTGACTCAGCATGGCATGTTCAAGATAGACAAGATGTGTACTACCTGAGATTCATCCATCTGTGTTGTTGGTCACACTTGTGGACAAACAACTCATATAACATGGAGTGTACTCCAAGTACACACCCTATATCACAAATCATTTCCAAACCCTATCTCTCTATCCACATAGTCATTCACACAGTCAAGGATTATCTGGCATCTGTATATAGTACACGACCTGTACTTAAGAAGAATATTCCCATCCCAAACAAAATGATATATGGTGTTTATTCATCATTACACACTATGTATTATGGGTTTTATTGGATAGTAAGAATCCTAAAATACTATTAAATCCCATAGAAACACTGAAACAAGTATTAAAGTGTTAAAATGTGATCTATGGTGTCCATACTCCCAGAAAATCAATTTTTTGCATCTTATTTATGTAATATCACAAAGTATATATTTAATTTTCAAAATGATCCACAATATTCAAATCCATGAGGGAGGATAAAACCACAGGGAACAATGTTTGATGCTCATTAAAAAAAATCTTACACAATCAAATACCCTATCAAATAGTAGGTATTCTATCAAAGCATCTTTCATAACATAATGAAAATATTTCACATCATCTATTAGAAAATCATGAAATTAGTAATCGATCTTCAATAACCACAATAATAAAATAACAAAACATGTGAATCACCCAAAGATTAATTCAAATAAACCGTAATAACTAGAAAAACCATAAAATTACATTAATCTAGGCATATTGACTTTTCCCTATACACATGTCAGCTACACATATGTACAATTTATCACAAACTACCTATCCTATTAAATACATTTATTAAGGCTCCAAATATTATGTCAATTAATTAAGTAATTCCCTCTGATACCACTTTGTATAGTCCTGATTCTGGGGGCCATCTAGGGGTGCCCAATACCCGGTTTGTTACATAGCATCAAGCACATTTCCCCAAATGCTGGATTCTAATAACTAGAAGTGAGGGCCTTGTGTGTGATAGATGATAAACTATACAATTATTGGTAGAGTGACATAGTGAAAATAAGTATATAATAATAATAGAAGTAGTAATACCATAAAATAAGTAAATAGTGTGTGATTGATAGAATATAAGCAACTGGAGAACATATATATAAATGTTTAATGTCACATATTCCTAAGAAATCTGCCAAACAATTCACAATTCTGAAATAAATTTAAAATCCAATGTACAAAGAAAATAAATAAACTCTGTTGGCATTGCAATCCACAGCATGGTCTCATGCTCGCCAGCTCTACATCAGTCGAGTACCTCTAGTACAAGAGAAGATTCATTTATCTATACCAACAACGATATAATCGGTGTGGTCCCAAAAGCTTGACCCAAATTGGGTGTGAGAAAAATCCCCATAGGCAACCACCCCCCCAATAAATTCTTATCTATCAGTGAATATATATGATAGGAAAAGTAAAAAATGATGTAATAAATATAAAATTACACCAATGTAAAAAATGATATAGTTCAGGATAAATTAATTTACATTTATTATATTAATAAACAAAACAATCACATGAAATCCACTTGGAATTTTTAAAATTCTAACCCCTTTGGTTTAACATTTCATCGAATCTCTGGGGATGCACTCACAATCAAATTCTCCCTTGGGTCTCAAAATGGTAAACTGCATACACTCGTGAAAAGAACTCAATATCTAATTCCCATTGTATTCACACAACGTGGAACTAGAGACACTCAGAAGGATTACTCAGGTCCCTCCCCCATATAGTCTCACAATGTGAAAAGTATAACAGATACATTGGGGAATCCCTCAGCTCCATTCCCCCTATGGTCTAACTACACTAGGTTCCCACAACATTGTGTAAGTGAATAATGCATAAACGATATTAAAAAACCTATGTAAATCAAAATATACTAAATGCTTAAACAACTACCAAACATATCATAATATATCAAATAATATCACTCTCTCCTAACAACAATAGGAATGGGAAACAATGTAGCGTAACTGATAGATATAGACTCAACATACAAAACAATCAAACATGGGAACACACATACATAAAATGGAAAAAATCACATTGACAATATAATATCACTAATTATGAAAACAATACATAATAGACATTAACAATATTAAATTCCCTAAACACACAATAACCCAATCTAAGGTATTGGGAAATTTTTTACATATAATTCAATGAAAAACTATGGAAAAACACCAACCACCTACCTTTCTGGTGTGAAATTGATATAGATGACCCTAATAAATTGAATTTAACATGAATTTCCTATATCTTAAAAGAAATTAATCCTTGAATATCTCACACAAGAATAGAAATCAACAAAAGAGGCTCTAGAAGGAAGATGTAGTCAAAGATGAGATTCAAACGTAACTTAAATTGTTCAATTAGGATAAAATACATTCGATCATGGGCTCAATGACTAATCGCAATATTCGGACCCTCCTAGATGAGATGATGTTAGAAGAAGTGTTTTAGGTGAACGAGATGTGGCCCATGTCTGATTTGTCAAATAAAAATAAAAATACACTGTGTGTTCATAATGGATACAAGGTGAGTATATCCCTTACTGGGCTCTACATTTGGTAGTCTGTAGGTCAACACACATGGTCATGTACTCATTTGTTACATGACTAGTACATGGCTAACCGTAGCATCTAGGTACACGACATGTAATCCAGCGTACACAGCATGTACTTATGAAAAAAAATACTAAAACACCTCTATTTCTAGAAAATACTAGAAATCTGGTTCAATTTTAGAAAATTAATATTATGGTATTATAATTCCACACATTGATTATTTTATATTTTGGATTTAACTAAATATTACCAAGGTTAAATTAAAATTTTCATCATGAATGGGTTCTCAGTAAAAGAATATTTTAGATCTGTTATATTACATGGCCTCCTAGTTTGAATGGGATGTTTTTATATAGGTAACACCATAATGTAAAAAATATGATGAATATGGTTCTATTTTATAATGATTAATTTTTTCCATTTGATTCGGATGATGAAAAGGCCTTTTAGAATCTTCATTTCATCAGTTGCATGATTTTATCTTATTACATTTTAGGTACCTGAAGAAATTATTTTTCTAGTGTCCAATTTTTAGCAACATGGATTAAGAGTGATGGAAAATTTTTATTAGATGGTTTTATTTTGAAACTGGTGATTAATAATATTAATTAAATGGAGATATTATTTTTGGGAAATTAATGTGATGCTACTGAGAAATATTGTCATGTTGAAATCACACAAATATTTTACACACATTGAGATTTAACTTATCAAAATATAGTCTTCTATAATAGTTGTTATGGATTTATTTTATTCTAGTGAATGTGATAAATTATGTTTACAATATTAATTTGAACTATGATCAACTATATATTGATCCATGTTAGTGAAATTTGTGTCTCACATCATTGTAAAAAAATAATATAATATTTATTAAATGTTGATTGATGTATAGATTATGGAAGAGTACTAATAGTGATACTCAATAGATGAGTGTAGGAACATATCTTGGGAGCACTTAATGGAGATTTATTAAATGAATGATATTCAAAACTAAATTTAACATTTATTAAAAATTTAATTAGTTATGATATTTCATCCCTTCTTCATATATAATTTAATTTTCATCTCAACTTCATATGTTTATGTATTCCATATCTTAATACATTAACTGAACATAATGGATTGGGAAAAACATTATTTTTTAAATCTTGTAATTAATTTATGGTTCTTCATTTCTTGTGAATAAATTAAAAATATTCTTTTTTTATTTATTTTGAAGCATTATATAATATTTTATGGGTGTATCTTTAATTAAAAATGTATAGTATGATAGTTCTATCCAATTATTATCTTGTTAAATTGAAATTATTATTTTTAAATATCATATCTCTTATTGATATTCAAATAATTTTTTCATTAAAATATATTCATTATGTTTCTACACTTCATAATGATTTTATTTATAAAATAATTGAAAAAACTTTTCACATAATATTTATGAAGATACTCATCACATACTTAACAATCATGTTAATTCAATCTGTTCCATTGTATTGAAATTAAATATGTCCTCAACAAATTTCATTCACATTACCTATGGATCCACCCTTGTTGACACTATCTAGTGTTTAATATCAGTTTAAAAATTCAAATTTTAATAGAACATCAATGAATGAATCAAATTAGTAAACTTATATCACATATATTCTACCAATAATAAATGTGTTAGACCAATCATTCCATTAGAAATTCTGAGAATGAGGAAAAAAAATAAATAAATTGTCATTAAAAAGGCTTATTATGAAGGGAACCATCGTGGACATCTTCACCACTGCTTGATGATAGTTAAAAACTATAATCACACTTCAAATGATTAAGGTAATATGGATGCTTATTGATTTCATTAGGAAAATGATATTCATTATCAAACCAAACATGATATAAATCATTAAAAACCACCATTAAATAAAGACCAATCTATTTGATGAAAAAATGTAATATAAACCAAAGAAGATATTATTTAGTATTTATATAACCCTTTCCTGTAAACTATTTACACTATAATAGTACATTCCATAATCCATAAAATATGACCACCATCATTAGATAAACCTCAATTATTTCATAAATAAAATTTATATTAATTTAAACTCCTTGGATCAACTGCCCCAAAGGTTCTATAACAAAAGGGAACCTTACTTCTCAAAAAATCATCACCACCCAAGATGTGTGTTGAAAATATATCACTGTTTAATTCCAAAAATCATGATTTCTGACTCACCATATTTAATGGAACCTATGAGGATAACTATCATTGAATATAATTTTCTAACAAAAACCTAGAAAATCATAGATTCATGGTTTATAAAATTAATTATTATGTGAGGACTATTAATTTAAATAAAATACCTGCAACAAATTTCTAGAAAAATAAAAACTGATGCTAGATACATAGATTGTAAAAATTGACACAATTCACAAATGCTATTGATAGGGGCATCAACCACCGCCCAACCACTTTGAAACTTAGAGAACATAATTAATTATGACTGTCATATTAATATGGACGAACCGATAATGAATAATTATTTTATCATTTGTTAATGGTTGGTCCCCCCCAAACATGTAGTGAAAGTAAATGTTTTTTTATAAAATGTTCTAGTTCCTAAATTAAGTTAAAGAACATATCTTTTCCAAAAATTCTCACCCTAGTTTTTTGATCAAATGGGAATAGAATTAAAAAAATAATAATAAATAAATTTTTATTATCTTAATTGTATTTTTTTTAATAAATATTAATTTTTTTGGATTCTTATATTGTCTCGTTAAATCACAAAATGATATCCACGTAGAAGCATTTTCCAAAAATAAAAAATGGTTCAAACCACACCTAAAATCAACCTCTTTGAAAATTTTATTTTGATGGTCGCCTAGATCATAATGGGACTAATTTTCTAGCACACTTCTAAATACACAAAATTTCTAATGTTTAGAAAAAACTATGGGTAACAAATCCAATATATATAATAAATCATGAAAAGATCATCTCACTTATTCATATGAAATTAATATCAATTATAAACATTATATACCCCACCTTAGAAATAAATTTCAATTTTTGAATATATGGATAAATTATGACAACCATTTTTAAGATTCATCATCTATACGGTCCTTCCTAATAGATTTATAGGAATCAACAGTACTCCAAGAAAAAAACTATATGGTAAAAATATTATTAGATGATAGTTTTGAGAATGAATATTGGTGAAGAGGAAAAAACCATACCCCACCATTTTTAATTATTCCCTACACCAACTGATTCATTATAGAAAATAATCTATAAAATTTTCCCAATTAGATAATGGTTGATGGGGATTACCATATGGAGGTAGATGGTGATTTCAAAAATCAATTTCCTTCTCTAAAAATTTATACAACCACAAAATAATATTTATAATTCCAACTTGAATCATTTAAGATCATACTATAATAAAACTTGTAGTCTCATATCTTGTTTTTCACATAAATCTATACATAGAAAAAATCTATAATTTCAAAAGAATGAACATTACTTTTATAAATTCTGGGTGGAATTACTCTGATAAAACATCATCCATTGAAATCAATCCACTTATTTTCAGTATAGATGAGGAATGTAGGTTTTGTATAACCCAAATCTATATTCAAATATAGACAACCCTTATCAAACTCTTGATATAATTTGAATCAATTTTAAATTAGGCTTAGTAAGTGGTCTATCAACCAATATTGATCACATGTTATATATCGAAAAATAGAAGAGTAAAATAATTGGGGTTTACTTAAAAATAAATAATTATTAACTATGTAATTAATGGTGAATTAAATGAATGCATATCTTTTATGTTGTTTAATGTAAATAATATATATGTATTACAAATTGAAATCTATAACGAATCATTTAACTCCAAGGGATCAAGCTATAATGAATGTATTTGGAGGCATCTATCACTGTAGTGAATGTAGAACAACTCGACTACATGTAGTCATGTTAATCTTAAAATGAAATGATAATCTCACATATTGATATAAAATAATATATAGAATAAATCACGGAATGTTAATATCAAATATTTTTAAAATATTAATAACAATCCTAAAAAATATATACCCGACCATATGATCAATTGCAACTTTTATAATTTGTGGATAACGTTTTATAAACATTAGTATGATTCCTCACCAATAAGGGCCTTCCTAATAGATTTGAAGCAATTATTTGTCTGAGAACGGCAACTCTAAAAGGTAAAATAATTATGTGATGATAGTTTTATAAATTAATATTGATGATGAAGAAAAAATAATACCCCCATCATTGTAAATTATTCTATGTTACAAGTCATTAATTAGAGGAAATAATTTATAAAATTGATTTCATCAGTCAATGATCGATAGGGATTACCATAATGAGGTAGATGACAATTTCACATAATCATTTTCTAACTCTAAATATTCCTACATAACAAAATTCCTAATAAAAACACCTTTTAGAATTATTTCATATCATACTATAATAAAACTCGTAGTTTCATATCCTCTTTCTGCCACATTAATCTCTACATAGAACAACTCTATTATTTCACAGGAATTAATTTTACTTATCTAAATGTTGTTGGGAATTACACTACAAAAACTTCATACAATTAAATATTTAAAACTATTACTAGTATTAATGAGGGGTTTATGTTGTGTATCAACCAAATCTAAAATCTCATACAGATAGCCCTACTCAAACTCTTGAGATCATATGAATCAATTTCAAATTAGGATTTCCAAGAGGCCTATCCACAAAACATGATCATATGTTCAATATCAAATAATAGAAGGAAAATCATTGGGGGTTTTCTCAAAACATAAAAAATTATTAACTTCACAAGTAATGATGAGTCAAATTCTTGAATAAATATTAGGTTGATGAATGTTAAAAAAATACATATTTCAAATTGAAATCTATAACCAATCCTTTACCTCCTGAGGATCATGATATATTTAAAATATTAGGAGGCATCAATCATTGTAGTGAAAGTCGAACAACTAGTCCACATATATCAATATTCATCGTAACATGAAATACCAACAAAAAATACTAATAATATATGCACTATGAATAATCATTTGATTATCATCCCTCTAATCACAATTATAAATATCCACAATCTATCTCTAAATAGATACATCTTCAATCAACTATATGATGAATAAGAACTGGTATAGGTATGTAACAACCCAATCTATGAATAATAAATGGAATTCTATGGGTATTATCTTATATTCGTTAGAAGGGACACATGATTTACTAAGATCATATCTGGGTGATCTGGAAAAGTAATAATATCAAATATGATGAATGACAATTGAATGAGTATTATACAAACATATTTGTACTCCATAATTGATTAAATAGAGTTATAACTTGAATAAAAAGATACATAGTAATTTATATAGTATATATTTATATCCACACCTATATTAATCTCTATAAACTAATACATTCACCTCATACATCCTTAACATCACTACCCAAAATCCTAAACCAAATTTTAATTTGGAAACTAATTCTTCATTCAATCCCAATGACTTGAACTGTCATGATACCATTTTGACATGACCTAAACCATTTAGACACACCTATTCATCTCATAATATTTTTGTGACACCAAATTATCATATCAAATTGGTCATGGGATGGGAAATAGACACATTAATGTGTAAATATACATGGTATCCCTTGGTCTAAAACAAACATTGAAAAAAATGAACCACCAATACCAGAAATTTTTTTAATGACACCAATAGATTTAAATAAGAAATCTAAACAATATTTTATGTTTTTATATAATATATATTCCATGTACAATAAAAAATAGGAAAAATATATAGAGATTAACTTATATATTAATGATAATATCCTTCAGAATAATATAAATCTATGTATAATATGATACCTCATCTATAAAGGGTCTCATTAAAGAACAATATTTATTTATAAATCTAACATGATCCATCACCATTTACAATTTAATAACACATCAATGACTATTTCCTCTATATCTAAAAATTTTTTATTTGAAAATTATGATATCATCATAAAATGATTAACTCATTTGAGAAAAAATACCCTAATGGTTTGAATATATTCATAGTCGGTAGGATTCCATAGAAAACGTAATGAAATAATTATTGGACAACTCAGACCTAATTCCAATGAATAAAAATTGGTTTCCTAAATGAACAATATATAATATAATGTCATGATAATCTTGATAAATAAATATTTACAATATTTATAGATCAAATACTAGAAAGATCTTATAAAATAATTAAAAATGAATACCAAGAGGATTGTATGACTAGATATACCTGAAGTCTACAGTGTAATTATAATCAAAAAAAAGTTAGAATATAAAAAGGATTAACATGATGCTTGATACTCAAATGAATTAATATGTTGATACATTATTTGTTTCATATGTCAAGATATTCTAGTCTCCCATAAAACCTATGATACTTATTTTAAATGTAGTTAGTTATTCTGATTGTCTGTGGTTTGGATACAGATTGAAGAACTATCTAACATATATGGAGGACTACACCTGAACATTAATGGGAGTACCATCCCATAGAAAAATGATCCTTATGTAGACAAAATTATATATTGGTGTACTGCATATGACCTATAAAATGTGAAAGATCCATCCCCAACTAGCGTATGTGGTACCGACACACAATCGAAATCAATTATTACTCACACTAATCTAGATTATTATAGATATGCACCATAGACTAAAATGTGTTTGAAGAGCATCCATCAGTTATAAACGGGGGTCATTTAATATCATGGGTATCTATCAAGTGTATTTCATGATCACCGTGCATGTAGGGTTGTTCCTAATCATATGGGGGAGTGAATAAACTATACAACTTCTATATATACCCCATTTAAAAACTTTTAAGAACACTACAAATCTAAAATCTATAAACTAACCAAATCATCATTTATATTGACTTATATTTATAAAAGGATTATTCTATCATTATATAAATAGTGAAATAATTATAAAATAATATTGATATGATTAAAAATGACAGTCATATGAAATTACAGGATGAATATGTGAAATTTTTATGTACTTGACAAGCCTAGTGGGGTACATTACATATATGAATCTCAATCAAGGTTGGTCATATACCGCCACAACAAAATCCATATGTGGTCCACAATCATTGTGTGACTCGTAGGGTGCATGGAATGTGTGTCTAAGAGGTACATGATTTTATCTCAAATACCATGAATAAATTTTGAGTTCTATTTACACATTCTTCACAATACAAGACATCGAACAAAATGTGTAGTTATCTATATATTATGTTGTCATATAATATTCATTTCTCTAGTCCACATGAACGCATATAATGTAAAAACTTAAAATGTTAGTCCTCCAAAGATTATATAAACATCATGTATAGTAGAAGCCTATATCATGCTCTTCTAAATCACAGTTAAATCATGTGGTTGTTTACACACTAACTATGAATCTTTGTGATACATGGAATGAAAAATAAAGTTTAATTTATGATGATTACAAGTAACATGATGAGTCTATTGGAATGATTATAAAATTCACATGTTATGGGGAAGTAAAATAAATTCTGAACCCATTGTTGGGAGAAATCAAAAATATTTGATCGATTATTTCATGTTGAATAGTAAAAAAATATCCATAAAACAAAAAACATTATCAAAATTTCACAAATTCATCATTTATCTATATTAGTATCCATGCATCCACACAATAAACTATCACCATTATGGAATCAAATTCACCACTACAATTTAATCATCATCCAATGAAGATATGATTTATCAGTATCTTACTCTTCCTTTGATCTTTATAGAGACAAATCATGAAGTCACTTTTATGATCCTATATTCATGAATCACTGGTTTTTTATTGTAGAATTGAGAATCATAATCATAATCAAGTTAATATATATTTTGAACAATAATGTTGATGGTGTTTTCATGATAAATACCTTATCACTAAAGGACGGGATTCAATACAGGATCATTGAAGAACACATGGACTAAATAAGGAAACAATGAATATTTTTTAAAGATAATCTGATAAATTATGGTTAATCAATTAAGACATTATTTGATATGATGTAATTTAACAAGGATTTTATTTCCAAAGTTGATAATATTGTATGTTAAAATTTTCAACATCAACAAACATCATTATATTAGTAAAATAAAATTGATACCCCAGTATGATTATTACAGATCATAGAGGATTTTTCCCCACATTCATCCCACTCATAGAATAAGTAATTTAATAAACATGATATAATGATTTAAAAAAGTAAAAATATAATTGAATTATAAAAATATTATCATTAGGTGAATTGAAATTAATCTAATTAAAATATTTTATCTGATATCCTTTTTGGTTAATACTATTTTGTGTTATAAAAATTGTATAATTAATTAGTGCAAAAAACATTTCGGTGAAAAGATAATAGTTTTTGTGCCATTCCATGAGTGAAACTGAACACATTATTTAAATATTATTAATTTCATTTAAATTTTTCTTTAATGTATTTATCTAATGTAACATATTTCATGAATGGTATTTTTTTATGGAAAATTTCCAAAATAGTAATGAATGACAAAAAATATTAATTATTTGTATCTCTTGTTATATTCCTAGATGAGTAGTGATTATTTCATTATAAACTACTTTCAATTTTTCCTTGAAAATTGACAATACTAAAAATGTAATAAACATGAAAATTTATTTTATATTATTAATTGTAATAAAATGAGAAATTGGAAGAGTGATATAATCCTTAAAATAATTCCACTAATTATAAAATGAGAGGGGTGAGATATTTCAAATATAAAACATTATTCTATGAGGATAAATACTATCATTTTATAAAACATTCCCCTAATGAAACATAAATATATGAATGATTCACTTTTTAAAATAAACCTCTCTACTATAATATTAATAATTCAATTAATTTTTTGACATTTTAAATATAGATATTTTGGATCCATGTATAATACATAACATCCACAATGTAATGCTGCTACCGAGTAAGTATAAAATGTAATCACCACATCACTATAATAAAAAAAGAATGTTTTTTTATTATGTTCATTTCAAGAAAAAAATATTTTTCCCTAATGTTCAATGTCATTCCATAAATTTTTTAACTCTCCTTAAAAAGAAAAAATTGTATATACTAAAACTCAGTTCTATAGTAACATTTTTGGTCTTCAATTGGGAGTTATGAATTACACATTCTTAAAAAGTTAATATTATTAATTTAATATAAATTTAATATCCTATAAAATTCAAATGACTCAAAATTTAACCAAAATTCATTCCTAGAATATATTTAATATTATAGGATTAACGGAATTACCAAAAAAATTGTTTTATTAGATATATAGGGTAAATTTATTATTTTATCCCCTATGTATCCTAACCAAATAACCTAAAAATCATATATCTTTTATCAATAATAGAGTCACTGACTCAATTATAGTTATATATCAATGTTAGTTCATGATGACACTATCAATAATATACATCATTATGTTAAAAATCATGTGTTTTTATTACATAACAATCAAACAATGGATAATGAATATCACATGATTATCTATTACAAACTATACAGATGTTATGGTGGAACTCTATATAGTGGATTCTTTGACATAGTTGGCTATTTTTTATATCCTTATCCTCATCTAGGGATTATAGAAAATATTTTAATAAAAAGGTTTTCTTGTAAATCAGAATTTTTTACCAATTAACACCATGTTCCATATAAAAATATTTTAATCATTTTCCATAAAGTTAGAAATTGAAATTTAAAATATATTCTTATTAATTTCATTAATATATAATTGATATATAAATTTCATATTTTATCTCAAACTTGTTTTATATAAATTAGTTTCAAATGGGTTTTCATGGAGTATTTAATGATAATTTAGAAGAATTGCTTCATCTAGCCCATTATACTCTTTTGATGGAATATATACACTATTTTTTAATATCAATGGAATATGGTACCAATTTTTATAATGTAAAATAATTAGTATTTGTTTTGGATTATTAAATGGATATTTTAATTTATCATCATTATTTGGTGGTGATGATTTGTTTTTGTAATTTATTTATGTCAAGGAAGATATTTATTTTATGAAGCCAAATTTGAATTATTATTTCTTTAATATTAATTTCGTTATTGGTTTTGGTTTTTATACATAGTGTTATTTTATATGAATTTGGTTTACAATATTATGTTTATTATTAATGTTTTCTTATTTTAAGAGTTTCTTAAAGTGATTTTTTTTCACCATTTAGTTATGAATTAATTTTTGACTACTAATTTCATATGGATAACATATCCTTTTTAAAAAATGGAAATTTTGGGTTCATGGTTGGAAACATTTGATGATTATTATGAATTATAACGTTAAATCATGACCAATTATTTATTTATGATTCTCTATTTTGTTTTATTATCCAATGGAAATCAAGAATGTGACTCTGACATCATGTCTCATGGGATCATGTAACTAGAATGGGGAACATTGGATTGTTCAATTTTGTGGATCCATACCATTGAAATTTTTTAAATTTAATCTTAATAATAAATTTAATTTGTTAATTAATCTATATATTAATATCTATTTTTGTGTAAAACAATATTGAACCTCTCTATATTGGTATCGACAATAATCATGATGATGAAATAAGGCATGGGGTTTTTTCAAAAAATAATTGGAATACTTTTTGATGAAATATTAACACTATGATTTTATCTCAGTATATTTTTATTTTTAGGAGTTTACTATGGAATTGTAACATGTGTAATTTATTTCCATAATGTCATTTTATAGAGAGAGGTTTATATTTCTATTAGATTAGGGGAAATATTATATGGAATCTATAAACGTTAAAAAACAATCATTGCTTCTAATTTTTTTAATCAATCCTTGGTTCCTTGATTAACCATTTATATATATATATGATCTGAGTATTACATACATATTTAAAAACATATTATATTTAATTTATGGAATATTTTTTATTATATATTTTAATGGAATTTTTTTGAAATTATTTATTTATAGGAAATGTTTTTTATATGGTTAAATGACTTGGTACTCATAATAAAATATTTAGTGGAATATTAATTATTTGAAAAATGGTTTGGGGGAATGTCTGACATATGAAGTGGGTTTTTGTGACATATTAAAATGTTTCAAAATTATGTAATACGTATTGTTATGCTATTTTTCCGTCAATGAATAAAAATGGAATTGTTCATAAATTTATAGGGATAATCGGTGATGTTTGGAATGGATGTTACTCAATATTATATTTTTGTATGGTCCCTTTTTAGGTTTTAGTTGTTTCCATAAATTTTTTGTGTTTCCAAGGTGTATTTATATTGTTTGATGGGTGATTGGTTACAATTGTCTATTATGAATAATTTTTGTAACGGTTAGTGAGGGTAAACAAGTTTTTTTAAATGGACTATGTATGTAAAATGTAATTCCTTCAATAACAGTTGTGGTGAGGTATTTTCAATGGAAGTATTTTTGTGTTTAAAATATCAGGTGACTTTTTAATTGATTTATAATAACTATCAATTATATGTCATCTATTTTAAGATAATGTATTCTGGTTTAAAAAATAATGATTTCATTGTTTTTATGGAAGGATGAAATTGGAGAAAAATTAGGGAAAATTGTTTTTGATTTATGATCAACCACTATATTTTAATATCAATGAACATGAAATTTTTTTTATAATCTATTTGGATTTTATGTGCATGAGTATGTGGTATATTGTTTTTAATTAGGATCTACCAAGGTCAGCGGGGACTAGTGGAAGGCCAATCAATAATAAGAATAATAATATTATATATTATAGTACTTTTACTATTAAAAATATTAATTTTGTTTTATATTTGTGTTTATTAATTATATTTCATGGATCCATTACAATTTTTTTTAAATTTATATTATTTTATCTAGTTAAAAGCAGTGATTACGATTTTAAATGATAATTGTAAATCCCTCAATGTCATCACCAGAATAATTTATCATATGTGGGATTCAATAAGAATCATAATAAATTATAGGTTACCACCATGTTCATTTTATTTTATTTCTATTATGTTTTGATAATAAAATAGGAAAATTGATTAGACATGATATCCTTATTATTATTTTTCAATAGTGAGTTGTCTTGTAAAAATTATTTCTATGGGAGTTCTATGTATCATTCGACATGAAACATCATGATAGATATTTCATGGAATATACATTAATGTTTAACGTTTTTATTCATTATATAATAAATTTATTTTGTAATTTTAGAGAAATAGTTTTTACATCATCGCCTTTATGATGTTTTAAATTATTTTTATTTATGAGTTAATTTATTTATTGATGTAACAAAGTGGAAATTATATTGATATGAATATATAATAATGTTAATATACATGGAGTTTTTTTTGGATTTCACTATATTTTTTTAGATTAATCTATTTAGAAAAAAAGATATTATTATAATTACTTAACCATTTAAAAATATTATTATGATTACTAGTTATTTGTAATAATGATTTTTAGTAATTTAGAAATGGTTTAGATAGATAATTAGTTGAAAATAGACTAGATATATGTATTACTGTTGAAAAATTGTTCTCTTTCATAGATAAATAATTAAATTTTTGTTGGTTGTGTACATCATGGGCTACGATCAAATAATTTTTTTTGTATTACATAATAGAATCATATCACCTTTTTATAGTGTTCTATAAATTAATATTTTTAGTTTAATTATTTGTAAAAATTAATTTTGGATAAATATGTTATTAATAAATGATATGATTTTCATTTGTTTTTATTTTGGTGGATAAATTTTATTTGTCAAAGAATTTTATTATGGAATCAAGATAAATAATTAATGGAAATAATATTTTTAAATGTTTCCATCAATTATTGGGTTTATTATAAAATCACAATTTCCTTGGATTTTGATGTTTATTAAAATAAATAAATGGTTATGTTATAATTTTGAATAATTTTCTTTTTTTCAAAAGATTAATTTTAAAAGTGGTTTACAAAATTTATGTATATTAATAACATAAATTAAATTTTCAAAACAATAAACATGATGATTAGTGATGAAAATTATAAATTTTATATTTATGATTTTTCTAGTTTTCAGATCTGTAGAAATAAAATATTTCTAAAAAATAAATGTGAAATTTTTTTTCTTGTAAAAAATTTATTTATATTTTATATTTGATTTCAGTTATTCTCGATATTTTCATATTCCTTATAAATTTTTTGAATTAAATATTATATGAAATATGATTTTATTGATACCACTAAATTGGATTCATTTTTTAATGTGGTTTATAAATTATTTATTCAATGAAATTAAAATATAAAATATAAAATATAATAAGAAATATGGGTGCTACAAATGATTATGTTTTAAGAAGAACACATAGAATTCATGGTATAGTTTTGGTAAATATTTCAATAAACTATTTATTGGAATTATATATCCTTTTATTTTAATTTTTTTACATTTAGAATCTTAGTATGGTTATTTAGTTTGAATGAATTATGATAAAGGACAAAAACTGCTTTCTTTGGTGTAAAACCGTATTTTGTAAATTGTAACATCACAAAAATATTGACTTTTATATAGTTTCTTTTTAAATAATTGGTATAATGTCATAACATGTAATTTAAAAGAGACACGTCATTAATAATTTATAATTGTTGGATATGTGATTCTTGGGAATTGAGGAAAGGTATATAAAATGAAATTAAATTTGTATCTATTTGTAGGTTCAATGTTCGTAGTGATGGGAACAAGTATTCATGTTAAAATATTATATTAATTTTTGATGATTTTAATTGAACAATGTAATTTATAGAGTCTTATAAATATTGTATTATGTAATTTTAAATTTATGTGTATTTAAGATAATTATTTTTTATTAGTATAATTGAAGTGGTAGTTTTAATAGGTAAATTGTATTCCCAATTAAGATGACAATATGGTGTATGGGTGAATATACAATTTACAATTTTTATCAAATTAATAAAAAAATTTATGACATATAATAAGAATAATGAATAAATACAAATATAAATTTAAATATGAGATGTTCAAGAATAAAAAGTAATAAAATAAATAAATCATGAACATTGGAAGATTTATAGATGTTTAGATTATGATATCCAACATCTACAATTAACAAAATATATAACTATTTGAGAGTAGTGGGTTCCACTATAACACAAAGATCCTTTTATAATGTAATTCACCAATCCTAACAATTCCATTTAATATTATATAAATAGGCCAATATATTCTATGTAACAATCATATTCTATAACTTTTCACTATGTTCATGAAAATCCATCGTATAGAGACCCAACCATTTCACATATATTATTACATTAATTTTTATATAAACACACATTGATACAAAAATAATAATTGTAAGTCCTAGTGTCATTGGAAGACATGCATCAGAAGACAACATAGGATAACCTGTGGAATATATAAATATTTCATTGATAAATAAATATCAGTAAGGTAATGAACATGATAACGAAACATAACATGTGAGATAATGTTATAGCATTATATCAATGAAGATAAGACACCTAGTTAATAAAATTGATTATAAACATAATGATAATGGAATCATAAGATCATGAAATCATACAAAATGTGGATGAATAATATAACATTAAATAAATGTTAGTCTTGTTTAATATCCTAGAAAATATCACATGGAAGAAAAAATCTTAAAAATAATTCAATTAACTTTATACTTCGAAATATTTTGTTTCATGAGACTAAAACATTACCAAAATAATTGTATCACTATATTGGTGCACCCATCATAACATGATAATAATATATTTTTTAATCATAAAGGATGATAGTCACAGAAAATAAAAAAAAGAATTACACATGGAATAAAATGGTACGAATAATTAAAATCAAATATAATTTCATAGTAAGGGAATTGGAAAAATATACATAAGGAATGAATTTTCCCATCAATTCAAGGGAGAATAATATAGGAATATATGAGTGATATTTATATCTAGTAATAAAGGGATATTCATTACATAAGTGGTATTTATTATTGATGGTAAATTATTTAAAATCTTACATGGAATATTTCCAAGAAAATAATCCATTTTTATATATAAATGACATTTCAAAAAAATTACAAAAAATAGTATTAAATAATTTTATTTAGAAATAATAATAAAACATATATAATAATATTCATATACTTTTTTGGTCATTATGGTGTGTAACTCTATATATTTTTCACAATTAAAAAACATCCATTTAACACTCATATAAAAAATTATATTTACCTCTTTAAAAATCAATAAGGAAATTCCATTCATTATTTTTTAAAAATTCTATCATGTGTAAAAAATAAATTAATAAATAAAAAATAAATTTTAAATCCTTTTATGAATCATTTAAAAGAATTAATGGTCATGAATGATATTGTTTTCTCTTGTGAGAGAAATAATGTCAATTTTATTTAAAAAAGCACTCAATCATTTTAATTACCAAACCAGTGAATATGGTATAATTACATGGATATATAATGATTTAAAACAAGAAAATGAAATGAAATGAGTCTATTATACAATGATAAAATAATTTATATCAAAGGAAAAATCTATCATAAACAATCCTCATTTAAATGAGATTGAAACTAAAACCTTTACCGCTATTGTATCATTTGAATATTAACCCCCATGATTTATATAAGTAAATTTTGATATATAATACCATGAATTGTGAATTAATATTTATATTAATTATAATCTATTTTTATTACTCATATATTAATCAAATAACATTATCGATGAAGAATATGATGGACACAATGAATGGATACTTACTTTAGAAAACCCTTAACTCTCATTTCCTTTATTTGAGAATGATTTAAACACATGTATAGATTTTTAACATGTTTTTAACTAATGAAATTATCTTATTAATATTTATAATATCATATATGATCCAGTTTATAACATTTTATCACACAATAATTAACAATACTTCATTATCACAATTATTTTTGTTGTTAACTGCCTTGTTATCTCATGCATGTTTTTTCTTGAAAGATTAAGATATTAAACTCAGAATATATTATTTTCATATTAATAATTAAATTAATTAATTAAATAACATTTATTTCATTTGATTAATCATTATAACAATTATTTTAATTTTATTAATGAGATTTAATCATGTCGCTTCATGGAGATGATATTCCATATATACGCATAAGAAATGTTATCATTTCCAATACAATTGAATGATTAAAGAAGATGTCAGGATTTTAATTTTGAATAATTTATATCTTGTAATTTTTATTACATATATCCTTTAAATTTTACAAATTTTAAAATATAATTTTTTTTAGTGAAAAATGAATCACATCACATTGAGAGACTATATTGCTTCGTTTACAGAAGCAGTATTATCGTATTTCCTAAGGAATTGATTTTGAGATAGTATATCTAAGATTATAAATCTAGATGTATAATTATTTTATATATATGATATATAAATGTAAAATACAAGAATATATAAATATTTGAGAAGGAACGATGATAAATAGATTACATATGTTATAAATTATGTATTTCCCTATACACACGATCAAAGTGGTAGTTTCTCATTTGAGGGAGGTGGATATTGATTTATATCATGAAATTATCAGAAAAAAATTTATTATATGTAATATTATGAGGTTATTATATCATCATTTTTATGAATATTTGATATTTCAAGAATGTAAAATAATGAAATGTGTATTAGATAACGTTTACTCTTTTTCTAAAAACATATTAATATCTGCACTAATATCCTTCTTAACATGGATTTATTAAGAAATTATTCCTCTTGTAATAATTTATTTATGTATTTTATACACATGTGATGATATTATTTGATACAAACAAATCTGGAATTGTGAAGAGCAGATGATATGTGTAGGCCTTTTATTAGTGTGGCTGATGACACAATTATAATAATTATAATAAAGAAATTTCATCAATATTTTTATCATAAAAACACTTCAAATATACCATTATATATTATTTGGTGCCTTACGGTAAAAATATGGACAAAAAATAATTTAATTTAAAATTTGAGGTCATATTTAATTACTAGTTATTTTTTAACACCATGTAAACCGATTTTTACCAAAACTAAAATGTTGTTTTACAATTTTAGTATTCATTAAGTTAATAAAATCACTTTAACATATTTGAAAAAATTAATTATTATGATTAAACATCAGGATTCCATTTCAACATGTCCATCCTACAAATTTCAGAATTTAATTTACAATAACACCCACAGTCCCAGACAGAAAAATATCTTCCAATGAAAAATTATTCTTATGTATTAAAATGTTTTATGTCATTATTCAATATAAAATTTATTAAAATTTACTTAATTTGATAAATAATATTATATATGAACTATTTCATCATTTTAAATAGTTTAAAAAAATTTGGATAACTTTAAACACATTAAACTAAAATATAGTTCTTAACAAAGACGTGTATATTTTTTATTTCATTGAAAACCTAAAATTTTCAGATAATTCCCTATAATTAACTCTGTATTGAATTTTTACATTATTATTTCTGAAAAAGTTATTTCTTTCCTAATAACATTTGTAAAATTAAATAATATTTTATAATATTTTAACATAATGTGGTATCACTATTTTTTAGAATAATATTATTTTCAAGAAACATTAGATTCATTTTTATATCATGTATAATTAAAATATTAATTGTATTTTAAATATGTTAATAATTTATTGAAATTTAAATTTCAGTAGAATCATTCACCATCAGGGAAATATTTAGTGCATTGATACAAAACATAATTTTTCAACACAAAAATTACTTTAAAAAAATGGATTTACATTAATTTTAATTAGTTATATTTTTAATATATAAATAATTAATGAACAAATAAAAGTATTATTATTTTAATCACTAAATTGTAATAATTAATTATTTCTACTCATTACATCAATTCCAACTAGGTAAAATCAATTATTACATTAAATATTAATATTTTAGTCCTATATCATTGATTGTTTAAACTAGATGATGCGTGTAACACACACAATAAATAAATACAATTTTTTTGAAATATATTTTTAATACAATAAATGGGTGTTACATTATAGACATTAAATAATATATTTTTTGGGAATCGTAAACTTTTTCCCTATATTCAGTTTTTCGAAATTAATGAATTACCTTTATAGAAAACTCACATCTTAAAATGAGATAAAAACTCATTCCAAAAGAGGTAGATTGAAATATAAGGGTCATTTAATATAAGAAAATAAATGATAAATAGACTGTTAACAACCCAAACCCCATAAATTATATGTTCCCACCCTTTAAAATTACAAAATATTGAATTTAATAAATAATTCACATTAAGGTTCTTTTCAGGATTATAATTTTAGAGAATTATTCCATCTATTACATAAAAACATGAATATTACATGTAGAAAATACTACTTAGTATCCATTTGTTTCATAAAATAAAAACTCTTAAAAAGTTACATGTCTAGTTCCATATGATAGACAACATGACTTTTCATTGATCTCAACCTTGACCATATTCATCTTTATGTCCTTTGGAAAACATTTCAAAAACATGGGATGAGCGTAAAAATATTAGTAAGGTTTATAAAATAAGGAAGGAAAACATTAGACCATCAATAATTACAAATCAATGAAACTATACTTTTCAATCTTAACATACCTTATGAAATCATAAGATTTATGAATAACACACAAAAATAATAAATCATAAAGGTTAATTATGGAATACATATCAAACCTAAATTGTAGCTATCACAACTACAAAGGGAGTTACACTTGGAATACCCATCATAGTATATTCCCTAAATCTCTTAGGAGAAACATCATGTTTACCTCCGTCACGTTACCTAACGCATTGGAGAGCTATCTCCAGATCACCCGCAATAGGTTTATCATGGAACCAACCATATACATAAACAATGCCCAATACCAATAACATAATCATAACACATAACACTTTTATAAAGTAAAGATAACATTTACACATTCCAATATATCAAATCATTTTTTCCAATAAACAATGCTTTATCAAATCATTTTCAAAAACATTTAAAAAGAGATTTTGGAATCAATGTATCCCATATCACTTTGTAGATTTTAAATTAATAATCATTTCAATATATTAGTGTCCATAAAAAAAATCCTAAAACCCATTTTTAAAACATTAAAATTAATGATAAGTATTTATAAGAATAAATCTTTAAAACATTTAAAATCATATTTTAGTTAAAGAGTTTTTAACAAATATAGAGATTCATGAATAAATATAATGGAGGAATAACATTTAATCAGAACTTTATAATATCATGTGAATAAAATAAGTCATGATATAATAAGTTAAAGTATATTATATACACCATATAAATGTCAATTGGTGTATAACAACAAAGAATTTTTAATCGAATGTAAATTGAGATGAAATATCTTTTAAAGACCGTATCCTTAGGTTAAGAAAAAAATAATTACATATTTATGTGTGAAAAATATAAATACACTCAAATTTATTGGATATTAAGTGTAAATCAATCATAGGATTTTCACACAAATTTTTGTAAAAACAACACCAATGAATTAGATGTTTAACTCAACAAATAGTGATTGTGTTATAATTACTCTTATCAAGTTCACATCGATGAGTTGAAAATTTATCAATGGAGAGATTATGTGTATCAAAATTCTATCCATAGAATGGGGATGGTAATTTACTTCACAAATAATAAATAGTTATTCCCCAAATAATCATATCATGACATAATCAAGAATTAGAATATTAACCCATAGAATAGAAATTGGGTTAAACAGTTCACTTACAAATTAGGTATCTTACGAAACATACAACCCATCAAATAATGATTAAAAAATGAACATGTAAATACCAATAGATTGAATTATATTTAAAAATTAATAAAATCATGGGATGTACATAAACTATGCAATAGTTTATAATGGAAAATATAGCATGGATATCATGTGAATAAAAAGTGAGATGGAAACCCCCTACCACATTGTAATCAATCGAGTTGTATGGCCAAATGTTAATAACCGCCAAATGAATCATAGAAAAAATCAATATAATGAGTATCATGATAATATATATCAAATGGTAGTAAAAAATACACCACATGCAATGATTAAATGGCGAAAAATGATAATCTCAAGAAATTAAATATGAGATAAGAAAATGCTTTACCTCGTTGTCTGACTTGACCCGTTCATTCGTTAATCTCCTGAATAATAAACTACTGTTAATTTATACATGCATAAGAACTTTTTTAATATTTATTACTTTTATATTACTTATTACCATGTTATAAACATTATGTAATAATTTAAGTTAATAACGATCGTTTTGTCGATATTTGGCACTTGAGTCAAAAATGAACACCTTATATTTACAATTTTTCCATGTGGTCAGTAATTCATTAAACCAAGAATGAAATTAATTATCTTGATATCATATATATCATATATATCCATTATATGTATATTTTTATAACCTTCCATATCATTTGGAGGTACGAAATGAAATTCATCATTAATGGAGACGGTAAGTCGTACGTACGCATGAACGCTACATTCATTTCTATTTCTTATTTAAATAGTATTAAAATATAATGATACATATGTATATTATAATTAAAGTATATTATAATATATAATATCATTAACGGCATCCTTTATATGTTCCACATAAGTCATTAACGAGTCATATAACTTTGAGGGGGCGATAGTCTGCACTTCCTCTAATGAGATTATCATATTTACCTACTATGGAAACCATGAAGTATTTATATAAATTATAAAATAAAACAGAATAAAAAAACATAAACATAATATATATCATATATAAATACACTTCCATTATAATGTCCACCATGAGTGGAGATTTGAGATATTTGAACAATAATCGTTTAGTGAGGCGTTAGTTTTCCATCCATAGAAACATTATGTTTTTTCACCAATTAGATAGAGTTGTGTGTAAGTGTAGTTTGAATAATTCTAAAAAAACATCCTAGTATATTTAGAATATTGGTGTTGATACAAAAGAAATGAATAAAAATTATTTAGGGATGGAGATGTAAAATAAAAGAAAATAATTCAAGAGAGGCTGTTTCCTTTAATTTGGGTAACTCTCTATGGTTTGAACCAATGGCCTTATTGAAGTGCCTTCTGAATAAAATAAGGCTTATAATAGGAGGAGAGGGTTGTAGGGAGCATAATTGTGTAGAGGTTGATTGAGATAAAATGATTGAGAGGTGTGACTAATAGGTGAGAAGTGGTCTCCTTTTATAACGGAGAGAAGGGGCTCTTTAGGAAAGTGTGATAATATTATTTTATTATATAATGATATTCAGAATCTAAAGATCCAAAAATTATTAAATTAGAAAATAAGATGACTCATAGTCGAAATATTATAACCCAATAGGAATTAGACTATTTTTTGAAGTTATTTATGTATTTATAATCATATATATTTAAATATTTTATTAATGATTTAATAATACATCATTAATGTGTCATAAATAATTAAATTTTTGTGATGTATAAAAATAAAAAAAATACCATGATTTAGGAAATTATATTATCATTCCAATAAATATTTATTTTGTAAAATATTTTTTATATAACAACATATAAAAATAAATTTACTAAAATATTTTTTTATGTAATTTTTTCCATTGCATTAATTAATCTAAAGTGACATTATCTTTCATAAGTGGCACCATGTGCTCCTAAGATAGACCCAAAGATTCCCATGGTCAGCCAATAATCATTTAGTAAGTTTAGCACAACTGTTATGGTAATTTTGAATTATTATAATATTTTTTAACCTTTTAATTACCCTATTTACCTTTAATCGCGGAAAATAAAATTGAAAAGTTACTATTCACCCAAAATTATTTTAATCCTATTGAACCAAATTTTACTTCTTGATAACAACCATGTATGTCAGATTTATGAATGTCAATTCACAGAAGCGGTTAAATTTATATATATGAAATATTCAATTTTTTATCTTCCACTAAGTGGTTTCACTATTCATCAAAAATTGATGTTTTCCGAAAAATACAAACAATTCAGCCTAAGATATATTTGATATTCCAAATTCAAAAATGATATCTATTTTACCAAATTATAATTATATAAGTGGAAATAATTAATTTTAAAATTAATTCCCGTTATAAAAAAAGTGCGTGTTTTTAAGAAACAATAACTATTAAAAGATTGATACTTATTTATGTCAAATTTTAATGTGAAATTAATTCGAATGACCAAAATTGGATTAAATTGTTAAAATATATTCTAATTACACTTTAAAAACAATTAAAATGATAATATAACAATATTAATAAATTATATGAAATTGTAATTTTGAATTAAAATACAATATTTTTCACTATTCATTAAATAATGGACATTATCAGAAAAATACCAAAAAATTACCCAATGTAAAATTTGAGGCCCACATTCTAATTAAGGATTTTATTTGTTCAATTAGAATGTATTAAACTGGACAAAACTTTATTTAATGAGGGTTCACCATTAAAAGATTGTAAATCGACCTATTAATGTAAATTATGCTTAAAAATAGATTCATTCACATTTTATGACTCTAACATTAATTGAATAAATCTAAATACATTTAACAAACATGTATAATCACATTTTAGTTTGTTTTGTTCATTCTCTCCAATAAAATAGCTAGGTGTTAACTACAATTTAAAATGATAATATTATATTATTAGTGTGCAACGTAATATAAAAAAAACTTGTTGTTTCCTGTCAGCTATGCTATCGATCATAGAAACCCATTTAAAGTAAAATTAATATTTAATTCACAAATATTAATAAATATAAAAATTTCATATTTTTCATTTACCTAGGTTGTTACATCCTTCCGCCCTTTTGGGAATTGTGTACTCGAAATTTTAAAATTGGGCTTGGGAACTTTTTTGAAAGCCCCACATCGAAAAAAGAGTCAATAAAACAATCACTTTAAAATAAGGGAAGTGAAGAACAAAGGTTACCCGAGACAACAGATACTAGGATTCCATGAAAACATGGATATCTAGGAGAAAAAAAACCACCATGTTCAGATGGAGAGTGATAGAAAACATGTTTAGGAGAAAGTTAACCACAAGAAAATCACATACTTGTGATGGGTTAACCAGTTATTAATTCCCCAGTATGAGAATTTAACAAACACCGTTTTTGTTTTATGTTACTTTTCATTGAAGAATTTATTTATGAGAATCAATATAAACATAAAGAAACATACTTACATATCATGTAGTCTATCATCCTTTACAAAATGCCTACTTCAAACTCATCTTTTCTCCAAACGATGAGTATTCAAACAGACTTGGTAACATTAAAAGTGCTAAAATCAACTTCTAGATTATCAAATAATCCTCAAAAGACTATACATTTCCCATGTCTTTATACATTTACCAAAACCGAAAATGGTTAGTACGAGATCATATAATCCACAAAAGGATTATCTTTTATAAAAATAAATACTACTCATAATCACCAAAATTCAACAAGAAGTACCCAAAGTTCAATAAAGACCATTAAATATACCATTGTCCTTAAAATTCTGCGAAATAACCCAAACTATGATTTTATTCCAAAATGATGAAGAATTTAGTCACATAGTCTTCTATAGTAAATATTATCATTTGACACCAAATAATAAAAATCAACTACTCTTAATGTCTCATACTGAATTTTAAATAACCAAATCTCATATTCCCTATGATAGGTTAATCATTTCCATAAAAACCAAATCATCATAAGTCTATAATAAATACATAGATTATCCAAAAACAATTCCACCATTACTCGTGAAAATAAAAGATAATTATTCCCTTGAATAACATTTTCATATATCAATGTTCAGGGCCACACATACTAAAAAAAGTCATCTAATGTAATCCTATAATCAAAAGAGCCCTAATACTTTTATGCATTTCACCATCCAAAAATCTATCATAACACATGAATTCCTTATAAATTGACTTCTTACACATTAAATGTTCTTCATGATTCAATGACCATTCATTTCCAACATATTCTGAAATACATCTTTCCAATAAAAAAATCATGAATCATATCCTAAGATTTAATATTGTCAAAACATATGTAAAGAAATAATTCATACCTTTCATTGATAATTTTATGTTTCTTCATCCTCAATTGGAATGGCATTAGGTATTGCTAAACATATATTTGTACGATCCTGGTGAACCCATTCCCAAAACATCTCTGTAGGACATTTGTTTGTGTAATGACCATGCACAACACTTTTAAAACATTAAATTGATCCCTCAGAAAGAACCTCTTTCCCTTTCCTAGATTCAACTGGATGCTTTAGTTTTACATGGTAGGTTCGTGCTTTATGACATTCATTTCCATATTTATAGCATCATCCTGTCCCTTTGAAACATTTTCATTGGTTTTTCTTTCCACATCCTTGACACATTGGTTTTTGAACATACATACCCTTATGATTATTACCAGAACATCCATAGGGATTTGTTTCTCTCATATACAATTCCTTATAAAAATCACCAAGGTTCTAGTGGTAAATGATGACTCTAGAAATTTTTTTGAGAACAACCACATGAGTTCTCATTGTGGCCCCCATTTCATTCAATTTTTTATTCATAAAATAGTCATAGTTTTCTTCACATCCATTGTTACTTTGATGCCTGCTAGATCCAACGATTGACTAAAACAACAAATGTAAGTGTCATCACATCAGTAAAACCATCACATAATATCATATGAGGAGGGTAAATAATAAGATAAACTTATTCAGGTTATCTTAACCTCATTTACATTATCAAAAAAACTATGAATCATTCTAAAATCCTAACAATTATGGTTATGTCACTTATGCTTAAAGAATATCTTAACCTCTAAAGTATTCTAAACCTACCTCTGTTAGTAACTATAAGGACCCATCCTTAAACATTACATAATATTGAATTAAATGAATAATTGAAATTGTGGATCTTTTGTGGTTTAAATTTTTTGAGAATTATGCCAACCATTACATAACGAATTGAATATTACATGTATACACAACTACTCTGTATAAATGTTTTTCATAAAATAATATCTACTAAAATTATTCATGTCTAGTTATATATTTTAGACATCATGACTGTTACTTAATCCCATCATTTACAATATTCATCTTTATTCCCTGTGGAAAACATTTCAAAAACATGGGATGAGCATAAAAATATCAGTAAGGGATATAAAATAAGGAAGGAAAACATTATCTCATCAATAAATACAAATCAATGAAACTATACTTTTCAATCTTAACATACCTTACAAAATAATATGATTTTTGAATAACACACACAAATCATAAATCATAAACGTAACATATGGAATCCATATCAAACATACATTGTAGATATAACATCTACATAGTGAGTTACAATTGGAATACCCATCATAGTATATTCCCAAAATCTCTTAGGAGAAACATCACATTTACCTCTGTTACGTTACCTAATTCATTGGAGAGATATCTCGGGCTCACCTGCCCAAGGTTTATCACGGAACCACCCATATACGTAAACAATTCCCAATAACTATAATATAATCATAAAACATAGCACATGTATAAAAGAATGATAACATTTCCACATTACAATATATCAAATCATAATTTTGAAATAAAAAATGCTTTATCAAATCATTTTCAGAACCATTTAAAAAGTTATTTTTGAATCAAGGTTTACCATACCACGTTGAATCTTTAAAATTAATTATCATTTGAAAACATTAATGTCCATATAAATAAATCCTATATCCCATATTGAAAACATGGACATTAATGATAAATATTTAGAATAATAATTCTTTAAATCATTTAAAATAATATTTTAGTTAATGAGTTTTTTAACAAAAAGAGAGACGCTTGAATACAAATAATTGAAGGAAAACTATTAAATTAGAACATTATAATAACATGTGAACAAAGTACATCATGATATAATATTTAAAATTACATTATATAGAGCATATAATATTGAATATTTGTATATCAACAATGAAGTCTCAATTGAATGTAAATTGTGATGAAATCTCTTATAAGGACTGTATCCTAAGGTTGAGGATAAATCAATGACATAATTTTGTGTGAAAAATATAAATTAACTCAACATTATTTTATATTCATTTTTAATAAATCAGAGGAAATTCACATATTTTTTTGTAAAAACAACACCAATGAATTATATGTTTAACAAAATAAATAGAGTTTGAGTTATAATTACTCTTTTCAAGCTTATATCGATGAGTTCGGAATTTATCAATGGAGTGATTATGTTTATGAAAAGTATATCCATAGAAACGGGAGTAGAAATTACAAAACAAATAAAAAATTTTAAATCCCCACAAAATTATACCATGACATAATTAAGAATTAGATGATTAACCCATGGAGTGGAAATTGGGTAAAAATGTTCCCTTATCGATTTGGTAACATACGAAACATAAAACCCATGGAAAATGATTTAAAAACGAAACTGTAAATACCAAAAGATTGAAGTATATTACAAAATGAATACAATCCTGGGTATTAAAAAAACCACACAAAAGTAAATAGTAGCAAATATTGCATGAATCACACGGGGAAAAAATGAGATGAAAACCCCTTACCACGTTGTAATCAATCGAGTCGTATGACCAAAAGTTAATAACCACCAAATGAATCAATGAATACCATGAATATGAAAAGAATAATGATAATATATATCAAATGGAAGTACACAATACACCAAATTCAATGATTAAGTAGTGAACTATTGAAATCTCACAGAATTAAATGTGAGATAAGAAAATCCCTTACCTCGTTGTCCGACATGACTCGTTCATTCTGTAATTTCCTGAATAGATAACTAATGATAATTTCTTAATTAATGAGAATATTTTTTATGTTATTTATTATTTTTTTATTTCTTATTAACATTTTATAAAAATTAAGTAATCATTTATGTTAATAACGGATGTTTTTTCGATATTTGGCACTTGAGACAAAAATGAAGACCTTATAATTACAAGTTATACATGTGGCCAATAGTCCATTATATCCATAATGAAGTTAATTATTTAGATATAATATATATCATATATATCCAGTATATATATATTTATAACAGTACATTTCATTTGGAGGTAAGAAATGAAATGCATCGTTCATGGAGACGGTAAGCTGTACGTACGTATGAACGCTACATTCATTTCTATTATATATTTAAATGGAATTATAACATAATGATACATAGGTATATTATAATTTTAGTATAATATCAAATATAACATCATTAAATCCATCCATTATACGTCCCACATAATGCATTAACGAGTCAGGTCACTTTGAGGTGGCAGTAGTCAGCAATTCCTCTAATGAGATTATCGTATTTACCCACTATGAAAACCATAAAGTATTTATATAATTGGAAAATTAAACACGAATAAAGAAAAAATAAACATAATATGTATCAAATATAAATATAATTCCATCATAATTTCCACCGTGAGAGGCGGTTGAAGATATTTGAAAAATCATCATTTTGTTAGGCATTAGTTTTCCATCCACAGAAACATGATATTTTTCACCCATTAGATGGATTTGTGTGTATAGTTAGTTTTATTCCTTCTCATTAACATTTCCAAGTATATTTATGATACTGGTGATGTTACAAAATAAAGGAATAAAAAGAGTTTAGGTGTTAATGAAGTAAAATAAAAGAAAAAAATTAAGAGAAAGTGTTACCTTTAATTTGGGTAACTCCCATTGGTTTGAACCAAAGGACTTCTTGAAGTGCCTTCTTCCTAATGTCAGGATTATAGGATGATGAGAGGGATATAGGGAGATTAATTGATGTTATTTTGGATGAGATAAAATTCTTGAGAGGTGTGAGTAATTGGTTAGAAGTGGTCTCCTTTTTTAAGGGAGAGGAGGGGCTCTTTCAGAAAGTGTGACAATATTATTTCATAGAATAATGATAATCTGTTTCTAAAGGACCAAAAATCATTAAAGTAGAATATAAGATGACTCATAGTATAAATAATTTCATCCATTATTAACTGGATAGGTTTTGGATGTTATTTAAACATTTATAATCGTATTTATATAAATCATTTATTAATGATTTAAATACTACATCATTATTTTTTTATAAATAATTTATTATATGTGATGTCTAAAAATTATAAAAAAAATACCATGATATTGGAAATATTATTATATTTACAATGAATATTTATAGTCGAAAATATAATTTATATAACACCATATAAAAATTAATTGACGAAGAAAATTTTGTTTATGTCATTTTTGCCTTTACATTAATTAATCTAAAATGTCATTATCTTTTATAAGTGGGTAAATGAGGTCCCAAAATAGACCCAAATATGCACATAGTCGGCCATTACACACCAATAAGGTTTGGACAAGTTTCAAGGTAATTTTGAATTATTATAATATTCTTTTAACCATTAATTACCCTATATACCTTTAACCGCTGTAAATAAAAGTCAAAAGTTACTATTCACAAAATAAATATTTTCATCTTATTGAACAAAATTTTTTTTTTATAACAACCATATATGTCAGATTTTCAAAATTTAATTCAGAGATGCGGTAAAATTTCATTTCAATGAAAAAGTCAGTTTTTTAACTACTACTAAGTGGTTTAACTATTAATAAAAAATTTATGTTTTTTAGAAATATACCAAAGATTCAGCCTAATATAGATTTAATATTCCAAATTAAAAAATGATCTCTATTTTAAGAAATTCTAAAAAATGATGTGGCATTAATTAATTTGAAAATTAATACCCTTTATCAAAACAAATAGTGTGTTTTTAAGAAACAATAACTATCAAAAGATTGATACTTTTGAATGTCAAATTTCAAAGTGAAATTAATTCCAATGACCAAAATTGGATTAAATGGTAAAAATTTATTCTAATTACACTTTAAAACCAATTAAAAATCATATATAACTATATAAATAAATTATATTAAAAGGAATTTTTGAATTAAAATACAATATTTTTCACTATTCATTAAAAATTGATCTTTATCAGAAAAATACCAAAAATTTACCCAATGTAAAATTTGATGTCCCCATTCTAAAGAATGATTTTAATGGGTCAATTTAAATGTATTAAAGTTACCAAAACTATATTTTAATAGGGTTCTCCATTAAAAGGTGGTAAATCGACCTTTTAATGTAAATTATGCTAAATATTAGATTCATTCACATTTTAAGCCTCTAAATTTTGTTGGATAAATGTAAATTCATTTAACATACAAGTATAATCATATTGTAGTTATTTGTGTTCATTATTGTCAACAAAACGGCTAGGAGTTAACAAAAATTTAAGATAATCATATTATATTAATAGTGTGTAACATATGATTTCAAAGAAACTCGTTGTTGCATATCGGGTTCGCTATCGAACAGAGCACCCCCTTTAAAGTTATATTAATATTTTATTCGCAAATATTATTAAATATGAAAATTCCATATTCTTCATTTTTCTGGGATGATACATAAATATTATATGATTTAAAAGACCATTTATTCATTGGATTCAATGATAATAAGATTACATATTTTATTTAATATTATTTTCTAATAGTTGAAGGATTATTTTACAATTATCATATAAAACAGAAAAAAATATACATTCATGATATTTTTTAATTTAGTAATCAAAACATCATTATTTGGATTCTCCTTGATCACATTCAACTTCTCCAAAATACTCAATCGAATGAATATTTATTTAGAATTAGTATTCCTCTAGAACATAAATTATCATTTAATAAATTATAAGATACATAAAATAAAAATATATTATTACATCAATTTTAATTAAAAAATTTGTTAGATCAATGTAATAAAATTACCAAAATGAATATGAATATATTAATATCCAATATCTAATAATAAAACAAAAATTTTAAAATAGATTATTTCATTAATATGTAACCATGTTTCTCAAATACCCTCAATTAGAAGACTATGAAATATGGTTTCTTATTGAAAGGTTACATCATAAAATTAAACAAACAACTCCAAAAAATTATTAGTTGTATTTAAAAATACTCTACGTAAAACATAAAAGATGTAAATATATAATCTCCAAATAAAAAGATTACTAAAACACCATTTATCACCCCAAAATCAATAAAATATAAATACAATTATCCAATATTATGTTTCCAAAATAAAAATAAATTTATTTACAAATTATTTTTATTCAAAATAATTTTATACTATAATGTACAAAAAATTAGATAGTAACAATTGATGCAAATTAATCATCCATCTAATGTGGGTTCAAGTCCAATATTATATCGAAATGTTATGTTTTATATATCGAAATTCAGGTTTTATTTTTAAAAAACATATATATATAATTCTTATAAAATTCTTAAAAATATTATAATCATAATTAAAATTACAATAATCATCAAAGATGATTTTTATACAGTAAATTCCCCAATTAAAAATATTTTATCTTAAAAAATTATTATAAACTAATTATAATTACATCCACATAAAAAATATATCCATGATTACCATTCCCACAATAATGTTCTTTTAATAAAATATCACGCTACAATTATATCAACATTCTAGATTAGTTGTATCATTCAATATGTTCTTTAAAATAATTACTAAAATCAAAAAACTATTGACCACTAATAGTTTATTGATAAATTTCATAAATATAATTAAAAAAATTGTTTCTTGACTACAAAAACTAAACACTTCAATCATTCCCCTTTAATGATTATCAAAACAATGACCCATTAAGAATTAATACATGGATTGAAGAGTTTAATAGATACTAACCATGTTCTATACCTATGATATATTTAAAATTAATCATTCCTTTTGTTGAAATTTATTTCCCAATATCTTTTTTACTAGACTATTAATATCTCATCAATAAATATATACTTTTTCCTTCCCATTAATAAAATAAAACAGTATTTTTGTTATATTAAATATGTTTTCTATGTACTGCTTCAAAAATTATAGAAATTTTTGAAATTGAACATCATTTTTTTTATCATAATTAACACATTAAAATCCATGATACTCCAAAATTCTATCCTAATACTTGTTTGTAAATTCAACTATGTTTTTTTCGATATTCATAATTCGAGATATTTAAAATGAAGTAATATATATATATATATATATGTTGTTCCAATTAGGTTTGGAATATCATTACATAAATAATTTCATTACTCGTAACATTATTTTTTGTAATACCATATTTTATTTCCCTCTATCATCTAAAATAATAACAGAAACAACATGACTAGGAATTAACATAAATAAGGGGATACTTCTATGCCAATAATGAATAACATAAAAATAATATGTATATCTTGACATTTGAGTCTTTAGTTTTCAACAATTTTTATCTAATTTACTAATATAAATATGGTTTACCATCCAATTTTTTTTTATATTCCTTATTATTGGTTTTTAAATTTTTTATGAGTTTTCACGGAAAATACTCTAATTATATCAGATCAGGTGTGTAGAAAGGATCGTTTTTTTGCAATAGGTGATGATCGAGCCCAGCTATATATCCACTTTTTGGTTTATTAATCCCTCGAAAAACTATTATGGACCCACATTCACTTTATGTGACTATACAATGATATAATTTATTGGAAACCAACCACTATATCCTTCACCAAAATTTTAAAAAATATCTATAATTATGATTATATCTAGGCAAATATATATAGTTCCAAGTAATATAGTATCATCCATGATTATAAAGGGTAACTAATCATTTCCAATTATACAAACTATATGTACTCAAGCCTTCAAAAAATGTATTAAAATTTTTTTAACAGAAATATCAATAAACAAACAATTATGCACTCTGAGCCCTAGTTTCTGTGGATGTCTAGCCGCATAATACATCATTTGGAGAAACAATATCATTTAATTTAATTTTATGTTATTTTATAATAATGTAATTTATCTTTTAATACTTAATAGGATATCTTAATGAATACCTAAAAAATTGGTGAGCTATAAATTCCAATAAGGAAATGAGGATGACTTTGAATCATATCTTCTGAGTCAAAGGTATTACATGATATCATAAAATAGAAGGAACCTAAGTTATCTCATTGAATAAAACATAATATCCAGGAAAAATATGAGCATAAGATCTTAGGAAATGTGGTAGAGGCATAGAACATTACATTAACATGAGTCAAAGCTCACCGCTGATTAAATATCATATGGTAGAAAAATGACCTATTTGATATTGTTTACTTCTCATACTAAACATGAAATTTGATGGGGCCATACAATTAGCCAATAAATTGGAGTTATATCTAGGTACAAACATCATAAAATATTAATGTTAACTTTTTCCACATAATGGAATTCAATAAAGAGTAATTGGCATAAGGATTACTTTTATAATGAAATGGGTTTGCATAATCTTATATAAAATCATACAAAATATTCATAATAAATAAAAATGACATACAAAAATTAATTCATCTATTACACCATAAATGAATAGAAAAAAAGGTAGATAAATATTTGAGATAATATATAAATATTTAAATGAAATATATAATGTTAATGGTATTTTTTATTTATGAAAATCTCTTTCCAATATTAGAAATAATATTTATTAAGAAGAAATATCAATTTCACTTTGAAATCACTATTATAAATGTAGTTTTTACCAAAAAACTATATAAATAATTTTATTTTAAAAGAGAAAAGTGACTTATTATGATTTCTTCAATTACATGAGTGGAAATTATGGGATATAATTTTGTACTTCATTAAATGTTAAAATAAATTCATTTTTCAATTTTATAAATACGTTAAAAATCCCATCAATTGTATAAAGATAAAAAAAATACTTTTTTACCATTTTATAAACATTTTAATATATTAAAATAAAATTTTAGTATCATAGATGAATATTAAAACATTTTTTGATAACATTTTAATGAAAATATAATCATGAATGGCAAAGTGATTTCAATTAAAGAGAGAAATATTATCGATTTTCTATAAAATAATTTACAAAATATTTTTAGGACCGAAAGGGATCATAAGTGTTCTATTTATTTTAAATTTAATTAATAACCATATGAAAATAATATTAATGGTTTATATTAATATATGAAAAATTAATTTAATTTAATATAAAATTACAGTAATATAAAAATATACAATTACTATCATGGTTAATATTAAATTATAATCCTCATGAATAATGGAAGTGAATTATAAATTAAAATAAAATTTACTAAAATGGATTTATGATATAAAATGTTAATTGGTAGTATATACACAATATAAATTAATTATGTACAAAACAATATGTCTCTCAATGAAGAATGTTTTGAAATGAAACCCTTACAATGATAATATTTTTTATGTGAGGATAAATATATGAATTTTTAATGGTCTAAAATATAGAAAACATAAAACAATAACTCAAAATATTAATAAATAAAATTTCATCATAAATATAGACATAAAATGGTATAACCAATTATGTATAACTTTAATCCAATGAATAGAAACTCAGTATAGTTACACTTTCCCTTAAACATCCGTATAAAATATATATTTAGATTCATGATTTGTATTTTTAAATAGATTATTATGTTACAAAATAATCATATTAATATTTATAATATCATAAATTATCCATTTTATAATATCTTATCACTTATTATTTTTCAATCTAAGATTGCCACGATTCGTCTTTGTGTTAATTGCCTTTTTTTTCTAATGTATGTCAAATCCTGAAATTTCAGAATCATAAATATATTATATACTTAAAATGTGTCAAAATTTATATTAATGATATAAATATTATTTATATATATATACACCTTCATAATCTACATTTAATTTTGTTCATGGAGAATGAATCACATCTTTTTGTGGAGACAATAGATCATACAAATTCAATTCCGACATTTTTAATTATATATTGAGTGAATGGTGAAGAATTTGACATTATATTAAATTTATATAATTAATATAATTTCATATATATCACTTAAATTTAGTAAACTTGTCCTTTTTAACCTTCCATGTAAATTTACTGTGAAAAATGAATCACATCGCTTCACAAGCCGACATTCCTCTATAAACACGATCAACATCAACATATTCCCATTATAATGAAATTTAATAAGGTATAAATGATAATATAATTTAATAAATATACCTATATCATGAATACCTTATATAAAAATTAATTATATCATTATATACAAAATTGAGAAATCGTTGATGAAAAGATAATTTCATCTTCTCGTTAGGAGGTAGTCCGCCATACACATGATAAATGGGTTTATTCCTATTTAATAAAGGAATATATAGATTTAGATTATTCCAATTATATAAAAAACTACTAGTTTAAAAATTATATTTAATTTTTTATATCATCATGGGTTTACAGTATTTTATGTTGTATTAGTGAGAAATAAAATAAAAACACTGATTTAAGAAGTTCACCTCTTCTTCAGATAATGTCATTATACTTTCACCAAAAACAATACTAGGATGCCATTATGATAAAAAATGTATGATATTTTATTTTCAGGTATGTAATTACATTATCTAATAATAGACTATATTATCCAAATGTCATCCAAAATGTGAATAAGAGAAAAAGTGGGGTGACCTTTTATAAATTGGGGTAAAAAACAAACACCAAACTTTTTAAATGAATGATTTAAAATATTTTTTTTTCAATTTAACCAATTATAAAAGAAGTATGTTCAATACAATTTGATGATATATATTATAAATATTGATCTAAAATAATATTTTATGATATTTTTATTCATTTTTACCCTTATATTTTTTGGTTCTACCCAAATTAACCCATTATTACCATAACTGGTGTAATATGTTTTTCTTATTTTTATTATTCATTATGGTAAAATATTTAGTTCAATATATTTTATCATATGAATTATTATGAATCAAAATAATTATTCAAATTTACCACAATAAAATAAATTATATCGAATAATTTTATTAAAAATAAAAATCAGTGACGAAATGAAATTACAGTTTTCAAAAGTATAATTTTACATAATTAGAATAGTTTTTATAAAATAATTGAACATAAATTTTATTGCAATTACATAAATTATAGAAACAATGATTTCATTATAATAATTACACATTTAATACAATATTAAAACAAATATCACAATTTTAAACTCATTAAATAAAAATAGAATTCATAAAAACACTAGTATTTTAATTTCTCAATATAAAAGTAATATTGTTATAATTTTGTGACGATTTTACCCTATGTTAATTTTTAATAACTAATTTAAAAAAATTATTTCATTTAATCATTACCATTTTCTAATAGTGGAAAATGGTACTATTAAAATAAGTGATTAGAATTTCATAAAAATATTTTTTTGAAAAATATATTTCTTAAGCATAAAAATAGATTTATTCATATATATTTCCATGAAAAAAAATAAACTAATGTATTCAAATATGTTGAATATATAGGTCATAAATTTCACTATAATCATTAATTAAAAAATAATTATTTATTTTAATGAGATTAAATTCCATACCTTAAAAATTATTGTTTTTCAAGGCGATTTACTTTATTTTGAATTGGATATTGTTTTCATATATAATTAATTGATAATAAAAAACATTTCAAATAAGGGTTAACATTAAATTTTATTAATTCATAAAATCCCCTTCACACGAAACATTCCAATTTCAATACAAATATATTACATTAAATGGTTATATTTTATTATAATATCATTGTTCATTTAAACTCATTTTTCATGTACCGGTAGTTATCACAGAAATTATATATATTTGGAAATATTTTTGATAAATTTTTTTAATGATTTATGTACATAGGTTTTTACCACATTTGCATAAACCTAAGACACTTATTTTTTCACTAGACGTATATCCATGTTTGAGTTGATTTACAACATCAGCACTTTTTTTTAAAATTAACACTACACAGAAAATGAAGAAATTAAATTAGATAGAGAATATAAATAACAATGGATGGATAGTCTAGAATATGTTTAGTATTCCCTACATGATCAATGATAACATGTTTTGGTTTTGGGTGAACAAGAAGGACTAATATATATACGATATAATGATAAGAATCATATAATAAAAAATTAAACACATTAGTATTCATGGAAACATATATCAATAGGATTATATAATTTTTATACTAGCCAAATCTCAAATACCTCATCCAATCATTTAAATTAAACATCTACAACATTATAAATAATTATTCTAGGAACATTATCCCACGAGTCATTATAGAATATGAATCACAACATATCGAGGTAATAATTATTAACAACGTGGAATAATATACCAATATATTTTATAAAAGTGATTCACATATTATAGAAAATGATTCCAGTTCATAATCCAAAAAAAAAATGAATTCCCTTTTTGTGCCATTAGTAGTTGTAATATTTATTATATAAATATATTAAACTATTTAAAAAATCATATATACATAAATTGATTCATATATTTTTCTATAAGAATAGTGATTATTGAAATTATTTTTAAATACAAACTAAAATTATATGTAAGATTCATTTCAATATTTATGTAAATATCATTTTACATTACTGTGTTGCCCTTTTTTTAGGTTATGTATAATCTCCAAATTATTATCTACAAAAATATGAACTACACATTCTGAAGCTTGAATATATTTTAATTTAGAAATAACCTATTAATACAATATAATGGTAGTATTTATATGAAATAATGAATCATGTATATGTACTCATTATTCTATCTTAGGGATAAAAAAAATTTCATCATACTTTTCTGAATATTAGAAAAAAACAATACAGATAAAAAAACAATTTTACTATAAATTCCTCAAAAAACACAAAAAACACTAAAAATTTAAATAACAATCAAAACATGATTTAATATTGTTTGGAGAAATTATAATTATCTATAAAATAACTGTGAATAATTTTTAAAAACTGTGATTTGTTAATAAAATTCAATAAAAACAACAAAAAAACAAAATTGATATTCATTACAACAATCAACATTTTCACCCATAATATATTAATTTTTTGAAATTAAAAAATCTTAATAGTTAACATAAATTTTAAAAAATTCATACTTTCACAAATTTATCAAAATGTTAACAAATAATTTTTTTTTCAAAACCTATCCCCCATTATAAATTCTATCATACAGAAATAAGTAAAAATTATCATGCTAAAATATTTTTTAAAAACAATTTTCTATTATATATATAAATATTAAATCTAATATTACAAAATAATTAAGAAATTTTCCAAAATATTAATGAATTATTTTTAATTAGAAATATGTTAAAATAATATCCCACCACCCAATAAAATATATATAGGAGATTAAAACTATAAAATAAATAACATGATTTAATAAATCAAAACCCAAATCAACATGCTTAATAAAAAATTATAATTTTTAATTCAATAAATATATTCTAGATATTTTTATAACCTTCTCAGATTTAAATCTCATTTTATTATACAAATTATTAATTATAACAATTTTATTTTGAACTTATCGAATTAAATAGTAGATCAAAAATTCAAAACTGAAAACTCTCTATGAAATAAATAATTATTTTTAGACTAATGAAAAAAAAATTGATGAAATTTTATAAAATAATAATTTTAAAAAAATAAGAACAAAAAAAAACAATTATGAATACCCATTAAATGATAATATAATAAATAAAAATGTATATGAAATGAATGTAAAAGTAATTCATTATGAATATTCAAGAAAATGAATAATAAAATATTGAATAAAATTTTACATTCTAAAATATAATATAAATCTGTATATTTTAAATATGACAACATAAAATATCATTAAATAATCAATTAGTATGCATACAGGAAAATAATAATTTTACTTACCCAGTAATGTATACTCTAACACCCTGCCCACACCTCATTAGTTGGTGGTGAGGGCTACTTGGTCTTAAGCGATGTTCCCAAGATGCAAAAGGCTGGCAATGAATGTCGAGGGCTTCAAGATCAGTTTGAGGAATCATTTTCTCATAAGGGAAAACTAACCAAACCAACCACTAACGGCCACTATATGATTCATGTAAATTCAATTACCCATCCATGCATTCCCAAAATACATTCATGTTATCCCACAACATAACTAAAATCCAATTAAACTAGACATGTCCACACAACATCAGAGTACACTATGGAAACTAAATAAGAAAATACCAGAAGCCATTGCACCACCACAGCTCCACGCCAAGATCCTATCTCCAAGATCCACAGAGGGATCAGAATGCTCTACTAAAGGAAGGTGATGCCTTACCTTTTCCCACGTCATGGTACATGACTTCTGCATAGACACCACAATGCCAATACAGAGGGTGAGTACTAAAACTCAGTAGGTTTTCCCCAAATGACATCTCTACACATTCCACTAGGATAAAAACATGAGCTCATTTATATAAAATAGTTTATATAAATTAAATCACAAGTGCAACTATTCTCATAAGCCAAACATGCCCTTACCAAGACATCACACCCAATCCAAGAAACCAAGGGAATGTCAACCAACCATGCCATAATCCATTTCATCATTCACACATTAGCAAAACCATTTCCCCCTTGAAATGAAATGCACAACAAAACAACCATAACAAAAAAATGTTGAAGCTTTCGTCCAACCCATTCACCCATTCACACCACGCAACACTTCCCATCCACTTACCATTGATGGTGGTCCTTCCGTACACGATCCATCCCCTTTTTATAGTGGTACATCTCACCACTTACACACAACATTCAAATAAGCCAAATCCAAGCATATAACCCACCATGACCACAACCACATTAAGTCAACCACTTCCATTGCATATCTATCAACTTCAATAAATCATCCATTTATTGAATGCAGTTTTCCATTCCATAAAACATTTCAATAAAACAACCCTTTTATTGAAAACCATTTCCATCAATCATTTTCACAATCAACCATAACATCCCAATTTAAATTCTCCATTTTAAAATCCACAAGAATAGCATTTCACCATAAAACCATTTTTTCCAAATATCCCTAAAACATCACCAATGGATTTCCAACAACTTTCGTATAACAATTAACAATTAATTTTCCACAAAAAAATTAATTGTAATAAGGAACCACTAGTTCTAACCATGTGGAGTAGAGAGAGAATCCACATACATTTAGGGTTCCCAAGAAATCGACCCACAAGCCACCGCACATCAAATCCGGCGAACGTGCCACCAAAACCTCTCTAGATCCATTTTCCCTAACATCCAGAAGCCTTAATATTTACATATAAGGTAACCAAAACCCTATATCAACACAAACCATGTGTAGATCTAGAAAACCATGAAAGAGAGTGATGTAGATCAAGAGGAAAACACAAAAGAACCCAGAGGAAAGACTTACCCAGGATAAAACACCTTCAAACCTCCTTGAATCCCCTTTGAAATTCCTCCATATCAAGCGGGAGAGCACCCATAACCCCTTAGAAAACAAAATCCCGTGTGAGACATGAGTGTGAGGAATATTAGAGTGTATTAGGTTAAGCCCGAGGGTGCCCTGAACATATAACCCTATTTTTAAGTGGTCGCACGGTTAGCCCGCACGGTTTGGCAAACCGTGCGTAACCATGTGCATGCTACTACCTCCGGAGCAACGGTCTCCATGGTTTCCACACACAGTTTGGAAAACTGTGTGCCATCCGTGTGAAGCCCACTGTCTCCCCTGCCCGGTTTCTTAGAGAACATGTAGTATTTCCACTAACTGTGATCAAAGCTTGCACGCCTTTAAAAGCCTCCAAACTTAACCAAAACCACTCCAAACACTCCCATCCACTTCCAAAATCATCACATGAACATTAAACACATAAAAATTCATAAACAAAGGCCACATACCAAAAACCAAGGGTTGTACATTCTCCCCCACCATTGGACATTCCATCCTTGGAAATTAGTGTACCCACCCTTTGCCGAATGAGCTTGGGTCATTGCTCGACCATTTCTTTCTCCAACTCTCACGTCTCCTCTTGAATCTAACCACTCTTCCACAAAACACGAACTAAATTGGTGCTTTTAGTGCACATATGAAGCATCATGTTCTATCTCTACAAGATCTCATCGAATCACATGGACATGATCTGGCTGATACCTTTTCAACTACGACACATGAAACACATTTTTCACCGCATTGAACCTAGGTGTAAAAGCCATATGATAATCCACCTAACCAACACGCTCAAGAATCTCAAATGGTCGAGTATACCACTGAGATAACTTTCCCAACATCAGAAACTGACGATGTCCCAACCTTTGAGAGATCTTCAAGAACACATGATCACTCACATCGAATGACAAAAGCCATCTATGATGATCCATAATGTAACTTTTATTTTTAGACATTTGGAATATTTAATTCAGTAAATTTTCTTTTACCGTGGTTAAATGGGTAAATCCAGTAAATAAGGTGAAAAAATAATTTTATAATAATATTAAATTAACTTACATGTGTCCAAACCCTATTTGATGAGATATATCCGGCTGTGGGCATCCATGGGATGATTTTGGGACCCCATTAAGCCACAAGTGAGTGATAATGAAATTTTATATTAAATAATCTAAAGTGAAGACATAAATACCAAAAAAATATCATTTAATAAAAAATAATTTATATGATGTTATATAATTTCTATATTACACTATAAATATTAATTTCAAATCTAAAAATATTTCCTACATCAGGATATTTTTTTGTAATTTTTAGACATAAAATAAAAATATTTATATATGCCACAATAATGATGCATTTTTTTTCATTATTAATGAAATAATCAAATAAATGATATTATAAATACTAAAAGAAATTATATATTAATTTTTTGATTTCATAAAAAACTTTTATAGGTGACTATGACATGTTAATGATTATTAAATGTATTTATTTTAAAGTAATAATCTAGTGAGGACTTTAACAAAATTCAATTATTAAATAACCTCAAAATTGACATAAATGTGTTTTTAGACAAATATAATATTATTCATTGAAATAATAATCCTAAAAATCAAATGATCATCCCCAATACTTATATAATGGCAGGTGCATCATTAATGAACCTGTTGAGGTTCTCTTGGATGTTTTTCATACGTTTATTAACCATATATATAAAAATAAATAGAGGCATGGTAAATGTCAAACTATTTAACTCAGAATTAAATCTAAAAGATAAGGTTAATATAGTAACCCAAACCTGTCTAAAACCTTATGATTGAGTGGTTTTTGACTCATACCCAAATTACCCTTTATATAATTTATTTTTTTATCCATTAAAAACTGAAAATTATTTTATTATAAAATAATATTTCATGATTTTCCTAAGGTGCCCCTCACCCCTCTTATAAAAGGGAACTCCCCCTTCCATATAATTCACATATTCAATGCCTTCTAGCTTAGGAAACCCCTATAATAATACACTATGAACTATCCTCCCTTAATCCTAGAGTCCTTCATTTAGTCATAAATCAATTCAAATGAGCCCTTTTGATCATATCATAAAGTAGAAGTCGAAGAAGAGGTAAATATTTTATCACCTCGTTTAGATACCTTTCTTCTTCGACTTACTCTTTTTTTGTTATTTCCAATATAAAATATTAACCTTTTATCTTCTATATATTGTAATTTTCTTATTAATAAGGTCCAACCATTTTCATTATTCTATCCATCTTTTGAATGACATGTCACTATACGTGCGTACATATGGCTTACCATCTCCACATCGTGGTGTAATTGTTATTCAATACCTTATTATTTTTACTGGTATAATAATGATTTGTAATTGATTTAAATTATAAATATTATATGATAATTATTATGTATATATGATTAACCTTACAATTAAATATTATTTTAAACTCAAAAGAATGATATTTTCGCTCATGCTTACGTAAGGATTATTATATCCATGAATGTGATGAGATTAATTCCCCGTCATATACATTCAAGACTAATTTTAATTAGATTATTACAGATAATTTTTAAAGACTTAATATAATTCTAAATATGAATAAGATACATACTATCCATAACAAACGTCACTTATGTAAGAAAGTATATATTGGAAAATTAATCAGTTAGTGTAACATCTCGGGTAAATAAAGAATATGAAATTTTCATATTTATTAATATTTTTGAATAAAATATTAATATTATATTAAAGGGGATGTCATGTTCGATGGCGTACCCAATACGCAACAACGAGTTTCTTTGAAACCTTACGTCACACACTCATAATATAATAATATTATTTTAAATGGTAGTTAACGCCTAGCCGTTGTAATGGCGGAAATGAATAGAACTAACTACAATAAGATTATAAATTTCGGTTAAATGTTTTTATATTTATCCAATAAAATATAAAGGCTTAAAATAAGAAAAAAATGCAATTTTATGCATAAATACTATAATATTCAATTAATGGTCGATATATCTCCTTTAGTTGGAGAACAATCCTTACATATAGTTTTGGTCACTCTTATATGTTCAATTGAAACTAAGGAAATTCTTCTTTAGAATCAGGACATCAAAATTTACTTTGTGTATATTTTTTGGTATTTTTCCAACAATGTTCATTTTTTTATTGAATAGTGAATTTTTTGTATTTTAAGTCAAAGCCTTCTTATAATCTAATTTATTTATATGGTTAGATTATCTTTTTAATTGGTTTTAAAGTGAAATTATAATATATTTTTACCATTTAATCCAATGGTGGTTATTGGAATTAATTTCACTTTGAAATTGGACTTAAACAAGTGTCAGTCTTTTATAAGATATTGTTTCTTAACAACATGCTATTTTTAATGAAAATGGGAATTAATTATAAAATTAATTAATGAAACATATATTTTTTAACTTTTGAAAAATAGACATCATTGTTTAATATGGAATATCAAATATTGCTTAGGGTGAATTTGGGGTATTTTTTTAAAGAACTTCAATTTTTAATGAACAGTGAAACCACTAAGTGGTAGTTAAAAAAACTAATTTTTTCATTCAAATGAAAGTTTACCACTTATGTGTATTGAATTTCGAAAATCTAACATACATGGTTGTCGTTATTATGTAAAATCTGGTTCAATAGGATTAAAATGTTTTTTTGGTGAACAGTAACTTTTGAGTTTTGTTAACCGTGATTATATGTAATTAGATTAATTTAAGATAAAAATGAAATTATAAAAATATAAAAATATCTTGAAACATCTCCTAACCTTATTGTATAGGTCATGGCCGACCAATAAAATCTGTGGGTCAATTTTTTGGACCCCAGGGAGCCACTTGGGTAAGATAATGACATTAATACCTTTTATTTAAAGTAAAAATAAAAATATCACAAACTTGTATTGTTTTACTAAAACAATTATTACATGGGGTTATTAAAGATATATTTTTTAAAATAAATATTCATTAGAAATATAAAAATATTTCCTGAAACATGGTAATTATTTGATAATTTTTAGACATCAAAAAAATTAAAATTATTTTTGACACAATGTTGATACAGTGTTTATGTCATTAATGAATGATTTAAATAAATAAGAAGATAATTTTTAAAATAATATCAAAACCTTGTCAAATTATTATTGTATGATTTTATTTCTAACATTGACAACCTTATCCTCAACATTGATGATTTTTGGAGCTTTTGAAACCGAATTTCTTTTTATAATAAAATAATAGTTTCAAGATTTCCAAAAGAGCTCCTCCCATCCTTTATAAAAAGACCTCTCTTCCTACACATCTCTCAAAATTATCAAGCCATATGGCTCATAAAACCTCTACTGAAATAATCTCCCAATATCCCTCTCTTCATCCTAGAAGAATCACCTATGGTAGAAATCTAATCAAGAAACCCTTTAGGTTCAAACGAAGAAGAGTTACCCGATTTAATAGTAATGTCTTCACTTGTGTTCTTTTGTTTTATTTTGCCTCTCCAACCCCCAAAACTATTTTTATTCCTATATTTTGTAAATATGCCATTATATTAAATATACTAGGATTTTATTATGATAATGATTCTAGATACACTTTCACACACCTTAATCTAATGGTTAAATAAAATATTGTTTATGTGGATGGGGAATTATTGCCTCACGAAACGATGATTGTCCAATATTCTATTAACACCTTTAATTGTGGACATTAAGATGTCACTATATTTATATATGATATATAATAGGTTTATGTTTTCCTTAATCTTCTTTATTTTTCATTTATGGCATAACTTTATGGTTTTCTATTATGGGTAAACGTGATATCTTCATTTTAGGAATTGTAGAATACAGCCCCCTAAAAGTGATTTGATTCTTTAATACCATATGTGGTATGTGTAAAGGATGAAGTTAAAGATATTATATATGATATTATACTGGAATTATAAATAACCTTTATATATTTATGATTTCATTCCATTAAATATGAAATAGAAATGAAAGTAGCGTTATTGCATACGTACGGGTTACCTTCTCCATTAACAGTGTATTTCATTTCTTACCTCTAAATGTAATGTAATATTATAAATTCATGTATATAATTGATATATATGATATATAAGATATATAAATCATGAATAAAATTATGTAAATAATTGATATTTTACCACATGAACAACTTTTATGTTTATGGAGTTTATTTTTGACTCATGTACCAATGATCGACAAAATGACTTTTATTAACCTAAATAATTACGAAGTGTTCATAACATTGTAATAAGTTATATAAAACGAATAATGAAAATGAAATTTTTTTTTAAGCAAGTAGAAATTACGTCATGTTTATTATTCAGGATATTAAATAATGATCGAGTCATGTCGGACATGAGATAAGGGATCCTACCTCTCTCTTTCTTTTTAAGTACTCTCTTTTATGTCATTCCTTTTAAGCTCATATTTCTTATGATTGGGGATGCTATTTTATATATATAATACTATAAATTTTATGTTCATATTATTAGAGATCCTATTTGACCTCATAAATACATTTTTGGATGCTTTAAAAGATGCCATTAGGATGCCGAGTTTTCGTAATGGATTTTTCATCTCACTTTTATTCTCGTGATATTTATGCAACATTTTCCATCATTTCCTTTGAGTGGTGTATGTACTTTCCATTATTCTAATATTTTTGGAATATAATATCGTTTATGGGTATTTACATTAATGTTGTATAGTCCTTCTTTCATGTGGTGTACATTTCAAAAGTTACCCAAGACAGTAAGGGAACATTTCACCCTACAGATTTTAAAAGAATTCTTTTGTTATATATTTTAATTCCAATCATATTATGTTAGGATATGTTCTTCTATATCGTTATTGATGTAAATTTTATGTCCAAGTGATGAGATACCATTTTATCTCTCATCAAATCAATTTATGAATTTTAAAGTGATGTCGTTAGGCTGTTAAATTTTTGCAAGGGATCTTTTTAACCCAATTTCAATTCATTGTGTTAAACCTCTATTTCTTGATTATGTCATACTATGAATATGTGTGGATTACCCATGATTGTTTTACACTTAATATCATCTTATATTGGGTGTATTTATATTTTTCACACATAATTATGAAATTTATTTATCCTTATTATATGGATACTGTCTTTGTAAGGGACTTCGTCTCAATCTCCATTCATTGATGTTTATTTTGTTTTATACACAACTTTCTTTTATATGGTGTATAAACCCCTTTTGAATTTTACTTTTATTCAAAATGAATCATTTTATATGAATCATTTTACTAAAAGACAATAAAAATGTTTTTTTCTTTCACATGTTGTAACACCCCAAGCTTCCACGGTACGTTTATCTCTGAATAATACAGTAGCGTGTGTTGTACACAACATCAAGTTCTAACACACTACAACCAATAAAACTAGCCATTATGAATAGTAATACCTAGTTTTTGAAATTTTATACATTTTATCATTCATAATGGACTTCATTTATGGATTCGGAATATCGAAATTACCCTCGGGTGAAATTTTGGTACTTTTCGGATAACCTTCATATTTTGATTAATAGTGAAAATTACTAAATTTTAATTAAAAACAACTTTTTTAATCAAAATTATTAATAGTGATAAATTATGAATTTGAGTGTTTTTAATGTATATTTAGAATATATTTTTACAATTTTATACAATGTTTTTCATTGGACTTAATTTCACATTTAAACCAGACATAAACAAGTGTCAATCTTTTGATAGTTATTATTTCTTAAAAACACACTATTTGTTTTGACAATGGGAATTAATTTTTAAATTAATTAATGAAACTTATATTATATTAATTTGGTAAAATAGACATAATTTTTGAATTCATAATATCAAATATAGCTTAGGCGGAATGTTTGGTGTTTTTCTGAAAACATTCAATTTTTTATGAATAGTGAAAAATACTGAGTTATAGTTTAAAACTGATATTTTATTTAAATAATTATTTATTTTATTTAAATTTAATTAAGGTAAAATTAGATACATAATACCTATATAAGTTTAATGTAATTCATTGGAGTTAGTTTAGATTAATTTTAGATATATAAAAATTTTATTGAACTTTTCACCATCTTTTACCCACCTCCTATGAGAATTTCGAAATTCACATAAAACGTAATTTTACCACATCTATGAGTAGAATTTCGAAAATATGAGAGACACCGTTAATATCAAGGAGTAAAATGTGGTTCAATGAGATGAAAATAATTTTTAGTGAATAGTATCTTTTTACTTTTATTTACCACAGTTAAAAGTAAATAGTGTAATTAAGGGTAAAAATGATATTAATATTACCCTAACAGATGTCCTAATTCTATTGGAAAGGTTTATATCGACCTAAAACTACGTTAGGAATAAAATATTATCATTTAGGTCCACTTGGATTAGATTAGGACATTTATTATTATTTAATTCAAAGAAAACTTAAAAGAGTTAAAATAAAGGTTTATTTACTAAACCATTTTTAATATAGGGTTATATATAATATAATTTCTATTTTCAATATTAATTATAAATATAAAACGATTTCCTGCATAATGGTTTTTTATTTATAATTTTTATACATTAAATAACATAATTTATCTATAACACAATGGTGATGCAGTAATTACGTAATTAATAAAATATTAAAATAATTGATATTATAAATATCAAAATAAATGTAATTTCTGACTTTTTATGAATTCCACTAATTTTATAGGTTAATATGACATAATAGGATTCATTATATAAATTGTTTTCGAAGTAATAATGCTTTTATAAATTTATCAAAAACAAAATACCCAATAATGTCAAAATTGACATAAAAGTGTTTTTAAAACAAATATTATATTACTAATTGATATTAAATTCATAAAAATATATGGTTTGGCCAAGGGACATATATAATTATATTTGTATCATTAAGGACCAATTAGGTGTCGATCAGAGGTATATTTTATGCTTGTTAACTATATAATATAAAAATACAAAGTGACATGGTAAGTGCCAACCTAATTATCTACGAGTTAAAACTAAAAGATAAGGTTAATATAATTACCCAAACCTGTCTAAATTATTTTGGTTGAGTGTTTTTCGACCCATACCTACCTTAACCTTTAAATAATCCACTTTTGAGCCATTATAAACAGAATATAAATTTATTATAAAATATTATTTCTATATTTTCCAAAGGTGCACCTCACCCCTATAATAAAAGGGCACTTCTCCTTCTCATTAATTCACACCTTCAAATCCATTTGTCTCAGCCAACCTCTACCCAAATATCCTCCAAACTTCCCTCACTTTATCCTAGAGTCCTGATCTTTATCATAAAGATAATATATGGAGGCATTTTGATCAAATCAAATGGAAGAACCCGAAGAAGAGGTAATGTTTTCACCACCCTCTTTCAAGTTCATTCTTCGTCCACTTCTTCTTTCATTGTTATTCCAATTAAATAATAATAACTCCAGTATCTTATATATATTGTGATGTTATTGTAAATATTGTACAACCATATTCAGTATTATATCCAACCATTGAATGACATGTCACCATAGGTGTGTATGTACGGCTTACCGTCTCCACGTTGTTGTGTAATTATTATTCAATATATTATTATTTGGATGAGTATAATAATGTAGTTTAAATAATACAAATAATAAATATAAAATTATAATTATTCTTTCTATATGATATAACATCCAATTATATATTATTTTAATATCAAAAGAATGATATTGTCGCTCGTGCGTACGTACGGACTAACGTCTCCACGAACGCGATGAGATTCATTCCCCATTGTATCCATTCATTTATAATTCTCATATGACGATTAAAAATAAATTTTAGAGACATGATATGATTATGGATATGAATAAGATACATCCCATCCATAACAAATATGGCTCGCATAACAAATAATATAATGGAAAATTAATCTGTGAACACTCGAAAAGACGATAATAAAAAGATATTATTGACAAATCAATGTTAAAAGATCATATATGATATCATATTAATGTAAATGATTTTTTTATAACTCAATAACAATTATTTAACCATTATACTGGATTTTAACTTACCATCTATCAAAGAAAAAGTACAAAGTAAGGGGTTTTTATCTCACTTTTAATTCCGTGAGATTTCTATTGTTCACCACTTATTTATTTAATGTGGTGTGTGTACTGCCCATGATTGTATTCATTGTGTAATACACCATAATTTTTGTATATTTACATCATCATTGTATTATCACTCTTTCATGGTTACATGTTTCATAAGTTAACTAAATGATAAGGGAATTCAAATTTTCAATTTCCACTCATTCGGCTTTACGCATATTTCATTGATTATTTTACTCCAAGATTATGTGTGGAATCAATATTAATTTGATTATGTCATAATTTCCACTCCCCTTTCATTAGATATACTTTTTATACACATAATAACTACATTGATAAATTCTCAAGTCATCGGTATGAACTTGATAAGAGTAATTTTCACTCAATCTTGATTTGTTGAGATAAACATCAATTTCATTAGTGTTGTTTTTACAATAATATGTGTGAATGTCCTTTGATTGTTTTACACTGAATATCCAATCATATTAAGTTTATCTATATTTATCACACATAATTATGGCGTTGATTTATCCTTAACCTAAGGATATGCCCTTTATGAGATATTTCATCTCTATATACATTCCCTTGACACTTCATTGTTGTTATACACCAAATCACTTTTTTGTGGTGTATATAATGTAATTTGACATAGTATATCATGAATCCCATTTTTATCTTGATATTACAATTTTCTGATTACCTCAATTATTTGTATTCATGTGTCTCTCTTTTGGTGAGAAACTCTAACTAAAATTCCATTTTTAAATGTTTTAAATACTTATTCTTCTAAATCTTTCTCATTAATGTCCATGTTTTAAAAATGGTTTTAAATATTTATATATATGGACGTTAAAGTTTTATAATTAAAACTCCTTTTAAAAGTATCAATGTGGTATGTGACACTTTGATTAAAAAATCTATTTTTAAATGGCATCTTGAAAAATAGAGTGACATTTAAATGATTTCAAGAAAAAGGGTGATATTTCCCTCAAATAGTTTTGATGATTATTTTCATATATTTCAATATCCTTCATTATTCTCGATTGAGGTCAATATGATGGAATACAATCTTCTATATTGTATCGAATGAGTTATGTTTGACTATGGATGTGCTATTTTTATAGCATTCATGGTTTTTGGATAAGTATACACATTTTGTATGCTAGTTTTAATACGAATGTTTATGTTATGTTTCAAACTTTTCATATGAGTAATGCATTGGACTTTGTAAGTGACAGGTAGAGCCCGCTATAGCTACTCGATGCATCAGTAGGTCTCATCAGACAAACTATAGTTTTGGCACGAGGCCTTGACAAAATCATAATTTTAGTCTTGGAATGAGGCCTTGTGTACATGGTTATGATAGTCTGGCATTATGCATTCCATATTTATGAAAGTGGTTATTGATATTGAATGTGATTATTAGACTAGTAGAATATCCATGTGGGTAAGTAAATGGAATTATTTCATTTTATCATTTCCATATTATTCTAAAGTTCATGTTTAAAAGGTTTTTGTTTTAGTCATACATTTATTTAAGTGTTTATGATTATCTATGAAAGCATATGCTATATTGTTATCCTTACTGAGGATCTGAGCTCACCCCTTTCAATGTTTTATTTTTCCCAGGATGTGAAGAAGTAATTTATGAATAACCTACAGGGATAGTATGAGGGGATATGAAGACAAGATGTTGTTGTAGTTTTTTTACCTTATGATGTAATGTATGACTTATTAATATATCTTGTGTTTCCAAGGCTAGTAAACTAATTGGTCTTTCGAGACTTGATCTTTTTTGTGATGATGCCAATGTTAGGTAATAATGCACCGACTTTGGGTAACTAGGGTCGGGGCGTTACAGTTGTTATTATAGGAAGTTTAGTACAAACCATGGGAGATAGATTTAGATTATCTCTAATTAGAAAAACATATCCCTAAGATATACTTTGAGGATTAGTATAGAATACCTTCCTAAAATTTGGGTATTATAGAGATTTTTTGAGTTTTCCGAGCAATACATCTCTGTCTGGATACGAGCAGGTAGAGGTGGCTCTCGCACAGATGTAACTAGGGGTAAAACCCAAAAACATAGCATTGATCTAGACTCGAACGGGAACTGGTGAATGAAAACGGGCCTTGCTGCACTCTTGGTTACAACACTCCCGGGGGATATGCTTAGGATAATTTACATTTTCTTTACAAACTGATTTGAAATATTATATATAATATGAGATTAAATGACCGTGGTTAATCCTAATGTGTTTCAAATTAATAATATGGTTACATGATATTCTCTGAATGATTTTATAAATAATTTCACTCACACAATGCTTTCTGTTTTTAATCAATGGATGGATTCCAAGGAAGTCATAGTGACTTAGAGAATGATGTACAAGGTGGGAATGGTGACAAAATGGAATTTTGATAGGCGTAAATGATATCTTCTTCATGCCAAATCAATTTTCCAAAAAATATTATCAACAATATATATATTAACCAATTACCAGACTCAACAATGTAGAGAAAGGTAATGAATGAGAAGAGCTCCAGTAGTGGAGACCATGGAGAAAGGAATCCTCAATTTCAATCATACCAGAAATGTGGATGGAGACACCCGGGAAAGTGTCTCATTGGGACAAATAAATGCTTTACGTGTGGGAAGGAAGGAAATCAAGTGAATAATTGTCGAAGAAAAATGAAGAGTACTATGGAAGAAGATAAAAATGGCTCTAAGAATCCATTTACACTCATTTGTCGTAAATGTAGTGGACCTGGCCATTACCCGAGTTAATTACCTATTTTATAGGATATTTTATTCGTCAAAGAAGAAGCTATGTGGAAATAAATGGTTAGAGAAATGTTTAAAAAGTATTAGTGCTCCTTGTTGGTGAGTTTACATTGTAATAATTTTCTCTTGTATTTGTAACCCTGCAGTATTCCATGTGAGAATGACATTTGAGGAAGAATTATCTTTTCTCTTGTGGATAATGTTATAAATAACCATTTGGTTTTATATGATCTTTGGTTTTGAGGCAATTACAAGTTATTATAATTGGGGATGAAAATTTAATGTATGAGATAACATTTGTGGTTAAATTATGTTATGGTTATTCTGAGGAATTTATCTCATTTTGGTAATGTTATGAAATATAGTTTTTAAAAAAGGACAACACGTAGACCATGTGAAAACCCGGCCCGTCAGAAAAAGCTGTGGGAATCAAACCCACAACCAAAGTGCGATTGGGATTTTTCACCTACCACTGGACTACGTGATGTCCCTGGTCAGTGTGACTATTATTTTTAGTTTAATTATTTTATTGATCAATGATAAGTTTATTTGGGATCATATGTCTTATCAAATGAATACCCTTAGTATAAGAAATTGATTTTGTTATTAAGTGATGAATGTTATTTTGATAGATGTTAGCTTTGTTGGGAACACTATATTCCCAAGGAAAATAGAATTATATGGGATTTCATTTGAGGAGTAATGGTTGATTTTTAACTACATTTTTACTGTGTATTTATAGTGATTTGGGTTATTTATGGAAATGATTAACCTATAATAATGAATAGGTGATTCGGTTAATTACTTTTAAGTATGTTACTTTAAGAGTAGTTGATGTCATTTAGATATACAATTTGACATGGAAGACTACATAACCAAATTCTTATATGTTTTGGGTTTCAATATTTGTTTGATTTTAGAAATTAATATTTGTTTTTTTTCTATAAATGAATATCCATTTGGGGGATCATCAGATCTTATACTAAAGGTTTTGGTTTTGATTAATCTCTAATGACAAGGTAAATATATAGTTTATCCTATGTGGATCATGTTATTCTATAGGATTTAATTCTATCTCTTCTTATGTGACCAAGTATTCTTGAATACTCATTATTCAAAAAAATGAGATAGTGGTAGAAATTAATTAAAGAGTGAAACTATACTTAAAAAGTATGTATATATCTTTATGTTCTTAGTCAATATCATAAATTAATTCCTCAACTTTATGTAAGGTAACATTAAACAAAAAAATTGTTTTTCGTTTAATTTTGCTACTATGAAACTAATGACCATTTTTTCCATCACAAGTTTGTGGTTTTTTAATTATTATCTTTCTCCTAATCATTTTATCTATCCCTCTCCATCATAATTTGAATCTTTTATCATCCATATCAATGTTTTTCTACATGGAATCCTAGTATAGGTTATCTCGGGTGACATTTGTACTTCTCTTTCCTTCTTTTAAAGTGATAGTTTTTTTGAATCCTTTTCCGATTTGGAAATTTCCATTATATTCCCAAGCCCAATTTTAAAAATTGTGAGGATGTAATTTTTTGAAGTAGGGTAGAATATAACACCCCAATCTTCCACGATACGCTTATCTCGGAATAATAGAGTAGCGTGTGTTGTACGCAACTTCATGTTCTAACACACCACAACCAATCAAACTAGAAGTTATGAATAGTAATACATACTTTTTAAAATTTTATACATTTTATCATTCACCATTGTCTTCATTTTTGGATTCGGAATATCGAAATTAGCCTAGGGTGAAATTTTGGTACTTTTTGCATAACTTTCATATTTTGATGAATAATGGAAATTACTAAATTTTAATTAAAAACATCTTTTTTAATAGAAATAATTAATAGTGATAAATTATGAATTTGAGTGGTTTTAAAGTATATTTAGAATATATTTTTACCATTTAATAAAATGTTGGTCATTGGACGTAATTTCACATTTAAACCAGACATAAACAAGTGTTAGTCATTTGATGGTTATTATTTCTAAAAAACACGCTATTTGATTTGACAACAGAAATTATTTTTTAAATTAATTAATTCAACATATATGTTTTGAATTTTCTAAAATAGACATCATTTTTTAATTCATAATATCCAATATATCTTAGGGCTAATTTTTTGTATTTTTCTGAAAACATTCAATTTTTGATGAATAGTGAAAATTAGTTAGTTATAGTTTAAACCCGATTTTTTATTTAAATAATTATTTATTTTATTTAATTTTATTTAAGTAAAAAATAGATATATAATATCTATATAAGTTCAATTTAATTCCTAGTAGTTATTTTAGAATAATTTTAGATATATAAAAATTTTATTGAACTTTTCACCATCTTTTACTCACCTCGTAGAAGAATTTCGAAATTCACATAAAACATAATTTTACCACTTCTGTGAGTGGAATTTAAAAAATCCGTGAGAAACAGTTAATATCAATGACTATAATTTGGTTCAATGAGATGAAAATAATGTTTTTTGAATAGTAACTTTTTACTTTTATTTACCACGGTTAAAAGTAAATAGTGTAATTAATGGTAAAAATGATATTAATATTACCCTAACACATGTCCTAATTCTATTGGAAAAGCTTATCTAGACCAAAAACAACCTTAGGAATAAAATAATATCATTTATATCCACTTGGATTAGATTAGGAAATTTATTATTATTTAATTCAAAGAAGAGTTATGAGAGTTTAAATCAATGTTCATTTACTAAAACATATTAATATAGGGTAATACACAATATAAATTCAATTTTAAATATTCATTAGAAATATAATACGATTTCATACATAATGGTATTTTATTTATAATTTTTAGACATTAAATAATTTAATTTATTTATGACACAATGGTGATGCAGTAATTACCTAATTAATGAAATATTAAAATAAGTGATATTATTAATATCAATATTAATTTAATTTTAGACTTTTTATGAATTACACTAATTTTATAGGTTAATATGACTTATTATTATTGATTATATAAATTGTTTTCGATGTAATTATGCTGTTATGAATTTATCAAAAATAAGATACCCAATAATGTCAAAATTGACATAAAAGTGTTTTTTTTAAAAAAATCTTATATTATTAATTGATATTAAATTCCTAAAAATATAAGGTTCGTCCAAGATACTTATATCATGATAGGTGTATCATTAATGGTCCACTTTGAGGTCTATTTGAGGAATATAGTATTTTTATTAACTATATAATATAAAAATACAAAGTGACATGGTAAGTGTCAAACTACTTAAATAAGAGTTAAAACTAAAAAATAAGGATAATATAATGACCCAAACCTGTCTAAATTCTATTGGTTGAGTGTTTTTAGAACCATAGCCACCTTAAAATTTAAATAATCTAATTAGAGCAATTATAAACTAAATATGAATTTATTATAAAATACTATTTCTAGATTTTCCAAAGGTACCCCTCACCCCTCTTATATAAGGGCACTCCCCCTTCTCATTAATTCAAACCTTAAAAGTCATTTGGAAAGGACACCCTCTTCCCAGATATCCTCCCAACTTCCTTCCCTTGAACCTAGAAACCATAGCTGGATCATAAATCCAATCTATGGAGGCATTTTGATCAAATCAAAAAGGATGAACCTGAAGAAGAGGTAATGTTTTCACCACACTCTTTCAAGTACCTTTCTTCATCCACTTCTTATTTATTTGTTATTCCCATTATAAAATAATATCTCCAGTATCTTATATATACTGTGACGTTATTATAAATATGGTACAACCGTATTCAGTATTATATCCACCCTTTGAATGACATGTCACCATACGTGTGTGTGTACGGCTTACCGTCTCCACGTCGTGGTGTAATTATTATTCAATATATTGTTATTTGGATGGGTATAATAATGATGTTTAATTCTTTTAAATAATAAATATAACATGATAATTATTTTTTTCTATATGATATACCGCCCAATTATATATTATTTTAATATCAAAAGAATGATATTGTCACTCGTGCATACGTAAAGACTACCGTCTCCACGAACACAGTGAGATTCATTCCCCATCGTATCCATTCAATTATAATTTGGATTTGATGATTGAATATAATATTTAGAGACATGATATGATTATATATATGAATAAGATACATCCCATATATTACAAATACAGCTCTCATAACATATAATATAAAGGAAAACGAATCTTTTAACACTCGAAAAGACGATAATACTAAGATATTATTAAAAAATCAATGTTAAAAGATCATATATGATATCATATTATTGAAAATGATGTCTTTATAACACAATAAAAAGTATTTCCCCATTATAAAGGAGGTTAACCTACCATCTACCAAGGAAAAAAGTACAATGTAAGGTGTTTCTTATCTCACTTTTAATTCCGTGAGATTTCAAATGTTCACCACTTATTTATTGCATGTGGTGTGTGTACTTCCCATGATTGTAATAATTGTCTAATATACATTAATTTTTGTATATTTACATCATTATATTTTTATCCTTATTTAATGGGTGCATGTTTCATAATTTACCAAATCGATAAGGGAATTTGATATTTCAATTTCCACGCATTCGGATTTACCCATACTTCGTTGATTATTTTACTCCAAGATTATGTATGGAATCACTATTCATTTTATTATGTCATAATTTACACTCCCCTTTCTGTGGATATAATTTTTATACACATAATCACTCCATTGATAAATTCTCAAGCCATTGGTACTATCTTGATAAGAGTAATTTTTACTCAATTTCGATTTGTTGAGATAAACATCCAATTCATTGGTGATGTTTTTAAAAGAATATGTGTGAATGTCCTTTGATTGTTTTACACTGAATATATAAGCATATTTAGAGTATTTATATTTTTCACACATAATTATGTCGTTGATTTATCCTTAACCTAAGGGTATGGCCTTTATGAGAGATTTCATCTCAATTTACATTCCATTTAGACTTCCTTGTTGTTACACACCAAATCACTTTTATGTTGTGTATATAATGTACTATGACATAGTATATCATGAATACATTTATTCTCATGATATTACAATGATTTGATTACATCAATTATTTGTATTCAAGTGTCTCTCTTTTGGTTAGAAACTCTAACTAAAATACCATTTTTAAATGTTTTAAAGAATTATTCTTCCAAATCTTGCTCATTAATGTCCATGTTTTAAGAATGGTTTTAAGGATTTATTTATATGGACAATAATGTTTTAAAATATAAACTCTTTTTAAAATTTTCAAAGTGGTATGGAACACTTTGATTCAAAAATCTATTTTTAAATGGCTTCTTGACCAATAGTGTAACAGCCCAAGAATTTATGAAAAATATTCTTTTTAATTTCATTAATGTCTTGTGTTGTACGCAAAAAAAAAGGATCTTGCACAACACGCATCCTTGACTTGCCTTGCATTACACGCAATCACAACCTTCCTCGATAGCGTGTGTAGTACGCAATACTGAGTTTCACGAAACAACGATATTCTATTAAAATATTATTAAAACTAGTCGTTATGAATAGTAATAGCCACTTTTTGAAATTCTGTAAATCTTATTTTTCAAAATGAACTTCATTTTTGGATTCGGAGTATCGAATTTAGCCTAAGGTGAAATTTTGGTACTTTTCAGATAACTTTCATATTCTGATGAATAGTGAAAATTACTAAATTATAATTAAAAACAACTTTTTTTAATCGAAATAATTAATAGTGATAAAACATTAATTTGAGTGGTTTTAAAATATATTTAGAATATATTTTTACAATTTAATACAATGTTGGTCATTGAATGTAATTTCACATTTAAACCAGACATAAACAAGTGTCAATGTTTTGATAGATATTGTTTCTTAAAAACACGCTATTTGTTTTAACAGCGGGATTTAATTATAAAATTAATTAATGCAACATCTATGTAATGAATATGGTAAAATAGACTTCATTTTTGAATTCGGAATATGAAATATAGCTTAGGATGAAATTTTGGCATTGTTCTGAAAAACATCAATTTTTGATGAATAGTGAAACTACTAAGTGGTAGGTTAAAAACTGAATTTTGCATAAAACATAATTTTACCACTTATGTGAATGGAATTTCGAAAATCCGACAGACACGGTTAATATCAAGGACTAAAATGTGGTTCAATGAGATGAAAATAATTTTTGGTGAATAGTAACTTTTTACTTTTTTTTACCACGGTTAATAGTAAATAGGGTAACTAAAGGTAAATATGATATTACTATTACCCTAACACATGTCCTAATTATATTGGATAAGTCTAATTCGGCCAAAAACAACCTTATGAATATAATATGACCATTTAGGCCCACTTGGATTAGATTAGGACATTTATTATTATTTAATTCAAAGAAGAGTTAAAAGAGTTAAAATCAAAGTTTATTTACTAAAACATTTTTAATATAGGGTTATACATAAGATAAATTCGATTGTAAATATTCATTAGAAAGCTAAAAAGATTTCCTACATAATGATATTTTATTTATAATTTTTAGACTTTAAATAAAGTAATTTATTTATGACACAACGATGATGTAGTAATTACCCTTTTTAAGAAAATATTAACATAATTGATGTTATAAATGCTCAAATGAATGTAATTTAAGACTTTTTATGAATTAAACTAATTTTCTAGGTTACTATGATGTATTAGTGTTGATTTAATCAACTTTTTTCGAACATATAATTCTGTTATGACTTTCAAAAAAATCATATATCAAATAGTTTCAAAATTGACACAAAATAGTTTTTAAATCAAATATTATATTATTAATTGTTATTTTATTCCTAAAAATCTAAGGTTCGGCCAAATGACTTAGATAAGGATATATATATTAATAATAAACAATTTGGGGTTCGTTTGGCATGTTATAGTAAGTTTATTAACCATATAGTGAAAGAAAACAAAATGACACGGTAAAAGTTAAATTATTTATCTTAGAGTTAAATCTAATTGATATGGTTAAAATAATACCCTAAACTTGTCTAAATCTTATTGGTTGATAGGATTTCAACCCATACCCACTTTAGCTTCGAAATAAGACCCTTTGGAACCATTATAAACCGATTTTGACATTAATATAAAATAATATTTTGAGGTATTCCTAAGGTGCCCCTCTCCTCCCTTATAAAAGGACACCTCCTCCCCCTCCTCCTCACACAAATTTGAGCACTCAAGCTCGGCCAACCCCTGCCAAAATCTATTCTCCACTTCCCTAGAAACATCCTAGATGTTCTGGTCTTCCTCAAAGACCAATTTTAGTGCCCTAAGAGGAGGTCTCAAAGAGGCGCTTCAAAGAAGAGGTAATTACCGTTACCAATTATTTCATCTTTATTTCTTCTTCCACTTCTTCTTCTTAGGTTGTTTCATTATGAAGTAATAACATCAGTATCACTCATATACTGATATGTTATTTTAAGTATGAAACAACCCTATTTCACCATCTATCCATCCTACGGAAAAATAAATCACCGCGCGTGCGTACGTACGGAATACCGTCTCCACGCCGTGGTGTAATCCATTTTCCGCCACCACCTTAATAGGATGGGTATAATGGTGTAATGAGTAACTATATATGATTATTATAAAGTGATATTGATACTGAAATAATATGCATATACTTTAACACAATTCCATGACCATGGGAACGATATCATCGCTCGTGCGTACGTACGGACTACCGTCTCCACGACGCGATGAGATTCATTCTCCATGTTAAACATTTAAGAATGATTAAAAAGTATATATAATAATGAAATATATGACATTATAAAGCTACTGGATTTATGTATATATGTATATGTATGTCATCTACTTACTTCCATTCAAGATAATAAGGAAAGGAAAACAGCGTTCATGCGTACGTACGGACTACCGTCTCCATGAACGGTGTTTTTCATTTCATTTATCTATCTTATATATATATATATACTGAACATATATGATATATAAATCATATTTTATATTCTGGAAGTAATTAAATCCTGATATAAGTAATAATAATGTCAAGAACAACAAGTCAAAACACCTACGATAAAATGAAACGATTTTACCCAAAATGCTTCTTTAACGTGGAATTTACAAAAGAACGGGTAATATAAAGTCATAACTGAACCATATATGATATCATAACAGTGAATATGATTCTGTAATATGTCAATAACATGATTTAAATCATTATACAGGAGGTTCAGACACTTACAAATCAAGTTGGACCTAAGGTAAGGGAAATATCACAATCTCATTTTTATCCGAGATTGTTTATTCGTAAGTATTTACTGGGCTGTATTTTATCATCCACATCCATGTTTCATAAATATGTAATATTATTTCCATCCAACTACAATTGTTTAAATCCAATTTTACCCTTCGGTGAGTTTTTAGTAAAAGAAATGAAAGGAATCTTTTGTCATTTTCCGTACGAGTTACTTTTTGACTTTTCCGACAAAAGTACGAAGAATGTTTTTTTTAACTTATACGGCATGAATGGATTTCTAAAACATTATTTCCAAGAAGATTAATTTACAAGTTTTCAAGTTTATTTTTAATCAACTTCTTTTATTTTAAAGTTATATGACATGTTATGGAAGGAAAAATGTTTTTGAAGAAGAAAGGATATTTTCCTCAAGAATGGAGTTCAAGTGTTTTATCAAAATTATTTTCCATCTAAGATAATAAAGGGTTCTATTTTTATCCCTATTATTACATTGATTTGATCATGTTGTGATGGAATTATTTTTATGAATTCCTTTATCTTATATGAATTGATTTATGATGTCATGATGTTTCAAGAATCCCATTTTTGTTACATGTGTTATGCGATGATGTATGTTTTATGATTATGTGGCACACATAAGAAAGGATTCATTATAAGATGGGTGGGACCTATATCTCCCTCCAATGCATTGGGTAAAGATTTTATATCTCATGAGATAGACAGGGCTGGAACGGTAGGTTATACCAGTTCCGTGAAACAGGACTGAAACGAGGGTTACTCGATTCAGAAAGGGACTTTGTCCACTAAGATAGTCTTGGAAATGAGTCTTGACTAACAAGAAATGATTCTCTATTATTATGTGTTAATGCCACAAAGTTTCATGTTTTATGTTATGATTATTGTGATTACATTTCACTACCATGATTTATCCCATGTTATGAAATTATGCTCTCTTTTGCAGGTTATGATTTCCAAAATGTTATTTTCTTATGAATACGATGTGATTGATATTTCTTTTGTTTACCCTTACTGAGCATTTGAGCTCACCCTTTTATGTCTTCTTTTCCCCAGGATATAAAGAAAGGTTTTAGGTAAAAAAAAAAGGGAAGATCTTTATGGGAGATGTTGAAGATCTTTCACCACGATTAGAAGATTTTATTCCATGTTTCCAAAGACACTAAACTATTACGATCCTTGTGTGTGTGTTTTTGTTATGTACTAAGTATTCCGCAAAAGTAATGTAATGTCAATGTACGATAAGCTTCGGGTCTCTACAGTTGGTATCAGAGGAAAGGTTTAGTCAACCTTTGGAAACTAGGATGCGAGAACTTTAGTGAGATCCCTAGAGATATTTCTAAGGTATGTCTAGGGATGTCCCTAAGGTTAAGTATACATATAGGTTATAGTACTATAATTACGCTAACGATCATAGAATTAAACCTAAGATGTTAGATATTGAAGGTACTCCCCCTTTATTATGTTGTTTTCCCTAGAATGATTTTTGCCTCTCACACTATTCTTTTTGGGTTTTAGAAAATGGCTGGAAACAAGATGATTCACGATAATGGAGGATATGATGGACAAGGGAATGATATTCTTCATAATGAAATGGGATTTGGAAGTCCAAAAATAATTATTATGCCGAATCAACAATCTCATAATATGATCAATAAAGTAAAATTTGGTAAGTTTCCTGACTCGGCTTATAAGAGAAAGATGGAGTTTCATGATGAGCATAGAGGAAAGAAAGTTCAATTTCCCCTATGTAAATCATGTGGGAAGAGGCATCAAGGAGAATGTTTCAAAGGAACTGGAAGATGCTTTGGGTGTGGAAAATAAGGACACAAAGCAAGTAAATGCAAAGGAAAAGGTTCAGTTAACAACATGGATGAGGATAATGGTATTGCTATGACATCAACAATGGTTAAATGTTTTAAATGTGGAATGTACGGGCATTATGCAAACCAATGCCCTAAGGGAAAGTATCATGAAGATAATCAGTATGGTCGGATGGGAAGTATTTATGTGGATGATGATGAAGAGACTACAAATGATATGTGAGATGAAAGAATTGTTGAAGCTCGGTCAATGGTTTAAGAATGTAGTGGAATGATTACATGTTTATCATGTGTAATGTTGTATAAGTAATCTCATTGTACTATGGAATAAAGAGACATGTAAGGATTGTTACATTGTTGTCTGATTAATGTTACCAGTATCCCTGAAAGGTTATTCAGATATTTTTGGAATGTAGATGATATGCGCATAATGAAGGGATAAGGAGAAAATTAAATGTTTGATAGTATTCATGAGCTCATGACTGATATAAGGAGAAGGTTATATCATGGTTTGAGTATATAGAATTTTTGGATTTTGGTATGTGGAAAGAGTTAACTTTTGAGAGCATTCATGTTTTCACTAAGGTTTAATGGGTATTCATTTTTTTTCAAGAGAATACATCATTAAGGTATTAACATGATTGGAATGTGACCAACAAGATATATGGTGGATAAATGATGGTATTCACATGCTTGGTTGACGACATTTCAAGTAATCATTTTCTTTATACTATGAGCTTGGACCGAAGTATTTTAGATAAGCCTAAAGATTGTAATGGATTATGTTAACCATAAGTTAGTATTTTTTAAGTATAGAATTTTTTTTTTGATATTATTTATGTGGTGTTATTGTAATGTAGTTTTAGAAAAAGGACAACCTGCAGGACGGGCGACAGCCCATCGCTTCGGACAAGGCTGTGGGAATCGAACCCACAACCGAAGTGCGACTGGCCTTTATCGCCTACCACTGACCTACAGGAAGTCCCTGTTTAGTAGAAACTAGTTTTATTATATTAAGTAGTATGATATGTGAAGTATAAGTTCATTTTAGGAACCATATATGATTAATCTCACTATAGATGGACTTATGTATTTTTTTTGATAACTTTTCTAACCTTTTGTTTGAGACAGATGGAATGACCCATCATTCTATCACATGATCTGCTAACACATCATGAATGACAAATTCAACTTCATTTCTTTAAGAGATGAAGTGGAAATTGTCCAAATAACGACAAACAGTGAGACTATACCAAAATCACGAAAGTATTTCTTCTAATTCCAATTTCATCAACTTTAGGGAAATGATCTTGAAAACCAAAAATGTTGTCCTAGTGATCTTATACCTGATGAATCGGATGGTACCTTAGATCGTCACAAATTTATGGATTTGTGATTTTTGGCTTTTCCATAGCCATGTTCTCTACCACTCTCCATCAGAACATGATGGTTAGATTTTTCTTCCATATCCATATTTTCACCTATGTGGAAACCCAGTGATTAGTTTATTTGGGTAACCGTTACGTTTCATACTTTCGTTTTTAAAGATTGGTTTTGGTATTCCTTTTTACGATGTGGGTTTCTATTAAAGAAACATTCGAATAGTAAACAATTTATAACCCCGATGAATTTCGAGGGCGAAATTCATTTTAAGGGGGGTAGAATGTAACAGCCCAAGAATTTATGAAAAATATTCTTTTTAATTTCATTTATGTCTTGTGTTGTACGCAAAACAAAAAGGATCTTGCACAACACGCATCCTTGACTTGCCTTGCATTACACGCAATCACAACCTTCCTCGATAGCGTGTGTAGTACGCAACACTGAGTTTCACTAAACAACGATATTCTATTAAAATATTATTAAAACTAGTCGTTATGAATAGTAATAACCACTTTTTGAAATTCTGTAAATCTTATTTTTCAAAATGAACTTCATTTTTGGATTCGGAGTATCGAATTTAGCCTAAGGTGAAATTTTGGTACTTTTCATATAACTTTCATATTCTGATGAATAGTGAAAATTACAAATTATAATTAAAAACAACTTTTTTTAATCGAAATAATTAATAGTGATAAAACATTAATTTGAGTGGTTTTAAAATATATTTAGAATATATTTTTACAATTTAATACAATGTTGGTCATTGAATGTAATTTCACATTTAAACCAGACATAAACAAGTGTCAATCTTTTGATAGATATTGTTTCTTAAAAACACGCTTTTTGTTTTAACAGCGGGATTTAATTATAAAATTAATTAATGCAACATCTATGTTATGAATATGGTAAAATAGACTTCATTTTTGAATTCAGAATATTAAATATAGCTTAGGATGAAATTTTGGCATTGTTCTGAAAAACATCAATTTTTTATGAATAGTGAAACTACTAAGTGGTAGGTTAAAAACTGAATTTTGCATAAAACTTAATTTTACCACTTCTGTGAATGGAATTTCGAAAATCCGACAGACACGGTCAATATCAAGGACTAAAATGTGGTTCAATGAGATGAAAATAATTTTTGGTGAATAGTAACTTTTTACTTTTTTTTACCACGGTTAATAGTAAATAGGGTAACTAAGGGTAAATATGATATTACTATTACCCTAAAACATGTCCTAATTTTACTGGATAAGTGTAATTCGGCCATAAACAACCTTATGAATATAATATGACTATTTAGGCCCACTTGGATTAGATTAAGACATTTATTATTATTTAATTCAAAGAAGAGTTAAAAGAGTTAAAATCAAAGTTTATTTACTAAAACATTTTTAATATAGGGTTATACATAACATAAATTCGATTGTAAATATTCATTAGAAATCTAAATAGATTTCCTACATAATGATATTTTATTTATAATTTTTAGAATTTAAATAAAGTAATTTATTTATGACACAACGATGATGCAGTAATTACCCTTTTTAAGGAAATATTAACATAATTGATGTTATAAATGCTCAAATGAATGTAATTTATGACTTTTTATGAATTAAACTAATTTTCTAGGTTACTATGATGTATTAGTGTTGATTTAATCAACTTTGTTCGAACATATAATTCTGTTATTACTTTCAAAAAAATCATATATCAAATAGTGTCAAAATTGACACAAAATAGTTTTTAAATCAAATATTATATTATTAATTGTTATTTTATTCCTAAAAATCTAAGGTTCGGCCAAATGACTTAGATAAGGTTATATATATTAATAATAAACAATTTGGGGTTCGTTTGGCATGTTATAGTAAGTTTATTAACCATATAGTGAAAGAAAACAAAAAGACACGGTAAAAGTTAAATTATTTAACTTAGAGTTAAATCTAATTGATATGGTTAAAATAATACCCTAAACTTGTCTAAATCTTATTGTTTGATAGTATTTCGACCCATATCCACTTTAGCTTCGAAATAAGACCCTTTGGAACCATTATAAACCGATTTTGACATTAATATAAAATAATATTTTGAGGTATTCCTATGGTGCCCCTCTCCTCCCTTATAAAAGGACACCTCCTCCCCCTCCTCCTCACACAAATTTGAGCACTCAAGCTCGGCCAACCCCTGCCAAAATCTATTATCCACTTCCCTAGAAACATTCTAGAGGTTCTGGTCTTCCTCAAAGACCAATTTTAGTGCCCTAAGAGGAGGTCTCAAAGAGGCGCTTCAAAGGAGAGGTAATTACCGTTACCAATTCTTTCATCTTTATTTCTTCTTCAACTTCTTCTTCTTAGGTTGTTTCATTATGAAGTAATAACATAAGTATCACTCATATACTGATATGTTATTTTAAGTATGAAACAACCCTATTTCACCATCTATCCATCCTACGGAAAAATAAATCACCGCGCGTGCGTACGTACGGAATACCGTCTCCACGCCGTGGTGTAATCCATTTTCCGCCACCACCTTAATAGGATGGGTATAATGGTGTAATGAGTAACTATATATGATTATTATAAAGTGATATTGATACTGAAATAATATGCATATACTTTAACACAATTACATGACCATTGGAACGATATCATCGCTCGTGCGTACGTACGGACTACCGTCTCCACGACGCGATGAGATTCATTCTCCATGTTAAACATTTAAGAATGATTAAAAAGTATATATAATAATGAAATATATGACATTATAAAGCTACTGGATTTATTTATATATGTATATGTATGTCATCTACTTACTTCCATTCAAGATAATAAGGAAAGGAAAACAGCGTTCATGCGTACGTACGGACTACCATCTCCATGAACGGTGTTTTTCATTTCATTTATCTATCTTATATATATATATATATACTGAACATATATGATATATAAATCATATTTTATATTCTGGAAGTAATTAAATCATGATATAAGTAATAATAATGTCAAGAACAACAAGTCAAAACACCTACGATAAAATGAAACGATTTTACCCAAAACGCTTCTTTAACGTGGAATTTACAAAAGAACGGGTAATATAAAGTCATAAGTGAACCATATATGATATCATAACAGTGAATATGATTCTGTAATATGTCAATAACATGATTTAAATCATTATACATGAGGTTCAGACACTTACAAATCAAGTCGGTTCTAAGGTAAGGGAAATATCACAATCTCATTTTTATCCGAGATTGTTTATTCGTAAGTATTTACTGGGGTGTATTTTATCATCCACATCCACGTTTCATAAATATGTAATATTATTTCCATCCAACTATAATTGTTTAAATCCAATTTTACCCTTCGGTGAGTTTTTAGTAAAAGAAATGAAAGGAATCTTTTGTCGTTTTCCGTACGAGGTACTTTTTGACTTTTCCGACAAAAGTACGAAGAATGTTTTTTTTAACTTATACGACATGAATGGATTTCTAAAGAATTATTTCAAGAAGATTCCTTTACAAGTTTTCAAGTTTATTTTTAATCAACTTCTTTTATTTTAATGTTATATGACATGTTATGGAAGGAAAAATGTTTTTGAAGAAGAAAGGATATTTTCCTCAAGAATGGAGTTCAAGTGTTTTATCAAAATTATTTTCCATCTAAGATAATAAAGGGTTCTGTTTTTATCCCTATTATTACATTGATTTGATCATGTTGTGATGGAATTATTTTTATGAATTCCTTTATCTTATATGAATTGATTTATGATGTCATGATGTTTCAAGAATCCCATTTTTGTTACATGTGTTATGCGATGATGTATGTTTTATGATTATGTGGCACACATAAGAAAGGATTCATTATAAGGTTGGTGGGACCTATATCTCCCTCCAATGCATTGGGTAAAGATTTTATATCTCATGAGATAGACAGGGCTGGAACGGTAGGTTATACCAGTTCAGTGAAACAGGACTGAAACGAGGGTTACTCGATTCAGAAAGGGACTTTGTCCACTAAGATAGTCTTGGAAATGAGTCTTGACTAACAAGAAATGATTCTCTATGATTATGTGTTAATGCCACAAAGTTTCATGTTTTAAGTTATGATTATTGTGATTACATTTCACTACCATGATTTATCCCATGTTATGAAATTATGCTCTCTTTTGCAGGTTATGATTTCCAAAATGTTATGTTCTTATGAATACGATGTGATTGATATTTCTTTTGTTTACCCTTACTGAGCATTTGAGATCACCCTTTTATGTCTTCTTTTCCCCATGATATAAAGAAAGGTTTTAGGTAAAAAAAAGGGAAGATCTTTATGGGAGATGTTGAAGATCTTTCACCACGATTAGAAGATTTTATTCCAAGTTTACAAAGACACTAAACTATTACGATCCTTGTGTGTGTGTTTTTGTTATGTACTAAGTATTCCGCAAAAGTAATGTAATGTCAATGTACGTCAGGTTTCGGGTCTCTACAAATAGTGTGACTTTTAAATGATTTCAAGAAAAAGGGGGACATTTCTCTCAAATAGTTATGATGATTATTTTCATCTATGTAAATATCCGTCATTATTCTAAATTGAGGATAATATGATACAATATAATCTATCATATTGTATCTAATGAGTTATGTTTGACTATGGAAGTTCTATTTTTATACCATTCATTTTTTGTGGAATGTATTGACATTTTGTATGCTAGTTTTAATACGAATGTGTATGTTATGTTTCAAACTTTTCATATGAGGAATGCATTGGACATAGTAAGTGACTGGGGTAGCCTTCTATAGCTCCTCAATGAATCGGTAGGTCTAATGAGACAAACTAGAGTCTTGGAATGAGGCCATGGCAAATTCTTAATTGTTGTCTTGGAATGAGACCTTGGATACATGGTTATGACAGTTTAGAATTTTGCATTCCATCTTTATGAAAGTGGTTATTGATATTTCATGTGACTATTTGACTAGTATAATATCCATGTGAGTAAGTAAATGGCATTATTTCATTTTATCATTGCCATATTATTCGGAAGTTCATGTTTAAATGGATTTTGTTTTAGTCATACATTGCCTTCAGTGTTTATGCTTATCTATGAAATCTTCTGCTATATTGTTATTATTACAGAGCATCTGAGGACACCCCTTTCAATGTTTTATTTTTTCCAGGATGTGAAGAAGTAATTTATGAATGACCTGTAGGGATAGTATGAGGGGATATGAAGACAATATGTTGTTGTATTTTTTTTACATTATGATATAATGTAAGACTTAAGAATATATATACTGTTCCCAAGGAATCTAAACTAATCGGTCTTTCTAGACTTGATCTTTTTTGTGATCATGCCAATGTTATGTAATAATGCGCCAAAAATGGGTAACTGGGGTCGACGCGTTACATATGCGGCAACAAATACTTTTCTTCCACGGTGACCATTATTTGAGTTTCAACATCCTCTACAAGCCAGAATTTTTTTTAAATGAAAAATAAATACCACATTTTACTTTTCATTTATATTGATATTGAAAATGGTTTTGATAAAGTTTTGATTAGATCAATGCGGTGTATTTATATCTTGTGATTTAAATGTGGAATGTTATGTTTCCTTTATGCATGTTTTATATGATACGATTATGTTATAGTTCTTGGGCATTATTTGTGTAGACGAGTAGTTCCGTGATAAACTAAGGGCGGGTGAGCCCGATATAACTCTCCAATGCATTGGATAACGTGACGGAGGTAAACATGTATGTTTCTCCTAAGAGATTTAGGGAATATACTGTTATGGGTATTCCAAACGTAACTTTTAGGGTTACTGCCTACATAAAAATGTTAAGAATGCCTCAAGTTCCCTTTATGTCTTTTGATTTCTTGGAGTTATTCATAAATCTTACGATTTCATGAGGTAGGTTAAAGTGCTTATGTTTTATATGTAAAGTATGATTTCATTGATTCTTATGTATACATGAAATAATGTTTTCATTACGTATATTTATATCACTTAATGAGATTTTTTTCTCATCCCATGTTTTTGATATGTTATTTACAGGTCAAGGGAAAGGTACATGATGTGATGATAGTGTCAAGTAAGTGTCAAGAACGAATCCATGTTTTATTTAAAAAATGTTTCCTTTAATGAGAAGAGTGAATATTGTATTTTATGTAACCACCTTGTTTACAAGTGGAATGTAATGAATGATATATGATCTAACTCTCTATAACTCTAAACCTGAAAATATATTCAATGTGAATTCTTGAAATAACTCAAGATTAAGTAATGATTAAGTCTTGGGCCTCATAGTTGGTATCATAGGTAAGTTTAGACAACTTTAGGTATTATGAGTTTTTTTTACACATGGTTAGTCCCTAGGTCTATTATTTTAGTTATATACTTGTTTTCAATCTTTTTCAGATCACGTATAGTCAGTTACAAATGGGAGGAGGAGGATCTCAAATGACATTCCTATCTCTTCCTGATGGAATGATGGCAATAATTATTGAAAATTAATGTTTGAATGATTATGAAAATTTTTCTAGAATACAAATCACTTGCAAGTAGATGTTTGAGATATAAAAAACCTCTACTATACATGGTTTTCATCATGGATCATGGGTTGTATTTAATCAAATCCTATTTTGACAATATTATCATATTTTCACAAAAGGTAAATATTATCAAGGTATTTTCAGATATTTTACCTTATCACAAGATTTTGAGGCATATTATGATTTTAAAAATGGTGCTGAAGAAGGAGACCATTGTGCAACCTATTTATATTTTCTTTTAAAATATAGTCTCTCGGCACATACCTATGGTATTTTAAGAGGACCATTAATTGAAAGTTTCAACTCAATTTCGGTCCGACTATTTTATATAAATCATGTTTTATCAGATATTTTGAAATTATATGTCATACATGATTATTTTCCAAAACTGTTTTTCTGTGAACACCCATATGACCCATGTTGTAAAAGGTGTATTTGGATGGAGGAAGAATATTATTTTGAAGGATATCTAAATCATTTTTGCGATGCATGGACCGTATACCTATGTGAACAAGATGACGATGAAACCCAATGGACACCATGGTCATGTTATGGTGTACATCATTTTGGGGATCGATTTATTTTATCTTATGATGGTGATGTAAGACTTAAAGAAATAAGATGTTGAGATCATAATGAATTTGAATGAAAATATGTGGTATAAGGAAACCATTGAGGTTAAAACATGTTAGGGTTATTTTTGAGATTTATAAAAAGGAAAATCTGTATGATGGGTGAAAACCTATCGCGTCAGGCAATGCCACATGAATTGAACCCACAATCGAAGGGTGAAAAGGGTGCATAGCCTACAACTAGCCCACATGAAGTCCCTGGTAAGTATGACTTATTATTTTTGGATAAATGAATTTATCGATCAAGAAGAAGTTGATTTTGGGAACTTCTGTTTTATCAAATTGATATCCTTAGTGTAGGAAACTGATTTCGTGATCAAGTAATAATAATTATTTTGGAAGATGTTCTCTATTTCCTGGAAACAATATATGCCTATAGAAAATAGAATTACTTGAGATTTCAATTGAGGAGAAACTAGAGGATTTTATTTTGGAAGAATCTATGTTTTTATTATGGACATATATGATTTTGGGATATCTATGAAAATGATTAACCTATCACCAAATATATGTGATTAGGATAATTACTTTTCAATATGATACGTTAAGGGTAACTGATGTTATTTGGAGATAGATGATAAGATTTACCTTGGAAGACTAAGTGATTAAATCCTTCAGGGATTTGGGTTTCAATATTAGTTTGGATTACATTGAAAAATTTTATGGGTAGTTTTTATTGAATGGACTTTGTTGAACTTTGGGTATTTCTTGACAAATTTTGGAGTTTAATTGTAGTTTTTCTTCTTATAAAGGATTATCCTTTTTGGGTATTATCTGATATTGTAATAACAATTTTTGGTTTTGGTTAAGCTCTATAGACATGGGAAATATATAGTTCATCTTTTGTGGGTTAGGTGATTCTTTAGAAGTTGATTATCGTGCTCTAAATATGAACAAGTTATCCTGAAATACTCATCATTTGGAGGAAATATGAGTTTGTATTATAAATCTAGTAAAATATGAAGTCTAAATGACAACAAAGTATGTATACTTATGTTTTAGTTAAACCCATAAATAAATTACTCAATGAAATGAATCTTTAAACAAAAACATTGTCTATTAACTTTTCCTATTGGGGAATCAAATACTGTTTAACCCATTAAAATTTTGTGATTTTCTGGTGGTTAACATTCTCCTAGACATGTTTTCTATCACTCTCCATCAGAAGATGAACCTTTGTTTTTTTTAAATACATTTTTTCCGTATATGGAATCCTAATATGGGTTATCATGGGTAACCCTTCTACTTCCCTTTATTTTCTTTTAATGTGACAGTTTTATTGACTCATTTTCTGATGTGGGACTTTTAATGAAGTTTCCATGACCAATTTTTATATTGCAAGGAAGAAATTCCCAAAAGTGGGCAATAATGTAACATCTCGAGTAAATAAATAATATGACATTTTCATATTTATTAATATTCTTGAATAAAATATTAATATTACTTTAAAGGGAAAGTTATGTTCGATGGCGTAACCAATACGAAACAACAAGTTTCATTGAAACCTTACGTCACACACACATAATATAATAATATTATTTTAAATGGTAGTTAACGCCTAGTCATTGTAATGGCGGTAATGAATATAACTAACTACAATATGATTATACATGTTTGTTAAATGTTTTTAAATTTATCCAATAAAAGATAAAGGCTTAAAATAAGAAAAAAATCAATTTTAGGAATAAATACCCTTATATTTAGTAAAAGGTCAATTTATCGCCTTTTGTTAGTGAAACCTCATTAAATATAGTTTGGGTCACTCTTATATGTTCAATTGAAACAAATAAAATTATTCTTTATAATCGGGACATCAAAATTTACATTTTGTATCTTTTTGGTATTCTTCCAACAAAGTTTAATTTTTATTAAATAGTGAAAAATGTTGTATTTTAAGTCAAAACCTAATTTTAATCTAATTTATTTATATGGTTACATTATATTTTTAATTGGCCTTTAAGTGAAATTATAATATATTTTTACCATTTAATCCAATGGTGGTTATTGGAATTAATTTGACATTGAAATTGGACTTAATCAAGTGTCAGTCTTTTGATAGATATTGTTTCTTAAAAACACTTTATTTGTTTTGACAATGGGAATTAATTATAAAATTAAATAATGAAACATATATGTTTTTTATGTTGAAAAATATAATTCCTTTTTGAATACGGAATATCAAATATAGCTTAGGGTGAATTTGTGGTATTTTTCTAAAGAACTTCAATTTTTTATGAATAGTGAAACCACTGAGTTATAGTTAAACAAACTGATTTTTTCATTTAAATGAATGTTTAATGCTTATGTGTATTGAAAATAAAAAATATGACATACATGGTTTTCATTAGTTAGTAAAATGTGGTTCAATGAGATTAAAATATTTTTTGGTGAATAATAACTTTTCAGTTTTGTTAACTGCGATTAGAGGTAATTAGTGTAATTTTAGATAAAAATGATATTATAAAAATATAAAAATATCATGACACATGTCCTAACCTTATTGGATAGGTCATGAAATACCAATACAATCCATGGGTCAATTTTTGGGACCCCATGGAGACACATGGGAAAGATAACGACATTAATACCTTTTATTTAATGTAAACATGAAAATATAACAAACTTGTATTGTTTTACTAAAAAAATGATTACATGAGGTAATGCAAGTTATATTTTTGACTATAAATATTCATTAGAAATACTAAAATATTTCCTAAATCATGGAAATTTTTTGATAATTTTTAGTCATCAAAAAAATAAAATTATTTATGACAAAATGATTATCCAGTCTTTATGTCATTAATGAATGATTTAAATAAATAAGAAGATAATATGTAAAATAATATCCAAAACATGTCAAATTATTACTGTATGATATTATTTCTATCATGTACCATGTTATCGTCGACTTTAATGATTTTTGGAGCTTTATAAATCGAATTTCATTTTATAATAAAATAATAGTTTCAAGATTTCCAAAAGATCCCCTCCTTTCCATTATAAAAAGACCCCACTTCCTACACATCTCTCAAACTTCTAAAACCCTTTGTTTCATCCATAATCTCCTCAAATAAGCTCCAAATATCACTCTCTTCATCCTAGAATCCTCAACAAAGGCAGAAATATCTTCAATAAACCCTTTTGGTTCAAACGAAGAAGAGTTACGTAATATAAAGGTCATGTCTTCACTTGTGTTCTTTTGTTTTTTTTACTTCTCCAACCACCTAAACTATTTTTATTCCTTTATTTGCTAAAAAATTCATTATATTAAATATACTAGAATGTTTTTATGAAAAGGATTCGAGCTACACTTATACACACCTTAATCTAATGGTTAAATAATATACTGTTTCTGTGGATGGCGAATTACTTCCTCACGAAAAAATGATTGTTCAATATTCTATTATCCCCTTTCATGGTGGACATTAAGATGTAACTATATTTATATATGATATATAATATTTTTATGTTTTCTTTAAGATTCTGTATTTTTCATTTATGTCATACCATTATTGTTTCCATTATGGGTAAACGCGATATCTTTATTTTTGGAAGTGCGGACTATCGCCCCCTCAAAGTTATTTGATTCGTTAATGCCATATGAGGGACGTGTAAAGGATGGAGTTAATAATATTATATATTATATTATACTGGAATTATAATTTACCTTTATAAAATTATGTTTTCAATCCATTAAATATGATATATAAATGAATTTATTGTTCAATCGTACGTACGGCTTACCGTCTCCATGAACGGTGCGTTCCATTTATTACCTATAAATGTTATGTAATATTATAAATTCATGTATATATGGGATATATATGATATATATGATATCTACATCATGAATATAATTCTCGATATAATGGATATTTTTCCTCATGAACAACTTGTAATTTTAAGGAGTTTATTTTTGAATCATGTACCAATGATCGACAAAACAACCATTATTAAACTAAATAATTACAAAGTGATCATAACATGGTAATAAGTGATATAAAAGGAATAATGAACTTGAAAAAGGTTATTAAAAAACTATAAATTAACTCAAGATTATTATCCAGGAGATTAAAGAACGACCGAGTCAAGTCGGACACAAGGTAAGGGATTCTACCTCTCTATTTCTTTTTAAGTACTCTATTTTATGTCATTCCTTTTAATCTAATATTTCTTATGATTCAGTTTGTTTTAATATATTCCTCATACTGTAATTTTTATGATCATATTATTAGAGACCTTATTTGATCTCATAAATCTATTTTTGGATGTTTTAAGTGGCATCCTTAGGCTTCCGAGTTATCATAAGGGATTTTTCATCTCACTTTAATTCCAGTGAGATTATGCTACATTTGCCACCATTTCCATTGAGTGGTGTATGTACTAACCATTATTATAATTTTTGTGTAATATAATTTTGTTTATGGGTATTTAAAATAATTTTGTATAGTCCTTCATTCATGGGGTGTATGTTTTGAATGTTACCCAAGTCAGTAAGGGTACCTTTAACCCGCCTCTTTTTAAATGAATTCTTTTGTTATGACTTTTAATTCAAATATTATTATGCTGGTATATGTTCTTATATATCTTTATTGATGTAAATTTTATTTCCATGTTATGGGAAACCATTTTCTCTATCATCAACCAACTTTATGAATTTTAAAATGATGCCTTTAGGCTGTCGAATTTTTACAGGGGAACTTCTTAACCAAATTTCAATTCTTTTGGTAAACCTCTATTTCTTGATTATGTCACACAATGAATATGTACGGATTACCTCTGAATGTTTTATAGTTAATATCATCCTATATTATGTGTATTTATATTTTTTACACATAATTATGTAATTTATTTATCGTTAATCTAAGGATATCGTCTTTGTAAGAGACATTGTCTCGAACTACATTCATTGAGGCATATTTTGTTTTATACACAACATTCATTTATATGGTGTATAAACCCCTTTTGAATTTTAGATTTATTCAAAAGAAATATTTTTATTCAAAGCATTTTACTAAATAACAAAATAAATTTTTTTGTCTTACGTATGTGGCAACAATGACTTCTCCGCCACCGTTACCATTATTTGAGTTTCAGCTTCCTCTACAAGCCAGAGCATTTTTTTAAATGAAAAATAAATACCACATTTTACATTCCTTTTATTTTGTTATTGAAAATGTTTTTTGATAACATTTTGATTAGATCAATGTGGTGTATTGATATCTTGTGATTGAAATGTGGAATTTTGTATTTCCATTGAGAATGTTTTATATGATACGATTATGTTATGGTTCTTGGGAATTGTTTATGTAGATGGGTGGTTACATGATAAACTAATGGCGGGTGAGCCCAATATAGCTCTCTAATGCATTGGGTAACGTGACAGAGGTATACATGAAAGTTTCTCCTAAGAGATTTAGGTAATATACTGTGATGGGTATTCCAAACGTAACCATGAAGGTTACTCCCTACATAAGAATGTTATGAATGCGTCAATTTACCATTATTTCTTATGATTTATATGAGTTATTCACAAATCTTATGATTTCATGATATATGTTAATGTTCTTATGTTTTATGATTAATGTATGGTTTCATTGAATCTTATGTATATATGAACTAATGTTTCATTCCGTATTTTTATATCCTTTACTAATCTTTTTATGCTCATCCCAAGTTTTTGATATGTTTTTCACAGGTCAAGGAAAAAGTACATGATGTGATGATAGTGTCAAAGAAGTGTTAAGAATAAATCCATTTTTTGTTTAAAATATGTTTCCTTTAATGAGAAGAGTGAATATTGTCTTTGATGTAACAACCTTGTTTACAAATGGAATGTAATGCATGATATATGATCTAATTCTCTAAAACTCCAAACCTGAAAAGATCTTCAATGTGAATTCCTGAAATAACTCAAGATTAAGTAATGTTTAAGGCTGGGTCCTTATAGTTAGCACCCGAAATGACGATAATACTCGGATATTATTAACAATGTAATGATAAAAGATCATATATGATATCATATAAAAGTATATGATTCTTGTATAATTTAGTAAGAATTATTTCACCATTTTACAAGAGATTAACATACCATTGACCAGGAAAAGTACAAGGTAAGGGGTTTACATCCCACTCCATATCCTCGTGTGATTCATGATATATTTCCACTAGTACCTTTTGGGTGGTGTATGTACATACCATAATTTTATTCATTGAGTAATACACTTTTATTTATGTGTATATAAATATTAATTGTATGATACTTCTTTCATGGGGTTTATGTTTTGTATGTTTTCGAATTTGTAAGGGTTAATTTGAAATTCTCTTTATTATATGAGGTTTCTTTTACGTAAATATCTACTCGGACCTCTTTATTATCAAAATCAATGTTTATTAAAATGTATTCCAAAACATTTTTACAATTTAATAGACAATGGGTTGAGGTCATTTATACCCTTATTTAACCTTATATTTTTATTAATGGAATCTTTCTGTCTTTTTCCAAAAAATGTACTTTATAAACATTTTGACAAAATTATAGTAAAAATGTCTTTATTTAACTTATATGCAGGTGTGGCCATTTTCCACCGTTATAAAATTGTCGAAGCATCCCTTACAAGCTATAAGAATATTTTCAAATATAAATATTTTCATTTATAATTACGTAAACGTTAAATGATTTGAAAATACAATGATATATTTTTATAAATAAAAATTTTATTTCAATGTGTCAACATCTGTTAATAGATTTTAAACTTGTTTGAAGTTGATTTATTATGAAAAAAATATTTAATTTTGTATTTGATTTTTTTTGATATTTTTGATTGTGGACGTGTTATTTTTATACCATTTATTGTTTGTGGATAAAGAATCGACATTCCGTATGATATTTTTAATATGAGTGTTTCTATTATATTTCGACCATATATTATGAAGAATGTATCGAAAAATTATGTTTTGGGTTGGGGAATGGTAAAATTAGACCTCCATGTTGGGTTTCGGTTATAGCGGACCCTACGGGTTTCAGTCCGGTTTAAGAGGATCTTCAGGTTGGATTCTGGTTACAAAGGCACTCTGGGATGGAGTCTGGTTACAGTGGCGCTCTAGGATGGAGTCCGGTTACAGAGGATCTCCAGGTTTGGGACCCGTTATAGTAATCCCATAGATCTTGGCATGTGTCCTTAACATAGAAATTATAGTCTGGTACTATTCATTCACTCATTATGAAATTAGTTATTACAAGATATTATTAGACAAGTAGAATATCTATGTTCATGTTTATATGGTAATGTTTAATTTATTTTTACAATATAATGTTCATCTTTATGTTTAAAAGGCATTTAATTTTATTACACATCTTTCCTTATAATTTTATAGCATCTACTAAATTATTTACCCTTACTGGGCATCTGAACACACCCCTTATTTTTTATTTTCCTAGGATCCCAAGAAGTGTTTTATGTTTGATATGTTGTATTAAGATCAGGGAATAATGGAATTCTCAATGGATTATCTGTTTGTGTTGTATATTAAAATTATTAATGTAACATTCAAGTATGTAATCTATTTTTCAAGAATTCTAAACTGATCGGACTTTCTGAACATGATTCCTCGTAAACATGCCAATTTTATGTAATATTTCACCGACTCTCGGTAACTGGGGTCGGGGAATTACAGATGCTATCAGTGGAATTTTTTTAAAAACATGGAAACTAGATTTAGATAAACTATGATGGAGAACATAGATCTAAGATATACATTGAGGATATTTATAGAATAACTTCATAGAATTTTGGTATTATATAGAGTGTGTGAGTTTTTCCAAGCAATACATCCCTGTTTGGATACTAGCAGGTAGAGGTGGCTCTGACACAGATCTACCTAGGAGTAAGACCCAGAAAAACCGCTTTGAGCTAGACTCGAATGGGAACCGGTGCACAACAACGGCCCGTGATGCACTCTTGGTTATGACACAGTCAGGGGATTTTCTTAGGAAAATTCTCATTTTATTTACAAACCATTATGAAGGGTTTATGAGTATGTACATTCTCAATGAAAACATTTTTATTATTATTGATTATATCTATAAATTGTTCAATTTACGTTAGGTATTTTAAATGTTTCGAATTATTCATTGCAATTCATAAACTGACCTAGTGTATGCCATTGTATATAAATGGCGCCCAGTAGAAGGAATTTGAACTCCAGCAATACGTATGATCCAAAGAGTAAAAAGGTTCATATGTTTCATGGTATTAAGGAAACATTCAGAAAGAAAAGATTCCTCGATGTATTCTCAACATATGAAGAAATAATATCATGTGTTAAAAAGATAAGTAATGTATTATATGAGTCCTATGGCTTTGAAGGGAAGCAAGAGAAGAAAATAATGGAAGAGAGAAATATGGGTAAATGGAAGAAGGAAAAAGACGATTTTCCAATATCTGATAACAATGGAATGAATCAACATGGTAAATACTTGATTGGAATGGGAGTTTGTTATAAGTGTGGAGAAAAAGGACACCATGTACGTGATCGGAAGGGTAAAAATTAGTTTAAAATGTATGATACTTAATCATCAAGGAGTTGGGATACAACACGAAGCAATGTCTAAATCATCAGAGTATACCCCAAATGCTACTATTGGATAATAATAATGTTATGGTACTACTGAAGATGAAGAGGAATGATTGGATTTCATATGTTGTTATTAAAGTATTGTGTCATTTGCGTATTGTATGAAGAATGTACATGTTATTAGAATTATAGATTATATAAGGATTGTGCTACAGTATTATTTCATTAAGAACATGACATTGTGTGGAACCAAATAATGTGACTCAATAGCAGGTTTAATTTTTTGGTAATATATTGCTGAGTGAAAGATAACCAATAATATGGTTCTGATACCGTGGTAGTGAGTTTTTGAATAATACTTGATTGATTTGGATAAATTATATATTATATTATTAACTACATTGAAACTGGTTAATTATATGTATATTCTGCCATTGTAGGAGTTTACAAAATTTTTGGATTGAAGGAGTATATCCAATATTCAATATGGAATAAGGGAGGATAAATGTAATCAATAAAGTTTTATGATAATTAATGATGTAGCTGTTTTTTAAAGAATACATGATGATGGTGTTCATATGTTATTATCTGGAGAAAATGATCTTCATTGTGTTCACCATCCTTATAAATTTTGGACTGTGAGTTAGGAAAGAATTATTTTGGATAATTCTAGATTGAAATTATTTTTGGATTACCATAAAAAGGATAACTTGGAAGTCGGGTGGCAACCCGTCCCGTCCGAAAACATCGCGAGACTTCAACTCGCAAACGAATGATGACAAGGGAGTATCACCTACCACTGAATCACTTGATTTTCTATAGTGAATAATGTTGTTTTTCGTAAAAGTTATGGTAAATTAATTATAAAATCATTTTTTAGAACCCTATATGATTAAGATAAAATTGAATTTTTTTAAATTATTTTGGGGTGAAATCTAAGTTTGTCATAAGAATTAGTTGAAGGATAAAACTTGACTTTTCAATTTTGTATATATATATATATTTATTTTTTCTCACTCTTATTCAATGGGTAAAATAATTCATAAACAATATCGAATGGATCTTAAATCAAAAAATGTGTTATCCTAATACATTATGTTTTCTTGAACTGATGGTATTTTTAATCATCATTGATTGATAGATTTGAGGCCCTCAATTTTACACTTGTTTTTTAATAATGACCTCAACAACTATTTATAAATATTTACATTTTTTCTCCAATTATGTGTCTCTAATTTCAACAAATTCTCTCCTAATCATAATCATAATTTTGTGGTGACCCTTTCAGTTTTTTCCCTCTTATTAAGACAAAATTTTATTAACCCATTTTCCAATGTGGGTTTTCCCAAAAAGGTATTTTCAATATTCATATTTTTATTTTCAATGATCAATTTAAAATTTTGAGGAAGAAATTTAATGAATTATGGAAGAATGTATCATCCCAAGATTTCATAATACATTGTTTCTTCAATGTAATTCATTAACTTTCACTACATGCATCATCGAGTTCAAGCGCACCACGACATACCAAACTAGACGTTCAAAAGTGGTTATAAATAGTATTAATTGAATTTTAAATTTTATATAATCCTTATAATTTAGGCATCCATAATATGAGTTTTTAGACATAATGTATGAAAAAATTCATTTTTTCATATAAATAAAGTATTTTTAAAAAAAATTCAATTTTACTACCTTTTAATGGAGAAAATTTATTATATACAATATTTAAAACTATTATATTTTAAATATGAAAAAATAAACTTCTTCATTAGAATTGGGACATAAAATTTTATTTGGATATATTTTGGGTAATTTTCTGATAACTTTCATATTTAAATAAATAGAGAGAATTGCTAAATTTAAAATAAAAACATCTTTTAAAATATATATAATTAATATTGATATATAATTAATTTGAATGGTTTAGAAATATAATTAGATTATATTTTTATCACTTAATAAAATTTAGTTCATTATATGTAATTTCACATTTAAATGTGGTATAAACAACAGTTAATCTTTGGATAGTTATAATTTCATAAAAAAAAATCTTTTTGTTTTGACCACATAAATTAATGTAAATTAATTTCTCCCACTTCTGAGTTTTGAATTTGAAAAAATGGATCCCTTATTTTTAATCATGAGTTATAAATTGTCTAAATTTGTATTTTTTATTTTTAGACATTTGGAATATTTACTTTAATAAATATATTATTTATCGTTGTTTAAGGGTTAAATCTAGTAAATATGGTTACAAATTAATATTATTATAATATATAATTACCATAACACATGTCTTAACCCTGTTTCATGATATTTTCTGACCTTGGGAATCTTTGGAATGATTTTGGGACCCCATAGAGGCACTTGGGAGTGACAATGACTTTTTATATTAAATAATCTAATGTAAAGACAAAAATACCAAAAGAAAATATCTTTTAATAAAAAAAATTATATGAGGTTATATAAGTTATATACTCTGATATAAATATTCATTATAAAGAGAATGTTATTTACTACCACAAGATATTTTATTTTTATTTTTAGACATAAAATTAATATATTTATATATCACACAATAATGATGTAGTATTTTATTTATTAATGAAACATTGAAAACAATGATATTATAAATACTAAAATAAATATTACTTTAATGTTATTATTCAATTAAAAAAATTTATCGTTTACCATGACATGTTATATGTTATAAATGAATTTATTTCCAAGTAATAATGTTGTGATAATTTCTTCAAAAATAAATAATTAAATAATCTCAGAAAAGACCTAAATGAGTTTTTTTAAAATTCAATATTATTAGTTGCTATAATAATCCTAAAAATCAACAGATCATTCAAAAGAATTATATAATGATAGGTGTATCAATAATAAACCACTTGGTGTTCTCTTGGAATTATATACTAAGTTTATTAACCATATAATATAAAAATACAAAGAGGATTGTTAAATGTCAAACTATTTAACTAAGAATTAAATATAAAAGATAAGGAAAATATAGTGACACAAACCTATCTAAAACCTATTGGTTGAGTGGTTTTAGACCCATACCCACCTTATAATTTAAATAATTCATTTTCTATCCATTAGGAAATGGAAATTATTTTATTATAAAATAATATTTATAGCTTTTCCTAAGTTTCTTATCACCCCTCTTCTAAAAGGGTACTCCCCTTCTCTCTAATTCACACCTTCAAAGCCAATTTTCCTGGACAAACCCTTCCCAAATACCCTCTCAAATGTCCTTCCTTCATCTTAGAGGACTTACTTTAGTCAGAAACCCATGTTGTGGATCCATTTTGATCATATGAAATGTATGAACCCGGAATGAGGTAAATATTTCATCACCTATTTCATGTTCCTTTATTCTTCCACATCCTCTTTCTTTGTTATTTCAATTATAAAACAATAACATCTGTATATTCTATATACTATGATAATATTATAAATATGGTACAACCATATTCATTATTCTATAAATCCTTTCAATGACATGTCTCCATATGTTCGTAAGTACAACTTACCATCTCCACGTTGTGGTTTAATTGTTATTCAATACAATATTATTTGGATGTGTAAATAATTATGGGTAACTAATTTAAATAATAAATATAACATGATAATGTTTTTGTATATATGATATAATGAACAATAATATATTATTTTAATATCAAAAGAATGTTATTTTCACTCGTGTGAATGTACAGATTACCGTCTCCACGAACGAGATCAGATTCATTCCCCATCGTATCATTCAAGAATAATTTTCATTTGATGATTAATGATAATTTTTAAATACTTAATATCATTATGAGTATTAATAACATACATCCTATCCATATCAAACATTACTTATCTATCAAAGCATACAAAAGAAAATGAATCAGTTAACATGAGAAATGATGATAATACTAAGATATTATTAACAAATCAATGTTAAAAGATTATATATGATATCATATTAATGTATATTATTCTTCTATAATTTAATAACAATTTTTTCACCATTATACAGGAGGATAAACAACTCTCAACCAAGGAAAAGTATAAGTTAAGGTGATTTTATCACACTCCTTAGTCCAGTGAGATTCATGTTATATTACCACTATTACCATTTCTGTGGTGTATGTACTTCCCATAATTGTATTCTTTGAGTAATTAAATATAATTTATGTCTATTTACATATTCATTTTCTGATACTTCTTTCATAGGGTGTATGATTGGTATGTTACCAAACTGGTAAGGGTTAATTTCCCAATTTCTTTATTTTCTGAGGTTTCTTTTACATAAGCATCTAGTGGGACCACTTTATCATCCACATCCATGTTTCATAGAATGTATTTAAAAATAATTTAACTATTTACTAGAAAAAGTGGTAAAGTTATTTATAACATTATTTGACCTTATTTTTTTAATGTAATCTTTTTGTCGTTTTACAAACAATTTACTTTGTAACCTTTTTGACAAAATTACGGTAAAAATGATTTTTTAACATACACATCGGGTGCCGCAAATTTTCACCATTATAAAATATTTGAAGCATCCATAACAAGATATAAGAATTTTTTCAAATATAAATGTTTTCATTTATAATTACATGACCTTTAAATGATTTCAAAATAGAATGAGATATTTCTCTAAAAAGGTTTTGATTTCATCTATGTCAACATACATTAATGGATTTTAAACTACGTTGAATTTGATTTATTATTATAAAAATCTTCCATAATGTATTGAATGTTTTTTTGATATGTTTACAGTTGATATGTAATATTTATACCATTCATTGTTTATGGATAATGTATTCACATTTCGTATGCTATTTTTAATATCAGTGTTTATATTTTATTTCAAAATTTTCTTATGAAGAATATATTGGAATAGTATTTTTTGGGTTGGGGACCAGTGAATGTAAGCCTTCCAGGTTGGGTTCCAGTTACAACAAACCCATTGGGTTGGAGTCCGGTTACAGAGGCTCTACGGGTTGGATTCCGGTTACAGAGGCTCTCCGGGATGGAGTCCAGTTATTGTGACTCTCTGGGATGGAGTCAGTTTAACGAGGCTCTCCAGGATGGAGTCCGATAATAGAGGCTCTATGTGTTTGAGTCATGTTATAGTTAGCCAATATGTATTTGCACGAGGCATTGATAGAGAAATTAAAGTCATGTATTATACATTCCCTCATTAAAAAATTAGTTATTACAAGTCATTATTCGACAAGTAGAATATTCACGTGCATGTCTATAAGGTAATGTTTGATTAATTATTTCCATATTATGTTCTACTTTATGTTCAAAAGGATACTGTTTTAATTACACATCATCCCTTAAAATTTTATAGCTTCTGCAAAATTATTTACCCTTACTGAGCATCTGAGCTCACCCCTTTCTTATATTTTATTTTCTCAAGATCCAAATAAGTTGATTATGTTTGAGATTCAGGGTTTATATAAGAGAACTATAGAATTACTAAATGATTAGTTTTTCAGGGTTTATGTCAGAATTTGTAATTTAACATTCATGAATATAATCTATTTTCCATGACTACAAATATGGTTGGTCTTTCAGGATTTTATTCCATGTAGACATGCCAATGTTATTTAATAATGTACAGACTCTGGGTAATTGGGGTCGGGGCATTATAAAAACCACCACCTCCATGTAAAGAATGTAATCAATTAGTTTTTGGGATCCACCACATCCCGCATAACGTATATCATATGTCTAGTATTATACCTCATGAAATTACAACCCACACACCGAGTAAGGATCATCAAGAAATCACAACCTATACATGTTACACCTACAATAGTCCATAGGAAACTATATCAATAATATATGTGTGTGAATAACTAGAATCCATTACTTCCTTCTATACATAGTTATGGGGAAAACTAACTAGAGTGCCTACCAGCACAAGTAACTACAAAGAGAAGAGTGTGTGGTGGAATTGGGTATTCATCCATTCATCCTCCCACCAAAAATGTTGGGGAAAACACCCCCAGGGCTCGGAATCCCTAGGGTGTCAGTTTCCTTTACTGATAGGTTGGATTAGATGATAGAAATAAAGTACATGATATACTATATCTCACAACCACACTATGTTCTTAACATAACGTTAGACTCAAATGCAGTTAATGTCTCTCAGACTCTAGGCTGCTACTTCTAATACTAGTTATCCTATAAACACACAACCATTTAAATATCATTAACAGATTAATCAGTTCCCTTTTTGTTGCTTCACTTTATGATAATCAGTTCTTTAATCATTAATTATCCAATGACAATGTAACATTAAATTTCATTAGCATCACAACCAATGCACAATGATCCTTCAAATCACAACCTCATCATTACTTCCCAGAAAGCTCCAACCCCATGGGTTAACATTATTTATTCAATTAGACATTACAGAATTACATTCCCACAATCATATGTATTCAAGAAAAACATTCTATTCCATTAAAGGCAAGGAGGATCAACATGGTTAGTAGATGTACAACCCGTCGAGTCGGTGTCGTCTACAGTAAGAGCGTAGACCCATCCTCCATTGAGAAGCTAAACATGGAAAGAAATTGGTATACCCCATGTGTCTTCTCCTATTTCAGAAGAAGGTTAAGCAATACCATCTACCTTATGAAATGGAGAAAAGTAAAACAGATAACTAATCAAGGAAACAACAAGCATCCAAACATTAATATCCAACTTGTTCCATCATCCATGGTGTCCTTGCCTACACACGCATGCATGCACTGAAGCATCTCACCACTCTAGGAGTCAAATACTACCAAAACCAATAGGCCTCCCTACCCCAAAATATCACAAATGGAATCTAGTCTCACATAACAACATATGAAACATGAAAAAAAACATCACATTAATTGTCTCTTTGCCTTTAAACATTCAAGAATGGTACTCATAACCCTAAAAGGAATTATCATTTATCAAACCACCAGTTTAGTGATACATAATGGAATAACTGATTTATTATTCGAAGGTTCCAACATTGGGAAACCTAAACAGTAATCTATCACAAATAATTAAACATTCTTACTGCACCATTTTGATTAACATCAAAATTACCACAAGAAGAACCAGACTCATTTTCATGCTTAATAATCATTCTCCAAAAAATTATCAATTAATTATAGTTTATGTTTCTTTACCATTTTCCACAAAGAACAAAAAAATAAATTAATCAATGAATATTATAAAGCATGCACAGATAACACACTCTCTAGAAAATCAGGAGACAATTAAATTCAATCAATATCAATTTATTTTTCGGTTCAGATATTTACTATGTAAATTGTATTATGATCTAGTGGGATAAAACATGCTAAATATAAATTTTAATATATATGAAAATAGAATCAATGATTCCACTACCTAAAAAAATTCTTGGCGTCCTTTATATGAGAATGATGTACACAAAAGTTCACAATCGCCTCCTATCGCGACAACTGCGTCCACTCGAGGATTCCACGGTACGACCACTCCAACTGAAACCCAAGAATACTCAAATAGAAGTGTGAAGATCACTTGCTCAAATATTTGAAGGAGAACAAGAGAAAATGAACCCTAAAATAAAGACGACAAAACATAACTTATTTTGAAGAATTATGGATACTCCTTAGTTTCACCGTAAGAGGTGGTGCACTTGCAGAAAAAAGAATGTTGAGGAAACCAATATGTGGGAAAAATATTGATGTCACAATTCCTATGGGAAGGATGAATAGTCTTGAGCATGTTTTACTAGAGAACAGGGAGAAAGAACAAGGGAAGAATATATATTATCCCTTTTGAATATTTAATGGAGGGACTATTTAAGATACGCTTGATTTCCCATTAAAAGTGGATCACATTATAGCATGCGGTATGACCATGTAAATTCATCTTAGGCATTATAAAAATAAATATAAAAGTTATGGGATTTGATTCAGCCTAAAATACCGTAAAACAAGGCCATAAATGCATTTTACATCAATGAAAATGTTAAATTGGCGAAACTAGAAAAAAATCTAAAAATTTGGCCACGAAAATATGAAACAGTTCAGGAAAAACTATTCATGAGCACTCTCACAATTTTTGACTCGTCTTTTCAAACACACCATTTCGGACTCACCGTTTCTTACTCACCATTTTTTGACTCAATGTGACACTGTTCATACAACTGTAAACACTATTCACAGAACTGGAAATTTGAAAAAATGTTGGGGATCAGTCACCTTGACCTCCCATAACACCTCAAACATGAGATTTTAGCCAAGTAATGGGTTAGAGAGGTCTGAACCATTATACTTAATATTTTGATGAACATTTAAAATAATAAATTTTAAATGAAATAAAATTTTTATTCCAAATAATTTATAGTGTTAAAATAAATATATGAGTGGTTTTAATGTATAATTATATTATATTATTTACATTTGATATCATTTAGTTCATTGGATGTAATTTCACATTAAAATTGGACATAAACACATGTCAATCTTTTGATAGTTTTTACTTCTTAAAAACCATCTTTTTTGTATTGACAATGGGATTCAACTATAAATTAATTACTGAATTGTATGTTACTTGAATTTATAAAAATGGATTCCATATTGGTAATTGGAGGGAAATGTTTTCGTAAATTGGTTCTTTTTTGTAAATTATGTATTCTATCCTTAGTAATAATTTTTATCTACCATGGTTAGAGTGTAAATCAAATAAATAAGGGGAAATATAATATTATAATAATATAAAACTTCCCTACCACAAGCCCCATTCCAATTATATGAAATATATTTGACCATGATAATTTTTAGGCTGAACATTTGGCATATGAGGACCACTTGGGTGTGATAATGACATGTTATAAGAAATAATTTAAAATAAAGATAATTATAACATAATCATTTATCTTTAACTAAGACATTTTCATATAATGTAATATAACATATCTCTATATATATAAATTTTCATTAGAAATATAAAAATATTTTCTATATCTTGTTATTTTATTTTTAAATTTTAGACATTATATAATTGAATTTATTTATAAAACAATAATAATGCATTATTTTCCTTATTAGTGAAATAATTAAAAAGATGATAATATAAATCTTAAAATATATTTCTTTCGACGGTTTTTATGGAATACACTAATTTTTTGGATGAAATTGACAAGTGAGGTATTAGTTAAATCCTTTGGTATGAAGTAATCAAGTTGTTATGACATTTAAAAAAATCAATTACAAAATAGTTTTAAAATTTTAATAAATGAGATATTAAAAAAAATAAAATTTTATTAAATGATATAAATATAAATGTAATCTATATTTCGGCCAAATAACTTTTATAGAGTAAAAAATGATTTAAAAAATCCACTATAGGTTCTCCATGAATTTTATTGTAATGATATTAACCATGTAGTACAAAAATACATGAGGACATGGTAAGAGACAACTTATTTAACAAAGATCCAAATTTGAAAGATAACGTTAATTTTATGTCATAAATATCACTTAAAGTTATTATTTTAGACTATTTTGACCCATTTTCAACATATCCATGAAATTAATAAATTTTTATATATTAGAATATGAAAATAATTTTATAATAAATAAAATCTCAAGCAATTCCTAATGTGCTCCTCTACTCTCTTATAAAAGGGAACCTCCCTTTAAAATTATTTAACATGTCCAAAGCCATTGGGCTCCACCAACCCCTAACCTGGTGAAAATATGTTGCACAAAATTCCAACTTATGATTTCTTTTCTGAAAATCAAAAGGAGACACCTGAAGAAGAGTTAATTGTTTTATCCCTTCTTTCAAAGAAAATATCTTCTTCTACCTGATCTTATAATGTTAACATGATTCTAAAATAATAAATCTAGCATATAATATATTCTTATATTTTTTAAATATTATGGGACAAACATATTCATCTTTTACCCATCCTGTGAACAACAATACCACCATGCATCCGTACGTACGGCTTACCTTCTCCACAACATGGTGTAAATTTTTTCATGTACACTTTATTTATATGGGTATAATGATGAATATAATGATTTTAAATAATAAATATAACTTTATATTTCTTATTAAAAATACATATTACTTCAAATTAATTACCATTTTATCATTAATGAAATGATACTATTTCTCGTGTGTACGTTCCTCCTACCATCTCCACGATGCGTTGAGATTCATTATCCACATTAACCATCCAAGAATTAATACAAAAAATTATTCATAATTATGAAATATATAAAAATATGAGTAAAATTGAATTATATATAAATATATATATATACATATATTTCTGTGACTTACTTCAATTTAGTACGGTAAATAAATGTAAAAAACATTCATTCATACGAAAAACCTACAGTCTCCAGGAATATTGTATTTCATTGTATATATATATATATCAATTATATATATTTATATTTCTAATATAAAAATTATATATATGTATAATTATACATTATTGTTGTATTGAAATCATGATTAAAGTAAAATGATCAATAATAACAAGTCAATACATGTACGATAAACAATTGTGATAATACATAAAATGTCACATTAAATTGAAATTGTTTGCAAATGGTTAATATAAATAATTAAAATAATAATATAAGAGATCACAAATAATATAATTATTTTTATATAATTTAACAATATGTTTGAAAAATTATACAATATTTTAAGAGTCATACAAAGTTTATCATACATAAGTTAGTGGTTAATTCTTCAATTTAATTTTTATCCGAGATTTTTGATGTGTAAGTACCTACTCGGACATCATTAATGTCCATGAACATGTTTTCAAAAAAAACAAAAGGAAAATTTTATGGTTTTATGGAAGAGAATATTTTACTATATCATCATTTGAAATGTTTTAATGATTAATTTTTGTAAATCAATTTAATTAATTACCATGATTTCCAAATGATTTAAGGATTTATTTATAAAGAAATTATTGTTTTAAAATGTAAATTCAATTAAAATTTTAAAATTGGTACAAGAATCTTTTGTTAAAAATATATATTCTAAATTACTTTTTTTAAAAAATATTTGACTTATAAATGATTTCATGTAAAAGTGATATTTCTATAAAAGAGTTTTACTGATCATTTTCAACTATTTTAGCATCCTTTAATGTATATCACTCTTGATTGGGTTTCCATTATTATAATATAATATTAAATAATATATTCAATGAGTTATGAAATGTTTTACTAAACATTTTCTATTCTTATATAATTCATGGTTAATGGATAATTAATAGACAATTTTTATACTAGTATTAATATGTAGGTTTATGTTATGTTTCACCCTTTTTATATCATGACTGTGATGCACATAGTAAGTGACGGGTGAGGTCTGCAAAATCCCCTCGATGAATCATTTAGTCTTATGAGACAATCTAGTGTCTTGTCACAAGGATGTGACATAATATATGTGAATGGACTTGGAACAGGGCCATTACATAGTAGTTTTTATGTATGGCATTATGCATTCCCTCATTATGAAATTCATTATTACATGTAATTATTAGACTAGTTGAATCTCCTTGCGAATGTTTATACTGTTTAGTATTTTTTTTCATAATATGTTCAATTATATTGTTTAAAATGATGATGTTGTTATTAATCATCTTTATAAAAATGATTATAGCAACTTTTGAATTTTTCACCCTTATTGAGCATCAGACCTCACCGCGTATTATGTTTTATTTTCTTAGGATTCCAAGACGTATATTATGATTGATATAAAGTGATAAGATAGGGGAATTATAGAGTAATGAAAGGATAATTTTTTTTGTGTTTTATGATTGAAATTGTAAGGTGATTTTCATGCTTTTAATATATTTTCAACGACCGATAATCTGATCAAGAAATCGAGGTTTGATTCCTTGTAATCATGCTAATGTATTAGAATAATGCATGAGTTCAAGGATTCATGGGTAGCAGTGTCACATTTTAATAAATAAATTAATGTATAATTATACTATAGTTTTATTTTTTCTATTATTTATTAAATATTTTATGGTATTTTTAATTGTATAATATAAAATAATGTCACATAGAAACCTTTATTGAAGTGAGACGTAATCCATCAAAGGAGATAATTTTTTTCAGAATGGGGCCTGAATAATATTTCTATAAACTATTAGTGGGTGTGAGTTGATATTTGGGATTATAAGAGTTCATGAAGTCATAATGAAACATTATGAGATATGATTTATTTATAAAAATATAGGAGGGGTGTCTTTTAATGAAATGTTGAATGATTAGTTATTTTGGATTAATATAAATAATATTGTTGATTATTTTATGTATTAATAGTTCGTGATTATAAATAAATATTGATTATTTTTAAATACCACCAAATCGAAAGAAATCTCTGATATATTCAATTTAAATAAATAATCAAAAAAATTATTTTTATTAAAAAAATAAACGGTTTTCATTGATAATTGAATTACAGGTTTATAAATACAATATATTATTTTCAAATATGTTATTTTATTTATATTAAAAATTATACATCATTAAAAAACATTTATTAATCAGAAATTCATTATAAGTTATAAGGATGTAATAAAACATACTATATACATGAAAACACTTTTCTATTATTCAACTCTAATTCAATGAATACAAAAAATTGAAAACCACAAAAAATATAATTTTAGAAGGAAGATTAAAAATTTTAAATAATTTTTTAAAAACAATAATCTAAATATTATAAATTTATCATTTAAATAAAATCATATAATACATAGATTAAAAAATTTATTTTTTATAAAAACTATTTTATTCATATATCGATGATTATATTTATATTTTTAACATTGATTAATTATTATATATTTGATTATAAATTATTTATACATCACAAACATAAGATAAATATATATTACATATATTTTAATGTTTATATATTTATTAGAAATCGTATCGATCAATTTTATAAGGGTATATATACAAACATATACATGATAAATTATATTCACAATTATTACATGATTTTCGTATTTTATTTATTACTATTTTAGGGGAATACATAACAAAAACCAACAAACACACCAAGGCACTCTAAGGCTCAATAATTATTCATCCCAATATGGATTACTAATCACTCACAAGTTTTATTTCATTATATTTTTTTATGAATGAAATGACATGTTTCCTGAAAATCATTAAATTTTCATAATAGACCATTGATATAAAATATGGATAGCTTGGACTCCCCCCCCCCCACCAACATATGTATTTTCATTGACACTTGTCTATAAATTCAACAACTTGTTGATCAAATCATCTTATATTGGCCAGTGTTCCCTACCTCCAAACTCATATACTCCATGTAGTCCTATTGTCATTCTTTCTATTTGACTACTAGAATACTACCATAACCTAGTGACCAACATGGGAAGACAATGTTTTTATTCATTTTTCAAAAAAAAAAATGGGTAACATCAAAAAATACGAAAACATTATATCAAAAGTGGAAGGACCCATGTAGGCTTTCAGTTAATTAGAATGGTTTTTGAGGCTCTACCACCTTTCACAAATAAATAAAAATATGTATACATATCCATAAATTTATAAATATATAGTTTTTTATATTATTATTATATATATATATTGTTTATTTTTTTAAAAAAATTATTTGATTAATAATTGAATTTTAACAGTTTATGTTTTAATGAAATAAATTTTCTGAAATATATATTAACTATTATTAATAATATTTTTTATTTTGTTTATTTTCACTTATGATTTATTTTGAATTTTTGTCACACATGATTCATTACATACTAATAAAAATAATGTATTCATTTTGGTTCCAATGTATCTTGTAAGAAACAACTTATATAGGGTAAATTATATATTTTGTTTTATTAAATACTTCCTTAATTCATTATTAAAAAAATATAATACTATTAATAATTATAAATATATACATTATAAACATATATATATATTGTTTTTATATACATAATGTAATTTTTCAAATCAATCTATCAATTATTGTATTTAAATGAATCTCACTAGGGGGATATTTGGGAATAAAATAATTACTATTCAAGAAAACCTAATTTTATTAATATAATATTTATTTATCATATTAATACATTTCATAGAGTAAATAATTTTTTTCAAGTAATGTGGTACAATGTAACATTTTACTTGAATAAAGGACACATAATCTTTGGATTTTTTATAAATACAGCATTTCTATAGGAATCAATGTGACATTAGCTCGACATATTTTATTCTATTCATGACTATTAAAAAGTTATATTATGCATATTTGGATTTTTAAATTCAGCCTATTCTATAAAATAAGAATATAATAGTAAATGATGTAGATCTAGTAGAATGTATTGATTTTAGTGTGGTTCAGTAAATAGGTTTAGTTTGAATCAATGATGTTCCAACATCATTAATATTTTGTTGAAATGTAATTATAATAAAAAATATATTGGGTATTTAAAACATTACAATCGTAATTATAATAATTTTTATATTCCTTTATTTTTAAATTTTTTATTATATGTTTGAAATTATTTTTATATTCTACTATTTTTTGGATACTGATTATTTTTTAGGTTTTATTGATTTTTTTCTATAGTTATTATTTTATATGAATTTGGTGTTACTTAAATAAAATTTTATGTGGTTTGTTATGTTTCAAGTATAGTACATTGAAAACTTATTAAATATAATATGTTACTAAAATCTAAAAAAAAAATTAAAATAGTGGCTATATATGTTAAAATTGTTGATGGTAAAAAAAATTAATACATTTTAATAGATTGGAATCCTATAAATGAATGAGAATTGTAATATTACATGGTCCAGATCTATTCCACATGGTTGGGTGTTAATAGGCCTCCCATATAGAAATCATTGACCACAACGATAGGGTGGGGTATGATGACATGGAAGGGGATAATCCTCATGCATTAGAAACTCAACTATTTAATTATCTATGGGTGTCTATATAAGAGTATTCAACTGGTTTTCATAATATGAACCTCCTCATTCTCCCAAAATGGAATTATAAGGACCTACCATTATCACATGGGGCACTATAATTCATGTGATGGATATGACAGGACAACTGGAGGCATGGGAAATAATCGCTTAAAGAATAACATATAATTTTCATATAGATAAAACTGTGGATATCCTACCAATTCAGATGGATATAATGCCTCTTAATGCACATACCTTATCAGACGATCCAGAACATCAAGAGGGACGACCTTTGCCTATAGTACATCTATGGCCTGACATACAACATGATATAGTATACTCTTTTATCATCAGGGTTTCTCAGTATTAGTAGACACTATAGGTGATTCATGAGAAGGAACCTGCACTCCCCATGCATGAATATAGTATACATAAAGTGGTAGATATATGATACTATCAAGGACTGTAGGATAATCTTGCATCATCCCTTAAACAATAGTGTGGATTTATACTAGTATAGAAACCTCTTCCACCACATGATTAGAAATGATAATAATCTTCTATAATATAGTATATTGTAAAGAGGTTTAAATTGAATTGGAAGATAGTACAATAAACAAAATAATTCATACTTATTGAATTACCAAATCATCTATCCCTCTATCTTTCCATGTAAGATTGATTATAGACTTGAATCTAAACATGGATCAAAATTTACTCTCTCTAAAAGATGGAATCACATCGTGTGTAAAATGTGGATATGAAGTCATTCCCTTCTAAAACAGAGGTTGTAATACTGGATATATTTTTTGTGCATGTTGAATCCTTTTTCTCTATATGATTCAATGAAAAATGATCTTCAAATAGTATTAGTGGATATAGAATGCAATATATACAGCTAAAATGGCACATGATTCTATCAGGCCAGTGTCACTAATTAATATTAATGTGAATGGGTTCCACATAAAACATAGAATCAATAATTCTAGTTGTGATATATATAGTTAACTGATAGAATAAATCCCAATATGGTATCCATGAAATATGAAATTAAATATGATTTTCCCAAAAAAAATAATAAAAACAAAAAAAATACGAGTTTATGATATTTGTTAGTAAATGAAATTTTGAATATACAATCTTTTTCAGGTAAGATACTATCCAAAATGGGATGGTATGCACCCGAATTGTTTGCTGGAGGGATAATGAATTTCTTTTCACAACTACATCATTAAAATAAAACATGGAAATTAATACAAAAAATTTAAACCAATTACTTCATCTAGAAGTAGAGGCCAATATTGACCTTTTATCATACCCACATCCACATGTAGAATAATATAAAACATATATAAGAAATTTTTTAATAATAAACACAGATGATATAGAGGGGATATGCTCTTAGGCCCACATGTGAATAAGTATGATGAATCTTTTATGATCTGTGTGATATGAGGAATATGTTTTTCATAATGCTCTATTTTTTTGAGCCATGAATATAAACCCACAATTTATATAATAGATTAAAAAATTCATTAGTAAACCCAAATACATAATGTTCACTTGCATACATAAGAGATTAGTGTACTGTGTCTCTCCAATTATCAGTTACATATTTGAAAAAGCATGACACATGATATTCTGCTCTTCAGTTTCATCATGTAACTGAGAGAATTTCGTCTCAATACATATCATTGATATTGACCAACACTCTATTGATGGATAATCCATAAAACTCATGATTCATAGAAATATCTAAAAAACTCAGTCAAGTATACACAGGTGGGTCCAATTACTACATCCCATTATATAGGCAGACAGAGCAGTACTACCACATCCTAGTGGGTTATAGACATATCTCCCTTAGGTTGGTGGAATGTCGGTGTATCTTGTATCCATCATTATAGGATGTGCGAAATATTTTCATGATAAATGCATGTGAAATAAAACATAATAATGTTCTAGAATCCATCATGGTGCATGATTGGTATATTTGATGTTGGAGCGGCATGTGTTGTTAATGTTGTGATTACTGCACCATGATCCATCTAACAAAATAACCATCTATCATGATACACGAAACATGCATAAACTTTAATCTTAGTACTGTATTATCCTATAATGATATGTAATAATATAAAATATGTATAAAGATAAAAATGTAAATATAATTTTATGGTATGAATAATGTTTTTTCTTGTAGAATGTTGGAAAATATGTGTTCATTCACATTGTTTTATGAATTTTATATTCACTAAAAGAAAAGAGAATGCCTTGTTTTTATTGGAATATTATTTCTAAAGTGTGTTCAGAAATGTTTTTACCTAGTATGAGGAGTTTTGTAAGATATGTTTCAATATATTTGTATAAGTAATCATTTCTTATTGTCTATATGTTTATTGTAAAATTTTGTTCTTTTTAATTTATTTATTATTTCTCAAATGATGTTACATTCGATAATTATTTTGTCACATTATTTCTTTATGGTATATCTAGGTACAATTTCATTTATCTTTCATGTCACATAACATGTTCTTTTCATATTCATTAGAATGTTAATTTGAAATGGTTCTGTTTATTGGATAGTAACTGTATTTATAAATATCAGAAAATTCTAAAAATAATGTATCTTATATGAACACCATATAATTAAAAGTATTAAAATATATAATTGGATACAATACTTAATTATGCCTGATTGTGTGATCATATTTAAGAAATATTAGGGAATTATTTTTGGTTATGACATTCTTGATTACATGTTCTACATTTAAATATTTTTCCAATTTCTTGAGTCCATTCCAACTCATTTTTCATCCTTCTAGTCCCTAGTCTACTTATTTAATGACTAGTTAGGATGTTATATATAAATATATACATGTCGTTTGGCACTGGTAAATAACAAAACACACCAATTAGAATCTATTGTGCAGCATAACCGATAGAAATGGTGTCTATTCGGAACACCAAATCAACTCATGCTTCCTAGTATATGTCCATAGTGGAAAATTTTATGATGGAGTGTACATATAGAAACAATAATGCATTCATATTTCCACATATAAATTAAAATGCTTCAATTATATACACAAATTTTTCATCACAACTACATGTGATCATGGTTGAAGACTCTTGTACATTAAATCTAGAGTCATATCGGTAGAGACCCAAATCTTGACGTACATGGACATTACATTACTTCTGCGGAATACTTAGTACATAACAAAAATACACACACAAGGACCGTAATAGTTTAGTGTCTTTGGAAACTCGGAATATAATTTTTTAATCGTGGTGAAATATCATCGAAATCTCCCATAAAGATCTTCCTTTTTTACCTAAAACTTCTCTTTATATCCTAGGGAAAATAAAACATAAAAAAGGGTGAGCTCAAATTCTCAGTAAGGGTAATCAAAAGAAATATCAATCACATCGTATACACAAGCACATAACTTTTGGAAATCTTAACCTGCAAAAGAGATCATAATTTCATAACATGGGATAAATCATGGCAGTGAAATGTAATCACAATAATCATAACATAAAACATGAAACTATGTTTCATACACACATAATCATAGAGAATCATTTCTTGTTAGTCAAGACTCATTGCCAAGACAATCTTAGTGGACAAAGTCCCTTTCTGAACCGAGTCACCCTTATTTCAGTCCTGTTTCACTGAACCGGTATAACCTACCATTCCAGCCATGTCTATCTCTTGAGATATAAAATCATTACCCAATGCATTGGAGGGAGATATAGGTCCAACCCATATCATAATGATACCATTCTTATGTGTGCCACAAAATCATAAACCATACATCATTGCATAACCTATGTAATAAAAATGGGAATCTTAAACATCATGACATCATAAAACAATTCATATACGATAAAAGAATTCATAAAAATAATTCCATCACAACATAATCAAATCAATTTAATAATAGGGATAAAAACAGAACCCTTTATCATCTTACATGGAAAATAATTTTGATAAAACTCTTGAACTTCATTCTTGAGGAAAATATCCATTCTAATTCAAAAACACTTTTCCTTTCTTAACATGTCGTACAATTTTAATCTTAAAAAAGTTGATTAAAAATAAGCTTGAAAACTTGTAAAAGAAGCTTCTTGGAAATAATGTTTTAAAAATCCATTCATGCTGTATAAGTTAAAAGAACATTCCTCTCGTACTTTTGTCGGAAAAGTTAAAAAGTACGTCGTACGTAAAATGACAAAAGATTCCTTTCATATCTTTTACAAAAAACTCACCGAGGGGTAAAATTGGATTTAAAAAATTGTAGGAGGATGGAAATAATATTACATATTGAGGAAACATGGATGTGGATGATAAAATACACCCCAGTAAATACCAAAGTATAAACAATCTCGGAAAAAATGAGATTGTGATATTTCCCTTACCTTATGTCTGATATTCTTTGTACGTATCCAAACCTCCTGTATAATGATTTAAATAATGTCATTATCTTATTACAGAATCATATTCATTGTTATGATATCATATATTGTTCAGTTATGACTTTATATTACCCGTTCATTTGTAAATTCCATGTTAAAGAAGCGTTTTGGGTAAAACCGTTTCATTTATTGTAGGTGTTTGGACTTGTTGTTCTTGACATTATTATTACTTATATCATGATTTACTTACATCCAGAATATAAAACATGATTTATATATCATATATATTCAGTATATATATATATATATTAGATAGATAAATGAAATGGAAGACACCATTCATGGAGACGGTTGTCTGTACGTACGCATGAACGCTGTTTTCCTTTCCTTATTGTCTTGAATGGAAGTAAGTAGATGAAATACATAAATATATATATATATATACATAAATCCAGTAGATTTAACAAGTCATATATTTCATTATTATTCATTATATATACTTTATAATCATTCATGAATGGTTAATGTGGAGAATGAATCTCATCGCGTCGTGGAGACGGTAGTCCGTACATGCGCACGAGCGATGATATCGTTCTCATGATCGTGGGACTGTATTGGAGTGTATATATACTATTTCAGAATCAATATCACATTAAAATAATAATATATAGTTATTATTTACACCATTATACCCATCCAAGTACGGTGGTGGTGGAAAATAGATTTCACCACGGCGTGGAGACGGTATTCCGTACGTACGCACGCGCGGTGATTTCGTTTTCCGTAGGATGGATAGATGGTGAAGTAGGAATGTTTCATACTTATAATATAATATCAGTATATTAGTTATACTTATGTTATTACTTCATAATGAAACAACCTAAAAAGAAGTAGTGGAAGAAGAAATAAAGGTTAAAGAATCGGTAACGGAAATTACCTCTTCTTTGAAGCACCTCTTTGAGACCTCCTCTTAGGGCACTAAAATTCATCTTTGAAGAAGACCAGAACCTCTAGGATGTTCATAGGGAAGTGGAGAAGAGAATTTGTCAGGGGTTGGCCGATCTTGAAGGCTCAATGTTGTGTGAGGAAGAGAGGGAGGAGGTGCCCTTTTATAAGGGAGGAGAGGGGCTCCTTTGGAAAAACTAAAAATATTATTTTATTATAAAGTCAAGTTCGGTTTTAAAAAGCTCCAAATTGATTTATTTCGAGGCTAAGGTGGGTATGGGGCGAAATCCTCTCATCCAATAGAATTTATACAAGTTTAGCTTCATGTTTTAACCTTATCATTTAGATTTAACATTAAGTTAAATAATTTTACTTTTACCATGTCTTCTTGTGTTCTTACACAATAAGGTTAATAAACTTACTATAATAATCCAAACGAACCCCAAATTGTTTATTATTTATATATATAACCTTATCTAAGTCATTTTTCCGAACCATAGATTTTTAGGAATAAAATAACAATTAATAATATAATATTTGTTTTAAAAAATATTTTATGTCAATTGTGACACTATTTAGTAATTTATTTTTGTGAAAATCATAACAAAATGATAAGTTCGAATAAAGTTAATTAAATAAATACTAACATTTCATATTAAACTAAAAAATTAGTTGGATTCATAAAAAGTCTTAAATTACATTTATTTTGATATTTATAACATCAATTATGTCAATATTTCATTAATAAGATAATTACTTAATCATCTTTGTGTCATAAATAAATTAAAAGATTTGATGACTAAAAATTAAAAATAAAATACCATTATGTAGGAAATCATTATATATTTATAATTAATATTTATAGTCGAATGTATCTTATGTATAACCCCATATTAAAAATGTTTTAGTAAATAAACTTTGATTATAACTCTTTTAACTCTTCTTTGAATTAAATAATAATAAATGTTCTAATCTAATCCAAGTTGGCCTAAATGGTCATATTTAATTCCAAAGGTTGTTTTCGGTCAAATAACAATTATCCAATAGAATTATGACATGTGTTAGGGTATTAATAATATCATTTATACCCTTAATTACCCTATTTACTTTTAACCGTGGTAAAAAAAAGTAAAAAGTTACTATTCACCAAAAATTATTTTCATCTCATTGAACCACATTTTACATACTGACATCAACCGTGCCTCTCAGATTTTTGAAATTCCCCTCACAGAAGCGGTAAAATTATGTTTTATGAGAAATTTATTTTTTTACTACCACTTAGTGGTTTCACTATTCATCAAAAATTGAATGTTTTTAGAAAAATACCAAAAATTAGGCCGAAGCTATATTTGATATTATGAACTCAAAATTGATTTCTATTTTACCAAATTCAAAACATTTTAGTTGCATTAATTAATTTATAAATTAATTCCTGTCGTCAAAACAAAAGGCGTGTTTTTAAGAGATAATAACTATCAAAAGATTGACACCTGTTATAACTGGTTTAAATGTGAAATTACAACCAATGACCCACATTGTATTAAATTGTAAAAATATAATCTAAATATACTTTAAAACTGCTCAAATTAATAATTTATCACTATTAATTATTTCTATTGAAAAAGTTGTTTGTAATTAAAATTTAGTAATTTCCACTATTCATCAAAATATGAAAGTTTTCTGAAAATCACCAAAACTTCACCCTAAGCTAATTTTGATATTCCGAATCCAAAAATAAAGTCCATTTTGAAAAATATATTTTACAAAATTTCAAAAAGAGGTTATTACTATTCATAACGGATAGTTTTAATAATATCTTAATAGCATATCGTTGTTTAGCGAAACATGGTGTTGCGTACAACACACGCTATCGTGGAAGGTCGTGATTGCGTGTAATTCAAGCTAGGTCAGAGATGTGTGTTGTGAAAGCTCCTTTTGGTGTAACGTATAACACAAGACATTAATGAAATTAAAAGAAAATTTTTCATAAAATCTCGGGGTGTTTCATTTTACCCCCCTTAAAATGAATTTCGCCCTTGAAATTCGTCGGGGTTATAAATGGTTTACTACTCGAAAGTTTCTTTAATAGAAACCCACATCTTAAAAAGGAATACCAAAACCAATCTTTAAAAACAAAAGTATGAAATGTAACAGTTACCCAAATAAACTAATCACTGGGTTTCCACAAAGGTGAAAATATGGATATGGAAGAAAAATCTAACCATCATGTTCTGATGGAGAGTGGTAGAGAACATGGCTATGGAAAAGCCAACAATCAAAAATCCCTAAATTTGTGATGATCTAAGGTACCATATGATTAATCAGATATAAGAGAACTAGGACAACATTTTTCGTTTTCAAGATCGTTTCCCTGAAGTTGAAGAATTTGAATTAGAATAAATACTTACTTTATTTTGTTACAATCTCACTGTTGTTCATGCCTTCAATAATTTATACTTCATCTCTTAAATAAATGAAGTTGAATTTGTTATTCGTGAAGTGTTAGCAGATCATGTGATAGAATGACGGGTCATTCCATCTGACTCAAACAAAAAGAGAGCAAAAGTTATTAAATATACATAAGTCATTCTATAGTGAGATTAGTCATATATGGTTCCTAAAATGGACTTATACTTAATATATCATACTGCTTAATATAACAAAACTAGTTTCTACTAAACATGGACTTCCTGTAGGCCAGTGGTAGGCGATAAAGGACAGTCGCACTTCGGTTGTGGGTTCGATTCCTACGACCTTGTCAGACGCGATGGGCTGTCACCCATCCAGCAGGTTGTCCTTTTTCTAAAACTATATTAATATAACATCCCATCACTAATATAGAAAAAAACATCTATCCTTAAACAATATTAACTTATGTCCAACATAATCCATTCCAATCTTTAGGCTTTTCCATAATACTGCAGTCCATTCCAATAATATAGTGAAAACGATTACCAGAGATTTAATACCATCGTTGATCCCCATTTATCATAAGATATGTTTTGTTGGTCACATTCCAAACATTCAAAGTCCTTAATCATGTATTCTCTTGAATACCCATTGAACCTTAGTGAAAACATGAATGCAGTTAAAAGTTAACACCTTCCACATACCGAAATCCTCAAAATTCAATATACTCAAACCATGATATAACTTAGTCCTTATATCAATCATGAGCTCATGAATACTGTTAAACATTTCATTTTCTCGTTTTCCCTTCATTATGCGCATATCAACTTATTTCCAAAAATATCTCAATCACTTTGAATACCACATTAGACCAATACATAAATATTCCAATACTACATGATACAACATTATTTTGGAATCCCATTACATAAACACTTAATCATTCCACCACATCTTTGTCATATTCAACATCGCCAATAGTGATCGCATGTGACTTCCCTTTGTCCTTTGCCTTAAGCGGTTTCTCATGTCGATCATCACTAACCCTTGAATTAGAGAATTTATTAGCATAATGCCCCATTTCCTTGCACATGAAGCATGGAAGTGTTGGTGGTGCATTCTCGGCAGTGTTTGCTTTATTTACATCATTAGAAACCCTTTTTCCATTATTTCGACACTCATATGCTCGATGACCTTCTTTTCCACACTTAAAACATTTTCTAGTCCCTTTAAGACAATCTCTACCATGCTTCTTTCCACACTTTGAGCCTAAGGAAACATTCATCTTCTTTTCACCATTATTCTGAGATTTCTCCTTGAACTCCATCTTTCATTTCTTGTCAAAACCATGAGATGGATATGTAACACCAACTTCCATTTCTACCTTGATAGCACAACGCACAATTTCATCATAGATACTGAAGTCTTTTATAGCTAATGCCTTTCGAAGACTTGGTTTTAAGCAACTGAAAAATCGATCAATTTTACATTCAGGTTGGATGATAATGACAGATGCATACCTTTCAAGTCGTGTAAAATTCGCTTCGTATATACCAACAGATTCATCATCCTTTTTCTTTACTTCGATAAACTCCTTCTCCATCATTGTTCAAAGAATACGAGGGAAGTACATATTGAAAAATAAATTCATGAACTCGTCCCATTCTATGGACTCAATTTCATCTCTTGGCCTCGTATTCTTGATAAGATTACACAATTGATCAGCTTCACCTTCCAAACGATATACTGCTAAGATGACTTTATCATGTTAAAAAGATTGAAGAACTGAAAATATCTTTTCAGTGGTACTGATCCATTGATCAGCAACAAGTGGATCAGAAGTCTCATTGAAAGAAGGTGGACGTTGCCTCATGAAGTACTCAATAGAATATTTTTCCCTTCTCTGCTCATTTGGAAGTCCAGAATGATTCATAGCTTGTGTAAGTGTAGAAATATGATTTTGCACTCCATCTCCCATAACATTTGTTTGTTCAGGAGGACAATCATTGCATTGTACATTGCATTGATCAATACGCTTCCTTCGGGTTACAGCCATCGTCTAAAACCCAAAAAGAATAGTGTGAGAGGCAAAAATCATAATAAAGGAGGAGTAACTTCAATATATAACATCTTTGGTTTAATTCTAAGATCGTTACCATAGTTCTAGGACTATATCCTATACGTATACTTATCTTTAGGTACATCCCTAGACATAACTTAGAAATATCTCTAATGATCTCACTAACATTTTCGCATCCTAGTTTCAAAAGGCTGACTAATCCTTTCCTCTGATACCAACTGTAGAGACCCGAATCTTGACGTACATGGACATTACATTACATTTTCGGAATACTTAGTACATAACAAAAATACACACACAAGGACTGTAATAGTTTAGTGTCTTTGGAAACCCGGAATATAATATTCTAATCATGGTGAACGATCTTCAAAATCTTTCATAAAGATCTTCCTTTTTTTACCTAAAACCTTTCTTTATATCCTGGGGAAAAGAAAACATAAAAAAGGGTGAGCTCAGATGCTCAGTAATGGTAAACAAAAGAAATATCAATCACATCATATACACAAGCACATAACTTTTAGAAATCATAACCTGCAAAAGATATCATAATTTCATAACATGGGATAAATCATGGCAGTGAAATGTAATCACAATAATCATAACATAAAACATGAAACATTTTTCCACACACATATTCATAGAGAATCATTTCTTGTTATTCAAGACTCGTTGTAAAGACTATCTTAGTGTACAAAGTCCCTTTCAGAACCGAGTCACTCTCGTTTCAGTCCTGTTTCACTGAACCGGTATAACCTACCATTACAGCCATGTCTATCTCATGAGATATAAAATCTTTACCCAATGCATTGGAGGGAGATATAGGTCCCAACCATCTCATAATGATACCATTCTTATGTGTGCCACAAAATCATAAACCATACATCATTGCATAACCCATGTAATAAAAATGGGAATCTTAAACATCATGACATCATAAAACAATTCATATACGATAAAGAAATTTATAAAAATAATTCCATCACAACATAATGAAATCACTGTAATAATAGGGATAAAAACATAACCCTTTATCATCTTATATGGAAAATAATTTTGATAAAACACTTGAACTTCATTCTTGAGGAAAATATCCTTTCTACATCAAAAACACTTTTCCTTTCTTAACATGTCATACAATTTTAAACATAAAGAAGTTGATTAAAAATAAAATTGAAAACTTGTAAAGGAAGCTTCTTGGAAATAATGTTTTAAAAATCCATTCATGCTGTATAAGTTAAAAAAAACATTCTTCTCGTACTTTTGTCTGAAAAGATAAAAAGTACCTCGTACGAAAAACAACAAAAGATTCCTTTCATATCTTTTACAAAAAACACACCAAATGGTAAAATTGTATTTAAAAAATTGTAGGAGGATGGAAATAATATTACATATTGAGGAAACATGGATGTGGATGATAAAATACACCCCAGTAAATACCAATGTATAAACAATCTCGGATAAAAATGATATTGTGATATTTCCCTTACCTTATGTCTGATATGCTTTGTACGTATCCGAACCTCCTGTATAATGATTAAAATAATGTCATTAACTTATTAAGGTATCATATTCATTGTTATGATATCATATATGGTTCAATTATGACTTTATGTTACCCGTTCTTTTGTAAATTCCATGTTAAAGAAGCGTTTTGGGTAAAATCGTTTCATTTATCGTAAGTGTTTGGACATGTTGTTCTTGACATTATTATTACTTATATCATGATTTACTTACATCCAGAATATAAAACATGATTTATATATCATATATATTCAGTATATATATATATATTAGATAGATAAATGAAATGAAACACACCGTTCATGGAGACGGTAGTCGGTACGTATGCATGAACGCTGTTTTCATTTCCTTATTGTCTTGAATGGAAGTAAGTAGATGACATACATATATATATATACATAAATCCAGTAGATTTAACATGTCATATATTTCATTATTATTCATTATATATACATTATAATCATTCATGAATGGTTAATGTGGAGAATGAATCTCATCCCGTCGTGGAGACGGTAGTCCGCACGTACTCACGAGCGATGATATCGTTCTCATGATCGTGGGACTGTATTGGAGTGTATGTATACTATTTCAGAATAAATATCACTTTAAAATAATAATATATAGTTATTATTTACACCATTATACCCATCCAAGTAAGGTGGTGGTGGAAAATAGATTTCACCACGGCGTGGAGACGGTATTCTGTACGATCGCACGCGCGGTGATTTCATTTTCCGTAGGATGGATAGATGGTGAAGTAGGATTGTTTCATATTTATAATTACATATCAGTATATGAGTGATACTGATGTTATTACTTAATAATGAAACAACCTAATAAGAATAAGTTGAAGAAGAAATAAAGGTGAAAGAATCGTTAACGGAAATTTCCTCTTCTTTGAAGCGCCTCTTTGAGACCTCATCTTAGGACACAATAATTGGTAATTGAGGAAGACCAGAACCTCTAGGATGTTTCTAGGTAAGTGTAGAAGAGAATTTGTTAGGGGTTGTCTGAGATTGAAGGCTCAAAGTTGTGTGAGGAAGAGAGGGATGAGGGGACCTTTTATAAGGGAGGAGAGGGGATCCATTGGAAAAACAAAAAATATTATTTAATTATAAATCCATGTTCAGTTTTAAATAGCTCCAAATTGATTTATTTCGAGGCTCTGGTAGGGATGGGTCGAAATCCTCTCATCCAATAGAATTTAGACATGTTTAGGTTCGTATTTTAACCTTATCATTTAGATTTAACATTAAGTTAAATAATTTTACATTTACCATGTCTTCTTGTGTTCTTACACTATAAGGTTAATTAACATACTATAAGAATCCAAAAGAACCCCAAATTGTTTATTATTAATATATATAACCTTATTTAAGTCATTTGGACAATCCTTAGATTTTTAGGAATAAAATAACAATTAATAATATAATATTTGTTTTAAAAACTATTTTATGTCAATTTTGACACTATTTAGTAATTGATTTTTGTGAAAATCATAACAGAATTATAAGTTCGAAAAAAGTTAATTAAATCAATACTAACATGTCATATTAACCTATAAAATTAGTTTAATTCATAGAAAGTCTTAAATTACATTTATTTTTGTATTTATAACATCAATTATGTCAATATTTCATTAATAAGATAATTACTGCCTCATCTTTATGTCATAAATAAATTAAATTATTTGATGTCTAAAAATTACAAATAAAATACCACTATGTTGGAAATATTTTTATCTTTCTATTGAATATTTATAGTCGAATTTATCTTCTGTATAACCCCATATTAAAAATGTTTTAGTAAATAACCTTTGATTTTAACTCTTTTAACTCTTCTTTGAATTAAATAATAATAAATGTCCTAATCTAATACAAGTGGGCCTAAATGGTCCTATTTTATTCCTAAGGTTGTTTTTGGTCGAATTACAGTTATGAAATAGAATTAGGACATGTTTTAGGGTAATAATAATACCATTTTTACCCTTAATTACCCTATTTACTTTTAACCGTGGTTAAAAAAAAGTAAACAGTTACTATTCACCAAAAAAAAATTTCTTCTCATTGAACAAAATTTTACTAACTGACATCAACCGTGTCTCTCGGATTTATGAATTTCCACTCACAGAAGCGGTAAGATTAAGTTTTATGAAAAATTCAGTTTTTTTAACTACCACTTAGTGGTTTCACTATTAATCAAAAATTGAAAGTTTTTAGAAAAATACCAAAAATTAGGCCTAATCTATATTTGATATTATGATCTCAAAAATGATTTCTATTTTACCAAATTCAAAAAATATCAGTTGTATTAATTAATTTAAAAATTAATTCCCATCGTCAAAACAAAAACGCGTTTTTAAGAGATAATAACTATCAAAAGATTGACACTTGGTTATAACTGGTTTAAATGTGAAATTATATCCAATGACCAACATTGTATTACATTGAAAAAATATATTCTATATATACTTTAAAACCACTCAAATTAATAATTTATCACTATTAATTATTTCGATTGAAAAATTTGTTTTTAATTAAAATTTAGTAATTTTCACTATTCATCAAAATATTAAAGTTATCCGAAAATCACCAAAATTTCACCCTAAGCTAATTTCGATATTCCGAATCCAAAAATGAAGACCATTTTGAAAAATATAATTTAAAAAATTTCAAAAGGTGGTTATTACTATTCATAACGGATAGTTTTAATAATATCTTAACAGCATATCGTTGTTTAGCGAAACATGGTGTTGCGTACAACACATGCTATCGAGGAAGGTCGCGATTGCGTGTAATTCAAGCCATGTCAGAGATGTGTGTTGAGAAAGCTCCTTTTGGTGTAACGTATAACACAATACATTATTGAAATTAATAAGAATGGTTTTCATAAAATCTCAGGGTGTTACAATATCCATCGAAAGGAACAATCAACAACAAGTAGAATCTTCAATGTTCTTTTTAATATCTCATTGAATGTTCCTTCCAAATTTTAACCAATGAAAAATTGTATATGATGATAGTTTTTTATATCAAAAATGTACTAAACAAAATGATAACGTGTCTCAAAAACTATGGTAGTTTTCAGTTACTTGGGACACCAAATGAAAAAAACATTGATTTATTGCATAATGATTATGGTTATGTGTTCGTACCAACGGCCCTGTCAAACTAAAATGGCCATTTTTTTTTATCTTTATCATATAATCATACTACTTATGATTAGAATTTTGGTTTCAATTGGAACTTTATTTGAACCTTCATTGATTTAGCACAAATTCAATATAGATGTGAACATATTTCACAGAAATTTATTTTATATTTATATAGAGATAGTAAAAAATAATAAATACATTTTTTACCAATCATATTGATTTTATTCATTAAATTAATTTTATTGAATGTATTCACACATTTACATTAAACAATCTAGTGCAGTTCTGATGATTGAAATTTTAGGGTATCCATGTATCAGAATTCACCTTGACTGCATAATTTATTTCTTGATCTCGATCAGATATCAATCAAACACCACAAATGTGGTTAATTTTTTTATAAGCATCAAAAACCAATTCTTTGATTCGCAGTTTTCGTCCTAAATGTGGAAAATGCAAGTGGAATAGGTTAAAAGTTTCTATCATAGGTTTCTGAAATCTATAATACAACCTTTTATTTTCTATATAGACATGTTTCATCAATCTATATGAAAATTATTTCGAAATGAAATGCAAGAATATTTGGGAGTAAAACCTAGAAAAATTGATTAAATTGAAATCAAGATGTAACATGTATGTAATCATGAGATACATGTTTATTTATAATAATATGGAAGAAAAATGAGATTTTCTATAACAATATGTCTAGAAAATGTGGAAACACTAGATTCGAGTCATCCAAATCACCATAGACCATCACAATTGCCTTTTATTCATCAACCATTCGATAATATAAGAAATAATATAGCCTAATTTCTTTTCTATCATATATTTTAGATTTTCCATAGTAAAAAAATTGTAGTTAATAAGAATCTCAACATCTTGAAGTGAAAAAAATTTAGTAGCCAATGAAGTATGATCCTGTGTCAGGTTTGGATTAACCCATGTATGAGATTTTTAATCTATATAATTCACCCACCTCAAAAGGAAATTTCTAGAATCTCCCTCAAGAAGATCTAAAATCATACCGATATTTATCTGATATTATAATTTTATTTTTATGGAATTATTCTTTAATTGCATATCTACACTGCATCTCTATATTATATCTTTTTAGTATGTTTTTCAGTTCATCTTTTCTTAGAAAAATCACATCAAGAAAATAATTATTTGTCCATCTATATAATCATATCCAATTCATCTCTTGGAAACTCATTTTTAATTATGAGAAAAATTAGTCAAATATAGAAAAACAATCAATGCCTTGGACAAAGATGTAAAGATTGGTGGGTGATTTATTGTGGGATGAGCCTATTTTATAACTACATCATTTATAGGAACTCCCCCCAATTGTTGTTTCCCCCACCTCATTAGTACGATTTCCTTGTTTATGTTCCATCATAAACAAAATCTTTATTAGAAGAAATATTGACATGTATATCTAAAATATCATCCATGTTGTCCACGTTCTCACCTTAGGGAGGAGCCAAAATTTCGTGGGACTGACCATCTGTTTCCATGATTGTAATTCTACATCTTTAGTAAATTTGATGTTGTTGGTGTTTAGTATAACCCCCAAAATATAATAACATCATGGAACCATCGAACCCCTAGTAAAATGAATTTATTTATTGGAACCACTACTCATTGACATAAAAGGGACACAATATATACCATATTGGAACCTGGAATGTAAAATGAATATAACACATATAAATTATCTCTTGATCTGGTCCTTGAAATATTAATCTAATATAATTGTCATGATGATCTCATAGGGTTACACAATCAAATGTCCAAACCTCTATTGTTGTGCTTTTAGTATAATAATCTCCATTCACTATATGAAAAATTGTCTAGTAGCAGTAGACATAGGAAAACAAGAATACCCACCTCAAATATGTTTTTTGATAAATTTTATGATTGTGAGAATAATATTGACATCCAATCAATATATTTATCCACGATATAATGAAAATTATGATTATATAATGAGATATTTACAAGAAAAAACACATTAAAAAACACATGAATTCTTTAAAATTGACATGAAATTCCCTTGAATTTTTTGGCATTACATAATTTGGATGAGTTGATTATAACATTAGAATATATGTAAAATCTAGATTATATTAATGTTTTATATTAATAACTTCTTCCAAATGGATGTACATCACCTTTTTATTTTCAATATATTTCATCATCATAATGAAATCTTCAGTGTATTAGGTGGAATGTAATAATAAGTCCAAAAGATTTTTAGAAATATTATGTTATGTACATCTCTTTGGAAGAAGTTATTAAAAAAACACATAAAAATAAGCTAGATTTTACATCACATATAATGTCAGAATAATATCTTCCAATGTATGTTATATTAAAAAATTAATGGAAATTAGTTAATGTTAAGAGGAATTATTATGTTATTAAAAGAGTTTTTTCTTTTCCATTTCACCTTGTATGATCATTATTTTCATTTTTTAGGTATAAATAAACTTATTTTATGTGTTCTCTTTTTTTACCTTCGTTGAAAAAAATTTCTATGAATACTATTGATAATGATGGTTGACCATATAATATTAATGATACTAAAATTATAGGTCATTATATTATATCATAAATTATGATTCAAATTATTTATAGTAAAACATTTAATCTTCCTAAATTTTTTTTCGTAGTTTATATAGAAAATATGATTCAACTAAAAAATAACCCCCAATAGTGCTAAACGTACTGTGCGATAAGGCCTAAAGCCATCCACCAATTCTAAATCAAATCAAGATTAATGTGGTGTTTTTTGGCTTTACCACTAGGTACCTCTATGATAGATCCAAATCAAATTGTAGTATCCATAAAATTATTTTATTGGATAGATAACCGCATAATAACTTTGCTACAAATTTTTTGAATGTATTCTTATATCCTAAAATATGACAATTCTATTTTTTGTATAATTTTCCACATTGTTAATGTTTTGGTCAATGGTTTATAAATAGAATATGAATTATCTAAAAAAGTCCATGGACATTAAAAAAATAGGCATGCAATAAAAGATTAATCTTCAAAATCACAGTAGTAATAAATCATGTGTTCAGTCATGCCTCTTTATCAACCTGTTTTTCATCTCTCGTCCAATTTCTATTTTAGCTTATTCCAATATTAATCATTAGTTAATAATTAGTTAGAAATTGATTAATAATTGGTTAATTATACCTTAATAAATCATTAATAATTGGTTAATAATTCATTAATAATTACTTAATTATTATTTAATCATTCTATAATAACAATTTAGTCCTTTTATACTCATTCAGTTATCATTACATAATAATTAAATAATGATTCATTATTATATCTTTAATATCTTATTAATCATTAGTTATTCATTATTTTATAATTCATTAATCGTTCCATTATCACTCAATATTTCTTATTATATGATTACATAATCCTTACCTATTAATTATTTATTTACTACTTAATAATTGTTTAATCATCACTTAATCCTTTATTAATAATTCATTATTAATTAGTTAATTTTCATTAAGAATTAGTTAACAATTCATTAATCATTCTATAATCATTCTTCATTCATTACTTAATTATTCATTAGTCATTTCATAATCACTATTTAATCATTAGTTAATCATTAGTTAATAATTATTTAATAATTTATTCATTGGTTTAAATCATTCTTCAATTAGTATTTAATCATGAGTAAATCATTAATTAATCAATAGCTATTCATTAATTTATAATAATTTAATCAGTAGAAAATAATCAGTTTATCATTATATAATCATTCCTTAATAATTATTTAATCATTAATTCATCACCCATTAGTACTTCATTAGTTATTAATTAATAATTACACTATCATTAAAAAATCATTTCAAAATCAAATTTTAATCATTATTTAATCATTAGTCAATCATTCATTAATCATTACATAATAAATATTTAATCATTAATTTTTCATTATTAAATCATTACTAAATCATCAATGAATCATTTCAAAAGTATTTCGTAATATGTTTTTAATAATTCATTAATCATTAGTTCAGCATTAATAAATCATTAAATAATTCTTAGAAAAAAATTGAATAATATATAATTTATAAATTTTTATTAATTAATTAATAATTAGTTATACATTATCTTAAAATTAGATAAACATTAATCAATCATTAATTAATTATTTCTTATTAATATGTTAATCATATGATATTCAGTAGTTAATTAATATTGTTTATTCATTATATGTAATCATTATTTAATCATATGTTACTCATTAGTTAATATACATATAATCATTACTAATAAAAAATATTATTTCTAACCTATATAGAATATTCTAAACAAATAAAAAACAACTTATTTAGACCTAAATAAAAACAAATCCTTTAATGAAGTATTTATGATTAAATTAAATAAGTAAAAATACATCAAAATCATAATTCATAAAAAAATCAACATTTCTTTTAGGACTTTGGACCCACCAAGCACAAAGATACCCTCATTTAGATAGAGATGGTGTGTAAATTTGAAAGAGAAATGAATTATAAATTGAGGAGGGGGAACATTATATTTTATATAGATATAAGGGAATGGTGGAAGAGGGTACATCCATTCACCCATTATGTTTTCTGAAAAAAGGCCAATCCATTACAACATTTCACTTAATATTTGGTGAATGGTGGCGTCTCTCCATTGGAATTTACATTGTCATCAATCCGAATATATGAGATGCAATGGTGGAATACCCCCTATCAATGTCATCAAATAAAAAAGGTGGAACAAAACTTATACCATTTATGATACAATTTTAAAATAAAATATAAAAAATAACAAAAAACATTGAAAAACATTACTCATAAACAATTCATTCAACTCCCACCTTCTATTCTAGCCTTTTATTCTACCTATTAATTGGCCAAGCATCTAACCGCTAGCCCACCATTACCACCCACATCATCTCCTCCCACTATTTCATTGACCACTCCACAAGTTCCACATCGACGACTCTTGTTATCCTAAATACTATTGGAGTTATCTATGCCCCACAATTGAATTGGTCAAAATCAACTACAGACACCTTCAAGCAAAAGGAAAACTCCATTATTCATCAAAACCCACCTTGGAGCATGTGGAAAAAGAACCCCATAATTTAATTATGCTAAACATTTGATTATCCAAGGTTGAACCTAGGAAACTTGACACAATAGGTTGAACCCATTCTATTAAAAAAAATTCAATGTGTTACTCATATATTTCAGGATTACACATATACTCCATATCAAATAGTTTCAGTTTAATCCCAAAAAAATATTTTTTCATAGTCATTTAATTTTTTTTATTTGTAACAATTATCTTGATTAATAATTTTATTTAAATTATATTTAATTAATTAAAAATTATGATAACATGTTATTATTATATACTCTAAATAAATCTTTTAAAAATTAAATGAGACATTAATTTCAAAACATATATATATATATTTTAAATAATTATTTTACATCACTCAAAATTATTATGAATAATAAATATTGGTGAAATATTTATTTCATTTTGAAATGAATGAGAAAATTAACATTTATTTCACATATATTGATGAAATGTTCAAAATTAAATAATATATAAATTATTGTTAAATAGTAAAATACAAACTGATTAAACGATGTAAAAATTACTATTGTATAGAATACAATGATTAAGTATTATTAATCCATGGTTCATCATATTATATCATCAGAATAATAAATTTCTTCAAATAATTTCAAATTGATTTACTTTTTTTCAAATGTACGTTGACATAAAAAGGTTTTTAAAATATATTTCTAATGATTTTTGATTTTTAATTATTAGAAAATATAATTCAATATTAATTTCAATTTAATATTTTACATTATAATTCTTTAAATAAATGGGTAATACTTCTAAGAATACATTACTGGAAAAAATAAGGTATATATCACCGTTTTCAAAATATATATTGATTTAATGACCATCACATCGATGTGATTCAGTGAAAATATGATAGATCAATTTTAAATATCTTCATATTCAAGTGATATTATAATATTTTAAAGTAAAAATAAATTTTCTTATCTTCCATGATAATGTACATGGAATGATGACAAGTTTGATATACCATTAAAATAAATATTCGTATGAATTCAGTATTATATAAGATACCAAAAAATTATAAATTATTTAATTTTTATTTAACCTAATTATATTTTCTTGTATTTATTCTATTTATCTATGAGTGCATCAATGAGTAATCAATTTTTTTGAAATATTTGGTTTATAAATCATAAAAAAAAATACTAAGTACAAAATTGATTAATATAATTTCATCTTAATGTTATTAAATTTTTTATTGATCATTAATATATATTATAATATTTTACATTAATTTAACCCTATAGAATATTAAATTATGTCATTACACTATAGTCATTGAATTTATAATATTTATTATCATAAATATGCATTAATTTTATATTTTATTCATAATAGTGATTTATTAATGAAAACATATTCCAAAAAATTCAAAAGATATATATTACATTTTCTAAATAATATGGATTGATTTTAATATTCCCCAAATTTAAAAAAGATTATTATAGATATTAAAAAATGAATCCTCAGAAAAATCCTTATATTAACCATAATTGTTGACATAACTCTTAATTCATCAAATGGGTTGTATTATCTAACAGATAAAATAACATAATTATACATAGAATATAAAAATTTATTAAAATATTTACATAATTAATCACAATGTAATTATAAAAAATGAGTATATTATTTTCTAAAAATTCTAGAATATTTTGGAAAAAATTAACTATTTTCATCATAATGTTTTTCATTTATCCTTGTTCTTGTAAATATAACTCATGAGGTTTTAAGTAAATATTTTTGGAACCAAATATAAAAAACAAAAATCAAATAACCCAAATCTAATGATCTTCCATTAAAATTGAAATAGAATACAAAAACATTATGCACCTGATCTTTGAGCTTAGTAGTCCCATGATTCTAAATATATATATAAACATTAAAATGATAGAATATGACCTAAATTCATATTTATAAATATGATATATATGTTATTTCATAATATATGATATATATAAATCATAGAATATGATCTGTATCCTATTTTATATTTTTCATGTATATATATATATGGATTGAGAAACATAATATAACTGAGAGGAAATAATTAAACCATATTAAGGCATCTATTAATAAAAAATTGACGTATAAAAAACATAAATTGACATATAATATTTCTATTTCAAAAAAATGAGTGTTTACAGAATTGATTATGTGTTATTAGTATTGATTTTAAGTATCAACTTGCGTATTTACAAATATATATATATTGTTATTTAATTTCTAAGAATAATAAATTATTCAAAACATTTTAGCCTATTTATTTATCATACTACTTCCAAATTTGTTTACCAATACTTGAATCTATTCATAATAACAACCATGACCAAATAATATTTTATGATCAATAAATATTTTTATAATACAACATTCAATAATATTATAGAATTAAATGATATATATATATATATATATTAATTTTTTAATGACTAGTTTAAATATTTAATTTTAGAGGTTTTTTTAGAAATATCTTTCTAAATTCCTTTAATTTATAATTTTATTTAATTATATTTGGTCTTTATATTTTCTAAATTTTTTTCCATTTAATAAAAAATAAAATACATTCATTACAACAATTAAATCATTATAATATTTTAATTTTATATAAATTTTCACCAAAAACATGATCATAAATAAAAAATAAAAAATAATTAAATATTTATATTTAACGGTTGATAATAAATTAATTTTTTTTTAATTTTATAAAACAACACTATTAATTTTTATAAAAATATGTTTTTATTCAAACTATTATATAACAATAATTTAAGTGGGTTTTTGCATTAGAGTAGAGGTATTCAACCTAGTTCTTTATTTATGTCATTATTTTATACTATTAATTGTTTATCTATAATGGGAAACCAATTAATTTCTATTTTCGTTGTCAATAAACCTTCCCTTATATATATACCTCCTTATATATTTTTTTAAGCCCCCAATTTTTGTTCCACCTTAGTGCTCATTCCAACACGGATCGTTGCTGATAGTGGTGTCTCTATTTATAGGTTATCTAGATACCTCACTAGAGATAACTCATTTTCTAGTTGTTTGACATTTTTCTCAGTGAAATATTGAAATACATTTAGTTTATTTGAGGAATGATTCATCATATTGGTGCTATGACCTTTTGTTTTACTATGCTATTCAAATTGATTATCGGATATGATTTAGATGTAGTCGTTCATGGTTTTTGTTCAACATTATATTTATTCCCTCATTCCTTATCCAAATTCATATTAGGTTAAAGCCTATATATGTTACATGGGGTCTTGGTGATGTTCAATATTTGGTAGGGTATTTGTTAAAAATGGTTCATATTTCACTAAAGGTTTAGAGATGTGGATCTAGTTGTTGTTCACTATTGATTATTGGTTCGTTTTCTGGTCGCAGATCCTTCAGGTTGAATGAATTTTCAATCAATATTCTTATGGTTCTTCTTGTTTTATTTTAATTATATTATATTTTAATATATATCTATCTAAATTTTCTTCAGTAGAAGATTTTATGGCCATTTTTTCTCTTTTTGGAGAAAAACTAATGGATATTTTCATGATGTCTGTTTTCTACTACTATCCTTTCATATTTTATTTATTTTTTGTGTTAATGATAATATGTTTTCAGGTCATAGTTATTTATATATTAAAGGATTTTTGATGGATTTTATCCTTTAATATTTTATGATTATATTAATGGTTATAGTGTGATTCATGTTGATGTTATATGTATCTAGACCCAAGTAGCCTAGAGTCGGTGCTTTACTTTTTAACATTGGTAATTTGAACAGGAGATCAAATCCCAATGCAAATTATAGTTTAGTAGATTTGGAAAACTACATAAAATCATATTTATTACATTAAAATAATGAAAGGAAAAAAAACAAATAAATTATATTGTAAAACACCTATACACTCTTAGATTATCCTTGTAAGTTATTCATAATATACATCTTCATAAACTGGGGAAAAGGAATACATAATAAAGGGGTGCTCTCAGAATCATAGTAAGTATAAGAAATAAAAAAGAATCTATCACAATTATGAATCCTTAGGAAGGACGGTTCAACAAAATCACATTCATTAAAACATTATCTCACCATAATATGGAAGGTGTAAAATGTGATTGAATAATGCCACAGAAAAATAATAATAGAATCAAACATAAACATGGATATTATACCAGATTTATAATCCCTTGGATTATAAATTATTAATACCATAATGGGTTAAGGAATAATTCCAAACATCATAAACATATTGTCATGTATTTATCCCGAACGTCATATATGAATTGGTAAAAATACAGTTTCGTTTGTCTGAAGAGACCTATCGATGCAATGCGGGGCTACAGTGGGCCCAACCCTCACATACTAATGCATATTTATATTTAATATTAATGGTTAAAAATATAATATAAATATAAATTAATATTGATATTATCATATTAAATTTTTATTACATTCCCAAAATAATAATAACAATCATAAATCATCAATATCAATTTATTGAATGGAATCAAGATAGTTATTCCAGAAAATAACCAAAAACCATTCCATAAATATATGTCATAGAACTATAAGAGACTAATCGCAATAATTTATTTGATTCAACAAATGTAATTACAATGTATGGAAATATCCAAATAAAATAATTGAGTAATTTTTGAGATAAATACCATTTTTACTTTTGAAATAATAGTTCTTTTAGAAAATAATTTACATTTTTAAAAAATTCAGATTTTATATTTTTTCTTCCATAAAATAAAAATTGAATGAAACTATGATTTGTCCAATAATATTCACTATAAAATTTGAATCAAAATTAAAAAAACATGTATAAGGAGTGTTTAAGGTACTTTATAAGTGATCCAATTCAGTGTGCTGTAATGGAAAATATAAATGATTCATTAGAAGAGGAAAAAGCAGAATTGTTTACATAAAAAATAAATAAACATAGATATTTTTTCATAATAAAAATAGTGATTTTTCAAAAATATTTGGGGCTAAAGATTTATTATTTATGGTCCATGAAAATCGGTGATAAATTGAGATATTCCCTTTAATCAGGATTTCTTCTCGAAATGAACTGAAATGGGAACCATGTAAAACATGATTTCACCCAAAAATAAGGATATACATCAAATGATATATTAGTTTGAAAACATATAAATATAATTTATAGGAATTATTTAACAATAATATGTAATTACAATTTCTTAAAGTGATAGAATGTGTAACTAATATGAAAAATGGAGTTTTGGGAAGAATCCCTTACCACATTTTAACAATCGAATCATATTATTCATAATATAAATAATCATTAAATGAAACATTTAATACCATAAATCATTCTTGATTTGTGATATGATGCATCAAAGGGTATATTACATACCCCACACAATTGAAATAACTATTGAGTAAGGCATATCTGAATGAAATAAAAGTGATTTGAGAAAACCCTTATCGTAAGTTTGTAGGTGTTATGTACATTTAAATAATTTCATATATGAGAAAATTATATACTTTAATAATTAAATTCATAAACTATTAACAAAAATTATTTTATAATAATTATATTAAGTTCCTTCATGGTATTTTTCAAGAGTATAATATTGAATTTCATCGTATGGCAGTGTTTGTTTACATGGTTTTTAGGATTTGTGAATTTTTATAAATGTATGAAAGATCATATAAAATGTACATAGTTATAAATATTTAAAATTATATGTTATTAATGAACATACATTATATCTAATTTTCTTATATATCATTTTTATTTCTAATAAGTGGATGATTCCTTTGATAATATGTTAAGGATACCCGTTTAGAAAATTTTTCCAATTTTGAATCATCATAAATAAGTATTGTCTTATAAATTAATATTATATATATATATACTAAATAAGAAAATAAAACAAATTTTATTAAATATAATAAATCCTATTTTGAAAAAAAAAATTTATCACGGACATATAAGAAGGGAGTAAAATGTAAACTCATCGTCCATGATAGTGGTAAATCAGTACCCCTATAGAAAATGTTTTCATTTTTAGAATAATAAATAGAAGATAAGAGAATTTATGGGTGATATAACTTTAAAATAATAATAAATTACAGTAAATAAATGAAATTTGGATTATAATGACACTTTTTATAGTGTAGGTGAGGGTAGTTAATTAAGGAAAATAAATAAAACAAAATTAAATCAATGAATAAGGATTTTACATATTGAATTCTTATCCCAGATAACCATTTTAGGGAACATTGAAATGGAATTTTGGGTGAGAAATATAAGTAAAAAATTGAAAGAGATGTTTTGGAGGTGTATTATATGAAAATTACACATGACTCAAGGCTTTGTAGTTGAGTGAGAAATATAAGTAAAAATATGGATTTTACATATTGAATTCTTATACGCTAATGACTCAAGGCTTTTTATGAATATCTACGATTCATGTGACTAAATACAAAAATAATTCATATGAGTATGAATCAATGGGTGATTATGTCATCAATACATCATCCATGACTCAATAATTTTTATTTTTTTCTAAAATGTTTTATACAAAATATTTAATTTCACACTATAAAAAATATAATATTTGAAAAAAATAAAAAAAAATTATTTTTAAACATTTATATATTTTTAGAAGTAAAAAAGTTGATTCCATTTTATGAAAAATATTTTTCAAAATATGATAAATTTAATGTTTAATTTACATCATCACCTATTCAAAAAATACAGATTTTAAAATTATTATTGATATTATAACACAATAAAAAATTAAATAAGGTATAATAATATTAAATTATAATAATAAGTAAAATATGTTAATTAATGTTTCTATATTGTAGAAAAAAACATTTAAATAATTATATTAATCATAAAATGGTAATTTAATATCTCTGCTTTACAGAAATACCAATACATAATTAATTATTTTTAAAACATTAGTTTTCAAATTCGATGATTTAAATATATCATATTTCAATTTATAAGATAGTCAAATTTTATATACAATTTCATATTGGTTACTATTTAAATAATATATATATGATTAATATAATGAAAATTATAGTTTTAAAGAACGTGTTGTTTTTCACTATCCACTAGAAAATTTGTATTTTCAAATAAAAATAACAATTATTCCCCCAAAGATAATTTTTTTATTCGACATATAAAAATGAAGATTATTTCATTCAAAAAAATTTAAAAATGTGTCAAAATTTAGTTTTTAAAAATGTTATCTTTTAAAACTATGTAAAATTAGATTTTTTTTAAAAACAAACTTTTATGCTTTAAATTGGATTTATTCTTATCTTAAGCTTATAAAATCAAATTTATGAATGAAAAAACAGTTATTAAATATATAACATAAATATTATGTAACTTTGTTAATAATACCCATTTCAACTACATTTTAATCTATCTAATAATTTTCATTTCAATATTATGATATTTAATTGAATATCACTATTTATCAATCATGGAGTTGTGTGAAACCTATGTTGTATAATAAATTTATATTCAAAACAAACATATCATAATATATTGTTTTGTTACATTCTCCCCTCCTTCAATTAATTTTATCCCCCTTTTTCAAAGTTGTAATTAAAAAATATATTCTCAATACTCCAAAATTACTTTGTGGGAAACCAACTATGGAAATATTGTTAATAAAATATCTTATCAATAAGAGGGATTGGAAAATGAGATAGACACCATAAAATTTGGATTTTATGTTGGAACTCATTTGTTGAATGTGATAACTTGGACATGGAATATAAATATAAAAATAATGTTCAAATAAATATTAATATAGAATATGTTCATTGTAAGGATCACCATAAAAACAATTGGAAATATTCTGATCGATTAAAAATACCATTTATTTTTCATAAAAAATTGAAAAGATAATATTTTTATTCCAATATAATTTCCCTACTGTTGATGGAGTCTTTTCTGTTAACATAATCATTTTATAAAATAAATATACATGATTATTTTCTATTTCATAAGAATAATATCATCCTTCGGTTGTGATTTGATCTACTTTTAATCCATCCAAAACACATTGAAATTATGTTCCAAGATGAGTTTTTCAATACTAAAGAACTTTTAATGAATCATATGGTTATTAGTTCATTACATCGAACTAAAAATTCATACTAAATACAATAAATTGAGCATATGTTAACAACAAATGATAATTTATTTATTTTAAGATCATCCATTTTTAAAGTAGATACTATTTATACACATCTAAATTACTTCTGATGAAATTCATGAAGTAAAAAATTTAAATTGAAGGTTAATAAATTTTACTAATCAACATTACAATTGATTATATAAATAATTTATCCTTTTATCTCATATTCCAAATATATGAATAACTTTATGCCTGAAAAACATAATGAAAAAAATGTATTCTTCCAAATCTTTAATGAAAATGAACTAATGTAGAATAAATATATGTAACATTATTATTATTACCATCATATCATAACATAATTCCTGAATCAAAAAAATCTAATTAATTAATAATTCAACATCAATATTACTAGCAACATAAGATTGACTTCGATAATATTTCTTTTTCTATGATATATTTTATTGGCTCTTGGAACAATAATTTTTATAGTTCCTTATGTCTTTATAATTGAAACATTTCAAATTTATAGATTTTTTGTTTTCCTTATATTCATGGGCCTGGTGACCTTTCTATCGATACATCTAACAACCTCCCATTCCCTTTATTAATGGCCAATGGTATTTCTTCAAATAATTATTACGTGTGGGAAAATCAATTGTTCCCTCTTTCCATTTATATGTATCTAACTCTACCATTGTTTTACTATATTCCACTACCTTAACATCATAAGGCATACCTAATTATTTATCATTCTATATTTCTCACAAGACTATGTCCTCATATAGTCATAATATATTGGAAAACATTTCATGATAAGGATGGGTCTAAGACCATCAAAAAATAGTCAATATTCCTCCATGGATTACATATATAGTCTATGGAGTTCCTTTATAACATTGTAAAATCATAATAATTCATAACAACATTTTAATAATCTTTGGGTCTCAAACTCAATAATTTTCATTCTGTATATGCTAATTATTTTCCTGGAAATATTTCTCAAAGAATATTTCCTTAAAATATATCGATTTCATGGTTGAAATTTCATCTTCATCCTTAGTGTTTTTAATCAATGGAAATCAATGATAACAATATTTGGAGAGATGATAAATTAAATTTTAACAATATCTTGTTCATTACTTCTCAATGTAAGAAATATATTCTTTATGTATCTTATACCATTATCATCTACAAATTTATTAGTAGTACCATTGAATATTAGAGGTTGTCGTAGTTTGAAGTTGTTTAATATTAATAAAATTATTTGGGATGAGGCTGCTCCATGTGAGTAATGTTATTAATAATAACATGAATCTGTTGTCCCATTATTCTTATAGGTTATTATTCTCCAATTGCATCTCCCGCCCAAACAATATTTTTTGGCAAATATGGGGTATCCCAACATGTAATACATGATTTAACACAGTATCCATTCTTTCCACTAGGTTAAATTTCTAATTAATTTTATATAATAGATTAGGTTATGAATCATAAGGTAAAATTTTTTAATATAAGAACAATTGACATATATTGAAAATTTATGCATAGCTAATTTTAATATCAATGGCATAGTTTCTTTTGAGAAATGTTTACTTTTAAATTATTCATAATAAAATTTATAGTAAATATCAATTTTCCAATGTAAATCACACGAGATTATCAAAACAAGTGCATAAAAATTCCATTTCATGTGTACCATGTAACACCTTGTTAGGTATGATTCCCATTATTAGAGTCGTTACCCCTTAGTAAATTTGTTCTAAAAACCAAATCCACATGTACATTATATGTAAAGATGTATTCCTATGAATACCCATATAATATCTTCCTTACAGAGACTCTAGGATGTTGATCTATGTTTATCCTAAATTCCAATCTTACAGTTAGGTTCTTTAATATATTTGATAAAAATTTAGTTCTTATAGTATATACTAAACTCTCATAAATACAAAATTTAAAGATCTTGACCCTGGTATCATGGAGTCAGTGCCTTACATGATTACAATGGTTTCGTTGTCAATATATAAAATCCTAGTGTACAATATATTTAATTATATTCAAAAAACCAGACACAAATGTAATTTTGACATCATATCTTAGAATGGGAAAAAAACAAACCAGAAACTCCATTCGATAACACAAATAATCTATAAGTTTATCTCTTCATGTCATTCATAATATTCATCATCAAATCATGGGAAATAATTAAACATATGAAAGGAATGAGATTATATTCCAAGTAGGGGTAAGATATACAATGTAATATATCATAAAAAAATCAAATATCAATGTTGATTAACTAGAAACACATTCCATTATAACATAATGATAATAATAATATATACTGAAAAGAAACTTGTTGAATGATTCTACATAAATAATCACATGGGAATGATACTTAAAAATGGATATTCTACTAGAAAATAATAGCACTTATTTTCAATTATTTAATACATAAGGACATAATTCATAATTTAGGACATCATGATCATTTAATTTAGACATTGTTCAAGAAAACATACATAAAAGGGTAATACCCTTGTCTAGACTGCCTCATGAAAAATATTGATGCATCGAAAGGCTATATAGGTATACACCAATCACATAATAAGTTAAATTAATTTATAATATGAAAGGATTGAAACATTACTAAAATATACCTTCATATTGAAACTATCATATAAAAAGAAAACTTCTTTCCCCAAACAATAAACTTAATAACAAACAATCCAGAGTAATATATAGAAAGGTATAAGAAAGAAAATCATAGTAAGTAATCATAAAAATTACCTAAAACAAGGTATATGTTAATATAATATATTTATCAAAATAAATAATAGGATTCAACATAGGTTGTTGATATAAATGAAAATATTCTATGAAAATCATAGAGGAATTCTATATGGAAATAACTTGTCTTGATTAGGGAGAAGTATTTTTTTGAATATAATATGTATTTTCCTAAAATCATATTATAAATATGTATATTTCAAAAAATATCATAGAATTTAAATTATTAATATTTAAATTAAATTAATTCTTTAATTATTATTAGAGAGTAAAAAATACGTATAAATAATATTTTATATACTATAGAAATGAACTGCTTCAGTGCGATTTAAGGCAAAATTTAAATGAATAATTAATGAAAAATTGCAAAAATTGTTTTCATTAAACCATTAATGATGAAAAATATATTTTTATTTTAATTATATTTATTTTATAATAATATTGACGAAATAAATGAGATTAGGTGGTGTACATGAAAATGGTTTAGAAATTGGGATGTTCCATTTAACAGGGCTTTCTTATTAGGAGGATTTGAAGAGGGGACCTTGTAAAACATAAATTTCCCAAACAAATAAATATGAAATGATCTATATATATAGGTTGGTAACATATTAATATAATATATAAAATTTATATAAAAAATGAGGAATTTATTTGGGGTAAATAGAGGGAAATCATAATCCGTATAAAAATTAGTGGTTTAGGGAGAACCCCTAACCATATTGAAATCAATCGAATCATATTCCCCATAACATTAATAATCATAAAATGGATCATTAAATAACTATAATATAAATTTATTCATGATATTATAAATTAATGGGAAAAATACATACACCTCACACATAAAAGAAGTGGTGAATAAGGCATATCTCACAGTAAAAAAGTTATATGAGAAAACCCTTAACATATCTCTCTAAGGAATATTCACATATACTTATTTTCCTATATAATAAAATTAAATTCATTAAAAATTTACATCATATTCTTCTAAATATTTATTTTATATAAAACAATTTTATAATGCTCATTATTTTATTTTATTATGAGTTATTATATTCAATTCCAACTTTTAGGAGTGCTCGTTTCATTATATTTCAGGATTTCTTCCCTAGTATTCATGTATGAAAGATCATTAAAAATGGAAATATTTATTCATAATTGACATTATATGTTATTTGTGATTTTACATGGTATTGATTGATCTTTTATGTAGTTTTTTTAGATTTTAGGATGAATAAATAGATAAATATTAAAAAAAATAATTACGATTATTTTGGTGTTTTTTCAATCTTCTGGAATTAGTTTTGACATAGGATTTAATATTATATATATTTTTTCTATAAAATTAAATATTTTTTATTAAATATATTAAATGGCTTTATAAACATTAAAATTGTTTCATGTATAGCCTTGAAATCATAAATAAAAAAATGAAAACTCATCATCAATGAAGGTAGTAAATCGTTAACTCACGAACAACAGTTTCATTTATATACAAAAAAGTTAGAGAGAAGAGAATTGATGGTTGATATAATATTAAAAAAATTAACTTCAATTATTCAATCTATATTGTATTTTTCATTTCATTTTATATTGGGAGGTGAGGTAATGATAAGAAAATAAAATAATAAAAAAAATTAAAATAACGAATGTGGATTTTTCCTATTCAATTCCTCTCCTTGAGATCCTCATCAATGATCATTGAAACGGGTTTTTTCATGAAAAAATAATGATAATAAAATAATTGGGAGGTTTTTGAGAGGGATTGGGAAATAATTAGACAATATTAAATGTTTTTTATGTGTTAGTAGAGGAGGTGTTGAGGGGTGGTATTTATAGTGATGGAGAGAGGTGTTTTAGATTATTTATTATTATTATTATTATTTATTTCAAGAATATGAATTATGATGATTATTGAGACTAAAAACCGAAAATAATTAATTATAGAATGATCCAATTTCTTCGTACCAAATCCATAGATCATCAGTGACTCAATAATTCATGTATTTAGCTAAAAAGATAAATACAATAATTTATTATATTTCACTTTTCCCTAAAAATCTATTATATCCATAAAATCTCCGAAAATGACCCTCTCCATTTTTCAACATGTAGAATAAAAAATTAAATCCTTTATCTATTTGTGAGATTATAATTTTTAATTAAAATAATCAATAATTAAAAAATTATATAATTTCAAATTACGAACGATTTTTTAACACATTCAAATATTTTATTAGGGTATCATTAATTTGAGATAATTAATGATTGGATTATGTAATTCATATTTGGGAAAATAATAACATTTATTTGATTTTAATATTATAGATGATTTTATTAACATTAAAAGCCAATGTGTAATTTAAAAAAACATTATAGGCCAGTGTAATGTTATTGATTCTTTTATATGTATGTATGTTGGACAATTTATTTCTTACTACAATCACTCCCTACATATTGGCACCATTTTATTCCCCAACATATTATGTCATTTTGTTTAAATTTTTAATTTTTTATATTTTCAAACTAGTTTTTATCGTTATAAATGAAAAAAAGATATTATTCAAGGGTTTTCATGATTAATGATAACTGGATTTAAAATAGATAACAATGACACATATGGCATATTTATGTTCTTCCTATAAAAAAAATTACACATAAAATTCCATAGAGAAAATATTAACACTAGTATAATAATCAAATGTGTGGTAGAATTATTTTAAGAGTGTAAATTGTTATCTAAATTCATACATATTAATCATTTATATTTTTTATTTTAATAAAAATTTTATAATTTCAATTGAAATAATTAATGATAATTGTCTTGTAGAAATTTTTACAGTATATAGTAAATTTGATATTAAATTTTTTATGATTGGACTTGATTTTAAAAATTTTTGTGACATTTTGGTATAATATTCTAGTAAAACCACTAAAGTGAAATTTTATATTATATATTGTATAGAGGAAAAATTCATTGAAAATGGTTTTTTTAACATTCAAATAATACATTTCCACTCTAATTAAATAGTAATAACTAAATAAATATTCAATTTTATACTAGAGGATTAGTTCTTTGTTATAATACATTATAGTTTCATAATAATTTTATTCTATTTCTATTATTTTTTCCCAGTCCTATCCCCCTAATTTTAATTAAAATTTAATTTGTAATGTTTCATATTAATGTTTCATTAAAATACAATAAAAAAATATCTCTCAAAAAACTCATTATAAATACACGGTAAGATGAGGTCAGTCTAATTAAAATTAAATAAAAAATTAAATTTATGCATTTTATCAATTTATAATAACATTGTACATGAATCATGCCATTGTTTTCTATTAAATGTTTTACAGTATAATGATATATTCTATAAAAAACATTAAATTCATCCATTTCAATATTTTTAAGTAGTAATGTGAGAAAACAATGCATTCATCTTCATTTTAATAATATCATTCCATGGAATCTTGGATTATAATTATTTTTTATCAAAATATCTTAAATTTTAAAAAGAAAATGTAATAATTTAGATCAATCTCACAAGTCATTGTCTTCTATCCTAAAACCTCCCCTCCGACTTTTTCTATTACTTTATCCTCACCAACATCATCATCATACCTTTTGATTAGTTTTCAATATTATAGTGTAAAAATTTAATGTTTTGAGAATATCCTTATAATGAGAAATATAATTAGGAATCATATATTGATTTTCATGATATGAAAAAATTTATAAAAGGATTATTGATTATTCATGTATTTTTACATTTATAATTATTTTCTAATTGTTTTTCTTGTATATTTTTTTCGAATATGGTGAAGTACATATTTTTACTGATTATGATCAGTCATGAATAATTAGTGGTCTTGGAATAATGTTGCATGAGAATGGATGTATATTATAGGAGTTTGAAAATCTGATTAGGAAGTTATCCTTCAAATGTCATTTGGGATCATGGTTTCCATGAGACTATACCAAAACCTCATTAGTTTTTGGTCAAAGTTAAAAATATAACTACATTGTGATAATTTGTTTTCCATAAGCCATCATATATAATAAATTTTTTATGTGATTATATTATATTTTAAAATTTATTGATTATAATTTTTTATTTTATATGCATGAGACATAAATATTTATATTATAAATGATTTATTGAAATTTGAGCATGTATCTTTAGTTTATGTTATAACAACCCTGACTTGTAATCCACTATGACCAGTGCCTCGATTCAGGTCATCACATTACGCCAAATTCCCATCCCCATATTCTAAAAGCAACCAATTGTTAGCATGGGTTATAAGAGAAACACGGAGATACTATACTGGCTTGTTAGAGTGAAGACAAAACCAAAGTATCATAAATAGTAAAAATAACACGATGTACAAAAAAACATAAAATGAATCCAAACCCAATAAGTTTCCATGTATACATGATAAAAGAAAATATTAAAAGTACACTGAATTTGACGCAATCAGAAAATATGATCCATGCAAAAAACAAAAAAATATTCTCAACCCGTATATGGGTCCAAATAAATTCTTAAACAATGTTCTCCAACTCGCCATATCATGAACAACCAAACTCCAAGTATATGTCTTGAAATTGTTCCTTAAAATAAGTAGAATATTTTTATTTACCCATGTTCCATGACAGCCTGAGTAGGAAGTGATTAAAATTCAATAGGACACCACCACTGATGACTAAACCAATATTTAGTACATACAAAGTGCATGAATTTAATAAAAAATTAACTAACCATTGAATCATGGAAACAATTTAGGTGGTTATTGTAAAGACCCGCAAATTTCAATGAAATTTTTTTCTTAATTTTCTTTGGAATTTTACAAGAGCGCAGCTTCAGACGGCACCTGATTCCGAGGCCCGGTGTGCCCGGAATCAATTTCCGAAGTTTGGCTCGGGTACGTTCAGTGAACGGACGAGTGGGTTTTTCTATCTTTTGAACCGGTGCCCGGAATCGAATTCTGAGGGCACCGATGAAATCGCAGCGCCGATATTTGCTTAGAAACGCCTCTTCCGGAGTTGCGTTTGCTCAGACGTGGTTTTTAAATTTCGCGGCTTTAAGTCAGAAATAAAATAAAGTTTGTGCGACAACTTTATTTTATTTCACTTAAACTGCTTGGAAGCCACTTGAAGCCACTTAAGGGCGGCTTGAACTGAGTTGAACTAGATAGGATGCTATCCGGAAATATCCTACCCCTTTGGTAGGATATTTGTGAGGTGGGGCCCGCACGAGCCCCGCCGTTTCTTTCGCTAAGTAACGCACCCGCGAAAACCCGTCAAGGTAACTGAAAAGTCAACCGACGCGTTTTCTTTAATTCTTAACAGACCATTTAGTTGGGCTGTTTCTTTCGTGAATTAAATGGGCTGTTTTATTCGTTGAATTAATTCATCGAATTAAATGGGTCGTTACTTACGTGTTTTGTGTTTGTTGGCAAAATAATAAAATAGACAACTTGTCTATTTTGGAGGATTTCTATCGTTGTGCAATTCCTCTGAGCCTCCACCCTCTCCGCGAAGAACGCGAAGAACGCGAAGAACGCGAAGAATGCCGGCGACCAGAATTCGACGACGCACACCGAGATCTGCGACGTCAACGAGCCCTACCCGCGACGTTCTTCGGCGACGCCTCTTCTTCCGCGGCCGATCCTCGTTCGGCAACAAAGGTGAGAATCGAATCTTTTATTTCTCCCTTTTTAATTTCAATAACAACGGATTTAATTAATTAAATCCGTTTGTTCTTGATCTGGAGATTGGCGACGCGACGCCGGATACCGCGACGACGCGACGATCCCCCTTCTTCCGCGACGAGCAATTCCGCGACGACCTCTCGTCCGACGTCGAAGACAAAGTAAGGGTTGATTTGAAATTTTTTTCATTTCCCGTGAATTTATTTCTTTTAAAATAAAGAACCGATCACGGAACAATTTTAAATTTATTTAAAATTGTTGATTTGGTGGTTTCTTGTTTCTCCCGTTGTTTATGACTAACGCGGAGGGTGCGGGTCTAACGAACAAGACCCGGCAACCCTCCGCCGATCTTCCTTTTTGTGCGGATTTGGCGGGCGACGGAAAAAGCACGACGCAAGGGCCATTTGTTGATTCCGCAGTGAAGGACGCGTCCCGGGAGGAACAATGGCGCAGACGGGAGGCAAAACGGGCCACCGGAGCAACTCCGGCGGCCCGCGGAAGGAGGCGGCGACCGGTGGCGGCGGCGCCCGGCGCGCCGCCGGAGGAGTCCGCCGCGGCCGAGCCGCGGCGGCGGCGAACCGCCGGACCGCGTCCGCGGTCCGGCCCTCCAGCACGCGGCCCGCGCGGGCCGCGTTTCTCCAAAAGTCGCGGGTTTGACCCGCGACGGCTCAAGCGGCCGCTCGGCCGAAGCCGAGCCGGCCGGTCCGGCCGGCCGGGCCGCGCCCAGGCCGGACCGGACCCGGCCTCGCCGGGTCGGACCGGGTCGGGCCGACCCGGTTCGGCCGACCCAAGGGGGGGTTCGGGCCGGGTCGCCCCGGGCCCAGGACCCCCGTTTCGGGCCCTCTTCGGTCTTTCGCCCATATCTTGGGCCTGGGACCCCCGATTGACGAACCGTCAGCGGCTACACGAACCTTGGATAGAGACGGTCGTTTCGGTATATTATAATCAAGGTTTCGGAAGACTTTGGGTTCGGCCGGGTTGGTTCGTACACGAAACCAACCGGGCCCTCGGAGCGGAAGCGCTCATAACTTGAGCTACGGACGTCCGAACGACATACCGTCAGCTGTGGTAGTTTTCTCTAAGTGAGACGGAACTTTTGGCATACTCCGCCCGAGGATCGGATACAGGCGGAGTACGGTCGGGTTGGTTTTGCCCTAAAAACCAACCGGGCCCCTGGGACGAAAATGCCAATAACACTCAGACCGGGCGTCCGATTGACGCGCCGTCTGTTGCGTTGAGATCCTGTTGTCGATACGGAACTTTTGGATACATCAACTTCGGACTACGTGTCAGTTGATGTATCAGCCTCTCGGCTCGTGGAGAGGACCCTCCTAAACGAGCTCGCTTTGTGCGGGAACCCTAGCGCTGGCTGTGACTTCGATGGCAGAGCAGAGATCCTCAGTGGACTGCAACGACGGCAGAACAGAGATCCTTCGTGGACTGCGGCGACGACTGTGCAGAGATCCTCAGTGGACTGCGTCGACTACAGCACTCAGCGATCCTACGTGGATCAGTGCTACCGGTTCTGTGTGAGCCTCTGCCTACAGGTTCTGTGTGAGCCCGATCATATGTGGGTCCTTACTACCGGTTCTGTGTGAGCCACTGCCTACAGGTTCTGTGTGAGCCCGATCCTGTGTGGGTCTTTTGCGGGGGTTAGTACCTATCGATCCTTCGTGGGTCCGACGACTTAGATGGATCAGTGATCATCTTTGACGTCATCTGAAAAAGTATACCTGGTTGAGCTGAATCTTATGTTACTTTCCTTTGTGGATTGTGTTGAACTATCCTATGTGGATTTACTGTTTACTCTCCTTTGTGGATTTGAGTCTTGCTTTCCTTTGTGGATTGAGTTGTTCTTGAGCTCGTGAGCAGAGCTAGAATTGGGGACTTAGGTATATGTATGGGCATATACCTAAGTCGAGTCAGATGTTACTTCGTGATTGCATCTTTCTTTTGTGCTATATCCTTTGTGGATTTCGGGAGACCTTCGGGGGTCTCGGGGTCCTTACTGAGTAGCTTGTACTCACCCCTGCACGGGCTATGCCCGCACCTTGTTGTGTTGGTTGCAGACGACGGACAGCGCTGATCACGGTTGGGGCGTGGAGCAGGACGGTACCTGGAGGTGGACCACTGGGCGGGACGTGCTCGGAGCGGACGTGGGACCCGAGGAGCCTGGAGGCGATCTGTACACACCCTTCAGGTGGGATTGCCAGTGGACGACACGAGGCCGCCGTCTTTTCTTCAGTTGCTGTACTTTACTTTTCAGTTGTACTTTACAGTTGGGCTTGTATTTCCGGCCCCCTTTACTTTTCTGCACTTTACTTTCCGCTTGCTGACTCTGTGTGGTTGTTACTTATAAAGGCAATGCCTTCCCTGTTTACTGGGATTTTACGCCTTGGTGCTAGTCGCCAGCCCCTGGCCTATGGAAGGCGGGCTTGGGGTAGTCACGGCACGGGCCCCGAGGACGGGTCGTGACAGTTATTGTATAAAAATTTACCCATTTTGTTTTATAGTGTCGACCAATAAGACTAAATCAATTCACACGAGTAGTCTTAGTCTGAACATAAGGGTAAAACACACCTTTAACCATAAGGGGGGCTAACTAATCACAACACATCACATAACCATTATCTAAAATAATTATTTTATACATTCTCATTATTAATTCATTTCTACACATAATCTATCTTAATAATGATATTCATATTCTAGTCTTATTACATGGTTTGGAATTTACATCCTTTACAAAACAACCTAAGTTATCCAATTACAATGAATAATGGAATAAATAAAATCACATATCTGATTATGGATAAACACATCACAATAACACATTGTCTTCACCTAAAATCCATAGTCTAGGTTGAATGAAAAAATTAGTGGAAGAGATCACCCATCCCATTCACTAACCCATGCATTTTTTGGGTGGTGTTTAGATCGTCAGACAAGATCGACCATTGAGAGTAGAACCTCTAGTAAATACCTCATTGTACCATGCAATGTTCAAATTCTGATTTCTCCATCCAACCAACAATACCTTATCACAAACCATAATTACATCAAAACACAATCCAATTTAATAATCATGGGAGTCATTAATTTTCTATAATCCATTAAATCATATTCTATTATCATTAAATTTTTATTTATTCCAATTCCCATTTCGTAAGCCTAACTCATTAAGAATATTAACTCATACTAATATATAAACTCATTTAACATATTCAATAATTTTAGTAGGTAAATTCACTTAATATTGTAATCATTTTCCATGTATTATCCAATCATGAATTTCGTGTAAAAATTCCAATACTTTGGAAACATTATCTAAAATCTCATTTATCCCATTTTAAAATAATTCCAATCATTCCCTTACAATATATCATCAATGAAGAACAATCATCATTTAGTTCACATCATTCTCATGCTAACATGCCAATGAATTTTTTTAAGAGTCCTAAAATACTAACATTTATGTTTGTTAAATTATGAAGGTCCCAATAGTCATATATGAACTATATCATGGAAATAAACTCACCAGGACAATATCATTAAAATCATATTGAAGCCATCCATTAAAAAATATCAATTCGCAATTGAAAAACTAAGAGCATACCCAAGGATTTTATTTCTATTTTCAACCAATCAGGGCAACCATGAAACTATTTTCAATCGAATGAAACCTTTATCATATTTTCAATATCATTAAACACCTCATAAAAATTCATTTTGAATATATTTTGGCTAACCCCTCATTTAAAAAAACATCTCACTTTCAACCATCAGTTTCTTCAATAAATCTAAAATCTGGTCGAAGCCCCAAACAAACCCTCAAACTCATTTGATAAATAATAATTCTTTTATGAAATACATCATATAAATTATTTCAATCAATAAATTAATGTACCAATGCATAATTTACCTTATTACTACCCAATATCTCTCTTAATACCTATATCTCAATGTTTACTTATTTTACCCACCCATTAGAAGTGTTCGGCTTGAAACATGGGTAGACTAGCATTTGGTCTCACATATTCAGTGAACACTAATGATACTTACGCCTCAATCTAGTGTCCAAATAAAATCCCAAAACATGAGACATAAATACACAACATAACAATGAAATAAAAAAAATTAAATACACACATAACATATCAAGACTATGAGTGATAGCATAGAGACCACCTACCTCTTGATTGTTGACGAACAAAATCTTAATCACTAATATTGAATAAATCACAAACACCCACTAATGATACAATAGAATATTCATCAGAGAAGTCAAATTATTAGGCCATTATAAGAAGAACATATTTTTTTCTATCTCTAATATGGAAAATAAATCAAAGAGGACTGTTATACTCACTCGGATCGTTGATTTTCAACTAAGCATGATATAAATTCCCATGTATTAATGGTGAATCATCTATAGAGGGAAAGGGGTATGATTGGTTTTAACATAGGTATGTGGTGGTTGAACGAGAGGAAAAATTTATTAGGATCTAAAAATACCATGGTGGAAATATTTTCAATATTTCATCTATAAATGAGGCGCCTGATTTACCCGACCAGTTTTCCAAACCAGGTGCAATTCATGCACCACCCACTATTTATGTGTTCTTTGGTCACAATGTTACCTATATATACCTGCACAATTTATGGAATCATTTTGTTTCCATGTGCATGAACTACCTCTAAAATAGTGACCAGCCACATGGTTTATTTGTCCTAGACAGCAGTTTACACTATAATTGTATAAATAATTTGATATTACCTATGTTGTGACTTTTCTCATTTTTTTCTTGTCCCAACCCCTAGAAAACATCCAAAAAACCTCAATTACTTGAAAAAAAACTTATTTAACAAAAAAATATAGTTTAACCACCCAAAAATTTTAAATTCATTCCCCATAAAAAATTATTGGGTTCTTCAAACATCCCCACCATAAAATATATCGTCCTCGATTCTATGTTCCAATAATTACCAAACCCTTAAGAAAAAATGTTTTAGACCATTGTCCCACAAATCAACCTTCTCCTTCTATGTTATTACCTAATCTCTTCCATACTACAACAATACTCATACCATGGAAAAATAGTACGTGGAATACATTTCTTCCTCCAATATAAACACTAAAAATATTTTTTTCCTTGATGAAACAACCACCATAAGTCATCATTACCGACACAAAGAGTAAGAGAAGGGTTTTTTTTAATGCTACTAGTCCACCATATAAAATTATACTGACCTGAAACAATATTTCCATAAAAGAACCAACCAAAACACTCTGGGTCTAATACACATCACAAATTATGGCCCAAATAAATGAGTGACATCTTTTCTGTATTATTTGAAGCACTAATGGTGACCTCAACCTGAAATCACCAGAAAAAAAATCTTATTTTTCAACCCAAATTCATTGACTGAAATTCCTAAACCCAAAGAACATCATCCACAGTTCATTTATGAATGTTCAAGAAACACAACCCAAACATACTATTCATATCAAGGAACTCAACCATCCAACTACCAACACAACTCCATTTACAAACAACATTTCACCAAGATGTCCTGAAATCGATCAGTCTATCTCTGTTAGGTTCACTAGGATTGATACACTGAGGGGGTTGATTTAGGGTATGAATGATTAATATAGCTGACCGGATTGATCTAGTTTCCCTATCAAGAAAAACTATCTTCACTCTCTTTTAGAAAATTATAATCTGAAATTAAATCTTGCACTACGCATAATAATTTTTACATAGTTCATTCCAACTAGGCTACGTCCAAAAAGCATACACCGACAATGTTACGATGTACCAAATCGACTAAATGAGCACTCTGGTTTACAATGTTTAGAGTGGACTCACTATCACTCTTAATACAACCACTCCCAATATAAAATCCCACTACACTTTCAACTGTAGTGTACTCATTACAGCATCAGAACAAGTACTCACAGTTTATAGACATACAAGTATATTCATTATCACAGATGAATTATGCACCCTTAATTGTTAATAGATGATATATTGAAGTAAAAAATTCACCTGCAGATGAATCTCACATTTCCACAGAAATGAACTGGGCAACCTCTAAATTTATGTGCATCCCTTACAATGCCTTGCACATAATTCCATTTACCTACATGCCAAATATCTCTTTTTTGGTGCCATCCCAGCTCCACATTTCATGCAACCTCAACAATTCCGAGCAACACTCATTTTATTCTAAATATAAAATTTTACAAGAAACACCAATTTTTACGCGCAATGTTAAAATTTTCACTCAACACTAATTTATTCTGGCATCTCCCTTTGCGTTCTTTGAACACACACGGAAGCTCAAATCTTATATAATCCATGGGATACTTTGAATGAGGGAGTCACCTCATTTTTCCATGTAAAATAATCCCATGCATGAAAAAACCTTCTAGAGCACATAATCCTATTCGAGTATAGAAAGAAAATCTTCCTCGCAACACCTTATTTCGCAAACTGCTCAACTTTTTCACGCACCTCATACCTTTGTTAATTTTCATGCGTATGAACCTGAAACAACTATTGTGCAAAAAACCCCATTTCTCTATTTTTTTCACCACTCTAATATTTCATGCACATTTCTTTTCCATAAACACATCTCTCCATTTTCTATTTTTTAGGCCAAAATATTTGGGCAACAATAGAAAAAGGCAAGACCATGTACCTCTTATTTGTATACCACCTAAAAAATGTCCATTCCATTGTCGAGGTTCTTCAATCAACCATGGATTTTCAAAATTATCTATTGAAACTGAAAAATCATTATGGATTATGCACGTTTCTACCAACCGAACTAATAACACTACCTTGTCAACAAACCGAACCTTAGGGCCTACTTTTTAATCAAACCCATCCATCCCAAAAATATTTCAATGATGCCTTGAGGGATTATTTCCTAATTAACTCAAACAAACATCCATGAAATTAACCATATACTTCCCTATTATGGTAGTCCCCATCATATTTTCTCTAAAAAACATCCATTATCAGGTAGTGAGCAATTTCATAGTCAAGATGATTCCAACGAATCTTTACCTCAACATTTTTAAAAGACCCATCATATTTCCCAACTCACTACACATAACACCCAAGAGATTACCAACCCACTCTATAGTTATGTAATTCAATTAGACCCACCTATATAATAAGATCACAATGTCCATATTTATATAAATGAAAAAATTTATTCCTCAGAGACAATTCTCATTACCGAAAAGTGATTAGTCATTCAACGGTAACTAGTGGTGACATACAAACTACATCATTTATTTCTTTTTTCCAATCTAATTTTGGCCTTCCTAGTTCAATTCACTCCATTGATTCCCATCCTCCACTATAGATATGTGGGAACTGTTCCTCGACACAATCCCATATTCACTCATGGAATACCACCCTAACCTGAATGCACCTACTGAATTCATCAATAATATTAATTAAATATCCTCCATCATTGTATTCACTATTATTCAAATCCTTTCCAATATTTAAAACACAATTCAACACATATCTGATGTGACTACACCAATTAACATAAGGAGAAGCTTGAGCCTGATGCCAGTTCTTGGTCCAATTGACCATCATATCCAAGGGACATCCCAAACATGAATATAATGTGTTTCCTACTCACATATCGATTCTTGAACAACCACTTTGTAGCTATCTCCGAGCATCACTAACTCAACAAGATGCACACCACCATTGGGGTATCATTGCAACTGTTTTACCCAAGTAATTTATGACCGCTGTGAACATGATCAAACACAAGTTGAACCCAAATACTCATCCATATCCATGCATCCCTAAATTTAATAATAAGGAAAAAACCACTCGCTAAAAATTTTGGTCTTCAATGAATGTCACCCAGGGAATTTAGCAACATTTTTCCATTATAAAAAAATATCTCCAAATCAGCTAATGGTGAAATCACACACTGCAACGATCTCATGAACATACAACTCCTTATATGTATCCTCTATATGTCCTGCAACAAACTAAAACATACTCATGTATCTATGTATAAATTCAAATACATTTTAGATCACCAGGTACGATGTCATGATATTGAACAAGATTATCTCTAATAAAAAGTAAAATAATAATTAATTGAATATCACCATCATAAATATACTCGAAAACAATAAAATATCACATAGAGGACACATAAAATTGCTAAAGGTCTCAGGATACCTACCCGCAAATTCCTCATCCACACTATAACACCACAACACGAATGGGTTCCTAAAAAAATACTACCAATTAACAAGACCTAATAAACCAATCATGACCCAACATTACTTTTAACACCATTATCATTACACCATTCTAGTTATTCATTCATGGCTGCAATTATGACAATAGGTACGCAATGATTCTCTCAAGCAGTCCAAAATCAATTAGCTTCTCACACTACATGTGCCACTTTATTTTTATTCCGTAGAAACAAATGCCCTAACATCCATCTCACATTGGAAAATATTTGAATAGAATTATACAACTCTAACACATTGTTTCCATTATACACTTTTCAAAACCACTGATGTCTCTCACTCTCCTATTTCTCAAAACTAACCCCATCTCCAGCACACACAACACATGTATTAATCAATCTATCCCAAAATATAATTTTTCATCAACATATATCTTCAAATTACAATAGGGGACTATTTTTAAACTATCCATCCATTCACATCCACCATTAAAACCAAATTTAATCACTCATTTTCTTCTATAAGAATAATATACGAAATAATTATTCTCTATTACCAATAACTAATTGCACCCACCATGCATCAATTTCAACTCTAATGATACCACATTTGATTCACATTCCAAGTATCATACAGCACTGGGATAACATCCCTTGAGGATACCATTGATTTCCTATGATATTTAACTCAGATCCATAACTCAATAAATATCTCCCAATTCATTAACCAATCCACGTATCTGTGTGGATTAATCTATCAATAGGTAACCGTCTTTGTATTCCCTTTCAATTGTTTGTAATATATACTTGTGAAACACACAACCATAAACCATTTACTCTTTGTCTCCATCACTTGATACTTTCACATTTATACTGGCCCCATGGACCGAACACCCATTGTAAGATCCAAAAAAACCCTCAAGATATTAATAAAAATTAGTGACAATATTCACATGAACAAAATTTATTACACTGTCATACAGTCATAATATATCCAAGGGAATGGCAATAAATATCCAATTAACTATGTCATTACACTAAACTATATTTCATACCCCATAACCTGAGATATCAATGTATATCACTCTTACTACCCAAACCCCTCATACACTGTCTCCACAACTCACATGAGGAATAAACATCATCAATGTCCCTAAATGTTCCACCAGTTTACATTTTCACTTCTTAATTATTTACTACCATATAAACCAACAATTTCACGTTTGAAAACAATTTAGTTCCATATATCCATTATTTTAAAATTTCAAAAATCATTTTTGATATCCCATTATTTAATAAATGTCCATGTTAATCATTATCGCAAATCAAATCATTCAACATTACAAAATAGAGGATTTATGTTTTTCAAATGTCTTTTAAAAACACATTTAAACGCCCATTATTTCATTTAATTTCACTTTCTACACCTATTTGTCTCATCAATAAGTCATTCATATTTAAATCAAATTCAACATATTGATGACCTACATATCCTATGTGCCTAACTCAATGTATGAACTAAAAAACCATCGCATGTCATGCTAGGCCATTAGATAAAACCTCATTAATCAATAAAAAAACATCCATGTATGCCACCCTAGTTGTAAATATAATAAAAAAATAGAAATCATAAAACAAAACATCATTTTTCATCCATGGACCCTTGTATATCTCCATGTGTAAGGGGATATAAGATCCTATGAATGATCTCAGTACTATGTCCTAAAAATCATATTCCTCTATCTAGCATGACCAAATTTTTTGACAAAAGACAATAAAATCTGATAAAACCTTTTAACATCCATGTCCAAGAAGCCATTATGACTGGTGTCTAAGTCGTTTCTTCACATGACCTCAGGCGGGCCTCCCCTTATGTTAGAAGCTTTTGAGTTGCAAAGTGGGTTTAATGATAAATATGGGGATACTATACCCATTATTAGTGTAATTCCACAACATAAGTTAGATAACAAGATCAAATAACACCATGATAAATAAATAAACATCATGAATCCAAACCCAATCAACGAACATGTATACAAGCTACAAGATAATCAATAGAGTACACTACATGTCAGGAAGTCTGAAAAAATAATTCAAGGAACAAATGTGAAAATGATTCTGAATAGGGACCCAATATCCATCCCATTCGTATCCTCCATGCCCCAACACATGATCTCATTCATAACCAAACACCATGTACTTATCATGAGGATATACCTAAATTAATAGCATCTACATGGGTACCCATGTTTCAGGTGTCTTGAGGAGTGTGTTAGTAAAAATTAGTTGGCCACCACGAATGGTTTCGATAGCAATAGTCAATATATAAAAAGTGTATAAGGTAACAAGAAAAATAAATAATCCATGAAACATATAAAACAATTAGGTGCTTATCTGAAATTAATTTTACACATAATGTTTTTTAGAGTCAACAAATTGTTGTATCTCTAGTCACTTTAGTAGTCTAAGACACTTCACAATGGTGAAACACACATTTAATAATAAAGGGGGATTAAATAATCACAACTTATCACACAGCTAGTAGATAAATAATCCATTAATCCATTCTAATAATTATTTCATTTCTTCAAATTGGCTATATTCTTTACTAAATTCATCACACTATCATGTTTCATGGGCTGTCATTTCCATCACGTAAACCCCTACCTATGTCACAAAATAACCATTTATAATGAAATAAAGGATGTCCCTATATCACTTGTGATAAACAAATAAAAATAACACAGTATCCTAACATTAAATCCTTAAGTTGGGTGGAATTCAACCATTATCTGAGTAGATCATACAACCCATTCACTAAAAAATGCATTTTTTAGGGATGAGTTTAATTCCTCATTCTAACTCGACCGATGGGTGTAGAACCTCAGGTCAATACCATAATCTAAAAATCCATATGGACATGATTATTTATCCATTCAACACACAATATCATATCAAATGAAATATTCGAAAAAAAACAATCCATAATAATCAATATGAAAATCCAGACAATGCGACAACCCAATAAATCATTCTCTATTTACATTAAATGTCTTATATCCCAATTCATAATTATTATTCCCAAATCAATCACCATATTCACCAATCCCATTACATTAACCCATTTAACATGTTAAATAGTTTCCATATTTTAATTCACTAAATCAATTAATCATTTCTCATGTATTTACCATTCAATAATTTCTTGAAAAAATCAAAAACCATATGGAAAAATAAAATTTATATAATATAACCCATTTTCACATAATTCAATGAATTACCTTACATTATATCATAAACATAACTCATTAATAATTTATTTCATTTATTTCATTTCATACTCATGATAACATGCAATAATAATCAATTTATGGTCCAATATCACTATCCTTTGTCTCCCATCAATTATTATGGTCCCATCATAGCATTATAAATTACATAGTTTAATTAATAAAATTTTAAAATATTAATTGAAATAATTTAAAAAAACCTTTAAATCATGTGTCTTCCACTTAAAAAACCATGAACAATGTATTATTTTCTATTATAGACTTATAAACAAAAATATTAAATAATTTTCAAAAGAATGGAACCTTTTTATAATTTAAAATATCACTAGAAATATCATAGAAAAACCCATTTAAATCACATTGAATTAAATGAACCCTTTCAAAACATTTCTCAATTTCAAATATCATTTTCATAAATACATATTAAATCCTGTCAACAAATAAAACATACCATAAATGTAATTTCAAAACCATTAAATCATTCTGAAACCCCAATTAATAAATTTTTTCAATGAATACATTAAACTAACCATACATATATCACAATTTTACAACCCAATCACTCTCATACTACCCATATCTCATGGATAACTACTTTAATCACCAATTTCAATGTTTTATATTTTCCCATAATCTTGTTTAGTCTCACATCATCAATGATTCGAATGTGGTCCATGAAGGGTATCTCACCTCTATGAAGGGTTCATATCACTATCAATAACATTATACATCATGATGCGAAATGGTAATGAAATAATGAATATACATATAGAAATAAAACATATTAAATTTTGGGAAATATTAATGACCTCGTACCTCATGACCACTGTTGGACGCTTTCATAATATCCATCATTGACTGAACCACAAGAAACCCATACATCCAAAATCTAAAATTCATTTGAAATGTTATGGTTTGAGGGATTCATAAAGAGAGGATAGATTCCACAAGGATATTATTTAATGATTTATTTTATATGATAAGACAAATTTTAGATCAAATACATATGATGCATTCATTTCCCACGGTATTAACTCATACAATAAATTGGATGGTTCAATAGAAATAATGATTGTGGGGATTCTTAGGGTTTTATATAACGCTTAATTAAAAAATTGAAAGAGTGTGTCAAGATGTTTTTATTATTGATTATATATATTCCCTTATCTCTCGTAATCATCCTCCCAGGTGTTTAAAAATTCTAGAAAATCCTGCTAGAAATCATAATCTAATTTCAAGCGTAGAGATAGTTATGTGAACTTTTCGATACCTATAGATGTCGTACATATATTTCATCAACATTACTGATTGAAATCAATAATATCCAAAAGTAAATGATGTTTGTGATTCAATTTCTATAGTTAAAATTATAATTTATAGGAATTATCAAATTGATTATTTTTCATTGATTTCTCATCTTTTGTGAATGGTATTCATAAGATTATTCTTTATTCACTTATTGTCTATAATAAAGAGTTTATATGTCCTATATGAATCCACCAATGGTGTCAAATTCATCCTTAAATTATTCTTCTTGATATATTTTTTTATTATATGAAAAACATAGTATTATATTTTCTATTCATAACATTATGTTGAGTATCAATGTAATGTTAGGTTCCCCATGGTCTATGAGAATTAAATAATATATTTTTCTTCTTTTTTAATCTCACATTATAATTAAAATTGGTGGGGATGGTGAATATTTATTATACTTAAAAAATTATAAGGATCTTGGTTAATTCATGTAAAACCTTCCCTTTGAAAAAGTCATCCAGGGAAGAGGAAACGTGTCACCTAATCTGGCTTGCGGCATTGAATCAAGTTCAGAACCTTTTGTAGTAATGGTTCTTGAATATGAATTATTTATTACAACATATAATGAGGAGATGCATATAATTTGGAGACTATTAAATTTATCATATTTCAATAATAATTGAAATTAGAAACACATTCACACCCATAAGAATTTATCGATGCATAATAAACAACTCAAACTGATGTATAATATCTTAAATTAATTTTTACATACATGATCATAGTCATTATATACACATTAATTATCTATTTAACGGGCTATCAAAGACACCACATGATCATAAAAATTCTTCATGCTCTATTGGGACAAATACGAACTATATGGTATCTTGTTCTCAATCATAATGAAGTCATATGGGTCTTTACATCATCTAAAATTGATTTACATGGCATTAGAAATTAATCAATTTATGATATCGCTTGTGGTGAACCTTTTATATTTTAACATCTTGTACCATTTTCCACTCTACAGTGACCCATGTACAGTTGTCCACATGCCTCAGGACCATATCCCAAAAATTTTGAGGATTCCGACTAGTAGAGAGGGCCTTGGGTGAGTCGGTGGGAATACTATGACATCAAATATAGAGTTTAACAAAATGAAAAAGTAATAATTTTCAATAGTAGAAGTAGTGTAACAATAATACAGAGATAAATGATCAAGATAATAATATATAAACAATAATAGAATTATCTCATATAAAACAAGGAACATTATATGAGTCTAAAAATCATACAAAACATGTACACATCATAACTTTAAAATGAATGTATCTCAAAATACCAAAAATAAAAAATGATGTTATCTATTAATATAATACAAAGACTCAACTTGGTCTCTTGTTCCCCAGATCATAAGGATGGCACAAAATTAACCATCAAACTGCTAGAACATTCCATGGTCTATACCTGCATCTATAAAGTCTAATCGGGTACCCAATAGTAGGTTGAAGAGGGTGTTAGATACAATCTCACTATGTAATAACCCTAATATATATACAAATTATTTCTATGAAATATAATATGATATGTAGTGGGCATATAAAATAGTAATGTTGTAAATAAATGCAATGAGACAATATAATGTCTACTACTAACCAAGTGATACTATATAGCTTGAAAGGTAAACCCTTTAAACCAAGTGTCAACTCCATTATAATGTATGTTGTAATAAACATAAGTAACCATCAAGTCATCTTTGTACACCAAGTAATATCATGTCAACCATTCCCATTCCATATATTGATGTGTCACAGTCACCAGAACTAAGTCATTCAACCCAGCATAAAATATTTTCCATGAATATGATTTATTATAAATGTTTCAAACTATGAAGGGATGGATCCATGTTGGAGAAGAACTAGTCTTCAATGTTGAGTTATTGGAGCATCTCATGGAATCAGGTTTGGGACTAATATGCAATTCCTGGATCATATCTACCGACCTTGTCCACATTGAGAATAATAAATACCAAATCTAAGGGTATGTAGTGACCAAGGCATCCAATGTAATGAAGACCAAAGGAGTATAATATATCCAATTAATCTACCACCATGTCAATATCCAAGGAATAAAATCCATGGATTCTAAATGAAATCAATAACATTGTAAAACAACAAAGGTGTCCACTTCAACTTCAAATGCATATCATCTAATTCCATTAATCAATATATTCCATTTCCATATCATACCATGATCATACCCACTAATTTAAAACATTTGATATTCAATGGAAACCAATTATTATGCCCACACATACCACAACATCCAAATAATACATTAAGAAATACATTTAAATATATTCATTCAATTACAGAAACTCAATCACTGAAATGAGGAAATGCATCTAATAATTATGAAAATCAATCTGATTTAAATAAAAAAATATTCCTTTTATAAGGGAAGAATAAATAACAAAACATGGGTGGTTCAACATGTTGAATATGAATTGGAAAAACCGATTGTTTTTATTTTTAAGGGAAAACCCAATTTTTTATTTCAAGGGTACACAAGGTCCTACTTAGTTGGTCCCAACTACTTTTATTCAATTGTTCAATTCATTTCCAGGGTCTCATTAAAACAGTTGGTGGGATAAACAATGGTAGACAGGTCAAAAAACAAAAAATAATAATGATAAAATTATAAACCACTTACTGTAGCTCAGTATTATAGTGTGTGTCTAGTATGAACACCTGATTCAACTCAGAATGAGTGAAATATAAATAATGGATGAATAACCAAAAATTTGTTAATATTAGCTTTCACCAAAATATTGTAGATGATTTATACCAAATAAAATGAACAATTGATAAAAAGGAATCGAGTACTAAATCATATCTATCTATAAAGATAAGCGTCACATTAAACAAAGCTCAAACAATGTTATTACCATGATTTTGAGAATAGTCTTCTAAGAAAGATATTAAAAAGTGAAGGCTCAATATGTTGAATGAAATGAGAAGTTATGATTGAATTAATATAATTAATAAGGGAAAATGTAATTTTACCCAAAAATATAGCGTCAAATAGTTTTAATAAAAGGTTTTACAACCATGCACTCCTATAATTAAAAAATGACATATCATATAGTTTGAACGCTCATTTTTTCTAACTATGAAAAAACCCTCCCCAATCCCACCGTAAAAATTAAAAATATTCTTGAAACACAACTTGGGACATTTTTTATTTTTTGTACAACATTTTGGCATGTAACTCCAATCATTTCATCCTCGCACAATTTCATCTATCCATGAAACCATCTACAGAAATAAAATTAACCACCTACCCAGCCATTTTGAACTATAAAGGTGGGTTCTATCCTTCGAAGCTTCCATGAACAACTCGAAATAACCCTAGAACATATTTCATACTCAAATTATTCCATATTAAAACATTTAATCCACAAGACAATCCTCCCTCAATAAATTATCATCGTTCCAAACATCCCACTCTAGGGTGGTCATGATTTTTATGAGAATATAATCATCCAACAAGAATGTACATCAGCCTCCCACTCCCAAGTCTCAACTTCTAAATATCCATGCCTCCATAACAGCAATACTAGAGGAACTGAACGGACCAAGATAACATTCGTGATCCTATCAAAAAATACAAATAAAATTATTCTTAATAGACAGATCTACATATAGCACAACACACTTGGAATGAAAATCATGAGGAAATTCTAAGTGATTCAGTCATATTTGAGTTCTGTGGAAGATGTTGGGCATGGTTTTGTACCTATGAAGTAGCTGAAACTGTTAAGCTATCAGGCTGACTCTACCCAAAATGTAGAACATCCCAACCTATAATTATGAAAGCTTACCCCATACCCATAGCATTATACGTCAAAACTTTAGTAAAACATGTAAAAATACTTTATTCATGACCACAAATTATATAAATTTTCAATGATGATTGACTTAAGACTTCTACCCAGACTATTTAGTATTCATATTATTTTGAATCAACTCGACCTAATAAAAATTCTCCTGCACAAGATGTGATCCTAGTAATGTTGTCTCTCTTAACTCTAACCAGTGCATGGGTTATAATAATTTCATACAATAAAAATCATCACAATGTTCAATATTTCCAGTTGACTAATAACTATTGTGGTAGGTGAACATGAGTAGGAAAAAGTTATTCTCCCATGAGCCACCACAATCTAGGATTCATGCCTTCACTATGTCCTTACATACATGTATCTTCTGCTCTGACATGCCATTATTATATGGGTGGTATGTGTTAATAATTAGAATATGTGTACCCAGTGCCCTCAAAAAAATTATATTGAAAAAATAGGTAAACTGGGATCCCATATGTGAAAAGATAGTTTTTAGGGCCCCATGGAGTCATATTATCTCCTAGATATACAACCTCAAAATATCAACAACATGAATCCTTTAATGTCACACATGTGATTTTTTTATATATTAATATTTTATTTAATTTCCATTCCTGATATTTTTGGGGGGGTTTAAAACTCATTTTGGTGAAAATGGTGGGTTTTGAAAATTTGGGTCAGACCGCGAGCCCAATTCCAGATTTAAAAACTAATTTTGTTTCTTTTATAAATCCTACTATTTTTACTATTTTAAACACATTCCACATCCCAATTGTAATAAAATGATAAATTAAAACCACCATATCTGGACCACATATAAATCCAAAATCATGATGGATTTGGGTTTTTGATTTAGGTAATGGGCCTGCCCGTAGGCCCATTTCTTGCATTATATAATTTTTTGTAAATTCTCCATTTCTCATCATTTTTTACTTTTTTACCGTGATTCCACCTCCCTATTAAAATCCAATAGCACGAGGATCACCCCTAGTATCGTTTTCACAACATTCGAGCTCAGGTGAGCCACAAATTAGGGAAATCTTTCATACACTTTCTCAAATCAACCAGATTTGACGAGGTAAAATGAATCTTTCATTACTCCTTCAATGTTAATCATTTTTTCACCATTTCAGTTTCCACATGACCTAATATGACTTCTTAGACCCTCCATACCAGTTTTGGGTACTTGGAGATTCATATTTTGGTGGATATGGGCCGATTTCTTCATAATATTTCCAGTAAGGGAATTCCTTCTTGGTTCTTTCCATCCTCTTTTAGTCTTATTTACTCTTTCATGAAGTTAGTCATGTCCAGAAGTTGGGGTTAGATCCTAAGGTCTGATTTGGTATCATTTGGGTCAATTTTTGGTGTTCTAGGTCTGGATTTATATTCCTTGTGGTGCGGCGGTGGTGCGCTTAAGGTTTCAAACCATGTTTTGAGGGTTTCGACACAAAAGGTAGGTGATTCCAAGTGTAACCATTTTGTGATGAGTTATATTGCTTGGTATATTAATTAAGTATGTTTATAACCTGTTTTTTTGTTTGAAATCTTTTTTTGATGGATTTGGTTAAACATTTAATTTTTAGTTGTATTTTGGCTTGAAATTGGGTACTTTTCATGTGTGACTATTGGGGTAATGTTTGGGTTTAGTTTATAACATATGAAAGTGATTTATTTGTTTTGAAAGGGGATAAAAAATTCTAGTTTGTTAATTAATTAATTTCATGTTGGCATTGAAGAGAGGTTTTTGAATGAGTTTAAGGTGTAAAACCGTGTTGTAATTCTTGAAGGTGATTTATGAAAATGTGTGTTTTCCATGTGTATTTTTGTGGTATTATTTGATACATTTGTATAACACATGGGGGTGGATTAATAATTGTTTTAGGTCTGAATGTTCTGTTTTTGATTGTTATTGGTATGATTTTGGTTTTTAATGAGGGTTCTGAAATGGGTTTAGTGTGCAAACAATGGTTATACCTCTTGGGTTTGTTTTATGAAAATTGCAAATGTTTTATTTGGTTATAGAAAAATTGGTAAGGGTGTATATGTACTGTTTGGGTGATTGTGTTCACCTAATGTGGGTTTTTGAATGGTAAAGTGGTGATTTTATATGTCAAACATTTTTAGAATGTTTTATAAATTGCCGAAATATTTTACTAAATTGTGTTTTGTGTGCGAAACACGGGTGTGGGATGTTTCATGTGAGTTTATTGATAAAATGAATTATGAAGGTGAGAAGGGTATTATGTGACATGTGTGTAGGCTGTTATGTGAGTTGAATATCTTATAATGGTTTTATAAATTTTTTTAATGTATTGGTAGAAGTGTTAATGAAATGTAAAAATTGTTGTAGGCAATTTTGGTGTATGTTTGATTTCAAAATGCATTTGAATGAAAAGTGTGATTTGTGACTTGTGTGATGTACATGGGGCTGTTTAGTTAATGTGTGATGTGGAAGTGATATTTTCATGTGAAAATAAATTTCATGGATTATTGATCTTGTTTGAGCACAAAGCGAAAACTCGTGTATCTGGGTGGGTGGATGTGTACAAGTTTGCTAGTGAATCCGTGGGGTTTGGCCACTGTTTCACTTAGCAAGATTGACGCTTACAACTCTAACTAAATTATGATGATGATGATTGGGGACCACTAGGTTATAGGTATGATCTCTACTAGTGGCTCGTGCACGAGAACATATATTTTTTTGTGGTTACTCTCACCGAGATACAAGGTACCTGGGACCCACAGCTAGCTAGTGCCTAGGGGTTATTTCCTATTACTTGTGATCATTATATCCATTGTACTTACCATCGGTATACGGTATTGTTGGCTGGAAAAATCAGTAGCTTTGTTAATTATTTTAAAATTGTTGGTCCTTTAAAATTAGACCACTTGAAAATTGTTTTCATTTATTATTGCATCCTTCAGAAAATTATAACAAGCATTTTTTATTTACAAAACATGCAATGATTTTTGTCATGAAATGTTTATCACATGGAATCTCTCAGTGGTGGTATTCGACTGGGATTTCAATCACACCCTACTTACACCTTTGGGTGTAAGTAGAATTCCATATTTTATGTCACATGTTTTGGTACTGGTTTTATGCCTTTGGTTCGGGTTTTTAGCGATCCTTCATGATACAGTGTACTGGAAACGGCTTGAGGGTGGTGCCTCTTTCCATGTGGAGGTTCTTGGTCTGTATTTTATTGGGTTTGTACCATTTTAATAGTCTTCAAACATTATTTAAAATTGTGTAATTCAGTTTGGAATTTTAGAAAAAGATGTTTTGGTTTGAAAAATCAAGATTTGATTTCTTGGATTCATTTATTGTTTTAAGTATAAAAATTTGGGTAAATCATTCCCAATTATCAGTTTCTGATACCGGGGCACTTATGACAGCCCGTGGGGATTGGGAATGCCCTTCGAGACTTGCCATGGGTCGGTCCGGGTGCCGGTTTTGGCGGTGACTAGATTTGGTTCGTGAAAAAATGGTATCAGAGCAGGTTCGCTCTATTTGAGTCATGTTATTTGGGAAATATTCAGGATAGTCTGGAGTTAAGATTTCTAGGACATGAAATTCAGATTATGGGTAGTGTGCTTTATCACCAAACCTCATGTCAGGATTCAAGTTGCCAGGGGATGCTGGGATTTATCTATGTCTTTTGGTTTTCTTGTATTATGATGATTAGGGAAAATGAAAAGAGAGTTGGGTTAATGGTCTCGGTGAGCTCGCAGGGTCTGGAAAGCCATGTGGTGCCGGTGATATTACCTATAACACTCTCTATGATGGTGAAGTGAATCGAATATGGTTCCCAAACATATTTCCAATTCATCCACTGAAACTAGTTTCCTCTCGCGTTGTTTTGTGCTTTAGTTTTGAAATCATGGAACTTTGGTTTTAAAGTGACTTGGTTTTACGAAGCATAAAGTTTTTGTGAAATGATTTTAAAATAAATAGGGAATTATTTGATTTATTAAATGGTGGAACTGAATTTTTTGAATTATTTTGAAATGGAAAATAGTGTGCTTACACCCCTTTTGAAATCAAAGACCATATTGAAGTTGGTTTTCAAAGTGTTTCCAATATAGTTATCTAAACAATTAAAGGGTGTTTTAATGTGATGATATGTTTTCACATTGATATGAATATCATGAAAGTGATTTCTTTTCTAAATATTTATGTCCTTATGAATAGTTTTGTAAGATTTGAATTGAGATTTTGATCTCATTTTTAACTGTTTTGAGAAAAAGGATGGGTTGGTTGCCCATTTTGTTTTTGAAAAGTGGAAAGAATTTTCATTTTAACCATTGGAATTTACATGAGCTACCACATACAATGGGTTATATGGGATGATGGATGGATGATGAGATTACTGGATGAGTGTTTGGATGAATATGAGGAGGGTTTCTAGTGTGGCACGGAAACATGCATGTGTGAGGCCCATGGGGTACCATTGGTGGATATGCTAACTGCTGAACCATTGGTTTTCAAAGAAATGTATTTAAAGAGAAACATGATGTCTTGATGAATTGTTTGGTATGGTGTATATTATGTGTTTTTGGAAAATGTTGATGTTGTGGGGTGTTTAGAGTCCAAGAACCCCTCCTGTTCGAACTGTTTTTTGGGTTTGTGTTTGGACGGTAAGCTGGGTAGAAGGTCTGGTTAGTAGTCTCCTATGATATATATTTCGGGACACCTTTAAGGTGGTTCCATTAATGAGTTTGAATCTTTTTTGTGGGTTGTATTTACCAATGGACCAGCTTGGTTGGGTCCTTGGGTTCTCTCTTTGGATAAGGTACACCCCCATTAGGGTTTAGTGCAAAACTGATGTGCAACCGGGATTTTTTTTCCATTGGAAAATCCTCCAGTTGATCAATGTAAGGAATATTTTCTTGAGCATTGTAGAATGATTCTACACCATTTACATTCTTGGTTTTTTTGGATCCTCTTGTTACCAAAGAGTGCTAGTGGATGGTTGAAAGAGACCATAGATTCTTAATCTACCTAATTAATCGAAGGTGAAAGTTGTATAGGGTTGTCAGTATGGATAGTGTTTATGAGGGCCTCTAAGTTCTTCGTACTCTCTTGGAATAAGGGGTTTATGTTAAACCACCAGTGTGGTAAATCTGGCCACAAGAGGCTCTTATGGACACATTCTGGAATGTTGTGATGTTTGAGGTTGTTGTGTAAGGCCCCCCTCCTTGTATTATTTCAATCAGTCGCTTTGGTCATGTTCAGAGATGTGATGTGATGTCGCGTACCCATTTTATTGTAAAGGTGAAGTTGTAAAATATTTTGTGAGCCTATTTTTTTAGAAGTGTTTCTCTTTTTCAGAGATCTCAACATCCTCTATTGTAGACGAAGGTGTTTATATGTGTCCTTTATTTCTGTTGTTTGTCACCCGAAGAAACAAGGTGTGATGTGAGTGAATCCTCTAAACTATTATTTCAGTAAATTTACAAGTTAGGGTAAAGTGAGTTCTGGAGTGTGTTATGTCTTGGTGAAACCATCTAGGTTATCATGTAGTTGTTTGTAGCATCGAAAGAAGAAATTATATTCAGGGGTTTCCAAATCATAACTGCGAGGCCGAAGATGCTTTAATCATTCCAGCTCCAGCCATAGGTCCCGGAGAGAAGCTGGCATGTAGTAAAAAGGAAATCCCAGTGTAGTTTTCATCCTTGTACAAAGAACTATTCTCATTATGAGAGATGGGAATAGTTTAACCATTTGGTGTTTTGATCTTTCTTTTTTTGTTCCCGATTGGTGGAAAGAGGTGGAGGGCCTCATCCCAATGTTATCTCCAAATGAATGTCTTTTCCCCTTTGGTTTCCTTTGGGTTTGGGGGAACGTTTTTGGATTTGTCTCGACATGTTGAGTGAACATTTAGTAGTAACCACTCACCAGAAACCATGTCAATATAAGGATCCACATGGTTACAGCATAGTTTACCAAAATTCGCGGGCTAACTGTGTGGTTGTCCCAACTCTTTATGTTTTTGGGTCTTTCTGTGTCGGCCCATACTGGTCTGTTAAGATGGTTGGTTCTTATGGTGGGGAGCCCATTTGTGTATCCTTGTACCAGTAACACACTATTGTACATGGTATTTTCTTGGAAGTAGGTGGTCCCATTTAGAGCTATATAAGCACCTACATCTTCATTGGTTAAACATCAGGATTGGATAGTTCCCAATGGTTTAGTTATATCAAGGTAAGTGTAACCTTATTCGATGTTCCTGTTTGTTTAGGTAAATTTATTTATCCTTGTTCAGATAATGTTTGAAGGGTTTTATTTTAGGATAAATCTGAATGTTCTTGGTCATTTAATTAAAGAGTTTTATATTTTGGTTGTGAAGTATTACTTCTTTAATTGATCACTAGAGGTGTTTTGGCGTTTGGGGGAAAAGCATAGCAAAGGAGTCCATTTCTGCCTTTCGGTTGGGTTTGGTGTTTTTTTTGTCCGTGATGTGGCTTTCCGAGGGTGGAAAGTTTTATGGTGGGGAGAATCTTCACACATGTGACTTTTTTATATATTAATATTTCATTTAATTTCCATTCCTGATTTTGGGGGGGGGGGGGGTTTACCACTCATTTTGGTGAAAATGGTGGGTTTTGAAAATTTGGGTCAAACTGCGAGCCCAATTCCAGATTTAAAAACTAAATTTGTTTCTTCTATAAATCCTTCAAATTTTACTATTTTAAACCCATTACACTTCCCAATTAGAATAACCTGATATATTAAAACCACCATATCCCTTTGGACCACATATAAATCTAAAATCATGATGGATTTGGGTTTTTGATTTAGGTAATGGGCCTGCCCGTAGTCCCATTCCCTGCCTAAAATAATTTTTGTAAATTCTCTATATCTCATTCATTTTTTACTGTTTTCTAGTGATTCCACCTCCCTCTCAAATCCAATATCAAGAGGATCACCCCCAGTATAGGTTTCTAAATTTTGGAGCTCAGGTGAGGCGCGAAGTATGGAAATATTGCGTACTCTTTCTCAAATCAACCAGATTTGAAGAGGTAAAATGAATCTTTCATAACTCCTTCAATTTTAATCATTTTCCCCCATTTAAGTTTCCTCATGACCTAATATGACTCCTTAGAACCTCCATACCCGTTTTGGGTACTTGGAGATTCATTTTTTAGAGGATTGGTGCCGATTTTTTCAAGATATTTCAAGTATGGGAATTCCTTCTTGGTTCCTTCCATCCTCTTTTAGTTTTAGTTCCACATTCTCGAAGTTCCTCATGTCCAGAAGTTGGGGATAGATCCTAATGTATGATTTAGTAATCTTTGGGTCAATATTTGGAGGTCTAGGTCTGGATTTATATTCCTTGTGGTGCGGTAGTGCTGCGCTTAAGGTTTAGCACCACGTTTTGAGGGTTTCGACTCAAAAGGTAGGTGATTCCATGTGTAACCATTTTGTGATGAGTTAGATTGCTTGGATTATTAATTAAGTATGTTTATAAACTCTATTTTTTGTTCGAAATCTGTTTTTGATGGATTTGGTTAAACATTTAATTTTTAGTTGTATTTTAGCTTGAAATTGCGTACTTTTCTTGTGTGACTATTGGGGTAATGTTTGGGTTTAGTTTATAACATATGAAAGTGATTTATTAGTTTATAAAGGGGATGAAAATTATAGTTTGTTAATTAATTATTTTCATGTTGCCCTTGAAGAGAGGTTTTTGAATGAGTTTATGGTGTAATACCGTGTTCTACTTCTTGAAGGTGATTTATGAAAATGTGTGTTTTTCATGTGTATCTTTGTGGTATTATTTGATGTATTTGTATAACACTTGGGGGTGGTGTAATAATTTTTTTAGGCCTGAATGTTCTGTTTTTGATTGGTGTTGGTATGATTTTGGTTTTTAATGAGGGTTTTGAAATGGGTTTACTGTGCAAACAACGGTTATACCTCCTGGGTTTGTTTTATAAATATTTCAAATGTTTTTTTGGTTAAACAATGTTGGGGAAGGGTGTATATATAATGTTTGGGTGATTGTGTTCACCTAATGTGATTTTTAGAATGGTAAAGTGGTGATTTGAGATGTCAAAAAATTTTAGAATGTTTTATAAATTGCCGAAATGTTTTACTAAATTGTGTTTTGTGTGAGAAACACAGGTGTGGGATGTTTCGTGTGAGTTTATTGATAAAATAAATTAGGAATGTGAGAAGGGAATTATGTGACATGTTTGTGGGATATTATGTGAGTTGAATATCTTATTACGGTTTTATATAATTGTCTAAATTATTTGTGGAAGTGTTAAAGAAATGTGAAAATTGTTGTAGGCAATTTTGGTGTAAGTTTGATTTCAAAATGCATTTGAATGAAAAGTGGGATTTGTGACTTGTGTGATGTACATGGGGATGTTTAGTTAATGTGTCATGTGGAAGTGATATTTTCATGTGAAAACTATATTTCTTGTATTGTTGAACATGTTCGAGCACAAATGGAAAACCTAGTTATCTAGGTGGGTGGACGTGTACTAGTATGCTAGTGAATCCGTGTTGTTTGGCCTCAGATTCACATATAAAGATTACCCCTTACAAATATAACTAAATTATGATGACGATGATTGGGTACCACTAGGTTATGGGTATGATCCCTACTAGTGGCTTGTGCACGAGAACATATATTTTGTTTTGTGGTTACTCTCACCGAGATACGAATTACCTAGGACCCACAGCTAGCTAGTGCCTAGGGGTTATATCCTATTACTTGTGATCATTAGATCCTTTGTACTTACCATCAGTATATGGTATTGTTGGCTGACAAATTCAGTAGCTTTGTTAATTATTTTAAAATTTTAGGTCCTTTAAAATTAGACCACTTGATAATTGTTATCATTTATTAATGCATCCTTTAGAAAATTGTAACAAGCATTTCTTATTTAAAAAAAATTGCAAGGATTTTTGTCATGAAATGTTTATCACATGGAATCTCTTAGTGGTGGCATCCTATTGGGATTTCTCTCACACCCTACTTACACCTTTGGGTGTACGTAGACTTGCTTATTTTATGTCAGAGGTTTGGAAATGGCTTGAGGGCGGTGCCTCATTCCATGTGGAGGTTCTTGGGCTGTATTTTCGTGGGTTTGTACCTTTGTAATAGTGTTCAAACATTATTTAAAATTGTGTAATTCAGTTCTGAATTTTAGTAAAATATGTTTCTGTTTGAAAAATCACGATTTGATTTCTTGGATTCATTTGTTGTTTTAAGTATAGAAATTTGGGTAAATCCTTTCCAATTTTCTGTTTTTGATACTCGGGCACTTGTGCCAGCCCGTGGGGATCGGGAACACCCTTCAGAACTTTCCACGGGTCGGGTCGGGTGCCGGTTTTGGCGGCGACCAGATTCGGTTCTTGACATTTAATGATTATATAAAACATCCAAAATAACTATATAAGATTAGTAAAATACTTGTATCCCAAAATTCAAAAAATAAAAAAAGGTGTTATCTTCAAATAGCATCGCAAGACTCATATTAGTCCCATGCTCTCCATATATTATGTATTGTAAAAAAACAAGCATCAAGGAGTTGTTGTTTTCCCCAATCCCAACCTATATCCATAAAGTCTATTCATCTACCCTACAAATTGGTCTATAAAAATCAAAAAACAATTTGAATATTATATAAACTCAATATTAGCTTAGTTGTATAGTAATTGTCTAGTATCATCTATGGATTCAAATACGAACATGACTAATATAATTAATGCATGAAGAAAATAAATCTTTGGCATATTATCTTTCAAAAAAATAGAGAAGTATACAAAAAGAAACAATTTATGGATAATAATTAATCGAGAAACCACTGATCTTGTTCTAAAAAGATATGAGGTGGTTGAATCAGATATCGAATGAAAGAGTATCATTTATTCCTAGTATCGTCTTCTTAAGAGGTATATCAAAATGTGATTTTTCAATTTCATGAATTATAGGTGAAGTTATTTTTTAGTTTATAGATTTAATAATTAAAAGTATAGTTTCAGCCAAAAATATAGTGTCAAATGGTTTATCCAAACTATGTGACAACCATGAAAAATAAGTTTTATTGAAGGGAATATTTCACATTTTGACTGAATTATTGGACTAACCATGTGAAAACAATGCCAAATCCCAAAAAAATGAATACATTTGTGATCGGTCATGTGTCCAATTTTACATTTTTTCCTATAACAATGTTACTATTATCGCCCCACATTTCAACCTTTCTTGTTTTTATCTAACCATGCGGCCTTCCCCACACAGTTTATTCTAAAATTGATCGATGAAAATTACAACCCAAAAATGTTTTCTAGTCTCAGATCAATCCCCAAACACACAAAAACACAAATGAAGAAATTTTTTCCTCACTATTGGTAATCATTAATAATTCCCCCAAGGTAATTTCTTATCAATTATCTCTCTATATGGGGTTAATTATTCACAAGATAAAAACTCCATCAGCCTCCCTGCCCCGAGTATAATCCTGTAAATAGTTTTGCTTCCATATAACACATACTAAAGGAATTTTCTAGACTCAGAGAACATTCTTCCTCTTATCCGTGACATTATTCAGATTCCTCTCAAAGGACACATATACATATAACTCAACCCAATTTGGATAAAAATCGTGATTGGTGTATATGTTTTAGCTTTGTCTGTGATATATGTTGAAGAAGTATTTCATTTATTAGTAATAATGAGGTACCCGAAACTCATACGTTATTTTCTTAACACTACCAAGAATCTCAAATGACCTAACATATCATAGTAAAAGATTAGCCAATCTCATTGTCTGTCTATAACGCAACATTTCTGAATCACATTATAATATATGATTCCCAACCTAAATATATTAAAATTTTATATGGTGACAAGATTATGACATATAATAAGACTATGTAGTAGTTATATTCTTTTGAATCTACTTACCTTGATCAGATGTCTCTATCATGAGACAAGATCACATTATTTTGTCTCACATTTGTCAAACCAGCACGTGGGGGATCAACATGGCCATCCAAAACAATTCACATACAATTCCACATGTATAGTCGATTGACAACTGTTTCTTAGGAAAATATGAGTGAGGTAATTTTATTCTCCCAAAAGCCACATAATTTGATGATGTGTGCCATCAACATGTACTCATGAACCAATATTGCCGGCTCTGACTGGAAATTAGTCTGAGGGTGGTGTGATTTCCTTAAATGCAACTATGTACGGAATTACCTCTACAAACACATCAACAAATGATATGTAATACATGTTTCCTTACCTCAAATTATAGTGTATGGGACCCCATGGAGTTAAATTATGCCACATATATTCAAACATTGATGCTCATAAACACAAAATGTCTCATTGTTGGGATAGAAAAGATATTCATATGTGAGTCTACCAAAAACAACACACAGAACATAATAAACATAAGGAGTCCTAGGTAAACATATCTTGAAATCTATAATGAAACATTAAATTTCTACTCAGGAAAAAGAATCATTTGAAAAAATTTAGTAGGTTGATGAAAATACACTTTCACACAGATAGGATGGCCACCTCATACAAAACATCAACCTCTCTTTTCATAATTGGCCACTAGTACTAATATCATAAGTCACGGTATATCGTAGTGACACAAGGGTGCACTATCTATGATGAGACTTGAAACACCTGCATCATATCATTGATTATATCCACAAAAACCCAAATGATACCATGGATTTATATAATCTCACCCCCACTAAGGGTCCAATTAAGAGGAGGATCCTAATCTTCCACACTGTCCCATAGGACATGGCCCACAAAATATGGTAAATTCCACATCCTCAATCCATCCAATAGGATTGAGGATAAAAATAATGTTGGAATAAATTCATTTCACACCCTATCAAGAACCTCCATGTTTGTCTAAATGTATAAATCCATTAGAATCCACTCATTACCGTCGTACTGACATCATCCATTTGATCCATATTTTTTAGTTAATCGGTCACAACATTGCATTTTCTAGGCATGTAGGAAACATTTGATTCAATGGACAGTAGTTACTACACAGACATTTGTTATATCATTGTCATATCATACTATGTAAATAAATACATGAGGATTTTTTTGTCCATAAACAAGACAAATTTTCTACCATGTACGTAATGATTCCGACAATGTAATACATGAACAACTATATCTATCTTGATATCATGAATCAGGGAATTCCTCTCATGTGGCCTAAAATATTGAGACATGTATGCCACAGATCTCTCGCGATGAATCATAACTACTCGAAGAGTAGTACATGATGTTCCATAATATACAATGTAGTTCTTTTCATACTCTAGAAGTGTTAGGACCAATGTTGAAGGCAATATCCCTTTCAACACATGAAAGGCCAACTCGATTGTATCCTACCATAATATTTTCACATCCAATTTATTCAAGCTAATATGTGGGGATTAAAATCATTTGAAATAATTTATGAAATGTTTATAATGTCCAGTAATCCCCATGAATCTCCTAATGACAAAGATGTAATTAGGATACTCCTATAATACTATAACACTCGCATTCTCTAGGTCCCTTCATACTCAGGTCTCAAGGATAATGTGTCCCATGAAGTGAATCTAATCAATATAGAAGAGGGTCTTTGTGATCATTTCATATAACAGATTAACACTTAGTGTATCAAAAACAATATCAATATGTTTCATATGTTCATGTCAATTGTGAGAATACACCATGATATCATCAAAAAATAACCCATTCATAAATCTAGATATGGGTAGAACACCGGGTTCATTAGTTCCACGAAAATGGTTGGTGAATTTTTGAGACTAAATGGAATTAAAAGAAACTCATATAGAACATACCTACTCTGAAACATTGTTTGTGGTATATTTGAAAGTAAAACACATACATGGTGATAACCCAACCTCCAGTAAATTTTGTTGAACACCTATGCTCCTCGAAGCTTTTCAAATTGTTCATCTATATGTGGTTGAGGATATCAGTTCAAAACTATTTGTGGTTGTGGTTTCAAATTGTCCACACATAACCTAAGGGTATCATAATAATTTTTCTCAAAGTAATAGTGAACCCCTTAGAGAATTATTTGTTATGACAAACCACTTGGCTTCCATATCCTATATTTCCCACTTGATTTTCGACAACTACATTATATAAACCCTTCATACAAGAATGGAAATAGATGATGCTCTTTGAAATAGCCCTATATATATATATCAACCTCTCTCTCAAGAGGTAAACAATAAAATTTGTTCATGAATGTATATGTGAAAGGATCAACCACTAGAGGATAGACCTCTTATCATGATCCTGGATCATCTAAAAACTATTGATATGAGATGTTATCCTACACATCAGGTAATGTTGTGGACTACATCAGCTCACCTAGAATTCCCAATCACCCTTCAATGTATACAATACACTCTATGGTGATGTGAAAGTCAGACATCGTTGATAACAATAAAAGTACCCTCGATAAGATAGTTGCTAGTACATCATAAATATAACTTCAAAACCTATCATCATGAAGAATATTATATTCTACATTATGTGACACCGACAAGACTCAAGGAGAACTCCCTGAGCTAGAATACATCCTCCTTTCAAATTCACAATAGAGTGTCTAGTGTCATAATGCTCTTAAAAGATAGTATAATGAGCTGAATTGATTCCCCATAGGTTTAGATATGAAATTTAAAAATTAGCCTATATCTAATATTTAACATGCAGTATTAGAGGCTACTAGTATGGTACCCATCACTGTAGATGGTCTAATTACCTACCCCTTATGGGTAGACTATGTTTAATAGATATTTACTGAACCTTGGAACAATGACTCAAGCTCAATTTCTAGAGTAGGGATTCTCTAATGTCACAATGTTACTGATGCCAAGTTGCCTCAGTCAGGACCACCACATCCTTAGCATGATTGAAAAACGATACTCATTCTCTCTACCTAATGTGGAGCTGAGAAACATTATCATTTACACGGTGTCGAAGATGACACCATACTTACACATTACTAGAGGGAGGGTCCCAAAAAATACTACATGTGGCCTATACCATTATTCTCTACACCCCTTGCTTCCTTCATGTTCTCCTTTATAATCATCTCCTAACTCATAGCTTCAATAATTTTAGCAATATTTAACATGTGTACCTAGGATCAAACAACATGTCAGAGACCTTCTTGGAAGAATCTCGCTCTCAAAATCTGATTAGTATGGTACACATAAACAAAATAATGTAACTATATAATGAATAATAAGTACTCCATAAATGTCCTCATGAACTCCTCTAGATTCTATAATTCACTATTCCCCTCTACCCACAGAGTCCTATGGTAATATTAGACATAGAAATTTTTATTGAAATCCAACCAAACCATATCACACAACATATCATCCTAGTTCAGTATACACCACTAGAACATTATGTCACAAATATCAAATATTTAATAAGATTTACAATTCTCTATAGAGGTACTTCTAGGTTCTATAATATCACAATAGTAGTCTAAATTTTTTGATCAATAGATTGTGGACCTCTATCCCAAAAAAGGATATGATGCAATTGCTGGAGTGCCCACATCATCTCATCCATTGATAAGGAAGGATATGACGCTCCATGTAAAGTATACGTGATGTAATAAAACCAATGACAGAACCATGCCTTAATACCTATTTTCGATACAACATTTGGTTCCACAACTGTCACTAAAGGTGGATCCTACGGTATTTCATGGACCACCACCTCCAGGTCATGGTTGTTGATTCCCACCGGGCGTATGACTATAGGTCGTTGGGGTGAAATTCTTAAATAATTCTAAACACAATCCATATAAATTAATGATATCAGAGATCACATATCGATATATAATGATAGGTAAAAACCCTCCAAATTTTATTTCAAGACATATAATATGCTTCTAATGCATGGCCTGTAAAAATAATAGTCATAAACACTATTATAAACTCTGCCTCTTTCGCACTCATAATTCTTGTCTATGATTTGTGTCTAATAATCATTTAAATATTCCATTCGAATTTAAATTCAAAATATTATACATAACAAATAAAATTTATAGGTTTCACTAATGGTTTACAAAATTATTATTCATAAGGGCCCATTCAGGACATGAATCAAAATGTGGCACCCATATAATTCACACCATATCACATTCTCTTTAGATAAATGAATAAAAATGATCATCAATTTCCAGTTCATAATGGACCATACATCATATGAACTAAAATATTATGTCACGTCCTCTATTCAATACTAAAATATATATCATAATTAATGATACATCTATCACAAAACATATCCAAATAGAATGAAAATAGGATATTCATCATGTATGGCATGAAATATTAGATGAAATTTTATTTATTGAAAGTACCTAAACTGATTAATGATACAAAATACACACATATCCATGGGATAAAATAAAAATATAACTAACATTCATATCAGTAATAACATCACAATTCATTTTCCTCACAAAATGGTGGAATCAAATTAACTATAATTTTAAATAATTCCAAAGAGGGAAAATTTATTGGAAATTTGGGTTTTTACTATAGATGAGTTAACATACACATGGCACATGTCATTAAAAAATTCAATTTCCCACATAACCCTATATATTTTCTCCAAGTAATAAACCAGAAGTAATAAATTCTTTGATACCCTTTGTAATGCCTCAAACCTGAATTCCACTCTATAAAACCCTATGCTAGCTTAGCCACATGGGATGAATTGCATCTCTGAAAACTCCAAAGGCTTCTAATAAGTAGAGAGAAAAATTTGTGTATCTATTGGGATCATATTCACTCATTACTAGATTATAACAAAAAAAGATATTAATTATTGTCAATATTTGAAGTAGTGTAATAATCATTCATAAGATAAATAAGAAAGGTAATAATCTAAAAACAATGCCTGGAGTATCTCACAAACAATAATGAACAATTAACGTGACTATAAAATATCTAATGTAGGTACCTAGTAGTAAAATACAATACATGTGTCCCAATATACCGAAATAAAAAAATCTGATATCTCTGAGAGACATCATGAGCCTCAGCTCAGTCCTATCATCCTTTACACCTCTAAATAGTAACAAATCAGTCATCAAAATATAGAAGCTTTCAGTGATCCCTAAATGCATCCATAATGGATATTTTGGAACCCAATGACTTCAATAATGGGTTTTCAAGTAATCTACTAGTATGTAACCTATGAAAGAACTATATAATTCTATTATCTGCAATATAGAATGCTAAGTAGGGAACATGTAATATTGGTTAATAGTAAATAAATTTAAAGATACCACAAAACATCTATTATCTAGAAAGAACTATATATATCTTCACGATGATCCTTAAAAATGAATTACCTCCTATAAAAAAGTATATTTAACACATATTTGTAACCAACACACCCTCTTTGTACACCAATACATATCATTTCAACCACAGACATTCCGTATACTGAAGATTCAATGTCACCATATTTGATCTCTTCAACAAGGAATACCATATTACCCACATATGTTCCATATAATAATTTTTTTGGACCAAAATTTTCAGGATCCAATGTGATGTGGAAAAATTAGCCTCGATAATACCCTTTAACAACTCAATGGAAACTCGATTAGGCTTGAAATGGGTTCCAAGGGGAATATCTCTCAACCATGCCATTTGATAACCCAAGATAAATCAGATCAAAGGGGTAGGAAGGCCGAAGTAATCCCATTGAATCATGACCCAATGACACTACTACTTCTTGGGATTCCACTATCATTCTAGGATACATGGAATAACATCGTGGACATCTAAATTGAATCATGTCCCCTTGTATAAAAACCAAAGAATACACTACCCTTTAATATACATATAATCTCATTCCACACATCAATATATTTAATTTAATTTTATACCATGTGTATACCCCCCCGTAACAGCTTTTCATAATCAATGGAAAACTATAAGTATACAAACTCTTACCATAATTTCCAAATAAAACATTATGTTACTCATGTTCTATAAAACCATTCAATTCAGGAGAATCAATTATACAATGAATAAAATTAATCTTCTAACAAATAGATTCAATTTCAATTAAATATAACTATGATTACATTATGAATGGAATCATAAATCACACAAAATGGGAGGTTCAACACATGACATATGAAATACAAACACCCCATGGGTGGCCTTGGATGGATAATCCACCACTATCACATCTCTAGGGTACATATGGGATTCCCTAAAAAGTTCCAATTAATTTAAATCAATAGATAAATTTGATTGTGGGTTCATGCTAGAATTTGTGGCAGGAGTCACAATAAGAGAATGTTTCATAATCTACCAAAACCACGGAGAAATTTATAGACCACATACCATAGCTCGGTAGTAGATTGTTCTTCTAATATCAACTAAAAATTTAACTCAGCTATGGGTGAAAATGATGAATTGGTTTAGAACTAGAAATTAGTTTATATTATATTGAATGAATATTTCACAGTTGATACCAAGACAAAGAAAGAACGGATAAAAATGAATACATAGCTAACTAATGAAGATCCAATGACATGATCTACACTTGAATCATATCATTGATATTAGTTTTACCTTCATTCCTAGATTTATCATCCTAGATGGATCTGAAGAACTCATGGTTTTATCCATTGAATGTAAAAAGAAATTATATTTTACTTAATATATTTAATAACACACAAAATGTAACACCCTGACCCCAGTTACCCAGAGTCGGTTCATTATTACATAACATTGGCATGACCATAAGAAAGATCAAATCTCTAAATACCGATTATTTTAGTAGCCTTGGTATAACTAGATACATTAATAAAGTTTACATTACATCATAAAATGAAAACTACAACAATATATTGTCTATAGTCCACACTGTTATCCCCTCATACTATCCCTACAGGACATTCATAAATTACTTCTTCACATCCTGGGAAAAATAAAACATAAAAAAGGGGTGAGCTCAAATGCTCAGTAAGGATAACAATATAACGGAAACATTCATAAATAAGAATAAACATTTAAGGAAATTTATAACTAAATAAAATCCTTTTCATCTTGAACATCAACATAGTATGAGAAAAATAAAATGAAATAATTCCATTTACTTATTCACAGGGATATTCTACTAATCGAATAATCACATGCAATATCAATAACCACTTTCAAAATGATGGAATGCATAATGCCAGACTATCATAACCTCATAACCAAGGCCTCGTGCCAAGAATACAAATAAGATTTTTTCAAGGCCTTGTGCCAAGAAACGAGTTTGTCTAATAAGACCTACTGATGCATCGAGGAGCTATAGCGGGCTCCACCCATCACTTATTAAGTCCAATGCATTCCTCTTATGAATAGGATTAAACATAACATAATCATTCGTATTAAAACTAACATACGAAATGTCAATACTTTCTCCATAAACCATGAATGTAATAAAAATAAAACATTCACCGACAAACAGATCACAAAACCTTCAATACAATATGGAAGTTATGTATCATAATAAATCAACTTCAAATAAGCTTAAAATTCATCAAAGGATGTTGAAATAGATGAAATCAAAACTTTTTTAGAGAAATATCCCTTTTTTGAAATCATTTAAAAGTCACCTAATTATAAAATAAAACATTAAATTTGAAAATATTCTTATAAGATTGTAAGGGGTGCTTCAAAGATTTTATAATGGCAGAAAATAGCCGCACCCGCCGTATATGTTAAAAAAACACTCTTACCATAATTTGGTCGAAATGGGTAAAAAGAACCTTGTTTGGAAAACGACGGAATGATTCTGTTATAAAATTCTTATAAAAAGTCACACATGGGTATAAATGACATTAACCCATATTCTGTAAAATAGTAAGAATTTTTTGAAATAAATTTTTAGGAAACATGGATGTGGATGACAAAGAGGTCCCAGTAGATAATTACGTATAAACAACCTCGGATAATGAAGAGAATGTGAAATAAACTCTTACCTTGTACTTTTCAATGGTTGGTGGAAAGTTAAACACCTATATAATGGTGAAATAATTGTTATTAAATTATAAAAGATTCATATATATTAATATGATATCATATATGATCTTTTAACATTTCATTGCTGATAATATCTTAAAAGTATTGTCGTTTCGAGTGTTAACTTACTCGTTTTCTTTTGTATGTTTTGTTACATAAGACAAGTTTGTTATGGATAGAATGTATATTATTCATATCCAGAATTATATCATGTTCTTAAAAATTATTTTTAATCATCAAATGAAAATTATACTTGAATGGATACGATGGATAATTAATCTTATCGCGTTCGTGGAGACGGTAGTCCGTCCATACCCAAGAGCGACAATATAATCCTTTTGATATTAAAATAATATATAATTGGATGTTATATCATATTTAAAGAATCATTATCATGATATAATTATTATTTACATGAATTAAAAATCATTATTATACCCATTCAAATAATAATATATTGAATAACAATTACACCATGACGCGGAGACGGTAAGCCGTACGTACGCACGTATGGTGACATGTCATTAAAAGGATGGATAGAATACTGAATATGGTTGTACCATATTTATAATAATATTACAGTGTATATAAGATACTAGAGTTATTATTTTATAATGGGAACGAAATAAGAAGATGAAGAAGAAAGGAACTTGAAAGATGGTGTTGAAAACATTACCTCTTATCCGGGTTCTTCCTTTTTATTTGATCAAAAGGGCTCCTTAGGTTGGATTTCTGACTAAAGGAATGCCACTACGATGATTTGAGGGAAGTTGAGAGAGTATTTTGGAAGATTTTGGCCGAGACAAAAGGCTTTGAATGGGTAAATTAGTGATAAGGGGAGTGCCCTTTTTTAAGAGGGGTGAGGGGCTACTTTGGAAAAGTTAGAAATATTTTTTTATAATAAATTCATATTCGGTTTCTAATGACTAATAAGTGTATTATTTAATGGTTAAGGTGGGGATGGGTCTAAAACCACTCAATAAAGAATTTAGATAGGTTTGGGTCATTATATTAACCTTATCTTTTAGTTTTATCACTTAGTTAATTAGTTTGACACTTACCATGTCACTTTGTATTTTTATATTATATAGTTAATAAACTTACTATATACCTCCATGAGACCCCCAAGTAGTCCATAAATGATAAACCTATCATGATATAAGTCTCTTGTCTGAACCATATATTTAATATCATTTAATATCAAATAATAATATAATATTTTTTTTAAAAGTCTTTTATGTCAATTAGGAAACTATTCAATAATTGATTTTTCAAAAAATCATAAAAGAATGATTACTTAGAAAAAAGTTAATTAAATCATTCCTAACATGTCATATTAAACTATAAAATTAGTGTAATTCATAAAAAGTCTCAAATTATTTTTATTTATGTATTTATAAAATCAATTATTTTAATTTTTCAGTGTTGTTGTAATTACTGCATCATCATTGTGTTATAAATAAATTAAATTATTTAATTTCTAAAAATTATAAATAAAATATCATAATGTATTAAATCTTTTTATCTTTCTAATGAATATTTAAAATCGAATTTATCATATGTATAGCCCTATATTAAATTTTTTTTAATAATTTTACATTGATTTTAACTCTTTTAACTCTTCTTTGAATTAAATAATAATAAATGTCCTAATCTAATACAAGTGTAACTAAATGATAATATTTTATTCCTAAGGTTGTTTTTGGTTGACATAAACTTTTACAATAGAATTATGACATGGTATAGGGGAATATTAATATCATTTTTACCCTTAATTAGCCTATTTACTTTTAACCGTGGTAAATAAAAGTAAAAAGTTACTTTTCACCAAAAATTATATTCATCTCATTGAACCATAGTTTACTCCATGATATTAACTGTGTCTCTCGGATTTTCAAAATTCCACTCATAGAAGCGGTAGAATTAAGTTTTATGAAAAAATTAGTTTTTTAACTTCCACTTGGTGGTTTCACTATTTATCACAAAATGATGTTTTTTAGAAAAATTACAAAAATTCACCCTAGGCTAATTCGATATTCCGAATCCAAAAATGAATTCCATTTTGAAAAATAAAATTTATAAATTTCAAAAAGTGGGTATTACTATTCATAACGGCTAGTTTTATTGGTTGTGGTGTGTTAGAACTCGATGTTTCGTACAACACATGCTATTGAATTTTTCAAAGAGAAGTGTACCGTAGAAGCTTGGGGTGTTACATTCTCCCCTCCTTCAAATAATTTCGTCCTCGAAATTTCTATTATACTACGGCATGAAAAAACTCTGGTTTTTCTTCATCATATGTTCCTTGGGTTCAAATGTTGCCTCATCCATCTTATGGTTTCTCCGAAACACTTTTACCAGACCAGTCATCCGGTTTCTCAATACTTGTTCTCTCGTATAAAGAATCTTGACGGGATCTTCGCAATAAGATAGATCATGTTCCTGTTCTAATTCCTCATAGGTGAGTACATGTAATGGGTCAGGCATGTATTTCCTCAATAGTGATACGTGGAACACATCATGAACTTTGAGAGATTTGGCGGCATTGCCAAACAGTTTGCTACATCCCCAATTCGTTCTAGAATTTTGAAAGGATCGATGTACCTGGGAGTCAATTTACCTTTCATACTAAAATGTATGACTCCCTTCCATGGAGATACCCTCAGGAAAACATGATCACCAACTTGAAATTCCAAATCTTTACTTCGATTATCGGCATAGCTCTTATGCCTACATTGAGCTGCTTTGATATGGTTTTAGATTACCTTCACCTTTTCCATCATTTCCTCCACCAGTTCTGGGCCTACATGTTTTCTTTCACCAACGGCATCCCAACAGGTTGGTTTGTGACATCTCTTTCTATATGACGCTTCATATCGTTCCATCTGAATACTCTACTGGAAGATATTGTTATAGGAAAATTCTACCAGAGGTAAATATTGATCCCACATACCCTGAAAGTCAAGTGAGCAGGATCTCAGCATGTCTTCTGAGGATTGAATAGTTAGTTCTGATTGTCCATCTGTTTGAGGGTGGTAGGCAGTGCTTAAATGAAGTTCAGTATCCAGGGCTTTCTGAAGACTTTTCAAGAATCTTGAAGTAAAACGGGGATCCCGATCAGAATCAATCGATAGAGGTACCCCATGATGTCTCAAAACTTCATTAATATAATGTCTTTGTAGTCTTTCAAGTGGTAAATCTTCCCTTATAGCAAGAAAATGTGCTTACTTGGTATGACGATCAACAATAACCCATATTGCATTGTTTCTTCTAGGAGTCTTTGGTAGTCCCATGACAAAGTCCATCATGATATTATCCCATTTCAACTCTGGTATGGGAAGTGGTTTCATGACTCCTCAAAGCAATTGCCTTCCAGCTTTCACTTGTTGACAAACCATACATCTTTACAAAAAATAAGCAATCTACCTCTTCATGTTGTCCGACAAAAAAAATTCTTTCAAATCTCTATACATTTTTGTTCTCCCAGGGTGTATAGAGAAATTGGAACTATGAGCATCATCCTGAAATTCCCTTTTTAGATCAGGTATATCGGGAACACAAATTCTCTTCCCAAAATTCAAAATTCCCCCTTCATACACAATGTCTCTCAGTCTCCCATCATTCACAGATTTAATCTTAATTCAAAATTCATCATCGTCGGTATGAGAACTCTTAATCATTTCTAGTAAAGATGGTTTGGAAACCATTTGAAAAAATCATTGATGTTTCAACTTCCCTGGTTATTACCATGTCCATCTTTACTAGGTCTAAGAAAATCGGATTCCTTTCAATTCTCATATTGTTCAAAACTCCATGATCTTTTCTACTCAAAGCATCCGCCAACTTTTTTGCCATTCCCGGGTGGTATTGTATCGTGCAATCATAATCCTTGAGTAATTCAAGTTGTCTCATTTAACTCATATTGAGTTTTTTTTGTGAGAAAATATATTTCAAACTCTTGTGATCATTATAAATCTCACATTTTTCACCATAGAGTAGTGCCTCCAGATCATCAATGCAAAGATCACAGCTGCTAACTCAAGATCATGAGTAGGATAGTTTTGCTCATGAATTTTCAACTATGGTGATGCATAGGAAAAAACCCTGTCATTCTGCATAAGGACACAACCAAGTCCTTTCTTCGATGCATCACTATAAATAACAAACCCATCATTTCCAGATGGTATAGGAAACATAGGATCATTGAATAATCTTCACTTCAGTTCTTCGAAACATTCTTCACACTATTTTTCCAAACAAATATAACCCCTTTACGTGCGAGCTTCATTAATGGGTTAGCCAATCGGGATAAATTATGGAAGAAACCTTAATAATAACCTGCCAAACCAATAAAACTGCGTACCTCAGTTATACTCGTAGGTGCTGGACATTCTAGGATTGCCTTGGTCTTATAAGGATCAATAGATATTCCATCTTTAGAGACAATATGGCCAAGAAAAGAAATCTCCTGACGCCAGAATTCAGAATTTCTAAACATCCCATATAATTCATGTCTTCTCAGAGTCTTCACGATAATGCACAAGTGATTTTCATGATCATTGTAGATTTTGGAGTATACCAAGATATCATCAATAAATAACACTAAAAATTCATCAACATATCCCTTGAAAAATATGTTCATTAGATCCATAAAAACATAGGGTGCATTAGTCAATCCAAAAGGCATGACTGTAAACTCGTAATGCTCGTACCCTCTTCGAAATGCTGTCTTCGGAATGTCTTCCTTCTTCACACACAACTGATGGTATCCAGATCGAAGGTCAATCTTTGAAAAGTATTTATCTCAATGCAGTTGGTCAAATAAATCATCAATTCGAGGTAGGTGATAATTGTTCTTTATTTTTATAGCAATGATCTCCCTGTAGTCGATACCTAACTTTATAGATCCATCATTATTTTTAACAAAAATAATAGGGGCTCCCAATGGAGAAACAATAGGCCAAAAAAATGACGTATTACTCAATTCCTCTATTTGTTTCTTTAGTTGAACTAATTCTACAGTGGCCATTCTATAAGGGGTCTTCGATATAGGCCTTGTTCTAGGAATTAAATCAATGGAAAACTCAACTTCTCGTTCTGGATGATGTCCAGGTAAATCTTCCGGAAACACATCTACATATTATTTCACAACAGGTACATCCTCAAATTGAACATTCCTTTCCTCACCCACTGTAATTTCATCCTCTTCCTCACCAATAATTGAGTTTAGTTGAGTTACTGGGGGTATATCTATATAAGAATTAGGTGGTGACAATTCTGCTCCAAAGATAAGCTGTTACTTATCATCATCATCAAAAATCGTAACCTCCTTCTTACAAAAAATCTTCACATCATGGTCCGAAAGCCAGTCCATACTAAAAATTATATCAAACTCAATTATATGTACGATGATGAGATCAGTAGGTAAAGAACATTTATGTGCTCTAATAGGGACTGATTCAGAAAAGTTAGTTGCAATGATACTTCCCTTAAGAGTTTTAACTGACAACTCCTAAATCAAATTGGAAATATCTAATTTTCTTAGCAAACTGGGAAGATATAAAACAATGCTATGATATAGAATCAAATAATTCATTTGCAAAAATTGAGGAAACGATTAAATTACCTTCCACCACGTCCTTCAGAGCTTCTACCTCAGCAGTAGTGATAGCATAATCTTGGCATTGATCCCTTGGCCTTTTCTGAGGTAAGTTCCCCTGACGCTTAGGAAGTTCATTTGCATAATGACCCATCTCCCTGCAATTGTAGCATTGGACATCGATAGATTCCTTCTTCCCCTTGTAATCATGAGCTTGGTGGTCTTTTCACCACACATGTAACAGACTCTCGTTCCTTTTAAGCAAGTACCCGGGTGTTTCTTCCCACATTTACTACAGGATGGATATTCAAATTTTCCCTTCATCCCATTATTTGCATTCCCAAATTTATCATCAGATCTCTTATTCTATTGCTTTACATTAAATTCGTATGACTTAGAGAATTCGTTCTCTGTCTTGATAGCACATGAGACAATGTCTTCGTACAACGAGAAGGATTTTGAGACTAACGCTCGACGATGAAATGGTTTTAAACCATCAAAGAAACGATCATTCTTACTTCTTGGGTTACGTATATAATCTCTAGCATACCATGATAACCTTGTTAAGTTAGCCTCATTCTTTGCGACATTCTCATCCTCCTTTTGTCTCAGACTCATAAATTGCCTTTCCATATCTTCTCGATGGTCACGAGGAAATTATTTTTTAAAAAACATTTTTTTGAACTCCCTCCATTCCATATTTGATACTTCTTCAACTTCCTTCATGTTTTGAATCAATGACAACCATTGATCAGAATTTCCAGTGAGGTGGTAAACCGCCATAATAACTTTTCCTTTTCACTACTTCCCAAAGCCTGAAATATTTTCTCTATGGATTTTATCCATTTCTCAACTTCTAAGGTATTTGTAATCCCATTGATCATTAGTGTTTGTTTCCTCATGAAGCGATCTAACATTGATCCTCCATGTTGCGGATCAGGGTGCTCTATATGGGTAAGGATATTATTCATAACCTGAGTGAGTTGTCCCAGTATGATAATTAGTTGATCAGAACTAGTTGTATCACTAGCTCCACTATAATTATTTTGAGAAGGAGGGAAATTCCAACATACAGTACGTGCATTGAAATAGTTTCCATTTCGTCCACTAGAGGCCATTTATAAAAATTGGCATAAACTAGATAATTTTATGAATCAAAATACATAATTCCATACTTATAAAACACATAACATAAAATGAACTATTTATGGATATAATCCATAATCATAAAAATGTTTTCTTTTAGAAATTATATACTCATAAACCTTTCATAATGATTTGTAAATAAAATGAGTGTTATCCAAAGCATATCCCCCGGGAGTGTCGTAACCAAGAGTGCAGCAAGGCCAGTTGTTGTGCACCTATTCTCGTTTGAGTCTAGCTCAAAGCGGTGTTTTTGGATTTACCCCTAGGTACATCTGTGCTAGAGCCGCATCTACCTTCTCGTATCTAGACATGGATTTATTACTCGGAAAACTCACAAAATCTCTACAATACCAAAATTCTAGGAAGTTCTTCTATACTAATCTTCAAAGTCCATCTTAAATCTATGTGCTCTAGTTAGACTTTATCTAAATCTAGCTTCCAAGGTATGTACTAAACTTCCTCTGATACCAACTGTAATCCCCCGACCCCCGTTACCCAGAGTCAGTGCATTATTACATAACATTGGCATGATCACAAGAAAGGTCACATCAAGAAAGACTGATTTGTTTAGTGGCCTTTGAATAACAAGATACATTAATAAAGTTTACATTAGATCATATAATGAATACTACAACAATATATTCTCCATAGTCCACACTCTTATCCCCTCATACTATCCATGTAGGTCATTTGTAAATTAATTTTTCACATCCTGGGAAAAATAAAACATAGAAAAGGGGTGAGCTCAAATGCCGAGTAAGGATAACAAAATAGCGGAGACATTCATCAATAAGAATAAAAATTTAAGGAAATGTATAACTAAAACAAAAAACTTTTAAACATGAACTTCAACATAGTATGGAAAAAATAAAATGAAATAATTCTATTTACTTATTCACATGGATATTCTACTAATCTAATAATCACATGAAATATCAATAACCACTTTCATAATGATGGAATGCATAATGCTGGACTACCATAATCACATAACCAAGGCCTCGTGCCAAGATTAAAAAAATATTTTGTGAAGTCCTAGTTCCAAGACACTAGTTTGTCTCATGAGACCTTCCGATGAATCTAGGAGCTATAGAAGGCTCTACCCGTCACTTATTAAGTCCAATGAATTCCTCATATGAACAGTTTTAAACATAACATAAACATTCATATTAACACTAGCATACGAAATGTCAATAAATTCTCCATAAACCTTGAATGGTATAAAAATATCACATCCATATTCAAACAAATCACAAAACCTTCAATACAATATGGATGTTTTGTATCATAATAAATCAACTTCAAATTAGCTTAAAATCCATCAAAGTATGTTGACATAGATGAAATCAAAACTATTTGAGATAAGTATCCATTTTTTGAAATCATTTAAAAGTAATATAATTATAAAATAAAACATTTACTCTGAGAATTTTCTTATAATCTTGTAAGGGATGCTTTGAAGATTTTATAATGGTGTAAAATAGCCGCACCCACCGTATAAGTTAAAAAAACATTCATCCCTTAATTTTTTTGAAATGGTTAAAAAGCACCTTGTTTGGAAAAACAACAAAAAGATTCCTTTATAAACTACTTATAAAAAGTAAAACAATAGTATAAATGACATTAACCCATATTCCTTAAAATAGTAAGAATGTTTTGAAATTCATTTTTAAGAAACATGGATATTGATGATAAAGAGGTCCCAGTAGATAATTACGTATAAACAACCTCGGATAATGAAGAGATTGTGAAATAAACCCTTGCCTTGTACTTTTCCATGGTTCGGGGTAGGTTAACCTCCTATATAATGGTGAAATAATTTTTACTAAATTATAGAAGATTCATATACATTAATATTATATCATATATGATCTTTTTACATTTCATTGTTAATAATATCTTAGAATTATCGTCGTTTCGGGTGTTAACTTACTCGTTTTCTTTTATATGTTTTGTTACATAAGCCCTGTTTTCGATGGATAGGTTGTATATTATTCATATATAGAATAATATCAAGTCCTTAAACATTATTTTTAATCATAAAATGAGAATTATACTTGAATGGATACGATGGAGAATTAATCTCATCACGTTCATGGAGACGGTAGTCTGTACGTACGCACGAGTGATAATATCATTCTTTTGATATTAAAATAATATATAATTGGATGGTATATCCTATATACAGAATCATTATCATGATATATTTATTATATAAATTATTTAAAAATCATTATTATACCCATCCAAATAATAATATATTGAATAACAATTACACCACGACGTGGAGACGGTAAGTCGTACGTACGCACGTATGATGACATGTCATTCAAAGGATGGATTGTATACTGAATATTGTTGTACCATATTTATAATAAAATTAAATTATATATAATATACAAAGGTTATTATTTTAGAATGGTAAATAAAGAAGACGTTGATGACGAAAGGAACTTGACGAGGGTGGTGAAAACATTACCTCTTCTTCGGGTTCTTCCTTTTGATTTGATCAAAAGGGCTCCTTAGGTTGGTTTTATGACTAAAGGATGGACTCTTGGATAAAGTAATGGAAGTTGAGAGAGTATTTGGGTAGAGTTTGGCTGATCCAAAAGTATTTGAATGTGTGAATTAGATAGAAGGGGGAGTGCCCTTTTATAAGAGAGGTGAGGGGCACCTTTGGAAAAGTTAGAAATATTATTTTATAGTAAATTAATATTCTATTTCTAATGGCTCCAAAGTGTATTATTTAAAGGTTAAGGTAGGGATGGGTCGCAAACCACTCACCCAATATAATTTAGATAGGTTTGTTAATTATATTAACCTTATCTTTTATTTTTAACTCTTAGTTAATTAGTTTGACACTTACCACGTCACTTTGTATTTTTATATAATATAGTTAATAAACTTACTAAATACCTCCACGATACCCCCAAGTGGTCTATTAATGATAAAAATATTAGGATATAAGTCTCTTGGCCGAAAGGTAGAATTTTAAGAATTTAATATCAATTAATAAGATAATATTTGTTTTAAAAACTATTTTATGTCAATTTTGACACTATTCAATAATTTATTTTTGTAAAAATCATTAAAGAATCATTACTTTGAAAAAAGATAATTAAATAATTCCTAACATGGCATATTAACCCAGAAAATTAGTGTAATTCATAAAAAGTCTCAAAATATATTTATTTGGGTATTTATAATATCAATTATTTTAATTTTTCACTATTATGGTAATTACTGCATCATCATTGTGTCATAAATAAATTAAATTATTTAATGTTTAAAAATTATAAATAAAATATTAGTATGTATTAAATTTTTTTAGCCTTCTAATTAATATTTACAATTGAATTTATCTTATTTATAAACTTATATTATTATTTTTTCATTAATTAAACTTTGATTTTAAGTCTTTTAACTCTTCTATAAATTAAATATTAATAAATGTCTTATTCTAATACAAGTGAACCTAAATGATAAGATTTTTTTCGTATGGTTGTTTTTGGTCGAGATACACTTATACAATAGAATTAGTACATCTTTTAGAATAATATTAATATCATTTTTACCCTTAATTGCCCTATTTACTTTTAACCGTGGAAAATAAAAGTAAAAAGTTACTATTCACCAAAAATAATTTTCATCTAATTGAACCACATTTTAATCCTTGATTTTAACGGTGCTTCTTGGATTTTCTAAATTCCACTCACAGATGTGGTAAAATTATATTTTATGAAAAATTCAGTTTTTTAACTACAACTTAGTGGTTTTAGTATTCATCAAAAAATGATGTTTTTCAGAAAAATACAAAAATTCACCCTAGGATAATTTCAATATACTGAATCCAAAAATGAATTCCATTTTGAAAAATAAAATTTAACAATTTCCAAAAGTGGGTATTACTATTCATAATGGCTAGTTTGATTGGTTCTGATGTGTTAGAACTCGATGTTGCGTACAACACTTGCTATTGCAATATTCAAAGAGAAGCGTATCATAGAAGCTTGGGGTGTCACACAAAATATAATTTTATCTAATAATATAGGGTCCCATGGTTTGGCCTCAAATTTTATTCAAACCAAGTGGAAATCATGCACGCTTAGAAATAGGAAAGGTAATATCACATCGTTTGTATTCACAGTTTTAGTAACCATGGAAAAACCATGTGAAATTCCATTGTCAAAATTAGATACATTCTCAAATGGTCATGAATCCCATTTTACTTGGCTTGATCTAATAGTGTGTCTTATATCTCCCAAACATTCGGCCATGCACAATTTTATCTAACCATGTGGCCTACCCCGCATGGTTTAATCTAACCACGCAAAAATCCATTTTCAATGCAAAATCTAGTATTTGAGCTCCAAACTAGCCCCATACACCCTTATAGCACCCATGATAAAATTCTTTTATCACATTGGGGGATATTAAGGCATTTAAACAAAAATAAAAAGGACATATACCTTGTCAAAAACACTTGTTCTTATACATCTCCTCTAACATGAATTTCGATGAACATCAGATATACCCATCCTAATCGAATAACATATATATAATAAAATTAAAGTGAATGTAAAATAATATACAATTATGGTAAAATAGATAATACAAAAACTTCATTGATCTAACATTCCACCCAATATTGATATATTCCCAGAATATCCAATGTTGGAAAAATTATTGTAAAAGGATCAACTAAACACATATCTTTTTTAACATCCTTCATAACACAAAGAGATCCTAGACATATAACACAACAAAAATAAAAAATTTCCAATCCTATTATCTATAAATAGGAATGAAACACCCTATACAAACCAATACCATGCTCTAAAATGTCAATATAATGATCTAGACTAGTGATAAGAACTCTTGGTTGACACTAAATAATTATATTATAGATCATTCATTTGAATATTTAGTGGAACATTGCCTAACCGAGACAAACTCCCCTAACAGGGAGAAATAAAAAACTCACTCCTATGATTTCTATAGGCCTCTAAATGCATCTTCCCTTAGCTAAATAAAAATACCAAACTAAAGGGGAGTTCACTGATCCAGATCATCCATAAGATTCCATTGAAAACCCTATAGAAACAAACACTGGTAGAGATCATCTAAATCATTTTATGGGACATTCCTAATAAAAAATCCATGAAATAAAAATCACCTCCAATACCTTAGCACGAAACTCCCTCTATCATCAAAATAATAAAGAACAAAAGCAATGGTTGACTAATGCCCCCAAAAATCATTATAAATGTTAAAACCTTTATGTTGAACTGTAGATGTGTCAGTAAAAAATTTGGTTCCCCCATTATTCATCCAAATGATAAAAAGAACATGATTTCCTACGAGAGCTATAACTGAACATGAAATATATGGACTAATCCCATCAAATGAAAACCATAACAGGACTCTAACTTATATAACACTACACTAGTAATCACCTCTCCCACAAGGTCCTCCTCAAAGATCACTATGTGTAAAATGTAAATCTCAATTTTCACCACGCCCAAATTGGGTCCTCAACAAGTCCAGCATACTCTTCTCAAACTCTACTCAGTAATACACAGACATACTCAACAACCCATAGTATAACCCCGTACTATTTATTTAACTAATATATACAACAATAATAGTATTTAACACTGTAGTACCTAGATAAATATAAATATATCATTCAATCCATGAGAAACTAGTCAATAATATTGAATATTAAAAATTCTATCAACTCTTCCCATTATCAAATGACCATCCAAAGGGACCTCTAACAACCCCTTCTCATTAAAACGAAAATTTAATACTCGATACCACCATCTAGGATCTATATTATTTATTCCAAACTAACACACATGTTATCCTTATGATAATTTGACGAATAATATAATAACCCTACAATGGGACTCACATCACATGTCGTCCCTTAGGGTTGTTATAGATGAAAAATTGAAAGGAATCCCCCCATTAAATATATCCCAATCCAAAAAATCTCAAAAATCACCATTTAAAACAATTTGGTCCTCCCCATAGTGGTGTATATGGAAATATCTATGATTGTATTACTCATAAGTCCAAATTTCACAAGAGTGATAGAAAACATGTAAACTTCAATAAAGAAAATTAAAAATTCGGCAACATAGGTACATGAAATATACCCCATGTAATACTATTTGGTCGTGTATTCAAAATAGACATAACATATACCTAAATATTATATGATTGAAAAAATACTATTTAGTGTGAACACCACATTGGATAACATGGAATGTACCCTAAATGTGGTCTCACGAAATATAGCCCAATACCTCTAACCATGTACTACACATGTGGTCTGGCCATGTACCTTATATGGCCTTATTCCTCATGTTGGGTGTCAGGTCAATTACCTAATAACCCATTGTGTATCATGATATATTATGTATTTAATATTATACTATATAGGTACCTTGTTTAATAATATTTCCATTAATAATAAAACTATGTTTGTGTTCATAAATCACATATTTTGTGATCATATTTTCTTGAAAAGAAAACTCATGTGAGCACCAAGAAACCATCGATTAACCACAAAATTAAATATCTATTGGCACTACCAATAAATACCAAACAATAATAAAAAAATTATTTTTATTTTTGGAATAAAATTAAAATAGGCCATACCTCATATTGAAAAATCTAAATATTCTCTCATCGAAATGCACCATAATGTCACAACACCTCGATCTAGGTACGATCAGACTCCTCTGAAAGGACTCCATATAAATCTACCAAGTATATCTATTTTAAGACAAAAGGGATAGTCCCTTTGATATATTCAAGAATCCATAAAGTGTGAAGATAAAAATGGAACGAATATTTAAAAAATGAAAAGGTGAAGAACTGAAAAAGTGCTTGGGTCGAGGCTAGGTTCCAACATTGAGTTTACACCTCCTCTTGAAAACACCTATTTATATGAAAAATTACTAATTAATAATTTCAATTTGAGACCCTATTAAATTATATAAACGAATTTTCCTATAGAATAATATAATATTAATTTAATAAAATATGAAATGGTCTTTGAAAATATGAATATATCATAATTTCACCAACCTCTTTCACTAAAGTAATCATACTCCGTATGTACCAATGTAACATCCAAAAAAAATATTCCATGATCATAACTTCCAAACATTTCCCATTTCCCATTAACACCACTAGAGAAAAAAAATCATGTTTACCCTAATTTTCTAAACTGATAAATAAACTGTTCAAGAAAAATACAGAAAATAATGCTTCTCACCCCGTATATGACATGGTGGTCAACATGTATCTAACCATTCAACGTAAGCAGTAACTCAGTCAAATCTACCCTGACTATCCACTGGTTAGTATAAAAACTCATATTCCTCTACAACATGAGGGTGAGTCACCTGTCAATTATATGACTCTCTAAACCATTATACATTCCTTATCATTTCCTTATTCAAAAACACTAAACCCAGGGCCCGCACTCCACCAACATCCAAATGGAATTATTTGACATGGTCATATCACTCATGCTAAACTGCCAAAAAGAAACACCACACACCAACCATTCATTTATCCCATATAATATTGATCCCAATGATCCAAGACCAACCTAAAATTTGTATAAGATCCACTAATATCCAATATTTTAATTTAATCCCTATGGATTCCCTTAAACATATCATTGAGATTCTTCCTATATAGGTACATTATGTCTAAAACACTTGGGTCTTCTGAAGACATGTAAAAAAAATCGATAAAAACAAAACTTAATAACCTAAGATAACATGCCGAAACTACTGACAATAATCCTCTTTCATCTACATTTGAAAAATCTGGAAAACCTTTGACACACATATTTAAAAAATAGGTATCATCCTAATTCTAAGATTTACAGCATGATAGATATCCACCCAAACAATGATCAGAATCCATTAGTGCATAACCACACATCTATCATGAAATTAGAATTTCACCTGAACTATAAAATAAAATAGGGATATGCAGTAACTAATCCTTCCCTCACAAAGCAACCATGAAACAATGAATAGTCTCAATAATCCCTATCTGAAACATATGTAACCCATAGATGAACCAAAAATATCTACAATGAAAAAAAAACCCATAAGGAATCTCGATCCTGATAAAATACATCTCATGCATTAATTCCCCCATTGAGGAATCACTACTAGGGAACCCAAATCTAATGTGACATACCGGAGTCTCCAAACATCAATAGATAGAAAATTCATTTCCACCACTAGTGAACATGTATCTAAAAGATCAAAAGGGCATATTATCAATTGAAAGAATAATTATGGTTTATCTATGTTAATTTCCACCAATATGTTATATCAGAAAACTCCATGTATGTTTTTCAAATACTTTATGAAACTAAACAATCGTCATTTGTGGAATCACACATGAAAAAGAAAATTTCCTTAGAATCCTACATGCATGGAATGATTCAGGTATATATACATCCAATAAATGTGATATGTTAAAAAAACTGAAATTATTTATCCAAAATCATAACTTCATCCCCTTTGGTGAAATTGTGCATTGATAACATCACAATTCATGAATAGAAATACCATACCCTGGTAACTGTAAATTATTCCTAGAAAAGGATTTCTCATCACATGATTTCAAGGTCCATTATATTATATAATAAATTACATGGATATATATATACTATCCAAAAAATAATACTACACAATTTTATATGACTCTAATAAGAAAAACTAAGAAAAAAACGAGGTTATCCTATGATATATACATAACAAACTCATAACAAGTCCATCAATGCATATCCATATATGATAAAAAAATTTAACAAATGGTGTTGAACGAATCCATAAAATTGAGAGACTATACACTCAAAATGGAGTAAAATAAAAGTTGTAATAAACAAAAAAATACACATCTATGAAAATTAGAGAATGCATAATAAATAATTGAAACTATACCATGATATATCAAATCAATTGTTTCATAACAAGTCGTGGTCATGTTTACACATATATTTATCACCCATTGGATAGAATATATATACAAAATAAAATAAAACAAAACAAAATAAAAAATTATCTACATCCATCATTGAGATGTACGTAAAACATAGTCAACAACATTTGATTACCAACATTAACATAATCCTCAAACTCTACATGCAATGTCCAACTTGGTCAGTTAATATAATGCATCTTTCTAATCCACTATGATAATGGTAATCAAAAATACATACTGATATATGTGATCAGAAATTTTAATTTTCTAGGGGATGTAAATAAATCTGAGTAGTTCACACAAAATGGTGAACATATAATTTATTTTCATATACTGGTGAATGAAAATGTTCTATTACAATAATAGATTAATGAAAATCTAGAATAATATAAACATGGATATAAAATTAATAACTGAAAAGGTAAATAAACAACAATTTTAAATATCTGACATGCCCCCAAATATTGATCAATACCGCTCCAGCCAATGATGAGAGACTCAATAAAAAATTATTGCCTAGAAAAATGACATATGGAACATCATGTATATCATAAATCACTCATTGATGGTTAACACATTAAAATGCATGAATTTTATACCGTTAGATCTCTCCTATGTCATTAAAAACCCAATAATCACCTAAATTGAGCCTCATGATGCTAATATTGTGATTTAAAATAGAGATATTATCTTTTGGTTGATTCTAATAATCATGAAAAAGATCAATAATCTGACACATCATCCTTAAGCAACCAAAATTATAAAACACCATTAATAGGGATAAACACACAACCATACATTTGATGACTATTAGAGTCAATGTCTACTTCCCTTAGAGAATGTAAAATCTTACACTATATGAGGGTTTAACTCGTACATATAATCCATTTTATCACTAGGATTTATTTGTAATAAATAAATATTGAAGAGATTATTCTAGTAAATCATTGATTTATTCCTTTTCCAATAAAAATCCATATAATTTCTATCTACTCAAATTCCTAAATAAGGTAGAACATATATCATCGAATGCCTTAGGTATAAAACAATGGATTTTAAAATTCACCCCCCATCATATTAATTGTTTTAACTACTCCTCTAACCCTCATAGGGATCAATTAGAATTGATTTATCCAGATTATTTCATTAAACCATAATATTAATGGTATGACCAATAGAGGATCCTCTAGAACATGAAAAAATATGACAACATCTCCAATAAGGGAAAAATAAATATCAACACTACAGTAAGGGAGTATTAATGCAGCACAATGTCCATAAAGGAATCCTAATATACTCCTTCAAACTCATGTATAAATCTACTCAATAACACCCAGTCATACTAGACTCCCCACAGTGTCACCCATGCATTATCATCTAACTGATCCAAACATCATCAACTAGATAAAATCCTGCGGTAAAATTATTCAATAATCAAAACCCCTAAATCCATATAAAATTTCTCTCAAACCATGAACACTCAAACATTGAATAACAAATCACAACATCCATATAAAACCCAACGGAACCGTAAAAAATTCCTTTAATATTACCAAGATATGTTTTTACTAGATTATGTCGTTCAAAAACATTAGAATGATCCCAAAATAACAAACATTGCATCACTAGTATGAATAATCCAATAATTCCATGATCTTATATGGGGACTATGATTTCATCAATGTCCTCATGAGGATTATATATCCAAACCTTGAATGAATCCTCTCATGTATCGTAATCCAATTAAAAATCCCCCGAAAAAACATTATAGACCATGAGACCCTCACCGCTATTCTGTCTGGGAAAAAATATTTACAATAAAATTCTAACAAACCTAATTCAGGCTCAAGGGTGATAACAAGTGAAAAAACCACTATTGAGTAATATTTCATGGCATTTACCTCGAGTATGTTGTGTGTACCCTAAAAGTTTCTTTTCTAATATGTCTCCCAACCTAAAGAAGCATGTAATTTCTAGGTAAATATCATGAACGTCACATGGGGTACCAATCCATGAAGCCTAAATAGATTATAGAAAAATACTCCATATGACCTATGGTCTTATATTGCACATGGGGTCTGGTCTTATACCTTGTATCGACATATACCCCATACAAGGTGAATGTATGAGTACACAATTCATCGGGAGTCACTATATATGGTGTTCCCAAGACACACCAATTCTGTACTATTCTTCTACAACCCTTTCACAATAAATAACAATACGTTACATGTGTTCTTGAATCACACACCATGGGATAAATTGTTCCAGTATATTAAACCCTTGTGTCACCAAAAAAACACAACATCACAAAACACACAAATAATATGCTTTAATTTTACTCCAAACAACACAAGTAAAATATTAAACAATAAATGAAACTAAAATATATATTTATTAAAGGAAAGAAATATAATAAAACCTATGACATAGTTAAAACTAGGATGATCCTAACCTGGAAATGCACTCAAAGGCTACTCTACTATGGTCCATGTCCAATCAGACTCCTTTTGAGCACATCCTCCCTCTCCTTATCCCTAATCATTCATGACAACATTAATAAATGGGAGATGACCCCCAATATAGTCATATATTCTAATCGGGTTAAAAATAAATATAAAAAATTTCATATATAAAATAAAAGGAAAAGGTTACAACTTTGACCCTGGCCACAACACCGAAGAATGTTTTACACCTCATGATGGAAAACCCCCTCATTTAAGACTCAATATTAGAGTGAAAATTTCAATCCAATATCCTATCCAAAAGATATCATTGTAGTCATATAAAAATCATTAATATTTATTTGTTTATTTATTAAAATTTCCATGAAAATATGAAAGCATTAAAATTCTAATAAATTATCTCCCTAGGGTAAAAATCATTTTCCAGAACCAATGGAGTGATCAAAAAAATAGTTATCATATCCATGGGGAAAATTTCATCTTCCAATTATATACACCAAATAATAAAATTAAACATCCCAAGGATTTTAAGAACCTATATCGATGTGGTTCAATAAATCCTAGCTACATATCCACTTTCCCTATCCCATCATGCAATGTGTCCCTTCCATATTGTCACCATGCACACTTCATGTTCAAATCCATGTTGGCCCTCTAGATTTCTTATGCTACTTTTAATTTTTATTCCTCCTATGTGAGAGTAAGATAATATGTAGTATATATATATATATATATATATTTAGGAAATATAAATATTTTATAAATGAAACGTGATTAGTTTTAAATTGTAAAATGTATAATGGTAATTAATTTATTATAATGTGTTTTTAATTTAAAAAATTTCCATAATATTAAGAGTTAATATTAAATAACATATCAATATAATATTTCATTTTTTATGAATTTTTTATAAATTTATAATTCATAATTAATAATGGGGTTCTTATTAAGAGCTTATTAATTTATTAATAAGGTAAAATATAAATTCTCAATACATAAATTTGAAATGTTTCGTTATTAATTTGAAATATATAGATTATAAATGGGTATTATTTTCTAAATTATTTTGTCTATATCATAAAATGGGTATCGGTAAATATATATGATCAATGGATTATATAATATGAATATTTAATGTTTTTTATTAGGTAAAATATTCTTATAATAGGAAATTGAAATATACAACAGTTCTATTTAATAAAAATATCATATATTTAAAATAAAATTCTATATATTGAATAATATAAAAATATCATATTATTGACATAAAAAAGTGTTTGTATTAAATATAATATAGTATATATAATTTTCAATTAATTTATAATGTTTTGATTCTATTTTGTTGTTTCATGAAGTGTTCAAAAACATTATGACAATTTTTAATATGCGATGAGTTTATTAATTAAATGAACATATCAATATTATTATTCATGAATATATCTTTTTTATTTATTATGATTTTATCATTTATTTTAGTTTAATTGAAATACTAATTATAAATTTTGATTCCCTACATTACATTATAGGTCAGATAATCTAAAATTTATTTGTTTATCTTCCTGGACCATAGTTTGCAATAGTTTCTATTATATTGAAAACCATTTTTAAAATTATATTATAATAATCAGGTGTTGATGTTTTGAAAAATTGGATTCTATCTTTTGCAAATTCTCCTTGGAGAAATGGGCTTGGGGATAGAGTACCCACTGACCAAGCGACATATGTTGTTTTTTATAAACCTGATGGAATATATACATTTGACTATGTGGATAATAATATTTTAATTTTTTAATATCATAAAATACATAAAAATATATTTTACCATATTATTGATATGAATATATATATTTGTATATATTTTTTCGATCAATAATTTGTCTGTAACTAAAAAGTGGGTTATGTAATTAGATCCACATCAATCTGAATGGAACATATTGATTAGGTTAATGGAATAAGTTTATAAAATAAAATCATTAGATGAATGAATACAGAGAAGTGAGTAATATGAGATAATAAAGAGATATTGGATCCTCCTTATAATCGAAAATATAAAATTTATTAAAAATAGCACTTTTCATGACCTCGATCATTCAACCAAGTACGCTCTTCTAAATAATAGTTCCCTATGAATATCTAATTTATATAAAGAGATTCATGTGTAACACTGGATCATACATTGATATTTTTTCATCACATTTTCATCGGGTAAAAACTATGTGGGAATTGGTAAAATTTGTGATACTCTATTAATAGTGTTGATTTTATCCATTTTATTTATTGGGAATAGGTTAAACCCCTCAACTATACATGAATCATGTTAGTAATGATATGGAAAATTCCATACATAATATGATATGTTGTGGGACAAACACCAAATAAAACTCCTTTCATAGTAAATTTTTTATATTTGACTACTGATAGATACGTTTTATTTAAACGTGGGTTTCAAATTTAGTATTAATATATTTAATAAATGTCCATTCCAAATGAAATTAGAACACGATACTCATTTGATAAAATCATTTGTTGTAGAAAAATCAAATCATAATCAACTAGATAGATGCCGATATCAATATTGGATAAATAAACTTTGAATAGAAGTATCATTCTTGAATGGTATAAGAATGTGAAAATTTTCCCTTGAAATAAGAAAATACTATGCATTGGGATACTGACTTCCAAATAACCCAACCGGTGAATACATCTCACATGAAAAGTTAGATGCCTGCGATAACATATAAATGATTCACTATTGGTTTTTTACCTCAATATTTTTATCACAAATTTAATGATTTAGACAGGAAAATTATATTAAGGTATCTTATAAAATTATATAAACCCTAAATATGCTTTATCTTATGAAATCATGGAATTAATGATATGAGGTGTAAAAATATCTTTATAGGGAAACTGGAATAAATAACTTCATTCTCTAATATTATTCCCAATCTGATTTTTTTTCAAGGATTAATAGAGGGTATTACAACCTCTTAAATCATAAACATCCATAGATTGTATCCCTTAATTATTACAAAGAAGGGTTCTTCAGTTTATTGTAAACTATAACATGAATAAATTTGGTAAAACTGTACCCAATCTCCTAAATATATTAGGAATTGTTGGGCAGTATATGGGTAGTCCAATCTCATGTCCATGTTAATGGTACATAAATATAAAGGATATGGTTTTGGAAATGGAAGAAAATAAAAAGAATTGTTAATGTGTTCATGCCTCCAGATAAATCACAAAATACAAAATTTGCGGAAATGAAAACATTTTGTTAAAATTTTCTGATAGGGAAGTAATATTCATGATTACCATAATATTTATAAGAATTCCTATAGAAATTATATTAAATTTATAAATTTAATATAATTTAATTTTTAAATTATGATGTTTATATCATACATACTATTTATTTTATAAATGAGGTAAATATAATATAGTTCATATATAAATGATTCATTAATGCTTTTACCATGAAGTAATATATCCATGGGTATTTAAGTTAATGACTTGGATTAAGGGAACACTAAAAATTGATGTAAACATTTGGATATGTATTTATTTGTCTCATAATTTCTCTCTTGGAAATATCTAATAAACAATAACTATTTGAAGAATTGAAATAATGTTTCTCATACACATATGATTATTCTAAATTATATATCATTCACTAAAAGGATACAATGATAAAAATAATTATGTAGAATAATACTATTTATCTAATTATAAGTGGATCTATTCCCACCACAAAACATTCAAATATTTAATGTCATTACTTTTGGAGAAAACATATTAAAACACATATAATAACATATATTATATATAGATAATAACTTATTTATTATAGTTAAATAATTGTTTCTTCTGAAAAAAGATGTTTTTTATGATGTTTTAAATAGTTATTTTGATCTGAATAGTGTCTTGGAATCTAATGGGAGTATTTTATAACATAAATATTTTCAAATATTAAAAAATATTGGATTCTACCAGTATGTTGTTAATGAGAGTTTAAATTTATATACGAAAGAGTTTAGGATATATAATCATAGAAAATATGACTATTGAAAGAGTTATATTTATTTATTATATGAATTTAATTCCATATTATCTTAAACATTTTAAGTATGTGTTGTATAATATCAAGGTAAATTGATAAATTGATTTGAAGGAAATATTTGGACAAATCAGATTGAAGGATAATTATGTTGAACTAATAAATAGTTCATTATAGGTAATAGAAGTAGACATCATGAAATTAAATTTTATAATTTTGATGATTTTGAATGTTTATAAATAATGTAATTGTATGAATAATTTAGATATGATTTATTCCTAGAATTTTCACTATAATGTTATTGGGGGTGTTAATAATAACATAACAAATAGATGTGGAAATAGTTACTTGTATAAGAAATGTGTTAATAAAACCTAATAAGTGAAGAAAAAACAAGAGTGATTTGGAATAATATCATATAGCATAAGATTTATTGGTTTATATGTATAGTTCTACTATGTATAGTTAATAAAATATATGAATTTGAAAATATATATTGTAATACAATGGAAAATGTCCAATATATCATTTTTTTGTGTGGGTTCCACAAATCTAAATATTTTTATATATTTTGTAATGAAAAATAATAAATAACTAATCTATTTACAAATTGGAGTTATCCTGATACAGTTTTCATATTTTATTGTTAAAGAATATAAAAAGATGTTACATTTACTATTAGAAGGATTCTCGTATAGGGATATAAAATATTCTCCCAAGATAAAAAATTAAATGATTTTATGGGTCTGTTGGATGACCCCATAATTTAACAACATAAGTTTCACAGTTACTATGAGAAGGATTACTATATGATTTGTTTTCCAATACACTATGTAACCCTAAAAATTATATTTTTTAAATATTTCATATCTAAATAAAATGATCTGAATATTCTTAGTGTAGATTAAACTCATTGATGAATACAACAAAATTTTAATCACCAGTACAGATTATCAAATCGCATTCCCCAATCTAAATATTAACTAACATCACATTTACTACATAAATGTGGTTTCACTCTCCCAATCTATATAAATCGAGGGCCTTAATGTCATAATAATCATATGATAGGATAAAACCCATCATGGTTGATCTCTAACTAACAACTTGATAAGTAAATATGGTTTTGAATTTTTTTTCACAAGTTATCATATATAATATTATATAAGGTGAAATTGAAAAATGTATTTTACACTTAATTGAAATCGAGATATTGATAGGATATGTATTAATGATATATTTATAAATATGATATATATATATATAGAAAATATCATAATATATAATACTCCTAAATTATGTAAAATGATCAATATATATAGAATGTTTTTCATGTATATTTATAAAGATTTATTATCATTATACGATAGAAAAAACATATAAAATTGTATTTCAACCCATGTATGAATGTATATTACATGAAATCATTGATTATGATTGATTATGATATGTCGTCTATAATAAATTTAGTCATATATTTAAACTTTTTGAGTAATATGGAATAGATTATGCCACTGATTATAGGAAGTCAATCATTATCCCACAAAGGATATAATTTAATGTTTTGTATTATATGAGGAAATTAATGTAAACCTAATATATATAATACATGTAATGACCTTGGTATTAACCCTTCAAATAAATAACATTATACAATACATATAATGAATGATGTTCTTTTTGTTTCTATATAAACAATATTTTCAAACAATAGTCAGAGGATTTGAAGAGGTGTGATTGGTTAATATAATTGAATCCATTATATCTCATAAACTAATTACATTTATTTTAGATACATTGGCATGTAATTATTGGATGTGGGTGATATAATTCCAAAAATAAAAATTCATTATTTTTCCGGTGGAATCCTATATAAGAGGGAGGTATTTTTCTACCACATTTCTGAAAAAAAATCATGAATATTTTATGTAAAATGATCAATATATTTATTATGTATTTGTATTCCTATCATATTACCTATTATATATTATAAGGTGACGTTAATGATATATTTCCCAAAAGAGTTTTAGAACATATGTAAATATGGTTTTGTATTTTATTTCACAAGATATCATATATTATATTAAATAAGGCGAAATAGAAAAATGTATTTTACACTTAATTGAAATAGTGAGATTGATATAATATGTCTTAATGATATATTTTTCAATATGATATATATATAGAGAATATAATACTCTATAATACACATAAATTATTTAAAATTATCAATATATTTAAAATATTTTTCATGTATATTTATAAGGATTTATTATCATTATACCATAGAAAAAAACATATAAAATTGTATTCCATACCATGCAGGAAAGGATATTACATGAAATCATTGATTATGATTGATTACAATATGTAATTTATAATAAAAATTTTAGTCATATAGTTAAACTTGTTGAGTTATATGGAATAGAGTATGCCACTGATTAGAGGATGTAAATCATTATCCCACAATGGTTGTAATTTATTGTTGTGTTTTATATGATGAAATGAATGTAAACCTAAAATATATAATACATGTAATGACCTAGGTGTTAACCCATAAAATTAATAACATGATTAAATACAAATAATAAATGAGGATTTGTTTTGTTTCTATATAATCATTATTTTCAAAAAATAGTTGGAGGTTCAGAAGAGGTGTGATTGGTTAATATAATTGAATCCAATATATCTCATCAAATAATTACTTTTATTTTAGATACATTGGAATATAATTATTGGAGGGGGTAATATATTTCCATGAAAAGAAATTATTTAGTTGTCCAGTGGAATCCTATATAGGAGGGAGTTATTTTTTCACACATTTCTAATAAACATCTTGAATATTTTAATGTAACAGAATGTTTTTTGGAATTTTTTTAATGAAATGTGTTTTCTACAAATTTTGTTTATTCTATTTCTATCAAGGACCACACATATTATATTTCTGGAGTTCCTAGGATTGGTTTATACTTTCTTTTAATTTTTATAATTGTGTGGATTTATTCGTAATAAAAACATCATATAGTAAATTAAAATATTAAATTACGTCATAAGAATACATGATACAATATTATTCACCATATTTGACAATATAACATACCAAAAAATATATATGTATTCTAGGGTAAATACGGAAATAACATTAATTTTTTTTCATATGCTCAATATGGGGTACCATGCATTAGATTCTACAATAACATAAACAATTTGGTATGTGTATATAATAAAATTATTCCATAAAAATAACAACAAGGGTATAAAAGATTCAATAATCATAAAAAATGGAAATAAAATAATTAAATGTATAATAATAATTGAATTTATAATGATGAAATTTATATTACCATACATTATAACCATACATTTAATTTATCATTCGAAGTAAACATATATAATGGGATTGGAATTCACATGGTACCCAAGAATTATTATCTCATGAGACCTACTAATAAATCCCGAAGCTATAATTTGTTGGGCTCTATAGATCATTTAATAAGTTAAATATTAAAATTATATTAAAATATAATCTAAAATATAAATATCACAGTCATCCTTGATGAACCACTTATATAAAAACAGGTCGATAATCAACAATTATTTTGAAGAAAATAATTTGAATATAAATTTTTCAAATTTATTTTTTTAAATTAATGGTTTCACATTCTAGATGAATGATAATAAATCAAAATAGTGTATTATAATTTATTCACACAATATTAAATTAATTTATATATGGTAATTTGAATTGATTTGCCCAGTTAATAGAATTTAATGACTTATGAAGTGAATATGTTTTAATTTAATAATAAATCATTGGGAATTAAAATAAAATAAAATTAAAGGATATAACATCATGTCAATAGATCCACTTAATAATGAAAATTGTATTTGTATATCGATAATCTGAATATAATCTAAATATTTAATTTTTGAGTGTTCAAAACATATAGATTAAAAGGTATGTAGAAAAGTTAACAACATTCTAGAAATAAGAAAATGGTTTTTTTATAATGATGAAAACACTTAAATAAAAATGATTTTGTATAGGATACTAACAAATGGAATGGTTCTTAAAATATGTTTATTTTGATTAATAGTTGATGGTATGGTATGAAAAAGGCAGTGATGGATCAATAAAAAATATAATGTGAGGGAAATGTAAATCACAACAAAGACTAAAAGAAATTTTTAATAATGATGTAAAAGGGTAAAATATACCCAAATTAAGAGAATATGGATAATGAAGGAAGAGAATAAATCAATGAATTACTATCACGTTCAATAAACTCTAAATGAATTTGGAAATGTGTCAATATAAATGAAAATGTACTACATAACATAAAATAAAATTTTAAATCATATGAATCAAAATAAATTTGTGATATATATTTTAATGGGGGTAATAAATATATAGTATGAAGAAACATTTTAGGGAAATATGGCGCATGTATCGGATATAAGAAATAAATATCAAAATACCTTCAAGAAAAAGTATGGTATGTACTATGTATAATAAAGGAAAGATAGTATATAACTAAAACATAAAAAAATAATGTGAATATAAAAAGGAATGATTTCAATACATTTGAGTGAATACATTGTAGACAATATTGGTAATTCAGAATAATTATTTAAAAATATGTTTGTTTTGTAGAAGAATATTTTCTTTTCACATTTAAATATTCCCAAAACAATGTTTCATATTTCAATTATTCTATTCAATTAAAAGTATAAAAAATAGATTTTATTATTAAAAAATTTTAGTTATACATTCTAAACTGAATGATAAGTTTTTAAAATTCATTTTATTGTTTTTATATATTATTTTATTCATTTAATAGATTATTAGTTTTTAAAAAAAATTGGAATGATTACTTATTAATTATTACAGTATAACGATGTCATAAAACATATCATCTTTAAAAATGTTTATTTTATATTATTCACCTAAAATTGAAAAAAATTAAAATAAATAATTAAATAAGATAATAATAATTCGATACAAATATTTAGAATTAAAATTCTAAATATTTTAAATTTTAATTTTAAATCACACTATATAAAACATAGAAACATTACTTATTTACAAAAAAAAATATTTTTTAATGTGTGATTATATTTTTTGGTAATATCCCATATTTATTATTGTACTGACAATTATTAATTGATATCATTAAGGCATAATATTTAGAAAATAAATATGTTTATGTTTATATAAATATTTATAATAAAATAATATTGGAATTTATATATAAATCATTATCTATAGAATTATATGTATACATTATGTCCAATCATTTTTGTCCTTTCAATATTCACATTCAATATTATAGACATTTATTTTTATGCATTGATAAAAAAAATTTCTTCAATAAAACATTTGTTAAAATAATTAATTAATGAATCCATATTTGTTTTATTCATTTTTTATTATATAATATATATCATTATTTACAATTTATAAAGGTGTAATTAAATACCCAACACTTATATGTATTAATAAATTTTATTTTAAAACATTCAACATAATAATGAATAATATATATATATATAATATTAATTTGAAATAAAACTAAATAAAAATAATAAATATTTGTTTTACATATATGGGATAAATATTTAAAATAATCTTCCTAGTTTCTATAACATGAAATTTGTGATAATTAGATAGGGGTCACTCTAAATTGAAAAGGGGGTATGTCTCCCTCTAGGTAATTTCCTGTAATTGATTTTTTTTCTACATCTTAATGGAAGTGATTTACATTTTTTATTGTAAAATTATAAAATTTTCATGAAACTTATAAGAATACATGTAATAAAAACCCTCAAATCACATATAGAATATTCCATTCTAAAACTAGTCAGGAAACATCTTCACAAGTTTATTAAAAATATACATATGATATTCAAATTTATTTTATATTGGATGTTTAATTACATTTTTATGGAAAAGGGTTCATACAGAATTTATATGATAGTGTTAGGTGGTATTCCTTATTTAGGTAATTAACATAAATAATTATTAAAAAAATTTAGTTAGATAATCCTATGATTGTGGCCTCCCACTATTAGTAGTGATTCAATAGACTACGATTGATGTCCTCTTAAGAATCACGATTTAAATTAATATTATATCAAATAAATTTTTTATATTTATTTGGTAAAAATGTGTTTTAACATAATTTATGGAAATATGAAAAAAATATTTTTTTAATTATAATTTTTTATGATTGGTTTTTAATATCATGGGATTTGGTTTGTGGAGATATTGTATTTTTAATAAACTTTTTATAGTGGGAAATTTGGAATGATATTTTGTTTCGGAAACAAAATAATTGTTTTGGAAATTGTTTCAATTATTTGTGCATTAAAAACAAAATGGAATAAAATAACCATACAGAATGGCCCTAAATAATCATGACATACATTGAATGATCGATATGGATTCAATAAGGTGGGTGAAGATTCAATATATATGAATTGTGTTAAAAGTTTGTATTTTTTTCTATGTATGCATGTTTAATTATATTTATATTTCCCCTGATTAAATAAATTTTAGAACATTATATTATTTTATAAACATAAATTATTATTATTATATTTTGAAATATTGATTATATAGTAGTTTTACTTGGAATATAGTATCCTCAGTTAAAATAATTTGATAATATAATAATATAATTTTTTTATTGTTTTAAAATTTTATTGGATACATATTTTGGAATAGATCATAAATGGGAATTCATTGGATTGATTCAAATAAATAAAACAATGTAAAGTGTTTCTCAACCCTATGCACATATATTGATGTGCATAATGTTTTTTTCTACCAGTTAAAACATAATTAATGAATATTTTTTTCATTAAAAATATATCATATGATATATTATTTGGGATACGTATAATGTTTTTCGATCACAAGTCATCAGATAAATATTCTCTTCAAGATAGATTCAATTAAATCATATAGCATTGGTTGTCTCTAATGCTCATAACATTATTATACATCATTATTTTTACTCATTTAATTATATATTTTATTAAATATAGTATTTTTCTTATAATTTTGTATAACATACATATTCATGTAGTTTATTATTTTATTTGATTGTAAATTATTTTGTAATGATTATATTGAATCCCTTAACACTAATTTATTGACTCTGTAAATTATGGAATGTTCTTGAGGTCATGTGGTAGTCTATTTTGGGTCTCAGTATTTGTGTTCTTAGGATATGTCCTTATAATCATTATCAAACTATAATGTGATTTCTTTTTTAATGAATCATTAGAATATAATATTCAGTTTTATTGCTAATTTATTTGTCACTATTATATAACCATAATAGATATGAACTCTCCCAAGGTGAATGAAAATATACTAGGATAACCCATTAGGGTGATCCCAAAAATAGATCTAAAAAATATTTATTAGATAGAATCACGATAGATTATAATATAAAATCTGAAAATGGAATTACATTGAAATTTTTTCATACAATCATTTAATTGATAAGAATTTTGATAAAAAAAATTAATTTTAAAATGATATAAATTATGGGATAATATTTTGTCAATAAACATGGTAATTCAAAATTAAACATGTCAAATATATTATATATTTTTTATATATTTAATAATATTGGAGTTTGGAATAATTCTATAAGATCGATTTAATTCACATTAATTTGAAATGATAATAAAAGGATTATTTGAAGACCCTAATTTCTAGTTTCATTAATATTCGGAACAGGTTGTCAAAAAAATTTCTATATATGTACTTTATACATTAATATATATTGATAATTTGAAAACAGACGTTCTAACATAATATACAAAATTTATTCAATGTCCACTTTTCAACATTAGAATAGATTTAAGGACCGTTTAGTAGATATAAAAACTTTGAAATGAATGTTGGGATCAACATGTAATGGTTTATCTTTTGGATAATATACATGTTCATAAGCTATTATTGAATCCTCCATTGATAGAGGTTTAATTATAGAGACCAAAACCTTGACATACATGGTCATTACATTACTATTTCGGAATCCATAATACATAACAAAAAAAAACACACAAGGATTGTAATAGTTTAGTGTCTTTGGAAACACATAATATAATCTTCTAATCGTGTTGAATGATCTTCAATATCTCCCATAAAGTCATTCCCCTTTTGTTTTCTTAGCTAAAACCTTTGTTTATATCCTAGGGAAAAGAAAACATATAAAGGGTGACCTCAAGTTCTCATTAAGGGTAAGCATGGAGAAAATAAAACAAACCATATACATTTGATCATAAAAACATGAACATAATTTTTAAACAACGAAATCTTGAGAAATGACATAAAACATGGAAATACTTAAGGAATAGATCATAATGGATCATTAATCATGGTAAAAAATAATGGAAAAAACTTTTAATTGTGGAAAAACATTATGTACATTATATGATTTGTATAGTATCCAAGGCATTGCTTCCAAGACCATCTTAGTGGACAAATTCCTTTACTAAACTGAGTTCACTCCTCATTCCAGTCCTATATCACTGAACCAGATTAAATTTCTATTCTAGCCATGTCGATCTCATGAGATATTAATCCTTATCCAATGCATTGAAGGGAGATATAGGTCCCAGCCATCTCATAATGAAATCATTCTTACGTGTTTCACACCATAAAATTAAATCATTCATCATAACCCAAAAAATAAAATGGCTTTCATAAACATTATCCCATCATAACATAATACATATAAAATAAATGGATATCATTTCATCAGAAGACAAGTGAAACCATTCAAATCATATATACATTATACTTGAAACATAGATATATGAAATAATGTCATCATAGATGAACAAATGGTTTTGATAAAACACTTGAAATAAATTCTTGAGGAAAATATTCTTTTTCATAAAAATAATTTTCTTTTCACAAAATGCCATTCAATTTTAAAATCCGTTTATTTTGTTGAAAATTTTCATGAAATATTGTAGTGTATGATTTATGAAAATAAGGTGTTATGAAACAGTAAATATCGATTCATGCCGTATAATTTAGGAAAACATTCTTCTCGTAATTTGGACGAAAAAGTCAAAAATTTACTCTTATGGTAAACAAAAGAAATATTCCTTACATAACACATATTAAAAGTCAAAGAGGGGAAAACATGAAATTAATCATACATGGAAGATTATTAAACACTTTATGGAAAGAAATTTATGGGCATGGTGAAAAATATAAACCAGGTAAATATTTACGTACAAGCAATCTCGGATAAAAATTAGATTTGAATATTTATCCCTTACCTTAGGTCCGATATGCTTCATACGTATTAGAACATCCTTTATAATGATTTAAATAACATCACTGAAGTATTACATAATTATATTTATTGTTATGATTTCATATATGGTTCACTTATGACTTTATATTACCTGTTCTTTTGTATATTCCATGTTAAAGATTGTTTTGGGTAAAATCATTTCATTTGTCGTCCATGTTTTGACTTGTAATTATTCATATGATTACTTAGATCATGATTTCATAATTCCAGAATATAAAACATGATTTATATTTAATATATATTCAGAATATACATATATATAATAGATTCAAAAATTGAAAGAAATACACTGTTCATGGAGACGGTAGGCCGTACGTACACATGAACATTGTTTTCGATTCCTTATTAAATTTAATATATGTAAGTAAATAACATATAAGTATAATAAGTATAATTAATATTTTATATAATTCATGATTACTTATTATATATACTTTATAATCATTTTTGAATTGTTAACATGGAAAATGAATCTTATCGCTTCGTGGAGACGGTAGTCCATACCTACGCACGAGCGATGATATCGTTACCATATTTATTGAATGGAATTGGAGTGGATATATAATATCTTAGAATCAATATGATGTTATAATAATCATATATAGTTATTCTTTACACCATTATACCCATCGATGTAAGGTGGTGATGGAAAACCGAATACACCACAACATGGAGATGGTATTCTGTACGTACGCACACACGGTGATTTCGTTTTCCTTTGGATGGATAGAAGGTGAAATAGGGTTATTTTTTATTTATCATAACATATATGTATATCAGTTATACTTATGTTATTAATTCATAATGAAACAACTGAATAAGAAGAAGTAGAAGAGGAAATAAATATTAATGAATCGGCAATGAATATTACATCTTCTTCGACACACATCTTTGAAACCTCCTCTTAGGGCACTAAAATTAGTCTTTGAAGAAAACCAAGACCTCTAGTATGTTGATAAGGTGGTTGAAAAGGGAAATCGATAGGGTTTATCCGATCATCAAGTATCAAAAGGATATGATGAGAAGAGGGAAGGGGTTCCCATTTTATAAGGGATGAGAGGGGACCATTGGAATTATAAGAAATATTAATTTCTAATAAAATGAACCTGACATATAAACCTCAAAAATGACTCAAATACGAATATTAGATGAGATAGGGTTGTAATCTCACAAACCAATAAAATGTAGACATGTTTGTAATTTATTTTAAAAATTAGAAACATTAATTATCCTTATTTAATTTATTTAATTTTATTTGTGGTAATACGATTTTAAATTTTAAATTGATATAAATAAATACTTATTTTTTTGTGAATTTACAATAATTGGATAATTTTTGACATTGATGACCATATAAAATTTAATTTCAAATTTTTAAATACTTTTGTACTTTTTAAACAATTTTATATTATTTTATATCATTAAAATAACAACCATGTCAATTTTGAGAATATTTAATTATTTGAATTTCAATAAAATCCTCACAAAAGATATGTTCGAAATAAAAGTTCTAACAGATTAATAGCATGTCATATGTATCTATAAAATTATTTTATCACCTTAAATATATCATATAATATTTATTTTAATATTTTTAAAACCTTTTATTTGGTATATCTCTTAATAAAATAATTACTACAACATTTTTGTATAATTATTTTATATACTATTATTATGCATAAAAATTTAAAATAAAATCTTCTGATGAAGAAAAATATAATTAATTTCATAATAATATTCTTAATTTAATATATAATCGAAAATCATAGCATTTAAATTGTTATATTTATTAAATTATTATAGTGACATCTTTGACATCATTTAAAATAAAATTATATAAATTTCATAATCGGTTTTATAAGGCTCCAAATGATCCAAAAATCTACCCTTGGATGATTAGGGTATATATATACTCTAAAAATAATGTTTGGTCCTGATTCAGGTCCTTTTATAGGTATTGTTATTTTAATAATAACAATATTATTGATTTTTCACTAAATAAACAATTTCTGCATCATTATTGTGTCACCATTAATGTCAATTATTCAATCCCTAAAAATTATAAATAAATTCCCATGATGTAGATAATTTTGTTATCTTTACGGATACTATTCATGATCGAAGTTTCATGAAGTCTATCACTAAATTAAACTTATTATACTTATAGGATTTATGAGAGTGACCTATTGTCACTTTCTTTGGTTTTAATAATAATTAAATTATTTTCATGGAAAAAAGTCCATAAAATTAATCTAATCCGACCCTTAGGTGACATGGGTCTACTTTTAGTCATCCAATATAATTTTTTCATGTGTTAGGGTAATTTTATAATCTTATAATTACCATTAATTACCAGATTTATCTTTAACTGAAGTGAATAAAAAATATTACTATTCATAATGCCAAAAAACAAAAAAGTAGCTTATTAATATAAATTGGACCTACTAATTTCAAATATGGAATCCATTTTTTCAAATTCAAATGATATAAGATGCAGTAATTAATTTAAAATTAATCATGTTGTTAAGAAAACGGGTTTTAAAAGTTAAAACATTGCAAAAGATTCAAATGATTTTACCTATGAATTCAATGTAAACTCAATGATAATTACATACATTATATTAAATGATAAAAATATATTCTATTTATACTTTAAAATCATTCAATATTATAATTTAACCTCATAAATTATTATGATAAAAAAGTTGTTTTTAATTAAAATATAGCGTGTTTTTACTATTCATTAAAATATGAATGTTATCAGAATAATATGAAAAATTCATTTGAAGTAATTTTTTTTTTCCTATTTCCAAATAAGAATATAATTTTTTTAAATTGAACTTATTTACATGTCAAAAATTATTTTTAATGTGGATGTGCCATTAAAAGGCGGCAAAACTACATTTTTATAAAAATACATCTTTTACCCGAAAAAATTATTTTGTTCACATACAATGTTTTAAAAAATTCATAACATGAATAATAATGTTATAAAATTCAAAATTTAGTTAATAATATTCCTAGAAGCTAGTCCATAAAAATATTATAACAATATATCGTTGATTAGTGAAACCCTGTATAGCGTACTACAGATGCTATCGAGAATGGTCATGATTTTGTGTAACGCCAGCCAAGTCCGAGTTTCATGTAGCGAAAGACTCATTTGTTGTTGCGTATAAAAAATTCCAACCATATTTCATTTATGCCTTGAATATATATATTTATATATACACACAAACACACACAAAATGTTGTGTTGAATAACAATTATCAAACAAACATGAAATTGTGTGTAACACCGTCCAAGAATAGTGTTGTGTATACTGCAATCTAATATGGTGTTACGTATAGTCCAAGATAATTCAGAGTAGCGTACAATTGAAGATATGAAATAAATTAAAAAGAATATATTTTAGAAAATCTCAGGGTGTTAAATTATACCCCCCTTAAAATGAATTTCTCCCTGGAAATTCGTCAGGGTTATAAATGGTTTATTACATGAGATATTATTTCATAGAAACCCACATCGTAAAAAAGAATACCAAAACATTTCTTTAAAAAATAATGTATGAAACATATCATTTACCCAAATTAACTAATCACTGGGTTTCCATATAGGATATTATAGGTGAAAATATGGATATGTAAGAAAAATCTAACCATCATGTTTCGATGGAGAGTGGTAGAGGACATGGCTATGATAAAGCCCACAGTCACATAGCCATATATTTGTGATGATCTAAGGGACCATCTGATTCATCAGATATGAGGGAACTAGGACATAATTTTTGGGTTTCAAGATCATTTCTCTATAGTTGATGAAATAAAACAAATACTTACATGATTTTGGTACAATCTCACTGTAGTTCGTGCAATGAACAATTTATACAGATCCTTTAATGAAATTAAGTTGAATTTGTTATTCGTGAAGAGTTAGCAGAATATGTGATAGAATGATGGGTCATTCCATCTATTTCAATCAAAAGGATAGAAAATTTTATCAAATATACAAAAGTCCATTTATGGTGATGCTAATCATATGTGATTCCAAAAATGAACTTATACTTCATCTATCATACCACTTAATAAAATAAAACTAGTTTCTACTAACCAGGGACTTCCTGTAGTCCAGTTGTTGGTGCTAAAGGCCTATCGCACTTAGGTTGTGGGTTCGATTTCCACATCTTTGTCCGAAGCGATAGGTTTTCACCCTTCCTATGGGTTGTCCTTTTTCTGAAACTACACTATTATAACATCGCTTCAATAATATAGAAAAATGTTCTAACAAATACTATCTTAATATATTCCAATCTTTAAGCCTATCCAAAATACTTTTGTCTAAGCTCATAGTATAAGGAAAACAATTACTAGAAATTTCATCTACCGAGAATGTGAATAACATCATTTATCTCCAGTATATCATAAAATATATATTGTTCGTCACATTCCATACATGTGAATACCTTAATAATGTATTCTTTTGAAAAATAAATACCCATTAAACCGTAGTGAAAACATGAATGCTGTAAAAATATAACTCTTTCTACATACCAAAATCCCAAAAATTCTATATAATCAATCCATGATATCACCTTTTCCTCATATCAGTTAGGAGCTCATTAATACTATCAAACATTTAATTTTCAACTTATCCCTTCATTATGGGCATATCATCTGCTTTCCAAAATATATGAATCACTTTTCATGGTTACCAGTACAATAAAATTATCGAAAACATCAATTGACTAATACAAAAATATTCCAATATACCATAAAAGTACCTCTAAAACATTATTCTTTAATACCAATAAATAAAAACTTCAATCCATCCTCTTCAATGATTATCATAGACTAAGTCCTTCCTTGATTTAGAAGTAACCTCTTATCTTAGGGATTGAGTTGGGTAATTCCCATGTTCTCCACAAATAATACACTGAACTCCATAACAATATGTCACTCTATGACCCTTTTCTCCACACAGAAAACATCTTCCCCTCCATTTGAATAATTCCTCATGGTTATTCTTCCCTTATTTATAAATCTCAATATTCCTTCCTCTATGCCCCTCACCATACGAACATTCATAAATTCCATCTTCCTCTTATTTGATGACTTAGAAATACCACCACAGTTCAACTTGTTAATCATATATTGTGATTACTGATTCTTCATAATTACAATATCTTTCTCCCTTGGCATTAACCAATTTTTTTAATCATAGTAACCAATTTTTCCATTGGAATCAACGTTATCTAAATTCATTCTCATTCCCTCTATTGACTAAACCCATAAACCATAGTGTAAGAAATAGTTAAAATAATGGGGAATCACATTATCATTAATAGTAACTTATGGGATGTCTAACTTATCACAAATTATTTAATACATAACCCCTGAGGTTTACCCTTGGTTATTCATGATTGTCAACATACCTCTAAGACTGTAACCTATAATTATAATAAAACATAGGGACATCCTTAGAAATACTTTAGAAATATCCCTAGGGATTTCACTAAAGATCTCACATCCTAGTTTCCAATGGTTGACTAACCCTTTCCTATGATTCCAACTGTAGAGACCCAAATCTTGACATACATGGACATTACATTACTTTTTCGGAATACTTAATAAATAACAAAAAAAACACAAGGATCATAATATTTTACTGTCTTTGGGAACTCGGAATATAATCTTCAAATCGTGGTGAAAGATTTTCAATATCTCCCATAAATATCTTACACTTTTGTTTTCTTACCTAAAATCATTAATTATATCCTGGTAAAAAGTAAACATGTAAAGGGTGAGATCAAATGATTAGTAAGGATATGCATGGAGAAAATAAAACAAACCATATACATTTGAACATAAAAATATGAATATAATTTTTAAACATAGAAATCTTGAGAAATGACATAAAACATGGTATTACGTAAGGAATAGATCATAATGGAACTTCAATAATGATAAAATAGATTCCAAATAAAACATGTAAATGTGGCAAAACATTATGCACATGATATGATTTCTATAGTTGCCAATGTATTGCTGCCAATACCATCTTAGTGGATAAAGTCCCTTATTGAACTGAGTTCACTCCTCATTCCAGAACTGTATCACTGAACCGGATTAAATTTCCGTTCCATCCATGTCTATCTCATGAGATATAAATATTTACCCAATTCATTGGAGGGACATATAGTTCCCACCCATATCATAATGAAATCATTCTTACGTGTGCCACAACATAAACATAAATCATTCATCATAACCCAAAGGATAAAATGGGTTTCAGAAACATTATCCCATCATAACATAAACCATATAAAATAAATGGATATAATTTCATCATAAGAGAAGTGAAAACATGTTAATCCTAGATACATTATACATGGAACATACACATATGAAATAATGTCATCTTAGATGAAAAAATGGTTTTGATAAAACACTTGAAATAAATTCTTGAGGAAAATATTAATTCTTATTAAAAATTATTTTCTTTTCACAAAATGCCATGAAATTTTAAAATACGAGGGTTTTGTTGAAAATATTCATGAAATCTCTTAGATTAATTTTTATGAAAATAAGGTGTTATGAAACCATAAAAATCCATTCATGTCGTATAACTTAATAAAACATTCTTCTAATACTTTTTCCGGAGGATTAACTTGTCGTTCCAGCAATGACTATCTCATGAGATATAAATCATTACATAATGAATTGGAGGGAGATATAGTTCCCACCCATCTCATAATGAAATCATTCTTACATGTTCCACAACATAAACATAAATCATTCATCATAACCCAATGGATAAAATGGGTTTCATAAACATCATCCCATCATAACATAATCCATATAAAATAAATTGATATCATTTCATCCTAAGAGAAGTGAAACCATGTTAATCATAGATACATTATACTTGAAACACAAACATATGAAATAATGTCATCTTTGATGAGAAAATGGTTTTGATAAAACACATGAAATAATTTCTTGAGGAAAATATCATTTCTTATTAAAAATTATTTTCTTTTCAAAAAATGCCACATATAATGTTTTCCATAAAGTATTTACTGGGGTTATATTATACATTATATGGGCATGGATGTAAAATATAACCCCAGTAAATACTTACGTATAAGCGATCTCGGATAAAAATGAGATTTAGAAAATTATCCCATACCTTAGGTCTGATATGCTTCTTATGTATCCGAAACTCCGGTATAATTATTTAAATAATTTCATCGACATATTAAAAAATCATATTAATTGTTATTATATAATATATGGTTAACTTATGTCTTTATATTGCCCGTTGTTTTGTAAATTCCATGTTAAAGGGCATTTTGTGTAAAATTGATTCATTTGTCATCCGTGTTTTAATTTTAATTATTCATAGATTAAATAGATCATGATTACATAATTCCAAAATATAAACCATGATTTATATATAATATATATTCAGAATATACATATATATAATAGATCGATAAATGGAATGAAATACACCGTCCATGGAGATGGTAGGCCGTACGTACGCATGAGTGCTGTTTTCGTTTTCTTATTAAAATTAATAGATGAATGTAAATAACATATAGATAAATTCATTATCATTTATATGTCATATATTTCATTATTACTTATTATATATACTTTATAATCCTTCTTGAATTGTTAACATGTAAAATGAATCTTATCATGTCATGGAGACGGTAGTCTGTACGTACGCACGAGCAGTGATATCATTTTCCATAGGATGAATAGAAGGTGAAATAGGGTTGTATCATATTTATAATAACATATCAGTATATGAGTGATAATGATGTTATTAATTCATAAATCAACAACTAAATAAGAATTAGTGGATGAAGAAATACATTTGAAAGAATCTGTAGCAGATATTACCTCTTCTCCGACACGCCTCTTCGTAACCTCCTCTTAGGGAACTAAAATTGATCTTTGAAGAATACCAGGACCTCTAGTATGTTGATATGGAGTATTATAATGGAAATGGTCAGGGGTTTTCTGAGCATTAATTCTCAAAAGTGTGTGAAGAGAAGAGGGAATGGGTGCCCTTTTTATAAGGGTGGAGAGGGGAACCATCAGAATTCTAAGAAATATTAATTTATAATTAATTCAAATCCCACATATAAACATCCAAAATGACTCAAATACTAATATAAGAATATATAGGTTTGTAATCTCATAATAAAAAAAATTAGACATGTTTTGAATTTATTTTAAACATTATCAACTTGATTTATCTTTATTTAATCTATTTAATTTTATTTGTGGTAATAAGATTCTAAATATTAAATTGTTATAAATAATTAATTATGTAATGTGAATTATCCATAATTGGATAATATATGACATTTTAAGCCATATAAATGTTAATTTATAAATTTTAAATATTTTTGTAATTTTTAAACAATTTTATATTATGTTATTTTTATAAAATAACAATAGTGTCAATTTTGCGATTATTCATTTTTTTAATTTAAATAAAATCCTCAAAGAAGATACTTTATAAATAAAATCATTAATATATTAATAACCTGTCATATTTATCTTGAAAATCAGTTGAGAACATTAAATAGTTCATATAATATTTATTTTAATATTTTTAAAACCTTTTATTTATGTATATCACTTAATAAAAGAGTTACTACAACATTTTTGTATAATTATTTAATATACTTATTTGTTGAATAAAAATTTATAATAAAATTATATGATAAAGATAAATATAATACATTTCATAATAATATTCTTACATGAATTTATAATCATAAAATCACAACATTTGAATTGTTATATTTATTAAATTATGAAGGTGACATCATTGATATTATTTAAAATAAATTAATATAAATGTAATAATCGGTTTTATAAGGATCCAAAGGGTCCAAAAATATACCCTTGGATGATTAGTGTATACATATACTCTACCAATAATATTTGGTCATGTTTGTGGTCCTTTTGATTGGTATTGTTATTTTAATAAAAACTATATTATTGATTATTCACTAAATAAAAACATTCTGCATCACTATTGTGTCACCGTTAATGACAATAATTTAATCCATAAAAATACTAAATAAATTCTCATTATTTAGATAATTTATTTATCTTTCTGGAGACTATTCATTTTCGAAGTTTCATGATTTTTATAACTAAATTAAATTTTTTATACTTATATGATTTAAGAGAGTGATATGTTGTCACATTCTTTGGTCTTAATAATAATTAAATTATTTCCATGGTCAAAAGTCCATAAAATGAATCTAATCCGACCCTTATGTGATATGGGTCGACTTTTAGTCATCCAATATAATTTCAGAATGTGTAAGGGTAATTTTATAATATTATAATTACACTTAATTACAAGATTTATCTTTAACAAAAGTAAATAAAAATTAGAGTAGTTACTATTCATAATGCCTAAAAATAAAAAGTAGCTTACTAAAATAATTTAGACCTAATGATTCCAAATATCTAATCCAATTTTTTAAAATTCATATCACAGATGTTTTATTAATTAATTTAAAATTAATGCCGTTGTTAACAAAACATGATTTAAAAGTTAAAACAATGCAAAAGATTGAAATGATTTTACCTATGAATTCAAAGTAAAATAAATGCTAATGTTATAAGTTATATTAAATTTTTAAAATATATTCTATTTAGACTTTAAAATCATTAAATATTATAATTTAACCATATAAATTATTACGATGAAATAAGTTGTTTTTAATTAAAATATAGCGTGTTTTTACTATTAATTAAAATATTAATGTTATCAGAATAATATAAAAAAATATCCTATGTAAATTCTTATATCCTGATTCCAAAGAAGTGTTTTATTTTGTCAAATTGAACTTATAAACATGTCAAAAACTATATTTAATTTGGGTTCACCATCAATAGGCAGAAAAACTGCATTTTTTTAAAATTACTTATTTTACCCAAAAAATTTATTTTGTTCACATACCACGTTTTAGAAAATGTTTAAGATGAAAAATAATTTGATAAAATTCAAAATTTAGTTAATAATATTCATATTAGCTAGTCCATCATAATATTATAACAATATATTGTTTTTTAGTGAATCCCAGTATTCCGTACTACACACGCTATCGAGGAAGGTCGTGATTGTGTGTAACACAATCCAAGTCAGGGTTGCGTGTAGGGAAATACTTTTTTCTTGTTGCGTATAACAGAGACCAACCATATTTAATTTATACATTGAATATATATATATATATACGCACACTCAATGTGGGATATAATAACTACTATCAAACGAACATGAAATTGTGTGTAACACAAACCAAGAATAGTGTTGCGTATACTGCAAGCTAATATGGTGTTGCGTATAGAGAAAGATAATCTTGGTGTAGTGTAAAAGAAAAGATATTAAATAAATTAAAAATAATATATCTCATAAAATCTCGGGGAGTTGCATTAATTCTAAATACAATATATATATCCCAAAATCATCATAATGATATTTTACATAATTATAGCCTTTGAAAAAGAAGTATGGTGACAACATGGAGTGATAATTACCCCATGGAAGATAAAATATACATGGCTACCCAAATTTAAGATTTATTAAGAATGTATGGTAATTTTCAACGTGTTTACTTGAAAACCACAAATACCCCCATTTTTTTAAAATATTTAGAGACATGAAAATGGAAAAATGTTTTTTAGGTGTCTAAGGATAATTCAAATAAAAATTAAATTCAAAATTTTAATTATGTTATCAAAAATTTTACTCCAATATAATTAAATAATTAATAAAATTAAAACTATCCAAAAGTCTAAATACAGAACCAAAATATAAAATAAATATAATGAAACATATGATAAATGGTTCTCCCATATTTAATCATTAACCTAATATATATAAACCTTTTTATTAATGGATACAATCAATTATACCATTATAAATTCATCGATTATGGTAGGTTCAATTATAAAACCATGAAAGAAAATCTACTATTTAATATTTTCCCACTAGTTGTATTTAATTAATGGACTAGTTGATGATAAATATAAAAACACATGAAATGAATTATAAATATGTTTTTTATAATATAGAACACAAATAATGGAAGATTACTATCACTTTATTACAGTGGATACCTAATACACTATTAGAAAAAATAGATATAAATCCAAAGGGATGATGTTATGTTTGTAACTTTGTGAAGTGGGTGAGATCTATAAGAAATTAAGTAAAACAATTACATTAAATATGTTGTAAAAATTTTAAATCCTAGAAGAAATTAATAGTATAAATAAATTGATGATAAGAAATAAAAAAAATATGATATTTACCCTATCATTTTTCACATATCATTTCATGATTGTAATCATAATTATCCATCAAATGATATCCAAGGATCATAACGTATAGTAAAATTGTATGATTAGGTACATAAATATAAATACATTGAACTATGGTAAATATTATTTATATTAATAATCAACAATGATATCATATATTATATTTGAACTATTTCATCTTCATAGGATTACTTGAGGAATACAAAGAATAATGGGATGACAAAAAAACCTTGTAAGGGAATAAATATAAAAATATTGCCTAACCAACGATTTATAAGTCATTACATGATATCATAAAATGTCTCCCACTAGAATAGTCATATAGTTTTTAAGATAACAATAAATGGAAATGTATTATCATGGAATCTTGGAATGTTTATGAATCATACATCATGCCATAAATATGGGTGAAAGCTAACTGCTATGACTATATCACATTGTGGAAAAAGTTCCATAATGGATTAGGCTCACTCCCAAATCTCAAACCTGATGTTGCATGAGACTAAAAATTACCCAATGAATTTGAACTCCATATATTATCACCTATCAAAAAATTATCATGAATTTCTGTCTTTCATGGACAATCAATCCTAACGAATAAACATAATGGTTAGTAATGGTAAGAATTGTGTATTGTAATCATGTCATAAGGCAAAACCAATGGTATTATCATAATGGTGTCCATGAATATATAGATTTCAATAATACATGAACATTCATAATGGAAAATCAGTATAGATCATGAAATTTTATTTCCAACTGAAGTTAAAAAATATAAAAAGACTGTTTTTGAAACATTATATATGATCCACATTATTATGTTTCAAATGAAAATATTAAAGAATATTTAAAGTGGAAAAATGAATAAATATATTTCATGAAACAATAAATGGCCTAAAATATTATTTTAAGATTATATGAGTGATTTTAATAATGTAATGGTGGATTAATATATATTATAAGTAATACTCTAAAAGGGGTTAGAAATTGAGATCTTCCCTTTAACATGGATTTTATAACATGATGATTCAAAAAGAATCCTTTTAAAACATGTATTTTCTAAAAAAAGAAGTCTGAATAGATCTAAAAACACAATTTTTGGTATATATTAATAAAATTTAAAATAATATAATAATACTAAATGAATGAATAAACCAGTGTAAATAGACATATATCGTAACCCAAAGGTAATTTAGGGTCTAAGAGAGATCCCTTACATTAGTTCTGAAAGAGTTCTGCACATGCCATTAATGTCTTGGATGTTGAAATTAGATTTATTAATAATTAAATTACTAAATAATTAAAAATATATTTGAATTATTTTAAATTTATTATGTTCATTTATGGATATATTTTTTATTTATAAAGAATAATTTTTTCATTCTAGGATCGTTTGTTTCATGATTTTATGTTTGGTCCCCTTTGCTGTATTTTTGCAAGAAATTTTAAAATGGAAGTAATGAATGAAATGTTAAAGTATATGGTATTACATAACATAAAATATTTCAAATGGTCTCATATATAATTTATTTTAGATATGAGTATGAATCATCATATAAATTATTAATGAAAAAATAAGTAGTTTATTTTTGCAGTCATTATTACCATTACAATCTAGTATCATTTTACATTAAATTATATTTATAAACATATGCGAAAATATGTACAAGTTATAATAAAAAATTTATAATATTTTTTATTGATTATAATTGTTTTATGACTATCCTTGAAGGTGGTAGTGGTAAATGAAAAATCACCATCCACATTGAGAGTCATTCGACACCTCACGAGAAATGATTTCAATTGTAGAATAAAAGAAGAAGTGAAGGGATTTTATAATTGAAATTACCTTAAAGATTTAAAACTAAATTAAATATATGATAATTAAGTTATCATTTATCTCTTTATTGTTAATTAAATGATAAATTTGAAGAAATAATGAATTTATAAGATAAATATATATGATTTTACTACTTTTATATCGTCTCATTCAGAAAAATTTAAAGGAACATGGGTTTGGTTTCTTAGACCATATGTTCATAAATGTTGGTAAGTGTATTGGAAATAGAATTTGTATGAATTTATACAATACTAATGGATTTTGATGTGTGGGGAGATGGGTTCATATTTATTTGGGGGATGTATGTTTTGATTATTTTTTTCATTAGTTTATTAATTTAGCGCGACACTATAAATAATATTTATACATATAAAATAATAAATAAAATGATAAAGATGAATTTGAAATAATGTTTCTTACATCATACATACATCATCCATGACTCGACAATTCATTAATTTGTTAAATACAAAATTTTATTTCATTTCATTTTTTATTGAAAATTCAACTATATTAAAGAAATATCAGAAATTCATTCAATATATTTTCAAATGTGTAGAACTCAAAAATGTAGACCAATTTATGAATTTGTTTTATAAATATGATAAATATAATTTATAATTAGAATCATAATTTTTTTGAAAAATAATAATTTCAGTATTATAAATGATTTTATGACACATTAAAAAATATTTATTGTAAAAAAAATTTATAATTATTATAATAAAATAAAATATTAAATTTATGAATCTATTATAGGAAAAAATTCATTTAAATCATTAAATTAATTATAATATTTTTAGAGACATTTACATCTCACAAAATTACTAGTACTTAATTTTCCATTTTTAAACTATTGTTTTATTATTCTATGATATAAATTTATCAAATTTTAATTTACAAGATAACCAAAAAAATTATTCAAAAATTTGATAGAATATTATTCAAACAACTAGATTAATATTTCTAATAATAACATTACAATTCGGTCTGGTTACCTTTAGTACATTTAAATTTCTAAACGATCATATGTTTTACCACTTCCTATAAATGTAATTTATTCCATTCATCATTTACACTTAATTTATTCCATAATTATATATAAGTTCATACTTGTAAAAAAATATTATTATTATTAGTACAATTTTTTCTACATATTTTTTGAGAGTTTTCTTATTAAGGTGGAAAGAACATATAAAAATTAGCATAATTTTATAATCTTAATTTCTATTCATTATCTTTGTACAATATTTTGAATTATTATTAGGTTGTTTTAAAACAAATGTATCATTCATCATTTATGAGAATTTTGTTATTGAGTTTATTGTGTGATATATATAATTTTCACGAAATGAAATAATTACAATAATCAAAATTTCATTAATGAAATATTTGGTCATTAAATCGTTCCATAATTCTGAAAATTTATCCTAAAAATACCATTTTACATTATAAGGTGAAAATAGTAAAGTATACATCTACATCAATACTTTCTCGGGATCCAATATTTCTCTTCATATTGATGGTTTCCCTATATTATCTTGACTAGGTAAGTAGTCTTATGGCAATGAACATTTTCTCTATAGGCCAAAATAATCAATAGTGGCTCCTCAGAGGATATCTCATTATCAAAACAACCTCTACTAATTCATTAAAATTGAGGGATCTAGTATGTACATCCCCAAAATGGATACATGGAATAAATTTTTTACTCAATACTTGGTTGGATGAATTACTTATTGACAGGAAACAAAATTAAATCTATACCAAATCAACAAACGGTCAATATACAAAAGATATTGATTTTCCCAAATCTCATGAATCTATGATATTAAGATATGTGAATAAAAAAAATGAATCCATACTCAAACAATATGTCCCATTAATGATTTTATTCACATATATTCTTTCAAATTTAAGCTATCATGATTTTTTGTTGAATGGTTTTCACCTTCTCTAAAATTCCTCCAATAAATGTATGTCCCCACAACTTATTTTAGTCAAACTCTTCCAATCATGTCTGTGTAATTCATATTTTAACATAAAGTGTCATTTATGAGGCTATTAGGATGTTTGAGTGAATATTTTTGTTGAGTGAGTAGTTGATTTAATGTATTTGTTGGTATCATCCTTCTATGAAGTCAATAGATCATGTTATAAATGTGCCTTCAATTGTATGAATAGTTTTCTCATATTGGCCATATTTTTTAATAAGATAATAAATACATAATTTTAGATAATTTTTTTGACCATGCTGATGAATATTACATTACATAGTGGTAAATCTCGAACAATATCATATATAATCATTAATGGTGATCATTACTACCTCACTACTTCTCTATTGTAAATTCACTCATTTTGATAGAGTGAGAAGTCCTAACGATTTTATATAAAGTTATATTTCCTTGTAAGGATTTCCAAAAAAAACCTTCTGTCATTATTTAACCTCGATTTATTTTAATGTCTCGTGAGTTGTTCTATAGTTAGTTTTTCCAATTTCTATATAGGTATGGGAAATTGTTACATGATCCCCTTATATTATTGTCTTTAAGCCTTCACATACATTTATACCAATGAAATTCATCTATATTCTGTGATCTCCACATTTATATTATCCATGAAATAGTTATATCATAGATCTCAAAACATATTTTCAGCACTAGGTGGATAAAGATGGTTGAGCTATATATATCATTCAGATGTTAAATTTGTATCATCATATTATATTCTAAACATAGTTTTAAACTAATCCTTATTACACCTTCCATGAAAATTTGATATCTGAGGATTTCCAATTTCTTAAATATTACACCTTTTTCTAAATTTCCACATAATTTATTTGAGAATAAATTATTTTATTAGTATCGGATGAATGAGAAATTTTTTGAGAAAGCATTGATGATGTTTCATTCATAATTATTTCCATGTCTATGCATTTCATGTCCACGATGATTTCATACTTCTCAATTCTCATCATTGATAAAATTTTATGATCATTTATACTTTTGGAATCCATTAGATTATCTTCATTTATAGTATTATAGTGGATTTAGAATTAGTAAACAATGATGAGATATAACCATCTTTGCTGGAGCATATTCATCTCCGTCTATGTGAATATATTTTTGATGACCTTATTATCAGTATATATTTCATCCTTTTCCCATAAATTTAATGTCATTATATTTTAAATTAATATATCATAACCAAAAACTTTAGATGAATCATGTGATTGTTTTTCACCTAAAATGTTATATTCTAGGAGGCATATGATACCAATTTATCTTTTTTCATCAGTACACAACATAACCACTTTTTTGATACTTCATTGTATTCTACGAAGAGTTCCCCACCGGTTGGTAGTGTGGGAAGTTTTATAGTTATAATGCTTTTATTTAATTAATTATTTAACTCTTCACATTAATTTGTATAGGAAATTTGTACTCCCTTCCAGGTAATCTTGGTATTTGGGTGTGAAATTCATTGTGCATTCTTCCCAAATCACATTTAAAACCTAGATAGATCATAGATAATAATGATTATTATTTCAGTTGTTCACATGGTCTACTCATTGATTTCCTTTCACTTGGAAGGGTCCATAAATATATTTTGTTCTCGTGATAATATTTCCCATGAATGATGCATCCTACATATATAAATCATATTTACTATATCATTCCTAAAGTTTCTACATTCATTATATTTATTTCACATTATTGGAATTCTCGTCATGTTCATCCACTCTCATGGAGTATATCACATACCATCAATAATGGAAATCAAATCTTTGTTGAGGTAATCATCAAATAGAATATCCAACACATCCATAAATATTCCTAGAGATTATGTAAGTCTAAAATAAACACTTTGTACAGATCATGTCTACACCTTATTCAAATGGAATTCTTGGGAATATGATCTTTCCTTACCGTTAATTTGAAATATACTGAATGAAACACCGCCATAGAAATATACTTTTCCCGTAAAAGATTAATGAACAATTCATCTACCTATGGAAGGGGATACTTGTTCTTTGTTGTGATTTCATGGCACCCATGAATCCTTGAATATTGAATTGATCCATCCTTATTCAGGATAAATAATATTGGCACACCCCATTGTAAAGCAATAAGGTGTATAAACCCATTGTTAGAATTTTCTTCTCACTATATTTTTAGTTCCAGTAACTCAACGGTGGACATTATTTAAGGATTAATTATTATCATGAAATGAGTTTGAATAATATAAATTGATAATGACACCTCCCAGTCAGGAGGAAGATGTGGAATTTCTTTTGGTAACAGATTACTGGATTCCCTCAAAATGGGCATGTCATCTAACCTGATCCTCTAATATTCCTAAATCATTTAATCAAGATATATATTTTTATAATGAAATAATTTCCCTCATTGAGTTGGTGATTTTGAAGGACATATCTCATACTCCTTAAACAGGAACATATTTGGAGGATGCCTCAGGATGTGAAAATTTATTTCCAATTATCAACATATGTATCATATGTATATGAAGACAGTAAATACATGTAATATCCAGGTAAATAAAGAACATGAAAATTTTTATTTTTTTTAATATTTTTTAATTAAATATTAATTTCACTTTAAAGTGGAAGGTATGATTTTATGAAATACCCAATATTAAAAAAAGGTTTTCTTTGAAATCTTATGCTGTAGAAAATGCCGAGTCATACTAAAAATTAGTAATATAATAATATTATTTTTAATAGTAGTTAACGCCTAGTCGTTGTTATGGTAAAAATGAATATAACTAAATACAATATTATTATACATGTTTGTTAAATGTTTTTACATTTATCCAATAAATTCTATAGCATACAAATTAGATTGAGTCTAATTTTAAGCATAAATACTCCAATATTTTTTTAAATGTTGATTTACCATGGTTTAATGGATAACCCTAATTAAATATAGTTTTGGTCACACATATATGTTGAATTTGAAAAAATAAAATTATTCATTAGAATCGGGACATCAAAATTAACTTTTTGTAATATTTTGGTATTTTCTGACAAAATTCTTTTTTTAATGAATAGTGAAAAATACTTTATTTTAATTTAAAAATGACTTTTAATTTAATTTATTTATATGGTTATATTGTTTTTTTAATTGTTTTTAATGTTTATTTGTATTATATTTATAACATTACATCTAATGGTGGTCATTGGAATAAAATTTACTTTGAAATTGGATATAAAAAAAAGTCAATCATTGATAGATATTATTTTTTAAAAACACACTACTTGTTTTGACAACGAGAATTAATTTTAAATTAATTAATTAATCTTATCTGTTTTTCATTTTTTAAAATAGAAATAATTTTTTAATTTAGAATATAAAATATATATTACTCTAAATTTTTCTTATTTTTCTGAAAACCATCAAATTTCCATGAATAATGAAACCACTTAGTAGTAATTAAAAAACTTATTTTTTCATTTAAATGTTTTTTACCACATTTTTGAATGTTATTTCAAAAATATAACATACATGGTAGTTATTAATAAGTAAAATTTAACTCATTAAGATGAAAATAAATTTTTTTGAATACTTTCTTTTGACTTTTATTTACCATGGTTAGAGGTAAATATTGTAATTCAAGGTAAAAGGAATATTATAATAATATAAAATTAATTTAACACAAGTATTAACCTTATTGGTTGTATTATACCCTACAATGGGCTTACCTGGGTAAATTTGGGGAAGCCATGGAGATAGTTAAGAGTTATAATGACACTTTATTTAATTTGACTTATAGTAAAGTCCAAAATGACATAAAAAATATCTTTTACGAAATTAATTTTTATATGGGGTTATATAAGTTATACTTTCAATAATAAATATTAATTATAAATCTAATAATATTTCCTACATCATGGTATGTTTTTATAATTTTTAGACATCATATAAATTATATTATTTATGACACAAAAATTATGCAGTATTTACCTCATTAATAATTATTTTAAATAAATAAGTATATAAATATTAATATAACATCCAAAAAAATCCAATTCTTATTTGATTAAATTTATTTCTCACAATGTGTATTCTTATATTTTATATTAATGAGTTTTGGTCCTTTATAAACAGAATATAATTTTATAATAAAATAATATTTTTACACTTTCTTAAATAGCCCCTCCCCCTTATAAAAATCCCTCACCTCTAACCCATTCCTTACACCACTCAAGCCCCTTGGATCATCCAAACCCAGGAAAAAGATTATCTCAAGAACCCTCTATTCAACCAAAAATCCTTACCTTAGTCATAAGTCACTTTAATATGTCCTTTTAGTTGAACGAAATAAATTTACCCGAATTAAAGGTATCAGCTTCTCTTAAATTCTTTTTTTTATATTGTTTTATTTTATATGAACAACCCCTAAACTCTTTTTATTATTTTATTTTTTAAAAACACTATTATCCAAAATATACTATTATGTTTTTATGAGACGGATTTGAATTACACTTACACACACCTCCATATAATGTGTAAATAAAATATCGTTCTATTGATGGCATACTAACGCCTCACGAAATGATGATTGTACAATTATCTTCTATTTATTTCTATGGTGGACATTATGATGGAATTTTATTTATATACGATATATTTTATGTTTATTTATTCTTTATTTTTCTATTTTTTTAATTTATATCATAACATTAGGGTTTCAATTACGAGTAAATGTGATAATTTAATTTGAGGAAGTGCGGACTACCACCCTCTCAAAGAGATATGACTCATTAATACCATACATGGGACACATAAAGGATGAATTTATTGTAATTATATATGATATTATACTGTAATTATAGTATACCTATGTATCATTATGTATTAATTACATTAATATAGAAAATAGAAATGATGGTAGAATTCAAGCGTACGTATGACTTACCATCTCCATGAATGGGGAATTTCATTTCTTATCTCCAAATGTTATGTACTATTATAAATACAAATATATACTTGATACATAATATATATATGATATCTAAATCATTAATATTATTTTAGAGATAATGGATTATTGACCACATGGACAGATTGTAATTATTACATGTTCATTTTTAACTCAAAATACGAAAATCGACAAAATGTCTGATATGAACTCAAATTATTTATTAATTTTTATAAAAATTTAAAAAGTGATATAAAATAATTAATATACTTCAAAAAATTTCTTAGGGAAGTAGAAATTATCATAAGTTCATTATTCATGATGAACCCGGATCATTCGAGTTAAGTTGGACACTAGGTAAGGGGTTTCTTATATAGCTTTTAATTCCATGATATTTCCATTCTTCACCAATTATTTGATATATATTATCATTATTCTATTTATATTAATGGTATTTTGTGATTTAATTGGTGTTTTTTAACTTCTTTTCATACTTTTCTTTTGATTACAATGTGGTAACAGATTTCATGTCTCACTTTTTTTTCACGTGAGATTCATGATATATTTGCCACTATTTCTATTAATGTGGTATATGTACTTCCCATTATGGTATATGTTGTTCAATATACTTCAATTTATGATTATTTAAATCTTTATTTTATGACCCCTCTTTCATGGGTTGTATTTTTCAAAAGTAACCAAACTATAAGGAATCCTTTTAACCCAACTTCCATTCCTTGTTTTAATCTTCAAATTCTTAATTATGCCATGTTATTAATATGTGTAGAATCAATATTTGTTTAATTTTGGTGTAATTTCCACTCCACTTTTTTGTATATACTTTTGATAAACATAATAACTCCATTGATAAATTCTCAGTTCATCAATATGAATGTGTTAATAGTAATTGTAACTCAATTTCGATTCATTGAGTTAATCATCAAAGTCATTGGTTTTGTCGTAAAATGAATATATGTGAATGTTCTATGATTTATTTACACTGAATATCCTATCATAATGAGTGTATTTATATTTTTCACACTTTATTATTTAATTGATTTATCCTTAATATAAGGAAACATTTTTTTATAAGTGATTTCGTATCAATTTACATTCCATTGACCCTTCATTCTTGTTATGCCCAAATCCACTCGTATGGGGAGTATATAATCTTCTGTGGCAAATTATATCATGAAAAACTATATTCTGATGATATTATAAAGTTTTTTTTAAATTTTATTTTTCAATTATTTGTATTCAATCATATCTCATTTTGTTAAAAACACTTTAACTAAAATATCATTTTGAATGTTTAAATGACTAATTCTTCTAAATATGTTTCATTAATGTCCTTGTTTTAAAAATTGTTTTTTAGGGTTAAATTATATGGACATTAATGCTTTCAAATGATAATTCATTTAAAATCTTCAAAGGTGTATGTGACACTTTGATTCAAAAATCTCTTTAATAAATGTTTTATATGGTTTTGAAAATGATTTGATAAAGAATTGTTTATTCAAATATCATGATTTAATATTTTGTGATTAGAATGTAGAAATTTTTTCTTTCCATTATGCATTTGTTATGTGTTATGAATATGTGATGGTTATTGGGAATTGTTAACATATATGGGTGGTTTTGTGATAATATTAGGTTGGGTGAGCCCGAGATAGCTCTCCAATGCATTGGGTAACTTGACAAAGGTAAATGTTAATGTTTCTCATAGGATATGTTAGCAATAAACTTTGATGGGTATTCCAAATGTGTCTCTTTATGTAGTGTGACAGATACAATGTTCATATGTTATGAATGACATAAATTACTTTTATGATTTATAATTTCTGTGAGGTATTCATCAATCATATGATTTTCTAAGGTACTGTATGATTGAAAAGTATGGTTTCATCGATTTTTATTTACTGATGGGTTAATGTTTTTCTTCATTATTATATAACCCTTATTGATATTTTTATTCTCATACCATGATTTTTAATTATTTATTCTAGGACATACTGATGAATATGGTCAGGGATGGGATCATGGAAAAATCATGTTGTCTACAACATGGAAGAATACATGTTTCTTTTTTAGAGTTTATATTTTATGAAAAATTTGATATTGAGTATTAGTGTCTACATGTAATTTTCATGTTGATATGTTATAGTTATGGCCTAATTATCTATAACTGTAAACTAGAAAATACCCTCATTATAAATTATAAATTTAATATAGGATTATGTAATGTTTAAGACTAGGTCCTTATAGTTATTTTGAGAGGTTGGTTTAGATATCCTTAGAGGATAGGGTTTTCTATATGCATAAGAGACATTACAATAATGGTTTCGATTTTATAATTATTTAGAGAGATTTTATATAAATTAAATGAATTTAAAATAACATGGATAAATATATCTTTTTATTTACCCTCATAATAAGATATTATATGATGATTTTACTAATATACTCACAATGACCTTTTTTGTTTTAGTAACGTGCTGGATCTAGCAGGGAGAAAAGTAACAGTGGATGTGATGAAAACTGTGATGGTTCTCATGACAATAAACTGAATGAAATGGGAGATGCAATGAAAACTCTTGTGGTTATTTTTCCCCAACTATCTAGAGTTATGAGTTACCACCTGAACCATGGTGATTTTTATATTTCAATGTATATTTTAGGAACAAATCCATATAGAAGTTCAGGTAATAATCAAATCGGTATGTACATTAGAAAACCTGTGTATCAAGGATGTGGAATGAAAAACCATTGAAAATTCTTCAAATGTGATGGGAAGATGTTATAGATGTGGGAACTACTGTCAAAACAAGAACCATCCATAGAAAAAGGAACCATCCAGCTGACTCTAGTAAAGGGAAAGAAGTTATTTTGGACAGATCAATTTAATTTTATAAAGGTCGTGGGCATAGTCATTATATAAATAGTTGTCCAATGAAGAATATTTGGGATTGGGATCACCAGAATCATAAAAATATATGTCTACCTATACCTAATGTCATTCCATTCAGAATGAAGAAACATACAATGACCAATGAATGTTATGTACTATTTCATAACATATGTTTTCAAATTATTAAGTCATTGGATATTATTCATTTTACTGTTTATAGGAAAAAATTATTTCAAAATAATTCGGAATGTAAAGGATAACGGATCACGATGAATGTTGAATGAGTATGATGTAAATATATACGAGATTCATGTTTTATGGTAGAATTTATGATTGTGAAATGTTTAAATGTATTATGGCTATTTTTATGATGGGATTAATTTAGACTAGTATTTATAGTATGTGTATCCTGAATGTTTGATATATGAAAATTTTATTCAAGGAATAATTATCTTTTCTTTTGTGGATATAGCTATAAAAAACTATTTGGGATTATATGATCCTTGAATTTGAAGAAATTACAGTTCAATGCATTTTGGGATGAAAAATGAAAGTAATTAGATATACTTTGTTGTTAAAATATGCCTTGATTATTTTGTTTTAATTTATCTCTTTTAGGGAATGTTATTAAATTATATATAATTTTTTTAAGAAAGGACAACACACAGACCGCATAACAACCCGTCACATTGGACATAGCTATGGGAATCGAACCCACAACCAAAGTGCGACTGAGATTTATCACCTTCCACTGGACTAAGTGATGTCTTTCATTAGTATGACTAATTATTTTTAGTTAGATGATATTATGAATCAAGAATAAGTTTATATTGGGTTATCTATGTAAATGATTAACATATAATATAGAATATGTGATTTGGTTAATTCCACTTTAGTATGAGACTTTAAGAGTAGTCAATGTTTTTGGAGATAAATGTAACGATTTTTGTGGAAGACTATGTAATCAAATCCTATTGATATTGTTGGTTTCAATCATAGTTTTTTTAAATTTATGAATTTTTGGTTATTAGTTTATTAAATGGTATATGTTTAAAGTAGTGTATTGTTAGAAAACATTTATAGATTAAGAGTAGTATTTCTTCTGGTAAAAGATTATCCTTTTGGGGATTATCTGATCATGTACTTAACGTTTAAATTTTGAATATTTTATAAAGACAATGTAAATATAGAGTTTATATTATTTGGATTATGTGATACTATAGAACTTGATTCTAGTGATTTTAATGTGACCATGTCAGTTTGAATACTCATCATGGGGAGAAAATATGTGTTTGCGGTAGAAATTTAGTATTGGATGAAAGTCTACATGACCAGTATGTTTCCTTATTTTCATTTTTATGATCATAAATAAATTCATCAAATTTATGAAAAGTAACTTAAAACAAAAACAATTTATGTTATCTTTTCCTACTAGGGATTCAATGACCATTTAACCCATCACAGGTTTGTGATTTTTTTAGTGGTTAACTTTCTCTAAATCATGTTCACCGCCACTCTCCATCATAACTTTAAAGTTTTTTCTTTTTTCCATATCAATGTTTTTTTACATGGAATACTAATATGGGTTATCTCGGGCGACCACTTTACTTCTCTTTAGTTATGTTAATGTATTGTTTTTACTGACTGTATTCCAATGTTGTACTTTTAAGGATGTTTTTAACCCTAGTATTTAAATTGTGAGGATGAAATTCTCAAAAGGAAGAAGGATTCCCAAGTAAATAATGAACATGATCTTTTTCGTATTTTTTCATATTATTGAATTTAATTTCAATTTTTCATTAAAGAGTGCCCTATGATTTGATGGTATACCTGATATGCAACAATGGGTTTCATTGAAATCTTACATTGCAAATAATTCTAAGTCAAACTAAAAAAATAATAATATAATCTTTTTATTATAAATAGCAGTTAAACCATAGACATGTATTAGAGGAAATGAAAAACAAAAACTACCATATAATTATACATTTTTGTGATGTGTTTTAAAATTTATCCAATAAATTCGAGATCCTTAAAATAAGAATGAATCTATATTAAAGCATAGATAATATAATATTATTTTTAGGGTCCATTGACAACCTTTTAATAGAGAACCCACTTCAAATCTAGTTTTGGCCAATTTTATGTTTTACATTTTACTAAATAAAATTCCTTTTTAGAATAGGGACATTAAAATTTACATTCGGTAAAATTTTGGTATTTTTTGATAAAATTCATTTTTTGATGAATACTGAAAAATATTGTACATTAATTCAAAACATCCTGTTAATATAATTTATTTATATGGTAAAATTATCTTTATAATTGGTTTTAAAATTTAATTAGATTATATTTTTACCATTTAATATAATGGCGGTCATTGAAATTAATTTCACATTGAAATTAGACATAAACAAGTGTCAATCCTTTAATTGATATTGTTTCAAAAAATCACACTATTTGTTTTTACAACGAGAACTAATTTTATATAAATTAATGAAACATATATGTTTTTAAATTTTCAAAATAGAAAACATTATTGAATTTTGATTATAAAATATATCATAGGCTTAATTTTTGGTATTTTTAGAAAAATGTCAATTTTTGATGAATAGTGAAACTACTTAGTTATAGTTAAAAAACTGATCTTTTTCATTTAAATGTAAATTTATCACATATGTGAATGGAATTTTGAAAATAAAACCAAAATGGTTGTTATTAGTATGTAAAATTTGGTTCAATGGGATGAAAGTTATTTTTGGTGAATAGTAACTTTTGACTTTTATTTACCACTGTTAATGGTAATTAGAGTAATTCAAGGTAAAAAATATTATAATAATAAACAATTATCTTAAAACTTCTCCTAACGTTATATGATGAGTCATTTCCTACCATGGGTAACGTTGGGTCTTTTTTGGGACCACATGGATCCACATAAGTGTGATAATCAGACTATATTTTAATTAACATAATGTAAAGGAAAAAAGACACAAACAAATATATTTTAGAAAATTAATTTTTACATGGGGTAATATAATTTATCTATTAGAAAATAAATATTAATTGTAAATCTAAAAATATTTCCTATATCATGGTATTTTTTTATAATTTTTAGAGAGCATTTAAATTAAATTATATACGACACAAAAATGTGGTCGTATTTACCTAATTAATAAATGATTTAAATAAACAAGACAATAAATATTAAAATGACATCCAAAACCTATCCAATTATTATTTGATTAATTTATTTAGACCATGATGCATGTTATCCTTTATATTAATGAGTTTTGGACCTTTAAAACCCAAAAATAATTATATAATAAAATAACTATTCCACACATTCCAAAAGAGCCCCTTCTCCCCATTATAAAAAAACATCACCTCTAACCCATTAATATCACCTCTCAAGCCCTTTGTCTCACCCAAAACCTCCCCAAATAATCTCTAAAAATATCTCTCTTCCTCTTAGATACCTTACATTAGGTAGAAGTCACTCCAAGACTTCCTTTTAGTTCAAAACAAATGGAGTTACCCGAATTAAAGATAACAGTTTCTATTAAATTCTATTGTTTTATTTTGTTTTATTTTACCTACCCAACCCATAAAATATTTATATTACATTATTAAATAACAAAAAAATTATCCTCAATATACTATTATTTTTTTGTTATAAGGTTTGAATCTACACTTACACACAACTCCATCTAATGGATAATGAACATACTATTTCTGTTGATGGCATAATAACGCCTCATGAAATGATGATTGTTCAATTATCTCATACTGCCTCTAATGGTGTCCATTAAGTATATAAAATTATTTATATAGGATATATATTCTGTATATTTTTTCTTAATGCTTATGTGTATTTAATTTATATCATACCATTATGAATTACAATATGAATAAATGCTATAATTTCATTTGAGGAAGTGCAGATGACCGCCCCCTCAAAATGATATGAATTGTTTATAACATACATGGGATGTATAAAGGATGGATTTATTAAAAATATATAATATATTATACTGTAAATATCATATACCTATGTATCTCTATGTTTTAATTCCATTAAAATTAAAAAATATAAATCAATGTAGCGTTCTTGCATATGTACGGGTTACTGTCTCCATGAAAGGTGCATTTTATTTCTTTTCTCCAAATTTTATTATTTTTATAAATAACTATATATAATGGATATATAAGATAAATATGATATCAAAACCATTAATATAATTCTGGAGATAATGATGTTTTTACCATATGGACAAATTGTAATTACTAGATGTTTATTTTTAACTCAAATTTCGAACATCGACAGAATATCATATATGACTTCAAATAATTAACTAATTTTTTTGGAAAATTAAATAAGGAATATAAAAGGAATAATAAACATTAATAATGTTCTTAAGGATGTATAAACTAAAATATTTTTATTATTTATGAAGAACTCGGAACATACAGGTCCAGATGGACATGTGGTTAGGGGTTTCTAATCTCATATTTAATTTCCTGAGATTTTCATTGTTAGATCATTAAATATAGAATGTGGTATATTTTTTACAGCAATTTGATATATATATTAACATGATTATCTTTATATTCCTTTTATTATGTGATTCAATTACTAATTATTATCTTTTTTTCATACCACTTGTTTGATTACAATGTGGTAAGGGATTTCAAGTCTCTCTTTTTATTCCCGTGATAATCATGCTATATTAGATACTATTTCATTTAATGTGGTATATGTAAAACCCAAGATTTAATTTTGTAATATACTTCAATTTATGGATATTCACATATTCATTTTATGATCCTTCATTCATGGGTTGTATGTTTCATAAGTAACCTAATTTTTCAGTGAACCTTTTAACCCAATTACAATTCATTGGGTTTATCTTATAATTCTCAATTATGTCATGCTATGATTTTGCGTGGAATCACTATTTATTTATATATGTTGTAATTTATAATACCCATTGTGTGAATATACTTTTGATACTCATAATTTCACCATTGATAAATTCTCATGCCATTAATATGATCATGGTAAGAGTAATTTTAACTCAATTTTCATTAATTGAGTTAAACATCCAATCATTGGTTTTGTATTTAAAAGAATATGTGTTAATGTTCTCTGATGGATTTACACTAAATATCTGTTCAGATTGAGTGTATTTTTATTTTTTACACATTATTATGTAATTTATTTTACCTTAATATATGGATATGGTTTCTATAAGGGATTTTGTCTCAATTTACATTCCATTGAGGATTCATTGTTTTTAGTCACCAATTAACTCTTATGTGGTGTATATACTTCCCATTGGCATATTAAATACAGAATCCATTTATTTTTCATGATATTATAATGTTTTAATTAAATTGTACACCTGAATTATTTTTATTCAAGCATCTCTCATTTTTTTTAAACACTTAAACCAAAATATCGTTTTAAATGTTTAAAAGATATATTCTTATGAATATTTATAATTTATGTCCATAATTTAAAAATGGATTTTAGAATTTATTTAGATGGAAATTAACATTTCCAATTGATAATTAATTTATAATATTTATAGTGTTATGGGACACTTGGATTCAAAAATATCATCATTAAATGTTTTAAATGCTTTTGAAAATGATTTGATAAAGAATTGTTTATATCAATATCTCTGTTTGATATACTATGATGGGAATGTGGAATTGTTATCTATCCATTATGGTTGTGTTATGTGTAAAGAATATGTTATGGTTATTTTTCATTGTTTATGTATATGTGGGGTTCTATGATAAACCTATGGAGGGTGAGCCCGAGATATCTTTCCAATGCATTGGGTAACGAGGCAGAGGTGAAAATTAATATTTTTCCTAAGAGATTTAGGGAATATACTATGATGGGTATTCTAAATCTGACTCCATATATAGATGTGATAACTATAATTTATGTATGTTATTAATTCCATAAATTACCTTTATGATTTATGAATTCTATGTTTTATTCATTAATCTAATACTTTTGTAAGGTATGTTATGATTGAAAAGTATGGTTTCATTGATTTGTATATAATAATTTGCTAATGTTTTCCTTCCTTATATTATAGAAATTAATGTGCTTTTTATTCTCATCCCATGTTTTTTAAATGTTTTCCAAAGGAATTAATGATGAATAGAGTTAAGGATGGGATCATGGAAAAGTCATGTTGTCTAAAAAATTGAACTAGAGATGTTTCTTTTTAATAGTTATTATTTTATGAAAAAATGTATACTGAATAGTAGTGTCTACATGTAATTTTCAATTTGATATGTAATAGTTATGGACTAATCCTCTAAAACTCATAACCAGTAAAGATCCTCCACGTTAATTATTCATTTAATTCAGTATTATTTAATGTTAAAGGATGGTTCATTATATTAGAAGTCTAAAATGATATCAAACACGAGTAAAGTAAGTAATACAAGATTTTATTGGAGGTCCAATCCAAAATATTTGTAGGGATAGAGTTATATACTTTGAATAAAATGATTGAATAATTTTTTATTCACATGTATAACTCAACCATCATATTTTGATGTGGTGTTTAAATAGATTTACTAAATATACAATATATTAAATAAACTGTATAAATATAATGAAAATTTTAATTTTTTAATATTTAATGATTAACATTAATAATTTTCACAAGATAATTATTGGGATCATCATCTGTAGTAGTGACAGAATATTCCCTTTATTTCTTCCTCAGATGTTTTTGTTGTTGATTGACTCAAGGAATCCATTACATAAGGAATTGTCTTTCTCAATTCCCAGGATCTTTATTGTTGTAAAATTTTACTATATTTTGATTGTATTTCAACCTTACAATCATCATAGAAATGTGTGCGATTCTTCAAATACCTTCATAAAAAACTGCTCGATAACCATATTTTTTGATTTTATACATTTATCTATTCCCATAATGAATTTGTTGGGATTATTCTTCCCACATTTTATATAGTGTGATTATGTATTTTCGTTTCTTCATGGGATTTATTTTTTAATATTTCTATATTAAACTCCATTTTAGTGATTTTTTCTCTAGTACCAAGATTCATCTAAGAGTATATGATATCCATTTCAACCTAAAGGGAATAACTAAAAATCTCTTCAGAGCAGTGAAAGTCTCTTACCACCAATTCTTTTAATAGATTCATATTTAGACTGTAGAAGAATGGATACATCTTTATTTCAGTGTTTATGACAATGATAGAGGTGTATTATGTGATTATTGTAATATTTTCAACATAGACCCCAATGTACTCATGTTCTTTTTTATTTACTCTAAACAAATCACTCTCCATTTGAATTTGAATAGTTCGGGAGAATATATTTTGAAAAATATTTTCTTCAATCCTTCATAATCAATTGGAATATCTTAATCTTTAGAAATTTTGTTTTAAATCAGTTTCTGCCACTTATTAGTTTCTACATCAAAATGATAAATTGTTAGCAAAACCTTCTATTCATCTTAGCTTTAAAGGACAAATAATCTCTCCCTAGTGGTATTAATTAATTATTCCACAAAAATGTTATTGGAAGATTTACTAAGTATAAGAGGCCATTTTCACATAACTTATTCAACCACAACTTACTCTATATTAACATAAAGAGGTAATTGGAAATTAATAATGAAATTATTCATAACATTATCCAATTGATACAATACTTCCATGAAGTTTGGATATCTCATTCCCATCCGATTTGGAATTTCATTAAGGAAATCATAACATTTTCTTTCACATCAATTATTAGAATGGTTTATCCTATTTCCATCAATTAAAAAGGAAAATTAAATTAAAATTAGTTGGATTGAATACATTTTAATAAACATATAATAATTAGACATATAAAATAAATTAGTAAACTTATAAATGAAAATTATATCCCATCTTGGGATTCTATAAGATTCAATATTGGTTGTAAATTGTGATAGTATTGTCACTTGTTTTCATACAAATGTTTTATATTCATTATGTAAAAAAATAACTATATTATTCTATAATACCATTAATGGAGGCCCTATCCATTTACCCATATTATTACATGAATATAATCATAATTATACATCTAATAAAAACCATTCGTCCAAAATTAGAGAGACTTTGGAAGCATATGTACATAAATCACATAACAAATAACTGGAATAGATAATATTATATTAATAATTTATAAATAACAAAAAAGTTCCTTTGAGATCCAACATCTTCATAAGAAAGGAAATTGAATTCCTAGAAAAAAACGAATGAGATAAAAACCCAGTAATATAATAAGTATGGGAATATATAATTACACATCAGTTACAACACATAACAAAATAAAATATAAGGAATGGAACATTGATAATCATTTGGATTCATATACAAGGGAACATGAAATCATATGATCATGTATGTATGTAGTATGGTAGAATAAAACCACATGATATAAATTTGAGTCATGGCTAACAGCCAAAACAATATCAAATGATTGAAAAAGACCTATACTAGAATATGTTTACTCCCTAATCCCACACATGGAATATATTGAGCATAAAAAATAGAAAATTAATTGTATAAATATATATTAACTCACATCATATCATTTTAATGAATTGATGGTCCACGTGAAGAATCAAACATACGGGTAACACATGTAAAAAATGGGTATCATAATCATGTCATAAGGAATACCCAATGCACGTATCATAATGGTTTATATGATTGAATGGAGTTATATCCAAAATCGATATTAATAATGGAAAATATATATTTATCATGAAAACTTATGTTCAATATAAGTGAAAAATTATAAATAGAGTTTTTATTAGTCTTTATAAACAAGCCACTTGAATGTGATTCAAATAAAAATAATAGACGTTAATGATGAAAAAATAATATTGCTTTTATATTATACAAAAAATGAATTAAAATATATTTTCATGGTGAAACTAGTGATTTTTATAAAAATAATGATGTATTATAATATATTATTGATGTAACACCCCAAGATTTTATGGTACGTTTCCCTTTGAATAATGCATTAGCTTGCGTTGTACACAACATGGAGTTATAACACACCACAAACAATCAATCTAGCCATTTTGGATAGTAATACCCACTTTTTTAAATTTTATAAATTTTATTTTTCAAAATGGACATCATTTTTGAATTCAGAATATTGAAATTAGCATAGGGTGTGTTTTTTTTTCTAAAAACATTCTATTTTTTATGATTATTAAAAAACACTACATTATTGTATATAACAGATTTTTCATTTAAGTAATCAGATATTTAATTTTAATTTATTTTAGGTAAAAATTGATACATAATTCCAAAATATTTTCAATGTAATTTTGGGTAAATATGATATTATGATTACCCTAACACATGTCATAATTCTGTTGGATAAGTTTACATATATCTTACACAACCTAAGGAATAAAATATGATCCTCTTTTGTCCACATGGAATAGATTAAGAGATTTATTATTGTTTTCTATAAAAAATGAGTTAAAAGAGTTAAATTCAATCATTAATAACTTACCCATTTTTAATAAAAGGATATACAAAACAATAATTCGATTATAAATATTCATTAGAAAGAATAAAATATTTCCTACATAATGGTATTTTGTTTATAAAATTAGGACATTAAATAATTTTATTTATTTCTCACACAATGATGATGCAGTAATTACCTTAATAATGAAATATTAAAATAATTGATAAATATCCATATAAATGTAAATTGATACTTCAGATGTATTAAAATACTTTTATAGGTTATTATGTCATGTCAGGGATGATAAAAAAAATTATTTCATGTGATAATGTTTTTATGGGTTTCAAAAAAATCAAATACTTAATAATGTCACAATTGAAATAATTGATTTCTAAAAACAAATACTATATTATTAATTGATATAATATTCCTAAAAATATATGGACCACACCATGGACTTAGATAAGGTAATATAAATAAATACTGAACCAATTGGGGTTCACATGGCATTTCATAGTATGTTTACTAACTATATAATTTATAAAAAAATAGACATGGTAAATGTCATACTATTTAACTAAGAGTAAAATTAAAAAGAGGATAATATGGTGACCTAAACCTGCATAATTATTATTGGATGAGAGGATTTAGTAGCATTCCCACCATATAATTGAGATAAGTTATTTTGGAGCCATTAGAAATGGAAAATTTATTTTCTTATAAAATAATATTTAATGCTTTTTCAAAAGTAAACCTCGCCTATATTCTAAAAGGGTACATCCCCTTCTCTTAATTTCACACATCCAAATCCATTTCTCTTTTCCACCCCCTTAAAAATTAACACAAAAATCCTCTAAAATATCCTCTCTTAAACCTATAACTATTACCTTGATCATAAGTCAACCCTAATGATCCCTATTGATCAACTCAAAAGGAAACACCTGAAGAAGAGGTAATAATTTCACAGCCCTCATTCAAGTTCTTTTCTTCTTCCACTTCCTCTTAATTTGTTATTTCATACCAAAATAATATCACCAGTACCTTCTACATTCTGTGATGATATTATAAATATGTTACCACTATAATCATTATATTATAAATCCTATTAATGTCATATTCACCATACGTGGGTACGTACAGCTTACCATCTCCATGTCGTGGTGTAGTATTTTATTCAAACACTTCATAATTTGGATGGGTATAATAATGAGTATAACTAATTTAAATAGTAAATATAACATGTTAATTATTCTTTATATATGATATAACATCTAATTACATATTATTTCACTATCAATATAATGATATTGTCAATCGGGCGTGCATACAGATTACCTTCTCGACGAACGCGGTGAGATTCCTTCACCATCATAATCATTCAAGAATAATTTTCAGTGTACAATTAAAAATAATATTTATAAACATAATATAATTCATTATTTGAATCAAATACATCTTATACATAAAAAATAAGTCTTACATAACCAAACATATAAATAAACACACATCAATTAACACCTGAAATGATGATACTGCCTAAATTTTATTTACAATGAAATATTATAGGATCATATATGATATCATATTTCTATATATAGTTCATGTGTAATATAATAACAATGTTTTAACTATTATACTAGAAGTAAACATACCATCGACTATGGAAATGTAAATGGTAAGGGTTAATTATAAAATATCATTACTTATCTGAGGTCGTTAAAACTTAAGTATCTACTAGGACCTCTATATCATCCATATCCATGTTTTCCTAAAAATGTAATTCAATTTTTTAACTATTTAATAGACTATGGGTTAAATTCATTTATACCATTATTTGACCACATATGTTTTGAACGAAATCTTTCTGTCGTTTTCCAAACATGATACTTTATGGATTTCATGACAAAATTTAGGCAAGAATGTATTTTTTAACTAAAATGGTGGTTGCTGCTCTTTTCCACAATTATAAAATCATCAAATCATCACATACTATCTTAAAATAATATTTTCATAACAAATGTTTTCTGTTATAATAATATGACTTTTAAATGATTTTTATATAGAATGATATATTTCTCAGGAAAACTTATTTGATTTCATCTATATCAACATCCTTTGATGGATTTTAGGCTTGTTCGATGTTGATTTATTATTAAACAAAAATTCCATATTGTATTGAAGGTTTTGTGATATGTTTGACTATGGAAATGTTATTATTACACCATTCATGGTTTATGGATAAAGTATTTACATTTCGTATTATAGTTTTAATACAAATGTTTATGTTGTGTTTAATCCTTTTCATATGAGGAATGCATTGGACTTAAAAGTGGCATTTGGATCCTACTATTTTTCCTTGATGCATCATTAGGTATGATGAGAAAATATAGTTTCTTGGAACTAGGCCTTGAAAAAATATTATTTGTAGTCTTCTCTTACGGTCATGACTATGTGGTTATGATGTCTGGCATTATAAAATCTAAAATAGTGAAATTGGATATTGTTATTAAATGTGGTTATTCAACTAGTAGAATATCCAGGTGATTAATTAAATGGAATTATTTGATTTTTATTTTCCATATTATGATGAAAATTCGTTTTAAAAGGCTTATTTTATATTCTTGTACATTGATTTAATGTTATATGCATATTGTTGAATGTTTCTGGTATATTGTTATCCTTACTGAGAATCTATGATCACCCAAATCTATGTTTTATTTTTCCCATGATGCAAAGAAGTATATTATGCATGACCAGTAGGGATAGTATAAGGTATGAATGTGGTCAATGTAGACAATTTTGGTGTCGATTTTCATTTCATAATTTAATTTAAAATTATAAATGTATCTAGTACTTCAAAGTCTACTAAACGGGTCGATATTTATGGATTTTTATCCCTTGTGATCATGCTAATGTTATATAATAATTCATCAACTCTGGGTAAATGAGGTTAGGGAATTACAGTTGAGTAAACATGAAAATGGGTACGAACATGGGAAGATACCTTTAATGAGTGTAGTGTATTGGGGGGAGTTGAAAAGGGGGCCTTTAAAAATTTTATTTTGACATAAAATAAGTATAAATTGATATTGATAAAGAATTTATTAAATGAAACACATAATTTAGAATAAAATAATAAAAATAATGAATAAGTAAATTGTTTAATGATGTATTAATCATAACCGTTGTGATTTGGAGGTTTAGAGATGTCCCATACCTTGTGTATGAAACTGTTATACACATGCACTTGCAATTGTATATAATTACTCAAGATTCATTTATAATTTAATTTAAAACATATTCAAACTATATTTTATTTTTTATAATTTTATTATTCGCAATTATAGATATTTTAATGAGTTAGAGAGATTAATTTCATCACTTTAGGAATGTTTGTTTCATGATTTTATGGTCGGTACCCCTGTGTATAATTCTGCGTGTTTTTGTAAAATGGAAAAAAATAAAAAATAAATACATGGTATTATTTCGCATAGATACATTTAAATGGTCCCATATATCATTTATATATATATATATAAATGATTTATTAGATAAAACATTAATGAAAACAATTAGTTTATTACTGCGGTTTTGAAGCAAATCAAGAACTAGTATCATTATATTTAAAATTATGTTTATATACTTTTTACAGATTAAAAAATTGATATAATAAAAATATTATAATATTTTTTTAATTGTTGAAATCGTTTTGTGACCTACAGTGATTTCAATAATGGAATAAATAAAAATCATTATACATGAAGGCCTATGAATCGATACCTCACATACAATGTTTCCAATTTTTTACTAACAAGAAAGGAGACTGGATTTAATTATGATTAATACATTTAAAAAATAATATTCCATTATATATTTTATAATGTTGTTATAATGTAACTATGGATTTTGGAGGAAAGGTTGATGTAAAATAAAATATTAATATAAAATTGAATGGATGATGATTTTAACTCTTGCATATATTCTCTATGAGATCTTCTTCACGGAACATGGGTTTGGTATTTTGTTAATAGTTAAACATGGGGAAGATTATTGTGAAGATAATGGGTAAATTTTTTGACAATGTTTATCTATTTATCGGTGTGGATAGAAGGGGTGTCGGGGGGTGGAATTTAAAAGGGGGGGAGAGGGTGGTTTTCAATATATTATTCATTAGATTATTTTTTTTGTTCAACACTATCTGTATTATTAATCTTTATTTTCTTATATATTAATTACTTAAGTAGAGATTTATATAATGGTTCATACATCATCTCGGTCTAATTAATTCATGTATTTATTAAATATAGAAATTTATCATATTTCACTATTCACAATAAAATCATCTATTTTTCAAAAATCCCATAAAAAACACCATAATAGTTTTATTTGTTTATAATTAAAAACTTTAATCAATTTTATGAAAATAATGTTTTAAATATGAAAAAATTAGTCTTTTAATAAAATCAATTTTTACTCAAAATTTTTTTCCCATATTATAACCCATATTAGAAACATTAAAAAAATAATTCAATATCTCATAATAATATATTATAACTATAAGAAAATAAATTATTAAAATATTTATCTATTTTGGGAAAATAAATATTCTTTTAAATCATTATATAAAATTTTCAATTCTAAATATACAATTACATCTCATAAAAAACAATAATCAATTTAGCAGTTTTGAAAAATTTATTTACCTATACCATGATATAAATGTATCATATTTTCATTAATTAGATGCATAAATTATATTTATACATGAATATATGATTTTATTATTCTAATAAACAGATTACTACTTCAAACGGTAAAATTACTATTCGATCTGGTCACTATTACAATAGTAATATTTTCCAATTGTTAAAAGGTTTTTATAATTTTTCTAAATGTCTGTTATTCAATTCAATAGTTAATTATATTATCTACAAGGGTTATATATATATTAATATTTAGACTGAATATTTTATTACTTTAATTTTTTTTATTCTGTTTTCGTGAGTTATGCTACACTACTGGATTGAGTAAATCCACTATTTTCTATTCCTATTATATTATTTTTATTTATCTTCATCTATATAAATTATAATTATTTTTTGTATTCTTGGTGAATAAATTATCCTTATTCATTTATGATAGTCATGTTTTTACTAAGTTCTCCACTTAATTTATTTACTGTACAATACATGACATAATTATAAAAAGGAGAATCTAATTGTTAAAATTATGGGTCATTGAAAACAGAGTTATAAATGTGAGAAGAATCTATATGATCATATAAAATATAGATATTTATAAATCACATCTAATATTTATGGATAGTCTGAGGCAGGTAAGATTCATTGTCAAAAGAAAAAAACCTATATATTATTAATTATATCAACATTAACATACAATTCAATGATAAAATATCTTAAATGGTGGTGTGTGTAATATTTAAAAAGGATAATTTTTCATATATGATTACATTAATGAATAATGGGGTAATCTTCCTCATGGGGATCTTCTAATTTTCATATATAATCACTCAAATTCAGGGTGATCTACTAAGATTACCTTTCCCATACACTATTAGATCATTTTTTTTGTAAGGAACTCTATTTCATTGGAATAAGTATTAATGTGATATATCTGTTAATATTTATGAAGATAGGAATATATGAAACAAAAATAATATGATTTAAAAAATAACTCACTAATTTATCTATGAAATACCCCTTTTATATTCTTGAGGGAGTTATTATCAATGTTAGATGGTTAAATTTTAGACATGATTTTTGATACTTGATATAGATGAGGATGTAGATATTCCAATAATTCTTTAGAGAGCATTCTTTCCAATGTAAATAACATGATTGGTGATAGATGAGGAATAAAAATTTTAAACGATGGCAATGAACAAATATCATTTGGACTTATAAAAATAATTAATAAAGAAGTAGATATTGAGGACCCCCTATAAGGCCCCAACCATAAACATTACATAATGATGAGTTATTTTAATAATTTTACTTAATTTCACATTGGGGTTATTTTTATTTTTAGATCTATAGAATATTAGGCCATTACTTTTACATAACAACATAAATAGTACAAATTAGGAACTTCTAATGAATATCCATTATTTTTATAAAACAAAAACTATTTAAAAGAAACATAGTTTCGTTTCATGTTTAAACTTTATAACTTTTCCTTTATCCCATCCATGAATCTATTATTCATTAAACAAAGTGAAAAAACATTTCAAAACATAGCATAAGTATAAAAATATTAGGAAGGGTTACACAAAATTGTAAAACTATTAGTCTTGAGAAAATATGTGAACCAATTATACTTTATCATAAATTAACACCTTTAACCATTATAAATTAATAAATACAGATCACTTAATATAGTCTCAATTCATACCCTTACTATGATAATAAAGATACATTAAAACCCATAGAAATAATTCTAAAAAATATAAAGGTTAAATGGGATATAATCATACATAAATGGAATTCCAAAAAAGTAGACTACCACAAATATCATAAAATCTAATAGACATCTTAACTATTTTCATACATATCACTAAAGGTAATATCCATATTGCATACATCCAAATCAAATTCATTTGTGGTAATAATGTAAACACCCACCCTTGGTTTATCATAGAACCACACATATTTGAATTACCATGTAACCACCCATATTTGGTTTATCATGTAAACACATGTTAAATTTCCATGTACCATTATATATTCATAACATATAAAATATTTCAATTATCATCATTTCACTCATAAAATTTCATTTTCAATCACAAGAAATCATTTTATTTTATTGAAATTTTCAATCTTCTTTAAAAAAATTTATAAAATATAAAACACAAAAAAAGAATAATATATTTGTTTTTCTTTTAAAATATATTAAGGAATTTTGAAAAATACAAATACCAAATAATTATGATAGTGATGGAGAAGACATTGTTTCCACATATATTAAAAACATTACCTTTTTTATTTTGTAAAGTAAGTGAAATTATACATATAAAAAGATTAATTTTTAATAACATTAAAAGAAGGAAATAATATCATGTATTATACTTATGTGTACATATAAAGAAATATGGGAATAAATATAATTAAGAAATTATTTTATGACTAAATCATTGAACATTCATTGTGTCTCATGAAACATCAAACAATTAAATCATAATATACATTAATTAATAAATTTAAAAAAAATTTAATTAACATCATTTTTGATAAAATTTGGATATTAAATTTCAAATTCAAATTTTATAAAGCTAATAAAATAATAAAGGTTCATAATATCAACGATTTTCTCAATGAAAGAAGATTGAGACAGAGTCCTTTAACTTGAGGTTGATGAGTCACTTATGATCGTTGTTAATATTGAGTAATAAAAATATCATAATTTATAATTTATTAATAAATTTATATCTTTTATTATTCCAAATATACCATTATTAACCATGATATAATACTTTGTTAATTTTATGTGTTCATATAAGATGTTTTTTAGATAATAAGTACTTTAATAGAAAAAGAATATTGTTTGAGCTCACTAGCCAATTTGGACATAAGTCCATAATATATAGAATACTAAACATGATATAAATATAATATACATTAATTATATAAGTTTTTATAATAATCCTTTACACTAAACAATAAACAGCCTTAAGGGAGACAGTAGTCCATATGTATGCATGAATGATATTTTTTTCCTGTCATGTTGAATGAAATAAATTAAATTAAATGTATTAAAATATATATAATATATATATAAAATTATTAAAATTTATTTTATATCCTATTTTTTTAATAAATCAATCCTTAATAAATTCCTTTTGATGTGTGAATCAGTCACATCATTTTATGGAGGCGATAGTCCACACATCCTCAAACGATGTTATCCCATAACCATAATATGTAAAGAATAATGTTGAGTTAAATTTACCACTCCCAGAATATTAAATATTTTAAAAAATACATATTAAAAAATTATTTCACAATAAAATTGTTTTATTACCATCCATGAAGGATGTAATGAAAAAAATAATGAAAACATTATTCACAGAGGTGATTAATTGACATAACATAGACAATAATTTCTTTTCATCAAATATGAGGAGGTGAGAAATGAAAAGGAAGTTATATATTCAATTAGAAACATTAAAATTTAGTATAGAGATTATTCTCGAGTAATTTTTCATTGATGTATGAACGAGGTGATAAAAATGTTGAAAAAAAACTAAAGAGGTATTTTGAAAAAAATTACTTCTTTAATATCCCTTCGATAAAAAAACCCTTGAGAAACATGAATTTTTTATTTTTGTGAAACCGAAAACACTATTAATTTGTGATATTGAGGAGGATCATTTGGGAAAATATATTTCTATAGAGAAATATATTTTAGGATCGAAATTGGGATGTGAGGGTTGTTATTTATGCATGAGGAGCGGTGGGTTCATGTGAATAATTTATTAATTATATATTTTAACTGATTACCATATATGAGTGGAATTATCATATGGTAATTTTTAAGTAAATTAATGTTTCATTAGTATTTTAGGGGTGAGCCACACATCAACCACCTTTTAAATGTTGTATTTTTTAGGTATGTTAAACTTTTATCTTTTAACTTTATCCCTTCTTTGAAATTTTACATTCACTATGATAAACAATCTGTTTACCATGTTTTATGTTAATACCTAAAAATTTAATTGAACTTTCATCCAAATTTGAAAATATGGATTCCAAATATGTAATAAATTTTACCAAAATAAATTCACATAATTGGGAAAACTATTTGTAAAATTAATTATTTAGAAAAAACTCAAAAGTGATTTGTTAAAGTGAAATGTTAAATTGTTTGAAATATTTTAATATATAATATCATTTTTAAAAGGATTAAAAGGACATAAATAGTATTAATTGAATAAAAATTTATCAATTTATAAATTAAATCCTATTAAAATGATCCTCTAATAATATAAACAAATTAGTTGAACAAACTGTTATGAATTAAAACAATGTACTTTTCACTTGAAATTAAAATATGAAATTTATAAAAACATACAATAATATTATACAAAAAATTTTATTATTTATCTCTACCAAATATGTTTTATTTCATACATTTTTTATTAATGTGTCAAACTATAGATTTATAATTATTTCTCAATCAAAAGATGAAAAATATATATTATTTTGAGAAAAACTCTTTTTATCCAAAATATGGATTTGTTATTATATCATGTATGAAATAAATAAAAGATTATTTCTAAACATTAAATTTAAAATATTAAATATATATTTAATTAATAAAATCTATAATGACAAATTTTATATTTTATAAACATTATTTTTTTCATTTAAATAGTTTCTTAAAAAAACACATCATTTATATTCAATTGGTTTTTATTTCATTTCCTAATTAATTTGGTAACCAATTAATCAATATATAAGCATGTCTAAAACATATTTTAATATTTAATTTAATTCTATTAATTCCAACCATTCTAATATCTATGTGATATCTATGAAATAAAATAATAATATTTTTTATTCAGTTATGTTAACTGGGGTATATCATGTATTGCATCAATTGTAATGTTTCCTTTTAAAATAACTTGGGATACTATTTTATCCCTCTTTTGGAAATTTCATTCTTGAAATTAAAATTTCATTTTGTAATAATGGTATGACTCTTTATTACATATTCATTGTAATTCCACATTTGGAAAAGAGATTAAAAAAATTCAACTTACAAATAAATAAATAGAAAGTATAAAAGTCACCTATCATAACACATGATAGGGTTTCTTGGAGGAAAATTTGAATACGGATAGAAAAAAAACATTTAAGTCCTAATGGAAAATAATAGAATCCATTTTCAGGATAAATTTATGATTCAAAAAAAAGACATTTTTGATGTGTAGCACAGTGTTTGACTTCATTGTAGAAAATTTTAATAGAAAAAAAATTGTGATCCATTTGAATGATTTATTAAATTCATTTATGACCAATAATATTAACATAAGAAAAAATATATACAAGTCATGTAGGGTTTCATCCTTTAACCACTATCCACCACAATTTCATCATTTTCTCCAAGTGATTATTATTCATGATATATGTTAATTCACACCTAAAACATAAGATTCAACGTCTAGATAATCACATAATCCACAAAATATTAATTATTTAGTAATTCTATATTTAAAAATTATCAAAAACAAAGAACGCTAGGATAAGACCAGATAATTCTCCCAAAACATCAAATCATTCTTTGAGGGAAAAAACATTTATTCCCAAAAAATAAAAAGTAAATCCCAATATTAAACACAGTCCATTTGATAAATAATTGTCATTAAAATTTCTCAAAATAATCCAAACTAAGATTTAAAGTCAATAATTAAAAGGATTTGATAAAATAGTCTTCCAAGAAAAATTTTATCATTTTTTCTAAATATCATTAATCAATCATAATGCCTCATACAAAAAATGGGATTTTAAAAATCACATACTATACAAGATAGGTTAATCATTTCTATAATTAATGGAAATCATCATAATTCCTCAACAAAAACATAGAATCTTCCAAAATATAATTCATCTATTAATCCTAAAATGAAATCACATATTATTATATTTTTTGTTGGAATATATGGTTCGGAAAATTGTTAATGCCTTCTCAAATGTTATTTATCGCATAATTCAAAAATAAATTTTTAATTCCCTGTGCATCCATTTGATAAAACATAAGTTATAAAAATAAAATTCTCCTAATTCAATAATTTAATATAAATAAAAGTAAAAAAGCATAAGAAGCAATAACTTCACATATTATAGTTGTACGTGATGTACGCTTTTGGTCCTTCGATTGTGGGTTCAATTCATGCAGTGATACTGGACTTAATGGGTTATCACCCATCCTCTAGGTTGTCCATATTCGAAAACTATAAAATTATTAAAACATTGTCAAAATGAGATAAATTCATCAAAAATAACCACAACATATTCCAACCTCATGATTTATCTCATTCGTATTTATTTTCAACTATAAATGTTATATCCCAAAAAACCCCCAAATCAAATATCATATAAATCAAAAAGTTTATTCATACATTTATAGTTATGTTTACATAAGAAAATATTATTCTTACACAAGAAAAATTATTTAAAAAATATTAGGCTTACACGTACTAGAAAATTCCATCTAAATTTATCCATTCATCAAAATAGCATTAATATTTGTAATCATTTCATCATCCATAGATATATCATAACTCTTGGATTCTTTATATGTAAACAACATAAGAATTAATCATTCTTTGTGTTCCCATAAACTCAATTTTCAATCTTATACCTTAATAATTATTTCATACATTCGAAAACATTAATTAGTTAATATGATTCAATAATGTAAAAAACGAGTCTATATATATTCCATACCTTTCATATATCAATTTTACTCTAATCCTCATCAATTTGAATTGAAATGGTTATTGATAAATGTATATTTTTGTGGTCCTACTTATCTCATTCCCATAGCATCTTGGTAGGATATATATTTCAATAATTGACATACTCTCCATATTAAAAACATTTTATTGATATCTTAATGTGATATTCTTTCCCTTTCTTGGAGTCAAATAATCATTTTTATTTGTATTTCTTTCAAAAAAACATCAAACACATGTTGATGAATATTCTAACCTTTGTGATCATTGTTAGATGAACTCTTATAGGGATTCATTTCTCTCAAATATGATGAGTTAGAAAAATAACTATGGTTTTAGTGGAAAATTACTACTCTTGATAATTGGTTTAGAATAACCAAAAAAGTTCTCATAGCTGCTCTAATTGCATTCTACTTCAAATTATGTGATCTAAGACATTTTCCTTCACAACCATTGTAACTTTGGTTCCTAATTGACCTAAAAATTTACTAAAACCAAAATTTATAGTTTTAGTATATCAGTAAAATTAACATTTACTATCTTATGAAGAATATGAATAATAATATATACTTATTCATGTTATATCAACCTCATTAAAATATTATAAAATAACTTTGACTCATTAAATTATTCAAACCATTTTATATTTATATCACTTGTAACATATTCTTATATATCACCCAAACTAGTAATGTTTTATAGACCATAATTTTATAATAATAATGAGTTATGTCTATGATTTAAATGTATTTCACATTGAGGATATTTTTAATTTTAAAGCTTTAGATATTTAGTCTTTAAATCTTACATTAATACATAAATTAAAATAATAGAAAATTTTACTCACTATTAAATTTTATATTAAACAATAAACATTAAAAAAGAACATGGTTTCCATTCATGTTTAAAGATCTTTTATTTATCATTCATCCTATTCATGACTCTGTTCTTTTTTAAATCATGAGAAATAATTTCAATTCATTAGATTATCATTAAATGCTCTGTAAGGTATACAAAAATATGGAAAAACATTTTTCTTTCGAAAACCTGTAAACCATTATTATTCATCATAAAAAAATATTTTTCACATTTAAGTAGTAAATACACTTCACGGAATATAATCACATTCCTATCCCTTTTTGTAATCAAATGCGTACATTAAACACATAGGAAAAAAATATATTATATGAATGTTACTTGGGAATTTATAATAAATATATGAAATAAATGGAATAGCCATACAGATGACTCTCTATCATATCACTAAAAGGAATATCTAAACGATTGAATTCCATACCCAATGCATTGGAGGTTATAATATAAACACTCATCCTTTGTTTTCCATGAACCACATGTCTTGATATTATCATGAAACCACCCACCATTGGATTATCAAAAATGCACTAATCAAATGCCCAATTACCACAATATAATAATAACCTCCAAAAGAGTGCAATTATCAACATTTCACTCATAAAATATCATTTTCAATGATAGGAAATAATTTCTAGACATTGAAATTTTCAAACTGATTTCAATACCGTTTTCCATACCAGAAAACCAGAACATGAAATATGTGAGTTCTTTTCCTTTTAATAAACATTATTCCTTATCAAAGAATCCAAATATAAAAAAAGGTTATTGTGATAGATAAATAATTCATTCAATACACATTAAAAAACATTCATTTATTGAATATGTAATGAATTTAAAATGATTCATATAAAAATATTCTTTTTTAAATCATTTAAAATATAGACATAAATTGACATATATATTGTTTTAATATCGATATAAATGAATTTTTGAATTAATATGATGATGCAATGATTTGATAATTAAATATTAAAGCATTAATTATGTCAAATACCATTTAAACATTTTAATCATAATCTATATGAATTAATAAATTAAAAAAACATTATTTTTCATAATTTTATAAAAATAGGGATTTTAAATTTCATATAGGCTATATACACTAAATAAAATAATAAAGGAGAAAATTATCAAGAAATATCTCAGTGAAAGAAGATTGAGATGATGTTCCTTACAACGAGTTTGATGCATTACATTTGTTATTTATTCTTTCAGTATAATAAACTATGGTAAATTTATACATGATTTTACATTTTTTTTATTTTTTAAGTCAACATATATAATTAATTACCTCGTAATAAAAACAATAAAATATTTTATGTCATAAAATATTTTTTGGCGGTATTCAGTACTTCAATAAAAAATGAACATGGTTTGAGGTCACTAGTCCATATTGTCATAATCCTTAATATCCATAATATAAAACATCATATAAATATATTAAATAATTTTTATATAAGTATTTATAATAATATTTTACTATAATCATAAAATATTGTACCTTGAGAAGGAAGGTTATACATACACATAAAACAAATTTTCATTTTTTCTATCATATTGAAAGTCTGAAATTAAATTAAATGTATGTAATTATATATAATATAATTATAGTACAATTAACATTTATTATATGTCATATATGTTTACTAAAAAAATCCATAATACATTTCATTTTATGTGTAAATGAATCACATCATATTGAGGAAGCGCCACACACCCTCAAACGAAGTTATCGTATAACCATAATATTAAAATCATTAAGATATCAATAATAAAAAATATCATAAATATTATATTAATTATTATATTAATTTTATAAAATTTTGTTACAATAATAATTTTTTTATTCCCATCTATGTAGGTCGTGATGAAAATTGAATAAATACTTTTTTCATAGAGGCGATTAACTAGCATTACTTTGTCAACAATTTCGTTCTATTGAATTAGTGGAGGTGAGAAATTAACTATACTTGAGATATTAAATTATATAAATAAAAATAAATTTTATTCATTATTCTAGAGTAATAATTCATTTATGGATGATGTATGTGAGTTTAAATTAGAACAATTAAAGATATTATGTGAGGTACTTTATGGAAATTACATTTGGAATATCCCCTCTATTAATAACCCTTGATGACATTTTATTTGATATTATGGTGATATAATAAGGACTATAAATTGATTAGAGTTACTAGTTTATTTTTGGGAATATATTTTAGAAGATACATGGAATTTTGGGCCGAAATAGTGAAGTGATGGTTGGTATTTATACCCAAAGAGAGGTGTGTTCAAATGAATAATTTATTGATTATTTATATCAAAGCCTATCATATAGAGGTGACATTTAATTCCATGAATTTAGATTTTAATTAATTTTTTATAGGATGTATAGGTTCTATCCACACCTTATCCTATATTTAAATGTCGTATTTTTTATTTATTTTATTCTTTAAAATATTAACTTTGACCCTTTCCATAATTTAACTTTTACTACGATAAATATTTTTTTTACCATAGAACATTTTTCTACATAAAAATTAAACTGTCCTTAAATATTAATATCGAACATCTATTTCAAAATTTTGAATCCTTTTTACATAATTTATTTTTATTAATTTGATGAGTATGATTTAAAATGAATTTTTTAGGCAACCCTAAAAAGAGGGTTTTATTAGTGAAGCGTTCAAAAGTTTGAAATGATTATATATCTAATGTAATTTATAAATTAATTATAATGAAAAAAATTGAATTAGATGTAAAAAAAATTATCCAAATAAACATTAAAAATTTTAATAATATTTATCTGTAAATAGAAAAAAAAATTAAATGAAAAGGCAGTTTAGATTGAAAACATAGTATTTTTCACTATTCGTTAAAATATTACTTTTATCATAAAAATTCCAACTCATTATACAAACAAAATGATGATGTCACATATCCAAATAAAAAAAATAATTTTTTTATAAAAAACATATTAACGATCCAGATATTATATTTAAAATAGGTTCACCATCAAATGTTGAAAAAACTGAATTTTTTTTATAAAAATATTACTTTTCTTCGAAAATTTGAATTATTTATTTTATAATATATATAAATATATAAGATAAATTATAAAAATTAAATTGAAATTATTATATACATATATAAATAATAAAATACATAATTACTAATTTTATTATTTTATTTAGTCACTTATTTTCATTTTAATATTTTTTATGAAAACATATAATTTATATTTAATTGTTTTTATTTAATTTACTAAATAATTTTGTAACCAACGAATCCTGATATTTACATGTATAAAATACATTTTCATAATTCAGTTAATCTTTTTCATTACCACCATTTCAATGGATATTTGATAACTATCAGATTGAATAACATTATTATATTGTTCATTTATTCTAAATATGGTGTATCATCAATGCAATCGAACATAGTGTTTCCATATAAAAAAATTGGATGTTACACATCCCTTGTATTTTTAATATTTTAAGTTACTAATCGATAATGAGGTATATATTATGAATGTATAATGAAATTATTGAACATACAGAATACATTATTTATAGTGAATCCGAAGACTATATTTCTAAAGATGAAAAATAAGGTAATGAAAGACAATATATAGATCAATAATCTATAGAATTATAACTAGAGTCAAACCATTTTACTATAAATAAGTCAAATATTAAACTAATTCTATGCTAAAAATATATATATTATAAATAAATAGTATATTAAACATTAAAAGATATATTCAAAATATAATTATCGATGGGACCATTGGAAAAAATATTTAATGATTTTCAAAAATAAAAAAAATTGTTATATTAGAAAATCTCCATCATTAAGGATGTATACCAAAAAATACTCTATACATAAATTTTTATTGAAATTATAGAGTTAGAATATCCATTAAATTCAATTGATATATACATGATAGATAAATGAGGTTCTAATATAGGAAGTGATAAAGATACATGACACATTAATTATTATTTTTATTTCATAATGTGAATTATTTTAAACAATAAAAGTTACTCCAATGAAAGTTAGTGTAATATTCACCACTAACGAAGAAAATGTTTTGATTTTAATCAGGAAAATCACATGCTTATAATTATAGGTGAATTTTCACAAACATAAAATATCTTCACAAAAGGACAACTTCCAATTTGGGTTCATGGAGAAATTACAGGAATGGTTTTATATACAAGAGTATTATTTCACTATTAATTGTTATTACTATTAATTTTAAAAACCAATGGAACTATATTATTAATAAAATATGATAGACCAATGTATATATGAAAATTTATCCAATAATCACATGTTTGTTGTAAGTGTAATGTAATGGAGACATTTCAATGGTTTATGATATATATTTATCATAACATGGAATATGACTTTCTTATAAAAGTTATGGATGATTTCTATATTATTATAATATTATAGTATTCATTACTTAAAAAATGGGTTTAGTAGATAAATTATATGAAGAAAATTATGGCTACATTATTGGGATAATATTATTTCTATCATTAAATAAAGAATCATCATTGAAAACTCGATATATATATATATAGAATTTATATTGATAAAAAAATATAATCATTATAATAATGTTACTAGATCCCTCCATTGTGATGGGGATCTATTTTTTTCATGGATATGTTAGATTTTACTAATTATTTTAATGGATTTATCAATGATAGATTGAATTATTTTTATCTAATTTAAGGGTTTTGGATAAAAAATTACATAACAAATGATTTTAGAATAAATAAATAGAAATATATTTTACAACTACATCTATCCATATATTTTTAACAAATAACATAACTAAATGAAATGTGCCATTTCTTTTTTATATCATTTTATCTATGTTTTTCTACATGATCTTGAAAAAGATAATTGATATGTATATTAAAGAATCATTACTCCAAATGTATCCATGTGTTAATGTGAATCTCCTAACACATCCAAAGAATACTATCCCCATCACAGTATTTTAAAACCATCTTTATATATATATATTAATAGATATTTGTATTTGAATAAATTTCAATGATCTAATTACAATATAGAATCTATTGTACACGCCATTCAAAGACCATGATCCTTCAAATATAGGATTCAAAATATCCCAAACACCTCCCAAATGTTTTCCATAAAGAGTGAATAATATTATAAATGTTTCATAAGTTAAAATTCACTATAAATATAAAATAATTACTGTATTTAATGTTTTTACATTGGAATAATTGATTTTAATGGTCCAATTCTCATGTAATTATTTCTGGATAATCAAAATTAATCATTGTTTCTGAAGTGTTAGATTTGTCAAATTACATTAATTATCATATAATACACAAACAATAATGAATTAAACCATGTCTCAATAACCATAAATATGTCTTGGTTTACACCCACAAAAATTAAAAAATTGTTTACTCAACAACAAAATGTATTATATTTTGTAATTATTTATGTGAACATCTCACTTTCACAAAATCATATTAGACAATATACATTTTCACGTTAGGTTACATAATATACAACAATAGTAAAAACCATATTCAAAAATCACGTTTTATATATTCTAAATCTTATTCTAGAACATACATTATCTGTTTTCACTGATGATAAATAATATATAATATTTTATATAAATCCATCTAAAACATTTATCTGTAATCATACACAAAAAAACTATGGAATTGATAACAATGTTTAATCATCTTATAAAAAATAATAATGTTTATCCAATTTACATAAATATATTACTCCATATTCCTTTGTAATGTTTATAAAAACTATGAATTCCTTTATTCAAAATGTTATCCAAATAGTATCTTTTAGTAATATTCAAGTGCAACTTAATCTATAATTGGATATGGAATGATATTAATGTAACATATATAATTTGATACTTATATCTTCCAGTTATATCCTATATAAGTACTCAAAATCATATTATCGAATTTATAAGATATGTTGTGTCCATGAGACATGAAAAATACCAACATCAAAATTCAAACTCATATGTTCTTGATCACAATGAAAAAAATTAACTAGATGAATACGCATTTAATATTTTGATAACCTAGATGGATTAACACATCATATGAAACTCACCCAAATAGATAAACACATCGAATATATGTTTTCTAGGTATATCCATACACATTATACATTTATCTTAATAAAGGATCGATAAATCAAACTCTTTATATGAGAGGATTATTCTGGTCCATGGTATACCATTTTTTATGAAATGATCTGTGTTATATCTAACCACTCCCAATTATTCTAACCTCAAGGATATCAAAATAATTGAATCAATATTTTACTTTTCCCATTAACCACAGACCGTAGATATTTAATATGATATAAGAACATGTAATATACAAAATACATGGTGTATTAGACTCATTATGGTATATTTAGTGGGCCATCTAAGGGACAAACTCTATCTCATGAATGAGTTATATATTAATATGTAAAATCAAATCTATGATTATATTTGAAAGTCATGTCATCCTATAATACATCATGATAACCATACATTTATTATAACACAAAATCATAAATATTTAGGACATTACCATTACACTTTTTTGTAATTTATGAATTAAACAAGATAGAATTACAAAATAGAGACTCTATTTTTTATGTGTGAAAGATATTAAAATTATAAACACCATTAATAAAAATAAAAATCCATACATAAGAATAATTATTTTCATATCCTATATAATATACAGTGAGAGATGCCTTATGATTGATTCAATTTTTGGGTTTTGTTAAACTCATTAAAACCCTTTAAAAATAATTTAATACATATATATATATGTGAGAAAATAGTAAATATTCAAATTAAAATATTTTAATGGGAAATATATATGAATAAATATGATTATAGTTTTTATGAGGTATATATTTATAATTATCTTGTTTAGATATCTCAATAAAATATTAATATTTACATATTTCATAACATATAATTTTATAATTTTAAAAAATTATAATATAAAAAAATAAAAATTTTTAAAAATATATCATTATCATCTTTGAAGTTTTTTCATTTTGATTTTTTTTAAATTTTTTTGTATAAAATTTAATGTTACTTATTAAATTATGTACATTAATTACTAAAATACATTTATATTTTTGATGATATAAAGTACCACCAAATATTTATTACACTAAAATAAATATTCCTTATTTAGACATTCAACATACAAATGAATAAATATATTCACATTAAACACTTCAAAAATATAAATTCATTAAAATATATTAATAAAATATGAAAAACAATTTCAAGAAATAATGGCCATTTTTTGGATATATTTATAAAAAATTATTAAAAACAACATCTAAGATGTTATTCCATAAATTTTTCAAAATATTTTCAAAAAATAATATTTTATTTTAGATAAAATCACTTTTATCTTAGATAATACATTTTTATCCATAATTTTTTCTCAAATATGTAATTGAATTAGATCAAAAATATTATATGAGTGTCAAAAAATTATCACATTTGAGTGATAATAAATATTTTTTTTATAAATTATATTTTTTCTTACAAAAAATATTGTAAAATATAATACTAGTCATTTATTACATTAGAATTAAATGTATCATAGTTTATCAAGTTAAAACACTTTTCATTATTATTTCAATTAATTCCCTTAATGTAACTAATCATATAAATAATATTAAATGTAAGTATTATTATTAAAATAAAATTGTAGTTATTTTCATATTCATTTTTTATTAAGTAATTTATTTTTGTAACATCAATTCTTAGAATATCTTATTTAATAAATCATTTGGTCATTTATTGTAATTTTTTTAATTTTGTCTCATGTGAATAAGATTAGAACACATGAAATACGTATCCTCCTTCATAACACATCGATTAGGTTTTAATAAGTAAGGATAACAATTATAATCACTAATCTTATTTTTTATAGATTAAAGTATTATCCATATATTCTATCTACACAACACTAAAGATAGGATCTCCAATGTCCTCCATATGTATCCTCAATATATTATGGAGATCTTCTAAAATATAATTCAACTCATTCACATTATAAAATACAATCTATAAATGGTAGTATAAAGACCTTCATATACATGTAATTCTTTAAAGGATACCATATCCTCAACATGATATACAAATAACCAATAAAATCAAGTATATAATAAAAAACTAATGTTCCTTTATATATATTCAGCTAAAAATAACTTTAAAACCATCCTTTAAATATATATTTTATTTCTTGTAATATTCTAGATTTATTTTTGCAATTGTTTGAACATTAATCTACATAAGAAATAATTTCTCACTATATAGAACATTACATATTTCATAACAACAATTATTAATTTTCCTACTACTATACAAATATTCATCCATAAATATTATATTTTTTAAATAATTTATATAATGGTCAACTATAATTATAATTATTTGATTTTCTGAATAAAAAAATTTACATACAGATTAGTATCTATTATAAAAACAATTAGATAAATAATTTTATTAAATTTTTGTAGTTTTAAATAATTACACGTTTGAAATTATATTATTTTCATCAGTATTCTATAATCAATATTTCACAATTTTATTGAGTCCATATTGAAATTCCAATATTCTATTTGAAAATTTGGAAGGATATCACATTAATCATATCATATATGACCTTTGGATAGTTGATCACACTTCTGCAGGGCCAAATTCGTCATACGAATTATCTCAACAAAATATTTGTACTGTCTTAACCATTATGGTTCCCATATATCTATAAAAAATATCGAAGGCCAGATATGTGAACCAAATTATATTATGGTCACCCATAACCTATTCTCATAACACAATATAATCAATGTTAATATTTAGTTCATTTAACAATATCAGCTGGATGATAGAGATTGTGAAAAACGTTTTCATTGGAATGAATTTTAAACATATTATTCTTAGGTTCATTAAGAATCTAACAGCCTTATCTCATTTATTACTTTTTAAATATTCGTTAATTTAATGAATTGGTTTTTCTTTCTTATAACATAAACCAAATTAATATTTTTAAAACATATTTACATAAAAAAGTTTATAAAACTCATGGTATGTGTTTCTTATAAAAATAAAAGAATTATTACTTAAACATCTACAAATTCATCCGTTGAATGTTTTATATAAATGTATTGTGTGTAAATCCAAATCTTAATAAAAAAACCAACACCCTATATGAGTGAATATAGTCAAAAAAGTATAAAACCCGATCATTTTTATATACATCTTATAAACCTAGACCAATGAGATGTATGACCCAATGTACCATTTTATATGGATCACTACTCAATAAATATTTTAATTATAATACAATCAAAAAAATTAATATATATAAATTATAATCATCCATTATTTTTATATTTATAATCCATGAAAATAATAATAATGGTTGGCTATAACTATATTTTAGGTTTTTACTAGAATATAAATCATTTTAAGGATGGTATACCATTTACTAATAGTAGTCACTTTAAACTAAGGTATACATTAATTTATAATATATATATATATATATTGATGAATAATATGTAAAATGAAGAAACTAAATTAGTGAAAACCCCATTTTTTACAACAAATATATATTTATGAACATTTAATGAATAAAAAATTGTAAACCATTAATAATTAAATTTATTTTAGAGAAATATCATAAAAATAGTAATAAAATATTTAAATTCAATTAAATATAAATCATTGAATATTTCCATTAAATTTTATTTAATATGATGTTTTTATATCTCAAGTATATTATATTTAATGAATGATTTATAATCATATATTCTTCGATGATTTGTATGATTATTTTCTAAATTATATACCATTTATAGAAATGGTGTTTTAATTGATTGTAAATTGATCAACTGTGTAGATATCTATTGGTTACAATCATTTTCTCTGTAGTTGTATTTTATGAAAATGCATATAGGTTGATGATTTAAATAAATTATTTAAAATTTTATAAATTATTTCCTAATTATTTTAATTTTCGTATTAATTGGTCTCATGAGATAAATCAGTATGTCAAATCAGATGAATTGTTTCTCAATATTTTGAAACTATCGATAGAAAGGCCTTAAAAATAGAGGTATTTATGATGCATGAGATAATGAAAAAAATAATTAATAATTTAATTACATGGTTATATAGATAGTATTATCATTATACATGGTATTTCTCAATTATAATATAATTAGATTCACTTCATTCTCATTTTATTTGTTAAATGACATGTGTTCATTTCTTTTATTTCCATATTGATTATGCATTATCATATTATGATAAACATGTAATTAATTAAATGGAATTTTTGAATAGTAATTAAACATTACAAATTGATAATTATTTATTGGTTCATGATATCATCTTTTTTTGTAACCCTTACGGAGCCTTTGATCTCACCCTTATTTTTTTTCATTCACTAGGCTGAGAAAAAGAATTATTGCAAAGTATTCATGGATGTGAAATTGTTTCCATCACTAGGATATTCTTTCCTATGTAAAATGGTAATAATTTGTTTATGTGGTTCTTCAAGTATAATAAAAATATTGGTACCTCATAACTTAACCCCTTATATATATTTACATGTAATAAAGTATGAAACATCTCTATGTTACTTTATCTGGGTTTGTTATAGTTTATATCAATGGAATATTTATATAATCCATTCGAATTTTTTTTTGAATCATATATTATAGAATGAAACAATATGATATAATTTGTGGAAATGAATATATAACCATCTTAATTTTTTGGTAGGTAATATATTATTTTGGTTGTACTGGAAATAAATCCATGTTTTGATACTATAAGTGTGTATAGTTCTAGAATTGATGTACCGAGTGTTAATAACACTTACAAGTAGCCAATGGGATTGACCTTATCATCACCTAGTGCATAAAAATGTTAATTACTATGAACATATATTGAAACACATTGGGTATATTCATATAATAATTTCAATTTTCATTAAAACCCATTATGATGGATTTGAAAAAAAACCCCAGAAAAACCAATTTTATGATTCTGATATTCACAATGAATATTTTTTTTACTTATTTTAAGAGTCAAATCATGTATGAAATTATAAATTATGATTATAAAGTCATAATTAAAGGAGCTAATATATTTTATTCTATTTTTTAATAATTTTTTCACAAAGGAAGAAGTGAATCGATACTTGTGACGATGTTATATATTTTATTACCGATAAGTCTTATATAGGTGGGATTGGAATGACGAATATCATAGCTATATTATAGAATATTATTTAGGGTATGAAAAATTAATAATCAATAATTTAGTGAACTTTTCAATGGCAAGATTATCCTATGGTGATAGCTTCAAAAGACCGAATCCCCTATCATTTGGTGAGTCTGCTAATCCAATGTTTGCTGAGAAATGAATTATGTCTGTAGATATGACATTTCTGGCCATGTGATATGTTGAAAATGAAATTTTTATACTTTTAGTGTATTGTATCAATGGTGATGTTGATCAATGGTTGTATTTTATACAAAGCAATTGGGAGGAAGAAGAAATATGAATCTATTAATGGAATTCATTTAATGATACATTTCTCGAAAAATATTTCCCTCATTAGTAACAAAATGAATTGAAAATAAATATCGACATATTAAATAAAAATGTGTAAGAATTTTTTTATGTGTATCAGGATACCTTTATATGGTTATCTATGAATTCTATAGAATATATATATGTAAAACATTGTGAAATATTAATCATTGCTTTGATGGTATTAATCTGTGTCCCTAATGGACATTAATCTCTCAAACTATTTCTTTATATGCTGAAACTGTTGTATGTGCCACAAAATGAAGAAATAATTCTCTTTATCTTATCTATTCAATTTAAATCTATAATATAATTGGTGGAATGAGAACCAATAAACAGTTATTTAAACAATACTGAAGATGATAATTAATAAATTTTTCCTTATGAGAATTCTATAATGAAATGTCCTAGGAAATTATTAAAGGGATTTAGAGTATGTTATAACTGTACATTTTAAGGTCATCAAGCTAAATATTTAAAGTGAAATTAAAGAGTCACTAATATTTAATTCATAAATTAAAGAGTTAGGTGCACTAAAAAATTAATGCCTCGTGTTTCATGTAAATCTACCACAAAAAGGCTATGGGGAGACATTCATGAATAAACGATGGCTACACTTGTGGTAGGTGTACCCAATGTTGTGGTGGAAGAAATATTTATCATTGCTTTAAATTTAATGAATAATATATTTTTTCTAGAACCACACACAATTTTTTATATCTAAAAATTTTCCAGAATATTATTTATTTCCCTAGCACATTAAGATGTTAATTTTTAGTCATAAATAAAAGTGGAAGTCTCACTACAAAAAGGATGTGACATAATGAACCAATTATGACAGAAAATCATTATTTATATACCAAATATATTATCATAATTGAGGATGAATTTTATATAATACTAGGTGTTAATTGGAATTTTTCATGACCTATTCCATTGGGGACCACGTCGCGACACCCCAAGCCCACCTCTAATAGGATAGAGGCTAGTGATTAGCATCGAGAATGTATATTGCTAACATGGGAAGAATTTCCTAAGTACTTGTAGACATGGACACATATCCAATCCCAAAAATTCTGAAATATAAAAACCACTGAGCTAAAAAATGCATTCATTAAAAATGAAAAACAGAGTACAATGAATGTAATGCGCAGTTAGTAAACTGGGCCAGAATACCAGAGCACCAAAAACAAGAGATTTTTTGAACAAAAAAGTCCATCTTGTAAGCACGAAAAGGTATTAGAACTACTAATCATAGCCGTATGAACACCTCAGCCTGTAGGGATCTTAGAAATCTCGGTCGGGTCCTAGTTCTCCCAAGACTCGGTCAAAATGCTTCTTGTCTACACAATACACGACACATGTGGGAAAATCCCGTGTAGTGGTGATTATAATAATACATAGAAGTGGAACCCATAAAACAAAAATAAATACAAAAAGTAATTGTGAAATAATCCCAAAAAATATTATTCCTTATGAAGATATAATAGGAGAAATATAATATAGATATACTATATAAATTAGACATGTAGTCTATAGTCATTTCAGAAAACTGCATGCCGCTGCTAGGGATTCAGTATGATGTTTATATGAATCACTTGTATTGGAGAAATAACACTACAAGTATAATTGTTCTGATGAAATCCTTATGGTATTTATTGTTCATCAGGGATGGTCATGAGATATAGATACCCTCATTCAGGGGGAACACACTCCTAAGTGGGGAAAGTTAATGACACACAGATGATAATCACTCACAGGGACATGGAGGATACCACATCACATAGGTATTCCCCTTCTATGTATAGGATTAGTATCTTGTAAGAGTATTCATGTCGATAATTGACTCTACTAAGGGTCAGGAATGCATAGAGTATCTCGCTCTTGGCATCTCATAGGGATGAATAACTCAATATTGGAATGTTAAGCTAAAGAGACCCTACTCTTGTGGACAGAAACTATACCTGACCATCCATTATGCAATGAAAAATGGAAAACTCCCAAAGGAACCATGTCAAAGATATGTTGGACAAGAGGGTCAAGAAATGTTACAGGATATACAAATTTTTATAAGGGTCACACGTCATGTCTCTTGACTCTAGGTACAATGCGTGTAAAACGGCCCGAGTTAAAAGAACATTCCATGTAGAACCATATGTAAACACCTTGTAGTATGGTCCACACACTGTGTCTGAGATACTGGGTTTCCCATTGTGTGTATAGGAATGTTCACATATTTTGTTTCAAACTATGAGAGCCATCCTGAGTAACTGGTACACTAGTTAGCCCGTGAAACCGGCCTGGTATGGCCGTGTGGTGGATCACACGACCGCCTACCCAACTAGTGCTCATTTTTATCCTAGGATACACAACGAGTACCGCATAAGGACCCAGAAATCATGTTATTTGGAGAACACAGCATGTCATCACCTCAAGAACAATGGAACCATATCTTCCACTTAGTCAGACCCACATGACATGTTCTTGGGGAGCCATTCGATATTCTAGGAATGATATTGGTGCCATCTCGGGAAGCAAATCGATGTAAAAGTTGATCTCTTGGTGTGGAGGTAGTCATGGAAGATCATCGAGAAATATGTCCCCAAACGTCAGCACCATTTTTGGGAACTAGAAGATTGCCTCATATACTATTGTGGGGGTAAGGATATCCAAATCATGAGTGATCGAATTCACCCCCCCATGAATAAGCCCATTCTACAATACTTGGGTATAATTTTCGACAAAAAACATAAACCTCTTCCCATATCTATAAAACCAACACACTCTTTTCCTAAATCAGTAAATTTGGGCATGGGACCAAGTTATAAAATTCATAATGAGATTGGCGTTTTAAGGCCTCAACACTACCACCATGAGGTTCCAACCAAAACTCTATCTGCCAAGGGTAATATCATGTTGTCTGTAATGGTGTGAGATCATCGATCCTCCCCCTATAGTTTCCTCCAAGTGTAAGTGTTGAGTCAATGGATCTACAATAATATCATTGTTTTTCAAAAGACATGTGGTGAGGAAGGAATGACTAGATCATGTGCCTATATGTGCCAAAGATAAGCTAGAAAAAACCCAAATCATAAATCAGATCATCCATGGAATCCCTGTGTTATATGGCTCGACTGCATGCAATTGTTCCCTCCCTTGTCCCCCATCTCTATGTGCCTGGTGCGGACCTCTTGCTGGAAGTGGTTGGAGTATATCAATTTTTCTGCCACCACATGCATCTCTCCTTGCTCATCTACCACGTTCACCGCCTTGTGGTTCTGTCTGCTCCACTCTCTAACTCTGTCAAGATGGCCCATCCACCACTTCCCCATCAGCATCTCGATAGGTTGGACAGTCTCTAGAGATATGACCCCTATTATCGCACTAATATCATCAACTTCCCCTATGATATCATGAACTTATTGTATACATGTAGTCTGTCGATCCCCTATCCTACATTCTCTTGTGAGTTCTACAACGTTTTGGTCCCAATGCCTTACTTATGATCCCTACTGTTGAGGTCTCTGTACTTTTCTATCAGCAGCTGACTGTTGTCCATGGTCACAATTCCACCAATAAGCTCTATTTCAACAATTATCTCTCAATAAATCCATCATATGTTGAAACGCACAGAGGCATAAAACTAGATCGGATGTCATGTCATAGATATCACTCTAATGTCTGATCTGTGATGTAATTATCATTTACTATATCAATCAAGTACCTAGCGAGGTTGGTTTTTGTCGATATATAGTCAAACACTATCATACTATACTACAAGAGAAAAATAACATCCTAGATACACACAAATCTCAGTGTAACAAGAGATAACTCCTTCTTAAATATTCTCTAAAACTCCATCTATGAAAGGGTCTCACGATCATGTGTTTTTCTGGTAATAATCCACTATCTTCCCACTGAATCATGAATGAGTCTTTCTCCTAGGATCATTATCTGGTCCACCGGTGTCCTCACTAAATGAAAATCTCAGTTCATTACCTCAAGGAAGTCCTCAGGCACCTGTGAGTCAGGATAGCCTTGGACCATGACAGGTCTCTCTCTCTATCCTTCATAGTGTGTGCTCCTCCCATGCCCCTCTGTTTTCTGTATTGTAGGTACCATGGGCTGCACCACAACTGGTGGTATATTAGGTGCACCCCCTGGAGGCAATGATTAGGGAACTGGTCCCTATATCGAATCATCATCAATGAGGAGATCATCCTCATGATCATGTAGGTAAATCCTAGTGGGTAAGTGTCACGGGGGAATCCTATAAGGAAATAAAATATAACAGTGTCAATTATAATATCTGGATAGTTTACACAATGGAAATGGAAAACAAAACCCATTACTATAGGATGCATGTATAGTTATATTAATTCCCTTAAACTATTTATTTCATGTACCGGGTAGAAAATGAGGTTATCCGAGTGTTATTGTATGGATACGTCAGACACACACACAAACGGAGGAGTCTCTGGCATGAAAGACGAGCTCAAAACACTTTCATTATTTCTCCAAACCAAAATCATAGAAACTTGGCCCTATCTTAGAACATACCATCTTATGATACCACTATGTCATGACCCATCGCAGTGGGGCCCGCTCTGCAACACCCCAAGACCACCTCTAATAGTCGCGTAACGAGTGACTTGCACCGAGAATGAATATTAATAACAATGGAGTCATTTCCTAAGAACTTGTACAAATGAACACATTTCCATTCCCACAACTGCTGAAATATAAAAATCCACTATGAAACCCAATTCATTCTCACAACCCAACAAATACAGCACAGAAAAAGTAAAGTGTGGAAATTAAATTTCTCCATAATACATGAACAATAAAAAAAAAGAGTCTGAAAATTACAAAGTCCCAACTGTAAGAACAAAGAGGTACATGGACTTTTGATCGTAGACATAGAAACACCTTGTCCAATGGGTAAATCATAATTCATGGTCTGGTCATTGTCTTCTATGGACTCCATCATGATATTTCTCATCTTCAAAAGACATGACACGTGTGGGAAAAGCCCCTTCAGGTGTGCGTATAGCAATTCTCAGAAGAGGTCCCCAAAAACCACAACGAAATAGCCAACGTAATGGTATAGTCATATCTACATAGAATTGGAATACTGATAATATTATATGAGAAATTAAATCCATATATTATCCTCACATAGACCTGTAGTCTAGAGACAAGTCACACAACCACATGTCACCTCTATGGATTCAGTTAGATTATTCTACGAGGCACTAGTACAAGAGAACACAATCCATGAGTCTAATGGTTATAATGATGTTTTTATAAGAATAAATTATCATTAGAAGATGTCACGAGGGATATAGACACTCGTTTTGGGAGTACACCCGCCTGAGTAGGGAATGATCATGATACACAGTTTGGGATCACAGACAGGGCCATGGAGAATACCGTGACTCATCCGGATTCACCTAGTAGGTAGAAGATTAAAATCCAGTAAGAGTAGTAACATCGATAAATAACTGTTCCTAGGGTCAATAATGGATTGAGGATCTCACTCCGAGCCTCTCAGAGGGATACCTGATTATATCTCAAAAGGTATTGGTGAAGGGATCATACTGCAGTGGACTGAAACAATACCTAACATTCAGGGGAGTGATAAAAATGGTAACAACCCAATCGACGAATATAAATGATATATTGGGAAAGAGTTTGAATCCATTTTATAGGATATAAATGGAGTGTGTATGGGTCACATGTCGTGTCTCCCAACTCTGGGTACTACCTATGTAAAATAGCATGATTCATAAGAACATGTTGTGTATAAAAGTATGTACATGATGTGTAGTACATAACACAGTATTTGTTTGAGTATCTGGGGTTCCCTTCAGGTGTGTGTCCATGTTCCCATACACGGTTTCAACCCGTGAGTTCTATCATGTGTATTTGGTAATCATTTTATATCATCGAACTGGCTTAGTCTGGACGTGTGGAAGAGTACACAACCATGTACCCACCCTGTGGTTGTGTATCTCCTATGATACAGGTCATGTCCCAGGCAATGACTGACACATCATTTTCCTTGATGAACAGAAAATGTTATTTCTTCAAGCACTGTGAAATCCTAGGCACCACTTACTCATACCCACACAGTGTGTTCTTTGTGAATCATGTCGCCTATTCAAGAAAATTCCATAATCATAGGTTCCTCTCCATCATACATCCAGTGATACCCAATATTCTTTCCAGCCACTCGATCATTATGAATCCCAAATTATTAAGTCTCCCTCAACACTACAAGGCTATTTTACTGGGATTCGAGCCTCCGATTGTCCCAAAAACAAAAACCGATTTACCCGCCCAACGAACACTTAAATAACGCGAACAATCGAACCATGTTGATTCATCCACCACTAATGTCGTCTCCCCTTGAATGGTTCATCATGATGCTGGATCTCGGTTTTGGGATCATTGCACAATGAAATGGGCATGCAATGATTCCTCGCTCATATCGCCATGAATAACAAAGAGAACGCGAGGAAGAGGGAGGAAGAAAAAAACAAGAAAGGATGAATTAACCTCCGCCATCATTTTTCAAGACATTAATATAACCGAATATGAATGATTGAATGGGGAAAATTAAAATAATAAAGATGAAAAAAATGAATCACATCAATGAACCCGAAGAATAATATACATACCACTAGAGTGATGATTCGTAGGTCAATCAGATCTTGGGTTGATCCGCATTCATGTTTTAAAAACATAATGTGGAAGATACAATATAAAACACCACCCTTACCTTGGGAATGGAGAGATCGATGATGAAGGAAATCTATTTCCGTCTTTATCGATATCCACTAACTCTATTGGCCCAACGATTCACACTTTTGATTGATTTCATTCTTTGCCGAGTAGACATTACAAATCTCCAAGAAATTATCTCAATTTTACCCTACGTCTAACATTTGATTAACCCATTAAAATGATGGAACAAATTTCAGAATTCCATCACACTACAAAATTAATGTGACATCATTTCTATTTTATAGTCATTATGGCGTGGCATTAATTATCAATACAGCTTCCTTGTCACTGTGTTGTGGAGAAATTTTTCAAATAAAATAAAACAATATATCCAAATAATGTTTTTTTATTTTAGTTTAATAAAAATATCTGAAAATAAACTTTTTCCCTCGACCCACCTTTGATAAGGTTAAGCCCATTCTTATGTAATTTCATCGTCCTAGACGTAACAGTGCCCAAATATTTTTAATATGGAAAACCATTTGGAAACTTCCACCACTTTTCACACACATCAAATCAGTAGAAATAAATAGTTCAAACCACAATTCTCAAGTCATTGGGCCTGGGAATGATGTCTCGTCTCTAGGAATGGTCTTGTAATAATGTGGAATAATATTTAGAAATAATATTTAGAAAATCTGAGACATTATAGATTTCAAATATGAAGTAAAAAATAATAAAAAAGATATAAATTATGAATTATGATGAAGATATGAAAATAATTATCTTTATAATAGATGCATCCCCTTGTAAGACATGTCTATATCCACCCCTACTTGCACTACTAAATGAAATTCATTGAGAGGAAGTGAAAAAAAGACATAGTAATGTATATGGTAATCTTAAAATTGAGGATGTACATATTGTATAGGAATACATTGATACATTTCCTGATGAATTACATGGTCATACCACAAAGTGTGATTTTTATTTTTTTCCTTCAATCTTATACCGAAATAAAGTCCAATGTCAGAGACTCCATACGTAATTTACATTATATAATTATTAGAATTTTATTAAAGAAACCAGTGTTTTTTGATATGTGATATCGTATCCCTACAGTTTCTCCAAGTGGTTCTGATGTTCTATTAGTTTCTATGAATGATGGATCCACGAGTTTGTGAATTGATTATATGGAAGTTAATGTTAATACGATAAGGAAAGAAATCATTTATCTAGCATTGATCATTCATCCAATAAATTTCACAGTGCCATATATTTTTCAATGTATGACCTTCATTATAGGTATCATCAATTGTTATTAAAGCAGGAATACATTCATAAGTCATATTTCTAAAAATTTTATGAAAATAATCATCATATAGTGATTGCATTTGGATTAACTAATGAGCCCTCTATATTTATGTATACAATGAAATGAATATTCACAGAGTATAAATATAATTTTTCTTTGATAGTAAATTATTATAACTTTTAATATTCTAAAATCTATGAGGTCCATGTGAATCAATTTTATATTAAACTTCATACAAATAGAGTGAATTATTTAGATTAGAAATTTAGTATCTATGATTTAATTCTTCAATAATATTCCTTTAATATTATTATTTTCACCAAGGATGAAATATTAATTGATCCTATGAGGATAAAACTAGCTATAGAATGGATCAAACTAATGAACAAAAATGATTTATATAATTTCATTGGTTTAGTAAGAGAATATAGGTTATTTACTCAAAAAATTTGTTGATTAGCTAACCTTTTAACAAATAATATATGTAATGGCTTTTTATTTTTGGAAAAATGGAATGTGGCAATGTTTTGATGAACTAAATTGGAGTTGGATAATACTCTGATTTTGACCATACTATATACATATCATGGGTTTGTGATATATAGTGATGTGTCAATCAATGGGCTATGTTGTATCCTACTGAAAAATGGTAAATTTATTTATTAAGTATCATGTAGATTATATAATCTTGAATAGAACTATCTGACTCATGATCTTGTGTTATAAGCTGTAATTTTTTCTTCTATGATACTATATAATTATCTCTATGGTGAAGTATGTGATATATACTTGAATCCTAAAATACTAAAATACATTTCATAATTGAAAAACTAAATATATGAAAATGGTAATGACTCGATATATTATTGGGTTATGATTTCACGATACACTACCACTGAGAGAAAGAAAATATGGTAGTTGATGCATTTTATAATAATTATCAAGGAATTAATTCTCAAATGATGATCAAGAGGGATAATTTATTAATGAATCTAGTAAATATAGAAATTGAAATTATTAAGGAAAGATATATAACACACAATTATAAATTGTTTGTGAATTTTTTTTTATTAAAATAGTCAAAAATTATTAATATGAAGATAATAATATTTAGATGAAAATTAAATATATGAATGATGTGAAATTTGAAGATTTTTTTTGTGAATATGGTTTTCAAAATTTTTGAAGGAGACAACATGTTTCATGTATACCTGATATATAAATAGATTTCATAGATGTTTCTCATTGGTAAAATTATTCTTTTAAAACTTTTAAAACATAGATATAATTTTATTTGATTAAAAAATGTTATTGGAGAACAAGCATTCGTAAAAAAATATATTGATCCCAAATGTTTTCATTCAAAAAAAGTTAATTGAATGAGCCATCATTCTAGAGTATTCATGCAACCTCATCCTACATTTGTTTGGAAATTATAACATATTAATATATAACTTTTCATAGGACAACCAATGAGTCCTAGTAAGGATGATGAAATATGGGTTATCATTGATTTTCTAACAAAATATAAACATTTTTTGAAATAAGAATATATTTACAGATTCTGTTTCTTTAAAGTATCTATATTAATGATTTTGTAATAATTATTGATACATATTAATCAATTGTTCTTAAAAATGATCCCTATTTGATATCAAAATTATGGATGATCCATCAAAAGACTCTTGAAATAGACCATATTGGAGCACTGATATCAATCCTCAAATTGATAAACACTCTGAAAAGATTGTTCATACAATAGTAGGCATTTTGGGTTATTGATAACATAACATTCAAGAATTGTGGGATTATAATATACCTTTGGTATATATTTTCATCAATAATTTGTTCCATACATGTATCAAAATGGAAACATTTGAATAATTATTTAGATAGAGATTGCGTATAATAAATTTTTGGGATGAAGGTGGTGAAATGAAACAAATAAGCCAAGAAATTTTTTTTCATACAAAAAAATATGTAAATACTATTAAGGATCAAGATTTTGTGGCTCAATGTATTAATAATAGTATTTCTAATTTTTATGGGAACTGTTTGGAATTCAAGGTGAGAGATCTAGTTTTCTTGAAAGTATCCCCATAGGAGGGTGTTATAATGTCAGTAAGAAAAGAAAAATGGACCATAGAAACATTAGACTGTATGAAATTCATGGAAGAATTGTATTTTTTTCATATGTTATGAATATTACACTATGTCTCAAAAATTTACATGATTTCTTCCATATATCTTTATTATATTTGTACATGCCAGACCCAATGCTTGTGCTCTCCTTTGGGGATATAAAATGTAAACCTTCTATGTCTTACTATGAAAAAACCATCTATATAAATGATACTAGAGAGATATTATTAATGAATTAGAATACTCATCTGGTAATGTTACTATGGATAAATCATGAATTGGATGATGAAATATAGGAACTATAGGATTTTTTGACGAATAGAAAACCTTGTCAATAAAAAATATAATGTGTAGATAATTTTTATTATGAAGTGTTTTTAGCAGGGTTAAATATAATTCCATTATACTTTATGAATTTTTTTCTTTTAAATAAGTTCAACATAATTGATATCAAACAATGGAATCAACACTAAGATTAAATGAAAATACTATATTAAAATATTATTTAAACATGAAAAATATAATATAGTAATTAAGTTGTAGGTCATGTCTAGTTTAATGAAATTATATAATTTATATGGTTTTTAAATTTTAAATATAAATTAAATCGACATATATTGATTTAAATATAACAAAAATATTTTGAATGAAAAATATATCTTTTATGAAAAAAAATTTTTTATTCAAGGTAGACTACTCTCACTTCGTCTACATAATCCAGAATTAAATTCTACACATTTTGAAAATTTAAATGATAAAATGAAATTAATTTTTGAAATCATCATATATAAATTATCTCTAGGTTATTTTTTGGTATTTTTCTAAAAGATTAATTTTTTGATGAATAGAAAAAAATAATGATTTTTATTGAAATATGCCTTTTTTAATTTATACAAACTAAAAATATATTTTAAATGATTTTTAATAATGAATTAGTTCTTTTATATTTTATTTTATAATTTTTTTTTCATTTTAATCCATTTCATATTATTTTTTTAATTTAAAACCTTTAATACATATGAGAGTTTTCCCTTTGAAATCCTACTTTTTTCACACGTCTACACATATAAATTAATCCATTTAAATGGATTACATATTCTTAATAGGATAATTTTTATTATCAAATATGTTCAAATTAATATTTCACACTTATAGATAGTAGAAGAAGGAATAATTAATTACAACAGATGTGGTAAAAACTGAGTAACGAGGGGTTGAAATATGAAATACTGACTATTAAAACACCAATTTTCTAGAAAAAGTTTAAAATTATACACTTAGATGATCTATAAGTACAAATGTTTTGGAATTTTATAGGATATAATAATTTTTATAATTGAATATTTTCAAAAATTACGTGTGTTTCTTCACCACACATCTAAAAGATCTCCACCACTACTGCCATATTCACATATAAAAAGCCATATGTTTTTTAAATGAAACCACAAATACTTCTTTATTCATCTTAAATCATCTTAAATTACATTTTTTATAATAAATCTAACCTTTCAATGGTTTTGGGACAACCATAAAAAAGTACCCCAAGGAAGAGGTAATGATCTTAAATGAACATATTCATTTTGTTTATTTTTCAAGATATTTAAAATAATTTTAAATAACTAAGATATAATAAATCCTATATATCCCTACTAATAATATATTGTTATGTTCATATAATAACCTATCTCTTTTTCCAGTTCCATTAAATGGAAATCCAAATCGCTAGTCGTGTGTACGGTGGATTACCCCCTCGCGGACTGATGTAACTCATTTTCCATTAACACCAATCAAAATTGGATGTAATTAAGGATTTTGTGTTAATTTATAATATTAATGATATAATTTAAATTATATAATTATTATATAACATATAACTTAGTCTCTTCAACTCTATTTCATATATAATATTGTCCCCTCTGTGCATGGAAATCTATCGCCTCAAGAATTGATGTGATTCATTTTTCACACAAACGTTACATAAAAGGTAAAAAGGGAATTTTTTTGGAATATATGTTATATGAATTACATGATATAAATTATATAATATATATATATCACCAAATTAAATTATATATTTGTTTTTATGGGAATTACATTGACGACCGTGTATCTATATGACCAATTATCTACATGAAGTGATGTGATTCAATTTTTATGCCGAACCAACCACAATGATTCTAAAAATTTAAGTAATTACTAAATATAATATTTTTTACATTAATATAATTATTTATGTGATGGTGCTATATAAAATGTGAAATAACTAGGACCTTCATGAAAACAGACATAAATACACAAGGAAATTAACAATGAAAAACATTAAAAGAATGATATTTTATTAACAAAAAGGAATTAAATAGTTATAAGGGGATTATATATGATGTTATAAAAATTAATTGAAATGAACCACCAATTTTCATTGACTTGAGAGTGTAACGAGTCATTTCATGGCCTTATACGATATCCCCAAGATGCCAAAGACTCGGAATAAATGCCGAATGGTTTCAAATAATAGCGGGGGACGATTTACCCTTTAAGAAATCAACCCATACATTAACCACTCACTATATGATTCATGAACAATGAATGACCAAAAATCAAAATCAATTATATTAATCCACATCAGAGTACACCAAATCAGAAGACTAAACCAAACATCAAAGTACACAGCAGAAAGGGAAACAACCCAAGACTCCCAAAAGACCCCACAACTCTGTGGTCTACAAGCTCCCGCTCCACAACATCTCCCAAACATCACCACAATCATTTAGTAATGAGATGCATTTCCTTTAACTATGTCTCGGAATATAACATCTACAAAATCACCAAAGTGACAAAGTAGGGGGGAGTATAAAACTCAGTATGTTTTCCCCAATTACTTACCTACTCATGCCACTATTATAGAACAGTTATCCACATTTATATAAAAACGATTATATAAAAACATTTTCACCAAAGCAACATATAACTATATATATACTATTTTTCCAAAACCATCCATGCTTGAATGTATCAAAGTGAATTTCAATCCAGCTTTTCCAACATGTTATTTTTCCAGAAAAATGACCAAACAACTTTCCAAACCATTACACAAACAACCTGTTTTGGCATTCCCAACCATTTCACAAACCCGAGAAATCAACAATGATTGGATCGTTATGACAGTTCCATAGGCATGACCAGTCTCTCATAGATCTACCAAGTCATCACATGGTAATTATTCCCCATGTTCCATTACACCATTGCAACCAAGCACAAGGTCATATTTCAACCAAGCCTCATATATGCAATATTAACACAAACTTCACATTTCCCACAATCATGCCAAACCATGAATTCAATAAAACACATTTTATTGAAATCCATTTTCCATCTAAACCAATTGTGTTCATACAATTCAAACCATTTAAATAAATATGCCTTTTATTGAAAAAAAAATCCATAAAATTGATTTAAATAAAACACCCTTTTTATTGGAAACCACTTTCTCATCAATCCATTTCCAATTTCAACAATTTCATAATTAAAATTAAACATTTTAAATTCAAATAGCCATGTCACTTTGCACACAATTCACCAATATTTTACAATTTCTTCAAAACCATAAATATTCACTAAAGAGGATTTAATCTTTTATTTTCACAATAAATTCAATTAAAATAACCATTTTGAAATTAATACAACCAATTATAACAAGAGGAGTCAATTGTGAAGCCACCTAACTCAACAAAAATGCGAGGCCAACCAAGAACCGGGTCAAAACACCACGAAACCTCCTTAGATTCCTTCCAATGTCACCAACAAGGCCAAAAACCGACTTAGAAGTCATCCAATACCTTATATCTACACACCTATGGTGTATATCTAAGGATAAAACAAGAGGGGAGAAGGAGATCTAAGAAAAAAACAATAATGAGACTTTCCACAATCAACCGGCCTCTAATGCTATGGCAACCCTCTGGATGGATACCAAAATGTATGGTAAGTGTTATCCCACCTTTCCTATAGGGAAATAATGTGTTGGGGTTGTCTGGGAGAAAAAACGAGTGGGTTAAATGATAAAATGTATTATATCCTAGTAAATATGATCTATGATGGATTCGCGCACCGTTAGTCTGCACAGTTTGTTAAACCGTGTGCTAATCGTGTGGTAGTCACTGGCAGAGAGGGGATCTCCACACATCCACCTCACATGGTTTGCACAAGTCGTGCGGGCACCATGCGGTCTCCTCTGTCCAACAGACCACCACCTGCACGGTTTCCTCACGGTTTGGCAACCAGAGTGAAGCCCGTGCGTCCCCACACTTTTCCATTTTATGCTTAAGAAGTCTCCCAAACATTCCCAAATCATCTCCCATAAAATTCCTGCACTTAGAAAGAATAAGACAAGGGTTATTTACTAGAAACCAGGGGCAATACATTAATATTTTACATTTATAAATGAATTCCATTTTTAAAACCTTTATAAATGAGGATGAAGTAAATTCACCCAAAACAAAGCGTAATATACGGGACATAGCCCCAATTTCAATTAATTGAGGCACATTTTATTATTATGTACCTAAATTATTTTATATGGTGTTCATACTAACCATTTAGTTTTAATATCATGAATCAACCGGGCATTATTTAATTTTATGTTTCAATTTTATTTTTTTAAACCAATGTGATTTTATATAAAATATACAATGTGTTAAGGGATTTCATCTCAATTTCCATATTGGTCAGACATATTGGTTAATATGGACCTATTCAAATTTATGTGGTGTATACATTACAAATTTTCTTCATTTAACATTAATAAATTTTTATTCATGATATTTAATGATTTCTATCTAGTTTATTTTTCAAAATATAAAATTTTAAAATTTACCAATGTGTTAAAACTGATATACAATTTCACTTTTTATGTGATTGATTATTTTCTCTTGAAACAGTCACATTCATGTGATTATTTTTCTATAGACAATAAATATATCATAAATATATATTATAAAATTATGGATATTTTTCATAAACCATATACAAGTTTTACATATAGTGTTTTCATTGAATATAAATTTATTAAATGGGGAAATGTTGATAAATCTGTATCCTTTAAACAATATGTATATTTGATTACAAGGGATATTAAATCATAAATTATGTATATTTTTTAATACATTTTGAATTATATATAAATGTAGTTACAAGTGGGATTGAGTTATTGAAATCCCCTTGATGCATCAATACGTGTAAGAAGAATTTTTTTTCCAAATTATATGGGTTTTTATCCAATAGTATTAAACAATCATGAAAAATGAATTTAAAGTAGATGAATTAATGATTCCATAGATCATGATATCCAAAAATTAACAAAATAAATCATTAATAATTCATATATTATTATTATCCTTGAGTTTTGGAAATGATATTATTCTTGGACTCGTTTCATTCAATGGTTATTTATTAAATGGAAATTGTGTTTAGTTATTTACCTTTCCATATAGATTCTTGGTTATCCAATTATTATTGTAATGTTATGGATTAAATTGAAAGTATTTTTAGTAATTAATATTTAAATATTAACTATGATATAATGATTATTGATAGCTTTTATTGTTTATACATTACTAATTAATGGAGATCACCCTTATTTTTTCTATTAGGTATGAAGAAAAATTCAATGTATGAGTTCAAGTATTATTATTTTTACATTACTATGAATTGTATTTTATTTCCATATTTAAAATGGGTATCAAGTTTGTATCTAATTTCTTAAAAATTGTATATTGATATTTCCTTGGTGATTTGACTGCTTGTTTCGACTCTAATACAATAAAGTTGGAAAAAGATCAAGGATATTGTAGATGGGTACATTATTTTATAGCCATGTCAAAAAAACTAATAAATAATGTATCATATAATTTGTTTTACCAAAACCTCCAAATCACCACAATTTAATTATAAATAACACATCATGTGTTTTTAACAAAAAAAACCCAAATTCATTCCTTTTCCATGACAGAGATAACCAAACCACACAATGGAATGTCATTAGAGCACATTAATTTTGAAAGTCATATGTCAATGAAAATAAAAACACATTCATGTTAGAAAAAATAAATCTACGATTTTGAAAAAATTAAAAATTCCATCTTGGGGATAAAATTTCATGAAACTTTAAACCAAAAATCATTTTACAACCCTTCATAAAAAAGAATCTAAAACTCCATACCTGGACACTAATGAACTAAAATGACCACATGTTGACTATAATTACCCTTAATTCCTATTTTTCACATAACTTTCATATATTTTATTCATTGAACCATCATAAAAAATTCTCATATTTCTAGAATATAATATTAACCCACCACTAAAGCCTATTTATATGACAAAACTATTCCTCTATTTACTCATGGTTGTAACCAATTATATAATAAAATGTTATTTCTCTAACATATTCTAAATCAATGAATTGGAAATAATCATACCCATCTGTTAATTATATCCCATGAAACAAACCCCATATCATCAAAGCCCCCAACCAAGATAACCTAGACCAGCTTATTGACGCTTAGATAATACTAAACCTATCCCTTAATATAACATATTCATAATAATATCTAAATACAACATATAACCCAAATATTATACAATATAGTGGGTGAGTATACTAAAACCTATTGATCTATGCATTTCCTTGAAATTCATAGATTTCAAAGAGAAAATAGAATTTGACCTTCTTGATGCATTGAAATGGGATGTCGTAAGTATCTGTAATCATCTATTTTAATGTATATTTTTTTATAATAAATTATTTGTGAAAAAATATGGAATCTTTGAATCTAGTATATTTACATGAATATTAATGATTTTTTGCACTTTTAATTCAATATATTGATATACCCTTGTTCAAATTTGAGGATGCTTCCCATAAACCCCACTTTATATTATCACTATAAGTATTTCCATAAAATATTTTATGTAGTATACTTATATAAAAAAATAATAGGAAATTAAAATAAAATTTTTATTTGGAGGATATAATGATAAATGAGAATTAATATTGGGTTCTTTATAATGTAAAAAATATTATGGAGTTAGAGTAGATTGATCATTCATTTTTTATCAAGTAAACCTCTCCATCATTGTATTAAAAAATAATTCATCATAGTTATTTTCTTAAATGCCCAGTATATAATTTATTATTATATGTATCACTATAAAGAATGATGATATATATTTATGCATTAATAAAAAAATATCTCTTTCCAATTATTTGTATTTTATTCATCTAACAATCTCAAAAAGAAATATATTCAATAGGAAATAAATTCTTAATCCTCTAAATCAAAATAATGATGATATAAATGAAAAAATGGTCTTTGTTACTATACTACAATTATATAAACCCATATAATATTAAATAAAATCAAAATGAAATATAGGGAATAAAAATTATTAGTATATTGATAAAATTCATCAAACCAATTAAAAAATTTCCATGTTCTTGAATTTATATTTCCCAAATGATTAAAAGTAAGAAACCAAAATATATAAAGAATATTATTATTTTAATAAAGAATATATCATATCTAATAAAATATAAAACCATTGGAACATGTGGATCTCATATAATATGTGATGTGAATACCTCACCACACAATTGACTCGTAAACATCATGAAAGGGAAAAAATTGAATAAAATCGTAGTTACAAGAATTTACTAGTATACATAGAAGACTGAATTTCACAATAATTGTAGAATCAATCAGGATTAAAATCTAGAGAACAACAATATTAATCTCAATGTTTCTTAATTTGTAACAAAATATCTTATTGTCATATTTCGAAAAAATAAAATATAATAAAAATTAATTTACCTATAATGAAACTCGATTCCCGTATGGAAACACCATAGTGTGCCTTCAACTATTTAGATTTGAATTTCAATTAATAAAATATTTACATACTATTTGAATAAAATTATACACATTACTATATTTGTATAATAATATATATTTTATAATAGTACTAATATAACTTCAATTTGACTTCTTATGTATCCTTGTCGAAGTCCCTAGTTCAAAATATATCAAAAATATTTGTATTACAAATCATCTTATCATATTAAAACTACCGAATATAGCCTTGTAAACACATTCATTAAATTTAGTGGTATCATTAAAAAAAATGAACATTTATTTCTATAATATGGGTATTGGAAATAAATTCACCAAACAATATAGTGGCCAAATCATCTAGAACTATATTTCTATTAGGAAATCAATATTAACTATTTCAAAATCCTTAAGCTCATGATAAAGACCATAAATTCATGAAAACATAGTTTTTTTATTACCATCCACTTCATTTGAGAAGTAGTACCATATGGACAAAATTTATCTTAGTATAAAGGAATGAACTAATATAATATCTCATTTCCTATAGCGTCCTAGCTCTAACTTGACATAGTGAATAGAATACTAAAATATGTAAATTGATATCTCTATCAAAAACCATGATCCATGAAAAATTTATAATGAATATACAACTCAAAATTCATTAAATGGAATTAAATATAATTTCAATATGATATTTATCAACCTGTATACCAAAATAAAATACCATAACAATGATATAGTAGTAGCACTCATCCAACTGAAACACTTACACTATCATTCAATCATAAATAATGTTATAGTGATCTTTGTGTTCTCTCAATCCACTAACTATTAATCTTGATATTTTGAAGTGTAAATTTTATTTTGAATATTACCAATATCTAGAAGAATAATATATCAATATTCTCCATTCATTATAGAAAAATTTTGAATCTCTATGTTTCCCTTAACATAGTTCCCTCTCTATATAAACAAAGGAAAATGGAACCCTCCATCTCATGAAAAAATTGACTTTCTTGAATTAAGATAGCTCCCATGAGTTAATCAATAAATTGGGAACAAGGATATGTAAGGGGATGATATTTTTCAAATGGTGGTCGAGTGGTGGGAAAATAAGAGGGCAAACATACCCACAAGTCCATCGTGATTATTAATATCACACCAAAAAAATTGAAATTTATGACATCAAAATATGACTCCAATATATCATTAATAGTCATTCAAATTTTTATATTATACTACATCTGTTATATATAAAAAAATAGGTTGATGTAATTTCAATCAAATATTATAAATTATTATTCCTAAAAAACATGAGTGTTCATTATTAATAAAAATATACCTCCAATATATAAAAGAATTTATTAATTACTATTAATAATAAGAAAAATAAAATAATTTTTTAGAATTAATTTTTTTTAACATCACGGGATTTAACATATAATAGAATAATATATCAGTATAATACAGCTATAATATTATACAACAACATGAAACATAAATCACCTATACATTCCTTTTTCTATCCAAATAAAAATAAATGATAAATATAAATAATTCTTAAATTTGAATTATTACTGTGCATATACATAAAATTATTCATTAAATTTTAAAATTTATAGCTTATAAGATACTATTTCATTTTTATTACATGTATTTTCATTCGTGATATCCAAGAAATATAATTATATGAAATCACTCTCACTATTTTAAAAATGATTTTATTAACTCATTTTATTTATTTTATATTTCATTTATACGTTATTTTTATTAATAGAGACATTATAAATAAGTATTTAACATAATGTAATAATAGATTCCATATATAAATAATCAAAAAAATTACATCGTTTATAATATAAACAACATGAAAACCTATCAATTTATTGGTTTTCCCATCGACTACATAATAAATAAAGAAAAATAATTTTCTTAAATACTTATTTTCAACTATCCACTCCACTGCCAACCAAATATTAAAACGAGCAGTAGTAGCATAAACAATAGTAACACTCAAGTAGCATGATAAAAACCAAAAATAAATATACAATTAAAAAATTGAAAATTATAATATTTATATAAAACTAAATATCATCCAACCAACCCTATAATGTGATTTTCCAATTCCACATTTAGTATATGATATCATCATCACTATAATGGTTATGCTCATAAAAAATATACAAATTAAAATGAAATAATTTAACATGTATTATAATGAAAACAAATGAAATCTTAAGATGTTTTGTAATAATAAATCCAATCTGATTGAATTTTTTAACTTTTCTTATTGAAATTATTTCATACTTAAATCATAACACATAATATTTGAAGTCTTTGATCACTTATTGTTTATGAAAACACAACATAAATGAGTTTTTCAATTGAAAATAAATTTTTTATATAATATATCTTATCACTACTATTTTAAAATGAAAATTCACAGTTACTTTTACATATTTGATTTTGGTTCTCATTTCCATTAGGGTCTCTCTAAATATATTCCATCCCATGTTATAAAATATAAAAAATGAAATAAATTTATAATTTATTATAATATAATAAAGTATTTATAATTTCACACATTTATTTCCTGTCAACCCATAAAAAATATTCCACAATTCAACATAGATGGAGCAGAACCAATAAAGTGTCTCCTCCATTGGAAATAAAAAACCGAACATCCAATGGGAAAAAAATTAAAATTTAACTTAATGATAGTGGGTATTATGAAAAAAAATATATAACAAATTGTAGGATAAACGTTTCCTTCTCTTGAATATATGGTAACACTAACCACTAAAAAATATATAACACTTTTTCAGTCATTAAATAGCTTACTTAAAAATAATTATAAAAATAAAGCATTTCAACCCTCTTCTACATGGCTGTCCAAAAAAAATTATAGTAGCATGAAATCTAGTAATATAGATGCTAAATCATTACAACCAAAAATATATTTACAGTTATAAAATTGAAAATTACAATACCTATTAAAAACAATCTAAAATCCAACCAAACCAGTAAAATAATTTTCTTATTCCACATGTAACTGTGTGAACTCTTGTTCATTATAAGGGAGAGTGTCATAGAAAATATTCTAATTAAATAGAAGTCATTTTATATGTATGATGAATAAATCATATGAAATATTAAGGAATAGTCTATAACTAAATATCTCATGATTGAATTTTTTATTTTTCTGAATTGAAATTCATTCATACATAAATCTTAACAGATAATATCTAATTCATTGATTCCTTATTTCTTATGTAAATACTTTTTAAATACGTTTTTCATTTCAAAATTTAATTTTTGTTTATTTTAATCAAAATATACTATTTATAATTGAATCATTACCACTACATTTACAAATTCAATATCAGTGCTCTTTGTATTTATGGCATCTCAAAACAAATTCCATGACTTATTTGAAATCATTATCAATGGAATAAATTATAAAGTCATTATAATTTTAAAAATTATAATGAAATTAAATATTTCATTTAAAATAAAAAAATAAAATCTTGTCTCACTTCACCATGGATTGAGTAGAACCAATAATGTGTCTTCTCCCTTGGGTATAGAATACATAACATCAAATGGCCATATATATAATATAAAAGATAATGTTAGTGGTTATTATGATAAAAAAATATATAACACATTGTGAGATAAATGTTTCATCCTCTGGATGATATGGAAACACCCATAACTGAATAATTGCATTCTTTAATATCATTCAGAAATATAAACAATTATTTACGCATTTTCAGTTCCGGTCTACAGGTGATATTTACTGTGGGACCAAAAATCCATAAACATACAATTTTTCATTATTATTAAAAATTCTATTATGATACCTAAAAAATAATATAAAAAAATTCCAATAAATTAAATTTAGAAAAGGGTTTATGTTAAGAAGTACTTGGAATATTGTTTCAACATGTTGATCCACAAAATTTACCCAGTTAAATGCTACATGGTATCATTTCTAAAAATCCCCACAGTAATTGCATGCCCCAAACATCAGATTCTAGAGGAGTCTCATAATCACCTGATAAGACATAAATATCTTGAAATAATTCAAGACTTCTATAAATTGTATCTGACATTAAATCACTTTTTATTTGATGAAGGTTGTACAACATTTCATCACCATTAATGTATTCCTGTACAAATTATATAAATATATAAACATTTAAATGGAAAAAATTAATAAAAAATGAATTATAATATAAAATACACGCATACCACTGCGGTAATATGTCACAGATTTATAGATGGTGAAATAAAATAGTGGGCAACACTTTTCCCAACTATAGTCACCTCGTATGTAGATATCAGTACACGAACCAATCTATATATTTAATCTTGTATTGTAACCTTCTGTTTCTCTATCACTATAGGTTGATGATCAATGGTATCTCCAATATAAAATTTCATCCCATATTATAAAATATTATATAGTGGATCATCAATATATAACACACAGTAACATGGAATCTCTGGAGGAGGGGTGTGGGAGTAAGATGAATAGTGGGGTCTATTGGTGGAGTTGGAGGAGAGGGAGGTGTGGGTGGCGGAAGACGAGTGTGAGTTGTTGTTTGAGACTATTTTTTCATATATAAATGAATATTCTTTTCAGATGCTATGATTTTATCAGCCATTATAAAATTAATATTCTAAACTTTAGACTCCAATAATTATAATAATTGTGTAAATACACTCCATTGTAGAAGGTGAAGATTGTGGTGACACTGTTCTCATTGATCTACTATACATGTATCTCAATAAACTACTTGAGTGTTTGGAATTATTAAATGATATAGATAAAATATCCCCCCTACCCTCAGCTACAAATTTTTAATTTGATCTCTTCTCTTCAAGATAATACTATATCAATTATTTGATAAATTCATTAATGATTCAAAATATATAAATCGTTGTATTATCATCAACAAATAAATAAAATAAAAAATTTAAAATCCTCTTCACTACATCTCTATACTCTTCATTATGATATAGTCCGACTTTAATCATCTGAGCCCTCTTGAAATTTTCAAGACTAGTTGAGGGTGGTGGGGAATCCTCTATAGAGGATTAAGAATCATTTCTCTGTTTTTTTTAAATTTTTCATCCATTTATTTTTATTCCAAATACCTATAAAATCTCTTAGATAATGAATATAGGTATATGTTTCTATATTGGATCTTCTGATGAGATCCCCTGAAATCCATTAAAATAAGAATAATTAATCACTAATATTAAAATATACTTAAAGATTAAATTACATGTACAAAAATTTCATCATGTCATATGAAATAAAAAAATTTCCTCCATGAGTCCTCATCTATAACAGAATATATATCACAGATATTTGGATGTTACTGGCGGCAACAAATGAAATCAGATGTGAATGTTTTATTTAAATACATCCATCTCCCAGAAGCCAACGATAACAATTTCCTCTTGACTCCAGTAGTTATATTTATATCATATTTATCTAAAAACAAGGGGGAAAACATATATTACTAAAAATAATTCAATATTAGTAAAACAAAAATAAATGATTGTACAAAAATGGTATCCCAACACTATAGTATTGTTTTATTGTCAACACATCTCCAATCAATAATCAAAATACTATCTTTTATTTTACCCTAAACTAATATTGAACTATTTGTTTGTTTTTCATCTTGACCTATTGTAATATAATTATCATTAATGACTACTAGTATCCTCTGATGCTTGCTACAAGTAGCTGGTAATTTTTGTAATTGTGTGCTTAAACATTTACCTACCCAATAACTCTTATCTTGGATTTGTCGGATAAGATAAATCTTATAAATAAAGGTTGGGGATCATCAAGAGGATCATATGCATGTTCCTCCCCAGAGAATTGAGTAGGATCATCATTAATATGTTTTTTGTTGATTAGTTTATTAATATTTCATTATCCTATTCATCTATGCAGAAAAATTAGTTCAAAAATATAAAAATTCAATTATTACTACATGAATGTAAGTAAAAAATGAAAAATTGTGAAATAGAGAAGTTGAGTAAAACATAACACATTATTATTAATATTTTTTAGTTAAATAAAATGCTATCAATATTAATGATATATGAATAGTTATGTAAGTGAAAAAAAATAAAGACATAAATAGTTTTGGAATATTAAAAAACATCCAACCAATTAAATAATTTTTATAATGAAAAAAGTTGTATTTTTTCAAGATAATCTTATAATTATTTTTGTTTGTATATAAATAATTATATTTAAAAAAAATTATTATAAAATAATAAATAGATAGGTTACCTAAGCAAAAACATTGAAATGTAAAAAAACAACAGTAATATAAAGAGACATTTTAATATACTAGTTTTAATATGATTTTATATAATAAAAATAAAATAATCATATCTAATATTTTATTAAATTTATTATGTTACATGATAAATATACATATATTACCTATAATATTATGAATGTTCTAGAATATCTTTTTCCAAAATTTCTTCATCATGATTGTTCCTTATGGAACAAACCATGTATACGATGTGCATATAAATGTTATCTTTTATTATTTCTATTAAGATGGGGTAACACATAAATCAACAACTTCTTCACATTGATCATCACTATCATACTATTTATTCAGAGAAAATAATCTCCCACTTCATATCATATTGATCAAAAAGATAGAAAATAAGTTTTTTTACATGTTTCAATTTTAAAAAAATTAACTACATATTATAATATATTATGATTAAAAGGTATCATTCCAAATTCATCATGTATAACAGTATTTTTATTGATAAAAAATATGAAGTTAAACACTATAACATTAAATTTAATGTAATAAACCTTCCATCATTCCATAATGACTCTATCGTATTTACTTCATGTGTAAATTAAGATATTTCCATTAAAAAATAAAAAATACATTGCCTATGGAAACACCAATACACCAATATTCTAAAATACACTTCCATTTCCTTGATCATTTGTATGAAATGTATATCCATTAATGTCATACCTGGGCCATGATAACATATTTAATCACTAACCACCCCCTATCCATCATAATTTTTCTGATGTATCTGATCTAACAAAAATGGTCATTTTAATAATGGAAGAAACATTTTTTATGCTGATTCAAAATCCTGATAACATTCTTATTTGGATTACATTATATCAATACATTAATATGAAATGTTATATATTTTTAACCATCATCTATTTTTTTAAATATATATTACTGTTACATTTTTATCGTTTCATTTTAAAAAATTTTGAATTTCTTGTCAGGAATTCCATTTCTCCCATAATTTACTCATTCATGGTGAGATAGAGGCAAACCAATGTTCTCCACCATAAAAAGTATCTTTTACAAAACTGGTAAACCTATTTATAAAAAAAATTCAATAATAGTGGATTTAGGCCAATATGGATTCGTAAAATCCACCTTTAATATATTCATATACCCTTCAAAATGATATATCCAATGTAGATATACTGGACTTCAATGATTTATTTCTCTAACCAAAAAAATCATTAAAGGAACCAATATATATAAAATATGAGGATGAAAATTAATTTCTATTTGACAACGTATAGTAATTTCATCGTTTTATAAAATGTTCAATGCATACAAATAAAACATCTAATTACAAATTGAATTTAAAAAATAACCCATTTTCATAATATTTTTTTCTATCACAGATGGGAAACATTTGTTGCAACAGAACTCTTACAATTTATTGCATCCTGAAATTACAATAATTAGATTTCATACATATTATGATCAAATCATTTAAAGGTACATTTTTTTAAAATATGATGAATTACCCATTGGAAAATTGATATCATGAAGTCAATGAAAGAAGATACTCTTTTACCTATTGATATTTTATAAAAAATATGTGTGATGAAATATTTAACATCCCTTAGTTGTGGGAGCTAACAACAAATGAATTCCCATTGAAATTAAGAACCATCATGCATTCTAACCATAATTATTATTTCCTTCAAAATATATCAATTTTCCAATCAAGATATCATACATATTATTTTCTATATGCATCACATCAATGTTATATTTGACCTCAAGATATCTCTAAATTGGTATCCCAACATATATTTAGCATTTCATCCAAATTTTTTTATTAATACCATATTTATGGTTCATTCAAAATATTAAATCAAGGGTTTTAACCCTCACAAAAGACCGATATGTTGATAAAGGTTTTATTAAATATATTAAATTCTAGTGAGCCATTAAATTACTTTTTAAATCTTATATACAAGTTATCCATATAAAAATACATTCAAGGAACCATGAGTACAATTTGTCTCCCATGATGAAATTGATAATATGAAGTTTTTTATTCTCAAATTGGATCCCCTATATTCAACTAAAAAAATATCTAGTAAAATATTCAAATGATTGGAAGTCATTTATATTGAATATTATCACTCCATGCAGTTAAAAATATTCCATTTTATAAGTATTATACACACTAATACCTTCATATCTTAAGATATTTTAATTCTAAATTAATTGTAATATACATAAATATCATTTCCAGATTGTCTTGGAAAGAGATCATTAAGCTCATCATAACAAATTTTTTCTTTATAAATATTCCATGAGATGAGTTTATAATTACAAATAACACCGACAATGAACTATTTGTGCTTTTAAAAACATTATATGTATACATTCCATCTATTCATCGTATATGTTAAAGGTTTCTATCTTCATTTAGGAAGGATGTAATCTAGTAATTAATTTTCATCAACTATAGAAAATCAACTAAATGATGTATTTTTCTAACACATATCCGCTCATCAGCATTCCATCGTATCTATTTTCAATAACGTGGATTACAAAATAATTGTTTGAATCATCAAATTTAGGATGATACCAAAACACATTTTTAGTGGTCATTATAAGTTCAAAATTAGCATGTGATTTTTATTTCAACATGTACCATGATATACAAAATTTTTCACACTCTGATAGAAATTAATATTCTTTCCTATATAGAACCCAATATTTTGTGCATGACTGTTTTTTTGTAACCTAATCCGATCATGCACTTTATTTTCATAAAATTCTAATGTGATCCAAGAATATCATTGCCTTTTAGAATAATATAATTCTAAAATTGTAGAAAGTTATTAAAACATTGGACACTCCAACCATGTTTCAACTTCAAGTTAATCAATAATAACACTAAAAATAAAACCAAAAATATTTTACAGCTATGATATAATTGTTTTCCCATATCACCATATAGACACTCTCTTGTGAGTTATATCTCACTTTTCTCTTCATCAATATCAATAATAATTTCTTTAGTTTCCTCAGAGTTACCATCTTTCAAATCCTCATCATCAATAGATCTGAAATTCAACCTCGTTTCACCCAGATAAATCCAAGAGATGTATCTTGGATTAATACCATGAAAAATTAAATTATATTTTATCTTACTATATTTCAACTTTTTCATATATATAAAATTTATACTTGGAATGAAAAAAAATTTGTTGTTCAGATCGTTTTAGGTAACAAATTCCAAAAAATCATTAACACCTCCCTCATATTTCTCACTCAATCAATGTGCCATAATCCAACATCAACTCCACAATACCTATAAAAAATATCAAAAATATATATCTTATCAAGACATGAAAAATTTATATTTATATAAAATATTCCATAATTTCATAGTAACACAATTTTGAAATATAAAACATATATATAAATATATGAAAGATATAATTATAAATTATACACAACAATGGAATATAAGTTTAAAGAGAAATGTTAATTCATAATAATATATGAATCAGAATAATTTACAAAAGAAATTATTGTTTTATAATCCAATTTATTATTTTAATCATTTATTCCACAACATGAAGGTAACATGGTAACAAAATAAAAATATATATATATGTGTATATGGGAAATATATTTATAAATTCTACACAATAATTGTAGATAAATATAAATATAAAGGGTAAATCATAAATATATATTAATGGAAATAATAAAAAAATAAAATATAATGAGACTAAATTTTGGAATCTAATATACACACTCGTTGGGATATTCGGTACACGTATTCATCAAGGTTGTAAGTTGATTGGACAATAATGGATTTAGTTAAGGATCTATATAGAATTAAAATGATATTGGTGTGGGGATGAAAAATATATGCTAATTATCATACATTTAATGATATTTTTGTAACTCAACAATTTCATTATAATAATTCATTCAAATTTTAACCATTAAATATGGTGGATATATGTTTAAACCCCACTATATAAAAATAAATCACTATCCTCATAGAAATAATACTGTATAATTTTTTATAAAACAAGTCATGTGTGTGTAGGTTGGTCTAGGAACACCCATGGTTATGAACAACTAACTTGGTAATGGTCATTACTACCCATATATCATCTTGACTGTTCATGTGTTAACTACTCCCTTTACTCCGAAATATTAGAATCCTACTATAAAACAGATTGATAAATAACTACATACCATTTGTGAGGTGTGGGTACTCTATATATGAATCCTGGTACTCATTATTCTGACATGTTCTACATTAGAAGGCATGGTTCCAACATATGATTTGGTATCTCCCTCAACCAATACATACTATGGAATTTCATGGGTCCCATAACATTGTTTCTAAGAGGATAAATGGGTTGTATATGTTGGTTGTTTAGATACTGGGGTTTCATATTGGAGTAGATTCTTTTTTAGTATGGTTGTATAGAGTATGAGTGGCTTCTATATATCTTGTATTATACTTATAATAATATCTAGTATTCATAAATTATTTTCATTTTTAACCAAACTGATCTTATTATTTATACCTTATGGTCTTCAAGGAAATATACATTGTATTTATATATTCACCCATGCATAGTCATTTCACTCACATGTGTAGTGTCTTATGAAAATGTTAAGTAGTTTACAGAAGACCTTGGTGGAAACCTTATCATTTGACTGAGAGTTCTATGGTACCTAAATTTTATAGGTACAATTGGATTTCATGATAGGTGTTTTGTATTCTAGATTCATCTTCTCATACCTTTTCGGTTTGGTTAGTTTTTATCATGGAATGTCGGACCTTTTTTACACCATTTTTCATTATGTCAATATTATTTTAGGATGTTTATCATTTTTTTGATTCATTATATGTTTTTTTCTTTTATTGAATATCTTAAATCAATATATGCAATGCAGAGTTATGCAATATTATAATGGTATTTGAGGATACGACCACCAATGTATTCTAATATGTGAAATCACTACTAGTCACCATTCCCTATTCTATAAAATTCAATCATACACTACGACACTCGACATACAATAATAACAGGCTAGGTCTTGGTGGGTTTTGTATTTTAAAAATGCTATAAAAGGTTTCCTATCTTAGAAATGGAGTATGGATTTACATATCATGTGGGTATTAGATTTTTATCCTAGTGAAATTGTGTCGATGGTTCATGATTTCCGCTTTCATTATTGAGAATCTACTGTCGGTTTACTGGTTAATTAATGAATTCACCCTGACTCTAATAATATATTTTTCAAATCATGTAATTTGATGAACCAATTATAGGGAACAAAAAATAGTATGTGTATCATATATGAATTTTCTCTGGAATTATATATCCTTCTAGAGTCATATCTATATATATGATTTAGTTATTGTAATTTTCCTTCTCATTTTAGGATGTCGCCAAAAAACTACCGGTTATGATCTTGAGGTTGGGTCCTGCAATGATTTTTTCATCCATAAATCCCCTTATAACTATCCATATATGAATCCTGACCTCTATATATGGTCTATATTGGGAAATTACCCCAATAAGTTATCATTGAGGAATTATATAACCCATTTTGAAAAAAATAGTCACACCAAACAAAATCCAATCTAAAATTAATCAATCTATATAATATTGTATTATTCTAGTAGTATGGGATAAGAATAAATATAAGATGAGTATGATTCATGGATTACAGTGGAAATGGCCAGCCATGATCTCAAGGAACCATGGCCCTCGATAAATGGAGGACTGAGTTGTGGGAGGGACATTAGTTGTTTTTCTTAGTCTAAAAACCCACCGACTAGATGGTGATACATGAATTCATTATTCTCTATGTCGCAGTGAGCCAATGATAAATTTTGATCTTATATATTCACTATGAGATGACTCTTCATGGAAATATTTTGACTATCTATTTCATATAGAGTACTACAAACTATGTTTAGGTGTGTTTGAATTTGGAAGTTTTTGGATATATGAAAGGGTGTCATATTTATCTCAGAGTATGAATCAGGGATCACTATCTTGATGAAGTTCTTTATCAACAAAATTTAAAATAAATTCCTTAGAAAGAAATTTTTTAAGTGTATTTATTGAATAGAGATCTATATGTAGATTTTACCCTGTGCATCCCCTCTTATGTTGGAGTCATTGAGAGGGATATAGTAATTAAAATATTTTTTTATTGTAACAATATATAAAGAGCTTGTGGAGGGTTTTATGGAGTGGGTTTATTATTTTTTGTAAGTCAGTAAAGATTTCTAGAATCTTGGCACTAAATTCATTCACATACTCTATTATGCACATACGGATCACCAACACAATAGTTTTGTAAAGGATCAATCATCCATGATGAATTATTTTCTAAATCAATGAATAATTAAATTATATGAATAGAAAATACATGACCACTTGTAAAATAAATTGTGGATGTTCAATAAATGGAACTCATTTTCATGTGAATATACATGGTCAAGGAACTAATTGAGGTGTACATGGTCATACTAAAGGAGGAAAATATAATAGTGAAGCTAAAAGTACACCAGGAAGATAATATACATGAGGTTGAAACTATGATTCTTGTCCACCAACACAGCACGCATGCAGTCCATCAAAGGATTAATGCCCTTATAAATAAGAATATAGAAAATATTTTATAATGGCAGGAAAAAAACAGGAATCATTGAAAATGATTTTTGTTATAATTATTATATTCCCTATACTGTCACATGTACTCATATATACTTGTTTGATCCTTTCATTTATTATGTCATCCCTATTCTGAGAGAAAAATAGCATAGTTCCACTCCAGTCCAAATCAATGTGGCTAGACTCTCCCATTATAAGTGACCACATGCCAACCTACATTTATCTATGTTGTTAGATTATTCTTAATGAAGAGAGGATTTTATGGGACATCATATTATCTAGGATGGATCCTTAGATTTTCATATTTGTAATTTATTTTCTATATATAGTTTGTTCTTAGATAAACTAATACATATATATATTTATGTACTATATAGAATATAAATTGAGGTTTTTCTTAATGTGAGAGTGTAGAAATTAGTCGAGGTGAGAAAGTCCTAACTATATGATATCATAGCTGATCACCTATAAGTTAGTGGGATTATATTTGTGCATGGTAGAAATATCAAATGGTCAACATCATGTATAAGTGCAGGAATATATAGATTTATTACTTGAGGATGTACCATGATTTCAGACAATCAATATGGTGAAATGTTTTTTTATATTCATCTTAAGGACACTCTAATATCTTCTACAACATAGTGTATGAACTAGAATGAGATTAAGGAGCAGAATGTGTAGTTAGATAACCTTATATATAATGGATTAATATAACCTATTGTGTCCCCTTGATCAAATCTGGGGACATTTTCCAAGAATTTGGATAATATCATGAGACTTTTTATTGAATATCACAACTTGAAATAGTTGATAGTGAAGAAATATACCACTCTCAATTGAACAATGAATTATTATATTCATTATGTGGGTGATGTGGTTCATGAAATTTAATAATTGGTTGGATATCCCCATATTGAATTTCATTATGGGGATATCTCAAAATTTTAATTCTGGTGTCACTGCAAATATCCTGAATTTTTTTGGACGACCAATGGTGTAAAAAATTACATTGAATGTCAATGTGCGTAAGAAAACAAATATTTTATCTTTTATTGTACTGATTATTTCTTATCTTCAAGTATTAAATCCAAATATATTCAATATTAAAGTATGATAATAGATACAATATGATGATTTTATTATACTTGAAACAACAGAACCTACTCTATAGAAATATCTCAAAGTGTTGGTTATAGATTATATTGGTCTACATATTTTGTGATGACATGTCATAGGGAGTAGTAAATACGGTGCTATAATTATAGATGTAGTTATTTCATTGGAGTCACCAAAACATTTTTTAGGATTGGATCTATGTTAGGTTACCAGGATACTAATATTGTAATTTGGTAAAATTATCATAGATTTTGATTTTTGTAACTTCTCTTAACCGAAAAGGGTAACCCCTCATTTGATTTGAGACATGAGAAATAGATTTCAAATAGCTAAAGAATATAGTGATGATTTCTCATGATTTATTGTTTTTTGACAAAGGATAATAGCATGTGTTCTCTTGTGAAATCACAATATCAAGTCTTGGTTGTATTGTAAAATAGAGGCATTTTGTGGTTTCATATGGTTCCAAAGGGTATTGATTACATGTTATGAACATGACGAACAAAACTTCAGAGCTACCTGTGGTACTTTTCACCATAAACACACATCAACATTACAATCTCAGTGGGATGTTTTTAATATACATGGATAAAAATGTACAATATTCATCTTTACCCATATATATATATGTATATATTAATGTAATATAGAGTCATTGGTTGATTTCCTATAAAAAAATTAATTTATGATTATATATACATCGGGGAAGGGATTCATGAGGGCAAATTCCCTTAGTAGAAACAATTGTGTCAATCTGAATAAGGATGCATCTAAGTATTTTATATTGATATAAGTATCCTTTGTGGATAAATGTGAGGTTATTAATCACATATTAGGGGTGGTATCCCCTCCACATTATTATCTTTATAGAGAGTCATAGTAGTAAGAAATCAATAATTAACAGGTTTGTTATTGGGTCTTATCAAGTGTTACACATGGTTGAATTTACATACGTGGGGAGCATGTCATCTTCTTCTATGGTTGAAAATTGGTTCTAATCATTCTGCTTCTAGAGGTTTTTTTAGAAGACAATGAATAAACCATAGATTTATATCTAGATATTATTAATATTTACCAAAAAATTAGGTGTTATTTATTGTAGATATGAAAAAATAGGAATATTGTTGAGTTTATTTTGGGATTCCATGCCTATCATCAAGTCTGGCTAGAGAAAAAAACATATAGAGAATACCTATCAATTTTATTCGATAGGGTTATATGGTGGATGGAATATAAATTTATTTCATGATTGGTTTTGTATCATTGTACACGGGTTATAATAATATCTTGGGGTATATCCAAAAGATGAACAAGTTAGACACATCATTCATATTTAGGGAAAGAGAAATGTTGAGAACATAAAAAGCTTGTATATAGAGGATATCAGCTAATTTCATTAACATCCTTCGATGGTTGTTACTAATTTAGCTTCTTGGATCACATTTTGGTTGTATATGGGATTGAAGGATTCATGTGATACTCGATTAAAATTTAGTATAAAATTTTACCCTCTAAAAAATTCCCCAACCGAGTGAACAATTCAGGTTCATAAATATATCTAGATGGGTTATGAACTATATTTCATCCATGATGAAGGGTATCACATACCCTTAGATAAATTCAGGTATAATTATAGGCAACACAACACTATTTTATTGACACCTTTTGATTCCTAATAGGGGAGACTCTACATCTAACCATTTTATTAGATAAAGGCTGCACAAAAATATTTAATGGGGTTGGAATCCATTTGATTGATGAATGGGAAGGTAGATTCCATCCATGTAAAAATAATGATATCATAGAGCCATAAAAATTCTAATGTGGGATAATTATATAGGTCTTGTAATTTTATAATAGATGTCATTTGTCCTTGATGTCCACACCACTTTATTTTTTTTGGGTTGATTAATTTGAGGAAGCATAATTATCCAAATTCTCACTAGTTGTTTAAAGATACTATTCAGGGTGGGTGAAGATTATTACAACATAAAATTTCACCCATTGTGGTTCTTTAACACAATGACTTTAATACCTTTCATCTAATGGGGTATTCACCAAACACATCACTCACCATTTAGTAGGGTGACTTATTCATCAAGAAAAATGATACCATATCAGATTACCTAAAAATGATTAAGGAACATAAGATGGAGATACATTGAAGTTATATTAAACTATAAATGTCTGTTTTGTTGTAGAATGGTATCATTTGTGAGTGATCAGGAAATGTTTGTGTTAGATATGTTATCTGTGCCATATCCTTTATGAGTGAGATGTGTTTTAAGACCGAAAAGTGTTGAAACTATAGTATTTATAGTATTAACCAATAAACTATTTTAAATAATTTTTTACATATGATTGATTGATTCATTTTAAATGAAATAGAATCAATTATACCAATTGTAATTCCCCTACCCCAGTTACCAAGAATCTGTGCATTATTTTAATACATTATCATGATTACAATGAATCAAGTCCCGAAGGACCGATCATTTTAGTAGTCATGGAAAAATAGATCACATACATGAATGTTAAATTTTCACTTTATGACGTACAAAACAACATAAATAATCTTTATGAATGCCATTACTCCATTGGCATCACCCTACATATCAATCACATTACACTTCTTGTAATCCTGGGAAAAATAAAACCTAGAAAGGGGTGAGCTGAAATCCTCAGTAAGCGTAAGCCATATAGCAGAAACATTCAAAAATAAGCATAAACATTTAAGGCAATGTATAAAACTAAAACAAAAGCCTTTTAAACATGAACTTCAGCATAATATGGCAGAAATAAAATGAAATAATGACATTTACTTATTCATATGGATATTATACTAATCGAATAATCACATGAAATATCACTAACCACATTCATAATGATGGAATGCATGATGCCGAACTTTAATTCTTGTGTCGAGGCCTCGTGCCAAGACCTAAGGGATAAATGTAACCAGAACCCAACCCGGAGAGCCTCTGTAACCAGACTCCATCTCGGAGTGCCTCTAATAACCGGACACCAACATGGAGTTCCTCTAATTACAGGACACCAACCCAGAGTGCCTCTAATAACCGGACACCAACCCGGAGGGCTTACTTTTATCGGTCCCCAACCCAGAACATACTAGTCCAACACATTCATCTTAAGATGTGGATGAAATATAACATAAACATTTGTATTAAAACTATCATACAAAATTTAAAAACATTAATCATAATCCATTAATGGCATAAAATTAACTCATCCATAGTCAAAAATATCACAAAACCATAAATACAATAAGGATGATTTTTATCATAATAAATCAACTTGAAACAAATTTAAAATTTATCAAATAATGTGGACATAGTTGAAATCAATACTATTTGGGAGAAATATCTCTTTTATTAATCATTTAAAAGTCATATAATTATAGAGAAAACCATTATTTTGATAATATCTTTATAAGCATGTGAAGGAAGCTTCAGAGGTGTAATAACAGTGAAGAATAACACCACCAGTCGTATAAGTTAAAAAAACATTCCTACCTTAATTTTGTCAAAAATGTTAAAAAGTAACTTGTTACGAAAACGTTTTGAAGATTTCTATAAAAACAAATAAAGTCAAATAAGGGTATAAAAGACTTTAACCCATTGTATATAAAGTTGTAAAAATGTTTTGAAAGAAATTTTTAAGAAACATGGAAGTGGATTATAAAGAGATCCCAGTAGATTATTAAGTATAAACAACCTCGGATAATGAAGAGATTACGAAATAAACCCTTACCATTTTGGTAACATACGAAACATACAACCCATTAAAGAGGTATCATACAATGAATATGTAAATTAAATTAAATTAAAGTTCATTACACAATGAATATAATTATGGGCAGTACATACACAACACAAAAGGTAATGGCGGCAATATGGCATGAATCTCACAGGAATAAGGAATAAGATGAAAACCCCTTACCTTGCACTTTCCTTTAGTCGAGGGTATGTTAAACCTCTGGTACAAATATTGTAGTATGTTATTAAATTATACCATAACAATATTAATATTTATGATATCATACATGATTCATTTATGACTTTATATTACCCATTTAATAATAATTTCCAAGTTTAGTTAACATTTCGGGTAATAATCACTTTCTTTATCGTACGTGTTTTAACATGTCACTCTTGGTTGTATCACTTAGATAATGACATAAATATTTACTGAATATAAAACATGATAAATATATCATATATTTTTAGAATATAAATATGTATAATAGACATATATATGAAATGGAAAACACCGTTTATGGAGATGGTAGTCCATACGTACGCATAAACGTTGTTTCTGTTTTCATATAGTCTTGAACGGAAGTAAGGGAATAAGATATATTTAAGTACATACGTCCTTATATATATATATATCCAGTAGCAATATTATGTCATATATTACATACTTATTAGTAATATATATTTTTATAATCGTCGATGAATGGTGAACTTGGAAATGAATCTCATCGCGTCATGTAGACGGTAATCTGAACGTACGCACGAGCGAAAATATCATTCTTTTGATATTAAAATAATATATAATTGGATGGTATATCATATATACAAAATAATTATCATGTTATATTTATTATTTACATGAATTAAAAATCATTATTATATTCATCCATATAATAATATATTGAATAACAATTACACCACGACGTGGAGACGGTAAGCTGTACGTACGTGCTTATGTTAACATGTAATTCAAAGGACAGATAGAATACTGAATATGGTTGTACCATATTTATAATAATATTAAATTATATAGGAGATACTAGATTCATTATTTTATAATGTTAATAACAAAGAAGGAAGAAGTGGAAGAAGAAAGGAACTTGAAAACGGGTGGTGAAATCATTACCTCTTCTTCGGGTTCTTCCTTTTGATTTGATCAAAATGGATCTTTAGGATGGCTTTCGGACAATAAGAAGGCCTCTAGGATGAATTTAGGGATGTTTAGAGAGTATTTGGGAAGATTTTGGCCAAACCAAAAGGCTTTGAAGGTGTGAATTAATGAAAAGGGTGAGTGTCCTTTTATAAGAGGGGTGAGGGGAACCTTTGGAAAAGCTAGAAATATTATTTTATAATAAATTAATATTAGTTTTATAATGGCTCCAAAGTGTCTTATTTAAAAGTTAAGGTGGTTATGGGTCGAAAACTACTCAACCAATAGAATTTTGACAGGTTTGGGTCATTATATTAACCTTATCTTTTAGTTTTAACACTTAGTTAATTAGTTTGACACTTATCATGTCACTTTGTATTTTTATATTATATAGTTAATAAACATACAATATACATCCAATCGACCCCCAAGTGGTCCATTAATGATAAAAATATCATGATACAAGTCTCTTGGCCGAAACATAGATTTTTAGGAATTTAATATCAATAAATAATATAATATTTGTTTTAAATAAACTTTTATGTGAATTTTGACAGAATTCAATAATTTACTTTTCTAAAAATCATAAGATAATTATTACTTCGAAGAAAGTTAATTATATCAATCCTAATATGTCATATTCTCCTATAAAATTTGTTTAATTAATTAAAAGTATCAAATTGTATTTATTTGGTTATTTATAATATCAAATATTTTAATTCTTCACTATTATAGTAATTACTGAATCATCATTATGTCATAAATAAATTACATTATATAATGTATAAAAATTATAAATAAAATACCATCATGTAGGAAATCTTTTTGGATTTCTAATGAGTATTCATAGTCGAAAAATCCAACATATATATCCCTATGTAAAAATTGCCTTTCTAAAAGATATATGCTTATGTCATTTATTTATTTATTTTAACTTAATTAATATAAAGTGTCATTATCACTTACAAGTGGCTCCATGTGGTTCAAAAATCGACCCAAAGATGCCCATGGTCGGACATATATCAAAAAATAATGTTATGACACGTTTTAGGTTAATTTAATATTATTATAATATTATTGTTTAACCCTTATTTACAAGATTTACCCTTTAACCACGGTATATAAAATATTTACCAAAATAATTATTCAAAATGTCTAAAAATAAAAGGTACCTATTTACACAATTTGAACATCCGGATTCCAAATATGGAATAAATCTTTCCAAATTGAAAACACAGAAGTGGCAGAAATTAATTTAAAATTAATTCACGTTGTCAAAACAAAAAGCATGTTTTTAAGTTATAATAACTATCAAAAGATTGATACTTGTTTATGTCCGGTTTAATTGTGAAATTATTTTCAATGACTAAAATTGTATTAAATGGTAAAAATATATTGTAAATATACTTTAAAACCACTCAAATTCATAATTTATCTCAAATAATTATTTTGATTAAAAAAGTTGTTTGTAATTAAAATTTAGTAATTTTCACTATTCATCAAAATATAAATGTTATCCAAAAAGTACCAAAATTTGACCTTAGGCTAAATTAAATATTCCGAATCCAAAAATGAATACCATTTTGAGATATAAAATTTCTAAAATTTTAAAAAGTATGTATTACTATTCATAACGGCTACATTGATTGGTCGTGGTGTGTGTTAGAACTCGAAGTCGTGTATAACACATGCTACTGTATTATTCAAAGAGAAGCATACCGTAGAAGCTCGAGGTGTTACATTCTCCCCTCCTTCAACAAATTGCGTCCTCGCAATTTGATATTGACCATTGAAAATAAAGGTTGAAAATAAAAAATATCTTTTTGAAAAAAAAAATACATCCGAAATTTGGTTAATAAAATTTTAGTCTTAACAAGATGAAAAGAGAAATGAAAGGGTCACCACAAAATAATTATCTCAATTAAGAGGGCATTGGTGGAAATTATATATATATAACTGGAGAAAAAACATAAATATTTATAGGTAGTGATTGAGGTAATCAATCACAAACAAGTTTAAAATTGAGGTCCTTAAATTCATCAATCTATGATGATTTAAAATACCATCAGTTCAAAAAAACATAAGGTATTAGGATAAAACATTTTTGATGTATCAAAATATCTTAGTTGAAATCCCACATCAGAAAATTTATTAATGAGGCCTCTATTTAAAATAAAGAGTGGAAAGTATGAAGATTACCGAAAATAACACATACTAGGGTTCCATGTAAGAAAATATGAATATGGAAGAGAAATCTAACCATCAATTATTTGATGGAGAGTGGCAGAGAACATGGCTATGAAAAGGACATCAATCCCAAAGCCATAAATTAGTGATGATCTAAGGTACCATCTAGGAAAAAAAATTTGTTCTCAGTTCCTTTTCTTAATTTTGAGTAATTTATTTATGAGATTGGGTAAGATCGCAAGGAGATATTCTTACTTTATAATTAGAGTTTTATCCATTAATAAATTTCTACCACAAACTCATCTTTCACCCCAAAACATAATACAACTCAAAAATACTCTATTTATCCTAATCGTATATGGTTCCAAATATTATGAATTTATATTTCACATATCAGACCCTTTATGTAATGAAACTACATTATACCATCCAGGAACTTCATGTAGCACAATGGTAGGTGATAAATACCAATTGCACTATGGTTGTGGGTTCGATTCCCGCAGCTTTGTCCGACACGACGGGTCATCACATGTTCTGCGTGTTGTCATTTTATAAAAATCCAAAAAACTAACCTTTCAAACATAATCCATTCCAACCATTAGACTTATCCAAAATAATATTATCCAAACTCACAGACCAAAATTTACAATGAAGTTAAACATAATGAGGATCCTTTTTTACAGGTAATAACATATGAAGGACTTCCTCATATATTCTTTTAAAACACCACAACATCCTAAATTACCAAAATCACTACCTCAATATTAGGACCATATAAAGGTATATTTTTCATTCAACCATTTAATTTCAAAAATAAATTAACTCCCTATAGAGTAACTTTTCTTAGTACCATAAAATCTCAAATCCTTAATCAAATAGTACTACAGTACAATCCTTATTTATTTCCAGAACATCATTGATACAACACTTAAATGAAATAATTATAAAATAACAACATAAGAACACTAGTCATTTCTGTTCATCTATGGTAGTATCATAACATGATTATTATCCAATAGCATCATTTGAGGCATATTATGATGACTGGGACATTGGTTCGTGTAGTGTCCAAACTCCTTGAAAATGAAGAATTGTACATTTGAAACCATTTTCTTACCCTTTTAGTCACGTAATTTGTGCTCTTTTTCTCCACACTTATAACAAACTCCCATTCTTTTCAGGAAATTTCCAGGGTATTTCTTCCCACAGTTATCTCATATGGGAGAATTCTTATTTTCCTTCTTTCATTTATCCATATTTCTCTCTTCAATCCTTTTCTTCTCTTGTTTCCCTTCAAAGCCATATGACTCCGAGAATTATATACTCATCTTATCAACACATGATACTATTTCTTCATATGATGATAATACGTGGGAAAATATTTCACTTCTAAATTCTGGATTATGACCACGAAAGATATGATCCATCTTACTCTTTGGATCATACGTAATTATGGGAGTTCACATTCCTTCTAATGGGCGCCATTTCTACACAATAGCATAAACTAGATTAGTTTATCAATTTCATTGAATAATTACCAAACTTGTAAAATACCTAACACAAATTAAACAGTTTATGGATATAATCTATAATCAAAAAAATATTTTCTTTGAGTATGTATATACTCAAAAGTCCTTTATAATGGTTTGTAAAGAAAATGAGAATTATCCTTAGCATATCCCCTGGGAGTGTCATAACCAAGAGTTCAGCAAGTCCCATTGTCGTGCACCAGTTCCCGTTCGAGTCTAGCTCAAAGTGGTGTTTTCGTGTTTTACCCCTAGGTACATCTGTGCCAGAGCCACATCTACCTGCTTGTATCCAGACAGGGATGTATTTTCGGAAAACTCACAAATCTCTACAATACCAAAATTCTAGGAAGTTCTTCTATACTAATCCTAAATGTCTCTCTTAGGTCTATGTGCTCTAATCAGAGTTTATCTAAATCTAGTTTCCATAGTTATTACTAAACTTCCATTGATACCAACTGTAACGCCCCGACCCCAGTTACCCAGAATCTGAGCATTATTTTAATACATTAGCATGATTACAAGGAATCATGTCTCGAAGGACCGATCCATTTAGCAGTCTTGGAAAAATAGATCACATACATGAATGTTACATTTGGACATTATGACGTACCAAACAACATAAATAATCTTTATTAAATAAATTACTCCCTTGGCTTATCCCTGCATATCAATCAAATTACACTTCTTGGAATCCAGGGAAAAATAAAACATAGAAAGGAGTGAGCTAAAATTCTCAGTAAGGGTAAGAAATACAGAGGAAACTTTCAAAAATAAGAATAAAAATTTAATGAAATTTATTAAACTAAAACAAAAGCCTTTTAAACTTGAACTTCAGCATAATATGGAAAAAATAAAATGAAATAATTCCATTTACTTATTCACATGGATATTCTACTAATCGAATTATCACATGAAATATCAATAACCACTTTCATATTGATGGAAATCATGATTCCAAACTTTAATTCTTGTGTCGAGGCCTCGTGCCAAGACCTGAGGGATAACTGTAACCGGAACCCATCCCGGAGAGCCTCTATAACCGAACTCCATCCCGGTGTGCCTCAAATAACCGGACACCAACCCGGAGTGCCTCTAATAACCAGACACAAACCCGGAGTTCCTCTAATAACTGGACACCAACCCAGAGGGCTTACTTTTACCGGTCCCCAACCTGGAACATACTATTCCAACACATTCAACATAAAAAGAGGATGAAATATAACATAACCATTCATATTAAAACTAACATACAAAATGTAAAAAATTTAATTATAAAACATTAATGGCATAAAAATAACTCATCCATAGTAAAAAATATCACAAAACTTTAAATACAATGTTGATGATTTGTATCATAATAAATCAACTTGAAACAAGTATAAACTTTATCAAAGAATGTTGACATTGATGAAATCAATACTATTTGGGAGAAATATTTATTTTTTTAAATCATTTAAAAGTCGCACAATTATAGAGAAAACCTTTATTTTGAAAATATCTTTATATGCTTGTAAAGGAAGCTTCAGAGGATTAATAACATCGAATAATAACCACACTCGCCGTGTAAGTTAAAAAACATTCTTACCTTAATTTTGTCAAAAATGATAAAAAGTAACTTTTTCAAAAACGTTGGAAATATTCCATTAAAAACATATAAAGTAAAATAAGGGTATAAATGACTTGAACCCATTGCATATTAAATAGTAAAATTGTTTTTAAATTCATTTTTAAGAAACATGGATGTGGATGATAAAGAGATCCCAGTAGATTATTACGTATAAACAACCTCGGATAATGAAGAGATTGCGAAATAAACGCTTACCAATTTGGTAACTTACGAAACATATAACCCATGAAAGTGGTATCATACAATGAATATGTAAATACACATAAAATAAATTGTATTACACAAATAATATAATTATGGGCAGTATATACACCACACAAAAGGTAATGGTGGCAATATGGCATGAATCTCACCGGAATAATGAGTGAGATGAAAACATCTTACCTTGCACTTTCCATTATTCGAGGGTACGTTTAACCTCTTGTACAAAGATCATAGTATGTTATTAAATTATACCAAAACCATATTAATATTTATGATATCAAACATGATTCATTTATGACATTATATTACCCATTTAATAATAATTTCCAAGTTAAGATAACATTTCGGGTAATAATCACTTTCTTTATCGTACATGTTTTAACTTGTCACTCTTGGTTGTATCACTTATATCATGATTTAAATATTTTGAGAATATAAAACATTATAAATATATCATATATATTTAGAATATAAATATGTATAATTGACATATATACGAAATGGAAAACACTGTTTATGGAGATGGTAGTTGGTACGTACACATAAATGTTGTTTCTGTTTTCATATAGTATTGAACGAAAGTAAGTGAATAATATATATGTAAGTACATATATCCATATATATATATATATATATATATATATCTAGTAGCATTATTATGTCATATATTACATACTTATTAGTAATATATTTTTTATATTCGTCGATGAATGGTGAACTTTGAAATGAATCTCATCGCGTCGTGGAGACGGTAATCAGTAAGTACGCACGAGCGAAAATATCATTCTTTTGATATTAAAATAATATGTAATTGGATGTTATATCATATATACAGAATAATTATCATGTTATATTTATTATTTACATGAATTAAAAATCATTATTATATCCATCCAAATAATAATATATTGAATAACAATTACACCACGACGTGGAGACGGTAAGCCGTACGTACGTATGTATTGTGAAATGTCATTCAAAGGATGGATAGAATACTGAATAGGGTTGTTCCATATTTATAATAATATTACAGTATATAGGAGATACTGGATTCATTATTTTAGAATGGTAATAACAAAGAAGGATGAAGTGGAAGAAGAAAGGAACTTGAAAACGGGTGGTGAAATCATTATCACTTCTTCGGGTTCTTCCTTTTGATTTGATCAAAAGGGCTCTTTAGGATTGCTTTCTGACTAAAGTAAGGCCTCTATAATGAAGTTAGGGACTTTCAGAGAGTAGTTGGTAAGAGGTTGGCCAAACCAAAAGGCTCTGAAGGTGTGAATTAATGAGAAGGGTGAGTGTCCTTTTATAAGAAGGGTGAGGGGCACCTTTGTAAAATCTAGAAATATTATTTTATAATAAATTCATATTCGGTTTATAATAGCTCCAAAGTGGATTATTTAAAGTTTAAGGTGGGGATGGGTCGAAAACTACTCATGAAAATGAATTTAGACAGTTTTGATTCATTATATTAACCTTATCATTTAGTTTTAACACTTAGTTTATTAGTTTGACACTTACCATGTCACTTTATATTTTTATATTATATAGTTAATAAACATACAATATACATCCAAGAGACCCCCAAGTGGTCCATCAATTATAAAAATATCATGATATAATTCAATTGTAAGATCCTTAGATTTTTAGGAATTTAATATCAATTAATAATATAATATTTGTTTTTAAAACTCTTTTATGTCAATTTTGACAGTATTCAATAATTGACTTTTGTAAAAATCATAACAGAATGATTACTTCGAAAAAAGATCATTAAATCAATCCTAATATGACATATAATACTATAAAATTAGTTTAATTCATTAAAAGACTTAAATTATATTTATTTGGGTATTTATAATATCAATTATTTTAATTCATCACTATTATGGTAATTATTGCACCATCATTGTGTCATAAATAAATTACATTATATAATGTCTAAAAATTATAAATAAAATACCATTATGTAGATAATCTAATTATATTTTTAATGAATATTCATAGTCTAAAATCCAACATATATATCCCTATGTAAAAATTTTTTTCTCAATGATATATGCTTATGTCATTTTTGTATTTATTTTAGCTTAATTAATATAGTGTCATTATCACTTACAAGTGGATCCATGGGGTCCAAAAATCGACCCAAAGATGCCCATGGTCAGAAATGTATCAACCAATAAGGTTAGGACATGTTTTAGGGTAATTAATATTATTATAATATTTTTGATTAACCCTTATTTACCAGATTTACCTTTTAACAATGGTAAGTAAAATATTTACCGAAGTAATTATTCAAAATGTCTAAAAATAAAAGGTAACTATTTACACAATTTGAACATCCTGATTTCTAAAATGGAATCCATTTTTCCAAATTCAAAACACAGAAGTCGAAGAAATTAATTTAAAATTAATTCATATTGTCAAAACGAAAAACGTGTTTTTAAGATATAATAACTATCAAAGGATTGATACTTGTTTATGTTCGGTTTAATTGTGAAATTATTTCCAATGACCAAAATTGTATTAAATGGTAAAAATATATTCTAAATATACTTTAAAACCACTCAAATTCATAATTTATCTCTAATAATTATATTGATTAAAAAAGTTGTTTTTAATTAAAATTTAGTAATTTTCACTATTCATCAATATATTAAATTTATCCGAAAAGTACCAAAATTTCACCTTAGGCTAAATTAGATACTCCGAATCCAAAAATGAAGACCATTTTGAGATATAAAATTTCTAAAATTTTAAAAAGTATGTATTTCTATTCATAACAGCTACTTTGATTGGTCGTGGTGTGTGTTAGAAATCGAAGTTGCATACAACACACGCTACTGTATTATTCAAAGAGAAGCGTACTGTGGAATCTTGGGGTGTTACACCAATAAATATTATATTTAAAACCATATAATAATTTTATGTTTTTCAGGTGTGATCTTGAGAAGTTTATTTTTTCTATAAAATATGTCTTTTCATGGGGAAATTAACTTTGTGAATTCATATAAATTATGGTGAATACATAGATGTTGTATAAATGTGTTCACATTTTAGGCCTTGGATTGGTCCATCAAAATTTCAATTATTTTATTCATTAAATTAGTTTATTAACATATTTTTTATATCATGAAAACCTAATTTTCTATATATATAAAAACTTAATTGTCTTGTTAATAGTTATTAACTATATAACCGTAATATATATAGTGTAGGAAAATGAGATTATAATAGGGAAATGAGATCTAGATCTAATGAACAAAATCTTCAAATGGAATCTCAAATGGTACATGATCTAGATGTCATAATCATCGATGAGTGATTCTATATCAATGTGGTCTCTTTTCATTGGTGTTTTCTCATTTATTTTGATATTTATTTCCATTCAAGATAAATTATTTTCATTTTAATTTTTTTTATTATTATACATCCCTATAACATTTAATTATTTAAAAATTAGCTATATTTAGGGTTATTAAATTATTATTCATTGTTGGTGAAATCACACACAATTAATGGTGGAATAATGATCTCACTAAGAAATATTTCTACATTACATTATATTCAAAAAATTAATTTCCCCAATATCATTTTAGATTAAAATTGATAAGATGATATGGATAGTGTTATGATTAAATTTTTCTTGATCTATGAATGACCTGAACCAAATCATAGGAATGCCTTATTTGAGTAGAGAATTTGATATTGGGCTATATGGGATATTCAATGGAAATCAAAAGACACATTAGTAGCCATAGAAGTGTGGGATTCATTATGTAATTCAGGTATATTTCTATTTATATAATGTTTTATGGGCTACGATGAAGGACAATATTGACCCCTTGAGGTTCAACGATGATTACTGAGGCCTTTGGAAGTTATATGGTTTTGAAAAAGTTGATATTTCATCAAGCAGTGTAATTATGAGTGGTATGAAATTTATAGACTAAATATGTGATAACGAAACATATAATTCTAAACAACACTACATTTTACATTGTGGGCTAAATGGTAGGGATTTTTACAATGTTAAATATAACACAACATGTAGTTTAGTGGTATGAATAATTTTATCATGGGAGGATAGGCACAGTGTGTATGAGGAGTGGACTCTAGTGTGACTATTCTCAAATAAAAAAAATGTGTTTCATTAAAACATTGTATTAATATTATGCCATAAACAACTCAAAAAGAATCATTACAGTCTATGTACCCTAGCTAGTCCTTCATATCATGGTCACTATCCCACATGTTGTATAATTCTCAACTCCATGTGTCATATATAACGTGGTACAAACCATTATTGGATTAAACAGTTACACATATTTTGAATCACACTAACTAAAATGAATATTGACCCTCCAACAGAATTTATAGATACAATTACATGTCAAGACTTATATCCGGGTTATATACATCCTTGTTCCCCCATAGTACTGGTAGTTTTTATATTATATACATATATACATTCATTTCATCTTTCCTATGACTCGGGTTTCGAATCATGAGTAAACCATTATGACCATTTTCCAAAATAATATGATGGTACATTCCACTTTATCATTAGAGGTTTTTTGTGAGGTGATTAAATCTTTTTGGTTTCATTATGTCTAAAGGGTTGATGACGTGGATTGGGCATGAAGATATGATAAGAAAAAGGGATCAATCCCCATATTTTATTTGTGTAATTTGGTAATTACCCATATTCATGGGGATAAGGTCACAAGATTATGAATAATGTTATTCATCCATTTGACTCAACTTGTTTTGGGTCCAAAAAAATAATTGTTACAGTTAAAAACCCACTAAATTATGTGAGTTCTAGGTCCTTTATACATGTATTATGGTACTCCCTCTTCTGACATGCTCAACATGATGATTCATAGAATCTTTAGTAGGTTGGTTACTACCATAACCAATAATTACCTTGGTTAGAATCTTGTCCCCGATTATATTTTTTTATATATGATGTGGGTTATATGGATGGGTAATTCTGATTTCTTGTTTCTAATCTAGGGACAATGGATCCGTATGAGGGATATATAGAGTGAGAATCTCCTTTACAACTATATAGTAATAAATATATATTTATTTAGATTTATTATATCTATTTTTTCTTTTAAAATCAATAGAATTCTTACTATTACTTTTTTTATTTTTAGGGAATCCTTTTTTATATGTATATATCACCCTATCATACATGTTTTTCTTATAAGATTACTCTTTTTTTTTTGATGATATAATGGTTGGTGGAGATCATATTAGTCATGTTTTCAGTGGAGAGTGATTTCATTGGTTCTAAGCCCCATGTTGTGATTATGTTTTATTTGTTTTCAATATATCATTATATAAAAATGAAGATGGATGGATATCGTAATGATCATTATTGTAAAAAAAATTAAACTCATGTTTTCAAATGAATTTTACTCGCATTATCCTCCATAAATGAGGAGAATCTATTTTAATGAAAATGTTCTGATCTGACATTCCATTGGTCTGGAATGGGTGATGATTGTGGTTAGGAATAGATAATAATTGGATTCACATTGTGTCTTGAATTAAAAGATCAATCTCATTAAGAATGCATCTTGAAGGAAGTAAATGGACCTTATATTCACTCTATATTTGATATAAGGAATATGATAGTTTTTATGATTAATTGGAGTTTGTAATACTATGATTAATTAAATGTAATTATTATTTTTCTTTGTATTTTACATAAACCATATGTTGAATTGGTAAGTTCTGATTCATGATTGATAGATGAAATGGGAAACATAGGAGTTCTTAGTCATACACAGATTTATTGTATCTGGGTGGAAGAGAAGAATGTGATGATGTTGATTAAAATGGAATCATAATTGAGACAATCATACTCATACACAGTTAAATCCGATCATCCATCGTATGCATAAGAATACATTCATACCCATGATGTTAATATTCGATATCAAGATGAAAATGATCACACCCTATTCATTCTTATTGTAGAGACCCGAAGCTTGACGTACATAGATATTACATTAATTTTGCGGAAATACTTAATACATAACAAAATCAGACACACAAGGACTGTAATAGTTTAGTCTCTTTGGAAACATGGAATGTAATCATTTAATCGTGGTGAAAGATCTTCAACATCTCCAATAAAGATCTTCCACCTTTTGTTTCCTTACATAAAACCTTTATTTTAATCAAGGGGAAAAATAAAACATAAAAAGGGTGATCTCAAATTTTCAGTAAGTTTAAGAATGGATAAAATAAAACATACCATATACATTTGAACATAAACACATGAACATCATTTTTAAACATCAAAATCTTGAGCAACGACATAAAACATGGATGTTCATAAGGAATAGATCATAATGGAACATAAATCATGATAAAATAGCATTGGAATAAAACTTGTAATTGTGGCATCCATTAATCACATGTAATGATTTCTATAATATCCAAGATATTGCTGCCAAAACCATCTTAGTGGACAAAGTCCCTTTCTGAATCAAGTTCACTCCTCGTTCCAGTCCTGTAATACTAAACCAGATTAACTTATCGTTCCATCCATGTCTATATCATGAGATTTAAATCTTTACCCAATGCATTTGTGGGAGATATAGGTCCCACCCATCTCATAATGAAATAATTCTTACTTGTGCCACAAAATAAACATACATCATTCATAAAAACCCAATAAATAAAATGGGTTTCATAAACATCATCCCATCATCACAAAAACCATATAAAAGAAATTGTTATCATTTCATAATAATAAAAGTCAAACCATTTAAATCATAGAGACATTATATTTGAAACATACACATATGAAATAATGTCATGTTAGATGAAAAATGGTTTTGATAAAACACTTGAAATGAATTCTTTAGGAAAATATCTTTTTTTCTTCAAAATCATTTTCTTTTCACAAAATTTCGTGTAATTTTAAAAGATATGGATTCTGTGGAAAATAGTCACTAAATATTTTGGAGGAAGCATTATGAAAATAAGGCATTATAAAATAGTAAAAATCCTTTCCTGCCGTATATGTTAAAAATAACATTCTTCTAGTACTTTTTTCAAAAAAGTCAAAAAGTACCTCGTATCTTAATCAAAAGAAAGATTCCTTACATACCATGTAGTAAAATATAAAATGGGTAAAATCTAAATTAAGCATACATAAAAACAATTTTAGAAAACATGGACTTGGATGATAACCATAACCCTAGTAAATACTGACATATAAGCAATCTCGGAAAAAAATGAGATTTGCATATTTATCCCTTACCTTAGGTCTGATGTGCATCGTACGTATCCGAACCTCCAGTATAATGATTTAAATAATGTCATTGACTTATTAAAGAATCATATTCATTGTTATGATATCATATACGATTCACTTATGACTTTATATTACCCATTCTTTTGTAATTTCCATGTTAAAGAGAGTTTTGGGTAAAATCGTTTCATTTGTCGTCCGTGTTTTGACTTGTAATTATTCATATGATTACTTAAATCGTGATTAAATAATTCCCGAATATAAAACATGATTTATATATAATATATATTCAGAATATACATATATATTCTAGATCGATAAATGTAATGAAATACACCGTTGATGGAGACGGTAGGCCATACGTACGCATGAACGCTGTTTTCGTTTCCTTATTGAATTTAATGGAATTAAGTGGATGAAATACATATATACATATATATATATATACATAAATCTAGTATCATTATTATTTCATATATTTCAGGATTACTTATTATATATACTTTATAATCATTCATGAATGGTTAATCATTGAGAATGAATCTCATCGTGTCGTGGAGACGGTTATCCGTACATACGCACGAGCGATGATATCGTTCCAATAATTATCGAATTGTATTGTATTGGATGATTCAATATATCAGAATATGTATGATGTTATAATAACAAAATATAGTTATTCTTTACACCATTATACCCATCCAAGTAAAGTGGTGTTGGAAAAACAGATTACACCACGGCGTGGAGACGGTATTCCGTACGTACGCATACATGGTGATTTTGTTTTCCGTAGGATGGATAGATGGTGAAATAGATTTGTTTCATAATTATAATAACATATCTGTATATGAGTGATACTGATGTTATTACTTCATAATGAAACAACTAAAGAAGAAGAAGAAGTGGAAGAAGAAATAAAGTTGAAAGAATCAGTAACAGACATTACATCTTCTTTGAAGCGCCTCTTTGAGAACTCCTCTTAGGGAACTAATATTGGTCTTTGAAGAACACCAGAACTTCTAGGATGTTTCTAGGGAAGTGGATAAGAGAATTTTTAATGGTTGGCCGAGCTTCAAGGCTCAAAATGGTGTGAGGAAGAGAGGTAGGAGGTTCCCTTTTATAAGAGAGAAGAGGGGCACCTTAGGGAAAAAAATATTATTTTATTATAAAGTCATATACCAGTTTTAATAGCTCCAAATTGAGTTATTTATTAGCTAAGGTGGGATGGGTCGAAATCATCTCATAAAATCGAATTTCGACATGTTTAGGTTTCTATTTTAACCTTATCATTTAGATATAACTTTAAGTTAAATAATTTTTTCTTTTACCGTGTCTTCTTGTTTTCTTATACTATAAAGTTAATAAACATACTATAACAAGCCAAACGAACCCCATGATGTTTATAATTTATATATATAACCTTATCTATGTCATTTGGATGAACCTTAGATTTTTAGGAATACAATTACAATTAATAATATAATATTTGTTTTAAAAACTATTTGATGTATATTTTGACACTGTTTGGTAATTTATTTTTGTGAAAATCGTAACAGAATTTTTAGTTCGAACAAAGTTAACTATATCAATACAAACATCTCATATTAACCTATAAAATTAGTGTAATTCATAAAATGTCTCAAATTACATTTATTTGTGTATTTATAACATCAATTATGTCAATATTACATTAATAAGATAATTACTGCATCATCAATTTGTCATAAATAAATTAAATTATTTAAGGTCTAAAAATTAAAAATAAAATACCATTATGTAGGAAGTCGTTTTATAATTCTAATGAATATTTATAGTCTATTTTATATTATTTATAACCCTATATTAAAAATTATTTAGTTATTAAACATTGATTTTAACTATTTTAACCCTTATTTAAATAAATTAATAATAAATTTCCTAATCTAATCCAAGTGGGACTAAATGGTCATATTCTATTCCTAAGGTTATTTTCGGTCGAATTACTCGTATCCAATAGGATTAGGACATTTGTTAGGGTAATAATAATATCATTTTTACTCTTAATTACACTATTTACTTTTAACCGTGGTAAAAAAAGTAAATAGTTACTATTCACCGAAAATTATTTTTATCTCATTGAACCAAATTTTAGTCCTTGATATTAACTGTGTCTCTCAAATTTTTGAAATTCCACTCACAGAAGCGGTAAAATTATTTTTTATGTGAATTTGTAAATTTATCTAGGTGGTGGGTAAAAGACGGTGAAAAGTTCAATAAAATTTTTATATATCTAAAATTATTATAAAATTACTCCAATGAATTACATTGAACATATATAGGAATTATGTATCAATTTTGATATAGAATTTATTCAAATAATATAAATAATTATTTAAATAAAAAGTCGGGTTTTGAATAGTAACCTAGTGTTTTCACTATTCATCAAAAATTGAATGTTTTCAGAAAAATACCAAAAATTTACCCTAGGCTAATTTCGATACTCCAAATCCAAAAATGAAGTCCATTTCGAATGATAAAATTTATAAAATTTTAAAAAGTAGCTATTACTATTCATAACAGCTAGTTTATATAACATATCGTTGTTTAGCAAAACTTGGTATTGCGTACAACACACGCTATCGTGGAAGGTCGTGATTGCGTGTAATGCAAGCCATGTCAGGGATGCATGTTGTGAAATCTCCTTTTTGTGTATCGTACAACACTAGAAATTAATGAAATTAAATAGAATATTTGTCATAAAATCTCGGGGTGTAACATTCTACCCCCCTTAAAATGAATTTCTCCCTCGAAATTCGTCGGGGATATAAATGGTTTACTTCTCGAAAGTCCCTTTAATAGAAACCCACATTGTAAAAAGGAATACCAAAACATGGCTTTAAAAACTAAAGTATGAATCATAACAGTTACCCAAATTAACTAATCACTGGTTTTCCACATAAGAGAACATAGGTGAAAATATGGATATGGAAGAAAAATCTAACCCTCAGGTTCTGATGGAGAGTGGTAGAGAACATGTCTATGAAAAATCCATCAATAACAAGGCCATACATTTGTGATGATCTAAGGTACCATATGATTTATCAGATTTAAGAGCACTAGGACAACATTTTTGGTTTTCAATATCATTTTCCTAAAGATGAAAATTTTGAATTCGATGAAATACCTACTTTATTTCGATATAATCTCACCGTTGTTTGTGCCTTGAACAATTTCCACTTCATCTCTTAAAGAAATGATGTTGAAATTTTCATTCGTGAAGTTTTAGCAGATCATGTGATAGAATGATGGGTCATTCCATCTGTCTTAATCAAAAGGTTAGCAATAGTTATATACATAAGTCCATCTATCATATATCATTCCAAAAATGGACATATACTTCATCTATCATACCACTTAATAAAATAAAACTAGTTTATACTAACCAGGGACTTCCTGTAGGCCATTGGTAGGGGATAAAGGTCTCTCGCACTTCGGTTCTGGGTTCGATTCCCACAGCTTTGTCCGACCCGATGGGTTGTCGCCCGTCCTACAGGTTGTCCTTTTACTAAAACTACATAACTATAACATCACATCAATAATATCAAAAAAAGTAATATCCTTAAACAATACTAACTTATGTCCAACATAATCCATTTCAATATTTAGTCTTATCCAAAATACTATTGTCCAATCTCATATTATTGTGAAGACAATTACCAGAGAGTTCATATAACGGGCTTGTAAATACCATCGTTGATCCCCATATATCATAAGATATGTCTTTTTGGTCACATTCCAAACATTATAAGGCCTTAATCAGGTATTCTCTTGAAAAATGAGTACCCATTGATCCTCAGTGAAAACATTTGTGTTGTCAAAAGTTAACTCTTTCCAGATACCAAAATCCCAAAATTTCGATATACTCAAACCATAATATCACTTAGTCCTTGTATCAGTCAAGAGCTCGTGATTACTATCATATTATTTTCTCCTTATCCCTTCATTATGCTCATTTCATCTGCTTTCTAAAAATATTTCAATCACCTTTTCAGGGTTACCAGTACCATATAATTATTGAAAACCAATACATAGATATTTCAAATTCCACAATACCATAAATGAGATTCCATGATACTATTTTGAAATCCCATTACATAAACACTTAATCATTACACAACATCAATTTCATACTCCACATCACAAATAGTGATCGCATGAGACTTCCCTTTATCCTTTTCATTAAGAGGTTTATCAAGTTGATCATAATTAACCCGTGTATTAGGGAATTTATTAGCATAATGCCCCTTTTCCTTGCACTTGAATCATTGAAGTGTTGGTGGAGAGTTCTCTGTAGTCTTTTCTCTATTCACTTCATTAGCAACCTTTTTCCCATTACTTCGACAATCAACTGCTTGATGACCTTATTTTCCACACTTTAAACATTTTCTAGTACCTTTTAGGCAATATCCACCATGCTTTTTTCCACACTTTGAGCATAAAGAAACATTTATATTCTTTTCACCATTGTTCTGAGATTTTTCCTTGATCTCCATCTTTCGTTTCTTCTCTAAAACATGAGATGGATATGTTACACCAACTTCCAGTTCTACCTTGACATCACAACGAACAATTTCTTCATAGCTACTGAAGTCTCTTATATCTAATGCCCTTAAAATACTTGGTTTTAAGCCACTGAAAAATCGATCAACTTTACATTCAGGTGTGATGATAATGCCAGATGCATACCGTGCAAGTCCTGTAAAATTCACTTCGTATATACCAACAGATTCATCATCCTTCTACTTAAGCTCAATAAACACCTTTTCCAACTTTGTTCGAAGAAGACGAGGGATGTACTTACTGAAAAACAAGTTCTTGAACTAGTCCCATTCCATGGATTCAATTTCCTCTCTTTGCCTCGTATCCATTATAAGATTCCACCATTGATCAGCATCACCTTCCAAACGATATACTGCTAAGATGACTTTATCATGCTCAGAACATTGTAGAACTGAAAATAAATTTTCAGTAGTACTGATCCATTGTTCATCCACTAAGGGATCAGAAGACTCGCTGAATGAAGGTGAACACTGCCTCAGGAAGGATTCAACAGAATGTTTCTCCTTTCTATGCTCATTTTGAAATCTATAATGATTCATAGCTTGTGCAATTATAGAAATAAGATTTTTCACTCCATCTCTCATGACATTGGGTTGGTCAGGAGGGAAATCATGGCATGGTCCATTACATTGATAAACACGGTTCCTTCGGGTTCTAGCCATCGTCTAAAACCCAAACAAAAATAGTGTGAGAGGCAAATACCATGCTAGGGAAAACAACATAACAAAGGGGGAGTACCTTAAATATCTAACATCTTAGGTTTAATTCTAATATCGTTTGTGAAATTATAGGACTATAACCTATACGTATACATAACCTTAGGGACATCCCTAGACATACCTTAGAAATATATCTAGGGATCTCACTAACGTTTTCGCATCCTAGTTTCCAATGGTTAAATAAACCTTTCCTCTGATACCAATTGTAGTGAACCAAAGATTTATGTACATAGAAATTACATTATTTTTTCAGAAATACTTAATACATAACAAAATCATACACACAAGGACCTTAATATTTTAGTGTCTTTGAAAACTTGTAATGTATTCTTCTAATCATGGTGAATGATCTCCAACATCTCCCATAAAGATCTTCCACATTTGTATCCTTTCATAAAACCATTCTGTTAATCCTGAGGGAAAATAAAACACAAAAATTTTGAGCTCAAATGCTCAGTAAGGGTAAGCATGGATAAAATAAAACATACCATATACATTTGAACTTAAAAACAGGACCATCATGTTTAATCAACAAAATCATGAGAAAAGACATAAAACATGTAAGTACATAAGGAATAAATCATAATGGAACATTAATCATGATAAAATAGAATGGGAATAAAACATGTAATTGTGGAATCCATCAAGAACATGTAATGATATCTATAGTAGCCAAGGCATTGCTTCCAAGACCATCTTAGTGGACAAAGTCCCTTTCTAAATTGAGTTCACTCCTCATTCTAGTCTGGTAATGCTAAACCAGATTAACTTACCATTCCATCGATGTCTATATCATGAGATATAAATCGTTACCCAATGCAATGGAGGGAGATATAGGTCCCACCCATCTCATAATGAAATCATTCTTACTTGTGCCACAAAATACACATACATCATTCATAAAATCCCAATAAATAGAATGGGTTTCATAAACATCATCCCATCATCACATAATCCATATAAAATAAATGGATATCATTTCATAATAAGTAAATTGAAACCATTTAAATCATAGAGACATTATACTTGAAACATACACATAGGATACAATGTCATCTTAGGAGAAAAATGGTTTTGATAAAAAAACTTGAAATGAATTATTGAGGAAAATATCCTTTTTTCTTCAAAATCATTTTCTTTTCACAAAATGTCGTGCAGTTTTAAATGAAAAGTATTTTGTTGAAAATAGTCATGAAATCTTTTGTGGGAATCATTATGAAAATAAGGCTTTATAAAACCGTAAAAATCCTTTCAAGCCGTATAAGTTAAAAATAACATTCTTCTCGTACTTTTGTCAGAAATGTAAAAAATTACCTCATAACGTAAACAAAAGAAAGATTCCATACATAACATGTAGTAATATATAAACTAGGTAAAAAGAAAATTAAACATATATAAAAACAGTTTTAGAAAACATGGACTCGGATGATAACAATAACCTCAGTAAATACTTACGTATAATCAATCTCGGATAAAAAAAATGAGATTTGCAAATTTATGCCTTACCATTGGTTTGATATGCTTCGTACGTATCCAAATCTCCTGTATAATGATTTATATAATGTCACTGACTTATTAATGAATCATATTCATTGTTATGATATCATATATGTATCTCTTATGACTCTATATTACCCGTTCTTTTGTAAATTCCATGTTGAAGAGCGTTTTGGGTAAAATTATTTCAATTGTCATCCATGTTTTGACTTGTAATTATTCATATGATTACTTAGATCATGATTACATAATTCCAGAATATAAAAAATGATTTATATATAATATATATTCATAATATACATATATATAATATATCAATTAATGGAAATAAATACACCGTTCATGGAGACGGTAGGTCGTACATACACATGAATGCTATTTTCATTTCCTTATTGAATTGAATGGAATTAAGTGGATGACATACATATATATACTTAAATACAGTATCATTATTATGTCATATATTTCATTATTACTTATTATATATTCTTTATAATCAATCATGAATGATTAATCATTGAGAATGAATCTCATTGCGTCGTGGAGACGGTTGTCCGTACGTACGCACGAGCGATGATATCGTTCCCATAATTATTGAATTTAATTGGAGTGGATGATACAATATATCATAATCTGTATGATTTTATAATAACTATGTATATTTATTCTTTACCCCATTATACCCATCCAAGTACGGTGGTGTTGGAAAAACAGATTACACCACGTCGTGGAGAAAGTATTCCATACGTACACATGCACGATTATTTTGTTTTCCATAGGATGGATAGATGGTGAAATAAGTTTTTTTCATACTTATAATAACATATTAGTATATGAGTGATATTGATGTTATTACTTCATAATGAAACAACTAAAGAAGAAGAAGTGGATTAAGATATAATGTTGAAAGAATTGGTAACGGACATTACCTCTTCTTTGAAGCGCCTCTTTGAGACCTCCTCTTAGGGCACTAAAATTGGTCTTTGAAGAATACAAGGACCTATAGGATGTATTTAGGGATGTGGAGAAGATAATTTGGCAGGTTTGGGCCAAGAATAAATTCTCAAAATGGTGTGAGGAAAAGAGGGAGGAGTTCCCCTTTTATAAGAGAGGAGAAAGGCACCTTAGGAAAAACTAAAAATATTATTTTATTATAAGGTCATATTAGGTTTTGAATAGATCCAAATTGAGTTATTTTTAAGATAAGGTAGGGATGGCGAAATCCTTTCTTCCAATAGAATTTATACAAGTTTTGGTTTCTATTTTAACCTTCTCATTTAGATTTAACATTAAGTTAAATATTTTTTCTTTTACCGTGTCTTCTTATTTTCTTACACTATATGGTTAATAAAAATACTATAACTAGCCAAACGAACCCCAAGTTGTTTATTATTAATATATATAACCTTTTGTATTTCATTTGGCTGAACCTTAGATTTTTAGGAATAAAATAACAATTAATAATATAATATTTGATTTTAAAACTATTTGATGTTAATTTTGACACGATTTAGTAATTGATTTTTGTGAAAGTAATAACAGAATTATTAGTTCGAAAAAAGTTAAATAAATAAATACTAACATGTCATATTAACCTAGAAAATTAGTTTAATACATAAAAAGTCTCAAATTACATTTATTTGGGTATTTATAACATCAATTATGTCAATATTTCATTAATAAAATAATTACTGCATCATCATTGTGTCATAAATAAAATAACATCTTTAATGTCTAAAAATTATAAATAAAAGTCAATTATGTAGGAAATATTTTTATATTTCTAATTAATATTTATAGTCTGATTTATCTTATGTATATCCCTATATTAAAAATGACTCAGTTATTAAACATTGATTTTAACTATTTTAACCCTTATTTAAATAAATTAATAATAAATGTCCAAATCTAATCCAAGTGAGCCTAAATGGACATATTTTATTCCTAGGGTTTGTTTTAGTCGAATTACCCTTATCCAATAGAATTAGGACATGAGTTAGGGTAATAATAATATCATTTTTACCCTTAATTACCCTATTTACTTTTAACCATGGTAAAAAAAGTAAAAAGTTACTACTCACCAAAAATATATTTAATCTCATTGAACAACATTTTAGTCCTTGATATTAACCGTGTCTCTCATATTTTCGAAATTACACTCACATAAGTGGTAATATTATGTTTTATGTGAATTTTCAAATTCTCCTAGGATGTGGGTAAAAGACTGTGAAAAGTTCAATAAAATTTTTATATATTTAAAATTATTACAAAATGACTACAATGAATTAAATTGAACTTATATAGGTATTATGTATCAATTTTTACATAAAATAAATTTAAATAAAAAGTCTGTTTTTGAATAATAACCTAGTGTTTTCACTATTCATCAAAAATTGAAAGCTTTCAGAAAAAGAAAATTTCACCCTAGGCTAATTTCGATATTCCAAATCCAAAAATTAAGTCCATTTAGAAAGATAAAATTTATAAAATTTCAAAAAGTGGGTATTACTATTCATAACGGCTAGTTTTAACAACTCGTTGCTTAGCGAAACTCGGTATTGCGTACAACACACGCTATCGTGGAAGGTTGTGATTGCGAGTAATGTAAGCCAAGTAAGGGATGCATTTTGTGAAAGCAACTTTTGGTGTATCGTACAAAAAAATACATTAATGAAATTAAAAATAATATTTCGCATAAAATATCGGGGTGTTACATTCTACCCCTCTTAAAATGAATTTCTCCATCAATATTCGTTGGGGTTATAAATGGTTTACTACTCGAAACACTCTTTAATAGAAACCCACATCGTAAAAAGGAATTCCAAAACATGGATTTAAAAACTAAAGTATGAAACATAACAGTTACCCAAATTAACTAATCATTGGGTTTCCACATAGGGGAACATAGGTGAAAATATGGATATGGAAGAAAACTCTAACCATCGCGTTATGAAGGAGAGTGGTAGAGAACATGGCTATGAAAAAAAACATCAATCAAAAGGCCATACATTTGTGATGATATAAGGTACCATCTGATTTATCAGATTTATGAGCACTAGGATAACATTTTTTGTTTTTAATATCATTTTCCTATAGTTGAAAATGGTGAATTTGATGAAATACCAACTTTATTTCGATATAATCTAACCGTTGTTCATGACTTGAACAATTTACACTTCATCTCTTAAAGAAATGCAGTTGAATTTGTCATTCGTGAAGTGTTATCAGATCATGTGATGGATTGATGGGTTATTCCATCTATCTTAATCAACAGGTTAGCAATAGTTATATACATAAGTCCATCTATCGTATATCGTTCCAAAAATGGACATATACTTCATCTATCATACCACTTAATAAAATAAAACTATTTTATACTAACTAGGGACTTCCTGTAGGCCATTGGTAGGCGATATAGGTATGTCGCACATCGGTTGTGGGTTCGATTCCCACAACCTTCTCTAATGTGATGGGTTGTCACCCGTCCTGCAGGTTGTCTTTTTTCTAAAGCTACATTACTATAACATCCCATAAATATTATCAAAAAAAAAGTTTTATCCTTAAACAATACTAACTTATGTCTAACATAATCCATTTCAATCCATAGTCTTATCCAAAATACTGTTGTCCAATCTCATATTATAGTGAAAACAATTACCAGAGTGTTCATATAACAAGCATGTTAATACCATCGTTGATCCCCATATATCATAACATATGTCTTGTTGGTAACATTCCAAACATTCTAAGGCCTTAATCATGTATTCTCTTGAAAAATGTGTACCCATTGAACATTAGTGAAAACATGAGTGCTGTCAAAAATTAACTCTTTCCACATACCAAAATCCCAAAATTTCGATATATTCAAACAATAATATCACACAGTCCTTGTATCAGTCACGAGCTCATGATTACTATCATATTATTTTCTCATTATCCCATCATTATGTGAATTTCATATACTTTCTAAAAATATTTCAATCACATTTTCATGGTTACCAGTACCATAAATTATTGAAAACCAATACATAGATATTCCAAAATTCCACAATACCATAAATGAGATTCCATTATACTATTTTGAAATCCCATCACATAAACACTTAATCCTTACACAACATCATTTTCATAATCCACATCACAAATAGTGATCGCATGAGACTTCCCTTTATCCTTTTACTTAAGAGGTTTCTCACATTGATCATCATTAACCCGTGGATTAGGGCATTTATTATCATAATGCCCCATTTCCTTGCACTTGAAGCATTGAAGTTTTGGTGGAGAGTTCTCTGTATTATTTTCTCTATTCACATCATTAGCAACCTTTTTACCATTACATCAACAATCAACTACTCGATGACCTTCTTTTCCACACTTAAAACATTTTCTATTACCTTTTAGGAAATCTCCACCATGCATATTTCCACACTTTGAGCATAAAGAAACATTCATCTTATTTTCACCATTGTTCTGAGATTTCTCCATGAACTCTATCTTTCATTTCCTGTCAAAACCATGAGATGGATATGTTACACCAACTTCCAATTCTACCATGATAGCACAACACACAATTTATTCATAGCTACTGAAGTCTCTTATAACTAATTCCCTTCGATGTCTTGGTTTTAAGCCACTAAAAAATCGATCAACTATACATTAAGGTTTGATGATAAAGCTAGATGCATACATTGCATGTCTGTAAAAATTAATTTTGTATATACTAACAAATTCATCATCCTTCTTCTATTGTGCAACAAACTCCTTTTTCATCTTTGTTCGAAGAATACGATGGAACTACTTATAGAAAAACATGTTCTTGAACTTGTCCCATTCCATGGACCCAATTTCATCTCTTTGCCTCATATCCATGATAAGATTCCACCATTTATTATCATCACCTTCCAAATTATATACTTCTAAGATGACTTTATCATTATCACAACATTGTAGAACTAAAAATATCTTTTTAGTAGTACTGATCCACTGTTCAGCCACTAAGGGATCAGAAGACCCGCTGAATGAAGGTGGACGCTATCTCATGAAGGATTCAACATAATGTTGCTCATTTCTCTGCTCATTTTGAAATCTAGAATGATTCATAGCTTTTGTAAGTATATAAATAAGATTTTAAACTCCATATCTCATGACATTGGTTTGTTCAGGAAGACAATCATGGCATGTTCCATTACATTGATCAACACGGTTCTATCGGTTTCCATCCATCGTCTAAAACCCAATAAAAATAGTGTGGGAGGAAAATACCATTCAAAGTAAAACAACATAATAAATGGGGATTACCTTAAATATATAACATCTTAGCTTTAATTATAAGATCTTTAGTGCAATTCTAGGACTATAACCTATACTTATACATAACCATATGGAAATCCCTAGACATACCTTAAAAATATCTCTAGGGATCTCACTAAAGATTTCGCATCCTAGTATCCAAAGGTTAACTAAACATTTCCTATGATACCAATTGTAGAGAACCGAAGCTTGACGTACATAGATATTACATAACTTTTGCGGAAATACTTAATACATAACAACATCAGACACACAAGGACTGTAATAGTTTAGTGTCTTTGGAAAATTGGAACGTAATCATCTAATTGTCGTGAAAGATCTTCAACATCTCCCATAAAGATCTTCCACTTTTTGTTTCCTTACCTAAAACATTTATTTTAATCCGGGGGGAAAATATAACATAAAAAGGGTGAGCTCTAATGCTCAGTAAGGGTAATCATGGATAAAATAAAACATACCAAATACATTTGAACTTAAAAACATGAACATCATGTTTAATCATCAAAATCTTGATCAACGACATAAAATATGTAAGTACATAAGGCATAGATCATAATGGAACATAAATCATAATAAAATTGCATGGGAATAAAAAATGTAATTAAGGCTTCCATTAAGCACATGTAATGATTTCCATAGTAGCCAATCCATTTCTTCCAAGACCATCTTAGGGGAAAAAGTCCCTTTCTGAATCGAGTTCACTACTCATTCCAGTCCTGTAATACTGAACCAGATTAACTTACCATTCCAGCCATATCTATCTCATGGGATATAAATCTTTACCCAATGCATTGAAGGGAGATATTGGTCCCACCCATGTCATTATGAATACATTCTTACTTGTTCCACAAAATAAACATACATCATTCATAAAAACCCAATAAATAAAATGTGGTTCATAAACATCATCCCATCATCACATAATCCATATAAAATAAATGGATATCATTTCATAATAAGAAAAGTGAAACCAGTTAAATCATAAAGACGTTATACTTGAAACATACACATATGAAATAATGTCATCTTAGATGAAAAATGGTTTTGATAAAACACTTGAAATAAATTCTTGAGGAAAATAACCTTTTATCTTCAAAATAATTTTTTTTTCACAAAATGTCATGAAAATTTAAAAGAAAAGTATTTATTTAAAAATATTTATGAAATAATTTGGAGGAAGATTTATTAAAATAAGGATTTATAAAACTTTATAAATCCCTTCATGCCATATATGTTAAAAATAACATTCTTCTTGTACTTTTGTCAGAAAAGTCAAAAAGTATCTCATAACGTAAACAAAAGAATGATTCCATACATACTATGTATTAAAAGATAAAATGAGTAAAAAGTAAATTAAACATTCATGAAATTTTTTTAGAAAATATGTACTTGGATGATTACAAAAACCTCAGTAAATACTTACGTATAAGAAATCTCGGATAAAAACGAGATTTTCAAAATTATCCCTTACCATAGGTCCGATATGCTTCGTACGTATCTGAAACTCCTGTATAATGATTTAAATAATGTCATGGACTTATTACAAAATCATGTTCATTTTTATGATATCATATATGGTTCACTTATGACTTTATATTACCTGTTCTTTTGTAAATTCCATGTTAAAGAATGTTTTGGGTAAAATCGTTTCACTGGTCGTCCGTGTTTTGACTTGTAATTATTCATATGATTACATAGATCATGATTAAGTAATCCCAGAATATAAAACATGATTTATAATAACATATCCTTATATGATTGATAATGATGTTATTACTTCATAGTGAAATAACTAAAGAAGAAGAAGTGGAAGAAGAAATAAAGTTGAACGAATCGGTAACAGACAGTACCTCTTCTTTGAAGAGCCTCTTTGAGACCTTCTCATAGGGCACTAAAATTGGTCTTTGAAGAATACCAGGACCTCTAGTATGTTTCTAGGGAAGTGGAGAAGAGAATTTGGTATGGGTTATCCGAGCTTCAAGGCTCAAAATGGTGTGAGAAAAAGAGGGAGGAGGTGACCTTTTATAAGGGAGTAGAGGGGCACCATAGGAAAAACAAAAAATATTATTTTATTATAAAGTCATATTTGGTTTTTCATAGCTCCAAATTGAGTTATTTCGAAGCTAAGGTGGGTATGGGTCGAAATAATCTCATCCAATAGAATTTAAACAAGTTTAGGTTTCTATTTTAACCTTATCATTTAGATTTAACTTTAAGTTAAATAATTTTTCTTTTACTGTGTCTTCTTGTTTTCTTACACTATAAGGTTAATAAACACACTATAACAAGCCAAAAGAACTCAATGTTGCTTATTATTAATATATATAACCTTATCTAAGTCATTTGGCCGAACCATAGATTTCTAGTAAAAAAATAACAATTAATAATATAATATTTTTAAAAAAACTATTTGATGTCAATTTTGACAGTATTTGGTAATTGATTTTTTGAAACTCAAAAAAGAATGATTAGTTCTAAAAAATTTATCGAAATAAATAATAACATGTCATATTAACCTAAATTTTTTTTGTAAATCATAAAAAGTCTTAAATTACATTTATTTGGGTATTTATAACATCAATTATGTCAATATTTCATTAATAAGATAATTACTCCATCATCATTGTGTCATAAATAAATTAAATTATATAATGTATAAAAATTATAAATAAAATACTATATGGTAGGAAATATTTCTATCTTTCTAATTAATTCTTATAGTCTAATTTATCTTATGTATAACACTATAGTAAAAATGATTTAGTTATTAAACTTTGATTTTAACTATTTTAACCATTATTTAAATAAATTAATAATAAATGTCCTAATCTAATCCATGTGGGCCTAAATGGTCATATTTTTTTCCTAAGGATGTTTTTTGTAGAATTAAACTTATCCAATAGAATTAGGACTTGTTTTAGTGTAATAATAATATCATTTTTACCCTTAATTACCCTATTTACTTTTGACCATGCTAAAAAAAAGTAAAAAGTGACTATTCACCAAAAATTATTTTCATCCCATTGAACCACATTTTATTTCTTGATATTAACTGTGTCTCTCGGATTTTCGAAATCCCACTCACAGAAGTGGTATAATTATGTTTTATGTGAATTTGCAAATTCTCCTAAGAGTTGGGTAAAAGACGGTGAAAAGTTCAACAAAATTTTTATATATCTAAAATTATTAAAAAATGACTCCAATTAATTAAATTGAACTTATATTAGTATTATGTATCAATTTTGACCTATATTTAATTTAAATAAAATTCATAATTATTTAAATAAAAATTCGGTTTTTGAATAGTAACCCAGTGTTTTCACTATTCATCAAAAATTGAATGTTTTCAGAAAAATACCGAAAATTCACCCGAGGATAATTTCGATATCCAGAATCCAAAAATGAAGTCCATTTAGAACGATAAAATTTATAAAATTTCAAAAAGTGGTTATTACTATTCATAACGGATAGTTTATATAACATATCGTTGTTTAGCGAAACTCAGTATTGCGTACAACACAAGCTATTGTGGAAGGTTGTAATTGCATGTAATGACATCCAAGTCAGGGATGTGTGTTGTGAAACCTCCTTTTGGTGTATCGTACAATTCAAGACATTAATGAAATTAAAATGAATATTTTTCATAAAATCTCGAGGTGTTACATTCTACCCCCTTAAAATGAATTTCGCCCTCAAAATTATTAGGGGTTTTAAATGCTTTACTACTCAAAACATTCTTTAATGGAAACCGACATCATAAAAAGGAAAAACAAAATTTGGCTTTAAAAAATAATGTATGAAACGTAACAGTAACCCAAATTAACTAATCACTGGGTTTCCACATAGGAGAACATATGTGAAAATATGGATATGGAAGAAAAATCTAACCATCAAGTTTTGATGGAGAGTTGTAGAGAACATGGCTATGAAAAATCCATCAATCACAAGGCCATACATTTGTGATGATCTAAGGTACCATTTGATTTATCAGATATAAGAGCATCGGGACAACATTTTTTTATTTTCAATATCATTTTCCTAAAGTTGAAAATTTTGAATTAGAATGAATACCAACTTCATTTCGATATTATCTCACCGTTGTTTGTGCCTTGAACAATTTCCACTTCATCTCTTAATGAAATGAAGTAGAATTTTTCATTCGTGAAGTGTTAGCAGATCATGTGATAGAATGATGGGTCATTCCATATGTCTAAATCAAAAGGATAGTAATAGTTATATACATAAGTCCATCTATCGTATATCTTTCAAAAAATGGACATATACTTCATCTATCATACCTCTTAACAAATGAAAACTAGTTTATACTAACAAGGGACATCCTGTAGGCCATTGGCAGGCGATAAAGGTATGTCACACTTCGGTTGTGGGTTCAATTCCCACAGCCTTGTCCGACGCGATGGGATGTCACCCATCCTGCAGGTTGTCTTTTTTCTAAAACTACATTACTATAACATCACATCAATAATATCAAAAAAAGTTCTATCCTTAAACAATACTAACTTATGTCCAACATAATCCATTTCAATAATTAGTCTTATCCAAAATACTGTTGTCCAATCTCATATTATAGTGAAATCAATTACGAGAGAGTTCATATAACAAGCATGTGAATACCATCGTTGATCCCCATATATTATAAGATATGTCTTGTCGGTCACATTCCAAACATTTGAAGGCCTTAATAATGTATTCTCTTAAAAAATGAGTACCCATTGAAGCTTAGTGAATACATGAGTGATGTCAAAAGTTAATTCTTTCCACATAAAAAAATTCCAAAATGTCTGTATAATCAATCCATAATAACACTTAGTCCTTGTATCAGTCATGAGCTCATGATTACTATCATATTATTTTCTTCATATCCCTTAATTATGTGCATTTCATCTGATTTCTAAAAATATTTCAATCACCTTTTCATGGTTACCATTACAATATAATTATTTAAAACAAATACATAGATATTCTAAAATTCCACAATACCATAAATGAGATTCCCTGATTATATTTTGAAATCCCATTACATAAACACTAAATCATTACAGAACATCATTTTCATACTCAACATCACAAATAGTGATCGCATGATACTTCCCTTTATCCTTTTCCTTAAGAGGTTTCTCACGTCGATCATCATCAACCCGTAGATTAGAGAATTTATTAGCATAATACCCCATTTCCTTGCACTTGAAGCATTGAAGTGTTGGTGGAGAGTTCCTTGTAGTCTTTTCTCTATTCACATCATTAGCAACCTTTTTCCCATTACTTCAACAATAAAATTCTTGATGACCTTATTTTCCACACTTAAAACATTTTCTAGGACCTTTTAGGAAATCTCCACAATTCTTCTTTCCACACATTGAGCATAAAGAAACATTCATCTTCTTTTCACCATTGTTCTGAGATTTCTCCTTGAACTCCATCTTTTGTATCTTGTCAAAACCATGAGATGGATATGTTACACCAACTTCCAGTTCTACCTTGATTTCACAATTCAAAATTTCTTCATAGCTACTGAAGTAACTTATAACTAATGCCCTTCGAAGACATGGTTGTAAGCCACTGAAAAATCGATCAACATTACATTCAGGTTTGATGATAAAGCTAGATTCATACCTTGCAAGTATTGTAAAATTCACTTCATATATACCAGAAGATTCATCATCCTTCTACTTAAGCTCAAGAAAAAACTTTTCCATATTTGTTCGAAGAATACGAGGGAAGTACTAACTGGAAAACAAGTTCTTGAACTCGTCCCATTCTATAGACTCAATTTCATCCCTTTGCCTCGAATTCTTGATAAGATTCCACCATTGATCAACATCAGCTTCCAAATGATATATTACTAAGATGAGTTTATCATGCTCAAAACATTGTAGAACTGAAAATATATTTTCAGTAGTACTGATCCATTGTTCAGCCACAAAGGTATCAAAAGACCCGCTGAATGAGGGTGGACGCTTCCTTATGAAGGATTCAATAGAATTTTTCTCCATTCTCTCCTCATTTTGAAATCCAGAATAATTCATAGCTTGTGTAAGCATAGAAATAAGATTGTGCACTCCATATCTCATGACATTGGATTGGTCAAGATGAAAATCATGGCATGGTCCATTACATTGATCAACACGGTTTTTTCAGGTTCCAGCCACCGTCTAAAACCCAAAAAAAATAATAGTGTGATAGTCAAATACCATGTTATGAAAAAAAACATAATAAAGTGGGAGTACCTTCAATATCTAATATCTTAGGTTTGATTATAAGATCTTTAGTGCAATTCTAGGACGATAACCTATACGTATACTTATCCTTAGGGACATCCCTAGATATACCTTAGAAATATCTCTAGGGATATCATTAAAGTTTTCGCATCATAGTTTCCAAAGGATAACTAAATCTTTCCTGTGATACAAATTGTAGAGAACCGAATCTTGACATACGTAGATATTACATTACTTTTTCAGAATTACTTAATACATAACAAAATCAGACACACAAGTACTGTAATAGTTTAGTGTCTTTGGAAACATGGAACATAATCTTATAATCGTTGTGAAAGATCTTCAACATCTCCCATAAAGATATTCCACTTTTTGTTTCCTTACCTAAAACCATTCTTTTAATCATGGGGGAAAATAAAATATAAAAAGGGTGAGATTAAATGCTATGTAAGGGTATGAATGGATAAAATAAAACATACCATATAAATTTAAACTTAAAAACATGAACATCATGTTTAAACATCAATATCTTGAGCAATGACATAAAACATGTAAGTACATATGGCATATATAATAATGGAACATAAGTCATGATAAAATAGCATGGGAATAAAACATGTAATTGTGGCCTCCATTAAGCACATGTAATGATTTCCATAGTAGCCAAGGCATTGCTGCCAAGACCATCTTTGTGGAAAAAGTCCCTTTCTAAATCGAGTTCACTCCTCGTTCAAGTCATGTAATACTGAACCGGATTAACTTACCGTTCCAGCCATGTCTATCTCAAGAGATATAAATCTTTACCCAATGCATTGGAGGGAGATATTGGTCCCACCCATCTCATAATGAAATCATTTTTACTTGTGCCACAAAATAAACGTACATCATTCATAAAAACCCAATAAATAAAATATGTTTCATAAACATCATCCAATCATCACATAATACATATAAAAGAAATAGATATCATTTAATAATAAGAAATGTGAAACCATTTAAATCATAAAGACATTATACTTGAAACATACACGTATTAAATAATGTCATCTTAGATGAAAAATGGTTTTGATAAAACACTTGAAATGAATTCTTGAGGAAAATATCCTTTTTCTTAATAATCATTTTCTTTTCACAAAATGTCGTTCCTTTTTAAAAGAAAATGATTTTGTTGAAAATATTCATTATATCTTTTGGAGAAAGATTTATGAAAATAATGCTTTATAAAACCGTAAAAATCCTTTCATGCCGTATAAGTTAAAAATAACATTCTTCATGTACTTTTTTCAGAAAATTCAAAAAGAAACTCATAATGTAAACAAAATAAATATTCCTTAAATACCATGTAGTAAAAGATAAAATGTTTAAAAGGTACATTAAACATACATAAAAACAATTTTAGAAAACATGGACTTGGATGATAACAATAACCACAGTAAATACCTACGTATAAGTAATCTCAGAAAAAAATGAGATTTGAAAAATTATCCCTTACCTTAGGTCCGGTATTCTTCATACATATCTGAACCTCCATTATAATGATTTAAAAAATGTCATTGACTTATTAAAGAATCATATTCATTGTTATGATATCATATATGGTTCCCATATGACTTTATATTACCCGTTCTTTTGTAAATTCTATGTTAAAGAGCGTTTTGGGTAAAATCGTTTCATTTGTCGTCCGTGTTTTGACATTTAATTATTCATATGATTACATAGATCATGATTAAATAATTACATAATATAAAAAATTATTTATATATAATATATATTCATAATATACATATATATAATAGAATGATAAATGGAATGAAATACACCGTTCATGAAGACGGTAGGTCGTACGTACGCATGAACGCTGTTTTCGTTTCCTTATTGAATTTAATGGAATTAAGTGGATGAAATACATATATATATATATATATACATAAATAAAGAATCATTATTATTTCATTTATTTAATGATTACTTATTATATATACTTTATAATCATTTATGAATGATTAATCATTGAGAATGAATCTCACCGCGTTGTGGAGATGGTAGTCCGTACGTACGCACGAGTGATGATATCGTTCCCATATGTATTGAATTGAATTGGAGTAGATGATACAATATATCAGAATCAGTATGATGTTATTATAAATATTTATAGTTATTATTTACACCATTATACCCATCCAAGTAATGTGGTGTTGGAAAAACAGATTGCACCACGACGTGGAGATGATATTCCATACGTACGCACGCGCGGTGATTTTGTTTTCTGTAGGATGGATAGATGATGAAATAGGGCTGTTTCATAATTATAATAACATATCAGTATATGAGTGATACTGATGTTATTACTTCATAATTAAACAACTAAAGAAGAAGAAATGGAATAAGAAATAAAGTTGAAAGAATCGGTAACGAACATTACCTCTTCTTTGAAGCGCCTCTTTGTGAACTCCTCTTAGGGCACTAAAATTGGTCTTGGAAGAATACCAGGACCTCAAGGATGTTTCTAGGGAAGTGGAGAAGATAATTAGGCAGTGGTTTGCAGAGCTTCAAAGCTCAAAATGGTGTGAGGAACAGAGGGAAGAGGTGCCCTTTTATAAGGGAGGAGAGGGGCGCCTTAGGAAAAACTAAAAATATTATTTTATTATAACGTCATATTCAGTTTTTAATAGCTCCAAATTGATTTGTTTTGGAATATAAGGTTGGGATGGGTCGAAATACTTTCATCTAATAGAATTTAGACATTTTTAGGTTTCTATTTTAACCTCATCATTTAGATTTAACATTAAGTTAAATAATTTTTCTTTTACTGTGTCTTCCTGTTTTCTTACAATATAAGGATAAAAAACTTATATAACAAGGAAAAATAACCCAATGTTCTTTATTATTAATATATATAAACATATATAAGTAATTTGACCAAAAATAGATTTTTAGGAATATAATAACAATTAATAATATAATATTTTTTTAAAAACTATTTGATGTCAATTTTAAAACTATTTGGTAATTGATTTTTGGGAAAATCATAACAGAATGATTAGTTCTAAAAAATCTAACTAAATCAATAATAACATGTCATATGAACCTAGAAAATTAGTTTAATTAATAAAAAGTCATGTATTACATTTATTTGGGTATTTATAACATCAATTATCTCAATATTTTATTAATAAGATAATTTCCGCATCATCATTGTGTCATAAATAAATTAAATTATTTAATGTCTAAAAAATATAAATAAAATACCATTATGTAGTAAATTTTTTTATCTTTATAATTAATATTTATAGTCTAATTTATCTTATGTATAACCCTATGTTAAAAATTATTATTTATTAAACTTTTATTTTAACTATTTTAACCCTTATTTAATTAAATTAATAATACATGTCCTAATCCAATCGAAGTGGGCCTTAATGGTCATATTGTATTAATAGGGTTGTTTTTGGTCGAATTACACTTATCCAATAGAATTTGTACATGTGTTATGGTAATAATATTATCATTTTTACCCTTAATTACCCTATTTACTTTTAACCGTGGTAAAAAGAAGTAAAAATTTACTATTCACAAAAAATTATTTTCATCTCATTGAACCATATTTTAGTCCTCGATATTATCCGTGTGTCTCGGATTTTCTAAATTCCACTTAGAGAAGTGTTAAAATTATTTTTTATGTGAATTTTCAAATTCTCCTAAGAGGTGGGTAAGAGATGGTGAAAAGTTCCATAAAATTTTTATATATCTAAAATTAATATAAAATAACTCCAATGAATTACATTGAACTTATATAGGTATTATGTATCAATTTTGACCTAAAATAAATTTAAATAAAATAAATAATTATTTAAATAAGCAGTTGTTTTTTGAATAGTAACCTAGTGTTTTCACTATTCATCAAAAATTGAAATTTTTTAGAAAAATACCAAAAAATCACCCTTCGTTAATTTCAATATTCCGAATCTTAAAATGAAGTCCATTTAGAAATTTAAAATTCATAGAATTTCAAAAAGTGGGAATTACTATTCATAACGGCTAGTTTATATATCATATCATTATTTAGCGAAACTCAGTATTGCGTACAACACACACTATCGTGGAAGGTCGTGATTGCGTGTAATGCAAGCCAAGTGAGGGATGCGTATTGTGAAAGCTCCTTTCGGTGTATCATACAACACATGATTTTAATGAAATTAAAAAGAAATTTTTCATAAAATCTCGGGGTGTTACACATATATAGAGTGATCATACACAGAATGATCATATCAAAGATAACTTTATATAGAAATTTTGTTCCCCAAAATGATTTTATATAGGCTGATAATTTTCATAAAAAAAATTGTAACCATCCTAAGAATAAAATAAAGAAATTGGAATGAATGGATGGTTGCGATACATACTAATTGATGTGTTTTTATGATAATGATATTCCCAGAATAATGTAACATCCAGAAGTATGTCTTGATACAACCACATGTTTGTGAATGCTATTATTTGATGAATAGAAACCCTGATTTCTTTTCAAATTTCATTATCAAGTGGGTTAAGAGTGGAATCCCATTTTTTTATTTTCTTTTTATTTTTCATGTTAGTCAAAGGATGGAAATGAGGGAGATGATTTGTATTTCCATTGGGTGAAGATCCATTTTTTCATGGGTGAGTTATTTTATTTTTAACTAGCTCAAGAGAAATTGTGAAGAAGTAAAATTTGTTTGAATGTGGAGATTTATTGGATGATTCATAAAGGGGGATTAAAATTCAAAAGAAAGACTATATATATAAAATCATAGTGGTATCCATTTCAAAATTAACATTCAGTCAATTACTATAGAGCATTATTTTGCAGAAACTAAATTCAAAAAATTAAAACCATGAATTCAAATTGGATTGGTAATTGAAATGAATTTCTGATGAAGTTGTGAATATTTAATAAGAATCGAGTTGTTTTGAGTAGTTTGGAAAAATTTAAAACTCCATCTACATTTTAGGGGAAATTGAGATTTGGGGGAATTTGATTAAGCATTTTTTTTGATTCCTGGAAATTCCAATTGATGGTATCCTATAAAAGGTGAAAAGTACATTTTAATTTAATGATGACTAATATACTATTCATAAGAGATAAGCTGAATGTTTTTAAGAGAAGAAAAAGTTTTTGTATTCACTTTTGTGGATGATATTTTTATGGACATAAGTGAATGTGAATAAACAAGATCACAAGGTTGAATTCATTTAATTATCATACTCCATGTTTATCATACTTAGTAGATTACTATATTTGTCTTATCAAATATATTCAACTGATTATCGTATTAGGTTCAATTAATTTGATCATAATTTTGGTACTAGAATTTCTGGACTAAGGAAGATGGAGATTTGAAGTGGTGTTGATTCATCTATGTTTTATTCATTACATGTAATATTTTTCTTATTAGGATGAATTGTGCATTAAATAATTGTATCAATCAGAATCGTGCATGGAGGAAATAGAATGGGAAAATAGGAGGGGTTTTTTTCCTCAAAATTCCCAGATGTTATTACCTTATTTTGGGTATGAAATTGATAAGTTGTTTTTAATTTGAATACATTGGGGGAATTCAGAAGAAAAACATATAACATACATTTTTTTAACAAATATTGTGTTACTCTCTTTGTTTCAAAGAGGTTGCATACATACTACACGATTTTTTACATAGTTCTACATGATTGAAAGTATACATCCTACTCATTTTAATTCAAAAATTGATTTCTAGTATATTGTGTGGTATTGGATAACATAAAAAACATTCAAAGGACATAGTTTTTCTTAATAAATAGTGAACCTAATAAATAGTTGTGTTAATATGGATGTCTGGTTGAATTGTTTTTATTATGAATTGAATATATAATAGAAGGTGAAATATGTTTCATGAAAACACAAATGATTAAGTATAACTAATTAACCATTCCCTCTCTCAGTATACAATCATCCTGAATGGTAACAATCGATTGGTATCAAATGGAATTTTCCCTTAAATTATTATTTATTTATATTTTTGAAGAAAAATCCGTGAATGATAATTCTTGTTTTGTGAATTTCAATGGGATTCCAATCATAAATTATATAAATTATCATATCTAGAATGTAATAATGTTGTTGAATATAATGTCTTTGAAATATGATGATTCAGATGTTTTTACATATGGGTTCCCTCTATATATTAAAATTTTAATATCAAAAATTCTGATAAGGAAAACCATTATAATGATTGAATAGAAAATAATCATTTAAATTCTTCACTTTTATAAATTGTGTTTCTAATGGTAAATTTATTTTCCACTACCGAGGGAATTTGGGATTAGTTGAAGAAAATTTATGAATGCTATAAAAAATTGATGAATGAAATATTGAAAAAATTGAGATTGAAATATGTATATTCGATGAAGGGTGAGAATGAATCATTTTGGGACTTCATTACCATGGTTAATGACATTCTTAGTGATATTAGATGTCTTAATGAAAAGGAAAATGATTCTACAATTTTTTAAAATATATTGAAAATCGTTCCTGACAGGTTTGATAAAATTGTTTATTCTTTAGATGGCATAGATCATGAAACATTGTATGATGATGATTTTTTGTACCACTCTCCTTATTTATGAAATTTTAAGGGAGAATGTTATGAAAAGATAACATGTATGTAAAGAAATTCCTTTTTAAGGAATGAAATAATGAAAGTTCAAATAAGATTCTTATTGATGATGATGTTGTAGATTCTGATTCTAAAAATGAGGTATCTAAAAATCTTACTAATATTTTATTCTTGTTTTATAAAATTTTGAAAATAGGTACATGAAGCTATAAAGGTAAACTACACTGAAAATTTTATAGATGTGGATCCATTAAAAAAAATTTCCCAATTTTTCTCCAAGTGGTAACGAATAAGAATGTGATGAATAATATAGTTATAGAAAATAAATATGACCAAAAAGATCATGGAATAAAAAAGATGATAAATAAAAATAATATTCCAAGTGGGAAGATAATATGTTCTCAAACTCTAAAACAAGACAATTTTTGGGTAAATATAAAAATAGTGAGGATGTTACAAATGTTGTAAAAGAAAACACATTTGTTGAAATAGTTAATGTGTAATGATCTTCTAGAAATGAATTTTATTGGTCTGAATAAGAAGAATAATGTGGTGATGAATCAAAAAAACTATATTTAATATGTTGGGGAAAAAAATCTCACTGAAAAACTGAATGATAAATATTTTTGAGGCGTATGATTTAATGATAAAGAAACCCATATTGAACATAATTTTAATGAATTATGGAATAAATGTCTATGAAATATCTAATGTATTGAAAAAAAAAATATGGATGATGAATGTTCTACCATTGGAAATTATGTATTTTTGGATGGGGAAAGATTAAAATTGGTAAAATATTTTTATTATTTTAAGAAATATCATTAAAAATATTATATTCATAATGAGTAAAGGGGAAGAAAAATTAAAAATAATAAGAGCTAAAATTTTTCTAATTAAAACATTCAATATATGAATAGGGAAATAAATTTTTGAAAAAAATTATATTTGATGTTGGTGAATGTTTTCAAAAATAGAAACATAATAATTATCAAAAAAAATTATATCTTCATTGATTGAAATCAAATTTTTAATTGTTTTTAAAAATAAGAAATTTCAAAAATTTATGGTTTTGGAAAAGACCTAAATTGATTGAAATTATGATGTCTTAGAGAACCGTAGATCTATAAAATTTTGGAATCAATATAAATTCATATATATTTCAAATATTTTTTGTTTTGATATTGTATAATTGAAATAGAACACTATTATTTATAATAGAGTGATTTTTGGTTTAGAAAACAATGAAAATATCGTTGATGAAAAACATTTTTTCATTTCTATATAGAATATATGTTTTAAAGGAAAATATTAATTTTATTATTATTGCTAATATTATGGTGGATTCAAACATTTAGAAAATATTTGTTGGTTTAACCCACAAAATTTATATTACTCCACAGGTTATTAATACAATGTTTGATGGGGATAAAATTTCATCAAATGAAGTAGTCTATGAATATTTCCCTGAAGAAAATTAAAAGGTCGATGTAGTGATTAAAAAATTATTCCAACCCCTAGAACTAATTTTTGAAATTTGGGAACAACTTGTACTACATGAAAATGGATTTATTGTTTTTTTAGTGAAAAAACAAAATATTCTTATCAATTCATTGAATACATAATTTTTGGATGTAAATAAAAATAGATCAGTTGAGTATGAAAACCAAGAGTGTTTAGTAATCATGACATAACACACTGAACTAGTTGTGAAATGAGAGGAATCCCCACACTCCTTGAATGAAGAGATAAATAAAATCCTTCTAAATACGTAATAAATGATTAAAAAAGTAATAAATGACTAAAAAGAAATAAACAATTTTAGTTATTATAATCAGAGGAATGATATCAAAATATGTTAAAATATCTTTTTATATGGAAATAGAAGCATGGAAAAAACGATAAAAACTGAATGTACAAAAAAAGATTATAAAATTAATGAAAAATCAGCTTCTTCACCAGAAGATTCTAGAGATAAATATAAAATTTTTACAAAACCTAATATGGATTAACATAATTAATAAATCATGTCTAATAAAAAGACCATGGAATAGAAAAAGATGTCATGATTGAAAGATGAAACTCAATCTGATTGTTGTTTCTAATGAATAATTGAGATTCATCTTTTTTCCGAAAACAATTTTATACTTGTTCTGAGTTAAATGGAATTGATTTATTATAAATATAAATATTGGAATTAGTGAGTCTTTATTTTTATAGAAAACAATGTAATTAGGTTAAAAAATGAATGAGGTTTTGAAAATATGGGGTTTTAAACACCTAAATATTTCAATATGTTTGTTGGGGTTTGATCAAGTAAAATATATATTTAAAAAATTAATTCAAGGAATGTTATAATCATGGGAATGTTGAAGGAAAAATAAAAAGGATTTACATTAAATATTTTTTGGACAACAATTATCACCTTCATTATAAAATCAATTTTTCTACACATGTTTATTCTATGTAGACATTGAGTTGTTTATCTAACGGTTCTTTGTTGAGAAATTCATGAGATACCCATGTTGAATTAAAATTTCAAAATATAAAAATGATATTCTACAACCCCTTGAAATCAGATCATTTGGTTAAATAAATTCATGGTAGACCCTTTTATTTTTATTTAATATGTGGGAGAGATAAGAAACATATGGAGAGATAAAAGAAAACGAGGGATAAATAAATTAAAAGATTGAATAAAAAGAGATAATATAATAATAATATATATAATAATTTTCATGTCGTAGAAGGGAGTATTGAAACAAATAAAAATGTGTATAATGTTAGTAAGATGTTTTGTTTTTTTTTGTATTTCATATGTATCAGTTAGTATGATGAGAATGTTGATGAATATAAATCATATTGATCATTGTTTCAAAAGAAAAAGACTCAAACATTAAATGAAATTTGAATCACTTTATCCATTGTAATGAGTAGAAGCTGTTGGAATGAAATGGTTCTAATAAAACCAACCTTTGATCTGGACTGGTATAATATCATTGTGTGGAATTGATCATTATCAGATTCACACTAATCCCAGAGTGAAAGGATCATTTGCATTAGGAAGTCAAAATTATTCAAGTAAATGGCCATCTGATTGACTCTGAATTTGATATAAAGAATGATATAGTTTTGATTATGAATTGGAGTATGTGTGACTACGACTAATTAATTGTTATGATGCTCCGGTGATTTTTAATTTACATATATTAAAAGTTTAATCGGGGACTTATGATGAATTAATGATGGATAAAAAATGAAAATGAGAATTTCTTAATCATACCATGATTTATAGTATTCTAGTGGAAGAGAAGAAAGTGTTGATGCTTCTTGAAAGGGAACCATAATCAGGACAATAATACTCAGGAACTTCAAAATTTGATCATCCATTTTATTCATGAGAAACATTTCATACATAGGATGATTCTACATGGTCTCCTGAAGAAAATAATCTTACCTAGTATAATCATATTCAGAATTATTGTACCATGAATAATCTTATCAGGGATGATTACATCTATAATGATCGTACATAAAAATTATTATAACCAGTCCCATCATATTCAAAAAAGATATTACTCATGAAAAAAATTAAATAAAGATGATAGTATTAATTGAATTTTATAATACATTCTAATTGATGTTTTAAGATGACAAATTTGTTATAAATTGAATTTTATGTCATGAACTAAGTCATGAAACAAGCATAAGTTTTTTACTTAAGAATTCTTCTTAAGATGATCCCTGCTATTTTTCAAATGTCTTCATGATATGGTTTAAGATTTGGACCCTTTGGTTTAATTTTAATGTAATTCTAGAGAATGAAATGGAGGAGATTATGTGTATTTCAATTGGGTCAAAATTCATTGTTTTATAGGTGAATTTTTTAAATTATGATCTTGGAAAAGTGAATGATTGAAGAATTAATAGTGGTAAAAAGGGGATATTTTTGAATAAATTGTAAATGGGGAGATTGAAATTAAAAAAATTGGTCATATTCAAGAATATAAGAATGATATCCATTTATTTATAAACCATATTACAGTTGTTACATGGACTTGTTTTGAAGAAATAAATTTCAAAAAAATAGACCTTAGAATTGATATTAGGCTTGTAGTTGAAATAAATGAGACAAGAAATGAATATTGTAGATGTATCATGGGGTTTCAAAAAGTGTTGTTGGAGAAAAAAAATTCACAAGAAATTTAATTGGAAATTCATATTAGGGTTAATTTTTTTAAATGGGAGAATTATGGGATTCATGCTAATGCCACTCGAGGGTAACCTATAAATAGTTAAAAATACATTGAACCTTTATGATAACAGATGTATTGTTCATGAGAGATAAGATCAATGATTTAGAGAGAAGAAGATCTTTGTATTTTAATTTGTGTTGGAGAAGATTTAAGGGATTAAATATTACTATAGGAGAATAAATCACGAAATTGTATTTAACTTATTATCATACAAATTTTTTATCATACTCAATTGATTATCATATTCAGCTTAGCAAATTATTTTAGCTGATTATTGTATCAGGCTGGATAAATCAATACCTAATTTTAATTATGGTTTTTCTGAACAGAGAAAGATGGAGAATTTATGTGGTGATGATTCATCTCTACAACATTATGAGAAATTAATATATTTCATATTGAATTGAATTTTACATGAAATAATGGTATAGATACGAATATTACTCATAAGAATCAGTCTGGGAAAATAGTCATGGATTTCCATTAAAATTCCAGGATGTTCATACAATCATATGGGTATAAAATTTAATAATATTATTAGATTTATTAAATTTTTGGGATTAAAAATTATCATAGGTAACATAAATTTTAAAATAATATTATATTACTATATTTGTACTAATAGGGTTCACATACACTGTTAGATTTATTTACATAGTGCTACATGAGTGAGTGGGAATATCCTACTAAATGTCCTTAATATTTTTTTATAATACTCCATTAAATGAGTGAATAGGAACCCTTAAATTTCTCGTAGGATTTGTGACATTAAATGATCCAATGGTCTTAAGGGAATATATTCGAGACATTGATCACTTGAAACATCCCCTCCTCACCATCTACATCGAGATCATATTCACATATTTGAGTAGTTGTTTGACTGTCTCTCCTCTATAGAGACGCTTTTTCCTTGTACCAATGGAAAATTGCAAACTCAATCATTCATCAAAAGTTTCCAGTTTTTCATTGTTGAATGCGCCATCTTTTAATCCACCATTGTAGCTTTTTTCCTTATAGAATTTATTTGTATTTTATCATTACACCACGTGGACCAAAGGTCATAAGGTGGATAAAAGTCAATGTGGTGGCCCAAATAGATTAATGGGGACTAAAAGACATAGAAACTTAAAGGCCTGGGTCAGATGAAGGGTTTTATAACTCCATTCCCAAATAGGTAGTCAGATGGTGAATGGTTCCAGTAGCTACATTAGCAAACAGTACCTTTTATAGTACATACTATTGTACATGATATAATGATATAATTGTACATCAATAGAAACTCAGAAACATGCCTCTTCCCAAATTCAAACTAAGGTCCCGTAGATGAACCTGACAATTCTTTACCAACCGGGCTGGTGAAAATGTGCAAAGAGTATATCCTACTTTATGTAATTCCATAATTGATTTTTTGTGGATTCTATTTCGTGGGATTACATCCAAAAAAACTAAAGATTTTAATATTCTTATTAAATAGTAAACTATAAAAATATGGTTTTTATTTCAATTTGTCGTTGAATTTTTTTAATACGTAATTTAATATTTAATAGGAGGAAATGGTTGTCTCAATAAGACATAAAAACAATCTCTCTGATTCACCCCACCACCTCTCATTGTTAGAATCACACAAACTAGGGAGATTCAAGTATAATCGTAGGTTAGGTTTCCTATAATTATTCTTTTCTGAAGTATTTTAAGAATAATATGTTAATTATAATTATGTTTTTGACAATAATAAGAGAATTCTTATCATCATTGAGATGGATTTTCATATCTTGAATGGATGAATGTATCCATATTTAATGTCATTAGGTAATGATGATTCAAAAGGCCTTACAATTGGTCTACATCCTCATATTGAGTATTCATCCCTCACAATAGATGATAATAAAACCATAAAAATGATGGAAGATAAAATAATTATTTTTATTCATCCTTTAGAATGTGTGTTTATAAGTGTTAAATGACTTTCCATATTCAAGGGAATGTACTATATTTTAAATAATATTTATGATGTAGATACCAAAAGTAACGAATGAAAAGATGAAAATATGTAGACTGAAGTATGACTATTTGAAGATGGGTGAGCATGAATTTATTGGAAACTAGATTACCACTGTGAACGACATTGGGAGTAATATCGTATTTTTTGGTGAAAATAACAATGATTCAACAGTTTCTGGAAATATTTAGAGAATACTTCACACAAGGATTGATGAAAAAGTTACTTCTTTAGAAGTTTAAGATCATTAATAATTTACTCTTGATGATTTTCATAGTAATATCATTAGATATGAGATGATAAGGGAGTAAGCAATGAATATATAAACAAAATATGATAGATAAATATCATTTATGTTTTCTCAAAAAGAAAAGAAAAATAATATTCGTATTGATTATCAGGATTGAGATTGTAATTCAAACAATTATATTTTTAAAAATATTAATGATATTTTCTCCCCGATATCAAAAATATTAAAAATAGTTAAAGGACGATCTAAACAAATATTTAAATTAAAATTAATGGATGTCGACCCTTGAGTAATTTTTTTCCATTAATCCTAAAATAGGTAATTAATAAGATAGTGATGAAGATGAACTTTATGAAGATTAAACATGACAAATAGGATCATGTATTAAAAATGGTGATAAAAAATCTATTAAAATGTGGAATATAATAAGTTATTCAAATCCAAAAGGATATTAATTTTGGATAAATAATATAATTATTAGGATGTTGAAAATTATTTTTACTAGAACACAATAAGATACTCATCGTGAACATAATTTGAAATTACAGTTGAAATAATGGATGAGAATGATCAGAACGATTAATAAGAAAAAAATTATTCAAGTTGAATGATCATCAACAAGAAATCATGAATATTTTTCTCAAATTAAAAATTCAATTTTGTAGAGGAGATTTATTACTTTAATAAATCCATTCAATATGAAAATAATCGTTATGAGTATCTATAAATGGAGGTGAATTTAAAAGACAAATAGTTGGAACATGTCAAACAAAAACATTCAGAATGGGAACAATGAAATAAATGTTTCAAAAACACTAACTATGATGTTTGTGAATTATCTAAAAAGGATAAAAATTAGAATAATCTACAAATATGTCATAAAAGTTTTAAAATAATGATGGGAGTATTTTTTAATGTAATAAAACATTGAATGTTATGTCTGTGGCCAAGAACAAAAACATTGAGAATCCATAAGTCTCAAATAACCCTAAGTTCACAAATTTTTTAAAACAACAATAATTCTTAAATTCTTTAAATAATTATCATTCTTATAAAGTATAAGTGAAAAAGAAGAATGTGATTAATAATAGAAGGGTTAGTGGCTTATAAAATAAAGACAATAAGGTGAATGAGAAATGTACAAAAATATTATGGATGTTATGGATATTTCATATGTAAATATCCTTTTTATGGATTTTCTTTGGTATTATGGTGAATTCCGACATACAAATAATATATTATTGTTCAAAAAACAACATTACTATTATTTCACATGTTATGAAAAATAATTTTTTTGTGGGAGACAATTTTCTTAATAAAATAGGTCTCAGAATATTGTTTTCAATAAACTTGAAAAGGATAGAGTAATGATTGAAAATAGGTTCCAACCCTAAGAAAGTATTTATTGAAGGTGTGAACAAGATAGAAAATATGGAAATGGATTTATCATTTGTTTACAAGCTCAATAAATGTTTCAAAACAATTATCAGAATCTATATGTTTTGGAATTAATGAAAAATAAATATGTTGATTCTGAAAAGAAAGAGTGATTACTAATCTAGCAAGAACACATAGACATGGATACAAAATAAGATTAAGCACATAACTCATTGATATAAATGAGGATGAATTAAACATTGAAGATATATGAAATTTTTAAAGAAGGGTATCAACATATTGTATATATGAGAACGTTATGAATATAATAAAAAAAATCAACTACCATTCTATAAGAAAAAACAAACCTGGAAAAAATAATACAAAATTATTGAAAAAAATATATTTATAAAAATAATGGTAAATCAACATCCTCAAAAAAATATTCCACGTATTAAAATATGTTGTTAAAAACATGGAAATCATTAGAAAAAAGGAAGAAATCAAATCCAATGAAAAATCCAAGGAAAATAAGAAGAATTCAAAGATGATTGAGTACTCTCATTCCGTTTGTGATTTATTTTGAATAGTAATGATACTTTATTATTACAAAAAAAAATTATATTCATGTAATAACATTAAAGTAATTATTGGAGTAGAAGTAAGAATGTTATAACTATTAAATAATTTACTTTCCAATCAAAAGAATGTAATTAGGTTATGAAAAACATGAGGATTTGAATTTTTTTTATTTAGTTGAACATTATGACATGTATGGTGAGATGGGAGAATTTTAATTCTATCTTAAACAAATTATTTCAATCATTTCACCATTTAGGATATTGTTGAAGTAAACATAAAAAAGGAATTACATGAATATTTTTTTTGGAAAACATTGATTACCTTGGTGACACACATTCATTTGGTAGAAACTTTCCTTAAGGTCCCCATATATTTTTTTATCATTCCGTGAGAGAGGTAAGAAGAAGGGGGGAGGTAAAATAAATAGGAATAGAAATAATGGAAGGTATATAATTAAAATAGATAAAATAAAAACAGTATGACATATTGTATTTAAGTTAATTAAGTGATTGAAGTGGGTTTTGACAAAAATTAAAATGTGATATAAAGTTATGATGTTGTTTTTTTATAGTTTTATTTATTGTCAAATGATATGTATACTGAGAAATATGATGGATATAAAACACATTGACCATTATTTTCAAAATAATCTACCACTCGTTTTCAGAAGAATCTGATTTAGTCTAACAATTTTAATTAGTAGAATATTCTTCAACGAAATAGATATGATGGGACCTATCTTGCGTCCACAATGGGATAATATCATAATGTAGATTTGATCATAATTTTATTCTCACTGAGTTTGGAATGAAATAATTTTTCATATTATGAATATGTCATTCTGGAATTAAATTCCCACCAAATTCACTCAATATTTGATATGAATAATGCGAAGGTTTTGAATATGAATTGAGGTCTTCATGACTGTGTTTAAGTTTATTTGTTGATGGTTTGGTGATTTTTATATAATAAAAACAATATATTTAATTAAGAACTTGTGATGTAGAATTGATGGATGCAAATGGAATATGATGAGTTCACAATTGGAACCAAATTTATCATATTCAGGTGGTATAGAAGAATGATATTTTACCAATTGAAATGGAAACATGCTCATGACATTCATAATATGGAACTGTAGTGTCTGATCAATCATCATATGCATACAAAAAATCTAATGCCTAGGATGATTGTATTCAGAAATTGTATGAAAAATATCATACAATATGTAATAGTATTAGGAATGATTTTACCCAGAATAATCATATCATGGATTATCATATCTAGAATGAAATTACCCAGAAATGACCATATTTAGGACATTTGAATTCATAAAATATAGTACTCAATGATAAAAATAAAATAAATAATATGTAAATAATTGAATGTTATGATACATTCCAATTGATGTATGAATATGTTGAAATGTTTCTCAAATTAATTCAAATTCATGAAGAAAGTCATGATACACACACATGTTTGTGAATGAATGTTGTTACTAAAGATAAGCCCTGATTATTTTTAAATTTCTTCAAAAATTGGGTCAACAGTTGAATCACATGGAATATTTTTTAAAAAAAAATTCAAACTAGTGAATATAATGAAATGAAAGACATGATGTGCATTTCAATTGGATCATGATAAATTTTTTCATAGGTGAATTGTATTTTATTTCAAACTGGCTAAATGTGTGAAATGAATAATTATATGTGGTTTGAAAGTAGAGATTACTGAATGAATTGTAAATATAAGGATTTACATTAAATCAAATGATCGTATTCGTCAAATCTAAATATTATATAATTCTTCATAATCATTCTTATCATTGGTTTAGATATTTGTTTTGAAGAAAACAAATTCAGAAATTCAGACCCATAAATTTAAATTGAAATATCTAATTAAATGATAGTCTAAAGAAGAATAGATGATTGTTGAGGAATAAATAATTTTAGAGTTTATATGAGGAATCCAAAAATCACTAAATATTTTAGGCGAAATTGTTATTATGTTGAATGAGATTACAAAAGAAAATTTTGGGACTCCCACCATAGCAAATTAAGGGACGCCTATAAAATGAAAAAAGGACATTTAATTTTATGATATCTGATATATTATTCTTGTGATATCATCATCAAGATCTAGAGTTATGAAAATGTTTCTCTCTTCACTTGTGTTGAATATGTTTTGAAAAAATGGATGGTAAAGGGAAGAAAAATGATAAAAATGCTATATTTGGATGATTATCGTACATAGTGTTTATTGTTCTCCTCTGATTACCTTAATCATCTTTTCAAATGTATTTAGAATATTTTCATATAAGGATTTATTAATCAGATCAATATTTTTTTACTAGAATTTCTACACTAAGGATGATGGAGAATTGAAGATGTGGAAATTCGTCTCTTAATTATTCGGTAAAAGTTATATTTTTGGTACAGGGAACAATTGTAAATGGATGAATTTTATCGAGAACAATCATACTCAAAGGAATCAAAGTATGAAAATCATCCTAGGATTTTCCATAAAAATTAATGTATGTTCATACCTTCATCTGGGTAATAAATTGATGAATTTTCTTGAATTGAATACATTTGTGGAATTGAAATGAAATATTGTTAACTTGTGTGTGTTGAACAAATATTGTATTGCGATATTTTTTTCAAAGATGTTGTACACACACTGTTGGATTTTTTCCATAGTTCTATATTAGTGAAATTGTATATCTTACTCATTCAATCCAAGGATTGATTTCTAGTGGATTGTGTGTTATATGATTACTTCCAAACCATATCAATGTTGTTTCCATTCTTATTGAATAGTTATCCATATAAATATTTGTATTCATTTGGATGTGTGGATGAATTTTTTTAAGCTGCGAATTGAATTATTAAAATGAGGTAAAGGTTATTTCATAAAATCATAAAATAAAAATTATCAACAATTCACCCTCTCACCAACATTGGGATACAATCATCCAGACTAGGCACTTTATAGTGGTGCACGTAACTACTTTTTATAGGTCGATTTTGTGTTAGATTATGTTCAATTAGTGTTTCATCCTCACCATCAAAATGTGTTATAGATATTTTACATTGGGATATTGGACCTTTTTTTATAATAGTTATTTCATTGTTTCATTTCACTTTTTGACTGATTACCATGTGTCACATGCATTTCATATTGTATTTGGTTTTGTCATATAACAGGAATTGTTATGAGATATGCGAATACTACTTTTTTATAGATGTGAATTGGTCTATGTTTTCTCATGTTTTATGACATGAATAATTAGTGATTGTTTCATTCCCCTAACCCATTGGATGTGTGCATCTTATGGAACACTCAACTTACTTCCAACCTAGGTTGGCATTTAGTGGGTCATGATGTGTGAGGTTATATAGTTTAGTACTCTTGGAAAAGTCATGGATGGTTATCTGTAGGGTAATATAGAAGGAATATCTCCATCTTTTCCTTAAAATACATCCCCTTAGCCGGTATTCCCACATATTCCTTGTTACAAAATAATGTTTTTTCACTAATTAAATAATAAAAAATATAACATAAATAATTTATAAGTAGTTTAATATTAATAATATTTGATAGAAATAAATCAATGGTTTAGTCTTGTACACATTGTATTTTAGTTTCAAGCTATTTTATCACTATTAACTCACACTATTAAATTGTCCATAGGAGATGAAAATATCCCATCCTCATACCATATCTCTCTAATATACTACAGATCAGTAGTAATGATTTATTTATCTTGAAAATTGACTAGTTGAACTAATTTTTCATTTTTAAAATTAATAGTTTTACATGGAATTTCATTATGATACAAATCTACCGAAAAAATCAACCCAAAATTTCTATATATTTAAAATAATTATTTGAGTAAATTTCATCTCAAATTTCAATAGGCTGAAATTTTATTGATAAATTTAATGTTAATTCTATTGATATGTCATCATATAAATGTTTATTAATAGAATAAATGGGTTGTTTAATTTATATTTCTTCAATAAATCATTGAAAATTTAATCATTCCATGATATTGGAAATGGTTTCAATTTTTTATTTTATCAAATGTTAGTATGTGTTTTTTCCATTTTTTCATAGTATCTTTTTATATCTATACACAGTCATCATTTGGTTAAATGTAAAAAAAATATCACTATGATAATATAATATTTTGAAAAATATATTATTCTGAAAAACATATATATCCAACTTATATTCACATGAAATTGAATATTTAGTGTCAACAAAAGAAATATTTGTAAAAAAGAATTAAAAATAAATATATGTGTTGGGGTGTTGGAATATTCATCTAAAAATATAGTAAAAATTGTTCAAAGTGGAGAAAAACAATAATAGGTCAGTAATGATATTTTTTTAGATTATAGGATTTATGTTTTTTTAGAAATATTGAAATGTAATAACATCATCCATGTACATAATTCTATATATGAGTTTGGATTATTTTGTGAATCCAAATCATTGTTTTTTAAGATAGTAATGCACAATAGTGGTGTACCCTAGGCAAAACACGAGGAGGATACCCACAAACACCAATTTTCAATGCACTACTATTATTTATAAAATATATACTAAGTAAAATACTAACATTTATTAAAACCCAGAAGGTTATTCATGACAATTCACCTAATTTATATAAAAATTAAGAAAAAAATGAATACTAAATACTTACAATTAAAATTCAAAACCAAATGATGTTAATGTACCAATACCTAGATGAATTATCAAGTAAACAATCAATTACTATACATAGAAAAAACCAAATACTAAGCACATTAGTGATCGAATGGGGAGAAATATTAAATGAAATTGAGTTGAAAGATGTTATTTACAATAGAGAAATTTTTTCCATCTAAAAATCAGTAAATAAACTAATTATATATTAAACATTTTATGTTAATGACACACAATACAGAAACTAAAAATTGAAGAATGAATTAAATATTGGTTTAACACTCTCCTTTTATATTAAACACATTCTATCATATATGAATTTAATAATTATGATTAAAATAGAATAAACATTAAGATGATAAACTGTGGGATGATATAAAAAAAATTCCAATATTGTAGAATGAAAAAATAAAGAAAAAATTAATAGTACGAAATAGAAACATGTAAATAATATGATGAATTTACCAAAATCATACATTTTTTTAAATAAATAAAGAGTTAGTTGAGCATTTATAACTCATAACACATAAGAGATGAATAAATCAGTAAATATTAATTTTATAAATAACTTTTTAGATGAAGAGGAAGAGGTATATTATTGGAAAATTACATTACTAAAAATCATAATGTATTTAATATATTAATATAAAGTAATAAAACATGCTCAAAATAAAGAGAATAAAAGTTTTTGAAAAGATCCCAAAGGATTTTAATATCCAAAATTTTATCCTATCACTTATTTATGAAATAATAAATCACATTTTTGAATTTACTTTTAGAAAAACCCATGTCAAATGATGAAGTTTCGTTCTAGACCACCAGCTCCCCCAATTTTAATTTCAATACAACTATATTTATCTCTATATTGAAAAAACTTATACATTTTCAATTTTTTATAATGTATGTGTATTCTTTCTTAGTCATAATTGAAATTTGGTTTCAATTCATGTATATTCGAATTAGAAAAGTCCATGATATAGGATATCACAAAATTATTACAATTATAAACATTATCAAAAAATATTGTATAGTGAAATTCATTATATTTAATTCATTCATTCAATTTCATATCATGATAAAAAATAAATTTAACAATTATTAGAAATCATTAGTGATAATAAATAAATTCCTTATAAAAACTTTTTAAATAATTAATATAGTCTATATAGTACATAAAACATGAGTGAATACTCATTTTGAACTCTCAAAATCAATTTATGAACTATAAATTTATAAAACCATGAATATACAATTTATAACAACCATGATTGAATAAAAGAACCCCTACTAACACTTGGATCCACCTTGAAATGAAAAAACAAAAAAATACATCTACTCATATAGTATCTAAAATATTCCTCGAAATAGTGACCACTGTAATAATGTATCCAAATATGCATCATTTAAACAAACCTAAATCCACAGAAAATCAATATATAATTATTAATTAGACTTTAATTAAAAAATAACAGATATTGCATAGACTCTACTTCTTCATCAATTAGTAAACCTCTATAAATCTAATAATGATTGAAAAAATCATCTTATTGATAATATAAACTCTTATTTGACCCTTTAATAATATACCAAGAATTATGGACCGTCTAGTTATTTTAATCCTATATCTATTTATCTTGATCTTGAGCACCATAATTTCTATTTTATATCCTTCCACACCAAAGTGTATGCCTTTTCAGGCCTTTTTATAAAAATAGGGAGAAAGCAATTCATTAGATTGTAATTCTTTTATCCTCTAAAACCCTTTTAAGATGTAGTGCACTATTGCAATAATATTTAGTCATTCCAATGTGAATCATTACCACTAAGTAAATGTAATGGGTTATTTATCAATATGAAGTTATTTTATTCTCTTATTTCTCCCTTTTATTCTAATATTCTATTACGTAATTTTTGGGGATAAGGTTGTATGTTTTGTTATTCTTATGTGTTTTTCCTTTTGGTTTATATAAATTACCTTAATGGATAGGTCTTATGGTTGGTCCTTTATAGTTTTGGGGAAATTGATTTTTGGTATCACATCATTCTATAATTATGTTCCTTGCAACATAAATTGATATAGGGTATTCTTGATATTTAAATTAGTACTTATTTATAAATTTAGATCAGTCAATCTATATTTTTATTTGGTGGATAGTTTTAATTAACATAAATAATATGATGATTCATTTTATATAAAACTTTATACTGATAGAGAAATTCCCATGTATTTTAGGTGTTTTTATGTCAGTACCTAGGAGTAGTTACTGATTATTAATGGATATTGTGAATCCTTTTTTAATATTGTAATAGTGTTAGGATCTCCTCTCATAATTAACTAATTACTGAAATATGGAAATGAATTAGTTCCATTGATATTTTGAATTATGATTATGTTTTATCTACTTACAGGTTTCAAATACGATGGAAGTATGAATAAAAAAGGGTTTTTTGGGGTGGTTTCCTATAATATTTGACCTTTTTTATTTTGTTTTATAGTTTGAGTATTTTTGTTTTTGATTTCTGTGGTAACAATTTGGGGTGGTGACATGAAATGGTTATGATAGAGGAGGAATGCTATACGAAGTGTAGTTATCTATGAGGTGGTGATTTTATTGGTTACTATGGAAAAAGGATGTTTTTATAGATTTTGTAGTACATATATCATTGTTTCCCATATAATTTATCATTAGAAATTAGTAATTTTTAAAACATTGTAGTATTGATGAAATGGTGAGATAGGTCATGTCATAGATTATGGATAACCAATAATACAACTATGTTAATGAAATTGATATTGCGTAGTGGGATAGAAATGGAATAGAAGTTCTAAAACATATAAACTTATATAAAAAAATATCCATAAACATTTTATAATCCAGTTTCCTTTTTATATAATTCACTATACTTAATTTTGAGGATATATATTTTTTAAAAATTTTATAGATTTAATTCATTACTCTTAGCTAACAAATTCATATTTTCCTATTGCACACATCCATTTAGTATACAATTTTTACATAATATACTAAATTTGAAAAAGAAACATTTTTACTTCTCATGATTAACATTCTTGGCTTTAAAAATGACGTTTATGTTGTTTTTACTCATCCTTAAACCCATTGAAAAAAAGTTAAAGGCATGGGTTGTGCATAAAAAGCTCGATAAGGGAGATAACAGTATAAAATCAATTAGTCGAGTTAAAAACATGAAAAACCATATAAATTTCTTTATTATCAATATGTTCTTTTATAATAGGAATTTAATCATATCCTCATGAAAAATATGTACTTTATAATGAATGAAATCTTTTCAAAACAATATCATACAAATAGAAAACCATTTACAAAACATATAGAAATAAGTTCACTGCCTACATTTGAAATAACTATAGTCTAGTCAAATATTAATAAAAAAACCCATCAATTAACTCCCTTATTCCTTCATTTTATGATATACTTTACAAAATGCATTTTAGAGATATATCTTGATCACCGATCATATAAGCTACATCACACTCACTTATCTTGTAAGGTGTACATATTATATCATTAATATTATTCATATTAGGATCACACATTCATAGATATTATACCAGGGTCACCCATAATCATATATATTACTCAAATAATATATCATAAAGAAAACATTTTAATTTTGTAACTCTTTAACTTCAAACCCTTGATAGAGACTTATGAACCCTTATGAAAACCATTTTTCTCTATTAAAATACCCTTTCTGTTTAGAAACCTATTTTTCAAAATAAAATACCTAAACAAAAAAATTAAATACAAAAATTATTTATATAAATGATGAAAACAATAAAAAATGTTTAAAAATATAGCATATGTTGTTGACATCACTTACGTTAAAACATATAATTATTTTTTTCATTTTATAACGAATGTCAAGATATTCAATATAATATATATCTAAATATTCATTATGAAACAATTTGTACAATATTCAGAGTGGATAAAAATTTAAATTAATATTAATTATTATCTATGTAAATATATCCATTAAAAATTATAATATGGGATCGAAATAAAAAGATTTATAATTTAATTATCAGAGTCATTTAAAATGGTTTTTTATGTTAATGATTATATAACATGAAGTGTGATTCATCACGTATGTAATTTATCATAATAAATTAATAAAATTATATTAATTATTTAATATATTATGAACATATTTTGATTTTAGTATTCCTTTTCATTTATTTATTACCACTTTATTTAAAATTACTCATTCAGCTATGTTTACATCAGATGTTTTGGGTACATTTGGTATATAATACCAACCTAACAATTTAGAATGATTTTGGTCAAAGGGTTTATTGTTTCATAATATTAAAAATTAAAATTTAGAAATAAATATTATTTTTTAACAATTAATACATTTATAACCATCAATGAATGTCGTACAAGAGAACTGAATCACGTCACTTCGTGGAGGTGGTAATACACATTTATGTCTTAATGAAGTTATCATTCTACAATAGATGGAAGGGTAAAGAATAAAAGATGAAATATTGGAATTAAATAGTTATTGTAATTTCATGAATATAATATATATGTATATGCAATATATTAATCATTCTAAATTTCGATTATTGGTGGCTATGGAAAATGAAACACATCGATTTATGGGGGTGGTTATTTACAAGTATGTGTGTGTGATGTTTTCGATTCCCATAAGAGGTAGATCAACATGAATAATGTTTATATAGTATTTCTAAAAGAAATAAATTATATATAAGAAGTTTTTTTTCTTATTTAATCATTGTTAAATTGGATTTTATGTTGGTCTAATACCAAATAAATATGAAATCGGTCAGTTAAGATTTCCATATTTACTCTATATATCCTCTTTATCATAATCCTAAATCAATTTAGGATTGGGATTTAGGTGAGGTATAGACCTATATGTCTTGGGGAATGAGGATTGGGAGACACTGGGTAGGTTTTTTTGAAATCGAGTGTGCTCAACATTTATGATTAAGTGAGGAGAGAAGGGGCACTTTAATAGGTGAGTTCAGGGGAACTCATAGAATTACAGAAAGTATTAAATTTATATAAATTAATTTTCATGTAAATATATAAATAAATTAATATATATGTAATATATGATGTGAAATATTCTATATACTGTCATATAATAATATTTGGACAATTTGTTGAGAGTTTCACAAAATTATCTAATTTTTTTATCCATTGTAAACCCTTTGGATGATTTCTGAAATAGAAATGTTTTTACATTATATGAGTCAAGAAATATACTATAAAATAAGTGTGTCCAGAAAATAAAAAAAATATTTGGAATTATCATCCTTGTTGAATTAAATTTTTTAAAAATGATATACTTATTAATTTTAAATCATTTAAAAAAATATGGGTTATTATAAAATATCATTAATATCATATTGTTAACTACACATTTAATTTCAAATTCTTTTAATAAATGTTACAGTCTGATTAAAATATAAATATTTCACACATTAATTATACAATACTTTTATCGATTAAATTATTGGGACCCTATAATCCACCCATACATTTTTACATTTAGTGTTTTTTGAATCATTTAAATTATTTTTATACTTCATGAACATAAATTATGTTGGTGTTGTGTAAGATTTAACGATAATTATTTCATCACTAAAATTTAAAAATTAATTTACATAATAAAAAATAGTGAATTTTTTATATAAACATTTTTAAGAAAATATAACATTTTTAATCCATAATAAAAAAAATTATAAGTATTAAAACATAGAGGGTGCCATTATATTTTTATTAATTAATTAAACTATTATTATGTTCATTATAAAAAAATGAAATACGAAATGATAAAATTTTCCATCATGTGATATTAAATGTAATAAATTCTTCTAAAATGAAATAAATATAAGTTTAAATTAGATATATAAGTCTTGTGAAATTATTTTCAACATTAATTACCTGATTTATCCTTTTTGAGGTGACAAATAATTAACATGGTTTCTATTTATAAAGACAAAAAATGGTCTATTTAAAAAATTTGAACTGGTGGTTCAAAATATGAAATAAAAATTTAAATATCAAAATTTGACCTCTGGGAAAAAATTAATTAAAATAAAAAATAAAAAAATAGTTATTAAAAATGTGATTTTATGCCCAAAAAAGAACTTATACCAAAATCAGTTAAATGATCATTAATTTTTAATTAATTATTTTCATTATAGTTAAAAATGACTTAGGTTTCTTTATGATAAGATGTGGGTCTTAAATTAAAATAAAAATTTTAATTAAATGAAATTCTGAAAAAACATCTATAAATTCCACATTCACTAAAAATAACACATTTTAATAAAATCCCATTATAAACCTTAGGAATATATTTATAGTATTATTTAAAAAATAAATATGATATTTTCAAATTAAAATTATAAAATTTATAAAATAATTTTTTAAAAATATACAATATTTGAAAATGAATTTATTAATAATAACATTATTTTAATTTCAGTTTTAAATTACATAATATTAATATAATTAATATAGATACAAAATATATAATTAATAAATAATAATTACGAATGTTATATATTAATAATTTTACATATGTTGTTATATTCGATGACTTGAAATTTCACCCTATTAATTTTATTCCTTTGCGTAAACAAGTGGGAATATTTTTCATGGATATAATTTTCCATTTCCCATAATGATTCTCTAGCTATATAGATTTTCCACCAAACCATTAATTGATTAATTAACCTAAATTGAAATTCTTGGTATCAATAATAATGAAACTATAATAGTAATTATTCATAAGAAATGTTCACATCCATGAAAACTAATTCAAGGATCAAAACATTAGAAACATCCATCAAATAAATTTTAACTATTAAAAAATCAATATGACATATAGCAAATATAAAAACCGAGACAAGAACAACCACTATTAAACTGAAACAACTTTACCTGATATTTATTTTGGTCGAATTAACCACATCCATAAAATCCCTTTATAATAAAAAATCATAACACATTACTGTGGACATATAGAAAAAACATGATCATTGACTTCAAAATAAATATATGTTCTATATTTATCAACATAACTTTTTTACTAGTTTTGGGTCATCCTCATATACTATTAAATCAACTTCAACATCTCAACCATTTCCCTTTTAAAATTTGGTCATAACACTTCCATTTCCCTAATTCATCCCAACAAAATATAGTCTAAATCACCTTTATAATAATTCATGAATATATGTATCTTGTATGTGGTAATTGAAATTTTCAATATAATAAATTCAATTATTGAATGTAATTGTTCCCAACTACCTAGGTAATACATTGAAGAATCATGAGTTATGTATTCTAATAATTAATTCATTCACTATCACTATCCATCATTTTGGGGATTAAAAGATATACTAACATTTAATTCATTACCCAACAAACATCCAAAGGACTTTCTATAAATTAAGACATAACCCATTATCATGGTTATATAAAATGAAGAGAGTAATGCAATGCATCCTAACTATCTCATTGAGGTAAATTTGAGAATGATAATTTAATGATGCAGTATCTTAATGGGAATGAAATGTTCATATTTAGTTAGTTGATCAATAATAACACAAATTACATTATTACCTAGATATATATTTTTTAATTCAATAATGAAATCAATGAACATATTTTCCCATTTCTACTATGGCACTACCAAATAATTAAGCTAATCATTTTTTAATTTTCATTTGTATTTGAACTATTCATAATTCAAAAATTTCATGTTAAAGTTTACAATATATTTATTCATTAAATCCCACAAATAATACTCTTGATAGTAAATATACATTTTAGTACTACCAGGATGAATTGAAAATGTTGAGTTATATGATTTAATCAATAATTATTCTGTATCTATGGGATAACTAGCATTTAAATTTTTTACAAAATATAATATTCCTTAATTGATAATTTTAAATTCATGTAAATTATCTTTATATTAATACAAAACCATTACTTTTAAATAACAGTATTATATCTAAGCATTATTAACTTTTTCTAACAATGTCAACTACATTGAAATAAAGAATAAAACAATATAATTTATTTCATGCATAATTTCTAGGCCATTATTTATTAAATTAATTACCAATGGATCAATTTTAAATCATATCATTGTTAATTATGGATTGTATTTTTATGTCATGATATCTTTTTAATGACATTATCAACTCTAAATGAGAGATTTTATATATCAAAATTTTATGATCAATATATATTTAACACCATACTCTATTTAAATGATTCCTACATCTTTTTAAAGAAAAATAACAATGGTAACATGTTCGAGATCACGTGTAAGATAATTTATCCCATGTGGTTTCAATTTTCCTTATGAATAATTAAATAAATTTTCATTCTACATCAAAAGACTACCAGGTCCATTCAATGAAGAAATATTGAAGATGAAAAAAAATAAAATTTCTAGAGGACAAGGACTAAATTGCTGAATTCACCAATATTTATTTGAGATCCTATAATAAATCATCACATTGTTTTCTCATGATTAATTTTAGTCCATGTCTAGTAAATTTTATAGGTGATATAATAACAAAGAATTATTTATGAAAACCCAATTTTAATAATATTATAATCCCTGAAAAATAAATATTTAACTTATATTTTTAGGACTTATCCATTTTTCAGACACATTATTTTTAGTAGGATTGGTTCTTATTACATATATACAAACATTAAACACATATAAGAAAATCTTTTTTTACCAAAATTCACATTTACTGCAGTTTTTATATGTCTTATTTTAATATAAAATTTAAACAAAATTCTTATGTGTATTTCATTGTCATAATTACATTCAACATATACTAATATATAATAATAAATTTATACTATAATTTTATCTAAATATTCAAGGAAAACTATATTTATAAGATCCTAGAATTCAAATGGTTCATGAGATAACCCAATGGCCATAACAACAATCCCATAATGTTGGTATATTTTTTGAAACCCCACATTCAGAATAATTGCTTACTTAACCTTCAATTGGAAGTTCCTGAGTATGATATAAAACATTGAAAAATAATGGTTTCCATGGATTTGATCATAAAAATAATCAATATGGGAAAAATTTTAGTTGTTCATAATAGTGATGTTAGAAATGTATATAAAATCAATGCAATGTATAAAGACCCTAAACACAGTTGCCCAAATATGGTGCATAATTTATTACAATGGAATATATAGAAGACTCAGATCCTTATATACTGATTAGTTTAGTAATTTTGGAATCTTGAATACATATGTTATCGTTACATTATGACCTGAAAAGAAAATCTGTAGGGACTCTATTTGTAACACACAAAATATCTTTCATAAACCCAAAAAGTCATTGATAATATTCATATTTCTATCCTAGGAAAAAATATATCTAAGAAATTTGTCCACACAGCTACTCAGTAAGGGTGTGTAATATAACGAATTTCAAAATAAACATTTATGAATGCTGAATGAATAAAAAAACATTCCATTATAACATAATCTTGAACAAGATATTGTATGGATAAAAGATGAATTAATAATTCCATATAAGTAATCACCTGAGAAATAGGATTAACCATGGATATTATAAATATTTAATCTTCACATGGGTAATAAATTATTAATATCATTATGATGGAATACATATTTCAGACATATGGAAAAAATCGTTAAGGCATCATCCAATACATATGAAAATCATTAATGCCTCAAATGAAACCATATCTGAAAATCGACATGGCCTCACCCTAGTCCATATATATTTTCTCTCACGAGACCTAATGATGTATCAAGGGTATATATAGGGTTTCTCCCATTAACCACTAAGTCATATTCATTCATTATATTATTGATGATAAACATATTATATATATATATGATTTTTAAATCGCATTACCTAATGTGTAAACAAAATAAAAAATAATTATGACTAGTCTGGTGAATGGTTTCAAGATAGCACGTCCAAAATCAAAATGATCATAAACCCTTTAATAATTTATAGTAGTTTACTACAATATGATATAAATTAAAAAAATTAAAAAAATTCCAAAAAAGTTTTTAAAAATAAACATACTGAAATTAAATTATCAACGATTTTTTAGGAGAAATACTCCTTTAAATTTTCATAATAGAGATATTTTTCAAAAATAAATTTTAGTTTAAAAAAAAAATTATAAAACCAATACAAATTAAATATATTTTATCTTTAAAAAATAAGTTATTTTATTACAATAATGATGTATTGAAAGAGATTTTGAATTCTAAATGAAAATGGATCACAAATCGAGATGTTCTCTTTAATTAAGATTGCGTATAAGGAAAAATTAAATTGAAACTATGAAATTATCATAAAATAAAAATGAAATGATTTGGATATATAATTTTGGAAAATATACAATGAATATAGAATAATTATCAAAAATAAATATTCACTATATTTGGGTAATGTTAGTGAAATAATAACTCGAAGGAAAAAATGCATGTTCTGGTAGAAACTCTTCACATATCTCTTAAATTATACTAAAGCTCACATTAATGGGCTGGATAATGTAATTAAATACATTAATTAATTAATTAATTACAAAATGATATTAATTTTAGTTGATATGATATAATTTTATAAAGTTCATTTATTGTCATTTTGAGGTTTTTTATAATACAATTTTATCACGTAAGAGTGTTCATTTTCTTGTATTTATATATCAGTTCACTTATTTATATTTAATGGAGTCCATGTAAAATGTGAAAATTCTATATAATTGTAATTATATGTTATTTATTAACATATATATATTTTAATGGTAATATCATTTGGATACACGGTATGAGGATGAATCATTATATAATATATATTTTGATAATTGTTTGGATTATTGAAATAGTTATTGAACATAACAAACTCATTCTATTTTATCGTTATGTGTTATGAAAATATGTTACATTAAATACATTAAAATGGTAATAAAATAATTTTTTTAATATGTTTCAAGTATTAAAATTTAATCAGGAATTTACTTAAATATTTTGATTGAAAAAATAAAAAGTTTCCCTTGAAGGCGATGAAAGAACACCTCACGGACAATGATTCAATTTTATAAAAGAATGTTAAAGGATAATGGAATTGATTACGGATTATTCCACTAGAATAAAAACATTATAATATATTTATGGTACATTATTTATTATTCTATTTGAACAAGGTGAGGTAAGGATAAAACAATAAAATAAAATATCATTATAAAAAATTAAAAGGATAATGAAGAGGATTTTAAATATTGAATTATCCTCCTTCAGAACCTTCATAGGGAAATGGTTTTGGTCTCTTTGTGAGACCAAGATCTCTTGGATGTTTTGGATGGAAATGGGAAAAGTATTTAATAGAAATTTTACTTGGATAAAATCATGGAAGGTATGACAAAAAGGGACTGTGAGGGGTTTTGTTTATATTCGAAGAGACGGATGTTTTTTTGAATATCTTAATCATTAGTTTATTATTTTAGCACCTGATTATTAATATTTTTATAATTATAAAAAAATTTAATAAATTAATGAAGTTAATTTTTATATATTTGGTCATATACAAACCATGATTGATGGAATTGTGTATTTAGCTTATAATCTTTTAATTCTATAAATTGCCAAATATTACTATTATTAATAAATGATTTTGTAGAATTATAAATATTCACTCTATCTATTTTATCAGTTGTTGAATCCAAAAATAGACTCCATATTATGATTATAGAATAATATATTTGAAATTTTTAATTTTTTATTAAAATAATAAATTATGTGAATAATATAGGTTTTAAATTTATAACTCCATTTATATCTCTGTTAATAATTAAGGTCTCATAACATTATCCTAAAATCAGAAGTGAAAAAAATAATAGTTTCTAAATATATTTAATGAATATAAATATTCCATTAAATCATTTTGTAAATTACATAATTGGAAATAAATATTTATCACATAAAAAACTACCAAAACTAAAATATTAATTTTTAAACATTTTACTTAATTATACAGTGATATTATTATATAATACATTTATTTATTATATTAATATAATTAATTTATAAAAAAATTTGAGAGGCTACTATTAATTCGATGAATTACTCTTTGTAAGGGTCATATTAATATTCCTAATGTGAAGTTACTATTTCATCGATATAGGCTGATTAACTTGTAGAAATACATATTATGTCGTTAATTATTCATTTATATATTTTTAATTATGTTCAATAAGTAATTTTATAGGATTTACACTATATGATATAAACATAAGAAGGGAAATCTTAATAAATTAATTATTTTTCATTACATCCCCCCTCATACAAATATTTTGTCCTTGAAATTTCCAAAATGTAACCATATAAAGTTATTTGGGTAGTTCACCACCATGTGTTTATCTAGATCCCATGTCACCTATTTAACATTGTTATTTTTTGGAATTATCATTACCTTCAAATTCACTTGATTCTATAAAACATAATTTTTGTGGCCATAAACTGGATAGTTTCTTCATAATAAGATAGACCACATTCCAAATATATTCCATCAAATGTCTGGACATGCATAGGGTCTGGCATGTAATTCCTTAACAATGTTATTTGGAAAACATTGTGCACATTGGAAAGGATAGAAATCATTTCCAAATGATAATACATATCTCAAATTCTCCCCATAATTTCAAAATGACGAATAATATTATGTCTTAGTTTCCCTTTCTTCGCAAATATTATTACACCATTCCATAGAGATAGATTAAAAAACAAATGATCTCCAAATTAAAATGTTAAATCCTTAAATATAATATTAGAATACCACTTTTTACAACATTATCATACATTTATATGGGTTTCAATAATTATTACCTTTTATATTGTTTCATCCAAATGCTATAGTCCTTCATGATTCCATTCACTAAATTTATCTCTACTAGTTGGTTTATGAAAATCTCACTCCATACAAAGCTTAAAATAGTGCAATATAAATACTTGAATTGAAAATCTTATTTTTGAAAAATCTACCTTAGGTAAATACTGATCCCACATTCCATGAAATTCATTGGAGAATGATCGCAACATGTCATCAAATGTATGTATCGCCCATTCTAACTACCCACTTGTTTGAGGGTGACAACAAGTACTCAAATGAAACATAATATCTAAATAATTGTAAATAAATTTCTATATGTATAATAAAAATAATAGATCATGATCAGACAAAATTTTAACCAGTGTTTCTATGAAGTCCTAAAACATCCTTGAAATATATTTTTCAGGGGTATCAATGGGAAAATACACCATTATAGCGATGAAATCTTCATATTTGGTATTATGATGAAAAGTCACCCATATTGAATCACACATTAATTGAGTTTTAGGAAATAAATTGAGAGATTACATGGTTATAGAATCTTCTTTCTATGTAGTCATAGTTATTGGATTGATTAATCCTCTATAATGTTATCTTTAAACCAGTTATTATTAATAGAATAAACATCATGAAACATAATCAACAATTTCCCACTTCATCTTTACCGTCAAAAAATTATCCTTTAATATCAAAATATCTTATTTCTACCATGGTGAATAGAAAAATATGATCTATGTGAATCATCAAATATATCCCTTCTTATTTTTTTATAAAGCGGAGACAAATCCTTTCCCAAAATTCATAATATCATCCACATAAAAAATTTAATCCAAAATAAAATCATTCAAATGTTTATTTTCTTTTGAATAATCTCACTATTACAGTAAGAAATTTTAATCCATTACAATAAATATTTTTGTGAAAATAATTGTAAACATTACAAGGTTTCACATTACAGTATAATTACCATTTCGATATTTTCTTGAACTGTAAACTCTAGATCAAAGACAATCTGTATTATTTTTCGAACTCCTTGATCCTTTCAACTCAATGTATATGCTACCTTATTCTCCTTCCCTATGTGTTATAGTGTTTTAAAATAATTATCCATTCATATTTTGATCGACCAAAATTTCTCATTTTTATTTATTTCTATGAAAAGATTTATTTCATGTTTTCATGATCTGTATATATCTCACATCATTCTATAAAACGATATTGTCACTATGTAATTAATGAAAATATACCATCTTCTAACTCAAGATCTAATGTTGGATAGATCTATTTATTTATTTTACCCATTTTTATATATAGGAAATAAATATATCATTCTTCAAAGGGACACGGCTGATTCCTTTCCTTGAAACATCACTATAAGTGGAAATTCCACCATTTCCCAATGTTAGAGTCAAGATTAGAGAATTGAATTATCTCCCGTTTAGTTTTTCAAAAATATTCATCCCATTATTTTTCCCATATTAAAATAATTAATTTATGTGTATTCTTGGTTAACGGGTTTTCAAATAATGCCTTGTTCTGAATGAAACACTGATAATAACATGCTTATCAAATAAAACTCGGCACCTATATTATGTTTTTTGGTGTATGAAATTCTGGAACCACCTATTCCTTCATATGACCAATTGATAATATATCAAAAAATACAATATTGAAATGAAAAAAGAATAATTGAAAACAAAATTCCCCCTAGTTAAACATCCCTTGTAATTCAACTCTTCCAATATTCTTTCAAATAATCTCCAAGTTATTCTCATGGTCTTTATAGATTTTTGAGTATACGAATATCTCATTAACCAGTAGTGTATACATTAGTCAATCCAACATGCATGAAATTAAACTCATAACGGCCGTAAACATTTGAAATGATTTCTATGGAATATCCTTCATCCTCACACACAATTCATGATATCTATATTGAAGGTCAATCATTAAAAAATATTTATCATCAAAAATAATATCAAATAAATCATCAGTGTGAGGTAGGGGATACATGTTATTTTTTTAGTAGAATTTATTTCACTATAGTAAATGAACATCATCATTGATCTATAATTTTCTTGACCATTAATGTAGGGGATCCTCGTGGACAAACAATAGGGTTGTTAAGTCATTTTAAATAAATTACATTAATTGTTTTTTCAGTTCTAATAATTACACAGTGGTCATTGTATAAGGATTCATTGATATAGGGATGAACCATGAATTAAATAAATGGAGAACTAAACATACCACTATTTAGGTTCTCTTGTAAAATCCTATAAAAGCACATCAATGAATTCTTATAAAATAGTTATATCATCAGATTGAAGATATATTTCATTATCAATAGATTATATATTAACATCCTCCCCAAGATTATCATTGAGTGCATCTACTAGGGTGGATCAATATTTGAATCATTTGGTTATGTATCTACTCTAATGTCTGTAGATATTACCCCTACAACACAATTCAAAAATTTCACCTTATTAAAATTTATTTTTTCATCATATCATGAAATGAAATCCTTGATATGTATTGTTTCAATGTTGACCATAGGTATGATGATATAATCAGTAGATAATGTTTGCCTATATTCTACAATGGGAACATTCTAACACATCGTTTCAATAATGATTTGTCCCTTTAGAGTTTATACTATTAACTCACTTATTATGAATAGTTAAAAATATATATTTCTAAAGAAAACTATGTATATTGAAAGGAAAGCATTGATCTAGAATCAAATAAATACTTATTTAAATTTGAGGAGATGCGTAGTGTACCTATAACACCATCATTATGAACTTCACCATCAATTGTATGGATCACATAATATTTTATGTTCTCTCATGACTTTTCATTGGAATTTCTCCTTCACAGTTCAAAAAATCATATTTATAGTGTCCCATGTTGATACAATTTTATCAATAAACATTGATATATTCATTAATTACATTTAAATATTTGGAATGTAGGCCATTATTATCACACTTGTAGAAAAATCCTTTCCATTTTATATAGGCACTAGGGTATTCCCTTCCACAAGTCTCGCACATTGGAAATTCCATTTTTTGTACCTTACATATCCATTATTTCCACACACCCCCTCTTCTTCACTTTTATCCAAATAATTTCATATGAAATAGATAAATCAATCTCTGCACTGATATCACATGAGACTATATCTTCTAATGATTCGATATTTGGAGAGACCAGTGGTCTTTATACGAAAGGTTTTAAAAAATAAAAGAATATATCAATCATGATCTTTGGATTACATATATATTTCATGGAAATTCTTACTAAAATTTTATATATGTCTTCATACAAGGAAAAATTATCATCCTCTTTTTCCATTACATTCATGAATTTCATTTCCATATCTTCTCATTGATCATGATGAACATATTTTTTCATTATTATTTCCTTCAAAACCTCAGTTATATATTTGTGACTTATTCCACATACTCTTTGTTTTGAGTTTGTAACTACCATTGATCCAAATATCACAATAGATTATAAAATTTCATTAAAATCATATCCCTTTTGTTACCTCCTAATGTTGTACATATCATCTATAATGAACATATCCACTAATCCATTAAAAATGTAATTTAAGTCCCATTGAATGTTAGAGGTTATGGTTGCATAATGTGGACTAACATTGATCCTCAAATATTTGGTTGAGTCTCTCATGAACATATGTAGTCACCTATTGAAAGAATTGGAGATGAGGGTGATGCTTCTAACATGTATTCTAAAAGGGACATCTATGTCCTAAAGGGACATAATATTATATGATGGACAATAAGGAGAGCTAACAAATAATGGATTCAAGTAGAAATATATGAATCAATTTTATCTAGATATATTAAAGAATGGAATGGATTGGTACATATTAAAATTTATATAGAGGATGATGTCTTTAATTGACCATGATGGTTACTTCACAGACATGAAATATTTCCCCCCTACATTGGAAGGAGATGGTATAGCTAGGGAGGCATTTTTTCAACATTGGATTCAGAATGATATCATTTCACATGTGAATTCTCTTTTTGTGAGATTTTATTTATTAATGAATCATAATATCATCACTAAAGATAACCTAATGGAGTCCCCGAGTCAAGGGAAATTTGTTTCAGTTTTTTGATCTAGGAGTTCCATATTGGGTGTCAATAATCATTGATATTAAGATTTCAACCAAGGATGTAATGGTCAGATAAACTTTTGATGTAGGACACAAGTATCTGATGATCATTTTGATTAATTTAATTATGAATTTCAAGGTTGAATAGAAGCTATTGGAGTGTCTTTTTACCATAGTGGAGTACTGATCATTTGATAATATAGGTGATATATAGAAGTTCTATAGGATCTCTTAACAAATGATCATTTGAAGTGGATCATGGTTGGAAGAAACTACTAGGAGATGCTCTCTTACCCTTAAGTAGATAGGATGATGGAGTTATATCGGTCACTCAGGTAGGGGTAGGGGACATAGAACCCCGACACATGAGTAGTGGTATCACTAGAATGGAGAAATTTATGGTAGTCAATATACAGTCCAGGGAAAAGGGTAATGAAATTTCCATATTGTGGAGAATAATCATACCAATCAATATGTTTAACCGTTTAGTTTCATATGTTCAACTCTTGTGTCATCATGCATTTCGGTAATTTGATTAATACTATTGGTTTCATTCATTTTATTATTCAAAATTATCCAATTCCATTGATAAGGATATGTTCCCCATAAATGTTATTATGAATATTGAAACATCGTTAGGCGTGTGACTCCACACTAAGTATCTCATTCCATTAGTGAATGGATAAATTTATTCTTGCAAGCTAGTGGTCAAAGGCCGAAAGTTTCTCATACAATGTGACATATATAATGAACTCAATGCCATTGAATTTATAAGTTATATATATTTCTCTTCCTATAATCAATAGAATATGGGGGTTGCACGAAGGAATTATGACCCTGAGAATATATAATTTACCCAATAATTTAAAATTTAATTTATGTACAGAATACCTTTTTTTCACTGTGTTAAAAATGTTATATGTTGTAAAATTACAATTCATCTGTCATTGAACGTTCATAAAAGTTAATTTTAGGGATTATAAAATTATAATCTGGGTTTTGTAGGACATTACCACATAGACCATTTTTAACATTATCCTACGATCCATTATTGTTTTTTATTATATTCATTTCTCTATAGTGTGAGACATATGCATAAATAACATTTTCCACCATAGCTCTCTCATTAGTCACATTAGCTATGGTGCCCCCCAGTCTATTACATTGATTAAAAATCTTAATAGAAGCTTAACACAGTTACTTAGTATTTTTATAATAATTTTACATTGAAAAAGAATCCCTATAAGTGGAATTAATCCATGGGTTCTTTTTCTAAGGAATAGAAACATATATTACATAAACTGAATTTAAGGATGGAGACATGAATTCAAATGTAGTAAAACTGAATCAATTAGAACCCAAATAAATTAAATTCTCTATACTAAAATAAACAAAAATAATACAAACTAAATCTATTGAAAATAACCCAAACAAACTTGTATCGATCAAAACCGAACTAAGCTGAAACTCGAGATAAAATGATTATATACCATTAATAGGAAGATTAATTGTTAATTAATAATAATGTACAATTTTATAGTATCATTTTGAAACATGGATCTGTTTTCCCCTTGCTTTCAGGTACATTATTCGACCCCTGGGGGGTTGTGGTTCTTATATATTTGGCGGTGGCATGTATATTCATAGATGATAGGTATGTTTTTTTATTTACATTATCACATCAACCACTTAGGTCTTTTAACTATTTCTACAGACGGAGGGTAGTTATATTTTGTGAAGGGGGATATAAGGGCACTGGATGTGACTGCATGGTTTTCTTTGTAGGGGAGAAATATTGGGGTAGTGGAGAGATTCATTAATGTGTTTCATTTTTTTGTATTTATTCCATGTTATTTCTGTTTATTTTCATTTCCTTCGGAGTGGACATCCGATGTAAGGATGTATCATGCCAAAAAAATACTATTTTCCCCTTCTATTTTTATTCATTGTTTGTGGTCATAATTGTTCCCACGTACTGTTTCCTTAATGCCCAGACACATGGGCTAGCTTGTGGTCTCCTAACATGGAGATATTGGTATTCTCTTTTTATATATAGACCATTTCACTACATTAATTTATCCCTTTATTTTAAAACATTTCCCCCTTTTATTCATTACATATTGAAATTTTAAATATTAATCTAATATTCTAACAATAAATCGTTATATTCATAAATCTGAAGAATTTCAAGTGTCTTCCAATTAGTCTTGATTTTTTATTTTATGTGAAGTCTCACTAATCATAAATTCATATTGTTCATGTGCTGGAACCCCAAACATTTCGGGTCTATTTGGTGGGGACATTTTCTTTTAATCTCCCAAATAATTTCTTGAAATATCATTTGGTGTCGTAGATTTTTTAATGTTTCACATTTGTAATGAATTTTCCTATTGTCATGTATTTCCTGATAGTCCATATTTAGTGTTAGCTGAGAATACCTTTGTGCATGGTACCCTTTCAACTATGTATGTGTTGGATCATTCTAAAAAAATTAACAAACTTGCAATAACACTATCACGAGTCTCTTTAAATGGAAGTATCATTTATAAATATTGAGTGGTGAAAGTAATCTTCTCAATAATTTGGGATGTTCTATACTTTTTTGATTCCATTTCATTTAGATTTCCTTTCAAATCTCGAATCATCGGGTTGATGGTGATATTTTTATCTTATAATTATCTCAACATAACTAACCCATTACATTCAACATTTTGAACATGTTCATTATGGATCATGTTTCTCAATTATAGTGAACTATCAATTTCATTAATACATTTTTCTTTTATTTCCAGTTTTTCAACCGTAAAACTCAGAGAAAATTTCAATTGACTTTCCAATTATTGGAATATCTCAGTAGTAATATCCTTAAAAAATTCCATTTCAACAAATGTTCTTTAAAATTTTTATCAGTCCAAGACATTTTATCATTGAAAAGTGAGATTATTTGTCACATTAATTTCATTAATTTTGAAAGGGTGTTACATTTTCTGACCTATTTAGCCAATGAAATAAACATATTATAAAATTAACCATATATTGGGATTATTCATCAATTATTTCCTTAATAATATAATTTATATATCAAAAAACATCATTAGAAAAATTATCCAAATAAACTCCAACATGAGAGTAGAATTATTCAACTATTTTGATCTCTTTATACTCTCAATAGAAACATGAACCATCAAAAGAATACATGTAAAAATTTTCATAGGATCAAAACCTCACACTCTATTAAACTCTAATATGTGATTGATCCCTTTCATTATTCATAAATTTTATCCTTTTATTTTTCTATTCCTTCTACCTATTTTTCACTACTTTATATGAAGTTTCCATTTTTAATTAATGGGGGTAGTGGAGTAGGAAATATGGGTGATATAGTGGAGGGGGGGAAGTGGAGTAGGGTGTGGGGGATGTATTTGAGTGTGGTATGTGTGTATGTAGTGGAGTGGGGGTAGTGCAGTGGAGTAGGGGGCTGTAGTGGGGGGGGGGGGCTGCAGTAGGGATCTAGCAGGTGGGGCTGTTGTTGGGGGGCTGCAGTAGGGGGGTTGCTTTAGGGGGGCTGCAGCATGATGGGGTTATTGAAGGGGGGGGGGCTATAGTGGTGGTGGGGGGTGCAGTGGAGTAGGGGATTGGGGGATGTAGTGGACTCGGGGAGTGGGGTCTCTGGAGTGGGGGTGGCGGCCAGAATGTGGGATGGGAGCTATACTGGGACCATCTTCCTCTATGATACTCCCACTCTTACATGTTCTGATTTCCCTTTTCTATAACATTTCAATTTTTTGGTACTATCCCCTTCCTTCCACACTATATTCATTTCAATAAGGTTCCACCTTTTGCGGAAGTTCATCATTATATATCATCTCATTATTGTTTGCAAATAACTTCTAAGTTTCTCTTCTTCAATTACTCACTACAGTTTCCATAACGCCCCATGTTATTACAAATTCGGACTCAAATTCCTACTCATTTTATTGATTTTTTAGTCACCCCAGTTGTGTATTATCCACTATAAACCCATGTGGTTACACTATGAACATCTCAATCCTATAGAATACAGACCCACTATGCTCCTACTCTAGAGTCCAACCAATGAATGCATCTTACCACTGACCAATAAAATGGTATGATTACAATAAAAAATATCCCAAATCTCCATGTTTTGTATGCACCCCTTGATATTGATATCCCTACATAAACATGCTGGATAACCAATTCTTCTCATGAACATAATCTTCAAGATCTGCAGTAGTTGATAGGAATGATTTGATGTACTAATATCAAATAGTCACATCATTTCTTCAACTATCTGGGTCTCTCAACCAATTGAACACTCCTGAATCTAGATATCCTCTTTCTTCTACGATTCTTGACATAATTCTCTTTTACACTATTGTGTGTTTTTTCTACTTGGATGTTTTCTTTCTTTTTTTTGTGTTTTTTCCATTTTCTTTATGGTTTGGTAATAATGTATCAAGGTATACTATGTGTGTTTTCATTTTCTATTGTTATTTTTAAATTGAAGGTTTTAAATGGAAATTAAGAAAATACATTGATTCTTATAGAAAACGTGTGAATAATTTTATAATCTGAATGAACTTTTAAAATAGATGCTTTTGAAGTTGTTGCAATTGTGTAACTTGATCTGGTTGGGTCAAATGCATGTGGCCTGCCACATTACCAACTCTGAACAATGCTGGAACACTAACCACTACAGTAGAGAAGACCATTATATAGAGGTATTTCATATTTCCTATATTCTTGAGGGTGGTGGTGGGATCTCCCATAAGGGAAAAATGAAGTTCTATGTCAGACCCTATAAGGGGTGGTTTAAAAATAATATTTTTTTCTCACCAGTTTCGTATAGGATTGAAATCTTTGTTATATATTAGTGACAAAAATTGGGACATGATAAATTTTTTTTTCAGGATTTAAAGAGTTATTTTTTGTTAGACTACTAGATGGAGTCTAAAAAATGTGAGTATATTGGGTTACATGAATCAATTTGGACTACCAGATGGAGTCTTTGGGTACTGAATCCATTTAGGTGATTCATATTTGTTTTGTTATATTGGTTAATATCGTAACTATCTAGAATGAAATTTTGGTTGTATTGGGAAAACAAGAAGGCTGATGTGTTCTTGCTGGAAGCATGGGGTAGTCCATGGTGTATCTAGGGGTGTAGGGGGGTATTTTGGGTAGGGGGAGCATGCATGCGGAGAGTCCATGAGGGGGTTACTAGGGGGGTGTCCTAGGGGGTCCTGAGGTGTCTAGGGGGGTCTGTAGGGCTAGGGGGATTCAGGGGGTCTGTAGTGCAGGGGGTTGTCTTGGGTGGTCTGTAGGGAAGGGGGTTTCAGGGGGTGTCTATGGGGGGTCTGTTGGGTGGGGTGGGGTTATGGGGGGATTCAGGGGGTGGGATTTAGGGGAGGGGGTTTGGGGGTGTCTAGGCGGTCTGCAGGGTAGGGGGTTTCAGGGGGGTGTCTAGGGCATATGCAGGGTAGGGGGTTCTAGTAGGTGTCTAGGGTGGTATTGGGGGTATATAGGGCATGGGGTTCAGGGGGGGTATGGGGGGTCTTCAGGGTAGGGGGTTGCTTCTAGGGGGTTTCTAGGGGGTCTGTAGGGCATTTGAGTTCCAGGGGGTGTCGAGGGGGTCTACAGGGACGGGGTGGGGTTGAAAGGGTGTTGTCTAGTCGGTCTCCAGGTCAGTGGGAGTTCCATGTGGTGTCTTGGGGGAGGGGTGTCTAGTGGGGGTGCTAGGGGTTGTCCACTGCAGTTAAAGGGTGTTATCATTGGGGTGCAGGGCGTGGTCAAGTGGGTTAAGGGGGGCTATCCATGAGGTTTCATTGAGTGATTTGTTTTTAATTCATCATTGTATGTTTCCTGAATGAGTTTTTTATTCATTATTATTATACCGGTTTGTACTATAATTAAGATGTTGAGGCAGTGACATGCTACTTGTTGGAATTACAGTATTGGAATTGGAGAGCGGAGGCCACTATATGTTTATTGCTGCAGAGGGGGATCATGTTGTATTAAACTTCTAGCTGGAAGAGTTGTGTGTAGTTTTTTAAGAGTAGAAGATGCAATGCCATCGATTATATGAATAGTTGGTATACAGATTGTGTATTATATGCCAATGGTTTGAGAAATATTGGTATAACTATATTCTTACAGTTTCAATTAAACCGTTGTTATACCTATATCCCAACGGTATCCACGAAACTGTTGGGAGCTATGTGTTGTAGTTGCTTTACCAACGGTTTAACAACTGTAGTTGAATACCAGTGTAATCCTGTGGTTAAAATCCATTGTTCAAGTTGTATAAGAATACCGATATTAACTATTGGGATAGAAACATTCCAATGGTTAACACTAAACCATTTGTATTTTGAAAATCAATCTAAACTATCCCAACAATTCAAGTTGAACTGTTGGGATATGGTTATCCCGCGCCTCGTAACCCAATGGTTCCATGAACCATTGGGATAGATTCTCCCAATGATTTTGGGGATTTTACCATTAGTTTGTAACCATTTGTAAAATCATTTATCATAGTGGTGATGTGAACCTTGGATCATGATCAGAGACAATCGAGATTGGAACAACATACAGTCTCACCACTTCCATCACATATATCATTGAATGTTGTTCAAATAGAAGATCTTCCTGAATATCGGTAAAATGGGATGCCATGGCGAGTCGGTGATCTACAACCCATATCGTATTATTTTTCTAATATGTCTTTGGGAGACCTGTGAAAAAGTCCATAGAGGCATTATCCCATTTCTAAATGTGTATAGTCAATGGAAGCATGATCCCTTAGGATGTTTGTTACTCTGATTTGAATTACTGACATACCAAGCATCATGAAATATATTTTACAATATCCATTTTCATGTTATCCCACTAGATGTTTTCTCGGAGATCACATTACATCTTTGTACTACCAGGGTGAATAGAGAATGTTGAGGTATGTGAATTATCCAATATCTACTACTTTCCCACGGGTGATGAAGCAACACAATATTGTGTTCCAAACTAAATCACACAATAATCATCAATATGGAACTCATGGATATTCCCTTCCTTTACATCATTCACCTACCTTTGTAACTCTTCATCATCCATTTATTCCTCCTTATTTATCTATTAGATTAATGGTTGTGAAATCATTTGGGAATGGTTGGATGTATCCCCTAACATTATGATTTCCAACTCCATCATTTGAATATCCACTAATATTGGGACATTATCTATCTATAACATGGATAGGGTAGAATATACTTTATTATATCAAGGATCAACTAACTTTCTCGCCATTCTAGGATGATAGTGATTAGAGACCTATAATCCTTGATTAGCTCTAATCATTTCCATTGATCCATGTTGAGCTCCGTTTGAGTGAATATATACATTAAACTCTACAGGTCGGTGTATATGTAACAATCTCACAATAGAGGTTGTGCCTAAATATATTCAAGGGAATAAATCAAGGCTATCACCTCTAGATCATGTGTCATGTAGTTTTTCTCAAGGATCTTCAACTATCGTGAGGCATAAGATATCACATTCTCATTTTCAAGAATAATCCAACCTGTAAATTCCTTGAAACATCATTGTATATCGGAAAACATTCTCCACTTTTTGGAAGTGTGAGTATAGGTGCAGTGATCGTCGCTCTCTTTAGCACTATGAAACATCCCTCACATTCCACTATCCAGACATACTATACCACTTTCATTGTTAACATAGTTAGAGGGCCGTACAATCATGTGAAATTTCTCACAAAACATCAGTAGTACCATGCCAATCCAAGATAACTACATATTTTTGTGATACATGAGGGCCTAGTACATTAGACAATCGCCCTTTTTTGAAGGGTCTACATAAATTCCCTCACATGTGATATCATTTCCCAATAGCGTAACATGCTTCATCCAAAATTCTTACTGTCTGAAATTGTCTCACAACATCTACTTTCTCAATGTCAGCAAAACAAGCCATAGATGTTCTTCATGTTTCTCCTTACTCTTGGAGTATATGAGAATATCATTAATAATCACTACTATAAATTTATTGAGGTAATGTGTAAATACTTTATTCTTCAAATCAGTGAAGATTGTAGGGTAATTAGTATGTCCGAAGGGCATCACCAAAAACACATAGTGCCCATACATTGTACTGAGGGGAGTCTACTGAATATCTGCCTTCTTCAACATTAGATGATGATATCAAAAACCAACATCCACCTATGAAAAGTATTCATATCCTCTTAAATGATCAAACAATTCATAAATACTTCTCATATGATAATTTTTCTTTATGGTGATCTTGTTAAAATCATTATACCAGATACACAAATTCATTTTTCCATCCTTCTTCATCATAAAAAGAACCAGCACACCCCAAGGTGATGTTATATGTCATTTTATCTCTTTTTCCAAATGATCTTGTATATGCTTCTTTAACGCCACCAGTTTTATAGAAGCCATCATATAGGGTCACATTGAGATTGGAGTAGCCACGTGAATGATTTATATTGATAAATCTACCTCACGATCAAGGGGATGTCTAGGTAACACTATGTGAAATAAAACACTATAATCATTTATGATGGAAATTTCTACTAGATGGTTACTTTACTTTAAATCAACCATTTGAGAAATTCATGCTTCTTGACAGGGAATCAAAACCAACATCGCTGAAGGATTTTTCAACAGATATTCAGGATCATTTTTCATTTGTAGTAGAGCATGTGATGGATCAAAATGTGGAAACATATTTCATTTTGCTGATAGATGATGTTGTATTGGAATAAATATTGAAAATACATTCCCAATATAGCGTCGAACTCCACTAAAAGAACTGCGACAATAATATTTGGGTGGATATGTCCAAAAACATTAACTTGGGTCGAGTTATATACAATAGATGATGTAATAAAACCATTTGTTGTTTCCACAGATTACATTTCCCCCAAATTCTGATGTGGTGTTTGAATAGTTCTAATAAACCATAAATATATGAAATAATGTGTAGATAAAGAATAAAAATGTATGTTCACTATTATTGATTAACTAGCAAGCTTACCTATCACCACATCATTTTCCAGCTCCACCTAAATAGTTGTGATAGAATAATGCATTCCCTATTTTTAGGATGTTTTTGTTGACTTCCACTAACTACCCCTGGCATAGGGTAGTTTTTATCATAATTCCCATGCTCATTGCAGTTTTAACACTACACCATTTGTTGTGAGTTGATCTGAACCTTCCATTCATTTTCAACATTAGTGGTATTGTTCTTATCAATTTGGATGTTCTTGTATATATGACCAATCATTCCAAATTTGAGGAAATTCATGGTTCCTTTTAAATAGTTCCCAGTAAGATTTCTCCCAAAATATTACAAGGGGGATATTTGAGCTTCATTCCATCATGGTATTTGTTTACTGAACCACCCACATTATTCAATTTTTTCACTTCTTATCTCCAGGCCTAGGAGACCACTGAGAGTATCCCATGTCAATTTCATCCTTGAGGTCACAACATACAATCTCCTCAAAAGTATCGAAGTCCCTAGTTCCAAATTGTTTTCATAGACTCAACATTATTCCTATAGTGAAGCGATACACCATGAATTTGATGTTTTGGAAAAGGCCAGTGGACTACCATGCATTCCTCATAATGTTTGATTCGTACTCCCCAATGGACTCATCTTCATTATTCTTGAGTATGATGAAATCTATTTCTATTATGATATGGAGGGTTCGAGGAAATTATTTATTGAAAAATATCCTCTTGAATTCCTCATAATCCATGTAATGAGTTTCATAATGGGGATTCATATTGTTGATCAATGTACACCACTAATCTACTTCCCCATCAAAACAATAGACTACCAGTTCAACATTCTCTTCTTTTTAGAACTGGAGGATTGAAAATATCCTATTAAGGGTGTTAATCAACTATTATGCGAGAAGTTGATTAGAAGATCCAGTAAACATTGGAGGCCATTACCACATGAACGATTCAATGACAAATTTCTATTTCCATTAAAAGGGAGGGTTTTTCATATGGTTCATGTTATTATTCATAATATGGTCTAGGTGCTCATGTATTTTTATTATGTATTGACAACCTGTTTACATCATATCAGGCATATCATTAGGGAAATCATCATATTTCCTGTCATGTTGGTTTTTGGAACGTGTAATTCTATTTCCTAAATTCAACTATGAAAAAGAACATATAATTAGAGTTTATTAATTGTTATATATTGATCATAAAAAAGGAAAGTTCAATCGTAACAATCTAATCTTGTAAAGGATAAGTATATCCTAACTTGTGATTCCCTATGTTTAAATATAGGTTTTCTTTGATCTATTAATTATCTTATATTCTTATGCGATACTTTTTTCTTAATAATGGTTGGTACTACACTCTATAATTCCCCAATGCATATCCCCCATGTGTTTCATAACCAATAGGGATGGAACTCCCTTTTTCATGAACCAGTTCTTATTCATGTATTGCTCAAAGCGATGGTTTTGGGTTTTACCCCTAGATACATTTGTCCCAGAGAAACCACTACCTTCTTATATCGAGACAAGGATATATTTTCTTGTCAAAACACTTACTCAATACTCACCAAAATTTAGTGATGTTCATTATACTTAGTCTCATCCTTATGGTTCCCACTAAGGTACTCTATTCCAAATCTGAAAAAATAACTTGACCATCCTTTGAAACAAACTATAGAGACCCCATCCTTTTACATAAAACATTACATGCTTTTAAGCATAATTATAGGTGTGATGTCACCCAAGGATCGTTATGTGGAGATTCTAGGAAGACTAGGTACATAATACATAAACAAGGGACTAAAAAAATTTATTTAAACATCATAAAGAACTAGTAACATCCTTTGACCCCTTACATCTACATAGGATGACATGGGGATAATAATAGGAAAGGGATGAGCTAAAAATCCCAGTAAGGTAATGAACATATGAAAAAAGCATAAGCACATGAGTTAGGAGGCATGTCATAAAGATACCAAAATCATGGAACATATGAATTAATAACATATAAAAATAGGATCATATATACATGGAATCGTATAAATGTAGGAGAAAAATAAAACATGTCTTTTTTATGATTCATGGATAAATGCCAATCTTGTTTCCCATTGTATAGCTAGTCATGGATAATCGCTAATCCCATTACTCATAGTAACACAATCCAAGGCTAACCACCACGTTCGTTTCACGTAGAATCTCACGAGGCTTATCGTTACCCAATGCATTAGAGCGCTATGTGGGTGAAACCATATTAAAATTCATGAACAAAACTTCCACATCAATAATCATTCATGATCAATCTTACATAAACATTTTGGATACCCATTGAATACATTGGGTACCACAATCATGACATAAATCATAATCAATGGGTATATCATGTAAGTGTCCATGAAAAAATGTAATTAGAACATACATGGACATTCATAAGGTAAAACATGCATATATAATGGTATGTGTTGTCAAACTAATCATACAACAAGTATGAAATGTAGTTGATAAATTTTAGCATTTAAAACATTTTTGTTCGGTTTTAATGAAAATATTATAGAGCTTTCAAAATAAAAATTGGAAAAACATTTTATATAAAAAAATATAGTGAACCAATAATGTTTTCATGATAAAAATAATAATATTATAAAGACAATTATGACTTAATACAGTAGATAGAATGGACTTAAAATTGGCTAAAAAGTTTGGTTAGTTCCCATAAAACGAGTTTTCTAATTGGGACTTATCGAGGAGGGATATTCAAAAGAGAATGTATATCCCTGAAATAGAATGATATATGGATCTTAAAACATGAGTTTGGAGAATATAAACATCATGTATAAGTTTTACATAAAATTAAAATACAACTTAATTTGGGTAAAAATAAATACAGTGCAACACGGAGGAATAAATGTTGTTTAGCAAGAATTCCTTAAGAATTATTGTCATGGTATCAGGTATACAAAAAAGATCTTCATGAAAGAGAAAAAGTGTTTATCATAACTTATATATATAGGGAAGTATGGGGGAGGTTAAAAATAACAACCCCTCATTTGGGGTTACACATAAAAAGGCATATCATAGAGGAAAAGCATGATTATGAGTGAAATGGGGAGGATCCAATGCCTTAATTTCCGCTTAATTTCGTATCTTAAACTACTCGTGAGTAATAAATTTATGTTTATTAAACAAAATAAAAAAGATAGTTATTTTATGTTTATAAAAATATGTATAAATTATATTAATTGGATTTTATTTTAAAATTTCTGTTGATGAATAGTAAAGCATTTGGATAACAAATTTTACTTAAAAATCACATGTCTTGTAGCGATTTCACTTTTTGTTAAATGTAATTTATAAATTAATATAATATGTTCCAGAAGAATATAATAAATGTAATTTGATATTAATATAATCTATATAAACTATATTTTCCCTACATTAAGTTTTTTATAATAATTAACATGGAAACGTCTCTATAGATAGTAAATCAACTTTTAATGGGATGTTGTCTGTAGTGTGGGAAAGGGAAGTATGACATTTATATTTTTCATTAATACAATAATTAAAATAGGTATAAATCATTAATATAATTTTAGCATTCTGGATAAACAATTTTCTAGCATATGTTTTTGAAAGGGATAGGGTAAAAGAAAATAAGGGAAAAGGAGATGATTAAATAGAGTCTTACTCTTTCCTTGGTGTATCTCCTCTTGCATGAAACTATAAATCCCATGGTTATTGGAGTTAGAGGGTTCCTGAAAGTCACTGGGTATTCTAAGAGTAATGAGAGTGAAAATTTGTGTCGATATTTGGCTTATTTATAGATAATAGGTGCAGGTTTGCAATGCGATGGAGGGGAGTTATTTATACTTGAGGAGGATGTTGTTTTTAGAATAAAATATTAAAAAAATAATATATCAGATGGTAGACATATAATATTAATTTTTGGACAACATAAATCTAATATTAGTATAATATAAATCATTTAAAACTTTAAATCATCTTTATAATTGAAATTTATTAATTTATTCAAATGAAAATGAAAAGAAAGATAAAATGATTTTTAACGAATAACTTTTTAACATTTTGTGTTGTAAACATCATTTTTCAATTTTCAATCGAGTTTATTGAATTTTAAAGAAACATTTATGAAATTAAATAGGACATGGGCGAACTATAATATCAATATTGTTTATGTAATCCTTACATCATCAATTATGAAATTTATGATATACCAGTAATGTGAAAGTCATTATTTTCAGTCTTCGCCAAAAAAAATAATGTATTTCAGAAATAACTCAGACATTAACCCTGGAATTTATATCAACATGTAGAATAAAAATATGAGCTCTAGTATTCAAAAATAATTTTCTAAATATGATTACATTTATTTTAAATAAAATCATAACTTATATGAGAAATACAGTTTTAAAAATATAAACTCACTTTACAATGCTTTCATATATTACAAATGATCTTATACAATTATGATCAAACTATAAGACGTATTATTGTTAATTTGTGAACAAATTCTAGGAGAATAAATTTTCTTATAGAAAAATTAATTATAATTAATAATTTCTGAGTTATAAAAATACCATTCCTTTTACTGTGGTTAAATTTCAACTTATAAGATTCATAAATTTTATTAAATAATTCTTAGGTGAGGTTTCAATTCTTTAATATGATTTACTATTAATAAGTGTAATATTGATATTCATAAGGTTAGGTTAATGTGTATAAGGAAATTTTATTATTCATCAAAAATTCTGTTTGTCCTATCGGACTCCAAACATCTTAGGGATCCCAACTGTGTATGTCAGATAATCAAAATTCAAAACATAGAAGTGTGAAAACAATGTTTAATGGTCACATAGTATTTTTTATCAAGATATGTCATTTTTCATCCTAATACTATAAAGCATAATTATTAGTAGGGAATTTAATTGATAAAACATTGGTTCATTACTTCTGAGGTAGGAGATATACCTATAATTAAATCTTTTATACATTGATACCAATATTATTTAATACTTAAGGTTTACCTAGTCATTTTTTCCAGGTTATGTTGTTAATAATTCCATCTACTGGAGAATAATCAATGTAGGAATTTTCATCTCATGTGATGTGTATGAAATCTAGAACCCAGATTGAGATAGACTGAGGAACTATACAACTATACTAAGATAGTACAATTGAAGATATTGACTATCAAATAAGGGTGCATGTCATGTGCTCATCCATATTGGTTTATGTAATGTGATATATTCATCATCATGGTTAGTATATACTAGATTAATCTATTACATATGAGTCACCTATATGGGATTTACATACACCATGTTACATGGTAATTCGTTTTCATTGAAAAAGGGATTATTTCAAAATGAAATCTATCAAATGATAATGTTGGTGGAGAAAGTAATAGTGGTACATTTTTTTATAGAGGTCAATCTATATCCCATTATAACTTCAATAGAATTGATGTTTTACTAAAATCCCCATGTTTCATACATTTATGAATTCATATTTTTTCAACACTAAAAAGTCCCATGGTGTTACACATTGTGGCACAACGAAAGGGGATTCATTTGGAAAAACAGATCTAATATAAATTTGTTTTATTGTCTATCCCAAATGGGTTTTGGATGCGTATTTAGAAGGTATTACATACGATTTAATAGATGAGGAATTTAATGATTGTCTTCTAGAAGTGTATTTGAATATATTCAAAAGGAAGGTTGGGTAGGTTTTGAAAATGTATTATATATCATAAAATATAGGGTGAAATAACATTGTCTATATGATCAATTACTATACGTGGGATATTGAAAGAGATAAAACAAATATATATTATACATGTAATGAATTTGGATATATTGTATGTGATGATATGGTGATATCTTATGACATGAAATAATTATTTCATTCCACTACCTTATCCATTCATATTGTATGATTGGGTAATATAATATGGCTATGTATACTCTTGTGGTATTATATAAACATATATACAATTATTAATTTTCAATATGATGACTACATTTATCATTGTAGGACATCCCATGTTATGTGGTAATTGATATAGGTTTATCATATGCAGGAATTCATGGGAATATTGTTTTATTAATGACAAGAATTCCTAGTTGGACATATCATTAACTCCTAAATTATGTACATATGAGATAATGAATGGTATGATCCAAATGGATTTATAATTATTTGACCAATATTGATATGGTGTTGTTCATGCCTTCCTTGATTCTGGATAATTTTTCATCTACATGAAGCTATATTTTTTTTTCTTTTTCATGATAGGTAATAGAATTTCATAGATTTAATGAGACCCCCTCTAATTTGATAGGTGATTCACATAATCTCATGTATTTACAATAGAGTATGGAGTCCTTTGGTTTCCTTATTATTATCTTTAACATGCTAATAATTATTAATAAGACGTATCATCCCATTGGTGTAAGTTATAAATCATAATAGTTCTTCATTTTATATATACATGGATTTGGGATCATTGTATAATGATATTGGTTTATTGGTATTTTTTTTTATTACATTGATTAAATATTAATTTATACATATAATTCTATCAAGTGTTAGTTCCATATTTGTTCAATAACTCACATTTATATGAGAATCATGGAATATACAAGATGTGTCATGCCATGGTAAATGAATTTTGGTGGCTCTGGATGGAGTGGTCTGTTAAAGATTACAACTCATTATTTATGGTATCTCTATGGTTAAAGGTTCATAATCATGTTCTAAGAGTTTTTCTATAGCATTATGTGTTCGTTAATGGAATTTTAATAACATATGAATACATTTTTTCCACTAGTTTTCCCCTAAACAAGAGGAAATTTTATTCTATTTGGGTGATTATCGACTGGTTGAAAAAGTAAGTTAACTGAAAAATGATTCAAGAGTGTTTGATTCTTTAGGAAATCCATATATGGGTCAGATAGTAAATATCAATGGGACCCATGGATATTCAACACTTATCGATTTCCAAGTTTGATCACCATAGGTCGAGATCCTTATGTTAACTATAAAGTCAAGAGTCAACATAAAAATTAATTTATCTATCATGTATTCATAATCATTTCCTTTCATCCTTAGTACGATAGTAAAACTTAGAAGACTATTCAAAGGCTAGATTATATAATTTGTTCTTGTGTTTTAGAATTTGGAAATTAGCCAGTGAAGAACTTTCCAATGGATTATTTTGATTATAAAAATTTATATCAATATTTTATTTTCATAGCCCGATTCATGTAATCTTATGGATATATATAAACATCTCAATTATACTGATCCATGGTTGGGAAGTAAGTATTACATAGACAACATGTGGTTCAGTTCACGATTAGGATATTTTATATGATTCATGATCATATCAAAGTATATTAAGTCCTCAATTAGACTTATGTGGATTGGAGAAGGATACTTCTAATGTTTTTGGATAGAGATCAAATTTTTATAAAGGTATCATCTCAGGGTTGTAAGTATGGGTTCATTTAATGGATTAATATTTCCACCTGGTTTATCATTCCTTTCGATCTATTGAATTACGTCGGAGTGTTTTCATGTCTGTTAGCTTTTCCTATATAATTAGATTGTATCCATTATATCTTACATGTGTCTTAGATTTTCAATATCTTCATAATTTTTCCCATTTTGATTATTGTGTATAATTTTGTGTTGATGATTATGAGATATTTGTGGAGTGGTTGATTGAGATTCAAGATCTCTAGTAGAAGATGTTTTGTGGGTGCATCATTCTTTTAGTGTATACCATATTATTCCACATGATAATGGAGGATATTAAATTAGATTGAAAGTTATAGATACATTAATAGTATACAAAGATATTTTTAGCATTATTATTTTCATGGTTGTGAATTTTTTTTATGTTTCTAGGATTTCCCATATAGCATTATATAGTAATTCATCAGTTATAGTGGTAGTGGAGTACTTTTAAGAAGTATCTCTTATATATATATATATTTGGGACGTGTGGGTTCTTTTATTTACTCAATATTAATTTATTATTCATAATGATAAGAATATTTTAAGAGGTAATGAATATAATGTCCCAGATATTACAAAAACTATCTATGAATTCAATAGGTTGTAGGGAGGATATGATAGATTTTAGGAGTGGTTTATATGTAATATGTGGACAATTTAGATCTTAAAATACCTATTTTGGGGATTCCTTTTCTTATTTAGAGGTAATGATAGTGATTTTTGCATAGTTGTGGAGAACATGAAATGGATTTATATTTTTAGGAAGTTTTAGCTATAATACTTGGTGTTTTTGGGGTTTTCAAGATGATAACGTAAAATTTAGAGGGAATTATAACTAAATATTATTGGACGAATCGATTTATAAAATATAGATGGGAGAAATTTTAATTTTTGGAAGTGTGGAGTATGTATTTAATGTTATTCGGTGATCTTTGGTGTTGTCACTATATGAGTATTAGTTATAAGTAGAATGGTTGGTTCACCAAAATCATGGTGGTTCTTTTTATTTTTATTTTTTGATTATAGGAAATGATGATAGTTTCAAAGACTACAACATTATAGAATCTCTGAACCCCATTTTAAAAAATGATGAAAAGCCAATTATTTATAGGGATGTATATAAATTTAATTGGAAATTTTATACAATATTCCTTTCACTAAGACAATATAATTCATTTCAATTCTTACTATATCATGTTGACAGCCCTTCACCTTTTCTCTATAAATAGTGGAGTACTTTATTCATTAAAATAAAATTATTTCAATCTATTAAACACTAGTATAATTCAAAACATATTTTTTTCCACTGTAAATAACCTTTTCGATCATTTCCTCTCGATTCATGGTGTGCTACATATCTTTATATGAGGTTCATTCCTTCTCATCTTTCAACATTCTTTTGTAATATTCTATTCCATCTACTTCACCTAGGTAAAAAAATAGTCAGTACGGTCTTTTTGGTGAATAGATATGTTATTTATAGAATTTTTAATATAATAAATTTCAATAGTTCCATTTGTATTTGGAAGAAGTTTATTTTTATTTATATCTCATTCCATTGTTTCATTCTTCTAAACATCAATAATGGTAGTGTTTTCATGGCATATAGTTATTTAATTATGCAAAAATATAGATTAATTATTTTTTTATTTTCATTTTGGTGAATATTATGAATTATCCAAAATAAAAAATGATCTTTTCTTTAGAAAACTGAATGTCATGGGGGTGATTTTCCTATATTTTTTATAGAAAAACCTACACGTTGTTTCTTCATGAATGTTATTGTTTATTTATAATGTTATAGTGTATAGTCAGCATCATAATTTTATAATTACATGAATATAATAATGAATTGAAAGAATGAAAATATGTATTTATGATAACAATAATTAATCTAATGGTATTTTACTAATATGTTAGTGTAATAAATAATGGCTAGTTCTGTCACCAAAAAATATATATATAGTTTTATTGGATAATATTTTTTGTATATTTCATACTATTGTCCCATTGGTCTTCATAGTGGTCTTGGTTGTTGGTATTGGGGTTAGGGAATGATATGATTATTTTTGTGAAGGAATAGAAAATAGTTTGTGATTATCAATGTGGTGGCTGCAAGGATGGATAATGTGGTAAAGGAAAACTGTTATGGCTATTGTTGTAAATATTTTATTGTTATAGGGGATGATTGTTTTCTGGATAGTGTATGTTTTTATAGTGTTTATTAGAGGGTTTCTGTGATAATATCATAGTATCTAGGTTTTATAGAATATAACAGTGTTAATTACATTGATAGTGGCTATTTAGTTGGAAATTAATTTGGAGTGGGTGCATTTATCAATTAATTTTTGGATTCATGTGGTTCTGATGTGTTGTTATCTTATGATAAAGAAACTTGAGAAGTAATAGGTTTTTATTTTTTATTGTAAAATTATCGATAACCTAAATTACTAAGGATAAATGGAAAGATGATCTACATTTTTAAAACATGTTATAAATGTTTGGAGATGAAAAATTATTTTCAAAAGTAATATATTTCCTTCAATATTTTTCCATCATGGTTTCCAAAAATAACTTTACTAAATTTGGAAGCTTAATTGAAATAGAGAGAGATAAAATATTCCATCTAGAACTAGTGTAATTACCATGACCCCAGTTACCCAAAATTGATGTTTATTTTTTTAAATTGGCATGTGATATAATGAATCACATCCTTGAGGGACGAATAATATATTATTCTTCATAAAATAGATACAAAGTTCAAATTCACATACCTTTTAAAACATTATAATTCAAATATTGATTTCATTAAAATTTTCATTATTCCCATTATAATATCTCTATATATGAATAAAAAACACACTTTTTGGTATCCTGGGATAATGTAACACAATAAATATGGGAGAATAGATACTCAGTAAGGGTAATCATATAGTGGAATATATCTGGAATAAATAATCATAGTCAAATGGAATTGTAAATAAAAGAAAAACATTCCACTTAAAAAATAAATTGAACATAATATGGAGGGAATAAATGATGATTAAATAATGAAATATCAATTATCACAAGAGATATGAACATATCCAAGGATATAATAACTAATCTAATAATCACATGGAAATAAATAACTAATCTCATAATGAGGGAATGTAAAATTATGGACATTTGAAACGTACTACCAATAACATTCACAATATAGTTTAAATTTATGAAAAAAAAATTGTATGTTGGACAAACGATTTGACTCAAGAGGCCAACATATTAATGAAAGGGATATATATAATAGGTCCCCAAATGTCACATACTATTTTAAATTCATTCCTCAAATTAAATGGGCCAAAAATAATCAGCATAAACATTCATATTGGATGAAATAAAATTAAACATAGAATTGAATCCATTATTGAGAAAAATTAAAATAATTTTGGAGATATTAAATTTGATATTTTGAATTTAATTATCTATGATCATTATATGATCTAGAGAAAATTTGGTGGTTTACCCTTCAATGAAATTGTAACGATTATATTCTTTAGTATTTTCTTATTGTTATTCCATAAATTAAATAATTTTTTCCTTAATCCAAAAGGTACAGAACATTTTAAAAATATTGGGAGTTAGTAAATGATTCGTATGCCACCCACAACCTTTCCAAGTCAAAGAGTTCCTAACCTATTGATATTTATATTAGATTAATTTATTTAACTGTTTATTATTCACATCATTAACAATGGTATATCACATAATATATCTCATTTATTGATCACATACTACCAAGATGTGGGTCAAACAACTAAGGGTAATGTTATTTTTTAAAATTTCATTATCTTACCGACTAAGTCCATATATTATTATAATAGATATTATCCCTTTAAATAATATTAAAATATCTACCTGATATACATAAAAATACTAAAAATGGAATGGGATGGTAGTTACAATGTGGAAGCTTTGCTTATTTATAATTTTGTTACTGATAACTCTATAGTAAGGAGAGAGATCCTAGTATTCTAAATTAGAAAAACATGGAATACGAATTAGTATTTTTATAACTCCTAACAAAAAGTACACTCTATATTAAATTATTTCTAAAAAAATTCACCAAACATGTTTCCAAGGTTTATTATATGAGGGAGATATGTGAATACACAATTGAGACGATGAGACTAATCATAGTGAATTTGAATATTAATCAACAATTGAGCGACATTCCCTATAATTATCATAAGAATGATATGTTATATACTGACATAATAAATTAAATAATTTTTTGGTTGAATTCTTTATCCTTCTCCACAAGAGAAAATCTCTTACCCACCATATTAAATACCCATTAATATGGTTATACCACCTAACCACACAGTTACACATCACCCAATTACTATAGATCCATCAATTGATACAACAACCACTAAATTAGAGATATGTATAATAAATTCACAGTCTATGTAAAAAGATTAATGAAAGATAATAAAAAATTTAAAATTGACACAAGTGGAAGAAGAAAATAGAATGTTGGCCAAATAGAATGGGATATGTTCTTTCATATGAAATTGGAAATCGAAAATGTAGTTTTTGACCTTGAGGGGTTGATAAATGCCATAATTTTTATTATGGAACCTATTTCCAATCATCCATTTACAAAGATCAAGTTATATACCATCCAATGTTGACATTGGTTATAATTATATACATTAGAACTATTACTTGACACCCCATGGGGAGGAAATTTTTTATAGAATCACATATTTTCTGTTTATCCCCAAATCCTTATTCTAAAATTTCATTCGTCCTCGTTACAAATCATTCTCCCTTTCCATACTATAGTACACTTTGGAATTTAACAAAAATTTGATGAATGAAAATAATATAATATTTTAATGTGTAATATTTTTTTACTATTTTTACCTTCTACCCAATTACATTTTCTGTCACATAATTAATATATTTAGATATTGTTTTTATTTTTGGCCATTTTTTATTAAATAGAAATTTTCACTAATTGGACCAAATTGTCACCATTAATAATTTATATCGTAAAATAAAAAATAAGCATCTATATTCAAAAATTACTTTTTTAGGATTCCATGGTTACTAGGATCCATTACATTCACTAGTTACAAATACCAAATCAAAATATAAGAGGGAAATATTGGGTATACAAAATCAAATTTTTTTGGAAAATATAATTAAACCAATCGTACTAAATTGGTCATAACATTTGGTAAAAAAATCTAAATGGTATGAATATAGATGATAATTAAATATAAATTGATGTTACAAGTGTTCATAAAATATTAGATAATTATTCATAGTGTTAGTTGTTGATTTATGTGTGATATGAGATAAAATCATATAGTATATGAATGTCCAATTCAATACACAGAAAATTAATTTCATCATGGATCCACTTAGATAAAAATGTAATGAAATATACTAAATATAAATTTTAATGGAGTTATAGTCAAAAATATGAATGTTTAGTCCATAGGTTGACACATTTTTTTATATTTTCATTATTTTAATAAAATGTAGTTCTGATATATTTATGATCAACAAGGGATAATACTAGCAAAAAACAATATCTTTAAACTTGTATCCATATCACGGTATTGATAATTCCATTTTTGGATATGTTGTTACCTTATATGCTTTTTTATTAGAAATTATTACTCTAATTTCAAACCCACACTCAAATGATCATGTTTTGGGGTACCCATTCAAGTGATGTATCACACAAAATTCTCCATTTATACTTCCAATTTTCAATCATAGAGTTTATAAGTTCATATCTATATATTAAAATCACATAAGAACACCCAAGACCATAACCATTCATTGATGGAATGATGCAAAACTCTGACAGAAAAATCTAGTTATTATATTGAGTTTTTTGTTAATTATCATAGAATGTTTTGGATATGAAGTTAAAAAAAAATCACTCAATAATTGAAAATATATTTTGAATCACATTATATTTTCAACAAAAACCTTTTAAGTTTCCTTATATAAACACAATATATTTAAAGGTATAGATTTCTAAAATCCTAAATTAAAATATCTAGCCCTATTATTAATATGGTTAATGATGAACATAAAGTGATTCTATCAAGATTGATCATGCAATGAAATATAAAATAAAATGAAAACATTAATTCATTATCCATATGTGTCTTATTTTTTGATTTATACTAAAACCAACAAAATCCACACAACACATTATTTTCAATAATTGTAAAATGGTCTATGTTTACTATCAATATATTTTGTTAACACAATACATGGGGTTACTAATTTATTATTTAAATTCTTGTTTAAAATTATTATTCTCATTTTATATGTTTAAGAAAATAATAATATTTTTAACACAATTTTTAGGATTAATAATTACTTTCACAATTTTTTTCAAAAAAACATTATTATTTTATTTGATCTCATTTCAAAAATAAATCAATAATATAATTCATTTATGATGTACCAGACAATTATTTGAATTAAAGTGTTGAAAATATATCGAGAAAAGTAATAAGGGTTGAAATATCTAACTGTAATGAGAAGGAATTCATAAATTTAATCTCAGATTTTAATGAAGGCATTGAGTACCAAAGTCTCGAATCATTTTCTAAGAATAATTCTTTATTATAAATTTATTTTATAGAGTTTAATAAAAAATTTATCAAGGAAAAAATATCCTCTTCTATCACCCCCAAAATTGATAAATAAACCCAGGTTGTGGTATCTCAAAATGAAAACCCTTCACTACCACATCATTAAAAAATTCATCGAGAGAAACATGAATTAGATTAGAATCTATATGATAAATTATTTACGATAGTAGAACATTCAAAATAATTCATTTCATTTACTTTTGTTATTTTTATAATTACTTTTTAACTAATGCAATGTTTTTATTATAAATTTTTATGATACATTTTTATCCTTGTATTGTGACGTTTATGGGTAATATACTATCATAGAGGAGGTGGAGGTTTTGGAATAGATTTTTAGTCACTATATTAAAGAAACTACCCCATAGTCAACATCATAATAATAAATTAGAGGGGGGTAAACAAAAAAAGGACATATGAATATAATGAAGGAACTGATAGTAATCTTGGGAGAAGAATGGATGATCATAATTTATATGGACTAAAATATAATCATAGTGAAAAAATCCATTCATTGGTTCTCGTGTAAGGATTAATGTGAATACAAAATCAACAAATCCATGTTCTTTAATTGAGTATAAAGGAGAAACCATTAAATGACATGAATTCATAAACAACATATTTTTTTATAAGAAGATTCCACTTTTCAATCATCATTTGATTGAGATTATAAAATATACATGACTATTTTTAAACATTGTTTTTATATAATCAGTGAAAAATGATTTATAAATTATAAAAAATAAGGAAGATACACGAAACCATAATGTAGTGTGTCATGTGAATAATTCATATTAATTCAATATGTGTGGTTTCCAAAATAAAATTGGTTAATGGCTCAGGGTAATGATTTTTTAATGGATAGAAAACCCACATCATGGTTTACATCACCATGTAATGGTTTTTTATGTCTTTAAATAAGTGAAATTTAAAGGGCTCAAATTCCTCTTAGTTGATCAATGTGTTTTTATTATATTTTTCTATTCAACAATAATATTTTTATATACTTATTCTACAGAATTTTAAAGATTAATTTTCACTCATTATATTTGAATATTATATTTTAATCCATTAATTATTTCTTTATTGAACATATTTCTTAATTGTATTACACCGTTAAAGTATAATGAACATTCATTCAGGAGAAAATATTTTTCTAATTATAAATAAATGAGTATAATGATGGGAACCAACCAGTATAATTATGTTCATTGAGGAAGATTTTTTTTAAAATTGAGATTAATCTTAAAAATTAAATTTAATTTTCATTATTTAGTAATCCATTATATAATATAGTTATTGGGGACAAGAAATTTTATTTGATATAATTATGTTATGGGAAATAATTTAGATTCATCACTTATAAAAATATTTTTAAATTTTATACCGTTATTGTGAGTTAATTGTATGAATATTATATTTGTGTTAATTTAAGTAGTATTGGTGGATTTTACTATATTTTAATAAATTAAAATTGATATTCTAGAAATCATTCAATCTATATAATTATGAATGAATGATATTAGATACTTCAATAGAAAAACCATTATTGGAAATTTAATTGTTATTTTTTATTATATAATTATTTTGGGATTTTTTCCATAAATTTTATTAATGTTAACATAAATAATGATATTTCTTATATTCTGATAGTTTTGGAAATTTTATGAACTATAATATCCATATTCTTATTGTTTTTGTGGGGAAATGATCTCAAAACTGATTTATAACACACCTTTGATGTTTTAATTTTTGGGAAGATTTATATAAATTTCGTAAAAAATGACAGATTCTTGGAATTTATGTCACCTCATAATCATTCCATGGTACTTTAGTTTTCACATTAAATAGGATTATTGGGACTCCTTATATGTTTCTTCTTATGTTATAGAAATCCTACTTATAAACCTACCACTACCTCAACATCCAACTCTCACTGGGATTCCATTTTTTTTCACCAAAAACTAAACATAATATAATGATTCCTATGTTGGAACACTATAAATCCTGAATTATTGTTAATAATTTAAATATAGTAGAAAAAAATAATGGTATCAAGTAAACAAGTTGGAAATAATTTATCATTTTACAAATAGATAAAATATGTTACTGATATTCCATTGAAATATTTCACAATAAATATTTATATTATACTCTTCATAGAAAATAAAAAATATATTTTTATGAAAAAAATTACATAAACATGTCATGAGTTAATCTAAACACATTTTAATCATTCGGAATAGTTTAAAAGCAGTTAAAAATAAAAATATAATCTTGACAAAAAAATAATTAATTTTCATGGATAAGTATTATAAAATGATGTAAAAATTTGAATATGTTTCGGGTATATAAAATTTGAAAAAATAGAAAGAAAAAAATATATCTTCCACAAAAGGTCACATAATATGTATACATATATCCCCACCTCCATAGGTCCATCATCAAACATATTCTCTAAATATTATAAATTATTAATATTTATTGATGATAAATCAAATAAATAATTATCAACTACCCTCAAACCATTAATTTATATATATGGAGTGATTATATAACTCAATAATATTTCTATGAAGGTTATATAATAATATTATACTTAAAATAAACTAATATTCTAGTTTTAATATAAATAAATAATAAGTAATATTGGTTTCCTAATAAGGTAAATTTGGTTAAAAAATTTAAAATCAAACATTATAAAATTATATACAAAAATATGTGGACTCAGTAAAGGGTTGTTCTCAATGAATTCAATGAAATATATCCATGTTTTAAGTTGACAAAATGTATGAAAACTATTATCATAAAACAATTCATAAAAGAATATTTTTTTCACTCATTAAATATAATAATGAAACACAAATCCTATTATTAAATTTAGTTATAAAGACCCGTAAAATTCAAGGGACAATTTTTGTCAAATTTCATTCAGATTTTACAAGAACGGATTTTCTGACGACACCTGATTCCATGGCCCAGTGTGCCCGGGATCAATTTATGAAGTTTAGCTCGGGTACTTTCAGTGAAATAACGAGCGGGTTTTTTTTAACTTTTGAACGAGTGCTCAGAATTGAAATCTAAGGGCACCATTGAACTTGCAGCACCAGTTTTCGCTTAAGAGGACGTTCACCGTGACGGAAGATGATCAGGTTTGAGAGTTGGTTTTTGGGTTTCACGTGGATTAATAAAATAAAATAAGTGACAACTTATTTTATCTTTGTTGAACCCACGCCATGTGGATAGTGTTGGCTAAAAGCTCCACATGGGAGTAGGTGGTGGGTCCGCCACACCCTAACCTCCCATGGTAGGATTATTAGGGTGGGGACCACCTGAGTAGCATAACCTCCCACGAGTGGTTATGACATGGGGTCCACACGGGGCTTAACCCCCATTAAATTGGATGGGAGGAAATCTCTCAACACTCCCCCATTAATGAGGGAGAGCCTCTTGGACTCTAACTCCACTCTTAATGGAGGAGAATAAAACCTCCTCAACCACCCCCCCCCCTTTAATGGAAGGAAACTCCTTGACCCTCTCCTTGTTAATTACGTGGGGACCACCCGGGCCCCTAAACCCCCTCGAAACACCCAAATTAATTATGTCATCCAATCAGGCAATTTATTTGGTGGAGCCTCTCCACTATTAGAATTTTGAATGGTTCCAACCATCATGTTCTTAATTAAGGGGGGGCGCATAATTAATTTCCGCCACCAAGAATAATAAATTATATTCTATCATTTTGGCATGTTCTTTCACATTTTGGTGCAGAGCTTGAGAGAACTTCTTTCTCTAGCGAAGAACGCGATGAACGTCGGCGTTGCTTCTTCCCCGACCTTCTTCGGCCTTCTTCCTCGGAGCTCCCCCTTTCTGATGTGGTGCTTCTCCGACGACCCTCCTTCCTCCCTCCTCCTCGTCAACGCACCGATGCATGAACTTGGAAGTGGAAGCATGCGGTGAGCGACATCATCCTCTTCTCCCGTGACGAACGCGCACCTAGATGAATCAAAGGTATGGGTTGATTAATTTTTGTTCGTGAAATATCCTTTTTCATTCTTCGACTTAATTTTTGGGCCGCTTGTTTCCAACTTATCGAGAGGAGGACGGACCGCACGAACACGACCGACTCTCCACTCCCTTTGTTGTTTTGTATATTTCTAATCGAACAAAGGCGACATGGTGCAACGGAACCGCACAGAAACAAGAAAGAACACGACGAAGAAGCGTGGCGCCGTCGCACCACGCCGTTGAGGCCGAACATAACAGCAGCCAGAGTCAGGGTCGCGGAAGCGATTCGAAGACTCTGATGGTTGATCGTTGTGAGCTGAATGACGGGAGATGAAAAACGGGGCCGCAAAGTCAACTTGATGCCTCCGTAGTGGAGGTCAGGTTCTGGAAGGACCATTGGCAAAGACGGAAAGCAAAACGGTCCGCAAGAGCACGTCGGGTGGTCCGCAGAAGACCATGTCGGTGCACCACGCTGGCACGGAGGCCGAAGGCGGAAACCGGCACCGTCGGTCGCCAGGAGGCGGCGTTTCCCGGCGGGCCACCGGGAGGGAGTGCTACGGCTGATGCCGTGGCAGCAGGCGTCCGGTCCCGCGGCCTCTTGGGACCATTGGTAGAACGGGGGTCGTAACCCCCGACCGGAAGGAGGAGCGGCCCCCACGTGGGGGGCCGCAGTTTCTTAAACAGGGGGGCAACCACCCTTTCGATCAGCTCGGCCAGGCCGGCTGGCCACGCGGGAAATGAGTGCGCGCCAGTCCGGGCCGCTCTCTAATGGGCCAGACCCGGACCTGGTTCGGGTCGACTAGGTTCGGGCCGACCCGGGGGGGTATCGGGCCGGGTCAGACCGGGCCCGAACCCCCTACTTTTGGACAGATCTGTTTAAAAGCCCATAGCATGGGATATGGACCTCCAATAGACGCACCGTCAGTTGTGATGCGATCCTTGGATTGAGACGGTCATTTCAGTATATTACACTCAAGGTTTCGGAGAACATTGTGAATGGTCGGGTTGGTTCGACCACGAAACCAACCGAGCCCTCGGAGCGGAAACGCTTATAACATGAGCTTCGGACGTCCGATTGACGTACCGTCGAATTTGTTGGATTTCTCTTGATGAGATGGAACTTCTGGCATACTTATGCAGATATTTGGACATAGTTGGATTGTGGATGGGTTGAATTGAACCCGTAATCAAACCAGGCCCCAGGAACATAAAAGCTGATAAATTTCAGACCAGACATATGTTTGATGAACCGTCAGCGCCGTTGGTGATCACGTTGAGAAACGGTCCCTATGAGTATACCCTATTATAGTTTGGGGTACAGTTGAGATACGGCTGGGTTGGTTCGCACACGAAACCCACCGGGCCCCTGGGACGAAAAGGCTAATAACTCACAGTCCAGGTGTCCGGTTGACGCGATGTCTATTGCGTTGAGAACTCTATGATGAGGTGGTCCTTTGAGATACTTCTTCATGGAAAATTGTGATACTTGGAGTATCGACCTGTAGCTCGTGGAGTGGACCCTACCGGAGACGAGCGTACGGAGTACGGAGACCGTGTAGCAGGTGGAGACCTGACGACTGCTTGACCAACTCGACTTAGAGTGACTCGACTAGCCCAGTGGGCGGAGCACTACTGTGTTTGGGTGCATACCCATGGCATCCAGAGTTCCTGGTAGCAGGCAGTAGACCCGTGGTACATGACAGGCAAAGTACCTCTGCAGGCTATTAGGGGGGATGCACTGCTATGTTTGGGTGGCAGACGCCGGCGAGAAGCACTAATGTGTTTGGGTTGCTGACTCATGGTACTAGATATGAGGAGTACCACAGTAGACGTAGGTTAGTGAACAGTACCTCGGAGTCGTGATAGGATCACTGTACTCGTCAGAGACGGGGATCTATAGCAGTTACGGTTTCGATAATGAAAAACCTGGGTTGAGCTGAGTCTATGACCTTTGTGTTTACCTCATGATTGAGACGGGTCACTTGATAACCTAGGTATATGTATGGGCATATACCAAGGTAGTGGTTATCCTTTGATCTCATAACCTTTGTGTTTCCTCATGATTGAGATGGGTTACTTGATAACTTAGGTATAAGTATGGGCTTATACCTAAGATAATGTTATTTGTTGAGATCCTTTCTTTGGTTATCCTTGTTGGATTTAGTGAGACATTGAGGGTCTCGGGGTCCCTACTGAGTATCATATACTCACCCCTTCACGGGCTTTTCCCATACCTCGTTGTGTTGGTTGTAGATTATGGGCATCGCTGACAGAGGCGGAGTGTTCGAGGAATGGACGGTTCCCGAAGCTGGACCTCATGACGAGTCAGTATCCAGAGGTAGACTTCACGGTGAGACGATACTCAGAGGATGTCGATGGGCGAGAGCATTGGGGAGGTTATCGGTTCCTAACATTCAGGTAGGATCCGTGGTGGACGATCCAGGAGCTGTGCTATCTGTCCCTACCCTTCAGGTAGGATACGAGGTGGATGACCCATGAGCTGCTACTATTCTTCCAGCGGTTTGTCTTTTATGTTGTAATTTCATTCAGTTGTAGTTGTACTTTTAGTTGGGTTTGTATTCTGGCCCACTTATTTTTCTGCACTGACTTTTGTACCCAGTTTTACCTAGTGTTTACTTCTTCTTGCTTACTCTGTGGTGTTTGTTTACTTTAAAAAGGAAATTCCTTCCCCCTTTTTTCGAGATTTACGCCTTGGTGCTAGTCTCCAGCCCCTGGCCTATGGGAGGTGAGCTTGGGGTAGTCATGGCATGGGTCCCCGAGGACGGGTCGTGGCAAATTGGTATTAGAGGAGTCGGTTCTACCGCAGATCTTATAACTCTGAAATTTTCTTTCTGTGATAAAATAATGATAAGGGTACTGAGTGTGGTTTTTAGTTCATGGAATCCAGTGTTGGTGCGGGCGACCGACGTATCCATACACAAGGACCCTGATAACTGATTTCCGACTTTGTGCCTGAAAAACTGTTTGTGTGTGTGTTTTCAAAGGTTTTACCTTAAAACAGCTCAATCCAGATCAGCTCCCCAAGTATACTCGTTTGACCGTGTCACGTATGTTTCTTTCAAGATTTCTTCCCACAGACAACCAGCTAGAGCCCAGAGGGATGTACGTACTGACAGTCTGTCGAGCGACGAGGCTTCAGTACAGGCCCCCCTTACAGTTGAGGCACCAGTGGAGGCACTAGTGGTACTACCTTTCGTTGGGTCACCGATGCCACCAGCCCTAGCATCATAGAGTGCACGTCGCTTGAGCATACTTTAGGAGTTCCAGCGCCATAGGCCACCCAGGTTCCGGGGAGAGATGGACCCACATGCAGCTGAGTATTGGCTGGAGGCTGTGGTGAGTGTTTTCAGGATAGTGGGTACACCAGCGGACTTCATGGTGATCATTGCTGCCAGCGTCCGTCAGGCAGCAGCAGGTAGGTGGTGGAGCCACTTGTTCCCGTTTTGTGACAGGATGCCCTTCACATGGGAATACTTTGAGACCTTCTTCAGGGTGGAGTTCATACCAGTGACTCTACACCATGATCGTGTTCAGGAGCGGCTGCCTTTGCCGCAGGATTTTTGATCAGTAGACGAGTCATCTGTGGGAAGTAGACAGATGATGGAGAGGTCCATGAGGAACAGAGATAGCTATACGAGGAGAAGGAAGTGTTATTAATGAGGCAGGAAGGGTCACCTGGCTTGTTACTGTCCAACCCCTGCACAATTGATCCGCAGGCATTGGAGGAACCACTAAGGCAGAAGCAGCGGCGGGTGCTTGAGCAACAGCCGAGCAATGTACAAGGAAGTAGAGCTCTGGAAGTAGGTGGACATGAGCGGAACTAGTAGATTACTTTGGTTCATGGTACTTCTTGTTTTATGCTGATGTTGTATTTGTGTCTTTGTACTATGAGCTGCAGTAATAAAAAAGACACTTATCTTTGTGATGTTTACATTCATGTCCTTTTGTTCAGTTGATACTGAGAGATCTGGTTAAAACTATTAAATTGACCCTCACTTTTTAGATTTTTACTATAGGAGACCCAGTGACCTCACACTGATTCCAACAGTGTGACTCGACCCTTGGAGGCGAGAGTGACGGTTTGATCTCTTAGTAGTAACGTCGACGCCTTACGACGTCATCCATGGAATGAATGCATCATTCATGCCAGGATTGACTATGTTATGAAATTAGTGTTGTTTATACAAGGGATGAGAATTAGTTTCTCATATCGGAAATGGAGAAATCTTAGCATCTCTTACAGATCATAGGCAATGATAGTGCAGATCATCCAAGAGCAGATGAAGACTGCACAGTGCAGTAAGAAACAGGAAACTGGCACCAGTCATAGAGACTCGAGTGTGTTAAATGTTTCAAGAAGATGAAGCTTTAAGGAGAGATGAGTCTGTGAAATAGCAGACGTGGAGGCAGATCTAGGAGAGCAGCATGAGGTGGTGTACATTTTAACTTTCTACAACCACCCGCCTTGGTTGTCCCCACCAGGCTCAGGGAGCTGGAGGGCAGGGGAAGAGTGCAGGTGCATGCAGTCAAGGGGTGTGACCCAATGACTCTAGAAATGATTCAAGGGACAGTCTGTCTTCACTGCTAGCTGCCATAGTAACAGACGTTGATATTAATCATTCCTTCATTCCAAGAATCTTGTCCCAGACCTAGATTTTCCAATAATCCATAGACATTAACGTCACGTCTGGAGATACCTTGGGAGGAGACTTGATAATCACACTTATGCTGACAGTGTGGTCTGACACTCGAGGCGAGAGTTTCGGTTGGAATCTCTTGGTGGAATCGTTGTGGCCTTATGACGTTGGTCTCGGTATGGATTTGATTCACATTTCCTGCTCATATTTGACTGTATTATGCAAAAAGGATGTGGTCTAACTACAACGTCGGTATGGGTTTTCCTTGGTCGGCGAAAATAAAACCCCAGGCAGCACAGGATGAACTCGTGCATAGGATTGTGCGGCTGATCACTCTTAAGTCAGCCAACCTTACCCTCGGGGAAGCAGGAGTTTTTAGTTTCACTTCTAATCAAAAAGTTGAGGCCTCTAGAGTTCGACAATGTTGATCACGTCCTTAAACGTGTCTCACGTCGACTAGTTTTATAGAGATGTAGCCAAGGAGGCAAGTTATCTCTGAGGTTCAGCGGACCTTTTTAGGTCCTCAGCAGGGTAGGTGAGGTGGGATACCATTTGACACATCCACCTCAGTTGCACCAGGTGCATGACGACTTCCACGCATCTCAGCTGAGGAGATACGAGCATGACCTAATGCATATCATCGACTATGTGGAGCTAGACATTGGAGATGGGATGACTTTTGTGGGGTTCTAGTAGAGGTTGACGATTGACAGGAGAAGGTCCTATGGGGACAATTGATTCCTTTTGTGCACGTTTTTTTGGCAGTACGGGAACCTCCAGAAGAGCACATGGGAGCAGAATGCTCAGATGCGTGCTCAGTACCACTTTTGTATCCCTAGTTTTTGTTAATGATTTATGAGGACATAAATCCCTAAGGTGGAAGTAATTTAAAGACCCGTAAAATTCAATGAAAATTATTTATTAATTGTATTTGTGATTTTACAAGAATACAGTTTTTGACGGCACCTGATTCTGAGGCCCGGTTTTCCCGGATTCAATTTCCGAAGTTTAGCTCGGGTATGTTCAGTGAATGAACGAGCGGGTTTTTCTAACTTTTTAATGGGTGCTTGAAATTGAAATCTAAGGGCACCATTGAACTCATAGTGCCAGTTTTCTCTTAAGAGGACATTCACCTCACCGGAAGATGATCAGTTTTAAGAGTTGTTTTTTGGGTTTCATGTGGATTAAAAAAATAAAATAAGTGACAACTTATTTTATCTTTGTTGAACCCCCGCTATGTGGATTCTGTTTGGTAAAAGCTCCACATGGGAGTTAATGGTGGGACCGCCACACCCTAACCTCCCTTGGGAGGATAGTTAGGGTGGGGACCACCCGAACATCATAACCTCCCATGAGAGGTTATGACATGGGGTCCAAACAGGGCTTAACCCCCCATTTAATGGGAGGGGAATTTAATCTCTCAACACTCCCACATTAATGAGGGAGAGCCTCTTGGACTCTAATTCCTCTCTTGATAGAGGAGAATGAAACCTCCTCAAAACCTCCACATTTAATGGGAGGAAACTCCTTGACCCCCTCCTTGTTAATTAGGTGTGGACCACCCAAGACCCTAAACCCCCTCGAAACTCCCCAAATTAAATATGTCATCCTCTCGGGCAATTAATTAGGTGGAGCCTCTCAACTATTTGAATTTTTAATTGTTCCAACCATCGTGAACTTAATTAAGTGGGGCCCACATAATTAATTTCTACAACCAAGAATATTAAATTATATTCTATTATTTTGGCACGTTCTTGCGCATTTTGGTGGAGAGCTTGAGAGAAGTTATTTATCCAATGAAGAACGCGAAGAATGCCGGTGACACTTCTTCCCCGACCTTCTTCGGCCTTCTTCCTCGGAGCCCCCCTTTCTGACGTGGTGCTTCTCCGACGACCCTCCTTCCTCACTCCTTGTCGTCATCTCATCGACGCACGAACTCGAAAGTGGAAGCGTGCGGTAAGTGACGTCATCATCTTCCCCTGCGATGGACACGCACCCCGATGAATCAAAGGTAGGGGTTGATTACTTTTAGTTCATGAAATATCCTTTGTCATTCTTCGTCTTTATATTTGGGCCGCTTGTTATCAACTTATCGGGAGGATGTCAGACCGCACGAAAAGGGTTGACTCTCCTCCCCCTTTGTTGTTTTGTTCGTTTCGACTAGAACAAAGGAGACGTTGTGCCACAACACTGCACGGAAACAAGAAAGAACGCGGTGAAGAATTGTGGCGTCGTCACACCGTGTCGTTGAGGCTGAACAAAACCGCGGTAGGAGTCGGGGCCCCAGAGGCGATTCGAAGACTCTCCTAGTTGATCGTTGTGCACAGAATGACGGGCGATGACAAACTAGGCCGCAATGTCAACATGATGCCTTCGCAGGGAAGGTTGGGTCCCGGAGGGACCGTTGGCGAAGACGAAAAGAAAAACGGACCACCAGAGGACGTCTGGTGGTCCGTAGAAGACCCCGCCAGCGCGCCGCCATGAGGGACCACTGCGGCAGGCGTCTGATCCCGCGGCCTCGTGGGAAAAGTGGAAGACCGGGGGTGGTAACCCCCGACCGGAAGGAGGAGTGGCCCCCACGTGGGGGGCTGCAGTTTCTCAAACAGGGGGGGGGGGGGCAGCGTGCCCCCCTTCCACTCAGCTCTGCAGGGTCGAGCTTGCCACGCGGGCCGTTAGCGCGCACGAGGCCGGGCCGGTCCACGCCCTAATGGGGCGGACCCAGACCCAGTTCGGTTCGACCCTGTTCAGGCCGACTTGGGGGGAAATCGGACTGGGCCCGATCCCCCTACTTTCGGACATATCCGTTCAAAAGCCCATAACATGGGCTATGGACCACCGATCGACGCACCGTCTATTTAGATGCGATCCTTGGATCGAGAAAGTCATCTAGCTATATTACACTCGTGTTTTAGGAGAACTTTTGGTACGGTCGGGTTGGTTCGAGCATGAAACCAACAGGTGCCTCGGAGCAGAAACGCTTATAACAAGAACTATGGACGTCTGAATGACATGTCGTCAACATTGTTGGATTCCTCTAGATGAGACGGAACTTTTGGCATACTTCTCCTGAGATTTGGATGTAGTTGGATAGTGGCCGGGTTGGATTGAACCCGTAATCCAACAGGGCCCTTAGAACAAAAAAACTGATAACTTTCAAACCGGACATCCATTTGACGAACCGTCAGCGACGTTGGTGATCACGTTGAGAAACGGTCCCAATGAGTATACCCTATTAGAGTTCGGGGTACAGTTGAGATACAGCTAGATTGGTTCGCACATGGAACCAACTGGGCCCTTGGGATGAAAATGCTAATAACTCACAAACTGGGCGTCCGATTGACGCGTTGTCTGTTGCGTTGAGACCCCTATGACGAGGCAGTCCTTTGAGATACATATTAGTGGGACTTTCTGATACTTAGAGTATAGACATGTATCTCGTGGAGAGGACCCCCTGGAGACGAGCGTACGGAGTACGTAGACCGTGTAGTCCGCTGAGACATGACGACTACTTTACCGAAACGACTTGGAGTGAGTCGACTTGCCCCGTGGATGGAGCACTACTACGTTTGGGTGCATACCCATGGCGGACAGAGCGCCTGGTAGCAGGCAGCAGACCCGTGGTACTTGACAGGAGAAGTACCTCTCCAGGCTATTGGGGGGTACACTACTATGTTTGGGTGGAAGACCCCGGTGGGAAGCACTACTGTGTTTGGGTGGGTGACCCGTGCTACTCGATAGGAGGAGTACCTCAGCAGTCTTAGGTTAGAGAGTAGTACCTCGGAGTCATGACAGGATCACTGTACTCTTCAGAGACGGGGCTCTTTAGCAGTTACGGTTTCGATAATGAATATCCCGGTTTTAGCTGAGTCTATGACCTTTGTGTTTACCACATGATTGAGATGGGTCACCTGATAACATAGGTATATGTATGGGCATATACCCAGGTAGTGGTTATCTGTTGATCTCCTAACCTTTTTGTTTCCTCATGATTGAGATGGGTTACTTGATATCTTAGGTATAAGTATGGGCTTATACCTATGTAAGGGTTATCTGTTGAGATCCTTCTTTATGGTTATCCTTGTTGGATTTAGAGATACCTTGAGGGTCTCGGGGTCCCTACTGAGTATCGTATACTCTCCCTACATGGGATTTTCCCGCACCTCATTGTGTTGGTTGCAGACGACAGGCAGCGCTGACAGAGGCCGAGTGTTCGAGGACTGGACGGTAACAGAAGGTGGACCTCACGACGAGTCAGTATCCGGAGGTGGACTTCACGGCGAGACGATACTCGGAGGAGGTCGAAGGGCGAGAGCGTTGGGGAGGTTATTTATACCTACCCTTCTGGTAGGATCCGTGGTGGACGGTCCAGGAGCTGCTCTATCTGTACCTACCCTTCAGGTAGGATCCGAGGTGGACAACCAAGGAGCTACTTCTATTCTTCCAGTTGTTTGTCTTTTCTGTTGTACTTTCGTTCAATTGTAGATGTACTTTCAGTTGGGTTTGTATTCTGGCCCACTTACTTTTCCGCACTCACTTTTGTACCCAGTTTTACATAGTGTTTACTTCTTCTTGCTTACTATGTGATGTTTTTTTTACTTTATAAAGGCAATGTCATCCCCTTTTTGTCGGGATTTACGCCTTGGTGCAAGCCGCCAACACCTGGCCTATGGAAGGTGGGCTTGGGGTAGTCACTACACGGGTCCCGAGGACGGTTTGTGACATTAGTATCCTAGAATAACCGAGTTTCATTAACAAAATACAGAAATTATTAAACTAAAAATTTATATCTATTCCTTTATTTAGAGGATAACATGTTTTCAACCCAAATATATATAGTGAGTGTCATCATTAATGAGTAAGTTAACCATCAATCCATCTAATATAATGATGGAATACCACCATTAAATCATAATTAGGTCATCCATATTAGTCTTCCCAATGAAACTACTAGTTTATTTATGAATTTAGGAATTTAATAACAATAAAACACTAAAACAATATCATTTTATAAAAATGGAAACATTTTTCAACAAAACAATCCTAAAAAATGCCTTAATTAAATTGAATAGTTCCACAAGTCAGTTACAAGCAACTAAATAATATATATATATATATATATTATAAACTCTTCCAAAAAAATTCATTCTCACACAAATAATATAGTCAATTAAATAATTTATTCATCTACTGCTTTATAAATACATTTCATTCCCATTAATATATAAAAGAAGAAACAAATTACTGTGTTAAAATAGAATACTTAATTTTCCCAACCAAACGAGGTGTCTTGAGATTAAATATTTTTTAAATGATATTCAAACATAAATCTGAATAACATGTTTCAGTCCTATAAATTTTTATAACATCAACACATGAGATTAATAAAATAAATCACTCATTTTTCATATGTCTGCGAAAATTTAATTTAATTAATATAGTTTTAAACATTTCAGAAATAATCAACCGTAAAATGGACATTTATATATCCATAGAACCCTTTATCACCAATGAAAAATAATTTTAATGACATAAATACATGAATATATTAAAATAATACTAGAAATCCTAACCATGTTGGTTTTATAAATGGATGTAAATTTTATAAAACCTCTTATCATAAAGTAATCAGATTAAATTTTTTATGTATCACCATTGTGTTAATCTTTTATGATATCAATATAAGTATATGTTATTAATTTACCAATTAATAACTTTTATTTATACTAATATAGTAGGTAATTAAGTGAATAATACTCTTTTGTCATGTCATTATAAGATGAAAAATATTCAAAAGTGGTGCATGATAGAAGATGGCCAATCTAGCCTCTTTGGATAACATCACCATTAGATCAAATATTTTACAATGCTTAGGAGAAACCAAATACTCTAAATCCCTATGAAAATTAAGAATGTTATTGAAAGGGAAAAGATAAATATAAGGATACAATATAGATAAATATGAAATAGAGATACATGTAATAATAATTTCATAACTCAACATTATTTGTAGATCTCAAATGAATGAATATTAGAAAAATAAAACTTCTCATCTCCCTCTTAGTCATTCCATATGAGTGTGAGATGAAAGGGCTTCCATATCTTTAAAAAATCCAATTAATAATTAATAAAACTATAATAATAATAATCATCATCATCATCATCATCTAAAATTACACTACAAAATAATCTATTTATACCAACATAAATTTAGTGACATATAATATATTTGTTTGTAAAAATGGGTAATTCCAACATATATTAAGTATAATTGGTATTATTTTTAGGTAACGACAATTGTTTTTAGCATCAACTATATCTATTGTTATTAATAATTCATTACTAACACACCATTTACTAACAATTAAATATATTGTTGTAACAAATAAATACAAAAAATTATTTTAGTAAAAAATATATCAGTTATATTAATTATTTTAATTGTTGGGTTAAAAATCTATTACAGTTAGAAAAATACATTGTAACTAATTACACAATAAAAATAAACATTTTGTAATTATTTAATATATATTTATTATTTATTTACTTCTAAAACGTATGTTTTTGGTAGAAATGTTTATAACTTGAATTATAATATCATTAATTTAATAATGTTCCTTGAATAAATTTTTTGAAAATACAATTATTGATATAGTATTCAAAAAAATAACAACTCTAAATTTAAAAATTGATATAAAATGGATGTATATAAATTATATATGTACATATATATTTTTTAAAATATTTATTTATTATTATATGTAGTTATTTTTTATCTTTATTAATTTAATGGAATTGAAAGTTTTCTAATTACCGCTCTAACCATCCCTGAAACCCTAAAACGAAATACTTGGAGAGGATGGTGGAAGAGCAGTCGGGCTTTGAAACTACCCCCTTCTTGTGTTCTCACCCCCCATCGAACATGTTGAAGGCATCCTTGAAGGGTGAATATAATGTGGAGATGACCAAGGTTACCTCCATGATATTCGTAAGAAGCGGTAATGTGAATCTTCGATCTTTAATGGAAATTCACAAAACAATTTCATAGAGATTTTCCATGCCATGTTCAAGGATGTGTGATCGATATCTATTTAAAGGATGTTAACCACTGGTAAAATATTTTATTTTTACTTCTAATATGATTCGATCAAAGAGCCTGGGGTTATTTACCGTCGCTTGCTTGATGACGCTACAAGGGAGAAAGCGCTTGATTTGGATGAATTTCGTATTTTATTTTTTATTTTTTCCATCTGACATTGATCCCAGATGTGATGGGTTCAGTTGCAGATCATTTGTTCACTACATTGAAGATGTGGATCAATGACACAGATTGTTGTGGTTTTCTTTTGCAATTCCAGATCTGGACCAAGAATTTGGGAAGCTTGTTCTTATTTAGAATTAAGTTTTTTATCCAAGGTGGTACATCTTGTGAAGTTATTACTGGTTTATTGGATCCAAATTCTAAGAATGATGATTTTAGATTCATATAGGTTCACATTCTGGTTTTATGTTGCTGGTTACTGCCCTCAATAGTCCTCTATTCTGGGATACTATTAGGTAACCTGGAGATTTGTATGTTTCATGTTTTCATTGCTTTTGAGCCAATGATGAGATGGTATTGGATGTTTGTGTGTTGCAATCAATACACTTTTATCATAAATATTCGTTTTAAGGCTCCAGTAAAGATACAATGGTTCAGTGAAAGCTAACTACGCTGACTGAGGTGCGTATTTGAGATATTATCCATTACATTGTCAGGATTGAATGTTTTTTACTATAGCATAATGTTTGGAGGCCTGATGTTTATGATATTTTACAAGTCCTCTCATGTTGTTAATACCAAAGTAGTATAATGTAGAATTGGGCTATTTGTTTAAGAGGTGAATCATCCTTGGTATGCTGAACCAAATTGAAATTGAAATCGAATGAAGTCAATATGGACAAGAAACATAGATAGGATGTGGCTAATCTAGTGTTAATTGGAAGCATGTTCAGGTGGCTTATTTTTTCAGAGGGTGAAGAAAATGAGATAGAAATGGATGTTGAAAGTCAATAGAAATTAATTCGAGGGGAAGTCAAGATTCTATTCAAGGTAAATTCTAGTAAATTGATTGTACACTATTACCTGTTGGCCAAATATTTTCTTTATTTCTCTCTCTCTATTCTAACTACTTTATTCTATTAAAGTGATTCACTTGTGATGTTCTTTTAATGGTTGTGATTTTATTTTTCTTCTCCACATGTTGTGTCAAGGTTCATTTTCCCTCACACTATAAGATCTTCATGTTTTAATAATTTTTATATGGATTAACAAAGTTAAAAACCTTCTAGAAACAAACTTTGCTATAAATATTTTAGTATCTTGGTGTTTTTATTTCTTGTGTTTGTTATAAATAATGAATATTCTTGTTGTCTAGAATTAATACAGTCATTCACTAAGATATTATCTTCTTTCCCTCTCATTTGTTTAATTCATATACAATGGAATGATTTCCGAAAATTACTGTATTGTTTAAGAAACCTGTATTCAGTATTTAAATATATGGTTCTTGATAATAATGCTTGGGAATAATTATTTTAGATTGGATCATTTTGTTTAGTTATTGAAAGAATAATAGGTTAGTTATCATTGAAACTGAATTCACTCTTGTGATTACAGTGAAAGATTCATTCCATTTAGCAAAGTGATATACATTATAAATTCTTTTAATTGCGAATTCAATGGAATTACAAAGAAGAATCCATTCCAAAACTGTGATTTTGTACTGGAATTGTTTAATGAATCTCATGATCTAAACTACTGTAATCAATCCCTAGCTACTATTATGATCTTTTTGGATTCGCTTTCCCCTTTAATTTATAACATGGTTGCATTCCTTTATGAGAATATTGTTGGTGTAATTAATTATTTTTCAGTAATATATTGTGTAGGTGTGTTAAGAATGAATGTAGGTTGTTTCTCTCAAGGTGGATTTTTTTTGGCTCAATGAGGATGACAAAGCTACACTTTTTACGAAGTTCTAATTTTTTCATGTACCCTTTTTATACCGCTAAATTTCTTTAATCTGTGGAATGAATTTTTTTTATAATTTATTGTTATTTTTTGGTTTTAATTCATACATATATTTTTATCTGATTTTTTGGTATGCTTTTTCGATTGTGTGTGTAATTTATTATTCTTTTTGTTTTAAATTCATACATATATTTTTCTCTGATTTGTGGGTATGATTTTTTATTGCGTGTTGTGTAGATCTTGGAGATTAAGGGTATTACATAACATCAACTTGAGGTTCCTCAGTGGTATTGGAGTTGCCTTTGTTTCTTCTAGTTGCCTACATGGGGGGTGATGAATGATCTTTGGATGAAGAAACTATTATTCTACAATGGTGAGTGATGGAGGATTGCATTCAAGAGACGACTTACGATTGTGATGGAGGATTGTAGTTAAGAGAAGACAAGGGTGGTGGGGGTGCGACGACGACAACTGCATAGATAGATCATGGGTTTTTCTGTTTTTATGGTCTTATCAATCAAATTCAAATATGTATTGATTCATTTTGTATTAAATTATACTATTAATATAATAATTTTTTTTCTAATATCGAGCATGTGTGAAAAATATCTTCGACATAATAATTAAAACAATCCTATTATATATGATAAATTATTAAATATATTATGAAATGTTAATAGACATAAAAATTTATAATTTTTATTTAAATGTAATTTATAGACATATAAATTATGTTGGTAATATTAAAACCAACAGATATATTTGTCATATGAATCTGTTTCTAATCATGTTGACCAACACATATATTATCTATTGGTATTATTATAATTGTATCAAAATTATTTTATCTGTCACAATAACATTTAGCGACAGAGTTTATAACGACAGTTTAGTGAATGGAAAATTTTTGTTGGTAAAACGTTTTACCAACAGAAAAAGCAATTTTACCAACAGATATACCCCTATTGGAAAAATATAATTATTTTACAGTGTTATAATTGGGGTTATAGGGAAAATATAACAACACACACACCTAAAGGTTCCAAACTAGGTCGAGTCACAGCCCCTCAAGGTTAACCCACAATATGATGAACAATTATGGGTTTTAGACAATATAAATAGATATCACCTAGTTGTTTTATCTATGGTTTATATTTTAAATCAATAAAATAATGATGTACCTCATTCCAAATTGAATTTCAATCTTTGACACTATACATTCTAGAAACTCATTCATATGCTTTCTCCACAATGAAACATCCACATGATGCATATAACACATGATTTGTCACACGATTCACTCATTAATACATATTATTTAATCTTTGACAATTTGTAACCTATGGATGGGAATGTATTTAGCATTATAGATTACATTCAATGTTTTCTCAGATCCCAGATTCACCATCAAGAATACCACCATGCACGTTGTCAGGTCTCTTCACACCATCCATATATATCACCACAAACTCATGTAACTATTTAATTAATGTAAATCATTTAATTAATATTTACCTGATAATCCAAATCATTTTTATAAATATTTATTTTGACAAAAAAATTTCTCATTTTAACATAAAAATATATTATTTATTTATTATTATAGACATTTTTATATACATGTCATACTAAAGGTTTTCCATTAGTGATTGATCCATCTATGGTGTAAGGGCTATTAAGTTATCTTGAATCATGTTTCATTTGTTTAATTTGGATCAGGTATACTATTCTATAGTGTGAATGATGTATAATATAGTTTTCTCATGTATTTATATTAATTATAATTTAGTACGTGTTTGGAAGATATTGTAGAGAATTTGAAATTAATAGATGTTGTAATGATTTGGGAATGGAAATTGTTCACATCCCCATTTATAAGGTTCTATATATGAAATAGTACACTTATATACATATATTCTCAAAAATATTCAATCACTTTGTGTACACATGTAATCTTACATAAGCTTTAGCCTCCATGTAATAGTACACAATAATTTTTAAATTTGGTTTATTGTTGTGTTCCCCTATGATACATTAAGGTAAACATCAAGACACCTTCTATGGTATAAATGTTATCATTATAGTTTGTAAGTTTCACACAATATGTAAGATTTGATATCTAAGGTTCACTATATAATGCAAAAGGGTAAGCATAATTACCATTATGATGTTTAAGGTTCACTCTAAAGTATAAGGATCACGAAAATGGTAAAATTTGTTATACATGAAGTTTGAATTTAGGATATATTTAGGGTTTGATCCACTGGTTTGTTGATACGAAGAGGCTGATCTAGATGGTACTTAATGGTTGATCTTGACAATAAAAATCATGATGATATGTAAGGTATTCACATGGATATGGGTGATATATGTGGGTTCTCTAAAGATAGTTCATGATGTGTATTGACATTAAACTAAAGTGTTAGGTCTATGGAAGGATGGTCGGGTCATGAGCTATGTGGTCATGACATGATTCATATTGCTATGATTTTAAATTTGGACAATTACCACATATCCCCTATATGAATAAAACCCCATAAAGCCCAATTTTTTCTATTATATTATGTCAAATACTTTAAGAATCATCACCCCTATTTTCATCAAAATTATATCTACATTTTTGTGGACTTTACCAATGATTTGATGATGATTTTTCATGGAAAAAATTCTATACATATCTATATATTCTCAAAATTATTTTTCTTATTTGTTTCATACCCTAACACAGTCCCAATAACATTGTGTTTAGGTTTTCTTATCCTAATTTATGTATTTTTCTGATTTAGGGTATATTATCGGATTATAGAAGCCTTTCATTCCTATTTTTGGTGGAATAACACTGTTTTGCGTAGATTCAATGAATTGTGGTATGGTTCATTATTCATAATATTTTATTGATATATCATCGAATTCTTACTTGTTTTTATTATATTTTTTTATGTCTTTAAAGGATATTGTAATATTATATGTTATTACACAATAAAATAAATTTAAAATATTCATAAATATCACATATTTTTAATTGTATGTCATGATTTACTATTTCTTCAATTCTATGTCATTTTTCTATGTAATAAAAGTGAAAATTTAACTTCCCTATAGGCTCTTACAAAATTAATTTTTTCATTGACCAGTGATTTCATTGTCAAATGATTTCAAAAAAAGGAAAATCATGTTTATAAAAAATAATTAGGAATTAATAGAGTTTTTTTGCTTCCGATATAGTTTCTAAAATTCAAATTACAAATATTTATAGATATAGATTTAAAAGACAGTATAATAAAAGGGTTTAATTATATATGTTCTAAAGTTCTGGATAGAACATTTGGAAAATGGAATTTCTTGATGAAAATAACTATGAAGTGAGATACATCTGTTTTTCAAGTAAAAGATAGATTTATAATGATATTATGCAATGTGGTCGAAATAATCTCGATTAGTGTTCATGATTATTATATCATTGTTCTCGATAAAATGGGTTTGTATCTATGAAGGTTGTTCTTAGGTAAGGGTTTTTGTGATTATTTATTTTTATATATTTATATATGTCACATAGATATCACCCACCTCCATGTATATTTAACTTTAAAAAATTGATTTTTAATGGGGAAACATAGGTATGAGCATGAGACAAGTTAGGATTATGCTCTGGCTAGTAAATCCAAGTTAGGATCATTCCTTCATTATGGGATTTCCAACATTCATAGACCCAACTAGGTAAAACTATGTGTTCGATAAGATTAATTACAATGGGTTCTACTATGATTGGTTCCATTTTATGTCGAATAATTTCCCCAATGATATATATGGGGTTCCCATGATGCATGAGACTTCGGATGTTTTGAAAACAGTTGAATTTTTGAGATTTCATTTTAGCTACTTACTACTAATATTAGGGTTATTATTTCTTTTTTTCTTTTATTTATTCATTCCTTCTAAAATAATAAACACAATGTACATGGGTTCACTTAATTCGATTTTTTAATGGTTTATAATTCTTTGGTTATTCTTTTTTTATAATCATGAAAATTATAAATAATTATTATATCTAATTTCATGATTTTTAATGGTTGGTTTACATTAAAATCATTTATATGTGCTTTATTAATAATCATGGATTCTAAATATCATGATTGGTATGGCTTTCATTGCATCCTCTCATTACCTATTTCTTCTAAATATAAAATTTTACTTTTATATTATATTTTGATAAAAGTATAAAATTGAATTACTATGACTAGTAATACATGAGTGTTTGGACGATACCAAATGGTCATTATTTAATGGTTCCTTTCATATAACAGGGTTTGTACAAGTTTTCATAGGATATAGCATTGGGTAATTGGTTCATAGTATAGGTTTTTTAGAGGTGGTATATGAAGATGATTCAAATGTAATAAGAGAATGGGTTTATTATGGATTATTCTGATGTCTTCTCTAGTTATGAATAATGATTTTATCCTACGTTTCAGAAATTATATCTTCATTACTCTTTATTTTATCTAATTACTATTAGTTTTTCAATTAAATATCAATTTTGAAGACATCATGATGTATTACTAATAATCATATTTATGGATTATATATAATGTTAAATATTTAGGTATCATTTAGTTTTACTAGAAATGAAAATGATAATTTTATATGTGTGATCATTAAAATTATGGAGAGAAATTTTTTAACATATCTGTAGGAGTTTTATGTTTATTTTTTTTCAATTGAGTAATTTCGATCCAACTTGGGTTTATTTTGATTTCTCGAAAACTAGATTTTATCATATCATGATCGAGAATATATATTTTAAATTATTATGGAATGGATTGGGAACATAGATTTTCATTATCCAATTTTTTTTAAAAAAATATCATAACATAATGTTCATTAGGGGGTATGTTGTACTTGATATAGGAGTACAATATATCAAAAAATTTATTTGTGTAAGTATCTGATTATTACATTTCATATTGAACCATTAGTTTACATGGGTGTTAAAGATGTTTTAATCATGAACTCAATCTATTTTCATGATTATTTTCAACATCTAGTCTTTATTTGAGTGCTTATATCTGTTTCATTGTTCCTTGAAACATGTGTTCTTGATTTAATAATCACTGTTTTTAGGCAGTTTCCATAGGATTTATTTATCTAACTGGAAACATCCCACAATTAATTATCCAAAGGGGACCTTCCTTAAAAAGGATGGTGTTAATTATGTTTTGAAAATTACGATACTTAATAAAGTGCATTGGTCAAGAGGATGGGAGGTTGGAGTCATCACACACTTTTGGGTGGAATTATTGTTTACTCTGAGAATCTCTTTGTAAAAATAAAATTTTTAGGAATCCTTATTAATTCACCAATTATATCATAATTAATCCATAGAAATTATAATCCATTATTAACATGTGTAAAAAAATATAATCATCAGTATGAATTCCAGGTTCTTCATTAATGGAAATATTTTTGTGTATTTGGGGTTTTCCATCAATGTTATCCTCTAATAACTAATTGGAGATTCTTTTAATTAGCATTGTGATGATACTGGTTTTTAAGACACTCATTGGGGCACTCTGGAATTTATTGTCTTCTAGGGAGACAAAGGATTGTTTTCATATTAGGATCATGTTTGTAAAATTGGCTATCTATGTATCCGGTTGAATGGAATCATAACTCTCATAGTTTGGTGTTGCTTTATAGGACATATCATAACATTTAAGGTCATGTGATAAGGACCTCTATGCGGATGGTGCGTAGTGGAAACATAGTGTGGAATTTATCCTGAATTAGCCCAAGGAACGTGGAAGGGATATGGGTTTCCATGTAAGATCAGACAAAATTGGGAATATGGCCCAATGAGAATAGGACTGATTTGAAATGTTGGGTTTGAACCTCAAGGAGGCTTCCTATGTATCCCATATGTTTGGGAATCAAAAACCATATAGATTGATAAATAACAAAGGAGATTATGGTCCTCTGAGAATGATGAGTTTGGGATTACTTCTTGAAAAGCTTGACAGGATGATTTGTTGATTGAATTTGGGGCTTATTTCCTAAGAAGGATGCACAAATTTGTGGAATTAGGGTTAGATACATGAGGATGATATCCTGTGAGCTTGGGCCTTTAGAAGGCTTCTTCTGTATCCTAGTTTTGAACAATAATTAGAGTTTTCATAGTTCATTTAGTCAGTGATTGTTCAAATGTTGTATCCATCACATATCCAAAAGCCCATGTGAGTCATGCATGGTGTGAGAAAGAAGAGGATGTGAAAAATCCAACAATGAAACTTCACACTTTTCCTCCTCTACTTATTGAATGGGCGTGTCGACCGTGGAAGTGGATGAGTTGACAAGCTTTCCCTATATTCTCTTCACATTGGACAAGGATCCAATTAGAAGGAAGAAGGGGTGATGGATATGGCCTTATAACAGGACGAGTGCACAAAAATTTGTTCTAGCATGGGAGGGAGACTTCACCTATGCTTGCAGGGAACTGCAATTGTGAAGTGTACCTTCTCTACTAGAGACCTGAGGTTACAAGACGCCTCTTTCAGATGGGTGAGGCTGGTAACCAACCCTCCTCCAAACCGAGAACATTCCAACAAAGATTCTGGGGGAAATTTCCATGGGAATATGGATATACAAACCTACAATCATCCCACAAATCCAAACCCCATTGTCAATAAATTGTGGATAACCACGGATTGTGGAAATAAAAATCGAAATAGGTGACACATTGATGTGCCATTCCCATTGGTTTGAGAAGTCAAAAGGTTTTGGTAGAGGCTTCTATATATGACATTTAAGATAAGGGAACCAAGGAAGAATATACCCTAGCATGAATGAATTTTAAAAGTGGGTATTTGATCTGTTCATGAAGGTTCTTCTCACAATTATGCCATATAGGTAACCACATTGCTATATCGTGCAGGTACATTGTTCCAGTATGGCACGCAATTATACCGCACAGGTATGGTGTGCAAGAATATCACATAGTTATGGCTGATGACTGATGAATTTGATGAACTTCAAATAATGCATTTCCTATTTAATTATATCTTATATCAGGGATTAGAGAGAAACATACGAAAATTTGAGGGATCTTGGTGACAGATCTATGCAATGATATCTTCATAGGGTCATTCACTTTTTTCATTCCTGAAAAGGAGATCCCAAGGGTTCAATTTATAGGCACAGATGAGGTCTGGCCGATGAAATATTTCTTGCACATGTACGTCGCACAATTTTGATATGCGGGTGATTCACGTAGGTGCACAAAACATCTTCTAGAATAGAGATATATACTGTAGTTCATCCACATAGTTCGGTATCATTGCTCATCTGCTCTTCTCCGCCGTGCAGGCCTATGGAGGTACTTCATCATGAAGCTCTTTGGAAATATTATTGATTTACCTTGGTATTCTTTTATCTTTGTAGAAGTCATCTTAAATATTTTAAGTACTTCCTCATAATATTTTTTGTTACTTTTCCATGTAGTTTCAACAAAAGACGCCCCTCAAGATTGGATCGAAAACATCCAAAGAGGATAGATTGTTGAAGTGAAAATGTTTTGGAAAAAGATTATGGATGGATTGCAGAAAATCATATGTTTTCAATGAAGGTGCTTCATGAAGGTACTTCGAAAAGTGGTTTCACGAATTCCTGACACATAAGACTTCAGTTGTATATAAATACATGTCAACCTTCGAGATTTTCATCAACTATTCTTTCTCAGAATTTATTTGGTGCTCTCGTTTCGTAGCATGTTCACTCAGCTTCATCGCGTTGGGCTCTCTTGTAATCTATTTGAAATTTTTTCAAGGTAAAATTATTTATTCTATGGATCTACTCCAAAGGAATTCACCGATGGAGTTATTCTAGTATCCTTGGTGATGGACCTATGTGACATACCTCATAAAAGGACCTATGCAACTGACCTTTTTGACAGACCTACGTGAAATGTGTCCTTTTCCAAAAAAAATTATGTCCTCTTAAAAATTATGACCTATATGTGTGGTTATTCTTTTGCAGGAATGAATGAATCATTTGATTACCCATACTATAGTAGATAAGTCTCACCAAAATTAAATGATGATGATCATTAGCCTAGACTATTATGACATTATGGAAAGTACTCTTTTATGGATGTGAAAAGGTTTATTTTCATACCAATGTGATTATCCACAAAGTCCTTACTTACCCTTGTACGGGCATGAGCTTTTGCAAGATTCCCATGTTCAATATTTTAAGATGTACTATCCAAAGAATTGGATTCTTTAATACGGCAACTGTAACTACATGAATATTGGTGCAAGGTGGGTTTTAGTACACGAAATAACAATCCATATTAGTTGCATTCTTCATCATTGTGGTTACACACCTGATATGAATGATCATGTTGTAGATCCAAGACCACATTTCAATGATTCCACTTTTTGGGCTTCGCAAAAAATCAATATAATGGTGGGATAGAAGACTGGGATATACATTCTGGAAGAGGTGTCAAACCTGAGTGGATGTGTGTATTCTGGGTACGTTGGTCTTTGGATGAATTCTGGAAAGATTTATCAGATGTTCATATCAAGAAAACAGTCTGGATGAGGTATAATTTTTTTATAAAATTGATTTCATTCCATAATTACTGATCCGATGGAGTCCACAAACAAATTCCTTTCATATGATGCATGGTGAAGATGGAATTTTTCTCGGGGATATTTACAAAAAAGCTGAAATTCCCATTCATGGGGAAATGTATGATGAATTCATCCTGCCTGCTACTACATGTGGTGATGTTACTAAAACACCACCACTAGCGCAAGAATTACAAATTATAGAGAAGAATATACCAAAGGAAAAGAAAGATATCCATTCTATAGTTTGGATATAATCCTTCTTAGATGAAACAATAGAGAACTGCACAACCTATGGATGCCCTACTGTTTTTCCATCTACAGATAACCGAGGCAGTTCAGGAACATATTGGCTTATTTTGGAAATAGGATATTATAAGCACTGGGTATATAATGTACAACCTGATATAGATGCCAAATTTTTCTTGGCTTCCTTCCTTGTTACACAGATAAGTATTTTTTTTCTTCTAGTCTGTGAATCTGGAGGTGGTGTAAGATCAGGGAATTTTATCATTGTAGCTAAATTAGTAAAAGGGAAGTAATTTTGGCTAGAAACCCCTATATTAGAAATATTTTAACATCCCATTATGCATTTATATAATTTTAAAACTCCATTTATAATTTCAGGTCCATTAGAAGTGTTTTGGTGTTGTATTGAAGAAAATTTTTCTTCAATATCATTGTTGAATTCAGTCAATGATTCCAATGGATGACTCTCCCAATTATTACAGAACTTTTCTAGTATTTATCTATTAAACTTGAGACTGTATGTGGTACTGAATGAATTGAATGTCTCAAGAGAATTCAACTTCTTTCATATTGGTAACCCACAAACTGGAACATTTATTGGTGATGGTAAATAAAAGAATTATTAGTTGAGATATTATATGAAGGCATTCAGGGATGGTGTATTATCAACCAGGATGGATGGTGAAATTATCTTTGTGGATTAAATACCCAATAAGTTATCTCATTAGTTCCTATGTCCTCAATAATAAATTACTTTTCCACCCATATATGCCAGGCCTAAGAAGCACCAAATTGTAGTTAAACAATTTGGGATTCAGAAAGCTTTGGAGGAATAAAAATATTCAATTACATTACATCCACCAGATGCATCGATCCTATTTTAAGCTGGTTATACAAGAGCTTGGGATTCTTCATATCCTTAAGGGTCTTTGAAAAAAAGGAATATATCAATTGGTGGCTACAACGATTTTTGTATGTGGAAAACATGTTATGAAGTCCATGTCCATCGATGCCAAAATAAGTTTTAGAGGTTTTAGAGCTCTTAAAAAATATTCATAGGTGGTATACCCGGATGAACAAGGATAGAGATGTAATACCTCCAATGCCAAGGTGATCCAGTTTCCACCATCTAACAATGATTATTATTCCATCTATTGAAAATTATGAGGATAAGAGGCCTGAAGAAGCTCTCAAATCTGAAGGTGTTGAATCTCCTTCACAATCAACCATTCCAAGATATAATTATTATCAACCTTCATCCATTCATCATAGGAAGAGTGTAAACAATGAACATAGGGATGCATGGGAATTTCTCTTGTATGGTATTCGAATACCAGATATTGGTGACTTCAAGGTACCTTTTGATTAAAATCCAGACAGTAACTTCTCTGATTTACAGAGGTATATTAAAGAGTTGGAGGTTTTTATATGTGAAACTGATGAACAAATACCAACATCTAAACCAGTATCTCATACGCTGGACTTAGGAGTCCGTGAAGGGGTAATTATCAACTCTAAGAAGGAGTGGAATATGATGGTTAAGAATGATTATATATTTCCTTTTACATTTGTATCAACCCTACTTTACAATTTATCATCATTAATATTGATGAAAATGTATTTTTTCAGCTTCAATGTAGAGAAGGAAGCTTCAGACCAATTTTTGAATCACCAAAGTATGGTCTTCCAGGCTCTCTTATTGATGAAACAAATGATCCACCCAGGTCACCTAAACATTATAGAAGAGAATTAATCATGACTTGCATAATGGAAAATAAAAGTCCAAAACCATTCCCACAATTTTCCCTTGCTAAGTGGCGTGTTTTAATCTCTCTACAAGTATTTGAACAAAAAAAGAAGAGAGAAATGAGATTGATTCAAAGTGTTCCCTAAAAGAGTAATTAAATATACTGTCTGTAGGGCATACAACTTGCTCAATATATTTTGGTAACGACATTTTATACTCTCATAGGATCTATGTCTTTCTCCTCTCTCAAGGGATTAAGAGTTGATTCTTTTTTACTCGAAAAACAATCCCTAGAGGAAACCAAGGATCATACATACGAATATACCATTTTAGTATATAATTCATCAAAATATTCATCTATATCTTCTTCTAGCTCTACAGAGAGAGATGAAATCCATGGTATGATTAAATACATTCCACAGTTTCTTTTTTCAAAGGATCCTAAAATAATCAACACTGATATTTCTATTTCATCAGAAGAATGGAAAGAAGATCCATGGACGTCTATGAAAATGCTGATGTTAAACCAAACCTGGAATGACCTAATGCTAGCATACCATTTGAATATCCAATAGTAATAAATTTCATTGGATCCAATTTGGTTATCAACCAATGATTTTTGGATACATTAATTGGTGTGGACTCTGTAACATTTCAGGTTGTATGCGCAGAAATGATGGACACACTTAATCCAACTATTGATTTTCCTTGTTCCATCAAAGTGTTTGGGGATTTTCATTATTAATTGAAAATAAATAAGTTGCTATTCTTGTATTTTTTTTACATAATTTCTCTTCAACATGATTCATTACAAAAAATGTTCACCTTATGAAGCTTAATTTTCCTGAAATGTTGTAATGTCTCTTTAGAAATAGGGTGTTTCACATTATCCTTCTGATGAGAGTGTAGAAATATATAAAGAGGATCCTAAATCAATAAGTATTATAGAGCCATCAAATTTTATAATTGATAAAATTCAAGGAAATCCCCCTTCTCAAGAAACATCTTCTCAAAAAACAGAGGCTAAGAATACGAGGAATGAATCCAATCAAATAGTTGACTTATTAATGGGTAAATATAAAAATATGATTGAATCATATATGTTTCTTACATTTGAAACTAATAATGAACTTGATTATATCATTCACGGTTATCAATACCTAGATTAGAAGGTGAGTCTGTTAATGTCCCAAGAGAAGTTGTACAAGGAAGCTCTTTAAGCAACATGTTTCTGGTGTATATTTTACCTCTTGGTAGTGACTCTTATTCTGACATAGAGATGTAACATAGTCTTGGTATGTCACGTAAAAAGACTTGGAGGCATATATAGGGCATAATTTCCGAAAACCCATTAGATGAATTGTTGTCCCATTTTTTAAAACTCCCAGTATTATTCTATATATTGAGATTTGGTGGATTTAATTATTGTCCAGTCTATGATGCAATTAAAGAGTCTATTCGTAGATTGGAACAAGAGCATAATCTACGACAAGATTTTGAATAGGCTAAATGATGCATCAATATTGGGGGCTTTCAAGCTGTAGTATTTGAGGTGGAGGAAAATCATAACAAGAAATCACTCGAGAATAGCCAACAAATCAATGAAACCACAAAGGAGTTGTAATATATTCAATCGAAACATGATTTTGTTCATGACAATCTTGATTAGTTGAATCTGACATTTGTGGAAACCCAATTACTAGGTATAACTACCATTTCAACTACTAAGGAATCAAATTGTCAGGTAGAGGAGGTTGGATTTTCTCAAATGTCTCAACTTCAACAGGCAGCTGATAGAGCTTATGAAGCGTTCTATAAAATGAGAATTCATGTTGATATATTATTCAATAACATGATGGAGATGCTATAATTTGTGGATGGCTTTCAATTTTCATATGAAATAATGTAACTTTTTTTCAATCATATAAATATTCATACCTATTTTTCCTTATTGAAATATGAAAAGTAAATGATGACAATGATTTTTTATGTTAAACAACCATTATTAAAATAATAAGAATAAAGAGATAAGATTTTTCTTATTTATAAGTGGGATCTAATAAGCATAATTTGTCTATTTCTAGTGTTATATGGATAAATACTAAAATTTTATATCTTGTGACCACTGTTTTTATTTCTCAATATTACCTAAATCATACAAAAATATATGTATAGTGAGATGAGACTCGACTTTTGTTTATAGTGACCATCACGAGTTCTCAATCTAATGAGTACCATGTTTTTCGTTACTATTAGTTTAGAGTCATGCATGTTGGACTATAAAGGGCTGATATTTAGGGTAGAGTAGATTTGAGAATAAATTTTAAATTAGATTCCAAACAAGAATCAATGGCTAATAAGTGCGTTAATATTTTTTAAACATTTCCAATGGGAATATTGAGTCACAATTTTTATGGTCACTAAATCATAAACATGTATCAATATAATGGGTGTTTTTTCAAAAAAGGATGTTACCATTATTTAACAAACCCGTAATGGGGTCTGCATTATGTAGGGCCAACTAGTGCATATGTTGCATAGACTTTAAGTGGAATCATTTGAATGACATGCCTTTTATGTTGGCCACATATGCAAGGCTACCCAAGGGCATGGTCTATATTGTCATCTAATAGAGTTCATTAGGAAATTTAATATATTCTATTGATATATTTAAGGAAAAAAGATTTTTGTGGGTGAGTCCAGACAACAATAGGTAGTTTTTCAAAGAAAATGAATTTTAAGAATGAAAAAATGGTTATTTTAGCCAACATAAGTCATGAATATGAAAACCATTTTATACAAATTTCATGTGTGAGTGATGGTTAAATTTTTTCAGATAGTTGAATTTATGATATCATATTGTGGAGTTTTAGGTCATGTTCTGAGGATATTGTTCTATGCAGTTTTATGTCATATAGTGTGGAAATTCTAATATGCAATTTTAGGTCAAGCTGTGAGGACATTTTATGGCATTAATTTAAGGTAGTTAGCGTTGACCAAAGGAATGAGAAAACTCTCCCAAATTCATGATAATTTGTTTGGTAACATAATATCATATTCAGGCATTAAAGGGAAAATTATAAACTATGATTTAGGAATTTTGGAATCAAGGATTAATTTAGTAAAATGACTAATGCATTAGAGGATGTATTTTCTAAGAACGAATTTACTATTACATGAAAAATATACATGAATATATAAGGTCACATGCTGAAAAGTCAGGTAAAAGATCTCTCAAAAGATTTATGTTCTTTTTCTAAAAGTCGAAAAAAGTTTATGGAGATTCAGATTTTCTAAAACATAGAGTTCGGTTTATGTAGAAAAGTACCGGAATATGGGAAGGGTATTTATAATATTGATATCCAAAGAATCATAGGAACATGAATTTTATGAAGTAATGACTCTATCAAAAAATATATGGTGTCTCTAGTATTAGGTCATCCAACTAAGATGATAAATAATAACAATATATGATATGTGGCCAAGTGATTTAAAGGTTATTTCATAGTTCATCAAACACCTAGTGGGGGAAATTTGTAATCCATGGTCTTAAATATTTTCAGACTATAAGAAATAAAATAGGAAAAATATACATGAATGACAAATTTAAAATGCAGATCTCTGTATATTGTCATCAAATATTAAAGGCGAAAAAATACTATAACATAGAATGAATTTACCATTATTTGAAAAACCCGTTATGGGGGTTATATAATGCAGATCCAATTAGGGAAAATTCTGCATAGCCAAATAATAACATCTTTTGGATGATAGGCCTACTACGTAGTCAACTTATGTTTGGCCTCCTAAGGTCATGGGATGTATAGTCATGAAAAAGAGCTCTCAGAAGTTAGAAATCTTGTCCCCAGAAACCATAATAAATATTATGAGGATCTAGAAATATTCAAGATTAGGATTGTGAAATATCGAAGAGGTTTTATGTTTAACGCTTATGAGAATTATTTAAATCAATATTCACCATCTGTTTTATTTCAATAACATAGATCTAACTCATATGTAAAATAGAGAAATTCATTTTTTTCCATTGAATGAAAAAGATGATGTGCAGTTTTAAGTCATGCAATGGGTACATTATACTATGCATTTGTGAGTCATGTAGTGAGCACATTATACTATGCTGTTTTGAGTCATGTAGTGAGGACATTTTACTATACAATTTTGAGTCATGGAGTGAGGACATTGATAACCCCATAAGAAATTTAAAACACCTTATTTAAATAATTTAGGAATTTACACTTTTTCTAATCCCACATGAGTTATACATGTTGTGAGAAATAAGGATAATTAAGGGTTTCTTTTACATTATAAAGGAATCCCAGGTGAAAAATAGGGGTGTTAAATTTTTTTGTAGTTTTTCATCAGAAGGTAAGGATGACAATGAACCGACGTAAAAATAACAAAATATTTTTACTTGATTAAGGGATAAAAACTCCTAGTGTCACTATGTGTCTTCTCGGGGAATAAATCAGGTCCTGCATTATTCTTAAAACAATCCCTATGCAGATTTTATTTTTAAATAATAAATAAAAGTGTTATTATGTGCGGTTGGGCCCATGATTTGAGATCTAGGCATCTCTATGTATGTCATTGAAAATGATTATCATGCCATTATTATTTCTTGAAACAATCAATATTCATGCGAATGGATTTTGACATGATTAATGGGGCTTTTTACATATTCGGAGGGAATGATAAATCATAAAATAAAAAATGGTATAAGGACCAAATAATATTTCTTATGGAAATGCTCTAAATATATCTGATTCATATACAGGAGGAGAAGAAGAAAATAAGAAGATTTTGTGATTGTGGTTGGGCCCAAAATTGGATATTCAAGCGTCTCTACATATCTCGTTGAAAATGAGAATCAAGCCATATGTAGTTCTTGAATCACTGTCTCTATGCAGATCTGATACCGATATAGGAAATAGCGGGGAAAATGTAATACTAAGAAGAATTGATGACGTCGATGACATTTTCTTATGAAAGATTTTAACATCAATTATAGAAAACATTAGTTGTACATATGAAGTCATGTTGTTTAACTTCATGAAACAAGGAAGAAGATGTTACACACATTAACATCTTTTATAATGGATGCTTATGGGTGTTATATAGTTTAATGTCTTGCTACTAGGACATGGGGGATATTTAGTTTTAAGTCATGCAGTGAGGACTATGGTGTATAATTACACAATGTATTTCTTAAAAATTCTTTCATTTGTAAGAGATGTAATGATCACTACATCCATTAATATTAAATAATAAGTTCCATTTGATTATAAATTATGTATGGAAAAAGGTCCTTCCCATTTTGGTTTGAATTTTCAAGGTTTCTTTCCTGGTATCATTGGAGTTTTAAAGACCAATACCAATTCTCCTTTATGGAATGAACAAAGGGAAAAATTCTTATTAAAATCTCATGCTACTGTATTCTGATAGTCTTCTAGATGATGCAAAGTATGTAATCTTTCCTCCTCTAATAAGTCAAACCCATTGAACTATTTCTGAGATCATTCATCTGTATACATCTTATCACAGATTGCCACTCTTTGTGAATTCTATTGTATTTAAATTAGAAAAACGGATTTAGTTCCATATACCAATTAATAATATGTTTCTTGGGTAGCAGTACGATAAGTTGTCTTATAGGCCCATAAATTATTTAAATGTTTATCAACCCATGATTACTTATATTTATCCTCCATATTCTATAATATGTATTTACGGTGTTGTTGATAGCCTCTAACAATCCATTGGCCTCCATATGATGATGAGATGAATGGTTGGATTTGATATTAAATTCATGATATTGGTTTTATACTTTAGCAGAACAAAAATTTGTGCCACTGTCCGTCAAAATTGTATGAGGGATGCCAAATATGGAGATGATATTCATTTTGACCAAACTAAAATGCTACTTGTAAAGGGCCAAGAAATCTATTGACTTTTTTAAAAAAAAATACATGGAAATTTTTGAATTTGCAAAAATTTAAGTCACATGATTCTGATGACCAGTGGGCCCAGAATCAATTTCTGAAGATTTGTTTGGGTATGTTCTGTAAACGTATGTGTGGGTTTTTATAACATTTGATCCAGTGATTGGAATTGAAATCTGAGGGCATTGTTGAACTCGAATAGGTGATTTTCACTGAAGGAGACATTCACTTTGATGGTAGTGGGACATGAATAAAAGTTAGTTTTTTTGTTTGCGTGGAAAATAATAAAATAAAGTTAGCTACAATTTATTTTTATTTGATCCACCATGTTGGTTGTTGGAGGTGGGTCCCATAGGATCTATAACCTCCTTGTGGAGGTTGGATGTGGGGACCACCTGGCCATAACCTCCTAGGAAAGGTTATTATGGTGGGGACCACCCCGCCTCAACCTCCCATTTGGGGTTAATGTGATAGAGACCACCCGCGACCACATAACCTCCCAATTTTAATAATAGTGGTGGGGACCACATGACCCCTATTAATAGGAGGAGTGAAAAATCTCTTGACTCCCATCATTAATGAGGGGGATCCCCTTGACCTCATCTACTATTTATGGTGCAACCACCTCCCATTTAATTATTTGATCCAATGAATAATTTATTATTCCAAATCCTACCCACTAATTAAGTGAGCCATCTCTTTTAATTAAATTATAAAATTTAAAATTTAAACCAAACATTACAAAATAATAGACTATCTATTATTTGGAGGGGCTATCTATTCAATTTTTCCATTTGGGTGGAATATTGGGGAGAGTAGAGCATGGGAGAATTAGTGTTCTCCAATGAAGAACCCCATCTCCCAACAAAGACTGAAGAATGCGTTCTTCAAACGTGAATGCATTCTTCCATTGATGAATGCCGGCATATAATGTATTCGGCTTATTCATTGCAGGCAACTGATGTGGGATGTCTTCAATGATTGACTTCCCTCCTCATCGTTGTCAATGAACCAACACACGAGCTCGGGATTGAATGTGTGTCGCGGACGCGACGAACAATGATCTTCCCTATCTTCTTCCTCCTGACACATTCATCGAACAATGACCATGGTAGGGGGTTAATTTTTGTAATAGTTAATTCCTTATTCTCTTCTTCAGTTTGAATGGAATCGTTGTAGAAGTTGTAAAACAATTGATGTTCATCTATCTTACACATCGATGAGCAAAATGTTACCACCCTAAATGTGGAGGTTGTGGGACAAACCAACGTGGTCCGAACCATTCTCCGTTCTTATTTATAATGATCTTTGGCATGGGGGATGAAGCAATGATGTGACCAAATTAGCAAAGACCAAGGCCGCGCTTCCCGTAGCATCCATGATCTGTGCCGCCCCCGCAACGTCCTACACCACCACTGCCCGAACTGGCATTTCCCACCTGTGGCCTGGCCGCCACCTATGAGGATGGAAGAAACATTCCTACCCTAGTGCCCCACATGCCACACTCCACTCAAGCCATGCCCCTTGAGGCACTGGAAGAACTGGTCCCGGTCATCCGGGCTAGGACACCAAGCTACTCCCCATGCAGGCCTGGCCGAGAGGGCCTTCCTCGCCCCTCGCGGCGTCTCCGAGCCGAACCTCCCTTGTACTGACATGCGGCCGGTACATGCCCATGTGACCGGTCTGTGCCCTCATGCTACTCGTAACCTTTGCGGCCTACTGGGATGAACCCAACGGGCCGACCCAGGCTATGTCGAACCTGGTCGATCTGACCTTGTCGAACCATACCCAGGCCCGCTGCGACCCCCCTTTAAATTCTATGGCCATATCTTTGGTCCCGGATTACCATTTGACGAACCGTCAATGGCTCTGGTTTTTTCGAGCACGAAGGTACCTTTGAGTATTCCCTAATGGAGTTCATGGTAAAGTTGAGATATGGTAAGGTTGGATCATGCATGAATCAAACTAGGCCCTTGGGATTAAAAGTCTAATAACTCGGAGATCATGCGTCGGAATGACATAGCGTCTATTGTATTGAAACCCCTATGAAGAGGTGGACCGTTTAGATACTTCTACTTGGGACTTCGTGACATTGGAAGTATCGACTTGTAGCACGTGAAGTGGATCCTCACAGAGACATTCGTTCATAGTGTAGAGACCTATTAGCAGTCTAAGACTTAATGGCTACTGACTGATTCGACTCCGAGTGATTCGAAAAGCCCAGTGGGCATTGCCTTGAAGTCATTGCAGACCCATAGTGGGGAGCTCCTTGGTGTTGGTGAAGACCCAAGTTACTCGACAGGAGTAGTATCTCAGCAGGCTATGAGGGGGAGTGCCTTGGTGACACAGCAGACCCCTGATGGGGAGTTCCTTGATGACGCAGCAGACCCACGTTACTCGATTGGAGGAGTACCTCAGTAGTCCAAGGATAGTGGGAAGTACCTTGGTGATGTGGCATGCCAAATTTACCGACTGAGGAGGAGGTTTTCCAGCAGCCGAGGTTTTGATAGTGTGATTGGGGATGTTATATGATACTGCCCCTAGAATGAAATCCTGGTTTGATCTGAGTCAGTAACATTTGTGTTTATCTCATCATTGAGATGGATTACTTGATAAATTATGTATATGTATAGGCATATACCTTTGTGGGGTTATTTTTTGATCTCATATTTGTGTTTTATCCTTTTTGGATTTTTTTTGAGTCCATGAGGGTCTCAGGGTCCCTAATGAGTATCATTATACTCACCCCTACATGGGATATGCCCACACCTCATTGAGTTGGATTCATATGACATACAACAATGAATGAGGCTGAGTGTACTAGGACTGGATGGTACCCTGAGGTAGACCAAATGGCATGATGGCACATGGAAGGGTTGGACTGACATGATGCACTGTGGAGGCAATTTTTACCTACCCATAGGATAGGATTTCCCGGTGGACTATCCAGGAACCTCCTTCCCTTTTTCAGTGCTACTACATTCGGTTTTCTTGTATATTATATTTGGGCTTGTATTTCCAGCCCCTTTTACTTTTCAATACTCATTGGTTAAACATTTTTACCTAGTGTTTTTCATCCATCTTGTTCTCTATTGTGTGTGATTTCAGGATCTAAAAGAAAATTTCATTTTTGTTTTAGGGATTTAATCCTTTGGTGCTAGTTGCCAGCCCCTGGCCTATGGAAGGCAGTCTTGGGGTACTCACAGCACATGCCCCGAGGGACGGGTCGTGAAAAACTGATATCAGAGGAGTCGGTTCTACAGTAGAACATATAACTATGATCGTTATTTTTAGTGGAAACAGTGTTAAGTGTACTAAGTGTGGTTATCCATTTTTGGAATCCAGTGTTGGTGCAGTAGCTGACTTATCCATACACCAGGACCCTGAATTCTGATTTCTAACTCAGTGCACAAAAAAAATAACTACATCTGTTTTTCATTCAAATTTCATAAGTCAGCTATCCAAGTGATCTCACTAGTTATAATCTTTTGACCATGTCACATATGTTTCTTTTATGATTCCTTTACACAGATAGCATGTTATAGTTACAAGAGTTGTTCACACTGATATCCCACCGAGTGATGAGGCTCCATTGTCGGGCCCTCTTACTATGTTGGAAACTTCGTGTGGTGTACCAATATCACCACCACCCATCGGGAAGCAGATACCACTAGACACACTGGATGACAGTGCTCACCAACTGAGCGTGTTGCACGAGTTCCAACAGTAGAGTCCTCTGTTTTTTTGAGGTGAGATAGATTCCCACATTGTTGAGAGCTAGCTGGAAGCTATTTCTAGAGTTTTTCACAAAGTTGAGACACCAGTAGAGAAGATGGTGATCTTAACTACTATCCTTTTTCAATGACTAACCACGAGGATGGTCTTCATAGTGATTAGTCTTCGGTATGTGCATCATTTCCCACGATAGTACCTTTGGGAATTCTGCTAGCTATATCAGTACCCATTGGACAGTAGTTATAACCGGCAGTATCGGTAGGGGACACCTGTAGGCTTAGTTCCATACAAGGGTTTCAACATTAGATAACCCCAAGGATCCAAGGCATGGCCGACTCACAGGAGGCTAAGGACTAGCTCGAGGAGGTGATTGTGAGTTCTCTCGAACTTCTACAGCTTCAGCAACATGACATGTCGGTTGGTGATTATTCATCGAGGTGTACTGATCATTCATGGTACATGATTAATATGATATGATCAGTGATTCAGGGCTCAATCTTCCAAGAGATGTGTTTTTAAAGGACATATGAGACATAACTATTCCTCTATGCATTACTACTAATTCAAGGGTGAAATAAATAACTTTTGTGGGGTAATGTTCTTTGGCTAAAAAGATATATCTAGTGAACATTAGTAGTGGGAAATTAGGGAACTGAAACCAGTCTCAACAACATGGGGATGTAAAATGTTCTTGGAAGAGGATGTGCTAGGGACAGATGAATTTCCAGGGTAGTAGATGTGGAAGAAGATATAGGAGAGTGGGATGCGGTGGTTTTCTTTTCGACATGTTACAACCACCCCCTTTTTGTGGACCCTTCCAGGCTCAGGGAGCAGGAGAACCGGGGAAGAGAGTTGTTTCATGCAGTCAGGGAATGTGACCCAAGTGCTCTAGGAATGATTCGTGGTACGTTCTATGTTTATTACTAGCTTCCATATCTATAGACATAGGTACCAATCATTCCTTCCTTTCTGAATCTTGTCAAAGACATAGAGCTTCTGTATAAACTGTTGACTTGACCCCCATGTCTGGATATAACTTTACGTGGAGGATCGATATTCACACATACGCCAATGTTGTGATATGACCCTTAAGGTGAGAGTTTTGGTTTGAACTTCTTGATGGTAGCATCGAGGCCTTTTGACGTTAGTTTGGGTTCAGGCTTGACTTCCATATTTCACAATCAGATTTAATGTTTTAGGAAAAGAGGATGTAGTTTATCTACAACATTGGGATGGTGTGTTCCTTGTTCGATGAAAAAGGAAACCTAGGAATCACGGGATTAACTCATGCATAGGAGGGTGCCTCCAATCACTCGTGAGTCGGCCAACCTCACCATTGTGGTAGTTAAAGTTGACATTGGGATAGTCAATACTCATGGTAAGGGGAAAATTATAGCTTATGCATTCATCAGTTGGTTTTCCATGTATCTGCTCAGTGAGGTGAAAGAGTAGCTACTCGTTATGAAAATAACCATTAAGGATTGAGAAGGATAATATCTTCCTTAATCAATTACAGTCACTCCCCCAATACATCAGTGAGTCCAGGAGGCACAACATGGTGACACTGACATTGAGACATGACATGCTTGAATATCCACAGGACATGAACCTGATGGATTTTTTGAAGGTAGGTAGCATGTAATTTTCTTCAGGGGACGTACCATGGTACTAGTGTCAGTTCTGGAATAAGTGTTGATAGATTTCCATTCATCCCATCTAGTAGTTTATCCAGGAGTGGAGAAGATGTATCGGGATATCCGATGACATCACTGGTGGTTGGGAATAAAGAATGTAGTTGTAGAGTTTTTTTCTCGGTGCCTCACTTGTCACCAAGTGATGGAAATGCATCAGGTACTAGCATGCATGGTTCGTCCTTTAGAGGTCCTAGAGTGGAAGTGGGATGAGATATCCATTGAATTCATTACAGGACATCCATGAACATCCAGGGGTCATGACTTGATTTGGGTGATCGTTGATCGACTCACCAAGTCAAACCACATCATACCGAACAAATAGAAGGTTTCAATTGTGAGAATGGGACGCCTCTACATTTATGAGATTGTGTCGCTATATGGAGTGAATTTATCTACTATCGCCAATCAGGACGCACGGTTTACTTCCCGTCTATAGAAAGTGTTACAGGAGGCTGTCATGATGCAACTTCTTCTGAGATCCACCTTCCATCCTTAGACGGATGGCCAGACAAAGAAAACCATTCATAATCTCGAGGACATTCTCTATGCATGTGTCCTTGAATTTGATCATAGTTGGGAGGATCAATTTCCATTGGTGGAGTTTTCGTAGGACAACAACTTTCACTCCACAACAGGGATGGCACCTTTTGTTGCATTATATGGGCGACCATACATAATATCCTTGTACTGGAATAACCCTGGGGAGTCAACACTAGTGGGACCATAGATATTATGAGCTACCACGAAGAAGGTACAGATTATCCAGGAGTTGATGAAGACTACACATAGTAGACAAAAGTTGCAAGCTGATAGGATACGGAGACCTATGGAGTTCAATGATGGAGACCACATCTTTCTACACGTCTCACCTCAAAGAGGTCTACTGAGATTTGTCCATGGTGGAATGTTATGTCAAATGTTCATCAGAGCTTTCTAGGCCATATGTATTATTGGTGAAGTGGATTATTGCTTATCTCTTCCACCTCAGTTGGACAGGGTGCACGACGGCTTCCATGTATCTAAGATGACAAGATATGTGCATGAACCTTCTCAAATCATCAACCATAGAGAGTTAGATGTCGAATATGTGGAGAATTTCATGGAGGTTCCGGAAGATATTGATGATCGACAAGAGATGGTCCTATGTGGATGATCGATACCACTTTTTCATGTTTGCTGGTAGCACATAAACCTCTAGGATATCACACAAGAGCGGGAGGATCAGATATGTACTCAGTACCCCCACTTGTTCCCTTAGTTATAGTTGTAGCTTATCGGGATGTAAAGCCCTCAGGTGGGTAGAATGTAAAGACATAGAAATTTCATGTATTTTTTTCATAAATACATTGTAATTTTTCGAGTCTGTGAAAATTAACGGCGTAGGATTCTGATGCCTGATGTGCCCGGAAATATTTCCTGAAGTTATGTTCGGGTACGTTCAGTAAAATTACATGTGTGTTTTTATAACTTCTGAACTAGTGCTCGGAATTAATATCTGATTGCATTGATTAACTCGCAGTGCTGGATTTCTCTTAAGAATATTTTCACTTCGACGGCAGTGGGATTAGAATAAAATTTTGTTTTTCGGTTTTCATGGAAAATAATAAAATAAAGTGAGCTTCACTCTATTTCTATTTTTGCTGCCATGTGGGTGTTTGGTGGTGGGTCCCATGGGATCTATAAACTCCGTGTAAAGGATGAAAGTGGGGACCACGAGGACATAAACTCCCATGAAAGGTTATGAGGGGGAGGACCACCATGCCTCAACCTCCCATCTGGGGTTAATGTGGTGTGGACCACCCAAGACCATATAACCTCCCAATTTGAATAATAGAGGTGTAGACCACCCGACCCATATTAATGGGAGGAGAGGAAAATCTCAAAACTAACCTCATTACTGGGGGGGATCCCCTTTAAATACTCTACCATATATTGTGCCACCTACTTTCCATTAATTACTTGAGCCAACACCTAATTTATTATACCAAATCCTACCAATTATTTAATTGAGCTATCTCATTTAATTAAACACTAAAATTGTAATTTTAAACCCAATCATCTAAAATAATATAAATCTATAATTTAATGGGGCTATCTATTCACTTTTTTCATTTTGGTGGAATATTGGAGAGAGGAGAGCTTGGGAGATTTATATTTCCCCAACGAAGAACCCCATATCCCATCGAAGAACGAAGAACACGTTATTCCAACAAATAACGACGACAAGGAGAATTTTCGACTTCTTCCTTGGAGGTAGCTTAATTGAGATGTCTTATATGTTCAACATCCCTCCACTTCATCATCAATGAACTGATGTGTGACCTAGGGATTTATGTTGTATGATGAATGGGATGAACGATGATCTTCTCCGTCTTCTTCCTCGTGACAACTTCATCGACCAACAATCAATGTAGGTGGTTACTTTTAGTAATACTACATTATTTATTCTCTTCTACTATTGGAAAGTAATCGATTCAGTGGTTTTAAAACAATTGATGTTCATCTTTCTTACTCCATGATGATCCGAATGTTACCACCCTAATGGCAGAGAGTCCGGGGCAAACCAAAATGGCTCGAACCCACCGTCGTTCTTTTTTATAATGATCTTTGTCATAGAGACGAAGTAACAATGCGACGAAATCTGCAGTGATAAAATCCGGGCCACCCACCGGCCCACCTGCCGCCCTGCATGCGGGCCTGCCCTACCCCATGGTCGTGCCCTACCCTGCTGCCTGCTGTCATGACCGCGCCCTCACGGCCACCCGCAGGCCAGCCCATCAGCTGCCTGCGGGCATGAATGTGGGCCTTCTGTGCCCCAGGACGAACTGCACCAGCCAGCGTGCCCCATACGGCGAGAGTCGCGCCCCACTCGGCACTGGCAGAACCGGTCTCAGCCATCCAAGATGACCCATGGAGCCGCACCCCATGCACACATGGAAGAGACATTATTTCGTGCCCCTCACAACATCTCTGGGATGAACCACCATTTCACTGATGCACGGCCGGTCCGTGCACCCATGCCCTCACAACCGGTACTTTCCCCCGCGCTACTCACAGCCTTTGCCGCCTGCTGGGACAGGCCCAGCGAGCTGCGTCGAACCCAATGGGTCTGGCCAGACTAAGTCGGGCTAGGTTAGCCGGAATGGGTCAGACCAGACCCTAGCCCACTGCAACCCACCTTTACATTCATTGGCCATATCGTTGCACTAAACGACCATTTGTAGAACCGTCAACGGCGATGGTTTTCTTCAATAATGACTGTACCTCTGATAATACCCCATGGGAATTCGTGGTAAAGTTGAGATAGGATAAGGTTGGATGGTGCACGAATCCAACTAGGACCCTGGGATTAAAAGGATAATAACTCATAGACCGGGCGTCAAATTTATGCATCTTCTTTTCTGTTGAGACCACTATGACAAGGAAGATCTTCGAGATACTTCTACGTGGGGCATCGTGATAGTGGGAGTCTCGACTTGTAGCTCATAGAGAGGATCCTCCCAAAGACGAGCGAGCATAGTGCGAAGACCTAGTAGCTGGTTGAGACCTAAAAACTACGGACCGATTCGACTGGATGTGATTCGACTAGCCTAGTTGTGAGCACCTTGGAGTCGCGGAAGACCCACGGTTGTGAGTGACTTGGGGTCGTGGCAGACCCATGGTACATGAAAAGAGGAGTACCTTAGCAAGCTACGAGGGGGATCACCTTGGTGACGTGGAAGACCCATGATGGGGAGTGCCTTGGTGACGTAGCAGATCCATGGTACTCAACAACAGGAGTACCTCAGTATTCCATGGTCAGTGGGAAGCAACTTGGTGACGTGGAATGCCCACTATACTCAATAGAGGAGGAGTTCTTCTGAATATAATGTTTCAATAGTGTGACTGGGAATGTTACTTGATACTACCCCTAGAATAAAATACTGGTTTTGGGCTGAATTATTAACTTTTGTTTTTATCTCATGATTGAGATGTTTTAATTGATAATGTAGGTATATGTATGGAAATATACCTAAGATGGGATATCCGTTGATTTCATACCTATGTTTTATCCTGGTTGGATTTTTTGTAAGACATTGCGGGTCTCAGGGTCCCTACTCAGTGCCATTATACTCAACCCTACACTGGCTATGCCCACACCTCATTGTGTTGGAAGCATAAAATGGATAGAATAGACCAACGATAAGTGTACCAGGATTGGAATGTTCTCGGAGGTGGACAATACGACATTAAGGTACATAGAGGAGCCGGATGAACCTGTAGCATTTTGGATTCTATTTGTACCTACAATTTGGGTATGATTTTCTGATTGAATATCTAGGAGTTGTTTTCCTTTTTTTCATTACTCGTAATTTCAATTTTCTTGTACATTATAGTTGGGAATGTATTTCCGGACCCTTTTACTTTTCATCACGCTTTGGTTATATAGTTTTACTTAGTGTTTTTCTATCATCTTGAATTCTATTGTGTGTGATTTTAGGATCTAAGGGCAAGGCCTTCCCTATTTTAGGTATTTACGCCTTTGGTGCTAGTCGCCAGCCACTGGAGTATGAACTGTAGGCTTGGGAATTCACGGCGTGGGCCCTGGGAGTATTTAGTAGTTGCTGGAGGATAAGACCCTACTACATCCATTGACCGTGAGGAAAATGGCCATGACTATTTAGTGGTATTTAGAAATTATGGGGGTTTATGAATGAAGTTTTCCTGACATTGACATGGTTGAAAATTTTTAGTGAAATCAATTTAATCATGTTTCATTGAAGGCCAAATGTATCCAAGCCTGTGGATCTGATCGATGAGTTTATGGCCAGATTGGTGGGCACTAGAGGATTCTAAATGTATTTCTTTCATGATGTTTGTGGTCTATTCTCCTTCAATACATCTGATGGGAATTCCATCAAATCCTCACTTGTGAAGAATCATTTGGTGGAATGATTTATCATAAGGATTAAAATTGTCCAATCATCATTGGATTTGTTCATTTTCATCCCTATTTTGTGGAAAAATCCCATCTTGAATATATTCCATGATATATGTTTCCCATCTAATGGAATGACCATACAGTTCAAAAATTGGGAAAATTTCATAATTTCCACCCTTCGGGTTTGAACAAAAGGTGAAACCATATAGAGATGGGTAGTTCTCCTAACTGTCTCATCCTAATTTGGATCACCCAAGGTGGTAGCTTCATTATTTAATGCATCTTAATGGGCATTTTGTGATCACAGGACATAAGACAATGTTGGCTCTGGGGGAAATCCATCCATTAACTATCTGACACAATAACACAATGGGATTAACTCTTCTTTTCTACTAGAATATTCCCCATTGATTTTTTGGGTTTCCAATTCTAAATCACCGTTTACCTTTAAATGATTCATTTTTACGTAAAGGGACATTTCCAAACCATCGATGGTTGCTTAATATTCTGCTTCATTATTGGTACCTCCATCTGATAATATGATCGAATAAGGCTATACTTCCTTTTCTAAGGGGAATAAGGACAATTCCTAATCCAACCTTGTTGAGTTTATGGTCCACCAATCTCTTCCCTGTTGGAATTCTAGAATCACCATCAAAATACATTTCACTTGTTTAGGAATTATCTTGAATAGAGAATACCACTTCATCAGGATGTTCGGTATTAAATGATGTATATTAAATAGATGGATGTTTAGTAAAGAAATCATCAACAACTTGTCCTTTTATTTCCTTTTCAGGCACAAACTAGATATAAAACTATTTCAAAAAAACCGCCCACCATGCCAGACTCCCTATAAGAATAGTACAATAGCGAATAAATTTGAGCGTGTTATTACAAGACACCAATTGGACCTCATGATGTTGCAAATAGTGTCTCAATTTTTTAACTACAAATATTAATTCTAAGAAGCACTTATCATTACATGAATACCATTTTTAAAAATCAATTATAGTTCGAATAAGATAATAAATGTTGTTTTCATTCCCATAATTAGTCTTTTGGGTGATAAAGGAAACTAGAGATCCCTTTAAGGGTGTCACATAGAGAATAAGTGGACTTCATTCAATAGTTTTCATCAATATTGGTAGACTCAATAGATATTTCTGGAGTATATCAAATTATTCTTGGAAATATTTAGTCTATTGGTAGGTAACTCCCTTCTTCATTAATCTGGTCAAGGGTAAACATTTGTCTGCCAAATTGGCGATAAATCGCCGAATATAGGCTTAATTTCCTTGAAATCCTCATAATTATATCAAATTTCAAGGAGATTAAATAATAAGGGTTGATTTTTTCATCAGGATAAACTTCAATACCAAGATGGAGTACAACGAAGCCAAGGAACATTCCTAAGGTTACCCAAAAAGCTCATTTTAAGGGGTTCATCTTCAAACTGTGTTGCTGAAGATTATTGAATATGGTTTCCAAATCAGCCAGTTTAATGGAACGTTGTATAGATTTGAGAACCAAATAATCCACTTAAGATTCAAAAAATGTACTTAAGAAGGGTTTGAATATATGGTGTATGTAACATTAGTATGTCGCACCAACATTCTTTAAGCCCATGGGCATTACCCTGTAGAAGAACACACCTTGAGGGGCTCTAAAAGAAGTATATTAATTTTCCACTACGGCCATATGAGTTTGATTATACCTAATTAATCCATCGATTCAGTAAATATCTTTTTAGCCACTCATTGCATCAATTAGATGTTCTGTTATTGGGACTGGAAAATCATCTTTATGAAAATGCCAGTTAAGATCACTAAAATCAATCCAGACACAAATTTTCCCATTCTTACATTATATTGGGACAATATTGGCTAGCCATACGTGATAATGAACATTCGGGATAAAGTTATTCTTTATATTTTTATCAACATCATCTTCAATTTTAGAGGTATGAGTTGGGTGTGTCCTTCATGCAGCTTATTTCAATCCACGATGTTCATCTGGAAAACCCAAATTATAGGTGGATAAATCAGAATTAAGACCTAAAATTTTCGTATAATTCCAATATAATTTATCGTGATGTTTCTTTATAAAGGAATTATACACCTCTTTCTTTTCTGAGGTCATGGCTGCACTAATCAGAGTGGATTGTGGATCTTCTTCTATACCTAGATTTAGATCTCTGAGTTAATTAATAGTGGTAGATACAACTTCATCAAATCCTGGAGGAGAATCCCCGAGATCTTCCTCTTCTTCCTTATTATGCCTATTATATTTCCATTTTCATAGTATATGATAAGTAAATTCACCCATAGGTATGGTAGGAGTCAGTATTTGAACATCCCAATGAAGAATCCACCAAATCATACCCTACCAATGACGAAGGGTCTTCCTATGGTAAAAAGGGATTGATGGATTGAGAATCAATATCTTTTTCTTTTTCTAACATCGCTTCAATTTCTTCTATTATGATTGATGAAGTTGAGGCTCTCTGTTTATTAGAATATAAAATTAAAAAATCTCCATTCAAGCTTCCATCATTTTACGGTGTATCAATAATATCTCTCATGTTGTCAGGCTCAATTGCGACAACTGAAAATATTGAAATTAATGGATGAGTGCATGTATCTGGGTTTACCCTTTCAATTTGATTAATTGGAAGCACATAATATGTACTGAAATGCATGAATGGATTTCATGGAGTCTTTTCTAGTCTATTTGGAGCATTAAATCTTGTTATCTCCTTGGTTATAGGTATCATTCCTTTTTTGTGATAAATCTCTGCTTCAATGAATTGAGATTCACATGTTTTGAACAGATCCTATTCACCATAAAATGTCCCAATTTGACAATTGAAACTATATTTTTATACACTGGTGTTATTATTAAGGTATGGATGCATCCTAATGCATTCAAGCCTTTCCAAGAAGAATAATGAAGGAATTGTCCTTATGAACAACCATGAAATCTGAATTAGATACGATATCTCCAAATTGAGATCTAAGTGTAATATCACCCAGAGGTTATTGTTCATTATTTTCATGTCTTTGCAATGTTAATGTCAAATGAGATAAGTCATATTCAGTAAGGCACAATCGACGAAGTGTATGAAGGGGAATGAGGATGACCCCGAAGCCATTATCAATGAAGGCTCGTCAGATATCTTTGTCATCACCCATGCAAGACATATAATAAGGTCGGATATGCCAATATACCACATGGTCTTAATCATCATCCATAAAAGATATGACTGTAAGACATTCTGCAGAATCATTTTCTATGTGGTAAACCTCAGCAGCAACAAATTTTGTTTCAAACTACTGAGGACTTGATAAAGCGCCAATGAGTGCCTCTTAAAGATCATTTGACAAATTAAAAGCATCCAATATTTAAATAATAGCAGGTACATTATCCAATTGTTTCATAACATCTTACTTTTGGCCGAAAGGTCTATGTTTCCCATCTTAGAGATGCGGTTTGGCAGGTGATATGGATGTGTATGCTTCTATTATAGATGTATTCCGCATTGAAACTGAATCAGGGTATATTCCTGAATTTGAATGATTAGACTGACTATGTATACTCCCTTACTGAGAGAAATATGATGTTAACTCTAATCATTCATTCAATATAATTGATCCAAAACCAATCATGTCTTTCATAGAAGAAACTCCTTTTTCTTATTGAGCCCGTTGAAGGTCTCTTCTATGAATGTCTACCTCATATATGATTTGAGCTTGTATAGAATTGAAATGGTGGTTTCTCGAATTCCCACATATTCCCTTGTATTTTCATCCTTGGCCCCTTCCTCTCGTTCCCTAATTAGGCACATTGAATTTTGTCTCACTACAATCAGAATCACCATTGGAATAAAGAACCATTAAATTTATTACATTTATAGAACCAAATATTAATTCTTCATTTCATGATGATTATAGTTTACAGGTTAGTTCTTGATGTACCGTTTGGTGGGGTGATTCCCATGCTTTTGAAACAGATGGAATAATATCTTCCACTATTAAGGACATCTTTGGCCTTAACACAAGCTTGTATTCTTCTGACTGCTCATTGTTTTTATCATCACATTGCTTCTGTAAGGAATGACATTTTGTTGAAGATATATTTTTTGTGGCCGGAGTGGTTGAAGACATAATTGGGTTTTTCAACTGTGTTCATAAACTAGAATTAGTCATGTTTATCATTTTCTTGGTCATCCAGTCTCATATTTTTGTACACTTTTACTTTTTACCACTTTTCATTCCCTTTCTTCCCCTGGATTGGTTGCTGTAACACATGCTACTTGAGCCAATAAAATTTCAATTTCACATGTCCAGAGTCTACCAACTTTTTCAGAAGGTCTTAAAAAAAAGGACTCTTGAACGGGGTGCCCGATTATCTGATGAAAGGAGAAGTAATTTGGATGATCTTCATCTCCACCTTTAATTTGGTTTCTTTGGCCATAGAAACTGAACCAAATTGTTTTCTAAGGTTGAGATGAAATAAATAGAAAATTTCTCATTCCTGAAATAATAATCTATTTTCATTAATTCTTAAAACTTTTTCCTCCTTTTATCTATTTGATCATCTTGATGAGGTGGTAGTTTCTACTATTGATCATGATGTGGAGCCCTACGGTATGATGATGGACTTGATGTAGAAGTAGGTACAGGTGCCTATTTGAATGTGATTATATAAGCTTCTTCCTTTCCTATTATACATCTTGGAACTAATGGAATTACAAGTGTTTTAGCCTTAGTTTCTATAAATGAGTATTCTATATGCTGAGCCATTGAAGTATGGTCTCAAAACCCTCCAATGCATTTCACAGGTATCAACGGTGTGCATAATTTATCATGTAGATTTGGCCCAAAGAATGGCAGTAGCACATCTTAAGGGAGTGTTAATCATAAAAAATATGTTAATCCCTTTGATCATGTAATGAAATATAAAACTGTTTCATTCTCCCATTGTTTAAAATTGGTAAGATCAAAAACATTCATCATTGGTAGTTTTGAGCTAAATTGAAGAAGGAATTTTTGACGGATCTCTTCCCACTAAGTAATTGATCATGATTTCAAACTTCTATACCAGACAAAAGCTAATCCTTTTAATGACTGCACAAAACACCTAAGATTTACTACTTCTTATTTCTAAGAAGTTCCCATCATAGGATCATAATGAGAAAAAAAATGTGTTAAGTGTTGTTCTGGATCTCTCGAACACTTAAAAATTTTAAATTTGGTATTCAAAAAATTTGATGGTGGAGTAATTGCATCCACCCATTCATGGTGAGATAACTTTTCCGGCAGAACTAGTTCACATCGTTCCTCCATAGCTTCAAACCTTGTCGTTATTTCATCAATTGTTTTCATAAGAATTTGAGGAATATCCAGATGAGTTGGATTCTTTGCAGGTATAAAAAATGGAACATGAGCAGGGTCAACGACTGGTAAAACAACTGATGGCGATGCTGATATCTAGCTTGGATATATACCCAAATGGGGAAAATTCATTATTTGCAACTATAATTACTAAAAATCCACATTACTAAGGATATTCTACAATATTTTCATGTAAATGATTTTTTGGGGGATTATGTCTTGCCGAAATGATGTTCTGAAGAAGCTCTAAATTAAGTCTTTTCAACTACTACATTTTCTCTTCGTGCTATGAAAATATATCTTCAAGTGAAAGAGGTTGACCTTATATAGTGGAAAAGTGAGATGAAATCTTACTTTTTTATTTCCCCTTGTTGGATTATATTCAGTGAGGGGGGAGTCGATTATTTGAAGGCATGCCTAAATATTGGGTAAGCCTTTGATTTTGGGTACACACACCTACATCATTGGCCACTGTGTGTACATTATTATGGACAGTAACATCATCTTATGATTTCTCTGAACATGACTTTCCTTCTAGAGGATCCTAAACAATGGTATTGATAACATTCACTGAATCATAATGCATTGATGGAATTCTGATAGTGTTTCTGCTAGATAATCTCCCTTTTTGACTAACATGGGAATCCTTTATCCTATTTGAATAATTCCCTAAAAGTGTTTCACTAAAAATAACATGAAGGGAATAATTGTATAGTTTAATATTACGCTTTCAATGTGGCTTCTTCTCTAATTGAGAGAAAAATGACTTCCGTTGAGAAGCAAATTGTAGATGTGAAAAAGCCCATATCCATGTAGTCTAGGGTTGATCATGTTCTTCAACTTCCAATCCTTGAACATTGTTTAATGAATTTGAAGGTTTTATTAAAAGATCCCCCATCCTAGCAAGACTAGATGATTATTGAACAGCTATAGCTAAAATTTGTGTAAATTTTCATCTGATTTTTCATGTTTTGGTTCTATCATTTGGTGGGTGAATTATCCTCCAATACATCAAATCATCTATTTCAGAAGATAACTTTTCTATTTCAGATATAATCATCCTACATTTTTTGACATCCTCTAAATGGGATGAATGTTCGAGATTTTCACATTCCTTATGTAAAAGTAGCTCAATATGTTCTTTTCTTTGGGAATGATTCTGATGAGAACTAATTGAGGTCTATTCTCGAGCATACATTTGATTATAGACCAAACCTATTGATTGGGGCTGGCCATGGGACATATCATTTCATGAAACCACATTTGGAAGACATTACTGAATTTTGAGTGTAGTGAAATGAAATTATCAATATGCACCACATCCAAAGATGCGAACATTAGATGGGTAATTAGAAATAAACTGGTGTAGTCTATTTAGAGGATTCATACATGCATGCCGAAGGGTTCTGTGTTGTTTTTCAACCTTTGGGTGTTCGGAAACTGAGAGAGATGCCAAGTTAGTTTGGGGTTTCAACCCTTCTATTACCTTTACATGATTTTTATATTCATCATATGATAATAGCTTGGTTTTTAAATGAAGAAGAGTTTTTTCACAAGTTGATACAAATGTCATGAATGCAATATTCTGTTATCAATTTTGGAATACTATAGTAGGAATTTTGCAAAGGCCGGAACATGACTGATATTTCTCCTTTAACTAATTGTTTCCTCATGTTTAACACGTTTTCATTGTCTTTCACTAGAGGATTCTTCATATGGCCTGACGAAAATGGATACAATGTTTTAGAAGATAAATGACTTAAAGGAGGTTTTGATAATGAACATTCCATTAAGATGCCATCCTATTGAGAAAGTGATTCACCCATCAATGACAAGGCATTAGACATGATTGTCCTTGTGTTTTCAAGTGCCTATAAGTAGTAGGGCATTATCGTCACTACATTGTCAATTATGGACTCGTATTGAAAATGGGAAATAATATTGTAGATTGGAATTTTGTAGTGAATTATATCATGTGAAGGATCATCGTGGTGGATTAGAGTGAGGGATAAATCTTCTTGCTCCATGGTCTTCGGGCCACAGGGAGGGTTTCCCAAGATCTCATCTGAAGATAAGACACTCTTGATTGACTGAATTTTTATAAAGGAAGCATCCATGATGAAGTGGCCATCGAGGAACTTCATAATTACAACTACCACTCCCTAAATATAGTAATTAGAGGTTATGATCTTGAGAAGAAGCATATAAATGCCTGAGGGATTTAAGAACTCCAACATTAATAGGAACCAAATCATAGCTTGACTTGTAATTTTCCAGTAGTATTTGGTGAATATAATTTTTTAATGCTCTCTTAAACTTAGATGGGGCCACCTGGTGGGAGAAGTGGTTATAATCGGCAGGTGTATGTGCCTTCATTGGTGCCGTTACTTGAAAAGTATGACTAACACCAATTGTAAAGGGTGTATGTTACAGATCCTGTTGCCTACATGATATGGGGTAATATGCCCCATGAACCTCCTGGAATGGAATAGAGGTGTGAATCTACTTTGGGATGGAAGGTCAATGTGTCAAACATGTGTGGGGAAATATTTATATGTGTATTCCACCGATAATGCTAAAGTAGTTGTTAAAATATCAAGGCATGCTTCTAGAATATGGGGTGGGATATGCGTCTTACCTTTCACCATTGATAACATGTTTTTGGTGACCTGATCGGCCATAATGGGAATATATTTTCATTCCATATTTGGAGTAGGTGTATGTGCTTTCTCATATCCTACGTTTCCTATCAATGAAAATTTATAGTACTCACGCATGAGGGAAGAGAGTTGGGTCTACCCCAAATTGTTGGTCGAAGCTTTCCCACAGACTTCCCCAGGTGCTACCAAACTAGAGTGTTGGCAGGCTTGATGAATAATGGCATGTGTATGTGCCTGTTGGCTATTTTCCATCATGTATGGTTGATTGACTTCTTTCAATACTGGCAGATGAAAATTCTAACAGAATTGGAGATTGTAAACTGGTTTATGTTCTTGTTTTACAGTTGGCACAATATTAGATTGGTGGGCCTCTTTAAATGCAATCAGACGAGCCTACTGACTAGATGATAACTAATTAGCAGGTGTATGTGCTTGTCCATGTTACTCAACTGGGTTTATCTGGAAGAATTGGTGGGTTTCTTTCAGATGATACTACTGAGCAACAAAATTATGACATAAAGGTTTATGTGCCTGCTCATTGTTTTCCATCAGGTTTGTTCGGTGGAATTTTCCAAAAGAGGAAGATGTGAGAATCTACTCCCTTTTGATCAGACATAGTCCATGGTGACTCGTCTTGCATGCCCGGGTCTGAGAGTCCTAGGTCAAATTTCCATAGGCAAAACCCCCATCATGTTGGAGGTGCACTAACATGTGGTTATTTTGGAGATTATTTATGGGAGTTTTCTTGAAGGAATTCTATATTCTTAAATTGATGCCTTGTGGGCCCTCTTGGTCCACCTCCCTATAGTACGGGAGGGACTGGTAATTGCGTTCATGGGATAAGGACCCAAAATAGTTGGATACCAGGGTTTTCACCATCTACTTCTTGATCCTTAATCTTCATTGTCCAGATGGTCGAGAATTATTGTTTAATTAGAGAGACTTTCGAGTATCATCCATAGTTTGGAGTGTACTATGCTGGTGATATTCATTCACTATAACATTAATGACCCAATGTTGAAGATGTTGGGTTGTTGATTATGTCCTCGGAGTAGATGAAAATCAATCCTGGGTAGCTGCCAGGAGGTTCACAGATGTTTCCATGGATAAATCCATTCTTGGGATTAAATATAGTTCTATGAAGAAAAACTGAGAGAAAACAAACACCATTAAAGCAGCATACTTTTAGATTGATACATGCCAGATTTATTACATTTTTTGACATACCATTTACAATTGATAGGGTCTTAATTGGTGGATAACATTATTAACTTGGTTAATGATTCATGTTGGGTTCACCACTTTTTTTTCATAGTTCCTTGAAATATATATTATATATTCATGAATCACTATTTCCATGCGGTTTCCATTGGATTTATTCATTGTATCAGAAACATCCAACAGTTCATTAACCAATGATGACTTTATTTCCAATGGTAGCCATTCATTATGTTTTGATCATTATGATACATAAGAACATGCATTGGTCATATGGATGGGAGGTCAGACTCATCACACCCTTTTTGGAAGAATTATTTTCTACTCCGGGAATCTCTTTGTAAAATTAAAATATTTTCAAGAATCTTTATCAATTCACAAATAATATCATAAGTAACCCTTGACATTTATAATCATTTATTAACATGTGTAACAATTTAGAATCATTAGTATGTATTAAATTTTCTTCATTAATGGAAATATCTATATTTATTTGAGATTTTCCATTAATGGTATCCTCTAATATAAATATTATAGATTCTTTTAATCATCATTGTGATGATACTAGTTTTTAAGCCACTTAGTGGGGCACTCTATAATTTATTGTCATCTAGGGAGATGAAGGATTGTATTGACCTTTGGATTGTGACCATATAATGGAATACCTACGTATCCCTATGAATGGAATCAAAACCCTCATAGTTCAATGTCACTTAATAGGACTCATAATACCATTTAATGTCATTTTATAAGGACCACTAAGCGGAAGGTGCTTAGTTGAACCTTGCAGTGGGACTTATCATGAATCATCCCAAGGAACATGGATTGGATATGTGTTTCCAAGTAAGATTAGACCAGTTGAGAATACATCCCAATGATAATAGTGTGGGTTTTAAATATTGGTTTTGAACATCATGGAGGAAACCTACGTATCCCATGTGGATGGGAATCAATGACTATATAGTTTGATAAATCTTATAACAGGGTATGGTCTTCTAAGAAAGAAGAATTTTGGATTACATATTTAAAAGGATTCCTTTATGATTTCAAGATTTAATTTGGGGCTTATTTTATACGGATCGTGCCAAATTGGGAGAATTATGGTTGGATTCCTAATTAGGATATCCAGGGAGCTTCGGCCTTAAGGAGCCTTCCTATGTATCCTAGTTTCGAATAGGAATCAGTGTTCTTGTATTTCCATTAGTGACTATTTGGGTACATGTTATAATTATCACATATCTATAAGCCCATGTGAGTCATGCTTGGTCTGAGAAACATGTGGTTTTTAATGATTCAACAATGACACGTCACTCTATTCCTCCTCTACTGATGGAAGAGGGTGCATTTACCGTGGAAGAGGGAGTGGTGATGAACATTACCTATATTCTCCACAAATTGTTCAAGGGTACAAATGGAAGGAAGAAGTGGTGAAGGTGAGGGGCTTATACAAGGTTGGAATCCCTGAAATTGGTTTTGGTAGGGAAGGGAGGCTTCTCATATGCTTGTGCGGAACAAGAAGTTCCATGTGTACATTCCATACCAGATATCTAAGGTTTCGGGTCGCCTTTTTGAGAATGATGAGGCCTATAACCAACACTCATCTATACTGGGGACATCCAAACACTGTTTCTAGGAGACAATTTAATGTGACTATCAATATACAAACCACCAAACATCCCATGAATCTTAACCCCATTGTGAAACAAATGTGGAAAACCTCTTACTATAGAAATAAAAAACCAATTAGAAGACACACTCATGTGCCTTTCACAATGGTTTGAGAAATAATTAGGTTTTTGTGGAGGCGTCAACTTAGACCCCTTCAGATAAGGGAACCAAGGATGGAGATACCCTTCCATGAATGGCTTTTAAAAGAGGTGACCAGATCTGGTGGCATAGGTACCTCACACAAGTATGCCGTGTAGGTTCCCCACGTTGTTGTATCATGTATTTATATTATGAAGGTATGCCGCATACTGATACCAATACAGTATACTTATGTGCAGTACCTGCGTGATATAATTGTGTGCCATACCTTCACGGTGTACCTGCACAATACAACAATGTTGGGTTCTTATGTGGCATACTTGCCCAAGGTACCTACGCGACCAAATGAGGTACCCTATTATAAAACCTATTCATGCAAGGTTATCTTCTTCATTTTATCCCTTATCTAAAAGGGGCCAAGAAGAAGCATCCACCAAAACATCTTGACTTATCAATCATTGGTGAAAGTCACATCAGTGTGTCTCCTATTTGGGTTTGTATTCCCACTATTAGAGGTTTCACACATTTGTTTTACATTAGGTTTACGATTCATGGAATGTTTTTGGATTTTTATATACACATTCACATGTAATTTTCTCCCAAAAATAGTGTTGGGAGGATTCTAGTTTGGAGGAGGGTTGGTTACCAGTCATGCCCTTCCTAAATATGTGACCCAAAACCTCAGGTCTCCTGTAGAGAAGGTACACTTCGCACATGTTGTTCCACGCAGGCATAAGAGAAGTCTTCCTCCCCTACTAGAACCAATTTCAAGGAATCCATCATAGTATAAGCCCCTCACCATCACCCCTTCATCCTTCTATTTGGACCCATATCCAATGTGAAGATAACAGAGGGAGAACTCGTCGCCTCTCCCTCTTTCATGGTCGATTCACCCTTTTCCATCAGTTGAGGTGGAAAAGTGTGAAGTCTCATTGTTGAATATTTCACATTCACTTTTTTCTCACAATGATCGTGACTGTGGGGGGGGGGGGGTATAGAGATTCGTGATTGTTACAACATGTGAAGAAACACTCTCAAAATGAACTATGAGATCTCTATGTCTTGTTCAAAACTAGGATACATAAGAATCCATCTCAAGGCCCAAGATCACTGGATATCCTCCCCAATAATCCAACCCTAGTTTCCCCAATTTTGGCATCATCCTTATGAAATAAGTCCCAAATTCAATCCTCAAATCATCAAGGAATGCTTTTTAGGAAGTAAACCCAAAAATTATCTTCCTTATAGGACCATACTCTCTTATGAGATTTATCGAACTATGTGGACTTTTATTCCCATCTATATGGGATACGTATGAAGCCTTCGTGAGGTTAAAACCCAACATTTCAATTATACCCTATTCTCATTGGGCAATATTCCCCACAGGATTTGATCTTAAATGGAAAACCATGTCCCTTCCATGTATATAGGGCTGCTTCAGCATAATTCCCACACTACGTTTTAACTAAGCACATTCCTCATAGAGGTAATTATATCATAACCTTTAAAGGTATGATGCCTTCTATTAAGTGGCACCGAACTATGAGGGTTTTGATTCCTTTCACAAGGACATGTAGGAATCCCATTTTACCGGCACAATCCCATGATCAAAACAAACCTTCGTCTCCCTCGATGATAATAAATTCCAGAGTGCCCCACTTAGTGCTTTAAAAAATAGTATCATTACAACAGCCATTAAATGAATCTCTAATCATTATATTAGAGAATACCATTAATGGAAAACATTGAATACATACAAATATTTCCATTAATGAATAACCTTTAATACATTCTAATGATTATATTTGTTTACACAATTTAATAATTGATTATAAATTCTAATGTATAATTGTGATATACTTAGTGAATTAATAAGGATTGATGAAAAATATTTTAATTTTACAAAGATATTTCCGGAGTAGATAATAATTCCTCCCAAGAGAGTGAGATGAGTCCAACCTCACATCCTCTAACCAATGCATGTTCTTAAGTATTATAAAGTTCAAAACATAACGAACTCTTTACTTGAATCTTGTTTTCTAGATGTAATAATCATTATTTCCATGAAGTTCTCATTGGAATTATTCATAAAAATGGAAACATCCAATAGTTAATTATCTAAAGGGGACCTTATTTCCAAAGGCAGACATTTGATATGTTTTTTACATTACGATACATAAGAATGTTCATTGGTTGAGATGATTGGAGGTCAGACTCATCACACCCTTTTTGAGAGAATTATTTTCAACTCTGGGACTCTCTTAGTAAAATTAAAATATTTTCATGAATCCTTATTAATTCAAAATGAATTTCATATGTAACCCATGTAATTTATAATAATTTTTTAACATGTGTAACACATTTGAATCATCAGTATGTATTCAAGGTTCTTATTTAATGGAAATATCCATATGTATTCAAGGATTTCCATCAATTGTATCCTCTAATATGCTTATTATAGATTATTTTAATCATTTTTGTGATTATACCAATTTTTAATCCACTTCATGGGTTAATCGGGAATTTATTATCATCCAAAACGAAGAAGTTTTGTTTTGATCTTCGGATCATGCTCCCAAAATGGGATACCTAACTATCCTTGTGAAAGTAATCAGAACCCTCAAAGTTTGATGTCTCTTAATAGGACACATCATACATTTTAAATTCATGTGAGAAGGACTTCTAATCGTATGGTTCTTAGTTGAAGCATAGTGTGGGACTTATGCTGAAGCAACCCAAGGAACATAGAAGGGATTTGGGTTTCCATGTAAAATTATAACATGTTGGGAATATGGCCCAAAGAGAATAGGGATTATATGAAATGTTAGGTTTGAACATTAAGTAGAATTCCTAGGTATCCAATATGGTTGGGAATAAAATCCCATGTATTTCGACAAATATCATAAGATATTATAGTCCACTGAGAAAGATGAGTTTGGGATTACCTTATAAAAAGGAATCCTTTATGATTTGATCATTGAATTTGGGGCTTATTTTCTAAGGAGTATGAACAAATTGGGAAAATTTGGGTTGTGTTCTCGAAGAGGATATCATGTGAGATCGATCCTTGTGAAGGATTCCTATGTATCCTTTTTTTGAATAGGAATTAGAGATCTCATAATTCATATACTGTGTTTTTGTGCACATGTGTTTACCATCATGTATCTCTAAGCCCGCATGAGTCATGCTCGGTGTGAAAAACAACAGGATGTGAAAGATTAAACAACAACAATTCACACATTTCCTCCTCTGCTGATGGAAGAGGGTACTTCGACCATGGACGGGGAGAGGAGACGAGAATTCCCTCTATTCTCTTAACATTACACTAGGGTCCAAATTGAAGGAATAAGGGGTGAAGGTGAGGGGCTTATACCAGAAATGATACCCAGAAATTGGTTCTAGTTCGGAAGGGAGAATTATCCTACACTTGCGCAGAACAGAAAGTGAGAAGTGTACCTTCTCTACCAAAGTCCTGAGGTTTTGGGTCACAGATTTTATAAGTGCAACACCGGTAACAAACCTTCCCTCAAACCAGAAATGTACCAAAACTGTTTCTTGCAGAAATGTTGATGTGACTGTGGATATAAAAACCCAAAAACATCCCATGAATCCTAAACCCAATGTGAAACAAATGTGGGAATCCTCTGAGTGTGTAAATATAAACCCAAATAAGATACACACTGATGTGACTTTCCCAATGGTTTGAGATGTCCGGAGGTTTTGGGGAGGCTTCAACATAGCCCTTTTCAGATAAGGAAACCAAGGAAGAAGATAACTTGCCCTGAATGGATTTCAAAAGAAGGTGCATGATCTTTTCGCATAGGTACCTTGAACAAGAATACGGCATATGTACCACACATTGTTGTATCATGCACGGAACCCATGCTGGTATGGCGTACTAGTATAACACCCAGGAATGGAACCCAAGTATACCATGCATGTATGACTGATGACTGAATAATTTGAAGAAATAAAAAACATGATTATCCCATTTAATTATATATTCTCTAATGGTTAAGAGATCTACTTGAGAAAATTTGAGTGATCTAGGAAAAAGGGCTATGCAATCGGAGCTTCAGAGTTTTTTTCACATTTTTTCAGTTCTGCAATGGGGATCCCAAGGTTTCTATTTATAGTAACAAATGAGCCTTGGCCAAAGAAATATTTTTTTCATAGGTACGTCGTGCAGCTTCGCCATGTAGGTGCTTCATGTAGGTTCATAGAACATCTTCTGGCACAATGGATTGCCACGTAGGTCGTCCATGTAGCTCGACCATGTAGGTTAGCCACACAGCTCCACTGCAGAAGCCTCTAAAGCTACTCCATTGCAAAGCTCTTTGGTAGTATTTTTTAATTTTATTATTCATTGAACGTTTCTTTGGGATCTGAAATTTTCTATGTTCTTCCTCATAATATTTTTGGATACTTTCTCAAGAAGTGTCAACAATATCATATAATGATTATTTCTATGTTTCTTTATAGGAATCAAAATTTTTATGGGGAAATGGGAAGTATCCTAGGGTCATACAGTTAATATTCATGGTCTAAAAATAGATGTGGAAACCATGAAATCTAGTCTGGGATTCTTTCTGTGGACATCATATGGTCAGTTGACAGTTTACGTAAACATGGTGCTGAAATATTCATGGTTGTTATGTTTTCAAATTCATTATTTTTTTGATATTATAAATTATTTTTTTATATGGATTATTTTAAATTAATTGATTTGTTTTATAAAATTTATTTTTGATACATAACATTGTTTAATATAACTAATGACAATTTTTTTTTCATGATATTTGAAATTTTCAAGTAGTGTTATACAATTTCTTATGTTTTAATGATTTTTTATTTTTATAAAGGTTATAATTAATTTAAAATATAGAATTTTATTAATTTAGATACACAATTAAATGAATATGAATTAAACTGAGGTTCCAATGAATAAAAATAGTGTTTTATCAAGAAAATTATATCTTTGATAAACATTTAGGGGTTTCTTTACAAGGTTTAGTAAAATATGTTTCATCTAGATTAAAGTTATTTTGTTAAATGTTTTTAATGGATTGGATAATGGATTTCTGTATTATGTGGTTTGAAATAATAATTATTTTCTTTTCAAATCGATTTTAAATCATGATTTAAATGTTTTGGATTAAGAATATGTGTTTTATGCTAAATATAGTGATATATTATTAAATGATATTCAAGGATTTGTATTATTTAAATGGTAATTAGGGTGAATTTATAAAAACAATAAAATGTTTTTCAAATGTATTATAAATTTATTGAGTTAATATTGGGTATTTTGTGGTGTAAGTATATTTCTATTATAAATTTAATATTGAGTCATTAGATTATAATTAGTTTCAGGCTTACTCGAATAATGGAGCATTATTTTTTATGTTTCTTTTTCTTATAAATTTATATTAATCTGCATATAAGACCTTTTGGAATCTCATGAATGATTTGTAGGTGATTCCCTTCATACAAAACTCTTTTGTATTAATGTTTTCCTTGGTTAGTTCATATATTTACTAAATTGTGGATCATAGTGTTTTTACTCTACATCAGTATATATTCTATGTTCATGGAATTTAAAATTTGAGACCTCTTATATAAAATGGGTAGAAAGGTTCACATTAAGTGTAATAGTGGTTAAAGAATATATAGAATATGTTAAAACTGATCAAATCCCTAATCCTCTTAAACATAATTTTTCTATATTTATATTTGATGATCAATGTCTGATGTAGTGGATGTATATCATTAGAAAAATCCATTTCAAGAACATTTATGGGATGTTTTTTAGGAATTTTTCCTTCAATATAACCCTTATAATCATATTGAGTAGTCAATGGTGACAGAATAATATTGAAATGTGTAGATTGATCAATCTATAATAATGTATAATCATCACTTAATAGAGATAATTCAATATGTACATGATTTATCCATGAATAATTATTTAAAATAAAATTACTTCAGAAGAAATAAATGTTTTAAATTTTAGTCATAATTTTCCTCAATTGGAAAAGCCATTTGTAAAAAAGTAGCGATGAAGGCCATCATAGATGAAGTAATTATTGGTGGACTACTCAAGGTTATTAAAATTTCAAATAATCATGTGGTAGAGATGAATATTTTGGTAAATTATATGGGATCCTAGCCTAATAATACAAAATGAGTGGTGTAATATAGTGTCCATCCTTCATCATCCCATCATATTCATTAGGGATTATGTTCCGAGTATTTCATAAGTGAACTATTTTAAAGTAAAATAATATTTCAAGTATTAAAACATTTAAATCATGCTGTTATTGTGGTTTTTTAGGTAATCTATATTTCTATTAGAGAATATATATTATAAAAAATGGTAAATATGGATCTATACCTTTAATATATCCTCAATTTTTTCCTTATGAACCTGGTGTTGATATAGAGGTTACATGAGGTAATTATTATTATATTTTATCTCCCTCTATCTGGTTTATCATTTCTATATTTTAAATGATGAAATAGATTTATCATGAATTAAGATGGTTGAAATTTTAAGATCATATTTGTGGGAGTACATTGTTATAGTATTTGAAAATCATTAGTGTTGGAATATAGGAATTAACATTTTGTTGATATATTATCACCTAGGTGATTTTGGAATCATGTTACTAGAAATTACATTGATCCTCTATCTTATATTTAGTCATTGATAAGTAATTTAGAGCAATCAATTATTTTTTTGAATCATTGAATTTGTGGAATTGTTAATATTGAGGGTATATGACCATGGATGATCATTTACTTATTTCCTTTATCCATTTTAGTACCATTATCATGATGCTTTTTAGGCTATCCATGTATGAGAGAGTTGGGTGTTGGTTTTACACTCATACTTTGTACTAATGATAAAAACTTCTGTTTTTGTCTTCTACCAATAGTTTTCTTAGGTGATTATAGCGAGAAAACATTGTAAGACATGTCTTGGTTACTATTTTAAAATTCCAAAATTTTACATTTGAGTCCCTGATGAGAAATATTATCTCATTTTTCATTAATAAACTGTTTTTAGATAAATTTCTAAGGGTGTAAAGTTATATTTTGGGGAAAATTAAAACATCAACTATGACATTTATATGTATGGAATCTCTTATTTATTAACTTTTATCTCTATTCCATGATTTTCGTCAAATCATATGTCAAATGTGTGTGTATGGACCCATTCGAGGTGTCGGTCTATGTATATTTAGGTTAGTGAATAACTTTTGGAGATTTACTAGGCTTGGAGATGGTTATCTATAGTGTCAAGGATTGATGGTATGATTTTTTTATGAGAAGTAATGTTAATTGGAAGCAACATAAATGTATGATAAATCTATAGTGGATTTTTTAAAGTTTGAAATTTCATTGATTTTTGTAAGAAATGTATCCCAATCCTCATACATAAAGTACTTATAAAAATGGTTAATCTTCGATGAATTTAGTTCAAATATATAAGGGTGGTCTTTATTTGTATGGGTTCTCTTATATAAGGTTATAATCATCAATAAAGGTAGCCAAATTATCCCAAAAAATTGCCAATTGATGGATTCCCCTAGGATATATAATGTTTAGATCTAGCTCACCTTTTATTGCATTATGGTTCACTTGATAATATATAAGGGTAACCTTGTATGTAAGGGTTGACATTAAATTCTATCAATAAGATAATTAATAGTAACCAAAATATTTATTTGTCATTATTAAGGGTCACTCTGATTCATATGGTGTAAAAAAATGTTAAATTGTCTAATATGTAAGGATAATATCTATGTCATATATAATAGTAGATATATGGATTTTTTGTTATATAATGGTTAATAAATATGATAGATGAGGGATGTTTCAAAATATTTTTGAAAAATATGGATGATAATTATGGTTTTTAACAAGATGTGAATGATACATAAGGGTCCACTATAGGCTGTTTGGTATGTATTTAGAAAATATAAAAAATGTAGATGTATGGTTTATTGAGGGGGTCATGTTGTGAACTAATGGGATCCCACCGTTATGCATTCTTTAATAATATAGAATTTATAAATTCAAATATATACCTTATTCAAATTTAAACCATCAGAGAGAATCATTCAACAAACTCAATTTTGATGAATCCAATCATTGTATCCCCTATCATTAACCTAACATTCTTGGATTTTCTATAGATTAAAGAAACTCTTTATTGATTATTATTCTAGGTAAATTGTTTTATACCTCATCCATTTTTCTATTTTTTATTTTTCATCATTTTTTATTTAACTAATATGACAATGGAGACCATGGGTTTCATTTTTTTTATATCTAAAGTATATTTTTTTTAAATGTAAGGCATATAAATGGATTCAAGAAGTCATATTTTTCCCTTTGGAGAAATAAAACAATTTATTATAGATTAAAATAATTTTCTATGTTATTCCATGCATATTACATTAATGTTAATTCAATTTACACATTTTTTCATTACATATTTTCAATGATTTGGAGTTTTAATAATGTTTATTTATTTTTCCCCAATTAATGAAATCTATTTTTTTACAAATATAACTAGTATTTAATTGACTTTTATGATTTCATTGTTCTTAAATTATAATTCATGTTAGTATGTAATAAAAATATTTTAAGAAAATTTTAAGAGTAAATTTAAAATTAAAATTGGTGTCATTATTTTGAAATGATTTATAGGGATGGAAACATGTGTTTTTAGGAAAAAACATTACAACTAAGTGTATTTTGGGATTCATGTATGGTTTCAAAAATTCATGGATGATGTTTGATTGATTTTATTATCAAATATGGATTTATAACATGGTTTTCCTAATGATGTTTCAATGTCCTAATTATCACTTTATGATAATGGTATTTCCTTATGTACTATTTCAATGATGTTAGCACCTTTATGTTGTTTTGTAAAATTTAAATCAATTAAATTTTTGATTAATGTAGTTGATATTATCATAGTTAAATGTTATTTTTTATTCATAAACATAAATAAAACCCACATTTGTGCTGGGTGAAATTATTAGAATAAAAAAAAAGCCAAATAAACAAAACAAGGATCTTACGTCTTCATGATCTTACCCATTAATTAATGATATTTTGATAGAGGATCCAAATGATATTAATTGGGAATATATTCTCTTTTCATATAAATATTTTAAAAATGAAATCAATGAAATATATTAAAATTTCTCCCTCACCACAAACACTATTTTGGAATGCTGCATTTTACATTGATAGGTTTTGTGAGGCGACAATTTTATCTAAATCCAAAACTACTGGATTTTTTAATAAATCATGGAGATACTTTTGAGAATTTCACTTGAAATTTTGTTCTTTATAATTCCTTGAAAAATTATTGATCCTTGAAAACTATTATGTAAGTATAATAGCATAGTAGGGATGAGATGTGGATAATAAATACATGATGTTCAAGAATAATCTATGTCATTGAGAGAGATTTCATTTAATGCTTTAGCCAATACGGTTCCATTATGATGTTTAGTAAAAGTTGTGTTCTTGATAATAATCGGGTTTTATCTATAATGGGTGTTCATATATTATTGTACATAGTTATAGTTTTATATTATATGTTTCGGTATGACATGTATGTATTTTTCACCACTATTTATGTTTCATGGGAAGCCACGAGTAGCTGGGTAGAAATATTTGGATAAACACTACACTATTTAGGATATCTCTCCAATTAGAAATGCCAAATTAGGATAAATCCCTACATAGGGTATTTTCTCCTTGATTAGGCTAGGTAGCTTAAATATAATAGTTTGGGATTTCGATTCACAATAAAGACCAAAAAAATATATTACATTTTTCATTTTCATATATTTTCTTTTGGGAGATCCTCTGTGTTCCCAAAATCATCATGAATTCAAATATTTTGATAATAATTGAGTTGTGAAAATATCATGTTTGTGTAAAACTATATTTTTCTTTTTATATTATTTTTGTACATATAATTTTTATTCCTATAATAATAAATATACCTTACATATGTTCAATTAATTAAATTTTAAATGTTTTACAGTTATTTTTATTTTTATTTTACTTTCATTACATGGTCTTTCAAAAGAAATATTTATAAATTTTTTCTTTATTTTAGAAAATTAATTTTATAAAAAATATTTATTAGTTTTTTTGTTAGGAATTATGGATGCTAAAAATCATAGAGGATTAATTTTTGTTTAATGTCCATTCATTAATTTTTCATATAAAATGAATATCTTTTCATTCTATTATATTTCAAAGTACTAATAAATGGATTTACATTTAAAGGTAAAGCATGGGATCCGGGTGGATAGCTACTAGGAAATCTTTTCTCATGCATGTCAAATCATCGGTTCAAGATAGGTTTCTCTTAAAAATATTTGTTGGATATTAGATCCCAGATCAGGTATGTTATAGGTTTGATGTACTGATTCACTTCGTTCATAAATATGGGAACCTTGGGATTAATACTTAAATATATTGTAATTATGTTAAATTAATCAATCTTGTGTATCTAGAAACAATTTTGTGTTCCCTTTAGTTACGTTTTTTATATCAGCTTTGAAATTATTTTTTAATATTAACAACACCATTATATATTGGTAATAATTATTTTACATGTTAATGGTTAATGTTTTGTGTTATATCTATATGCCTCATTTGTTATTACATGTAATGAATCTATTTTTATTAAATTTATGATCTTCCAAAATATGGAGTGGTTATTCCATAATTCAAATTTGGAGTTTCATGATTATTATTATTATTCCATCACGAAATGTAACCTATGTTTTTTATAACAAAGAACTTGTTGCGATATTATATTAGTTAAGGATGTGCTTCAAGATATCTCTCAGGCCAACTTAGGTACCCATGATGGGTATAGACTTGGTAAGTTCATGAAATTTATAATAATATTTTTAAATATATTTGAATAACTATTACCCATACTTAAATAATAAAATTATTTGATAAAAATATATTAATACATATAAAATTAATTTATTTAACAAAATAACCATTTCAAATGTCACATAACATCATAACATGAAAATATGTATAAATTATTCCAAAACATGGTAAATTAGGAAGTGAAAATTTATATTTTTGTATTGTTTTGTTGGAGAACAATTTTTATACATTGTTCACAAACTATGTATTAATGTGTGTTTCATTTAATAGCTCAAAATCCATATGACATGGTTATACTGCATGTTCCACAAACTATGAACCAACACATGTAACTCCCAAATTTTATGATAGATCATAATTTCCTCCTAAAAACATTAACAATTTTGTATATTAATAATTACATTAATTAGGATTTTATAGTTATGATATATGGGAATAAGGGATGCTTAAAACCTATATATGCCAATCGTTTTGAGATTATTGATTTCATAAGAGATAAATCCTATTTATGTGGGCTTCCACTATGTATTTATGATGTTTTTAATATATTCCATCTATATATTATGATAGACAAATTCACAATCAAACACTTCTTCCAAATTCCACGGTATTCCAATTCAGTCATGGTATTTCATATATGGAATGACCGATAATGATTTCTAATCATTGATTTGTTGTGATCTGAGATAAGAAATTCCATTATGATAAGGAACAATTGATAAATCATAATTATTTTAATTCATTGTGAAAAATCAAAATTCGTATTGAAATAATTACACCACCTTTGTCCCCATTTGAGATTTTTAATTTAAACATTAATGAAGATATTTATAGAGTTGTTAAAGAATAAACCAATGTTTTTTATATGAAAATTTCATCCATGACCATATATTGTTTCAAAATTAAATATCTTAATTTCTTAATAAATTAGATTACAAACGTATAATATGAAAAAATATTATACTCCATGTAATAAAATAAATATTTTTTTATTTCAAAGAAGAACATATTTTGAATAAAAAATTCTATATATTTGAAAAAAATAAAATTGAAAATCAATTCAAGTAAATAACATTATTGGATGTTTGATATTTAGTAGAATTTATGTTTCATATTTTAGGTTATGATATTTGACTATATAAGTAATATGACCATTATAATACCTAAAATAGTCACTGGAAATTTGAATGTTAGAATAATAACGCAGTCATTAGAATAGGAAATTTAAGGGTAATTGTTGAAATAAATCTATTGGAAAATTAATAAAAGGATAATGTTGAAATATATAAATCTAAAAATCTAAAAACAAGTATTTAGTGTAATAAAAATCATATTTTAAATAACCACACATAAATGAATTTTAATGGTATAATTCATTTTAAAATATGTTTTACCATCATGTGTGGAAGCCTTTTCTTTTATATTAAATTTAAATAATTAATTTATCGCAATTATAAAAAATATTTGATAAATTTTTCTAAATTTTGGGAATTTGATGGAAAAAATTATATAAGGACATGAATTCTAAATTTTCTAATAAAATTTAAAATATATTATTATTTATAATTATAATATATAAATATTGTATTTTATTATATTAATATATTAATTTTTTAAGGAATTAAATATTAATATGTATTTTATAATACCCCTCTTACAGTTAAATAAAAATAAATAAAATATTTATCCACAAAAATTTAAATATTTATATTATTGACTTGAAAATTAATTATTTCTTCATTTTTTATTCAAAAATCATTCATCTATATTCCCTATAAATATTCAATATCACAAACTATTTATCACAACATATAAAATTTCATTAATTACTGAATATATTCTATAATATTTTCTGTATATTATCTACTCCATGGTGGTAAGCATCTTATCTTAATCAATTTCAATCAATCAAATCATAATTCATATAATGATAGACTAATCTAAAAGAAGTGACTTTTCCATCTACAAATTCATTATTATATAGATTAATTTTGACTTTTATACATTTTATTAGTCACCCTAATAATAAAAAATAAATTCTATAGTACTTTTATATAATTGTTACATGTTTATAATATTAATCATTTATACTACTTATTAGAAAATTTTCCGATTATAATTGGTTCAAAAAATGAAAACGGATCTGTGTCCAAGATTATTTCATATTGTTCAATCATTGTATAATAAAAATTATTTAATATATAGTCTATCTTGTTATGATGGATCTAATTCCAAATACCAGGAGGAAGGATGTATGAGATTTTGGGATTAAAAAAATTATAATATATAAAAATTAAAAACAGTTGTATCAATGAGATTAGAGTGGTTAAATTGTGAGAAATTATTAAAGAGAAACAAAAAAATAGTGATAGGTAGATTAAAAGGATTACTATAAAAAAATGATGAATTAATGTTGACTAGTTGAAATTGATTTGGAAAAAATAGTTTTGTACATGGTTGATGTTTTTTTAAATCACGGAAAATTTGTGAAGAACATTAATTGAAATTGCCTTTTCACCACTTGGATAATTAATAATGGATCTATTTTCTTCATCAAAAAATTATTTTTAAACCATTATTCATTGATGAAATTTGTGTTTCATAGTGTGATGAAAATTACTCATCTTTCCATATTGATATATTCACTAATACAAAAAAATAATGGTTTTATAGCTCTCAACATGTTAGTAATGAAAATAGTAGAGGAATGTTCCCATGAATGAATATAAAATAAATAATATATCTAGATTTGATTACATTTTTGATATTATAGTGATTTTCATCTTAAATTTTTGGTCTATTTATGATTATTAATGTATATTTTTCATAGAAATAATTTTTTACCTTATACCTTTACCCATCTATACTTCGATAATGATAAAAAATTATTTATTTAGGGATATTATACCAAACATGACCAAAAGAGAGTTTGAAAATAATGAAAAATAATTTTGGAAAGTATCAATCGAAGTTAAATATTTTCCATTTAATATTCAATAATGGATCAATACCACATCAACACGTAACATATGATATTGCATTAAGGATATGAGAAATTTTCATGAGAATTATGAGTCTTCAATCACTATGGAAAATATATCCTTCCTCACAAATCCGTCTATGCCTACAAGAATATTTCACACTTTTTAAGTAATATATATTTTTTAAGAGTGAACCACTCACAAAATTCTATTTGATTACCACATTTACCTCCTCTATCCACTAACTTTACATTCCCACCCCCAAAATGTTGTTGAAACTAATTCATGGTTCTCCAAATGAAAAGTATAGACACCTAACTCACTTAATAGTTCATAATTTTTCTCCATCCCATGCGGTCCCAAATTATTATTAATTGTGAATAATGTATTTTTAATAATATTTCCCTGAATCCGTATTTTTATATTCTAGAACATGGGATTCAAATCAAGAGGGAGCATTCAATAATAGAAAATGAAGGAATGGTATAAATGATAATATTTCAAAACCAGATAGTATGTGATTACATATTATGTCCCATACCTTCTATTGTTGCCTAACATCTGCATGATACGAAGGATGAGTGATAATAACCCCCAAGACCCACCTCCATTAAGCCTAAAATTGGTGACATGCACCGAGTTTATATAAATACAACATATATAAGGCATTACCAGCAAAAATAATAAAAAGGATCAAGTGATATGATAAATCCACCACCACTCAACACATTCTCATAATATAAAAATAAACACATACCATCTATCATTGAATGATAAATGTAAAAAAATACATGTCTCTAAATTAATACCGAGAGTATACTTCTTATGGTAGCTACTCAAAACATATTCATTATCCAAGCATGTAATGTATAGATCAGTCCTAAAAATCATTCGAATAACCAAAAAAAAATTATATATACATAAGTTGAGCATAGAATATATAAATTGTTTGACCATACATAAGTTATAAAATGGGCATATAGAAATATCATATTAATACACTAATGGATAAATATAATAGTCAAAAATATAATAAATATGTCAACTCAACAATCAGAACCTCACCAAGGCACACTCACCAAATATCACATCCAATATACTAATATAATATCAAATGAATATTAAAAAAGTGACCTTAAAACAACATATTCATTGATTTTATTATACTCACTCAATAATTTCCAACATCACATTTTCTAATATTTTCCAAATTATATATCTCATCACATATCCATCAATCCCTAATATAGTTCATGACATTACCCTAAATATCATAACACCTTATACAGTGTAGCATATTGTTCCTACATCTGATATCATCATACAACATAGCCTCATTATAACACAACCACATTCAAATATCCATGTCATAAAACCATGTTTTTTGTGTATCATTAATGTATTGGGAGTCAAACTCATTCCCTCCTCCAACCATGAATTAAACCCATGACATATCACATCCTCATCATCATTGGGTCATTCACAACACTAACCCATATCATCAATGGTTGATATCCAAGACCATCATGTATCATTATAGGTTGATCGACATCACCAACTAATATCATCACTATACAATCATAATGTATAATTAGATTCCTCAATTACAAGTTGGGGGTGAATTTTAGATTTAAAAAATTTCATTTTTACCCTTAAAAAATCAATTATTATAATATTTAACAATATGAATTCACAATCCCTCTTTAGTTATTAATAAAGAAAGGAAAATTTATATGATCCAATAATATATATTCCACAAAAAAACATTATAAAAGCATACTTTAGGAAACATACTACATTATATCATATAGAATATAATATATCATATGTTGTACAAGTATAAAAAAGTGTAAGAATGTTTAAAATTATATTTTTAACATAATGTAGTGGAAATAAAACATGTAAAAAAATAGGACATGTATAAGAAACATTTTTCCCAAATATAATAGTATCCAATGACCTTGGATAAAGGTCCCTTTATTTATACATTCTCAAAAGGATGTCTTACCCACATATGGGTAAGCCCTCAATATGAAGATCGATAACTATCTTACTATCCCTACAATCCCTTGATCTCTATGGTGATCTTCAAATCAATATTCTTACTCTCTGAATCCCTTGGTTGATAACAACAACAATTGTATTTTCTCTAAGAATGTTATTGTCAGATTGGACTAGTCGTTTGAGGCATTCACACAATGAATATCGAGTAGAGCACTCACAGAGTATGAACACATCATTCTATAAACCAACATCAATAAAATATATCTCTGAGCCTATTCAAATGATTGGTTATTTATAGTCCAAATCTCAAAATTTCAAATTCTGATCCAATGTTCATATTTTTCAATTAATTTCCAAGGGACCTTTAAATCTAGAACTCAGGAAATAGTTATGTTATGAATTATAGGAAGACAATGATTTATATTACTAACAATGAGAAAAATTAATGTTCTTACGAAAAATTTACACATTATTGATAAAATAAAATGGAACATTAAATTAAGGAAATTTTTAAATATTTAGAAATAAATTTATTTGGAATCATATGATATTGTAAATTTGAGTGAATTAATATTGACAATCATATTCTGAAATAATAGAGAATAGGATTCTTGATTTCGACAGAAATAAGAGTCATAATTTAGATGAATTAGGACTCTACATAAATTATAAATCAGAGTCTGATTTCAAATGAAATATGAGTATGATTTTAGAGAAAATTGAATTCTAATTTCAGGAGTAATTAGAATCTAATTTTTGAAGAAATAATAGAATAATTTCATGCAAAATAAGAGTCTAATATCATAATAAATAAAGTATGAATTTTGAATAAATGACAGTCGAATTATAGGAGAAACCGGAGCCTGATTTTTGAGTAAATCAGATTCTAAATTCCAATGAAATAGGATTCTCAATTCCAGTGAAATCAGATTCTGAATTTCAGAGAAATATAATCTAAAAAACTATAAGATTCTGAGTTATATAAGGATCAAATTTTTTAACATTAGAAAAATATGGTTGGGTTTAGTGAGGAATAAATTATGAATAATAATGACAATAATAGGTAAAATTGATATTATTTTTATAGGAATTGAAATTTACTTATGAAAATATGATTATGATTCCAAAAAACCTAAATGAATAAAAAATTCAAAAGGAATCTTAATGACTCCACATTCTCCCACTTTTTGGGAAGCAAAATAAAATTTTCATAAAATAAAATAAGGAATTTGATTTTCAGATTTAATATTAAAAGTAAATAATTATCGCACATTTTTGTTTAGGGCTCACGATGATTTCGACAAAATCCCCATTAGGGTGTTGAATTTTTATGGTTCAAAATCATTTCTTTCTTAAAGATATAAATCTCCCACGGTTCAGATTTTCATGATCTGATCTAATTATTGTTATCTATGTCAGAGAAGGATTTATAGGTTATGATATTTTGGGGGATTTAAGGAAATAATCATTCATATCTAATGTGAATCTGATAATGTATTTTTTACAAAGTGATTAAATATAGCCACAAAAAAATAAAATATTATGATATAGGTAAGGATGTGTACTTTTTAGATTTCCTAAAATGATATTTTTTTTGAAAATTTTCCTCTTATAAAACATATTTTCTGAAAAGATTAATAAGGGAGAAATGTTTTATGCTAAAATAAAATTTATGAGGGATAAAAAAAAAATTTGGATCTGAAAATTTTAGGATCTTAATAAAATTTTGGAAGAGGAATTTTAAAATATTAAACATATGTGATATCCCTAAAAAGAGTGTCTAAATGTTAAGAGATTAATTTTACAAATAAAATATATATTATTAACTCATGGTTATCATTTCTAACATTTGTTTAATGTATTCAATTATATTGGATGGTAAAGGTTATGTAAATAAGTCAGCAAGTTGATCTTGTGTTCTGATAAATTGATGTATGATATTTTTTTTAGTTTGTGATCCCTCAGAGTGTGATTTATAATGACTGTGTATAGTGAATCGTACTGATGTGAAAGGTGTATCTTTAGGGAAATGACAGTAGTATTATTAACCATTATCTATTTTTTGGTAAATCTCAGGCCATAGTCTATGAGATTGTTTTTCATCAACAACACCTGAGCACAACAACATCCAGTTACTGCATATTCAGCTTCAGAAGTAGAAAGTGCTACTGAGATTTATTCCTTTCACATAAAATAAAATAACTAATCTCCAAATAAATGATGTTTTTTAGATATATCTTTTATATACATTCATCATTCACCAATATCAGTATCCAAATATATTATTAAAAAATAATAATTTCTAGAGAAATATATAATTCATAAATTCGTGGTTCTGTTTTAATTGTGAAAATTTTATATAACATATTTCAATTGGTAATTATTTAGATTATATTGATATCTCATACATTATCATACTGATAACATTATGTCTATATGACTATCTATAATGAATAATAGACTTCCAATCATACATCAAAATAATTTTTTATCTAATTTTTTTCCAACATCATCAAGAACAAGAGTGTCTGAGGTCTCGATTGGAGTACATATACTTTTACTATTTTTATATACATATATTTAAGGATATATTTAATAGAATTATGTTGAGATATAATAGTTCCTTCTTAGTTTTAAGAAATTTGAAAACCATGGATAAATTTTTATAACTGATCATACTCTTTTCAAACTCAGATTTGAGGATATTTGAAAATGAATCAGTTGAGGATTGATGAGTTGATCTTAATATAAATCCATCATTATAAATTTTATCAATAAAAATATTTTTCATATATTTCATTTTTAGAAGGGTGGGATCAACAGTTCCATTAAAAGTATTGTTTTGTAATACAAGACATGTTATTCGATATTACCAAACATTATAGACATATTTAAATTTATATAATGAATTTAAATGTTTTGAAACATATTCATGATGTTATTGGTTTTAAAAACTAGGATTTTTTCAGTATAAAAATCCCATGGAACGTATCCATTAATTAAAGCTCAATTCACATAAATTTTAAAATTTAGGAAATTTAAAATTTCTATAAAGGCTATGAGATTTCGAATAGATTCAAGTCTTGATAACAGAGCGTAGGTTCTTCAATGTCTATTACATATTTTTAATTATATACTTTAGTACCCAATCTTTATTTATATCATAAAATGATTCCATTTTCATGACATCAATTTCTAAATACCCACATTCATCCAATTACAAAAGATTATTTAGGTATTTGGAACATGGTCCATACATTATTCAATTCAAATTAATTTAGTTCGTCACTCAATGCCTTAATCCAATCATTGTCACCAAATACTTCATAAGTACTTTAAGGATCTAATTACGAATGAAATTTTATATTATATAATCCATTCCTTTGAGAAATTCAAGTCTATATAGATTGATTTACATGACCAGTGATACTATCACAAGGATGATTCATAAGAAACAACTGATTTCGGTTATGTAAAACATGTTGAACAGAATATGTTTAAAAATATTCTAGTGTAAATACATAAGGAACATTTTCGTGATTATTTTCTTGATTATAAGAATAGTCCATCAAAGGTAGAGAATAATAATTTAAAACACATCAAGGACATAGTTTGGGGTTGTTTCAAAAAATGGATTAGTTTTGTCTAATTTAAAAGGTATTGTTTCTTCAATAGTATATTAACTTTTTTTTTAAACTCTATTATCCATAGATGTTTTGGAATATCCTATGAAAATTGCTTCATTGTATTTTGGTGAAAATTTATGTAAATTATCATTTGTATAAAATATTAATACATTGAATCTAGATACATTGATGTAAAACACATTTGGCTTTTGACATGTCTATAACTCAAAAGGTGTTTTATTATGAATGGTTCTGATTAAATCATGGTTTTAACTATAGCAATAAATATTAAAATATTCTGCCCAAAAGTGCTTAGAAATAGAGTATTCACCCATCATGGTTGTTGTTATCTTATCAAGAATGCAATTTTTTCTTTCAAAAAACAATTTTTAGGAGTTCGTATTGTGGAAATTTTATGTTTAATGAATTTATGACTACAAAAGGTTTCAAAAATGGCATTTTTAAATTCTTTAAAATGATCACTATAAATATTTATCAATGGAAAGATTTTTACATTTTTAAAACTGGTTTAAAAGGATTTAAAATTAGAAAAGTATTCATATTAATTTTCAATAAAATAAACCCATGTTAATCCAGTATAATCATCAACTAAAACAAATATATAGTATTTTCCTTTGATACATCCAGTTTGTGTTAGACCAACAAGAATAAAGTGAACTATATTTAATGCTCCAAAAGATGAGAATTCCTTATTAATTTAATGATATAATAATGTTTCTTTACATATGGATTGTGATCACATACTTTTGAAGATTCCAATCTATGATCTGGTAGACCCATAACATGTATATTATTTGAGAGTTTGTATATGATTTGACAGTTATAGTGTCCTATTATAATATTACATAACAAATATTTATCTATAATTTCACTAAGGGAAGGTAATCCATGGTTCCTATGGTTTTCTATGTTAAGGGTATAATCATTCCCATGCAAATTGGAAGAGAGAATAATAATTTCCATGGAATTGTGCACTAGGAATTTATAATTTGTAAAATACACAAGCTAACCTACATCAAATAGTTTAATTATTATTATAATGATGTTCTTAAGACTATTAACAAATAAAACATTGGAAATTATGGCTTTTCCAAGAAGTTAAATATTACATATATCAAAAATTTCTCCTTGAGAATTATATCTAAAGGTTACTTTTAAACAATTATTATTCAAAGTCATTTCAATGATGTTTTTGTTACATGTATAGTTTCATGAACATCCACTATCCTTGTAACATGTATTGTTGAAAGATCATCTTTTGTTTTCATTAAAATTAAATAATTACCCTTTCAGAATCTATACATGTTTGGATTCAGAACTGTTATAAAGTAAACACTTACACACCAAAATTTGTTTATAAAATTATTCTTTATTAAAACCTATGGATTGGATTTTTTATGGAATATTTTTTCTACCAATGTCCACCACATTGAAACATATTTCATAAAGTATCACATTGGGGTAAAAAATAGTTGTGACTAAAAACTGGTTTTGGGGGAGAGTAACAAAACCAAAAACTATTCAACATAAAAAAATATTTTCAATACATTATATCAAATTATTTCTTCCAGAAGTAAAATTTGACAAAATATTCATTAATTAAAATATTTCATCTTTTAGTCTAATGAATTAATTCTTATCCACAGTGTTATTAGTCATAGGATTTATATTTCTCTCTAAAACATTTTTCTTTGAAATAACTTTTTCAATATAATTATATGTTTTATCCTGTTAAAAATTTACTTCCTCAATGTTTATGGAAGAATAATAAAAATGAATTATTTTTTTATCAATAGCTTCTGAAATATATGATACTTATTTTTTTAAAATATAGATTTTAGAAAAATTTTATCATGTTACTTATTGATATATAAATATTCATTCCTAAAAAACATAGAAAACCCAAAAAATTCTCCAAAATATGGTAATGAATTATATTATTTTGAGTCAAATTATCAATTCCAAGATTGATTATACTTTTCATAATGTAAAAAATAATTCAAATAGATATTGGTTTTTAATTATATTGTTTGTAAAGTTTCCATGATACATTAATTTTTAGTATTAATTCTGACTACAAGGCCAATATTCTTCTATCTAGAAGGTTCGCTATCTGATGATTAATCAGAAGAGTCTCTACCAGTAGCACTCCTTGAATAGTTAGATTTCAGTATATTCTTCTACTTACACTCGATGTACATCTTTTTTTAACTCTTCTACATTCTTTACATTCTTTTAAGAATAGAAAACATTTGGTCTGATGTGACCTTCCCTCTTGCATTCATAACAAGTCACTCTTGAATCATTCTAATACTTCTTGTATATCTTCATTAATATGTATTGTAAATATCTCATTCCCAAAATATTGTTTATTCTTAGAGTATGATTGTTTAGTTTATTATTAGAATGATCACTATCAAATTAATCAGATATAATAGATTCATTCTTGTATTTTGAACTTGTAAAATTTTATTGAGTATTAGATTTTATATTATTTCATATAGAAGTCAATTCAACACTACAATTACCATTATTTTTCTTATAGATATCTACATCTCTATCCATTCTAGAATCATATAGTAGAAGAGTCTCAAACAAGTCATCAAGAGTGATGTTTGAAACATTCTTATTTTCATAAATTGTTTTTATTTTGGATTCTCATTTTTTGGGAATAATATATATAATCTTATCTATAAAAATCACATCCTAAATATTTTTATCACCCATATACCAAAGGCTATTGACAATAATCATAATCATTTGTTACACTTTGCATACAGGTTCTCTATAAAGAATCATAAAACCATGATATCCAGCTATTATAATAGCTCTTTTTGTTTCAATATCCATGGATAAGCCAAAATCTTAAACATATAATTTCATTCGTGTGCTCATAGTAGCTACCCAGGTTGAAATATGGCTATATATGTTCCTTTTCATAGAACATAATAATGTATTGCATATATAAAATTTATGCTAATAATCTTTTTTTTCAGGATTGTTGAATTTTTTGATATCCTTGTCTTGTATATATCTTGTAGTATCTATTTTACATAGCAATGTTATCCAGACTTGTATTGATAATAAATGTATCCATCCTATCTCTCCAGTGTTAAAAGACATTTATCTAAAAAATTGGGGGTCTAGTAGGAATTATATTTTCTATTTATCTAACATTCATTCCTGAAATTCAATAAGATAATACAAAATATCTTTTCCCAAAAAATGGATTAGTACTAATAGTTTTAAAAAAAATTATAATGAAAATGAGTAAGAAAAACTTGAACATGTAATTTTATGCATTAAAATTTGAGAAATAAAACATATATATTATAATATATGTATTTTAGAGACCTGATATAATGAAAATTATATGATCGAAATGTATATGTAGATAGATCAATTATAAGAAGAAGTGAATTCTATGTTTAAACAAATTCATTTTTATCCTTAAGATTAACTATTTTTAACAATGTTAATAAAGATGAATTTAGAAGACCTATTTAGTTGCGAATAATGAATCTAACTTTCTTAGGATATGATAATATGAATACGATAAATAATATTAGGAAAAGTTTGCATAATGAATGATTCAAACCAAAATCTAATATAATCTAATATATCAGAGTTTGAAAATGTATAATAAAATGTAATAATGCTACTCTTTCTGTCATTAATAAAAACAATCATAAAACAATATTATAACAAAAAAATAAAATGATATGATGTATTTCAACACAAAGAGTAGGGTATTCAACAACATTGTATAAAGGTAACTTGATTTATAAATTTAATAAAATTTATCTTACCTACAACAGGTTATGCCCCTGATATGAAGAGTATTATCTATTTGTATATCCCTGTAATCCAAAAATCTCTATGTTGATCAGCACCTCTATCTATTTATTCTTGGAATTCATCAATTGACAACAGCAACAATTGGATTCTCCCTAGGCTGGTTGAATGTTAATCTCTCATCATGAATAATTTTTTTTCATCATTATAAAAAGGATGATCAAGAAAAGATCTCACAGAGTATCAACACAACATTTTAGAGATCAATAGTAAGAACTGTTTCTCTGAGATCATTAAATTTACTAAGAATTTATCAGTAAAATCTATAATAATAAACTTCTCCTTCAACACTCTTACTTTTCATTGAATTTTGGAGGGACCCGTACATGGGGAACCCATGAAAGGGTTGTGTGAAGACAAATTCGAAAACATAATTTTGTATATCTAACTTTTAGAAACATTACTATGCTTATGAAACCTTATCTTATTTAGGATCCGATATAATGGAATGTTGCAAAATCGATATTTGGTAAGAGTAAGAAATGAATTTTATAATAATATTAAGAGTGTAATCCAATGTATAAATTTATTAAAAAAATAAAATTGTAAATTAATATATAATCTAATTATGAGTTCAAGGAAAATTAGAGTATAAATTATGATGAATTCAGTGTCTGATTTAATCCAAAATAAGAGTCGGATTTCTGATGAAATCTGATTTCGATTTCAGAAGAAATCCTTTTCTAATTTGTGGATAAATCAGAGTTTGATTTTAGAAGAAGTCATAGTCTAATATTATGAGAAATCCGAGACTGATTTTATATAAAATAAGATTCTTATATTATATGAAATCAGAGTCTAGTATTTGGAGAAATATTAGGATGATTTCAAAATAAATCATAGTCTTATTGATAATGTAATTGGATCTGGTTAGAGGATAAATTATAGATAGAATTATAAATAAATTGGATACTGAATTCCAGAGAAATCAGATTCTCAATTATGGTGAAAGCAGATTCTGAATTCAAGAAAAATTTGAATCTATGTAACTATAATGTTCCGAGTTAGATAAGGAAATGATTTTTGATATAAAAATTTATGGTTAAGTTAATTTACGAAATCATTAGGCTAGACATTGAAGATCATAGTTAAAATTAGAACCATTCATGGGGAATGATAATTTTCTATAAGAATATGTTACATTGAGAAAGATAATTTTCATTATGAAAATGCATTTCTTGATTTCCAAAATAGAAAGGAATGGAAAATTCATTCCTAACCATAGTGACAGAATAATCACATCTACTGAAGGAAGAGTAGGTATGAGGGGGTACTCAGCCATCTAAGTCTCATCTATCATGTATATTAGATAAAAAGTCTAGAACCACAAAAATTAGGCATTTTTATTTTTATCCAACTCACATGGGGTACACAAACTAATAAAATAATGTAGAAGATAAATATATATCTCACAATACCCAAACTATGGGTTAAAATTAATGATACAGTGTAATCCAATTTACTTTACACCATACCAGATAACATCTATCACAGTAACTACCAGAACTAAATGCATCACACTACAAATAACCAAACAATATCCACATTCAATTATAGGTTATACAATTTCAATATTTAATGATTTTCTAGAAACATTCATTTATTAATTTAATTTATTCACATTAAAATGGACTATAATATTAAATTAATCTAATTACAATATATCAATTTCGTATCATTTTTATATTTTACACCATCCTATATTAATTCATATTCCAAAGCATGTCATTTCAATTTCATTATTCTAAATTCATTCTTTCTAAGTCTTGGAAACTAACAAAAACCACACCTTATAATATATCAGTCATCCCACATAATTAGTACAACAATGAAAAATATAAAAATCCATCACTGAATCCTAACCATCTAACCACAACAACATCATATCAAAAAAATATCACATTAGCCTACATCACATCCCATGAAAACCAATCATTGTTTCATAGACCAAAACATTCTACACCCAATCTAGTAACCAACATCACCTCACGAAATCCATCAACGTTTAAAAATCCTAAAAAATTCATAGTAAAATCCCCAAAACATATTACAATGTTATATATTCCAGAAATCCACATTTTAGATTTAGTTGAAGCGGTTTCATTACATTATTTAGGTTTTTATCGTCGATATTTTCATGAAAATTACATATTTCAATGGGAAACGAATTTTTTATCCATAAATAGGGTTTTAACAATTCATAAAGGGTGATATCAAATAACCAACACAAAAAGGATTTCCTAATACTAACAACAACAACAGAAGAAAGTCTCCCAACTGTCGCAATTTTTAGTAATGGTAACAAACAAATATAATTCCAGTAGTTATAAAATAAAGTAGAATAAATATATAAATACAATCCTTCTAATTCAATTTTAATTTTTTAAAATTTTATTTATTCCCTTTTGATAGCCCATACCATCCACTCAAATGAATAAAAAAATGAAATCCCCATGCATTCACATATTGGGAAAGATAAATAAGATCAACTACCTTGAAAAACATTCAATATCACTACAAAAGGATATAAAGAATAACATAATCCCACTAGACATGATCACACAAAGTAATGATCAACTGCTTAGTACACACAATCATTTGTCAATATCTAATCACCACATCACCCAACCTATTTATCTTCCATATTTAAACATTCAATGGATTCAATAATAGGATAAAATATGAAATAAAAGTGTGGAATCAAATTAGAATTACCAAATCTCAATCATAGGATTTATTGTGTAATATCATGCAAGGAGATGGATAAATACCTCAAAATATCACTTTGGAGTTACCTAGGAATTATTAGAAATTATTATTGAAGATTTGGTTTTGATGGAAATTGGAAATTTGTAGGAAAATTGGAATTTAGAAGATCATGGTGAAACACTATACACTGTGTTGTAAAGGTGCTATAATATTATAAATATATGATGTAAAGGTTGAGACCATGATTTTGGGATGCTAGTAAAAACATCACATGAGAAACATTGCAAGGTTAAAACAAAATATTCTATAAACAAGGAGAAGGTCCATGGCCAATGGGAAATCACTACACTAAATAATTCAATCCCCATGAAGAAGGAGATGATGTAACACATCTTCAGAAATAATCTATAGTGAGATTTGATAAACCAGCCAAATCCATCCTAAATGACTCCAAATCATAGTCTAAAACCAAATCATAACTATGTCATATAATTCAGAACTACCCAATATAAAAATTGAATTATCCTTGTTATAGTCAATATCATGACACAATAACACTCCTTTTATAGTACATAATAATCCTCCATGCCTTAAACTCTTCCACATTTAAAATTGATTCTACAACTCCATCATAAACTCTTAAACACCCATGAACATTCCCCAAAACACTACTCTTGCCTAAATTAAAAAACATTATTGGTTATTGATGGCCAATCCAGTACATTCTATACCCCTAAAATTATTATCATCCTTGAGAATCAAAACCAAACCCATAAAAAGGAAAAGGATGTAACATGAACAACAAATCCTTGAGATAATTCATAGGGATATCATTAAAACTGAAACACTCCCACTATCTCACACAATCCACTAGAAAACTATCCTCCATGAAACCATTCACACTAATATTTCACCATTTACATATCCCATGTTAAAAAATCACAATAATCTCAAAATATTTCCCCAAGAACAAAAATCCACAAAATCTACCCTCCATATCAAGATATTTATCCCTTTGGGAGTCAATGAATTGCCTACATGGTTTCAGAACATTTCATAAATATATCATGTCTTGATCGGGAAGGTGGTTTCCCCTATTCATATGTTTGAATCCATAACACAAACTAACAACATGTAAAATTTTATTAATAAAAAATCATTAATATTCAAGAATCCAATCTATAAAAAATTAAAAAAACTAATAACAAGTAAAGGTATTGTGCATGAAACTATGTCTCACAATCCTAATTAATCTCTTATAATAAACTGTATATTCACAATACATGACACATGAGGATGATTAATCCATGTATCTCCTTATCTCGATGAACACAGACCAATACTATTTCTTTCATTAATGTCATGTCATCTTTGATATCCAACTCTCTTCTGTCAATGATATAGGAGTCATATATAAGATACTAATGAAGATGGGACACTTTTCTTATTTGTTGGGTCTTTTAATGATTTTTTGGAAGTAGAAAATGATATACTATCTCACCAATGTTTTCATACAACTGAAAAGGCTTGCTGAACAAGGGAGAAATCGTAGTCCTTCAGCTAAACATGTGTTTCCCCGATGAGGGGAATTATTCAAGAACACCACATATCTAACCTCAAACATTCGAGACCTCCTCCTACGATCTGCATAGTACTTATGACAATATTAAACTACCTTAATCTACTCATGAATAATATGTGTGTTCTTTTTTATACTCTATACCACATCATGTTCAATAAGCATTGACATCCAACCAATTCCTAGAACAGTGTTGAAAGACATGGTAGCACATATAATGCCAAAAAGTGGTTATGAAAATTGATTGGTTATATGTATTATTATTGGAAAAATAAACTACATGTAGATTTCTTACCCATAGTTCTTCATAATCTGAGACCCAATATTTTTATATATGCTCCAACATTTAAATGGTCTTCTGAATATTCTCATCTGTCTCTGGATGAGAGGTCATTTTAAGGTTCCACTGAGAAGTAAGGTAATCATGTAATCATCTATAGAATCATGTGGAAAAATGAATATAAAATTAGGTATGATACTCTTAGGTACCCCATGAAGTGTAACCAATTCATCCATATACGTTCTTACTAAAACACACTAGGTACTCGGTTCATAGAACCCCAAAAATGATAAGACATCATCAGAATATCCACAATCTCCCAAATTATATCGCATACCCCCTAATCAAGGGATAACCTCATGATGAAATCCATCTATGTTTCCTCATATTTCCACTCAAGGACAAAAAAAGGTTACAATAATTGTACATGTTCATAGTGGTTCATATTTCACTTACTAACAACCCACAAACTATTAATTGGTTTCTTCCTCTAACAACATCATCATACTCCACAAATGATTCATCCTAAAGACACAATACATATTAGACACCCCATAATTTTCTAAAATGGGTGGTATTTAAAACTCATAGAGAAATCTCTCATGTATCACCAATAGATCAAATGGCCTCCATCAAAGAAACATTCAGTTCATATCATCAGCTGACTATCTCTTTAGAGCATCACGTTGGAAAAAAAGATACTACATCTCCTATACCACTATATCTTCCCCCAAATAATCCTCCACATTCTACATTAGGTGGTATTCCACAAATATCATATAAAATAAACTTCTTACATTTAATTTATTCATATCATGATGCTTCATTACCTGATATTCCACACCTATCATATTTTTTTCCAATCCCAAAACACATCTCTTAAATAATTATAACTCACTACATCATAAACTACATTATACTTTTCTAGAGTGCAGATGAAACCAATATTATTGTTCAATATAAAATCCATGTATCTCTTCTGATGTAAACTCAATTCCCACAGAGGGAAAACTATTTTTAGGATCTTTTGGTCCTTAAAAAAAGTTCTTGATGATTTGGTAATTGTTCCACATATTCTATTCCAAAATTATCACTAATAACTCTAGGTCATGGGTGGAATTAATAAACTCATAGGGATGTAACATCATAGACCCTTAATAGAACACCAACTTCTAATACATCATGAGGCACCTATTAAGAGACAAAATGCGTCATGTGAATTTTTAATAATCACACCCACCTCATTCTGTCATCGCACCAAGGTATTGATTAGCCTATTCTTTATGTTACTAAATGTCACTCATCTTTGACCATTACATAAATAATCTTCTCCCTTCCATGTAAAATCTATTATCAGGGTTGAAATTTGATAAAAATCAACCAAACACCCTGGATAATATTCTATATGTCTGATAGATTTATAAACATATACCTTATTCATGGGTTCATGATAAGAAATAAATACATCATCTATGAATGTGTCCATGGAAACCACCTTAGTATTCACTAGAATTCTAATGAAAGACACATGTTCCATTCCAAACATTTACATTGGAAGAATCCCATTTAGAAGTTTGTGTCGAAGGACCTATATAGAATTTCTATGATGAAAAAATGCACCTTTTATGACTTTGAGTTGATAAAAAAATTTCAATAAACATTACTATAATGTAGTTATGTAACTCGAGGAACATAGAGTTCATGTGACACAAATAAATAGCAATGTGATCATGGATCCGAATGCCATGACCATGAACATGATGTTCCCAAATCTACACATGAAGTTAATATTTGAGATATGATAATATTCACCTGCATATAGAGATAACCTAAATGAAATTCTTCATTTTTAATACAATTTCATCCCCTATGTTGGTTTAATATATCTTATATAATTGGAAGGGTTGATGGTTCTTGATTAAAACACGATTCAATCTTTTGTAGTAAACACACAACTATGGTCACCATATTTAAGAAAAATATTGTAGAACCCCTAGGAGACACAATATTATTGATAAAATCTTTCTTCATCATATTATCTACATGTCTCCAGAAATCATATAACTCCAAGAGAACTATTTGATTGGGATCTATCAAATTTTAGGATTCTGCAAATTTCAACTACATACCTTACTACATATCACATTTTGTGGTAAATGTGATAACCTCATCTAAGAAAACATCAAGTAACTCCACTAAATACTACAGAAATTCCCCTGCTGGTATTTTATTGATAACTCATCCATATCAAATAAAAGAGTATCTACATTCTATCCTTCAATTTTATAACTTCTCTCTATACTAAACACCACTCAATTTCCCACCACATCTGATATATATATATATCCTATATAAATAATTAATTACTTCATGTATAGAATATAGAAAATCCATTCCATAAAAAACATCATATGGTAATTTTTGTATCAAGAAAAAATTCCCCACTAACTATTGTCATCCTATCACAAATCTATATCCAAAACAAAAATCTAACCATACTATTGTCCAAATAGTGTGGATAACACCAAGGACATGAATATATACTCCACCTCTAGTAACGATGTTTTGAAAACATCACGAGTGAAAAAGGAGTGTGATGATTTATAGACAAACAAGTAAAAATATTTTATAGATAATAGACTGATCATACTACAGACAACCTATGGCCCAACCAGTCCTGGAATATCCCTCGCATGCATATTCTCATTGTCAGTTCCCATACCACTCCACTAATTTCAACTACAAAAATGAATTGTTCTAGATATATAAGGATGAAGAACACTAGTAGGCTTCCCTTTGAAAAAAAATCTACCCAAAACTACTAAATAATCATTGGTGGCCCCTTCAACTGATACAACCTTAGATGAAAATGATACCACTTCATAAAAGGGTACTGACCATGAATTTTCTAATTTTATCCATGACCTATCAAAAATTTATTGTATTAGAATCCATGACCTAAAAAAATATAACATTAAAATAGAAATACAACATTTGATTCTTAGGATACTGTATCCAAAGGATGATGTTAAATAGTGTGCTAGGGTATCTAATATGTTGGTCGGAATTCTGACTTCCTAAACATCTATGTCCAAAGTATGAGGTCTGGCTCCACTAGATTCCCCATTGGACAATCTATCAAGGACCACATCCAAGATATTCCATTAAATCAATAACCTTTTTCTTATTATACACATCCAAATACATTCAATATTTTAATAGTGTGACTATGTATATGATCACTAGGTTTAGTGTTTCCTAAAATTCCACACTCATGACTCCTCATTAGGGAGGACATGAGAGAGAATTATAAGAGTTACATAAACATGATTCCATGAGGTCAGACCGTCATGCTCTCCTACTAAAGGGAGTTTAAATCATTTTTATTTACCACCTTCATCAAAGATGATACAAACCCTAGATGACCCCCACCCCCAAATAAAACAGAAAAAACATATGAATCAGCTTGACTAAAAATATATAGTTTTCACCACTAACACATAGCTCTCAACATCAGACTAACTTATAATAGAATCCAAAAAATCATTCTAATATCAAATTAGTTCGAAAAAATTTTCAACATATTACAAATATTGTTGCATATCTAGATTCAACGTAGTCCCCATATATTAATTCAAACTCATGAATAAGGAACCCTAGTACCTCAGTCATTCTTTATGCTCCTCTATTGATTATATCCTATCACGATTGACTAGATCACCATGATCAACCTAAATTTATGAAAAAGAATTATAATATTGACTAAAATAAATACACGAAATATATAGAAGAAATAATATTCTCTATAGCATGTAATGTTTTCAAGAATAATTTATTCAATTTAATATTATACATTTAAATTCTCGGCAATTCCATAATGGTTACCAAAAATCTTGATGCGTGTACAAATTCCAATGTCTCTAGCCTACAAATTGGGAAAAAATCACTTATTCATCTTGTAGGACTAGGTTCCTTGAATCATATAATGGGGTCCCTAAAATAATATTTCCAAGCTAGTCACTCTAAAATATTTGATTGACCAAGACCATTTTCACTATTTTTCTACCAAAACATGAAATCCATATAATAAATAACTCTTAAATCCACTAAATCTCTCATACAAAATCTTTTATACCAATCAATATTGACTCCCTCCCAATAAATGTTCACTACCAAGACCAGTAATATAGGATGAGAGATAATGACTCATGATTCTCACCTCCAGTAGTCCATGAGTTGGGTACTAAAACATCAGGCATAAAAATGTCACATATGAAAGGAATACACCATGATAATAATACAGATTGGGAGATAAAATAAATCAACCTCCAATATACTACATAACATAATATAGAATTATACTAATACCATCACCATGAAAGTAAAATGTTAAAAAATACTAACAAATTTGTCCAAATGAATACCCAAAAGAAAATTATTATGTAAACAACTCAAAAAAGCTCCAATTTCAAAGCCAGTGATGTCGATATCAGTCCATTAAATCCTCCTATGAATCTGAAAAAATATTATATATACATAGAGTGATAATAACAATTATACTCAGTATAATAATAACCAAGGTAACTTAATCAATGTTTGAGGTAGTATACTAATTCAATAGTAGATAAACATCAGAACAAATATGTTCTTATATTGGCCAATTAATTAATCCAAAGCTCGCCAGTGAAAACACTCCAAATACAGAATCTAATATGGTAATATATTACCAAAAGAAAATAAAACAAAGGCACATTGCAACTAATTCCCCAATTATTTACCACTCTAATGCCATGACATCAATTATCATATGATTATCTCTATAAAATTTATATATCATCATATAAAAATCCATTTCTGATGTGGTTCATGTTATATTTCTACTTATATCAACTTCTTGTAGGATCTTAAATTTGGTTCTTACAATAATAATTATCACACATCGTATCCTCATCACATCACAACATCATCCACATAACTATATCTCATATCTAGGATTGTATGTTATCATGAATGTGATGGACATCAACGTCATGCCTTTCTCCCACCACAAATGACCCACAATGCATATCAAATCCTCATCATCATTTTTTGTTCTCCAACACCACATGGTGATATCCAACATTAAATAATATTACCATTAGGTGACCCCAAAGAGTAAACCATGTAATCACTACAAGGGAATGAAGGGTATGGAAGAGGGGTATCCAGCAATCTAATTCAACACCAACCTGAATATTAGGGAAAACACCCATAATCCAAAACAGTTGGGTGGTTGTAAGTTTATTCAACTCGGTTATCATGTATAGAGATAATATAAAATATATTATAGACATATAGAAAACAATACCCAACCTATGGGATACATTAAAATACATTGTCATACTCTACATCATCTACCAAGGTAAGACGCGACATCTGTCACAACTGTTTACACCACTGTATGAATCACAACACACATCCACCACACAAAACCACATAATTTCCCCATTCAATTATGTGTTCTAGCATGTTTTGAATTAATGAATTTCTATTTAATCCCATTCGCTCAGTCATTTCATTCACATTAATATATCCCATTAATTTATAATTTTTTCCATTTTTAATTAAATAACACTCATAAATTTCATCCCATTATTATAAATAACTCCATCTTGTACTTATTTATCTTCAATACCATGTCATTTCAATTTTAGTTTTTTGTATTTCATTCTATGGATAGATAAAAAACTAGAACAAGAACACACTATAATGTCCCATCAATCAAATATCATCCACAATAAAAACATAATATATATTGAACCTCATCACCACAACCAAAACATCTCACTATAACAACCATGTTTCCTAACAAATGCAAATCATCTCACATCACATCCCATTCCAACTAACCATCACTTCGCTTCCCAACACATTCAGCACCAAAAACAATCTCCACTATCACAAAAAATCACCTAATATATTTTACATATCCCCAATAAATTCATAGAATAATTGAAACCACTTATGAGTATATTCATTATTTAAAAATACATTCTAATTCATAAAAAGATTTTTATTAATTTACATTGTTATTTATCATGGGTATTATAAAAGAATTCAAATTTCTATTCGAAACAAATTCATTGGTCATATATAAGTTATAAAACATTTATTCATTATGAGATCAAACAACTAACAGATAATGGATTTTCTAATCATATATAATATAATATAATCAAGGGTCCCAATAGTCATGATTTTAAGAAATCGTTATAAGAATATATAATTCATCACATACATAAAATTTAGTAGAAATATATGTTTATGCTCTGTCCCATTAAATTTTACATTAAAATAATTTAATTTATACTTTTAATATTTCTCATATCATCCATAAAATGGAAGAAAAAATCATAAAATCCACATGAATGTACATAAGGATGGAGATAAAGAGGATCCCATATCTCCAAAATAATTTCCAAATCCCTCCACAAGAATAGAAATAATAATGGATTTACCCATAGAAACAAATGACACTATGAATGTATCCGAAAAATCTATAACAAAACCTAAATAAATTACCATACTTCGTTACATGCACAACCTTCTCAAAAATGAACTATATGGGAAAAATAATAATGAAAATATATTAATTTACATAAAATTAAAAAAGATCAATATTCAGATTGTAAAATTAGAACCCCAAACGAATAATGTGAAATTCTCCCAAAAATAATATAGGATTCACCCATGAATTGAGATAAAATACTATAGTAACACATGCTTTCAATGGGTTTTGAAATTTATAAGAAACCTTAAATACACAAGACTATGATGAAACTAACATTACTATATAACAACAGTGCTGACATGAGATAATGTTTTTTAATAAATTAAGGTACATTGCCACATTTTTTCTGGTCAATACAACATATGAAGAATATGGAATGGTCCACACTATAGATATTATAAATTAAGAGAAGAACATGTGTTCAAGGGAAACCACTATGATGTGGAATTCAATTTGAAAGAAGAATCTTACAATACAACCCCAATTCATGTTGAAACTTCCCCTAAATCAAAAAATAAAAAAAAACACTACCATTACAAAATTCCATTGTATTGAAGCAAAAACACATCTATGATGAAAAATTTAAAACCCCCAAATCTTGACTTGTAAGGAACTATACCAAAGACAATCCCTTTTGGCACATTATAATCCATTTCAAAAATAAATCCTTCCTGAGTATAAATTTTAGATACCGCCCCACCATCCAATTTTTAAATACATAGAAACCACTCCTCAAAACCACCATCATCAAAATACACAAAAAAATGGATTTATAATTTTAAGCTATTAAAGCATGTCTATGTGATGGGAGTAGTGATGCTCTGGCTCATGTAAGAATCACAATTCTAATCTAATATAAAGAATGATTGGTGGGTTTTAGAATATGAATAATATTGTTCAATATTGCTATATATGTTTTTTCTAAAATTTATTTTTCTTCTCTAGAAAATATAGTTGATAAGGCGGGGAAACATTAAAAGAAATTGGAGGTGTTCATCGTAAACAGTGGGCTCCCCCAAAATAAAAAAATATAGAAGAAACGATTTCAGAAGTTGTTCCCAAATGTAAATATGTGTCTTGAGGTTACATTTTGATCTACTATTAAATTATAATATTGTTATTCATTTTAGAAGTGCCCGGATCAGTGTGATCACTAAGAGGGGGAGGGTGAATCAGTGATCCTTTTGACCTTTTTACTAATTGATTCTTTAACAATTAAACCTCTGTGGCTTGTTAAGGCCTCGATCAAATATTCTTGTATCTCTCAGCCTTTCCTCAAGTGATGCTATAAATTAAAGGCACATGACACAACGAATTACATGGTTCGGCTCCAAAGGCCTATGTCTTGCCATGTTGGTTAAGCACCCCAACATGGATTCTCCACTATAATATTTTACAATTACAATGGCCAAAATAGAGTCACATTGTACCTCTCCTGAGTCCTACAAGAGGTCTTTATACTACTTCCCATAGTGTCACCAGAATCCCACTGGCCTGCTTCAGCTTCCACTAAAGACTTCTCCTCCCAGAGTCTCACAGGGGGTCTTCTCATAGCTCCTCTCGTCACATGAGTGGCTCTTCTTTTTTTGAAGCTCTTCAAGAGCCTTCAATGGCCTTGTATAAGGTCTGTTGGCCTTGCCCACTTCATCTGATCACATGCGGTGATCAGGACTCCTCTTCTTTGCTTTGGATTTATATCCTTGTTCTATGGATGACCCAACCTCTGTCTTCATGAATCATGATGGGAAAATGTGTTCTTGAACTATGTATGCCCACTCAATCTTGTTGGTCCCTTTAACTACTTAAAACTAAAATAAATGATTTCTTTAACACCAGTCTGGCTTCAGTGTCTCTTTATGTCAACATTATTCACTTAGTCCATGGAATATATGAATCTTCAAGCAATGTTTGCATGGCTTCTCAATTATCTTCAAGAACCTTTGTTCTTGGACTTCTCAGCTGCACACACACTAATTTAAACTTTGTTTATGTGTGCATGTGAATGCACGAAAGAACGTGGTCCCCTTTTCTACTTGGAGTGATAAAACATTCAATGGGTGTAAACTCTTTTTTCACACACACCTTATTCTTTTCCTTCTTCTTAAAATTGTGCACACTCCACCTGTTCACACACTAAGGTAATGGCCTCTTCACTTGTTTAGCACACAAAACCTGTAGGGCCTTGGGCATGCACCCTTCACCCACACGTGTGCTCCTTTGGTACATATTCTCATTAATGCACACACGACCTTCCTTATTCATCCCGTGCACACACACAAAATCCCATGTGGGTGTGGCCTTACACTTCAGCACTGCTTCAATGGAGGGAATCCAAGGATGCTGCCAACTCCTGCCTTCAACCGTGCAGGGTGCAAGAGTGGCTTCTACCGTGTGGGTGTTACGTCACCTTCATCTGCCGCACATTTGCTTGAGTGAAATAGCCGCACAAGTGCGGAAGATCCCTCCTACAGCGCATGTGGCACGGTGTCTTCCTCCTATCGCACAAATTCATGGGCATAGAGGGCGCACAACTGCAGCCGCTTGCAACCGCACAGGTATTGTGGGCAGTGGGTGTGCAAGGCCCGGCTTCTTCTCTGTCTCACATGGGAGAACACATGGTGGACTTCTCCTTAACTTCTTTCAAGAAGGGATTGGGAAAAAGGCTCTGTAGATGCCTCGGGTGGCTCCTGGCTGTTCTGCCGCGCAGGTTCTGCACGGAGCTTTTCTTCGCATTGCTCAGAGCTTCATAGGACTTCTTGTTTTTTTTCTTAAGTGATCAGCAGCTTCCTTCAAGAAAAAGGCTCCTCCTATTATAGGTAGTTGATTCCTGAATCTTCTGCTCGTAAGTAAATCTTGATTTCCCACAAACTTCGGGATTTCACGATTATCCCAAATATTTTTTTTTTCTCTGTTCAGCATGGGTTCCTTCATGGCGCATGGTCTTCACGTCCATGCATTTTTTAACGCATACATGGAATCTTCATTTTCTATCCATGCACAAATGCACTGCCTCTCAACTCCTTTTGCTTCATCCACGTTCTAATTTCTTCATTTCGTTGCATGCATGCAACTTTTAATGCATGCATGTGTTCGCAAGGAGGAGACAAACACACTAGAGGCTACAACTTCATCAGAGGCGGCTGGGAGCACAATCTACACCCCACGGGTGCCTATGGTTTGCGGGATGCGTCGCGGGGAGTCTGTGGATTGGCGAGAGGCTGGAGACGATCCCACGACCATTGGATCCGCGTTTAATGATCGCAGACGGCTGGGATTATAATGCAGCGCCGCAGATGAGATAGACGACAGTGATCAGAAGCACGATCGGATGAGCGGCGAGGATTTCCTTTGCATTTTAAAAACTCATCCCACATTGAAATGCCCCGAGTTATATGCGTGGTTGAACAAATAGCTCCAAATGCCTTGAGGCCAGATTACTCCTCTTCCGCCTCAAATTCTTCCCCACACCAGTTCTTCTGCGGGCATGCTATAGAGCCCACTATGCTCCTTCAGGTGTTCTCTAGCGCCCACTATGCGCCTCCACGGGCGCACCCTTGGTGCCCACTCTGCACGGGCTTGACCTCCATGTGGCTCAGGATTACACATGGCCTGTCCACTATTGGGATGGCCTATGCGGTTTCCCCAAGGATGTGGTGACATAGTCCCACATGTGCCTTGGTTTGAGGCCCTAAGGCTGGCCCAATAGTAGGCATATTTTGTGCATAAGCTCCACCTTGTATACATGGTAAAATAACCAAGAAGGAACAAGTCTTCTTCATTCCATTCTCCTCTCCTTCATCTCCTCTTATTTATTAGAATTCTATACTCCACTCAACCTATATTCTTCACTTAAAAGGAATTCCCGAAGGTTCATCTTCAACCATTACTCTTGAATCAAATGTTTCTTTAGTGTTCTTTAATGATCCAATCAGATATGAGGTTGGATCATCTTCAAATCCTCAAACACTAAGAGATAGTTCAGGGTATACTTCAAACGACTTCATCCACTTAGTTTCTATGGATGGTTCATCATTTCACTTCATCCACTTAGAGGATGTGGATGGATCCCTTCTTCATTCCTCATCCACTTATTGATTGTGGATGGAACCCTTCTTTATTCCTCATCCACTTTGTGATTGTGGATGGCACTTATTTATCTCCCCATGCATTGTGAAGACAATGCATGGACTTCTAATAATGTGGTGACATTGAATCTTATTTATACAAGTTCTTTGAACTTAATATCAGCTCTACAATCATCTGATTTAGTATGGAGAATGTTTCAACCATTACCTCCTATGCCACTTAGCGATTATCCTAAGTGACATGGTTCTTAGTACCATTGTCATTCTCCAATCATCACCATCACCATAACTTCCCTTTTCATTCACATATTGACAATCCTTTTCATCCATTCAATCCTTGACACCTTATTGACAAAAAATGCAACATAGTGAACAACAATATCCCCCTTTGTATTTGTTGTCAATATCACTAGAACTTATATGAATGGGTCAATATGTGTGCCATGATTTTCTACCCCTTACTGGAAACCAAATTCGAAGGTGTGTTGTGGTTCTCTTCAAAATATTTCTTCCTCCCTTCGATTAGAATCTTCTTGAAAATCACTAAGAGAGTGATGATGTCACATGTTCACTTTAGAAAAGAGCCTTTAGTAAATAATCTCTACGTCTACTTGGGCTAACCTGGTGTAGAAAACAAGTGTGATGTAACCATGGAATTCAATGTTGTCCACAATTCACTAGACATGTGAGATCATGCATAGGCTTCAAGGGGTTGAAACTTTTAAGATATATCGATTAGTTGTTAAATACTGCACAAACTTCACCAAACTCATTAGATTGTTCAGGTGAAAAGATAATGATCCCCCTATCATCCATTTGACTTCAATAAATTACTCCCCCTTAATTGACATGTTAAATACAATTAAGAAACAAGGGATGAGAGTGTGATTTGAATACCTTAATTATTCTTAAGATGATATGAATTTCATGATATCATATTCTTCGGATTTTCTACCCCTCTAGGGGTGCACTCCATTCTGTCCATACCATTCACAATTTGAGAATGATCATCATCTTCAATTCCCTGAAATGTAAGCATATGATTATACCAGTGATTAGGGTATAAGATGGAACCTCCATGGGTCATCAGTGTGAACCACAAGGTTGAGAAGATTCTCTCAACTGAGATGTTCCACTTTCTCCATTCATCACACTTTCACATTTGATCTTCAATGATGTTTTTGCTGGTGTTTATCTCTATAGTTATTCAACTTCATTGCGTGTGACACATTTCTTTCTAAGTGCCTTCTAGGCACTAGAATCTCCTGGTGCAATCTTGATTCTCTTGAATAATTCTCTTTGAGCTGTAATGAGTGTCATGCATTTATTACTAATATGAACAACTTTATTTAACCACACACACAGAACTTCATCTTCATGTGAAATATTTTGTTTTCCTTTTCCACTAGCTTTGGCATGTCCATTTTCTTCCTTTCTCATTCTTTACAATTCTTATTTCCAGATGATTAATATGTCATTTCAAAGTGAGGAATCAGATTTGGGTGTTCCACATGGTTATTTTGATGCTTTTATGTTACCATTATTTCCATAGTAAAAGAATTTTTTCATGGTAGTCCTTCTGGATGCATCACACTTCTTGGATTTGGAATCTAAGAACTTCTCTTTCTTTTGCAAAATCTTATTGGGAGCATTATCAAAATTCTTCTGTTTGCTTCCCAATGATACTTATTCTTTATTATCTAGGTTATGTGATCTTCTCTTATTTTCAGCTTTGTATACATTTGGAGATTGGTATGTATCATTCTTGTGACCACTTTTTCATTCATCCCAGATGTTATCAAACATTCCAAATCTGTTTGCAGTAACTAGATGTTTCTGGAACTGTGGATGTTAATTCTTCTTATCTGGATTGCTTCCCCTTAGCATGGGCTTCCTTTGTGCTTTTACATTTAAAGGATTGTACCGAAAATCCATTTCACAATGCCCATACTTGTTACAACACCAACATTGACCCAAAAATCATGTCTTCTTGATTTCTTCTGATTGTTGGGTCTTTCTATTGAATTGCTGTGTTTTTTTAGGAGAGATATCTTTCTTAATCTTCTTCATCCATACTTTTTTAGAGATATTATTCCATCCTGCACTTTTTGTGGAATCACATTTAGAAGCATGAGTACAAGATGGGATGGATAGTACCTTCTTCTTATAAGATATTTCCATTTCATTATAGGATGTCCTTCATTTGGAAACTCCATTCTCAATGCACACTTGAGTGGAAAAATTTCTTCATCCAGAAGATTGGGAGGATTCAGCTTTGTGTGATTGCTGATTTTTCAATATCACATCTAGTTCTAAACATTTCATGTTGAGATAATTCTTTTCATCCTCAAAATTCATAGATTTCATTCCCAATTCTCTTTCAGTTGTTTCATCTGGTCTGCATGCACCTTCTTCATTTCTTGAAATGAATTGTCAAGCTCCATTACCCTTTTTTAATTTTGTCTTCTATTTGAGAATCTTTGACAACCATTGTAACTCAGTGCCACTTTTCTAGTGCATGAAAACCTTCTTTAAACACTATCTCAAAGAATTCATTATCACAAATGATTCTTTGTAGTTCTACAGTGACATCATCAATTCATTCACTGCAAAGGGAAATTGATTCATCTATAGCCTTCACCAGCTTTGTGAGAGTGTTAGTTATGCCAAACCTTCTTACCAATTGATCTTCCATAGAATTGGATTCTTCTTCTAGCTGTAATTTTTCTTCATGAAGATCATGGATACTTGTAGAAATAGACATTTCCACATCCCTGGGTACTATCTTCCTAAGATATTTGGGTGCATTTATAAGATAGTTGATTGTTCCATCATCATAATAGATAGAGCAGGCTTCATTAGAAGAGAGATAAAAAGATTTTTCATCTGTTGTGACTTTCATATTACCTTCAATAGAAGGTGTTTCTCTGTTAGTAGAAACATTCTTCTTCATATTCATGTCCTGTTTCTTCTTTCTATTTTTTAGAGTCGTTGCGGATATCTCCATTTGAGGGTGTTCACTCATTTCCTCAAATCTGCACATCATAAAGACTCCCTTGACCCTTTTAGAGGCAACCTCTCTCTGATACCAATTGAAGTGCCCGGATCCGTGTGATCACTAAGAGGGGGGTGAATCAATCATCATTTTAACTTTTTACTAATTGATTATTTATCAATTAGACCTTTAAGTCTTGTGAAGGCCTCGATCCACTCTTATTGTATCTCTCATCCATTCTTCGAATGATGCAGTAAATGAAATGGAACAGGAAACAAGGATTTACAAGGTTCGGCTCCAAAGGCCAACGTCTTTGCCATGTTTGATAAGCACCCCAACATAGATTCTACACTATAATATTTCACAATTACAATGGTCAGTACAAAGTCACATTGTACCTCTCCTGAGTCCCACAGGAGGGTATTTATACTGCTTCCCACAGTGTTACCAGAGTCCCACTGGCCTGCTTCAGCTTCCACTAAAGACATCTCCTCCCGGAGCCTCACTGGGGGTCTTCTTTTGGCTCCTCGAGTCACACGAGTAGCTCTTCTTCATTTGAAGCTCTTCAAGAGTCTTAAACAGCCTTGGATAAGGTCTGTTGGCCTTGCTCACTTCTTTTGATCTCTTTTGGTGATCAGGACTTCTCTTATTTGCTCGGGCATTATCTCATTCTTCTATGGATGACTCGACCTTTGTCTTCAAGAATCTTGATGGGAAAATGTGTTCTTGCACTGAGTACACCCACTCAATCTAATTGGTCTCATTAACTACTAAAAAATCAAATAAATGATTTTTTTAACTTCAGTCTGGATTCAGTCTCTCTTTAAGTTAACTTTATACACTTAGTCTATGGCATCTCAGAATCTTCCTGTAATGTTTGCATGGCTTCTCCATTATCTTCAAGAACCTTTGTTCCAGGACTTCTCAACTGCACACACACTGATATAAACTTTGTTTATGTGTGCATGTGCATGAATGAAAGAATGCAATCCCCTTTTCTTCATGGTGTGATAAAACCCTAAAAGGGTGTAAACTCTTTTTGCACACACAACGTCTTATTTTCCTTCTTCTTCAAAGTGTGCACACTCCACTAGTGTGCACACTAAGGTAATGGCCTCTTCACTTGTTTAGCACACACAACCCGTAGGACCTTGGGCATGAACTCTTCAACCACACGTGTGATCCTTTGGTCCACCTTTTCTTTTATGCACACACGACCATCCTTCTTCAACCCATGCACACACACATAATCACAATTGGGTGTGGCCTTCCACTTTAGCACCACTTCAAAGGAGGGCACACAAGGATGTGGCCAACTCCTGCCTTCTACCGCGCAGGGTGCGGGAGTGGATTCTACCATGTGGGTGGTGTGGAACCTTCTTCTGCCTCAAAGGTGCATGAGTGAAATAGCCTCGAAAGTGTGGTAACTCCCTCCTACCGTGCAGGTGGCACTATGGCTTCCTGCTGTCGTGCGAGTTCACGGGAACCGAGGGCGCGCAAGTGCGGCCACTTGCAACCACACAAGTGTTGCGGGCAGCGGGCGCACAAGGCCCAACATCTTCCCTATCGCGCAGTTGAGAACATATGGTGGCCTCCTCCTTAAATTCATTCATGCAGGTGTTTCTCAAAAGGCTCTGTCAAAGCCTCAGGTGGCTCTGGGCTGTTCTGCCACGCAGGTTGTGCGCGGAGCTTTTCTTCACGTTGCACAGAGCTTCGGAGGACTTCTGTTTTTTCTCAAGTGATCAGCAGCTTCCTTCAAGGAATCAGATCCTCCTCTTATAGGCAGAGGATGCCTGAATCTTCCACTCATTAGTAAATAATGATTTCCCGCAAACATCTAGATTTCAATATTTTCTCAGATCTTGTTTTTCATCTCAGTTCAGCGCGGGTTCCTTCATGGTGCATGGTCTTCATGTGCATGAATTTTTTAACGCATGCATGGCTTCTTCCTATTCTATCCATGCACGAATACACTGCCTCACAACTCTTTTTTGCTTCATCCTCATTAGAATTTCTTCATTTCATTGCAAGCATGCATATTTTAATGCATGCATGTGTTCGTGAGGAGGAGACGAACACACTGGAGGCTACATCTTCATCAAAGGTAGTCGGGAGCTCCATCTACATCGCTCTGATGCCTCTAGTTCACAGGAGGTGTCATGGGGAGTCCTTGGCTCAGTGAGAGTTAAGAGATGATGTCACAGCTGTTGGATCCGCGTTTAATGGTCACGAACGTATGGGATTATAACGCAGCGCCACAGATGACACGGAGGGCAGCGATCTGACGTGCGATCGGATGAGGGGTCATGATTTCCTCCGCATTTTAAAAAATCGTCCCACATCGAAATGCACCATGTTTTTCGTGAAGTTTAACAAACAGATCCCATCTCCTTGAGGCCAGATTACTCCCCCCCCCCGCTCCATTGTCGCCGCGCACCAGTTCTTCTACGGGAGCGCTCTAGCGCCCACTATGCTCCTCTGGGCGCACTCTAGCACCTACTATGCACGTCCACAGGTGCACCCTTGGCTCCCACTCTGTGCGGGCTTGACCTTTGCGTGGCTCTGGATTACACACGGCCCGACCACTATTGGGCTGGCCTATGCGGTTTCCCCATGGGCATGGTGACCTAGTCCCACATGTTCCTTGTGTTGAGGCCCTAAGGTGGGCCCAATACTAGGAATATTTTTTTCATAAGCTCCACCTTGTATACTTGGTTAAATAACCATGTAGGATCAAGTCTTCTCAATTCCATTCTCCTCTCCTTCACCACCTCTTCATAATTAATATTTTATACTCCACTCACCCAGTTTTCTTTACTTAAAAGGGAATTCCCGAAGTATCTTATTCAACCATTACTCTTGAATCAAATGTTTCTTCAGTTTTCTATAATGATGTAATCAGAGATGAGGTTGGATCATCATCAAATCCTCATGCACTAAGAGATAGTTCATTGTATTCATCAAACCACTTTATCCACATAGTAGTTGTGGATGGTCCATCTTTTCACTTCATCCACTTAGAGGTTGTGGATGGATCCCTTCTTCATTCCTCATCCACTTAGTGATTGTGGATGTAACCCTTCTTCATTCCTCATCCACATAGTGATTGTGCATGGAACTTGTTTATCTCCTCATGCATTGTGATGAAAATTCATGGAGTTCTAAAAATGTGGTGACAATGTATCTTATTGATACAAGTTCTTTAAAGTTATGATCATCTCTACAATCGTCTGATTTAGTATGGAGAATGTTTCAACCATTACCTCCTATGCCACTTAGTGATTCTCCTATGTGACATGCTTTTTAGTACCATGGGCATTCTCCAATCATCATCATCACCATCACTTACTTTGTCATTCACATATTGACACTCCTTGTCATCCATTCAATCCTTGACACCTTATTAACAGCATATGCAACACAATGCACAACAATTTGGTATAAAATAATTTAATAATGTTCACCATTAGAGTATTACTATGTATAAAACACATAATTTTTCATTATTGTTTATTGTCATTGTTGAATTATAATTTATTTTTCAATAAAAAAATGTTCTATTTTAGAGTGTGAATGATTTGGTGTGTATATGGGGTTACATTGTATTCACAGTCATTATACACCATTATCATGGTCTCCTCTAATTTCCTTATATTTTGGCCACTATATCATGTTCAAATTTCCGGTCGGTGCCTCTAGATTTATAGTTTTCAGCTAGAATAGTTTTATTAGATATTGTTGATCTACAAGGATTAGAGTAAAAGCATCAATCACAATAGTAAAATTAATTTATTTATGAATTATCATTAATTTAATGTTCTTTATTTTAACAGGAATAAAATTGGAAGTAAGAATGTTCTAGATTGAAAAATTATATTATAAGGACTTTAGATTCCAGTGAATATATATATAGGGTTGTATTTTCTAGAATAACTAATATGTTCATTTATAATAGGTCACATAGAAAGAAATGGATAATGTGGAATGGTAAATGCTTGATTATAAAGCACTTTCAGGGCCATAGATGTTTTTGAAAATGAATGATTCCTACAAAATTTAGGAGGTGAAGACCATTAGAGAATTGTTGATATCCATATTCAATATATATGGGAATCCAACCATAATTATATATGTATTCTGGATTTGCAGGTTATTATTTATATTAATATTGGATAGATGGTTGGTGTAAGAAAATTTCAATGACACTAACATGATTCAATGTCAACTAGATTAAGTATAAATAAATTTTAATGATCGATTGTGGGATTTTTCAATCGTATCATTACTCCCATAATCAAGGAATACATTTGTTTCAATTAACAGTAATTAGTATTATATTATTTCTCTAATTCGATTACAATTAAATTATAAATTATGATATTTTGTGGTGGGAATTCTATGCACATGATGGGATATCATTTAATTTGGAAGGTAGAGTATGTTCTGGTCAATTGAAATATTGTTAGAAAGAATAATAAAATAGTAAAAAAGAATGTATATTTTCAAAAACATAACCTATATATTTTCACTATATGAAGAAGTTTCATATGAAGAATAATTATTGGAATCATATTTTTAATTGAGAAAAGGGGATTTTAAGTTGATCAAAACATGGAAATCCATATTTGGTGCTTAAAATACATAATTTATTAAATCAAATTAGTTAAAAGAACTCTAATTATAGGATGTTCAATGTCATTAGAAACTAGTTATATATACATATTATCTATCAATACAATTTAAATTGCATCCAATAAACTATCCAAACATTTATATCTCTTAAAAATACCATTTCCATCAATTCATGTGAGATAATCAATCAAAAAAATGGTGTGATTTCAAGAACTCAATAAGAGATAAACATTAACAATCTGACATAGTTTACAACCCATTGAGGAACATTATCATGTGAGAAATGGAATAATTAATTGAATAAGCTCATGAAATTTTGACCTGTAAAAATGACACATGAGATCATAATGATAAATAAATGAATAAAAATTGTGTGAGATGTTTTGATAGTCAATAATTATAATTCGTAATCAATCATATAAACATCTCAGAAGAGACAATATCTCATAACATTGACGTAATAATTAAAAACATTGAAATGTGTGATAAATATAATGAATGTCATAATAATAACAAGTCAACCATGATTTATAATACATTATGTAGTTGTAGATGCAGTTAACTATTCTAGGCCCATGTATAACGTTATGGATGTGGTATAATCCACTTGAAACAAACATATCATTTTGGATTGGGATAAAATCCCATATCCCATGCATAACATTATGGATGGGGCTTATTTTACTGAGCCAACACATAAATTTATGGACAAGTCATACATCACATTTCAAATGAATAACATTGTGAATGATGTATATTTCATATGGCCCATGAATAAAAATATAGATGAGTACTACATCACCTAGTAATTTAAGATCATTATAGATAATGGCTACTTTTAATTATCTATGAATAGTTATATGCTGGGATATTAATAATTACTAAATTGATTAAGGGGATTTTAATTTCACTCATTCCTTCAAACAAAATAAATATTTTATTTTTGTTCCACATGGAAATTTTAAAAATAATAAAAGAAAAAAAATATAACATGAAAACCCATGGAAACTAAATGGGAGAAAATTGAATAATATTGTTATTATATTAAATAGCAATAAATAAATATAATAAAGTATAAAGAATTGAAAAAACATTGAATAACATTCATGCGGTATTGTCAATAATATCAATTTTCTACTGAATGTGTGGGTATCTATGCTAATAGAAATCAAGTAAATTAAATAATTATATGTTATTTATGGGGGAAACACACAAAAATAAGGTTATCTTTTACATAGTTGAATATAATGTAATTAAAAAGATTTTATGGATCATTTACCCTATAGAATGTTCATATCCTTCAATTTAAACATATATATGAACTTGGATAATGAATTATATGATATTTTGAAAATAGTATCCATTTATAAAGAAGTTATCATTCAAGGAAATACATCATAAAATAATTATAATCATTGAAACAACCAAGAGGATTCTAGTTAATCAAAAATATTCAATGGATGATAATAAATTGAATAGGTTTTAATAAAATAATTAGTTTTCAGAAAAATTTGAAATAAAAGAAACAACATCATTAAAGAAGAACATAAATATATGAATATTTAAATTTAAATAAAATGAATTATGACTAAAATATTTAATTCAAATAAATTCTTCTAAAATAATATTGATAATTATTGACACAATAATGTAAGGGATGTATTTAAATGAGTTTTTATAATTATTATTGGTTTTCCGTAAAAATATAAAAATGGGTAACCGTGGAAAACAATATTAAAAAGGTGAAAAACATAATATTTAAAATTTATTTTAAAAATAAAATTACCTTTGAATTTATAATTTAAATAAATATATTGAAATATATAAATAACTGGGGAGGAAATTAGTGAATAGAGAAGTATCCCAAATAATCATCGTAGGTATTGACATTACGAAAAATAAAAATGGAAGTATAAAAGAATTAATAAAGCCCAAAAAATAAGTACAAGTAAGGTTATATATCACAAATAAGCATAAAAATCAAAATATATATATATATATTTATAAATATAATATATCTTTAATAATAAGAAAGGATGGAAAATGAACCCTTAAAATCAATGTAGTGTGTGAAGAATAAATCAATATGTGTATAGAAGAGAACAACCAATCATTATAATTGAATGATAAATAGTAATTTATTAAGTTCACAATCTTCTCTTCTAGCCATAAATGATATAATATGAAAAATAAAAAAATACTCAATTAGAAAAAACATTCCTCGAGTATGTGTTGAATTTTTATTTCCACAATTATTTCGAATAATTTAGTTTTATTAATTTATTAGATGATTTGGAATCTTTTTAGTGTTTATTTATTTATTATAATTCGTTTGAATTCAAATATTATCATGTTTCATTCATTTGATAAATTGGAATTGGACACATCGGTCTTTTTGAGATTGTTCAGTTCATGATTATGAAAATAGCTAGGATATAATTGTAATAGTCAGAGGTTATTCTTTCCCGATCCTATAAGATTCCTATCTGTCATGTTATTATATAAATATTATTCCAAAATAAATATGTATTAATAGGGTGTGAAATAGAATCAAATCAGATAATATTCCTCTAAAATATTTTTTTTAAATCTAAAATTTTCAATGTTTGCTTACGTTTAATTGCATTGATTATTTTGATATTTTTAAATCTCAAAATCATAAATTTTAAATTATTTTAATATTAATGTTATATTAAACCATGAAATTAGTTTTTAATCATATATATATATATATATAATATTTATGTTTATAAAAACATCATTATTCACTTGTGTAATGTAAACCAACATGGAGAGTAATATTTTTCCAAAGAGATTAAAATAATTGGAAAAAAATAAATAAATATGTTTTATAAAAATAGAATCATATTATTTAGTTAATATTTTAGGTTTAATTTTAAATTTTATTTATTCTAGTGAAAATATTAAGATTATAAACGGTCTGAAAAGACATTGTTTAAAACACATATTTAAATTTATTAATTACTTTTTAAAAAGTGATTAGTAATATGTAATTGGTATTCAAACATAATTTATAGATCAAAATAATTTTAATTCTATGAGTGTAGTATAATGGAAAAAATAATTATAGCCCCATAATAGGATTATTAAAAATAATCACAAATTATAAAATAGAAAGAGGGATTGAAATGATAAAGTTTCCTTTGAATTTGTTCATTTTAATTGAGATTAAATGTAACACCCCAAGCTTCCACGATACGCTTATCTTTGAATAATACAATAGACTATTTTGTTGGCAGCTTCATTTCTAGCACACAACGACCAAGTAAAATAGCCATTGAAAAATTCAGTTATGAATATTAATAGACAATTTTTGAAACATTATAAATTTTATTTTTCAAAGTAGGCTTCATTTTTGGATTTGTAATATCAAAATTAAGATAGAGTGAAATATTTTTCCAAAAGCATTCAATTTTTGATGAATTGTTAAAAATACTAAATTATTGTTTGAAACCGACTATTTATTTAAATAATTTTTTTTATTTTAATTTATTTTAATGTTAAATATATATATATATATAATACCTATATTAGTCCAATTTAATTCATTGGAGTCACTTTATAACAATATTAGATATTTAAAATTTTATTTAACTTTTTCATGTCTTTTACCCACATTTTAGTATGATTATCAAATATCTATAAAACATAATTTTATCAATTCTGTGAATTTAATTTCCTAAATTTGACAGTCACAGTTGTTATTTGTATGTAATATTTGGTTCAATATGATGAAAATAATTATATATGAATAGTAAATTTTTAATTTTATTTACCCTGGTAAAAGTATATATGGTAATTATAGGTATGAATTTGTTTATAATTACCCTAACACGTGTCATAATTCTATTAGATAAATTTTTTTTAGCCAAAATCAACCTTCATACAAAAATATGATTCTTTTTGATCCACTAGAATTAGATTAGGACATATATAATAATTTAAATTGAAAAATAGTTAAAAGTGTTAAATTCATATATTATTCACTAATATATTTTTAATATAGTTTTATACATAAGATAAACACAATTATTAATATTCATTAGAAAAATAAAATTATTTCCTTGATCATGGATTTTTTTATAAGTTTTAGACATTACATAATTATATTTATTTGTGACAGAATGATGATGCATTATTTACCTTATTTATGATAGAATAAAATAATAGATATTATAAATATTAAAATAAATGAAAATTGATTTAGTTGACTCTATAGGATAATTTTCTATTTTAATATCACATTTTAGGGTTGATTAAATTTAATTTTATCTATGTAATCATATTTTTATGAATTTCACAAAAACCAAACATTAAATAAAGTCTAAATTGACTTTTATGAGTTTTTAAAACAGATACTATTTTAGTAAATTATTTAATAGTCATAAAAATCTTTAGATTAGTTAAATGACTTATATAATGATATGCATGTCATTAATTATAAACTGAAGGTTCTCTTGTCAGTTTTTAGTATGTTTATAAACAATATAGTGTAAGAAGAAAAGAAGACATCTTGAAAGTTAAACCATTCAGCTAACTGTTAAAGCTAATGATCTGGTTAATATGTTGACCAAAACATGTCTAATCCTAATGGATGAGATTATATCGACCCATAGACACCATATCATATAAATAAATCAATTTTGAGCTATTATAAACAAGAAATTAATTTTATAATACATTAATGTTTTAATATATTTCTAAGGTACCTGTTACCTCTCTTATAAAAGGGTATGTCCCTTTCTCATAACTTCAAACCTCCAATTCCATTTGGGTAGGCAAAACCATTCTCATATATCCTCCCAACTACCCCAAATTCAGCATATAGGACTTATATTGATCATAATTCCATCATATGGAGCCCTTTTGATCAAATCAAAAAAAGGACCCTAAGAATAGGTAATTATTTTATCCCCTCTTTCAAAGTTATTTTATTCTACTACTTCATTGTTCTCTGATTTTTCCATACTAAATAAATATATCCAATACCATCTGCATACCTAGATTTTATTATAAATATTTTTCAATCATATTCAATATTATATCAGTCATATGAGTGAAAAAGACACCGTACATGTGTGTGTTTGAATTACCATCTCCACATCGTGGTGTAGTCTTTTGTTCAGCACATTATTATTTGGATGGGTATATTAGTCAGTATAATTGATTTAAATAATAAATATTACTTGTTAATAATTCATTATATATAATATACCACCCAATTTTAATCAGTTTCACCATTAGTAGAATGATATTGTCACTAATGCGTACATACGACTTACCGTTTCCACGACGTGATCAGATTTCATTCCCCATCATAACCATTCAAGAATAATATTTATTTGAAGATGAAAAATAATTTTTAATAAATTTATATAATTTTTTATATGTATAAAATACATCTCATCCATGAAAAGCCTGACCAACATAACAAAACATAAAATGGAAAACAAATCTGTTAACACCCGAACCAATAATACAACTAAAATATTATTAACATGAAATATAAAAAGATCATATATGACATCATATTTATTTATTTTGTTTATATATAAACTAAGAACAAATTTTTTACCATTATACATGACATTTTCATTCCCTCGACTACGGGGTGGTACAAGGTAAGAGAAAATTTTACAATCTCTTTATTATTTGAGGTTATTTATACATAAGAATCTACATGGACTTATTTATCATCATCATCTGTGTTTTGAAAAATGAATTTAGAAACAATTTCTCTATTTCCTATATTATGGGTTAAATTAATTTATAAACTTGTTTTAATTTTTATAAATTTTTCTGAATGGAATCATTCTTTCATTTCCCATACAATGTACTTTATGACCTTTCAAAAAATATAACAAAAAATGATTTTTTAACTTATAAGATGGGTGTGGATATTTTTTTTCAATTATAAAACCTTCTGAAAATACCTTATAATCGTATAAGAATTGTTTACAAGTAATTTTTTTTTTTATTATTATGCGACATTTAAATGATTTCAAGGTTAAAAGGGATATTTATCTCTAATAGTTATCGGATTGATTTCATATATCTAAACATCTATTGTTGGATTCTATGTTTAAATTATGTTGATTTATTTTGAAACAATATTAAATATTATATTGATTGTTTTATGACATGTTTGACTATGGATTTTATATTTTCATTTCATTTTGGGATTCTTGTTAAATTATTAACATTTCATATGCTTGTTTAATATAAATGTAAATGTTAGATCTCACCCTTTTTATATGAGGAATGCGTTTGACATATTTAGTGATGTGTGGGGACATATATTTTCCCATGATGCACTGATATTTCTCATGATTCTAGCGTGTGTATATCCACAAGGCCTTGACAAATTTTATTTAGTCTTGGTATGATGCCTGTTCTAGGTGGTTACGATGTTTGTCATTATGTATTCTGTCATTTTAAAATTGGATATTGATATTACATGAAATTATTTGTCTAGTTTATTATCCATATGAATAATAAAATGGAATTATTTAATTTATATTTTCTATATTATGCTGAATGTTATTTTAAAAATAAATTTTTTTAGTCTTATACATTTCCTTAAATGTTTACGATTATTGATGATAGTTTCTACTATATTGTTATCATTACTGAGAATATGATCTCACCTGTTTCTTTTGTTTTATTATTCCCAAGATGTGATGAATTATATTATGACTGACCAGTAGGGATTGGATAAGGGATAAGAGTGCGTACAAAGGAGACACAATGTTTTTTTACAATAAAGTGTAAATCTAATGTATGTATCTAGTACTTCCAAGGCTACTAAACAGAGCGGTCTTTTGGGAAATTATATCTTCTAATTATTCCAATGTTATATAATAATTCAATTAATCCGGGTAATTGGGGATTGGGGGATATAGTTGGTATCCGAGGATGTTTAGTACAAACCTTGGAACATATATTTAGAAACACTCTGATAAGAGAACATTATCTGAAGATAGAATTTGAGGATTATTATAGTAGAACAACTAAAATTTTGGGTAATGTATATATTTTTTGGGTTATCAACAAAATAAATACCTATCTAGAAACTACATGTGGACGTGGTTCTGGAACATATGAACGTAGAAGTTAAAACCTTGACAAGGAGTTTCGGGCTTAACCCGTGGTATACTAGTACATGACAACGAGCCTTATTACACTCATGGTTTGACACTCTTGGGGGATATTCTTAGGATAATAAATATTTTCATCACATACCATTGTGATGGATTTATGAGTTAATGATTCCCTAAGGATATCATTTTTTTATGATTCTGGAGAATATGAATAAATTGTACAATTTATGTTATGTATTTTACAAATTTGAAATTATGCATTGTGATTCATTAAAAAATATAGTGTGTGCCATTGTTTAGAAATGGTACCTAGTTGAAGGAATATAAACTGAATCAATTCATGTAATAAATATAATTATTTAACTCCTATTAAATATAATTATAGTGCTTCTAGTGATGAAACTGGTGCTGAACAACTTATAACCATCCTGGTACAACTCGCTGAGGTAATGAATAATAGACTAACCCATATGGAGCACCCAGATCCACAACATAGAGGATCATTGTTATAATTCTTCATGAGGAAACAAACCCCAACATTCCTTGGGACTAAAAATCCATTTGTATCTATGAAATGTATATCTTTCATAGAAAAAAACATTTGTTTCTTTGGGGAATAGAGAATGTGAAAATGTCGTCATAGCCATTTATCGCCTCTCGAAAAACAAAGATCAATGGTTCTAATTAATTCCAAACACAATGTAAGATAAATAATTTTAAAATATGGAATAGATGGATTTTAATGATATTTTAATAGAAAAATAGTTTCCTTGTAAACATTAAGAGAATAGAGCATGCAATTTTTGGTTTTTTTGGAAATGGAGGATGAGAATGTCACAAATTATGAGTATGACATTACATGGAAAACAAGGAATTATACATATTATATATGTCACCTAAAGAGTAAGATCAATTTTTTTAATTATGGGTAAAACCCATTTCACCCTGAAGTAGTGGTGTCAAAATCATTCTCATCATACAATTTTATAGACTAATGTCCTATCATGAAAGAAAATAAATTCACTATATTATGACTATAGTTTTAATCAAGGTAAGGAGTGATCTTCTGAACACTATAGAAATGGAAATAAGGGGAAAAATGAAAAGGTGAATTAGATTCCTGTAGAAATTATGGGAATAATCACACTGGTACATTCCTAAATGAGATGGGATTTTGTTACATGTGGGAAAAAGTCCATCAAACTCATGATTTCTTGTAGAAGATAGAGGCTATCAATGTTCAATTCTATAAATGTAATGAATTGCGGAATTATTCAAATGAATTTCCTAAGTATCAAGTAAAATTATCTTAGAAAAGGACAAGGGAGAAAGGCCAAGCTTATGAGATCACTACTACTATGGAAGAAGTTCTGAATAATGTAGTAACATGTACATTAATTGTTTCCATAAAATTATCCAGTTATTTATTTGATTATGTATAATCAAATTCTTTCATTTCATCCCAGTTGTCAATTAATATCAGATATTTCTAATTTAACTTTTCAATGGTATTTTCATTCAAAACTAATACGGGAAGTATCATTAAATTAATGTTTTATCAATAAATTACCATTATGGCATATAAAGGTGCTTTATCTAATGATGTCACTGTTAAAACCATGATTGAATTTGATATAAATCACAATATGGATTGGATTTCGGATCAAGATTCCATTTTTTAAGAATAAAAAGGTCACAGATTTTGATGATGATATGGAATCCGTTCTCTCTAGATTAGAAACATCACCATCTGATTCTCATCATGATCCACCACTAGTAGCTGTTCTAAATTGAATTATTTGGGAGAATGGGAGTGAAATGACAATGGGTGATATATGGAATGTTTAAATAGTTGATGTACCTATTGTGAACTAATATGTTTATGTGGTTCTAGTGGATTTAGCTAGACATCCTCTAGAATGAGAAATTGAGCTTTCCATTGAATTAATTCCTAGTTCAAGGTCCATATCAAATACCCCTAATATAATGGACATTATAGAATTACTGTAACTAAAGAAAAAATGAGGAATTTAATAATAAATGATTCCTTCTCCCTAGTTCTTATTCCAGGGGAGCCCATGTTCTTTTTTTTATGAAGAAAGATGGATCTATGAGGTTCTTCATTGACTACAAATATATCTATGATATAAAAATAATGAAAAACTATCCCCTACCACTCATTAATGATTCAATTTATCAACATGATTGAGTTAAAAAATTTTCAAAGATTGAAATTTGATATGAATATCAATAGTTGTGCATGAAGAAATAATACATTCCAAAGACATCATTTCAAAATACGTATGGGCATTACATGTTTAAAGTAATTCCTTTGGGACTAAATAATGTACCATCTATTTTAATGGATCTATTGAATAGATTTTGAAAAGAATATCATGTTTAATTTATAGAGGTATTTAATGATGATATCTTTCTATATTCCAAATTCTATGAAGATCATGAAAATCACTTGTGCACTATTTGGAAAACTATTAGAAGAAATGAATTGTATGGGATGTTTAGAATGTGTGAATTCAGGCATCAAGGAATTTATTTTTATGGCTATATTGTTTCTATGGAAGGAATCTTTATTTATCCTTAAAAGAAAAGGGAAATCCAAGAATTTCCAACACCAACTAGTATAACCGAGGTATGTAGTTTATTGTCTTATCATGTTACTATTGCCATTTTGTCCATAATTTTTCCCAAATGGCTAACATATTAACCATTCCCACACATAATAGATTTATTTTTTGGAAAAAAAATTGCGTGGATAATGTTTTGAATAATTGATGAAAATATTAGTCAATGCTCCTTTATTTAATATTCCATCATTGAATGAGGGGTTTGTTATTTATAATGATGCATCAAATAAACGATTTGGTTTTCACCTTTTATAGACTGATAAAGTTATTTCTTATGCATCAAAATTTCAAAACCATCATGAAAAAAGCTATCACTCTCATGATCTTGAGTTTTTAGCAATAATAATTGCTCTGAATATATAGATACACTGTCAATTTTTTGATAACATGTGTGAAATATACTGATCATAAGAGTTTAATGTTTATTTTCTCACAAAAAAAACACAACATGAGGAAATGGTAATGGTTCAAACTACTAAAGGATAATGATATCACTATACACTACCTACTGAATATGAAAAATAAGGTTTCATGTTCTTGGAAATGAAAGGATCATGGAGTTATGAACAAGATGAGTTTTGAAAGGGATCCAATTTCCATGCATCTAGTAAATATGGATATGAGAATAATCATGGATGGTGAAGCATTAATACTTCTTTATATAAGATCCAATACATCATTAATAGAAACTATAAATTGATTTCAGATTGATGATGAGGAGTTTCATAATAAAAATAATGTTCAGAATGATGGGAGATTGATAAAATTCATATATAAATATGGAATTTTAAATTTTGGAGGAGGATGTGTGTTCTCGACATTCCAGATCTAATAAGGTAATTGATTGATGATTCTCATACCTCAAATTTCTATATACACCCTAGGATAAGTAAGATTTATAGGGATTTTAGTGAACATATTTTTTGGGACAACATGAAGAGGTAGATTGCGGATTATGTGTCAAGATGTATGGTTTGAAAATAGGTGATTTCAGGAAGACAACATCCTAGAGGATCCATGCAACAACATCTTATACAAGAGTGAAAATGGGATGATATTATGAAGTATTTTTTTAGGGGGATACAAAATACTCCTATAAGGAATGATGCTATATGGGCCATTGTTGATTGTATTACTATGTTAGAAAATTTTCATACTATAGGAGAATATTTACATCTTTATTGTTTAGCAAGCATATAAAATAAAGAATTTTACGGACATCATGACGTAACCCTATCAATTGTTTCTGATCGTGATCCCCATTTTACATCAAGATTCTAGAAATGTATGCATAATTCCTTGGATACTGAACATTGTTTGAGCACTTCCTACCACCCTCAAATAGATTTACAATCAGAATGGTATATTCAAACCTTTGAAGAAATATTGAGATCCTGATTAGATAACATTCATGGTATGTGGGAGCGGTATTTACCTATTGTAGAATTTTTATAAAAAAATAGCTTCCATTCATGTTTTTATATGGAACCATATATAGTGTTATGTCAAAAGAGACGTTGCACACCATTTGTTGGGATGCTGTTGGTGAAAGGAAACTTTTTGTCCATGAATTTGTTGAATAATCAATGGAATAGGTGAAGACTATCCATACCCACATCAAAGTAGCTCAAAATAGGAAAAAGAGAAATGTTCATAATAGAAGGTGGGATTTATAATTTCAAGTTGCAGAACACGTTTTCCTAAAGCTAAATCTATTGAAGGGTGTTGCAAGATTCAGAAAAAAGGGCATATTATTTCCCCGGTTCATCAGACCATTCAAAATTTTAGGATGAATTGGAGTTGTATCTTATCATTTGGAAATGCCACAATGTTTTCCAAAGTTCATGATGTGTTCCACATATCAGTATTGAAAAAATACATGCCATACCCAATGCATGTACTCACTTATAAAGAAATATAACAAGAACAAGATTTGTCTTATTTTGAATATCCCATCAAGATTCATCATACCATATAACAAGTGTTCAGAAACCAAATGACTCGTTTAATAAGGGTTCTATGGAGAAACCATAAAATGGAAGAGGCAATGTGAAAACATGAGGAACTTATGGTATAGAACCACCCAAATATTTTAATGAAGTAATATTCTAGAAATATTGAGGTAAATATTATTAGATGGAAAGAATGATGTAACACCCCAATCATCCAATTTATGCTTCCCATTGAATAATATAATAGAATGATTTGTACATGGCTTCTAGTTATAGCTCACCCTGAAAATCCAAACTAGACGTTTAAAAAGCAGTTATAAATCATAATACCCAAATTTTGAAAATTTATAAATTTTATTATTTATAATGGACATCATTTTTGGATTAAGAATATCAACATTATATTTAGCTGATTTTTTGGTATTTTCCAAAAAAATCAATTTTTTATGAATAGTGAAAAACAAAGCGTTATTATTTAAAAATAAATTTTTATTTAAATAATTTTTTTAATTAAAATTAAATTTAATGTCAAAATAGATAAATAATAGCTATATTAGTCTAATTTAATTCATTGGTGTCATTATATAATATGATTAGATATATAATATTTTTTTGAACATTTTAACGTCTTTTTCCCAACTTCTATGCAGATTTTCAAATTTTGATAAAAATAATTTTACCACATTTGTTAATTGAAATTCAAAAATCTGATAGACATGGTTATCATCGGTAAGTCAATTTTTTTTCAACAGGATGAAAATAATTGTTGATTAATAGTAAATTCTGATTTTACTAACCACGATTAAAAGTATATAAGAAAATTAATGGTAAAAATGTTATTATAATTATGGCATCCAACCTTTTATTAAAAAATTTTTAATTACATTTTACAAATAGATGATATTGAAAGTCTAATGTCTTGGAAATTAGAAATATAAACCATGAAAACCTACAATATTTTTCAAAAAAACTTTTAGGGCTTCATAAACTGTTCATCTTAAGTACAATTACTGCATCTCATAATCTGGAGACATATATCAAAGGAAAGGGTGAGCAGAATGCCTAGTAATGAAAGCAAGGGAATAAATTTTCATGTGAAATCAATAAAAACTAGATAAAAATATGAAGACATGAGAAATATATGTAGATTAAAATCATAATAAAAATAATATGAATCATAAAATTATTATGAAAATACAACATTTAATTTTGATATTCATGAACATATCACCAAGGTTTATCCCCAAGGTTTCATAAAAACATTCAAGGTTATACACCAAGGTATTAGGAAACTTGTCATCTCCTGAGATGAAATTCATTACCCAAGGCCTTAGAGAGCTATAAGAGATAACCCTTAAAATTTATTTACATTCATCTGATCCACCTATATCATAATAAAAAATTTCATAAATAACCAATATAAAATAAATGAAATGGGATTCATTTCAAAATCGGGACATTTTAAAAGTTCTTAAAAACGTGAACATTTTGTCCTTTATAACCCATGGAAAGGGAGTGAGGGTCATATGTACGTCAATTATAGAATCAAATAGATCAATATAATGTATTGATTAATAACCCTACATATGAAAGTATAATTTTTTTATTCATATAAATAATTTAAGATAATTACTTTAGAAAAAGAGAGACATTTTGAGAAGAAAATTCTGTAGCATAACGACTATAAAACATTGTTTTAGAAACATTTAATAGAGTGGGGACAAGAGTCACCCAATCCTAAATTACTCTTTATAATTTATAAGTAGATAATAATGAAATATTATCATGGTATAGATATTTTAAGGAAAAATAATATGAAAATGAAACTCAAAGGAAAAGATAATATGCGATTTCTTTTACGAAAATTCCGCAGCCTAACAGCATCACCTAAAAATTCAGAAAATAATTTGATGAGAGAGGAAAGGGTTTCTCATAAATTGTAAATGAAGTTGAATTTATTAATGATATAGAATAATATACACCAATATAATGAAATGTAAACTAGAAGTCATAACATAAATGATGTCATGACTAAAAATATGAGGTTGAAAGGTTCCATGACCTTGAAATCTGACTTCAAAAGCATTACTGTTGGGACCTTGAAGGCTAGAGGGAACCTAGAGAGGACTCTATGGGAGGTAAAAATACCAGATAATTTCTAAGGGGTATTTTTTAATCATATTAATGAGTGAATTTCTTGGTATTTATTGGGAAAGAGAGGGAATATTAAATTAATTTCCAAGGGACACCTCATTAGTTGTATTTGCAAAACCATGGAATTTCACATGGTATTTGAAAAGGGTATTTCCTACATGGTATACCTCATAAAATGTATTAATATTCACAATTCTACTATAATGATTACATTATTCATACATCATAATTATATCATTAATGATGTCATTAAACACCTGAAACTCAGAACTGTATTTTTACAATTCACATAGAATTCAACTTTTTTAGAAAAACCCAAAAAATTATCTTTACCTAATATCAATGATCTGAATTCAAATACGAACTCTATTTTATGAAAATAATATTATAAATATTTTTAATTTATTTTATATATAAAATAATTATTTATTCAGAAAAACACCACTAAAAATTTAAATTGTATTGTAACACCAAGAAAAATTAATCAAAGTCCAATAAAATAATCATATAAACCAAAGACAATAATATAACAATTTATGATAACATTTTATGAAAATAAAATTCCATTTTAAATTAATAAATAATTATAATATTGTAAAAAATTATTTATGACATATAAAAATACCATAACTTGTAAAATGGTCGTTTTTTCACTTTTATGACATCCGCGTTATATTTATACATTCATTGATGATGTTTCTATTTTTTTGGCTGATTTACTATTCATTACAATTCATTACTATTCATAAGGGTATGTTACATTTCATACATTTCTATTCTCTAAAAATCAAGTTGATCTTATTAAACTCTAAATTTCGTACTGATCATAACTAGAGAAGACCATTTTTTTAAAAGCATTTCACATTATATTTTATATAACATTAAATAAAATATTTTAAAATACCCTTTTTCCAAAATTCATCAATAATATGGAACTTATAAATATTCATTCTAAATTTATCTGAATATTTTAAATAACTTATATTACTATTAGAAGAAATATCAATTTTATTTGTAATATAAAATTACAAAAAGTATCTAAGGACTTATTACAAAGCCAATAACAACAACTAGATAGGACCTAAGTGTATAATTTTCTAAGGTGATAGAATCCTAGGGAGGCTTGGACCACATTTCATGAGTGGGGATTTATATTAGCTTGACAATCTCTCTTAGGAAATACCATTCAATAATCACAAGTTGAAACTCATCTTGGGCATGGTCCAGAGCAAATCCTTATGATGCTACCTTCAACCCAAGCTCTTATAGATGGGATTCATAATTCCCGAGTCTACTGGATGAGGCCACCAACTCATCTTCCTGTATTAATTAACCAAGATCGATTTTATTGGTAAAAAATAATTGTAACATTAATAGTTTAGTTTCCACAACAATATTCAACGACATACATATAATAGTAAATACCCAAGATTATCATTTTAATTATTCTCACATCATTACATTATGGATATAATTTTTGTGAGTATAAAATAAAATAACACAAAAATTTAGGAAACATTATTTATTCAAATGTTTAGGTCATTACTTTCTTCCCCCCTTAAAAAATTTTGTCCGCAAATTTTTAAATCATACCCTAAGAAGAGAAAAGGTGTGGGTACTCCTACCTTATAGAGTCCTCTAGTTCCTACATGGCTTCATCACATTTTTGGATCCTTTAAAACACCATAACATGGTGGGTTTTCATGTTGCATAGAACCTTGTTCCTATGATGTTGGATCTCCAAAGGCTGCTCCACATAATAGAGCTCATGTTTTAGTCATACCACTTATGGATTTATTACATGTTAGGGTCATTTATATACATCCTCAAAAGTGATATGTGCAAGATAATGAACTTGTCCTTGATTTGGAGGATGTGGAAGTTGATAGGCCATTGCTACTACGTGGTCAATGATTTAATAGGGGCCAATGTACATAGGGTTGAGCTTCAATTTCTACCCAAACCTCACGAATCTCTTACAAGGAGAAATTCGATGAAAGAAATTGTTGCCAACATCAAATTCTAAGACATTTTACGATTTTCCACATATCTCTTTTGATTACTCTAAGAAACCTTAATGTGTTATTGGATGGCATAGACCTTCTTTGTCATCTCTTGCACAATATCAATCCCAAGAAGTTTTCTGTCACTAGCTTCATGACATCAAGTAGGAGTTCTACATCGCTTACCATATAAAGCGCCCTAGGGTTCCATTTAAATGCTTGAGCGGAAGCTGTTGTTTTATGGGAACTCAACTAAAGGGATATGTTGATCCCAACCACCCATAAATTCTATTGAGCATGTTCTCAGAAATTCCTTGAGGGTTTAAATAGTTATTTATATTGGAAATCGTCTTGAGGGTGATAGACCATACTAAAATTAAATTAGATACTGATATCTTGTTAAATACTTATCCAAAATTATGATGTGAACCTTGGATCACGATTAGATATGATAGAAAATGAAACATCATGTAGCCTTACCAATTCCTTTAAGAAAATCCAGGCTTTTGATCAAGAGAGAAATCTTCCCGAATGGAGATAAAATGGGCAGTGTTGGTGAGACTGTCCACAATAACCCATATCGCATTGTTTCCTTTGGAAGTTCCTGGGAGACCGGTGATGATGTCCATAGTAATATTTCCCCACTATTATGAGGTAATGGGTACTGGGTGCAATACCCCATTTGGATGTTTTCTATTAGAATTAACATTCTCACATACTTGATACCTTGAAGTATAGACAACAACATTAATTTTCATATTATCCCACCAATAATGATCACGAAGGTCCCTATACATTTTTTTCTTCTAGGATGTATAGAGAAAGTAGATCTATGAGATTCATCCATCAGCTCCAACTTTATTTCTAGAATTGATGGAACACATAGTCTTGTAAGAAATTTTAGTACACCTTCTAGATAAATATTGATCTCAAGAATCATCCCAGCCTTAACAGCCTCAGACTTCTTCTATAACAAAGGATCTTATTTTTTATCTTTATTGATATTTTCTAGTATTCATAGTTGAGAAATCATTTGGGTTAGGGTTAAGAATTTTCCTACCTTATTTTTCCCATGTCAATATTTATTATGTCATCAATCAATGGATCTCCTTGAATCCTCATCAGGGAAATAACAGTTGGGTCTTTCCTACCTAATGCATCAGCGACATTGTTTTCTCATTAGGGATGATAATGAATTGAACAATCGTACTCTTTGAGAAGTTCCAACCATCTACTTTATATTGGTTTTAATATATTATGTGTGAAAATATACTTCAAAAATTGATAGTCTTTGAATATATCACATTTCACCTCATAATGATAGTGCCTCCATACCATCAGTGCAAAAATGACCACAGCCTGCTCCCGATCATGGGTACTATTGTTCTTATCATGGGTTTCCAGCAATCGAGATGCATAAGCAAAGAATTTTTCATATTATGTGCGGGTGCACCCATGCCCAATCAGAGATTCATTGATAAAATTAATGAATCCATCTCCACATGAAAGGAGAGTTAACACAAGTGTAGTAACCAATCTCTTCTTCAGCTCTTGGAAACATTCCTCACACCCCTTTTTCTAGATGAACGTGTCCCCTTTTCCAGTTAACTGGTTAATAGATTAGAAAGTCAAGAAATATTTTTCAAAATCCTCCAATAATATCCCACTAATCCATGGAAACTATGATTCATTGTTAATGTTGTATACTGAGGCCACTCCCCTGCAAATTTTTTCATTGTAGGTTCAACTATTATTTTTTCATTGGTTACAATGCGCCCCAAGAAAGAAAATTCTTGCAATCAGAATTCATATTTTCTGAACATCCCAAAAATCCACTCCTTCTGTTGAGTTTTCTAAATAACATTTATATTATCCTCATTCTCCATGAGACATTTACCATATATCCGAATATCATCAATAAAAACAACAATAATGTTATCAAAGTAGTAAATAAAGGCTCTATTCATCAAATCCAAAAAAATAGTAGGTGAATTAGATAGTCTGAAGGGCATATCAATAAATACATAATGTCTATATGGTGATCAGAAGGTAGTTTTTGGAATATATTATTTCTTCAGAGTCAATGGATAATTACTAGATCGAATTTCAATCGTAGATAAGAATTTATCACCATGAAGATAGTCAAATAATTCATCAATTCTTGGAAGAGGATATCTATTTTTCACCATGATCCCATTATGTTCTTTATAATCAATGCATTTCATCACAGATCAATACTTATTCATCACAAAGAGAACCGAGGATCCACATGGTGACACAATCGGTCGGATAACCCCATTCTCAAAAAGATATTTGAGTTGTTTCATTAATTATTTTACCTCAACATTTCCATAATAAATGGGGTCTTAGATATCATATGGGTTCAAGGTACGTGTTCAATGGATAACCCTACCACTCTTTTTGGTGGAGGTCTAGGTAACTCCATAGGAAATACTTCAACGTATTCCAAGATGATCGGGAAATATTCTATCCTCAAACTCTCATTTCTTTCTTCTTCTACATCATTCAACTCCATAAATAAATATAGAGGACTCTCTTCTAGAAAAAGATCAGGTTCAGATATATCAATTTGGATGATAACTGTAGGTTTTCCCTTAAAGACTATTGTGACTTCCTTGCCTCTACATTTGATCATAGCATTATACATTGTGATCCAATCCATCCCAAGTATAATGTCTAATTCCATCATGTGAATGACTAATAGATTTGCAATAAGAATTTTATCACTAATGTAAATACTTGAGTTTCAAAACACTAATGATTATTTGATAATCCCACAAGGAGCCTTGACTGATAAGTCTGCTTTTTGCAAATCGGGGGTTGATTCCAAATAATTTGAAAACATGGAGGAATTAAATGAATACATAGAACCAGAGTAAAAAATTGTAGTTTCTAAATTTGACAGAACAAAAAGAGTACATTCCACCCCATCATTTTGTAATTCAGCATCTTCCGTAGTGATATCAAATCTACGACCGTGTTCCATTGGTCTTTGCTGAGGTTGATGGTGATTCCCCTACATTGAACTCAGATTTGGAATGTGATTGGAAAAGTTCCCAACATGTCCACACTTATATAATTGGACATCAGGTAAGAAATTTACCATCAACCCTTTGTTTATAGTGTTTGGATGTTGTGGCTTCACCTCATCCTAATAATTTTGCAAAATGTGGCCATCTCTACCACACTTGTAGCACTTCTCACTCCCAAGCAAGAAGTTCCCTGAATGATTCTTTCTATATTTATTAAACAAGGGACAATGTAATTTCTTACCTACCCTTACATGATTGAAGCTCATACCTATGGTTTCCTCCATCAAACTTTTCATGTCATTGGATTTAAGAGACCACTGTGTTTCACCAAACTCCGGTTCGACTTTATTCACACTTCACCCAATCTCCTCCAAGCTATCAAAATCCCCATTGGCTAGATTCTTAAATAGATGAGTTCTAAATACACTGAGGAATCTATCAACCATACCTTTTAGATCCATGAAAATAGATAAAGGTGTAACATGAAATCCTTGTTATGTTCATCTCGTAGATTCCCATAGATTCATTATCCTTCTTCTTCTATTCAAGAGACTACTTCTCCATTCTTGTTCTCATCGATCAAGGAGAATACTAACTAAAGAATATCCCTCAAAACATTTACCACTCCATAGATTAAACTATAACTATTGGCCTTTTGTTTTTAATCAGTTCTCACCACTGATCAGCTTCATCATATAAGAGAAAAACTACCATGGTAACCTTCTCTTGTTCAGAACAGTGAAGCCTAGAAATAATCCTCTCGATATAGCAAATCCACTTTTCAGAAATCAATGGGTCTGTAGATCCACAGAAGGATGGTTGTAATTGACGCATAATGGACTCAATTGAAAGTTGTTCCCATTGGAGTGAGATCAGTCTCTCATCTTGATTCATTTTATTTCCAATAACATGAGTCAATTGGTTCATCAATCACATAATAGTTTCCATTTCAGATTACATTAGAGGGCCATCAGTGCATAGTCCACTGATGTCACAATATGAATGGTTCATCATATTTCCTTTCATTTTATAAAATAATAAATCCTCAGTGAGAAGATTATTTCATTTATGAATACTTTAACTACAAAGGATTTTATGTCTTCGAACATCATTCTTTAAATAATTATATTTCCATATAAATATTTCATAATGATTCATAAAAATATTATTATTAACCAAACATATCTCTCACGTGTCATGTAAACAAGAGTAAAGTAAGACATGCTGTCTTGTACCAGGATACCCAGGGTCATGCTCAAAACTCGTTTTCGGATTTTCCACTCCGAGGTACATCTATTATAGAGCCGCCTCTACCTACTTGTATCTACATAGGGATGTATCAGTTGGATAATACATTTACCAAATACTCACCAAAATACCAAGAAGTTTTAGTATATTTAAAATTTTTTATTAGATTCATCCTAAATTTTTTATATACTAGTTTTCATAAATAATTAAACTTTCCTTTGATACCAACTATGGCATCCCTCCATTTATGACATAACTATTCGATACATTTTACCAACAGAGGATCCTTAAAGTCTAGTGTCTTGGAATAAAGGAACATAAAACATGAAAATATTAATCATTTTTCTAATATACTTGTCGGGAATAATCATATTTTCTTTCTATGTAAAATTATTGCATCTCATAACTTGGAGACATACATCAATGGAAAGGGTGAGTAGAAGGCCCAGTAAGGAATGCAAGGGAATCAGTTTACTTGTGAATTCAATAAGAACATGATAAAACCATAAAGTAATGAGAAACTGGTGTAGAGGCATATCATAATAAAAATAACATGAATCATAACATGATTATGTGGATACAACATATAATTTAGACATTACTGATCATATCACCATAGTTCATCCCAAAGGTTTCTTAAAAATTACCATGATTATGCACCAAGGTTTCGCGAAATTGGTCAACTCAAGATATTAAATTCATTGCCCAATGCATTAGAGTTATATCAAGGAACTCACATAATATTTCATCATATTCATTTGATCCATATAGATCATAATCAAACATTTCATAAATCACCCATAGAGAATAAAATAAATGGTTTTCATATAATAATCAGGACATTTTAAATGTCAGAAAAAACATGATCGTTATGTCATTTATAACCCATAAAAAGGGAGTAAGGGTTATATTTATATCAATTAAAGACAAAAATATATAAATTTTATGTATTTATTAATATCCCTATAAATGAAAATATAATTGAGTATTGTCATAAATAATATAAAATAATTCCTGATAAAAGGAGATAGAATTTGAGATGAAAATTCTGTAGCCTAATGATGAATAACATGGTCTTAGAAAACATTGAAAAAAGAGGGGATAAGAGTCACCCACTCATAAATAACTAATATTATAGTATAGGTATAGAATAAAAATAAATAATATCACGGTATGGATAGTTGATGGAAATATCATAAGAAAATGAACCTCGATGGAAAATAAAACATGTAATTCCTTTTACAAAAATTCGGCAGCCTAACGTCATCACTTAAAAATTCCGAAAATAATCTTGTGAGAGCAGAAAGGGACTCCCATCAATTGAAAAAGAAATGGAAATTAGGAATGATATATAACAACATACACCTATAGAATGAAACAAAAACTAGAATACATAACATAAAAGAAGTCATGACTTATAGGAGGAGGGTGAAAGGTTCCCTTACATTGAAGAGTTATTTCGAAAGCTTGATGGTTGGGACCTTGGGGGCTTGTGGGGATCTTGGGAGGACTCCATGGGAGTTAAAAATACCATATAATCATAAAATAGGATTTTTTTAATGAAATTAATGACGGAATGCATTGGTATTTATTGGGAAAGAGAGGGAATAATTAATTAATTTCCAAAGGACACCTCATCGGTGGAATTTGCAAAACCATGGGCTTGGCCGTGGTATTTTTCCATTTTATTGGCCACATGGGATACCTAATAATTTATATAACATCTAAATAGTCTACTAGAATTATTACATCATAATTAAATCATTTTTACATCATTAATGATGTCATTAAACACCTAAAACTCAAAATTGTATTTTTACTATTTATCAATAATTCAAGTGCTTTAAAAAATCCCAATAAATTTACCAAAACCTAATATTGATGCTCTGATTTAAAAAAATAACAAAATTTTATATAAATAATTTTATAAATAATTTTATTTTAATTTTTAAATGAAATCATTATTTATTCAGAAAAACAATTATAAAAATATAACTTCTTTTGTAACACATCGAAAAAGCAATAAAGGTCACATAAATTTTGGTATATTCATAAGACAATAATGTAACAATTTATGATTAATTTTAATGAAATTAAATTTCCTTTTTAAAATTTTCAATTAATTATAAAATATTAAATAAAGTATTTGTTACATATTAAAATACCAAAGCTTATACTATGATAGTTTTTTCACTTTCATGATGTCTACATTATATTTATACATTAATGAGTGATGCTTCTAATTTTTTGGTTGATTTACTAATCATTATTATTTATAAGGATATGTTACAATTCGTACTTTATGATTCACTAAAAATCGATTTGATCTTATTAGACTATAAATTCTTTAGTGATCGCAGCTGTAGAACACCAGTTTTCCAATATAATTCCACATTATTAACTTTTTAAAGTATAATAAATTATTTTGAAATACCATTTTTTCCTATATTCATCAATAACATGAAACTTCTATAAATGCATCCTACATTTATCGAGACATTTTAAATTTACAATTTTTTCCATAAGAATAAATAGAAATTATATTTATACTATGAGATTACAAAACGTATCTAAGCCTCGTTACATTACCCCTTATAACCCCTGCATTGGACCTATGTTTAAGGGGTGTTGTGGTGATAAAATCTTGGGCCGGCTCAGAAAACATTGCTCGAGGGGTGATTTATATCAGCTTGAAGTTCTCCATTCAACGATTCAATTCAAGATTTACATGTTGAAGCTCAGCTTGGACTTGGTCTAGAGAAATGCCCAAATATGCTACATACTTCCCAAGCTCAGATAGATGGGTTTGTGTGGCCCATGTATATTGAATGAGGCCATCGACTCATCTTTCTATATTAATAATCCAAGATCAATTATATTTATAAACTATAATTGTGACATTAATAGTTTAGTTTCCAATGGTCATATTAACTAACAATTATATAATAGTTGAAACCCAATGGTATCATTTTAATTATACATAGTTCATTACTTTAAGGATATAGTTTTGTTGAGTATAAAATAAAATAACACACAAATGTAGTAAACAAAATTATTTCAATAGTTCAGGTTGTTACTATAATTACCCTAACGCATGTACTGATTATATTTGATAAGTGTTTTTAGACCGAATTTCACCTTAGGAAAAAAATATTATATCTTTTTCCTACATCATTGTGTTTTATTTTTATTTTTTATACATTATATAATTAAATTCATTTATGTGACAGTAATGATAAATAATTATCTTGTTAATGAATGATTAAAATAATTAATATTATAAATACGAAAAAAATGTATATTGAATATTTTTATGCCATCCGAAAATTGTATAGGTGCATATAAAAATTTAGGGTGGGTTAAATTAATTTTTTAGAATGAATCATATTGTTTTGACTTTCCCAAAAACCAAATACTACGTAGTGTCAAAAATTATATAAAATAGTTTTTAAAAGAAAATGTATTTAATTAAATTATATAATAGTACAAAAAATATGAGGATCCTAAAAATGACATAAGTAATGTTAAATATGTCATTAATGAACCACTAAATGTTTTGTTCGAATTTTATTATATGTTTATTAACCATATAATCTAAGAATACAAGAAGACATCGTAAAAGTTAAACTATTTAACTAAGGTTTAAATAGAAAATATAAGGTTAATATGGTGACCTAAACATGCCTAAAACTTATTGGTTGAGATGCGTTCAACCCATACCCACATTATCCTAGAAATATATCAATATGAAGTTTTTATAAACCGAAAATAAATATATAATAAATTAATATTTCATGCTTTTCCTAAAGTGTCTGTCACCTCACTTATCAAAGGGTACTTCCCCTTCCATAATATCGCACCCCTAAATCCATTTTTCTCAGCCAAAACATTCTCCAATATACTATGAAGTCCCATAATGTCAACGTAGATTCCTTACATTGATTATAAAGCCATACTATGTAGCACTTTTGAACAAATCAAATGGAAGAACCTGATAAAGTGGAAATAATTTTATCACATCTTTCAAGGTTCTTTTCTTCTTCAACTTCCTATTTCAATTATGTTTCCATAATTAATTAAATAATCTAGTAATATATAAATAATTATACGTTATTATAAATATGTTACAAATATATTCATTATTCTATACATCCTATGAATGACAAAGTCCCTATTTGTGTGTACATACGGCTTACTGTCTCCATGTCATGGTGTAGTTTGTTATTCAACACTTCATAAGTTGGATGTGTATAATAGTGAGTGTAATTGAGGTAAATAATAAATATAACATGTTAAGGATTATTTATATATAATATAATATCAAATTCTATATGATTTTACCGTCAATTGAATGATATTACCGCTTGGGCATACGTACAACTTACCGTCTCCACGATGTGATGAAATTTCATCCCCCATCATAACCATTTAGGAATAATTTTCATTTGTTGATTAAAAATAAAGATTAATATTGTAAGATAATTTTGAATATGAGTAAAATACAACTTAGGAATAAAAAAAATTAACTACATAACAAAAAATAAATGAAAATGTATTAGTTAACACCTGAAAAAATGATGCAACTCAAATATTATTAATAAACAATATTAAAGCATCATATATGATATAATATTTATTTATATGGTTATTTTATCATTTAATATAAATGATTTAACCATTATACAGGAGGTTAGTAAACCCTCGACTATGGAAATGTACCAGGTAAGGGTTAATTTTACAATCCATATATTATCCATGGTTTTTTATTCCAAAGTATAGATTGGGACTTCTTTATCATCCAGATTTGTGTTTATTAAAAATGTTTCTCAATAAATTTTTACGTTTTCATATACTACAGTTTAAATTAATTTATACCCTAGTTTGACTTTTTATGAAAAAATTGATAGGATTCTCTCTATCATTTTCTAAATAAGGTACTTTATGTCTTTTTAAAATTAAGGAAATAAATTTTTTTAGTTGTATGATGAGTGTAGATATGTTCTAATATTATAACACCATAAAATATTACTATAAAATAATATACAAATATTATCAAAACAATTGTTTAAATTTATAATTATGTGACATCTAAATTACTTCTATGTATAAAGAGATATTTCTCTCAAATAGGTTTCGGTTTGATTTCATTTATGTTAACATCTATTGAAAAATTTTATGTCAAACTAATGTTGATTAATTATGATACAATTTTCCATGTTATATTGATTGTTTTTTGATATGTTTGTCTATGGATCTTTTATCTTTATTTCATTCACGTTTTATGATAAAATTATTAACATTTTGTATGTTAGTTTAATATGAATGATTTTTTTATGTCTCACCCATTTCAAATGAGGAATGAATTGGATGTAGTAAGTGAAGGGAGAGGCCCGCTATTGACCCTCAATGAATCGATAGGTCTCATGATACAACCTAGTGTTTTGGAACAAATCGTTGAAAATATTTTTATTTGTATTCATGTCACGTGGCCTACACTATGTGCTTATTTTGTTTGGCATTATACATTACATCATTATGGTATTAGCTACTGATATCACAAGTGATTATTTGACTAGATGAATATCCATGTGAATAAGTAATAGGAATTATTTGATTTATAATTTATATATTATACTGAAGATTATGTTTAAAATTGTTTTGTTTATGTTATATACAATTCCTTAAATGTTTATGCTTATTTATGATAGTTTCCAATATGTTGTTATCCTTACTAAGAATTTGAACTCACCCCTTTCTTATGATTTACTTTTCCCAGTATGTGATGAAGTATATTATGACTGACTATAAATGATAGAATAAGTTATATGTGGCTGTTAATGTGGGGAAAATGTTTTTTTTATAATTTAATGTAATACATATTGGTTTATGTAGTAGTTACAAGGATACTAAATAATTTGGTCATTCGGGACATGATATATTGTGACAATGACAATGTTAGGTAATAATTCACGGACATTGGGTAACTAGAGTTGGTTCATTACATAAAATAATTCACAGGGTGATATATTTATCATGTTAGTGGATTATTAATTTTTTTTCAGAATAGAATAGAAGAATGTTTTGTGGAAAAAATTAGAGAATAACATAATTTTGAAAAATAGGTAGAAAGCGTTGGAGGATGGATGTTTATATAGACAAGGGGGAGAGGAATTTTAGAATAAAGTAATGATTATTTAATTATTTTATCAAATGAATATGAATAGTATTTATTCCCAAGTTATTTATTGGTTTATAATTAATTGTGGGTTATTTGAAAATTAATAAAATAAAAAACAAAATAGAATCATAGAAACATTTATTTAGAGTAAGGAATAAAAAATTGTTTTTTATTAGAATACAATATAACATAAGCAGAAAAATTTAAAACATAGGTAAATAAATTTCAACATAATATTTTTAAATATATTATTTTACTCCATAAGTATATTTTTTTATGAAAATGTTCTCATAAATATTGTTGTTGAAAAGTGAATTAAAGAGTGAATCAAAAGTAATAATATCCAATAACAAAAATCAAATCTAATATATGAAAAATACAATAAAATGGGTAAACTTGTAAAATTATAGAGATTCATGAATGAAAATAAGAACAAAAATAAACTAAAACCTTCATAAAGATGATAATATTCCCATAAATATATACTATGATGCCCCCGATGGCTATAAATTTGCCATGGTCCCCCACTTTATCTAGATCAGTCAGTTGGACATCCAACTGAATAGCATGGAATTGGAAAATTCTACCATCAAAAACTATAATCCCCATATATTCACATTCTTAAGGATTTTTCATACATGAACTCACAAAATTACTTCGTAGTATAAGATTTTGATTGAGTTGGATTTCATTAAATAATCATCCATGAATAACACCCTTACATATTAAGGAATATGCTTTATGAAAATCCATGGATTTATAGACATAAACCATTCATCAAATCAATTTCATTGAATTATGGTGTTAAAACAAATTCTAGAGGCCCTATTCTCATGAAACTACATGTTTTTTAGAGCATATAATTCTACTAAACCTATACTTAGGAGTCTTTACCAATTCCTTAATTCCCCTTAAATAGTTTCACAAATGTCAAGATCTAAAGATCAACAAATTCATTTGATCCAATTTCAATCCTTATCAATTTATATGAATGGCCATTATTAGGAACCTTTATACCTGGGCCAACTGTATTCTACCAAAAATGGACATTTCTCATTACTTTTTCCTTAAATGAGGAATTCCATGGTGAATGTGTAATCTTTATCCATAAAACTATTATTACTGACCACCTATTTCTCCAATTTTTAATAATATGTAGGATCCATTTCACCTTCCTTCATCCCATAATAATATATATTTGGAACCGTAATGATTAATCCCCACTCTACCTCTCATTATCTCACATTTCCAAACATGAAAATGCTTATAGTTTGAAGTTAAATTGTGTGTCTGATATCCTAGTTTCATGAATCTAAACTACATTAAAATATCCTCAACATATGATGATAAACTATATCAAACACTATGATATAGACATATGATTATCAATGTGAAGATCCTAATATTCCTCCTATGAAAGGCATGGTTTTCTTTGTGTGATGAGTGTGAAATGATTCGCCTCATTTATTAGGTAGCACCATAATGTAAATGAAAATAAATCCCTTGTTTCTACTCATTTCTCAATGAAATGTTCATCACTAAATAATGTTAATCTGAATACATTTGTCTTGTTACACAACCTTAATCAATGCACTCTAACAAATTGGGTTTTGAATATAGTAAAACGTTGGATATATATAATGCATCATATTGGTTCAGTCTAGAATCCAAAATAACCATGTTTCCCCTAAAAATTTGGTTTCCTTGTGTTATGAGGCCATGATTACCTTAAAATTTATAAAAATTAATTGTTTTTATATTTCACATCCCGTTTGGAGGTGGTAATTTTACATCATTGTTATCTTTTTAGAGAATATTGATCCTCTCACCACACCAACTCAATGTCACAACTGTAATTTGTCATCCCCACTGGATACTGACACATGTTTGACCCAATATTCAATGAATATATATATATGAAATAACCACTAGAATGTAAACCATGAGCATAACCATTGATCAATACAATGTGAGTTCCCCACAGGATATAAACTTGCCCCCTACCAAGGGAATGAAATGAATAAATGGGAAACATCATAGGTAGACATCAAAATTCAACCAACACATGAATGATGGCTGTCTATGGGCCCATCCACACTATATTCTAAATATTGGATTTATCCATATGTTATGATAGTATATGGGACCATCCATATTTAAAACTAAATATATAAACCACACTTTAATTATTAGAATCCCATCATTAAGGGATAAGCCTAGAACGACTAAGTTGAAGACCATAAGAAGACTATGTGATTTGAATATGATCTATTCTCCATCCTCGTAGCTGAAAACCCGAATATTCTACTTTATTTAATGTACATAAATGTTTGTGCGTGATGAGCACCATATGGATCATGTAAACAACCTGGGATTCCATGTGGTAAGAGAAATAGATTCATGATGTGATGATCCGTGTATTTGATTCAAAATTAATATAATATTTCTCAGGTATATCATGGTTTTTCTTTTTATAGTTTTTCTTGATATTAATTATTCCAAGAGAATAATATTCTATTATCTCATGGGAGTATTAAAGTTAAAGATTCCCCACAAGCACAACACTGTTATCTACTCGAACTATAAGGTGGACGTCCTATCATGGTTGAAAATGTTGTAATTATCTTTATCCAATAAGAGTATGTTGTCGAAAACGAAATTTTATAAACTATTTATGATATTCCAAGAATTCCCAGACTAGGTCACAAAATTCAAAGGAGAAATCCATGGAAAAAAGAGATAACATCCCATCATTAGATATATATTCAGGTACTAACACCCAAAACACTAGTGTGGAAGGTTTCTCATAATTAGAATATAGGAATGTGGGGCCACAGGTTCATGGTCAGTCCATAGATGCAGAAAAAGCATGGATGTGAACCATGGTAGAAGGTTTATAATTAAAATGGAGAACATAATATTAATTTCTTCTCTTATAATAATTGGAATATTACAAACATTTATCATCATAAACATTAGGTAATATCAATAGTAATCCATTATACTTTTCTCTAGATAGTATGACTAATGATGGGTGCGTAGAGAATCATTTTAATAAAACATATACTATAAACATGATCCATTTTTTCCAATAAAATACAAACCATCAGTCGTGCTCAGTATGCTTCCCCAGCAACTAAAAATTGGAAATTGGTATGTAAATCCTATCATACCAAAATCCAATATAACTAAACTCTATCAATACCAAAAATTTTAATTCCTCTCTTGGGAACCCATTCCTCATATCACCATATGAGATCATCTAATGTGGAGATATTAAAAACCTCATCTACTGGTATGATAAAGAGTGAGTCATTCCAACTCATGAATTGACTTGGGATGACTGCAATATACCCTATTCTAGGGATATAGGGGAAATCCATGTTGCTGTACCACCATCTACCACTCGGGATTAACCAATTAGGTCTCCCACTATACAACATCACCAATATTGTGGGGTAGTGGAACTTGAAGTTGAATTGGTATATTTGGTCCCTACTCCTCTTTCTTAGCCCAATTTTATAACAAGAGTGGGTGGATTACTTTTAAAATTGTAATTAAATTATTATTTAAAAAATAACAATAAAATAAATGTATATATATAGTATACATATTAAACAAATGATCAAAATATTGTGATATATAATTGATGAAATCAATCAATAATTATACTGAGACGTGATAAGGGTGAGTTCATGGTTCATAAAATTTATATGACCATGATAAAAATGATTATAATAAATTCAAAATGAATTTTAAAAGATAATATTAATGTTAGTAAATAGAGTAAGCACATCAGATTAATGGAATATTGAAATTGAATGATAATTTGAATTGATATGAAATGAATGAAGTATTGTGTAAATTATAATAGAAAGAAAACATGATTTGATAAAGGAGTTCATCAATATATTGTTGTGATATCCTACATATTTTCCCTTATTTAGAGATATTTTTATATATCTCCAATGATTTTAAAGAATATCATGAAACCATTTCCTCCCTTTTTCATTGTTTTAGAAAGAAACTACCACCCCTAAAATTTATGGTTTTTAGTTCGTTGTTGAACATAATTGGTATTCATGATAATCAAACCTCAATTTTACATTACTGATCACTCGATGTAGAATAAGAGATAAGAAGATAATGATTTTCATAGTGAAAATCTATTAGAAATACTATCCATTATCTATAAAAAAATATTTGTACATCATATATGAGAGATAGAGTGGTAATAAAGATAATGGATTTTTAAATTTAGAAATAATGATTTTATGGTGAGATGAATTTGAGAGTGGTGGGTAAAATCACCTGGATTCTTTATTGGAATGCATCGGTTTTATAGAAAATCCATATTTTTTATCAGATTAGATGATCTGAACCTCCCAAGATGACTATTTATACGATTCATAAATGGTAAAAATATTACATATTTCATTTGGATCATTATGAATTATTAAAATATAATTACTATTTTTTGGGTCCATAAATTTAATGATATATTACTTCTTGTATATGAACTTCAAGATAGCCACTCGATTGCATCAACTATTCATTTCAGTTAATGGGGGATGCCAAGAACTATAAACATCTATTTGGTAGCTAGTGCTCATCCACTTATAAAGAAGTGGACTCTTACTACATAAGGGGGTTATATCAACTTTTATTGGTTGGTTGGTTCCATTCACTATGGAAATAGTGTTGTTAATATTGTTCCATCTTCTACTATGGTCCTTCATGCTTCATATAAAATCATTAATTAGATTAATAGCATCATTAATTGATTTATATTCATCCATTATGATGTCAAAGATGTGGTCAAATTATTCCTAGGACGGTATTTAGATAATTCCAATAGATACATTAAATTCTTTTAAATTCATTATTAAAGAAACTAAAATCACATAAATAAAAGTATTAGATATATAATTTATAATTTTATCATGAAACTCCATCAGAGAGATAGATACCACAATCTCACCCGTTTTCATTGATCATAAACACTTAACATAAAAAATATATATCAAGTGTAAATACTGTTTGAAACATGTATTCCAGATAATTCATGTAATAAATTTGATATTCTCGAGTGATAAACATAAAAAAAACTATAAATAAGTCCCACTTTTAAATAAATGAATTATTTTCTCCCATAATATAAGTTACAAACATTTTTCCAAAATTTTGAATCCACTCCCCTTTGAAAAAGATATTTTCTCCTTTGATGCAAAATCTTCTCCAGTTTAGGATTTTGAAAAATAGAACATGGGAGGGAAAATTTATTATATTAATGGGGTGATAATTTCATGTAGGTAAAAATAGTAGTGTCAAAAAATATGATAACCTCGTAAATGATAATTATTAAATTAATATGTGGTTAGATAAAGAGGCAATTAAAAAATGAATATTCAAAAATTACAATGAATTTAATCATTAGTGATTAATTATATATAACATGAAAGATGAAATCATAAAAAATGAATTAAATTCAAGATTTAATCTGTAGATTTTAAAATCTAAAATATATTTTTTAAATGAAATTCATAAAATATATTGAATGTGAACAATAAAAAATTAAATTATTTTTAAATTAAATTAAAGATAATGAATATAATAAAAAAATGTGACAAATATTAAGGAATTAAAAATACACCCTCTCCCATTTTTAATAATTATAAAGAATATCCATGAGAGAAAGATAGATCTAGAAATGACATTCAATATGAGAGATTACTATAAATGAATCTGAAAAAACATTCCAATTTAAATCAACAAATAACATCATTGGTTAGTAAAAAGCTCAGGTGAAATTTAAATAATGAATAACTTGTTCCCCAAGATGAAATTTAACCCATCGAAACATCATCAAATTAAGTTCCCCAAGATGAAATTTAACCCATCGAAACATCATCAAATTAAGAACCCCTTAGTTGGTGAAATTAATTAGGAAAATAATCCTCAACATATAAAAGATTTTGAAAAATGATAATAGTAATAATTTCAAGTTAAAAAAATTAAACATATTTCATTTATTTCAAGAAATAATAGATATATTAATAATAAAAAGATTTGATAATAATTAAATAACAAATGATTAATAAAAGATATCCCCCATCATAAAATAGTAACAATATTAAAATAACATATATATTAATGGGTTGTCCCAATTATATTTTTAAGTACATGTATTAAAAATATGATAAGACACAATATTATTATTCAATAAACCATGGTTATTTTTCCCTATGAAATATTAATTTAATGTTCATTTTGTTAACCATATGAACTTGGGTCTGGAAATGTAATCTAATAAGGTTTTACGAACCTAAACTTGTTTAGAATAATATTTTGATAAAATTATATTAGAAAAAATATTAATACGTTTAGTTTTTCTGTATGTATATTTTTTTCAATCATACTAATAAGAATTATATCAAAATTTCCAAATATATTTTCGGGAAAAGATTTCTGAAAATCTTATAAAAATTTTTTTTAAAAGAATTTTTTTATTAGAAAACCCATTTCTAGAACTAAATTTGGTATATTTTTTAGATCCCAAAATCACATTTATATTATGAATAAAAAGAGATAATTTAAAATCAATGTTTTTAAGAAATTTTATTTGGGATATTAAATATTAAACATTATGTTAATCATTTATTTTCAAAAAGAATTAATATTTTCTTTGAAAATGATATCGACTACATTTAGAAGATGATATTTTAATTAATAACTTTCTTTAATTTCATTTTGCTATTTTTTTAATTATTTTTTATAGAAATTATTATGATTTTATTATTTATTAAATTAACAAGAAAAAGATGAATTAAGGGATGATGTTGATGAATTATAAGGGGAGAGAGAAATTTTATAACTAGCCTGAACACCTATCACAAGTGTTGAGTCAATAATATTTCCTTATAACTCTTCCATTTTTCTATGATTTGAGAATCACAAACACATTATTTAATGGAAAATTATCTTTCCCTATGGATAATTTTCAAATGGAAAATTTCCCATCTCTATAGAAATTTGTATCGTTACCTAGTTTTCCCTTGCCTCATTTTATTATCTCTTAATAAAAATCTAATTATTACTATGTCAAAAATACAGATCATGATTAAAAACCTAAGAATATTATATTTCCTTGGATATAGAGTAATCTATTTTTAGACCATGAATTTAAACTCTAAATTCAATGAAATTTAAACTCCATAATCTATATAATTCAGATTTATAATTAATTGTAAAATAGAATCTGAATATCCATGTTTTCTCGAATCAGACTGTTTATATTTTTAGACTCTGATTTCAGTTTATCCATAGGAACAAGATATTTAAAATTGATTAAGCTAATTAATTATTCATTACACATTATTTTGTAAGTATAAACTGATGTCGTACATTTTATTTCTACCTAACTATTGGTTGAGTGACACATGTACAAGTCCCTCAGAAATTCAATTAATAATATATCTGTTGGATGAGAGAGCTAACCCTTGATGATTTTCCTATAAATTGGAGCTCAGTTTAATGATCTACCAATCTATCTCTTGATCAACATATAGATTATATGAAGATAGGTTGTGAAGTGGTTTCAAGAGAGAGAAATACTCTCATGATTTGTGCATTTCAGGAACATGTTGTTCAATAGTGAACATCTTTTCAGATTTCATTATATGAATCTGATTGTTGCTGATTATAATTGAGGGCTTCCTAGGATAGGAAGACCGAGGTGCTGAATACCATAAATTTTGAGGGATTTTGGGGAAATCATGATAGAATTGGATATTCCTATCGAGTGATTACCCTAGTGGGGGTAAGACATACATTCTAGAAAGTATAAATAAAAGGACCATTATATGAGGTTGTTGGAGATCCAACTCTTTGGGTTAAATGATATCCAACTTATTACTTGATTTTTTTCATGTTCGTATTTCCACTTTATTTTGATAATGTGAGAAAGTATAACTTTTTATACTTAACATACTCTTATAAAGAATATTCTGTATTCTTTAAGGTAGAATTTTCTATTATGAATATTGTTTTTATGTATAATTTCTGGATTCAGATTTCTATAACCTAAGAAGTTTGTTTTGTAGAAATAAAAAAGGATTTCTAAATTTAACTTGTTTAACTTTGAAAAACATATGTTTCCTTAAGGTTAAAAATAAATGTTTTTAAACATACAATTCACCCACCTCTTGCAATTGGTCATCTTCATATTATTACAATCCTACAACAAGATATTCTATGATCCATTTAATACATGAGTCACTTGTTTAGGATGAGTACATGGAGTCACCACTCAAACCCTAGGTTTATATTGTAATTATTTTTCCTACCGTTCCTGTTTTATTTTAAATTATTTTTATTGATGGGTAAATTCGGTTTGATATGAATTGTCATGTTACATTCATAACATGTCACTTCCTCTGCTTAAATTGTTTTTTCTTTTGTAATTAAATGATGTTTTCTTCATGGTCATAAAATTGTTCATCATTCAATAAAATTATTCAATCTAGTATTCATTATTGGATGAATCATCATCATCAATGGATTTTGTTGAAATCGTTATTTTCAGTTCTATATATTGCTTAGACTCTTTAGTTTATATTTTTGATTTACATTACATGGAAAGTTCACATTTCATGAAGTATCAAATTATTTTTCTTGAAATAGGTTTTTGAGTTATTGAATCATCTATTATAATCCTTACCTTTGTTTCCTATGTTCTTGGAAATACATATAGAACATTCGTTCATAAATTCGTTGTTGGAATATAATACCCAAGTGACTTTTGGCAATTAAAAAAGATAGTAAAATCAGTAAACATATCATCAATTTAATAATTTTCATGTATACTAAAACATAAAATGTCATTTATAAATAAATCTTGATTGGTATTTTTATTAATTTATATAATTCTTCATGATTAAGTTTGAACTATTTAAAATTTTCGTGGGATATTATGCATGTTCATTTTCTATTGAATTAATTTTTTTTCTAAACTACATTTCAATGAATTTACAACGTTACAATATAATTCCAAATAAAACTTATATGGGGGTTTCCATTTATCTTTTGGTTATAGTTTTTTATATAATCAGGCATACCCATTTTCCAAATAGTCTTTCTAATACTTCTATGAAAAATTTACATATTAGTACTTCGATAACATTAATAAGTTCAATAAATGAATTGATCATGTGCACAAGAGGTATATCAGAGACTATATTATCATAAATTGAATCTATTTAAGTCTTAGTTCAATTGAAACATTATTACAAAAAACTAGCTTGACTTTATTGAAGGAGAGGGGGTAATTGAACTTAAAAATTAAACAAAAATAATATTGATTGAAATTATAATAAAATAAGAGCATAATTACAATAGTGAAGTTAAATATAAATTTGAAGCAATGATAGTATTTAATTTATAAATTCACTCAGTAATTAAATTGAGATATGATATGATGGAGTGGATAATTATTAAAACCAGTATGATAATTGGAAAAAGTAAGATAATAATATCGAAACCTGTATGATAATGGAAATCTATATTATATAAATGATGAAATGTGTACATTAAAAGATAATGAAACCACTAATGTATAATTGAGTTCAAATATATCTACTAATAAGACCATATATCTCCTCCCCTCAGGTGAGAGATTTAATTATTTTTTATGGATTTTAATATAGATGAAGAAACCACATCCTCACTATATTTATAGTGAAGGAATAAACCCACCTCTATCTCATTTATGGTTTTGATCACCCTCTTGAAATTTATCAGTAGTCAAGAATATCTTACTAAACCTTTTTAGAATTGAGCAACCAATGTAGAATAGGTGATGAGAAAAAATAATTTTTGGGCACTATTATATTACAATATTACTCAATTTTCACTAAATGTTTTTTTTGTAATAGATAAAAGTGAAATATAGGTAATAATGATGACATAAATTGATATTGAGAAATCATGATTGGTTTTTTATAAGATATTTAGAGTAGTGGTGAGGATCTCTATGATTCATTTTTTTCATGATTCAATTCAATTTTCAATCCATTAGTGTTATATTTTATTATCAAATACTACACATTTAAATATATATTGGATTATTAATATGTAGGAATCATTCAGAATTCATCAGGATCAGTGATTATCATTATCAGTTCCTTAGTAGCTATGGGTCCAATCAAATTAAATATATATAAAATGATGGATTAGATATAATAGATATCATCCTGATGACACCAACTAATTAGTGAAACTATAGTTGGATTCATGAATATGTCTTCATCCATTGTGTAATTTTTGGTTTCCAATTAATTTTTTAGTGGTCTCTGACTGCATTTGATGATTCTTTACACATGCACCAGCTGGAATGTTTCCAACATCAGGTTGATGGTGTTATCTGAAGTGTTCCATATTATAAAATGATTTTTAAATCTACATTTAATGTCATGGATTGGATCAATAACATCCTTCCATGATTTCAAAAAATCCATTATGACTTCAAAATGGATATAAAAATATCTTCAAATCCTTCAATATGATAATAAAAATTTAGACTTCATTTTCTATTAAATTCATAATTACAAAATTTTAAATCACATAATCTAATATATTAGATGAATAATTGAGTGTACGAGATCACTAAAACACTGTGATAGAGAGAGTTACAACATGTATACCTCATTCAATACTACATGGTCCCCACAACACGATCAGGATTTCATCCCTACTCAACATAATAAAAAATAAGGATACCAAATAATCTACCACTATCCTCAGAAACATAAACGGGGATGTTATCTCTAAATTAAAAATGAGACCCCAACCACTCATTGAATGCAGTTGGTCAAAACTCCAAACTTCTGGCTCCATTTACCACCAAAATATAAAATCTACCTATTCCAAATAATTATAATTACCTAAGGTTCATTCCTAGGATAGAGGGAATCCCAACTACTATGGTGTTCTATACTACGACAACAACCACAATGCATGTGGATGATCTCCCCGTGACCTTCATAAGACAATACATAGGGTACTTATATAGCAGTATCAAATGAAATATTTTGGGAACTAATTTAATGTTCCCATCGATCTCTTAGATTACATGATGAATATACATTATATATAGATGCTACCTCCCCCAATAAAATAGACGTGCGTAGGCACCCGTCAGCTATGGATTTCCATGCCTGAAGATGAGGTCCATATGGTCCAAAAATAGTTTTGAATGTTCATACTTGTAGAGGTTATTTGGGATTCATTTCAATGACTCCTTATGTATCTATCCATATCACCATCAGTATATATTATTTTTACTCTTATAATTGAATTCTGTGAGATATTAGGTTCTAAATTTGCACCATATGATGAGGATCTATATTCAATTGAGCATCTAGGTATTGATGAACTCCCAAAACAATAGGTGGTAACAGATTTTCATACATATAAAGATGTTGTCATGAAGCTTTTTCCACCTACAATTGAAACACTCTAATTTCATAGATGGATTACTCAAATGATACCCTTAACATTTAGGGACCCAAATCAAAACATGTCCACATCACTTCCAAACTCTGTCCCTTAGTTATCTCATATGAGAGAATGTGATGACCAAGTGAAATTATCCATTACAGATAAAGAGTAATATGAGGTATTAGTGTAGATATAATGACTACCAAATTGTTACTGATTGTGTTCTAGACACATATAATATTGCACTTCCAAACACCCAAATAAATTTCTTAGTATCACATTATGTTCCTTTATATGAACTCATGGGTGATATTTCTATATAATTTTAATAACGAACTAACATAAAAATAATACATTAACATCTTCACACCCTCCATTATCTATACTAAAATGAAGACAAGGAAGTACTCATTAGTTATCAACATCCTGGTTCATATGTGTACAACCATAGTTTCCAAAAAACCATTATTAAGAGTCTGACAATGTTTCATTGAAGTATTAAAGATGATTCTAATAATTAAATTATTAGGGGAATGGAATAGAATTATTCCCTTAATTTTAGTCCTACATTTAAATGATAATAGACCAATCATGATATGACATTGGTAAATATCAATAGTTTTCTACCATTGACCATCGATATAGTGGACATAGTCATATCTTTTACCTAAAATAAAAAAAATGTTACATGAATTAAAAGTAATATATATATGATAAACACCCTCTAAAAGATTGATATAACCAAGGGAAAATATTATAGGTTTCTATGAAGGAGAACAATGATAGTACATGGGCCTAGAAAGTCCAAATACAACATGACCATCTATTCATTGACACCTTGACAATGATAAATTGATTATTTAACCTATAGGTTGATCCAAGATTTCCCAAAGAACCAAATTAAATAACGTAATTTCTAAAATAACCTATGTCATAAATATTTATAAGAGGCTAAATATCTATATCCTCATTGAGAACCATCATAATAGGGATGATGTACGAAAATACCTGATTGTTCCATGTGTGGAATCACAACAACCAATCATCCAAGGGAAATCATCTAGGGTCAAAGAAGTTGGCTTCTTCCATCTATGCAGAATGAAGGATGGTTTCTCCACTCATCCTAGGAATAACATAGTTTATCTCCTAGTTCCATATCGAGTGGATCTACATGAATTCCAATTTATGGGTCATTACTCATCCACTTCGTTGACTATTAAACTGGATAGGGGGTAGACACATGTCGAAGCCTCCAATATGTTTTCATCAATTATCTTTTTAGATGAAAAAAATCTATAAATCCACATATATCCTTGGCTTAGACTAAGAAGAATCCACATATGATAATAATGAATTATAATCTTCCAGTATTAGATTTTGGCAACCTGAACATTTCCTCCTTCAAGGATAAGGGTAATCATGAGTAATAATGTTATAACTTTGACTCTTGATATTGTCCGATGTTGGGAAATATTGAGTAGTAAGATCATACATGGATATGGAATTTTTCAAATACAAGTAATGAATGGAATATATTTCTTATAACTAGATATAAAATGGATCCATAACCTATAGGGAGGGTCTTAGTTGTTTGTCACTCTACCAGTTTAGCTCCACCATACATAAGATGAGTGTCACCAACCTATACATGTGAAAAAATATATAATTATTGTTTCATTGACATCATTACTCAATATATGTGGTTGATATACTTCCTCAATATAAAACTACCCCATGTAATTTATTTGGAATTTCCCTTGATAATTTCCAATATGAATTTGCCCCAACAATTATCTCCCTGAAAAATCTAGAAGGATTCATGGAATTCATTGAGAGGGAATTGTACTTTAGAGAATATATCATGTATACCAATCATTGACTACACCTACTATCATCTCCTACTTTGACATGAAATCTCACCATATCATAAATTGTTGTAGTTATGCCGACATTATCCCCTTAGCAAGTTTGGCTTTAGGTGGCCCCACAAAATAGTCAAATTATGGTGAAACCATTCATTATAAATATACCAATGTATCAAAAAAAATCCTAGAACCCCTGATCAATTTCATAAAATGGAAAAATAAAGTCTACTCATTTTTATATAGACAATAACATGTGTTATTTATCTTTGTGGTGCAGAATAACCTACTCATGTTGTTGGGATTCAAGATGTTGTAAGAGGTTGTCTTGAAGAATCATCCTAAAAATATTTCCATCCACATATTCCATGTATTCATCAACAAATATTTTTTTGTCTATATGAAATAGATTCATGATTTGGTAGATCATCAAATTGTAGAAACCAGTGATCCCTCAGTGCATTTCATGTGTAACTTTCCCATCCTTAATGATAATGAAAATATCAAGGAATGATATAAGGTCTCTAATAGAATAAAACATAATATTGATAATTTTATATCCTTAAATTAAATTTTTAGATCCATCTAGATCACCAATAACCTACTAAAACAATTAGATCCCCCTAAGTACTTCTTGTATTTTTCTGCAACCTCCTAAGAATGGTAGCCTTCCATGTATAGAAAGACACAGTTCTAAGAATGTGGGTGGAAATCAAGAGCCTTTTATTATACTAAAGTCATTATATACAATCATGGACCTTATTCTCACAAAATTTGGAAGATGTTACCTGACCCATATAAACATGGTGGTCACTTTTTATGATTAGTAGTTTTATTCATCTGTCAATGACATTGTTTGGTGGAAAATTGTGTTGAGCTTAGTGATCTAGATCTCCAGCCATCTCCTTTAAAAAATTTGGGATAAATCTATTGTTGAAAATGGAATCATCACGGTGGAAATTATAATTCTCAAGTATCAAACCCTAAAAATTTTGTATATTCTATGGAAACCATAATATAGGAATTTCTCAATTCTATGAAGTTGATTCCCAACACAACAAAATATAACAATCTGGCTCTATAAAAAAACAATGTCCAGACATTTGGCTCAACAACAGCCATCCAAGGATCATCAATATCCATCCAGGTCTCATCCATTGCTACCTACGTCTCCACATCAGTTTTCATGATAATATAAATATGTGTCAGGTACTAGTTACGACCTATCATCCTAGCCATCATGGACCACCATTCATCCTAATGTGGACATGCCCTCAAGGGGTATCACCATTCCCTTTATCATAAGTTTGATATAATCATGAAATTATAATAATTATAACAAAAAAAGGCAAATACATGACATGTTCCACCTATCAAAATATCTTCATGTGGTCCTCCTAATGGCATTAAATATTCCTATTTAGTTTGAAGTTGATATAGATGCTACTAAATCATTTCACATCAAGGAATACAAGAATGAATACTGGTATGAAATCATCTTCCGATCTGGGTTAGATGATGGTAACATCATATAATGGCACATCCAACCTCAATATATATCAGGTTAATTAAATGACATGGATTTTCTTCTGTTCCTAATGGACACTAGCTTCAGGTTCATCTTCACATTAATTAAATCACTCTATAAGAATAAGATTATTGAGGCCAAATTGACCTCATCCATCAAATAAATTCATGGATTTAACAAGATATTGTAAATTCATGTTGTATAATTTATTTTGAGACTGATTTTGGTGATTTGGTGTCAAATATTGGATTCATGTTCATATATAAAGATAATTACTGTAACACCTTGTTAAAAAGGATATGGTTTAACCTAGATGTGGAAAACCCCATATTATAAAACTTGTGCATCAAATAATCCCTTAATGATCAATTAATATTAATATATGGAGATGATTAGTGTCTAAAAATATGTGAATCATGATTCCTTTTTGTCACTTATTACAAGAGGAGAGAGAAGCTTACCGATTTTCCTGAAACTAATTGTGTCATCACTGCCAATCATTTAACAACCACCATAGTAAATCCCAAATATTATCTAATGGAATTATTATTATAATAAATTTATCATCTAGAATTATTGATTCTATATCATTGTAACCATTTCTTCATGCCCAAAAAAAATAGTTCACTCTCATATCACCCTATTCTCTAATAGTGTATAGGATCCTCAGAATCCTTGATGGCCTATTCATCTTTCCTAATGAATTTTCTGACCTATTTTTTTCATCCAAATTCATCAGTGTTTTTTTATAATATCTAGTTATACCATATTGAGCTAAAAAAAGATATATTTCTTCAAAATCAATGGTGAACCACACATGTGAAGGACTCATGAGATTGAAGTCTCAATGTCTATTACCATGGTCTCTAAAGAGTTATAATGATATGAAGTCACTTCTTATTGTTATATCCTAATAGAGTAAGATAGCAATGTTATCATGTGGTATCATGTTTCTATGTAATAATCCATATTTAGTCTCCATTAATCTGTTTATGAGGAGTTGGACATGACCATTTTACATTTGAGGTGGGATTCGCCACCATTATAGATGCTTTTACAAGAGGGAAACTTATTTTTGAGTAATATCTATTTTTGAAATTGATTAGTGTTATCAAGTATCCCAATGAGAAACAATAGTATGTTGAATTCCAGAAATATCATCTTGAGGTTTTTTCAAGGAAATAAAACCATATTCCATGTCTTGACACCCCAAGTTATCATCCCTTGAGTTCTCCTTCAAATTTATCACCATGGATTAACATATGAAACATCACAACTATATACTTCCAATAATTTCATGATTGAGGATGAAGTTAATAAGAAGGTTATAGATAAATTCATCAGAGTGGTTTTGTATCAAATTTTAATTCCCAACATCATTCCAATCAAGAAGTACAATAGAGAGATTGGAGTCTACATCATCTTCTAAAAAAAATGTTTTTACTTGACAGAAAACTACCCCATCCATAATTTTAAATTGCTGATCGATGAAATTTCCATCTTTCAAGACTGTTTATATATATAAGGGTATTCTGGATACAATACAATATGTATGGATACTAATGTATATTAATAAATAAAATTGATATATCCTCATGAAAATTTCAACAACAAAGTTGTACACATCTACTTAAAGTATATTTGAAGAACCTATCATTATTCCTTGGAACACATCATCATGATGCTCCACCATATGATGGTATAATTATCTGTGGATTTCTTTGAAGTTAATTTCTTCCAATTACCGGACCACTTTAATGATACAGAGAATGTGTTTGGAATTATCCACTCCCACTACCTAAAAATGAACCCTTTGATGTGTGTATTCTGGGATACCTATAGGAACATTCATGGATATAGTATTAGATATAGTGGAATCGATATTGATCTGGAGATGTTCAAATCAATCATAATAATGCCTAATCCACAAAATAAATGGGATTTTTGGGGACTCTAAGTATATCTATCCTAAATATAGTTTTTTTATCTCTATCATAGAATGTAAATTTATTCCTTTTCTAATATGATGATGAAATTCATCACTTATAGGTTGGGTAAGAAATTCAATATCTCATTCAATTTCATTTTTATGTATCGAAAATGTATTTCTATATTGATTCAACATATATTGTGAAAAATTTTGTGCCACTATTTGACTACCTTAGAATGATACCTTATATCCCTTATTACTAAATAAATAGTGAAGTAAATAAGATCATATTTAATATCATTATCACATGTTTCTTGAAAATGAAATCAAATATTCTCCCCAAATAAAAAACATACTATCTTTGGTCTTCATGGTATAGATGTTGTGTGATAAGCTATGATAGTATTAGTTTCAAAATCATATCTCATGCTGACCCATTAATGTGTATCCTCAAACATCCCAGGATATAATCGTTATTAACACAATGGTATGTTATCCTTTTTCAATTATACATCATGTTCTTTTATTATATGGTTTTTAAAGGACAAGAACAAGAATATTTCCTCAATGGGGATCTGTCCACAGAGGAATTTCCCATAGAATATGACTACCCAAATGAGGTTATAAACTACATTAATCAAGAACCCCATGGTAGAATATGCACATTAATGGTTCTTCTCGAGGCCTAAGTAGTAGAAGTCTGAATAACCCTATCCTCAAAATGGTTGGCCTTGTGGTTTTTTTCATCACTCCCTCAAAACCCCTTACATTATAATTATTCCACCATTTGGATGGGTAAACCAACCATGTGCTTGAACACCAAAACATCATCACAGTTATTTTGAAAGATCATGAGATGAATTCTTATGGTTTCATGTACGAGGTGTTTCATATATATTCATAAAGTAAATCAATATTGTATAAGTTGATTAATAAAACTAAGATGGTACCAAAACATTAGTATACACATGAGTTAATGGCCTAGATTCCCTTTTTTCCAAAGTTGACCCATATCCTTCGATCCTAAAATGATTGAGTGGACACCCCAAAAAACATGGTCAAATATCTCACAGTATCAATATTGGATGAATTTATCATTAATGTAAAATATAGCAATGTCATTAACCTAATAATTGCCTCTAAAAATGACCATCATGTAAATAAACTTTTTGTTTGAAATTTCTAGATCGAGACATTATAATCTATATAAAAAATTATTTGAGTGGAGATTCTTTTGTACCTATAGAATATATCTCTACCATTAAACCTAACAAAAAATGAGAAAATCCATTGATGCACAACAAAATTCATCCTATACGACATCACCAACTCAGAGAAGGTCTTCTAAAAGTTATTTTTTGATTTAATACTTATAAATTACATTTCAGTAACATATGTTACTCATGTTTTTCATGAGTTTCATGATGTTTCATATAGTTCTCATCATTCAATTTTTATGCCCTCTCACGAAATCTAATTTTTGGACTATGTTTGGCCTTCTATGGTACTGGATAACATAGAATTCACTACGAAGTGTAATTAATTTCAAATAAACACCAAATTAATACATCATATTCTAGATCATATCTATTACACCATTTAATCTTTTCATTTTTCCATGAACTAGTTGTTATCACGGTCTCAACCCACCCATGACAGTAGGAAAATATGGATTCATCTTTACTATTATTTAAATCCTTCAAAAATTGAATTAGTTTTTTCTATTAAATTAGGTCAAGACTTGATCTATGATTGAATTTTTGAAATCTCCCATCATTTATTAGCATTGGATCCACCACACTATTCTCACAAGTAAAATTACTAAATTATGGTCTTCCATGCCAAATAAATTGTATTCCAAGTATATCATTCATTGTTACCATAATTCCCACTACCATGTGTATCTAATTGGATAAATTGAGGGGTTCAATAAAACAAAATATATTATTCTATGTAAAATGGATATCTATAATATGGAAATGTGGCCTAATAATCTCTCTTACACCCTATATATGTATTACATGAAAACTCATACATCCACATAGGTGGATTTTTACATTCAATAATATGAAATAGATGTAGTACTATATATTTTTATCTGGATTCCATTTCCCGAAATGGTATCTATGTCCATATGACTTAATAAATTGTTATAATTACATATAAATTATCAATAATAAATTGATGTGAAGAAGATCCATTTTTTACACAACATTATGGGGCACCAAATCCATGTCGAATTACCATTCAATATGACGTTTCTCCTTTGATCTTTAATCTTATGTGATTTTTAATTTTCATATATAATTTTAGTGATACATATAAGGAAAAAACCAAAGATGAGTCCCAATGGGGGAGGAAATTTCTTGATTCATAAATTTATCTATAATAGAACATACTCATTGAATACAATGGATAAGAATTTCATCACACCTACCATCAATAAAACGTTCCTTAAGATGTAATTTTTATAGGTTTACAATAGTACATACCTGTAGAGACACAAAGCCTGACGTACATGGAAATTACATTAATTTTGAGGAATACTTAGTAAATAACAAAAACATACACACAAGGACCGTAATAGTATAGTGTCTTTGGAAGCTTGGAACGTAATCTTCTAATCGTGGTGAAAGATCTTCAATATCTCCCATAACGATCTTCCCCCTTTTTTTAACTAAAACCTTTCTTTATATCCTGGGGAAAAGAAAACATAAAAGGGGTGAGCTCAAATTCCCAGTAAGGTTAAACATAGAGAACATAAAACAATCCATAATCCTTTGAATGCAAAAACATGAACATAAAATCTAAACATCAAAATCTTGAGCAAAGACATGAATCATGGAAGTATGTAAGGAATATATCATAAGGGAACATAAATCATGATAAAATAGCAATGGAATAAACCATGTAATTGTGGAATCCATTAATCACGTGTTATGATTTCCATAGTAGCCAATGCCTTGCTTCCAAGACCATCTTAGTGGACAAAGTCCCTTTCTGAATCGAGTTCACTCAGCGTTCCAGTCCTATAACACTGAACCAGATTATCTTAGAATTCTAGAAATGTATATCTCAGTAGATATAAATATTTACCCAATGAATTGGAGGGGGATATAGGTCCCACCCATCTCATAATGAAATAATTCTTACTTGTGCCACAAAATAAACATACATAATTCATAATAAACCAATAAATAAAATGGGTTTAATAATCATCATCCCATCATCACATAATCCATATAAAAGAAATGGATTTCATTTCATAATAAGAAAAGTAAAACCATGTAAATCATAGAGACATTAAACATGAAACATACACATATGAAATAATGTCATATTTGATGGAAAATGGTTTTGATAAAATAGTTGAAATGAATTTTGAGGAAAATATCATTTCTTCTACAAAATCAATTTCTTTTCACAAAACGTCATGCAATGTTAAAAGAAAAGGATTTTTTTGAAAATATTCTTGAAATATTTTGTAGGAATCTTCATGAAAATAAGGCTTTGTAAAACCGTAAGAATCCTTTCATGCTGTGTACGTTAAAAAACATTATCCTCGTACTTTTTTCGGAAAAGTAAAAAAGTATCGTGTAACATAAACAAAAGAAATATTCCTTACATACCATGTAGTAAAAGTCAAGAATTGTTAAAAATGACATTAAACATACATGATAACACTTTTATAAAACATGGACATGGATGAGAGAAATAACCCTAGTAAATACTTACGAATAAGATATCTCGGATAAAAATGAGATTTGAAAAATTATCCCTTACCTTAGGTCTGATATTATTCTTACGTATCCAAACCTCTTGTATAGTGATTTAAATAATGTCATTTACTTTTTATAGAAAACATATTTATTGTTATTATATCATATATGGTTCACTTATAACTTTATAATACTCATTCTTTTGTAAATTCATGTTAAGGTAGCGATTTGGGTAAAATCATTTCATTTGTCGTTCATGTTTTAACTTGTAATTATTTATATGACTATTTAGATCATGATTAATTACATCTAGAATGTAAAAAATGATTTATATATAATATATATTCATAATATATATATATATATAATGGATCAGTAATTGGAATGAAATACACCGTTCATGGAGAGGGTAGGCCATACATATGCATGAACGCAGTTTTCGTTTCCTTATTGAATTGAATGGAATTAAGTAGATGAAATAAATATATATATACATAAATCCAGTAGAATTATTATGTCATATATTTCATTATTACTTATAATATATAATTTATAATCATTTTTGAATGGTTATCATGGAAAGTGAATCTCATCGCGTCGTGGAGACGGTATTCCGTACGTACGCACGAGCGATGATATCATTCCCATGATCGTGGAATTGTATTAATGTGTATGTATAATATTACAGAATCAATGTCACTTTACAATAATCATATATATTCATTACTTTTACCATTATTCCCATCCAAGTAAGGTGGTGGTGGAAAATATATTACACCACGGCGTGGAGACGGTATTCCGTACGTACGCACGCGCGGTGATTTCGTTTTCCGTAGGATGGATAGATGGTGAAATATGGTTGTTTCGTACTTATAATAACATATCAATATATGATTGATACTGATGATATTACTTGATAATGAAACAACTAAATAAGAAGAAATATAAGAAGAAATAATGTTGAAAGAATTGGTAACAGACATTACCTCTTCCTTGAAGAGCCTCTTTGAGACCTCCACTTAGGGCACCAAAATTGGTCTTTGAAGAACACCAGGACCTCTAGGATGTTTCTAGAAAAGTGGAGAAGATAATTTGGCAGGGGTTGGCTGAGAATTAAGTCTCAATGTGGTGTGAGGAAGATAGGTACGATGTGCCCTTTTATAAGGGAAGAGAGGGGCACCTTTGGAATAACCAAAAATATTATTTTATTATAAAGTCATATTCAGTTTGTAATAGCTCCAAATTGAGTTATTTAGAAGCCAAGGTGGGGATGGGTCTATATCATATCATCCAATAGAATTTAGGCAAGTTTAGGTTTCTATTTTAACCTTATCATTTATATTTAACTTCAAGTTAAATAATTTTTCTTTTACCGTGTCTTCTTTTTTTCTTACACTATAAGGTTATTTAGCATACAATAACAAGCCAAAAGAACCCCAAGTTGTTTATTATTAATATATATAACCTTATCTAAGACATTTGGCCGATCCTTAGATTTTTAGGAATAAAATAACAATTATTAATATAATATTTGTTTTAAAAACTATTTTATGTTAATTTTTACACTATTTGGTAATTGGTTTTTTTGAAAATAATAACAGATTGATTAGTTCATGAAAAGTTAACTAAATCAATACTAACATGTCATATTGACCTAGAAAATTAGTGGAAATCATAAAGATTCTCAAATTACATTTATTTGGATATTTATAACATCAATTATGTCAATATTTCATTAATAAGATAATTACTGCATCATCATTCTGTCATAAATAAATTAAATTATTTAATGTCTAAAAATTATAAATAAAATACCATTATGTAGGAAATATTTTTATCCTTCTAATGAATTGTCTAATTTATCTTATGTATAACCCTATATTAAAAATGATTTAGTTATTAAACATTGATTTTAACTATTTTAACACTTCTTTAAATAAATTAATAAAAAATGTCCTAATCTAATCCATGTGGACCTAAATGGTCATATTTTATTCCTAATGTTTTATTTGATCTAATTACACTTATCAAATAGAATTAGGACATGTGTTAGGGTAATAATAATAAAATTTTTACCCTTAATTACCTTATTTACTTTTAACCGTGGTAAAAAAAATAAAAAGTTACTATTAACCAAAAAATATTTTCATCTCATTGAACCAAATTTTAGTCTTTGATATTAACCGTGTCTCTAAGATTTTCAAAATTCCACTCACAGAAGCGGTAAAATTATGTTTTATATGAATTTGAAAATTCTCCTAGGAGGTGGGTAAAAGATGATGAAAAGTTCAATAAAAGTTTTATATATCTAAATTTATTATAAAACGACTCCAATGAATTAAATTGAACATATATAGGTATTATGTATCAATTTTGACCTTAAATAAATTTAAATAAATATTTATTGAAATAAAAGTCAGTTTTTGAATAGTAACCCAATGATTTCACTATTCGTCAAAAATTGAATATTTTCAGAAAAATACCAAAAAATCACCCTAGGCTAATTTCGATATTCTGAATCCAAAAATGAAGTCCATTTTGAATGATATAATTTATAAAATTTCAAAAAGTGGGTATTACTATTCATAATGGCTAGTTTATATAACATATCTTTGTTTAACGAAACTCAGTATTGCGTACAAATCATGTTATCATGGAAGGTCACGATTGTAGGTAATGCAAGCCAAGTCAAGGATGCGTGTTGTGCAAGCTCCTTTTGGTGTAGCGTACAACACAAGACATTAATGAAATTAAAAAAATATTTTTTATAAAATCTCAGGGTGTTACATTCAACCCCCCTTAAAATGAATTTCGCCCTCAAAATTCGTCGGGGTTATAAATGGTTTACTGCTCGAAAGTTTCTTTAATAGAAACCCACATCTTAAAAAGGTATACAAAAACATGGCTTTAAAAACTAATGTATGAAATGTAATGGTTAACCAAATTAACTAATCACTGGGATTCCACATAGGAGAACATAGGTGAAAATATGGATATGGAAGAGAAATCTAACCGTCATGTTCAGATGGAGAGTGGTAAAGAACATGGCTATGAAAAAGCCAACAATCACAAATCCATATATTTGTGATGGTCTTGGGTACCATCCGATTCATCAGATATAAGGGCACTAGGACAACATTTTTGGTTTTCAAGATGATTTCCCTAAAGCTGAAAAATTTTAATTAGAAGAAATAATTGTTTGATTTTGGTACAATCTCACTGTTGTTTGTGCTTTTAACAATTTCCACTTCATCTCTTAAAGAAATGAAGTTGAATTTGTTATTCATGAAGTGCTAACAGATCATGTGATAGAATGATGTGTCATTCCATCTATTTCAAACAAAAGGTTATCAAAAGTTATCAAATATACATAAGTCCATCTATGGTGAGGTTAGTAGTATACGATTCCAAAAATGAACTTATACTTCATCTATCATGCCGCTTAATAAAATAAAACTAGTTTCTACTAACCAGGGACTTCTTGTAGGCTATTTGTAGACGATAAAGGCCAGTCGCACTTTAGTTGTGGGTTCGATTCCTACAGCCTTGCCCGACGCGATGGGTTGTCGCCCATCCTACAGGTTTTCCTTTTTCTAAGACTACATTACAATAACATCCCATCAATAATATAGAAAAAAGTTCTTTCCATAATCAATACTAACTTATGTCCAACATAATTCATTCCAATCTTTAGGCTTATCTAAAATACTCCGGTCCAATCTCATAGTATAAAGAAAACGATTGCTTGAAATGTCATATAACAATCACGTGAATGCCACCATTTATTACCCATATATCATAAGATATATCTTGTTGGTCAAATTAAAAACATGTGAATACCTTAATAATGTATTCTATTGAAAAATGAATACCCATTGAACCTTAGTTAAAACATTAATGTTGTTAAATTGTACCACGTTCCATATACCAAAATCCCAAAAATTCCATATACTCAAACCATAGTATCACTTAATCTTTATATCAGTCATGAGCTCATGAATACAATAAAACATCTCATTATCTTCTGATAACTTCATTATGCGCATATCATCTACTTTCCAAAAAAAATATTTCAATCACTTTTTCATGGTTACCAATACCATATAATATTTGAAAACCAATAGATAGATATTAAAAAATTCCACAATACCATAAATGAGATTCCATGATACTATTTTGAAATCCCATTACATAAACACTGAATCATTACACAGCATCATTTTCATACTCATAATCATAAATAGTGATCGCATGAGACTTCCCTTTATCCTTTGCTTTAATAGGTTTCTCACGTTCATCATCATTATCCCGTAGATTAGGGCATTTATTAGCATATGCCCCATTTCATTGCACTTGAAGCATTGAAGTGTTGATGGAGAGTTCTCTGTAGTCTTTTCTCTATTCACATGATTAGCAACCTTCTTTCCCATTAAATCAAGAATCAATTGCTCGATGAACTTCTTTTCCACACATAAAACATTTTATAGTACCTTATAGGGAATCTACACCATGCTTCTTTCCGCACTTTGAGCATAAAGAAACATTCATCTTTTTTTCACCATAGCTCTAATATTTCTCCTTGAAATCCGTCTTTCATTTATTGTAAAAACCATGAGATGGATATGTAACACCAAATTCCATTTCTACCTTGATAGCCCAATGAACAATTTCTTCATAGCTACTGAAGTCTCTTATAGCTAATGCCCTTCAATGACTTGGTTTTAAGCCAATGAAGAATTGATTAACTTTACATTCTGGTTGGATGATAAAACCAGATGCATACCTTGCAAGTCTTGTAAAATTCGTTTCATATATACCAACAGATTCATCATCCATCTTCTTAAGCTCATGTAACTCTTTTTCCATATTTTTTTGAATAATATGAGGGAAGTACTTACTGAAAAGTATGTTCTTGAACTCATCCCATTCCATGGACTCAATTTCATCTCTTGGCCTCGTATTCTTGATAAGATTCCACCATTGATCATCTTCACCATCCAAATGATATAATGGTAAGATGAATTTATCATGTTCAGAACATTTAAGAACTGAAAATATCTTTTTAGTGGTATTGATCCATTGTTCAGGAACAAGTGGATAAGAAGACCCACTGAAAAAAGGTGGATGTTGCCTCATGAAGGACTTAATAGAATATTGTTCCATTCTATCCTCATTTGGATGTCCATAATGATTCATAGCTTGTGTGAGTATAGAAATAATATTTTACACTCCATCTCCCATAACATTTGTTTTTTTAGGAGTAAAATCATTGCATTGTCCATTACATTGATCCACATGGTTCCTTTGGGTTCCATCCATCATCTAAAATCCAAAAATAATAGTGTGAGAGGCAAAAATCATGATAGAGAAAACAACATAATAAAGGGGGAGTACCTTCAATATCTGAAATCTTAGGTTTAGTTCTAAGATCGTTACCATAATTCTAGGACTATAGCCTATACTTATACTTATCCTTATGGACATCCCTAGACATACCACAGAAATATCTCTAGGGATCTCACTATAGTTTTAGCATCCTAGTTTCCAAAGGTTGACTAAAACATTCCTCTTATACCAACTGTAGAGATCCAAATACTGACGTACATGGAAATTACATTACTTTTGTGGAATACTTAGTACATAACAAAAACATACACATAAGGACCGTAATAGTTTAGTGAATTTGGAAACTCAGAACGTAATCTTCTAATCGTGGTGAAAGATCATCAACATCTCCCATAAAGATATTCCCCCTTTTTTTTACATAAAACCATTCTTTGTATCCTGGGGAAAAGAAAACATAAAAGGGGTGATCTCAAATGCCCAGTAAGGGTAAACATAGAGAACATAAATCAATCCATAAACATTTGAATGCAAAAACATGAACATAAAATCTAAACATAAAAATCTTGAGCAAAGACATGAATCTTGGAAGTACGCAAGGCATATATCATAAGGGAACATCAATCATGATTAAATAGCATGGTAATTAAACATGTAATTGTGGCATCCATTAAGCACATGTTATGATTTCTATAGTTTCCATGGCGTTGCTACCAAGAGAATCTTAGTGGACAATGTCCCTTTCTGAATCGAGTTCACTCCTCGTTCCAGTCCTGTAACACTGAAATGGATTATCTTACCATTCCAGCCATGTCTGTCTCATGAGATATAAATCTTTACCCAATGCATTAGAGGGATATATAGGTCCCACCCATCTCATAATGAAATCATTCTTACTTGTTCCACAAAATAAACATATAACATTCATTATAACCTAATAAATAAAATGGGTTTCATAAACATCAACCCATCATCACATAATCCATATAAAAGAAATGGATATCATTTCATAATAAGAAAAGTGAAACCATGTAAATCATAGAGACATTAAACTTGAAACATAAACATATGAAATAATGTCATATTAGATGGAAAATGGTTTTGATAAAACACTTGAAATGAATTCTTGAGGAAAAAATATCCTTTCTTCTTCATAATCAATTTCTTTTCACAAAACTTCATGCAATTTTAAAAGAAAAGGATTTTGATGAAAATAGTCATGAAATATTTTTTAGTAAGATTCATGAAAATAAGGCTTTATAAAACCGTAAAAATCCTTTCATTCCGTATACGTTAAAAAAACAATATCCTCATACTTTTGTCGGAAAAGTCAAAAAGCACCTCATAACGTAAAAAAAAGAATGATTCCTTACATACCATGTTGTAAAAGTCAAAAATCGTTAAAAAGGACTTTAAATATACATGAAAACACTTTTATAAAACATGGACATTGATGATATAAATAACCCCTGTAAATACTTATGAATAAGAAATCTCGGATAAAAATGAGATTTGAAAAATTATCCCTTACCTTTGGTCCGATATGCTTCGTACGTATCCAAACCTCCTGCATAATGATTTAAATAATTTCATTGACCTATTAAAGAATAATATTCATTGTTATTATATCATATATGGTTCAATTATGATTTTATATTACCCATTCTGTTGTAAATTCATGTTAATGTAGCGTTTTGGGTAAAATCGTTTCATTTGTCGTTGGTGTTTTAACTTGTAATTATTCATATGATTACATAGATCATGATTACTTACATAGAGAATATAGAACAATATTTATATATAATATATATTCAGAATATACGTATATATAATGGATCAGTAAATGGAATGAAATACACCGTTCATGGAGATGGTAGGTTGTACGTACGCATGAACGATGTTTTCGTTTCCTTTTTGAATTGAATGGAATTAATTATATTACATAAACATATATACATAAATCCAGTGGCATTATTATTTTCTATATTTCATGATTAATTGTTATATATACTTTAAAATCATTCTTGAATGGTTATCATGGAATGTGAATCTCATCGCGTCGTAAAGACGGTATTCTGTACATTCGCACGAGCGATGATATCATTCCCATGATCAGGGAATTGTATTAAAGTGTGTGCATAATATTAAAGAATAAATATCATTTTACAATAATCATATATCTTCATTACTTTCACCATTATACCCATCCAAGTAAGGAGGTGGTGGAAAATAGATTACACCACGGCGTGGAGACGGTATTCCGTACGTACGCACGCTCGGTGATTTCCTTTTCCGTAGGATGGATAGATGGTGAAATATGGTTGTTTCATACTTATAATAAAATACCAGTATATTATTGATACTGATGTTATTACTTGATAATGAAACAACTAATGAAGAAGAAGTGTAAGAAGAAATAAAGTTGAAAGAATCGGTAACTGACATTAACTCTTCTTTAGAGGGCCTCTTTGAGACCTCTTCTTAGGGAACTAAAATTGGTCTTTGAAGAAGACCAGATCCTCTATGATGTTTCTAGTGAAGTGGAGAAGAGAATTTGGCAGGTTTTGGCCGAGCATGAAGGCTCAATGTGGTGTGAGGAAGAGAGGGAGGTGGTGCCCTTTTATAAGGGGGGAGAGGGGCACCTTTGGAATAACCAAAAATATTATTTTATTATAAAGTCATATTCAGTTTTTAATAGCTCCAAATTGAGTTATTTATAAGATAAGGTGGGGATGGGTCGAAATACACTCATCTAATTGAATTTAGACAAGTTTAGGTTTATGTTTTAACCTTATCATTTAGATTTAACTTTATGTTAAATATTTTTTCGTTTACCATGTCATCTTGTTTTCATACACTATAAGGTTAATAAACATACTATAACAAGCCAAACGAACCCTAAGTTGTTTATTATTAATATATATATCCTTATCTAAGTCATTTTGCCGATCCTTAGATTTTTAGAAATAAAATAACAATTAATAATATAATATTTGTTTTAAAAACTATTTTATATCAATTTTGACACTATTTGGTAATTGATTTTTGTTAAAATAATAACAGAATGATTAGTTTGAAAAAATTTAACTCAATCAATAATAACATTTCATATTAACCTATAAAATTAGTTAAATTTATAAAAAGTTTCAAATTACATTTATTTTGATATTTATAACATCAATTATGTCAATATTTCAATAATAAGATAATTACTGCATCATCATTGTGTCATAAATAAATTAAATTATATAATGTCTAAAAATTATAAATAAAATTCCATTATATAGGAAATATTTTTAGCTTTCTAATTAATAGTCTAATTTATCTTATGTATAACCCTATATTAAAAATGATTTATTTATTAAACTTTGATTTTAACTATTTTAACCCTTCTTTAAATAAATTAATAATAAATGTCCTAATCTAATCCAAGTGGACCTAGATTGTCATATTTTATTCCTATGGTTTTCTTTGGGTCTAATTACACATATCCAATAGAATTAGGACATGTGTTAGGGTAATAATAATAACATTTTTACCCTTAATTACTCTATTTACTTTTAACCGAGGTAGAGAAAAGTAAAAAGTTACTATTCACCAAAAAATATTTTCATCTCATTGAACCACATTTTAGTCCTTGATATTAACAGTGTCTCTCGGATTATCGAAAATCCACTCACATAAGCGGTAAAATTATGTTTTATGTGAATTTCTAAATTTTCTTAGGAGGTGGGTAAATGACGGTGAAAAGTTCAATAAAATTTTTATATATCTAAAATTATTATAAAATGACTCCAATGACTTAAATTGAACTTATATAGTTATTATGTATCAATTATTACCTAATATAAATTTAAATAAATATTTATTTAAATAAAAAGTTGGTTTATGAATAGTAACCCGGTGTTTTCACTATTCATCAAAAATTGATTGTTTTTAGAAAAATACCAAAAATTCACCCTAGACTAATTTCGATATTATGAATCCAAAAATGAAGTCCATTTTGAACGATAAAATTTATGAAATTTAAAAAATTGGGTATTACTATTCATAATGGCTAGTTTATATAACATATCGTTATTTAGAGAAACTCGGTATTGCGTACAACACACGCTATCATGTAAGGTCATGATTGCGTGTAATGCAAGCCAAGTTAGGGATGCATGTTGTGCAAGCTACATTCGGTGTATCATACAACACAAGACATTAATGAAATTAAAAAGAATATTTTTCATAAAATCTCGGGGTGTTACAATATCAACCAAGTTACATAATTTCAAACTATATGTATATGATAGAAGATTTAAAATTTCATGGCATCTAATATTGATATGAAATAAACTAAATAATATAAAAAATTCTATTCTATACAGATTTAAAATTATTATAATAGGTTATATCTATAAATCCTAAAACAATATTTCACCGTTAGTCAAATTTATTTGATGTTAAACTTTATTGAATATCATCCTCACCTGATAGTACAAACACCTCCCTTGGTTAAACCCTCTTATTTTCTCATTCCATGATGAACAATGTGTGTATTAATTGATGATTTGCATGATATATATGGACACATGGATGTATTATCCAGATCTCTGCCATTGATTCCAATTCTCCCCTCATCATTTCATAATTATAAAAACCATCATATCATTCACCTTTATCATTCATTTCATTATGGTGGCACTCCAATTGGAATGTAGGGTTAACTTATACTCACCTATATATCCAATTAATGTGCTCAAATTCCTAATTTGGTAGCCCCAAGAGTTTCAGAACCTACCCAATCATCCCTTCAATTCACAACCATAACATAGGTCTTCCACTATTTTGATTTTCATTATACTCTATATCAAAATGGGATCCCCTATGGTAGAATAAAAATTACAAATAGGCCTACCTCCCATCCAGGGCCATGCCCGAGAGTACTTATGAAATAAACATGTAAGGACTAACAAATTAAATACATCTTTTGTGGTTAAACCTAAGGTTGCATTTCTCTATAATTGAAAATGGGGAAGTGAATCATACATTTTTATTTTGTTCATTGTTCATCCCCTATCAGTTTATCAAGCACTTTTAGGGATCTTGGAAATCATAATTTACTACATTATCACCCCTCTATTTTGGTGGAACATTGGTTCCTTTGGCATTACCCGTTAGTGCATTTATGTACATTGACCGAGAATGAAAACATGAGGGATTACCTCTTGTGCACTCTCAGGTGACATTGGTAGTCTATCCCTAATACTTTTTTCCCACATCATGTATGGTTCATATAAGTTAGGGGTCTGGTAATAATTTTCCCAAAGATAATAAATTCACAAAACATTCCCAAGAATTCTTATTTAGTCCATGGAATAAGAGTTTAACCACTATATCCCACTTTAATCACTCCTGAGACCCTTTTTATAACATTATAATTGCACACTCATGCCATATTCTAATCTACTCTCTTTATTATAAAGGATATCACTGACCATGTTAAAATCAATATGAAAACAATCTATAGTTAATATCACTTTTCATCCTCACACTAAAAAATTAAAATACATGTTTCCATTCTATGAAACAATTATTTAATTTTTATTTCTTCACATCCCCTCCATATTAAATTTTACTATATGATAAATTCCTAGGTTTTATAATGTTAAATTACAACAACCCATTGGAATTTTCTTTATTAACAAAAATGAAAATTTAATGCATCTATGGTATGATGATTAAACTTTATAACTACTCATCATCCTCACATGTGGTGGAATCCCAATCCATATATTGTACATAATCTTTTAAATCTCATTGAATAATTTTTTTGGCTTCAGTCCCATCCAACATGAAAAGTAGTGTTACCAAAATCTCTTATCTGGGTCTATATTCATCCAAAAATACCATCAGAATAAAAACATCCACATTAATTCCTGTTGATCAATACCCTTCTATTAGGTTCTTTACTCTTATGATAAATTTTGATGAAAATCCTCTCAATAGATGACTTTAACCATATCTTATGTCAATATGACTTGTCCACAATACCAAATTAATGGTAGTTTGACACATTGAGTGTTGAACTCCACCTGGAAAATCCTTATGTACACCCTCATATTTTAGTTATTATTAAATTTGTATACATTTAATTGCATCTGTACCAATGGTATCTCCTACAGTGATGGAATAATACCAAATAGAAAAACCCCACTATTCGGTCACACAACCTATTGGACGTGTGGTAGAAATAAGACATGTCCATTATTTAAAAAATATGGTCAATAGTCCACAGAAATATTTTTACACCCATCAATAATATGGTTCCAGTATATGAGGTATATTATTCATAAGGACTTATACATATCATAGTGATATATTTCATTTTTTCTATATGAATATTTCTTACATTACAAACATATTTTCAATTATCATAAAAGTTTAGTTCCTTTGGAAACATTGAATCATATAGAACTATTCCATTAGAGGTCTTTATATTATCACACATAGTTACTAATAATAACAAAAAATCTTGGACATATCACATAAAATGCCTATCATAATATCCTAAAGTAACAAAAAATAAGAAATGGTGACCTCATGTGTACAGTAATGGTAAACAAGATAGATATGTATGTATAACAACATAAAAAAGTATGAGAACAAGATGAGAACAATTGAAAACAATAAACATCAACTCATAGATCATAAAAATAGGTAATGTAATAAATATTTGGAGTTCATAAGACATGAATAATAAAGTAATCAAATAAAATAGGACAAAATATAATAACATTTTTCATAGGACAAAGAGCTGTTCAAGAGTCATAAGAAGTGAAAAAATAATTTCAAGGCTAACCACCAAAATATTCATTACATGTTAGGCATGGGCCAAAAACTCATGTAAATACATCAGTATTGGGATAACCTCGAATGTATGCTCATTATAGGATTCGGATAACCATTATATAACCTTGGATATTATAGAATGATACTAAATAGACAATGAATTACAGGGATATATAGGTCCCTCCCATCATGTAGTGAATATCATACATAGGTCTTCCAAAAGATTATAAAATATTGAACAGATCATAAGAGGAATTTTTTTCTATTTCCATAGTCAAAATTCATGGCAATATTATATAGCCATTATTCCATCTGGTTTTGTCAATTATTAGTGTGGATATAGCTAAAATCTACATAATGGTTTTCATTGTCTATAGCCATGATTTTCTGTTGGTGAAATAGATAGATTTCCATAGTTTTTGAAACTGTGGATACAACCCCGAGAGTCATCATCCATGGAACATGGGCTATAGACATAGTTTTCAATCGTTGCTAGAGGTATTTATATACCGTTTGTAGTAGTGGATATAGCCCATGTAAACCATGGATATAGCCCAAAATTAATGTCTGCCCAGCATGGTTCAATCTATGTACCTACACTATGTGCACCATCCACTTTACCACTATAAAAGATATTCTTTTTTCTATATATTTATATATTTTGTTATATATAATATTAAAAACATAACTATATCATGAAAACCAAGGCTATAGCCCTTCAAGAAATTTTTTACGGGTTAATTTTTTTCCTACGTAAGGGTGGGAGACCTATATCTACAATTTTCAGGACTTCTAGCTATAAAAAAATGATATAGCTAGGTTTTACGAAAACAATGGACATATCACTCAAAAAATGCTATAGCCATCGTTTTACACAAACCATGGCTATATCCCTTAAAAAAACTCTATTGCCTCATTTTTTATGAAAAATATGGATATCAACCTTGGTAAATAATATATAATTATGGTTCTAGAGAAACTAGGGCTATAGTTATACGAAAAAGCCCCTATTGCCATGGTTTAACACAAGCTGTGGTGATAGCCCTTGTAGAAACTGTCTTTAGCCACGATTTTAGAGAAATGTGACTATAGCTATCAAATAAAAAACACTATTGCCACAGTTTTAAAAAATTGTGGCTATAGCCTTGGATAATATACCATATATCCGAATTCATATATAAAAATATGGATATTTCGTAATTTTATAAGACTGAATCAGAACCCATGAAAGGTAATAGGTTCAATAAAACAATATTCATATTATAACCTGTGAAAAATAAACTGCTTCAAAAATAATATTTCCATCATAATCATATAAATTAAAAAATAAATAATGATGGTATCATTGGATCATATATCACAAAATAATTATGTATCATACTAGGATCCCATTGGATTAATAATTATTTTCAACGAAAAAAAACATGGATCATTAATTTTGAAAAATAACATTTCCTTGAAAATAAATATTTTAAAACTAAAAACACTACATGAAAAGGAATCTATACCAATAGTTACAAAATCAAGGTAAAACCCCTAAAAATGTTATTATAGGCTATGCTAATACATTCAAATCAATAGCTTTTAGAGGCATTGATATTGACCTATTCCCATGGTTTTAATAAAAACATGGTTATAGGTTTTATAAATTATGCATTTCACCTAGTATAAAAGGAATCATAGGTATATATATAACTATGTTTTAAAAATATATGGGTATATATTTTCAATTAGGGAGCATATACCAACAGTTTTTAAAACCACGTGTATATATTTTCCCACCAAACATTTTTATACCCACTGTTATAATATACATGGGTATATGTAGATGCCTGCATTTTGTAAGAGTATCACCACTTATTAATCTAACATTTGATCATGTAAATCAAATAAAACATATAGACTACATTAAATGAAAAATAAATTTTAATCATTTATCATCCATCCGTCAAATTTTAATAGTTTTCAATCCATATAAAATACTAAAACATACATATACATCCATAAAACAAATTAATTCATGTCATCACCGAACAAAAAAAGTCTCCTTCCAACTATGTTAAAAATAAACGAGATCATAATCTCCCTCATCGACAACATCCACATACACAATAGCATTATCACCTTCATCATTTATTGTAGTAGCATCTATATCGTCACAAATGGTATCATTTATAATGGAAACATCATTAACAACATCATCTCCACCACATTCAACTCGATCACTAATAATAAAATCATTTTCATCACACATTGAATTTATTAACGAATGTATCAATACTATTTATAAATAAATATTATTAGAAGCCTCTAATGGAAGTTATTAACTTATAACTGAAATAGATTTTAATAATTTTTCAGTGATCATATTACTTATTTCTGGTTACTTTTTATATATTTCTTGCTCCTCTAATGATATTTCTTCCATAGATACTTTGGGATGAGTGCTTTGCAACTCAAGGATCTGAGAGAACTCAAAGGATCCCAATTATGATTAATACATAGTTTTGTGGATGGTTTATTTCTGTCCAGCAATGGTATTTTCCTTGTTGCATGTCACCTAATACCTAACTAAATAATCATTTGGCTAAATTATATCATACTCTTTATCATAAAGTTCCTCATGGGGTAGTCTTTGGAAAATATAACCAATATATTTAATTATTTATTTTGTATAAATAATTTCATTATAAATAAAAAACATACAATATTTTAATCTGCATATACTAACGTTCAATTATTTTTCGTTCAATTTGATCAGAATAATTCGGCATGAGGTACATCTCATTTTTTCCCAAATATAGCTTTCAAAAAATAACAGTGATTAGTATAAACATATTCAAAATATAAATTTTTTATAAAAAGCAAAAACTATTAAATGAATGAAAAATTCATAAATTTAAAAATGTGATAAACATTGATATCAAATATTCATATATAAATGAAAACCATAAACAATATAATTTTAGGTTCCAATTAAGAAAATTAAATAATATTTATTATGAATGTTTTGTATTCATTTCATAATGTCCAATTGGCTGATAGGCCTAGTGTACGAATTTTCCATTAGGACAATAGGCCATTATACATATAGGGAAATTTTCTAATTTGTCTCTACGCCAAATGGTTAATTGTACAACAGGACAAATGGACAATTGGCCATTAGTCCTTGATCCCAATTGGACATTAGTCTTGTATGATAAATGGTAATTATTCTAAGAGCCTAATTGGACATTAGAAATACTTCGAAATTGTCCATTAAAACTAGAGCCAAATTGGCCATTTGGAATAATTTAAATTTTCCCTATATACCTAATGTCCTATTGAACTATTGGAATAATTTCTAATTTTCCATTAAGCCTATAGTCCAAGTAGACACTATACATAGTGGAATGTAAGACAATGATCCATTATACCTATATAATCAATAAAAATTGATAGATTATTTCAATTCATATTATACTACCTAGTGCTTCTCTTCCATATTTCATTGAGAGTTTTTCTCCAACGCTTTTAAAAAAATCAATAAAATTAATAAGAATTAAATTTTATTTGAACAACATTAATGATTAATAGTACCTTAAAATCTTCATTATTCCAATAGGAAATTATTTTACGATATGGAGTTTTTGGGAAGTTGTGGAAGAAGGGATCACCCTCTAATGCCTAACCAAATATTCTCTTCCAACTAATATACTACTCATTCTTGAATGATTTCCATGACTCCTCATGATCCATCAACTATGAATTCTTAGTAGCATCACCATCGAGAAAGATAAAAAGTCTATACATTGAACATATTAATTCATATAAATATAATTATAATATAGATATAAATTTAAAAAATATTCTTACCCTTATATGTGTCTATGACTTTTCTTTGATATCATTACTATGTTGTCTCCTTAAGATTGGTTTTAAATATATTATATAGTGGAACATGGATAAAGGTATAGTGAATCTTCTAAAATCCATTGAATATTTACTTACTATCTTATTATCTACATTGTAATCCACCATTATCTATGTCTGGTGATTCAAAGATTTATGCATATATGTGTGCCCACATCGCTTACTACAAGATCCCACTAGATATGATAAGAATGGTGAAATGAAGAAGCATGTCACTATACAAATAAGAGATAAATAAAGTTATATAATTTGAAATTGTTACAATAAAAACCCAATAAAGGATTCTCAATACGCTTTAATGGTTCTATGGGTTATCATATATTAGCAGACTCTAAATGATGAGTCTATTTAACTACATTTTTAGGGTGATCATAATGAGCTAGAGTAGAATCTAATGAAACCGAATCATTATATGTTGTATGGATTATAATAAATAGAGGTGAAAAATACATTACAAAATATGGGTAAAGTACCGAGGGATACATCAATTGATATGGATATGGTAATGGGGGGAACATATATAGAGGTTTTGTAAACATGATATTAGAAGAAGTGGCTATTTGAGATGATAACATCATGAGTGGGAACACCCCTAGATTCCCAAGTGGAGGATGGTGAGTTTTGGTAGAGAGGGTTTCTTCTTGTGGGTCTGTGTGCGAACATGTATGAGGGATGCTCCATCTCGGTCTTGGAGCATCCCTTTTCGAACCCATGCTAGCATGATGAGGAAGAATATCTAGTGGAATAGAATTTTCCTAAAAAATTGTTAAAAATTATTATCATGACATTATATGTAATAAAAATTATAAATATTTAAATTATTATACTCACTGAGGGAAGTAAAGGAGGATATTTATGGTCATGCACCTATCGATTTGGATATAATAGTCTCTTCCTCCAAAGCTATGAATTCATTTTCATAATTTACAGAAGAATGAAATGTACATTTTTTAGAAATAGTTTTTAAAAATCATGCATAATATTTAGATTTCATTGTCAGAATAAAAAATGTCATTATATCTTTTAGTGAAAACATGTTTTTATTTTTTAAAATCATATTTTAATCCTTTTTTTATATTTTAAATAGCTCAAATTAAATTATATTAAATCACACTATAATATAACAATCATATTATTCAATATTAAATCTAATTATAGTAATTCCAACTAGAGAAATACATGTCAACAAAAACTGAATACAAAGTGAAAATATATCTTTTATTTTATATATTACCCACAAATTCTTCAGGTTCAACAGAAAATATCATTATGGGACACTATTAGGAATAAGATATATTATATTGGTGAACACTAATGGGGTCATCAAATTTGTAAATATAATCATTAGTATCATGAAAAAAATTTCTTGGGATTATTTCACTAATGAAACAGTAATCTTCTCACATATGATAAATAAAAAAAAATCATGTTTTCCACTACTTTCAAAATATGTGGATCATTATTATATATGAATTGACTGATGTATATAAATCTGAATCCACAATCTAAATACTTGTACTATTCTTCGTCGTTGAATAATACCATTTAAATTTCATCATAGTGACTCAACATTGAGTCTAGTAATCCAATAACTATATCATCTCAAACATTATTTAATAATACACATATTCATATCGAATTACATTCTCTGATGCTCTGATATAATTATACATTATAGAAGTTTACAAAATTTCATCATGTTGTGTTCTAATTATCACCTCTCAATCAGTTATAAAAAATTTATTCATAATTATTATTAATTATTTTCAAACAGAACCAATGATTTGGAACCCAAATCTAATGCTATTAATACTTGTGAAATAGATTCAATAGGTAATCTGAAGACCATAAATTTATATCAATAATACTATTAAATAGATATCTATATTTTATGATAATTAATTTAAGGTTAGTACCTTGGATTTCAACCAATCATGGTACTCTAGGGTTGGAAATCCTCTCTAATTCTCAAAGACAATGATGAATAAAACCTACTTATCATTGTATTATGTTCCCTATTTAAAATTATAATAAATGTATAAGGTATATATATAATTTAATAATATGAGTTTACATTTAGATATCTGAATTACATACTAGATATAGTCATAAAACAAACCACAATTAATCATGACTATCTCATGTCCCAGATTGTCATTATAAGGATCAATGTACCCAATTTACAGGACCCAACAATTTCTCATTTTTGAAGAAGATGAGGAAATGAAGGATAAATTTCCCCATTTTTATATCTTCATTTCCCAATGGCCAATTATGTCTCATGATCATATCATACAAATATCGTGACCAGAAATCTATAAATTATTTACCCAGATAACCTATCACAATCATTTTTTCATGATAAAGCTAGTTTTTGATATATTATTTCATTGTGCATATATTTATTTCAGTAAGATAAATCATGAGAAAATAAATTGGTCCCCTAGAAGTGTTTTAATTAGAATAAGGAATCTTATATAAAATATACAGGTGAAAATCGATGGTTGAAAAAAATTCTATCTTGCACTAAATTATTTGTTCTCTATGTGGAATTTATATAAATAATTACATGGATATAGTTTTATATCTATGTTCTTTAAAAAATGGCACAACTGAATTATTATATCCCTTATATTATTTGATAGAAAATTATGAATTTTTAATAGAAAATTTTTGTCAATAAGGATTTGATAATCATGAGTTTTTATGTATTTTCATCTAAAATCCCTTTAGAAGAGTCATTTATATATATTGTTGGAATAACACACAATAAACTTGATATTATATATTAATTCCATAAATTGATTTTTTTTTCTATCGATTACATCACATAATAACCACAAGGAACATTCCATTTGTTTTCACCGATAAAAAAATGATTCAGTTCTACTTGAGCATCCAAATCCAAAAAGTCCTAATGTGATCAAAAGTTATCATTTTTTCAAATTTATAATTAGAATAATTTCAAGAAACATATCACATATATTTTTCTCAATGTGAATAATATTAAAATTATGATGTAACAAATTGGTAGGTAAATTTGAAAACTCAAAAACAATACTTCTCTTTTTTCGATTATATGTAGATTCAGTGTCAACATTATTCATCTTTTTATATAAATATTCCTTAAGAAAAAAATAAAATATTCAATTAATTAAGAACATACCTACCTGGTAGATGTTTAAGTGGCTGTTAGATTTCAATAGTATGATTATTCATTTGAATATTATTTATTTATTGATGATCCATTGGAATAAATCATTAATTCCCAATGAAACTAAAACAAGGAAGATATTTAATCCTTCTCCATAATGTATTATTCAAAATAATGTAAATTATAATTTTCCCTTCATAATCCAACAAAAAATACCTTTATAAGAAATGAAATCATTATAGTCAATAAAATGGAAGAAAACATCTAAAATAATTTTTTTGACGAATATTTAAATATCCAAACACTAACATCTCAATGCTACTTATACTAAATTATTAATGGATATAAGTATACTTGTATATCATTAAAAGGATTAGAAGGTACATATATAGATATAATAAAGAAATTGAATGGTTTTTCCAAACAAATCCATGGAGTAAAATTATAAATATGAATAAAAATGGGACATGTTCTATGAGAAGTATGCATATAACCAAATAGTTTTAATCCATTGTAGAATAGAACTGACATGAAATTACATACCTTAGCTTCAATACAAGTATGTTGTGCATCAAATTACATCCATGATAATTGATATATAGGATGAACCATATATTATTTTCCTTTAATTATCTCAGCATCATTCGATCACATATGCGATGATATTTCTATAAACATGAATATATTTGGTTTTTGGGAATCAATGGAATGTTCCACCTGAATAAATGCGGTACACGGGATGGTGTTCCATCTATATGTTCCTTCCATCGAGATGTACCAAATTATTTATAGTGATTGCAGTCAGATGTTTCCTCCACAAAAAAACTATACTCGTTTAAACAAGAACATACTTTATTTTTAGAAAATACAAGCTACATAATTAACCACCATTACATAGAATGATTTGAAAAAATATCTACACCACCAAGAATAAATTCCTCAAATATGGTAAAAATATTTGATATATAGATACTAAAAATTCTATTTATGATTTTTATGAAATAACCACTTTAAAAATATCAACTTTTTTATTTTAACATATTCTTGATATGCTTGAGTTCTGGTGTATTCCATTATATTTTTAACTCTCTCAACATCGTCAAATATAATATTTTTGATAGGTGTATTAGAATAATTTTATTATTTAATTTTCATACTATTATTCTCAAGAATATTCACAAATGGAAACCCCTAAAATACCAACTTCTCCATACGACTTCTTTATTTTTTTTCATGAATAGTAGGATATTTTCTGGTCTCTCAATGATGATACAAACATAATAGTTTGTTCTGATATCCTACATTCCTTATATAGAAGGAAATGTATTACCTACCAAAAAATGGTCTTACAACACAATTATAACATTTAATCATTATACATACTCCATATTAAGCATTGTTTAATGTAAATTATAAACAAAATTCTATATTATATTGAAACTCGGTTGAAATTTGATCAGTATGATACATCCATCTTCTATGAACTATATTATTAACAAAAAATATATATGTTACAATAATTCATGTCATCAAAAATTAATTAATTTTTTAAAAAAACTTTTAATAGGAAAGTCATCAAATCATACTAGTAACCAGAAAAGAAAAAAAAACAAGGGAACTAAAAAATGCTATAAGTTATGACAACAAATAAATAATCAAGGTGGGTATCCCTAACATTTTATAATTCGCTATAATTGTGGATAAATTAAATAACATTGATATTTCATTCCAATTATATCACTATAATCAATCATTTCTAGTAATGGAAAATGGGCAGTCCAGGGCAGGGTGGGCCAAGCTGAAACTGGTTTGAGGCTTTGAGGGTTTGTCCACAAAAGCGTAGAAGTATCGTGAACATTACGAAGAGATGTCATATATAATAGTTTCGTCATTATCTACTATTAAAAAGCCAAAAAAAATAAAGTAGAGATTCTAAAAAGTATTTTTTTTAAGTCAAGCCCATGGGTAAGCACGCACATGGGCAGGATCAACCTGTGGTAGCCTGAACCCATGCAGGATCAACCCGTATTTTCCCACTCTCATAACTGTCAATCTCTTTATGCCCACCCATTCCCATATCTACCCAATAAAAGAGAATAACATGAGTAATGGGACCACATTTCACCAATAATATTGTATACCACCATGATTAAATTTCATTTTTAGTCAACAAGGTCTAGTAATATGTTCTAAAGAAATCAACAACATCTAATTTTCTTTTATACATATGAAATAAAGGATTTAAAAAAAGAACATTCAGACAGATAATAAAAAAATGACGTATTAAATTTATTATAAAACATGAAGAAATAAAATATATACATAACCATTATCTAATAAATATGTCCAACTATTTTATAAAACATTCAAAAACCATTACGAAAATAAATATGAGCTTATATATTCAAAAATATATATAAAACCCCATTTATTTATATGAAATCGAAAAAAAAATAAATTCACATGTAAATATTTTTTATTCAATAAAAATATTAGTATAAAAAATGTGATATGAGTCCACATTTAACTGTAACACATTATAATTTTCATATTAGTAATGTTACATGAAAATTCAAGTTTAAATTATTAATTCATTCCACTACTCTTATTATTTTTGGAATACTTATGGTTTATGATAATGGAATGTAAAACCGTCCTTTTTGTGTTAATATAGTAATAATATATATATATATATATTATAGTAATAATCCATTTCTTTTTCATCCTTACATAACCATTTAATTTAAATAAGTTAATATTAAAATGTGATTCTATTCATGATAATTTTGATTAAATGGGTTGAATTTAGAGGTATAGTTTAGATGGTATTTTTTGTGTGGTTGGGTATGTTTTTCTATTTAAAAATTCATTTATGTAAATGGTCTGACATTTTCAATAATGTGGCCCAATAGTTCCATAGGGATAATTAATGGTGATTAATTATCGCATCCACCTGTTTAATATATAAAATGGAATTAAATTTATTTTTTTAAATAAAATGTCTCTTTAAAAAGATTAATAATATAAAAATTGATCAAATATGTATATAATTAAATATTTTTTTATAACTACTATATTTTATATGCATAAAATTTGAATGGTTTTTTATTATCGACTTATTGCTAATAATAAACATAATAAAGATTCATATAAGATGCATTACTTGCGAAAAACCATATATTGAATGACCATAGTCCCAATGAACATATTTATATACACAAATATAATGTGATCAAATATACAATAGTCTTTTTAAATTTTTATATACACCCATAAATTTATTTTTAAAATCATTAAACATTTTCATTTCATTCTAACTCAATATATAATTAATATTTCAATAATATAATATTTGAAAACAAGGATTGAGTAATCAAATAAACTATTGTGAATATTTTTCCCAGGAAATAAAATATCAATAATTGAAAATCTGGTATCTATAATAATAAATGGTTAGAATACATTAAAAAATACTATCAAAAAATAATAATATTTTTTAGAAAAATAGCACACACAATTGAAAATTGGGTAACAGAATGGAAGAAATAAAATTAGCGAAATAAATATTCACTATTAGTGATACTAACAAAATGATTCAATGAATCCATTGGATGGGTCAAATGACTCATTGAGGAAGAAAGATTCACTGGAGTAGGGAAGTGGGAGGGAAAAATCAACTAATGAGGGGAGGGAGGATGAATGACACCCTAATGGAGATAAGGGGAAATATTAGACCATGGGGATAGGGTATGTGCAGACGAATGACACCCTAAGGGTTTGAATGAAGTGAAGTGGAGGAGGAGCCTGAGTGGGACTCCAAATATCAGAACATCCTACCAACTGTTTTAAAAAACATATATACAAACCAACCTATACCAATAGTTTTTTAGAAAACTTTTATAGAGACATGGACTATAATTCGATATACATGGGTTTCATAAATAGGTGGTACAGATCCAAGTGGATAAATGGATTTTCTATTACTGATATTCATAAAATATTAAACAAAATAATATTCTTTGAAATTTACATTTGAAACTTTTAAAATAATATTTAAAACATCGAGTGGTCAGGATAATGGGAAATTTCAAACATATTAAAACGAATATTCATTTCACATTTTAATTAAAACCCAAACATGCCATGTTTTCAATATGACAAGGTGATTCCTTTTAAATATTTTAGAAAAATTTCAAAAAGAATTAAATTGACAATAAATATAAAAGTGTGAAATTTATGTTTTTTTTAAATATTTTTAGAAAATATTATTATATTGAGAAAAATAGGGGTTTAACAAAAGAGAGATAAAAATTTCAGTTTGATTTAAAAAAATTATCTCAAAATATTAATTTCATTAAGGGAGTTAAATAAATAGATAAATTTTATTCTAAAGGAATAAACATAATAGATAAAAATTCATAATTTTATTGATAAATATATTATAATACTTCATCATCGAAAACAATATCATAAAAAATGCTTCTAAACAATGAGATACAATCATCAAACCTTTATATCAATGGTAACATTTATATCATAAAAATCGAGGTAAATCATTAAATAAAACCTTAAATATAATTAATATTATTATATCCATGATATAATATGTTAAATGGGTAGTATTTACTGCTTATCATTTTATATAGGTTCCCAACATAACATATGTCACAAAGAAATAAAATTGAGAAAAAAAATTCATTACGCCTTTGGAAAAATTAGAATCATAAGAACCATTTAAGTATAACATAATATGAAACATAAATATCATGAAAATTGATTCATTCATCATATAAATTTAAATTTTTTATTATAATCCCTACATTAAAGAAATTAGTGGTGAATATGTCATATGTATCCCAAATATAAAAGAAAGATAAGAAATCCCCTACTGTCAATATTAGCTTCCATTGTACATGTACGGACCTATTATAATATATATATATATATATATTTATTCATTATATATACATTATATAACAATAGTTATATATATATATATAATATCAGTTATTATTTTCTTATGACCTTTTCTTGCAAATTTATTATCAATTTAATGTCGAAATCATGTTACACATTATAACTACTTTGTTTTTTGTCTGTGTTTGGATTTTTTTTTATTTTCATTCCTCTTAAATTGATTCATGGATTTATCATATTGAGAATTTTAAACATGATAAATATATTATATATATTAATTATATATAAATTTATTGTAACCCATAAAGTTTATAGATATAAAATGTAATGCTTCATTAATGGAGATGGTAGGTTGTACATTTATATTAACACTGTTCCCAGTTTATCAAATATTGAAAAAAGCATTGTAAATAATGTAATAGCTTTAAAAATTCTTTTTCTGTCATATATATCATATTTCATAGTTATATTTAGTCAAATTACATAAAATTTAATGTTTTACTGAAATATATCAAATCGTTTCACAAGATAGTAGTCCACAGTACAGACGAACGACGTTATCATAACCCCTCAAAATGGAAACATAGATTGTATATGTGATATTAAATTTAAAGAATATAAATTTATTGAAAATATAATATATATTCAATTAATATTTCCTTGGTACCATCCAATTAAACTATTTACTAAAAACACATCACCTTGCTTCTTGAGCCGATAGTCCAATGTACACATGATTGACATTTTTGTTACCAAAGGGTTGTGATTTATGATGGTAGATGTAGAATTATTATTTAATAGGTATAATAATATCATAAATTTCATATATGAACAATAAATCAATTTTTATATATTGTCTTTTTTGGTGGGTATGTATAATGAATAATATCCATTCATGATGCAGTTGTCAACCATACACAAAAATAATGATTTTGTATCACGTTTGATGGAGAGGGGGATATGTTTATGTTATTAAATTAAAGTAATAACAAATAAATATATATAATATACTTTTTTATTATTATTATATTATATTTGTAAAATATTTTATGGAGTTAGAAGAATAATTTAACAAAATACAGATATTTAATAACATTACCTCTTCATAAGACAACCTACTTAAGATTAACCCAATGCCATACTAGATTGAATTAAGGATATAAAAAAGACTATATGTTATTGTGATGAAATAATGGACTATATTTGAAAATTTATTGGACATAAAATGGCTATGAATATTTGAATCGGGGATGACAGAGTGTGTCCTTTTATAAGTGGGAGAGATGACACATGTTGGATTTTTTAAAACATAAAATTTCACCTTCATTTATAAAATTTTAAAATTCTAGAAATTGTCTCAATATTAAACCATATATGTTTGAAGAAATAAATATGTCCCTAAAATGGGGTTGTATTAGTTAATATGTCATTTTACTTTTTATCAATTTAGATTAACCTTTCGGTAAATATGTTGTGACCATTACTGTGGTAATTAATTTTTATTATTTTTACTATTAAATATGGAAAAATATTATGTTGACCTCATTAGATTATATTAATTATTATAAATAAAAATATTTAGTCTCTTTTTAAAAATTCAATACACATATGTAAGAAATTTTAATTTAATATTAATCATGCAGGCATGATAGAAAAAATGGTTTTCCCATGATATAATTTTCAAAGTATGAAAAAATTTCATATAAAAACTAATTAAAAAGTTAAATATAATTACCTAAATGGGATTAAAAAATTTATTATTGAACTGATATTACATTCCATGATATCTTAAAATAATTTTTTTTTATTTTTTTACCCATAAATTCAATACACAATAAAAATGTGTATTTTTCCTATTCAGTTAAAAATTTTATATTCACATAAAAGTATAAAAAACTCACCCCATGTAAATTTGTAAATGGGGATTTATAATTTTAATTTCTTTTTTTCAATGAAATTTAATAAATTTGAAAAAATTATTTTTAAAATATGTTTTCAATATGTGAGAAATCTATATTTTACAAATATTCATTATATATGCAAAAAATTAGACTTATTGTTATCACTTGACTTGAAAAAACATAAGATGAATGTTAAAAACTGTATTTAATTCATAATATATTAATATAATTAATTTTATTCACAATAAGTGAATTTTTAAATTTAATGAGTTTGTACATATTTTTTCATAGAAAAATTGTTTTTCACTAACAGATTTCAATTATTTCCAAATAGTTCTTATTTTTCATTCCTATTTACCTTGTCACTAATGAATTAATTTTATATAATTTTTTAAGCCATATATTTTAATTAATTATTTAATTTCATTCGTTCTGATCATTACATTGGATAGATAATTATTAATATATTAAAAAATAATATTTCAATATTGTGTCATTTTTTCTTTAAATCTCGGTGTTGTGTATAGCACATGCTATTATAAAATAAATTTACATGAAAAAAATATTAAATAAAATTTTGGGAAATTACATTTTACCCCCATTAAAATTAATTTCTCCGGCAACATTAACACTCATAAAATATCAGATCATGAGTAGAACCCATGATCCCAAAAATTTATTAATAACAAGATAAATTTCAGGCGATTACATGAGGTACAATGAGCTTGTACGAGGAAGATAAAAAAGAGATAAGAAGAAAAAAATAGAAATAAGAACCTCAGAAGTATCGATGAAAATCCATAAGAGTTGGCATACATACATAAGAACCAGATCAGTAGCCACGCATGTTTGAATGATCACCGAAAGCTAAATGTAATGTAGGTACTTGGTATGTATCAAGCCCTACATGAAAGCATCCCAACCTGTTACAACAAACAATGAAACCAACACAGTGACCCAATTTCATATTCCATATCAAAAGAGATTTCCATGTTCGTCCACACATGAACATGAAAATACCCTGCAATCATGTTGCTTCCCTTGAATAACTATACATAACTAAAAAAATGTCATATACATGTGACCATACCTTCCTTGATCAATATAATCTTTGAAATCCATAAAATGAATAAGACTAAACAGCCCTGAGGGAGAGAGAAATGCACACATAGATTGCAATGACCATGAGGCCAGCAAGGAAAACTCATTCACTCTGGCAAAGTCATCAATCAATTGGAGAAACTGAAGAACTATGGCAGTAATTCAAATACATACTCATCCGCATAAGAAAATCGATCAACATACCTCTATAGTGGATATGCTCCAAATCATCCCTTGAGGAGCAATTTGAGGTCAGGAATAGAGACTCAAAAAGCATCAATGAAACCAAGAAGGACACAAAATGAATGTTATTGAACCCTCCTAGAGATTTAAAATCATGGAAGTGGTAAAAATATGGAAATTAAATCCTAAGAAAGAGATTTTCCCTCCAAAGATGAAGGTAATTAAAATTAGGGTTTTATTCATGCTCAAATTCCACTCTATCAAATATTTGCACCATATAAATGAGATAGTCATCAGCATGTTTTTCCTTGTTATGATATCATCCAAAAGAAAAAATTTCATATTCCTCAATCCAAGGGTAAAATTACACCTTGTATCGTTCCTTAATCACACAATTTCAATTTATAATCGTAATTTTATCCTCATGTTCCTCAAACCAATGGCAGGGTTCCTCTTCATCTGATGAGGAGACCCCCTCTTCAGAGGATACTAATGAATTTGTATTTTCATAGAGCATTAGCTATGGAGGGATGCTAATTTTCCACATTCAAATACTAAATGATCTAGTTGAAATGGTTCTCTTTTACATATTTTAATCAATATATTTTCAGTCTTCTGGGGATGCAGAGTGATAAAACAATCAGGATCAGTAAAAGATTTCATTCCTTTTTGGCCCACGAATTCAAATAAGAATCCTTAATTTGAATTACATTCTCATTATCAACATTATTAGCATCACCAGAAATAGAGTGAGACTCTTGTGAAATATCATGATAAGGTTGAAAATCTTCAAAATTGTCTATAATTTGTTCATAATTATGGACAACATCCAAGAAATTAGAAAAAAACAATCAACCTCAGCGTACTGAGGCTACAATAGGTAGGAATTCGTTACAGATGAAGACATGTTTTGGGCCTTAGAATTCGAGGATTCCACTTGTTGAACAAGAGGCCTCCCTAAAAATTAATAAACTTGTTAAAAAATGATTTTTCGTCTTTCTCATTACATCTTTAGGTTACAAATTATCTCTTCATTATGGTAGTTTCGCAACAAAACATTTATTAGTAGATTTTTCTTATTTAATATCTCGTTTTTGTGCCTGATCTTGATTGGAATGTGATTTCTTCGTATACAAAAAATCATACTTCAGTTGTGTGGCCTCTCATTTCATTACATTTTGAGGATCAGTTATGTAATTACTAATGAGAGATACAAGTAATAATACATTGAATTGATAGAGATTTAGTAGAAGAACCATTCAATAGGTTATTTTCCCAATATAATCATTACTTTCAAAGGGACTTATATACCTAGGACATATCTATGATTTTTATAACAAGAATGAATTCATCCTTTAGTTTTGTACTGTTCAATTTACACTTTTCTCTTACTCCAAAAAATAATGATGAATTTTTAGGCCTAATTTAATAAAGAATCACCAAATCCATAATTGATTGAAAATTCATTCCTTATATCTCTTGTTACAATCATAAAAAAGGTTATCACATGTTATCTAATATGCATAAATATTCATATATTGAATTTAAACAGTAATCAAAAAAAACTCAATTGAAATTCTAGTCAAAAAAACAATGGGTGGTTTATCATATACCCCATTAAAAATGAAATTTATAAATAACATCATTGATTCTCCCAATATCAACATAAAAACAATCCCCCAAATAATAATATGTTTCTCTAAATGGTTACATACTAAATACGTGAATACCATGCTCAAATTCTCTCCTAGAGAATGGTAAAAACTATAATTACTATAAAACGTCAATGAAAACAGACAAGATACCACATTCCTTAAATAAAAACACATTTTATTAAATATATATATTTTTAAATACCACTGGAAACTCCATAAACGATTTCATATTCCACTTCATCAGAAAATTATTAAACGGTTTTGGGTTCCATTAATATTATCTAAATTACATTATATGTACCAAATATATCATTATCTAAACTAAACACCATTTTCTCAACATCAAGAACATATTAAGGGTTATATTCCCAAAATAATGTGTTTTCCATAAAATATCACGAATCTATTGAATCATTTTTATAGTTCATCAACACCGTAAAATTTATTCTTGATGATCCTTACATAAAAAATTATATATAACAATCACTTTATATTTTATGATTCGTCTAAAATATTTCTTTATTTCCCATTCACAAACACTTAAATCATTTCACATCAAATTTAAACCACTAATGGGGATTTATCATTTTATTCCTTAATAAATATTTCATATAGTATGAAATATAAATCATGTTTTAACATTAATCAACCTCAATTTAATAATTCATCATAAATTTAACAAAATATGTACTGTTATAATATCCCATAAATTTCATATCATATTTATAGTTTCTTTATTATCAGCATTACAAGCATTGCTCATACCACAATTTTTATTCAATCATAATATTTCTCATTAAGAAATCGATTCATATAGATCGCATGCCTTCCTCTTTAATAACATTAAAACATTTATTAGGAAATAGGGAACCCATTTTCCACATCCAATGCTTTAACTAAAAATTTCAATTTTGGTCATTAATTATTTTAGTTGATTCCTTAAATTCCACAATCAAACAATATTCCCATTCTGTTGATATTTTCAATTTTGGGATTCTTCACTCATTCTTCACATATTATCAACTGATGTTTATTTCATGCATGATCTCCACCAACCAGGCTCACAACCATCACTTTCATTCTAATCATTGGTTAGTTCGAGAGATTTTTTACATGTTTTTAATCATATATAATGATAAATGAATAGTTATAATCACTATATGCTTAAGCCCATAATCAAACCTTTTTGTTTCTCGTTAAAATTTTTCTATCACATTCAATGGTAACCCATTCCCATATTATTATTTCCATTAACTAAAACCAAATAGCATATTTGGATAATAAATAATCATAGCAGGAAAAAAATAACAATGAAAACTCATTTAGAGGATGTCTAAATCCTAACACATCCTTTTTAATTAGTTACACCATACGTTTATCATAGGTCATGATTAAAATTATTTATGATGGTTCACAAAGAGTTTATGAACTAACAAATAATATCTCCTATGTGTTTCAATCTAGGTTTGTATTATGGTCTATTATCATCAATTGGGTGTTGATTGATTCTAGATCAATCCACCATTTTCACAGTTATTTTCAGTATGTACAACTATTGTAAAGCCACATGATCTTTTATTATACAGATCAGAATGTAATTTCAAGGAAACCACACTCTCTAACCATCAACAGTATTAAATTAAATTTTACTATTGTTATAAGTGACCATATACTTATCCATATACACATACATATACATACACTTTAATATAACCTTAAGGATCACTCTAGAGTTTTCTCATCCTATTTTCCAAATTATAACTAAACAATTCTGTAAACCAAACTATAATGATCAATAATTATTTCTATTAGACTATAATTGATAACTATAAGGCACCCCAAGGGTAAATACACCTCTTGGGTGGGACACACCTTCATCCCCAATGGAATCACCTTCCTTAGTAATCCCTTGGGAGTATATTTATGCTTTATCCAATTCTCACACATGGGGGCTCCTAATGATTTGAAAAATTATTTTTCTCTCATACAAACAATAAATTTCCAAACATGATAAACATATATATTAAATACTTTTAGATGAATAAAAATTATATTACACAACTACAAGTCAATAGATGATAAACATACCGTGCCATTGGAAAATAGGAATATAAAAACCTGTTCATAAGATTTCTACATAGTCTCCCATTTAGTTCATCATATGTTGAACAATTATAAGTCATATAAATTTTAGTTACTATAATCAATTAATATAAAAATGGAACATAAGAAATGTTGGTCTCATATGCTGAGTAAGGGTAAACATAAGAGATATATAATATAAACAAGAAAATAAGAGTATGATGACACAAACATAACATTTAAAATTATTACCCTTCATATCATAGATCATAATAATTTGTCGTAGAATAATTATCAATAGTTCAAAAGACATGAATAATAAAGGAATAAAATATCACAGGCCATGTGATCATAACATTTAAAAAAGACATAGATTTGTGGAAAACACAAAATCCTAGAAGTAGTTATATAAATATAACCCAGTAAGAAATTCATAACATAGTAGTGTTGGACAATTCATTTGTGTACCTGATTTGGGAAAGGGATAACATACCGTGTTGGATATGTTGGTAGTTCATTTTAACCATTTCCATTTTAGTTTAACCCGCATTACATCAGTTTTTAACTTAGCTGTGGTAGGTAATTTTTATTATTATCATTATTCATTGTCATTATATTAATATTTAATTATAATAAAATATTAATTAATATTATTTCAAATAAATTATCCATTTCTAAAAAATCAATTTACAAATGTTAGAAAATTTAATTTAAAATATAACCCGTAGACATGATGAAGAAGTTAATTTTCACTGAATAGTTGTCATATGTATGGTTGGTTTTTATATTAAAAAAATAAAATTTATCTCAATGATATAAATTAGTGAAATATTTGTATTATTAATATTATTTTGCTTTACAATCATTAAAAAATGTAATTAGACGCTGAAAAATAATATAAAATGAAATGTAATCTACATTAAAAATAATTATTTTTTTAATATTCATCAAAAAATTGATCTTTTAAGGAAATCCAAAAAATTCACCCAATGGTAGCTCTGAAAACATAAATCTTATAAGTGAAGTATATTTTTTACAATCAATATTCTATTTATGTTAAAATATAATATTATATATTTTGTTCAATGCATGAATATACTGACTTCAGAAGAATATAGTTTTTACAAAATCATTTAATTTTTATTCAAATTATTCTAATTTATTCAAATAAAAATTTAACCATTGAATATATTTTATATATGTTAAATCAATATAATTTTCATAATTTTTTATTTATTTTCATACAAACCAACTTATTATCTATGTTATAATAGTCATTCATAAATAATAATATTTGACTAAAGTATTGTGTTTTTTTATTTATTTAGTATGTACATAACAAGATATCATATAGGTTGAATTTATTTAAAAATTAATATTCCATAATGTATCAGTTTGTTAGATTCACTTCTAATCATTATGTTGATTTTCATATATGGTATTGAATATTTTTTTTCTCTTGTAAAATCATACATTCATAATATATATTCCTTGGGAGGTTCTTCACAATAGTAAGATAGACCTTGTATTTCAAGCATATGATCCAATGTGAAACCTCATCTATTTTCCTATATTCTATATAATATTGTAGTGGAACCCGTGTTTTGAATTTTTTTTCAAAATTCAACTATAATATACTAACAATTTTCCTTTAAATTCTTATTTTGGAATGCGCAATTTACCTCGCCCCAGTCCCCTTTTCTAAATCATAGTCTTAAAACATTATGTGTTTCTATCAAATAACTTTTGGATTGTCATAGGTGTCAACCAAAACCATGTCATCAAACCCAAAATATTTCCCTATTCAAATAAAAAACAGAACCTAGTGAACAGCCTTCCAAGACACGTTTTTTTTAACTCTAAGATATTTTGGAATATCTCACTAAGTTAAAACATAACCATCATTTAGTTAAAGGAAATCTGCGACCCCATAAGACATTATGTGAATTATAAAAAAAACTTATTATCTAAATGTTTATATTTATGTGATGTGTATTTTCTAGAAAATCATAAATGCCACTCTCTTTTGAAAGGGATCTAATTTTTTTCCAACAAACATGTCTATCTTTATTCTTGTGTCCACAGGTTTTCATCATTTGAAAACATGAATTCTAATATTTTTCATTTTGATAATACATGATGTTATCATGGGACAAATAGTATGTAATTATTATATATCCGACTCATCTGTTCTCAAATTTCAAAGTATAAAATAATTTTTCCTATGAATACATCACATCTCATTCATCATTACGGATAATAACATAACATGTCCATTATTCAGATATATATACTATATATTGGGGTGGATGAACACTCCCATAGACTATCTCAATTGAAGGAAAAGATGTCATACTCTTTATATGATAAAAAAATATCATCATGGTTAAGCTTTAATCAATGAAATGCAAAGCAATATATGAAATCACCCTCATGTAACCTATGTCAAAATGTATAATTGTGATACTAGGGTATCAAATTATGCAGGATATCATTTTAGGTGTCTCTCCAACCTCATGTAATTTGGAATCAATTATGATCCTTACTCCCAACATATTTTAAATATATATGTATGACGCTCCCTAGTGTATACATAGTAGGTTATTCAATACACAAAAATAATCTGATTCATTATATAGTTGGACATGAGCATATTTATTATCTTTATAGACGGATTTTACTCAATCTAGCCTGAACATTTCTTTATAACATTTAATAACCCATAATGAATGTTTTTTTGGGATAACTCAAATTCATACTTTGAGAGGTATACTATAATTTAAATTAAATAAATATATTTCATTAGATATATTTATGCATCCATTGTGAAATAATTTTAGAGTGTAGAATGCCTTTATTATGAAACATTTTAATGTTAATAAATGTTTAGGAATATTTTATGAAACTAACATAAGCATTGATTTCTCATATCATACATGATAAACTATGAGATCATTCTTATGTTTTCTAAATTTTCAATGATTTTTTAACTCATTACATCATATTTTTTTCACATTTATAAGTGACCATATTATAATACACATACAGTAACTATTTAGTTAGAATCGTCTATAATGTAAGTACGTTCAAATAATGGTGAGACTTAGAATCAATTTTTTTAATTTTTATAACTTCTTGAACATATTCAAACTTCTTAACATCAAAACATCAAATGCAATGATGTATACTTTTGATGTGTAGGTAGAACTCATTTTAATATCATTATCATCAAACTTGGAATCCAATTCCATAAAATATATTTAGTTAAATAATTTTTCTACTTACAAAATTTTTTAACAACCCTTCTAAAATATATTAGGATAATGTAAAAATTACCTTAATATGGTAACTATGTGTTACTCTTACATTTTTCATCACCCACATACATTAAACTCTTTCAGAATAATTTGATAACCATGTTTTCGAGGTATCTAATATAACAATTTACATTTTAAATTTAAAATTATACCATAAAATATTTTAGGATATCAAGTATCATATATTTTTCATTTTGACTCAAACAATCCTTTAATAAATAGTGACTTTTACATTTCACGATATCTAAATGTGAATCATTTCCATTTTTTATTATCAATTATCCGAAACTATTTTAGGATATTGATTGAATAACAATATAATTTTATAAAAGTATAATCATATAAGATATTTTTATATTCACTTTATAAATGGTATGTAAATATAACACTTTAAATATTCCATTTCCGTCACATATTTTGAAAAGTTTAGTTTATTAAGTGGAAATATCCTACAGATAAGATTGGAGTTATCATTTATTAGTTAACCTTTTAATTTTATATATCCAAAAATATTACCACTAGTTTTTTCGACAAAATATTATTTTTATATTATATTATTAAGATAAAAATTCCATTTTATATTAATAAATAATATCTATTTTTTTAGTATGAACATTTTATAAATAAACAATTAATTACCTCTGTGATATTCTATGTGGCTAAATAATTATTAATTTTAGGGGAAACATTTATTAAAATATATTCTCGTTGGGTGGTGGGAACACATTCCCTCATATTTTAACTAATCTATATATAAACAAAATTAACCTAGATAAATACACATATCCTTATCTTATTATTTAAACATGTTATATAACCAAATGAATCATAATCCATATATATAGAATTAATTATCTCTTGTTGTTTATAACAAATCTTTATTACTGAATATATTCCCTTATAAAAAAATATAAATCAGATGATGATATATAAATTTTAAATAGATTCTGTTGATCATGATGAAATTATATACATTAAATTCCTCAAAAGTAGAAATTTTTTTTACTTCATCTAATTAATATAAACTACGATACTAATTGATTATTACCTTGAAATTGAAATTCTATATATCTATAAAACATTTTAAAATATAAATTTATTATTCCATACCCTTTAAATTTATATAATTTAGTTATATAAAATACATAACATAGATAGATATTTCATGACGTTTTACAATCTCTACTAGGTATATATTTCTCATTCCAATCAGGAAAAATTATTACTCATCCATACTAACACCCAATGTTTTGATAAATTTGATTATTTTCTTTAAGAATTATTATCAATATGTACAAATATATTTTATTCTTCTATTTTGACCTTTTAACAACTTTAAATTTCTATATAGTACTTAAACAATTATACATCATATGAATAGTTTTTATATATCCCAACAATTTTTAGAATATTGGGTAAATGTTCATAAAATTAAATCATATTTTCTAAAAATTTCCAGTGATGATAATTGGATAAATATGTTAAGATGGACATTCCATTTTTAGTCTCCCCATTAAAATTCTATAGAATTAAATAAATCATAAAACATGTTTATTAAAAACACCAAACAGATTTCATTTTAAAAACTATTATTTGAATACTATTCTTAAGAGATAAAAATCAAAAAAATACATATACTAGTATATGATTTAAAAATTTATCTATCCATGTTATCAATGAAACAACTAGTTTTCTTAATTAAATTAAATAATACATCAAAATTAAATTATTTTCATCTTCTTACCTTCATGATATTTATAAAACATCGTAATACCTATAGTTTATATAATATATATTTCTTAATAAAATAATTTATTTTTCTATTAAATAATGTTTTCAGAAAATATTTATTAATTTCATGTATTCAACATATTCAATAATATTGAATTTCATTATAGATACCTAATCATATATTAAATATGAGAATAAAACGTTTAAATCATTGATTAACCTAATTTTATTTATTACTTGAGTGGTGGAAAAGATTACTTTGTAAATTCTTTATATAATTCCATTGAAACCATGGATGATTCACTCTATGATTCTATAAGCATATAAATTATCTTGTTGAATAATTTTAGTACATGGTTACTCAATAAGTAACAATTCGAGAAATATGTAATTTTCTTTGAGAAGTTTTCATAAAGAACCAATTGTTCTTATTGAACATTTCTTAAGTTACACATCTTAAGTGCAACATATAATAAGGTTCTCCTTATATATTATTTATCACTAGTTTATCTTGATGATGGAGATTATATAATCCACAATATAATCTTATATCAGATGAGTATTCAATATTATTAACCATTTATATATCTCTTTTATTGAATCGTCTCCCACATAAATCATCTCTCCTTTTGTGCATCATATATACTCGCAATCTATGATTCTTATTTTATGAAGAAAAAATTTATAATTTTTGTTAATATATCCAATAGGATATTTAGTAGGGAATATCCCAATAATTTTATATATGACACTTATATAGTCCAGAAAATAACTCTTTTTATAATCCATTACATGGATAAACTCAATCAATTTCTCTAGTAACATAATACTATTAGGGTCTTCCATCAAATGTATCTCAAAAACAATTAAAAATATTTATAACAATGCACTATTCTTGGACACCAATTTCACATGGTTTATCCCACACTTTTACTCGAATCGTCTTCTAACTATGGCATGAATTGTTTATAAGTACAAATTAAGTGAAACTAATCATACGGTCTAGGTGTATAGTTTGGTTAAACCTTGTGCATCCCATTCGACAACAGATACACCTTAGGTTCAGGAAACATGGTTTCTTATTGGGGCCCACACAATTTTTTAATAATTGTACACCTTGTTCAATCCTTCGAAAAAAATTATTATTGGGCTCGGTGCTCTTGATACTCAATGAGAATCAATTGGTGCCCCTTTGGCCTTTACCAATAAAATTTTTTGTAGTGTTTTAATTATTGGAATTACATTTTGTTGTTAGGTTGAAATAAAGTAATTAACAATAAAGGTAAAATTCAAAAACAATTTTAGTTTTTTGATAGATTAAAAAAGGATCATTACATCCTCCCCATCATAGAACATCTCATCATCGGGAAGCCTTGGGAATAACAGGAACATCGCTTGACAATTGATAGTTGTGATGTATCATTCAAAGGGATGTATAGTGTTTCCAAACATCAAACACCCCTACAATAATAACTTATGTGTACACCACATAAGTCGTTCATACCCAAGACAATACTCATTTTCTGACTGAAACACCAAAATTATTTTTCCCTATCCCACCTAGTTAGAGACACAGTCTCGTCATCATCTCATCAAACATTTGACTAATAGTATGCCAAACCATATATATTCACATTAAGAAGAGAAAAATTTTAAACCAGAATACTTCCCCAATAAAAATCACCAAAAAAGCCCATTAGTAGAATTCAAGTGATGATCGTGACATGATTTAGTATCAATCAAATTCGATATATTCCATATATCACATTTATCAAGGTTGATACTACTTTTTATGAAAATACATAACTAAAACATATAGACATCGTCTACACCTGATGATATGACAAAAATGATTCTCCATTGATCGTATTATTTATTATAAAGAAAAAAAATAAGCATTTTTTAGATGATTGTTCACAAAACACTCTGTGTAGAAGACTTGCATATTACCAACAAAACAATATCTCCATTTTCAAAGGCATCATACATTTTCCACAATAACATTCATTGATGTATGTACTAGACTTCTAGTGAGATTATCATAACACACCACCACATTACCATTTCATTTTTTGTTCTAAAACATTAACAGGGGTGTAACCCATATCCAGTCTAGTGGATTCATCACCCATCAAACACCCCCTCTCATCTTAAATACATACCTAGAATTACATTTTGTTTATTAAACTGGAGTCCCAAAATCTAATGCATGGTATTCCCTAATTCAAATTTACAAGAGTGACATTGGTACAATTTTAATAAGTCCTTATTAGTTCATTGAATGATCCCTGAATGACATCCATCTAGAGGTCATGTCAAGGAAAAGTGTGGCGTCTAAGAGTCTTTATAAGCTATTCATACACAATAACCCATGTATCACTCCAGACTAACCATTCCTCAATAATAATGACATTTCTACCACGTAACCATGATAATGATTGGTTACTGATATTGAAGGACATTTATATATTTTATCTCTACATAGAATTGATGTAGACTTAGTGAATCATGGAAAATATTATGATAGTGTACATTGTCATCTCTTAAAGAATAGTAAAATAAAAGTGTAGTCAAAAACCAAAAAAAAAATATATACAGAACCAATATTGGTCAACTTCATGAATGATTTTCAGTTTCACCTACAAATGCATCATTAACTAAGCCATGATGAATTTACAAATGAATGCATATCATGATCATGAAATCATAACCGCCGATGTCCATTCGTGTCCAATGGTTTCTCTCAAAAGTTTTATAAATGGCCAACCAACTCAACATTGTGCTGCCAAGAAAGCACCTAAACACGTTTACTAAAAATGATTCAATTCTCCCCACCTTAAGAGTGTTCATGTCAAAAAAAGGAAGTACTTACTAGATGATCATAATAATGCTTCTTCAAAAACACCAATGCACAAGTGATTGTCCTCTGAGCCCGAGTCAAAACATATAAAAAATTTGTATGAAATGAATAAAAACCTAATAGGAATTTCAAAACACATGATAATATTAGAACTTCATCACTATTATTAGGAAGAATTGTATTTTAATTAAGAATCAGTCACTCTACTCTAGAGATGATGAAAAAAAACACACAATAACAAAAGGATCAACCATTTCACTAATCTCAAATGGTTTGTTACATCACATAACGACCCATCATATATTGTTTATGTCACCACATACTACTCTAAATATTCATAAGTAATAAAAAATAACCTCAAAACTATCAAAATGTTGTCCACCCTTTTCATTCCTGTATCTGATGGACCATGCAGAAAATGGTATCTAATGTGCATTATTCCATACGAATATAAAACAGAATAACGACCTCACAACCTCTCCATTTAAAAGAAATAGGGTCACAAGACCCTCTAAGGGGATGGCCATGCCATATACATTCATTTCACAGTAAAATATATCATTTCATGATCCTTAAACCGACAAAAAGTTCAAGTATAAAACATACACTCATCCAAACAAGGCTTTTATTTTAAAACTGAGATTACTACTATGAACAAAAATCCCTGAACAACACCAAGAATTTGATAGATCACCTCATTTCTAAAACATATTATGCTCTAATGGCACTACATACTTCTGAATATCCCCTTATGAAAGAACATAAATCATCTTAATAACTATTTCACACCTAAATAATTTCACTACGCCATACACCTGTCACTTAATCCATTGGTAGAAAGGACAAATTACTCTCTAGAAATTTGTCATCTTTTTTCAATGGAAATCCTATGTGATGTTTTAATAACCCTTACATGATATTTTAAATTACTAAAACCACATAAGGTTCCATTTTATGTCATTACATTGATTCAATTTCAAACACTGTACATTTAAAGGGATTAAAAATTTTCATCTAGTACCAATTGTAAAATTTAAAAACTTGTTAAATGATAAGGCAACCTAAAATGGTCTTGTTTAGAAAAATATTTTTCTTCATAAGGAAACCAAATAGTATTTAATTGGTAATTATGGTTTGAAAACACCCTTAACATGTTATACCATCAGAAAAATGCACAAATAACCTACTTGGGTAAAGTTGTTCATTTTAATAGTTAGCTAAAAAATTTGAGTACAAAATTAAACATATTTCACTTTTATAACCATTTGAAAATTTAATTTTCTCAAATATCATTATTTTATTTTATGGAATTTCTTATACCAATCCATAAATCACCCGCACACATTACATGTTCGGAATTTGGATCACATTAATTGAAATAATAACAAGTTAAATTCTAAACCTTTTTATATTTTAAATTTTAACAATATACCATAGATTTCTATAAAATTTTAAAATATGTTTTAAGTATACAGGTTACCTTTTACCAATTATAAGGTGCACATACACATTTCAACTAAAAATTGGTTCAAATTTAATAATAACTAATAAATTCATCACATGCAACTGAATAAGTATTAATGAATAAAATCATGTTCACATAAGAAGTAATCACATAGAAACACACTAAATATGAAGAAAAAATGGTATATATGAAAAACATATAGAATAGACAATAAACATGTAATATAATCACCCATGAATGTTTTGTAAACACAAATGATAATGTAGTGAAAATCATGTAATTACACTCATAATACATAGTTAAAAGTAACAACAATCCTATAAATACAATAGTATCACATGAAATCTACAAGACATATGAATTTCTATGTGCCTATAATGATTCATGTATGCCACATGATTTCAATTCCAGTCCAAGGAGAAAAGACAATAAATTTCAGAAATTAATAAGTTGTAACAAGTACTAAAATATATCAATGTGAAATCAGAATCAATTATATCAATAAACATCATGAACAATAGTTCCACCCCTAACCACATGGATTTTTTTATAAAAGGGGTGATCACTCCCAATAATAGCATTGTACCATGTACCAACACCATCCTAGTATCATATCGACTAGCCCTTAATAGTCATAAAAAGGAAAATTAAGTCTTTTATACAACTTTTTAATGTCATGAACTGACAGAACCCAAAATTGGTGGCTATATCGGTGAGTCACATTGCATCAAGTGTGCCTCCAAGTACGCCAAAGGAATCCAACTAGTATTGAGGGTCTTAGGTGGTGATATTTGGGAGAATATACCATCATGAATAGAGTAGCAAAATAGTATATTAGAAAATAAATTACATTTAATATTTATATTAGTAATAAATGAAAAATAGAGTAGTGGAAGAATTATATGAACTAAATACAAAATATGGCCTACATTGATATACAACAATGCATGCATGCTTAGGAAAAGATATATAAACTAAATAGTGTACATACAATAGGAAGCATGATACTGTAAAATATATGAATAATGAAATGAAACTAAATCACTGAGGCTGGACTCCTAGAGCATCTTGATCGCCATATGTGTCCTGGGCTCCTAATGCCTAGGAAAAAGAAAATACCCATAGTCTTGAAAACCTATAATCTACTAAAGTACACAATTAAAACGGTGGCCCAAGCAGGGTGTTTGATAAAAATACTAGTAGGTTACCACCCATAATGTCTATAATTCTGTATATCCCATGCATATAATGTAAATCAATGTGTAGGTATAATAAGAATAACAATAAGATACATTGAATGATTAATTAATTCCTAGTCAGATCATGTTCCAATAAGACACTTGGCCAACTCTACCTACATAGGAACCCATAAAAAAGAGAAATATGAATCGTAACCATATATATTGTAGTGATAATATATATATATAGTTATATATTGCACCAACTTATATGAACCGTTTATGTGTAGACGTAAGTGGACATATACCATGAATAATAGCTGCTAGCTGGATCAGGGAATAACTAAGTCATCCATAACGAGTCTTAACGAGCCTATAATCTCATGAAAAGTGTTCATTATTTATATCTCATAATGAATAGGAGACCTCATTCTCATCAATCGAGATGGTGAGAATGTCCTCAATTCTACATTTTAAATAGTAGTGAGTACGTCATCATGTCAACACTCAATATGGGACAATTTGCATCATGACCACCATCCAAAAAGTACCGTGGGAGCGAGCTGTCTTGCTCAACACCTGATGTAATGGAGTATCAAAACTATATCAGTACTAGAGAAATGGGTTTGGAGCCCCCTGACATGGGAGACCTCCTTTGGCGGTCGTTGGGCTTTACAAAAAGTCTTACCCCCCCCCCATCCCCTCACGAAACCCTACTCGCGTCCCTCAATCAACACTGCCTGTCCCCTATTGCTATCTGTCCTCTGCCCTCCGCCCTCCGCCCTCCACCATTCATCCCTTACAACCTCCACCCCCTCTACCCTCCGGCCTCCTTCCTCCACCATCCACCATCCGCCTTCCGCCCTCTGGCCTCCAGCCTCTGGCCTGCAGCCCCTCTGCCCTCGAGCCTCCACACATGGCCCTCTGTCCTCTTTCCCTTCACTTCATGTCCCCCATCCCCTTGTCGCCCTCCGCTATGTCTCTCTGCCATCACCTATCCCATCCCTCTTCGTCTCCATTCTTTATTTAAATGTCTTCACCCATACCCTCCCTCTCCATCCCCTCCCATGTGGGACCGCCACTGCTCGGTCCCCTCCATACACACCTGGTCGCCGCTCGTCCCCCACTGCAACCGCCTGTCCACTTCGGCTCCCCAATGTCCTATGTACCCTCCCTCATTGTCCCACTCTTGTTTCACCGTCTCCACCTCACAGCCTCCTCTCCTCCGGCTCGCTTCCACCGCTGCCACCCATCCCCTCCCATTCTGCACAGTCTCCAGCTCCAGCTCTCCTCTACTACATATCCTCCCCCCTACAGCACCACATTCTGCTCCCCTCCATTCCAGGATTGAAGCGCAATCATGTATGAAATAACCTAAGATTTCATATACATTCTATTATCTATTCAATTTTTTATTATTTAGAGATATAATTTGATCATTTTATAAATGGTCTAGAAGCAATTAGTTTTTATTTCTTTTAAATATATTTGACAAGAAAAATGCATGTAATATGTCTTGTGTAAATGTTTGTTATACAAATATTATAATGGTAAAAGTTTGATGGATATTCCAAATCGAACGTCTGGAGAATATTTCAATTGAATTATACAGTTTATTGACTTCACCAGATGATTTGAAAGTGACTATATTAGTTTCCCATGTATATAATTTGATAATAGATATCAATTAAAATGAGATACTATGAGGGAGCACATATTAGTTATTGGATTTCTGAAAAATTTTAAGAGTTGTACTCATCATGAAGAAGAATATGTTCATTGTCAAAATACAGATGCAGTTCAGATGGATTTTGATACAAGGATGAATGATCCAATTTTTGAAATGTTTACTAAAATGATACGTGGGTTGGAACCTGAAGGAATTGGCATTCTGAATCATGAGACCGGTGAGATAAATCTTCGTTCTGGTGCAGATCGTGATTTGAGAAGGTTTTATGAAGCACATGATGATGAAAAAACATAATTATATCTTGGATGTACTTCTTAAAAAAAAGTGTTGTTTATTGTGGAGTTGTTTCATTTTAAGACTTAGAATTCGTGTTCAAACAAATCATACGACATGCTATAGGTGTTATTGAAAAAGGGACTTCTAATCAATGCTATGATTCCCAATTAATATTACCATGCTCGTAATTTGACAGAGAACTTATGTTTTTTATATGAGACCATATAGGCATTTTCAAACAACTGTATGTTTTTTAGAAAGGAAACTACACATTTTGATATTTTAACGGTCTGTGACGCTTCAAGGTGGAAAGATAACAAGTGAAATTAGACTCATCAATGTTAGATTGTGATATTGGGGAAACTGATTTCCATAATGCAAATGCGATACATTCCCCTTAACTGAGTTTGAAAATATTTTTTATGCAATCTAATATTTCCAATTAAATGATATGGAAAGATGAAAGATTTCAAGAAGGTGATATGATAACCCACCCAATAGACTCTCATGCATGGAAATATTTTTATATGTGACATCCCAACATTGAAAAAGATGTTCATTATGTCTGATTGGGGTTTCCAGCAGATGGTTTCAAACCATTCAAGAATATGGCTGGTGAAACTAATAGCACATGGCATGTGTTGTTGGTTCTGTTTAATATTCATCTATGGATCTGTATAAAGAAACAATTTATATTACATTCCACTCTTATTGATTGACCTAAAAGTCCGGGAGATAAGATTTATGTTCACCTTCATCCATTTATTGATTAGTTGAATGAATTTTGGTGCAATGGTGTGGTGAATTATGATTGTGAAATGAATGAAATGTTCAAACTGTAGACTGCTTTATTGTGGACAATCAATGACTTCCTAGCTTATACAAATTTATCAGGCTAGAGTACGAATGGGAAATTTTTCTTGCCCATTTTTTATTAAAATAAAAAAATATTATTTATTTAACTTCACAAAAAATGGGAATATATGGGTCACAGACATTTTCTCCCCCCTTAGCACTGGATCAAAAAGGACAGAGTTGCATTTGATGGTTCTAGAGAGTTCACCCCAGCACCAAAGATCATTACAGGAGTTGGAATGTTATTACAGATTGCGGAAGTGAACATCTACACAGTATATGAAAATCAGGATTTGTTGGCTCATTCATTATGTAATATTTGTGATGTGGGTAGGCATCACAGTCATAATTGGAAAATGAAAAGTATTTTTTATTGTCTACCCTATTGGAAACCTAACAGGCTAAGTCATAATGTAGATGTCATGCACATTGAAATAAATGATTATTGTAACATATTGTGGATCATTTTAGTTGTCAATGGAAAATAAACGGAACATGTTAATGCGCATTGTGATATGGACAAAATGGGTTTAAGTTAATAGTTTCATTGACAGTTAGCTGAGGGAAATAAGGAATATATGCATGAGGCACTGTATACGATGACTACAAAGGAGAATGAGAAATTTCTTTCCATTTTGATGATGCTTAATGTGCCTGATGTTTACTTTTCTAATATTTCAATGTGTGTGAATTTGACGAAAATGACATTGAAAGGGTTGAAAAGTCATGATAATCACATACTACTTCAACAGTTCATTCCAATTACAATTTTTGATTATTTATCCCCCAATGATGTTTAGTTGTTGATTGAGATGAATAATTTTTTTAAATATCTTTTTTTCAGAAATCAACGAATGATTTATTTTAAAATATTATAGGACTGAATTGTACTTACACTTTTTAAAATTGGGAACCATTTCCCCCCTTATTTGTTGATGTTATAGTCCACATGATAATTGACCTAATTAATGAAGTAATGGTCATTGTTCTCGTGCAATTTAGGTGTATGTATCCTATTGAGCTGTATTTGAGTACATTGAAATGATTTTTATGAAATAGAGCTCACCTAGAGGAATCAATATCCAATGGTTACTTTATGGATGAGTGTACATCGATTTGTGAATAATATCATAAGGATCTTGAAAAAAAATTAGATAGGCCCTCTCGGATTCATGATATTCCATGAGAAGGAACCATATTAGATATGGACAACATCGAGTGGAAACAAACACATCGATATATCTTGTTCAATACTCTATCAGTTGCACCATTAATACAGTAAGTGTCGTATCACTATTATTGATTTACTTTTAATTTTATTACATAAAATGTTCATTTAAACATCGCATTATCATTTTCAAAAAAAAAACATTAATGAGACGAAAGAATTGATGTATCATGTGACTGAGTATCAAAATCAACAATCTCATTATGCATCATTTCATGATTGGTTTAAGGATTATGTAAATATAAATTCATTTTCATCATGAGTGACGTAGTATACTAATTCCTTTCTACATAAATAATTATTGAATTATAGTAATTATGTATGCTCATAAGCTGATGGAGTTAGGGGACCCCACATTAATTGACGAATTTATCCAACTGGATGATGGTCCATCCATAACGGCTCCTCATTATAAAGCTATAGATGCTAATAGTTTTCAATTTCTCATTAAATATGGTTTTGACAAATGTGAAACAACAAACAGTGTAATCTATTGTCCATTCATCAATTTTGGCTATTACTATGGTCAATTGATTGAAATCATTGCAGTTTTATACACACATGGGTTGATGTAAATATTGATAATGTGTAATTGGGTTGATCCCATGTGTGTATGTAAAGTCGATCAATATCAGTTTTCATTGGTGAATATCAACTATATGTTATACCTAAATGAACAAGTTGATAATTAAACATACATTTTGATATCACAAGAGGTACATGTATTTATCATTACATTTCCTTCGAATCCTTGTTGGCATGTTATGGTTAAAATGACCTGGCGAGGAGTTTTTTTATTTGAAAAAGAGGAACCTGAGACTGTTTCACTTGATTCCCAACAACATGATCAACATATCATTTTTTAATGTGAATAATATATTTATTGGGTCAGAGCGGCCATTATAGGATGAACATTCGATTTCCATGCTTAATGAATTGTATAATTTTTTTCCTGCTATTCAGTATTGAATGAACTAGGATATTGTATATTATCTAATCATTTTATAAATCCATGTTGGTTTTAATCATCAATTTTGTAATTTTATTCATTTATAAATATTTTTCATGATTTATCTTTTGGTTTCTTCATGTTATTGTCCTTATATATTCCCATTGAGGTATTCTTCCTTTGGCTCATGTGCGGCTTGAATTTTTATTAATTCGATATGATATTTGGCTATGCATTGATTGGTTTTATACATAATTTGTATATCTTTTTGGTTAACTTTATAATTTTTTAAAATCCATTGAGAACAAATTATTCAATCCATTTTTGTATGATTAACAACAATAAAAGTTTGATTATTTCAAAAACATATTAATTTATCTTTTGGACACTTTGGATAGTCCCTTTACAAATATTTTCTTTGACTTCAGGCATGTCAGGGGAAGAGGCAGTAGATCCACATCATCCATCTAAGCCATCTACGTCTCAGGGTTGTTGTATGTTTGCATGTCATTATGTCTATTTTTTATGTAATTGATATATATATATATAACATCAGTAAAATTATGTATAAAATTATTTTCAACAGGATCAGACTCGACTGCTTCTTCCTCTCATAAGAGAGGCCCTCGTCTTGGTGTTTTATCCTAGAATTTTCACAAGACGTTTGATGTTTCCTTTGATGAGCTATTTCATCTCATGGTATTGAATGACCCTACATTTATTCTTCAGCTGGGTCATATCATACGTGACCCACATAGATTTCCATTGAGCTCACATGACTGGGATTCTATCCCTCAGGACACATTAAGTCATCTATGGAGGAAGGATGAGGTAAGAATACCATTTTTCATTCTTTTCTATATATAAACAATACTAACATATTTGTTTTTTTCATTAATAGAAAAATTTAAAATTATTCCCCCCTGAGTTTCAACCTTGTTTTATGAGAAAATCCCATATGATTTGGAAAGATTATAAAGGCAATGTCAAGAGGGACCGCTGGGTACCAAATGTGGGTTCCTCAAACATTCTGGAAACATTCCCGAGAGGTGTCATCTCGGTTTAGTGGTGTGATATAGTTACATTTTGGTCTACTGAGTGTGTTGTGGTTTGTATATTTATTTTGGTATATATATTTCGATGAATGTGTGATTTTATGAAATTTTAATTAATTGAATGTAGGAGGTGTCAGCACGCCATTATGAGAGTCGAGCATTGCAAGGACCACCTCATAGGCTCGAGATTCATCATGTGTCTCAGATACTACGGGATCTATTTATTATTCATTTTTTAATTTATTAATAAATATGGTTTTGGTTTTATGTTCTATTCATATACAGTTACAGGAGCAAGTTGCACCTGACTGATAAAATGTCAGTGTGGATGAGGACTCAAGATCGAAATTATCTAGAGGTTGTAACAAATATATTAAGTTCTTTCACTCATTACCAATACTTAAATAAATCAATATATTAACATATATATGTATAATTATTTAAACATTTCGCATGCTCAATTTAAAGCTGAGTTAGAACAACTGCAAGAGGACCATCGATAGCTTCCAATGTGAATGTATGAGATCATCCATCGCATTATTGGTCGGTATGAGCGTGGATATTTTTTGAACTATGGATTAGGGATTCCTAATTCTATAGTATCACACACTACAGTTGCTAGTCATTCTGTTGCTCAGATGACATAGTAGTGGTCAGATTTTGAGGCACGACTACATGCATCCAAGGAGGTAAATGCGCAATTGATCTCTGAGGTTTGAGAACTACAGGAATATGTGAGTCCAGGTGATGGTTTCGGGGGTCCTTAGATGCAGTTTTATACTATATTTATTTATTTAATTTATATTATTTTTGTTATTAAAATCATCATAATGTTTATTTATTGTTGGCCATTGGCCCAACAGATGGAGGTAACAGTCATGACCACGTATGATGCATCATATTCATTTTTTATTGGTGGGGTTGTTATTGATGTTTGGGTTGGTTTCCTAGTGATTTATTTTTTGGGATTTTGTGGTATCATGGGTGTTTTGGCATTATGCAATGTTTGTGTGCCTGAATTGAGAAGTAACCATGAAAATGATTAATGATTTGGATATTTTTAGTTCATAATATTCTTTAATGTTTTCAATTTCATGTTCTGTGAATGGTTTTGAAAAAAAACAATTTGATTCCTAATAGAAACTGTGGAACTTTTTTTTGATGACTGATCTCTGGTTTAGTATTCATAGGCCCATAGCCCTCCCTAGACAGCCAACCCCCCCCCCCCCCCCGAACACCAGAAATCATTAGGACAATTGACCAATAGTTCATTAGGGAAATTGTTCATTACGCTGTTAGGCCATTATTGAAATTGGATAGTTGGCCAATTGTCCAACTAGGTGGTGGCCAAATGGCCATTAGGCCATTTTTCCATTATTCCAATTGTACATCTTGAAAATAGGCCATTATACAAATTGTTTGTTATGAGACTATGCCATTACGACATTAGGGCATTAGGTGAATTGGTAAATGAGACAAATTGGAATTGGCGCATTAGGAAAATTAACCATAAGGCCATTAGGATAATTGATCGTTACGCCATTTGGCCAATTTAACATTAGGCCAAATAGTCATTATCCCCCCAACCAGACAGCCCCCCCCAGACAACCCCCCACCCCCAGACAATGCCCCCCAGCCCAGGATAGCCCCAACACAAGACAGCCCCCCCATGCTCGCATTTCAAGCATGGAAAACACCTAAAAAACACATATTCAGCCATGACACACAAACTGCAAGGCCAAATGGAATGATGTCTCCTTGTACACCTGATTAATGATAATTACATTGTTTTCTTGTGTTTTCCAATAATCTCGATGTCGTTCGGTATTCATTTGACCTTTAAACTCATTTTTTGGCCATTTACGACACGCGGTGTGCACTTCTTATCACCACGGTCAAAAACCACCCCCAATTGATGTGATGCCCACCTGAAAATTTCACAATTCACCCACCCTTTGTTGTCTTCTGATTTCATGGCATTCCGAGGTCATTCGGCCAGTTTTGATCTCCCCACGCACGCTTTTCAAACGTGCCAAAATGATGTGTAATGGTCGAATTTAGAAAAAACGTTCTCAGAATGACTTGAATTTTCACCAAAACAATAAGAATGTTATTAGTGTCATGTAGGAGTAGAAGGAAAATCAATCGAATATGCAGTGTACGCGGTACAACCGAATATGCAGTTTTGAACAGTTCGGTACGCTCAAAAAAGGAACGTTGAGGGGTCAACAACATCTGAACAAGATCATAATGACATTAAATCATACGATAACAACCATGGAATGAATTATGAATTTTTCAGGTAGACATCACATCAATCGGAGGTGTCATTTGACAAGGGTGACTGGAAATGCGTTTCTGGAGTCATAAAATGCCAAAACGACGTGTAACAGTATAATTCAGAGAAAACGTTCTCAGAATGACTTGAAACCACATTAAATAAATTAGAATAAACTTTTTGACATGTAGGTGGAGATGACACATCAATCAGACGTGTGGTGTGCGTGGTACGACCGAATATGTAGTTTTGAAAAGTTTGGCGTGGACTAAAATGGTTTGTTGGTTGGTCAAAACCATCCAAAAGTACTCTAAAAGCCATGAAATAATACAATAACAGTCATGGTGTAAATTATGAAATGTTAAAGCTTATGGAACATCAATCGGAGGTTTTTTTACCACGGTGATCAGAAATGTATTTCCGGAGTCATAAAATGCCAAAACGATGACTAACAGTCAAATTCAGAGCAAATGTGATCATAATGACTTAAAATCACATAAAAACAATATGAATATAATTTGGGACATGTAGGAGGATACAAAACATTAATTGGATGTGCGTTGTGCACAGTACGATGGAATATATTGTTTTCAACAGTTTGGCATGCTCTAAAAGTGCACGTTGGGAGGTCAAAACTAGATGAATAACAACGTAATGCCATTAAATCATATGACAATGACCATGGTGTGAATTTTAAAATTTTCAGGTAGAAAAAACATAAATAAAAGGTGTATTTTGACTGAGGTGACCAAAAACGCATTTTCAGAGTCATAAAATGCGCAAACAACCTGTAACGGTCGAATTTACAGAAAACAGGCTCATAATAAATTGAAATCACACGAAAATAATAGGAATATTATTTGTGTCATGTAGTTGGAGACAAAACATCAATCGGACGTGCGGTGTGTATGGTACAACCAAATATGATGTTTTAAAAAGTTCAACGTGGTCTTAGAGAGCGCTTTGGGTGGTCCAAACCAGCTGAACAACCTTGTATTGGAATGAAATCATACAGATACAACTGTGGTGTGAATTGTAAAATTTTCGGGCAGACAGAATGTCAATCAGGGGTTTCTTTTTTTCGTGGTGACCATAAAAAAAATTTCAGAGTCTTAAACACCAAAACGACATGTAATGATCGAATTCTACGAAAATTTTCTCAGAATGACATTGAATCTCAGAAAAAACTATAGAGAAATAATTCGTGACATGTAGGAGCAGAAGACACATCAACCAAACATTCGATGTGCGCGGTACGAATGAATATGCCATTTTGATCAGTTCTGTGAACTCTAAAAGGGCGTGTTGGGTGATCAAAAATAGACGAATGACCTCAGAATGCAATGAAATCCTATTACAACATCCATGGTGTGAATTTTGAAATGATCTGTTTGACAACACGTCAATCGAAGGTGTCGTTTGACCGCGGTGACCAGAAATTCATTTCTAGAGTCATAAAACGCAAAAACGACGTGTAATTGTCAAATTCTGTGATAATGTACTCAGAATGACTCAAAATAACAAAAAAACAATAATAATACTATTTGTGACATGTAGGAGGAGACCTCATGTCAATCGGACAAGCGGCATGCACGATATGACCGAATATGCTATTTTGAACAGTTCAACGTGCTCTAAAAGGACCCGTTGGGTGTTTAAAACTAGACGAACGACCTCATAATGCCACTAAATCATATTAAAACAAATGAGGTGTCAATTTTAAAATGTTCTGGTATACTACACATCAATCAGAGGTGTGGTTTGACCGTGGTGACTGGAAATGCATTTCTGGATTCATAAAATGCCAGAACGTCGTGTAACGATCGCATTCAGTGAAAACATGCTCAAAATGACTTGAAATAACCCAAAAACAATAGAAATAATATTAATGAAAAGTAGGAGGAAACAAAACGTCAATTAGAAATAAATTTTATATGGTACGACCGAATATGTTGTTTTAAACATTTCAGTGTTCTCTAAAACAGCTCGTTGGTTTGTCAAAACCAGCCGAACGACTTCAGTGCAATGTCCCAGATCCATGTTCCTCTCAATGGGTTCCCCAGACCCGGTTGGTCACATGGCCTCCAGTGCATCTCCTTAAATTCTAGAGGCTGCTGAATAGCAGCGAGGTACTAGGTCTGATAGTGGGGAAACTATGCCCTCATTTGTCACAGTGTAACGTAGCAGAACAAAATACAACATACAAAAGAGGAAGCAGTAAAAAAATTCCCAACTGAAATGGATAACAATATAGAAGTAAAATATAAAAACATTCATATATACTAGATGATTCGTTATGTCCCGATGTCTAGAAAACCATCCAAAAATGGATACACTGCAATCTAGAATAATACAATGCAAAATACAATCACAGCAAATGAAAAAAAAACAGTGTAGCAGGAAGTCAACCACATCTCGATCCTATGCTCAGTCCCATGCTCTCACACTCCTCTAAAAAAATCAAGTTACTATATAGGGAACAATTCTCTTATATACACCTGTAGCAATATAATCTGTTTGGGCCCAAGACATGACCCAAACTGGGAGTGAGAAATGAATCCTAGTAGACTACCACCAAAGGAACTTGCCCAACTGTCAATGAAAATGCTCAATGGTAGTGTGCAGTAATAAAATCAAGTAAACTAGGAATTACACAAAAGTAACTATCTCTACCAATTATATTTCAATTTTATTAATTATTTATCAAACCCACGCTTTGCTTTAGCTTGGCAGGTATAACATAGTAAATCACCAGAGTGATTATACAGTGTAAAAAGTTTCTGCAGACATGACAATCCTTACATTCAAGTAATATGAACCAAAACCCACCGGTGACTGCCCACATGAATAAGGAATATTTCCCACAGGTGTACGAGGTGTCTCTCATAGGCACATAATCTACTACCCACAGACATGAGGAATTTCTCCCACAGGCTAAATGAAACACTACCCTCAGGCTAAGCAAGTAACAGGGCCAATCCCAAAACATAAGAAAGATATTTATATAAATTTCCTCTCAAGGCAATTCAAATCATGCTAAAATTTATGGTATACCATTGGGTAACCTAGAAAAATTGCCAAACAATGAGACACACCCACATGGTGGCCCTGGATCCAAGCCATTATCCCAATCAACATTTTATATTTATCTATAGATTATTTATGCAGTTTTAGATATCTAAACAGCCAAGGCCTCAGTTGTACGACACCCCAACATGGCCGCATAGTAAAATTGTACAAAAACACTCAATAGTTGGAATTAAACCCCACACCACCTATCTCGATCTCCACTGATCGATATACACAAATGATGCCTCCTGAAACATCTAAGAACGACGTAGATCAGGGATAAATGAAAATTCATTCAAACCCAATTATCATTCCCTGGAGAAATAATTTGAAGTAAACACACAATGATAGAAAGGGATTACCCGCGTGGTCCTAACATGATTTATAGCTAAGAAACAAATTCCCTATGAGCGATCAAGAGCTCCACTATGCTTCGGCCTCTCCTCCCAAGCTCCAAACGCATCCACTGCCTCCTCTGCCAAATGAAGAGGCAACAATCTATTTTAAGCGAATGAAAACTACACGGCGTGTAATCTCAATTACATGGAGTGTACTTTTAATTATTTATCTATTCCTCTAGGAGCTAATTTTCACCTCTATATTGTTCATCCATCTAAAATAGTACACAGTGTGTATTTCTTAATACATGGCGTGTATTGTTGCTCCACTAGCCGCTACATCCACTGCCTTACTATTCCCAGGCTGATAGATTGCATGGCATGAAAATACCATGTACATGGCGTGTAGTCATTTTTGACACCCTTCATCGTCAATAGGCCCAAATGCCCTGTGTACTCATCCCACACGGCCAAAGAACATGGTTTGTGGAAAAGTACACAGCCTATACCCACAAAATTTTGTATTTCCCCCCATTTTCTTCATTTTCTCTAAACCCATAAGGAAAATGAAAATGAAAAAACCTATACCTCAAAAATAAGAAAAATGATTTTACCAAATTCCTCCCTAAAAGAAATTTTTCCCATAATTACCCTTCGATGGGTGGTGAAGATAATGATTATAACAACTATAGCCACTGATCCCGTATGTTGATCTCCTGCTCCCTTATTTCGTCCTGCACTCGGCCATACTTCCATAGAACCCAAACTATAGGAATGGACCGACCTTAGATAACCTTTGTGATCATATAAAAAATACGAATCAGATGATCCACAAAGGATCCTTTGGCTTGAAGCTCAACCTCCTTGTGCTGAAAGACGTGATACATGACTGAGTGATAACGACACAGCTGGGATACACAGAAGACTTCATACATGTCCTGATACCACTATGATAACTGCAACCAATAGGAAATAGGCCTGACTCTCTCCAGAATAACAAATGAACCAACATACCTCGGTGAATTTTTACCCTATCTCATGATATTCTTGTGTCCCAACCACAATGGCATACGTAAGAAAACCTGATCCCCTACCACGAACTCCAAGTGTCGTGTGCGGCGATCATAATATTATTTATGGCAAGACTATGCAGTAGACATCTACTTATGAATCAACTAGACCTTCTCTGAAATCTCCTGCACGAGTCATGGTCTCAGTATAGCTACCTCACCTTTCTCCAACCAGCACAACGATGATCGTCATAACCTGCCATAAAAAGCTTTGTAAGGTGCCATCTCAATAGTTTCCTGAAAAATATTATTATAGAGAAACTTGACCAGTGGTATGTGCTTCTCCCTAGAGCCCCCAAATTTCAGAATTCATGAACACTTCATTTCCTCAGACACCTATATTGTATTCTCTGACTGGCCATCTGACTGAGGGTAGTATGCTGTGCTAAGAAGCACCTAGGTACTCAGTGCCCTCTGAAATATTTTCCAGATACATGATGCAAAATGGGAATCCCTATATGAAATTATAGATTGAGGGACCCCATGAAGGAGTAATGCCTTTTAGATATACAACTTCCTGATCTCATTAACACCGAAGGTCTCCTTGATCAGAAAAAATCATGCTACCTTCGTATGTCTGTCCACAACAACACATAGGACATCACTACCTCGAGGGGACCACGACAACTCAGCCATGAATTCCATCACGACACCTTCCCATTTCCATTCCGGAATGGTTAACTATTTTAACTATATGGATTGAATCTGATGCTCCGCTTTCACCTGATGATAGGTGGAACATCTCGCAACAGAACCAGTTACATCTTGTTTCATACCCAACCACCAATATTGACGTCTCAAGTCAAAGTACATTTTGGTAACTCCGGGATGCACTGCCCAAGATAAAGAATTAAACTCCAACATATTCTCTTCACGTATATCCCCTGGAACCCTCACTCGTCCATGGATATGTAGTACCTCATCATAAACTATCGTCCAAACCGGAGGAGGGTCCACACTTTCCACCGACTCCAATATGACTAGGCTTTCTGAATATGATAGTTGTCTCCTCCTCACTCCATCCAGAAGGGTAGAAGTCCCAACTAAGAGACAAAAAGATAGGCTCACTACTAACTATCTTCCACCTATAAATGAATCTAAGAGAACAAATATATAAGTTACCACTCACCAATGGCCTCTTGCACTGCCTGTATCTATATCCTTCTACTCAGTGCATCATAAACTGTGTTATCCTCACTAGGTGTATAGCCAAGCTCAAAGTCGAATGACTGAAGGTATTAAACCCACCTTCTCTGTCTCAAATTCATTTCAAACTGGGTAAAAATATATTTTATACAATTTTGGTTCGTAAAAACCACAAAATGATCTCACAAGAGTTAATGTCTCTAACATTGTAACACATGTACAACTCTAGAAAACTCGATATCATGCATCGGGTAATTCCTCTCATGTGTCCACAACTGCAAAGACCCTTACGCAACTATTCCATCACCCAACATCAACACTACTCCCAACCGAATAACTGATGCATCACAGTAAATGGTAAAGATCCTCCCTTGCTCGAGAAGAATCAGAACTCATGCTAAAGTCATCCTTCCCTTTAGCTCCAGAAAGGAATTCTCTTAGGATTCTGACCAAACAAACTTCAAAACATTCATAGTCAAACCCATAAACAACACTTCTAATTGGGATAAGTACTGCATAAATCACTGGTAGAAACCAGCCAACCCCAAGAAACTCAGTATCTTGAAAACTTTTTAGGCTCCTCACAGGAAACTGATGTTATCAACTTCTATGGGTATACTTCATATCCTGCTTCTGAAATAACATGACCCAGGAATCGTATCTAGTCCTTATAAAATTGTACCATTAAGAGATTATCATATAGTCGATCCCCTCTCAGTGTACTCAAAATTATCTCAAGATGGGTAGAATGGGCGTGTCGAGTGTGAGAGTACACCAATATATCATCCATGAAGACTACCACACAATTATCTATATATGGGTGGAACATTCGATTAATTAGATCCATGAAAACTATTGGCATGTTTTTAAGTCCAAACGGCATAACCAAGTACTCGTATAGACCATATCTTCTACAAAAAGTTGTAAATGGTATGTCTAATGGTCTAACGTGTAACTGATGATATCCAGATCTCAATTAAATCTTCGAGAACACTCGTGCTCCTAGAAGTTGATAAAAAATATCATCAATATTTGTTAAGGGATATCGGTTCTTGACCGTTAACTAGTTCATTTTTTGATAATACACAAAAATTATGAGGGTATTGTCTGCCCTCATAGAAAATAGGATAGGCGAACCCCAAGGAGATGTACTGGTTCAGATGAAACCCTTTTCCTGCAAATCCTCCAACTACCTCTTGATCTCCTACAACTCTTGTGTAGACATCCTATATGGAGGAATGGACACCGGTTCTCCTCTTGACACAATATCAATAGAAAAATCCACCTCTCTCTCTGGAGGAAGACCGGAAAAGGGGTCCTCGAAGACATCCCTGAAATTATAATCCACTAGAGGTAAATTCTTCAGACATGTTCCCTTGTCATATATATATATATATATACTCTCATTTTGGATTGTCAATACACCTCTCCCATGATGCTTGGGTCCAGCTCAGCTTGCCAGGACATCCCATTCTACCATGTATATAAACTCTCCACCCTCTGGTGACGTTAAACTCACCCTAAGACGATAGCAATCTACAATATCTTGAAAGGGTACCAACCCATCCATCCGGAGAAGACATCATAGATAGTCATCTCTAAGACATAGAGGTCCAATAGAAAGTGACACATACCAAAATCTAGGGGGCACTCCCTGAACTGATGCATACCACCCGTTCTAGTCCCCAAAAAGGTATCTAGCATCATAACATCAGAAGAAGAAGAAACAAAAATTCCAAGCCTCTCCACAAAGAGAAGACATATAAATCTAGGTGTATCACCCATATCAAAAATTACAGATGATAAAATAGAAGCTAACAGGATAGTACCTATAACAGTGGAAGGACTGATATCCTCCACCTATTGGGTCTATTGCACTGCATATGCCTGCCTAGTGCCGCAGCACTACGACACAACCTGTCTACCCTTAGCTGACCCACCCTGATGTCTCTGAGATCTTGGTGATTCGCAACCAATGCCACAACCACCACCTCAGTAATATGTCACGATGTTTCCTAATTCCATGACAGGTAAGAATCTTTTAGCCCATCCCCCACTTGTTAAGTCTGTACAAAACGCCTCTCACTGGCCACTAGTGGAACTGCCCAGCAAAACGACGGAGATAACCCATCCTGCCACAAGCATGGAACTACACTGGGTCACATGGACACTAAGGTATCTTCTTCCCCACTATTCCACACTGGTAGCACATGACCTGAACTCCTGAAGAGTTCTTCTGGCGTGTAATTTCACCGTGTGAGAAATCCAATTTCCCTTTACTCTTAACTGTAGAAATAGTACCAGAAACTGGCGTCGAACCGTCCTGGCTAGAACCACTAGCTTCTCATAGGTTTCGCTGGTAGTCAGTGCCTAGTTCATATTATCATGAACTGTAGGCAACCTAAAAACATTCACCAGTGCTCAGATGTCATATTAAAGGCCATTGTAAAAGACTCTATCCCTCAGGGTCTAATCAAACACTAGAACAGGTGAAAAATGATGTATGTCGGTGAAGCGGGAAGAATAGTCAATCACTAACATAGTTCCCTACTTCATATTCATGAACTCTCGAGATCGATCTTCTCTCAGCTTCTCTATAATGAAAAAATCATAGAATACTACATGAAAATCTTCCCACACCATGTCTTAGTAATTCTTAGTCTTAGTACTAACATCCCACCATCTCTTGGTGGAATCACACAGAATGTATGTAGAGAGCTTGACCCTCCGCTCTGTAGGCATTTCTAGATTCTCCAAAATATTCTGAATAGAACCCATCCAAGACACCACAGCCTATGTTCTACCATCCCCTGAAAATTTAGGCATATGCTACTGGTGGAATATACGCATTAGATCATCCATTGACATGGAAGTCAGCGATGCACCATGGAAGGATAACATAAACCTCATGAAGCCTTCACGGAACAACGCATCAGCGCCTATGCCTGGTATAACTAAAATCACTACATCTGGATCTATTGGAGGATCCATTGATAGCCCCTGGCCTACCACAATGGAATTTAATCATTTCTTCTCCCCTAGAGAACAATGCGTGGTCATCTTGGTGGAATGACTATACAAGGACAAATACCCGCCTTAAATTAAGATTATTAAAGATTGAAAACAAAAAGTGTAGGAACAGAACAAGAGAAATATAACATTCATGTTTTACCAAACAAGACTACACGACATGTATATTAACTACATGTCATGTACCCTCCTTTCTTTCACATGGTCGTGTTATTCTGCCAGAACTTGTCATGTAACAACCCAAACACACAACGTGTTTTCCACACACACGGTGTGTAATCGAATTTTCATCACTGACCAGAGTCCATCTACACGGCTTAGCCACATGACTCTCTTTTTTGTCAAAAGTACATGGCGTGTATAGGGTCTACACGGCGTGTATTGGACAAGCTCCACCAACCTGTGTTGTCCATTACACGGCAGTGTATACTGCTCAGACTACACGGCGTGATCCAGATAGACACGGTGTGTATGGATTAATTTCCAACTTCACATGTTGTTAGTGACATGGTCGGCTACTTTTCTGACTCTACACGGTGTGTTACACCCGCACACGGTGTGTACACCACCCTATTTCCCCAATCACACAACCTATTCCACACGCTCACACATTGGTCGAGACTACACGGCATGCCCCTTAGGTACACAAAATGATTAATAAGATGTAACACTGACCCATGTTTGTTAGATACACGACTGGGACCCCAGGTCAAACTACACAGCATGTTCGTCATTCTCATGATGTGTGTAAGATTATATTTCTCCTCCCATGGTGCTAGTTACACGGCAGAGCCATGGTCAACACAACACGACATGTATAATCAGCACACTGTGTGTTCCCTCAAGGTTTCACTACTCCATGATTCGGCCTACCCGGCCTATAAAATGGGTAGAAACTACAAGGTGTGTGCATACGATACACAACGTGTACTTATTTATTTTATCTTCATCCAGAACAGAAGTGGAAATTGCATGTAATAAAAACTACACGACATGTATTCTTGGTTTTTCCAGACAGTAAGCATTATAAATTCTCTGGAGCCTAGAAAAACACTGAAACCAACACTTAAGTGCCAAATTCTGATCTATAAGGTCCCATACTCTCTGCAAATCAATGCCTAGCATATTATACATGTTTAAAAAAGTAAACAACCAACGATCCACCAAATTCTAGCCAATGAGGCCACATACTCCTCAAAAACAAAAGATTGGCATTCATTCTACAAAACCTCACATAATAATACCCAATCAAATAGAAGGTATTTTATTAATGCATCAACCACAACAACATTATTTACTAGTACACCATCTATCACAACCGCATGCAATTTCTAATTCAACTAAATGGCATGTAAATTATGCATGGCATGTGATTCTAACTTCTTCCTAAATGATGCATGAAATGACACACCCTCATCCAATCAGGTTGCATCTAAATTGAACCCAATATAAAATATGAATTGCACACAACAAGTGTGTCACCCATTGGTGAAAATCAAATCAACTGTAAAATTGAAAAACTAGATAAATTATAATTAAATGAGTATGATTTTCTTTTCCCTATACACGGGTTAGCTACTCCTGGGAATAGATTATTACCAAATACCAATTTTTTCTTATCTCTGACTATAGGCTCCAAATAGTATGTCAATGAAAAGAAACCCTCTGATTTCACTTTGTAACATCCTGGATCCGGGTGCCACTGAACAGGAGCCCCAAACCTGGTTGGTCAAATGACCTCAAATGAATCTCCCCAAACAGCAGTGGCTACCGAATAGTAGCAAGGACCTAGGTTTGATAGTGGGGAAACTATGCCCTCATTTGTTTAAGTGTAATGCATCAGAATTAAATATAACATACAAAAGAGGATGCAGTAAAACAATACCCAACTGAAATGGATAACAGTACAAAAGATATAGATAAAAACAGTCATATATACTAGATGATGCATTATGTCACTATGTATAGAAAATCAGCCAAAAAAGGATACGTTTCCATCTAGAATAATACAATGAAAAATACAAGCATAGAAAAAGAAAACGAAACAGTGCAGTAGGAACGCAATCGCACCTTGATCCAAAGCTCGGTCCCATGCTCTCCCACTCCTCCACATCAATCAAGTACCACTACAGAGGCCCTTGCCTTTATCTTCACCTGAATCAATATAATTTATTTTAGCACAAGGCATGACCCAAACAGGGTGTGATAAATGAATCCCAATAGGCAACTACCAAAGGTATGTGCCCAACTGTCAGTGAAAATGTTCAAAAGTAGTGTGCTGTAATAAAATACAGTAAATTAGGCAGTTCTCAAAAGTAAATATCATTACCAAATATATTTCCATTTTATTAATTATTTATAAAACCAAATCTTGTTCTTTAGCGTGGTAGGTACAAAATAGTAAATCACCATAATGATTATACAAAGTAAACGTTGTCCGCAAACATGAAAATACTTACCCTCATGTAATCTGAACCGAAACCTGTATGTGACTACCCACATGCATAACGAATATTGCCCTCTGGCGTACGAGGTGTCATCCACATGCATAGAATCTACTGCACACAGGCATGAAAAAAGTTCTCCAAGGATAAATGAAACACTGCCCTCAGGTTAAGCAAGCAACCATGATGAGCCCAACACATAATCAATAAATTCATATAAAATCCATCTCAAGGCCATTAAAATCATTCAAAAATTAATGGTATACGCTCGGGTAGCCTAGAAAAACTGCTAAACTAGGGAACGCACCCACGGGGTGGCCCTGGATCCAATCAGTTATCCCAATCAACATTTTATATTTATCTATAGATTAACTATGCAGTTCTACATATCCAAACAGACAAGGCCTCATCCATACAACACCCCAAATTTGGGATGTAATAAAATGGTACAAAAAACATAGAACTGTTCGAATTAAACACCAAACTGCCTACTTAGTTCTCCACTGATCGATATACACGAATGACACCTCCCATAACATCTAAGAATGAAAAATATATAGCATAAATGAAATCATTTAAAAATCCAAATAACATCCCCTCAAGAATATTTTTTATGGAAACACAAAAGGAGATTAAATTTCATACCAGTGAGGTCCTAACGTGATTAGCGGTGGAAGAAACGGATTCCCAGGGTGCAATCAAGAGCTCCTCCTAGGTCCAGCCTCTCTTCCTGAGCTCCAAATGTGTCCACTGAATCTACATCTAAATGAGGAGGCTACTAAATGTTTTAATAAAAACAAAAAAATAACACGTTCAATACTCTCAAGTACATGGCATGACCTTTTCATCATTTAATTGTTCTTCAGGCAGCTACTTTTCATCACCAAACAGTTCATCTGTCGACATGAGTAGAGAGCGTGTATTTCTGAATACATGGTATGCATTGTCGCTTCACTAGAGACTACATCCACTGCCTTACTATTCGCATGTTGACTAATTGCATGGCCTGTAAATACAAAGCAAATGGTGTGTAGTCAGTTTTTACACCCTTTATTGTTGACAGGCCCACACACCCTGTGTACTCATCCCACATGGCCAAAGTTCACAGTGTGTGGAAAACTACACGGTGTGTACCCAAAAAATTTGTGATTTCCCCCATTTTCCTCATTTTCACAAAAACACTTAAGGAAAAAGAAGAAGAAGAAGCTCTTACCTCAAGAATAAGAATCGGGGTCTTACACTCAGAATTCCATGAAATCATACGATAATAATTGTAGTGTGAATTGTGAAATTTCCGGGGAGACGACACATCAATTGGAGTTGTTGTTTGAACACGGTGACCGAAAACACATTTCCAGAGTCATAAAACGCCAAAATGACTTGTAACGTTAGAATTCATAGAAAACATGCTCAAAATGACTTGAAATCACACGAAAACAATATTAATATTATCCGTGACATGTAGGAGTTGACGACACGTCAATCCAACATGTGTTGTGCATGGTACGAATAATTATTATTTTAACAGTTAGGCGTGCTCTAAAAGGGAACGTTGGGCTATCAAAACCAGTAGATTGACCTCGTAATTCCATTGAATCATATGACAACAATAGTTGAGTAATTTTTGAAATTTCCGAGTAGAGAAAACATCAATTGGGGGTGTCGTTTGACCATGGTGACAGGAAACACATTTCCGGAGTTATAAAACACCAAAACGATATGTGACGATTGAATTCACAGGAAACGTTCTCATAATGACTTGAAATCACAAAAAAACAATAGGAATAGTATTTTTGACATATAGGAGGAGACGACACATCAATCAAACATGCGGTGTGCACAGTACCAATAATTTTTTTTAAAAGTTTCATGTGGTGTGTGCAGAGAGCATTACTTTTGAGACCATAAAACAGCTCCATAAGCTAATCCAAAGACTCCAATAAAACAAAAAAAATCCTACAATGATAACATTTATTGAATTGGGTGATTAAAATTATTATAGAAACCATAATTTGATGTCAGATTTATTATTATTATATATATATTAACTAAATAAATAATTTTAATTTATTTTTGTATTGTTTAGTTGTTTTTTTGTATCTTATTGTAGGTTTATTGAAGGTGATGATTGAAATGGATTGGACCTGTTTGGATTGTTGAAGAACATCTGCCATTTATTGTTTATGACAATCTTGATGTTTATGCTGTTTGGAATTTCTTTTTAAAGATTTTTACCCTGTCTTTGTTGATTGGGAACCGTGAATTTTCTTTACATTTCTCCTGGATAGCAACCCCCATTGGTAGTATCTATAGCTTGGCCGAGAATTAGAACAGCGACCACAACTAGTTGTCATTATAGATCAGCCAAGGAATAGGACAGCGACCTCTACATGCGGTCACTATAGGCATATTACAATGGGCCTAAAGCGACCCCCATTGGCGTTCACTGAGAGGTCTCTATAGAGCATTATCGACCGCCATTGGCGGTTGCTAATGGCCAAATTTTTAGTACTGTATGCTAAAAAAACCATTCCCATAATTATATATCCTTTTTCAAGGTGTAATCATATTTATAATATTATCCATGATGTAGTACCTATCATGCATTACTTTTATTAATACCAGTTATAACTAAAGGAATCACAATTAATGAATATAATTTATACGTATAAAATGAATTTTGTGGCCTTGCAAGCCTTTGCAAACCATTTCAACAAAACCGTTTAATTCATTCAAGGAAGGAAACTCATTATGAATTATCCAATCCATATCAATACATGTCATTTAATTTGAAAAAATATTTTAATTCATTTATCGATGGTCAAAATAATTATATAAGGCGATTGTCTAATTTAGATAATTAGCTATAAGGGACATCCCACTAATAAAGCAAGCCAAGACCTTAAGAAGAGATCGGTTCATTGGTCATTTTTATAGGAGTGGTTAAACTCATGGTCATGGAAGGTGCAATGGTAAAATGAAAATTTATAAGAATAAAGGGAAACAACATTTAAGAGAAATAGAAGCTTTCGTGTAATAAAAATTCCCTAAATCCAAGTAGAATCCAATCTAATACTATCCACTTTATAATATTGAATAATGTGCACCTCATCTGAAGAGTTGTTTTTTAAATCATGTGATTGTTTATCCGATTATTCATTTAATTGAATCATATAAAAAAAATTATGTAACATAACCCAATCAAAAAAAATAATTATTTATAATGATTCGAAATAGGGAAAGTAATTACAAGGATTAACATTGTAGTTATGTGGAACCATTATAAATATGTCCATTTCCTACAAGGGAAAAACACAATATTATTAGAAGAAAAAACATTACAAGGAATTTTAAGAATTTAATAAAATAATTTTAATTTTAAAATTCAAGATGAGAAACCCAAAGGGTTTCAGTGACTGGGGATGGAATCCTCAATTAAGTAAACAACATTCAATATGAGTATCTCAGGGTAAAAATACCAAATTAAAATGAATAACTCAATTTTAAGGCAACACACTGAAAGGGATGGGATGATACAGAGTGATAAAATTTATAGATAGATGTTAAATTTGGTAAAAAGACATAAACCACCAACCTTGAACTTATGATTATCCACTCATCAAATATTGAGGTCTTATTTGAAATATTTTGGAAGAAATTGAAAATACAATAAATTTCATTAAGAAAATGGAAATTGATCGTTCAGAAAAAGAACAAATGATCAGAATAGGGCCATAGAAATGATTAAAAAGGGTTCAAGATATTATTGGTCCCTATACATAGATACTTTCTGTGGTGGAATCATTGGCTGGATAGAGGATATATTACAATGTCCAATGGGGGAGTAAGAACCCATGGGACATAGGAGGAGGCTCAAGTAGATAAAGGGATAACAATGTGGATTTAACATCATGATGGAAAAAATGGTCATTTTACCCTCAAAAATAGGTCATAAAATTTGGCCAAACCATGCACCAACTGTGTTAGTTCAGATTCATTTGAACCCACCATGAACGGTTCAGTCAGCACAGCTAACCTAATTGTTTTCAAACTGTTCGATGAATAGTGTAGATGTACTATATAAGTGTCAATAATAATGTTGTCGAGGTGCATTGTTTGGGTAAACTACGTATATATTGTGTGCACCGGCTTCACCTCTGGTTTAGGATACACTATTTACAAATAGGGGTCACACATTTGTTGACAAATCATGTGCCCTATTCAATCCTTCAAAACAACATAAAAACTATTTTAACATTTCTAAATAGTTGAATTACATTTCAAATCCTACTTCATAGAATGAACAATCCACCAAACAACGAAATTGAAATACCCTTGGAATTTTACATTGGCCACAAACATAGTTTGTAACAACAATCCTAACCCATTTTCTCATTTTTGGCTATGTGAATCATGTTTTATACTAAAATTACACTTTTATATTGAAAAATATCACTTTGAGTAATACCATCTATGTCATGTGTTATGTTCATAAAATGTTTATTCCTACACATCATAAATAAATTAGGGATAATTTTAATTATTTTTCAAGACAATATGAGCTTGTTTCATTGTATTGGGTATCCAAATCAAAATTTTTACTAAACAGAAACTATTACATAGAGTACATTCACTTTTAGTGACACTAGAATCATTATGTGTTAACATGACACATGGTCAATAACTACATTTTTAAAATTAATCTCGTATCATTTTCCTAAAGATTCCAATAAAAAATCAGATCTCATTTTATTATTTTTGGATATGTGAATCACATTTTATACTAAAATGACACTTTAGTATTTAAAACATGAAATTTGAATCATATAGGCCACATCATGCATTATATTTATGTTTGGTTGATTCATGTGTAAAAAATGTTTTATAGGTTATTGTGTTAATATATCAATAAAATCCGAGCTATTTTTCTCAGTTTTAGCTCTGTGAATAAGGTTATTGACTAAACTTACACTTTTATATTGTAAACAATCAATTTTAGTCATACCCATCATATAGTGTGTTGAATTAACATGTTTTGAATTAAAAAAACAAAAAATAATTCTATATAATTTTCATAGTGTTTTGAAAATAAACTGATCATTTTTCATTCTGTAGATAATGAGACATGACTTTTAATCCAAACTTACACATTAATATTTAAAATTAACACTTTGAGTACTTCTAGGTACATCGTGTGTCATATTTAAATGATTTATATTCTTATATAAAAAAATTAAATATGTATCAATTTCCAAAATATTCATGAAAATCGTAGATTATTTTCTCAACATTTACTATACATATCACATATTATATTAAAATGACATTTTTATATTAAAAACAAACAATGTGGATCATAAATTCTACATAGCATGTCTGATTGATGTCTGGTTGATTCCTATGTGTCAAAAATCAATTATGGATTTTTTTCTAAATTATCAAGAAATTTTCATATCTATTTCTCATTGTTTCTTATATGTGTCTCATTTTAGACTAAAATGACACTTTTTTGTTATGATCAACCACATTGAGTCATGTAGGCCACATCATGTGTCAAATTTATGTGAGGTCGATACCTAAATGTCATAAATCAGTAAAGCGTAATTTTACAAATGTTTTTAAAATAAAACAATATTTTTTATTGGTTGTGAAATTGTGAAGCATATTTTATACTAAATGACACTATTATATTAAAAACAAGAACCTTGAGTTATACTAACCACATAATATGTCATATTGACTTATAATCAATTCTTAAAGTACAAAAAATAAATTAGAAATAATTTTTATAAGTATTAAATACAATCATATGTTGTTTTCACTATTGTGTATACATGAATCCCATTTTACATCAAAATGACACTTTTGTATTGAAAACATGCACTTTGAGTCACAATCACCACATCATTAATAATATTGTTGTGAAATTAATTTACATATAACAAAAATGAATTATGGATCATTTTCATAAACTACAATGAAAATAATATATCATTACTGTTTTTTGGATATGGAAATGTCATTTTAGACTACAATGACACTTTTATATTTAAAACAATAACTTTGAGTAATATAGAACATGCCATGAGTCAAATTGAGATGGGGTCAATTAATACACATAAAAAATAATCTATGAATCATTTTATTATGTTATCACGGAATGTTTATATGATTTACAGAGCTTTGGCTACTTAAATATAATTTTAGATAAAAATTTCACAATTATATTAAAAGCCTATATATTCAGTCATTTTAGACACATCGTGTGTCAGAATTATGTGTGGTAAATTAATACAGTACAAAAATTAATTAATGATTCATTTTTATAAAATAATAAGATACCATGTTATTTTTTTCAAATTTTTTCCTATGTGAATCACGTTTTAGTCAATAATGACACTATAATTGAAAATAATATTTTGTTTAATATCATCCACATTATGTGTCGATTTTAGGCATTGTTGATGCCTATAAGTCAGAAATGAATTTTGGGTTATTTTCCCAATGAATAAAGTTTATAAAAAGTTTATTTGGATTATTTTATTTGTGTCGATCACATTTTACCCAAAAATTACACTTATATTAAAAGCACACTCATTAAGACATAACAATCATATCATGCGTCAAATTTATAAGTGGTCAATTCATATATGTTATAGTTGAATTTGGGATAATTTTTATAATGTATCAATATAATATTAGATTATTTTATTTGTTTTGGCTATGGGATGTCTTTATTAGAGTAAAATGACTATTTTTTATGTCAAAACAAGAACTATGGGTCATATCTACCACATCATATGTCAAATATAAGTGTGGTGGATTTACAAACATCAAAATATAAATATGAAACATTTTGAAAATGTATCAAGAATAATTGAGGTGAATTAATTATATTTGACTATATAGATCATGTTTTCGACTAAAATTAATCTATTATATTGAAAACATGCATTTTGAGTCATATCATAAACATCATGTGTCGGGTTGATAGGAGTTCAATTCTTATATGTTAAAAACTAATTATGGATCGTTTTAATAAAATATCAAGACTATCCAATCCCTTTCACACTTTTTTGTCTATGTGAATCATTATTTAGGCTAAAGTGATATATTTATATTAAAAATAATCACTTTTTCACATACAAGCCACACCACATATTTTATTAAAATATAGATGATTTTTGAAATATATAAAATGGTTTATAGATCATTTTTGTAAAGAATCAACATAACCCAATTTAATTTTCATGGTTATGATTATCAAAATCTTGTTTTATACTGAAATTACACTTTTTTATTGAAAAACATATACATTGAGTCTTACGAGCCATGTTTTGGGTAAGATTATTGTCTGTTAAATTTTTACATGAATCCAATAAATGTTGTATCATTTTCATAAATAATATACTAAATTAGAATTTTTCTCTATGATTTTTCATATATTAGTTGTATCATTGACTAAAATGACGCATTAATATTTAAATCATGAACATTGACTCACACCGGACACCTCATGTGTGGGGTTGGTGTGAGGTCAATTTATTCATGTAAAAAATAAATTATGAATCATTTTAATAATTTATCAAGATAATATGAGCTACTTTCCATAGTTTGGGCTTTGGGAATCATGTTTTAGCATAAAATGACACATTATATTGAAGACAAGCACTATAACCCCCCTGCTCTTTATTTCAAATTCATGCATATTTTTGTTTCATAAATCCTTTACTTGATACAACATATAATATCTAATGGTCCATTGTCTTATGGGATTATGAACATTAGATAAAAACATAAAACATAAGACGCAACATCTTATTAAAAACATTTTCTACATGACCACATCATTCTTCCATACATAGCATTGAATGGGATAACGTGAGGACATGCGTAATAAAAATGTGAGCTATAAAGCCTGGAATGGGAGTAAACATGATAAAAGTGAAGAACGATGTACATTTTAAGTAATATTAATATCAATGGAGAATAATAAATGCATGAATACAAGGGAATGATATAGAATGATAATCATTAAAAAAATGGCCAAAAAATTAACCTTATTTTAGCATGAAACAAGGAACATTGCACTTGGATCCTTTGAAAACCCTCATTGGACATGAAATAACATGATTAAACCCTATATTCAATTGACATATCATTATACCATTATTTACCCAAAGCATTGGATCGGTATTAGGGATCACCCGTCTTAATCATTTCATTTCATGCATAAGTGTGCCAAATGGATCACAAAACATGGATTAATTTAAAATCATAACTTATTGCTTAATAATGTAATGTAGAATTAATTCATTAATATCCATAATCAATAAGTAAATGTTAATAAAGTTTAATTCCCTGGACAGATAATTGGTCTTGGTATTCACTACACAATGACTTTGGTGTGGAAAGTCACGATGTAGTTTCAGCAGCACAACGACATGACATAAGAATACCTAAAAAATTTTGACTATAAAGAAAGGGGAATCTCATCATTTGTACATTAAATTTATATTAAGGGGTAATATAGATACTTTTCCCAACATTTGTAATGGAATTTAGTTTAAAAATACAAAATAATTTCATGGATGTAAATGAGGATAGATAAATCCATTACGATATTTCACCACCGTAACAGGTGTACAAGGGAGACATTAATGAGATAGAAAGATATATCCCATCATTTAAACATACGGATTTCAGTATGGTGGATGTTAAAATCATAAAAAAAAAATTCGAATTTTTTTTATACCAACATAATGATATTTGGAAAAAATTGTCTATGGAATAAAATCCATTACATGGAAGTGTGATCCCAATGTCTTGGGAGAGGCTTGAGAGAAGATTCATGGGAGCTTGAAGTAGCTCGGTCTGATTCTAGAGATGGGATTAATATTTTTTGGTCAAAATCTAAATTATTTGAGTGATGTGGATGTTGGATCTTGGATTTGTTTATATAAGAAAAGAGATGGAAATCATTATTATTTTGGTTTTGGGCACTACACAATAAAATAATCAAAACCTAAAACCAACCCATGGATTTTCCCAAAGGGGACTAAATTTTTTTATTTTAGATGGCCAATGTATGAACATATTATGATATTAGGCTTTCGTTGGTTGAAGGGAGTCATAATCTCAAGGAAATCATTTTAAGAAGATTAAATGTTTCATAAGTCTTGGATTGTCCACTATGTCTTCATAAAAGAAATCAATCAAACCTTTAATTAGAGTAGTTTAATGTAAAAACATATATAATCTAAACATCACATTTATAGTAGTTTAATACATCACTGTTGGGTCATTATTTTGTCATAAAACACATTAAATAAATAAATGGTATTTAATTTTTACACAATAATTCGATTATTTCAGAAAAATATGAAAAATTCTCCATTAGATAATTTCAACATCCTGATTACAAATATAGTATTCATTTTATCTAAATAATTTTTATTATATGTGAATTATTAATTTTAATATAGAATCCTTCTCTTACAAAAAAAATCCTTAGTTTAGAAAAAAATGGTTTTCCAACCAATGTAAAAATCATAGTTGTATTCATAAAAATTATAGTTTTATGTATATAAAATACAAATTAATTTCATAATAATATTTTATTAAAATGTTATTTAACTCAAAAATCCATTAATTCATCAAAATAGATTTCATAATATAATATTATAAAAACACTATTTGTGCTTTAAAAACTATTTACAAAGTAATAATAATAAAATGAATGTATATTAATTATTATATACAAATAAATACACACAATTATAGTGCTATGGTATTGTTACATAACCCATTATTACCCCAGCATGTGACCTAAGGGTAAAGTGTGCGATGAGGATAGAAACATGAGGTGGCTCCGATAACATCACTCAGGTGGTAATCTCTATCAACTTCCAATTATCCCGTATGCAGTTCTGTTCGAACATAATGTGTTAAAACATGTCTAAGAGGGAAGCCCAATGATGCCATATCCTTTCAAAACTCCAAAAATTTGCTTCATACAGATCAAATCTTTTGGACGAGGTAATCACATCCTTTTTCTAAGTAAATTGGATTTGATAAATCATTATGTTTATACTAATAATGTAATAACTGTTCAATGGTTATATTATTAGCTGTAACAATTATTAACAGTAATTTGAAATCCAAAATCATAAAACCATGTAAGTTCATATGTTTTGTTACCATTTTACAAAATAAGTCATTTGATTACATCAAGAAATATTTCCATTAATAAAATATTGGGTTGTTATAATCTTCCCCCCTTAAGGAATCTCTCACTTGAAATTTCATTTTCCCACAATAAAAAAGAAGTGGGTAACTGTACATTATCACTTACTATGATTCCTGTTTCACTTCTTAAAACATTTTGTTTCTCCAAAAAAACATTATGATGGGCAATGTCTTATTTTGTAGATCATTTTCCCTAGGATCTATGACCTCCATCGACTTCATTTCATTGGAGGGTCATTATCCAATGGTACTACCTCTATATTGAGTACATGTGATGGGTCGACTATTTGCTTCCTCCAATGTGACACATGGAATACATCATTTATGTGAGATAGGTTCGGTGGGAGTTTTGATCGATAGGACACCACTTTAATGTGATCAAGGATATCAGAAGGGCCGATATACCGTGGACTAAGCTTTCCCTTCATCCCCAATCTCTTAACTCTATTCCATGGTGATATGCATAAGAATACCATGTCGTTAAAATCAAACCCTAGATCTCATCGATGATTATCTTTATGGATCTTTTATCGACTTTGATTGGCGTTAATGTGCTGCTAGATATTCATAACCTTTTCCACCATTTAAATGACCATTTCAGGACCAAGGAGTTTTTGATCCCAAACTTCATCCTAGCAGTCGGGGTTCCTCACATCTTCCTATACATGGCATCATAATGATCTATTTGGAGGCATGATTGGATACTATGGTTGCAAGAAAACTCCACTAGAGGAATATTTAAATCATATCCTTTTCTGAAGTCCATTGAGCATTATCTCAACATGTCCTCAAGTGTTCGGATACTCTTCTCTGATTAGCCATCATATAGAGGATGATAAGTTGTATTGATGTTCTACAAAATATACAGAGAATATTTAAGACTCGTCCAAAACATATAGGTGAACATTGTGTACCAATTGGATACAAATGATTTTTGTATTCCATATAGCCTTACCCCATCTCTGATGTATAACCCTGCCATTTGAACCAATGAGAAATCCACCAAAATTTTAATGAACTGTCTAGTCCTTGTACAATGATGCACAAAAACCTAGATAAAACTGTTTCCTTTGGATGTCTTTGGATGTCTAGTGTCAATGTCCATCGTGATGTTTCCAATTTACTTACTGGTATGGGTAATGGTTTCATCATCTCCTTAGACTTCTACCTCTCAACCTTCACTTTAAAACATACTATGAACATTGATATATACTCAATGATATCCGTTTTCAGGTTATCCCACTAATAAATATCATGGATATCTCAATAGAACATTTTTTTTACTTGGTGAATGTATAAATTTTAGCTATGTGTATCATCCAAATTATCATTCTCCAACTCCAGATATGATAGAACACATTGTATTTTCCCCAATATCACAATTATTTATTCATTTACATTAATCTCCGAGCATTTCCGTTTTTTGATAGTTTCCACTTATAAATTACAACATCATCCTTTTGATAATACATTACCATTTCTAAAAGAGACAGTTGAGAAATCATTTGTGAATGGATTGATGAAGTTCCCTTATTTATGATTCTCATTTCCATATTCATCAAATAGAAGAATATTGGATCCATTTTAATTCACATCAATGAACGAATTTTTGGGTCCTTTATACTTGTTGCATCATCCATCTCAATCATTATCTCATGGTGGTTAGGGATTGACCAATACTAGAATTTGATCATCTCTAAAAATCTTTGTTGGCACATACTGAACTATGTCTATGTGAATATATTGTTGAGGCTTTCGTGATATGTAAATATTTCACAAATCATTAAAAAGAGGTAATGTTTCCTAATGTTTAAGTTGATTCTCACAGCATACAACTCTAGATCATGCGTTGGATAGTTTTTCTCATGATAATTCACTTTCCTTGATTCATAGGCAATGAATTTTTCATTTTTAATCAACACATAGACCATTAAATTCTTTAAATCATCACCAAATACCACAAAAATTTATCAACTTGTGTTTAGTGTGAACACATGAGTTGTGATAAGCCTCTTTTTTAACTGCATAAATCATTCTTTGCATTCATCACTCCAACAAAACATGAATCCCTTCTGCGATATCATTGTAAAATGATTTGAAAATCATGAGAAATTTCTCACAATTTGGCGATAATATCCTGCTGACCCAAGAAGCTATGAATATCCATTACTAATGTTGGCCTCAACCATCCCTCCATTATCGATGTCTTGGATGGATCCATAGATATCCATTTTCTTATGATGATATGAACAAAGAATGGGACCTCTTACAACCAGAACTCACACTTTTTTCTTTTCATAGAGGTTCTCCTTTTGAATGGTATCTAGTACAATGCTTAGATTCTCCAAATTCTCTTCCTTGATTTTGGAGTATATTAGAATATCGACTTTAAAGACTACCAAAAATTTGGCGGGGTAATCTCTAAAGACACTATTGATCATGTCTAAGAATATTTCTAGAGAATTAGTGAGTTTGAAGGAAATAATTTTATTTCATAGTGCCCAAACCTTGTATGAAAAGCATTCATCGGGGTATCTTCCTTCTTCCAAATTACTTGGTAATATCATGACAGAAAATCCACCATGGATAAATATTTTGTTATGCATATCTTATCGAACAAGTCATCAATTCATGGAATTTAATTCATGTTCTTTTTCATGATTTTTTTGATCTCATTATTATCAATGCAAAGTCCCATTGACCCATACTTATTCATGATTAAGAGGATTAGTGCACCCCATGGTGAAACACATGGGCCTATAAACCCTTTAACCAAATTCTCCTATAGTTGTTTCTTCAGCTCCTCAATCTCCACAACATCTATTCTATATAGAGTCTTGGATATTAGAAATTCCCATGTTATAAGATCAATTCTGAATTCATCATCTTTTTTAAAAGGAAGACTAGGAAATTACTCAAGAAAAGTTTCAAAAAAGTCCCTCACAATAGGAATGTCTTCGAGGATGGTTGGTTCCATAGAATCAATCACAAAATCTAGATATATGTGATCATAGGTTAGTAATATCCATGCTTGAGATGATGGTGCTAAGGAAGATTCTTCCTCTTCATTACACGTGTATAGAATCGGTTTTCGATTCAATATATGGAGAGTGAATCCCATATCATAGGAATTTATTTGGGATCTATATATTGAATTCCAATTCAGGCCAATAATTCCATCCAATTCCACCAAAGGGTGTATAACAGGGTTCTATAGGAAGTTCGATCCACAAATTTTAATATGTGTGGAGTTATACTCATCAGTTTAAATGATTGAACCATTTTCTATACTCATCGATATCTCTACTTCCATGATTTTTATGGTGTAGGATTGTACAACTAAACATTGGAGATATAAAAGAATATGTAGAACCAGAATCAAAAAGTATATTCTCTATTAATGAAATAATAAATGGTGTACCTATCCCCACTTCATTGTTAGGGTTCAATTCGACAATAATGGTGGATAATGAACTCTCTTGATTTCGTGGAGGTTATTGGTTGCCTCTGAAAACCCTTCTCTTAGGAAACGGGTTTACGAAGCACCCTTCTCCTTTGCAATTGAAGAAATTAACAACAAATTGAGTTTCGAACAAAAAATTCCTATCATTTATCACAACCACATGTTTTTCTTGTAGGTAGTTAATGTCCAGGTTCCCTTCTCTTTCACACCGAATCCATATACACTTCCACTTTAAGAAATTTCTGGGGTGCTTCCTTCATCGCCTTTGGCATGTGGGGTGTGGGATTTTATTATCACTGTTAGATTTATCCATCGGAACTCCAAAATTAAATTCCATATTACACATATTATCTCCATGATACCCTTGAGACTCTCTGATATTCATTTCGATTTTGGTTCTACATCAGACAATTTAATCATAACTATCGAAGCCACGAATCCCCAGGGATTTCCCTAAGCTAGGTTTTAGTACACCAAAAATAAATTCAACCATGTATTTAGGGGTATCGACAAAGCCAGAGGCATATCGTGCAAACATTATAACGTTTTCCTCATATGATATGAAGTATTCGTCATATTTGTTCATGAAACAATGGATTTCCCTTTCCATATTAAGTCGGAGGGTGAACAAAAAATATTTAATTGAAAACATTTTCTAGAAATTCTTCAATTACAATGCCACGATCTCTTCCTTAGAAATCATATTTTTTTTATCATTTTCCACCATTGACCACCTTATCCCACCATATTACAAGAAGCCATAAAAATGAACATCTTTTTCTGAACATTGAAATACATAGATGATCTTTCCAATTGAGTTGATCCATTTTTTAGAGATTGAAGGATCAAATCATCCATTAAAAGTAGGAGGCCATTATCTCATGAAGCACTCAATTGTGACTAGTTCATTCTTGGGTTGCGGGTTGAAGGTTACTATTTATATTTTTTTCTATTAAAAATATTTGGTAACTGAGATAGTATTGTGACAAATTTTGTGACTCCCACACCCATTGGATTGGGAATCTCATTAGAACAGTCATCACATAGATCATCACCTCAGTTATTAGCCTGAGACCTCCTATTATCACCCATTGGTTTGAATTAAAGGAATTTTCAGTGTAACTCATAAAGGGTAATACAAATTCACATATATAGGAATTAAAAAATATCTTTTGCTATGACTTATTAATTTATAGGATTCAATCTATGTTATCAATGATCTACCTCGCAATATATATTCTTAAAGGATTTTTTTACTCCCTAAATGATGGCTCGTTATATTCTCATTAACTTACCAATGAATATCTCCCGATATTATTATATCCAAGAGCGAAGAAATTCCCTTTTTCATGCATCGGTTCATGTTCGAGTCTAGCACAAAGCGGTGTTTTCCTGTTTTACCCCTAGATACATTTCTACCAGAGTGGCCTCTACCTGCTCGTATCCAAACATTGTAGTATTTTCATACCAGTCAACATAATCAATAATCATAAAAATTTATGGATTTTTTATTATAGTTAGTCTTTTCCCTAAGCCTTTCAATAAGTATTTCTAATCCAAATCCCACAAATAACAAAATATATCCTCTTATACTAACTATAACAACCATGATATTTATTTCTCATGTAAACTTAATTTATTACATTAAACATTAACTTTATAAACCATATAAGATTCATTTTCCTAGTATATTTGGGATTAGAAACATAACATGAAAACATAAAACATTAAATGCAAAATCTTATTGAAAACTTCTTCTACAATACCACAACATTCCTTCCAACTTGTCATTGCATAAGATAACCTGAAGACATTCAAAATAAAAGGTTGAGCTATATATCATAGGAATGGAGTAAAATAGGAATAATATGAAGAATTTATTACACGTTATAAAATAGGCATATCAATGGAGTATAAGTGAAACATGATCATATAATGTCATGATATGATAGGATTATCATAACATAGAAATGTGGTAACAAAATATTACATGATTTTTCTTGAGCCATGGATCATTGCACATGTTTCATGATTAAACCCTAACTGCACTTGAGTTATCAAATGTAAACCATAATTTAACTTAATTTTTCATGATACTAATATTTACCTAATACATTGATGTTCTATGAAGGCACACATTTGTTAATCATTTTCATTTCAGGAATAAGCGTTCCACATCTATCATATAACATGGATTCATTAAACATCATCATTTATTCAATGATAAAGGAATGTGGAATTAACAGATGAATCGTCATAATAAATAATTAAATGTACATAATGTTGAATAACCCTGATAGAGAAATGGGCATGTTATTCACTACACAATGACTATTTCATGGAAAATCATAGTGCAATTTTGGCAGCATAACGATGTGACATAAGAATTCATAAAAATGGTTGATGAGAGAGAAATGGGTATCAAATCTTATTTACAATAAATGTATAGTACGAATTAATAGAGACACATTTTCAAAAATATGTCATGCAATTTTGATTCCTAAAACCAAATAATTGGTTGGATGTAAATGAGAAGAGAGAAATCACTTACAGAATATCATAATGGTTTCAGGTGTAGATGAGGGGAATTAATGAGAAAGAAATAGGTATCTCACAATTAAAACATAAAAAGGTAAGTATGTTAGAAGTGAGACATCATTACCCATAGATTTTTAATTGAAAATAAAAGGATATAACAGCCTAATGAAATTTAGAGAAAAATGAGAATGAAAGAAAATCCCTTACTTGGAAGTGTGATCCCAATGGCTTGGAGAAGGATTAAGAGAGTCTTTTTGGGAGATTAGGGAACCTTGGGAGGATTATAGAGTGAGGAGGGTGATTTTATGGTTTAGATTGAAAGACATTGAGTGAAGAGGAAGTGAGAGCATGCATGGGTTTAAATAGGAAAAGAGAGATAATTCTTTATTATTTTGGTTCTCCCCACCACACATTAATCTAATCAAAACAAAAATCCAATCCTTAATTTTCAAATTATTTTTTCCAAATGTGATTGGAGAAAATAAATTTAGGAGTAATGTAGCCGAACATATTAATATACATGGCCTTATTAGGTGGTGATTAGTCACACTCTCAAGGAAATCATTTTAAAAAGATGAAATGTTTTATAAGTCATGGAGGGTCCACTAATGTTTTGTAATAAAATCAAACAAACAAAATATTAAATTATATTACTGTTAAATCATAAATTTTATGAAAATATCATTTATATAATTTAATTAAATCATTATTGGTCATTATGATGTCATAAAACATGTTATATAATTAAATGGTATTTTATTCTTATCTAAATAATTGACTCTCTCATAAAATTTTGAAAAAAAATTCACAATTGGATAATTTTGACATCCTGATTCCAAAAATAATATTTATTTTATTTAAATAATTTTATATATATGTGATTTTTTTCTTTTTAAATAAAAACAATTTGTTATCAAAAATTCGTGGCTTTTGACCAAAACGGCATTCAAACCATAGTAAAAATCACAATTGTATTCATAAATATTATACATTCATTTATATTAATTAAAGAGTAATTTAAAAGAATATTTTATGAAAATATTATTTAATTAAAACATCCATTTATAAAATAAATATATTTTTTAATTGAATATTAAATTAAAATATTATTTCTTCTTAAAATTCTATTTACAAATTAACAATAATAAAATGAATGTATAATCATAAATCTATAAAAAATAATACTACACATAATCAAAGTGCTATGGTCTTGTTATGTTACCCCCTATAACACCAACATATGACCTAAGGGTAATATGTTAAATGGTGAAAAACTCTTGGGGTGGCTCGGATAACATCACCCAGGTGGTAATCTCTATCAACTTCCACTTCTCCCGTAGGCGGTTCCGTTCTACATTAATTTGTTGAAGATCAGCTAAGAGTGAAGCCCAGTATATCCAAGTCCTTTATGAGCACTAAAAAATAGGTTTCTTAAAGAGAAATGTTTCTATATGTGTCATAATTTTCTTTTTCTAAGTAAATTGGATTTGTTAAATCCCTATATTTATACTAATCTTGATATCTCTGTTAAATGACTATATTAGAAACAATAACTATTCATAATGCTATTTTCAAATCCATAAACATAAAACCAAGGGAGATCAATCATTTTATATCTATTTTAAATAATAAGATATTTAATTAGATCAAGAATAATTTCCATTAATAAATGTTTGGGTTGTTACAAGCACTTCGAGTCATACCAGCGACATGGTTTGTCGAATTAATTTGTGTTAAATTCCATAACATCATAAAAGAATTATAGTTCATATACTTAAATTATCAAGATAATTATAATTTTTCCCTTTTATGGATATGTGAATCACATTTCACACTACAATGACACATATATTAAAATCACACACACAGACTCATATCAGTTACATCATGTGTTGTAATTTAATTAAATCAAATCATAAACAACAAAAACTATTTATGGATTTTTTTTTCTAATGTATCAAGACAATACAATAACATTTTATTCTTTCATGTTTTTTAGAACACGTGAATGTGTTTAATGAGACTTCATATGTGAAAACCTGAACTTTTAGTCATTTCATCGACATCATGTATCATATGGATAAGTGATCAATTCTTATATTTCACAAATGGATCATGTAACATTTTAGAAGTGAATAAATATTGTTGGAGATCATTCTAGAAGTTTTTCCTATATAAATAATTTTTTATTATAAAATTACACGTATAATAAAAACACATACTCTAAGTCTAGATGTAGAATACTAACCCTGATCATTTCCTTGAGTTTAGGTGGAGGAGTTACTCAGAATTTGGAAGCATCACCAAGCTTCCAAATCTAGGAGATAAATTTTGAGGGGTTCATTAATAGTGGGGAGATTTTCCCATTATAAAATACAAAACCGATACCAAAAGTCCCAATTCTGTAACAACTACATGGTGAATGATAACATTGTTTCACAACCTGAAACGAAATATTAAATCGAACAACAATAATCAATAATAAGAGCACATAGAAGAAGAATAAATTAAAATACCTAAGGAAACTATGACACATCTCCAAAGCTCCACATTAAGCTCCCCGATCCATGCAATACAATAATTCCAAATAATCATGATGCCCCACTAAAGGAAGGAGATGCATTACCTTATCATATTTTGTAGAATACAACATCTGCAAAAGACGAAAATTATAAAAGAAGGGGCTGAGTAATATTACTTAGTATGTTTTTTTTCAAATGAAATACTAACACATTACACAAGGATAGTACACATTAGAGAAATTTATATAATACCATTATATAAAACACGTAAACAATGCCAAAATTTCTACAAATCCAAACACACCCTTACTTCATCCAGTATAGCACAAAAGACCATAATTCCTGGAAAGCAACCATCCAATGCAACCAAAAACAACATTTTTCAAAATCCCATTAACCAATGTCAATATAATTTTAAATATCATTCTTCCACACAGATCCAAACCTTGTTTCCATGTTTTACACACACACACACCATAGATTGGAATTAACCTTGATGGTTGAACTTCATATCAAAACATGTCCTCATTTTATTGTATTACATCATGCCCACATACCATTGATAGTGGTCATTCATTCCCAATGTTCATCCTTTCCCAACCACGATAAAAACATAATCCTACCCCCATGAGAAAAGATGCCTAAACTTATATAAAACTTTCCCTTTTGAAAATACGACATCATATAAACCCATCATTGTAATTTATCATTCTAATATAAAAATATCCAACCAAACAACTCATGAATCTAAAAAAACAGTCAATAAAATCCCATTTCTTGAAAAAAAATTATGTTTCATCTATTACTAAACTCATTTCAATAAAATCAATTTTTTATTGAAAAAAAAATTTGTAACTATATTTTATAGATCAATCCAACCCCCAATATTAAAATAAACATTCTATATGTGATGGAAATAAATCATGAAAACTAGGAGAGAGGGAGACATAGAACTTAGAAAACTCAGAGAACAACCAAGATAATATACATTCCAAAAATTATCATTATCACTTAACCAATAAAACCCTTCTATTCACCAATAATACTTGTGCATGTGGTTCCCTAACCACTAAGAAGAGAATGTTCCATGTGGGGTTTGAGTGGGCAGGATAATGGGTGTTTTAAGGAATATCCTAAGTGACCTTATTTATAAAGACATTTTTTTAATGTTTTTCATGGTTATCTCAAATGGTTAGAAAAATGTACACTAATTATTCTCCATTTACTACCTAAAGTGGCACCCCACATAGTTGGCATGTTTGGTTAGATAAACTGTTTGTTGACAATGAAAAATCACATTGACTCAACTTCCACAGTTTCAATGATATTTTTCATGGTTTCAACTAACCATGGTCAAGTCATGAACCCTTATAAAAGACTACAAACCATTCCAAAAAATTCTTCCAAACATTCACAGCCATTACCCAACCACATGAAATATATAAAAAAAGGAATTAACAACAGTTACATACCTCAAAAAAGGGTTTCTAATTTTTCCCCAACATTGGAATTTCTATTCGTAGAAATTAGTGAACTATTACATTACCAAAAGATCGTCGGCCATTTCTAGAACACCTCATTCTCCCACACAATTGTCTCCTCTATAATATGACCATGTATCTGAATAAATTGAACTAGACTGATGATTTTACCGTAAAAGAAATTTTTTTCCTATCCAAAATATGCACTATCATGTGAACAAAAGAATCATCTGGATCTAGCTCAACAAGATCCAAATAAAACACAAGGTCATCATCAAGCTGATAGTATAATAATTGTAACCCATTAAACAAATTGTTCACCACAATGAACTATTGTGGAGAAGCCAACCAATATTTCATCTCAATGTTTTTCAGAAGACCAAATATACCTTGAATATAACATGTTATTCCTTCCAAATCTATGATTTACCAATTTTAAATGGATTATTAAGGACACATTATTACCTACCTTGAAAGACATCAACCATACACCATGGTTTACATATAATTTCTGAGGACTCTGAGTCATCTACATTCTATTCCTAATCAATTTAATATTCTATAGTGTCTCTTGTATGATGCTCGACCAAACAATCCATGTCTCACTAATTTCCACCCAATATTTTGGTGAATAACAGAAACATAAATTAAACACTTAAAATAGATCCAAGGGTATATAGCGCAATATTTATTATTAAAGGACAAATCCTCCAATGGTATGTGCTCCTTCCTTGAGCCACAAAAATCTTTCACAAAATCCCACAACATTTATTTTAACATCTTTAATTTCATCCTGAATTTCTTATCCCTATGAGAATTATATATTGTACTCATCATTAAAGGAGTCCCTCTTTTTTACTGTAAGAATTTTCTAAAATAATATTTTAATCATTGGTCTCTATATAATACAATTAAAAATTAAACACCATGTCTCTTTCCCACCTCCCAAATATATATTTCTAAAAAATAATTCAATGTATATGATTTAAGAATTGGGATTTAATGGTATGAAATTGTGCGACATTCCATTATCACCCATATAGAAATGTGGTTCTGGACGATTCTTGGGAGACCTGAAACAAAATCCATCATTATTTTGACCAATTTCTACACTAGAATATATAAATATTGTTGTATTCATATTGTTTTATTATTACTTTCAATGAATTTTAAAACATTTCAAACATCTCAATAAAAACTCAGTATCATTCTTTTTCATACCCACCCATAAAATTTGTACCTTCAGCAACATATACATTTTCTAGATTTTAAGATGGTTATCCAATCCAAAATGGTGAAAATATGTAATATGTTTATCCAATAAGTCACTAGTACAACAATCTTGTTCCAAAATCACAACACTAAATTCTTATACACTTTTCACCCCTTATTGGAATCCCCATAATTGAGTTTTGACTTCATAGCCACATAATATAAATTAGACGTCTACTCTTCTTTATCCAAACCTGCCTATTCATGAAAGACAGAGACTAGATATGAAATGACTTTATTAAACTAATATTCACATACCATCCTCATGTTGTTTGTAAATGACATAAATTTTTATTGATCTGATTCTTGTTCAACCACTTGATCATATGTATTTATACATAATAAATCCTCATCAAAATTTCACATACCATATGTGTACAACAAGTCAAGTTTGTACATCTTGAGATAATACAACCATATCCTTTATCTGAAATTCTTGTCATTTTGAGATATAATATACATTAATCTCTTATTATAGGTATACACCATGAATTTCTCACTAAATATATAATTACACCACATTTTTAAATCATGAACTACTACAGAAAACTCATAATAATGTATTGTGTAGTTCTCCTCATGCAACCACAACTTTCATTAGCCATATGCAATAACATGATCCCTTTGCATGAGCACACCCCATCCATTATCATGATGCATCAAAATAAACCACATACCCTTTCCGTCTTTTTCAAAAAACTAACAGTGGTGTTGATGTAAGATAATCCTTATTCTATTCAAAAGATTAATGGCACTTCTCATTCCATTAGTATGGAATATTAATTCTTTTTAATTCTTTCATTGTCAAATATAATCTTGAGAAGTCACAAAAAAATCATCTATAATACCCAAATAGAAAAAAGAAGATCAATATCTCAAAAAAAATATTTAGTGGTCACAAAAAGATAAAAACCTCTATCTTCTCCAGATCTACAAAAACACCCTTCTATGAAAAAACATGGCCAAGGAAATATAATTATTATATCCAAAAAATTAGAGAGTGATATTTATAATTTATAAAAATATCTTTAGGAAAATTCCATGTGTCAGAATAATTACTTCTTTAATAACTAAGGTTAAATGTTTTTCAATAAGTGAATATGAATGCTTATGGAAGTATAAATTGAATCATATTTGGTTTTAAGGAAATTAAATACTAAATGTCCAAAGGAATCTTAGTCTCTATTCATGTAAACAATATGATTTGGCACATCAATGGTCTTATTTTCATATACTCAATATGATTGGGTAAAATAAATGATATTCAATATGATTGAATATGATAAATGAATTGGTGAGAATAAGGGTTTAATTAAATATTTAATGTCTAATGAAATATATTATTTTATTTTGATAGATGTGGGATATTGACAATATGATTTACCAGGGTTATAAATATAAAAAATGTTATAAGCTAAAAATAATTTAAGAATGAAAGTTAAATTAAACTAATAGTACAATGGAGTTACTATATTTATAACACGGATTATTCAATCATAGATGAACTATTCATAAGATCTGTATTATCACATTTATCTATTGATAAGAGAGAACCCTGATGAGGTGAGACGACGTTGATGGAGGATAGAATGGAGAGCGGCACGGGGAAACCCTCATTTTGCGATACTGGTCAAGCAATTCTGGACCACCCTCGAAGTGTGAATCTCTTCACTTATCAATCCCTATACTGGAATTCATAGAAGAAGTAGGTTATCTCCCAAAAGACGCTGAATCGTGAATCGTATTTAAATGATTCCTCTTCGAATGGAATCCCTACGGGTTCCTTTGCCTTCCCGGAGAACCGTATATCGCAACACATTATTCTAAAAGGGCCTAGATCGCATCTTTCTGTCGTGAATGGAGCGATTCTAGAATGATTGTAGCATTGTAAGAACTCTTTTATCTCTCGAACTTCATTATCTAAAGGTATGAAAACCTGGAAGATGTCTGATCGTATTGTATGATTAACTGAGATTTGGGGATTTCTTGAGTTCAAATGTGTCTCATTAGGAGATGTTTTTTTAATATGTTGTTTTATTCTTCTGATTACAAGAGCCATGTGTGGGGCTATTGTTCTGTGAATCTGAAGCTAGGTACACTCCGGATTTATGAATGGACACCAATTTTTAGTTTACATGACTTAAAAGACTCTTTTGCGCAAGTATGGGTTAGAATTTATGGTTTAGACTGGGTTTTGTGGAATTCTAAAATCTTATATGATATCGCATCAACCATTGGTATAGCTATTAGAATGGATCAAGCTATAGAGAAAACCATTTTTATTCACATTCCTAGAATTCTGGTTGAAGTGGATTTAGGTTCGACACTCATAGATAGGGTAGTACTTTCTACACATCAAGATGAAATTAACATGAGAATTGTTTATGAAATAACTTCATTATACTGTGATGTTTGTTGTATCATTGGGCACGAAAAATCCAATTATCATGCTAATCAGTTTTGTGCTAATTGCAAGATGAAAGGCCATGAAGAAGCATCTTGCAGGAGAAAGGAGGGGAAGATTCATCATCAGGAGACTGTCCTCAAACCGTTGATGCAAGAGAGTAAGGATCTGCATGATGGAAATATTTCCAAGAAACCTCATGTCCAGGAGAATCAAAAGAAGGAGGAATTTCCAAAGTTGTCTAAACAGAAAACCAAGTCATACATCAGCTGGGCCAGCCTGGTTAATGAGGAAAACAATAAGGAGATTCCAACATCATTAAAAGAGGTTCTAAATACAATTATCGATGACCGTAATTACAAATCAAGATCAGAGGATAGCCAAATGGAGAAAGAACGTGTTTCCCAAGAGGAGGATGATGATATATTTAGAATTGAAAATCATGTTACAAGATGCAGAAATGGGAAAAGGCTAATGGAAGCAACTTCCTCAAACAAAGGAATGTGTAGTAATTTCCACAGGAATGAGACTACAATTGTTGAGCAGTGTGAAGTGAAAGAAAACAAAGGAGTCCTGATTTTTTCTTAGCAAGAACAAGAGAGCTTACCGACACCTCTGAAGGATACAGGTATGCAACATCCAAATGTTCAAGATCATGCTGCATTAAGGATAGATAAGCAGCGGGTTCAAACCCAAGCTTATGGGGGAGAATATCTGCATAGGGTAGATGTTGCACTGCCTTGTGGAGACCTTGGCATGATTCAGTATAGAGCTGAAATGCCTGGAACTAGGCAGATCACTCATACTCATAGTCTGGACAATCTCCTACCTGAGAGAAATCCCAAAATCTGAGCCTAGAGGATAGTATTCCAATACATTTCTCCCCAAATCCTTCATGTAAATTGGCCCAACCTACTAAGGAGATGAGAGATCAGGTAATTACATGCAACTCTTTTTCACTGCTTGAATCTTTAAATGATGATGAGGATCATAACAATGATCATACACTAGAAACTAGAGAGATGCAGGGAAATGTTGCTACTAAATTTCTAGATGATGGAGGTGGCCCATGGACACACGTGAATGCTAGAAGAATGGGACGACCTGCTCGTGGTAGGAGTGGAGGCACCTCTTGTCACTGCATGCACACTCGATCTCAAGGTACCTGATTTTTTCTGCTATTTTTTTCCTTTAATGTTTTTTGTATGATGTTCTTCCTCCTGTACTTTCGTTTTGATTTAAATAATAAGAGGCCTCAGGCCTCCACCCCTTTTAAAAAATCATTTACCTATTGATAAGGCCATGAAAACAATTATTGTTTAATAAAATGATATATGGTGTTTTTGATTCACATATATATGATTTGAGTAATTTTAGATCATGATTTAATGGGTGACTAAAATCGATTTTTCTTGTTAGGAAATTTATCATACTATCATCTATGTAAATTCTCCAAAAATAAGACTGAATTAAAAAAATATCCAAAATTATAAAAGTGTTATAAATATAAATATGAAATATGGTTATGATATAAATTTTCTAAATTACTATACAGATTGAACAAGTAGAAAAAAGTTCAAAATAGAAGATGACTTTTTTTAAAACTTCAATATTTTTTTCCAAAAATAAAATTAAGGACAAAGAAATATAGGGTTTTTAAATAAAATGATTAGTAATTCATTATGATTGGATTATCTATGACATCCCATGTGTTTTGGAAAATCCTTATAAGGTCCATCATATTTATGGATTCCATAAAATTTTATTACTCTATTTTGAAGGGTATGTGATATCGAATGTATAATTTACAATGGGTTTTAAATATACAAGAGTTAAAAAACAATGGAATATTTTTTTATCTAGTTGTTTATATTCAATAAATAATTTAAATTGTAACTTCAAAGAGGATTTGAATATAATTAATTTTAACAAGATCAAATGAATCATGGAAAATGATATGTATCACCATCTAATTTTTCTAATGTGATAATCTAATTTGTTAGATTACAAATATTTTTTCTAAAATATAATGAGATGATTAAATTTATATTGGTGGTGTGTGATTCATTATTTTCAATGATATGGTTTGTGAAGATCATTTGGATAAATTTATTTTATCTAGGATAAAATTTATATACAACTATCTATTAAAATAATGGGAATGTGATCCTACTACCCATCCATCGTATATTTTAATAAAGTCTTATTTTCCATTAATAATTGTTTTAATCACACAATGAATATTATATTATATAGTTTATTTCATTAATATTCCTAATGAATGAATATAAATGTTATTCTTTAAATAAAAAGTGTTTTTGATTATTATGAATATATTATGAAGATAGTATAATTTATATGAGGCAAGAGAACATATTTTTCGAACTAAATTAATTTCAATTTTAACAAAATAATTACATACATATTTGTTTAAATACATTTTTACTTACTATCCTATGAGATTTAGGATTTATTTGTAATAAATAATATATGTAGTCAAATTATATTATGGAAAATTCTTGATAAAGTAGGGTTATATATATGATGATAAATAACATAGAATTAATTCTAATTTGAAACTAGAAGTTAGCATCACAACATTTGATGTCTTGATTATATGAATTTAGAATATGTCTAATAGTTTAATATTTGATAATAATATTACTAAATATCACTATTACTCAAAAAATCATTATTAATAGATGTTACACTCTAAATATTATCAGAGGAGATTTTTATCATTTAGTCACATTGAGATGTGATGTGGATTAAATATGATGTGATTTGTTATGAAAACATATATGCTATAGGAATCATAACGATAATCTGACAGTTTTTCATATATAATATGATAAACCATGTATTATGTTGGGATATTTAAATATTCTTAATTTGTTTATGAATATTGATATGTATAATATTGGAGGAAATATCCATTTATTATTTTTTCATGTTGTATGAATATATATATAACTTGATATATATTTGATATATATAAATTATAATTTACCACTAAAGTTATTATGAAATATTAAGTATGGTGTTAGTAACATTCTTGTATAGAGATATCAAATATGATCATGTGGAATGAAATTTGATTCTTTTGTGTGCACTATATGACCTACTCAGTATACCACAAAGAGTGTCATATAATCATATTTGGCATATTAGAGGTGCATGGGTCATAATTTTTGTCACAACTACCATATATTTGAATGATACATAAAATGAGAACCTTCGTACATTGATACCCTACATACACACGCCTATATATTTTCTTAGACATTATGGGGGTGGTTTAGTATGTTCATTATAATTTCATCAGCAAGAGATTAAAATATATTGGATTTGTACTCACATCAGATTATTATGAAATCTAGGCCCTAGATTTAGAGATAATATGGGATTGTGTTTCCAAAATGAGGTTTTTTATACCAATCATGATAAAAACATGTCCTTTGATTATCAATAAGGATGAATGACATGTGATCTATTCATCGATCAGATAATAAAACACTCAAGGAATCAAGGAAAAATGAGTTGGCTATATGGGATTTACAATATTTGTGTCCCATGGTAATTTGATATCTTTGATAATGGAAAAATATGAGAATAAAATTTTTAATATAATGCATTTTAGTATAAAACATTATAGAGACACATGTGTGTAATAGGGATCATGCTAGCCCTATTTTTAGATCCAGTAGCATTGAATCATTTCTAGAGAACACTCTTTGATTAAATATATGAATCCAAAGATTAATTTTTTTATCAACTCTATAAATCCATTTAGGTTCACAAATTGTGGTTGACATAATGAGTATCATTATTGACTCATGGAGACACTCTAAAATGTGTTTTATAGTTATTTTAAATGTTTTTAGGATGGATACTCACACTGTATTTAATACAATGTGATATAAGTTGTTGTTAATGATGAATTTTTTATAGTCTTTTAAATGATATAATAATGTAGTATTGGATATGGGGTTTTATGTTATTATATATGATAAAATAAAATGTGAAATGAAAAATGTATATTAGGATATAGTGATTGCGTTTTATTGTAGGGGATGTGTCCTAAATCCATATTTATAGATGATATATTTATTGTTTCTATATCATTTTTTATAAAAATAATGATAACCATGAAATGGGTATATTATTCCATTTATGATAAACAACTAAACCATTCACCAATAAAAGCTATCACTAAACAAATTTCATCAATATTTATATGATATTTAAAAATATTAAACACATACAATGATTGAACTGACAATGACAATTATAAATGATTTTTATCGTATGAATTTATGTGTACACCACTCATGATAAATTTCAAGGTATATATAATCCCTACTTATATATCATGGAATAATAGTGTGTATCGAGATCCTCACACTTGGCCAAAACTTCCTGATACCCATAGATATCATCATATTCATTATTTTCATATTAATGTAGTAGCATAACATAGAGAGAAGGTCATTCCCTTCCAATTATTGGATGATTCTACGCAACACGTGGATACACTATAGAGGTGGGATGATTTTTTTCCCAATCTATGATCTATCTCAAACACATACAAAAGAAATCAAGAATGATGAAGTAGCTCTTCAATATATTGTATTAAAGATATAAATTATTAATTAATTTCAATGTTGTCACAAGAATCGTATTAACATGTATATAGATCATCATAATTGAATATTAATCCCATCCCCTTGATCTTATAATTTTTAATAGTCTCTCAAAAACATTCACCAATAAAACCATATCATGCATTTTTTACAATGTGAATGGCATCAAAAATAATTTATGACATAAAAATAATTTATGTATGTTAATTCGAATAAAATTTATCACTTTTATAACATAATATAAAAATTATTTTTGGAATATTTTAAAAATAAAATTAATGTATATGACTTTATCAAAATTTGGATATCCCATTTCTAGAGATGGTATTCTACCTTGATTTTATTTCCATCAAATAATGTATTCCATGTTCAGTATTTATTTCCCATGGGTAGAAATTTGCGATGTTTTAAAAACATAGTCTTCTATGACTGCTTAAACCTTAATGAATTTTTACATACATCACAGATGGGACACCCCAAATGTAAATTATTGATATCGTCTAAACAATTTCCATTAGTAGGAAAGTTATTTATCATCATTTACAACATGGATCTAAATGTGAACACTTCACTTCTATGAGCATCACAAAATATTACACATGTATCCCACATCTATTTCAAATAATCATTTATTTGATCCCAAATGAAATAAATATCAGTACCAGGTTGTTTTTGTTTACATATTACTTGATACAAAATAATGTGTCTTAACATAATGTATAACAATAATCTCATGTAATAATTTTCTAACCTAAGTATCATTGTAACGTACCTCTATTCTCTTTTTTTGTATTTTTAAATAAGATTCTTTGTGGGTTAGTGGAAAACAAAACATAACGAGAAGGATACATATTTCATTTAGCCAATGTACAAAATTTAAAAAAATCATATTATCCATGGAGACCTCGAGCCATGTGTACCCACAACTCACCAAGTCATGATATGTTTTCTTCCATCATCATCTTCAGACCGATGTCGTCATCTGTATGGTAACTACTATCATCGCTATCAACATGGCAGTTTCATGAGAGAATAACCACCGTAAACACCGAATATGTAACCACTTTTTATCATCCACAACTATAAAACACCATTGTATAGTCAGCTCGCCAGAATGAAACAAAAACACCAATGATGGAGAAGACTGTTAGAGACCATTAGAGATGCGGTAAACATCACACCAAGACATAGACATTCTCCATCAGCCGGTAGCAACCAATACACCAAAACCAGGAACAAATGAAGAAATCCATGGAACCCATCGAAAAACATGGCATCGCACCAAGCCATTATCAACCCCCAAAGAACCAGAAATAAACCAAAAACCAGAACAACTAGAAACCCAAATTGAACACTACTAAAAAATGAATCGACCACCACCGAATAGAGAATTGACCACACATAAGGAGAAAACAAACCTTCACAAAAATAATAAGAATGAAATCCAAAAGAACCAAATCCAACACTTAATGTCTTGCACTGGGAACACGGAGAGCCGCCGAACCACACCTCCCAAAACATCAATGTTACCACTGCTCTAGATCCGACTAGGATAGGAGAAGAAAAACATGAGGACAAGGTAGATGATTGAGTGGTTTTGGGATCCAAACGATGGAAACGTCAATAGAGAAAAAACTAAGAGCCTTAAATGAAGAAGAAAATTGTCCCAAAATGTTCCTTTTGACACATCGGACGCCGAGTGGCAATACCCAAAATCTTGTGAACCATTACGCCAAATCTGACCTCGATAGGCACTAGGTAAATTGAAGTTAGATCTGCGAGAAGAATTTCGAAGGCCATATGTAGCAGAAAACCATCAACGGAATTGAGGAGAAGAAGCACAACAGAGAACTGATGCATTGCCAAAGATGCTGAGGATTATTTAGGGGGAAACCATATAAAAGGTACTGCCCAGGTAATGAAACACCCAGAAAGAGAAATAGAGAGAGATGAGACAGAAGGCAGGAATGAGAAGAAGCACGCCAGAGCTCGGCTGCATCGACAATATACCGTGAATACTACATTATACAATAAAATGATTCAGTCTATTTAATGCTAAATCTAGATAGTGGTTTCATAGATTTATTTAAAAATTAAGGGTACACAATATAAATTTTATTTCACTAAGGAGAGTCTTCTAGGGGACATAATCTCTCATATTTCTTTCATTTAACTACTTGAAAAGTAAATTTTATAGTGGTTTCAATATATATTTTTATTCATCTAAACCAATTGTTGATTGGAAATTACAATATTATTTTTGTGGAGTTTATTTAAATTTTTTTTATCAAGCTCCAACTCATTTACAAGATTATTATTAGTGATTCATAGTTATTCAGAAATAATATAAAATCATTTGGGAATGCATTTATTTCATAAAGTATCATACCAATTCATCATAAATTTAATTTATGGTCATGTATTTGAAAATGAAGCACATTTACATTGAGAATGAGTTCATTATAGAGACCATGTAGTTATATAATGTTTGTTTCACTACATTCATTGACATGTTTAAAATTATATTACATCAATATTTATGAATATAATTAGTAAAAAATTTATAAAATAATCTATATTCATAACTATTTAACATCTCATATAACTTTGAACAATCCTGAAGTCTATTTAAAATTTCCATTTTCATTTATTCAATAAGATCTCCATTTTTATTTACACTATTATTCATATAAAATGATTCTTAAATCACATTGTCATCCATGTAAGGGTATATACATAATTTTTCTTCTTATCAAGTCCAAAATTAATAGCTCTGATATATTCAATTTCAAATCAAATTATCATCCACCTATTCTAGATTAATTTTTCTTAAATAACAATAATGTAAACATGGATAATGGATTTGCAAAGGGTGGATTCATGATCTATTTAAAAATAGATAAACTCTTTATCTTCAACATAAAACTTATTTTTCATACAATTGACATCTATCCATTTTAACTTTATATCCATCCTATTAGGTTAAAAAATATACTTTTTTATAAACAAATATTGAAATATTCACAAGGTATAAAAATAATGTATAGAAGTATTGACATGTAAACAATGTATCAAAATTAAATTGTAAATATATAATTATTTATATGTGTGTGGATAAACATATTTGGGGGTAAATAAATACAAACTATTATTAAAATTACTACACAATCATTAAAATCAATAGGGAAATTCATTTATATTACTATGAAATTGAATTATTTTTCTAAAAAAAATTCAACTTCACTTTGGAAAATCACGTAAGAAATAAAAATTAATTCTCTAAAGATAAAATATCATAAAAAATTATAGTTTTATTGATAAATAGTTTCATAATATTATAATAAATAATTTTATGAAGATGTTGCATAATTAATCAAACCATAATTTAATGTTTCCTGTATTTGAAAATGGTTAAAATACTATTTTTTGATCTTTTTCATTTAATGCATGGGTCAGATTTTAAATCATTATTGGAGAAGATGTTTTTCATTCTGGGTTCATTTTAAATGTTTATATTGGGCTTAGGTAAATTATCTACATGTTTCAGTGTAGCTTTTTGGGTTCATGGGGCACCAAACCCAAAATTTCAATTTTATAAAAGGCAAGGCAGAGGCGTTTGAACGGGTCGAACATAGTTAGTCAAACCATGTGTGATAGATATGTAGGATACTACAGGTATTTGGTAGTAGGTTCATGGTATATTCATTGTCTGTTTGATCACGTGAGTTAAACTGTGTAGCATACCGTGTTTTGAGTTTTTGGTTAAATAAATATAATTAAACATAGTGATGATGTTAATTTAATTAAATGAGTAGTTGGGGGTTTTATTTAATTAAATTAATAATAATATAATTTAATTTAATTTCCTTTATATGGAGAATATATTTAATCAAATTTAGTAAAAAAATAATTACATTTTTACTTAATGATGATTAGTTGGAGTCTTTATTTAACTAAAATGAGATGAATGGAATTTAATTAAATTTTAGGTAAATGAGGATGTGTGGGTTATCAAATAATCTCAATATTAAATGGTAATTTTTAATGATGTTTAAATGTTGATTTGGTTTTTCATTTAATTAAAATCAAGCTATATATGAATTTAATCGATTATTACGAAATAGTGGTTTTATTTTATTAAATTCCAGGAAAATAAAAAATTAATTAGTAAATGAAAAATGGGGTTATTATTTAATTAAATTATTATTGGGAGAATTTAATTAAATATTTTTGATTGGTTATATTTTTTTATTAAAAGTAATTGTATCCATATAATTTATTTACATAACATGAATTCGAGAAATTATATAAATAAAGTTAGTTTGAATGAATATAAGTAAATGTTTATTAATGAGGTGTCGGTCTTTATCAGATAGGTCTTTTAAATTAATTTATAAAAATTATAATAATAGAATTATTGTGGTTATTAATAAATTAATCCCTATATTTTATTAGGGTTTATTTTTATTTTATCAATAGAGGGAGAGCACAATAGGGAGCTGCATGGAGGAAGGTAAGACACGACCCCCTCCTCTCATTTTTACATTGTGAGGTGCACCACCACATTCACCCAACCCTTCCCTGCACACCGGATCACAATGGTTTCGTCTTGATTCTTTTTTTACTCGATAAGTTGAGTTTTTCTGCATGTGTTGCACCATTCACATTGGTTGTTTCGGCTCTTCTTCACCCAATATACGTAGACCAAAACCATATATCTGGGTTTGATTCCTTTTAATTATTTTTGTTCTAGGTGGTGTGGATGATGTCTCAGAACACATTGGTCTGTATTTTGGCAACCACCAACTATGGTGTGGCAGTTCTGCTTGATTCCGTTCACCACCCTCAGACCCAGGTAAGGCCATATACTTGAAATTTTGTTTCACAACCCTTTATTTTAATTTTTAATGTTTTTTAGTCTTTTGGATAATAAATTGGGTTTGAATTGGTCATTGGAAAACTAATTATGGGATCTAGTTTATAGTTGTTAGGTGTGATGATAAATTCTGATTGCGCATGCAATTTTGTTGAGGATCATGTATGAGAGTGGGTTGAGGTTTGAGTTAGGATGCTTTGGGTCATCCAATTTCATTACGGTAGGGTTCTAAACATTTCATAATTAATGAAATATAGTTGTGTTGGATTATATCTTTTGATAAAGTTGACTACAATGTGGGATTAAATTTTTAATTGGGGGAAAGCAATGTTTAATTATGAATTAATTATATTCTTTGGGATTGTAAAATATATTTATATTAAGTATGTTAATTTTGAATAATTAATTTGGTTAAATTGAGACAATTAATTATGTTATTTTAGATGATAATTAGTTGAGCGAATATTTATAAGTTATTAATTTGTTTATGTTGATATAATTATTTATGAATTAATTATCTCTATTGAGATGATAATTAATCAAGGAATTAATTATGAGATATTGATTTCGATAATTTGAAATAATTAATAATGATTTAATTATGTTCTGTGAGGTGAAAATTATCATAGGATTAATTGTGAGATACTAATTTGGTTGAGATTAAATAATTAATTTTTAATTAATTATGTTCTTTGAGATGATTATTAATCAGGTGATTAATTATGACATATTAAATAGGTTAATTTGACAAAATTAATTATTATTTATGTATGTGTTATGAGATTATAATATATATAATTAATAGTGGTTAATTATGACATAATAATTTGGGATAAATTGAGATAATTAATTGGTAGATTTATAATGTTATCTTGAACCAATCACCTTGGGATAATTAAATTGTGAATTAATTTAGTGATATTGAAAGGTTTCTATTGAAACAATTATTTTTTGAGAATATTATGTGACATGAAAATTCATACCATGAGATTATTAATTTGTGAACAAATTATGCGATATTGAAACATTTTCCTCATGAAAATAAATTTCTGAATTAATTTTGTGACATTGAAACAGGTTCCTTGAGATGATTAATATTGAATTAAATAAATGAATTGAAATTGTAACAAGGATTATTAGTCAGTGGATTAATTATGATATATATTAAATTGGTTAAGTTTTTATAATTAATTATTAATTAATTATATGCTTTTAGATTGTAATAGAGATAAATAATCTTGACTTTAATTAAGAAAAATTAAATTGGTTATGTTGAGAGACTTAATTGATACTAGATTATGTTCCTTTGATACTATGATCAATATATTTAATTGTGTAATTGAATATGTAGAGATTATATTTATAATGATATAATTAATTCTAGAAAAATAATTATGAAATATAATCATTATTGTTGATTAATTAATTAATTAATTAATTAATTAATTAATTAATTAATTAATGATATTTTGGCACCATGTAAAATGTTGAGTTAACTAATGGATTTTAGTATGGACAATGAAATGAATGAGAGGCCCTGGACTCATGTTTTTGAGTTGAATGTGAAGATTTTTATTTTTTTAGATTGAAATAAATAAGATGGTTTGCGTTAAGTATAAACGTGAATATGATTATTTATCTGTAATTTAAATGGGCTAACAAAATACATGAGAGGTTTAATACTTCATCTATTATATGTTTTGAATGGTTATAGCTAGTACAGGAAGGGTATCCCAGGGACCATGATATCCCTTAAGGAGAAATAATGTGTTATTTTTTGTACTAATACTCTAGAGACAACGAGATCTCATGGAGTTGAGATAAGGGACCAACCATGTGTGTTACTTTTACTGATTGTTGTTTGTGTGTTACATCCTGATCCATCAAACATCATTTTCAAAAGGACCGTGAGATCCTAGAGTTGGATGATCATGTGAGCTTCCATGTTTATTTCCATGTGCCCATGAGAGCTCTTGGAGTTTTGACCGGGGTAAAGACCATGATCGCATCCGATGATAATGAATGTTTGTGCATTACGTATTTGTTTATCTAGAAATAGTACCTAGGGTATCTGTCAATTTGGAATTGGTACAGATATGTATTAAGTTGTAGGATTCTAAAAATATCTATCTGTTTGTATATATACACTTTTAATATATATATATTCATAATTTACATGATAGTCCATACCAGCTGTGGGCTAAAGCATGCATCGTCATCAAGTGTCACTTAAGAACCTAGACAAGTTGTTTCTTATTTATTCAAATTTTTTTCATCGATATACTATCATGATTTTTAATTTTATTTCATTTTCCATATTGATCTACAAATTGGTTGTCCAAGCCTATCGATTTTTATATCTCACATCGTATTCATTCGACCATTGCACTAGGGTACCTGAGTAGACTCTACATGCATACAAGACCTTGGAAATTACTTGTTGTCATTTTTTTGTACCTGGGTGTTATTAGAAAAGGACCTAGCAGGTGCTCGTGATACTCATCGAGATCTCCCATGGGGCATTAGTCCTTTTCATATTTTTCTATAATGAGATTTAATGAATGTTGATTAAGTTACTGCTTTCAGATGTGTTCCCCCACGACACGCATACATTGTATAAACTGGGGTTTCCATCTCCATTGTTGAGTTAATATTAAAATTGAACTGTGCTATCTGAGTTACTTATTTATTATTATTTTACTGTTTTCATCTATTAATATATTTCTATACAAATGTTCAAACTCTAATATGAGGGTATAGTCTCCCCACTAAGTATCAATACACCCTCGCTGCTAGTCGATAGCATCTGGCAAACAGGGAAGCACACTTGATGTCATGTGATGATCAGTCCAGCTATTAGATTATTGGTAAGCTGGGTCTGGATATCTAAAATTGGTGTCAAAGTTTTTGGTATTCTTTTTTCCATTTGACATTCTATTTTGGGATGGTATAAAATAAACTAGGAATGTTTCTGTGCTTGGTTAACAGTCGTGCCTTAGATTGATCACCCAACACATAAGAAATAACAATGTGGCCAGTGTTGGGAATTGATGTTGATACAATTTCCAATTATAGTGGATATGATTTCACCATAGGGTACTGGTTTACTTAAAGTAGCTTATTGATTTTGATAATTTTGTAAATATTCATTGGTTTCTTACTTCAAGGAAGTTTCATTACATGAATCATGATAGGTACATAGAGATTCACATTCAATACTTCGGACATGCCATGTAGTTGTATTATTAGTATTACTGATAATTTTGGTTGTGTTCCTTGGTTATAATGTAATGTTTTTGTTAGATTTTTCATGCCTCTTCAGACTACGTATTTTCATGATAGATTTTACATGCTTGACTGTTTGTATACAATTCCACCTCTATGGTTAAAAAACATTTCTGTTATGCCTTGCGTATGTGTTATACAATAATTCTAGGTTATAACTTGTAATAACATGCTAGTCTTGTCTTGATGAGTAATTGGATTTATTGGTGAAAATAATATGGGTTTAATTTACGATGAGATCCAGCTTCAGAAGTAATGTGTATGATATCCTTATAATTAGAAAAAGGGAAACATGTTTATTCGAATGACTAAAATATTAATAGTAAAGCTAAATTGTTAAATGAACATTGATTGGGATGAATAAGATCCAAATTCTATTTATACGGTGTATAAGAGCCTTATAAATTATTTGATGGCCTCCCATGTATTAGAGATTTTTATAACCATAGTGTGTATATAAATTTTTATAAAAGTAAAATTTTTGTGTTTTTATTGAAATATAATATTTTTGGTTTCATGTTAGAAAACCTGGATTATAATAAATGGGACCCTAGGAGGTCTCCAATGCATAAAAAAATATATATGCTCAATATACTCTATGAAATGAAATGAAACTGAATGTCAAATGTTTAAAGAAGTAGTTTTCTTTGTTTTTTTGTGAGATTTTTGATGATTGTACTATTTATGTGTTGTTCTCCCTAGTAAGACGTTTTGGTTTTAAATAATGACACCCATGATTTGAGGGGTGGTTGTTATATTCTGACAATGGGTTTTGGAATAAGAATTGAATAATTCTTGGCTCAGTTGGTTAGACATGCCTCCGGCATGATCAGCCATTAAAGACATTGTCTGGTTAACATTGGAGTAGTGTGATTTGGCATTATGGTTAAGATAATCCCACAGCTCGAGAAGAATTTTTGTGACTTAGGTATTTTGAAAAACCAGTTGGATTAAAATTTAGGCTTTCATGTGATATGTTGACAGAGGGATTGTTGTTCGTGGAACTTCACAAATGAGTTTATGGTGTTTCTAAAATAGTGCTCTTGAGAGAATATAGACTTTTCTTTCCTATACATGTACATTCAAAAGTTGGGTACTATCACATTTGTTTCGGTAAAGTTTTAATGCTTACATGGAAGTAATATATGATAAAAAATGAAGTGTACCCAAAATTCAGTAAACTCGATTAGTTTTCTCAAGTGTTTTAGTGGTAATCATTGAATGAAAATAAATTTCATTGGTTAAATAGGCATCGGGTCATGGTTGATGACACATCAGAATGTGAAGCTGAGTTTATTCTAAAGAGCTGAATAGTGATATGTAAGATAATATTATTGGTGAACTGGGATTACAATTAGTGAGAAATTTTCAATGGTTTGAGCATGTTTTTTATCTTGACATCATCCTGGTGGCACTATGATATCATCTGTCATATTTTCTTCTAATGTTCAAAAATTTATTGGGCGTCGTGACTGGTTTCTATCTAGGTTTTATATAGGATGTGAGGTTCACTACTATAACATAATAATAAAAAAATTGATACAAACCATTGCTAAAATCCCCAAAATCATTGGGTGAATCTATCCCAATAGTTCACTGAACAGTTAGGCTATGACAAGTGGGGATATCCATATCCCAATGGATCAAACTTGAACTATTGGGATATTTTTTTGGATATTTAAAATTCTGAAGGATCAAGGACACCATTGGAAATTTTCTATCCCAATGGTTAATAAATGTTGATATACAACTAGAACAATAGTTTAGTGAACCATTGGTATAAACCTATTGCAACGGTTCAGTGAACTATTTCCATAGGTTGGTCATTATTGCTATACACCAATGGTTTAGAAAGCCTTGGTATACCTCCTACAACACAATCAATTCCAACGGTTTGATTGAAACCATTGGGATATAGGTACTACTATATCATTATACCAACGGTTCTATGAACTGTTGGTATTTCCTCTTATCTGCAAAAAAATAGTAGCATGAACCTGTAAAAACAGTCAGTAAACCACATTCAGTTGTCCAGAAACTTTAAAAACGGGGATTCAACCTGCAATAAAATGCAAGGATTCAACCTGGAACATGAAATCACACAAGAAACACATTATAAACACAAAAAACAACTGGAAACCTGAATTCACACAAAAACACGTAGTAAACACAAAAAACACATAGAAAACATAAAACACACAACAATACGAAAACACACAGGCAACCTACAACCTGCAATCCCACAAAAACACATAAAAAGGCAAAAAAACACACCCCAAATCTGAAATCACAAATAAAACACACTCAAAACTCAATGCAAACACAAAGAAAAATCACTGAAAACATAAAAAAATAACAACTAAAACTTACTAAAATAACTTCAAATAACACAAGAAATTACTCAAAAAATCATTGTAATCAAACAAAAAAACACACTATAGTCAGGGACATAATCTCTTAGGATTTTGGTATTCAACCATGATCTTAATGAGTGTCGAAATCATAGGATACATAGATTCAACCTTGATCCTTATGAGTATTGTATTCTTTGTATACTAGGATTCAACCTTAATGTCAATGGAATTCTTTATGTATTTCCCCTGGATTTGATGATGTGACTATAAATGTGGGAATTCAAAAGATGTCATGGAATGGAGTCTGTGGAAATTGAAACTCTATTTCCCTAGGATAATGGGAATAGGCTGATACAAGATAAGGTTTCACTTCCCAGGATGCCTAGGAATTAACCATTTTTTCTGATAGTATTTGAATTATTAGGGGAAATTAGTTGTGGGCATACTGAAATTAGATTTCCTAGGTCCATTCAACTAAGAAATAATGCTGGAACATACTACTTTGATATTGTATTTCTCTAATATGACGTGATTAGGTTTTAAATTACATACTAGTTGGAAATGTTTCATGACTTTCTCAACGACACTTCAGCACAAGATGAGGTAGGTGTGGTCAATCAAAAGATTCACATTAGATCCTAAGGATAAATAGTGATTTATTTATATGTATTAAATTGTTTATAAATTTAATTTTCTAATAATATCACAATAACATACACATATTTACATGTTCTATATCAAACTATATTAGTTGTTCCCTACTATGTTATACTCTCACCATGCTTGGAAGGACCTCAGACTTTGGTCCCCTAGAAAATTTTTTACATGCATATTAGATCAAATTGGGTAAAATATCAATGTTAAATTATAATTATGGTGTAGATTGGATGGTTTGATGATTGATATGATGTGATACTTGAGGATAGATTAGATTCTATTTTTCCTGTTATATTAAATTTTTTATATATGGGCCCAATCTAATGGGAGACCAGTGTGTGATAGTTTTTATATCATTGATGTTGATTGTTTTATTTTCATTTATTTTTGTTCACTCTGATACTGGATATAGAATTCCAAGGGTATAAACCTAGATCATCATTGTTAATTGATAACAACTAATGTATGAGAAGGCATTCCTAAGGTCTAGTGGTGACTCATTGATTCAAGCACCACTTAGTGAATACGTACAAGGGGAAGGTTTTCACAAGGGAGTAGATGATGAATAATTTTACAAGTTCTCTTTGGTTTAATCTATCATGCATGTGTAGAGGGTATAAAAAATTAGATATCGGTATTATCTAGTGGTAAGATAATGGGATAACAAAAAACAACTTAGATTATGGTATCATAACATTAACCAAATGGGATAACACTTAATAACATATAGCCTAGAGTGTAGGGGTGTAATTTTAATGTTCTTGTAAAAAAGAACAAGGGGATAGATAGAAAATAAATAATTTGGGGAAAATTAACATAGCATGTATTCATGGCCTATTTAATATTAGGAACACATTAGGTATGAGTGCATATAATTTATCTTAATGTTTTTTGGACTATCGTATTTCTATAATGATGATGATCACTTACTTAGAGATGTGAAATACTACTATGGGAAATAATTACATATGATAATTTATTATGTTCTTATCACCCAAGAAAAACTATAATAACCTCTCTGACTGGTATAGCTCATAATCAGAGGATGGGGCATCATTTGAGAATTAGGATGGGCAGGGGCTCGACTTGAGTATGTCACAATCCCTATGATCTATGATGGAGTGAAAATTGTGTTTGTAGCTATTTTAATTACATGATTTTCTATAAATCAATATGTTTTATGTATAGTTGGAATCAATCCATACATTTTCCTCTAGGTCAGTGTGAGGTAGTCAGCGAAGAAACCTCACCCAAAGTCATCTACTATGTAGTTTGTTTCCCGACTTTAAACATCATATTTGATAAGTATCTCTTCCATACATGCTTAACTATGTCAGTTATCATCATGTTTCTTAGAGGTAAAAAAACTATTATATCCAATAATGATAGTCTTTTCATCCCTTCAGCATGACCCTCGGCTTAGAAAGGGTCAAGGAATGTATATAATGATTGTGGTCCAAGAAGGGTGGAACCTATTGTATGATGTTGGTGAAATATTCCTCATACTTTTGATCTAACATGATTGTGAAAACTATTAGAATCTCTTGATATGGGTAAATTTTATTTGATAGAACAAGCTTGGACTGAGGCATAATTGGGATATAAAAATCATTTATCCTAAAATTTTAATAAAGCATCGGGTCTCTACGATATTTTCTGACATTTGTTTATGTTTCCACCGTTATAGGGGGTGGTGTCCCTATATTTTTCCTTGAACATGTTTTTTTAGTGTAAGGTGAATTAATTTTAAATCAATGATGCATGGAATATGAACACATTTCTATCATCCCTTGGGTCATGGAGGAGGTGAATGATCTAGGTAATACATTAAAAAAATGTAAATCCTCTATGTGTTACATAATTGATATTAATTTGAAAAAATTATTTATGTACATAGACTAAGAGGCCTTATATGATTAATTATAGAAATTACGCATCAAGGATAAGAGATTCTAGAACCTTTGTCCTCAGTATCTCTTCCCCTAGAATCCATCAATACACCATGCTCAACAAGGGATGTAAGTACGAGTCCCCCACTCCCCACCTTGTTCCCGAATACATTTATCTTCCTTGATTAGGCCTATGATATGGTTATGATTTCTCTAGATTTAAATAAAATAATTGGTGAAAAGTGTGGGAGAGATATAAATAATGATCTTGGAGGGGTCCTTGATAGAGCTCAAGACCATTTTTGACCACTTTTGGTACATGTTCAGTGCCAACAACTCTATTGGGATTGAATATCAAGAAATATATGCTCTGTTAAAGGATGTAGTCACCATTAGGGAGGATAATATGAAATTTTAATTGAATCTATCATTTGTGGATGTTTTATGTTTGGTTGTACAACATCAAAATAATTCCATAGAAAAATTCTCTCATCATGAAATAAAATAAGAGACTCAAAAAAATTCATTCAATGATGGGAGTGTTGAAACTGATAGTATTAAATAAGTGTTTCTCCATCTATTCTACATGTTGAATATTAAAAATAATATAGTAGGAGAACAATATAGGCTCCATGATGTTTTAGATCTTACTAAACATGATGTTTCAACCAAGGAAGAGGCACGATGATAGGCTGAAGAGGCGGGGACATCATCAATTGTTTAATTACTCCAATTTGTATCTTCAATGGGGAAAAATATTGCAGATCTGGTGGAGTCTTATGAGAATAATCTATTATTATTTTGTATTAATAAGAAAATAGTTTTATCTAGTGAATCAATGGAAATATTCAATTATGTAAATATTCCTTCCTTATTTTGAATTAGCAACATAGAAAAACATTTGAATTCCTTGTGTATAAAGAATTTAATAAGAGCCTCAACAAACCCTTAAAAAATAACATGATTAATTGGTCGTAGACTCCCAATGGATTTATTATAACTATGTTTCGTGGGAGTCATGGGAACTAATGATGGTAAATGATTGGAAATAGATTAACACAGTAGACATATATATATATATATATATATATATATGGTTTTCACAAACCGCCTAGGATTAGAGAAGGTTGTTTAGAGATTTTAGGGAAATGAAATCACCCAGTATCTACGTATCCATGTGGATAAAATATTGATTAGGATATGATTGGTATAACATATGTCTTAAAATTGGGATGATATGTGTATCAACTAGATGAGTTTTTAGATCATGTAAAATATTTTGATGTGGGTTGGGGCTTGTAATGATTTGTGTGGAAATTGTATGTCCAAATATTGATAAGGAAATAATAATTAATACGGATTGGAATCATGGTGGGTTCATAGAGTCTGATGGTCCCTCTGAATATATAAAATGTATTATTAATGGTTTTACTTCATTTAATGATTCAAGAGTTCGACTATGGATATGAAGGATGAGTTGTTAATGTGGGTATTGGGTATTTTTGAATAGATTAGATCTATAATGCAATGATTCAGGGTATGATATAGCTTAGGATTTAACATAGTTAGTGGTTCTAGGTTATAATACATTATTTTGATGAGGTTATTGACCGTATTGTTGATAATATAATTAAGTAATGGTCTACATGATGAGAGAAGTCTATATTGTGTGGGATAAAGATTTTGGTCAGGGAGTCGTGACTAGGATGGGTTTGAGGGACCCTAGATGATTAACATGTGGATGTGATAAAAATGTAGATGGGTTCAAAATGATTAGAAATTGTGAACAAGATAATAATGAGGTAAAAATCCACTTTGTATAGTTGAATGATGGGATGTCCATCGTGGCTTGGGATAATCCTTAAGAGATGAGTCTAGATAATGTAACTGATTTGATAGACTTGTGTGGTGTTGTGTACATATAAGCACTAGAAAATTGGAATTCATGGAAATATCAAAGAATATCATATAGAATTTGAGTTCATCATGATGTAGTTATTTCTTTTTTGGGAATGAGACAGATTTGACTCTGAAGGACTCTTGTTGATTCTGTAGTGTAAGATATATATCTACCATGAGGACTGACATTTTTCACTTGGATGGTGAGTCAATTTTGAGATGGGGGTATTGGTCCTGAGTGATTACAACCATGTACTAATCTGGGGATCTATGATATGGACCAAATTCCCTTGTTGTTATGTCATATACAACGTTGGTGAACATTTCTAGAAATTATTGTGATATATCTATAGGAATGAAAACACTATGAGTGATAAGGTGTTGGATGGACCCATACACGAGTAATAATATATTTATCCTATTATGACATGATATCTAACCATTCCTTGATTGATAAAGAAGTTTTCATGATAATGGTGTCACCTAGAATGATAATGTTCTAGATGAACCCAACCATGAGTGATAATGGAGTGTTTTGAATTTGATATTAGACCTACCATGGTTAATATGGTACAATTTATTATAATGGAATTATGTTGATCATAATGTATAAACACGGATTATTGTTGAATGATAAGGTTGGTATGTGATATATAGTTGTATGAGATACTACATTATATAGTATGGCAGATATTGGGAGTTAAGTGATGACCATTATTGAGTGATAAGTATTAGAATTGGGCTTGGATACATGACTCTATCTTACAAATTCATGTTGTGGTATACTCCATATTTAGATTATTTTGTAATAGGATGGGTTTCATTTATGATGGTAAAATGATGTAAATGTTTTGTTCAGAAAAATGTATCTTTGGTTTGGAATCAAGGAATCATATTTATCCCACATTGACCTAAGACACATGGAGTCTTCTTTTCCATGTTGTAACATGAAATCTGACATAATAATGGTGTCTATTTATTTTTATAGAATTTACATTTCTCAGGTATGCATCTATATGTAAAATTATATTATCTTATATTTTGTTTAGAAGAAAGTGCACCTTAATTGGGGGGTTTTATTATTAAATCATGGCATTTATTTCTGAAACAATTCAATTAAATATATTTAAGATTTATTATAAAAATCATTTAGAACAAATCAAATGCAACATGTTGTGAAACTAGATAAACATATCTATAACTATGAGTTTTCGCAGTCTTCGCGCCTCCGTTGGGAGGATTTATTATAAAAATATTACTTTATTTATTAATTGAAAAAATTATATTAAAGAAAATTTATTCATGATGTTATATTAAATATAATTAATCATAATTTAAAAAGATGCTAAATTAAATTTAAAACAATCCTGAATTGAAATTTCTAGGAGAGGGATCCTACATCAATATGTGACCAGGACGTCCACTTCGACACTTGTAGGATTCTAATAAAATTCTTATACAAGACTAATGGTTATACACACCTTCACACATATGAAAGGAATCCTAGCCCCTATGAACACACATACATTTCCATGAGCATGAGCAAGGGGATCTTTCAAAATAATCTTATATGCATATACTCATCTACACTCAACAATGTATGCATTTATATATATATATACATGGGAACACCTATCCTCATAAATTTATAATCAGTACCATGGTTTACTATACATGTAATGGGGGAAATTTCATACAAATACTTACTTACCTATGCACACATTGGTGAGTCAACCTTGACTTGGAAACTCAAAACCAATGCGTAGGAATCAACGCACAACATAAAAGATATTAGGAACCTTATAAAACATAAAGTACACTTCACAACCAATGAGAAACCAACCAATGACAGTAAAGCCTTGCCTCGATTGGTATCAAAGAACCAAATCCACTCAAACCAACACTAAATGAATAAAGACCCAACCAAGAACAAAATATAGAGTAAAAACACTGAAATAACCAAATATATGGGGAGTGTGACAATTAGTAACCACAAAATATCACCTCCAATCAATTTTACTATACTCAATCAATCTGAACCCCTTCTGGACCCCTTCTTAGAATACAAACACCCACTCTTTATAGAATTTAATAAAATACCAATGCGTCCAATGTGATTATGAAAATAAAATAAAAACTAAACTAATACATACATATCCCATGTGAAAATACACATCACCAAACAATATATAAGAACCAGAACGCCCCATGGTTCAAATCAGATAACTAGAAGCACAAGGGAAACATATCCGTGTTCTAAAATGATTCTAACAAATGGTTTATTGCTATTAATTAAAAATTAGTCTTCATATTAATGGTATATAATTAGTTTGGCTCGTGTTTCATATTATATTAGTTTTTTTTATACAATTTTGTTTGGGACATTTCCACAAGATTTAGGTTGTATTGTATTTTATATTTTCATGGAAAATTTCATTCATTTTCTTACTATTCGATCTATGAATTAATAATAATACGTCAATCCATATTTATATTTATATAAATTGGTTCCATATCTGTAGTAAAAAATACATATAATTGAATGATATCATATACGAAAAATTATATGAGGGGTATGATGTAAGTATTATTATTCATGAAATTCATACATAATATAGAGTTTTCTTGGGAACATAAATCACCTAAAGCCCTAAAAAAATTTGGGCCAAACAAAGAGTGCATAATGAACCATCCTCAAATGGTGGAAAATTGTGGCAGATAAACCAAGACGATCCAAACTAATTTTCCTTCAGAAATGGTTGCCAAATAAAATCTGAGGTAGACCCAAAATAACTGTTATATTCCCTAAAAACAGGGATCAATTTAGATATGTGGAAATTATAATATCATATAAGATTGTTATAAAGAATTTTTGAATATTAAGGATATTCGACTACATGTGAAAAATAAAAGGGTGAAATATATTTTTTGTTTACTACAAGAGATTAACATGATTTATAAAGAAAAAAACATAATATTAAATGAGATTAAAATTATTTGAGGTTGAGAAATATTCCCACATTATGAAGTTATTATAGGTTGAGCAAAAAATCAATGAATCTAGAATCAACCCAAGATGAACATCCCAAAAGAGCAGAGAAAAAATAGTTACCACTCAAATCAAAATGAAGATTTTACAGTGAAAATAAATTCATACTAGTAAGAAATAAATCTTTAGAACATTTGGAGAGTCCTCCAATGCATCCTAATGGTATAATGTATCCCAAACCATAATAAATTTAAATTACTATGTAATTTTTTTAATTATTTTACAGTGATTAATGTCTATGAAAAAAATATTGATATCAAATATAATGAAACTCACCAATACATTAAGGGTGAATGTGAGAATATTAATTAAGAGTAGTTCCCCAAAAATAACCCAAAACTATGTTGAATATATCCAAGGACTTTAGTGAAATAAATATAATAAAACTACCTCAATGGAGAAATAAACAAGATTTTTTTGTAAAATATTGGTGTTACTGGAAGTTTGGGCACATGTACATTGAATGTTAGTACAATACATATTCTCATACAACTGGTATAAGAGAATAAGAAAATGATATAATAATTAATACTAGGAAAAAAACTATTGTGCGAAATTATATTTCACATATGAAGAGAAATATATCTCTTATAAACTTATGTGAAATCCTTGAAATTTTTTGTGAATATTTCAATATATATAGAAACTTTTTTGAGGAATTTTTGTATTTGGAAACTGAAAATTATTTGTATGTTAATGAAAAGTGGATTTGATGATTGAATAAGTAAGAAAAAATGGAAAAATGGTCTACCTTGAGGTGTAAATTGAAGAAAAAGTTGAAAAAGGCATTCCCAAGTGGTCATTGGAGAGATTTGATAATAATTTAGTTTTAGTATAGATAATATACATCTATTATAGTAGAAAATGATACATCATAAACTATTTTAAAATTTCTATGTGTGTGATTCTATGTTAAAGTATGTTTTGGTTAGTTCCCACTTATCCTTAATGTTGATTTTCAATTAAATAAAAAATGGATTGAGGATATACTATTTAAAATATACATAATGATCTACAAAGATTATGATAGAAAATTTGAACTGAAAATGGAATTTATATAAGAAATATATAGGATAATTGGATTATTAGAGGATTTTTCTGAAGAAGATCCTAAGAGATTTCTTAAGGAAAATAAAAAGTAGGAGAAGATGTTTTTTGAAGGTGTGATTATGTTGGTCATGGAGCTATCATATGTATAACTTTTATTCCTTGTCAAACCCATTTGATTAGTCGTAAGGGAATAGAGCCAATATTATCGTGTTCTAAATACGTTACTACAAATGGATCTGGATCTATGAAGAATGTAGGACAAGATAATATATGATGATTGATCATATAGTATGATGAGTTATGAAAAGATAAACCAAAAAATAGAAAACATTTATAGTTCAATAATCGCTCAAGTGAATATGAAATTTTAGAACAGTAATAATCAAGGGAAAGAATATAAAGCCACATTTCCACCACATAAACATGTATAGAATGTGAGAAATAATATAGCACAATGAAAATAAATCAATCTTGAGCTACAAAGAAAAGTGCTCTAGTGTTTAGAAAAAAATCATCAGTTAGTGTTATAACATAGAAGTTTATAAACCAACTTTATTGTCATACATGTTGACATAAAACAACACTTTAATGAAAATTTAACAAAACATGCTCTTCAGATATATTTTTTTCCCAGAAAATAATTCTTCAAAATAAATACTTTTAATAGTGTTTTTATTCCATTGGTAAAATCAACATATGAAAATACATTCTTGTTAATCACATCTACAAAAAATATTCAACAAAATTACAAGGAGTTAATTCTATATTTATATGAAACTTTTTGTCTACATAACACTATATAATTTAATAAAATATGGTTACCCATTAAATTGTATATGAATACAAAAAGAAAAATACATTTATACATAAACCAATTTCCCTTTACATGAATAATGTACATATTTAAACATTTTTCATTAGATAACATTTTCATTTGAATATTATAACACTCTATTCAAATGAAAAGTGATTCAAAAATGAATAAATGGTAAGAATAATTCTACACATAAAATATTATTACCATTTTTATGAGCTCAAAATGATTTCATATATAATATGATATTCTTTATGAAACTAGAAACACATCATATAATGTTCACATAAATTTCATTGAAATAATGTTATCATGGTATCTTCTATTTGGACATCTAATTTTTATATCTACACAATTTACAATTTTAACAATATTTTTGTTTTTGTAAAACAAAAATAATTTATATATCATAGATAAATGAATAAATATGTAATGATACATATTCAATCAAAAAAACTCAAACTAAACAATAAATCAGTTAATCATACAAAAAGAATATTTTGGACTCACTTCCAAAGAATAATCAGATCATAAAAACTGAGAAGGGGATTCTTGACCAGTGGGGATCTTTGACATATACAGGATGCCCATCCAGAGGGGGTTCTTATCCTTCTCGACCTAGGATGATTTGTGTCGGGTGAGGGAAAGCTCAACCTTGGGGGTATTCACATCGGGTTAGGGAAAGCTCAACAGAGTGGGATGTGTGTCATCAGATGGAATTATAGAATAGGGGAGGATGAGGAGGTGGATTCTTGAGTGATGGTGAGTGGGGAGAGGTGAGTGGGAAGCAGTGAGCGGGGAGCAGCAAGCGGGGATGGGAGAGCATCTAGTAGGGAGCATTGAGTGATGAGTGTCTTGGGGGAGTTGGAATGGGAGGAGGGGTGTGTGATGGGGATGAGAGCAGTGGGGAAGGGTGTAGGTATGGGCTCTATAGTCTGGGGGAGTCAGGATAGAGTGGAGCGGTGCTCTAGGGATAAAGAAGTGGGACAAGAGGTGAGGGGAATATAGTATGGGAGGAGGGTCATGAGTGAAGGCATTTTAGTTAGGTCTACCACAAATGTTCATAGGAACTATTGGGTTTTGAGGTGGTTTTTTGCAATGGTTCACTACAAAAATTGGTAAAACCCATATATATTAGTCTATACCAACAGGTTTAGACAACCATTTGTATTGGTACTTTATTCCAATGGTATTTATGAACTGTTGGGAATAAACTATTGTTATAGGTGGGATTTCCAACACTGGTTCTTTGGGTAATGCCTTTTTTTATGCTGGTGAACAACAATTTTTCAGATATATCCAATTGATTTAATCGCATGGTAAGGTCAATGTAATTTGGCTAGGGACTTTCTTATACATGTGATTGGTTTTGAAAATGTCTTAATGTCACATCATTGGTTTATTGAAGGTCATGAGATTCTTGGTTTGATGATATATTTCAAGTAAAGAGTTCTGGATTGTGATTCTAAAATGGTTATGGGTTTGTTGGGTATTTGGGAATGAAAAATGATCACTCAGATGATACTACAGGACCTTGGAGAGATTTATGGTGTTTAAGTATCTCATAATGGCTTCTCAAATAGGAGAAGTTTTTATGGTGTGTAGATTGTAATGTTTCGTGTTTTTGATCCAGGATAAAATTATTATTTTTTTCTTTTTCATATAATCCTTGTTTAGGTTTTAGAAAAATTATTTTGAATGATGATTCGGGAGTTATGTATGCTTTATGTGTCGATATTAGTCATCAGTAAAGGCTCCATGAGTATCATGTGTGGTTGGATGGGTTTCCAGGGAACCATACCTTGAATCTAGGTTTTAAAAATGCTAGGGAGAGTTATTCTCATGGGCTACACACAATTAATCAAACCATGTAGGTCATCCATATAGGATACTCTATTTATCTAGTAGTATGCTCAGAGTCTAATCATGGTATGTTAGACCATTCTAGTTAAACTATATGGCTAACCGTGTTTTTAGTTTTGTGTTAAATTTATTTAATTAAATTATGGAATGAAAGCTATTTAATTAAATTAGTTGTTGGGTTTTTTAATATATTTAAATTAAATTTTAGAGAATTCAATTAAAACACATTAACATGGATAAGTTATTTAAGTAAATGTGGATGAATAGAATTTAATTTAATTTATATGATGATGAGTTTGAGTTTTTATTTAATTAAATTAAGATAGTGGAATTTAATGAAATGACATATAAATGAGGAGATGGGGTTAATCAAAGAAGGGAAATATTTAATGGTGTTTTTAAATGATGTGTAAATGGGGATTTTGGGTTTCTATTAATTAAATACATGGTAATGAATAATTTATATAATTAATAAAAAATGGAGGTTTTATTTAATTAAATTCAATGTTCATAATAATTTTCTCAGTTCTTGCAGAATGGGGATATTATTTAATATAATATATGTTTATAGGAATTAATTAAATAATGTTTATGTGTAAGTGTTTTTAATTTTATTGAATTGTTATTATAGAATTTAATTATGTGACATAAATTTGAGAAGTTATTTAATTAAAATCATTTGGAATAAATATAGTTTTGTGATGATTAAAAAGGTATTATGTTTTATCAAAGAGATGATTTAAATTAATTGATAATAATAATAATATAATTTTGATTATTATTATTATATTGACCCAAATATTTAATTTCGGTTTTTTTATTTCTTTATTGAGAGATAAAGAGAGAACAAGATGGAGGAACATCGAAGTGGGTGAGGAATGACCACCCTCTGCACATCCATCCAGGGTGAGGTGCCCCAACACCTTCACCTGGACCCTTCCTAGTGTTTGGACCATAATGGTTTCTTCACGAATCATGTTTGTCCGCATGAGGTGTGTATGTTTGTGTGTCTTTAATTATTCCCATCAGTTGTTTCAAATATTTTTCACCCAATCTTCATATCCCCAAACACTGTATCAAAGTTTGATTCATTTCTTCCTTTTCTCTCGGTTCTAGGTGGTGTGAAAGATGTCTCGCGACCCATTGGTCTATATTTCAACAACATCCACCGAATGCGTTGTTGTGTTGATCGATTTGGTTTACTGTATTCAAACCAGGGTAAGGGAATATACCCAATATTTGGTTTCACTCCATTTTTTTAGTTTTTTTTAGATATTTAGTGTTGATGATAATGTTTTGGGTGTGTGTTGGTTCCCATCATACTAATTATGAGTTCTGGATAATTGATGTTACTTGTGATGATGAATTTCGAGCCCATGTGTGTTTTTTTGAGTTGAGTGTACGCGAACGAGTTTTAGTTTGAGTAAGAAAGCATTGGAATGGCCATATTCATTGAGGTATGGTTCTAATTTATTCTTAATAATAAAATCTAGTTCAATTGTTTAATTATTCTGATAAGGATGGTTGAAATGTTGGGTTAAATTTTCTTTTTTTGGAATGAGATGATTAATTATGAATTAATTATATGTTTTTAGGGTGTAAAATAGAAAATTAAATATGAAATTTATTTTGTGTAATTTTTTTTTGATTTATGATAATTATTTTGGAAATAATTATTTTATTTTAGATGACATTTAATCCAGGGATTATTTAAGAGTAACTATGTTTTTTCAATTGAGATAATTAATTATAAATTAATTATGTTCTTTTAGATGATAATTAATCATGGAATAAATTCTAAGATATTAATTTGGTTGTGTTGAAATAATTAATTATGAATTAATTATGATAATTGAGAAGATAATTAGATTGGGGGTTAATTATGAGATATACATTTGGTTATGTTGAAAAAATTAATTGTGAATTAATTATGGGATTTGAGATGATAATTAATCAAGGTATTAATTATGAGATATTAAATGTGATAAGTTGCGATAATTAATCTTCCATTAATTATGTGTTATGAGATTATAATACAAATAATTAATTGGTTGTGTTAATTATGAGATATTGATTTGGGAAAAGTTGAGATAATTAATTTTTTGATTAATTATGTTATACTGAAACGACAACCTTGAGATAATTAATTTGTGAGTTAACTATTTGATATTGAACTGGTTTCCTTGAGATAACTGACTTATGAATTAATTATGTCACATTGGAATGGTTTTGTTTGGACAATTAATTCGTGAATTAGTTATGTCAAATTAAATAAATTTCCTCGAGATAATTAATTTGTGAATTAATTATTTGATATTGAAATGGTTGACTTGAGATAATTAATTGTGAATTATTTATATTAATTGATATTTTAATCTAGATAATTTATCTGGGTATTAATTATAATTTATATTAATTTGGTTAGGTTGAGATTACTAATTGTGAATTAATTATATGTTTTGAGATTGTTATATAAATTATTAATCAATAGATTAATAATAGGATATTTAATTTGATATGTAGAGATAATTAAATGTTATTTAATTATGTGACATTAATATTATGATAAAGATATTAAATAATGGAAGTGAAAATGGAGAGTTAAGATTTATAATAAGATAATTAATTCTGGAATGCTAATTATGTGATATGAATTTGATTATTGATTATCTAATTGATTAATTAATTAATGTGATTTGTTTACCTAGTTAACAATTGAGTTGACAAATGGATTTGAGTATCGAAAAAGTGATGAATGAGTGTACCATCCTTATTGTTTTTGAGTTTATTGGGAATCACATTGATATTATTTAATTGAAATACTTATGTTACTTTTGCATAATTATAAATGTGAATATTCTTGATTATATGTTATTAAAATTGTATAATAAAATGCATGAGAGGATAAATGGATCCTATATTATGTGTTGTGAATTGTTACACCTAGTATAGGAAGGGGAGCCAAGGGACCACATGATCCCTTTAGGAGAAAATATAAATTATTTTTTTTGTGTAGATCATCTATAGAATGTGATAGCTCGTGGAGTTGAGCTATGGGATATACCAAGTGTTCTGCTCTTGATGGATGTATTTGTGTAAGATCCCAATCCATCTAAAATCATTTTCCAAAATACCATGAGATCATAGTGAAGGATGATCGTGTCAGCATCTATGTCCATTTTAATGAGACTATGATGGAAAATGGAGTTTCGACCAGGGGAAAAAATGTATGCCCTTACACTAGTAATATTGTGTATGCACTATGTCTTGGTCAAGACAGAAATAGTAGCCATGGTATATGCCCATTCGGTGTTAGTATAGTATTGGTTCATATATGAGGATACTATAAATATCTATCAATTTATATATTTTTTTTCTATTAAAATATAAATATACATAATTGAAATGATCATACATACTAGTCATGTGCTGAAGTGGGTACCGTTATCAGGTGTCTCTTAGATACTTAGATTAGTTGTTGGTTATTTATTCAGTTATGTTATTCCCTCTGTATACATTCTATATTTTTAATATTATGTAATGATCAAGATTGATCTAGATACTGGTGGTCCAAACAGACAGAAATTTCTCTCTCACACCATAGTCGAGTAGTCATTTCCCTGGGGTTCATGAGTAGACTCTACTTGATTAGAGGACCATGTCCATTGGTTGTTGTTTTCGTGTGCCTGAGAGTTAGGATAAAATGATGGAGTGAGTGCTTGGGATGCTCATGGAGATCGGCCATGAGGTATTGTGCCTTTTCATTTTTTCTAGTACTGAGATGTAATTCAAGATGATTTGTTTACGTCATTCAGATATATACCACAGTGACATACATACATTGTATAATATGGCATTTTAATTTTCATTATTAAGTTGACATGACATTTTTATTCTGATGCATTTCTTATTTCTCTATACAAATAATGTTTTTGTTATCTATTTATATATTTCTACACTGCTATGAAAACAATAATATGAGGGTTTAGTCTCCCCAAAGATTATCCTTACACCCTCAATGCTAGTCGGTAGCCTCTGGCATACTGGGAGGTGCATATGAGGTCATACGACGAGTTTTTTGGCTATGAATTTGATTGTAAGGCATGTCGGTAAGTAACACATATTAGATTTAGTTATATATATCATACATATAAATTAAAATTAATTTTATTCTAATATAAAATTGTTAATATATACATATATGAATATATACATAAACAAACATAAGAAAAACCCTACCAATCCAAGCGAAGGGAAATGATGTATTCCAAAATACCAGGATGAGGTGGATCCCTACAGATCCCAAGTAAAAACTCATTGGATAATGGAAATCAATTTCTCGACCCCATTAGATAATATTATTGAAAAGGGGTATTCTAATCAAGGCTTGAAAAGATCAATTAAAGGGGAATACCGTCTAAAAATTACAATACTATGTAAGATTGATTAAAATGTAGAAAAAAGAATCACATACCATATGTTTTGAGAGGGATGGTTCGTTTTGGAAATTAGATGGTGAGCGACTATAGAGGTTGAATTCCTTATGAACTTGAATTACAAGAGTGAGTTAGGTTTAGGTAAGGGTTCATCATTAATATCTAGAAAAGGATTGCTCAATACTAAAGTGAAAAAAAACTAATGAAACAAATATTTATCTACACTAAAAAGTTAGAAAAAATTAAATATGATTTTATTAGAACGTTTCATTTTAGTGATAATAGAAATTATATTTTTTCAGGATTTTTTAAGAACAGATGAAATCTGTGTAAAGAAAATGTAAAAATATTAAAAGGAAAAAATATATATTAAAAATGAGTAAAATAAAATATAAGTAAGAAATATCTTCTATTATTATTTAAGAAATAATATTAAATGAATGAAAGTTAAAAATGGTTGAGATTTATATATTAAAAATGAATAAACCTAAAGAATAATAAAAAATGAATAATTTTTTTTCTTTATATAAATTATTAAGAAATTAAAATATATAGTGATAATGAGTAAACATTAATTATTTATATTACAAACATATAAAAAATAATAAATGTTAATGAATTAATATTAAAATAAATATTAAAATTTCATAAATTATAAAAATAATAAATCAATAAATATTAGAAATGATTAAATTTTAAAACAATAAAATACAATTAACATTATTTATGACTAAATAATATTAAATTAATGAACGTTCAAAAAGGGTGAAAATTAATAATTAAAAAAATCAACAGTCAAAAATATATTAAAAATATTAATAATTGTTATTAATTTTATAGATTATTAAAACAAATAATATATATATATGTATATATAAATGAATACATATTAATTATATAAATTTTCAATAATATAAAAAATATGTAATGTTAATGAATAAATATTTATAAATAGATATTGAAAATTTATATAATTACTAAAGAATTCAATGAAAAAAATTCCATATGATTAAGATAAAAATTATTAAAAAATAAAAATTATTATTTTTGAATAAATATTATTATAATTTAATAAATTAGAAAAAACTAAATATTTAATAAATTACATATACCAAAAAATACAAAAAATTGTAAAAAATTTACAAACATAGAGAATGATAAATTAAATATTATATATCAAAAAAAGATTTAGATGAATATTATAAATTAAATAAATTAAAAAAATATTTTGTGTTTTTTTATTTGTATAATAAATTACATTAACTATATATATGTGTGTATGGAATTAATGTGTGAGTATATAAATATAGAACTCCAGTTTGAATTATTTAAAATGTAAAAACAAATAAAATATATATAATACATCATTAAATATCTATTACTTTATACTAATTACTCGATATTTTTAATTAATATTAAGTTTTATTATTTTATAAATCATTTTCACTAAATATATAACATATTATGTGTATGAACATATTTTATATTTTAAAAATCTCATTAAACGAATTTATATATATATATATATATCAATATATAAGTGAATATATATTTATATGAAAAATATTAACTATAGTAATAAATACATATGTATAAGTAAATAATTATAAGTAATAAAAAAAATGATTAAATAATAAAAATGAATAGATAATAATGAAGTAAAATTTAATTACCATAATTAATGAATAAATAATATTAAATTAATGTATGTTAAAAATGAGTGGAATTTACATAAAAATGAATAGAGTGAAAAAACATATTAAAAAATAGTATGAGTAATTAATTATCTCACTTTTATAAATTAAAATATAATAAATATATATTAAAAATAAAATTAATTAATATATGATCAATTTCAATTATAACCATATTAAAAAAATTAAATGAAAATCAATAAACAATTATAATCATATATTACAAATGAATAAAAATTAAAAATAGATATATATAGTAAAAGTGAATAAATCACAAATATTTTTTAAAACATTTTCTTGAAGAAATTAGTATTAAAATTTTTTAAAAAATTATAAATTGATAAATAAATAAAACATTAATAAAATAAAATAATGAAAAAAAATTAATATTAAATAAATAATTTATTAAATATTATATAAATTAAATTCTCAAATGAAAACATTTAATATTGTATATTTCAATTGGTTAGTTTGGCCTATAGGCCTTCGATATCTAATTATTTATTTTGGATAATGGTAATTTTAAAATTAGTTGATAGGGAATCCTTATATGACTCTTAGACGTTGAGGCATAATGACTGGTGCATATCCCGATATCCTAGAGGTACATGTCCTAATACATGGCCCAAAAGACCAAAAGTCCCAACTACGCTGGAACTACCCCTTCCCAGTATCTGCATCAGTGAAATCACTTAGCTTCATAACTCATATATCTAATAAACTAAAATTTCCATGTGAAAAGTTAAACAGTACCTGGTACTAATGAAGATTATCTTATTGTGAAGACCCTTACATTTCAAAGGAAATGTTTTCTTAATTTTCTTTGGAATTTTAAAAAAACGCAGTTTCTGACGGCACCTGATTCCGAGACCCGGTGTGCTCGAAATAAATTTCTGAAGTTTAGCTCAGGTATGTTCAGTGAATGAACGAGCGGATTTTCCTAAAATTTCAACCGTTGCTTAGAATCAAATTCTAAGGGCACCGATGGAACCGCAGCGCCGGTAATTACTTAAGAGGACTTTTACCGAAGGTGCGCTTTCTTGGGAGGAGTTGTAAAAATAGTGGATTAATTAGTAAGTAAAATAAAATTGTGAACAACATTATTTTATTCATAGAAGTTAAACGCTCTCATGGGAAGTTGTTGGTGGGTCCCACGACCACCCAAATTCTAACGTGTGGTTATGAGGGGGGTGGGGACCACACGATCCCCCACCTTTTCACATTTCTTAAGTCCATAACTTCCCCATTATTTTTGTTGACTCCCCTTTAATGTGAGACCAATCCCCTCCCCCTCTCTCCTCTTTAATCATGACAACACACTTCATTAATTATGTTAGTTATGTGATTGATTTTTAAAATTGAAATGCTTGGATTGATGTAATAAAATAAGATAAGACTTAATTTAATTTGGAGGGTTAGTTGTGGTGTGAGAATATTGGGGTGATATAACTCTTTTCTCTTTTGAATAAGTTCATCCTCCCGCGAAGAGCTTCAATCCTTCCGCGAAGAACCCCATATTTTCAACGAAGAACAACTCAACCTCTCCGATATATCCATTCCATTTCTCCTCTGTGGCAAGGGAAGAGACACCGATGCGGGAGTTCTCCAACGACGCGCAATTATCTTCTTCTCTCCGTGATAAAAGAGAAGACGACGTCTCCACATACACTCGTTGTCGATGTCTACGGAACCACACCCCACGACGCCATATTTTTGTGGTACTTGACAACCGCGAATTCCTTTACGTGGTAGGGGTTATTTACGTTCATGATTATTTTAACGATCTTCATTTTTAGTGATTACCCGCTTGCTATCGAACTAACAGGATGGACGTCGGACCGCACGAACATGACCGAACCTCCTTCCCCCCTTTGTTGTTGTGCAGATTGACGGGTGATGATGAAGAGGGCCGCAAGGTAATTCGGACCCTTCACAGTAATCTACGGGTCACGGGAGGGCCTTAGGCGCAGACGGCAGGAGAATCGGACCACCGGAGTGCGTCCGGTGGTCCGCGGAAGGCGCTTCCGGTGCGCCGCTGGCAAGAGCCGCCGCGGATGAAGCCACGGTGGTGGCAGGATGATCATATACCACGACCGCGCGGGATCCGGGGAAGACGTGTCGCCCAGTGTCGCGTCCGCTGGCAAGGGGGGGGGGGGCGTTCCCCCACCCAGCTCGGTCAGATGTACAAGCCAGCGCGCCGCCCAACCGGGCTGGGGCGGGTCGCGCGGACCAGGACAGGCCGCTCACTGGTCTGGGCTGGACCCGACCCTGGTCGGGTCGACCCGGTTGGGTCTGACCTAGGGGGTCTTGGCCCAGGTCTGTTCGGGCCCGAAACCCCCTAAAATCAGACAGGATTGTTTAAATGCCAGTAACATAGGATACGGACCTCCGATCGACATACTATCAGTTGCGGTGCGATCCTTGGATCGAGACGGTCGTTTCTGTATATTAAACTCTTGGTTTTGGAGGACTTTTTGAATGGCGGGGTTGGTTCGAACACGAAACCAACTGGGCCCTCCGAGCGGAAACGCTTATAACTTGATCTCTAGATGTCCAATTGACATTCCGTTGAGTTTGTTGGATTCCTCATAGAGAGACGGACCTTTTGGATTACTACGATCGAGGATTGGATGTAGTTGGAGTGCGGTAGGGTTAGTTTTGACATAAAAACCAACCAGGCCCCTGGAACGAAAAGGCCAACAACTCTCAGACCGGGTGTCTGATTGACGCGCCGTCTGTCACGTTGAATTCCTCCTGTCGAGATGGAACTTTGAGATAAATAAACTTTGGACTACATATCAGTTGATGTATCGACCCCTTGGCTCATTGAGTGGACCCTCCCAGAATCGAGCATGCTATGTGCGGGAACCCTAGAACTAGCTTCGACTGTGACGACGGCTGCACTAGAATCCTCCGTGGGTTCGGCAGCGATGAAAACTGCACAGAAATCCTCCGTCGGTTCGGCAGCGATTAAGACCGTACTAAAATCCTTCATGGGTTCGACGATGATGAAGACTACACTGAAATCCTTCATGGGTTCGGCAGCGATGAAGACCGTACTGAAATCCTCTGTGGGTTCGACGATGATGAAGACTGCACTGAAATCCTTCATGGGTTCGGCAGCGATAAAAATCTTGCTGAAATCCTCCATGGGTTCGATGGCGATGACTACTGTTCTTGTATCCTACATGGTTCTGGCAGTGTTTGACTTTGTTCTTGCTATCCTATGTGGGTTTGGCAGAGTATCTGGTCTGTATCCTATGTGGGGCTGATAGCATAGCTGGTTTAGTATCCTACATGGGTCCCAGCTTAGATGAATAAGTGGCTATATCTGATCATCTCTATCACCTTATAATGAAGTATACCTGTGTGAGATGAGTCCTGAATTTCAATCAATATCTCCAATATGATTGACTTGCTTTCCTATGTGGATTTGGTTGTGTTATCCTTTGTGGATTGGGTTGTACAATCCTATGTGGACGTGATCGAACTTGGGCTCAGATGTTGGATCTGAACTGGAATCGTTGACTTAGGTATATGTATGGGCATATACCTATGTAGTGTTGGATGTTACTTCGAGATTGTATCTTTCCATTGTGGATTATCCATTGTGGATTCTGGTAGACCTTCGGGGGTCTCGGGGTCCCAACTGAGTAGCGTATACCCACCCCTGCACGGGCTATGCTCGTACTACGTTATGTTGTGGACGTGATCGAACATGGGCTCAGATGTTGGAGCCGAACTGGAATCGATTACTTAGGTATATGTATGGGAATATACCTAAGTAGTGTTGGATGTTATGTCAAGATTTTATATTTCTTTTGTGGATTATCCTTTGTGGATTCCGGGAGACCTTCAGGGGTCTCGGGGTCCCTACTGAGTAGAGTATACTCACCCCTTCATGGGCCATTCCAGCACTACGTTATGTTGGATGCAGACGACGGACATCTCTGATTGTTGTTGAGGATTGTGGAGCAAGTCGGTACCTGGAGGTGGGCCACTGGGCGGGACGTACATGGAGCGGATGGCTGGACCTGAGGAGCTGAGGAGGCTATCTGTACCCACCCTTCAGGTGGGACTTCAAGTGGATGGCTCGACGTTGCTGCTTTACTTTCAGTTGTTGTACTTTCATTCTAGTTGTACTTTACATTCAGTTTGTGTTTGTATTCTGGCCCATTTACTTTCTGTACATACTTTTGTACCAATTTTACTTAGTGTATACTTCTTCTTGCTTACTCTGTGGTGTTTGTTTACTTTATAAAGGCAATGCTATCTCCTTTTTGTCGGGATTTACGCCTTCTGTAACACCCCGAGATTTTATGAAAAACATTCTTTTTAATTTCATTAATGTCTTGTTTTGTACTCTACAGCAAAAGAAGTTTGCACAACACACATCCCTGACATGGCTTGCATTACACGCAATCGTGATCTTCCACAATAGCGTGTGTTAAATGCAATACCGAGTTTCTCTAAACAACGATATGTTATATAATCTAGATATTATGAATAGTAATACCCACTTTTTGAAATTTTATAAATTTTACCTTTCAAAATGGACTTCATTTTTTGATTCAGAATATCGAAATTAGCCTTGGGTGAATTTTAGGTACTTTTTTGAAAACTTTTAATTTTTGATGAAAAGTGAAAACACTGGGTTACAAATCAAAAACCGACTTTTTATTTAAATAATTATTTATTTTATTTAAATTTATTTTAGGTCAAAATTGATAAATAATACATATAAGTTAAATTTAAGTCATTGAAGTCATTTTAGAAAAATTTAGATATATAAAAATTTTATTTAACTTTTCACCGTCATTTATCCACCTCCTAAGAGAATTTGCAAAGTCACATAAAACATAATTTTACCGCTTCTGTGAGTGGAATTTCGAAAATCCGAGAGACACGGTTAATATCAAGGACTAAAATGTGGTTCAATGAGATGAAAATAAATTTTTTTGAATAGTAACTTTTTACTTTTTTTCACGATTAAAAGTAAATAGGGTAGTTATTGGTAAAAATGATATTATTATTACCCTAACAATGTCATAATTCTATTGGATAAGTTTTATTTGACAATAAACCACCTTAGAAATAAAATATGACCATATAGGCCCACTTGTATTAGATTATGACATTTATTATTAATTTATTTAAAGAAGGGTTAAAATAGTTAAAATCAAATTTTATTAACTAAATCAATTTTAATATAGGGTTATAAATAAGATAAATTAGACTATAAATATTAATTAGAAAGACAAACAGATTTCCTACATAATGGTGTTTTATTTATAAATTTTATACATTTAATAATTTAATTTATGTATGACACAATGATGATGCAGTAATTATTTTATTAATGATATATTTCCATAATTGATTTAATAAATACCCAAATAAATTTAATTTGAGACTTTTTATTAATTCCACTTATTTTATAGGTTAATATGACTTGTTATTACTGATTTAGTTAACTTTTTTCGAACTAATCATTCTGTTATAATTTTCTCAAAAATCAATTACCAAATAGTGTCAAATTTGACATAAAATAGTTTTTAAAACAAATATTATATTATTAATTGTTATTTTATTCCTAAAAATCTATGGTTCGGCCAAATGACATAGCTAAGGTTATATATATTAATAATAAACCACTTGGGGTTATTTTGGCTTGTTATAGTATGTTTATTAACCTTATAGTGTAAGAAAACAAGAAGACACTGTAAAAGAAAAATTATTTAACATAAAGTAAAATCTAAATGATAAGGTTAAAATAGAAACCTAAACATGTATAAATTATGTTAGATGAGAGTATTTCTACCCATCCCCACCTTAGATTCAAAATAACTCAATTTGGAACTATTAAAAACCGAATATGACTTTATAATAAAATAATATTTTTAGTTATTCCAATGGTGCCCCTCTCCTCCCTTATAAAAGAGAACATCCTCCCTCTCTTCCTCACACCACATTTAGCCTTCAAGCTCGGCGAACCCCAGAAGAGTTCTCTTCTCCACTTCCCTAGAAACATCCTAGAGGTTCAGGTCTTCTTCAAAGACCAATCTTACTGCTCTAAGAGGAGGTTTCAAAAAGGCCTGTCGAAAGAAGCGGTAATATCGATTACCGATTCTTTCAACTTTATTTATTATTCTACTTCTTCTTATTTAGTTTTTTCATTATGAAGTAATAACATCAGTATAACTCATATACTGATATTTTATTATAATTATGAAACAACCCTATTTCACCATCAATCCATCCGATGGAAAACGAAATCACCGCGCGTGCATACGTACAGAATACCGTCTCCACGCCGTGGTGTAATCTGTTTTCAACCACCACCTTACTTGGATGGGTATAATGGTGTAAGAAAATAACTATATATTATTATTGAAAAGTGATATTGATTCTAAAATATTATACATACACTTTAATGCAATTCCACGATCATGGGATTGATATCATCGCTCGTGCGTAAGTACAGACTACCGTCTCCACGACACGATGAGATTCATTTTCCATGTTAAGCATTCATGAATGAAATATAATAAGTAATTATGAAATATATTTCATACTAATGATACATTATTTATGTGTATATATATGTATTCCCTATACTTAATTTCATTCAATTCAATAAGGAAATGAAAAGAATGTTCATGCGTACGTACAACCTACCGTCTCCATGAACGGTGTATTTCATTCCATTTAATCGATCTATCATATATATATATATGTATATAATGAATATATATTATATATAAATCCTGTTTTAAATTCTGAAATTAAGTAAATCATGAGATAAGTTATAATATCATGAAAAATAAGTCCAAACACGTACAATAAATAAAACGATTTTACCCAAAACGGTGTTTCAACATGGAACTTACAATAGAATGGGTAATATAAAGTCATAAGTGAACCATATATTATATCATAACAATGAATATTATTCTGTAATATTTCAATGAAATTATTTAAATCATTATACATGAGGTTCTGAAATGTACGAAGCATATCAGACCTAATGTATGATATAATTTTGCAAATCTCATTTTTATCCGAGATTGGTTATACGTAAGTATTTACTGGGGTTATTGTTATCATCCATGTCCATGTTTTCTAAGAGTGTTTTTATGTATTTTTAATTTCCATTTTACCCATTTTGACTTTTACTACATTGTATGTATGGAATCAATCATTTTTTTACGTTACAAGGTACTTTTTGACTTTTTTGACCAAAGTACGAGGAGAATGTTTTTTTAAATTATTCGGCATGAAATGATATTTTTACGGTTTTATAAAGAGTTATTTTCGTGATGCTTCCTCAAAAATATTTCATGACTATTTTCAAAAAAATATCTTTCCTATAGAATTGCATGGCATTTTTCGAAAAGAAAATGATTTTCAAGAAGAAAGGATATTTTCCTCAAGAATTCATTTCAAGTGTTTTATCAAAACCATTTTTCCATATAAGATAACATTATTTCATATGTTTATGTTTCATGTATAATTTCTCTATGATTTAAATGGTTTCACTTTTAATATGATGAAATGTCCATTTGTTTTATATGGATTATAATATGATGGGATTATGTTTATGAAACCCATTTTATTCTTTGGATTATGATGAATGTTTTATGTTTATTTTGTGTAACAAGTAAGAATGATTTCATTATGAGATGTGTGGGACATATATCTCTCTCCAATGCATTGGGTAAAGATTTATATCTCATGCGATCGACATGGTTGGAAGGGTAAGTTTATCTGGTTCAGTGTTACAGGACAGAAACGAGGAGTGACCTCTTTTCAGAAAGGGACTTTGTCCACTAATATGGTATTGGAAGCATTGCCTTTGCTACAATGGAAATCATAACATGTGCTTAATGTTTTCCACAATTACATGTTTTATTCCCATTCTATTTTATCATGATATATGTTCCCTTATGATATATGCCTTATGTACTTCGAAGATTCATGTCTTTTCTCAAAATTTTGATGTTTATATTTTATGTTCATGTTTTTTCATACAAATGTTTATGGATTGTTTTATGTTCTCTATGTTTAACCTTACTAGGCATTCTAGCTCACCCCTTTTATGTTTTCATCTCCCTAGGATATAAAGAAAGGTTTTGGGTATGGAAAAAAGGGGGAATCTCTTTATGGGAGATGTTGATGATCTTTCACCACGATTAGATGATTATATTTCGAGTTTCAAAATACACTAAACTATTACGGTCCTTGTGTGTCTCTTTCTGTTATGTACTATGTATTCCGCAAAAGTAATGTAATGTCCACGTACGTCAAGATTACTATAGAGACCCAAAGCTTAACGTAAATAGACATTAGATTACTTTTGCGGAATACATAGTACATAACAAAAACAGACACACAAGGACCGTAATAGTTTAGTGTCTTTGGAAACTCAGAATATACTCTTCTAATCGTTGTGAAAGATCATCAACATCTCCCATAAAGATCTTACCGTTTTTTTCTTACCTTAAACTTTTGTTTATATCCTGGGGAGAATAAAAAATAAAAGGGGTGATCTCAAATGCCTAGTACGGGTAAACATAGAGAACATAAAACAATCCATAAACATTTGAATGCAAAAACATAAACATAAAATCTAAACATCAAAATCTTGGGCAAAGACATGAATCTTGGAAGTACGTAAGGAATATATCATAAGGTAACATCAATCATGATAAAATATCATGACAATAAAACATGTAATTGTGGAAACCAATAATCACATTATATGATTTCAATAGTATCCATGGTATTGCTTCCAAGACCATCTTAGTGGACAATTTACCTTTCTGAATCGAGTTCACTCCTCGTTTCAGTCCTGTAACACTGAACCAGATAAACTTACCATTCCATCCATGTCTATCCCATGAGATATAAAGCTTTACCCAAAGCATTGGATGGAGATATAGGTCCCAACCATCTCATAATGAAATCATTCTTACTTGTTCAACAAAATAAACTTAAAACATTCATCATAAACCAACGAATAAAATGGGTTTCATAAACATCATCCCATCATCTTATAATCCATATAAAACAAATGGACATTTCATCATAAGAAAAGTGAAACCATGTAAATCATAGAGACATTATACATGAAACATAAACATATGAAATAATTTCATCTTATATAGAAAAATGGTTTCGATAAAACACTTGAAATAAATTCTTGAGGAAAATATGCTTTCTTCTTAAAAAACATTTCCTTTTCAAAAAATTCCATGCAATTTTAAAAGAATTTTATTTTGCTGAAAATAATCATGAAATATTTTCGAGGAAGCTTCATGAAAATAAGTCTTTATAAAACGGTAAAAATATCATTTCATGCCTTATAAGTTAAAAAAACATTCTCCTCGTAATTTTTGTCAGAAAAGTCAAAAAGTACGTCGTAACGTAAACAAAAGAAAGATTCTTTACATACCATGTAGTAAAAGTAAAAATGGGAAAAAGGAAATTAAAAATATATAAAAACACTTTTAGAAAACATATACATGGTTGATAACAATAACCCCAGTAAATACTTATGTATTAGCAATCTCGGATGAAAATGATATTTGAAAAATTATCTCATACCTTAGGTCGGATATGCTTCGTACGTTTCTGAACCTCCTCTATAATGATTTAAATAATGTCATTGTCATATTACAGAATAATATTCATTGTTATTATATCATATATGGTTCACTTATGACTTTATATTACCCGTTATTTTGTAAGTTCCATGTTAAAGCAGCGTTTTGGGTTAAATCATTTTATTTATCGTGCGTGTTTGGACTTGTTGTTCTTGATATTATTACTTATATCCTGATTTAATTAATTCCAGAATGTAAAACATGATTTATATATAATATATATTTATTATAAACATATATATATGATAGATTGATTAAATGGAATGAAATACACCGTTCATGGAGACGGTAGGTCGTAAGTCCGCATGAATGTTGTTTTCGTTTCCTTATTGAATTTAACGAAATTAAGTAGATAAAATACATATATATACACATAAATCCAATATCATTATTATCTCATATATTTCATGATTACTTATTATATATCATTCATGAATGGTTAACATGAAGAATGAATCTCATCGCATCGTGGAGACGGTAGTCCATACGTACGCATGAGCGATGATATCATTCCCATGATAGTGGAATTGCATTGAAGTGTACATATAATATTTCAGAATCAATATCACTTTTCAATTATCATATATAGTTACTTGTTTACACAATTATACCCATCCAGGTAAGGTGGTGGTCGAAAACAGATTACACCACGACGTGGAGACGGTATTCCGTACGTACGCATGGGTGGTGATTTCATTTTCCATAGGATAGGTAGATGGTGAAATAGGGTTGTTTCGTAATTATAATAATATATCAGTATATGAGTGATCCTGATGTTATTACTTCATAATGAAACAACTAAATAAGAAGAAGTAGAAGAAGAAATAAAGTTGAAAGATTCGGTAACGGATATTACCTCTTCTTTCGACACACCTTTTTGAATCCTCCTCTTAGGGAACTAATATTGGTCTTTGAAGAATACCAGAACCTCTAGGATGTTTCTAGGGAAGTGGATATGAGAACTTTTCAGGGTTTTGCCGAGCATGAAGGCTCAAAGTGGTGTGAGGAAGAGAGGGAGGAGGTACCATTTTATAATGGAGGAGAGGGGCACCTTTGGAATAACTAAAAATATTATATTTTTATAAAGTCATATTCAGTTTTTAATAAATACAAATTGAGTTATTTATAATATAAGGTAGGGATGGGTCTAAATCCTCTCATCCAATAGAATTTAGACAATTTTAGGTTTCTATATTAACCTTATCATTTAGATTTTACTTTAAGTTAAATAATTTTTCTTTTATTGGGTCTTCTTGTTATCTTACATTAGAAGGTTAATAAACTTATTATAACAACCCAAACAAACCCCAAGTTGTTTATTATTAATATATATAACCTTATCTAATTCATTTTTCTGAACCTTATATTTATAGGAATAAAATAACAATTAATAATATAATTTTTTAAAAACTATTTTATGTCAATTTTGACACTATTTGGTAATTGATTTTTGTGAAAATTATAATAGAATTATTAGTTCGAAAAAAGTTAACTAAATCAATACTAACATGTGATATTAACCTTTAAAATTAGTTAAATTCATAAAAGGTATCATATTTAATTTATTTGCATATTTATAACATCAAATATGTCAATATTTCATTAACAAATTAATTACTGCATCATCATTGTGTCATAGATAAATTAAATTATATAACGTCTAAAAATTATAAATAAAACACCATTATCTAGGAAATCTATTTATCTTTCTAATGAATATTTATAGCTGAATTTTTCTTATTTGTAACCCTATATTAAACATGATTTAGTAATTAGACATTGATTTTAACTATTTTAACCCTTCTTTAAATAAAATAATAATAAATGTAATAATCTAATCTAAGTGGGCCTAAATGGTCATATTTTATTCCTAAGGTTTTTGTGGTCGAATTAAATTTATCCAATAGAATTATCACATGTGTTAGGGTAATAATAATATCATTTTTACACTTAATTAGACTATTTACTTTTAACTGTGGAAAAAAAAAGAAAAAAATTACTATGCACCAACAATTATTTTCATCTCATTAAACCACATTATAGTCCTTAATATTAACCATGTCTCTCGGATTTTTTAAATTCCACTCACATAAGCGGTAAAATTATGTTTTATGTGAATTTTCAAATTCTCTTATTAGGTGGGTTAAAGACGGTGAAAAGTTAAATAAAATTTTTATATATCAAAAATTATTACAAAATGACTACAATGACATAAATTGAACTTATATAGGTATTATGTATCAATTTTGACAGTAAATAAATTTAAATAAAATAAATAATTATTTAAATAAAAATTCGGTTTTTGAGTAGTAACCTAGTGTTTTAACTATTCATCAAAAATTGAATATTTTCTGAAAAATACCAAAAATTCACCCTAGGATAATTTCGATATTCTGAATCCAAAAATGAAGTACATATTTAAAGATAAAATTTATAAAATTTCAAAAATTGGGTATTACTTTTCATAACATCATGTTTATATAACATATCATTGTTTAGTGAAACTCGGTATTGCGTACAACACACGCTATCGTGAAAGGTCGCTATTGCGTGTAATGCAAGCCAAGTCAGGGTTGCATGTTGTGCAAGCTCCTTTTGGTGTAGTTTACAACACAATACATTAATGAAATAAAAAACAATATTTTTCATAAAATCTCGGGGTGTTACATTCTACCCCCCTTAAAATGAATTTCGCCCTAGAAATTCGATGAAGTTATAAAGGTTTACTACTTGAAAGTTTTTTTAATAGAAACCCACATCATTAAAAGGAATACCAAAACTTGGATTTAAATACTAATGTATGAAACACAACAGTTACCCAAATTTACAAATCACTGGGTTTCCACATAGGAGAACATAAGTGAAAATATGGATATGGAAGTGAAATCTTACTGTCATGTTCTGATGGAGAGTGGTAGAGAACATGGCTATAAAAAAGCCAAAAATCACAAAGACATATATTTGTGATGATCTAGGGTACCATCTGATTCATCCGATATAAGGGCTCTAGGACAACATTTTTGGTTTTCAATATCATTTCCCTAAAGTTGATGAATATGAATTAGAATAAATACTAACTTTATTTATGTATAATCTGATTGTTGTTCATGCCTTGAACAATTTCCACTTCATCTCTTTATGAAATAAAGTTGAATTTTTCTTTCGTGAAGTTTTAGCAGATCATGTCAATGAATGATAGGTCATTCCATTTATCTCAAACAGAAGTTAGAAAAATTTATATACATAATTCCATCTATGGTGAGAATAATCATATATGGTTCCAAAATGGACTTATACATTATATATCATCATGTATGATGGAATAAAACTAGTTTCTACTAACCATGCACTTCTTGTAGGCAGTGGTAAGAAATAAAGGCTTGTCGCACTTCGGTTGTGGGTTCGATTCCCACAGCCTTGTCCGGCGTGACGGGTTGTCGCTCGTTCGGCAGATTGTCCTTTTTTTTCTAAAAATACAATATTAACTTATGTCCAACATAATCCATTCCAATATTCTGGCTTATCCATAATATTGTAGTCTATTCTCATATTATAGTGAAAACTATTACCAAGGATTTCATATAACAAGCATGTTAATACCATCGTTAATCCCCATATATCATAAGATATGTCTTGTTGGTCACATTACAAACCTTTGAAGGCCTTAATCATGTATTCTCTTTAAAAAATGAATACCCATTAAATCTTTGTAAAAACATGAGTGCTGTCAAAATTTAACTCTTTCCACATACCAAAACCCCAAAATTCTATATACTCAAACCATGATATAACTATTTCCTTATATTAGTCATGAGATCATGAATACTGTCAGACATTTCATTTTCTCCTTATCCCTTCATTATGTGTATATCATCTTCTTTCCTAAAATATCTCAATCACTTTCCATGGTTACTGATACCATAAAATTATTGAAAAACACAATAGGCCAATACATAAATATTCCAATATTCCACGATACAATATACAAAATTATTTTGGAATCCAATTACATAAACACTAAATCATTCCACCACATCATTTTCATATTCAACATCACCAATAGTGATCGCATGTGACTTCCCATTGACCATTTCCTTAAGTGGTTGCTCATGTCGATCATCACTAACCCTTGGATTAGGGAAATTATTAGCATAATGCCCCATTTCCTTGCACTTGAAGCATTGAAGTGTTGGTGGTGCGTTCTCTGCAGTCTTTTCTTTATTCACATCATTTCAACCCTTTTTCCATTACTTAGACACTCAACTACTCGATGAACTTATTTTCCAGACATAAAACATTTTGTATTCCCTTTATGACAATATCCACCATGCTTTTTTCCACACTTTGATCATAAGGAAACATTCATCTTCTTTTCCCCATTATTCTGAGATTTCTCCTTCAACTCCATCTTTTGTTTCATGTCAAAATCATTTGATTGATACGTAACACCAACTTCCAAATCTACGTTGATAGAACAACACACAATTTATTCATAGCTACAGAAGTCTCTTATAGCTAATCCCTTCGAAGATTTGGTTTTAAGCCACTGAAGAATCGATCAACATTACTTTCTGGTTGGATGATAAAGCCAGATGCATACCTTGCAAGCCTTGTAAAATTCTATTCGTATATACCAACAGATTCATCATCCTTTTCCTTTAGATCAATAAACTCCTTTTACATATTTTTTCTAAGAATATGACTGATGTACTTATTGAAAAATAAGTTCTTGAACTCATCCAATTACATGGACTCAATTTCATCTCTTGGCCTCGTATTCTTGATAACATTCCACCATTGATCAGCTTCACCTTCCAAACGACATACTGCTAAGATGAATTTATCATGTTTAGAACATTGGAGAACTAAAAATATCTTTCAGTGGTACTAATCCATGGTTCAACAATAAGTGGATCAGGATACCCATTGAAAGAAGGTGGACGTTTCCTCATGAAGGACTCAATAGAATATTGTTCGCTTATCTACTCATTTGGATGTCCAGAATGATTTATAGCTTGTGTAAGTATAGAAATAATATTCTTCACTCCATCTCCGATAACATTTGTTTGTTTAGGAGGAAAATTGTTGCATTTTCCATTACATTGATCAACACAGTTCGTTGATGTTCCAGCCATCATCTAAAACCCAAAAAGAATAGTGTGAGAGGCAAAAATCATGCAAGGGAAAACAACATAATAAAGGGGGAGTAACTTCAATATATAACATCTTAGGTTTAATTATAAGATCGTTACCATAATTCTAGGACTATAACCTATACTTATACTTATCCTTATAGACATCCCTAGACATACCTTAGAAATATCTCTAGGGATCTCACGAATGTTCTTACATCCTAATTTCCAAAGGTTGACTAAATCTTTCGTCTGATACCAACTGTAGAGACCCAAAGCATGACGTACAGGGACATTGCATTACTTTTCCGGAATTCATAGTACATAACAGAAACAGACAAAAAAAACTGTAATAGTTTAGTGTCTTTGGAAACTCCGAATATAATCTTCTAATCATGGTGAAAGATCTTCAACATCTCCCATAAATATCTTCCCCTTTTTTTTATTACCTAAAACCTTTATTTATGTCCTGGGGAAAAGAAAACATAAAAAGGGTGAGCTCAAATGCCCAGTAAGGGTAAACATAGAGAACATAAAACAATCCATAAACATTTTAATGCAAAAAACATTAACATAAAATCTAAACATCAAAATATTGAGCAAAGACATGAATCTTGGAAGTACATAAGGCATATATCATAAGGGAACATCAATCATGATAAAATAGCATGGGAATAAAACATGTAATTTTTGAAACCATTAATCACATGTTATGATTTCCATAGTATCCAATGCATTTCTGCCAAGACAATCATAGTGGACAAAGTCCATTTCTTTGTCGAGTTCACTCCTCGTTTCTGTCCTGTAACACTGAACCGAATTAACTTACCATTCCAGCCATGTCTATCTCATGAGATATAAATCTTTACCCAATTTATTGGAGGGAGATATAGGTCCCAATAATCTCATAATGAATTCATTTTTACTTGTGCCACAAATTAAACTAAAAACATTCATCATAACCCAAAGAATAAAATGGGTTTCAGAAACATAATCCCATCATCTTATAATCCATATAAAACAAATGGGAATTTCATCATTTGAAAAGTGAAAGTATGTAAATCATAGAGACATTATAATTGAAACATACACATATGAAATAATGTCATCTTATATGAAAAAATGATTTTGATAAAACACTTGAAATGAATTCTTGAGGAAAATATCCTTTCTTCTTGAAAGTATTTTTCTTTTCAGAAAATTCCATGATATTTTAAAATAAATAATTTTTTTTGAAAATTGTCATGAAATAATTTAGAGGAAGCTTCATGAAAATATGTGTTTATAAAACCGTAAAAAAATCATTTCATACCGTATAAATTAAAAAATCATTCTCCTCGTACTTTTGTCAGAAAAGTCAAAAAGTACCTCGTAACGTAAACAAAAAAATATTCCTTACCTACCATGTAGTAAAAGATAAAATGGGTAAAAGGGAAATTAAAAATACATAAAAACACTTTTAGAAAACATGTACATGGATTATTACATTAACCAAAGTAAATACTTACATATAAGTAATCACAGATTAAAATTAGATTTTCAAAATTATCCCTTACCTTAGGTCTGATATGCTTCATACGTTTCCAAACCTCATGTATAATGATTTAAATAATGTCATTGTATTATTAAAGAATAATATTCACTGTTATGATATCATATATGGTTCACTTATTACTTTATATTACCCGTTCTTTTGTAAGTTACATCTTAAAGTAGTGTTTTGGGTTAAATAGTTTTATTTATCGTACGTGTTTTTCCTTTTTGTTCTTGATATTATTACTTATATCCCAATTTAATTACTTCAAAAATGTAAATCATGATTTATATATAATATATAGTCAGTATATACATATATATATATATGATAGATCGATTAAATGGAATGAAATACACCATTCATAGATACGGTAGGCCGTACGTACACATGAACGTTGTTTTCGTTTCCTTATTTAATTGAATAAAATTAAGTTGATGACATAAATATATATACAAATAAATCCATTATCATTATTATGCCATATATTTCATGATTACTTATTATATATCATTCATGAATGGTTTCCATGGAGATTGAATCTCATCGCATCATGGAGACAGTAGTCCGTACGTACGCACATGCGATGATATCATTCCCCTGATCATGGAATTTAATTGAAGTGTATGTATAATATTTCAGATTAAATATCACTTTGGAATAATCATATATAGTTATTTATTTACACCATTATACCCATCCAAGTAAGGTGGTGGTCGAAACCATATTACACCACGACGTGGAGACAATATTCCATATGTACGCACGCGCAGTGATTTCATTTTCCGTATGATGGATTGATGGTGAAATAGGTTTGTTTCATACTTATATTAACATATCAGTATATTAGTGATACTTATGTTATTGCATCATAATTAAACAACTAAATAATAATATGTAGAAGAATAAATAATGTTGAAAGAATCAGTAACAGATATTACCTCTTATTTCGACACGCCTTTTTGAAACCTCATTTTAGGACACTCAGATTGGTCTTTGAAGAAGACCAAAACCTCTATGATGTTTCTAGGGAAGTGGAGAATATAAATTGGCAGGGTTTTTTTATGCTTGAAAGCTCAATGTGATGTGATGAAGAGAGGGAGGAGGTGCCCTTTTATAAGAGAGGAGAGGGGCACATTTGGAATTACAAAAAAAATATTATTTTATTATAAAGTCATATTCTATTTTTAATAGCTCCAAATTGAGTTTTTTCGAAGCTGAGGTGGGTATGGGTCTCAATCCCTTCATCCAATAGAATTTAGACAAGTTTAGGCTTCTATTTTGACCTTATCATTTAGATTTTACTTAAAGTTAAATAATTTTTCTTTTACCGTGCCTTCTTGTTTTCTTACACTATACGGTTAATAAACTTACTATAACAAGAAAAATGAACCCCAAGTTGTTTATTATTAATATATATAACCTTATATAAGTCCTTTTTCGAACCTTATATTTCAAGGAATAAAATAACAATTAATAATATAATATTTGTTTTAAAAACTATTTTATGTCTATTTTGACACTATTTGGTAATTGATTATTGTGTAAATCATAACATACTGATTAATTCTAAAAAAGTTATGAAAATAAATATTAACATGTCATATTAGCCTATAAAATTAGTGTAATTCATAAAAAGTCTCAAATTACGTTTATTTGGATATTTTTAACATCAATTATATCAATATTTCATTAATAAGATAATTATTGCATCATCATTGTGTCATAAATAAATTAAATTATTTAATGTCTAAAAATTATAAATAATACACCATTATGTATAAAATATTTTTAGATTTCTAATGAATATTTATAGTCAAATATATCTGATGTATAACTCAATATTAAAAATGATTTAGTTATTAAACTTTGATTTTAACTATTTTAACCCTTCTTTAAATAAATTAATAATAAATGTCCTAATCTAATCCAAGTGGGAAAAAATGATCATATTTTATTCCTATGGTTGTTTTTGGTCGAATTATAATTATCCAATATAATTAGGACATGATTTAGGGTAATAATAATTTCAATTTTACCCTTAATTACCCTATTTAATTTTAACCGTGGTAAAAAAAGTAAAAAGTTGCTATTTAGAAAAAAAAAATTATTTTCATCTCATTGAACCCCATTTTAGTCCTTGTTATTAACCGTGTCTCTCGGATTTTTGAAATTCCACTCACAGAAGGGGTAAAATTAAGTTTTATGTGAATTTGAAGATTCTCTCAGGAGGTGGGTAAAAGATGGTGAAAAGTTCAATAAAATTTTTATATATCTAAAATTATTATAAAATGACTCCAATGACTTAAATTGAACTTATATAGTTATTATGTATCAATTTTTACCTAAAATAAATTTAAATAAAACAATCTAAACATCAAAATCTTGAGCAAAGACATGAATCTTGGAAGTACGTAAGGCATATATCATAAGGGAACATCAATCATGATAAAATATCATCGGAATAAAACATGTAATTGTGGAAATAATTAAGCACATGTAATGATTTACATAATAGCCAAGTCATTGCTACCAAGACCGACTTAGTGGACAATGTCCTTTTCTGAATCGAGTTCACTCCTCGTTTCAGTCCTGTAACACAGAACCAGATTAACTTACCGTTCCAGCCATGTCTATATCATGAGATATAAATCTTTGACCAATGCAATGGAGGGAGATATAGGTCCCACCAATCTCATAATTAAAAAATTCTTACTTGTTCCAGAAAATAAACTTAAAACATTCATCATAACCCAAAGAATAAAATGGGTTTCATAAACATTATCCCATCATCTCATAATCCATATAAAAAAAATAGACATTTCATCATAAGAAAAGTGAAACCATGTAAATCATAGAGACATTATACTTGAAACTTACACATATGAAATAATGTCATCTTATATAGAAAATGGTTTTGATAAAACACTTGAAATGAATTCTTGAGGAAAATATCCTTTCTTCCTGAAAATCCTTTTCTTTTCAAAAAATTCCATGCAATTTTAAAAGAAAGATATTTTGTTTAAAATATTCATGAAATATTTTGGAGGAAGATTCATGAAAATAAGTATTTATAAAACTGTAAAAAATCATTTCGTGCCGTATAAGTTAAAAAACATTCTCCTCATACATTTGTCAGAAAAGTCAAGAAGTACCTCGTAATGTAAACAAAAGAAAGATTCCATACATACCATGTATTAAAATTCAAAATGGGTAAAAAGGAAATTAAAAATATATCAAAACAATTTTACAAAACATGTACATGGATGATAACAATAAACCAAGTAAATACTAACGTATATGGAATCTCGGATAAAAATGAGATTTGCAAAATTATCCCTTACCTTAGGCCTGATATGCTTCGTATGTTTCCAAACCTCCTGTATAATGATATAAATAATGTCATCGAAATCTTATATAATAATATTCATTGTTATGATATCATATATGGTTCACTTATGACTTTATATTACCCGTTTTTTTGTAAGTTCCATGTTAAAGCTGTGTTTTGGGTAAAATCGTTTTATTTATCGTACGTGTTTGGAATTTTTTTTCTTGATATTATTATTGATATCCCGATTTACTTAATTCCAGAATGAAAAACATGATTTATATATAATATATATTCATTATATACATATATATATGATAGATCGATTAAATGGAATGAAATACACCGTTCATGGAGACGGTAGGCCGTACGTACGCATGAACATTGTTTTCGTTTCCTTACTGAATTGACTGAAATTAAGTATATGACAGACATATATATACACATAAATCCAGTATCATTATTATGTCATATATTTCATTATTACTTATTATATATCATTCATTAATGGTTAACATGGAGAATGAATCTCATTGCGTCGTGGAGACGGTAGTCCGTACGTACGCACGAGCGACGATGTCATTCCCATGATCCTGGAATTGCATTGAAGTGTATGTATAATAATTCAGAATCAATATCACTTTGAAATAATAATATATAGTTATTTATTTACACCACTATACCCTTCCAAGTAAGGTGGTGGTCGAAAACATATTACACCATGGCATGGAGACAATATTCCGTACGTACGCACGCGCATTGATTTCGTTTTCCGTAGGATCAATAGATGGTGAAATAGGGTTGTTTCAGACATATAATAACATATCAGTCTATGAGTGATAATTATTTTATTACTTCATAATGAAACAACTAATGAAGAATAAGTAGATGACGAAATAAAGTTGAAGGAATCGGTAACGGATATTACCTCTTCATTCCACACACCTTTTTGAAACCTCCTCTTATGGCACTATTATTGGTCTTTGAAGAATACCAGAACCTTTTGGATGTTTATAGTGATGTGTTGAAGAGAAATTGTCAGGGGTTGGCCGATATTGAAGGCTCAAAGTGGTGTGAGGAAGAGAGGGAGGATTTTCCCTTTTATAAGGGAGGAGAGGGGCACCTTTGGAATAACAAAACATTTTATTTTTTTATAAAGTCATATTCGGTTTTTAGTAGATCCAAATTGAGTTATTTAAAATATAAGGTGGGGATGGGTCTAAATCCTCTCACCCAATATAATTTAGACAATTTTAGGTTTCTATTTTAACCTTATCGCTTATATTTTACTTTAAGTTAAATAATTTTTCTTTTACCGTGTCTTCTTGTTTTCTTTCACTATAAGGTTAATAAACTTACTATAACAAGCCAAAGAATCCAAAGATGTTTATTATTAATATAAATAACCTTATCTAAGTCATTTTTCCGAATCATAGATTTTTAGGAATAAAATAACATTTAATAATATAATATTGGTTTTAAAAACTATTTTATGTCAATTTTGACACTATTTGGTAATTGATTTTTGTGAAAATTGTAACAGAATTATTAGTTCGAAAAGGGTAAACTAAATAAATACTAACATGTCATATTAACTTATAATATTAGTGTAATTCATAAAAAGTCTCAAATTACATTTATTTGGGTATTTATAACATCAATTATGACAATATTTTATTAATATGATAATTACTGCATCATCATTGTGTCATAAATAAATTAACTTATTTAATGACTTAAAATAATAAATAAAACACAATTATGTAGGAAATCGTTATTTCTTTCTAATTAATAAATGTAGGTGAATTTATCTTATGTATAACCTTATATTAAAAATGATTTAATTATTAAACTTTGATTTTAACTATTTTAACCCTTCTTTAAATAAATTAATAATAAATGTCCTAATCTAATCCAAGTGGGCCTAAATGGTCATTTTTAATTCCTAAGGTTGTTTAAGGTCTAATTACACTTATAAAATATAATTAGGACATGTTTTAGGGTAATAATAATATCATTTTTACCCTTAATTACCCTATTTACATTTAACCATGGTAAAAAAGTAAAAAGTTACTATTCACCAAATATTATTTTCATCTCATTGAACCACATTTTAGTCCTTGATATTAACCGTGTCTCTTAGATTTTCAAAATTCCACTCACAGAAGCGGTAAAAGTAAGATTTCTGTGAATTAGCAAATTCTCTTAAGAGGTGGGTAAAAGAAGGTGAAAAGTTCAATAAAATTTTTATATATCTAAAATTATTATAAAATTACTCCATTGAATTAAATTAAACTTATATAAGTATTAATTATAAATTTTTTCCTAAAATAAATTTAAATAAAATAAATAATTCTTTAAATAAAAAGTTGGTTATTGGATAGTACCCCAGTGTTTTCACTATTCATAAAAAATTGAATGTTTTCAGAAAAATACCAAAAATCCACCCTATGCTAATTTCGATATTCTGAATCCAAAAATGATGTCTATTTTGAAGATAAAATTTATATAATTTCAAAAAGTGGGAATTACTATACATAACTGCTAGTTTATATAACATATCGTTGTTTAGCCAAACTCGGTATTACGTACAACACACGCGATTGTGGAAGATCATGATTGCGTGTAATGCAAGCCATGTCAGGGATTCATGTTGTGCAAGATCTTTTTGGTGTAGCGTACAACACAAGACATTAATGAAATTAACAAGAATATTTTCCATAAAATCATGGGGTGTTACATTCTACCCCCCTTAAAATGATTTTCGCCCTAGAAATTCGTCGGGGTTATAATTGGTTTACTAATCGAAAGTTTCTTTAATAGAAACCCACATCGTAAAAATAAATACCAAAACATGGCTTTAAAAACTAAAGTATGAAATGTAACAGTCACCCAAATTAACTAATAACTGGGTTTCCACGTAGGAGAACATAAGTGAAAATATTGACATGGAAGAGAAATATAACCTTCATTTTCTGATGGAGAGTGGTAGAGAACATGGCTATGAAAAATCCAACAATCACGAAGACATATATTTGTGATGATCTAGGGTACCATCTGATTCATCAGATATAAGGGCAATAGGAAAACATTTTTGGTTATCAAGATCATTTCCCTAAAGTTTAATAATTTGAATTAGAATAAATACTTTCTTTATTTTGGTATAATCTCACCATTGTTGGTGCCTTATACAATTTCCACATCATCTCTTTAAGAAATAATGTTGAATTTGTCTTTCGTGAAGTTTTAGCAGATCAGGTGATAGAATGATAGGTCATTCCATCAATCTCAAACATAAGTTAGAAAAAGTTATATACTTAATTCAGTCTATGGTGAGATTAATCATATATGGTTCCAAAATGGACTTATACTTCATCTATCATCCTGTATAATAAAATAAAACTATTTTCTACTAACTAAGGAATTTATGTAGGCCAGTGGTAAGAAATAAAGACCTGCCACACTTCGGTTGTATGTTTGAATCCCTATAGCCTTGTTCGACGTGACGAGTTGTCGCTCGTTCTACTGGTTGTCCTTTTTTTCTAAAAATACAATACTAACTTATGGCCAAAATAATCCATTCCAATATTTAGGCTTATCCATAATATTGCAGTCCATTCTCATATTATAGTGAAAACAATTACCAGAGATTTCATATAAGAAGCATGTTAATACCATCACTGATCCCCATATAACATAAGATATTTTTTTTGTCTCATTCCAAACATTTGAAGGCCTTAATCATTTATTCTCTTGAAAAATGAATACCCGTTGAATTTTAGTGAAAACATGAGTGATGTCAAAAGTTTACTCTTTTGCCTTATAAACGGGCACCTCCTCCCTCTCTTACTCACACCACATTGAGCCTTCAAGCTCGTCCAACCCCTGCCAAATTCTATTCTCCACTTCCCTATAAACATCCTAGATGTTTTGGTCTTCTTCAAAGACCAATCTTAGTGCCCTAAGAGGAGGTTTTAAAAAGGTGTGTCGAAAGATGAGGTAATATCTCTTACCGATTCATTCAAATTTATTTCTTCTTCTACTTATTCTTATTTATTGTTTTCATTATGAATTATAAACATTAGTATCACTCATATACTGATATGTTATTATAAGTATGAAACATCCTTATTTCACTATCTATCCATCCTACGGAAAACAAAATCACCGCGTGTGCGTACTTATGGAATACCATCTACACGCCGTGGTGTAATCTGTTTTCGACCACCACCTTACATGGATGGGTATAATGGTGTATATAATTAACTACATATGATTATTGGAAAGTCATATTGATTCTGAAATATTAACCATACACTTCAAGGCAATTCCACGATCATGGGAATGATATCATCGCTCGTGCGTATGTACGGACTACTGTATCCACGATGCGATGAAATTCATTGTACATGTTAACCATTCATGAATGATATATAATATGTAATAATGAAATATATGACATAATAATGATACTGTATTTATGTGTATATATATGTATGTCATCTACTTAATTTCATTCAATTCAATAAGGAAACGAAAACAACGTTCATGCGTACGTACGGCCTACCATCTCCGTGAATGGTGTATTTCATTCAATTTAATTGATCTATCATATATATATGTATATAATGAATATATATTATAAATAAATCATATTTTACATCATTGAATTAATTAAATCAGGGTATAAGTAATAATATCAAGAACAACAAGTCCAAACACGTACGATAAATACAACGATTTAACCCAAAACGCTGCTTTAACATGGAACTTACAAAAGAACAGGTAATATAAGGTAATAAATGAACCATATATGATATAATAACAATGAATATTATTTTTTAATATGTCAATGAGATTATTTAAATCATTATACATGAGGTTCAGAAATGTACGAAGCATATCGAACCTAATGTAAGGGAAAATCTCACAATCTCATTTTTATACGATATTGTTTATAAATCAGAAGTTATTGGGGAATATTTACCATCCACATCGATGTTTCATCAATATTTAATATTATTTCTACTCTCCTACAATTATTGGAATCCAATTTTACCCTTCGGTGTGTTTTTAGTAAATTATATGAATTGAATCTTTTGACGTTTTTTCGTACGAGGTACTTTTTGACTTTTCTGACAAAAGTATGAGGAGAATGTTTTTTAACTTATACGGCATGAAATGAATTTTTACATTATTATAAAGACTTATTTTCATGATACTTCCTCCAAAATATTTCATGACTATTTTCAACAAAATATCATTTTTTAAAATTGAATTGCATTTTGTGAAAATAAATTATTTTCAAGAAGAAAGGATATTTTCTTCAAGAATTCATTTCAAGTGTTTTATCAAAACCATTTTTCTATATAAGATGACATTATTTCATATGTGTATGTTTCAAGTATAATTTCATTATGATTTACATGGTTTCACTTTTCTTATTATGAAATGTCCATTTGTTTTATATGGATTATGAGAGGATGGGATGATGTTTATGAAACCCATTTTATTCTTTGGGTTATAATGAATGTTTTAAGATTATTTTGTGGCACAAGTAAGAATGATTTAATTATGAGATTGGTGGGACCCATATCTCCCTCCAATGCATTGGGTAAATTTTTATATCTCATGAGATATACATGGCTAAAACGGTAAGTTAATCCAGTTCAGTGTTACAGGACTGAAACGAGGAGTGAACTCGATTACGAAAGGGACTTTTTCCACTAAGATGGTCTTGGCAGCAATGCCTTGGCTACTATAGAAATCATAACATGTGATTAATGGTCTCCACAATTACATGTTTTATTCCAATTCTATTTTATCATGATTGATGTTCACTTATGATATATGCCTTACGTACTTCCAAGATTCATGTCTTTGCTCACGATTTTGGTGTTTAGATATTATGTTCATGTTTTTGAATTCAAATGTTTATGGATTGTCTTATGTTCTCTATTATTACCCTTACTGGGAATTTGAGCTCACCCCTTTTATGTTTTCTTTTCCCCAGGATATAAATAAATGTTTTAGTTAAGGGAAAAAAGGGAAAGATCTTTATGGGAGTTGTTGAAAATCATTAACCACGATCAGAAGATTATATTCCGAGTTTCCAAAGACAATAAATATTACGGTCCTTGTGTGTTTGCTTTTGTTATGTACTAAGTAATCCAAAAAAGTAATGTAATTTCCATGTACATCAAGATTTGGGTCTCTACAGTTGGTAGCAGTGGAAAGGTATAGTCATCCTTTGGAAACTAAGATGCGAGAACTTTAGTGAGATCCCTAGAGATATTTCTAAGGTATGTCTAGGGATGTCCGTAAGGTTAAGTATAAGTATAGGTTATAGTCATAGAATTATGGTAATAATATTATAATTAATCCTATGATTTTAGATATTGAAGGTACTCTCCCTTTATTACGTTGTTTTCCCTAGAATGATTTTTTCCTATCAAACTATTCTTTTTGGGTTTTAAACGATGGATGGAACATGAAGGAACCGTGTTGATTAATGTAATGGACAATGCAATTATTGTCCTCCTGAAAAAACAAATTTTATGAGAGATGGAGTGAAAAGTCTTATTTCTATACTCACACAAGCTATGAATCATTCTATACTTCCAAATGAGAAGATAAGGGAACAATATTCTATTGAGTCCTTCATGAGGAAACATCCACCTTCTTTCAGTGGGGGTTCTGATCCACTTATTGCGGAAAAATGGATCAGTACCACTGAAAAGAAATTTTTAGTTCTTCAATGTTATAAACATTATAAAGTCATCATTGTGGTATATCATTTGGAAGGTGAAGCTAATCAATGGTGGAATCTTATCAAGAATATGAGGCCAAGAGATGAAATTTAGACCATGGAATGGGACGAGATCAGGAACTTATTTTTCAATAAGTACTTCCCTCGTATTCTTCTAACAAAGATGGAGAAGGAGTTTCCTGAACTAAAGAAAATGGATGATGAATCTGTTGGTATATACGAAGCGAATTTTACAAGGCTTGAAATGTATGCATTTGGAATTATCATCCGACCAGAATGTAATGTTGATCGATTCTTCAGTGGCTTAAAACCATATCATTGAAGGGCATTATATATTAGAGACATTAGTAGCTATGAAAAAATTGTGCGTTGTGATATCAAGGTAGAAATGGAAGTTACTGTTACTTATCCATCTCATGGGTTTTACAAGAAATGAAAGATGGATTTCAAGTATAAATCTCAGAATAAGGGTGAAAAGAAGATGACTGTTTCTTTATGCTCAATGTTTTGAAAGAAGCTTGGTGGAGATTGTCTTAAAGGGACTAGAAAATGTTTTACATGTGGATAATAAGGTCATCAAGCAGCTGAGTGTCGAAGTAATGTAAAAAGGGTGGCTAATGATGTGAATAATGTAATGAATGCAGAGAATGCACCAGCAACAGTTCAATACTTCAAGTGCAAGGAAATGTGGCATTATGCTAATAAATGCCCTAATCCAAGGGTTAGTGATGATCGACATGAGAATCCACTTAAGGCAAAGGACAAAGGGATGTCACATGCGATCAATATTGGCGATGTTGAATATGAAAACAATGTGGTGGAATGATTAAGTGTTTATGTAATAGGATTCCAAAAAAATGTTTTATATAGTATCGTGGAATATTGGCATATTTATGTTTTGGTATATTGTGGTTTCCAATAATTTTATGGTATCGTTATCCATGGAATGTTATTGAGATATTTTTGGAAAGAATATGATATTCTCATAATGAGGGGATAAAGAGAAAATGAAATGTTTTACAGTATTCATGAACTCATGACTGATATAAGGAAATAGTTATATCATGGTTTGAGTATATAGAATTTTGGTGTTTTGGTATGTGGAATGAGTTATCTTTTAACAGCACTCATGTTTTCACTATGATTCAATGGGTATTCATTTTTTCAATAGAATACATAATTAAGGCCTTTGAATGTTTGGAATGTGACCAACAAGTCATATCTTATGATATATGGGGATCAACAATGGTATTAACATGCTGGTTATATGAAATCTCTGGTAATCATTTTCACTATAATATGAGAATGGACTGAAATATTTTGGATAAGCCTAAATATTGGAATGAATTATGTTGGACATAAGTTAGTATTGTATTTTTAGAAGAAAAAAAACAACCTGCAGAATGAGCGACAACCCGTCACGTCGGACAAGGCTGTGGGAATCGAACCCACAACCGAATTGCCAAAGGCCTTTATTTCCTACCACTGACCTACATGATGTCCCTAGTTAGTAGAAACTATTTTAATTTTATTATACAGGATGATAGATGAAGTATAAGTCCATATTAGAACCATATATGATTAATCTCACCATAGATGGAATTATGTATATAACTTTTGCTAACTTATGTTTGAGATAGTTGGAATGACCTATCATTCTATCACAGGATCTATTAAAACTTCGCGAAAGACAAATTCAACTTTATTTCTTAAAAAGATGAATTGGAAATTGTTCAAGGCACGAACAATGGTGAGATTATACCAAAATAAAGTATGTATTTATTCTAATTCAAATTCTTCAACTATATTGAAATGATCTTGAAAACCAAAATTGTTGTCCTAGTTCCCTTATATCCGATGAATAAGATGGTACCCTAGATCATCACAAATATATGGCTTTGTGATTGTTGGCTTTTTAATTTCCATGTTCTCTACCACTCTCTATCAGAACACGACGGTTAGATTTATCTTCCATATCCATATTTTCACCTATGTTCTCCTATGTGGAAACATAGTGATTATTTTATTTGGGTAACAGTTACGTTTCATATTTTAGTTTTTAAACCCATATTTTGGTATTCCTTTTTACTGTGTGGTTTTTTATTAAAGAAACTTTCGAGTAGTAAACCATTTATAACCCCGACGAATTTCGAGGGAGAATTTCATTTTGAGGGGGGTAGAATGTAACACCACGAGATTTTATAAAAAATATTATTTTTAATTTCATTAATTTCTTGTGTTCTACTCTACACCAAAAGGATCTTGCACAACATGCATCCCTGACATGGCTTGCATTACAGGCAATCACAACCTTCCACGATAGTGTCTATTGTCCGCAATACCGAGTTTCGCTAAACAACAATATGTTATATAAACTAGCCGTTATGAATAGTAATACCCACTTTTTTAAAAATTTTATATTTTATATTTCAAAATGGACTTCATTTTGGGATTCATAATATCGGGATTATCCTAGGGTGAATTTTTGGTATTTTTCTGAAAACATTCAATTTTTGATGAATAGTGAAATCATTGGGTTACTATTCAATAACAGACTTTTTATTTAAATAATTCATTGTTTTATTTAAATTTATTTTATGTTAAAACTGATACATAATATCTATATATGTTCAATTTATGTCATTGGAGTCATTTTATAATAATTTTAATATATATAAATTTTTTATTGAACTTTTCACCGTCTTTTACCCACCTTCTAAGAGAACTTTAAAATTCACATAAAACATAATTTTTCCGCTTCTGTGAGTGGAATTTTGAAAATCCGAGAGACACGGTTAATATCAAGGACTACAATGTGGTTCAATGAGATGAAGACAATTTTGGTGAATAGTAACTTTTTACATTTTTTTTCCCACGGTTAAAAGTAAATAGGGTAATTAAGGGTAAAAATGATATTATTATTATCCTAAAACATGTCCTAATTCTATTGGATATGTTTAATTAGACCAAAAGAAACCTTAGGATTAAAATATGACCATTTAGGCCCACTTGGATTAGATTAGGACATTTATTATTAATTTATTTTAAGAAGGGTTAAAATATTTAAAATCAATGTTTAATAACTAAATAATTTTTAATATAGGGTTATACATAAGATAAATTCGACTATAAATATTAATTAGAAAGATAAAAAGATTTCATACATAATTGTGTTTTATTTATAATTTTTAGACATTATATAATTTAATTTATTTATGACACAATGATGATGCAGTAATTATCTTATTAATGAAATATTGATATAATTGATGTTATAAATACCCAAATAAATGTAATTTGAGACTTTTTATAAATTCCACTAATTTTATAGGTTAATAGGACATGTTATTAGAAATTTAGATAACTTTTTTTGAACTAATAATTATGTTATAATTTTGGAAAAAATCAATTACCAAATAGTGTCAAAATTGACATAAATTTTTTTATAAAAAAAAATATTATATTATTAATTGTTAATTTATTCCTAAAAATATATGGTTCGACACAATGACTTAGAAAAGGTTATATATATTAATAATATACAACTTGGGGTTTTTTTGGCTTGTTATAGTATGTTTATTATCCTTATAGTGTAAGAAAAAAGGAAGACAAGAAAAATGAAAAATTAATTAACTTAAAGTAAAATTTAAATGATAAAGTTAAAATAGAAACCTAAACTTGTATAAATTATATTGTATGAGAGAATTTCGACCCATCCCCACCATACCTTATAAATAACTCAATTTGGAGCTATTAATGACCGAATAAGACTTTATAATAAAATAATAGTTTTAGTTATTCCAAAGGTGCCCCTCTCCTCCCTTATAAAAGGGAACCTCATCCCTCTCTTCCTCACACCACTTTGAGTCTTCAAGATCGGCCAACCCTAGAATATTTTTCTTCTACACTTCCCTAGAAGCATCCTAGAGGTTCTGGTATTCTTCAAGGACCAATCTTAGTGCCCTATGAGGATGTTTCAAAAAGGCGGGTCGAAAGAAGAGGTAATATCTGTTACCGATTCATTCAACATTATTTCTTCTTTTACTTATTCTTATTTAGTTGTTTCATTATGAAGTTATAAAATAAGTATCATTAATATAATAATATGTTACTATAAATATGAAACAATGCTATTTCACCATCTCCCCATCCTACGGAAAATGAAATCACCGCGCGTGCGTACGTACGGAATACAGAATCCACGCCGTGGTGTAATCTTTTTTCGACCACCACATTAATTGGATGTGTATAATGGTGTAAATAAATAACTATATATGATTATATAAAAGTAATATTGATTCTCAAATATTATACATACACTTCAATGTAATTCCACGATCAAGGGAATGATATCATCGCTCGTGCGTACGTACGGACTACCGTCTCCACGATGCGATGAGATTCATTATCCATGTTAACCATTCCTGAATGATATATAATAAGTAATCATGAAATATATGACATAATAATGATACTGGATTTATGTGTATATATATGTATGTCATCTACTTAATTTCATTCAATTCAATAAGGAAACGAAAACAACGTTCATGCATACGCACAGCCTACCGTCTCCATGAACGGTGTATTTCATTCCATTTAATCGATCTATCATATATATATATATGTATGTACTGAATAAATATTATATATAAATCATGTTTTCCATTCTGGAATTAATTAAATCAGGATATATGTAATAATATCAAGAACAACAAGTCAAAACACGTACGATAAATAAAACGATTTAACCCAAACACTACTTTAACATGGAACTTACAAAAGAACAGTTATTATAAAGTCATAAGTGAACCATATATTATATCATAACAATGAATATTATTCTGTAATATTTCAATGACATTATTTAAATCATTATACAAGAGTTTCGGAAACGTATGATGAATATTAGACCTAAGGTAAGGGATAATTTTGCAAATCTCATTTTTATCTGAGATTGCTTATACATAAGTATTTATTGGGATTATTGTTATCATCCATGTACATATTTTCTAAAAGTTTTTTTATGTATTTTTAATGTCCTTTTTACCCATTTTGACTTTTACTACATTGTATGTAATGAATCTTTCTTTTGTTTATGTTATGAGGTACTTTTTGACTTTTTTGACAAAACTACGAGGAGAATGTTTTTTTAACTTATACGGCATGAAATAGTTTTTTACGGTTTTATAAAGACTTATTTTAATGAAGCTTCCTCCAAAATATTTCATTACTATTTTCAAAAAAATATCTTTCTTTTAAAATTTCATGGCATTTTGTGAAAATAAAATGATTTTCAAGAAGAAAGGATATTATCCTCAAGAATACATTTCAAGTGTTTTATCAAAACCATTTTTCCATATAAAATGACATTATTTCATATGTGTATGTTTCATGTATAATGTCTCATTGATATATATGGTTTAACTTTTCTTATGATGAAATTTCCATTTGTTTCATATGGATTATTTGATGATGGGATGATGATTATGAAACCCATTTTATTCATTGGGTTATGATGAATGTTTTTTGTTTATTTTGTTGCACAAGTAAGAATGATTTCATTATGAAATGGGTGGGACCTATATCTCCCTCCAATGCATTGGGTAAATATTTATATCTAATGAGATAGACATGGCTGGAATGGTATGTTAATCCAGTTTACTGTTACATGACTGAAACGAGGAGTGAACTCGATTCAGAAAGGGACTTTGTCCACTAAGATGGTCTTTGCAGCAATGCCTTGGCTACTATAGAAATCATAACATGTGCTTAATGGTTTTCACAATTACATGTTTTATTCCAATGATATTTTATCATGATTTATGTTCCCTGATGATATATTACTTGCGTACTTCCAAGATTCATGTCTTTGCTCAAGATTTTGATGTTTAGATTTTTTGTTCATGTTCTTACATTCAAATGTTTAAGGATTGTTATTTGTTCCCTATGTTTACCCTTACTAGGCATTTGAGCTCATCCATTTTATGTTTTATTTTCCCCATGATACAAAAAAGGTTTGAGTTAAGAAAAAAAGGGGAAGATCTTTATGGGAGATGTTGAAGATCTTTCACCACGATTAGAAGATTATATTCCGAGTTTCCAAAGACACTAAACTATTACGGTCCATGTGTGTCTGTTTTTGTTATATATTAAGTATTCTACAAAAGTAATTTAATGTCCATGTACATCAAGCTTTCTGTCTCTACACCTTGGTCCTTTTATCCAGCCCCTGGCCTATGGGAGGCGGGCTTGGGGTAGTCACGACACAGGTCCCGAGGACGGGTCGTGACAAATTGGTATCAGAGGAGTTTGGTTCTACCGCAGAACTCAAGACTCTACTCTTTCTTCTATGTGAAGCAATAGTGTTAAGGGTATTGAGTGGGGTTATCAGTCCAAGTATTCCAGTGTTGGTGTGGCGGCCGACGTATCCGTACACTAGGACCCTGACTTATGATTTCCAATTCAATGCAAAAAAACATTGATTGCATGTGTGTTTCAAAAGATTTATTTGTGATTACTTTGTGTTATCTCACCAGGTATACTCTTTGACTGTGACACACCTGTTTCTTTTTAGGATGGCCCCATGACGACATCCAGTGACGGTTCTGAGTTTTGTGCATGCCGACATCCCACCAAGTTACGAGGCCTCGGTGCATGGCCCTTTTTCAGCGGAGGCACCGACGGTACCACTACCTGCCGAGCCACTAATTCCACCAGCCCCAGCCGCTGAGAGTGCACGTCACCTTAGTGTACTGCACGGGTTTCAGCATCATAGAATACCCAGATTCCGCGGGGAGATGGACCCTCAGTCAGCTGAGGATTGGCTGGAGGCGGTTGTGCGAGTTTTTGGGTTAGTGGGGACACCAGCTGGCCTCATGGTGATCCTCACAGCGATCCTCCTGCACGCGGCAGTAGGAAAATGGTGGTTCTTGATGCACTTGGTGCACGACGAGACATCTCCCTTCTGGAAGGACATTGAGAGCCTCTTTTTCTTGGAGTTCGTCCCAGCCACACTCCGTGCGGTGCACTTCCAGGAGCTTCTATAGCTGCGGCAGGGCAGCATGACGGTCGCCCAGTACTCGGTGAGATTTACCGATCTCTCGTGCTATTCGACAGACATGGTACGGGACCCATTCTTCTGTCCTCGGACATTCGAGCAGGGACCGAGGCATGAGATCAGGGCATCAATGATCTCTCTCAGCATTCTCACACAGGAAAAACTACTGGAGTGAGCCCTTCTCATAGAGAGATTTCTTGCTCAGCCTACACCAGCAGCGAGACCTACCGCAGGGCGGCACGTTGCAGAGTCGTCTTCATCTGGAAGTCAACGGATGACACAAGGGTTTAGGCGGGCCGGACCACCATGAATAAGACCTCAGGACACTAGCTCAGAGGTGTGGGGTAGACTGCGTCGAGCCAGCCTTCCGAGGAGCAGACAATGCAACACATACGGTGGGCAGGGCCACATAGCTCATGACTGCCCGACCTGCCATGCAGACGGGCATCCGACGGTTGAGGGGCCACCCAGGAAGAGGCAGAGGGTCGACCGTGGAGGTCCGCCGAGAGCAGGAGGACGAGGAAGGGGAGCTGGCCAAGCAGCATGTGGTGGGCGATTCATTGAGGCTTTACCACCTCCACCACTAGGAGGTCCTCCCTGACCACAAGGAGCTGGCAGGAAGAGACAGGATCAACATCAGGTAGTAGAGGCCTACGACCACGGCGCGACAGAGATGATTTGAGGTACTATCTATGTCTACTCCACCCTTACTGCAGTTCTTATAGAAATACGAGCGATTCATTCATTTATTTCCACTGCAATTATTCGGAGCTCAGAGATTCCGACAGAGGTGTTGGCTCGATCCTTACGGCTAGAGACTCCTACGGGAGTATACTCGACGATTACGCACTAGTGCCGGCAGTGTGAGCTTACTCTAGGAGGCGAGATCTTTGGATGTGATCTTCTTTGTAGCAGCATCAAGGCCTTAATATGTCATCGTGGGCATGGATTGGTTATCTACAGTCCATGCTTAGATCAACTGTATTAGGCGCAAGGTGCGGTGTGTACACACCGATGGGAGCCGGTTCACCTTCACCGGCGAGAAGTCAGCCTTAGCAGTGTAGGATAGACTCATGAAGAGGATAGGACAACTAATCACTCATCAGTTGGATAGCCTCATCCTAGAAGCAGTTGACGTGAGGAGCCCAAGTTTTCCTGTAGTGGTGGATCAGTATGCGGACGTTTTTCCTGACGACGTTCCAGGACTACCTCCTCATAGAGAGGTAGACTATTATATTAAAATGTACCCTGGGAAATCCCTGATATCCACTCCAGCATATCGGATGGCTCCTGCTAAGCATAGAGAGCTACGGGTATAGCTGGAGGACTTGTAGAGTATGGGATTCATCTGACCCAGTGTTTCACCCTAGGCGTCCCCGATATTGTTCGCCAAGAAGGCGGACGGGAGATTGTGACTGTGTGTCAACTATCATAGCCTGAACCAGGTGACCGTGAGGAATAATTATCCGCTACCAAATATTGACGACCTCTTTGATCAGCTCAAGGGATCATGGTGGTTCTCAAAGATAGACCTCATGTCATACTATCATCACCACATAGTTCGAGACGAGGACGTGAAGAAGATGGCCTTTAGATGTCGGTATGGCCACTATGAGTTCTGGGATATACCTTTTGGCATAACCAATGCTCCAGCAGTGTTCATGGGTCTCATGAACAGGATCTTTCAGCCATCCCTTGATCGATTTTTCATGGTATTCATCGACGACTTATTGATATACTCGACCACTGAGGAGGAGAACACCTACCACTTGCAGGTTGTACTAGACACACTCTGAGAGCACCAACATTGTGGAATGCTCTTGAAGTGTTAGTTCTGGTTATGTGCGGTCCACTTCTTGGGAAACATCATCTTTGAGGCGGAAGTTGCGGTGGACCCTACGAAGATTGAGGAAGTGCTATCTTGGGAGCCACCCAAGAGCGTGACAGAGGTGCGTTGTTTCTTGGGTCTAGGTGGGTACTGTCGGAGATTTGTGCCTGACTTTTCCAGAGTTGTGGAACCACTCTCCGCTTTGAAGAAAAAGGGGAAACCCTTTGTGTGGTTAGATAGATGTCAGCAGAGCTTCCAGAAGCAGAGACAGAGATTGACCAGCACACCTATCTTGAGGCTACCGGAGGAGGGAGTGGGGTACATAGTCTACTGCGATGCATTAGGGACCGGACTTGGATATGTCCTGATGCAGGAGCAGGCAATGATCGCCTATAATCACTTTAGTTGAGGCATCATGAGCAGAACAACGCTACCCATGACCTGGAGTTTGTAGTAGTGGTCTTCGCCCTGAATATGTGGCAACACTACCTAATGGGCGAGCGCTTTACAGTCTACTCTAACCACCAGAGCCTCAGGTACATCTTCTCGCAGAAGGACCTCAATCTGAGGCATCGGTGAGGGCTCTAGTTCCTCCAGGACTATGACATTGAAATAGTCTATACTACTGTAAAGGTGAACATAGTAGCTGATGCCCTCAGTTGGGGGACAGGCATTCAACTAATCGGGAGGCGATGGAGTAGCTATCTGCTTTGCAGATATCCTTCATGAATAGAGATGGAGCATCCTTTCTTCCGTCACTCATAGTCAATCCTCCACTACTACAGAGGGTTAGAGAGTCACAACATGGGGACACTGACTGTGAGACACGTCTTGCGCAGATATCCTCAGGACAGGCAGCTAATGGAATCTCTATAGGATGAGAGCACATCGTCCTTTTCAGAGGACGTACCATGGTACCAGTTGCTTTACAAGAGGAGGATCTAAGAGAGTTTCACATTTCCCCTTTAGTGGTACATTAAGGAGTGGTGTAGATGTACTAGGATCTCAGACGATAGCACCGGTGCCCGGGTATGAAGAAGGTTGTGGGAGAGTTCGTTTCTCGATGCCTCACCTGCAAACAATTGAAGGTGGAGCACTAGGTACCAGCAGGCTTGGTACAACCCATGGAGGTCCCAGAGGTGAAGTGGGATGGGATATCTATGGATTTCGTGAATGGGCTTCCACGTACTTCTAGAGGTCAAGACTCCATTAGGGGGATTGTCGACTGACTAACCAAGTCGGCTCACTTGTTGCCAATCAGAGAGAAGGGCTAATTGGAGAGCTTGAGACGCCTCTACATTCAGGAGATCGTACAGATTCATGGTGTTCCATCATCTTTTGTCTCCGATCAAGATGATCTATTTACTTCCCGCTTTGGAAGGGGTTGCAGGAGGCATTCGGGACACAACTACAGCTGAGCACCACCATTCACCCTCAGTCGAATGGTCAGATGAAGAGGACCATTCAGACTCTGATGGACATGCTCCGTGGATGTGTCCTTGACTTTGGACGCTGCTGGGAGGACCACCTACCCTTGGTGGAGTTTGAGTACAACAATAGCTACCACTCCACCACCGGGATGGTACTATACGAGGCATTGTACGACCGACCTTGTAGATCACCTCTGTGATGGACAGACCCTGGGGAGTGAGAAATTGTGGGACCAGAGATGGTCCAGGCCATGACAGAGAAGGTCCAAGTCATCCAGGAGTGGATGAGGACAGCTCAGAGCCGGAAAAAGTAGTATGCTGACACGAGGCGGAGGCCACTGGAGTTCAAAGATGGTGACCAAATTTTCTTGTGTGTCTCAACTCGACGTGGATTACGAATATTTGGCCGGGGTGACATGTTATCTATGCGCTTCACCAGACCGTTCCAGTTTCTCAGCAGAATAGGAGAGGTGGATTTTCACCAAGCTCTACCACCTCAGTTGCACCGGGTGCATGGCGTCTTCTACGTATCTCAGCTGAGGAGATATGTGCACGACCCGATGCATATCATCGACCATGGGGATCCAGATCATGATGATGGGGTGACTTTTGCGGAGGTCCCGGTGGAGATCATGGATCGACTTGAGTGGGTCCAATGTGGGTGGTCAATTCCTCTAGTTCTCATTAGATGGAAGCATGGTAACCTCCAGGAGAGCACTTGGGAGCGGGAGGCTCGGATGCGTGCTCATTATTCTCATTTGTTCCCCTAGTTTTGTGTTGTAACTTTACAAGGAAGTAATTCTCTATGATGAGAGTAATTTGATGACCCTTAATTTACAAGGAAACTTTTTTCGTAATTTTCTTTGTTATTTTACAAGAATGCAGTTTCTGACGGCACCAGATTCCAAGGCCTGGTGTGCCTGGAATAAATTTCCGAAGATTATCTCAGGTACGTTCAGTGAACGAATGAGTGGGTTTTCCTAACTTTTGAATCAGTGCTCAAAATTGAAATTAGATGGCACCAATGGAACCACAACGCCGATAATTGCTTATGAGGAATTTTACCGAAGGTGCGTTTTCTTGGGAGGAGTTTTAAAAAAAGGTTGATTAATTAATAAGTAAAATAAAATTGTAATCAATTTTATTTTATTCATGGAAGTTAAACTCTCTCATGATAAGCTATTGGTGGGGCCCACGACCACCCAACGTCACACATGTGGTTATGAAGGAGTGGCGCCCACATGATACCCCACCTTTTTACACTCCTTAACTCCCTAACTTCTCCTTTATTTTTGTTTACTCCCCTTTAATGTGATACCACTCACCTCTCCCTCTCTCCTCGTTAATCATGAAAACACACTTCATTAATTAAGTGATTTATGTGTTTGATTTTTAAAATTCTAATGGTTGTCTTGATGTAATAAAATAAGATAAGATTATTTTAATTTTGAGGGTTAGTTGTGGTGTGAGAATATTGGGGTGATAGATCTCTATTCTCTTGGGAAGAACTTCATCATCCCACGAAGAGCATTAATCCTTCCCCAAAGAACATCATCTCTTCAACGAAGAACAAATCAACGACTCTGGTATCTCCATTCCCTTTCTCCTCTGTGAAAAGGGAGGAGACACCGATGCCATAGTTCTACAACGACACACAATCAACTTCTTCTCTCCGTGATAAAAGAGAAGACGACATCTCCTCAGATGCTCTCCATCGACGTCTATGGAACCCCGCCCCGCGACGCCATATTTTTGCGGCGCTTGACAACCGAGAATTCCTTTGTGAGGTAGGGGTTATTTTTGTACATGGTTGTTTTAACTATCTTCATTGTTAGTGATTAGCCGCTTGCTATCGGACTAACAGGAGGGGGGGCCGAACCGCAAGAACACGGCCGACCCTCCTCCCCCCCCTTTGTTGATGTGTATATCGATGGTCAATGATGATGCAGGCCACAAAGGCAATTTGGACCCTTCGTAGTAATCTACGGGTCCCAGGAGGGCCTTAGGCGTAGAAGGCGGGCGAATTGGACCACCGGAGTGCGTATGGTGGTCCGCGGAAGGCGCTGTCGGTGTGCCGCCGACAAGAGCCGCCGCGGATGAAGCCGCGACGGCAACAGGATGATCGGATCCCACGGTCGTGCGGGATCCAGGGAGACACGGCGCCCAACACCGCATCCACTGGCATAAGGGGGGGGGGGGCGTTCCCCCACCTAGCTCGGCCCGCTGGCCGAGCCATCGCACCCCCAGGCTAGGCCGGGGCAGGTCACACGGACCAGGCCGGGCCTCCCGCCAGGCCGGGCCAGAACCGACCTGGGTCGGGTCGACCCAGTTCGGGCCGACCCTGGGGGTCTTGGGCCAGATCGGTCTGTGCCCTACACCCCCTAAAACCGGATAGGTTCGTTTAAATGCCCGTAACTTGGGATAGACACCTCCGATCGATGAACCTTCAGTTACGATGCGATCCTTGGATCGAGATGGTCATTTTTGTATATTACACTCAAGTTTCCAGAAAACATTCGGAATGGCGGGGTTGGTTGGAACACGAAACCAGCTAGGCCCTTCGCAGCGGAAACACTTATAACTTGAGCTCCAGGCGTCCAATTGACTTACTGTCAACTTTGTTGGATTCCTCATAGTGAGACAGACCTTTTGGATTACTCTTCTCGAGGTTTGGATATAGTTGGAGTGCGGTCAGGTTGGTTTTGACTTAAAAACCAACCGGGCCCCCGGAACAAAAAATCCAATAACTCCCAGACCAGACATCTGATTGACGCGCCATCTGTCACATTGAGTTCTTCTTGTCGAGACGGAACATTGAGATACATCAACTAAGGACTAAGTGTCAGTTGATGTATCGACCCCTTGGATCGTGGAGAGGATCCTCCCAGAATCGAGCATGTTGTGTGTGGGATCCCTAGAACTGGCTGCGACTGTGACGACGACTGCACTAAAATCCTCCGTGGGTTCGGTAGCGATGAAGACTGTAATAAAATCCTCCGTGGGTTTGACAGTGATGAAGATCATACTGAAATCCTCTATGGTTTCCACGGTGATGAATACTGCACTGAAATCCTCTGTGGGTTTGGCAACGATGAAGACCGTACTGAAATCCTCCATGGGTTCGACGACAATGAAGACTGCACTGAAATCCTCCATGGGTTCGACAACAATAAAGAACGTGCTGAAATACTCTGTGGGTTCGACGACGATGATTACTGTTCTTGTATCCTACGTGGGTCTGGTAGTGTTTGACTCTGTTCTTGCTATCCTACATGGGTCTGGCAAAGTAGCTGGTCTGTATCATATGTGGGTCTGACAGCTTAGCTAGTTTAGTATCCTACGTGGGTCCCATTTTAGATGAATCAGTGGCTACATCTGATCATCTCTATCACCATATGAATAAGTATACATGTGTTATCTGAGTCTTGAATTTCAATAAATATCTCCAATATGATTGGATTACTTTTCTATGTGGATTGTTTGTTATCCTGTGTGGATTGAGTTGTACTATCCTATGTGGATGTGATCGAACTTGGGCTCGGATGTTGGAGCCGAACTGGAATTGATGACTTAGGTATATGTATGGGAATATACCTAAGTAGTGTTGGATGTTACTTCGATAATGTATATTTCCTTTGTGGATTATCATTTTTGGATTCTGGGGGAAATTTGGGGGTCCCGGGGTCCCTACTGAGTAGCGTATAATCACCTCTGCACGGGCTATACGTGCACTACATTGTATTGGATGCAGACGATGGACAACACTGATTGTGGTTGAGTCTTGTGGAGCAATTCACTACCTGTAAGTGGACCACTGGGCGGGATGTACACAAAGTGGACGGCTGGACCCGAGGAGCTATGGAAACTATTTGTACCCTCCCTTCAGGTGGGACTTCCAGTGGACGACTCGACGTTGCTGCATTACTTTTAGTTGTTGTAATTTCTTTCCAGTCGTACCTTACTTTCAGTTTGGGTTTGTATTCTGGCCCATTTACTTTCCGCACATACTTTTGTACCCATTTTTACATAGTTTATACTTCTGCTTTCTTACTCTGTGGGGTTTGTTTACTTTATAAAGGCAATGTTATCCCTTTTTTGTTGGGATTTACGACTTGGTCCAAGTTGCCAGCCCCTGGCCTATGGGAGGAGGGCTTGGGGTAGTCACCGGTTGTGAAACTAATCCTTTCATTCTTCTAACCAACTTATCATTGTTCTAGTGGTTGTTACTGCTCCCATCCTTTTATTGGGCCTACCCTTATGTGGTCTTCTTGGATTACTTCATGTTCTTATTGCTTGAAAGCCTATGGAACAATGAACTAAGGTGGCCCAAATGCCCAGTGACTCTATTTCAAGTGGTGAATCAAAGGTCATGTGGCCCATAGGCCAAAACCAATGGTCATATAGCCTAAATTTGAAATATTTCTGGTTGTTACAATGTCACTAATGTAACTTCTACAACTCTATTTTAGTATCCCATAAATATCCCTCTTATAGGATATTATCCTTGATTTCATATATGATTATAGGGTATGAAATTAATGAATATATAAATGAGTTGATTATATATATATCATATGGAAAATACAAATTCAATTAATATGAAAAATTATTAAATTCATATAATTAATAATTAGTCAATAAATAAATGAATATTAATTTTTATTAATATTATATACCATTTTCACTAAATATATGACATATTTACTATAAATACATATTTAATATTATGTATATCACATGTTAGAAAATTATGTATATATATATATCAATATAAATATATTTCTGTTTTTAATATTTTTTTAATATATAAATTTTTATTATAAAATTAATTTTTATTAGTACCAAAAAACATGCTACTAAATGTCAATCTTATCAATGGTGGATATAAACACTAATAAATTAAATCTATATCAATGATAAAAAATCATGATATAGGAAGGAATTTTTTCATCATATTTTTATTGATGATAATATTAAAATTATTTATTTCCATCAACTAAAACTGATAAAACCACAAAATTATGAGATTTTTTAGCAAGATAAAGGATACTGGTAAATTTTTATTATTTTTCAATAATGAATTTATTAATCACTAATATGAGGTCATTTAAGTGTTTGGTCAATAGAGATACATCTTGGAGAACGAGGTCAAAAATAATATTTTTTAATATTTGACAATGGAGCTGAGTACAGTAGTAGAGAATTATAAGGGATTTACTAGAAAAAATCAATAATCTTTGATAATACTATAAACATGACACAAATACAAAACAGTGCAGTGGAGTGTACGAAAAGAACAGAGAATGAGAAATATCAAAGAAATGAGTTTCACATTGGTTACTCAATAATGTTTTCAGATAAGACATTAATTGTTTAGATTTATTCCTTAATATATGTCCTTCCACATCATTGGTGAAGGTTATATTGAAATAGTTGTGTACCTAAATAACTGTTTATGGGTATCACAATATGGTTTTCAAAATACTCAAAAAATTATATGGGAAATGTTGAAGAAAACTTCTATGTATGTTTCATTTTATTTTATGGTGATGAAAAGTTATTTCTTTTCCTTCATAAGAACAAAAAAATCAATTTCATTTAATGTTGCAATGTTCTCTTTAATGAGATGTTATTTTGGAAATATTGAAACTAATTTTTTGGTGCAGATGAGATTAAAATATCAATCAAACATATCCACGCTATACTAAATATAGGACTATATAATCTATAAAGCATGAGAAGTGCATAATATTTGGAAAATTCAAAAAATAAAAATGTACTGGAATGCTATAAACTACATAAGACTAAGGGAGAGTACTAGATGATACATTACAGAAAGAAGAAGTGAAACATGTTTAGTTAGATTCATTTACTATAAATAGATGGCTAGTTCATTGGTTCAATGGTGACCTTCATTATGTTCATCTCATGGATGGGGGAGAAAAATATATCCTAGGAAAAATTTTGAGTTTCAATTATTCAATAATTTTGGCATAAAATATGAAATAATAATTTGAATTATTATATTAAATCAAGGCTTGAGATATGATAGAATTACTACAAAGATTGAAATTTAATATGATCTAATTGTTATATTTTTTTAAATATGAAAATTATGTTAGAATGTGATAAAAGGATATGTTACTTGTTTATTGGGATTAATCCAAATTAAGGGATATAAGTCTCAACACTTTTTTCTCTGTTCTCAGTAATACAACTATTAAGATAATTCTATGTTGAGTGGCTCCAAAATTATTACATATTAAAAAATGATATATAAAAACAACATTCCTTCACAATAATTTAGAGGAGGTGATATTTTAGATACATCTAGAGGGATCCAAGAATAAACATAATGATGTCCAGATTTATAAGAGGAAATAGATCTGGTTTGGTTTGAAGAAACCTCCAATAATTTCAAAATACAAATTCAATTAAATTATAGTCAATTAGGGGTTTTTCCAAGGATATTTTGATCATTTCTATTATAAGATGGTTTTAATTATGTAATTTATGGAATTAATCTCTTTAATGTGCTTGATATACTCCTATAAGGTATAGATATGGATCATTATATAGAGTTAATGGTTGATTGTTTCAGATGATTTTGGTTCTTAGTAAAGCTAATTGTATTTTAGGGATACTAATTTGGAGGGATATGGATTTCAAAACATTAGATTTTTTTATAAAGGGAATATTCAGAATGATATTCAATGATTTTGGATGAATATATGTAAAACAATGACCACCAAACTATAGGGAAATTTCATGTTGTCCCAAGAGATATAACTAAAAATAAAATATATGGCTATGTACATGAGAATATTTTTTATACTTCATTGGTTGTAAACATGATGTGTGTGAGGATTTTTAAAAACACAGAACATTTATCTAACACTTAGAGTTATTAGTTGTTATATGTCAAATCTGGGAAGAGAACATTATGAATTTACGAAGTGGATATTATGATTTCTTAAATGAATGTACAAAATATCTACATATTTTAGAATAGTTGATCAATTATTAGGGTATATTGATATGGTATTTTGAGGAGATATGGGGTCATCGAATAATTAAATAGGGATTTTGTTCAATATTAACTAGATAGCCATATGTTGGATCTCAAAATAATTTAAAAAATAATGATATTGTGGCATTCATATAATGATTCATTTACTATAGAATTCATTGGTTTATTCAAGGAAAAATCACATTTATCTCCAATATCATTTCATCATGAATAACTTGCGGGAAAATGTGTTGAAACAATGAATGATATGTGGATTTCAAAATACGAGTGAAATATTTACCATTGTTTTAGTCCAACAAATCATAAGGAATTAATTAACATTATTGTGACCTGGGTAAACAAAAGGTGGGAAGGAGACACTAATTATTTCATTACAAGATGATTTATTCAAAAAATTTCTAAGTGTTGGTAGTTTAATTATATCTTCGAAAGAAAAATTCATTTTATATATTGTTTATAATAAGGAAGAATTAATTTCATGATTTTTTTGATAAGATAATCTAGAATGTGTGATTCATAGTTGGAGGGATAATTTGTTGGTGAAATACTTGTGGGGGTAGGAATTTTCTATAACTGGGTATTAGGTGACCATGTCTAGGTGATGGGAATGTGGAAGCACCCACCCACATAGTAATGACTCTAATGGACTTAGGATAGGAATTATTTCTTACCTTCAAATGAAATATTATATTATAAAAGATGTATATGTAAGGTTTTTCTAAAATGGGATACATTGTATACTTAATGACAATGTTTTAGGTTGTACAACATATGGGAACCTAGAAGTGAACATTGACAATTTTGGGATCCCCAATAGATAAGGAAGTGGAGCCACAAATTTCATCAGTTATACCCCAATAAAGATTTGGTTGTTTCACATGAGTATGTATTGGAAAATTATAATATACATATCCTATTATTATAATTGAAAACATTAGTGTTATCCAATGGATTAGGAATAAGTTTAAACCATCTAAAATTTTGTTGTCTTTCTTTTTGTTCTTCCATTTCATAATCTAGTTAAATATTCATAAGTTATGTTTTTGAGTTTAGGTAATTCTATGCATGCTTGGGGTGTTATTTTATTCTATATTTACACACACTATTATCTTGGGTTCATCCAATTTTTTGTTTTAGACCCAACAACACTAGAATCTCATTAAATTTTTATTTCTTTATTAAATGTGTTAATTTTGTATTTTTCCTCTATATAATATTTATTTATTTTATAATTATTATTATTTCCCCTCCAAAATGGGGTTTGTATTTAATATATTGGCCTCAATATCTTTATAGAGAAGGGTTCCATTAAACCATTATTTACCTCCTCTAATTCAAGATTAGTCTAAATCCACCACACATTCAAAAAAATTGAATTCAGTTAGATCCCTGGTTTTATAGGCCTTTCTCAAAATACGAGATAACAAAAATGATATTTCTAAATCAATTGGGGTCATAAAATGAGAATCCTTCCTCAATTTTAATTGGATCATATGATTTATGGATTATTCCTACACCTCAACCAAATAATAATATAATATATGTTCCCCAGAATACATTAAATGGATATAATTTCAGTAGATAATATCATCGAGAATTTGAAGTGCACTAGAACTATTTAATCATAATCACAATTATTATGAGCTAACCCAATCCTCAATAATTAAACATTAAAAAATTACAAAAGTCTTAAAATTTGAACATCAACATTACTATAATATCCATAGTTTCATCATCCCTCATAAACATAATTATCAGATCTCTAGTAAATCTCCATTAATAAGTTTGTTCAATATATTTTTTGGGCAATATGATTTCAATAAATGAGGATCATGAAAAGAAATGATTCAATAAGGTAAATGTGGAAATATATTTTACTAAGACATTCAATATCAAATTCCATAAAAAAACTCATTTTAATTAATATTTAGTAAAAAAATTTATATAATATAATTTATAATAAGTTAAAAAAATATATTGAAAAATCAAAAAATGAATCCAAATAATATATTAATAATAATTTTCAATTACCACCATAATTTATCACATATTTCATAAACATTGATAGTTAAACAATAAATTAAAATTTAAACTGAAAATTAGTCAAAAATGATATAAAATGATGTGAAAAATATGTCATAAATAAACAAACATCAAACACTGTCATACATAGTTCATTATATATCACCCCAAATTTATTAATCATACTCAATAAAATGATAATGAATAAAATAAAGAATGACTATCATAGATAATGTGAATTTATTTTGGAAAAGATTCCTCTCCCATAGAACCTCGTTAGTATATATAAATTATTACTCCAAAATATAAAAGAATTTAGAAAAAATATTATTTCTATTTTTTAAAAGGATAATGAAATTTTTAAATTTAGAGGTATTGAGCCATGTTCATATTGATTTTATGTTTTCTTCTAAACTTTTAAGTTTATCCCTATTTAATTAACACATATCACAATAATTAATCCACAATTAAAAAAGTAATAATTAATTGATTCAAACTAAAAATGCATGATGGATGAGTAACTTCATAAAAAAATTGCATCTCCAAATAATTACAGAAAAAATAAAAGAAATTTTATAAACATATATGAAACATGGATTAAGAGTTAAATTTCAAAACACATAAATAAAAAATCTCTACATTTGATTCCAATCAAGAATTGAGAAATTCAGCTGAAAATGTAAATTGAACATAAAATTTTTTATCAATATTGGACTTTCACGGGAGAAATATGACAATGTAACTAGATTGATTCCATAATGAAAATAAGAATAATTAAACACAATAAATTAATTATTTATCAACTTTTTAGAAAACATTTCACCCACTATGTATGAAAAATAACTCTTTGGAACAAACAATTTCTGAGAAGAATTACTTTGAATTTGGATGTGTACACTATGAAATTAAATTTAACATATATGAAGACAATTCCAACTCACTTAAACCTCTACATGATCCATAATTCAGAACAATAAGTTATAAGAGATGTTAAAATATTTATATTCAAATAGATTAGAAAATAAGATTCCCTGATAAAATACAATGGTTGCAATTAAGCTTTTGAACACAATATTAATTTTAAATTCAGGCATCATATCATCATAAAAAATATATTGTACATGTATATTCAAAGTCTACATTTTACATTATATTTATTTTTATCAAAAAAATAGAATGTACAATAATTGGGTCAACATATTAATTTCTATAGCACTAATAATAGCTCATTATAAAAAATATAAAAATCCATCATGGGTAAAATGTATCTGATTCAACAATTTTTACTATAAGAAGAGTAAAAAATTAAATATATTATACTCTCTTAATGATTGAATATTATAAACATAAAATTATCAATTAAATTTACATCACTTTTATTTAAAACTATCTTGATTACTTCTATAATGAAGCTACAATGAAAAATAGATAATAATATTGATCTCAAATAGTTAATTATTAATTAAAATTTCATCCATAATATAAATTAAAGTGTATAGGTGAATGTAATTAAATTCCAATGGGGAGGAGAATGACTTCGTTCCACCTTTAGGATCCTGAAAAACTATATGTTATCTTGAAATTTATTTCCTAAAATGTATTATTAATCGCTCGGTAAAAATTATATTTGAAACATAAATAAAAAAACTTATTATAAATTAGAGTATTAGAGTTTGTATCTTAGTAAAAAAATTGAATCTATAATGAAAATAAAATCATCCACTTAACTCCATTCATTCAATAATGGTCATCCCGTTTTCTCTCACTTGTTAGAAGAAATACACGGGTGCATTTTTGGGTTGTATATTGGAAATTTGGGTGTGATAGGAATTCTAAATGATCATAATTTGAAATGATAATGGATTGGGGTGTTTTATGGAAATATGGATATAGTGAGATATAATTTAATTTTCATTCGTGAAAGAAGTAACACTAGGATATCATTAGTCACAATATGAAATGGTATGGTCTTCACGGCTTGTTTTGGAGTTTTGTATCAAGGGAAGTATGTCACACCATGAAGGGAACCTCATAATGGTTGGCCTATATGATGTTTTAATCTAATTAAGTGTGTCACAAAATAAGAGTTGGGTTTATTCCATCACATCCATTACTTTTTTATGAGGAGGGGTACACATGATATTTTTTCATGATGTGAGAATGAATTCTAGTATAGTATGAATTTAAGGTAATTATGAAAGGGTATTTGTGAAGAAATCCAATCACAAAACTTCATTTGGGATGGGAGTTCATCACAAATACCTCATCCTAAATTCATACATTCAGATGTGTTTCATTGATGTGATCTTCCAGAAGTATTATTTATTTATGATGAATAAAGGTTCCATAGAAAAAGACATATATAAGGATGTTTAAATAACCTTTTGCATTGATCTGTTGCGAAAGTTTAAAAGCATTATTTTCAATATGTGTCTTTATCTGTCGTAAATAATATTTTTTCTCATGAAATATAAAAAATTAAAAACAAACACTTAAAATTATATTATAACATACATAATTAATTTAATATATATATATATATGTATATATAAATTTTATGATATTAAATATTAAAGAAATAAATTAATTTTCAAAATTAATATACATGAGAAAAATTAAATTAAATTAAATTATTGAAATTAAATGAAATATTATATATACAGAAAAAAAATATATATATGAATAAATAAATACCCCAAAAAATATTAAAATATGTCAATAAACTAGAAAATATTAATACTTTTACAAAAATTTAAAAAAAATTTTAAAAATACACAAATTAAATAAAAAATAAAATAAATAAATCACCTAAAATAGTGCATATTTGTCCTAGAAAATTAAAAAAATCATAAATACTTTATAAATCATCCACAATGAGGATGATCTAAAAAAGATTCAGGGGGGGATACTCAATGGACCATGGCCAGGAATCTACATTCAAACGCCACATGCAAGTCACTACATATACATCATCATCTACTCGTCTAGTGTTGTTGGTCATGCTCCTTCGTATTCTTATTTTGATTCTATAGTATCATCTCATACTGAGCTCTCAACCTCTCCTCATATGGTGTAGTGTATGGTGAAATTAATGAATAACCTCCATGATCTCCCTTCATACTCAATTATTCCATCATAGAAGTAATATAATAACTCATAAGTGTATGTTATGAACCAATTACAATAAGTCTTACTTTTTTGAAATGCTTCTAAGTCTCATGTATCCAAGGCTGACATTGAAACTCGAATCAGTAGTGGCATCTAGTTTGGTCTTAGCTTGACTCTCTTGTGAATGAGAATTCACAGCCTCATATGTTTCCTTTGAATATAATGGAAAATTAGAATAATAACAAAATTAATATTCATGACATTATTACACAAAATCACTTACCATTATAAGGTGTTGTCGTTCACCTATAACATCTCTTATACAGGGATAAGTATACATCCTCATATAATCGTCAATCTATGTTATAGACATGTCAGTTTTAACCTGTATAACATAACAATCAAGTTATAGTTAATATATATGTATATATATATTAATAAATAACATCACTTAACATATCTGTGTGTCGGGCGATTAGATACATTGTAGGTTAGGGAAATTAATTTAATTTTTTATTATAATTTATTAGAAAAAGTTATATGTCATTAAAATGGTGTCTCATATAATATGTCAAAGATCCCTGATGGGTCTTGGATGTAGGGTTTACCCTATAGACGACATAAAATTTGAATTTATAATAAGTATTACAAAATCATAACAATTATTCATATTTATTCTTTTAAAAATATTGATTTTTGGTTATTTCTCTAATTTTCAATTTATTAATTATATTTATTATATAACAATTATATTTACTATTTATTAATAATATTGAAAAATAATTTATTAATTATTATAAATATGTAACGATTATTATTAAAGTAGTTTTTTTATTAATTTATTAATATTTTTAAATTTTATATATATATTTATATTTTTCATCAAATTATTATTATGATTCTATAATTATAATAAACATTAAAAATTTATTAATTATAATGACTCAATAATTATTAAATATTATAAATTATTTAAAATAATACTATTATTTTATAATTAAATTTTCTTTCGAAATTTTAATATGTCTTATAATTGTTATATTTTTTATAAGGTTTTATAAAAAACTATCCTAAATATTTTTAACATTGTTTTTAATAAATATGACATATTTTAATTTTTTTTTCATAATACAATTTATTATCATTATTAGCATAATTATTATTTATAAATAACGTATGGTTAAAAAAATTTATTTAATTTTTTTTTCTTATCATTCTTAAAAAATTTCCATTTTATTTATCTCTTAATTTATATATATATATATATAACCCATAATTATTCAAATGTATTTCCATCAAAATATTTTTTACATGTTTTTTTAAAAATTATCATAACATATCTATATACATGGATATTAATATACAATCATATTAAATATTTATTAATAATATATATTTTTTCTTTAAAAGGGAATTCATATTTGGGGCCTTTTCAAACTCTCCACACATAGATACCTCCTACCCCACTAAGAAGCCACTCCCCTGAGGTAGCACCCCAACCGGGGAAGGAGTCATTGCCAACCGAGATGGCAGAGCATCCCGGAGGGTGATGGCCCATTAGTGATGGTCCATCAAGCGATCCGTCAGCGTTTGGGCCACACCTCATTTTTCCTGCCCTGATGAGACTAGGTGACCTGGCAAGGTGGGTGGATCCCGGGGGAGAGTATAACCCCAAAAGAGCACTCTAAGAAATCGAACCCTCAACCTCCTAAAGAACGGGGTGGATGTTCAACTATCCATCACCTCCACACCACCACTGATATGGAATGTAACATCAATTAATTAATTAGAAATTATTAAAAATTACGTAAATATTTGTATTAATTATTTTAATTCTTATTAAATTTTTATTAATTATTTTAAATATGTATATCATGATTTCATAATTAATATAAATAAATATAATATACACTGGTTTTTTTCAAACAAATTTACATATCAACTCTATATAAATATATATATATATAATAAAAGTAAATGTATTTTTTAAAATATTTATATATAAATATATATATTCTGATCTAAGAATATACTATATATCTATATCAAAACCATTACAAGATTTTTTTATCCAGATATATATACACATATATAAATACACATGTTTATATATACATATATACTTAGATACAATAAAAACACATACACATATATTTAAAGTGTATATATTCGAATATTCATAAGCTATTATTTATATATATAATAAAAGATTTTTTAATTAATATAAATATACCAAATATATATTCTATCAATTTTTAAAACCAATATACATATATAATTTATCTATATCTTTATAATTGAATTTTTTCATAGATTTAATAATTTAATAATTTATATTCATTTATTAAATCTCACATGTTAATATATACACACAGATATATATATATATATATAATCACACATGTTAATAAAATCCCTTATATTTATGTTCACGTATGTTTACAAAGGTATTTATTAAATCACACATGATCATATATTTTTTATAAAATTACCAAAATAACTAGAAATTAATTCATAAATTATAAAAAACACAAAAAATAAAAGTGTGATGTATGTTAGGCCTGATAAAAAAATAAACAAGAAAATACTGATGCACGTTAACATGGAAATATTGGACCATGGGTTTGTTAATATGCAAATCAATGGGATTCCTATGTCAGGCATCATAAATTGAAAAACAAGAAAATAGTGATCCAGATTAACATGAAAACACTGAATAAAAAATTATATCAATCATAATTATAATATCACTTATAATACATAGATAAATGATAAAACCAAGAGTTTTAAAAAATTAAAAAAAATAATTTGTATAAGGATAAAAAATAAAGAAAATGAATTGGATAATAACTCGTAACATAAAAATTCAAACTCTAATATTTTAAAAACGGTTGAAATAATGCTTGATGAAGTGGAATGGTTGTAGGGTGGTCTGGGGAGCTGTTTGGCGGCGCAGTAGTGTGGTGACGTAGTGGTTTGGTGGTGTAGTGTTGTATGTTGCAGCGATGTAGTGCTGTGATGACACAATAATATGTAGTGGGAGGCATTTCTATTTTGATAAGACAGGCGATGAAATCACATGATAGGGGAGGAAGAAGATGAAAGGAGGAAGAAGAAGATTGAGGATTGTGTATGGTAGAGACATTTTTTATGTGACATATTATTTATATATGAACGAATTCCATAGTGAATTGTCTGGACATGGAAGAATATTCAATGGGCAGCTAATTCTATCACAAATTTTCTTGAGCCATGGGGAATTTGTGATAGAACAAATAGTCTATCATAGTTAATTTTTGCATCAGTCAGTCAGATGTACTTCCAAATCAATTTTCAATGAAATGATTTTTTCTTCACAAATAGTGCATATATGCGATGGACTGAGACTTACATCACAAATATTGAAGGTTCTAGGAATATTTGTGAACATCCACTTATCCATTTCAAATAAAACATCACAAATAATCAATTATCTAGGTCTTCATACCTTGATAAGGATTAGAATAGTTTTTAGTGAATCTTTCCTTTTGGAGGTGTCCATGATGTAGAATAAATTTATTTCACTACCTTTAACTAAGGATTAATATAGAAAATAGATTGTATGAGAAAATTGATGTAGACCATACTGTGTTGATGAGGATTGCACCAGGGAGTTTTTATTAAAGATAAATTCCAAAATATCCACCACATTATGAATTTTGGGTGTGATTCATTAAAATTAGTGAATTCTAGTTACACACAATGATGATTAATATCACAATATTATCGTACATTAGTTCAAGATTATATTTTCGAAACAAGAAGAGGTTCAAACCTAGATGTTAGTCATCAAAACTTGACAAAGTCGAGTAAGAAGACTTTCATTTTAAAATATTTTATATTTCTAGAAGGAAATAAGTGAATTTAGTGGAATATGTTTACTTTATTTTGAATGAGGCTGCAGGATGAGCATCCAATATTAATTGAAATGTACTATTGATTAATGAAGAGGGTGATATGTATATTATCATAAGATAACATAGATACATTTCTCATCAAAAGGGGGATAAAGGATCATGAAATTGAGGGATATGAGAACACATAAAAGAAATTAAATTGTTATGTTAGAAAGTTGTGGTGGAAGGTTCTAGAAGGATATTTCACTAGAAAACCACGATGTTAATCAAGTGGATGATATAAAATAATATGTATACACTTATGTTGCTATAAACTAGATGTCGGTTTAGGGATATAGAGACAACATCACTTGAGGGGGTAGTGATCTATCCTTGTAATTAATGGTTGTGAGTTTTTTGTATTTTGAAGGATATATATATAGAGGGTCTGTATAATTTCCAAAATTTATAAATACCTACAATGTGATAAGTATTTTTGGTTCATCACCGAATAATTATTTCATGATCCATCAATTATCCCATATTGGGTGAACAAAGTAAATTTTCTCATGTGCCTTTACTATTTTTTATCCATGAATATCCGTTGTAAGGAAGAAGAGTTTTCCCCATAAAAACAGATCTTGATCATTGGTGATATTAATTTTATAATGTTTAGTATACCCTCATTCACCCCAAGGTATTGACCTTTATTGGGAAAAATATTTATTATCATAGAAAAATGTTATTAGTGCAGTTTTCAATATTTAGAAATATGATAATGATTGTTAACCATATTGTAATTTTGTTCTCTCATGAATCAAATTTTTTTAAAAATAGAATAGTCCGATGAAACACTATTTACTAATAGTGAGAATGGATGTTTACATGACTACCATATATGGGATCTCACTCAATAAAGAGAGTGTATTATTGTTAGAAAAAACCGAATAGATATTGATTTTAATTCTAAATAAGTCAATGAATTTGGATAAGAATTATAAATTGATATATACATGAACATGATGTGGTATAAATCTACACATGAGTTGTGGGGGGAAAATCTCAATATATATGAATGTGATTCCATGTTTCATGAAGCAAACATTATTGTACAATGGAAAATTTTAAGGGACATGATGTTTCACTCAAAGGATTTTTTTCTTGCATTATTCTATTAGGTGAACATTACCATATAGGACATTTCTGGATGTATAGAATACCTCAATTATGTTAAAATCTTAATTATTATGCTAGGACTATTTCAAAAACATTTAATTTTTAAGGCCTTGGTTCTCAATGAAATTGTCATAAGGGAGTTTCTACTAGGTTGTCTTTATAGCACTCTTGTTGCATGTGATAAGAGGAACAATGGATATGATTCATTGAAAAACGATACTTTATATGAAGTGAAAATTAATTCATGAATGAGCAGTCAATAGGGGATTATCCTAATGAAAGAGATATTGATTATGTGATGCAATTCCATTCCTCAAACCACAAATGGGTAATAGTATAGTTTAAAGTCAAGAAGACACTATATTTTTTTTGGTGTATAAAAGATCACTATCTCGCAACAAGGATTATTTACAATTTTAGATATGATAAGAATGAAAATGTAAATATAAGTAAATAATCAAAATATTTCAATGTTAACATAAATTCATAGAACAATGTCTATTAAAAGATGAATTATCCTTTATTAGAAGATTTAATTGTGTAGTAAATGGAAGTTAAATAAGTTGAGGATTACTGAGACCTTAGTGCGGAATTTTGTGTTGTTATTATAGATAAACCACAATTGGGGGGAAAATACAATTAATGTACCATAGATAATGGAAGAAAAGTCATCAGTGTTGAATTATGCAGTACACTTGAATGAATTGATGTTTAAAGAAAAAAATTAAATCCAATGGGGTAGCATGTGATTCCATACTATATGTGAAAAAGAAAAATTAAAAAATTCATGTTAAATGTTGTCATTAAAAGACTTTATTTTAAAATACCCAGAATCAAAAATATGGAAATTGTGAAAAATATCAAAATCAAATTGAAATAATTGATTATGGATGTGTTGACTAACTATATGAATGATCAAGTCAAATGGATTAAAAAACTGCATTGTGATGTGATATCTATTTGATGAAATATTATTGGTCCATAAATACCTCTCACACCTAGCATGGAAATGAAAATTTGTTGTGTGTGGGTTTCTAAATAAGATAAAGGGGAATAATGTGTGTCTACCAAAAAGATAGAAAATTTCACAAAAAATACCGGTTCAAACATAAAGGAATTTTTTTCGTAAAATTGATGATAAGAAAAAAATAGACTGGTTTGATTCCAAACAATAAGAACCCACGCTATAGAAGAATGTTGATTTTGTTAATACAAAAAATACCCAAATGTTGATAAGAAGGGTAGTGATGAAATGAAATAATACACCATGAATGAGGTTTTTTTTGATATATGGTGCATACAATACATGTATAGTGGACATATAAAAGTACTTTTATGGATCATGAGAATAAATCTTATTAGAAAAAAATCCATTGAGCACTAGGTTATTACAAACAATGGTTTATGGATTCAACTATTTGGACATGGTGATATACATTTCTCATCTAGAGTATAGTGAAGTGTAATTAAGAACGCCTAGAGAATGTGATATCAGCACCTAGAAGAAATATAAATTTGGAAACAAGATCATAATAAACATTCACTCATACAATACGAGGTTACAATTATATACCTTGAGGTCGAATAATATCACTCACCTACACATAATGAAAAAAATAATGACGGATCAAGAAATGAAAATATATAAAGGTGAATATCATGGTGACTGATTTTATTGTAATTGATTATACTAGAGTGTGGATTATTTGGATTTTATTCACCTCACATATGATGGGAATACAAAATATTATCACAAATAACCAAATATGAAAAAGAAGGTATTTCATCCTTTATAAATGATGAATTTTTTTCAATTATTTGCTATAGAAAAGATAAAATCATAGGCAATAAATTATTTAGCACTAACGTATTAGTTTTTTAAAGACATGTTCACAACTATATATGAGAAATACAATTTCCTAACTTGGGAAATTCTTTCAACTTTAACAAGTTGGATCACATCATAAAAAACGAGATAATACAATTATGATGGAATGAAATTGCATAAATGGGAATCATTGACTCATTAATGGAGAGAAAAAAGGTTATTTCTATACTTGTAATGAGATAAAATGGTGTGGCATTAATTTCATGGTGACTTGATAAAAACATAATTTTATAAATTTTGTAATTATTGAAGGATCCAATGATATCCATAATCATACACTTGATTACACTCACATGGTTGATATGTAGATTGAAAGTAGAATCATTAGAAACACAATGAACTGATGGAAAATAGGTAAATGATATATATTGAGTTGGTTCACATTGTTTTTTATTGGATAATATAAAAGAAATCCATGGATTTAGAATAATAATTTTTTTCTATTGATGATTACAGTTGGACGACATGGTTGATGGTAAAATCTAACAAATATTATTTGTGCATGTGTATTAGTTTATAACATAGAATGAAGGAGAAGTTTTATGATTTGAAAATTATATTTTTCTAGATTGATAATGATATATAATTATCCAATGATAATATGGAATCAAATATTATGAATCAAAGGATATTTAATGTATTTTTTACGATGATGAATCCTCAATTAAAATGTGTTATTATTAAGATTAATCAAATTATCAACTTCATTGCGTATAAAATTCTCATTAAAAAACTTGTAATCGAGATATATTGAATGGAAAATTTATTATTTAATTTTATATATCTAAAAAGGATTTTTATATAATAATTAATAGAATACATCCTATGTGATATGTTATGGGAAGAATCCAACAATTTATTTCTTTCTAATGTTTGGGATTAATTTTTTCATTTTAAATAAAGACATTAACAATAATTTTGAATATATTGGTGATAATGATATTTTCCTTTTTGTAATAATCCAAAATCTGTTATTAAAAGTTATACAACACAAATCCAAGGAAAGTATTTGAAATTAAATATGTAATGATTATGGATAATGTGAGTGTACACAATCATGGGAGAATTTTTTGTAGAAAAAATATGATGATATTTCATATGAAAGAGAATTTTAAGTGAGAATCCTATGAGGTTATAAATGGATGATATCAATTCTATAGAATATTCCAATGGTGTAGAAATTTATGATGTATCAAATAATATAGGGAATACAAGTAACTGGGCTAAAATTCATGAATGAAATATCATTATTGATTGCCAATATATGATGTAATCAAAATAGATAATTTTTTTTAAAAAACCTATATCTTATTACAAGTAGATCCTATGTTATTTTATGAGGATCTTAAATATTTAAATTGAGCTAGAGTGATTCATTAAGAGATTAACTAAATTGAACAGAATCATGCCTGAGAAATTTTACTATTGATAGATGATAAAAAATTTCATCACACATATGTGGGTGTTTCATAATAAATTTAATAAATATTATGTGTGAAATATAAAAAAACACAACTACTGTGCAATGGGAATTCAAAAATCATTTAAATTCATGTTGATGATAAATTTTCACTTGTATCAAAATAGGATAATATTAGGATATTCTTGGATTTGCTTGGAAAAATATGATTCATGGTGTACTCAAAAGATGTAAAAACAATATTCATTAATGGATTACATTATGAGAATCGATAAAAAGAAAAAAAATATTGATTTGTTATAAATAAATTTTAGGGACAAGTTTTTCAGATGATGGTTGAATTGTATAGGATGAAGAAAACACTATGGGATTGGTATTCATAACTTTATCAATATCAGATGAATCATAGATTCCATTGTGGAAATGTTGATCATAATCTATCCATCAATAAAGAGAGTGATCAATGGATGATGGTGGTATTTTATGTGGAAAAAATATTTTTAGTGTATTTTTTTAATGAAAAATGAAATCAATTTATAGATTACCTGATATGTGTGTTTAAAATGTAGATGATTTGATTGTAAACATTTTTCACTGGTTTACATATGGCATAAACCAGTAATGAAATATTTATTTATGAATAAAAATATTGATAATAAATTCTCATAGGTTTTCAATGTGTAATTAAAGACTGCTTGCAATACTATTGGCCACTTGGATGAAATTTTAAATATATGATCATGAAAATAAGGTTAATGAACTGAAATATAAGAAAATAATTATAAGAATAATGTATATAACATCATCCTGACCCAATTTTTTTTTTCATATCATAAAATCACGCAGTACAAAAGTTTTACAATGGAAATCTGTATGTTTCTATTTACAAGGATTATATTTTTTATTAATTTCATGGTGTGTTTTTGAAAATTTCATCACAACGAATCATAATAGGTATTTTTGTGATATATGAATATGGATTTGGATGGTTTTGTGGATGATCATAAGTCAATATCTAAAGTTAATTAATTATCTTGGAGGTTTTTTTTTCTTAGTTGATTAAAATTTAGCAATGTATTTATCTATTAAAAATGGTAGATAAATATATTACCAATACGAAAGGTTACACTAATTTTACATGGAAAAAACATCATCTTAAGGATGCTTGAGTTTATGTGAGATCTACCATGTAAATTATTTGTGATAAATAGAGATCTATTTATTTTATAAATTTTATTCATAATTCAAGGAAAAATAACTTTGAGATAAAGAAATTTTTCATTAAGAATTATATTGTACATGGTCTAGTGATGTAGGAGTATGTGTAAATAATAAATTAGATTCTAGATATAATGACTAATGAACTACCCAAGGATGTTTTTGAGAGGAATTGGTGAGATATTTGGGTCTAATTATTCCTATACACTAAATGGTTTTGAGAAAGGATTACACTCCACACAGAATGTTTTATTTATTGAATTTAATACTGTCTCTATGACAAAATATTTCATGATTTCTAACCATCAAATGTGTGCTTTTAGATAATTTCACTTTTAAGTCATTTATATGAAGGGAGAGGTTTACATGAGTTTGAATTATTTGTCCATGATTGTTATTGAATATGAATGAGATTGTTCTTTCATATAGATAAATGGGAGAGATCCTATGTTGATGTTTTAAAGAAGGGGGAGTGTGCGTAAAAATTTTCTTCATGGGGAGATGTAAATTGGAAGATATATAGATTTATTGAAGACCAATGAATTGTTTTCATGAAGAGCATTTCATATAACCCTTGACACTTATTATATTATTGGATCATGTGGTATTAAAGTTAGTTATTATTGACTTATTGATACACTATCAAAAGGAAAAAATGTATATATTGTGGATATGATCATTTTTTGGTTTTTCTATTGATAACATGTTTAATTCGTTTTATATGAGTTTTAAAAAAACTAAATGGGGAATATTGATAGAAAATAACCCTTATATGAATCTATGGATTTCATTTTTATCAATTTTTTTATGATTATACATAAAAAGGATTTTAAATATCACTGGGAATGGTTATATGGGTTTTGAAGGCTGATGAATGGATGAATATATAGAATATATTTATTTAGTATTGATGTTTTTTCATGATAATAATGTTACATAGTGAAAATGTGATGTCAGTATGATATTCTATGAATTTTTCTATCACAAGGATTATGTAAATAAATGAATAGAAAAATATGATGGTTAGACAATGGGGTGTTTGAAGCTCATCTTGTGGTTAAAACAATGTAATATGGGATGATTCTATGAAATCATATACCACATGAGGAGGATGATTATAATTTATATTTATTCACACTAGGGGAGTAAATTTTACTTCGTAGACAAGATTTGAAAGGTGTTTAGTGGAACTAACCTTTTAGAGGAATCCATTCTATAGAAGTGGTTTGTACATGGTTATCTAGAAGAGGATTATGGTATATGGTATATTTTATGATACAACTTATGTAGACCATGTCATTGCGAGCATGAGCATTCTATACAGTTTTTTACCTTAAAATATTTAGTTTTTCTCTATGATGTGATTTTTAGGTGTGATATGGGATTTTTGGAGACTGACGATTACACATTATGAAGGTTTATTTCATGTTTTGAAGATGTTGTAGATTAATCATGTATTTTTCTAAGAATATTACTCTCATGACTTAAATGTGGTATTATGTTTCAAATATTATATCTAATATGAAGTAAATCAAGTAATTTAGTAGAATATAGTGAGTGTGATTAAATTGAGGTTTCTAGATGAATTTTATTCATATTAGTTGGAGTATAATGAAGTATGATGAGTTTTGTAATTTTGAGATTCTATCATGATAAAAAAATTACTTTTCACTTAAAATTTTGAAGAGGAAAAAGGATCATAAAATGACGATATAGAAAAAATTAAAGAATGAATTGGAGAATTATGAAGGAGTGTTATATAAGTTGGTTCCAGGAGGCTATAAATACGGAAAATCTGGAAGTTTCATGGGCGGATGTAAGTGAAGGTGATGGGTACACCACAAAAAATGTAAAACACCCATTAATGCATAGATATAGGTCCCACAATACTTCAAGAGGCTTTTAGTTTTCTAAATAGTTGATGTAATTGAGTTCATGGTTTTTTAAAATATGAAAACCTGGTGGGTTAGTGTGACTGATCAAAATTTTAATGAATTGAAGTGTTCTTAGTGATTTTGGTGAAACATTTAATAATTATTTTATTATAAATTTATTATAATAGACTGGGGAAACTAGGAAAAATATCCTCTTTCAATATTATTTAAATTATTACATCATATCACGTTTTAGGGAGAGGAGTTTTCTAACTAATAAAGTAACAATATCATTAGTGATGGTCATTTATGTATGGTAAACATACCAAGATTGACCCCTTCATTTTAGGGATTTACCACTATTGGGAAAAAGGAAATTTAAAAAAGAGCTAAAAAGTTGTAATATTGATGATAGTATGGAACAATTAATGAATTTTTATTAGGGTTTTGAATACAAAATGTGCAACTTTCACTATTACAAGTGGTGGAATTTATTCTCAATCCAATTTAATGGGTTGATTCACATGAAATTAAGGGGTACAAAATTTTTTTTAGTAATAAAAAAATGAAAAGAAATATTTCTTTAAATAATAAAAATTATGAGTTTCATCAATTATTGAGATATTTGTATATTACCTAGGTGGAATTAAACTAATGAATTCTTAGCATAATCACTATGAAGATGTGATTTATTATTATCATTTCCATAAAAATTATATTTTAAAACATCACCACATTTTCTAAAAAAATCTCCTAACTCCAAAAACAAGAATAATATTCATAGAATACCCTATAACTAAAATTCATATCCTATTTCATCATCTATTTTATTGAATTACTAATCAAAAACAACAATCAAATTTTTTAAAATATTAAGAAAAATGCTCAAAATTATATGGATCATTATTATATAATATTGTCACATTAATGGAATCAATCCACATAATAATATTGTAGAATATATTTTAAATTTTTTAATATTTCTATAAAACATCCTCAAAACTCCTTTAGAATCAGGATTAGTATAATGTTAACACATAAATACATCAATTTCAAGCCATATTATTTATTTTTTGGAGTCATCCCTAGAGTCAAATAAATGTAATCACAAAAAAAACATATTATAAATAATATATCACAATATAATTCCCCATTGGTGAGTAATTTTAAATGGTAATAATATTCTGACAGTAAAAAATGTTCTACTTCTCAATATCCACAAAAACATTTTCACACTCAAAATACACCATAACCTAAAAAATTTAATATTCTAATCATTTAACTGGTTATGTAGTATTCATTAATTGAATTCTACAATATTTAATCAAAAGAATCGAATTTCACATCAAAAATAACATCAATGTATAAGTATATATAATATTTATATCTATAAATTAACACTTAAGTGTTTAATTCATAATATTTCATGAAAACTATATCACCTTAATTTAATTTCTATGATTAAAAACATATTTTCCCATAGAAACATCAACCACTGCACCTAAAATAGAATAAAAAGTTTTACCATTAATGATATGGTCCTCATTATAGATCACTAAATCCAAAATGATTAAATATATGGGTATTTAATTGTCATAAAAATTCCCAAGAAATCCATTTCTATAACACCCCAATATTTCATAGTACGTTATTTTCATTAAAGTAATTCAATAGCTAGCACTACACGCAACACTGAGTTTGAGCGCACCATAATTTATCAAACTACTCATTCAAAAATAATTTATGAATATTATTAACTGAATATTGCTTTTTATATACTCCATATAATTTCAGGATACGTATTATGTTTTCCTTATATAATATAAGAAATAATTCTCTTTTTCAGATAAAAGAAGTTTTTTTAAAAAAAATACAAATTTAACACTTTTTAATGGGAACACCTTTTCAAATCCAATATTTGAAAGATTAATATATTCATTATAATGTTATTAATTTATACTATAGAATCGAGACATAATAATTTATTTTTGATAAATTTTTGGTACTTTTTTAATAACTTTCATATTTTGATGAATATTGATAAATACTAAATATTAATTGAAAATAACTTTTGTAGTTGACATATTTTATAGGATTAGATTATGAATTTAAATGGGATGTAATTATGATTATATTATAATTTTATCATTTAATACAATTTAGGTCATTATAAGTAATTTCACATTCAAATTCGACATAAATACATGTCAATCGGTTTAAGGTTTTTCCTTCTTAAAAACATGCTTTTTGGTTTTAACAAAGTGTATTAATTTTAAGTTAATTAATATTACTTCTATTTTTGTAATTTGTTAAAATAGAATTCATTTTTCAATTTCAAATATCTAAATTAGCTTACGGTAAATATTTTGTAATTTTCTGAAAACATTCAATTTTTGATGAATTGAGAAAAAAAACTACATTATTGTTTAAAATGGACATTTTATTTAAATAATTAGATATTTTATTTTAATTTAATTTAGGTCAAAATTGATAAATAATACCAATATAGGTTCAATTTAATTTATTGGTGTCGTTTTATAATAATCTTTGATATATAAAATTTTATTGAACTTTTTACCAACTTTTACCCACCTTATAAAGGAATTTAAAAATATTCATAAAACATAATTATACTACTTTTGTGAGTTGAATTTCAAAAATCCGAGAGATGTGGTTGAAATGACTAAGTAAAATATAGTTCAATATGGGAAAAATAATTTATGGTGAATAGTAACTTATGACTATTATTTACCATAGTTAAAAGTAAATTGGGTAATTATGGGTAAAAATGATATTATAATTACCCTAACAAATATCCTAATTCTATTTGAAAAATATAATTCAACAAAAAAAATATAGGAATAAAATATTATATACTTTTTTCCACTTGAATTAGATTAAGATATTTATTTTTATTTTATGTTAAAAATAGTTAAAAGAGTTAAATTCAATGTTTAATAACTAAATAATTTTTAATATTAGGTTATAGAAAATATAAATTTGGATATAAATATTCATTATAAATATAAAAATATTTTCTACATAATGGTTTTTTATTTATATTTTTTAGGTATAAAAAAATTTAATTTATTTATGAAAAAATGGTTATGCGATAATTAACTTATTAATCAAATATTAAAATTATTTATATTATAAATATCCAAATAAATGTAAATTGAGTATTATGATGAATTACTCTAATATTATTGGTTAATATTACATCTTATGGTTGGTTAAGTAAATTTTATTTGAATTGATAATGTTTTTATGGCTTTCAAAAAAAATCAAATACTAAATAGTGTCAAACTTTATATAATTGGGTTTATAAAAAAAATACGATATTATTAATTTATATAATATTTATAAAAATATAAGGATCATTCAAATAACTTATATATTGTTATATATGTTAATAATTAACCACATTGGTTTCTCTTGGATTGTTATAATATGTTTACAAACCATATAATATAAAATTTAAATGAGACATGGTAAATGACAAACTATTTTACTAAGTGTCAAATCTAAATGATAAGTTTAATATTATGACATGAACCTTTATAAAAGAAAATAGTTGAGAGTTTTCTGAACCATACACACCTTATCGTCTACATAATTTATTATGGAGTAATTAGAAACCGAAATGATTTTATTATAAAATAACATTCCCAGATTTTCATAAAGTGACCCTCACCTCTTTTATGTAAGGGCACATCCCCTTCTCTTAATTTCACCGCTAAATTTTTTTTTGGATAGGACAAAACCTTCCAAAATATCCTCCCAACTTTCATCCATTCCTCCTAGAGGCCTTCCTAGGGTCATAAAGCCAACCTACAGAGCCCTTTGTATCAAATGAAAAAGAAGAACCCGAAGAAGAGGTAAATATTTCATCACCTCTGTCATGTTCTTTTCTTTTTCGACTTCCTCATCCTTTTTTATTTCCATTATAAAATAATAACTCTAGTATCTTCTATATACTGTGATTTTATTATAAATATTGTACAACCATATTAATTATTCAATCTATTTTATAAATGAAAAAGTCAGCATACGTGCGTACGTACAAATTACCATCTCCACGTTGTTGTGTAGTTAGTTATTCAAACACTTCATTATTTCGATGGGTGTAATAATAAGTATAAAATATTTAAATAATAAATATAACATGTTAATTATTATATATATATGATATAACATCCAATTACATACGATTTCTCCATCAATATAATGGTATTGTTGCTTGTGCGTACATATTGATTACCGTCTCCACGAATGCGAGGAGAATCAATCCCCATCGTAATCATTCATGAATAATATTCATTTGATGATTAAAAATAAGGTTTAATAAATTAATATAATTCTGAATTTGAATCACATATATCAGATTCATAACAAACACATCTTTCATAACAAAACATATAAAGGAAAATGAATCAATTAACACCCAAATCAACGAAAATACTAAAATATTATTACCAAATTAATATTAAAATATCCTATATGATAACATATTTATATATATATATTTCTCATAATTTAATATAAATGTTATAACAATTACATAAGAGGTTAACATACTATCAGCTAAGGAAAAGAAAAAGGTAAGTGGGTTTCAATCTCACGTTTATTCCCGTGATATTCGTTCAATATTTTCCACTACTACCTTTTGTGAGGTGAATGTACTTCCCATGATTATTTTTTATGAATAATATTCCCCAATTTATGGGTATTTACATCATAATTTGATGATATTTCTATCATGTGTGTATGTTTCGTATGTTTCCAAATTGGTAAGGTAATTTCATTTTCCAATTTCCACACATTCGGTTTTATGCAAGATTCATTGATTACAGTACTCCATGATTATGTGTGAAATCAATATTTATTTACTTATTTAGTAATCTCCAATCCCCTTTGTTTGGATAGAAATTTGATACACATAATCACACAATTGATAAATTCTCAATTCATCTTTATAAAATTGATAAAAGTAATTTTAACTCAATTTCTATTCATCGAGTTAAACTTCCAAGTCATTGGTATTGTTTTTACTTGAATATGTGTGAATGTCATATTATTGATTTACACTAAATATACAATCATATTGAGTGTATTTATATTTCTCACTGATAATTTTTCATTGGTTTATCCTTAACCTAAGGATACAGTCTTTATAAAGGAATTCATCTCAACATATATTCCATTGAGACTTCTTCATAGTTACATGCCAATTCAATTTTATTTGGTGTGCATACTGTACTTTGACATAGTATATAATGAATCCCATTGTTCTCATGATATTAAAACATTTTTATTACCATAATTATTTTTATTCAACCGTCTCTCATTTTGTTAGAAACTCCAACTAAAATATCATTTTAAATGCTTTAAAAATTTATTCTTCTAACTCTTTTTGATTAATGTCATAATTTTAAAAATGGATTTAAGGTTTAATTTATAAATATAGAAATTTATTTTTAAAATTTAATATTCCTTTTAAATGTTTAAAAGTTTTATGGGGAACTTTGATTCCAAAATCTATTTTAAATAACATCTTCATAAATTGTGAGTCTTTTAATTTTTTTCATGAAAAATGGATATTTATATCAATGATTTGTAATAATAATTTTCAACTATGTCAATATAATTTAGGGAGTATTATTCTTGATCAAAGTTTATTTATTAATATAAAAATATTACATACAGTATTGAAGGTTTTGTGATATTATTTACTGTGGATGTGTTAATTTTATACCATTCATGGATTATGGATAAATTATTGAAATTTCATTTGCTTGTTTTAATATGAATGTTTATGTTATGTTTAAAAATTTAATATGGGGAATGCATTGGACTTAGTATGTGATAGGTAGACCCCATTATATATCATTGATGGATTGGAAGATCTCATGAGAAAAACTAGTGTTGAGGCACATGGAATTTAAAAAATCTTATTTGTCATCTTGGCAGAAGTCCTTGAATATATAGTTATAAGGCCTGGCATTACACATTCCATAATTATGAATGTAGCTATTTATATTGCATGTGATTATTTGAATATTAAAATATCAATGTGAGGAAGTAAATGGAATTATTTTATTTTATCTTTACAATATTATGATGATGTTTATGTTTAAAAGGTTTTTAATTTAGTCTTATACACTGCCTTACATGTTTATTATTATTTATTGATGTTTCTACTATAATTTTATCCTTATTGATCATATATGATCACCCATCTATATGGTTAATATTCCCCAGGATGTGAAGAAGTAATTTATGGTTAACCTTTGGGGATAGCCTAATAATATAAGTGTGTGTAAAAAGGGGAAAATTTTTTGTTGATGTTTTTATTTATTGATGTAATGTTAATCTTATGAGTGTATCTGGTACTTAAAAGAATACTAAACTGATCAGTCTTTCAGGACACGATTCCTAGTATCATTCCAATGTTACGTAATAATGCACCGACTCTAGGTAACTCGGATAGGGGAATTACAGTTGGTATCATACAAAGTTTAGTACAAACCATAGAAGCTAGATTTATAAAAATATGATTAGAAACACTACCCTAAGATAGACATTGAGTAATAGAATATAATAACATCCAAATTTTTTTAATGTAATGATTATGTGTGTTTTCCAAACAATACACCATGGTCTTGATATGAGCAGGTAGAGGTAGCTCTGGCACAGATGTACCTAAGAGTGAAAACTCTGACAATTAGTATTGGGCTTGACCCTGGGTGTCATGGTAAAAACAACAGGCCTTCCTTCAGTATTGCTTATAAAACTCTTGGGGGATATTCTTACGATAATTTACATTTTAATTACAAACCGATTTTAATGACTTTAGTATGATTTGAGAATAAAAAATGTTGGTTATTATAAATGTGTTTTAGATTGAAAATAATGACTTATGATATTAACTAAATTATTTTATGACTCGCACTATGATTTCTTGTGTTATTCAATGACTAGATTCCAAGGATGTCATAGTAACATTGAACATGATCTACAAGGTGGGAATGGTGGTGGAAATGTGAAATTAAATGGAATTTTGATAGGATTAAAAGATATTGTGTTCATGCAGAATTAGTTTTCCAAAAATACGATCAACAACATATATATTAATCAACTTATGGACTCAACAAAGAAGAGAAAGGCAGTGAATGATAAGATATCCAAAAGTGGAGACCATTGAGAAAATAAAGCTTAATTTCTATCATTCATGAAATGTGGAGGGAGACACCTAGGGAAGTGTCTCAATGGAAACAAGAAATGATTTATGTGTGAAAAATAAAGACATAAATTAATTAATTTCCATTAGAAAATGAAGAGTAATATGGAAGAAACTAAAAATGATCCCCAGAATCCATTTACAGACATTTACCATAAATATAAGGGACCCCGTCATTAACTGAGTGAATTCCCAATAATATTGGATAACCTCTTGTTCATAGAACAACCTATGTAGAAAGAAATGGATTGTGAAATGATTAAAAGTGTTAGTTCTCTTTTTTAATGGGATTACTTTGGAAGACTTTTCTATTATATGTGTAAACATGCAGTTTTTTTATTTGAAAGTGATATTTTTAGAATAATTATCTTTTCTGCTATTGATATAGTTATAAATAACCATTTGGGTTTATATGATCCTTGAATTTCAGGTAATTTCAAGATATTAAATTTTAAGATGAAAATGTTAGGTTTTAGATAACATTTGTGGTGTAATTATGTTATTGTTATTTTATCTAATTTAACTCATTTTTTGAATGTTATAAAATATTCTATTTGAAAAAGGAAAACACACAGACCATGTGACAAACCGTCTCATAGGACTAAGCTACGAGAATCGAGTCCCCAACTAGACTGTGATTGGGATTTATCACATACCACTGGACTATGTGAAGTCCCAGATTAGTGTGACTAAGTATTTTTGTTTAATGTCTTTATTAATCAATAATATGTTGATTAGTGATCTTCTATCTTATCAAATAGATATCCTTAGTTTATGAAAATGATTTGGTGATTCTGTGACAAATGATATTTTGGATGACGTTCACTCTATTGGGAACACGATATGGCTATTGAAAATTTATATATATGGGATTTCATTTGTGGAGTAATGTTGTATTTTTATACATGTTTTAATTGTGGAGTTATAGAGATTCTGGCGATTTATGGAAATGATTAACTTATCATATAGAACTTCTTATTAGTTGAATTATTATTAAGAATGTGACTTGAAGAGTGGTCGATGTTATTTGGATATACAATTTAACGTGGAAATCAACCTAATAAAATTCTTCAATGTTTTGGGTTTCAATATTAGTTTGGATTATGTTGAATAATTTTAAGGACAATTTTTTATTGAATGGAATTTATTAAACATTGGCTATTGTTGGTTTAATTTTAGAAAATAAGATTAATATTTATTTCTCTAAAGGATTATCCTTTTTTGGTGTCATATGATCTTGAACTAACTATTTCTACATTGGTTAATCTTTAAAGGAAAGGTATATATATAGTTTATCCTTTATGGATCATTTAAATCTCTATAAGTTTATTCTAGATATTCAGGTGTGACCAAGTCATCTTGAATACTCCTCGTTTGAAAAAAGATGAGTTAGTGGATGAAATTTATTAAAGAATGAAACAGTGCATAAAAATTAAGTATATATCTTTAGGTTCTTTGTCAATCTCATAAATAAATTCATCAACTTTATGAAATGGAACATTAAAAAAACATTTTCCGTTTACGTTTCCTAATGGCAAACTAATGACTGTTTACCCCATCACATGTTTGTGGTTTTCTAGTTGTTATCATTCTCCTGATCATGTTTCCTATCACTCTACATCGTAAATTGACACTTGGTTTATCATCGATATGCTTGTTATCCTACATGGACTCCTAGTATGGGTTATCTTGAGTGACCATCGTAGTTCTCTTTCTACCTTTTAAGGTTACAGTTTTATTGACTCTTTTTCTGATGTTAGGCTTTCAATGTAGTTCCCACGCCCAATTTTAAAATTGTGATTATGATATTTCCAAAAGGGAGATTAATGTAACACCCAAATATTGCATAGTATGTTATTTTCATTAATGTAATTAAATAGCATACGCTACACGCAACACTGAGCTAGAGCACACAACGACATACCAAACTAGCAGCTCAAAAAGCAGTTATGAATAGTAATAACTGACTTTTAAATTTTATTTACTCCATATAATTTTAGAATCCATATAATGGTTTTTGAATACATAATATAAGAAAAAATTCATTTTTCAGATAAATGAAGTATTTTAAAAAAAATTCAATTTTACCACATTTTAATCGCAAACACATTTAAAAAAAATATTTTACACTTTAATATATTTAATTTATTGAAATGAAAATCTTGTTTGGAATTTGGAAATAAAAATTTATTTGGTGTAATGTTTTGGTAGTTTTCTGATAACATTCATATTTTGATTAACATTGAAAAATACTAGATTTTAATTGAAACAGCGTTATTAATAGAAATAATTTATAGGGATAAATTATGAATTTATTGGTTTGGAAGTATAATTATATTATATGTTTATTGTTTAATAAAATTTTAGTCATTATATGTAATTTCACATTTAAATTTGAAATAAACACATGTCAATGTTTTGATTGTTTTTACTTTTTAAAACCCCACTTTTCGGTTTTGACAATGGTAATTAATTTAAAATTAATTATTGAATATTCCATGTTATTTATTTGGTAAAATAGTATTCATTTTTTATTTTGGAATAACTAAATTATATTAGGGTATATGTTTGATATTTTTCTGAAAACAGTCAGTTTTTTATGAATAGAGAAAAACACTATGTTATTGTTTAAAACAAATTTTTTATTTAAATAACTAATTATTTTATTTTATTTTATTTTAGGTCAAAATATATACATAATACATATATATGTTAAATTTAATTCATTAATGTCATTTTATAATATTTGTATATATAAATAATTATATTGAACTTTTTACCGTCTTTTACCCAGCTTCTAAGAGCATTTGAAAATTTAAATTAAATATAATTTTATAGCTTCTGTTAGTTGAATTTCAAAAATCTGAGAAAACCATTGACATCAGTAACTAAAATTAGGTTCAATAAGATGAAAATAGTTTTTGGTGAATAGTAAGTTTTTACTTTTATTTAACACGGTTAAAACTAAATATGGTAATTAAGTATAAAAATGATATTATATTTACCCTAAAACATGTATTAATTCTATTGGATAATTTTAATTCGACCAAAAACAAAATTAGGAATAAAATATATTCCTATTTGGTCCACATGGAATAGATTAAGAAATTTATTATGATTTTCTTTAAAAATAGTAAAAAGAGTTAAATTCAATGTTTAATAGATAAACCATTTTTAATATTGAGTTTCCCACAATATAAATTTGGCTATAAAAATTAATAAGAAAGCCAAAAATATTTAAAACATCGTGGTATTATAATTATAATTTTTAGACATTATATAATTTAATTGAATAATGACATAATGATGATGCAGTAATTACCTTATTAATGAAATATTAAAATAATTGATATTATAAATATCAAAATATAGGTAAATTGAGACTTATGATGAATTAAATTAATTTTAAAGGTTTATATGAAGTTTTAGGGTTGTTTAAATAAATTTCATTCTAAGTGATAATGTTTTTATGGCTTTCAAAAAAATCACATACTAAATATTGTCAAAATTGACATAATTGAGTTTTTAAAACAAATACTATATTTTTAAATGATATAATATTTATAGAAATCTATGTTTTGGCCAAAGGACATATAAAAGGTTATATATGTTTATAATTAACCACATGGGGTTCTCTTGCCTTGTTATTTTATATTTATTAACAATATAATATAAAATTACAAAAAGACATGGTAAATGTCAAACTATTTAACTAAGAGTTAAATCTAAAAGATAAGGTTAAACTGATTACTAAATCCTACCTAAAACCTATTGGGTGAGAGTTTTTAGACCCATCCCCAAATAAAATTTGAAAAAATTTATTTTGGAACCACTAGAAACCGAAAATTATTATATTATAAAATAATATTTCATTCTTTTTGTAAAGTGATCCTCAACTCTCTTATAAAAAGGAATTCCCCATTCTCTTAATTTCAAACCACCAATGCCGTTTAGCTAGGCCAAAGCCTGCACAAATATCCTACCATCATTCTTCCCTCCATCCTAAAGGTCTTCCTTTGGTCATAAATCTAAACTAAGGAGCCCTTTCGATCAAATCAAATAGAAGAACCCAAATAAGAGTAAAATATTTCATCACCTCTTTCATGTTCTTTTCTTTTTCCACTTCAACATTCTTTGTTTCATCCATTATAAAATTATAACCCTTTCATATTCTATATACGTTAATGTTTTTATAAAAATGGTACAACTATATTCATTATTCTATCCATCCTATAAATGAAAAAGTCACTATACGTGCGTAAGTTTGGATTACCATCTCCATGTCGTGGTGTAGTTTTAACAACAAACATCACTGAACCAATGACTCAAATTAGTTTCATATTAATCCTACATATCAAATATAAAATGATTATTTCTTAAATCAACTCATCTTACCCATTTTCCTCATTTCATGATGGTCTCTACTTGACTCTCAACAATTAATTCTTTTAAAAAATATTTTCTTCAATTTATTACATGTTTTGTTATATTATTTTTTCACATTATTAAATTCTTTCCATTTTTAAATATTTTCCCACATCATACAGGAACATATTATCTAAAACATTGTCTCATGATCCTCACATAACTGGTCTAACATTAATCTAGGGTTACCTCCCCTTGATCAAAATCAATTGAACACCACCACAAATATATGAATCTTAATGTATGAAAAATATTCAGTTCAATAAATATAAACCAATATCATATCTACAGTCAGTCTTCCATCATAATCTGTATTCATTAAATAATAATTTTCCTACAATGGTCAATAAACCATAATATCATTATCGTATTCCTATGGATGTGATAAAGGGATATTAAAATGAAATATCCCTAAGACATTAAATGAATTTTATCATATCTATTTAATGTGTGATCTATCCCAATTTTCATTAATAAATAATGTAAAAAAACAACAACCAAAAAAAATGTGTCCATAAACTATGTTCAAATATTAATTGTTTCTTCATCCCATGACATCTACAGTATCAAATAACAAGTGATTATTTATGGATTGATCCTTTCTGTAACTCGTTTAACCTCTCTAACACATAGAAATCAGTTATGATATGTAAAATACTTCATTAAAAAACAACATCATCCTCATTACCTTTATTCAATGAACATGTTATATGCTTCCACATGAATGAAAAAGTCATTCACCATAGATTAAAATCAATAGATCCATTTTATAATTAGTATATCCTCTTATTTTTACTTCTCAATTATCATAACTAAATTATAAGTTTTCTAAAACTCAATGTTGATTGGGAATGATCAGTGTTTTACTTTAGATATAATATTATGTTTATTCCATAAGGTTTGATTTCCATTATCTAATAATATATTGGAGATCAACATTTCCCTTAAACTCATTTCTTACCATTACGTATAAATAAATTTTTCTGATTTATTATTAAAAAATTATCAATGTCATTCTTATGTAGTATAAAAGTTATTTTTATATATAATGTTGTTTCATATTATCAATCGTCTAAGTTATTGCGACACATTGAAAACATAATATCATGTGTTCCCTTCTATTATCATGTTTCTCTTATTTAACATTGATTCACCCAATGTTATTCTTATGCATCCCTTATAAAACATCTTCCTATTAATGGATAAGTGAATTCATCAATTTTCTAGATTATTTTTTCACAAGAACACACTTAATCATACATAAGATATAAATTTTTGGTATATCCAAATCAAACTACATATTTTCACACGTATAAACACCCACATATAAATTTAATTAAACCCATTATAAAATTAAACAATTAATTAATCATGGATATTTTTTTTTCTTATGTATAATGTAATGTAATTTCAACAATAAAATTTATTTCAATTTATTATCAGCAAAAGTATTCATAGAATGTTGTTTAAAATTAATTTTTAAAAATATTGAATAAATAATCAATTAAACAACAAAAAATAATGTATTCAGTCAAAATTCAAATGATAACCACTCTTTCTCAATGACTGTATGAACATAAAGAATTTAATAATAAATGTTCAATTAAACATAACATTCATCTTAAAATTATATATATTGATGTGTCATACATGTGGAAAATAGGACCACATCACATATATCTAGGGTCACTGAGGTTTGGACCATGTTTGGAATTGTAATAATGTTATAGAAATGAAATATTCATGATTTTTTCAATAAGTACCTAGAAACATATTTTTTGACCATAGTCCTATATATATTCCTATCTATCATGTCCGTTGTTATAGGCCCCTATGAAAAATATAATATTTTAAATAAAAATTGTGTAGTATAATTTTTAAATTATTAATTGATAAAATATAGTTATAAATTATAAATATTAATGGAAATATATTAAATATTAAATATTTTTTGTATTATTTTATTATAATTTATTATTTGGAAAAGTGGTTCTCAAAATTGGATTTTATTCAAAGAATGAGAGAATATTGGAAGTGTAGTGTTATTATTATTATAAAGAATGCTAAGAATCATTTTTATAGTGTCATTTAACATGATATAAATAATGGGGAGTATTAGAGAAGTTATAATGATGTTTATAAGAAAATTTGAGGAAGGAATATTAGACAATTCCCTAGAGGAGTTATTCATGTCGTGTTGGATATGAAATTATGAATTTCATCAAGGATGTTTACATTTTATAATCGTAGAGTGGGGAATAATCTCTTATAGATAATATGTTAAATATTTATCTTATAATGGAGTTAATTATACAATATTAATAATGTATGTTACTCAATGTTCAAATGGGTGTACTGATCATAGTAAATGCATCAAAATAAAACAAGATGTTAAATGATGGCCATGGCTTAGGGAATAATTTTATGTAGAGAATATTTTTTTACATGGCACAAATAAGACCAAAATGGGTATGTTAGAAGCAATAAATTTTTCAACTGATACCCCATGGGCTAATAATAAATATTTATTTTGGTTATTTACTTTATTTTGTTTATTTATTTATAGTATACAGATGTTCGAGGTTTGGAAGCATAAAAATATGGAATACTAGATGGGGCACCTGGTTATCATATTTTTAGTGATATAGGTTTACCCAAACCATACATATGGGAATTGGGTGTTCAAATATAGTGTCAACAGTTTCACATTTTTCTCTTAAAAAGGCTAAAACACTAACATGTGGGCGATTTTCTAGTGTAAACTTTAATGTCCCCTAAATTGAGTGGTCAAACAGTACATTTTCCAAGAATTCATGAAATGTAACATAATCATTTTTCCAATAAATTATTTAACATCATTTTCCATTCATCCTCCCTATTTACATAACTTATAAACTCATATAATATATGATACACTTCTTATTTTATAACCAGGTGTTCATAAATTTATTAAAGTGGAATTTATTCTAGGTATCCTCTAATATCTCTATTTATTCTCCTCCTCCATTATTCTAATTCCTTATTCTTATTCTCCAATTCACTTTTCCCTAGGCAAAACTATATGCTAAGTATAATAATATGGATGGTATTTACTAGATTTTTTATGTGTTATAGGACATTTAATGATTCATCTCTTCATTGTTTCTTAATTTATGTTGATGGTGAGGAGTTCACAATGAGTGTGATTTTATTTTATATACATAATGGATATTTCATTTGAAATTATATTAGTGATTTATGTTATCCGTGGTTTTAAAACCATATAATTACAAAAATGAAATATTATGAACTTATTTATATGTGTCCCTCATGTTTTTTAATTTCATACTGGATCATGGGAAGGGTTTTTTGGTCTAATTGTGTTATTTTGTATTGAAATAAATGTTATTCATATATGGTATTTATAAAATTTTATAAATATATTCTTAATTAAAATTTGATTTCAAAAAGAATTTTTGAATATGGAATTTTTTATAGTCAATATTTATTTGATTTGAATTACTTATATTTTTTTGGAGGCTTTCTTGATAATGAAATTACTTATGTTGAAAATGTGTTAAGATTTCATTTTTGATGAGTTCCGTGTGGGATCCTTTGGTATTGGTAAGGGACATGATTTCTTTGTGACCCTCATTAATTTTTGGAATATCCTTAATTTATGCATGTTACAAATTCAAGGATGAGACAACCAAGTGTTGTACCCATAGTATTTTTATACAGTAGAATATTAGAATGAATTAAAAAAATTATAGGTCATTGATTACCACAGTCTTTTTCTTTCATGTCCCAATGTTTCTATCAAATATGATGATATTTTTTTAATAAATATTTACTAGTGTTGATATTTATTCTTATATGACGTTTCCATAGAATATTCATTATAATTTCTATTGTTCTATTTATCTTCGGAATCATGGAGTGTTTTATAAAAACCCAATGGATGTAAATATTTTATATTTTTTAGTTCTTTTTTATTAAAAAAAGTGTTTCTAAATACATTGTTTTGTATATCCTTGTTTCAAATTACTTTTTAAGATTTGAATTGTAAAAGATGTTATTTATATTCATTGTGGTATAATTATATGATTTTTCATCACTTCCTATATACATACAATGGGTGTATATAGGCTTGGTTATGAATATCTCAGGTAATGGAAATAGAGCCACGTCGTAGGGTGGACCTTCATAATTCCTATCATTATTATTCATTTTATTATTGGTGGTTACTGAGGATCATGATGATTGTATCATGTGAAAAATTTTGTGGATCTTGAAGAATATATTTCAGGTTGTGATGTTTTATTTTCTCTAGATATGTACTTATTTTGTATTGATGTATTTATGAAATTTTGTTTACACGTTGTGTTTGGTTACAAGGAGATTATTGGTTGTTTATCCACATATGTTTCATTATACTCTATATGAATATTTCTGATTATTGAAATTAATTATTTATTTGCATGGATGTCAAATTTATGGATACGACATTCCATTTACCCAAGTGAAATCTGTGTTGGGATTATGTGATTATGAGGGACAGATCATCGACATTAGTTTTTTCTCTTCCCTCACATATTATTTCATGAAGATTTAGACTAGGGAAAAACATCAATCATTGTGTCAGCATGACTTGAATGAAGTGGTCGTTAAACCAAGTTTATTTAGTTTCATATCATGTTTTGTTGTTTTAAAAGGTTACGTATGTGAGGATATGTAGTGGTGAAGTCCATTTTTATTAGGTTTTATTAAATGAACTATAAAATATAAAATTACTCATTAAGGTAGTGGTAGAGAAATTTATTTCAATTAGATAATGATTTAGTTGTTTCCATCAGTGAACCATGACATAGTGATTATGTTATGTTCACGAGTAAACAATTCCATAGTGATATATAAAATCTAAAGTAACCAGTACTAATATCATCAGTTTTATATGTATAATTGGATATTACCTATGGGTTTTTAGTTCATTCCCATAGCTGGCATCTCCATTGTTTCCCTTACCATAGAAGGGGTAAATATTTTAATGACTTGAGAAATTTGTGGTATCATTTCATTCGTTCAAATAATAGAAAATATTATTTTACACTATCATTATAAAGGAGGTTTTTGATGACTATTTATATTACTATAATTCCTTTGGTAAGGGGTTGGGGTGATTTTGATGCAGTTTAATAATATTGTTGAATATGTATGATTTTAAGGAAACAATCATAATAAAAAATACACATCTCATTACATTTACTATATGTAATTGATTCTTTAATAGGAGACATGACATTATTGTCAATTTTGGTTTATATTTATAGTTTATTTTGATCAGAATACTCCTATGTAAATCATATCCTAGAGGGATTTGAATCTTCAAAAGGGGGCACTGAGTGTATTATTTCTACAAAATTTATTTTTATTAACCTATATTCATAGTAAATGTACTGTCGTGGTTGATTCTTTAATGCATAATTTTTCAAATTCAAGTAGTAAAGGATTTGTAAGAGTGTAGTTTTATTGGATTAATTGTAAATTTTAATTTTTATGTTATTGTATTGTTACATGTTAATGGTAACTAAGAAAGTCAAACCATCCTTGGTTATTCTGATTTATCTAGAGAAGGAATAAAATAGTAATGTTCATCCTATTAGTGAAATTGAAAATAGTACAGAGTTATCATGTGATTGGTGTCATTATATTAATGGTTCCATTTGTTTTAAAATGTTATTAGTAGTTATATTTTCCTCTAGGTAGTTGGTGAGAAAATTTATTCACCATTCAAGTTGTACAATACACTTCAAGGATACCAAGATCATTTATGAACTAAAATAATAGTATTGGTAGCACAAGATCTGATGTGTAGTTTATAAATTTCATGTACTAGTTACTTATTTGATAGTGGATTAAATTTAATCTTTTAAATCCCAAATTATTGTTGCAATATCATCCCATTTCAGTTTTAATGTTTTTGGAAATTTATATGCATTTTATTATTTTCATCTCATGGTCTCATGATCGGAAGAATGTTATATCAGTGATTATTGACATGTTTACAATATCAACTCACTTTATTCATATTAGGGAATCAAAAAGGTCATAGAACATATATAACTATATCTATAATATATTTTAATGATTCATTGCATGCCATAAACTATTGTTTTTGGTCTAAACACACAATTTACTTCCTATTTTTAGAATGTATTTTAGTAAGTGATTGAATCTTTTTTGATTTTCATAATTCATAATCATCTAAAGATAAATTGTATAATAGAGCTTTCTATTAATATTATGGAGGATGAAATCCAAGCATTTGGGCTGGAATTTGGTAACTATTGGTAAATACACATATCGCTAGTTAAGCATTCATTCAATAACAGTTATCAAGCATTGATAAAGATGGTTCCCTTTGATGATCTTTGAAGATAACCGTAATAGATTCCTCATTACTAGATTAATTTATTTTGTCATTCCTTTTGTGAAAAAGAAAATACATTATTTTCTATTGGATTTTTTAGTCACATTACTTTTGTTTACAAAGTGACGGTTGAAGATTATCAATTTTGATTTATTTGTACTATATATGGTTATTTTTATTATTAAAGCTGCATTTTTCTAAACATATATTTCTATCTTATGGACATAATATTTTAGATATTCAATTGGAATGTATGTTCAGAATTTTGAGATTATATGGGTGAAATTGATCCAATAATTTATTTTTGATAGGCTCCTCATTTATCTCTTTTCAATGGTTATCAAGAATATGCTTATGGCCTTCATGTAGAATAAATTGGCTGATATTATAGGTCCAAATAAGCTAATTAATTACATCTCATAGTTGATCAACCAAAATATGTACCGTAAGTGGGAAAATGGCATGATGATGACCATTTATCAAATTGGTTTTGATGGATGAAATTATGAAATAGGAATGAAATCATACATGCAGTTGTGGAGAAATTAATTTCAACTGTATAATTATTATATTATAATCATGAGTGAATGATTTTATAATGGTTAATAATAATGAAATTTTTATGTTCAAAATATGCTTGATTATAACGATATGGTTATAATTTTTTAGGGTTTTTTCATGTCAATATATATAATAGGCGAATACAATGGTGTGGTAGAACTAAAAATATAGTGGTTCTAGGTCAATTTTGAAAAAAACATGGATTTAAGAGGATTGGGAGTTTACACATTGAATATATTTAAATAATGTATTCAATACATTCATAATGGACTAATTTATGTACCAATAGGGTCCAAAAAAATTAAAATTTAATAGAGTAACATTTTTTAAGTATAAAGTGTTGATATTTTAGGATTAAATAGTGATAAGTGGATATTTTTTACAAGTGAAAATTGAATCTGATGCTTTATTGTAAAAATTTATTTAATTTGTTAGTGACTATGTGGAATGTTGGAGTATCCCATAGGTTGATATTATTTCATTCCAAATTTTTTTATTAATTGATAATGCATAGTGATATCCTCTTATACAATAACAAATCATTTGTGTATCCTCCATGGAGTTTCTATTATAGGTTAACTAAGTAAAAAGTCATTGTTGAACCATTTAAATTTAAATAGTAAGATATCTTGGTTATGTTGATGGTCGTGAATGGTTTGAAGCGTTCCTTCCAATTTGATATCAATATCATTGATTTTTTGGAGGAACAAAATATACCACCCAATTCACACCCAATGAGGGTGATTTGGGAAATTGGGTTTGAAACAAGTTCTATCAGAACACCATTTTTAGATTAAAGAATCCAATTTTAAAATTTCATCATCATGGTGAACAAAATAAATGATAAAGGGTTTATGTTATTAAATGTATATAATTATCATATTATTATTAGTGATATAATATTCCACCAATAATCCCTTGAAAATTATTTTTTATTTGTTATTTTACATGGATGACAAGTGAGTTACATTACAAAATTTTCAATGACTAATATTTCATTAAATTTCCAAATGCTAATGAAAATAATCCAAATAATTTAACCATATTATTCTAAAATCCTATATATGTAAAGGTAATTAATTTTATGACTAATAAATATATTTGAGATATACAGTATAATAGTTATAACAGATATAATAATCTAAAATGGGTGATGTTTTTGGTCTTGTATAACATGTTTGATCATCTAATGACAAGACTACAAGAAAAAAATTTGACGTTTTGTTTTATTTTTTCAATGAGGTTTTATGATCTATACATAGACTGAAAGATTAAATAATTTATATTTAAATCACAAATAATATTTTTATAAGGATTAAAAATAGAAATATTCCAAATGTATTCACTCTTGAAGAAGTAAAACTTGAAGAACTATCATATAGTTATCTAAAAAGCATGATGGTCACATATGAAATGATTGTAATGATGTAATCAACAAATATTTACACAATGAAAGGGATTTAATATATTGTGTTGGAAAAAAATTGGAAATCCTGAATCTATTTAAAATCAATCATATACAATTAATAATATATAATTTCTTTTGGAATGTAAATTCAAGTGAGGAAAATTAACATTTGAGGAAAAGTTACATTTGACATCATTTTAATGATGAAAGGTTTAATATATCATATAAAGATATCCAAGGATACATGAATGTTATGAAACTAATAATGAATACATTAATAATAGTGAATGAATTTTCCCCCAAAATAAAACATTAAATATATATGAATATTTAGAAATAGGATTCAATGAAATTTTATGGTGAGATAAGTAGAGGTTGGAAATAATTACTATTTCAAATAAGGTGAAAAAAAATTTAAATCATAATTAGAATATTTTATAGTTGAAATAATTGAGAACATTTAAATAAGAAACAAGATATGAGTTTGTCTCCTAAATCATTCCAATGTAGAATATATGAAATAAAATTTGAGTTACACGTAATACATGAGGTGTAATAATCTCACACCAACAATATTAAATATTTTGGTGATTTTTTCAAAGATTCAACAATTCCGTTTGATAAAATAAATAAAAAATAAATAAATTAGATATTTTTATTGAAGAAAAAAAGGATTTTGAAGAGACATCATTGAATTGGTTTATTTAAATAAAAATATTAGGGAACAATACAAGGTGATCAATTTCAATGATTCTTATATCATGGAATGAACCAATAAGGATGATTATTTTGATGTGTATGTGTCTAATCATTAAAAGAGACTAACTCACCGAAAAATTATATTTTATTTAATGAGGTCCAAAAAACTCAAGGGGCAAAAACTCTATGATGAAATGAAATCACGATTTTCAAATAATAAGATGAATTTTGGAATTTTTTTTAAAACAAATGAAAAGCATTAAAAATATTACAAGAACTGTTGAGAAGGTGTTTAATGATCATATACCAAATTACATGCAATAGATTTGGATTAGTTTCAATACAAGAATCCTATAAAACAAGAGCATATTTTCAAATAAGAAATAAAACAATTTGAGATAATTTATAATCAATAAGAACTAATCAAATATAGAAGATCTAATGAACAATCATTAAATTTATGAGAGAGGTTTTTGAATGTTTTTATCTTGTTGAAATGTCATTTCATTAGTTACCTTGTCCATAAATTTCCAGATTGTGGTGAGTTTTAGTGATACATGAAAGGAGAATAATTTTTTATGTCTATAAATAAAGAAATTGTATACCTTACACCTCAAAGAAGAAATTATTTAAGTGGTTATTTTTTTTAATATTTTAGTTTTGGATATAAAATTGTGTATTTCAATAATTAAAGGATTAGAAATGTTTCAAATGGTAGAATTTTGAGAATGGAGATAAGTCATATGATGAAAATTCAATTGGGTAATATAATTTTTCAATTTTATAAGGAGGAATATGATTATGATAATTATAAAAAAAATAAAGATATACCATCATATTTATAATCTAATTTATGAATTTAATTAGTGGATAATATAGAATATAAAATAGATATCTTATAAAAATGGATACATGATTGGGTGTTTCAAGCCACAAGACTAAGAATACGGACCTCTTGAAGAAAATGTTTGGTCATTTTGATGAAATTATTTTAAGTGATGGTAATTTTCTCAGGTTTTATATTTATAAATTTATTAGGGAAATTTTATTACAAGTCACTAAGATTTCAAGGGATTTGTGAGTACCGGGTGTTTTGAGAACAAGTCATTAAATAATGTACAGTTTCTAATAAAGCGTGTGGGCAGTATTTCTTCAAAACTGGAATTACTCTTAAATGAGTGACCAGATGAAATTTTTTTTGCCCCATTGTATTTATAATAGTGAATTTACCATAGTGGGTGCCTAACCTTAACCAATGTCGGTTGAGGGTGAATGTTTTTATTTGTATTTAAATTTCATTAATATATTAAAAAATAATATTTTATTTAATGTTTTGTTTGTTTCTTTTATGTATGGCCTATTTTTAGGAATACATGGTTAGGACACAACCCTAGAAACCCTCTCCGACATGGAGAATTATCTCCATCCAATTGAAGTCGATGCTTTACATAATACTGAATGATGAACCATGGATTTTATAGATCGATGAATGACAATAACACACCTTCCCCCTTCATCAAAAATCGATCAAAACTCTATGTAATGATTTGTTTTTCTTCATGATATTATCCGTCTTTTTTAAATTCAAGGACGAATGGGGAACAACCTATGATCGGGTTGATCCATGGGTCGATCATTCTTTTGTGATTCATAAAAGTTGGGTGTTGATTATCAGATATTATTATATTAATATATTCATTTTATTCCTCTCCATTATTCAATCTAAAATTAACTAATCAAGGTTGACATCAACAAGGCCACAAACCATTATTTTGGAGTTATTATACATTTATATCATTCCTCCAATGTTTCTGTGATCCCCATTCATCAAAAAATATGAACAGGGGATAATTGCACCTTGGATATGTTGTTCAATGAACTGATATCTGGGATTCAGAACCACATTGACATCTAGGTGGTGTGACACCCAAGGGGTGTTGTGAATTACCTATGTCAGGGGTTTACGGCAGTGCAAAGCAGTGGTGCACAATAGAACTTGGATTTGTGGCCCTTTCCAGGTTCATGCTGAGTGTGAGGTGAAAAATGGGAAGCTGTTAGAGACGTTGGTGGATTATGTGGAATGAGGCCTCCAGGGGGCCAAGATAGGAAGAGCATGAGTTATACATGCCATAGGCCGGGCGTCTGATAGTGGAGCATGAGGCTGCAGTCTAAGAAGGACTGTGTAACATCCTTTAGTGGCATAGGGCACAAGCTGTGATTGGTGATGCAACAGCGAGGGGTCGTGTTTGTTCTTGGGGTGCATAGATCCCATAGTAGTAGACACCACATGAGGAGGATAGATGATGTAGTGTCCATCTATGTTGACTGTGATGGTGTCGCATTGACCAGGAGAATGTGGCTACTCACCCATCTACAAGAGAAGGGGTTCAGTTTTCATAAAACTTGCTAGGTTGGGCATAATGGGACATGACCCAACAACATACCAGGTCAACCTCAATGGGATGGGACCATAATCCTTAGGGCCATTTGGTCAACCAAATCGGGATGGTCCAGGTTGATCGGATTGTGCGGGGTCATACCTTTTTACAAAAAAGGTATTAACATTCAAACCATCTGTCTATTTGACATGTTGTTTGTGTTGTTGGGTCCCACGTTATGAGATGATAATTTTTTGGATACTCTATGTTAATTATTATGGAATATGGAATATGAACTAATGGCATGTGGAGTATTTTCTCTGGGAACGAGCACACTATTAGTGAAATCCTCTAGCTGGTTGTGATCTTGAACTCGTGTGACCTAGAATTTTTGTGACCTAAAAGTTGTTTGTCCTAGAAGCCATGTTACCAGAGAGATGTGAATTTTTTTTGGATACAATGTGTCTAATAGATACTGCATGTCTTTCCCAGACTATGTGTCTTTTCGAGATTGTGTGCCTCTCTGGATTACGATTATCGTGACTATATTAGAACACTTGTTGTAAAAATAAACACCTATGATATGACCAAATCTAATGTATTTCCATTTTGGGGAAATTCCTGTAATTCTATTGTGGTACACTTAATTCATTTTTTTGGTTTACATCGTCCATTTATTATTGGAATTCTATTGTTGTTTCAGGGTGTAATACTCAGTATTTTTTACACCCCACCCCCTGCATGAGGTTTTCGACCGCATTACATGTTTTATACTGACATTTGAAACATTGAAATAGCCGTAGGTGGACTAGGAACTAGTGGTGATTAGTGTTTTCTGATGGATGTGGTGTTCTCATATGTCTTTAGATAGCTTTCACACACCTACCCTTCTGTTGAGGTTTTCTATGGATGAGTTTTAAGAACTTGTGCAATCAATTTTATAGACTCTTTCTATTGAGGGTCTTATATTCTGGAACTATTTACTTTCTAGTTTTCCTACTATTGTACTCGATGGTTGGTATCATAGTGTCTATATACATTTTCTAATTAGTGATTTAACATTTCATCATTTTGGACATGGATATTATTGTGTGTGTACATGTACTTAAAAAAATTCCACCCATTTGTAATATATACTTACTCGGCATTAGTCTCCAACCCCTACAATATTAGAGGATGTATTGGTGTAGTAATTGCATTGTCCCCTCTATGACATGTCATTGCAGAATGGTATCATAAGTAGTTTGGTTATACGTCAGGAAATTGAGTGTGTGAGGTTGGTTTGGGGTAATAATGTCTAGTGTTTCATTTTCATATTTCATTACATGGATTCCACTGATTTTGCGGCATATGATGTATCGATACATCAAGACTCTTGTCAACAACATTTTTAATTGATACATGAAAACATTGTTGCAAACTTCTTAATAGTATATGAATCATATATGATTTGGGTGTGTTCTCATGTCCTTCTTGATTCATCTCAACATGTATACTCTATTAACTATGGTATATAATGATTTTTTTAGGATGCCTCCATGAAGAAAATGATCCAAGGTTCTATTATATTACTAAAAGGATTTTCTTCTTAGGGATAAGGTTTTAGTACAAGGACATTCAACAGAGATAACACCTCCAGGTTGTTTACTAGTGATACTGCCATCTGTCAAGTAGCATTTAATACCAGCGCAACCAGTTGAGGATGCACGCAGGATGAGTGCATTTCATGAGTTCCAGAGAATGTGATCTCCTAGGTTTCAGGGTGAGAAAACCCCTAGGTGGATGTGGATTGGTTGGAAGTAGTTAATTGTGTGTTCTACCCTATGAGTACATGATCTGACCAGATGACAGTCCTAACCATGAGTCTTATTAAAAGATCATGGGGTGATATTGGATCTTTGTGACCAGGACACATGATGATGTGACTCCCTCTTAAGTGGACTTTGAAATTGTATTTAGAGTGGAGCATTTCTATCTATATTATTCTTACTGTGCATTAAAGAGATCCTTCACATAAATTATAGAATTTAATCTATCGTGGAGTTCTCAGTGAGGTGTATTGATCATTTTCACAATTCCACGGATATTGTGTGAGACCCATTATTCATGTCATTGACCTTTGAGAATTGATTATGCCTCTAGATCAATGAATATATGGTATAACATAGAATTTAAACATATCTTGAGTTATTTCAGTGATCTCACCTAGTAAAGAACATTATGGTAGAGTAGATGAAAGTAATGGGATCAAATAAGAGATTTTATGTAGCTTATTCATTGGTGGTGGATAGATGACATCAGACATTGGGACCCAATTAGGTTAGGCATCCTAGAGAACATCACAAAGACTTATGATTTGTAGTGCAGGGATCCCAGGGTAGAGAGAGTCATGTGAATGACATTCTGTGTTACTCGTGCAATGGTCTGGGATATATGGCTCGATATTTCCCGACATGACACAAAAATAAGCAGGAGATGATCAAGTGACCACTGATCTAGAGATGGAGGAAGGATCAGGCTAGACTGGAGGGTGGATTAAAATGTTGAGGAGTGGGTAGAGTAGAAATTGGTGGGTAGAGGTTCGACATATTACCACCACAACCATTAGGTAGTCCTCACTAGGCTTAGGGTGCTAAAGGACATGGATGAGAATAGCTCCATGCGATGGAGGTATTGAAATGGATGCTCTAGTGATGATTAGAGGTACAATTGGTGTCTTTCTGACCAATTATAGAGTTTTTATAGTAAAATTTCCATTTATTTTTTACACATGGACCGTTTTCAAGGACCATATATTTTTGTAGAACCGTTGACTAAACCTTTATTTTTATTGATTCCAAAGATAGGGGTAAAATGATCATGCACCAGTTCCAAAAAAGTGACCATACTCATGGAGGTGATATTTTCGAATGGTATGTCTAGGTAGAGGAATCAAATACATATAACATTATTCCTGGTATTAAATAGATATCCACAATTCATGCTCAGATTGATTGTTTTAGGTGTAGAGTACAATGGGTCCATGGTGACAGATCCATGTTTTCATTTGTTAGTGGAAATGTAACACATGTAGCATAATATTTAATTAATAATTTGTTAGTGATGCCAATAACCCTTTAGTTATCTATCCTCACCCATGCCATAGTGGATGAAAGGATTCCTCATTTTCTTATAGTGGTGGTAGGGTATGTGGTTGAATTTAATAATAATGTCCCCAGATTACCTCTACGTAGGTGGTAGAAGTTTATATTGATCTATAACCTATGATGGAACTGATATCATCACCTTTATAATAGATGGCTCATGGGGATTGTCATGAGTTATGGGTAGTGCGGCGAGACTTGAAATTAAAGTACTTTGTGAGTCCCAATGTTTCACCTTGAGCGGCCCTAGTTTTATTTGCGATGACTGCTGATGGAGGATTGAGATTATCTGTGGAAAAATTTGAATTTATTTATGTGAAAGTGAAGAAAAAATATATACATACGAGGATCTATGATCTCTTTGATTAGCAGAAGGGATCTAGGTGGTGCTAGAATATTGAACTCAGGTCTATCTATCACATGATTCATGTACGTGATGATGATGTACCAAATAGAAATATCATGTGACTTCATGGATAATATGAGTACTTGGTGATGTCATTTGGAATGACAAGAACCATAGTAATGTTCATGGGACTCATGAACATGATTTTCTTTCCTTATATATATATTTTAATGGATGTCATCATTGATGACATCCTACTATACACAGTGTCTGAGGAGGGGAACATGAAAAACATAAGTATGTTATTGGACACATTCCAAGAGAACTATATTTATTGGAATATCTCAATGTGTTAGTTCAAGATTTGAGACTTCCACTTTTTGGGACATGTCATTTCAGATGTTTGAGTTGTAGTGGATCTAGTGAATAATGATTTGGTTCTTTCTTGAGATCCACCCAAGAGTGTTACTAAGGTGTGGTGTTTCCTCGGTGTATCTGGGTACAATCGAAGGGTTTTAACCGATTTTTTTGGAGTAGCAACACCCTTCATGTATTTGATGATGAAGGGGATGCTTTTTCTATTGGAAGATAATTTTCAGTAGTTCGTAGAGGAGATGAGGAAGAGGATGATGAGAAATACAATATTGAGTTTTCTAGAGGTGGGTATCGGTCATGTAGTCTTCTGCAAAGAAACATGGAATTGGATTGGTTGTGTCCAGATGCTTGGGAATGAAGTGATTGCCTATGATTCAATAATGTTGAGACAAACTGAGAGGAAATATGTGACCCATGATCATGATATAGTGGAGGTATTATTCCCATTAAAGATTTGGGGATACTACCTGATGGGCGAGCGGTTAATCGTCTAATCTAAAATACAGAGTCTCATGTATATTTCTCTCAAATGGATCTGAATATGGGATATAGTTGGTCTCTATAGATCCTCCAATACAATAGATTTTATATATTTTATTCTCCTTGGAATGGGAATTTGTCAGCTGAAGCTCTCTGTATGATATTCAACATGCATTTACAGAGCAAGGCGTTAGAGTAGTTGACTATGTTGTAGATATCTTTGTGGATGGAGATGGAGCTTCATACATCTATTCAAGGGATATCACCCCAGCTCTATTTTATATGGTTAGGGAGACATAAAATAGGGATATAGGATATGAGAATTGACATTCTCAATTTCCCATAATGCATGAACCTGATGGTTATTCGATAGGTGTGGAGAACATCATTCTTTTCAATGTGTTCAAAGTTGTAAAAATACTGTTGTGGGTGGAGGATCTAAGGGAGTTCCACATGTTCCCGTTAGTGGTATATCAGGTTGTGGTGAAGAAGGATCATGACCTCTGATTTCTGTTCTATTATCCATAGATGAAGAATTCAGTGTCAGACTTTGTTTCAAGATTCCTCACTTGTTAGAAAGTGAAGGTTGTGCCCCAGGTCCTCCAGTCATGAACCAACTTATTGAGGTTCCATAGTGTATGAGTGATTATATATTGATGGAATTCATTATTGTTGACCACACATGTCTCGGGTACATGATAGTATCTAGATGATCATTTACCGAATCACCATGTTGGTCTAATTCCAACCTATCTGTGAGTAGGTTTTATTATTGTCCTAGTGATACCCTTAAAGGTAAGATATAGTTATACTCCATAGAGTTCTATTAATGATCATTCTCGAACATGAAGATTTTTCCACATCCCAATTCTGGATGGGTTTGAAGAATCCATTTGGGACATTGTTACACATGAGCATGACATTTTATCCCCACACAAATGGCAATATGAATAAGACCATTCAGGTTCTATAGGATATGTTGTTGGCCTATATCTTGTACTTCAGTTGTAGCTGCGAGGATCACCTACAACTGCTTTATTTTTAATACGTCAACATCTACCAATATACAATTGGTATGACATCATTTGAGGCCTTGTTTGGGTGAATATTTGGGTCACCACATTGCAGGACTATCCCATGAGATTCATCAAAACTGAGCCCAGAGTTGGTGTGAGCTACTATGGAAAAGGATTAGATCAACCAGGAGAAGATGAGCACTGTACATAGCCATTAGAAGTTATATAGTGAAAATAAACAGATGCCTATGTGGTTCAACGAAGGAGGCCATGAGTTCCTTTAGGTTTCACCTTGGCTTGGATTACCGAGACTTGGCTGGTGTGACAAGTTATCATTATGATAAAATGTACATTTTCAGATTCTATGTAGAGTTAGGGATGTGTCATACCACCTTGCTCTAGAGCATTAATTTCCCAGGGTTCATGATGTATTCCACATGATGCATCTGAGGAGTTACGTGCATGATCCATCACACTTCATTGAATAGAGTGAGTTGGGCACTACGAATCAGGTGGCTTTTGTAGAGTACTAGGTGGATATTAGAAATAGATATGAGAGGGGCCTTCTTGGAAGGTATTTTTCTCTAGGGTATATTAGGTGATATCATGGGAATCTCTATGATAGAACTTCAGAGTGGGAGGATCAGATTCGTGCTCAGTACCCTCATATTTTTTTGAGTAGCCCTTATTTTTGATTTTTGGGATATAAATACATAAGATGGGGGGAATTTATGGAATTCTATTTTCTGTGTTTTTATATTAATAAAATAATTGTGAAAATTCTTAGACTATCCCTTGAGATAGTGTGTGATTTTGAGTCTTGGTGTGCGCAAAACAATTCATTGAATAATGTTTACTTTTTACTAAATCATGTAGGTGGGTTTTACTTAAAACAAAAATAAATCATAAATGGGAGTCCAAATTTAAAATATTGGGGAACATTTTTAGTTATAATGACTAATTTACCTTAGGTGGGGTCAAACCATGACCAGTGCAGGTCATGGGTGAACATTAGTTTTTAGATGAAAAATTATTTAAAATATTAAAATAAATTATTTTATTTTCTATTGCATTGGTTTTTATTATTTATGGCCTATTATTTGGAATACAGGGTCATGAAAAAACCCTATAAACCATGAATGGAAAAAATAATAAACTTCATCAATTGAAAACTAATGGTTTTGAGAATCTAGAATGTCAAACCTTGAATTTGATGGATCGACGAACGACGCCTGTGTATCATCACCCATCATCAAAAGCTAATAAAAACTCATTGTAGGGCTTTTTTTTGATAGTGATCATTTACCAATTTTTTAAATTATTAAATTAACATAAAACAACCCCGAAAAAACGGATATTTGGATCAATCATTCTTATCTGATTGATAATTTTGGAAGTTCGGTTAACTAGGATGATTAGGTTAAGAGATTTTTTTTATTCCTCCCCATTTTTTATTCAAATAAGAATGGATAAAGGACAACATGAAAAAGACCAATATTCACTGGCATAGGTGGTGGATGGATGGGTGGGGGAAAATCCAGGTGAAGCCTAAGGCATATAGGTGGTCAGTGGGGCATCACCAGGAAGTGGTAAAAGTGTGACTACAGGGAATCCCATAGTGGTAGAGGCCATGGGCAGCGATCTGGGATTTGGTGGTGAGGGCTCACATACGTGGATGGGTCCGTGTGAATCATGTGGTGTTAGAGGATACATGGGATGCTGATTCATGTGGTGTCCATCTGTGTTGGATATAGAGACCCGGTACTTTTACATATAACATTTCAGGATATTAAGAATAATTAATCATCAGAGTACAACACAAGGATCATTTAGTCTAGTGTATTGGAATACTGGGTACATAAACATAAAAAATGGGGATAAAAAGAAAAATTCTTTATTTAATCTCCATAATGAGCTTATAACTTCCTTTGAGCCCATACATCTTCATAGGGTAACCTAGGGAACTCATGAAGATAGGGGTGAGCTAAAAAGCCCATTAAGGCAGTGAATATAAGGATACATCGCAAGCCCATGAGTTAAGAGGCGTGACATAATGATATGAAAAGCATGAAACTTATAAAATAATTTAATATAAGCATGGGATCATATAAAAGTGGAATAATCATAAAAAATTTATTTATTATGGGTCAAGGATAACCGCCATTCATATTTCCCATTTCAGTATGGGTCAAGGCTAAACTCCAATCCCGTTTCCCATTTCAGTACAGGTCAAGGCTAACCACCAATCCCATTTCACATTGCGTCACATGAGACATAACCTTAACCAATGCATTGGAGCTCTATTTGGGAGCACCCATATCAAAATATTCATGAATATTAATGCCACATAAATAATCATTCCACATAAATAATAATACATAATCAACCATACAAAAACATAAGGTTAACCATGGAAGGAATTGGGTACCACAATCACGACATAAAATATATCCTATGGGTGTATCATGAATGTGTCCCTGAAAAAAAGGTATTTGAAAATACATGGACATTCATAGGGTAAAATAGGAATATAAAATGTTATGTTTTGACAAATATAAGTGACCACAGATAAAAAAATTTATTTTAGAAACATTAGCATTAAAACATTTTTGTGCAGTTTTAAGGAAATCCCTCTAGAGATTTTCAAATATAAAAGACAAAATTCTTTTATATAAAACCAAAATTTAATCAAGAATGTTTTCATAATAAAATACTGATTTTATAAATAAAATGGTGTTTTAAAACTTAGGATTGAGTGCGCTTGAAATTTGGGTAAGAATTTTGGAAGCCCCCGTAAAACAGGTTGTCTTATAGGAAAGTTCTAAGGAGGGAATCTTTCAAAATCATGTATATCCCTGAAAGAATATGATGAAAGTGTCTTGATATAATAATAATTTAAAAATTACCAGATTTTATAAGACTCACATGTATAGATAAGATAAAACCATTTTTAAAGAAAGATAAGGTAACTCAAAAAAACAATGAAAGTTCGGGTAGAATCCGTTACGATTTTTTTGGCATGGTGTCGGGTGTGACAAAGAGGGATTGATGAGAGATAAATGGGGGTTTTCATGACTTATAAATCTATAGGGATGTATGGGGGAGGTTATTTAGATTACCCCATAAAAATATAGTACACGTATAAAGGCATAGTATAGAGGACATTCTTGATTAAGAGAGAGGTGGAGGGGATCACTTACATTAAGTTTGTTGGTGTTCTCCACTTGATAATAATGACCTAAACATTCAAATTGTGTTTCTTAACCAATAGTTACAGAACCATATATACATGTAAAATTTTTATTATAATCTTTTTAAGTTCATTTTTACCCATTTTGATTGATTATAAGGTTCGATTTCATGGTTCGGGTCCGTTTGTTTCCTTGGGTTTTATTGATCAGTTCAATTTTATTTAGGTTCAGATTAAATATATCATGAATTTGGTCATCTAGAATTAATGTTATATAGCATTAGTGAACATCCAGAAGGTTACAAGGTTATAAAATTCTTTTGGATAATTGGAGTGAATGAGAACCATGATAGAAGACATTAATGATAAACTCTTGAATTAATTTTAGCAATTTTACCCATAATTTACTTGTTTTTTATTATTATTTGATATCATGAGTGTATAAGGATTCCAGAACCATAAATAAGATATATAAAATATATAATAATTTGGTTCAACCATAACATAAATGGTTTCTTGACCAGAAACAATGGTGATAAATGAAATTGATAAACTGTTGTCCTTGAATGTGCTAAATGAGCACATCTCTAACGGTGCTTTCATTTCGTTCAAATAAAAGAGTGTGGAAGGATAGAAGATATAAAAATTTAACATTATTATGAAAAAAGTACATTAAAATTATTTTGCTGGATTTATCATTCTATTATGGTGAAGGGAGGTGAATAATGAACTAAAAATAAAGAACTTAAAAGAAAAGAAGAAATTGGGAAGAGAAATTTTACCTCTTGAGACATTCTCCGTTGAGAACCTATTAAGGGAAGAGGTTTTGGTATTTTGAAGAGTCTAGGATCTTTTGGATGTGGGTGAGGATTTGGGTAGAGAATTGGGATGAATAAGGGCAAGGCACAAGGCTTGAGAGAATTGAAGAAAAGAGGGAGTGAAGGGGGGTTTATAGTGGAGGAGAGGATTGATTTCATAATATTATAATAATTAATTTATTATTTCTCCACAAGAAAAAGAATAGTTAGTATTCCATGACCAAGAATAGTAAATGGATCATGTGAATTTTAACCAAGGGTGGTGACAACATCCATGATGCTAGGAATAGTCTATTTATCTTATAATGCATATATACGGTAAATTACAGTATTTTACTAGACATAAAAAATTCAAGTATTCCATAAAAATCCCAAAAATTCACCATAAACATTGTTCGACGTGTAGAATCCAAAAATGAAGTCCATTTTTTAAAAATAATATTCTAAATATGATCATTTTAATATTTAATTAAAATCATTTTTTATTATCAAAAACCAGATTTAAAACATGAATTTACTCATTCTAAAACATAGGTATATTGTACATCCAACTTGAATGTTATTTTAATAATATCATAGACGAGGTTACTTTGAATTAGGGTATATCACTATCCATAAGGGTTTTCGACTATTAATCAGGGTAGGTTACTATTCACCAAAAATTATGTTTTTCTCATCGGACTCCAAAAAACATCTTGAAAACAATTATGTTTGCCGAATTTTTTAAATTACAAACAGAGAAGTGTCAAACTTATGTTTAGAGGTCACTTCAAACATAGTAGTTCATTATGGTGTGTTTTCATGTGATTTTATGACATACTTATGGGAATGGAATATTAATTGAAAAACATTGGGTCATTACATTCTTCCCCCATTATGAAATTTCGCCCTTGAAATTTAGTTTTACATTCTATGCCGTAAACAGGTGAGGGTAACTTTGCCTCGTCACCTCCTCCAGTTCCCATGTTTCTTATTAAAAATTTTGGTTTCCCTATATAACTTTGACCAGGTACATTGTATTATTTCGTAGAAATGTGTCTCTACGATCTATGATCATTAGTGGTTTTTCTACATAAGAACGATTATTTTTCAATGGTACCACCTCTGGATTGAGTACATGTGAGGGGTCTGGTATGTACTTTATCAAGAGGGATACATGGAAGACATCATGTAACATAGACATGGTAGGTGGAAGTGCCAGTTAATAGGCCACAACTCCAACTCAATCATGGATCTCGAATGGGGCGATGTAACTGGGACATAACTTCACTTTCTTCCCGAACCTCATGACCTTCTTCCATGGAGATTTGAATAAAAATACAATGTCTCTGACTTTGAACTCAAGGTATTGTCAACGGTTATCTGCATAACTCTTCTGTCGACTTTGGGCTGCCTTGATATGTTGTTGAATGGTTTTCACCTTCTCCACCATTTTTCGGACCATTTCATGTCCTAGCTGCTTACGCTCACCGACTTCATCCCAACATGTCGGTGTTCTGCACCTTTTCCCAGAAAGGGCTTCATATGGTTCCATTCAGACACTCAAATGGAATTTATTAATTGTAAGAGAATTTGACCAAAGGTATATGTTGGTCTCATCCTCCTTTGAACTCCATATAACATGCTCTAAAAATTTCATGCATTGTCTGAATAGTTCACTCAAACTGGCCATCAGTTTGACGATGATAGGCCATCCTAATGTTCAACTCAGTATTTAGAGCATGCTGGAGATTTTTCCAGATCATCATGATAAATTTTTGATCCCAATTAGATATAAGGGATAGTGGTTCTCTATGCAGACTTAAAACATTGTTGATATATATTCGTGCAAGTCGATTGAATGTGAAGTCCTCTCAAATTGTGTCGAAGTGAGTTGTCTTTGTAAGATGGTCCACAATAACCCATATATCATTGTTCCTTCTAGATGTATTTGGATGTCCAGTGAAAATGTCCATGATAATGATCTCCCAATTCCATGTTGGTTTGGATAGTGATTGCATCACCCCATTAGACTTTTTCCTCTCAGCCTCCACTTGTTGTCTTTCCAGACATCTTGATGTATATTCTGCGATCTACATTTTCATTTTTTCCCTCCAATAGTGCTTTTGAAGATCACGATACATATTTTTCCACACTAGGTGAAAATAGAAGGTTGAGATATGTGCATCATTTAGAATCTCCATTATAAAATGGTATACTTAGTCGTGACGCAAATCTTACAACTTCTTTACCAATCTTGAACCCTGAGGATTTCACATTTCTAACAGCTTCCACCCTCTTCTGAATCTCCACATCTTCTCTTTGATCATCCTTTATTTTCTCCACAAAGGATGGTTGAGAAATTATTTGGGAAAGGATTGATGATGTTCCTACCTTAATGATCCCTATGACAATCCTCAACAAATCTAAGAAGAATGGGTCCTTTTAAACTCTCATTATTGATAAGGATGCATGATCCTTCCAACTTAGAGCATTGACCACCTTATTTTCCTTACCCGGATGGTAGTGGATTGAGTAGTCATAATCCTTGATGAGCTCTAACCATCATCGTTGGATGATATTAATCTTTTTCTGTGTAAATATATATTTTATACCCTTGTGATCGGTATATATCTTACATTTTTTCCCATAGAGATAATGCCACCAGATTTTCAACTCAAAGATCATGGCTACTAACTCCAGATCATGCGTGGGATTGTTTTTCTCATGGATTTTCAACTATCACAAGGTATATGCTATAACATTATTATTTTTCATTAGTTCGTAGCCTAAGAGTTTATTTGAATCAATTTAGGTTGGCTCTATAAAGTCAATACTCACCTAGAATTTCTTCAAATTACACTAAAGGGAGACTTATATTATTTCAAATATGAACAGTTTCCCAAAAATCAACATGTGGTACATAATCATTAATGTTTTCCCCAAATGAAATAAAATAATTTTATATAGCAACTTGATGATCCTATAAAACATTTAAGACATGATCATAGGGTATGAACTAAAATACATCGTGACAAACATAATAATTGCTTAGTGGTTACATGTACTTCAGTTATCATGATCTACCTCAACAATGTACTTGCAGTTTCCCCTTGTCCTTGGAGATTGTTGATGCTCTTCATGCTTCTCATCCCATCAAATGGAGCATGTTCCTGGATAATTTCAAACTTCTCCACATTCACGACAATGAATAGTATAAGTTACATTAGATACAACCTTATCTCCATTCATCACATTATCCATTTTTTTATCAACTGGATATTTTGTGCCCCAGCTTCCCACAATTAAAACATATCTTCGGTCCATTGTGACATTCTCTATGATGCCACTTTCCACACTGTTTTGACAACGGAAATTTGGTATTCTTTCCTTTATCACCATTATCAGATGAACATCCTTGAGATGTAATCTTCCACTTCCTTGATGAACTTGGGCATTCAACTATGTACCAATTGTTTTTTGTGATTTTTAATAGCTGATTTGGGAATTTCACAATATGTTCAACTTGGACTCCCATTATCTCAGGCATATAATTAGGGTGGTTGTCACATTTCCTACCACATTTATTATTGTCACAGGTTCATATATTTCCTTCCATTAACTATAAAAAAGAATATACAATTATGGGGCTTGAATACTTATTTATCTATCATAAAGTGTAACGTTCAACATAAAAGGATAAACTTATAATGAATAAGTACATCCTAACTTGTGATTCCTTTGGATAAAACCAAGGCTATCCTCAATATATTTCATGACTTATATTATTATGTGATTTTTTTCCCTTAATAATTTCTTGTACTATTATCATAAATCTACCAATACATATCCCCTTGGAGTGTTGTAACAAAGAGTGCAACAAGTCCCATTGTTGTGTACCAGGATACCCCGAGTCAAGCCCGAAACTCCTGGTTGGAGTTTTCACTCCTAGTTACATCTGTGCCAGAGCCGCCTCGACCTGCACGTATCCATACATGGATGTATGTACTTGATAAACTACTTAATCTATACATACCAAAATTTAGGGATGTTTTATTATACTTCGTCTCATCATTAGGGTTCTCACTAAGGTGATCTAATCCTAATCTCCAAAAATAACTTTACTATGTCTGTGATACCAACTATAGCTACAGGGTCCTTTTACATATAACATTTCATGATATTAATAATAATTAATCATCAGAGTACAATCCAAGGATCGTTTAGTCAAGTGTCTTGGAATACTAAGTAGCTAAACATAATACATGGGGATAAAAAGAACACTCCGTTATTTAATATCCATAATGAGTTCCTAGCTTCCTTTGAGCCCTTACATCTACATAGGGTACCCTGGGGAACAAATGAAAAAAGGGGTGAGCTAAAAATCCCAGTAATGGAATGAACATAAGGATACAACTCAAGAACATGAGTTAGGAGGCATGACATAATGATATCAAAATCATGAAACTTATAAAATCATTTAATATAAGCATGGGATCATGTAAACATGGAATCATATAAAAGTGGAATATTAATATAACATTTTTTTAGTATGGGTCAAGGATAACAACCAATATCGTTTCCCATTTCAGTATGGGTAAAGGCGAACCACCAATCTCGTTTCCCATTTCAGTACGGGTCATGGCTAACCGCCAATCCCGTTTCACATCGCATATCATGAGACATAACCTTACCAAATGAATTGGAGCGCTATCTGGGTGAACCAATCTCAGCATATTCATGAATATTATTTCCACATATATAATATTTCCATATAAATAATCAAACATAATCAACCATACATAAACATAAGGTTGCCCATGGAAAGAATTGGGTGGCACAATCATGGCATAAAACATATCCAATTGGCGTATCACAAAAGTGTCCAGGAAAGGAAGGGATTAGAACATACATGGACATTCACAGGGTAAAATAGGAATATTACATGGTATTTGGTGTCAAATATATGTGACCACAAATAAAAAAATGTATTTTAAAACATTATCATTAAAACATTTTTGTGCAGTTTTAAGGAAAACACTCTAGAGATTTTCAAATGGAAAAGAAGAAATTATATTATATAAAACCATAATTGAACCAAGAAGGTTTTCATAATATAAATAATGATTTTATAAATACAATGGTGTTTTAAAAAATATGATAGAGTTCTCTTTAAATTTGGGTAAAAATTTGGGAAGTCCCCTTAAAATAGGTCGGCTTATCGGAAATTTCTGAGGGAATCTTTCAAAACCAGGTATATATACGAAAGAAATTGATGAAAGGGTATTGATATAATAATCATTTACAAGTAAGCATAATTAATAAGACTCACATAGATAGATAATATAACACCATTGTGAAAGAATGTTAAGGCAACCCGAAAGAACAAAGAAGGTTCTGGTAGAATTCATTACGATTTTATCGGAATGATGTCAGGTTTGACCAAGAGGGACTGATGAGAGAGAAATGGGGCTTATAATCAATTATAAATCCATTGGGAAGTATGGTGGAGGTTCTTAATAATAACCCATCATTATATAGTACACAAATAAAGGCATAGTATAGAGGACAATCTTGATTAAGAGAGAAATGGAGAGGATCCCTTACCTTATGTTTGTTGTTGTTCTCCACTTGATATTAATGACCTGAATAGTAAAATTACTTTTTTAATAAATAATTCCATAACTTTATATACAAGTAAAATATTTATTTTAACCTTTTTATGTTCATTTATAACAATTTTTATTGATTATAAGATTCAATTTCATGGTTCAGGTCCGTTTGTTTCCATGGGTTTTATTGATCAGTTCAATTGTAGTTAGGTTCGGATAAAATATAAGATGAAAGTGGTAATCCAGAATTGATTCTATATATAATTAGTGAAAATCCAGAAGGTTAAATGGTTACAAAATTCATTTGGTTAATTATAGTGAAAGAGAACCATGACATAAGACATTAATGATAAACACATGATTTAATTTTAGGGATTTTACCCATAATTAACTTGTTTTGTATTATTATTTGATATCATGAGTGTATAAGGATTCCAGAACCAAAAATAGGATATATAACATATATAATAATTAGGTTCAACCATAACATAAATGGTTTCATGACCATAAATAATGTTGATAAATGAAATTGATAAATTGTTGTCCTTGAATGTTCTAAATTAGCACATCTCTAATGGTGCTTTCATTTCTTTCAAATAAAAGAGTGGGGAAGGAGAGAAGATAAATAAATATACTATTAGTATGAAAACATTACCGTACATTTATGTTATTGGATTTATTATACTATTATGGTGAAGTGAGGTGAGGATAGCACTAAAAAGAAAGAACATAAAAGAAAAGAACAAATTGGGAAGAGAAATTATACCTCTTGAGACTTTCTCCATTGAGAACCTCTTATTGGAAGAGGTTTTGGTATTTTGAAGGGGATAGAATATTTTGGACGTGGTGGATGATTTGGGGTGAGAATTGGGCAGAATAATGACATGGAACAAGGCTTGAGAGATGCGATGCAAAGTGGGAGTAAAGGGGGGTTTTATAGTGGAGGAGAGGAGGGATTACATAATATTATAATCATTAATTTATTATTTCATCAAAACAAAGGGAATAGTAAGTATTCCATGAACAAGAATAATAAATGGGTCATGTGAATTCAATCCAAGGTTGGTGACATCAACAATCATTATAGAAATAGTCTATTTATATTATAATGTATATATATCTTAAATTACTATATTTTACTAATCATAAAAAAGTCATGTATTTCAGAAAAATCCCAAAAATTCACCCTAACCATTTTTTGATGTGTAGAATCCAAAAATTATGTCCATTTTTAAATAATAATTTTCTAAATATGATTATTTTAATATTTAATTAAAATCAGATTTTATTATCAAAAAGCAGATTTAGAACATGAATTAACTAATTCTAAAACATAGGTATATTGTACTTACAAATTGAATGTTTTTTTATACAATCATCGGTGAGGTTAATGTTTATTAGTGTATATTACTATTCATAAGTGTCTGTTACTATTCATCAGGGTTGGTTACTATTCAAAATAAATTATTATTTTCTTATTGGACACCAAAAAACATCCTGAACACAACTGTGTATACCGAATTTTTAAATTACAAACACAGAAGTGTCAAACTTATGATTAGAGGTCACCTAGCACCTAGTAGTTCATTAGGTTGTGTTTTCCTATGATTTTATGACATACTTATGGGAAGGGAATTTTCATCGAAAAACATTGGGTTGTTACACTGGACACATTGAATGGGATCACATGGCCGGGTTATCTGTGTGTCAGAGAATGGACTAGCCATCATGAAACCGGCCCATCTTGACGGACTAGGATGCTTCAGTGGCCTAATGGGAAGGGTCATGAGGTCCATTGGGCAATGGCCTTGTTGACCTATAGGAAATGCCCAATGGTATGGGAGTATAAGCTTATTAGTATTGGCCAGGTCATGTTGATTCGACTAAGTTGGGTTGGGACACCTGGATCAGGCCGGGTCGGACCTGAACCGGTCTCTGGTCAGACCTTTTTATAAAACCTATTGTAACATTCCAATTTTGTGTTCGTTTGAAGATACATTTTCATAATTGGGACCCTGTCGATTATAATTTCATTTTGTAGTACTCTAAATGATTTTTTTTGGAAGTTTTAAAATGACATAATGGCTTAATGTGTGTGTTCTCTCCGAACGAGCGTGCTATGAGCGGAATCTTCTAGTTGGCTGTGACATAGAAGCTATATTACCGAGATGCTATGTGACCTAGATGATGTGTGACTTGGAAGCTATGTGAATTGTATGTAGACTATTTTTCATACTGATACTATATTTCATACCAAGGTTGCGTGTCTTATGGAGACTTTGTACCTTTTGGGTTTGAGTATATCGAGAATTTTGTAGACTATGTGTTGTAGACATGTACCATTGTGAGATGAATATAATGAATGTAATAACATTTTGGTGTACTTTTCTTTAATTCCATTACTGTTTACATTATTTATTTGTTTTCGGTTTTCTTAATTTATTTATTAGTGGTATTTTATTGGTTTTGGGGTGTCCTACTCACCCATGCACAGGCTTTTCCCGCATGTGTCAAGTATTGTGTAGATGATCGTTGCATTGAATGAGTACATAGTAGACCATGAACATGTGGTTGTTGAAAAAATATGACTTATGTTGGGTTCTCCTATGACTTAAGACATTTGATCTACACCTACCCTTCTTGTAAGGTTTTATGCAGATGATTTTCAGGAACATGTGCCTTATATTATGGAGGCTCTTCTATTGTTGGTCTTGTATTCTAGCCCTGTATATTTTCTATTTTTCCTAGTATAATACTCTATGTTTTGTATCAGAGGGTATGCATAAATTTTATTCTTAGTGTTTTTATGATGCAATATTTGGGGATCGATGATGATTATGTGTGTATGTACATGTACATAGGCAAATAAATCCCATTTTTCATATATGAAGACTCAGTGAAAGTCGCAATCACCTAGCCTATCAGTGCTAGGATAGGGGTAGCCTAGACACATGCCCCACTGGAATGGTTCTCGACGTGATTCTTGTTGGAAATGATGGATCCTTGAAAATCAATGAAAGTGGAAACGTATGGTTTGGTGGATAGGAGTTGAAAAAATAAAACTTATTTATGTGGATAATTTTTTTTATAATATATTTAGTTTGACAGAACAATGATATTGAAGACATGAAATATCATTCTACATAAAGGTAGAATTATAAATGGAAATTTTAAAAATTAATTGATCAAGGTATAGAGAAAAATTGGAAACTTATATTCATTGGATAGTAAAGAGAATAAATGATTCCTTGTGGTGAAAGAGAAAATTACTTTTCATAACACATGATCGAACACATATAAAAAAATCATAGAGAATTTATTAAATTTTAATTTTTTTAGGATATCCTAAATATGAAGTTATGTATGGATAAGACTGATGATAGATGAATATGAAGAACAAAAAAATAGAAATCCTTATAAAAACCAAAAAAATGTGAAAACAATTTGTTCGACTAAATCTATAGTGAAGTGCACGGTCTATTGAAACATTTCATAATACATGGTAAAATATATTTTAATATATTTTGTTGATGAATATTACGTATTTAGTATTATCTTGTTTAGGATGTCCAATAAAGAACTTACTAAATGAAAAAAAATGTTTCTATAGTATAGTCAAAAATGTAATTGGAAGAATGATCAAAACACTGTGTTCAAATAATGGAACTGAATACACTTCTATTTAAGTTTATCATTACATTGAGAATAATGGAATGAATAATTAATATTCATTGATGAGGACCCCATAAAAATGGTGAAATGGGTATAAAAACTAAATAATGAATAATATAAAGAAATTATATTCCTCAAGATTGGTATGTCAATGAACTACTAGAAACAAGTAGTGTGGAAGTATATGTATACAAAAGAACATGACTTATATGCACTATATAAGATAATATGAAATATGAAAAGTAATATTAAATAATTCAAAAAATTAATCCCTTTTTGGGGTTTTATAGTAAGTGTTATGTTCCTAACAAGGAAATAAATAATGGTAATTATGAATATATGGTTGATGAGGTGACCTTATTATTAAACTAATGAAAGAGTAATTCCTAAAATCACCTCAATATGATATTGAAAAATACTATTGAAAGATTTGATGTAATAATTTTTGAGGATAGACCAGAAATCAAATTTAGAAATCACATTTTGATGAAAATTTTTGATCAATCAGATATTGTTGACATGAATTTTGGATGTTTATATAATTAATCAATAGATAATGAACTAGAAGTAGAATTATATGAAGAATATGTTATTTAAGAGACCCATATATTTACTCGAATATGAAATATATGGAAAACGTTTGATGCATCGATATCATCGATGATGAATTTACTATAATAAAAACCGAGAGGATTATGTGTGTAGAACACTATTATATTGTCTCAATATGATACAATATTATTTGAAGAACTGGAGGATGAATCATGGGTCAAAGAAATAAATGAATAATTTGACTATATAGATAAAATTAAAATAGGGGATTTTGGAAAGATTTCATTGGACCATAAAATCCTTAGAACTAAATGTGTGATCAATAAAAATATGATGAGAATGGAAAATTGATCTACAACAATGAATGATTTTTGAACATGGGTTATTATCGAATTAAAATCACTAATGTGGATGTTACATTCACACTCATGGAGAGAAATAATTCTATAATCCTATTTATAGTTATGAAAAATAAGATTGGATTTAGGTTTAATGAAATAGATGTTGAGATAAAATTATTAAATGAAGTGTTTATATAGGGTGTTTTTTTAGAAATAAAAAATTATTGTAAAATTATGGATGATGAATAATATGGGTGTTGTGGATGAAACATTTGTTTTATTTTGAAAAAACACCATAATATTAGTATTATCATTTGGATACAAACATCCGGAAGTCAGAAACTAGAAGAGGTTGTGTCAATCAACACCTATATGTGAAAAATTATAAATAATATTATTTGATGATACTCGTATTTCTTAATTATACAATTTTAATCAGAATAAAAAATAAATCTCTTATGTTGTTTTCAAGGTTTATGAACCATTATTTATATATATTGATTACCGGAGATATTTTATATTTCCTTGGATTTAAAGTAAATCTACCAAAAGAATGTATCTTCATATCTCTGGAAAATTATGCATGTGCAGTACTGGGGATGTTTGAGATGAAAGAGAGTGAATCAATTTCAATGCAAAATTTTATGGAAACCAAACCAATAATTTCATATGATTGAAGATTTGTTGATCTTACAATATATCATATAATGATTTGGAACACCTCATATATGTCATAATAATCCTGAGGTATATTTTTTTATTCTTGTTAATAGTTTGATGCTCAATTATAGTTGAAACTAAAACTTGTTTTCATATTCAGATACTAATTGTAATATATAAATTTCGAATATGAAATACACTAGATAATGAGGTTTATTTTTTGATATAATGTGTATTTTATTTCTTAGCGAGAATCAATTAAAGGCTTGTCATAGAATGTGTAATGTGAACTACATTTTAGAAATTTAGGATTGTACCCCATTTCTATTGATGAAATAATAATTAGAATATATTACTGATTATGAAAATGTACTTATAGAGATTAATTGTTTTAAAAAGATCATCATTGAATTAATAATGAATCATGTAAAAAAACAATCATACTAAACACATTAAAATTTAATGCCACATGATTAAATAAAATGTTGATCACGGAGTTATTGGATGGAGTATTCTAGTATAAATCAATATGTGTGGTACATCCTCATGATAACATTGATCACGCCAACATTTGACTGGAATCAATTGAACGATAATGTTTGACATCCCCATATTCTTGAGGAGGATAAATGTCTCTTCTCCCCATATTTTTTAATTTCTTAATTTTTTTTATTATGTTTTAAATGGCATTTAACATTGGGTTTATTATCGAATGAAGAAAAATGAAGTACCTCAGCGAAATTTGGATGCTTAAAAACCTGACAAGGGGAGTGTAAGAACAATATTTCTTAACTAATCAGGCAGGGGCTAAAATATTCATTTCCATGAGTGATCTGATCCATAGGGGTAAGATTTATTAACATCCATATGTTTGAATAGATGAGGTGTATGATGAATTTTTTTGTTTTACAACAATTAAATCATTGAGGATGACAGGTATGAATTATGAATATAATTTTTTTTTCATGATCTCTAATTTTCCTCACTAACCATTAATCATGTAAACTTCAGGTAATCTATATGTTATTATATTAATTTTTTTTCTAATGTTGAATTTTTCTATAGATATATTGGATTTATAACAAACCTAAAAAGGGATAATATAATAACCCCGTTTTTTGGTAATAAATATTGATGGGATATTCAGAAAAAATCTAGTAGTATTGTGTTTTGTTTATATTAAATCACAAATGTGAATAATTAATTTGAGTTGTTTTTTAACATGATATAAATACATAAAAATATTGGATAAATTTTGATGAATTTTGGATGTCAATTTGGAGAAATATGATTAAGACAAAAAAACATATGAGTATCATAGGTTGTGGTGGAGATAAAAATGTGGAGATATTTTTGGAATTGATTATTTTGTAGAGAGTGTTGTAAAGGAGAATTCATATAATTTTTTTGAACAATTTTAAATAATGGAAACCATTGTGTTGGGGAAAATAAATGAATAATACCATTTTCATGGAGGATATGAGATTGTGTCTCAATATATTGAATGGATTATAGATATCCATTGATTCTGAAGCCACTCAAGAAGGCCATGGTTCATTGAATATTCTCTCATATTACATGAGGAGGGCCAAATAACCATTCTAGAATCATTTCTAGTCTCAAATATATTTAATAATAATATGGAATTTATGTAGGAAAATGTCATGGTGAAGGACATTTTACATACTGTGTTTTATTGAATGCATTGTAAAATGGAGATGTCATCATGGAGGAAGAAATAAAGAATGTCATTTCACCTCAAGAACAATATTTTTTCTTATGAGTGTTCCATGAAATCCTGGTTCCTCATAAATAAACGTTTGTTTCTTAAAATGGTTGTTATTATAAAGATAATAAAATCATGGGGTTCATGGTACATTATGAAAAGGTACATGTTAGATAAAGACAATGATGTGGTTGAACCGACAACACCATGATGCATGGTTATTTTTGAAAAACATTATTTTTAGGAAATTTCAGATTGTATGCATTAAATGAAATTTATTAGTGATATCAATGTGAAAATAATATATTAATTAAAGGACCATTTTGAGTCTTATATGTAGTGATTAAATGAAAGACATTTTTTATAGAAAAGTGTCAATATTTTGAGATAAAATTTATGAAAAATGTTGTAATAAATAATATATAGACTAAGAACTTGTGAATCATGAATTTGAGATTGGAATCAATGTTAGAGGAAAACATTGAATATATAGATATATAAAATATAAATTTAATCACAATATCAATAACCATAATAAATTAGACTACATAATCTTATGGAAATTCATTATAAGTATCCAATAAGAAGTATGTTTTCATATAACTCTTCCTTATCAAATTGAGTTGTAATGACCCAGACCCTCAAGACCCCGTCCTTTTCCAATTATTGGTGCAACCGATCGGCGTGACCAATTGGCGTGACCGATCGGTGTCACCCAGCTTTGGCGGGGTTTTCTCCTTCAGCCTCCCTCGTAACCCCAATTTTAGGCACTTTTAACTTTTGAACCATTTCAAGGCTGTTTTTTAAGACATAATTAATATCTAAAAATCCTAAGAAACCTCCATATTAAATAACAATTAATCCAGTCATGTGTCACCTCCTAACTGCGTGGAATAACCACGATCTGACTTCCAAGGCATTCAAATTTCTTATTTCATAACAACGGGTTTGTATCTATATATCACAGAAGAAGATCATCTTACCGCTTCTTCCTTTTTGGCCAACTTCTCTCTTCTTCCTTGTGTGTTTGAAGTCCATTGTTACCGAGGGAGGTGGTAAACATATTCCGGAGCCCTACAAGTCGCACATCCCCTATTTCTAGGGCATGGAGAAATATTTCGATCGTTGATCAATCAACTAGTGTTTCAACTTCGTCTCTCCATTCTGTGTATCTTGTGGGGTGGGTAAGCTATTGATTTTGTTGAATTGGAAGAACCAAACTATAAATAAGATTATAATAAGATTCTAAATAATGAAGGGGTGGGGTGTGACCGATGATGATGCTCTGTTTTTCTCTTCTTTCATGATTAATGGTTTCTGGATTGTGCAGGTTTACGCATACTGAAAATCAAAGAAATTGGTGGTCTTTATCTATGCATTAATAAACCCTTAATTCTCATGTTGGTAGTGTAAATGGAATTGGTTAATTACGTATATTAGGCTAAATAAATTGAATGTACCAGGATCAATCCTTTTCTGTGATAACCCCGGTTAAAATACAACGGAATTAGAATCATGGAGTGTGTTAAATCTTTTAAATATGAAAATACGGGCATGGGCCTGCTTTGTGTTGGTGGTCGTGAATTGGTTGTTTTCATTAACGGGCCGATTTCTGGGTGATGTGGGTGGGGATGGGATCCCCTATTGTTAGGGATTCACTTGTTATGAATTTGAGGCCATGTGGTTACTTGATTATATCACGAATTAGTGTGGGATCCTCTATTGTTGAGAAAACGTTGGCTCCTGGATCCTAGTGACATAGGGCTGTATCTTGGGGTTTTGTTTGGTTCCATTACTTCGAGGGATCTTACTTATCCCTCTTTTGTTGTGACTTTACAAGAGAACCAGGTGTCAATGCTTAAATTGACGTTCTGAGTATTCTTTACTTGGTTATGCTTATGCTTACAAGTATCCCATGTAGGAGAAGAAACATATATAAACATTATTACCGAACATGAAAATAAGGAATGAAAAAATGGATTTTGGTTGGTATGAGATGTGACTTGGACCCAGGTGTTGAGTGTGTTATTTAGGGGGGCTGATGAAAAACCTAGATTTGGGTGAGTGATTGTTACTTATACATACTTATAGTTTTTGTGTTTCTAATTCACACCCCTCCCAAGTTGATCAAATAGTGACGAACACCTTCATTTAATGGGGTAGGGTGTTTTTCCCAACACTCTTATTAGTGGATGGTTATTAGCTCCTTTCTGATCCCATTCCAGGACATCCCAGGTATCTTCGGGCAGCCTGTGATGGCATGAGATTCATTATTTGCCCAAGAATCATTGGGCATTGGTAGTGTGGTTGTTGGACTAGGTGTGTGTGGGCATGTGGTTTCTCAAGTATCTTCGGGATGAGGACTAGGTGTATACAGGCATGGAAGTGGTTGTTCTGTCCTAGGTGTTTGCAGGCATGGTTACATTTGACAATTGTGGCCCAGGTTCATGTGGACGGGTGAGTGGTTGTGGACCAGGTGTTTGTGGGTGGGATGTGTGGTTGAGGCCCAGGTGTGTGCGAGCGGGGTAAGGCAATGGGAATGTGGTGAGAATGGTGGGATTTATCTGATGCTTAGGTTGTCTTCAATAACCAGTGGGAAAGTGTCATGGGGTACCCAAACATCGATATTATATTACTATTCATTACTTGACTTACATTATTTGGGGAGTGTGACTTGGTAAGGCTTGGGTGGTTAGTTTCTTTATTAGGTACTTGGTTATCTATTTTCTCAAAAGGCATTAGTATTCCTCCCCACTTGTGCAGTAGGGTCTTTGGTTTTCCCTACTGAGTATACTTGTATGCTCACCCTATGAATATAAAACTACTTTCAAGTTTCCCTGAGGACTTCAGGGATTGTGCTGGACCATACTAGCTCAGACCTTGAAACATATCATCGCAGTTGTTGTTGTTCTTTCTTTTAGTATTTTTTCTATGATGTCTCCTTATACATTGTGGATTTTACTTTTGTAACATGCATTGGGAATGGTTCTTGGATTTACTTTTACATTCAATTTGGTGTTGTGGGATTCACTATCTTATCTCCCAATCCTATTAAAAGAAGAAGGGTAATGCCTTCCATTTAGTATGTGACATTATACCCTTGGTGCTGGTCGCTACTTCGGGACCTATGGAAAGCGGGTTTCGGGGGTCATTATCTATCCTTTAACTTAGAGAAGGAAGGACCTGGCAATTTACTGACCGTTCCTTCCTTTTGGTGAAGGCGAGTCGTGACAGAATGGTATTAGAGGCGGAGGTTGAGAGATAAGATGGAGTCTAGAGTAAGGCACAATGAGAATTGAATGGGATTTTAGGGAAACAGTGTTGGGTGACCTTGGAGTGTGAATAAGGAATGGGATTACCGACTAGGACACAAGATTTTAGGTCCCCCCATGATCCGATGCAAGGAATATAGACCTACCGAATGACCGTTTGAGGCCACATTAATAGCAGGGTAGAGACCATAGAGAAGGTACATGTATCATAATGACTTGTGTTCTTGTGTTTCTGGGGTGTTTTGGGAATATTAAAAAAATAAGAAATTTAAGAAGTTTTAAGAACAACGTTCTGCACTACCTGGGCTTAGGCATTCATTGTTTACCTTGCAACTATGGCAACCAGAAGACGACCTTGAGTTGTACGGGTGATCGACTCCCTGGAGGTTGACATGGCTGATCAGTGGAGGGATGATCGAGAGGAGGAGGATGACCAGTGGCAGAAGATGCTTCGAGCCTTCCAACAACAGACCCTCGAGAAGTACGAGTGCAGCAGCTCTGACATGAAGATGGAGGGCTGGATGGAGGAGATGGTGATAGCCATCAGCATGATCCTAGAACAGACCGAGTAATGGGTTCCTCTGGCCATCAGAAAGATGCGGGGAGTAGCATGCGAGTGGTGGACTCTCTACCTGGGGGAGCGGAGAGAGGCTGAGGTGGCATGGGCTAATTTCGAGAAAGAGTTCCAGGCATAATTCCCCTCTTCTACAATGAAGGCAGAAAAGAGGGAAGAGCTACTCTCCCTCTATCAGGGGAGTATGTCACACTGGGAGATGGGGATCAAGTTCAAAGATCTCATCCTCTTTGCTCCGGACCTTGTTCCGGATGACAAGTCTCGGGCGAGACGTTTAGAGGAGGTTCTCTGACCCTCCCTCCAATACACGGTTACCCCCATCACCTTGCCGACATACATGGCGGTCCAAAAAAAGGTAGAGGTGGTGGAGAGGATGGGGACGGTGGGTGGTTTGTCACGAGAGGGGATTCAACTAGGCCTGTCAAAGGGAATGGTCGTCAGCACCAGACCTCCAGCATCGAGACCCTCTAGGTTCTGACCAGTAGGGAGCAGGCCGCAACAGTTCAAGTTTCGGTCCCCCAGTCCTCTCCATTTACCTTCGGGCCCAGGAACATGGTGTTTTTTATGTGGGATCCATGGATATCTCTAAAATCAGTGCCCAGACCGAGTTCCGTATGGCAGTGGCAGACATGACCAACACCCGCCTCAACAGCAGCTTCAAGTGAGGCTCTTCCAGCAGCAGCAGCAGGGGCAGTGAGATCCCACTCCTCTGAGGGCCGACGTTGTAGGGGAAGGCTGACCTCAGGGCGCTTCTCAGGGACCTCAACCAGGTCATGGCCGAGGATGTGCCCGACTATCAAGGGGTAGAGGAGCTGTGTGTGGACAGTTGCACGCCGCGGAGGCAGCAGTTCCAGCGGGACCAGAGGTTGTTCGTGGTATGATTAGTTTGTTCATTAATTTTTCGTACGCCTTGTTCGATACCAGAGCATTGCACTCCTTTGTTGCACTCGGTCTTTCCCGTGCTCTGGTTCTAGATGCCAAGAGACTGCTAGTGCCCATGGTGTTGAGCACACTAGTCGGAGGTCACAACAACTTGTTATATGTTTGTAGAGGAAGGACACTGATGATAGGGCCTCACCAGTCGTCAGGGATCTAATACTGTTACAGATACATCCATACAATGTCATCCTAGGTATCAACAGGCTATTCTCTATGTGTGCCATCATAGAATGCTTCCGAGGAAGGGTTGTGTTCTCAGACATGGGAGGATGACGTGTTACATTCACCAGTGAGAGGAATGGTCAGAAGGGCACTAGGTGAGAGGAATCCATTTTCTCCTTGTTAGTCGAGCTGTCTGTAGAGTCAGTAGATGCTGAGATAGTGGATGTACCAGGGATCTTTAGTGAGCTTATGTAGATCTTTCCTAAGGAGGTAACAGCTCTACCCCCTCGACATGATATCGAGTTTGGGAAAGACTTGCAGCCTGGTGCTCGTCCAATTTCGATGGCTCACTACCGGATGACACCTTTGGAGCTACAAGATTTGCAGATTCAGATTGATGATGTGATGAAGAGGGGTTATGTCCGACCAAGTGCGCCACCATGGGGTGCTCCAGTCTTGTTCGCAAAGAAGGAAAATGGTGGTCTCAGTTTGTGCATAGACTACTAGAGGCTGAATCAGGTGATGATTAAGAATCACTACCCTCTTCCGAGGATAAACGATCTTTTCGACCAGCTTAAAGGGGATGTATGTTTCTCTAAGATCAAGATCTGGTCTGGATATCACCTATTGAGGGTGAAGGAGGGCGACATCTTGAAGAAAGCCTTTAGGTGTAGATATGGGAACTTCGCGTTTTTTGTAATGCCTTTCGGCGTTATGAACGCGCCGACTATGTTCAAGGGGCTTATGAACTCCCTATTCCGAGTGTATCTGGACCGGTTCATAGTCGTGTTCATCGATGACATCCTAATCTATTCAAGATCAGAGGAGGACCATGCAGAACATCTGAGGACGGTTTTAGGGGTCCTCTGATTGCACCAGCTCTATGGGAAGTTATCGAAATGCATGTTCTGGACATGAGAAGTACACTTCCATGGGAACGTAGTGTCCGAATAGGGGTTAGTGGTAGAACCATCAATGTTTGATGCGGTTTTTTCTTGGGCAGCACCCAATAACATGGAAGAGGTCCGTAGTTTCCTTGGGCTGGTAGGTTACTATCGGAGATTTGTACCCAACATCTCTCAAGTTGTAGCACCTTTGATAGCCTTGACCAAGAAGGACCAGGTTTTTGTATGGGGCGACCAGTGCGAGGCATCCTCCAGAAATTTGAAGGAGAAATTGGTTAGTTCCCCAGTACTGAGACTACTAAAAGAAGGGGCGGCATATGAGGTGTCATGTGATGCTTCAGGGCAGGGCCTCCGATGTCTGTTAATGCAGCGACAAGGGGTGATCTCTTATGGGTATAGGATGATACTCCCTCATGAGCGTAATTATGTCACCGAAGATCTGGATCTTGCAGCAGTGGTGTTCGCTCTAATGTTCTGGCAGCATTACCTCATCAGAGAACGCTTTGTGGTCTTCACGGACCACAAAATTTTGAGGTATAACTTCTCCCAACAGGACCTAAACTTATGTAAGCGAAGGTGGATGGAGTTCCCCCAGGATTATGATTTTGAGATTTCCTACACCTCAGGGAAAGGAAATGTGGTGGCTGATGCCTTGAGCAGGAAGTCATAGAGGGATGTAGTCCGAGAGTTGCAGACACATGGAGGGCGATGGAGGAGTTGGTTTCCCATCACCTGGATGTGAGGATGGATAGTGGTAGTGGTTTCCTATCTCAGATTATTGTAAAGTATTCTCTGTTAGATTAAGTGAAGGAGTCTTAGTGGGGAGACTCAGAGTGTGAAGTGATGCATGACTGAGTTGACCAGGGAAATGCTCCGGAAGGGTGGATGGAGGATGGTCAGAAACAGATGATTTTCTGAAAAAAGTTGTTTGTTCCAGAGGCGATGTGTGGCCAAGTCCTTAGTGAGTTCCCCAACTCACCCCTAGCAGTGTACCCGGGTGTTTCCAAGATGTACCAAGGTTTGTAGATACAGTTTTGGTGGCCCGGAGTAAAGCGAGTAGTGGCAGAGTTTGCGGCCATGTGCCTAGTGTGTCAGCAGGTGGAGGCTGAACACCATGTTCCAGGAGGGTTGTTACATACTTTAGAAATCCCTGAGTGGAAGTGGGACGACATCTCGATGGATTTCATCATGAGACTACACAATGTGCAAGGAGGATGCAACACCATCTGGGTAGTAGTGGACCGGTTGACGAAGTTGTCTCACTTCCTGTCGATTAAGGAGTCGAGGGGAGTGGAGGCTCTAACACGGAAGTATGTGGACAAGGAAGTACAGTTTCATGGAGTTCGGAGTTCCATAGTCTCGGACAAGGATGCAAACATTACCTCACGAGTTTGGAGGGGATTACCGCATGCTTTTGGCACCCGGCTACGTCTCAGCACTGCTTTCCACCCCCAGACAGATAGGCAGACAGAGCGCACCATCTAGACCATGTAGGACGTGCTGCAGGCATGTATTATGGACTTTGGGGGATCATGGGTTCTACACATGACTCTGGTATAGTTCACCTACAATAATATCCATCACTCTACTATTTACATGGCTCCATTCGAAGCATTATATGGAAGGTCGTGTCGCTCACCTGTGTGGTGGGATGAGGTTGGGGAAGCAAGTGTTCTTGGCCCGGATGTGGTGCAGAGCACGACAGAGAAGGATCAACTTATACGAGAGAGGATGAATGCAGATCCGGACTGGAAGAAGTCATATGCCGATGATAGAAGGAGACCCTTGGAGTTCGAGGTCAGGGACCACGTATTCTTGAAGGTCTCCCCTCGGCATGGACAACAGATATATGGCAGAGGAAGTAAGCTTTCTCCCAGGTTCATCGGACCCTTCAAAGTGTTGCGATGGGTTAGTGAGGTGGCTTATCAAATAGCGCTACCACCACTTCTATTGAGGATACACGATGTCTTCCATGTGTCCCAGCTCTAACGATATCTGCATGACGATTCGCACATCTTTGATTGGGGAGGGCTAGATATCGAAGACGATTCAACCTTTCTAGAACGACCGATCAAGATCGAGGATCATAAGGAGAATGTACTTCCTGGGCAAACCATTCCCTTGGTTCTTGTGTTATGGAGACATGGTGGGCTTGAGGAAAGTACCTGGGAGAGGGAACCGCAGATGCGTGCCCAATACCCCGAGTTGTTTTGAATTTTATCCTATTTTGTCAGTACTTGTTTACTGTGAAATGCTTATTTTGTCAACTATAGATGTGCAGTTTCTTTTCTGGGGATGTCTGTGTGAAGTGTCCTAAAGAATGGTGAGGGGAGGACCTGATCCTTCGTTAAGACGCATTAAATAAGATGCACCTAAACCCGTGCGGGAGAGTCAGTGCCACCTAAAGTTGATAGTATCTTAACACGGAGGAAGGTAAACCCCTCTCCCACTGGACCAGATAGTTTGGACCATTTGTTATGCATGCAATGGGGCTGGAGCGGTAGGGTGTTTTTTTTGTTCAGAAGATAAGATGTTCCTATGTCATAGAGGTTCACTCCTGAGAGGTATCTTCCAGGGTGGTTGTTCGGATCCCCCTCCCTCCCTCCAGGTCTGGTTTTTACTCTCGAGGGCAAGAATGGTTTCAGAGGCATCTGATGTAATGACACAGACCCTCATTACCCCGTCTATTTCTAATTATCAGCACGACTGATCGGTGCGACCGATCGGTATCACCCAGCCTTGGCGGGTTTTTCTCCGGCAGCCTCCCCCGTAACCCCACTTTTAGGCCCTTTTTATTTTTGAGCCATTTCAAGTCCATTTTTTAAGCCATAATTAATATCTAAAAATCATGGGAAAACTCCCTATTAAATAAAAATTAATCCAGTCGTGTGTAAGCACCCAAACACATGGAATAACCATGATCTGAATTCCAAGGAATTCAAATTTCTCATTTCGTAACAACGGGATTTTATCTATATACCGAAGAAGAAGTTCTTCTTCCCCCTTATTCCTTTTTGGCCGACTTCTCTCTTATTCCTTTTGTGTTTGAATTCCTTTGTTACCGAGGCATGTGGTGAACATGTGTCGGAGCCCTGCAGGTCGTACATCCCCTGTTCCTAGGGCATGGAGAAAAACATTGATCATTGATCAATCAAGTAGGGTTTTACCTTGGTCTCTTCTTTCTGTGTATCTTTATGGGTGGGTACGCTATTGGTTCTATAGAATTGGAAGAACCAAACATTAATGAAGTTAATAAAAGGATTCTAAATAACGAATGGGGGGGGGGTGTGACCGATGACGTTGCTCTGTTTTTCTCTTCTTTCATGATTAATGGTTTTTGGATTGTGAGGGTTTACACCTACTGAAAATCATGGTCATTGGTGGTCTTTCTCTATGCATTAATTAACCCATACTTATTGTGTTGGTCATGTAAATGGAATTCATTAATAAGGTATATTCTTCAAAATAAATTGAAAGCACCAGGATCAATTTTTTTTCTGATAACCCCGGTTAAAGTACAGTGGAATTGGAATCATGGAGTGTGTTTAATATTTTAAATATGAAAATACCGGCATGGGCCTGCTTTGTGTTGGTGGTAGTGGTTTGGATGTTTTCATTCATGGGCCGATTTTGGGTGATGTGGGTGGGTATGGGATCCCATATTGTAATGGATTCACTGGTTATGAATTTGAGGACGTGTGGTCACTTGATTATATCACGAATTGGGGTGGTGTCCTTTATTGTTGAGAAACCGTTGGCTCTTGGATCCTGGGGACATAGGGATGTATCTTCGGGTTTTCATTGAAACCAGTACTTCAAGAGATCTCACTAATCCCTCTGTTGTTGTGACTTTACAAGGGAACTGGGTGTGAATGCTTAAATTCATGTTGGGTGTATTCTTTCTTTGGCTTGTGATTATGCTTACTAGTTTCCCAAGTAGGTGCAGAAACTTATTTAAATAGTATTACCGAACATGAAAACAAGGATGGAAAAATAAGTTTTGGTTGGTGTGAGTTGTGACTTGGACATAGTTATTGAGTGTGTTATTTAGGCTGGCTGAAGAAAAACCTTGATTTGGGTGATTTCTTGTAACATATACATACTTGTAGTTTTTTTTGTATCTAATTATCTCCCCACCAAAGTTGTGAACTTAGTGCTGAATGCACCAATTTCATGGGGGAGGGTGTTTTTACCAACACTTCTATTAGTGGATTGTTATTAGCTCCTTTCTGCTCCCTTTCCTAGATAGCCCAAGTATCTTTGGGCAGGCTGTGATGGCTTGAGGTCCATTATTAGCCCAAGAATCTTCGGGCGGGGTATTGTGGTGGTTGGCCCAGGAGTGTGCGGGAAGGTGGTTTCCCAATTATCTTCGTGATGAGGCCCAGGTGTCTATGGGCATGGCAGTGGTAGTTCTGGCCTAGGTGTTTTTAGGCATGGTTACATGTGACAGTTGTGGCCCAGGTGTCTGTAGGCATGTTAGTGGTTGTGCCCCATGTGTTTGCGGGCGGGATGTGTGGTTGAGGCCAAGGTGTGTGCGGGTGGGGTTTGGTAGTGGGACTGCAGTGAGAATGGAGGAATTGGTCCAATGCGTAGGATGTCTTCAATAACAAGATTGAAAGTGGCTCGGGGTACCCAAACATCGATGTGATATTAGTATACATTACATGACTTGTGTTATTTGGGGAGTGTGCCTTGATGAGGGTTGGGTGGATAGTTTCCTTGTTAGGTTCTTGGTTATCACTTTTCTAACAGGGCATTAGTATGCCTCCCCACTTGTGCATAAGAGTCTTTTGATTTCCCTACAGAGTATACTTGTATGATCACCCTACATATATAAAACAACTATTAGGATTCCAGGAGGACTTTGGGGATTGTGTTGGACCGTACTCGGTCAGACCTAGTGACAGATCATCACATTTGCTGTTGTTCTTTATTTTATTATTTTTTCTTTGTAGTCTCCATATACATTGTGGATTTTACATTTGTAACATGCATTGGGAATGGTTCGTGGCATTACTTTTACTTTCAGATTGGTGGTGTGGGATTAAATATCTTATCTCCCAATCCAGTTAAAAGAAAATGTGTAATTCCTTCCATTTATTTTGTTACATTATACACTTGGTGCTGGTCTCCACTCCGGAACCAATTGAATGCGGGTTTCGGGGGTCATTATATCTCCTTCAACTTAAAGAATGAAGGGCCTGGAAATCTGCTGACCCTTCCCTCCTTTCGGGGAAGGTGGGTCATGACATGAGTGAATTGAAAAAATAAGGAGTGACCTTGGGACAAAAAATATTTCTTTCTAAAATATTTAAATCACAGATATTTCATATTTATATCCTTGGTATATCAACATGACATTAGTTTATTCTCCTTTGAGTATACATTTGTTGTGAAACAAGTAAAATCACCATGTCAATGCATTTACATATAAATATATGGATATTATGGATGTGTTGTTGGTTATGATATGTTTAGAGTGTTCTTGAAAACATGTGAATAAGATCATTAAAATTTGAGATGAAAATAAATATATACCCTAATTCTACCCCCTCTAAGGGTGTGTTTGTACACGTTGGATTCCAAATTATTATCCATTTTTCTGTTAGTGAAAAAACTACAAACTAGGAGATCAACCATCCTTAAACTACTCTTGCTCAAGAATAATTTTCTGCTTCAGAAATAACCTTGTACACTGATAGAATTATCTTATTATTTTAATGGTATAAATTTTAATAAACATATCTCATAATCATAATATATTATTCAAATAACCTGAAAATAAATTATAGTTTTCTAGTTAAAAAATTATTATAAATATTTGTAAATAACTTATTATTAAATATAAAATATAAAAATAATTTCTAATTAACAATTGACAATTAGGAGTTAATTATTAATTATTAATCTAAATTAATAAATAACTAATAGATAGTAGCTAATAATTAATAATAAACAATTATTAATTACATATAATTGATATAAAATAAATATTTTTATTAATGATTATTAGTTAATAATAAAAAATAAGTAATAATTAATAATGATATCTATTTTATAATTACTAATAATAAATAACAAAAAATTATTAATATCAGTCCATCAAAAATATTTCACGAATGAATATTGATAACAAATCAAAAATAAAATATTAAAAATAATAACTAAAAAATAATAACAATTTAAAAACTCACAAAATTAATTAGTAAATAATAATAAAATATTAACAATTTCAATGATATATTTAATCAATATTAACTAATAATTAATTATATAATTAATAATTAATTATTAATAATTAAAAATTATTAATTATATAATAAATAATAAAAGATTAATAATAAATTACAAATAATAAATAATAAATAGTAGAAAATAAAATATTCATGACTAATAAAATATATTGGATAATAAAAATAAATTATTAATGAATACTTATTAACGAATAACTATTAGTTATTTATTAATCAATTATATTAAATATTGAATTATTAGTAATTAGATTCTAATTAATAATAAATAATAAATAATAAATAATAAATAATAAATAAAAAAATAATATATATTTATTATTTATAATTATTAATTAATCATTAATATCTTTTAGGTATAGAGGAATTACAAATGAAACACACAAAATGACTCCAAACTAGATTTGACCACAACCTCCTTCGAAGAATGAATCAAAAGCCCAATAGACATTTTTAGGAATCTACTTTATAATACTATGATGTCAATATCCAAAACTAATGACTGTACTATATATTTAGTTTCAAAAATTCACCATTTATAAAAAATTAAAAAAAAATAATAAAAACAAATAATTAGATAATTATTTATCAAAAAATAAAAAAATTAATTTTAAACAATATATAGTATATAATTAATAATTAATTAAAAATTAATTATTATGTTGTAATTATGTTATAATATATTTTTAATAATTTTTTATAAATAAATAAATACATTAATAAATATTAATTGGTAATATACATATAATAGTTAATAAATTAATTAATATTTAATAAATTTGTTTTAAATAATTAATAACAAAAATGTATTTCTTTTTAATTAATTATAATTGTTGTTCTTGTTGTTGTTATTTTTATTATTAAATATGCATATAAATATGATTATGCCACTACATCCATGATTATCATTAACCATGGTCATTTGTTGTATTATCATTGTCAAAGGCGACAATATTAGTAGGGTGGATGTAGGTGACCTACCACCAAGGTCAATCATAATTATAATAGTAGGCCCCTTATAATGATATTAAAAACTAACCATTGAAAAACATCATAACTATAACTTATTTTTATATCATTGAATCTTTTCATTAAATATAGTTTAATCTATGGATGGATTATAAAATCTTTCGAGATGATTTTATTATTCATCTATAATCAAATTCCATTTATGGTTAAAAATATATTATTTTTGGATTAATATAATGAATTTTATTTATTTTATTATTAATATTATGAAATTTCATTATTTATATAAATATAGAGATTTTTTTAAAAAAATAATTACCCCAGGTAAATATGTATAAACAACAATATTGTGTCACACATTAATTTTTTGAACCATACTGTTTTGAAATATAGAAATAAATATTTTACTTTTCAAATTCCATTATCTTTTTACATTATCTCTTATGGTTTTTATGAATTTATGAATAACATATGGAGTTAGATACTTTCATTCTATAGTGAATCATGGAATTGATTGTATGAGCTCCATCAAAGGAATAATATAGTAATCAAGTGGATATCAAATGAAATACAATTAATCAAAAACATATAATATCTAGAATAGAAAATAAATCCAAATTATAAATAATTAATTGATGAATGAAAATTTAAATTCATTTTATTGGATGAATCTGCCATGTGATTTAGTCTTAAGGTAAGGGGATCTATTATTAATATTAATATTTTTTCCATGTATTATTGCTTAATTATATATCTTATTTTATATTTTCCATGTAACATTATTCAAAAAAAATTATTTTAATCATGTTTGTGGATATTTTTGAATTTAATTATATTTTTTATATGATCAAGGTTTTATTCATACATTATGATATTAGTATGCGGTTTTCATTCCAACCAACTTGATGACTCCTTGAATTTATTTATTTCTCACTGAAAAATTATTATTTAGTTTGTCCATTATATATATAAATTCATTAATATTTATTATTATTCTTTCTTGTGTTCTTTTGGGGAATTACGTGTTTCTATCCATGGTAAATGATTATGTTATGGTCATAAAAATTAATATGAATCACATTTCATACCCATGGGAGGTCATAATGGTTATTCATCTTTTATGTGTAGTCACTTGAATTTATTTATTCCCTTACCTATCTATTAGATAACCCATTTTTTGATGCATGTACTTAGGGTTTGAAATGAAACGATGTAACTAAAAGAGAATAAAGTAAATATATTACTAAGAATGTTAATGTTTAAATTTTCATATTATTAAATTATTTATTTTATAGATAATATTCAATGATACCTGATCTATAGATTTGGGATACCTATTTCCCTATATTTATTATGGTATTTAGTATTAAAAATGTGGACTAAATTAAAACCCATGATATATTTAAAGTCATCATGTTATGGATTATTTTCTTCTAATTTTTTATACCACATTATAACAATTAGGGTTGAATGATATGAAATATCATTTGGTAAATTATATAACAATGATTATCGTGATTGATTTGTGTTGGGAAAAATCATATTATGAAGTGTATATTATGTGAATTTTTAAATAAGTTTTACTATGTCAGTTACTTAATGAGCATGTAATTCTGAGGGTTATAATAGAGGATCCAATGATTAAGTCATTTCATAATGTATCAAATATTATAACTCCAATAGGATCCTCTGTTTAATGATGGATTTATACAAAATGTGTTTATAGACCTCAGCTGTGTATATTTTAGATCTGTATATTATAAAGATAATGATATCTACATTTCTCTTCCTTTTATTTTGCTTTATAAAGATGGTGTTAGGCCACATTTTATGGTGATGTGGTTTTACTGAATCATTTAATGGCCTTGTTAGCTAGTAGATTTTGGAAGTATGAACCCATTGGTTCCTATTGAGGAATCCCAGTAAAAATAATTATTTTTTAGGATTCATAATTGTAATTGAATTATCTTTTTTAATGTTTTTAATTTAATTTTATTGATTCCCATATTAGTATATCTTTAAGATGAGTTTTGTTTTTCAGTACTATTTATGGCATAAATATATCCTATAAAACAGTATAGTGGTATTAGTGTAGATACTAGTAATGAATCAAAAATGTAAAGATTAAAAATTTTATTTTTTTAATTTTTATAAAACAATAATCGTTGTTATAAAACCACATAATTATTTAAGATTATTTTTTAAAATATTTCATGATTAAAAAAAAAATTTCAAGACTTATTGATACATTTACAAATATTTTTTTCTTTGGAATAACATCATGGTTTTCAATTTAAAAAATAGGGAATCATAATTTTTAATTTTGTATGTCATGATTTTTCAAACAAAATATGTCATTTATTTCTAAAATTATACTTCCATAAGAGAAAACCCAAATTATATTAAATGTTACCATGTTGTGGTTTATAGTGTGACCAAAGAACAAAAATGTTCTTATAAATTATATTTCATTTTAATGTGTTACCTCTATGTAATAAAATATCTGAAATGTCATTGTTAAATTTATTATATATAGTTTCTTGTATGTAATTTGTAAAAAAATTAAAAAAATTCTAAATATCACTCACTAATGTAGAACATTAATTCTGATGCCCAATACATTACAATTTAGTCTATATTAAATGTTGTTTTTATCAATATATTCATACAAATTCATTGCATATCATATTAAATATATGCATTGTTGAATTATTAATAAAATACCTATTTATATATATAAATTAGTTATACAATGAATGTTTTTACTTTAGTTTAGTCTATTTAAACTACTTTTAATTTTAATAAAAAGAGTATAATAGCTATATGAAAGGTTAGATATAAAATATATAATTTTAATTCATCTAAGACGACTATTTTTTATTTTAGATATTTATTTAATAGTAATGTTTTATTATGGATTATGTATATTAGATAATAGAGTAGTATTATAATTATGGTCTCTCTTGATTATTGATTTACATATAGTGGGAAATTGGTTTTTACCACCCATTAATCTAGGGGCATCTGCTCTATCAATAAAATTACAGTTTTTTCAAGACCCTCCCCCATAGGGAACCCCTATAGATCCTATAATGAGGTTGAGAGTGGCCCCTTGAGAACCAAATCTAATATGACATAGGTTACTGAATATAACATAAGGTTCAAAAAAAATAAATTGAAGTTTTTACCCTTATACATCATAAGAATATAATAATATTTGCACAAATCAACAAAATATTATAGAATAAAATAAGACTACAATAATCTATAATCCATGATATGATAGAAAAATAAAATTATCCCAATAAAGATCCATGTAAAACTCCTAGGAAAAGACTCCTACCATTTTCCCATGATATGAGATAGTATCATTCAACATGATCTCCAAACTCTCCCTATAAACAAATATATATATATATATATATATATATGAGAATAAAATTTATACAAAGAATTATCATACTGAAGACCTCTCATATAATTGTGGGATAATAATACTAATGATTCACTAAACAAATAGTAAAAAAAAAAGAAACTCCTAGGTCAAACATCATGAAAAATATTCAATGTACACTCACTAAGTATCGCACACAAGATTAAAAAAAATTTATCAAAGAATACTACTAAAAGATTCATTTTAACCATTTCCCCACTAGTTTTTCACTATCATTACCCAATGTCAAATTTCATGTTCTCCCAATACACCCACTAGTAGTTCCTTAGAACATTATACCTTATATTACAAACCAAATACATATCAAATTTCCACTTCAACATATCAAATCTCATTCACACATCACATGCCTAGTACGCAAGGCTATTGTAGACATGAATAACATCAACCTCATGGCCTCCTCCTACCAGTCACGACCCCTATCATGTAATACCAACTCTCTTAACCCATTGGATTTTTATATGAATAATAATAAATATGATTTTACCTACCTCAATCAATCACATCCCATTATCACCACCACAATACCATCATCAAACACAACATCTACTACTAAATATAACATTAAATGAATTTCCAATTATTATATAAAAAATCTATCATATCCATGTGGGATTTCACATTTATCCACATCATTTTACCCATTTATATATTTACCATTACAAAACATATTACATATTTTAAGATATTTTATTCCATGTTTAATGAAAACCAATTAAATCCACCACCCACATTTATTTCATCCATTATCCATTATTATAAGTATTTAACATTTCATTTAACACCCCTTACTCAATAATTTTTTTCCCACATTCATTTAATATATTTTCCATTACAGATCATATATTACATAAACTTGGGAAACAAAAAATTATTCATGCATCAAAATTAAATTCCATCATCTAACAAAAACCCTAAAATTTACTCTTTCAACCATGGAGAGGCTATCATAGCTCAATTTACCAATCCACATCCACATCCATATAACACTATTCCACCCATGGAATCATTCACAACACCTGATTTCCAAAATATCCAATAATAATAAAACCCAAAAAAAATATGTCACAACCAAATTTACGGAACACAAACACCAGAACCAAATTATTTTACTAGATACATTATTCTGATAAAAAATTCCATGAAACTAATTCAGTTACAATATTTAAATTATTATCCTTTTATGCAATGTGATTCCATTCCAAAAACCACATATATGGTAGGATTGTCTTAGAAACATACCAATTTCAACCATATAATAAAACAAGCATCAACACATGAGGAATAGTTGGATGGCATAAAACAACATGAAATAAAAAACCTTCAATTCCATTAGTCCCTTTTTAATATCGTTGTTAATAAAATTAATATTTTCCACAAAATGACTGTAAAATAATGATGAATCCTCATTATAAAAATTATATTGAATTAATCAAATCCACTACCTCTACCATTGTTTCAAAAGATGATTTTTATGAATGAAATAATGAACAAACATCCATAATCTTATATGTTGAAACTAAATAATTTTGGAAAAATAATCCACATCAAAACAATGACACAAAACCATCAAAGCCAACCCCGAAATTTTATTATGTGTCATTAACTGAATGAGAAAAAATATAAAACTCATGATTAAGATGTGAACACTCACCTCAAATCACAAAGAATCGTTCAGTATAATATGAGGGATAAATAAAATTAATTGCATATAATGTAATTGAAAATAAATAAATATTATTATATGAGTTTTGAGATAAAATTAATGAAATAATGTTAAATCAAGGGGGATGTTATATTATATTTGGCAGGAAAAATAAACTTTTTTAATGTTGTTAACCATGGTTACGTTTTGACTGGGCTAAATTGAACTACTATTTAAAATCATACTTTGAATCCCCACATATATCCCTTTTTAAAGTCTTTGTCAATGTTTAAAATTTGATTTGATTTATGATGGGTCACAACATTAACACAACCCCTATTCCATGACTAATAAATCAGTAATAACAATTTTATTAGTATAAATGAAACCTGTTAATTGTTAATTAAAACTTTAAGTAGTCGTTTATATTTCCAAAATAAAAATTCAAACCCCTTGAATCATTACTCCCCACTACAACATTACCAACAAATATAGAGTCACATATCTAATATTGTTAACCCTTCAAACTGTTATCCAATAAACAATTCTGCAACCTCATGCTCCTAGAAAAAATCTCATATTCAACCTCAATCATTCGCAATAATGAAATGAATGGTCCTAAAAGCAGTAGTATAATACAATAGTGTAATTCCCCGACCCTAGATTCCCGGATTTTTTGCATTATTTTAATACATTGGAATGATTACAAGGAATCATGTACCGAAAGACTGATCAGTTTAGCAGTCTTGGAAAATAGATTGCATACATGAAAAATACATTACACATTCTACCAAACAATCCAAAAAAATAGTTCTTTGAGAACTCCATTATTCCCTTTTGCTTAACCCTTCATATCAATCATTATAAACTTCTTGGAATCCGGGCGAAATAAAACATAAGAAATGGGTGAGCTCAGATGCCCATTAAGGGTAATTAATTTAGCGGTAGCTATAAAATTTTAAGGCTAGATATGTGATAAAAACAACATCATTTTTAAACATATATTTGAAAATAATAGAAAAATAAATAAATCAAACAGTACCATATAAACATGAAAATGGATATTAGAGTAGTCGAATAATCACATGTCATAACTAATTTCATAATGAGGGAATGCCTAACACCTGACATCATTTCCACATAGGTAAGGCATTTTTCCAATAATAAAAATAAATTTTTTTCAGGGCCTTGTGCCAAGACACTAGTTGGTCTCATGATTTCTACCGATTAATTGAGGAGCTATAGCAGGCTACACCTGTCACATACTAAGTCCACTACATTCCTTGTATGAAAAAGATGAAACATGACATAAAAATTCGTATTAAAACTAGCATATGAAATGTCATTAAATTAACAATAAACCACGAATGGTATAAAAATTGAACATCCAAAGTCAAACACATCACAACTCATTCGATACAACATGGAATATTGTATTATAATAAATCATCCTCAATCAAAAATAATATCCAGTAATTGATGCTGACATAGTTGAAAATGATGAGTAAAACTTTATGAGAGAAATACCCTTTTGTAAAATCATTTAAAAGTGACCCATTTATAAAGAAAGTAATTTAAAATAGATTTTTGAATCAATGTGTTTCATAATACTTTGAATCTTTTTAAAATAATTATAATTTCAAAAAATTCATGTTAATATTAATAAATTCTTAAAATCATTTTGAAAACATTGACATTAATTAACAATATTTACAAAGATAACTCTTTAATCCATTTAAAATTCTGATCTTGATAAATAGTACCTCTCAGAAATCCTTAAAATATTAATTTTGAAATCATTTTTATGATAAATGGACATGGATGAAAAAAATGTACGAGTAAATATTTACACATAAACAATCTTGGATAATAATTAGATTGAGGAATTAACCCTTACCATGAAATTTACTTTAGTCGAGGGTACATTTAACCTCATATATGAAGAACATAGTATGTTATTAAATTATAACATAACCGTATTAATATTTATGATATCATACATGATTCATTTATGACTTTATACTACCCATTTAAGAATAATTTCCATGTTAAATTAACATTTCGGGTAATAATCGTTTTCATTATCATACGTGTTTTAACTTTTTACTCTTGATTGTATCACTTAGATAAAGGTTTAAATAATACCAGAATATAAAACATGATTTATATATCATATATAATGAGAATCTAAATATGTATAATAGACATATATATGAAATTAAAAACACCATTTATGGATACGGTAGTCCGTACGTACGCATAAACGTTGTTCCTGTTTTCATATCGTAATGAACAGAACTAATTGAATAAGATATATGTAAGTAAATAAATATATATATCTCTCCAGTTAAATTATTATTTCATATATTTCATATTTATTAGTAATATATATTTTTATAATCATCGATGAATGGTGAACGTGGAAATGAATCTCATTGTGTCGTGGAGATGGTAATCCGTACGTACGCACAAGTGATAATATAATTTCCATAAAGGTGTGGAATTGGAGGGTATATTAATTTTAAAGAGAAATTATAATGTTATTTTCATTATTTATATACATATTACTCATCATTATATCCATCCAAATAACATAGTGTTGAATAACTAATTTCACCACGACGTGGAGACGATAAGCCTTACGCAGACACGCATGGTGACATTATAATTCTTAAGATGGATAGAATAATGAATATATTTGTTTCATATTTATAATAACATAAAATTATATAGAAGATATTGGGGTTATTATTATATAATGGAAAATACAATGAAAGAGTATGAGGAATAATTAGGGAACATGAATGAGTGTGGTGAAATCATTACATATTCTTCACATTCTTCCTTTATATTTGATCAAACGGGATTCGTAGGATGGATTTATGACCAAAGTAAGGCCACTAGGATGAAGGTAGGATAGTAGGTAGGATATTTTGGCAGGTTTTAATACTTCCAAATGGATTTGGTGGTGTTAATTTGTGAAAAGGGGATGTTCCCTTTTATAAGAGGGGTGCGGTGACTTTTGGAAAAGATAAAAGTATTAATTTATTATACCATCATATTCGGTTTACAATGGTTCCAAATGAATTTATTTTGAGCCTTAGGTGGATATGGGTCAAATTAATACCACTCAAACAATAGGTTTTAGAAATGTATAGGTTACCATTTTAACCTTATATTTTAGATTTAACTCTTAGTTAAATAGTTTATCTTTTACCGCATCTTCTTGTATTCTTACTCTATATAGTTAATAAACGTACTCTAACCTTCCAAGAGAACCTAAATTGGATAATTAATGACATATATAATATTAATTAAATCCATTGTCCTAAACTTTCATTTTTAGAAATATTATATCAACCAAAAAATTAGTATTTGTTTTAAATATTAATTTATGTCAATTTTGACACTATTTGGTATTTTGTTTTTCTTTAAAAGTTATTAAAACATGATTACATTGAACAAGATCCATTTAATAATCCATAAAATGTCATATTCACCTATAAAATTGGTTTATTTCATAAAAATTTTGAAATTATATTTATTTTAATATTTCTAATAGAATTTATTTGATTCATTCACTAATAAGGTAATTACTGCATCAATATTGTGTCATTATAAATTTAAATTTTTAATCTCTAAAAACTATAAATAAAATACAGTTATGTAGGATATATTTTTAGATTTATAATTAATATTTATAGTCGAATTTATCTTCTGTATTACCCTATATTAAAAATGGTTTAGATATTAAACTTTGATTGTAACTCTTTTAACTCTTCTTTAAATTAAATAATAATAAATTTCTTAATCTAATTCATGTGGACATAAAGGGTCATATTTAATTTTTATGTTAGTTTTTGGTCAAATTAAACTTATCTAAAAGAATTAGGAAATTTGTTATGCTAATAATAATATCCTTTTACCCTTATTTACACTATTTTTTTAACCATGTTAAATAAAAGGAAAAAGTTACTATTCAACAAAAAAAATTTATTATTGAACCACATTTTACTCTTTAATATTAACCGTGTCTCCTTAATATTCAAAATTCAACTCACAGAAGTAGTAAAATTATGTTTAATGTGAATTTACAAATTCTCCTACGAGATGTGGAAAAGACGAAGAAAAGTTCAATTTTTTTTAATCTATCTAAAATTTTTATAAACTAACTCAATTGAATTACATTGATAATATATAAGTATTATGTATATATTTTGACCAAAAATAAATTTAAATAAAATAAATAATTATTTAAATAAAAATTCAGTTTCAAACTATAACTCAGTGTTTTTCACTATTCATCAAAAATTTAATGTTCTCAGAAAAAAACAAAAAATTAACCAGAAGATAATTTTGATATTCCAAATTAAATAATGAATTATATTTTACCAAATTAAAAACATATAATATGCATTTATTATTTTGAAATTAATTCCCGTTGTCAAAACCAAAGGGTGTATTTTTAAGAAATAATAACTATCAATAGTTTGACACTTGTTTATGTCCAATTCCAAAGTGAAACTACTTACAATGACCAGAATTGTATTAAATGGTAAAAATATAATATATTTATACTTCCAAACAATTAAAATGTATAATTTAACAGTATAAATTATTTTTATTAAAAATGATGTTTTTAGTAAAAATATAGTATTTTTCAATATTCACCCAAATATGAAAGTTAATAGAAAAACAACAAAAATTTATTGAAACTAAATATTTATGTCCTGATTCTAAAAATGAATTTTATTTTGTAAAATTTAATATATAAAAGTTTCAAATATTTAATTTAAAAACGGTTCACCTTTATAAGGTGGTAAAAGTATATTTTTTTAAAAATAATTTATTTATCTAAAAAATTTAATTAGGTCCTACAGATTGTTTAAGAAACTCAAAATATGGATTCTAAAATTATGAGGACTATATATAGTTAAAAATTCATTTAATACTATTCTTAACCACTTTTGAACTGCTAGTTTAGTAAGTTGTGGTGCGCTTGAACTCGATGTTGCGGGTAGTGTATGTTATTGAATTACATTAAAGAAATAACGTAATAAGAAATATTTAAGTGTTACAAATATAAACCTATAAAAAACTTCTCATCCCCTAAAAATAAAATGTAATTCAGAAAAAGAAAACAATATAAACCCTAAAACAAGTACTGCATAAGGGATACCTTTCAAATGAGACTATTCCATCAACCAACCGTGAGAAAAAAGGTAACAAGAAATTAAATCCAACAGGAACCAATTCAAATATTAGCCTAAGAAAAATAATAATTAAAAAATCTCATTTTACTAAGTGTTCATATGAAGAATACATTTCACAAAAACATTCCTCAGTGACACAATTCATTTTCTAAAATCAATCCAAGGTGATAATTCACTCATGAAATACCTTGTCTCGTTGATTCTGGATCCTATCTCCCCAGTCCATGAATATAATATCATCATTGATATTCAAATATCCGAAAATTATTATATGATAATATTCCTGAAGATATAATTAATGATATGAAACATGAATGTCCTAGTTGATAGATTCCAATTACAGGAAATGTTCCAACTGATATACCACCTCTCCAACATGTTTTAACACCTTGATAGAAATAATAAATTGATGAGAGTGTTTAACCCCCCATCCAGGACTCCACTTCCAAGGATAATGTGAAACATAAAAAACACAAGATCTCCATCCTAAAACACTAGGGAACTCCACAGAAATCAACATTAGAATTATGAATGTTCTATACTTCCCTTATTCCATCGTAAAATTTTTTATCTTCTCAATAGTTCTCTTCACAAAATATTGTAATAGAACTGTATACTCTCCTACCATCATCCATAATAATGGAGCAATTTATAGATTAACATAAAAAATATCAAACGGAGACATGAAAATGGGAGAGAGAGGTAACTGTTATTAAAAGAGAACTCAACCAATGGGAAAAGTTTACACATTATTAACTGAAACATCGAACATAGGCTTTCAAAATATTATCAAGGATTTGGATTGTTTCTTAAATCTACCTATACATTTGAGGATATAAAGCAGCACTAAGGTGAAATTATAAGGAAAATCATGCTATAATCCTCTATATACTCATGATGTAAAATGATTATCCAAATTATAAATTATGGTCTTCAATACCCAACGAGGCAGCACCACAACATTCATATAACACCTCACTAGAAATTTCACCACAGAAAAATACATAATCAACAAGAAGTGATATGAATTCATCAACTAATAAAGAATCACCTTTATGGAATTAAATAATCCATCGTATTATGGAAATAAACTGATTAAATACCTCAATATATTCTTTTATTTCCACAAAGGGTCATCCTATGTCTCAAAAAACTATATTGAAAATGATACTCTACAATTACCTACTGGTTGAATAACCATCACGACACAAAATATACGACTAATAGATTAATCAGGGCCCACTAGAGGAAACCCATCAATTAATGATAGATCTTCGATAAACAAGGATTCATTTCCATCAAAGAATAATAAAAATTATATATTACCTTCTTGTTGATATCCAATATAACATACAATATCCATAAGAACAACATCTGATATTTGTAATCCTTCAACCAACCCAATAGAGCATTTCCATATATCACAAGAATCTACATCACAACTTCTTCAAAGTCTAACCATTGAGACACCTCCACACACTATATTATGTATGATTACATTGTCATAAAAAATAGGTAACCCCTACTAAATGAATCATAGGATTCAAGTTAAATAAAAAATCTCTTAAATCACTCTTTATGTATCAATTTAATCATATTAAAATATCCATATAATGTACTTAGTGTATCAACCAAAAAATTATCCCTCCTCTAGGTGAATAATATATCAAATTCACTGTCCTAATGAAACACCACACACTGCCATTATTGTTGATACACACATACTTGTAAGAAAATATACTCCATGATTTTACAAAATGTGAAGTCCCAAATAAAGTCACCAATAAAATAATGTTTCCAAATACTCAATAAAAAATCATCCACCACGAAATCATGATATTGGGTGTCATAGTTACACTTGTTGTGAAATAACTGCCAGGATCTGTATTATATCACATTCATTAACAAATAAAAATGAAACCTAACTCATGATGGGAATCATCATTGAAAATTAAAAACACCACTCTCTCCATTGGAAGTTAGATAATGATATCATTGATCAGTATATCATTTTGGTTGGGGAATGTGGTATTCAACTGATCAATACATAATAAACCTAGTTATTTTTGGTCTAGGAAGTAAATTTTTACTTGACCAGGGGGAATATTTCCATGAATTATTAATAATAACCCATGAAACCACTAAATCTATAGACCCCCACAACATTATTGGGTGCTACCAATGAAAAAACCATAATAATTAATGTTTAAACATTTAACCCCTTAACAAACATCACATGTCATGTATGTTTACTCCCCATTCAAAAAATATACTTCATCACATTTTCATAATGTTTTTACTGTCTAAGAACATATAAAAATAACCCCAAGATTATCAACATGTTATTACTATGATGTCATATATATGATGATTTAATTGATCAACCACACAAAAAACTAATCCAAGAACTCATGAAAAGTGTATTTCATGAGTCATATGAAAATAGATGTGGTATTCATGACACTGAATGAATGAACATGAACTCAACATTCCCATAAAAAACAAAAAATCGATCATTGGAATATACTCATCCCAAATCCTCATATATTAATATCCATAACCAATATTATTCATTGAAAACCAATTGGATACTTTAATATGGTTAAACAAATTGTAAATATATAGAATAGGGTTATAGTACATGACCATGACCTGATTCAACCGCTGATAATCTATGAAAAACCATATACTGCTATCCTGAAACCCTAGAGAGATACACTTGGTTCGATAAAACCCTTCTCCAACAAATTTTTAATCTAAATCCATAAGTTCAATTGATTATAAAGTTCAATATAATTGGAATTTACCAAAATCAAATAATCAAGAATGTAGAAATATTCACCAAACATGGTAAAATTTCAAGGGGTTAGGGTCACATACTATTTAGAAAAAACATCTAGAAACTCTTCCATGCCTATATGGAACTCCACCTTCTATGCCTCCACCAAATATAAGGATATGGATTATACCAAAGACTGTAAGGATTCAAAATATTTATGACTCTAATAATTATTACTATGACTATATAACACCATATTTTTAAATCCTTACCAAATACAAGAGAACTCCTCTAAAATTTCAATTATTGGACACATTGAATAATACGAGTCAATTCAGTGAGACAACGTGTGATTCTGAGGACCGGTGTACTCGGGATAAATGATTGAGAAATATTAAATATATTAAATATCATGCATGCATAGTTTTACCAAAAAAGAAAAAAACTCTTAAATAGGATCTCGGTTTTGAAATATGATGTGAAAATTTAGCTCTAAATAGATGTTTTACTGTGGGAATGACTTATCATTGTTCAACATGGATCATTAGTGAAAACGTTTTGACAGGCACAAAATGAATAAAAAAATTTATAAAAATAATTTTAATTTTTTGGTTGAAAAAAATGACTATTTTTAGATTAAATACATTGTCATATATGATTACCATATTTCTCCACAAAAAGATAGAAAATTTGAAGTGATGATGGAGATATCTCTTGGAATCCAATCCAATAAATGATGACAGATCCAGGACTGATGATCCACACACATCAATTTTTAAGGATCTCTCCAACGAACACCATAGAACATCAATCTTCATTAGAGTACAATAGAAATCCAGTTAGGTAGTGTGATTTTGATTTGTTTATCCCACCTATTAATTTCTATGAGGAATGTGAATGAATTGGTGAGTGGAATAATTATCGGATCTAGTTTATTGAGGAATGGGATTATTGTTTTGGTTTTTTATTAGGAAAAGTTATTTGGATGGATTTTTTGATGGATTCATTTACTGTTCTATCAATAACAATTAATGATAAAGACAAACATGGATCAATTTTCATTCCTCTACATTTTAAGGTCCTCTCACCCCCAATACCACGTTTTTTCATCGGAATTCATCATTGGCCTAGGGTTCGTCTATTACAAAGTAATAAATCCCTACACACCCATTTCATTGAGAAAAAATTTGATATCACATATCTGGGATTGAAATGACAGGACAAAAGTGAGATTGTGGTTATGGAAATGAATAAAATGATGACTGATTCATGAAATTGTGTTCTTCAATGTTCTCGATTAGAAACAAAGAATGGTGTTAGATCTAATTTTAAAGTGGATATATTGACAAAACACGTTGTTTGGCAATGTAAAGGCTTGGATGACCTCATATCATTATTTTTCTGGCAAGGTGTAGTCATAAACCAAAGAATGGAGCAATGGAGGATGTGTGAAACTACCATTACAAGTTTTTGAAAAATTCTGTAACTTATCGTGTGTAACAAAGGATTACACAACATATGGGGACCCATTTGTGGTTTCTAGGGTTACAGGATGAAGATAATGGTCACACAACATCTGAACTTCCCAATATGACATAGTGTGTACCTCAGAATTACCTGGACATGTGTTAGAAGACATGAACACAGACACTCCAGTTAATCCCACACAGACATGGATTAGCCAACATTGACCGGTACATATACATAGATTGTGTAACCAAACACATAAACAAGACTTGTATATGATAACATGTATCTATTCACATCATATATATGGATACTACATTCACTGTGATTCTATTCCCCACAGGTGGGGCATGGGATAGCTAGACACACCATGTACACCCTAGAACACGCCATGTACTCCCATCACGAGTGCATGAGGCTATTTTTAACATGTTTAGACCAGTATAAGTCTAGTGGATTCCATTGTTTCATTCCTCAAGGGTACATTGTGACATTACATCTACAACATAGGACTGCGATCCACTCAAGAGGTCGAGTCTCAAATTGAGTTTTGGTGTCCCTCCATGAGAATGGAGTGCGAATATCTATCATCCCTAGTTGGTACTTTTTTAATCATCATGAACTCCCTAAGTAGGGATTTGATCTTCCATCTAGAAACCCATATCTGTAGGGTTTGTGTAATAATTAATGTTAGACCCCCTGTGTAGTGGGATGATCTTGGGTGGGTTCATGTTGTCCCCCAGTGGTTATGGGCATGACTACCTTTTTGTGTAACATGGCCCCCATAAACGATTGAACTTCCTTGGGTGGTGCCAAATGAGGTATACCACTTCAATGAGTGTCTCTAATTGTACTCTAGCTCATGGAGTGAGTTATCCTGGAACGTTTTATTCATTGATCAGAATCCTTTGGCTGATAGTTGATTATATTTATTGCTGATGTGGTGATTTTTTTGAGTATAAATGGGGTTTTTATGTGATATTTTTTGTTAAGCTATCTATACATGGGTTTTTATGTTTACTATTTTTCGGTTTACATGTTGAGTTTTGTTATACTCACTCATGCACAAGATTTTTCTGCATGTGCCGTGTCTTATGCAGATGACAACCCTTTTGAATTTGTTCTTCGAGGAAATGGTGCTGATGGAGCATAGCATGTGCTTGACCAACTGAGGTGTTTACCAAGAATGTACTATTGAAATAATCCTCACCCTTGGAGTAGGCTGAAATAATTAAATTTTTGGATGGGATTGTTTTTACCAATTTATATTTTCAGTACATTAATATCATACTATATTGAGGGATCTTAGATGTATGCATAAATTATTTCAGTTGATTCACATTTCATCATTTTGTGGGCTTGGGAATGTTTGTGAGTATAGTTACTATTGAAAAATTCCCCCAATTTGTGGTATATTCCTACTTAGTACTATTCACCAGCCCCTAGAATATGGGAAAAGGGATTGGGGATTTCGTGTATTGCAACATGGCGGGCCGGGTTGTAACAGTGTGGTATCATAGGTGGTCGATACCACCATAGGACCTGAGTTATTGATATTGGTTTAGGGAAACAGTGTCACGTGATATGGGTTTAGCTATCAGTATAGGGATTCTAGTGTTTGTTTTGGCTGATGTATCAATACATAAGGACTATTATCACCTACATTTCGACTTGATACATCAATAATTTTTTTGCAAGGAATATAATGGTATAAGAAACATATAGGAATGTTTGTGTTTTCAATTTCCTTCATATGACAACTCCACAGATATATTCATTTGACCATGGTACATCATGTTTTATTTTAGAATTACACTATATAAACAACTAAAAATATGACAAGGCATCAGAACAAGAAATTTTATTAGAGTTAACACATCTGGGTGGTTTAACTATTATACCACCACCCATTAAGAATCATCTAGAATAAGCACTACTAAAAAAGGATTAAAGTAGATGTAGTGCATTGCATAAGATTTATAGATAGTGACCTCCCAGGTTTTGTGGTGAGCATGACCCCCAGGTGGTTGTGAACTATCTATATGTAGTTAGTCATGTTATCCTCTTTGTGAGGAGTCCTGAAGACTAGATAGAATTACTCATAGATAAATTTCATTATTACTCTATTGGGTGATGGTGTAGGTTGGTGAATTAGTCACATAATGGTAGAAATTACTCTTAGATAGACTTTGATCATCTCTTCAGAGAAATGTTCTGTCCTGCAAGGTTGGGTTCGTTATGCATACATGAGGTTTAGTATGTGTTGTATAGAAGTATAACCATGGATGCGTATTTAGTGAGGTATACTAAACTCTCACGTTAATTGTAAAGTCCCGGTTCTGGGTGCCACTCGACGGGTTCCCCGAACCCAGTTCACCACATGACCTCAAGCGCATTTCCCCAAATGCCAGAGGCTGCCGACTAGCAGTGAGGGCCTAGATCTGAGAGTGGGGAAACTATGCCCTCATTTATCAAAGTGTAGTGCAGTGGAATAAAGTGAAAAGAAGACCACAATAGCGGAAGCAAAAACAGTGTATATAACTTAAATAGATTACTGATAACAAAAGAAAAAAAACAGTCATCATATTTATATGAAGATGTAGCATGTCAATATTCTATAAAACAGCCAGAACATGTTACACTACAATACAATAAAAATGATCTACGATTACAAAAATTAAAAAAAAAATTGACAGTAGCATCGCGAGACAATGCTCGGTCCCATGCTCTCCTGCACCCCAACATAAATCAAGTTCATGTATAGGGACCCTTTCCCTTATCTACACTTGCAGAAATGTAATCTATTTGGGCTGAAAATCATAAACCGAACAGGGTGTGAGAAATATATCTCTGTAGTCACCCACCAAAGGCTCGTTCCCAACAGTGTGTAAACATACAACAACAGTGTGAAAATGTAAAATGCAATAAACTAAGATGTACTCAAAAGTAACCAACTTACCAATTATATTGCCATTTTATTATTCATTTAATAATTTAATATTTTGAAATAACCCTAGTGAATTTCCAATCAACTAGTCAGTGTACTAAGGAAAGAAGAAACCTTACCCTCAGGTAATTAGAATCCAACCCGTAGGTATTTCCATCAGGCGTAACTGAAATTTCCCTCAGGCATATGAAGTGTCACCCTCAGGCATAGAGTCTATCGCCCATAGGCACAGATGAAGTTACCCACAGGCTAAGATAACAACTGCCTTCGGGCTAAGCAAAACAATGCCCACGGGATAAGTAAAGCACTTCTCTCAGGCCCAAGTAACCGAGCCATGCCCAACATGTAAATAAACATTCACAAACAATTACTCTAAAGGCAATTCTACAATCACTACTTTAAAGGCACACCCTTGAGTATCCTGTCCAAATGGCTAAACCGAGGAACACACCCCCGGGGTGGTCCTGGATCCACGAAACGATCCCAAACACCATTTTATTATCACACTTAGTTACCTATTCAATTATAGGTATTTAAAATAGCCCCAAACTCAGCCACACGACACCCTTAATATGTGTTCGTAGCTCAAAAACACACAAAAATGCACGATAGTTGGAAAACGAACACCAAGCCACCTATCTTTAACACCAACGAACGATATACCCGAACGTCGATTCCAAAAATGCCCAAAGAAGGCAAAGATATGAGGTAAAAAAATTCCTACTTAAAGGCAAATAACTCCCATTAGAGGAATAATTGGAATGAATGGATTAGGAAGAGTAGAGGGCATACCCATGCAGTTTAAACGAGTTCGTCTGAGGCGGAAACATATTCCAGACCTATGCTCGGCGGATCACCAATGCTCTAGCCTTCCACTCCCAATCTCTATTCCAGTTCAATGCCTTCCCTATGAACAGGGGAGGCTAGTGCTCATTTAAAGCGAAAAAAAACAAAGTACACGGCATGTATTTCCAAGTACATGGAGTGTAATTCCCTTTTTTAAACTATTACTCTGACGGTTTCCTACCAGCGTGGCACTGTTCACCTACCGACATGACTACACGACGTGTCGTTTTGAACAAACAGCGTGTGCTGCCCCACAGCTAGCCACCACCTTACTATTCGCCTTCCAACTAACTACACGGTGTGTATGTTCCTACACCCTTTATCGCTGACATGTACACACGCCCTGTGTACTCATTACACAAGGCCAAAAGAACACGGTGTGTGGAAAAGTACACGACTTGGACTTTCCAAAATTTGGGATTTTTCTCCATTTTCTTTATTTTCTCAAAAACACTTAAGGAAAAGTGAAAAGAAGAAATATGTACTTCAAGAATAAGAACCAGTTTCTTACAAACGTCCCCCTCAAAGATATTCATCCAGGAATTTCCCTTCCATGGGTGGGGAAGACATACCTATGAACAACTCCAGCCATTGAGAACATACGTCGGTCTCCCACTCCCAATTCTTGTCCTGCACTCGGCCATGCTTCCATAACACCCGTACGAGAAGAACAGACCGGCCTCGGAGAACCTTCATGATCCGATCAACGATACGAATTGGAAGCTCTTCAAAGGATGCATCTCACTCAAGCACAACATCCTCTGGAAGAAAAAGGTGATATGCGTCTGAATGATAGCAGCGCAACTGAGATACAAGGAAGACGTCTTACATGGCCCGATAACTCTGGGGTAACTCCACCCGGTAGGCAACCAGACCGACTCTCTCCAGAATCTCAAATTGCCCCACATACCTCATTGATTGATTAGCCTATCTCCTGATTCGTTTGTGTCCCATCCTCGGAGAAACACGCATGAAAACCTGATCCCCAACCACAAACTCCAAAGGTTATCTCCAGCGATCAGCATAAGACTTCTGACGAGACTGCGTGGAATCCATCCAGTTCTGAATCAAATGAACCTACTCAGTAGTCTCCTACACGAGCTGTGGTCTAAGTAATGCTGCCTCACCTACCTCCAACCATCATAAATGTGGATGGCATAGCCTACCATATAAAGCCTCGTAAGGTGCCATCAAACTAATTTCCTGAAAACTATTATTATAGGCACACTCGACTAGGGTAATATGATTCTCCCAAAATCCCCCAAATTATAGGAATTCTTCATGAGGCATGTCCTCAAGTACCTATATTGTACGCTTTGACTGGATATTGCTCTTAGGGTAGTGATCTGTGCTCAGAGGCTCCGGTGTACCGAGTGCTCTCTAAAAACTCTTCTAGAAATGAGACGTAAAATAGGCGTCCCTATCTAAAATGATAGAACGAGGGACCCCATGAAGATGTATGACCTCTCAGATATACAAATTTTTGATCTCATCCACATCGACAGTCTCCTTGATAGGAAAAAAGTGAGCCACCTTTGTGAGTCTTTCCACAACAACCAATACAACATCATTTCCTCTAGGTGACCTCGACAACCCTATCACAAAATCCATCGTGACATCATCCCACTTCCATTGCGGAATGGGTAACTGCTGCAACAGTCCAGTTGGTCTCTGATGCTCTGCCTTCACTGGCTGACAAGTGGAACACCTCATAACAAAACCAACTACAACTCTCTTCAAAACCGGCCACCAGTACTGATGTCTCAAGTCACGGAACATCTTGGTAACCCTGGGATGAACTGCCCAAGATGAAGCATGAAACTTTCGCATCAGCTCCTCAAGTATATCCTATGGAACCCACACTCATCCAGGGAAACACAGAACTTCATCATCGCCGATCATCCAAGCAGTTGGAGGGACCTCACTTGCCACCGAATCCTGTAGAACAGGGCTTTCTGGATCAGATTGTTGTCTCATCCACACTCTATTCAGGAGGGTAGAAGTCACAGCTAATGATGAAAGAAAAGTTTACCATTGACTGTCATGGACCTCCAAATTCATCTATGAGAACAAATATATAAGCTTCCACTCATCACTGGCCTCCTGCACAACCTGTATCAAAGTCATCCTGCTCAGTGCATCAGCTACTGAATAAACATTACCAGTTGTGTATGTAAGCTTAAAATCAAAGGACATAAGGTATCTGACCCACCTTCAATGCCTCAGATTCAAGTCACGCTGAGTAAAAATAAACTTGTGTCATTTGTGGTCGATGAAAACCACAAAGTACTCTCCCAAAAGAAAATTTCTCCAACAATGCAACACATGCACAACTGCAGCCAACAAGAGATCAAGCATCGGGTAATTCCCCTAATGTGTCATCAACTACTGAGAACCGTACGAAACGACTCGATTGTCCTACATCAACACTGCTCCCAGACCAATACCTGATGCATCACAGTAAATTGTACACCTCTTTCAATGATTTGGAAGTATCAAGACTGGTTCTAATGTCAGCCTTCCTTTCAGATCCTGAAAGGCTGTCTCACAAGCTTCTGACCAAACGAACTTCACACCCTTCTTAGTCAAACTCATAAATGAAATTGATAAGCGGGATAAGTCATGTATGAAGTTTTTGTAGTAACCATCCAGCCATAAAAAACACTGTATCTCCAACACGTTCATAGGATGCTCCGAGGAAACTACTGCTCTCACCTTCTTTGGGTCTATTGTAACTCCTGACTCTAAGAAGATATGACCTAGGAAGTGAATATGGTCCCTCCAAAAGTGGCACTTTGAGAGCTTAGCATATAGCTAATGCTCTCTCAGTGTACTCAATATGATCTTAAGATGGGTGGAATGTTCGTGTCGAGTGTGAGAGTACACCATGATGTCATCCATGAATACTTCCACAAAATAATCCATAAAATGATGGAACACACGATTAATCAGAGCCAAGAAAACTGCTGGCATGTTCGTGAGTCCGAACAACATACCCAAGTACTCGTACATACCATATCTACTATGAAATGCTATAAGCAGTATATCCGATGGAATCACGTGTAGCTAATGATATCATGATCTCAGGCCAATCATTGAGAACACTCGTGCTCCAGGAAGTTGATCATAAAGGTCACCAATACTCACCAAGGGATTGTTGGTCGGAGAAAAACGAGGGAGTGATGGAAAGAGGGGGGGTGAATTGCCTTTTAAAAAAAGATTATCAAATTAAAATCAATGTTGAAATGCAGCGGAAATAAAGAGGCAAGACACAAGAATTGATAACGGAGTTCGGCCAAAAACCCGGCCTACGTCTCCGCTCCCAACTAAACCGTTGAGAGATTCCTACCGCTTGCTTTTCAATGGTTTTAGCAAGAAACCCACTAGTCTTTGAGGTATCACTAGGACCTATTACAGCTTGCTTTTGAATTGGTTTAGCAAGAACCCACTTGCTTTTAATGGTTTAGCAAGAACCCACTATCCTTCTTACAGGTGAAGGATAGTTCACCTATGTCACAAGCCTTTTAAAAGGAAAGGCTTGAAGAATCCTCTTCACACCTTAGTGGTGATGTGAAACCCAAAAGAAAGTGGGATGAGAAAAAGTGTTGGGGTTTGTAGGCACAAACCCAATTTTAAAGCTCAAAATAAATAAAACAATAAAACCCGTATGTTGAGAAGCCTTGGGCGCCTTTGATTGATTGGAGATGTTGAAGGCCGCTTCCAAGCTTCTTTGAAGGAGCTCCTTGGATGTGGAAGTTGTTGGAGCAAGGTGGGTTCCTTGAAGGAAGTCTGCTAGAGGTACGCCAAAGATGGAAAATGTGTACGGTGGCTTTGTATATGATCCGGTTGGTGTCCGGGGGGTGTCCGGGGCTTCCTTGGCCTTTATTTATAGGCATAGAACCCTTGGGGAGTCTTCGGAGCCGTTGTAAAAGGCCTCGGAGCCGTTGGAGGCCAAAAGAGGGTTGACTGGTCAAATCCAACGGCTAGTTTGACTGGGCTACCGGCGGGCCGGTGCAGGGCCACCGGCTGGCCGGTGCCTTGGCAGAGGAGAAGAATTCTTTTCCAGGCACCACCAGCCGACCGGTGAGAAGGCCACCGGCTGGCCGGTGGTGAGACAGTAGGTCTCACTATTGAACAAGGATGCCACCGGCTGGCCGGTGACAGAGCCACCAGCTGACCGGTGGAACCTGGCAGTGGGCAATGCCTCTGCCAGGTCCACCGGCCGGTGCCTTGGCAGAGGAGAAGAATTCTTTTCCAGGCACCACCGGCCGACCGATGAGAAGGCCACCGGCTGGCCGGTGGTGAGACAGTAGGTCTCACTGTTGAACCAGGATGCCACCTGCTGGCCGGTGACAGAGCCACCGGCTGACCGGTGGAACCTGGCAGTGGGCAATGCCTCTGCCAGGTCCACCGGCCGGCCGGTGCTATCACACAGGTTGGCCGGTGGACTAAAATTCAGTCCACTTCTTGTCCATTCTTGGGCCAACTTTTTGGCAACCTTGTGCCTATCATTCAAAAACACTTCAAACAAAATGAGACAAATAATAAGGTGATTGTGATCATGAAAATCAAACAACGAGGGGAACGAGAGGTACAACAATCTCCCCCTATTTTTATGATCACAATCACCAATACAATTAAAGTAAAAACATGAATTAAAGGCATGGTTTAATGAATAAAATGAAATGTAAAGCAAAGCATGATCAAAAGGTTTCTCCCCCAATAAATCAAGAAATTTCTCTCCCTTTGTGATTATCAAAATAGAATGGGGCATAATACTTGATTGAGGGATTTGATTTGAAAAACAAGATTTGAGATTTGAAAATCAATTGAAATTTTGGAAATTGAAAGATTGAATAACAGTTTGAATTGAAAGTTTTGAATCAAAATTGAAATGAAAATTTTGAACCAAAAATTGAATTGAAATTTGAAACCAAATGAATTTTTTTTTGAAATTGAGAGTTTTGATTCAAAAATTAATTTAAATTGAAAAATGAATCGAAAGAGATTTTTGAATTTAAGAAAATTTCTCCCCCCAAATAAAACAAATGATCATCGGGGAAACGAAACTATTTTTGGCCCGGAGAGACTCGCCAAAAGGGATTTTTCAATCCAAATTTGTTTCATGGCGGGTCTTCTCCTATAAAACTCGTCCGAATAAAAAATAGATTTGGTTTGACCGTACCGGGCGTTTTTACAATTACATTCATAAATAAGGTGCCCGGGTTTTTTACAATAATTGCAAAATTTAAAACTGGAGCTCCCCCTTACAAAAACAGTGGGTGCATGGGAGGAGGAAGCTATATTGGTGTATCCAAGTCCATTGGTGGTTCTAGATACTCATTGAGAACCTAAGAGTTTGGACAAATTTTTTTCACCTTGGGTGAACTTGGCTAATGATTCCCTTTGGTCTTTGATGGTTGATTCCAAAGAATCAACATTTGGGAAATTTTGGATTTTTAGGGAGAGTTCCTCCTTCTCTTTGAGAAGTTGGTCTTTTTCGGAGGAATGTTTTTTGAAATTCTTTTTCAAAGAAACAAATTTAGAAGAAAGTTCATGAAAACCATTTTCAAGTTGGTCTCTAGCATGTTGGATTTCTTCATATGACAAATGATTGAAAGAATTTGAAGAACTAGAGGATGATGAGGAAGAAGAGTCGGAAGATGATACCTCATGTTTTGCCATTAGGCATTTTGTACCTTGGTCGCTTGAGGAGGAGGAGGAGGAGGAGGATGATGAGGTGTCACTCCATGTCACCTTGAGGACCTTTTTCTTTCCTTTATCCTTTTGCGTGGCCCGTTTTTTGTTGAGTGGGCAATCGGGCTTGTAATGCCCTTTTTGGACGCACCCGTAGCATTTTACCTTGGGCTCGGATCTTGTGGTGGGTTCTTGCTTTCGATGCTTGCGGGATTTCTTCTTCTTGTGCTTCTTCATAAACATGTGCATTTGGCGGGCGAGATTCTCCATTTCCGAGTCGCCGCTTGATGATGAAGATGAAGGTGATGATGATGAGGAGGAGCTTACTTCATTTTGTACCTTGAGGGCGATGTTATTTGGTGTCTTGATTGGTGTGCCCTCCTTTTGAGCTTGCCTCCTCATCGTGATCTCGTACGTCATTAGGGATCCGATGAGCTCTTCGACCGGCATGTTCTTTACATCCTTAGCTTCTTGGATCGCCGTCACCTTTGGTGCCCATGAGCTCGGAAGGACCCATAATATCTTCTTGACCATCGTCTCGACTGAAACATCATCACCAAGAGATTTCCTTCCATTGCAAATGTCAGTGAAGCGTGTAAACATATCGGTAATAGATTCGGAAGGATGCATAGTAAAGCTTTCAAAATCTTGTCTATACATTTCTAACCGAGTATCCTTAACTTTGTTAGTGCCTTCATGGGTCACTTCTAAAAGCTTCCAAATTTCATGTGAGGAGGTGCAAGTAGACACTCGATTGAACTCATTTCTATCTAAGCCGCAATGGAGAGCGTTCATGGCTTTGCCATCAAGCTCAAAATTCTTAATATCGGCGGGGGTCCATTTGGATTCGTCGGGGGAAGACAAAGAATAACCTTGCACGACAATTTTATAAATGGGATAACCTATACTCCTAAGAAAAGTGGTCATGCGGGTTTTCCAATAATTATAGTCGGTCCCATCAAAAAATGGAGCCCGACCCAATGAGTAGCCCTCGGGGGCGAAAGAGGTTGAGGACATCACAATGGATCTATGAATTTGAAACCGTTTAAGGTATTACTCAAATTATCCCTCTGATACCAATTGTTGGGCGGAAGAAAACAAGGGAGTGAGTGATGGCAATATGGGGGGGTTAATTGCCTTTTAAAAAATTGATTAACAAATTAAAATCAAAGTGAAATCAAAGTATGTGCAGCGGAAAACAAAAGAGGCAATCACACAAGAAATTGTTAACGGAGTTCGGCCAAAACCCGGCCTACATCTCCGCTCCCAACTCAACCGTTGAGAGATTCCTACCGCTTGCTTTTCAATGGTTTTAGCAAGAAACCCACTAGGCTTTGAGGTAGCAGTAGGACCTATTACAGCTTGCTTTTGATGGTTGAGCAAGAACCCACTTGCTTTTAATGGTTTAGCAAGAACCCACTATCCTTCTTACAGGTGAAGGATTGCTCACCTATGTCTCAAGCTATTTAAAGGAAAGCTTGACAACCTTTTCACACCTTAATGGTGATATGAAACCCAAAAGAAAGAGGGATGATGAAAGAGTTTGGGGTTTGTAGGCACAAACCCAAATTTAAAGCTCAAAATAAATAAAACTATAAAAACCGTAATTGAGGAAGACTTGGGCGCCTAGGTATGATGGAGTTGATGTAGCGTGCTCTCCCAAGCTTCTTGAGGTGCTCCTTGGATTGGAAATTGATTGGAGCACTTGAGGATCCTTGAAGGTGGAGCGCCGGAGGTTCGCCAAATGTTCAACAATATGTCCGAGCGCTTGGTATATGATCTGGTTAGTGTCCGGGGCTTCCTTGGCCTTTATTTATAGGCATGGAACCCTTGGGGAGTCTTCAGAGCCGTTGTAAAAGGCCTCGGAGCCGTTGGAAACCTTGTGCCTATCATTCAAAAACACTTCAAACAAAATTAGACAAATAATAAGGTGATTGTGATCATGAAAATCAAACAACGAGGGGAACGAGAAGTACAACAGGGATATCGGTTCTTAATAGTCAATTGGTTCAACTTCCGATAATCCACACAAAGTCTTAGGGTAACGTCTGCCTTCTTCGCAAAAAGGACCGTAGAAACCCAAGGAGAAGTACTGGGTGGGATAAAACCCTTTTCCAGTGACTCCTCTAACAGCCTCTTGAGCTCCTGCAACTCTGGTGTAGCCATCCTATAAGGAGGAATGGACACTGGTGCTCCTCCTGGAAAAATATCAATAGAGAAATCCACCTCTCGCTCTAGAGGTATACTTGAAAAGTCATCTGGGAAGACATCCCTAAAACGATCTACCACTGGAGGGAAATCCGTCTGACAAGTCCCCTGATCATCTAGATATAAACTTGCAAATCTGGGCAGTGACACCACTTCTCCCATGATGCTCTGGACCAACTCGAATCTCCTGAACATTCCATTTTCCCTTGTATAGAATCTCTATGCCCTCTGGTGACGTGAAACATACCCTACGACGATAGAAGTCTACAAATGCTCGAAAGGGAACCAACCAGTCCATCCTGAGAATGACATCATTGCACGCCATCACTAAGACATAGAGGTCCCAAAGGAAGTGACACCCACCAACCAAAAGGGGTCACTCCTTTCACTGACACACACTATCTGTTCTAGTTCCCAATGGAGTTTCTAGAGTCATAAAAGTAGAAGAAGAAAAAAAATCATAGATCCCATGGATCTCCACAATGGGTATAGAAATGAAACTATGTGTAGCTACCGTGTAAAAAATTACTGAAGATAAGAAAAGAGATACTAGAATAGTACCTCTGATTTTAGAAGGTTTGGGATCCTTCTCAGGCTGGGTCGGTTGCACTGCATATGCATGCCTAGTGACACGTCCTTGCGACACAGCCTAGCTACCCTGAGCTGTCCCACCCTACTGCCTCTGAGATCCTGGGGTCTGGCTACCATGACAATGATCACCATCTCGGCCTGCATACCCTGACGTATTCCAGTTCCCCAACTGGTAAGAAGACACTGGTCCTGACCCTACATGTAGAGTCTTCATAGAACCCCTCTCACTAGTCATTGGTAGAAACTACCTAAAAAAGCGTTGTAGATGACCCATCTTTCCGCAAGCTCGACACTCCACTGGATCACGTGGACACTATAGTCTCTTGTGCCCCTAGTTACCAAATTGGTAGCACCTGACTTTTCCACCGGAAGAAAACTCCCTTGCTGGTACTACCACCCTAAGAGTAGTCCATCTATCTCATCCTCTTTCTATTAGAAATAATACCAGTAACAGGTGTTCAACCGCCCTGGCCAACACCACAAGCTTCCTGCATGTTCCTCTTTGTAATCAGCGCTTGTTTTACAATAGTATGTACTGAATGAAACTAGAATACATTCACTAATACTCAGTTTTCATACCGAAGACCATCCTCGAAGCACCTGTCTCTCAACGTCTCATCACCCACCAGAATGGGTGACAAACGATGATGCTCTATAAAATGAGCAGAGTAATCCATCACCGACATAGCGCACTGATGTAGATTCATGAACACTAGAGCTCTATCTACTCTCAGTGTCTATGGAAAGAATAATTCCTAAAAGACTGCCTGAAAATATTCCGACGTCATGTCCCTATGATGTTCTGACTGGGTGGTAACATCGCACCACCTCTTGGCGGAATAACGCCACATATACGTCGCAAGCTTGACCCTCCTCCATGGAGTCATCTCAAGATGCTCGAAGATAGTCTTCATAGACCCCAACCATGACTCTACAACATGTGGTCTGAAATCCCCTGAAAACGTAGGCAGATGATGCTACTAAAAGATACGTGTCAGCTCAGCAATAGATGTGGCAGCCGATGGTGCTCCTTGAAAGGTCTTCATGAACCGTATAAAGCTTTCACGGAACTACGCATCTGCACCTGTGTCTGGTATAATGGCTGGCGCCGCATCTGGAACTGCTAGAGGATCCACTGGTAGCCCATGGCCCACCATCTATGGAGTATAATTGTCACCGCTCTCCTGGCGAACAACGTACGGTCGTCTCGGCGGCATGACAATACAAGTTCAAGTGCACACCTTAGAACAAGAGTATCAAAGACCGAAAACAAAGAAACGCCTAAGAGAATAAAATGAAGAAGGCATTCAAAATTTTCAAAACAAGACTACACAGCGTGTATACTAACTACACGTCGTGTACTTGACATCACTTCCCCTGGCCAGGTGGTTCTGCACGGCTAATCCACAGGGCTATTGTTCAACAAAACTACACGGTGTGTATATAATCTACATGGCATGTATGGTGTTATTTCCTACTGCCCATGTCATTTGTGACACGGCCGACTAATCTTCTTGCTACAACATGGTGTGTTACACCTACACATGGCGTGTACACCATCCCATTTCCCAGTGACATAGCTAAGTTCATATGGTCTGTCCTCAGACAAGACTACACAGCATTTCCCATGGGTACATGGCGTGTACTAGACGGGATTAGTTGACCCTTGTTGTTAGTTACATGGCCAGAAACATGGATCAAACTACACGGAGTGTCCCACACACACATGGCGTGTACACGAAAGGATTACACCGACCCGTGTTGTTAGATACACGGCCGGATCCCAGGTCAGACTACACGACATGTTCAATAGTGGAAACAGCGTGTATGTCTTAAGGTCTCCTCCGTCCATGTTTTTAATTACACGTTGGACACCGGGTCAACACTACAAGGCGTGTACATCCGGTACATGGATTGTGTTCCAAAATATTTCCCTTCCTCGTGTCGTCACCCACACGGTTTGTGAAACGGGAATAAACTATACAGTGTGTACTTAGGGTACACGGCGTGTACTCAAAAAGTTTCCCTTCTTCCCGAACAGAAGGACATACACGGCGTGTTCAAAAAATTGCAAAGGCGTGTATACTGGGTTTATAGATAGTACGCCTCAGAAACTTCCCCGGAACCCAGAAAATATCTTAAAAAACAACACCTATGTGTCAAATTATGACCCATGAGGGCACATACTCCCGACGAATCATAGTTTGACATTTTATATATGTTATAATAAAATAAACACTCTATAATCCACCAAATTCCAGTAAATGGGGGCCCATACTCCCCAAAAACCAATTTATGGTGTTCATTCTTTCAACAAGCTCACACAAACATACCCTATCACATAGCAGGTATTTATCAATCCACTATCACAACTGCATGATTTTCTATCACAACAACTATCAAAACATCATGCAATTTCTAATGCACCTACATTGCCTGTAACTCTGCATGGAATTTTATTTCTAGAATGTGACTAAATGATGCATGAGAGGACATACCCTCATCTCATTGGGTTGCAACTAAATTGTACCCATGGATAAAATATAACAGCACAATCCCAAGTGCATCACTAAACGATGAAATCAAATCCACAGTAAAATTTGAAAAATCAAAAGAATTGCAAAATACGAGGTAGTCTGACTTTTCCCTATACACGGGTTAGCTATGCCTGGACACAGCTTATTACTAACTACCGTTCATCCTATCCCTGACTATGGCTCCAAATAGTAAGTCAAGGACAAGAAACCCCTTTGATACCACTTTGTAACGTCCCGGTTCCGGGTGCCACTCGACGGATGCCCTGAACCCGATTCACCACGTGACCTCAAGCTCATTTACCCAAATTCTTGAGGCTGCCGACTAGCAGTGAGGTCCCAGGTCTGATAGTGGGGAAAATATGCCCTCATTTATCAATGTGTAGCGCATCAGAATAAAATGAAAAGAAAAAAATAACAGCAGAAGAAGAAAAGATGTATATAACTGAAATGGATAACTGATAATAAAAAGAAAAATAACAGCAGTCATATTTATATGAAGATGCATCATGTCGCTATTCTATAAAATAGCCAGAACATGTTACACTTCAATATAATACTACTGATGTATGAGTATAGAAAAGAAAAACAGAAAAGCCAGCAGCATCGCGAGCCAATGCTCGGTCCCATACTCTACTACACCCCAGTAGTAATAAAGTACATGTACATGGACCCTTTCCCTTATACACACCTGCACAAACGTAATCTGTTTGGGCCGAAAAGAATGACCCAAACAGGGTGTGAGAAATATATCTCTCTCGGCACACACCAAAGGCCCATGCCCAACTCTGGGGAAACATGCAACAACACTGTGCAAAAGTAAAATACAATAAACTAAGAAGTACTCAAAAGTAACCAACTTACCAGTTATATTTCCATTTTATTATTCATTTAATCATTTAATATTAAGAAATCACCTTAGTGAATTTCCAAGAAACCAGTCAGTGTCCTCACACAAGCAAAAACCTTACACTCAGGTAATCAGAATCCAACCCGTAGGTTTTCACCTTAGGGGTAACAAAAATTTTCCTCTGGCTTACGAAGTGTCACCCTTGGGCACAAAGTCTATCACCCATAGGCCCGAAAGAAGTTTCCCTCTTGCTAAGATAACAACTACCATCAGGCTAACAAAACAAATCCCACTGGCTAAATAAAACACTGCCCTCATGCACAAGTAACCAAGCCATTCCCAACATGTAAATAAACATTCAAAAGAAATTCCTGTCATATCAATTCTAATATCACTACTTTAAAGGCACACCCTCAGGTATCCTGGCCAAATGGCATAAAAGAAGAACACACCCCTGGGGTGGTCTTGGTTCCAAGCAATGATCCAAAACATCATTATATTATCACAATTAGTTACCTATTCAATTCTAGGTATTTAAAATATCCCCGTCCTCAGCCACACGACACCCCAAATATGGGTTCATAGCTAAAAAACACACCAAAATTGACGATAGTTTGAAAACAAACACCAAGACACCTAATTTTAACACCAACAAATGATATACTCGAACGTCGATTCCCGAAATGCCCAAAGATGACATAGATCTGAGGTAAAAGAATTCCCGCCTAAATTAAAATAACTCCCATTAGAAGAATAATTGTAAATAACCACTTAAGAAGAGTGGAGGTATTACCAGTGTGGTTCCAATGAGATCGTCCGAGGTAGAAACAGATTCCATACGTGTGCTCGGCGGATCTCTAAAGCTCCCGCCTTCCTCTCCCGAGCTCTCTTCCCATTCTATTCCATCCAGGTGAACAGGGGAGGCTAATGCCCATTTTAAATGAAAAAAACAAACTACATGATGTGTATTTCCATGTACAATGTGTGTACTTCCCATTTTTAAACTGTTCCTATGACGGCTTCCAGCCAGCGCGACACTATTCACCTGCCGACATTACTACACGGTGTGTCTTTATGGGCACACGGCGTGTGCTTCCCCACAGCTGGCAACCGCCTTACTATTCGCCTGCCGACTGACTACACTACGTGTAAGGAACCACTAATTAGCATGTATTTGGTTTCTACACCATTCATCGCCGACATGGCCACACGCCTCGTGTACTCATTCCACACGGGAAAAAGTACATGGTGTCTGGAAAATTACATGGCGTGTACTTTCCAAAATTTGGGATTTTCCCTATTTTCCATATCTTTGTCAAAAACACTTAAGGAAAAGAGAAAATAAGAAACCCATAACTCTAGAATAAGAACCATTTTATTACATTAATCATTGGATTTTTTATGAGACCAGCAAATCATGACTCAATCCTTTGATCTGGTCTTGTTCTAGAACATCATGGTGTTAGCGGTGTCTCTTATCATTTCCACCTATGTTGGGGTACTTGAGTGTTCTCTATTGATAGAATATTTTCTGGATGAGAAGACGTTATTATTAGGAGCTAGTAGGGGAAACCTAATAGTCATGACCATAGTTGAAGGTATCAGATAATAGTCATAAGGATCCAAGTTGGTCATATACTTCAAGAGGCGATCCTATAAATCATATCAGATCTGTAGGGATCTCAAGGTGGATCAAATCATTAGTGGGATTATTTTTGTTTCTCTACAGTTGGTTGGGGACATATAGACTGACATTTCCAAAAATATTGTATAACTGGTTGGGAAGTAGTCGAGGGACTGCCAAGATAGGTATAGAGGTAGGAGTAGGGTGTATGTAATGGTGGATTATGTTGTTGGGGTGATAGAGTTTTAGGAGGTGGTTATACATTTGACCTATTACCACCACCATCCCCAGGTGAATCATGCTAGGATAGGGGAGATGGTAGGATGAGATAAGGCCAGCTGTAGGTAATGATGGTTAAAAAATTAAGGATCCAGGAGTGATATGAGGTATGATCTGGGTCTTTTCAAAATTACCTATACTATTTATAGACATAGGTGTTATTAATTGTTTTCTTTACACAAATCTTGTTCATGACTCAGTGATTCTAGCTAAATTTTCTACTCAACCATTATGCACGAGGACTCATGTTAGAGGAGACTCGATTACCAAAAACTACATCAAATGTGTGACCAGACTCATTTAGGTGAGAGATTTGGTTTGGATCTCTTGGTATCAGCACTAAGGAATTAAGCTCCCATTCATGGTATGGATAGTTTACACACACTTCATGCTCATAATTAACGTTCTAGGGTAATGGGGTTGTGTTGTTGTAGTGATGGAAACTGGATGTCCATTATCAGTGAAAAGGAAACCTTGTCTATAAAGGAAGGGATCATTCATATGAGGGATCATTCTATGACTCATAGGTTTGTTACAAACAGCCTCGTTGTAATGGATGTTATGAGTCCTCAGTTTCCAAATCTAGAGGTAGAGTATGGGAATGTATTTCCTGAATATGTTCCTAGTCTACCTACCCATTGAGAGATAGACATCAGTATTGATCTAAATCCCAATATTACACCAATATATACAACTACATATCAGATGGCACCCACAGAGCTTTGTGAGTTGAAGGTGTAGTTAGAGGACATGCAAAGGAAGGGATTTGTGAGGTCCAATGTTTCAACCAGAGAACCTAAGTTTTCATTTCCACGAAGGAAGACATTGTTCATGGGGTTAGGACTTGATTAACAGTGAATAAAAATGTGAATATGAAGAATATTTATCAACTATCGAGGATCAATAACCTCTTTGAAATGTTAAATGGGTCACAATGGTTCTCCAAATTTGAACTCAAATCAGGCTATCACCAATTACGAGTATGGGAAAGAGATATACAGAATTTGACATTTAGTTGAAGTTATGGTCACTATGAGTTTTTAAGGATGTCATTTGATAGGATGGAATCCCTATAATATTTCATGAGAATCATGTAATGGATCTTTAAACCATTCATTTATTATTTCATGGAATTCAGTATTAATGAAATCCTAATGTACTCTACATCCGAGGAGGAGCATGTGGGGAACTTGAGGAAGGTTTTAAACATTCTCTAATTGCACAAAATTTTAAGGATGATAATGAAGTTTATCTTTTGGATTAAACAGAACCATTTTCTGGGACTTATTATATTAGTGTCCGGAGTTTCAGTGGATCCCAAAAAGGTTGAGGAAGTTATTGGATTGGTTATAACCTATAATGTTACCGAGGTATAGAGTATCCTTGAAACAATTTGACAATATTGATGGTTTTTACCAATCATCTGTAGACTGGCATCACACATGAATGACATCTCATAGAAAGGTAATCCTTTTAGGTGGATTAATAAGTTCCAGTAGTTCTTTTAGATGCTAAGGCATGGGGTGATGGGTGCTCCCATCTTGAGGATATAGGAGGATGGATTTGAGTACTTTGTGTTTTGTGATGCCTCAGGGACCAAACATTGTGGTGTTATGATGTATAGGCATGCAGTTTTTTCTTATGGTTTATACTAGTTGATACCACATGAGCAATACTATGGGACCCAAAACATTCACGTACCAATATTAGTTTTCCCATTGATGATGTAGCGAAATTACCTGATGGACGAGTGATTCACCATGTAATCAAACAACAAGAGTAAATGTATATCATCTCTTAGAAGGATTGAAACCTGAAATATAGGTGATGCCTATAGAATATTTAGGACTATGACATTGATATTGTCTGTACACTTGGGAATGGGAACACAGTTGAAGATTCTCTCAACCATAGATCTTGTTCGTATTTGATGAAAAGGTGTCATATAAGATGTCATCATTGTATATATCCGTTCTGAATGGAGATAGAGCAAGTTCCTCTAGTCAATTATGGTCTCCCTTCCACTCTTATAGAGATTTTTGGAGGAAAATATTGGGGATATCGACTGATAAAACCTTCATTCTTAGATATCCACAAGGATGGTAATGAATTGTTTTTTTATTAGAGGGTAGCATGTCATTATTCTCCAAGGGTTCACGATGGTACCCATGACATTAAATAAGGGGTTTGTAATAGAGTTTCAAAAATGTACCTTGGTGGTACATCTAGTTGTTGAATGGATTTACCATGACCTCCATTGTTAGTTTTATTGTGCAGGGACGAAGAAAGGAGTTGCTGAGTTTTTTCTCGAAGCCTTATTGTAAGCATGTGATGGATATCCACTGTATTCTAGAGGGATTCACTCAACCCTTTGATATTATATAATTAAATATAGAATATATATCTATGGAAATCATGACAGTCTTACCACATATTCCTAGGTTACATGATTCAATCTAGGTGAGCATTGAATGAACCACCACATCAGCACACTTTCTATTTATCTATGAACAGATTTTAGTAGAGAGCTTTGGTAACATCTACATTCATGATATAGTTATACTCCATGGATTCCAATTGAATATTTTTTGTAATTGTGATTCTCACATTACACCCCAATTATTTAAGGGATTAATGGAGTTTTTTAGGACTTGATTAATCCTGAGGATAAAATTTCACCCACAGGAAAACATCTAGAATTAGTGGACCATTATGGTCCTTGAGGACATGTTGTGTTCTTACATGTTATACATTGGTGATATTTAGGAGTATCACCTACCACTCATGGATTTTGTGTACAAAATCTATTACAATTCCACCATTTGTATGACACCATTGGAGGATTTTCAAGTGTTACCCTATATGTAACCATTTTTCATGATTGACCTAGGTGAGTCGACTCTCATGGGATGGGAGTTGGTGTGAACAACTACATAGAATGATCAGATCATCTAATAGTGGATAAAGACTATTAAGAGCCATATTATATCATATGTTGATATGAAATGGAGGCATTTGTATTTTGAGGTGTGAGACTATGACTCATTATGGGTTTCACCTTGATGTGGATTATGTTTATTTGTTCTAGGAAGCAAGAAATCTCCAAGGATAATTACCTATTTAAAGATACATTGTATAGTTGGAGAGGTGGAATACCTCCTAGCTATATCTAAATAGTTAGAAAAGGTACATGAAATCTTACACATGTCATAGCTAAGGCGTTACATGCACGACCAATTAAAAATTCTCAACTTGGGTGAGCTAGACATTATGGATGGAGAAACTTCTATTGTGTACCCAGTGGAGATCACTGATCTTCAAAAGATGATTATTTGTGGGTGATTGATTCTTTTGGTGTCTGCCTTGTGGTCACATGGGAATCATTAAGAGAGCACATTGGAGTGAGACACATAGATTCATGCCAATTATCCACATCTTCTTTTGTAGCCCTTATTTTTTCCTTTTTGGGATTTAATTCCCCAAGGTGGAGGGAATGTAACCTGTCATATATAACATGAATTATTTTTAAATATTATATAGAATATCATTGAGACTATTTGAGGTGACATCAGGTGATTCCAATGTCCAATTTCTTCATAATTAATATTTAAAATATACGAAATATATTAACTAAAATGCACACACAATTTTCAAAAGAATGTAAAATAAATCGTAAACGGATTTCAAAGGATAAATTTGGAGGTATTGTTGAGCTCAAAAGGGTGGTTTTTTCCTATCTGTGGATTATCATTAGCCAATGAAAGATTATTTTGAAAAATTTATTGCTTGGATAAAATGAATACAATAATTTAATAAAATTATTTTAATTCACTATGTTGAGGTAATGAATTGTTTTTATTTTTTTATCATTATGTTTGAATTATTGTCTTACCCACATAACCTTATAACTATTGGAGGATCTTTGGATATTTATCTGTGATTCCTTTCTGGTCAATGGTGATGGATCAAGGACTGATGATTGACACACATCAATTTTCATGGATCTTTCCAAAAAACACAACAAAAAAAATTATTTTTTAGAAATCGATCCAAATCGTGCTAGGGAATGGGACATTGATTTACTTTTACTTCTTATTCATTTCAATGATGAACATGAATCAATTGATGAATGAATTGACTCATGGATCATGCGTATTATGTAATTAGATTTATTTTATGGAGATTTTATCTGTAGAAGTTCATGGATTAATTTGTTGATGTATTCAATTACCATTATATCAAAAAAAATTCATATGCGCAATGACCGAGGATCTTTCCTTTGGACTTATTATTACTTTCTCTACCAATTCTGTATTTCACCATAGTAATTCTTAGTTGGCTGAGGGTTTTACTGTTCTTGTAAAATTGAATGTTTCAAACCTGTTTCTTAGTGAAATGATCTAATATCAATAATTCATGATCAGAACGACACAAATGAGGAGAAACAATGTTTATAAATGCGAATCGAATGATAAACGATCCGTGAACTGTGTTATTCAACATTATCAAAAGTGAAACAAATAATGTATTTTGATCTACTTTTCAAGTCGATCTAGTGATGAAATTCTTTGATTGGTGATTTCTAGTCCTGGATGTCCTTTGATGATGTGTTTTCTTGGTAGGTGAGCGCATAATCTGAATTATTGTTCTGCAAAGAAGGATCACTATAAAGGATATGGAAGTCTTGAAAATTTCATAACACATGGTATGTAATATTAGATTACACTGCATGTGGGGACCCTTCTATGATGTATCGGATTTTAGGATGAATATGACGATCCCACGGTGTGTGACCGCTATCACATAATGTGTGAATCTACATGGTTGAATCATCCTATACATCAGATGTACATGGGCACAAGTTTGAGTACACTCTCATGGAAACATAATGTACTCCCACACAGACAAGAATTGATAAATGAAGACATGAATTACGTATAAAGAAACTACCTAGAAACATGGTAATGATATTGTGTTTCTCTGCATGATATGTACATCCCAATACACATTGTGTTTATGGGGTCTACATGCTCTATGAAACTCCTCCACAATTTCTTGACATAAGATAGATGGACATGTCGTGTTACCCTGGGACACATTTTGTACTTCCATCAATAGTGCTCGAGGCTATTCATTATCTTAGTTTAGACCATTATAGGTTGAGTTCATTCCCTGGGTCCATTAGTAATTTGTAAAATGAATCATTAAATCCACATCACAAGATTCAGATCCTCTATAGATATTGAGTCTCAAATAGAATTAAGGAGTCCCTATACAAGACTGGAGTGGGTCCTCTATCATCAGTAGTTATTGTTTGTAGAAAAAGAATGGCCTTCGTATGTTGGGCATTGTTCAACTATCAACAATGATGTATTGGTAGAGTATGTGGAATCATTCACGCATGATCCCTTTTGTAGAAGGTTGATCTAGATTGGGTTCTTGGTTCCCCATATCAGTCATGGGTGTGACCCCCTTTTTTTCTATCATAGTCCCCTTAAAACACTATGCTTCCTTTCTTGGGTCTTAATGAACCATTCCTCTTCGATGAGTGTATCTTATGGTAGCATGGATCATACTGTAAGTTTATCCGGAACATGGATTGCTACGAAGAAAATCATGTGGTTGAAAATTGATTACGACTGCCTGGTGGATTGATACCTCTCTGGATTATATCTAGTTTTTTTCATTAATTCAATAATCATTATATCTTGTATTGATCTTATTATACCCATTACTCCGTTTTTAGTGTTTTTTGGTTCCTTATTGGGTATTTTATTCTTATCCATGCACTATCATTGCATGAACATGTCATGCCTCGTGAAGATGACATCCATTTTGGAATATTCAAAGGAGGGTAGGAACAGCAGGGGGGGTTTATTGAGCTTAAAAGGCTGATTTGTTTTCAATGAGCATACGTTTTACCTACTCCTCACCCTTGTAGCATTTGGAATCTACAGTTTTTTGTTTTCTTGATTCGATCCATTTTCTATTTTCACTAATTTACTATTGTACTATGTTGTAGAATCACAGTTTTATGCTTGTTGTGTTTCAATAGTCTCAAATTTCATCATTGTGTGGCCATGGGGATTTGTGCATGTGTATAGGTACTTCAACAAAATACCTCCCATTTTTTGGATATTCGTTCTCTATGTTGTCTTCTTGTATCTAGCCTATTAGAAACGGGTTTAGGGTTTTTCATGGGATAATCATCTACAGGATGTGTCATGACACCAACATAAATAAACCTCAATCTACTTCCTAAGGTAAAATATCTTCCAATGTGGCACAACACCCTGTACCTAACTAATTCATTGTGGAACTGGATACTCATCCCTTTCAGGAATCATAATAAAAGTGATATTATGATCCTCTACGAAATAATCCATCTATAGAACAATTAATTCCATCCATACTTACAAAATCTATGGAGTATGAACTCACATTTATTATTCCACTAAATTTCAGCCTCCACAAATAGTAGAACACTACTATAGGCAACTAGTTCAACTAATTGAAACTCCATAACCTAGACCATATACAAACAATGACCATAAAAAATATTCTATAATAAGGAATCAATATCGTATGATTTTTATCATAAAAATAATTTAATTTTTTTTAGATACATTTTAAATTTCTCAAAAATCATCAAAATTCAAAAAAATGGAAAAATAAGTAAGATACAAGTACATTTCAGTGATCCATAGATTATAGGTAGCATGGCTTCACATTCCTATTAATTAAGTTTGTGGCCATTTTATTAAATCAAAAGGGATCCAAAAACCTTGTATCCTAGATGGTAAACTTGGTTTACATTTAAATTGATGATTTTTGAATTCTATTTCAGTTGAATAAATTAAATTTAATGGAAGGAGTGGTTCCAGAATATCATTATTTCATTAAAGTGGGGGTACCAACTGTGGGTTTTCCTTCAACATTCCAAAATGAGGTTATTAAGAATAATGTGGTTAGAAATGGTTTATTAAAATTTTTCCATATGAGGAGTTGTGACTCCATAAGTATTTCAAAATATACTATAAAATATGGGGATGGTCAATTATTCTATGTTTTCTAGGTTATAAAATGCAGAAGTCCCACAGCTGACTACTATATGGAATCAATGGTGGGAATAATGAAACATATATACTCCAACCATTTTTGTAGGTTAGTGTAACTAGATGAACGAAATTTATTCTATATAGATATAGGTTGGGTTCCTTATGATGTTAATGTTGATCATCGTAATGGTTTCTTGTCTATAGTAATCCAAAATTACTTTTTTTGTTACAATGTTGTAAGGGCTTCATTCTGGAGAAATTAAATGTTGTAAAATTTCTAAAGTGGAAATATGGATATCAGTATAAACCATGTAAAACCAAAGTTCAATTTAATTTTTCAAATTTAATTTAATTTTATGAACATTTTTTGTGAACAAGGCTGAAATTGGTTCCACATATTGGTGGTTATTTTGGTGTACATTATTTTAAGCATGTCCTAAAATGTTATTACAGAGAGTCCGATTTTGGAATATATTTCTACCAGGTGATTCTGGAACAACTATTTCCAAATTTATATAATTAAGATGTACAAGAATTCTCAATAAGTTGTTTCAAATTATTTTCCTCTCATCATATTAATCAAATCTCATTTCAATTGAGGTAAAATATTTTTCCCAAATAAATTTTCCCAAATCATAGATAAAGTCATTGTTTGTAATAGATTATATCAGAAAAAAAAATTCAGAGCCCAAAATATGATTTTACATTTATTAGTTTCAAGAACATATATATTGGACACTGTCTTATTCCAAAATATTTGGAGCTTCTATTGATGGGTATCAAACCAACAGTAATTGAAATATTAGAAAGGGAAAAATCTAAATCAGAAGGAAATTAATAAGATATGTATTTTTTCCATATGGTGTGTCTATATATTTGGGAAAATTAAATATATATACAGGTTTATGTAAAAACATTTAGATATGTATAAAAAAATATAACACTAAATAATGTGTGATTGATGAAGTGTTTATTTAGTATGACAATATCATAAGAATGATGTATTTATTATTTTTGAATGATTATAACTTAATCTGAAGCTAGTTGAATGCTATAAAATTTATATTAAATTATGATGTTTGTGGGATTTTTTTTATAATTATTTATATATAAATCTTGAGAAGACTTGGTTTCAATGATGATCAGTTCAATTGGAAATATTGAATTTTGGATCACTAATGTTAAAAAAGTGATTCTAAATTTGTAAATCTAAGGGAAATAATTTTTTTGATTAACCTATTAAAAAAATATAATGGGAAACATACCACATAAAAATAATATGATGAAATTAGAGAGGAATTAAGGGTTAAGAAACATACGAATGTCTTATAGAAGTGGACATGTTTGATCCCATTGGGGAAATAATGGTCACATTAATAAATTTTATCATGATAAAAATATATCCTTTGAAATGGATTCTTTTAGAGATTTGAGGGTGGATGCTTAGATTATTTTAAATCCATTTACAAATTTGTCTACATATATATAATTTTGGTTTATATATTCTATGATCCATTCCATTCCACATGAGAAAAATGGGGAATATCAAATTATATATCCTAAAATTTTGTTCGAGTGTATCTTACAGATGGTTAAGATCATAAAATTTGTGTAAGGTATAAGAAAAAATATTGTTTATTAATGTATGTTTTTATCTATAAATTTATGTGAAACATGATCGAATACTTTGGAATAAATAGATTTTAGTTGGTCAACTGGAGGAAGAAGGTTTAAAAACGAGTTTTGTAGAAGGATTATGTAAGATTACTCAATGATCACTTTTTAGATCCATAGGTGTAAATTATGGTTCTTTATATTGGAATGTAATGGTAGTGGGATATACACTCACTGATGCAAAATATTTTGTAGGTTTGAAATATTTGTACAATCAGATTCGGAACCATAGTAAGAACGCTACAAAAAGTCTAGTAGAGAGAGGCATAATGAAGCTGGATTAAACACATTTTATAATATGTGAGTGTATGTATACTTAGGAATAATAAATATGTTTGTTTTTATTATAAATATATAAAATCATATTTTTCAAAATCTAATTTTTTTTATACAAATTCTTGGTGTCCTTTCAATGATCATTCTTATAGGATATCAAATTACATCGGTACATTCGTCAATTATTTCAAGAAAAATGTAATTATTTAATTATTGAAAAATAAAAGTTATAACTTTTGAATATTCACTAAATTTATTTTTTTTTCAAAAGAGTAACTGAAGAGAAATTTCTATAAAAAATTTAGATTATAAAATTGTTATATGTTTACCAGAATGAGTTTCTGGAATTATTCTAAGAAAGGATGAATCCATTATGATAAGAATATTCTCGGAGCACCTATACAATGTTGTGTAGAAAAATGATTGAATCAGACACTGATATAGAGTAAAAGAAGTATACTATTATATTTTATAATTCCTATGGTGTTATATGTATAAGAAATAAGTAAAATAACTCAATTAATAAGAAAAATTCCATTTTAACCACATAGAATTTCTTAGTAGATGAACATTGGTCCAAATACGTTCATGAATTTTATCACCTCAGAACATTTATGAGTTTAGTCTATGAATTTTTTTGGAAAATAAATTGATAACTGATATGAAAAATCATTTGCATCATTCTTTATAGGAAAATGGGATGATGAAGTTGGTTTTTTAATTTTGAATGATGAAAATATATATTTTTTAAAAGTCAAAATGTGCACTTAAATGGGTAGATCTTGATGAAAGATTGGAACATATAGAAACCCAGACCCCACGAACCCAGGAGTCAGTGAATTCTGAACATGATGTGTTATATTAAAATAAAACACACTTTGTTAACAACACATCATGTCCCATACAGAGGATCATGTGCGGTTTAGGTTTTGGGAAACCGACAACTTCTGAAATAATTCATCTTTTAAAAGCTGATACCTCAAAATTTTAAATCAATACATAGGGTGAGCATTGAAATACTCAGTAAGGGGATTTTGTAAAAGAAATGAAAACAGTGTAACATTTTGAAACATTCTTTTAATAGAATTTGAACATTCACTAAAGGAAGATTGTAACACATAACATAACAATTCCCAATCAAGGCTTTCAAGAAGAACATGAAACAATTATGTCAATTCTCAAAGGAGTAATAATGGTTATCATGAACAAGTACTGCATGTTATTTACTTAAGCATAAATTAAACAGTTAAGAGTAATGTATGATTAGAGTTGCGCATAAAGGAAATAACTAAATTTTCATATGCTGGTTAATATTTTATTAAGTGATAACAACAATCATGCTCCAAGCTTATACCATTGAAATAATAACTTTTTGAAAACTCAATGGCATCAGTCATGAAAGAACATTATCTCGGAAAGAACTTGTTACGTAACTTGAATTATGTGGCATCAACATTTAATATTTACAATCATTTCATTTCACCAAGGTCCATCCCTAAGGTGTAATTAAAAATTACCAAGGTTATTCACCAAGGTATCAGTCTAAATGGTCATCTATAGAGATTAAGTCTTTATCCAATTCATTGGAGCACTATCAGGGCACACCGTTAAATTTTCTTTATCATCATGTGAGCCACATCGTTCATGATTTACTTAAACCTTTTGTATATTCAAGATGTCCCATACCACCTTGAATATCTCATTCATTTTCATTTTAACCAAGGTGTCCCATATCACTTTGGGTAATCTAATTTCTTAGCTCATTTAGTGATATGTCATAAGAATTCATTATGTACACTAATAAATAATGAACCACCGCAAATATTGATAATACAATGTATGATAGTTAACTTTGCATCACGTGTCAATAACTAATCAAAGGCATATATGGCTTAGTAAAACATCCTTTTTCACTAAATAATATAAAATAATGATATTTTAAATGATGAATCTTTTCCATTATAAATCCAAGGAAAATGGAATGATTAATGAAAACACTTGAAATCAGTTACGGTGATAAACATGCCCTTGAATGAAAATACATATTTTATCATAAACTCATCATGGAAATGTTAGATAAACCAGTTTAATAAAACTTGTCGATTTGTGTGTATCTTAAAAACATGTTGGTTTAGAAATCAAACAAATCATATCTTAATAAAATCTTACCTGCATCAAAGAATAAATTAAGTCCTATTATTTATAAATGAATATAATGGGGTTTCGAAATTATTCATATAAATACATATACATGTACCCATATATACCCGAAGTGTATATAGGGGTTTTACACAATTCAAAAACAAAGTATATTAAATCCCTTAGGTAACTGAAGGTTTCCAATCATAAATTGCTTACATGGTTGAAAACTAAATCCATATAAGGTTTGTCATAAACGTAACCATATGTATAAAATTTTGGTTTTACAAACATAACTTCACTTAAACTAAAATAACATAGTTTACAAATATATATATATAAATTTTATTTAAAGATTGATACCCAAAATAGGCCAGGTTAAGTTATGAGAAAACATTCATGAAACTATATATATACATACCATAAACATTAAATACAAGTTGGAGATTTTTAGAAAACCGTAAAATAAAACTGTATATACCGTTTGTAAAAACAAAATATACAACCCGAGGGATTTGTAAACGTGCATATATAAACTGTATATACCTTTTACATATATATGAAACCATATATACACAATATATAAACTGATAGATTTGTACGTATACATATAAGCAGTATATACAGGTTTCTCAAAATGGAAACACGGTATATACGCACCCTTACATATGCACCCCACTTGAAACACGAAGGCCAAACTCCTTGAAAGCAATACAAACCGAAGGTTTTATATTTAGTATATAAATATAAAAATATAAACTGTAAATATACCGAGAGTATAAAAAGGGTGTGCTTTTAAAAGAAAGAAAGCATGCAAGGACCCTTACATTTCATGAGGAGAGAACTCGGACTAGGGTACGTCACTGATCTTGCTGGGAGTTCGCGGGAGGGAAGGAAAAGTAACCTCTGCAGTTTCATGAGGCTAGATTCATTTATATAGGCCTCAGTATCCAAAGGTGACTCGACCCAAGAGGATAGAACGACGTGGGGAAGTCGAAGGAACAATGCTCTAGGAGGGGGGGGGGGGGGGTTCGGAAGTCAAGGGGAGCAGTGCAGGGAGAGGCCGAGGCATCCTTGCGCAGGCCTACTGGTCGGGTGCTGCTGTGAGGAAGAAGACGACAGGGGTCGACGCGGTAACGGAAAGGATGGTCGGGATTAGATCTCAGGGAGGATCGAATAGCCACAGGAGTGGGCGGGGCGATCACGCAGCTAAAAGGGACGGACGGTCGAGATCAACACAGGAGTCGATCGGACGGCCCCGATCGCATGAAGCGCGTCCCACATCGAAACGGAACAGGATTGGGGAGAGGATTATAAATCAAAGTGCGCTGGATTCGGTTCGATAACACGAATGCACACACACGGGGTTCTTACACATGGACCCCATGCAGGCTTTGGCCCACCCCAACGCAACGCGCACTGTGGGCCTTACAGACGGGCCCGCGTGTGCATAGACGAACCCATACTCGAACCGGGCCTCGGGGCTTGGTTGGACACCTCTGTTCCCTTGGGGCCTGGTCTCGGCCTAGCAGGCTTGTCCCTTAAGGGATTCCCTCGGCTTGGCCGGGCCCCTGCATAAATTTTTATTAAAAACTTATTTAAAATTTATAAAATAACCAGTTTAATTATTTGAAAATAATCTGTTTTATAAATATTTATACTAAAGAGTGTTAATACAATAAAACAAATAATTTTAACTAAAAAAATCTAAATCCCTTTACTAGGTTATGTAAAATATTTCATATCAACATAATTCTTAATTAAAATTTTTTTAGTCTTTCGAAATAACTAGTTTAAGTATACTTAGTTCGATATAGTGTGTAATATGAATATTTGTACCAAAAATGAGTAAATATACAATAAAAACAATTAGTTTCAAGTTAATATTTAAATCCCAATTCTATAGATCATTTAAAAGATATACCTCTCATATTTTCATACAAAACCAGCATAACTATTTGGTTCTTTAAAATACGCACCTATCTTTTTTCATAAAATTTAAAAATATCAATAGTCACCCCCAATTTATAATTTTAGCGGTCAAAAGATAAAATTACTATAGATACCCATTAAACAGATATTTTATAAAAATAATACTATGTTTTCAATATATAAGTATCCATAGGGATTTTGTGAAAACAAAAAGATTTATTTCCAAGAATTCTATTTTAAATTATAAAACTATGATTCTTTTGTGAAACATACATTAGACAAAATATAATATTATAAAATTATAAGAGCATTAAAACAAGTTTTAATATAAATATAAACATTATCATCGGTAACCCAGGGGTTGTTTTGAAAATCCAACGACTATATATATTTAACGGTCATATCTCTAAGGACCATTATAAAAGCAGGGGAATTTTACAAAATCAAAACACTTGAACCAGAAAGGATGGCTCTACTCATACCATTGGTGTTGAGTATGTTTGTCGTGGCTCTGGATGTTATATTCTTCACACCGATGGACCCTGAGGACGACGACTATCCGATTACTCGATTTGTTATTCTTAGTAGTCTCGTTGTGGTAGTGTTAGGTCTTGTTCATGGTATTTTCAATTAGTTGGGACTCATTGCAATGTAACTTTTAAATATAAACTAGTTTACTATATTCATCATATTTTATTTTGTTTCAAGTTCATTAATATCACTCAAAGAATAAAATAAAACAAGAGACATCATTAAATGCACAAAAAATATAACAAGTTACATTACTAAAAGCATAATGTTGTTCACTTGGACCAGTTCTAAAACCTGGGGCGTCACAAAACATAAATGGGAATGAGGTTGAGGAAAAATATTCATCATTATTTCTGTTGATATGAATGGATGTTCCAGAGGATCAAATATTCCAATATATTCACGTATAATTGAATCAAATGAATGGATTATAATATTCTGAGTAATTTCAATGTGTAGTATGAAATGATTGGAATAATAAATTGAAGATGACATGTCATAAAGCACAAGAATCAAGGAATCTCGGTCAAGATCTTTAGATTGTGATGTTATAGAAGTTACAGTTCCAAAATATTCAATGATTAAATAGCCAATGAAGATGTATAGATATGAACTAATTTTATTACTTTAATTGGATGATCGAGAAGTATATAGTAAAAAAATAAATGACTACTCTCTGTGGTTCATGAAACTAAGAGTTTGCAACGCATGATGCATTGGATTTACAATGTGTAAATTACACAAGGATGCTAAAAGAACTACCACTTCTATTTAATGAATTTTAAAACCAGTGTTTATTCCATTTTTAAGAAGGGGCCAATGAATATATGTATAAATTTAGGCTAGTTGTGAAAGCGCTTTTGAAAAAGGATGGTGTTGAATTATTGGAGAAATTATCTTTTTGTGTAATACATTCTGAAATCCAGAATATATTATATTTGTTTAAATCATAAAATTGGAAGCATTAATAAATTGATCTATAGATATAATTTCATCATTGGGATTTAGTGCAATAAATTTATATGAAAAACCCTATTGGATTTATGGACAATCAAAATCCGAGGTGGGTGAGAAAACTAAGGAGGAGTCTATATGACTTGAAATAACTAGAATTATATTAGAACTATAATTTTAGTTGATTAATAAAAGATAATGGTTTCACTAAATGTAAATAAGATAATTTATTTATTTAAATGACTTAAATAGAAATGAAATCAGTTTTTTACTTTTATATGTTCATGATATGATGTTGTTAGGTGAGATTGTTATAATTATTTTGAATTTTATGGGAGATTTGTTAGGAATATATGAGACAAAAGATATTCTCAAAGATAATATGATACATGGAATGAGGAATAAATAGAAAAAATAGGTGTTTAGTCTTATTACTGGGGTATTAAATTTATATGATCATTGATATATTTTTTAAGGAGTTGATGTAAATTGGTTTCATGTCCTCTCACAAGTCACATCAAACTATCAAAGTAGATGGAACCCTAAACTGAAAAAGAAAAGAAGTACATGTCAACAATTTGTTATTATTTTTAATTGTTTGTTTGATATAATATATGGTGTGTATACATCCATAAAATTCTTATGGAGTGGGATATGTCTGTTGATTTATGGAAAATTCAAGGAAATTTCATTAAGAAGATCTAAAGTGGATTATTCGGTATCTAAAATCAATAGATGGTACACCTCACTATTTTTGAGATGAAGATATGTTACTAGTGTTTTTACCTGCATACATTAGTGGTTATTCTTATTATTGAAGGATGAATGCTGGATATGATTATACATTTGGAGGAACTATGGTAATTTGGATGTCTATATTACAACATGTGATTTCACATTCTGCAACAAAAGAAAAGTATGTGGATTTTATTGAAGAAATAAATTTCATGGTATAGTTAGGTTGAATAATTAAAGGAATCGTATTCCTCTAAGGGAAATGGTTAATTTTTAATGATAGTTTATGTTTTATTAATTTAGACATGAATCCATTTGTTAATTTACGAAGTAAACTCATTAATATGAAGCACAATTATATCTGGATGAATCTAGAAGATGTTTAGTTATAATTAACAAAAGTAGATGGAAAATAAAATCTAACGGACATGTTTACCATGACTTCAGTCCCATAATGAATGAGGAATCCAAAATCCTTATTTGATCATATGTGAATATAAGGAGATAGAGAATCTTTTATGGAATCAATAACTAATGTATTTTTTGTGGACGTTAAAGGTGATGTCATTGTGTTTTACCTAACATTGTCTCCAATTGGGATATTGATTGGAATTTATGATAAAAAATTAAATTAAATAAATTTATTTGACTAGAAGAAGTGGTTTTGGAAGACCATAAGTTCATTAATGGGGTGAAATTAGTTGATATTTTCCAAAAATGTTACAGATATAGGCGTTTCAGAAGGAGTTTTTCCAACGAGATCAGTGTAGACGATGACATTTCATAGGTTTTTCATCTTGTAATTCCAAGAGATGGGGATTTCTAGATCTAATATATATATCATTTTAGAAGAGGTGGTGGTCTCACTAAATATTTCAACAGAGTATTTGGTTGTGGGCACAATGAAATAGATGGAGTCTCATAGTTTTTAAATGTTGTTGCAAATGGATATCTATTTTTTACTCTCTATATATAGAGGTTAGGTTGTTTATAATGTGAATTTTTTTCATAGTTTTAATTACTTGTCTTTTATAATTTTTATTGACTCTTAAATCATTAATTATTATTTTTTTCATTTAAAATATTATAAATTCTCAAACTTTTCTACTATGGATGTAGTAATTTTATTCCAAAACAGGTAAAACCAAATTGTCTTTACTTTTATAAATTTAGTTTCATTGTATAATTTTTTGTTTGAGTGAACAATTATGAAGTTATATTAACCTAGTGGAACTGATTATTTTCAATTATATTTCAATGAAGTTAAAAAATATTATGTTAGAGTGTTCCACATATAAACATTTTTCAGTTGGTGATTCCTGAACAATTGCATCTGATATATTATCAGGACATTATGGGGGAATTTCGTACAGATGTTACATTCCATGTTTATTTGGAATTGTTTCCCTACTAACCCATAATATTTTCACTAGTACAAAATTCCAAACATCATCTTAACCATCAACCAATGATTTGATACCACTTTAAAATGAACCATCTTTATTTGGAACCCTACTAGGACAAAAGTGGCGATGAGACAATACTACAAATTAGGCAATATAATGATTTAAAAATGAATAAATAATGGTTACCTTAATGAGAACCTTTTTGGTGTTGCTAAACGGTACAATTATTAATACATTTTTTAACACTGATAAATGTCTGATCATGCATGCCATTCCCACCAAAAAAATCAACATGTTTGGACCTCCATTATACATCACTCTATCGCATCATAAGCACAAAATATTTCCAATAGGATAGGCTCATGCCTACACAATATAAAAACTTTTATATGGGCCCGTTCATAGGACAACATAGGTGGTGGCCCACTCTTTTCTCTCCTTGTGTGTTGACCCACCATCATACACATAGCCAGGTGTTACACGACCCAACCCACCTACCCGATGACACTATACATGGGACACCCCCATTGTTAACAAATTAAAAAATAAATATATTAAAAATTATTGCAAATTTAAATAATAAAAAAATGAATTAATTAAAAATAATATTAAATTTTTTCTTAATTAAATAATTATTAAAAAATATAATATATAAATATTAAAAATATGAATAAATAGAATTCATTTAATATAGATATTTAAAAATTGATAAATTGAAATAAATAAACAAATAAAAATTTAAAAAATTGAAAAGATTAAAAATTAATCTTTTTAATAAATTATTAATTATTATTAAAAATGAGTAAATTTTTTTATCCATGTATATAAATTATAAAAATTATGAAATTGTATATTGTAATGACAGATATATAAAATGAACTAATTCTAATAAAAAAAAAATAAATAAATTCTATTAATAATTTAAAAACGAGTAAATTATAAAAATTAAAAAATATATTAATGAATAAATAATTAAAAAAATAAAAAATTAAATATATATATATATATATTAACAGTAATTATAAATAATAATAAATAATATATATTAAATATAAATATTGAAAATGAGTAAAATATATTAATTACTAATATATTAATTATCTATTTATTTTAATTATTTTTATACAAAATAATTCATTGATAAATTTAATATAGAAATATATTCATGTATATTTCTATATATATATCACTATATAAAAATATCAAAAAAATTCATCTATATAATAGAAATTATTTTTGATTCCATTAAATTAGTCATATATTTCATGATGAATGAGTTATTATTATAAGTTAATATTAATTAAAAATATTGGCTAATGGTATCGTGAAATGGGCATTAATTGAATGTTGATTGAATTTTCAATTAATCAGATATCAAATTTGTGTTAAACTAATTTCACACAAACATATATGTAATTAATTCATTTTTATACTCAATGTACAGACAAACAAATATTTATTCAATTAATGTAATCATATATTGAAACACATACACCAAATATTAATGAAATTTATTCAAATTTTAATAATTATTTTAAAATATTATTTAGTAACATGATATATTATATATGTTATGTTTTTATTAGGTAAATTTATTTTAATTTTTTAATATTATTATTATAGATATTATTTATTAATATTTTTTATTTTTTAATTATCTTTCTTTTTATAATTTAATCATTTTCAATTATCTATTAATATATATTTTCATTGTTTTAGAATTTTCAACATACCATCATCATCATTTAAATATATATCCATAGTTTTTTATAATTTAAATTTCATTAATAAAACTTATCCATTTTTCAATATTTATAAATAGTACACAGCTTTATTTAGTAAATTTCACTATTTTTAAACACTAATGATTTCATGAATATAAATTTATTAATAATGTTAAATATAAAGTCCCAGAAATTAAAACTAAATTTTTTCATTTAAATGGTAATTTTACGAGTCCGTGAAAGTTGATGGCATGTTATTCTAAGGCCCGGTGTTCTCGGAATGAATTTCGGAACTTCTGTTCTGGTACGTTCAGTAAACGTGTGAGTGGGTTTTTTTAATGTTTGATCCAGTGCATGGAATTGAAATCTGAGGACACCGTTAAACTCACATCGCCGGTATTCTCTCAAGGAGACCATTCCCTTGACCATAATGGGTCGAGAGTGAATGATATAATTTGTGGTTTTTGTGAAGGAATAAAATAAAATAAAATGGTGTAACATTTTATTTCAATTTTAATTTTAATTTATTTCGAAACCACCCATGTGAATATTTCACAGTTGGGGACCACCGGACTAAAAACCTGTCGTGAGAGGTTATGGAGGTGGCGACCACTGAGACTATCCTCCCATGAGTGGTTATGGTGGTGGGGACCACCCAAGGTTTAAACCCCCTTGAAATCCCCTTTAATTGGAGAATCCCTCAAACTTCCAATATAATGTGGGTGAGCCTTTTCAACTACTCCAACATTTAATATGCCAACTCAATTAATTAATTATCCCTGAGGGATTTTTGTGCCAACAATTAAATTGGGGTAAAAACAATAGTATTGGCGACTTTTCAATTTTTTGTGGTATTGGGGAGTGAAGAAATGGAGAAACTTATTCTTTCCAATGAATAATGCTCCTCCCAATGAAGAATAACCACCAGAGATCAATGAATGAGGAAACCGACCCCGAGCCGAATCGGAAGCACCATGCGGAGGAAACCAATGTAGGAAGTCTTCAATGACCTTCTACCATCCACTTTGAAGACAACAAATGAACGATATTGGGTGGTTGTTTGAAATTATTTCCCTTACCCGTTCTTTATATTCCTTTGATTCAAAAATGGTGAACCACTTTCTACCGCTCTAACGCGAAGGGTGTGGTCCAAAAAAACATGGAATGACCCCTCCACTGTCCATCCTTAATTTTTTCTTTGCGATGGAAGAAGGTGGCTTACACCACGATGATGAACGAAGAGGTAGGCCACCTCACCCGGCAGCCGTTGAAGGCACGGTGCCCCATTCCATGCTGCCAAGTCACCACCTGAGCTGCTGCTGCTGCCTACAGCTGCACCATCACCATTCACAGCCCTGATGCACCACCCTGCGGCTCAGCCGTCCACAGCCCCACCACGCTGCCCCATGGCTCCATCGTCCGCAGCTCTATTGCATCCTCTAGTGGCTCTGTCATCCACGACCCCTCAGCACCACCCCACACCACCGCCATCCCGTGGCCTCCGCCCTCCTGGCCGAGCCACCCCGTGATGAGCCGAGCCGCCTCACACAATCACGATAAACCCCGGACGAGCCCCCCTATGGCCTCCTTCAACTCGGCTGAGCCACAGCTGGTTGGGCTGAGCAGTCCCACACCCTCATGGCCCCCACGACAGTGCCACCGTCCACAGCCGAGCCACCCACATCTTCTGCCGCCCCGTGGCCCCTCATGACCTGTCGGGCCTCCCAGCGGGCTAGGCCAGCTTTACACAAACTGGGTCGACCTATTCCCGGTCAGTTCTGGTCTGTACGAACTGGTCAGACTAGTCCTAAACCTGATATGTACCTATACATTACATGTGCCATAACATTGACACCAAGAATCTGTTTGAAGAACTGTCACCGGTGTTAGAAATATTGGAGTGATATTGTCATTTTATATTTACCCCACTGGTGTTTTGGGTAATGTTAATGTACAATCAGGATGGAACGAGAACGAATAAAACTGGGAACTCGGGACTAAAAGGCTAATAACTCACAGATTGGGCATCCAATTGACTAGTCGTCTATTGAGTTGGGACCCATATGACCTACCAGAACATTGAGATACTTTTTTTTGGACTTCATATTAGTTGGAGAATCAACTGGTGACATGTGGAGCGGATCATTCCGGAGACGAGCATGCTTAGTGCAAAACCTTGTTGCGGGTTGTGATGAGAATAATGAAGAGTGATACCGTGTGGGTCAAAATCTAGCGATCTTGTGTTGGTTAGCTCCTAGAAATACTGTGTGGGTGAGCACCTAGAGATCTTATGTGGGTTAGCTCCAAGCAATAAAGTGTGGGTCATCACCAAGCGATTCTGTGTGGTTCGGCTCCTAATGATATTGTGTGTGTCAGCTCCTATCGATCCTCTGTGGGTCTGCTGCTAGCGATCCTCTATGGGTTAGATCCTAGTGATCATGTGTGTGTCATCTCCAAGCGATCATGTTTGGGTAATATCCTAGTGATCCTATGTGGTTCTTCTACAAGCAATCTTGTGTTGGTCATCTCCTTGTGATCTTGTGTGGGTCACCACCTAGCGAACCAGTGTGGGTAAGCTCATAGTGATCCTATGTGGGCCAGCTTCTTTATAGATTAAGATGATTCAGTAGTTAAATCTAATCTTCTCTACACTTTTACTTATATTATACCTTGTATGAGCAGTGTTCGTACATGTGTGGTACTTTTCTTTTGTGGTACTACCTCTTCTGTATTCTCCAGTGTCGCGTACCTGATGATTCTACCAATCCAGGGGAAGAATAGGCTATTGATTTTTAAACATTAGAATTATTCGGGGATCAATTGAATATTTAGTGATGAAAAAAATAATGATAAAACATCTTGGTGTATTCAACAATTATCAATGTAAAATGAATGGATATAAACATTGAGGTTTACTATAATCATGAAAGCGAACCTATAGACCACAACTAGTCAAAGTTTATTATTTATGTTAAGGTCATAATAAGGTTGAATATTTCAATTGATATAATTTTATTTCCCCATGTCCAGCTTGTATTGAAGGAAACCCTTTGGAAAGGTATAAAGTTAATGTATATGTAAATTTTATTTATTTATCTAAAAAAATATATAGTGAAATATTAATTTGATTATAATTCTTCATAGATATTTTATTTATTTTGAACTATTTCTATAATAAATATTTCATCATGGCTATAGTAAAATCCCATAGAGGATTTAATACACATCATAAAAAACTTTATCTAAAGGATGATAAGGGTAATGTAAATCCACACACACTCATCAAAACCCATGAACCCATATCATAAAGATATGATGGGGCATGATTTTTTAGGGAAAAAATTGGTAATTATTTTGAATTAGAAATAAATTTTTTATGTGATATGAAACAATATATGTTACTTTGTTTATAGAAAAAGTGCTGAATAAAAATTCCTTCCTATTTCCATCCTATTTTATGTGTTATAAAAGGAGACTCATGTTAATAAGAAGGGTAAACTAGTTGTTGAAAACATAATTTAATTTTGGGAAACATGTATAATTATTACGTAGTAGTATTTTATTATGGTTTGTAATATTATTAAATAAAAATATTAATTTATGTCTAAAAAATTTCTATAATGTTTAGAAAATCAATTTGTAGTTACTGTAAAAGAAGAATGTCATGACCCATCCCCTGGGGCTCATGTCGTGACTACCCCAAGCCCACCTTCCATAGGCCAGGGGCTAGCGACTAGCACCAAAAAGCGTAATCCCTAAAACTGGGAAGGGATTCCCATTACGGTTTTCCTTCTTTTGTGGAATAATTGATATTTGGGCGTTTGGTTGGGAGGGTTTGTTTCCTCGTGATTTAGATGGGTATACGTGATAACATTGGTATATTTATGGTAATATACTTAAGTAGGGTTGACATTTTACTTCATTATTTGAGGTTTATACATCGTGTATTTGTGAGACCTTGCAGGTCTCAGGGTCCATACTGAGTATCGTTATACACACCCATGCCCATGCTATGCCCACACCTCATTGTGTATGGTGTAGATGATAGACAGTGCTGATTAAGATTGAGGGTACCAGGTCTGGATGGTGCACGGAGGAGAACCTAATGACGAGTCGGTGCACGGAGGAGATGGACGGAGGTGAAGACCTGTGGTGGTGACCTGTACCTACACTTTAGGTTCGAACCTTAGAGGAAGACCCATCAGTTGTCTTCCATTGTTCTCCAATTTACTTGTACATTCTATTTTATGTACTTTCATGTTGGGATTATATTATGGCCCCTTTTAATAAAAGTACTCACTATATTTACTATTCAGTTTAGATGTATTCATATCATGTTGTTTTCATGGTTTTGAGTGTTTATATGTTATAAAGGAAATGCCATCCAAGTTTTTGGGATTACACCTTTCGATGCTAGTCGCCAGCCCCTTGCTTATGGATTGAGGGATTGGGGTAGTCCCGGCACAGACCTCAGGGGATGGGCCGTGTAAAATTGGTATCATAGGATTCAGTCCTACCATAGATCATAAGACACTTATATTTATTTTAACAGAAATAGTGTTATGTGTAATGAGTGTGGTTATCAGTTTAGGGAATCCAGTATTGGTGCAGCAGACGATGTATCCATACAACAAGACACTAACATTTGATTTCCATCTCAGTGAATGAAAACACTGATTGTGTGTGTGTTTTAAAGAGTCATCTTTGTTATCTCTTAGTTTCACCTCACTAGGTATAACTTATTGACCGTGGAAGACCTATTTCTTTTTAGGATGCCTCCACACAGAGAGACAATTAGGTTTTTGAGAGTAGCACACATTGATAGAACACCGAGTGATGAGGCCTCGGTATAGGGCCCTCTTCTAGTAGAGGGACACATGGAGGAGATAGTGGTACCATTACCAATTGGGCCAGTAATACCATCAGCCCTAGTAGCAGACAGTGTATGCCGCCTGAGCACGTTGTACAAGTTCCAGTGCTAGAGGCCACCTCGGTTCAGGGGAGAGATGGGCCCACATGCAGCTGAGGATTGGTTGGAGGTTGTAGTGAGAATCATCTGACTGCTAGGGACACCGGCCGATCTAATACTGATCTTTGCTGCCATCCATATATAGCCATCAATAGGATGATGGTGGAGCTTGATGCACCAGGTTCATGACGAGGTGACACTTCTCTGGGCAAACATCAAGAGCCTGTTTCGAGTAGATTTTGTTCCAGTGACTCTTTGTGCAGTAAGCATACAGATGATTCTTTATCTGCCACAGGGAAGCATGATTTTCTCTTAGTACTCATTAAGGTTCATTTATCTCTCACAATACTCCATAGATATGGTGCGAGACCCATTATTTAGGGCGCAGACCTTCGAGCAGGGACTCAGGATAGAGATGAGGGGTTTGATGATCTCCCTCTGCATCTCGACGCAGGCGATGGTGTTGGAGAGATCCCTCTTAGTAAATAGATTCTTTTCTAAGTTGTCACCAGCATCGAGACCCACCACCAATCATCCTGTAGAGAAGTCATAAGCCGCTTGCAGTAGAAATATGACACAGAGGTCCAAGAAGACCCGACCAACAGGTGGATGGCCGCATGATTTAGGGTCTGTTGTGCAAGGCACCCAAGGTGACGACAATAATACCAGGAGAGGGATGTATTAATCTTGCGGTGGGAAGGGTCACATGGCTCGTGACTATCTGAACCAATGAACAGAAGATCAGTAGAAGGTTGAAGGACCCCCCAGGTAGAGATAGAGGTTCGACCGAGGAGGTCTGCAGGGATCAGGCAGATGTGGCAGAGGATCTGGCTATGCATCTAGCAGTGGGCGACGATTCGAGATGTTACCGCCACCCCCACCAGGAGGTCCACCCCAACCATAGGGAGCAGGTGGATAGGGGAGATCTCAGCTCCAGGTGGCTAGGACCTACGATAACGGTGCTCTAGAGATGATACGATGTATGATATATGTCTACTCCACCTTAGCATCAGTTCTTATAGACACATGGGACAATTATTCTTCTATTTACACTGCCCTCATTCATATCTCGGGGATTTCGACGGAGCCATTAGATCGATCCTAACCGCTAGAGACTCCTAAAGGAGCGGATTCAATGATTACACACTAGTGTTGACAGTGCGAGATTACTCTAAGAGGTGAGAGTTTCAGTAGGGATCTCTTAGTAGCAGCACCGAGGCCTTACGACGTCATCTTGGGTATGGCCTGGTTATCTACAGTCCATGCCTAGATTGAATATATTAGGTGAATCGTGTGGTGTGTCTACACATATGGGACCAATTTTACCTTCACCGATGAGAATGGAGCCTTTGCAGCATAGGATGGACATACTTGGAGTAGAGTTCATCCAATCACTAATAAATTGGGTAGCATTACCCTCATATCGGTTGATATGGAGAGTCTAAGCCATCCTATAGTGGTGTAAAAGTACATAGATGTCTTCCCTAATGATTTTACAGGAATACCTTCTCACTTAATTGGGTATATTTACATTGACTTGTACCCCGAGTCAGCACCAATATCTACACTAGCATATCAGAATGCTTCTATAGAGCCTTGTGAGCTTCAGGTACAACTAAATGACTTGCAGGTGAAGGGATTCATTCGGCCTAGTGTTTCACCCTAGGGACCACTAACATTGATGAACAAGAAAGAGGATAGGAAGTTGGTGTTTTTTTACTATCAAAACTAGAATCAGGTGACCATGAATAACAAGTACATACTTCTACGGATTGACGATCTCATTGATCAGCTGAAGGGGTCACAATGGTTCTCATAAATAGGCCTCAGATAAGGCTATCACTAGCGCAAACTGCGAGAGGAGGATGTGCAGAAGATGGACATCAGATGTTTGAAGGGCCATTATGAGTTCATGGTTATGCAATTCAGTGTAAAAAATGCTCTAATAGTGTTCATGGGACTCATGACCATGATCATTAATCCATACATTTATCGCTTTGTAGTTGTCTTCATCATTGACATTTTGATCTATACGTCTACTGAAGAGGAGCATTCTTATCATTTGTAGGTAGTACTGGACATACTCCAAGGGAATTGTCTTTATAGTATGCTCTCAGAGTTCCAGTTCTGGATATGAGATCTTCAATCTATAGGACAAGTCATATCTGAGGCTGGAGTTGATGTGTATCCTGCAATGATTGACGTGGTACATTCTTGGAAGCCACCCAAAAGTGTGACATAGGTATATAGTTTTTTTGGTTTCTTCGGATAATACTTTATATTTGTTTTAGATTTCTATATTATTGTAGAAACACTTTCAGTATTGCCAAAGAAATGGAGAACCATCCTCTGGTCAGAGAGATGCCAGCAGAGTTTTCAGGAGCTGAGACAAAGGCTGACTAGTGCCCCCATCATTTGTCTTACAGGGGAGGTAGTAGGGAATGTATTCTACTATGACGCATTAGGGAATGGTATAGGATGTGTCCTGATGTAGGAGCGAGTGGTGATCACATATGGTTCTCGACAGCTGAGATGACAGGAGAAAAACTATGCAATCCATGACCTGGTGTTAACAGCAATGGTCTTCGCCTTGAAGATGTGGTGACACTACTTGATGGGAGAGTTCTTTACAGTGTAATCTGATCATAAGAGTCTGAGGTATATATTGATTCATAAGGAACTGAACCTGAGATAGCGATGTTGGCTTGAGTTCCTCCGAGACTATGACTTCGAGATAATCCATACTTCTAGGAAGAGGGTCATTGTAGCAGATGCACTAAGTTGCTGGTCTGGTATACAGCTGCTCGACGAGGCGATGGAGTAGCTGGCCGCTTTGCGGATATCCTTTGTGGATAGATATGGAGAATCTTTTCTTCAGTCTCTTATAGTCCCACCCCCACTTCTTCAGCAAGTCAGGGAGGCACAGTGCGGTGAATCTCACAACGAGACATGACGTGCTCATGATATCCATAGGACATGCACCTAATGGATTTTCTAAAGGTGGGGAGCACATCAACCTCTACAGATGACATACTATGGTACCATTATCACTTCAGGAGGAAGTGTTGAGGGAGGTCCACACACCCTCTCTAGTGGTACATCCAATACTTAAAAAGATGTACAAATATCTCCAGTGATAGCCCTAGGGGATGGGGATGAAGAAAGTAGTAGCATAGATTGTCTCTCAGTGACTCACTTGTCATCATATGAGGGTGGGGAAATAGGTACCAATGGTCTTGGTTCTTCTTTTAGTGTTCACAAAGTATAAGTGGTATGGTATATCCATGGAATTCGTTATTGGTCTTCCACATACATCTAGGGGTCATTTCATGATTTGGGTGATCATCGACTGACTCACCAATTCATCCCACTTCATACCAATTTAAGAGCAGGGTTCTGTAGAGAGCATGGGATGCCTCTCTGTGCAGGAGATTGTAAGGCTACATAGATTAACCATGACTATTGTATTTCAATGTGATGGACGTTTTTCTTCCTGGCAATGGAAGGTGTTGCAGGAGGATTTCTAGATGACGCTTCATTTGAGAACTGCCTTCAATCCACATATTGATGGTCAGACTGATCGGACCTTTCAGATCTTCTAGGACATGTTATGTGATTATGTCCTTGATTTATATGGTTGTTGGGAGGATCACTTTCAATTTGTGGAGTTTTCATATGAAAATGGTCATCACTCTACCATTGAAATGGCACCTTTTGAGGCATTGTACAGAGAACCATACAGATCACCTTTGTGATGGACTGACCTAGGGGAGTCAACACTCGTGGGACCAGAGATAGTATGGTCTACCACAGAGAAAGTTCAGATCATTGAGGAGCAGATGAACACTACACAGATAATGCATAAATATTATGTCGAAAAGATATGGAGAACACTAGAGTTCAAAGATGGTAACCACGTCTTTATACGGGTCTCACCCTGACATGGATTGCAGAGATTTGGCCAAGGCAGCAAGTTATCACCAATTTTCATTGGACCCTTCCAGGTCCTCAGTAGAGTCGGCGAGGTGGCATTCCTCTTAGCCCTTCCACCTCAGTTTCATCAGGTGAACGACATCTTCCATGTATCCCAGCTAAGAAGAAATGTGTAAGACCCATCCCATGTCATCGACAATAGAGATTTGGACGTTGATGATGAGGTGACTTTTGTAGAGGTTCAAGTTGAGATTGAGGATATATAGGAATGGGTCATTAGTGGGAGGTCGATACCTCTATCGCGCGTTCATTGGTAGCACGAGAACCTCCAAGCGAGCACATGTAAGCGGAAGGATTAGATGCATGCTTAGTACCGACACATGTTTACCAAGATTGAGTTGTGGTTTATGAGTATGTAGATCACTATGGTTGGGAAATGTAAAGACCCAAAAAAATTTAGTGTAATATTTTTAATGAAATGGGAATTTTGCGAGTCCATGAAATTTGATGACGCATGATTCTGAGGCCCGGTGTTCCTAGAATGAATTTCTGAACACTGGTTTGAGTAAATTCAGTTAATTTGTGAGAAAATGTTTCTAACAATTGAACCGATTCTTGGAATTGAAATCTAATGACACCGTTGAACTCATAGCGCCAATATTCTCTTAAAGATACCTTCACCACAATCATAGTGGCTCGAGAGTTAATTATCAAATATCGGTTTTTCTTGATATAATAAAATAAAATAATGTGGTGTAACATTTTACTTTTTTTATAAATTGAAACCACCCATGGGGATATTTCACAGGTGGGGACCACCTGAACAAAAAACCTCCCATAAGTGGATATGGAGGTGGGGACCACCGATACTAACCTCCAATTAGAGGTTATGGTGGTGGGTACCACCTGAGGATTAATCCCCCTTAAAAACACTTTAATGGGAGAAATTCTCAAACTTTCTATTAAAATTGGGGGAACCTCATCAACTACCCCAACATTTCATATCCCAACTCAATTATTTAATTAACCCAATTTTAAATTTGTGCCGACAATTAAATTTGTTAAAAAAAACATTATTGGTCAATTAGAATTTTTTGGGTGGGACTAACGAGATAAGAACTTGGAGAAACTTATTCTATATAGTGAAGAACGCTCCTCCCAATGATGAAAAACCACTGGAGGTCGAAGAAATGGGAAACCGACCCCGAGCTGGATCAGAAGAACCTTGAAGAGGCAACCAACATAGGATGTCTTCAATGACTGTTCTTCCCTCCTCGTAGATGAGAAAAAATGAATGAGGTAGGGATTTTGGATGATATTATTTCCCTTACACATTCTTGATATTCTTGTGAGGCAACCAACATTTTAATCTCCTTTTAGAGGAAACCAACATAGGATGTCTTCCCAACCCTAACCCTATACAAAAAATGACCATAAAAATATTCTCCAATAGTGAATCAATATCATAAGCTTTTTATCAAAGAATTTATTCAGTATTAATTTAATTACATACATTTAAAATTTCTCTAAATTCATCAAAATTCAAAAAAATATATGAAAGATACATGTACCTTTCAAAGATCAGAATATTGCAGGAAGCATTGCTTCACATTTCTATTAATTAAGCCTAGGGTCATGGTATTAAATCCAAAGGGAACCTAAAAACATGTATCCTATATGGTATACTTGGTCTACCTTTTTTTTATAATTTTTGAATTCCACATCAGTTTAATAAATTTAATTTAATTGCAAGAGTGGTTCCAAAATAACATTATTTCATTGAAGTGGTTGTAACAATTATTGTATTTCCTTCAATATTCCAAAATGAGGTGATTAAAAATGTTGTGGTTAGAAAGGGTTTATTATAATGTCCCCAGAGAAAGAGGTGTGATTCTATAAGTTTTTCAACATATACTCTCAAATATGGGGATGTTCAATTATACTGTTTTTTCTAGTATATAAAATGCAGTAGTCACACAGGTAACTACTACAGGGAACTAGTGGTGGGAATAATGAAACATATATACTCGAACCATTATTATAGGTTAGTGTAACTAGATGAATCAAATTTATTCTATATAGATAAAGGTTGGGTTCCTTATGATTTTAATGTTGATCATCGTAATGATTTCTTGTCTCTAGTAATCCATAGTGACTTCTTTGTTATTATGTTGTAAGGGCTTCATTCTGGAGAAATAAAATGGTTAAAAACATCTACAGTGGAAGTAGGGATATAATCACAATATATTTAAATCGATAGTTCAATTTACATTATAAATTTTAATTTCAATTTATGAATATTTTCTGTGAAGAATGCTGAATTTGTTTTTAACTTAATGGTGGTTATTTTTGTTGACTTTATTTAAACCATGTCCTAAAATGTTATTATAGAGAGTTCTATTTGGATTCTATTTCTACCAGGTGATTTTGGAACAAATATTTCCAAATGTTTATAATGATGTTGTGTGGGAATTCTCAATAAGTTGTATCAGATTAATTTCCTCACAGGATATTCATCAAATCTCATTTCAATTGAGGTAAAATATTTTTACCAAATTTTTTTTCCAAATCATACATAATGTCATTTTTAATTGATTATATCAGTAAAATGAAATTTTTAACGAAAAATATGATTGTCCATATATTAGTTTCAAAATCATATATATTGGAAACTATCTTATTCCAAAATATTTTGATCTTCTATTGATGGTTATCAAACAAACAATAATTGAAAAAGGAGAAAGGGTAAAATCTGGATCATAAAAAAATTAGTATGATATGTTTTTTTTAAACATAATGTGTCTCTAAATATTTGGGGAGAAGAAATATATAGAATGGTTGATGTAAAAACATTTAGATATGTATAAAAAACATATAACACTGAATAATTTGTGATTGATGCAGTGTTTTTTTAGTATGACGATATCATAAGAAAGATGTATTTATTATTTGTGAATCATTTGAAATTAATATGAAGCTAGTTGGATCTTGTAAAAGTTAAATTTAATGATGATATTTGTGGGATTTTTATTATTATTATATGTACATAAATCATTGATATCCTTGGTTTCAATGATGATCCGTTGAAGTTGAAATAATGAATATTAGATCACTAATGTTAAAAAAGTAATTCTTAACTAGTATATCTAAAGGAAATATAAAAAATATTTTTTTATTGATCTATTAAAAAAATGAAATGGGAAAATTACCTCAAAAAATAATCGGATGCAATTGTAGAGGAACAAAAGGTTAAGAAACATATGAATGACTTATAGACATGGACATGTTTGATCGCATTGGGGAAATAGTTGTCACATTAGTTGTTATTTTCGTGATAGTTTGATAGCCTTAGAAATGGATTCTTTTGGAGAGTTGAGTGATGATTCACAGAGTATTCTAAATCCCCTTACAAATTTTTCTACAGATATATAATTATGGATCATATATTCTATGATCTAATATATTCCAAATGAGAAAAAAGGGGCATATCAAATTATATAACCTAAAATTTTGTTTGAGTGTATCTTACTAGTGATTAAGATCATAAAATTGGTGTAAGGGATAAGAAAAAAAATTATTTAGTAATGTATGTTTTCTGATATAGATTGATGTGAACATGTACCAATACAATGGATGAACCAGATTTTATTTGGTCATCTATAGGAAGAAGGTTTAAAAATGAGTTTTGTAGAAGGATTGTAGAAGATTACTCAATGTTCAATTTTTATATCCATAGGTGTAAAAGGTGGTTCTTTATATTAGAATGGAAGGGTAGTTGGAGATATACTCACTGAAACAAGATCATCTGAAGGTTTGGAACAATTGTACAATCGGTTTGGGAACCATATTGAGAACGGTAAGTAAATTCTCATAGAGAGAGGAATATTAAAGTTGGATTAATCAAAACTTATAATATGTGAGAGAATGTATACTTAGGAAGCATAAATATGTTTCTTTTTATTTTTATTATAAGAACTCATATTTTTCTAAATATAAATTTGTTTTATAAAAATTTTGAGTGTCCTTTGAAAGGTCATTCTTATAAAATATCAAATTACATTGGTACCATCGTCAATTATTTCAAGAGAAAAGTAATTATATAATTATTTGAAAAATAAAAGATATGTGTTTAGAATATTAACTAAATTTATGCCTATCTTCAAAAGATTAACTATTGAAAAATTTTATTAAAAATTTAAATAATAAAATAGTGGTATATTTACCAGAATCAGTTTCTGGAATTATTGTATGATAAGATGAATCCATTTTGAGAAGAATATTCTAGGAACACCAACACATAGTTTTTTAGCATAAGTATTGAATCAAACAATGATATAGTGTACAAGAAGTTTACTATTATATTTTAGAATTCCTATTATGTTCTATGTAGAAGAAGTATGTACAATAACTCAATTAATAACCAGAAGTCCATTTAAACAACATTGAAATGCTTACTAGATGAATATTGGTCCATATATGTTCATAAATTATCTCACCTCATAACATTTAGGAATTTACTCTATATGATTTTTGTTGGAAAATAAAGTGATAAAAAATATGAAAAATCTTTGGCATTTTTCATTATAGGACATTCAGATGATGAAATTGGTTATTTAATTTAGAATAATGTAAAAAATATTTTTTTAGATGTAAAAATGTGAACTTAAATGGGTAGATATTATTGAATGATTGGAACATGAATGGGAATGAGGCTGAGGATAAATATTCATTATTATTTCATGTTGATATGAATGGATGTTTTGGAGGATCAATTATTACAAAATAATCATATATCATTTAATCAATTGAATGGAATATAATTTTGGTAGAAATTTCAATGTGTCGTAAAAAATTATTGGAAGAATAAATTGAAGAAGATATGTCCTAAAGCATAATAATCAAGGAATCTCAATCAAGAGATCTAGAATGCGATGTTATAGAAGTTATAGTTCTAGAAGAAGATGTATCATATGATAATTTTTGGAAATATTCAAGGATGAAATTACTATTCAATATGTATAGATATGACCTAATTTTCTTATTTTTAATGGATGTTGGATAAGTAGATATTAAAAAATAGATGGCTACTCTATGTTGTTCTTAAAACATATTATTTGTAACACAAGAAGAGTTGGATTTAATATGATTAAATAACACTTGGAAGCTAAAAAATCTACCACTTTTGTTGGATGAAATTTAAAACAACTGTGTATTTTATTTTAAAGAAGAGGTCAATGAATATAAGATATATAAATTGTCGATAGTTGTGAATGGCCTTTTGAAAAAGGATGGTGTATAAATATATGAAAAATTTTCTTTTTTAGTAATACATTCTAACATCTCGACTACATTATATTTTTTAACATCATAAAATTTGAAACATTAATAAATGGATGTGTAGAAATATTTTCATTATAGGGATTTAGTGGAATAAATTTATGTGAAAATATTATTGGATTCACGGACAATTAGACTCAGAGGTTGGTGAGAAAATCCAGAAGGAGTCTATATGTCTTGAAACAAGCTGAATGATATTAGAACTAGAAGATTAATTAATTAATAAAATATTATAGTTTCACTCAATTTAATTACGATTATTTTTGTTATTGAAATTACCTAAATATTAATGAATTCATTTTCATACAAGAATATGTTGATGATATGATGTTCTTATGCGAGAATATTGTGATTATTTGGAATTTGATGGAATATTTGATAGGAATGTATGAGATAAAATATATTCATAAAGATAATAATTTAATTGGAATGAGGAATAAATAAAAAAATGGATGTTTAGTTTTATCATAGGGGGGTAAATTTATATTATCATTGATAGATTTTTAATGAGATGATGTAAACCGGTTTCAATTCCTGTCACATGTCACTTCAAACTATGAAAATAGCTGGAACCCTGAACTGAATAATAAAAGAAGTACATGTCAAAATATTGTTATTATTTTGTAGTAGTATGTTTTATTTATTCTATAGTGTGTATACATCCATAAATTTCTAATGCAGTGACATAGTTCATTTGATTTATGGAAAATTGTTGGAAATTTCATTAGGATGCTCTAAAGTGGATTGTTCGGTATCTGAAATCAACATAAGGAACAACTCTCTATTTTTAGGATGATGATATGTTACATGTGTTTTTACATGAATACTTTAGTGGTTGTTATTCTTATTCTTGAAGAATGAAAACGGGATATGATTACACATTTGGAGGAACTATGGTAATTTGTATATATATGTTACAACAAGTGATTTCACATTCTACAACAGATGCAAAGTATGTTGATTTTATGGATGAAAGAAAGGTGGTGTTATGGTTACGAATCATAATTAATGAACTCATATAACTCTGAGAAATTGATAATTTTTAATGATATTTTATGTTTTATTAATTTAGATATGAATCCATTGGTCCATTTAAGAACAAACCCATTGATATGAAGTAAAATTATACCTAGATGAATCTTGATGATATTGTATTGGAAATAATGAAAGTAGATGGAAAATAAAATCTAACAGACGTGTTTACCATGATTTCAGGACCATAAAGAATGAGTAATCTGAAATCCTCAGTTGAATATAGGTGAACTGAAGGAGATGTATAATCATTATGTACATAAAAAACTAATGGATTTTTTTTATAGAAGTTGGAGGTGATGTCATGGTGTTTTACCTAACAAATTCTTAAATTGTGAGATTTTTGGGAATTTATGATGCACAATTCAACTGAATAAATTCAATAGACTTGAAGAAGTGGTTTTGGAAGAACATAATTTCATTAAAGAGGCGACATGAGGTGATTTTTTTCTTCAATGTTATGGATTGAGGTCTTTCAGAAGGAGTTTTCCCAATGAGATCAGTGTAGACAGTGCAATTTCATATGTTTTTCATATTGTACTTCCATGAGATGGGGGATTTTTAGATATAATATATTTATCATTTTACAAGAGGTGGTGGTCACACTAAATATTTTAATAGAGTATTTGGATGTGGGAATAATGAAATAGATGGACTCCCGTAGTTTTTGGAGGTTGGTGAAACTGGATTACTAGATGCTACTCTATATATATTGAGGGTAGATTGTTTATGATGTGAATGTTTATCATAGCTTTAATTAAATTCCTTTAATAATATATGTTGACTCTTAATTCATTAATTTGTATTGTTTTCATTAAAAAGACAATAAATTCTCAAAAAAATGTCTACTATGGAGGTAGGACTTTTAGTCCAAACCACGTAAAACCAAATTGTCTTCACTTTCATAAATTTACTTTCATTGTATAATTTTTTTGAGTGAACAAGTATGAAGTTATTTTAACCCAGTGGCCCTGATTTTGGTCAAATATATTTCTACGAAGTAATACAATATTGTGTTAATGAGTTCCATATATAATCTTTTTTCAGTTGGTGATTCTTGAACATCTGTTTCTTATTTATTATCAGGAAATTGTGGAGGAATTTAGTGAACAAGTTACGTTCCATGTTTTGTTGGAATTGTTTCCCTACCAACCCATGAAATTTTCACTTGTACCTATATCCCAACTTCATCGTAACCATCGACCAATGATTTGAAACAACTTTAAAATGAACCATCTTTATTTGGAACCCCTCCAATGCCAAAATTGGTCATGAGACACTATTACAAATTAGGAAACATAACACAAGAAAAAATTACAGAAAATGGATATGTTAATCATCACTTTTTTGGTGTTGATAAAGGGTACCTTTATTAATACATATTTTAACACTGATAAAAGTCATGATCATTAATGCCATTCCCACATAAAAATTCCACAGGTTTGACCCCCAGTATATATCATTCCAGCACATCATAACCACTGAAGATTGCTACTAGGATTGGCTCACACATACACACTATACACACTTCTATATGGGCCCATTCACAAGACAACATAGGTGCGGTCCCACTGTTTTCTCTCCTTGTGTATTATCCCACCATCACACACATGGCCAGGTGTAACACGACCCAACCCACCTACCATATGACACTATACATGGGAAACCCATATATTTTTATGAAAATAAATAAATACATATATTAGAAGTATTGAAAATATAAATAATAAAAAAAATTAATTAAAAATACTATTAAAATTTTCATTAATTTAAAAATTATTCATAAATTTTATATATAAATATTAATAAATAGAATACATTTAATATATATTTGTAAAAAAATTATAAATTGGAATAAATAAATAAATAAAATATTTAAAAGTATTAATCATTTTATTAAATAGTTAATTAATATTAAAAAGGAGTATGTTTATTATACATATATATAAATTATAATGAGTAATAAATTTTATATTTTAAATAGAGATATATATAATGAAATAATTATAATAATAAAATTAATCTAAAAATTGTATTAAAATTGAAAAATGAATAAATTAAAAAAAATAGAAAATATATTAATGAATGAATTTTTAATAAAAATAAAAAATAAAAAATTTATATAAAAATAATATTTATAAAGACTAATAAATTATGTATATTAAATATAAATATTGGGAATGAATATATTATACTAATTAATAATATATTAATTTCCAATTCATTTTTATTTATTTTTATACATAATTATTCAATGATAAATTTTATATAGAAATATATTCATGTATATTTCTATATATATATATATATCAATATATACAAAAATTCAAAATATTTGATCTATATAATATAAAATATTTAGGATTCCATTAAATTAATAATATATTTTCTGATGAATTAATTATAATTATAAATTAATATTAATTAAAGGTATTGGATAATTGTATCGTGCAATAGACATTAATTGAATGTTGATTGATTTTTTAGTTCAACAAATACCAAATTTCTGTTAGACTAATTTCACACAAAAATATATGTAATTAATTCATTTGTATATACAATGCATGCACACAAATTTTTATGCAATTAATGTAATCTTATATTGAAACACATACACCAAATACTAATGTAATTTATTCAAATTTTAATATTTATTTTAAAATATTATTTAGAAACATGATATATTATATATATTATATATTTATTTGGTAATTTTTTTAATTTTTTAATATTATTAATATAGGTATTATTTATTAATTAGTAATACTTTTTAAATTATAATTCTTTTTATAATTTAATAATTTTCTATTATCTATTTATTTATATTTTATATGTTTTATAATTTTCAACATGTGATCATATGCATTTAAATATATATCCATATTTTTTTTATAAATTATATTTCATTAATAAAACTTATCTGCTTTCAATATTTACAAAGTGTACTCACATTTAAATAGTAAATATCACTATTTTTAAAAATAATGACTTTAAAAATATATATTTATTAATTGTGTTAAATGTAAATTCCCAAAAATTCTGTGTTATTTTTTTTAATTCAAGGGGAATTTTACGTGTCCGTGAAAATTGACGGTATGTGATTCTGATGCCCAATGTGCCCTGAATGAATTTCTAAAATTCTGTTCTCGTACGTTCAGTAAACGTGTGATTCTGTTTTTCTAACTATTGAACAGGTTCTCAAAATAGAAATTTGAGGACACCATTGAACATGCAACGCTAGTATTCGCTTAAGGAGACCTTCACCTTGACTGTAGTGGGTTGTGAGTGGAATACATAATTTAGGTTTTTCGTGATAGAATATAATAATATAAAATAATGTAACATTTTTATTATTATTATTATTATTTTGAATCCACCCAGGATGATATTTCACAGTTGGGGACCACCTAATCTAAAAACCTCCCATGAGAAGTTTTGTAGGTGGGGACCACCGATTCTAACCTCCAATGAGTGTTTATGGTTGTGGGAACTACCCAAGGCTTAAACCCCCTTGAACTCCACATTCATTGGAGAAACCATCATACTTCCTATTAAATGTGTGGGAGCCATTTCAAATACTCCAACATTTAATATGCCAACTCAATTAATTAATTTACCCAATTTGAATTTTGTACCAACAATTAAATTGTGGGAAACACAATAGTATTGGTGACATTGAATTTTTTAGTGGGATTGGGGAGATATGAACTTGGAGAATCTTATTCTCTTGAACAAAGAATGTTCCTCCAAATGAAGAACGTCCACCGGAGATCGATGAATGAGGAAACCGACCCCGGTCCAGATCAGAAGCACCTTGTAGAGGAAACAAATGTATGAAGTATTCAACGACCATTCTTCCCACCTCTTCATGCCAAAAAAGGAACGTGGTAGGGTGGTAGTTTGAAATTATTTCCCATACCGGTTCTTGATTATCATGTGATTAAAAAATGGTGAACCACTTGCTACTGCTTTAACGCGTAGGGGTAGGGACAAACAAACATAGACCTACCCCTCCTCCATTCTTCCATAGTGTGTTTGTCATGATGGATGAAGTTGGATTACACCACGATGATGAATGAAGAGGGAGGCCTGTGAAACCACATGTCGGTGAAGGCACGTCGACCTGCACCTCGTAACCGAGTCGCCACTCGAGCCACTGTCACCGCCCGAGGATGCGCCGCTGCAGTCCGCGGCCCCACAGCACCGCCCCGTGGCTCTGCCGTCTATGGACCCTCCGCACCTCCCAGTGGCTCCTCTATCCGCGGCCCCGCCGCACCCCCCTGCGGCTCCACCGTCCATAGCCCTGCCACACTACCCTGCGGATCCACCATTAATGGACCCTCCACGTCGCCTCGTGGCTATGTTGTCATGCGGCTTTAGCCCTCCTAGTTTAGCCGCCCCACACCAGGCTGAGCCACCCACACCCTGGCGGAAACCCCAGACCGATCTGCCCCATGTCCTCCGCCCTTCCAGCCAAGAAACCCCTGGATGAGCCGAGCATTCCCGCACCCTCGTGGCACCCCCGCTGCCGAGCCTCCATCCTCGGATGATTCAAACACGACCTCCACCACAACATGGGCCCTCGAAGCCCTTGTGGACTTCCGAGCCACCCAGTGGGCCGGGCCGAGTGGTCCCGAACAAGGTTTACCCATGCTAGGTTGGTTCATGTTCATCCGACCTGGTTGGACCAGATCTGAACCTGATATGAACCTATACTTTACTTGTGCCGTAACTTTGGAACTGGAAATCCATTTTAAGAACCGTTAGCGCCGTTGGAAATCCTGGGAAGAGACTTTCCCTTTGAATTTACCCCACTAATGTTTTGTGTAAAGTTCTGGTATGGTCGGGTTGGATCGAGCTTGAATCCAACCGGACCCCCAAGACTAAAAGCCTAATAACTCACAGACTGGGCGTCCGATTAACGCACCGTATGTGGTGTTGGCACCCCTATGACCTGGACGACCATTGAAATTTATCTTTGTGGGACTTCGCAGTAGTTTGAGTACTGACTATTGACTTGTGGAGTGGATCCTCTTGGAGTCGAGCATGCTTTGTGCATGTACCCAGTAGCTGGATGTGATGAGAAGAATGAAGATGGATTATGTGTGGGTCATCATCTAGAGATCACGTGTAGGTTAGCTCCTAGAAATCCTATGTGGGTCAACAGCTAGATATTCTGTGTGGGTCAGGTCCAAGTGATACTGTGTGGGTGATCACATAGTGATCCTGTGTGGGTCTGCTCCTAGAGATCCTTCGTGGGTCAGATTCTAGCGATCCTTTGTGGGTCTGCTCCTAGCGATCCTCTGTGGGCCAACTTCTAGTGATCGGTTTAAGGTCATCTCCTAGATATCCTGTGCGGGTGTGATTATAGAAATCCTATGTGGGTTTTCTCTACAAGATCCTATGTTTCTCATCTCAAAGTGATCTTGTGCGGGTCATCACCTAACGATCTGGTGTGGGTTATATCCTAGCGATCATGTGTGGGTTATCTTCTTTATAGAGTAAGATGATTCAATGGTTACATATAATAATCTCTACTAATGTACTTATGTTATTCTTAGTATGAGCTGAGTTCATATCTCTGTGGTACTATTCATTTCTGGTAATACCTTGGTGGTATTCTCTAGTGTGGCATACATGATGATTCTACTAATCCAGGGGAAGAATTGTCTATTGATGCTGAAACTATAGAATTATTCTAGGATCAAATTAATATTAATGGACGAAAAAAATAATGATAAAACATCATTGTGTAGACAAAAATTATCAAAGTACGATGAAAGGCTATAAAATTTGAGGTTTACTGTATTCATGAAAGATAACCTATAGACCATAGCAAGTCAATGTTCATTAGTTATGTTGAGGTCATAATGATGATGAATATTTTGATTGATAAAATGTTATTTCACCATGTCCAGCTTGTAATGTTAGAAACCCTTTGGGATGGAATTATGGTAATTTATAGATAACATTAATTTATTTTTTTTAAAATGTATATAGTGAAATGCTAATTTTATTTTAATTCTTTATAGAGATTTTATTTATTTTGAACTATTTCCATAATAAATGGCCTTAGAAAAATCCCATAGAGGCTTCAATACTCTTCATATAAAATTTCATCTGAGGGATGCTAAGGAGAATGTAAATCCACGCCCAATAGTTACATATAGAAATATTAAATTATAGGAATCATGGAATGAATTCATTATTCCCCACAGTGTGAAACAATTTCATGTTCTGTGTAGTCAATAAAATTTTATTTTACATTGTTATTGTCATAAAATTTGAATCAAATATTTTAATTTATGAAAAAATAAATGAGTGATGAAAATAACGATCATGAAATGAAAACCAATGTACCCATATCATAAAGATATGATGGGGCATTATTTATTAGGTAAAAAATTGGTAATTATTTTAAATCAGAAATAAACTTTTTTTCTGATATGAAACAATATATGTTCTATTGATTATATTAAAATTGAGGAATCAAAATTCCTACCCATTTCCATCACATGTTATGTGCTATGGAAGGAGGATCGTATTTATTAGAAGGGTAATCTAGTTGATGAAAACATAATTTCATTTTGGGAAACATGTATAATTTTTACGTAATAGTATTTTATAATGATTTCTAATATTATTACATTAAAATATATTTTTATTTAAAAATATATCTATATGGTTTAGAAAAATCAATTGGTAGTGACCGTGTAAATAGAATTTCACGACCCGTCCCCTAGGGATCATGCCGTGACTACCCCAAACCCACCTTCCATAGGCTATGGGATGGCGACTAGCACCAAATGGCATAATAAATAAAACATGGAAGGCATTTCGATTATGATTTTCCTTCATTTGTGGAATAGTTGAGCTTTGGGATTTTGGGTTGCACCCCATGTTTCCTCATGATTGAAATGGTTATACTTGATAACTTAGGTATATGTATGGGCATATACCAATATAGGGTGGAGAGTTGACTTCATGCATTGAGGTTTACCCTTTGTGGATTTTTGACGCCTTGATGGTCTCGAGGTCCCTACTGAGTATCGTTATACTCACCCCAATACGGGTTATTCCCACACCTCGTTGTGTTTGGTGCCAACGGCGGACATCGCTGATTGAGACTGAGGGTACCCGGTCTGGAAGGTTCCCGAAGGAGGACCTTATGACGAGTCGATACACGGAGGTGAAAAATGAACGTGGAGAGCTATGGAGGCAATCTATACCTAGACTTCATTTAGGAACCTCAGAGGATGACCCAACAACTTTCTTCCTTTTTTCTCTAGTTTGAGGGTACTTTCTGTTTATTGTACTTTCCAGTTGGTCTTATATTCTGGCCCCTTTTACTTTCTATACTCACTCTATTTACAATTCAGTCCACTTGTGAGCATATATTTTTGTTTTCTTGGTTGTGTTTGTTTAAAGGTTATAAATTCAATACCTTCCCAATTTAAGGGATTCCTCCTTTCAATGATAGTCTCTAGCCCCTCGCTTATGTATAGCGGTCTTGGGGTAGTCACAGAACTGGCCCCAAGGGATAGGCCTTGACAAATTGGTATAAGAGGAGTCGGTTCTACCATAGTACATAAGAATATGATATTTATTTTGACGGAAATAGTGTTATGTTTAATGACTGTGGTTTTTATTTTAGGGAATCTAGTGTTGGTGCGGCGGCCGACTTATCAATACACAAGGACCCTAACATCTGATTTCCAACTCTGTGGAGGAAACACTAATTGTGTGTGTGTGTGTGTTTTCATGAGTCTTCATTATAAACTCGTTGTGCAAGCTCACCAGGTATACCTTATTAAGTTTGGTGCACCTATTTCTTTTTAGGTTTCCACCATGCATACAACTACTGAGGTTTCCAATATTAGCATGCACAAGTAGGCCACCGAGAGATGAGGCCTCTGTGTACAGCCCTGTTCTAGTAGAGGAACGAGTAGAGGAACTAGAGGTAGCATTACCCATTGGGCCATCGATACCACCAGCCCTAGAAATAGATGGTGCATGACACCTGAGCGCGTTGAACGAGTTCTGGTGCTAGAGGCCACCCAGGTTTAGGGGAGAGATGGACCCACAGGTAGCCGAGGACTGGTTGGAGGATGTAGTGAGAATCTTCCTACTAGTAGGGACACCAGCTGATCTCATGGTGATCCTTGCCCCCAGCCATATATATCCCGCAGTAGGCAGATGGTGTAGCTTGATGCTCCAGGTTCATGATGAGGTTACACTTCTCAGGGCAGACTTTGAGATCCTGTTTCTAAAAGAGTTTGTTCCACTGACTCTTCGTGGTGTATTTATACAGGTGATTCTTCATCTGTAGAAGGGAATCATCACTATATCTCAGTACTCAGCTAGTTTCACTTATCTCTTAGGATACTCTACAGTTATGGTGAGGGACCAATTCATTTGGGATCAGACCAACGAGCAGGGACTCTGGAAGTAGATTAGGGATTTGACGATCTCACTCAGCATCCTAACGCAGGTGGGGGTGTTGGAGAGATCCCTCTTAGTAAAGAGTTTATTTTCTGAGCATTGACCAACATAAAGACCCACCACTAGTCATCATGTAGCGATGTCTTATGTATCCAGCAACAAACAGATGACATAGAAGTCCAGGAGGAACCGACCTATAAGTGGACAACCGCATGATTTTGGGTCGGTTTTGTGGGGAACCCGAGGTGGATCCAGTCCTACTAGGAGCGTGTAGTGTTACGAATGGTACGGGAAAGGTCACATAGATTTTGACTATCCGTACGACCATACAGATTAACAACCGATGGTCAATGTACCTCCCGGGAAGAGATATTGGTTTGACCGAGGAGGGTTGTGGGGAGTAGGCACTAGTGGTAGAGGAGCTAGTCCTGCAGCTAGAGATGGGTGATGATTTGAGATGTTTCTGCCACCCCAACCATGAGTTCCACCCTGACCGCTAGGTGTAGGTGGAAAGGGGACATCTTTGCTCCAGGCTGCTGAGGCCTATGATCACAGTTCTCCGGAGATGATACGAGGTACGATATGTGTCTTCTGCAACTTAGCTGCAGTACTTATATAAAAAGGTGCCAATTATTCTTTGATTGTTACTGCCCTCATTCAAATCTCAATGATTCTGACAGAGCAATTGGCTCGATAATAATAGATAGACACTCCTAAAGCAGATGATTCGATGATTACACACAAGTGCCAATGGTGCGAGCTTACTCTAGGAGGCGAGAGATTCGGCTGTGATCTCATAGTAGTGGCATTGTGGCCCTACGACGTCATCTTGGGTATGGACAAGTTATCTATAGTGCATTCTCATATTTACTATATTAAGAACAACGTATGGTGTGTCTTCATGGAGGAGACCATGTTTACCTTCACCAGCGAGAAGGGATCCTTTACATCACATGATGGACCTACCTGGAAGAGAGTAGAGCCAATCACTCTTCAGTTGGATGAACTAACCCTCAGAGCAGTTGATGTCGAGAGTCTGAGTTATCATTTAGTGGTAGAATAGTATGTGGATGCCTTTTCTAATGATGTTATGGGTATACCTCCTCCTAGAGAGGTGGACTTTTAAATTGACTTTTACCCCAAGATAAAACCAATATATACACCAGCATATTGGCTGGATCCCGCAGAGCATTATGAGCTACGTGTATAGCTAGAGAAGTTGCCGGGGAATGGATTCATTCGGCCCAGTGTTTCACCTTGGGAAACCTCGATTTTGATCAGAAAGAAATAGGATCAGAGATTGAGGCTTTTTGTTTACTATCGGCACCTAAATCAGGTGACTGTAAAAAACAAGTACCCACATCCGAGGATTGATGTTCTCTTTGATCAACTGATGGGGCACGATGGTTCTTGATGATAGACCTCAGATCAGGCTATCACCATCCCAGAGTGTGAGATGAGGATGTGTAGAAGACGAAAATCAGATGTTGGTAGGGCTATTATGTGTTCGTGGTTACGCAATTCGTTGTATCCAATGCTCCAGTAGTGTTCATGGGACTCATGAATAGGATCATTCAGTCATGCCTTGATCTCTTTGTATTATTCTTCATCAATGACATTTTCATCTACTCAGCTACTGAGGAGGAGAATGCTTATCATTTTAATGTAGTATGGGACACACTCTGAGAATACCATATTTATGGTAATCTCTCAACGTTCTAGTTATTGATCTGAGAGGTTCACATTCTAGGAAAGGTCATATCAGAGGTTGGAGTTCCAATGGATCCCACGAAGATTGTGGTGGAACATTCTTGGGATCCACCCATGAGAGTGACAAAGGTATGATGTTTCATGTGATTGGCTAGATAATACCATATATTTGTTCCATATTTATCCAGAGTTGCAGCACCACTTTCAGCATTGAAGAAGAAGGTGAAAACCGTCATGTGGTCAGAGAGATGTCAGCAGAGTTTTCAGGAGCAGAGTCAGAGGCTGACTAGTTCCCCCATCTGGAGGCTTATTGAGTAGGTCGTAGGGTATGTAGTCTACTGAGACACATCAAGGATCAGTCTAGGATGTTTCCTGATGTAGGAGCGATTGATTATCGCGTATGGTTCTTGAAAAATGAGACGTCATGAGTAGAACTACACTACCCATGACCTGGTGTTAGCAGCAATGGTCTTCGCCTTGTAGATGTGTCGACACTACTTGATGGGTGAGTGATTTATAATGTAATATGATCAAAAGAGTATAAGGTATATATTCTCTAAAAAGTACATGAACATGAGACAACGACGATGGCTTGAGTTCTTCCATTACTATGACTTCGAGATATTCTATAATTACAGGAAGAGGAACATTGTAGTAGATGAACTTAGAAGAAGGTCTAGTATACAACTTCTAGGCGAGGTGACGAAGCAGCTGGCCAATTTCTGGATATAATTTATGGAGGCGTAGCGTGGGGACACTCACTGCGAGACATGACGTGCTCAGATATATATAGGAAACGAACCTAATGGATTTTCTGAAGGTGGGAAGCATGTCAATCTATTTAGAGGACATAATATGGAACCGTTGTCTCTTTGGGAGGAAGTGTTGATGGAGGTCCACACATCCTCATTAGTGTTCAGTGCAATAGTGTAAAAGATGTACCAAGATCTCTGGTGACAGCACTGGTGGTTGGGGATGAAGAAATAAGTAGCATATATTGTCTCTCAGTGCCTCTCTTGTCAGCCAGTGAAGGCGGAGCATCAGTTACCTGTAGGCATGGATCATCCTTTAGAGGTCCCATTATCGAAGTGGGATGGGATATCCATAGACTTCGTGATGGGTCATCCACAAACATTCAGGGGTCATGACTTGATTTTTGTGATCGTCGACTGACTCACCAAGTCGGCCCACTTCCTACCAATCAGAGAGAAGGGTTAAGTAGAGAGCATGTGATGCCTCTACGTGAAAAAGATTGTGATGAACTATTGAGTACCCATGACAATTGTCTTTGATCATGATGCACGTTTATCTTCCTGGAAATGGAAGGTGTTTATGAGGATTTTAGGATGCCGCTTCGTTTGAGCACCACCTTCCTTCCTCAGATGGATGGTCAGACTGAGAAGACCATTCATACCGTCAAGGACATGTTAGGTGCTTATGTCCCTGATTTCAGTTGCATCTTTGAGGATCACTTGTCATTGGTGGATTTTTCATACAATAAGAGTTATCACTCCACCATTGGGATGGAACCTATTTGGCGTTTTATGGGTTAACTTGTAGATCACCTTTGTGCTGGTCTGACCAACGAGAGTTAGCTCTCGTGTGACCAAAGATAGAATGGGCTACCATAGAGATAGTACAGATCATCCAGGAGTATATTAAGACTCCAACGAGCATGCATAAATCTTATGCTGACCAGAGAGGGTGACCTCTGGAGTTCGAGGACGGTAACCACATCTTTCTACATGTCTCACCCCAATGAGGATTGCAGAGATTGGGCTGAGGTGGAAAGTTATCTCCAATATTCATTGGACCCTTTGAGGTCCACAGTAGAGATGGTGAGGTGGCTTTCCTCTTAGCTCTTCCACCTTTGTTGCACCTGGTGAACGACATCTTACACGTATCCCAACTATGGAGATACATGCATGAGCCTTCCCATTTCATTAACCATAGAGATTTGGACATTGATGATGGGGCGACTTTTGTAGATGATCTAGTTGGGATTGAGTATTTATAGGAGCGGGTCCTTAGTGGGTGGTCAACACCTCTAGTGTGCATTCGTTAGAAGCACGAGGACCTCTAAGAGTGCACATGGAAGCGGGAATATTAGATCCGTGATCAACTACCCCCAATTTTTTACCTATTTTGAGTTGTGTATTACAGGGATGTAGAGCACTGAGGTGGGGAAAATGTAAAGACGCATAAATTATGTGTAATTTCTTTTAATTAAATGAAATTTTTATGAGTCCGAGAAAATTGAAAACACATGATTTCAAGGACTGGTGTGGCCAGAATTAATTTATGATATTTTGTTCGGGTACGTTCAGTAAATGTGCATGAGGGTTTTTTCTAACATTTGAATTGGTATTTGGAATTGAAATTTGTGGACACTTTTGAATTTGCAGTGCTGGTATTCTATTAAGGATACCTTCACCTCGACCGTAGTGGGTCGAGAGTGTATGATAGAATATGGGTTTTTAGTGCAGGAATAAAATAAAATATAATTGTGTACCCTTTTATTTTTATTTTATATTGAAACCACCCATGTAGATATTTCACAGGTGGGGACCACCTGAACATAAAACATCCCATGAAAGGTTATGGAGGTGGGGACCACCGAGCCTAACCTCCAATGAGAGGTTATGGTGGTGGGTGCCAACCGAGGATTAAACCTCAATGAACTTCCCTTTAATGAGGGAAACCCCCAAACTTACTATTAAATGTGGGGGAGACTCATCAACTCCCCCAAGATTTCATACACCATCTTAATTAATTAATTAAGCCAATTTTAATTTTGTTCCAATAATTAAAAATAGCGAAACATCATATTATTGGTCACTTAGAATTTTTTTGGTGGGATTGGGGAGAGAATAACATGGATAAAATTATTCTCTCTAATGAAGAACGCACCTCCCAATGACGAACGACAACCGGACGTTGAAGAATGAGGAATTTGACCCCGAGCTAGATCGCAATTACCTTGTGGAGGAAACCAACATAAGATGTCATCAACAACCGTTATTCCTTCCTCTTTGATGAAATAAAACGAATGAGGTAGAGTGGTTATTTGAAATTATTTCCCCTACAGGTTCTTGATATTATTGATTCAAAAATGGTGAACCATTGATACTGCTCTTAATTGAAGGGGGAGGGAAAAACAAACCTGGACCGACCCCTCAGTCATTCTTGCATATTGAGTTCGTCATGATGGAAGAAGGTGGCATACACCACGACGAAAAATGAAGAGAGAGGCCAGCTAAACTGACCACTGGTGAAGGCACGGCGCCCAACGCCCCGTAGCCGAGTCACAAACTAAGCAACCACGGTCATCACATGCACCACCACACCTCCATACGACTCTGCTGTTTGTGGCCCCTCCGCACAGCCCCACGGCTCCGCTATTGGTGGGCCCGCCGCACCGCCTAGTGACTCCGCCGACCGCAGCCTGCCACGCCGCCCCGTAGCTAGGTCGTTCGACGTCCTTCGCCCTCCTGATCGAGCCACCCTGAGCCAGGCCCAGCTACCGCACACCCTCATGGCACACCCTGTCCATGCCGTCCCATGGCCTCGAACCTCCCGACCAAGCCCCCATGTGACCTCGGGGAACCCCCACATTCGAGCCGCCATACGCGGCTGACCCGAACCCCTACCCCTGCCGCCACGCGGCACACACGGCCTCTGCGGCCCCTCGCCTCTTGCCCGACTGCCCAATGGGAATAAATGACGAATGAGTCAGTTTTACCTATGGACCTGATCGTCCCAAACTAAGTCGACCCAATCTAGGTCAGGTCAGGTCAGTCTGATCTGGTCAGACCGGGCTCAGACCTGATATGAACATATACTTTACTTGGGCCATAACATTGGCACCAGATGTCTGTTTGAGGCACTGTTAGCTACGCTTGAATTCATGGAGGGAGACAGTCCCTTTCAGTATACCCCACTAGATATTTGGGTAATGTGGATGTATGGTTGGGTTGGATCGTGCACGAATCCAACCTAGACCCAGGACTAAAAGGATAATAACTCACAGACCGGTTGTTCGATTGACGATCTGTATGTTTCGTTGATACCCATATGACATGGAAGAACTTTTAGAGAATTCTTCATGGGACTTCATCATAGTTGGAGTATCTACCAGTGACTTTTGGAGCAGATCCTCCCCAAAACGAGCAGGTTTAGTGTGGGAACCCAGTAGATGGTTGTGACGAGGAGAATGAAGAGAGATCATGTGTGGGTCAGCATCTAGATATTTTATATGGGTCAGATCCTAGTGATCCTGTGTGGGTCAGAACATAAAAATCCTTTGTGGGTCAGCTCCTAGAGAACTTTTTTGGGTCAGTACAAACGGATCCTATGTGGGTCAGCTTCTAGCAATCCTCTGTGGGTCAGCTACTATCAATCCTATTTGGGTCAGCACCTATAAATCCTATATGGGTATGATCCTAGAGATTTTGTGTGGTTAAGCTCTTAGTGATCCTGTGTGGGTCAGTTCATAGAGATCCTGTGTGGGTTAGCTCCTAGCGATCCAGTGTGGGTCATCACCTTGTGATCCCGTGTGGGTCAGCTCCTAGTGATCCTGTGTGGGTCAACTTATTTATAGAGTAAGATGATTCAGCAGTTACATCTAATCTTCTCTAATATTGTACTTATGTTATACCTGGAATGAGATGAGTTCATAACTATGTGTTACTTTTCGTCCTTGGTAATAACTTGGTGGTATTCTCCAGTGTGGACTACCTGTGCGGTACATTCCTTTATGTTTTCTCGTTTTTTGTGAAACAATTGAGCTTTGGGGTTTTGGTTGAACACTGTGTTTCCTCAGGATTGAGATGGGTATACTTGATAACTTAGGTATAGGTATGGGCTTATACCTATGTAGGGTTGATAGTTGACTTCATGTTTTGAGGTTTACCCATTGTGGATTTTTGAGACCTTGAGGGTCTTAGGGTCCTTACTAAGTATCATTATACTCACACCCTACACAGTCTATGTATGCACATCATTGTGTTTGGTGCAGATGACAGACAACGCTGATCGAGACTGAGGGTACTAGGTATGCACAGTGCCAGAAGGAGGACCGTACGGAAAGTCGGCACATTGAGGAGACAAATATACGTGGAGAGTTGTTGAGGCGATATGTACCTAAACTTCATGAAGGACCCTCAGAGGATGACCTAGCTGTTATCTTCATTTTTGTTCCAGTCTACTTATACTTTCAGTTTCGTGTACTTTCCAGTTGGGCTTGTATTCTGGCCCCTTTTACTTAATATACTTACTCTATTTACTATTCAGTTTACTTGTGTTTGTATATTGCTATGTGCTTGGTTGCATGTGTTTATAGGTTGTAATGGTAATGGCTTCCCTGTTTTAGTGATAACAACTTTCGGTTCTAGTCGCCAGCCATTGGCCTAGGGAAGGCGGGCATGGTCTAGTCACGGCACGGGCCCTGGGGGACGAGTCATGACATTAAATATATATTTTTATAAACATATTTAAAAATAAACATATATATAAATTTATATATTAAATATTTACAAAATTATGTTTTAAAATTACTTATAAATAAATATTATTGTTTTTTAAAAAATATTTATCTATTTAATGATAAATAATTATATTTTATTAAAATATAAAATTATAATAAATTTATATAAATAATTAATATATTTAATATAGTTATAAATTTATATATATTTATTATATATATATATATAATTATTTAAAAATATATAATGATATAAGAATATAAATAATATTTTTTAAAAAATATTTATATAATAAAAAATAAAAAATATATATTTAAATAGTTATAATATTATCATAAATATACTTTAATAATGAATATATATACTATATTTATATTTATTAGTATAATTATAATTATAATTATTTATTTTTTTATATTTATATTTATATTTATATTTATATTTATATATATTTAGTTAATAAATCTATATATATATATATAAATCATTATAACTATATAAATATATTTATAATTAATAAGTTATAATAATAAATTAAATTAATTTAAATAATTATTATTTTTCTATTAATATTTATATACATTTAATAAATATTTAAAATTTTATATTATTATATAATGATATGAATATATTTATAATAATAAATGAATTATTATAATAATGTATAAAAATATATTTACAACTATAAACATATTTCCAAATATTTTTATTTCTAAATATATTTATAAATTTATATTTAATATATTTATAAAATTATATATTTTTAATTCTAAATAAGAAAATATATTTTTAAAACAAAATTATATTATTATAAATAAAATTTTGAATATTTAAATAAAAATAAAATTTTAATAAATAGATTATATATATATAATATGAATAATTATATAAGTACAAAATATGATATAAATACATTTATAATCACATAAAAATATATATAAATATATTTATAGATATATTTATTTATAATTATTATTGTAATTAAAAATACATTAATGGTTCCAAACATCCGCTTATAATGATATAGGTCTATCAGCACTAAAAAATCAATGTTAAAGATTTCTGATATCAGTGCTTATCAAATTTTTGCTGATAAAATATAATTTTATTGACTCTTTTTTGGAATCACATATGAAAACCTCATTGATCAATTTAAAAAACCCTTAAAAACAAAATTTATTTGTCCCTATCAATATCTTTCATAACTCTACAAATTTTTTCACTCCACCATTATTTTCTCTACGGTGAATAAGGCCTCTAATCTTAGGTTTTTTATTTATTTCCAATTCTCTATAGTTCATTGATTATTAAATTTTTCTGTTTGAATTACTACATTGTTTTCATGGAATGGTCCTTTCATGGGTCCCATGTTTATATTTATACACCTTCTTATTCAACTCTTATTGATTACAGAAGCTAGGATGGTCAAAACCTATCCCGTAGAGTTCTATGATCCCCTTAAAATTACACTGGGTTCCATACTTATGAATTTTTGGCAGAAAATTGGGTTTTCCTCTACTTTTTTCCGTCTATGTGCAATGAGTTGTTTCAATAGAGATCCCTTTAATATGGATCATGTTCATTAAAATGTGGAATTAATATCATTCCTCTTAGAAGAAATTAAACTCTCACTATGCCTAAGGATTTATGGGAGTTGAAAAAATTGAGTTGTTATATAGTAAAAATATTATAATTAGAATGCTGGTTCTTTTAATTTCAGATGTTAATTGAATATTACGAATATTATGTATGGGATTTCTGAAAAATATAAATTCAAATTTTTTTTAGTTATCGAATCTATTGATTTTTGAAAACTCATAGGTGAATCTTAAATTTTTATATGATTGTGGATTTTTTTATATAAATGATAACATTATTTAAAATTGGTGATACAATGGATCTTGATTTTTATTATATTTATTAATGTGAATAGTATTAGGAATATTTTTTTAGACTGTGTCATTGTTTTTCTAAAAAATATATTGTTAAAAGACTCTAATAATTTCGGGAAATATAAAGTGTGAAAATAATTTCATGGTTTATTTAATTTTTATAAATCAATGTCACTATAAAACAATGATATTGTAATTTATTCTAAAAATGTTTTTAAATTTAAAAAGGATAATTTTATTTGTTTTGATATTATGAACCAAATTAATAATTGGTGTGATGGTCATTAAATTAATAAATATATTTTTTAGTTAAGATGAATTATTTAAAAAATGATTTCAAAATGATGTCTTGAGAAATAATTTTAACATGTGTTGAGTATATTCCTTATTTATAATGAGAGACATAGGCCCCACCCAAAGTTTGGTATATTCTATGTTTATAAAAAGGCTCTAAAACACTAAATCTCCTATGAGATTAGTATGATTTATGTTCAAATTACGGGATTAGAGTAGATTATCAATTTGTATTATAATATATTTTATATATGTCTTTGATCACTTGAAAATGTGATCTTTAGTAGGGTTTTACGTATATTTCCTTGGAAAATTATTATGAATTATGGTTATAGAATGAAGGGATTCTAACCCACAAAACAACTATTACACATTACATTTCTGACATAGGATAATTTCTTTGTTGTTCCATGACCTAACATTCCAGTAGAATTATTTTCCACAGCGCTAGTATTTAAACTATTAATTTATTCATACTTTCTAAAAAATGGTGTCTTCTTAATTGTTTTATAATTTTTTTTTGAAATATTTTACAATCATGATTTTCATTAGGATTTTTATAATTATATTTATGTCATGAGTTCATTAAAAATAGAAAATTTGGTTTATTTTATCAATAATAGATTAAGAAACGTTTTTTATTAATTTTACTAAAAGAGTTATAAACCTTATTATAAATTGTTTTAGTTCAGACTAGCTTAAAAATGCATCTTTGGTTAAAGGTTTGGCATGCGGAATGGTAGGTGGCGGAATACTTATTATTTTCATTCTCTTGCATATTTTACATTTCTATATTGAAAACATAAACTTGGTTTTAAATGTTATAGAGGGTTTTTATTTGAAAAAACATTGTTTTGCATTAAAATGAGAAAAAAAGGATTTGTTGTTTTGAAACTCATGAATTGATTTCTAAATGTACATGTAATGTTCACAACATAAAAACTTTTCCATCCATCCCAGGAAACATGTTTAAAATTTTAATTTATTATTTATTTAATTTATTATGATTTAAAAATTTTCAATTTATGCTAATACTTTTTACAGTAAATGGGTTTCATATTAGAATAATTTTCTTTTTAAAAAAATTTCATGATTTTAGTGAATAATTATAAATAAATCTTATAAAGAGTGGTTTAAAATTTAGAAAAAGTTTTCATTTTAATTATTAATTTGGTTTTGAAGTGAGTTTTTGTTTTAAAAAATGAATTATCACTTTCATAAAGAGACATGTAAAATTAATTTTAAAGATGATGGTTTATTAAGATCTGTGTATATGGATGGAGAATATTTTGGTTGAGGTTTATGATATTCCAATAAAAATTTTATTGAAAATGAATAAAAACCCATTGATATAAATAATATTATCTTCCATTTTAAATCCAAGAAACTACCTAAAAATATTTAATATTGATTTCATTGGATGGAAATTAAAATGAGTACCATATTAGGGTCTACAAAATGAAACATGTATCAAGGAATTCAAATTTTGAACAAACACTTACATTAAAATTCCTCTTATTTAGACACACTCTCAATTCATGTATAATAAATATATAAGAATTATAAATATATTTTCCAAAATATATTTATATTAATTATACTATAATACTCTGAAATATGTTTTTCTTATTACCAATATATAATTATTTATCTGATAATGTAAATGTTTTGGTGTTAATTGTTATGTATCCCATGAATTTTCTTACTGAGAGGCTTCGATCATTACATATTGGTCACGGTTTCACCAAATAATGATTTTTCATTATGGTGTTGAGTATGTTTTTGAAAACACTATTGAGTATCATTAGAATTTTATCTAATATAAGGTGATGATATTCGAAGAAATTTATGAAATATTTTTCTTCATTTTCTTATTATGAAAATGGTACTGATTATATTAGTCAATAAAAATATTCATATCACCATTCAAGTGTCCTTAAAACAAATTAAATTAAATAATATTACATAATATTATTGCTACCTAATATTTCTCTTTCATTAATGTAAAAAGCATTATAACATCCTTCATGTACGTGGTAATGAAACAAGAGAATATTACAACAACAGAATGAGTAATAACATTCAATTAAAAAATTATAAAAATATATTTTAAATAATATTATTTATTTTATGAAAAATTTATGACAATGATAAAGTACATTTTAGAAGAGTCACATTAATCAATTAAAAAATAAAAACTATAAAGAACATATATTTATCATTGGGAAAATGAATATAATCATAATGGACCACCTTGAATTGAGTTTTTATAACAAATTATATGTAAAATAATCTCAATAACATGGGAGATTAATATTATGAATGAAATTATTGTATATTATAGGGATGAGTTTAATTTTTGGCTGAATAATTGAATTGGTGTAGGAGGCTGCAATTTTAATATTAGAGAAGATTCAATTTTGTAAATATATGACTTCCATTATTAAAAAGGAAGATATATTTTTGGTAACTTGATTAAAATATGGAAAATCTGGATTATGATACATGGAAGTTATACTACAAATTTCTCTACTCAAATAGCGATAACTTTTGGTTTTATTTCTTTACTTGATTATTAATTTAACTCATTGTTTCCCATTAAATCCAATACACTAGTGACTAAAATTTAATATAAAGAAATAATAAATATTATGGGAATTATATATTAAATAATATTAATTTATCTTATTATGATAATATACACATCGATTTAAAAATAATCCTTGAGAAATTACCTTCTTACATTGATGATTTTAATAATATCATATTTCTTACCAATACACATTAAAATTAATTAATTCCTATTATGAAAATAAATTAAATAATTCATTGAGATGAATATATATATATATATATTGAATTAAAATAATTTTTTTAAAATATAATATGGGCAACATTATAATTTCATGAGATTTTTTTGTTGTATTTTTTATAATTTTGTTTCATATTTTATATTCATAATATTTAAGGGTTAACTTTCTCTATAATTTGGTATAATGCAATATTTATTTGTTTAGTGTGGTGTGTGAATAAATTTCCCCAAAAATGTATTTATCTAATGTAATATACATATATAAATATTAAATCAACTATCCAACCATTGTGTGTCAGATAACATTTTATGCTTGAGACAGAAAACTAAAAAACGTTTTTAGGTGATTTTCCAACTCATATCCAGGGAATATTTATATTGAAAATGATAACCATCATCCTCATTAGCTTCATCACCCAAATAGTTATTATTAAATTTTCTTCATGATACTTATAACTAATATTTTATGAACCTGATGATATATTGTTTGAACTACTTTGAGCAGTAGTCATCCCATATATAGTACCTATGATCATTTTGGGTTCCACTAATTAGAATTATATATAACATTCATCATTAATTATGAAAATCTCATGTCTTTTTATTTATTTGTTGTGATTAATGAATATTCAATGACACAAAGATGATGGTTATGAATCAAAAATGGATCCACACAAATTGTATTACCAAGTAGTATGAATATAGGGTTGAAGAGTTCAATAAGTTTGTAGAAAAGCATTAATAAGAAACTTATAAAATCCTTTGTGTGTGGTTGGGTTCGTGTTACTCATGAAATATAATTCTGGAAGAGTTGGAAGAATGATTGAATTATAATATATAAATTTTTAGGGTAATAAATTTTGAGCTAAACATAGGAAAAACTAAATGTGAACAATGATTTAGATTATATAATAGATTATTTATCATTTATATGAATAACATTTTAAATTATGATGGAAATTTTATGGATGAAATGAAAATAGTCATTAAAGATATCCATTTTATTGTCCACTTTTTTATGAACATGAAGATAGTTGTGCTAAGAGGCCATCAAATACTAGTTGTAAAAAATACAAAACATCATCAGTAGTATTAATGTTATATAATTTGAAATATTGAAGTAGACAGAGAAACTCTAGCTTTAAAGAACTACATAATGATTCCAATGATATGATACCATAAGAAAAAGAAATTCCCCATCAAAAAAATAAATAAATTCTACATTTACTGGGAATGATATCTAAAAAATGCATGATTGTCTATATGATTGTATATTATTTTACAAGGTCCATGAAGAACTCAAAAAATTCCCTAACTGGTGCACAGATTGATACGTGAAAGTTGAAAAATTACATTAAAAGTTCTTCGTTATATTATAGTAATTCCATTATTTAGAATATGATATGGATTTTAGGAAACAACAAAACTATTGAAAAATAATAGAGAAACAAGAATTAAATAAGGTAGCTTACGTGATTTAGTTGAATCTTCTCTGTATAAAAAAATTGATTATGAGTATCCTAAATATGGAAATGAGCTAAGATACTTAGGTCTAACATTTTCTATATATACAATAAATCCTTTGGGGGAACAAAGTAGAAAACATAGTAAATGACCCATTATTTTGGTAAATTATTACTTTACTCCAAGGATATGCATGAATGTCAAGTGTATTATGTGCTATCAATTTTTATATAGACCAAAACATACTAGTAATAATATTTACATCTATTCGGATCTATGGATAGAATATCTAAAATTGATGTGGGATAAAAGGGTTAAACTCTGTGATGAACATACATGTGAATAATTCATATTTATGGCCATGTTGTATTTGAGGATAAATAAAATACAAGATTATGGAAATTTTTTCAGGCTATAGAATTAATTGAATGTTTGGGTGTCCAATTTGTGAATAATGCACACACTCAATCTAATTGAAAAATTCTATGAAAACTATGTTTTGAGGAGTTAATTGTTTTCCCTCAATGTCATAAATATCAAGCATGGATGATTGAAATTTATGGGAATACTAAATAAGGTACAACACCATATCTACAAATGGGTGATCAAATTTTAAATAATTTAAAAGATATTGAAACTTTTTTATGTAGATGAATTTTGAAAATCCTTATGAAATGTTGTTGGAAAAATATATAAATTTTCATAAAATGACATTATTATATTTCTTTCTATGTCATTAACTTTCATTAAGTCATGGTTGTTAAAAAAGGTATATTTTAAAGTGTTATTGGCATGTTACTAAATGTTCCTAAAAAAAGAAAATATATAGTCAAGGGTAGGTTGGATATGATTTTCATGAGGATAAGGGAAGAGTTGGAACTGGTGAAGTTTGAAGGTAATATGTTTCATCATCCAAAATATAAAACATTATCCAAAATGGAAAAATTAAAAACAAATTCAACATTATGTTGTAAACCTTCCATTGGTTTACTTATCAAACATCAAGGATGTCATGTTAATTAATAATTTGAAGTAACTAGTATTAATATCTCACAAATTTCATGAACTGATGTATGATTTGATGCCTATTTATTTATTCTACATTCTTCTTAAAAATGTATAATATATTTTAGCCACTATATACCTATTTTCCAAACCAATATGTATTAATTTTAAAGACCTAGTGATGCTTCCAACCCTAAAGAAGGAAGTTTTAGTCATGTGATGTGAATTACATATGCTCTTCCAACCATCATTCATTGATATAATGGTCCACTTGATTGTTTAGTAGGTTAGAGTGTTTCAAATATGTGGCCCTGTCCATTATTGATAGATATACCCCATCTAACGATATCTGGTGGTTTTTAAAGGTTATGTCATGAATCATTATCATCAAGAAGTTGGTATTACATAATGACATATTGATAAAGAAGCTATTAAATTTTATACTAATTACCAATATGATGTTGATAGAATTTGTCCCCCTAAGTGTCATTAAAGAAGGCTCCTTATGACTTATGTGATTTCATGACGATATGTTGTTACATTTACCATTATAGTGAAAGATTAATTGATCCTATATATTTTACATAATAGTGGAGATGTTGATCTATACACTCAATCCCACAATGAAATTATTAGAGATTTGATTCCATCAATGGATGAATGATGCATATCAAATACACGTAATAATTAGTTTATATTATGGTTCTAGTAACATATTTATATGGAGTGAGATAAAAATATGAATTTAACATCTAAATGACTTCGATGGCTAGCGAAAGGACCAAATCTAAATGTTAAATATTAAACTTCTTTTTTAATCAGTGGCTATACATTCCATAAAAAATAACACTATGATTATAGTATGATGAAATATACTAGAGTAACACTTATTGAGTAAGTGATGAATATATCTAGTTCTAATGATAGAAATCCAATTTAGGTGAATATATCATATTTCGACATAATCGAATAGATAAATAAATTGGATTATCCACAATTTATTGTGATGATTTTCTACTATAAATGTGTAGAATATGGGATTGACATGAAAGTTGATTAAATGGTATTTTTGTGGTGAATCTTTTGAGGAAGTGTAAATTGATGATCTGTTCATAATAAAATCAGAATAATTAAATGTATATCATGTATCAAATCCAATAAACAAGAATTTCTCAATTATTTTGAGGAACACTAAAAGAAGTGTACTGTAAAATGAAAATCAATTGAGGATAGCCCTTCTATAGAGAGATCAGAATCATTTCATGGTGGTTAGAATATAAGAAATGGCATGTACTTTAGAGGGGACCATAAAGAGGGGATTTTGATTCGTGATATAGAATCACAATCCATTCAATATTAATAAAAAGAAATTGATTTCAATTAGAGTTTCAATGTTTGTTAAGATACTAAACTTTTAATCTTATTATTGTTGGTTACCTATTATATTAACATAAAATAAATTAAATGTTTGACTACACATGTAGACAATTTGTTCTATACAGGATTATTCTACCAATCCAGGGGAAGAATAGGCTATTGATGCTGAAACTATAGAATTATTCGGGGATAAATTGCATATTAATGGATGAAAAAAATGATAAAACATCACCCTATAGACGGAAATTATCAATGGAATATGAAAGGATAAAAAATTTTAGGTTTACTTGAAACAAGATTGCCAACCTATAGACCACAAAAAGTCAATGTGTATTAGTTATGTTGAGTTCATTATAAGGATGAATTTTTTAATTGATATAAATTCATTTCCTTATATCCAGCTTGTAATGAAGTAAACCCTTTGGGAAGGTATACAGGTAATGTATACATAACTTTTCTTTATTTTTATAAAAAATATATATAGTGAAATGTTAATTTCATTCTAATTCTTCATAGAGATGTTAATTATTTTAAACTATTTCTATAATAAATATGTCTTAATGGCCATAGGAAAATCCCATAGAGGATTCAATACACATTATATAAAATTTTATCTGATGGATTATATGGGGAATAAAAATCCATGCCAACTCGTTACTTATAGAAATATTACGTAATAGAAAACAAGGAATGAATTCATTATTCCCAACAAAGGGAAATAATTTCACGTTCATTTTAGTTAATAATATATTATTTAATATTATTTTTGTTTTAAAATTTTATTCAAAATTATTAATTTATAAAAAAAATAAAGGAGTGATGATAGTAACGAACAAGAATCAAAACTCATGTACCCATATCATAAAGATATAATGAGGAATGATTTATTATGGAAGAAATTGTTAATTATTTTAATTCAGAAATAATTGTTTTTTCATATATGAAAAAATATTTGTTCCTTTGATTATATGAAAATTGATGATTCAAAATTCCTACACATTTCCATCATATGTTATGTGTTATAGAAGGAGGATCATATAAATAATAAGGGTAAACTACTTGATGAAAACATAATAGTTTTTTGGAAAACATTTATTATTATTATATAATATTATTTTATTATGATTCATAATATTATTACATAAAAATCCATATTTATGTATCAAAAATTTCTATATGGTTTAGAAAAAAATTCACAGGGACCATACAAGAAGAATGCCACGAATCGTCCCATCGGGCTTGTGTCGTGACTACCCCATGCCTACCATCCATAGGCCAATGGATGGAAACTTTCCCCAAAAGGTGTAATCCCTAAAACTGGGAAGGAATTTCCTTTATGGTTTCCATCCTTTGTGGAACATTTGAGCTTTGGGCTTTTGGGTTGGGCCATATGTTTCATCGTGATTGAGATGGGTATACTTGATAACATAGGTATACATTTGGGCATATACCTAAGTAGGGTTGACAATTGAATTCATGATTTGATGATAAATTTTTTGGATTTGTAAGACCTTGAGGATCTCAGGGTCTCTACTGAGTATCGTTATACTCACCCATGCACGGGCTATGCCTGCACCATGTTGTGTTTGGTGCAGATGACAGGCAGTGCTAATCGAGGCTGAGGGTACCAAGTCTGGATGGTGCCAGAAAGAGGAACTAACAATATGTCGATACATGCAGTATACAGATGGATGTGGAGAGCTATGGAGGAAATCCGTACCTACCCATCAGGTATGAACCTCAGAGGTTGAACCAATAGATGTCCTCTATTTTTCTCCAGTTTACATGTAATTTCAGTTTCATGTACATTCTAGTTGGGCTTGTATTATGGACCTTTTTAATTATTGTAGACACTTTGATTACTATTTAGTTTTCTTTTGTTCTAATCTTTATGTGTTATTGGATTCATGTGTTTACAGGTTATAAAGGCAATGCCTTCCTATTTTTAGGGATTACGCCTTTCGGAACTAGTTTCTAGCCCCTGGCCGATGGAAAGCGGGCTTGGGGTAGTCATGACACGGGCCCCAGAGGACGGGTCATGAAAAATTGGTATCAGAGGATTCAATTCTACAATAGTACATATGAATCAAATATTCTTTTTAACGATAATAGTGTTAAGTGTTATTAGTGTGGTTATCCATTTAGGCAATCCAGTGTTGGTGCGGCGTTCGACATATCCATACACTAGTTCCCTTACTTCTGATATCCTACTCTGCGGATGAAAACACTGATTGTGTGTGTGTGTTTTCAAGAGTCTTCTTTATGAACTCTTTGAGTCATCTAACCAGGTATAACTTATTGACCATGGTGCACCTATTTTTTCAGGATGCCTCCATGCAAACATCCAGCAATGGTTATGAGAGTAACATGCATAGATATCCCACTGAGAAGTGAGGCCTTGGTGTAGGGACCTCTTCTTGTAGAGGCACCAGCAGAGGAACAAGTAGTACCATTACCAGTTGGGCCACTGATACAATCGTCCCTAGCAGCAGAAGGTGCACGCCACCTGAGCGCGTTTCATGTGTTCTAGAGCCAGAGGCCACCCATGTTTAGGGGAGAGAAGGAGCCACATGTAGCTAAGGATTGGTTGGAGGATATAGTGAGTATCTTTCAACTCATGGGGACACTAGCCGATATCATGGTGATCCTTGCTACTATACTTCTACAAAAACTATCCTGAAAGTGGTGGAGGATGATTCTCCAGGTTCGCAATGATGTGGTGCATGTCTAGGCAGACTTCGAGAGCCTATTTCAAGAAGATTTTGTTGCAGCGTCTCTTCACGCTGTGTGTATACAGGTGCTTCTTCATCTGTATCAGGGCAGTATAACTGTTTCTCAGTACCCAGTGAAGTTCAGTGACCTCTCACGCTACTCCACAAAAATGGTGGGGACCCATTCTTCATGGCCCATACCTTCAAGCAGTGACATAGGCATGAGTTCAGGGAATTGATGATCTCACACATAATCTCGACATAGGTGGGGGTGTGGGAGAGATACCTATCAGTGGAGAGTTTCCTTGATAATCACTCACCAGTAGCAAGACCCACCACCAATCGTCATGTAAAGGTGTCTTATCCAGCTTGAAGAAGTCAAATGACACTGAGTTCCAAGAGGACCTGACCTACAGGCGGATGACCACATGATTAAAGGTCAGTTTTGTGGGGGTACTCGAGGTGGATCCAACCATACCCGGAGTAGCCAGTGTTACACATGCAGTTGGCATTGTCCGATGGCTCATTACTATCCGACCAACAATACAGATGACCTGTAGAAGATCTAAGTACCTCCTAGTATGAGTTAGAGGTTTGACCGAGGAGGTCCTTAGGGAGTAGTCACACGTGGATGAGGAGGAGGTCATGCAGCTAGTAGTGGGCGTTGATTCGAAATGTTATCGGCACCCCCCAGGAGGTCCACCCAGACCATAGGGTGCATATGGAATGGGAATAGATCAGCTCTAGGAAGGTGAGGCCTATGATCATGGTTCTCCATAGATGATACGAGTCACAATATGTATCTAATACACATTAGCTATAGTACTTATAGACACAGGTTCCAGGAATTCTATTATTTCCACTGCACTCATTCGGAGCTCGGAGATTCTGACAGGGCCATTAGCTCGATCCTTACGACTAGAAACTTCTATGGGAGGGGATTCGACGATTACGAATTGGACCTGGAAGTGTGAGATTACTCAAGGTGGAAATGACATCTAGTGGGATCTCCTAGTAATGGCATCGAGGCCTTACGACATCATCATGGGTATGGACTTGTTATCTACAGTCCATGATCTGATTGATTGTATTTGCGCATTGTGTGGTGTGTCCAGACGGATGGGACCATGTTTACCTAAACTAGCTATAAAAGAGCTTTTGTATCACAGGATGGACTTACCTAGTGGAGAGTGCAGCCGATCAAACATAATTTTGAAAGCCTTACCCTTAGAGAGGTTGTTGTTGAGAGAATCAACTATCTTGTAGTGGTGAACCCGTACACTGATTTCTTCCCTGATGATATTTCGGGTCTAACTCCTCACATATAGGTTGGAAGTTATATTGACTTGTACCCCGGGATAGTTCCGATATCTACACCATCATATCAGATGGACCTCATGGATCATCATGAGATGTAGGTACAACTAGATGACTTACAGGGGAAGGGATTCATTCGTCCCAATGTTTCACTTGGGAAGCCCCAATTTTTTTTCCAAGAAAGAAGATGGGAGCTGGAGGATTTTTGTTGACTAATGGTTCCTGAATTAGGTGACTGTGAAGAACATGTACCCACATCCAAGGATTGATGATCACTTTGATCAGCTAGAGGCGGCACAGTGGTTCTTGGAGATAGACCTCAGATTCAGTTGTCACTAGCTGAGAGTGTGGGAGAAGGATGTGCAGAATATGACTTTCAGATGACGGTACAACCATTATGAGTTCTTGGTTATGCCATTTTGTGTAACGAATTCCCTAGCAGTGTTCATGGGACTCATGAACATGGTCATTCAGCCATACTGTGATCACTTTGTTGTAGTATTCGTTGATGTCATTCTGATCTACTTGGATATTAATGAGGAGCATTCTTATCATTTCATTATAGTACTGGACACACTCTGGGAGCACCAGTTTTAAAGTAAGCTCTCGAAGTGCAAGTTATGTATCTGATAGGTTCACTTTATGGGACATTTCATATTTTAGGCTGGAGTTGTAGTGGTTCAAGAGATGATTAAGGAGGTGTTTTCTTGGGACCCACCGAGGAGTGTGATGAAGGTACGATGTTTCCTTGGTTTGTCCAGATACTAATGTATATTTGTTCCAGATTACTATAGAGTTGCATCACCAATTTCATCATTGATTAATAATGGGAAACCCTACATGTGGTCGGAGAGATTGTAGCAGAGTTTTCATGAGATGATATAGGGGATTATTAGTTCCCCCATATTGTGGCTTCCAGAGGAGGTCGTAGGGTACGTAGTCAACTGCAACGCATCCGGGACCAGGATAGGATGTGTCCTGATGCAGGAGCTACTGGTGATAATGTATGGTTATTAACAGCTATGAAAACATGAGCAAAACTATGCTACCACGATCTGGAGTTAGCAGCAGTGGTCTTCTTATTGAAGATGTGGTAATACCACTTGATGGGAAAGTTCTTTACAGTGTACTCTGTTCACAAGAGTCTCAGGTATATCTTATCTCAGATGGACCTGAACCTGAGACAACGGTGTTGTATTGAGTTTCTCTAGGACTATGTCTTCATATTAATATATACTCCTAGGATGGGGAACATTGTAGCATATGCACTCATTCGATGGTCTGGTATACAGCTTCAAATCGAGGCGATGAAGCAGCTGGCTGCTTTGAGGATATCATTTTTTGATATAGATAGAGTAGATTTTTTTCAATCTCTTACATTCACTCCCCATATTATTCAATGAGTCAGGGAGGTGTAGCATGGGGACACTGACTGCGATAGAGGACCTTCTCAGATATCCACTGGACATGCACCTGATATATTTTCTGATGGTTGGGAGCATGTCATCCTCTTCAGGGGATGTACTATGGTACTGGTGTCACATCAGGGGAAGTGTTGTGAGAGTTCCACATATCTTATCTAGATGTACATACAGGGGTGGAAAATATGTTCCATGATCTTTGGCGATACCACTGGTGGCTGGGGATGAAGAAATCATTAGCATAGTTTGTCTCTCAGTGCCTCACTTGTTAGCATGTGAATGCAAAGCATCAGGAACCAGCAGTCTTGGATCAATCTTTAGAGGTCCCAGAGTGGAAGTGGGAAGTGATATCCATGGACATCATAAATGGTCTTCTACATACATCTAGGGTTCATGACTCGATTTAGGTGAACATAGACTAACTCACCATGTAAGCCCACATCCTACCGATCAGAGAGTAGGGTTCAGTAGAGAACATGGTATGCCTCTATATACTGAAGATTGTGCGGATATATAGAGTACCATCGAATATTGTCTCCAATCAAGATGCATGTTTTAATTACCAGCTATAGAAGGGGTTTTAGGAGGATTTTGAGATGCATCTTCGTTTGAGCACCGCCTACCATCCTCAGAGATGGTCAGACTAAGCGGACCATTCAGACCCTTGAGGACATGCTACGTGCTTGTATCCTCGATTTCAGTTGTAGATGGGTGGATCAGTTTTCGTTACAGTTATCACTCCACCATTGGGATGTCTCCTTTTGAGTCATTGTATGGGTGACCTTGCAGATCACCTTGGTGCTGGATAGACCTAGGGGATTCAACACTCGTGGGACCAGCGATGGTACATGCTACCACAAAGAAAGTGCATATCATCTAGGAGATGATGAAAACTGCATAGATCATGTATAAGTTTTATGTAGACAAGATAAGAAGTCCTCCAGTGTTCGAGGATGGGGACCACGTCTTTATACGGGTCTCACCCCGATGAGGATTGCAGAGATTTGGTTGAAGCGACAAGTTATGTCTGAGATTCATTAGACCCTCCCAAGTCTTCGGTAGAGTTGGCGATGTGGATTCCTTCTTAGATCTTACACCTTAGTTGAATTGGGTGCACGATGTCTTACACATATATCAGATGAGGAGATACGTGCACGACCCTTCCCAAGTCAATGTCCATAGAGAGCTGGACATTGAAGATGGTGCGACATTTGTAGAAGTTCTATTTGAGATTGAGGATAGATAGGAGTGGGTCCTTTGTGGGTAGTAAATACCTCTGGTTTGTGTTCATTCGCAAAATGGGAACCTCCAAGAGATCACATGGGAGCAGGAGGCTCAAATTCATGCCTAGTTCCCGCACTTGATTACCTAGTTTGAGTTTTGGCTTATGTGGACGTAGGGACCTGAGGGAGGGGAGAATGTAAAGACTTGAAAATTACATTTAATTTTTTTAATTAAATGGTAATTTTATGAGTCAGAAAAAATTGATAGAACATGATTCCAAAGCCCAGTGTTCTCGAATAAATTTCTAAACTTTTGTTTGGGTACGTTTAGTAAACGTGAAAGTGGGTTTTTATATCTTTTGAATCAGTGAACGGAACTAAAAACCATGGACACCTTTGAACTCGCAGCACCGATATTCTCTTAAAGAGACATTCACCACAACCACTGTGGGTCAAGTGTGATTGATAAAATTTGGGTTTTTCTTAAACGAATAAAATAAAATAAATTGGTGTAATATTTTTTTTAATTTTTTTAAACCCTTTAATTTATTATGCTAACATATGTAATTCATTAACCTAATTTGAAGTTATGGCAACATTTAAAATCGGGGAAACACAAAAGTTGACTATTTTTTCATTTTGGGTGAATTTTAAGAGGCTTCCACACACTTATGATGGAGTTCAAGGGGTTCAAGGGGTTTTATTCATAGGGTGGTCCCCACCACCACAACCTCTCATGGGTGGTTAGGATCGGTTGTCCCCAACACCATAACCTCTCATTAGAGGTTTTAATTCAGGTGGCCCAAACCATTAAACCATCCACATGGGTGGTTTCAACTAAAAAGAAAATAAAATAAAATATTATTTTATTTTATATTTGATTCCATGGAAAACCAAATAACTAACTTTCACTCTCGGCCAACTATTGTCAAGGTGAAAGTCTCCATAAGCGAATACTAGCGTTGGGAGTTCAATGTTCCCCCAAGATTTCAATTCCGAGCACCGATTCCAAATTAAGAAAACCCACTCGTATGATTGCTGAATTCACCTGAAGAAATGTTCATGAATTCATTTTGGGCACACTAGGCTTCTGAATCTTATGCCATAAATTTTTCAGAAGTGTATAATTCCCATATATTTGAAAAAAATAAACATGAAAATGCCGAGTATTTACATTTTTCACAGGTTGTTTCAAAATAAAATAAAAAAATGTTACACCATTTTATTTTATTTTATTTTATTCCTTCTAAAAAAACAAAAATTCTATCTTTCAGTTTCGACCCACTGTGGTCGAGGTGAAGGCCTCCTTATGTGAATATCGGTGTTACGAGTTCAACGGTTTCCTCGAGTTTCAATTCTGAGCACCGGTTCAAAATATACAAAAACCCACCGGAAAAATTACTAAACGTACCCGAACAAATGTTAAGAAATTCAATTCGGGCACATAGGGCCTCAGAATCATGCACCATCAATTATCGTGGACTCGTAAAATTTCCATTTTATTAAAAAAATTACACGGGATTTCAGGGTCTTTAAAATGAAAAATAATTTTCAATAGCATTGAAGGGTTAAAATAATATGGTCCATTTGAAGAATTATGTTTTGGATTGTATCATCAAACATAATTCACGAAAAAAAATCATAAGAATATACATATAATATAATGATGATATTGTAGACATAAATATGTGATTTTGAAGATATTTTTCCCAAGTCAGGTTTGGAAGACCAATAGATGAGAAATGATCAAAGAGAATGGGTGGGGGACCAAATATCTCCAAACTAATATCAAAATGAACTTACTAGCTTTGAGGATATTAATTCCCCTCAAGCACATACTATAACTTTGGTAATCAATTTTTTCATTCTCATTATCCAAAATGTTAATCAAATAACTTTTGATAACATTATATTTCTTTAATTTAGTATTGTAAATATTTATGTGATTTATATTTTTCAAAACCCATGCACTACGTTGTTGCAATGTGTACAATGTATAATATCATGGGAGAAAAGATACACAACAATACTCCCATAAGATCACATGATATTGGGTATTTAGTAGCTCAAGAGACCACCATTGAGTTTCCAATTCAACTTGATGATCCACATATTACGACGGTCAATGATGTTTTTTGTAACTTTCATTACATTTACATGTTATCTTATATTGAAATATGAGTTATTTCTTTAAAAAAATTATATTTTGAAAAAAATGTAACACTTAATGAAAAATGTTCAAATGTCTTTTATGGTATTAAAATCTAATAATTTTATGGAGAAATTTTTTTTCTTGGATCAAGAATATCTAAGGAATTGACAAAGAAATCAAAATTCATTTCGAGGTTAATTTCTCCCCTCCAGTCCAAGAGAAACATTTAATATCATTATGATATAATGTGTATACCGTATTTATATATGGATATATGCCTTACATTACATATGAATAAGAAATATTTTTAACATTCATTACTAATTTTGTTGATCTTGAGAGTATAAATGAGATTATCTTGTTAAAATGGATGGGATTCTCAATTATGAATATATACATAAGGTATGTTTTCATGATAAATCAATCCAATAATGATATAATATGTTCATCAAAGTTAATAATTAATTAATATTTTTTAGAAGATATTATATTACTACTATATATACGTAAATCCATGGATAGTGTGATTTGGATTCATTAATCTGTGAATCATTTGTACATAAGAAACATCATTGGAGAAATACAATTTATAATATAAAAGAGAGGATAAATTTTGAATTTGAGAATAAAATAATATTTGATAAACATTTTAGGATTCCAACAATGTAGCGGTAAAACTATAAAATATAATCACATAATTTTTTTTTAAAATTTCTTTTATTTTTAATTTTTTAGGAAACACAAGATGCTGATGTTGCTCAATCCAGTTACCCAAAATATTTATTTTCTGTATCTAGTTCATGGATATCTAGAAACCTGACCACACATAATGTATATTGAATATTTTTAATATATTTCATTCATTAAATTATAGGTAAATATGAAATTATATGCTTCAGTATGTTTTTAACAAGAATTTGGTTATGGTTAGGAGGTCTCTAAATATAGGCTAAATCCTGGCCTAGAGTCAATGATTGAATATAAAAAGCCTTTGGATTTCTTTAGATGGAAATATTTAAAGGTATATATTATAATATTTAAATATCAAATCATATTTCAAACAATTTATTTTTTTGATCAATTTTTCTATAGTCCCTGATGGAATATAAATGAAACTACTGTTGATATTATTATTGGAAATTTAGGTGAGTGACTATAAACCCTAAAAAGTGTACAATCATTAAAAAAGTAATTTCAAAAGTTAATTAAAAGTTATCTGAAAATATTTTTTAATTTTATATTGGCCAATATTTTCTCAGTAATTCAATGATTTCTTAAAACCTTTACACTCAAAATAAGATGTATTTTTGTATTGGGATGAATTTTATTAATAACTTTTGTTGGAATTTCTGCTGACATAAAATGTATGTGGTTACATGAAAGGATTACTATATAGTATATAATTTTACCATAGAAATATATTTGGCATGTAAAATTTTAATATCAATATGAATATATGATATTTTTCAGAAGTTACTCAAGGGAAAGTATAATTAAGGAAATCAATCTGTTTTGTTTTGAATGGGGAAAATACAAGGTTTCTGAATTTATACTAGAATAAAAAATATGTTAATTCGTAATAGTTATTTCGTAAAAGTTCACAATATTTAATCCAAATTTTTATTCAATTTCCTTATCATTTATATGTCAAACATATTTGTATAAATGTACACATTAGTTCAACAAACAAGTCACATGGTTGAAAATGGGAAAATGATCTTGAATTATTTTCAATCATTAGGGAAATAGTATGTATATCAATTTTGACATGTAGGAATTGATAACAAATCAATCTAACTGATGATTTTTTTAGTATGACTAAAAGTATTTATTTTCTAAAAAATAGTGTCATTTTAGTTTAAAACCTATTAAAAATAGTAAAAATTAGAAAAAACATTCATTATATTAAAAAATTATGAAAACGAGCCATAATTCATTTTTTAACTATAATATTTTTCCACACATCAATATTAATCCTAATGTTTTCACTATTACTATAATTACATGTTTTCAAAAAAAACTGTTATTTTAGTTTAAAACAGACATGAAATAGTCCAAACGAAGTAAAGGATCTTGAATTATTTTCAAATATTAGGAAAACGATCAATAATTCATTTTTTATGTGTAGGTATTGACCATATATTAGTCCAATAAACGATGTGGTTGATATGAAACAATGTACGTGTTTTGAATATAAAAGTTCAATTTTTGATAAAACCCCATTTCAATGTAACTACACATGTTTTTACAAGCAGGCAATATGGTCTATAGGGTATATAATACACCACAATAGACGTAAGCATTATTATGATACCTTATAGCCTAGACGTTAAAATGACGGGAATGAAAATTATTAATTGATTTATGATAATATTGATTACACATGTATTTATATAATTATTTTATGTAAAATTATTTATAGAATTAAATAAAACACATTTTAATGAAAATGAAATGTTTTTCTAAAAACTATTAAAAGGAATATAAATGAGTTTATAAAATAATAAAATAACACTTTATGGATTTTATTAATTACATATATATGTATTATATTCAATTTTATGTTTCAAATTCATCTAATATGTTTTCAAGACATGATATAAAACATATTATATTTTACAGTTAAAAATAATGTTTTTCTAAAAATGATGTTTTACTGCATTTTAAAGGATAACCAATTTGAATATAGTTTTTACACTTTTCTAAATTATTTTAATGACAATATTAACTTCTTCTTTGTAATAGAGGATTAAAAATTTACATTGTTTGGATTTTTTATATTTTAATGATAATATTCATTTTTATAATAAATAGTGAAAAATAATGCATTTTAATTTAAAACTTCTTCTTCATCTAATTTATTTATACATAAAGGTGATCAATGTAATTAGTTTTAATGTATAATTTGATTATTATTTTAGATTTTAATCTAATTTTGGAAATCTGATGTAATTTCAAACTGATATTAGATATAAACTAATATCAATATTTTGATGATTTGTACTTTGTTTTTTCGCATTGAAGGTAGAATTTAATTTTTTATAAATTTCTACAACATATTTGTTTTGAATTTTGAAAAATGGATTCCATGTTTGGAATCAATGGGTCCAAATTAAATTGACTGGTTTCTTTTTTAAGGATATTATTAACATCAACTACGGTAATTTTGGCTTAATATAGTTAAAGTTAAATCTGATTAATTAGGGTAAAAAACAATTTGATAAGGATAATAAAATTACCGTAAAACCAAAAAAAAATAATATTTGATGAATAAAATTCATCCCATATAACTTATGAGTCATAATGTGTTCATTTAATGTAATTTCTTTAATTAATGTGATGTAAATATTATTAATACAAAATAATGTGAAAACTTTTCACTCTATTATCTCATATAAGTATTCTAAATTTAATGTCTTGATTATCATAATAAAACATGGAACCTAAATATTGTCTAAAAAAATAATTAAATTATCTACTTAATGGAAATTTATATAATTTTTTAGAGGTGAAATAAATTTCCATAAATATTGATAGATCTGTTATACAATAATTATTTTATTAAGACAAATATCAAATAAATTATAATTAAAATAGCAAAATAAATATTATATGGAATAATTAATATCTTTAAATATTTTTATAGGTGAAAATAATATTTTATAATACTATGCTGTAATTTTTTGATGTTATATCATCATTTGTATTTTATTTAAATTCAATTAAATAATTTTTGTAAAAATAGAAACTATTAAAATTTAATGAAAATAATATTTTATAAATTTATTGAAATATAAAAAAATTATATTAAAATGTAACATTGATAAGGATTAAATGTTAATTCATTTTCCAATTTTGGGAAACTTACCCCATATAATTAAACTTAATATCCATTTAATAATTAAAAAGTTGTCACACCAATTATTATTAAAAGTTAGTAATTAGTGTCAAACTAATAAGATAAGGATTAAAATTAAATAAATCCATATATAAAAACTATGGGATGGGATTATTTATAACAATACTTAACTTATATTCTTAATAAATGATTTTTGGTCGATTTCAATCGAAATTAATTTGATATTAATTTCATAATTTTTAAAATACCAAGGGCTCCCCTTCCATCTCATATGAAAAAGGGATGCATTCCACTCTATTACACCCAATTAAAATTCCTTTTCGATCATATAATATATTTCCAAAACTATTCCTAGAATCCCTCCCCTCATCCTAGAATCCTCCATTAGTCCATAAATCCACCCAAGAATTCCTTTTGGTATAAACCAAAAGAACACACCCAATTATGAGGAACACCTTTTATAAGACTTTATAGTTTCACATCCATTATCCACACTCAAAAATATTCTAATTATATGATTAAATTATAAAACCAGTATACTACAAATAATTTTATGATGTTATGATATGATTTTAAACTACACTTAAACACATTCATTTAATGGGTAACAATGATATTGTTTCTGTGTACGGTAAAATACTACCACCTCAAATGATGATTATTAAATTTTTCCTATAACCTATCATGGTAGATATTATGATGGAAACTATAATTTTATAATATATTTATTATATTTATATTTTCACTATGATTCAGTAAATTCATTTTGAACATAAATTTTTGATTTACATGTTTTGTAAATTTGATAAATATGTGTGAGGAAGTGTGGAAAACATCCCCTTAAAAACAATATGTTGTGTTCCCACTATACATGGAATGTATAAAGGTTAGATTAATTAAACCAAAGATACATATATTATATTCATATAATAATGGTTTTTTAAAATAATTTTATTATTTAAATTATTCTTCTTATAATATAGAAATGAAATAAAAGTAGTTTTTATTCATACGTACGGCCTACAATCTCCATGAATGCTGCATTTCATTTCTTAACTCTAAATATTATATATTTTTATAAATACATATATAATGTGTATATACTATATTAAAATAATTATTAATATTATGGATATGATTTAATTTTTTCCAAATGGAATTTTTACATCAAAAAAAGTTCGTTTTTAACTCAGGTACCTAATATCAAAAAAACATCTAATTTGAAATTGAATAGTTATATAATTTCTAAAAAATGAAAAATAGTGATATAAAATAAATAATAAAAATGAAAATGTTACTCAATATTGTATAAATTATCCTAAGTGTATAATTATAGAACATAATGATTCTCCATGATAATCAGACTCAAGGTAAGGGAACTTCTTTACCCAATTTACATTATTTGGGTTAATCTTATACTTCATGAATATATCGTACTATGAATATGTAATAAATAAAATTGGATTTAATATATTGTGTATATAATTTCTTATGTATATCTATGGAGAATTCACATAATGGATTTAATTTATTAACAAAATTATCTTTGAAAGGAAAATATTAACTTAATCTGTATTAATTGAGTTAAATATCAATGTCAGTGTTTATGTTATTCCCTAAGTATGTGTGAATGAAATATAGTTGTTCTATACTGAATATATAATTATATTGTGTGGATTTATATTTTTCACAAATAATTATTGCATTTATTTTTCATTAATCTAAATATTCGAACATTGTAAGGGACATCATCTCAACCTTGTTTCATTGAAGCATATTTTGATAATATAAACCTCATTATTTTATACAGTGTTTATTAAACCCATTTGGTATTAATTTAATTCAACAGATTCCAATTAAGAATCTTTTTATATGAATTATATCACTAAACAACATAAGTAATTTTTTTTACATATGCGGGGACAAATGACTTCTCCACTATTGCGGCCATTATTTCACCATTGCATCCATTATAATTTATAATAGTTTTACAAGAAAAATAAATACCATATAACCATTTCATGTATTTTATTATTGAAAATCGTTTTGAGAAAAGATTTTTTTAATTTAATATATTGATTGATCTCTTGGTATAGTAATGTGGAAGTTATATTTTTCTGTTATTCTGGATCTATGTATTGTGATTATGTTATTATACTTGGACATTTTATTGGGGGAATGCGTGATAAACCAATGATGGGTGGTTATGTGACAATCTAAAGATGAGTGGTTCAGTGATAAACCCATGAAGGGTGGTAACTTACTCACCTCCAGCCTATTGGTTATGGAAGTAGGTCATACGGGTATTCCATTTAGTGATATATGTGGAATTTGATCATATGGTTATTCAATTTATTTTTTTTAATATCCAAAGTTACCATTATATGTAATATGATTCATTGTATGGGTTTTATGGTAATATTTTGATTACAAGGAAAGGGTAATCAATGAATTTATATTCAATGACGTGCATTTTACTACTTCTTAGAGGTGAATAGTACTCAATCATTATAATGTATTCAAGGTTTACTTGTTTTAACAAGAATAATATTTTCTTCCATGAAGTCCATGGTTATTATGAATTATACATTTTATTTATATGATTTTATGGATCAAGAATAAGATTATTTAGAAGAAATATGTTTTATAAAATTGATAAACATGGGATTTGAAAATGATTTTTGGGATATTTTAATATTGGAAGACATTAACTATTTTGGGAAACATATATGCCTATGTAAAATAGAATACAATGTAATTTTATTTGAGGATTAATGGTTTAACTACATTGGTTAGGAATCCACGTTTCTATAGTGGACTTATGTAGATTTGGGTTATTTATCGAAGTGGTTAAACTACTTTGTTGAATATGTGACTATGAAATTACTTTTTTGTGTGATACAGTTATAGTTGTAGATGTTATTTAGAGACAATTTATAAAACTTATACTGGAGGGCTATGTGATCAATCGTTCTAAATTTTGGGTTTCAATCAGTCTTTTCATTATTTGAGGAATATTACTAAAAGTTACTTGTTTAATGGTCTTGGTTTGACATTGTATATTAATTTTGAATTTTGTTGACAAAAACATTTTTTCTTCATAAAAATGTATATTATTTAGGGGGAATTATCTTATTCTATCATATACATTTTTATTTTAGATAATCTTTCAAGAAATTATGAAAAAATAGTTATTTTTTGTAGATTATATGATTCTCAAGAATTTGAATCTAGTGCTTCTTGTGTGATCGAGTCATCTTAAATACTCATCATTTGGAGATAAGATGATTTTTTGGTATAAATTTCTTAGTGTTTGAAACTCTACATAAAAAGTAATAATTTTTCCTTACGTTCTTAGTCAATATCATAAATATATTCATCATCATTGTGAAAAGGGTCTTAAAACAAAATCATCTTATATTTATTATTCCTACCATGAATGAAAATACAGTTTTACCCATCACGCATTTCTAGTTTTCAGATTGTTACCATTTTCCGGATCATGTTTTCTATCAATGTCAATCATAACCAGATGATTATTTCTTCATCCATATCCATTTTCTCTTACATGGAATCCGAATATGTGTTATATTGGGTGACCTCTGTACCACAGTTTTTTCATTTAATGTGGTAGTTTTATTAATATTTTTTTAGGATTTAGGATTATATAACAGTTATTGAACACAAATTCAATTTTTGAGGACACAATTTACAAAAGGTGTGAGAATATCAAATCCTAGGGTTTTAAAAGGAGACAATATGTTTGATAGCATACATAATATGCCACATCAAACTTAATTATTATTTTGCGACCATATAACCATGATATTAAAATGGTGGGAATGAAATGTATTAATTGATTTATGAAAACCATGTCTGAAAATGTATTTAATTAATTATTTTTTGAACATTAATTTATAAATGAAAATAAAACCCTCTAAAATTAAAATCAAATGTTTTTCTATAAAACTATTTAAATGAAAATAAGTGAGTTTAAAAAAATATCACTTTTTATAGATTTTATTAATGAAATATTTATGATATATATTCCATTTATTGTTTAAAATCATTATTATATGTATTATTGAAAAACTATAGAAGCGAAATCAATTTTACAAATATAATAAGCGTTTAAAAAAATGCATTTTTACCACATTCTAAAGAAGAAACCATTTTAAATATATTTTCTTAGAAATAAATAAGTTTCATTTGACAAAATAATCATCTTATTTAGAAGTGTGTAATAAAAATTTACTTTTATTTTTTTGGTATCATTCTGATAATATTCATTTTTAAATCAACAGTGAAAAATACTGCATTTTATTTTATAAATTCTTTTCCATCATATTTGTTTATACAAAAATCATATCATTTTAAAGGGATTAAAAGTATAATTAGATTATTTTTTATCATTTAATTAATTTTCATCATTGGAAGTTATTTTATAATGTAATTATATTAAAAATTACACGAATCTTTTTATGGTTTGTACTTCTTATAAAACCATGTTTCTCGATTTGTTAATGGGAATTAATTTTAAATTTATTTATGAAACATATATATATATATTGAATTTTGAAAATTGGATTCTATGTTTGGAATAACTGGGTCAAAAGTATGTTGATGGGTTTATTTTGTTGGGATATTATGAATATAAACTATACTAATTTTTAGTTACAATAGATTATGGTATATAATGTAAATTTTGGTAACAAACAATATGAGAAGGATAATAACATTATCGTCAATCTGAAAAAAACACAAATAGATTAATAAAAGAAGGCTAATTTCCCCTAAGGTTCTAAATTGTTTCATTTAAAAAAAATTTACTTGAATGTGATGTAATTAATATTATAACAAAACAAAGTGACAACATGTCACCCTCTTATCTCTTATAATTATAAAAAAATTTATGTGGTTGTAAATATAATGAAACATATAACATAAATAGTATCCAAAAATCCAATGAAACTATCTAGATAATGTGAATTTAAATTTAATTTTTATATATTATATAATTACTATAAATATTGACACAATAGTGATAAAATAAATATTTTTTAAGATAAATATAAAATAAATGATATTATAAATAATAAAATAAATATTATATTAAATAATTCTTGTCATAGAAGATTTTTATAGTTTAATTTGAAATTTTATAACATTATTATTTTATTTTGATATATTTTTTGTATTTTTTGTATTTTATTTAATTTCAATTAAATGAATGGTGTAAAAATTGACAATGTAGATATTTTATTAAAATAATAATTTATTAAATTATATAAATATGATAATCTTATTTTAAAATTAAAAAGTGGCATTGATTAGGTTGAATCATTAATAAATTGTATAATAATGAAAAATATAACTGATATATTGAAACATTATGTCCTCTTAATAATTATAATTTTGTTACATCAATTAAAATTAAAACAGAGTAATTAAAGGTAAACTAAAAAAATTAGATTTAAAATAAATTAAACATATACCTAAATATGATCGGATGATATTATTTAGAACATTAATTATCTATTTTTTAGATAAATTTGTTTTGGTCCATTTGTAATCGAAATTTATTCTATATTAATTTAATAATTTTAATAATTCTAAGGGTCCCCTCCCCTCTCTAATAAAAGGGCACTCATTCCTCTCTAGTACTAATACTTCCATATCTACTATATTGAGTCCATCTCTGCTCATAACTCTTCCTTGTGTCCCTATCCCCATCTTATAATCCTCTGTTAGGGATGAAAGACTCCCAATAAATCCTTTTGGTATAAACCAAAAGAAGTTACCTGATTAAGAAGATCACCTTCTCTCATGCTTTTTAGTTTTATATCCATTCAGAACTCTCATGGCTCTTATTATTTTATGATTAAACAAATGAATAGTATGACCAATATACACAAATTTGTTTATGATTTTTTAACCTACAATTACATATACCTCCATTTAATGGGTAACATTCATATTGTTTCCGTGTATGGTGAACTACCACCTCCTGAAAGAGTTATTGTTCAATTATACTAACCACCTATCATGGTGGACATTATGATGGACAATATATTTGTATAATATATATATATATATATATTATTTATAGTGTCTATATTCTCATTTAATTCTTATTTATAATAAACCTTTATTCTTTTCATGTTTAGTAAATATGATAATTTTGTTTGAGGTAGTGTGGACTACCGCCCCCTCAACATGATATGACTAGTTCATACAATAAATTGAATGTGTAAATGATAGTTGTATTCTATATATTATACATATATGACATTAACATAATAATTATTTTTTAATATAAATTTTTCTCATTTAATTAAAATACTTCTAAAATGATAAATATATGAATGTTGCGTTCATGCGTATGTATGACCTACCATCTCCAGGAATGGTGTATTTATTTTGTTATCTCCCAATATTATAGATTATTATAAATAAATATATAAATTTTAAAAATGCTATTTATATCATAAATACTATTCTAAATATTATATACTTTTTACCACATTGACAATTTACAACAAACCATTTTTTTATTCAATTATCCAATATCGAAAAAACGTCGAATATGAACAAAAATAGTTACATAATATCTATAACATGGTAATTAATGATATAAAATAAATAATAATCTTCAAAAAGGTTCTCATGAAAGTATATATTAACCTATTTTATTATTCGGGAATATAATGATTGTACCTGAAAAGTCTGACTCAAGGTAAGGGAACTTCATAACCCAATTTTTATTCATTAGGTTAATCTTCTACTTCATGATTATGTTGTGCTTTGATTATGTGAGAAATAAATTTTTATATCATATATTGTATTTCTAATTTCTTTATTAGTATCTATATTCAATACACATAATTGATCTATTTTATTTACAAAATCATCTTTTTATGGGAATTCAAAATACAATCTCCATTCATTGAGTTAAATATCAATGTCATTGGTTATTATCATCGATGAATATTAGGGATGACCCATGATGGTTCAATAATAAATATACACTTATATTGGGTGGAAATATATTTTCCACCCATAATTATGTCATTGATTTATCCTTAATCTAATGATATAATAATTGTTAGGGACATGACCTCAATCTTCTTTTAATGAGTCATATTTTGATAATATACTACTTCTTATATTATATGGTGTATAACCAAGTCTTTTAATTTTAATTTCATTAAAAGGTTTTCAAAAGGAAATATTTTAATATGAATAACATTACTAAACCACAAAAGGAATTTTTTATGTATGCGACAACAATGACTTCTCCACTTACATAGCCATTATTTTATCTTAGGCTTCCTCTACAAGAAAAAATGTTGTAATTGAAAAATAAATACGAAATACTAATTCCATGTATTTTCATATCGAAATTAGTTTTGATAAAGGATTTATTATGAAAATATCTTGAATGATCTATTATCATTGAAATATGGAAATGCTATTTTTCAGTTATGATTGTTTGATGTGTTTTGATTTTGTTATTTTACATGTAAATTTGACAGGTGGTTATGTGATAAACCAAATATGGGTGGTTAGGTGGAAAACCAAGATGGGTGGTTTCGTGATAAGAAAAGGATAGGTGGTTATGTTATTACCTCCAATGCATTGGGCATGGATGTCGGCTTTCTGGCTATTCCATTTAGTGATATGTATGGATGTTTATTGTATGGTTATTCAATTTAATTTTGTTTATGTCCCACGTTACCTTGATTTGTTACATACTGCTTTATATTGGATTTATGGTAATCTTTTGATTACAAATAATCTTTACGAAATAAACATACATTCAATGATGGGTATTTGACAACTTATTAAAGTTGACAATAATTACATCATGACAATGTATTCACGGTTTAGATGTTTTTACAAGACTAATAATATCTTATTTGAAGTCCATGATTAATATGATATATTATTTTTAGCTAAATGATTTTATGCATTAAAAATAAGTTGATTACATAGAGATATATTTTATGAAATTGATAATCATGGTATTGAAGAATTATTTTTAGGATTATGTAATTCTAGAAGATGTTCAATATTTTTAGAAGCCTATATATATATGTAAAATATAATACTATGGAATTTTATATGAGCAGTAATGGTTTGACAATTTTTTGAAAGAATTCACGTTTTTATTGTGGAATTAAGTATGTTCAGGTTATTTTTGGAAGTGACTAAACTATCTAGGAAAATATGTGATTAAGAAATTAAATTTTGGTATGGGACATACAGAGTAGTTGTTTTAATTAGGAGATAAATTTTAAAACATATCCTAGAAGACTATGTGATCTGATCATTCTAAATTTTAGGTTCAATATTAGTTTGGATTAGTTTAAGAATTTTAAGGACAATTATTTGTTGTAGGGTTTTGGTTGAACATTCGATATTACTATTTAATATTTTAGATAAACCATAGTTTTTATTTATACGGTTGTTTATTCTTTTGGGGGAATTATCTAACTTTATAATAAACATTTTTTTTGGATAATGGTTCTTTATAGAATCAATTTATAGTTAATATTTTTTTGATCAAGTTTTTCTACAAATGTTGATCGTAGTGATTCATGTCTGACCAAGCCATCTTGGACACTCATTATATGGAGAATAAGATGATTTTGTGGTGTAAATTTATTATTGTACAAAACTATAAATGAATGTTGAGTTTGTTTCCTTATTCTCATAGTCAATCTTATAAATAAATTTCTCAACTTCATGAAAAGGATCTTAAAAAAATGAAGTTCCATAAACATTACCTACTACAAATCCAAAGACCATTTAACCCATTACATGTTTTTAATTTTATGATTGATAAATTATCCTAATCATGTTTTTTTCACATTACATCAAAAAAAGATTGATATTTTTCCCATATATATGTTTTCCTACATGGAATCCTAATATTTGTAATCTTGGGTGACATTTTTACTTCTCCTTCTTTCTTTTCAAGAGGTTGTTTTGTTAATCCTTTTTCTGATGTGGGAATTAAATAAAGGTATTGTGAAGCATCATACATTAGATACCAATCCCAAATTGAAATTGTGAGGATGAATTATCAAAAAAGGGGCAGAGAACGAAGAATCATATGTTTTTGAAAGGAGACAATATGCTTAATAGTGTAATTAATATGCCATACCGAATATAAGCATTATTATGCTACCTTATAACCTAGCTATTAAAATGGTGGGAATGAATAATATTAATTTCCATATGAAAATATTTTAGAGAAATATATATAATTAATTGTATTGTGAACAAATTATGTTTAAATGGGAATTCAACCATTTTTAATAAAGAGGTATTTTTTACTAAAAATTTATTTAAATGAAAATATGTGACTTAAAAAAATAATTGAATCACTATTTCTGGATTTAATTAATGAAATATATTTGGAATATATTAAATTTAACGACTAAAATTCGTCTTATATTTTTTCTAGATATTATTTAAGAACAAATTCAATTTTACTGATAAAATGATCATTTTTTGTAAAAGATGTTTTCAAACCTTTTCATGGAGAGCCAATATTAGATACAGTTTTTTATACTTTTATAAGTTATTTTTGACATAATGAACATCCTATTTGGAATAGTTACATTAAATTTTAATTAGGAATAATTTTTTTTATTTTTCTGTTAATATATATTTTTTAATGAATCGTGAAAAATATTTCATTGGGATTAAAATATGCTCTTTCATAGGATTTATTTACACAGAAAGGTTATCATTTTAATTGGATTTAAAGTATTATTATAATTTTTTTTTATTCAGTCCAATATTTTTCATTTAAATTATTTTTTCATTGAAATTATAAATAAACACTCATTAATTGTTTGATAGGTTTTTTATTTACAAAAACCCATTTTATCACATTGATTGTAAGAATTAATTTTAAATTAATTACTTAAACATATATATATTGAATTTTAAAAAAATTATTTCTATATTTCGAATAAATATATAATTTTTTTTCATAGGTTACTTTTTTTGGATTTCATTAATAACAACTATGTTAATCCTTATTTACAATAGTATAAAAGGAAATTTATGTAAATTTGTGTGTGAAGAAATATGATAACGATAATAAAATTACCCTAAATCCTAAAAAAATTAATCGAATGAATTAAATTTGACCCATATATCCTTAGGTTATAAATTGTTTAATTTAATTAGCTTTTTCCCATAAATGTTATGTAATTGTTATGAAAACAATAGAATGTGACAACATGTCACTCTATTATTTTTTATAAGTATACGAATTTTTATGCGGTGATAATGATAATGAAAAATAAAACATTAATTTTCTAAATAAATATAATGAAGTTATGTACATATTTATAATTTATTGTAAATTTTTTAGATTAAATAATTAACATAAATATTAACAGAGCAGTGATATAATAATTATTTTACTAAGAGAAATGTCAAATAAATAATGTTAAAAATATTAAAATATATATTATTTGAAATAATTTATGTCATAAAAGATTTTTCCAGGTTAATATGACATTATAGTGGCATATAAAAATATTTTTGTGAAGTTATATATCTTTATGAATATTGTTTAATTTCAATGAAATGAATAGTGTAAAAAATGACAATATTGATATTTTAATTGTAGAATAATTTATTGAATTATAAAAAATTCAAAACAAATTATAACTAAAAAGAGGATTTAGTAAGGTCTAAAATTATTTTAATTGTCCAATTATGAAATATTGACCCCATATACATAATTATAATAGCCTCTAGATAATTAAAATGCAGTTACCTTAATTAAAATAAAAATAGAGCAATTAATGGTAAACGGAAAAGATAAGGTCTAAAATAAAATAAATATATGTCTACAAATTATTTGATGAGTTTATTTAGTTATATAGAAATCTTATTTTAGAAATAAATTAGTTTTTAAAAATTTAGAATTAATATATATTTTATATACATTTAATACGTTTAATAATTCCAAGGGTGCCCCTCCCCGCTCGTAAAAAAAAGCACGCTTTCCACAATATTGCTCACACATAATTAGACTTTTGGTTTTGTAGTTTTCTTCCAAATAAACATCCTATAATATCTACCCTCATAAAAGAATCAATTAATTGGTAAAATAGTCTCTTATGGAATGCTTTTGGGATAATCTAAATTTAGTTACCCAATTAAAAGGTAACACCTTCTCTCGTTCTTTTTTGTTTCATTTTCTTTATCCATATCCAATACTCTCTTTATTTTATAATGAAATAACAAATTTTTTTCCTTATATAATATTATATGGTCATGAAATTTATTTAACCTACACTTACTCATAACTCAATTTAATGGGTAACAGATATACAGATTTTTGAACGACAAACTACAACCTCGCAAAATGATGATTGGTCATGTTTTCCCTACCACCAATAATAGTACCTAATATTATTTAGAGTAAATTTTTATAAAATATATATTATATTAATATTTTATATATTTTTATTTTTTTATTTAGAAAATAACATTATAGTTTCCATCTTTTGTATGTACGGAAATTTCATTGGAAGAAATGTTGGAAACCACCACCTCAAAGCGACATGACTCATTCCAGCTATACATGGAATGCATTAATGATGGTTTTATTACACCTATAAGACATAAATGATATTAATATAATATAGGTGTTTTAATACACATTAATATCATTTAAATATTATTCTTATTATTTGACAATGAAATGAAATTATCGTTCATGCGTACTTACGGTCTACCATATCAATGAACAGTGCATTACATTTATTATCTCCAAATATTATGGATTATTATAAATAAAATAAAAATTTTACCTATTTATGTTTAAATCATGAATAATTTTTTTAATATGATGGACTTTTGACCACTAGGACAATTAACATAAAAACAAATTCATTTTTTAATCATGTACCCTATATCATCACAACGACCAATATGAATTTAAATAGTTCTGTATTTTTTATAACATGTTAATAAGTAATATAAAATAAATAATAAACTTGAAAATTGTTTTTCAATAATATATAAATTTTCTTATATTTATATTTCAATAATATAACATTTTTACTTCACGAGTCGGACTCATGTTAAGGGATCTTCATAACCCATTTTCCATTCCTTTTATTAATATTCTACTTCTTAATTATGCCATTCTAGGATTAAGTGAGAATACAATTTATATCCTATCATTCATTTATACATTATATTAGTTTATCTATAGTTACTACACATAATTGATATTTTTTATTAAATAAATGATCTTTTTATGAGAAATCTTAACTCAATCAACAATAAATGAGTTAAATATCTATGTCATTGGTTATGTTCTTCTATGAATATGTGTAAATGACCCCTAGTTGTTTTATACTGAATACCCACTTATATTGTGTTGATTAATATAAAAATACTTCTTTTATATGATTTATAATCAACCCTTTCAATTTTAATTTCATAAATATTTTTTAAAGGGGAATGTTTTTTGATGAAGCATCTCACTAAAAAAAGTATTTTTATACATATTCAGTGATACTGATTTATCTACTGTCACATGAATTATATAATATTTAGATACCTATAAAAGTAAAAATGTTTTTAAAATAATAATAATCACCATATACCCTTTTCATGTATTATGGTATAGAAAATAGTTTTCATAAAGGATTGGATATTTCAATATCTCGAATGATATCTTTTGATAGAAATGTGGAAATGTTATTTTACTATTATGCTTATTTTATGTGTTCGGTTTATAAAATGGAACATGGAAACTTGACATGTGGTTACATGATAAACCAAATATGGGTGGTTACATGACAAACTGAATTTAGATGGTTCGGTGACAAAGCAAGGATAGGTAGACACGTTATAACCTCCAATGCATTTGTTATGGATGTCAGCTATATGGCTATTCAATTTGCTGAAAAGTATAGAAGCCGATTATATGTTTATTCTATTTATGTGTTTGTATGACCTAAGTTTCGTTTATTTATTTTATATTCCTTTATATATGTTTTATGGTAATCTTATGATTTCAAAAAAAATTCTATGCAACAATTTATATTCAATAATGTGTTTTTGTAGATTCTTAAAGCTGAGAAGTATTGTATTATGATAATGTATTCTTGGTTTACATGTTTATAAAAGACTAACGATTTTCATTCTTTATGTATCTCTTAATGAAATTTTTATTCTCATCCCATTTTTATGGTTTTTTATATGTTTTAATGATGATAGAGTATAGGATGGGATAAAGGGGAAGTTATTATTTAAAATGAAATGAAATCACTTTTATTTTTAAATGTTTTTGTTTTATGGTATAAAAGGATACTATTGGAAGTGTCAATATTATATATATATAGTTTATATTGAATGAGTTTTTCTTAATTATCTAAAAATATAAACGTTAAAAGATCATCAATGTGAATTCTTAACATATTTCAACATTAAGTAATTTTTGATGTCATGTCCTTATAGTCAAAATAGCCATAAATATGAAATTGAGTCAGATTTTTTTTCAAACTTTATGGAAAAGATCCTTAAATTATTTTTCATGTGTAGGAATTTACTGCACCTCAATATGATGAATGATGTAACTGATAGTTCTCAAACTGTGTGATTTGAGATTAAGATTAACCTTTTCGTAAAATATAAAAGAGACATACTCAAAAATTAGAAAAAATATATTATTTTATTGATATATTATGAAAATGTTCTCCAAGTCTTTTGAAACATGTTGGAATCAACCTTTACCAATTTTTGATACACAATGTACCATTTAATAACCAAATTCCATGGTTTTATCTTAAAATTGAAATTTTATTAATATATTGTTTCATATTTATGTTTAATTTTTTTCATTATAGTATTAATTACATTTTAATTGTTTTTTTTATACATGTGGATTCTTTTTCTCAAGTTGGGGTGGTTTTTCTAAAGCTGTTCATGCTCCTAAGATATAGGATTTTAAGGCTAAAATTAAGATATTGATAATAAGGAAATGGGATATGAATGAATACAAATATTATGAAAAGGATTATTCATTCTAATTATTTACATAAAACCTCATAATTTTATATATTAATTTTATTTTAATTACCTTATAATGGGTTAAATATTAATAATTTAGTTTTTTCATTGAAATTTTGGAAAGTTATATTTGGATTTCATCTATCTAAAGCAGTCTTGGATAGAGAGAACTTATCCATTATTTTCTGTTTTGTTGCAAATTGGTAAATGAAAAATACACATGACATACTAACTCACCTTCACCACAATCTGATACATTGGGTGATTAGTATGACTTGAATTATTTTTATTCATTAAAATTTACATTTTAGTTCAAAACACACATCACATACCCAAAAATATAAACAGACTTTAATATTGTCTTTATACATGATAAAAATGATATATATGTCATTTGTGAAGTTTTGGAATCATCCACACCTCAATTCGACATATGATATGACTGATATGACTCAAAGTGTGTATTTTTATTTAAAATGGACATTATATTTAATAAAAACACACGTAAAATACGTAAAACAATGAAAAAAAATCTATATTGTTTTAATAATTTATAAAAAAGATCTATATGTCATTTTTGAAATTTAGGAATCAGTCTAACCTCAATCAAATAAACACAATACCCAGTATGACTCCAATTGTGTCTTTTTTTCTAAATGAACAATAATTTTAGAAAAAAATAAAGGGGATATATTCAAAACAGATAAAATAAAGTTATATTTTATTAATAAATTTTGAAATTGATCAATATTTTATTTGTTAAAATCATCCCTAGCTCAATCGGATTCCCGATGTGCCAAAAATATCTAAATGTGACAGTTATTATTTCAAATTTAGTATTTTAGTTCAAAAAAATTCACTCACTAAAAACCAATAAAAACACTCGTATTATCTTGATAATAGAATAAATTTATTCATAAGTCATTTTTTTGTTTCTAGGAATTAGTCTCATATCAAACTGACACACAATATAGAAGGTATGACTAATCGTGTATGTTTCTATTTTAAAATGACATACTCAAAACCAATAAAACCCATAAAAACTATTTTCATACTTTATGAAAATTATCCATAAGTCATTTTTGATGTATAAATATCCTCATCACCTCAATATTATTCACGATGTTACCGGTATGACTCCCAAGTGAGTATTTTTATAAAAAAAATTGACAATAATATTAGTAAAAAATGAAAGCGAAATTCAAAAATCACGAAAAAACATTTTTATTTTTTGAAACATTAATAAAATGATCTACATGTCATTTTTATTTTTAGGAATAATCCAAACCCTAATATGATGAATCGTGTGCTCGGTATTACTCTAATTGTGTATTTATTTAAATATGATATAAATTATAGTATAAAAGACACATGACATTCTCAAAACCAAGAGAATTCATTGAAATTATTTATATACATCATTGAAATGATCCATATATAATTTTTGACATTTAGGAATCAGCATCACATCGATCTAGTGCACATTGATACCTCTATAAAAAATTGTCTGTTAGCAGTTTAATATCAAAATTTTAGTTCAAACAGTGTGTCACAAACTGAGAATGATGAAATGAACTTTTATTTGACTTGACAATTTAGAAAAATTATTAATAATTCTTTTTTTATGCGTATGAATCAACCAAGCCAAAATTTTATGCACTATGGGACTAGTATGTCTCAAGAGGGTCTTTTTATTTATGATTCACATTAATTTTAGTAAATTATACTAGGGGAATACTCAAATACAATAAAATTCAATTTTATTATATCGATACCTCTCAGAAATGATACATAATTCATTTTGGATATGTATGAATCTAACACATCTTAATCATACACATTATGTTTATAGTATGAATCCAAGTGCATCTTTTTATTCAAAATTGATACTGATGTTATTTAAAAGGGAAATTGGCATACTCAAAATAGAGAAAAAACATTAATATTGTGTCAATACTTTAAGAAAATTATCCATATGTCATTTTTTGTGTAACAATCATCCTTACCTCAATCAAATAAAATGGATGATCGATATGACTGAAAGGGTATATGTTTATTTAAAAATGAAATTTATTAATAAAAATAAGACTACTGACATACTCAAAACTGATCAAATTCATTCAAATGGTTTTTTACATTATTTAAATGATCCATAAGGAATTTTCTACATTCAAGAACAAGCCTCACCTCAATCTTTTCCATAGTTTCCTTAGAGTAAAAAAAATATTACATTATCTATTTAAAATTGCCATTTTATTTCAAAATGAGAGTCACTCATTTAAAATAGAGATAAGGTTCTCAGATTATCTTTAATATTTAGTAAAATATTTCATAAGTCATTTTTGACTTTTTATAATAATTCTCACATTAAATCCAAACATGATATCACTCATATATCTCAATGTCCATGTTTCCATTTTTATATGATATTTTTGTAAAAAATAATAGGAACATATTCAAAACCAATAAAAATATTCATATAGTTTGAAACATTAGGAAAAATATCCATAAGTCATTTGTGACATGTATGAATCAGCAACACCACAATCAGACACACGATTTGACCGATATGTCTCCAAGTGTATCAATTTATTTTTAATTGAAATTATTTTTTATAAAAAAGACAAATGAAACAATATAAATTATTAAAAACCCATATTTTTATGTTCATACTATTTTAAAATGATCCACGGTTTAATTTAATGTGCATAAATTATCCTCACATCAATCCAATATAGGATGTGATCGATAAGTCTTCAAAATCCTATTATCAATTTGAAATTGAAATTTTATTTGAAAAAGATCATGACTAACTGATAACTGAGAAGAAGTGATCATATTGACTTCATATATTTGGAAAATGGTTCACAAGTCATTTTTTATGGGTAGTAATTATTCGCAAGTTAAATCGACACATGATGTGATTGATATGACCCAAAGTACGTGTTTCCTATATAAAATGACATTTTAGTAAAATACACAAGCGACATAATTCTTGAAATAGTGGATTGCCTATACCCAACTATGTAGTAATTTTGATTACCATATCATGTGTATAGTTGGATATGCATGATGATATTTTACGATTATAGTGCAGACTTTTTCAGCATCCACTATAATAATGGTAATGTCCAAAGGTTAATTGTCATGTTGAGAGGTTATAAAAGATTCCAGGCTATAATGAGAACCTCGAGATACAATGACAATGATCATAAATATATGTTTTGTAGTTATGATACATATTACTAACTGGACGTGTTGGATGTCTGAATATCAGGTGTTGGGGGCTCATAAGAATTGAGACTTCTTCTCATCAAGCTCGCATTTGGTTATCTCTAGTAGTGAGATATTGAGAACATACCTGTCAATAGGAACACCACATGTTTTGGGTGTCCTAGGTTGTTATTATATACAGACGTCTGTATTGGTCTCTTGACATGAGACCATTACCAAGGAATATAATTTAACTACGTACTTTGATGTAAGCTGAAAACCATGGTAGTAATGTCGTGGAGAGGTAGTTTGTGTTGGGTGTGTCGTTGGTGGTATGACGTCGGTTGAATGGTCAAGAAATGATTTTTCGCTTCCATGTTTATGAAGTTGTATATCTTAGGCCTAGTTGATCAGGATGGTGCCCCTTCATAAGTCTTTGGCCAATGTAGAAGAAAGGAAAATCCATCCGGATAGATCAACAAATAATAATGAAAGATAAGGACAATGTCACAAGAGTGCATCCTACATTATGAGATATTTAATGACAATGAGATTATAGTACAAAGCCATTTTTCGTAGGATGGTATCCATTGCAATAACTATCCTTATCTTTATAGGGGCCATGACAAGTTGCTAGACCCCGCACTTGGTCTGTGGATTATATTCACTAATATTGAGATAAGGTCCTAGAGGGTCACATACAATAGCGTATTGAAGAATCTTCCCTATTCAGTTGAATAGGTATATGGACATAGTGGGCCCCACCATGGGGTCCGAGCATTGTCCATGTTGTCAATCACCATATGAATTAAATAAATAAATTCATATTCAAGTTACAAATATTTGGTAGTGAATTTATTTAATGTATTTACGAGATTAGTAAATACAAGAAAATATTTATCGAAGGAATATTATTTTAATATTCATGGTTCGTTTAATATTAATCAAGATAGCCAGTCATGTTAAATGGCTCATATTTTATAATGTAATATTTTATTTATGTATTAAAAGTATGTGATAAAATAAATAAATAACATTGAAGGAGTTTTTAGTCATCATAGTTATTTATTTTGTGGACGTGGAATTAACAGGGGACCGGGAACCCAACTGGGTAATTTCCACAATCCGCTAAAAATAGAGAATAGGGGTTCGAGCACAATAACAATTCATGCCATTTTGGCCAGAGCTCCTCTCTCCTCCTGCTTTCTAGAGAGAGAAGCTGTTGATTCGTGCTTAGATCACGTTTCTCCTCACACATCGCAAGATCGACGATGCAGTGATCGTTGGGACGTCAAAGATATCGTTGAATCACCGCGCTAAAACCCGGAGTTCGACGATCGGCATTCCCACATATTTTTGGAACTCATGTGGATGGCCAAGAGGGATCCTGATTTGGATCCTTCAAGCGACAATTGCCATCGGCTAGTAGTAGTCGACCGTGCCTTCGAATTTGAAACGGGTACGTTTTCATTATAATTTTGTGATCTTAATAATCTACGCGAGATCCTCAAACCTCTTCAGGGCTCAAATCCTCGGTGAAGACAGGTTCAGTCATTCCGCTGAAAAAAAATTTAAAATCCTCGGCCCAACAGCTTCTGAGGTTGGCACGTGGAACCAAACAGTGGTATCAGAAAGATTCACATAGTTTTTCTGAGCCAAAAAAAATAAATTTGCATAAAATTTAGTAGAGGGGTAAAAATCGATGACAACCATTCAATGAATGATTTATTCCAATTTCTAACGACTAGGATATGGTCATTCGAAAATTTTGGAATGGATCATGTTTTCATTTATGAACAAGGGTATTAAAATGTTAATATAATTATAATTATTATAATTAATATATTTCTAATAATAATATAATTATAATAATATAAATTTAATAATAAAATTATAATAATAATAAAATTCTTATATGAAGTTAATATTTTAAAATTATTATATCTAATGGCAAAAATATATTTTAGAAAGTTAGAAAAATTAAAAAAATGGAAGGAAGACCCCAAATGGGGTCTTCTCGCGTGGAGAACCAAAATCAAGACCCCCTTGGGTCTTGCGGTGAGTAGAAAAAAAAGGAGGAAAAGAAAAAAAATGTGTGATGACTTAAAAAACAAACAAATTGCATAGGGGCCCACCTTCTTCCTCTCCAGCTCGGGCAGAACCAGGCATGGTGCCTGCAGCGCCGCCCAGCAGCTCCTCTGGAATGATGCACAGCTGCAGGTGCCGCCACTGCCGGACCCTATCTCCTGCCCGAACATCGTCTCCTACCTCTCTCCCTATGGTCTCACATGACATACAATAGGAGTGGAGCATGAAACGCTACCCGATCCATCTCTGGAGCGACACATAGCAGCAGGGCCGCCACACATGGCTTGGCCAATCTCGTGTCGCCGACACCCGAGGTCTCCTCCAGCACCGCTCTACCATCTCACCCCACCCCCGCCCATTAGCAGGATGCCCCAGCCAAACCAGGCATCACTATCGAGCCCCAACCTACTGTCCTTAGGCCTCCAGCCTCAATTCAGTTTCGTCCGAACATCGCCGCACACACCCTCCTCGAGCAGCCAGCGCGAACGCGGGGCCGAGCTACCATGCTCCCCTTCATGCCAGAACCTGTCGAACAGCCGTCGGTCGCCCGGTCAATCCCCATGTGGTTCTCTTTCGACAACCATAGGTGCGCTCTAGGCTGAACCAGAGGGACGTCCAGTCCCAGTTGTTCACCACTGCCTTGCCTCGATGAGCTTACCGCGATCCTCTCCTGACCACGCGCTACAAGTCAGACCAAACCACGATGTTGGTTCCCTAGCATGCAGATCCCACACACTACTAATAGAGGCGCCACCTCAAGCAGCTGTAGACCGTGTAATGCGCCCTTCCCGAGTACCACGCGCTGCATGACCCCACAACGCCGCCATTACAGCATGGCTCCCATGGGTGTCCCTGCCTCCGACCGCCACCTAGTCCACCTAGCGGGAAGGTAACCACTGACCCATGATTAGTTAAATAAAATAATAAAATTAATTAATATTTTAATTGTAGTGAAAATAAATTTTAATACCCAAGGTTAAAATTAATTTAATTTTCAAAAATAGATTAATTAATTATTTAATTAATTTTTAAGTGTTAAAATTAAATTAATTACATGAAGGATAATTAAATAACTTATATAAATTTATTAATTCATTTTATTTAATAAAATTAAATAACCCTATTACTTATTTATGTATCATACTTTTATCGCACATAAAATTACCCATTGTCTGGTCTTGAGCATCAACCATTGTATATCTTCTTTTAATTATATATTTATTTAATTATTTAATTTAAATGTATTCAATGCATGTAAATTAATTAAATAGATGGTATGTACAACATATTTATTTTTTTGGTTAAATTGTATAAGGGCCTACGCGCACCATTTTTATATGATGTACATTTATACCTGAGTTCACCTCACATGCACGAGAGTATCTTTGTACTCCGGATGAAGACAGTGAGTGACGTGGACCCTGCCACGATGAGGTGTTGTACGATAGTGCAAGACAACACATGGATTCCACCAAGTCCAGGTGGAACTCCAAGATGTGACGTCAACCCCGCCAAGACATGGCAATACTGCAGAAGACTAGAAAACATACAAGAAGAGGGGAAATCTGCATTTTGAGTCAAGCTTTGACTTAGGTCTGATTCCCTAAGGTCATTAGGATGCTCAAGACCATTCGGGTAGTAGTTTTCCTTTATTAATTTATTTATTATTTTATTCATTTTAGATTAGTGGGGAAAATTCATAAAATGATATATATAAAAATTCATAATGAAGCGGTGTATGTTTTTATATTAATGTTTTGCAGTGAGCACGACAACATAGTTGAACAAGTTTAATAGAAATGGATCACATTCATCGAGTGATAACACATAAAACCCTCAATGAAAAAATTAAGTCACAAACAGCCTTCTATAATTTGAGTTTGAACAAAACAGGGTGTTTGAGGTGCCGGTTCATGCCTCCCCTAAGGGTACCTCTTACTACCGTAGGTTTCTTATTTGTGTAGTGGGTCAACATAACGAAAAATACAGCAATGGAATAGACTTATCTAGCTTGTTTTAATTTTAGAGGCAATAGTTGAGTAAATCAGAAAATGATTTTTGAAGCGGGGACTTCACTCAACTGGTCAAGGAACTGTGAGTTAATTTGGTTGGCCCACAAAAGGCCGACCTTGGACCCTCCGAGTAGTGGCATAGACATAGCTTATAGGCTTTGAGGGAGGTTTAAGGATCCTTGCCACTAGATTAATAAAGAGTGTTCCGATTCTAGTACAGAGGGTTCCGAGAATTCAAAAATTAGTGGGAGACATATAATAATCAAATTAATCAATTATGTCTAAATTGGTAATCACACGCACATTACCACCATAATGGAAATTTAAGGTGCTTTTGTACCAACCTGGTAAGACACCTTAAAAAGCGAGGGTGTAAAACTGCTTACAAGAGACTCATGAATCAATCATATGATGGTTCTATCATAATGCTATCATCAACATCTGATGTTAGTTGTGGCCGCTACATCATGACATGGATGATTTTACATGTAGTATCATCTCCAAGATCCATTCAAGGAGTAAGAGAAGCAAGATTTAAATGTGATGTTTGATCTCGGAAATTGTAAAGTGAAAGACAGTTCACAATAATTCGTGTTATCCCATTCTTATACATTTAAACCCAATTAATCTAGTTTCATTTAAAGGCACAAAATAATGGTATAGAGTAAGTACTTCATTACTGTTAAGGTAACATTTTCCCAGTAATAAGAATATTAGAGATGAAACCATCTTTTATTCTTATGGAGATTAAATTTAATGACAAGGTGAAAAGGCCTATGGAAAGTTAAGTCAAAGGAACATTCATCTTTCCATTCAATGTAAAGTGGATGGTTATTTAACATGAGGTTATATTCATTAAATAATGAAATAAATTCATGGATGTTTAAAAAAAACGAAATACAAGAAGCAAGTACCCACTCCTCATTCAGTTAATATTCATCAAATAAAAGTATTGTTTTCTCTCATACTTCGTGGGAATTGAATATAATTTTCAAATAACATATTTTTTTAAATACAGTAACCAACTATGTCAAGATATATTAATAGAAGTAATGTTTATTCTCTAATTAGCCGAGAAAGGGTGATTCCTAAGTCAGTGGTGAGAAACACAAATCTTTTAATTGCCAAGTGATTGATTCAAATTGAACATGTTGTGGAGTATAACTAAAAACATTTATCTCATGTGACCATTTAGACATGATGAGAGATTATTCCATGTTTTGGAGTGAATGTTTTTTGTGGTAACATACTCACCAAACGGTTCACTGCTATTTGAATCAATGGAAATACATGATGAATATAAAATGTAAGACCTACCAATTTGTGGAAATGCGATTATTTGTCAAGTAAAACTAAAAGAGGACGTAAACCATACACATAGTATGATATTTATGCTCAACACAGCTAAACATATTTGGCATTATTAAAATAATTAGTTTAGACAAAGAAACCTTTAGAAATAATGGTATGCCACAATGCTTTCTGAGGTTTGTTCAACAAGATAGTGTGAACTTTTCCAATGAAATAAAGAAGTAAAGACACATCATTTGTTTCATCTAAGTCATTAAGGAATAGTGAATTATATGTTTGGTAAGAAGATATGAGTTGCTTCATATTGGCATGATGCATAATATCTTGACCAAACAATCATCGATCATGATAATGTAGTGTGGAGTAATTCTTAAACTCATACTACCTTATCAAAATCACTGTATTTATGTTCACATGGAGGATCGATGATGAGTCTTACATATTAACATTGATCAAAAAAATGTATCGTGGATCAATTCAAAAAACACACATTTTATACATCAATGTTATGATGTATGTTGTATCAGTGTTACAACCTGCAGAAACATCCATTATATTTCATGATGTGCTTTGCAAATAACAACTTAAACCGATAACCAATATGGAAACTAAAATGACAAATGGATATCATACGAGTCATAGTATGATGGAAAATAAATTATGTCATATGACGTGTTTAGATCCAATGAATTTGTTTGGATTTAAACAAACCTGTATCAAGTAAAACACATTTTTCATCTAAGTTAATTATCCTAATAGTTTCTTAAGATATTACCTAAATCCCTATGATAGAAAAGATGTAGTCATGTATTAGACTACATTTTTATACAAGGGTGCACATATCTATTAGAGATAATGGGAGCTGAATTGTCTTGGAATTTTTCAATGATCGAGCTCCACAAATGGTTGGCATTGGGAACAAATTCCACGAGTACATGTGGAATAGGTATATTCCAGTGACACATACAACATAGGAAGTATGAAACCATGGAGATGGTTTTATATTCACCATGGTTGGTGATATATTATTCTTTGAGAATAATAAATCCTACATGTATGCAGTATATGGAAATGAGCTAATATTTAAAAGATAAACTAAAATTCAATAATGGTTTCCATGTATCAAATTGCAAAGCGGATTATAAATTGAATAAAATTGTGGGTATTCAAATGAAATGATACATGGATGGTACAAGTATGGTTCCAATAAGGCTCAATTAGTTACACCAAGTCAGAATGCCTAAATCTATTAGAATTTTACTTGTCATAGATAAACTTATAGGATCTTTTTATTGGTCATTAGATGTCAAGATCATTTATCGTGGAATGTGTCTATTCAACGCCACCAGAAAGAGATGATGGAATAATATGATTCCAATGAAGGTTGCAAATTATTGAAATCCAGTTCTGGATTAATGTACGCAACAATATCTTAGAACATTAATTCCAAATGAATCTTTCCCGTGTGTCTACCGAAGGTTAGTGGGAGCACCATTGTTTTACAAATGATATATGTTCAGCAACATATGAAAAATATATTTTGATCTTAATGTTAGATAAGATCAGGTAAAAAGAAATTCTCCAATGATTGACTTCAAGTAGAAACCTATGTTCTAGGGAACGTGATCAACTGAGTTATATCCAAAGGTTACTTGGTCCTAGTCAATCGTACATAGAGTGAAATTGTATTGAAAAATACAAGTTGAAACAATTCAAGTTTAGGATTGTCTCCAATGACACGTGGCTTAATATTTTCAAGTTAATCTATTCAGAAAAAGGAAGATATTAATGTTGTGAATTTATGAAAAATGCATTAGCGAAGGATCAATCACATATACCACAATATGTACAATAATTTATACTTCCGTGATATAATTTATTATAGGTAGATATCAATTATATCCAGGAGTCCTGCAAATGATGCAGTCGAACTAACATCTTGTACTTCATAAAGTACAAATTATATGTAACTAGTTTATGGAGAGGTAGGTATAATATTTTTTTGTGGGATAAAAATTATTAATACTTAGATCAACTTGATCTAGTATCGCAGTTAGGAAAAAGAGATGAGTGAGTTAGGCTGAAAAAATCTTGTCATAGCTATACCTACAAATACTGAGTATGTTGTAGTTTCTAAGGCAGCTAAGAAAAAGTTATAAATCTCAATGATTTGTCCATGTTGTTGGATTCACACCTAGTGAGAAAACTATTATCATAATAATAATTATGATATTATTCCTAGCCAGGCTATCTTGTTATGACAACGAAAAAATTTAATATGCTCATAGATACCTTATATTGAAAGGTTTTACTCAAGCATATGAGGTCACATATAGTAGATATGCCATGCAGAAAAATGTGGCATACCCAATAGTTAAATCCATTACACAGCAGAAGCATGGTATTTATCATGTGAGTAGCTGAAAAGTTTATTTAGCAAGTTGGCTCTAGTGCAAGAGGAAGTGTTGAAATATTGGGTGCCCTAGTACCAACTATGTAGTACTTTTAATTACTGTATCATGTGTACAGTTAGATATGTGTGGTGATATATTCCCATTATAGTGCAATTTTGTTTTCGTCCACTATAATAATGGTAATGTCCAGACTTTAATTGTCATGTCAAGGGGTTATAGCATATCCCAAGCTATAATGAGAACCTCGAGATACAATTAAATTGATCTTAAATATATGTCATATTGTCTACATACATCTTACTGAATAGACACCCTAGATGTCAGACTATCAGGTGCTGGGGGCTCATAAGCATTGAGACATCTTCTCATGAAGTTTTCACTTGGTGATCTCTAGTAGTGAGATCACGGGGACAGACCCGTCAATAGGAACACCACTTGTTTTCAGTGTTATTGGTTGTTCCTATCTACAGACATGTGTATTGGTCTCTTGACTTGATAACATTAACAATGTTTATCATTTAATTATGTAATTTTATGCAAGGTGAAAATAGTGGAAGTATTGTTGGGGAAAGGTAGTTTTTGTTGGGTGCGTCGTTGGTGGTATGATGTTGGTTGAATGGTAAAAAAGGATTTATAGCTTCCAAGATTAGGATGTTCTATATTTGAGGCCTGGTTGATCAGGATGGTCCCCCCTTCATATGTCTTTGGCCAATGTAGTAGAAAGGAAAATCCATCCGGATAGATTAACAAATAATAATGCAAGATAAGGACGATGTCACAACAGTCTGTCCGGGTTTATGTGATATTTAATGACAATGATATTGTAGCACATAGTCAGTGTTCATAGGATGGTAGTCGTTGCAATGATAATATTTATCTCTTTAGGTGTCATAATGGGTTTTTAGACCCCTTTCTTGGATTGTGGATTTTAATCACTACTATTGAGATAAGGGCCTATAGGGTCACAAACAATTGCGTATTCAAGAATCCGCCATATTCAGTTGAATAGGTATATGGACATACTGTGCCCCACCACGGGGTCCGAGCATTGTCGACGTTGTCGATCACCATAAGAAATAAATAAATAAATAAATATCCATGTTACAAATATTTGGGAGTGAATTTATTTATTATATTTACGAGTTTAGTAAATACAAGAAAATATTAATCAAAGGAATATTATTTTAATTTTCATGGTTCATTTAATATTAAGAGAGATTGAGAGTCGAGTTAAATTTCTCGTATTTTACCACATAATATATTATTTATGTATTAAAAGTACATGATAAAATAAATAAATAATATTTAAGCAGTTTTTAGTTGTCATAGTTATTTATTTAGTTGATATAGAATTAACGGGGGCCGGGGGAACCCAAACAGGTAATTTCCACAATCCGCTATAAATAGAGGAGAGGGGCTGAAGTGCAATAACTATTCATGCCATTTCTTCCATAGATCCTCTCTCTTACTGCTATCTAGAGAGAGAAGCAGTTGATCCGTGCTTTGATAGAGTTTCTCCTCACGCATCACAAGATCGACGATCCAAGGATCGTCGGGACGTCGAAGATATCATCCAATCGCTGTGCTAGCACTCAGAGTTTAACCATAGGCGTTCCTTTGGTTTTTTAGAGAGAGTGTAGACCATTTAGAGGCATAGTTATTTGCATCCTTCCAGCAACGATCGCCATCGGCTAGCAGTAGTCTACCACACCTTCAAATTTGAAATGGGAAAGTTTTAATTTTAATTTTGTGCACTTAATAATCTACGTGAGATCCTCGGACCTATCTAGGGCTCGGATCATCGATGAAGACAAGTTCTATCATTCCACTGATGAAGCTATTAAAATCCATGACCCATTGGCTTCGGCTGCGGCCCCCAGAAACATAACAATAATCAAAACTACAAAACATATTTATATTATTTTGATGATTTAGTTAAATTATCTATACGTCATTTTGACATATAAAAATTGATAGAGTGTTAGTTCGACACATGATTTGGTTGGCATGACTCCATCTGCTTTTTTTCAATATTTAAATATTTTTTAGTATAATTTCCACCTCACATCCCCAAAATAGAGAGAATGAGACCAGGTTTTTTTTCTCTCATCATTTTATCTGCTATTAATTAATTAATTTCATTGTAATGTCTATATTATACCTATTTATCCATTTTTAATAGAGATAATGATTCAATACATACAAGAAATAGTGGGAGGTACAAGAATCAATAGAAACACAATCTTATATATAATGCTCCTAGTAGGACTCATTTTTTTTTAAAAAAAAATTAAAACAATCTATTTAAATTTTTTATTTATTGTACTATTAACATAAGAACTGATTTCTTGCATAGGTGAATACTTTTTATTGTTTTGGGTGGTTTTTTCATAGATAAAATCACCATGGGTCCGAGGCCAAAAAAAGGAACGTTGATGTTTTTGAATATATGTGCTAAATTTTATTAACTCTTGTAATAGTTAAAAACAATGTTAGAATCTTCGATAATATAGTGTTGGTTTCATTTATTTAACTTGTAAATTTTATTTCATTTCAATTATGTATTTACTATGTGTTTTCCCCATCTCATTATACAATGGTAGTGTTCCATATGTTTTATAGCACATTTTAGTATTCCCTTTTATCAACACTTTTAGAACCACTAATAAATAATCCATTGGTCAATGATACTAAATGCACTTCTAAAGGGTCACGTCATTAGTGCGGTTTTTAGAGTAGATAAATACTTCTTATACAATTTTTTTGAGCACTGATAATGGGCCCCCTTTATCAGATCTTTTAGTAGCACTAATAGAGTAATCCATTATCCTCGAAAAATAAAGGTGCTGAAAAAGGGAATCATTATCAATATATTTTTTTGGAATGATAAACAGTTACATTATATATTTTTATTAAATATGAGGGATTTTAATCACACTGTATTAGTTAGAACAATTTTTTCAGTGATATTGGTCAATTTTAGAGTTGTTAAAGGACTAATTTTTAATAGTGTGAGTGACCCCACAAATCAAGCCTCAAATAAGCCCTATGTTATAGACTAGAACCTAGGGTATATAATATGATACAAGGAACTCATAAAAAATAGGAGGACAATTATAACTTTGGAAATAAATCATCCCTACCAATAAATCCATATATAACAACCACTTAAAGATACAAGAAGACATGTAATAAAACTAAAATGGTAAAAAACCTAATCACACTATATATAAATAAAAATCGAAAACCAAAAACAAATCCAAATACACAATAAAAATCCATAGCTCCAATCATTATCCAAGATCCAAATCCCCAATACATTTCCATATAACCACAATGTATCAAAAAATTACTGTGAGGCCTATCTTTTACTTAGGTCTTGATATACAATATCTACAAACACATCCATGATCCCAAGTAGGGGATGAGTATAAAACTCAGTAGAATTTACCGAATGTCTTCCATACTGATGATAATAGAATTGCACATGTTATCACATTTATATAAAATAATTTAAAATAATTTATGTAATTTATATCAAATTTTGAATAGTTTTCCAAAATAATTGTTTCACAATAAAAAAAATCCATGAAAAGAATCCAAAATAACCAAACATACCATTTCTCAAATCCTATTTGGATTACCTAATATATAGTTCTAATTAATGACCCAAAAATATATACATTCTTAGGTTTTAGTTCCATACCGATGTGTGGTATCTCAATGATCTATTAAGTAATTACAAGGTAATAATATACCACGTTCCTTAATGGAACACTACCCCTCCACATGGCCATATCAAGGAATATGAACCCACCCCGACCATTTATTATAAATACAATGAAAAACAATTTCACATAAAAGATAATTCTATTGAAAACATTTATACAATTCTCTTACATAAAATAAAACCAATATACAATATTAAAATCATTATTTTAAGCCCATCTAACCAATTTGAATATCCCTAAATAACAAATTTTCATAATTTCACAAACCATCACTAAGGTGGGATTCCATCAAGAACATAATAGCAATTTCATAATTAAATATAAGAAATTCTGTAAAATTTATATCAATACATTGATTTTTAACTACTAGAATTCAATTGTGAAGCCACCCAACTCAATGAATTAGGTGAAATTGAAGAACGTCACAAATTATTCATCAAAATAGATTGATTCTACATTAAACATCATGAAATATTTTTCCCCTTATATAAAACTAGTAAATATAATCATGATTTGAATAAAACAACATGTATATATCTCCAATGGACTATATTCATGAATACCAGTTAGGTAAAAAGATAAAAACTAAGGAAATCCACAAAGAATGTGAACATACCATGGAATTCTACCTCCAATGAACTAGGAGTTACCAACAAATTACTCTTGAATCAATATGAAGTGTATCCAATGTCATTGGAGTGAGAGGAAATTTATTGGGGGTAAGAATGGGAGAAAAAGTATAATTTAATATGTAATGAGATTTAGTTCCACAAAATTTGAATCTTGTTTTTAATGTTTCATGGATGCAGTGCACAGTTTGGAATATTGTTCCCTCACCATGTGCTGGACACTACCTCCAAACACCAACCACATGGTTGGATTAAACAAATTGAAAATCTATTTGATAACAATTTGAAACACCTCTAACCAAAGTGGTTTAATTTCTCCTAGGTAGCAATACAGTTTTTCCAAAACATGCACCCAACATTGCACCTACCCAGTTTCCACTATTTTAGTTTCATGGTTTCATTGGAGGTGTTACACAGTTTCTACTAACCGTTCCCAAACCATGAACTTTTAAAAAATCCTAAAATGTTTTCTAGAGCTCCTCCAAACCTCTTGATATATAAAAAAATCACATTATATACATAAAATACAATAAAAATTGATAGTTATTTGAAACTACGGGGGATAAAAAATATCATGATGGGCCTAAGATCTACATTTTTTTAAACAGCAGTATCTTCATCAATAATCATTCAATGAAATAATTTTAAATATTTAATCTTTTTTGTTATCTATTTTTTACCATATCATAATTTTTTTTTCATCTTTCATGAGAATGTACTATACTAAAAAAGGTATATTTTGATTAGTCTATTTCCTAAGAAGACTATGATTTCACTATCCCAAATTAATATTCAGTTCATCTTAATGAATAAAACAATATAGGATTTTAGAAATCCTATAAGTTTACTAGTTTATTCTATCCCCATGGAATAGATTATACTTCTAGTCCCATAACATTGAATATGATAGGACATAGCCAATGATTTTCTGGGATGGGCATGCACATGTAAAATATTGAGTTAGGTTTCCCCATACAAATGAATGGGCTACATTTTATTTGGAAAATATAAATAGGATAGGATTGAGACTATGAATTTGATGTTTCAGAATTTTCTTGTAAAGTGATGGGTTTTTTATGAAACTATAAATGACAAGAGATTTGGGTTAGGCATCCATGTTTTAAAATAGAACATTTAAGGATTTTTCACTTTCCATCAAAACTGATTTACCATAGTGGGTTCCAAATTCTGGGTAGGTGTGTGATGTGTGGAGTAGTATCACATAGATATGATCCTCTATAAAATTGTAATCATCATATTTTACTTTCTTGAATTTATAGTCTCTCTTTTTCTTATATCAGTGTGGTTGAATTTTTAATCATTTGAACCAAGAAATCCTTACATTAATGTTTAAACTCCAATTAATTGTTTAAAGAATGCATATTCACCCCAAATGGTCCATTGTTGTCACCCCATTAGGACATTAGAATTGGTATTAGATCCTAACTCTTTAATTAAACAAAATTTTTTCATTTGTTAGATACAAAAAAATTGGTTTTAGAAGTTATATATTGTGACATATATTGATCTATTTTATTTTTAATATTAATAATGAATTTTTTTTATCCTAATCCTTAACATGGATAATGGAATGTTATTTTTAGAGATGGCTCACAGTAGAAAAAAATGGGTCGAATATAAAATTTCCCTTATATTTTAATCGTAGTATGTATATTAGTGGAAGATTAATATTTAAAATTTTCTAAAGAGTACTGATATATTATTATTTTAAATTTTTATTAATTCATACGTTTTACAAAAATATGATCTGATTGATTTAAATGGATAAGATATTTTTAAATATGATCATAACTATAAACTCATTAGAATTAATTAATGTTATATTTATTGATTTTTATTTGAAATTTATTTTAGTCTAATATATACTTATAAAATTTTTAAATAACATGAAATAACAGTTTTTTAAGATTTATATTTTTTGATACCTATTTTCATTTATTTTAAAATTATTAGACACTTTTATGTGGAATGACCTGAAATTAAAAAGTGAATGGCCAATTTTTATAAAGGAGTTTTCCTGGAAGGTAGATTATATTTGAATTTACATTGTTAGAATTATATTTTTTACAATTTCAAATATAAAGGACATATTAACACGATTTTCCAAAGATAAAAAATATTGGAAAGTTCAAAAATAAAGAAAATAATTTTTTCATTGTTTGAAGTGATTATTATATATCATTAAATATTGATGAAATTAAAAATAAATTTATAATGATTCATTTTTTACTAAATACTATTAGGTAATATATTCACCTACATATACAGTTATAAGTGAACTATTTTATATACATCATCTTATAGATTTACATGTGTGTCGTGTATAACTAAAGATAAGGATATTAGATCTGATTCACATACTTCAGTCATTTTTGGAAAAGAGGGGCCAGGTATTACAAATCTTAAGGAAATTTGTGATTTATATGACGACTATATAAAAAATGACTACAAAATATGTGTCAATCAATGAAAAATATAAATTATTTCATAAAAAAATAATTTCTGTTATAGATTAAATAATGTTGATTCAACAATTAAAAACCTTAAGTAAAAAATGTGATGTTAATAGAAAATCTTATAAATATATGTTCATCCACACATGAAAAGGTCTTTACATATGTTAGTTTTTTGAAAAATGAAATGAATTTATAAATAACATAATAGATAAAATAACAAAATAAAATACTTGTTTGAAGTGGAAAATTTAAAATAAATATGTTTCAGATGTAAATATTAGAAAAATTGGTTATTTTTCGAAGTGTTGTAAAAAAAATATAATTTTTTCACTTCATTAACAATATTTTAATAAATAATTTTTTAAAGGAAATTAGTATAGGATCTATTGTGTTAATTGAATTAAATGTGGATATTTTTTTTATTATGATTTTGATAGTCCTTTGAAGTTTACTCAATATTTTGGACTATAATGTCTTTTATTTTTAAAAATTATTTCATGGAAATATGTTCTAAACCATATACTTCTTGGCTACCTAACATTATGTGTTCTAATTTTTTTGAACAAAATCCATAATTTCTACCCATTTAATGTGAAATTAATCCATTCTTTATTCCCACGTAATATGTAATTAATTTTATATTCTTATGTTCAGTATGCATGTCATTACAGTTTAACCCTTATCATGTTGGTAATAGAATTATAATATTTATTATTTCACTTGTGATGATATTGAGTCTATTGTATCTTTTTGGGATGATACTTTGTACTTTAATATTTTAGTTTTTTGGGTTGGTAAACATGAATAAAATCATGGATATAAATCATAGTCTTGAATTTTCATTTTCATATTGCTAGTGAATATGATTATTTCAATTGTAAATTATCATTTACATGTATGACGTTATCATTTGGTTACACTTAATATTATTTAAATATATTATAACTTGATTCATGGATCCTTGTGATATTGATGTATTAAGGGGGTGTTCACAACTAAAATTAAAATTTTATTTTGGTAGTTTAATTTTTAAAAGTGGGAATAAATTTAAAGGATGTTACTTCTATTCTTATTTAAAAATTATTATGAGATATTTTGATTGTTGAAACATATTATACATAGGTATAAATATATATATATATATATATGTCTGTGTGTGTGTAGATTTTCGAACATTTAATCAACTTAAAAGAGATGATATACTCATTTAATAGTTTTTAAATTGATTCCATACTTCTAAAAAATTTAAAAATATATTTTAATGATATTTAATACAATTTTATAAAAAAAATTAGTTTTATTTACAATGACATTTAAATTATAAAATTTTCTTTCATGATTAAAATATTTATATTATTTAAATTTAAAATACAATTTATCATGTTAAATTCATTTGCCCAAAATGACTATTCACTATTTTACCTATGTTATAAATCATTTTTTTATTTTAAAGTGGTTTTTTTATTCAATATAATGAAATATGGAATTAAATATGATGTTTATCACTTGATATTTATATTGTTAATATTATAATACATCAATTATGGTGGTAGAAAACATTATTTCAATTCATAATTTTTTTGATAAAAATTAGTCATGAATTGATACTATTTTTGAGTATGTCATATTTAGATTTGAATTTTTTGGGCATGATAATATTTTAATATTTAATTAGGGGACAACATGATAAATTAATTGAAACGTAGGTTGATATATTTTTAATTATAATAAGTTATACAATATTATGATGTCTATTTTTTAAATTTATAATATATATTTAAAATAATTTAAGTATGAATATTACTGATTTTAAAATATATATAGATACATTTTTTATGCTATAGAATCATTTTGATTTAATCAATCTCATTGTGATTTAGTTCTCAAATATTGGTGGAGTTATAATGTATTTATATAATGAATATTTTATATCATCATGAAATCAACATAAAAATATAGAAAATGTTTTTTAGTTTACTAATTTTAATTTCTATAAATATTTTCTTCATATTTTAAATCTAATAATATATATTATTCAATGTGTACATACTACATAATCATTCACTTTTCATAAAAGGTTATCTTATAAAGGGTTACTCATTTTTTATATAATCACATTAAAAATATTCTAACATTATACAACATAATGTTTTAAATATATAATTATTTATACAGGCCCATTGAAATTTTTTAGAATGTTTTTTGTAAAAAATTATTTTATATTTCTCTAATAATCATTTTTATATATTTTAATTTTTTTTAAATTAGTCATGTTAAATCTTGTTGAATATAATATTTTCTTTCACAATTTTCAAGAATTTATTATCCTATTAAGAGAATATTTGTGACTTTATTTTATGATATTTAATTCAGATGAGTTAGTTATATTAAATGGGGAAATTTATTGAAACATTATCTTATTGATAATTTCTAAAAGTAGGAGTTGTTTTGAAATTATACTCGGTTTTCTAATTATAAAAAAGTGGGAGGTTGTTTAGTGGATACATGAACCATTTTGTGGTTTGATAACTATTAAAATTTACTTGTTTTATTATTCATATGTATTAATAATTTTATTTGTTTTATTGTTATTTATTATAGCATTATTTACTATTATCATATGATTTTATATTTTATATTGACTAAGGAATAATTTACATTTATTTATATATCTATATGTTTAAAATATAATTATAATTAAATATATATATATTTATATCCTTTTATACCAATTTCATATTGAGTTCCAATGATAAAAATATTATTTGGACTAGTAAATATTATTTATATTTGTTTTCATGGAGTTATGTAAAGGTAACACTATGTTAATACTGTTTACATAAGGGTACGTTTTATTTTATGCATTTTGGTAAACGTAAAACTAGGTTTATGTAAGTTACAAAATGATATTGTAATTTTAATGGTGTTTCCTAAATGTAAGACTTTGTTTGCAATAATTACATAAAGATAGATTACTTTTCCTATACTTATATAAATGTAACCATAGGTTTCTATGGGTTATTAATGGGTTATAATTATTTTTATAACATTAAAAAAGGTATGAAATAAATTATAATACTTACATTAAGGAAATTAGAAAATAAAAATAGTAACATAAGTGTAACCCTTGATTTTTTACAGTTATATAATTTTAAACAATGATTTTTTATAATTACATATTTATAACTCAAAATTTTTTATATATATCTAATGGTTACCTATGGTTAATAATATTTAAAAAAAGATAACATAAGAATTTTTATTCATGCATAAAGGTATAGTTTTAATAATGTATAATTTCATAATGGTATGTTTATAGTTATCTAATGCTTCTTATATAGTCTCATAAGTGTTCTAGCACATTTCTAAGGCTCACATAAGGCTACATGTTTACTTAAATATGGTTATGAATGTATTTATAATACTTATTAAATGGTACCCATGTATTTCGAACACATGCATAATGTTATCAGAGAATTTCCATTAGTTGTGTAAAATAAACCTAAATCTCATTTATGGTAAATCATACATTCATAAGGGTACCGAAATATTTTCACAATCTACATAAGGGTAACCTATATCTCATGTAAATGTAATAAGAGTTCTCTAATTTAAACTTAGGGGTTGTATATTGTATAATGTTAATAATTATTTAATTAGATGCAATGAATATATATCACGTATAGGAATCAAAAAAATCACATACATGATAATATACACTACATTAATAGTTTTACAATTTATGAAATATAAATATTGTGAGAGATTAATATGTTCTGAGAAAAACCTACATGGTGAAAATTATATATGTGAAAATTGATATGTGAAAATAACCTATGTGAATTTTTATACATTGTCATATCAGTTTCTATAATCTCCCTTAAAGATGAAATTATACTATTTTTCATATTATTTAATATTTTCATTTTTTGTAATTTTTATGAACATTTTTACTTGGTTATATGGCTTAAAATTACTTATTAATTATATATTTCCCTTATAACATATTTTAGAATTTTTATGATGCATTAATTATATTTATTTCAGATTAAGTATGTTTGGATATTCACATTTGTATTTTATAAAATATTTAATCAAATTTAATCTAAATAAAATTTAAAACCTTTTTCTTGAATACTATAAAGGGGTTTGAATGTATATTAAGATGGATTGTTAAATTGAGAATTAATTATCTATAATTTTACATATATGTCAAATTATTTCAAGATTTATTACATAATATTTATCTTAATAAAACTGGATGATCAATAACTCAGGATTATTTGGGAATTAAGAAAATTACATAACAATTTTAAATAAGAAATTCATAATAATTATTTAAAACTTCCTCAACAAGATCATACATTAACTACATGGTATAACATGGTGAAATAAATTACAAAGGGGGAGGTATAAATCCTATTAAGGGAATAATCATAGAATAAGGCCATTCATGTCTAAAAATATTCATATAAATTGGGAATAAAAGGATAATAAATAATAAGGCATGATATAACATGGTAATCATAATAGAAACATGGAAAATGTGGCTACAACATAAATCACTACATCATTAATATATTTAATGGATAAATACCAATAAATCAAGAAGGTAAATGTCCCAAAAAGAGATCATGTTCAATCTCTATACCAACATGATGGGTCATCATACTATAAATTAACCAATGGATTGTAATTCTATATAATTCCTTCCACACTCATCAAATACATCTATATCTCATTCTTATGTGTGCCACAAAGAATATACAATGTCAATTAATACATCATCATATTATATTCAAAGATGAAGGGGTGTGAAATCTGTACCTGAATGTACCACGTAAAAAATTATACGTTATTAAATGTGAATAACCTTGATTTAAAATGGGTAATACATTCACCCCAAAAAATTTTTGGCATAGAAAATATTGGTGAAACATCAGTTATAAAATGAAATCTCATAAAAATTAATAAAAATGGGTTGATAAGAGATAAAGGTGTCTTTCATCAATTGGAAATTAAATGATATGTAATAGGGACATTTAAATAAATATCCAAAAATTATGAATTAGAAATAGGATGTGTAACATAATAAATAAATTTGAATAATGAATAAAATCTGAGGATCTCTTAATTGAGGGTGTGACTCCAAATTATTTGGATGAACTTCTAGAGAGTCTGTGAGAATCATGAGAGGAAACTATAGATGAGATTTTAAAGTAAGAACATTATAAAAGGTTTTTTATTTGTGGAAAAGGGGATCTGGGGTGGGTTTATCTATGAAATAATTTTTGATTTATTTATTGTTTCTCAATCATAGGATTTACACTTTATAAAATAAAATAAAAAAACCATAAATAATACCATTGTTTTTCCATGGTTTCTACCAAATGGTAGTGTTTTCATTATTTTTTAATTCAATGGTTCAAACCAGATAAAATAACTCCCATAGTTATGTGGAGGTGAGTCGTACTCTTAAAAAATTATTTTAAAACCCTAAAATATATTAACAGATTTGGAAGAATTGTAAGGGATTTATGAAATTAATAAAATAAAAATGAAATATCAGTATTTAAAATAGATAACTTACATTTGGTTAAGGATATATTTTATAGAATATCTAAATCACTTTTAGGTTATTATGATGACACTATAAATAAATTATATTTTTAATATATTTTATTTTTACACAAAAATTTGGTTGTCTCAGAAAATTATGAAAAATTAACTTTAGGCTAATTTCATTTTTCTGATTCCAGAAATAATATTCATTGTTGTTGAATAAAATTCTAAAAATGTTGTTTTTAACATTTAAAATAAAATCATCAATTATTAAAAATTATATGTTTTCTTTACAATAACAGTTTTGAAACACTTAAAAAATTACATTTTACAACCTAAAAATTTATTATTAATAATATTTAATAAAACCATTTCCATAATAATATTTATTTCATATATAATTTATTCCAAAAATCAAATAATTCATCAAAATAAATTTAGTAATTGAATTCGAATATTCAACAAAAATTGTGATTGTGTTTTATGGTTTTGAAATAAATATAATTTATAATGTAACTATAATAGGATAATAATCATTTATTTATTCTATAAAAAATGTAGATACTAATATTTATAGGATATTTTTTTCATATACCTTTAATAAACCATCAAACTCTCAAATAATATAGTTCATAATGAAGAAACATTCATGGGGTGGTTCGGTGAACAAGGTATGGGGTGTGATCTAGAATATCACGATCTTCTACCATAAATGGTTACTATCATGATTATTTTATTAGATATCATATTAGTCTTGTTCAAGAGAATATCATAGAGTGATTATCTCCATCATAATAAACATAAAATGGTCTTTTTAGGGTAAAATCCTACATGTTGATTCCATCAATTACATTTCCTTGGTCAATTGGATTTGTTACGACCCAATATTTATACTAATCATATGATAATTTTTCAAAGACTATTTAATTAAAAACAATCATTCTTAATGGTATTTTAAATCTAATATGATGTAACTAAATCGAATAATTTCGTGTGTTTCCTATATCCATATTACATAATAATTCATTCAACTAAATCATAAGAGATATTTCAATTATAACTATTTTGGTTGTTACATTCTTCCACCATAATAAATTTCACCATCAATGTTTTCATATGTCACAATAAAATTAATTTAGGTATGTATGTTAATCACCTACTCTTGTTCCAACTTTTCATCTTTAAACATTTGGTTTCTCTATAGCAATTTTACAAGGTGCAATGACTTATTTCGTACAACTTTTTCACCACAATATATTATATTCACAAGTTGTTCTTAATACAGAAGGTAATTGTACAATGGTAACCCTATAGATTGATTACATTTGAGGGGTTTGTTATGTACTTTAACAATAAGGATACATATAATAAATCATGTACATGAGATATTTTAGGTGGTAGTGCATGTCAGAATGCCACCATTCTGATGCAATCAAGGACCTCAAAGGGGATGATGGGTCTAAAATTAAGCTTCTCCTTCTTCCCAAATATATTGAAAATATTCCATGGAGAAATTCATAAGAATACCATGACTAAAACATCAAATAAAAAGTCTCATTAATTAAATTCAACATAATTCATCTGTTGAATTTGAGTACCCATGATATGATAATGAATGATATTTTACTTTTCAACCATTTTCTCGACCATTTAATGTCCTAGATGTTTTTATTTCCTAATTTTATATCATCTTAAAAGTGTTATTAAACTATTCCCATAAAGGTATTCAAATGTATCCATTTGTATTTTCGATAGGAATCATTTTTTTTTTGATATCTATATTAGAGAAAATGATAGTCCTATCAACCTTTGAAGTCAAATTTTAATTCTCACTACTTGAACTCAAATGTATAGATAGTGGACAAAGAATGTCCATCATTTTGAGGGTGAGAAGTTATTATGAAGTTCCTATCATTGTTAAGTGCATGTGAATGACTTTTCAAGATCATCTTGCGGAATCTTTGATCTTGATCATATACAATCGATAATGGTGCTCTATGCTTCTTCGCGACTAATATAATGAATATATATGACAGATGCTCTAGTGAGATGTCCTCTTGAATCGCATTGAAGTGTGAAATCTTTATAAGATGATCCAAAACAACCTAGAGTGCATTGTTTCCCCTAGATATGTTTAGAAGTCTTCTTACAATGTCCACAATGATGTTTTCCAATATCCATGTTGTTTTGGGTAATTGATGCATCATCCCCTTGGTTTTTTCATTTTTTGATTTCACTTACTGGCGTAGAATATATATTTTTGTAAATTTTGCGATATAATTCTACATATTTTATCATTAATAATGTTATCTTAGATATAAACACATCATGGTGCTTCCTGGGTGGATGGCGAACGTGGATCTATGTTAATCATCCAACAACTCCTTCTACAACCCGTGATTTGATAGTACACATAGTCTTGAACGAAGTCTCACGACTGCTTCTTTATTAACATTGGACTCACATGATTTCTCTTTCTTTATAGCTTCTACATTATTGTTAGTTCCTACATCATCTCTTTGATAATCCTTTAACCACTCTATATCATATAGTTAACAAACAATTAGTTAAAGGATTGATGATATTAAATACTTTATGATTCTCATCTCCATCATTTTAAAATATATAAAGATTGGATCCTTCTCATTTTTCATAAATATATAATTGTATAATCCATTAAATTTAAGGAATCTGAAACATTATTTGGTTTCCGATGATGATGTTGAATTGAGAATTCTTAGTCCTTGAGCATCCATAACCACATTCATTGGAAGATATTCTCCTATTTATATGTGAATATATACATGAGGATTTTTTGATCCTTATCGATTATACACTTATACCGGAAGAGGTAATGCCACCATATTTTTGAAGCCATGATCCATATAGCTACCTCAAAATATTGAAATGGGTAGTTCTATTTGTGAACATTCAACTTTCTTGAACCATTGACTATGAAATTTTCATTTTACATTAACACACAACCCAAGACCCTTTTTAAAGCATCGCTAAACACCCCAAAAAGTTCTGTAATTGTGGGTAGTTTTAGAATAGGTACAGTGATAAGCCTTATTTTCTATTCCTTTAATCTATATTCACATTAATAATTCTAAGAAAACATAGCACCATTCCAATATATATTTTTTAAATTATTTGGAAATCCTCAGTAATGTATTACAAGTCGACGGTAATACATATATAATCCACAGAAACTATAGATATCTTTCACAGTTTTCAAAATCAATCATCCATAGATTACTTATATCATTGAAGGGTCCAAAAATATCCAATTTATTGAGATGATATTCAATAATAATGATATTTACAACTACTATAAGTGACATTTCTATTATTTTCATAAAACATTTCATTTCATAATGTCATTAGCATAATAATCAAATTCCCCATAAGATCCCCAATTTTAATGAATATGAGAATCCCATTTATATGGTTAAAAAATTATTTGTTGTGTTAATATCTAATGAAACTATACAACATGGCCTTGAGAATTTTTTTTAGAATTTTTTAGTCCAAATTGAATTACTATGAACTCATAGTTCTCTATCTTTTTAATAAAATGAGTTTTGGGGATATCCTCCATCACCCTGACATAGTGATTTTTGGGCTGTAGATCCACTTTGGTGAGGTATCGTTCTCCATGTTACTGATAGACCATTTCATAAATACATGGAAGAGAGTACTTGTTATTTAACATGATTTTATTAATCTCATGATAATCAATGCAATGGTTCATTAACCCATCCTTATTCTTGAGAAAGATGAGTAGTGCGCCCCATGGTGATGCACTTGGGCATATGAGACCTTTATCTAAATTCTCATGAAGTTGTGTATTTAGATCCCAATTTTCTCCAACAAACATTAGGTACAAATGAACGAATAATGGTAAACCCCTAGTATAAGGTCTATTGGAAATTAATCATCTTGTCTATGAAGACTAAAAATTACTCCGTAAACACATCATTATATTCTCTCACAATAGGATTGTCATTGAGGACAGTTCCATTCTTAGACTCAATCATTTGCGATACATATGATTTATCACAGGGGAATAATATCCATTCATTATATGTTAGTAATAAATTACATTTATAATCCTCCTTGAACTTTTACAAAATCAGGGGTTGATTCAGAATAGGGTGAGTAATTTCCTTCTCATAGTTATTTATGTTAGATCTATATAACGAAAGCTAATACATACAAAGGATTTCATCAAACTACTTAAAATTTTGTATGAAATGTATTTATAAGTAGTTTTTCTCACAAATGTTTACAGGGGAGGAGGTATATACAAGGGATGAAATAATTTCCCCTTTTTCTATTTTCACTAACAACTATAATTCCATGACATTTACTGGTTTTTAAATAGCTCAACTAATCATTCATGATATGAATGAATGTGTAAAACTATAATTAAAAAGTATGTTTTCTATTATTTAATGAATAAATTGTATATCTGTCACCAATTCATTGTTTTTACCCACTATAGTTGTTTTGATGGAAAATGATCACCCTTTCTACTTTGGAGGCTATTGGTCGTCTTTTAAGACCCTTATATTAGGGAATTAGTTTACAAATATCCCTAGTCAATGACATTTATGTAATGAAAATGTGTTTAGTGTTTTGTAGGTCATTAAAAAATTATAAAAAATTATTGGGTTTCTTATGTTATCTATCATTGTCCAGGTGTCATTCCTTTCTTCACATAAAGCACCTTATCATCCCGCTCTGTAAATTTTAGGGGTGATTCATTCCACACCATTGAAAAGTGGGATACTAAAATTTCATTTCACCAATAGATTTTTCCATTGGACATTTAATATTAAATTCCTAATTTGGATTCTTAAGCCCATGATACCCTTGTGATATTTCAATCACCATTATGAATATGAGGGTACATTAGAAAATTTACTCTTAGGTATCAGTGTCTCAGATCTCTAGGGATTTTCATATAATAGGATTTATCCCAATAAATAATTGGTCGATATTGTATTCGGGGGTATATAAAAAGATGTAGACCTATCTTATATGCATTTTAAATTATTCCTCATACAATGTAATAGATTAATTATCTTTTTGACTAAGGTTAATAAAATCCCATTCTATTTTAAGGTAGAGTGATTACAGAAGACATTTATCTAAAATATTTTCTTGAATTTCTTCCACCCCATCACTCCAATCTATTCCTCATGCTTCGTATTCTTGATCAATGTAAAACACTGAACAACTTCACCCTCCATATGACAAATATACTGTATATAAATGTGTTTTTTATAATATTTAAGCATGAAAAATATTCTAAAAATGGATTTTATCCATTGTTATGAAATTATGGGATCAACAGATCCACTGAAAGTCAGATTCCTTTTTTTTGCATAAATCTCTCAATTGAAACGTTCTCTTTCGTCGGGGGATTTGGTTTATCCTCTTGATCAATGATTCGATTCCAAAACTTTGTTAGCTGAGATATTATCTTTATAATGTTTTTGATTCCTATTCCCATTGTAGTGGGAATACCATAAGGGATATCGTCACATTTCACATTGCATTGACTATTTACCCAATTTCTCCGATTTTAATTCGTTGACTTGAATGACATGAAAATTATGGATGATTGTCTTTAAACATTTAAAAACATAAATTTAAATTAAATGAAATTTAGTTGATAACATATAAATTAAATTTATTTTTGTAAATTATGAATTTATATACTTCAATATATATTATCCATGACCGCTTTATTAGCTTGTATTCTTATAGGTATTTATTTCACTTAATAATGGTCTGTAATGAGTTTATGAGTTTAAAAAACAATACACCTTGGGTGTGTCAAAAATTGTATGTATTAAGGCCCATTGACGTGTAATAGGTTACTCAATGTTAGGCATTATGCACATTGTCAAAGTCATTACCCCTAGGTGCATCTCTACTAAAACTATATCAACTAGTAGTATCCACACATGGATTTATATTCTTGAGAAATCAATTAATATATACTTACCAAAATTTATGGATATTTTCATATACATAACCTTATCCCGAAGTCAATATCTAGAGTTTTCTAATCCTAATAATAAATATTACTATACTTTTCCTTTGATACCAACTATAGAAACCATTATCATAATTTAACATTATTTCATGTATTATTACTTATATTATAAATAATAAAAATACGAATATTTATAATTATAGTTTATTTTTTAATTAATCACAATAAATAATAATTTAAAATAGGAAGAACATAATCTTTATGAAAAACATCCTTAACATGATTTCACTTAAAACTACATAGGATAAACTAGAAAAATACATAATAATGTTGTGACCTATAAATAACCAAAAGGTAATATGAAATGTATATGGTGATAAATGTTATAAAATATTCATATCAATTGGTAATAAAAAGAACATGAAATAAATGAATGATATAGCATGATAATCATAAATGGAACAAGGGAAATGTAGAAATAACTTAAAACACTACATCATAATCATATGTCAAGGATTACTACCAAGAAATTATAATGGATAAAATAATATAATGGAATCGGGTTTACTACCTATCCCAATATGATATTTGATGAGAAACAAATTACCCAATATATTAAAGCACTATATAATTCTAGGTGCACCTGTCAACTTCTTTTCATTCTCATGATTATGTGTACCAAATAGATCATATAATATCCTATTTTATTCTATGATTAAGTAGTCTGAAATATATAATTTTAGTTCCCACAATGAATAATTATATTTTTATAAAAGATATTTCAATATATTGTAAATGGGTATGGAATTACTTAGACAATTGTTTGGGTATGGAAAATTATTGTGAAATTTCAACACCATAAATATGTCACTAAGTAATTCATAAAATGTGTTGATGGGGGATAAATGGGTCTCTAAAATTTTGACATGAAATGGATAGTAATATGGACACAAAAGTACATATCCCAACATTAATAATTAGGAATAAATGGTTTAAGATAATAAAGAATATTCAATAGAGAAGATAAGGTGATGATCCATTACATTAGAGTGTAACACCAAATGTTTGAGACGAACTAATAGTGAGCTTAAGGGAACTTTTGGACGACTCTAGAGAATGAAGTGAAGAATAATAATGTGATATAGTGATTTTTAGTGATGAAAATTTTTACCTTATATAGGATTATATAGGGAATGGGTGGGGATTTTGTTATTATTTCACAGAATTAGGTTTTGGACCCTTTTATAAAAAAATAACCAAAACCACAACCCTTCCAATGGGTTTTCCAATGGTTAATTATAAATGGGATTTTTACATATTTTATATGGCTCAATTATGAAATTAATAAAATAATTCCCTTCCTTGTGTGGACTTGAGTTGTACTCTTAATGAAATAACTTAAAAAACATAAAATATATTAATGGTTTAGGAGGATTCCTAGTGGATTCATAAAATTAATCAAATAAACATAAAATATCATTATTTTAAAGATAAAAAATATATATATAGTAATTTAAAACATTTATATTATTTATTACATCACATTTGGGTCATTATGCAATCATATTACAAAATGAATATTTATATATCATTTATTTTTTACCAGATAATTTGAGTGTCATAGAAAATTATGTTAAATTAACCATTGTATAATTTCAATTTTACAATTACAAATATTACATTCATTATATATATATGTTTATCTAAATATAGGAATTTTCTCTTTTAAAATAAAATCGAAATTTATTAGAAAATATTGTTTTTTTGACAATAACGTTTTTAAACCCTTATAAAAAATATACCTGGCGTAATAGAAATAATATTATCCTTAATATTATATAAAAATTATTTTATAATAGAAATATGTGAAAAAAATTATTTACAAAATCCAATAATTAATCAAAATAAAATATTTAATTGAATTTGAATATTACCCAATAATATTCTTTCTATTTTATTATAACAAAATACAAATAATTTATAAGATAATAATAGGAGGATGAAAAAAAAATATTATTAAACAAAAATAGTACATAATAATATTTCTTGGGTCTTGATACTTATCCCATTAGTGAACCAGAAATGACCCTATGATTAATTTGGGTGATAGTTAGACCTTCATGGGGTGGTTCAATGAACATGATTTGGGACGTGATCTCGATGAGTTTGAGCTTCTCCCATAAATAGATTTTCTCATTCTTAAGTTGTAAGATGTAAAAGTGGGTTTGGTCAAGGAAAAATTATATAGTGGATATCTCCCTCAAATGCTTTGATAAATGGGAGCCATAGGGTATGATCCAACTGGTGGAGGTCATAACATCCTGTGACTATGTCAATTATATTTGTTAAAACAATATATTTATACTAATAAAATGATCATTATTCAATGACTATATAATCAATATTAATGTTGTTTAACGGTATTTTAAAAATGATAGGATGTAAAAAATCCAATGAAGTATATGGGTTTTCTATATCCAAATTACTTAATAAGACATCAAATTATATCATAAGGGACAATTCATTTAAAATCATTTTTGGCATTATATTAATTATTCTAAAATTTATCCATTGCATAACATGTTTAATTTAAATAATATTGATATTAAATTCCAATGGATTTTAGTTGTCTTTATTTTATGAAAAAATACTCACAAATCAATGATCTGATAAATAATTATGAAAAATATGAAAAATAAAATATTTATATTTAATTTTTTGGGAATATTAAGAGTTAGTATTTTATAAATAAAAGTATTATTAAAAGGAATTAATTATTTATCATTATGGATTTATTAAATAATGAATTATTTATTTACTATAGTAATGATATTTTTTTACAACATGATTTTAATTTTGATGTATATAAGAGATACATAAATGATACTTCCACATGATGATTTTATTTCAGAATTTTATGAATGAAAACAGTTTCAACTGTAGAGAATAATAATATCATTGATATTTTGGATATGAAATGAATGAGGAGTTCATTTAAGGATTATATATGTGACTATTATTTTCTCTTATGTTCAATATAGTTTGCAATGAGTTATAAAACTTATTTATTCAGTTTTTTGCTATAAAATTGCTACATTATTAGGCTTCATTATTTGAAATTCTTATGGGGGATGATCTCTACCTGATAAAAATTATATAATATTCATTAATAATCATTCATTTGGTTAAATTTTTTATTCTTTATTATCTATTGTCACATTATGTGTTGAATCTTCAGACATAGTTCATCTTGAAAGGTATTATAATACCATGTCAAAAAATATATATGGGTTTAATTTGACCCCTTGGAAGAATGGGTTTAGTATATCCCCTTATATGATGATGTTATACTTAAACCATAAAAAAAAGGAAAGAAAGACTCTAGTAAGATATTGGGTATAGTCAATCGCATTAAATGATCATGTAAATCTTAACCCACAATTTTGAAGAGGTTAGGCCATATCATATGAATGTCTATGTTGGATCTCCACCTAAAAAATACATAGTTATGGTTTCCCACAAAACATAATGGGTTCGTTATAATCCAAAAATATACAATAGTTAATTATTGATCCTATAAAAGTTTAGGTTGGGTATTCTCATGAAGAAGTCATGGTTTTTGATTACACCCATAAATGACAAGGGAATTTGGAGAAGCCTCCACGTGTTAGAAATGTAGATTTAATGAGTTTTTAATCCCTGTATAAAGTGATATACCATAGTGGGATTCATACCCATGGTCAGTGCTTGAAGATTGGTGTATGATCATTATGATCAGATCCCCAATAAAATTATTATGTTCATTTTATATATTCTTCTTATATTAGTGTGGTTTAATTTTTTATCATTTCAACGAATAAATTATCATTTTTAGATTTTAAACTATTATTTTCTAAATATTTTCAACTCACATTCAATTTTACACTATCATCACCCTTTTGGGACTAGGAACAACCCATTATAAAATGACAATGATTCTTGTCTTTTGTTATTTACATTATCCCACTACAAATATTATTAACTAAATGGGACGAAATTATGATAGATACATAGAATAATAATTATAATGGATAACATATTTAATAGGATCCCAATCATTATATAGAGTTTCTTAATGTTATATTTTCAAACATAGAGGATTTATTTGTTGGATCATCACCAATCTGTTATTGGGATATTGAATTTTGGGTGAATTTTTTTGATGGATATAGAGAAGAGTTAGTCAAAATTGATGATTTTAAAACTATAAGAGACCAAATATTTCTTACATTATTTAAGGATAATGTAAATTTTATTTAAAGTATCCTTGTTGTGTATTGTATAATGCTATGATGTTATTAAGGAATGAATTGATATGTTTAAATATTCAATCACCATTTTGTGTTAGGATGTAAAAATTGGCTATTCCAAAAACTTTTAATGGTCTCATTAATAGAATATCTTATATCTTGTAATTTTATAAATATTAGTATATCTATTCCATTTATGAATTATTCCTCATGATTTTCTATTTAGATGACGTAAAAAAATATTTGTGATTTGAATATGTGTTTCTTAGGTGTGGTGTTCTCAGTTTATGGAAATAGGAAATCATCTATAATAAATTTGATGTCAATAACTTTTTTTCATATATATAGGTCAAAATTTACAGATAATTTGGTTTTTTGTACCCTTTTATCATTAATGAAATTGAAAAATTAGTTGAGAACCCAATTAGTATGAAAAATAAGCAGTCTAGGTATGATATAGAAAATATTTTAATTCCTAAATAGGTGTTGATATTAATAAAACTTTTATTCAGAATGTGGATCTCAATTGATATAATTAGAAAATATCTATGGGGATAGTGTATTAGAATGTGCTTATTTTCTGTTTAGGATGATCTATAATTAGATATTAAATTACATACTTTAGAATGTATTATAATTGATCTAATTTTTTTTTTTCTTGTGTATAAAGATAATTTTTTCAACAAGAAGGTGTATGATTTTAAATAATATTATATATTACCATGGGGAGTCTTCAACAGATAACACATATAGGGTTGGTATATCGTTGCAAACTTATAAATAAAATTCAAAAAATGTTGTTTATGTTTTATAATTTGATATTGATATTGTCCATCATGAGGATATCCTAGAGAGTTAGGTCCCAAGCTTCATTCCCACAATGTGCATCTCATTGAGACCAATAAGTATCCGAACATTTGGAATCCAATTAAGTAGATCCATACTAATATGATATTATAATATAATTAAGGTTATTTAACTGTTCTAATTAATATGATAATTATCTGCAATATGAAGAAATAAACAGGACTATTTTGATACATCATCAAGGTGAAGGATCGTTAATATATCATGTTCTTTTAAATTATAATACAAGAAAGAAAACTAATTTCACTAACATAGAGAATGAATTTATTCATGTACCATGTATGTGAGAAGTAGTGGTAAGGATAATAAAGATGTCTCATAGTACAATTTTCATAGAAGAGGTAAAATTATAATTGTTGAAAATGATTTTTTGGAACAATTCAACTGATAAGGGAAAGGAATTATCAGGATTATTTTATATTATATTATATCATGACTAAAATGAATTCTTGTACTTCAGTAATTACATAAAACTATCTACCTAAGTGGATGAATTATATATAGCCAATAGTTTTGACCCTTTTCAATTTTAATACTTTTAATTCGAGTGGGATCATGATCATAAATATGAATTAATTCAAAATGAGATACTGTTAAGTGTTTGTTTATTTTAATGGTGAAATTTTTAGGTGATTATTAGAGATATAGGGTCTAGGATGTGTGGATGTTTTATGTAAATGGTTTATTCTAGTAATTATTGAAATTTTTACAATGAGGAATATACATGGTTTGATTATGATTATGTTGGTATGATAGATATAACAATTTTCCGAATTTTCAATAATATTGTGTGCCATTTTATTAGAGTTTTTATTTTTATTTTCACTTATTATACACCATATTCATTTATTTTAATAAATTTTAAAGGGTTTTATCTTCTATGATTCATTAATAACCTTTTGTGAAAAAAAATTTCGGAATGAATTCCCAGATTATGGAAGAGGAATGTTTTTAAAAGGTAAAATCATATTACTCAATTGAACCCTCTTTAGGAGCTATAATTATTTTTATTACAAGAAGACTTTTATTGAAATCAAATTGTATTTAGATTGTTTTGGTCATGTTGCATAACCATCCCATGATAACCCCTGGTAGAAGGGGTAGTACAATGTGTATATGTAATTTCTTTATTTCATCCTCATCTATACGAGTTTGTTAATATTTTGGGATTTAGATTCCTATTTTATTGATATCATAGTTTTTAATCTAATTTCTATGAAATTAGGTTTCTTATTAGTTCATTATTACTTTTACCATGACACTCACCAGTTTCCCACGCAACCCATTATAATATATTTAAAAACTTAAAAAAAGGTAACAAGAGACACCATTAGTACGATTTTGATCATAAAACATAGAAAAAAAAATATACCATACATTGTGTGTTTATGATGACATTGGTTATTTGAATTATTCACATAATCATTATTTAAAATATAATGATAATTCAAATATGGATGAATTGATTTTTTATGGTGTTTTATAACACCCCGTGTTGATAAAATATTACAATTCCATTTTCTATTTTTAAAATTAGTTATTAAAAAAACTATTACCCATTTTTTAGTTAATAATAAATTTGTAAACTGCATGACATATTATAATTATTCTAGTATTTTTAAATTAACATTATTTCTTAACCCATTAATAGGATATTTATATATTTTACTTGACAAAATTCTTTATACATGGTAGTTCGAACACCCACATGTTTTTTTCCACCAAAATTAGTGATACCACAATAAGAGGGGGACGAAATAGTTTGGTCCAATTTTACCAATTTTTACTCTTTCTGTTTTTTACCACTATTCCTATTATTGTGAGTGTATATCACTCTATTATTTCACCATTAATTTTCATATTTGTAATAAAATTAATAAATTATAAGAACACCAATTAAAAAGATATGTGAGGTCCACTCACAATTTGTGAGAATCTACTTTATGTACGGTGGTTGCTATCCCCCACACCAACATTGATGTTATATTATAAAAAAAAATTAATTCTGGTCAAGGTTATATATTGGAATCCTATTTATTGAAAAAAATGAGGTCACATGATATCCCAAACATAGTCTCTTATTATGAAATCCCACAAAAAAATATTTCATTGAATACCATATTTATGTGGTCCCTTAAAATTATGGTTGATGGGAATGTTTGAGTATCAACTATATTATAAGAATCTAAATACAATCCTCATTCATGATGATATTTTCAGGGATACATCTTCTATACAAAAATAAAAAAGTTTGTCTCATTATTTATTATACCTTATGATATAGTGTTATCGTACTTTAGTTTCTCAATATTTTCAGATTATTGAGATGTATAACATTACCAAGATGGACCATTCTAAATATTTGATACTTATTCATCGATAATGGTGTCTATAAACATATAGTAGTATCAGTTATTTCATTATTGAACCCTCATAATATTCAAAATTATTAGGTTAATTATCCTTTCTGAATTCCTCGATGATAAGGAGATATGATGAATAACACAAAATTTTTCATTCACCATATGATTTTCATCCTCCCCTACCTAATCTCTTTATAATATTATAAATAACACATGGAATTTTTTTGGATATTCAATAATTCTAATATGTAAATATAAATGCAATTTTTCCTTCAATTCCATTCATATCCATGTCGTTACTACTTCTCAGATATCTCTATAATTCCCACTGCTTAATCCTAATTGATATTTTCATTTACTATACCATGTTCACCCATTACCATTCTAACCTTATTTCCATTAAACAACCATAATATCTATATCTCATTTATCTTTATTTGAATTCAAGTTCAAATGAAACGAAATACTATCATGCTGTAATCAATTTCTTCCTTGGGGAAACCATATATTTTTTGAGAATGTAAAATAAATAAATTGGATGCAGCATCTTCCTTGACAACATAACTCTCTTATAAAAAACATCACTCCATAATATTCAGAAAAATAACATCATTACTTCTTTTTAAAGGTTGGGGCCAAATCCTCAATTTATTATCAATTAAATTCCTTCATTAGACTGGTTTGAGGAAGACCCATTACTTAGACCGAAGGACCAAGGCCATGTTTCCTGAATACAAGGCTTGAATTCTCATTGTTTGGCCCAAGTGACCTCTCGGTGAATAGTACTGCTATTGTACCCATGCTGCTACAGTGCTTGCTATAGTACCACCACCACTACAGTACCTGCTATAGTGTCACTACTGCTATAGTACTTCTATAGTTCTTGTAGCGGTCCTAGCCTTTTAGACATAAAATTTCAGGATTTTAAACATAATTCATTATCAGAGTACAAGCCAATGACCGTTAAGTCTAGTGTCTTAGAAGACTAGGTACATATATCCCAAAACATGGGGCTAAATACACTTCTTTATTTAATCTTCATAATGAGCTCCTAAATTCCTTTGATCCCTTACATCTGCAAAGGGAACCCTAGGGAACACATGAAAAAAGGGATGAGCGTAAAATCCCAGTAAGGGAAAGAACATAAGAATAATCTTTAATCACATGATTTAGGAGGCTTGACAAAATGATATTAGAAGCATAGAACATATGAAATCATAACATATAAACATGGGATCATAAAAACAGGGAATAAAATAATCATGGGATCATATAATCATGAGATTATATAAGAATTGTTTCATAGAGAGGTGGAAGAAACTATAAAGATTACTTTAGTACGAGTCAAGGCTAACCGCCAATCTCATTTCCTGTAGTAGCACAAGCCAAGGCTAACCGCCCAGAAGGTTTGCCCATAATCTTCTCATGAGACATTAACATGAACCAATTCATTAGAGAGATTTTTGGGTGCAACTATCTAAGGTTATTCATGTATATTATTTCCACATAAGGAATCTCACATAATCAATCATACAAAGACATGGGAGTACCCCAAGAAAGAAATGGGCACACAATCACGTCATGAAGCATAATAAAAAGGGAAGTATCATTCAAGCATCCATGAAAGAAATGAATTAAATTCAAAATAGGAATTAATAATGTATAAAGGCTTAAATAATGATAAGAGATAACAAACTAAATTGATAACATGTAAAAATATTTTATAGGAATATTTGAGTCAAAACATTTTAGTGTGGTTTAAGAAAACATCAAATATCTCTTAAAACAAAAAGCGACATAATATTTTTTTATAAAACCATAAGTAAACCCAAAGGGTTTTCATAATAAAAAGACTTATTTTATAAATAAAAAGGTGACATAAAACAGAGGATAGAGTACACATGTTAATATGAAAGAATTCGGGAAGTTCCCTAAAAACGGGTTCACTTATCGGGAAGTAATGAGGACAGAATAACTTAAAAGCATGAATATACCCAAAAGAGAGTGATGAAATAGTCTTGATAAATATACATAGAACATTTAAAAAACATTTATAGTTTGCACAAGAAGATATAAGATAAAATCGTTTTGGTACAAAGGTAGATAAGACAACCCGAAGGAATAATAGAGGTTTGAGTATAATTCTTTACGAATTATCGGCATGGTATCGGGAGTACATGAGGGGTCTTATTGATAGTGTAAATGGAATTACCACAACATATACATAAATATTTAAGTATGTGGGAGGTGATAAATCATATCCCATAATTAATAATTACACACAACATGTCCTAACATAGTGAACAATATTGAATAAGGGTGAAATTGGGAGGATCACTTACCCTAGGTCAGTTGGTGTTCTCCACTAGATATTAATGTCCTGAATAGTAAAATTAATTTTATTAATAAATAGTTCTAGAACCTTATATAAAATTAAATTATTCATTATAACTATTTTCTGTTCATTTATAAAAAATTTTGATTAATTACAAGGATTAGTTTCATTGTTCAGGTCCATTTGTTTCATTTGTTTTAATGATCGATTCAATTGTATTTAGGTTCAAATAGATTGTAAGATGAAAGTGTTTGTCCAAAATTGAAGTTATAAAATTAGTGAAAATCGTGTAGGTTACATGTTTACAAAATTCATTTGGTTAATTAGAGTGAAGGTGAACCTTTACATTAAACATTAATGATAAACACTTGAATAAATTTTAACGAATTCGCCCATAATTGACTTGTTTTCTATTATTGTTTTATATCATGAGTGTATGAGGATTACAGAACCTTAAATAGGTCATATAACATATATAATAATCAGTTCCAACCATAACATAAATTGTTTCATGCCCAAAAACAAAAATATAAAAGAATATGAAAACACATTATCCATGATGTCAGTAATTTCACACATCATGGACAATGTTTTAATTCTAGAACGTGATGGAGTGGAGGAGAATTATGATGATTGATATATTCAATAAACATGATTAGTATCCAGAATATATGAGATTTTGGAGCTTTCATGCATTTTGGATAAGGCAAGGGGAGAAGGGTATAAGAAAAGAATGAAAATGAAAACAAAACACTTGAAAACGAAAGAGAGTTCTTACCCTTTGATCTCCTCTCCTTGAGACTTTTCTTATGGGATTTGATTTTGGTCTTTTGGAAAGACCGAAAATCCTTGGATGTGGGTAAGGATCTTGGGAGGGTATTTGGGCAGAATTGTGGGTAGGAAAAATGCTTCAGAGGTATGAGAGAAAGATAAAAAGAGAGGGGGTATTTATAGTGAGGCAGGAGAGGGTTTCTCCACTTGTTTATTCAATAGTTTATTAATTTCCCTCATGAAATTGAATACTGATGATTCCTTGTCCAAAAATAGTAAATTTATCATGTGAATCCGAAACCATTGGTCTTATATCAGTATAAAATCATCATGACTTCATAATTAATGTATTTTTCTTATTTTATGAATTATCGAATTTCACTATTTATCAAAATTTCAAGTATTTCTGAAAAATCCCAAAAATTTACCCTAACCATATTTCAATTTGCAAAATCCAATAATGAATTCCATTTTCCAAAAATAATTTTCTATATATGATTATTTTAATATTTTATTAAAATAATAATTTATTATCAAAACCAGTTTTAAAACATTCATTAACTCATTCTATAATATATGTATATCGTACTTCCAACTTGAATATTTTTTTATACCACCATAGATGAGGTTACTATTCATTAAGGAAAATCACTATTCATAATGGTATGTTACTATTAATTAGGGTTGGTTACTATTGAACAAAAAATATTTTCGTTTTATTAGACACCAAAAAACATCTTGAACACAACCTTGTATGCCGGATTTTCGAAATTCCAAACACAGAAGTGACAATATTATGTTTAAAGGTCACTTATCACTTATTAGTTCATTATGTTTTGCATTCATGAGATTTTATGACATAAATATAAGATCTTAATTTCAATTTAAAAACTTTGGATTGTCATATTCTTCCCCACTTATGAAATTTCTCCCATGAAATATTGTTTTACATACTATTCCAAAAACAGGTGTGGGTAGTTTTCCTTCTTTGATACCTCCAATTCCGATGTTGCCTCCTCAAACATGTGGTTCCCCCACAACACTGTGACAAGATGGGTTTTCTTATTGCGTAGAACCTTTTCTCTCCAATCCAGAATCTTTACTAGCTACCCCTCATAGGAGATACCATCTTCTAGCTTCCCCAACTCTAAGTTTTGTACGTGTGAGGTATCTGGTATGTACTTCCTTTAGAGTGATACATGAAAAACATCATGAACTCGATCTATATTCAGTGGAAGTTCAACATGATAGGCCATGACTCCTATACGAGCAATGATCTCAAAGGGGAAAATATACATTGGGCTTAGCTTCCCTTTCATCTCGAATCGCATGACTCTCATCCATGGAGATATTCAAAGGAAGATTCTATCTCCAATGTCGAACTCCAGGTCCCCTCGATGGTTGTCAGCATAGCACTTTTTCTGAATTTGAGAAGCTTTTAGGTGTTTCTGGATGACATGAACCTTCTCTGTTATCTCTTGAACAAGATCACGTCCATGTATATTTCTTTCTCCAACTTCATCCGAACAGTTTGGAGTTCAATATCGAATTCAATATAGAACTTCATATGGAGACATTTGAATACTCGAGTGGAAGTTATTGTTGTATGAGAACTCAACCAATAGGAGATGATGATCCCATCATCCTTTGAATTCTAGATAGCAGGCTCTAAGCATATCTTCAAGCATCTGAATTGATCTTTCAGACTGGACATCAGTTTGGGGGTGATAGGTCATGGTGAAATTTAATTCATTACTCAAATATTGTTGAAGGCTCCTCCAGATTATAGATGTGAACCTTGGATCATGGTTAGAGACAATTGAGAGTGGAACACCAATCAGTCTCACCACTTCCATCACATATAACATTGAATGTTGATCAAGCGAAAGATCTTCCCACATAGCGATGAAATGGGATGTCTTCGTGAGTCAGTCAACCACAACCCATATCTTATTATTTCCCTTCGACTTCTTCAAGAGACCCCTGACAAAGTCCATAGTAATATTTTCCCATTTTCAAATGGGTATAGGAAATGGATACATCACACCTTTGGACCCTTTTTTCGCAGCATTAACTTGCTGACATACCAAGAACCTTGATATATATTCCGCAATCTCCTTATTCATGTTATCCCACCAGGAGTGTTCATGAAGATCACGATACATTTTTGTACTCCCAGGATGGATAGAGATGGTCGAGCTATGTGCATCATTCAATATCTCCTTCTTTATATCTGGATCATATTGTACACATAATCATGTCCCAAATCATTCAACTCCTTCCTCATCAATTTTGAAGTCAGAGGATTTCCCATTTTTAACAGCATCCACGCTTTTCTGATTTTCCACATCCTTTCTTTGTGCAACCTTTATTTTCTCCATGAGTGATGTTTGAGAAATAATTTGAGAAAGGATAGATGATGTTCCTCACTTAATGATTCCCATGTATATCATTTAAAAATATAAGATGATCGGATCCTTTTCTATTCTCATCAATGATAATAATGAATGATCCTTTCTACTTAGAGCATCCACAACCTTTTTTGCCTTACCGGGATGGTAGTGGATTGAGCTATCATAAAACATGATGAGATCTATCCATATTTGTTGGTGGATATTAATATCTTTATTTTTTAATATATATTTGAGACTCTTTTTTTCAATATATATCTCACAATTTTCCCCATAGAGATAATGCTGCCGGATTTTCATGGAAAAGATCACAGCCCCTTACTCCAGATCATGCATTGTATAGTTTTTCTCATGGATTTTCAGCTTCCACGAGGCATAGGGTATCACTTTATCATTTTTCATCAGCACACAGCCTAATCCTTTCATTGAATAATCACTATACACCATTAAGAGTGCCCCACTGGTAGAAATTGAGAGTACTGGAACAATGATAAGCCTATTTTTAAACTCCTTGAAACAGTCTTCACAATCCTGTGTCCAGAAAAACATTACTTTGTTCCGTGTCTGCTTGGTCATTGGGTTTTACAGTCATGAAAAGTTCTTCACGAATCATCGATAATACCCAGCTAGACCCAAAAAGATGCGGATCTCTGTTACAGAGGTTGGTCTGGGCCACTCTTCAATTGCCTTGGTCTTGGAAGGGTCCATAGATATCCACTTGCTAGTGATAACAGGTCCCAAGAATGATACATCCTCCATCCAGAACTCACATTTACTGTACTTTTCATACAACTTCTCCTTTATCAGTGTCTTTAGAACTGTTTCCATATTCTCCTCATGTTCCTCCTTGCTCTTGGAGTATATCAGAATATCATCAATAAAGACTACCACAAATTTGTTGAAGTAATCTCTAAAGACTCTATTCATTAAATCCATGAAAATTGATGGAGCATTAGTGAATCTAAAGGGAATCATAATGAAATCATTGTTTCCATACCTCGTTCGAAAGGCAGTCTTGGGAATATCTTCATTCCTAACCTTTAGTTGGTGATATCTTGACAGAAGGTCCACCTTAGAGAAATAACTGGCCCCATGCAGCTGATGGAACAAGTAATCTATCCATGTAAGGGGATACTTTTTCTTTATTGTGATTTTATTGAGGTCATGATAATCAATGCAGAGGCGCATTTATCTATCTTTCTTCTTGATGAAGGGGACTGGAGGACCCCACGGTGAAGCACTCGGGTGTATAAACCCCTTCTCCATATTCTCCTGTAAATTCTTCTTCAGCTCTTCTAGCTAGACGGGGGACATTATGTAAGGTTTATTTGATATTGGAAGAGATATATGGATAAGTTCAATTGATAACTCAACCTCTTGGTTAAAAGGAAGACCAGACAACTCTACAAGGAATACATCAGTGTAATCCCTCATGATGGGCATTTCATCAAGCATTATTCTCTCCTTCGTCTCAATAATTTGACCTAGATATGCATACACATAAAGAAGAAATATCCACATATGAGATGATGATTCAAATGGAGATTCATCTTCCTCCTTGCAAATGTAATGAATTGGATGATGCTTTGAGATGTGAAGAGTAATCTCCCTTTCCAGGCAGTTGAAGATGGCCTTGTACAAAGATAGCCAACCCATGCAGAAGATAGCATCAAATTCCACTAAAGGAAGTATACAAAGATTCACTGGGACGTTCATTCCACAAACATTAACTGTGGAGGAGTTATAATCCATGGATGCAATAATTTCCAATTCGCTGTTCTCACAGATAACTTTTCCTCCAAATTTTGTGGTTGTGTTTGAATAGTTCTACTAAACTTGCAAGATATGATAGAATGCGTAGAACCAAAATCTAATAGTACATTCGCTATTATTGAATGAATCATAAGCATACTTGTCTCCAAATCTTTTTCCGGCTCCACCTCAGCAGTTGTGATAGAATAAGCTCTTCATTGTTTCCTTGGATGTTGTTGCTGATTGAATCTGACAGCCCTCGTCTTAGGGAAATTGTTCGCATAATTCCCAAGCTTCTTGCAGTTATAACACTGCACTACATGCTGAGTGTTGATCTGAACCTTCATTTCTTGTTCATCATTAATGGTATTTTTCATACCCCTTAGGGAATTCAAGTCTAGATGACCAAACTTTCCGCATTTGAAGAAATTCTTGGTTCCCTTCAAGCTATTACTAGGATGCTTCTTCCCACAATATTTGCAAAGGGGAACGTTGGGATTCAATCCATCTTGGGATTTGTTTGGTGGAACAACCAAGATGTTTTCCATTTTCCACTTCTGGTCACTGGGCCCATGAGACCACTGAGAGTCTCCATTCCCTATTTCTACCTTGAGGGAATAATGGAAAATGTCCCCATACCCCTTGATGCCTCTAATCACCATTGCGTTTCATAGACTCAGCATTAGTCCGCTAAAGATGAAATGCACTTTGCTTTCAGTGTCATGAAAAATCTAGAGGTGTACCTTGCAAGCCTTTTAATTTTTTCTTCATACGCCCCGATGGACTCTTCTCCCTTTTGATTGAGTCTGAGGAACTCTCTTTCCAACTTTAGACAGAGGGTTTGAGGAAAATATTTGTTGAAAAACATCCTCTTTAATTCCTCCCAATCTATGGAATCAATTTCTTCTTGGGAATTTGTATTCCCGATCTGTGTCCACAACTTATCAGCTTCCCCATCAAAATGTTAGGCTGCGAGTACAACTTTCTCTTCATCCGAGCACTGGGGAACAAATAAAATCCTTTCAATGGAGTTATTCCATTGTTCTTCAAAGAGGGGATCAGAAGACCAGCCAAACATGGGAGGCCATTTCCACAAGAAGGATTATATAACAACTTGATTTTTCCATAGAGGAGGGGGACATTTCACCTGATTAAATTTATTATTCATAACTAATGTCAGCTGAGAATGTACTTCCATGAAGTTTTGAGCACCCGCTTCCATCACATCAGGCATGTCATTGGGGGAATCATCACAATCCCTATCACATTGGTTGTTGGAACATGTTCTTCTATTTCCTTCCATTAACTAAGAAAATGAACGTACAATTATAGGTCTTGAATACTTAGCTATTGAGCATAGAAAGGAAACTTTGAACATTAAAGGATAAACTTATAAAGAACAAGTACATACTAACTTGTGATTCCATAGGTTTATATCTAGGTTATCCTCAATCTATTTCTTAACTTATATTCTTATTGTCTTTTTCCCTTAATAATGGCTTGTACTAAGCTCGTGAATCTACCAAAGCATATCCCCTGGGAGTGTCATAACCAAGAGTGCAGCAAGGCCCATTGTCGTGCACCAGTTCCCGTTCAAGTCTATCTCAAAGCATTGTTTTTGGGTTTTACCCCTAGGATACATTTGTGGCAGAGCTTCCTCTACCTGCTCCTATCCAGACAGAGATGTATTTTCTTGATAAACCACTTACTCAATACTCACCAAAATTTGTGAATGTTTTCTATTACTTACTATCATCCTTAAGGTTCTCAATATGGTTCTCTATTCATAATCTCCAAAAATAACTAGATCGTCCTATGATACCAACTGTAGCGGCCCTAGACTTTTAGACAAAACATTTCATTATTTTAAACATAATTCCTCATCAGAGTACAAGCCAAGGATTGTTAAGTCTAGTGTCATGGAAAACTATGTACATATATCACAAAAAATGTATAACAACCCATACATTACATACATTGTTAATACTTCAAAATTGAATCATACTTATTATAACATATAACAAAACCAGGACAGGACTGTATAGGTATATTGTCTTTAAAAACTGGGAAACATATTCAACTGGTTCATAAATCATCTTCGTTGTCTCCCAATTATTTCATCATATCTAGAGTCCCTTTTGGCATATCCTAATAAATAACCTTCTTCCTAACCTGGGAAAAGAAAACATACAAAAGAGTGAGATCAAATGCTCAGTAAGGGTAAACAAAAAAAATATCAATCACATCATATTCATAAGAACATAACATTATGGAAATATTAACCTGTAAAAGAGATCATAATTTCATAACATTGGATAAATCATAGTAGTGAAATGTAATCCCAATATTCATAATGTAAAATATGAAACTTTGTGGCATACACACATAATCATAGGTAATAATTTCTTAGTAGTCAAGACTCATTTCCAACACTATCTTAGCAGACAATGTCTATTTCTGAACCGAGTTCAATCCTCGTTTCAGTACTGTTTCACTAAACCGGATTAACCATCCATTCTAGCCATGTCTATCTCATGAGATATAAATCATTACCCAATGCATCGGAGGGAGATACAGGTCCAACCCATCTCATAATGATGCTTTTCTTTTGTGTGCCACAAAATCGTAAACCATACATCATAGCATAACCCATGTAATAAAAATGGGATTCTTAAACATCGTGACATCATAAAAAAAATCATATAAGACAAATGGATTTCATAAAAATAATTCCATCACAACATAATAAAATCAATGTAATAATAGGGATAGAAACAGAACCCTATATTATCTTATATGGAAAATAATTTTGATAAAACACTTGAAATCCATTATTGAGGAAAATATCCTTTCTACTTCAATTTTTTTTCCTTTCTTAACATATCATACAATTTTAAACAAAAATATTTTGATTAAAAATAAACTTGAAAACTTTTAAAAGAAGATTCTTGGAAATAATGTTTTAAAAATCCATTCATTATGTATAAGTTAAAAAAACATTCTTCTCGTACTTTTGTCAGAAAAGTCAAAAAGTACCTTGTACGAAAAATGACAGAAGATTCCTTAAATATCTTTTACTAATAACTCACCGAAGGGTAAAATTGGATTTAAAAAATTTTAGGTGGATGGAAATAATATTACATATTGAGGAAACATGGATGTGGATGATAAAATACACCCCAGTAAATACCATAGTATAAACAATCTCGGATAAAAATGAGATTGTGATATTTTCACTTACCTTAGGTACGATTTTCTTTTTAAGTGTATGAACCTCTTGTATAATGATTTAAATAATTTCATTGACTTATTCAAGAATAATAATTATTTTTATGATATAATATATGATCATATTCCTAGCTTCTTATTAGTAATATTTCACTGTTACTTGTTATTCGGGTGTTTATTGCTTTTTGTTGTTATGCAAGTTTTGTCGAATAAATTCTTATTTTTATTTTTAGGTTATAGAATCCTCATATCAAGAATGGTATTAGTGTAATATATATCATATTTATTCACTCAATTAATTTATGTAATCATTATTCAATGAAAATCATGTAGAACAAGTCACATTACATCGTGGAGACGGTATTCCGTACGTACGCACGAGCGATGATATCGTTCCCATGATCATGGAATTGTATTGGAGTTTATGTATAATATTTCATAATCAATATTACTTTACAATAATCATTTATAGTTATTATTTACAACATTATACCCAGCCAAGTAAGGTGGTGGTGGAAAATAGATTACACCACAGTGTGGGGACGGTATTCCGTACGTACGTACGCACGGTGATTTCATTTTCCATAGGATGGATAGATGGTGAAATAGAGTTGTTTCATAATTATAATAACATATCATTATATGATTGATACTGATTTTATTACTTCATAATGAAACAACTAACAAAGAAGACGTGGAAGAAGAAATAAAGTTGAAAATGTCGGTAACGTTACATTACCTCTTCTTTGAAGCGCCTCTTTGAGACCTCCTCATAGGGCACTAAAATTGGACTTTGAAGAATACCAAGACCTCTAGGGTGATTCTAGGGAAGTGTATAAGAGAATTTGGTAGGGGTTGGCAGAGATTTAAGGCTCAAAGTGGTATTAGGAATAGAGGTAGAAGGTTCCCTTTTATAAGGGATGAGAGGGGCACCTTTGAAAAAACTAAAAGTATTATTTTATTATAAAGTCGTATTCGGTTTTTAATAGCTCAAAATTTATTTATTTCAAATATAAGGTGGGTATGAGTCGAAATAATCTCATAAAATACAATTTAGACAAGTTTAGGTTTCTATTTTAACCTTATCATTTAGATTTAACTTTATGTTAAATAATATTACTTTTACCGTGTCTTCTTGTTTTCTTACACTATAAGGATAATAAACTTACTATAACAAGCCAAACGAACCCAAATTTATTTATTATTAATATATATATAACCTTATCTAAGTCATTTTTCCGAACCTTAGATTTTTAGGAATAAAATAATAATTAATAATAAAATATTTGTTTCAAAAACTATTTTATGTCAATTTTTAAACTATTTAGTAATTGATTTCTTTGAGACTTATAATAGAAAAATGAGTCCGAATAAAGTAAATTATATCAGTACTAATATGTTATATTAACCTAGAAAATTATTTTAATTCATAAAAAGTCTCAAATTACATTTATTTGGGTATTTATAACATCAATTATGTCAATATTTCATTAATAAGATAATTACGGCATAATCATTGTGTCATACAAAAATTAAATTATTCAATGTATAAAAATTATAAATAAAATACCATTATGTAAAAAATATTTTTATATTTCTAATGAATATTTATAATCGAATTTATCTTATGTATAATTCATTATTAACAATTCTTTATTTATTAAACATTGATTTTAACTATTTTAACCCTTCTTTAAATAAATTAATAATAAATGTCCTAATCTAATCCATGTGGGTCTAAATGGTCATATTTTATTCCTATGGTAGTTTTTGGTTAACTGACATTTATCCATTAGAATTAGGACTTGTTTTAGGGTCATAATAACAACATTTGTACCCTTAATTACCCTATTTACTTTTAATCGTGGTAAAAAAGTAAAAAGTTACTATTCACAAAAAAATTATTTTCATCTCATTGAACCACATTTTTGTCCTTGGTATTAATCGTGTCTCTCAGATTTTCAAAATTCCACTCACAAAAGCAGTAAAATTATGTTTTATGTAAATTTGCAAATTCTCCTAGAAGGTGGGTAAAAGACTCTGAAAAGTTCAATAAAATTTTTATATATCTAAAATTATTATAAAATGACTACAATGAATTGAATTGAACTTAAATAGGTATTATGTATCAATTTTTACCTAAAATAAATTAAAATAAAATAAATAATTATTTAAATAAAAAGTCGGTTTTTAAATAGTAACCTAGTGTTTTCACTATTCATCAAAAAATGAAAGTTTTTAGAAAAATACCAAAATTTCACCCTAGGCTAATTTCGATATTCTGAATCCAAAAATGATGTCCAGTTTGAAAAAAAAATTTAAAAATTTCAAAAAGTGGGTATTACTATTTATAACGGCTAGTTTTATTAATATTTTAATAGCATGTCGATGTTTAGTGAAACTTGGTATTGCTTACGACACAAGCTATCAAGTAAGGTCGCGAATGTGTGTAAAGAAAGCCAAGATAGTGTTGTGTGTAGTGAAAGATTCCTTTGATGATTTATATTAAAACAAAATATTTGTCATAAAATTATCGGGTGTCACATTCTACCCTCTTAAAATGAATTTCGCCCTCAAAATTTGTCACTTTGTAACAAACAGATGAGGATACCTCTCCCTCATCATATCCTCAAGCCCCCATGATGCTTCTTCTAATTGGTGGTTCCTCAATAAAACTTTCACCAAGTGAGCGGTCTTGTTCTGTATGACTTTTTCGCTACAATCCAGAATCTCTATCGGATGTTCTTTATAAGAAAGATCTTTCTCCACCGGTACAACTTTGGAGCTGAGTACATGTGAAAGATCAGGTATGTACTTTCTCAGGAAAGATACATGTAACACATCGTGAACTTGGGAGAGATTCGGTGGAATTTCCAATTGGTAAGCTACCTTCCCAAAACGATCCAGTATTTCAAAAGGACTGATATATATAGGGCTCTGCATTCCCTTCTTTTCAAATCTCATTACTCTCTTCCAAGGAGATATTCGTAAGAACACTTTATTACCCACTTCAAAATCTAGGTCATTTTTTCAGTTGTCGGACTAACTTTTTTGTCGACTCTGAGCGGCTCTAATGTGTTTTTGAATCGATCTGACCTTCTCTGCCATCTAATCAACAAGATCAGGTCCTAATAGATTTCTTTCCCCAACTTCATCCAAGCAAGTTGGAGTCCTGCATTTCATTCCATAGAGAGCTTCATAAAGAGCCATCTGAATACTGGAGTGAAATATATTATTATATGAAAATTCCACCAAAGGTAGGTGTTGATCCCAACAAACTTTGAAATCCATATAGCAAGCTCTCAAGATTTATTCTAGAGTTTGAATTTTCCCCTCATACTGACCATCTGTCTAAGGATGATAAAAGTGCGGAAACTCAACTATGTATCTAATGTATGCTGAAGACTTCGCCCAAACTTTGACGTAAACCTTGGATCCCGATCAGATACAATAGAATGTGGTCATCCATACAATCTTACCACTTCTTTTACATATATCCTGGAAAACTGATCCAGAGAGAAATCCTCTCTAATAGTGATGAAGTGTGAAGACTTTGTAAGACGATCAACTATGAGCCAGATAGCATTATTGCCTTTGGATGTTTTAGGAAGTCTAGTGACAAAGTCCATAGTGATGTTTTCTCATTTCCATTCTGGTATGGGTAATGGTTGTAACATCCCCTTAGACTTCTGTCTCTCGGCTTTAACTTGCTGAAAAACCAAGCATCGAGAGACATATTCAGCAACATCCCTTTTCATGCCATCCCACTAGAAGTACTCTTTCATGTCCCTATACATCTTCGTTCATCCGGGATGAATAGAGAATGATGAATTATGAGCCTCATCCAGAAACTCATTCTTTAATTCTGGGATGGGAGGAAAAAAACCCAATTCCTGAACTTTATTATCCCATCACAATCAAGGTTGAATTCAGGAACATTTCTCACCTTCTATTGTAACTCTACATCTTCTTTATGTGCCTCTTTAATCTTCCCATGTATAAATGGTGGAACATTCATTTGAGAAATATACGATTTTCCCATTCCATTATAATTCCATGATGCATCCTTTGTAAATCCATAAATATTGTATCTTTTGTGATCCTCATCATGGATAAACTGGCATGGTCTTGTCGACTTAATGCGTCTTCCACCTTGTTTGCTTTTCCAGGGTGGTAATGAATTGAGCAGTCATAATCCATAATCAGCACCAACCATCTTCTATGGCACATATTCATCTCCTTTTGTGTGAAAATATACTTTAAACTGTTATGATCAGTATAAATGTCACACCAATCTCCAAAAAGATAATTCCACCAAATCTTTAATGCAAATATTACAGCAGCTAACTCCAAATCATGAGTTGTGTAATTTTTGTCATGGATTTTTAACTGTCATAAGGCATAAGCTATCACCATATCATTTTTCATAAGAACACACCCCACCCCATTCTTGGATGCATCATTGTAGATCAAAATCCATTCTCCACTACAAGTAAGTGTGAGTACATGTGCATTGTATAACCTTCTTCTCAACTCCTTGAAATTCTCTTCAAATTATTCCATCCACACGAACTTCACTCCTTTTCGAGTCAACTTGGTGAGTGGATTATATAACCGTGGAAAGTCTATCGAAAAACGTCTATAATATCCATCCAAACCAAGAAAACTTCTGATCTCAGTTACTGTTGTTGGTCTTGACCATCTTTCGATAACATCTGTTTATGCTGGATCCACATATATCCCCTCTTTTGAGATTATGTGACCCAAAAATGCAACTTCTTGAATCCAAAATTCACACTTGGTAAATTTAGCATAAAGCTTCTCCTTTCTTAGGGTCATCAATATAATTCTCAAATGATCTTCATGTTCTTCCTTGATCTTTGAATATACAAGAATAGTGTCTATAAAGACTACCACAAACTGATCAAGATAGTCTCTAAAGACTCTATTCATCAGATACCTGAAGATATTTGGGGAATTAGTAAGACAAAATGGCATCACTATAAATTCATAGTGTCCATACCTTGTACGGAAAGTTGTCTTTGGTATATCCTCCCTTTTGACCCTTAATTGATGATACCCTGAATGAAGATCAATCGTGGAATAGTATTGAGCTCCGCGTATTTGGTCAAAGAATTCATCAATGTGTGGGAGAGGATATTTCGTCTTGATAGTGATCTTGTTAAGTTCTAGATAATCAATGCATAATATCATTGATCCACCTTTCTTATTAACAAAAAGAACAGGTGCTCCCCATGGTGACGCACTAGAGCGTATGAATACTTTATCAATATTCTCTTGGAGTTTCTTCTTAAATTCCTGCAACTAGATTGGGGCCATTCTATAAGGTGTCTTTGAAATAGGCAAAGCACCCGGTACGAGTTCTATTGAAAACTCTAATTCACGATTTGGTGGAAGACCCGATAATTCCTCTAGAAAGGCATCCTCAAACACCCGAACAATGGGCATATTCTAAATCGTGAGTTTCTCACCAACCATTTGAGATAAATAACCTTCATTTAGTGGAATCAAGACCCTTCAGATGGAATAAATTTCCACTGGAAGGTTATGTTCATCTTTGCATCGATAGATGATCCAAGATTGATTTGGAATATGAAATGTGACTTCCCTTGTTTGGAAATTGATATGAGCTCCAAATATAGAAATCCAATCCCTGCCATGAATCAAATCAAATTCCACTATAAGAAGGATCAGAAGATTTGCAGAAGCACATTCCCACAAACTTCGATCAGAGAAGAATTATAAACTTTTGATGTGACTTTTGTGCCATTAGGAGTTGTCACAGCTAACTCAACATCTAATTGTTGAGGTAATATGGTGATACACTTAGAAAAGTCTTCACAAATAAAAGAGTGGGTGGATCCAAAATCGAATAAAACATTTTCTACTTTAGAGTGGATGGTAAGTGTACCATTCACCACTTCGTTATCGTACTCCACGTCCCTGATAGAAATTGCATGTTACATTCCTTTGTCATTAGCCTTAAGAGTTTGTTGATGTCGATCATCATAAAAAACCCTTAGATTAGGGCATTGATTGGAATAATTCCCCATTTCCTTGCATTTGTAACATTGAAGTATAGGATGTGCACTCTGTGTTTCCTTTTCTTTGTTCCAATCACTAGAAATCTCTTTCCCATCATTGCGGCATTCAAATGCCTGGTGACCTTCCTTTCCACATTTGAAACATTTACGTTTCCCTTTAATACAATTCCATCTATGTTTCTTTACACACATTGAGCAAAAGGGAAAACTCTTCTTATTTTCAGTGTGTTCTTTAGATTTTCCTTTTAATTCCATTTTCCTCTTCTTATAAAACCCATATGACTGATGGGTTCCCCCAATCTCCATCTAAACCTTGAGAGAACATAGAACAATTTTCTCGTAGCTATTGAAGTCCCTTATGGCTAACTCCCTTTGAAGACTTGGTTTTATGACACTAATGAATGTATCGATCTTACTCGTGGGTTGGATAATAATACCAGAAGCGTACCTTGCAAGTCTTGTAAAATTTTCTTCATAGGTACCAACAGATTCATCATCCTTTTTCTTTAGTTCAAGAAACTTCTTCCCCATATTTGTTCGAAGAATACGAGGGGAGTAATTATTGAAAAATAAGTTCTTGAAATCATCCCATTCCCTGGATTCAATTTCATCCCTTTGCCTCATATTCTTAATATGATTCCACCATTGATCAGCATCACCTTCCAAACGATATACTGCTAAGATGACATTATCATGTTCAGAACATTGAAGAGCTGAAAATATCTTTTCAATGGTACTGATCCATTTTTCAGCCACTAATGGATCATAAGGCCCGATGAATGAAGGTGGGCGCTGCCTCATTAATGGTTCAACAGAATGTTTCTCCTTCCTTTTCTCATTTGGAAGTCCTACATGATTCATAGCTTGAGAAATTTTTGTGAGCATGGCTATAAGATTTTTCATTCCATCTCCCATAACATTTGGTTGCTCAAGGGGAAAATCATTGCATTACTCGTTTCATTCCTCATTAACACGGTTCCTTTGGGTTCTAGCCATTGACTAAAACAAAGAAGAATAGTGTGAGAAACACTAATTATAATAGGAAAAACACATAATCAAGAATAAAATTTCACACTTAAGGTCTTATCATAGGTTGTTCATGGTGATTTCTAAAACACTAATATTGTGTTCTATGCTTAGATATATCCTTAGAGTTCTTACTAAGGCTTTCACAACCTAATTTCCAAAGGTTGACTATACCTTTCCTTTGATACCAACTATAATGACCCATACTTTAAATAAATTGTGAATACTTAAAAATTGAAGCATAATTATTACAACATATAACAAAACCATGAAAGGACCATATAGGTATAGTGTCTTTATAAACTAGGAAACATAAACAACGGGTTCATAAATCATCTACATTGTCACCCATTTATTTCATCATATCCAGAGTCCCTTTTTGGAATATCTTACTTAATAACCTTCTTTCTGGCCTGGGGAAAGAAAACATACAAAAGGGTGATCTCAAATGCTCAGTAAGGGTAAACAAAAAAATATCAATCGCATCATATTCATAAGAAGATAACATTTTGGAAATCATAACCTGAAAAAGAGATCATAATTTCATAACATGGGATAAATCATAGTACTGAAATGTAATCCCAATAATAATAACTTAAAATAAGAATCTTTGTGGTATATAAACACAATAATAGATAATTATTTCTTAGTAGTCAAGACTCATTTCCAAGACTATCTTAGCGGACAATGTCAAATTATAAACCGAGTTCACTCCTCGTTTCAGTCCCGTTTCACTGAACTAGATTAACCTGACGTTCTAGCCATGTCTATCTCATGAGATTTAAATCATTTTCCAATGCATTGGAGGGAGATATAGGTCCCAACCATCTCATAATGATATCTTTCTTATGTGTGCCACAAAATCATAAACCATACATCATAGCATAACCCATGTAATAAAAATGGGATTCATAAACATCGTGACATCATAAAACAATACATATAAGATAAAGGAATTCATAAAAATAATTCCATAACAACACAATAAAATCAATGTAATAATAGGGACAGAAATAGTACACTATATTATCATATATGGAAAATAATTTTGATAAAACACTTGAACTCCATTCTTGAGGAAAATATCCTTTCTACTTCAAAAACATTTTCCTTTTTTAAAATTTCATTCAATTTTAAACTAAAAGAAGTTGATTAAAAATAAACATGAAAACCTGTAAGGGATGATTCTTAGAAATAATGTTTAAAAAATTATTTCATGCTGTATAAGTTAAAAAAACATTCTTCTTGTACTTTTGTCGAAAAAGACAAAAAATACCTCGAATGAAAAACGGAAAAATATTCCATTAATATCTTTTACTAAAAACTCAAGAAAGGGTAAAATTGGATTTAAACAATTGTAGGTGGATGGAAATAATATTAAATATTGAGTAAACATGGATTTGGATGATAAAATACACCATAGTAAATACCAAAGTATAAACAATCTCGGATAAAAATGACATTGTGATATTTTCCCTTACATTAGGTCTGATTTTCTTCGTAAGTGTCCAAACCTCTTGTATATTAATTTAAATAATGTCGTTGACTTATTCCAGAATCATACACATTTTTATGATATCATATATTTTAATATTCTTAGCTTCTTATTAGTAATATTTCATTGTTACTTGTTATTCGGGTGTTTATTGCTTTTTGTTCTTATGCATGTTTTGTCGAATAAATTCTTATTTTTCTTTTTAGGTTATAGAAAACTCATTTAAATAATGGTATTAGTGTAATATATATCATATTTATTCACTCAATTCATTTATGTAATCATTATTCAATGAAAATCATTTAGAACGAGTCGCATCACACCATGGAAACGGTATTCCGTACGTACGCACGAGCGATGATATTGTTCCCATGATAATGGAATTGTATTGGAGTGTATGTATACTATTTAAGAATCAATATCACTTTACAATAATCATATATAGTTATTATTTACACCATTATACCCATCCAAGTATGGTGGTGGTTGAAAATAGATTACACCACGACGTGAAGACGGTATTCCGTACGTACGTACGCGTGGTGATTTCGTTTCCCGTAGGATGGATAGACGGTGAAATAGGGTAGTTTCATACTTATAATAACATATCAGTATATGAGTGAAACTGATGTTTTTACTTCATAATGAAACAACTAAAGAATAATAAGTGAAAGAAGAAATAAATTTGAAAGAATCAGTAACGGACATTACCTCTTCTTTGAAGAGCCTCTTTATGTCCTCCACTTAGGGCACTAAAATTTGTCAATGAAGAACATCAGTACCTCTAGGATGTTTCTAGGGAAGTATATAATAGAATTTGGTATGGGTTGTCTGAGCATGATGGCTCAATGTGGTGTGAGGAATAGAGGGAAGAGGTGCCCTTTTATATAGGAGGATATGGGCACCTTTGGAAAAATAAAAAATATTATTTTATTATAAAGTCATATTCGGTTTTTAATTACTCTGAATTGATTTATTTAGACGATAATGTGGGGAGGGGTCTAAATCCTCTCATAAAATTGAATTTATACTTGTTTAGGTTTATTTTTTAACCTTATCATAATTATTTAACATTATGTTAAATAATTTGACTTTTACCGTGTCTTCTTGTTTTCTTACACTATAAGGTTAATAAACTTACTATAACAAGCCAAACGAACCCCAAGTTGTTTATTATTAATATATATAACCTTATATAAGTCATTTTGCCTAACCTTATATTTTTAGGAATAAAATAACAATTAATAATATAATATTAGTTTTAAAAAATATTTTCTGTGAATTTTGTCACTATTTGGTAATTGATTTTTGTGAAAATCAAAATAGAAATATTAGTCCAAACAAAGTAAATTAAATCAGTAATAATATGTAATATTAACCTATAAAGTTATTTTAATTCATAAAAAGTCTCAGATTACATTTATTTGTTTATTTATAAAATCAATTATGTCGATATTTCATTAATAATATAATTATTGCATCATCATTGTGCCATACATAAATTAAATTATTCAATGTCTAAAAATTACAAATAAAATACCATTATATAGAAAATCTTTTTATATTTCTAATGAATATTTATATTTTAATTTATCTTATGTATAACCCTTTATTTAAAATGATTTAATTTTTAAACTTTGATTTTAACTATTTTAACCCTTCTTTAAATAAATTAATAATAAATGTCCTAATCTAATCCAAGTGGTCCTAAATGGTCATATTTTATTCATAAGGTTTTTTTGGTCGAGTTAAACATATCCAATAGAATTAAGACATGTGTTAGGGTAATAATAATAACATTTTTACATTTAATTACCCTATTTACTTTTAACCGTGGTAAAAAAATAAAAAGGTACTATTCACCAAATATTATTTTCATCTCATTGAACCATATTTTAGTACTTGATATTAACCGTCTCTCTCATATTTTATAAATTACACTCACAGAAGCAGTAAAATTATGTTTTATGTAAATTTCAAAATTCTCATTGGAGGTGGGTAAAAGATGGTGAAACGTTCAATAAAATTTTTATATATCTAAAATTATTATTAAATGACTTCAATGAATTGAATTGAACATAAATTGGTATTATGTAACAATTTTGACCTAAAATAAATTTAAATAAAAGAAATAATTTTTTAAATAAAAAGTCGGATTTTAAATAGTAACCCAGTGTTTTTACTATTCATCAAAAATTGAAAGTTTTCAGAAAAATACCAAAATTTTTCCCAAGGATAATTTCGATATTCCGAATCCAAAAATGAAGTCCATTTTGAAAAATAAAAATCAAAAATTTGCAAAAAGTGGGTATTACTATTCATAATGGCTAGTTTAATAATATTTTAATAGGATATCGTTGTTTACTGAAACTCGATATTGCGTATGACGCAAGCTATCGAGGAAGGTCTCCATTACGTGTAAAGAAATCCAAGCTAGTGTTGTGTGTAGTGAAATATTCCTTTGATGATTTATATAATAACAAAATATTTTTCATAAAAGTCTCGGGTGTTACAACATGGGGCTAAAAAACTTCTTTATTTAATCTTCATAATGAGTTCTTAACTTCCTTTGAGCCCTTACATCTGTATAGTGTACCCTGGGGAACACATGGAAAAATGGGTGATCTAAAAATCCCAATAAGGGAAATAACAATAGAATAAACATTAAGCACATGATTTATGGGGCTTGACATAATGATATTGGAAGCATGAAACATATGGAATCATAACATATAAACATGGGATCATAAAAACATGGAATAAAATAATCTTGGGATCATATAAGAATTATATTATATAAGTACAGTTTCATATAGAGGTGTCTGAAACATTCAACATGACTTTAGTATGAGTCAAGGCTAACCGCCAATCTCGTTTCCCATAGTAGCACAAGCCAAGGCTAACCGCCCAGACCTTTTTCCCACAATATTCTCATGAGACATTAACATTACCCAATTCATTGAAGTGCTATTTTGGCACACCCATCTACGATTATTCATATATATGCTTTCCATATAAATAATCTCACATAATCGGTCATACATAAGCCTAAGAGTACCCAAGGAAAGAAATGGGCATACAATCACATCATAAAGCCTAATAAAGAGGGACGAATCATACAAGTGTCCTTGAAATAAATGAATTAAATCATATATAGACATTAATAATGTATAATGGAATAAACCATGATAAGAGATAACAAAATGAAGTGATAACATATATTAATAGTTTTTTGAAATCTTTGAGTCAAAACATTTTATTGTCATTAATAAAACATCAAATATCTCTTAAAACGAAAAGCATCATAATATTTTTTATACCAGAAGTAAAATATAAGTGTTTTCATAATAAAACAACTGATTTTATAAAGACATAGGTGACTTAAAACAAAGGATAGAGTACACTTGATAATAAGAAACAATTTGGGAAGTTCCCTAAAAACGGGTTCACATATCTAGAGGTAATGAGGAGAGAATGACATAAAATCATGCATATCCCCGAAAGATATTGATGAAAGAGTTTTGATAAATAAACTTGAAACATGTAATAAAATTTATATTATTCACAAGAAAAGATAAGATAACATCATTTTTGTAGAAAGGTAGATAAGACAACCAGAAGGAATAAAAAAGGATCGGGTAGAATATTTTCCGGATTATCGGCATGGTATCGGTAGTACTTGTGGGGGATTAGTGAAAGAGGAAAGAGAATTCTCATCACTTATACAGAAATAGGTCAGTATGGGGGAGGTGAGAAATAATTCCCCATAATTAATAATTACACACAACTTGTCCTAACATAGTGAACAATATAGAAGAAGTGTGAAATTTTGAGGATCCCTTACCTTAGGTTTGTTAGTGTTCTCCACATGATATTAATGACTTGAATAGTCAAATTAGGTTTATTAATCAATAGTTAAATAACCTTATCTAAAATTAAAATATTAATTATATCCATTTTCTGTTCATTTATAATAATTTTTAATTTATTACAAGGTTCAGTTTCATTGTTCGGGTCTGTTTGTTTCATTTGTATTAATGATCAGTTCAATTGTATTTATGGTAATATAAATTGTAAGATGAAGGTGGTTGTCCAGAATTGAAGTTATAAATTTATTTGATATCCAGTAGGTCACCTGGATACCAAATGCATTTGGTTAATTATAGTGAATGAGAACATTTACATTAAACATTAATGATAAACACTTGAATTAATTTTAATGATTTTCCCCATAATTTATTTGTTTTGTATTATAGTTTTATATCATTCGTGTATAAGGATTAAAGAACCATAAATAGAACATATAACATATATAATAATCTGGCTCAACCATAACATAATTTTATTCATGAAAACAATCAATATGATAAAAGAATTTGAAAACACATTATCCATGATGTCCGTAAATTGACACATCACGGATGATGTTATAATTCTTGATCGTGAGGGAAAGGAGGAGAAGTATGATGCATGAAATTTTCCATAAACATGACTATAATCCATAATATATGAGATTATAGATCTTTCATGCCTTTTGGATAAGGGAAGCAGATGATGGTATAAGAAAATAAAGAAAATGAAAACAAAACACTTCAAAATGAAAGAGGGTTCTTATCCTTTGATCTCCTCTCTTTGAGACTACTCTTAGGGGATTTGATTATTGTCTTTTGGAAAGAAAAAAATTCCTTTGACTTGGGGAAGGATCTTGGGATGGTATTTGAGAGGAATTTAGGCTAGGAGAAAGGCTTGAGAGGTGTGAGTAAAAGAGGTAAAGAGAGGGGATATTAATAGTGAGGGAGGAGAGGGTTTCCCCAATTGTTTATTCATTAGTTTATTAATTTCCCTCAACACAAGGAATATCGATGATTCCTAGACAAAAAATAGTAAATATAGCATGTGAATCTGAACCAATTTGGATTACATTAGTAGAACATAATGATGACTTCATAATTAATGTATTTTGCTTATTTTGTGAATTACCGTATTTCACTATTCATTAAAATTTCAAATACTTTAGAAAAATCCCAAAAACTCACCCTAACCATTTTTCGACGTGTAGAATCCAGAAATGAAATCCATTTTTCAAAAATAAGATTCCATATATATTTATTTTAATATTTAATTAAAATAATAATTTATTAGCAAAACCAGTTTTAAAACATTCATTAACTCAATCTAAAATATAGGTATATCGTACTTTCAACATGAATATTATTTTTATACCACCATAGGTGAGGTTAATATTCATTATGGTATTCCACTATTCATAATGGATGTTAATATTCATTACATTTGGTTAATATTCACAAAAAATAATTTTTTTTATTAGACTCTAAAAAACTTCTTGAACACAACCATGTATGCCAGATTTTTTAAATTCCAAACACAGAAGTGAAAATAATTTTTTTTAAAGGTCACTTATCACTAAAAACTTCATTATGTTGTCCTTTAATGAGATTTTATGACAGAAATGTATTAAAGGAATTTCCATTTAAAAGCATTGGGTCGTTACAGTTCTCAAAAAATCGTCCCTACCGAGATTTGATCGTTTGTTTCTATATCAATTTCCACAGAAGAATCATTATTTCCCCGCACCATGGTGATTTAACCATATTACCCATGATATAGACATCACATTCAAAACCTTAAAATCTCTAACAAGCTCTTAAAATTATCAATATATATAAATTCCTGAAAAATAAAATAAGAATCAATTGTTTTTAGGCTTATGACACACCTAATGGCTTAATTTTTACATCCCATAATTTTCCAATGTATCTTAAATAGACTTAGAAATCAACATGTTAATATTTACTAACATGAATTTGGTCTTATGTGAGTATCTAGATACCCATATATAGCCAAATGAACTATTATTTTAATATAATCATGTTCTATAACACTTAAAATTTATCTTCCACAGCAGTATAACATTTATATTTCATATTCCATATATGTTGAAACTTTTTGGATAATTCTTACTCATATTAACATATTATTTAATTTACAAAATTATATTCTAAAAATAACTTAATTGTTTTTTCATCCATAGGTGTTAAAATTCATTATTTTTTCATATGCAACCCTTATAGATTATGATAAATTATTATAAAGTCTATAATATATCTTCAATAAATCCAATGTAATATTCCATTTCCGTTAGGGATACTATGTTTTTCTTACATATCTATCATATAAGTTTATGGATCAAGCAGTGTGAATCACAATATATCTTATGTATTAACCACATGATATTACATATCCTTAAATAAATCGTAATTAATATAACATACAAAGAAAAAATTAAAAATCAGTCACATATACATATTACTTTTCCAATTTCCTGACAAATGAAAATATTGAATTTCCAAAACACATCTGTATCCTTGTGATATGATTTTCAAATTCTCTTATCCAATTTTTTTTTTGTGAAAAAATATCAAAAAAAATCAAAAAAAATTTAAACATACACAAATATTTTGTGGTCAATTTCAAATGTATTTAAGTCATGTCTAATCTCTACAAAACTCAAAATATCACCAAAACAAGATTCCTTCAAATTCAGTTTATTTAAAAATAATTCTCATTATTTAATTAATTATTTTAAGAAATTAAATGAACTAAAAAAATAAGTCAATGAACAAATAATCATCTACCATTAAATTCCATAAATAAATTTAAATATCAAGATTGTCCTGGTGACTTCCATACAGAAGAACCTTTATATATGTAAAGAACATAGATAAATCTCAAATATTTCTATAACTTTTATCATTTAATAATAAATAAATATCACAGGGAAATATCTATAATACAAGGAATTATTATTGTAAACACCTTTTCCGTATATTAATGGTTTTATAAAAACATTTCAAATTTTAAAATATCTTAGGATTATTTCAAAACTCTAAGCCACTCATCTTTAGTAGTAAACATATGGGGTTATACATCCTTTGGAATATTAATAATCACATATGATTGAGTACATTACTCTCCATGAAATCTTGTATTCTCAAAAAACAATTACATCATGGATTGTTAAAAAAATAAAACACAAAAGTAATAGAAAAAACAAATGTGCACATTAATTTCAATCCTTAGGGATTATAAAAACACAAATGACATGTTAAAAATCTTTTCAATCGGTTAAAATAATATTGTGATAATGGGAAAAATTTAAAAAAATATTCTCATTGAATATAAATGTATGTTATTTTAATAACATAAATATAAATTACCTTAAAACATAATCGGTTATAATAAAGAGGTGGTAGTTTATATTTCATGTTAGTGATAAAAATAATGTAATTTACAAAATATTACTTTTAAAATTATAGAAATAATTCAAAAAATATATGTATTTTCCAAATAATAAAAAACATAATAAAAAAGGAATCCTAATTTGATGAATTAAAAATACATAAATATATGTTGATTTAAAAATACTTATATAACAAAATGGAATAAAGAAAACATTCTATAAGAAATTTTAAAATATTTTAAAATAAAAGAGAAATACATGAACCTAAAATTATATATATATTTATATAAATAATGTTTTTCAAATATTTCACCCCACATTATTTTTATATTGGAAAAATTGTACATTTTATATAAAATAATAAAGTTTATTTGAATAAATGAAAAAAATTTAAATAAAAATAATGAATACAGTCACACGTAACTGTAAAATGTTTCATGATTAATTTTATTTCACTAATAATTCACTTACATTTGGGAATCATTAAATTAATCCTCAATATTTTTTTGTAAAAAATACATGTGAAAAGTATGTAAGCTCTAAACATTCGTGAAGTCTTAATGTTTGAGATATATATAAATGTATGTTAAAACATAATTAAATATCAATTTTATCATTACATTTTAAAATTATTATTTCATTATATGAGAGAAATTTTTGTTCTCAAAAAAATAATTTAACATTTCTGTATCATATAATGATTCATTTTTTTCACACCTTCAATTTTTAATTCACTATAAATATTGTGATGAACATCTCTAAGAACCCCAAAAGGGACAAATCAACAAAATATTTCACTTCAAATAAATAAAATCATATATCTTTTCTTAACAAAAAATGTAATGACCTATATTATATATTGAAACTAATTTTATATTAATATCATTGAATAGATCATCAAAAAATAATAGGTGTCATATTGAATATTTAACTCCATAATTCAAATATTTTTTAAGGAACCTGAAATATTAATGATCTGAATGTAAATTTTTTGATTGAATCGGTGTTTCAATTCATGATAAGTAGTTAAAAAATAAATGTATCTATATATATTTTTTAATCTTGGTTTACATATTCTAAAACATAGTTATGTAACTAATCAATGATATCATTATGTTAGTTTTAACTTATACATTGAAAAATGTTGAAAAATATTTAAAGAAAATAAATATAATAAAATTAATGTCTCGTTAAAAATCATCCAATAAAGTATAGCAATCATTATAAGATAACATATAAATCAATATTATTGTTTATGTTTTAAAAAAATTATTATTAATAAATTTATCAAATTATGATTCTTTATAAAAGATATAATAAAATATTTTATTTTTTAAAACCTTCTCAATATCAAAATTATATAAATACAAATTTTTTTTATTGTAAAATTAATGAATAGATCAAATAACCAAATTTAAAACAAAATTATTTCCAAATATTAAACATAAAAAATATAAATTCAAGTATGGAGGAAATTATTATAATGATAGGAATAAGGATATAATAGATATATGAAGGTATTGAGAGATAGATAGAGAATTCCTTTAATCATTGCCAAGAGTCTCTAACATAAGGGGAAAGATAAAAGATAAAATATCTTAAAATCAATATGAAGAGAATTAGACAAATTGAGGGAGATATAGAGAAAATATATCAAAGAGTAAAGCATTAGAGTGGGGGGATTATAGTGTTATGGTTGAGAAATGAAGAGATCAAGGTAAGGTTGGTGTTTAAATTATAATATTTTAAAACTAATATAAGAATAACCGATATGAAAATTTTATTTTAGTTATTTCTATAATTTATTAAATTGAAAATTTATAATATAAATATATGTAGGTATATTTATATCTTTTATTATAAAAATTAAAAAAATTAAATAGTCCCAAAGTTATATTTTCATCAATGGATATTCAATAATAGATGTGAAAATAATCAATGATTTAGTTTTTCATAAATATAACTAAATAAATTATATTTAAATGAAATTATAATGTAATTATTAAATAAATAACATGAAAAAAGTAGTGTTAAAAACAATTTTTTACTAGTGGAAAAAATTAATTTCCAAGGATTCGTTGAATCATGTTGAGTTAATTTTAATTCATAGGGAATGTTAAGAATGTGTTTTTATGTCTACTATTCATCATATCATATGTAAATGTGAATTATATATGAATTACATTATTATCACTTTTTTATTTGAGAATTTAATGAGTTCTTTATAACATAATAAATGGGTAATTATATGAAGGGCCAAAATAAGAATCATATATCAAAAAAAATCAAATGTTTCAAAGATCAAAGAGTGTGATATCTAATAATAATAATATTTTTTTTATAAACACATTACCAAATAAAAATTATAATAAATTTAATTAAACATTTGGGATTATAAAATTTAAATATATATAATGATTTTATATTAGGAAAGTTATAATGGTGTAATATTTTGTCATTAATTAAATTTTAGCATTTGGTTTTATTAATAAATTTTTTAATGATGTATATTTAATTTGATAAAAAATTTCAATAATTTTACCTATAATTATTTCATCCCCAATGTATTTATATGTTATTTTTAAATAATGATCTATAAAATAAATAAAATCAAATGTTGAAAACTTTAAATAAATATTATTTAGTGGAAGGTGTCATAATTATCCATGAGTGATTCTATGGGGTTATGTTTCCAAATTATATTATTGTGTATTCAATTACAAATGTAAATCCTTTTTGGATGATATAGTATGAAATATAGAAATTAATCGGAAATATTGATTTTATATCTTTACTTTCTATACATGTGAAGTATTATATGGTAATGAAATATAAACTTTATAATATACATTTTGTTAGATTTTACACAACATTATTTTATATAGAAGATTATGAATGATATTGTTTTTTGATATTATTTTTTCATTGAATAAAATAAAATTTTTAACTATGAATTTAAATTTCATAATATTGGAAGTAATTTTAATGAATTATGTTTTATGAAAATGAATTATATTTTCATGTATAAATTTTAAATTCAATTTTTAAAATGAAAAAAATTTAACTTGGAATGTTAATAAAATGGGGATTTAGTTGTTTTGATTTCTCATTTTCACTCACTATTTAATTATTTTCTAAGAACAAATTTTTTTAATTTACTATTAATAGTACATCTAGTTTACGTGGATATATTATATGATACCCATTTTTTAATTTCTTGGTATGAAATTTTTTATTTATTAATAATTTAGCCACTTTTTTTTATTTCATTATTTCAAGTCATTTTTTAATTTTGGGTGAGTTTTAGTTTTTTTCCTACCATTATTAATTCCATGAACGAGGGAGTTCATTATATGAATAAACATAGGTAGGGGATTAATTTTTAAGTAGGGTTATTGTACACTTATAAGTATTAGTCACTCTATGTTGAGGCTCAAGAAGTGGAGGTGTTAACTTGGGAAATATGTCAAAAAAGATTAAGGGATGGTGCCATCGCACTGTGACTTAGGATGTGGGGTCATTGTTTAGGAACACAATATTATTCCATGATGAGTAAATGTCACACCAATACCTAGACCACCCACATTTTGAAAAAGATAATTTAATCGTTTTACATTATGTGATTTTAACCCATCTACCAACATTTTTCCTCTCATTCATGCAACCTTGCTCCTCCATTGACATATATTTTTCATCCTCTTTTTATATATATTCTTCTTGTACTGGGTTATAAATTTTCAAGCTATGGATTTATTTATTTTGTAGTTTTCCTTCATTAATCTTCTATTTTTATGTTCATCAACTTTCATTAAGTCCCATATATCATGTTGGCCATAGTGGATTACGTAATTTATAGGGATGGGTTTCCAATGTAAATTATTTTGGTTTAATAGATTTTAAGAACCCCTCTTGTTTTATTCTTGTGGTATTTTATGAATATAATGAGTTTCATCAAATTTATGTTATCTACCCTAGAAAAATGTATATTTCCTTTTTCATACAATCAATGTATGAATTTAAATAAGTTTTATTTGTTAATATTTTTAAAATTTATGAGTGAAGACTAATTTATGATTATTATATGATGTTCATTATTTTGTATTAGTAATTATTTTTTTTGGTTTTAAATTGGTGTTTCAATTAATTCCATTTTTAGGGAACATGTATTATTTTTTAAAATGGTTTATAGTGGTTTTTGAATTTATATAGTTGATTTTTAATTTAATTGAATTATGAATAAAATTTCCTTGATTTATAATAATTTAAATTAGTCAATGGAATAATAATTTGGTGATTATTGATTTTGATGTTACTTTGAGTCCTGGATTGATAATGTTGCATGTTGGAAACATTGGCTATGTGATTGTGTAACCTAGATGGCCTATAATATAGTTAAGTTGGGTTATAAGGTGTGGTTCATTTATATAAAGACATTATGAGATATAATGATTTGGATTATTATAAATGTTCACATAGGACACTTAGTGTTCCATAAGAGAGTCCTAGTTACTAACACCGTGTTATGGTATATCCCATTTTTCTGGTATTTTTCATCGTGGATATAATATATTTCTTATTATTGTACTTATTTATTGGACATAATGATTATTATTATTCCATGTTTCCCCATGTTACATGATTCACAGGACCTATTAAAATTTATTATTGGAACATGGCTTGAATTAATGATACCAATGTATTTTTATGGTGACTTACACTTCATTTTTATGAAACAAAAAGTGTACTTCTGTAATGAATTTTCAAAATAAAACTCTATGTTTTCATTCAAAATGATATTAAATATAGTCCTTATGTTAACCTTCTGGGTTTTTTTTTCTCACCCCTTTATTATGATATTAGGTAAATACAGAGTTGGTTTGTTTGATTCTGGTAATGGGTAAAAAGATATGTATTATGAAGGTTTTTATTTATCTATTAAATATACTTATTAATATGATATTGGTGGTGAGAATGTGTTATTTTTATTTGACTATAGTGAGGCTTTCTTAATCCAATGGTGATTGTGGTTTATTTTTCTATCAATTTTTATAGGTCTCTTTATATATTTAAATATTTCATTATTTACTCACGTTATTTTCAGTTTAAAAATTCATGATGAATATTTTTAAATTTTTTTCTAAATTATAACCATTTTGGTTATTTCCAATTTTTTATTCAATTTATTTATTTTCAGGGATATTTGAGTTATATGTACATCATTTTATATTTTTGATTGGATTCCATGGTGATATTGTTTTTATTCTTAGATTTAAATCATTTCCATATGATATTTTTGGAACCATATAGTTTTTCAACAACCCATGGACATGGGGAACATGTTTCATCCTTGTGGTGAGCTAGTTGGGGTGATGTTTATAGTCATTCAATGTCAGTTTGTTACAAAATGTTATTTAATTTCACTTATTGTTGGGAGATAATTGTAATATATAAATAAAACCATTAGAACATGATAAGTTTGTACAAGAATGTTCATGAATAGATTTTTATTATGATAAATATCAAGATACAATGTGTATTTATGAATTGTGATAGGATTTGATGTCATTATAAAGTATTTTGATATATATTGATTTAATTTTTAATAGTTATGATTTATTAGATATAGTTGAATATATTTTCAACACTGAATTTTATATTGAAATAATTTTTTGTTTTATATTTTAGAGATTATATTGCTTAAAAAATATTATTTGATTCATTCAAATGTAGTGTTATAGAATATATCACTGGAAACCACTCTCATGGATCATATTCTTGAAAAATAAATCACTAGTACCATTTAATATATGGGTCGTGGAAAAGAGAAATGACCAAATAAACTGAGGAAACCCAAAAATTTCATACATAAAAATTATATCATATTATATTAATATTCATGACATATCATTATTATCCATTTAAAAACCATAAATTTTCTATGTCTTTAGAAACTATGATTTATGAACACCTGCTACATAAATTTCAAAAGCACCCCACTTAGTTCTTCCCAACTATAACCCTTCGTAGATATATTATTCTTGAATCCATTCATAATATCACTAGTAATTGTAAACATAATAAATAATGACATTAGATTCATATTATTGATAAACCAAAAAGATATCAATGTTCATTTTATTTTAACAAGAGAATAATTACAACCTCTTTTGGTCTTTGTATAACTTTTCTTTTACCATCTCTTGGGATTGGGATAACATACCATATAACATTTTTTAAACTAAAAAATCTAAATCATTACCGAATTCATTGGAGGGATATAATTTCAATAAAAATAATATAATCATAGTCCATTTTTATGCATGCCATAATATCTTCAACACATTTATCATTTCATCACAAATTAACATTTGGGAAAGAAAAAGGTATCATGATTGTATAATATTAATCACTATAAAAACATATAATAAAAATTATGGATGATTTCATAGAATCATATCCCAACTGAAACATAATTTTCATTAATGGATGTTAACATAGATGAAAATTTACTTTAAAATAATTATATGAACATTTCATAATGAAAATTCCACTATCTTTATGAAAAAACCATTTAAAAAAATTTATTAATTAGAAAATATAATAGAAATGATTTTAATTAAAAATAATGATTAATATTCATGATTTAATTGTTAAATAATTGATTTTTCTTGATGGCGGGAGATTTTTCTCATTCCATAATCATTAAAATAATGATTTTGTACTATCCATTGGAAAACGTACATTGTTCGAGAAATAAATTGTACATTACTTGTAAATAAATCTATAGAAATTTTGAAATTTGATAAAAATTCAAATAAATAATAATAATAATAATAATTTAATTAAATTCATTAAAATATGTTAAATAAAATATTGACAATGATAAAAAAGATTCCCACCAAAATAGTAAAACAATGTTAGTTTAAAAAAAATACATTTCAATATCATTAGTTCTTAAAGAGCATAAAATTAAATGAAAATTTATAATAATAATAAATTAGTGTATCATAATAAATTAAATAATATGATGGAGAGAAATTTAATATAATTTCTTTATCATCTATTTGAACATAAATAATCCCGATAAAAATGAGTTTGTAATGTAAAACACATACCTCAATTTTGGGTCTCTTCATAAGAAATATAATATCATGTATAATAAACATTAATTTAATATATATATATATATATATAATCAAGAACCATATTTATACCCAAAACACCAATTATGATTCACTTATAACATTTCCACACCATTTTTTAAATAATTATTTTTTAAAAATGTTGTTTTTAGGTGTTAACTGTTTTATTGTTCGATTCATGTTTTAGTTCAGAAGTTCTGTTCATTATAATTTTATCATTTTTAGTAATATATATAATATTAATCATGATATGAAAATTATATATTTACATTATATAAATATTCATAGTCATCCATAAAGTGTATAGATAGAAATATAAATTATATTTTTTTAGAGATGGTATTTTTTTATATACACATGAATGTTGTTTTCATTTTCAAATGAAATAAAGGAAAATCGATGAATAATACTGTTTCATTTTAGTACAATTATTTAGTCATAAATATAATTTATATTTATTAAATCGATCGTTACAAACAACCAAGACAAATGATGTTCTAAATTCAATCATGTCGCTTTGTAGAGATGGTAGTCTACTCATACACACGAGCAATACATTCAATTCTCATTTGACGAAAAATGGTGGAAAATAGTTTCTCCATAATCATAATAAAAACACATTATATTTATGATATTGGATTCATTATTTTCTTATTAATGAAAAAATTTATATAATATGGATGTATAAATAAAATTGATAGTGCCCAGTCATGGGTCATACCACATCATAGATAAAATTCATTTGTATTACACCTTATGACTTGAAAGTATGGTATTATGATTAAAAAATATTCTATTAAATGGAAGGGGATTTTTTGACTTTATTAGTGTTGGGAGTTTTAGAGCTATAATTCATAAAAAATTTCAATATTTGAGAAAAAGATGTTCATTTTAAAAGTGAGGATAGAAACACACATAAACTCACCCAAGATATTAAACTAATATGAATTAATTTTCAATTTCAAGTTGAAATAAATTGATATATTTTTACTATATAATGATCATTTATCTAACTAATATAATAAAATAAAATTTAAATCTATTTATGTGTTGTTTTACCCCTTATCTTTTAATTTTAATCGGCATTTACACTATTGATGATTAATTTAATATGAACTTTAGTTAGTCTTAGTTGTCATGAATGTTAATATAAATTGAAAAGTGACCCATAAGTATAAAATTTTATATATGAACAATAATATTCCATTTAATTATGAAAAATATTTTATTATTAGGATTTTAGAAAATATAAATAAATATTATTTAATATAAGATAACATTAAATTCATTTTCGAGATTGTTCAATCTGTTATGCAAAAAAAGAAAAATATATAGAAATAGAATTAAAATTAATTTTTTTAATACATTAATAATAAGTTATATTTTTCCAAAAAAAACATTAGAAAAAAATATTTCATCCAAATTGTATTAATTTTAATATTTTTAATATTATTTATTTGATTTTTCTATTAATTGACAAATTAGTTTTCAATCATTTCGTGATAACTTAATATCATCATTCCATCCATAAGAATTAAAAATAAATTAAAATAATAGTAATATTAATTAAATCTAAAAAATATTTTATAATTTAATATCAAATATTTTTATCCCTTTGAAACTATATTCGGGTTATTATAATAGATTGGCATTTTAGAGAAATTTTTTACATAAAATAAATTTAATGAAATATCTATAAAAAATGGAACTAATTTATCATATATTTGAATATTGGATGATAATTGTTTAATAATTCTCATAAAGATGAAATAATTTGTGTATGGTATTGATTTTTAAAACAATATCACTTTATTATTAACTTTAATTACCGATTTACCCTTCTGAGGTGACAAATATTTACCACAATTATTATTCATAATTAAAGAATTTACTTTTTATCGATTTACCAAATTTTTACATGGTGATTATAAATATGTAATATAATTTTCAAGATTATGTTTTTATAATTGGGAGAATGAAATTCTAAAATAAGTATGAAAACACTGTAAAAATAGTTTCTAAAAAAAGAATTTTTAATCTTAAATCTGAATTTAGGATTTTCTCATGCCAAAAGAAACCATTATACGAATGTTAATATTTTTAAATTAATGTATAATGAATAAATTAAATTAATATAATTCATCAGTATTGATAAATTTTATTTATTAATATTAAAACAGAAATCATAATTTTTTTTTAGGAAAAACATATTTTTTACTTTCAAATGATTTCTTTTTCTACCAATGACCAACAAATTAATTAAATTCATTTATAAACAATATATTTTTATAATCTAGTTAGTTATATTTATATATTTCAGTCCAACTTCTAGGATATAACTGAAAAAAATATAATAATAATTCAATTGCATGACACAATTTGTTTATGATCATTATCATCTGTAAATAATGTAACAAAATAATTCCGGTTTATTTCAAAATAAATAATGATAACATATTGGGATATTGTATTAGAACCTATAAATAGTTTATTTATCATTTAAAATATTTTCACTCTTACATTAACAATTTTTCATATCACTATTTGAATGCATATTTGGGTTCTCATGTAGCTTATTTAAATTTATGAGTCACCTAATAAACAATAAACGTGTGGGTAGTAATGTTCAGTACTTATTTATCTATATGATAATGAAATTTATACTTATTTTTATTCATATAAATATTATACACTATATGTAAGTTCTATATGTGTAAAACTTGTGATAGATCATGTATGCACATCATGGGAGGGATTTATCCCCATTCCCCTATCATCTCTCTCTCTCTCACTCCCTCAGCCTCACCCTCCCATAGGGTTTCTAAAAAACTTCTTCTATGATGAGGTTATATTCTTCAAGAATCCTAATCCCCATTTTATTGGTTATTCTCTTAGGTTCTCTCTTAGTGACACCCTCTCCTAGGGTTGACATTATTCTAATTTTATGGTGACGTGATCAACTCTTGGTCGTACACTCCCTCTTTCATCAGGTATCCTCATAGGTTTTCTCTCAGCATCACCATATCTAAGGGTTGTTGGCACACATATTCAATGGTAAGTTTATCTTCTCGATGAATCCCTCTTACTCATTACCCAATTCTCCCCTTAGGGTCTCCCAATGCCACTATTTTTTTATATGGGCTTCTTAATCCTTCTTTTGTTCCATAAACCATGTACCACCACTTCTCTGATTACTATATCCACTTTGACAGACCCCATTTTTAGCCCAGCTCGGTGTTCTTCAGGGTGGTTTTGGTTGTGCTACTGGTTCATGTTCGTGGCTCGATAATGATAACCTTATCTAGTTGAACAACTTATCTTTCTTCCATATATATTGTATTATGACCCATTTATGTCTAGTGAAATCAATTTCTACTGGGTTTTGGGATGTCTGGGTTGACCATTCACTACTATTCCATGTTTCATGGAATCTATTATTTCTGTATCCACCCTTTGGTTTTTTTTCTTATTTATGTTGTTAACCATTTTATTCTAGTTTCCATCCAATATAACTGAGTTTTGTTTTTTTATTTTTTAATTTTTTATCCATAATGATGAGTAAATTTATTGGTGATGGTTTTTTAGATCATTATAAATGGGGATTATTGTTTATAAAGACTATGTTTGTGATGGATGGATTCATTTTTTGGTTTGGTTTTGTCTTCTTGTAATGTACAACTTATTTTCTTGACAAATAACTTCTCAAATCTGCCTTAAATTCAAGTCAAATTATACTATCTGAGCAAATCTATTAGAATTTTTCAAATTTAGGTTTTAGAAGGTGTTTTTTGAGAGGCAAACAAAATTCATGCTGCCACTCTACTATGGGATTCTTCTCACTTGTCTCTCTATGTGTAATTACTAACAATGATAGACAACCATGTGTCTCTAGTTTGGTAGTGATTTCTCACTTAATGATGGTTTGTTTCTTTTTTTCTATTGGATTTTAGAGATTAGTCTAATTCTTAATGATGTTGTGAAATTATCATGGTTGTGACTTTTTGATGACTTGCTTCAAGGTCTCCTTGGATCATTATCAGTCCTTTTTGTACATTCATTGATGAGGGTTATAACGTTCTTTAGTGATTAGTTTTTGTGTTTATTTTGTTGTGATGATGGTGTTTTAACAATTTTGATGATAGATTGTGGTGGTTGTTTCTTGATGATGATCTAGTTTTTGAATATTTTTATTTCATCCGGGTATGCGATAGAACGTGGGATAAATCCCAAGGAATTAATGATAGTTAATGATCAAATTATATAGTTTGAATATTGAAATTTTTATTTTATTTTTTGGGTGGGTATGTATAATGGTGCATGGTTATGTAAATTACCCACTTAGATGAAAATAGGATTATAAGAAAATGTATTGTTGTATTTAATTCATAAGGGGAGATACATGGAACATATAATTAACATGTTAGAGGTTCAGTACAAGTTCCATGTGATATTCTATAGTACCAACTCTATAAAGGATATTTAAGGGACTAATATACATTGTTCTAAGATTTTTCTTCTTTTGGAATCTTATATCCTTATTCCATGGATAAATCCATATTAATAAATTCTCACCAACATCAAATTCATGATCATTATAGTGACTTTAATCATAAAATATCTATTGAATTTGAGCTGTTATGATGATCCACTGAATTTATCTATACTTCTATTCAATTTGAATAGCTTAATCATGTAAAAATAGATTTTATTCCAATGTTATCAAAAAAGGATTAGTTTTTTCAATAATTTCCATAGATAACTTGATAAGGATCCATCTGAATTCTCTAGAGAAAGTAGTTGATAATGGAAATATTACCAGAGGAAGGTGTTTAAACTATCCACATTTGAAATCTAGAGAGAATGAACTGAATATATCCTTCAGGGTTTGATGGTTCTCATAAACCATCCATCTATTTGAGGGTGATTGGTAGTACTGAAAAAAACTCTATATCTAGATCTTTTTAATGACTTCTCTATAATTATCAGTGAAACCATATATCCGGATCAGTTATAATAGCTTATCGTACTGCATATATCCTTAAATATTCCTTAACATATATCATAGAATACTGATAATAATAAAAATATACGATGTTAGAAATGAAATATAAATATTTAATATGGTGATTAATTAGTAACCAAATATCATTATGACCATTAGATGTTTTTGGGTCTAAAAAAATCAATGGTCATGTTTTTCATGTTCTATAATGGTATGGGTAATGGTTGTAACCTACCCTTATACTTCTATCTATTATTTGTAACATACTAACATTCCATGAATTGACATACACATTCTTTGATATCACTCTTAATATTATTCCATTTTAAAATATAATTCATATAAAATCAAATCCTTAAACAACTATTATGAATTGATATCGATGTGAAAAGTGCTTCATCCAAAATATTATTACATTAGTTGTGGTATTGATGGTATATATTCATGGTTCCACAACCTTATCATTCCATTACAATAAATATTTAACTCATGGACATTTTCCCATTATTTTGATGCTCTATATAATCCTTATACATGCCATTAATATTTATATGGATTGATGGTTGAAAAATAATTTGAAAGAAATATTATTTCTGCACATCCATTAATATTTATTTATCCATCCAATATAAATCCTGAAATATTGGATATTTTTTAATCCTCACCATATATAATTTCTCTTGATTCTTTCAACACAGATCATTAAGAACAAAAAATTCCATCAGTGTGTGGTAATTTATTGAGAAGTCCTAACATTTAATCATGTCTAATAATATTTTATAAATCTAATTAAACTATTTATTAGTGAATATATAGATAATTTTTTTTGATCAATATATATATCTCACTATTGTCTGTAATAATAATTCTTCTATATATTTAATTTAAAAAATACCATAGCTAAATCCAAATCACGAGTCAAATAATTTTTTTCATGAACCTCTAATAAACATGAAGATTATTCTATTAATATATCATTATAAATGATTATTAACCCTAATAAATTATTAAAATCATCACTATGGATCACAAACCCTACTTTACAGTAGTGTACTGTGAGCATAAGGTCATTAGACAACCTTATCTATTGTTGCTTGATATTTTCTCCAAATTAATTTGTCTAAAAAAGATTGACTCCATTTCATGTTAACATATTGAGTGGATTTGATAGTAATGAGAAATTATTAAAAATGAAATGATAATAAATATTTAAACAAAGAAATCTATGAATATTAGTAACCATGTTTTTCCTGGTCCAATGTCAAATAAAATATTTCATTATTGTATCAACCAATAGACCCTCACATGAGATTATATGACCCATAAAGGAAACATTATTTATCAAATATTAACACTTCAAAAATTTTACATACAACCACTCCTTCCGTAGTGTATTTAATACAATTATAAATTAATCTTTATGCACTTCCTTTCTCCAGGTGTATATAAGAATATTGTATAGAAATAGTTCTAGAGAGTGATTAAGGTGATCTCTAAAGAGACAATTTTTTAAATCATTGAATATAATGGTGGTATAGTAAGAACAAATAAAATCAATATAAATTTATAGTTTTCATATCTTGTTAAAATCCTATATTTGGTATGTCTTCACTTTTGAAATTTAGATAATACAATCTATATTGAAGATGAATCATGGAAAAAATTGGGCACCTCTTAATTTATCTATTAAATAATAAATTTTGGGATGAGGATACTTATTATTGATTATTATCTTGTTATATTTCTAATAACATATTTTGAATAATATTGATCCATATTTCTTTTTAAAAAAGAAACTGTTCACATAATAGTGATGCACATGCTCGAGTGATCCCTTATAAAGATTACTCTCGAGTTACTTCTAGAATTCATGTAACTGAATCATGGATAGTCTATATAGAGTCTTTAAAAAATATTTATAACTAGGAATGAGTTATTTTGAAAACTCAATGTCATGATTTATATGATGACTAAGAAACTCTTCATGAAATATATCATCAAACTCCCATAAAATTTTTGTATCTTCAATGTCAAGGTTCTCTATAACCATTTTTGATTAATACCCTCATTTAATTAGAATCATTACCCATTCAATTGATATAATTTCCATTTGAAGTTTATATTTATCATCCAAATGATATATGATCCGAATTCAGTTTAGAATATCTAATATTAGTTTTAATTCCAAAAAAATGATATGATATTTAAATGAATAAATTAAATAGATAACCAAAAATACATTAAATATACAAATAGATTTAACAACTAGATTCTCATGAATCATAACCAAATATACTATTGGATCATATGAGTATAAAATTTCTATAAGATGGGGGACAATTGTCGATAAAAAAATTTAAAACAAAATAAAAAATTCCCTTATGTAAATAAGACCGATGAAAAATATTCTTTGAATATGAGTTTTTTAAATTTAGAACCATTAATAATCCAACTACCCAATATTTTTTATCAATGACACATTTAGTGAATAAAATTAATTTTATAAAGATTAGTATAATATTAATTTCTAAATAACATTCATAGAGAAAAGTAAAAGTGTGTAATAAAATATGAAATCTTGTAATATTAAGAATGACTTACACACTATATAAAATAATTTTTTATTTGAACATAAAAGTTTAAGAAGTCAAAAATTGAAACATAATGTATCTATAATATTAGTATGTATAGTAATGGTATTTATTTTCCTACTAGGAAAGATATCGATAAAATGATTAGTATTGAAATTTAGTAGAATCCCCAAGAATACCTTGATACGATTTTAAACGCCCATATCCCAGGAACCAAAAGACCATGTTACGATGGATTAGATTTAAACATATCCAGATCCCTAGAATCCATTGATTTGTACCATGATCAGACTCATTAATAGAAAATAAAATGTGTTTTAATGAATTTAAAATAATTGTAAGTATTACTTATGACATGGAATCTATTAAATATGACAATGGTTCAGATCTATATAATCATGAAGATAGATATCAAGAATAATTGAGTTGCAAATTGCATAAACTCTAAGATCTTTAAATAACCAACTATTTAATGGTAATATTCACATTTTCATATCTGTATGATTATTTTCAATGACCCCAGATTTATAAAATTTGACATATCAAAATTATCTAGATCATCATATTAACATATAAGAATCTCATTGACTAAATCCATTTTCATTATCTCTATTAAAATTTTATTAATGTATTTTGTTTTATAGAAACAAATATATATACTCTAATTTTAACTGTTTTACGGTTTTGTGGACTATATTAATGATTGTAAATTTTTATAATTATAAAATGGTAAATCCAATGTATCTATACCAATGTCAGTATAATGGTCATGAATTTTATCAATCTGATAGACATGGTATTAGTATAACAACTGGTAAGTTCTATTGTTCTTCTAATCTATTGTGTAGACCTTTATTCGGATGTATTGTATTGAATAATATAATATCATATTTTTTTATAACTATTTCTATGTTTGGAATAAAATAATTTTTTATAAAAAACATAATAAAACACTCTGGATGTATAATGTTAGTAAACATCTATTTAAAAATGTGTTTTTTTATTTCTAAAACCAATGAAATGAAAAGTGAAAATTATAACTTTTAAATCAACAATCTCTATCTCATGGGAAATCACAAAACAAAATACATAAAATGAAATAAAATTACATTAAAAATTATAAATTACATTGTAATTTAATATCATTAATGATATACTTCATATCTTATCTATCCTCCAGTTTATTAATAATTTATGTTCCAATTTAAAGTATTAATAATATAAATATAACATATTTCTAAAAATTATTGTTTTTAAATATTTTCCCATTTATGATAGTAACACCCCATAAATAAATACATATAAAATATCAAAAATACTTATCCTCTTTTATAAAAAAGTCTCCCTTAAAAATATATCATTAAAATTTTTCCCTATTTGTGACTTTTGAAATTAATATGGAAAATATATAATGAACCGAAATATTAGAAAATCAATAACATATAAAATAATATAATGTGAATAAAAATTTCCACTACAAAATAACATAAATAATATACACCACAAAAATATCGTAAGTTACTTATACCAAAATTGGTCTAATAAATATTTATCCATATTCAAGAGTATATGAAAATGTTTCAAAAATTACATCAAGAGTTCAAATTAAAATGTTCAATATTTCATTAACAATTTTTTCATGATCTTATTCATCTTCATTACATCGTCATGACCTTTCTGAGAATATGTGACTGATGGATTTCCATTTAAGATATTTTCCTCAACAAATGATTTATCCCAAACCACTTCATTCAATCTTTGAAATTCCACACTGATCTTTTTATTTTCAAATCTCAAAAAGAAAAAGTCATCATAATTGGAAAAAAGCCTTCTATTTCATACATCCAGGTTGTGAAATTTTTCATTGAAAAAAAATTTACCTATCCTGATCATTAGTTATGACTTTAAACCTTTAAATAGACATAACTATTTTATATAATTCTATTGAAAACATATCAATGGAGTCAACCATTTTAATTTTATATATATTAATATATATAAAATGATCATCTTGATACTAGATATCACTATTAACTTGAATTGATTACTATATCATCTGATTGTATGATCAATTTTTTGAATTGGTTTATTATTTGAATGATTTTACATCTACATTAATCTGAACTACTTATATTGTCAAAAAAATGGTGAATTTGATAATACATTTAGGATGTTATGAATATGTATACATTTAAATTCTCTAATTTAAATATATAGTATTGAAGAACTTATAAGTCAAAAAATATATGTAATTAAATTCTAATGGGATATTTTTACTTTAGAGTATGATGATTCTGCTAAAACCTAAGGTGCATTTAATTGAATTGGTCTATGAACTAGATTTTATTTCTTTTCAACTATACATTCATTTTTCATATAAAATTCTTGACCTTCTGATATATTTACATCCTTAAAATATATATCTTAATAAAATATTTCATATATATTCATTCAATATTTTTGGTCTTATTCCATTGAATTTTAAGGAAACATTTATTCCTCTTTAGATGATGATTTATTCCATTGAATTACTAAAGTCCTGATCCTTATTGTGCTAGAATTCTCTTAAAGTTGGTGATTAAGATGAATAAAATGTATTTTTTTATCTTATCTCTAGTTCATATTTTCTTTCATTAACGTCAATTTCACCATCTTCATCTTCAACATATTATTATTATTCTTCTACTTATTCCTCAGGTTATTCAAATTAATTTTATAACTAAAACATAGTTTTGAGTAAAAATTTAATGAATTTTATAATAGACAATTATTTCATTATTTTGATCTTGTTCTGTGAATGATTTTTTAAATTCATCAACTATCACTTTTCTATTATGTTTATCAGAAGATTATAGAATGACATAAAGAACATAATATGTTTTAAAAAATTTAGTATGACATATGGAATTATTGTATTAGTATGATGAACTATTCCATATTATTTAGATGGTTTTATAACTAATAAGGATAAAATATATTGAGGTAGTACTACTAAGGTGACTTCTATTCCTTTCAATAGCCTTTTAACTATTTAGAATTCTTCATGTCTTTTCATTTGTTTCATTCTCTTTTAATATTCATTAAACACATTATCCATTTTAATTTCAAAATATTTAGCTTCAACCTTATCTAATTCAAAGCGAGGATCACTTGGTTTCTTTTACAATATTTGTTCCATAAACTCTATAAATTCTTGATCAGTCATGTGTTTCTATTTCTTTTGAATATTTAAAGTTGATAACTTTCCTTTTATATTTTTAGAAACATTTTATTTCTCTCTTTCTATTCTTATATAATATGTGATTCTTACCACATTTTCCACAAATTTTTCATCCTTGAATCAAAAACCAACCATATACATGTCATATTTTCCTCTCCAATTGTTGAGATATTTCCTCACAAATGATATATTTGGTACGTGACAAGGAAAGGATTAATTAAATTTAATATATATATATATATATATAATGAATGGAAATATAAAAAACTTGGAAAAAATTGATTCATTGTTAATTGATTCATTTGTTCAAAATACAGAATTAAATATACTAATTTTCCTCATATTCATTACAAATTCCAAAAAAAATATCTCACAACATCATGGTATATCATTCACCATTTATCAAAATAAGATAACCCATTATATAATATGTTACAACGCATGCATCTAGTTTTTATTGTGAAATATTTATGACATTCTCAAAATACATAAAAAAACTTTTCAGTGGACTTTATTTTAAAAAAATTCCATGATTTTTAGGAAATTTATGAGATAAGAGATATGATTCACCTTAAAAAGCTAATCATCCTAATTATATGAATTATTTGTATGAAAGATGATAATTTTAGGTAATCATAATACAACTGACATCAACCTTATTATCTTCTGATATTTTATTTAACTAAAGCATAAAATTATCATACAAATACTCATTTTGTATTTGAAACTCTTTAAATTGTATTTCATGAGATGTTTTTCGTATCCCTAAAAAAATAATCTTATGAAAATAGATTTGTTTTTCATCCCATTACGTTTCAATCAACCTTTCTCTTACATCTTCTCCTTGCATGAAATATTTAGTATTTTCATTTATTCTATGTCTTCTATTGGTGATTAACGAATGAATAAATATTACTCTGAGAACATAATGCATTTTTTGGAATCGGGATCTAAATAAATATAAATTGATGTGCGATATGTGCTGTCACACCCTTGTATATGAACATTAGGTGAGGGTTTTCATTCCAAAATATTCCAACGGCTTAGATGAAAACTTATTTCTGATTTGACAGTTACTAATAATTTGAATAAGGAATTGAAATATAAATATGATCTATTAATGTTTTTATAAAAAAGATCATCAGATTTAGTATCATTCCAATTGGATAAATTTTTATGTTTTAAATTTTTTAAAGATAAATGAATTTTTAAAACAATAATTATAATCTAATGTAAGGAATAATTAAAGATATTAAAATAATAATACATTCCATAGTAGAAAAGTTTCATTGGAATGAGTAACCTATTATTAATTTTTTTGTAAAATAAATTGAATATGATATAGGTATTATAAAATATATTTTCTATAAGATTTATATTAATTTATTTTGTTTGGAATATAATTATTTGTGAATCAATTTTTATAATATATTTTTGTTCTAGACTTTTTTAAAAGAAATTATGTCTCTAAAAATCGTTTTTATAAATATTTTTGAGTCATATAACGTTGATAAATATTTATGAATCCTAAGAAGTTTAACATACAAAAAATATTTTTTTAGAGAAATATTATTTTTTGAAACAAACAATTTTAGAAGTTAATTGTTTTCAAAATGTGAGGATTTTTTAAAAAAATTCTGAATAACATAACAAATGTACCCCCCTATGATAAATAATTAATTACTGCATAGATATTGAAATAATTTAATTATATATAAATAATTACATTACATTTATAATTTCTAACATCTTTATAATATATTCCAATATATCATAAATATTGAGTTTTGTAAAAATATAAACAAGTTGCTCTTATGTTCTGATATATTGTGAAATCATATATTTTTTTGAGTGTGATACCAATGGAAATGGTGTATAATGTCTATGTACATTGAATGTGAGTGACATTCAAGGTTTTTTTGTTGGTAAATGGCTCTTATATTGTCACACAATATTTTAGTTTCATAAAAACTCGTGCCATAGAAAATGAGTATGTTTTGAATCCATAACACTTAATCAAGACAAAATTCATCTTCGATATATTTGGATTCAACAATGGAAGGTTCTACTAATTTTAATTTCACATATTAGCAAGAATCTAAAATTTATCCTATGAAGTAAAATGATTAAGTTGTACATTTTCCATCTTTCTACAACAACCAAAGTTTGCATCCAAAAAATGAGATCAAAATCAGTTTTATAAGAGTAAAACAACCCTAAATCAGTTTTTTCCTTAAGATAATAAAAAAATCAATTTAATTGATTAATGATGGGACCCTTTTAGGTTGACTTTTTATCTAGGATTTAATCATACCTATAACATTAAATATATATGAATAGATGTTAACTAATGTCAACTTCTAATTATACCTTTACTGGTCTTTTGTTGATCTATTTTTTCTAGCTTCATCAAGATCTACATTATTAGTGGTTTTCCAAGGAGTACTAATACTTTTAATATTTTCATACCTGGATTTATTAAGAGGATATTTTATACTGTTACGTTGAGATATATATGCTCCCTACTATTTTTTAAATTTTTTTAAAACTATACATTATGTTAACTCACCCATCATACTCTTCAAAAGAAGATTTCATAATATCCATGATGAATTTGTAAAATATTTTTAACTAGAAGAAATTATAATTTCATAAACCTAGATATATAAAATCAATATATATATATATATATATATATTTAATTTGTAAATATATCTAGATTTTTAGATCCCTTATGAAAATTTATTTGTAACAAAAAATTAGTTAACCTATGATACTAGGATATAGGGGCTAGTTTATGTCCATATAGTTCCTTGGTAAGATTATGAAAATGTTGTGGATTTTGTTTATCTTAAAAAATGGGTTTATTCCCCATTAACTTCCACATAATCATATTAATTAAATAAATAATGATTCACATCCATTTAAAATAGTCTAAGATTTATAAAATATCATTATTTAGTAGTATATAAATAGATCAAGCCAATCTACTAGTGCATATGTTTTATCATAGCCTATTAATTCTTGTTTATTATAAGACTTTGCAATAAGACTATCTTTATTTCTAACTATTATACAATTTCCATACAATTTCATCTAAAATTCCCTTTGTACTCCAATTAAAAATGTATATTTATAACATTCATCCAATTTACCAACATGGTTCCCTTAAAAATTAGTGATGTCTTGTTTAACTACTTTTATCCAATACACATAACCTAAATTCCCATTAGGTTATTACGTTTGAATTGAGGTAAAAATGATAGATGTTCAACTTTATTTCTCAAAGAAATATTAATTCTACCTTATTGATTTATATACCTGTTTATATTATCACTTTGATGATACCAATTAAACAAATGATATCTTTGATTTACAAAAATATTTTATTTAATTGTATGTTGATTTTAATCTTATGGTAAAACCATACAAAACAATTCAAGAGTTTTTTCGTTGAGAATAGATTTCTAACATAGTTTGAATATAATTTTTCTAAATAACATCTACGGATGTAGGTTGGGATTGTTTGAAGAAAAATATGTGTGTCATCAAACATAACAAGTAATTTTATTTTAACTATTATTTTATTTGTATTAAAAAATCGATATACCCTACTAGTTGTGGAATAACAAAAAAATATTCCTTCATCCGATTTTCATACAACTAATGTATGTTATATATACTATTATGGATGAATAATTTTCATCCAAAATGATTTAAGTGTGACTGTTTTTTTTTTCATCTCTTATAACACTCATAATAATTTTTGACTATATAAGGTATTATAATAACATAATTTACAATATAATAGTATGTGCTAATTATTTTATCCCTAAACTCTTTAGTAACTGATTCTTAACTCAACATGGTTACAGTAATGTCTTGAATAACTTTATTTCGTCTTTTAGGTAGACCATTTTTTTAGCTCTATGTCACAAAATATTTTGTATAATAATTTTTTTTACTAAATAATGTTAAAAAATAAGAATTTAAAAAAATTTACTCAATGGTCCCTATTAATATTTATCATGGATATTCATTTTTCATTTTTAATTATTTTTTGAAAAAATTTAAAAATTTTGTGGATTTATATTTAAGTATGAAAATAGATCCTTGTATATGTAGTGTCATCATCACTCAAAACATATAAATAGTATTATAGAAAAATACTTCCATTTTTTATGTGACCAAATGTGTCCATTTGAACTAACTCTAAAAAATCAAATGTTGAAAAATCACTAATTGATTAAAAACATGATTTTTGATTATTACCGAGTTCATAATGGTAACAATCTGTTGAATAATTAAACCTATGTTGTCGTAAGTCCATGACTAGTATTTTATTTAAAAACAATGCTAAATTTTTATGATTTGAGTGTACTAACATTATATTCCACAACCAATATTTATATTTCACAATAATAAGGAAACGTAAATCATGGCCTTAAAGGTCTTCTATTTTTATTGTGAAAATGTTATCATAATGATTAGTAGTGTGATTAAAATATTACATTGAACTATATAAATTAAATATTTCATTAATGATGTTTACATGATAACGATCATTAAATAATTTAATTATTCTTATAGGGTTGTTTATATGTCCAACAACAAATAGAAAATTTGAAATTAATGAATTTCCAACAAAAACAATCTTACCTATATTAACAATCTCATTTTGATCATTATCTCTAAAAGTGAATTTTCCAACATTCATCATTATGATATTTTTAATGAAATAGTCTTTTCGAGTAATTTATATAGAAAAACCAATATCCCTATACCAAATATTGTTTATAGTACTTTATTTATTTTTACAAAAACTGAAATATTTATTTTTCAGAACCCATCCAATCTTTGGCGGATGTTATAAAAAATTAATTTAATATGTACCCACATTTTTCAAAATTATCACATCAATATAATTTCATTTATTTCAAAAACTATGGTCTATGAATACCAAAATACTGAACATTATTTAATGAAAGTTTATTTTTATAATGTCCACCACATTGACATATTTTCTATAATGGATCACTTTTAATAAAAAATGTTATTATTAAAAACATGTTTTATATAAGTAAAACCCATTCAAAAAATATCACCATACATTTTAATATTCTCATTCATATTATAAAAATATTAATTCCTAGATTCAGAATTAGATATTTTTTTCTTGAAATTGTAAATTCTTGAATATAGTTTTAAAACTGCATTTTTATCCTTAGTTGAAGATGTTTTTTAGCCGAGTTTTACAAATTCTTTTTGTATACTATTTACCTCCTAAATATAAATTTATAGATATATGGAAAATAAATATATTTCAAATTCAATTTTATCCATACGATTTTAAACAAATGATATTGCATTTCTACGATTATAAATTCTTGAATTTTCATTCATCTATTTATTTGGTCATTATAGTGTTTTAGGGAAACATTATAATTTTAATTTTTAAGAAGTCCAAAAACAAATATATTTATTCCTAACTAGTAGAGAGATAACATATTTAGATAATGAATACTATTTATCAGAAAATGAATATATTTTCTCAACATTACTGTTATTGTAAATTAAATTTTGGATATGGTCGGTTAGAGACTCAGATGTATGTACCATTGACATAAAAAAATTATTTAATCATTATTTTTTAAAAAATATACCAACATTTAATTTTCCAATGTCTAAATAATTTACTCTAGATCTGCATACTATACATTAAGTCCATGTGTCAGGAGCATTCCAAATTTTATGTTCCTGTTTTTATAATACATGTTAGAGTTTTATTTGTCTATATTCCACTCTTTCTAATCATTCCAATTATTCTTAGGACAATCATATTTGTTGTGTCCTTGATTTTGGAAATCATAACTAATGACTTCATTGGAGAATTTATATTTATTCTTCTCCTTAGAACACTTATTGTATTTGAAACATTCCATTACTATTTTTGGGTATTCATAAAACTTGTTGTGTTAAATTATAAATTTCATAACTGGAATAAAACGACTTTTCAACAAAATTTTGATAAATTTTTAAAGTCATTAACATACATTTAACATCATCAAATAACTGATTTAATATTTTTGGGGTTCTACACAGAGTTAGTGGGTGATTTTAAGGCCCAAAATATATCAGAAAATAATGAATAAAAATATTAAATATAATTTATTAAGAACAAAATTTTATTCAATATAATTTAATATCTCCAAAACGATCCATCATATGTGAAAATTGAGACAAATTTCTTTTATAAAATATCGTATTTACCCTAGGAGGGGTATAACATTCGAATATGGCAGACATTTGGCCACCTTTATCATGAGATAAAGTTATTAAACATTATTTAATATATTATTTTATTAAAATTAATTAAATATCCCCAAAATGGTTTTTCCTATAATAAATACTAGATCACTAAGGGGTCCTATAAGATGGGTCTACCCTAGGTAGGGTATAACATTTGTAAGTGTTAGGCCTTTGGATACCTAGACCGCAAATATAAAACATTCATTTTAATAAATATTTTATTCTACTTTTTAAATCATTAAAATATCTCAAACAAATCATCGTTGGAGAAATCTAAGACCACCATTGGGTCCCAAATGCGTATTTTACCCTAGGAGGGGTATAGCTTTCATTCCAATCAGTCAAGGATATTTTTAATAATTATGTCAAATAATCAATATTATTTTTAATATATATATGAAGAGTTCATATTCTCCAAAAATGCTGGACCAACATTAAAACATGTGGGAGTATTCAAAATCTTTTGTTTCTTGACAGTTTTGATCTGTTTATATTTCAATGCCTTAATAAGAAAAAATTACAGATTCCATATTAAATTTTTAGTATTTTCGATGGATTAAATAATGGTTTCAGAATTGACTAATGTGATGAATGTATTTGGTCTTTCCAAATACACGAATCATTGTTCTTTTATTAGTTATCATTTGTTGCTATTAAATAGTGTAATGACCTATGTATTTATTGAATAATAATTCTTTATTTATTTTAATAGGATATTAATTTTCTGTTAAAATTGATTGTTTTTTTGATAGTGAACTCTAAACACAAGGACGAGCTTCTCTGATATCATACGTTTCACACATCATTGAGTTATACTGAAAAATAATACAATAATATGATTATTATTCTTAATGATAGTTAATGAATAACCCTTGGAATGTAGGGAATGAATAGTATCAACTAAATTTTGAAATATGGTTTACACATCTTTAAATGATGAATCATTGATTATTTTTTTTTGAAATGAAAATGTTATCCAATTATATATAAAGGATGTTTTTTATGTAAAGCTATTTAAAATAGAATAATTGTGTTTTCATATCAATAGTTAGGGGTTTTTTATTTAATAAAAAATATATGATATATATACAATGTAGTGCATTAAATTCGTCTTATCTTTTTTCTAGATATTATATTATAATAAATTCATTTTATTCATATAAATGAATTATTATCCTAAAAATAATGTTTTAACCCCTTATGATAGTGAAACATTATTTAATATTTTTTTTGACACCGTTATATTTTTACTTGAATAAATAAACTTCTTATTTATAATCATAACATCAAAATTTTCTTTAGATGATATATTTGGAATTTTACTGCTAAAGTTCAATTTTTTAATGAACAGTGAAAAAAACTGCATTTTATTTCAAAATTGACATTGAATCTAATTTGTGTTTATATATAGAATATAGTTTTATTTTGATTTAATGTGTAATTAGATTATATTAATTATCATTTAATCAAATTTTTTCATTGAATTTATTTCACTTTGAATGTGGACATAAACACATGTCAATCATTTGGTAGTTTTTACTACTTAAAAATATGATTTTTCGTTTTGACAATAGAAATGAATTTTAAATTAATTTATGAATCTTCTAGTTTTTTAATTGGGAAAAAAAGATTTCATATTTGGAATCAGGAGGTCCATGTTATTTAAATATGTAACTTTTACTTTTATAAAATTTTAATAGTAACTACAAAAAATATTTTATTTACTCTAGTTAAAAGGTAAATATGGTAAATAAGAAAATAATAATAATATTATTATAATTTTAAATTAACATAACACTTTTCCTAACAATATTTTGTGATATATTTCTGACCATGGGAATTTTGGGTCTATTTTAGGACCCCATAGAGCAACTTCTGGGTGAATATGTTAATTATTTATATTTTATTTCAATTTACAGAAAATATAACCTAAACACATATATTTTTGTAAAACAATATTTATATGGGGTTATATAAGTTATTATGTAAGAAACCAGTTCTCACCCTTGAGGTATGTGTTTCTACTTTTCCTTTTTCCTTAAGTGTTTTTGATAAAATACGGAAAAAGGAGAAAAATATGAAAATTTGCAGGTATATTCCATGTACTTTTCCACACGTCATATACATTGTCCATGTAGAATGCGTACAGAGGGATTGTAGGCTTGTCGGCGATGAAGTGTGTAAAACTAATTACACACCATGTACATATAATATACGCATCGTGCAATCAGTCAGCATGTGAATAGTAAGTCGGTGGGAGTAGCCGCCAATGGAATGACAGTACATGTCGTGTACTTAGAAATAGACACTGTGTAACCATGTCGATTAATGAATAGTGGGGTGGTGGATTGTAGCCTCTAGAGAAATTATTAAAAAAAATGGAAAGTAGTTGTCTTGTACATGAGAGTACACACCATGTAGTTTTGTTTTTTTCACATAAAACAAGAAGTAGCCTTGTATTTCGATAGAGGAAGCATAGAATGCCCGAGAGCCACGAGAGAGAAGGCTGGATCTGGGAAGAGCTACCAACCGCACAATGAGACTCTGATTCATTCACTGAAGATTTCGTTTGAACCTTGAGGGTGATTTTTACCCTATATATGAGTGCTTCTTTCCAATTCATTTCTGAGGGGAAGTTATTTATGTTTTAACAGGTGAACGGTTATCCCAGATCTACATCGTTCTTGAATGATTTAGGAGGCGTCATTCACATATATCGATTAGAGGAGATCGAAGTAGGTGGTATGTTGTTCATTTTCAACTATTGAGTTATTTTTGTGAATTATTCTTCTATGTTCCCCTATTTGGGGTGTCTTATGGATGAGGCTTTAGATAATAAAATGTATAGATTTGCATAGATAACCTAATGAACATGTGTAAAATGCTACTTGGGATCATTACCATGATCCAGGGACACCCTGAGGGTGTGTTTCCTTTGTTTAGTCGTTCGGACAGGATACCCATGGTTATGCCGTAATGATAGAATGTTTTGAGTTTTATTGAGAGGAAATATAATTATTTCTTGCTTATGTGTTGGGATCGAGCGGATATCTTACTTAGCCTAAGGGAAGTGTTTCATTTAGCATGAGGGAATCATTTCTCATGCCTATGTGTTGTAAATTCTGTGCCCATCGGCAACATCTCGTATGCGTGGGGGAAATATTTGTTAGGTCTGTGAGAAGTCACGTGCGGGATTCGATTATACTTACCTAAGGGTAAGGATTTGCATGTCTAAGGACAATGTTTACCTTGAGTATTCACTCGTGTGATTATTTATATTGTACTAGCGAAGCTAAAGCAGAATATTGGAATTGATAAATAATTAATAAAATAGAAACATAACTGATAGAGATAGTTACTTTTGATTACTACCTAGTTTACTGCATTTTATTATTGCACATTGCTATTGCACATTTTTATTAATAGTTGGACATGGCCCTTTGGTGGTTTCTTACTAGAATTTATTTCTAACACCATGTTTGGCTAATGTCTTTGGTCCAAAAAGATTATATTGATACAGGTGTTGTTAATGGAAAGGGACCCCACATAGGTACTTGATTGTTGTAGATGAGTAGGAGATCATGAGACCGAGATTCGTCTTGCGATGTTGTTGAGCTCATATTGCCCAATTTTGATTTGTATTGGTGTAACTGGTACTTTGTAATGTATTTTTGTTGATTACAGTGTATCATTTTTTGACTACATTCTTAGAAATAATACATATTCAATCAAATATATATATATGATTGTTGGTTATCTTTTGGTTAAGTACTATTCTCCTTACAAATTTATATTGTTTACTGCTTCTGCTTTTGAGTAGATTTATATTTTTCCACAGCGCTACGCTTTGAAAAATGAGGGCATAGTATCCAGACTATCAGACCGAGGTCCTCGCTGCTAGTCGGCAGCCTCTGGTGTTTGGGGAAATGCGTTTGAGGTCTTGTGACCAACCGAGTTTGGGGAACTCGTTGTGTGGCACTAGGATCTAGGACATTACAAAGTGGTATTAGGGAAATTTCTTTTCTTTGACTTAATTTTTGGCACCTATAGCCTGGGATAAGATGGAATATTTAATTGGTAATAAGCATTTCCCCAGGAGTAGCTAAAATTTGTACAGGGAAAAACCAATTTACCTCGTGTTGAAATTTTTTTGGGTTATTAAAATTTTACAGTTGATTTGATTTCACCATTGGGCGATCCACTTGTGGAGTGTTGTTATATTTTTAAACATGGGTTTTATTTATTTTCAACCCGATGAGAAGAGGGTATTCTTTCTCATGCGTCATTTGGAACATGTTAGAATCATATTCCATACATATTTTACATGCCATGTAGGTGCATTAGAAATTTCATGTTATTGTGATAGATGATGTGCTATAAAATTGATTTTGTTGTGATAGGTACCATGATAGAGATTCCTGCTATTGATAGGGTATTGTTACATGATACGAATGATTTTATGGACGCTAAAATTTTGTTCCTAAGAAGTATGGTCTCTCTTGGACCAGAATTTTGCGGATCATGACCCACCCTTCTGTTGAGTTTTGTACTATAATTTGAAATGGTAGGTTCTAATCATTGATTTCTGGGGAGTATAGGCCCCCACATATTGGAATTTGGAATACCAACGCTTGAAATTAAAGAAAAATGGGCTCCGGAGTAATTTATGAGGTGTAATGCCCAGAAACCCAGACAACCCGGTGTGTGGTTCTATGAACACATGCCATGTACTCTTCTGTCCAGGAAGAAAGGAAAAAAAATTATGTACACTTCATGTGCCCCATGTACATTCCCTGTAGTTCTTAACCATGTCATTGGTCGTGTGGGAAGAAACATGATATTGGGAAACTATGTGATCACACACTTTGTACCGATTGTACATGTTGTTCTATGTTGACCCTGTGTCCGTCCGGTAACGAACAACACAGACGGAGTAATCTTCGTTTAATACATGCCCTATTAATGCCGAACACACCGTGTATAATGATCTAGAAATCCGGCTATGTAACTAACAAACAAGGGTCTATGTTCTCCTTTATCAGACACACTGTGTCCATCAAGAACATGTCGTGTTGTGTGAGTAGTGTATACAGCAGTGTCACGAACAACATGGGTCAGCAAAGCCCATTCTGTACACGCCGTGTACCTGAGGGACACGCTGTGTAGTCTTTAATGGTGAGATACCGTGTAGACTTGGCCATGTGGTTGGGGAGACCGATTGGTGAACACGCAGTGTGCGTGTGTAACATGATTTGTACCTAGGATTGAGACACGCCCAGGCCCGAAACAGAACATGACCATGTAAGGGTTTAAGAGTACATGATGTTTAGACCTTTTACACACCATTTAGTCTCATTCTAAAGAGAGTTGTCTGGATTGGCTGAGTAGAAGGTCTCCTGTAGGTGAATAAAATTCACGTACATGCCGTGGGTGTGGAAAAAATTCCGTGTGTATTGGGAGTTACATAACCAATTATGGAAGAAGTACACTACCATGTGATGGACTTAGGGGAACACGCAGTGTAGTTAATATACACGTCGTGTATTCATGTTTTTTAAAATGTGGATGTTTTTGTTCCCTGTTCCCTTATTATGTTTCCAGTTCTTAGTCATTGATGATCTTAAGCTAAGTCGTGTGGTTGATCTTATAGAATCATGTCATCGAGATGACCACCAGTCGTTCTCCAATAGAGATGCAATGATTATAATCCTTGGGTGGTAGGACATGGGCTATCGATGGATCCTCTAACAAAGCTAGATGCAGTGTCAACCATTATACTAGATGAAGGCGTGGATGCGCAGTTCTATGAAAGCTTTTATGCGGTTCATACAGACCTTCCCGATAACACTGATGGAAGCCACATCTATAGCAGAGCTAACACAGATATTCCAGTAGCAGCATCTAAATACGTTTTTTGTGGATAGTGGACCACATGTTGTTGAGACATGGATGGATTCATTAGATACTATCTTCAAGCATCATGAGACACCTATAGGTAGGAGGGTCAAGCTCGCTACCTATATGCTGCATGATTTCACCAAGATATGTTGGGTTGTTACCACCCTGACTGAGCATCACTGCGACATTGGGTTGGGAGATTTTCAGGCAGTCTTCTATAAATTTTTCTTCCCAGAGACACTAAGGGCAGATCATGCTCAAGAGTTAATGAATCTATAGTAGAGCGCCATGTCAGTGATAGACTATTCAGAACACTTCACCAAGCTATAGAATTATTCACCAGTGCATGTGGGTGATGAGACGTTGAGGGCTAGATGCATTAAGGATGGTATTCAATATGAAATCTGCAAGTTGGTGACTGTTTTCAGTTTGACAAAAGTGCATGATGTTGTGAACTAGACGTTGATTACTGAGCAGAACCTGCAAGAATCTAGTGGTTCATGCCAAGGCGGTACTACACTAGTTTCTGGTACTATTTCTACCGGAAAGATGAAGAGGCGTTTGGATTTCTCTCACGGTGGAAGCTATGGACAGGGGAAATTTTCAGGTGGACATATCATGTGCTACCAGTGTAGTAAATAGGGTTATAATAGATCTTAGTTTCCATGTGACCCAGGGGAGTGACGAGCTTGCAGCAGGACAGGCCATCACTAAAATTTTTTAGGGAATTTCCACGAGCGACTAGTGAGAGGGGTTCAATAGAGACTATGCATGCCGGAGCAGGTCTTGTAGTTTCATACATGTCAAGGTTTCAGAATATGTTAGGTCATTCAGGCAGAGGTGGTGGTCATGGCCATGGTAGCCAGACACCATAATCTCAGAGACAACCGGGAGTGTCATCTCTGGGTAGCCTGGTTGGGTCACAGGACTGCAGCACTGGGCAGACATTCGTAGTGCAACAGACCCCGCAAGAGTAGGATATCATACCTTTCTATGTCAATGTAACTATTATAGTTGATTTAGTTTTATCTTCAATACTTTTTGATACTAGTGCTTCACATAACTTTATATCTGTTCACATTTTGGAGATCCTTGGACTCTTTTTCTTCTTCTAATATCATGAGGCTACACACTCCATTGGGAATTATAATGGTAGGTTTGGGTAAGTGCATGTATTTTTCCAAGAGGTTGGTGGGTGTAACATATTACGGGACCTCTATGTCTAAGATATTACAACCTATTATGTCAATATATGGATGGAATGGTTGGTACCCTTCTGATCCTTTATATATTGCTATCATCATATGGTGAGTTTCACGTCACCAGAGGGAAGAGAGCTTCTATACAAGGGAGAATGGGTTTTTCAAGCGTACCGAGCTAGACCCGAGCATCGTGAGAGAGGAGGAGTGAACAAATAGAATGCGAGTTTATATATAGATGATCAGGGAACCTTTCAGAAGGATTTCCCTCTTGTTGTAAGTCGTTTCATTGATGTATTACCATAAGACATTTCAACTCTACCTCTAGAGTGAGAGTTGGATTAATCTATTCAGCTTGTGCCAGGAGCTACACCTGTCTCCATTCCTCCTTATATGATGGATACACCAGAATTGAAAGATCTCAAGAGGCAGTTAGGGGAGTTGCAGGCAATGAGTTTCATCTAAACCATTACTTCCCCTTGGGGTTCGCATGTACTATTTGCAAAGAAGGTGGACTGTACACTAATACTATAGGTAGATTATCAGAATCTGAACTAGTTGATAGTTAAGAACTCATATCCCTTTCCAAGGATTGATTGTATTTTTGATAAAATTTGAGAATCATGATTGTTCTTGAAGATTTACTTGAGATCCATCTATCATCAGTTGCATGTTAGACCATCTAACATACCGCTTATTTCCATTCGGTGCAGATATGACCTAAATGGGTACTTGGTCATGCCGTTTGGACTCATGAATGCGCCAACAGTTTTCATGGATCTGATGAATCGTGTCTTCCACCCATATCTGGATTCTTTTTTAGTAGTCTTCTTGGATGATATATTGGTGTACTCTCACACTCGACAAAACCATGCCACATATCTTAATATTGTACTGAGTACACTAAGAGGGTATTAGGTATATGCTCAGCTCTCAATGTTCCATTTTTGGATGGACCAGATACACTTCATGGGTCATATTATCTTAGAGGAAAGAGTTGAGGAAGACCTAGAGAAAGTGATAGTAGTAGTATCGTGGGAACAACCTAAGAATTTTTTTTAAATACAAAGTTTTGTGGGGATGGTTGGTTACTAAAGATGCTTTATATGAGACTTATCCCGCTGAGCAGCGTTGTTGACAAGTTTAACATAGAAGGATGTGATGTTTGTTTGGTAAGAAGATTGTGAAATAGCCTTTCAGGAGTCGAAGGGAAGGTCGATGTCAGCACCGGTCCGGATACTTCCAGATCAAGGAAAGAGCTATACAGTTTACTATGCTGCATCAAGTATTGGGTTGGGAGAAGTGTTGATGCAGGGTGATCAAGTAGTTGCGTATGAGTCTCAGCAGTTGGGGCCACTATAACGACCCAATGTTTTTCAATGAAAATTAGCTTCCCATAAGTATTTCATAAAATCAAATGAAAACACAACATGATGAACTACTAAGTTCTAAGTGACCTATAAACATAATTTTGACACTTGTGTGTTTGGAATTTAAAAAATTTTGTAATCACGGTATTGTTCATGATGTCTTTTGGAGTCCGATAAGAAAAACATAATTTTTGGTGAATAGTAACATACACTTATGAATAGTGATATTTCTTAATGAATCGTAACCTCACCTATGATAGTATAAAAATAACATTCAAGTTGGAAGTACAATATACCTATGTTTTATAATGAGTTAATTCATGTTTTAAATCTTTTCTTGATAATATAATATGATTTTAATTAAATATTAAAACAATAACATTTAGAAAATTATTTTTGAAAAATGGACTTCATTTTTGGATTCTACACGTTGAATAATGGTTAGGGTGAATTTTTGGGATTTTTCTGAAATACATGAAATTTTTATGAATAGTAAAATACAACAATTTACCGTATATATACTTTATAAGATAAATTGACTATTCCTAGCATCATGGATGATGTCAACACCCGTGGTTCAAAATCACATGACCCATTTACTATTCATGGTCATGTAATTCTTACTATTCTTTGGGTTGCTAAGAAATAATAAATTAATGATTATAATATTATGAAATCCTTCCTCTCCTCCACTATAAAACCCTCCTTCACTCCTTCTTTTTTTCACAAATCATAAGCCATGTGCCTTGCCATTATTATGCGCAAATATCACCCCAAATCTTTCCGCCATGTCCAAAAGATCCTAGCCTCTTCAAAATACAAAAACCCTTTCCCTTAAGAGGTTCTCAATGGAGAAAGTCTTAAGAGGTAAAATTTATCTTCCCAATATCTTCTTTTCTTTTAAGTACATTATTTTTAGTTCTTTCCTCACCTCCCTTCAACATAATAGTTTGATAAATACAGTAACATAAATGTACTGGAATGTTTTCATACTAATGGTATATTTCTTTATATTCTCTCCTTCCCCACTCTTTTATTTGAAGGAAATGAAAGCACCGTTAGAGATGTCATAATTTAGCACATTCAAGGACAACAGTTTATCAATTTTTATTATCACCATTGTTTTTTGTAATAAGACCATTTATTTTAGGGTTTGAGTCAAATTAATTAATATGATATATATCCTATTTATGGATATATAATACTTATACTCTCATGATATCAAATAATAATACAAAACAAGTTAATTAGGGGGAAAATCGCTAAAATTAATTCATGCGTTTATCATTAATGCCTTTTGTCATGGTTTTCTTACACTCCAATTAACCAAACAAATTTTGTTACCATGTAACCTTCTATATGTTCACTAATTCTATATAACATCAATTCTGGATGACAACATTCATCTTATATTTTATCCGAACCTAAAGACAAGTTAAATGATCAATAAAACCCAAGGAAACAAAGGGACCGGAACCATACAATTGAACCTTATAATCAATAAAAATGTGTATAAATGAACATAAAAAGGTTATAATAAATATTTTACATGTATATAAGGTTATGTAACTATTTATTAATAAAACTAATTTGACTATTCAGGTCATTAATATCAAGTGGAGAACACCAACCGACTTAAGTTAAGGGATCCTCTCATTTTTCTCTAATAATCTAGAATGTCCTCCATAATATACCTTTATATGTCTACTATATAATGATGTAATATTCTTATGAACCTCCCCCATACTTCCCTATGGATTTATAATTGATGAGATCCCCCATTTCTCTCTCATTAATCCCTCTTGGTTACACCCGACACCATGCCGATAAAATCGTAACGATTTCTACCCGAACCTTCTCTGTTATTTCGGGTTACCTTATCTTTCTTTCAAAATGGTGTTATCGTACGTATCTATGTGAGACCTATGAATTCTGGTTATGTATAAAAAATATTTATATCAAGACCCTTTTATCACATTTTTTTCGGTATATACATGAATTTGAAAGATTCCCTCCTTAGAACTTTCCGATAATCCAACATGTTTTAAGGGGACTCCACAAATTTTTATCCAAATTTCTATTCCACTCTATCCTATTTTTTAAAACACCATTTTATTTATAAAAACATAATCTTTATTATTAAAACCGTATTTGTTCAATTATTGTTTTATATAAAATAATTTCCTCTTTTCTATTTGAAAATCTCAAGAGTGTTTTCCTTAAAACTGCACAAAAATGTTTTAATGCTAATGTTTCTAAAATACATTTTTTTATTTGTGTTCACATATAGTTGACACCACATACCATGTTATATGTCAATTTTACCCTATTAATGTCCATGTATGTTCTAATCCTTTCCATTCATGGAGACTTTTGTGATACACCCATTGGATATGTTTTATGTCATGATTGGGGTACCCAATTCTTTCCATGGGTAACCTTATGTTTATGTATGGTGAATTATGTATGAATATTTATGTGGAAATAATTATTATGTGGAATTATTTTCATGAATATTTTGAGATGGTAGTTCCTAGATAATGCTCCAATGTATCGGGAAAGGTTAAGTCTCATTATATGCGATGTCTAACAGGATTGGCGGTTAGCCTTGACCCGTACTGAAATGGGAAACGTGATTGGTGGTTAGCCTTGACCCATTCTAAAATGGGAAACACGATTAAAGTTTATCCTTGAAATGTAATAAAAAAATGTTTTATGATTCATTTACATTTATATGATTTCTTTTTTAGATGATCCCATGCTTATATTAAATGTTTTTATAAGTATCATGCTTTTGATATCATTATTTCATGCCTCTTAACTCATGTGATTGAGATGTATCCTTTTTTTCATTACCTTACTGGGATTTTTAGCTCACCCCTTTGTTCATGTGTTCCCCATGGTACCCTATGCATATGTAAGGGCTCAAAGAATTTTAAGAGCTCATTATGGAGATTAAATAATGAAGTGTTCCTTTTAGCCCCAGGTTTTATGTTTATGAACCTAGTCATCCAAGACACTAGAATAAACAATCCATGGATTTTTCTCTAACTATTAATAATTCCTAATATCATGAAATGATATATATAAAAGGAACAGGTCACTATAGTTTGTATCAAAGGAATAGTATAGTTATTTTTGGATATTAGGAATAGAGAACCTTTGTGAGAACCTTAAAGATGAGAAAATGTATAATAAAACATCCCTAAATTTTATTAAGTATATATTAAGTATTTTATCAAGAAAATACATCCCTATCTGGTTATAATCAGGTAGAGGAGGCTCTGGCACAGATGTACCTAGGAGTGAAAACTCCGACATGGAGTTTCGGCCTTGAACAGGGGTATCCTGGTACACGACAACAGGCCTTGTTGCACTCTTGGTTACGACACTCCCGGGGGATATGCTTTTTTAGATTTATGAGCATAGTACAAACAATTATTAAGGAAAAAAATCCCATTAAAATATATGTCATGAAATAGATCGAGGATAACCTTGGTTTTAGCCTATGGAATCACAAGTTAGGATGTACTTATTCCTTATACGTTTTTTCCTCTTATGTTGAGAGTTTCCTTTTATGCTCAATAAATATGTATTCAAGCCCCCTAATTGTATGTTCTTCATTCTTAGTTAATGGAGGGAAATAGAAGAATGTGTGAAAACAATCAATGTGATAGGAAATGTGACAACCACCCTAATGATATGCCTGAGAGGATGGGAGCCCAAGTTTAACATATTGTGAACATTCCAAATCAGCTATTTAAAATCACAATCAACAATTGGTACATTGTTGAATGCCCAAATTCATCAAGGAGGAGGAAGATGACATCTCAAGGAAGTTCATCTGATAAAGGTGATAATGGAATGAGGACCAAATATACTTTATGAAAAAAGTTTGGAAAGAGTCATCATGGAGAATTTCACAAAGGAACTAAGAGATGTTTTAATTGTGGGATTGTGGGGCCAAAAATAGACACTTGATATAAAACATGGATAATTTTATGAATGGAGATATGGTTATATCTAATGTACCTTATACATTTCATTATCTTGAATGTAGATTAGTTGGAAATTATCCAGGAAAATGGTCCATTGGAAGTGATGAGAAGCATGATGAGCACCAACAATCTCCAAGGACAAGGGTAAAATGAATGTCCAATGTTGAGATAGATCATGATTGAAGTACATGTAACCTCTTTTCAATTATTATGTATGTAATTCTGTATTTCAGTTCATGCCCTATGAGCATGTCTAAAATATATTCTAGGAACATCGAGTCGCTACTTAAAATGATTTTATATCATTTGGTGAAAACTTCTATGATTATGTACCACATATTGATGTTTGTGAAACTGTTCATCTTTGAAATAATATAAGCATCCCTTCTGGGGAATCTGATGCAATTTTGGGCAAGGATTCACTTTATAGAGCCAACATAAATAGCTTTAATGAAACAATTAGGCTATGTACTAATTCAAAATGATAATGGATGAGCCTATACCTCACGATAGTTGAAAATCCACGAGCAAAAATATCCCACGCATGATTTGGAGTTAGCAGCTGTGATATTTGCATTGAAAATATTGTGGCATTATCTCTATGGGGAAAAGTGTGAGATATATACTGATCACAAGGTTCTCAAATATATACTCACACAAAAAGGGAATAATATAATCCAGTGAATATGGTTAGATCTCATCAATGATTATGACTACTCATTCCACTACCATCCTGGTAAGGAAAATAAGGTGGCAGCTGCTCTATGTAGGAAGGATCATGCATCCTTATCAATAATGAGAGTTGAAAAGGACCCAATATTCTTAGATTTTCTGATTATGGACATTGGAATCATTAAGGGAGGAATATCATCAATCCTTTCTCAAATTATTTCTCAACCATCCCATGTGGAGAAAATAAAGGATGATCGAAGAGACGATGTGGAGATTCAGAAGGGGTGGAATCTATTAAAAATGGAAAATACTCAGGGTTCAAGATTGAAAAAGGAGTTGTATGATTTGGGTCACGACTATGTGTACCATTTGATAAAGGAGCTTCTAAATGATCCACATAGATCAACCTTCTCTTTTCACCCAGATATCAGAAATATGTGTCGTGATCTTCAAAAATACTATTTGAGCGACAATATAAAAATGGAGATCGAAGAATATACATCAAGATGTCTGGGATGTCAACAAGTGGAGGTTGAGAAGGAAAAGTCTAAGGGGATGACGCAATCACTATCCAAACCAACATGGAAGTGGGAGAACATTATCATGGACTTTTTCACTGGATGTCCAAGGCCATCTAGAAGGAACAATGCTATATGGATTATTATGGACCGTCTTACAAAGACAACTCACTTCATCGCAATTCGAGAGGACTTATCATTGGATCGACTTGTTTGGACATACATGAATAATGTTGTAAGGCTGCATGGAGAACCATATCTGATAGGGATCCAAAATTTAACATGAAGTTCTTGAAAAGTCTCCAGCATGCTCTAAACACTGAGGTGAACATTAGCATGGCCTATCATCCTCAAACTGATAGCCAGTCTGAGTGAACTATTCAGAAAATGGAGGAAATGATTAAAGCATGTTATATGGTCTTCAAAAGAGGATGGGGCTAACATATTCATCTGGAATGATTCTCATACAATAAATAGTTTCCATTCGAGTGTTCGAATGGCTCTATATGAATCCCTTTATGGGAAAAGGCACAGAACATCGGCATGTTGGGATGATGTCAGTGAGCATAAGCTACTAGGACATGAAATGGTCAATGAAATTGTGGGGAAGGTGAAAACCATTCAGCTGCATATCAAGGCAGCCCAAAGTTGAGAGAACAGTTATGTAGATAACCGTTGACGAGAGATTGAGTTCAAAGTCTGAGACATGATATTTCTACACATATCTCCAAGGAAGAAGGTCATGAGGATCGGTAAGAAAGTAATGTTAAGTCTCAGGTACATCAGGCCCTTCGAGAACCTTGATTGAGTTTGAGATGTGGCCTATCAACTGGCACTTCCACCTACCATGTCGAAAGTACATGATGTCTTCCATGTATCTGTCTAGAAGAAATTACATACCAGACCCCTCACATGTACTCAATCCAGTGGTAGTACCATTGAAGAATGATATTTCTTATAAGGAACAACCAATAAAGATATTAGATCATAGAGACAACATTCTACAAAATAATACAATGAAACTGGTCAAAGTGATATGGAGAAACCAAAAGTTTGAAGAAGCAAAATAGGAACCAGAGGAGGTGATGAGGAAAAGTTACCATCAACTATTTATGACCTAAAATGTATAACAAAATTTCAAGGGTGAAATTTCATAATGGGGTATGAATGCTACAACCCAATGTTTTTCCATGAAAATTCCCTTCCCATAAGTATGTCATAAAATCACATGAAAACAAAACATAATGAACTACTATGTGATATGTGACATCTAAACATAATTTTGACACTTATGTGTTTGGAATTTCAGAAATTCTGCATACACAGTTGTGTTCAAGATGTTTTTTGGTGTCTGATAAGAAAAAATTATTTTTTGGTGAATGGTAACCTACCCTGATGAATAGTAACATACCCTTATGAATAGTTATATACCCTTATGAATAGTAACCTCACCTATGAACGTATACAAATAACATTCAAGTTGGAAGTACAATATTCCTATATTTTAAAATGATTTAATTCATGTTTTAAATCTGGGTTTTGATAATAAAATTAAATATTAATTAAATATTAAAATAATCATGTTTAGAAAATTATTTTTGAAAAATTTAATTCATTATTGGATTCTATGTGTTGAAAAATGCATTGGGTTAATTTTTTGGATTTTTCTGAAATACTTGAATTTTTGAAGAATAGTACAACATGGTATTTTACCGTATATATATATATATATATTATAAGATAAATAGAATATTACTAGCATCATGGCTGATATCACCACCCTGGGTTCGAATTCACTTGACCCACTTAATATTCTTGGTAATGTAATACCTACAATTACTTGTCTTATGAAGAAATAATATATTAATGATTATAATATTACGAAATCCCCCTCTCATGCACTATAAAACCCCATTCACTCACTCTTTTCATCACTTCTCTCAAGCCTTTTTCCATGCCATTATTCTACCCAAATATCTCTACAAATCCTCCCCTACTTCTATAAGATCCTAGAATCTTAAAAATACAAAAACCTCTTCCCTTAAGAGGTTGTCAAAGGAGAAAGTCTCAAGAGGTAAAATTTATCTTCCCAATTTTTTAATTTCTTTTACGTTCTTCCTTTTTAGTTCCTTACTCATCTCCCTTCACCATAATAGTATGATAAATCCAGTAAAATGCATGTAATAAAATTCTTTCAAATTAAGGGTATATTTTATTATCTCCTCTCCTTCCATAGTATTTTAGTTGAAAGAAATGAAAGCACCTTTTGAGATGTGCTAATTTAGCACATTCAAGGACAATGGTTTATCTATTTCATTTATCACCATTCTTTCTAGTCGTGAAACCATTTATGTTATGGTTGAACCAGATTATTATATATTTAATATATCGTATTTATGGTTCTGGAATATTTATACACTCATGATATCAATTAATAATAAAAAACAAGTTAATTATGTGTAAAATCACTAAAATTAATTCAAGAATTTATCATTAATGTCTTATGTCATGGTTCTCTTTCACTCTAATTAACCAAATGAATTTTGTAACCATGTATCCTTATGGATGTTCACTAAATCTATATGAAATAAATTCTAGATGACCTCTTTCATCTTATATTTTATCCGAACCTAAATACAAGTGAACTGATCAAGAAAACCAAGGAAACAAACATACTCGAACCATGAAATTGTACCATATAATCAATAAAAATGGGTATAAATGAACTGAAACAGGTTTTAATAAATATATTAAACGTATATAATGTTTTGGACCTATTGATTAACAAACCTAATTTCACTATTCGGGTCATTAATATCATGTGGAGAACACCAACAGACTTAAGGTAAGGGAACCTCTCCATTTCTCTCTTAATCATGATTGTCCTCTATACTATGAATTTATATATGCACTAGATAATGATGGTATATTATTAAGAACCTCCCAAAAACATCACTAAATATTTATAATTTATGATTATCCCCATTTATCTCTAATTAATACCACTTGGTTACACCCGACACCATGCCGGTAAAATATTAAACAATTCTACCCGAACCATCTTTGTTCTTTCGGGATGCCTTATCATTCATTAAAAATGGCATTATCTTATCTATCTATGTGAGTCTTATGAATTCTGGTTAGTTTTACAAGATTTTTATATCAAGACCATTTCATCACATTCTTTCAGTGATATACATGATTTTGGAAGATTCCCTCGTTAGAGCATTCTGATAAGCCAACCTGTTTTAAGGGGACTCCCCAAATTTTTACTGAAATTTCATGCGATCTCTATCCTATGTTTTAATAAACCATTGTATTTATAAAATATGTATTTTTATTATGAAAACATTCTTGGATCAATTTTGATTTTATATAAATAATGTCATCTTTTCTATTTGAATATCTGTAGAGTGTTTTCTTTAAAACTGCACAAAAATGTTTTAATGCTAATGTTTCAAAAATACATTTTTCTGAATTGTGGTAACTTATATTTGAAACCACATACAATGTTATATGCATATTTTACCCTATGAATGTCCATATATGTTCTAATCATTTCTTATCATGGAAACTATTATGATATGCCAATTGGATATGTTTTATGTCATGATTGTGGTTCCCAATTCATCCCATGGGTAACCTTATGTTTATGTATGATTATTTATGTGGAATGATTATTTATGTGGAAAGAATATTCATGAATATATTTAGATGGGTGCACCTAGATATCACTCAATTTCATTGGGTAATGTTCGATCTCATGAGATGTGATGTGAAACGGGATTGGTTGTTATCCTTGACCGGTACTGAAATGTGAAATGTGATTGGCGGTTAGCCATGACCAATATTGAAATGGGAAAAACGATTAGAGTTTAACCATGAAGCATACAAAACAAATGTTTTATGATTCTTACACATTTGTATGATTCCATGTATGTATGATCACATTCATATATTAAATCATTTTATAAGTTTCTTTCTTTTGATGCATTATGTCATGCCTCCAAACTCATGTGCTTGATATGTATCCTTATGTTCATCCCCTTACTGGTATTTTTAGCTCACCCCTTTGTTCATGTGTTCCCCAAGGTACCCTATGCAGATTTAAGGGCTCAAAGGGTGTTATGAGCTCATTATGGATATTAAATAAAGAAGTGTTCTTTTTATCACCATGTTTTAAGTCTATGTACCTAGTCTTCAAAGCCACTAGACTAAATGATGATGGGCTTGTACTCTGATGATTAATTATGTTTAATATCATGTAATGTTATATTTAATAGGACTGGGTCACTATAGCCACATGAGAGAAATTACACGTCGCATGATCTCGAGTTGGATGTAGTTGTTCATGCGTTATGTTGTTGGAGACATTATCTCTAGGTAGAACATTTTTTTTGTTTAAGGACCACAAAAGTCTTAAATACATATTTAACCAGAGTTACTGGAATTTGTGGCAGTGAAGGTGGGTTGAATACCTTGAGTCCTAAGACTTTGAGCTTGCTTATACACCTGGTATGTGTATCACAGTAGTCGTTTCACTGACTAGGAGGACATAGATACAGGCTATGAAAGATGCCATTGGTGGGTGGCAGCTCATGGCTTTGTTCATTGAGATGAATTTAGAGGTGTAAGATAGTCAGGGGAAAACCTATACATCATCCTTAACTATGAATTCAACCCTACCGGATAGAGTGACGATGAGAAAACCATCTGATTCAGAAGGCCTAGTTCTACGGGAGTCAATGGAAAGTGTGGACCCTCCTGGTTGTTCGATAGGGGATGATGAGATACTATGTATCCATGGACTTGTGTGTGTTCGAGGGGATATACAGAAGGATTTGATGCCGGAATATCATTCTTCATCTTGGGCAGTGCATCCTCTAGTTATCAAAATGTACCATGACTTGAGACGTCAGTATTGGTGGCCAGGTATGAAAAGATTGGTAGATGGAATTGTTACGAGGTGTTCCACCTGTCAGCAGGTGAAGGCGGAGCTTCTGAGGCCAGCCAGACAATTACAAAAGTTACCCATTCCGAAGTGGAAATGGGATGTTATCTCGATGTACTTCATTACCGGCTTTCCAAGTTCACCTCAAGGCAATGATTCCATGTGGGTTGTTGTGGAAATGATTATGAAGGTAGCTCACTATTTTCCGATCAAGGAGATCATCGGTGTTGACAATCTTAGAATTTGTATATCTAAGAGGTAGTACATCTTCATGGGGCCCCTTATTCTATCATTTCTGAAAGGGATGCCAATTTTATGTCTCTTTTCTGGCTGTGTTTTCAGAGGGCACTGGGTATACAACTTCTTATGAGCACAACTTACTACGCTATGACCGATGTCCAGTTAGAGTGTATGATATACGTGCTAGAGGACATGTTGTGTGCATGCATCAGGGTCCTTGGGTGATCATGGGATAAGAACATACCTCTGGTTGTGTTTTCCAAAAATAATAGTTTTTAGTAAACTGTTATGATGATAACGTACGAGGATTTATATGGTAGGACATTCCGAACACCCTTGTGCTGGTTGGAGGTAGGTGAGGCAGCTTTACTCTGACCATGTCTCTTTATGAAACTTCAGAGGTGGTCCAGTTGATACAAAAGCAGATGGATACTGCATAGTATTATCAAAAATCTTATTCTGATCGCATTAGATGACCACTAGAGTTCATGGCCAGGTATCATGTTTTCTTGTGTGTTTCACTAAAGTTGGGACACAGGCGGATCAGTAGACTTTGTAAACATTCATCGAGGTATGTAATGCAGTTTGCGAATATAAAGAGAGACAATTAAGTTGACTATTTGTTGCAGTTAACACAAAGGTACCAAGCCATGCATGACATATTCCAAATATCTTAGCTACCCTGTTATCACTCAGACCCATCTCATGTATTTTATCCTAAGGAGGTTGTCCTTCAGGTCGATACGTCTTTTGAAGATCATCTGATTCGTATTTTTGATTAGAGCATGAAGGTTCTCAGAGGCCGGTCAGTTCCTGTCGTACAGGTTCTATGGAAGCATAGACGAGTGCAGGATTAATCCTGGGAGTGGGAGACAAACATACGTGCTCAGTGGCCAGAGTTGTTCCCAGCATTATCTTCACCACCCTTGCAAGGGAATTTCGGGAACGAATTTCTTGAAGTGGGGAGGCTTGTAAGAACCTGATTCTTATTCTAGAGGTACGGGATTATTTTATTCCTATTTCAATAAGTTTTTTTATAAAATAAGGAAAATGTGGGAAAATACCAAAATTTATGGGTACACGCCATGTACTTAGCCACACGTCGTGTACTTTTTCCGTGTGGAATGAGTACACAGGGCTTGCAGTCCTGTCGACGATGAAGGGTGTAAATACATACTACACTACATGTACATAGTATATACACTCCATGTAATCAGTTTTCATGTGAACAGTATAGTGGTGGGAGTATCCACCTACAGAATGATAGTACATGCTGTGTACATAGAAATACACACCGTGTAACCAAGTCAACTGATGAACAGTGAGGCGGTGGAATGTTACCGCCATAGAAACATTTAAAAAATGGCTTGTACACTCCTGTATTTATGTTCTTTCACTTAAAACATGTATTAGCATATTCTATCGACATAATAATATTAGAATACCCATGTTTCGCGGGAGAGAAGGCCAGATCTTGGAAGAGCTCCCAGCCACACACCAGGACTCTGATTCATTCATTGTTAATTTCGTTTGAACCATGCATGTGAGTTCTTTATTCTACTTGAGTGTTTCTTCCAATTTATTCCAAAGGGGAAGTTATTTATGTTTGAATGAGTGAAAGTGTATCCCAGATATACACTATTCATAGTCGATTCAGGAGTCATTGTTCACGTATATCGATCAGAGGATATTAAGGTAGGTGGTCTGGTGTTAATTTCCAACCATTGAGTTGTTTTTCTGTACCGTTGTGATACGCGCCCATGTTTGGGGTGTCATATGGCTGATGTCTTAGATTTTAATATATATCAAGATACATAGATAACCTAATGAAAATTTAAAAAATGATTCTTGGGATCATTGCCTTGATCCATGGCCACCCAGAGGGTGCATTTCCCTTGTTTATCCATATGGCTGGGATACCCATGGGTATGCGATAATGATAGCATGTTTTGAGATTTCTTGAGAGGAAACATAATTATTGCTTTCTTGTGTGTTGGGCAGGGCCCGGTTACTTTCTCTGACTAAGGGCAATATTTCGTTTATCTTAAGGGACACCATTTTCATGGCTATGAGCAGTAGAATCTGTGCCTCTGGGAAACATCTTGTATGCCTGAGGGAAATATTTGGTATGTTTGTGAATAGTCGACTACGTTTTTTTATTATAATTACCTGAGAGTAAGTATTTACATGTATAAGGACATTGTATACCTTGAGTATTCATTGTGGTGATTTCTTATGTTGTACATGACAAGATAGAGCACAATCATGGAGTTGATAAATAATTAATAAAATAGAAATGTTACTGATCGTGATAGTATCTTTTGAATACTGCCTAGTTTAGCGCATTTTATTATTGCACACTACTGTAGCTCATTTTCACTGAATGTTGGGTACGGTCCTTTGGTGGTTTCCTACTAGGATTTAGTTCTCACTCCCTATTTGGGAAATGTCTTGGCCCTAAATAGATTATATTACTGTAGGTGCTAATAAGGGAATGTGAACCTATAAAGTAACATGATTGTTGTATAGGAGTAGGAGAGCATGGGACCGAGCTTAGGCTTACGATGCTGTTGAGTTCGGGTTTCACTGTTATTGATTGTTTTCCTATACATGGTACTTCGTAGTGTATTGTATTTGATTGTAGTGTATCCTATTTTGAATTCTATCATAGAAATAGGACATATTTCATCATATATATATATATGATAATTGGTTATCATTTTTTATGTATCATTGTCCTTTATGATTTTTTTGTTTACTGCTTCTTATTTTTTTTATGTTTATATTTTTCCACTACAATACACTTTGACAAATGAGGGAATAATTTCACCACTTTCTAACCCAGGCCCTCATTGCTTAGTCTGCAGTGTCTGGCGTTCGGGGAAATGTGCTTATGGTCATGTGACCAACTGGGTTCAGAGCACTTGTTGTGTGGCACCCAGATTCAGGATGTTACATATTTTTTCGAATATAAATAGTAATTATAAAGTTAAAAATATTTCCTATCTCATGGTATTTTATTTATTATTTTTTGAAATAAAATAAATTAATATATTTAAGACACAATGAAGATTTAGTTATTACCTAATTAATTAATGATTCAAAAAATAAGAATATGAATATTAAAATGAATTTATTTTGAAGAATTTTAATTAGTTCATGAATTTTTGGGATGATTAAAAATTATTATATTTTAATTTATTATGTTTTATCGAATGAATCATGTTTTATGTATTTTTTAAAATTAATGATATGAAAAGTATAAAAAATTACATAATTTAGTTTAAAAAATTATAATTATATTAAATGATTCAATAGTCCTATAAATATAATATTTGATAAAATGACTAATATATTATATGAAATGAAATTAACTATCCTCTTCCTATTCTATTTGAATTTTATGGTGACTATATTAATAATATAGTATGGATATACAAGAATAAAAGATATTATTTTAATTAGTTAACTAAGGGTTAAAGCTAAATGATAAGGTGGAATTTGAAACCAAAAATTGAATAAACCCCATTATTTGAGAGTAGATAGAACAATAATAATCTAATCATTGAATTAAATATCTTTTATACCTTCTGATAATAAAAATTAAGTTTATAATTAAAAAATAATTAAATGCCTTCCTAAAGTGACCCCTTCCCCATTATAAAACAACCCATTCTTTGACCCTTACTAACACATCTAAAACACCCTTGATTCTTCCAAAAACTAATCCAATAAAATTAAAATATTCCTACCTTCATCCAACAATCCTTCCTTTAGGAATAAGGGAATTCAAGAGCGAACATTGTCTAAAATCAAAATAAGACACTTGATTTTAGTAAATGTCTTCTCTCAAGTTCATATCCTTTATTTTTTCCTTCTCCACTCGAAATGATATTATTATTCATTTTTATATAACATCACCTATATCATAAATATTATAGGATTGTTTTTAGAAGGAATATAACTACTCTAAGACACAATCCCATCTACTGGTTATCAATCATACTGTTTCTATGGATGGAGAACAACTGCCTTATGAAACGATGATCGTGAAATATTGTCCTAAAACCTATTATGAAGGACATTATGATGGAATTATAATTATATATGATATTTATGTTATTTATGTTATCTATATTCTTCTGTAATTAACATTTATAACATATCATTATACTTTTTCATGTAGTATAAATACGATAAATTCATTTGGGGACGTGTGAACTACTGCCCCCTCAATGTGATATGGCTCGTTCATGCTATACATGAATCATATAAGGGATTGAATTAATGAAATTAGGTAACATATATAACATAGATATTAAACTAGAATTATAATATACATATGTATCATTTAGGTTTCAATTATTTAAATTAAAAAAAATGAAAGTAGCCATTATATGTACCACTTACCGTCTCCATGAACGGTGCATTTCATTTCTTATATCCAAATTTTGAGGAATATTATGAAATACATATATACCGTATATATATATATATGATATATATGATATGTAAATAATTAATATAATTATTTATATAGTGTAATTTTTGACCACAGGGCCAATTTATAAATCTAACAAGTTCATTTTTGACTCATGTTTCGAAAATTGAAAAAATGTCTCATATGATCTCAAATAATTAAAAAATTATAATTTCTAGGTAATAAGTGAAATAAAAGTAATAATACACTTTGAAAGGGTTATAAATCAGGTTTAACATAACTTATGGTTAATATTCAGGAAATTAATGATCGAACGAGTCAATTCGAATATGAGGTAAGGGACTTCATCTAAATCTCCTTTCTTGGAGGCAAATTTTGATTTATACACAAATTACCATTATAAGGTGTATAAACCACTTTTACATTTAATTTCATTCAAGGGGAATATTTTTTCTATATAAAATATTACTAAATCAAAAAATAAGGTTTTTCTTTTTAAGGTACATAGTGACGACAACCATTCCTCCTCCACGGATATTATTTGATATTGCGATTTCTTCTATAATCCAAAAATATTTTAAAACGAAAATTAAACCCCTAAATACATTTTTTGTTATTTTTGGTATTGAAAATGTTTTTGAATGTTTATTCATTATTGAAATGTCATGAAATTATTTCATTTGATTGAAAATTAAATTTTATGATTGAAATGATGATATTTCTAATCTTCTGTGTGTGATTATTATTTCTAAAAATACATTTTTAACGCCTTTTGATGGGGAACTATTTTTAAATATATTTTATGACACCTAAATAATTTTAATTTTGAAAAATAAACTTCATCGTTAGAATCGTAACATCAGAATTTACTTTGGAGGAAACTTTGGTAATTGTTTGCTAATGTTTATTTTTTAATGAATATCTAAAAATACAGAATTTTAATTCAATACATTATATTAATCTAATTTATTTAGATAGTGAAATTTAATATCTAATTGGTTTTAAATTTTAACTGGATTGAATATTTATAATTTAATTCAATTTTGGACATTGGATGTAATTGTACTTTCAAATTAGGCAAAAACGGATGTCAATCTTTTTGTAGTTTTTACTTCTTAAAACATGATTTTTTGGTTTTGACAACAGAAATTATTTTTAAATTTATTTATGCAACTTATGTGTTATTAAAATATAAAAAAATAATTCCATATTTTTAATCAGTACGTCAAAAATGTGTAAATAATTATGTTTTATTATTATACTTTATGAATTGTAATTTCAGTAAATATTTTATTTACTATTGTAAATGGATAAATTAGGTAAATAATGGCAGAATATAATATTATAATAATATTAAATTACCCTAACACATGTCATAAACCTATTTAATGATATATTTTGTACCATGGGAATCCATGTCTCTATTTTCTCACCACATGGACCCACTTGTGTGTGAAAGTGACATTAAATTACATTTAATCTAATGTTAATTAAAATACAACCAAAACATGTATCATTTTGTAAAACAATTCTTATATGGGGATATATATGTTATTGTTTTGACTATAAATATTAATTATAAAGATAAGATGATTTCTTACATCATTTTGTTTTATTTATAATTTCTAGATATCAAACAAATAAATATATTTCTGACATAATAATTATGTCCTAATTACCCTATTAATGAATGATAAAAAAAATAGATTATAAATATTTAAATAAATTTATTTTGAAACCATTTATTCCTTCCATGAATTCTATTGATGAGTATGACTTCTAATCATTTAATTTATGAAGAATGTTTTTAAATAATCAGGTTGTTATTTATTTTTAAAAGTTGTGACATTAATAGTGTAAATATAAACATAAATGAGTTTTTTTAAATAAAATACTATTCTATTAAATGATATAATCATCCTATAAATTTAATATTCGTCCAAATTACTTATATAATTTTTTAATGTCAATAATTAACAACTTGATGTTATATTATCATTTAATGGAATCTATATTAACAATATATTATGGATAGACAAGAAGACATGGTAATAGTTAAATTAGTCAACTAAGGGTTAAAGCAAAATGATAATGTTGTATTTGAAAACAAAACTTATATAAATCCTATTTGTTGAAATTATTTGGAATAATAATCATATTATCTTCAAATTAAATGGGTTTTTAACTTTTTTTAAAATTGATATTCAGATTCTAATAAAATAATATTTCAACACATTCTTAATGTCCCCTCCTCCCTCATATAAAAGGACACAAACTCTAACCCTTACAAAAAATGATAAATCCCGCTTGGATGATCCAAAATATGAACCTATAATCAACCAACACAACTCCATTATTCTTATAAGCCTTACATTATAGAGAAGTAAAATCAAGTGAGATATTTGGATCAAATTAAAAGAAGTTACCCGATTTGAGATAACGACTTCTCTCAAGTTCCATCCCATTATTTTATCTTTTCACACCCAATGATTATATTATAATTATTTTATATAAAACACCATTATCATAAATACACTATGTTGTTTTATTAAAAGTATTCAAACTATCCTCCATCTAATGGGTATCAGTTATACTATTTCAATGGACGACGAACAACTACCTCAGGAAATAATGATTGTTCAATCTTCTCCTACAACATTTTATAGAGGTCATAATAATAGCAATTTAATTATATATGATATATATTATTTTTTTTCAATATTATTATTTATTTATTATCCATAACTTACCTTTACTCTTTTCATGTTGTGTAAATACGATAACATCATTTGGGGAAGTGTGGACTACCGCTCCCTCAAATTGATATGACTCATACATGCTATACCAGGAACATATAATGGTTAGAATTAACAAACATATGTTACATATATAATATATATATTATTATTTAATTATAATATACCTTTTATAATTTAGTTTTCATTACTTTAAATATGAAAAAGAATTAATGTAGCATTCATACGTACAACTTACCGTTTCCATGAACTGTGTATTTCATTTCTTATATCCAAATGCTATGGAATATACTAAAATAAAAATATACAAGATATATATGATATATATGATATATTAATCATGAATATAATTATGTATATAATTTAATTTTTACCACATGTAAAATATATAATAATAACAAGTTCAGTTTTTACTCATGTTCTGAATAATGACAAAATGTCTGATATGAACTCAAATAACTATCTAATTGTTATCGAAATGTAATAAGTGATATAAAAGGAATAATAAACATGTAAAAGGTTCTTAAGAAAGTATAAATTAAATTATGTTAATTATTTTGTAAATTAAATAATGAACAAGTCATGTTAGATGCAAGTTAAACAACTTCGTCTAAATCTCTATTTTTTGAGACATCTATTGATTTATAAAAGACGTGATTTATAATTGTGTATAAATCTCTTTTACATTTAATTTATTTAAAATTTAATCTAGTTTCTACATAGTGTTACACTAAATTATAAATAGAATTATTCTTTTTAACGTACATGGTGACAATAACCTTTCTACCGCCACTAGCATTATTTGATATTTGGATTTCTTTTATAATCCTTAATCTTTTTTAAATGTAAAAAAACCCCATATTACCTTTTTGGGCATTTTTGAAATTTAAAATGGATTAGAAATTGGATTTACTATTTCAATATAATGAAATTATTTCTTTTGATAGAAAATGAAAATTTATGATTGAAATGATTACATTTCTAATCTTTTAAGTATGATAACAAAATAATGGTATTTGGAAATTTGATGGGGTGTTATATGATGAAACTAGGATGAGTGGTTATGTTATAACCTCCGATTCATTCGTTATGGACGTTAGTTGTATAAATATTCTATATAGTGATATGTGCGGATGTCAACCGTATGGTTATTTCATTTAAGTTTTTTTATATCTCGAGTAACCTTTATATGGTATAATTTATTTCTACAGTACTGGGTTAAATATTTGGATAAAAAAGGTAAACTATTATCTTATATTCAATGATGTGTTTTTTATTATTCATAAAGGTAATGTTATAGATTTATTAAAAAGAAATCATGGATTACATTTGTTTAATAAAAAACTAACTGTTTTCCTTTTATGTATCCCTTACTCTATATTGTATGCTCATCAAAAGTTTTGAAAAAAAATTTCACATGACATAATATTAGAATATGGTCATGGATAAGATCCAAGAAAAGTTATTTTATCTACAACATTGAACTAGACATGTTTATTTTTAAATTGTTTTTGTTTAAGGAAAAAAGTTAAACTTAGTAGTAGTGTCTACATGTAACATTCATGTTTTTATCTATTTCTTATTACAAAATTCTATAAATATCTAATCCTGAAAAGATCCTCATTCCAAATTAATAACATAATTCAAGATTATGTAATGTTTAAGGCTATGCCTTGTATTGAGAGAACTCATATTCCCTTTTTATTGGTCAGTAAGACTCCAATAAATATTTTCCTCCCATATAAAGGTATGAGATAAGGTATTCTTCTTCTTTATGGTGTGTTATTAGAATATGGTTTGTTAAAAATTAATTTTTTTATTTGGGTTTACTATTATTAATTATTCAATATTCTCTCTTCAATATCATCTACATTATTGTTTATATTTATACACTGTGGGTGTCATTGGACTCGTCTCGACAAGAAAAACCTAAATCATATTTTTGTTCTGAAGGATTAAATATATTATTCAACTACATGAATAGTTTTACACAGCATAAAATTTATACATTGTGAGAAATGACTATATTGTGAAAAAAACTACATGGTGATATTTGTATATGTGATAATGAATATGTGAATATAACCTATGTGAATTTTTATACATTGTTATATCAGTTTCTATAACCTGTTTTAAGGATGAAATTATACTTTTTTCATATTATTTAATATTATAATTTTTTGTATGTTTATTATGAACATTATTAGTAGTATATATGGACGAAAATAACTTATCAATTATCTAGAGTCCATAAAACATGTTTTAAAATTTTTATTATGATTTAATTATAATTATTTCAGATTAAGTATGTGTGGATATTCACATTTGTTTTTTATAAAATATTTAATCAAAACTAATCTAGTTTCAATTTAAGACAGTTGTCTTGAATATTGGAAAGGGGTTTGAACGTATATTAAGATGGATTAAAAAATTGTGCATTAGTTATCTAAAAGCATATCTTTATTTCATATTATTACATGATTTATTATAAAATATTTCCCTTAATAATACATGGATAATCAATCGGTCTAGATTATTTGGGAATTAGGTATATTACATAACAATTTTAAATAAAAAAATCATAATCATAATAAAAACATCCTCAAAATGATTGTACAAAATCTATATTGTATAATATAGGGAAATACATAACAAAAGAGTGAGATATAAATCTTAGTACGGAAATAATCTTGGAATAAGTCCATACATGTCTGAAAATAATCAAATCAAAGGGGAATAAAATGATTAAAAATAATAAGGCCTGGAATAGAATGGTAACTATAATAGATTAAGGGGAAATGTGGCATCAATGTAAAACACTACATCATAAACATATTTAAAGGATAAATACTAAGAAATCAAGAAGGTAAATGTCCCAAAAAGAGATCAAGTTCACTCTCTATACCAACATGATGTCTCGTGATACTAAACATTACCCAATGTATTAGAGTTCTATATAATTCCTAACACAATATTCACATACATTTACATATCATGCTTATGCCTGCCACAAATAACAAACAACATCAATTCATTCATCATCATATTTTATTCCAATATCAAGGGGTGTGAAATACGTACATTAATTAATAACAAAAAATAGTTATATGTTTGTAAATGTGAATAACCTTGATATAAAATGTGTAATAAATTCACTACATAAATTTTTTTCATAGAAAATATTGGTGAAACTACAGTAATGAAATTTCCTCCCTTAAAAAGTAATAAAAATGGTTTGATAAGAGATAAAGGAGTATGTCATCAATTGAAATTGATATAATACGTAATAAAGATATTTAATGAAATATCCAACCATTATTAAATGGAAATAAGAGGTGTAACATAATAAATAAACTTGAATAATGAAGATAATCTGAGGATCTCTTAATTGGGTGTGTGACTCCAAATTATTTGTAGGACCTTTTTGAGAGTTAATGAGATTCTTGAGAGTAAACTATATAGGAGATTATAGAGTAAGGACATTCTAAATAGTTTTTTATTTGTGCAAAGGGGGATTTTGGGAGGTTTTATCTTTGAAATAATTGGATATTTCATTATTGTTTTTCAATTTTTGGTTTTACAATTTGTAAAATAAAATAAAAAAACCAGAAGAATTCCCATTGTATTTTCAATGGTTTCTAACAATGTGAGTGTTTTTTTATTTTTTAAATCAATGATTCTAAAATGATAAAATAATTACCTTTCTTATGTATAGGGGAGTCACAGTCTTTAAAAAATGATATTAAAACCATAAAATATATTAATGATTTTAGAGTATTCGTAAGTGATTTATAAAGTACATAAAATAAACAGAAAATATAGTTTTGTTGAAGAGATAACTTATATTTATCCAGGGATATATTTTATAGAATAACATACATCACTTTTTTGTTAATATGATGTCATTATAAATAAATTATATATATACGGTATTTAATTTTTACACAAATATTTGGTTTCCTTAGATAATTATGAAAAAAATCACTTTTGGATAATTTTGTTTTTCTGATTCCAAAAATAATATTCATTGTTGTTGAATAATCTTCTAAATATGTGGATTTTATCTTTTAAAATAAAATCATCATTTATTAATGAATATTTGTTTTTTTACAATAACAGTTTTCAAACACTAATAAAATTTACATTTTACATCATAAAAATATATGATCATTATTATTTAATAAAACTATTTCAATATTAATATTTTATTCAAATATAATTTATTACCAAAATCCAGTAATTCATGAAAATAAATTCAACAATTGAATTCGAATATTACACAAAAACTGTGTTTGTGTTTTATTGTTTGAAAATAAATATCATTTATAATATAACTTTAATAAGATGAAAATAAATTATTTATACTATAAAATAATGTAGATACTAGTATTTTAGGGATCTTTAATCATATACCTTTAATACACCATCTCACACTCAAAAAGTATAGTTTACAATGATGAAACATTCATGGGGTTGTTCAGAGAACAAGGTTTGGGATGTGATCTCGATGATCTAAAACTTCTATAATAAATGGTATCTCTCGTGATTATGTTATTATATATCATCTTAGTCATGTTCATGATAATATCATATAGAGGTTATCTTCATCAAAATCAAAAATAAGTTGTCTTTGTTGGGAAATATCCTATAGGTTGATTCCCTCACTTACATTGCCTTTCTCAATTGGATTTGTTACAAACCAATATTTTTATTAATCATATGATCATTGTTCAATGACTATATAATTAACAACAATGATTCTTAATGATATTTTAAATCGGATGTGATATAACAAAATCAAAGAATTTTGTTTGTTTTCTATATCCATATTACATAATAACTCATTTAATTAAATCATAAGAGATATTACCTTTATAACTATTTGGGTTGTTACATTCTTCAACCTTAATAAATTTCACCATCAATGTGTTCATATGTCACACTAAAATTGGTGCAGGTATATATATTCTTCACCTACTCTTATTCCTAGTTCCCTTATTCAAACATTTTATTTCTCCATAGCAATTTTTCAAGGTGCAATGTATTATTTTTTTGAAACTTTTCTCCACAATATATTATCTTCATGAGTTATTCCTAATACAAAAGGTAAATCTCCATTGGTAACCCTATAGATTGAGTACATGTGATGGGTTTGGAATGTACAATCTCAATATGGATACTTATAATGAATAATGTACTTGAGATATTTTAGGTGGGAGTGCGTGTTGGTATGCCACAATTCTGATGCAATCAAGGACCTCAAAGGGGACGATGTGTCTGAAATTAAGCTTCTACTTCTTCCCAAATCAATTGAAAATATTCCATGGAGATATTCATAAGAATAACATGTCTACAACATCAAATCAAATATCACATAATAAAAATTCAACATAACTCTTCTGTTGAATCTGAGTATCCTTGATGTGCTAATGAATTGTATTTTCATTTTCAACCATTTCCTCGACCATTTAATCACCTAGCAGTTTTTATTTCCTAACTTTATATCTTATAAAAAGTGTTATTAACCTATTCATATAATGGGATTCAGTGGTATCCATTTGGACTCTCAACTAGAATCTTTTTTATGATATCTATATTAGAAGAAATGTTGGTCCTTTCATCCTTTGAAGTCAGTTTTGAATTCTAAGTACATGTACTAAAGTGTCTCAAAAGTCGAAATAGGTTGTCCATAAGTTTGAGGGTTATAAGTTATTATGAAGTTCAAATCATTGTTTAGATAATGTTAAAGTCTTTTCAAGAATATATATGGGAATCTTGGATCTTGAACAGATACAATCGATAATGGTGCTCTATGCTTCTTCACCACTAATCTAATGAATATATGTGAACGTAGATCCAGTGAGATGTCCTCATGAATCTCATTGAAGTGTGAAATCATTATAAGATGTTACAACAAAACCTCAAGTACATTTCTTCCCCATGATATCATAGATTCCTTCTTACAAATTCCACAATGATGTTATCCAATTTCCATGTTGTTATGGGTAATTGCTGCATCATGCCATTGGTTTTTTCATTTTTTGTTTTAACTTACAGAAATAGAATATATATTGTTTTAAATTATGTGATATAATTAATCATATTTTATCACTAATAATGTTGTTTTTGACATCGAAACATCTTGATGCTTCATAGGTGGATAGAGAGCTTGGATCTATGTTCATCATCCGACAACTCCTTATATAACCCATGATTTGATAGTACACATAGTATTGAAAAAATATCATTAATCCTTCTTTATTAATGTTGGACTCACTTTATTTCTCTTTATTTATAGAATCTAAATTATTGTTAGTTCCTACATAATCTATTTCTGAATTCTTTAACCACTCTATATGATATTGTTAATAAATAATTAGTTAACAGATTAGTGATATTCAATCCTTTATGATTCTCATCTCCATCCTTTTCAAATATATGATGATTGGAACCTTATCAATTTTCTTTAGTATATAATTGTAGGATCATTTATATTTGGAGAGACTAAAACATTATTTGGTTTCCCATGATGATGTTGATTTGATAATATATAGTCCTTGAGCTTCTCTAACCAGATTCATTGGCGCATAATAATCTATTTCTATGCGAATATATACTCGAGGCTTTTGTGATACTTATTTATTTTAAACATATACTAGAAGAGGTAATGCCACCATATTTTCCAAGCCATGATCACTACAGCTAAATCCAAATATTCAAATGGGTAGTTCTAATTGTAAACATTCAACTTCCTTGAAGCGTTGACTATGAAATTTTCATTTTTAATTAACACACAACCCAAGCCCCTTTTTAAAGAATAACTAAACACCACAAAAATTTATGAAATTGTGGGTAGTTTTAGAATAGGTACATTGATTAGCCTTATTTTCAAATCAATTAATATATATTCACATTAATTATTCTATGAAAATATGTCACCATTCAAAGATATATTTGTTATAGAGTTTTGAAATCTGCATAAAAGTATTACAAATCAAAGACAATACATAGAAAATAAAAGGAAACTATGGATATGTGTCACAAATGTCGAACTCAAACATCCTTCAATTACATATAGCTTTGACAAGTCTATAAATATCTAATTTATTAGGACGATATACCCTAATAATGATATTTCTATATACTAGAAGTTCCATTTAATTAATTTTCAGAAAAAATATCTTTTCATAAGGTCATTAGAAAAACAATCAAATTTACCACAAGATCCTCAGTTTTAATGAATATGAGAATATCCTATATAAAGACTAAAAATTATTTCTTGAGTTAATGTATAATGCCTTAATTCACCATTACCTTGAGGATTTTTGTAGAATTAGTTAGTCCAAATGGAATTACTATGAACTCATAGTGCTCTTACTTTTTACGAAAAAGAGTTTCAAGGATATCCTCCATCACCCTGACAAAGAAATTTCATAACCATAAATCCACTTTGGTGAGGTATTGTGCTCCATGTAGCTGATAGAACATTTCATAAATACATGGAATAGGGTACTTGTTCTTTAACATGATATTTTTAATCTCAAGATAATCAATGAAATGGTTCATTAATCCATAATTCTTAATGACAAAGATGACAGGTGCACCCTATTATCCCTCTTAGTCAATTTTAGGGGTGATTAATTCCGCACAATTGATAAGTGGGATACTAAAATTTCATGTCACAAATAGATTTCTCTGTTGGAAATTCAAAATTAAACTCATCATTTTGATTCTTATCCCCGTTATACCCTTGTGATATTCCGGCCACCATTCCGAGTATGAGGGCACATTATAAAATTTACTCTTAGGTATCAATGTCTCTGATCTCTTGGGATTTTCATATAATATATTTTATCCCAAAAACAAATTTTTCAATATTGTATTCGAAGGTAAATAAATTGTCGGATACCTATCTTATAAGCATTGTAAATATTTCCTCTTAAACCATAATATATTCATCATCTTTTTTCCTAAGGTTAATAAAATACCATTAAATTTTAACATTGATAGATTGTAGTAAATATTTATCAAAAATATTTTATATAATTTCTACCACCCCATCTCTCAAATCAATTACCCTGGCTTCTTTTTCTTGATCAATGTACACAACTGATCAGCTTCTCCCTCCATACAACATATATCAAGTATTAACATCTCTTGTTTATAATATTGATGGATGGGGGAGATTCTCAAAATGGATTTGATCCGTTGTTCAGAGATTATGGGATCAAAATATCCATTTAAAGTCCGATTCCTTTATTGCATATAGCTATACATTGCATCTTGTTCTTTCTTAGGGGGATTTGGTTTATCCTCTGGATTAATATTTCAAATCAAAACCTTCATCTGATGAAATATTATCTTTAAAATGTTTTTTCTTCCCATTCCCATCATGGTGGGAATCCCATTAGGGATATCATCACATTTCCCATTGCATTGATTATTTAGACATTTTCTATTATTTTAATCCTTTTACTTGAATGATATTAAAATTAAGATTGATTATTTTTTATCTTTTAAAAACATAAATTGAAATTAAATTATATTGAGTTGATAACATATAAATTACATTTATTTTGGTAACTTATGAATATATAGAATTAAATCTATGTTATCCATGAGCTCTTTATTAACATGTATTCTTATGGGTATGTTTTTATTCCATTAATAAAAGTCTATAATGAGATTATCAATTTAATTATGAATACACCTTGGGTGTGTCAAAAAAATGTGTGTATTACGGCCCATTGACGTGTACTAAGTTACTCAAATTCATGCATTATGCACCTTGTCAGGGTCCTTACCCCTAGGTGCGTCTGTGCTAAAACCATATCAACTAGTAATATCCATACATGGACTAATGTTCTTGAGAGATTAATTACTCTGTACTTACAAAAATATAGGAATGTTTTCCTATAAATAGTCTTATCTCAAAATAATTATCTAGTGTTTTCTAATCCTAATCACAAAAATTACTAAACATTTCCTTTGATAACAACTACAGAAACTCTTCTCTTAATTTTATATTATTTCTAGTATTAATACTTTTATAATAATTAATACAAATCAGAATATTAAGAATTACAGTGTATTTTATAATTATTTACATTACATGATAATTTAAAATAGGAAGAATATAAAATTTATTTAAAAATCCTTTACATGCTCGCACATAAGACTATATATGATAACCTACAGAAATACATAATAATGTTGTGACTTATAAAAACACATAAGGTAGAAAGAATTTTATATGGTAATAAATGTAATAAAATAGTCATATCAATGGTTAATAAAAGGGTTGTGAATAATAAGTCATGATATGACATGATAATCATAAATGAAACATAGGAAATGTGGCAACAACATAAAACACTACATCATAAACATAGGTCAAGGATTACTTCCATGAAATTATAATGTATAAAATAACATAAAATAATCAGGTTCACTACCTATCCCAATATGATATCTCATGAGACAAAACATTACCCAATATATTGAGGCATTATTTTATTATAGGTGCACCAGTCAAGTTCATTTCATTCTCATGCTTATGTCTGCCAAATAGATCATATAACCACAATTCAATCATTACTATATTTTATTCTATGATTTAGATGTTTTAAATGGATAATTATAGTTCCCAATATGAATAAGTATGTAGTTATATTGGTTATTACCATTTATTGTAAATGGGTATGGTATTCATTACACAGTTTTTTTGCATGGAAAATAATGGTGAAATGTAAGCATAGTAATTATGTCACATAATAATTCATAAAATGGGTTGGTGGGAGATAAATGGGACTCTCAATATTTTACATGGAATGTATAGTAATATGGACACAAATATACATATCCCAACTATATGAATTTGAAATAAATGTATTTTGATAATAACAAATATTCAATAAGGAAGTTAAGGTGAGGATCCAAAACATTAGAGTGTAACACCAAATGTTTGAGACAAACTTATTGTTAGCTTAGGGGTACTTTTGGATGAATCTAGAGAATGGAGTGAAAAATAATAATGTAATATAGTGATTTTTAGTGAAGAAAAATTATATATTTTCTGGGATTATATAGGTAATGGGTGGAAATTTATTTATTGTTTCATAGAATTAGGTTTTGGACCCTATATATAAAAATAACCAAAACCAAAACCCTTCCAATGGTTTTTACAATGGATTCTTATAAATCTGAGTTTTTTACATATTTTATAAGTCTCGATTTTGAAAATAAAAAATAATTTCATTTCTTATGTGGAGGTGAGTCATAGTCTTAAATAAATAATTTAAAAAACATTAAATATATTAATTGTTTTGGAGGATTCACAGTGGATTCAAAAAATTAATCAAAAAAATATAAAATATCATTATTTTAAAAGTAAAACTTATATTCAATAATATATATGATTCATATAATTTATTACATCACATTTAGGTCATCATGAAATCATAATACAAAATGTATATTTATATATCTTTTAATTTTAATCTGAAAATTTGATTGTCTCAGAAGGTTTTGTTAAATTAACCACTGTATAATTTCAATTTTATAATTACAAATACAATTTTATTTTTATCTATATATTTTTCTAAATATTTGAATTTTCACTTTAAAAATAAAATCAACATTTATTAAAAAATATTTTCTTTTTTGAAGATAGTGTTTTTTAACCATTATAAAAACTATATCTGGCGTAATAAAAATAATATTATCATTAATATTTTATAAAAATTATTTCATATCAATAATTTATCAAAATATTATTTCTCTAAAAAATACATTAATTAATAAAAATAAAATCCTTAATTGAATTTGAACATTATCCAAAAATATTCTTTCTATTTTATTATAACCAAATAAAAATATCTCATAAGAGAATAATAATAAGATGAAAATAAATTTATTATTAAATAAAAAAAATTATTATTTCTGGGGTTTTTATACTTATCCCATTAGTAAACCATTAATAACCCTATAATTAATGTGGGTGACGGTGTGACCTTCAGGGGGTGGTTCAATAAACATATTTGGGATGTGACCTCGATGACTTTGAGAACCTCCAATAAATAGTTTTTTCATTCTTATGTTGTTGGATGTCAATATGGGTTTGGTCGAGGAAAAATCATAGAGAGGATATATCCCTAAAAATATTTGATAAATTGGATTCCTAGGGTATGATCTAACATGTAGAGGCTATTACTTCCATTCATTGTGTCAATTAGATTTGTGAAAACCTTATATTTATACTAATAATATGATCATAATTCACTGACTATATTATCAATTGTAATTTTTTTAATGGTATTTTAAATATGATAGGATATAAAAAAACCAATGAAGTATATGAGTTTTCTATATCCAAATTACATAATAAGACATCAAATTATATCAAAACAGTTACTTCATTTAAAAAATTTAGGGTCTTTAGATTAATTAATATAAAATTTATTCGTTTCATAACATGAGTTTTAACATAATATTGAGATAAAATTCTAATAGATTTTAATTATCTATATTTTATGAAAAAATACACACAGATCAATGATCTGATAAATAATTTTGAAAAATATGAAAAAAATAATATTTAAATAATATTTGTTTTGGAATATGAAGAGTTAGTATTTTATAAATAAAATTATATTTGAAATGAATTTATTATCAATCATTATGGATTTGATAAATAAGTAATTATTTATTTATTATATTAATGATATTTTTTTACAACATGATTGTTATTTTAAATATTTTCAATGATACATAAATGCTACTTCCTCATGAAGATTTTATTTCAGATATTTATGAATGAAAATGATTGCATTTATAGAGAATAAAAAATCCTTTCTATTTTGGATATAAAATGAATGAGGAGTTTAGTGAAGGATTATATTTGTTACTATTACTTTATCTTATGTTCTATATAGTTAGAAATGAGTTATAAAACTTATTTATTAAGTTTTTTGGTAAAACATTTCTACTTTATTAGGATTCATTGTTGGAACTTCTTATGTGGAATGATCTCAACATGTTATAAATTATAATATATTAATTATTAATCATTTAATTTGTTAAATTTTATTATTCAATATTATCTATTATCACATTATGTGTCATATCATCACACTTAGTTCATCTTGAAAGGTATTATAGTACCATATCAAAAGATATATATGGGTTTAGTTTGACCCCTTTGAAGAATGGTTTTATTATATCCCCCTATATGATTATTTTCTACATAAACCATAAATCAAAAAATGAAAGAAACGCTCCAGTAATATATTGAGTCTAGTCTATCACGTTAAATGATCTTGTTATTCTTAACCCATAATTTTGATGATTTTAGGAAATACCCTATGTATGTCTAGGTTGGATCTACACCTATAAAATACCTAGTTATGGTTTCCAACATAACATACATGGTTCTTTATAAAAAAAATATATACAATAGTTTATTATTGATCTTGTAAAAGTTTAGGTTTGGTATTCACCTAATGAAGTTTTGGTTCTTGTTAACACCCATAAAAGACAAGGGAATTGGGCGAATCCTCTATGTGTGAATAAAATTGATTTAATGAGTATTTATGATCCATATAAAGTGATATACCATAGTGAGATTCATACCCGTGATCGGTACTTAAACAATGGTGTATGCTCGTTAAGATCAGATCCACAAAAAAAATATTGTGTTCATTATATATATATTTCTTATATTTTTGTGCTTTAATTTTTTAACATTTGAACCAATAATTATCATTTTTAATTTTTAAACTATTTTTTTTAATATGTTCAATTCACCATCAATTTTCCACTATCTTCACCTCTTTGTGACAGGGCACAACCCATTATAAAATCATATTGATTATTGACTTTTTTTATTTACATTATCCTAATACCATTATTATTAAGTCTACGGGGCTAAATTATGAGTGATACATAGAGTAATATTTATAATTGGGAACATGGTAAATATAATTCCAATCATTAGATAGAGTTTCTTAATGTTATACTTTCAAACATTGAGGATTTAGTTGTTGGTTCGTCACTACTCTATTATTAGGATATAGATTCCTGGGTGGATTTTTTTGATGGATATAGAGAATAATTTGTTAAAACAATGATTTGGAATCTATAAGAGAGGAAATATTTCTTACATTATTTACGGATATGGGGAATTGTATGTAAATTATCCTTGATTCATATTGTATAATGCCATGATGTTATTAAGCACAGAAATGATCTTTTTAAATTTTCAATCACCATTGTTATTATGATGTAAAAATGGGTTATTCAATACAATATTAATGGTCTAGTTAATCGAATATCTTATATCTTGTAATTTTCTAGGTATTAATATATCTATTCCATTTTTGGATTATTCCACATGATTTTCTATATAGATGATGTTAAAATAAAATATTTGTGATTTTAATATGTGTTTCTTAGGCATGGTGTTCTCAATTTATTGAAATATTAATTCATCTTTAATCAATTTGATGTTAATAATTTTTTATCATATTTAGAGGTAAAAATTAAAAGATAAATGGGTTTTAGGGTACCCTATGATCATTAATCAAATTCACACACTAATTAAGGACTCAATTAGTATGAAAAAAAGTCTAGGTATTATATAGACAGTATTTTAATGCCTAAATATAGGTTGATATTAAAAAAAACATGATTTAGAATGTGGATCACAATTTATACGATGATAAATATCAATGAGGATATATTATTAGAACATAATTATTTTATGTTTCGGATGATCTAAAATTAGTTATTAAATTATTTACATTAGAATGAATTATAATTGTTCTAATTTTTTTACATGTCTATGAAAATAATTTTTTCAATATGAAGGTGTATAATTCTAACTAATATGATATATTACCATGGGGAGTGTTAAAAATATAACTCATATAGGGTTGGTATATAGTGGGTACCAAATAAATCAAATTATAATAATATTTTTTATGTTTTACAAGTTGAGATTGATATGGTCTATCACGAGGATAACTTGGAGTGTCAGGTCTCAAGCTTCATTCCCACAATGTGCATCTTATTAATACCATCAAGCATCCTCATTTTTGGTATCAAATTAAATAGATCCATAATAATTTGATTGTTTAATATAATTATTGTTATTTAATTGTTCTTATTAATTAGATAATTCTATGAAATATGATGAAATAAATATGACTATTTTGATACATCATCAAGGTGAAGGATCATTAACATATCATGTTCTATTAAATTATAATACATGAAACAAAATTAATTTCACTAACATTGAGAATAAATTTATAAATGAATACATGGATGTGAGAAGTAGTGGTAAGGATAATAAATATGGCTTACAGTACAATTTTTATACAAGAGGTAAAATTATAATTGCTAATAATGATTTTTTGAGAGAATTCAACTGAGAATAGAATGGAATTATAATTATTATTTTATATTATATTATAACATGACTAAAATGACTTCCTATACTTAAATAATTAAATAATACATTCTATGTATATGGATTAATTATACATAGCCACTATTTTGGACCCATTTCAATATCAATATTTTTAATTCAATTGGGATCATGATCATGAAGTTGAATTACGTTAAGATGAGATACTGTTAAGTGTTTTTTCATTTTAATCGTGGAAAGTTTAGGTGATTATTAGAGATATATGGTCTAATATTTTAGAATGTTGTAGTTAGAGGGTTTATTCAATTAATTAGTGGATTTTTTTGCAATGAGGAATACACATGGTTTGATTAGGATTATCTTGGTATGATAGATATAACATTTTCCAAATTTTCAATACTCCTGTGTTCCCATTTTATTGGTGTTTTTATTTGAATTCTCACAAATTATACACTATATTCCATTATTTTAATAAATATAAAAGGGATTTTTCTTCTATGAATAATAGATACCCTTTTGTGAAAAAAAATAATGTAATGAATTTCATGATTATTTGATTAGTAATGTTTTTAAAAGGTAAAATTATATTAATCAATTCACCCCTCTTTAGGAGATGTAATTATTTTTTTAACAAAATGACTTTTATTGACATAAAATTGTATTCAAAGTGTTATGGTCATGTTGTTTTATCCTCCTACAACAACCCCGGGTGAAATGGGCAGTACAATTTGTGTAGGGCATTTCATTATTTCAGCCTCAACCATATGGGTTTGTTAATATTTTGGGATATGGATTTCTATTTTAATGATTTCGTATTTTATAATTTAATTTATTTGAAATTATGTTTCTTATTAGTTTATTATGATTTGTCCCATGACATTTACTAGTTTCCCACCTAACTCTTAAATGTATAATATATTTTAAAAATTAAAAAATAGGTCACAATAGATACCTTTAGTATGATTTTGATAATAATACATAGTCAAAAATTAGACAAAAAATTGTGTGTTTATGACGACATTGGGTATTCTTATTATAAACATAAACAGTATTCACAAAATAATGATATTCATATAGGGTTTAATCACATTTTCATGGTGTTTTATAAACCCCAGTGTTGATAATAGATTTCCATTCCATTTTTTATTTTTAAAATTAGTTATTAAAAAGACTATGACACATTGGTTGGTTATGAACAAATTTGTAAACTGCGTGAAGTATTATAATTGTTACAGGATTATTTAATTAACATTATTTCTTAACCAATTAATAGGATATTTATATATTTAACTTGACTAAATTTTTTACTCACGACAGTTCAAAACACCCACATGTTGTTGTTCCACAAGAATTACTAAAACCACAATAAGAGGGGGATGAAATATTTTGGTCCAATTTTACAAATTTTATCTCTTTGTATTTTTTAACAATATTCCTATTATTTTTAATGTATCTCACTCTATTATTTCACCATAAATTTTCATATTTTTAATACAATGAATAAATGATAATAATACTAAATAAAATTTTCTATGAGGTTCACTCACAATGTGTGGGATTCTCTTTTATGGATGCTAGTTGTTATCCCCCACACCCATATGGATGATATATTATTATAAAAATAAATTATGGTCAAGGTGATATATTTGAATCCTTTTTTGAAGAAAATGAGGTCACATTATATCTCTATCCAAGTATCTTGTTTGGAAATCACACAAAATATTATTTCGTGGAATTCCATATTTTGGTAGGACCTTTCAAGTGTGGTTGATGGGAATTCTTGAATATCAACTGGATTATAAGAATAAAATTTCATTCCTTAAGCATGATGACATTTTAGGTGACATATCTTCTATATAAAACCAATATGTTTCTCTCATTATTTTTTAAACCTTATGATATAGCAGTATCATAGTTTATTTTTTCAAAATTCCCTGATTCATGAGATGTATAACACTAAAAATATTGAACATTGAGAATATTCGACAGTTATTCAATGATATTGGTGTCCCATAACATATAGTAGTGTTAGTTATTTCTTTTTTTTAACCATTATAATATTCGTAATTATCATGTTCAGTATCCTTTTTGAATTCCTAGATGATAATGAGATATCAAGAATAACACAATATTTGTTATTCACCATATCATTTTTATATTCCCCTACCTCTTATCTTTATAATCTTATATAAATCAGAAGGAAATTTTTTTGATATACAATAATACTAATATGGAAATATAAATGAAATTTTTTCCTTCAATTTTATTCATAGCCTTGTCTTTACTACTTCTCAGATATCTCTATAATTCTCATTCATTAATTCTCCTTGATATTTTGATTTACTATACCATGTGCACCCATTACCATTCTAACCTTATTTCCATTAAACATCCATAATACCCATATCTCATTTCTCCTTATTAGAATTCATGTTAAAAAAAACGAAATACATAATGGTGTAATCAATTTCTTCCTTGGTGAAACCTTATCTATTTTGAGAATTTAAAATAAAAAAATGGATGTGGCATCATCCTCGACAACATAACTCTCTTATAAAAAACATCACTCCATCATTTTCAGCAATACGTCATCATTACATTTTTTAAAGGTTGGGGATGAATCCTTAATTTATTATTAATACAATGACCTCTTTAGATTTGGTAGAGGAAGACCCATTACATAGACCGATGGACTAAGTCCATGTGGCTGGAATACAAGGCTTTAAATCCTAATTTTTGGCCCAAATGACCCCTAAGTGAAAATTTCTACTACCATACCCGTACTGCTACATTCACTGCTATAGTACCACCACAGCTATAGTGATGACACTACTACAGTTCTACAGCTACTGCAGTATTTCTACAGAACTCAAAAAATTGTCCCTAATCATATTTGATCATTTTTTTATATATCAATATTCAAAAAAGAATATTTATTTCACCACACCATGGTGATGTAACCATATTCTCTATGATATAGCCTTCACATTCATAACTAAAACTTCTATCACTATCTCATAAAATTAGTAGTATATTTAAATTCATGAAGAATAACATAAGAATCATTGGATTTTAGGCTTCTGGCCCACCTAATGGCTTAATTTTGACATCCACAAATATTAAAATATTTCATACATGGACTTAGTTATCACCAATTTAATATTTCAAAACATTTAGTAATTCTTATGTGAGTATCTAGATTACCATATATAGCTAAAGGAACTCGTAGTTTAATATAATCTAACTCTATGACACATCAAATTTATCTTTCACATTAGTGTGACTTCTATAATTCATATTCCATATATGTTGTAACACATGGGATTAATCTTACTCATATTCCCAACTTCTTGAATTTAAAAAATTATCTTCTAAAAATGCCTTAATTATTTTTTCTTATAGAGGTGTGAAAATTCTTGAATTTTTCATATGTATCCCTTATAGATTAAAATAATTGTTATTCAATCTATAATGAATCTTAAATAAGTCTAGTGTAATATTCAATTTCCTTTAAGGATCCTATGTTTTTCTTACATATCTATCATATAATTTTATGCATCAAGTAGTGTGAATCACAATAGATCTTATGTATTCAATACATTATATTACATATCCTTAAATAAATCTTAATTAATTTGACATACAATGAAAAAATTAAAAGTTAATCTCATAAACATATTACTTTTCAAATTTCATTACAATTGCAATCCTGGAATTTCCAAAAAACTTTTGTATCTTTGTGAGTTGATTTTCAAATTCTCTGATCCAATTTTATTTTGGTAAAAATATATAAAATAATATGATAATTTTAATAAACGTACCAAAATATTTTCTGATCAATTATCTAGGTATTTTAATCATGAGTAATATCTATAAAACTCAAGACATCATCAAAAAAAATTTACTTCAAAATCCGTTTATTTCAAAATAATTCTCATTATTTAATTAAATATTTCTAGCATTTAATTGAACAAAAAAATAATTAAATGAAAAAATTTAGAAGTACCTTTAAATTCCTTAAATATTTTTCAAAATCACCATTGTCCTGGAGACATCCATACGAAACATCCTTTATATAAGGAAACACATAGATGAATGTAAAATATTTCCATAACCTTAATCATTTAATAATGTTGAAATATCATGGGGAAATATAAATAATATAGGGAATTATTATTGTAAACACTTTATCCATATATGAATGGCTCTATAATAACATTTCTAATTATAAAATCTCTTAGGATTATTTCAAAACTCTATGCCACTCATCGTCTCTAGTCAACATATGGTGGTATAAATCCTTTGGAACCTCACTAATCATATATGATTGAGTACATTAATCTCCTTGAAATCTTGTATTCTCATAACTCATTTACATCATGACTTATTAAAAAAAATGCAACACAACACGAATGAAAACAATAGATGTGCACATTGAATACAATACAAAGGGATTACAAAAACATAACCGACATATTAAAACTATTTTCTATTGGTTAGACAAAAATATTATGTTAAAGGTAAAAATTTACAAAAAAAATCTCATAGAATATCAATGTATGTTATTTTAATGACATAAATATATATTACATTAAAACCTAATCTGTTATAATAAAAATGTTCTAGTTTTTCCTTTATGTCAGTAATAAAAATAATGTAATTTCTAAAATATTACTTTTTAAAATTTTAGAAATGATAATAAAAATATATATCTTTTCAAAATAATAATAAAAATGAATTTTAATTTGATGAATTAACAATACATAAAAATATGATCATTTTAAAATAATTATATAACAAAAAAGAAATAAAGAATACATTTTATAAGAAACATTAAAACTTTTTAAAATAAAAGAGAAATACATGATCCTAAAATTATATATATTTATATAAAAATGATAATATTAAAATAATTCACAACACATTATTTTTATATTGGAAAATTTTAAAATTATATAAAAAAAATATAGTTTATTTGAATAAATGAATAAAATTTAAAAAAAATAATGAATACAGTAACACGTAACTATAAAATTTATTCATGATTAATTTTAAATCACTAATAATTCTATTACATTCGGGAATCATAAAATTAATCATCAATAATTTTTTGAAAAAATAAAATACATGTGAAAGATATGGAAGATCTAAACATGCATGAAGTATAAATGTTTGATATAAATTTAGATTTATATTAAAACATAATTAAATATCAATTTTATAATTACATTTTAGAATAATCATTTCATTATATGAGAGAAAATTTAGTTATCAAAAAAATAATTAAATATTTCAGTCTCATATAATGATTGATTTTTTATTTTCACCCCTTGAATTTTTACTTTACTATGAATATTGTGATAAATATCTCTAGGAACCCCAAAAGGGTTAAATAAAATAAATATTTCACTTCATATAAATAAAATCATATATCTTTTCTTAACAAAAAAAGGTTTGACAAATAATATATATTGAAATTAATTTTATATTAAAATCATTGAATAGATCATAAAAAAATAATATGTGTCATATTGAATATTTAAATCCAAAATACAAATATTTTTTATGGAACATGAAATATTAATGATATGAATGTTAATTTTTTTAGGTATTAAGAGTTTCAATTCAAGATAAGTAGTTAATAACTAAATGTATATATTGATATTTTTAAATCTAGGTGTATGCATTTTATCACTTATTTATGGAACTAATGAATGATATCATTATGTAGATTTAACTTCTAAATTGAAAAATGTGAAAAAATATTTAAATAAAAGAAATCTAATAAAATTAATGTTTCATTACAAATAATCCCATCATGCATAAGAATAGTTATATGAAAACCTATAAAACAATCAAAGTGTTTATATTTTAAAATAATAATTATTAATAAATTTATAAAATTATGATTCATGATATTAGATACAAAAAAATATTTTATTTTATAACACCTTCTCAATAGGGTGATTACATTAATAAAAAAAATTTATTATAAAATTAATGAATAGATAAAATTACCTATATTGAAACAAAATTCCTTCCAAATATTAAAAAAAATTAAATTCAAGTTTGGAATACATTATTATATAGAGGGGAATAACAATATAATAAAATTATGAAGTGAATGAGAGAGAGATAAAGAATTCATTTAATCAATGCTAGAATTCACTAACATAGGGAGAATGATAAAATTTGAAATACCCTAAAATCCATATGAAGGGAATTAGACAAATTGTGGGAGATTTAGAGAAAATAGATCAAAGATAAAGCATTAAAGTGGAGGTATTATAGTGGTATGATGCAATAATGGAATGTCCAGGTTAGGTTTGGGGTTTAAATTATAATATGTTAAAACTAATATTAGAATAACCAATATGAAAAAACAATTTAGTTATTTTTATCATATATTAAATTGATAATTGATTTTATAAATATCTATAGGTGTATTTCTATCTTTATTTATATAAATGAAAAAAATAAATATGCCCAATTTTATATTTTCATCAACGAATATTCAGAAATTGATGTGAAAACAATAAATGATTTATTTTTTCATAAATGTTACTAAATAATTTATATTTAAAAGAAATTATAATGTAATTATTAAATAAATAACATGAAAACCATACTGTTATAAATAATCTTTTACTAGTGAAAAAAAATAATTTCCTTGAATTTGTTGAATCATGTTGAGTTAATTGTAATTCAGGAAGAATGTTAAGAATATGTTTTTTTGTCTATTATTAATCATATCTTTTCTAAATATGAATTAAATATGAATTACAATATTAAAAATTCTTTATATGAAAATATAATGAGTTTTTTATAACATAATTAATGGGTGATTATATGAAGGCCCAAAATATGAATCATATTTCAAAAACGATATTTTTTAATCAAAATTTTCAAAGAACAAGGATTGTGATATATTATAATAATAATTTTTTTTATAAACACATTACAAAATATAAAATATAATAAATTTAATTAAAAACATGGGAGTTTAAAATTTAAATATATATAATAATTTTATAGTGGGAAAGTTATAATGATGTAATATTTTTTCATTAACAAAATTTTACTATTGTAATTTGTGAATGAATTTTTTAATGATATATCTTTATTTTGATATTAAATTCAATTATTTTACATATAATTATTTCGTCACCTATGTTTTGTATTTTATGTTTAACTAATGATCTATAAATTTAATAACATTAATGGTTGAGAACATTAAGTAAATATTATTTAGTGGTTGATGTCATATTTAACCCTGAGTGATTCTATATAGTTATGTTTCTAAATTATATATTTTTTATTAATTTTTAATTTTTAATCCTATTTAGAAGATATAGTATGAAATATATAGATTGGTTAATAATATTGATTATATATATTTACATTCTATACATGTGATAGATTATATTGTAATGAAATATAAACTTTATAAAATACATTTTATAAGATTTCACACATCTTTATTTTATATAGAAGATTATGAATGATAAATTATTTGGATATTATTTTTTCGTTGATTAAAATTTAATTATTAACTATGAAATTAAATTTCCTAATATTGGAAGTAAATTTGATAGACTATGATTTAAGTAAAATAATATACTGGCATGTATAAATTTTGAATTCCAGTTTTAAAATTAATAAAATTAAATAGGATTGTTATTCAAATGGGGAATTTATTATTTTGATTTCCCATTTTCTCTATTTGGTTTCTTTTTTTTAAGAACTATTGTATTTAATTTACCGTTAATAGTCTATCTACATAAAAATGATATATTATATGATACACATGGTGTAATTTTTATGTTGGAAATTTATTATTTATTAATATTTTTTTATTTTTTTTTATTTCATTTTTTCTATTAGTTTTTTGAATATTGGGTGAGTTTAAGTTTTTATATACCATATATGATTCCACGACCAAAGGAGATCTTTCTATGAATAAACATAGGTAGAGGAGTAATTTCAAGGTAGGGTTATTATTCAACGATAAGGATTGGTCACACTATGATGAGGCTCAAGAAGTGGAGGTGTTATCTTGTTCAGTATGTCAAAATAAAATAAGGGTTGGTGGCATAACAATGAGACCTTGGTTGTAGGGTCATTGTTTAGGAATGCTGCATCATTCCATGATGAGTAAATTTCACTCCATTAACATGACCACCCACATTGTGAAATGGATAATTTAATATTCATTATGTGATTTTAACCCCTCTACCCACATTTTTCATCTCATTCGTGCTACATTGATCCTCCATAGACATAGATTTTTCATCCAATTTATTATATATATTATTCTTGTATTTGGATATAAATATTGATGCTATGCATTTATTTCTTCTATATTTCCCATTCAATCATCTTCTATTTTTATGGTCATCAAGATTCATCAAGTCCCCTATATAATTTGGCCATAGTGGATTAGACAATGTCTAGGGATGGGTTTCCAATGTAAATTATTTTGATTATAGGCTTTTAAGAACCCCTCTTGTTTTATTCTTGTGGTATTTTATGAATATAATGAGTTTCATCAAATCTAAGTTATGTATCTTGATATAATTTATATTTCCTTTTCATTATCATTAATGAATGAATTTATATAGGTTTAATTTGATATAATTTTTTTAAATTTTTGATTGATGACTAATTTATGATTATTATTTGATGTTCATTATTTTGTTTTAATAAATTTAGGTTTGTATTGGTTTTAAATCATTGTTTCCTTTAATTACAATTTTAGGGAACATGGATTATTTATTTAAATGGTTTATAGAGGGTTTTGATTCTAATTAGCTGTTTTGGACTTTCATTTAATTATGAATAACATTTACTTGATTTATAACCCTTTCAATTAAGAAATGGATTACTAGTTATGTGATTATTGATTTTGAAGTTACTCTAAATCTTGGATTGTTAGTGTAGCACGTTGGAAATTATGGGTATGTGATTGTGTAACCTAGATGGCCTATGATCTATTTTAGTTGTTGTATAAGCTATGGTTTATTTCTAGTGAGAGAACAAGATATACTGGTATTTTAATTATTTTTACATTTTCACATAGGCCACATAGTGTTCCATAAGATAGTTCTAGGTACTAACACCATGTTATATTAGATCCCATATTTATGGTATTTTTCATTTTAGATCTAATATATTTCTTATTATTGAACTTATTTATTGGAGATCAAGATTATTATTAAGCCATGATTCTCTGGGTTACATGATTCACCCGACCTATAAAAATTATTATTGGGACATTGAATGATTTAATGATACCATTTTATTTTTATGTTGACATACACATTATTTTTAATGAAACAAAAATGTTATTTAGAATTGATTTTTCAATATAAAACACAATGTTTTAATTCAAAAAGATATTACCATGATTCATAATTTTTTCCTTCTGGGATTTTTTTCTGACCCCTTTATTATGATATTTGGGAAATATATTGTTGTTTTTTTATTCATGAAAAAGAAAATAGGATATGTATTATAAAGGTTGTTATTGATGTATTCGACATATTTCATTATATTATTTTTGTGGTGAGAATGTGTTGTTTTAATTTGACATTAGTGAGGCTTTTCTTGATCCTATGGTGATTGTGGTTTATTTTTCTATCATTGTTTATAGATCTTTTTATCTATTCAAATATGTTATGTTTTACTCACATTATTTTCAGTTTAAAAATACATGTTGAATATTTGGTAAATATTTTTTTAATTATACGCATTTTAGTTATATCTTATTTGATGAATCAATTTATTTACTTTCATTGATATTTGAGTTATAAATAAATCATGTTAGATTTTTGATTGGATTCCTTGGGAATATTTATTTGATTTATATAGATAAATCAATTACATATTATTTTTTTGGTACCGTATAGTTTTTCAAAAACCCATGGACATGGGAATAATGTTTCAAGCCTTGTGGTGAGCTAGTTGGGGTTATAGATCCAGTCATACTATTCAGTTTGTTACAAAATGATATTTAATTTCAATTATTGTTGGGATATTTTGGTAATATATAAATATAACTATTAAAACATGATAGGTGTGTGTAGGAATGTTCATGAATAACTTTTTATTAGGATAAATATCAAGCTACCATGTGTATTTATGAATTGTTATAGGATTTGATATCATTATCAAGTATTTTGATATATATTGATTTAATTTTTTATAGTTATGATTAATTAGATATACATTAATATATTTTCTACACTGAATTTTATATTGATTTATTTTTATGTTTTATTTTTTAGAGATTATAATGCTTATAAAATATCATTTGATTCATTGTGAGGTAGTCTCAGAGAATACACCATAAAAAACCTCTGCCATGGATCTTATTCATGTAAAATAAATCACTAGTATAATTTAATATATGTGTCATGGAAGAGAGAAATGACAAAATCAACTGAGGAAACCCAAAAAATTCACTCAAATATATTATATCATAATATATTAATATTCATGACATATCATTATTATCCATTTCAAACCCATAAATTTTTTCTGTCTTTAGAAACTAGGATTTTTGAACAACTGCTACATAAATTTCAAAAGCACCCCTACATAGTTCTTCCCAACCAGAACCATTCATAGATATATCATTCATAAAACCATTCACAATATCACTAGTAAAAGTAAACATAATAAATAATGAAATTAGATTCATATTTTTGATAAACATGAAAGAAATAAATTTTCCTTTTAGTATAACATGAGAATAACCATAACAACTTTTAGTCATTGGATAACATTTCTTTACCCTCTCTTGGGATTGGGAAAACATACCATATAAACTTTTTTAAATAAAAAAAATACAATCATTACTGAAATCATTGGAGGGATATAATTTTACTACATATAACATAATCATAGTCCATTCAAATGCATGCCAAAATATCATGAACGCATTTATCATTTCATCATAAATTAACATGTGGAAAAGAAAAAAGCTATCTTGAATGTATCATATAAATCACTAAAAAACATATAATAAAAATTATGGATGATTTCACAGAATCATATCCCTAGTGAGACATAATTATCATTAATAGATGTCAATATAGATGAAAATTTAATTTAATATATTACGAAGAACATTTCTGAAAGAATATACAATTATATTTTTCAAATAACCTATTTAAAATATAAATCATTAGAAAATATAATGGAAACATTTTAATTAAAAATATTCATTTATAATCATAATGGAATCTGTAAATAATTTATTGGTTATGATGGCGGGAAATTTTTCTCGTGCCAAAATCCTTAAAATAATGATTTTGTTCTCACCATTAGAAAAAATAACATTGTTCGGAAAATAAATTTTACATTACTTTCAATGAATTCAATAGAAATTTCAAAATTTGATAGAAATTCATATAAAAAAATAAAAATATTTAAATTAAATTCTTTAAAATATGTTAAATAAAATATGGACATCAAGAAAAAAGTATCCCATAAAATAGTAAAACTAAGTCAGTTTTTCTAAAAAAATATTTCAATCTCATTAGTTATTATAGAGTATAAAATTAAATAAAAAATATAATAAAAATTAATTAATATAGGATAATAAATTAAATAATATGTTTGAGTGAAATTTAATATAATTTCATGATTGTATATTTGAACATAAATAATCCCAAAAAATTGACTTTGTAACATAAAACCCTTACCTGAATTCCCTATCTTTTCATAAGTAATCAAATATCATGAATATTAAATTTTCATTTCTTATATATATATATATATAAAGAACTAAATTTATACCCAAAATTACAATTATGATTCAATTATAAAATTTAAACATCATTGTGCAAATAATTATTTATTAAAAATGTCCTATTTGGAGGTCAACTATTTTATTTTTTGATGAATGTTTTAGTTCAGAAGTTTTGTTCATTATAATTTTATCATTTTTAATAATATATATAATACTAATCATGATATCAAAATTATATATTTACATTATATAAATATTTATAATCATCTCTAAATGGTATAGATAGAAATAAAAATTATACATTTCGTGGAGATGGTATTTTGTAAATACACATGAATAATGTTTTCATTTTCAAATGAAATAATGGAAAATAGATCAATAGTATAGTTTTATTATAGTACCATTATTAAATCATAAATATAATTTATATTTATTAAATTTATCATATAATCAACCATGAAATATGATTTTGTAAATTCAATCATGCCGCTATGTAGAGATTGTAGTCCAAACATACACACGAGCGATACTTTCAATTACCATTTGATAGAAAGTGGTGGAAAATAGTTCTTCTATAATCATTATAAAGACAAATTATATTTAGGATATTGTATTCATTATTTTATTATCAATAAAACTTTTTATATAATGTGGATGTAGAAATTAAATTGATGTTACCCATTCAAGGGTCATACCACATCATTGACAAATTTCATTTGCATTACACCTTATGACTTGAAAGTATGGTATTATGATAAAAAAATATTCTATGAAATGGAAGGGGATATTTTTAAATTTGTTAAGGTGGGTAGTTTTAGAGCTATAAGTCATAAAATTTTTGAATAATGGAGAATAAGATGTTCTTTTTATGAGTGAGGGAAGAAACACACATGAAATCACCTAAGTTATTAAAATAATATGAATTAATTTCTAATTTCAAGTTTAAATAAATAGAAATATTTTGACTATATAATGATTATATATCTAAATAATATTACAAAGTGAAATTAAAATCTATTTATGTGTGGTTTTACCCCTTATCTTTTTATGTTATTTGGAATTAACCCTATTGATGATTAATTTGATATGAAATTTTGTTACTCTTAGTGGTCTTGAATGTTACTATAAATGGAAATGTGACCCATAAGTATAAAATTTTATATATGACCAATAATATTCCATTTTATTATCTAAATATATGATTTTTATTATTTTAAATAATATAATTAAATATTATTTAATATATGATACCATTAAATTACTCTTTGGGACTATTCAATCTGTTAAGAAAAAAAGACAAAAGTATAGAAATTGAATTCAAATAAATTTTTTTATCACATTAATAATAAGTTATAATTATCCAAAATAAGCATGGGAACAAAATAATTCATCCAAATTTTATTACTTTTAATGTTTTTAAGATTAATTATTTGACTTTTTTTATTAATTTACTAATTTGTATTTCATCATTTCATGAGATTTTAATTTCATTATTCCATCCATAAAAATTAAGAATAAATTTAAATGATAAAAATATTAATTAAATCTAAAAAATAATTTATTATTTATTATCAAATCATTTTGTCCCTCTGAAACTGTATTTGTGTTATTAAATTAGATTGAAATTTTAGAGAAATTATTTATATAAAATAATTTTAAAGTAATGTCAATAAAAAATGAAACTTATTTACCATATATATGAATATTGGATGATAAATGTTTTAAAATACTCATAAATTAGGAATAATTTATCTATGGTATTGATTTTTAAGACCTTATCAGTTTATTTTTATCTTTAATTACCAATTTACCCTTCTGAGGTGACAAATGTTTACCACAATTACTATTCATAAATAAAGAATTTTCATTTAACCAATTTACCAAATTATTACATGGTGATTCAAAATATGTAATTTAATTTTCAAGATTATTTTTCGATAATTGAGATAATGAAATTCTAAAATAAGTATGATAACACTATAGAATGTTTTTAAAAAAAATGAATTTTTATTCTTAAATCTGAATTTAGGATTATATCGGGCCAAAAAAAAAACGTTATAAGAATGTTAAAATTTTGAAATTAATTTATAATGTTTAAATACAATTAATATAACTCATCAGTATTGATTAATTTAATTTATTAATATAAAAAAAATCATAAAAAATTTTTTTTTTTGGAAAGAACATATTTTTTATTTTCAAATGTTTTCTTTTTCAACTGATAACCAACAAAATAATTATAAAGATTTGTCAAAAATAAATTTTTATAATCCATTTAGTTATATTTATATATTTCTTTCGAATTTCTAGGCTATAACTAATATATAATATAATAATAAATCAATTATATAACACGGTTTTTTGAGCTCATTATCATGTGTAAATAATGTAATAAAATAATTCATGTTTATTTCAAAATAAATAATGATAATATATTTCGATGTCAAATTAGAACCTATTAATAATTATTTCATCCTTTAATATATCTTCACTCCTATATTAACAATTGTCCATATCACTATTTCAAGGAATATTTGGGTTCTCAGTTAGCTTTATTATATTTTTGAGTCCCCTAACAAACATTAAACACATGGGTAGTAATGTTTTGCAGTAATTTATCTATATGATAAATAAATTTATAAAAAAAATTATTCATAGAAATATTATAATCTTTTGGTATGATCTCTATGTGTAAAACATGTGATAGATCAAGTATGCACATCATGGGAGGGATTTCTCCCAAATCTCATACCATCTCTCTCTCTCTATCTCGACAGCACCCTCTCATAGGGTTTCTAAAACACTTCTTCTATGATGAGGTTATATTCGTCAGGAATAGTATTCCCCATTTCTTTAATTATCCTATTATGTTCTCTATAACTGCCATCCTATCTTAGGGTTGACATTGTGCTTATTTGATGGTGAGGTGATCGTCACATGGTCGTACAATACCTCGTTCATCAGTTATCCTAATACATTTTCACTCACCTTCACAATATCCTAGGGCTATTGGCACACATATTCAAGGGTAATTTTACCGTCTCTATGAATCCCTCTGAATAATTATTCAATTAACCTCTTAGGTTTTCCTCATGAAATTATTTGTTTATCCGGGCTTCTTAATCATTCTTTTGTTCCATCAACCATGTACCGCAAATTCACTGATGACTATATCCACTTTGATGGACCCCATTTTTGGCCAAGTTATTTGTTATTTTGGGTGGTCTGGGTTGTGTAGGTGGTTCTTGTTCATGCCTCGATATTGAATCCCTTTTCTAGTTGAACAACTTATCTTTATTCCATATGTATTGTATTAGGATCCATTTCTGTGTGATGTAATCAATTTCTATATGGTTTTGGGATATTTGTGTTAACCAGTCACCAGTATTCCAATTGTCATTGAAACTATTTTTTCTGCATCCACCCTTTTGTATTTTTTTATTTATGTTCCGAACCATTTTATTCTAGTTTCCTTCCAATATAACTGAGTTTTGTTTTTTTCATCCTCAATGCTGAGTCCATTTATTGGTGATAGTTTTTATGATCATTTTAAATGGGGATTATTGTTTTTAAAGATTCTATTTGTGAAGGTTGGATTCATTTTCAGGTTTGGTACTATCTTCTTTACAAGATACAACTTATTATCTTGACCCATATATTCTCAACTCTACCTTATATTCATGTGTAATGATACAATATATGTTTATCTAGTAGAATTTTTCAAAACTAGGTTTTAAAAGGTGTTGTTTTAGAAGCCAAAAATATTCAAGGTGCCACTCTGGTGTGGGATTCTTCTACATTGTCTCTCTATGTGTTATTGTTGACAATGATACACAACAATGTGTTTCTATTTTGGTAGTTATTTATCATATGATGATGGTTTTTTTAATTTTATATTGGATTCTAGAGAATAGTCTAATTCTAAATGATGTTGTGAAAGTATCATGGTTGTGTCTTTTTGATGAATCGATGCAAGGTCTCCTTGGATCAATATTAGTGATTTTTCATTCATTCATTGACGAGGGTTATAAAGAACTTTGGTTATTATTTTTTGTGTTTTTTTGCGACGATGATGGGGTTTTACAATTAAGATAATGGATTTTGTTGGATGTTTCTTGATGATGATCTAGTTTCATGAATAGTTTTTTTCCTAAAGGGTATGCGACACAAGGTGGGATGAATCCCAAGGAATTAATCATAGTTTAATATATAATTATTTAGTTTTAATTTTGAAATTTTAATTTTATAATTTTTGGTTGTATGTGTATTGGTGCATGGTTATGTAAATTTCCCACTTGGTAGAAAAATAGGATTTTAAAAAAAAATGTATTATGGTATGCAATTCATTTGGGGAGATACATGGAACATATCCTGAACAAGGAATAGGTTCAGTTGAAGTGCAATGTGATATTATATAGTACCAACTCTATCAAGAATATTTAAGGGACAAATATACGTTGTTCTAAGATTTATCTTCGTTTGGAATCTTATAACATTATTGTATGGATAAATCAATAGTAATACATTTTCACCAACATCAAATTCCTGATCAATGCAGTTATTTTAATCATAAAATATCTATTGAATTTGGGATTCCATAATGAACTACTGAATGTATCTAACCTTCTATTAAATTTCAATATCTTAATCAAGTACCAATAAAATTTGTTTCGAATGTTATCACAAAAGGATTAGTTTTTTCACTAATTTCCATAGATAACTAGATATGGATCCATCTGAATGCTCATGGGAAAGCAGTTTCTAATATAAATATGACTACAGGAATGTGTTTAAACTATCCACATTTGAAATATAGAGAACATGATCTGAAAATATATTTTAGGGTTTTATTGTTCTCTTAAACCATCCATCTATTTGTGGATAATTGGTAGTACTGAAAAAAACTCAATTTCTAGATCTTTTAAAGACTTCTCTATAATTTTTTGGGGAAGCATATATCATAATCAGTTATAATAGCTTATGGAACTCCATACAACCTACAATCTTCCATAACATATATCCTAGAATACATATCATAATAGAAATATACCCTATTGTAAATGAAATATAAATATTTAATAAGGTGATTAATTAGTACCCAAATTTAACTATTACCATCAGATCTTTTGGGGTTTAAAAAAATCAATGGTGATTCTTTCAAGTTCCATAATAGTATGGGTAATGGTTGTAACCTACGCTTTAACTTCTATATATCAGTTGTAACATACTAACATATCACAAATTGAGATACACATTCTATGATATCTCTCTTCATATTATTACATTTAAAATAATAATTCATATAACATCACATCCTCTAACAACTATGATGAATTGATATCATTGAGAAATGTGCTTCCTCAAAAACATTCATTCATTAAGTGTGGGGTTGATGGTACACATACATGGTTCCACAACCTTATCATTCCTTTACTATAAATATTGAAACCATGGACATTTTCCCATTATTTGTAAATTTAACATCATCCTTATGCAAACATATAATATTTATATAGATTGTTGGTTGAATATTAATTAAAAAAAGTATTATTTGTTAAAAATATATTAATATTTTTAGATCAATCCATTATAAATAATGAAATATTAGATATTTATTATCCTTACCACATATAAGTTCTCATGATTATTTCAACACAGAGCATTAAGAACCATAATATCCATCACTAGGTGGTAATGTATTGAAAAGTCATAATATATAATAAAGTACAATAATATTTTATAAATCATATTAAAGTATTTATTAGTGAATATATACATCAAAAGTTTTGATCAATATATATATCACACCGTTCTCTGTAATAATAATGCCTCAAAATCATTAATTTAGAAAATAACACAACTAAATAAAAATCACGATTCAAATATTTTTTTTCATGAACCTTTAATGAACATGAGGAATAATATATAAATATATCATTATAAATGAGAATTCATCCTAATAAATTATTAAATTCATCACTATGGATCACAAACCCTACTTAACAGTAGTGTACTGAGAGAATTAGGTCATTATCCAACCATATCTATAGTTCCTTGATATTTTCCTCAAATTTATTAGTCTAATGAAGCTTGACGCCATTTAATATTAACTTGTTGAGTGGATCAGATAGTAATGATATGTTATTGAAAATGATATGATAATATCTATTTAAACGAATAAATATATGAGTATTAGTAAACACGGTTTGTTTGGTTCAATGATAAATAAAATATTTCATTGATGTATCAACCAATATAACCTCACATGAGATTATATGACCCAAAAAAGGAAAAATTATTTATTAACCATTCACACATCAAAAATTTTACACACAACCACTCATTCTTTAGTGTATATAATACAATTATAATGTTATCTTTATGATCTTCCTTTCCCCAATTGTATATAAGAATATTGATTAAAAATAGTACTAGAGAGTGATAAAGGTGATCTCTAAAGACTCAATTTTTTAAATCTTTGATTATAATGGTGGAATAGTAAGAATAAATTGACTCAATATAAATTTATAATTTTTATAACTTGTTAAAATATTATATTGGGTATGCATTCACTTTTGAAATTCAAATAATACAATCTAGATTGAAGATCAATCATTGAAAAACTTGAGCTCCTCGTAATTTATCTATTAAATAATAAATTTTGGGAAGAGGATAATAATTTTTTATTATTATAATGATACATTTCTAATAACACGTTTTGGTTAATATTGATCCATTTTTCTTCTTAAAAAAACTGTTCACATATTGGTGATGTACATGGTCAAGTGATCCCTTATCAATATTCCTCTACAGTTACTTCTGGAATTCATGTAACTGAATCATGGATAGTCTATATGGAGTCATTAAACTAGTTGTATAACCATGAATGAGTTATTTTGAAAACTCAAAATCATGATTTATAGGATGAATAAGATAATCATTTGGAAATATATCAAAAAACTACAATAAAATTAGTGTATCATTAATATCGAGTTTCTCTATATAAATTTTTGATAAATAACCACTTTTAGTTGGAATCATTTTCCATTAAATTTATATAATTTCCATTTGAATTTTATATTTATTATCAAAATGATAAATAATCCAACTTCGGTTTTGAATATCTAATATGAGTATTATTTCTTAAAAAATGATATGATATTTATATGTATAAATGAAATAGATAACCAAAAAAATTATAAATAAAAAAATAGAGTGAATAATTATATTCTCAGGAATCATAAACCAATATAGAGTTTTATATTCAGAGTATAAAATTGCTATAAGATGAGAGAATATTATAGATTAAATGATTTAAAACAAATTAAATAATTCGCTTATGTAATTATTATTGACCATAGATATTATCTGATTATGAGTTTTTTAAATGTAGAACAATTAATAATACAATTTAAAAAGTGTTTTTATCAATATCATATTTAGTTAAAAAATTAATTTTAAAAACAAAATTATAATATTAATTTCTAAAATATATTCATAGCGTAATGTAAAACATGTTTAATTTTTTTTGAAATCTAGTAATATTACGAATGACATACACTCTCTATAAAAGAATATTTTATTTAAATATAATAGTTTAAGAAGTCAAAAATCATAACTTAATGTATCTATAATATTAATACGTACAGTTATTGTATGAATTTTCTTACTAGGAATGATATCAAGAAAATGATTAGTATTTTAATTTAATCTAATCCACATTAAGCCCTTAATACGATGTAAAACGTCTATATCCTAGGCATTAGATGACCACAAAATGATGGATTAAATATACACATATTCAAATCCCTAGAATACATTGATCAATATCATGATCAGACACATTAATGAAAATAAAATGTGTTATAAAGAATTAACAATACTTGTAAGTATTACTTATGACATCATCTCTCTGAATGATCACAATGGTTCAAAACTATATATTCATGAAGAGAGATATCATGAATAATTGAGTTGAAAACTGCATCAACTATCAGATCTTCAAATAACCAACTATTTACTTGAAATAATCCAATGGTCATAATTTTCATATTAATTACAATGACCACAAATAGCTATAATTTGACATCTCAAAATGAAAAAGATCTTCAACTTAACATATAAGAATTTAATTGTCTGAAACCTTTTCCATTAGCTCCATTAAAATTATATTAATGTATTCAGTTTTATAGAAACAAATATATATAGTATAATTATACAATTTCTCTAGTTTTGTGGACTATATTAATGATTGTAAATATAATTAACTAATAAATAGATAAACTATTGTATCTATACCAATCTCAGTATAATGGTCATGAATTTTTTCAGTCTAATAGAAATGGCATATGTATAACTACTGGTTAGTACAATTTTTGTTCAAATGGATTGTGCAAACATTTATTTTATTCTATTGTATTTAATTATAGAATTTAATATTTTTTTAACTATTTCTATGTTTAGAATAAATTAAAGATTTCTAAAAAACATAATAAAACACTCTTGATGTATAATGTTAGTAAACATTTATTTAGGAATGTTTCTTTGATTTCTAAAACAAAGGAAATGAAAAGTGAAAATTATAAGTTTAAAATAGAAAATCACCATCTCTTCAGAAAGAACAAAACAAAATACTTAAAATGAAAGAAATTGAATTAAAAAATGTAAATTCCTTTATAATTTAACATCATTAATGTTATACTTCATATCTTATCTCTCATCATGTTTATTATTACTTAATGATCAAATGGAAAGTAATAAATTTAAAAAGTACCCCATTTCTAATAATTATTATTTTTAAATATTTTCCAATTTTAGAAAATAACACCCCATAAAAATATAAATATAAACGATCTAAAATATTTATCTCATTTAATAAAACTCTCTCCCTTAAATATATCTCATTAAAAATTCTCCACCTTTTTGATTTTTGAAAATTATATAGAAAATATATAATCGATCGAAATGATAGAAAATCAATAACATATAAAATAATTCAATTTGAATTATATTTTCCACCATGAAGTAAAATAAAGAACATATATCCAAAAAATATTGGAATCAATTTATACAAAAATTGTTCTAATAAAAATTTATTCATATTCTAAAGTATTTTAAAATGTTACAAGAATTACATCATGATTTCAAATTAAAATGTTCACTATTTATTTAACAACTTTTTCATGATCTTCTTCATCTTCTTTACTTAATCATGACCCTTTTGAGTATTTGTTACTGATGGATTGACATTTAAAATATTTTCTTCAATAAATAATTTATCCCAAACCTATTTATTCAATCTTTGAAATTCCACACAGATATTTTTATTTTCATTCCTCAAAAATAAAAACTCATCTTAATAGGAAAAAAGTATTCTATTTTATTCTTCTATGTGGTGATGATTTTTTTCTAAAAAATTCTTCCAAATCCTGATATTCAGTTAAGACATTAATATTCTCGATAAACATAACTCTTTTAGAAAATTCTATTGAAAACAAATCAATCGAATCAACCGTTTGAAGATAAAATTTACTCATTTATATAAAATGATAATCTTGATAATAGATATCACTATTAACTTGAATTGATTACTATACCATCTGATTGTACAATCCATTTTGTGGATTGGTTTATTATTTGAATGATTTTATATCTACATTAATCAGAACAACTTATGTTATCAAAAAAATCAGTGAATCTTGTATTCCATTTAGGATGTTCTGAATATGATTACACCAACAATCTATTATTTAATTATATGGTATTGAGGAACTTATAATTTTAAAAAATTAGTTTTAATTAAATTTAAATGTGATATTTCTTTTATAGAGTCTGATGATTCTAATAAAACCTGGGGTGCATTTAGATGAATTGGTCATTTGACTAGATTTTATATCTTTTCAACATTACATTTTACTTCCTTATAAACTTTTGGATATTTGGAAATATTTACAACATTAACATATTTATCTGAAAAAAATATTTCATATATATTCATTCAATATTTCTTGTCTTATTCCTATACATTTTAAAGAAACATTTCTTCCTCGTTATAAGATGATTTTATTCCATTGATTTACCTATGTCCAGATCATTATTGTGCTTAGAAGCTAATACAGTTGATGATGAAGATGAATGAAATGTAATTTTTTCAATTATGACTTCTTCAGATTTTGTATCATTAACATCAACTTCATCATCTTCTTATTCAACATATTATTGTCATTCTTTTACTTATTCCTCCACTTAGTCCAATTAATTTATAACCACTAAGTATTTTTCAGGAAAAATTTACTGAATTTTATAATAGAAATTGATTTATTCATTATAGACGTGTTTTGGGAATGAATTTTTAAATTCTTCAACTCTGCATTTTTTATTATGTTTATCAGAATATTATGGAATGACATAAGGAAAAAAATATTTTTGTAAAAACATTAGTATGACATATAGAATTATTGGATTAGTATGATGAACAATTCCAGACTATTGATCTAGTTTTACAAATTATAAGGATAATATATATTGAGGTGGTACTTCTATGGTGCCTGTTAATCCCTTCAATAGCCTTTTAACCTTTTAGGATTCTTTATGTATTTTCATTTGTTTCATTATATTTTTATATTCATTAAACCCATTATCCATTTTAATTTCCCAATATTTAACTTCATCCTTATCTAATTCAAAAGTACGCTCCCTTGGTTTATTCTAATTGTTTTACTATAAACTCGTTAAATTCATGATGAGTAACATGTTTCAATTTCTTTTGATCCTTGGATGTTGATAACTCCCCTTTTCACTTGTTATACACATCTTTTTTCCCTCTTTCTATTCCCAAATTAGAAGTGATTCTTACCAATTTGTCCACAAATTTTTCATCCTTGAATCAAAAACCCGCCTTATAATTGACATAGTTTCATCTCCAATTGTTGATATATTTCAACTAAAATGATATATTAGATAATTAACAAGTATAAGATTCATGAAATTTACTAATAATATATTTATAAAGAATTTAAATATAAAAAAATGGAAACATTGAGTCCTTGTTGATTGATTTTATTGTTCAAAATACAGAATTTAATATGTTTATTTTCCTTATATTAATCAGAAAGTCCATAACTAAAATATCTAAAAAATTTACTGTATCTCTTTCACCATTTATCAAAATAAGATAACCCTTAATATAATATGTTACAACCCATGCATCTAGTGTTCAACGTGAAATCGTTATGAAATTCTCAAAATACATAAAAAACTTATCTCTAGCCTTTATTTTAATAAAAACACTCATGATTTTTATATAATTTATGAGATAATAGATATGGTTCACCCTCAAAATTTAATCATCCTAATTTGTTGAATTATTTGTATGAATAATGTTACTTATTAGTAAAAATAATATAGCTGACATCAACCTTATTATATTATCATATAAATTCATCAAAAGAATAAAAAAATCATACAAATTCTGGTTATGTAATTGAAAAAATTAAAATGGGTTTTCAAGAGATGTTTTTCGAAACACTAGAATAAAAATATTCTTAATAAAATAATCTTGATTTTCCTACCATTCCCATTCAATCATCCTTTTCTCTTACTTCATCTCTTTGCATGAAATATTTAGTATTTTCTATTATTCTAAGTCTTCTACTGGTTATTAAATAAATTAATAAATATTACTCAGAGAACATAATCCATTAGATGGAATTGGGATCAAAATATATAGAATTAGATGTGGGACATCTGGTGTCCCACCCTTGTATATAACCATGTGGTGAGGGGTTTTCATTCCAATATATTCCAACGGCTTAGATGAAAAATTATTTCTGATTTGTTAGTTAATAATTAATTGAATAATGAAATTAAATATAAATATGATCTCTTAATGTTTTTATAAAAAACTTCATCAGTGTTAAAATCATTCTAACATGATAAATTTTGATGTTTGAAATTTTTTAATGAAAAATTAATTTGTAAAACAATTATTATATACTAATTTAATGAATAAGTATAAAGGTTAAAATAATAATATATTCCATAGTATAAAAGATTCATTGGAATGAGTAACCTATTATTAGTTTAATTTATGTAAACTGATTATGATAGAGTTAATATAAAACATATTTTGCAGAATATTTATATTAATTTTTTTAGTTTGGAGAATAATTATTTGAGAAACAATTTTTATTACATTTATTTATTCTAGAGTGTTTTAAAAGAAATTATGTCTCCAAAAATAGTTTTTATAAATATTTTTGAGTCTGATAGTGTTTATTAATGTTTTTGAATCCAAAGACGTTTAACATAAATTTTTTTTAAGAAATATTAATGTGTGAAACAAATAATTTTAGAATTTAAATGTTTTCAAAATGTGAGTATTTTAGATAATTTTTCTGAATAACATAACAAATTTACTCCCCCTATGATAAATAATTCATCAATGCATAGATATTGATAGAAATTACTTATATATAAATAATCACATTACAATGATCATTTCTAACATCTTTGTAATATATTCAAATATATCAAAAATAAAGAGTTTTGTAAAAATATAAACAAGGTGATGTTATGTTCTTATATATTGTAAAATCATATCTATTTTTGTGTGTGTGATACACACAAAAATGGTGTATAATGACTATATACATTGAGTATGAGTGACGTTCAACATTTTATATTGGTAAATGGATCATATATTGTCACATAATATTTCAGTTTTCGTAAAACTCCAGAAATAGCCAGTGAGTGTATTTCAAATCTATAACACGTAATCATGACAACTTTCCTCTTCCACATATTTGGATTCAACAGTGGAAATTTATAATGAATTTAATTTCTTATATGAACAGGTAACTAAAAATTATCCTATGAAATGAAATGATCAAGTTGTACATTTTCTATCATTCTACACCCACCAATGTTGGCATCCAAAAAATAAGATCAAAATCAGTTACATAAGAGTAAAACAAACCTAAATCCATTGATACCTCATGATAATGAAAAATTAATTTAACTTATTGATTATGAGACTCTTTTAGGTTGAATTTTTATCTAGGATTTAATCATACTAATAACATTAAATCAATATGACTAGATGTTAACTAAAGTAAACTTCCAATTTTACCACTAAAGGACTTTTATTCATCTGTTTTTATAGCTTCATGGAGATCTAAATTATTTGAGGTTTTCATAGGAGTATTAATACTTTTTATATTTTCATAATTGGATTTATTAAGAATATATTTTATAATGTTACGTTGAGATATTAATGTTCCTTACTATTTTTGTGAAATTTTTAATCTAATAAATTAAGATAACTCACCCATCATACTCGTCAAACTCAGATGTCATAATATCCACGAAGGACTTTGTAAAATATTTTTTACAGGAACCAATTATAACTTCACAAACATATATATATACTAAAAATACATTTCTATATTTAATTAGTTTTTAAATATATCAACAATTGTAGATCCCTTATGAAATTTTATTTGTAACAAAAATATTCTTAACTTATCATAATTGGATCTAGGGGCTAGTTTATGTCCATACAGTTCCTTGGAATGATTATGAAAATGATCTGCATATTGTTTATCTTTAAAAACTAGTGTTTATTCTTCAAAAAAATCCACTTAAACATATTTATTATGTAAATAATGGTTCAGTCTAAAATTTAATAATTGTACATTAGATAGTAGTATATGTATAGATCAATCAAAACTACTAGAGAATATGTTTCATCATAGCCTATTCTTTCTTGTTCAATATAAGAATATGCGACAAACCTATGTTTATGTATAACTATTTTACAATTTTCATGAAATTTAATCTTAAATACCCTTTGTACTCCAATTAAAAATATATATTTATGACATTCAACCAATTTCCAAACATGGTTCCCTTCAAACTCAATGATATCTTATTTCACTACTTTTATCCAATCCTCAAAATCTAAATCCTCATTAGTTTTATTAGGTTTTTAATTGAGATAAAATGATAACTGGTCAAGTTCATTTCACAATAAAATTTTAATTCTACCTGGTTGATCAATATCACTAATGATATTATAACTATGAGGATAATGACGAAACAACTAATATATTTGATTCATAAAACTATTTTATTTAATTATAGGTTGAAATTCATCATTGGGTAAAATCATAAAAAACTAATCTTGAGTTTTTTCCAATGAGATTAGATTTCTAACACAATTTGAAAATAGTTTTTATAAATAAAATCCACGGATATAGGTTGGGATTGTTTGAAGAAAAATATTTGGGTCATCAACAAAAACAAGTACTATTTTCATAACTATACTTTTATTTTTATTAGAAACATTATATAGATTAATATTTGCGGAATATCTAAAAAATATACCTTTATAATATTTTCATGCAACTAATGTATGTTATATTGACTATTTAGAATGAATAATTTTCATCCAAAAATATTTAAGTGTGATGATATTTGTTTTCATCACGTACAACCTTCATGAAGAGTTTTGTTAATAAAAGGTATTATAATAACACAATTTACAATATTATAGGATGTACTAAATACTTTCATTGTAAAATTTATAGTAACTTGGTATTAACTCAACATGGTTATAGTAATTTCTTGAATAAAATTATCTCTTCTTTCATATACACCATTTTATTAGAGTTCTATGTGTATAAAGATATTGTATAATACATTTGTTTGATAGAAAAAGTTAGAAAATCGGAATTTAAAAAAAAAAATTAAAAAGTACCACTAGGAATTTTTATCCTGGATATTCATTTTTCATTATTAATTCATGTTGAAAATTTTTAAAAACAATGAATGGATTCATATTTAACTATGAAAATAGACCCTAGTATATTTAGAGTAATAATCACCCAAACCATATACATATTATTATACACTAATAGTTCCATTATTTATGGGACCAAATATGTCCATGTGAACTAACTCTACAGAATCAATTGTGGAGGAATCACTAATTAATTTAAAACATGACTTCAGTTTCTTACCAAGTTTACAATGATCACAATCTATTGAATAATTAAACACATGTTGTGATTGGTCCTTAACTAGTCTTTTTTTTAAACAGTTCTAATTTTATATGATTTGAGTGTAATATCATTATATTCCACAACCATGACATATATTTCATGATAATAAAGAAATATAAATCATGGACATAAAGGTCTTCAATGTTTACATTGTAAATGTTATCATGATGATTAGTAGTGTGAATAAAATAATACAGTAAACTATAAACATTAAAATTTTCAGTAATGATGTTCACAAGATAACCATTGTCAAATAATTTAATTATTCTTATAGGGTCTTTTTATGTCCAAAAACAATGGGAACACTTTAAATTAATGATTTTACATGAAAAAAATCATACCTATATCGATAATCAATTTTTGATCATTATATCAAAAAGTGAATATTCCACCTGTTATCTTTATAATATTTTTAATGAAATTTTTTTCAAGTAATATATCTGGAGAAACCAATATTTTTATACCAAATATTTGTTTATAATACTTTCTTTATTTTCTTAAAACCCAAAATATTTATATTTCGGAAGAAAACCCAACTTTGGTCCGATGTTATAAAAATTTAAAATAATATGTAACCGTATTTTCCAACATTTGTACTTCAATAAAATTACATTTCTTTTGAAATATATTCTCTATGAAAACCTAAATAGTAATAATTATTAATGAATTCTTATTTTTCTAATGTCCACCATAATGATATATTTTCTAAAATGGGTCACTTTTAATAAAAAAAGATATTATTGAAAACATGTTTTATATAAGTAAAACCAATTCCAAAAATATCACTATGCAGATTATTTTTCTCATACATATTATAAAAATATTAATTTGTAGTTGTAAAATTAGATAATATTTTATTGAAATATTAAATTGCAAAATTTAGTTTTACAACTACATTTTTATTCTTAGTTGAAGAATTTTTTAACCGAGTTGTAAAAAAACATTTTGTATAATATTTTCCTCATAAATATACATTTCTAGATATTTGGAAATTAAATATATTTTGAATTTATTTCAATCAATATATTATTAATCAACTGATATTTCAGTAGTAGAAATATTAATTTTTGAAATTTCCATCATCTATTTAATTGGTCATTATAGTGTATTTGGGAAGTATTATAATTTAAATTTACAAGAATTCTATAAAAAAGTTATTTCTTCCTAACTAGTAAAGAGTTATCATATTGAGATAGGGAATATAATTTATTAGAAAATGTAGAAATTTTCTCAACATTACTATCAAAGTAATTTCCATTTTGATAATGTTTGTATGAAACTCATAAGTATGTACCTTGGACATCAAACAATTATTTACTCATTATATTTCAAAAAATATAACCACATTTAATATTCCAGAGTTTAAATAATTCACTCCATATCTGCATACTATACATTATGTCCAAGTGTCAGGAGAAATAAAAAAAATATATTTGTGTTTATAATACTCCTTAGATTTTTTTTCTATATTTTTCTGTTTTTTATCATTCCATTTATTCTTAGGACAATCATGATTGTTGTGTCCTTCGTTTTTGAATTCATGACTAATCACTTCATTAGAGCCATTCTTTTTATTCGTACCCTTTCAACTATTATTGTATTTGTAACATTGCAATACTATTTTTTGGTGTTCATAGATCATGTTGTGTTAAATGATTAATTTCATCAGTGGAATAAAATGATTTATCTGCAAAATATTGATAAATGTGTTAATGTTATTAACATACATTTATCATCAGGGGATATTTGATTTAATACTTTTGGGGTTCTACTCTGTGTTAGTGGGTGATTATGAGGCCTGCAATATCTCAGCAATGACTGAATAAAAATATTAAATATAATTTATTAAGAACAAACTTTTTATTCAAAATTATTGAATATATTCAAAACTGTTCATCGTATGTGAAATCTGAGACCACTATTATGCATGCAATATCATATTTAGCCTTTGAGGGGTATAACATTCAACGATTGATGACATTTGGATACCTTTCTCATGATATAATAGTATTAAATATATTATTGTATTAAAAATAATTAAATATCTCCTAAATGATTTTTCGTATGGTAAATACGAGATCACCAAGGGGTCCCAAATGATGGGTCTACACTAGACAGGGTATTACATTTGTATGTGTCATGCCTCGGAACACCAAGACTGCAAATATAACTATTTTATTTTAATAAATTGTTTATTAATATTTTTAAATCATTTAAATTTCTCAAATAGTTCATCATTTGTGAAATCTAAGACAAATTTTGGCTCCTGAATGGGGTTTTTAACCTTGGTGGGGTAGAAATTTAATTCCCAACATTTGACAAATATTTTAATTATTATGTCAAATGATCAATTTTATATTTAATATATATATATATATATATATATATATTAACAGTTCATCTTCTCCAAAAATGTAGAACCATCATTAAAGCATATGGGATTATTCAAAATCCTTCATTTAATGACCGTTTTGAAGTATTTATATTACAATGCATTAATGAGATAAAATAAAAAATTCCATATTAAATTTTCAGTTGTTTTTATTTTTTAAATATGGGTTTCAGAATTTATGAATTTGATGATTGTTTTTTGTCTACCCAAATACTCGAATCATGGTTCATTCTTCAGGTATCTTTTTTTGTAGTTGTTGAGTGTAATGACCTAGGTATTTATTGAATAATAATTTTTAATTTATAACAATACTTATTAATAGGATATTAATTTTATATTAATGGGGATTATTTTTTTCATATCGTACTTGAAAGGAAACAATGTGATTCTCTGATGTCATACGTTGCACACAACATCGAGTTATACTGAAAAATAATACATTTATATTATTACTATTTTAAATGGTAGTTAATGAAAAGCCGTTGGAATGTAGGTAATGAATAATATTAACTGAATTTTAAAATATGGTATACACATGTTTAAATAATGATTCATTGATTAAAAAATTTATTAAAAATGAAAATGAAAACCAATTGAATATGATGGATGTGTTTTTATAAAAACCTATTTATAATAGAATAATTGTGTTTTCATAAAAATATTTCTGTTTTTTTATTTAATAAAAAATATGTTATATATATAGAATATAAGGTATTATATTCATCTTATCTGTTTTCTAGATATAATATAATAATAAATTAATATTATTCAGATAAAAGAAGTACTTTTCTAAAAATACCGTTGTAACACCTTTTGATGCTGAACAATTATTTAACATTTTTTTGACTCCTTTATATGATTAAATGAGAAAATAAACTTCTTATTTTCAATCAGAACATCAAAATTTACGTTGGATGAAATTTTTAGTATTTTGGAGGTAAAGTTAATTTTTTAATATACATTGAAAAATACTGCATTTTAATTCAAAATTGTATTTTAATCTAATTTTTATATATAGATATATTATAATATTAATTTCATTTAATGTGTAATTAGATTATAATTTTTATTATATAATCCAATTTTATTCATTGAAGTTATTTCACATTGAAAGTGGACATAAACGCATGTCAATCGTTTGGTAGTTTTTACTTCTTAAAAATATGATTTTTGGTCTTGACAACAGAAAATAATTTTAAATTAATTTATGAATCTTCTACATTTTGAATTTGGAAAAACGGTTTTCATATTTTTCTCTTGACAAGGAATATGATTGTTTGGTCTTGACAATGAATATGATTTTTAGTTCACATATTTAAAACACACTTGCAACTGTGTTTTCATATGGTGGTTACCTACTGGTCTGGTCTCATGTATCTTGTTTTGTGTATTTTAAATATGTAATAATAATTTTATATATTGGAAATTACGAGGATGACTTTTCATTGTTTCTCTTGGAAAATACATATATGACTTGCAATTATTTATAATTGAATGAGTATTGAATTAATAAAAACAATGGATTAATAAGATAATTCAAACATCTTATTTCATGAAACGAAAGGGTGTTACAAAAATGATGTATTCAAAGTATAACTATTTGTTTAGATTGAGAAATATATTATATAAACTTATGGTGGCATCGTAGTGTTATTATAAATTATACCATGTATATATTTAAGGGATTATTCATATATTGTTATGTCTAATTCAGAAAGGTAAATGAGTTTCTTTTTACATTTTTCATTCATGATGTTTTAACAATCCTTCATATGGGATTAATGGTGACTAAAATTAACATTGTGTTGGATTTGGAGAGCTTTTGTGGATCCTCCAGTGTTGGGTGTATATCTAGCGCTCATTATGTCTCATATATACCATCCTAAACTCTCTTTTTATTATAATGTATATTAATTTTTTACACACGTTAATTTTAATTAATAAAGTGTTCTTTTATATTTGGTTATTTATTATTTTATATTATTCCATATTTGGTTGTTTCAATATTATAGAAATTTTTTATTTTTCTACATGAATGTTTTAGGTATGGATATGACATGTACGATTTATAGGCAGGATCCACGATGTTAGTTATTGTATTATGTGGGTGAAATTGTTCTGAATTTATTTTTTATATACATATGTTCATATCAATAAACTGTGATAATTATGAACACACTTGATTAAATTAAGATATATTGATTGAGTGATAGGTTATGTTATCTTGGTCTAGATCATTACATGTTATCATCATTTGACTAACTCGATCTTGTTACTTTAGTTAATAATTATTTTTCTACCATGTGTTTTTTCACTAGGATATTTTGATAATATATGGATTTCCAACCTGTTGGATAACTATGGAATCTCACAATTTTTTACATTGCTATCAAATGTCTTCCATTGTGATAAATTTTAAGGATCACATATTTTCATTGGTCTTCCACTTTTATTGCATTGACATGGCATTGTTATTACCCAAATAATCAAATGTCGCCTCGGTAACCACCTGTATCCCCTTAGTCCATTGAATAGGATTCATTTATTCCCCAAGATATTTCTTAGTCGGGGGGAATGGTTTCAGATTCATTTCATATTATGAGTTGAGATAAAAAGAGAGGGCAAGATGAGGAGGTTTGGTTGATGAAATGTGACACTAGTTATGAAACTATATAAATATACTATTGTATACTTCATTCTTTCTATATATGAGGAGATGATTTTTTTTTGATATTTCTTTCCTATAGAAGATCATATTTCATTGTATTTGAACATAGAAGATAATAAATAAAATTGTAATAATGGATTAATAATGATTTCCACATAACAACTAGATAATTTAATCACATAAAATGTGGTGAGTGTTAGGATTTGTGTAAGAATAAATTTTTAAACTTATAAAAATGTTTCTATAAAGGATTAAATTTTTTAAAATTGTAATATGTACTCAATAAATAGTGGTCAATGAATCTAAATTTTAAAAATAGGGAAAATTGGGATAGTGATTTTGAATTATGAAATTATCAAATATGAAGGTTGATTTTTGAAATATTTATAGTGTTTGGATATGTCATGATACACTATTCAAAAGAAGAACATGGTGAGGTAGTGATTTCATTTAACAAAGGGTATGGATTCTTGTAATATATATATTTCAAAGGAATTACCCTAGTGGATTTTGGATAGTGGTGGATCTAGAATCATAAAAAATTAGATATTATAAATTAGTAATGTGGGTCAATTTTCTTGGGAATAATTTTTTATTAACCCAAATTATCTCTTAACATGTGATTTAGAGTTTATTATTTTTATTATAATCCCTTTATTAATAATTTAGTAATTTTTTTCTATTGGATCGGGTTATTTTTTGAACCACTTAAATCATTCAATTTTTTTTTTGTTCTTTACTACTATTTACAACATGTTTCTTTTCGATTTTCTTCTATGATTGTTTGGAAGATATTGGATGGTGTGTGGTGGTGGCGTATGGATTATCAGTTCCGAATACACCATTCTGTAGTATATTTATTTTATCATACAATTTCAATAAACATTTTTTTAGCATGAGGATAATTTGTTTGATTATTTAGAAGACAAAAAATATAATTTCATAAGTTGTATTATAGTCTGGTTTAGTGTGTAGAAATATAGCTTATGTAGCTATTTATAAAAAGAATTATTCACTTTTCCTTTACACTCTTTCTTGATAAGTGTAAAATTTAGATGTGAAAAATGGAATTACGAAATATAAATTCTGTGTTAAATTATTATGATTGGAAATATTATCAAGAAGACGCAGGAGAATGTCTACCAGATATATAAAGATCCTAATATTTGATTTTTGTTGAAGAATATAAATGTAGTGGAATAAAATATGGGGGAAAATATGAAAGGATGGGGCACTTAGTTATCTAAAATGTGTTTTCCAAGAACATGTAAATAAATATACATGAGGATGACAATAATATATAATTGATTTCTAATTTTACAAAAATGTGTAAACTTACTCTTATAATAGTCCAAGGATTCATTTTTCTCGGAAATTTCAACATGACAATATTTAAGGTAAGGATGTTACAAATTATCTCAATCACTTCAATATGTCATAGATTTAGATAGAGTAAATTAAAGTGAATTTCAATGAAGGGGTGTGGGCCTTTATTCATATGTTTTATCTTTTATAATCTTAGGATTAGATGTTGTCTATGTTGAGTAAATATTTATGAAAGACAATCTTATTATTGATTTTGACCAGTGATTGTATATTTAATGAAGAGATCCAAAATAAAGAGGTCACAAGTGATACTAGAAGTTTGTTTTTTTGGAAATTATGGTGATATTAAACAAAATATTTTCATAAAAAATATGATAAATTTGAAAAAATTGAATCCAAGATAATTCTCTTAGTCTTATCCACTCATCATATTCACACTATTGATATAAATGAAATTAGAGTGATGATTTCCATAATAGGAAAGTAAATTTTAGAAATCAGGTTCTCAAATTGTCCATAACTTCCAAATATTAGGCTGGAGTTATATATATGTGTTATATGTATTTTTAGTTTGATGGAGTCATTCTTTCTGGATTTATAGCTTCATTTTATTGAAATAATGAATGAGTATGCATGAGAAATAACATGTTAGGAGGCCTAAATATGAGTTATAATGTGGATGTAGAGGTAATTGGGGCCATTTGAAAAATATATGTGCTCAAAAAAATGAGTATAAAATGTCTTATATATTTTCAATCCCACACATTCCATGTTTATTGACAAATATATTTTCTAATTGTCATTTTATGAATACACAATTCAATAATATTATTATGGATGATGTGTTTAAAATCATAAATAGTTCAATGGATTTGGCCCATGTTGTTAAGGAAGGGACATTATACCAAGACTATGTTTTAAAATGTAGAATATATATTATAGAGACAACTTCCAGAACAATGAGGGTTGGGAATGACCATCTTGGACTCATTGGTCTCATTGGTTTATAGAACTGGGTTTCTCAAGGATCATTGTTGCGAGAATATATGGAGTAAAAAACCTAGAGTGATTTCATCCTAGGTTAGCAGCATAAGGTATTATTAAATTTTGATTAATGAGAAGTAAATAATAAAATTTTTGAAATAGTTCATGAAATTTTATTTGGACTAAAACGTGCTCAATCTCTTGGCAGTGCACTATAATTACATACCTTCAATGATTATTCTAAATAGATGTTCTGTGAGTTATTCTTCAAACACAAGTATTATGTATTTTGTAGACACATTGGATGTAAATATATGGTAGTAGATGATACTAAAATTGGAATTGAATGCCTTTGATAGATAATGAAGGTGAGTATAAATGATGAGAGTTCCTGAAAAAATATTAATGAAAAGGATTTAGATGTAGAAAATTGTTATAAAACACCTATGTATAATGGTGATACATAATGTATTAAATAAACATTGAATGAGAGATCAAAAATTATTAGGTTATGTTATGGTCTTCAAATGGAATTTTGGGAAAATGTGGTAATCTATGTGGCATATCATGTGAATTTGACTATTGTGAACAAGCACATCTGTAAATTATCATATGTGGGAAAAGGATTTGAGGATGACTCATGGGGCCCTACTTTTATAGGAAAATGGTTTGTGACTATAATAGAGGGAATCAATAAAAATAACAGAAGGCCTTACCCTCTTAATTTCAATGTGAAAAAAATATACCACCATTCAATAACCATAGACTCTCTATGATATGTTTACTTACACAACCTCAATTTATACTACATGTAATATTCCAAGGAATGTAATCAAACAAGAAAGGATGAATCAAAATATCTACATTAAACTCTAAACATATCCATGCTTCCCAAATAAAAGCTTGAATATCCACTATAATATTCTATAAACACTTAGAAACTGGTGGAGGGGTTCCTACATGGGATTACACAATAGGGTTGAATTTCATTTAAATTTCATATATATAAGAAATAAAATTGTAGGATAAACATGAATAAAAAATTCTAACCAAATCTTGATTATGGGTAATGATATTATGAAAGTAAAAGACACATAATTTTCCTTCTTAACATTATCACTTTTAGATAAATAATCATATTATACCAAAAAATTATCACAAGTGCACATATGTAATCATAAATTCAGGGGATTTATAATATAATATAAATACCATCATATATCATAAATTGTCACGACTCATCCTCAGGGCCCGTGTCGTGACTACCCCCATCCCGCCTTCCATAGGCCAGGGGTTGGCGACTAGCACCAAGGCATAAATCCCGATAAATAGGGAAGGCATTGCCTTTGTAAAGTAAAAAACCATCACAGAGTAAGAAAGCGGAATGAGTAAACACTAAGTAAAAACTATAACAAGCTGTGCTGAAAGTAAAAGGGGCCAGAAATACAAGCCCAACTGTAAAGTACAACTGAAAGGGGAAAACAGAAACTGAAAAGAAAAGCCGCAGCGTCGAGCCGTCCTCTGGAAGTCCCACATGAAGGGTGGGTACAGATAGCCTCCACTGCTCCTCGGGTCCACATGGATGCTCCGAGTACGTTCCGCCCAGTGGTCCACCTCCAGGTACCATCCTGCTCCACGAGCCTCCACCACAATCAGTGATGTCCGTCGTCTGCAACCAACACAACAAAGTGCGGGCATAGCCCGTGCAGGGGTGAGTATAAGCTACTTAGTTGGGACCCCGAGACCCCCGAAGGTCCCCCGAAATCCACAAAGGATAAACCACAAAGGAATGAAACAATCACGAAGTAACAACCGACACTGCTTAGGTATATGCCCATACATATACCTAATTCATCAATTCCTATACGCTCCAACCTCCGAGCCCAAGTACAACTCAGTCCACACAGGAATGTATACGTTTTCCACACAGGAAAGCAAATCTTAATCCACACAGGATAGCACAACACAATCCACACAGGAAAGAAAACATGATTCAATTCACACAGGATATACTTCTTCATAAGACGATAGAGATGATCAGATGTAGCCACTGATTCATCTATGTCGTCAGACCTACAAAGGATCGGTAGGTATTAACCCCCGCAATGACCCACATATGATCGATCATGAAGTTGAACCCAGCTATTGGGAAACTCCCTCTCCATTAAGTACAATGGTAATGCCGCTACAACCAAGTGCTTCCCTCTTACCTTGGACTGCTGTAGTACTCCACCTATTGAGTATTGTGGGCCTTTTTCTACAACCAAGCGCTCCCCCGTGCCCCTACAACCAAGCTCTTCTCTGTTGTGGGTCTGCCGCTACAACCAAGCGCTCCCCTATGCCGCTACAACCAAGCGCACCTCTGTCGTGGGTCTGCCGCTACAACCAAGCGCTCCCCTGTGCCGCTGTAACCATGCCCACCTCTTTCGTGGGTCTGCCGCTACAACCAAGCGCTCCCATGTGCCGCTCCAACCAAGCGCACCTCCGTCGTGGGTATGCCGCTACAACCAAGCGCTCCCCTATGCCGCTGCAACCAAGTGAACCCCTATCGTGGGTCTGCCGCTACAACCAAGCGCTCCCCTGTGCCGCTCCAACCAAGTGCACCTCCATCGTGGTTCTGCCGCTATAACCAAGCGCTCCTCACTAGGCTATCCGTAACACACTGAGTCGTTCGATCAGTAGTCGTCATGTCTCAATCGTCTCTAGGGTTTCTGCCCATGGCATGCTCGTTCCGGGAGGGTCCACTCCACGAGCTAAGAGGTCGATGCATCAACTGACATGTAGTCCGGAGTTGATGTATCAGAATATTTATCATAGTAGTCACTGCCAAAAACACGGAAGATTCCCGTACGGTTTTCATCATCGTCGTAGTCGAATCCACTGAGGATCTCTGTACAGTCATCATCGTCACAGCAGCAGTAGCAGCCATCTCTAGGGTTCCCGCACACAGCAAACGCATTTGGGAGGGTCCGCCCTACGAGCCGAGAGGCTGATACATCAACTGACTCAATTTCCAGAGTTGATTATCCAAAACTTCTGTATCGTCAACAGGAACTCAACGTCACAGACGGCGTGTCAATCGGACGCCCGGTCTGAGAGTTATTGGCTTTTTCATCTTAGGGGCCCGGTTGGTTTTTAAGGAAAACCAACCCGACCGTACTCCACCTACATCCAAACCTCAGGCAGAGTATGCCAAAAGATCCGTCTCACTTATAGGTATCAACCAAAGTCGACGGCACGTCAATCGGACGTTCGGAGCCCATGATATGAGTGTTTCCGCTCCGAGGGCTCGGTTGGTTTCGTGTACGAACCAACCCGGCCGAACCCAAAGTATTACGAAACATTGAGTACGATATACCTAAACAACCTTATCGATCCAAGGATCGCATCGCCGATGACGGCGCGTTGTTCGAAGGCCCGTAGCTCATGTTACGGGCAAAAGACCGAATCGTTCTGAAGACGAGGGGTCTGGGCCCGGGGCGACCCGGCCCGACCCCCCCTGGGTCGGCCACACCGGGTCGATCTGACCCGGGTCTAGGTCGGACCCGGTTCGGCGCGGGCCGGTCCGGCCAGGGCGCGACCCGGCCGGTCGGGCCGGCCCGGCTCGGCTCGGCCGAGCGGCCGAGCGAGGCAGCCGCGGGGCGCTGCCCCCACGGAATGGTGGTGTCGCAGCCCCGTGTGGGGTCGCGCTGGAGATAGTGGACGCGGCCTTCGTCGTGTCCCGTGCGTGTGAGCCGGACCCGCGCGGCCGCGGGTCAGCTGGTCGCTGCCGCCGCGGCTTGAGCCGCGGCGGCCGTGTCCGGCGGCGCGCCCCGGCGGATTCCGCGGGCCACCGGAGTTGCTCCGGTGGTCCGTTTTCCTTCCCTTCTCCGACGAAGCACCTCCCTAGTCCCGTTCGTCACTGTGGAAACAATGGATCGTACCTACGGCACGTTTTGTCGTCACCCGCCAAATGCACACAACAACGAAGAACTGTGGAGGGTTGTCGGGCCATGTTCGTTTGGCCCGCACCCTCCGCATTTGGCGATAAGCATCAGGAAGAAAATTCAACATATCAAATAAAAATTTTAATAAAATTTAAATTGTTCTTTATGAAACCGTGTTTTTAATTTTAAAAGAAACGATCACGGGAATATAAAATAAATTATATCACAACAAACCACTACCTCGTCAAGTCTTCGCTGGCGCGTTCTTCGCGGAATTGATCACCGCGGAAGGAGGCGATCGTCGCGTCGCGTCGTCACGGAAGGGCGTCGTGTCGTCACGGAAGGGCATCGCGTCGTCACAGAATACAGTGCACGTCGACGAACTATGAGGTTCAAGAACATATATATTTAATTAATAAAAATTAAATCCATATTGTTGTTTTAAACCACAAGGAAAATTAAAGAACCGCAATCTCTCACCTCAACGGATGATCGAAGATTTTGTTGCAGATTAATGAACGTCGCCGAAGAACCTCGCAGGAGAGGAAACGTCGGTGTCACGGCACACGGAGTCGCGTTGTCGATTTCTGCGGGTTTGGCGTTCTTCGTCAGAGACCGGCGTTCTTCGCGTTCTTTGCGTTCTTCGCGAAGGAGGATGAAGGCCCAAAACTTGCCAAAACCTCTCGACGAGAATTTTTCCAGAAGTCGTGCGTTGGACTTATTTTATTAATACGCCAATGGATTGAAAACAGGTTAAGAAACGAATAAATTAATTCATAGAATTTAATTTAATGAAGAAAACCACACAATTAATTGGTGCATTAAGAAATTAAGAAAACGTGTCAGTTGACTTTCATAATGATGGGGTTTCGCGGGTGCGTTAATTAGCGGAAAAGAAACGGTGGGGCTCGTGCGGGCCCCATCTCACAAATATCTTACCAAGAGGGTAGGATATTTTTGGATAGCACCCTATTCGCATCTACTCTGCTTAAGCAGCTTTAAGTGGCTTCCAAGTGGCTTAAGTGAAATAAAATAAAGTTTGTCGTACAATTATTTTATTTCCTAACTTTAAGCCCAAAAATTTAAAAACCATACCCGAGCAAACACAACACCGGAAGAGGCATTTCTAAAAAAATACCGGCGCTGCGATTCCATTGGTGCCCTCGGAATTCGATTCCGGGCACCGGTTCAAAAGTTAGAAAAACCCGCTTGTCAGTTCACTAAATGTACCTGAGCCAAACTTCAGAAAATGATTCCGGGCACACCGGGCCTCAGAATCAGGTGCCGTCAGAAGCTGCGTTCTCGTAAAATTCCAAAGAAAATTAAAAAAAAATCCTTGAAATTTACGGGTCTTTACACTACTCCCACCACAGGGCTTTACATCACCGTAAAGCTTCACCAAAAACTTAGGGATACAAAGGCTGTACTGAGCACACATCTGAGCCTCCCACTACCAATTGCTCTCCTGAAGGTTACCGAACTTCTATCTGAAGTGCACAAGAAGAATCAATCGTCCACGTAGGACCCGCTCCTGTCGATCCTCGATCTCTAGTGGGACCTCTGCAAAAGCCGCCCCATCATCAAAGACCAGCTCTCCATGGTCAAAGATTTGCATTGGGTTATACACGTATCTCCTCTGCTGAGATACGAGGAAAACATCATGCACCCGGTGCAACTGAGGTGGTATAGCCAGGCGATAAGTCACCTCTCCAAATTTCCATAAACCCCGTCGAGGTGAGACCCGCAAGAAGACATGGTTGCCATCCTTGAACTATAGTGGCCTCTACCTCCTGTCAGTAAAAGACTTCTGTCGGCTCTGAGCTGTCCTCATCCGCTCCTGGATGACCTGGACCTTTTCTGTCATGGCCTGGATCATCTCCGGTCCCACAAAAGCTGCAAAGATTTCTCCTTTTCCGATAAGATAAATTTGGTCACATCCCTTGGATGAACCACTTCCTTTGCCTAATAAAGTTAATCCCGACATAGATGTTTCTAATCCATACCAAATATGAAGTCGTAAGGCCTCAACACTACTACCAAGAGATCCAACCGTTACTCTCGCCTCCAAGGGTTAAGTCACACTATCGACATCAGTGTGTGGTAACTGGGTCTCCTCCAGTAGATGTCTCACAAGCGAGGGTCAAGTCAACAGTCTAACTGGAACCAATTAGTAACAACACAAAAGAGGAAAGGAATGAAAGCATCACATAGGTAAGCATCATTTACTATTTCAACTCATAATACAAAGACACTACAAAATAGCAACAAGGAACTAGAAGTACAAAAGATGTATCCACTAGTTCCGTGCCTGTCCATCTGCTCTTGGAGCTCCATGATCATAGGCCTCTGTTGCCTGAAGCTGAGATCTCCAATGTCCTCCTGTCCCCTGCGGTCGGGGTGGACCTCCTAGTGGTGGTGGTGGCAACACCCCGAAGTGTCGTCCACCTCCAACTGCACGACCATCTCCCCTGCCATGGCCGCCTGCTCCCTGCGGCCCGCCCTGATCGAACCATTGTCTCTGCCTGGGAGGTCCTTCGTTCATCTGCTGGTCATCCGTATGGTGGGTCGGACAGTCACGATCCATGTGACCAATCCCGCCGTAGGAGTAACACTAACCTCTCATGGAAAGTCGTTGTCCACACCGAGTGCCTCGCACAAACAATCCAGAGTCATGCTATCGACCACCTATAGGTCTAGTCCTCTTGGACCCCTGCGTCATCTGTCTACTGCCCACTGCAGAAGACTCTGCCGCATGTCGGCTAGTAGTGGGTCCTGCTGCTGGAGACTGCTCAGCAAGAAAACTCTCCACTAAGAGGGCTCACTCCAACACCCCTGCCTGAGTCGGGATGTTGAGGGAGATCAACGAAGACCTGATCGCGTGCCTCAGTCCCTGCTCGAATGTTCGGGCCTAGAAGTACATGTCTCGTACCATATCTGTGGAGTAGCGTGAGAGATCAGTATATCTTTCTGAGTACTGGGCCACTATCATGTTGCCCTACCGCAGTTGTAGTAGCTCCTGGATGCGCACCGCTCAGAGGGTGGTTGGGACGAACTCAGAATGGAAGATGCTCTCAAAGTCTATCCAGAGAAGAGATGTCTCGTCGTGCACCTAGAGTATCAAGCTCCACCATCTGCCTGCTGCCATGTGCAGGAGGCTCGCTGCGAGGATCACCATGAGGTCTGCTGGTGTCCTCACTAGCCTGAAAACTCATACGGGCGCCTCCAGCCAGTCCTCGGCTGCCAGGGGGTCCGTCTCCCCACGAAACCTAGGTGGTCGCTGGCGCTGGAACTCATGCAGTGCACTAAGACGACATGCATCGTCAGAAGCTGGAGATGGTAGCATCAGTGGCTTGGTGGGTAAAGGTACCGCTGGTTCCTTTGCTGACAAGGAACCATGCACCAAGGCCTCGTCGCTCGGTGGGCTGTCATCACGCTCCACTCTCAGAACCCTAGCTGGCTGCCGTCGTGGGGCCATCCTGAAAAGAAACAGGTGTGCCGCAGTCCGAACTGTATACCTATTGTGCGGACAAAATTAATCACAACGAAAACTTGAAGACACATGCAATCAATGTTTTCGTGCATTAAGTCGGAAATCAGAAGTCAGGATCCTAGTGTACTGATACGTCGGCCGCCGCACTAACACTGGACTCCCTGGACTGATAACCACACCCAATACGTTAAACACTATTTCTTCACATAGATGAAATATCAGAGTCTACGGTAGAATCAAACTCCTCTGATACCAATTTGTCACGACCTGTCCTCGGGGCCCGTGTCGTGACTACCCCAAGCCCGCCTTCCATAGGCCAGGAGCTGGCGACTAGCACCAAGGCATCAATCCTGATAAATAGGGAAGGCATTACCTTTGTAAAGTAAACAATAATCACAGAGTAAGCAAGCGGAATGAGTAAACACTAAGTAATAACTGTAACATGCTGTGCTGAAAGTAAAAGGGCCCAGAAATACAAGCCCAACTGTAACGTACAACTGAAAGGGAAAAACAACAACTGAAAAGAAAAGCTGCAGCGCCGAGCCGTCCTCTGGAAGTCCCACATGAAGGGTGGGTACAGATATCCTCCATTGCTCCTCGGGTCCACCTGGCCGCTCCGAGTACGTTCCTCCCAGTGGTCCACCTCCAGGTATCGTCCTGCTCCGCGAGCCTCCACCACGATCAGCGTTGTCCGTCATCTGCAACCAACACAATGAAGTGCGGGCATATCCCGTGCAGGGGTGAGTATAAGCTACTCAGTAGGGACCCCGAAACCCCCCGAAGCTCTCCCGAAATCAACAAAGGATAAACCACAATGGAAATATACAATCACGAAGTAACAACCGACACTGCTTAGGTATATGACCATACATATACCTAAGTCATCAATTCCAATACGATCCAACCTCCGAGCCCAAGTACAACTCAGTCCACACAGGAAAGTATACGTATTCCACACAGGAAAGAAAAACGTAATCCACACAGGATTGCACAACACAATCCACACAGGAATGAAAATAGGATTCAGCTCACACAAGATATACTTCTTCATAAGATGATAGAGATGATCAGATGTAGCCACTGATTCATCTAAGCCATCGGACCTACAAAGGATCGGTGGGTACTAACCCCCGCAATGACCCACATATGATCGATCATGAAGTTGAACCCAGCTATTGGGAAACTCCCTCTCCATCAAGTACAGTGGTAATGTTGCTACAAACAAGTGATTCCCTCTTACCTTGGACTGCTGTAATACTCCACCTATTGAGTATTGTGGGCCTTTTGCTACAACCATGCGCTCCCCCGTGCCACTACAACCAAGCACATCTCTGTTGTGGGTCTACTGCTAAATCCAAGCACTCCCCTGTGCCGCTACAACCAAGAGCACCTCCGTCGTGGGTCTGCCGCTACAACCAAGCGCTCCCATGTGCCGCTGCAACCAAGCACACCTCCGTCGTGGGTCTTCTGCTACAACCAAGCGCTCCCATGGGCCACTCCAACCAAGCGCACCTCCGTCATGGTTCTACCGCTACAACCAAGCACTCCCCTGTGCCGCTGCAACCAAGCGCACCTCCGTCGTGGGTCTGCCGCTACAACCAAGCACTCCCCTATGCCGCTCCAACCAAGTGCACCTCCGTCGTGGGTCTGCCGCTACAACCAAGCGCTCTTCACCAGGCTATCCGTAACACACCGAGTCGTTCGATCAGCAGTCGTCAAGTCTCAACCGTCTCTAGGGTTTCCGCCCATGGCATTCTCGTTCCGGGAGGGTCCACTCCACGAGCTAAGAGGTCGATGCATCAACTTACATGTAGTCCGGAGTTGACGTATCCCAAGATGTACCGTAGTAGTCACTACCGAAAACACGGGGGATTCTCGTATGGTTTTCATCATCGTCACAGTCGAATCCACTGAGGATATATGTAGAGTCATCGTCATCACAGCAGCAGTAGCAGCCAGCTCTAAGGTTCCCGCACACAGCAAGCTCGTTCGGGAGGGTCCGCCCTACGAGCCGAGAGGCTGATACATCAACTGACTCAATGTCTGGAGTTGATGTATCCAAAATTTCCATATCATCAACAGGAACTCAACGTCGGAGAGGGCGCGTCAATCGGATGCACGGTCCTCAAGTTATTGGCTTTTTCGTCCTAGGGGCCCGGATGGTTTTTAAGGAAAACCAACCCAATTTTACTCCACCTATATCCAAACCTCGGGCAGAGTATGCCAAAAGATCCGTCTCACTTATAGGAATCCACCAAAGTCGACGGCACGTCAATCTAACGTCCGGAGCTCAAAATATGAGCGTTTCCGCTCCGAGGGCTCGGTTGGTTTCGTGTACAAACCAACCCGGATGAACCCAAAGTATTCTGAAACCCAGAATACGAAATACCTAAACGACCGTCTTGATCCAAGGATCGCATCGCTGCTAATGGCACATCGTTCGGAGGCCCGTAGCTCAAGTTATGGGCAAAAGACCGAAACGTTCTGAAGACAGGGGGTCTGGGCCCGGACCGACCCGGCCCGACCCCCCTGGGTCGGCCACACCGGGTCGACCCGACCCGAGTCCGGGTCGGACCCGGTTCGGCACGACCTGGTTTGGCCAGGGCGCGACCTGGCCGGTCGGGCCGGCCCGGCTCGGCTCGGCCGAGCGGCCGAGCGAGGCAGCCACGGGGCGCTACCCCCGTGGAATGGTGGTGCTGCAGCCCCATGTGGGGCCGCGTTGGAGACAGCGGACGCGGCCTTCACCGCGTCCCGTGCCTCTTAGCTGGACACGCGCGGCCGCAGGTCCTCTGGCCGCTACCGCCGCGGTTTCAGCCGTGGCGGCCCTGTCCGGCGGCGCACCGGGGCGACGCCGCCTCCGGCGGATTCCGCGGGCCCCCGGAGTTGCTCCGGTGGTCCGTTTTCCTTCCTATCTATGCCGAAGATCCTACCTGGTCCCGTTCTTCATTGCGGAAACAATGGATCATCCCTACAACACATTTTTTCGTCGCCCGCCAAATCCGCACAACAACGAAGAACTGCGGAGGGTTGTCGGGCCGTGTTCGTTTGGCCCGCACCCTCCGCATTAGGTGATAACCATCGGGAAGAAATTTCAACATATCAAATATCAATTTTAATAAAATTAAAATTGTTCTTTATGAAACCGGGTTCTTTATTTTAAAAGAAAAGATCACGGGAATATAAAATGAATTATATCACAACAAACCCCTACGTCGTCACGTCGTCGCACGCGCGTTTTTCGCGGATTTGATCGATGCGGAAGGAGGCGATCGTCGCATCGTAGAAGGGCGTCGCGTCGTCGCGGAAGGGTGTCGCGTCGTCACAGAATACGGTGCGCATCGAAAAACTTCGAGGTTCAAGAAAATATAGATTTAATTAATAATAATTAAATCCATATTTTTGTTTTAAACCACAAAGAAAATTAAAGAACCGCAATCTCTCACCTCAACGGATGATCGATGATTTTGTTACGAATTAAGGAACGTCGCCGAAGAACGTCGCGGGAGAGGAAACATCGGTGTCGTGGAAGACGGCGATGCGTCGTTGATTTTCGCGGGTTCAGCATTCTTCGTTGGAGACCGGCGTTCTTCGCATTCTTCATGTTCTTCGCGAAGGAGGATGAAGGCACAAAACTTGTCAAAACCTCTCAACGAGCATTTTTCCAGAAGTCATGCGTTGGTCTTATTTTATTAATACGCCAATTGATTGAAAACAGGTTAAGAAACGAATAAATTAATTCATAGAATTTAATTCAATGAAAAAAACCTCCTAATTAATTGGTGCGTTAAGAAATTAAGAAAACGCGTTAGTTGACTTTCATAATGATGGGTTTTCGCGGGTGCGTTACTTAGCGGAAAAGAAAAGGTGGGGCTCGTGTGGGCCCCACCTCACAGATATCCTACCAAGAGGGTAGGATATTTTGGATACCACCCTATCCGCATCTACTCAGCTTAAGCAGCATTAAGTGGCTTCCAGGTGGCTTAAGTGAAATAAAATAAAGTTTGTTGTACAATTATTTTATTTCCTAACTTTAAGCCCAAAAATTTAAAAACCATACCCGAGAAAACGCAACTCCGGAAGAGGCGTTTCTAAGCAAATATTGGCGCTGCGATTCCATCGGTGCCCTCAGAATTCGATTCTGGGCACTGGTTCAAAAGTTAGAGAAACCCGCTCGTCCGTTCACTAAACATACCCGAGCCAAACTTCAGAAAATGATTCCGGGCACACCATGCCTCGGAATCAGGTGCCGTCAGAAGCTGTGTTCTTGTAAAATTCCAAAGAAAATAAGGAAAAAATTTCCTTGAAATTTATGGGTCTTTACATAAATAACGAGTTAACATTACAAATAATAATATCTAGATATATATTCAAAAAAATAGGAATGTGCATATCTCAACCTATTCTAGTCATTCCATTATCTCATCCCAACACCTTGTGTAGTTATATCATAATATTCCTACATGTTTCCTAATCAAATCATCACATCATCACATCCCATGTAGCAACATAAGTATATCATCACATCCCTATTTACCATATACCCACATCATCACATACCTACACAATGTGAAAACTGAACATTACATCCCTCCATTACATACATCTATATATTCTATGGATTTTTTTAATCCATTATCCATTAAAACCTAATATTAAACATAAAGTTCCAGACTATCAAAATCATAGGTTATATGTAACTCTCGACCTAAATCCATTACAACCCATCAGTACATGGATTCAGAATAAGCTAGATCCTTTTGAACACATATATATATATTCATTTACTTCTCCCAAATCCATTAACTCTAGTGTAATATGTTCATATATACAATATGTAATCTTGATCCATTATAACCCAAATGTTTAGTTCCATGAAAACACACAAAAATGTATGAAAAAACTTAATTATACAACCACATAATAATCATTAATGAAAGAAAATTAGACCACAAAATCATAAAAATCAACACTATACTATATTAAATTAATGAAAGAAACATGAAATATATGTAAATTCAACAAATCGTCATTTAATTAAATTTAAATTTAATGAAACAACAATGAAAATTCATCACACCATTTTATATTTGAATAATCTCCTACAACAAGGTTCCCTTCCCCTTTTATAAGAACTCATAATATTCATAAATATATATTAACTTTTTTAATATGAATATTATTTACATATTATTAATATTCTTTAAATGATTTTTAAGGTATATTTCCTTCAGAAAAATATTGAAATAAAAAATTATTTCACAAGAGACTCTAATTAGGTTATTTATAACAGGAACCTTTCTTAGAAAAATCATTACTAAAACCATTCATCATAACCTTTGTAATGGAATCATTTAAAAGGGTGAGATCATATGTTCAGTATGGGTAAACAAGGGACATATCAATGATCAAAAAATAATAACATAAATACAATTTTTTGATAACACGAGATTAATGATTGAAATATATTCCCTTCATATCATAAATCATAATATTGAGTCATGAAATATAGATTAGAAATTCATAAGGCATGATCCCAGAAGGAATGAAATAACATGACCTAAGAGATAAAAAAAATTTCAAAAGACATGGAATTATGGAATAATGACTGTAAACAATTTTCTTATTTATCAATGATCATTGACAACACAATGACAGTACACTGAGTTTACCTATAATTTCATTATAGTAGTCATGGTTCATAGCTGTGACTATCAAAGTGGAAAAATTCCCTTACTAATATTGATCCTATATCTATTTCGGTCTTATTTATCTCATGATATATAAATCATTATCCTATAAGTTAGAGGATTATATAATTTTTCTCCCACGAACAATTGATTAAAGCACGACCATTGATCTTGTTTGTTACATAACCACCATAGTTGGTTTTAACATAACCCCCATCCTTGATTTATAATGCAACAAATAGTCACAGAACAAAATCGATACATATGTGTACAATGTGATTTTTTAAAAATAAACAAATCATCACATAAAAACCCATGTAATGAAAAAGGGTATCAAGAAATGTTCATCAATCCCTCAGAGAGTTACCCATAGATATTATGGTGATCATAAAGGTCTCATCAAGTTCAAGATTAAACATCCAATGAAAATTTAATAATGGCCTCATTGGTTCAAATACATATTAAATCATAATTAACATCAAAGGGTCTTATCATATGTCAAAATATATTTAAAATAATGTATATATAAATCTTCTAAAAAATAAATTCTCCACTATGAAAATTATTATTAAAATAATAGTAATTATAAAATTTTATACAATAAATTTTAATAGAAAATAAAAATTGAATCATTTAATTTATGCTTCAAACCCATGAGTGTTCATGGATGTGGTCGATCATATTCATTCCATATAAATGAAAAGAAAATTTTTCTAATCACAATTTATTTAAAATGTAAAAAAGTACCTAATTTCAAAAATAAAAAGGAGATTATTTTTTAGCCATTTTTTAAAAAATTAAAATATGTGAATTTTTTTTAAAAAAAAATTAAATATTGAATAAATTCATGAATTTCTTGGGGAAACATATATATGGATGAAATATTTCCTCAATCAATTAGCAAAACATAGTCGATTTTCCTTAAAAATGGTTTGTTAAATCTACTGAGTATTTAAATAGAGGGAAATGAATGGAAAATATATATTATTAACAATGAACTAAAAGTGATTAAAATTTAAATTGATTAATAATAAAATGGTCACATCATGTTATTTAATTGAAATTAAACTATAAAAAATCCTTATTAAACTATGACAAAATCAAAAATTCCCTTCCTCATTTCCAACATCCTTTATAGAACTTCAATTCTCTTATATAATAAATATATATTTATTGTAAAATCTATTATAAAACCATAATATCAAATATAATACCATTAATTGATTACTTATAACTCTTTATTACCTCTTAATTAAATATTCCTTATTAAAATCACTTTTATGTGTGATAACGTCTTCATTTTTCAAGTATGTATTAGAGTTGTAGTTTTTGTTCTTATATATTAATCATGTTTACAACATATAAATAATGATAATAATGATATAAATATAATATCTATTCAGTATATAAATATTTTTATCCATCCATAAAAAGTATAGATTGAAAATTGAATTACTCTATATATGGATATTATATGTTGTACATACAAATGAAAACTATTTTTTATTTATTGATGGAGGAAATTAAAGATAAAAAATTATAAATTAAATTTATATAATAATTATTATATCAAATATATAATATATTTTCATTAAATCAATATTTACTACCATCATTGTAAAATGGAAATAAAATAAATCACATCGCATCTTAGATGTTGTAGTCCACATGTGTGCCCGAACGATATTATCAAATTCCCAATGTTTTAAAGTATTAAGTGTAGGTATGATATTATAATAATGATATTTTAGTTATATCAAAAATATCATATATATATATATATATATATATAACTCATCATAATTTCTATATGTGAATAGTTATGATGGAAAAATGAATTGTATCGATGCGTTGAGATGTAAGCCTTTTGTACGCACGAGTAATACTTCCACATTCCATTTGATAGAATGTGGGTGAATAATGGTGGTTTCTTAGTCACAATAAATATTATCTATATTTAGTACATTTTAGTAACTATTTTATGTAAAATATCATTTATTTAGATGGCGTAATTGATGAATTATAAAGAAAGTGATCCTTTAAGGCCATTTTCTCTTCTTTAAAACCACTCATTTGGATCTCCTCTTAGAGGCTCAAGGGATTATTTTTTGGGAATAAAATATCATATAGAATGTTGATATTGAATTTTATAATATTAATTTTGATATTATAAAATGTTTACAATGCTCAATGTGGTGTGATGTAGTGAAATCATGGGTTCCCTTGTATAAGTGAACAGAGGGAACTCTTAGAATTTCCAAAAGCTAAAAGTATATAAATTTATTTATTAATACTAATGGTTATAAATGGTATAAAAATTGGAAATTAAATATATAATTGACCATATTGAGTGCTCATTTTCTTATATTAAAATTTTAATTATTCTAATATAATTTAATTAAACATTATTTTTATAAAAATCATTATTTCCAATTTAGCCACTATTCGTATACTTTATCTTAAAAAAATAAATAATTTTATTTTATTTAAACACAATTCATTAACTAGAAACTAATATTTCTTATTAATCTCATATATTTGTAATCACATTTAATTACTCAAATTATATTATTTTTATTACTTTTAATATTGTTTTATTATAATTTAATAAATACAACATCCGGGTTCCATAAGAATTAAATGTAGTTATATAATTTATAAAAATTAGGATTAAATTTATATCATGAAAATATTTTCATTAAGTATAAAATATACATTTATAATCACTTTAAACTATTTTTTTCTCAATGATGTCAAATAAGTCATATTTAAAACTATGAGAGTTACATATTGTTACATTATTTTTAATAAATATTATATAGATCATTTTACTATATAAATGATGATAAATAATATATTTCAATAATATTTTTATAATGGTCAAATTCAATACATCATGTAATAATTATGATGAAAAAGTTTGACATTATCTCCAATTTTTAACCTATATTTACCCAATTTAACTGTTATTGATGCGATAAATTTTAATATCATTATTATTTATATTGAAAAACATAAAATGTAAAAATTTAAAAAATTTGAACTTCATCATTAAAAATATGAAATCAATTTTTGAAAATTCAATTTCAAAATTTTATAGAAAATAATGTTAAATAAATATAATTTCACGCGAGAATCCCACTTTTTTATAAAAAAAATATTTTAAGTAAAAAATGTGTCTTTTTCATATACCATGATTATAGAAATATTAAATTATTGGTAAGGAATATTATTGAATATAAAATATATAAATTACCTTAAAATTATTTAAAAAAAGTGGTTGATCTAAATCATTAAGATAAAATTAAATTTTGTGTAGAAATATAATCTTTCTAAATAATATTTATTTTTCTTTCAAATGATTCATATTTTTTATAATAAATATAATTCAAATTAATTAAAGTTATACATGTGTATACCGTTTGATTTTTATAATTTAGTTACTACTGTTTACAACCTCTAATCCAATTTTGAGTAGATAGTTTTCATATAATAATATTATAATTGTATATAGAATTCAATTTAAACATGATGTTGTGTGTAACACAAACTATCAAAGAAAATAAATTTATTTGAATAAAATATTTAATAAAATATAATGTTCTTAAATTCTGCACCATTAAAAGGAGTCTTGACTTTGAATTTCATCACTATGATATAACAAAATGAGGATATGTTTCTTTTATTATATCCTCATTTTCCCATATAATTTCATTGAATTTAAGATTTCCCCAAATAATATTCACCAAGAAATTATTCTTGTTTTATATAACATTATGTCAAGGATCCAATATTTATAGTTTTTCCCTCATAGGAAAGACCATGCGATAAGCCTGATCCAAATACCCTCTTAAAATATTACCCAACCTGAATTTCCACATACCCAAAGGTAGTTCCAGATCCCCATGGTATTGTGACTAGTAGTTAGGTCTTAGACTTCAAATAGATTTAATAATTTTCCAAACCTAAAGAAAATAATTGAATACATATATATATATAATTGAGATAAACAATAGAAGAAACTCATATATTATATAACAGATGTAAGATTTCAAAAAATGTTACTACATAGAATAATCAGAACATCGAAATGTACAAGTCCAATCGTCAAGGGAAAACTAAAATGAAAACAAAATACTCAACATGATATCTTGGTAAATCTCCAATCATATCACTGCTATAAACTGGGATTCACCTAATGGAAAAACTCATTTCCTAATATGATGTCTTTACTTTCCCAGCATTAGAATACATATAATTGGCTATGCACCACTAACAGGTTGTGCTATGTGTTATCTAAAGGGTTTAGTAGGATCCCAACTAGGTGATCTTTAACAAGTTATTATATTTTAATATGAATAAATATAAATAGTAATGAAAACAAATAATGATATACACTTTAAAATTTTTTACATACAAACCATGGAAAAAATTTAATATTCCCTTTTCTGAAAATTTCTAATAAAAATCAGGTAAAATAGTTTTAACGAATCTGTTATACAAATATTAAATCAGATATATCATATTAAAATAAATAACGTATCACATATCATATCAAATATATTTTATTAAAAAAATTGTACGAACAAAATGTATAATCCTCATAACTCCAATGATCACTATTGGTTCAGATATTTATCAAAATCATACCCAAACATAAAAAATCACATGCATCGACCCTATTTATATAAACATCAAATCTATTGGTCATATGAAAAACCTATAAACTTAACCACCCAACATGTATATCGAGACCCTAGAATAATAGCTCTAGGGAGAGGTGAAATTCCACATGAGTTATCACCCTGACAGAATCAACAGATGATGCCAATTACAACTACTTCAAACTAAGTACCCTTGGTGCCCTAATATCTCAATTTTTCAAACCATTTCATCAATTCCATTCCTTCAAAATGATTTATTAAATCCATTTCATAATCCTCTTAAAATACCATTATCTATTTCCAAAATTGTGGGAAACAACTTATTTTATCAACTTCTCATTTCCACAAAAACAAATCCATTAACTAACTAAGACATTTCGTTTATATATTTTTTTATAAAAATAGAGTCATGGAGCTCTAGGAAAATAGTATAGAAATAGAACCGGATACCTTTATCATGAGTTCTATTGGCCTGAAAATAAATTCACAAACAAGGAAGAACACAAAAATTTTATGAATATCCCTCGAATAAATCCATACATCACAGAATTAATTTAGAAAAAATTGATCTATGTAGACGACAATTCAAAACATACCTCAAGGAATACAGAAAATCCACACCGCGTCCAAAAAGGATCATCCCCTAGAATAATATATCACTATAGATCATGAAAGGGAAAAAATATAATAATAATCATAATTAAATTAATATATTAATTTTTTTCAGTGGTCCTATCTTGATCAATGGAAATGAATAAACTAAAGGTAATATTTACGGAAGTCAAACAACACCACAACCCTTATGATCAGTAGTTTAATAAAGCAATCCTAAAGGGTTATAGGTCCCCAAAATCCCCCCATAATAGACATTAGATCTAAATGTAAGATGCATTCTATGATTATAAAAAAATAACCACTCATACATTTCCTTAAAAGAATTATATGTGGGTGTTATATAGTATGTAATCCCATTAAACAACATGTAATCCATGAATTACATGTATGAAAAAAACCCAACCATTTATAATTAAAAACATTACTTTAACCATAAATCTCCATGAACCATATAAATTCCATGTATTCCATTCACATTCTTTATGACTCTCACAACATCATCCCTAAATTCTTTTCATGGAATGTAAAAACATTACCAGTGTGAATATCTCCTTTAGACTGTTGAATGTTGTGTTTTTTGTAGAGAACTCCAAAACCACTATAGAATTAACTGAACTCTTGGGGAAACCTAAAATTCCAATAATAAATTGATTCCCATAATCTATTAATTAAAACAAACATATATCCCTGAGCATTAGATCATTTTCCGAATAAATTTATATACTTCTTTCGGAGTCCCAAGACACACCCAAATAAAGTGGATGATGAATAAAGAAAAAATGAATTCTAGAAATATCGTAATATTATGTAATAGATCATGTTCTATTCTTCCGAAATTTTATTTTAGTACATGTGTTGGAGTTATTATGTGCATTATTTTTCATGGAATATTGGACACATCTTGTACATGAGAGGGATTTAGTGGAAGTGTCAAATAACAAGTACTATCCTGATACAATCATGAATTTCAATAGGAACAATATATATAATGATCAACTTTATTTTATTCCCAAACATAAATATATTTTTTCAACGATATATCAATTGGAATACATTATCACAATCCTCAAAATCTAGATCTCCTCGATGATTTTTAGTATAAGTGTTTGTGTCTTCTTTGTGTATACCATGCGTTTTTTCTATAGATATCCAACCTTGTCTTCTAATTTCATCACAGTATTAGGTACCAATAACTTTTCACTCCAATATTACCCTTTTATTTGATAGTTCATTACATCATTCTATAGAGGGATTCAAAATTATCAATCTAAATAATTTTTTAAAGGAAATTGTTATAAGAAAACCCAACTAGATAGAGGTGTCGACCCCATCCACATTTTAAATTCATAGAAATAGACATAAACATAACTTTTAGGGCTTGAAATAATATCTAATACTGACCATTTATATGGTGATGAAAATCATTATTAAAATTGAAATATTTATCCATAGCCTACAAAAGTCTTCTCCAGAACATTTTGGTAAACCAATGATACTGAGCAGATACAATTAATATTGGTACATTTAAAAATCATAAAACATCCTTAATGAATAAATTAGTAAGATTATCAAGAGAAAAATATTATCTAATATAATTAAATATAGTTAAATTTATATGTCCATGGACTACAAGAAATATATAAATATACCATATAGATTATTGAGGGAGTCTGGAGACAAAATCCAAGGTAATGTATTCCCATATTAATTCTGGTTTGAGTAGTGGATGAAATATCCTATTAGATATATATCCCTCGACCATAACATTATTAAATTCCATGAACCATGATACTAACTTTTCAATATTTCTCTTTATTTTTTTCAACCATTAATATTCTTTCATATATCTTTACATTGTCGTTCATCCTATATAAATAATTAATGGAGAAATATGAGCATCATCTAATAACTCCTTCATCAAATCTAGCAAAAATAGGGTAAATTAATGGTTCTTAAACATTATTAACACATCACAATCAATGTTGAACTTTAGAACATCTAAAAACTTGTTCTTCATTATTACAGCGTCTGTATATTCTTATTTAACAATCACTTGGATAGATGGGTAAAAATTCATTTGCGAAATATTTGATTTCTCCCCTTCAATAATGATTTCAATTTTAATCCATTAAAAATTCATAAATATGATATCTTATATGAATCTCTTCATATATATGATAACAATACATTTTTGACATACAGTATTAGCCACCTTTTTTTCGTTCCGTAATATTAATGTATTGAGTAGTCATAAGATTAAATTATCTCTAACTATCTTCTTTGATACATATTTAACTCATTTTTGAACTGAAATATAAATAAATATTTTTTGATCAGTATATAATTCACATATTTCTTAGTAATGATAATGTACACATATATATAATGAAAAAAAATCATTTCTATGTCTAAATTATAAGTTGAATAATTCTTCTCATGGGTAATCAATTAACACGATGTATATGCTATCACCATAACAATTATAATTCGAATTCTCATTGCCCCTTCTTGAATTCATCATATTAAAATTCACCATTATAATCTAGTGTATGAAGAAGTGCTCTAAATGATCTTTCCTTCATCTCGTTGAAACTATATTGGTTTATATTTATCAAAATGAACCTAGATCCTTTCCTAGTTAAATAGGAAATTATTTTAGACAAAATTGATATATTCTCCAAAAGTGATCCATAATATTAATTTGTACCAAGAGAAGTTTGGATCTAAATCATATTGGTTTCTATGGTCCAACATTGAATTATTTCTATCATTTAATGATCTATTGATATACCCCGATTTTATTTAATATGACACAATAATGAAACATTCGGAGGATAAATTCACAGTTTAAATATTTTTCATAAATATTTTCATTCCTCAATGACATTAGCATAATAATCATATGATATTCATGATATTATTTTCTCATTGAATATAAAATAATATATTATATAAATATTACCACAAACTAACAAGGTTAATATATAAAAAATCGGTTTATTAAATACATGAAGATAGAGGTGGTATTATTAAGACCAAATTTCATTACTATAAACTCATATTGTCCATACCATATAAAACATTTATATATTTTATATATCATCATTATTGACCATCAATTAATGATACCTAGATTGAATATTGATATTAATAATGTATTCAATTCCATATAGTTGATCAAACAAATCATAAATACATGGTTGAGGATAATTGTTCTAGATGGTTATTTTGTTATGTTTCCATAGTCTATGTAGATTCACTTTGATCTATATTTCTTATTAACAAAAAATACTGGCCCAACCCATTGTGATTCACATGGCCAAATTATTCTTTTTTAGTATTCCACTATACTATTTTTATTGAATTTATTTAACTCAATAGAGGACATTCTATATGGAGTCTTTAAAAATGTTAATGAAAAATGTATGATTTATATTGAGAACTGAATTTCAATAGTCAGTGGAAGACCATTCTATTTAGCTAAAAATTAATCTTTATGATGCAATTAAATATGTGTATCATGGATGATTCGTTTATCCCCTACATTATATAATAATTGTATCTTTTTAATAATAATAAATATACAAAGGAATAATGTTATACCTATTGTTAGTTCAAATTTTTTTACACTCTGATAAAAAATAATAGGATGTTTCATAATATCAAATGTTACATCACATTAGTAGAAATTTATGAGGGATATATATAATGAAATCCAACTTATTTCTAATATAACATCAAACTCAACCAGAGAGAGAATAACTTGTTTTCTAGGATGTAAATTCTCACAAACATCAACTCAAGAAGAATCATACCATGAGATACGATCAACTTATAATTAGGTGTTTTAATTCTAATTCAAAATCTATTAAATTTATATATTAATTATCATTTTCTTATGAATTTTCCTATGATTAAATATGTTACATGAATAATTTCAAATTATTACTACCCAATTAAATTCATTATTCTATCTTAAATCCCTTATTTAAACCAAAATGGGTTTCATGAACATATGAAATCTTTTAATAGTGTGATAAATAATGAAAATTAATTCATTGGATGTCTAAATAGTTATAATTGTTTTCCCATCTATGACACTATAGTTTTATCCTAGGTTATTCAGTATTATTACCAAAACTGTATAGTATTATCTAATATATAGAGTTATCCATAGGGTTATTATTGTAGTTTTTCATACAAATTTCTAAATAATAACTAAACCATTGTATAATTAAAACCATAAATGAAAACACTTTTCATAAATATATATTACATATCATTAGAGGAATATTTATTTCATAAAATAACAATCCTTAATAGAAATATAAAGTTCTAGTATCTTTGGAAACATTTAAAAATAATCAACTAGTTTATAAGAGTTACCCACTTGGATTTTTCATAACTGTCACCATTCATAGACATATGATTCATAAAAAGTTTCTTCATAATATGGGGAAATGAAACATAAGAAATGGTGAGATCAAATTATATTTAAGGGTAAATAATGTAGATATCAATGATCATTTGAGCATATCATGAGAATAATGGTATGCAAACATGATCTTATCTTATAAAATATATACCCCTCAAATTATTGATAATAAAACAAAGTCATGGAATAAATAAAAATAGTTCATAAGAACTTAATCATTAAGGAATCAATGAATATGTGTCATGAGAACATAAAATTGGAATAATATGTGGAACTATTGAATAAGCATATCAAATAATTTACTCATTAGTCAAGGCTAGTTTTCAAGACCATCGTTGTGTATTGGGTTCAAACACCATTCTATAATAGTAGTAAATGTTCACAAAAAAAACTATTATAGTGAGACATGTCCCTTACCGAACTAGGATAACTCCCCATTTAAACATAATAGTGACGGTTCACTCCAAATACTATCATAGTAGAAAAATTACCATAGTGAATTATGTTCACTCCCAATTCCATCGTTGTTTATCTTATGATATAACAAACATTACCCAATGAATTAGAGGGATGTATACTTTTATCACCATCCTTCCTCGATTATAACATAACCACCAACTTTGGATATAAAATAAGTACCATAATTTGTTAAAATGTATCCATCATCTTTGGTTTATAAGGTAAATAGAAGTCACATGTTGAAATCAATAAATATTTAAACTCATGATCATAAAACATTCATCATATAATGACATCAGAACACATGAAACTTAATATTTTTTCATAAAAACTTCATCAATTCATCGTACAAAAAGACATAAAAGGTAAATTGGTCTGAAAAATATCTCTTCAGCATAATCATCAATCATATACAGAAATATAAATAATGGTATATTTTGATAATATCCCTTCTAAATCATGATTAACATCAGAGAATGTTATCAAATATGTCTTTTTAAAATAACACATAAATAATTTTTTTAGTAAAATAACCATTACACATTGAGAATAACTTTTAAAAATAAAATATTTTCAAAAACATTTTATAAAAAAGATTATTTGAAAATAAACATGTAATACTATAATAATGGGTTCAATCATTGAACAATAATGATTATAGTAAATTCTGTTCATGTGGTAAATTTTAAAATAATATTTCTGTTTCACATTTTTTGAAAAACATCAAAAATTATATCATTTGGAAAAAAAATAAGATGATTATTATTAATACATGTTGTAAAAATTAAATAATGGGTATCAATTTCCATAAAACTTATTCGTATACCATTTAAAAAATTATTGAAAATACTTATATAAACCAAGATATAGAAGAAAAAAGATCTTGATATAGTAGTAAATCATAATCTGTTTTCATTTAAAAATTATTTTGTTCTCATGAGTATTTAAAGATGGTGAAATAAATGGGAAAAAATATATTCTATTTTCATATACATAGGATATTATAATTATAATAATTAATTATAAAATTATTATATAATTTCCTCGAGTGGAAATTCATCCTCAAATAAAAATGATTAAAATACGCTTAAAATATAAATCCCTTACATTAGGTTAGACTATATTTGTAAAAGTTGGATCTAATTATATAATAAATATATATATATTATAAGTTTATTCTACAACTATAATAACATATATCTTAAAATTTATTATTTAATTATAACTTTATATCACATGGTCATTAATATTTCATTTTTAAAATCAATATTATTGTTGATAACTACTTCATTTTTCATATATGTTTTGGTTTTGTATAGTTGTTCCTCATACATTGATCAGGGTCCCATAATTTAAATAATTTTAATGATAATTTAAATATTATATATATTCATTATATAAACATTTTTCCCAATTCATAAAATATATAGATAAAAATATAAATTACACCCTTTACTACGATCGCATTCCATACATACAACATAATGTTGTTTCCATTTTTCGAATGATGAATAAATGTATGATAAATAATAAACAACTATTATTGAAAAACTAATAAACCATATATATCATATATATTCATTAAATATATCCTATATACAATCATAGTATAATATAAATTACACATGATGCACTTCATAATGTATAGTAGGTAGTCCACATGTATGCACGAATGATGTTTTCATTTTGCAACAATTTTGTGTGGTATGAAGTAAGATATGATATTATATGTCCAAAAGAAAATTTATTTCATAAATATAACAGATAATCATTACACCCATTATAATAACCATATGAGAAACAGGATGATGGAAAAATGAATTTTTTCATTATGTGGGCATTATATGTAATATGTATTCATGAGTGATACCTTCAGATCCCGTTAGATGCAATGATGGTGAAAAAATGTGGTATCATAAAAATAATAACATGTAAAAATATTTACGACACATAATTTTTTATTTTACGATTAATATGAATGATTTATATGAGGTAAAGAATAATTTAAAAGAAAGTGATCAGGTAAGGGAATTACCTCTTAATTGAAATGGATCCTTTAGAGGTACTATTAAGGGCTCTAGGGTTGGTATTTTGGGAAAAACATAACCACTATAATTCATATAAGAACATTTACTAGATAAATTAATATATTTTAGTTCTGATGGAATTTTCAATGTGTTGTAAATAAGTGAAAGGATTAGTTCCCTTTTATAATTGAGGGTAGGGGATACTTGGAATTTTTTGAAGATTAATATATATTATTGTCACTGTCATGAGAAATTGTTCTAAATGGACTTTAAATGGAAAAATACTAGAGTTTTAGATCATATATTATCCCCATTTTCCTATTTCAATGTTCTTATATTTTTTGAGTAATTTATTAATATATTTTTTCATAAAATAACAATATTACCAATTTAGACACTAAATATTTATTTTGAAATAAAATAAATAAATGAAATGTATAAATTCAAATATAATTATTTAATATAAGATTTTATAATACTAATCTAATTTTTATATAAGATAATAAATCTATAAAATTATATTACAATTAATATTTATAAAATCATTTTTTAATTTTTTATAAATTGAATTAATTTTTTGTCTGTTTTATATAAGAAGTAAATGTAATTAAATAATTTCCCAAAAATTAGAAATAAATTTCTATCATCAAACTAATTTAATTAATCTAACTTTAGATATTAATATTCAATAATAATTTTCGTGTTTTCTAATATGGATATTTTATAGATATTTAAAACATAGAAAGTGAAATTTTATAATGTGGTTTTCTTTAAATAATATATAGGTCATTTTCAGGTAAAATAATTGATTAAAAATTAGATTTTTAATCTAAGGGGATAAGGATAAAATTTAATTGAACTAATATGAATTGGGATGCCATATTTAGGATTTATCTCTTATTTCTAATATATAATAATTTGCTTTACCCTCTACAGGCTGATAAAAATTACCACCACTGTTATTCAAATTGATTAAAAATAAAAGGTAATTATTTAAAAATTTGATCCACCTAATTCCATGTAAGAAATCAATTTTATAAAACATAACATATAAAAATGTTAGAAATTAATTTTCAAATAACAGCACAAGACAGGATGAAAATATCATTTTAGAAAAATGCATTTTAAGATACAACTTATTTTATTTTAAACTAATTATTAGAAAAATATTATGTGAATGATAAATCATTTGATTGATTATAATATATATATATATATATATCATTGAAAATTTTTACTATTTGTGATTAATTTAATATATTATGTAAAAAATACATTGTGCACAAAAAATACTTTCAAAAAAATATTTCTTTTACATTCAAATGATTTTAATTATCATTTATAATCCATTGATATCCAATTAATTTCTCATAAAAATGAATAAATTTTTTTATCATAATTTAGTTCTTCCTATTAATACCCACTAGTCCAATATCTAGATGATTACTATCATATAACAAAAATTTATAGTATTTTGTGGGTTTTTAAATGTACTGTTTTATGTGACACTATTAGTCAAAGAAATTATTTTTATATCAAAAATAATATTTCATAAAATCTCAGAGTGTTACAAATTTCCTTTTATAAGTAAATATTTACTCGTTAATAATAATTTTAAAACATTTATATAAGTATCATAAAAATTTTTATCTACTATTAATTATTTAATTCCCATGTTATTTTTTATATAGTTAACTAGTCCTTGTTCACAAAATTGTAAGTTATTAAAACCATGTTATTACTCTATCCATTTTTTTACTTTGATACATATCATTATTTTCCCACTAAATCCATTGTTTAATTATTAATCAACCATAACATTCGTATATAAATATCCAATAAATAGTAGCTAAAATATCCCATATGAATTAGGAGTTACTCTTATCATCTTAACTGTAACAAAAAAAATTATCTTAACTCTGTCTCTTATTTATGAACTCATATTATAAGTATAAACTATATTTTACCTTCACCTCATCATTGAGAACTCTCCAATAACTTATAGATCTCTTCTTCTCTATACATTCATTATTATATATTTTACTTACTTGTTTATTTCATCATTATTTCTGTATGTGTTTAGACATTGTAAATATTTTAAATAACAATAGTTTTTCAATTTATCTGGCATAATATCCATCGGCATATATAATTACATCACAGAAAATGGAATTGTCTAATTCTAAAATGATATCATCAGTCATGTGCCACAGTAAATAATCATAATAGTGTATCCATATAATAATATAATATCATTCCAATGATGAAACAAATTTATCATCACATATTAAATAAAAAAAGTGTAATACTGAATCATATTCACTTTCAATATACCATTATATAATAATTATTTTTTCAATTTTAATTTCAAGATATCAACTATTTCACATGGGATTTGATATAAATTAAACACCAAATATTTAATTTTATTATCAATTCCATAGTCATTAAATAGTTATCAACATCCAATTCCACATTTCAATGATTTTCATTTTTTAATGATATTTAACTACTTCAACATCATATTAAAAATTACCCTAAATTATTATATAAAAAAATATACTATAGTAATTACATGTATAATGTAAGAGTGGAAGTAATTATTGTTCATAATTTAAAAATACATCATGGAAATTAATTGGAGTAATTATTAGACCCAGTCCCATAAACAAAACACCAACTTGAAGGAAGAGTTTGTTGTAATTACAAAAAATTGATAAATAAATTATTATCATTCCACTCAGACCAAATAATAATATCTGACCGAGGGAGAGAGTATATAATTACCATATCTGAAATCCTTTGGGAATGTTAACTTCTAAATTTTATAAATTAATTTTTTTTTTGATTAAGTATAATTAGGTTATCTTAATAAGAATAAATGAAGAGTTACCTCGACAAAAATCTTAAAGACACTATTAATAAATGGACAACAATGATAATTATATTCATTAAATTCATGGTTATTTAAAAATATTTCTAATTCTATTTAAGTATTCAAATGATTATATAATTTCCTCAAATTAAATCCCAAAAAATATATAAATCCTTTACCTTAATTTAAAGGTTAGTAAACAAATGAATTATAGTTCAAATAGCCTTATATTAGTGTTGAAATGATGAGGTCTTGTCATGGAATTATTTAACGATCGTGGCATTCTCTAATATCATTTATCATATTGATGAATTTTATGGAAAAAATAATAGTTGGAGAGAGAGAGAATGAAAAAATTAACATATTTAAACAATCTCCCAGTTGTATAAAAATATATTAAAATACATAAATATAGAATCTTGAATATTAAAAATAGAAAATTATAATTTAAGAACATTTTTCATTAATATTTTACCTAATATTAATATATACATGAGAGTATATTTATTAGTCACAAAATGGGTATATATACCCTATTATGTGGGTTGTGAATCAGTTTATGAATATTCATTTAATAATTATTTTTCATCACTTTATCTTGACCTATTTATTATGAGGGTCACTTCATTTTTTATTTATTATTTATTTTTATCATTTCCATTTAATCTTATCCTGATGACAATGAACAGAAATTAAATCAAAATTTAATGTATAAGGGTACCAAAATTTTCACTCGGTTAACCCTCACCGGGATATGCCCCATGAAGATAAAATTATAATATATTGATATAAAAATTACACAAAATCCACTTCCAATACATGGTTTTAGGTGAACTCACTATCCCTTTCAGTTTTAAACCATTATCAATTGGTACACAATCAAATGAAAAATAACATAATTTTTTGAGAGCTTCGCCAAATATATTATATATACCAATAAATTTCAAATAAATAATAATATCTTGGATGTTAATATCCCAATAATCATTTACCTTCCAAAAGATATCATGAAAACATATTATTGATCTATAAATATAGTCATGTGATGCCATTTATTTCCTTTTACCGAATGATTCTTGTAATATTCTCAGTAACTGGTATACTGAATAACCATATTCATTTCATAGCCTTAATGGTAGTTGTGAATAAAATAATTCTGCAAGTATTACAAAATTATGTTGACCCAAGGAGTTTATAATCATTTTAATTCAGATTTCAAAACTATATTTATCAGAATTTACCCCTAGTATGTACCTCCTTGCATTAAAAACTATATTGTTACCATAGTATAAGACAATGTCATTTTACCACTATGGGATACCCAAGTGCTTAAACCATGTCTAAGATCCTTAAAAATAACCCTTCTGTGGGATCCTAACAACAAACCATTTCACATTTTCTAAGAATGTAACCCTTGAGCATGATGCTGAAATATAACCCTTACACAAGACTCAATGAGACTCTTTAATGACTCCCTCTTTAAATCACATAGATCTCTTACCTCGACCAAAAGACACAATTCTAATTGTAAACATCACATGAATCTATTATAATTATGAATATCTCAAGATAATGTTCTAATATCATGGATTAAAATACATTATTATGTTCATGTGGATCACATGACACAAGCATGGTTCCTTGTTCAGATAGCATTGATCGTGTATTATCAATGGATCTTCCTATGGGAAGATACACCAAGTGAAAACTTTAATTTGTATGAATCCATTATGATACCCCATCATGTAAACCATTGACAAGTCCTTCTAAGGATTATGTGGATTTTAATATTTTCGCACAAGTCATTACTGAGGTCATGAAAGATAATGTTACTTTAGATCAAATAACATAAAAAACAATCCATTTCCTCAATGAATATCCTTTTATATGGACTTTTCATTCAATATAGTGATTCAACAATTCTTTTTCAAATCTTAATGAGTGGTAAGTGATTATTTATCTAAAAACTTACACAACCTTAAATGTAAATATTATTGACATTAATTTTTTCCAAAAACATAAAAATCCATATCATGCACATCACATGATCCCATTTTGAGATCTAGTTACTTTAATGTTATGGTCGGAATCATCATCATCCAGTTCATCATGTGATACAATAACAAGATCCAAATAAAACCATGACTTATTTTCATGATTCAATAACGAGATCCAAATATAATCATTCCCTTAGTGAAATTATCTTCCATCACTTTACAACACCACATCGTGTGATCTGAAGATAATCATGAGGCTGTATGATTTCAAATGCCCTTTTTATATCATTATCATTTCTATATTTTTTGATCTTATTTACATAATGTGATCTCAGTGTGAGATCCACTAATAATCAAGTGATTTATGTCTTTTAGAATTACTATGAGATATTTATATCATTACGATCGTTTTTTCCATCAGGTAATTCGCGTGGTCCCACCATGAGATCCCTTGATAACCATTTCATTTATTGAAGTTATTAACATGATCAATTTCTGTGATCCTTTAATATAATTTGTTTGTTTGTATTAATCATTTTCATGTAAAGTTATAACATTGATGCTATATGTAATCATTTATAACTTTCACGCATCATGTGGTCAGATGAGACAATCATGCTCTATGTAACTAGTTTAGAAATTCATGATCAATGTTATTACTAATGAAATTCTTTCTCTGCGCGATCCATTATGAAATTAATACTTTTTGAGATTAGTAAATAAATTTTACCTCACTTCTCATGCCTCCTTTGAAAACAGACCTTCCTCAACTACCTCAAAAGTAGGCAACCAACAAAATCAAACAAGAATCCTAAAGAATAAGTATTTTATTCCAACAACATACTATACAATAAGAATTCTAAATTATGTCTGGGTTCCACTTAGATGGGGGTGGTGGCTGAATAAGTGGTACCCACATTTTAACAATTCAGTTTTCAATTCATCTTCTTTAACATTGTTCATGCTCTCAATCCACTTAATATAAAATCTAATTCTTAATAAGAGTTTAGTTATAATGAAATATATAAAAGAAAAAACTATTTAAATGGGTTGAATCATATTACTGCTCCTTTTCATGATATTTATACACCAAAATAGATATTCTTTACTATATCAACAAGTGAATAAAATGAAAAAGAATCTAATACTCACACTCTAGAAAAACCAAAAATTCATTGTGAAATCTCTGGCAACAAATTCGATTGAATAATTATATTAATTAATGATCCAGAAAAATAACAATGTACTTCTTTGCATATTTATCTATAAGAAATGTAGATTTCACTTCGCTGTTTATGATTCTATGTGTCCATTAAAAAATAAATTGAAAAATATTGTTGTCCATGAAAATGATTTCAATTGTTGATTAATATTAATTCAACACTTCAAATGCTTGAGTTTGTGTGATTATATTCATGGACACTTTCCCAAATATGGATTATTCTATCCACTATACAATTATATATAAGTGTCTCAAAATATTTTTTAATTTTACTCCCAATTCATTATCATCATCAAGGACAACTTATCCAACAAAAAACAATAATTATTCACATTCTAATATATAATTGACATCATAAATTAAATGGGTTGTTGACAACCCATTTTTCACCCTTATTAAAATATAATTACCTTCTAGGTATTAGATGTTCATATCCTTACTATTCATTCTGAATTTACAGGTAGTACAACATTGCAATTTATCCATGGTGGATCACTATAAACCTTATGGGATAATGATTATATCATAGTGATACACCCTCTCATTCAATAGAAATTGAAATCTCAAAAAATAATTTCTAGAGAAATAACACTCACTATTATGTTAATTCCAACCATTCCATGGTGTAAAGAAACACAAAAACATGACCATATCATTTTAATGGAACTTTTGTGGTGAGTTGAGGATACCTATGACATTTCCATCAAATCACACTCATTTTGAATACTGAAAGGATACATGTTCTTTTATTATTTATATGGAAACATAAAGACCACATCTCACATGTTTCTCGATGATATAAAATGTTTAAAAAAATTCATCAATAATTTTTGTTCACATGACTTATTAATTTTATATACTTATGGGAATAATGTTTCTTACACCTCAACTTATAAAAAGCTTCATGACTATAACTCCTATTTTATTAATCATATTTATTAATGTGGAATAAAATGATCACGTGTGTATATTATTCATCTTCTCATTTGATCCAACATTCCGAAAATGTGTAACTACTTGAGTATGAATTTATCATCATGCATACTCATGCATTTAAAATTATTTTTCATTTAAATATTTGATGGTATCAAAATATATAAAACGTCATATAATCATTATTTTTATGAAAATGAGTACAATAAAAATGATTCTAGAATATACTTGGATCTCATATGGATCCCAGGGTTCAACTAAATGATCGTGGATCAGTACAATAACTCATAAATGGTATAAGAATTGAGAACTATTAAACACTCTATTGTTTGAATGTAGGAGATGATGACCCCATCTTGATCAGATGAATCTAGTGAAAATGATCAATATGAACTGATGAAAGATTAAATATACATACCTTTTTGACATGGTTAAATATTACCCAGTATATTATTAATCCCCCTTCGATCTTGTGAGCATCTAAGAACTATATTTTATTATTCAATGTCCTATGTTCAACTCGAGCCAATAGAATGGTGCAAAATCAACAAAACTACACACCCCTACCTCATGAGTTGTGGCTAACAAAAACTAGAAAAACATCCAAACATTATTACACCAATCCAAATACATCTCTATTGGTATAATATATCCCACAATTCACTATTAACTCCACGTGGGTGACCATTTACCACTCTCCCACCATGGATTCCCTTGTGTGGTCTAGCTCCAAAAAATTGTTGAGCATGCCTATTTTTCTAGCCGAGGATGGCCCCTTTATTTTCATAAACACATAAATTTATAACTATATGAAAGACACCATGAAAATAAAATTTTAAAATTAATAAATACACAATAATATGATGTTAATTTTTTTTTTCATGCCTTTTTACATTTTCATGGAATCATGATCCTCTTATTCTATTCATTTTGGAATAAAAATTCAAAAGTGTTCATTAACATATTCATCATTATTGTAAATAGTATTTCATTATTGAAACATTTATTTGAAGTTAACATCACTTCCAAAATAATTACAATTATAAAATGAATAATTTTTCATGCATGGAATCCAATTATAAAACATGAATCCATATTAATTTTCCATGAATCACCACATCACATACTGACCCATTAATAAGAATGGAAACACATGGATCTAACAATAGAACATTTTCTTTTATAGTCAATATCACATTATATTATTAAAATAAATCTGTTATTCCCTTTATTTTACCCCCTAATTTACTATCAAATTTTTAGGATAATTAGGGTATTCTCACCTCATCATTCTTCTAGAAAACATATTATATTATTTTTTATAGAAATAATCATGACACATGATACTTGATAAGGAATATTTAGTTAATCAATTATAATTCTGCATGGGATAGAAAAATGTTCAAAAGTAGAGGAAATATCCATGGTTTTCTATGTTTTCTATATTATACTCTTGTGTGGTACCATGCTATAAATACATAATTCTCAATTAAGGGGTTGAAAATAATTATATTTATCAATTAAATGATAATACTACTTATATTTCAACAGACATTTCAGAATTTTTTAGTGAACAAGAATAAATACAACATTTTAGGTCCTTTTAAACAACTATGAACTCCCCATTAATAAGTACAAATATGAATAATGGAATAGAGTTTTATTGGATTACCTAAAACATCATGTTAGATCCCTATCAAGGGATTAAATTATCATTATAATCAAGGAAGTTAATGAACTCCTCAATGATTAATAGTTATACTTGGATTTCCAACATATTAGCATATAATAAAAAGTATATGCTATAAGAATGAACATGTTGGGTCTTTATAAGATCATCAAAGGCATAGAGATTCCACCCAACCCAAGGTACTATTTCAATCCATTATGTGAAATATCTTTGCATATGTGCATATCTTGTTTACATTTACAAAAAAATTATCAAAATATTTTCTTATTCATTAAATTCATAAGAGTTTTTGAATAAATTCGTCCCTTTTGTTTCCTCATCAATGAGTGATTATGTGTTTTTTTTCATTTTTTCTTCTTTATTATTTTTTGGAAAATATTTTATTTTCTCTTCAAAATTTAACCATGGATTTATAAAATTTTCATAAAATAAAATATTATTCAACCATTAAAAGTATTTATTTGCAAATATCTAACCAAACCAACAATGGAATATGAATATTATTCTATTATATTATAGTAAATTTTGCTTAAATTATATATTTTGATAACATTTTTCATTTTTAGAGGTACCACCACCGATTTCGACACTTCTTGGGGAATAGAAATTCAATCATTTTTTCACATCCACCACTGATGTGATGAGTTTATAATTTTTCCTCACTATATATATTTTCGTATAATTTGGTTTAGAACTATAACATGATATTTAAAAAACTATAGTACAAATAATATATTATCGATTATGGGATACCAAATTCTTTTAGGATGTTTCAATTTTTTTAAATTATGATATCAAGTTATTCCTTCCAAAAAAATATTTTCTCTTGGTGTAATTAATCACAATGTAAAATTTTGTCTAAAAGTATCATTTTTCACTAACTTGGAACGTTTCTTGTAATGATGATTCATTATTTTTATCTCAACTACATCTCAAAAAACATTATGTTGAGGGAGACCATTTCATTATCAATATATCTCAACTTTTCTTTCTAATCATCATGTTTCTTATTTGTTTTTTTCATCATTCATATTTCTTGATTCTTGAAAAAAAATTCAAGCAACATTTCATTTTTATCATTATCCTCTAATTGATAATTGTTCATATTCATAGTGACTTTGTGAAAATTATCATGTGAGTGGGAATATTTTTCCAAAAACTTCTCAGAAATAATTTTTTCACCAGCATACCATTATAATTCATCCTCAGTGTGTATATTAGATTTCATTCATTCATCCTCTAGGTTTGTTACAGTGATTCAGTTTCTGTTCCTATTACTAGGAAAATCCTCCAATTCTTCAACTTATTTTTTAATCTATGATTTATCTTAAATAAGTACCTTGATAATAAAAAAATACATAACCACTAATTTGGTATCATTCATTTTGTATTATTATAATTTAGGGTAAGGATCATAGTTATCATATCCGCAACAATCATTATTAGAAGATTCATTATGAATATAATCACAACGTGTGCCAATTTGATTACCATCAATTAGTAGATTACTTCAATTTACTTTTGATAACTTCTTCAACATCCTTAAATCAAATTTCTTTCTATTTTTTTCTGATTTGAAATAAATCCAAGTATGAGGTTACTCAATCACTTTCTAAAATAATTATTTCATTAAATCTCATAAAAACAGCATTTGTAAAAATATTTTGTTCATTATAGGAAACATTTCTCTAATACCAATTTTAGAATTCTACAAACAATTTTGTTCAACTATGTGGGGGGAGGGGGTTGAATCAGTGCACCCTCATTGAAGTTTTTTTAATTTTAAAACCTCAACATTGTTAAATTTATAAATCGACTCCGTATAAACTCTCATCATTACAACCTTTATTGTTCTAATGAAAGATAATGAAACAAATAACATTTTCAATGTTTGGGGTAAAGTAAATATCATGTCCATATTGGTTATCCCCCTCCACATGGATTATTCATTGTATACACGTGTGAATATAATGAAACAAATTCCACTACTCCCTCTCGAAAACAACATATGAAACAATGTTTCCAATATTACTCTTGATTCTACTTGATTATTATTCTATTCAATGATATAGGAAAAAATATCGTATTCTATAATTATTACTCCATAAGAATTTTAGATGCCCCTTCCAATATATGATTACTCATGGTCAATAAGAAATTTATTTAATAATATTTTCATCTTCAAAACTCTTTTAAAATCCTAATTAATCTGATTTCACTAATTAAAATGATAAGGCACATGTGATCACCATTTTTATGAATTACACGAAATTAGATCCTTCTATATTCAACCCATCTATTTATCATCATCTCAAAATATCATACAATTGTACTCTGAATTCATCATCAACAACATGTTCAATTTATCAAAAATAAAAAAATTGCATGTGATGGTATCTCATTAATTTAATCAATTTATTTTTTATTAATAGCTCATTTATTCTTACTCATTTAAATATGGATAAATACTAATTTTTGGGTATTCATTTCATTAATTCTCAGGTAGAATTTATGTATACTATAGTGTTTCCATTTCTTCCACAGTTCATCAAATTTTCCTTTGAGGCATATTTATTCTTCCATGGTATAAAAACCCCTCATTTTTAAAAATTATAATGGTCAAAAATTATATTTTTTATGAAATAACATAAACCATTGTGTATCCCACTATCGATATTACTTATTTCATTAATTAATTTCAACCCTTTAATGATGTAGTACACAAACTTTTCTTGGCCATATCATTTTATGGATCTTCTAGGGTGTGTTGAACAATGATACAACATTTACATTAAATCACTCTTATTTTTAATACCAAAAAGAATCAGATTATTTTATTCATTAATCGAAACATAAACACTACATATCATTAATTAATTAATGTGGTAAAAAAAATTCCTGATGAAATAGCCAACCATTTTAATCTCAAGGATTCATAATTGTGAATACCTTGGGGAAATTTTATTCAATCGAATCAAATACTCAAATTTTATAGACAGTAACTTCACGATTATTCACTACATGTATGAATATGGCATTTAGTACTCATAACCATCTCTTTTGTGTGTTCCAATTCATTCATACATACAGTAAATGTTTAAATTCATGATTCTGAATTTATATTAGAGTATACACATGAAATTTTTATCCTGGTTCATTAGTTTCTTTGGCTCCATGATTGATGATGAAAAGGTAGGGGTCATTCTACTAATTCGAGTAATTTCATGGAAATTGTTTTACAATAGGTACCGAGATCTCAGCTAGATCTTAGGGGATAACAAATTGATCTTAGAAGGGTTATTTTTTTATGGATCACAAAATTACATGATCATATCAGCTCATAAATAGTGGCACAATGTATGATACTAAATCCTTTATCATCAGATGGTAGTATATGATATCACCATCATGATCATACTACTCCAGTGCAACATATCTAGAATATTAGATGATAGTAGATATATATGTACTTCTTTAATATAGTTTAATATCACTTATTATATTCTTCATCTGACATAGATAATGATATAGGAAGACCAATCTATTTCTTTAGTTGATATTTTGTGTTGCACTTGAGTCAAAACATGGCTTCTCACCAATAACAATATATATAAATGCCTCACAGGTCATGCCTCCCTACACTGGATCAATATCCTGCCTTCAATGTTCTCACTCTTGTGCATCCCTGTCAGCCATATATGTCCTACCATAGACATTTCCTCTCAACCAATATTCCACTATAGACTCCCATGCATTGGCGGATTCCCTCATTTTGTTAAGGTAGCCTCCTTCAGTGTCCATGTCTGGCCCCATTTTTATCTTGAACACTTTAAAAAATAACTATGCAAAAATATTCCAGTCCCAGCAAATGTCTCCACATATAAATAACCATTCATAAGAAATGAATATATTTTTTCCATGGCCTCTGACTTTTTCATAGAATGATGATTTATCTCTTCTAATAATTTTTAAATAAATATTATAGTGGGTTATTCACCATTTTTTTGTTTTTAAAAATAGTTTTTCTTAATTAAAACAAGTAATTGAACTTATGATCAATTCCAAAATACATAAAATTTTATTAGAAAAACATTCCATGATTTATATCTAATTCCATAAGATGAATGTAAAATAACTCCCAAATCAATACCACTTCACATATTTACCCATTGAAAAAATGAAATATAAGGTTCTAGAACATATTAAATTTAATAATATCGAATTCATGGGTATAGCTAATACCAACTAGAAAAGTTCGCACCTTATTATTCATCTAAAAATATCATTAATATAAAATTCATAAAAATTACCTATATATATATTTTGCATTTAAATAATGATTTTAACGTATAGAACATTTCATTTAATGCTCTTGTTATACATTATACAATTTTTATATTGATTAAAAGATTCACATTTCATGTAGGACTGATGAAATATTATTTTCATTACAAAATAAAAATTTATATAATTTAACAATACCAGTTCTCTGAAATGGTACTTTTTTGTTGGCAATGATTCAGATATCAAAGTACAAAACATCATTTAATTGATTCTTTTAGTATTAATTTTTTTAATCATTAATTTTTAATTTCAAAGATAATGTTTTCTGTAATGATGTTTTATTATAGATTGATTACCATATTAAATTATCTTATTAAGTAATAAAAACATGTTCCCTAATAAAACTAGATGAAATTATAATTTTTATAGTCAAATGGAGTGACCAATATGCATCAAAGGGTTTTCATGTACGATGAAGGCATTATAACTTTAAGGAGTTTAGAAGTGAACATTACATAATGGTAACATTGATTTTTTCCATTATATATATTTAAGAAAAATGAAAATATCAATATGAAAAAAATGTTTACCCTTTTTTATAATAATGTATTTTTAAACCACACTTATGAAATAGAAGAAGTATTAATCATATCATTATGTAACATATTAAATTAATATCAAAATATTCTTTAACATAAAAAGTTTACTTTATTATTTTATTTTGTGAAGGAAACACCTCAACTGAGATTAATATTAATTATTCATGTAATGGTATGATACTTATTATAAAACTACAAGAAAAGTGCTTCTTAATGGCATTATTCTTTGAGTTAGCAGTAGTTTAAACCACCAGCGTCTGGTTCTACAACAGTTTCAAGAAATCATCACTAGATTTGATTTCAGCATCCAATATTTAGTGCTTCCATCCATTTATTTGTGGATTCAGGTAATTATTGTAGAATTTGTTTTTATCAGATTTTTTCTTCATTTTTACTATAGTTTACTGGAAAAAATAATTAAATAGGGTTCATATGCTGTTAAAAACCCGCCTAATTTGTTTTCAGAATACTGCACCTAAAATGATGAAAGAATCCAATTGATTAATTGTGTGTCACACTAAGAGGTAATTTTATCTACACCTAATAACTGAATATATCATTATTATCAGTTGTTTGAATAGCCTCTATATGATGATTTACCAAAAATTTCAAACTTCATATTACACTACCCATAATTACACTCAAAAATCAAATGCAAAAACCCATACATTTTATAATTCAATTAATAAACAACTACACAAGAATACACTATAACAAAACTATTGCACCATAGGCTGAAAATCACTACAATTTTCACAACTATGTGAAACAAAATGCAACCCCCACACAAACCCATACATTTCATCGTTCAATTAACAAACCATTGGAAAACATATGAATGAAACCCAATCTCATCACTAACCAAAACAGGCCAACACTAATGATTTTTCATTTAAATAATTCTTGTAACAAATTTGTTGTATGATTTTTTCAATAAATCATCGTAAAAAATGAATCCTTCACCAACTTCTCAAAATGAATATCCTTGGAGAACAGGAGTCTCTCATTCAGATCTAGATGAATACCTCTAATGAAAATATAGGCATTCATATAATATTGAGGCACCACCTAAAGAGAAAATAAAACTATCTCTTTGATGTGTTCAATATAAGACTTCACCATCCACTGAAAATGATGGACACTCATGAGTTCATTCCATTTCTTCATCTTTACCGCCTCAGGTATAAATAATCAAGAAAAGATGGACATAAAAATTTCAGACATCATAAAATCTTGAATCATTGGTGGGAAAAAATTCCCATTCATCCAAAGATGGACCCCCCCAAGACGAAACATTACAACATGAAAAATAACAACAACATGACATCCAAACACTTTGAATAAAACCTCAACTTCCTCAAGCCAAATCCTAGCCTCAAACAAACCGAGATTTCCACGTATGCTTAGAAGCAACTAAGGAGAACAAAAAATTCGAAGTGATCCATAAAGAAGTTCGGGTACCTTTCTAGGTGTCATAATTTGAATAACACTAAAATCATTTATTTAAAAATCATTTTAAACCTTTTTAGTGTATATATAATCTCAACTTATTGTATTTTAAAATTGAGTGAAATTTAATAATTCAAAATTAGTACATTTTAAAAATATTTATAAAAATGAATATTAATTCCATTATAATCGTTATAATGCTTTTAGAATGTTGCAAATTTGTATTATCAAATAATGCAACAAATATCCTTGAAAAATAAATAATATATGAAATATATTATTTTGGAACATTATTATGAAAATGATTTACTTATTTTCAATGGATTAGAATAAAAATGTTTTCCATAAAAAACAAATTTTATTGATGTGTATTTTTTAAAAAGAAAAATAGTAAATATATATGTGCTAATGGTTGGAAGGATTAATGATTTATTATTAAAAATGAAGATAAAAAACAATATATTAAATGGATTCGATGATGGTCAGTTTAAAGACAAGTTCAGGGAGACTACTAATGACATTCTCAAATAAACACATGTACACCACATTTCGATAATCGTATTATAAAACATTATTCCAACTAATACATTCTTATAAATTTTCATGATGCATAATTCAATTCACTACCTAATTTATAGAATGATCAGAAGTACAATTATTGATTGGGTAACATCTCTTCATGAAAATTCTCATAGATAACTAGTATGGATGTTACCAAAATCATGGAGAGACAATTTGATGTTCAAAAACACCGGAGTGAGAGTGGGATAGGTAGCTTCACCATGGTTATAAGATTAGGTTTCTACATCCCTGTGTTCCTAGTGATTTTGGATGGGGGCTCACTAAGATTTTCTTTGCTACATTCTTAAAGAGGGTAGGCAATTTCTATTATCGATTCATCAAACATTGTGAAAATAAAATTTGAATATCCTTGATATGTGATGATGAGTAATTATCTATAACTGTGGTTGTAGAAATCAATGAACTACCTCATGCATTCATGAAACCAAATGTAGTGACCACGAATTTGGGAGTGATAAACTATTATATTCAAACCCAGATATTTTGTCAGTAATATTTTTTAGAAAGTCTGGAATTTGTTCATATTGTTCTACAGTATTAGATATAATTTCTTCCTCATATACACATATTACATCTATTCCATGTTTTGTGTCTAAATATTATAAGTGTTAGTAATAGAAATTTTTTGCCCCCTTCAGATGGTAGGGAGAAAATTGTAGTAATCCACCATCCAAAAATCCAAGAACACATTATTGTTGGACCCTAATCCTCCACTTAATGTAAAACAACATTTCTTACTCTCACTCTTCTGTTTATGCGCCTCTAATTGTCTCTCCATGTTATAAATAACTACCATAAGAGTTTCCCTACATAATTTTATTGAAAATATATAACCCAAACTACATTTGGGATTTAGTTAATTTTTTAAATTGGGGAGTGAGTTTCTTTATGTGTCGGGAATGTTTAAAAACATTTCTTGGTTGGAAAAATTTTTTATGAGACAATGATCTGAAAGAATGTCATTTTTATATTTGAGTATTTCATTAGTTGCCTCCCTGAAAGTTTATTCAAACTATAAATCTTCATATGTCTCTAAACATATTTCTGTTTTTCTCTAATTTTTATCACACATATTTAATCCTTCAAACCATAAGCAGATACATATTTATTATTATCTTTCTAAAATAATTCCACATCAATAGCCTTTAATTTTTGATGAAAATTTTCTAATGATTTCCATTTAAAATAAATTAATTAAAAAATATAAGTTTTAAAATTTTTAAAAGAGATAAATGGAAGAGGAAAAAATATAACACAGGTAATTATAAGAATATTCATACAAATAAAAAAGTCAATGTAAAAAAAGGGTATAAATTTGGAATAACACAATGAAAATATGATGAAAAGTAAAATGCATACATTTATTAATTTAAAATAGGAATCATGGTAGAAACACCCTAGGTTCACTATGTCTAGGTAAACATAGTAAGTCTATATTAATATAGTAGTGAGGCATGCAGGGGATGTGTAGGGGGATCCCAAAATATGGATGGGGAACTAGGAACATTGCAAGGTTTGATGCTAATTTTCATGCATAAAATTAGTGATGATTCATAAATAACCCAGACATAGATAATGCATGAACCATTGTGCATGAACTATTATGCATTACACTATTGACTGGGGGAAATATAATCCAAGGCCCACTCCATTAGTCATAATACATAATACATATATATATGTTTACCATGAATATAAAAAACATAAATACATCACAAATAAAAATATAATAATCTATGGGGTTAAAACTGACATCTAATAAAATAAAGTAAATCATTATGTAAATAGACATCAACCATATTAATTCATGTTGTACTTACAACATTTTTTTTAAAAAAGGTATACATTTCATTCAATGATTTCATTAGAATTTAAAATATAAACATTTAATTAGAAAAATTATATTTCATATATAGATTTGTTATATCAAATAATATAAAAAATCATTAAAAAGGAATGTGGATAAGAACCTAGAGGAAACAAACGAGAGATTTCAAAAAGTGAATTCAAATAATTGTTTTTCAATTGTTTAAAAAATAGAAAATCTGCCACATTAAATAGTTGTTTTAAACTACAGATTAAATGATTTTAAAAGAACATTTTATAAATAAAAATTATCTACAATTGAATATTAAAAATAAATAGATAATATAAACAATAATCATAAGGAATATGGCAGGAACGATATTAATGTTTCCATTATATTATTCATATGGTTTTAATTGAAGGACGAGTATGAAAGAAATCATAAAATTTTTTGTGTCCCGTAAAATTTATGGATATGAATCCAATATCATATAATGGAATCATTATTTAAATATAGTAATAGTATTAATTGGAGAAAATTGAATATATCATCGACAACTAGATGTATTTCGATGTCCCCTTATGAAACATATATGTTATGGACATTGAATATTTATAAGAGGAAAAGAAACATGTAACTCATTAAATGTTAATAAAAACAATAAATTTATTTTTACATTACCTTCAGTATATAATATATAAGAGAATATGTTCTATTGATAAAAAGTGAATGAAAAAAGAAGGCACAAAACAATCTCTTTCCTCGACTACTGAATTTCCCTAGTACATACATCATAAACCATAAATAATCAAAATAATATAATTAATTACTTATTTTAGAACAATATATACCTATATACGATTTATTATTGTTCATTTGTGCTCTAATATATTCTATTTTTTTAATATTTTTTATCATTTCTATCAACAATGTTTGTTTCAATGTAATACGGCTACATCGATTTATTATTAACGGTACAACATCATAACAAATGAGCATATAACTCTATAATTTGGGTGAAATTTAGTAAATTAAATTACAAAAGATCAACTTGTTCCAAATAAATAATAATAATTACATACTATACTAAATTTAATTAGTAAACTTGTTATCAATTATTGGTGTGTTCATATAGGTGATTTATAGACAAATTTAATGATAAATGTGAATTATTATTGTCATTGAGAACTCTGACGATGCCTATGTAAATCCATATATTGTTGGTGAAAAAATAGTAAGACCATGGTCGGTACATATGGTTTATACAAATGAATCATATTCCATAATTATAATGCATAGAGAGTATGGAATTATTATCATTAATGCATATATTCATATAAAATACATATCCAAACAAAAATATTCCAATGTATAACTCAACCTTCCATAATAAACAATGACGTATCTATATTAATGAAGACTATAATTATCATTTTATATTACTGATTAAACCAAATGAAAATATACCTCAATTGGGAGGTTGTGACCATATCACGGACAAGGGGTCGAGTGTCTTGGGATCGAGGGTCCTGGGATGGGGCTTGGCTAGTGATGGCTCGGCTGGGTCGGATTTGTTGAGCTCTGGCTCAGGAAACACCGGTGATGGTTTCAAGGGTTCAAGCACGATTGGTGAAATAATTGATGGCTAGGACTCGAGAGGCGTTATCAAATAATTGGAGGGACCATTCTCAAGAGTCTCTAGCAATGGCATGGATATATTGGGCTCATGCGACACTGGCAGGGTTGGGGGTTATCAAGGGTTAGGGGATGGGGAATTCATGGGAGGAGGAGGGGGTTTAGGGAGAAAACTGTTGGGGGTGGGGGTGGGGAATGCATATAATTTTTTAAAACAATATATTTAAAGGATTTATTTGGAAAACCCGCAATGATATCATGGTATCTTTTTTTTCACTAAACCCCTTATAAGTAATGATTTTGGTGTTGTGTATGGGATATATAGGGGTATCATGATTTATACTTATGTAACCAATATGAATTATATAAATGTAGAATTAATGATATTAAAACAAAAATGTTCAAAAATATAACTTATGAATAATAATAATTAGGCCCCAAATATCCTCAGTATTATGACATTGGGAAATAGGAGGTTCAAGAAAATATGCACCATCACATCATATACTATTAGAGAAATTTCATCGTTGTTAATTAAAAAAACCATGAGAAGAAGAAACCGAACCCAATGCATTTATCCATGGAATATACCTTTCAAATAAGGGATTAATTAATAAAGGAAAATAAAAAAATTAAATGAAAACCAGTTTGATAATAAGTCTTGAAATGTATAAAATTTATTATAATTTAATGAAAATAATTTACTCCAAAATATATGATTCTAAATAATATCAATAAGTAATTAATCAACTTCTTTATAAAAATTTCAACTATTACATTTATCTAAAATACAATCAATAATAACTGTTATACGATATATATAAATTTCAATTATATTTTAATTTGTTTTAAAATTATTCATATTTTAATGAAATAACACCCTTTAAAATCCTTAATGTGTAAAATTTTGTTTATATTAGAATGTAATATTATAAACAACTCAATACACACCTATTTAATTTAAAAATAAAATTTACTATATTATTATTTACCATTATAGTAAGGGAATGTTTTCATTTTAATTTATATAAATAATCTCACATCCCTATTATAATATTATTTAAATTTGAATCCAATATAATTTTTGAGGATTAATAGAAAACAATTAGAGGAATCTATCTATAAAAACATCACATGCAAATATAATCAATAAAATTCTAAGAGACTCACCTATATCGAGATATTCCAAATTATAAATCCCTTGTGAAAAAATTAAAGGTAGTATATCATAACATATTAAGACTTTCTGAATCACCCATATTCAATTAGTCTGGACATATCCATCATCATATCAAATCCATTTTGAATGAAAATAAAAAATGATAAATTATATTTCTTTTAGGGTTATGTAATTTCCGTTTTAATGTTTTTAATTATATGGGATTATTTTGAGACTTTGAAAATTGACAGCATTTGATTCTAAGGCCAGGAGTGCCCAGAATGATCCGTAGAAAAAATGTTAATATTTAAATTGCATGCGTGAGTGACTTTTTTGATAAAGTGGATTATCTATTAAACAGGTGGTTGAAACAAATATTTGGGGGCACTATTGAGTTCATGATGGCGGTTCAACCCTATTCATGACTTATGATCAGTCAACACATGCCTCCAGTGAGAAAACCAAAAAATGGAATAACTATAAATAAAATAATTATTTTATTTTATTTTATTTTTCAAATGGTTATAACTCAAAAAAGGTGACTCAAATTGAAAATCAGAGACCACCATTGATCTTGTGTGGGTATTCTTTCTTTATGAAGATCCAATCCCGTGCTGGCATGGGCCAACAGTGGATGTTAGTTTATTCTCGTAAATAAAATAATTAAGAAGAAAATATTTTATTATTAAATTCATTACCTCTTAAATGGTATCATAGATTATAAATATGAGATAATCGTTTCGCTCATGAGGGAGTGTTCCCCTTAGGCAAATCATTACATCAACTGGCACTTGTATATGGTGACTGTTAATAAATTTTTGAACATTTTTTAAATAATGTCCACTAAAAATGAAGGTGAAAATTTCTATATTTTGAACCAGTGCTCAGAATAAGAAATTTAGGGTGTTGCTAAATTCAATGTGTCAGAATTCTCATTGGAAATGCATAACATCGACTGACAAGGATCAGAAGAAAATGATTATTTTTTGAATTTACAAAAAATAATAAAATAACTCCATTAGTTATTTTATATATTATTGTAACAGTTGAGTGACATGGTGGAACATTGGAGTTAATAGGTCATTCAATGAATTGACCCCTGTGTTGCGTCACATCAACGTTGGATTTTTTAATGTAACACTAAATTCATTTCATTAACGAACTGGATTAATGTTATGAAACATGTTTGGTTCCTCATCTGTATTTAAAAAAATCATGGGCAAGGTTCTTGTGCACTCACATTATGAATTATTGATGATTTGTTGGTTATGAATTCTTCCAACATATAACGGATATTCTACTCCTTATGGAATTAGAACTGAAAGGAAATGAATGCCAATGAACATGTTTCAAATGTGGTGTCATCTCCTCATCCACATCATTGACCAACATGTTTTAGTTAGGGGTTATGTTCTCAATTCCAACCATTTTTCAATGTTCTTGAGTATTATAAAAAACATGTATCAGTCATCCAATATGTTGAACCGCATTTCGATCACTATTATGAGAGGATAATAAAGGGTTTATTTATAAGTATGTTTATGTTTAAATCATCCATACCAAGTTATAATGCTAATGTGGATGGCGTGGGCTGAGCCAAAAACGGCCCAGAACCTCCACCAATCCGGGGATGGTGGTGTTCTCTGTGGGCAACTGAGAAAGATGGAGTCAAGGTGAAACATCGAGTCATGAAATATAGGCTCCATTCTGGGAGGCCCGTAGGCGCAGACATAAAAGGAATCATTACACAAGAAGCTTCACTAGTGTCACACAGAAGCAATGATGAAGAGACAAACCGTGCTATTGTTAGAGGTGGCGGCCTGCAATCACCGACTGCGAGAAGGTGGAGTAACCTGAAGGTGTCACCGCAGACCAAGGGGGGATGTCCTTTGTCGGTCACATTAGAGCAGGGAGGTGCCCCAAGGAGGAAGGCAGTGGATCTTACTTGTAGTCGATGGAGGACATGTGGTCCACAGGTTCTTCAAGTGATCGGTCATATGGGACCAGTCAGGTGGTGTGATGATAATTGACACATTTTCTTTGAATCCAAGCAGACATATATCTGTTTGGGAGGGGATCTAACACCCTCACCAAACGGGCTGCGCCCTACCCGGTGTGCCGAGCCGAACCCACGACACAGCGGGTTGAGGCTACACCCCAGCGGGCCGAACTAGGCCCAGGGGAACCAGACAAAGCCCAACCCCATTCATTCCGAGCCTAGCAGGCCAATTCGGACTGGACCTGGACCATTTTTGGCCTACTTACACTTAAATGGGCATATCTCCTATACCATACCTTCATTTGACGAACAATCTACGTCTTTAGAACCCTAATGACGAGGTTTTCATTATGAGATACTATAATTGAGTTTTTCAGAAATATGATGTATGGTCTGGTTGGATCAAATATGAATCCAATTATACCCGAGACACTAAAATACTAATAACATACAGACCAGGTGTCCGCTTGATGCATTTTTTTCTAAGTTGGAACCCTTATGACATGGTCGTTCATTAGGTAACTTCCTTGTGGGAATTGGTACTTTTTTAAATATGAATAATGTCTTGAGTGGAAGATCCTCCTGATATCAAGCATGCTTTGTGTGGGAATCTAGTGGCTAGCTATGATTTGAAAATTGAAAAAACGATCATGTTAGGGTTAGCAACATGCGTTCTTGTGGTAGTCGATACTGAGCCATCTAGTGTGGGTTAGCAACAAAAGATCATGTGTGTCCCAGCACAGAGGGATCCTCTATGGGTTAGTACCAAGTAATCCTTTGTGGGTCAGCACCTAGCAATCCATTGGGGGTCAGTACCTAGCGATCATGTATGGGTCATCGCCGAGGGGTCCTGTGTGGCTCACACCGATCGATCCTTTGTGGGTCAGCATCTAGAGATCCTTTGAGTTTCATTATCATATTCTTCCAATATAAAAAGATTATGTATCATTAAAACTAATCATCTGTACTTCTACACTTATGTTATATCATGTTTGAAATGTTTCATTTATTTTGATTTGTGATTGAGATCATGCATTGTGGGATTTCCATTGTTGAGTTCTGAGAGGAATTCGGGGTTCTCAGGGTCCCAAATAAGTATTGTTATAGTCAAAAATGCATAGGCTTCACCAGAATCTTCTTGTGCGTGTGCAGATGAAGAACAACTTGACTGAGTCTTGAGGAGTGTTGACTAAATGTTGCTCAGAGTGGATTGACAGACGGTGCACAGAGATGACCGGTTAACGTGGAGAGCCACTATGAAGAGTTGTACCTACCCATAAGGTAGGATACTTAGTAGAATAGTTACTAATAATTACTAATTTATACTAAATAAAACTAAATAATAATAAATAATAAAAATTTATGCAAATTTATACTAATTACACCTAATTAATACTAATTAATAGTAATTACATGTAATTATTATTAATTAAATATAATTGAACCAAATTATTAAAATTTTATATTTTAACAATTAAATATAAACATTTAATCTTAATGAAACTACATATTTCTAAATATAAATAATGGAATATAAAACTACCTTATTCAAATTTACTTTAATTACAATAAATTAATAATATGTGTTAGTAATATGAATTAAAATGAATTAGCTAAAAAGATAGGGAACAAATAAATACCCCAAAACTGTGTATTTATTTGGTAATAACTCTTAAAAATTGATGTGCAGTAATAATTTAAAATATTGATAAAACTGAAGAGTGAAATATGAGTGAACAGAAGGAGAGAGGACATGAGAGATTTGTGAAATGGGAAAATTTGGATGTGGTTATATATTGGATAGATCATTTGAAATGGGGGTATTTATGATGGGCACATAAAATAGAGTTAGGTGGTTATTAATTGAGGCAAATATAAAAAATAGTATTTGCATTGATACCTATCACAAATATTTTCTTTTTATACATTATTTGTGATGGAACCTGTCGCAAATAGTTTTCCAAGTCTTAATTGAGGTAGCAGAAAAATATTTTTTGTGTGATGAGCCTCGTAGTAAATACATTAATTCCAACAATTTATATGTGATTTCCTATCACAAATAATATCCTTTGAAAATATTATTTGTGAAGGCCAGTTGCAAAAAATATCTTGCCCATATATTATTTTTATGGGGATCTTCCCCCCTCATAAATAATAAAAACAGACGAAGAGTATTTTTCATGTTGGATTAGTCCTGGTTGCAAATATACTTCTCATGCTAACACGCACATGGTATTTGTGATGTACCATAAGAAATACCCCTTTATTATAGACTATTTGGGATGTGTCAAAAATTTTGTCGCAAATAGTCAGTGTCGATTAACTATTTGAAATGGGCCCTAGGAAAGTCAAAATTAAACTATCAAAATAAGATATTTTTGCATAGTGTAATTTTTCGAATAGAATTCAAGGATATCTAAATATCAATATGCATGTCATTCCCCATTCTTCCTTACTAGTCAGGTTTAAATGAGATGGTTTCCATTTCATAAAATTTCAATCTTCTGTTATGCATAATTCCAAACCCCATTTTATCTCAAAATGAAATGACTTGATACCACTTTTTCATAACTCATCACCACTGAAATATTTACTCGGTCAGTATTGGAGAAGGTTCTGACCCCTGATTTCCACCTCATATAATTTTAGAGTTGGAAAATTTCACTAAGGAAATCCACCACAAGAATGAGAGGAATTACAATCACATTTCCAATTAGAGAAGAATAAACCACCAATCAACAACCAAAAAATATCAAAATAAATATACATTAATTTTCACAATCATAATATCAACTACCTATTTTAGATCAAAAAAATGGAAAATTAAATGCCGAAATGGCATTTAATATGTAAATCATCCACATACTCTAACCAAACATTCTAAATAAAAGCACCAATCCCCCATGGACTTTCTTACAAACACATTGAAACCCATGGTGGGGTGAGATTATTGGTGTACTTGGTAGAACCATATTTCTGTGTAATAATATATATAAAAGAAATTAAATTATTGGATATACATGTGTGAAGACATTTATGAACGAAAATAGTGTTTCTAAATCTATATAGTAAGTAATACCAGACAAAGATTCTTTGATAACACCATCACCAATAGATATCTTATAATATTATAGATTTATTTTATCATAAGAAAGAATATGTAATATCTATCTCTGTAGGCACATATTAAAATATGAGTTCCATCCAATATCTACTATCAAGAGTAAACTGACCATATAAAAACAAATATATCGATTTATTTATACAAGCAGGTAAACTCGACTCTCAACCTACGCCAATAAATACATAATCACAACTGTGAAAATCATATAAACACATCATCATATAACTGAATGCTATGTATCCACATCAACACCTACCTATGTACCATGTAGCCACATCCTCACATAATCACACCAATCTATCAAAAATAGTCACATCATCACATTCCCATATCTAGACTAGCTCCATAATCACATCCTTGTATCACATTCAAATGTTTCATCTATGGATTCTTACCGAACACCGATCCATTGCTAGAAAATATGTTAAATAAATGTATAATCCATCAGAAAACTGCTTTGGTTTACATGTTAACCTTAATAAATTAATTAAATTCACACTTCATAATATTGATCCATTTATATTTGCATCTATTCAAAATTACCTCACCTAATGAAAATAAAACACATGTAAATATCATTATATACAGTAGTAATAATTTCGAAAAATTATATCCAAAAGTTATTGTTTCAATAAAAAACATATTCAATTCTAAAAATAATTAAATGTACCACCGTACAGAAAAATATTCATTCCACTAAACGAGAAAGAAACAATTACATGCATTTGTAAACATCCACATTATATGGGTTACAAATAAAAGGGATGAAAATGATGTATAAATAAATTCAACAATTCAACATCCTATAAAATGTTCTATTAATTAATGTGTCAAGGAAACAAATGATGCCATTTTATATTTGAATAATCTCCTCTAACAAGGAAACCTTCCCATTTTCTTTTATATGTAACTTTTCCCTCTTTAATAAGAATTTTTAAAAATTTATTCAACAGTAATACTATTAATTATCTACTGTTAATTATTATATTCTCAACATCTATTATTTGTCAAGAAAATATTTTTATTAGTAATATTATTTAGTATTTATTAAATCGAGGTTATTACTCTACTAATTTTCATAATGAATATCTTTTATACATTTTTCCTAAATCCATAATTAAAATATTACAAAACCACATCCATTATAAATAATCAATCAAATTATAATAGTAAAATAATTCCCATATAGACTAACGGTTACTCCTTTAAATTTAACAATTATTGAAAAAATTAACATAATAATCACTCAAAAATTAGAACTCACATTATGAATATAAAAATAATGTTACATTTCTATTATGACATCATATATCGACCAAGATAGGTACCTTCAAATTTCATATTCTTACTTTGTTAAATCTTGTATTGAGATTTAAATGGTTGTTTTAGTGTGTTTAGTGTTTGAATATTGAGAATGTAGTGGCCGTAGTATAGGACTAGCCTTATGGTGGGTGTAAACCTCTATTTGCTGCCTTGTAGAGTTCACTGGCCACCCAATAGTGTTATAGTGGGGTTTTAGAAAACCATAGTCTCCACTGACCAACATATAAGATTTAATCCTCTACCTAGAAGTTCTAGTAATACTTTTTGGTAATAAATTGTATCCCATTTAGTTAGGGACCTTCTAATGTCTAGCTGGTGGAGCCAGGACAAGTGGGAATTGACTTATCCACATGACCATTTAATTATATTCATTTTCCTCATTAATTAATACTCTAATCTAACCCCAAACACCTTATTTTGAATGAAATATTATATCCAATGATTTTTTATTTCTTCCATTCATCTACACTTATCTTTTAAACATTAGATAAATATTGTGACACTAAATTTGTATGTTTTCTCTAGATCTACACAAAATACTTCTTCATTCATGGGATATGTATATAGATATATTTCAATTCAACAAATTATACAACATCCCCTTGACCAGAGATAGATATCTCATGAATGATTGACATTTCTGTGTATTTTTTTGGAATCATTCATCTTTTGAAAATATTCTTCTAGAATCACATATTGGATCTCTATTTTAATGAAATTTTAATATTGGATTGTTGTTAATTTACAATACATATGGTTCTCTTCTATATTTATTGATGATTTCAAAATAAGTTGTTTAATAGACAATAGATTTAGTGAATTAAAATTCTATTCATTTACATCTATCAGAATAATTTTTGTTGATGAAATCTGTAAGTAATGTGACTATATAACTACCCTTATTTTCATGTCATATCATAGTTTATATTTTCTAAAAAAATATTTGTTGAAATGGATCCTAAGTAAGATAATTCTTAATGTGTATACTATTCTTCCATGGGGGTGAAACAAGATTTTATTTGTGATACTTTGTTGAATTTTAGAGTAATTCCTCGAAGAAATTGAGATAGTAGGTTCCTTACTATGTAGGCCCTATATAAAGATTGTATACATAATATGGATTTTTGTGGGCATAACTCATTTTTAATGCATAATTTTGATCATATTTGTGTCTTTCTACCTTATGAGACAATTTTTTGATTATTAATATGATGATTGTACTTACATAATCTAATAAACCATGTTTGACTTATTGACCACATGTTTTTACATTTTTGTACTATTTTTCATGACAATATGATATGTTTTGTTTATATTCATTTCATTCTCTATTTAAAGAGATATCATATTTCTTTTTGAGGTAATTCTCTAGTACCTGATGATATGTGGAACATAGTGTTATGACTTCCCCTTAGAGGGGATTGCATATGGCTTTCAATGATGAAGATGAATAACATGAACATTTCGTAGGGGAATGATTCCCCTTATTCTAGAACCATGAAGTAATGGGGCGTGATGGTCTTTTGTCCACACCTATGACACGACCAAGATATTAAGACCATGAAGTCTATCTTATGACTTCTATTGATCATGATGGGCAATAGTCTTGTCTATAATGGGTATGAGTTATGATGGATTTATAAACTATATAAAATCACATTCTTTACAACATTATATTAATATCAATTTTGATAATACCTTGAAACATTAAAATATATTTCCTTTAGAATAAATTTAATTTTTCTTATAGATTACGATATACCCAAATCATTGTTTAAATGAAAACAATACTATACTAAAATATTATTATTTAGACATGACCTTTATAAGATAGTAATTATGTAGGTCTATATAAATAAAACTATCTAAATTAATAAAATTATATGGGGTACCCATTTTCATCCTATCTAGTACAGTTATATTAAAATTAATTTTGGAAGCTATTATTAAATGTATTGGATTAAATGAAATTCATTTTTTAAATAATTATATAAAAAAAATATTATGGTGAATTTTGGGTATTTTTGTTATATATTTCACATTTGGATTAATGGAGTAAAATACTAATTTTAATGAAAATTTTTTTTAAAGCATTTTCATGTTTAATTTTTTTAAAAAAGATTTAAAGAAAACATTGATCAATTATATCAAAATTATTTGAATTTATGTCATTAGAATATGTTATATATTTATTTTTGATGTAAAAACGTAATATACATTGTAAAATGTTTCCATCGGAAAACCATATTTTCATCAATTATATGTGTTTAATTTAAAATTAATTAATTTTAATTATGTGATTTTAATTTGATAATATGTAATTAATTTTATAATCATAATAATGAATATAATCTAATATGGCCAATATATTTTTTCACTATAATGAATTCTGAAAATATTAAAAATTAATTAGTGTTGTTAAGGTGAAGATGGGTTTACATGTGGTTAATCCTAAAAGATAAGGGTAAGACGATTCCTAAGAATTAACCAATTATTATTTTATATAAATATAATGACATTATATAATACAATATAAATACTATTCTATTTTGGAATCTTGTTTCGTTTTAAAAACATGGGAGTATTTCATTCTTTTCAAAATTTTGAATTGTGTCCTCTCCCCCACATATAAAATTTAAACCCATCTCAGATCCCCTCCTCACAATGATAACGGATTTTTTTTCAAAAAATAAATAACAAAAAACATTTTTTAATACCCACCTGACATCACTGAGTAATTTATATGATTATAAATATGATGAATACATTCTTTTGTGGAAATCAAAAAGAGGTCATCTGAAGAAGAGGTGGAGTTCTTAAACAAGAATTTAATTTCATTTATCCATAAAACTTCTAAAACGTGTATTAAATAATGATAATATATATAAAAAATTATATAAAATATAGTAAAATTATATTATATTAATTTAATTAACTATATATAGCACATATTCTGTCGAATGGGATCTGCAATAATTGATCATGTGTATTAAAAATTACCGCTTCAAGAACTTGTGTTAATCATTTTCCAAAAACCATTATCATGGCTTGATATAATTATTAATTTAATGTATATATAAAATTATTATGATATAATTATAGTATTAAATATATATATTTACATTATTTTCCATTTAAAATATGATGACATTGCTCGTGTACACAGTGGACTACCTCCTCGTGAAGCGATGTAATTAATTTTTCTTATAAGAATAAAATAAAAGTTAATACGAAAAAATTAAATAATATATGTAATTTATATGACTTGTTATTTATAATAGAAATTAATATATCACACACTTTACTACCTTTTATCCCTTTTAGAAAAGATAATTTTTCTCTTGTATAGGTACTATTTTCCATTCCAATAATGTAGTTTGATTCATTTTGTATGTCCAACATTCATAAATATTAATAAATAAATATCTAATAAAATGTAATTTTTATTAAATTAATTTAATTCTGGAGTTTCTGTGTCTATATCCTATTTTCCAAATTCGGTACTTTCATGATTAAACATGAATAAAAAAACAATACAACAAACACATGAAACAATAGTGATAATGAATGATTATTAACAAACAAGTGATGTGATATTATAAAAGAATTATAAAGGATATTATAAATATTAATAATGTTATATTATATGTTATTAACATCTTTTTAACATCAATACATGTGGTTAATTAGCTCTCAACAAACAAGATGTCTGAGTTAAGATATTTTGTCTCAATTTCCATTCTATTGAGACATTTTTGTTACATGTCCTGTTTACATTAATTTGGTGTATATTATATGAATTTTATGTATTTTACATGAATTAATATTTATTTATTGTTCTACATGTATCACTACGTATTAAATATTTAATGGGTTTATATTTTTAATGTTATAGAAGTGGTAGGAATCTATTTTAAAATTTTACTTTTGTTTGGGATTTCTTTTATACTTATTGATGTAATGATATCTTTTAACCTTCCAAAGATCCAAAAATTCTATTAAATATTCATATTTTCTTTATCATGGATCTGATTATTTCTTAAATTGTATAAAATTTTTACATAAAATTTATCTTTGAATGTTATTTGATGAAATGGTGAAATATTAAAAAAAATTACTGATATCTTAATTCAGATATTTGATAAGAAGAATTTTTTCGTAAATTAAATTGATTATTTGAAATATGGGGAATGATTTCGACATATAGTGATGGGTGGGGAAGAGAATTGTTTAACCCCAAAATTCATTGATAGGTCTCACGAGAAATATCAATTTGAAAAACTCAAAAATATTTTACCAACAGATTTAAAATTTCTTGTGATAGGTATTGAAAGTAGAGGTATCATGATTCCTAATGTCATGGTATCTGATAATTAAAAATTAAAAATATTGATAATTAATTTATCATTATTATCAAAGATATTTCCAAATTTATATTATCTATAGATTCATTTTATTCTTAGTTTATGGATTTAATGGAATCTGTTTTTGGTTATTTACCTTATGATATTGATAATGGATAATCTAAATAAAATATTTTTGATATTGATCAGATGGAATTTGTGATTAGTTATTTACCATGATATATTGATTACAAATTATTGATTTGTGATATATTTCACTATTCATAACACTTACTAATCAATTGAACTCACCCTTATTTTATTTATTCCCATAGATATGAAGAAGATTTATTTGAATGAGTTCAAGGATGAAAAATGACTTACATTAGTATGCTTTATTTTCTATTCCCAATGTTAAATTGGAATCATGTATGCATAAGGTTCCACAAAACTGCTTAATTGATTAGTCGTTTTAGAAATGGCTCCTTTTATAAATTCTAATGTCATAATGTATGCAATGAGATTTGGGTTATTGGAGTTATGGTTCATATATTATACCTTGTGGATAGCCCATTATCTGACATCCTTATGTCCATACATTATAAAACTGAGTCGAAGAGGGTATAGTTGGTGTTCGTGGATTATTGATTAGTTAATGGATACCAATTGTGTGATATAATTTTTGTTTATATTTTGATGATAATTTATTACAATCATTAAATAAAATTATTATACTTTTTCCATTATTTTTAGAACACATTGGGGAGTTCCTACATGGTTTCATTTCTCACACCCTATATAAGAAACATGGTACTCCTAAAAATATATGGTAAGGGATCTAGGTATGTGTATGTGGGCTATGAAATATAGTTTTGTAGTTGGAGTATGGAGTGGGGTTGATACTAGTATGGACTCTAGAGGTCTACTATAATGTTTTATATTAATCTTTTTTACCTTATATACTAGATTTTAACCTACCAATTTGGGTTTCCTTGATAAATTTGTGTAGTGATGTTAAATATGCTATAAAATGATTATTTAATTTTTATTATTGTATTATTTTCTAGTGATTATATAATTAGGAGGTATATATTTTATTAACAATGTTATAGTTTCCACCAACATAAACCCATACCCTCCCTAGTTGTAAAAATACTCTTGTGTATGAGGATATATATTGGTTGTTCTGCTGAACACTATCCCCAACAATGTGATTATTTTTGGGGCCTTACAAAATGGTATAAAAACCCATGTTTATTTATTTATTTTCATTTAGGGCTATGGTGGAAAGGATCTACGCAGTGTGGAACTCATTTTGGGGATTTTCCATGTTTGTATCTACCTCATGGGTACTGGAACTGTAAGTAATAGTTTACTGTATTTGTGTTATAGTATTATTGGATTTGGGTGAATTTATGAAACATCAATAAGAACGTAAGTACAAATTTCACACAAACACACATACATTTTTCATGCAGTTATATTAGTTAAGGAAATGATCTGTGATTTTTAATATATATATATATATATATAGGTTATTATTACTTATCCCTAATGATAAGATTTTTTTTGTTGGATTTGGAATTAGTTGTGGTATAAGAAGAATATTCATTATCGTTATTTAGACTCCGACTAACATTCACTATAAAGACCTAAACTTCTCATACAAAAATAAAATATCTTATTATATTAATATTCATAACATTACACAAAACATATGCCAGAGGATTGTAAATGTATAGTGGCATGGGACATATATAGACACAAAAAAGTTTTTCCTAAGTGGGATAAGTATTCTCCTGCTATTTTCCTTATAATTAGAACCCTTATTAGACATATCAAACATAATCAATTTTTTTATAACTTAGTGAAAGGGCGATATCAAAATATGAGTATGAGTCGCTAAGAGAGATTTAAAAATACCATGAATATAAGGGTATCAGAACATGATAATAACATTTTAATGCCATACCATATATATCACAGATCATAAATTTTTCTGATGGAATAAATATTGGTAGTTCATTACATAAGAATTAAAATAGAATCAAAGAACATGAACACTAATAAAATAACATTTGCATAAGTTTAAAATCTGTGGGATAAATATAAGGATAGTAAATAATTTCCTTAATACTTCAAGTCTAATTTCCAAGACTGTCATTTTTCAATGTTTTAACTCCCCTAAACCATCATTATTTTTGGGGTTGGTTTCTGAAAATATCATAGTGGACAATGTACCTTACTAAACTTGGTTTAATCCCCATTTCAGAATTGTTTATATTTGAGTTTTAAATATCTACCTAATAAATTGAAGAAGGATATAGGTCCAACTAATCCCATAATCTAAATAACACTAATTTTGGGAACATGATCATCAAAAACCATAATATTACAACCTAGGAAAATAAATTGGTTTGATAATAAATACATCATAGTATACTTCTTATACCCTAAAATAATCTCTTTAATTATTCCAAACTTCTCTGTTGCACTTAGAGCTCTTGATTATAATAAAAAATACTCTTATTCTTATACAAAACCATTTTAATTAATTTATTATACATTTACATTTATATGAAATAATAGAATCATTATTTTATTTATAATTTCTATTTCAATTTCAATTTCAAAAAACCAATTGACATTAACTCAAAATTTAAGAAATATCGTATTTATTCTTCTAATTCTTATCTTAATATAATGGGATAATCTGAGTAAAAAACTAAAAAAATATAAGGTTTCAAAATATTCTTTATATAATTTCCATGTTCTTTTCATTAATTTAAATGAAAATTTTCATTAATTATTGTGAAATAAACTAATTTACTGAAAAATAATAATTCACCCATATAATAACCAGGACATTAATTCTAAGGGGGTTTTATGAAAGAGTATGATTATCATTCTTTAATTTCAATTGTGTGTCCTTGAAAAAATAATTTAATGCCTCATGATTTGACTATATAGTTATTCATTAAATAAATTGGTCTAGAAACATTGATTGAAATGAAATGCCAAACAAAAATAGGTTATGAAAAGTTAGATGTATATTATTATTTATATATATTATTAATATAACATCATGAAAATAAAAATATTTTTATAAATAATAGATTCATATAAAATATTATTAAGCACACTTAACGATTTAAATTGAATTTTTCAAAAATAAAGTATATATTGTAATTTAATTTTAATGATATATTTTAAAAAATTAGATTTTTTTTGGTAAAATGAAAATAATTTATGTATTAACCATTTGAAATATATTTTAGGGTGAATTTTATATATTTTTTTAAAATACTTTATTGTCACAAGAATCATTAATGAAATACTGTATAGGAATTATAAAATATATGTTTATCATTTTAGAATGTTACGTATAATATTACCCTAAAAACAATTTTTGTTTACATATGTTAAAATTTATTTATCCTCACTTGAGTAAATTAAATCTAAAAATGGATTTAATAATTTATTTCTGCATGTTAATATTATTTAAAATGTTCAATTTACATATTTCTAATAAAACTATTCTTTCTCATATTAATGTTAACGAAAATGATAATGATGAATGAGTTCTTTTCAAAAAATCGATTTTAAAGTTGTAAAATGTTTATCTTATAAATTAAAAAGGCATATTTTTGAAATATTAATTTGAAAATATTTTTAAAATTATTCTCAAAAAAATATTATTACTCAATTTTGTTTTTTAATTAATGATATATAATGTTAATAACACTTAATGGGGAAATTAATTTTTTTACAAGACAGTTTTTCAAAAATATTTAATGCTTTACTGTAAAAAATAATTTTTATTGTTTATAAAATATATTGTATTACATAGATATTTTAATTTAAGTTGATAAAATAATGTTTTTTCTATATGGGTTATCGAATATATTTAATAAAATATTAAATATTTGGGTAAAAACTTGTTAACAAGGTAAAATGAAAATGGTAAAATGTAAAAAATATTATGTTAAAAGTCATAAAACTTATTTAAAATATGTTTCAAAATAAATGATATTGGATTTATTTACCTTATATTGCCCCAAAATTATTTATCCCCACTTTTCTTATAGTTAACCTCGATCATGATCGTGACATCTTTTAAAAATTAATGGGTATTCACACAAATTTCTATTATCTTCAGTTATTATAGGACATCACTTCCTTAACATTTTTTCACCCACTAAAAAGTCATAAGTAATCCATAAATTTATCCTGGAAAATATTTAATTATAATCCGAAATACTATAATACTTTTAATTCCAATACTCTATAATATGAAGCGTTATGGTGTTACCTAGAAAATGACATCCATCGGAAGCGGTTATTTTATAAATCATGCTCTCTTGATTCATATCTTCTTATATCAACTAAACACTACTATATACATGAATCTTTGATAAAATAATATAAATATTATTCATAAATTTTATTTAACAGTTTTTATATCAATTTTATACCTTCTTGTATAACCATTCAAAAAATGATGTTGTTACAATGTGTATGTGCAGACTTCCCCCTCCTTGAACGACTTATTTGATTTTTATTCACCACATTAAATAGTTTTTCTAAAGTATATTTAAAGGATTAATAATATATTTACCACACCATTATGCTCCTCAAATTTTATATAATCCCATAACATTATCTTGGTCAATAGAGAATGAATCTTTCACCCATTCGTGCATGCTGACTAGCACCTCTACAGAAGTGACATAATTCATTTTTTCAATCAATGATTTTTTATGTATAAAAATATATTAATTGTTTGTTACAAAATTTTACTAAATATAAATAATGACATTATTATGTTAAAATGATTTTATTCGGGAATAATCATTCCCTTAACCATACTCCCCAATCAATTATAACAAGTTGTTGTTTATGTTTGTTTAAACACATAAATAAAAAATGATAAAAATTTAATACATAGATAAAAAATTAAAACAAAATAATGGTGACTTTATAGAATATTAATTATATATTTTTAGTGTTTTATAGTATTATATATCCCTTTTTTATGATACCACCACTCATTCGTGATAATTATCAAAATAAACTCAGTTTATTTCACTAACATAAATCCGTACCTAAATAATTACGAAAATTGAATTAAAAAATTATTAATAATTTTAAAAAACTATTCCAGTTAATATATTATAATTTTATAATGCATCCATTATGAAACTAGTTTTAAAATACATTCAACACTAAAAAAACCTTTAATAATGAAAATTAAATATAAATATCTAATGTAATTATAATAAATGGTTATAAATTAATTAGTTAAAATTTTATTGGTATGAATAATGTTCAAAAATATCTTATTAAGGTGGTTATTTTTTGTTATATATGATGTTTGATATTTTTTATGTAGGAATGATTGAAAATCAGGGGTTTTCATCTAAATTTTTCTTCATTTAGATATGGTTCATATTCACGACATTTTTCCTTTTATAGTAATGAACCAATCCCCATAATCCTATTGTTGGTGGTTAAACTATTAAATTAGTTATATGTTCAAGAGAATACATCCACATAGAAAAAATATTTCACTAACATAGGAAAACTATATACAAACATAAGTGTTAGAGTGGAACAATAAATGATATACAAAATGATTACTCCCGCAACTACAAAACCAACATATTTACCTAATTTAAAAACATAGAAATATGGTATAAGACCATGGCCACTATAACTATTTAAATTTGGTTTGTCTTTTTTCCATTGTTTAAAAAATGTTGATAGGTTGATATAGCCACAACATAAACCGTGGAAATTGTTTAATATAGCCACGGTTTGAACCATGGAAATAGATGAATATTTTTATGGTAAAATGATGTAAATATGAGGATGTAGAGAACCCATAATGCATGGTAATTATTGGTTATTTTCATGGTTTAGAATCATTACTATAGGTGGTTATTTCCATGATTTGAAACTATGATAATAACCTTAGAAAAATAAATTCTTCTTGTGATGTTTCATCCTACGAACTGTTCGATATTCCTTTTATGAATTTATGACTATGTTGATCACTACTATATGAATATATATTTACATATAATTATGATTAATAATAATTTAATAATATAAAACTACATCCATATTTTAAACTGTGGAGCTAGGTGTCTTTATCAATGGATGATAAGAAAAGAAATTGAATGCCACAGCCACTATTTAAAACCTGGAAAATTTAATATCTGAAAATGGTTAAAACAATTAATATACAAGGATATAACCATATATTATACATTATAAATAATTTACTACGTCCATTTTTTAATCTATAAAAATAAGTCACTGTAGATATACTTTTAATAATGGAAATTGTGGGGATATTACCATAATTTAACCCACAAAAATAAGCCTTTCCCACCAATTTCTAACATATTTTGGTCTTCTACTAAAAAATATATCCATGGATTCATATTACAATGTCTATATATTGGACTATAACCATGATTTTTGAGAAATGTGGTTATAGGATTCCAAAACCATAATTTTCCAAAACATTTCAATAGAATGTGTTTTTGTAGCCATATTTTATAGTTGTATCCGATAAAAAACATATTTTCTCAATGATTATCCATGCATGTCATCATAATATAAATATTCAAATCCTAAGGAAAGTAAATCATTATAATTGGGTGAGAATAGTTTCTCAGTAAGACTTAGCATACAACGGAAGGTATCATAAATAAATATAAACAATAAGTTATAGTGAATAACTATTAAAATTCCTTTAAAACATAAAATTTAGAATAATATGGTAGGAATAAAAGCTGATAAAACCATTTTAAATAAATAATCAAATGAGAATGAAACATAACCATGTATATTCTACCAGTCGAATAATCACATGGTTTATCAAAATCTAATATCACAACGATGGAAGAAATAACACAGTATATCATAAACATATCATCAAGGCTACGATGAAGACACCATACATAATCAATCAAGACAATATAAAATACCCAAACAATTTGGTCTCATGAGACCAACTGATGCATAAATTTCATTAGAGGGGCACAAAGATCCCTTAATATGTCCAATGAATTCATCATATTAAAGGAGTGAATCCTTATCAACATATAGTGTAATATTTAAAGTATCATATGAAATAACCTTCCCCAAAAAATAAATATAATCATAAACCATCCTTTGTAATATTATAAATGGTATCTAAATAGAACATGTATAATAAAACTAGTCATAACCAATTCCTTAAATAATTTAAGTTGGAATAATATGAGATCAACCACAATTTATTGTAATATCTCATAATCCGTAATGATAAAAATGATTATACTAAAATAAAATTATAGAGAACTTCCTAATAAAAATACCAATTTACGTTGAAATCATTTATCTAAAAATATTCTGAATTACAAAAGAAAATATTTCCACTTTTAATAAAATATTAAATTACAAAGGATTATTAAATACATTAATAGTTTATGAAAGTATGAAAAGTAGTGCATGTTTTATAAGTTAAATACAATTAATTTAAAATTTGAGAAAAAACATTTATAATAATATTTTTAGAAGGAAACGCGAGAAAAAAATGATCTAATTATGAGTATCAAAATTAAATCCACCTAAAACAAGTTAAAATAAAACATTATATACTAAAAATAAATTACAAACATAATAATATCATGACATAATCAGTGGAGTATAAGTTTATCTCAATGAATGGAAATTGGGATAAGAATTCCCTTACTATTTTGAAAATAGTTAAATTGTATGCCCCAAAAAAATTAATAACCATAAAATGAAACATTGAATTACATTAATATGAATAGATTCGAGATATTATATATAAAATGGAATTATTTATACCACCAACAAAGATAATTTGGGTTTAATATGTAATATATCCTAAATAAGTTAAAGTGTTATGAGGAACCCATACCTTATATTACAATGTATTTGTAATTATGTTTAATGTCCTAGATATTGAAATTAATTTAATTAATTAATTATTTATGAAACAATAAAACATATATTTTATTTTTTATAAATTTAAAATGTTCATTTATTACCATTTTTATAAGTTATAATGTTTAATTATGTTGTTCTAAGAGCTTTCATTTATAGGATTTATGGTCGTTTCCCTTGAGTATGAATATAGGTGTTCATTTTGGAAGAGAATAATATCTCCAAAAGAGAAATAATTTAGAAATAATTTATATCCACAAGTTAAATAATATCATATATCATTTAGTTATATAGTATGATTATGATTCATTAGATAAAATACTGATGAAAATTTATTAAATTGTTTTGGAGGTTTTTATGACCATCAAGAACATATGTAATTTAATTTCATATTATGTTTATACATATTTTTCCTTGAAATTGATATAACATATAAAATGTGTATTAAAATCCATTTTAACCATAATAATGTTTTCATGATCAGGCTTCGAGGGAGTGGTGGAAAATGAAAACTCAACTTCCACAAAATTGATGAACCGACCAATGACGAATAAAGTTTTCAATTTTTATAAAAACAGAGGAGAAAGGATTTGATGTTGGGTAATCCATTACAAAATTTCAAATACATAATATATATATTATATTGGAGTTAACATCATAGTTTAGATAGGGACGGTCAGGAGGGGATAAGAATGTAATGATATTAAAAAATAAAGAATGGTGATTTTACCTTCTGAATATCATCACATTAAGAACCTCCTTATTAAACATAAATTTTTTCTTTTAGAAATACTAGAAGGACCTCTATGTTATAAGTTTATTAATAAGGTAATTAAATTAAATTTAGAAAAAATTTAATTCTTATAACATGTTGGGAGAAGGGGAGGTTAGGGGTGGTATTTATAGGGGATGAGTGGGGAGCAATTGATAATTTTATTTATTTTTATTAATTTTTTGGAACAGTAATATTAGTAGTGATCATTTTTATGACTAATTAATATAATTGCTTAATTTATGTTCAAAAAATTGTATTTCACATTATAACAGAATAATAAATCCATGTATTAACTTGTCATATTAAATAACATAAATTGTCATATTTCACTATTCATAAAAATCATCTATTTTAAACAAATCCTAAATATCCACCCTAACAATTTCATGAAGTTATTATTTTAAAAATGGACTCCCTTTTTTGAAAATAATTTTATAAATATGATAATATTAATTTTTATATGAAACCATTATTTATTCGAAAAATACCTATTATTAAAATATAATCAATTTTATGACATATAGAAATATTAATTTTGGTGTCCAAAAATTATATTATAATTATAATAAATAAAACTAATAATTTATGAATCTATTATATGAATACAATTTTTCATTTATATCATTTTATTATTTATAATATTGTAAAAATATTATGTTTCAAAAAATACCATCAATTAATTTATCAATTCTAAATAAATTTTTTACTTATTTAACATTGTGAATATATCATATTTAAATTTATGAGATACCTAAATTTTATTCATAAATTCATATTTGAGGATATTTTTTGAATTTCTAGATTACAATTCCTAATGGTCCCATTACTGTTCCAACCTTCATCTTAATATTTTATAGTATATCGTGATTAGTTTGAGATCAGTGTAGTGTGAAATGTAAGATATCAAATTAATTTATGAAGATGTGTAAAGTAATATATTGTGTGTGTTATATTCATCCCAATATTGAAAATTTTCATTCTTGAAATTTTCTTGATTATAAATTCTCAATAGATGAGGGTAGTTCTTCTTCATAACATCATCAGCATCCCCTCCTGCTTCTTTCATTTTATTATTTCTTGATAGAACATTTACTAGTTCTAGTGTTTGATTTCCCAATACATTATCTCTAGTGTGAAGAATGTCCATTGGATATTCAAAAAAATAAAAATTAGGTTTCAGTTCTATTTCTTCACAGGCGAGTACTTGTATTTGGCCTAACATGTACTTCCCTGAAAAAGAGAAGTGGAACACATACTAAAATTTAGAATGACTAGGTGGCATCTTGAAATGAAAATACATAGCTCAAATTATTTTCATAATTTCTAATTGTATGATATAACTAAGGCTCTGTTTCACTTTCTCAATGAACCTTATGACACCATTCCATGGAGATACTTTATGAAATACATAATCTCCCACATAATACTCCAAATAAATTTTTTGGATTCTAGCATAACAATTGTTCATATTTTTAGACACATTAACATGATCATAAAGTGTCTATAAATTTTTCATTATCAAATCAATATGTTATTGGCCTATAAGATTCCTCACTGTAAATTATTCCCAATATGTTAGAGTAAAATATATCTTTCTAAATGATGTTTAATATAACACCAGTTGAATACTATAATTGAAACTATCATTTTCAGATAACTCTATTAATAGTAAATACTATTACCAAATTCATTGAAAGTAAATTGATCATAATCACATGATGTCTTTTATTATTTGAATATTCCATTTAAACAGTCCAACAGTTTGAGGGTGATAAGATGTACACAAATTAGTATCATTATCCAAGTACTTCTAAAGAATCATGCATATTTTTGAAGGAAAATTAGGATTTCAATCAAACATTATTGACAGAGGTTGACCATGAAATCTTAAACGTTGTTAATATATATTCATAAAATAATATCTAAAGGAAAAACCTCCATTATATCAGGGAAATGTAAATATTTGGTAAGTCAACCGACATTTACCCATATTGAATCATTATTTCTTATAGTATCTAGTAATATAGTAATATAAAACATAGTAATTTTATAAAATTTCCATATAAAAATATATATATGTTTCCTAAATCATCTAGAATGTTTTCATTTATCCTTTATCTATTGAAAAACTAAATACCTTGATACAGCAAAAAAAATGGTCTTCTTCATATTATTACACACCAAATGTTCTCTCATATATATATATATATATTAATCTTAATGATACTAGGGTGTATAGTGAAATTCAAGAAACGATCATCGTTCAACAATTCCATTTCTAGATCATCAATATAAGGAACCCAAATCATCCTTTCAAAATATTAAAATTCCATCTTTATATTCAACTTATAAAAACTTACAAGAATTCACATCCTTATTTTTTTTTGAAAATCATTATCTTCATAATGATTTTTTTTCTTTTCCAATAAATATGGATTAGAAACCATTTGAAAAATATGTAATGTTTCAATTCCATGAAAATTACCAAATCAATGTTTACAAGGTCCATGTACATATGATCCATTTCAATGCATATTTTTTCAGATCTTTACTATCAATATAGATCAATGTATCTACTACCATATTTTCCTTCTTTCGGTGGTAGTTTACTGAAAACCCACGATCCTTGTGTGTATTGAGCTATATTATATTCCTCAGGATCAGTTCTTTCATGAGAAGATATATTTTAAATTATTATGATAATTATTTTTTCACATCTTTCACTATAGAGATATTCTCTCCATACCTTTATAGAAATGATTACTGCTTCTAACTCAAGATCATTAGTTGGATATTTAAATTCAATAGTTTTTAACTACCATTATACACAGACAATAACTATATCAATAATCATAAGGACATAACCATTGCATTTCATATACGAATCACTAAAAATAAAAAATACACCATTTTCTGATGGTAGAGTCATGATTGGAGCTTTCATTCTTCCTCAACAAGATTTATGAAATAATTCTTCAAATTTTTTTATCCTAATAAACCTAACCATTTTAAATGTAAACGTGGTTAATGGGTAATATAATCAATAAATATTATTTAAAAAATGATTATAGTAAAATGATAAACCAATGATACTACATAATTCAGTTACAATCACTGTTGGAGGCTATTCTTGGACAATCATTCATTTTACAGGACCAACCAAGATATCATCCATAGAGCCAAAAAGGAAATGAAAAAAAAATACAATTTTAGGACATAATTCATATTTAATGAACATCCCACATATCTATTTTTTTCTAGTAGTTTCCATAATAAATTTAATGATGTTCTCATGGTCCATATAGCTTTTTGAGTGCATGATGATATCCTCAATAAATACCTCACAAAAATTATCCATATATTTTTTGAATATACCATTCATTAGATCCATAAAAACAAAGGGTGAATTAGTATGTTCAAATGGAATTACTATAATACCATATTTTCCATACATTGTTTGATATACTATCTCTGGAATATATTCCTTCAGTATAAAAAAATGATCATAATAAGAAAGAAGATAATTAATTCAAAAATAATGAGATCCGTAATGTTTCACAATTGATCATCAATGAGTGAAAGATGACACTTGTTCTTTGTCATAATAACAATAATCTTTCTGTAGTCAATACACAGCCTCAATGATATAAATTTATTCCTAATGAAAATAGCATCTGCCCCCCAAGATAAAAATCTAGGGTGTATAAATACAATTATACTAAATTCATCTAGTTTTTTATTTAACTCTATTAATTGAAATACGGACAATAAATAGTCATTCCATGATATAGGTCTTCCATCACTGATTAAAACAATATATAACTCATCTTCCCACTCAAGAGGATGTGTGGGTAATCACTCTATAAATGCATAAATTTATTCTTTTAAAATATGTACATCTTTAATTATTGGATCACCATTTTCACTAGTTGGTTTTATATTCTATTCGTATCCAATTATATTACTTACAAGAGATATTGGAGGTGGATCCATATATTACACCGATGACAAACTCTCCTTGATAAAGATGATAAGTTCTATATCTTCAATGGGAATCCAAATTTACGACACATTGTAATATTTTACTTATATATTTTAAAAAATTATAAATAATATTTATTATAACAAAATCAAACATTTATATAATAATAAAATAAAAAATAAGATCAGATTTATGTATCATAATAGGAACTAAAGGACACATATTTTTTGTAATAAGGTTTATACTCGATGTTTTTATTAAAGAATCCCTTGTTATGGTGAACATGAAATATATGAATTTAATATAAAACAAAGAACATGTAAAATAATTTGATGATCCATAATCAAAAAAAAGATTTAGACAAATATGACGAGAAAATTAAAGTACTTACAACCTTATTATTAGGAACTTAATCCTAATATTTTTAGATTACATAAGCATGGAATTGTTCCTGTGGTATTTTCTGGGGAATTATTCCATATTGTCAAGGAATATCATATGAATAGTGTGTCATCTTCTTATAACAGAAGAATTACACATTGTTGAGTTCTTTCGTTCCCTTGCAATCATGGTCCAATTTTTCTTTTTTTCAACACTTGTAACAAACTCGGATTCACAATAGTTATATTACCTGATTTTTCTTTCAAAATATATTACATGTGGGAAATCCTATTCTTACATTATCCCAAATTCTCCTAGTTTCCTTTTACAAAGTACCCTTCAACATTTTTCTTATCTTGATTCCCTTCGAATCATTGTGAATTGGATATTTTTTCTCTATTGTGAAGGAACATAATAAAAAATAATCTTATTATGAGAATTTTTGGGACACTAGTGTGATTCGTAGAATTCGATTAAGACCGTCAATAAAATAGTCAATCATACTTTTGGGATTGAATAATTATTCCACGGAATTCCATGACTACCTTGAAAGGTAAGGTTGATATATAAAAAGGTATTCATCAACTTTATATATCTAAATAAATAATTCCCCCCCCATATCCAGTTGATGATCACAGGGGAAATAATTTTCCATGAAAATTTCTTTATTAAATCCTTTTATTCTATATTTTCTTACTCCTTGTTTGTGTTTTTAATTAATAAACACCATTAATAAAATTATCCTAAGGGATGGTAAAATGCAATGATAACCATCTCTAATTCACCACTTCCTGTGGTGAGTAACATATTTTATAATGATCATATACCTTGCTCAGCTATAATTGGATTTTCAGTCCCATTGAATTTTGGAAGATGTTGTCGTATATAGTGGTCCTACATTGTTACACAATGTTATAGATCAGGATACTATATGTGAGTAAGGTTACTTCTCATAACATGGGTTATTTTTAGGATTGTAGTTATATGTATTTCATATCTAGTTGAATACCTAGATCAAATACCATTAGTAATCCACAGAGGGAAAAACCAACATGTAAAACACACAATGATACAGATTTCATTCCTACCACTTTTCCCTATTTCTAAACCATTGAATATACGAGATTATATTAGGATATTTCAAAACACGAGAAACTAATCTCAAAATAATAACATTAGATACCTTCATAATATTCACAATGTATGATACGCGATTATATTTTCCTAATATAGGTTTTCCTAATTATAATCTCATTGTTTATATGAAACTTTTTTAGATAACAGCAATAAAGACCCTATCCCTAGTAAGCCAGAGATAGTGGTTACATTATTACATTAGTACTAATTACATGTGATCATATCCCCATGGAATGAATAGTATAGTATATTTGGAAAACTATATAAAAGAATAAGTGTTATATTATAACTTAAAATATAATACCACATAGACACTCCCTTGGAAACACCCATATTCATTGATATTGTACATGTATGTCAACCATAATATATATCTTGGAATCTTTGGGAAAATAAAACATAAGTAGTGGGTGAGCATAGATGATGAGTAAGTGTAATAATACATCAAAATATAGCATAAATAATTATGGACAATAATTCGTGGTAAATAACTAAACCAAATTCCATTAAAACATAATATTGAGCATAATATGACTCGATTAAAAGATTAAGAAATAATTTAATATAAATAATCACATGAGAATGAAACATAAACATGGATATTATACTAGTTGAATAATAAAATTGATTTTAAAAATATAATCACATAATGGGGTTATTCATAATATATGATATAACAAAAAAACCATCAAGGATTCCTCCATGTAACCATGTATAATTGTGAAATACATCAATCTATACCCAAACTGGTTTGTATCATGATTCCTACTGATACATCGAGGCGCTATGGTGGGACCCTATAAAAACAAAGTAAGTCCAAAACATTCCTCTTATGAACTGGTTAAAAATTAATCAACATATAAATTCATTTTGAAAGTAGAATATAATATAACATTCCCCAAATAATAAATATACTCATAAACCATTCGGTGTAATATATAGAATGGTATCAGCATATCACATCAATTTTCAAAATGATCATTGACAATTAAAAAAAATATAATAGATGTTATCATAATATATCAAACTCAATTAATCATAATATCTAACAAACCAAGTATAAAATTATTTAATAAAACAATTGGAAAATTCTAGATTGAAATACAATATTACATTATAATTGTTAATTTAAATTCTATGCCATTATATAAGAAAATAATTTCATTGAAAATAAATTAGTAAAAGTGTAAATTATAAGTCAATATATTATGTTGTCTTCAAATTCAGAATATGTGCTCATATCATATAAATTAAAAAAACGCCCATTTTGAATTATGAAAAAAAGATAGATTTAAATGAGTATTTTCAAAATAAAGTGTGAGCATTAACCAAATAAATTGATTATCTGTATCAACTATAAATTAACATAAATCAATTTTATATACAATATAAGATAATAAAAATTAATTTCAAGTATAATCATTGAATAAAATAATCAATAGATTAAATGTTTAACTCGTATAATAGAAATCTGGTTAAGAATTCCCTTAAAACATTAAAAATAATCGAACAGTATTCCCCATTAAATTAAATTCAATAAAATTAAGCATTGATTTCAATAAATACAAATAGATTATCGATTTTATATATTATTGGGATTTCTGTTCAATTAATATAGTAAATAAGTGTTTAATAATTAATATATCAAATAGAAGTAAAAATGTGATGAGAAACCCATTCTTTTTTTCCAAAAGCATCTTGCACCTGCACTTAATGTCCATGACAATAAAATTAAATTCATTATTTACTAAATGATACAGATATTAAATATGTATTTAATTTATTATAATTTTATTAAAACAATTTATATCGGTTTTAATTAGTTATAATTTTTTATTTTGTTGTTCTATGAGAATTTATTTCATGGTTTCATGGTCAGTTCCCTTGAGTATCAATACGGGAGTTCTCATAAAATGTAAATAACTTCTTCAGAAGTGAAATTATTTAGTATTAATGAACTACTATATTGTTAAATGGTCTCATATATCCTTTTTTATATGATATAAAGATGATTAATTTGAAAAAATGTTGATGAAAATGTCTTAGTTTGTATTGGTATTTTTTTGGACCTTTAAGAACATGTGTCATTTTATTTAATAGCATGTTTACATTTATTGGTTCCCAAACATCATAAAACATATTTTATATATTTTAAAATATTATTAAACCATATTTATGGTATTATGATCATATTTTATGTTATTAATGGAAAATGGAATATCATCGCAAACAAATGTGATGAATCGACACATCACTGATGATTAATTCATTTCACATAAATAAGTATAGGAGTTGGGGTTTGATGATGATGATCAATTAGAATAGCAAAATTATATTATATAAATGATACTAGAGTTACCATGAAACGTTATATATGTAATCTAGGGATAAAAAAATAAATGTTAATAAATTTAATGACAAAGAAAGATGCTATTACGTCTTAAATATCATTCACTTGGGATCATCCTTAAGACACAAGGATTTGGTCTTCCAGTAAGACCTGTAGGTCTCATACATGAGAAGGATTCATGGAAAAGTAACAGCACTAGATATTTATAATATTCATGTTTTACAATGTGTCAAGATAAGGTGTGGTGAGGGGTGATATTTATAGGGGAGTAGAATATTGTTTCTTGAATATTTGATTCATTTTTTATTATTTTTGATCAAGAAAATAAATATTTTTTATAATTTAGACTATAAAATTAACAATTATATTAGAGTTGAAAATATTTTTGGATTACATCATAAATTAATCATAAAATAACTTATTTAATAGATAATGTTAAATACTCTAAATTAGAGCATTTCATTATTCATAAAAAAGTCATATATTCTAGAAAAATCATAAAAAATCACCATAATTATTTTTCAATATCTATATTTAAAAAGAAGACTCCATTATTTGAAAATAATTATTAAAATTTGAGAAAATTTAGTTTTTAAAAAAATAATAAATTTTTCGAATAATGTCAATTTTAATTATATAACCAATTTTTATACATTTTGAAAATTTAATTTTGGTCTCATAAAAGTATCTTATAATTAAAATGAAAAAAATCTTAATTAATTAATCTATTTTATGAAAATAATTTTTTTTATATGATTGTATTAATTATATAAATTATTTTAAATATTTAAATTTAAAAAAATAAAATAATTATATATTTAAATTTTAATAAATTTATTTAATTAATTAATGATATAAATATATCATGATTTTTTTAATGTGATACATAAATTTTATTTTTACATTAATAGGTGAGTATTTTATTCTAATTTATATATAAATATATCTAATTTTTGGATTAGTATTCCAATAGTGATCTTAATATTTAATAGTATATCACAGTTCATGTAGGCAATTTTTTGTGTGCCGTTTAAACTAATGAATTTATTTTTAAGATACATATCGTAAAATATAAGGGTGTTATATTTATGGAGTTTTTATTTCCAATAGATTTTTTCCCAATATTTACTAAATTTAATGGATATATTAATCGATCTCATATTTTATCCTTAATGAGATTTGAATTAAAAAGATACTAAATTTGTTTGGGACAATGTTAACTCACCCCCCATCATTGAGTAATAATGATTTATCTAGAACTTATTTCTTCCAAGCTTAGTTTCATCCAACTAAAGATTTAATTTCCTAATAAATTATCTTCCAATATGGAGGAGAAATAATTTTAAATTCAATTATTTTACCATTATGTGTTTATTCTAAAAAAAAATACCATTTTTTAGAATAATTCTATCATTATCAATCTAATTCTTCATATCCCTACCTATATTTTCATTCCCATAAAAATATGTAAATTATATTTTTATCGAAATTATTTATTATCTCATATGGGATTTAAATTTTTTATTTTATAATTTCAAAATATAACTTTATTATTCCCTTCGATGATATTGGTTTTCAGAAAAAGTATTTAAAAATATTTAATATATTTTCCCTTCCATGATCCCATGTTTTCTCTTACACTCCCAATTTCAATGTAATATAGACACACACACACACAGATATATATATATATATGTTTCAATTTTATATTATTTAATATACATTAAATAATGTAATTATTTAAAACCATTTACTTCAACTCATTGAAAATGGATTGTGAACATATCTAGAAACATCATCTTTTATGAGTACAATAAATTTTAAACACTCAATTATTATTTCCATTATTTTATAATTGTTCATATTTTTTTAAAAAAACTTTATTTGTTATAAAATTACATTCCAAATAATTATCACTATTTATTAAATAAAATAATGAAATATTTTTATATTTTTCATGAAAATAATATTGATTTTTGAAAGGAATTATTGATTTTAATGGGAATTTTAAGGTATTATGTTGTTATGAATGAATTGTTTAGTTTTTTCTGCCTTATTTAAAGAAATTTTTTTGAAGACGATTAAATTATAAATTTATATTTTCATAAATATCTTTTTATTTTTAATGGGTAATTTTTTATATTTTGTTCAAATAGGAAACTATTTTGTTAAATGTATTATATTTTTAATGAGTTTTCCAGAATTCATAGTTGTTATATTTCATATTAATTTTAAAAATGATTTTATAATAATTCTAGTATCGTGTTTGAATTCATTATCAACATCATTTGATGTTACATATATTACACCTCTCATATATTATTATTAGACCATCCACATTATTTTCCTTAATGGATTATAAAATGTTAGATGAATTTCTGTAAGAAAAACATCGCTTTCCCTTAGGATTGTTAAGTGATATTTTAAATAAATATGATTAATAAAATGTATGGAATATTTATATGAAATATTGAAATGTGGTTCCTATATAGACCTAAAATTCACCAATTAATTTATTATATCTCAAAATATAATTAATCATGAACATTCAAGGATTTTATCAAAACATAAACAGTAAGCCTTCTAGGATTATGATCACATGAAAAGTGGTGAGGCTTCTAGATTAATTCTCATCAAATAAAGGGGTGTACTTCTTGGGCTACCCTAAAAACATAATTGGAGTCCATTATTAGATTATTCAAACATCATAATGGATAATCCTTTCTAATTATGCCTAAAACATAAAAGGCTGTTCTTCTAGGATTGCACTGTCAACATAAAGGGTGAGATTTATTGTATTATACCCAAAACCAAATTGGTGATCCTTCTAGTATTATTATCACTAAAAAATAGTAGGCCTTCTTGGATATTATTATAATATAATGATTCAATGTACTTTTATTTTGTTGCATATTTCTTTACTATTCTATCTATCCATCACATGAGGTATTTTTCTATACCTAGGATTATACTCCGTGGATCATGATATAATATCAAACTTTTTTCAATTAAACAGGTTTATTAATTTATGATTTTAGGTCTATATATCATGACCTATAAGAAAATCATATGTTTCTATATGTTTTTTAATAATATATTTCTCCCTTATCCATGTTTTCTTATATTCTAATAATATATCCCATGATAACATGTTGTTATGTTTCTCTCTTGCTTTTAATTTGAGGTCACCCATTTCTTATGTTTCCATTCACCTTATTATCAAGATGAGTATAACGTCTGAGGAGTCTATATGGTGATAATGTGGAGTCAAATTCTGCAGAAATGTTCACAAGTATCGCTAAATAACTCCCTTATTTAGATGATCCTCAAAGACACTAAAACATATGTTCTTGGGATTTTGGGATTTTTATGAGATGTGATGTTTAAATTATTGCAAGATATGTTAGATTTATTGAAGACATATAACTTGTAATTTGGGGTTGTTATAAATTATTTTTCTTAAGAGCTTGACATTGTAGATCTGGTATGGGGCATCTCGTTTTTTATTATATTAATTTTATGTTATTTTTGAGAAATAGTATTTTTATTGTTGTTATAAGGATGATAAAACATTAATAAAAACCTTATGGATAATTCTAGGTATAAGATAAAATTTAGATTTTTTGATATAGTATTGAGTATGTGGTTTTATAGTTAATCACATTAATTTTTGGATACTAAGAAGCTGATGTGGATATAGAAAAAAATCAACCATGTTGGTACCACCATATAAATGGCTAGGTGAGTATCTAATCAATCATCAATCAGTGCATGATGAGTGGGATTTATACTACACACGTAGATACATAGTCCCGAGAGGTATGATTTTGTATATTGACAATCTATTTTGAAGAATTATAACATATTTAAATGAATGTTGATGATGAAGTTTATGGATAGATTAGTTAAAATCTGAATAAATAACTGACCAATGTTAATATAAGATAAATTGAAGAAGAATAGTTTGATCTAATTATTTTATCATTAAAATTAGTGTATCATATTATAAAATGAGGGTTTCATTGGTAAAGTAATCTTTATTAATAGTTTTCAAATTAGAATGATTGTTTATCCTATTATTATTCAATTTTATTATAACTATTTTTTGGAAATTGGATCAGAAAAATAATTTTGTGAATGGTATGAACCTATGAACTCTTAATAAAGCAAGATTCAGATAAATAATTTCATGGTCCTATCTAGGATAACAAGGTTGATATATAATTATAAACATTGGATAAAGTGATTTTTTTCCATTAAATTAAATTAAGTATCTTCATTATTGTTATATATAATTATTATTTCTAGAAAATGATTATTTATAGTAGGAGAATGTAACACCACAAGATTTTACAATATATATTTCCTTTAAACAAAAATTGTTTTGATAATTTATTTCAAATTAAATTATAAATTATAAAAGATGTGACATATTAGATTGATACTATTAAAAATATGTATTAATAATATATCTAATAATAAATAAAAATATCTTAATGAATTTGAAATGATTAAAAAATTTAACTGCGAAAAAATATTATTTAAAAAGGGGATTTTTCAGTAAACTGTTTTGTTATTTATATATTTTATTTAAAGTTTTATTTAAAATATAAAAATTATAAAATTATAATATTAAAAAATATAAATTATTATTTAATTCATCATGTGAAAATAAAATTTGGGGAAATTTTTGAGTATTTCCTAAAATAGTTGATATTTATGTGAATATTAAAAAATATTGATTTTTTAAAAACTTCCACTTTTAGAAAATATAAAAAATACAGGAATGAATTAATGTTTTTAAATAATTTTTAAAAATAATATAAATATATATATATAACTTATCTAAATAATTAAAAAATATTATAAAATCTATGTTTTTAATCTTGGATACTTAACTAACACATTGCTCTAATATTTATTATTTTCTTTTACTAAAATATGGTTTTCATGAAATATAGAAATGAAATAAAAAATTGATTTCATATTCGATATCATAATTTTCATATTATTTAACATTTGTATTCCAACCAGCATTAAATTTTTATTCCAGAAGAATAAAAACCCAAGGAACAAATACAAGAGATGCGAAACGATACATGAGACATGCAACAAGACACAGGCTAAATACAACAGGACCACAATACTAGGGGCAGAAGTAATATAAAAAATAAAAGATCTTCTAATCAAGTTAACTCCATCAGGTTTCAATAGATTAATCAATGTAAGAAAAGTGGTGTTGGGGTAAGAGTTTACAATAGAGACAAAATGATCTAAAAATTTGTTCACCTCACGCCATATGTGAGTCACCATGATATTTTGGTAGAGGTAAAGGGAGTTCTTAACCATGTATGAAACTGACCAACGTAAGGGACCCTTTCCATTCAAAGAGTTTTGACGAGTCATGTAATCATTCTCAGATTTGGTGATCGCAGTTTTCCGCTACATGTAAAGAGAGGGCCATTTATGAAATGCATTTCCTCTGCATGTAGTGGGGATCCATTCTCATAGTATGCACTTAAAGCCCTACCCACACTACACTAAATGTCTCAAACCACACCCCCGCCTTTCATTCCTCCTGGCAGATATATAACATCGGAATTGAGATTGTTTCCTGAGATAGGAGGCGACCAGCTTATCCATTGTCCATGTGGCCTTTTTTGTGAGGAGATAACCAGGTGTGCACTCACCAGAAGACGCTTTAACGAAGGAGACTCCCATATTCTAGCTATAAGCATAACCAGGTTCTCTATTATGTTTTGTGACCAAGAAATTATGTCACTTGTTTTAGGCAGATCTCCTTCAATGTGATCCTAGTTCTTGGCTTTCCATATTCACTAATACCCAGTAATGATGATCATAGACAGCCCCCCCCCCCCTCTCCATGTCCGTAAAATCCATCTTGTGATACCATCTGCTTAGGGAAGAGTTTTTACCATGCGATCTGGAGGATAATTTCACAATGATTCCAAATAAATCCTTAACAGCTTGTTCCTATTCACCTTAAAAAATAATTGGACAATGCTCTCCTCCCTTGGACTACAGTAGCAGTGGAATCGTGAGACCAATGTGACCACCGCCTTCTTAACCTACTCATCTGCGGCAACAACATTATTCCTGATCCTCCATTTAAGAAAATTATTTTCAATGGAATCGATTGATAACAATTCTTGTTATTCTAGGTGTCATGATGTCCCAACAAAATAGAGATCTTGCGATTATCCTTGGTTGAGAAATTCCCCAAGGAGGACGCGGTGAAGACGCATGTTTCAGGGTTCGAGTGAATGGTAATGAATTAGAAAATCACATGTTGTTCTATATCTATCAATTCCTTGATATGTGAAGGGTATAAGATAGCTTCCATAAAGAAGATAAAGGGGGTTCGGAAACCAAGAATTCCAATAACAAAGCCAAACCAATTAGGTTTACAGAAAAGAAAGTTACCTTCCCCCTAAATCCCATGTGTGTTCTGTATAAGGTTGCTAATGTTGGTATCAATCCTGGGTTAGAAATGGGATGACATACTACCAGTGTGCTCCTCATAACCCACCCAACTATGAGACATTGACTTACACTAAAGGTTATTCCCTTTAATCACTTCCCATGCAAGCATGGAATACAAACAATGAAGAGTGGAACCTAAACTCCTCACGTCAACACCCCATGCTGTATTGGATTTTCTATTTATTCCCACACAACCTTGTGATGATTCCCTATGGAAAAAGAATCCCACAAAAAATCAGACAAGAGCCTATATAAATTTCTAATGACCCCTTTAGTCAACACATTCGGGGCCAATGCATGGATGGGGATATCCAACAACACACTATTAACCATTGTAATTCTCCCCCCAAGGGAAATAAAGTGGTTCTTCTAATTGAGAACCCCAATAGGGAACATGCTTACAATATGATCAAATTTTTTAATCTTGACACACCCTGAATATATAATAGATTCTAGGTAATCCATGGGAAAAGACCCACATTGCATGTCAAGCATGTTGCAAAGAGAAGAGGCCCTGCTAGATGGACCCTTATTAGATATATAATGAATTCTTTTGTCATTATTAATAACATGTCCACTCTAGAGGCAATAATCCACAAGAAATATCTTATTTCCATTAACCAATCTCAAACCACCATTAATTATGATCGAAGTATCATTCGTGATAATCAGGTGGGAGGCAAAAGAAAGGTTCAATATGTTGCGTAAAGGAAGTAAGTCACCATTAGAAGACCCCATTCTATTGAGACAGCTAAGAATGTCTTGTGCAGGAATGAAAATAATGGGAGAGATTGGGTCACCCTGCCGAAGCCCTTAGGTGTCCTTGAAATATCTATATGTCATTCCAATGATGGATAAAACCAGACAAGAGAAGACAAAACATCTAAATATGATATCCAAGGCCTTATAAGAGAACCCCATCATTGTAATCACTCTATTAATGATGCCCACTACATCTTATCATAGGCCATATTCATATCAAATTTTAAATCCATGTTCAATATGTTGGATTTTGTATTAATGTCGCTGAAAATCATATGAGCCATGCCAATAGCCCCTTGAATGGATTTATTTAATATTTTAAATTTTATTTTTAGGATTTAATATATGACTAAATAGAGTAAAATTTATGACCATAATAATGGTAAAGGGGTTTGTTTTAAATAATTGTTTTTCAATATTGTCAAATTTTAATATATAAAATTAAAATAAAATATTATATATAATGATTTTTATATTTTTTAAAAATATAACAAAAACTATCTCTAATTTAATTGGTACTAAATTTTATTTATGATTAATAAAAATTAATGGTGAAAAGATCATTTTTATAACAAAATAGTTATCCTATATATTACATTTTTTAATTTAAAAGAACAATATATCTTAATTATAAATTTAATTATATTATATTTTTCTTCATTTAGGTTTATAACTTAAATATTTTGTAATATTTTTTACCATATACTTTTAATAAAATATTGAATACTTATATAAAAAGTATTAATCATGTTTCAAATGAAAATGTTATAATGTAAAAAATGTAATGGTATAAGACTCGAAACAGATTAAAAATCTCAGTGTAAATGAATCGTATATTATTTAATGGACTTATAACACCCCAAAATAAATTATTACCATCTTATGGATTCATTGAATGTTGAACCGTGTCATTCAATAATTGAAATAAAACTGAGTATTTAGAAAATTAGAATTTTTAACATATAATAGATTTCATTTTCACCACATTTATACACACATTCCAAAGACTTGGAGAAAATAAATCTCTACCCTAGTCTCTTCTAAACCATCATCCAAATTCCTTAAATATGTTGTATTTCTAAAATACCAAGTTAATGAGCCATAAGTTATTACCCAAGGTGTGACATCCAAAGGAAGAGGTATTTTTCTTGACCGAGCTCTCTTAATTATTTTCTTCTACTATCCACATTAAAAATATATAATTGAAAATATGATTAAATAATTATTAAAAATATTAATAAATATTATTATACTAATATAATATTTACTTTCTAGCATCCAATAAATTCATTAAAAATAATGTTATAATAAAGTATATATGAAGACTACTTCCTCCACGAATGACATGTATGATTTTTCATCACCACAAAAAATGGATATTTATAAAAACATATTAAAATTATTAATATATTAATTATTAATCGATAATATTCTTTAATTTAAATACATTACTTATCTTCTAGTAGGTCTATAGAAAATTAATGTCTTTCCTATATGTGCGTGTAGAAAACCGTCCCCACAAAAGTGACATCAATTTCATCTAATTATTATATTTTATTGTGTACACATGTATAATAAAAATTGGTTCACCAATATAATAAAATATAATGAAAAATATTATGTTTCTATAATAACAACATTATGGAATAAATAATCACTCTCACAAATATACTCACCCATAAATTAAAAAATATTTTTATTTGGGTCGGGTTGAACACATACATTCATAGTGTTTTATATTTTAATCATGGAGAAAAAGAAAAATTAATTAAAGGCTGTATTGAAAAATAATATGTGAATAATGATTATTTTGGTTATTGATTTTTAATATTAATATCTACCATATTTATAAGATAACACACAACATGCATTAAAGTTACAAAAACATGTTTGAATACACTTCATCAAAAATATTATTATCTATATATTCTTATGAAATTAAATTAGATAATTATTAATCAATATATTTTAGAAAAATTAATTATCCGCGAAATATGAACATTTAATATATAATTATGAATTAAACTCTCAATTATTAACTATAAACTAACAAAAACAATCAAAAAAAATAATCATTCTATGATGAAAATAAATTATTTGTAACTAATAACCATGTAATAAATGAATTCTATATAGTTTTATAGTATTGAATAAGGATTTTAAATGTATAATTCATATATTTATTTTTATTATAATGTATTTTAAATTATATTCGACTTGGTAAGATTATGTAAGGTTTTATCATCTTAAATTTTCCCCATTGATATATGTTTTGTATTCACTAGATGTATCATTATGTTATCTATATTAATAATATGTAATAAATTTTTATCTAAATTTCATTCAATTTAGTTGATAATAAAATATATATCACTTTGTATCTTTCATCTAATTTTATTCAAAAATACCAAATTTTTTAGGTAATTTTTCTAGTAAATTCTCATCATTTAGTTATAATTCATATTCTGGAACATCATTCATGTAGGATTGATTTATTCCTCCATAACATTTTACCTTATTGAACACTAAAATCATTTATAAGGGATATTTAATTTCAATAAAATTATTTTAACTTGGAGATTTTTTAAAAAATATATCTCATTTTTTATGATAATTCACAAACACATTATCTTTGGTTTCAACACCTCATCTATATTTTCCATTACTAGAATTTTAACCCATATATTTCTAAATCGTATTGTGTGTTTTGTAATGTAAAATTTAGATCACCATTTTATCATTTTAAATTAGATTTTTTTATTCCTTTGTATGATGTGGGTTTTATATAAAATTATTTAAAAGTGTTATTTTTTATGGCATTTCGTGATTATATATTTTATCTTACATGAAAAATAAATTCTAAAAAAATTATATACTCCTTAAAGATTAATTAATGAATAAAATATTTAAAATTTAATCTTTCGATAACATTCCCATAACTTTTTTGAAAATTATTTTTGAATAGAATGTATAACTTCACCATTAATGAGTATGGTAAACACAATTTCTAAAAAATCATACAATTTCTCCAAATATTTGATTGTTAATGTTTATGAAGCATAATTTTCTAGTACAAATTTTTTTTCCAGATTATTTTATAATTTTATGATTTCTGAAAGAAAATATAATATTCTTATAAATTTTAGTTTTTTACAAAAAATCTAGTGAGTTTAAAAGCCATTTTAATGACATTAGTTTTTAATAATAAATTATTCAATGTTTGTATGTATTCTAAATGATTTTTATAATATGATATCTTTTTTTATTTTCTTAAAATCTCTTTTTAGCTTTAAAAACTAATATTTAAATATATTACCAATATTAATATATTTTTTAATGAAAATGTTTTAAGGATTTTAAAATAAATTAAAAGGGGGGTATTTGTTATCAATTTTATTGTGTTTTATCCAATAATTTAATAGTCTTATATATATATAAATACTATTACATTATAAATGTTAATCTGGGGATATATTCATATGACTTCTTCCTACATCCTTCTATTGATGGATTATAAGATGTTCTAAGAATATATTCTTGAAAATGATCACTTTTCAGAGGTATAATTAGGTGATGATTGTAATATAAAATAATTTATTTATAGTTTCAGAAATAGGTATGGATGATTGATAGGTGGGGTCATATATATCTTTCAAATTTATTTCCTTTTTTTATATTTCATGATATAATGATGTTTTAACATGCTTGGGCTTCACCACAACCAAAAGGGTGAGCCTTATTTTGATTGGACTCCAAAAATAATGGGTGAGTCTTCTTGAATTTCACTAACAATATAAAGGTATATCCTTTTATGATTACACTCACAAAAAAAATATAAAGATTTATTATATTTTTCTAATTATATAAAGGGTGAGTGTTCTTGGATTAAAATCATAGTATAAAGGGTGAACCTTCTTGGTTTACAATAACAACGTATATAGTGAGGCTTATTGGAGTACACCTATAACATAAAGGGTGACCCTTATTGGATTGGAATCACAATATAACTGGTGGAACTTCTTGGATATTCTAAAAATATTATTATTCCATGTTCTTTAGATTTTTTCTATATTTCCATATTAGAATATGATTCTAAGTGATTTCATATGATTATATTAATATGATTTAGATATATAGATAATTTTATTATCCCACAATAATCATTAATTGTAATAGTTAGTTAATTAGAGATTAAAATACCATTTGTTATGACTTTTGGAATACCCATGTAGTTCCATGTTCATTTTAGTAATACATTTCTCCTGTTGTTATGCTTTCTCATATAAATATAGTATTACCCATAATAAAATATTGATGAGTTTTTTTATTACCTAGAGTTGTTATTACAATTTTCTTAGGCTTCCATTAAAAATGTTATGAGTATTTTTATAACCTATTAGGAGTCTTGAATGGTGTATACTGTGGTTTAATATTAGTGACATGATAACATTTATCATTAATTAATATTCTTATGTAGTTACCCTTAATATAAAATAAACGTTATTTTCATGGGATTATGTGATAATTTAGTGATTTAATTCTTAAATTATTGATATATATGGTTTTTTAGTCTAGGAAATCACTCCTTGAAGTAAATATTGTTTTAAATTATGAGTTTTTAGCTCTAGAACAGTAAGTGAGGGACTAGGGCAGCAAAAACAAAATTTTCATAGAATGGACCTTTTTATACAATATCTTGAATTATATAACTCATTTAGGATATTTAATACCTGAAATACATTCATTAATATAATTTTATTAAAAAACATAGGAAATGTCCTCTTTCTTTCGAAAATCCTTCCACTACAATTCCCTTATAATTTATGAACTCCCTGTAAACATCTAGAGAACTTACATTTTTTGAAGTGTAAAAACCTATTGATAATAAATATATTAAATATCAATGATTGAGTCTTAAATACTTTTCCAAATTTTAATACAATAAAATAAATTATATATTATTCAATATTCACACGTATCAATTTATTTTTTTTATTAATTTTTATGTCTTCCACACATTGATAACATACATTGGAACCCAAATATATTTCATTTCTCAATGAATCATTTAATTTGATAATTTTATATTCTTTTTTTTTAAGTTATTTTATATTAAAAAATATATTACCTTGCATCCATTCATTTTATACATTTGTTTCTCTAACTATGAGCATTTCTAATGTATCATTCATTGATAATATTATATATGTTGACATCTCTTAGTCTATTTCATTTTATTCTCAAAAAAATTAATATGTATACTCTTATATTTTAAAATTTTCAAATTTGTATTCTATGTATAATCATTAATATGAATTCTTAAATAGTAAAATTTACAAATTCCCTATTGATGAACTATAAAAAACATTAAAATATTTAAAAACATATCCAAAAAAATTCAAAAATTCATCATACACTAAATAACATTTGAATATACATTACCTATCATGATAAAAAAAATTATGTTAGTTCGAATATTATATTTGTATTGAAATAATATTCAATCAAAATAAATATATCCAAATATTATTCTTCCCCAATTATTCTTCGCTATACAAAATAACAAATGATAAAGGAAACATCATCATATTTCAAAATCAATAAACACCCATTGGGTCTAAATAGTATCCAAAAGGTTACAATCACTTCAAATCAAATCAAACATTTCAACCATAATATCAAAAACATGAACTTGAGATTAGTATTGATATATATCATGAATAAAACATGATTACATATTTAAAAGAAAAACTATGACGACATATTCCCATTATAATATAGTATATGTTCAATTAACCATAAGTGATAAGAAATTAATTTAATAAGTCAAGAAAAGATTATTACTATTTGTATTAATAAAATAACATATCTCGAGTGCATTGATTTAACTAGAACTATCCGATTAAATCAATGGTCATGGTACTTCATCAATGAATTCATTCCAAATAACTAATGAAAATAATACAAGAGTATAGATTGATGGCAGAAGTGTGAAAATTATTTGATAAGAGATCTTGAAAAAGGTATTATGTTTTAGAATAAGATTATGTATGAGGTCATTGTCATGATGGTGTTAACTTATTTCTCTATGGGTGACATGATATGCTACTCATTGCTAATCTTGTACATTACGAAAATTTTCCTATTTCCACATTGAAAGAGTCATATAATGACAAACACTAGGGGTATGCATAATCTCTGTTAAATTATATTTGATTTTAAAACAAAAAATTAACATTATTCTCTATTTTTAGAATTATTATTAATCATGTTATGTTGAAAAAAAAAATTTAATAACTATTTATACGATTTTACTACAAATTTGAGTTAAATGTTTAAAATAAATATTTTTTTGTGCATTTATTAAATATATTAATAATTTATTTATTTAATGAATTATATAAAAATATTTATTTTTTAAAAAAATTATTTACTAATTTATTATGGATAAATTATTGGCTGGATTGGTGGGATGAGTAATGGGGATGATAGAGATGATATATTTTATTTAATATCATTTAATTAAATATTTTTTGGTTAATTTTAAATATGATCTTTTAATATTCAAATGTTGGTTAAATCCATTAATTATAACTATTATAACTATAATAATATTTGAAATGGCATTTATATTAAAGAAAAAAAATCGATAAGGGATCTATTTTTAATTACTATTTATTGAAACATTAAATAGATAATCTAATTTATATCATTTTCAAGATAGTGAGTGTGATTTCTAGGGTGGGTTATTGTGCTTGGTCCTTTAAGCATGTAATAGTTTCTGTGGAACAGAGCCTTTGGTCCATTTGGGTACATGACGAGTAACAGAAAAGTACATGTCTGGTACCCTTGATCAACTCCAGATGTACATGCCATGATAAAAAGTACATTACATGTGGGGAGTGATATATGGAATGATTACATGCTTCATGTGGATAACCAGTTAGAGAATATTTTGTCAGGAGTGCACATCGTGTAGAAGGTGTAGTCTCTATGTATCCCTACAAGGTTTTTATTCCATACAGATAATGAAATTATAAGGTCAATGTATAGGTTGTCATATATACCACATATATATTATCAACTGAACGACAAAAAATCTCCTAAAAAACATGTAATAGGTTGTACACATTTTGTGACACATGATATCTTATACATGATACATGATGATTCCTTTGGGGTGTGATGTGGATTTATTCGTATAAATGCTTCCCACATATTCCCTAGGAAATTCTTGTTATTATTTTGATAATATTATTTTTAGTTGGAAATATATTCAATCATTAAAATCTATTATCAAAATAATAAATAATTAAATAAATGTATAAAAATCATGTTTTGGGGTTGTTGTTTAAACGCTATCTAATTTAAATTCCATGAATTTCAATAAAAAATGTTTCTGTTCATTTTTATGGAATAAAATTAAATATATAAATTTGTATGTTACATTTAAATGTTTTTTATCATAGATTTAATTCATTTAATTTTTTCAATGTTTTATCTTGGAAATGTTTGAAGGAATTATTTATTTTTTTTATTTTAGAATTTATTTTTATAAATATATTTAAATTTTCTATTTGAAATTTTTATTTAATGGTTACACGTCATGGAATTTGTTTTGAGAATCTGAAAAGAGGAAGAATATATTTTACGTTTTTGATGTTGAATTGTGTATTAGTCCAATATACATATGTTTTATTACTAGTATGTGTATTCATGAAAAAACAGTCCTTTGTAAGGATGCATTTTACCAATTCATATGGGTGTTACCAAATAGCTATAATCATGAAATAATTAAATCATAAGGTTCATTTATATACTCGCAAAAGTGTTGATTTTTTCAAATTTTTAGGGATGAAATTATTTTGAGTAGGGAAAAAATTTTATGATTGGAAGAATAATTTAAAAAATCAATAAGGGTAATTTATATATAAGTATTACATTACCCATTGTAAAAGTCAAAAGAAGTTGATAAAAAAATATGTACATTTTTGAGATTGAATAAATAAATTGTGAATGGATTATGAAACAATGTAAAATTGGATCTTGAATGTTTTCATCATTGAGATTACTCTATTCATTCAATACGATGAAGATCCCTAATTTTGGATTGGTGAGGAAGTCTGACCAAGAGTCATTCCAGAAGACTTGCAAGGTAGTATATTTGATGAAGTGTTGAGTCTGATTATTTTAAGTCAAGTGAAACATATTAATATTAGGATTATAAATTCATGAAATCAGTAATTTTAGAAAAACAGAAAAAAACTGAATATGGAATCTTATCATTTAATGTTTAGAGAAGAGCCAGTAATATAAGGATTTATGAATTCCTTTGAACTCATTCAGTGATTGATTCACCGAAGGTGATTTAGATAACTATTTTTTATTGATGAAGTGATAACCGATGTTTTAATATTTTATTCATTGGGTTTAAATTTCAAATTTATATTCAAAAACATCTAGATGTATGGGCATCATTTTTTTCATTATGTGAAACCTATAAGGAAGAAGTGTATTACACAACAAGAGGAAAAAATAGTCTTATTGAATTCAATTGTAATTTCATGCTTTTAAAAAGTGTTGTGGCCTATAAATGGTTTATACAATGCTTAAGGGGTGACATTGTGTCAATTTCAATGTCTTCCAATGTGATATTATTTGAAGAAGATGTAAATACTAGTTTTTGTTATCACTGCTAGAGCCACTAAAGATGGAGGATAACTATGATTATATTGATTCTTAAAAAGTTAATATAAAAGATAAAAAATGGTAAATTATTATGCATATATTTTTGTGAACATTAATATAGTTATAAATTTATTGAATCATTTTTTTACTAATATGTGGAATTTGAAATCATAGAAAAAAATGCATTAAAATTGAAATCATTTTTAAAATTAAATTAATGGGATATTGGTAATTTAATACAACTAAGGTATTGAAATTATAATATAGTAATCATGAGAGTTAAGATATCATAGAAATAATTAAACCAAAAAACACATCTACGTACATCTTACTTAGAGTCGACTCCATGCGATGTTGGGGTGAGTGAATTGAAGGGATGATGTTTTTCTAGAATCACTAGAGTTGTAAGAGTAGAACATAATGAAAAAAGTTATTTCGAGCCTTCTAAATCCTTATTATATTTATATTATTTCAATTTTCCATTATAACCGTGGTTTAGAAATTGTGGATAGACTCATTGCGCATTCTAATCTCATGGATTGAGAATTCTATATGTATTTATATTTTGTAAATAAAACCATTGTTTTACCCTTACTTTATCTTTCCTATTTACTAACATTAGAAATTTATAACCAACCTACTGAACTAGTAATAATAGTAGAATCATTAATTTTATTATAGATTAAAATATGGAATAATCATCTCATTTTTCACTCCTAGACAATAATGATGGAGTGGTGGGGAGGAGGCAACATACTAATCATCAAAATTAATAAAATACTCTAAAACCCATTTATTTTTATTATTTAAAAATTTCATTCACTTAATTTATTATTATAGAAGTGTTTTTGGGATTTTATAACCACAATAAGATCAATATATAATCAAATAAATATTTTCTATGGTAAATCTATAGAATTATTTTCGTTATAATGTGAGAAAATATATAATTTCTTTTGAGAAATCCATGAATGTGTATTCATTATTTATAGTGGAAGAGGATAACATAGTCTACAAATTTCTAAATTGGTAAGTTAAGTTACGTTTTTATGGTTATAATATTTCATTAGGATAGTGATGGGATGTATGAAATGGATGAACTTGGGTTAGGTATAGTTTATTGCTTGTTTCCCTTTCATTATCATGAATTATTTCTCCTTTTTTTATATCATCATTGTTATTCATTACATTATTTTTTATAACTATTTTCAAAATAAATTGAAACCAAAAAATATATTTTAGAGGAATAACAAATATGAACATGCTATATCATTTATATGACCATGAGTGTAGCCAATGTTCTGAATCTAGGTATATTATAAAAAAATATTTATTTTTCCAATGATAAAGATACATCAAAATTCGAATTTTTAGCAAGTAAAGAAATTTATATTAGTGATTCATTGTTATTATTATTTATATTATTTATAAAATGGATGTAATATTATGTATTTGATTCAGTTTCATGGTTATATCTCTCATCGGTGAAAGAACATTGTGATGTTTTGTCAGAATTTCCAGATTAGTCATATGGAAATCAAAACAACGTACCCAATCAAGAAGAATTTATTATAACTAAGAAATTGATGAAACAAACATAAAAATAATCCAGTGTAATTATCAATGTTAAATATAGATGTGTCATATTTTAGTCAGTCATTGTGAATAATAAGAAGAATAAATAATGGATGTGTAGTTTCTTACCACTTTGCAATATGATTTTTCCACTATTTTTGAACTGGAATCACAAAATAAATATTTTGGGTGATGTATAAAGGGATAATATAATGTGATTCAATTATAATTTTAATTGTTTAGAATTTTTTAAGATGATAAATTGATATCTTTTTCTCATTAGATTGATTTTATGTATATTATATTGTCTAATTATTTTTCCATTATTGAATAGATTAAATCAAACGTAGAAACCTTATATTTATCAAAGGGAGAAACCATGTTCAATGTGGTATTAATTGAAGAAAGTATGAAAGAGGATTAATTCATAACCATTTACTTGTAATTAATCTTATGATCATTGGTAAATTAATACATATAAAAAGATGACTAAATTTAAGGAGATGTTCACTTTATGGAAGTGGTTTGTAACATCCCAGGTAAATAAAAAATAAGACATATTTTATATTTATTAATATTTTTGAATTAAATATTAATTTTACATTAAAGGGGTTGCATTGTTCGATAGCATACTCGATATGAAACAACGGGTTTCATTGAAATCTTATGTTGCACACTAAAAATATAATATTATTATTTTAAACAGAAGTTAACTCCTAGACATTTTATTAGAGGTAATGAATAAAACTAACTAAAATATGATCATACATGCATGTTAATTGTATTTAATTTTATCCAATAAAAGTTAAAGGCTTAAAATGTGAATGAATCTAATTTTAATCATAATTTACGTTAAAAGGTAAATTTGATGCATTTTAATGGCGAAACCTATTTAAATATAGTTTTTGTACATTTAATACATTCTATATGAACAAAAAAATTATTCTTTGAATGGTGAAATCAAAATTTACTTTGTGAAGTGTTTTGGAATTTTTCTAATAATGATCATTTTTCAATGAATAGTGAAAATATTGTATTTTTATTCAAAAAAATGATTTAATCTATTTTATTTATATGTTTAGATTATATTCAAAATCAGTTTTCTTTTTTAATTAGAATATATTTTTACCATTTAATCCAATTTTTGTCATTGGAATAAATTTTACTTTGAAAGGGGAATAAACAAGTGTCAATCTTTTGATAGTTATTATTTCTTAAAAACACACTATTTGTTTTAACAATGGGAATTAATTTTAAATTAATTAATTACACTTCTATGTTTTGAATTTTGAAATATAGACATCATTTTTGAATTTGGAATATCAAATATAGATTCGGCTGAATTGTTGGAATTTTTTAGAAAAACATCAATTTTTGATGAATAGTGAAACCACTCAGTAGTAGATAAAAAACTGAATTTTTCATTTAAATGAAATTTTACCACTTTTGTTAATTAAATTTTGAAAATATGACATACATGGTTGTTATCAAAAAGTAAAATGGTGGTCAATAAGATGAAAACAATCTTTGGTGAATAGTAACTTTTGACTTATATTTACCGCGGTTAAAGGTAAATAGGTTAATTCAAGGTAAAAAGAATATTATTATAATTAAAAATTACCTTAACACTTGTATTAACATTTTGGATGAGTAATAGCCGACCATTTACATATTTGGGTCTATTTTGGGACCCCATAGATCCACTTATGAAACATAATGACACTTTAGAATAATTATTTTATTTTAAATTCAAAAATGTCATAAACAAAAATCTTTTACTAAATTAATTTTTATATCGTGTTATATAAATTATATTTTCAACTATAAATATTAATTGGAAAGATAAAAATATTTCCCACATCTTGATTGTTTTTTTATAATTTTTAGAAATTATATTAATCAAATTTTTTATGGCACAATAATGATGTAGAGTTCACCTCATTAATATATTATTTAAATAAATAAGAATATAATGAATAAAATATTATCCAAAACATGTCCTATATTTATTGGATGATTTTATTTTGACCATTAGTCTTCTTATAATCGTCTTTAATTATTTTTGGACATTTTTTATCCCAGTATCAATATATAATTAAATTATATTTTCACACTTTCCTAAAGAGCCACTCCTCCCCCTTATAAAAGGAGACCAATTATATCCCACTTCTCACACCTCTCAAGCCTTTTGGCTCGTCCAAAATCTACCCAATTAATCTCCATACATCCTTATCCTCATCCTAGAAGTCTTACCATTGGTATAAGGCACTTCAATAAGTCCTTTGTTTCAAACTAAATAGAGTTACCCAAATTAATGTTAACAGTTTATTTTAAATTGTTCTCTTTTATTTTAGTTCTCCAACACCTAAACTATTTTTATTCCTTTATTTTGTATCCAAAATAGTATTCTTAATATACTAGGATGTTCTTATGAGAATGATTTGAACTAAACTTAAACAAACCTCCATATAATGGGTTAATAACATAATGTTTCTTTGGATAGAAAACTAACGCCTTACAAAATGATGATTGTTCGATTATCTCTTATCTCCTTTCATTGTGGACATTATTATGGTATTGTATTTATATATGATATATATTATGCTTATTATTTTCTTATGATTCTGTATTTTTTATTTATATCATAACTTTATGGTTTCGATTATGTGTAAACGTGATAATTTCATTTGAGAAAGTGCGGACTACCTCCCTCTCAAAATGATATGACTTGTTCATGCCGTATGTGGAATGTATAAAGGATGTATTTAATGATATTATAAAATATAATATAGTGTAAATATATTATAAATTTATATCATTATGTTTTAATTCCATTAAAACAAGAAATAAAAATTAAATTAGCGTTCATTTGTACGTAGGTCTAACTGACTCCAAGAACGGTGCATTTCATTTCTTACCTTTAAATTTTATGTACTATTATAAATAAATATATATATTGAATATATATAATATATATGATATCCAAATCATGAATATCATTATGGATATAACGAACCATTGACTACATGACCAACATGTAATTATAAGAAGTCCATTTTTGACTCAATTACCAAATATCGACAAAACGATCATTATTAACATAAATTATTACATAATATTTATAACATGGTAATAAGTGATATAATAGGAAGAATAAACATGAAAAAGAATCTTATGAAATTATAAATTATCTTTAGTTTATTATTTCTCAGATAATGATCTTATTCCAAATAATGAAACAAAATTTTATACATACAATTTATAAACATTTTTAAAATATATTCTAAACATGTATCTAAATCTATTTCAAATATAAAAATACCAATTTCATTTAGAAACCCCATTTTACGAACCATGATACACTTTTCTATTAAATACAAAATTTAAGGAAAAATATAACTAAAAAGGGAAAATGGTTTTTATTTAAATAAATCAGGAATTCTTGTAATGGATTTAAAATATAAAATATTTTTTTATAGTAGGATATGTTATTGTTTCTGTATAAGTTAAAATATAAAAAAAATGTAAATAAACTCAAAATCATGAATAATGATTCATTTTTTGAATAAAATTTTAAAATTATTCACAATTTTTTTTAAAAAAACAAACTTAAATTTAATTACAGTAAATATTATTTTATAAACAATAACATTAATGATAAATGCAATTTAATGGAAAACTATCATAAATAATTTATAAATGAAAATTCCCACACTACATCTCAAGCATTTGAATCAAAATAAACATAAATTATTGACATTACAAAAACGTTAAATATCTTGAGAATAAATAAATTCAATATATAACATGTCAATTGGTTTTTATATACAACATATAAATGAATATAAGTCCATAAAATCAAGATATTCCTTAAGGAAAGAAAATTGAGACAAGTACCCGTACCTTGAGACTAAATCATCCTGTACATTATTTATCATCCTGAATAACAATGTTAATTTAATATTTTAATTTCATAATATATTTTCCAATTATTATTAATTATTTTATTACACTTATTCCATGTTATAGAAAATTACTTAATCAATTAATTTTATACTATATGTTTTTATGATATATATTTTATGAGTTCAAAATGACACCCGTATATTGAATATGGCTAGAGAGATAAATTTATAACATCTAAAAAATAAAAAAAATTAAAAAAATTGTAATTTATATACAACAAGAATACTTTTGTAAACCAATAATAAGGATGGTTATGAAAAATGAACTATATTTTTATAATTGAGATATATGTTCATATACACGCATGAGTAATGCTTAAATTTTTCAACGATCATTATGGAAAAAAGGTCAGAATTTTTTTATTTAATGAATTTAATTATTCTAAAAAATTTAATACTATGTATTTAAATATTAATATATATATATATATATATATATATATCTCTTCCATGTTATTTAGTGATGAAAAAAGTTTCACATCGCATCATACATGATGTAGTCAAGACATACGCATGAACAACATTATCAATTTTTAGGGTATGATATAAAATGATATAATGAAATTTAAGAAATATTAATATGTTATTGATATCATTATTATTTCAGTAATATCATATATATTCATTAATTTTTTCCTTATTAACTTCCATGTAATTGTTTACTGAAAATTGATTCGTATCACTTCGTGAAAAAGTTGTCCTTCTTACAGACATGATACATTATCATTTCCCCTATGGAATTGAAAGTAAAATGTTACATTTGATAAAATTTCAAAATTAAAAAATCTATTCTAAAATTATTATATATATATTAACCCCGTCATTATAAAAAATCATGAGAGGAAATTATGGGAAATGAATTACCTCTGTTTACAATTCAGTAGTTCTTCGTACACAAAAATGATTGTTTATATCATATTTTATGGATTGATATATTTATTTTGGTTATCAAATAAATAAAAAACACATAATTATATCATATATACAATTTTTTTATAATAATAATTTCATAATAATATACGGAGGAGTATGTTGAATGAAAATAAAGACACTTGTTAAATATGATACCTCTTCATTGGAAAACCTCCTTAGGTAAGAACCAAAAGGATTATTTTGAAGGATTTATTACTAGAATGTGGGAAATTTATTATTTTACCATAATTAAGGATGTTTTTTTGTTAGATATTTTCTTATAAAAAGGTCATTGAAGGTGTGAAGATTAGAGGAGGGGATGTGGCCATTTATAAGCGAGGTGATAAGCATGCATGAAAATTTTGAAAAGCAAAGTGTGTGACCACATATTTAAACATAAAAAAGGATCCCAATTGAACCATTATCAAATATTATACATGTAAAGGTCCAATTATATCCATAAAACAAATTTTTTATTTTATTACTTCATTTAAATCCATATATTATATTTTAACCCCCCCTCTAAATCTGTTTTAACCCTATCCATTGTAATTAATTTTTTCTATTTCATTCTATATTACGGTCAAAAAAATAATTTGACCTTATTATATAATATATATTTTATATATATGAAATCCATTTTTGTATTTCATTTCATTTTAGTGTAAATACTTATTTTGAATTATAAACATATATTAAATGTTATAATATTTAATAATTTTTGAAACAAAAATAGAAATATTTTTAATAAAACTCACTTTTAATTTATGGTTTTATTAAAACAATTAATATATAATTATATTATTTGAATATAATATTAATTTCAATATAAATATATAAAAATTATCTTAGAATAAAATCATTGATTTCTCACAAATTATTAATCTTCTAATGAATGGAAAAATATTCTAATTTTTTAAGTGTCATTATTTTAAATAAATTAAGCAATTTAAATAAACCATTATGTTTTGAATTTTACATTAAGAGACAAAAATATTATTTTTTATATTAAATGTAGTTAATTTATTATTAAATAGCTTGTTTTTCGATTTTACATTATGTTTATTTTTTGGTCTAAAAAGGAATTTCTCTCTAAAACACTTTTTATGTGGATAATGTTTCATTATTTTAATTATTTAAAAACCTAAATAGATGATGAATTAAATAAAATTTATAGAATACTTATTGATATATATAATTTTAATTTTCATACAGTTATGTTTAAGTTTCATAGATTTGGTATCAAATCATCTAATGCTTGAAAAATACCATTATTGAAAACCCATTTTGTCGTCTCATTTATTGGATTAATTTCATATTAAATTATACCACTTCAATTCATTGAATTTGGTAATGTGTTTTAAATATTCTGAATTATAATACATTATTTTATCTAAAATGGTAAACATAATTTTTTACCACAATTAATTTTTTATTTAGTAAAAATTATTTACAACATTTAGGGTGAAAATAGTTTTCCCCTAGGGATAAGAATAAAAGGGGCTAAAATGATAAAATAAATTATGAAATATATTTTCTATCAATATTTATACAATATAATTTATATGTAGTGATTGTTATATGTTTTGGATCCTTTTCGACTATGAAAAAATATGGTACATTATTGTCATTAAATAAATTACCAGTGTGTGACTCACATCACTCATAAAAGGAGACCCTCTCCTAGTAGAGCGATGTGATTATCTTTTCACTAAGTGTTTACATAAAATTTAATCATGAATTTTTTTTCCATTCATTCAATTTTTTTTATATTATTCTTTTGAATTGAACATTTGACATAATTTACTAAGAAAAAATGAATTTTGTATTATAACATATATGATGATCTTGTCTTATACCTCCAACATAATTATAATTAATGTTTTGGATTCATTTAAAAAAATTAATGTTTTATTCAAATTAAAAAATATTTCCCTTTTTTGGGTATTTTATTATTAACATTGGTGATTAAAATAAACTTTTATTTTGGTATTGAATATGGTGTTTTTATAAAAATAGGAAATCTGATTTCTTAACAGTATTTCCATGTGAGTTTAAAATAATTATTCAAATGTTTTATAAAGTCAATGAATAACATTTTTATTACTAATATGTAAAATTAAAATTATATGACAGGTGGATGAGCTTGATAGAGATTATTTGATGGGTGTTCTTCGATAGCGTTGGGTTAGCATGATATATATTTCATGATGGGTGCATATAAAAAGAATTGGGTGAGCCTTATATAGATTAGTTGTTTCTACCACCTTGATAGACGTTCCATTATTTGGGTAATTATCCTTGTATTAAAATTCATGACTAAGGTAGTTACATAATTTTATCTAATATGGATTTAATTGGGATCCAGTCATTTTGGACATGAGATTCAAATGAGAAATGAATGGGATTCTCTATATTTTCAAAAAGTGTTTTTATTTTAATATCATAGTTTTAAATAATATCTTTTTAGAAAAAAGGTTATTTTTTAATGTGGAAATGATATATTTATTTCTCTCAAATAATTTTATTTTAAAGATAAAACAATATGTCAGATTTATTTTTTTTCACTTGATTAATGGATTTCGTTAGTTTTTTGTCCCATAATGACTTTTTTTATTATAATCCCACAATTTAAATTATTTTCATTTTTCTTTATTGATGAGGAATGGAATGTAAGATGTCAAGTATAAATTCATTTATATTTTCAAATAAATCAAATTAGGTTTTATTTTAAATGTATTTTATTTTATGAATAATATTTTTTAATTATAAGTTTACACTAATATATATATATATGGGTTTGTAAAATAATGATTATGACCCACCTCTCTAAAAATACAAAACAAAAATATATATTTCTAGGTAAGAAAGTGATATATATTTTAATGTCACTAAAATATATAATTTTATAGGTTTGGTCCTGGAATTGTGTTCACTCCGTTTTCCATAATCAATATAGATGGAGTAGCATTGGTAATAATGTTCACATCACATTCCTTAATCATGGTGGAAAAAAATTAATTTTTTTTGATTGGGGTAACTCCTCATTCATTCGTCAAATTATGTATTGAGATTATATGTTTTACCCAAAACATTGGAGGGCTATATAACTCTGAGATCAACCATTTTGTTCTGAAAATAATACACATGCTTTCTAAATGTTCAAAAAAATATCCATACATGAAAATAAATTGATCATCCAATTGAAAATAGATCACTTTCGTTGAAAAAGTTATAAAAAAATTCATAATCCATCTTGACAAAGGTGGTGGATGTTGGCATAAGAACATATCTCATATGTAACATAAATAGATGTTGACATAGTGGGAAAAACCTTTTTTAAAATTATTAGATAAACCACCTTGAAAATTATTTGTATAATATTCCATTTGTCATAAAAATAAATTTTAATTTAATTTCTTTCGTAGAATACTTTTTTATAAAATAAAATAAATATTCAAAAATAAGGGTGATCATAATTGTGAAAAAATGTGTTCACATTGAAAACGTTAAAAGGTAAATCATTTCATAAAAATGAAACATGTCAAAACAATTATCATTTTTGAAAATAAAAAAATATATATAAAAACTCTAAAATGATTATTTAATGATAGAAACAGACATCCATTAAATTAATATCTATATAGAGGAGGAATCTTCTTGAACGGATGTAATAGGTGTGGAAAAATTAACATATGATCATCACATCCAATAAATTATTTACCATTATAAATTTAATTGAGATATATGATGTAAAACCATAATCATATCTACTGTATGATAATTTTTTAGATATAAATATAAAAAACTATTTCCCATGTGAAAATAAATTCATGATAATCTAATTTTGAATATCATATTAGAAGGATATAATTTTTTTATTAAATTTTAAGTAAAACCCACATTAAAGAATGTGGATTTTTTAGATTTTAATGCCTTTTGAATTTAACAATGTGTAAATTTAAAGACACACGTGGTCATTATATACACATGAAAAACTAAATGAATCATATAAACCATATCTAAATGAAGAAAAATTTAGATTTTGTAACACCTATGATTTTCATAACATTTCAACTGACAACTCATTAAAAAATAAAAAATTATATAGAACATTAAATATCAAGAATAAATAGTTAATTATTATATACTATTTCATATACATAGAATATAAACTATATTACATAATAGGCGCATAATAAAAAACGTGACATAAAGAAGTCAATTTGATATGAAACCCTTACATTTTCTCCATCATTCAAGAAATGAATTTATTATCCTGTGTAATAAACAATAAAATATTAGTAAATTATTTATATAAAATTTCATATGTTAACTAATTTTTCATTATTCAGTTATAATGTTTCACTAAACATGTATTAGTTAGCTCATTATTATTTTCACTATTACATGCTTGTAACTAAGATATTCACATTTATGTGTTGTGATATTTATATTAAACCTCATTATTGGATGCCAATTTTTTCATTACATGACAATAAATTATATTTAATTTTTTTTATTATTTATGAATTACATTATTCATTTTATAGAAACTATGGTAATGATTCATGAGAACAAGGTGTATAATTAAATTTTTCTATGTAATTTATTGATATTAAAAGATTACTATATAATAATTTAAATTTTCTATTTCATAACTTATAAATAATATTAATGAAATATATTACCCTTTAATATTACAAATATTCATCAAATATATTTTAGAACTGTCCATTATAGTTGGTGATGAAAAATAGAACATATTGTCTTTGAATGTTGTAGTCATTATGCTATATGAGAAACTTTTTTGTTTTCAATAAGACAAAAGGAATTTAGAAAATATTTTTTCGAATTATATTCTTAATCAAATTTAATATATTAAATTTATGAAAAGAATATCACATTTTGAACATCCATTTGATTTCATTCTAAAAAACTAAGTATTCTATTAATGGAACAGGTAGTCTGCATGTACACAAGGTTTAAATTTTTATACATCCAAGGATAAAAGAGTATGATAGATAATGATTGAGTTATGATTTCATGGGATCAATGATATGGGGGATGGAGTTAATTAGTGATCCTTATTTTCTTTTATGATTAAATCCCCTATAAACTCATCATCTTGTACTAGAGAAGGTCATTAATCCTCTCAAAATAATCTATTAATGGTTCTTCATTATCTAGATTAATTAATGTTTGTGAAACATGACATTTACAAGGTTCAGTTACAAATCCATACTCTTATATATTTTGGTTATATCCCTGAAGAAGTATTACACATTTTTCTAACAAAATATTTTAATATGAAGCCACCTATTTTTCTCTTCCCCACCTTATCCATAGAATATATACAACTCCTTTTCAATTATGATCTAATAAAGAGACATTTAATTTCATTCCTAAGTTATTCTTGCACCACTTGAGAATTATGTCTTCTTCTATAAGATTAAGGATCCATAGAATTGCACCTGTACCACTTTAATAACATATATAGTTTCTAGAGTTAAATTTATTGTCTATTAAAATCTTTTAATATTTGGTTGTATTTGGATTATCCTCCATCTTCACATACTACGGTAGATCTAAATTATGGACTCGAGACTTCATTGATTTTTTTCACATTAATATAGAGTGTACCGACTATCTAATAGTTTTTATGGTCATAAGAACTCCATTACACACTTCTCTTACTGAAGGAATTGATTCTTCCATCTTAAATAGTGAAACATATATATAATTAAATATTCTACTAATTGATTTATTATCATTCATGAAAAAAACACCATAAAAATCCCTAAAAACATTTAGGATATCCATAATAACAATGAATCAATAAGATAATCATGCATTAGTATTCTCACTTTTAATTCATGAGTTATTTATAATTATTTCCAATAAAAGAGCATTCAAAAATTAATAAATTCATTATAGAATTATATAAAAAATTATGGTTGGATATTATTGAGGAAATGAATAAATTTTAAATCATAGTGTTAATTGGTTCTTAAAAGGTTTACATTTCCCCTACTAACTCACACTTCCACCTAGAATGGTAACGAATATTGGGTCATTTTTACATAAATATATTTAACACTATGGAATGGTCCTCCCATATTTCCTATTTTATTAGAATATTTCTTCATTGCACCATGAAAATCACTACACCCATTTTTTCCATCTCCATGTTACACATGAAAAATATCATGTACCATTCCCACATATATGATGTGGAAGTGGTTTGATTTTACTTAGTAAAATAAATTCTTCAATATTTTTATTCTTCTTTAAACCGTGACCACTACTTTACCATTTCTTTCTTGAACCAAGTTGATAAGAGATCTATAAACCCATCATCAGGACTACTATGGTGTGGACACTTTCTATTTGTGAATTTATTGAATTTTACTCATAAAACACCCTATGATATTGAAAAAGACTACACTAGGTTCGCTAATGTATATTCATCACATCTTAAAAATGCATAATTGATTCAACGAATAACTCACTCATTTACCGTATATAAATTCAAATCCGATAGATTTATTTATTTATAGTATTTTATTTGATACCATAAAATTCTCAGTAAGGTAATAAGTAACCTATATACCTCATATTCTCACACTCAACTTTCTTCTATGCATTTTTTAAAACCACACTAAATGGTCTATAAATTGGGTCTTCTCATATCATCTGATGGAAAACATTTTCCCTTCCCTTTTTTGATAAAATGAGAGGGATGATATCGCATGGTATTTAGAAAATATCCATTATTTAATCTAATCTATGTCTACAAGGGATACCATTGTGTAGAAAACAATTTTTGATGTAACAAAGACGGTCTATGCTATCTAGGAAATCTCATCATGTGATAATTTTCCTTGAAACTATTATATTGTTAACATTAGGGTTTTTTTCAAAGTGATGAAGCCTGAGTCATTGGCATAAATATCAACAAACCATCAATCAATTCAAATTCTATATGATAAATACCCATTTTTTATATTTTAATCTACTGAAACCCCCCATGAAAATTATATTGATGATATTAATAACAATTTAGTTTGATTATTATACATTATCTCTAAATTTATCCAGGTTTTTTTTACAAAAAACCTCTTCTAAAAATTTTTTATTTTTGTTTCCACCCCCAATGGATCCACTTATATCCTTTTCATCAAAGATGTATACTATACATAGAAATAATCCTCTTATATATCTAGAATTGATAGCCTAAATTTCCCCTAATATTCTAATAGAATTAGAAGGTGATAAAAAAATAATAGTGAATATGGAGGGACCTCATTTAGTATCACTTGAAACACATAGGCCAAGATCATTCTCTCAAATTATTCAATTATTCATTCCAATATCATCACCCATTGGTTGGTTATTTTCCACAATGGTAGTTTACTAAAATATTTCTCTTGAACTTCAATCTTATCTGTAGACTTTTTATTCACCTCAATTTTCAAGAAAAAACAATATATTATTCTCATTGTATATCCATATTTCATTGAGTTTTCATCATCATTATCTCAATAAAACTCCCAATTTGTTATTCCTTCTTCCTAGGTAAATACAATTAAAACATACAAAAATATTATATTTCTTCATACCTTAAAATACAAAAAAAACATAAAATTAGTTTTTACAAGTTTTATTGAATACTTCCCTATATTGGAATAGTTTTTTAACAACATGAGACTTATTTTTTTTGAAGTAGTATTTTTCTTGTATTTTTCCCTTTTGTTAATGGGGAACAGTTCACCTAGAAATATTTATTGGTCCAACCTTGTATGAGTTTTTTGGGACCTAAAAAATCTTATATAATATATCTATCTTGAAAGTTAAAAGTACAAGATATTACCAGATAGTTCAAAAATATCGTCTCACCATTATGATAACATTATCAATCGACATCATCTAATTTATTTAGGTCTTCTCTAGACACGTTCACCTTTTGTTGAACTTCAAGACATATGGATCTTGATTCAATAATCTATTATAAATTTTCAACTATATTTTTTTCAAGAACAATCACCTTTTTTTCAGTTTCATCATCACTAAGACATTGCATCATTAATTCCGGTCAATTTATTTTGTATCACTCATCACATAATCATCCATTTTTATAGCTACATTTTTATCATACTCCCCAAAATTATTCTTATATTTCTAATGGTATCATATCTTCCCTATATAAATATATAATTTATATCATATCTCTTAGTAACATTCTATCCTTTCTTATCTACATTTAAATATACATGATTATTCGACACCATCCTCCACATGATCAAATAGGGTGAAATAGTTTTTTTGAATTTCTATAATTTTTATATGAGTCATAATTCATTCCCAAAAATATTATTCTTCTTCAAATAGATTTTTTATTCTAATTATATAATCTATTCCTTTAAATATTTTCTTCTTCCTCGTATGATTTAGATTTCATAACCTAAATCATTATAATTTTTTGATATTACCAATGTTATTTTTGTTAAAACATGTATATAATTACTATCCCATTCCCTTTCATTTTCCCACAATGAATATATTTGATAATATAGTGACAATATCATTGATATCTTCATTATCCTCCATGTGAGAAATATATAAATCTTTATTCACTATGCCTTTTTATTTTATCATGATTTATAGGTTTTTTTTGTATGATGGTTCTTTCATCATTTCATATGTAGTAATAATATTGAGATGTATTTCTAATGATTATTCTTCTTGATATAAAAAATAAATTACTTTGCGATCAACAAAATATTTATGTTTTATTAAAATATTCATAGAAATTGTAATGTATTTTTTTTAAAGAATAAAATAATTGAATACTTAATAGTATTTATTTTACCTTTTTGAAATAGATCTCATTGACTTCATCATCACCCATCCTAATAACCTCAAACATACTCCTATGATATTATAAATTGGCTCCTTAACTCTTTTCCTCCTTATTAGATGAATTTAAATTTCTCAGAAATCTATTTTTTGGTTTAAAAATATATTAACTTTGTGTTAACCTTACCGAATATATAACTAAAAAAAATATTTTCTGCCTTTATATCAATATAAAATTTTTTATATATGTATTATTCAAATGATAATTTTATAGAATGGTATAAGATCCAACTTTATAAAAATCTCTATCATTAAGGATAAGTGAAAGGAGGTATAGAATAAACATATTCCTCCAACTATTATAGTATATTCTAATAAAATTTTTAAATACTCTATTTTTTATTATATTTTGAATCACCATGATTCTCAAATATGCGAGGTAACCACCCTGTTATAAAACTTGTTAGTATCCTCTTATATTATTGTTATGAATAGTGTTATATATTTGATCATATTTTTATTTTTTGAGTTACAACCTTTTTTTATAAATGCCTTGAAATGATTATTGTTCATGATATACTCAGAATAATAACTCAACCATCCAACATATTCACATATAAGAATAATCATGATACATTATATTTTAAATGTTCATCTACCAATGCCTTGTCTTTTTAATATTGTTTAGTCCCCCCAAAATATATTATCCAATATTCCAACATCGTAAAATATAGGCATAAGTTTTTTAACTATACTTATAGAATACACTAGAAGATATAAATATTTTACTATTTTGATCAAATAAGGAAGTATCACCTACTTTATTTAGTTAGTCCTTCAACCCTTCTATAATCATTCTTTATCCCTGAGTATATAGATCAATAGATCTCAACGAGTACCTCCATGATAACATTAATAATTTATAATATGAAGTATGTTATCCTTGAATCTCTTTATAAATTCGGTGTGATATAGATTCATATCGATCTTTGAATACATAGGTATATATCCTTTAGGGACTCCTAGATTCATCTCATATCCCCTCATAAATACAAGATGTATCAAATTATATAAGAGATATTATATTCTAACGAACTCAATCATGATCTACTCTTGATGTAGAAATATATATCCTTTTATCCTTAATCGAGAATCAAAAATCCTATTAAATTTTCCACTTTCTAGTTAATTATTTATCCTAAAATAATCTTCCCATAACACCTTCATCACTCATAAAATTTCCATTAGAGAAATCAATAAATAATTTCATCACAAATCAATATTCTCATCATTTAATCATAAATTAATTCCAATTAAATCAAATAAATAACTGAGGAAAAAAAATTCCTTTTTATCCATTTATAATCATGACCTAAATCCAAGTCTAGGGATTGTTGATATAATAAAAAATCATCCAAGAATCATCATAATCGGATATCTCAATTTTGATACATCACTAGTTGATATTACCTTCATCATGGAAGGATAAATAATAATTGTAAATTTTTTTCCATGAAACAGTAAACAATACAACATAGTACACTCTTATTTCCCATTTTTGTTAGGTACTACAGTATTACACAATAATAATTACAATGAATATTATGGAATCCACGTGTTACATATTTATACTCCCAAGTAACACTCCAACCTATAAATCATGGAACTATTTTTATTTAAAATTAAATACTCCAATCACCAATGCAATGATTCCCACTCAAATCATAGCCACTATAATGATTATATTTGGATGATTCGTGTTAAATATGAAATCTAAAATATCACTTTAGGGATGGAAATTACATGGTCCCATTAATATTCCTTATTTTGGGAATTCTCTTCCCAATATGACCAATTATGTAGGTGTGACCTTCCCTCAACTTATTAAATCTTATTCTAAATTTAATTATTTATCACATCTCTATACATATTAACATCAATGACTACTTTTTTTTAAAATAGTATAATAATATCCAATATTACAATCATGTTGTACCATAAATATAATTGAAAAAAGTATAATAATGATATTGACGTTAATATTTTAATAATGTATTAATAGGATTGGTGTACGATAGATAAACAATATATATAATAATTTTAGAGATTGGGTGATACACACTTTGAGAGATTGGATTTCACATGAGATATCTTATGAAAATTATGAAAATATCACTTTTATAACAAGGGGATATTAATAATTACATAGGACTCAAAGGCAGTTACTTTGAGTAGAGGTTCAGGAGTAATTCAAGTGTAAAGTGAGGTTTTTAGTGTGATACATTTATAAGGGAAAATATAGACTTTTCAGTTTAAATGAATTTTAGGTATGAGGAATGTATGAAATGACATTAATTTATGGTATGTTTGGTTATAAATGGTTGATAAGATATGAGGGTGTGACATTAAAACATAAGAATATTTTTCATAAAGAATTATGTGTCATGAAATCCTACCAAAATATGAGGGACTATATGTTACCCATTTTAACCCATAATAACATTGATTATGTAATTAATATGGTAATTATTTTATCAATAAAAATATAATATGACCAAAAATTAAAAATATAGAATGGATGATTCTGAATTTTGACATAATTTAATCCAATTATATTTATAAATATAAAAAAATTACATATCTGATTAAATCATAATATATATTTAGGAACCATTTTTCAGAATAATGAATTATTTAGTGTAAGATAATATTAGTCTTATTTTATATCAATTACTAATAAAATTATTCAAATTATAAAAAAAAAATTAAAATTTTAATATAACAAATTTTGTTTAATATATTAAAAACTATAACAAATAGATTACATTTTTTATAAAATAAATATTTAACCATAAATTGATCATATTAGTTATTTAATGTTATTAATTGAAATTTATGAATGCAATTATAAAAACATACCATTATTTTTCATTATTATATATTTCAAAATGTTGTTACTTTTTTATGCCACCCAATTCAATTTCTATATAGTAATTGTTATATTGTTATATTTTTGTCGGGTGTTGTGTGAAAACAATTTTATGAATCACATTAAATTTAGTTTAGAGAAATAATTTCCCAAAATCAATTGGGGTCAAATTTTATAACCATACCACCATGAGTTATTTTAATTGGAGACTATGTTTGATAGCGTTAGTGACACAAAACACTATGTCCCAATTATCCATGATTATTTTAACCAATATGTTATAAATCATTTTATGAATATTATTCATAATTTGTTTAAATTATGTATAAATATTCTAGAAAAACCTAATATATTGGTAAATAAGTTATTAGTATTTAGTAAATTCATTACATTGTTAAAAAATATATATTTTTAGAGAAAATTTTAAACTTGTTTTTATGAGAAAATAATATAAATAATTTATAACAAAAAAATTAAATTAACTAAAAATTTGAAAATAGTTTTTTAATCATCCTATCAAAATTAACATATGTAAAATTTTGGTATATTTTGGAAAATAATGTTTTCATAGTGAATAGTTAAAATTCTTGATTTTTTAAAACTATCCATTTTATTCAATAAATATTTTAATTTAAAAGTTTCATTATGATTTAAATATCATGTTAAATTAGTGAATGTATCAATTATTTAGTTTTTATACAATTAATTACATTTGAATCATCATTATTTTATATTTTAGTAAGGGTTTATAATTAGTCTTAAGATCTATTTTTTTGATACTTTTTTAATGTGCATAATGCTGCTCTATTTCAATTAATTAAAATAACCCATAAAAAGGACAATAATAAATTAAATGTATATTATATATATATAATAATTTAAATTCATATAATTATTATTACTAGTCACATAATTAATTTAACATCATGTTATGCTTGAAAAATAAATTTCAAGAAAATGAATTTTTCTATATGTTTTAGAGGATCATTTTTAATAATAGATACTTAAAATTTTGTGAATTAAATTTTTTCGAATAGATTAATTTTTTTAAAAAATTTACTAATTAATATTAATTAATAAGTAAAACATAATTTCTGTTCTTAAAAAATATTTAAAATAGTGAAAAAAATTATTTGTTTAAAGGTAAAATTGGTTTATCATGTGTTAAACGAATAAATAATGATATTTTTTAAAATTATACATTTATAAAGATATATTTATGGACATATTTGTACCTTATCCTTTTCAAAATTCTAATATATTTTTATTTTGAATTTTTTGGGATCTGAGTGACTATATCATTTAGTATTATTTCAAGATATTTCATAGTGGGCGCTCTCCCACACATATAAAAGGGAACATCATATCTTCACCGATAAAAAAATTAAAATCCATATTATTCAACCGATACCCCAAAAATAACATAAATACACCCATTTCTATTTTCCTAGATTCCATGGTTTGATCATAAAATCAACAGAGGGAATATTTTTTGTGTAACCTCAAATGGTTTTCATAAGAAGAAGAATACTTTTTAATCAACCATATTTTATTTATTATTCTATATCATTAAAGTATTATTAAAATGTGATGATATAATAAAAAATTTATCTACCTCATATAAATACTTTATTATTTTATGTTAATAACACACACCCATATATTCTTCTATAAAATATGGAATGAAATCATCATTCTTGTTACAGCTAACTAACGCCTCAAAAACCATGGTATTTTGTTTTCCAAAATTACCATTCAAGAATTCTTATAATGATTGATTTTATTTACATATATATATATTATTCGTGACCTATAGATATTTATTTAAAATTAATATGTCACATATTTTCTTAACATTCAATTCACTGAAAAATCAAAATGACTTTCATGTGTACATGGGACTACAACCCCTCTAAGCAATGTGATGTTTTCCAAAATGAATCACATTAATGGTATATATAAGTGAATTTAAATAAATAAAATGATATTTATGATATATTTATCATTATAAAAATTTACAAAAACACTTACCAACTTTCCATGATGATATTTGAAAAATTGAAAAGTTTTTCAAGTGTACGTACAATAGACCTTCTCTATGATTATAATATAGAAAATTTTATGAATTTATTCATGATTTGTTTTATAAATATAATTTATTTAAAATAATGGTTATTATTTCATGATTATTATTTTATACGAAATTAAATAACACCCTTTATTATCTTACTCAACTTTACCATGTGATTTTGAAAATATTAGTCGAACATCATCAAAAAATATATCATAAACCTAAATAATCAAGTTCTGATATATAAGGTGATAATAAATAAAATAAAATTATAATAATTTTAAAAAGGTTATTTATATTGAATATAGTTGACATAAGTTATTTCTTATTATTGATGAAGAATATATGTGATGAATCCCTCAGGAGGTGTGGGATCTAGGTAAACAACAATTTTCATTGGGATATAACTATTCTCTATTTAAATTTTTTTCTATATATCCTTTTATTGATTTTGAATTATCCTAAATTAGGTAAATAATTCTCTCACATATATAATTAACATATTCACCCTTCCATTTATGGGGAAATACAATCGTTATTTTCATTTATCAAGTACAATAATTATGAAAATTACTTTTATATTGATATGATGAAATGTTATTCAACCTGTATTCTTTCTATGTGTAATTATTATGTTTTGTACTTATGATTTATTATCCATTTTGGAACACATAATATTGAACATGAACTTATGGGTGTTCCCAAACAATTAATTTATGAATTTGTTTTAATGTTTTATCACTTAAGATTTTATTTAATGGATTATGTAGTAATCGAATACATTATGGCACTTTTCTAGCCATGTGATATTTTCTATGAAATTATCCATTACTGAGTTTATGACTTGTTATATATTTATGAAAAATTTCATATATTTCCATTATATTATTGTACTATGTTCATTATTTAATGATCATATATGATAACTCATAAATCATTTATTTTACGAAATCATGCAATATGGTTAACCAAAACATTCAGTTTCCTTATAATCATTCTTCAATTTCTAGGATTTTTATGAAATAAATTTATTTTATATATTCCCCATATTATCTTATGTATTTTAGAAGATAAAAATTATTTAGTATCTCATTATAGATAGTAAAATAAGTATTTCAATTTTATTTTTTTCATTTAATGTATTAATAAACTTGTATTCAAAATACACTATTCGTCTTGATATTTTCATTGTAGTAATTTGATCTTTATGTTTAATAATCATGTAATAATATTGTAAAATTATTGGGTCACTCTAGGTGTATTAGAAAAAGGCTTAGATATTTTTATTGATTAGGACTAGAATAATTTAGTAAGAACCCAAAGGATAATACCTTGTATAAAAAACTATAATAGAATTTTGGTGAAGGATAAGTAAAGTTTTTTCCATGAAATTATATACATTCTAGATAATACAAGTGGATGTGGATATAAAATAATTTTTCCTAGGGGTAATAACAATTAAAGAGGAAATTTTGAAACTTATGAGTTCTTCACATAGTATTTTAAAAAGAGGCCTTATTATACACATAGATTGATATCTTGGGGGATATTTTTGGGAAATTCTCATACTCTTTATGAACCATAATTATGTACTTGAAAAAATTGGAAGGTTTGAAAACCACATATGAATCAATACCATGGATAACATAGATTCAAAAATAGAGACTCAGAACTTACGATATAACTATATTTTAAAATTTATTCCTATAATGTTTATAGTTTATCTTTTGGTATTTTTATTAGATGATTTAATCTTATCTTGTATTCCTTCTTTTGGTTAATGGAAAAATATTCTAAAAAGCCTTTGCAAAACCAAAGATGATAGACAATGTGATTATTTTCTTAATAATATTCCTAACATAATAGAATAGGGATACAAGAAATTAATTGATGTACTAGATCCATTATATCAATTTATTTGTAATAACATGAATTATATAGAGTGCACACCTCCTCCTATTAAGAAGAAGAATGTTGCAATCAAGTATTATAGGAAAAAATGGTCTACTCTCTTTATTGGATTTTTTAATCCCATCATCACAAAACAAATAATTGACTAAATTAAGAAGAGATTCTCTATCTTTTAATGTATATGGTAATAGAATGATTTGTTTTCCCTTTATCAAGTTGGGGGAAAAATTGATCATTGCTAGACATTATTCAATAACAGAATGTCCAATAAAGACATTGATCCCATATAATGGGATATCTTCATGAAAATATTTTTCAAAAAATATTTTCCCCAAACTATCCATCTTAAAAAACAGTGGTTATTCTTAGACAGTTGTAAAAGGAATATGACTCTCTCGAGGAATATGTGGTTATATTTACATTTTTTGAATATTATACCTCTAGTATTATCAAAAACAGCAAAAATAAGTTGAACTGTTCATTTATTTGAATAAATCTATTTCTAAAAAATGTTATACATATTTGATTGTTTAATAACTATGAAAAAAATTTCATTTTTTTTCCGTTAATATGCTGATGGAGATCAGTGACTACCAGTAGTCTTATGGGACAAAAGTTGAGAAAGCATAAAACATAGATTACATTAATATTATCAATAGATAAATCACACAAAGGTAAAATACCCAACATCCCACATTCTAATATTATGGAAAAAAGTTCTTTAGAAACTATCATAAGGAAACAATAAGATGGTTAAAATTTGGAAAATATGTGCATAATGATAACTTCTGGAGAAGGTAAATGATGGAAAATATAATCGAGAATAACAGAATAAGGTTCATATGAATAACCATCCAATAATAAGTTTTTAAACTATAAAGAAAATATGAATTAGTCAACAAAATTCCCTAATCCCTGTGTTTTTAAAGACAATCAATGGCTAAAACATCTAAGAAATAGAGAATAAGGAAGACCATATGATATCATTAATTCAATGGTGTATCATATCAACGATGCGGTTAAAGGTACATGAATTATTCATTCAATAATATTAATTATATATTTTTGATTATGGATCTACTCAATCATTCATATATTTAATTTTTAGTAGGACTATTATATAAGAACATCAAAAATGGGTTTTGAGTTATCTATGAGAACATTTATTAGATAAATGGTTTTATCCTAAGTATATAACTCACTCCATTTCAACTATTCTGGTATAAATTTTCTATTAAATCATAGATTACATTTGTGGGGTTTGATTCTATATTGGATATATATTCACTCACTATATATGAATCTAACATCCACCTTCAAGATAGGATGATCACTCTTCATTCCCCAAGTCATCCTATGATTCAATACAATTATGAGTAAGTGGATGAATATATCCATAAATATTATATTCATGAATGGATATTATTTCCCATTGAGAAATAATATATTGTCCAAATGATTGAAAAAAATAACATAATCTTTCTTATATACATTTCCATTGTGAAATTTTATACTAATATATTCAAGGAATTGTTTACTTTTCTATCTCAAAAAAGATATGTTGATTTTTCAATTGAAATTATACTTGAATATCTTATAATTTAAAAAACCATATATAATGGAAAAAATTTATTTAGAAGATATGAAATATTAGTTACAAGAGAATCTAGAAATGTTTTTTATATGAACGAGTGCCTCAATGTAGGTTGTGTTAGTCCTATTATTTAAGAATATGGATAGATCAATGTGACTTGGAATTGATTTCCATTAACATAGCAATATCTTGAAAAACAAAAATTATTAACTTCCAATGATTTATGTCATTTTTAGTCTACTACATGGGTCCCAATATTAAAATAAGCAGGATCTTCGATTGGGGTATCATTGATTAATGTTGAAGAAGGAGTTTTCCCCCAAAAATAATTCATTGAGTAATTTATGGAGACAATGAGTCAATATTGATGCCTCTCAAACTCACTAATGATCTTTAAATATTTATAAACGTAATAATTGTAGTATTTATATATTATCTCTTAATTTTTTTAGACTTTATAGGTGATATCTTAATATACTCCAAAAATAAGGGGGATCATAAGAATATTTTGAACACATTTCTAGATACTTTTTCCATATATATGATATATGAAAGTTATGGTAAATGTGATTTTTTGATGAATAATGCATCATTGTTAGGTAATATTATCAACAGTAATGGTATATCTATATATTATTCTAAGATAAATAAAATTTATGAGTGGCCCATAATAATATCTGTAATAGATATTTATACTTTCCAAATAATAGTTAGATATTATTGATTATTAGTATTAATTTTATTATGATTTATAAACCTTTTAACCTTGAAAACTAAAATGGGGCTGAATTTTTCCTTATAGAGTGAATTAAAAGGGATAATTTTGCATTCAAAAAGAGAAAAATCACAACACTAGTCCTCATTCTACCCTCAAGTGGGGATATTTTTATTGTATATAATGATGTATCAAATAATGTATTTAATTGGGTAAAGAAACATAAGGATAAAAAAAAGCCTACTCATAAAGGTAGTTGAATGGTCATTCACATAATTATCAAACACATGATATAGAGTGGAATAAAATGATGATTTCTTTGAAAATATATAGACATTATCTCTATAGGGATAAGATTGAAATTTGTATAGCCCATAAGTGCATCAAATATATATTCACCCAGAAATAGCTTAATATGGACCCTATAATATGGATAGAGATAGTTCAGAGCGACAACACTCTTAAAAAATTTACATTTAATTTCAATGTTTTCAATCCATATTTTTATTTATTGCGTAATAGGGACATTTTAAGGTTATAGATGTCATTTATTATTTACTAAGAAAATGGGATAATATTATATTTGATTAGATTTAATTTAATTTATTATTTCAGACAAAATTTTACTAATATAATAAAAATTTTAAAATAAATTATTATAAGATTATATTATTTTGATATAAATTTTATAAAACTAAACCAAGTTTTGAATCCAAAACTTGTTTCCCTAAAAGAATCTCAAAATTTTGGCCTAGAAGTATTTTTAAATATAGGTAAATTTTTTAAACCAAGAAAATGTATCACAATGTAAATTACTAGTTGAGAAAAAAAAATCAAATAGTGAAAGGATAAATACATAGGAATAAAATAAATTACTGTGGTCTCACGTGATTCGTTCTCTCTCATGGTCATTATTTCTTGAGTTCTAGATGCATTGAAGTTTGAACAGACATTTGGGCCTTAATAAATATCCAGAGTAAATCAGTAATTAATAATTTATTTGTTTCCCAATAAAGCTGAAATTTTAAGGGTGTATGAAATAGAAATTGTGTTACGAAAATTCCTATAGAACCTTATCAAATTTCCTTCATTAAACATTTATTCCACTTTATAACATTTGCAGTAATATTTTTTTACCAAAAACGAGCTACCATCTCCAAATAAATTTTTATTTCAATAACAATCAAGGAACTGACCATAATAATGAAGATTAGTTGATGCTATTATATTTTTTTCGTGTTTTATTTTAATTTCATTTTATAATTCCATTTCTTATTTTAATATTATTTTCATACATTCTCTCCTATTATATCTCTCTCTAATTTTATCCACCCATTTCATCTTCACTAGGAACTCTTTTCTGATGATAATGAGTTTCAATCCTAAGGTAGTCCATAATGGAGTAATACAGTGATGAACCCAAGTATTTTAACATTACAAATCAAATTTTTCTTATTTTATTATATTTAAGTTGTGGGAGGTCCTATTGGGAATGTCACATTATGTCTCAACCCTCCTCTTGAGGTTTATCTTTCACATCTACAATAAATTCCCTTCATATACGAGGCATAAGTTCAATGTAGTTGATCAAGTATAGTATATATTCACAACCATTTTCAAAATATTATCATTAAAAATGTGATTCAATGTGTTCATTATTTAACTTTTAAACTAGTAATTATAATATAATGTTTCAGTCCGAGTGATTCTATCATGAATAACTCATTTCATCCTAACCACCTTCTAATAGTATTTATTGTGTCTATATTTAAAATTGATTTATACATTAATTATTTCATTATCAATACTTATAAATTTATTTATTTTAATTTTATTTAACAAAAGAAATTATAAATGAAAATGTGAATCTGAATTATTGAGATATTGACCATAAAAAATCCTCAAAAAAATTACCAAGGTAGTGCTTTGTGCTAAATTTTTTTAAAATAATAAATATTTTGAGATTTCATGTGATAACTCTTCAGAAAATTTTGGCTACTACAAGAGCACCATGGGGACTTCACTCACAATTTTTATTCAAATTTGTAAATTATTATCTTTTAATTCATTTAATAAATAAAAATATATCATTTCTTTATTATATATTTCATTTCAATTTATTATGTATTGATTGACTATTCAATGGTGAAAGAATACGTTAAAAATGATCTTGAATCCAAATATTAAGAACCTAAATAATACATATAGTAAATGAAAATATATAATGAATGTTGAGAATAATATATTCATTAATTTCTAGAGAAACCTGACACAAAACCTAAAATATATACTTATATTATAAAATCAAAATAAATTATTTCCATATAAAATCACAATAAATTATTTCTATAGGGGGTCCCTAATTAAATAATATTAAATATATACTTATATTATATCAATATTTATTAGATTTATCCTAGAATTGCTTCATTGATAATATCCCGAAAAATGATATTACAAATTTTGAAATGAATAATTAGTGCCTTTACACCTATAAATTTCATTAGAATATTTTGATTAAGATTAACATGTTGGGATTCTGTTCCCAATGGTCCTTATAGAAGAAATAAATTACCAAGTTTTTTTTCTTGAAAGGGAATATTTATTAACTAATTAATCATATTTTAATGTCATTGAAGATAAATTATTTTTTTACAACTTGTTTCCTGATATTTATAACACATAACAAGTAGAGTATATTTTCAATGTTATAGAAGATTTCATACAACTAATTTCAATTAAATAAGTAATAGAAATGAATGTAGTGTTATTACTTCCTCTTGTACATCATCTTTTATACCACGTACAGTAGGAAACCTTGAATGTCAATAGGGAGAACCCATATCCTTTATTCCATCCCACGATGGACCTAAAATTCTCACATTATTTTTTTTGTCTGTTGGGTATTTTCATTAACTTTGGTTTATTATCCATTATTAATGTATACATTGGAAACATTGAAAATTCATATGTGATGGTTAATCTCCAAGAAACCATACCCACCTTCTTGTTATGTATATTCCATTGCACCGGCCTGACAATAGGAAATAAAAACCAACCACCTTCTTGGTGGTATAAACCAAGAATCATTCTATTAAATTATTATTTATCCATATTATTCATCATCATTTTCCATTAATTCTTTTATTTATGAAATTTTATTATTAAGGATCATAATTATTGGATGCCACTAAATTATAAATAGGTTTGTGTCTTTCTTTTTCAGTATTTTATTTGATTCCCTATAAAAATTATGTATGATGATATTTATTAATATTATTAGAGAAAAAATAGTTTATTAAATTGAATAAGTGTATAGGAGGATGTTAAAATATTTTTTAGGATCTTTGTGTATACATCCATTTTTTATGTAATTTTTTGAATTTTTTATGCCTGTCTTTATCATTTTTAGAATTCTTTTAGAAATATTTTCCCAAATCAAATAATTTGGAATATAAAAAATTCATTTTCATGTATTTAGAACATTTATTAATCTGAATAATTGGTTATTTAAATGTTTTTGAAGGTTATTCCCTAATATATAATATTTTAATTTGATTATGTTTGATTGATTGTAATGATCCAGTGCACTCGTAGTATCCAAATTAAAAATATTACCTAACTAGAGGGGTTTATTAATTTTTTAAACATATTATTTACACTTCAATTTTAATTTATTGTATTGAAAAATGTTTGGATATCATTAAATTTCAATTTTATTCCTTTTAAAATCTGTTAACATTCATGTAATGTGGAATGTATGATTACGAAACCACATTAAATGTCTATTTTTTTACATTAAACTATAATATTTGATAATTCATTACTTATAATAATTATTAAACCCATGTATAAATAAAATAATTAGTTAGGAACCCTTATATAAATAAAATTATCCGTTTACAAACCATTCTAAATAATAAATACATCATTATTATTGAAATCTACCATGGGAGTGGGTGCATATGATATGAATTTTTTATTTGTGAAAAATATATTGGATATGGAATGGAAAAAAGTTTTTTCATATTTATTGATTCGTTGGTGGATGAATTTTTAGAACAACAATATGGATGGGTGGATGAAATATCATTAAAATTATGGGTCATAATTTCCCTAATAGTTAAACATCGAAATCAGTAACTCTTTTACTAAAAAATATGATTTTGAAGATAAGATCTAGACATTAATCCATGCTATAACAAGGAAACATGTTCAGGGAAACATATTTTAAATTTATCATTTGTGTTGAAATTCCAGTATTGAACATCCTAATAATATAATGATGTGTTATTAGGTGATTCATTTTTATCTGATTGATGATAAAACCATTTATTATTGAAATATTTTCCATGCATTTATTTCACATTAGAGCGTAACCGACCTCGTTCCGCCTAATATGTTTTAACATTTAATACATCCCTGACTTTAGACTCTAAAAAACCATGTAATAGACCTAATAATTGACATGTTTGGGACACTGCATTAAAGTGTTACTATAAGGAAATCATGAATATGTATATCACACATGTTCTTTGGAATGAGGAAAACTTCACACTATAACTATACATGAGTGAACATAAATTTTTTTTATAGTGGTAGATATAAGATGCATAAGAGGATTTACATGATAATGAATATTATTTTATGATTTTTGATGTGCTATGAAATTTTTATCCATATAGGTGGAATGATAATTTCTTCGATATTATAATTTATTTTTCATGTCATTAATGCTTTTAGAGATTTTTTTACCCATGGTAATTGATAATTTCCCAAGAGAAATGATTAATTTAGTGCGTGTTGAAAGAATAAGATTTATTTTAATTTGACATTTAATTTCAATGTCTTTAAACACAAAAAAAAATTATTTCATATTATTTTTTCACATTTTATGGTTTCAAAAGTAATTTGAGATTAATTATGAAACTATAATAATTTTTTATTTCAACAGTTCCAATTGACTATTATATTTTATGTCACAACCCGCCTTCACCAAAAGGAGGGAAGGGTCAATAGATTACCACACCCTGACTTCATTAAGTTGAAGAAGAGTTAATGACCCCCAAAACCTGCCTTCAATAGGTCCCAAAGTGGTGACTAGCCCTAAGGGTATCAAAATTACACACGAATGGAAGGAATTACCCCCTTTTTCATTTATAGGACTGGGAGATAAAAAAATGGAACCCAACTACACCAAAACTGAAAGAAAAGAAAATTCAAAAAGGTAAACCATTCCTACATGCATGTTCAATGTTAATGATACAACCCACAAAAACCCCAAGGTAAAAAGGTACCAAGAAAAGGAAAACCGCAACATCAACTTTAATGATCCACTACAAGGTCTGAGCTAGTACGGCCCAACATGATCCCCGAAGTCCTCCTGGAAACATGATAATAGTTTTACATACGTAGGGTGAGAATTCAAATATACTCAGTAGGGAAAACCAAAGACACTCATATACAAGTGGGGAGGCATACTAATGACCTGTGAGAGAAGAGAGAGAACCAAGAACCTAGAAAGGAAACTAACCACCCAAGCCTCACCAAGGCACACTCCCCAAATAACACAAGTCAATTAATGTATAGAAATAGTACATGAATGTTTGGGTACCCAGAGCCACTTTCCCACTGGTTATTGAAGACATCCTACGCATCGAACCAATCCCACCATTCTTATTGCAGTCCCACGTCCACACCCCACCTGCACACACCTAGGCCATAATCTCACCGCAGTCCCGCTGCATATCCCCGCTCGCAGACACCTGGGCCATAACCATTAACCCATCCAAAGACATCTGAGCCAGAACTATCACATGTTACCATGCCTGCAATCACCTAGGCCAGAACAACCACTGCCTCACCCGAAGACACCTGGGCAAGAAGAACTACCGCCACGCCCAAAGACACCGGGGCATCATCCCGAAGATACTTGGGAAAGCACCTGCCCGCACACACCTGGGCTAACCACCACCACCACCTCGCCCGAATATTCTTGGGCTAATACTAGACCTCAGGCCATCACATCATGCCCGAAGGTACTTGGGCTATCTAGGAAAAAGAGCATAAATGAGCTAATAACTAGCAACTAGTTGAAGTGTTGGGAACACACCCTCCCCCATGAAATGGCGGTGTTCGGCACTATGTGCTCAACTTGGGTGGGGCGCGAATAAGAAACACAAAAACTACAAGTATATGTATAGGTAACAAGAACTCACCCCATCTAGGTTTTTCTTCAGATATCCTAATGAACACACTCATCACCTGTGTCAAGTAACAACTCGCACCAAACCAAAACCAATTTGTCCATCTTTGTTTTCGTGTTCAGTAATAATGATTAGATAAGTTTCTTCACCTACATGGGAAACTATAAAGAGAGTATAGTCAAACATCAACTTAAAAGTTTACAACTGGTTCTCTTGTAATGTCACAACTACAAAAATGGATAAGTGAGATCCCTCAAAGTACTGGAACTAACCAATGTTCCCAAAACCCAGGATCCAACGGTTTCTCAACAATATAGGATTCCACCCTAATTCGTGATATAAGCAAAGTAACCACAAGAACACAAATTCATAAACAGTGAATCCATAAAAATAGGGGATCCCATCCCCACCCACATCGCCCAACAATCGGCCCATGAATGAAAACAACCAAACCACTGCCACCAACACAAAGCAGACCCATGCCATTATTTTCAGATTTAGTAGATTTCACGCACTCTTTGATTTCAATTTCATTGTACTGTAACCGGGGTTATCACAGAGAAGGATTGATCCTGGTTCTTTCCATTTATTTAGAGGAATATACATAATTAACTAATTTCGTTTAACCAATTAACCAATTTCCTTTACACGACCATGAGATAAGGGTTTATTAGTGCACAGATAATGACCACCAACGACCATGATTTTTAGTTGGAATAATCTCGTACAAATCAAAATCATTAATCATGAATGATAAAACAGAGCAGCATCATCGGTCACACCCCTCCCCTTCATCCAATTCCATAGAAGAAATAGTGTACCCACCCCGCAAGATACACAAAAATGAGAGACGAAGGTGAAACCCTACTTGATTGATCCATGATCGATGATTCACTCCACACGCGAGGAACATCGGATGCGCGAAAATGAAGGGGAGGGACCTCGGGGACTCCAAAGACGAGAAGACGAATTGATCATAGGGTGGCCGAGGAAAAAGGAAACCCAGGGAAAAGCCTTTAGTTCATAATGTCCAGGAACGGTTGAGATACTGAGATAAGAATGTGAAACTGTGTAAGGACCGGGTTGTGGGTTGACCATGCGGCTCCAAACATCATTAAAGGGTCCCATCCATTTGGGGAGGTTTAAAAAGACACACAAACCAGTTTAAATCGTTAAATATTTAATCAAACACCATTTATGGGTGTTTCTGGGCACCTAATGGTGTCCAAATAGAGTTTAAAACTCAATTAGAGAAAAAGGAGGCGCTACTGGAAAACCTGTGGCGGTAGGACTGCCACCGGTAGTCGAGCTACCGGTAGGCTGTAGTCACCGGTAGGTGGCAGCTATCAGTAGACCGAGCTACCGGTAGGCCTGCTACCGGTAGGTTAAGGCTACCTGTAGGCCTACCGTTAGAGTCAAACATCACCGAGATTCCTAGACTACCCATAACTCCCAACATCAGATTTTCACAATGTAATGGACCCCAAAAACCCGGGCCATTACATTTTAGTATAAAATTTTTCTTCACTGATTGGATTTTTAAAATTCATTTATAGGATTATATATTAATCTAGATACACTTAATTAAACTATACTAATACTTTAATGCAACATTTGGAGGCCCAAATGAACCTCAAATGTCAAGTCTTGACATATATGTACAGATATAATTATTTATTATGTTGGGACTATATATTACAAATTATTGTCATTATAGATATTAAATATCCTATGGATCAATATAAAATCTCTATGAACAACATTAATTACCATGTACATTTGTGATTCCTTCTCTTATAGGGTCATAATGGAATGGGAAGTCATTACATTGGAATAAGAACAATCATCCATGCATGAATAAATATCTAGAGTAAATCCTTCATAAAAAAATCATTATGTGTCTAATATAGATGAACTATTAAGGGTGAATGAAAAAAGAAAAATGGAGAAATATATCTATAAAACACCAGTTCTAAAATTTTCCCATAAATGTTCATACTACATGAAAACTCTTGGAGAAATACTTTTGAGTGAAATTGAGATAAACAACTACCTATAAATTTGTATTTCCATAACATTTAAAAGGGTTCATATAATAAGATAATGTGTTAACCAATGTTATAATATATTTTAGTGTCATGAGTACATTTTTTTAATTTTATTATTCTATTTCATGTTTTAGTTTTAGAATTCTAGTTTCTATCTTATTCGTTCTCTCTCATTTTATTTTTGTTATATTCATCATTGTGAACTCATATACGTATGATCATAATTATCTAGGAAGTTATTGGGTGGGTAATCTAATGATGAATTTTATCATTGTAATATTAATTCATTATTATTATTAATTTATTTTGATTTAGGCTCAGGGGGAACATATTGGGAAAGGATTCTTTGTTTGTACACATTCCACACAAGGTTTATCATTCACTTCTGTAGTTTTTTAGCTCGACTATGGAAGTGGTTGTAAATTCTTGTCGATAATGTGCACTTTTTATTCACAACCATAACATGAAGTTTATGTTTACACATATTTTTGAGATTTTCATTAAGTAGACTTGAAACTAATAATAATAAAATGAAGGTTTTATCTTGGAAATTCACTAGGTAAAATCTCCCTTATTAATAGAAATATATGTTTTCATTTATTATATTTGAATATAATTTTCATTTTTTATATCAATATTTTATTCAAAATTTTAAAAGCTCAATGTTTTATTTTATTTCATAAATTAAAAAAATTAAATAATAAAATAGTGAATTAGATGTTGTGAGATCATGAACGCAACAACTACTTAAGATAACGAATATAGTTAACTGATGTGCTTCACTGAGTTAAAATCATGTCTATTTTTAGAGGTTATATGATTACACTTCAAAAAATTGGTTCCCCTTCTTCGGAGGCAAGTTATATTCAATAAATACTTTTATTTATATTTTTTAAAAAATTATATTATTTCATTTACAAAAACAAAAAAAAATATCATCATGATGTATATCAATTGAAATTACTATTCATGGACTATCTAGGGACACTTATGAGAATAAATTTGAAATGTTATTGAATCCATGGTTCATTAATGTAAAAAACGAAATTAAAAATTAAACTTCCAAGTGAATGGGTAGAAGAATATAATTGTGCACTAATAGAGAAACCCAAACTGAAACCTAAACAAAAGCATGGATTAGTGGTTAAAGATATTTCACCAATAATCTTTTATGACAGACAACCTGAGGTAATTGAGATGGACCTAACAATGGAATTAATTCCATCAAACCACAATCATCGATTGATATTGGAGGTCCCTAATGAAAAAAACATTACCTGCCATACTTATGTTGTATCAAATTTTTTGGTAGAATCATGTAATCACCTCATTGAAGAAATACAAAAACGTGAACTTTCCAGTAATTAAAATTAAAAATCTCCACCTTTCTACATCGAACAATCATTAGAAGATGATAATGAATATTAACATACTAAAATTTTATGTAAAGACCCTGTAATTCCTTGTAATTTTTATTTAATTATATGGGATTTTTATCAGTCCGCAAAAAATTGACGGCGCGTGATTCCAAGGCCTGGTGTGCCCGAAATGAATTTTGGAACTTTTTTTGGGTGCATTCAGTAAACGTACGAGCGAGTTTTTGTAACTTTTGAACTGGTTCTCGAAATTGAAATCTGAGGACACCATAGAACTCATAGCGTCAGTATTCACTTAAGGAGACCCTTACCTCGACCGAAGAAGGTCAAAGGTGAAAGATAGCTTTTCACTTTTCTTCATTAAAATAAAAATAAAATAAAATAAACTTTTATTTTATATTTTTTGTAACCTCCCATGTGATAGTTATAAAGGTGGGGACCACCTGAACTAAAACCCCCCCATATTGAAATTAATGGCGGGGACCCCCCAACCCCTCTTTAATGGGAGAAAACCATTCAACATAGCATTTAATTTTTAGAGACAACTAAAAATTAACGAAATGTGTTTGCATATTAGTTGTTCCAACAAAATTAATCTTCATAATTTAAATTATACAGGAATGTAATTCATGGGAGAGGATTTTTGGTTGGTAAAGGAGAAGGGGAGAACTTTTGGAGAAACATTCTCTCCCACAAAGAACCCACCATCATCTCCAATGAAGAACACCCGACCTCCAATGTGGGACATCTTCAACAACCACAAATTGATTTCTATACTTACCTCCTCACAAAAGACAAAAAAAATTATACGTAGGTGTTTTTTTGTACTTTGTGGTTGCGTTGAATTAATCCTTTGGATCAGCCTGCTACCAATGTAATGCGGAGGGTGATGTCCGAACGAACAAGGCCTGATTCCACCGTTGTTCTTCATAGTTGTTGTGTTATTCATGGTGGAAAAAAGTGGTGACTGACTCCTAGGCTAACAACACAAGACTGGGGTGGCACACTTCTGCATGGCCGGTAGAGGAGGAGAACATGTAGAAGATAGAGGGCGAAAAGTTCTATGGTGGGATTCGGATGCATGTGCAGCGTGACCACACACTGTCGTCATAGCAAATAGCCATCACCCACATGGTCGTGGTGGATGGAGGAGGGAGGCCGGCTGAGCCGGTCATAGAGGGGAGACCCACCACACAATACCTTTAGAGAAAGGGGTTTTGTCCCACCTGGCCATGGAATATTTTTTATGGCGGCTGGTGTTTGGCCGGCTGCGGTGGGATGGCACATGACGCATCGCTGGAAAGCAAATGGGTCGGCCGTTTCAAGCTTCCATGCTGTAACAAGCTGGACCCACACGGGTCCTATATGCTGTTGGCGACTAAATAGCCAAATACATTCGATGATTTAATGTGGGGGGTGCACGACTCCCCCCACATGCGGCCAGGCCGAGCCGACCAGAACCGGACCGGGTTAGCCTATGCTGGGTCGAGCCGGGTGGGTCGGATCGGGTCGGACCTGACCCAGACCTCTTTCGACATTATCCATTCATATAGATATAAAATTTTCAATAGAAATACATTTGAAGAACCATCTATAGTGCTGAAAACATTGTAGAAAGAAAGTTCATTTGGTATACCCCCACTTGAGATTGGGATAACGTCGGCGGACGGTTGGTTTGGATCGAGCATGAAACCAACCGGGCCCACAGGACAAAAGGTGTTATAATGTACAGACCTGGCATCTGATTGATGCACCATTTGTTTCATTGTGTACCATTTTACATGGAGGTATTTTGGGATACTTTTTGTGGGACTTCATGGTAGTTTGAGTATCTATCAGTAGATTGAGGATCTAAATCTCCAGGTGAAAATAAATATTAGTGTGGGTACCTTGTAGATGGCTCTGACGTTGTACTAAGATCTGGTGTGGGTATGACGTTGTACTAGGATCCCATGTGGGTGTGACGATGTACTAGGAACCTGTGTGGGTCTGACGATGTACTAGGATCCTCTGTGGGTCTGACGATGTACTTGGATATTGTGTGGTTATGGTGATGTACTAGGATCCAATGTGTGTCTGACGATGTACTAGGATCATGTGTGGGTCTGACGATGTACTAGGATAATGTGTGGGTCTGATGATGTACTAGTATCTTGTGTGGGTTTGAAGATGTACTAGGATATTGTGTGGGTCTGATGATGTACTAGGATCATATGTGGGTCTGCCTGTTAATAGAGTTTGTTTATTCAGTAGTTACATCTAATCATCTATACTTCTATACATTAGTTATATCTGGTGTTATATGATTTTGTACCATTGGGGTACTTTCCTTCATGACAATACCTTCGTGGTATTATTCTTTGTGGCGTACCAATGTTGTATTTTCCTTTGTGGTATTCCTACATTGTTGTAACAGTAGAGATTTGGGGTTTGGGGTTTGACCTTGTGTTTTTTTCATGATTGAGATAGGTTTAAATGATATCATAGTTATATGTATTGGAATATACCTATGTAGGGTTGTTAGTTGATTTCAAGATTTTTGTATTATCTTTTTTGCAATCTGTGAGGCCTTGAAGGTCTCAGGGTCCCTACTAAGTATCTTTATACTCACCCCTACATGGGATATTCCCACACCTTGTTGTGTTTGGTGCATACGACATACAACACTAATCAATGCAGATGGTTCCAAGACAAGACTGTGTCGGAGGTGGACCATACATAGTGTCGGTATGCAGGGGAGATGGGTGGATTTGGAGTGTTGAGGAGGTGATCTATACATACACATTAGGTAGGAAAATTTACGGATGACCCATTAGCTGTCGTTCTCTTTCTTTAGTTGTAGTTTATTTCAGTTTTACTTTCACATTTATAGTTGGGCTTGTATTTCAGCCCATCTTACTTTCAACACTCTTTTTTTCTATACAGTTTACTTGTGTTCTTATCTTGATGTGTTCTTAATTGAGTGTGTTTACAAGTTATATATTCAATGCATTCCTGGTATTATGGATACCCTTTTCGGTACTAGTCGCCATCCCCTGGACAATGGAATCTGGTCTTGGGGTAGTCACGGCATAGGCCCCAGTGGACGGGTTTTGAGAAATTGGAATCAGAGGAGTCAGTTTTATCATAGAACATAGGACTGTGATATTTTTAATAGAAACAATGTTACGTTTAGTGAGTGTGGTTAACTGTTTAGAGAATCTAGTGTTTGAGTGGTGGCCGACGTATCCATACACTAGGCCCCTGACTTTTTATTTCTGACTCAGTGAAAAAAACACTTATTGCGTGTGTTTTTCAAGAGTTTTATTTGTGATAACATTGATTCATATCAACAGGTATAAATTTTTGATCGTGAAACACCTGTTTCATTTCAATATTCCTCCATTCAAAGAGCCAACTAGGGTTCCGGGAATAGTATGCACTAATAGCCAACTGAGAGATGAGGCCTCAGTGTAGGGACCTCTCCTAGTAGAGGAACCAGTGGAGGCACCAGCTGTACCATTACCTATTAGTCCATCGATGCCACCAGACCCAGCATCATAGGGTACATGCTTCTTGAGTGTGTTGCATGCGTTATATTACTAGAGGCCACCTAGGTTAGGGGGAGAGATGGACCCACAGGAAGTAGAGGATTGGTTGGAGGATGTGGTGAGATTCTTTTTACAAGTAGGGACACCAACTATTTTCAATTTGATCCTTACTCCTAGTCTTCTACAGGTAGTAGTAGGTAGATGGTAGATCTTGATGCTCCAGGTTCATGAAGAGTTGACGATTCTATGGGCAGACATCGAGAGCCTATTTCAGACAGAGTTTGTCCAAGCGACTCTTCATGCAGTGTGCATTCTGGAGATTTATCATCTTTAGTAGGGCAGGATGAATGTGGCTTAGTACTCTGGGAGGTTCACTGAATTCTCACACTACTCCACTGATATAGTGTAGGACCCATTATTCATGGATCATACCGTTGAGCAGGGACTATGGAGGGAGATCATTCTATGATTTCTCTCAGCATCTTGACACAAGATGGGGTGTTAAAGTGTTACCTATGAGTGAAGAGTTTCCTTGCTATGTAGTGACCAGCAGTGAGACCCACCACTGGATGTAATGTAGAAAAGTCATCTACAGTAGGAAGAAGACAGATGTCATAGAGGTCCATGAGGACCATACCTATAGGTGGACAACAACATGATTCAATATTGGTTGTGTGGGGCACTAGAGACATAGTCAGTCATGTGGGGAGAAGACAATGAGTCACATGCAAGTGATAGGGTCACATGGCTAGTGACTATCAGACCCTCTATATGAAGGATTAGTAGATTGTTGTAGCACCACCTAGGCAGAGGCAGAGGGTCGAATGAAGAGTTCTGCATGGAGCAGTAGGATGTGGCAGATGAGCTGGCAGAGCAGCTGGAAGTGGGAGACGATTCAAGAAGTTACCACCACCACCACCAGGTGGTCCACCCCAACCACTAAGAGCAAGTGGAATGGAGAAATCTCAGCTCCAGGTTTCTAAGGCCTATGATTGTGGTGATCAGGAGATGATATGGGGTACGTTATGTGTCTACTCCACCTTGGATATAGTACTTATTAACATAGGTTCTAGTCATTATTTTATTTCCACACCCCTAGTTAAGATCTCAACGATTCTGAAAGATTCATTGGCATGATCCTTATGTCTAGAGATTCTTACAAGAGAAGCTTCGACGATTACACATTGTTTCTGGCAATGTGAGCATACTCTATTATGAGAGAGCTTCGGCTGGGTTCTCCGAATAGTGGGGTCGAGGCATTAAGATGTCATCATGGGTATGGACTGGTTATCTGCAGTCCATGCTCAGATTGACCGATTTAGGGGAAAAGTGCAGTGTGCCCACATGGATGGGACCAAGTTTACCTTCACTAGTGAGAATGGAGAAATTTCAGTATAGGATAGACTTACTCATAGGAGAGTCCAGCCGATTACACATCAGTTGGATAACCATACCCTCAGATCAGTTGACGTAGAGAGTCCATGAAATCCTATAGTTGTAGACTAGTACCCGAATGTCTTCCCCGATAATGTTTCAGGTCTACCATATCATAGAGAGGTGGAATTTTACATTGGATTGTACCCCTAGGATGAAAATAATATCAACACCATCATATCAGATGGCTCTCGTGGATCTTCATGAGCTATGGGTACTGCTAGAGGACATACAGGGAAAAGGGTCCATCCAGCCCAATGTTTCTCCTTGGGCAGCCCCGATCTTGTTTTCCAAGAAAGCGAATGGGAGCATGAGACTTTATATTTAATATCGGTGCCTCAATAAGGTGTACTTTAAGAACAAGACCCACTCCCATGGATTGATAATCTTTATGATCAGCTAATGGTAGCACAGTGGTTCTCGAAGATAGACCTTAGATTAGGTTATCATCATCTCAGAGTGTGAGACGAGGATGTGCAGAAGATGACATTCAGAAGTTGGAATGACCAATATGAGTTCTTTATTATGCATTTTGGAATGTCCAACCCCCCAGCAGTGTCATGGGACACATGAACAGGATCATTTAGCCATACCATGTACATTTTGTAGTAGTCTTCATGGTCAACATTCTGGTCTACTCGGATACTGAGTAGGAGCATGCCTATCATTTTCAGATCATTCTGGACACACTCCAAGTGCCCTACCTTTATGGTATTCTCTCGAAGTGCTAGTTCTAGATCTGGGAGGTTTACATTCTGGGACAAATCATTTCATTGGTTAGAGTTGCAGTGGATCCATCAAATATTGTGGTGGTTATTTCTTGGGATCCTCCCAAGAGTGTGACAGAGGTACCAAGTTTCCTGGGTTTTGCTGGATACTACTGGAGGTTTGTTCCATATTTATCCAGAGATGAAACACCATTATTATTATTCCCTAAGAAGGGGAAACCCTTCATGTTGACAAATAAAGGCCAGTCGAGTTTTCAGGAGATGAGGTATATCCTGACTACTGACACCATGTTGAGGCTTCCAAAGGAGGGCATTAGGTACGTAGTTTACTGCGACACATCAGGGACCAGACTCGGATGTGTCCTCATGTAAGAGCCAGTAGTGATCACATATGGTTCTCGACATATGAGACTACATGAGTAGAACTAATCTACCATGACCTAGAGTTAGTAATAGTGGTATTCACCATGAAGATGTGGTGACATTATGTGATGGGAGAACAATTTACAGTCTACTCAGATCACAAGAGTCTCAGGTATATCTTCTCACATAAGGACCTGAACCTGAGACATCAATGTTGGCTTGAGTTCCTCCAAGACTATGACTTCAAGATAGTCTATACACCTAGGAATGGGAACATTGTAGCAGATTCACTTAGTAGGATATCTGATATAGACCTTCTCGGTGAGGCGACAGAGCAGCTGGCCACTTTTCCAATATCATTTTTTGATCAAGATGGAGCATCTTTTATTCAGTATTGTACATTCACTCCCCCACTTATTTAGTGAGAAAAGTAGGTGCATCTTGGGGAAACTGACTGCAATGATCGAACATCTTAGATATCCATATGAAACACACCTTATGTATTTTCTAAAGTTGGGGAGCAAAACATCATTTTTAGAGGACGTACTATGGTACCGATGTCACTTCGGGAGGAAGTGTTGAGAGAGTTCAACACATCCCCTCTTGTAGTACATCTAGGAATAGAAAGATGTACCAGTATCTTTGATGACAACATTGGTGTCCATGAATCAAGAATGTGGTAACAGAGTTTCTCTCTTGATGCCTCGCTTGTCAGCCAGTGAATGCGAAGCATCTGGTACCAGAAGTATTAGATTAGTCTTTAGAGGTCACAGAGTGGTTGTGGGATGAGATATCATTAGACTTCGTGATAGGACATCCATGTACATCCAGAAGTCATGACTATATCTGGGTTATCATCGTCCGACTCACCAAGTCAGCCCACTTCCTAATGAACATAGAGAAGGTTTCAGTAGAGAGACTGGGACACCTCTATGTTCTGGAGAATGTGTGGTTGCTTGAAGTACCCTCTATGATTGTATCTGATCGTGTTTCAGGATTCGCAACCTGAATATGTACGGTGATGTAGTATAAATTCGTGATGTAGCTACATTTCAGCATCGCCTTCCATCCTCAGACAGATGAACCTAGTGAGCGGACCATTCAGACCCTCGAGGACAAGAAAAATTATCTTGTCCTTGACTTTGATCATAGCTTAGAGGATCACTTTTCATTTATGGAGTTTATGTACAACAACTGATATCAATCCACCATTGGGATGGCGCCATTAGAGGCTTTGGATGGCCATCATTGCAGATTACCTTTGTGCTGGACTAACCTAGGGGAGTCAGTACTCATGGGACCAGATATGGTACAGGCTACCATGGAGAAGGTACATATCATCCAGGAGCAGATGAAGACTGCATAGAGCAGGAAAAAGTCTTATGATGATAGGAGACAGAGACCCCAAGATTTCAATGATGTTGACCACGTCTTACAATGAGTCTCACACTGATAAGGTTTGCAGTGATTTATCAGGGGAATCATGTTTTTTCTGAGTGTTATCAGACCCTTTTTGGTCCCCATCAGAGTTGGCGAGGTGGCTTACCACCTAGAACTTACCCCTCAATTTCACCAGGTGCACGATGTCTTCCACATATCCTAGATGAGGAGATAAGTCAAGACCCTACCCACATCATCAACAATGGGGAGCTATACAACGACGATGGGGCGATGTTTATGGAGGTTCCAGTAGATATTGAGGATTGACATGAGCATGTCATTAATGGGAGGTCTATACCTCTAGTGCGCGTTCATGGGAAGCATGGGAACCTCCATGAGAGCACATGAGATCAAGAGGTTCAGATACGTGCTCAGTACTGACAATTTTGTCCTTAGTTTGAGATGTGGATTATAGGGACACAAAGCCCTGAGGTGGGGAGTATATAATGACACAGAAATTCAATATAATATTTTTTTAATTTTATATAAATTTTACGAGTCCATGAATATTGAAAGTGCATGATTTCGAGGCCTGGTGTTCCTGGAATGAATTTATGAACTTTTTGTTTAGGTACGTTTAGTAAACGTGCAATTAGGTTTGGGAATCATTTGAACCAAAACTATGAAATGAAATCTGAGGACACCAATGAACATGCAGCACCAGTATTCTCTTAAGGAGACCTTTACCTCGACCGCAGTTGTTCGAGCGTGAAAGATAACTTTTCACTTTTTTGTTGAAATTAAAATAAAATAAAATATAATTCAATTTTATTTTTGTTGAAACCTCACATGTGAATGTTATAAATGTAGGATCTACCAGAACTAAAACCCCCACATTGAAATTAATTGTGGGGAATAACCAAAACCTATTTAATGGGAAGAAAACATTCAACACTCCATTTAATTGTTGGAAACAACTGAAAATTAATGAAATGTGTCAGCATTTTAATTCTTCCTACAAAATTAATCTACATAATTTAAATTATATTGGAACCTCATTATTTGGAGAGGATTATTGGTGGTAAAAGGAGAAGTGGATAACATGTGGAAGAACATTCTCTCCAATGAAGAAAGCACCATGTTCTCCAATGAAGAATGTGCCACCTCAAATGTGGGAAGTCTTCAACAATGACGAACCAATGTCCCAACAACCCTCCTCACCATGACAAAAAACCTTAAAGGTAGGGGTTTTGTTGTTCTTCTTGGTTGCTTTGAATTAATACTTATGATCTGCCTGCCACCAATCTAATGCAGTGGGTGTGGGATAAAGGAACACGGTCTGATTCCCCCACTATTCTTCATGGATGTTGGGTTCTTCCTGGTGGAGAAAAGTGGTGGCTTCCTCCCCGGATAGCAACATGGAACCAGGGTGGCACGCGTCCGCGGAACTGGTAAAGGAGAGAACACACGGAGGACAGAGAGTGGTTGGAGCTATAGTCGGCCATAGAAGGGGTGGAGCACAACAACCCATCATCGGAGTAAGGAGACGCAACCCACCTAGCCATGGAGAAAGGTTAAAGGTGGCCGGTGTTCGGCCGATAGTGAGGGAGTAGTGTAGGACACACATCTGCGAGGAAAAAGGGTCCAGTCGTTTCAGTCGGCTGAGAAGGACCGAGCGTGACCCACCCGGGTCCCTCATGTTGTTGGAGACTGAACAACCAATGTCATTCAGTGAGTCAAAGGAGGGGGTGAGTGACTCCCCCCTCATGCTGCCAAGACGAGCTACCAGGCCTAGCCGCCCAGCATGCATCAGGCCGGACCCAGTGGGGCAGCTTGACCCAGCAGGCCGGGACGACCTGAACCAGACCGAGTCAGCCTAGGCAGGGTCATGTCAGTTGGTCCAATCAGGTCAGACCGAACGAGGACTAGTTTCGACCCTATACGTTCTTTCAGCCATTACTTTGGCAACAAACATCTGTTTGAAAAACTTTTAGTTGCTCCAAAAGCCTTCGAGTGAGACAACCCTTTTGGTATACCCCACTAGAGATTTGGATAATGTTGGGGTACAGTCGAATTATATCGAGCATAAATCCAACGAAGCCCTTAGGACAAAATGGCTAATAAATTATAGACCAGGAGTCTGATTGATACACCGTTTATTGCGTTGATACCCATTTTACATTGCGGTCCTTTGGGATATTTCTTTGTGGGAATTTTTGGATGTTGTAGTATTGATTAGTAGCCTGAGTAGAATACTCTTCTGACGACGACCAAGCTTTTTGCGGGTAACCTATAGATGGCTTTGACGATGTTCTAGGATCATGTGTGGGTTTGAAAATATACTAGGATCCTGTGTGGGTTTGTCGACATACTTGGATCCTGTGTGGGTCTGACGAAGTACTAGGATCCTATGTGGGTCTGACGATGTACTAGTGTCCTGTGTGGGTATAAAGATGTACTAGGGTTCTTTGTGGGTCTGACGATGTAATAGTATTCTATGTGGGTCTGACGATGTACTAGGATCCTTATGGGTCTACCTCTTAACAGATTAAGGTGATTCAGTAGTTACATATAATCATTTATACTTCTATACATAAGTTTTACATGGTGTGAGATTAGTCCATACCGGCGGGGAACATTCCTTCCTGTTAATACCATGGTGGTATTATTCAATATATTCTACCTGTGTGGTACATACCCTCTTCTTATTCTTATATTTATGGAATAGTTGAGATTTGGGCTTTTGGTTTAGACCCTGTGTTTTCCTCTTTATTGATATAATTTTACTTGATAACTTCGGTATATGTTTTTTCAAATACCTACGTATTATTCAGTATATTACATGCTTTTTGGATTATAATTTTTGGATTTTGGGAGACCATGAGGTTCCTTGGTTCCCTACTGAGTATTTTTATACTATCCCCTTCACCAGCTATGCCCGCACTATGTTGTGTTTGGTGCAAATGATGGATATCGGTAATCAAGGATGAAGGAACTAGGACTGGATGGTTCCAGAGGTGGACCATACGACGTGTTGTTAGATAGGGGATATTGGCAAATGTGGGGTGTTGAGGTGGCGATATGTACCTACCCAACAAGTAGGAACTTCGGAGGATGATATAGTAGATATATTTCTATTTATTCATTTGTATTGTATTTTAGTTGTACTAGGACATTTAATGTTGGGATTGTATTCCGGCCCCTCTTACTGTTACCACACATTTTTCAATACAGTTTACTTGTGTTCATATATTTCTGTGTTCTTGGTTGAGTGTGTTTACAGGATATAAAGGAAATTCATTCCTTGTTTTAGGGGATTCAACTTTCAGTTCAAGTCGCATGCCCCTGGCCTGTGGATGGTAGGCTTGAGGTTGTCAGAACAAGGGCCTTGTGGGACAGGTCGTGACATTGTGTTCTCAATGATCCTTCCATATGAGTTCAATTTCAACGATGCCATATAATAAATGGATTATTTCATTATTGATTCTTCTTGTTGTAAAATTATTCAAGATTATTTTTTTGAAACCGGTATTTTTATGAAATTTATAACACAACACAAATGGGGTGAGACATGGATGTTATGATTTCATTAAAATAATTAGTTTCTACATGAGAAGATATATAAATTTATATGGTGGTGTGAATACCTAATCTACATCATATTTCATATCATATGATATAGGACTCTATATAACTAAAAAGGAATCCCCACAATAATTTTTTAACTCCCACTCTAGACATCATAGTTGTATTATTCTTATTTTATGGGGTTGGATAATTTTCATATCATCCTTGGCAGTCTCCATTATCTATTTATTTCAATATAATATAGGAGACATAATAGGTGCTTTTTCATCTCAATGAAACAAGACCCACATCTTTATTGGGGAAAATTCCTTTCATGTACCAAAAAAATGGTAGTAAAAATAAATCACCAACTTGGGGAGTCTATAAAAATTGATATACCTCATTTATGCTTTAAATTTATTTTTCTTATGGTTTTCATTTAATTATTGTAGTTTTAATGTGGTAAAAATACGATCTTAACACAAGGCTAACACTATAAAATAATCAAGTTGTTTATTTTTTAACCTTTATAATATTTTTTCCTAATTAAAATTTTGTATAAAAAATTTTCTTAATAATATTTGAGATAAAAATAGTTTAGTAAATATTGTAATCAGGGGAAGAATTTCAAACTATTTTTAGAAATTTTATGGGTTATTTAATTTTTAATTTTTTTTATTTTTATCAAATTTTCATGTTTTGATTTTTTATATTTGGATAATCATTATGATTATTAAGATGAATCAAATAATTTAGAAAATTAAAACCCTTATATAGTTTTTAAATCATTTCTTGATTTCAATTTTTGAGGATTCCAATGACTTCTTAATGGTTTTTTCCTGATTTACACTCTATTAATTTGATTAATTCTCATATATTTTGAAATTCAAGTGGTTAAGTTCTATACACATTGAAAATATTTCCAAATTGGAGAGGATTGTTAACATTTTGTAGTTCTTCCCTAAAATGTATATTTTTAAAGATTGTATTGAGAAATGTTGTGTGGTACATAATTTTTTTCTATTTTTAAATGTGTATGAGTTAATTGAATATTTTATGTTTGATTGAGGGGAATCATTGAATGATCCATTTTATATTTAACTCTAATTTTGGCCTACCATTACGTATGACCTCTACAAAATCCGTAATTGGAATGAAATATTGAATCCAATTTAACATCCATCTACCCCATTAAAAAGTTATCTAGTTGTGAAATTTATCATTATTATTCAAATCTTGTGTGGTTTTGGGATATGATGAGATGTATTTTTCATTATTATTTAATATATTCGAGTTGAAATGAAAATGATATGTTTCCATATTAATTTATTCATTGGTTGAATAAATATTGTGATGGAAATGTGGATGTATAGCCAGGATAACCTTAGATATAAGGGTTAGGTGTTCACCAATATATGAATATTAATGGATTAATATATTTTAATAAAAAATATGATTTCTAAGAGGAATTATATATTTAAATTAATGATGATATAATTATACAAATTTTTGAGAAGATGTAAAAAAATTAGCATTGATATAGATGATACATTTTTTTACATCCCAATAATAGCGAGATCTGTATTGTTGTGATATATTTTCCAAATAATTGAGGATCACACCATTCTTGAGTGAATTTATTTTCATGACATTACAACATTATATCTCAAATCAATTCATTTGGGCTCAAATGTTTTTTATAAAAAAACATACAACTGACATCTTATAAACAGCTGAAGCAATATTTGATATGATTGACACATTTATTACTCTATTAAGTGGAGATAATAGTAGGATACCAATGCTATGTATATCACACATGTTATTATCAATTAAAAAAACATAAAAGTTATAAAATACTTGAGTGAGTAGAGAAATATATTTTTGGGGAGGTAGGTAGCAAATGGACATGAGGATTAACAAGAGATTGAATTTATATTTATTATTTTAAGGGGGAATTTAATATTTATCAGCGTATGAGGAATTATAATTCCTTTATTTGATAATTGATTTGTGTTGTACTTTATGATTCTTGTAGTTTGTTTTGACTTTTTTGTTAGATGATTGGAAAAAAGATCAATGTTTAATTATGGGGGAATTCATATAGCTAATATTTTTATTTATTTTACATTGAATTTAAATATAATGAATCCCACAAAAATTTTATGTTATGGTATATTTTCACATTTTATGGTTTTCTAAGTATTTAGAGATTTGTTGCTGAATTTTCCAAATTTTATGTTTTAGTAGTTTCAATTGAATTTTACATTGTGGAAACAACAATTTATTCGAAGATAAAAACTATACAATTATTAATTTATAGGCTTGTATATTCATTAGGATACATTTAACAAAATTTTAACACAATTCACGTACAAAATTTGGATACCCAAAAGAATTTAATTATTTAGGCAAGAAAATATGTTCACTGATCTGGAGATTTTTGAAGATGGGTTAATATTCTAAAAAGTACATGGCCAATTGTTCTAAAATTACACATCAATAAATAGATGAAATAGTGGAACAAATATAATTACATTGGACTCATCTGATTCCTTCTTTTAAAATATCATAATGGAATGGTATCACATTATATTTGAATATGAATAGTCATCTATGCTAGATTAATTATCCTAATTAAATCATTCACAACTACTACATTTCATATCCAATAAATTTTTATTTTATAGGGTGAATGTGACATAAATATAGATAAAACAATAAAAAATAATCCATTTCTGAATTTTTACAATAAAATATTCTACTACATGAAATATTCTGGAGGAATACTTATGAGGGAAAACAAGGTACTTGTTTCGTTAATTTTTTTTCAATAGAATTTTTGGGGATCATCCACTACATAAAATATTTGCCCATATCTATTATACAATTTATTCTCATTTATTCATTTTTTTCATTCCATAATTTCTTAGATTTTTTAATTATAGTTTTTTTGGTTTCTCTATAAATCTATCTCTCTTTATATCTTATTTTATAACTCTATTTTCTTCTTTATAGTGAACTCTTATGCTCATGATCATGAGTAACATAACCAAAAATATTTTCGAATGAGTAATCTAGTGAGGTATGAATGTATTTTATCATTCATGAAAAATGTTTATTATGTTTTATAGTTATACCGAGGGGGGTGATAGTGGGAAATGAAACCTTGTGTCTCTACATACCATTTGGGGATTATTTTTTTTATTTTATAATATTTTCCCTGAATCTAGGAGATGGATATGATGAATCATAAATTATGTTCATTATATATTCATAACTATAGCATGAAGTGGATGTTCATGCACATGATACTATGCTCATTTGGTAAATTTGAAACTATAAAAAATAAAATTAAGGATGAAATAATGTAATTCTCCTGGGAATATTTCATCTCTCTCTTACTTTATTATTTTTTAATTAATTAATCTAGAATTTCAAATTAATATTTATTTTTGGTAATTATTTATTAAATCACAACAAATAATTTATTTCAGACTTATTTCATAAATAAAATAATATATGAAATTTAAATTTGAATTAGAAGTAGTGTGTCCTTGACTTGAAAATCTCCTTAAGAGAATTATCTAGGACAACACCTTAGATGTACATAATTAAAATCCTAAACACATTAAGAGTGCATATTGCAATTATTCATAACCTATTAATGACTATGACATCTCAATCGCTTACCACCATGAGAAATTAACCCAATTTAAATATTTTCTATATATAAAGGATCATGAAATCTTATCACTGATGAGAATTATATGATTCCAATATTCTTATAATTTCAGTGGATATATATCGTAATCATGAAAGAACTAAAATCATCATTCATTTCTCAAATAATTTCAAAACCACCCCTAATTTAGATGCTAAAGGATGTTCAAAACATGAATTATAAATTAAAAAGTTGGGGGATGATTTAGGGGAATGAAAATAATCGATGTTCATAATTTATGATAATGATTTACAATATTTGGATAACAATGATGTATGAAAAAAAATACTAAGAATAAAATGTAGTTATTAAATGATTCACATATATAAAAATTCTACATCCAGCTAAGGATCATGATGATTTATTTAGATCTCTAAGTGAACAATTTTTTTGTAAAATATGATGAAATATATAAAGGAATATACATAAATGTTTTTGGTTTATCAACACGTGAAGGATGATAAATCGAATTTGAAGGGGATGATGAAACAAAAAAACCATATTTATATGGAAATGGGAAAATATCACTATTGAATGTTTCATAGGTTTTCCACATACATTAAGAGGAAACAATCCAATATGGGTTATGGTGGATTATCTCAAATAAACCAATGACATCATTTAAACTGAAGAGGTTGTTTAACATGATCAATATGAATATATTTACACTATAGAGATTGGGAGGCTACATGGAACAACACTATTGATTATATATGTCTCACATATGATATTTACCTCCAGGATCTGGAAGAGTATCCAACATGATAAAAATATTGTGTTGAAATTTACTATAAATGATCACCCAAAAAATGATGTCCATTATTATTAGACAATTCAGACATTGTAAAAAATGTTGGCATCATTCTCGATCGACATTTTAAAAGTATTATATCAACATCTTCTTTTGGTCGATTTATTCATCAATAATAGAATTAACTCAAGATTCAAAATGGATGCATAGTAATACCTTTTTCATAAAATGTTTTGAACACATTTATGATAGGATGATGTTGGTGAACATAAGCTATTGGGACCTAAAGTGGTTATTGACTGTATAAAAAAAGGATAAAACTACTCATCAAAAAAATAATACTGTTCATATTAAATATAAGGGAAATACAGATAATCATCTATAAGATATGGTTTTTTGGAACTGGATAATGTTATTCTATATATATCTCCCCAAAGTGAGTTATGATACTTGGGATTAATGTTATGATAATCCCTAGCTATATCGAACCCTTTGCGATTCTGGATCGCTTAATAGCTTCGAATTATCGATGTTCACTCCCCCAACGATTTCTATAGTACATGATGTATTCCATGTATCCATATTGAATAAGTACATACAATACCACTTACATATATTGAAATCAGATGTGGAATCCCTAGAAAATGATCTCTCTTATGGAGAGTATCCATTAAATAGTTTAGACCATAGAGATGAACTTCCACACAACATGACAACTCACCTGGTAAATGTAATATGATTGAATAATAAATAGAAAGAAAGAAACTAATGATAAGAGTAATCAATGATGTAGAATTACTCTCACATTTTATAACCTTATTTTATATTATGAAAATTGTAGGGCGATATTCCTTATGGTTGTATAGTATCTCATGCTTGGTTTTTATAAAAAGAATACCATGTTTGATAGCGTATGCGACACCCAAAATCAAACCCAAATAAGTCTTGATTTTTATAAACAAGCCTCTAAAATTAGTGGCACAAATATGAGTATTTTCATTGATTTTTTTAAAATAATTTTAGATAATGAAAATATATTGGTCGATAAGTACTCAGTTTTTATTAAATTTTTAACATGTTTCCAAAAATTATTTTTCATCAAGAATTTTTTTCATTCGAAAATAATATAAATAATTTAAACAAATTTTATAAAAATTACAATAAAATAATGAAATTAAATTTTGAGAAAATAATATCTCAATTATCTGAGGGTAGATTTTTTTAATTATTATCAATTATTTATTTATCAATGAATACTAAAAAATATCAATTTTTCTAAATGTGTGAATTCATATCAAAGATTAATTAACTAAAAATTCACATTATTTCTTGAATTTAATTTCAATATAAAAATAAAATTTATTAGGATATTTATAATTCAAATAATTACATCTGAATTGTATTTATAATAAATTTATTTTAAAAATTTATATTAATATTTAATAACTCATTTATAGTAAAATTATTTTAATGTGGATAAGGTTTCTCAATTTTAATTAATTAAAAAAAATTATTAATATTTTATTGAATTATAGAGATAATATATATGATTATAACTACATATAATCATCATTTCATTTCATAGAGTTAATATATGATCATACAAATCGTGAGAAATACGTTTATTGAAAAACACAACATTTGATACATTTTTTCAGGTTATTTTATTAAATTAAATTAATACAATTCAATGAATTGAATTTAATAATATTAATTAAATATTGTGAATCATCATATATAAACGTCTTTTATAATTCCATATGAATTTTTATCATTATTAATTATAAATATAGTAAACACTAATTACCATAGTTTAGGGTAAAAATGGATTATTAGGTGGCGTAAAAAGATAAGGATAGTCTTACAAATTAAACTTGTATAAATAAAATTGCATAATAATTTTAACCTTATCTAATTCAAAAGACTAATAGATGAAATTTGGGATTATTTTCTCTTGATAATGACATTACAATTTTAATTAATTTATGAATTTTAATAGTGGGCCATATTTCCCACTTATAAAAGGGCACATCATGTAACATCCGTAAACACAAATAAATATTTATATTACATGGTTTGATTAAAAAACTATGATAGAGAAGCATTTTCTTTAAACCAAAATAGGTTTTCTGAAGAAGAGATACAGTTCTTAATCATGAATTTTTGTTTTCATTCATCTTCCACCTCCATTAAAAAATATTTATCCACAATTATATAATAAACGTATTATATCCCATATAATAATATGTTTATATGTTATTTTAATAAACTAAATGTATCTAATCTTCTATAAATGGTAATAAAAACCATCATTCATGTGTTTGGAAATCTACATCTTCCCGAACCTATGTAATTCATTTTCCATAATCATCTCTAAAGTCTATTTTTTATATGCAATAAATAAATATATATATAAATATATATATATATTTTTTTTGTGATGTATTTATCATTATTTAAAATAAATATGATAAAAATTTTCTTAATTTTCCATTCAATAAAAAATTATAACGACATTAATTCTCATTTGTGAACTACCACCTCTACATAGTGATGTTAAGCGTTTTTTATTAACACATTACATGGATGGTATATATAATTTTATTTAATGAAATATTATTATATTTATGATCTATTTGTCATTATATAATTACTAAATCAAACTTAAATATTTTCCACCATGATCGTTGAAAAATGGAAACATTACTCATGCATATGTACAACCTACTGTCTCCATGATTATAACGTTGTTCATTTCTCATAATCATATATAATGATTGGTTATAGTAATATAATTTATTCACAAAAACTGTAATTATTTCACTATTATTATAGTTGTAATGATTAAATAATAATCTTTTTTACATTAGCATTTTTTCGAACCAATTTCTGACAAATGAGAGGAAAATCCTCAAAACATTGGCAAAAACCTAAATGATTACTCAATTTAATATTAAATGATCTTAACTAAAATAAATAATAATGAACCTTAAATGGTTATTTGTTTGAAAATAATTATCATATGTTTTTTTGGAAGATATAAATTCAAGTGACAGATGTATCTTGATGTAAGGGGTCTCTCTAAAACACAGGTTCCATTAGGATTTGACAATTCAATCTGTATTACACATTTTCTCTCAATTAAAAGATATTGAATAACTATAAATCATATATATATCTCTCTAAAAGTTATACATAGTGAAAAATATATTTATTTTTATCTGGTTTTCCTTGACCCTTCTTTTCACCACATTGATGTCGAGTCTTGTTTTTTAATCATTCTAAGAGATTTTTTGAATTGTTTGGTGGATTTTGTGGGTGTGCAAGGTTGGTATATGATTTTCCCAAACCATGTTCCCTAATTGTATACCATGAGCCACTGTAATGTGGTTAATTCACAATATCATAACATGTGTGCCCACCCTACTGAAACAATGCACCTCAAACATTATGGGGGCACAATGAGCTCGATGTTTACCGTAACTGTATACACCTAATACAAAATATTCTCGTGATGTCTAAATAATCTAAAAAATGATTTTTTTTTATCCCATGTTTTATGTGATTAATCACACCAATCATCCCTAATATAATTTTCCATTTCATGGAGGCTCCCTAGAAGTGATTATGGATCCTCCAACCACCTCATTTGATGGATCAAAATGATGGTGGATGATTTGATCTGTCTCCATTATGTGGATCCCCTATCATGTGTTTTATTAATATATTCTATCATCATGTATTTATGGATTTATGATGTATTTTTATTGAATTAATCCCTCTCATGATAAATGATTATTCTATATCTGAGTCATAGATCCACATTTCCTTCAATGATCATTCACATTCCCGTTACAGGTGTTGATTATTTAATTACATGATTTTTAGGTTGGTATTTCCATTTTAGATTTTATATAGAATTTAAAACATTAATTTCCTGACTTTTGAAATAAATATCAATTTATTTATATAACCCATGATTTGATTTGATTTTAAATTGGAATTTGATGTGGCATGGATTTATTAAAAAACCCACATTTCTAAATGATTTTGGAATTGTAGGATGAATTTTGAATGTGAGGGATTTTTTTAAATTAATTGATCTTTTTTCAGAAAAAAATTTCAATTAAGATGATGAAAACCCTTATTATGATTAGTTTTTAAAAGGCATGAAATGAGGAAAAATCCTTTTTCTGGGTATTAAATTGAATTGGAATACTGAATCAAACAATTGTAAAAATGAATTGTAATTAATAATGTTTTTTTCAAATTATATAATTTTGAAATTATTTTATTGATTAATAACATGTGACCCTATATTGTTAGTTGTTTATTTAGGATAAGAACCATATGACCTTTCCCCCTAGTAATAGATTTCTGATAAAAACTATAAAAATAACATATTTCATCATGATTATCCCTGATTTGTTGACGATGTTTCCATTTTTTCCTAATTTTGAGTGTTTTGTTCACACATGGATATTCATAATCACTATATTTAGTAGTGTGAGGATCCTACAACTAGAAACAAACATACTTCATGAAATTTGGCCATGGTTCATTTGTGTATTTTTTTATTATGTATGAAATTGATTATATAACAATTCTACTCAAGAAAAATTAATTATATAAAGGATTTTATACTAAATTGTAATTTAAATTTTGTTCTAAATTTTTTCCATTTATTTAAAAGAAAAAAATTTATGATTAATATATAAAAATATTATTTTAAGTAATTCCTTGTTTTATTTATATTGATAGAATGAATTGTTTGTTGTTATGGAAATTATTTTTGAACACCTGATGATAAAAAACTGGGATTTATTGCTCACACAAAATCATTTCTATTAGGGATTTATTTTCTTTATTATGATGGGACTAATAAAAGGTAATTCTCCACCTAGGGGTGGTGGAGGTACCCGATCCTTTTTAATGTGGAGTGATGAATATGAATGGTGATGCTATTGTATAATTGATACATATGGGTTTGAAAATCATTTGGGTCTATCATTGGTAGTTAGGGTAGATGATCCATAGAGATTTTTATCTACCTAATTGGTTAAAACATTACCTATTGGATTATTGGTACATTCTCCTAGAAAGTATAAATATAAGAAATTTGGACTTTTACTTTCCACTGTTATGTGGAAAATTGATTTTTGGTTATTTATTTTATGACACTAGGTTCGTTTCACTAATACAGTGGGATCATCAACTCCATTAGAGTAATGTAATAGTCAGATCAAGTATTTTGGAACCCAGGTATCAGGTAAGGTTTTTAAAAATGTGCTATGTGTTGTGTAGGTTATGCAACATTTCATGATTTTAGTATGTGTTTTGGGATATCCTAGTTGATTAGTGGTAGGATTGATGGGACATATAATGTAGTTATCAACGAGTTCTAGGATAACACTCATCTTAATGAGCCATAAGTCACCAAGGGTTTTTGGAAAAGTGTGTTGGTGAGTATTTTGATCTATTTATAGTATTTTACTTCATTATTTAGAGTGTTCTGAATATCCATGATTTTTAACACCCATTTCAATTATTGATCACAGTGTCCATATTAACATTTCTCATGTTTTATATTGATTTTTTTAGAAAAATTCCTATGGTAAGATGATTGAATGGAACAGAGGAGGGATATTTTGTTGTACCACTACACAAGAACCCTCTAGTTGACTAGAATCTAATAGAATTGTTATCTATGATTTCATGTCTCTACTGTACGAATCCCCATGAATTCCCTTTTAGGATCCATTATTGGGTCCATCTAAGGATGAATCCATATGTCCTGTGAATGAGTTTCTTTCCTAGAAGAAACTATATTTCTGTATCATTTCTGTTCTATAATCAGTTGCGGATTATTATAAAGAAATTGAGAATCATTTTGAGTTTAGGGATGTGTTTCATTCATTTAAATTTAAATGTGAAACCTTCATGCTTGAGTGTCCTAGGAAAAGTTACTGTGATTTGATGGTAATGGGAAATAAACATGATGGATTGGATTAGAAATTATTAATGGACATTTTTACTGATTAGTTATATCTATATTCCATTTTTTTAGAAAATATAATATATTTTATTATTGTCTAGAAATGATATTATACTGCGAATCAAAATTCGAATCACATTGTCGGTCTGTTACAATATTCTCCTAAGATTGCGACTTCAAAGAAGATGAAGGAACCTAAATATGATATGGAACTACAAGAAAATAATTGATCATTATTTTACATTATGAAGATGACATATTTTGATGATGTACTAGGTAGAGCGTTGATGGATGACCCTAACCAGTTTAGTAGTTCAGGGTTGAAAGGAGATCATTTTTCTTCATATTGTTGATAATTGAGTTCCCCGAATGGATTTGTGTTCGATCAAACTAGTACGTACACCAAATTTATTCAAATCACAATTGGGGTATAAAAAAAGCACCATGTTGATCCAAGTATTCTGTCCCCATAGACTATTCATGAAATGGACACACGTAGCTCATGATATGGACAAAAGAGCGAAAAAGGGTGAATGATGGTCCGGGTCCAGTCCGACCCTGACCGACCGTCCCGGCCCGCCGGGTGGCCCGCAGCTGGGTGGCCCCATGATGTGGTCTTCCATACCTACTACCCAAGTGGAGGCGCCGCCTAGGTATCCTAAACGGATTTCCTATTTAGGCTAGGTGAACGACTGCTAGGCGCCACGTGGCCCCACCAGTTAGCCCGTGGGGCCCCGGGTTACACTCGGCTCCCAGTCTGGTCGGACAACCATCCCACCCGCACTGTGTGGTCAAATGGAATACCACCACCACCAGCCAGTAGAGAGCCATCCACCCTCCATTTCTGCAACCCCTGCACGCCCGGCGACACGAATGCGCACCACCACCCCCATCGCACAGGTAGCTGCTGCCCTTGCTCCACCGCACCCGACGGGCCACGTCCCTTCTTCGGTGGTGCAGTCATGCCTCCACTATCGTCATGGAGGGATAGAGTGTCAGCCACCACTCTCATTCCCTTCCAACGATGTTCCTCAGGACTAAGGGCATGTCTCGATGTCCTGTTCTTTATTCCGTAGACTATCGCACTCATCTCAGGACGTTGCCATCGATTCAAGACCACCAAGGTTGGAAATTGTTCAACCCAAAAAGAAGTAGCAAAGAACACCAAAATCCACAAGGGTTTCCAAGAGGTTGGGCTGTGTTCGTTTTTCCTGCACTCTCCTCATTATAACTCTTGCAATCGACATTGGTGTACTTAATTCTAGATGAACAACATGAATGTGGTAAGGGGTATTAAAAAAAACAATCCCTAACTTCATAGCTCTTTGACGTCTGTGAAGAGAGGAAAGGACAGACGTCAGTTTGTCATCGTTGAAAACATTCCTCATTGAGGATCCTTCTATGGTGTTCTTCGTTGGAGAAAGTGTTCTTCATTGAAGAGATTGTTTCTCCACAATTATCAAAAGCTCACCATTCCAAAAAAATTCACCAATGAAGAGGTGAAATTCAAAATTAATATGTTTAAGATTATAAATTAAACTAATTTAGCTGGCACATCAATGTGTGGGTAACCCAAGAGTTACCTCCAATTAAATGGGTATTTCAAGGGTCAGGTGGTCTCCACCATTGAAGTCAAATTACTAGTTCTCAAGCTCGACTGGTCCCCTCCACCAAAAATCAAATGGGGAGGATTAAATTCCATAAATTATATAAATCTTATTTATTATATTTTCTCACACTAAAATCACAAAAACTAACATTCACCCTCAACCTACTGCATTTGAGTTGACGGTCTCCTTAAAAGAATATCGGTGTTGCGTGTTCAACGATGCCCTCAGATTTCAATTTCGATCACAGGTTAAAAAGATAAAAAAACCCACTCACACAATTACTAAACAAACTTAAAAAAGGGTCAAAAATTCATTCCAAGAACACCCTCAGAATCCTGAGCTATCAATTTCCACGAACTCATAATATTCAAATATAATTAAAATAAATTAAAAGAAAAAATCTGGGTCTTTACTTTTAAATTATATCTTATTACTAGAATTATTCATTGGGTTATTAGTAAGGTTTTCTAGTTCTAATTCCCCCAAAATAACTAAACCATTATTTAATACGAACGTGGGAGTATCTAGTATCTCTGAAATAAATAAATCATTTTTCAAATGAATATAAAATACATCAAAAAATCAAAAATTCCCTGACACCTTAATGGTTTATTATATTTAGAGATTGGATATATAATCATATTATTTATGAATAATCATAAAATTTTTACAGAAATTTTCTTCTCACATGGTACTATTATAGTCTTATCTTACATTATAAACATATTTATAACCATGAAAAGGTAATCATAAGAATTAGTGAATCCAAGTGCTCTATATGGGTAAATATAGGAGAAAATAATTGAATATCAAAAGTTATAATAAGATAAAAATTGGTGTATGAGAATATTGTCTTAACTCAAGACAATAAAACCCAGCAATTATAAATCATAATCCAATGGTCCTTGAATATATATATTTCATTAAAAAATTACAGGATCCACAAGAGTGAAAAATCATCAATAATCAATCATGATTCATTTATGGATATTGTAAGTGTTTGAATTAAGTTAGTGTCATAAACATAGGTAGAGAAAATCATCTCCTTAGTCATTGTTGACCACAAATAATTTCATTGTGGGCAGATTCTAATGGTGGAATGGGTATGCTCCCACTCTATAAAAATAATGGAAAGAGTCCAATTGTGCAACATGTTTGTTATTTAAAAATAGTTTATATAGTCCCATAAAGGATTGGGTTCACTCCCTATTATTCCTATATATATTATAATGAGATACCAATCATTAACCATGTATTAGAGAGATATATAATCCAAAGAAACCTGACACATTATATAAACCACATATATGTTTTACCAAGGATTATAAAGACATTCTTACATTGAAATTAAAAAAAATTAACCCATGTAAAGAATGTGTCTTTCATGGAAAATTTATATTATATTTTATAAAACAATTAAATAATTGATTTGTAAAGTTACATAAGAACATATTAGCTTTATAATATCGATGGATATTGGGATATATAATACTTTTAATACTATTTGTTATATCACCATGGAAAATAAAATAAATAAGACATTTAATTTCAAAATCATTTAATATTAAAAATCTTATTGAAGACAGTTTTTAACCATGGAAAATGAATCATAATAAGATGAATATTAATAGTGAATAAATAATGTGTTTACATAGATAACATTAAAAATGAATGATTATTTGGAAAAATGGAAAAAATTTAATTTCTTAAGAAGAATGTTAAAATAGTATTATATAACCAAAATTAATTAAGGTAACATTGATATGGGAACCTATAAAATCAATATGGTCACTGAGGATGATGATTCAAAACTAAAAGGAAGGGGTTCTGTGGATTTCACATACAAGCATCATAATGAGGAAATTATTTAACTATAGTATTAAAATTATGATATAACATGTAAAACCATAATAATTAATATAAGACAATAAAAGTATCGATTTTTTAGAGATATATATCATAAAAAATTCTTATAAATTTAAATTAATTCATGTTAATATTTATTTGAAAATGAGATTTGAATGATACTCATACGGCTTAGGTATCCATTGAATCAAAATATAATGAAAGATATATCCAATTATGACTATTTAAAAATATTTTATTTAGTTATAATTATATTAAAAATTAATAAAATGGTATTATATTCACTACCAAATAAAAATGTTGTGAATGCGAGTAAAATGTCGATCAAGAAAAATTGAGATGATGAAAACCTTAAGGATTTAATAACAATTGATCCAAAAAAAAATTTAAGAGTGAAAATTGAATTAAATCTTCAAATTTAATGAATAAAGGTGTAATAATTATATTATATTTCATAATGGTGTAATATACACACTATAAATAAAAATAAATTCATAATACAAAACATGTCTTATAGAAGGAATTTTGAGGTGAAACCATAACCTTTTTCTCCTAAATTCTATTAACAGACATTAACCTCTTAAATAATAACGATAACGAATTTAATCAATTATTCGAGAACCATTGTCAAATATATTACCTTTTGAAATCATTAATTTAAATCCATCACACAATAATTATTTGTTAGATAATGATTCTTTTTATCATAGAATGATATAATTTTAATTTGTTTGCACATTTATTACAATAGTAATGCCGAGCTCCGTAATTTGATACCAATTTAGTCATTTACAGAAAACAAAAAAAATCAATATTGAAATTATTTTTCTCAATGAGTTATACACACTCATATTGACTCAATAGAAACTGCCAATAGTAGGTGTAACAGCGTCATATTTTGGAATATATTTTTCAATAAATCAATAATATTTTAAATATGTTATTTCATATGAACATCAAAATAAAATGTGCCATTAAATATTAGATGAATATTATTAATAAAATTTATGAAAAATAAAACCAATAATAAATAAAGATATTATATAAATTTATAATCCAAATAATATAGGATTAATAACATTTTAAGCACAGAGAGCTCATTTCTCAATAAAATAATTTTTATTTTTATATATAATCCATATTTAAAAATAAATGTTTAAATAGTACTATATTAATTTGTAAAATGAACTATTTTTTTAATCTAATAAATAAAAAATTATAGTTGCCATTTTTTTGAAGTCTTCTATTATATTATTTTTTAGGTGAATAACAAAAAATATAGTTTTTACTACAACTGAAACGTGTATGACTTCAAAAAAACACAGAATAAATTAAAAAAATATAGAAATTTTTAATTTTAAATAATTTATTTATGGTTTATGATGACTCATATAAAAACTAAGAAATAAATATATAATACCTATGATTAAATTTTGAAGGGCTTAATTAATTTTTTAAAAAATCATTGTTTACCTTTAATTCAATTAAATTTAATTCATTAAATATATATTTTTGGATTTATTTTTAATCCAAAAATAAATTATTATTATAAAAATAATAATTCATTTCATGAAACTTATAAAGTTGATAAAAAATTTTAAATACTTCAATTTCAATCTTAATAACACACTTTACATAAAAAACATTTTTAATCTTTATAAGAATTAATTCAGAAAATATTTTTTTTCATCAGAAATAAAAAAGTTATTTGATAAAATTAAATTAATAGAGGGAATTATAATTTTAATATTTTTTAATATTTCTATTCATAAATTTTAAATTAAAATTAATTATTGAGGCTAAAATTGTGTTACTATAGTAATTTTTAATTAAAGAAAACATTAAAATAATGAGTAAAGAATTAAATCTAAAAAGTTCACTAAAAAATTAATCGTTGAGATTATAATATACCATAATTTTTTAAAACATATACTATTTTCATATTTTTTTACATTTACATTGGAATTGTGTTATTCCATTATTGATAAATAAAGACAATTTACAAAAATATCATTTTTCTCCACATTTAAAAGAAGATCACATCTACCACATCATTTTATACTTGACCATTTAAAATAAACTCTAAAAATATAAAATTATTCACCAAATATAATCTTACCAAAATTTTATATGTAAATTATTTCAATTATTTATCCAAAAGTATCAATTAAAAATGAGATTTCCATGAGAAATATCTTGTTCCAAATGTAAATTCTGACATTCTTTAATAATGATTCCTTTCTATATTTTCAATTCAAATATCTATTACCCACACTTATATGAAAAATTATATATTTATATAATAATTAAATTTGTTATATTCTGGTAAGAAATCTTATCCTTACTTCCCTTTTTCCCTTAATAAAATATAAAAGGTCATTTATACATATGTACGGACTACCACATCCATGAAATATCATGTTTTTTCATCACCTCCATTCATGGTTAGTAAAAATAAGGAATTTAAAGGATAAAAATTATTTTTATGAAATTAATTTTATTTTATTATGAAATCTAGAAAATTAATTGTTAATATGAGAAAAAATTGTTCATTGTAAATTCAGTAGACCAAAAGTTACATACTAAAATTGAAATAATTTATTAATACATTGTAATAGTTTTGTATACAGTTACTATTCTTTGATGTAACTCATATTCAGATATATCAATTAAATAAAAACAAAAACATATATCATTATGACTCTTTAATAATGTTATTTTAGCTACATCTTTTCATAATCATCCGTTAATTATGATATGTTAATTTTTCGGTCGGTCTAACTAACTACTTTAGAAATTATATAAAAAAATATCATAGATGTATATGATTACATAAATAATAAAAATATTAATATAAATAGTAAATAATGACTTTTATTTTCTTCTTTAATTTTTACATAAAAACTAATCTTGTTAAATAAGATATCGATGACCATTTTTTAAAAATCATTAAAAATTTCCATAAACTAATTCATATTTAAGGATAATGAAGAAAATCAAATAGAATGAAATAATTAAATTAGATAAAATTAAAATGAAAAAATTATAGGAAATATTATGATCTGAAATGAGTAAATTTAGGATAATAATGAATATTTACAGTACTATTATTAAACAAGTTCAAAATGATCATTGAAGTCAAAAATTTGAGTAAGGGGTTATTTTTCAAACATTTAATTTATTTAAGTTTTTTTATATTGTGGGCCAAAATATATTTTATATAGCTTCATTATTGCCTAATTTTTTTTCTTTGATCATATTTATTTAATTCAGGGGTTTTAAGTGCAATATCATGTTTTTTCATTAAATGTAATTTGAGTCATCTTATATTAATTTTGTTAGGTTTTTTGTATCTCATTTTTATTCCATGAAATATGAAGTATATTAAATAATTTTTTTCCTTTTTAGGATATACATATCGTTCATGGATTTATTTTTTTATAATATTTCATAAAGTCTAAGTGATTTTACAATGCATCTTGACATCCATTTTCAAGGGTTTTTTGATTCCAATCTTATTTATTTTATATTTTTTCGATTTCTGAAATCTATTTGAGTTATAATTCCTCTTCTTAAACTATTTTATTCTATGATTTCATTATTCCACTATAAAAGTTTATAATGAAAATTGTATTTCACTTAGGATAAAATGAAAAAATAGATTCAAATATTAAACATCAATGAATTTCTACCCCATAAATCAAGACATTGATACGTGTAATTATAATACTCATTGATATGTATATATAACATCCTAGATCTAGGATCCACTTAAAAGTTTCCCAGTAATCAGTTCGGTATATGACCCAAAGTGTATTTCCCCAAATACTAGAGGCTACCGACTAGCAACGAGGGAATATGGTGGGAGAGTTTCGAAATAATTCCCTCATTAGAAGAGTGTATAAAAATAGAATTATAATATACAATAGTGTAAGTATTAAACAACATAAAATAAAAATAAACAACGGAGATATGATAAGATGAATAACCAAGCATCATTCCATTAAAAAAAACGATGTATCATGTCACATGTTCTAGGAAAATATCCAAATATGTAAACTATAGTAATACATAATATGTGTCTCAAAATAATAAATGAATCAAAAAGGGGAAAGGAAGAATCAAAAGACTCATCTCTATTCCATGATCTCTGACTCCTAAAAATCATATCATGTACCTGTAGTAGGGAATTTTCCATCATCAACACCTACAAACATATAATCTGTTTGGGACCAAAATCATGACCAATACAAGGTGTGAGAAGAAATCCTAGTAGGTAACCACCCATGGTTTTTGAGAATCTATTAGTGAATAAATATCACACAAGAAGTGTAGAATAGTAAAATTAGTAAACAATACATACTCAAATGTATTCCCAATAGATGTCTCAGATGACAATTTAATAAAGTATTGGTGAAGTCTAAATCAAATCTTGTGCTTTGGCATTGTGGACGTTCCATTATACATTCTATTTAAATATTCTATTACATTGGATTATATTAATCCTCATGATCTATCATAGGACTACTGACCCCCTATAAAAATAATTGTCACCTCATATTGTAATAATCAATTATTATTTTTTCCATTAGAGTCTGGCCTGGGTATTCTTCAATGGACCCTAGGGCCACAAAATATTTTAAAATAAGACTCAATGAGAGTGACCACCCCATCAATGGATTGATCACAATGTTTACAAAATTAAACTCTTAATATGATCCATTATCTTTTACTGGAGACAATAGTTCACCCATGGTACATAAGAAGCAATTAGTCACATAATCTTGAACATGTCCTTTTACCGAGACTATGGATCACCCACTAATAATTACCTCTTTTATCATTAATTTCAATTAAAAATTTCATCTTATAAGAAACACGTGTAGATTATTCTATCACATGGATTCAACATAATGTACGTACATGGGGACAATTTAGAAAATAACCAACATAAGTAAATTAAACTTTTACATGGGAAACAAGGAAAACTCAGCTGAAATTAACTTATAAAAATCCTATTATTAAATTTTAAAAAAATACAAGGAATAACACAACAAGTCTCTTACAAGGTAAATTCATATAATAAGAAAAAAAATTATCATTCAAATAGTTGGAATTTATGCCAAGCCTCATATGTATTATCTTCCACATGACTATCCAAGGAAAACACCCCATTGGGGTGGCCCTAACTCAAGGTTCACAACCCCTATCATACTTTAAAATGATCTATAAAATTTCATAATCATCCATAGGAAAAAAAGGTTCATTATTTAGTAATGTGACACCCTAAAAGTGTCGCCATAATGCACAGACATATATAAACATCATGAATATTCATGAAAGGCGCAAAACCACATACATTGTCATATTACGACTCTACTTGTCAAGGGTTGGGTTACGATTCACTTAAGAATGGAGTATATCTAAAAAATTTATAATAATATAACCATAAATTAGTTCTTTTATAGAATAAATCATAAATAAAGCCTCATGGGGAATCGAAATCTCACTAGCCATTTCCAAATACAACTGACTGAAATGAATCAAGGTTCAGATGATCAATTGTGAAGGAAAACACCTCTCGACACTTCTATTCATAACCCTAAATTACCCTTCAAATCTTCTGTTGAAAAATTATTCTGCATCCATATTTAATCATTTTAAAAAAATTACACAGAATGTACTTTTGATTACATGCCATGTCCATATTTTTTTCATGCCCATCATTTAGGTGGTCATGTACTAGGATTACATGGAATTTAGACTTCCATACATGGAATGTAATTATATGTACATGGTTTGTATTCCTATGTCAGATATTGTAATAGGTCTGGGGACATACCCTTGAACTCATTCACGCAATTTTCTAAAATATACCATAAAAAGGAAAAATACATACCTCAAAGGATGAACTGGGTTCTTAAAAAACTCCCCCTTAAATAAATTCTTCCCAAAATTCCATCTTCCATGGGAGGTGAAGAAATATCTGAGAAGAACTCTAGACACTGTGATTGTACATCATCCTCCCTCTCCCATCTCCCATATTGCACCTAGACGTGCCTCTATAGAACTTATACAAAAGGAATATACCATCCACGGAGAACCATTGAGCTTTGATCCACAATATGAATTTGATTCTACTCAAAGGATGAAACTTCATGATACTTCACTTCCTTGGGCTGAAATGTGTATGATGGGTCTGAAGAGTAACACTGCAATTGAGATACAGATATGACATTGTACGTATACCCATACCACTGAGGTAACTAAAATCGATGGGTAACCATCCCAACCCTCTCTAGAATATCAAATGGACTGACATATCTTGGTGAAAGAATACCGTATCTCCTAATTTTCTTATGTAAAAACCTCGGTGAAACAAACGATAAAACTCGATCCCCAAACTCAAACAATAGATGACATCTTGGGTGATTGACAGTAGTTTTTTTATGAGACTTCGTAGTAGCTATCCACTTCTGAATGAACTGGACCTGCTCAAAAATATCATGCATGAGACGTTGTCCTACTATAGCTTTCTCACCTACCTCCAGCCATCTCATGGGTGATTGGCAGGGCCTACCATACAAATCCTCATATGGATCTATCTCAATAGCCACCTAAAAACTATTATTTTAGTAAAATAAACATGAGGAATATTCTTCTCCCAAGAGGCCACAATGTATAGGATGCATTCTCGTAGCGTGTCCTCCAGCACATGAATCGTGTGCTTGGATGGGCCATCACACTGGGGGAGGAAATCTGTTCTTAGAAGCACCTATATACTTTATCCATCTGTACAACTTGAATTAAATTATATGAAATAATTGTGTCTATATCTAAAATTCTAGATTACAGGACCCTATGTTGTCGTTAAACCCTACAGATGTAGAACCATCCAATAATATCAACACTAAACATCTCCTTTATTGGTAGGAATAGTGGAACCTTCATGAGCTTGTTCAGAACAAATCACATGCCATCATGACCAAGACACCTCCACCATTGGAAAACTACACCAAGCACTCTCTTGATCATTCTAATGATTCTTTTGGTGTGATTTTCCATTAACTAAGAAAACCCAAACATAACTGATGTCATAACAGAGGCCTTATAGCAAAGAATAGTCAAACCCCATTCTAACAGATCAAAATATATCAAACACTCGTTCCATAAATGAAAATACAGACATTTACACCACACCCACCTTAACCTAGAGAATTATTCAATCTAAAACACTAGAACCAAACATGAAGAACAAGAAGGATAATTAGTGAAACCATCACTGTAAGAATTATCTAAGAAACACCTATCCTAGAAGGCTGATGTATTGAAATAGAACACAACACCATCTCCCAAAGCACCATATTCCCTCAACAATCCCATTCATAGACGCACAAACCTATATCTCGATGGCACACCTTAATCCATACATCCCTTGATATAATAAAAGTTCATGCCACGAAATGAGTAAAGGTATAATTCCATATACATCCCAATAAAACCATAACAACTTTTTGAAGCATCACATTTGAGACCAAATAGAAGGCCCAAATATCCTCATATTAAACAACTCAATGTCATAGGAATTCACAATGGTGGTTCCTACTCCTCATTACATGTGAGATTTTGGTACTATACTAACATTCCACATAAGAACGCTAACTGAACCTAGAGTGGCATCCGCATGGCAGTCACATCGATGAATATTGAAGGTATCCATGATTCTTTCAATGTCATTTCTACACGGGAACGCAAGTATCACTCATGATTAACCAATACATATTTAGAACTATAAATTAACTGCAAAATTAGAATTATATCACAAACTAGAGAAACAACATTCAACTATAGCATGACATATAATTGATGCTCTCTTAGTTCATATAGTATGATGATAAGATAGGGAACTTTCTTACCTATAGAGAAAGAGAACACAAAGATGATTCCAAGGATCACCATAAATAGATAGTCGAACAACTTATAGTTGACCTCCTAAAAAAATCATAGCATCACTTGTCAACACAATATCATTTAATTGATTGTAATTCCACTATCCAAATTCATTTATGTGATAGCTCACACTTACCCATTGAGGCATGTTCATGGTCATCAGTGCCTCATAAGGGATGCACACTTTGCCAATTATAGAAATATCTTAATGAAATGAAAGAAAAAATAAATAAATGAGACTCGCTAGTCTCAATGAAATTAATGTATAAATGACCATCTTTAAATAGTTTGTGATTTTGCCCCTTCTTTCTAGTAAAACACATTTAAATAAAACTGATGTGATGCCCCCCAACAAAGAGTTTCTTAACCATCAATGAGAAAGAAAAACTACTCTCAAAAATGTTAGTTCAGAACCAACAAAAAAGTATAGGTGACTTTATATTAACCATGTTAACCACTTCATATCACTTTGAATGAAATCCAAAAATAAATATACTGATGTGTGAAAACACCCATGTCTGAGAAAGTCCTCCCGAGCAGTGAGAAAAACATAGTTCCAAAATGTTAAGGTCTCCCTATTCTAGAGATAACTGAGAACATACATAGAAACACAAATCTCAATGATTTAACTATACTGAAAAGATATTTTTTAACGTGTAACACTCATTGGGTACCACCTATGTCAACATCTACTATGTAATGTTTTCAAGAACAAGTGGAACATTCTGGGTACTATTCATTGGATTTCCACCCAACTCATGAATGTACCAATTGAATCCTATAAATATTGGGTCAAAGTAACATCATCAAAAAAATACCTTTCTTGGATGACGACGTACCAAAGTCTCCCATAACTTATCCAAAGAAATATTCACGCGACCTCCAATGCTGCTGATCATGCTCGTGGAATGTCTAACCTGCTGAACCAAGTAGTCCCCAATGATCATTACCATAGAAAGGTTCAAGATACACTAATCACCCATCTAAATAAGGTTGAACTATTTAATGACTCAAATATCCATCAATGGACAATGAAAATTTGGTAGTACCAAAATTTTAATGTTCTACCATGTGTTATCCCCTTACAAACAATAAGTTTCATAACAGTCAGAGGCATCCTATTCTGGATATTCCAGGTAATGTGGGAAAATTCACCTTTCTTGGGAACCTTCTGGTAACATATGGGAAGGAATCCTACATGAAATACTTATCTCAAAAGGTAGGCTGGAATCCTACACAATATTCTCAAATGATAAACAATAAGGAACATCCAATAATAGCGATAATCAAAAATGGTACACAAAAAATAAACCCTTCAAGGGACTCCCTAAAATGGAATGTAAAAAAAGGAATCCCTCAGGGGATATTTGGAAACAACATATAATATAAAGATGTCCTAAATGTGATTCTCCAAGTCGAAACATATGTAGTGGAATCCAACACAGAGTCCTCGATATCAACTTGTACAATGACCTAGTAGGCCAGAAGAACACTACTCAAAAGGGAGAAATTCCCAATTAATATATCATAAGAGATAGCTCGTGGCTCGTATCAGATCACAGGTCTCAACTAGGTTTGATTGAACACCCAATAATCCATTCACACTTTTTTCGCACCTTCATGGGAGAAAAAACGGTTACTAGAGGAAGAACTTGTACAACTATATAGAATTCAAAAAACACCCATTAAGATTTCTCAAAATTATCCCTGGGTTTCACTATTGGGATCTACATTGAAAAATACTCAAAAATTACTACTCTCAGATAAAAAAAATACAAAGGGATATAGTCGTAGAAGAAGGCCCACAAAGGATTAAAAAAGATGAGTATAGGGCGTGGAGAAACCACACACAGCGTGTACCCTCAAGTTCTTACACAACCATATGCATCCACCAGCCTGTGTGTGTAAACATCCTATGTTCATGGTGTTTCAGTATGAATAATTGTGTGTCCCTTTAAACTACCACATGGGGGGTGTAAATCCACCTCCCATGGTCGTGTAATCTTCCTTGTGACAACCCTGCTTTTTATTAAAACTTAAGCATGCTTTATTACATAAAACATTACTTGATACAACAAAGAAGATCGAGAGGTTTAGTGTCTTTGGGGATTAGGATCATTACATAAAAACATTAAACTTGAATTACAACATCTTTATTGAAAACTTCCTTTACATGACCACTACATTCCTTCGTACTTAGCATTTCATGGGATAACCTGAGGACGTGCATAAGAAAAGGGTGAGCTATAAAGCCCAATAAGGGAGTACACAATGAATGACATGAGGAGTACAATACATGTTAGGCAATAGGAATATCAATAGAGAATAAGAGAAACATGAACATAAAGGCATGATAAAGCATTATAATCATAACATGGAAATGTGGCAACAACACTTAACATTGAATTAGCATGAGCCAAGGCTCATTGCACATGGAGCATGAGTAAACCCTCATTGCACTTGAAGCACAAGTAAAACCTCGTTGCACTTGAAGTAGCATGAGTAAAAACTCATTGTACATGACGTATCATGATACTATACTTTACCCAATGCATTGGAGCGCTATAAAGGGCGCACCCTTCTTAAACATTTCATTTCATGCATAAGTGTACCACATGGATCATAAAACATGGATTCATAAAACACAATCATTTCCTCCACGATAAAGGAATTTGGAATTCATACATGAAACTTTATAATAAATATGTAAATGTTCATAAAGGTGAATACCCTTGATGGAGAAATGGGCATGGTATTCACTACACAAAGACATTGTCTTAGAAAATCGGTGCGATTTCGGCAGCGTAACGGCGTGACATAAGAATTCATAAAAAAGGTTGATGAGAGAGAAAGGGGTTCTTCATCATATTTACATGTAATTGACAGTAAGTAGATAATATATATACATGTCCCAACAATAGAAATGTAATTTAGATTCATGATACAAAAGTATTGCTTTAATGTAAAAGAAGAGAGAGAAGTTCCTCTCGGAATTTCGGTATAGTAACGGGTGTACACGGGAGGCATTTAATGAGAGAGAAAGGGTTCTCCCATCATTAAAAAAATAAGAGGGCAGTATGGGGGAGGTGAGAAACCATACCCCAACATTCATAATTGAAATAAAAAGGGCAATACAACTTAATGAAAATTGACAAAAAAAATGAGAAAAGAAGAAAACCCCTTACTTGGAAGTGTGCTTCCAAAGGCTAGAGAGAGGCTTGTGAGAGGCTTCTTGGGAGCTTGGGGCACCTTGGGAGGATTCTAGAGAGAGTAGGGCGGATTTTGGACGAACTCCAGGGGATTTCAGCGAGGAGTAAGTGGGAGCATGGGTGGGTTTATATAGGAAAGGTGAGGGAATTCTTTATTATTTAGGTTTGGGACCCCTTATATTAAAATAATCCAAACCACAAACCATTCCATGGTATTTGCCCATGGTTTCTGGAAAAGGAAAGAGGAAAACAATATTTTACAAGGCCAAGGTCCGAACTTATTAAAAAATTAGGATTGCTTATGTGGAGGTGAGTCACACTCCCATGGAAATTAATTTAAAAAGGCAAAGTGTTGAATAAGTCTTGAGGGCTCCATTAATGCTTTGAAAAGTAAGTCAAACAAACCCAAAACCTCATTATTTTAATGATAAAACACATATTGGCAGAACATAAGGATTATTTTATTTTATTACATCACCATTGAGTCATTATGATGTCATAAAACACATTATATATTTAAATGGTATTTAATTTTTACCCAAAAATTTGACTGTCTCAGAAAATTTTGAAAAATTCACCATTGGATAATTTCGACGTCCTGATTCCAAAAATAATATTTATTTTATCTAAATAATTTTCTAAATATGTGAATTTTCACTTTTAAAATAAAAACCGACATTTATAAAAAAAATTTACGGGTTTTGACAGAAACGACTTTCAAACCTTAATAAAAATTTTAATTGCATTCATAAAATTATAACAACATTTATATTTAATAAAAATTAATTTAATATTAATAATAATATTTTATTAAAATATTATTTAATTCAAAAATCCATTTATTTAATAAAATATAAATCTTAATTAAATAATAACTAAAAACACCATTTGTACTTTAAAAACTAATTACAATGTATCAAAAATGACTAGAAATTATATTCATTATTATATACAAAAATAATGTACATGAACATGGTGCTACTTATTTGTTACATAACCCCTTAAAATAGCCACATAAGACCTAAGGTTAAGGTGTGAGATGGTGAAAGACTCTTGGGGCGGCTCAGATAACATCGCTCGAGTGGTAATTTCAATCAACTTCCACTTTTCCCGTAGACGATCACGTTCGAGCTTGACTTGATGAAGCTCAGCTTAGGCTTGGTCAAGGGAAAATCCCAAAGAAGCCACCTCTTTTCCGAGCTCTGACAAATGGGCTTCGTAAGGCAAAATTCTACTGGATGAGGCCATCGCTTCCTTTGTCTGAGTAGAAATGGGTTCGTTAAAGCCATATTTTTATACGATTCAGATGATCACTGCTCAACGACTAAAAAGTAACGGTCACAAATCTTAACGTAAAACTAATGAAGTTGACATCTTATAAAATAAATTTCATAAAGAAACATTTAACTGGATCAAGAGGGATTTTCCTTTAATGAAACTTTGGGTCGTTACAACATTTCCCCCTTAAGGAATTTCGCCCTCGAAATTTTCCTTTTTCCACACTAAAACAAATGTGGGTAACTTAGCTTCATCATATCCTCCGACTCCCAAGTTGCCTCTTCAAACATGTGGTTTCTCCACAACACATTGACGAGGGGCATTGTCTTATTTCGTAGAACTTTTTCTCTACGATCTAAGATCTTCACTGGTTGCTCCTCATAAGAAAGATCGTCTTCTAATTGTAGCACCTCGGAAGAGAGTACATGTGAAGGGTCTGGTATGTACTTCCTTAAGAGGGATACATGGAAGACACCATGCACCTTGGCCATAGTAGGTGGAAGTGCTAGTCGATAGGCCACATCCCCAACACGATCAAGAATCTCAAAGGGGCCGATGTACCTTGGACTTAACTTCCCTTTCTTTCCAAACCTCGTGACCTTCTTCCATGGACATATGCGTAAAAACACCATGTCTCCATCTTTAAAGTCAAGGTCTCATCGACGATTATCAGCATAACTCTTCTATCGACTTTTGGCTGCCTTGATATGATGCTGAATAGTTTTCACCTTCTCCACCATTTCTTCGACCATTTCTGGTCCAAGCAGCTTACGTTCACCAACCTCATCCCAACATGCCGGTGTTCTACACCTTTTCCCATACAGGGCTTCATATGGGGCCATTTGGATGCTCGAGTGGAAACTATTATTATAAGAGAACTCAACTAGAGGAAGATGTTGATCCCATCCTCCTTTAATGTCCATTGAGCACAATCTCAACATATCCTCAAGTGTTTGGATAGTCCGCTCGGATTGGCCATCAGTTTGAGGATGATAGGCCGTACTGAAGTTCAGTTCAGTATTCAGAGCATGTTGAAGACTCTTCCAAAACTTAGAGGTAAATCTTGGATCTCGGTCAGACACAATAGATAGTGGTACTCCATGCAATCGTACCACTTCCCTAATTTATATCTGTGCCAGTTGATCCAAAGATAAATCCTCTCGAATAGCAATGAAGTGTGTAGTCTTTGTAAGACGGTCCATAATAACCCAGATTGCATTGTTGCTTTTGGATGTCCTTGGAAGTCCAGTGACGAAGTCCATGGTGATGTTCTCCCATTTCAATTCTGGTATGGGCAATGGTTGCATCATCCCTTTAGACTTCTGCTTCTCTGCCTTCACTTGCTGACACACCAGGCACTTTGATGTATATTCAACAATCTCCTTCTTCATATTATCCCACCAAAAGTTATCTCGGAGATCTCGATACATCTTTGTGCTCCCTGGGTGAATAGAGAAATTTGAACTATGTGCATCATCCAAAAGTTCCTTCTTCAGCTCCGAACTTGATGGAACACATAGTCTTTTCCCAAACCGCACAATTCCTTCTTCATTAACATTAAACATTGAGGATTTTCCCTTTTTGATTGCTTCCACTTTTTCTTGGATTCTCGCATCATCATTTTGAGCATCCTTTAACCTTTCCAAAAGAAATGGTTGAGAAATAATTTGTGAAAGGATTGATGATGTTCCCTTCTTTATGATTCCCACGTCCATATTCATCAAGTCTAAGAAGATTGGATCCTTCTCAATTCTCATCATTGATAGAATCGCTGGATCCTTTCTACTTAGGGAATCTGCCACCTTGTTCGCCTTCCCAGGGTGGTAATGTATTGAACAGTCATAATCCTTGATGAGCTCTATCCATCTCCTCTGGCGCATATTAAGCTCTTTCTATGTGAATATATATTTAAGACTCTTGTGGTCAGTATATATCTCACATTTCTCTCCATAGAGATAATGTCGTCAGATTTTCAAGGCAAGGATCACCGCCGCCAACTCCAGATCATGCGTTGGATAGTTTCGCTCATGGATTTTCAACTGCCTTGAGGCATAGGATATCACGTTATCATTCTACATCAGCACACATCTTAAGCCCTTCTTCGAAGCATCACTGAATACCACAAAAAGCTCCCCACTTGTGGGTAAAGTGAGAATGGGTGCAGTGATAAGACTCCTTTTCAACTCTTTGAAGCTTTATTCGCATTCATCATTCCAAGAAAACTTTACTCCCTTTCAAGTTAGCTTGGTAAGAGGGTTGGACAATCGTGGAAAATTTCTCACAAATCGTCGATAATATCCAGCTAACCCCAAGAAGCTATGGATATCTGTTACCGATGTTGGCCTCGGCCATCCCTCAATTGCATCTGTTTTGAAGGGGTCCCCAGATATCCCATTGCTTATGAAGATATGGCCCAAGAATGAGACTTCCTTCAAACAAAACTCACACTTGATGTACTTTTCATAGATATTCTCCTTGCGCAAAGTCTCTAGTATAGTTTTTAAATGCTCCTCATGGTCCTCCTTGGTTTTGGAGTATATTAGAATATCATCTATAAAGACTACCACATATTTGTCTAGGTAACCACTAAAGACTCTATTCATCAAGTCCATGAATATTGCTGGATCATTGGTGAGACCAAAAGGCATTACTATGAATTCATAGTGCCCGTACCTTGTACGAAAAGCAGTCTTGGGGATATCTTCCTTCTTCACCCTTACTAGATAATATCCCGACCGCAAGTCGACCTTGGAGAAGTATTGTGCTCCACGCAGCTGATCAAACAAGTCATCGATTCTTGGGAGAGGATACTTTTTCTTTATCGTGATTTTGTTAAGTTCACGATAATCGATGCAAAGCCGCATTGAACCATCCTTCTTCTTGACGAAGAGGACTGGTGCACCCCATGGTGATGCACATGGGCGTATAAACCCTTTATCCAGATTCTCCTGTAGTTGTTTCTTCAGCTCTTCAATCTCAACAACAGCCATTCTATATGGAGTCTTGGATATTGGTAGTGCCCCAGGTATAAGTTCAGTTGAGAACTCAACATCTCTTCTTAGAGGAAGACCAGGAAGTTCCTCGGGATATACTTCAGCGAATTCCCTCACAATAGGCATTTCTACAAGGGTGGTTTCTTCTTTGGACTCAATCATCTGTGCCAGATATGCGTGCTCATAATGCATTAATATCCATGCTTGAGATGATAGAGCTAAAGGAGATTCATCTTCCTCCTGACACTTGTAAAGAATCGGGGGTCGATTCTCCATATGGAGTGTGATATCCCTCTCCCGAAAATTTATGTTGGCTCTATATAAGGAAATCCAATCCATGACATGAATTGCATAAAATCCCACCAAAGGGAGTATGATGAGGTTCACCGGGAAATTCAATCCATAGATTATAACAGGGGAGGACTTATATTCATGGGATGCAATGATTTCCCCATTTGTCGTACTCACCGACATCTTTACTTCCATGATTTGTGGTGGTGCATGGATTGTTCTACTAATCATTTGAGATATAAAAGAATGCGTAGAACCTGAATCAAAAAGTACGTTCGCTATTCTTGAATGAATAACTAGCGTACTTGTCACCACTTCGTTGTCGCGGTTCACTTCGGCAGAAGTGATGGCAAAAGATCTTCTTTGCTGTCTTGGAGGTTTTTTATTGCCTCTGATAACCCTTGGATTAAGGCACTGATTCGAAAAATGACCCGGTTCTTTGCATTTGAACCATTGAACAATGCATTGAGGTTCGAACGGAGCGTTCCTCTCCTCTATCGCAGCCGCGGGTCCTTCTTGCTGACATTTAACAGCTAGGTGCCCTTCTCTTCCACACTTGAAGCATTTTCTTGTCCCCCTAAGGCAATTTCAAGGGTGCTACCTTCCTCACTTTTGGCAAGTGGGTTGCTGGAATTTCTTAGCGTCGTTGGATTTATCCATTGGACCACCAGCATTTAAGTCCACCTTACACTTCTTGTCCCCATGATACCCCTGTGATTCTCCACTCTCCATTTCAACCTTGAGGGCACATCGGACAATTTCCTCATAGCTGTCGAAGTCACGGATCGCTAATGCTTTCTTCAAGCTAGGCTTCAGCCCACCAAAGAAGTGGTCAACCTTGAATTCGGGGGTAACAACAAAGCCGGAAGCGTATCGTTCATGCCTTGTGATGTTTGTCTCGTACGCTCCCACAGATTCTTCATCTTTCTGTTTTAGGGAAAGGAAGTCCCTTTCCATCTTAAGATGGAGGGTGCGTGGAAAATATTTAACGAAAAACATCTTCTGGAATTCCTTCCATTCCAAAGCCTCGATCTCCTCCTCAGGCTTTGAACTTTTTGATCAACTTCCACCATTGATCAGCTTCACCATCCATACGATAAGCCGCCAGGAGAACCTTCTCTTTTTCAGAGCTTTGGAAGAAGAAGAATATAATTTCAATGGATTTGATCCATTGTTCAGCGATCGTGGGATCAGATGATCCACTAAAAGTAGGAGGCCTTTGTCTCATAAAGCTTTCAATAGCGACTTGTTCTTTCTTAGGGGGGTTAATCGTTCCTCTTGACCAGTGTTTTTATTCAAAACTTGAGTTAGCTGAGAGATAAGTGTGACAAAGTTCGCGATTCCTACTCCCATTGGATTGGGCATATCATAAGTACAATCATCACACTGATCTTCACAACGGTTGTTTTCTCGAGTTCTCCTATTACCGGCCATTGGATGGAATAAAAGGAAAGTTAGGGTTAACACATAAATGTTAATCCAAAGACAAAAGTTGATGACTTATAAATAAACTTTAATCTCTTTAACTCATGAGTCTATAGGATTCAATCCAGGCTTTTCATGATCTTCCTTCTAACATATATTCTTAGGGTCATTTTTTCCCTTAATAAGGGTTCATACTAAGATTGTGAATTTATTAAAACATATCCCTCGGGAGTGTCGTAACCAAGAGAGCAGCAAGGCCCATTGTCGTGCACCAGTTCCCGTTCGAGTCTAGCTCAAAGCGGTGTTTTCGTGTTTTACCCCTATGATACATTTGTGCCAGAGCCGCCTCTACCTGCTCGTATCCAAACAAGGATGTAGTTGTTTGATAAACCACGTACATAGTATTTACCAAAACTTAGGGATGTTTTTATTATACTTACTCTTGTATCTAAGGCATTACTAGGGTTTCCTAATCCCAAAAATAACTAAACCTATCCTCTGATACCAACTATGACAACCCTGCTTTTTATTACAACTTAAGCATGCTTTATTACATAAAACTTCACTTGATACAACAAAGAAGATCAAGAGGTTTAGTGTCTTTGGGGCTTAGGATCATTACATAAAAACGCTAAACTTGAATTAAAACATCTTTATTGAAAACTTCCTTTACATTACCACTACATTCCTTAGTACTTAGCATTGCATGGGATAACCTGAGGACATGCATAAGAAAAGGGTGAGCTATAAAGCCCAGTAAGGGAGTACACAATGAATAACATGAGGATTACAATACATGTTAGGAAATAGGCATATCAATAGAGCATAAGAGAAACATGAACATAAAGGCATGATAAAGCATGATAATCATAACATGGAAATGTGGAAACAACACTTAACATTGAATTAGCATGAGCCAAGGCTCATTGCACATGGAGCATGAGTAAACCCTCATTGCACTTGAAGCACGAGTAAACCCTCGTTGCACTTGAATTATAATGAGTAAAAACTCATTGCAAATGACGTATCATGATACTATACTTTACCCAATGCATTGGAGCACTATAAAGGGCGCACCCTTCTTAAACATTTCATTTCATGCATAAGTGTGCCACAAGGATCATAGAACATGGATTCATAAAACATAATCATTTCTTCCACAATAAAGGAATATGGAATTCATACATGAAACTTTATAATAAATATGTAAATGTGCATAAAGGTGAATACCCTTGATGGTGAAATGGGCATGGTATTGACTACACAAAGACATAGGCTTAGAAAATCGGTGTGATTTCGGCTGCGTAACGGCGTGACATAAGAATTCATAAAAAAGGATGATGAGAGAGAAAGGGTTTCCTCATCATATTTACATGTAATGGAAAGTAAGGAAATCATATATATACTTGTCCCAACAATAGAAATGGAATTTAGATTCATGATACAAAAGTATTGCTTGAATGTAAAGGAAAAAGAGAAGTTCCTCTCGGAATTTCGGCATAGTAACAGGTGTACATGGGAGGCATTTAATGAGAGATAAAGGGTTCTCCCATCATTCAAACAATAAGAGGTCAGTATGGGGGAGGTGTGAAACCATACCCCAACATTCATAATTGAAATAAAAAGGGCAATACAACTTAAAGAAAATTGACAAAAAAAATGAGAAAGGAAGAAAACCCCTTACTTGGAAGTGTGCTTCCAAAGGCTTGAGAGAGTCTTGTGAGAGGCTTCTTGGGAGCATGGGGCACCTTGGGAGGATTCTAGAGAGAGTAGGTAAGAGTTTGGACGAACTCCAAGGTATTTTAGTGAGGAGTAAGTGGGAGCTTGGGTGGGTTTATATAGGAAAGGTGAGGGAATTCCTTATTATTTATGTTTGGGACCCCTTATATTAAAATAATCCAAACCACAAACCATGCCATGGTATTTTCCCATGGTTTCTGGAAAAGGAAAGAGGAAAACAATATTTTACAAGGCCAAGGTCCGAACTTATTATAAAATTAGGGTTTCTTATGTGGAGGTGAGTCACACTCCCATGGAAATTAATTTAAAAAGGCAAAGTGTTGAATAAGTCTTGAGGGCTTCATTAATGCTTTGAAAAGTAAGTCAAACAAACCCAAAACCTCATTATTTTAATGATAAAACACATATTGGCCTAACATAAGGATTATTTTATTTTATTACATCACCATTGGGTATTTATGATGTCATAAAACACATTATATATTTAAATGGTATTTAATTTTTACCCAAATATTTGACTATCTCAGAAAATTATGAAAAATTCACCGTTGGATAATTTCGACGTCCAGATTCCAATAATAATATTTATTTTATCTAAATAATTTTCTAAATATGTTAATTTTCACTTTTAAAATTAAAACCGACATTTATAAAAAATTTACGGGTTTTGACAGAAACGACATTCAAACCTTAATAAAAAATTTAATTGCATTCATAAAATTATAAGATCATTTATATTTAATAAAAATTAATTTAATATTAATAATAATATTTTATTAAATTATTATTTAATTAAAAATCCTTTAATTTAATAAAATATAATTCTTAATTAAATAATAACTAAAAACACCATTTGTACTTTAAAAACTAATTACAATTTATCAAAAATGACTAGAAATTATATTCATTTTTATATACAAAAATAATTTACATGAACATGGTGCTACTTATTTATTACATAACCCCTTAAAATAGCCGCATAAGACCTAAGGGTATGGTGTGCGATGGTGACAGACTCTTGGGGCGGCTCAGATAACATCGCTCGAGTGGTAATTTCAATCAACTTCCACTTTTCCCGTAGACGATCACGTTCGAGCTTGACTTGATGAAGATCAGCTTGGGCTTGGTCAAGGGCAAAGCCCAAAGACGCCACCTCTTTTCCGTGCTCTGACAAATGGGCTTCGTATGGGGCAATTATACTGGATGAGGCCATCGCTTCCTTTGTCTGAGTAGAAATGGGTTCGTTAAAGCCTTATATTTATACTACTCAGATGATCACTGCTCAACGGCTAAAAAGTAACGGTCACAAATCTTAATGTAAAACTAAAGAATTTGACATTTTATAAAAAACATTTTTCATAAAGAAATATTTAACTGGATCAAGAGGGATTTTCCATTAATGAAACTTTGGGTCGTTACATTCCTAGGTATACAAAAATGTCGGTCTGACACAAAGTGTGTACTCAAATATTATATTGTGGACATTTACTTTTACATGGACATAGAAATATTGAACATCCTATATAATACTACATAGGGTTTACATTGGGTACATGGCATGTTCTGATACAAAAACAACGTCCCATGATCTCTCCCTTACATGACCAGATACATAGTCAAAAATGACATATTGTGTACTCATAGTACACTACATATATTTGGAAAAAAAAATATTTTCTTCCCATGTTAATGAACACATGGTTTTTGTTCATAGGACCACATGCACTTTTTTCTAGGATTCTAGAAAAATAAGCCTTAGACACTTCTTTGGAACCCATATTTTTTCCAAAAAAAATGAAATGTTATGCTAAATTATGATCTATGGGCAGCCATTCTCCCAGAGAATCTATGCTTTTGAATCTTATATGGCACAAAAAACACAATTTATATCCCATGGTAAAACATTATACATCAATTTATGATCCCAGAGGGCCCATACTATTCATGGTACAATTATTTTCATCTATCCAATTCAACCATAACGCATACTAATATACATATCATAAAAGTAGGAATATGTATCCAAATACATATCCCAACAGTTTTCATATCTTCCATGAAAATCTATCATAAGAGCATGCAATCAGAAATTCTCCTTAAATGGAATTTAAAGAATTCATGGAATGTGATCCCAGAAAAGTGCTAATATGATTCTAGATATGGAATAGCCTTATCTCATTGAGTAGAAAATAAATATAACCATAATTATATCAATAAAAAACTGAAAACAAGAGTGTCACCCAATGGTGAAATTGAATCGACATTAATATCTCAAAATCTAAAAATAATATTTTTTTCAAGGTAATTAGGATTTTCTATATATATGGTGTAGCTACTCCCGGTCACAGAAAATTACCAAATTGTATTTCATAGATATCATCACCAAGAAATAAAGAATAAAATAAATGATATCATCTGATACAACTTTTTAACATTCCAAATTTGGGTGCCACTAAACTATTTCCCCACACCTGGTTTGTGACATGGCCCAAAGCACATTTTCCCAAATGCCATACGTTGCTGAATAGTATCAAGGGCCTAGGGTGTGATAGTGGGGAAACTATTCCATCATTGATTGAGTGTAACATGATAAAATATTAATATACAATAGCAGAAGTAGTAAATAACATAATATAAAAATAATCAATGGAAGATTGATAAGATAAATTATCAAGCAACATTCCATGCAAAAGATAATGCATCATGTCACATGTTCTAGAAAAATATCAAACACATACGATATATAAATACACAATATATGTCTCAGAATCCCAAAATAAACCATAATATATGAGGAGCATCATAAGCCTTATCTCAGTTCCATGCTCTCTAAATCCTATGAAAAAAATCAAGTACATGTAGTAGGGCATTTTTTATAATCAACACCTACAAACATATGATCTGTTTGGGGCTAATAGAATGACCCAAAAGGGTGTCAGACTAAATCCAAGTATACCATCAGCTATGATTTGTGCCAATATGTTAGTTAATATATATATATATATATATAACTTATAGTGTACAATAGATAAATCATTAAATAGTACGTGCCCCAAATCAATCACAACAGATGTCTTAGAAAGTAAAGATATCAGTTATAGATGACAACTGAATCAAAGCTTCTACTTTGGCTTGGAAGACATGTCATTAGAAATTCTATTTCATTACTCAAATCCATTTTATTATATAATGTACTGAGGTCCAACTTATTCCTGAAGACCCCCTTGTATAAACATAACCATCAACTAAGGACATAATAATCATTTATTCATTTTCCAATATAGCCCAAACTGGGTATCCCAGAATAGATCATAGGTTCGCTCGACATGTTAAAATAATAATCAATTATACCAACCACCATTTATATTCCTCATTCATGTTCATTACATAATTATCCTCTTAAGAACGTCCATTATCTATTAACCAAAACAATGATTTAACCACGGTATGTAAGATTCAATTAGTCACATGAGCTCAACATTTTCTTTTTATCGAGACTGTTTTTCACACACTTCTATTTATCTCATTTATCATTAAATTCAATTTCACCTTCTATATCAGTAGAAACACATGTGAATTAATCTATCAAATGATTTTTACATAATAAACTCACAAGGTCACAATTTTCATAATAACCAAAACACGTAACATTAACTATTACTTGGTAAAACAAGGATAACACATAACATAAAAACATATAACAATCCCTTTAAGTAATTTCAACGTATACAATTCTTAACACAAAAATTATCTCAACTGATAAATTAATATAATGAAAAATACATTTTTAACAAACCATAAATGGGATTCTATGAAAATCCTTATAGGCATTCTCAGCCACATGACCATCCCTTGGAAACACTCACATGAGGTGGACCTAAATTAAAGTTAACAACACTAAACATGCTTCCAAATCAACTAGATAATTACTTTATAATCAATAGTAAATAACAAGGATCACTATTCAATCAAGTGACACACTAAAAGTTGGTGTGCGGCACTCCAACATATATAAACATCAAGACAATTCGTGAAATGCACAAAACCACCTACCTCGTAGTAGTATGATTTTCGTTGTCCATCTTCGGGGTTTGATTAGCCCAAGAACAAAGTATATCTACAAAATAGGTGTGAAAATTTTACATTAAATAATATTTTTGATGATAAAATCTAGAATAAAGACTCAATAAGAATTTAGAATTCACTGATCAGGTTAAAACACAATCGACGTCAAAGGAATCCGGGTTTAAATGGTCAATGGGAAGGAAAATGGCTCTCGACGCTAATATTTTCAACCCAAGAACAGTCATATATTCATCTGATGAAAATAAATTCATCATCCTCATTAAATCATTTAAAAAATGTACACTATCTGTCCTTAATATTACACATCACTTCTATATAGTAATTTAGATCGACCTTTACGTGGATGTGTACCCGTATTATATTGTGTGTTGCCTTCCAAACACGACATGTACCAACATGTACATGGTATGTAGTACCCAGTGATGTCATGTAACAGGCACTTAGTAATCCCCTTGACCTCATTTCCCTAATTTTTATTTCGATAAACTGAAAAGGAATTGTCCATACCTAAATGGAATAACCAGGTTCTTACAATATATTTATACTCCTTTCAATTTTATAAAATTAATCACTAAAATATATTAAATTGTGATGGGTTTGAGAATAAAATAAAATATAATTCTATTTTTCAAATGTAAAACATTTATTTTTTATTGTAATTATTGTTTTTAAAAGGCATTGTAAATCCTTGTGTTTTAAGAATTTTTTCTCATGTATTTTTAAAACATCGCAAATAAAATTAATGAATATTTAATTTATATTATTTTCCGCATAACATTTTATATATAGAAATGCTGATTTTTTTTAAAAAAAATCTTCATATAGTGTTTGATTTTTAATAGAAACTTTTTTTTTTGTTTTCTAGACAATCAAAAAATGTGTATTCCTAATTATTGTATGTTATTATTCTCAAGACTATACAAAATTATATTTCATATTTTAAAAAATCCTTAATGATTGTAATGGTAATATTTGGATATTTTTTTATACCGTCAATGTGAAATTTTATGATTTATTATGGAATGTTCAAGGAATGTTTTTCCTGAATCCCACAACTATTTTGATGGTTAACTAAGTGATTTATTAGTTATAAGTGTATTCATATTATAATGGAATACATATGTATGGATAAATACTGTTATGAATTTGGGTCATAAGATTACCACTAATGAATTTTTTTGGAACATATCTTAGTAGACATTTATTGATATTTATTATTGATGTTTTATCAGCAATTGGGATCAAGAAGTGATACATTATCAACTATGATTTTCGAATGGGATAGTGATGTTTTCTCTACTATAGTAATTCTGTAGTGATGGATTCTCTACCATTTTAAGGGAAATGAGTTTTTATTTCCACCCAATTTTTTTAGGATTTCATTCACCTATATTAGTGTCATTGTTAACTATTAATCTTCATTTCTATGTCATTCCATATCATTAGGAATAGTTTTATTTTCCATGGAACATGATTATTTTATATTGATTTCTCACTCATATAACAAGTAATATGTTTTATAATTTTATTATATATAAAAATATATCAATCCTTATATAAATTTATAATTGTTTAATGTTCTTTTTAATTAGATATCCATAGTTCGCACATGTTTTCTCATATACATATTATCTACCCCTTGATTGAATGATAATGATTTTCCCCCCTTACTGAGTATTTGAGGTCACACCCATCTTTTCATTCCATAATCTTGGTTATTAAGATTAATATAACATATTATTATATATGAAGGGGGAATACTCTGGTTCAATGTTTTAAATTTTTTCACATGTAATGTAAAATAATTCACTTATATAGTTGATATTCACATACAGTAAACAATTTTTCATTGGATTTGGTGATTATTGGGAGATGAAAGGATTAAATGTTTTATATATACGTATTTATTGATCCTGTAGTATCACTTTATATCCAATACTTTTTTATAAAGGATGTGGTTTTAACCTAGAACTTTGGAGTGTGTTTTTAGTTTTCCTTAGATTGTGTCAAAGAAGTTTTTTTGTAATATTTTTGTTTTTTTATTTGGATGAGAATAACATAGTGAAAAAACTATAGATTTGTCTATTGTATGATTCTATATATATATATATATATATGATAACATATTGTTTTTTTGGTAATGTTTTTGGACATGTGGTTCCCTAATAAACTATATCAATGATTGGACTTTAGAAGTTGAATGCAGTTGTGGAACAGATGCACGTAGAGGTAATAACCCTGAAAAAAAGTATCTTTAATATCAATTAAATATTCACAATGGGGTAAAATTTGTGGGCCTAATAATTAACACATGGATAAACACTATTGTGGGATATTTTTTTGCAGATAATATGCTCTTTATGAATCATTTGGATGGATTTGAGAATAATTATATAGTATGGATAAGTATCCTAAGAGGAATATGGCCATAAGAAATCCTATTGTAAAATAGAGGATTAGTTGTTGATATAAATATATTATATTTTTATAGAAACTATCTCAGGTTGAAATGAGGGTGCTAGAGGTGAATACATATTGCGATTGAGATTTCTTAATATCATTTATTATAATAGTATCACTAATATTTTGGATTTATTATTTTTATGTAAATAGGTTCTTGAAAATTGATTTGTTGAATTTAACACTCTAGAAACAACAAATTCTTATATTAGGTAGAGTGTTTAGAATAAATTGTATAGAATCAAAATATATTCCTATTATAAATGGAAATGTGAGTTTCTACATCTTAAATAATATATTGAGGTTCATATCCCATTAAAAGTAATACCATGCGTCATTTTTATCTTATGGATACCGTTAGATATTTCCGTTAATGAGTTATAAAAAATCTGGATGATTCAATTTATTTATTTTGGGAGAATGTAACACTCAATGATTTTGTAATATATTTTTCCATAAATTAATACCATCATTGATTTCCTGTTTCACTAATAGAACTAAAATAAATTGAGACACAATATATTAGATTAATATTATTAAGAGAATATATGAATAATAAAATGTCTATGATATAAAATATTTTAATCAATTAGAAATAAATAATAAATAAGAATAAAATAAATAAATATTAAAATGATCATTTTCAATAAAAGTATTTTTAATTTATATATTATATTTTAATTTAAAAAATCATTCAATAAAAAGTATATTTTTTATTTTCAAAAAATTACAACATTTTTTAAACCATCGTCTCAAAATTATCCTATGGTGATTTTTTTGTATTTTTAGATAAAAATTTATTTTTAAATGAATAATGAGAAATAAAATTCTCACTAACACTATATAGTTTATGAGTATAATTATATTTCATTATAAAACAAATTAGATAATTTTAATTATCAAAAAGTTAATTATGTTTTATGCTTATTCATTTTAAAAAAATATTTTAAATTTTTGAAACCTATGTTTGACATTTTGAGGTCATTACAAATATTTTTAAATAAAAACATTTATTGTACTTTTCATTCAATTAAATTTTATTTTGGTTAAATTTATTTCTAGGTATGTTTGGAATCCACATATCACTTATTTTTTTATAAAAATATAATCAATTTCATGATATCAAATCAAATTTATAATTTTATCCAATACATAAATCTTAATATTAATAACACACTATCCTTAAAAATTGATTTTACTCATTTTTTTAATTAAAATGTTATATTGTAAAAAAATTACAAAAAATAATTGAATAATTTTTCTCATAAATTTAAATTATATTTTTCAATTATTTAATATTGTTAATATTGTTAATTTTCATTAAATTTTTTTAGGATTAAAACTTGATACTGAAGTAAAATTTAGATATGGTAAAAGATAAAAAATAAAGAAATGTCCTTAAATAATTAACATTTTAATAATAACTAATGGTTGAGAGTAGTCTATAACATTTATTATCACACATTCCATTATTTTAGTCATATTGAGCATTTTAATGTGTAATAGTGTAACTTCAATATTGAAAACTAAGGAGTATCTATAAAATGACATTTTTCTTCATATATAAAAGTTTATTAGTTACAACACTTCATGATACAAATGTCCTATATAATATCATCATAAATTTATATTATTTTACATATTCTATAATCCACTATCATTTTCATTATCCACTGGTCTCGATTTGATTCGTGAGGTGTCCATTTTAATGATATTTCAACGGGAAATTTCAAGTTATCAACAAAATTAGTAATTTATCACTTACAATTTAGATTTTAATATTACATTTCAAATATATTTTTATAATATTATAAGATAAAATAAATATTTATATTATTCAAAATATTTTTACATTTTTGTAATAACTATAATCCACCTTTCCCTTCTTCAGTAACAAAAATTGAAAATAAATATTATGTTTACATGTAGAGTACTTACATTATGAGGTGTCATGATTAGTTCTACCTCCCCATGTTATGTGGATGGTCCTAAGTGATATATTTATGGATAAATAAAATTTTTATGAATTTTTAAGGACTTGGGTAAAAAAACATTGGACGTCATTTAAACAATATGAGAAACTAACGATCCTTGTTAATATAAACATATAAAACAAACGTACATTGTGGGAAAATGAATTTATTCATATTATGTAATGGTTTCATATCCATTTCCACTTATTATAATTCTCCTAAAATTTAAATTATCTATTTATGAAATCCTAAAAAATATTATTATGGATCTGGAATAAAGATATTACAACATAATTAAATAAGGGTAATCCATTAATTGTGGTATGCATATGTTTGGGATTGTCTAACCACTTACTCGAACAATGTTAAAAAAAATATTATAATGGATTACTATGAGAACCTAATTAATTATAATATATAATATTAATAGATAAAAATAAATATTTTTCTTTATTTATAACATTAATCATATACTCATTAATTAATATATCGATGATCATTTGATTAAAATCAATAAAACTTGTGAATAACTAATTTATTATTTATGGATCATAACATGTACTCCCATATACTGAAATTATAATGTTAAAAATAGTTTTAAATCATAAATTAATGTACCGTATTTTATCTATTAATTAATTTTTTGATAAGAATGAATAACACCCTTATTTTTCTGAAATTCATTCAAAATGATAAGGATTACTCCAAAATATTAATTAAAATTGATAATAACCAAAAATATTCATGAACATAATAATTAAAAATATATTTTATAAATAGTTTTAAATATGGAAAATGTTCATAAATATGGTATTAAAATAGTAATTTTTTTATATTGGAGACTCATGCACTGTAGTAGATTTAAAAAATTAATATAAGGGGTTCATTATGTCAAATTTATTTTATAAATACATATTTCATATCGGACACCAGAATATATCTGATATATTTTTATTAATGGATAATTTATTTATTTTACCATATTATTGTATTTAATTGGTCTTGAATAGATATATCATGTACTTTTTTTAAATGTCTTTTTATTTAAAGGATATAAATGTGGTCAGATTTTCTGAATCTCAATTTCGGTTTACTATGATATGATGTGTATTCAACACATGATTCCTTTTTTAATTGCTAATATATATTTCACATGGATTTATTTTATTATAAATTCTAATTAATTCTATTCTATTTATAAATATATCCTCAGATCCCATTTAAAGAGTTTTTAATTCCAATGTTACTAAAGCTGTAAGATATTTTAATAACTCAAATACGATTTATTTATGTTATAGTGCCTCTTCTTTTACTTATTTATTCTATTCTCAGAGCCTTCGACCATAATATGTTATACTGAATTTTCTCTGTTTTATATAGGGAAAATAAATATTTTGATTCAAATTATCCTACTCGATGAATTTATACACATTATATTTATGAAATTATTTATAAAATTTCTCATCATTCTTGAGAATGATATTTTTTGTTCCATTCCATATTTTTTAAAAAAAATTCTAAATGATTTTGGTTATTTATTATTATTTAAATAAAATTTAATTGTATTATATATTTTAAAATTTAAATTTTGATTTGGAATATAATTATTAATTTTAAAAGTGATTTTAATGACTTGTGTTTTATGAAATAAATTTCTATATTTTATGATATAATCTCATTTTGTTCTTCTAATATCATTATATTAATTATTTTTCAAGAAACCCTATGATATTAAATAATCATTTTTCAATGTTTTATCAAGATAAAGTATTTCATTTTATGAAAATAAATTCTATAGTGTTGTAAAAAATTTCAAAAAGGTGCATTCCATCTTATTTTTAAATTTATTTTTATATAGATCTTAAACTATTATTCTTAATATGTGAAATCATCCTTAGTGATCATTGCGTTAAAATAGATATATTTTCTAGACATTAAAAATAATCTCTCTTTAGCTTTTATATGTAATCTTCTGAGAAATATTTTCAATAAAATAACCTCCATTCGATTTGTTAATTATGGTATGTCTATAGTATTAATGTATTAATGTTATAATCAACCACATATATGATTGTGATAATTATAATGATGTTTTGGATTCTATATTACTATAAAATTCATTAGTTAATGAATTATATACCATGATATAATTATGTGAACTGAGAATTGATGCTCTTTTAATAAGGGAATTATGAATTAATTCCTTCTATCCTATGTTATGGTAATCATCTAGTGGTTACAACACCACTATTCTAATGGGAATTAGGTATTGATTCTTGACCCACAATGAAAATTAAGTAGTGATTCATACTCGTCCATGATATAATAAATGATTCATGATTCCCAATATATTATTTTATGTTTTATAATCATATAGTACTGTTAGATTTTACGTTAATGTTTCACTTCCATGTCATGCCATATATTTTTGCCTATAATTATAATATAGCTATCATGGATGCTGACGCATGATTTTAAATTCTTATTACATGGTATATATATTTTTATCTGAGTTTATATATCCATTTTTAAATTGATAATGAGATATTATATTTTGATATGCTCATTTTTAAAAGATATTTCTTACCTACTATGTTTGTCTTATATTCTTATTATATATCTATTGATAATAATTTAATTATTTTCACCATATCGATAAATTGATCTCATCCTTTTGTTAAGCTTATGTTCCTAAGGTTATGAAGATGATTGTAACCATTTAGGAGTCTAAAAGGGAGTCCTTCATGGTTTGATTATAGATAAATGTTCACATGTACCATTAAATAAATCAATTATGTTACTAATACTAAATGAAAATAAACCTTGTGTAGTTGAGATTGTGTGATTATTTTTTAGATTATATATTTAATATTTTTAGAAATATATTTTTTTAGAGCTGGTAGTGTCACTTTGTATCATATGAAGTGTATAAATAGTTTTCTTTTAGAACTGACTATAAGAGTGTAGAATGGGATCACTCTAGTGATATGGTAATCTACGTTAGTTAAAATGATAAAATGTTGAAGAGGAATTTAAATGGAATATATGGAATTATGTGGGTTGAATTTCATTCCTTTTATAGGAGAAAACTATGGGAATTTCTTTAGAAATAATTATTATGAAATGGGTAAGAATAAAATAATGTGTACTTTAGTTACGTTATGTGATGAAAATTTGGAGATATGAATGGGGATGATGTTAAAACCTAAAAAATCCATTATAGATGTAATATAGGTCATGTAAGCCTAATAAAATCTATTGCACCTTTTGTCAACCACTTACCCATATAAATTTCTCACTACAATTCATAAAATGACCAAGATGCCCTTCAAAAGTGGCATCTTTTTTAAGACCCACATCCTCAGCATCAATAACATGATATGGGTTAGTGTGGATTTTATGAAGATGAGACACATGGAAAAAAACCTACATACCCCTATAACAATGTTTAAGAACCAATCAGTATTCCACTAGTCTAATTATTTCCACATTGTCAAATGACCCCACATACATGGGTGCCAATTTTCCAGGGTTATGTATTGGATTTTGACCCAACCGTGGCCCACACTTTGAAACACACGATCTCCCAAAATAAATCCATAGGTCTACGATGCTAATACAAAGGCAACTTATGTCTACTATGAGTCATTTCCAAACCCTTTGAATCAACTGAACCTGTTCTGATGTCAGCTTCATGAGATATGGTTCCAAAAACTATGATTCTCCATCCTCCATCAAACTCAATGGAGTTCAACATGGTAAACCATAAATTCCCACATATTATTTCATTGTAATTTTATCCTACTAATAATTTTTTTAATGAAAAATAATCTAGTGAAAAATGACTTTCTAATGATTCCAAAATATCTAGTATACAAGTCCGCAACATTTCATCTAGTACCTGAATATTAAACTCTAATTTTCCATCCGTTTATAGCTCAAAGTCCCTTCACAAAATATCTAGGTACTAATATCCCTCGATAATCCCATCCAGAACCATGAGGGGAAATGTGGATTACGATCAAAAACTACAGTCTATGGTACCCCATGAAACATCACTATTTCTAGAATATAATGTTCACCCAACTCATCCATGGTTAAAATATCTCTAACTATCAAAAAATAGGCTACCATATCCAACCAATCCACTACATTTTAAATAACATCAATATTGTAACGCCCTAACCATGGTTACCCAGAGTGGGTGCATTATTACATAAAATTGTCATGATACAAGGAATCGGGTCCTGAAAGGCCGATTTGTTTATTACCTTTGGAAGTACTAGATACATACATAAGTATTACATCACATCCTGAGATAAAAAAACAACAATCAATTTTTACATTTTAACACACATATATACCTTAACATATCCGAACATGTTAACCATAAAATACTTTTTACATACTGGGAAGAATAAAACATAGAATGTGGTGATCTTAGAAGCTCAGAAAGGATACCGATATAGTGGAAACATCCTAAATAAGTGTGAAAACTTAAGGAAATGTATAAAAATACAACATAAGCCTATTAAAAATTAACTGCAGCATAACATGGAAAATAAAAATCGAGTAATTCCATTTACTAATTCTCATGGATATTATACTAGTTGAATAATCACATGTAATATCAATAGCCAATTTCATAATGACGGAATGCATAATGACAGACATCATAACCCCACAATCAAGGCCTCATGCCAAGACTACAAATAATATTTTGTCAAGGCCTTCTAAGAAGACACAAGTTTTTTTCAAGGGACCAACTGGTGCATCAGTGATCTATAGCATGCACCACTCATTCCTTACTATGTCTAATGCATCTCACATATGAAAATGTTGAAACATAACACAAAACTTCATATTAAAACAGGCATAATAAATGTTAATACGTTAACAATAAACAATAAATGGTGTATAAATAAAACATTGACAGTCAAACATATCACCAAACCATCAACACAATATGGATGATTTGTATAATGATAAATCAACTTCAAAAAATTATAAAATCGTTTAAAGGATGTTGACATAGATGAAATCAAAATTATTTGAGAGGAATATCTCTTTTGATTATGAAATAATTCAAAATTCACGTACTTATAAAAGATTTCATTTATATTGAACTTATTATTATATGATTGTAAGGGATGCATCAATGGTGTTATAATTTTCATGAATAATATCACCCTTCATATAAGTTAAAAAACATTATTTCCTTAATTTTTTGAAGATGTCATAAATTACGTTGTTTGGAAAATGATGGAAATATTTCTTTCCAAACATATCATAATATGAAAAACAAGGGTATAAATGACTATAACACATAGTCTAATAAATAGTAAAAAAATTAAATACATTTTTAAGAAACATTAATGTTGATGATAAAGTGGTCATAGAAGATACTTATGTAAAAATAACATCCGATAATAAAGAGATAGTGAAATTAACCTTTACATTGTACTTTTCCTTAGTCCAATTTGCACTAACCTCTAATATAAAAGGTACATAATTTTTATGAATAATAAAATAACTACATACATAAATATTACATCATATATGATCTTCTAATGTTGCATTGTTAATAATATTTTTGAAGTATCATTGTTTCAGAAGCTAACTGATTTGTTCTCCTTCATATGTTTGGTTACATAAAACATGACTATTGTGGATAAGATATATTTTATTCATATTCTGAATGATATAATGTTAATAAGAATTATTTTCAATAATCAAATGAAAGGTATTAATGAGTTTTTATGATGGGAAATGAATCTCATCGCGTTCGGGGAGACGGTAATCCATAAATACGCAGGAATGCTACTTCCATTTCATTATTTTTATTTTCAATTGAAAAAAAAATCAAATGATACATATGTATATAGTTATTATAGTATAAGATAATATTTTATAATTTTTACTTATTTTCATTAACACCATCTTTTATACATTCCATGTATGGTATGAATGAGTCATATCATTATGAGGGTGTGGTAGTCTGCATTTCCTCAAATGAAATTATCATATATATTCAACATGAATATTATAATGGTATTCTATAAAAGTAAATTGAATAATATTATATATATTAAATAAATATAATAAATATCTTATATAATTACAGTTCCATCATAATGGGACCTTAAGAGGTGGTAGTAAATGATTGGACAATCATCGTTTCGTGAGGCAGCAGTTCACCATCCACAGAAACATTAAGTTATATCCCAATTATATGGAGGTATGTGAATGTGTAGTCCAAATAATTCTCATAACAACAACCTAGTATATTGAGGATATTTTTTTTGTTATAAATGAAAAAAATAGAGTGAGTTTAGAGGGTTGGATAAGAAAAATAAAAAAAGAAATTAACAGGAGATGTTACCTTTAAATAGGGTAACTCCCTTTTGTTTGAACCTAATGGATTCCATGAAGTGCCATATGCATAAGGTTAGGATTCTAGGAGGAATAGAGGGATGTTGGGAGCCTACTTGGCTGAGGATGGATGCGATAAGGGGAATGAGAGGTGTGAAAAATTGGGTTAGAGGTGAGGGCTTTTTATAAGTTTGGTGATGGTCTCTTTAGGAATTTTTTAAAATAATATTTTAGTATATTAGGATTTTTAGTATATAAAAGTACATAACTCATAAAATTAGAAGATATGATTAATAATTTTTGAATTAAATTCATCCAATAAGAATTTGATATGTTTTGTATATTGTTTTAATTTTTGTAATCTAATATATTTAAATCATTCATTAATGTGGTAAACACTGCATCATTATTGTGTCCTAAATAATTTAATTTTTTTGATGTCAAAAAATTATAAAAAAACTAGGATGTAGGAAGTATTTTTATCATTCAAATGAATATTCATAGTTGAATATATAACATACATGTCCATATATAAAAATTCTTTTAATAAAGATATATGTTAATGTAATTTTTGTTTATACATTAAATTATTTAATATATAGTGTCATTATCACTCTCATGTGGCTCCATGGGGTCCCAAAGACGATCCAAGGATGCCAATTGTCAACATGTATAAGACAATACAGTTGGGAATTGTGTTTGTGTAATTTAATATTATTATAATATTATTTTTTACCCTTATTTACCATATTTACCCCTTTAACCATGGAAAATAAAATATTTACCAAAGTAATTATTCATAATGTGTAAAAAAATATTTACCTATTTAAGAAATTAGGAACTCCTAATTCCAAATATGGAAATCATTTTTCCAAATTCAAAACACAGAAATGGAAGAAATTAATTTAAGATTAATTCCTATTTTCAAATCAAAAAACGTGTTTTTATTAAATAATAACAATCAAAAGATTGACATTTGTTTATGTCCAGTTTAAATGTAAAATTATATCTAATAACAAAAATTATATTAAATGATAATAATATAATCTAATGATAAATAGAATCTCGAAGTTCCGTACAACGCACGATATTTCATTATCTAAAGGGAAACGTACCGTGGAAGCTTGGGTTGTTACATTCATCACTCATTCAAATAATATCATCGTCAAAATATCTAGAATACTGTTACCTGAATAAATTTGAGTGGTTATTCATAATTTTTTCCTCTTTTTCCCTCAATTCAACTTCCATATTATGATTTATCCATATAAAATTCACTATACAAGTCATTCGGATTCTCAACACATGTTCTCTAGTATCAAGAATTCTGATAGGCTCTTCATAATAAGATAGATTGTGTACCAGTTCTGTTTTATCATTGCTGAGTACATGCTTTGGGCTAGGCATGTATTTTTTTAACTTTTATTCTAATGTTGGAATAGTAAGTTCTAAATGTTCATTAGTTTGAGGGTGGTAGGTAGTGCTTAAATGAATTTCAGTATCCAAGGCCATCTAAGGACCTTTCCAAAATCGTGATGTAAAATGGGGATCATGATCAGTAATAATCAATAGGGGTACTCCATAAAGTCTTAGAAATTAATTAATATATAGACTTTCAAGATGTTCAAGTGGTAAATCTTATCTCATTGCTGGAAAATGATCTATCATGGTTAGAATATCAATAATGAACCATATTGCTCAATTAATTTTATGAGTCTTAGGTATCCCATGATAATGTCTATCATAATATCATACCATTTCCACATATGTATGGGAAGATGTTGCATGACTCCTATATGATGTTTTCTTCCATTGTTCACTTTTTGACAAACCATAAATCTTGACAGATTATTAGCAATCTCTCTCTTCATGTTGTCCCACAAAAATTACTCCTTCAAATCATTATACATCTTAGTGATACTATAGTGTAAATTGAAATTAGAGTAGTTAGCATCATCCAACAATTCCCTTTTTACATCGGGTTGGTTAGGAACATAAATCCTCTTCAAAAATTTCAAAATCCCATCTTCATATACAATTTCAAATAATCTCCAATCTTTCACAGCATTAATATTATTTTGTAATTCCACATCATTAGTCTGAGAACTTTTAATCCTTTCATGTAAAGAAGGATTAGCAAAAATTTGAAAAATTATTGATGTTTCACCTTTTATGATTATTCCCATATCCATATTTACTAGATCCATGAACATAGGATCACATTCTACACTCATCATGTTCAAAACTAATTGATACTTTCTGATCAAAACATATGAAACCTTATTTTCCTTCCCCATGTGGTTTTATATGGTGAAATCACAATACTTGAGTAGTTTGAGCCATCTCCTTTTCCTCATGTAGCATTTTTTTAAAAAAGATACATCAAACTCTTGTGATCAGAATAAATATTACATTTTTTCACCATAGAGATAGTTTCTCTGTAACGCCCCGACCCCAGTTACCTAGAGTCAGTGTCTTATTGCGTAACATTGGAATGATCACAAAAGATCAAGTCTTGAATGACCGATTATTTTAGTAGCCATGGAAACACTAGATATATTCATAAAGGTTACATTACATCATAAAGTTAAAAACTACAATAACAAAGTCTCCATAGTCCACACTCATATCCTCTTCTGACTATCCCGGCTGGTCATTCATGAAATACATCTTCACATCCTGGAAAAATTAAAACATAAGAAGGGGTGGGCTCAGATGCTCAGTAAGGATAACAATATAGTGGAAGCATTCATAAATAAACATAAACATTTAAAGCAATGTATAACTAAAACAAAAGCATTTTAAAAATGAACTTCAACATAATATGGAAAAATTAAAATGAGATAATTCCATTTAATTATTCACCTGGATATTCTACTGGTCGAATAGTCACATGCAATATCAATAACCACTTTCATAATGATGGAATGCATAATGCAAGACTATCATAACCACATAGCCAAGGCCTCATTCCAAGACTACAAATAATATTTTGTCAAGGCCTCATGCCAAGACACTAGTTTGCCTCATGAGACCTGCCGATGCTTCGAGGAGCTATAGCGTGCTCCACCCGTCACTTATTAAGTCCAATGCATTCCTCATTTGAACAGGTTTAAACATATCATAAACCATAACATAATCATATCACATAAAACATGGATAATGGAAATATAAAATTTCCACATTTAAATCACCAAATATAAATACAAAACATTGATATGATAAAAACACTATCAAACCCATTTTCAATACCAAAATAAAAGAAAATTCAAAATTGGTATTTATTTTTCATTTTAAAATATAGTTATGGCTTTTAGAGGAAGCTGAAACTCAAATAATGGTCACGGCGGTGGAGAAGTCGTTGTCACCGCATACGTAAGAAAAAACATTCCTTTTTTCATTTAGTAAAAATTCTTTGTATAAAAAATATTCCTTTTAAATAAACATAAAAGTCAAAGGGGTTTATACACCATATAAAAGAAATGTGTGTATAAAACAAAATATGCCTCAATGAATGGAGATTGAGACAAAGTCCCTTACAAAGATCAATTTTTAAATAAAATAGATCTATTATGTGTATTCACTATAAGTACAAATAAATAAAGTACAAATACAAGATAGGACATAATACTATCATGACCTAATTTCAAAGTAGGAGATTAACCCAAAGAACGGAAATTGGGTTAAGAAGTTCCCTTACCTCGTGTCCGACTTGACTCGATTGTTCGTTAACCTCCTAGAAAATAAAGTAGAGTTCATTTATAATTTCATAAGAACCTTTTTCATATTTATTATTCCTTTTATATCACATATTACCATGTTATGAACATTATGTAATTATTTATGTTAATAACGGTTGTTTTGTCGATCTTTTGTACCTGAGTTAAAAATAATCTTCTTATAATTACAAGTTCTTCAAGTGGTAAAATATCCATTATATGCAGAATTATATTAATGATGTCGATATTATATATATCATATATATCCAGTATATACATTCATTCATAATATTACGTAACATTTAGTGGTAAGAAAGGAAATGCACCATTCATGGAGACGGTAAGCCGTACGTACGCATGAACGCTACTTTCATTTATATTTCATATTTAATGGAATAAAATAATAATGATATAAAAGTGTATTATAATTCAAGTACAGTATCATATATAATATCATTTACTCCATCCTTTATACGTCCCACATATGGCATTAACGATTCAAATCACTTTTAGGGGCGGTAGTCCGCACTTCCTAAAATGAAATTATCGCGTTTACGCATAATGGAAATAATAAAGTATGCCATAAATGATAAATAAAGAAGCATAAGGAAAACATAAACATAATATATATATATCATATATGAAAATAGTTTCATCAAAATGGCCACCATTATAGGTGTTATTAGAATATCGAACAATCATCGTTTCGTGAGGCAGTATTTCGCCACACACAGAAACAGTATGTTCTTTAACCATTAGACGAAGGTGTGTGAAAGTGTAAATAAAATCCTTCTCATAAAAACATCCTAGTATATTGAATATACAGGTTTTGTTACAAAATAAATTAATAAATAGAGTTTAAGGGTTTGGAGATGCAAAATAAAACAAAATAACATAAGAGAAGACATTACCTTAAAATCGGGTAACTCTTTTTGATTTGAGCCAAAGGATTCCTTGTGAAGACTTCTACACATTTTTAGGCTTATAGGAGTAATAGAGTGAATATTAGAGAGTATTTGGGCAGAGGTTTTCCAAGCCAAATGGCTTGGAATTTGTGAATAAGGTGGTAGTGGTGGGGGCCTTTTATAAGAGGAGAGGAGTGCACTCTTGGAAAGTAATAAAATATTAATTTATTTTATAATGAGTTTCAGATTTTAAAGGTCCCACACTTATATATTTCAAGGATAAGGTGATAAGGGTTTGAAATATACTCATCCAATAGTCTTTGGAAAAGTTTAATTCTTATATTTTACATTATCTTTTCATTTTATTTAAATCGTTAATTAATTAGGTCATCTTTGTATCATCATGGTGTCATAAAATATTTAATTTATTTAATGTCTAAAATTTATAAAACAATCATGATGTAGTAAATCTATTTATCTTTCTAATGAATGTTTATAGTCAAAAATATTACTTGTATAACCCCATTTAAAAATTGATTTAGTAAAACAACTCATGTTTCTGACATTTTTATTTTTACAATAAATAACAAGTTTTTAATGTCATTTTCCTACCAATGTTTCTCCATGGGGTCCCCAAGTTGACCCATGGATTGTCTTGGTCGAAAATGACTCATAAAATAGGGGTAGGACAATGGTAAAGTTATTTTCATATTATTATAATATCATTTTTACCTTAAATTTCACTAATTACCTTTAATCGCGATTAATTAAACATAAAAGTTACTATTCACAAAAAAAATTATTTTAATCCCAATGAAAAACATTTTATTTCCTAATGACAACCATGTATGTCAGATTTTTGAAAATCAAATCACATAATTGGTAATGTTTTATTTAAACGAAAAATCAGTTTTTTAACTACCACTTAGTGGTTTCACTATTCATAAAAAATTGAAGTTTTTCAGAACAATGCCAAAATTTCACCCTAAGCAATAATTGATATTCGGAATTCAAACATGATGTCTATTTTAAAAAATTACAGACATATAAGTGTAATTAATTAATTTTATAATAAATTCACGCTATCACAACAAATAGCGTGTTTTTAAGAAACAATATATATCAAAAGATTGAAAATTATTTATGTCAAATTTCAATGTTAAATTAATTATAATGACCACCATTGGATAAAATGGTAAAAATATATTCTAATTATACTTTAAAACCATTCAATATTGTAATTTATCACTATAAATTTTTTTGATTAAAAATGTTTTTTTATGTTTTTTTCACTATTCATAAAAAAATTGGAAGTTCTCAGAAAATTACAAAAAATTAAACATAGGATAATTTCAATATTCCAAATACAAAAACAAAGTCCATTTGGAAAGATAAAATTTATAAAATTTCAAAACTTAGGTATTACTATTCAAAACAAATACTTTTATTGGTTGTGGTGTGTGTTAGAATCTCGAACTTGCCTACAATACAGGCTATTGCATTATTGAAAGAGAAGATTATTGTGGAAGCTCGGGGTGTTATAGTCTCCCCTCCTTCAATAAATTTCTTCCTCACAATTTGAAATTTTTCTTTGAAACTATAAGGTTTAAAATAAAAAATACCTTTGTGGAAAACCCACATCCGAAATAAGGTTAATTAAATTTACCCTCAATAAGAGGGAAAGGGAAATGAAAAAGTCACCACCAAATTATGATCTCGATAAAGATAAATTGGTGGAAATTAGAGACATATTATTGGAGGAAAAACATAAATATTTGTAGGGAGTGATTGAGGTCATCAATCACAAACAAGTGTAAAATTGAGGGCCTCAAAGTCTTCAATCTATGTTGATTTAAAATATTATCAGTTCAACAAGACAAAAGGTATTAGGATAAAAAAAATTTGTTTTAATATCCCTTTACTAAAGATTAGGAATTAATTTATTCATAGAATAAGAGACAGGTATATATATATATATTTATGCTAGACAAGTAGAGTTTCAACCTTCATCTAATTTCTACCACAAACTCATCTTTCACTCAAAAAAGATAATAGGACTCAAAAATATTATATTTATACTAATCGTACAAGGTTAAAAATATTAATACATTCCATTTAGATTAGGAAAACTATTTTGTAATAACTAGGGACTTCCTGTAAGATAGTGGTCGGTAATAATGGCATGTCGCACTATGGTTGTGGGTTCGATTCCTGCAGCTTTGTCCGACGCGACGGGTTATCCCCCGACCTGCAGGTTGTCCTTTTCATAAAACTATAGTATTCTAATATTCCAAAAATAATCTTCAGAAATGTTTTAACCTTAAAAAATACTATCCAATGTTCAACTTAATCCATTCCATCCTTTATAGTTATCCAAAATACCTATGTCCAGACATTCCCTAAAAGGTCACTCAATTCCAAAATCATTTGTATCATCAGTCCTCAAACAAGGTAATGTTTCTCTTATTGTCACATACAAAAATATGATTACCTTCATCATAATGAAACCATAATTAAAACAAAAATTACTACAGTACAATCCTTATATATATCACATTATTCTTATAACAAGAATATAAAACCTGAGTCCAAAAGCACCAATACATTAATTATTCTGCATCAACTATAGTCATAGCATAAGATTGGTCGTGATCCCTTGGCCTTTTCTGAGATGAGATTCCCTGACGCTTAGGAAATTCATTTTCATAATGCCCCATTTCTCTACAATTGTAGCATTCAGCATTGATAGCCTCTTTCTTTCCTTTGCAATCACACGCCTGATGACCTTTTTCTCCACTTTTATAACAAACTTCCATTCCTTTTAGGCAAGTACCAGGGTGATTCTTCCCACAATTATCACATACTGGAAAATCCTTCTTTCCCTTTTTCCCTTCATTTGTCTCTTGTTCCACTGTTCTCTTCTTCTATTGCTTTACATTATTGTCATAAGATTTAGAGAATTCCTTTTCTGTCTTGATAGCACATGAGACAATGTCTTCTTACGATGAGAAGGTTTGTGAGACTAATTCTCAACAAATAAATGGTTTAACCCATCGAAGAAAAGATAAATCATACTTCATGGGTTATGTATATAATCTGCATCATGCCTCGCTAACCTTGTAAAATTGGCATCATACTTTGCAACATTCTCATCCTTTTTTTGTCTCACACTCAAAAATTGTCATTCCATATCTGCTCGATGGTCGCAAGGATAATATTTCTCTAGGAAAAGATATTTGAACTCCCTACATTCTATATTTGATACATCATCATCTTCCATTGTGTTTTTAATCAATGACCACCATTGATCAACATCTCCAGTGAGGCGACAAATTGCCATGACAACATTCTCCCTTTCACTACTTCCCATGGCGTGGAATATTTTCTCTAAGGAGTTTATACATTGCTCAGATACTAATGTATTTGTACCCCCATTAAATGTTGGTTGTTGTTCAGTCATAAAGTGGTCTAACATTGATCCTCCATGTTGCGGATCAGGGTGCTCCATACGAGTAAGGTTATTATTCATAACCTGAGTGAGTTGTCCCAATATGGTGATAAGTTGATCAGCACCAGTTGTATCTCTAGCACCACAATAACTATATTGGGTAGGAGGGAAATCCCTACATGGAGTGCGTGAATTTATACGGTTTCCATTCCTCCCACTAGGCGCCATTTCTAAACAATGGAATAAGCTACATTAGTTTATGAATCAAAATACATAATTCAATACTTGTAAAAAACATAACATAAATTGAACTTTTCATGGATATATTCCATAATCAAAAAATAAAATGATTTCTTGAAGGAAGTATATACTGATAAACACTTCATAATGGTTTGTAAAGAAAATGAGAATTATCCTAAGCATATCCCCCGGGAGTGTCGTAACGAAGAGTGCAGCAAGGCCCATTGTCGTGCACCAGTTCCTGTTCGAGTCTAGCTCAAAGCGGTGGTTTCGGGATTTACCCCTAGGTACATCTGTTCCAGAGCCGCCTCTACCTGCTCGTATCCATACAGGGATCTGTTGCTCAGAAAACTCATAAAATCTCTATAATTAAAAAATTATAGTTGGTTCTTCTATACTAATCCTCAAATTATATCTTAGGGATATGTGATCTAATCATAGATTATCTAAATCTATCTTCCAAGGTTAGTACTAAACTACCTATGATACCAATTGTAATGCCCTGACCCCAGTTACCCAAAGTCGGTGCGTTATTTTGTAACATTGTCATGATCAAAAAAGATCAAGTCTCGAAACACTGATTAGTTTAGTAGCCTTGGAAACACTAGATACATTCATAAATGTTACATTACATCATAAAGTGAAAAACTACAACAATAAATTATCCATAGTCCACACCCATATCCTCATCTGACTATCCCTGAAGGTCATTAATAAAATACTTCTTCACATCCCGGAAAAATTAAAACATTGGAAGGGGTGAGTTCAGATGCATAGTAAGGATAACAATATAGAGGAAGCTTTCAGAAATAAACATAAACATTTAAGGAAATGTATAACTAAAACAAAATCCTTTTATACTTGAACTTCAACATAATATGGAAAAAGTTTAATGTGATAATGCCATTTACTTATTCACATGGATATTCTACTGATCGAATAATCACATGCAATATCAATAACAACTTTCATAATGATGGAATTCATAATGCCAGACTATCATAACCACGTAGCCAAGGCCTCGTGCCAAGACTACAAATAAGATTTTTTCAAGGCCTCATGCCAAGACACTAGTTTGTCTAATGAAACCTGTCGATGCATTGAGGAGTTATAGCAGGCTCCACCCATCACTTATTAAGTCCAATGCATTCCTCATATGAACAAGTTTAAACATATCATAAACCATAACATAATCGTATCACATAAAAAATACATAAAGGAAACATAAAATTTCCACATTTCAATCACCAGATATCAATACAACATATTGATACAATAAAAACACATTCAAATCCATTTTCAATACCAAAATAAAATAAAATTAATACATGGTATTTATTTTTAATTTTAAAAAAGCTATGGCTTGTAGAAGAAGTTGAAACTCAAATAAAAGTCTCGGCGGTGGAGAATTCGTAGTCTTCGCATACGTAAGAAAAAACATTCCTTTTGTCGTTTAGTAAAAATGCTTTGTATAAAAACGATTCCTTTTGAAAAAACATAAATGTCAAAGGGGTTTATACACCGTATAAAAGAAATTCGTGTATAAAACAAAATATTCTCAATGAAAGGAGATTGAGACAAAGTCCCTTACAAAGATCATTTTTTAAATAAAATAGACTTATTATGTGTATTCACTATAAGTACACATAAATAAAGTAAAAAATACAAGATAGGAAATAATAATACCATGACATAATTTGAATGTAGGTGATTAACCCAAAGAACGGAAATTGGGTTAAGATGTACCCTTACCTCATGTCCGACTTGACTCGATCGTTTTTTAACCTTCTGAATAATAAACTAGTGTTAATTTATAATTTCATAAGAACCTTTTTCAAATTTATTATTCCTTTTATATCACTTATTACCATGTTATGAACATTATGTAATAATTTATGTTAATAACGGTGGTTTTGTCGATCTTTGGTACCTGAGTCAAAAATAAACATCTTATAATTACAAGTTGTTCATGTGGTAAAATATCAATTATATTCAGAATTATATTCATGATGTATATATCATATATATGTTATATATCCAGTATATACATTCATTCATAATATTACGTAACATTTAGAGGTAAGAAATGAAATGCACCGTTCATGGAGACGGTAAGTCGTACGTACGCAAGAATGCTACTTTCATTTCTATTTCATATTTAAAGGAATAAAATCATAATGATATAAAATTGTAATATAATTCCAGTATAATATCATATATAATATCATTTACTCCATCCTGTATACATCCCACATATGGCATTAACGATTCAAATCACATTGTGGGGGCGGTAGTCCGCACTTCCTAAAATGAAATTATCGTGTTTACCCATAATGGAAATAATAAAGTATTCCTTAAATGATAAATACAGAAGCATAAGGAAAACATAAACATAATATATATATCATATATGAAAATAGTGTCATCAAAATGGCCACCATTAGAGGTGTTAAAAGAATATCGATCAATCATCGTTTCGTGAGGCGGTATTTCGCCACCCCCAAAAACAATATGTTCTTTAACCATTAGACGAAGGTGTTTGTAACTGTAAATAAAATCCATCTCATAAAAACATCCTAGTATATTGAATATACTGGTGGTGTTAAAAAATAACGGATTAAAAAGAGTTTAAGGGGTTGGAGAAGCAAAATAAAACAAAATAACATAAGAGAAGACATTTCCTAAAAATCGGGTAACTCTTTTTGATTTGAGCCAAAGGCTTCCTTGGAAAGACTTCATCCCAAAGTGAGACTTCTAGGAGTAATATAGGGAATTCTAGAGAGTATTTGGGTAGAGGTTGTCCGAGCCAAATGGCTTTGACGGTGTTAATAAGGTGGTAGTGGTGGGAGCCTTTTATAAGAGGTGAGGATGGTCACTCTTGGAATGTAATGAAATGTTACTTTATTATATAATGCGTTTCGGATTTTAAAGGTCCCACACTTATATATTTCGAGTATGAGGTCATAAGGGTTCTAAATATACTCATAAAATAGGCTTTGGAGAAGTTTAATTCTTATATTTTACATTATAGTTTCATTTTATTTAAATCGTTAATTAATGAGGTAATCACTACATCATCATGGTGTCATAAAATATTTAATTTATTTAATGTCTAAAAATTATAAAAAATTATCATGATGTAGGAAATCTTTTTATCTTTCTAATTAATATTTATAGTAAAAAATATGACTTGTATAACCCCATTTAAAAATTGTTTTGGTAAAACAACTCAGGTTTGTGACATTTTTATTTTAACATTAAATAAAATGTTTTTAATGTCATTTTCCTACCAATGTGCCTCCATGGGGTCACCAAGTTGACCCATGGATTTTATTGGTCGGCCATGACTCATCCAATAGGTGTAGGACAAGTTTACATGTATTTTCATATTTTTATAATATCATTTTTACCTTAAATTTCATTAATTACCTTAAATCGCGATTAATAAAACTTAGAAGTTACTATTCACCAAAAAATTATTTTAATCCCATTGAACCAAATTTTACTTCATAATGACAACCATGTATGTCGGATTTTTGAAAATCAAATCACAGAAGTGGTAATGTTTCATTTAAACAAAAAATCTGTTTTTTAACTACCACTTAGTGGTTTAACTATTCATCAAAAATTGATGTCTTTTAGAACAATGCCAAAAATTCACCCTAAGATATAATTGATATTCTGAATTCAAAAATGATGTTTGTTTTAAAAAATTCCAAACATATAACTTGAATTAATTAATTTTATAATTAATTCTTGTTGTCATAACAAATAGCATGTTTTTAAGAAACAATATATATCAAAAGATTGACAGTTGTTTATGTCCAATTTCAATGTTAAATTAATTATAATGACCACCATTGGATAAAATGGAAAAAAATATATTCTAATTATTCTTTTAAACCAATAAATAGTATAATTTATCACTATAAATTATTTTTATTAAAAAAGTTTTTTTTATGTATTTTTCACTATTCATTAAAAAATTGGAAGTTCTCAGAAAATTACAAAAAAATCAACTTAGGATAATTTCGATATTCTGAATACAAAAATGAAGTCCATTTAGAAAGATAAAATTTATAAAATTTCAAAAAGTAGTTATTAATATTCATAACGGCTACTTTGATTGGTTGTGGTGTGTGTTAGAATCTCGAACTTGCGTACAATGCAAGCTATTGTATTATTGAAAGAGAAGCGTATCATGGAAGCTCGGGGTGTTACAGTCTCCATATTTTCATATTAATGATTACACATGCTAACTCTTTATCATGAGTGCGTTAGTTTTTTTCATGGATTTTTAGCTTCAATGATGCATTGGAAGTGACACAACCATGCCCTTTTTTTGAAGAATACCAATAAATAACAAAACCATTATTCCCCGCTGGTAGAGTAAATATATGTCATTGACTAATCATATATTCAGTTCTTCAAATCATTATTTACATTTTTTTCCAAACAAATTTAACCCTTTTATGTGTGGGTTTGGTTAATGGGTTATCGAATCAGGAAAAATTTTGGATGAAATTTAGAAAATAAAATGTTAAAACAATAAAATAGTGTAATTTAGTTATACTTTTTGGTGTTGGATATTCATGGATTTCCTTGATCTATAATGAACTGAAATATATTCCATCTATAAAGAAAATATGGCCAAGAAATGAAATCTCCTAAAGCAATAATTCACACTTGATGAACATCCTTAATAATTCATTTCTTCTAAGAGTCTTTAAAATAATGTCCAAGTGTTTTTCATGATATTTGTAGCTTTTAGAGTATACCAAGATATCGTCAATAAATAACACTACAAAGTTATCACAATATTCCATGAAATATTTATTCATTAGATCCATGAAGATGGTGGGTGTATTAGTAAGTCCAAAAGGTATTACTGTAAACACATAATGCTCATACCAAATTTTAAATTATGTCTTTGGAATGTCTTCCTTATTCACACACAACTGATGATATTCAGATCAGAGGTCAATCTTTGAAAAATATAGATCTCCATTAAGCTGATAAAATAAATTATCAATGAGATTTAGGGTATACTTGTACATTATTTTTATATCATTGATATCCCTGTAGTCAAATCACTACTTCATCGATCCATCTTTCTTCTTTACAAATCAAACTGGGGCTCCCCATGGAGAAACATTAGGGAGAATAAATCCTTTTTTACTCAACTCCTATAGTTGTTTCTTTTACTCCACTAATTTTACAATGGACACTCTATACGAGGTCTCTGATATAGGCCTTGAACAAGGAATTAAATCAATTAAAACACAATTTCCCATTTTGATGGATGAAATCTTAAATCCACTTGAAATACATAAATATTTTCATGTACTATAAGTACTACCTCTATTTGAACATTTCTTTCCTCGCCCATATTTATTTATCTCTCTTCCTCCACAATAATTGAATTTAATATTGTGGTAGGTGGTGGATCATGATAAGAATCAGATGATGATGATTCTTCTATAAATAAATGGTATTTCATATCATTATAAAAAATTTTAATCTCCATCTACCTACAATATATTTTCACATCACGGTTCGAAAGACAATCCATACCAAGGTTTATATCAAATTCAATCATGGGTATGATGATGAGATTAGTGGAAAACAAACATTAATATTCCCTAATATGGACTGATTCCCAAAACATTGTTCCAATAATACATCCCTTATGATATTTTAATGATAAATCCCTTGTCAAATAAATTTTTAAATATCTAATTTTCCTAGAAAAATGGGTTGAAATGAAGTAATTCAATGATCAAGAATCAAATGAAGCACTGTATAAACTTGAGTAAACCATTGAATTACTAGCCACCATGTCTTTCAGAGCTTCAAAATCAGTTTTAGTGATCACTTATGGTTGGCCTGGCTCCCTTGGAATTTTCTGAGTATGTTTCCATGGAACTTAGGAAATTAATTTTTCTAATGCCCCATTTCACTACAATTATAGCATTCAACTTTGAAAGCATATTTCATTACCTTGCAATCAGGAGCTTTGTTTCATTTTTCAACACACATGTAACAAAATCACATTCCCTTCAGATAATTACTAATGTGTTTCTAACCCCATTAACCATAGAATGGATATTCAACTGTTCCATTTTTCCCATTATTTCCATTTCTAGACTGTTGAACAGATATCTTCTTCTCTTTCATTTATTTTATGTCGTAAGACTTAAGGAATTAGTTTTCATTCCCGATAGGACATAAGAAAATATATTAATATGATGGAGAGGATTGTAATACTATTTATAATTGGAGAATTGGTTTTAGCCCATCAAATAATCGATAAATATTACTCCTTGGGTTATGTATACAATCTGCATCATGCATAACTAAACTTGAAAAGATAGACTCATACATTGAGACATTCTAATCCTTCTTTTTCCTCAATCTCAGAAATTGTATATCCTTATCTGCTCGATGTTCATGAGGAAATTATTTTTCTAAAATAAACTCTTTAATATAACTACATCCCATATTACATTCATCTTTATACTACATTTTGTTTTAAATTAATGACCACTATTGATCTGTATCTCCTATGAGGCGGTAAACTGTCATGATAACTTTTTTCTTTTCGCTACACCCCAAAGTGTGAAATATTTTCTCTAAGGAACTTATCCATTTCTAATATAAAAAGGTATTTTTGTACCATAGATATTTTTCTCTATTTTCATTATTAATAGGTCTAAGATTAATCCTCCATGTCGTGGATTAGGGTGATCCATACAGGTAAAATTATTATTCACAACCTGAGTGAGTTGTCCTAGAAAGGTGATAAGCTGATCAACACCATTTACATCACCATCTCCACTATAATTATCTTGATTAAGAGGGAAATCCCTACATGGATTAAATTCATTGATATGGTTTCCATTCCTTTCACTAGGATTCATTTCTAAAAAATGGCATGCAATACATTAGTTTATGAATCGCAATACATAATTCAAAACATTTAAAACACTTAACAGAAATTAAAGTGTTTATGAATATAATACATAATAAAAAATCATTGAATAATTATATACTCTTGAATCCTTGATAATGGGTTGTAATGAAAATTTGATTTATCCAAAGCATATACCTTGGGAGTGTCGTAACTAAGCGTGAAGCAATGCATGTTGTTGTTTAAAAAGATACCAAGGGACAAGCCCAACACTCCTTGTCAGAGTTTTCACTCTTAAAAACATTTGTGCTAGAGCCTCCTATACCTGGTCATATCCATACTCAGATGTATTGCTTGTAAAATGCACAAAATCTCAACATTAAAAAAATTCTTGAATATCATTCTATAATAATTCTCGAAGTCTATCTTAGGGTAATGTGCTCTAATAATATTTATTATAATTATAGTTCCTATGGAATATACTAAACTTATTCTTATAATAACTATAATTCCCCAACCCTAGTTACCCAGAGTAAGTGAATTATTAAATAACATTGTCATTATACAAGTAATCAGGTCCAGAAAGTCCGATTTTTTAGTAGATTTTGATGTATTTGATACATAAATAATTTTAACATTAAATACTGATGTTAAAACAATATCAAAAGTTGATCCCTTTTTGAAAAACTTGTACCCTATAGCCTATCCCAATAGGTCAACCATTAATTATATTTCACATCATGGAAAAAATAAACATTTAAAGGGGTGAGTATAGTTGCTTAGTAAGGATAAAAAAGTAACGAAAACATTATAAATAAGCATAATCATTTAACGGTATATATAAGAAAAATACATAAGCCTTTTAAACATCAACATCAGCCTAATATGGAAAATATAAATCGAATAATTCCATTTTATCATTTACATGGATATTTTACTACTCGAATAATCACATGAAATATCAATAAACAATTTCATAATGATGGAATGCATAATTCTAGACTTCATAAGCACATAGTCAAGGCCTCATGCCAAGACTAAAAATATGATTTTGTCAAGGCATTATGCCAGGAAAATATTTTGTCTCATTAAACATACTATTGCATCGAGGAGCAATATCAGGATCCACCCGTCACTTACTATGTCCAGTGCATTCCTCGTATGAAATTGATGAAGAATAACATAAACATTATAATTACTACTCACAAACGAAATGTTAATTTCTAACCATAAACCAATAATGGTATAATTATAACAAATCCACCATCAAACAGATGAAAAAACCATCAATATAAAATGGATGATTTCTATTATAATAAATCAACTTCAAACTAGTATAAAATCTATTAAAGGATGTTGATATAGATTAAATCTAAATTATTTGAGAGGAATATCTCTATCTGTTTTGAAATCATATAAAAGTATCATAATTATAAAATAAAACAATTATTTTGAATCAATTCTTTTAACCATGTACGGGAAGCTTCAAAGGATATATAATGGTAGAGAATAACTGCACCAACCTTATTAGTTAAAAAGAATTCATATCTTAATTTGTCGAAAAGGAAATAAATTTCCTTTTTTGGAAAACAACGTAATGATTCTTTTCAAAAAAAATAATAAAAAGTCAAAATGGGTATTAATACCATTAACCCATTCTCTAGTAAATAGTAAAATGTATGAAAATAAATTTTTAGAATCATAGATGAAGATGATAAAGAGGTCTTATTTGATACATTCACAAAAAAAACTCAGATAATAATGGGATTGTGAAATTAAGCCTTGTACTTTTAATTGGTCAAGTGTGTGTTAACTTCATGTATAATATATAAATAATTTTTATTAAATTATTAAATTACTACATACATAAATATGTTATCATATACGATATTTTAATATTTCATTATTAATAATATTTTAGTAGTACCATAGTTTCCGGTGTTAATTGATAATTTTTCCATTATATGTTTTTTTATGTAAATCATTTAGTTATTGATAGGATGTATTTGATTCATATCCATAATGATATCATGTTCTTTAATCTTATATTTAAAAATCATATTAAAATTATTCTTGAATTTTTATGATGGGGAATGAATATCATCGCATTCGTGGAGATGGTGGTGTGTACGTACGCTCGAACGCTACATCCATTTCATTTGATTTTTATTTTAAAAGGAAAGAAAAACAAATGATAAATATTTATATAATTATTAAATTATAATATACGTGTTTTTATATATTATGTATGTACATTAACACCATCCTTTATATGTTCCATGTATGGTATGAGCGAGTCATATCACTTTGTGTGGGTGGTAGTCTGCACTTCCTCAAATGAAATTATAATATATATAAAACATGTATGGAATAAAGGAATCCAATAAAATGTAATTAATGAATATTATAGATAACTTCAATATCAAATATAATTATAGTTCCATCATAAGGGCCACCATAATATGTGGTAGTAGAATATTGAACAATCTTCATTTTGGGAGGTAGTACATCGCATCAACAAAAAACATTATGTAATATATCCATTAGAATGAGATGCGTGTAAGTGTAGTTCAAATATATCTCATAAAAAAGTCCTAGTATATTGGAGATATTTTTTATGGTATAAAATAAATTAATGAAGATATTTTATGTGGCTAGAGAAGTAAAATAAAATAATATAACATAAGAGTAGATGTTACCATAAAATTAGTTAATTCCCATAGGTTTTAATTGAAAGGATTCCTTGAAGTGTCTTTATCCTGGGATAAGGCTTCTAGGAGGAAGATATGAATGTAGGGAGCTTAATTGGCTAATGGTTAGATGATCTATGAGGATTTAATGGTGTGAGAAATGGGATAGTGTGATAGTTCTTTATAAGGGTGGGGTAGGGCTCTTTAAGAATGTTTGAAAATTTATTTTATTATATAATGATTTCTGATTTCTAAAGGTACAAAACTAATTAAAGATGAATATAAGATGACTCACATTCGAAATAAAATCATCCAGTATGTATTAGACATGATTTGGATATTTTTTTATTTTTATAATCCCATTTATTCAAATCATTGATTAATAAGGTAAACACTGCATCATTTTTTTTCAAATATAATTTTATTTATATGATGTCTAAAAATTATAAAAAAAATTACCATGATTTTGGAAATATATATATATTTACAATTAATTTTTATAGTCTAAGAGATAACTTATATAAAATATTATAAAAATTATTTCATTAAAATATATATGTTTATGTCATTTTTGTCTGCAGTTTAAATTAATTAATATAATGTTAAATTATAACTCTCAAGTGGAATTAGGGGGACTCAATATCGACCCAATGATGAAAATGGTCGAACATGAATTAATCAATATGTTTAGGAAACATTTTAGGATAAATTAATGTTATTAAAATATTATTTTTACCCTTATTAACCGGATTTACCCCTTTAACAATTGTAAAAAAAATGTTTACCGATGTAATTATTCGTGATGTCTAAAAAATAGATACCTATATAATCTATTTGGACATACTGATTCCAAATATGGAATCCATTTTCCGAAATTCAAAACACAGAAGCTGTAGAAATTAAATTAAAATTAATTCCCATTGTCAAAACCAAAAGCCTGTTTATAAGAAATAATAAATTTCCAAAAATTGACACTTGATTATGTCCAGTTTAAATGTGAAATTACAAAAAATGGCATAAATAAAATAAAATGGAGAAAATATATTCTAATGATACATAGAAACCAATAAAAGTTATAATTTAACACTATATTTTATTAAAATTTAAATAGTTGTTTTTAGTTTAAATTTTGTATTTTTCACTAATCATCAAAAAATTAAGGATTTCATAAGAGTGCCAAAAATTCACCCGAAGATAATTTTGATATTCCAAATCCAAAAATGGTGTCCATTTTGAATGAAAATTATAAAATTCACAAAAGTGGGTATTTCTATTCATAATGGATATTATGATGGGTCATGTTGTGTTAGAATCTCAAGGTAGCGTATAACACCAGCTATTGCATTATTCAATGGGAAACGTACTTTTGAATCTTGGTGTGTTACAATTATTCTGAGTTAACCACACTTAACCCACCACAATATCAATCTTCACATCATTCGATTTCTATTTCAAAATGGGAAATCGATTCTCTAAACCACCATGCCACATATGCTTTTCCATAAACTACTGAATGGTATGAAATCACACCAAAAAACCTACAAACGCGTTCATCATACCTAGAAACCGATAATTCCTATAAATATCCCCACTCATTTGGGTTATTTGTTTTATTCAATGCCATATTTTATCCATGAAACTCATACATCAACCTTTTCCTAAAACAAATTGGCATGAAATCACTACCATGACCATAGAAGATCACATCATCACTAATGGTCCTGTCGGAAGGTAACTCCCCACAATTAAATAATTCTCATAAAACCAAAAATTTATATTCCATATGTTTTTTTCTCCATGATTCAAATCAGAAAAAGACAATAAAATTCCATGTATGGGTGGTTAATCTTCCCATGACCATAATATCCCTTATAATGAATCTCGTTAAAGAAGGTCCTCATCTTCTGTTCTGAACAAGATTATTTGACCTCCTAATTTCGATCCTTTTGACTCAAAACATTTGTAACACTATTTTACTTTCCATTTCGGTAAACTATAACAATATCAAATGATTTCATGTATTCAGCCCACCTTCAAAATAGAAGATTCAAATCACACAAATAGAAAATTTATTTCAAAGCATTATGATTGGTATACATAGTAAATCATTCTCCCATCAAGTAATTCTTACAAAATATTTTTTCTTGGAACCCATGGCCAATTCAAGATCATGTATAGGGAAATTTAATTCAGTAGGCCTCAAATTCCCAAACCCATAATCCACCACTCGATCATAAGTCAACAACAGTACTCCATGACTAGACCTGATACATATAAAACATGTCATATTTATTATCTTACATAGGTATAATCATAATTACGGTTGTAGTTAACCAACTCCTTACTTCATGAAAGGAATTCTCACATTCCCCATACCACCAAAACATTATTCCCTTCCTGGTATGTCCAAATAGTGGTAATCCTAATTAGGAATCATTTTTCAGGAGATTTTACTAATATCCTAGAAAATATCAAAAATAATTGGACTTCAGAAAAAAATGATTACATATGAAATAAAGGAAGAATAATCAATAAACTTGAAAAAAGAATTAACAACTCATTTAACAAACATGGTACAAAAATATAAATGAAAATAAGTATCCCATGTCAAGATATTTATTTCAATGTGAAAAAAAAACCAAAAATAAATTCAACCTACCAATCTTCAAAAATATGTCCTAACTTCAAGTTCATATCCTAATAAATGAAAAAACCTAGCCTAAATAATCACCATAGAATAGGTACCATTTTCCTATACTGGCTTGAAATAATTAAATCTTATAGGGTACCCAATGGCAACCTGAGTAGGGAGTGAGTAAAACTATGTAGTCCCTAACCAATGGTGTCTACTAAATTTCGTGTATAAACATATAGCTTATGAAAGTACTCAAATAAATGAAAATGTATTTTTAAGAAATCTTGGGTTCCATTAGTTAATAATATTAACATTTACCATTTCAATAATTATTTTCAATTTTTCCACTAATTTCATCATTGTTACTAAATTCATTTTTATCATATGTTCAATGGGTTATGCATTTTCATCATTTCAATAATGGAATAAGCTAGAAAATTATAATGAACAAAAGAATAAGTCAAGTTACATATCATGATAAGGAAAAACATATCATAAATAAATACAACACACTTACCTTAGAGCCTCATTCTAGGTAGTCTCATCAAATACAACTGTTAGGGGCACATTTCATTAGTCACCTTCCAAAGACCATGCATGTTTAGTTGGGATTAGAGCCTCTATCTTACCTAACATGTGGGTGTAGATGCTCAAGTCCATTACACCACAACTATAAAGACATTTTAACATGCATCATAATCCATTTAGCACATATATCATATCAATAACCAATACACATACTATTCACATTTACTAACTATTTAACATGTGAATTATCATAAGGATTTAACACATTAACAAATTTATAAATAACATTTCATAACTCATTTAACCTATTTCCCATTCCCTAACATAAACATATTATCATAATCAACAATTTAAATAAATTTTTATATATAACATATTCATCAAATTCACAACATTAATCCATTTAAAATAGTTATTTATTCACAAGCACTTGATTAATATGTCCATCATTCTACATGCATTAACCCACTTATTGTAGGATCGAAATATAGTATGAGATGCTCAATATACAAGAGGGGGGGTGAATTGTATACTTTAAAAATTTCTTTTGAACCTTTAAAGTTAGTTATGAATAACTAAAGTTTCCTTAAGAAAAGGAAAGGGATAAGTTTAACAAAGTTTAAACTAAGAAAATTCACAACACCTCTAACACCGAACTAAACATGGAAGTTATTCTGAAAGTAGGTTCCGGAAATATGGTTCAGGAGATTGAAACTTAACAAACAATTACAATATGAGATTCTACCTTAAAGCGTATAGAATCTAAATGAATCAGAGTACAAGTAAAGAAGTATAAGAAAGTTATACTTTCCTTATAATACAAAATGCAGCGGAATAGAAAAAAGTATTAAAACTACAAGTAACAAGATATAATTCTTTTAACCCAAAGAGAAGGGTATCCAACAACCTTGGATAATGGTCCCTTGATTTATACTTTCAAGCAAGTCTGTCTTACCCACACCAGGGTAAGCCCTCGATACGAAGATCGGAGTCTCTGTCTTGCTATCCCCGCAAGCCCTCAACTTCAAGGTAGTTGGAAACCTCTATCTTCCTCAGCAAGAAAGCCCTCGAACTTTAAGGTAGTCGGCACCTCTGTCTTCCTCAGCAAGGAATCCCTCGAACTTTAAGGTAGTCGGAAACCTCTATCTTCCTATCCCGGGAAGCCCTCAAATGTAATCACCAACATTCGGAGTCGTACAAAGATTTGAGTGTTAATAAGATACTCTCTCTCTATAATTCACTTCAACAGCATGTATGCACAAAACCAAGTTGTTCATCTGTCATCAGTCATCAGTTATCAGTCATCAGTTATCAGTCATCAGTTATCAGTCCCGAGATCTTTCAAATGAGCTCCTATTTATAGGTAAGGTCGGCTCCTTCTCCAACGGTCATATTTTCCTTAAAGATCGGAGGGACCTGTACACGTGTCACTTAGACAACGGTTTGTTTAAAACAAAACAGACGACATCGTTTTATAACAAAAAAAATGTAACAGAATGTACGACATCGTTTTAAACTCTAACATAAAAGTTCGGAATGAAATCTTCGGAGTGAAGGTTCAGAGTGTAAAGAACAATAGTAAAGAGTAGACAAATTTTAGAAGTGTAAGCAATATAAAAGTTCGGAGTCAAACAAAGATATTTTTCGGAGTCTAAATTAATTCAGAGTGTATAAAACAAAGATACTCAAATTCTGTTTAATAGGTGAATTCGGAATGAGAATTCGGAATAGGAATTCGTCATCAAAAACCATAATGAGAATTCTTCATCAGAATTCGTAATAGGAATTCGAAATGAGATTTCATCATTAGAATTCGTAATGAGAATTTGTCATCAGAATTCGTAATGATAATTCTTCATCAGAATTCGTAATGGGAATTCTTCATCAGAATTCGTAATGAGAATTCGTAATGAGAATTCTTCATTAGTGTTCGTAATGGAAATTCGTCATCGGAATTCGTAATGAGAATTCTTCTTCAGAATTCGTATCCTGAATCTGGAATAGAACTTAGTCAGAGTTCATATCCGGAATTCGGAATGAAACTTCCTTATATTTCTTATCCAGAATATGAATCCTAAAATAGAATGCTTTATATCAAAGTTTCAATGATTCTGAGAAAATGAATTCTAATCTCATACTTAAGAAAAATATGGATGAAAATATGATAAGGATAATTTTTCTTATAAAAGCGATTTTCCTTAAGAAAGCAATTTTCCTTATAAAAGCAATTTTCCTTATAAAAGCAAATTTCCTTAAGAAAGAAATTTTCTTAAAGATAAGGTGTTTGTGATTTTCAAAACAAAAAGGAATGGAAAAGTCATAAGGAAAACCTTATTGACTCAACAATCTCCCCCTTTTTGGAAAGCACAAACATCCTTACGAAAAAAAATCTAATAAGAAAGAAACATATTAATGCTTATCTCCCTTGTTTTAAGGATATAGATGAATACGACTAACTCCCCCTTAGGCTTTGAAACTCTAAGGATCGTATTCATATTTCCGGAGTGATATTTCATAAGAAGGTCTTCTTTAAAAAAAAACTCCCCCTTAAACAAACTCTTATTAGAGTTCTTTTTCCTTGGGTATTTTTTCTTTCTCCCCCTTTGATAAACTCTTATTAGAGTTCCTCTTTTTCTTAAGGATCTTTTCCTTATCCTCCTTTGTCATTTTCAAAAAAAATTGGAGGGAATGGAAAAAAAAGTACCTAAAAGATTAGTAATGACAACAATGGAAACGAGATACAAAATTTTCATTACATTTGGAATGTCAGTAACAAAAAGAATACAACAAAAATATCGGATTAGGTTATTTCGGATCTTTCTCCTTCGACATGATCCCCTTAAGAATAGTCTTGATCTTCTTCAGGTCTTTATGATCTTCTTCAGCTTGCTCCTCTAAGACCACTATTCTTGCGGATTGAGCTTCAATCTTTTCTTCCTGGTATTTCAGCTTTTCATCCTGAGCATGGATCTTTTCTTCCTGAGCCTTCATCCTTTCTTCAAAATCGATCCGATGATCCCTTTCAAATTTCCAATTCTGAGAAACAGAATTCAACTTCCCATTCAGATCCCTAACTTCTTGAATCCGGAAGTTCTTTTCTTCAGTCAGCTTTTCTTCAAAGGAGGAAGTCATCTCATTAATTTTCTTGTCCTCGGTCTAAAAAGCATCTTTAACATTGTCTTGAAACTCATCAAGCAACCTCATATCTTCCACATTCTTCTTCGACCAGCTTGTCATCCTCTTGCAAGATCTTTTATGAGGTTCGTAACCAACAAAGAATGTTTTGAACTGAGCCTCAATTTCAACGCACTTATCCATAACCATAGATACAGAGTCGGTTTTCTGATTCAACGCATGTTGGAGCATCTGACATCTTTAGTCAATACTAGAGAAGGTCGGAATGGTTCCCACCAACTTTTTTAAGGACTGAACAACAAAGTCATGCCCCAAAGAGGATGACTCCGAATATGAAATCTTGCTAGGAGAGTTTTCTTCCTTAATAAGCTCCAACTTTCTCTTTGAAGAACTACCAGCTTCCTTTCTCATCCTCTTTTCTGAACTCGGAGTATCAACAAGAATTTGTTTCCCCTTATCTTTTTTCGAAATAGAATCCAGTTCTGGAGTTTTCTTCTCACTATCAGAAACTTGAACAACAAAATCTTCCTCATCAGAAACTTCCTGAATACCATCCTCTACGTTTTTCATCTGAGAAATATCATGTAAAAGTTGTTCTTCTTCTCCATGATAGGCAACTTCTTCTTCTACTTTCTATTTTTCCATTGCTAGAGTAACTAGCTTCGAAGATTCAGCTTCTGAAGTCCAGAGTGATAAGCGTTCCGAAGGTGTCCCTTTGTAATCATCTACTTGTTTCTGCACATCTCCGGTTTCACCACTTCCTTCAGCACCCTCTTATATTTGTTCCACTTGCTCAACTTCCTCATAAATCTTAGCAACAGCCTCTTCCGGAGCAGCAAGATTTCTTCCTGGAGTCTCAGGTAGAGATTCCAAGGAGAAAGATCTTTTAACTGGAATAGTTGCTGAAACCATTTCATTGAATTTCAACAAGTCCTGAGCTACCTCAGCCTCGGACATCTTCTTCTTGAGCTTCTTTTTCTTTGCTTGTATTTCAAGCTCATCAGCAGTTTTCTCCTTTAAGGCCTTAGCCTCCGCAGGGTCCAATCCAAACTGTGGATCCCCTTCTTTCCTTTTCTCTTTATTATATCTCCACATTGTAACAACCTCATCATGATAGGCTTTCTTCTTCTTAGGCTTTGGAGGTGTGGAGTGGACTTCCTTAGACTTAGGATTCTCTGCTTGTACTTCCACTTCTTTTAGCTTTCTCTTCCTTACTCGCTTAGATGATTCTGGATCAGCAACTTTCAGAGCCACTTCTTCTTGAACAGGTAGATCAATAAACTTTCCGGACTTCTTGTCAAAAGCTTCATTCATTATTTTAAGAGTGCCATCACTGACCAGAATGATCTTGAAAACTCTCGGCATAGATTTGCAAGCCTCCTTGAAAGACACAAGTCACCGAACAATCAACTTGGAGAGGATTGATGGGTACATAATAAACTGAGCTCTCAGATTCCCCTTCTTCAAATTTTCAATATTAATAAGAATATGCTTCATCAAGTTAAACTTCCTTAGATTTATCAGGAAATCTAAGATATAGATCTCACTCTTCTTCAAGCTATCTTCATTACCTTTCCTCGGTACGATAAGTCCTTGCACCCATAACTCCAGAATCCGGAAGTTTGTAGATAGACTTGCAATCTTCGGAGCCTTTTCATCAGCTAGTCCGAGAGTTTCTATGGTCTTTTCCTTCTTGAATCTACCCTTAGAGTCTGGCAACACATGCGAAATAAACTCGGCTTCTCCTTCATAAGATATCACTACCAAGCTTGCATCCTTGGTGTGAGAAAGCTTGTAAGTCTTGCCATAAGACTTAAAAGATAACTTCTCCCTATTATCTTCCTTGAATAAAGAAACTGACTCATAAAACTTGACAAGTAAATCTGAATATACTTCATCTTGGTTCCCGGTTTTTGATACCGTAACATCTTCACAGCCATTCAACTTAATATTCTTTGAAATGATAGAATCATAGTTGCTGAAGAAAACCGGATGGACTAACCTTTCTCTGTAAACTAACCACTGAAAAATAGGCTTAGTGGATGACATTTCTTGAGATGCTAACTCCACAGACATTCGGATCTGAAGTTCTCTGAGATGTTCGGAACGGAGACAACTGTAGTTTGGAATGGCCTTAAATCAGAGAGGCAGAGATTCGGGACGCGAGAGCTTGAGATCGATGTGGGACGAGAATTTGGGTCCCCTTTATATAGACGACGAGATGACGGTTCACATTCCATAGTTGATCTAATGATTGGAAAGAGCTGCGATCAGATCTGACGGTTTAAAAACTTGAATCCGATTTTTTGAGGTTTTTATTAAAACAAATATTTAAGAAAACTATAATCTGAAAACTTAGTACAAAAAAATTCCATCAAGTAAAATATGACTACGAAAACATGAGGAAGGATATCATACCTTTCGGATTGGCTTAGGGAATTATTCGTAATGGCTGATTTCTCAAAAATTTTACTATGAAAAATAAACTTAGTACGAAAAACTCATTACAGAAAACTCAGTACATAGAACAAACTTAAGAAGAAAAAACAGTACGAAGAACATAGTACGAAAAATACATTACGAAAAATACATTAGGAGTAAAAACATCGATACAAAAACCTGGTTATGAAACTGCCAATACGTAAATTTTTATTCCGGAAATTTTCAATAAGAACACTTATATTCCAGAAGTATTCTATACGAAAGTGTCCAATCAAAAAATTTAGTTCTGGAAGTTCCATTCCGGAAATCTTCGTTCTGAAAAGTTTGAAAACAAATTTTGAAAAACATTGTTAAATAAACAATCAAATGTACCCCCCCTATGAAAAGGAGTTTATTACTGTAAGGAGATTTTTTCAACAGAAAGTTAATTTAGAAAGATTACCTTATGGTTATCATTCCTAACATCTGTTTAATATATTCAAATCTATCAGAAGGCAATGATTTTGTGAAAATATCAGCAAGTTGATCTTGCGTTCTGATAAACTGAAGAATAATATCTCCTTTAAGTGTGTGATCCCTAAGAAAGTGATGCCTAATATCTATGTGTTTTGCACGAGAGTGATGTGCAGGGTTTTTACTTAGGGAAATGGCACTTGTGTTATCAAACAAAATTTGAGTTTTAGTAAAACTCATGCCATAGTCTGTGAGTGTGTGTTGCATCCACAACACTTGTGCACAACAACTTCCAACTGCTACATATTCAGCTTCAGCAGTGGAGAGTGCTATAGAATGTTGCTTCTTGCATGACCAAGAAACTAATGAATCTCCTAAGAAATGACAAGTTCCAGATGTACTTTTTCTATCCATTCTACATCCACCAAAGTCATCATCAGAAAAGCTTTTTAGGACAAAATCATTTCCAGAAGTATAAAATAATCCTAGATCCATGGTTCCCTTAAGGTAGCGAAAAAATCTTTTTACTGCCTTTAAGTGAGATTCCTTAGGATTGGATTGATATCTTGCACATAAGCATACTGAAAACACTAGGTCTGGTCGACTAGCTGTTAAGTAAAGTAGACTTCCTATCATACCTCTAAAAGATGTGTGATCTACTGGTTTCCCAGCTTCGTCAAGATCTAAAGAGTATGAGGTACCAATGGGAGTACTTATACTCTTAGTGTTGTCATAACCATACTTTTTCAGAAGATCTTTAATATACTTATGTTGAGATATGTAGGTTCCTTCTGGTTTTTGAGAAATTTGAATACCAAGGAAAAATGTTAACTCACCCATCATACTCATTTCAAACTCAGATTTCATTAGACTTGCAAAAGAGTCAGTCAAAGATTGCTGAGTTGAACCAAATATAATGTCATCAACATAAATTTGAACAATCAAAACATTTTTCTTATCTTTCATTATAAAAAGAGTTGGATCTGCATTTCCCTTAACATAGTTATTTTGAATCAAAAATCCAGTAAGTCTATCATACCATGCTCGTGGGGCTTGTTTAAGACCATATAAAGCTTTGGTAAGTCTAAAAACATGATCAGGATGTTTTGTATCTTCAAAGACAGGAGGTTGTTCAACAAAAACTTCCCCTTGAACATAACCATTAAGAAAAGCACATTTCACATCCATTTGGAAATGTTTGAAATTAAAGAATGCTACAAAGGCAAGTAGAATACGGATAGATTCAAGTCTAGCTACTAGAGCATAGGTTTTTTTCTGAGTCTATTCCTTCTTGTTGATTATATCCTTCAGCAACAAGTCTAGCTTTATTTCTAACAATGACTCCATTTTCATCACATTTATTTCTGAAAACCCATTTTACTCCAATAACAGAAGTTTCCTTAGGTCTTTCAACCAAGGTCCAGACTTTATTCCTTTCAAATTCATTTAGTTCATCTTGCATTGCTTTGATCCAATCATCATCACCTAAAGCTTCATCAGTGCTTTTAGGTTATAATTGGGAAAGAAATGCTAGATGTTCTACTTCATTTCTTAAGGAACTTCTAGTCCTTACAGGTTGATTTACATCACCAATGATACTATCACTGGGATGATTCTTAAGAAACACCTGATTTGGGTTTTGTAAAATTTGTTCATCAACATAGGGTAGAAAGTCTTCTGGGCAAATGTTTCAGAAGTATCATCTAGGAAAATTTCCTTATCAGAAGGATCTTCTATCAAAGGATGATAATCAGTTTTTGAAAACACATCCGAAGATGTAAGTTGAGATGGTTTAAAAACAAAAGGATCTGATTCATCAAATTTCACATGAACTGTTTCCTCAACAGTGCATGTATTTTTATTGAAAACTTTATAAGCCTTAGAGGTTGTGTAATAACCTAAGAAAATTCCTTCATCAGATTTTGGTGCGAATTTATGTAAGTTATCTTTAGTATTCATAATGAATACTTTGCAACCAAAAACCTTGAAGTAGGAAAGTCTTGGTTTTCTACCATTCCATAACTCATAAGGAGTTTTATTAAGAAAAGGTCTAATCAAAACTCGATTTATAGTATAACAAGCAGTACTTACAGCTTCAGCCCAGATATGTCTAGCAATAGAATATTCACTCAACATGGTTCTAGTTATCTCTTGAAGAATTCTATTTCTTCTTTCAACTACACCATTCTGTTGAGGAGTTCTAGGTGCTGAAAAATTGTGGGTAGTACCTTTCTTACTACAAAAAGTTTCAAAATAAGAATTTTGAAATTCTCCACCATGATCACTATGAATAGTTTTCAATGGAAGGTTTTTCTCATTTTTAACTTGAGCTCTAAAACATTTGAAATAGGAAAAATCTTCAGATTTCTTTGCTAGAAAATAGACCCAAGTAAATCTAGTGTAATCATCAACTAGAAAAAACACATAGTATTTGCCTCCAATACTTCCAGTTTGTGTTGGACCAAAATGATCCATGTGCACTAACTGTAATGCATCAGTTGTTGAGACTTCACAGATTGATTTAAAACTAGATTTATGTTGCTTTCCATATTGACAAGGATCACAAACTTTAGAAGAAACAAATCTAAGCTCCAGTAGATCCTTATCTAGTTTCTTCTTAGAGAGTTTACATAGGTTCCTAAGGTTACAGTGTCCTAATCTTCTATGCCATAACCAGGAATGATCTTCCATTGCACTTAGGCAAGGTAAATCTTGGCTTTTAGGTCTTCTAAGTTTAAGGTGTAAACATTCTCTCGCCTGTTGGCTGAGAGAATAAATTCTTCCTTGGAATTGTGAACTAAACACTTATCATTCCTAAAATTCACAAGGTAACCTTCATCACATAACTAACTTATGCTAATGAGGTTGTGCTTAATCCCTTTAACAAAAAGAACATTTGAAATTAATGTTTTACCTAAAAGAACATTATTACCAATAACAACAATCTCTCCCATAGCATTGTCTCCGAAATTTACATTTCCTCCTTTCGTTTTGATAATCTTTTCAAAAAAACTTTTGTTACCAGTCATGTGCCGGGAACATCCACTATCCATGTACCATGTATTGTTGCTTGTACTTTCTTTATTTTCCTGAAATCAAGAAGAAAAATAGACTTTCGGAATCCAAACTTGTTTGGATCCGAGATTTCCAGACAATAAAATTTTAGGTATCCAAATTTTCTTAGAAAAGTAGGATTTATGAAAACCTAGAGATTGGGTTTTGTTTAAGGAAAAACCTTTTTTCCAGTCACCACCACATTGACATTTGTTACAAAATGGGGCACTTTGAGGAACAAAATAATATTTACTGAAAACTGCTTTTGCATGGGTATAACCAAATCCGGATTTATTTCTTAAAGGTCGTATTTGGGAATACATCTTATCAAAATTTTCCTTACCATGGGTAAAGATTGATAAACACTTCTTTAAGGAAAAAATTTCGGACTTGAGTTTTACAACCAAGTTTTTATCCTCAAAATCATTAGTTTTAGAACTAGAGTTAGGCTCGAAAATATTTTTATTAGAAATTACTTTTTCTAATTCTTTAGAAAGTTTGTTATTTTCAGAACTTACTTCCTCAAGATTTTTTGAAATACTTTCAAAATAAGCATTTTTCTTATCAAGATCTTTAGAAAGATCTGATATCTCTTTTGTAAGAATAGAATTCCTAGAGTTTTCCTTATCAAGTTTTTTATTGAGTTTGTAATTCTCAATCTCAAGAAGTTCAGCAAACCTAGAGACTTCTTCATAAGTAGGTATAGTATTTTCTTCATCAGAAGATGATTCTTCATCAGAAGAGTTATAATACTTACTATCATTAGAATTTAAAGAAACATTGGTCAATGATTCAGCATTTCGTACCTTATCCATAAGACAATGATTATCAATAGGTAATCTGGCTATAAGACCAAGATTCTTCTGTCCTGAAGATTCATAATCAGAAGATTCATCTGAAGAGTCACCACCACTGGCACTCCAGGTGTCATTAGCTTTCAGAACTTTCTTAGCTTTAACATTATAATACTTCTTTCTGTTCCTGTCTGAATGTCTTTCCTTCCTTTCTTTATTTTTGAGCATAGGGCAATCTGGTCTAATATGTCCAGCTCTTTTACATTCATAACAAGTAACTTCTCCATCTTTCTTATCTTTCATGTCCTTCTTCTTATACGTAGATTGAAAGTTTCTCTGTCCATCTATCTTGTTCATCCTTCGAGCAAGATTGGCTATTTCATTTTCTGAAACTTCACTCTCACTAGATTCGGATTGGAAAATGACTTTCTTAGAATTGGGTCTAGTAACACTCTCAGGAGTCTTAGCTTTCATCTGATTTGAAGTTGTAGTAAAAGCAACAGTACCATTTCCATTCTTCTTCTTGATGTTGTCAGCATCTCTCTTCATTCTTGTTTTATGTTGTAGAAGAGTTCCAAATAATTCATCAAGAGTAATTTGAGTGACCTTCCTGTTTTCATCTATAGCTGTTCTCTTGGATTCCCACTCATTGGGCATAATATCAATTATCTTGTCCACAAGAGCTTCATAATCTAAGCCTTTCTCTCCCATAGATTGTAGACTGTTGACAATGGTCATAAATCTTTGTTGATCTTTACAGATAGGTTCTCCATAAGGAAAATTGAATCCATGATATTCAGCTCTAAGCATAGCGCTTCTAGTCTCAATCACCTTAGAAGTCCCAAAGTGTGTAACCTTTAACTTATTCCATATACAGTTAGCTGCTTCACAAGGAGAAATTTGGCTATATATATTTCTAGTCATGGAACATAGTAAAGTGTTGTATACCTTATAGTTGAGTTGATATTCTTGCTTTTCCTGGTTAGTAAAAGATCTGACTTCCTTGTCAGGAATTTTATAATCACCAGTAAGCTTGACAAAGTTGTCTACTCCAGTATTGATAAAAAATGTCTTCATACGATCTCTCCAGTATTCATAGTCATTACCATCAAATATAGGTGGTCTTATTAGATTTAGATTGTCAATAGATCCAACATTAATTCCTGCCATACTATAAATTACTTTGCACACAAACTTGTTAATAGCAATGAATCGTAATTACAAAGTTCGGAATGAGAAAGTCCAGAATGGACAAATTCGGAATGACAAAGTTCGGAAGGATAAAGTGAGCAAGAAAAACTTGTATGTGAGTACAAGTATTTCAGAGACCTGCCCTGATACCAAATGTAAGATTGGTATAGAGTAAGAGGTTTCCAACCTTTGATACCAATTGTAGGATCGAAATATAGTATGAGATGCTCAATATACAAGAGGGGGGGGGGGGGTGAATTGTATACTTTAAAAAATCCTTTGGAACCTTTAAAGTTAGTTATGAATAACTAAAGTTTCCTTAAGAAAAGTAAAGGGCTAAGTTTAACAAAGTTTAAACTAAGAAAATTCACAACACCACTAACACCGAACTGAACTTGGAAGTTATTATGAAAGTAGGTTCCAGAAATATGGTTCCGGAGATTGAAACATGACAAACAATTACAATATGAGATTCTACCTTAAAGCGTATAGAATCTAAATGAATCAGAGTACAAGTAAGGAAGTATAAGAAATTTATACATTCCATATAATACAAAATGCAGCGGAATAGAAACAAGTAGTAAAACTACAAGTAACAAGATATAATTATCTTAACCCAAAGGGAAGGGTATCCAACAACCTTGGATAAAGGTCCCTTCATTTATACTTTCAAGCAAGTCTGTCTTACCCACACCAGGGTAAGCCCTCGATACGAAGATCGGAGTCTCTATCTTGCTATCCCCGTAAGCCCTCAACTACAAGGTAGTTGGAAACCTCTGTCTTCCTCAGCAAGAAAGCCCTCAAACATTAAGGTAGTCGGCACCTCTGTCTTCCTCAGTAAGGAAGCCCTTGAACATTAAGGTAGTCAGCAACCTCTGTCTTCTTATCCCCAGAAGCCCTCAAATGTAATCACCAACATTCAGAGTCGCACAACGCTTTGAGAGTTAATAAGAGCCTCTCTCTCTAGAATTCACTTCAACAGCATGTATGCACAAAAACAAGTTGTTCATCTGTCATCAGTCATCAGTTATCAGTCATCAGTTATCAGTCATCAGTTATCAGTCCCGAGCTCTTTCAAATGAGCTCCTATTTATAGGTAAGGTCGGCTCCTTCTCCAACGGTCATATTTTCCTTAAAGATCGGAGGGACCTGTACACGTGTCACTTAGACAACGGTTAGTTTAAAACAAAACAGACGACATCGTTTTATAACAAAAAAAATGTAACAGAATGTATGACATCGTTTTAAACTCTAACATAAACGTTCGGAATGAAAACTTCGGAGTGAAGGTTCGGAGTGTAAAGAACAATAGTAAAGAGTAGACAAATTTTAGAAGTGTAAGCAATATAAAAGATCGGAGTCAAACAAAGATATTTTTCGGAGTCTAAATTAATTCAGAGTGTATAAAACAATGATACTCAAATTCTGTTTAATAGGTGAATTCAGAATGAGAATTCGGAATAGGAATTCGTCATCAGAAACCGTAATGAGAATTCTTCATCAGAATTCGTAATAGGAATTTGAAATGAGATTTCTTCATTAGAATTCGTAATGAGAATTTGTCATCAGAATTCGTAATGAGAATTCTTCATCAGAATTCGTAATGGGAATTATTCATCAGAATTCGTAATGAGAATTAATAATGATAATTCTTCATTAGGGTTCGTAATGGGAATTCGTCATCGGAATTCGTAATGAGAATTCTTCTTCAGAATTCGTATCCTGAATCTGGAATAGAACTTAGTCAGAGTTCATATCCGGAATTCGGAATGAAACTTCCTTATAGTTCTTATCCAGAATCCGAATCCTAAAACAGAATGCTTTATATCAATGTTTCAATTATTCCGAGAAAATGAATCTGAATCTCATACTTAAGAAAAATATGGATGAAAATATGATAAGGAAAATTTTTCTTATAAAAGCAATTTTCGTTAAGAAAGAAATTTTCCTTATAAAATCAATTTTCCTTATAAAAGAAAATTTCCTTAAGAAAGAAATTTTCTTAAAGATAAGGTGTTTGTGATTTTCAAAACAAGAAGGAATGGAAAAGTCATAAGGAAAACCTTATTGACTCAACACTTATTAATTTAATGTACAATTCATATATCATTTTACACAATCACTATATTTCATCTAACTAAATTCATATTATATCTGTCAATCACTAATTCCATTCCCAATCAGTTGACACATGAAATGATAGTTTCTTTTTAATTCCACTATTCATGTAAACATGTTTATTATGGGTTCTATTTCAACACAGGGAAACTCTATATTTAAAATTATAATTGTAAATGTCTGGTAATGTTGGCGTGCAATAGGGGTGGCCCTAAATCATTCTAAAAATACTAATTCATCTCATGGGAATCATAAGGTCTAAAAATCATCTCAAAACTAACCAGTTTAAAAAATATTATTAGGGTAATCAAACACACATCAATAGAATGAAATTTTATTACCACCCATCCAAATGTCTAACATTAAAATACTTGATATAACATGTAGATGACCTACCTCAAATCCAATGATGAAATCATTCTTAATGTTATCCTCATATCTGGATTCATGTACCCATTGAATCATTAACCAATGATCAAATAAAAAACGTTTTTAGGGATTTTGAATAAGAATAACCAAACCACATCCCTAATATAGAAAAGATAAAAAATAGGAATGATAAAAACTATGATCTTCTATCCATAAAAATGACACTCCAAATGGCCTATAATTGAATGATAATGATCATTAGTAAGATATGAGAGCATTGGATCATCAGTAGGGTTGATGGACGAGAAATGGGGTAAGAAATCGGGTGAGAACATAAAATCCATAGGGGTAAATGGTAAATTATAATTTTTTAATAGGGTGAATGGTGTGGCCCCACGGTTTTCGAAACCATCTACCAACCATGAGGTAGCCTCTTTCTAAGAGAGGTGAGGTTTCATGGTTACCTATAGTTCTCCTCATAGTTAATGATCTTTTTCATCAACTATGTGGAATGCCTTAATCCAATACCACATGTTTTAGCCTCTCCCTTGAATTGTTTACATAATAGTACACCTCTCATCCTAGATAGAATGGTTTGGGTACATAATTTACTATAACCATGAACCAAAAATTAAACAAGCACTGGAGTGAAGCATTCCAATTTCTTTCATGCCTTGAACACCCGGAACACCACTGAGCTTCCACATACACCCGTTAAACATTACATTGACAAATTTAAGATATTTAAACCAACATTTAAACAATTTCATACCTCCAAGATGTATGGGATATTAAGGATTGAATCGATGTGATTCTCTCATGATCAAGCCTAATATGAGATCCAATATCAATAGGAAATGTGAAATAGATAATGATAAATGTTTACACTCCTCAAGATCATAACACCGACCATGTTCGCTAAACAACCCCATGAGAATCTCTCCATCACACACCATACCCTCAATGAATTTTATTTTTTAATAAGCTATAATTTATCACTACCATACTAGATTGATTAGGTATATTAACTTTCAAGTAAAATAATAATATTTTTATCCAATTGTCATTTACCTTATAAATGATTAAATAATGAGTTTTATTAAACTAATATTTCAATACAATAAAACTCATATTTTAATTTTGGGTAATGTGAAATTTCAATTGAGACATTAATTTGGATGAAATCATGAAATTTTTATAAAAATTATCTATTAATAAAATATTGTAATAAAATATTAACAATTATATATAATTGATAATATAATTTTAAAAAGTGGAAATGTAATGTTTTTTAGGGTGAGAGAACTATTGTTCTCAATTAAGATGTATTTTTTAAAAAACTGGTATTTTAATTTAGAATTGTAATTTAAAATATTTATATATTTATCATGAATAATAAAATATTATTTAGGGAATCATCATGTTGAAATTATCCAACATTGAACTTTTCAGGATTCTCTGAGAGACTCGAATTTTGGGGTAAAAGATAAATATGGGTAAAATATGTGGATTGTATTTTGAAATCATGCTCAAACTAATGCAATATAATATGCTCAATAAAATTTATCAATGAATAAATATATATTCAATATATATAATAATGTGGTTTTTAGGTTATTCTTCTCATTTTATAAACGCTTTATTAATCCTCGGAATCTAATTATATATATTATGTTTTTAAAACAAGTTTGTATTAAGCATGACTCTCTTCCACAACACTGAGGGTATTATTTTAATTTTATCGTTTCATAGATATATATAATTATTAAAAAAAATGTTATTATGATGAAAATATGGGGAAAACCATTGTATTTATTTTTTTTTTGATACATTTATATATTATTTCCAAAACATACATTTTTAAAAAAATAAAGAACTCTACTATATTTTTGGACATTAAACCACCTGATATCCCAATTCACATCAATAAAATCCTATGTTTTAGGAATATTATAAACCCTTTCTTCTATAGTGGCCATCGAAGGTTCTCCCAGGCTCTCAATAAGCAAATCATTTTCTCTTAGAAGTGCCCTCTCAAGGTAAGGGAACTATGTCTGTTCTTTTCCAATCAATAACATTTTTTGTATTTATCCTTTTGAAACTCAATTTTTTTATTTATTATATAAATTTATATTTTTTTCTAATTTACATTCTTATATTGATATAACATTTATACCATATTGTTATAACCTACTCTGAAACCATTAATATGTTATTGTATGGGATCTTATACTTATACCATTTATTCAAGAACATTATTTTTTAAATTCCATTTTAATAAAATTATTATCAATGATATATTATTCTCCACATTCCAATTACTATACTTATGATATATATGCGATTAGATACCACATTCACTCAAATTAATCCCTCTCATGACCCTTTATGTACTCCCATTTTTTCTACCACAATTATCCTATTAAGTTTCCATGCCAAAACATTTTATTTTCAATACCATAACCATTTCAACTCAAGGGTACACTAATTGACAAAACTATCCAAATATTAGTGTGGAATTCAATTTATATATTTGGTAGTTTATAATATTTTGATGAAGTGTTATAAAATATGATCCTATGTTGAATGATCTATATCACACACTTATACCTATACATGATATGAATGTGATGGATGCACCCAAGATTGTATAGTTATCCAATGCATTGGGTAAATTTTTAGTACCATGAGATTTAATATATGTGATCTAGGGGTAAAACTAATCCTTTATTGAACTTTTCCTTCTATTTTATGATTTATTTTATCATATCCTTCTCCTATGTTTATGATTTCTTGTTTAATGTTATTTCCACATTTCTATGTTTCCATTAAATTAACATTATACATCATACTTTGATGTTCATTAGTATAATTATCTACCATTTTTATTCTATTTAAATATCTATTTAATAAAATTTATTTAGTTAATCATGTTATTCTTTTTTTAATACCTTACAAGTATTTATCACTAACACATTTCAAATGTATGTCCCCATGTTATCCCATTTATTATTTAGGGTAATGGTATTTTATAGAATGTTGTGTATTTTTTCAATAATGTTGTTGTATCCATGTATTAAGATGATATGATATGTAAATACATTATAAAATAAAATAGTATTCATGACCATATGGTATAAATAAGTCAGTTTTTCTATAACAAATCATGAAATAATGTGTATTAAAATTTTGTTTTACCTAGTTGGTGTCATATGAAAGTCATTATATTATCGTTTTTAGGATTAAAAATCTCTGTAAAAAGGCTTCGGGATAATTCTAATCATTGAAAATATCACTTAATTATGATAAAGTATAGATTTAGGTCCTTCTATAATAATACATGTAGGGATAATACAAGTGGTTGTGGATCTAATATAGAACTACCTAGATGTAAAAATAATGAAAATAATGAGTTGGTTATACATTACTGGGAAATACTTCTAGATAATAATACTTTAGGCACAAATACATTGACACACTTATAAAATATTCTATGTCAATTTTATAAGCCCATTATGATAAACTATTAATGGAATAAAAATTTACCTAAAACGTTATTTTAAGAAATAGAGGATGGATAATTGAGATAGAATCCTTGAAATTAATAAGTTGAGGAAAATAAATGATTTATTACTAATCCATTCAATGTTATGGTTTCCTATTTAAATGTTTTTTAGTTTGAAATTATTCATCCATAAGATTATTTTGGAGGAATTAAAGGATTAAAACTGAAATAAAATAGTGAATGTTGCAATTATCATCCATGAATCCACACAATCTACCATATCTTGTATTCTCTTATAGAACTATTCAAACACCACCGAAAAATCATGAATGTTGTTTTGTTTGTGAACATAAAAAATGAGGTAATTATGGATTTTTATATATATAACTCCTCCCCTATAAGTATTAACGTTATGAACAACAAATAGAATATTTTAATAATTACTTTATTGGAATTTGATATAATTATGGGTATAGATTGGATTTCATTATATAGAGACAACATAAATTATTGAGATAAATAAATTCACATATATATCTCAAATCATTCTCTAATTCAATACACATTCATGGAGGATGATTCATATTATTTGGAATCATCATCTCAACAATGGATATTATTTCCCAATAAGAATGTTTATATTTATTAAATTATCATGTCTAAGGAAAATATCATCCTCGAAGACATGTCCATTATAAGGGAATGTGCTAATGTGTTCCCTACAGAACTATATGGTCTTCCACCTAGTCGATAGGTTTATATTTAATAAGATATAATTATTAGCGGTTTTCTAATATCAATTAATATATATAATTGATATTTAAGAAATTTAGGAGCTAATGAATAGAATACAGAAGAATCATGATAATGTTTTTATATGCCCATGTGCTTCACCAGGGGGTGAACCATTCCTCTTCTCTAAAAATAATGATAGGTCAAAGCACCTATACATTAATAATCATTAGCTAAAAAAGATAATGATAGATAAAAATAATCACCAACCACATATTGATGAATTTTTTATTTATTTACATAGATAATATTATTTCTATAAGATATACCTTCACTTGGGATATTATTAGATAATGTTGAAGAATGATGATATCTCAAAGAATATTTTTCATACAAGGTATGGAAACTATGACTTTATATTGATGCCATTTTGTACTAAATCACTCTCCAACACTATTTGTAGCTTATATGAATACAAATATTCAGTATAACCTTGTCAAATTTGTTGTAGTCTTTATTAATGACATTATTATCCACTCCAAATGAAAGGAGGAACAATAACAGCATTTGAATACTATATTGAAGAGAATAAAGGAAGATGAATTGTATGAAAATTATAAAAAATGTCTATTATGGTTGGAACAGGTAACATTATATGGTCATATAATTTTTAAAAATGGATAACTATATATCTTTTAAAATTTGAAGAAGATTAGAATATGACGAAAACAGAGCTATATGATGGAAAAATATACATTCCATCGATTATATAGATAGAATCTCCTATTTATAATAATCTTCCCATGAGTTTAAGGCCCTTGACCCAATCAAACATTGAATGTAATCATGTTTTTAATAATTTTTAATGTAATGATTGTTTCAAGTAGTTGTATAAGAGGATAATAATTGTACCTATACCCACATTACACACCCGTGGGGACGGAGTTTTGAGAAAAAATTATGTGTCCAAAAATGGTTTATGTTGTATACTTGTGAAATATTAAAAAATGTGTCTAATTACTCCCAAAACAATAATTATTATTGTGATTAAAAACAGAAATAATGATCTATAATTGTATACAATGATCTCATTCATAATTTTTTTGGTATTATCTCTATTGTGAGACATGTGATATATATATAGATGTCAAAGTAACAAGTGTTTATTCATATAAAAGGAGACTAATTTAAACAAATATAGGTGGTTATATGTGATCAAGGAATATTATTATTAAATATATTACAATAATTTGAATGTAATCAAAAAGGTGTAAATGCCCTAAGTGAATAGGATCATGCAGCAGAATCCACAATGATGATTGAAAAGGAACCAATTTTCTTGGGCATTAAAAATTTTGATATGGGATTAATAAATGTAACTTCATAAAATATTTTGCAAATAACTATTCAAACATCCCTTGTTATGTGGCTCATATAGGGTACGAAAGTCAAAGAGGTGTTATTGAAGAATGTATTTTATATTTCAGATTTTTACTTTACCATTTTTGGATTTATATGTTTTGGAACATGAGTATGTATCCTATAAAAAGAAGAATTGAAGAGGGAAATTATAGATGATGTAAAAATAACCTTCTTATCTATTAATTTGTGAATAATTAAGATATATATATATGAGAAAAAAATATAGTGGGATAATATTGATAGAGGGATTGTATAGTCTATTTCTCGATTCTTATAATCTATTATAGTGAACGTCCCATGATATATGTATATCGGAATGATGAACCTGTTTCCCAAACCAATATTGAAATATAAAAAAAACAAGTATTTTATGTAATGACTCTAAATGAAACCTAAATTAAATAAAAACCTATAAATGGTTGTTTGTAACACCCAGACCCCAGTTACCCAGAGTCGGTGCATTATTACATAACATTGGCATGATCACAAGAAATATCAAATCTCAAATGACCGATTGTTTTAGTTGCCTTGGAACACTATATATATTCATAATGTTTTACATTAAATCATAATGTGAAAAACTACTACAACAATATATTGTCTCCATAGTCCACACTATTATCCCCTCATAATATCCCTGCAGGTCATTCATAAGTTATTTCTTCATATCCTGAGAAAAATAAAACATAGAAAAGGGATGAGCTCAAATTCCAAGTAAGGATAACAATATAGAAGAAACTTTCATAAATAAGAATAAACATTTAAGGCAGTGCTTAACTAAAACAAAACCTTTTAAACTTTAACTTCAACATAGTATGGAAAGAATAAAATGAAATAATCTCATTTACTTATTCACATGGATATTCTACTAATCAAATAATCACATGCAATATGAATAACCACTTTCATAATGATGGAATGCATAATGCCAGACTATCATAACCACATAGCCAAGGCCTCATGCCAAGACTACAAATAGGATTTTGTCAAGGCCTTGTGCCAAGACAATAGTTTGTCTAATGAGACCTACCAATGCATCAAGGAGCTATAGCAGGCTCCACCTGTCACATAATAAGTCTAATGCATTCCCATATGAAAATGTTTAAACATAACATAAACATTCATATTAAAACTATCATACGAAATGTAAATATTTCATCCATAAACCACAAATGGTATAAAAATAACACATCCACAGTCAAACATATCAGAAAACCATCAATACAATATAGAAGTTTTGTATCATAATAAATCAACTTCAAATAAGCGTTAAATCCATCAAAGGATGTTGACATAGATGAAATCAAACTCTTTTTAGAGAAATATCTCTTTATATTTTGAAATCATATATTTATAAAAGAAAAAATTTTCTTTTAAAATATTCTTATAAGTTTGTAAGGGATGCTTCAATGATTTTATAATGGCGTAAAATAGCCGTACCCGCCGTATAAGTTAAAAAAACATTCATACATTAATTCTACCAAAAAGGATGAAAAGAACCTTGTTTGGAAAATGATGGAAAAATTCCGTTATAAAATTCATATAAAAAGTCATATAAGGGTATAAATGACTTTAACCCATATTATTTTAAATAGTAAAAATGTTTTGAAATACATTATTAAGAAACATGAATGTGGATGATAAAGAGATCCCAGTAGATTATTACATATAAACAACCTCGGATAATGAAGAGATTGCGAAATAAACCCTTACCTTGTACTTTTACTTGGTTTGGGTAGGTTAACCACCTGTATAATGGTGAAATAATTGTTATTAAATTATACAAGAATCATATACAATAATATGATATCATGTATGATCTTTTAACATTGATTTGTTAATAATATCTTAGTATTATCGTTTTTTCAGGTGTTAACTTACTCGTTTTCTTTTAAATGTTTTGTTACATAATCCATGTTTATAATGGATAGGTTGTATCTTATTCATATCCATAATGATATAAAGTCCTTAAAACTATTTTTAAATCATAAAATGATAATTATTCTTGAATGGATACGATGTAGAATGAATATCATCGCGTTCGTGGAGACGGTAGTCCGTACGTACGCACAAGCGACAATATCATTCTTTTGATATTAAAATAATATATGATTGGATGGTATATCATATATACAGAATCATTATCATGTTATATTTATTATTTACATGAATTATAAATCATTATTATACCCATCCAAATAATAATTTATTGAATAACAATTACACCACGACGTGGAGACAGTAAGCCGTACGTACGCACGTAAAGTGACATGTTATTCAAAGGATGGATAGAATACTTAATATGGTTGTACCATAACTATAATAACATCACAATATATATAATATACAGAAGTTATTATTTTAGAATGGTAATATCAAAGAACGAATAAGTGGAAGAAGAAAGGGACTAGAAAAAGGCTGGTGAAATTATTACCTCTTCTTCGGGTTCTTCCTTTTGATTTGATCAAAAGGGCTCATAGGATGGCTTTATGACTAAAGGAAGGCCTCTGGGATGAAGTTAGGGATGTTGAGAGAGTATTTTGGCAGGGTTTTGCTGAAAAAAAGGCTTTTAAGGTGTGAATTAATGAGAAGGGGGAGTTCCATTTTATAAGAGGGGTGAGGGGCACCTTTGGAAAAGCTAGAAAATATTATATTATAATAAATTCAAATTCGGTTTATAATGGCTCCAAAGTGAATTATTTAAAGTCTAGGGTGGTTATATGTCGACAGCCAATCAACCAATAGAATTTAGAAAGGTTTGGGTCATTATATTAACCTTATCTTTAATAATTAACTATTAATTAATTAGTTTCACTTTTACAATGTCTCTTTCTATTTTTATATTATAAGGTTAATAAACATATTGTATACATCCAAGAGACCTCCAAGTGGTCCATTAATGATACAACTATCATGATTTAAGTATCTTGGCCGAACCTTAGATTTTTGGTAATTTAATATCAATTAATAATATAATATTTCTTTTAAAAACTCTTTTATGTCAATTTTGACACTATTTAATAATTTATTTTTGTAAAAATCATAACAGAATGATTACTTAGAAAAAGGTTAATTACATCAATCCTAATATGTAATATTAACATAGAAAATTATTTGAATTCATAAAAATTCTCATATTATATTTTTTGGGTATCTACAATATCAATCATTTTAATTTATCACTATTATGGTAATTACTACATCACCATTGTGTCATAAATAAATTAAATTATATAATGTCTAAAAATTATAAATAAAATCCCATTATTTAGGAAATATTTTTCTATTTCTTATGAATATTTATAGTCTAAAATCCAACATATATAACTGTATGTAAAAATTGTTTTTCTAAAACATATAAGCTTTTGTCATTTTTGTATTCATTTTAACTTAATTAAAATAAAGTGTCCCTATCCCTTACAAGTGGCACCATGGGGTCCCAAAATCGACACAAATATGCCCATGGTCAGACATGTATCAAACAATAAGGTTAGGACACGTTTTAGAGTAATTTGATATTATTATAATATTATTTTTTAACCCTTATTTACCGGATTTACCCTTTAAACATGGTAAATAAAATATTTACCGAAGTAATTATTCAAAATGTCTAAAAAATGTTACCTATTTACACAATTTGAACATCCTGATTGCAAATATGGAATCAATTTTTCCAAATTCAAAACACAGAAGTGGCAGAAATTAATTTAAAATTAATTCCCGCTGTCAAAATAAAAAGCGTGTTTTTAAGATATAATAACTATCAAAAGATTGATATTTGTTTATGTTCGGATCAATTGTGAAATTATGTCCAATGACCAACATTGTATTAAATTGTATAAATATATTATAAATATACTTTAAAACCACTCAAATTCATTATTTTTCACTATTAATTATTTTGATTTAAAAAGTTGTTTTTAATTTAAATTTAATAATTTTCACTATTCATCAAAATATTAAAGTTATCCGAAAAGTACCAAAATTTCACCTTAGGCTAAATTCAATACTCCGAATCCAAAAAATGAAGTCCATTTTGAGAGATAAAATTTCTAAAATTTTAAAAAGTATATATTACTATTCATAACAGCTGGTTTGATCGGTTGTGCTGTGTGTTAGAACTCGATGTTGTGTACAACACATGTTATTGCATTATTCAAAGAGAAGCGTACCATAGAAGCTTGGGGTGTTACATTCTCCCCTCCTTCAAATAATTGTGTCCTCGAAATTTCTAGAATACTACCGCATGAAAAGACTCATGTGGTTCTTCGTCATATGTTCCTCGAGTTCCCACGTTACCTCTTCCATCTTATGGTTTCTCCACAAAAATTTTACGAGATGCGTCGTCCGGTTTCTCAGTACTTGTTCTCCCATATCAAAAATATTGACGGGGTCTTCACAATAAGACGGATAGGGTTCCAGTTCCAATTCCTCATAGGTGAGTACATGTGTTTAGTCATTCATGGATTTCCTCAATAGAGATACGTGGAAGACATCATGAACTTTGGAGAGACTTGGCGGCATTTCCAATCGGTAATCTACAACCCCAATTTGTTCTAGAATTTTGAAAGGTCCGATATACCTGGGACTCAATTTACCATTCTTAACAAAACGTATGACTCCATTCCATGGAGATACCTTCAGGACAACATGATCACCGACTTGAAATTCCATATCATTCCTTCGATTATCAGAAAAGCTCTTCAGCCTACTTTGAGCTGCTTTGATGTTATTTGGGATTACCTTCACCTTTTCCATCGTTTCCTCCACCAGTTCTGGGCCTACATGTTTTCTGTCACCAACGTCATCCCAACAGGTTGGTGTACGACATCTCATTCTGTATAACGCTTCATATGGTGCCATCTGAATACTCGAATGGAAGCTATTGTTATAGGAAAATTATACCAGAGGTAAATATTGATCCCACATACCATGAAAGTCAAGTGAGAAGGATCTCAACATGTCTTCTAAGGTTTGAATAGTTCTTTCTGATTTTCTATCTGTTTGAGGGTGGTAGGAAGTGCTCAAATGAAGTTCAGTATCCAAGGCTTTCTGAAGACTTCTCTAGAATCTTGAAGTAAAATGGGGATCACGATCAGAAACAATCAATAGATGTACTCCATGAAGTCGCACAACTTCATCAATATATAGTCTTTCTAGACATTCCTATGGTAGATCTTCTCTTATAACAAGATAATGTGATGACTTGGTAAGACGATCAACAATAAACCATATTGCATCGTTCCTTCTAGGAGTATTTGGTAGCCCCATTACAAAGTCCATCGTAATATTGTCCCATTTCCACTCTGGTATGGGAAGAGGTTGCATTAATCCTCCAGGCTATTGTCTTTCAGCTCTTACTTTTTGACAAATCATACATCTTGACACAAAATCAGCAATCTCCCTCTTCATGTTGTCCCACCAAAAATGTTCCTTCAAATCTCTATACATTTTCGTGCTCCAATGGTGTATAAGGAAATTGGAACTATGAGCATCATCCAGAAATCCCCTTTTTAGATCAGTTATATCGGGAACACAACTTCTCTTCCCGAATTTCAAAATTCCATCTTCATACACAATGTCTCTCAATCTCCCAGCATTCACAACTTTAATTGTCTTTTTAAATTCTTCAACATCGGTCTAGGAACTCTTAATCCTTTCTAGTAATGATGTTTTGGCAACCATTTGAAAAAGAATTGATGTTTCACCTTCCCGGGTTATTCCCATGTCAATCTTCAATAGATCTAGGAAAATTGGATCCCTTTCAATTCTCACATTGTTCAAAACTCCATGGTCTTTTCTGCTCAAAGCATCTGCCACCTTGTTTGCCTTCCCCGAGTGGTAGTGTATCGTGCAATAATAATCCTTGAGTAATTCAAGCCATCTCATTTGCCTCATGTTGAGTTATTTTTGTGAGGAAATATACTTCAAACTCTTGTGATTAGTATAAATCTCACATTTTCACCATAAAGGTAGTGTCTCCAAATCTTCAAAGAAAAGATCACAGCTTCTAACTCGAGATCATGTGTAGGATAGTTTTTCTCATTAATTTTCAACTATCTTGATTCATAGGCAATAACCCTATCATTCTACATAAGGACACAACCAAGTCCTTTCTTCGATGCATCACTATAAATAACGAACCCATCATTCCCCGATAGTAGAGTCAATATAGGAGCATTGACTAATCTTCTCTTCAGTTCTTAGATCCATTCTACACACACTTTTGTCCAAACAAATTTATCTCCTTTAGGTGTGATCTTCGTTAATGGGTTATCCAATCGTGCAAAATTCTGGACGAAATGTCGATAATAACCTGCCAAACCAATAAAACTACGTACCTCAGTTATACTCGTAGGTGCTGGCCCTTCTTAGAATGCCTTGGTCTTAGAAGGATCTATAGATATTTCATCTTTAGGGACAATATGGCCAAGAAAATAAATCTCTTGAAGCCATAATTCACACATGCTAAACTTCCAATATAATTAATGTCTTCTCAGAGTCTTCAGGATAATGCGCAAGTGATTTTCATGATCTTCGTAGATTTTGGATTATACCAAGATATCATCAATAAATACCACCACTAATTCATCAAGATATTCCTTGAAACCTCTATTCATGAGATCCATGAATACAGAGGGTACATTAGTCAATCCAAAAGGCATTACAGTAAACTCGTAATGCTCGTACCTGGTTCGAAATGCTGTCTTCAGAATGTCTTCCTTCTTTACACACAACTTCTGGTATCCAAATTGAAGGTAAATCTTTGAAAAGTATTGAGCTCCATGCAGTTGGTCAAACAAATCATCAATGTGAGGTAGGGATACTTGTTCTTTATTGTTATAGCATTGATCTGCCAATAGTTGATACATAACCTCATAGATCCATCATTATTTTTAGGAAAAAGAACAGGGGATCCCCATGGAGAAACACTAGGGAGAATAAATCCCTTATTACTCAATTCCTATAGTTTTTTCTTTAGTTCAACTAATTCTACATTGGCCATTCTATAAGGGGTCTTCGATATATGCCTTGAACCAGGAATTAAATCAATGGAAAACTCATCTTCTCATTCTGGAGGATGTCCAGGTAAATCATCCGGAAATACATCTACATATTCTTTCAGAATAGGTACATCCTCTATTTGAACATTCCTTTCCTCACCCATAGTCATTTAATTCTCTTCCTCCCCAATAATTGAATTTAGTTGAGCTACTGGGGGTAGATCTAGATAAGAATTAGGTGGTGACGATTCTTATCTAAAGATAAGGTGTTCCTTATCATCATCATCAAAAATCGTAACTTCCTTATTCTTAAAATAAATGTTCGCATCATAATCTGAAAGCAAATCCATACCGAGGATTATATCAAACTCAATCATAGGTATGACGATGAGATCAGTGGATAAAGAACATTTATGTGATCTAATAGGGACTGATTCACAAAACGTTGTTACAATGATACTTCCCTTAGGTGTTTTAACTGAAAACTACCTTGTTAAATAAAATTGGAAATATCTAATTTTCTTATCAAACTGGGAAGATATGAAACAATGTGATGATCCAGAATCAAATAATGCATTTGCTAAACTTGAGGAAACCATTAAATTACCTTCCACCACGTCTTTTTAAGGTTCTACCACAATAGTAGTGATAGTAAAAGATTGGCCTTGATCCCTTGGCCTTTTCTGAGGTAAGTTCCCCTGACGATTAGGACATTAATTTGCATAATGTCCCATCTCCATGCAATATTATCACTGAACATTGGTAGCTTCCTTCTTCTCTTTGTAATCCCGAGCTTGGAGGACTTTTCACCACATTTGTAACAAACGTCCAATCCCTTCAAGGAAGTACCGGGGTGTTTCTTCCCACATTTACCACAGGATGGATATTCAACCTTTCCCTTCTTCACCTTATTTCCATTCCTAGATTGATCAGCAGATCTCTTCTTCTCTTGCTTTGCTTTAAAGTCATAAGGAATTGAGAATTCTTTTTCTGTCTTGATAGCACATGAGACAAAGTCTTCGTACGATGAGAAGGATTGTGAGACTAATGCCCGATGGAGAAATGGTTTTAACCCATCAATGAAACGGTCAATCTTACTTCTTGGGTTACGTATATAATCTCCAGCATACCTTGCTAAACTTGTAAAGTTATCCTCATACATTGCGACACTCTCATCCTCCTTTTGTCTAAGACTCAGAAATTGCCTTTCTATATCTGCTCGATGGTCACGAGGAAAGTATTTTCCTAAAAACAGATCATTGAACTCCCTCCATTCCATATTTGATACTTCATCATCTTCCTTCGTGATTTGAATCAATGACCACCATTGATCAACATCTCCAGTGAGGCGGTAAACTGCCATTATAACTTTTTCCCTTTCACTACTCCCCAAAGCCTGAAATATTTTTTCTAGGGAATTTATCCATTGCTCAGTTACTATGAGATTTTTACTCCCATTTAACATTGGTGGTTTTTTCCTCATGAAGCGATCTATCATTGATGATACAAGATGCAGATCAGGGTGCTCCATACGGGTAATGTTATTATTCATAACCCGAGTGAGTTGCCTCAGTATGGTGATTAGCTGATCGGCACCAGATGCATCACCAGCTCCACTATAATTATCTTGAGCAGGAGGTAAATCCCTACATGGAGTGCGTGCATTGATATGGTTTCCATTTCTTCCACTAGGTGCCATTTCTTAATAATGGCATAAACTAGATCAGTTTATGAATCAAAATACAAAATTTCATACTTATAAAACACTTAACATAAATTGAACTATTTATGGATATAAACCATAATAATAAAAATGTTTTCTTTGAGGAATTATATACTCATAAACCATTCATAATGATTTGTAAAGAAAATGAGAGTTATCCTAAGCATATCCCCTGGGAGTGTCGTTACCAAGAGTGCAGCAAGGCCCGTTGTTGTGCACCAGTTCCAGTTCGAGTCTAGCTCAAAGTGGTGTTTTGGGGTTTTACCCCTAAGTACATCAGTGCCAGAGCCGCCTCTACCTGCTCGTATCCAGACAGGGATGTATTGCTCGGAAAACTCACAAAATCTCTACAATACCAAAATTCTAGGAAGTTCTTCTATACTAATCCTCAATGTCCATCTTAGGTCTATGTTCTCTAATCAGAGTTTATCTAAATCTAGCTTCCAAGGTTTGTACTAAACATCCTCTGATACCAACTGTAACGCCCCGACCCTAGTTAACCAGAGTCGGTGCATTATTTCATGACATTTTCATGATCACCAGAAAGATCTAATATCGACAGACCGATTGGTTTAGTAGCCTTGGAACACTATATATATTCCTAAAGTTTTACATTTAATCATAAAGTGAAAAACTACTACAAAAACATAGTGTCTCCATAGTCCACACTAGTATCCCCTCAAAATATCCCTGCAGGTCATTCATAATTTACTTCTTCACATCCTGGGAAAAATAAAACATTGAAAAGGGGTGAGCTCAAATGCCCAGTAAGGATAACAATATAGCAGAAACTTTCATAAATATGAATAAACATTTAAGGCAGTGTATAACAAAAACAAAAGCCTTTTAAACTTGAAATTCAACATATTATGGCAAAAATAAAATGAAATAATGCCATTTAATTATTCACATGGATATTCTACTAATTGAATAATCACATGCAATATCAATAACCACTTTCATAATGATGGAATGCATAATGCCAGACTATAATAACCACATAGCCAAGGCCTCGTTCCAAGACTACAAATATGATTTTTTCAAGGCCTTGTAACAAGACACTATTTTGTCTCATTAGACCTACCGATGCATCGATGAGCTATTGCGGGCTCCACCCGTCACATATTAAGTCCAATGCATTCCCATGTGAAAAGGATTAAACATAACATAAACATTCGTATTAAAACTAGCATAGGAAATTTAAATACATCATCCATAAAACATGAATGGTATAAAAATAACACATCCACAGTCAAACATATCACAAAAACTTCAATATAATATATAATCCTTGTATCATAATAAATCAACTTCAAATAAGCGTAAAATCCATCAAAGGATGTTGACATAGATGAAATCAAACTCTTTTTAGAGAAATATCTCTTTCTATTTTGAAATAATATATTTATAAAATAAAACATTTTCTTTGAAAATATTCTTATAATAATGTAAGGGAAGCTTCGAAGATTTTATAATGGCGGAAAATAGCAGCACCCACCGTATAAGTTAAAAAAACATTCTTACCTTAATTCTACCGAAAAGGTTAAAAAGCACCTTGTTTGGAAAACGATGGAATGATTCCTTTATAAAACTCTTATAAAAAGTCAAACAAGGGTATACATGACTTTAACACATATTATTTTAAATAGTAATAATGTTTTGAAATTCATTTTTAAGAAACATGAATGTGGATGATAAAGAGATCCCTGTAGATTATTACATATAAGCAACCTCAGATAATGAAGAGATTGAGAAATAAAACATTAACTTGTAATTTTTCTTTTTTGGGGTAGGTTAACCTCCTATATAATGGTGAAATAATTTTTATTAAATTATAAAGGAATAATATACATTAATATGATATCATATATGATCTTTTAACATTGATTTGTTAATAATATCTTAGTATTATCGTTGTTTTGGGTGTTAACTTACTCGTTTTCTTTTATATGTTTTGTTACGTAAGCCATGTTTGTAATGGATAGGTTGTATCTTATTCACATCCAGATGATATGAAGTCCATAAAAATTATTTTTAAATCATCAAATGATAATTATACTTTAATGGATATGATAGAGAATGAATCTCATCGCGTTCGTGGAGACGATAGTCCGTACGTACGCACGAGTGACAATATCATTCTTTTGATATTAAAATAATAAATACCTGGATGTTATATCATATATACAGAATAATTATCATGTTATATTTATTATCTACATGAATTATAAATCATTATTATACCCATCTAATTAATAACTTATTGAATAACAATTACACCATGACGTGGAGACGGTAAGCCGTACGTACGCACGTATGATGACATGTTATTCAAATGATGGATAGAATACTGAATATGGTTGTAGAATAATTATAATAATTTCACAATATATATAAGATACTGGAGTTATTATTTTATAATGGTAATAACAAAGAAATAATAAGTGGAATAAGAAAGGAACTAGAAAAAGGTTGGTGAAATTATTATCTCTTCTTTGGGTTCTTACTTTTGATTTGATCAAAAGGGTTCTTAGGTTGGCTATCTGAACAAAGGAAGGCCTATAGGATGAATTTAGGGAAGTTGAGGGAGTATTTGGGCAGGGGTTGGTTGAACCAAAAGGCTTTTAAGGTGTGAAGTAATGAGAAGGGGGAGTGCCCTTTTATAAGAGGGGTGAGGGGAACTTTGGAAAAGTTAGAAATATTATTTTATAATAAATTCATATTCGGTTTTTAATGGCTCCAAAGTGAAATATTTAAATTCTAGTGTGGGGATATGTCGAAAAACACTCAACCAATAGAATTTTGACAGGTTTGGGTCATTATATTAACCTTATCTTTAAGTGTTAACTCTTAGTTAATTAGTTTCACTTTTACAATGTCTCTTTATATTTTTATATTATATGGTTAATAAGCATAATATATACATCAAAGCGACCCCCATGTGGTCCATTAATGATACACCTATCATGATATAAGTCTCTTGGACGAACCTTAGATATTTAGGAATTTAATATCAATTAATAATATAATATTTTATTTAAAAACTCTTTTATGACAATTTTGACACTATTTAATAATTGATATTTGTAAAACTCATAACAGAATGATTACTTCAAAAAAAGTTAATTAAATCATTCCTAACATGTAATATTAACCTAAAAAAATAGTTTAATTAAAAGACTCAAATTATATTTATTTGGGTATCTATAATATCAATCATTTTAATTTATCCCTATTATGGTATTTACTGCATCACGATTGTGTCAAAAATAAATTAAATTATTTAATGTCTAAAAATTATAAATAAAATAAAATTTTGTAGCAAATATCATTATATTTCTAATGAATATTTATAGTTGAATATCCACCATATATAACCCTTTGTAAAAATTGTGTTTCTAAAAGAAATATGCTTCTGTCATTTTTGTGTTCATTTTAACTTAATTAAAATAAAGTGTCCCTATCACTTACAAGTGGCACCATGGGGTCCCAAAATCGACCCAAAGATGCCCATGGTCAGAAATCTATCATCAAATAAGGTTAGGACACGTTTTAGGGTAATTTGTTATTATTACAATATTATTTTTTAACCCTTATTTACCGGATTTACCCTTTAACCATGGTAAATAAAATATTTACCGAAGTAATTATTCAAATTGTCTACAAATAAAAGTTACCTATTTACACAATTTTTACATCCTGATTAAAAATATGGAATCCATTTTTTCAAATTAAAAACAAATAAGTGGCAGAAATTAATTTAAAATTATTCCCCGATGACAAAACAAAAAGCGTGTTTTTATGATATAAAAACTATCAAAAGATTGATATTTTTTTATGTTCGGTTTAATTGTGAAATTATGTCCAATAGCCAAAATTGTATTAAATGGTAAAAATATATTCTAAATATATAATTTAAAACCACTCAAATTCATAATTTATCACTATTAATTATATTGGTTAAAAAAGTTTTTAATTTAAATTTAGTAATTATAACTATTCATCAAAATATTAAAGTTATCCGAAAAGTACCAAAATTTCACCTTAGGCTAAATTTGATACTCTGAATCCAAAAATGAAGTCCATTTTGAGAGAGAAAATTTCTATAATTTTAAAAAGTAGGTATTACTATTCATAACTGTTGGTTTGATCAGTTGTGGTGTGTGTTAGAACTCGATGTTGCGTACAACACAGACTATTGCATTATTCCATGAGAAATGTACCATATAAGATTAAGGTGTTATATTGTTGATCACTATTAAACATTTGTAAATTTCATTAATATTAATGAATATTTCACTCGTGTCCAACTGGATAATATATACATAAGGTAAGTCGTATGAAAACATGAAGTTCAACAATCCATTGAATCTACTCTATATCTGAGGATTTCCAAAAGGTTTTGGAAAATCCATTAGTAAGAATTGGATATAAAATCCAAGAATTATCACAAATTTTCACATTTATATGGATGGTCAGAATAATAGGATTGTTAATTCATTGGTTGATTTATGGAGATCATGTTTGTTAGATTTACATGGAATTTGGGATGAACAACTCCACCAAGTGAAGTTTTCATGTAACAATAATTTCAATTATAATATTCAAATAGAGTAATATGATTATTTTCAAAGAAATGAATCCCAGACTGTGATATATTAGTAAATATTTAGAGAGAAGAATATCTTGGGTCCTGATCTTATCAAAGATATTATAGAAAAGGTTCAATCAATTCAGTAAAATATGAAATCATTACAAAGTGGAATGAAATTATTTAAAAAATCACATTGAAATGATTTAGAGTCTGAGTTTAGAGATAATGTGTTATTTTGTATATGACCATAGAATAAATTAATATGGCTCAGTTAAAAGGGAAAATAATTGTCAATGATATGTCCTTCCCTTTGATATCATTAATGGAATTGGAGTTGTGGCATATCAATTTGCACTTCCACTTAAACAGTCTAAATTAAACAATATGTTCCTTATATTCCACATAATAATTCACACACAAGACCCCTCACATGTAGTTAATCTAGGAAATTAACCACTGAAAAATGGTCCCTCATACAAGGATAAGTCATTGAAAACTAGAGATTATAGAGAAAACGGTCTATTAAAGAAAGAAAATCACCCGCTCAAAGTGATTTTGACAAAACCACTTGTTTGGGGAATTGACATGGGAGCCAAATGATTCAATGAAATAGATGTACCATAATATATTATATTGAATTTAGTAGAATATTTTGGGGTGAAATTTGTTATGGGGGAATTATGTAATGATATAATCATATTAACATAAATTTAAATTTGTTATTAAATTAAATGTCCATTTAAGGAATGTAAAAATAGAAAACAGATGCAGTACTTTACTTATAATGTAATCTTATAATATATATCCAATCAGATTTAAATGAACCATAATAATCATAAACATTGACAATATATCCATCAAATAGTGATAATATTTCTAATATATATTATGGGTTATGAAAAAAAAATAGTGATATAGTCAAAATAAGTGATGACCTCAACATGTTGTATTGTAACCTATGAAGAACATTTTTCAGCGATTTTTAGGGGGATAACATCTATGGAATTTAGTAATTACTAATAAAAATTTGAGATCCAACAACTAAGTCATGATCTTAACTTATTATGGGAAAATTTCAAGCCCATCAATATTGAGAACAAAATCATATTTGGAAAACCACCCTATAATAATATCACAATCACATACCATTCCCTTGTGCCGTTCACTAGTGTAATAAGGGGTTCTGTATATTAAACCAAATAGTATTAATATATATATTTATATATAATTTTATAAAAAATAATGATAATATTTATTATTTTATTATTTTATTTTATAAATTATTTAGTATCATGTTTGAAAAAAATTATATTTTTATACAATAGAACTCAAATTCTAAGTTTGTGTTATATTAAATTTAATATAAGAAATTACTTGGGATTAATTCATCATTATATGAAAAAAATATCTAAATTTATATTTTTGGTTTTTAAATATTATATATTAAATATAAATTAAAATATAATTTTATGTATAGAAAATGTTATTTTTTAATGGGTAATAAAAATATTATTGTCAAAAAATCTGTTATTTTTCAGAAGTAGAGATTTTAATTGAAAATGTAAATTTATCATATTTATATTATTCTCTTTAAAAAATATTTATTATATTTTTAATAAATCAAAAAAAAATTAAATTTTAAATATTTCACAATTTTCTAAGAGAGGTGAATTTGTGGGTAAAAATTATATACGGTATAAATATAGAGTATGTATTATGACAACATAATTTCCCATAATTATTTAAATAAATTCCTTTAAGTGAATCCAAAAGAAATTCCCTCTATAAATTTTTTTTATGGATGTTTTATTAAATTTATATATCCTTTTTTAATTTTATATAAACTATATTATATTTAGGGTTTTAAAATTAATTCATTTTAAAAATGACTCACTTCCACATCATCCAAGGAATTATTTTAATGTGAATTGTTAATGGACTAATACAATTAGGAAATCCTCTCTCCATTCACAAAATACTTCTGATGTTTTCTTGATTTCTTAATTATATGGAGTCCAAACCCTATGTTTAAAAATTAAGAAAGGTCTGTCCACATTTTTTCAATATAAAATCATCCAAACATCAATTCCTCTTGAGTCAAAACATTTTAAGAATTTATATATTCTACCCATTCTTATTTGGGTCCCTCCCAAGGTTACCCCAAGATATCATTAATCTCATCTTATTATTTTGGAAAAAAACTCAAATGGTGAGGGACCTATCTCTCTTTTATCCCATTCAAGAACCTCCTTTTACTTTATCCTTTTTGCGTCTTAATTGGTATATTTTATTATACTTATAGATCTCTCTTTATAGTAAATTTTTTTTTCTTATAATGGGATATCATTAATACTTTCACAATATAACCATTTTTTATGTTTTTACCATTCCTATGTGAGGGGTCCTTTACTTACCCTTATTATTCTCACACTATTTTTAAATAATAAATTTTTCTATCAATTCCAATATATGGGATATGATTTTACAAATACATATTACATTCGTTATGATTTTAATGTTATTATAGAAATTATTAACTCTTGTTAATAACTCCAATGAGTTTTCATATGCGCTCATTATGCTATCGATATTAACTTATTATTTCTCCAAGGAAATCGATAGTATTTATAATAACATCACCATTTCCACTCAATGATACTAAGATAGTCATAACTATACTTATTTTATTTGTGGATTCCTTAAATTTCATCCCAGATTCTTAATCATGTGATTAAATGTAATTAAATATGATCTTATATTGAATGATCTATGTGGCATACTTATTAATGTACATAATATGAAGGTTACAGGTGTACCCAGAATTATATAGCACTATAGTTCATTGGGTAATGGTTTAGTATCTTAAGATTTCATGTATAATATTAGTGAGTAATATTAATCCATTAAGATAATTTTTCCACCTTGTTTTTATATCTTGGATTTTTTCTTTGACCTAAGGTTATAATGTCATGTTTAATTTTGGTTTAACATACTCAAGTTGCCTTTATGTTATCATTGTATATTATGATTTAGGATCATGTTTGGGATTCTCACGCCTTTTATGTCTTATTGAAATTCCAATATACTAAATTTCAATAATTTATTCATTTCGTGATTTGTATTCCCTTACAAGGTTTTATAGATAATAGCTTTCTTACTTATATCCCTAGTCTATCTCATTCAATTTTTAGAGATGTGGAATTTCAAATTATGTTAACCTAGCTTCAAATAATGTTGATGTATCCATTTATCAAGATGATGTCCTATGTACCTAATTATTCAACATCAATATGATTCATAAATATATAGGTTGGAATAATTGTGTTCTTATATAATAAATAATAAAATAATGTGTCTTATAGATATGGGTTTTTATTTAAAAATACTCATGCATTTATTTATGTTTATATATTCTATTATCAAAAATATGTTCATTTTTTTCACCAAATATAAAAAAGTGAAATATGGGGAATAGTTGAATGTAATGTAAAGTTTGTTTCATTCCTTTAAAAAATTTGAAATTAATTCAGATGTTTAAATATATAAACCATATTTTATCCAAAAAAATATGCTTTTTTAGATGACAAAAAATCCATTTTTATCTAATTATTTAGATGGGGAAATATCATTACGAAATCATTTTTTGTGAATAAAATTATTTTATTTTTAAAATTATAATTAATTCACTAAATATGGTTTACTGATTTATTAAAGAAGTGTGAATTGAATTTTTATGGATTTATTATTAATTTTTTACCTATTTTCTATGAAATTTCATTATTTTTTTTTTCAAAATATGAGTTTTAATTGGAAATATATTTAATATTTATCCTTTTGGGTTAGAATCATAATTATTACAATATAATTTTTTTTTACAGAATAGTTGGTGTGTAGTTGTTCAAATTTTCTCTATTTGAATATAAAAAAATTTTAAAACAATTTTTTTGAATGTTTTTACTATCCAAAAATTATAAAAATATACTTCGACGTGGTATTGAAATGGTTTTTATCTTAAAATTAACGACTTCAATATTTCATTATTTTATCATTGAAATGTTATGATGGTATTAATTTTTTTTGAACATATAATTTTCATAATCATGTTCTATTTGATTGTAAATTTTTTGTTTTTTTTTGTTTAATGGTCACATGACGTAAAACATTTTAAGAAATTACTTGTGCAAGCATAATTTATATCCACATGCTTCTAAAATATGGCTTAGTCCATCCCATATATCTATCATTTGTAGGATGCATGTGTATGAAAATCCCATCATTCATAAGGAATAATTTTCAATGGTTGTAAGTGTGTCACCAATTATAAATAACACAGAATTTCTAATGTCATACAGATAATTTCTTAACTTCTATTAGAGTCGAGTTTGTCATGTTGTAAGGGAGAAATGTTGTTTTGCAAGGATAAAATTATTTATCCATAAGAAATGAAAACTTTCTATGTATGTACCATTTCTAATTATGTATCACATTAATTTATAAAAGAATAAAAATATAATGATAGAAGGTAAAAATGAGTCAATATCGACTGAAAATGAACATGAAATCATCCACTAATGTGTGTAAAATGGGATCTGGGACATGATCATCGTCAAGTCTCTTACATTTATTTACAAATAATTAGAACATTGGATAAGTCAATATGATGAAGATGAACATGGGTTCATTAAATTGACTTATGATGTTAGAGACCTATAAATAATCATTGAGGCTAGATCATTCAATTCAAGTGTAAACTATTTATCATTGAAATATTGAATCCCAAATTCAATAATTTGAGGCACGAAAGTTAAACCTAAATCTTGAATTTTATCAACAAATTTTTAGTATAGTACTATCTGACAAGAAGCCATGTGTTTATGTGATCTTGATCCATGATTTATTCACAAAATCTAATCGAACTGGATGAATTAATATATAGAACTTATCACTATATTTTGATGATTTTGATCACTTGATTTTTATTTTTTTTTTGGTTCACAATCCTGAAAAAAAAAAGAGGCCTCTTTGTTTTCTTATTTGTTTTTTAGGCTAAAGGAACTAAAACCCATATCCTTTACATATTTTCTTAGAGAAATTAGTTTCTATTACTGATGAAACATCATAAGAGGGACCTAAAACAAGCTTATGAAATGTTGAATGAGGTTAATTTGGGTCCAGTATTGAGGCATTTAAAATTAATCCAATTGCAGATGCTGGAAATATCATATAAGGTAGTGATTTCTTGTTCTAACCACACATGGAGGGTACATGTGATTTGTATGAATGATAAATAATGATTCTATGTGGTCAAATAAGGGAAAAGTTTTACTCTAATCTTGATTACAATTCAACAAGAGTTTAGAACAAAATGAATAACTATTGTTGACATGTAGGTGGATCATAATATAATAAAATGAAGATTGTTATAAATTAAAATATTAAGGATTTCATGGTAATTTATTACTGCTAAGGCTGCAAAAATTATGGTGTTTTTTCAGGGAACCTAGTGGTAGTTAACATATGATACTCTCAAATAGTTAGTTAAACTAAACATTTATCCATATTAATCATAGTAGTTTCTGAATATAGGAATATTTATGGTACGAACATTTATGGGATGTGGTTTTTATGGTATCATATGTGATGTAGAAAAATATGATAAAGATAATATTGGTTTCATGCCAAGTGGATAATGTTACAGTAATATTGAATCTTTTTTTTCAAAAAAAAAGGTAATTAAGGGTGGATAAATAATTACTTATATTTCACTAAAGGATTCTAAATTATATATATATATATATTTAACATTAAAAGAAAATAATTTTTCATCTCTTATTTGTCCATCTATTCAACTAACATCGTAAATGATGGACTAACATACTAATATAGCAGCCATATGTAAAGCATGATTCTTTCTATTGATTTAAAGTCCAAATAATCATAACATACATATTATTTCTTAAATGACATTAATTGAGTATGTGTCATGAAATAAAATACGCAAGACCAAAATTTATTTTCTATTATCTTAATATTTGCATCATTACATTCTTCATTTTTTTGACATAATTGTCTCTTATTGATGTCGTATTTGGATTTGATGATCTTGATATAATCATTCTAGGTTATGAAAAATCCTTGATAGGGGGAATATTTTGAGTGATTCTAGATATAGGTAGGGATAATTGCTAATGAATTATGAGAAATCCAGGGATGATAACTTATTTTATATAATAAGAGAGAAGAATTGCGTAATGAAATAACTCATTCATTGAGTTTTATTGATAGTTGATGATTTAATTATTTAAATTGGTAAATAATAGGCTTTAGAATGGTGAAGTAATGATTTACTTTCTTAATATATTGAAAACATCTTTCTCAATCCCATGCTTTTCGATATTCACTATTTTTTTCATTTTAGTGTTTTTTGTCATTGGCTATAATTTTTTTCACAATTTACAAAATCATTTAAAATATAGAAATTTATTTCAAAGAGTTTACTATAATTGACATACTATCTCATTTATAAATAATCCTGGATATACAAAATACTGTATCTAGGGATTTTATATTTAAATTTTTGATTTTCCTTTGGATATCGCCTCTTCAATATGTAGTGTGGGTGTCACATAACATTTTACCTAATGTGTTTTTGGTTTTAAACTCTATGTAGCTCGATCCAACTCAAAAATTTATATGTTGTGATATTTAGGGTTTACGGTCACTAAATGTAACATCCATAGAAAAAAAAAGAAACTACCCTATGTATAGTTAGTCGTACATCCCATGTGATGTGGGTTTTCTAAAACTATTACATAATTAAATATTTTTTGGGGTTATGTGGAATTACATTCTTAAATAATTATTTCTCAATTAATTATTAAAATAAATATTGTGTATGGTCATTTTTTCAGCCCTATACATCACATAAATCATTAGTAGGGAACAAAATGAATATTCACCACATCACATAGTTTTATACGCAATAAAGACTATATATAATAACCAATAGAATAACACATTATGTATATATAGAAATTCTATTTATGTATACATGTCAGGTATGTACACATTACATGATAAGAATTTTACACAACCTGAGTCCCACACCATGTCGAGTGATGATATTAAACATATAACTATTAAAATACATAAATTTGTCTAACTAGACATAGAAGGGAACACACTATGTCGACTCATGCCCATTCTGTTTTTATATATTAAATTATAAAATTTAATTTAATTTTTCCATGTGGAGAATTTCCACGAATATGGTTGGAACATACTATTCAGTTAAAAATTATTAAATTAAATTAAACAATTTAATTATTTTAAAATTAAAGAGGATGGGAATATCAAGTACTATTTAGATTGATAATGAAAATAATATAATTATATAATTAATAAGATTTTTAGTTTATTAATTATATAAATTTAGCATGATAATGAATGATTTTAAATGAAATATAACAATTCCAATGAGTAGTTTTTTCATGTTGTGAATGATGATGAGTATTACCAACCTATCTATGTGTAGAAATTCAATTCATGATAATTATTTATTCGCTGTGTTTTTTGATAAATTTTTATTGAATACAATATGATAATAAATAAATCATCTTTTCATAATTCATTATATAGGACTATATTTTTCCAATGATTATTTATATAAACCTAAACCCTCATTTCCCCTCACTTGAGATTGAGTAAGAACATATTATAACTATGTTATACTATTGTAAACATGTAGACATGCACTGAGAAATTAACCATAAATTTACGATACTAATGTATATGAATTAGTTAGAAATGATGGGATTCTATATGGGTTAGAAATTTTCAATTTATATCATATTATCATCATTACCCTCATCAATCTCATTATTAATCATGAATTTTATGATGAATGGTATACCAAATACACTTAGATTGATGTTGACTATTCTACACCAACTAAATAAGGTTTTTTGGGACATATTTCATTACACATTATGAGGACTATAGTAAAAGAAAAGGTTAAAAATACCATGAACATCTTAAAATCTATAATGAATTTAATGTATCCTTCAAAGAGAAAAAAATAAATACGAAGTGGAGTGAACAAGAAGTAGTCTTCTTCTCATGTTTTTAGAAATGTTACTGAATCTCTGGATGTAATAAATTAAAGAAAAAGAAAATGTAATCCTAGATATTACCTATATTCATAATTTTTTGAAATATTTATATTTAAGATCTTATATATAAAATAAAATATTCAATTCATATATTATTATTCAAATAAAGTTATAATTTAGTTTCAGATACATTATTAGAAGTACAGTGAACTCTATAAGTAGTAGACTGAGGGTGACTGCTATGTCAACAATGTGGATCACATAAATTCATAGTTAAATACATATTGGATCTATTTAAAATAATGTTTTCTATTGAGTATGAAAAAAATATGCATTATTGTTTCTAGTTTTAGACACAATAATACATTACTTCATATTTTAAATGAACGTTTTTATATGATTTTATACATAAATAATATTCAGCTATATTTAATTCTTATATATAAAATAGAAACAAAAAATTATCAATATAAAATATAACACTCGATAATACCATGTTGTGGAAGGAAACTTATTTGACTAGAAACATTGAATGGAATATCAAGTATTTGTCCAGAAGTGTTCTTACACTCAATGGAGCTAGAACACTTTTTATTTGTATAATATTTATTTTTTTAATTAAACATTTAGGGATAAAGGATTAAAAACAAATATTTTAGAGTTATTTCAATAGAACAGTCCTGAAATATTATATGGAAAAACTAGAGGTATGTTAATATACATCATGGAATTTCATTAATATATTTTGGTATGTAAGGTATAATTATAGAATGTGATTTTTAAAATATTTAGGGTATCTAGGTTGGATAGTTGTATAATATCTTAATTATGAATTAATTTATCATTTAAACATTAATTGAATCTATTATTGAACTTACACTATCATACACACATAAAAAAGATAGGTTCATACAAGGAGGGCTGATGCTAATTCATTTATATATTGAAAATAATTAATAATTCTTTTTGTTACATGTTTATTTGACTGTATTATAACAATTAACTATAATCAAAAAATACTTAATATTGGATATTATTTATGTTTTAATAAGATGGAAATACATTATGTCATATATCCATGTTCTTTGATTATAATTGTCTATTCAAAATGAACCTATATAAAGGAAAACACTAATTTTATATCTATTAATTATCATATAACTAATCGGGATATTATAATCACCATGAGAGATATATATTACTCAATGCTGACTATATTACTATAGGAGGGGTTAATTTTTTTTGATATTGAGAGAATGATATTACTCTATGGAGTAAGGTTTCTAGATGAACATGAGTTACAATAGGAACACTAAAATATACAAGACCAAGTTGGAGGATTTGTTCTAGAGACACATTATTCATATGAATCCTATACCCTAATTTATGTTGTTATATTAACCAATACATGTGATATATTTTTTCTAAATCTTTATTAATCCTACTAGAATCTTTTAGACGTTAATTATAGATGATGAGATTGTTATTATGATTTTAGTTATAGATTCCATTTAATAAAACCATGTTTTTCAGCAAATTTCTCAAGTTGCTGTAAATATTTTTGTAGGTATTGATGATGAAACTAGAAATTAATGGAATATTTTTCTACTAAGAATGGTTGAATGGCTATCTAAGATGTAAATACCACATTAGTTGAATGAGACTCAATTTATGATGATTATATAATGCAGCCATAATGGTTAATGGAACTAAGGAATTATAATAAGGTATTCAAGTCATCAAAATATATTTATGGATTGAATAAACCATTGTAATCAAGGAATATTCATCAGATAAATCCACCGATGAGATTTATTTTATCAATATATAAGATCTTCGATGTGTCAATAAGTGATTTGAGGGATCTCTATAGATTCCAAATTAAATTATTTTGTTAACATATGCAGAACATCATTTTTTTACTTAGGTTTATAAAAGAAAGATAAATGAATATATATATAATTAATTAAAGATACAACCATGATTTAATGATTTATATATTTTGAAATAGATATAAATGGCTTCTTAGATTTAGTAATAACACACATTGACAATGTATTTAAAATATAAGATGCAATAGTTCAAGAAAGAATTTGTTCTTATGTCACATGGCATCATATTTCTAAAATATTATATGTTTAGTAATTTTAGGAGGTTATTATGATGAATAGAATTATATTGGCCTAAATATGTGAATTTTTAATATAAAAATATGTATTTTTATCTATTCCTCATTCAACGTTATGTGATGAAATTTTATATAGCTTATGGATAGTGGAAAAATATCAAACAAAACTAGGAGAACTACATAGGATTTAATTTAGAACAATCCATCAATACTTGGGAATAAATGAAGGATAATTTCATGGTACTTGTAGAATAGTCAAGACTGGTTATATTGGGGATATTAACAAGATTTCCTATGGATCATTTCTATATGTTATTTCATTAAGGATATTGTAATAACAATTAACCACTCATTACAACCAAATATATATATATATAGTGATATCAAGTTCTTTTTTGTTTTTAGTAATACATTTTAAATGGATGGGAAAACATTTGTTCCAGATTTTTGAATTTTACTAATATAGAAAAGTATTATCATATAATGATCTTAAACCTATTGAATTATACTATGTGTTAGGTAGATGATTAAAGAAAAAAGGTATATACTATGTTATATTAGTTCTTGAGGAATTTTCTAAAAGTAATGAAGTCTTAATTCACTGAATGTCCACAAGATAACATGGCATGACCGATAGATATAATGATACCTTAGTAGAAGAAGGTTAATCAGGTGGGACAAAAAACAGATTTCTAGTTCCCACTATTGAAAGTAGAAATATGTTAGAGCTGGTTTACTATAACTAAATGATTTTTCTGTTCAATTACCAAAATATTAATTACCATTAAAATATAATCACAATATTATTTTTCTTCAACATTATATTAAGTTAAAAATTCTTCATAATATTTTTCTCACTAAAGTGATGTGGAATTTACCCATTATAATGAGAAAATCGATTTGTTCGGTCAACATTCTTAAACATATATCCTATGTTATAAACAAAATCTGTCTAATAGGACACATATGTTATTTAATTGTCTTGTTTTAGATTTATGGAAGTGGAAGAAGACTCTTCTCATAAAGGCCAGACTAGGTAATCTCCAAGAAGATAGTTTTTTAGGATAAAACATCCAATAGAGTTTTGACATGTTATATGTATAAATGGATATTTGAATATATGAATATGTGTGTCGGTCCATAAACTATATATTATTGTGAATTTATTTTTTTGAATGACATACAATTATATATTAATGAATGGGATGATGACATATGTTTTTAGATAGGTATGATATGATGTGTTCCTAATAAGAGATATGAAATTAATAAAATAATTCATCAAACTATTTTTCCCATATATGTTTGTAGAAGATGATATCTATTCTCATTGAATTGATATGAAACTATAAGGTTAAATAAAAATATGTGGTAGACCATTGGAGAGGTTATATCAATGATTCATTGAAAATAATTCATGAATATGGATTGATGACCCATGTATACTACGAGTTGGATGAGATATCAAGACAAAGAGAATATATTACATAGTATGTGTTCAAATAAGTTTAATTATTTGTAACATTATATTATTTTACTATGGGTTCCTTGATGAGTTTCTAGATGCTAATATTCTACATAAATAATGTTTTACAAATTCCACAATGAACTTTACTTAGAGGGTCCCATAGTAAGTGTACCTAAAATCATTGTTATATTATTTTTGAATTTAATATTAAGAATAAATAATATTATTCTAAATATATGAAATCACAATTATACATTTTATATTGAAAAAAAAGTTCACTAATGAGTTATTCAGAATTAAAATATATATGATTTTAATATTTGAAATTATTTTTTCTTCTCATGTTCCGTGAATATATTATTTTTTTTATTAAAAAATATAATTATTATTATTTTTTAAAATAAATATTTATTATTTGAGGATTGATAAATGTTGATGAGGATTTATGGGTTGAGTTAAGGGATATATGGAAACAATATATTTTATTTAATATCATTATAATAAATATTGATTTATTTATTTATCAAATGGTATTCCAACATAAATGAGTAACTACATGTTGGGGAATATAAAAATAATATTACACTTTTTTGTGAGTTATACCTTGAATAAACATTTAGATAATGATTATTTTTTGAATATATAATTATTATAATCATAGGTAGAACATTAGATTTATATCATTTTGGGGATGTAGGTAGCGGTTCACATTAAATTCCACCATGATAATTATCTCATATTCGTAGAGTGAAAAAATTAATAAATATATCATGAACAAGAGATAATTATCCTCTTACCCCAATAAAGATAATGAGATTACTTTTTTTGTTATGAATTTTGAATTTAACAAGACTCGTGGTTCCTCCATTTTAGATATTATAATTCCAAAAACAACATTCATAGATATTTTGAGCATTTGGGGGTAATAGGAATGGTAGTTTTTATTATTCTCCACAATGATTAGAGTATGAGAGAATCTATGGATTTGATCCATGAAGTGAATAATTGTCTAGTTGTGGTAATTATTATTTAAAATTAATTATGATATAGAATGTAAAATATCCAATCTCTAAAGAATCTTGGGTTTCATTTAAGATGTTATTTCAATTTATCCATTAATCCCAATAAAAAATTTTGGATACCAAAACCCTAACGGATTTTTTTGTCCCCAATAACATTATAAGGATTCTTTTGATGATTATATTTTAGTAAAATTCTCCTCACAAATTTTGGATTGCAGTAAAACTATCATTAATAGATGTCTGCTTCAAAAATTGGATCGAGGGAGTCATTTTCACTGGGAACCATTTTTTATTATTTCTAATGTTTTATTTTCTTGTGCATTTGATTTATCTAATTTTTTGTAATTTATTATTTTCATTATTTTGTGAATTCTTTGTTCCTCAAATATAAGGACATCATTTGAACCATGTTAGTCATCATATTCCTTTCATATGTTCATTACTTCTATGCATTAAAATTCTATTTGGGTTCCCGTTTTGGGTGTTTGAGAGTTTCAAATGGTTCATGGATGAGTTGAGTTGGTCTATATTGTGGATTATATGTTATTGGTTCGCCTTACATTGTCATTAATATGATCAGGACCTTCTAAAAAAATTCCCTTGAGGATTGGAGGTTTGGTTGTTATTAACATAAAACATCTAGAGAAATAGTGAGTCCAATAAATGGTTAGAAGGATCCGATGTAGTGATTTCCTTTCATATAATATTATTCTTCATATAAAATATAACATAACATATTAGTTGTTTATATCATTTTCCCATCTAAGATCATGTATATATTTATCATCAATGGGATCGAAATGACCATGGGACAGTGAATTAACAAAAAAATTATTCTTGAATAGTATATTGGGTATTTCATTGATGCTCAACATATCTTGTAATGGCCCTAACCCCTCGTAGCCATTACTTTACCAAAAACATGGCTCCACCATGACGATGGAATCGTGACAGTGGCACTGGTTACGGTGGTACGGTGATAGTGGAACTGGTCACAGTGGCACCTTGACGGTGGAACGAGTCACGATGGCACGGGTCACGGTGGCACCGTGACGGTGGCACGGGTCACAACGGAACTGGTCCTAGTGGCACTATGATAGTCGCACCAGTCGTGGTGGCACTGTGATGGTGGTGTCGTGACAGTGGCACCGTGACGGTGGCAGCATGTCCCATCGTCGAGCCTTTCGTTCCTTTTTTCTAGTACCCGACTATTCTGCTCCCGTAACGTATATTTTGATGTAAATTAATATTAACACCCCATTTTAAAGTCATTTAAAACACATAATTGACTTATAGAAATCCTGATAAACATCCATGATGGTGGATATTAAATAACTCCTTGATATCATCGTGTGTAACTGCCAACCCACATAGGAAACCATGATTCGTTTTTCTAGGAGTCCAGAATTCCATATCCTGATATCGTCTTTATATCTCCCCCCTGGAGTTCACCTTTTCTTCTTGGTTGAATTTATTTCTTCTCCCATGAGCACTTGGAGTCTTTCATCCCATGGCTTGTGGTTCTCCCCTGATGGATCCTTCTGCACGTCCTAGAGTCCACTGATTTCCTCCCCTTCAAGCAACGCATCCCCTGTTCCCGGGCGTGGAGAAAATCATCGATCTTTGATAAATCAAGTATGGATTTTTTCCTTCATCTCTCGTTTGTGTATATCATGTGGGGTGGGTACTCTACTGTTTCTTGGGGGGATGTATGAAACCAAACCTTAACAATGATAACAAATGATCTTTTAAAAAATAAAAGAGAGGACTGTGATCGATATGATATTGTTCTGTTTTGTCCTCTTCCTTGATCATTATTTTTTAAATTGTGTGGGTTTATGCCAACTGAAAATCATGCCTATTGGTTGTATCTCTCTGTGCACTAATAAACTTATTTCTTCTATGACAATTAAATTGTGGTAACATGTTAATTAGTTAATCATGTAAACTCGGTGGATTAAATGGATGCCCAGTGAACACAAAACCTTGTTTGGTCACCCTGGATATCCAATAGAAAGAAGAAAATAATAAATGATGATCTTGATCCAAGAAGTTTTCCTACTCTTTTTTGGTAGTGGGTGTTGTTCTGTTCGATGGTTATGGGGGAAAGTGAGAGAGGATGGAATCCTCTGATGTGGAACAGTTCCTGGTTGTGAATCTGGGGTTTTTGTTGCACTTCTTATATCATGAATTGGGGTGTTATCCTCTTCTATTGTGAACCCTTTTTAACTCTAGTTATGGGGATGTGGGGGCTATATCTTTAATACTACATTGGTTCCAATACTTGGAGGGATCTCACATTGATGTGAATTTACAAGAGAACTGGGTGTGAATGTTTAAATTGATGTTGGCTGTAACTTTTTCCCCTAGGCTTGTGCTTGTGCCTATTAGTTGCCCAGTAGTGTAGAATATACTTAAACGGGATCACTAAAACATGAAAATAAAAATTGGTTAATTGGTAAATTTATTATGGGAATGAGTTGTGACTTGGTTGTGAGTTGTATGCATTCAATGAGTAGTGGCTAGGATTTTCATTCCTGGGTTAGGTGTGGAGCCCTAGGTTGGGTTGAGTGCTTTTTAACTGTATATATATATCTGGTTCTTCTTTTTCTTATTGTCACCCCACCCAAGTTGATCATTTAGTTCCGAACACCACCATTTCATGGGGGATGGTGTTTTTCCCAACACTCCTATGAGTGGCTGATTATTTCCTCATTTTCTGATCGCTTTCCCGAATAGACCAAGACTCTTCGGGCATGCTGTTATGGATGAAGCCCATTATTAGCCCACGAATCTTCGAACAGGGTGGTTGTGGTGGTTGACCAAGGTGTTTGTGGGCAGTTTGTTTCCAAAGTGTCTTCAGGATGAGGCCCAGGTGTCTTTGGGCGTGGTAGTAGCTGTTCTATCCTAGGTGTTTTCGGGTGTGGTTACGCGTGGTGGTTGTGGTAGAGGTGTCTACGATTGGGATAGTGGTTATGGACCAGGTGTGTTCAGGCGGGGTTTGGCAGACGTACTACATTGAGGTTATCTCCCAGGTGTGTGCGGGCCCGGTTTGGCAGTGGGACTGTTGTGATAATGGCGGTATTGTTTTGATGCATAGTATGTCTTTAATAACCTGTGGGAAAGTGGCGTTGGGTACCCAAACATTGATGTGCTATTACAATACCTTTATTGACTTACATTATTTGGGGAGTTTTCCTTGGTGACGCTTGGGTGGATAGTTTTTCCTTGCTATGGGGTTTGGTTATCTCATTTTTCACAGGGAAATAGGATACCTCCCCACTTGTGCATGAGAGTCTTTGGTTTTCTCTACTGTGTATACATGTATACTCACCCTACTTATATAAAATAGCTTTCATGTTTCTAGGAGGATTTCCGGGATTGTGTAGGACTGTACTAGCTCGGACCTCGGGGCAGTTGCTATTGTCTTTTTTCCTTTTCTTGGTACTAACCTTTGGATTTTTTGTGGCTTGTATCATTTACTATTGAACATGCATCTGGGAATGGGTTACTTTTGGCATTACCTTTTCTTTAAAATTTGGTGTTGTTGGGGTTTCTATCTTTTCTATCGATCCTATTAAAATAAAAAGGGAAATGCCTGTCATCTTGTGTGTGATTCTATTCCTTTCGTGCTTATCGCCACTCCAGGACCTATTGAAGGCGTGTCTCGGGGGGTCATTATCTCTCCATCAATATAAATAAGGAAGGGTATGGAAATCTTCTATCCCTTCCCTCCTTTTGGTGAGGGCGGGTTGTGACAGAATGGTATTATAGGCGTGAGGTTGAGAGGTAGGATGGAGTCGGGAGTTAGGCACAGTGAGGATTTAATGGGGTTGTAGGACAACTATATTGTGTGTCCTTGGTGCATGAATTAGTCCAGGTAAGACCGGCTAGGATACGGGATTTTAGGGCCTCCTGTGATCTGATGCAAGGACTCTAGACCTACCGAACTACCAATTGAGGCTACATTGATTGCAGGGTAGAGACCCTAGGAATGGTATATGCATAATAATGACTTGTGTTCCTATGTTTCATGAGTGTCTTGGGGATTCAAAATAACTAAATAAGTTTAAGAGAGTTTAAGAACAATACTCTACACTACTCAGGCTTAGGAATTCCTTGTTTAGCTTGAAGCTATGGAACCTAGGAGGCGACCACAAGTGGTGCGGGCGACCGAGACCCAGGAGGTTGTCTTGGTCGATCCGAAGAGGAAAGACCGAGAGGAGGAGGATGATCAGTGGAAGAAGACACTTCAAGACTTTCAGTGATAGACCCTCGGGAAATGCAAGGGTAGAATCTCTGATATAGAGATAGAGAGTCTACTAGAGATGCTGATGATAGAATTCAACTTGATGTGGTCTTTGACATAGTACTGGGTTCCTCTGTCTGTAATCCAGATGCGTGGGGCAGTGCGTCAGTGGTGGACAATTTATCTTGGGGAGAAGAGGTAGGCATAGGTGACATGGGCTGACTTCAAAAAGGAGTTCTTGGCAGAATTCCTCTTTCCAGATGAGGAGTCTATCGCGAGATGCTTTGAGGAGGCACTTCGACCTTCTCTTTAGTATGATGTTACTCCCTCTACCGTACCGACCTACATAGATTTTCAGAAGAAGGATGAACTGGTAGAGAGGATGCACACACTGGGAGGTGTGTCACGAGAGGGTATCCCGTTGGGCTCATCAAAGGAGAAAGGACATCAGCAGTAGGCCTTCATCATTAGGACCCTCTAGGTTTCGACCAGTAGGGAGTAGGCTTCTGCAGTTCTAGTTCTGACCTTCTGGCACTCACTTTTTTCATTCAGGCCCAGGGAAGATATTCTTCATCTGTGGAAGCCAGGGCACCTTCGGAATTAGTTCCCAGACAGAGTACAATATGGTGGGGGTGGGCAGATCTATCACCCACCTCAAAAGCAGTAGTTCCCAACTAGGCCCTTTCGGCAGCAGCAGTAGGGGTAGCGGGCTCCCGCTCCGACAAGGGTAGAAATTGTAGGAGGTGGCCATCCTTAGGGTTCTCCTCAGGGACCTCGACCCATGTGTGGTCGGGGAGGTGGTCGGCATCCAAGAGGAAGAGGAGTTAGACTTGGTTAGTTGCACACCGCGGAGGCAGCAGTTCCAGCAGGGCCAGAGGTCGTTCGAGGTACGATTAGCTTGTTTCGTACCCTTACATATGCCTTTTTCGACAAGGATCTTTGCAATAATTTTTTACAAACAGTCTGACTCATGCTCTGGGTATAGAAGCTGAGAGACTTCTAGTGCCCCTAGTGCTGAGCACACCAGTCAGTGGTCAGACTGACATGTTGTATATTTGTCGAGAATGCAAACTGATGATAGGCCCACATCAGTCAGTTAGGAATCATATACTATTGTAGATATATCCATATGATGTCATCCTAGGCATTGACTGGCTATTCACTGTATGTTTTTTCATTTATTGCTTCTGAGGAAGGGTTGTTTTTTCAAACTCGAACGGACGACATGTGACCTCCACCTACGAACAGGGTTTCTAGAAAGGTAACAGGCGAGAAGAGCCCCTCCTCTCCTTGTTAGATGAGCTATCAGTGGAGTCAGTGGATGTGGAGATGGTGGAAGTTCCAGGGATAGTCAGTGAGGTCATGGAAGTCTTCTTGGAGGAGGTGAAAACTCTACCACCTCGACGTGATATTGAGTTTGGGATAGACATGCAGCCTGGTGCTCATCTTATTTCGATGGCCCCCTAACGGATGTCACCATCTATGCTCCAGGAGTTGCTGATTAATATTGATGATCTGATTAAGAAGGGTTTTGTTCGACCAAGTGCATCACATTGTGGTTCTCTAGTCTTGTTCGCGATGTTGGCAGATTGTGGTCTCAGGATGTGCATAGACTACAGGAGGCTGAATCAGTTGACAGTCAAGAATCACTACCAACTTCGAAGGATATACGATCTCTTTGACCAGTTTAAGGGGATAGGATGGTTCTCTAAGATCAATTTTCAGGTGGGATATCAACAGTTGAGGGTGAAGGAGGGTGAAATCTCGAAGACGGCCTTCAGGTACAGATATGAGCACTTTGAGTTTGTGGTCATGTCGTTTGGCATCAGGAACTCTCCAGCAATGTTCATGGGGCTCATGAATGCTGTCTACATGGAATATCTAGATCGGTTCATAGTCGTTTTTATTGATGACATCCCTATCTACTGAAGATCAAAGGAGGATCAAGCCGAGCACTTGAGGACAGTTTTTGAAGTCCTCTGATAGCACCAGCTCTATGGGATGTTGTCCAAGTGCATTTGCTGGATGCGAGAGGTGCACTTCCTTGGGCACTTGGTGTCTAAGATGGGGATATCAGTGCAACCATCAAAGTTTGAGGCTGTTTTTTCTTGGGAAGCACCCAAGAATGTGGAATAAGTCCATTGTTTCCATGGCCTTGTAGGTTACTACAGGAGGTTCATACCTAATTTATCCCGAGTTGCGACACATTTGATAACTTTTACCAAGAAGTACAAGGCTTTTTTGTGGAGTGGGTTGTGTGAGGAAGCCTTCGGCTATCTAAAGGAGAAGTTGGTTAGATCCCCAGTCCTGAGATTTTTAGAAGAATGGGTGGCATATGAGGTGTTCTGTGATGCTTTAGGACAAGGAATGAGGTGTGTGATGATGCAACGACATGGGGTGATCTCTTAAGGGTCTAGACAGTTACGTCCTCATGAGTGTAATTATGACACCCAAGATCTGGAGCATGCGACGGTCATGTTCACACTAATGTTGTTGCAGCATTACGTCATCTGGGAGCACTTTATGGTCTTCACAGATCACAATAGATTGAGTTATGTCTTCTCTCAACGGGACCTGAACTTACAAAAATGATGTTGGATGGTGTTCCTTCAAGACTACGACTTCGAGATTTCCTAAACCACAAAAAAAGGGAATGTAGTGGTCGATGCCTTGAGCATGATGTTGTAGAAGGATGCAGTTCGGGAGTCAGCTGATGATTGGAAGGTGATGGAGGAGTCGACTGCCCTGCACTTGGACGCAAAGACGAATAGTGGTAGAGGTTTCCTGTATCAGATGAAAGTGAAGTACTCTCTTCTATGGTAGGAGGAGGAGACCCAGTGGGGAGACTTAGAAAGTGAGGTGACGCGTGACCGGGTTACCCAATTTGATGCCCCGAAAGAATGGGTGGTGAATGGTTAGAATCAGATTCTTTTCTGAGGGAAGTTGTTCATTCTAGAGGCGATGTGTGTGAGAGTCCTTAGTGAGTTCCACAACTCACCCCTGGCGGTGCACCCGTGATTTTACAAGATGTATCAGGGCTTAAGGGGACAGTTTTGGTGGCCTGGGGTAAAGAAGGCGGTGGAAATGTTTGCGGGAAACTGCCTGGTGTTTTAACAGGTGAAGGCTGAACACCATGTTCCATGAGGTTTGTTGAGACCTTCATATGTACCCACGTGCAAGTGGAATGACATCACAATTTATTTCACCATAGGGCTAGCCATGGTTCAAGGAGGCTGCGACACTATCTGGGTGGTGGTGGACCGGTTGACGAAGTCGGCTCACTTTCTGGTGATCAAGCTGTCGAGTGTAGTGGATCCTTTAGCATGGAGATATATGGATGAGGTGGTGATATTTCTTGGAGTTATGAGGTCCATAGTCTCAGATTTTGTTGCACGGTTTACCTCATGAGCCTGGAGGGGATTTTAGCATGCTTTTGGCACCCGGCTTTGTCTTTGCACTGCCTTCCACCCCCAGACAGATGAACAGACAGAGCACACCATCCAGACCTTAGAGGATATACTGCAAGCATGTGTCTTGGACTTTAGGGGATCATGGGTGTGACATTTTCCACTACTAGAGTTGTCCTACAATAATATTTATCACTCTACCATTGATATGGCTCCATTCAAAGCCTTATACGAGAGTCCATGTCGCTCACCCGTGTGCTAGACAAAAGATGGCGAAGCAGGTGTTCTTGGCCTGGAGGTGGTGTAGAGTACGAAGGAGAGGGTTTAAGTTATACGAGAGAGGATGAATGTTGATCAGGACTGGAAGAAGTCAATTGATGATAATTGGAGGTGACCTGCGGAGTTTGAGGTCGGGGACAACGTGTTCTTGAAGGTCTCCCATCAACGTGGGAAGCGAAGGTTCGACAGAGGGAGTATGCTTTCCCCTCTGTTTGTCAGACCATTCAAAGTGTTGCAGCGGGTCGACGGGGTGTCATATCAACTGGTGTAGCTTCCACCGTCGTAAAGGGTGCATGATGTTATCCATGTGTTCCAGTTCCAATGGTATCTGTATGAAAATTCACATAACCTCAACTGGGGAGAGCTAGACATCAAGGATGTTGCAACGTTTGTAGAGCAACCAGTGATGATTGATGGTCGTAAAGAGAAGTTTCTTCGTGGAGGAAACATTCTGTTGGTTCGTGTGCTATATAGGCATGGTGGGATTGATGACTATACCGGGGAATGGGAGACACAGATGCATGCCCAGTACCCAGAGATATTTAGAGTTGTTCTGTTTTGATTGTAATTGGTTGATGGAACGCTTACTATGATGACTATGGAATATTTGGTTTTCTTTTTCTGTGGATGTGTGTGATGTGTCCTGAAATGTGGGGAGGGGAGGACCTGATCCCTTTTTATGAAGCATCAAATGGACGATCTTAAAACCATGCGGGTGATTCAGTGCCTCCCAAAGAGTATTGTATCTTAACATGGAGGAAGGGAGACCCCTCACCCACATGACCAGACAGTTTTAATATTTGTTTTGCACGATTTCATGAGGAAGGGGGAGTTCCATGGTAACAAGTAGGTCTACTCCTGAGAGGTATCTTTCGAGGTGGTTGTTCAGACCCCTCTACTTTCTTCGGGTTTGGTTTTAACTCTCAAGGGTGAGAATAGTTTGAGAGGTATCTTATGTAATGGCGCACACCCCCTATGGCCATTACTTTACCGAAAACACGGCTGCACCATGAAGGTGGCACCGTGACGGTGGCACTGGTCATGGTGGCACCCTAACGGTCGCAACGGTCATGGTGGAACCATAACGGTGGCACCATGAGGTTGACACCGTGATGGTGGCACCATATCCCCTCGCTATGCCTTTCATTCCTTTTTTCCAGTACATGACTTTTCTTCTCCCGTAACGTATCATTTGATGTAAATAAATATTAATATCACCTTCTAATGTGATGTAAATCCCAGGATTGCATCCTAAAAATCCTAAGAAACATCCCCAATTGGGGATGTTAAATAACTCTTTGATATCATCTTGTGTAACTGCCCACCCCCATAGAAAACCACGATCTGTTTTTCCAGGCATTCAAAATTCCATATCCTGGTCTCCTCTTTATATCTCCCACTAGAGTTATCCTTTTATTATCAGTTAAAATTCTTTCTTCTTCGTGGAATGTTTGGATTACTTCTTCCTGTAACTTTTGGTGAGCCTCTTCTGGATCCTTTCGCACATCTTGGAGTCCACATATTTCCTCCCCTATAAGTCGCACGTCCCATGTTCCTGGCCCGTGGAGAAAAAAATTGATCTTTGATCAATCAAGTTTGTATTTTTCCTTCGTCTCTCCTTTGTGTGTATCATGTGGGGTGGGTACTATACTATTTCTGGGGGGGTTGGATGAAATCAATCCTTAACGAAGATAAAAAATGGACTTTTAGGGAATAATGGGAGGGGTGTGATTGATATGTTGGTTTTTTGTTTTCTCCACTTCCTTGATAATTATTTTGTAAATTGTGTGGGTTTATGCATAATGAAAATCATGGCCATTGGTGGTCTTTCTCTGTGAAATAATAAACTCTTGTATTCTGTGATGATTAAATTGTGGTAACATGGAAAATGGTTAATCATGTAAACTCATGGGGTTAAATGGATTCCCAGTGATGACAAAACCATGACTGGTCACCATGGATAACCAACATAAAGACGAAAATAATAAATGATGTGCTTGAACCTAGAAGTTTCAAAACACTGTTTTGGTATTGGGTGTTTTTCTGTTCGATTATTATGGGGGAATGTGTGAGAAGATGGGATCCTCTGATGTGGCACAGTTGCTGGTTGTGAATCTGGGGTTGTGGTTACTCTGCTTATATCACGAATTGCGGTGGAATCCTCTTCTATTGTGAAACCTTTTTCTCCATAGTTCTGGTGATGTGGGGGCTATATCTTGAAGCCATATTTGGTTCCAATACATTCAGGGATCTCACTTTGATGTGAATTTACAACAGAACTAGGTGTGAATGTTTAAATTGTTGTTGGATGTAACTTTTTCCCCAAGGCTTGTGCTTGTTCCTGCTAGTTTCTCAGTAGTTCAGAATTTACATAAACGAGATCACATGACCATGAAAATAAGAATGGGTTAATTGGTAAATTGATTATGGGAATGAATTGTGACTCGGTTTTGAGTAGTATGTTTTCTATGAGTAGTGACAAGGCTACTAGTGTGTGGGTTAGATGTGGAGACCTCGGTTGGGTTGAGTTCTTGTTACCTATATATAAAACTGTAGTTCTTGTGTATCTTATTTGTGCACCACCCAAGTTGAGAATTTAGTGCCGTACACCCCCATTTCATGGGGGTGGGTGTTTTTACCAACACTCATACGAGTGGCTTGTTATTACCTACTTTTCATCTCCCTTTTTCAAATATCCCAAGACTCTTTGGGTAGGCTGTGATGGGCCAAAGTCCATTATTAGCCCAAGAATCTTCGGGCAGGTTGGTTGTGGTGGTTGGCCCTGGTGTTCGCGGGCAAGTTGTTTCCCAACATTCTTTGGGATGAGGCCTTGGTGTCTTCGGGCGTGGCCATAGTTGTTCTGACCCAGGTGTTTGCGGGTGTGGTTACACGTGGTGGTTGTGGACTAGGTGTCTGCGGGCTGGAGAGCGGTTATAGCCCATGTGTGTGTGGGAGGGGTTTGTCAGTGGGACTGCGGTGAGGTTATGGCCCACGTGTGTGCAGGCAGGGTTTGGTCGTCGGACTATGATGAGAATGGCGAGATTATTTCAATGCATAGGATGTCTTCAATGACTAGTGGGAAAGTGGCGTGGGGTACCAAAACATCGATTTCCTATTAACATACCTTACTTGACTTTCATTCTTTTGGAGTTTGTCTTGGTGAGGCTTGGGTGGATAGTTTTTCCTTGCTAGGTTCTTTGGTTATCTCCTTTCTCACAAGGCATTAGGATGCCTCCCCATTTGTGCATGAGATTCTATGGTTTTCCTTACTGAGTATACTTGTATACTCACCCTATGTATAAAAAACTGCTTTCAGGATTCCAGGCGGACTTCGGGGACCGTGCAGGGTCGTTTTAGCTCAGACCTCAGGGCAGTTGCTGTTGTCTTATTTCTTTAATTGGTACTTAATTTTGGAGTTCTTGTGGCTTGTATCATTTACTGTTGAACATGAATATGGGAATGGGTTACTTTTGGCTTTATCATTACTTTCAGCTTTGGTGTTGTTGGGGTTGCTATATTATCTATCGATTCTATTAAAATAAAATGGGTAATGCCTTCCATATTCTGTGTGATTCTAAACCCTTGGTTCCAGTCACCACTCTGGGACCTATTGAAGTCGGATCTCATGGGTTATTATCCCTCCTTCAACTTAAAGAAAAAAGGGTCTGGCAATCTTATGCCCCTTCACGCATTTTTGTGAAGGCAGGTCGTGACATCTCTTTTATGATTTCTATTGTTTTTAACTGATAAAAAATCATTATGGTCATTCCCCATGTATTTAGATCCAACTGTATTAAATAAAATTTATATTTGGGTTATTTTATTCTATATTAAAAACAATAATGATTTTATTATATTGGGTATCTCATATTAAATTGTTATCTTCTCAAATTTGTGAATATATGGTTTGTCTTTGGATTTATGATTAGAATTATCATTTTATATTAATCATAATCAAATTATATTTTATAGTTGTATAATAATTATATATATACTATTGAATATTTAATTTATTTTTTTCTAGATTTTGAATGTTGAATTTTAAATAAACATCTAATCATTATATTATGTGGATGTATTTAACATTAAAAAATATTTTTATTTTTATACTCTGAAATTCAATTGAATTATGTTTAATATAGTATTATAATTCATGAATAATTATTTGAAAACTACTACCATATGTTTAGTACAACCAATTTTTCATCAATATGAGTCTCAAAAATTATTTTCTGGACAAACACTTTTTAATTTATATAGATTTATACATGATTAAAAAAATTTATTACGTTTTTTATGTTTTCTATAAATAATATCATGATTTTAGAAGAAATAAATATTTTATATCCAAGGGATAATTAATAAATAATTAAACAATATATATTTCTGTTATTTGTTGTGAATGCCAAATTACGACCAACAAAATCACCCAAAATTATTGGTAACAATGCCAAAATATTTAAATTGATATAATATATATCTAAAAAATTAAGGGTGTTGAAGCACTTATATAATTCTTAATGTAAAATTTAGAGTTATTCGAAATGAATAATTTATTTCCTATTTATGATTTGTGATCATAGAATATATAAAACATTTTATGATTTTGAGATTCAACTTTTTTAGTGTAGTATTTAGAGTATTTATGCTTTTTGTAATCAACATGATGAATATAATACCAAATGAAATATATATTATTTACTTCCATAACAATAAAAATATAAACAATTTGTATATGAAGATACTAATGAATATTTAAAAAATGAAAATAAAAATAAAAATTCAAATTTTGAATTAGAATCAAAAGTAATTTATGATTTCTTAAAATCTATATGGAATGATTTATATCCCAGTGGTAGGGTAAGAAAATTTGAATCTATTATAACATTTTTTGCTATTAAATTGGATTTTGGAATGTAAAATCATGGTTTTTAACAAATACATTCATTGCTTAAATTTATTATCCGGATGGGAATATATTATATTGAAATTTATATGTGATAAAAAAATGTGGTTCATAATTTTTTACATTGTTTTGAGAAGTTTCATTCATGTTCAAATAATTGCATCTCTTATTATGTTGAATATAACTCATTTTCTAATTATCCTTCATGTGAACAATTTAGGTATAAAGAGCTAAAATAAGGAATGAATAGATTTATTCAAATTGAAATGTAGAGGTATTTTCCAATTTCATATTGACTGAAATAGATATTTATGTCATGTAACACATATTCATTGATGATATGGAATAAATATAAATTTTCTCATGATAAAAGATTAAATAATATATATGATGGTGATTCTTTCAGGCACATTGTTTAAGAGAATTCAACTTTTTCTTTAGATCATTATTACATATGTTTTGGTATTTCTACTAACAATTTATATCAATTTAGTTCATATGGAAACCAATAATCTTGTTGGCCTATTTTCATTAAATTCTACAATTTATCTCTAGGGATGTTAACAAAAAACTGTATATAATTTTGGATTTTCAATTCTAGGACATACAATGAAGAATATTACTGATTATTTATAGACACTGATAGATAAGATTATTTTTTTATGGACTGATGGTGTTTCTATATATGATGTATTTTTAGATCAATATATTATACATAAATATGTGTTAATGTGGGAAATTTGTGAATTCCTAACACAAGAAATGTTATATGGTTTGAGTAAACATGGTATAAAATTCTCCATTATGTTATGGATTGTAATAAATCATTTATGATTGTTAATTGATGAAACCCCTATTTTTCTACTATGATCAATGATTATTTCTTACAGATCCACCATTTCGATGAAATGGAGATAATTTTACGAAATGTTATGTTGAAAAAAAAGCTTCATTAGTGGTCTAATGTATTCTAATATAACTTTTGGTGTCTTCATTACATCCTAATAAATTTGGGAAAATTATAAACTATTGATAATTATCTGGTTTTGGGATAGATCACAATTGGAGAAATTAATAAATTTTTTGGATCTTCCATATTGGTTTGGTTTGTCGATTCATCTTATGTTAGATGTAATGAGTATTGAAAATAGATATTTTGATATCTTATTTTATACCATGATATTAACACCAAAACAGACCAAATATTTTATAAATGAATGGTTAGATCTTGCACAAATTTATTGGTATCCTAAACATGAGTTATTTTAATATGTAAGACCCCAAAATCTAATGGAGACAAAAGCATCTAATTAATTATCTAAAAGAACTCATTTATTATTCTGTATAAAGATTATATTTATATGTTTTTTATACAGTTATTCCTTTATTTTATCATGTAGCTAAAAAATTGGACATATTACATGGTTAAAATTCAAGGACTGTAACATCATAATGGAATTATTATTTCATATCGGTGTCAAAGGGCTATAAAATTCATTTATATGTGATATTTTGGACTAGAATATCATATTTATTCAAGGATTTGTTTGAAACAAAACAATTATGATGCATTATAATTAATATTAAAACAAATATTCAAATTTAATGTAGATTATACAAAATTTTACCACTGAACTTATTTCATTCAATGAAACTTTTAAAATTAATTTTTTTTATATTATTCTGAATTTGGAAGGCCAATAAAATTCTAATTGATATAGAAATTTAGGATATGTGTGAAAATATTAATGAATAATTTATATAACAAAATATTCCATTGAAAGGTCAATTATTATACGATACAGTATTTATGATCATTCGTGTTTCATCTATATTTATTTTAAATATGAACATCGATCAAAACAAAATTGAATGGATCATCATGATAGAAATGTTGATGGTTCCCCATATAATTGATTATCTATTTTTAGATAGACTGTACATTCGTTGGGTGGTCATCATGATTGTTGTATTTAAGAGTATGAAATATAAAAAGATCATACATATCATATACTCAGTTTTGATTAAATGAAATTATTCTTTCAATTTGTAATATTTTTGAACTATTTTTTAAAAAACATAATTTTAGAAATTTAATATACATGATTTCTTTTTATATAATATAATGATCATTTTAAAAAATAGTTCCAGAAAATTAGACTAGAATCTCTTAAATAATTCCACTGTTGTAACATCCCTTATTGGTTTAAAAGACTTTCTGGTTAAATCAAGTATGATCAACCATAATATTTTTTTATTATTTTATAAATTTTCATTTTATTATAAATTAGAAAAACAGAAATATAAATTTATTATCTGATTATGTTAATTGAGTAATCCACCATCTTAACTAGTTAAATCATAAAATTATTGGGTGGTATATGGACTGCAATTTCATAAAAAATAATACAGGGAGTAAAAATTATAAAGGAAAAGTGGTGTTAGTTTTAGATTTTATCATCCTTAAAAATGGATGCTGAATTTTATTGAATGATGGATGAAATAATTGATTTATCTTTTCAAGGTGCTAATTACATAATGATGCTTAAATGTTATTTTTTGATAATGATTGAGGGTTGTGTGTTCATCCATGACATGGAATAATTGATATTAATTATAAAAGATTTCATATTGTAAATGAAAAAAATAAATATTCATATCAATCACATCATATTAATTATGCTAAACAGTATGCCCCTTTGAGAGATTTATATGATTGGTGGAGTTTAGTAAAAAAGAAATCTCATGAAAATTAGTTTCTGGAATATGAATGTGGCTATATTTAAGTAAACGATGTGAAAATTTTAAAAGAAACGTCCTAAAATATATCTTTTAACTGAAGATATAGATGTGTTGTTGATGAGAACTAAATTTAAAGGATGATAATGTTGATAATGATAATTATGTATCTGATGGCATAGATATTACAAGATATGGTGAACATAAGGACTATATGGAACGTGATGATTATGAAAAAGAATGTGAAGATATTAACAGTTAGGAAATTGAAAATTAAGATAATGATAAATATAAATATATATAATAGGAATGATGTATTATTTTTTAATATATATTATACATTTTTATATATGAAATTTTTATTAAAAATTATCTAAAGCTAACACATTTTGAACTCGTTGATTTTTTTAAAAAAGTTTTTATATTGGGAAAATATGTTATATTTTTTTGTATTAAAATTTTTTATACTTATTTATATATGATTCAAATGGACCAAATTATGATTACAATATTCCTTACCTGAATAAGGATCGATTACATGATATTGATCAATAGGATTCAATATTTAGGGTTATGTCAGTGAAAACCCCAACAAGAAGGGGTTGCACAATTACATTATTGATGATTCCAAATCTGTAGAGACCCGAAGCTTGACTTACATGGACATTACATTACTTTTGCGGAATACTTAGTACATAACAAAAACACACACACAAGGACCGTAATAGTTTAGTGTCTTTGGAAACTCGGAATATAATCTTCTAATCGTGGTGAAAGATCTTCAACATCTCCCATAAAGATATTCTTTTTTTTATACCTAAAACCTTTCTTTATATCCAGGGGAAAAGAAAACATAAAAGGGTGATCTCAAATGCTCAGTAAGAGTAAACAAAAGATATATCAATCACATCGTATTCATAAGAACATAACATTTTGGAAATCATAACCTGCAAAAGAGAGCATAATTTCATAACATGGGATAAATCATGGTAGTGAAATGTAATCACAATAATCATAACTTAAAACATGAAACTTTGTGGCATTCACACATAATCATAGAGAATCATTTCTTGTTAGTCAAGACTCATTTCCAAGACTATCTTAGTGGACAAAGTCCCTTTCTGAATCGAGTAACCCTCGTTTCAGTCCTGTTTCACTGAACCGGTATAACCTACCATTCCAGCCATGTCTATCTCATGAGATATAAAATCTTTACCCAATGCATTGGAGGGAGATATAGGTCCCACCCATCTTATAATGAATCCTTTCTTATGTGTGCCACATAATCATAAATCATACATCATCGCATAACACATGTAACAAAAATGGGATTCTTGAAACATCATGACATCATAAAACAAATCATATAAGGTAAATGACTTCATAAAAATAATTTCCTCAAAACATAATAAAATCAATGTAATAATAGGGATAAAAACAGAACCCTATATTATCTTAGATGGAAAATAATTTTGATAAAACATTTGAACTCCATTCTTGAGGAAAATATCCTTTCTACATCAAAAACACATTTCTTTTCTTAACATGTTATACAATTATAAACTAAAAGAAGTTGATCAAAAATAAACATGAAAACTTATAAAGGAAGAATCTTGGAAATAATGTTTTAAAAATCCATTCATGCTCTATAATCTAAAATAACATTCTTCGTACTTTTGTCGGAAAAGTCAAAAAGCACCTCGTGTGAAAAACGTCAAAAGATTCCTTTCATATTTTTTTCTAAAAACTCACCAAAGGGTAAAATTGGATTTAAACAATTGTAGTTGGATGGAAATAATATTACATATTGAGGAAACATGGATGTGGATGATAAAATACACCCCAGTAATTACCAAAGTAAAAACAATCTCAGATAAAAGTGAGATTGTGATATTTCCCTTACCTTAGGTCCTACTTGCTTTGTAAGTGTCCGAACCTCTTTTATAATGATTTAAATCATGTTATTGACTTATTCCAGAATCATATTCATTGTTATTATATCATATATGGTCCACTTATGACTTTATATTACACGTTCTTTTGTAAATTCATGTTAAAGTAGCGTTTTGGGTAAAATCGTCTCATTTGTCGTTCGTGTTTTTAACTTGTAATTATTTGTATGATTACTTAGATAATGATTACTTAATTACAGAATATAAAACATGACTTATATATATATATTCATAATATATAATAAATCAGTAAATGGAAAGAAATACACCGTTCATGGAGATAGTAGTTCGTACGTACGCATGAACGCTGTTTTCGTTTCCTTATTGAATTGAGTGGAATTAAGTAGATGACATACATATAAATATAAATAATTCCAGTATCATTGTTATGTCATATATTTCATTAGAACTTATTATATATACTTTATAATCATTCATGAATGGTTAATCATTGAGAATGAATCTCATCGTGTCGTGGAGACGGTAGTCTGTACGTACGCACGAGCGATGATATCGTTCCCATGGTCATGGAATTTTGTTTGAAGTGTATTTATACTATTTCAGTATCAATATCACTTTATAATAATCATATATAGTTACTCATTAAACCATTATACCCATCAAATTAAGGTGGTGGCGGAAAATAGATTACCCCACGGCGTGGAGACGGTATTCCGTACGTACGCACGCGCGGTGATTTCATTTTTCCGTAGGATGGTTAGAAGGTTAATTAGAGTTGTTTCATATTTATAATAACATATCAATATGTAATTAATACTGATGTTATTAATTTATAATGAAACAACTAAAGAAGAAGAAGTTGAAGAAGAAAGAAATTGAAAAGATCGGTAATGGATATTACCTCTTCTTTGAAACGCCTCTTTGAATCCTCCACTTAGGGAACTAAGATTGGTCTTTGAAGAAAACCAGGACCTCTATGATGATACTAGGGAAGTGGAGAAGATATTTTTACAGGGTTTGTCTGAGCATGAAGGCTCAAATTTGTGTGAGGAAGAGAGGGAGGAGGTGTCCTTTTATAAGGGAGGAGAGGGGCACCTTAGGAATACCTCAAAATATTATTTTATATTAAAGTCAAAATCGGTTTATAATGGTTCCAAAGGGTCTTATTTCGAAGATAAAGTGGGGATGGGTCGAAATCCTATCAACCAATAAGATTTAGACAAGTTTAGGGTATTATTATAACCTTATCAATTAGATTTAACTTTAAGTTAAATAATTTAACTTTTACCGTGTCTTTTTGTTTTCTTACACTATATGGTTAATACACTTACTATAACATGCCAAAATAATCCCAAATTGGTTATTATTAATATATATATCATTATCTAAGTCATTTGTACGAACCTTAGATTTTTAGGAATAAAATAACAATTAGTAATATAATATTTGATTTAAAAACTATTTTGTGTCAATTTTGACACTATTTGGTACAAGATTTTTATGAAATTCATAAAAGAATGATAAGTTCAAACCTCGTTACATAAATCAACAATAACATGTCATATTAACCTAGAAAATTAGTGTAAGTCATAAAAACTGTCAAATTACATTTATTTGGGCATTTATAACATCAATTATGTCAAAATTTCATTAATAAGACAATTATTGCATCATATTTCTGTCATAACAAATGATAATTATTTAATCTCTAAAAATTCTAAATAAATTCCTATGATATAGATAATTGTATTAGATTTCTGGAGACTATTCATGTTCTATATTTCATGAAATTTATCACTAGATTTAAATTTTTATACTTATATGCTTTAAGAAAGTGACATGTTGTCACATTCTTTGGTTTTAATAATAATTAAATTATTTTCATTGAAAAAATTTATTTAAATTAATCTAATCCGACCCTTAGGTGATATGGGTCGTTTTTTAGTCATCCAATAGGATTTTGAAATTTGTTAGGGTAATTTTAAAATATTATATTTACCCTTAATTACCCGATTTACCTTTAACTATGGTAAATAAAATTTACCGTATTTACTATTCATAATTTCCAAAAATAAAAAGTATCCTATTAACATAATTTGGACCCACTGATCCCAAATATGGAATCCATTTTTTAAAATTAAAAACACAGAAGTTTCAGAAATTAAATTAAAATTAATCCCGTTGTCGAATAAAAACGGGTTTTTGTTTAAAACATTGCAAAAGATTGAATTGATTTATCCTACGAATTCATGGTCAAATAAATGCTAATGACATAAATTATATTAAATGGTAAAAATATATTCTATTTATACTTTAAAACCATTTAATATTATAATTTAACCACATAAGATATTACGATGAAGAAAGTTGTTTTTAATTAAAATATAGCGTGTTTTTACTATTCATTAAAATGTGAATGTTACCAGAATAATATAAAAATTTTATCCAAAGTAAATTTTTATTTCTTGATTCCAAAGAAGAATTTTATTTTGTCAAATTGAACTTATAAACATGTCAAAAACCAGATTTAAAGTGGGTGTGCCATCCAAAGGTGGTAAAACTGCATTTTTTAAAAAATACTTATTTTACCCGAAAAATTTATTTTGTTCTTATACCATGTTCTAGAAATGTGTAAGATGAATAATAATGTTATAAAATTCAAATTTTAGTTAATACTATTCATAACGGCTAGTTCATGACAATATTATAATAATATAACATTGTTTATTAAAACCCGGTATTGCGTACAACACATGCTATCGAGGAAGGTCATGATTACGTGTAATGCAAGCCAAGTCAGGGTTGCGTGTTGTGAAAGAATCCTTTGTTGTTTCGTATAACAGAATCCAACCATATTTCATTTATACATTTAATATATATATATATATATACTCAATGTTGAGTAGAATAACTATTATCAAAATTGTGTGTAACACGGTCCAAGAATAGTGTTGCGTATACTGCAAGCTAATACGGTGTTGCGTATAGCGCAAGGTAATCTTGGTGTAGAATACAAAAAAAGACATTAATGAAATTAAAATAATATTTTTCATAAAATCTCGGGGTGTTACATTCTACCCCCCTTAAAATGAATTTCGCCCTCGAAATCCGTCGGGGTTATAAATGGTTTACTATTTGAAAGTTTCATTGATAGAACCCACATCGTAAAAAGGAATACCAAAACTTATCTTTAAAAACAAAATTATGAAACGTAACGGTTACCCAAATAAACTAATCACTGGGTATCCACATAGGTGAAAATATAGATATGGAAGAGAAATCTAACCATCATGTTCTGATGGAGAGTGGTAGAGAACATGGCTATGGAAAAGCTTGCAATCACAAAGCCATAAATTTGTGATGATCTAAGGTACCATCTGATTCATCAGATATAAGAGAACTAATACAACATTTTTGGTTTTCAAGATCATTTCCCTAAAGTTGATGAAATTGGAATTAGAAGAAATACTTTCGTGATTTTGGTATAGTCTCGCCGTTTGTCGTTCATTGGACAATTTCCACTTCATCTCATAAAGAAATGAAGTTGAATTTGTCATTCGTGATGTGTTAGCAGATAATGTGATAGAATGATGGGCCATTCCATCTCTCTCAAACAAAAGGTTAGAAAAGTTATCAAAAAATACATTAGTCCATCTATACTGAGATTAATCATATATGGTTCCTAAAATGAACATATACTTCACATATCATACTGCTTAATATAATAAAACTAGTTTCTACTAGACAGGGACTTCCTGTAGGTTAGTGGTAGGCGATAAAGGCCAGTCGCACTTCGGTTGTCGGTTCTATTCCCACAGCCTTGTCCGACGCGATGGGCTATCGCCCGTCCTGCAGGTTGTCCTTTTTCTAAAACTATATTACTATAACATCCCATCAATAATATCGAAAAAAAACTTCTATCCTTAAACAATACTAACTTATTCTAACATAATCCATTCCAATCTTTAGGCTTACACATAATACTGCAGTCCACTCTCATAATATAGTGAAAACAATTACCAGAGATTTAATACCATCGTTGATCCCCATAAGATATGTCTTGTTGGTCACATTCTAAACATTCAAAGTCCTTAATCATGTATTCTTTTGAATACCCATTGAACCTTAGTGAAAACATGAATGCAGTTAAAAGTTAACACCTTCCACATACCAAAATCCTCAAAATTCTATATACTCAAACCATGATATAACTTAGTCCTTATATCAATCATGAGCTCATGCATACAATCAAACATCTCATTATCGTCTTATCCCTTCATTATGCGCATATCATCTACTATCCAAAAATACTGGTACCATTCATCACATACTTTCAAAACTTAAGGAAATACAACAATGTAACAATCCTTAGATGTCTCTTTATCCCATAGTACCATGAGATTACTTATACAACATTACACATGATAAACATGTAATCATTCCACTACATTCTTAAACCATTGATCGAGCTTCAACAATTCTTTCATCTCACATATCATTTGTAGTCTCATCATCATCATCATCATAAATACTACCCATACGACCATACTGATTCTCTTCATGAGACTTTCCCTTAGGGAATTGGTTTGCATATTGCCCGTACATTCCACATTTAAAACATTTAACCATTGTTGATGTCGTAGCAATACCATTATCTTCATCCCTGGTGTTAACTGAACCTTTTTCATTTGCACTTACTGGCTTTGTGTCCTTCTTCTCCACACCCAAAGCATCTTCCAGTTCCTTTGAAACATTCTCCTTGATGCCTCTCCCCACATGATTTACATTGGGGAAATTGATCTTTCTTTCCTCTATGATCATCATGAAACTCAATCTTTCTCTTTTTAGCCGAGTCAGGAAACTTACCAAATTTTACTTTATTGATCATATTATGAGATTGCTGATTCGGCATAATAATGATGTTTGGACTTCCAAATCCCATTTCATTTGGTTGCTCATGAAGAATATCATTCCATTGTCCATCATATCCTCCATTATCGTGAATCACCTTGTTTCCAGCCATTTTCTAAAACCCAAAAAGAATAGTGTGAGAGGCAAAAATCATAATAAAGGGGGAGTAACTTAAATATCTAACATCTTTGGTTTAATCTAATATCGTTACCATAGTTCTAGGACTATATCCTATACGTATACTTATCCTTAGGGACATCCCTAGACATACCGTAGAAATATCTCTAGGGATCTCACTAACGTTTTCGCATCCTAGTTTCCAAAGGGTGACTAAACCTTTCCTCTGATACCAACTGTAGAGACACGAAGCTTGACTTACATGGACATTACATTACTTTTGTGGAATACATAGTACATAACAAAAACACACACACAAGGACCGTAATAGTTTAGTGTCTTTGGAAACTCGGAATTTAATCTTCTAATCGTGGTGAAAGATCTTCAACATCTCCCATAAAGATCTTCTTTTTTTATACCTAAAACCTTTCTTTATATCCTGGGGAAAAGAAAACATAAAAGGGTGAGCTCAAATTCTCAGTAAGGGTAAACAAAAGAAATATCAATCACATCGTATTCATAAGAACATAACATTTTGGAAATCATAACCTGCAAAAGAGAGAATAATTTCATAACATGGGATAAATCATGGTAGTGAAATGTAATCACAATAATCATAACATAAAACATTAAACTTTGTCGCATTCACACATAATCATAGAGAATCATTTCTTATTAGTCAAGACTCATTTCCAAGACTATCTTAGTGGACAAAGTCCCTTTCTGAATCGAGTAACCCTCGTTTCAGTCCTGTTTCACTGAACCGGTATAACCTACCATTCCAGCCATGTCTATCTCATGAGATATAAAATCTTTACCCACTGCATTGGAGGGAGATATAGGTCCCACCCATCTTATAATGAGTCCTTTCCTATGTGTGCCACATAATCATAAATCATACATCATCGCATAACACATGTAACAAAAATGGGATTCTTGAAACATCATGACATCATAAAACAAATCATATAAGGTAAATGACTTCATAAAAATAATTTCCTCAAAACATAATCAAATCAATGTAATAATAGGGATAAAAATAGAACCCTATATTATCTTAGATGGAAAATAATTTTGATAAAACATTTGAACTCCATTCTTAAGGAAAATATCCTTTCTACTTCAAAAACACTTTTCTTTTCGTAACATGTCATACAATTATAAACTAAAAGAAGTTGAAAAAAAATAAACATGAAAACATATAAAGGAATATTCTTTGAAATAATGTTTTAAAAATCCATTCATGTTGTATAAGTTAAAAAAAACATTCTTCGTACTTTTGTCGGAAAAGTCAAAAAGCACCTCGTATGAAAAACGTCAAAAGATTCCTTTCATATTTTTTTTCTGAAAACTCACCGAAGGGTAAAATTGGATTTAAAAAATTTTAGTTGGATGTAAATAATATTACATATTGAGGAAACATGGATGTGGATGATAAAATACACCCCAGTAATTAACAAAGTAAAAACAATCTCAGATAAAAGTGAGATTGTGATATTTCCCTTACCTTAGGTCCGACTTGCTTTTTAAGTGTCTGAACCTCCTGTATAATGATTTAAATCATGTTATTGACTTATTCCAGAATCATATTCATTTTTATTATATCATATATGGTCCACTTATGACTTTATATTACCCGTTCTTTTGTAAATTCATGTTAAAGTAGCGTTTTGGGTAAAATCGTCTCATTTGTCATTCGTGTTTTTAACTTGTAATTATTCGTATGATTACTTAGATCATGATTACTTAACTACAGAATATAAAACATGACTTATATATATATATATATTCATAATATATAATAAATCAGTAAATGGAAAGAAATACACCGTTCATGGAGACAGTAGTCTGTACGTACGCATGAACGCTGTTTTCGGTTCCTTATTGAATTGAATGGAATTAAGTAGATGACATAAATATAAATATAAATAATTCCAGTATCATTATTATGTCATATATTTCATTATAACTTATTATATATACTTTATAATCATTCATGAATGGTTAATCATTGATAATGAATCTCATCGTGTCGTGGAGACGGTAGTCCGTACGTACGCACGAGCGATGATATCGTTCCCATGGTCATGGAATTGTGTTTTAATGGTATGTATACTATTTAAGTATCAATATCACTTTATAATAATCATATATAGTTACTCATTAAACCATTATACCCATCCAATTAAGGTGGTGGCGGAAAATATATTACACCACGGCGTGGAGACGGTATTCCGTACGTACGCACCCGCGGTGATTTACTTTTTCCGTAGGATGGATAGAAGGTTAATTAGAGTTGTTTCATATTTATAATAACATATCAGTATGTATGTAATACTTATGTTATTACTTTATAATGAAACATCAAAAGAAGAAGAAGTTGAAGAAGAAAGAAATTGAAAAGATCGGTAATGGATATTACCTCTTCTTTGAAACGCCTCTTTGAATCCTCCACTTAGGGAACTATGATTGGTATTTGAAGAAGACCAAGACCTCTATGATGATACTAGGGAAGTGGAGAAGAGATTTTGGCAGGGTTTGTCCGAGCTTGAAAGCTCAATGTTGTGTGAGGAAGAGAGGGAGGAGGTGTCCTTTTATAAGTGAGGAGAGGGGCACCTTCGGAATACCTCAAAATATTATTTTATATTAAAGTCAAAATCAGTTTATAATGGTTCCAAAGGGTCTTATTTCAAAGGTAAACTGGGGATGGGTCGAAATACTATCATCCAATAATATTTAGACAAGTTTAGGGTATTATTATAACCTTATCAATTAGATTTAACTCTAAGTTAAATAATTTAACTTTTACCGTGTCTTTTTGTTTTCTTACACTATATGGTTAATACACATACTATAACATGCCAAACGAACCCCAAATTGTTTATTATTAATATATATATCCTTATCTAAGTCATTTGGACGAACCTTAGATTTTTAGTAATAAAATAACAATTAGTAATATAATATTTGATTTAAAAACTATTTTGTGTCAATTTTGACACTATTTGGTACAAGATTTTTAAGAAATTCATAACAGAATGATAAGTTCGAAAAAAGTTACTTAAATCAATAATAACATGTCATATTAACCTAGAAAATTAGTGTAAGTCATAAAAAGTCTCAAATTACATTTATTTGGGAATTTATAACATCAATTATGTCAAAATTTCATTAATAAGACAATTACTACATTATCTTTCTGTCATAACAAATGATAATTATTTAATCCCTAAAAATTCTAAATAAATTCCTATGATATATATAATTGTATTAGCTTTCTGGAGACTATTCATGTTTGATGTTTCATGAAGTTTATCACTAGATTAAAATTATTATACTTATAAACTTTAAGAAAGTGACATGTTGTCACATTCTTTGGTTTTAATAATAATTAAAATATTTTCATTGAAAAAATTTAATTAAATTAATATAATCCGACCCTTTGGTGCTATGGGTCGTTTTTTAGTCATCCAATAGGATTTTTACATTTGTTAGGGTAATTTTAAAATATTATATTTACCCTTAATTACCCGATTTACCTTTAACTATGGTAAATAAAATTTACCGTAGTTACTATTCATAATTCCCAAAAATAAAAAGTATCCTATTAACATAATTTGGACCCACTGATTCCAAATATGGAATCCATTTTTTAAAATTAAAAACACAGAAGTTGCAGAAATTAAATTAAAATTAATCTCGTTGTCGAATAAAAACGGGTTTTTGTTTAAAACATTGCAAAAGATTGAATTGATTTAACCTACGAATTCAAGGTCAAATCAATGCTAACGACATACATTATATTAAATGGTAAAAATATATTCTATTTATACTTTAAAACCATTCAATATTATAATTTAACCACATAATATATTACGATGAAAAAAGTTGTTTTTAATTAAAATATAGCGTGTTTTTACTATTCATTAAAATGTGAAAGTTACCAGAATAATATGAAAATTTTATCCAAAGTAAATTTTTATTTCTTGATTCCAAAGAAGAATTTTATTTTGTCAAATTGAACTTATAAACATGTCAAAAACAAGATTTAAAGTGGGTGTGCCATCCAAAGGCGGCAAAACTGCATTTTTTTAAAAATACTTATTTTACCCGAAAAATTTATTTTGTTCTTATACCATGTTCTAGAAATGTGTAAGATGAATAATAATGTTATAAAATTAAAAATTTAGTTAATACTTTTCATAACGGCTAGTTCATGACAATATTATAATAATATAACATTGTTTATTAAAACCCGGTATTGCGTACAACACACGCTATCGAGGAAGGTCGCGATTACATGTAATGCAAGCCAAGTCAGGGTTGCGTGTTGTGAAAGAATCCTTCGTTGTTTCGTATAACAGAATCCAACCATATTTCATTTATACATCTAATATATATATATATATATATACTCAATGTTGCGTAGAATAACAATTATCAAAATTGTGTGTAACACGGTCCATGAATAGTGTTGCGTATACTGCAAGCTAATACAGAGTTGCGTATAGCACACGGTAATCTTGGTATAGAATAAAACAAAAGACATTAATGAAATTAAAATAATATTTTTCATAAAATCTCGGGGTGTTACAAAATCCCTTTCTAGAGTGACTTCACTCGATAGAAATTGATCCTCAATAGAATAAGTATGTAACATTATGAATTTTTTTTATTTTCCTTTAATTTACATTAAATGTTATTTTTTATTCATTATTATAATTTTATAATTTTTTTCAAATCAAATCATTTGTCTAGATATTTTCATTTGACAAACTATTTTTAGCTACATGTTTATCATGAGTTCAGTTTTTTTGAATTATTTCACAATATGTTTGACCACTGGATGGTCGGTAAAAAAATTTATATTATTTTAAACGTATAATTTTTGTAGTTGACTGTATTTTAAATTTTTTATGGTTTATGGATACCTATTGTATATAGACTGAGTGTATCGATTTGGGAGGCATGTGAAGCTTACATGCTTGATTATTTCCATCAATTTTCAAAAATTATTTTGGGTGGACAGATGTAGAGTGAATTTGTGAATATATTTAATGAGTCATGTAGGCCACATCTACTAGATTATGTCTCGACTAAAGCATGGTAGGGGACCTCACATACAAGATGGGAGGGAATTTTAAGATGACATTCAATTATGGTTACCAGAATCGAGGAATACATGATGTCATAGATAGAGATTGGTGTCACACATTATGTATACATCATTATTTGGCATATAATATTAGCTAATAATTTTATATATTTGTATTTATATTAAAATCTACACGTGTTAGATATATTAATATAGTTACCAACAGATCCAAAAAATACTAAATTTTTTGTGGACAAAAATATCTATATTGATAATATTAGAAAAAAATTTAGTGAGAGACATCAATATATTGTGGTAAGTATTTTTTATTGTTTTTTATTTATCATAATATTTATTTACCTTCTTAATTTTTATATATCATATTATTGGAGACATATGAGGTAGTAAATTTTCACAAGCATGAATCTCAGGATGAGACATATTGTGGGGATGGGAGTTCATGTCACTCATGTTTTGATGAGGCAACATAGATGTGGGAAATGTCGATTGGGCCTCTTAAATTCTGGGTTATTTTTATTTACTCGTGGAAAAAATAGATAAATTTTTAGGCCACTAGAGTTATATAATTATATATCATAATAGGATTATCATCATCAAAATTATTTTTTACTATAGATTACGAGGTGACACTAAATGATATGGGTGATTTCATACAGATATTTATGATATAGTAGGAATATAAATAATGAAAGAGAGAGAAAAAATAGACAGACATGATTCCCTATAAAAACATTTTCAATCTCGGTTTGGGGTTAATTTACCTTCCATCGACTTTTCATGGTTTCTAGACCTCCTATTACATGATCCTTCACCCCCTTATTCAATTTTTTTGATATATTTTATATGAAATTATTTACAGTTTATATTTTAGTTTTATTTTTATATTGAATGAGTTTTATTTTTCTTATTACAAAATTGTATAATTATTTCCAAGTGAAATATAATTCAGTCACAAACAGTAATAAATATGACTCGACTAACCACTATAAACATCTTGTCATGGAATTCCATTGATTTTTTTTATGTAAATCCATCAAGAATGACCCTTGAAAAATTTTGATTTTTTATATTTCTCAATTGTGGAGGCATAGTTATGATGAAGAGTTTATGTATAGATATTTTATTCTAGGTTTTTTATAGGATTCTAACATAATTGTGGGTGTTTGATCATCAATTTTAATCTTCCAATTGTTCCATATCATTAAAATAATTTTTTATGGTAAGCGATTAAGATCCAATATTTTTTATTTTTATTTATAATGTTGATTATGAATGATTTAGTTTCTCGTTGTATTAGCCTGTATAATTGTCCCCAATAAAGATAAAAATAATTAAATTAACAGGGATGTGGGTCCTAAAAACATTACATGATTTCTATTAATGTTGTCTATGTAATTTTTGAATTGTGGTAGTAAGAATGTGTATATTATTAAAGGATAATAATATTTATAAGGAGTTATATTTTAGTATATTTTGATAAATTGAAATATGAAAAAAAAAATGAAATGAATATTTAAAATTAGTTGACTGACTATGTCTGTGTTACATAGAAAAAGACAAATAGATGAATAATTACTAAATAAATAGATAGGTTTGACTGATTATTATATTATAGATAAGATGGTTAATTTTTTTATTATGTGGAATATGTTTTGATGTGAATTTTTTTGTGGTTAAATACGTTTTGATAATGTGATACCTTTTTATATTATCAATACATTGATTATGTGTTAAGGGTGTGGTAGTTTCATGATGGATTTGAATTTTTTTAAACTAATGGGAGAGTTGATATATGAAATGGGCATGGATTTTGTTATACCATTACAATTCCAAATAATCTAAATTTATAGGGTACAAATATAAGTGGAAATCTTAACTATCATAGTTAAAAGTAAAATATATTTAATTGACCGTAAAATGTGCCATATGAAGTTGTTTTGTGGTTACATTGTTTTTAGTTTCATGTTTAATGGTGGGTATAATTAATATGTAGTGGTTATAATGTGATACCGGTTTGAATTATTAGATTTTTTTGAATAAAAATGCAATTATTAGTTGGGTATGTGTGATATTATATAAAATTATATGTTTTATTATTTCATACACACCACAATCTAATTCATGTAATCTTACAAAAACACTTATGAGGTATTAGTTACTGAGTAAACCATGGGCATCTAGGTCGTGGGTGTTTTAAATTTATTTGTATTCCCCTATTTTTTTATAAATTACATAAATAGTTTCTTTATATGGTGATGGATTTATAAATTGATTCAAATTGTGTTGGATTTAGTTACTATATGTATAAGTTTTATAAAATTATATACTATTCTGGATGAATATATATTTGTATTTTAGTTGTGGTATATGTTTTCGAGAAGGGATATAAACACAATTACATATACAGTTAGGTTGGGAAGGAGATTGGATTCATGGGGAAATAAGGAAAGTGTAATTTTTTTTAAATTTTAATGTTTTCTATATTCTAATTGTATATGAATTTGGTGAGTATGTGTTTATTGAAAGGTATTGTTATTGTCCAAGGATATCGAGTAATTTAGCTTCATTATTTATCGATTACGGATTTTTTCATTATTCATTCAGTTTGGTATGATTTTTTATATAGAAAAACCCACTATGTATACTTGTATTCTTACACCCACTTCTCTGTAATTATTTTTTAAAAATTATGGATGGAGTTGGTTTCTAGAAATGAAAATTAATAACTATAGGAATGATGTTCTATTTGTGTGGGAGGAATAGAATCCATAAGAGTTTTCTATCCTTATTATTGAATTTAGGCATTTTTATTGTTTGTTATGATAATAAATTTATATACCATTAAAATTGAAATTATAGATTCTTTTTATTTATTAATGTGGGGTTAATTAATTTTGTTTTAAATATTTTAGGAATAATAAATTCTAATGTCCCACATATTGAATATTTTATACACTCAGTGATAGGAACTATCAAGTATCCTATGAAGGATGTATTTGATGGTCACTACTATCTTCACAACCATACAAACAAGGTATCTAGTGGGGACGGGTCATGAAACAGTTGTATCAATTAATATATTTAATTTTATGTTAGAATTTTTAGTTAGGAACTTGAGATGAATATATTATTTATGTAGTATATGGATTAGCATGCGTTGAAGGATATAGAAAAAGATTATGACTTATAAGGGACCCTATAATATACTGTATGCAAGAATATAATTTATTGAATGTTTATAAAAAGCCATACTAATTACAAGGCAGTGTCTGAGGAGTGGTATGTGTAAAATATGTATCTATTCAAATTTTTTAATTAAGGAATTTATATAAGAACCAAAAATTAACTTAATTATAATAATTTAAAATAAATTAGTCAAAATGTGATTATGAGTTGTTATTAATTGTAGTTTTTGATAGTGGATGTTGAACACATGTTATTAATTTTGGTAAGGTGTATTTGGTTGTCCCAAAAAATATTTGGGACATTTTTTATGATATGGAAAATATAGCATGAGATTTATATATAAAGTTTTTCAATGTATAAGGGTCCATTTTTATATGATTAATAATAGTTGGTTATATGGAATCATGGTTTTTTGGAGTGACAACATCATTGATTGATCTATCAAACCCATTTTGAGGTATTATATTCCCATTTCTATATTTTTAAGTGGTGTTTTTTTGGGATTAGTCTTTATAGGTTTTATGGAGGTATTAGTCAGTTTTGAAAGTGTTTGGGAGTGTATTTGGTTGAATCATAGTGAAGGGAGGCCATGAGGATTTCCCTTGGTAACTATGAGACATCATGATGAAGAAAAAGGGAAGATAATTATTGGAATATAATTAGTGTAAAATTGAATATTTCCTCAGATACTATATATTATGGGAGAAATATATTTTATATGGAATGAATATTTTTTTCTAAACCATACTTCTCGAGCATGTAACTTGGGTTTCTAAAATAGTGGTCTCCAAAGGGCTGCCACACGTTTGGTAAACAGGGAGACCTATCCTTGAGGCATCATTAATTTAATACAAATAACTATTTATAACATTTATAATCAACCAAAATATAACATTAATTATCCACTAATATTGTATATATATATATATTCAGGTTTCCCTAATATGATTTTTGGACATCCTTGTCCTTCAAAGACATATATCAATTATTCATTGAAGATCAAACCTTGGTAATTGGAGGTAAGAGCCCCGTTATTATTTATTTTTATATCATATAACTTTCCTTGGAAAAAAACCATGATTAGGGTTATTATACCCAGATCTATCAGATCCTTCATGGTTTGATAAATCTTCTTTTGTATTAATTGATGAATATGAGAATAGGTATTGGAACTATGTAATTATGAATAAATTATTCATATCAGGAAGATTCATTTTAAGGTAGGTGGATTATATCTTTTCTCTACATACTCTATAACATTGAGGATATGTTTTACAGAAATTATATTACAATATCATCACAGAAAAAATTGAATAAGTTTCCTCTATAAAACCATTTGATCAATTGAATTATAAATTTTGATTTTTTTATTGTTTTTGAAAAATAATATTTTTTTACACAGTCTAAATTATGGATTCAGTCTAATTCCAGATTTTTATTCGATTTAATATTTCAAAAAATTATTTAATTAAAATAAACGATTCATTGAATGACCATGGTATGCACCTATATTTTTGTGGGTTTATATTTAATTAGAAGATAAATTATTGGGTTTGGAAAAGGGGTTTATTTTGTCAAAGTACATTGGATTCATGGATAATTGATGAATTGATTGGTTTGGTAGGAGTATTATCATCAGTTATAAATTATCAATATTTTATATATACATATGTGTGCATTGTGGAATTTGGTATTCATAGAAGATGAAATTAATGGATTATTTGTATAAATTAATTAATTTTATTAATATATTTGGTTTTAATCTCATATTTTTTTCATATATATTGAATATTGATGTAAAATGTTATTATAATAGTGGTGTGTGTTGAGATATAATTGGTGATATACAACAAGAATATATACTCAACATGACAAAATAAAACCTGTTGTGTACACATCAATTGTATAGCATGATACATGAAAAAGGAATGGTGTCATATTTATCATGTGAAAATCATGATGTTTTATTCATATGGATGGTGTTTAGAGGTTGTAGATGTTACTGTTGAGTAGATGGTTTTATGATACATTGTTATAACAATGTTAAATTGTCTTTTGTGTTGGTTGGGAATCATGTTTTATTTTCTATTACAACTTTGATTTTTTAATATTATTGGTTTTTGAGTTATGGGATTACCCGATGGGTGTAATGTACCATTCATGAAAAAAAAACCCACTAGGATCTCATTAACATTGTTTTCATTGATTATTTCGATAAAATTTCAATGATTCCTAACAATACAATTACATTTTATATATAGAATGAAATTTATTTTACAATAAATAGAGAATGATATATCTAGTTAGACGACATAGAAACTATCTACAAGTTGAAACTGAAAAATTGGTTTCACTTGAACCCCAATTGAAAAAAAGATTTGCAAAAGAACTATGAAGGCCTTCCATGCTATTGATATTGGACATAAACTATATAACCAAAAATGATGGAACAATCTATCAAATTTCTGAAACTAAATTTATGATCTTTCAAGGAATGTTGAGACCTAAATAAAAAGAAAATAGGATTAACAGAACGAATTGAATATTTAATTCTCTTGGAAACCCAATTGATATAAAGGTGAAACTTATTGTGTGCATGTTGGAGGATAATTCATGCCAATGGATGGATTTTATCAATGATAAATTATGAAAAGGCCTTGATTTAATGGGATTGGAATAATTTTTCATGAACTAATTCTATTAGTATAGAATCAATCGAACCATGATGATTGCTATAATAGATTTCATGAAAAATAATATATAAGTTAAATAATATGAAACAATGATTATGGTCATAGTTCATTTTTCCCATAATGTACCTTATAACACAAACCATATGTAATGTATCTTAGATTCTACACTACGACTGGAAATTAATTATAAAAATGAATCTATTTTTATTTTTTACATTGTATACGTGGTTGATAGAGAGATATTCGTAGAATGTAATCCCATTTTCAATCTTTTTGGAGGTACCATGTTTTTATATATCATAAAATGCATAAAATTTAATATTTGGGTCAAGATGAGGATGTATATCTACTCTCATGGAGAAATAATGTTGGATAATCAATCCTCGTGATCAGTTTACTATCCACTATTCCTTAGTAACAATACTGGATGTTTCTAAGGTGGTTCAAACAATCATCAAAAGTAGGATTGTACATAACAACCCAAATCATGTCATAAATGTAGTCATATTGGAAATATTTTATATTATTTCCCTAATAATCAAAACATATTTGTTGGTAATTGATACCATACATATCATATATCTTATTCTATAACTTGGTGATTATGTCATAATTGTTCTTATCCTTAGAATTGTGTGATGTAGGGTAATTCCTAAAACAACCCTAATCCATAAAAAATTAAACTGCAATAGAGAAGAATAAAAAATTATTATTTATGGATTAGTGATATATTGATGAGAAGATGCAATTTGATTATATATCATCTCATTCAACTATATACAGTCACATTCATCAAAACATAACTCTTCCTAATAAGTCATCGGACAGTAATGTGTCCCCGTATTTAATTTATTCGATGGTTATTAATGAAATAGGGTTTAATATAAATATGATTCCACATGTGATGAGTATCCACACACCTTAGAGGAATTTAACATTTATAGGATATATGTGTTAATATTTTTGATGGCCACCTATAGAGTCCATTTGATTGAGACAATTCCATTTTATAAATGAATACCCTTGATTTAATTCTTAGAATGTATTTTTTAGTTTTTTCAACATTAATATTGATTTTCATGCATTATTGTTAAATATTAAATCTATAAATTTAATTTTTAATCTCTTTAATGGAGATTAAGTGTTAAATATGAATGATCTTAACCCTTATTACCAATGGTAAAAAAACTTATCAAAAATTTGTACCTTTCAATATAGGGACTAATGACATAGTTGTCACTATAAATTTTCCTACCATTGTGGATAAATATTCTAATTTTTTCTCTAAATTTTTTTAGGTGTCTTCTGTGAAACTATAGTGTAATTTCGAGTTGATCACATTGTAGTAAAAAACAGATTTCATTTACTTCTTATTGGATAACACTAATATATTATTGTAAATTGAAGGTTCAGTTGATTGAAAGAGAATTTAAATGTTTCATAAGACTGAGAATATCTGCTTTGGATACTAATGTTCTAATATAAAAGAAGGTTGATGATTTTATTCACTCTTCATGGATTCTAAAATATTGAATTAGGGTATGATATAGAATAAATATCTTTTTCCACGAATAAATTAATTTTTTAACTAATATAAAGGTTCATAATGGTTCTCAAATATTGGTCTACATTCTATATATCACCAACATCATGTTCGGAAAGGGGATATTAAAAAAAGTAGAAAATATTATGTTCATTTTGAGTATCTTTTCATACCCAATTTTCTAATAAATTCACCATAACTTTTTAAGGCTTTGATATATAAATTCGGTCAAATGAAAATGTACTCTTTTATTGGAGTATTTGGGTTTTACATTCTGATATATTTACAATCTAAAAATGACCATGAATAAAATATTTAGTTTTTGTTGATGTCCTTGTGGGAGAAAAATATTTATGAACATTTCTATAAATATTATTTCTGGTCATATTATGTTCACTTCCTTGGGCATGTCATTTGTTATGAGGACATATCCAGAGTCCCGGAAAATATAGATGTTTTTTCTATTGTAATCCATTTAATAGCGACATGGATATACAATGTTTTTTGGATTAATTGGATGTTATCACTACTTCATTCATGAAATATAGTTTATTACATCTCCTTTATTTTTTTTTGACAATAATGGTAAATTTGTTCCATTGGAATGATGAATGTAACAAATCCCCTATAGAAGTTAATTCTAATATCACATTGGGAGAAATTATTATCATACCAGAAGTAGTGAACTGTTTTGTGTTTAATAAAACTCATTTAGGTATGGAATCACATATGATATCCTTTAAAAATAATCTGTTTTAGTATATGGATCCTAAAATATAAAAAATAATGAAAATAATTTTCTAACCGATTATATTGAAATATATTTTGTGGCTAGGAGAATGCCTGAGAACACAGGAACACCATAAATTGTTGTTGTGGATTGCATACATCGTGTTAATCCTAAGCATATTCAACACCAAATTTAATTGGTGATCTCTCTCTCAACCCCTGTTGAAAATATTCTTTACGCTCATCTTTATTTTGTTATTTTTGGGAAATACTTCAAGCATAGGACCTAGTTGAATTTTGTATAATCATCCCTAGATATTATTGTTTCTCCAGGATTTCACATCATTCATCTCAATTACACAAATGTTTTGTCTCACTTTTCCTAAAAGGAAGACTACAACAGACTTTGGGAAAAGAATTCATGGATTTTGGGGGTTCATCTATATAATTCCTTAAATAGACCATGAACATCGATCCCATCTTCGAATTTCATATAGTGCCAATCTAGGTTTGTTTTCCTACGATCCTGCAACATATTTTTAAACACCATGAATTGTTTCTGAAATTTCTACTCATTGGTAATCCATTGAAATTGGACTCTATGAAAAAGACTCATTCACAACCATATGTAGTAAAAATCTATGTGAAATTTTATATATATAAGGATATTAACTCTCACATTTGGATCCAGAATGGTGAATATTAATTTTCTTACAAGGTTATTTATAAAAGGCTTATAGACTACTATAACTATTGCTTTAAAATTTGTCACACCTCTAATGTCTATGGCTAGAAAACTTTTGGTCCTGAGGTCATGAAAGACACTTGAGTAATGAGGGAAAAATAGAATATAGAACTATGTGGGGCCACTAGGCCATTTAGAGCATCTAGTAAATGGAAAAAGAATGATGTGAATAATGATGTTCATCTCTCTCAAAAAAATTATTTTCCAGGCTTTGTGGAAGTTGTTCTTGATATTACTAGTAACAATTATATCACAGAATCTATAGGGAAGGATCCAAGGAATATACTTGATTAAAAGGGAGATCTTTCTGAAAACATCCCGATGGAATAAAATTATACACCAGATAAAATTGAGGAAGATTTTCTCAAATCAAGTTGAAGGAAAGGAAAAAATACCAATGGTGGATGCAGAAGGATAAAGTACCAAAAATAACAAAAATACTAGAAAACACATATAATATTTTCATATTGAAATATATATAATCACAATATCTCTTCAAGCCTCTAGTGAGGATGATGAGACACCAAAACCAGCAATTAAACCTGTTGCAATATTTGATGATGATGAGGAATATGACAAAAAAACGACACTTTGTACAAAGATTATTTTATTATTGAGGATGATCTAAGTGATGAAGTTAATGCATAGATGGACAAGAAAGATGAAACAAAACATCAAATATATGGTCATTTTTGGATTTTGGCAGTCACATACCTTGAAATCAAAAAAAAAAGTACACAAGGATGGTTGTTGAATTGAAGAAAAATTCTTCCTTCAACTTCAGAGACAACCCATGTGTTTGATCTCTCTACATTGATGACTTTTTTCATAAAATTCTTTTTATTTTGGTTTTTCATTGTTATCATAATTTGATACATAAAAAATATAATATTCTCTTTATGGACTTTCCTTATCATATGGATCATGCTTGAATTATTAGGTATGTCTGTCCGGAGGCATTAATCTTGGTTTCACTATTGTTCATTTTATTTGGTGAAGGATGCTAGTCATAGGATGGATTTTCATTATGTGTTAAAGTTTCATGATATATTCCTATATGATGATGTACAATGTTTGGGATATCATCAAATCTTGATGATGGTATATTCCACTCATTTGTTTGCAATGGAGTTATCTTTTTCTACCATTCCAGATGACCGTGATCTGCTATTGATGGGAAGGGCTCCATTGCGTGAAACTTCTCCTTTCTAAAGGCATTGCCATGACATTTACTTCTTGTTATTATTATTTTATGATTCCACTTAGGACATTTATCTAAATTTAAGTACTATTTTTCATTTCTCTTGAAGACTACAGATCTTGGGGTCTTGGTACTTGCTTGAATTTGCTGCCCTTTATGCATGAGTTTATTTCTTACTTGAAGAAAAGTGGTTTCCATCAGTTTGATAATTTTTGAACTGTTGTTTTAGCTTTATTACTACTACATCATGTATCTCTCACATTTTTTTGTTGGTGTAAACTCATTACACCACGAGAATACATTATCACACTTTTATTATAATAAATTTCTTTGAGGAATGAATTTAGTGACCCTTTCATGTCACTATTCATCATAAAAAAAATATGTATAACAAACTGGGGTATGAATATTAAAATTAGTGGAGATTTATGATTATGATTATTGATCACCGATTTTAACTTTTATGGTATATGATGAAAGTTTGTTTATTATGTTATGAAATGACTCACCAATCAATAGGATAATAGTGAGAATCAATTAATAGAATGTCTTTCAATATCATTTCCTATACACATATTGAAATGGAAACATACCACTTATGTATTTTTCATTAGTTTACTATAACACCTTGATATTTTAAATGTGAACTATCTTATTCAGTAGTAAATTTAACATGTGAGAATATGATTATAAAAAAATGTATTACCCCCAAATTTTAAAGTTTGATTCTTTTTAAATAAATTCAATCTATTTGATAGAATTTAGTTCACCCAACACAATCATTTTCAGATAACATTATCACTGATAGTGTATACAATATAAAACACCATTTTTTAATGAAATGAAAAATAATATTTAAATATGACTGTTATAACATATACATTAAATTGATGACTAAAAATTGTATGAACATAATTAAGAAATATATATATATATACTGGAACTTCATGAAACAATTTAATTGAATAATTCTTATGAAATAACTACTCAAATTTCAACAACGCTTTTGGATTCTTCACTAATATGTTTTCATCGAAATATGTTTTATTTATCATATCATATTATTATAAATTTATAGAAAATATAAATATTAAATTTTATTAAAATGATATAATTTTTACTATCATATTATTAAAATTATCTTAGTTTAATTTTTTTAGATTTTCTAGAAATATTTTTTCGCAGTGAATAGTGACAACTATCGCTTTTTATTGAAAATTATAAAATTTCTATCTTTTAATAACTTAAATTTTATTTTAAAATGTTTTGAAAGTAAAATTAGTCAAATTGAATTATTAATAATTATATACTATTTATTTTAATCAATTTAATTATTTATTTTAGTAAAAAAATCATGTTTACACTAAAAAAGACCATTTTCTTGAAACAATGCATCTCATTGTGTTTTTTTGTTTCAATTTTAAATTAAATTATGCCACTATGTGATATAAATTATTAAAAATTGATTATTTATTTGGATTCATGAAGTTAAAATTTATTAAATAGATAACTTTTATTTTTTATAAACATGAAGAGAAACCTATGTAATTTGTTACCATGATATTGCACAAATCCGGTAATTAATGTAAAAAATAAAATAATACAGACAAAAAAATGGCCATGCAACTCATATTTGGGGAGTAATTTTTATACATACACTTAAAATGTTCTATAATATCGAATTTTATGGCCATTTTTACTTGATTATGGCCTTTAATGAATTTTATTTTTGAAGAGATAAACATGTCACACTCTCAAATTTTATAAATATAGTATTGTTAAAATAGGGTTATCTAGATTATATATTATACTATAAATATTGTTTTAAATTCAAAATAGTTGTATTAATCATAGTGATAATTTTTTAATTTTTTTTGAAGAATAATTATATTATATTCATACACAATATTGAGGAAATAGTTATTAAATTAATGGAAAAATAAAATAAATGATATTTTAAATATTAAAATATAAATAATTTTAGATAAATAATGACCTCTAGAAATTTTATAAATGAATATGAAATATTAGAAATTTACTATATTTTTTGAGTTCTATTTTTTTATTGAAATTTTTAATTTCAATGAAATGAATATTTCAAGAAATTGACATTAGTTCTATTTTATATTATAATAATAAATTATTAATTGATAAAAATTCCAAAAAATCCTAGACTCAGAAAAATAAATGGGATATTGTTGATTAAATCTAATATTGTTTATTAATGTATATTTTATAATTTTATAGTAAAAGTTTTGATCCATCTAGAGTAGAAAACTTTTTTATTATCATAATTTTCCAATGGGTTCATAAGTTGTCAACCCTAAAAATAAGGGTTACAACATATAAAAACCTTGAAACATTTTTATTAGAAAAATGATTTTTTATTTTATCAACATTATATTTTAATTATATAAATTTAAAACCTTTTTAAATGATAATTAATTTTTATTAATTTAATATGTTGATAAATTCCATGAATTCCCTGCCCATAAATTATAAATGGTCACCCATTTCATCACCTATTCACACCACTTTAAGCCATATATCTCAACCAACACCTAGAAATTCATCCTATAAAATTACATATAAAAGATTTTGAGTTTCACTATCATCCAAAATATCAAAACATTTTCATTTAATAATATATCTAAATTAAGCCCAATGAATAATAGAAAATCTTCTTTGCCATATACTATGTATTTTCCTTCCTACAAAATGTGAAAGCATCGCACATGTGTTTTTATGGTCTATGGTCTCTACATAAAATGTAATTCATTTCTCATCACTATATTACATTTATCATTATAAATACGGAAATAATTAAAATATATAATATATTTATGACATAATAATAACACTTTAATTTTTAATTATTCTTATCATGTGTTTCATTCCATCGATCAAAAAATGAAAATAGTTCTCATTCATTCTTATAACCTACCGTCTCCATGAACTACGTAATTCATTTATATATATATATATTATAAATAAATGTAATTATTCGTATATTGAACATATATGATACTAAAACCACTAATAATATTATAGATAAAATGTTACCAACATTAATGTTGAATTATAGAAACTACCAAATCAAAAAAGGCATGAAAAAATGAAGTGATTGTCACCAGGAACAATGATTTTAACAAATAGTTCATAATACATATATTTAAAATATTATATACAGTATAATAAATATGAGTGTGGATATATACAAAATTACTAATAAACCTTAATTTATTTTCTATGAGGTTTGAACATATTATAAGGATTTAGAACCATATGTAATGGATTTTGGTTTCATATTTATTTTTATGGGACACATACTGTATACACCTCTTTTTACCTTTGTGTGGTGTATATATTTTATATGAGTTAATTTTATGATTAATATTATGAATATTATGAGACTTTACAAATCGATATATTTTTATTTCATTCATAGTAATAATTATTCAAAATGTTTCCAATGTGGTAAGGGTTTCTCGCCTCATTTGTGAGAAAAATTCTATATTCTCCCCTTATTTATTATGTGTATAGTATAAAAATACGAATTTAATTTATTACCATGAATTAATTTTTATTAATTTTATTTAATGTTTCATATGATTTTATTTCATTCACGGGGAATATGATTGAAAATAAATAAACATTTTATGGCTTCATATCATTATCTTATTATTATTCTGGATTTTTTATTTTTTAGGTCTTAGCTGGGGAATATCTCTCTTCCATGTCAATGTTTTAGAAATATATTTTCAAATTTTTAATATTATTTCATATTTAATTAATTTCATTTTAAATATTTTTTTAAATTTTTAAAATATTTTTAAATTGAATATTCCCATAATTTTCAAAAAAAAAAATTATTTTCATCTTATTCCAAAGTCTGATTGATATTTTTTACCTACATTGCATGAATAGAATATACACCATTAAAATTACTCAATGATTTGAATCTTAATTTATAAATATATATGGATATATTCAAATAATTTTTTTTATATGCATTATTTTCAAATTCTATATTTTTTTAAAGTTTAAAATTGTATTTTCCTCAATGAATATACCATTAATATCATGAATTTATTTTTAGGTATGTAAATAGACCATGGAAAATCCTATGTTGGGAATGTACTCTAATGAAGTTAAACACCATATTTCATCTTTGGGTTTATGTTCAGCATTGTTCGAGGAGAGTATTGTAGATCTATATGAGGTGTACTTCCAATATGGGTTGTTATTGATTTTGTTAAGGCATGTGGGTTTAGTTGAATTATTTTATCATAAATATAATGCATGGACTTAATATGTGATGTTTGGGGCCTTCTATAGCCCCTCGATGCATCAATATGTAACATGAGATAAATTATCTTGGGGTTTTACCAAGGCCATAACCATTTATGTATATATATTGGATAATTCATTGATGGTAGGTTACATATGTCTAAAATTAGGCATTCTATAATTTTGAAACGTATTTATATATTTTCAATTTTTTGGTCAAATATTTCTAATATACATTTATAATTTATAATCTCTTGTAATTATTTATATAAAATTATTTTATCATCATTTATTAATGATATATTATTCTTTATGGTCATGTTTTTGATTAAATTGACGTTTATTTTTGTTAGTTTCCATTCCAGAATAAAAATCCCATATTTATACATGATACATTCAATATTATGCATACCTTTATTGTTCATTGGAGCTCAACCCTTTCATATTTTTCCTTTATCATGGATATTAGTTTTTTTATTATGATTTATATATAGGGATATATTAAATGGAAAAATTGGGTACTCAATTAAATTACAAGGTTTTATTTATTTTACTATAACGTGATGTTATTGTATATATATTGTTTACCAAGAATAATAAAATATTCCTTCTATTGAGATTTAGTTACTTGTATCAAATAAAAATTTAATAATATAACCTCCATCATTGGGCAACATGGGTCTGTGTATTTGTAGTTTGTATAAGAGGAAATTTAGGGGAATCATTTGGAACTATATTTTTTGAATACATTTAATATAGAATATAAACTACTATTGAAAATTTAGGATAAGTTTAGAATAACATTCTAATGTTTATTTTATGATTGAAATTATATCATTTTCATATTTAGAAATCCCATTATGTATACTACAAGTGGATGTGAATTTGACTCAAATGTACCTAGGCGTAATAACTCCAACAAATGCATATCTCTTTAAAACTGAGCATTACTTAGTGTATGACAATTGAAATTACATTTCACCAAGTTTTAAATTCTTAGAGTATATTAATTGGTTATTTCCAATTTTTATGATGAACCATCATGATGAATTAGAATAGATGATGACCATGAATAAACTAGGCTACACTTAAGGTGGGATGAATTGAAAATTATATTTCATGATATAGAAATCCCATAAATGATTCATCTTGTATATTTTATTTCCCATTATGATTATTGTTTCTCATATTGTTATTTCTATATTTAGTAAATTTAATTATCTTGAATGAATTTGGTTAATGTAGTATGTGATTGATAATTTATTTATGAGAAACCAAATGTTACGATGACTATATTGAAATATTTTGAGACAATTCATAATAAATTACTTTAATATTACATTAACAACATGCATCATGACCAAATATTGGGCTTACTAAATAATATATGGAGGAAGTCTACAAACAGTTAAAATAGTAGAGACCGTTGATGAAATAATGATTGATTTCCATTATGTTAGAAATAAGGAAAGTGAAACCCTAGAGTGTGTATCAATGGGTCATGAAAATATTATATGTATGTAAATATTTATAAAAAAACATAATTTCACATGATAAATGGAAATATTAGTTGATGAAATGATTGTGGATAATAGTCTACCTATGTTATTATCAACAGCTTAATGTTTTAAATTTGGAAAGTATGGTCATTATGAGATAGGTTATCTAAGAGGAATGATCATTAATATAATCAACATGTTTTTATACATGATGGTTATATTTCTGATGATGAAGATACTACAGATGACATATGAAAGGAAGGATGGTTTAAGATATAAGATGATAAAACATAGATAATAGTTAATGGGAAATGTCGAATGGTTAGAATTATTGTGTTTGGATTCAAGAATTATATTGTAGAAGTATTTCATCATTGAAATTATGATTTTATGAATTTGGAAATGAAAAAGGATTATAATATAATAATATTTATATAAGGATTTTATTTTATATGTTGAGTAGTACTGATGGTAATGAAATTTTATTATGTTGAAATTTTATCATTTATAAAAAAACATGATTGTTGTAAGATAACCCTTAATATTTACTCAATATTTTGTTAAAAATAATATATATATATTTTTATTGGGTAAAAACAGTGAAAAAAATATTTTTTAGTGATTTGATGGTTTAATTTCCTTTTTTGGAAGTCATTATATGTCTATATTTAGGTAATATATTTGAAAACAATGGATTTGGAGTTTGAAATAATGCATGTTTTCATTATGTTTTTAAGTTAATATATGTATTAAAATATTTGGTATGTTACATTAGGAGAAAAATTATGTATTTTATTTAATCTAATGTTATTATTATTTTACAATTATAGTGACATTCCTCCTGAATGTTGGTAATTTTATTTTTGACAGAAATATTAAGGATTATTCATAATCTTAAATATTTATAAAATGGATTAATCATAAAAGTATGTGTTTTTTGATAAATATTTTTATCCATTATGGTATTTGAAAATATTTAAAGATAGGACGCATGTTTTTTAATTATTTTATTGAGATCATTAAATGATTCATATTAATTTTAGAGATTAAAGCATAACAATTCATATTTGATAATGATTTCTCTGTTCCAGAGATCAAGTATAAATTTTTAAAGGTGAATACAAAGGATGGAATTATTCCTATGAAATTGAAATTTATCAAGTCACTATGTTAAGTTAATTACACTTATCTAGGAATATGATCATGAAAACAAATATATTATTTCCATCATGTCTGATGAATCGATGGCCCTTTAACAGTTCAAGGTTTTATGGTTTTGTGATTTTTGACATTATATTAATCATTCAATATATATTTATCAATTAACTCTATCATCCTCCATCATTATTTAGGAATTATTATTTTCAACCAATTACATATCATTAATTCCGACATATGTTCTCCCACTTGGAATCCTAGTTATGTTATTATTCTTAATGATCTTTGTACATCAATATTTATATCATCAAGAGCATGATTGATTTACTAGTTTCATGATATGGGATTTCAAGAAGGGTGTTTTCAAATGTCAAAGAGTTGATCATTTTAGAAAATATTAAATTTAAATTGTTCAATTATTTAAGGAAGTATAATGTAACACCTAGATATTGTAAATATGTAACATCATATATAATAGCATATATGACATGAAATTACAATCCTAGAATAGAATGAAATAAAAAATATTTTAAGCCATGTTTTATTCTAAATTAAAATAATTTAATTGGTTAATTTCTATGTATTAGCCTTTACGAATTTAAAATAACACTATGTTTGACAGTGTATTCCATACACAACATCCATTTTCAATAAACCGTGATATATTATTTAAATATTTTCATTAGTAAAAAGACAAGAATTTATAGGTATGAATAGTATTAACCAAATTATGTAATATATATATATAAAGGACCTATAAAATATAAAATAATTTACTATATCTTATGAAATAACTAGACAATTTGTATTAATGTTATTTTATTCATCAAAAATAAATTTCCTATAGAAATGTTTTTTATTTGTTTTGGTGAAAAAAATTGATATTAGTTTCATGAATGTATATAAATTATATTTTATAAAAATATTAATATTTTTGAAAACATGATATAAAATTTACCTAAGGGTTAATGTTTTAGATTTTTTGAAATGATTTATTTTCTAGTGAATAGTGAAAAATAATGATTTCTTTTAAAATTGTATTGTTATTTCAAAAATTTACAAAAATTATATTAAAATACTTTTAAAATAAAATTAGTATATAATATTATTAATAACCTAATTATGTATATTTTAATAATGTTCATAATTTTTGTTGATATAAAAGATTATATATATAGAAAGGGAATTGATCTAAAAACGGTTTTTCATTTGGTTTAGTTATTTTAAATTTAAATTAAATTATATCAATTATTTTTTTTAAATTTTGAAAAATTGATTATGAATTTGGATTTATTAGTCCAAATTCAGTAAATATTTAATTTATTATTTTTATCAACATGAATATTAACCTTAGAAATAACTCTTTCAATGGTAAAGGGTAAATTTGGTAACTAATGTTAAAAATAAATTATTAATTACTAGAAAATGTTTGTAACACTTACCTTAAACTTATCATATAAGTTTTCTTATCCACAAAACTAAAATATTCAGTTTTATCAAAACTGTTTCCAATTTGGATGATATTATGACCTCTATAGAATATTATTTCATGAAAAGTCAAAGATGATAATTACTTGTTTTTAATAACCATAATATTTTGAATATCGGTTTATCCATAGGATATGATTTAAAAAAAGTATTATTTTGAAATATAAATATGGTATATTTATTATTATAGGTTTTTCAAGTATTTTATAAAATAAAATGTTATCTTAAATGCTTACACAACCCTGACACACAAATTATTCAATTAATGTAAAAATAAAATAAATGATATTTAATATATTAAAACTAAAATAATTTGATGTAGATAACGTTTTCCGTGAATGTTTTTCATGTTCATGATATATTTTAGGTCTTTGTTTTCAAATTCTAAGTGTCTTATAGATAATATTAATGTCAATGTAATAAAATGATCTAAAAATATTCATAACTGATATTTTATAACAAATAATATTTTATTAAATGATTTAATATTCATAAGAATATAATATTCTAAAAAATTAATGGGATATGGTTATTTAAATCAAACATTTTCCATTTTGTTTATTTTATCATTTTATAGCATCATATTTACCTTTATAGAGTATAAACTTTTAATCGTACAATAATGTCAAAAAGGTTAACGGGTCAGGTTAGGAATGAAATCAAAATGATAAGGGTCAAAGATATCCAAAAATTTTAAAAAATTTATTTTATTAAATGATTTAGAATTATAATCAAATTATATTTCAATTTTATTAATTTAGATACATTTTTTACATGAGAAATAATTTATATTAATTTAATATTTTTAGAAATTCCTTGAATTCCCCGCCCCTCAATTATAAAAGGGCTCCCAATCCATAATTTTCATTACACAATAATGATGAAAATATATACACCAAAAAGATACCATTCTTATTACTAACATCTTTATATGTGTTCTTGATATTATAGACCTTCTAAAATAGCCCCACTATGACCCTTAATATGATATCTAAATTTAGTCCACTAATGAAGATGAAATCATATTTATTGACTCTATAAAGATTAAATATTATTATACATCCCATTCGTGAGTAGTACGAACCCAAAAAATGATAAAATGATAATAAATATTATTATATATTATTATGATTATATTATTATGATATTTCATCTTTGTCCAATCATACCAAAAATGAAAACATCACCCATGTGTAAGTATGACATTTTATACCCACATAGTACTGTAACTATTTATTCATCACCGCATTAATTTTATTATTATAAAAATGTATATGATTAATATATATGATATATATGAAATAATAATGATTCTATAATGGTTAATTACTCTTTATATTTCATTAATTTCATCCATCAAAAATAACAGATTTCATGCACACGTATAACCTACTCTCACTATGAATGATGTAATATAATTTTCAATAACTATATTATATGAACAAATATATTGATATATATAATTAATATATATTTTATTTTTAAAATTAATTAAATTCTTGAGATGATGTAACCATTAAAAAAGAGAGAGGACCGGAACAACTAAACCAAAAAATAAATTAAAAAAATGAAGCGATTATCACCTAGAATAGATATTTTAACAAATAATTCTTAATAAATGAATGATATAATATTATATATGATTTGATAAATTTTATTATTTTTCTGTATCAAATTTATAATAAATCTATATTTATTACACATGTGGTTCAAAAAAATTTAAATGATGTCAATCTTTATGTAATAGATATTTGACTCACTTTTATTTATATATGATGACTACCATATTGACCAATTGTTTCCATTATGTTGTTTATATTATTCAAGAAAATTCATTTTATAATTAATATTATGAATTTTATGGGGTTACAAAAATTAATTTATCTTTTTTTCTTTCAAGGTAGTTATAATTCAACATTATCCAATGTGGTGAGGGTTTCTCATCTGACTTTATCTTCCATGCGATATATGTCATATTCAAAACATATTTAATTTTGGAAGTGTATAAAAATCCACAAATATATTATATATCAAAATTCACTTTTAATTCCTAGTATTTAATGTTTCATTTGATTTTACTTATTTCATGTGGTCAAAGATTCAAATGAACGGAAAACAGTTAGTGTCTATTTCACAATCTCATCCTTATTCATGATTGTTTATTTTTATTTCTCATTTGGAGTATATTTCCGTTCTACATCAATGTTCTAAAAAAAATATTTTCAAAAATATTATTAGTATTATTTCATAACATTTTAATGTGGTTTTACCCTTATTTTACTTTAACCAAAAAATTTAAAATGATTTTTTTTCATTTTTTGAACAAAGTACTTTTTGACATTTCAACCAAAAGTGTGAAAGGAATGCTTTTTAACATATATTGAATCAATTGAATTTATTGAAGACATGAATCCTCAATGATTAAAATAATTTTCAAATTTTTAAAAGTTAAATTAATTATAAAATGTATTTATTATTATGTAGTCATTTTTTCTATTTTAAAAATAATATTAATGGTAAAAAAAGTTTTCTCCTCAAGAAATATTCTATTAATATATTTAAAGTTATATCATATATTTCAACATAAATTTTTTAATATTATATTGTGGAACTAATTTAATTATACCATTCATCATGTTTATTTGGATGGTTTATGAGCAGTTATGACTAAGGAATGTACTAATATTGCATAAGAGTATTTCATTCAATATGAATTATCAATGACTTTTTTGAGTATTGATTTAGTTTTATTATTTATTCATTCGAGAAATGAGTTATACATAGTATGTGACATGTGGGAGCCTCTATGGAGCCAATATGATTTGGTAGATCGAATGATATAAACTATATTGATTTTTGGCCATGGCCTTATACATTTATGTATATTTATTGCCTAAGGGATTAATGGTATGTTTCAGATGTCCGAAATTATGCGTTTCAATATTATAAAATTCATTTATTGATGTCAATGTGATTATATATTTATTGATAATATCAATGGATATGTTTCATGATCATTTGATTATTTATATGAAATTATTTGATCATCATTTATTGAATCCAAATTATAATTCATATTCATGTTATTGATTGAATAGAATATTATTTACATTATTTACCTTAACAAATTGATTATGTATTATTAATTAATTATAGAATCTATAGTACACACACCCATACTAATAATTAAATCTCACCCCTATATTATGTTAACTTTCTCGACCATTACAAGATGTATACTATGTATGATATGTAGGAATATTAAAAAAGTAATGATTATGTACTCATATTTAAAAATATATTTCATTTTATGTTTTTAAATATAATTTGAAATTAATGAATGTATACTAAACTGTCCAATCCATCCTATTTTGATTCCTTGTATCTCATGATAATATAATAATGCAACCACCTAATCTAGGCTACCGGGGTTGGGGTCTATAAGATTAACAATACATAATAAGAATTGTGATTATATTTGAGGTGCTTTGGGAAAACTCACAATGTTTTATCAATTAATTTGTATCCATGAATCAAATGATGTACGGAAATTTTCAAATATATACATTTAGGAATTGGTAAAATTATATAGAATTCCCAGTTTGATTAACTCCAAATGAGATCCTTTATTTCCCCTTAGGTTTTGTGAAATATTCAGAAATATATGTTTACCCAGTGGACAATGAAGAGAACATATAATCCCCAAATTTATAGGAAGTTATAATGAATTATTTAGATATTGGAATATATACTTATAGATTGTGCTATGAATTTTTGTGGCTCATGGGAGGAACATTTACCCTTAGTAAAATTTTTATAAAAGAATTTATTAGTCCAAAATACAGATGGATCAATTTTATGAATTTCATGGTTATCCATTTCGATCTCCATTTTGTAGGTTGGAAACTATTAATAAAACTTAATTGACCTACCATTGTTCCCAAAATGACTCATACGATTAAAATGGTCATAAAATATATTTTTTCATCCCCAAAACAATTTAAATATAATGTAGATAATTTATCTCGCCAATTATACTTTGTGTTATGGTATTATTTATTCTTAAAAGTCTCTTTTAATATATGGAGACTGAAAATATTGTTTTCTAATTAGTATATTGGAAATTTTGAGATAATTTAATGAATTTTTGATGTTTCTAATTTCTTGGATTTATATCCAAAATTTATTTTGGTTCATAATTTCCTTCATATATCTCAAATGAAAAAATTATGAACCAAATACTATCAATGCGATTATATGGGATTATGTTGATCATAAACGACAATATATATTTTATTAAAAAAAATTGAAAAATTAGACAGAAAAGAAAATTACTTGATTGGAAACCCTTTCCATTTGGTTCTGGTATTGTTGTAACATGGTTAGTTTCAATAAGAGACATGGGAAAATGAGAAATATATGTTTTAGAGATGGTCAAGACTCTTCCAATTCATCAACAATCTCAACCTGTTAGGGTATTCAATGTTTCTAGGTTTGGATAATGTAACACCACTAATTTCATGTATGTACCTCTCATTATATTCATTCATGAGTTTTTTTACTAGTTTCAAGAGGTGTCTATGTCAGTTTGGTGTTTTTTGATGTGTTGTTAATGGTATATTATTTGCACACAGTTATAAATAATGGATGTATTTACTCTAATAACCACACAACATCTTGAAAAGTACAAGGGAGGTTTACTGTTGGAACATTGTTAGTGTAAACCCATGGAAATCATTTGACATGGGATATAGGTGTCTCAATATTTTGGTTCTTATTTTTTAAAACAATATAATTAAACAATGAGACTTTGCTTATTTATTATTTTAATGTATCTACGGTTGTTTAATAGTTTAGTGAAAAATGTGGCCTAACCATACGATACTATTAAATAAATTTGAAAAAATTATTTTAACCCTATTTCTCATCGAAAAACACTCATTCATTATCCTATATCAAAGGATCCATGTTTATAGTATCTCATTGGGTAATTTGTGGAGATATTTATCCTGTAAAATGATGTTTCAATTATTCTTCAATCAACAAACCAATAAAACCCAAGGAAAGAGCCTAATTCTTATTTCTTTTCTAGAAATTCTTATTTACCTTACAATTAATCCACTGATCATGGTATTAATGCTTGTATTTTTTGGGTTGATCATGTTTTGATAAATCTTGATTTGTAGTTTTTTTAAAGGGTGATTAAGTCTTTCATCCATCAAATCGGGAAAATATTATTTGTGCTGAGTGACACAAATCCTGATGTTTGTGTCTTCTCTCATTTCTACAATTCTTCTATAAAATTGTAGAATAGTTTTCCAATATTTATTTTTCTATATTTTTTAAAGAAACTTCAACTAATTTATCTTTGTAAAAACCATTCATTTTATGCATAATAAATTTTTTAGTTGTAAATGGGATTTATTTTTTAAAATCATATTTAGTTAAATGGTATAAATTTTTGTTTTGGTTTACCACATTTAATATTTTGGATAAAATATATTCACAGAATAATTTATTTGAATAAATTAATGGGTCTGATACCTTGTCATACACATTGAAATTTATAAATTCATATAAAATTAGAAGTCTTTTTTTAACATGGGTTTAGTGATGATTAGGTAACACTGATTCATTACCAATTGATTTATTTAATTATAGTAAATGATTATTCTATATAGTTAAGACACATATAGGTTATATTCAGTCAATTTTTTGTGTGTTTTATGGAATTTTGAATTCATGGTTAATATAATTAATGGTTAAATAATTTCAAATGGTTGAATTTATTTGATAAACTATTTTTCTTTTATCATATCTAATTCAAATTTATATCAATTTGTGATATAACTTGTTTTTTCTGAGTATAGTGTGTTAATTAGTATTTGGATATATCCTAATGGGATACATACTCACCCATGCATATGCACCAAGGTACATATGGGGAGGTTTTTTTACCATGATTCAAAAAAAGTCTTTTATTATCTATAGTGGAAAATAATGATAATATATTATTGGTGATGGAGTTAAAAGAAGAGAGATAATTGGAATGAATAGTTCATGAGATGCCAAAATTGAATCATTGTGTTAGATTTTCTCTTTGATTGGATGGACTCCATGTTTAATTATCTTCTTCTAGTTTTAATTTTTTATTATATTGGTTTTTAGTTGTATTGATTAATTTCATTCCGTCAAAAAACATTATTTTGGTAGTTTTACTACTAAATTGAATGATTCTTTATGTTTTATGGGAAAATTATCCCCCCCCAATGATTTAGTAATCCATTGGAATTTATTTTAATCATTTTCTATTCATGATATGTCTATTATTTTTAGTGGAACCTTATATATTTATAAGATAATGGGATAGTTCTGGATGTTATAGTTGATAATTGGATTCCATTGGTGGTTATCTAGTTATTAGTTTTGGAACGGTAATTTATAAATCACTATAATTTTGCACATGAGTTTTTGGTGGGGTAATGACAGAAGATCAGAAGCCATTTTCTGATCGATCATTTATCTTTGACAATGATGGTGGCATGACAGTAAGAGTTTCTAGAAATCCGATATGGTATTTTGGGAATATTTGATTTTACAGTGCGGTTTAAATTAATTTTATACTATAATATTAGTCATTAAAAAATAATTGGTGATGAAGAAAATATTTTGTAGGAATTTCATGAAATGATAAAACATCATGTCACCAACTTAATTGTGTCAATATATTTCAAGGTGTTGGTGAACTATGAGGTGAAAGATAATTTTTAGGAATAAATTAATTATTATAAATTGGGAACAACAAAACATCGAAAATAATGTACTTGTGGATACAAGTTCTTTATTGATAGGCAAATTGAGGTTTTGACCAACCGAGAGTCCCCCATCCAAAATTATCCTTCTCATATATAAAAGATTTTATGGTAATTGTATAAGGTGAAATAAATGGTATTATATTTGTTTGGTGGACATGTAGATCATCTTTATAAACATAATATCTTTTTTAGTGTTCATTATGGATCCAATGTTCTTCTTAAAATGTTACGTTAGTAGAAATTATCATGTAGTCTCTATTATAAGTAGTTAGGGCCATTGATATTGGGACTATATATAATATAAATATCAATTTGGGGAATAAATTGAGTAGATTCAATTTCTTATATTTACACATTTGAATATATATTAGGTTGTAGACATCATTATGGATGATGTAGTAGAGGTTCTGGACGTAAATAATTATTTTCAATATATTTTCAAGTTACTATGTGATTTTCTGTCGTTAAGGGAACTATTTTTCAAGATTCTCACCAATTTAGTTCTTTGATTAATTTTGGATCTTCATAGTAATTTATTTCTCATTCATGAGTCCACTAATTTTGGAATAAGGTGTATAGAATTCCAATTACCATAGTATTGACTACAGTTGTTAGAGGTCAGTAGAGTTTAGTAGAGATGTGTTAGGGGAGTGAAATTATGATGGTTAAATATAAATCTATTAAAAAATATTTATTTATATAGATAAAATTATTTGATTCTATATTAATCATAAAATTGTTTTAATTATAATTTTAATCATTGATTGATATCATTGGTTGGTGAACTTCCTCAATGTGGGTTGTGAATGTGTGGTGCTTTTTAGTGATTGGGAACATCAGATGGATTATTGATGCATCAGGATGATTTTATCATGGCTGTTGGGATTGATATTAGGATTATATGATTTATAATTAGTAGGATTATTTAAATTTTTTACATGTTTTTAAATTTTTTCAAGTAGAGGTTGCAGAAGTACTAACTACAAGGCGATATAGTTACAACTCGATGGCTCTCATATATCTATGTATCTGTATAGGATAAGACCTTAAAATATAATAGAATTATATATATAGGTTGAGAACCTATTTCCAAATGGGATCATTCATCAAAAAATACCCCCTATGGTGCCCATATAATTTACCCAATAAAGGAAATTAAAATTCTATAGTTGTGTATAGATTACTAGTTGTCGAACTAGGTAACGATGAAGAATAACTATCATGATCCTAGGATAAATTAATTATTAGATTCATTAAAGGGATATACCTTATTTTTTAATTTAAATTAATTTTTTACAAAACATCATATGATAGTGAAAGATGAGGACCATGATAACATGTGTTTTTCAAAATAATAATGTGAATATTACTATTTTCATGTTAAAATCAAAGGATGCATCTTTTTTATCAATTGTATATGAATAAATTAAAAATTTCTTATATCTAATCTCTAAATGTGAAAATCTACATATGTTTTTAGTATTCACATTAGACGAATAATTTGATATGAATATTGAAAATAAACATGTTTGGTTAAAATATGAATTTAAATATAATTTTTATTTCCATTATAAAAATGAATGTGTATATACCAAGTTGATATAATGAAATAATAATAATTATTCATTGTGATTTACATATATTTTTTTAAATATTCATTACATAAATAACATAAATTGTAATGATTGAAAATTGATGGGGTTTTATGAAAATATCTTATTATGTAGAACAATCGTATGTGTTTATTATTCCAGGAATGAAAATGTTTTAATTTGAATACATATTTTAAAAAAATATTTGAATTAATCTAGTATTATAAAATAAACTCATTTTTCAATACTAATTTTGGAAAATTAATTTATTCATTGTAATTGCAATATTTGTTGGAAGGACTTACTGGTTATATTATTTATTAGATTTTGAAGAGGGATTCATATTTAAATCGGTTAATATAAAATTAATTCCCACATATATAAAGACCATTGTGTTAGTGGAATATAATTTTGGTTTTCCACAATAATATGTGAGGATCCACAAAACCTTATAGTTGGGTTACATATTGATAGGATAAATTTTTTATATATGAAACATAATTATTTTTTTTCAAACATTCAATATATAACTTATGGACTTCAACAAAAAAATTAGAAGTAAATAAGACCAATATATAAAATTTTCAATATAATACAGATCCTAAATTAATGGTGATAACACTAACCTATGTTTTTTTATTATTAAACAAATATATAGTAAGTTATAGGAATGAATGAAAAGAAGGTAAACCCTAGAAACTATCTGTTGAAGCTGATCTTATTGAACTAGGTTGATGTTTCAAGGACCCTTGAGAGAAATATAAACTATCCAATCATTATATGGATACACACATAAATGTAAAGGATATGAGCCTAAGAATGACTATAAACATAAATTAAAATGATCATATTTATATGTTTCAACATCGAATCTTGGAAATGTAAAAATTCATCAATATTTGAATATCTATTCTAGTGTGTGGTCCTCCAAAATCCATGATCCAACCTTTTTTCTCTATTTATCTATGAATACAGGTCTCCATTTGTAGGTATTGACAATGAAATGGTTTAGATGTGTAAAGATATCCATGTCACCTTAGTTGCCACATTTTCTTTGAGTTATTTTCCACGAATGTCATGAATAGTCTCTCAAGAAACCTCTTGATACCAGATGTAATTATAACCAAATAATTCATGGGACTAAATGTTATGGAATAAGTAGTATAGTTACATAATAGTGTTTTGTTTATGATATTGGTATTATAGGTTAGATCATCATGATTTAAGCCACCATGAATGTTGAAATCATTGTTTAGGTTGGAATAATGATGGTAAAAAATGATTTAGAACATAAAAATAAACTCTATTGGACATTAGAAGAAGTTATAATATCCAAAACTAGTGAAGAAACACACTGAATGAAATTTAGGTCCATTGGACTAGCTGGATCAATGTTCTCGGTTAAACTGAAAAATAAAAGAGGAAAATAAATATAATAACTAAACCAAATGAAATTCCATTATTTATATTAAAACATATAAATAGTTCTCTTTCTATGGGTTCCATGATGATTAAAAAAGAAAATAAAAAATAAAATATCAGTACATGAATAATCAAAGGGGAATGGAAACATATAAATGAATTTAAATGGATTATTCATTCTGGATATACTATAAAAAATTCTTGAGTTTTTATTTAACTTAATTATGAATTGTGTTATTGATATATACATTATAGAACTGGGACCATATTCATTAATTTTACATAAATCCTAAATTTAGACAATGGAATTACCTTAGTAAAAATTTTGGATGGATTTTCCCTAGTTTGTATCTTTATAACACAAATTGTCCCAGATACTATGATATACCAAATATAAAATACTCTAGTGTAAATTTTATTATATCTACCACCATATACATTTTTTAGTTAAATATATAGATGAATTGATATCACAGTGCACTATAATATTTTTATAATAATATTATAACCCAATAATAAGATTTCATTCCCAAATGGAATCCTTAATTTATTCAGTCAATCCTATATACTACCCCATTGTGGTGGAGAGCGTATGAAAATATTTCATGTCTGATTTCCCAGAGAGCAGCCCTACATATTTCATAAATAATAATATAGTGACTGACATAGAAGTTTGAACCTTCATAGAATATTCAATGTCAAAATAACAAAAAATATTATAACAAAATTAATCATTTTTTAAATAACAAATAAACAATTAATAATTAATAGAAAATTACCAATGGAGGTACTTAAAATCATACCAATAGGGATTTATTGTATTCATTATAAACCTGCTAAATTTATAAAGAAGAAACTCTATATCAGGTAATGATAATTCTATAACATACATAATAATTTCAACAGAACTAGGATAAGGTAATTTATTCATAATAGTTGTCACTGATTCATTTTCTTATATTTGTACAATCCAATGAAAATTTATGGTTTTTTAAAAGGGGAATACTAATAGGTTTAATGTTCTTAATGTGGTACATTTTTTAAAAAATTCATAACACAAGAATACTAGGATTGAGACTTGGGGTTGTCCTTTTTTATATTTAATTATGTGAAAGTAGAAATATTATTCAAATTCACTAAATCCATTATCTCATTGTTAGAATTAAATTGGTTCTTAATAGAATTTTTAATGGTTTTATTTTTTCCAATTAATACTAGGTCATCAATATATTACTGGAGGTAAACAAAATATATTTTATTTCTTTTAAAAAAGACAAATGCATTAAATTTACATATGTTAAAATCATTTTTAACAATATAAGAATAAAAAGATTTATACGATTTTGTATATTATATTTATACCTATATAATGAAATTAGTAAATAGTTTATATGATAATGTTTAAATAGATTTAAAAAATCATAAGGAAAATTCATATAAATTGATTCATCCATAATACCATGTAAAAACTATTTTTACATCCAATTGTTGAATATCAAAATGAAATATATATAAAATTTCATTAATAATCCATATAGATTATTTTTTTAAAGCATGGGAGAAAATTTTAATATAATTAATCCCTTTATGTTGAACAAAATCATTTGGATGCAACTGGTATTTGAAAATAATTGTAGATTCTCTAACATATTTTCCTTTTTTTGAATATCCAATTCCAACATATAATATTATCATTACTATGTTTGGTTACAATAACCCAATTTTGACTCATATAGAGTCAGTTCATCTCATATTTCATATAAGGGTTCTACATTATAAACTCATTGTACTTAAAAAAATTATTATTATTTTTATGTCACACACTAAATAGTTCTTTAGAAACATTAATAACATTCAAATAAACATTATTTTGGCTGAATTATGTTTGAGGCTTAATTATAATACTAAATATATCTTGGGTAAGTTGATAATCTCATTTATTATCCAATTTTGTTGATGCTTGTTTATAATTAAAATTTTTATCCAATTAACCACAATTTATAGAAAGACAAATATTACATTCAGACCTATATTTGGAAAGATCATTATATTAATAATTAATTTCAACACCTAAGCATGTAAGAGTATATAAAATGATTCACCATCCGTTTTTGAAGACCCAAAAGAGGAAACTATTTTATTCTTTGGAGAGATCTTTGTTAAATATGACTAATTAAAAAACTAATGATATACTTTTGATAACCTGGTTTACATATCCCCAAAAAAACCCTTCACACCCTATGGATGTATCACAAAATACACTTCACAGACCAAGGATCTAGATTACCATTTTAGGTATGAAAATAATGCATGGATCTAAATACAAAATTTCCTTAAGTACTAGGTGGAGAAAACATCGATAGTTTATCTAATGTTTAAAAATAATTAGCAGAATATGGGAAATGACTAATCAAGTAGGAAATTGTAGACTTAGCCTCATCCCAGAAGGTCCTATTGATATTGGAATGGTAAAGATTCATCAAACACTCTATAACACATTCATCTTAGTTATTTACACTAACCGATTTTATGTTGGGGTTTCTAAAATAGTAAAATACATTTTAGTACATTAACTATAACATAATTCAATGAATTTATTAGATATGTACTCTTTATCATTATCGGTTCTAAGATCACTTGGATTTTTATTGGGTTCACTTCCAACACTAGATTTTAATTTCATAAAATTCTAAAAGGTATCAATATTTTTATTAAATATATAAATTGAGGACATCCATGATTATTTATCAATAATATAATATAAATTGAAGCCTTTACTATGGGAGAAAACCCTAGAAGGACCCCAATGTTTTGAGTGGGCACAGTCACAGTGTTATCTAATAATATACATTGACCTCATAAGATAACTCATTTATAATAATCATACACATAATCATCCTAGAAAATTAAACTACTAGGACTGATCTTAATCAAGATCCCTTACATTCTAACCACATAATTCCCAGTAACAATTACGTTCCCAAGAATTATTTTTTGAAGGGTGGAATTTTATAAAACTAAAGAACTATAGGCCTTTGACAAATTCCTATGAACCGTATTATATAACAAATACATAGAATTATTGAGGATTCCTTTTATAATAGTGATCGATCCAAAACATTCTTAGACCTCAAGAGTTTTACCTCAGTGTGCATCTTATTGGATAAAGTAATCTTATGCTAATATTATTTCTCATTAACATGATTACTCACCAATTATCATCATGAGATTAAATAGTTTTTTACGAAGATATAAAAAACCAATCATATCCCCATAATATTAAAATTTCTATCATTCCCTGAAATCACCTCACTTTGTTAAACATCCCCAAATTATGTGAAATAATCCCTCATAAAAAATAGGTGTCGTGAGATTATAGAATAAAGGATCCACTATTTAAGGATGAAATAATTATATACATTTATCACATCATTAGTGTAAAAAACTTATTCATGGATTAATTAATTGTCGATAATGTTTTTTAATATTACCATTCTTATTTGGATAGTTACACTTTACATGACATGTTTGTTTAAATTGAAAAAATTTATTCACCTTGTTCTTGGATGTATAAATTTTTTTCATGGATTGACTTATGTCTCTAATCCTTCCCCTATAATCACCTCTATGTCGGTCATGTATAACCTCATCCATAGCATTAACATACCCCTTATTTTAAATATATTTTAGGATAATAAATATTTAATATCTTTGAGAGTAAGAATATATTTTCCATAAATAGTATATAATTTAATATATTTGATATTATCATATAATAATATTAATAATATTACATCATGATCATCAAAACATTTTTTTAATATCTAATTTGGATGACTCTAGCATGATTTTATTAAATTCCAAAATATGAGACCCGACTTTTGTCTATGGGAACATTTTAAATGTGTATAAGATCATTTTCATAAAAAAATTTGAATAACATACTTAGTCATATATATAGATTATAATATGGACGAAATACCGATAATGAATTACACATATGGAAATTATACTAAATATAAATGTATTATACAACCATATTTCCTATAGACCTTTTCTAGAACATGTACATTGGTAATGAGGATATGTTCATCTGGGGAATGGGTGGTCAAATTCATTTATTTTCTTATTAGAGAAAAAAACAATTTTTTCTCTATAATAGAATTACATTTATTCTAAAAAATATTGAAATCGTTTTTCCTACCCAATATCAATATCAATCTCTGTAGAACCCATTATCTACAAATCAGAGGGCATCGATACCTATTTTTGGGGTATAGTTGTTGTTGTTTTCCCCATGAATAAATGATGATGCACTATTTAATTTGGTTGGGATAAAAAAATTTAGGATAATTTTTTTTGTTTATATAAATTTGAATATTTTTCAAAACATTAAATATCAGAATTTTATTTAAAAATATTATAAAAACATACATAGAAATAAATAAATATAAATATGCTACAACATTCTTTATATAATGATGTACCTGTGCAAACAGTGAAAACACAATAGTAGTTATTAAAATTTATAACTATTTGAAAATAAATAAAGAAATTATATAATTTAATCAATATAAGGTAAACTATAGAAACAATGTAAATAGGATGACCCTATAGAGGAAGGTGGTGGTGATAAATCCCATCATAAAAAGTATAATATTTCCATTCTTAGACAGATACTCACACACACCCAAAAATAAAACAACCTAATCTTGACTAGAGACATAAAATAAATTACATTAAAATCTTATTTTTTATAGAAAAATATAAATGAGGAACCGCATCAGTGGTTCAATATATCATCTACATAATAGTCACCCTAAACCCATGACTTTTCTTGTCTCCACCACGTATCCACTAGAATATTTCTCTTGTTGTAGGGATCAACATACATAAGATGAAGGGAACTGTAGATGGCTGAGGAACCTTATTTTTCCCCATAATCACTAAGTTCATCCTCCAAAATTACACAGAAAACATCTCTAATAGCTCTCTAAAAATGAATTTATAACCAAAATAATCAAGGGGATGAATGTCCTGGATGGATAAGTGGTGTTGTATAATCACATGCAATAGATGATAAAGACAGTGTTGGTGGTATTAGTGGGATCTGATCCCTATGGATGACTGATATCGAATAGTTGGTTTGAATATGCAACTCTCTCCTACTGTATATACACATGAGGAGGTACCCAATTGGCTGTGTGAATATGGACATTAATCCAAAATTCTATGAAAAAACCTTGATAGATCTATGGTTGGTGTATTATGGTGTCTCATATTCAATGTTACAATAAATATTAAATAATGAAAAAATTTCAATGTAAAACATTTATAACTAATTTTATAATGTTAAACTATATAAATATTTCTTATGTGGAAGGTTTGATAAAGATCAAATGATTTAAGAAATAATGTTAATGAATATAAATAATAGGGGAATGAAAACATAAAAAATGAATTAATAGAAAAAAACTCATTTGTGTTATGGTATAAGGTGTTTATAACTAGTGGAAGTATATAAGTGAATCCCTATTTGTGTAAGATAAATATATGGTATTAGAGGGTTCAAATTCCCCTATAATTTTCTATAATAATATTAGGGAGAGTTAAATTCATACTATATTAGAAGTGGGTTGATTATAGTTAACATTGATTTGTTCTTCTATTACTATCGATGAGGATAACTGTAAGGACTCAGTCGATGATTATCAATTTTTTATGTTGGGTATAATTCAATGATACACAAGTTTGTGTTCATGAAAATGATGATGAGTGGGTGTGAATCAGATAAAATGGTCACTAATATGGAAGAAGATTTACTACTCCTGGTTCACTAACCATATAAAAGCTATTGTACATGGAGGAGGTCAAGCTTCTCATGCATTTTCATTATAACATGAGGTATTAGGTTAAATGGTTTCATATCAAATGGCCACTCTACACATCAATGGAGAATTGTGGTCTGTTTAATTATTCTCTAAGACCATGGATACCATATCATAGCTCATCCTCATAATCAAAAATCATGAGGGAAGTGATTCAAGGTGTCGTGTATGTGTTTACTACTATATCTAGTTCTAAAAACTAAATACCATTTGTACAATGTTTTTTCCAGGGGATTTGGGGATTCATAATTAGATATTTTTTTTACATTCATTCACTCATGTCATTTACCTTTTTTATTTTTCTTTAAAGGTTGATGGATTTGTTCTATATTTTTGTTTTCGTAACATGATGTTGTATACAAAAAGTTAAAATGAATGTTATACATAAAAAAGACGTCTTTAGAATTCCCACAACCACTTCATGTCATACATAATATTCAAAAAATGTTAACATATGATCCTATGAACTCTAATTCCATCCAAACCAGTTTCAAAATCACAAATTCCACATATTAATACATTTGATAAATCAATCCACATCAACAAATTGTGAAACAAGTCTACTATCATGACCCAACTACCCAATGAGTATTTTCATACCAAGTCCCTTTATATCCCACAAAACATCTGTCCTTGCATTAATCAACTACCCATTAGAGTTAGTACTACTACCCAAAGATAATGAATGATAGAAATTGGAGGAAATATAAACAACAAATATATTCGGATTTAATTATAAAAGATTTGATTATTGAATGAAATCCTTTTAAAATCTTCTACCTAGAAAACTATGTAACCAAATACTAAATTCCTCCCATATAATTTATTTTTATAATATCATTAAATATATTTTGAAATATCCCACTTATTAAGAATGATTTTATTTTCCATTTATTTATTTCCCTTTAGGAATAAAAATAAAATTTTTATATGAACTATTTTTTACATCTCTTCTTCTTGTTTAATAATATTTTAATTTTCAACCATAAAATCACTTAAAGAAACAATGTGTTATGTGTTTTTAGTATCACCTGTCCCAAATTCAAATTTCTCTTTTTTTAATTTTTTTGTTTTTCTTATCTAATATGTTATTTAACTCATATTCATAGTTTATAAATATGAAAAAATTTTGTATTTATTGGATTATTTTTTTTGAGATCTTGTTTGGGATTAATCTAGATAATATTGCTTAATGATATATTTTTATTCTACCTAATTTTTTATCTCTATTATCCCATCATAAAATTATAACACAAATTTCTAGAAAAATAGATAAAATTTTAAATTATAACAATCAGTTCAAAAATACATTTAAATATTTTTCCATCAGTTTTATATTTCTTGTAATAATGCTTAATGAAATGAGTAAGGTGATGACCTATTAATCTCATTCCCCCATCACCTTCTACATAATTTTATTTGTTCTCTTCTATTACCTAATTATCTAGCCTACCCGAGTTGATTATAAATAGAAGAAGAGAAATATTATTTTATAGAAACAAATTTATGCTTTTATAGTGATTGTTGTAAGAAACCCATATAGGATAGAAGAAAATCAATGTAATGATATTTTACCATTGCCTTTAATGAAAATGGTAAGATTTTTGGACACATCAATAATTCAATTAAGATATATTATAATAATGAAATCATTAAAAATATAAAAAGGATAACATATCTTTTTAGTGAACTATTATTCTACATAATTTATTTATTATTACATGAATATCATTCATTTTTTATCATTCATTTCACAACATTCATTTCATAACCTTAATATATATCTCTTTTTTTCATTATAATGATTCATACTCCAATAATCACCACCCACTATATTTTCCATGGTTTCTAAATATTCAAAAACCATTAAATATTTAAAATTTTAAAAAATAAAATAAATATTTGAAAAATTATAATTTGAAAAAAAAAACTCTACTAGTTAACGATCCTCAATTTTATACACTAAGCTACCCCCATGTATTTTACAAATATATAATGACCCAGACAATCCTTGGATAAAGTTCTCACACATCACTTTTAGTGCTATATTTGTAGAGGAATGTTTTGAATAGTGATCATATCTATTTTTAAAATCATCATTATTTAGAAAAACATCATTTTTAATTGTAATATGATCTTATTAACTTCAATAAAATATTTATTGTATTTCAATTATTGTAAACATAAATCAGAGGATAGAAAAAATATACAATCAATAGTGGAACAATTTTTAGCTATATTCATTTCAATGTTATAAAAAATTATTCAAATATAAAACATCTTAAAGAAGATCAATATAAAAAATAACATAATATTCAAAGGCTATGAAATCAACATTCAAGGATAAGTGAAAAAATTATAGAAAAATTTAAAAATGTACCTTTTGTGGATTCGAAGGGAATGTGACTAATTATTTTGGGAGTGATATTGAGAACAAGGGGTGGAGGAGAATATGTCATAACATATATTTGAGAAATTTGTGTATTATATTGATTTTTTTATGTTAATTTTAAATTATATATGAATATTGATATGTTAAAATTGTTTTATTTTCACAATATCAATTTTAAATATCTATATGTTTAATATATGGTGATAATAATGGATAAAATGTTAATATGAATTGTTTGGGAGATCATTAAACGTTGAAAATATTCGAATAAACGTACACAAAATGAAACGCGGCATGATCATGTAAAAAATGTAGAAGCTGAGACAACACTATATGTTTTCAAATTATTCATTTTTTAAGATATTTACGAGGAGATTGATTTTAGTGAAATGATAGTGGTTGTTGACTTAATGATTTTTGAAACAGACATTCTTTTAAAATAACAAAACTTTCCAGATTAATTTTATGTTTAACATATTGTTATAAAGGACTTATTTTTTAATTATTATTATTAAAAAATTTAGAATGTATTTAATGTTAAATTTCCTTACGTATTAATGGTAGATCTAGATGAATACTAAAATATCATGGTGTATGACGATTAATAAAAAGTAAAAGAAGAAGAGTTTGAAATCTAAATTATTCTTGACTAAACTATCAATGTAGGCTTCATAAATCGAGTGGAGGATACATTTTATATTATTAAACATGGAATACATGTGATAAATATTTTCATATTTATTAATATTTATTGGATTTTTATAGGATGGTGGACAGAAAAAAAATCATATACATCTTGGAAACCCCCACATCCCCTATACTAGGGCTGATTCACAAGAACTAACTATATGTGGATATCCTAACAATATCACCTATTTTGGGGGGTTGAAAAAATTGATATACCTTTATCTTTTTTATTTATATCTTATTAGTTCTATTTGAAAACATATTTAATTTTGTTTTCTACATTAAATATATTGTACCCCATTTTTATTCGTGATATGAAAAATATAATATATTATTTACCAACATGGAAAAAAACATCTTGATTAGTGTTTCATGTATATTTTATGTATTCTGGTAATATAATTATTTTCTATTATTGTAGGATAGATATAGAAAATAACAACAATTAATATTTAAAGGCTATATAGAGGATCGATAAATGGATTGTTTGTGCCACCCCATGTATCATAATTGAAAATTTTATATTTTCTGGGGAGAATTCAAATTTGGAGATGTTTGGAACATGAAACATTAGAATATAAGGAAATTTATCTCCATTACCTATTTATTATGAACATTTAAATGGTAAATATGTATAAATTTATATACATGGCTGATTATAGTTCAATTAGTACATCCACCTTTAGCATCCTTGATCATCACCTAATTCATTCGAAACCATGGGTTTTATAGTGAAAATAATGTAGTTTATTTTTGTGTGTCTTGGATTAGTTACATGGTTGGAGAATTATTATGAAAAATTAATGGGCTAAACCATTCAATTTATTAATGATGGTTCTAGACTATGTGGTATTATTTACAAAACAATATGTAATAACTATGTGGTATTCAAATTATAATAGTATTGTTTTTTATAAATTTTTTCCATTTTTAATTTTAGGGAATTTAGACCCCAATCTCATTCTTTCTCATTTTACTATTACTTGGAAAATATTAAGGGAGATACTACCATTTCTCATTATATTCATATCCCCCAAGATTTAGATTTTTTTTGTGAACTGTTACATTAAATCCTTATTATCATTTTATTCATATTCTCTACTCTTCCCTACAACCATTCATTCATGGTTGGGTCTTATCTCACAATCCCTATTTTTTCCTATATTATTGTTTATGTTGGTTCCAATTTAGTGATTTATGGTGTATAAGGCCTATGAATGTTTTCCCCCTACCTAGTTGGACCTCTACCTTTGAAGGAAATTCATTGAAATTTGGTTCCCATTGAATTAAAGTATGTGTTTTTTGTATTTCTATTAATCTACATGTAATTGAATAATTAATTTTATAATTTCATGTTTTTTAAACAAAACTCCTATTGATATTTTTAAGGTATTTTATTACATTTTTAATGGATTGATCACTTCATATAAAGATTTCTGTTCTTATTTTAGATTCTAATGTTATTTAAATGTTTTTTTGAAAATGATAAAGAGGGTTGTTTGTCATGAATTTAACAAATAAATGTATTTCAACACATTTGAGTATTGAATATGGAATAACTTGATTTTAATAAATCTATCTTTAAGAAAATTTATTTATTATTACTAAATGGTTTTAAATGAAGTTATGTTTGGTTTTAAATGGATTTATGAATGATTTTTCATATCATCGATTCAATAAACGCTTTAAATCGATAATTTAACTTGGTGGAAAATTTATTGGTATCACAACATGGTTTTAAAATAATGGTCTTTTTAGAATATGGTAGAAATATTTTGCGTTATGTGAGAAGGACAATGTATATTTATTATCCTTATATGAAATTTTTAATGTCTATATTTTCATTACAATGAAATTATTTTTTAATGATTTACAACATTATTGTACTTCCATTGTTATTCCATATATGGAATTATGATACATTTCATGGGATTTGAAATTTATTTTGCTGTGATGTTTGTATGACTGTTAAATGGGTTTGTTTCGTACGAGTGTGTTTTAGGTTATTTGTGTGATTTACTTATTATATTTCCTTATTGAATCTTCTGATTATGATTATTTAATCAATCACTTAACAAAAATTTTATATATGTCTGGGTGATCTTAATAAATTATGCAGTTATGAAATTTTTGATAACCATGTATTGTTTATAAAATTATTGTTTCTCCAATATAGATTACTCTATGGCATTTGATGGATTGTGTGGCTTGTGGAAGGTGAGAGCTCTAAAGGTGGATTATTTGGCCTGACCATTTCAATTGGACTACTATGATAAAAAAAATAGGATATTTTGTGATGTAATAGTGTTCCATTATACCACATGTTTTGATTTTATTTATTTTTTCATACGATGTTACCCTTGATGCATAATTTTTTTAGGCTCATTTGGGGGAACCGATTTTTTTTCATTTTTTTCATTTCTTCTATTTGATTTTATTTCATGGAACCCATTCATTATTAAATTTATTTTGTTATATTCAGTTAATATCATGGAGCATGTTTGTGTTTATTGTCATTTCTAATAGAATTTTTTGTTTAATTTTATGTTGTATTAAAAAAATATTAGGAATGTTTGATTTTAATGTTTATTGGGGTCATTTAAATGATAAACAGGTTATTAATTTTTGGAAAATTGGAAAAATATTTTATAATATTTTTTATTATTTAATAAAGTATCCTCATTCTATTATTTAAATATTTTTTTTGTTAAAATCTATTAGATATTCCATTGTTTATTCTAATAATGGTATGATTTTTATAAGTGATTATTGATTGATATTGGTATTATACACACAAAAAATGTGATAAACTATTTTCAACTTGTATTTTAGATAAATATTAATGAAAATTATTTTAAAGGAATTGCGCAGTCTCTTTGATGAAATCTATCTTGGTAAATGTTCCTCTCACACTTTTTTCACCAATTCATGTTTATCGCTCTCATGTTTTCATCCATGTTCATATTATTTTATTTCATTAAGGGTTTATGATCATCACTAGATCATTGATGGATGGTGTAGCCATTTGGATGTAATTTATGATCATTAGGAGGTAGTCAGTTGCGGTCTAATGATGATTTTATTTATGAATGTGATATATCAAAACTGAAGTCATAGATCATTATGTTGTCTTATATTTTTTATTAAAATTCATCATATGGTCACTTTAGGAATTGATGCAGTTTATGATTTATTGTTCCTATTATTTATCTATTTATTATATCATTCAGGTGAGAATTTATATTCTACACATGGTAAATGAATATATTGGTGGGTAATGATTGATTTATAGGTGGAATATATGGTATAGAAATTTTTATTTTGAGGGTGAAATAATTCCAAAATAAGCTGTCTTGATAAACATGAAATAATTTCCAACCGGGGGGGATTCAGAATGCACATTGAGTATAGTAGTGGAATAAGTGGGGTGCGATGTTGGGTCATCTTGGACTGGTTCATTAGAAATGAAAACTAATCCTGGGTTTCTTAAATTCAAAAGTTATTAAAAATACCTCTTATTATTTGGGAAATATATTATCATGAAGGTATAAATGTAAGAACTTGATAAGTTTATGTAGGGTTTTCTACATAGCTCTTTTTCACCCAGATCCTTGAGTTATTATATTTATCCATGGACTGAATAATGAATCTGAGTTTGTTTTTTATTATTATATATGTATTTTGATCAAATATGATGGTATTTTCATCCCCATTAATTATGTAATTGATTTTGGGCATATCATTGAGATTTTACTATGAAAATGATTGAAGAAACAATGAATAATGGTTAGCTAACATTTCATAGAAAACCATGTGGAGTCTATTTCAATGGTTTTGAATACCATTTCATAGGTCGTTACATGTTTGGAGCATGATTTTAAATCACTTGTTGAAAAATATTTTAAAATTTGGTCTCTCTCTAATGTTCTTTCATGACACCTCACATTTCTAATCGATTCTAATGGTTCTTAACATAGATCTAACGTTAGTAAATGGTGTTGTACATAAAATTTATGTTATTGGGTGTTATTTTGATTAATTATTAATTCTTTTCGTTATAGCCTCGAGATTTTTCAATGTGATTTTATGTTTTGGTGAATTAGTTTTTGGATATAAAAGATATTATATAGGTGGATTTTGAGGAAATAAGATAGTATGATTTGAATGAATAAAATGTTATGAAATTGATTATTCATTCTCATTCATTTTTATTTGGATGATTTATTTTGAAATAAATGTATGGATTCATGTAGTGTTTTGGTAATGAATATATGTGGATATGGATTATGATAATTTTTTTTGACTATATTCTTATGTTTTAAAAGTATTGTTTTATTCTAAACTTTTAGTAATATATTAGGAATGAAAATAGAATTATTGGAAATGACTTGAAATGCATTTATATTTTCGAAGAAATTTTATGAAATTGATTTGACGTTTGTGGAAAGTTATCCTTTATCATACGACTAATGGGGTTTTTTGGAAATAAATTAATATAATTATGAATTTAAAGAGGTTTTTTTAATAAATTTGAATGTTTCAAAAAAAGCAAGTACCTTTGTGAAATGTTTTTGGGGCACTTTTTATTTCATTTAATTTAAGGATTTTTTAGTAATTTTATGAAATAAAATATTTACATGGAAGTTGTGTAGTTTTTAATGTATGTCTAAATTTTTAAAATGAGTAAGTTATTTATCGTTATAGATACATGATTTTAAAAAAATGGGTGTCTGAAGAATGTTGTTTTATGTTTTGGTGTTTTTTTGTATTTGGGTTTGTCCCATGGTGTTTGTTGAGACGATTTGATTATGAGAGTTTATGGTGAATGGTTTTAATTTGTGTATTTTACTACATAGTTTTTCAATTAAATAAGGCCATTAGATAATGTAAAAATTTTTTATTCTAGGATGAGATGTATGTTGATTCCATTATAATTGTTTGATCAAAGCTCTTATGGTTGTTGTCATTGATTTGAAAATGAATATAGTGGGGGGGTCGGAAATTTTTTTCTCTAGGAATAGTTGAGTCAACTACCTATCCTTAATTATGAAAAATGTTGTATTGAGTGAATTATTTTGTTGAGATTTCTTTAGAATGTACCATAAGCTATGTTTTCTATATTTTTTATGGTGATTGTTTTTTTAGACCATGATTACCTAGTTTAGAGTTGGATATGGTGCTGAATTATGTATAATTTTTTTTATGTTTAAATAGTTATTACATTTTTATGTTTTTTATCTATACTTTTTATATTATACCATGATGTTAGATATATTCTAATTATAATTATATGTGATTATAAATATATTTGTATCTTGATGGATTAAACATAAGAAATACATTAGGTGTGATTTAATTGACTAGGAAAGATGTTCCATCGAATAAGATTATAATCTAGTCCGCGTTGGTTTATATCATTTTCACATCACCGAAAGATGATTATTCAAATATTATTACCAATATTTACCCTTACATTAATTTTCATAATCCAATTCTAAATACTATTTTTCTCAATTAGGATGGTTTTTTACTAAGGTGTCATTTACCATTTTTTGTGACGTGCAATGAAGGGGAATTGATAACATTGGATGGTGATTGTTTATATGTTATTTATGTTGTGATTCCTTGGATAATAAGTAATTTATTCGTGGATTACCGTAGAGATTATATAGTATTATTGTTTTTGATGTGTTCTTGGTGGTAACTAGTATTCCGTTGTTGTGATTATTTATTAGGAGTGTTTTTCTTATATCCCAGCACTTTAGAATAATTATAAATTGTTTATATTCCAATAACAGGTCACCATATAATGGAAGATATATTAATAATTGTTATGATTTAGAGGTTACTTGTAGATTCCTTTTCATATTTTAGATTTGGAATAATGGAATGGAGTTGTTGTGTGTATATTTAAAAATTTGATCCCATTGAACATCATAAATCATTTATAACACTCCATCCTTTTAGGTATGTGTAATGAATTTATGTTTTTATTTGTTTCTAATTTTTTCAATGAATATATAGATAAATTATGTTTCATTGTAGGGATATTTTTTAATGCCACGTGAAACTATTTTGGATTATTTTATATTAATTTTATATAATTTAAATATTTACTTATTTTGTGCTAAAACAAATGAAATGACGAAACAATTTCTCTCTTTATGGTTAGAATGCATGGGTATAGGAGAAACATGTGTAATGTATTATCTAGAGGGTCATTAAATTAATTTTCATAGTACATTGTTATTTTTTGGGTAGTTCACAATTCATCCAAAACATGACATACCAAATTAAAACTGTACTATTATGTATTATTTATTAGGTTGACATGCATGATTATTATATGGTTATGGGAAAATGTGTGGTGAAATCATGTGAGTCGTGTAGGTTGGTTCTAGTTTGTATGAAATGGTCGTTGCACTGTTTAGTAGAATCTGAAACCTAAAAATGTGAGCATCCCATAATTAATTAATGGTGTTTATTTAGCATTTTATTTCATTTATCTATGAGGGTTTAAACCCTACTCTCATTATTTATTATTCAACCATGCTATGGGATTTGACAACAAATATACCCATACATTCTCCTTAAATATATGGAATATTTCATGAAAATTTAATGAATATTAATTGGGAAAATTCTTCTTCTACACTTTCTAGTATTTTCTCCTCTTCCTTATACCAATATTTTTATTGTTTGGGTCCCCTCCCACAACCCCTATGGGTTGTTTAACAGATATAATAGATTATTGTGGTTATAATTTAGGTTCTTTGGGTGTGTGGTGCCTATGTAAGATATTGGAAAAAATATTTTTCCATATTCATTGAATTTAATTCATTGTGATTTTCATCCATATATATAGAGGTAGGTGGTTTTTGAATATATTATATTTGGGATTTTATAAATTTTCTGAAGGTTTTTAATGACTAGTATTTTATACTATTTCTACATGAGGGAGTTTAAAATAATTTTATAAAAAATGTAGGTCTTGATCACTTTGTGGGTAATGAATTGAAATGATTATTATTAGTTTCCAATGACTTTTTTGAATACAAATTGTATTTGATGTCTCCTGACAGGAGAGTTTAAAATTAATTTCTCATATAAATTTATTAAATCTATTTTATGTGAAAAAAATTTGTAAAAAACTATTTACATAGGTCTTAATGAAAAATATAAGTGTTAATATTTTCTAAATTATTTTAAATTAATTGTGGTTTAGTTCTAATTAAATTTCTAAATATATTTCTAGGAATTAATTTTGATGAAAATTTTGAATATAGATTTCAAAATAGATAAAAATGAATTAATATACTCATATTGTATTTATTGTAATATATTTTTTGGTACATAATAATAATATTCCTTGGAATATAAAAAGGGTTTTGTTTCTGATAATACATCTAATATCATTTTATCATATTTTTTGATATTTTTAAAAGATTTTTTTGATGATTATACACCCCAACTGTGACCCTAATATTATTACAGATACAGGATTTAGATATTTTTTATGGGATGTGAATTATATTATTATGGGGTGATTTAAATACTATGTAATGGTTTTGTTTTGTTTTAGTATGTTGGAGGTGAGAAGTGTGATTTATTTATTTTGTGACCATATATAATTAAGGGATGATCATTGTTTCATTAAATTATCACCAACCCTTATATTATATCAATGGGATCTTATGATGTGAAGTAGTAATTGGATAATCAACATTCTAGTTTTGTTTTATAGATTCATAGTACTCCAGTTTAGATTACACTTTTGGCAAGGATGGATTATGTGGTACATAGAGGATTTATTAGATTGAAATGAGTTGTGTTGCATGACTAGTCTATTTGTAGTACTGGTTTGATAAAATTATTATTTTATGTTGACCTAGGGTTTTGAGATGCTCAGTCCATGATTGTATTAAATTTCCCTAGTGAGTTTCCCATGATTCCTAATTCCTATTATGTATTAATAATAGGATCCCATTATATACCATTTTATTTTCCCAGAGATTTTTATTTGTCAAAATGGAACAATTTATTTGTCTTTTTATTGGGGAATGTTTTGTTGATATATTGTTGATTGTCTCTTTTTTGTTTATTTTTTATCGTTTTTTTATTTTCTAATAAAATTAAAAAATAATATGTGTATCTTGATTTTGATGGAATGTGGGTTGTTTTTTTATAAAAAGAGCTTGAGAGTAGTTTTGGAAAATATTAAAGGTTTTTGGTTTATTTTTTTAAATGTAATAATGAATCCCATTTTGTGGTTTTAAAATGATTTTTATCAAAACACATTTTTTGACACTTTTCTATTTTAAGAAGGGGTGGTTGTACACTAGTGGTTATGACATGATATTTGGTTATTCAAACCCACATGTGGAAACATATTCTCTACATATTATTCAAACTAGTATTAATGAAATTTTATTTAAATGGAATTTCACAAATTCTAATTTAAAATCCAACAAGTAATGTTTAGAAAAAACACTTTATAAAGAAATTAGTGTATTCAACTCTAATCATTTATTTAATATTTCTAGTATTTAAAATCTGTTGGTGTTTCTTCATGTCTTATGATCAATGATCGATATTATGAGATTTGGCGTTAGATCATTGGTCATAAGAATGTGATTAGTATTTTTTTAATTCCTGATATTTTTTATGGATGTTATGTATTGTCCATGTCATCATAGATCCTTATATTAATATATTTGTTTTCATCAATTTTTCTTGTCTCATCATTATGAATTAATACAGTTTTTATTAACAGTTATTTTCATTACATATTGTTACATTATTTATCATTTTAATTATGTGAGGCTGTATATCATAAACATGCGAATCTGATACATGGATGGATTTATTTGGATTTTTATATGGAATACGTGATAATGATTTTTGGGTGCAGAGGATGAATTCATTCCCATGTTTTTATTCTTGATACCTTTGAATTGGATTCAGGCTATTTGGGATCATAAATTGCATTTAATCTTAGTAGAGGCTTGGGTCGAGGGATGTCTCAAGTTACCCCAAGCTGATTCATTATAATATATATTATTTTTAATTAATAAAATTAGTTGATACTACTACACTACATACTATTATTTAATTTATATATTATCATGTTATTTTTTATACATCATTTTTAAAATAAAAATATTTCAAACAAAGTGAACAGGTGAAATTGATACTATTGGTATTTCTGGGATATGTTTTCATTCTATTTTTATATTTATTGCAATTGATTTTCCTCGTTAGCTTAATTGAAATATGTTACATATTTTTTAAATCATCAGTCTATTATGAGTGATACATTTTATTTTTAAATAATAATTAAAATTATTATAGATATGTGATATTTCTCATAAAATATAAATTTAAATAATTCTGTGAATTTGATAAATTTTTAAAATGCATTCTAAATAGAATCTATCCAACAATTATCATCCATCCTAACGAGGCACTATAAATTAAATTTAAGATCTTCTAACTCATACATGATTTTGTAGAGTGAGATCAAAAATGTATTTTAGTCTTTAATCTGATGATGTTTTTCAAAAACTTATTTTGAGAATGATGTATTATATTAATATGATTGAAGATTATTTTTTTAAATTCATTTTTATTGAGTTGATACCCACATTAATATTGACTCATGACAAGTGTGTAGTTTTTATAAATTCACTTTTTGTTTAAGAAATTTTATAAGACATGTTTATATATACTTTCACTTACATATATAATTTTCATGGTTTTTTCAATTTTAAGAGTTGGGTAAGGGTTTCCAGGTATTAATTTATGAGGAATGAGATAAATTTGATTTGTGAGGGCGATGTTATAATCATGGGAACTAGAAATCCAATAGGCATGATTCATTATCTATTATAATATGTAAATAATTCTATGATCAGCTGTAAAATATTATATATAAATTTGATGAAAATTATGTTCATGATAAAAGGAGAAAATATATAATAATGCATGAATTTTATAATGAATTTTTTTAAATCTAGTCACAAATTTAACAAAAATGCTTTATCATGGGAAATTTTCATAATAGGGATTTTGTGTGTTATATTTCTCTATGAATTATTTAATTAATAATGATTAGTATTATTATTCACAACCTCATATTCTTATACATTTTTTAAATTCCTACACATTAACTCATAGAAAGCATTATATCCTTGCAAAATCTACACTATTATTACACATGCATTATCTCTCTCATGGATAGATGATTATTTTTTTAGGAATAAGATGTGATATAAATTTTCTTAAAATGTTTATTACCTTTAATATAAATTCCATAATTGATGATAGTGATGTAACAATAAATTCAATGTCTTTTATGAAGTGAGAGTATATGCATAATTGTGGTTGAATTAATTTGAGTATGAATGAGGATAAGAAGAGAGGAACAAACGTCATAAAAGAAATAATGTGGAATAAATTTTGAAAAATGATAGGTGGTATCATCATTTTTGTATTTCATATTGAATATAATTGTAGTATTAGGTTTTTATCGTGACTGAAAAAATCATGTATGTGGGAAGAATAACTTCTTTAATTGTAGATAGTTTATTTTTTATTTAAATGAGAATATTCCCATTTTTCATGTCACAATACCTTGTGAAATGAATTTAATATATTATTCATTTAGAGATAAATATTTTATTAAACTAAAATAACCTTTTATTTAGACTTGAAATGTTATAATATAGATTTTTTTATTATTCACACTATTAATATATTATTATGTCACACATGAATATACCATTGTATGGTTAGGAGGTGAAATTAAATATTTTTTTTCCTTTTTTGAATATTAATATGTTTTTACCATATTGTAATCACCAAAGAAATTACTTTTTATTGTCATTTCATTTTATTGTTTCTATAGAATTACCCTTATTTAAATGGGATATTTTTAATTTAATAATAAATTTTAATATTATAAACAATTTGATTATAGGGTTGAAAAGTCATGTGTTTATTATTAATGGAATGAAAATGAATATAAATTAATAAAACTTAACTTTATATAATATAATTATATTTGTTTTAAAAAATAATTTTATTAATGAATTCCAATTTTGAAATTTTTATTTTTTGAAATTTCAATCAATTTTGGATCAAAATATAACCCTTAAATATTATTTTAGTTATTGAATTTTGGATAAATAAGTTTTCAAAATTGAATGGGTAATGATGAAATTAAATATTTTTTATATAAGTCCCATACTAAATATATGAAATGGGATGTATGAATATCAGTTTCTTTATGTTAAAGTCCATGCCTTGAATGGTTTTAATTCAACTAATTTCATCTTTTGGAATCATGGTGAGAGTAATCTTCTTTATAGTAAAGTAACATGTTCAATTTAGTAGTAAATATTGTGTCTTGACATTACTACCATTGGGAAGTGTTATTAAGACATAGGTGCAGGTAATAAATAGGCTAATAATGGGTCTAATTCACCATGTTAGGCTTCAACCCATTTTTTGAGAGAGAAATTTTGATTAATGGAGATGTTTTCTCAATCTCAATGGATTGAAAATTTGAATTTCAAATATATTAATAATATATGGAATCATTATGTTTTTAAAAGGATTTAGTGATGTTATTCCTAGGTGATTAATTTATGAATGTGTTTTAATAATTCTTGAGTTATAATTAATAATTTGTCTAAGGGAACCAGGTCTAAGACGACTTCAGTAGTGACTGGTGAGAAACCAGTGAGGATAATCAGTTTATAAAGATGTTTGAAAATGAAATATATGTATTAAATCATCTATGGGTTCCATTTTTCAATCCACAGGTGGGGTTTCACAATGAGATTATTTTGTTTAAATATGAGAAAAAAATTGTATCATTGTGTGGTTTTTATAAAATTACTTCTACAAAGAATTTTTAATTATTGTTTTGAAATTGGACTAAGTTTAAAAAACTCTAATTATTTATGGATTTTTCTGTGTTTCATTATTGTTTTATAATCCTACTCATTATTGGGGTTTTCCATGTTAATCATATCTATTCTTGCTTTTTTACTCTACCTAAATCACCACATCGATTTTTTGATGGATATTATCATAATATTTTTCCCCATGGGAAATTTTCCTAGGACAATTCATGTCCATTCCATGAAAACATATAATAGGTTTTCATGTGTATGGAGATAATATTTAGTAGTTTCTAATGTGGCACTATTTCCATTGGGATTGAGGACTATTCTTTTCTCATATGGTAGCCACAATAACTGGAGGATAGGAATGTAATGTGGTTTCACTATAGTAGTAGAGTATGTGTCTAAGCAGTTCATTCTCCATAGATAATTTCATTCTCGAAGGACACTATAAACAAAAGTGGAAGCTAAAATTATTATAATTTTACTATATTACCATCAAGGTATGATCTGAGTTCATCCATTAAATTTGACAAAATATGATGTCATTACATTATGTGTCGTTCTCCAAGTTCATTCTTTTTTTCAACAGGTTCTATATTCATTTATGGGTTCTTGTAAGGGGTTGTCCTGGAAAAATAGGTGATCATAATTTCTTATTTTTAGTTTTAGTTAAATATATTCAAATGACTATTTTATAAATCAATAAAAGGGATAGATTTGGTCTACATTTTGGATATCCTACCAATATAGTTCTCGTAATATTTTTGACATTAATTACACAAATAATCAAGACCCATTCATCCTTGCTAAAAAAATTGATTCCTAGAAAATAGTCCACCAAAAATCTAATTACAGTCTTCTCCCATAAAATTAAATCCTCACGAGTTCCTACAACACCCATTATAACTCTATCCTGAACCACTGGTTTGAGTTCATACCACATCCACAAATTTACAAAAAAACCAAAATCATAGAAAGCCTTCCAAAATTTTACAGACATTAGCAATCCTTTTATATCCCACTAAATACCTAGCCTTTTATAACTTAATATCCAATCAAGTATTTTTACACTACTATAGGAGGGCTCGGGGTGGAGATCAGAATAATGAGGAACATTGTTTATTTTTGGAATTTGTTAGTCAAGATTGAGAAGTTGAAATATATTCCAAAAAGATATTCTGATATAGATAACTATTTAATTAAATATCAATCTCATCTCTCCATATTTAATTAAAATCTATCTACTAATCTGTTATAAAAAATAATCCTCATGGTGAGGGTTTTTGTACTCTTTTTTCTCCTCATCAATGTGAATAAATATTTCGATTATATTATAACATTTTAATTTTATCTTGTTTTTCATTTTATATTATTTTTCTCATTAATTAATTTTATTCAAACCCATTTTCTATATTTTTTATATTCATGTTACCCAAATTTAGTTTATCCTATTTACCTCTACTATTTAAGTTTCTTATAAATCACTTAAGGGTATCAATCTTCTTATAGTTATGTAATTATTATATTTTGGTGTTTTTATTATATTAAAATTTTAATGTGTCTTCCTAATATTGATGAGTACAATTCATCATATTTCAAATTATTATTTAATTACATGTAACAGTTATGATCCCTCGTGTCTCTTTATAGATATTAAACCTACTTCAATAGACCTAGGGTTGAAACTAGTACTTTATATTTGAGATCAAAAACCCATTAAATATTTTCCATTAATTCAATATCATCATTTGAAATTAATGGTACAAATATTTGGTTGATAAACCATGTATGTCATGTCAAAAATCCTTTCATCTTCATTTAATTTGTATATTTCACTTCACTAAAAATGTAGCATTATATTCTGAATTGTAAATGGAAGATTTGATGTTTTATTTCATGGAAACATATAGAAGATTCCACCATTCATGATGGAAGAGAACACTTCATAATAAATGAAATTATAAGTAATGAGATATAAATATTCATTAAAATAAATAATAGTTGAATATGTGTATAAGGACCTCAGCCTTAAACCTTACATAATATTGAATTAAATGAATAATTCACGTCGAGGATCTTCTCAAGTTTAGAGTTTTAGAGAATTAGAACATAACTATTACATCTCAAAAGATTACAAAGTAGTCACTTATACTAAGTTTCCAAAATAAAAAAAAACTCTTGAAAGAAACATGTCTAGTTCCATGTTTTATATAGAATGACATTCCCTTGATCCCATCCTTGACCTTATTCCATATTAAGTCCTGTGAAAAACATTTCAAAAAAACTTGGGGTGAGCATAAAAATCTCAGTAAGGGATACAAAAAGAATGAAAACTATTAGTTTTTCAAACATCAAGTAAACCATGTATACTATATCAAAGTAATACCTTTACCTTCATGAAGTAGTAAAACTCTTCACTGAATAAAGTATCATTACTTACCTTTTTGTAACCAAAGTATAACCATAAAACCCATATAAAGAGTACATAACATATATAAAGGTAACTTGGGACATAAACTTACTTATGTGGAATAACCATACGGTTGACTTCCACACATATCACTTAATGGAATATCCATACGGCCAATTTCCATACATACTTAATGGAATAGCCATACGGCCGACTTCCATACCCAATGCATTGGAGGTTATAACATAACCACCAATCCTGGTATTCACGGCACCACCCGTCATATGGTTTATAATGTAACCACCCGTTAAAATGTCCAAGTACCAATATAAAATCATAAAACATAAAACCAATATAAAGGAATGATAACATTTCCACATTTCAATCACAATATATCATAATAGAATCCTTTATCAAAACCATTTTCAATACCAAAATACATAAAAGAGTATATGGTATTTATTTCATTTTTAAAAAACATAACAGTTTGTTGAGGAAGCCAAAGACCAAATAATACTCACGGCGGCGAAAAAAGGTCGTTGTCACCGCGTACGTAAAAAAAACATTCCTTTTTGTCTTTTAGTAAAAAGATCCGTAGAAAAAGATTCCTTTTGTATAAAAGTAAAAGCCAAAAGGGTTTATACTCCGTATAAAAGAAAGTTGTGTATAAAACAAAATATGCCTCAATGAAAGGAGATTGAGACAAAGTCCCTTACCTTGGGTCTGACATGACTCGATCGTTCTTTAACGTCCTGAATAATAAACTTGAGTTAATTTATACTTGATTAAGAACCTTTTTAAAGTTCATTATTCTTTTTATATCAATTATTTCCATGTTATAAAAATTATGTAACCATTTAAGTTAATAATGTTTGTTTTGTCAATATTTGGTTCTTAAGTCGAAAGTTGACTTCAAACAATTACATGTTGTTCATGTGGTCAAAAGTTCTTTATATCCAGAATGAAATTCCTGATTTGGATATAATATGTATCATATATATCCAGAATATACATGTATTTATAATATTACATAATCATTTATAGGTAAGAAATGAAATGCACCGTTCATGGAGACGGTAAGTCGTACGTATGCATGAACGCTACTTTCATTTCATTGTCATATTAATGGAATTAAAACTAAATGAGAGGTATGTATATTTTAATTCCAGAATTATATTCATCACATAGATATATCATTAATTATATATATCCATTATATACATGTTCTTTTAATAGTACGTTACATTTGGGGATAAGAAATGAAATGCACCGTTCATGGAGACGGTAAGCCGTACGTACGCATGAACGCTACATTCATTTCTATCTCATACTTTAATGGAAAGAAATAATAATGATATAGAGGTATATTATAATTCCAGTATAACATCATATATAATAACTTTAAATCCATCCTTTACACGTCCCACACATGGCATTAACGAATCACATCACTTTTAGGGGGCGGTAGTCCGCACTTCCTTAAATGAAGATATAGTGTTTACCCATAATGGAAACCATAAAGGTATGCCAAAAATGAAAATTACAGAAGCTTAAAGAAAAAATAAACATATTATATATCATATATAAAAATAGTGACATCATAATGGCCACCCTTGAAGGTGTTAAATGAGTATTGAACAATCATCGTTTCGGGAGGCAGAATTTCGCCATCCACGGAAACCGTATGTTCATTAACCATTTTATGTAGTTGTGTGAGAGTGTAGCTCAAATAAATATTATAACAACATCCTAGTATATTGAAGATACTTTTGTTGTTACAAAATAAGTAAATAAAAAGAGTTTAGAGGGTTGGAGAAGCGAAATAAAACAAATGAACAAGAGAGAATGAATTACCTTTAAAAGTGTAACTCCTTTTTGATTTGAGCCTAAAGGCTACCTTTGAAAGGATTCTGCCCAGAGGGAATTCTCTAGGATGAGGAGAGGGATGTGGAGAGAGTAATTGAGCAGGGGTTGGCCGAGCCAAAGGCTTGAGATGTGTGTGAAATGAGGTAGAGGTGGGGGCCTTTTATAAGAGGAGAGGAGGGGCACTTTTGGAAAGTAAAGAAATATTACTTTATTTGAAAATGTGTTTCGGTTTTAAAAGGTCCCACATTGATATAATTCGCGGCTAAGTTGATAAGGGTTTGAAATCCACTCATCCAATAGGTTTTGGCCATGTGTAGGTTTTATATGTTTCATTATCATTCCATTTTATTTAAATCGTCAAATAATGATGTCATCGCTGCATCATTATTATGTCATATATAATTTAATTTATTTAATGTCTAAAAATTATAAAAAAAATAATATGATGTAGGAAATCTTTTTATCTTTCCAATTACTATTTATAATAAAAATTTGGACTTTTATAACCCCACTCAAAAATTATGTTAGTAAAACAATTTATGTTAGTGTCATTTTCACTTTAACATTAAATAAAAATATATTAATGTCATTTTCCAACTAAAGTGGCTCCATGGGGTCCCCAAGTTTGCCCATGGAATTTCTTGGTCGGCCATGACTCACCCAATAGGTTTAGGACAAGTGTCATGGTGTTTTCACATTTTTATAATATCATTTTTACATTAAATTACACTAATTACCTCTAATCGCGATTAATGAAAAAAAGTTACTATTCACCAAAAAATTATTTTAATCTCATTGAACCACATTTTATTTATTAATGACAACCATGTTTGTCAGATTTTCAAAATTCAGTATACATTAGTGGTAAACTTTCATTTAACTGAAAAATCAGTTTGCTTGATTACCACTTAGTGGTTTCACTATTCATCAAAAATTGAAGTTTTTCAGAAAATTACCAAAAATTTACCCTAAGCTATATTTGATATTAAGAATTCAAAATTGAAGTCCATTTTACAAAATTCAAAACATATAAGTCAAATTAATTAATTTAATAATTAATTCCCGCTGTCACGACAAATAGCGTGTTTTTGTGAAACAATAAGTATCAAAAGATTGACACTAGTTTAAGTCCAATTTCAAAGTGAAATTGATTCCAATGACCACCATTGGATTAACTGGTAAAAATATTTTCTAATTTCACTTTAAAACTAATTAAAATAATAATCTAATCATATAAATAATTTATATTAAAAAGAGGTTTTGAATTAAAATACAACATTTTACACTATTCATAAAAAAATGAACTTTATCAGAAAGGTACCAAAAATTTACACAAAGTAAATTTTGATGTCCCGATTCTAAAGAAGAGTTATATTTGGTCCAAAATAAAGTATAAGAGTGAACAAAACAATATTTAATGACGGTTCACCATTAAAAGGTGATAAGTGAACCTTTAGTGAAAATTAGAGTATATATGCCCTAAAATTGAACTCTTTCCGTATTTTAAGCCTTTATCTTTTATTGGGTAAATGTATAAACATTTAAAAACATATCTAATCATATTTTAGTTATTTCTATCCATTCCCGCCAGTACAATGGCTACTTCTTAACTAACATTTAAAATAATATTATTTTATTACTTTTGTGAAACGTAAGTTTTCAAAGAAACTCATCGTTGCGTATCGGGTACGCTATCGAACATAGCAACCCCTTTAAAATAAAATTAATATTTAATTCGTAAATATTAATAAATATGAAAATTCGTTATTCTTTATTTACCTGGGATGTTACATCCTTCCCCCCTTTTGGGAATTGTGTCCTCGCAATTGTATTCACTTATCAAAATAAGTGGGGGTATTTATCCCTCATAGCATTTTCAGATTCCCACGTTGCCTCTTAAATCACATGGGTTTTCCACAAAACCTTTACCTGATGAATCACCTTATTCCGTAACACTTGCTCCCTGTGGTCAAGAATCTGGACCGGTTGTTCCTCATAAGATAGGTTCTCTTCCAGCTGAACTACCTCTGGGCTCAAAACATGAGATGGATCTGGCATATACATTCTCAACATCGAAACGTGAAAAACATTGTGTACCTGAGATAAACTCGGAGGTAAAGCCACTCGGTATGAAACTGATCCAACTCTCTCCAGAATTTCATATGATCCAATGAACCTTGGACTCAACTTTCCTTTCTTACCAAATCTCATCACACTTTTCCTAGGAGAAACCTTGAGAAAAACATGATCACCTACGTCGAAAGATAGATCCTTCCTCCGGTTATCTGCATAACTCTTCTTCCTGCTCTGAGCTGTTCTCATGTGCTTATGAATCACCTGAACTTTTTTTACCAACTCTTCTACCAATTCTGGTCCCATCAACTTCCTTTCACCCACTTCATCCCAAAATGCTGGAGTTCGACACCACTCCCCATATAATGCCTCAAATGGTGCCATCTGTATACTGGAATAAAAAACTGTTATTATAAGAAAATTCAACCAAAGAAAGATGTTGGCCCCAACTTCCCTGATAATCCATCAAACAAGCTCGTAGCATATCCTCCAATGTCTGAATTGTTCATTCTGACTGCCCATCTGATTTAGGAAGAAAATCTGTACTAAAATTTAATTCAGTACCCAACGACTTCTGAAGGCCTTTCCAAAAGTTAGAAGTAAACCTGGGATCACGATCTGATACAATGGAGAGAGGAACTCCATGTAACCTGACTATCTCATTAAGATACAAACGGGAAAGTTGATCAAGAGAGAAAGTATCTCGTATAGCAAGGAAATGAGCAGATTTGGTCAAGCGATCAACAATAACCCAGATTTTCATTATTACTTCGAGATTTCCTCGGTAATCCCACAACAAATACCATGGATATCTTTTCCCATTTCCACTCTGGCATTGGTAAAGGCTGAAGCATCCCTGCCGCTCTACTTTAACCTGTTTACATGTCAAACACTTCACAGTAAAATCAGCAATGTCTCTTTTCATTACATCCCACCAGTAATACTCCCGCAGATCTCTGTAAATTTTAGTACTGCCAGGATGAACTGAAAACAGGGAACTATGAGCCTCACATAACAACTCATTATTCAACTGTGAATCACAAGGCACACATAACCTATTCACAAACCTCAAAACACAAAAACAAACTTATCCAAGAACTCATGGAAAATTTTATTCATAAGGTCCATGAATACATCAGGTGCATTGGTTAACCCCAAAGGCATAACTACAAATTAATAATGGCCATATCTAGTACAGAACGCAGTATTCGGAACGTCTGCTTCTTTTACTTTCAACTGATGGTACCCCGACCTCAAGTCAATCTTCAAAAAATACTGAGCTCCCTGGAGCTGATACCACTTCATTGGATGGCCAAACATCAGCTGAAGTTGTTGCAAAGGATTTCACCACTCCTTTCTGCTTGTAGTCTAGCTGCATTCCCCCAGTTGAGTTCTTCGTTGGACACTCGTTTGCATAATGACCCATTTCATTACACTTAAATCATCTTACTGTTGGCTTTTCATTTCCTGCTTGATCATCTTCCTTACAGTTACGAGCAATATGACAAGACTTACCACACCAAAAGCACTTACCAGACTTGGATAAACATTCTCCAGGATGCATTTTACCACACTTCTCACAGGATGGATATTTGGTTTTCTTACCTCCTTTCTTCTTTGATGAATTCTTCCCCTTTTCCTGCCAACTAGACCTCTTATTCTGTTGTTTGTCATAGAACACCTGATCATCGGGAAACTCCATTTCTTCCTTCTCCGCACATCGAACAAGTTTTTCATAACTTTTGAATTCACGAGAAGCTAAATCCCTTCGATACTTTGGCTTTAACCCTGAGTAAAAACGGTTTATTTTACTATCAATATCTCGTATGATGTTTGGAGCATACCTTTCCAATCGAGTGAACTTTTCTTCATAAGCAGACACTGAATCATCCTCCTACCTCAATTCTAGGAACTGTTTTTCCATCCTAAGACGAACCACCTTAGGAAAATATTTCTCAAGAAACATACCCTTGAATTCGTCCCAGTGAAGATCCTCAATCTCATCATTATCCCTTATATTTTTCACCATCGACCACCACTGATCAGCTTCACCTTCAAAACGGTAAACAGCAAGACTAACCTTTTGATGTTCTGAACACCCCATGACATCAAAAATATTCTCCAGTGCTTTAATCCACCCTTCAGCTTGCACAGGGTCAGATGATCCTCTAAATGATGGGGGATGTTGCCTCATGAAATGTTCCACCACTGACATGTTCCTCTGCGGTTGATCTGGATGATCTCGTGCATGGATACCACCACCATTTATAGCCTGAGTCAACTGTGCCATCACTGCAACAAACTGTTCAGTTCCGATTCCGACCATCCCATGTTGCTGATTTGGAAGGTTAACTTTCTCCTGATGTCGTCCCAACATATCTGCTTTGTTTCCTATGCGGAAAACCATTCTGAACACAGAAATATCTTAGGCGAAGCAACATGGTAATCCATAAATGCTATATCATTTAAATCATATTATAATTTAACACTTTTCTAACTCCTAAAGTTGTCTAAACCGTCCTCTGATACCAACTATAAGGCCCCAGCCTTAAACCTTACTTAATATTGAATTAAATGAATAATCCACGTCGAGGATCTTTTCAGGTTTAGAGTTTTAGAGAATTAGAACATAACTATTACATCTCAAAAGATTACAAAGTAGTCACTTATACTAAGTTTCCATAATAAAAAAACTCTTGAAAGAAACATGTCTAGTTCCATGTTTTATATAGCATGACATTCCCTTGATCCCATCCTTGACCATATTCCATATTATGTCCTGTGAAAAACATTTCAAAAAAACTTGGGGTGAGCATAAAAAGCTCAGTATGGGATACAAAAAGAATGAAAACTGTTAGTTTTTCAAACATCAAGTAAACCATGTATACTATATCAAAGTAATACATTCACCTTCATGAAGTAGTAAAACTCTTCACTGAATAAAGTATCATTACTTACCTTTTTTTAACCAAAGTATAACCATAAAACCCATATAAAGAACACATAACATATATAAATATAACTTGGGACATAAACTTACTTATGTGGAATAACCATACCGTCGACTTCCACACATATCACTTAATGGAATAGCCATACGGCCAATTTCCATACATACTTAATGGAATATCCATACGGCCGACTTCCATACCCAATGAATTGGAGGTTATAACGTAACCACCCATCCTGGTATTCACGGCACCACCCTTCATATGGTTTATAACGTAACCACCCGTTAAAATGTCCAAGTACCAATATAAAATCATAAAACATAAAACCAATATAAAGGAATGATAACATTTCCACATTTCAATCACAATATATCATAATAGAATCCTTTATCAAAACCATTTTCAATACCAAAATACATAAAAGAGTATATGGTATTTATTTCATTTTAAAAAAACATAACAGCTTGTTGAGGAAGCCAAAGACCAAATAATACTCGCGGCGGCGGAAAAAGGTCATTGTCACCGCGTACGTAAAAAAAATTCCTTTTTGTATTTTAGTAAAATGATCCGTAGAAAAAGATTCCTTTTGTATAAAAGTAAAAGTCAAAGGGGTTTATACTCCGTATAAAAGAAAGTTGTGTATAAAACGAAATATGCCTCAATGAAAGGAGATTGAGACGAAGTCCCTTACCTTGGGTCCGACTTGACTCGATCGTTCTTTAACGTCCTGAATAATAAACTTGAGTTAATTTATACTTGATTAAGAACCTTTTTAAAGTTTATTATTCTTTTTATATCACTTATTTCCATGTTATAAACATTATGTAACCATTTAAGTTAATAATGTTTGTTTTGTCAATATTTGGTTCTTAAGTCGAAAGTTGACTTCTTACAATTACATGTTGTTCATGTGGTCAAAAGTTCTTTATATCCAGAATGAAATTCCCGATTTTGATATAATATGTATCATATATATCCAGCATATACATTTATTTATAATATTACATAATCATTTAGAGGTAAGAAATGAAATGCACCTATCATTGAGACGGTAAGCCGTACGTACGCATGAACGCTACATTCATTTCATTGTCATATTAATGGAATTAAAACTAAATGAGAGGTATGTATATTTTAATTCCAGAATTATATTCATCACTTAGATATATCATTAATTATATATATCCATTATATACATGTACTTTTAATAGTACATTACATTTGGAGATAAGAAATGAAATGCACCGTTCATGGAGACGGTAAGCCGTACGTACGCATGAACGCTACTTTCATTTCTATCTCATACTTTAATGGAAATAAAATAATAATTATATAGAGGTATATTATAATTCCAGTATAACATCTTATATAATAACTTTAAATCCATCCTTTACACGTCCCACATATGGCATTAACGAATCACATCACTTTTAGGGGGCGGTAGTCCGCACTTCCTTAAATGAAGATATCGTGTTTACCCATAATGGAAACCATAAAGGTATGCCAAAAATGAAAATTACAGAAGCTTAAAGAAAACATAAACATATTATATATCATATATAAAAATAGTGACATCATAATGGCCACCCTTGAAGGTGTTAAATGAGTATTGAACAATCATCGTTTCGGGAGGCAGAATTTCACCATCCACGGAAACCGTATGTTCTTTAACCATTTGATGTAGTTGTGTGAGAGTGTAGCTAAAATAAATATTATAACAACATCCTAGTATATTTAAGATACTGGTGTTGTTACAAAAGAAGTAAATAAAAATAGTTTAGAGGGTTGGAGAAGCAAAATAAAACAAATGAACAAGAGAGAATGAATTACCTTTAAAAGTGTAACTCCTTTTTCATTTGAGCCTAAAGGCTTCCATTGAAAGTATTATGCCCAAAGGGAATCCAATATGATGAGGAGAGGTATGTGGAGAGATTAATTGGTCAGGGTTTGGCCGAGCCAAAGGCTTGATAAGTGTGTGAAATGAGGTAGAGGTGGGGGCCTTTTATAAGAGAAGAGGAGGGGCACTTCTGGAAAGTAAAGAAATATTACTTTATTTGAAAATGTGTTTCGGTTTTAAAAGGTCCCACATTGATATAATTCGTGGATAAGGTGATAAGGGTTCTAAATCCTCTCATCCAATTGGTTTTGGCCATGTGTAGGTTTTATAGTTTTCATTATCTTTCCATTTTATTTAAATCGTCAAATAATGATGTCATCGCTGCATCATTATTATGTCATATATAATTTAATTTATTTAATGTCTAAAAATTATAAAACAAATACTATGATGTAGGAAATCGTTTTATCTTTCCAATGAATATTTATAATAAAAATTTGGACTTGTATAACCCCACTCAAAAATTATTTTAGTAAAACAATTTATGTTAGTGTCATTTTCACATTAACATTAAATAAAAATATATTAATGTAATTTTCCAACTAAAGTGGCTCCATGGGGTCCCCAAGTTGGACCATGGCTTGTATTGGTCGGCCATGACTCACCCAAGAGTTTTAGGACAAGTTTCATGGTGTTTTCACATTTTTATAATATCATTTTTACATTAAATTACACTAATTACCTCTAATCGCGATTAATGAAAAAAAGTTACTATTCACCAAAAAATTATTTTAATATCATTGAATCACATTTTACTTTTAATGACAACCATGTATGTCGGATTTTAAAAATTCAATACACATTAGTGGTAATATTTCATTTAACTGAAAAACCAGTTTGCTTGATTACCACTTAGTGGTTTCACTATTCATCAAAAATTGAAGTTTTTCAGAAAATTACCAAAAATATTCCCTAAGCTATATTTGCTATTCCGAATTCAAAAATGAAGTACATTTTACAAAATTCAATAAATATAAGTCAAATTAATTAATTTAATAATTAATTCCCGCTGTCATGACAAATAGCGTGTTTTTGTGAAACAATAAGTATCAAAAGATTGACACCAGTTTAAGTCCAATTTCAAAGTGAAATTGATTCCAATGACCACTATTGGATTACCTGGTAAAAATATTTTCTAATTTCACTTTAAAACCAATTAAAATAATAATCTAATCATATAAATAATTTAGATTAAAAAGAGGTTTTGAATTAAAATACAACATTTTACACTATTCATAAAAAAAATGAACTTTATCAGAAAGGTACCAAAAATTTACACAAAGTAAATTTTGATGTCCCGATTCTAAAGAATAGTTATATTTGGTCCAAAATAAAGTATAAGAGTGATAAAAACTATATTTAATGACGGTTCACCATTAAAAGGTGATAAGTGAACCTTTAGTGAAAATTAGAGTATATATATCCTAAAATTGAACTCTTTCCGTATTTTAAGCCTTTATCTTTTATTGGGTAAATGTATAAACATTTAAAATCATATCTAATCATATATTAGTTATTTATATCCATTCCCGCCAGTACAACGGCTACTTGTTAACTAACATTTAATATAATATTATTTTATTACTTTTGTGCAACGTATGTTTTCAAAGAAACTCGTCGTTCTGTATCGGGTACGCTATCGAACATAGCAACCCCTTTAAAATAAAATTAATATTTAATTCGTAAATATTAATAAATATGAAAATTCTTTATTCTTTATTTACCTAGGATGTTACAATGTGAGATACCCATCATTCAATATAGTTACAATGAAATAAAATAAGAATCATAAACAGTACTGAGATAATATAGATTTTTGGTTAAACATTATTCATTTTACACTAATTCGTACTAATATTCATGGAATTCATTTAATAAAATGTTTAAATTTAATTTATATTTATCATGTTTCAATAATTACCACTCACTTGGTTTACTCTTATTTCAAAATATCCAAAAAGAATAAATTCATAAAAAATTTAATATCCAAATAATATAATAAAAAGGAGGAACACTATGATCACCAGACAAATATTATTCAATAGAATGGTACATAAATTCATCCACTAATTTATCCCATGGTTTTTTATAAAATCATATATTTCATAGAAGCCCATTGAAAATGAATTATACAACATAAATGTTGAAAAAATCCATTAGTTTTGACTATATACACTTAGAGATTATAGTGATGCAATTTTAAATCATGAACAGAACAAATATTTTCATGTGATTGACAAAATTAGTGTTCAATGCGTTCGTTTTATAGTTTTTGGTGTTATTAATTAATGATATATTTGTGCGTCTAAGGATAAAATAAAATCATGATATGAATTAGAGAACTAACCTAGAATATATTTGATTACATTAAAAACATGAAAAACGTTCTTTGTGTATGTATTGAATGAGTAATGTGTATTTCCCAAGGTATGTCATTTTTTAAGGTTTTTGGTCATAGGATATTTATTGACTAAGGTGGTTATTTTGTGGGTAGAACCTGAATTTTTTTAGATATTTATAGATTTCTTACTCTAATAGGTTATTACAGAGGTGCGTATTAATTTTTTCATAGATTTTGATATCATTAATAGAGTTGACCTAGAAGTCACAGGATTTCATGTGGATCAATAAGGGTTAGGATAAAATCAGCCTCAAAAGGAGTGGTTTATCTATTCTTGAATCATTTACTTTATAGTGTAAATAATATTTCTCATCGTTATTATTATAATTTTTTCCTGGGATTGGGTTTTGTTATGAAATTAGGAAGAGTGGTAATATTTTATGTATCATAGAATTTATTCTCTTATGAATTTAATGATTATACTTATGATCTTGGGATGGTAGGGTTAATGTGTGATCTAAACCAGTAGATAAATTTTATTTTTGTTGATTAGTTTTGGGACATAATGAATCATAATTACACATGATATATGTTTTCTCCATATGATTTTATTTTTCATCAACATAGGTTGGTGGATTTCTTATAGGATTGTCATTTCGATATCTATAAAATTTTGAGGAAAGGTAATGTGTTTCTTACTGCACCAAGTATGAATATTCAAGGTTATATTCTTCATGACTATAGAGATTAACAAATTGTGGTTTAGTATCTCAGAACTATGCATTTGAATAATGAGTATGTTTGCAATAAATATTTTCTATATCAATAGATTGTTCACTATGAATTTTCTATAATTTGATGGAGAAGAATCCATGAGATCCAAAAGATTTGTAATGGAGATAAAATACCATTCATAGAGAATCCATTCATGCATTTTTAGTGGATGGTGATCATTGGGAGTTATACCATGGGGTTTCATGTTATAAAGGTAATAAGTGAGTCAGTTTTTTGTGTGTTTCGTAGCACATTTCTAGTGGTGCATATTGATATCTCCACGAATAATCTTTTTTTGAGGAGATAAAATATGGTCGAAGGGTATGAATCTTTGGGTGAATTAATTTTTCCCTCGATATTTGTTTCCTTGGTGTCTTTATTAGTAAAATTTATTTCCACATATTCTAAACTGTCCTTGAATGTACCATAAATGAAAGTGGAAGAAATTAAAATAGATTTTAGAATAGGTTTTCCTTTATATTATGAAGGACATGGAATTATATCAATGGACATGGGTTAAAAAATTTAGGTAATAAAAAATGAACCCATGATTGATATGGGAGGATGAATAACCAATAATCAATGAAAATTATCCAGAACTAAAAATTCAAGAGAAATGATACAAACATCACACAACTTACAGATATGTTAACTACAGTTTTACTATCATAAAAACATATAAATGATTTAGATACTACCTATAAAATTAATTGGGCCAATAAATTCAATAGTATAACACTAATTATGGTTTGTACCTTTGGAACCCCAATTTTAAATATCTATGTTAGTGAAATCGTAACTTCCAAACTCAATTGAATATAAAAAACATTAGGGTTATTTGTTGGTGAGAAGCTTACATAAATGACCTCTTATAAATATGAATACTATTAATTATTGGATCCCATGTCTTGACCATATAGTGAACCTACTTTTTCATACCTTACTATTTGTTCATTTTAATGTTATACAACATAATAGTGTAACAAATCCATGGTCAAACAGTTTAATATCTTTGGAAAATTTGGCATAATATAAAACATTACATCAAATAAATAATAATCCTTCAATTACTTATTCCCTATCTTCATAGTGGCCCTCATTTAATCCCTAGTATATATAGTATCCTTATGATATACAACAATGAAAGTGGTGATCTAAAATCCAAGTAAGTTGATAAATATCAATATGAATCAATATAACATGGTTAAGAATAACCATCATCATCATAACATAAAAATATTATAATAATTATAATAATTAGAGGATCCAATAGATAAAATAATGTAATATGGATACTCATAAAAATGAACCACCCTATCTAACAGTCAAATACCACACCTAATTGTGAACAAAACTAGAATTATGTTCACACATTACATATGTGAATAATCGTAACATCATTATTGTCAAAAAATGTATAATCATGTTCCCTAATATTGCAGATTATGTCATTATATATATCACATTACCCATTTCATTATATTAGTATATAATTCTTGGTGCAATCGTCACATCATAACATTTACATTATCATGGATGTCATAAGAACACATAAAAATTCATAACAAAAAACATCTGATGGAAAGGAAATGAGTATCTTAATAATTTCATAAATATATCATCTATAAATAAAATTATGGTTTCCCAAAATACAAATAAAAATATTACTTGGTTTAATTATCATGAATATTTAGTGACAAATAAAGAATCTCAAGAGATGTAAAATGTGTGATTTTTGAAAAAAAAATGTTTTTTGGAAAAAAATCATTTTTCAAAAAAATATTATTTTATGATTTTATATTCATGAAATTAAAATCTAAATAAAATGAAATTTAATTTTATGAATATTTAAATAACATCCCTTTATATATTCTATATGATAGAGGAATATCCCAAAATAATGGTAACTGGGATTGATAATCCCCTGACCTTATGTCAGAATTGTCTCTCCATATTTATATGATGGATAATAAAATTATATGAAATAATTAATAAATAAATGTCCTTTTATTCATTTTTATTATTTATTATAATTTTATTTAGTTTATATAGGGTCGTTATGATGAGTTATAGTGTTCAATTTCATTATTCAGGAGTGTTCATTTTCATGGTTTTAATGGCTGATTCACTTGTAAACATGTAAGGATAATCATGTAAAATTGGAATAATTATACAAAAATAAAATTATATATTATTAGTGAACTTACATAATATTATTTGTACTTATATTATTTTTTTATTATGTGATGATTATTCAATATAAAAAATTTAATGATAATCATTTAGATTAATTTTGGAGGTTTTCTAACCTAGTGAACTAGTTTTGTTTTATTGCTTAATATTTCGTACCAATGTTACATAAAAAATGTAAAATGGTTATATAATACATATTAAAATATTTTTAAACCATTATAATTGTTTTATGCCAAAATTTTCAAGTGTTAAATTAAACTGATATAAACATCATCCTCAAAGGAAATAAATAAAACTCTCACGAATGACATTTCCATTTATTAATAAAAGGGGGAGAGGAAGAGGAATGAGGCTGAATTATTCAATTAACATAATAAAATTATATTTTTTATATGATTCTATCATTATAATTAAACATGGATGAGGGGAACAGAGAAGAGAATAAGAAATAATTTTGATAATGAAAATAATATAAAAGAAAATAAAGAGGATTTTACCTTTTGAGTACATCTCCTTGATACCTTCCATATAAAAAATTGGATTTGATATTTTTTTATAAAAAAGGGAACATTGACATAATTTAGGGGATTAGTAGTAGGATTTAGTAGAAATTTGGGAATCATCATGGATATCATGGTGTGAGGGGAAGTGGTGTTTAGTTGTGGTATTTATAGTAGGAGGAGAAGTGTGTTCATTTTTATTTAATTGATTATTTTATTATTTTTGCTCAAGAATAAGAACATTTTTGTGTCTCATGAATAAATAAAACAAATGGAGAAGTATGTTTTTGATATCATTTTACTATATATTCCATATATCATTTATGATTGAATAATTTATGTATTTTTTAACTCTTTAGATTACCATATTTCAATAATTTCAACAAAATCAACTATTTTGTGAAAAACCCAAAAAATAACCAAACTATTTTCGGAGGCGTCCCCATGTATCTTCGATAATAATTATCTTGGTGGCCTTATCCCCCACACATAAATCATTTCACTTTCATTTGAGGCAATTCCCAGGATGCCTCTTCCTCGTTTTTGACATGTGAGTGTTTAATTCTTCATTATCATGTTATCATTATATCCTACAACAAGATATTCTATTATGTTTTTTCATATAACCTTATCCAGGGGACTACTCTAAAAACTCCATATGCATTTTGACTGCACAATGAACAACATAATTGTAACAACCAATGTCTAGAATTTTTTGAGCCGATTAAAGGTGTGGTTTCAAACCACTAATGAATCCATCTATTTTCTATCATTGCTGACAGAAAAACCATAGTTTTACCTCAGTAGAATTGTGATAATATCATTATATGCAATGAAAATTTTAGATTTTTTATTCATATCTATGAATTATCTCTCTAATTGTTTTTCAAAAAGTTCAAGATAATACATGTAATGAAATATTTCCATAATGTCTCCCCAATCTATATCATTAATTTATAAATTTGGATTGGTGTTCTTAATCAAATTCATCTATTGATTGGCCTCCAAATTTGAATTACAAATGAAAAGAGTCTCTTTCTCTATCTCATAATAGTGAATCACAAAAATGACTTCTTCATTGAGTTGGTCTACTATTATGCGACTAGAGTATGAGAGGATCCATAAAATTTATGTGTTTATTACCACATTAAAGACATGATGTCCAATTTATCAATCGTAGTATAATGGAGATGTTCCACATTATTCAGGTTATTATTAATAGCCTAAGAAAATTTAGTATGGATTTCAAGAAAAAATTGAACTCCACCTTCCATGTCATTGAGGATGTCATTCGAAAATTTTCTACATTGTACCTGAAATGTATTAATTGTATTGTTTCTCCTAATTCACACCATTTTTTAAAATTAATGATGTTTGAAAAATACATAAGTAAACATGTCTTGAATGAATAATTTATTAATTTTTTAAAATTAACCTGAAAATAATACATTGCTCGATCCTAATGATTAGAATTATTCAAAAAAAAAAATTCATTAGATATTATATATAGTTTTTCATGTAATACGGGTTTCTATAAATGTTCTCTAATACTAATATCAAAATTAACAAAAATATTCTATAATACCCATTAATGTGACCCCTCTTTTTTCATACATTACTATTACATAAGATTTATTTTAAATAAAATTATAGTGCTTGAAAACCAAGATCTAATACATTAATGTTTTGGGAGAAATAGTATTATACATAAATTTTACATAATAAAAATTGACATGATTTTGATCCTTATTTTTTAGAATTAATGTGGCCCTTATTTAATTCTTAGTGTAAGTTAACAACTATGGATATTCCTTATAGGAATGTAACATCTGAAATTCTAGTAATATGAATGATAATAAATTTAATAAATAAGAAATGAGTGTGCATAATCATCGTCATCATCATAATATTATATTCAGATGAAATGCTTAATCATGAAAGTAATCATTACTTAAAATATTGGAATGTGGAGCTTCATAAAAATGAAACATCATGTCTTATTGGTCAAATAAAACACATTTATGTGAACAATGCTAGCATCATGTTCACACAAAACCTATATGGATAATCATAAAATCATTATTCTGAACCATTATATAATAATGATGATTAATATTTCACATTATATTATGAGATTCATCACATTAACCAATGGATCAGTGTGATATATAATTCATGTTGTACCCATCACATAATAACATTTATATTATCTTGTTTTCCACATAGATCATATACCTATATTTTTCATAAATAACCCATGGAATGTAAATATGATTCTTTATAATTTCATAAAACATTAATCAATGAAAATACAAATTGGAATCCAAAAATAAAAGGTGAATAACTATCTTGGTATAATAATAATCAATCTTATGTGAAGAAGAATCAGACTCAAGATAAGTAAAAGATGATTTTTTGTGAATAATTTTTTGGAAGAACATTTTCATTAGTCATAAAATTATATTGGAATAATGTATATCCCATAAATGAAAATTTATTGTCAGTGAAATTATATTTTATTAATATTAAAAAACATCCACACTAAAACGTTCCCAAAAGATGAATATCCCAAAGAACGGTAAATGGGTTTGAGGATCCCCTTACCATATACCTAAATTACTTATTCACATTAATATCTTATATAATAAAATAAAATAAAAAAATAAAAAAATATATAACTCCATACAATTTGATTTTTTTATTATAATTATAGTATGTTCTTTTAAGACCATTATGATGAGTTTTAGAGTTCAATTTCATTGTTCATCTGTGTTCACTCTCTTTTTTTCATGACCACATCACTTGTATACATGAATTGATGATCATGTAAAATTGTGTTAACTATGAATAATTTAAATTATATGTTATTAGTGATCATAATGAAGATTTATTGGTAGTATATATAATTCTTTCTACACATGAGGATGATTCACTAAATAAAATTTTATTGATAATCATTAAGATTAATTTAGATGGTTTTCAACTAGAACAAATTCGTTTTGTTTTACTATTTATTATTATGAATATATTATATCTAAAAAAATAGGAAAATTATATCAATCATTTTAAAATATTTTCCAATCATTATAATGGTTGTATGACCTACCATGAATTCATTAATGGAAAATGAAAACATGTCATCTTTGAAGGTGATAAATCAACACTGCAATGATGATGTATTAACTTTTTGAATAATAGGGATATGAGAATATGTTTGATTATATAATACTCAATTAAAAAAATAGAATTCACATATATATATTACATTAGTTATCATTCATCTTGGGTGAGGTAATTTGAGGAGTGAATATGAAAATTAATCAAAATGAAAATAAATTGAAAAAAAGAAATAGGATTTTACCTCTAATATTATTCTACATAAGAACATCCTTATGGAAATTGGATTTGTTATTTTTATGAGAATAAAGCCTCCAAGATGTTGGTATGGGGCATGGGAATATAACTAGGTATATTTTCGTCCAATTTCAAGGATTTTAATGTTTGAGGAGAATATGTGGTGAGGGGAGGTATTTATAGTGGGAGGAGAAGAGTTTTTTTATTATTTTATTCATTATTTCATTTTTTTGGCTTAAGAATGTGGATATTTTCCCCATTATTAAATTTGGTAAATGTAAAGGTATTTTTTATATATTATTTTCCAATATAAAATTTTATATAATCATTAATTCAAAAAATCATGTATTTTTTAAATACCATATATTACAATGTATCACTATTCACAAATATTATACTATTTTCAAAAATTATCAATAAATAACCACACAACATTTCAATTTGTATAATTAAAAAATTATAACCATTTAATGAAAATAATATCCTAAATATTATATATTTTATTTTTATTTAAATGCCTCATTTATTCGTAAATTACATTTTTTTAATATTATAATAGATTTTTCCACAAATTAAAGAATTAATTGAGGTATGAAAAAATTACCTTCTAATCATAAGGAAAAATAATAATTTATTAGTACATGTTATGAAAATAAAATTTCTTTTAAATTATTATATTAATTTTATGATTGTAAATAGTCATTTAGTCTTTATAAAAATACAAAAACAAATTTGATCAATTCAAAAAAAATTATTTACATATTTTGTGATATAATTTTATTATATTTTCAGTTATAAGATGCTTATGTTTTATTTATTCTTTCATTGGTGAGTTTACTATTATATTGGCCAAATTACTATTCCTCGTGATTACATTACCATTCCAAAGGTCAAGATATTATTCTATTAGAAAAGGCCCTTTAATTTCCCTTTTTTCATTCATTATTCATTTATAATGTTTTTATTCTATTATTAATTTTGATTTATGTGATTTATACTATATGATATAATAATAAACATGCAATTGAAATTGATATATTTCTGGGTTGTTACTGTTCCACTCTAATATTTTTACAACACCTAACTTGTGGGAACCCAAAAACAGGTACCCACAATTTATGCCTCATTTCACCATACATAATTAAAAAATATTGAGTTCACATGGGATCTATGACATCCTAATCTAGGATAACTCTAAAACAATTTATTTCCTAAATCAGAATTATGGAATTTCATGTACAATTCATTTTTGTGTTTTATTGGTTTCTATATCTCCTTTATTTTTTTCTCATGATCATAGGTACTCTAATAGAAGCTATAAAAAAATTGTTTCATCAAAAGAATCTATTACAATGTCTTGAAATAAGAATTTTGGAATTAAAAAACATGTTTAAATCAATCTAGTGTTCTTTTAATTCCCATTAAGTACACCAAGCCTCTGAACATTCCTATGCACCCAAATATCCATTCATTCAACCAATTTTCCTACATGTTTTTCAACCAAGGATACATGGTCTGTAATACCAACTCAATCCCGGGATTTTAAACCTTTAATAGAACAATAATCATTACCAAGAGACATAAAATCACATGGAATATTTCCTTCACAAAAATTAAAATATGATCACCAAATTTTGGGATCATGATTCCAATTTTTTAGAATGATATGTTGAATTTCACTTTGTGGTACAATCCTAAAATTAAGTATTCCATTCCCCCATAAGAGGCAATGATTCCAAATCATTATCATTTTATTAGATCATAAAAAACCTCTCACTAAACATCTCTTAGTTTCTATAGGACATTAAACAAAGTGTTTTCCCCATTGTATGTCAACCTGTACATGCCCATAAAAGATAATAATAGGTGGATCAATCTCCCCATGTCATTAAGCAATTATTTGACCATAAATGATGATCATATGTGGAAATATCCCCAGTATACATTATGCAATGACCCTCCATTATGTGATTAGTATATATGAATCCCTTTGTTGATGAGCATAATATTTCATATGGGATGAGTATATGAGATCCCCACTTGATGCATAAAAAACCAATCCATGGGCAATGAGCCTATTTCACCTTCTTTGATAAGGATACGAATCGTATGTCATAGGCTTAGGAACTATCCTACCATTCCATTAATGATTCATTCATAATGTGTTGAGCATGCTATAACATTTTTGATAAGAAAATGAAGCCACTATGAGGAGCTTATTATCTGTCTATTCTTCTCTTATGAAATGAGTTTAGGATTATACCATTCCTTATGTTATCACTATTAGAATAACAACCCTGCTTTTATTACACATATAAACATGATTTGTTATATAATCTCTCACTTAATACAAATAAGAGAATCGATAGGTCTAATATCTTAGGAAATTAAGAACATTACATAACAACTCGGAATATTAAACAAAACAACATTATTGAAAACATCCTTTACATGCCCACAACAATCCATTCTATTTAGTATTTCTTGGGATATCGTAAGGAAACTAATAAGAAAAGGGTGACCTACAAAGACAAATAAAGTGAATAAACATAGAATAAAATGAATAATGTAGTAGGTGTTAGAAAATAGGAATATTAATGGATCATAAGAGAAACATGAACATAAAGTCAGGATATAACATGATTATCATAACATGGAAGTGTAGCAAAAACATTAAATATGATACTAGCATGATCCAAGGCTCGTTGCATATGGAGTATGATTAAACCCTCATTTCACTAGAATTATCATGATTAAACCCTAATTACAGTTGATGTATCATGATACTAATCATTACCCAATGCATTGGAGTGCTATCATGATTCTCCTTTCATAATCATTTCATTTCAGGCATAATTGTGCCACAAAGATAATTCATTATGTATTCATTTAACCTAATCATATATTCCACAATAAAGGAATTCGGAATTCATACATGAAACTATTTAATCAATAAATAAATTTTCATAATGGTTAAAACCCTTGATAAAGAAATTGTTAGGGTATTCACTATAGAATGAATTTGGCATGGGAATCATGGTTTAATTTCAGCAGCATAAAGACGTGACATAAGAGTCCAAAAAAATGGTGGATGAAGAGAATGAGATATATAATCATATTTAAATGCAATGGGAAGTCATAGGGTCATATATATACATGTCCCAGCATATTTAATCGAATTTATGTTCATAATTTAAAATAAATTCATGAAAGTAAATGAGTAGAGAAAAATCCCATAAAGAATATTCGCATGGTAACATGTGTATATGGGAAGAATTTATGGGAGAGAAAGGGGTATATCATCACTCAAAAATATGGAGGACAACATGGGGGAGGTAGGAAATCATATTACCACATTTTTAACTAAAAATAAAAGGTATAAAAATATAATGAAATTTGGAAAAAAAATGAAAAAGGAGGAAATTCCTTACGAAATTTTTGCATAAAAACATCTTATTTAAGTCTAAAAACGATTGTGGATATATAATATCCCTTTTACATAACATGAAATTGATTTTAATAGAATAATTATAAAATAACCACATTATAAACATTCTAAATTAAAATAACAACTTTCAAATGATATGGTTGAATTTGATAGATGGAGAATAATGTGAGGATCAATTATGAAATATCATCATGATTATGGGTGTACATGGGAGGAAATAATGATAGATAAAGGGATCTATAATTATTAAATAATAAGAAGGGAAGTATGGGGAAGGTGAAAAAACATACCCCCAAAATTTGTAAATGAAAATATAAGGGTATAACAACATTATTAAATTTGGATAAAAATGAGAAATAATGAAATCTCTTAATTGGAAGTGTGATCCCAATGAATTGGGAGAGGATTAATAGAGGATATATGGGATCATGGGGTGACTAGGGATTATTTTAAAGATATGAGGGAATTTTTTGTTTGAGATCCAATGGTTTTGAGTGAAGAGAAGTGGGTGATTGGGTGGGATTATAATGGAAAATAGTTGGAATTCTTTATTATTTAGGTATTGGAAACTATACATTAAGTTAATCAAACCCCAAAAACCCAATTGTTTTTACCCATGGTTTTTGCCAAATTGGAGTGTAAAAAATAATTTTATAAAAACAATGGCCTAAATTATTAAAATATTGTGCTTTATTATGTGGAGGTGAGTCACAATCCCAAGGTAATCATTTTAAAATGTTAAAACATTTTTTATGTATTGGAGGGTCCACTAAAGATTTGTAAAATTAATCAAAAATAACAAAAATCATAGTATTATGAAGTTAAAACATATATTGGTCGAAAATAACATTTATAGTATTTTATTACATAACTATTGGGATATTATTTTACCATAAAACACATTATACATTTAAACAGTATTTAATTTTTACCCAATAAAATCGATTGTCTCCATAAATTATGAAAAAATAACGTTGGATAATTTTGACACCCTGATTACAGAAATGATATTGATTTTATTTAAATAATTTTATAAATATGTGAATTTTTAATTTTAAAATTAAACCAAAGTATATCAGAAATTAATGGGTATGGACAAAAACAACCTTCAAACCATTATAAAAATTAAAATTGTATTAATAGTAATTATACCAAAATTTATATTTAATAAAATGTAATTTAGTAATAATATTTTATTATAATATTATTAAATTAAAAATCCACTAATTCATCAAAATAGATTAATTTATTTAATATTTATAAAAATACAATTTCAGTTTTAAAATCTATTTACAACGTAACATTAATAAAATGAATGTATATTTTTAATCTATAAAAATTAATACAAATAATAATAGTGTTATTGTCTTATTACATGATCCCCTATAACACTGACAAAAGACCAAATGGTTGGTTTGTGGTGGTGACATTCTCTTGGGGATGATCAAATAACATCGCTTAGGTTGTAATCTCTATTAACATCAAAATCTCTATTAGGTAGATTTGTTCATGCTTAATGTGATAAATCTCAACTTGGTCTTCGTAAAAAGTGAGGCCCAATGACACTACCACCTTTATAAGATCTAAAAATGGTCTTTGTATGGATCAATTCTACTGGATGAGGTCGTTAGTTTCTTTGTTTCACTAAATTGGATTTTTTAAAATCAAATATTTATACTAACCATTTGTTCAATGTTCACCGGCTATAATATCAACGATAACATTTATTAATGACACATTAATATCCAAAAATATAAAACCAAGTATGTGTATATATTTTATATAATAATATTACATAATAATATATTTATAGAGATCAAGAGGTTAATAATTTATTAGGACATTAAAATCATCCCCCCTTATGAAATTTTAGCCTCTAAATTTCCTTTTCCCACACTAAAACATATTTGGGTTACCCTACTTCATCACATCCTCTGATTCCCACATTGCCACTTCAAATATGTGGTTTTACCACAACAACATGATGAGGGGGGTATTCTTATTTTGTAAAAAATTTTCCTTATGATGTAATATCTTCACCCTCTTATCTTTATAGGATAGGTAATTCATTAATGATACCACCTCTGTATTGAGAACCCGTGATGGGTCAGGTATGTTCGTCCTCAAGAATGATACATGGAATATATCATGTACATGAGATAGGTTATGTAGAAGTGCTAGTTTATAGGCCACTTCTGCATTTTGATCAAGGATCTCAGATGGGAAGATGTACCTTGAACTATGCTTTCCCTTCTTCCCAAATCTCATAACCCTCTTCCCCTATGATATGTGGAGGAATAACATGTTTTTGAAACCAAAATCTAGGTATCATCGATGATTATTAGCATAGATCTTTTTTTAATCTGTGTAGCTTTAATGTGATACTGGATGGTCTTAACCTTCACCTCTATTTCGTCAACCATTCATATACATAGTAGGTTTTTTTCCTCAACATCATCCCATCATGTCAGTGTTATAAACCTCCTCCCACAAATGGATTCATAATGATCCATATGGATAATTTAGTGGAAACTATTATTCTAAGAGAACACAATAAGATGAAGATATTGATCCCATCCCCCTTTGATGTCCATTGAGAATGCTCTCACCATTTGCTATAGTGTTTGGATTGTCAACTCAAATTTGGCCATCTGTTTTAGGATGATAGGTCATACTAAAGTTCAGATCTGTATTCAACACATGAGGAAGACTCTTCAAGATCATAGAGGTGAATATTGGATCTCTTTCATATACAACATATAGTGGTACTCCATGCCACCTTACCACTTCTATAATATAAATATGGTCTAGTTGATCCAATAATAAATCCTATCAAATTACAATGAAGTTTTCAGTCATTGTAAGGTGATCCACAACAACCCATATATCATTGTTTCCTATGATGGTCTTTGGAATTCTGGTGACAAATTCCATTGTCATGTTCTACCAATTCCTGGTTGGTATGGGTAATTGTTGCTTCATCTCCTTAGACATATTCCTCTCATCCTTCACATGCTGACATACCTGGAACTTTGATGTATACATAGTGATATCTTTCTTCATGTTATCTCTACAATAATTATCTTGTAGATCTTGATACATCATTTTATTCCTTTGGTGAATGGAGAAATTTTAAATATGTGCATCATCCAAAAGTTCATTTTCAACTCTGGATTTGATGGAACCCATGTTCTTATCACAAATCTCCCAATTCCTTCTTCATTAATATTCAACTATGATGATTTACCTTTTTGGATGGTTTCTAATTTTTTTAGAATTATCACATTATTCTTTTGAGATTACTTTACCCTTTCCAAAAGAGATTGTTGAGCTATCATTTTTTACTGGATTCATGATGTTCCATTATTTATGATGATTTTCCCTTTTTTATGATTCCCATGTCCATTTTCATCTAATCTAAAAATATTGGATACTTTTAAATTCTCCTCAATTGTATAATTGTTGGGTCCCTTTAACTAAGAGCATATGAAACTTGTTCGCTTTCCCTAGGTGGTAAAATATTGATTAGTCATATTCATTAATCATCTCTAGCCATCATCGTTGGAATATATTAAACACTTTCAATGTGAATATATACTTGATGATATTCTGATCTGTATATATATTTCACTCTTCTCCCAAAAAAGGTCATGTGGCCAAATTATCAAATTAGAGACTACTACAGACAACTCCATATCATGTGTTGGATAGTTTTTCTTATGAAAAATAAATTACCTTGAATCATATTCAATGACATTGACATATTTAATCAACATGTAGCCCATGACATTTTTTAAGCGTCACTGAATACCCCAAAAGTTGTCTACTTGTAGGTAGAGTGACCATAGGTGCAGTGATAGGACCCTTTTTCAACTCCATGAAGCTTTATTCATATTAATCAATCCATGAAAACATTACTCCCTTCTAAGGTATTTTGGTTAGAGGGTTGGACAATCGTGATATGGTTTTAAACAGTCAGCGATAATATCCAGCTAACCCCAGGAGGCTACTAATATAAGTTAACGATGTTGGCCTCAGACATCCCTAAATTTCTGCAGTCTTGGATGGATCCATTGATATCACATTGCTTGTATTTATATGACCCAATAATGAGACATACATCAACTAGAAGGCACTAGCAATGAACATTTCATAAATATTTTCCTTTCACAAGGTCTCTACTACAGTTCTTAGATGCTCCTCATGCTCCTCCTTGGTTTTGGACTGTATTGGAATATAATGTATAAACACTACCACAAATTCTTCATGGTAATCACTAATGACTTTTTTCATTAATTAGATATATATTTCTAGAGAATTATTGATTCTGAAAGGCATTTCTATGAATTTATAGGGCCTGTATCTTTGACTAAATGTAATCTTATGGATATCCTCTTTTTTTAAAACCATACCTGATAATATCCCAACCGGATATCCACCTTGAAGAAGTACAATTCTTCATATATCCAATCAAAAAAGTCATTCATTAGTGTTATATGATACATCATCTTTATTTTTATTTTTTTGTGCTCAAAATAATTAAACCAAATGTGCATTGACCCACCCCTATTCTTGGTTAACGGGACCGGTGCACCCCATGGTGAAGCACTTGGGCGTATAAACACTTTATCTTATTTCTCCTATAATCGTTTCCTCCACTATTCATGATCCACAATAGCAATCCAAAATGGATTATTGGATATTTTTAACCCCCCAGGTATAATATAAATCGAGAATTCGATTTTTCTTCTTGGAGGAAGACCAGGAAATTCCTCCAGAAACAATTCAGTGAATTCCCATAAATAAGCATGTATTCAAATATGGTTTCTTCCATAGACTCTATCATCTGAGCATGATAATAATTCTCAATAGGTGGTAATATGCATGATTGGTATGATATTACTAATAAAGATTCATCCCCCTCCTTGCACTTGAACAGAATCAAGGGTCGATTCACCTTATGGAGAGTGATTTCACTCACATTACAATTTATGTTGGCAATATATATAGAAAAAGAATCCATTTCAATAATTGCATTAAATTCCACTAGAGGGAGTATGATGAGATTCTTCAGGATAATCAATCCAAAAAATATGACCTGGGAGGTGTTATATTCATGGGATGAAATTATTTCCCCATTTTCTATTATTATTGTCATCTCTACATCCATTTGTCTTGGTTGTGTTGGTATTTTTATACAAATCATCTGGGATATAAAAGAATTTATAGAACGATCATCAAAAAGTATTTTCATTATTCTTGAATGAATAACCATAATACATGTCACCCCTTCACTATTGGGGTTCACATCATTGGTAGTGATTGCTAAATATTTCCCTTACTAAAATGGAGGTTGTTGGTTACCTCACAAAACACTTAGCTTAAGGTACTTGTTTTCAAAGATACCTAGTTATTTACAGTATAATCATTGAACAATGTGTTGATGGTTGAAAGGTATACTCTTCTCCTTTTTCACTGTAGCAAATTTTTCTTGTCGACAGATAATGGCTCAGTTCCCTTCACATCAACACCAAAATCATTTCCTCATCCCCTTCCAAAAAATTCCACGATGCTTTTTTCAACACCTTTGGTAAGTGTGGTGATAGATTTTCATAGGACCATTGGTTTCATCCATCGGACCTCTAGAATTAAATTCCACCTTATGATTCTTATCCGCATGATACCCCCAATGATTCACCAATATCCATTTCCAATTTGAGGGAACATCAACAAATTTCCTCAAAGCTATCAAAGTCATGGATCGCTTGGGATTTCAATAGGCTCGGTTTTATTCAACCAAAGAAGCAGTCAACCAAGTATTCTAGGGTAACAACAATGTCTCAGTCCTATTGTGAAAGCCATTGGATGTTTGACCTGTATGATCTGATGGATCCATCTCTTTTTTAGTTGAGGGAAAGGAATTACCTTTCAACTTTAAGTAGGTGTGTGCATGTAAATTATTTATCGAAAAATAATTTCAGGATGTCTTCCATCCCAATGCATCAATTTCTTTCTCAGGAATTATGTGTTGGATCAATTTCAACCACTAAATAGCATAACCCTTGATATGATAATATTTTAGGAGAACATTCGCTATTTTGGAACATTGAAGGATAGAGACGATCTTTTCAATTGGGTTGATCCTTTGTTCAGTGATTGAGGGATCAGATGATCCGTTTACATTAGGGGGCCTTTGTATCATGAATCTCACAATTTTGACTTGTTAATTATTTGGGTGGGGGGGTTTTACGTTATTATTGACCTTTGTTTCTATTCAAATCATGAGTTAAATGAAAGAGTATCGTGACAATTTTTGTGATTCCAACTTCTATCGAATTTGGAATATAATTAGAATAGTCATCATATTGAACACCACATCAGTTGTTAGCCTAATTCCTCCTATTAATGGCCATTGGTAGGAATAAAATGAGTCATAGGGTATCATATAATGGGTAATCCAACGAAAAAAGGGGTAATAAGTAAATTACATTTATATCCTTCACTTATCAATGCTATCCATGACCTACTTCCCAACATATATTCTTTCTGTAATTTTTTAATTCCTTTAATAATAGTTCATACTAAGATTATGAATTTACCAATGTATATACCAAGGAGTTTCATAACCTATAGTGATGTAAGGCCCATTATCATGTACCAGTTCCCATTAGTGTCTAGCTCAAAGGGGTGTTTTGGGGTGTTACCCCTAGATACATATGTTCCAGAGTCTCCTCTACCTCCTCGTAACCAGACAGGGATGTGTTTCCTTAATAAAACAATTAAAAAATACTCACCAAATTTTTTGGATGTTTATATTTTCCTTTGTATTATCCATAATGATTTCAATAGGTTTCTCTGATCATAATAAAAAATAACTAAACCTATCATATGTTACCAACTATAATAACCGTACACTTTATTTAACACATAAAATGATTTATTACATAACCATTCATTTAAGAAAACATTGAGGATCGATATGTATAGTTTCTTCAGTAATTATGAAAATTACATAATAACATATAATATAAAGCACAAAAAAATTATTGAAAACTTCTATTACATGGCCACAACATTCCTTCATACTTATCATTAAATTGGATAACCTGAGGATGTGCATAAGAAATGGGTGAGCTATAAATCTCAATAAGGGAGTAAACAAGGAATAAAAAGAAAAATATAGTACATCATAGGAAATAGGAATATCAACGGAGCACTAGAGGAGCATTAACATAAAATAATGATATAACCTGATTATCATAAAAAGAAAATGTGGCAAAAAAATTTAATATGATATTACAAGGAGCCTAGGCTATTTGCACATGCATCCTGAGTAAACCCGCATTTATCAGTATAAGAATGAGTAAACCGTCATTTCATTTGAAATATCATGATACTAATCTTCTCCAAATTCATTGGAGTTATATCAGGGCACACACTTCTTAATAATTTCACTTCATGCATAAGTGTGACACAAATATCACACAACCTAGATTCATTATACATCATAATTTATTCCACTATAATGGAATGTAGATTTAATTATTGAAACTAATAATAAGTATGTAAATGTGGATAATGTTGAATAACATTAATAGGGAAATGGGAACGGTATTCACTACACAATGACTTTGTCTTGGAGAATCGCTGTTCAGTTTATGCAGCATAACGACATGACATAAGAATTCATGAAAATGGATGATGAGATAGAAATAAGTATCTCATCATATTTTCATGGAATTTAAATTTAGGTGGTCATATATATACATGTCCCAACACATTTAATGTAATTGAGGTTCACAATTTAAAATAATTGTTTGAATGTGAATGAGAAGAGAGAAATTCCTTACAAAATTTCAGCATGGAAATGGGTGTACATGGGAGGAATTAATGAGAGGTAAAGTGATCTATAAAAATTCATTAATAATGACGAAAGTATGGGGATGTTTGAAATCACACCAAACCAAACTTAATTGAATATAAAAGGGTATAAAAACATAATAAAATTTGTGAAAATGAAAATGGATAAAATCCCTTATGAAATGATGGCTTTGTAACAGCTTAGGTAAGGGTCAAAATGGGTGAGGATAAATAATACCTTGTTCAAAAAACTTCAAATGGACAGTTACTGAATGATTATAAAAGAATAAAATTATAACCATTCTAAATTACAAGAACTAATTTTAAATAAGATGCTTGAATTTGAAAGGAGGGGAAGAAAGTGATGATCCCTTAAAGAATTTTTGCATTATAACGGGTGTACATGAGAGGAATTAATGAGAGAAAAAGGGGTCTCTCATCATTAAATCATATTTATGGAAGTATAGGGGAGGTGAGAAATCATACACCCACATTTTTAGTTGATAATAAAAGTGTATACCAATATAATGATTTTTGGAAAAAAATGAGAAATGATGAAATATCTTATATCGGATGTGTGATCGAAAATCCTTCAGAGAGGCTTGAGAGATGATTATTTAGACCATGGGGAACCATGAAAGGATTATTAATATAGGAGGTTAATTTTTGGTAGAGATCAAAAGGTTTTCAGTGAAGAGGAGTGGGAGATTAGGTGGGTTTATATAGGATAATATAGGGAATTCTTTATTATTTATGTTTTGGACACTACACATTAAACTAATCCAAACCCCAAACAAACCCATTGTTTTTACCCATGGTGTTTTCCAAATTGTATTGTAAAAAATTATTATATAGTTACAATGGGATAAATTATTAAAACATTATTTTTTTTCTTTTGGGGAGGTGAGTCACACTATCATGGAAATCATTTTAAAATGGTAAAATTATTTGTAAGTCATAGAGGGTACACTAATGCTCTGTATAATAAATAAATAAAACATATAATCACATTATTTTAATGGAAAAAACATATATTTTCAGAAAATCACTTTCATAGTATTTTATTACATCACTAGTGGGTCATTATTCTATCATTAAACACATTATATATTTAAATGGTATTTAATTTTAACCCAAAAATTTGATTGCCTCTGAAAATTATGAATAATTCACCATTTGATAATTTTAAAATCATGTTCCAAAAATTATATTACTTTTTTATAAATGATTTTGTATATATGTGAATTTTTTATTTTAAAATTAAAACCGGCATTTCTCAATAATTCATGGGTTTGGACAAAACAAATTTCAACTGTAATAAAAATTACAACTGAATTCATAAAAATTATGTGGGAATTTATATTTAAAAAATTAATTTAGTAACAATAATTTATTAAAATATTTATTAATTAAAAAATCCATTAATTCATCAAAATATATTTCTAAATTTAATATTTACTAGAAATACATTTTGTGACTAAAAAACTATTCACAACACAATAATAATAAAATGAATGTATATTAATTATTCTATAAAAGAGTAACACAAATAATCGTAGTTCTTGGGTCTTGTTACATAACCCCTTATAACACCTCCAAAAGACCTATGGATATGGTGTGTAATGGTGACAGACTCTTGGGGAGGCTCAGATAACATCACTTGGGTGGTAATCTCTATTAACTTTCATATCTCCCATATTTGATTCCCTTCAAGATTAAATTGATAAAGCTCAACACGGTCTTGGTCAAGAGTAAATCCTAGTGACGCTACCTCCATTACATGATTTGACAAATGGGATTCATATGAATCAATTCAACTAGACAAGGCAATCACTTCCTTTATCTGAGTAATTTGGATTTTTTTAAATTCGTATATTTATACTAAACATTTAATCACTATTTAATGTATATAGTATCAATGATAACATTTCATAATGGGAGGTCAAAATAAAAAAACAAAGGAAGAGCCTTTTCTTATATCCATTTTACATAATATGACATTTAAATAGATAAAGAGGAATTTTCATTAATATATCTCTTGGTTATTACAATATTCCCCCCTTAAAAAATTCTAGACTCGAAATTTCCATTTCCCACAATAAAACAGATGCGGCTGACTCTGCTTCCTAACATTCCCTAATTCCCACATTTCCCCTTCAAACTTGTGTTTTCGACCCAACATCTTAATGAGGGAGATTATCATATTCTGTATAACTTTTTCCCTATGATATATTACCTTCACTAACTTCTCATTATAGTATAGTTCATTCTATAATGGTACCACCTCTATATTGAGTACATGCAATGGGTCTGGTATGTACTTCCTCAATAGTGTTACCTGGAATACATCATGTACTTTTGATAGGTTTTGTGGGAGTGTTAGTTTTTAGGCCACTCCTCTATTGCGATCAAATATTTCATATTGTCTAATGACCTCAGACTATGCTTTCCCTTCTTCCCAAATATCATAACCCTCTTCCATGGTGATATGTGGAGGAATACAATGTCCCCAACAACAAAATCTATGTCTCTTTGATGATTATCAACAAAGCTCTTTTTCGACTATGTTGATCATTAATATGATTCTGTATGGTATAAACCTTCTCCATGATTTCTTCAACCATTTCTAGATCTATGAGTATTTTATCCCAAACATCATCCCAACATGTCGGTGTTCATCACCTCTTCCCACAAAGGGCTTAAAAAGGGGCCATTTGGATGATTCAGTAGAAACTATTATTGTAAAGTAACTGAACAAAGGGATGATGTTGATCTCATCCTCCTTTTAATTCCATTGAGCATGCTATCAACATTTCCTCTAGTAATTGGATAGTTAGATTATCTTTTTCCATCAGTTTTAGGATGATAAGCCAAACTGAAGTTCAACATAGTATTCTGAGCATGTTGAAGACTCTTCCTTATAATTGAGGTGAATCGTGGATCATGATTGGATAAAATAGTTATTGGTACTCCATGCAGGCTTACCACTTCTCAGATATATATCTATACTGGTTGATGCAATGATAAGTCCTCTCTAATTACAATCAAGTGTGAAATCATTGTAAGACGATAAAAAACCCAAATTGAATTTTTTTCCTTTGGATGTCTTCTGATGTCTAGTGACAAAGTCCATAGTGATGTTATCTCATTTACATGTTTTTATACATAATTGTTGAATAAGCCCCTTAGAAATTTTCCTCACAACCTTCACTTTCTGACACAACAGTCACATTTAGGTACACTCAGTGATCACCTTCTCTATGTTATCCCACCAATAATTCCCTCAGAGATCTTGATACGTCTTTTTTTTTCATGGTGAATGGAGAAATTATAATTGTGTTCATCCTCCAAAAGTACAGTATTTTACATTTGATTTGATGAAACACATAGTATTGTGCGAAATATCACAATTACTTCTTCATTAACATTGATGTCTAAGGATATTCCTTTTTTGATAGTTTCCACCTTCGTAATAATTCTCACATCATCATTTTCAGAAACCTATAACCATTCCAAAATAGACTATTGCAATATCTTTTTTTGCGTGGTTGGGGATCTGCCCTTTAATATGAGTTTTCACTTATTTATGATTCCCTTGTCCATATTCATCAAATCTAGGAATATTATATCTTTTTCAATAATCATAAATTATAGAATTGTTGGGCCCTTTCAAATTAGAGAATCTTCCACCTTGTTTGCATTCCCAAGGTGCTAATAGATTGCGTAGTCATAGTCTTTAATCATCCCTATCCATCTTTGTTAGAACATATTCAACTATATCTATGTTAATATATACTTGAGTATTTTGTGATCCATATATATTTCACACTTCTCCCCAAAGAGGTAATGCTGGAAAATGTTCAAATCGAATATTACTATATCCAACTCTAGAATATGTGTTGGATACTTTTTCTCAGGAACATTAATTTACTATAAACCATAGGAAATAACTTTTTCATTTTTCATCAACCCACAACCCATGACCTTCTTTTATGAATCACTGAATATCATAAAACATTATCCACTTTAAGGTAGTGTGAGCATAGGTGCAGTGATAAGCCTTCTTTTCAACTCCACGAAGCTATCTTCCCATTCATCACTCTAAAAAAAGTTAGAAACTTTCTAGTTATCCTTGTAAGAGGTTTGGACAGTTGTTAGTTGTCTCTATAAAATTTGTGATAATATCCTGCTAACCCCATGAAGCTATAGATATCTGTTACCGATGTTGGTCTCATCCATCCCTCAATAGAAACTATCTTGGATGGATCTACAGAGATTCCATTGCTTGTGATGATATGACCCAATAACTAAACTACCTTCAACTAGAAATCACACTTTCTCTACATTACATAGAGCTTCTCTTTTTAAAAGGTCTGTAATACAGTGATAAGATGATCCTCATGCTCTTCCTTGGTTTTTGAGTATATTAGAATATCATCTATAAAGAATACCACAAATTTGTCATGGTAATATCTAAAGACTTTATTCATCATGTACATGAATATTGATAGAGTATTAGTCAGTATGAAATGAATTACTATAAATTCATAGTGTCTGTATCTTGTACAAAATGTAGTAATGGGGATTTCATCCTTTACAACCCTTAAATGATAATATCCCGACTGTAGAACCACCTAGGAAATGTATAGTGTTTCACATAGCTAATCGAATGGGTCATCAATTTGTGTTAGAGGATACTTTTTCATTATAATGATTTTTTTGTGCTCATAATAATCAATTAAATGTCACATTGACCAATCCCTTTTCATAATTAAGGGGACTTGTGCACCCCATGGTGAAGCACATGGTCATATAAACACATTATCCAGATTCTCATATAGGTGTTTCTTCACCTCCTAATTCTCCAAAATAGACATCATATAATAATTCTTGGATATTGTAAATGCCCCAGGTATAAGATCAATCATGAATTAAACATATCTTCTAAGGAGAAGACAATACATTTTCCCGGGAAACACTTCAGTGAATTCTTTTATAATAGGCATGTCTTCAAGGATGGTTTCATCCTTATAATCAATCATCTATGTTTGATAAACAAGTTCATGGGGATGTAATATCCACACATGAGATGATGGTACTAAAGAAGATATATCCTCATCCTTACACTTGAATAGAATCAGCGGTATATTTTCCATATGGGGAGTGATTTCCCTCTTACATCAATTTATGTTTTCCTTATATAGAGAAGTCAAATCCATTCCATGAACTGAATCTAAATCCACCAGATGGAGAATGGCTAGGTTCAAAGGTAACTTCGATCCACAAATTGAGATAGGGGAGGAGTTATATTAATCGAATGCAACGATTTCCCCATTATCTGTTTTCAGCAACATCTCTGTATCCATGATTTGTGTGGTTTTGGGATTGTTCTACTAAACTTTAGAGATACAAAAGAATGCGTAGAAATAGAATAAAAAATTATATTCAATATTTTTGTATGAATAACTATCTTACTTATCACCACATCGTTGTCAGGGTTCACTACAACAGTAGTGATTTCAAAATCTCCCCCTTACTGCCTTGGAGTCTATTGGTTGCCTCCGAAAACCCTTGGCTTAGGGAACTAGTTTTCCAAGTTCCATTGTTCATTGCAGTTGAAGCAATGAACAATGCGTTAAGGGTTGAACATAGTATTCCTTTCCTCTGTCGTAGTAGTTCGTTTTTCTTGTCAGTAGTTAATGGGTTGGTTCCATTCTCTTCTACTCCTAATGCATTTCTTCACCCTCTTTAGGAAATCTCATGATGTTTTCTATCCACACATTTGGAATGCCGGGTGGTGGATTTTCTTGGAATAGTTGGATTTATCTGTCGGACCACCAGAATTGATGTCCACGTTACGCTTATTATCCCATGACACCCTTATTATGTTTCAGTCTCTATTTCATCTATGAAGGAACATTAGACAATTTCCTCATTTCTATCAAAGTCACATATTGATATTTCTTTCCATACAAGGGATTTTATCTAACCAAATAAGTGGTCAACCTTGTATTTATGGGTAACGACAAAGCCATATGTGTATCATGAAAGCCTTTTGATGTTTTACTTGTAGGCTCTGATGGAATTTTCACCATTTTTCATGAGGTCAAGGAAGTCCATTTCCATTTTAAGTTGGAGTGTGCATAGAAAATATTTATCTAAAAACATTTTCTAGAAATACTTCTGAGCCAATGACTAAATATCATCTTCGGGGTTTATATTTTTGATAATTGTCTACAATGGAATAGCTTCACCCTGTATATGATAAGGAATCAGAAAACCATCTCTTGTTTGCAACATTTAAGGATGGAGAATATTGTTTCAATTGAGTTTATCCACTGTTCAGTGATTGAGGGATGGAATTATCCATTAAATGATTGAGGCCTTTGTCTCATGAAGCTCTCGATTACAGCTTGTTCATTCTTAGGGGGGGTGGATGTTCTTCTGAACCCATGTTTCTATTAAAAACATGAGTTAAATGAGAGTGTATCATGACAAATTTTATGAATCTCACTCCCATCAGATTTGGCATCTAATTAGAATAGTCATCACATTGATATTTGCATTGATTTTTAGCCTGAGTCCTCTTATTACAAGCCATTGACTGGAATAAAATGAACGATAGGGGTAACACAAAATGTAAAATCAAATTTCAAAAATACATATCATATAAATTACATTTATTTATTTAACTTATCTATGTTATCGATGATCTATTTAACAATATAAATTCATATGGGAATTTTTTTAATTCAATTAATAATGGTTCATAAAAAGCTTATGAATTTACCAAATTATATCCCTTGGAATTTTCATAACAAATATTTTAGCATAGCCTATTGTCAGGAACCTGTTCTCATTTGATTCTTTCTCAAAGTGGCATATTGTGGTTTACACCTAGATACATCTAGGCTAGAGTCACCTCTACCTTCTCATATCCAGACAGAAATGTATCTCATTAATAAACCACTTATTAAATACTCACCCAAATTTAGTGATGTGATTATAATTCTTACTATTATTCCTAAGGCGTTCACTAGGATTTTCTAATCCAGATAACAAAAATAACTAAACCTATAATCTGATACAAAATATAACAACATAAATCTTTTTTACACACAACAAAATGATTTATTACATCATCATACAATTAAGACAACTCTTATGATCTATAGGTCTATTGTCATGGGAAATTGGAAACATTACTTAATAATATATAACATAAAACACAAAAACATTATTGAATATGGCGTTTACATTACCAAAACATTCCTTTATACTTAGTATTTCTTTGAATAACCTAAGGATCTGAATAAGAAAAGGGTGAGCGATAAAGCCCAGTAAGGTAGTAAACAAGGAATAAAATTATTAATATAATACATGTTAGGAAATAGGAATATCAATAGATCACATGAGAAACATGAACATAAAGTCATGATATAGCATGATTATCATAGCATGGAAATTTGGAAACAACATTTAACATGATTTATCCATGATCCGAGGCACATAGCACAAAGAGAATGAGTAAACCATAATTTCACTTGAATTAGAATTATTAAACCCCCATTTCATTTGATGTATCATGATATTAATATTTACCCAATCCATTATCCCGCTTTCTGGGGGCACCCTTCTTAACTATTTCATTGTGAGCATAAATCTTCCACAAATATCGTAAAACATGGATTCATTAAACATCATAATTTTGACCATGATAAAGGAATATGGAATTCATAAATGAAACTATTTAATCAGTATGTAAATGTGCATAAATGTGAATAACCTTGATAGAGAAATGGATATGGTATTCATTATACAATGGATTTGGCTTGGAGAACCGTAGTGTTGTTTTGACAGCATAACACTGTGATATAAGAACTGTTAAAAATTGATGTTGAGAGATAAATGAGTATCTAATCATATGTACATGATATTTATGTAAGGGGACATGTCAATACATGTAACAACATATGTAATGGAATTTTGGTTTATAATTTAAAATAATTACTTGAACATAACTAAGAATAGATAAATTACATAAAGAATTATGGCATGATAACGGGTGCAAATTGGAGTCATTAATGAGTGAGAAAATGGTCCTTCATTCTTAAATAATAAAGAGTGCTGTATAAGGGAAGTTCTAAATCATCCTCCAACATATTTAATTAATAATAAAAGGGTATAAAAACCTAATACAATTTATACAGTAATGAGAATGGATGAAATCCATTAACAAATTCTAGCATAATAATGGATATGGTAAGCATAAAAATGGGGGATGATGAATAATACTGTGTTAAATTAATATAAAATGGAAATTAATGGAATGATTATAAAATAATGAAATTATAACCATTCTAAATTACCTGAACAAATTTCATATAAGATTCTTGAATTTTAAAGGAGGATAGGAATGTCCTCTCATCTAGAACCCTACATCGTCCTCCCCCTACCCTCGATTATCTCTAATCTAGAGCTCCATCTCCATAATTCCTTTGGCACTCTAATCATAATGCCTTAGGGAAGCGCAGTTAGGGCCGTCACCACCGCTGTGTTGGTGATTGGTTCTGTATTCACTGTTGATACATCGACTAAGAAGTTGAGCTCGATTTTAGACCTAAAACGTAAGATGTAGAGTCTTACAGATTCACAAACTCCATTTTGTGTGGTCGGTTTGATGGATAACCTTGCTTTGAATCCAGACAATAAATATTTGGAGTAACCAAGTTCACCACAATTAGCATCCAATGTTTCCTAAAAATAGAAAATGGAATAAGTAAAAAAATAAGTGAAAATATAATAGATATCCTTTAATAATAGAGTTTTACCCATGAATGGTTGGTATTAGTAAGATTCTGTCATTTGTAATCTTTCTTTGAAATGTTTTCAGCAAGTCGTTCACTATTACATCCCTTTTTTATGGCTCTAATTTTGTTTGGTGTGTTGATGTGGTATTAGGACTGACGAGCCCAAATCTTGTCTCATTGGAAAATACCTTCAACTATTTTTCATAAATGCATCTGTCAATAAAATAAATTGCATTTTGTCATAATTTTCACATTAGATCAGCTTTTAGAAAATCAATTCATGTAACCATTCCTCAAATATACATTTACAATTGTGATGCCTAGCCAACCATTTTCATGGATCTCATTTACATTTTCAACAGAACGAAATATTGACTTTCGTCTCCGTATATATTCTCTTTGAAAAGAACTATATTACTATTACCATCTTTTAGCATCATATCGACATGAGTCTTCAATGCTATCAAATGTGGATAGAGAACAGGTGGTGTTATTTTTCTTTCAGTAGCTCCTTGGGATCGGTTGTTCGATCCTTTAGATTGTTTTGAGCTGACATTTTTCACCCCCTTCCCTTTATCCGTCTATAACAACAATCATTGGTTCATACCTTTTTTTATTAATTGTTAAAGGATTAGATTGAAAAAAAATACCTCTTTGTCTTCATGTACTCTTACAAGTTGTGATGGACAAGAAATGATAGTCCCAATAGCCTTTTCGACTGTATGAATATCATCATCTTCAAGTGAAATAAGTAGCTCTGCATTTGGCTCATGAGATACAGTAATCATCACTTTCAAACGATCTTTCTGAAGTGGTCTATTATGCAGAGTGGCATCTGGGATATTGAACACTGTAGCCCTCGCTACAAGGTGATAGGTGGGTGTTCAAAAATATAAATCACAATCATTACCACCCTATAAAAGATCATTACACAGAAAATATCTGTGTTTTCCTGATTCACATTTCATGGTAACAATTATTAGAATATTGATTACCATGGATAATACAATTCTTTGAGGGGAATGGCTCACCTCAAAGCTTGTGGGGGTGGGGTGGGATGTTCCCATGCTGGTTGTTCTTGAGTTGTGTCTTCCCTTTGCATCCCACCCATTAAAGTTCCTAGCAACTCTCCTTGCCATTACAATAATTATTCATGGGTTGCTATTTTATTCCCATTTGTTCCAATTTTTCTTTTGCATCATCTGTTTTTTCTACTTCCCAAAATACACTCGAGGTGTCACCCCAAACCCCGCACGTCTAACACGACTGTATTTTTTTGTGCTTCAAATCCATCGATAATGTGTCTTTATACACTACCGGAGTAGAATATTCCTGTGACTGTTGGATATAGGAATATAACTAATTATTTTTATATAATATAAATTTAGAAAAAATATTTTTATCATCATTTCATACCTACACATATTTCCCACACATTTTGTGTATTCTCATCTACTACCATCCCTTCATTATTCACACGTGCCTCCTTCTATAACACATGATGTGGGATGGAAGTTTATTTTGTTTTAGACTAATCAATATACATATAAACATAGAGAGATAATTATGATGTTGTTTATTGACACCTAATAATTTTACAGTAAATTAAAAATACGTACCATTTTCTTTTCTAATGAGGCATACCCCATCCTCGCATTACGATAGGGGTATGTTGGTTTTGATGCACGTTCCTTATTTTTATAATATTGTTTCTGTTTCATAAATTAAATATTTACAATCAAAGTGATGAATACAGGTATCCTTAAACACCATATAATCACCCACAATGTACCCGAAACATCTCATCCTCACGATGGCCAATAAATGCATCCCATGCTTCTTGGGGTATCAGGTGAACATAGACAATGGGTGGGTGCGGGTTTATTTTACCTTTGAAATCTATTAGGTGACATCTTCATAAAATAGTGCAAAACCATGATGAATCCTTCCTTCAAGCCATAGTACATAATCTTTGTGTGAATCATCTACTATAAATGTACTCTGCAAGAGATTGAGAAGAGTAAGACATTGTTTCATTATTTTATTTTCTAGTAAATAAATGAAATAAATTCATAATGTTACTGTATTTGTTTCCCAGATAACAGATTTCAGCCCGGACACAACATGGTGCCATGAATCTATGTCAATTGGCACACATTGTCAAGTGACAACTCCAATGTAGCTTCTAAACATAGCCTTATTGGGATTCACCTGGTGGCCTCGTTCATTCCATCTGACTTCAAATTTGATGCCTTTGCTTTTTTCCATAATAACATTCGCTAACACCATCAAACTACGACGCACCTGTGTTTTCTACGATGTCGTTCCTTCATTACGGACCATTTCATCTATATCTACATCATATATATGTTCATCTAAAGTGGTATCAATGGCATGTGCTCATGGTTGTTGGACCTCAACAATAGGAGCAGCAGGAGCTGCAGCAGGAGGAGCAACAGCAGCCACAACAGGAGTAGAAGGAGCAGTAGGAGCCACATCAGGAGGAGCAGCTGGAGCACCAGGAGCTGCAATAGGAGCCACAGTAGGAGCAGCTGCAGCTGCAGGAGCAGCAGCAGCCACAGTAGCAGTAGCTTGAGAGACTTGTTCAGCCTCAAGGTTAGGAGCACCAGAATGTACAGAAGTCATTATCTGTAAAAGTGGTTGAACAATTAATTTAGATTACATAAATTCAGTAATGATAAGATAATAACATGAGATAATAGGATATATATTACAAACAAAATATAACATGTTTATTGAACTCTCTTTGTTTTTTTCAAAGGTTGAAGAGATTTTAAACCTCTATCGATTATCCAAATCCCGTCACTATGGTCTCCTATAACATAAAAAATAGCATATACATTTGGACTGCTCCGAAATGATTGCGACATACCATGGAAAGGATCGTCCTCAACTAAATTTTCATCATATCCTTTAGTAGTTTTTGAAAATAACAGAACAATCGACCACTTTTGGTTTGCGGGATCTGGAGCACAAAAAACATGTACCTCTTGTGATTCCATTATAAACTGTTTGTCTTTCTATCTTTCTTTACTAAAATCAACTTTCACAAATCCCCATTCATCTATTTTAACACCACTGTTGTTATCAATCCAATTTCATTAAAAAAATGGAAATTGGAATGTCATATAATCCAACTCCCATATTATTTTGATAATGCCATAGTATGACATATTTGCATAAATTGTATTTCTATCCTTACTACCAGAAACATGCATCGCTTCAGCCACTAGTGTAAATCCACTATTTTTCTTTGTACTATCTTCATCATGTTCACCTATATAGAATGTAGAACCATTAATTACATAACCACTATAAGATAATACATATACACTTGGTCCAATGTCTAGTCATCGAAGTCGTTCTGAAATTTAATTCAGATTTTTATCCAACTGCTTAAAAATATGGTCCTGAAACCATCCTATAAAGTAGTGATTATGTGTATTTGATAACCATTTTTAATCCCTTGATTGATTCAACTGGCTATGAATTTATTTGGGAGTTTCAGTATATGAAGCAACCTCCCAACTGTTATGCAAAACATAAATATGGGTATGCTCCCGATCTATAATACTGATTGTCACAACTTCTCTTCTAGAAATTCCCTCACCCTCAATGTATCCAGTGTGATGAGATTTCGAGAGACCAATGCTTTCCAAATCATATTGGTATTCGATACAAAATTAAATGGCTTCCTCAAAAATATATCGATCCACTATACAACCCTCTGGAAGACTTTGATTTTTGACATACCATTTCAAAATAATCATATACCGTTCAATAGGATACATCCATATATAGTGCACATGACCACAAAGTAGAATCTCTCTCACCAAGTGAATCATCAAATGAACCATCATATCAAAGAATGATGGTGGAAATAACATTTATAATTCATATAATATGAGTACAATTTCTTTTTTCCATAGTTGGCAATTCTGCCGGGTCTAAAACATTGCTACATATATATTTGAAAATGAAACAATGATTGGTTAATGTATGATGAACATTCTTGTTAAAATGCAACGTAATTCTATAGGAATTAGATCATGTATCAAAACATGGAAATCATGTGATTTCAATCCATTTAACTTCAAATCATTCATTGACCTAATGTTCTTAATATTTGATGAATAACCCTATGGAACATTGACATCATTGATGAAGTTTCCAATCTAATATCTCTCTTCCCTAGAATGATTATAATCAGTTGGAGGAAAAAACATTCAATTTTCACCCTTCACGAGAGCCAACTCTTCTCATATTCCCATGTCAACCTTGTCCAACCTTGCCTTAATTCCATCTTTTGTTTTTTCAGGGGAAATTAGCAACATTCTGATAACACTATCACATACATTATTTTTTCACCTGAATCACATCTAGAAAATTTCTGACATTCAAAAAATTCCATTATGTTAATTAAAAAAACCAATCTCTTTTTCCTACTGATTTTTGTAAGGTTTTTCCAAAATGGTTTACCAAAAATAGTGTTCAAATCATTTAAATTCTCAAAAACCTGATCACCTGTTAATTGAGACGGTGTTGCGCATTGTTCTAAACTTCAATTGAATGATGTCGTCTAAGATCGGTACTTATGCCAACGAGATAGAAATTTATGATGACCTAGAAACATAGATTTCAATGAATGATTCAACCTAATTGATTATATATCTTCTTCACACATGGGACACCCATGAGTTCTTTTAATTCTATAGCCTGATAAATTTTCATAAGGAGGGAAATCATTTATTGTCCCTTGAAAAATCACTCTCGACGTGAAGTATTCACTTTTATAAGCATTATACAACATAACACATCAATCCCACAAAAACATCAAGTCCTCGATCAAAGGATCTAGAAAAACGTCAATATCATTACATGGTTTTTTGGGTCCTGATATAAGCATAGATAACATGATGGATTTCTTCTTCATGCATAACTAGTGTGGCAAGTTATAATTTACAAACATAACATGCCATGTACTATGTGTGCTGGTTTGAAAACCTAAAGGATTAAATCCATCTCTAGATGACACGAGACGAAGGCTTCTCGGCTCTTTTCTGAATTCAGGATACTCATGATCAATTTTATTTCATTGAGGAGAGTGTGCCGGATGACGTAATTTCCCATCCTAATTTCTTTTATCTTCTTACCACGACAATTGTCTTGCAGTTTCTTCACTTCCATATAGACGCCTAAACCATGGAATGATTGGAAAGTACCATACATCAATCTTAGGATTGGATTTATATTTCTTATATCGAGAAGCACCACACTTTGGGAATTTTTTAAGTGATTTTTTGTCCTTGAAAAATAATATACAGTCTTTCGGGAAGGCATGTATTATTTCAGAAATCATACCCATCGAGTGTAGCATCCATCTAGCTTCATATGTCCGTCTTCGAAGATCATTATCGTCTGGGAGAATGTCATTCAAGAGAGAAAGTAGTTCCATAAAACTGACATAAATCCATTCATTTCCTGCTTTCAATTTATACAACATCATTAAAGCTGACAATGTTGTATAATTAGTGCAACAAGCATACAATGGAATCTTTGCACAACTCTTTAATTTCTCAAACAATTTTGGGAAATCAAGGAGTTCATCTTCAATTGTATTTGTCATTTTCTCAATATGATATTCATCATCATTGACATATGTAATCACATCCTCCCAACGGTCTTCTTCATTATATATATATGTATTCATATATGATGATCCATAAAATGCAGTTTTATCCCAGCTAGTAGCTACATTCGCTTTTTCTCAATGTTTATTCCAACATTTATAACTCTGATCTATTCTGTGACATATCAAATTTTTTTCCTACTCTTCTAGAGTAAGTAGTCTAGAATAACAAAAATGTAATCATGGACAAAGGATTTCAGAAGAATCCTTTGCGTGATCCTTTGAAAACATGATGAACTCTTTCACTCCGGTCTCATACTCTATTGTCAAATGATTATCATCCATCAAATCATTATTCATATTTATCCTATTTGAATGTCAAATATTAGAATTTTTTGTTCAGGTACACAAATCAAGAATTCTAAATACAGTATAAGAGAACCACTTCCTTATAAAAATAGAGATTAATAGAGCATAACCATTAGTATTTATTCAATATCATTAAATATAATTACTTCAAATTCATTATAGTTTCCTCAAATCAACCCATACCAAACACAAGAATAATCAAGAATGATACATCTACCACTCATAGGTATCTGCCCTACATTCAATATCATCATGCCTAAATACCCATATATACACACATACACATGTCATAAACACATAAAAAAACATATCCACATCAGAACAAAACTACCAATATGGATTTCAATCCGGTTACTCGACCCAAGTGGTGGTGTGTATGAAATAATAAGAAAATATAATAATTATGTAGTCACACATAAATCTCAAACTGGTGTTAATAATCCAATAAACCCATGGTATCATTACATCTATCTGAATACTCTGAAGGATCCCAAAAGCAACAGTAGTCTCAAGAGGTGAAGGTTCCTGAGGAGGAAGAGGCGAACACGCACCAATCGGGGTTCGTGGACAAGTCACCGACGTTGAAGGTGGCCCGATACTCCAACAAGGGTTCAGTCTATATTTCAAAAACCATGTCCTAGTAACCTAGGATGTCAACCCACTAGTGGTGGAAGTGAAACTATTCCTGATGATCATGCCAATAATAAATGGAAACCAAGAGGGGGGAGTGAATCAAAATACCTCATGCAAGATGAAAAAACATGATATTTGAGAATAGGTTATTGGTTTTCATGTTGGATAGAAACCTATCTAATATACTCCCCAAGTAGTGATGGCACGTGCCGTTGTTGCACTAGGTAAAACTGTCACCTGAGAAGCTGAGATCAATGAGGCCCTTCCCAGCCATGAACTGAACAAACTCCATGTAATCCTTCCACTGGAATGGACTTCTAACTTTTCTTCCATTGGGTTGGAAATGTCATTAATGTCACCCCCAAAAAACAATTGATGGTGGCTGAGATCGAATGTATTATGTTCAATCCATAGAGATTCTCTTTTAAGAGGGTCATAACATCCAAAAAACAAAAGTCATAAGGAAAGAGGTGTCACTGTTGGACACCTTGGTAGTGATGAATTGATTTCAATATTGAGAAGTCTCAAAAACATATTTATTGTGCCAAAATACTCATTTGTGTCTGTTGGAGGGGTCAGTGTGTAGAAATCCAAGGAACTTTATCATCCTGGTAAATTTTATGACTATTATTGGGTTTTTTATTTTATTTGAAAACAACAACAATGAAATTATGCTTTTTGATTTATATAGTGAGGAAGTCTGATTTAACATGGGCACTAATACCATGAGAATTACATATGATGATAATAATGATGGGTAGGATAGGGATCTGGCGTTGGATCTAGATCTATTAGCATTATTGATGTGGGAGGATTATCTCTCATTCAGGTCCCTTGATTTTGAACATGTTCATAATCCCTTCTGGTTGGTAAGCTTCATAAGAGTGGGAGAAGAGGAATCAAAGGGGTAGGGGGAAGGATGGGTAATGAAACATGGGGGATGGAGAGAGAATTATCTCAGGATAAATAATTATTTGGAGCAAGATGATAGAATCAAAGCCATGGGAGATAGAACAAACACTTCTAGGAAGTTTCCTGGCCACTATAGAGAAGCAGTCAGTATCCTCAGTGAGGATGAAGGACATAGATGGAGGTAGGGGTGGGAAGGCTAGAATGCTTGGTGGTCTGGGAATCATTCCATACATGTGCACTGCCAGAAAAATTCAATTAGATATCATGAAGGAATGATGGGGGGAACCCCTCGAAGAAAATAGGGTTCAAGCATTGGATGACTTAGAAATGCATCAGAACCGGGTGGTGTTGTCCTTAAAGAAAAAGGTTAACCTTTTTTCCAAACGTTATGGTGGCATGGTGTTGCATCTAAGGGAATCAATGATACCTAGGAGGAATCTAGTGAAACTAAAATTTAAGAGTGAATGACCTTAATTTTTTCATAAACTTTACTCTAATAGTGTAAACTCATTGATCATAATTAATGATGAGAATATAAATCTTTTCACTAATAATGTGCTTCCCAAGAGATGTTTTACATGAATAAACCATATCTTTAGTATGAGATATATGTATTTGAACTAAAAATAGAACATCCTAGTTATATGTTGTTTCATGTGGTGTTGTGGTGCCACAATCCCCTTCTCACATCAGGTTTTTATTCTTTCATGACAAGCCAAAAATACTGGGACACACCCCCTTTGGTCCATGAATCATGAAATTAATCATTTTTCATCCTCTACCCATATTTCACATGGTGTAGGGACTTTATGTATGGAAAATTCACCTCACCCTCACTATATGTTCTAGTTGCATGATATGAAACCGTGTGACATTTTTGTAAAATATATTAAACCTTAAAATACATTATCATAATCCTAATCAAAAGATATTAAAATGTGTGTCCAATGTTCTCATTGCATGAAGTTAAAAAAACTTCATGTCCCTATTGTATGATATAAAACATTGGAATGAAATTATCCTTAAACCGAGAGGGCTTCCTCTTTTTGATGCATATCACCTACCGAACCATATTGAAGAACTAAATAAGTATTGATTCCCATTTAATATCCCGGGATATCAAGAGACTGGAAAATTAAATATCCTTTTCTCAACTAACTTATTGAAATAACTCAACACTTCCATCAATCAAAACAATTTTTTCTCTCAGTCATATATTCCATCCATCTATTAAAAAATTGCATTCAATCTATTAAAAAAACAAAACTTTGTGTTCAACCATTTTTTAAAATATATATTTCATTTTTTATAAATGAAAAAATTCACAAAGAATTATATTTTCCTATATTAATCTACTTTTATAAAAATAACAACACACATATTAAGAAATCCCTTTTAAGGAAAATCAACCCATGTCAAACATTCCCCAATGATTCCACATTTTGATTTATAGTAAAAAAATATACTTATAGAAAATCCTAGAGTAATGGATTAATGATAATAGAAAAAAAAATCAAGGTTAGATTACAACTAAATTTTAGAAAAATTAAATAATAAATGTAATTAATGGGAGTAACTCATAATCCAAAAATCATCCATTAAAATAATTTTTGGAAAAAAACTAATTTTAATTGGAGAAACATTGGATGATATCTGACCTATAGGTTCTAATGGAAATTGACTCACTCATGGAAGACCACCTGGTTATGTGACCAGACAATAAATATAAATGAAGCCTCTTGGGGAAATAAAAAATTTACTCAAGTGGTCAACTCAAAGCTAACTAGAGTAGAAACCATTAGATTACTCAAAAATCTACGGTCTCCCATGTACCAACTACCAAACACAAAGAAATGTATTCATCACAATCATCAATAGTAAAATCCCAAAATCAAAATAAACCATTCATCCTATGATAATCCACTACAAGGGGGTCATATATTTTTTAGACCGTGCAAAGAGAAGGTCGAAGGGCGGAGGAGGTCTGGCACATGAAGCTCAACAGGTGACGGAGGACCGGCAACGCGATGCTCGAGGGCAGTAGAGGTCCATCAACACAAAGCTCAACGGGCAGTGGAGGTCCTGCAAAGTGAAGCATGAGGGTGGATGAGGTATGGAAACATGAAGCTCAGCGGGCGATGGAGGTCTGGAAACAAGAAGATAGAGGGTGGCGGAGGTCCGACAACGTGAAGCTTAGTGGGCAGAGGAGGGGGGTCACAGGGTTACAGTACCACGACAGCTTTAGGTCGCGATGAAACGAGGGCACCGTGTGACCGAATATATAAAAAAATGGACTACGGTTTTCTCAGCGCAAACGAAGATCTGATAAAGACTACCTTTATCAGCTCTAATATTTTAGCACAGATAACGGTATCCTTTATAAGTGCTTTTTTATTGCTGTTAATGGTCCTCTTTATCAGTGCTAAAAATAGCTTATAAATCCTTCCTGTATCAGTGCTAACATTTTAGTGATGATAAAGGGATTATTTATCAATGCTTTTCTAGTGCTGATAAAGGGTCATTTTATCAGCGCTTTTTTAGTGCTGATAAAGGTTACCCTTTATCTGTGCTGATATTTTAGCTCTGATAAAAGGACCCTTTATCGCCACATTCCTAGCGCTAATAGAGGGACTCCTTATTAGTGCTAGAAAATATCTGATAAATATTATCAGTATCAGTGTTAAAATTTTAGTTCTGATATAGGGGTTATTTATCAACCCTTTTCTAGTGCCCATAAGGCATCCCTCTATCAGTGCTTTTCTAGTGCTGATAAAGGGTCCCTTTATCTACGCTAAAATTTTAGAATTGAAAAAGGGTTTCTTTATCAGCGGTTTTTTCTTAATGCAGATATAAGGTGGCACTTTCCATTCCCATTTTTTTAGAAGTTTCACTTCAATCTATAGGCATTATTTTGATTATAAATCCAACCTAAGGAGCCCTTTTGATCAACTCAAAAGGAAGAACCCGAAAAAGTGGTATTGTTTTCACCACCCTCTTTCATGTTCCATTCTTCTTCCACTTCTACATTCATTGTTATTTAAATTCTAAAATAATAACTCCAGTATCTTTTATATATAGTGATGTTATGGTACAACCATATTCAGTATTCTATCCATCCCATTAATGACATGTCACCATACGTGTGTACGTACGGCTTACCGTCTCCACGTCGTGGTGTAATTGTTATTCATTAAATTATTATTTGAATGGGTATAATAATGATGGGTAATTCATTTAAATAATAAATATAACATGATAATGATTCTGTATATATGATACATCATCCAATTATATATAACTATAATATAAAAAGAATGATATTGTCGCTCGTGCGTACGTACGAACTACGGTCTCCACCAACGCGATGAGATTCATTCCCCAGCGTATCCATTAAAGACTAATTATCATTTGATGATTAAAAGTAATGTTTAAGGACTGGATATCATTCTGAATATGAATAATATTCAACATATCCATTAAAAAACACGACTTACGTAATAAAGCATGTAAAGGAAAATGAATCAGTTAACAACCAAAATGGCGGTAATACTAAAATATTACTAACAAAACAAGATTAAAAGATCATATATGATATCAAATTTATGTATATAATTCTTTTATAATTTAATAACAATTATTTAAATATCATGTAGGATTATAACCTACCCTATACTAAGGAAAAGTACAAGGTAAGGGTTTATTTCACAATCTCTACATTATCTGAGTTGTTTATATGTAATTATGTACTAGGACCCCTTTATCATCAACATACATGTTTCTTAAAAATGTACTCCAAAACATTTTTACTATTTACTAGACAATGGGTTAATGTAAATTATAACTTTTTTTATTTTTTATAAAATAGTTTAAAAGGAATCTTTCTGTCATTTTCCAAACAAGGTCCTTTTTAACCTTTTTGATAGAATTAATGTAATAATGTCTTTTTTTAACTTATATGGCAGGTGCGTTTATTTTCCACCATTATAAAATCATCAAAGCTTCCCTTACAAGATTATAAAAATATTTTCAATGTAAATATTTTCTTTTATAAATTTGTGACTTTAAAATGATTTCAAAAAAAAGGTATTTCTCTCAAATAGTTTTAATTTCAACTATGTCAACATCCGTTGATGGATTTTAAGCTTATTTGAAGTTGGTTTATTATGATACAAAAATTACATATTGTATTGAAGGTTTTGATATATGTTTGAATTTGGATGTGTTATTTTTATTCAAATCATGGTATATAGAGAAAGTATTGACATTTCGTATGCTATTTTTAATATGAATGTTAATGTTATGTTTGAACTTATTCATATGAGGAATGAATTAGACTTAATAAGTGACGGGTGGAGCCCTCTATAGCTCATCGATGCATAGGTAGGTCTCGTGAGGCAAACTAGTGTCTTGGCACATTTCCTTGACAAGATCTTATTTGTTGTCTTGCCACAAGGCCTTGACTATATTGTTATGATAGTCTGGAATTATGAATTCCATCATTATGAATGTGGTTATTGATTTTTCATGTGAATATTCAACTAGTAGAATATCCATGTGAATAAGTAAATGTAATTATTTCATTTTATTTCAGCCATATTATGCTGAAGTTCAATTTTATAATGATTTTTTTAAGTTATATATTACCATAAATGTTTATTCTTATTTATGAAAGTTTCCACTATATTGTTATCCTTACTGGGCATCTGTGCTCACGCCTTTCTATGTTTTATTTTTCCCAGGATGTGAAGAAGTATTTTATGAATGAACAACAAAGATAGCTTAAGAATATATGAGTGTGGAGAGAAGATGTGGTTGTAGTTTTCAATATATGATATAATGTAAACTTTATGAATGTATCTAGTGATTCCAAGGCTACTAAACTAATAGGTCTTTCGAGACTTAATCTTTTGTGATCATGCCAATGTTATGTAATAATGCACCGAATCTGGGTAACTAGGGTCGGGGAATTACAGTTGGTATTAAATGAAGTTTAGTACAATCCATAGAAGCTAGATTTAGATAAACTCTGATTAGAGCTCAAAGACCTAATATGGACATTGAGGATTAGTATAGAAGAACTTCCTAGAATTTTTGTATTGTATGTATTTTGGGGGTTTTCTGAGCAAAACATCCTTGTCTAGATAAGAGAAGCTAGAGGTGGAACTAGCACAGATGTACCTAGGGGTAAAACCGGAAAAAATCGCGTTGAGCTAGACTCGGATGAGAACTGGTGCATGACAATGGGCCTTTATGTACTCTTGGTTACGACACTCCCTGGTGATATGCTTAGGATATTTCTCATTTTCCTTAAAAACTATTATGAAGGTTTTATGAGTATATACTTCCTCAAAGAAAACAATTTTTATGATTACGGATTATATACATAAATTGCTCAATTTATGTTAAGTTCTTTATAAGTAATGAATTATGTATTTTGATTCATAAACTAATCTAGTTTATGGCATTGTTAAGAAATGGCGCCAAGTGGACGGAATGAAACCCGTATCAATGCATGCACTCCATGTAGGGATTTCCCTCTTGATCAAGTTAATTGTAGTGGAGCTGGTGATACAACAGGTGTTGATCATCTAATCACCATTCTGGGACAACTCACTTGGGTTATGAATAATTGCCTTACCTGTATGGATCACCCTGATCCGCATCATTGAGGATCAATGTTAGATCACTTCATTATGAAACAACCACTAACATTCAAAGGGATTTTAAATCCCTTAGTAGCGGAGAAATGGATAAATTCTTTAGAGATAATATTCCATTCCTTGGGGAGTTGTGAAAGGGAAAAAAGTTATCGTGGCAGTTTACTGCCTCACTGGAGATGCTGACCAATGGTGGTCATTGATTCCAAACACAAAGGAATATGATGAAGTATCAAATATTGAATGAAAGGATTTCAATGAACTTTTCTTAGAAAAATACTTTCCTCATGACCATCGAACGGATATGGAAAGACAATTTCTGAGTCTGAGGAAAAATAAGGATGAGAATGTCACAAAGTATGAGGCTAACATTATAAGGTCGGCAAGGTATACTAAAAATAATATATGTAACCGAAGAAGTAAGATTGATCGTTTCTTTGATGGGTTAAAATTGTTTCTCTGTCATGCATTAGTCTCAAAAACCTTCTCGTTGTACGAAGATATTGTCTCATGTTCTATCATGATATAAAATGAATTCTCTAAGTCTTATGACTTTAAAAAGCAAGAGAAGAACAGATCTTCTGATCACTCTAGAAATAGATATAAGGGGAAGAATGTAAATTTTGATTATCCATCCTACAATAAATTTGGGAAGAAACAACTTGGTACTTTCTTGTAGGGAATGGGAGTCTCTAACAAGTGTGGTGAAAAGTCCACCAAGATCGTGATTGCAAGGGAAAGAATTTTGTTGTCAATGTGGAATGCTACAGTTGTTGGGATATGGGACATTATACAGATGAATTTCCTAAGAGTCAAGGTAACTTCCCTCAGAAAAGACCAAGGTATCAAGGCCAAACTTATGCTATCACTGCTGTTGAGGTAGAAGCTCTGAAAGACGTGGTGGAAAGTAATTTAATGTTTTCCTCGAGTTTAGAAAATGCATTATTTGATGTTGGATCATCTCATTGTTTTATATCTTCCCAGTTTGCTAAAAAAATTAAATATTTCCAATTTGATCTAACAAGGTATTCATCAGTTAAAACTCATAAGGGAAGTATCATTGCTATAATGTATTGTGGATCCATTCCCATTAGGGAATATAAATGTTCGTTATCTTCTGATCTCATCCTCATACCCATGATTGAATTTGATATAATACTTGGTATGTATTGGCTTTCGGGCCATGATGCATATATTTATTGTAAGAAAGAGGAGGTTATAATTTTTTATGAAGATTATTATAAAGAACACATTATCTTTAGAGAAGAATCATCACCACCTAAATCTTATCTAGATTGACCTCCAGTAGCTCAACTAAATTCAATTATTGGGAAGGAAGAGAGTGAAACAAATTTGGGTAAGGAAAAGAATGTTCAAATAGATAATGTATCTATTATGAGAGAATATGTTGATGTGTTTCTGGAAATATTACTTGGACATCCTCCAGAATGAGAAATTGAGTTTTCCATGATTTAATTCTAGGTTCAAGGACCATATCGAATAAACCTTATAGAATGGCCATTGTGGAATTAGTTAAACTAAAGAAAAAACTAGAGGAGTTGAGTAATAAGTGATTTATTCACCCTAGTGTTTCTCCATGGGAAGCCCCTGTCCTTTTTGTTAAGATGAAAGATGGATATATGAGGTTATGTATCGACTACAGGGAAATCAATGCTATAACAATAAATAACAAGTATCCCCTACCTCACATTGATGATTTATTTGACCAATTGCATTGAGATCAATACTTTTCAATGATTGACCTTCGATCTGGATACCATCAGTTGTCTGTGATGAAGGAAGACATTCCAAATATAGCATTTCAAACTTGTTACAGGCATTACGAGTTTACAGTAATGCCTTTTTGATTGACTAATGCACCCTCTATATTCATGGATCTAATGAATAGATTTTTCAAGGAATATCTCGATGATTTTTGTGGAGGTTTTTATTTATGATATATTGTTATATTCCAAAATCTAAAAAGTTCATGAAAATCACTTGCGCATTATACTAAAGACTCTTAGAATACATGAATTATATGGGAAGTTTAGCAAGGGTAAATTCTTGCTTTAGAATATTTTATTTCTTGGCCATATTGTCTCTATGGATAGAATCTCTGTTGATCCTTCTAAGACCAAAGAAATCCAATAACGGCCTGTACCAACGAGTATTAATGAGGTATGATGTTTTATTTGTTTAGCAGGTTATTATCGATGTTTCGTCAAGAATTTTTCCCGATTGGCTATCCCATTAAAAAAGATCACATGTAAAGGGGTTAAATTTGTTTGGACAAAAGGGAGTGAATAATTTTTTGAATAATTTAAAAGAAGATTAGTCAATTCACCAATATTGACTCTACCATTGGGGAATTATGGGTTTGTTATTTAATGTGATGCTTCAATGAAAGGACTTGGTTTTGTCCTTGTAAAGAATGATTGAGTTATTTACTATGCATCATGATAGCTGAAAATTAATAAGAAAATCTATCTGAATTAGGATATTGAGTTAGAACCTATAATATTTTCTTTGATGATTTGGAGACACTACCTCTATAGTGAAAAATGTGAAATATATTCTGATCACAATATTTTTAAGTACATTTTCCCATAGAAATAACTCAACATGAGGCAAAGGAGATGGCTTGAACTACTCAAGGATTATGATTTCACGATACACTACCACCTGGGAAAGGAAAATAAGATAGCAGATGATTTGAGTAGAAATGATCACGAAGTTTTGAACAAGATGAGAGTTGAAAATGATCCTATATACATGGATCCAGTAAATATGGATATAGGAATCATCATGGAAGGTGAAACATCAATACTTTTTCAAATGGTTGTCAAACCATATTTACTAGAAAGGATAAAGAGTTCACATGACGATGATAAATATTTTATAAATAAGAATAAAGCTGTGAATGAAGAGATATTTAGTGACTTTTTTAATAAAGATGGAATTTTGAAATTTGGGAAGAGGCTTTGTGTTCGGGATATACCTGGTCATAAAAGGGAATTGTTGGACGATGCTCATAGTTCCAATTTTTCTATACACCCTAGGAGAACCAAAATTAATAGAGATTTAAATGAACATTTTTGGTGGGACTACATGTAGAGGGAGATTGTTGGGTTTGTGTCAAGATGTATGGTTTGTCAACAAGTGAAAGCTGGAAGGCAACAACCTAGAGGAGTTATGCAACCTCTTCCCATACCTGATTGGAAATGGGATAATATCATGATGGAATTTGTCCTGGGAAAACCAAAGACTCCTAGAAGGAACGATATAATATGGGTCATTTTTAATCATCTTACCAAGTAAGCACATTTTCTTTCTATAAGGGATGATTTACCACTTAAACATCTAGCATAACTATATATTAATGAAGTTGTGAGACTTCATGTAGTACCCCTATCAATTGTTTCTGATCGTGATCCCCATTTAACTTCAATATTCTGGAAGAGTTTTTAGAAGGCCATGATACTGAACATTGTTTGAGCACTTCTTACCACAACCAAACATATGGACAATCAGAACAGACTATTAAAACCTTAGAAGACATGTTGAGATCATGCCCACTTGACTTTTAGGGTATGTGGGATAAATATTTAACTCTGGTAAAATTATCATATAACAATAGATTCTATTCGAGTATTCAGATGGCACCATATAATGCGTTATATAGAAAGAGATGTCGCACACCAACCTGGGGGGATGACATTGGTGAATTTAATCTCTTAGGCCCATAACTGGTAGAGGAAATGATAGAAGAGGTTATGGAAATTCAAAACCAAATTAACCCATCTCTAAGTGGGCAGAAGAGCTGTGCCGATATCCAAAGTAATGATCTATAATTTCAGGTGGGAGATCAAGTTTTCTTGAATGTATCTTCATGGAAGGGAGTTATACACTTTGGTCAGAAAGGTAAATTATGTCCCAGGTATATAGGATCTTTAGATATTCTAGAATGAATTCGGTTTGTAGTTTACCATTTGGAAATCCCACCATGTCTCTCTAAAGATCACGATGTATTCCACGTATCACTATTGAGATAATACATGTATAACCCCACACATGAACTCACCTATAATGAATTATAACTAGAACCCGATTTGTCTTATTGCAAAGATCCTGTCAAGATTCTTGATACAAGAAAAAAAGTGCTAAGAAAACGGACAACTTGTCTGGTAAAAGTTTTATGGAGAATCCATAAGATAGAAGAGGTAGCATGGGAACCCGATGAACTTATGATGAAAAACCACCAAAGTCTTTTTATGCGATAGTATTCCAGAAATTTTGACAAAAAAATTATTTGAAGTAGGGGAGAATGTAACACCCCAAACATCCACGGTACGCTTCTCATTGAATAATACAATAGTGTGTGTTGTAACCAACATTGAGTTCCAACACACACCACAACCAATAAAAATAGCCGTCATGAATAGTAATACCCACTTTTTTAAATTTTATAAATTTTTTTTTTCAAAATGTTCTTCATTTATGGATTCAGAATATCGAAATTATCTTAGAGTGAATTTTTTGTATTTTTTTGAAAACATTCATTTTTTGAAGAATAGTGAAAAACACTGAGTTATAGTTTAAACCCAAATTTTTATTTAAATAATTATTTATTTTATTTAAATTAATTTTAGGTCCAAATAAATAAATAATTCATATATATGTTCAATGTAATTCATTTTAGTCAGTTTATATTAATTTTTTATTTATAAAAATTTTGTTGAACTTTTCACCCTCTTTTACCCATCTCCTAGGATAATTTGCCAATTCACATAATATATAATTTTACCGCTTCTGTGAGTGAAATTTAAAAAATATGAGAGACACGGTTAATATCAAGGTGTAAAATGTGGTTCAATAAGAAAAAAATAATTTTAGGTGAATAGTAATTTTTTTCTTTTATTTACCACAGTTAAAAGTAAATAGGGTAATTAAGGGTAAAAATGATATCATTATTACCCTAAAACATGTCGTAATTATATTGGATAAGTATAATTCGACCAAAAAAACCTTGTAAATAACATATGAACCTCTTTGGTCCACTTGGAATACATTAGGACATTTATTATTATTTAATTCAAAGAAGCCTTAAAAGAGGTAAAATCAATGTTTAATAACTAAAACAGTTTTAATATAGGGTTATAAATAATACAAATTCGATAATAAATATTCATTATAAATCTAAAAAGTTTTACTACATAATCGTATTTTATTAATGATTTTTAGACATTAAATGATTTAATTTTATTAGGACACAATAATGATACAATAATTACCTAATTAGTGAAATATTACAATAATTGATATTATAAATAAGAAAATAATTAAAATTTGAGAATTTTAATGAATTAAGAGAATTTTATAGGTTACTATGACATGTTAGGGTTTATTAAATAAATGATTATATAAGTAATAATGCATTTATGAATTTTACAAAAACAAAATACCAAATAGTGTAAAAATTTTCATATAAGAGTTTTTAAAAAATATATTATATTATTAATTGTTATTCAATTCCTAAAAATCTAAGGTTCAGCCAAAGAACTTATATAATGATATTTGTATCATTAATGGACCACTTTGGGGTCTCTTGGAAGTATATAGTTTGTTTATTAATTATATAATATAAAAATACAAAGAGACATGGTAAATGTCAAACAATTTAACTTAGATTTAAATCAAAAAGATAAAGTTAATATAGTGTCCCAAACATGTCTAAAACCTATTGGTTGAGTGGTTCTACACCTATCCCCTCATTATACTTTAAATAAACCACTTTGGATCTATTATAAACTGAAAATTAATTTATTATAAAATAATATTTCTAGATTTTCAATAGCTGCCTCTCAACCCTATTATAAAAATTAATTTACCCTTCCCTCTAATTCACACATTCAATGCCTTTTGACATTTCCAAAACCAAAACATCTATTCTCTCAACATCCCTAACATCAACCTAGATGCCTTATATTTATCATAAATCCAACCTAAAGAACCATTTTGATCAAATCAAAAGGAAAAAATCCGATGAAGATGTAATGTTTTCACCACCCTCTTTCAGGTTTCTATTTTATTCCAATTCTTCTATATTTGTTATTTCAATTATAAAATATAAAATCTAGTATCATCTATATATAGTGATGTTATTTTACAACCATATTTTTTATTCTATCTATCCCTTGAATGACATGTCACCATACGTGCGTATGTACTACTTATCGTCTCCACGACATGGTGTTATTGTTATTCAATAAATTATTAAATGGATGGGTATAATAATGATGTGGAATTCATGGAAATAATAAATATAACATGATAATGATTATGTATATATGATACACCATAAAATAATATATGATTTTAATTTAATTACAATGCTACTTTCACTCTCGTGTAAGTACGGACTACCGTCTCCACGAACGTGATGAGATTCATTACCCATCGTATTCATTCAAGACCAATTCTCATTTTATTATTAAAAGTAATATTTAAGGAATTGATATCATTCTGGATATTAATATGGTACAACCTATCCATAACAAACATGACTTACATAACAAAGTATATAAATGAAAACGAATCAGTTAACACCTGAAATGACGATAATACTAAAATATTATTAACAAAACCATATTAAAAGATCATATATGATATCATATTTATGTATATGATTTTTGTATAATTTAATAAAAAAGTTTTAACTATTATAAATGAGGTTACCCTACCCTCGACCTAGGAAAATTACATGGTAAGGGTTTATTTCACAATCTCTACATTATCCGAGGTTGTTTATTTGTAATTATGTACTGGGACACCTTTATCATCCACATACATGTTTCATAAAAATGTACTTGAAAACAATTTTACTATTTAATATACAATGGGGTAAAGTCAATTATACCCTTGTTAGACATTTTATAAAATTGTTTGAAAGTAATAATTTAGCCGTTTTCCAAACAAGGTCATTTTTAACCTTTTTGACAGAATTAAGGTACGAATGTCTTTGTAAAACTTATATGGCGGGTGCGGCTATTTTCTGCCGTTATAAAATCGTCAAAGCTCCCTATACAATCTTATATGAATATTTTCAATGTAAATGTTTTCTTTTATAATTATTGGACTTTTAAATGTATTAAAAAAAGTGATATTTCTCTCAAATAGTTTTGATTTCATCTATGCCAACATCCTTTGATGGATTTTAAGCTTATTTGAAGTTGGTTGATTATGATACAAAAAATCCATGTTATATTGAAGGTTTTTTTATATGTTTTTCTATGGATGTGTTATTTTTATACTATTCATGGTTTATGGAGAAATCATCCACATTTTGTAGGCTAGTTTTAATATGAATGTTTATGTTATGTCTAAAACTATTCATATGAGGAATGAATTGTACATCATAAGTGATAAGTGGAGCACACTATAGCTCTTCGATGCATTAGTAGGTCTCATGAAAAAAACTAATGTCTTGGTAGAAGGCCTTGAAAAAATCTTGTTTGTAGTCTTGGAACAAAGCCTTTATTATGTGGTTATGATAGTCAAGAATTATGCATTCCATCATTAGGAAAGTGATAATTGATATTACATGTGATTATTCAACTATTATAATATCCATGTGAATATATAAATGGAATTGTTTCATTGTATTTCTGCCATATTTTGCTAAATTTCAATTTTAAAAGGCATTAGTTTTAGTTATACATTGCCATAAATGATTATGTTTTTTTATGAAATTTTCCCCTATATTGTTATCCTTACTGGGAATCTGAGCTCACCCCTTTCTATGTTTTATTTTTCCTAGGATGTGAGGAAGTATTTCATGACTAACTTTTAGGGTTACTATAATGGGATATGAGTGTGGAGACAGGATTTTGTTGTAGTTTTCACTTTATGATTTAATGTAAAAATTATCAATGAATCTTGTGATTCCAAGGCTACTAAACTAATCGTCCTTTCAAGACTTTATCTCTTGTGATCATGCCAATGTCATGTAAAAATGCACTACTCTGGGTAAGTGGGGTCAAGGCGTTACAATGAACACTTCAAGCCTTATTTTAGAACTCTATGTCTTCTGAATTTTCCTAATTAATATTCATTTGGATAGGTTGTTGAACATTCAATTTAACAGGATACAATTTTCACCCTTTGTTTGGTATTTTCAATTCAATCCTATATATGTATAAAAATATTTCACCTTTCGTAATCATCATCATGGATAATCTATCAAAATCCATTTTAATAAAATCCATGACCACATTGTTCTCATTTATATAGTGGTAATTTACTTAGGGGTCATAATAAATAATTTTCAATAACCATATTATTTGTAACATATTGAACTCCTTATATGTAAATATCATATTCAATCTTTTTTAGTTGTATATATATCATAATTTTATACAAAATGATAATTCCTCTATATTTTTAATTCATAAAATAGCATAGATAAATCCAAATAACAAAGTGGGATATGTTTCTTATGAATCATCAATAGACATGAGTAATAATGCATAAATATGAAATTATGCATAATAACTCATCAATACCATCTTATATGCATCACTACATAGTACAAACACTTCTCTACTAAATGGTAATGCAAGAATAGGTGCAATGACCAATCTTATCTTCAGTTCCATGAAATTTTCTTCACATTAATGTATCCAAAGGAATGAGCATCCCCTCATTGTTTACAATGTTAGAGGATACAATAGTCTTGAGAAAATATCCATAAACCATCAATATTATTTATCTAAACCTATAAAACTATCGATCTTATTCACCACGTTTTTTCTTTCACAACATTTAATATTCTTTATCATTGATAGATCTATAGATAAACCCTCTATTAAAGAATATATGACATAAAAATTAAACCAATTTTTAGCTAAAATTCAAAATATATATGTTTTTAAATAGATTATCCTTTATTAGGGTCGTTAGTATAATTCACATGTGGTCATCATGATATTCCATTCTATTTGAATAGATAAAAATACCATCTATAAACTCTACAAAAAACTAATCAATATAATTTCTAATGATTCTATTCCTTAAGTCCACAGTGATATTAGGGCATTATTAAGACCAAATGGCACCACTATATTTTCATAGTTTCTATTCCTTGAACAGAATGTTCTTTGGGGGAAAATCCTTCTGATTGACCATAAAGTGATGATTTCAAAAATGATGGTCTATCATTGAATATATTTATGTAAAACTAGTTGATCAAGCCAATAATCAATATAGATAAGAGGATATATGTTCTAAAAATGATATTTTCCATCTCCCATTAATAAAAAAATATTCGAATTTATCCATATATATTCTTTTAAAAAAATATAGAGGTGTAACCAAAAGTTAAACACTTGTCTAAATGTATCCCTTTTCATTGTATTATTCTTGTTTATTCTTCAATTTTTTCAACTCAATAGGGTTTATTTTATAGAATGTACATAAAATTATTATGGATCAAAGTATCAGTTCTTTGAAGAACTCAACATAATGTTTTAGCGGACTTCTAAGGGAACTCTTCTAGAATGTCATAAATAAATACCCACACAATAGGAATATCAGTTATGTAATTTTTATACCCAACCATTCGAGATGAATAACCATTCATAATGGGAATTAACACTTATATAATGGATATGATCTCCAAAAAAATATCACACATATATCCACCTTGATAGATGATCATAGGTTGGCTTGGAATGTCAAATTTAACATCCCTTCCATGACAATTGATGTGGGATTTACGTAAATAAAGGAAATCCATTCCAATGATCACATCAAATTCATGTATAAAAAGATGGAGAATATTAGTATAAAAAATAATCCTTCTAAATTCTAATAGAGACATATCATAGACTTGATATGTGTTCATCATAAAATTAGGGTTTTAAATTTCAATAATACTTCTAATTGATTGGGTGGAATCATGATTCCATTAAAAATATTTTTTTATATGAAAGATTCATTACATCCCCAGTGGAATGTGACATTAATAATTAATGATTAGATGGTAAGTGTACATTTTTCCTTGTTTTTATCACACCTCTCATTATAAATAGTGATAAAATGATATTTATACATTTACATCGATCTAAGAGGCTACTATAATTGTTCATCATCATTAACCCAAATATTTTCTAATATTTTAGTATAATTCCTTAATTTATTACATTTTAAATAGTTGAATCTGGTTGGTGTATATTATAGTGATTTATTTTAATTCATATAGTTTTCAAATATCTTCCCATTACCTCAAAATTTATCTAATCATTGAATTTCCCTTCCAAAATCATTACATTAAGCATCCACTTAGAAACATTTAATCCATGGTACTTCCAACATTTGTAGAATAAATAAAATATGTTATTCTTCCCTCTATGGTCCCTAGATTTTATTTTTAATTACGATTTTAACCACTAATAAAAAATATGAGATTTATAGGAAACTCCAACCTCTATTAGCACTATTAAATCACAACGACCAATAAATTCCTAGCTACTAATGAATATTTTGTATAACAACAATTAGAGACTTAGTTTCATGCCACTAAAGAATCCACCAACCTTACCTTCAAGTTGGATGATAATTTCCAAAGAGTACCACATATGTATTGTAAAATTGTCCTCAAAGATTACAACAAATTCATTATCCCTTTTCTTTATCTTAAGTAACTCCACCTCTATCTTTGTTCGAAGGATACTAGGAAATTACATATTGAAAAATAATTTCTTGAAATTGTCGAAATTGATGGAATCAATTTCACCATTTTTCTTTGTATTCTTGTAATGATTCCACCAATGATCAGCTTCACATTCGATATAGTATATTTCTAAAATGACTATTTCTTATTCAAAAATGGCCGAATTAAAAATATGTTTTTAGTGGTGTTAATTATTTTTTTACAAAGTAGTAGATAAAATGCCCCACTAAAATATGGTATATATTACCATAGTATTGTTCCATCCATTGATTTTTTATAAATCTAGAATGATTCATATTTTAATTAATATTTATGTAATAGGATTGATATTTTACGTTCCATATCACATAATATTTGATGCACAAAAATAAAATTAATGCATTATCTATCGCACTTAGCATTAACATTTTATTTTCATGATCATACCTGTAACTAAAACAAGAAAACATTGTTCATGAAAAAATAATCAGGATGGGGAACAACATAATCATAAAAATAACAAATATGATATGTATATTATGACACCATATTTAATTCATCACAACATAGGTTTATCGTAGGTCATTAAAACTCATCATATATTTAAATCTATCAATTTGGATTGTAATGAATGTTATTTCATAGAGAGTATCCCCTAGATGTGTCAAACATGGTCTGAATAATGGAACATTTTTTCACCATATGATGATCTATTCTAGATCATTTTTCCCATTTTTGAAAATTTACTTCCATATACAACTATTCAAGCACCATATCCCCTACTAGTATCCATACATGGATGTAATTTCTAATATACCACATTTTATAAACGTTAAATAAATCCAAATAGGTTTTTATGTAATTTTACTTACCCTCAGACATATTTATAGACATTTCCATAGAGATATCAATATGATTTTCTCATCCTACATTAAAATAGTTATCTAATTATATCCTCTAAAACCATGTCTAGTGACTCAGGCATATCTTACATAGATATTAAATATTTTTTGGTAAATATTAATCACATTAAAAAATCATATATCTGAGTATAATAATAATTTATTATCCTTTAAAACATGTAATCACAAATAAATTTCTATAAATTAAATACATCATCACCCATTGGGAGATTCATAACAAGAACACCTCATATAAATATCATACATAATACATTTTTTCGTAAAGAGGGGAATGGAATCATCAAAGGTAGTGAGATTAGATTCTTAGTAAGTGTAAGAAAGGGATATAAACAAGTTAAACATAAACATAAAGATATGAGAACTTGAGAATAATATTTGGAAACCATACCTTCTATATTAAGGATCATAATATAGATTCAGGGAATAAATATTATGTGTTCAAACTTCATGAGTTATATTTGATTAAATGATCAAGATCCATAAGTCTATAACATTGGCATAATATATATTTTTTATAAACTTATGCAGAGAAAACCATATGACAAGGCTACCCACTAAGACATTCAGACCATGATAGGTTTTGGATAGCAACCTATGTACCTGCTTCATGATTTGGATGACCTCATATTTTCTATATTTCTGGCATGAGATAACCTCCAATGTAACCTTTTAGCAAATATGACATTAAAAATAACATGATTAATAGGAGGTAGATGTAGACACCACCCATCCCATAATATAAATAATAAATATGTGTACCATGAGATCTCAAATAATTCATCACATCATAACTCATGAAATGAAATTTTTTTCAAAAAAACATTCATCATATTATAACCTATTGAAATTTACACATTTCATAATCATTTTATCATTAAATTATACCATAAAACATTGAAAAGAACTGTGTTTCAATATAACTCCATCAAATTATAACAAGTTGATGGGAAATTGTTCTCATTAAGATTAGGTCATATTAAAAATAAACCTTTTATAATGTGAATAAAATTGGAATCCTTTGATTATATTCCCAAAAAGTCATAAAAACATCAAAAGATTTCATCTTATATGGAAAGTGATTTTGAATGAATATTTAAAACATTTAATGAGGTTGATTTCCAATCTATGCTGAAAAAATGTTTCTGAATGATAAAACATTTTGAAAAACCATTTCATTTTGAATAACCTTGAAAACATATAACGGAAAATTTAATGTTGTGTTTGGTCATGATGATATAATATATCATTCATATTGTACATGTCAAAATACTGATTCCTTTAACATTTTTAGTAAATGAAAAATGGGAATTGTTTGGAATGTGACAAAAATATTCATATAAAAAGAAAATTTAAATATAAGAAAGAGGAAAATATTCCATTTAAAAATCATATAATAATGTAAACTATTTGGAAAATATTTTTAGAAAACATGGTTTTGGAAAAACTAGATTCTAATATAATATAAAAATAAATAAATGTTTTATTCAAAACATATTCTTAATTATTTTATGTACCAATCTATGTAAACTGGTATTATTAAATGAAAATATAATTAAAAACTATAGTATAATATATTATTTAGATTCATGAGGGACAAATCATAATATTTTATCATTAAAAGCAATAATCATAAACAATTCTGAAATATGGTGAGATTTTAACATACATCCCTTACCACATTGGTATGTACAAATCATATTCCCCATAAAAGAATAAAATATAATGAAAAATAAATTATAATAAGGGGAAAATCTGGATATTACATTTTTATGTGGATTTACTGGTACCCATGATAAGAATATAGGTTCATGACATAACCCATGTCTCAAAGAATGAAAATTGAATCAAAATTCTTCTATCTTATGTCTTGAATTCTATTGCACATGTTCAAACATCAAGTGTAACAAATATAATTTTATTATAAATATATTATAGAATAATATATATATATATATATCATAAAATATATTATTTCATCAGGATATAAATTTAATATATAAATTTTGTGTTTAATTATTCATTGTACACTATAAAACACATAGATAGAAAATGAAATACATCATTCATAGTGTTTGTAGGATGTACATATGCATGATAACATACTCTATTCTATCAAAACATTGATAGAAAGAACAGAAAATAATATATTATCATTAAAATATAATTTTATTTTCATATATATCATATATTCAATAAAAAAATCTTTATTACATTCTATGTTAAGTGTGAATGAATTACATCATCTCACGAGGCCGTAGTTTTCGATACACATGATTGTCATTATCATATACCCAAAAATAGAAATCTTGAAGTTATGTATGATAAAATAATTAAATAAGCATAATAATATCATAAATATCATATTTAATCTCTATAACACTATTTTTCCCATAGTGAGATGTGTTAATTAAAAAACTAATGACAATAGTTCGTGAGGTAGTAGTAAGCCATGGATACAAAATATAATTTTCTAGCCCCTTTTATGAATGTCGACATGGTACTGTGTCATACCATTAATATTAAAAAATTAATTATATTTAATATGATATTTTTATTATATCATCAAGTTATAATAACAATTTAATGATGTGGAGGATGTAATAATATAATATTGAGCGTTGATGAATGTTATGTCAACTTTGTGTTTTCATATTATGATTACACCACAATCATTACATTCATCTATTTTTATTTTAGAAGGATTTTAATATTATAGAAGGGAATTTGTGAAGATATTTTTTTATTTAATGTCCAAAAAAAATATTTACTATTTGAAGGGGTGAGGATAAGGGGTGTCATTTTATAAGTGAGGTGAGTGGAATAATTGTAATTTATTAAATGAATGATTTCCTCCAAAGTTGTCTTCTTGTAAAAAGGCACAAATAGTAGTCCATTATCACCCCAGAAAGGGATAACGTCTAAACATATCCATAATATAGGTTTTAGAAATTTTTTTGGTAATTTTAAACCATTACCATTTTAAATTATACATTGGTGAACTCATTTTTACCTTAAGCATCGTAATAATTTTTAATATTTTTACTATTAATTTTGATATAAAAATAAGTTCCCCTTACGAGATAATAGGTATATTTTTTACTAATATTAAATCTATTTTTATAACATTCTCTCATGTAATCAGTTATTTTTAATTTTTAATTAATTCCACAGACGCAATGAGAAAGCTAATTATTAATGAAAAAATGTGAAAAAATTTAAAAAATAATTATATAACAATTCAATATGATATTTATTAAAATAATATAATTATATTATAGAATATATAATTTTAATTATTTTAATTTGAAACCAATTTAAAAGATAATTTATATTTATAAATAATTTAAAAAAATATAGAGTTTCCAATTAAAATACAGTAATTTTGACTATTCATCAAAAAAATGAAAATTTTCATTGAAAATCCAGAAACATTACCCTAAAGAAATTTTGAAATGTTGATTTCAAAAATTATTTTTTTATAAATCTTATTTTCTATAAGTGTGAAATATTCATCTTATGACTGTTTAAAAAAAATAAAAAAATGTTTCTATTTCAGAAAAATTTATTTTCAAATCATATAAAGGATTTTAATTTTTATTTATTTACAATCAATATATTTTCATTATATAAATAAATGTAATTATTATTTAAAAAGTATTTATTAAAATTCTTATCATAATATTTAATGAATTCTTTATATTTTTTCATTTAACTGATCTTATTAAGAATAAAACATTGTTTTATTAAACTCGGTGTCTGTTGTAACACAAACTAACCCAATATTGAATGTAGTTGAAGATTCATATTTTATTTCATGAAACATAATATATAGAATTCTGATAATTTGTTAAATAATAATAATAATACATTAAAACATATTTTTTACACTAAGAAACAAAACTGGTTTTCGGAGTAGGCGAATTTTTTCAAAAAAAAACATTCATTAACCCCTTTGAAAAAGATAATACAACCACCTATGAAACATCCCAGGTAAATAAAGAAAATTAAATTTTCATATTTACTAATATTTTTGAACTAAATATTAATTTTCATTTAAATAGTATTCTATGTTCGATGGCGTACCCAACACACAAAAATAGGTTTTTTCCGAAATCTCATTTTGTACACAATGTTGAGTCATACTGAAAAAAATCTAATAGTATAATGTTATTTTAAATGGAAGTTAACAAATAGTCATTTTATTGGATGGAATTAACATTAGAAAGTACAATATGATTATATATGTCTGTTAAATATTTTTACTTTTTCGAATAAAAGGTAAGGGTATAAAATATGAATGAATCCAATTTTAAGCATAAATACCCTAATATTCTTTAAAAGGTCGATTTACTACCTTTTTATGGAAACCATTTTTAAATGTAGTAATGTCAATTTTATATTTTATATGTCACAGAATAAAACTCCTTTTTATAATGGAGATATCAAAATTTAATTTGGATGAAATTTTGGTATTTTTATGATAATGTTTATTTTTTAATGAGTAGTGAAAATACCGAATTTTATTTCAAAACTGCCTTTTTAATATAATTAGTTTATATTGTTTAATGGTTATTTTTATTTATTTTATAGATTAATTTTATTATAATTTTATCATTTAATCCTATTTTGGGCATTGGTAGTAGTTTCACGTAGAATTTGAACATAAACAAGTGTCAATCTATTGACAATTATTATTTCTGAAAAACAAGTTTTTTATTTTGACAACACGAATTAATTTTAAATTAATTTCTGTAAAATATGTGTTTTGAATTTCAAGAAATTTATTCTATATGTGGAATCAGAAGTTTTGAAGAGTGTAAATAGTTTACGTTTATTTTTAGACAATATTAAGAGTTACATGAGTAAATGTTTTATTTACCATGGTTAGAGGGTTATTCTGGTAATAAGGATAAAAAATAATATTATAATAATGTTAAATTACCCTAAAATGTGTCCAAATATTATTTTACATTATATTTCAGACCATGGTCATCCTTTGGTTGATTTTTTAGCCCCATGGATCCACATTTTAGTGAAAATGAAACTTTATAAAAATTAATTTAATGTTAAGGAAAATATAACTTAATCATATATTTCTTAATAAAAATTTATAATAGGTTATGTAAGTGTTATATTCTATTATAAATATTCCTTACAAATATAAAAAGATTTTTTAAATACTTCTATTTTATTTAATATTTTAATACATAATATAAATGAATTTATTTATGGAACAATTATGATGTAATGATTACCCCATTAAGGACTGTTTTAAATAAATGAGATAATAAATATAAAAATAAATTTATTTTGGAACTTTGTATGCCATAAAATAATTTTAGAGAAGATTATTACTTGTTATATATGAATTAAAGAATTTTTTTTCAATGAATCACGTTGGTTTGGATTTTTTTTAAAATCCATCATATAAATAGATTTAAAGTTGAGATGAAAGTGTTTTAAATGAATCTATATTTTATTAAATAATAAAATAGTCCTAAAAATATAATATTTGGAAAAATGAAATATATGATGTTAAAAATTTCATTAAGGATCCATTTTTGGTCAATTATTATTTTATTTTAACTATATTAACCATATAGTATGAATATACAAGAAGTCATGGTAAAAGATAAATTAATTAACCAAGGGTTAATGATACATGATAAGGTTAAAAATGAAACCAAAACCTATGTAAAACCTATTATATTAAATTATTTCTATCAACAAGCACCTTATTTTTAAATTTAATTATTTAGAGTCCTTTTAAAATTGAAATTCAGTTTTTAAATATTTAATATTTTAAAACATTCCAAAAGATCCCTCCTCCCCCTTAAAAAAAGTCATCATATCTAACCCTTACTCGTACCTCTCAATCCACCTCTGATCATTAAAAATCTTCCAAATTAAGATCCCAGCATCCATATATTTTACATATAATCCTTAAATGAGGTATATTAACTTTCAAGAATTCTTTTTGGTTCAAACCAAAGGGAGTTACCCAATTAAAAGGTAACACCTTCTCTCGTGTTCTTTTTTTATTTTCTGTCTATAACGTCCTAAAATATATTTATTCCATTATTTCATAACAAAACCAGTATAATAAATATACTTGGATGTTTTTATGTGAGGTATTATAACAACAATTTTACATACATCCATCTATGGATACGAACATTCTGTTTTTGAGGATGACGAACTACTACCTTGTGAAACGATGATTGTTCAATTAACTCTTAACGCCTCTTATGGTGGCTATTAAAATGAAAATGTATTTATATTTGACATATATTATATTTTTAAATTCTTTACTCTTCTTTATTTTCCATTTATAACAAATTTATATGGTTTCCATATTAGGTAAACACAATAATTTCATTTGAGGAAGTGCGGAGTACCACCCCCTCAAAGTGATATGACTCGTTCGTGAAATACATGGAACATATAAATGATGGAGTTACTTAAAATATATATGATATTATACTATAATTATAATATAACTATTTAAAATTATGTTTTCATTCCATTAAATAATAAATAGAAATGAAAGTATCATTCATGCGTACGTACAGATTACCTTCTCCATTAACGGTGCATTTCTTTTCTTATCTCCAAATGTTATGTACTATTCTAAATATATATATATACTGGATAAATATGATATATATGATAACTAAATAATGAATATAATTATGTAGATAATGTACTTTTGACTACATGGATGACTTGTAAATATAAGACGTTCAATTTTTACTCAAGTAAAAAATATCGACAAAATGACCGTTATTAACGTAAATGATTATGTAATGCTAATAACATGGAAATAAGTAATATAAATATAATAATAAACATTAAAAATATTATTAAGTAAGTAAAAATTATCTTTATTTTATTGTTCAAGGGATTAAAGAAAAATGTGTCAAGTCGGACACAAGGTTAGGGGACTTCTTAACCCATTTTACATTTTATTGGTTAATATTTTACTACTTGAATAAGTCGTTATATAACTATGTGGTAAATGAACATTGATATACATTATCATATTTATTATTTTTTTATTTTTATTTATAGTGAATACCAATAATCCGTCTATTTTATTTACAAAATGATCATTGTAAGGGACTTCGACTCAATCCCCTTTCATTCAGGCATATGTTTATTTATAAATGACATTATTTTATATGATTTATAAACCCCTTTGACTTTTTATTTTATTGAAAAGAAATAATTTATCTACGAAGAGTATTAATAAATGAAAAAATATTAATTTTTTATTCTAATGTATGTGGTAACAATGACCTTTCCGTCGTAGTGATCATTATTTGATATTTTTCATCCTCTATAAGTAAAAGTTTTTTTAAAAGGAAAATAAATACCATATACGCTTTTCATGTATTTTGGTATCTAATATGATTTTGAGAAAGGATTTGTTATGTTAATATATTGAAATGTTATATTTTGATTGCATTATGGAAATTTTATCTTTATTTAATGTTTGTTCATATGTTATGATTATTTTTAGTTCTTGGGAATTATTTATAAATATGGGGTGTTCTGTGATACACCTTTGGCGGGTGAGAACGAGATAACTCTCTAATGCATTGATAATGTGAAGGAGGTAAATTTTGGTGTTTCTCATAAGGGATTTAGGTAATATACTGTGATGGGTATTCCAAATGTAACTCAATTGCTAGTTGTTAAAGCTACAATGTAATTTTGTTATGGATTCCACAAGTTACCTTTATGATTTTTGAGTTCAATGTTTTATTCATAAAACTTATGATTTTGTGTGGTATGTTAAATATTGAAAAGTATGATTTCATTGATTTTAATAAATTGATGGACTAATGTTTTCATTCCTTATTTTATAATCCTTAGTAGGCTTTTTATGCTCATCAAATATTTCCGAAATTTTTTTCACTGGGTATAAGGAATTGTAAGATAAAAGAATAATTAAAGAAGATTTATATCAAGAAAATAACACTAATTTTATTTATTTTGTTTTATTATTGAGAAATATATTTGTATAGTGTACATGTTCCTACTTTTAAATTTTTGAAATTTAATGTTATAGTTAAGGATAATTCTTTAAAACTCTAAATATTAAAAGATCCTCAATGTAAATTATTACCATAATTCAAGATTATGTAACGTTTATGGATGGAGCCTTATAACCTATAACTTTACTCCTTGGTGAACAAACCCAATCATATAGTGATAAATCCTAAAATTGAGGGATATCTAGGATCTTGTACCCACCAGAGTGTCCCTATACAAGGCTTCACCCACCTGGTGATACCGTTAGTACATGACTTCTGATCCTACAACAAAACATGTCAATATATCCCAACTATTTCTACCCTTTATCATGGTATGTAACACCCTCACTATGTTAATACCACCATTCTAGATCTTCTATTTTACACTCTATAAACTTCCATGGCCCCTACCATCATTGTAGTATAACATGATACCTTGATAGAGGCACATGGGATCGTCCTCTCCATAAATAGATCAGGATCCTAGCCACCTAGAAATCACATTTGGTTGATTATTCTATGAACTAGTAGTACTGTAAACCTTCATTTTGGTTGTAACCCATATCAATATTCTTACCATGGAGGTCATCTCTATGATATTATCCACTATAGAGGTCCTCCCCCTTATTTCACCTACTTACAAAGAGGTCCTCGTGTTTAACTAGACCAACACCCTAAAGGTCCTCTACAAGTTTTTAGGGTGACCAATGCTCTAAGAGTCCCTCTCAATAAATAAAAAACAATTATATTAAAATTATCCTAATGAATATTAAATGAACAAGATTTTATAATATCCACATAGTCATTAGAGATGAAGCAATGGGAACCAATCCGAGAAATCTCGTGGTCATCCAAAATCAGATCATTCTGATGATTTAGAAAATTTTTTATCACCTCCTTCACTATAGATGGGGGAAGACACCCTTTTTTAAGGATAACCATCAATAAGGAAACATTAAACAATTTCCCAAATCCCCTCTATAAATAACTATATTTTTAGGAAATTTTGTATTCCTTAATAGGACTATCTATGGAGGAATAACATTCACAATAATTATCCCTTGTTGTAAACATCATGATTCATCCAAGTACTCTAAAATGACAAGAAACATATTTTCAAGATATAGGCATGAAATTATCATTATAAATTGTTGTTTTATGGGAATCTATAATAATTTTTAACATTTATGAGTGTTTAATAACCAAAATAGGACATCTTTTCTCTTCTTTTCCTTGTTTAACTACACTCCCCAAAGGGATCTGAATCATAGTAAGCCTACAATAATCCCCTCGATAACATCAAATTATATTTATTATATGGAGATAGTTTACTCTTTGATTATATTGAAGAGAGTTATGATGATATGTGTGATAACCAACCCATTAACTATCATTTGGCCATGTTCTAGTTTCAAGAGAAACCATGCTTCTCGATCATATAGTTTCATTTTGAATGAAACACATTGCATCAATCGAAAAATATTTGAGTTATATTAAATAACCTATAGGTTTATTGGATAACCATACTATAAATATCTAGTAACCTTGAGGACTATGATGAGTATTTTTTAAAGGTGGACATCACCACTCTTCCACTGGAACAACATCCCAACTCTGATAAACACTACAAAATCATCCAGCAAGTGTGTATTGAAAATCATGTAGTTCTACACTAGATATTTGAGGATAAATATGTAGAGTCCCGGTTTTTTCCCTGCAACACATAGGAATATTTCTACATATATTTCCAAATCTATGATCTAAGACGGTGTGCGATTCCAGGGCCCGGTTTTCCCGGAATACATATTATTAAAATATTATGTTTATTTTATTCTATTCTATTCACATTTCGGGGTTGTGTTTTCTCATAAACGGTAGCTCAGATCAGAAATCTGAGGGCACCGTTGCATCTGAAGCATGTAGTTTACCCTAAGAGGGGTGTAAACGATGTGGGCGCGGGACTACTGTGAGAGATGTAACCCATGGGCCAATTTTTCATATTGAAATAATGACTTACTGATTTTTATCACAGGCGTCCTTCGAATAACATTCTAAAGAAGTCTCGGAAAGTAAATTTGAGACTACTGTTGAGTTTGAAATGGGGTGTTTTTCCATGTCGTAATACAAAATAAGCGGGCACGGAGGTTTTTGAATCTATGACCATGGGTGACATTTCCGCAAGTTTTAATAAATTCACTTGAGATAAGGGGAGAACACATTCTTCTTCTTCTCTCTCCCACACACACACACACTCTCTCTCCCTCTCCCCCCCCCCCTCTCTCTTGTGTTGTGGCATTGTTTTCCATTCATCATCTAATCAAGGAGTGACCACCACAAGACACTTAGCGGATCGAAGAAGATGCATCGTGGATGTGCCACCAACGACGCATGACCGAATCGAGGTAGGATTTCTGATTAATTTTCATACCTTCTTCAATTTATTGAGGTTTTTCGAATTTCAACATTTAAAATTCTATAATTTTAGACATGGGGGATATCCGAACAAACACGACCAACGCCCGAGCCCCGTTTTTAATTCTCGTTCATAGGCGTTCTTCTTCCCAATTTTTTGATGTAAAAAAACCATGACAGATCAACGTGTGAGGGGAGGTGCTATGTATATCCAGCCTCGAGGATTCTGAAACAGGCATCAGATAATTTTTCCGACCACCGGAGTGGTCGGGGGGACCAGCGGAAGGTCCTTCTTCAGCAAGGGGTAATGGCCAGAGGGTGAGCAGGAGGCGCGGCGGAGCGTGGAGGGTAGTAGGCTGAGGAGGATCTCAAAGGGCCGATGTATGGTGTGATTGGATCATTAGTGTCAGGCAATGATGATCTGGAGGAGGTCAGAGTAGCAGCGTCATGCTAGGATGAGTTGGAGGAGCCACAATATGGGTGGCAGGTGTCGGGTGGTTCGATCGGTCGACGGAGCGGTGAACCTAGGAGGTCGCGGAAAGGGTGGCATGCCATGGTGGTGCACCTGGAAATGGAGCGGGGAGGAGGCGGATGGGGCTTGGGAGGCCTATCATGATTGGTAGGGGGAACCCTAGGCGCTGACCTCAGGTGTGTGGAGGAGACATAGACCCACCGAATGTGGGTCCGGCTAGGTGATATTGAGAAGACCGGCCAACTGATTGTTCATATTCGAAGAATGGGACCCAAGGCATGTCCGGTGTTGCAAGGGTGGGTTGTGGCCAGCGGGATGTGGCGAGTCAGGATGGACTTGGGGCTGGTCCGCGGGCTGGTGGTCTGGACTAGCCAAATTTTGGGATCCCATTGTTCATGGGGGTCTATCTCCTAAACGGTGCGTCTATTTGACGTACCGTCAGTGGCTGCGGGTTCGTGTTAGTGAGGTGAACCTTTTTTAATAGGGCTTCGTGGTTTTTTAGTTCTACTCCCGAGGGTGTGTGTCTTGAAACACTTTAATAATATTAAATTGTTATTAATGTTACGAAGAAAGTAATTCACGAGCTGCATTTCCATTTCACGTGCCTTCAGAGGCGTTGTGGCCCTAGAGTTGAGACGATTATTTCAATATTGGTTTGGAACCCTCACGGTTAGGTTTTTTTGCTCAGTGGTACAAAACAATTAATGTGAATAAATATGTAATTAATTAAATAATTAATTAATCTTGCGTTGGACCTAACTCTTGTTTGAAATTTCTGATTAACACGCCGTCAGGGGCATCAAGACCCTAGTCCTTGTGCAGACTTTTTGAGATGCTTTCTGAAGCGTTCGTCTTAGAGACAAGGTGTAGGACCCATTGGCCCGGGTTCACACATTTTACTATGAAATTCCAGATTTCACCAGACATCTGTTTAGGGTGTTTGAGTACTCATTTCTGAGTGTCCTTCCAAGGGGATTGTGATGGTGCAATCCGCCTGACCAAATTCAGGGTCGAGGCATGGGACCCACGACGCAGCTTTCAGAGATTGGATACATTTTTACCACTTCTAATTCATATGTATGTTTTAGGAAAACAAATAGCTTATGTCTGATGGTTATTTGCAACGAAAACAATGGTAAGGTCTGTGATATGTGTTTCTGGATTGAGGTGTGGGCCCAAGAGGGCCCTGTTTGCATATAACGCAGGGAGTTGCAGATTCTATATCTGGAGTCCATTTTAGGCATCGTCAATGTATTTGTTACCCTGGAATTGAGGCAATGTTGACAAGGGTGGTTTTAGGTGTTGAATCCAGAGATGAGTCATGGGCCCCACAGGCCGCCTTTTAAGCTGTGTGCTGCGTACTGTGACTTTTTCATCAGTGGTCTGTTTGGGGCATATGAATAGTCGATTCGGCATGTTTTTTCGAGATCATCATGATGGTGTAGGTCTCCTGACCTTTTTCGGGACCAAGGTCCCCCCCCCCCCGAGACGTCGTATGGGCATAAAGTGTTGTTGAATAACTTTTCCATCGGGAGCCTGCTTCCAATGAGTAAATAGTCTATCTCGCATGTTTTTCCACGAGGATTGCAATGGTGTTATCTGTTTGGGCATGCAGAGAATATTTCGAGATCGCAACATATGTGGAAACATGAATGGGATTTTTTCAGATGTTCCTTTTATGCACTCTGAAACTATGCACGGTAGTGATGTTAGTAACACCTATTGATGGAACGGGTAGTGCAGTGATATTAGAGAAGTTCTAGGTTTACCATCTTGAGAGGCTTTGTAGTGGGTTAGTTGTTGACCTTATGGTTTACCCTTCAGCAAGGTTGTTTTGTGGGTTACCCGTTGACCTCATAGGGTTCACCCTCCAGTGAGGCTGGGCAGTGGGTTACCCTTTCGCCTTAGGGTTTACCCTCTAGTAGGGCTGGGCTATGGGTTACCAATAAACCATAGATTTTACCCTCTAGTAGGGCTGTGCAGTGGCTAACCTAATTACCTCTTGGGATTTTCCCTCCAGAAGGGCTGGGCAGTGAGTTACCCATTTACCACTTGGGGAATACCCTCCCGCAGGGCTGGTCTATGGGTTACCCATCAACCTTTTAGGGTTTACCCTCAAGTGGGGCTGGGTAGTGGGTTACCCATAAACCCTAGTGTTTACCCTCCAGCAGAACTGGGCAGTGGGTTACCCGATGACTTTATTCAGACTCAACACTTTTAATTAGGCTAGTCAGTGACTTTTCTCCATGGTTACCCGAGAGGGACCCTTGGTTGTACGGTTCTGTGATGAGACAGCTTTGTCGTATGAGACTGTTGGGCGTCAGTGATGAATATCCTTTAAACTGCTTGCAACTTTTCATCGGCTGATTTTGGATATAGAAATCCCTTCAAACAATCATTCGGTTTTCTTATTGCGAATTTATATACACCAAAATTTTGTACCCACTCCTTGGGTTCATTTACTCTCCATCTTGGAGGGAGAAGATTCACGAGGCAGGCCTTGTGATTTCTGTGTCTAGCTCCTCTTGGTTTAATGAGCCTGCTTCCTTTCTCTTGTCGGGTTGAGCTGTACTCACTCTTTTTTACCCTTAAAATATTCTTGTTCTATATACTACTCTCCATTTTAGTATCTAATTTGTTTCTCCCTTGATATTTTGGGGTCATCCTACTGAGTATCTTTAAACTCGCCACTTCTTAGGCTTTACTCGCACTTGGTTTGCCCTTGTAGAGGACGGACAGGTCGATCGAGACTACGGAGGAGCGTAGAGGACATATGAGATTTGGCTACCTTTAGTGGTCGTAGGAGGATATCTGTCTGTGTGACTCACTAGCTGTTTACATTCATTAACATGTTGCTGGGTTGTGGCACCTTTCTAGTTGGGCATATATTTTTCCCATTTATTGTTCAGTTTACTTGTCTGTACCTTTCAGCACTATACTTGTTCTATTTAGAAGTTGATTCATGAAAATGGATGGGTTATAGTTTTCTGTACTTTGGTTTTATTTTTTACTCTACACTTCTATATCAAGTGGGCTATGTGTGTGAGTACAATTACTTAGGTGAAGTACAACACAAGATCGTTACAGCTTTGATGCTTGTCTCTAGACCCTGGCCTATGGGGGAGGGCCTGTGGTAGTATCAGCTCGAGATCGATAGGGTCGAGTATTAACAAAGTGGTATCAGAGGGGGTTCACTCTTTGGGGAGTTTTTCAAACATCCCTAAAAAGGTATTGGTTGAGTTTTTGGGCAACAGTGACAACATGTCTCAAGAGTGGCTCTCAGGACAGGGAGTCTAGTGATGGTGCAGCGTTAGATGTATCCATTCACTAGGACCTTGGTAACCGGCTTGATGAATCAGCACACTACAACAGTTGTTGTAGGGAATTTGGTTTGTGCATCGTATAAGATTGAGTCTTTGATTGTCCTTCTCGATTCAACTCTCCAAAGTTATTGATCTTTATATATGCTCATTTGACCACGGTACTCCAATATCTGATTCAGTATGTCTCGATGATGATATACAGTTAGGATGCTATCTCTGGTTCATGATTATGAATCCATGAGAGATGAGCCCGTAGTTCAATATCCATTCTCTGGTTACCCTTTCTCCAGGAGGACAGGTAGTAGCACCTCCACCAGCGGAGTAGCAGATAGTACTAGAAGTGAAGGAAAATGGCGAGTACAGGCTAAGCATGCTACGTGAGTTCTAACATTAGTGACCGCTGAGGTTCTGTAGTGAGCCATACCCTCAGATAGTGAAGGGTTGGCTACAGTATTTGGTTCGCCTCTTTAGGATTTTTTAGACTGTAACATGTTAGATGGGGCCTTTGACAACCAGTCATTTCCACCAAGCAGTTTGGAATTAGTAGAGACAAGGTTACTCAGATGCACAATGAGTCGGAACTCATGTGGGATTACTTCTATCAGGTGTTTTGTGAGGTTTACTACCCCTATTAATTACACATTACTCAATTTCAGGAGATGTTGGGGCTTCAGCGGGGAGTGATGGCAGTGGCTGAGAACATGAATGGGTTCACCGACATTACTTGGTAATCTTTGGACGTGGTCCATGATGGAAACTTATGAGCACAGAAGTTTGAGCGAGGTCTCTGTAGATGATATTCATGCCAGCATAGTGCACCTGTGCATCCACAACCATCTCTGGGTGCTGGGGTAGGAACTGGTGATAGAGAAATTACTGTTGGAAGGACGAAAATTTGCAGGGCCTTGGCGCCGGAGGTCTCCCCTTGATGAGACTTAGGCACATGGTTGGGGACAACATTGAGCAACGAGACAGCCGATGGAGGACTAGTTATATGTTTGTGATGTGCAAGGTAAGGTGGCATGAGAATACTCGACCAATTCTACTAGTTTTTTGAGATAGTTGGTAGATTCACTGCCATGACTAAGGTAGTTTCATGATCAAGAGAACTCCCAAGTGAGGACTGGTTGGTCCCTAGGGAGGTGGTGTTGGAAGAAAATCAATAAGAATTGTGGTTTTCAGATGACATTTCTAGGTCCTTCCACCACCACTAGGAGGCCCATGTTTGGCTCAGTGAGCTGACGGATGGGGCTGCGGGTGGCTGGGTGTTATGGATGTATACAATCCTACAACACATGAGATGATAAGAGGTGCGCTCTATGTCTTTTTATACTTTTCTCAGTGGAACTTGTTAGACACTGCATGAGGTAATATTTTTTTCTAACTCCTTGTTTGAGGGGTTTTAGAAGGTGATGCAGGGAGTTGGTGTAACCATGTGTCGGTGATGTCTGACGTAGCTTTTAATGCATGGGAAAGAGAGTTTCTTCCCCCACCAAGATGTTTTTTTGTGATGTGATCAAAACTATGTGGGACTTTCAGTACCACCCAAAGAATATAGTATTTAGGTGTGGTGGATGAGTCACTTTGATATGTGCATTCATGGCAGGGTTGTGTAGTGGAGTGTAAGAGTAGGTTCTGGTTTTTCTAGTGGGGATTTTTTTCTTGAGCCCTTTTTCTTTTCTTGAGGTGCCACTAGTGGTATTGGCATAGTGCTAGTTTTGGGGATTACTCTCCTTCTAATAGGGGCAAAGTCACGTGGGATATTCCATGTGCTTTTTGTGTCTACCCTCTGGTGGTTGGATGAGTTTGCTCAAGAACCCTGTTCATTGGTACCTTGTGTGCTCAACGTCAATCTGGATACCACTATCATGTACAGGTCATGGTGATGGACACCTTATAATAAAAGCTACCTGTTTCACTATGTGGTTCTGGTAGTGGTAGTGTTTTCCCTAAAAATTTGGAAACACTATCTTCTGGGAGACCACTTTGTGGTTTTCTCAGGCCTCCATTTTCTTAGGTGCGTCCTCACCCAGAGAGTCATGAATCTTAGTCAACGGTGCTCGTTGAAATTTCTACAGGACTATGACTTCGAGGTAGTCTATCTTCTGGGAAAATTGAAGTGGTTTAGCATGTTCTCTTAGTAGAAAGTCCTAGACTCATCAGGTGTACGATGTTTCGTAGTTGATAGCTTCCCTATAGCTGACCTTGGTGGAGCAGGAGGGTAAGGTTTTTTCAGTCAATGGTTTTGACTCATTCACTTTTGAGCATGTCAGAGAGTCTTGGTTGTTATACACCGACTATGAAAACATGTGCGGCCAGATTTCCATGGGTGTTTCAACAGATGGGTATTCTGATGGACGGAATCACAAGACCACGTTCCAGAAACAAATCCTGATTTCGGTCACGACGTGGAAAGTATAGGTTCGGTCGGTGAATTCCCCTTAGTTTTTTGGGCCATTTTGGAATCATGAAAGAGATGGTGAGGTTGCATATCGTCTTTTCCTACAATATTAATAGTAGAAGTGGGTGCATGATGTCTTTCAAGTGTCGCTGATAATGAAGTGAGTGTATGTTACTACGCATGTAGCAGACCTTATGAGTACGACCCATCCCTTGGTTGCATGTTGTGTCAACAAGGTTTTGTGGATGTTTTCAGGGGAGTGGGAGAGCTAGGTGAGAGCCCTATATCCCGATTTTTTTCCATGTTTTGCTTTTCGGGGACAAAAAGCTTGCAAGAGGGAATGATGTAGAGACCCAGTTTTTTCCTTGTAATACTTTGGAATATATCCACATATATTTACAGAGCTAGGAGCTGAGAGGTCATGCTATTCCAGGGCTCAGTGTGCCCGGAATAAATTTTATAAAAATATTAAGTGTTTTTATACTATGAACATGGTGGGGTTGTGTTTTCTCCAAAACAGTATCTCGGATCTAAAATTTGAGAGAACAGTTGCATCTTAAGCATGTCATTTACCCTATTTGAGGTGTAAAAGTTGTGAGTGCAGGCCTGCTGTGAGAGTTGTCACACATGGAAGAAATCATCATTTTGAAATAATGACTTAGAATTTTTATCACTAGCATCCTTTCAAATAAATTTTTAATGATGTCATGGAATGGAAATCTGAGACATCCGTTGAGTTTGAAATGGGATGTTTTTTCTAGGCGTGATATAAAATAAGAGGGCGCGGAGGATTTGGAATCCGTGACCATGAGTAAAATTTCACCATGTTTTTATAATTTCGATTGAGATAAGGGGAGAATCCATTATTATTATTATTCTTCTTTTCTCTCTCTCTCTAACTTTCTCTCTCTCTCTTGTTATGTGATTTTATTCACCAAATCGAGGAGTGACCGCTGCCAGAACCTTGGTGGATCAAAGCAGGAACGTTGTGGACACACCACCAACGACACACGGCCTATTTGAGGTAGGATTTCTTATTAATTTCTGTACATTGATCAATTTCTTCAGTTTTTTTACAATTTCATCATTTAAATTCTATAATTCTAGACTTCGGGCGAAGATCAAACAAACACATCCAATACCAGAGCCCCGTTTTTAATTCTCAATCTTGGGCATTCTTCGTCCCAATTTTCGAACGTGCCAAAATAGTGATGGATCGATGAGCATGGGGCCACACTGTGAAGATCTGGCCTTGAGAATTCAGAAACTGTCTTTAGATAAGTTTTCCAACCAACGAAGTGGTCGGGGGTACTGGCGGAAGGTCTGGCTCCTACAAAGGGTGACAGGCGGAGGTTGAGCCGGAGGTTCGGTGGAGCGCGGTGGGCGGTAGGCCTAGGTGGAGCGCAGTGGGCCAACATCGGGTTTTGCCGAAGCAGCCACGTCGGGCGAGGTCGAGCCGAAGGTGGTCGGAGCAGCAGCGTCGGGCAAGGTCGAGTTGGAGAAGTCGTGACGTGAGTAGTTGGTGACGGGCAGTTTGCTCGGCCTGTGAAGCGGTGAACCTAGGTGGTAACGGCGTGGGAGGCCTGTCACGATGGTGCACCCGATGGCGGAGTTGGGAGGATGCGGCCACAGCGGGGGCGGCCTGTCATGTACGGTAGGGGGAACCTGAGGGGCTGACCTCAGGTGTGTGGAGGAGACAAGGACCTACCAAACATGAGTCATGTTGGGCGACGTGGAGAAGACCGGCCAAATGGTCGGTCTTATTCGATGAACCATACCCGAGGCGGGTCTGGTGTTACAGGGGCGGGCGGTGGTTGGGCCACGGGACGGTAGTTTGGACTAGCCCAGCTGGTCTGGACCGGCCCAATTTAGGGCCGCCATCGTTCAATGGGGCATATCCCCTAAATGACATGACTGTTTGATGTGACATCTGCATCTGTGCATTCGTGTCAGCGAGATGAACCTTTTTGAATTGGTTTTCGTGGTTTTTGAGTTTTGTGCCCAAGGCCGGGTGTCCTGAAACACTTTAATATTTTTAAATTGTTATTAAAGATGTGACGAATGTGATTTGCAAGCCAGACCTCTGTTTGATGCGCCGTTAGAGGCGTTATTGCCTTGGAGTTTGGCGGCCCTTCCAAAGTTGGTTCGGAACCCTTGCGGTAAGGTTTTATTGTTCGGTGGAATGAAACAGTTAATGCGAATAATTAATTAATTATTTCATTACATAATTAATCTAGTGTTAGAGATAACTCATTTTTGGGTTGTCTGATTAATGTGTTGTCAGCATCAACATGACCCTAGTCCTCATGCGGAATTTTTGAGATTCTTTCCGAAGCGTTCCGGTTTGAGACAAGGTGCGGGCCCCATAGGGCTACGTTCGCACGTTTTACAGTGAAACACCAATTTTTCTCTTGACATCCATTTGGGGTGTTTGAGTACTCATTTCTAAGCTTCCTTTTGAAGGGATTGCAATGGCACAATCCGCCCACCCAAATTCTGGCCCGAGGTGTGCGACCCACAAGGCGGCTTTATGCTGCGTTTTTACTACTTATGATTTATAAGTTTGTTGTAGGGGAATGAATTTCCTTTTCCCCATTGTTATCTGTAAGGTACCCAATGGTATGATCTACAAGACGTGTTTTAGGATCGAGGTGTTTGCCCTAGAGGGCCCCATTTGCATATAATACGGGGAGTTGCAGATTCTGTATCCGGAGTCCATTTTAGGCGCTATAAGGAATGTTGTGACCCTGGAATTAGGTAAAAGTTGACTAGGATGGTTTCAGGCATTGAAGCCGGAGTTGAGGTGTGGGGCCCACGTTCCGTCATTTATGATGTGTGGATCGTACTTTGACTTTTTCATCAGACGTCCGTTTGGGGCATATGAATAGTAAATTAGGCGTGTTTTTTCGAGAGCATTGTGATGGAATAGTTCTCCCAACCTTTTTTAGGAAGGAGGTGCGAGCCCCAAGAGACGGTGTATGGGAATAAAGCGGTGCTGAATAAATTTTCAATTGGGACCCCGTTTCTAGAAAGTAAATAGTCTATCTAACATGTTTTTTCTTGAGGATTGCAACAGTGTAATCTGTTTGGTCATGTGGAGCCTCTTTGGAGATCTCATTAAATGTGAAAACATTAAAGGGCATTTTTTGAGGATTTTTGACATACTCTGAACCTATGCACAGTAGTAGGGTTAGTGACCCCTAGTGATGGCACAAGTAGTGCGGAGATATCGGACCAGTTCTGGGTTTACCCTCCATTGATGGTGGGCAGTGGGTTACCCGTTTACCTTAGGGTTTACCCTCCAGTGAGGCTGGGAAGTGGGTTACCAATTTACCTCCTAGAGTTCACCCTCAAGCAAGGCTGGGTAGTGGGTTACCTATTCACTTTAGGGTTTACCCTTCAGTGGGGTTTGGAATTGGGTTACTAGTAGACCTCATAGTCTACCCTCCAGTGGGGATGCATAGTGGGTTACACGACAACTTCTTGGGGTTTACCCTCTAGTAGGGATGGGCAGTGGGTTACTCGTTGACCTCTTGAGGTTTACCCTCCATCATAGATGGGCAGTAGGTTACCTGTTGACCTCTTAGGGTTTACACTCAAGTGGGGCATCGTAGTGGGTTACCCATAAACCTTAGAGTTTACCCTTCAGTGGGGATGGGTAGTGGGTTTCTCGATGACTTCTTCCAGACTCATCACATTCTATGAGGCTAGCCAATGTCTTTTCTCCATGGTTACCGGAGCAGGACCCGTGGTTGTATGATTCAGCGATGAGACAGCTTTGTCGTACATGACTATTGGGCATAAGTGATGAATATCCTTTTAACTGGGGGAAACTTTTCAAAGGATGAGCTTGGAGATAGAGATCCCCCCACACACTCGTTCGGCATTCTTGTAGAGAATATATATACACCATACTTTTGTACCCTCTCCTTGGGTTCAGTTACTGTCCTTCTGGGAGGGGCAAAGATGCGCGGGGTATACCACATGCTTTCCGTGTCTAGTTCCTCTTGGTTGTATGAACCTGCTTCCTATATCTTGTTTGGTTGTGTTGCACTCTCTCTTTTGTACCCTTACACAGTTCTTGTTCTTTGTACTGCTCGCTGATTTAGTATCTCCATTGTTGTTCCTATGAGATTTAGGGGAATCCTATAGATTATCATTATACTAAACCCGGCTTGGGATTTTCCCTCACTTGGTGTGTCCTTGGAGAAGACGGATAGGTCGATCAAGACTATAGAGAAGTGTAGAGGACATAGGAGCTTGGGTTGTGTTCCGTGGTAATAGGAGGATCTCTGGATGCGAGACTCACTAGCTGTTTAATTTCTTTCACCTATTGTCGGGTTGTGGCACGTTTCTAGTTAGGCACATGTTTTTCCCTTTTACTATTATTTTTTCTTGACCGTAATGTTCATCACTATACATGTTCTATTAAGAAGTTGATGTATAAATGTGGTTGGGTTATAGTGGTTTAACTTTTTTTCATTTTTACTCTCCACTTCTTCATCGAGTGGGATATGTGAGTGAGTACTAGTACTTAGGTGAAGGCCTCCCCAAGATCGTTACGCCTTCGGTGCTTGTCGCCAGCCCCTGGCCTATGGAGGTGGGCCTCGGGTAGTTGCGACTCGAGACTAGTAGGGTCGGGTTGTAAAAAATATCCCAATATTAATATGTGAGGATTTTTTCGTACTAAAGCCTATATCTCAAAAAAATTATGGGTAATTATTGGTTAAAAAATATGGTACACCCAAAGACTTCATTAATTCTCCCCTGATACCACTTCCGCAAAAAACATCATCACAAATAGTTCCTCTGATCCCTATAATATTTTACCTATAAAAGAGGCCCTCATGGATAATCCATATTAATCGGCTTGAAAATGATAGGTTAACCCTTCAGTATGTGTTTATATCTAATGTAATGTACAGACCATGAGCTAGATAATTCTGATTTAGAAACCACTTCCAAGCACTATTATTTGGATCCTAAACAAAGGAAAATTAGTTAATTAATCATTCATAACCCTTGAAACATATAAGGAAACTATAAATTATTCTAGGATCACTAATTTTCTCAATGACATATAGGGTTATATGAAGATAAATGTTTATCTTAATCAAGGATTTCATCTATACCATGGGTATTTTTAGAATGACTCCATTATGTTCCCCAGATGACAATGAAGACCAATAATTCTCTATCGACCTTCTAGATACGAAGCATGTGGTTCTCACATTTGACCAAGATTGAATCTGGTGAATATTACCACATGATGTATTCTTATAGATTCCATATGGTTCCATATCATAGGTAACAATATTACACCCACCACTGCATCATAGCCACTCTACTTCACGATCATGCCAACCTCTCAGGGTGAAGAACCATATTGAGCCACCCTATAATAACATTATTCTAGATCTATCTTTCTGGTTAGAAGTTTAAGTATTGAATTGAGGTTATGTATATCAAAAAATAATTTCATTCCCAAATTTGGTGGGCCATGTCTCTTAACCCGATCACAATATTTCGACAACTCATGTTTTACCTATTTTAATGTCATATGATAGCTAGTTAAGCATAATAACCACCTTTCTACTTAGTGTAACCCAATTATAATAACCCTAAATAAACAATAGGTTATAAGGAAATGATGATTTTCTTATAATTTGGAATGAATAATATTTATTTGTTAAATCCATTTGGGGAAATAATCAATCACTAACTCTGAGAATATTTACTGACACTTACTAACCATCTCAGCTCATCCTTTCACATGATGACAATCATTGACCTCTGAAAATTCATATAGTGGGAGAATTGATGTTTTACAAACATAATTTCCCAGTGGAATGGATTGAAATAATCTTAAATATCCAATTTCTATATGAAGAGTAATTAGATATGTGCATAGAGAATTTTTGGGATAATATAGTTAAGACCCTTATCTATGTTTTGAATCCTAGTTTATTTTGGGAATTATCTAAAGCATCTAAACATATTGGACATGTAGTGGACTACTTAGTGATCTGACACTACCTACCTCACCAACACAAATTCCTAGTAAACTAGAAATGAATGTTATCATGAATACTCTGATCCATCATCTAATCTGGATACATGAGGACATGAATAAAAAATACCTCTTAGAAACAAACTCATTCATATAATTCTTTATAGGGACCCTACCATAAATAGGAATCAATACCCTTCCTCAAATACATGAATAATATCAATGATTTTTGGATGCATAAATACCAAAATTCTTCATATTTTTTATGGGGAATAATTATTTCCATACTACTTGAGATTTAAAAAATAGGCTTTGTGGTCGAACCATACCAACTACTCTACATAACAAATATTACTTCGATACACCATTAAATATGGTTTCATATTAAATTATTGGCTCCAAGGATGGGTATAATATTGTGTACATGAGTTGGTAAATCATATGATGTATTTCTCTTTTATCTCTTCCAGACAAGACAAATATAAAGATTTCTGGTAAAGATAAAAGGTCCTTACAAAATTGGATAATTAGTATGGATATTTTATATCATAAAATTCATTCACTTGAGTCCAATAGTTAATTTATGCACTATTAAAACAGTAAGGACCCTCTATGGTAAGATATCATTCTCCAATGGCTCTACTAGCTTAATAAACTTCCACTAATAAAATGAACTAGTCCAAAAATGAAAGGACAATAATGATTCTCATTTTTAGGTCAAACAAGTTATTCACCCTCAGGGAAATCATTCCCCCATCATCTAGAGGATGTTTCAGGACCTATCTATCATAGAAGGGATCCTATGATGAGGATAATGAGAATGCATCTCTTAATTCCAACAGGTTGGGGGAACACAATGTATTTATTAGTGTAATATCCTATCATTTAATCATAATAATATCATTGATAGTTTATATAAATCACCAAATCAAGCGAAATCACGCCCTGGAATAATATTATTTTAAATATTAAAATTATAACCTAGCAATTGAATTGACTGGTATGAATAGGAGTATCCACATTATGGAATATTTGAAATATATTCTTACTCAATAAAAAATTATGGATTAATTCTTAGTAAATAATAAAAAAAATTATTGATTCCATTTATTTCATCAAAAATAATTATTCAACAGAAAATTTTTTTATTGATTTTTTGGTGTAAATTTTATAACTAATTTCCATCAATTATAAAAATTTATTTTATATAATAGTTATATTTTTATAAATCACCATATAAAAATTATATTAACATGGATTTTTTTTATTTTTCAGAAATGATATTTTTTGTAGTGAATAGTGAAAAAAATATCATAAAAACTATATTATCCATTAATTTATTTATAATTTAAGTTATTTTAACTAATTTTAAATTTAATTATTTAATTTTAATTAAAAATATCAAAATTATTTTCATTTCAATTCACCTTATTATTTTTTTTATGAAAACAATTTTATAAAAAAAAATTATTGAATATTTTTACCTCACATTTTGCATGTTTATTTTAAAATTTGTTTATAACAACTATAATTACAGAATATGATGAAATTTAATCTATATCTGTAATTTAATTTTTGAAAAAAAAATTAATTTCATCACTTTATTATTTTAATAATGTATATTAACCATGATAAAAAAATATAATCACCATTATAAGGGAAAAACGGGATGAACTGGTTACAAATATGAAATATGGCTTGAAAATCATCAATAAACTTCCTTATATTTCATTTTATGAGTGTAATTAGATCACTCCTTCAAATATTTGAAAATACATAATTTCATTACCAATGGTATATCATAAGGACCTCTATATTATTTTACGTAATGGGAAATTATGAAATGTCTCTTTCTTGGGATTAAGATCTTTAATATTTTGTGATATAGATAAAAAAAGATATAAATGGTTATGAAGGGTTATTTTTAATATTAATAAATTTATAAAATTATGGTAATTTATTAATTTTTTTCAGTTAAGAAATAATTACATTTGATTTTTATAAAACATCGATAGAGTTCTTGTTTAAGAATTTCCAAAAAAATCAAATAAATTATTTTAAATACAGTAAAAGTAATGGTCTTAGAAATTAATTACGTTATCTGAAATTATTATATAAAAATAATTCATATTAGTCTTTTTAAACATTTATATTTTAATTACATTTCCATATTTATATTTTTTAACTCAAATTATAATAATTATATCAAAAATTTCATAAATCGTACATTTTGTTAAATAATGTTTTATTAAATGATTTAAATTTAATAAAAATATTATCTTCTTTATTTCAATTTTATATTGTCTATTATATCAATAATATTACATATTTTGTTCCTTTTAGGGATAATGTATCTTTCTTTACCCATAATGAATAAAAAAGTTCGTTATCGCAATACTCATTATATAGGTTTGGGGAGGCATAAAATAAACATATTGGGGATAAAAAATCACATAATCATATCTATTATTAATAAAATTATTAATAATTAAATACATCATAACCTATAAATATAACAATTTTTTAACATTAAAAGTAACATTAATTATAATTAAATTAATAATTAATCAAATTTATAGTTTCCCCTCTACTCTCTTATATGAGGACACAAACTCTTCACTATTTCTTACACTTATTAGGAATCATATATTATATATATTTTAAAAACCTATAATTATCATACATATATAAATTTTCTATGTTATTATATTCTTATTATACCATTACTATAGTCTTTAATGAGATATTGAATGATGGTTCTTCAAAAATTAGGTAATCATCTCAACCGAGCATTTTCATTTTACTTCATTATTTACCCTCTTGAATTTTATCTTAAACATCAACATATATTAAAATTACTATATTAAATAAAATGTAATTTTTATATATTAATTTAATAACGATATTCATATCATTTCTTCTATAAAATGGGAAACAATACCACCCTTCATTCATACGTGTGGATTACTGCCTCATGAACCAATGAGTTTGTTTCTCATAACCACCAATCCAAGAGGGTTATTATGAAAGATTTAATATATATATATATATATTTATATTATTTATGATATAATTTTTATTAATAAAAATTATAAATAATCTATGTTATATTATTCAAATTGTTAAAAGAAGAATCATCACACATGTGTATGTATGGACTACCGTCTACACATTGTATTATACCTCATTTTTCAAAAAGCCCCTCTCATTGATGTTCTTGGTAATAGAGTAAATTAATATGTTTTATATCTATAACATGAAAACTATTACATAAATATAATATTTATTTATTTATTTATTTTATATTCAGTGAAATGAAAAAACATCACTCATGTGTATTTGCGTACTGCCACCTCGCATGCTGATGTATGTATTTTCATGACAACATTTATTGGATTACTCTCAAATTTTAATTTATTTAGAAAAATTATAATTAAATTAGGATTATTAGTAAATATAATATTGAACAATGAACACATTATCCATGATCAACCATCCAAATTCATTTTTTAATTATCAATAGATCATCCACAAAAGTCCCGATGTGGACCTAAAAAATTAACTAATTAAATATTTCATTGAAATAAATAATGATATGGTTCAACCATAAATTAATAATAATAAAAAATTTAGTAAATAAATAAATCATTTATACATCTTTATTGTATAAGAGTTAAAGGGAATATATAAAAAAAAATTACTATGTTTGGGGTTTCATAAATAAAATTTCTTTTATTGGATTGTAATACTTCTTCACCAAATTTTCTATGGAATGAATATGTTTTAATTGATCTGAAAATTTTATTATCCTTATTTTTATATTTTTTTTTATTTTTATTTTATTTTTTTCACATAATCACTACATAGATTCATAATCACATCAAATTTTACGATCTTTATAAGGGTTTTCATTATGGTAATTTAATTTTCTGCAGACAAGTTTCATTTCGGGCACTATGATGTATTTGTTTTATGTAAATAATAAAACATGAATTAATTTTATAATAATACTTTATTTAATTCTTGTATTGTTAGATTTGTTTCATATTCATTCTTTTTATTTCTTTTTATTCAAATATTACCAATGCGGTAAAGGATTTATGATAAAATATCATTTCATTGAAAAATAATTTATACTCAAGTTTACTTTATAGTTAATTGTATGAAAATAATTTTTCAATATATATAAATATATATTAATTTAAATTAATAATTTAATATGATTACATGATTTAATTTTATTCTATCATCTTTGGTACAATATAATATCAGAAGAAAAATTTTATGGAAAAAATGGCCACATTTCTATATTTGGTTTTCAATAATTCTTCATCCATATCCATTTTATTCTAAAACACCCTGAATGTATTATTTTATAAATAAATTATTGTTTTAGGTTTCTTCAAATATATTATACTCTCTATAAAATTTCATAATAGTGTTTTTTTGCAAAACATTGTTTTATTCGGTTTTACTAAAAGCATTGAAGGGATATTTGTTTTAAAATTTAGTAAAATTATTGATTGTACTGTCTTCATAAAAATTATTTTCATTGAATTATATAATAAATGTTTCCATATTTCTTTTGAATGAAAACATTTACTCAAAATTCATTAATTTTTTACCCTATCCATTATCAAAATAATGGTTATATTTAATGTTTTTAATGAAATGTGTTAAATTTTTTTAATTATGTTTTTCATATGTGACTATTGCATTTATTGTTTTCATATGATCCAATGGGTTTTTATTTCAATGATACAATCATTTTTATTTCCTATTATGGATTATTACTTGTTTAAATAAATTTTCATAGTTCCCATTTCTTCTCCATGGGATAATCATGTTAAAATGAAATGATGGTTGTTTTCAAGTGTGTTTTGATAAAAAATAATATTTTATAAATATTTTTTTCACTATATTATAGTTAAAAATATGAATCGATATATAATGTGTTGTACCATTATAAACCAATGAAGGTTTGTTATGTTATTAACCATGGAATGGGGGTTACATTATAAACTAAATATGGATGGGCTTGTTATATCTCAACAATGTATTTGGAATATCCATAGAGTTAACTGATTGTATGTTACTCTAAAGAGATTTAAAATTTTAATTGTTATAGGTTACTCCTAATAGATATGAGAATCATCTAGTTAGGAGATTCCATGATGGATTCTTTATGATTCATGATACAAACACTATTTTTCAATAATTTCTATGAGTATTAATGAACAATTTAATCAAGGATTATTTTCTCATGGGTCATGATTATTGACCTATATAACTCTTATAAAATTTTAATGATTAATTATATGTATCATGGTTTATTATTGAAATATTAATGTGTACAAAACCACATATGATATTATAATTCACTTTTATTATGTCATCATACCCTTTTCCACACAAATGAAATTAAATTTATATTTCTTATGTTTAACCTTACTGGGAGTTTAAGATCACCTTTCATATGTTTCAAAAATAAAAAGATTATAAATAATTATTTTTATTTAATTATATATAGAAAATTTACATGTTAAATGAATTTAATAGGATATGTTGAATGAAATTTTTGATGTATGAAATAATTGTAATAGTATAAAGATGGACAGTCAAGGACATCAGTATTTTTATATCATTGTTTTTCAAAATTATATTAAACTATAAACCTAAAAAATACATGGATATATAAGTGATATGATATTATTATTTGATGTTTTTTATTAAGAATAATAAATTTCGATAACATTTATTAGTATGAAATCAATAAATGTTAAGACTATTTTTAGCACCATAAACAACAGTGTAGATCTATGGTTGTTATACTCAAGGATGATTCATTCTAACTCACTCATCTTGTACAGTCTCAGGGAAAATATATTAAAAGGGAATATCACCAGGGGTGATATATCCAAATAAAATTCTACACTATTGAGACTAGAAGGAAAGAATTATTCAATGCTCAAAATAAAAATCTATTTCTTAGAAAAACCTCTAGTGTTCCCCCATGATCCATTTTGTTGTTAAAAAGTTTTAAGAACCCATATTTTGTATGGATTGTATTTGTTTTTAACTAATTATCATTGGTTCATAGTGACAATCAATGTAGTAAAATTATTTCTTTGATGTCAATATGATGATAAAATTCTAAATTTATTGTTTCATGTATGATGTCCTCATGTATTCATATTCCATGAAACATGTTAATGGGTTGATGATTTTCAGTCTCTTAGTAAATCATGTAGATTAGTTACAGATTCATTTGATGGCTGAGGATGTAATGGAAGAATATTTATATTAGAAAAATATAATGACAATTTTCAGATTGGTATTTCACAAATATGATAAGTAGTTTAGATAACGTTTTATTCAAGTATTATGAAGTAAAGGGGTAGAATAGATGTTTCAAATAATTTTTATTATTGATTCGAGAGAAAGAAGTATCTATTTGATTGGGAAGTTACAATAATTTCCACAGAAAATCATTTAATGCTAATGGAGATCGATCAAATATTAAATACCATGAAATATATTGCACAAGGTAAAATAAATCAATTGTTTTTTGAATGATGTGATGTTTTGTAGAATATGGATGAATATTTAAGTATGTGTTAATGACCATGAATCAGTATGGTTGGTGTTTTTCTAAAGAAGAGTTCACAGACTGCATATGAGGAATGCATAATGGTGAAGATAAATCGACAAATGACTAATTTCCATATAACACTCCTATGAGGACCATGATGCACAGTATGAAGACCATGTAGGGATAACATTATGGGGAAGGATTTCAGTTTGCAGGAGGCCATCTATTTTCAGGAGTCACATCATTTGCAGTTGAGAGGTCATGGATTTTTATGGAAGAGATCAACCAATGTGAGAGAAGAATGTCTCTACATGGACCGCAAAGGTAAAAACTATTGGTGGAATGAGTATAGTCCACTTTGAAGGTTTTACCACATTGAAATATTTTTGAAAATTATATTAGTTGGATATTTGGATTTTTTTCTCTATAATAGACCCTAATCCCATCATTAAGATATATAAACTTTGATAAGAAAATATTTTCGATGCAGGATGAATTTAGGGAAGCCTAGTATTGTTCTCAGGGAATAAATATCGTGAAAGATATAGAGTCTTTTGGGGTGAGTGAGATCAAAAAATAAAAGGATTTGTACATGAGAATTAGTCCATGGAGTGAGGTTAGTCCATGGAATTAATTAATTTCATGGAGAAAGTAAATTATCTATAGAATAAGTGGTGGTCTGCAGAATTTGAGGTAGTCTATAGAGAAAGAAGTAGTCTATGGAAAGAAAAATTTTCAGCAAATAAAATTCCCGCTATGGATTTCATGGTGGGTGGGGGGGTCCACGGATCATCGGCCGTTTGTGGAACCTCTTTTTTCATCAAAGAGGATGTTCATTGTAGAGAATTATGTTCAAAGAACTTGCACCACATAGTGAAACTCAATACATTGTTAAAAAAAGATTGTTTGAAAAGGATAAATACAGTGTATAAGATATAGTCATTTACACCCTCATAGTACATTTTGAGGAAGAATATATGAAGACAATCGAGACATTTTAAACTCACAGTTTTGTAGTGATTCTCGAAGAATGGTTTTTTGAACCAATTATTGAGTATAATACCCCCATCATGTTTCCTATAGTGAGACCTTGTGTATACCCTGTTGATTAAAAATGGAGAGTTATGGGAAATAAAACCTAGTGCTTTTGTGAAGAAGAACCATACATGCACCTAAATTCATATTTCCACCAAGGAAGATGGAACAAGGAAGAATGGACTTGACGATACTCAATATTAATTTTTTAGGAATACTAATTATAATGATGTTATATTGCATTGATTGTAACTGTTTTAGTTATCATAATATAATTTTGTGTTTCTAATAAGAAGAAGAAGAATATATATCAGTATAGTTAGGTTTTTCACTATAGAAAAATTTTGAAAGAAGAGAAGAAGAATTGGTGACAAAATTTAATGCATTTTACTATAATTTTTGTCATAGAAAAATTGATGTGTTCCTTAGTCAAATAAAAATTCATATTATTGTGACTGATTGAATAAGAATATTGTGAAAATTTTAGTTTTCTTTTGCGATGTAGTACAAAGAGTTACATGCATTATACTATGCATGAAACAAGTGACGAAAATAATATAAAAGATGATTTTTTTCATCCAATATATAATAACTCGGTAATTAGTTTTGAGGTACGAGTTTCTTCTTTACTCTTTTCCTTAAGTGTTTTTGAGAAAATAAGTAAAATAGTGAAAAATCCTAAATTCTAGGACTACATGCCTTGCACTATTCCACATGCCCTGTAATTTGGCCATGTGAGATGATTACACGGGCTGTATACCCATGTCAACGACGAAGGGTGTAAAAAAAGACTACACGCCATGTTGTGGAAATTTACACACCGTGTAGTTAGTCGGCAGGATAATACGAAGGTGGTGGAAGCAGCTACTAGTAGTGTGGTAGTACACTCCGTGTAATCAGAAATACAGGTCATGTACTCATGTCGACGGATGAACAGTACGGTGGTGCCACCAGAGGAACAGTTAAATGATAAAAGTTCACATTGTGTAGTCAATAGTACACGCCATGTAGTTTGTATTTTTTGCTTAAAATGGGAAGTATCAAACCCTGTTTCTATTTTCTTAATGGTTACTATTTAGTTGAAACATGATGAGATGAGTGTATGCCATCTCATGCATCATTTATCACATTCTATGAATCACATTCCATGCATAGTTCCATGCCATGTAGGTGCATTCGAAATTGCATGTTGTTTTGATAGTTTTTGTTCTTGAAAAGCATTCTGTTGTGATAGCTACTTTGATAGAATACCCGCTATGTGATAGGGTATTGTTGTATGAGCCTGTTAATATAATGTATTCCAACCATTGGTTTTTGGAGAGTATGGGCCCTCATTCAATGGAATTTGGTAGATCATTGATTGTATATCTTTGTATGACACAGATATGATGCCTAACTTTGATTCGTGGGGAGTATGGGCCCCCACGGGTCGGAATTTGGCACTTAGGTGTTGTTTTTTTAGTATTTTCTTGGGTTCTGGAGTTGTTTCAGAGGCTTACTATCCGGAAAACCCAGGATACACGCTGTGTAGTTCCTCGAACACAAGCCATGTGTTATTCTGGTTTGGATGAAAAAAAACATTTTATGTACATGCTGTGTACCCTCTGTACATGCCGTGTAGTCTCTTTCTGTGTCTTGGACCATGTGGGCAGGGACATGGGGAAGGGAAATGATTGGGGAAAACATGATGTGTACCAGATGTACACATTGTGTAGTGTTGACATGAATTCTGCCAGTGTAACTAACAAAACATACAGATCAGTCATTATGACGTACACGCCGTGTCCACTATGGAACACGCCTTGTAGTCTGACCTGTGATTCGACCATGTAACTAACAACACGGGTCGGTGTGATCCTGTTGTGTACACGCCGTGTGTATATAGAACACCCCATGTAGTGTGGGCTGTTTATCTGGTCATGTAACTAATAACACGGGTCAGCGAAGCTCGTCTAGTAAATGTTGTGTACCTTTGGGACACACCGTGTAGTCTTGTCTGAGGACAGACCGTGTGGACCTGACTCTGTGGCTAGAAACATAGTGGTGTATATGCTGTGTGCGGGTGTAACACGCCATGTTGTATCAAGCCGATTAGTCAGCCGTGTCACGAACGACATAGGTAGTTAGAGAATTACACTATACACACCTTGTAGATTATATAAATGCCATGTGGTTTTTTTCAATGGGAGCCATTTGGCTTATCCGGGTAGAAGGAACCGAGTAGGGTAAGAGAAGTCAGGTACACGTCGTGCAGTCAGTATACACACCGTGTAGTCTTATTTTTCATATTTTGAATTCCTTCGCATATGGATCTAAGTTGTGGGTTGGACCTTGTAGATTCATGCCACTGAGACAACCACGCGTTGTTTTCCAGGAGAGCGGAAATGATTATACTCCAAATATGGTGGGCCATGGGCTACCAATGGATCCTCTAGCAGAGCTAGATGCAGATATAAGGTGTGTGTTGGACCCTGTAGAGTCATGCCGCTGAGACGACCACACATTGTTTTCCAGGAGAGTGGAAATGATTATACACTAGAGATGGTGGGCCATGAACTACTAGTGGATCCTCCAATAGAGCTAGATATGTCACCATCCGTTATACCGAGCACAGGTGCGGAGGCGCAGTTCTTTGAAGGATTTATGCAGTATATGCAGACCTTTCCGGGAGCACCGCTGGCTGCCACATCTATGGCAGAGCTGACTTGTATCTTACAGCAGCAGCATCCACCTACGTTCTCAGGGGATGGCGGACCACAGGCCGTGGAGTCTTGGTTTGGGTCTATGCAGAATATTTCTGAGCATCTTGAGATGCCTCTAGGGTGGAGGGTCAAGCTCACAACGTATATGCTGCATGATTCCACCAAGATATGGTGGAATGTCACCACCTAGTCAGAGCATCATAGAGACATGGCGTGGGATGATTTTCAGGTAGCCTTATATTAATTCTTCACTCCAGAGATGCTAAGGACAGAAAGAGATTGACAGTTCATGAACCTGCAGTAGGGCGACATGTCAGTGATGGATTATTCTACTCGTTTCACAGAGCTTCAGCATTTTTCTCCCATTCTAGTGTGTGATGAGATTTTGAGCGATAGATGAATTGAGTATGGTCTTCGATATGAAATCCGAGCACTGGTGAAAGTTTTAAGTTTGCCTTCAGTACATGATATAGTGAACCAGGCGCTGATTAGAGAGAGGAACCTTCGGGATGCTTGTGGTGTGGGGTAGGGTGGTTCAGCACCAGTTTCTTGTACTAATTCTACTGGCAAGAGGAAGAGATAGATGGACTTTTCTGAGGGTGGAAGTACCAGCCAGAGGAATGTTTCATGTGGCTAGGTCATGTGCTACCAGTGTGGTAATGAGGGGCATAAGAGACCTCAGTGTCCACGAGACCCAATAGAGTGCCAAGCCTGAGGTAAGATGGAGCATCTGCAGCGTTTTTGCAGGGTGTTTCATACAATATCTTATTACCAGGCTGGGAACTAGAATACGTCATGGAGTGCAGGCAGGGATGGTGTTTGTGGCCGTGGTAGCCAGACACCAGGATCTCAGTGGCAGCAGGGCGGGATAGCTCAGGGTAGTCATGCTGTTTCGCAGGGCCGCAGCACTGGGCAGGCATATGCTGTGCAACAGACCCAGCATGAGCTTGATCTCGTACCTTCTACAGTCATAGGTACTCTTCTATTAGCTTCGGTTTTATCTTCAATGATTTTTGATATGGGTGCTATGCATAGCTTTATATCTGTACCCATTGTGGAGAGCCTTGGGCTCTGTGTTTCTTTTTCTTCTGTTGTTATGATGCTAGACACTCTGTTGGGAACTAGAATGGCTGGTGTGCGTCAGTGCAAGGTGTTCCCCCTTCAGGTTGGTGGGTGTCACATTCTATGGGACCACTATGTCTAAGAGATGACAGCTTATTACGTCATTCTCGGGATGGACTGGTTGTCTCCCTTTTGATACTTTGTAGACTGCTATTGTTGCAGGATGAGTTTCATGTCACTAGAGGGGAGAGAGTTTCTATACAAGGGTGATTGGGATGTTCAGGAGAGTCAAGCTCGACCAGAGCATCATGGGTGAGGTGGATTCATAGCCCAAATTTTGATTTTGTATCTGGATGATCAGGGGACTTTACAGACAGATATCCCTCCAGTGGTTGATCGTTTTAGGGATGTTTTCCCAGATGAATTTTCATGTCTACCTCTAGAGCGTGAGGTGGATTTCTCTATTGAGCTTATACTAGGAGCTGCACCAGTGTCCATTCATCCTTATAGGATGTCTACACTAGAGTTGCAAAAGCTCAAGAGGCAGTTAGAGTAGATACAACCAAAGGGTTTTATATAAACCAGTACATCTCCTTGGGGTTCTCCTATCCTATGTGCTAAGAAGGTGGAAATTACCCTCAGACTCTGCGTGGATTATCGGAAGCTATACCAGTTGATAGTTAAGAACATATATCCCTTTCTGAGTATTGATGATCTTTTTAATCAACTTTGTGGGGAACGAGTGTTCTCGAAGATTGACTTGAGATGCGGATATCATCAGCTGCTCGTGATACCATCAGACATACCGCTTATAGCTTTTCAGAGCAGGTATAGTCTATACGAGTACTTGGTTATTCCATTTGGACTCACGAATGCACCAGAAGTTTTTATGCCTCTAATGAATCAAGTGTTCCATCCTTATATGGATTATTTTGTGGTAGTATTCGTGGAAAATATCTTGGTGTACTCTCACACTCGACATGACCATGACACCCATCGTTAGATCATATTGAGTACACTAAGAGAGCATTGGCTATATGATAATCTCTCAAAGTCCCACTTTTGGATGGACCAAATTCACTTCCTGGGTCATATCATCTCAGAGGTAGGAGTTTTAGTAGACCCATAGAAAGTGAGAGTAGTAGTTTCCTAGAGGTATCCTAAAAACGAGTTTGAGATCCGAAGATTCTTAGGGATGGATGGTCAGTACATGCGTTTTATATAAGAATTCTCCCACTTAGCAGGGCCCTTGATAGGTTTGACTAAGAAGGGTGTGAAGTTTGTTTGGTAAAAAGCATGCGAGAGGGCCTTTCAGGACCTGAAGGGAAGGTTGACATCAGCACTAGTCCTGATTCTTCTAGATAAATGGAAGAGCAGTAACTTTTACTATGATGCATCAGGTATTGGGTCGGGAGTCGTGTTGATGCAGGGCGATGGAGTTGTTGTGTACGGTTCTCGGTAGTTGAAGCCACATGAGATGAATTACCTAACTCATGATCTCTAGTTTTCTAAAGTTGTACATGTGTTGCATTGTTGGAGACATTATCTCTTGGAAGAGTATATTGTGGTTTTCACTGACCACAAAAGTCACAAGTATATTTATACCCAGGGTGACATGAATCGGAGGCAGTGAAGTTGGGCCGAATACCATCAGTCCTTCGACTGTGAGCATGCCTATAAATCTGGTAAAGGTAATGTAGTAACTGATGCATTGAGCAGGAGGACTTAGATACAAGAATTGTAGGAGGCTAGTGATGAGTGGAAGCTTATGGCATTGTTCTCTGAGATGCATCTGGAGGTGCATGATAGTCAGGAGTAGACCTATCTTTCATCTTTAGCTTTGACTTCTACCCTCCTGGATAATGTGATAATGAGATAGCTATCTGATTCAGATGGCCTAGTTCTACGGGATTCGATGACCGGTAAAGACCCTTATCTTGGTTGAACGATAGGAGATGATGGGGTACTGTGTTTCCATAGACGAGTATGGGTTCCAGGGGATATACGCGAGGAGTTCATGCAGGAGTTTCATGCTTCAGCTTGGGAAGTTCATCCCAGAGATACCAAGATGTACCGTGACTTGAGGCGTTAGTATTGGTGGTCAGGTATGATGAGATAAATATCTGGTTTTGTTACAAGATGTTCCACCTGTCAGCAGGTGAAGGCGGAGCATCAGAGGCCAGATGGTCTGTTAAAGTAGTTACCCCATCCCGGAGTGGAAATGGGATAATGTCTCGATGGAATTTTTGACTAGGTTGCTGAGGTCACCTCATGGAAATAATGAATTGTGGGTTTTTGTGGACAGACTCACAAAGGTAGCTCAATTTTTTCCGATCAAGGAGTCCTTTTGTGTTGATGAGCTCAGGATGTTTTATATCTGATAGGTCATACATCTTCATTGTGTTCCTCGTTCTATCGTTTTAGATAGGGATTCCTATTTTACGACTCATTTCTGGTATTATTTTCAGAGGGCACTAGGTACACAAGTGCTTCTGAGCAAAGATTACCACCCTCAGACCGATGGTCAGTCAGAGCGTAAAATACAGGTGTTAGTGGAAATGTTGTGTGCATGCGTCATAGAATTTGGAGGATCTTGGGAGAATCACATACCCCTGGTTGAGTTTGCCTATAATAATAGTTTTCAGGAAGCTATTTTGATGGCACCTTATGAGGCATAATATGGTAGGCCATGCTGATCACATTTGTGCTGGATAGAGGCAGGTGAAAAGCTTTACTGGGACCACGTATCGTGCAGGAGACTTTTGAGAGGGTCTAGTTGATTCAGGGCCATGCAGAATGTCTTCCAGGTATCTTAGTTGCATCACTATCATTCAGACCCGTCTCACATCTTTCAGCTCAAGGAGGTTGAGCTTTAGGTAGATGTGTCTTTTGAGGAGCATCTGATTTGTATTGTTAATAGGAGGATGAAGGTTCTCCGAGGGAGGTCAGTTCGTCTCGTACAGGTGCTATGGTAGCATGGCTTTGTGCAGGAAGAAACCAATGATTTGGAAACCGACATATGTGCTCAGTGGCCAGAGATTTTCTGAGCATTATGTTCTCCACCCTTAGAAGGGCAATTTGGGGACGAATTTCATTAAGGGAGGAAGTTTGTAAGAACCCGGTTGTTATTTTTGAGGTACAAGTTTCTTCTATTCTCTTTTCCCCACGTGTTTCTTAGAAAATAAAAGAAATGGGGGAAATTCATATATTTTGGGACTACATGCCCTGTACTATTCCACACGATGTGTACTTTGTCCATGTGGGATGAGTACACAGGGTGGGTCGCCATGTAGACAGTGTAGGGTGTAAAAACCTACTACATTCCATGTAGTGGAAATTTACATGTTGTGTAGTCAGTAAGAAGGAATATAGGATGGCGGTGGAACCAGCCACTAGCAGAGCGGCAGTACCTTCCATGTAATCAAAAATACGCACCATGTACTCATATCGATTGATGAACAGTGCAGTGGTGCTGCTAGAGGAACAGTTAAATGTGAAAATTATTGGTTGTGTAATCAATAGTACATGCCGTGTAGTTTGTTTTTTCTCATAAAATGGTAATTATACAACCATGTTCACTGGAATGGCATAGAACTAGAGGAAAGAGTCGGGAGAAGAGGCCAGACCTTCAAGGATCTCCAGATCGAGCATCGGGAATCCGTTTTCACCTCTGACGATCTCGTTAGAACCGCACGGGTAGTCCCTCCACACTCCTTAATCAGTTCTTTCCAATTCTTCTTTTAAGGGATGTTATTTGTGTTTGAACATGGATTTCTTTCACCTGAGATCTACTTCATTCTTGGAATATTTGAGGATCATCGTTCGCGTATATCGTTCTGTGGAATTTAAGGTAGGTGGCTTGGTGTTTAAATTCCAACTGTTGTGCATTTGTGTGAAGCATTGTTCCATGAACCCTTGTTAGGGTGTCTTGTGGATGAGGCCTTGGTTTTTTTAAATTCCTAAAATTTTATAGGTAATTAAATGTGATAATAAACTACTACTTTGGATATCTTCTTGGATCCAGGACCACCCTGGGGGTGCGTTCCTCTATTTAGCCGTTTGGCCATGATACTTGAGGGTATGCCATTATAATAATGTTTGTTGAATTTCCATGAGTGGAATTGCATGTGTATATCATTCTTATATGTGGGGCATGGATGGTTACATGCATAGCCTGAGGGAAGTTCTTTACATAGCCTGAGGTAGTGTTTCCTTATCTTAAGGTCAGTGGTTATTTCGGCCTAAGGGAAACTTCTTCATACCTATGGGAAATAGATTTTGTGCCTGAGTGTGACACTTTGTACGAATGAGGGAAATATCTATTATGCCTTTGGGAAATTACATGTGGGTTGTGTTTCTGATTACCTGAGGGTAAGGGTTTGCATATCTAAGGACACAGAGTGTTTACATATAAATAAACTGTGGTGGTTTTCTTTATAATGAACGATTAAATAAATAATAAAATTGAAATATAACAGGTAATTTAGTTACTTTTGAGTACTCCTTAGTTTATTACATTTTACTACTACACATTGTGGTTGCATATTTTCACACAGTTGGGCACATGCATTTGGTAGGTGCCTACTGGGATTTATTTATCACACTCTATTTGAGTCATGTATTCGGCCTAAACAGATTATATTTCAGCAGGTGTGGATAAGGGAAAATGTCCCTACATAGGTATATGATTATTGCTGAAGAGTATTGGTGCATGAGACTGGACTTAGGCTCGCAATGCTACCGACTGTTTCGTTTTTTTTTCTAATCTGTATTGTTGTATAACATGTTCTAGCTGTTTTCGTAGAACTTGAGATATGTTGCATCATTATCTATATAACTGTTGGTTATCTTTTACTGCTGTTGTTTATTTTCCATTTGTATGGTTTATTACCTCCGCAGTTGTTGAATGTTTTTATTATTCCGCTGCGCTACACTTTGAAAAATGAGGGCATAGTTTCATCACTATCAGACATGGGCCCTCGCTGCTAGTCTGCAGCCTCTGGTGTTTGATAAAATGCACTTGAAGTCATGTGACCAACCGGGTTCGGGGAACCCGTTGAGTGGCACCTGGATCCGGGACGTTACACAATAGGTCTCAATAGGTGGAATAATTTATTTATGTTGTAATAGTTTATCAAGGAGAAGATTGTATTAGAAGGTTGTACAAAGATAAATCCATGTGTTGTAAAACACAGGATATAATATTATTTTTATAGTGCCATGTGAGTGTAATGGTGTATCCTACTCGTTGAGACCACACACAAGGGATTGTTTATTAGTGATTGGGTGGTCATTATTATTTCCTGGCCATGCCAAGGACTAGACACTCTTATATAAATGTGAACCTTATTTAAATATCATGTTCTATAATTAAAACATTCATATATTATATATGCATACATTAGGTAAAATATTATAAGAGAATCAACATCCTAAAATTTCTAAGAGGGATAGGGATAAAATTAATAATTGGATTAAAAATACCCCAATACTAATTCACCCCCCCCCCCAACCAGTGTTAGGAATATCCCAAACAGAACCTCTCACATTTTGCATAGACAAACCCATTCAACAACCAGACATGACCATCCAATCGATAGGCGAATTTGAAATGTACTAGTCAGACATCGTCACCTCAGCCATCTGGAACACGATGAGTCCAATCAAGGAAAGGCCCCATGGGGGAAATGATATTCCCCAAACACAAATGTATGATGTGATTAAGAAACATACTAGTTTCTCAGAAACACTAAAAATCATCAATGTTATTTTCTGTTAAAAGGGTATTTATGAGGCTCATGGAAAAAAACTAAATAATTCATTGGGGTTTGAAATTGAGGGGTATATTGGTGAATCCTTATGTCTGGAGGAATATGATAATGAGAAATTTAAGGTTGTCATCTCCTTCCCTATGAGAGATGATTTTTCTTTCATTTAAGGGAACATATCCCGCCTCTATGTCTTGATCATGTTTAATTGTGTTTATATATAGCAATGATTACTAGAAACCGGCTCTGGGATCAACCTCATCAAGAATCATATGCCATATAAGATGGTGTAAAATGTGACCACTCCATCCCTGTCCAATCTAACAATTCAGGGATAAAACAATAGTGAGTAAAACCTTCTCAACAAGATCCAAATAAAGTCCAATCTCTGTAATTTGGTATTGAATATTGAATTTATTGTATTATCACAAGAAAACACATTCAATGTGTTAATAAGAAGGAATATGATCCACTTTCATAAATATATCCCTATATAATATCAACAGTGCCTCAAATACTCAATATATGGGAATATAAGTTTGATCTGTGGTTATTTTTATCCCCTTTACTCTTGCGAAGCCTGCTAACTTGGTAATTAGTACTACAAATTGGGAAGATAAAACCCCTAGGTTGAGGTAGAAAAATGTTTCAATTCTCCCAGTGATTTTATATCTTCATCGATGGAACACTGTGAAGGCCTTAAGATCAATTTTATAATACCATTCAATGATTTTAAAGAAATATTCCTATAAAATATGAACCATTTCATTGATATATATAATAGTGATTCAAATTACACAACTTATTATTCATATAAGGTAAAAGTGTCTTTGAGGACCAAAATGTTTCACGGGTGATTGAAAACCTATTCGACTACTATGTCTACCAGAGAGAAGGAATCATCCCATCGAAGATAACAATACATCATTAATTAGACATGATATGTTTACCCTTCATGTGAAGAAAACAAATGATATAGGAATCATAATACATCAAATGTCCTCTATGTGACTATAAGAAAATGATTATAATCATGAGGATTCATTCCCCACCCATGATGATGATGCCACTTCCCAGTTTCTTATACTTTTGATGTTATCTTATTCTAATAGTCACCATACTCTAGATAAAAAAGAGAATATAGAATAATCCCCACTATCATTGATGAATGAGATTACCCTACAATTAATGAATTAATATATGTAATCCTCGACACGGTGGAAGATACATGGCTCGAATTGAATAGTTCATTCATACAAACATAATATGTGATACTATGTTTTGTTTCGAAAGAAGAACCATGAGTGATTATTCATGAACTACATAAAGATGATTGGTATTTTTCACCTTGTCATTTCCCACTGACATAGACTTCTGAGCAATCACTCCCAGGTAAATCATGTTACTAAAAAAAGAATCTCACTCATGGGATCATGGTTGATACTGATGCTAAAGAGATGATTAAATACAAATTTTTAATGGAGGTTTAGAATTCCAAATTGATAGAAACAATCATCCTAGATAGGAATAAGAATTAAAAAAAATTAGATTCGTCATACACTTATGAGTCCAAAACTACCATTTCATGAAGGACTATTTAACCAGCTTCAACATCGAGTTTCTAGTTGAATGAATTGTTGGGTTTTGAGATATCTCCTTCATGGAAAGATACTACTATTATAATAAATACTAGATAACCCTCAAATATAAAGAGGTCGAAACATTTTGGGAAAACTATGGTATATATTTCTACCGAGTAATTCCATTTAGTTATAATAATGATAGAGATTATTAATAGTGATCCATGAACCGTATATTAAAGTACCTCTTAGAATGATGTTTCAGTAATATGTGGTCGATCTCATTGTAAAATCTCTCTCATGGTAGGACATCTCAATGATCTCAAGAAATTAATAAGCATTTCATGTTCCCTCAAACTAAAAATGAACGCATTGAAGTGTGTATTTGGGGTTTCCACTAAGAACATTCTTGACCAAAATGACTATTAAAGGGTCATTGAGATCAATGAGTTGAATATTATGATGATAAGTGAAATTCCACCAGAACTCTCTCCATTGTATTTTTAAAAAATTTAAGGACATTAATCACAAATTCTATGTATTTCATATAATATGGTGGGAAAATGTATACCCTTATCTAAGAGTATTAATAAATTCACATAAAATTAGTAGAATGATGAATTTCAAAAAATGTTGTATGACAAAAATAAATATGTTCTACATCTTTTTCTTTTGATGCCAACTATCCAATAGAAACCACTGGTCCTTTATGTGTCTAGCACAGAATGGTCACATATTTTTATCTTATTCAATGACTAAAATGATGGAACAGAGAAAATTATAAGATATCTCATCCATATGATGCTTGAAATTTTTACTATATATTCTCTTATCAATAAAGATTGCATTCTCCTAATATCCATGGTTCAAAATCTATAACATTATCTACCACATAATGTGTTATAATTGATCTCTTGCATCAGTCTGCAAAAGTACAGCCTCAATCATCCCATTTTGAAAATATGATTGTCATAAAAAATGATCCTTTAATAGATTTACATTATCTTTTTCACTAAAAATATTTTAAGGGACAATAAATGAAAGACTTCATTCCCATACAACAAACTCATACTGAATTTCTTTTGTATTTTAACTTCCATGATGAATCCATTATCTTTTTCAATTAAGAAAAATCTTTTTTGGAAAGTATATATTGATAGTGCCCCTAAAATATTTACTAGTAGAAGGCTCTAAAACACTATGCTCAATAGGGTCGGCCCTATATTTATCATCAAGAGATCATCAATGGCCCTCCTCTAAAACACATTACTTTTTTTAAAGATAATTACCCAAATTTATTTTGAATACCATGACCCCATAATTAATCTATTGTTTTATTTTATGATTGAAGCTCTATAGTTTCACATGCATGAAAACTGTAATATGGTCATCATGTAAATCAATAGCAACTACATTGTCAGGAAATAAGATCTCATCCCCATTCTTGAGAAAAACTAAAATGTGATGACTCAATTTCCCTTTGAACCAATGGTATATTATGTCCACTGGTCTCATAAGTATTGATAAGAATATATGAAAAGGATATTCATGTCTCTCACAATGTGGGATTTGGATGATATGGCCATCCATGTGGTCAACTGAAATGTGATTTCACAAATCACTCTAGATGAGGGAAACAAAATGGTGAAGAGACTTGCTATTAGTACTACCCAGGAGTCCCCCTAAAATTACATAATGATAGATGAAAAATATTGTATGATAATATTTGGTGGCTTAAAAGTACCTTAGTCTTGGAAGTGGTCTAAATACATCCCACATAAGGATTTATATTATAGTTATGTGATTATTTTTTTGAAATCATACAATATACATAATTTGGGACCCCTATGAATATTATGAAAATAGAGAAAATTCATAACCAACATAATTGATGAAATTGTACACAAATTTCAACATCTAGTCCAAACATAATTTCCTCTATCATGAAACAGAACATGGAAATATTTATGAATTCAATAATTTTATGTATAACATTTTTTAAGAATATGGTAGATTAAAACAAGAAGGGAATTACAAAAATACATCTTATAACCTATGGAAAAATTATATGATAACCCAAACATCAATCAAGGTAGCTTATTATTCAATTTATTATTGACCCGATGTAGTTCGATACATTGAGGATCATCTATTATCATCCCATATTGCCATTTATAACTCGTTAAATCCATAAAAAAGATCCTATATCAATATATAGGAATATTTTTCCCATGATGAAAATAATAACCTATTTCTACATAATCTAATGATCCGTAAAAACCAAGTATCTCAAGATTACAATATTATGTCTTCTTTATACACATTCTTCTGGGGATCTAGACCCATATTTTTGAACACCAATGATACTTGGAAGAAAACCTATAAATTTGGTTCCCATGTTGGAGGGCCCATTTACCATTTGAAATGATTACTATAATGGTGTTTAATAATTAATCTCTATGGATGGGGAGTACATTACACCTCACATTTATGTAGGTTTTCATGAAAATACGTTGTATAACTTCATGGTGGGTTCAATTTCCACCCTGCATGATATTAAAATGCATATTCAAAATCCTAGTACACTGGTTTTAAATAAAAAACCCATTATGTTAATAATATAGGAAATTAAAATACAAAATAAACCCCATTACTTATGAATTTAAAATAATTAAACAAGTCCTTTCCAAATGACCCAATCTACTTGGTTTATAGGTCCCAATGCTATTGCCTTAAACTATATGGCATATCATCCTCACCAAAGGATGTTAAACTACATGAAAAATTCCCATTATACATGATGTTAAATAATTCTAAATTCATTCCAAGATACCTAACTATAATCATATTAATTATAATATATTTTCATGCCTATTATACTATAGAATTGTGTTACTGTACTATACCAAGTGAAAAACCTCCATTGGCATTTGTCTCATACTACACAATTTATTCTGAACTAGATGGGGATTGATTCCATTTTCATAGAATATATAGGTATTACCATATATCATAGTCTGAGTATAAAAAAATTTTATGTGATTCCGTATCTTTTCTTAATGATCAAATCCCCTATGATGAACCCCTTCTTCAGTTCTAAAATTTATAATACCCTTATCCCAAGAGATAATTTTTACCCATTATGGTAATGGAACCCCCGATGATGTTGTCAATTAATTTTAGAATAAAATAGTAATTACATAACTATACATAGATATATTTTTCCATTCTCCATCATACATTACGTTTTCCTCTATTTGATCCCCCATTTAACTTTCTAGTTTAAATGGATTCCACTATGGTGATGCCCTAATTTAGTGAAGGAATTTCTCTATACTAGGACATATATTATTTATAATTTGAGTAAATAAAATGATTTTCCCATGATATAATTATATGGTCATAAGTGAACCATAATTTTCCATCATTATTGATAATTAAATAGAGGAACCTGTGTTTTGAACATTGTAGGAAGCCTCCATCCTCAACCCACTCATTGCTACATTGTGAATCAAATAATAGTAGTCATGATTTACATTTCCATCTCCATACTTATTTATAGTGGAATTATAACCTCCTCATCATTTCCCATTTTTGTATCCATTCTGTTTTTTGTAGACAATGTCATTCATATAGTAATTCACTTCAGTTTTCTTCCCTTATAGAAGATCAACTTTTAGCCATTGACATAATATTAAATATTTGAACAATTCTCCACTTTTATATTATTTCATGTGACATGGGTAGTCTTATTATAATAATTGTTTCCCACACTAATCATGAATAATGTGCTATTAAGGGTTTTTAGTGGATCAATCAACTACATGATTAAGAAACACTATGTATATGATCAGAGAAAATCGTTATATCATAGATGAATGATGGTAAACTTCATAATGTAGTTTTCTCTCCAAAATATGTAAAATTGCATTGGCATTTGCCCTACCAGATGACATTAAAATGCATTATCAATATCCTTGATACATGATATGAAATTGTATAGTTTTTTCATACTATATGACATTAAACTACATGTTGAACATTCTTTATGTGTGATGTTAAAATAAATTGTATTGTCCTCATTCCATGACACAAATCCATGTTATATTAGGGGTCCTTAGATAAAAAAAAATTCCATTTTTATATTATATTCACTTACCACAGAATATTCTAAAAATATGTTTGGCATGGAAACCACATAATGAGATACGTAGTGACAAATAGCTCTCCTATTCATGGAACGACAATATGTCTCACATGTCCCCCATTATGTTTGGTGCTATGATAATCCACCAATAATTCTTTCTAAAAATATTCATGATTGTAACATATGTATAAGGGGTGGTTTAAGAAACTTTACCATAATTACAAGAATTAACATTGTCTATAAATCTTGATTTTATGATACACACATATTCCACTCAGATGGATCTTAAATCACATTGGGTTACCAAAGATAATTCAGATTCACAATGTATTGTATCACTTTGTAGACCATCTCATGTTATGGTAATGGTTTCGAGACCATAAAAGGTACCACCTCAATCCACACATAAATACGATAATCAATGTAATGTTTCTATCGTGGTTGTCTATATTGGAATTGGGTGCTCTAATTAACATTTTGTTCTATCCCTACACGGTACCACATATTATATTGTTACATCTATTTTGAGATCATTAACCATAAACTTAGTATAATTCATTTTTAAGGTGTTTTAGCATATCTATTATCAACCCATTGTATAAATTCCATATCATTAAACTCAAAACTATTCCCCCCAATGTTGTTTATATCTAAATCTAGATCACCAATTAATGTTAGGTTTCTCTTTCCTATTGCAATATATTCTACCTAACATCTCATTCAAGATAGATAAAAATAAATTCTATAGAATCAGGAACTATCTTAACCCTCACCAAGGAATTTTCAAACCATTCTAATGTCTCTTATATTTTCCCCGCTCCAAAAATCCTAGTGAATGCTATAAATATTCCCAACCCAATTTGGTGTAGCACGAGGGTGCTCTGAACTCTACTTAATAATTTTTCTTCATCTACAAACATCACATAACATAGATTTTGAGTTTAAACATGAACTATTCATTTCCTAACCGACTATCCTTTAGTGGCATCACAACACAACAATGGCTCACATCACATGAAGGGAACTAGTCCTGAAGTACTTTTTGAAAAAAAAAACATATTAGGTCCCCTATATCAAATATGTGGTCAATGGCCAATTTTAATTTTTTTTCCTCTATTACTAATGGTAAATTAATAAAATTCATGTTTCAAACGTATTAATTAGTCATCCCCAGTCTATCTATCACCTCATTGTTAATTATTCTTTTATAGGTTATGATTTACCATCCTCTTCCCCCTTACTCGTGTGAGGTCTTACTATCCTTGGTATGACACTCACGTACCATTTGGAATTTTGGAAGGATAAACCAGAACTATAAAATCATACATGAATAGTATACCTATATTTAGGTTCCATTTGTAGTTTACATGAAATTCTAACCATGAATCACCCATTATTATTTAGAACTCTCATATTGAAGGTGTAACCTTTTATTTATCATTATTCATGACACACAACATGTTTCATGTTGTCGTGGTAGTTATTATTATATTCTTTTGTTATTATTATTGAGATATTCCATATCATACAAAGAATATAACGGTAAACATTGTGATAAATATCTTTACACTTTTATGTGAAACTTCATGGTTGTTGTATTAAACATAAAATTTTAAACTACATAGTATCATTTATATTATAGGAAATAAAACTGAATTATATCCCTTAACACACATGATTGGATGGACCCTATTGGGTGTGGTGTCTAACCCTGATCTTACATTAGTAATTATCACCTATCACACTCTTTGTAGAACTATTTGTGGCATTAATCCAATTCCTTAATATTTATAGTGATGTTTGGATGCCTTGTTTTGGGCTCTACTATGAACTCCACCAAACACCATCCCAGAAATTAATCCTCTATTTGGACTCATTTTGAACCCCCTTTTCATACACAACTCTAAAATTGTGTCCCCTATTTTTTTCATTAAATAGATATACATGAGTGGTTTTATATGACCTTTTATGTTTTGATCCCCTACCCCAGTTCATGATAGTCTTGTTTATCTATTTGCCTCTAGGAAATTCAGGCACATTAGGAATTCTAACTTAAAAATGATCCATATATTTAAAGAGATCATTCAATGCAATGAACTATGTGTATCTTGTATCCCACATTTAGGGATATTCTATGATTCATAAAAACATATCTAGGGACTATTGGTAATTTGCATTATATTCCTTCACATTCAAGATTTGGGTTCTCTTCCTAGTTACCTCCTCTTTCGGAGTGCTACAATGATACTACTCTTGAAGGGATGGAACAAGAACCAAAACTTTTAACTCATTATACCCCTTTTTTGAATTATCTATCTTAGCTATTATCATTAGTTCACATCAGGTATTCCCCCACTCATAGTAACTCATATACTCCCACAATTTCACCCAACATGGCCTTATATATTGATCAATTAATTTTATCAATAACCATAGGATGACAACAAGCAGTTGGGTTTATACATAGAAAACTAGGAATTCTATCATCCTCTAAAATACATATGATATGGTTTAAATAGATTAAAAATCAGTGAATATATATAATAATTCATCATATTTCAAATCAACCAAACAATAATGGTGAAAAACAAATATTGGATAGGGAGTCCTGAAAGAAAAAACTAAATGACCATCAACATGGAACCTAAAGATACCCACGAGTCTATCTCCTCATGAACATGTGTCAATAACATCCCAGCCCTCCAAAATGAAATATGATCTTGGAATGAAATTCTATATATTATTATATTCCACTTATCTATATCTCGGACAACGATGTTAACCAATTCCCAAACATAAAGTTGGATGAGTGTAGTAAATTTTGGTAGGATATAATAAAATTATTTTTTTAATGCCTATATAATTTCAATCTTATGTTCTTGTGTAAAATATATTTCTAAAAAAATATGATAAATCATTTCTTATATACATAAAAGAAGTTTTGGTTTTCATTTCATAATCATTTCATATTAAAATAAAAAAATACATATGAAATATCATTTTTCCAAAATTTATATGATGATTTAAAAAAAAATGTATTCAAGAATCTAAATTAAAAACATGCTAGAAATATGGAATATCAAATAAAAATATGCATAATGTGTTGAGAAAAAACCAAAGGGTAATCCACATCCTATAAGTGTATACTACTAAGAAAAATATGAATTATTAGATGATAACTGTAAATCCTAATTTCCTTGAACCATGGTCCCATATGAAGGATTCCCACTAAAAATTGTTGCATCACCTGAACATCCCATATTAAAATCTTACTCAACTAGGTCTCATATATTTATTGCATCCCATCATTACCCATGGTCTCCAAATGTTCTCTATATCAGCATCACATATCATGAAAACCATTACCACATTTCATAGAACATTTTCTGATATAAATACATTTCATTTTCATTCCCCGATTTAAGAAAAACGTTTTCTATATAGCTTCCAGACATTTTTTTTGAAATCCTCTCTCCATTTCAATCCCATATTTGAGTAATTTTAACAATCACATCATCTGCATCAAAAAAATTCATCACAAACCCCTTCTTAGTAAAATTTCTCATACCCATCAAAGATAATGTTCACCAAAAAGGGATATAAAATAATCAATTTCATAAATATTGATAAAAGGAAATTATAAAAATAAGAGACATTCAAAATGATAGACTCTACGAATAGGGACACATACCTCTAAAGAAAATAGAATAAAGCTTCCTTTAAAACTAGTGATATGAATTGAATAGATATTTTCCTAAAAATTATATATATATAAGTATAACACCCAATAAGAAGGTAATAAAACTAATCTACCAATGGATTGGTGAAAATAAATCCATAACCCCTTCTTGGAACATGATAGATCTAGAATATGATCCAATTATGATAAATACATCACTTTAATAGAGTGAAGTTGAGTAAAAAAACTGATTAAATCCCCCTTTTGATTATAGACACCTGGAGTTATCACATATAGAAGATCAGGAATGGTTTGGGTATTTAAAATTCCAAAATAATGGTCACCATGCACTTGTATTGTCCACCATGACATGTTGGCATCTCCTAGGTGACCAAAAATGGTGGCAAGCTAGTGTGTGGTTTTAAAAAAATTTCATTTTTCAGCCCAACTCATCCTTGACCATTTTAGGAGGATTTTTTTCTATCCACAGTCAATAGTGAGATTCTCAACACGCTCCACCCAATTCTATGAAAATCCTTTGGGAGTTTTCCCCTGATTATTTTACAATTGTGGACCAATGGTAAAAAATCATCATTTATGGCAGTGGAGTTTACTATTTTTCACAATAATGGTTAAAAATATTTTAATAAACAAATCACCAATAAAATTCTATAAATCTAAATTTATGATGCTTCAATCTCAAAATAAATATACCTATCACCTGGAGAGAATCATAGTTCTCCCCACAATAAAATATTTATATATCAAGAATGTTATAGTTTCAAGAAAAAAAATTGATATGAACATTGTAGCATCATTAAGGCCTCATTCTCCCATGTTTCATTACTATCCTTACCGAACATCCATATAACACAATACAATTTTATTTTCATTCCACAAAATACTTTATCCTATCATCCCAATATCAAACATTCCCTTTAATAACTAATTTTGTTTGGATTAATAATAGTGTCCTCCAATTTCATCACATAGGAATGATAAAATTAATACTTTTTTAGTTGGGAAATAAGAGACCACCATGGAAACAATCCAGATGTGCAGGTAAGTGTAACTTATAATCCTCATTTTTGAGATACCCTATAATCTCAATTGGGTGGACATAATGAGGTGCTTACTTATTCTTCATAACAAAAAAAATGTATCCAAACCATGGAGATATTATGACGAAACCTTGATCATACAAATAAATCTCAAAAGGATTTTGAATCTGATCAATATATTATTTCGATATAATATGAGTGACATTTAATCCTTTTCTTTTTAAATGAACAATATTTTTCATCTTGTTAATAATGACCAGTCCCAATAAGGGTTATTCCCATATCTATTCCTAATAAAGAGTTTCTTAAAATGACGCAAATAAAAAACAAAAAAGAAATTAACTTTTATCGATTACTAATAACTATTCTATAAGAAAATACCACTATGGTGGATGTTACCCCTTAGGGTAACTATACTCATGTTGGTATCATATATTCAACAATATGGATGGATTCCTCAGACATTTCAAATATTTGATGTTGTTATATTATGGTCAATTTCATATGAGAACACATCACTTACTATAATCTTCCGAAAAATAATAATGTGAATAGAGGTCCCCATATGAAGGGATAGCCAGTGGTACACCATGTATTCTAATAATCACAAAAAATTATAAATTATCAATGTCCTATACCTATATTATTTAATTGATTAGTAAGAAATGTTCTGAGTTCATGAGGTTCTTAATAATAACCCATATCTCATCTTTTCCACCAGGAGAATAAGGTATCCCAATCATTATGTTTATGGATAGATCATACCATTTTCAAAATAGAATGTCTAAAGGTTTCCACAAACCAACATACCACGAATAGTTTAGCATAATTATCGTATATTTATAGAACTAAGACATAAAATCTATAATTTAAAGCCTTATTACCACCAACCAGTTATGAAATGATACGTCATAATACATTTTGGATGCTCCAAGATACGTAAACCAATTAAATAGGTTACTATTAGTTGTCAATTTTTATCCAAGATTCATTAGAAAAATCATCATTAATATAAAGTGAAACACTATATTGAGAGATTGACACTAGTCACTTGATGTCTCCGCAAAATAATGAATTATGACAATGTTGTGTTGTACCGAATACTTTTTATGTCAATGTAGAATATGATCATCCATTGATGATGTATTCTAAGAACAATCCTGGAATAAAATTCCACCATGTTTACATTCATCCAATAACATCTCAGTAAAAAAGCTCATCAAGAACAACACTTCCACTAATTATCTCACTTCCGCTGTCGGTTATTGTCTTCCCAAATAATATTTGATAATGTTTTAATTTACATGGGTTTATACAATAAACAAATTTTATGTTAGATGGTACTCACCCAAATATCTCTATCTCAAAATCACATTGCTCAAAGTGAAGATATAATTTAGACAATCAAGGTTTTAATACAACATAAACTGCTCCACAAGAAGGTTGTAAAACAATGAATTAAGTATGTATATCAGTATTTCCAACTCATTTTCAGGAATATCATAGTCCATATAATGAGGTAATAGTTTAAAATAACCAAAAGATACCATATATTTCTCCTACTTTATAAATCAACCAAAACTTATTCCCATGGAGTCATAGTAAAAATCATATATCAATGATAGGTCAGGAAAGAACAATACTAGATTTGAATTTACTCTCACTTTTGACTCCTCAAAAGGTCAAGGCCATTAATTTCTCAAAAAAACGTCACACCATTAGGTTAACTCTACTATAGGGGATGAATGCTCAGAGAAGTCCTAAATAATGATCCTATAAATCCTATACAATCCCATGAATTACAATATCTCAAACACATTTATAGGAATCTTCCATGACATTATTTCTTGTATTTTATCTGTAACCACTGAGAACCCTTTCTTATAAATCACATGGGCCATAAATTTCACCTAATGAATCTATAACTGACATATGGATAGCCATATATATAAGGTTTTTAGGATCCTAATGATGATATTGAAACTACTACCATCATCATGTTTCAATGTATAATAAACAATTATATCCTCCAAAAGTACAATGAATGAGTTAAGAACCGATGTAATATTTAGTTCATCAATTTCATAAACATTTTATGATAATTTTTAAGTCCATATGGCATAACATGAATCTAAAAATAACTATACCTACCCTGAATACCATCGTATAAACACATTTATCATGGATAATAATATAATCTTAACCAGATCTTCGATAAATTTTTCAATATCATGGGGATCCATGGAGTCAATAAAAAATGTAATAAAAACAAAAAAAATCGTTATCTATTCCTAAAAATAAACTAGTTGAGTTTTTGGTTATCCATATAAAGTCATAGTCTCTAATTTGACTTATTTTCAATGAATACTAGTTATTCCCGTGGTTCAATTCTATAATGAATAAATCACATGACCACATGATCCATAAGAAAAACCTTTAACTCTTTAAATTTAGTGGGTGTTATATTGTATAATGTTAAGGAAATATTTTCCTCCTGTAAAAGAAGGCATATAGTGAAGTCAACATCCTTCTAAGTTAGTATCCTTGAGAAATCATATATAAAAACATCAAAATAGTCACTAACATATATAGGAAGAGGAATGATAATAAGTGAATCAACAACATGAATAAACATATATGATAACTTGTATGAGATCATCTCATAACTATGGACAATGAGACCTACTCTCCCAAGTATACAATCCCACTAACTCTAAAATAAAATAGTAACTCTATCATATGTATAAAAATTAATTTAATGATGATTATAATGAATACATGACTTATATTTGTTCATATAATTCCAGACAATGATGACACAAAGCATTTCTAGATCATGAACTGGGAAATACCATATGGTTTTGTGGTCAAAAATCATCACCACACACTCAGGTCATTTAAAACACAACTCTAAACTCATTCAAAAGAAGTATAGACAACCATCATAAAAATAATACTATCATATCACAATCCCATGACATCATTAATCTAGGAAGAAATAAAGGAATTATTTTCACCATTATCAAATAAATTATTAACTATAGAAGATGTAATAAACACCATATCTCTAATCATTTCCAAACCATTGACTAACTCCTCTTGTTGCTACTCCGCCCTATATAATAATCCAACTTCATCTATCCATCTCTTCACAACATAAGCATCTCTAATGGCACAAGGTTTTGATACCTCCCCTTTTTTCATCCGATCAAAACTGAAATCTATTGGTGATGGTGGATACAACTCCACTTCCCTAGGATTTCCTCTTGTAAAAATGACGAATACGATGATATTTCTAAAACATGTAGAAGTTGTTGTTAAATTATTATTTTGTTTGATGTGTTCCATTATGCAACATGTCAAAAATAAAACCTTTACATGCCCTGTCATATGTTTTTCACTTCCATCACTATAACAATACCAGTCACCTTGTATCCACCTATGGCTAAAAAAATTTCTTTGGCTAACAACTACCTACATTGATTCCCTAGACTATCATGTCTTCCTAGATACATATATCACATCCATAAAATCCTTATCAATATCCTCCGGGAAGGTGGATAGAAAAATAAGAATCAATATAAATTTAATATCGTTCCTTAATCCAATCTTAAACATTTATCACTTTATATAGTAATTATAAATAAGATCTGAATACATGTACACCATTTGAAAAAAGCAAGAATAATGCTTCAAATCAAAACACTCACCTTTATTTAATGTTACTAATTATATATACTTCACAACTCACAATATTGTTTGATAAAATATATGATTGAAGTTTTTTTTGAATGTAGCCCATGTCAGATCTCTATGAAACATGTCATTCAAAATATATTCCCACTACTTCCTTCAAAGACCCTCACAAATTTGAGAGGTGAAACCAAATTTGTAATTTTTTGAAAGTTCTTATAAAGTGTAAAATTATCTCATATATCAAGACCAATTATTTTTATTCCTATTAAGCCTTATGACATTGAAATATTGGTAAATGATACTGAGTGAACTATATAGTATGGTCCACATTGCAATCATGTTAAAAATAAATTAGTTAGACCAAGGAAAAAACACTAAAACTATAGTTTCCACCAATAACAAGTGATTCAAAATATTCACCTACATGGCTCACTCCATAGATTCTTATATAGCATACGAAGATTTTATTCTCAATGGATCCACATTCTAAAAAAAACTAGGAGAATAAAATCTATAAAAACTAGTTTGATTTTTTTATCAAAAAATTGATTTTATATAAATTATTTCCTAAGTATCATATGATAATAATGGTGGATACACGACCCTAGATATTCCATGGTAACATGAGGTTCATCATCAAAATGACATGTCCAATAACACTCCCACACTACCAATCATGTTTTTATTGTCCCACATGGTATCTTTCAACAACCCCTAACACTAGAGGGTGATACACAATCATATTATTTTTATTTTAAATAACCTGTGGCTTTGATGAAAATTTTTAATAGAACAACCCAGTTCAAACCATAATTTCACCTTCCGTGACCTACTGTATAGAATATTGACCATTCTATGTTTTCGTAGAGTGGGTGAAAACACAGTGGTATTATATATTGAGTAGGTCGAATTACTTTAAAATCAAAAGTAAATAGGATAATATTGATTAAAATAAAGTATCACATTACATATCCAAAAAATATCTTATATAAAAACAACATAACCATATATGTTACATCCAACAACTTGATAACGTGGAATATATAAAAAAAATTACATAAACATGGAACTCAATTAAAACCGTGTGTCTATATATTCGTTTCCATATATCTTTACCATCCCAAGCCATGAAAAGGAAACATGATCTTGTAGATCATTCCTCTAATTGACACTCTTCCATTTACATGTTTCATTCAATACCAATTATAGTATTTTAAAAATGAATAAGTAGGGTGTGATAACAATATCTTATTAATATTCCACCTTATATTCTATATGATTTCTATCCACAAGTACCTGTTACCACTTATACAAAGAAACCATTACAAATTATAGATGAAATTATTTTTCCATATATTATCATCCTTTTTATTTCATTTAAAAAAACGTGCAAAATTAAAATAAAAAAGTAAACATGACATAATAATTATACAAGAGGTATAAAAAGATTAATAAAAAATGTTCCAATCAACAATATTCATATCATCATATGAAATATGCATATTAAATGAAAATGCACAAAATTTATTCTGAAAGGAAGAAAGGGAAATCAATAACATATGTATGTACTCAACTAAGAAAAATATCATTCTGTCGATCGTGTAAGATAATAAAAAACATTGGGAACAACATTAACATAAAAATACTACTCACTAGAATTCATGGAACTATTAGAACCTCCCGTAGGGATACACTACACCAATAGTGGTCGATATGTCTAGTTTTCACCAAAACTTCAAGGTCTCCCAAAATATAAAATATCATCACCATATTTAAATATAAACATTCCAATATTCAATAAAACATTTTCTATGGATATTAACTTTCAATTTCATGTCACCATTTAATAAAAAGATTTTCTATATTGATGACACACGACATTATTTCTAAAAAAACATTTCCAATTAAAAATAATATTTAAGGCAACTTAAAAATTATATAATGTGAATCAAAAAAATATTTCATTGGGAGACCCTATTTAAATATATTCCAACTTACATAAAAAATTCATATCTCCTGTATTTGAAATCAAAAAATACATAAATTAAAAGTAACAATAAAATAAGACATGTAAAGAGATAAATAATTTGATAGAGACAACTATATTGAGAAAAAATAAAAACTCATTGACATTTAAAATTGTGATGGGAAATTAGTTAACCTTTTCAACATGATCCTAAATCAATTGGGACTGTTCTCCAAAATAAGAGAATCACCCTAAGATTCAACTTGTTGGAATAAGAACCTATAAAACCCTTTCATGAAACCTGAAATATCTAGAATATGATACAAAAAGGATAATATGATTATTCAAATTGAGGATAACTAAATTGAAAATATTAATTAACCACCTGATGATTCATACAGATGGAGTGACCACCCCCTGATGATTTGGAAATGTTAATCTATATATAATTATGATAGAACCATCACCATACCATAGTTCTGCAAACAATTGTATTTTAGATTCACCCATATGATATTCTATGGGGTGGTGATTAAAACATGGATGTTTTAGACTCACTGTGGCATTGACCTCGTAGTGGTTAGCTCCCAATAATCATGGAAAATTGAGAGGCATCTAGAGGGAATCACCGTAATCCATGACTAGCCATTTGTAATTTTGTTCCTGAATTTCTTTATAGGATGTATAAAGTCACACCATGAATACCCCCATGACATTGGTCTTACTTGTTTTCGACAATAATGTCTCAAAACCCAATTTTATTTCCTAATGATCCAAAAATTCATTTGAAACAAATTAAACAACATAGGTCTCAAAAAATATATCAATTACCTAGTGGGGATAAATACTTGATGGACCATCTCACCATTAGTTAAGGGTAATTTTATTTATTTTATATCCATTAATGATCTACCTTGTATGACCTAAAAATCCAAAGGAAAAAATGATAAATATTATTATCAGGAATAAAAAATATAAATTGAATCTTGGAAAAAATCAAGACTCTATTTCAAAATACATACACTTTTTTAGTTGATAATGGAATGAAATAAAATATAAAATGTGAAAAAATTAGAGTTAACCATGTGGTCTTAGAAAAATATTTTCAATTATCAGTAGCCTTAGAGGTTCAAAAAAATTGTAGTAGACTTATAACCACAAATTACATTATTCCTAGTTTTATGACATTAAACTAAGAAGAATTTAATAATTGTTACATATTATCTAACTGTTTGATCTGAGTCCAAGTTTAATTTATTTAAACAAAAAATCATTTATCCTAATTGTTGGACAAGAAATTCAATTTTCAAACAATATAATATGTTTTAAATTATACTAAAACAACAAATTATATCCTCATTGGTCTCCCATTTCAATCATGGTCATATTACATTCTTTTTTCCCTCAACCATTTGGTATTTTCTTTATCCCCATCTGCCAACATTATTTCCATAAATTTTGGTACTTTGTATTGATATTATTAACACAATTTGGTCTATCCATAGAGTGATAAATCTCATATCAAGGATCAATATATTTCATCAAAAACACTGTGTGTTCCTTGATTTGGATCTATATTCATCCATCATGTCCAAATAAGATCCCTCAGGTCGATAATAGAGTTCCATGAAGGCTCATATCATATCCATGATACATTTCCCAGAGGAATAATTTTTATCATCTCTGAATAGAATCTCATTTGATAAAAAAAACAATTCAGTAAAGGCTCAACCCCTATATAGGTATACATATTAGAAGAAACATAATTAATAGTATGGTAGTGGAACATGTTATTCAAATGTGGAAAATGGACAAACTCAACATATCTACCTCTTTCACCCATCTATTTACACTATTGGTGTCATTATTTACATTTACCCACTTTCCATTTACATAAGTGGAATTGAATCACCCAGGGTGTTTTCCATGTGAAAGAAACTCCTTAATAAGGACCCATAATATTATAAACATTCCAGACTAATTTACAAGTAGTAAATTGTTACCATCATGGTGATTGATTTGAAATTATGAACCTAACCCACCAACATTTTTCCCTCTCTCTTTTGTAATTGATTAGTAATCTGTTGTATACTTTCCCCTCACTAATAATGACTCACATGGGATCCTATATTTTATTTGGATGTTTAATGGGATTGGTTTTGACAAAATACACTTCTAATAATGTTGTAATTTCAAAACATTCCTCATGTTGAAATCCACATCATCTCCCCCATTTTTTTAAACTTAATTCAATGTGTTTTTTATTTTGAAAATTGTTTGAGGTAATGATCTAAATAGGATTAATGTAAAAAATAACAATTTTATGTATTTTCTAGGAATTTTCTGGACTCGTTAAAAATATTTAATAAGGGATACTTTAATGTAATGGTGTACTTAATTTTTTATCCATATATTTGAAATTTTTTGGATAAAAAATGATGTTATATTTCAAAAAATATTTCCTTCTAAAGTTATAATTAAAAATAAAAACATACTTTTGATGTTTTCTAGAAATGTATAGAAGTTCATGGAACTCAACATTACATGAGAGAAATTTTGAAGCACTGTGAAACTAAACATTACACACATGAATGAGATGTAATGAAAATAGATTTCAGTGGTCTATAAAACACACATTCTATAAAAACTATTTGTGTTCCATGAAACTATGGTAGTATCAACACAAGACTATATAATTTCATGAGTACATAATAATTTCACTAAACAGCCACCTACAACTCATATAGAGCCTATAAATATCCAATTAGCACCCCATATTTTGTCTTATATCTTTAGGATTCTTAATCCAGGTCTCTCCATTAATTAAAATCATACTCCACAATTCCTACAACCTTATGGAAATTTATAGATCCTATGATGTGAGAATATTTCATGAATTACTTCACATTATATGTTAAATGTATTTTCTATGTGAATGAGATTATTTTAGAAACCACTCATCTATTAAAAACATAATTACATTTAGAATATTTTGTACCACACAACTCTATTCTTTAAATAACACCAAACATGTATGAATTTTTAATGATGGACATCTAAGCAGTCTATCTCTGACAGAGTCACAACTATCACACAAATATATATGTACTAAAAAACCCAAAATTAAAAAAACACATATGGGGGCCCCCATTATATTCCTCTTTTCAATAAAAATACTATCATGATAATTTAATGCACATGGTTTATGGAACCCCATGATAATTTATAACTCATAAAAATCTCCATACAAACAACTAGAATCATGACCTTTCAAATCGAAGACATATTTGTAAAGTAAAATGTTGGACGTTTTCTTATCAATTTCAATTAATAATTATCAATATCATCTCCATGACTTATATATAAAGCATGTTCTATGTAACACACCAAGATTTCATAATACGTTATTTAATCAAAGTAATTCATCAACTTGCACCACATGCAACACTGAGTTTAAGAGCTCCACAACTTACCAAACTAGACGTTCAAATGCAGTTATGAATAGTATTAACTGAATTTTCAACATTATATAATCCTTATAATTTCAGAATCCATATTATGAGTTTCTTATACATAATTATTGAACAAATTCATTTTTTTAGATAAAAGAAGTATTTTTCAAAAAATGCACTTTTACCGACTTTTAATGGTAAACCCTTTTTAAATAAAATATTTTAAACTTTTATATATTCAATTTGAAAAAAATAATATTTTTGTTTAGAATCTTGATACAGGAATTTAGTTTTAAATAATTTTTGGAACTTTTCTGATAACTTTCATATTTTGATGAATAGTTAAAATTACTAAATTTTAATTAAAAACAACTTTTTTAATCGAAATAATAAAAAGAAATAAATTATTAATTTGAGTGATTTCAGAGTATAATTAGTATAAATTTGTACCATTTAATCCAATTATGGACATTTTACATAATTTCACATTTAATCTTGAAATAATCAAGTGCCAATCATTTGATAGTTATTATTACTTAAAAACACGCTTTTTGTTTTGACATTGAAATTAATTTTAATTTAATTTCTGCCGGTTCCATGTTTATAATTTAGAAAAATGGATTCCATATTTAGAATCAGGTGTTAAAAATTTTGTATATCGGTAACTTTTATTTTCAATCATTTTGAATAATTACTTCAGTAAATATTTTATTTACCATGGTTACAGGGTAAATCTGGTAAATAAGGGTAAACAAATTATATTATAATAATATTAAATTACCCGAAAAATGTCTTAAACCTATTGGATGATACATTTCCGACCATGGGAATATTTGGTTCGATTATGGGACCCCATGGAGCCACATGTTTGTGACAATGACACTTTTTATTAATTATGTTAAAGTAATTACAAAAAAATGACATAAGCATATATCTTTTTGAAAAAACAATTTTTACATAGGTTTATATATTTTATATTTTCAAATATAAATATTCATTAGAAATCTAAATATATTTCCTACATAATGGTATTCTATTTATAATTTTGAGACATTTAATAATTAAATTTATTTATAACACAATAATGATGCAATATTTTCTTTATTAATTAAAGAATCAAAAAATTAGTATTATAAATGTTAAAATAAATACAATTTCAATGTTTTGATGACATAAAAGAATTTTATTGGTTAATATTACATTTTCAGGGTTATTTAATGATTTTTGTTATAATTAATATAGTTTTTAGGACTTTAACAAAAATGGATTACTAAATAGTGTGAAAATTGATAGAAATGAGTTTTTAAAACAAATATTATATTATTAATTGATATTTTATTACTAAAAATTTAAGGATCGTCCAAAGTACTTATATAATGATAGGGGTATCCTTAATTGACTACTTGGGGGGTCTCTTGGAAGTATATAGTAAGTTTATTAACCATGTAATATAAAAATACAAAGAGACATGGTAAATGTCAAACAAATTAACTAAGAGTTAAAACTATACGATAAGGTTAATAATGTGACCCAAACCTATCTAAAACCTATTTTTTGAGTGTTTTTTGACCTATAACCTCCTTAAAAATTAAATAATACACTTTTGAGCAATTTGAAATTGAATATGAATTTATTATAAAATAAAATTTTTAGATTTTCCTAAGGTGCCCCTCACCCCTCTTATAAAAGGGCACAACACCTTCTCTCTATTTAATACCTTCTAATCCTTTTAGGTTGGCCAAAACCTGCCAATATATCCTCCCAACTTCCATCACTTAATCCTAGAGTCCTTAAATTAGTCATAAATACAACTTAAGAATCCATTTTGATTAAATCAAAAGGAAGAACCCGAAAAAGAGGTAATAATTTCACCACACTCTTTCATGTTTTTTTCTTATTCCACTTCTTAATTCGTTGTCATTTCCATTATAAAATAATAAGTACAATATCTTCTATATACTGTAATGTTATAATAAATATGGCACAATTATATTCATTATTATATACATCTTATGAATTATAATGTCACTATGCTTGTGTACGTATGGCTTACCGTCTCCAGGCCATGGTGTAATTTATTATTCAACAGTATGTTATTTGGAAGGATATAATGATGAGTAATATTTGTATAAGTAATGAAAATAACATGAAATGGTCTCTGTATAATTAATATACCATCCAATTCCACACATTTAAGGAAATGATATTGTCGCTCGTGCATACGTACAAATTACCGTCTCCACAACATGATGAGATTCATTTCCACGTTCACCATTCAACGACAGTTATATAAATATAGATTAATAATAACTATGAAATATATGACATAATAATTCTATTTGGGATATGTGTGTTTATATATATATATATGTACATCTATATATCTTATTCACTTAGTTCTGTTCAATACGATATGAAAACTGAAACAGCATTTATGCGTACGTACGGACAACCGTCTACATAAACGGTGTTTCTCATTTCATATATATTTCTATTATACATATTTATTTTCAAAATATATATGTTATATAAGTCATTTTTTTTCTGTATGTATTTAAATCGTGGTTTAAGTGATACAATCAATAGTATCAAGTTAAAACACATTCGATAAAAAAAGCGATTATTACCTGAAATGTTAATTTAACATGGAAATTATTATTAAATGGGTAGTATAAAGTAATAAATGAATAATTTATGATATCATAAATATTAATATGGTTCTGGTATAATTTAATAACTTACTACTATCTTCATACAAAAGTTTAAACGTACAATCAACTATAGGAAACTGCTATGTAAGGTTAATATCACAATCTCTTTATTATAAATGTTGTTTTTACTTAAGTATTTACTATGAAATATTTATTATCCATGTCCATGGTTTATAAAATAGTTATAAAAGGGATTATTTTAAGGTAATTTTTACTAAACCATCATTTTATATGTAATAATGATATATTCTTTAAAACCATTCTCATTAAAATCATGTTTTCAAAATGGTTTTAAGGATTTATTTAATTGAACATTAATTTTTTATAATGTTAATTACTTTATATATTTTCAAAGTTTTATTGTACAACTTGATTAAAAAATGTCATTAAATGACTTAGTTTTTAAATTGTGGGTCTTTTATATGTTTTCATGAAATAGGGATATTTCTCTCAAAGAGTTTTACAAATCATTTTCATCTATGTCAAAATACATTAATGGATTGTAAACATGTATGAAGTTGATTTACTATGATACAAATATTCCATATTTTATTGAAGGTTTTGTAAAATGTGTGATTGTTATTGCGATATTTTTATACCATTTATGGTTTATGGGTAATTTATTGACATTTTGTATGTCAGTTATAATATGAAGGTTTATGTTATGTTTAAACCTACTCATATGATGAATGCATTGGAATTAGTAATTGACAGGTAGAGGTCGCTATAGCTCCTCGATGAATCAGTAGGTCTCTTGAGACAAACTAGTGTCTTGGAACAAGGCCATGAGGAAATCATAATTTTAGTCTTGGCACAAGGACTTGACTATGTGGTTGTTATAGTATGGAATTATGCATTCCATCAATGTGAATGTTGTTATTGATATTTCATGTTATTATTCTACTACTAGAATACCCATGTGAATAAGTAAATGGCATAATTTAATTTAATTTTTTCCATATTATGCTGAAGATCATTTATAAAAGGATTTTCTTAGTTATACAGTTCCTTAAATTATTACGCTTATTAATGAAAGATTCTGGTATATTGTTATCCTTATTGAGCATCTGAGGTCACCTGATTCTTATGTTTTTTTTCCCAGGATTCCAATAAGTGTATAATGATTGATATGAATGGTTAAGAAAAATGGAATAATGGAGTTCTCGAAGAGCTATCTATGATATGTTTTATATTTAAAATTGTGATGTAATGTTTATATATGTAATATATTTTCCAAGACAGTTAAACTGGTCGGTCCTTCGGGACATGATTTCTTGTAATTATGCTAATGTATTAAAATAATGCCATGACTATAGGAAACTGGGGGCGAGGCATTACAGTTGGTATCAGAGATGTTTATTAAAAACCATGGAAGCTAGATTTAGATAAACTTTGATTAGAGCACCTAGACCTAAGATGTACTTTGAGGATTAGTATTGGAGAACGTCCTAGAATTTTGGTATTTTAGAGATTTTGTGAGTATTCCGAGAAATACATCCATGTCTGGATACGAGCAGGTAGAGGCAGCTCTAGCACTTATATACCTAGGGGTAATCCAGAAAACACTGCTTTGAGCTAGACTCAAATGGGAGCTGGTTCACAACAATAGGCCTTGCTGCACTCTTGGTTATGACACTCCTTGGGGATATGCTTAGGATACTTATCATTTTATTTACAAACCACAATGAATGGTTTATAAGTATATACCTCCTCAAAGAAAACATGTTTTTGATTATAGATTATATCCATAAATTTTTCAATTTACATTAGGTATTTTACATGAGCGGAATTTTGAATTGTGATTCATAAACTAACCTACTGTATTCCATCATATAGACATGGCGCACAATAGAAGGAATGTGAACTCCAGTAACACGTATGATCCAAAGAGTAATGAGGATAATATATTTCACAGTATAAAACAATCATTTAGAAGGGAAATAGTCTCCCATGTATTTTCAACATATGAAGAAATAGTATCATGTGTTAATAATATAAGTAAATAATTTTCGGAGTCCTATGGCATTGAAGGGAAGCAAGAGAAGAAAAGGATGAAGAGAGAAAGATAGATAAATAGAAGAGGAAAAAGGAGTCTCCCATATGTGATAAATGTGGAAGGAATCACGATGGTAAATTCTTGAATGGAATTGGAGTTTGTTATAAGTGTGAAGAAAAAGGACACCAAGTACGTGATTGCAAGTGTAAGATTTTTTTTTCAAAGGTACAATGCTTCGTCTGCAAGGCATTGGGACACTACACCCATAAATGTCTCCATCATCATAGTATACCTTAGATGATGCTATTGGATAATAATCTAGTTATTATACAACCTCATGTGAAGAGGAATTACTAGTGTTCTTATGTTGTCAATATAGAATTATTTCATTGGAGTTTTGTATCAAAAATATACTGGTAATATGAATTTTGTATATCATTAATGATTGTACAAAAGTATTATTTTATTGAGGATTTGAGATTATATGCTTCAATGAAAGTTGATAAAATAGTAAGATATACTTTTTGGAAAATACATGGTTGAAGGAAAGGTAATCCTTAATATGGTCCTGATAATGAGGTAGTGATTTTTGAATTAGAGATGGTTGATTGGGATAAATTATGATGGATATTCATGACATCCTTGAAGCTAATTAATGATTTGTATATTTCATCATTGTTGGAGTTTGTAACATTTTGGATAGAAGGATAATATCCAGTATTCTATAAGGAATAATGGAGAAAGAATGTAATCAATAAGGTTTTATGGAAATTCCGGATGTTGTAGTGCTTTAAAAGAATACACGATGATGGTGTTCACATGTTATTACATGGAAAAAAGTATCATAATTGTGTTTAAAATCCATAAAAATTTTGGACTCTGAGTTTGGATATTTTTATTTTGGATAATTATAACGGATACAGTGGATTAAGATACTATTGTTATGGTTATTTTTGGATTTTTATAAAATGGACAACTCGCAGAACGTGTGACAACCATTCACGTCGGACAAAGCTGTAGGAATCGAACCCACAACCATAGTGTGATTGGAATTTATCGCCTACCACTATACAAAGTGAAGTCCCTGGATTGTATAATGTAGTTTCTTTTTTGAAGGGTATGATAGGTGAATTATAAATTGATATTTTTGAACCATATATGATTAGGGTAAATAGAATATTTTATGGAAATCGTTTGGAGTGAAATATTATTTTGTGGTAGGAATTAGTTAAATTATATAACTCTACTTGTCAAGTATATATATATATATATTATGCCTTATTAAAACTCAATTTTATTAACCCAATTTCTGATACGACTTATCCACAAAGGTATTTTATATTTTAAAATTTTTATTTTCGAAGAACAATTTCAAATTGTGAGGATATAATTTGTTGAAAGAGTGAAGAATGTAACACCCCAAGATTTCATAGTACGTTATTTCGTCAAAGTAATTCAATAAATTGCACTACACGGAACACCGAGTTCAAGCGCACCATGGCTTATGAAACTAGCCGTTCAAAAGTAGTAATGAATAGTATAAACTAAATTTTGAACTTTATATAATAATTATAATTTTAGAATCCATATTATTAGATTCCTAGAAATAATTTAAGAACATATTTATTTTTTAGATAAATGAATTATTTTTCAAAAAATTCACTTTTACCGAATTTTAATGGTGAACACATTTTTTATCCAATATTTGAAACTTTTATATATTAAATTTGACAAAATAAACTTCTTCATTAGAATAGGGACATAAGAATTTATTTTTAATTTTTTTTTTACTTTTCTGATCACTTTTATATTTTGATGAATATTGAAAATTACTAAATTTTAATTAAAAACATCTTTTTAATTGAAGTAATTAATATTCATAAATTATGAACTTTACTGATTTTAAAGTTTAATTAGATTATATTTTTACCATTTAATCCAATGTTGTTAATTGGTCCTAATTTCACATTTAAAATGGACATAAACAAGTTACTATCTCTTTATAGTTATTATTTCTTAAAAACACACTTTTTGTTTTGACAACGTGAATTAATTTAAAGTTAATTTCTACCAATTCTGTGTTTTGAATTTAGAAAAATGGATTCCATATTTAGAATCAGGGTGAAGAAATTGTTTTAATAGGTACATTTTATTTTTAGACATTTTGAATAATTATTTGGGTAAATATTTCATTTTCCATGGTTAAAGGGTAAATCAGGTAAATAAGGTTAAACAAATAATATTATAATAATATTAAATTAACCTAAAACGTGTTCAAACCATATTTATTGACACATGTGAGACCATGGGAATCTTTGGGTCGATTTTGGGACCCCATGGAGCCACTTGTAAGTGATAATGACACTTTATATTAATTATGTCAAAGTAAATAAAAAATGACATAAGCTGTATCTTTTATCAAAATAATTTTTACATAAGTTAATATATATTATATTTTCTACTATAAATTTTCATTATAAAGATAAAAATATTTCCTAGATAATTTTATTTTATTTATAATTTTTTGACATTGAATATTTAAATTTATTTATAACACAATAATGATGTAGTATTTTCTTTATTAATGAATGAATCAAATAATTTGAATTATAAATGTTAAAATATATATAATTTGATTGTTTTGATGTGTCACACACGGTTTTTTTGTCTTTGTATTGATCCGGACCATTAGAAATCCTGATCCATTTCATGGGTATTTGATGAGATGAATCTTGAGTTTTTAAGTTTCATATATGTCTAACCACCATAATTTGGGATCCCCATTGCTTGTTTATGAGTTTTTGAAGAAAGGGTGGTTACTTCATGATTTGGGCCAACCGTGAGCCCATTCCCAGTTTTAAAACCTGAATTTGTTTCTTTTAAATCTCTTTTGTTTTTTATTATTTTTCGGTTATTCCACCTCCCCCTCGAATCCAATAACCCTGTCCTAACCCTCATAATAGATTTTACCTCTTTGGAGCTCATGTGGGTCGCGAATTATGGCGAAATTCTCAGGATACCTCAAATCGCCTAGAATTTCAAAGGTAAATTTTATCATTCATAAATCAATCAATTCGTACTCCTTTTGCCACCAATCATCTTCCCCTGGTTCGTCCAGACCTTAGGAGGCTCTCCAAGAATTTTCAAGCCATTCCCTTTTCTCTAGGGCTTCAGATCTAATGGAAGATGAAGAGTTCTCTAGGATGAAAGGTGAGATTCCTTATCCTTTCTTCTTCCTCTTCCCCCTCCTTTCATTATTTCTTGGTTTTATATTGTACCCTAGTCTTGATCGACCTAGGGTTTTGTTATACCATGTTTTTTATGGGGTTTCTGTTTGTTTAGGTCTGCTCTTTATAGTTTTATGGTTTATAAACCCGCGGCTGGTGATTTCGGGTGTGCGTTTCAATTACGCCAAGGATTTGAGGTAGGGTTTCCCTTGCACATGACTTTATTTTTTAAGTTTCATCATTTTATTATATTTAACACCAGATATATATGTTTAGTAATGTTTTTCATCCTTTGGATAATTTTATTGGTGTTCAAAGTGGTTGTTTAATCATTGGTTTGTGAACGGTAGTGTTGTTTTGTCATGAAAGTTCTCAACAAGTGTTTGTTTAAATGTTCTGTTATCATTTGCAAATATTTTGTGTGGTTTATAATCTGGTTTATGGTATTTTTAACATGTTACAGTATCTTGAATGAAAATATGGCTTTCAATTGGTGTTTTATTTCTTTTCATATACTTAAAATAAATTGTTTTGTTTAAAAAGGGCATGTCATGTGTTCGGTAAATTGCCTGGTTGGATTTTATGTGTGATGTGTGATTTAAAAGTTATTTTTTTGGATTTATAAAGGAATTGGAATAATGATAAATGGTATTTTTGGGTACTTATATGGATTTCATATTTGTATTTTTTTTTTACAATCAAGTGGGTTTTAATTTACAACATATTTTGGCCCGAGTTTCCCAAAAATGGATTGTTTCACATCTTTATGAAAATGGTTGTGTTTTGAATATGTAACCTGAGTATTATAAGAGATTTATGAATGTGGTTTTCTACTGTAAATTGTTTTTATACAGATCCTTAATATAATTAAAATTCATACCTTCGTCAAAGGATAGTTTTGAGAAAATAATTAAAGGCCCGTTTGGCATTTCCTAGAAATGAAGGAGTGTTTTACTTGTATATAACAATTTGTGCAATTGGGATTGTTTTATGGTCCATTAAATGATTTTATTAAATGATTATTGGGATTCCAAATATGATTTGTTTTGGTTATGATGTGTGTTTATAATTTAAAGAGTGTTTTTGAAAGAGTTTTATGTGCAAAGCCTCAATACACTTTATGAAATTGTTTTACCAAAATATTTAGCGGTTTGTTGATTAGTGTAAGAAATGTGAAGAATGATTATGGGCTGTTTTTGTTTTTATGGTTTTGGAAAGGAATGTGGATGTGAAATGTGAATTTGATAATATGTGTAACATGATTGAGAACTAAAGGGAATCCCGGGTATCTAGGTGGGCGGACGTGTACTAGTATGCTAGTGATTCTGTGGGGGCTGGCCCCTGTTTCACGTAGCAAGTTTGACGATGACATCACTAACTAAACTATGATGATGATGATGATTGGGGACCACTAGGTTATGGGTACGTTACCTACTAGTGGCTCGTGCACGAGAACAGATATTTATTATGGTTACTTTCACCGAGATACGAGGTACCTGGGGCTCACAACTAACTAGTGCCTAGGGGTATTCCTATGACTAGTGCTCATTGGCTATTTTGTACTCACCGTCGACATACGGTGTGTTTGGTTGGTAAATTCTGTAGTATGTGTTATTTATTTTAATGTTAAAATTCTTTAAAGCATCCCTCTTGAAAACTATTTTCATTTGGAAGTTTCACCTCTTTGAAAATAATTGTTACTTGCAATTTTGTTTATTAAACATGCATGTTTTTGTCTGATAAAAATTATAGCATGAAACCTCATTTGAAAACCATACTTTCAAATCTTGAATTTAAAACTATAAATTGATATTTATTTTATTTTAAAGTAATGTGCATTGGGAATAGAATACCAGGCTAACCTACTGAGTTATAATACTCATGCCTATAGTCTTCTTTTTTTTAGCCCTTGTGCAGGTTTCATATTTAGTTCGATCACCTTGGGCGACTTTTTATCATTGTGTTGGAGAGTGACCAGAAGTGTCACATGGAGTTATTTTTTTCATCGGGATTGTTTAGTTGAGTTGTTTGTTTTGTTCTAATTTTAGTTTCTTGTATAAATAATATTTAGTTCAATTTTTATATAAATTCATTTTGGGTTGTCCGTTTATTTCCGCTATTTGTATGATTGTTTATATATTGGCGAAATCGTTCCCTTGTGTACTATATTGATGCCCTTGGTGCTTGTCACCATCCCGGGAGGATTGGGAATGCCTCTCGGGACTTTTCGCGGGCAGGCCTGGGTGACCGGTTCAGGGTCGACTCGGGCTGGTTCGTGACAAAATGGTATCAGAGGAGGTCGGCTATTAGCGAACCTTTCTTTTTAGAGCGCCCATGTTATTTTAGGGATGTCAAGGTAGATGGAGTAGGATTATTGGGACTTGATGGGTAAGTGCAAGAAGAGCATCGCAAACTCTTTCTTGTTCTAATCCTCAGGTTTCCATGGAAGTCCGGTTTTATTAGTGTCCTTTGTTCTAGTTGATTGTTTGGTATTGGGATATGAAAAGGGGAGTCTGAACAATGGCCTTCATGAGCTCACATGGCCTGGCAAGCCATGTGGAGCTGGGGAATGGTCCTAATAATTCTCTCTATGTTGGTGTTGTGTTTGGCATATGGCCGCCAACCATATGGTCAAGTCCCCCACCGACACTAGTTCCCTTTTTCTTGGGTCTCTTGAACCTTTCTTGAATTCGGAATTTTTCTTTTTAAAATCCTTGTGTGAGAATTGTGGAAATGGGTTTTAATGTAAGGATTAGATTTTGAAAAGTGAAAAAATGGGGTTTTCAATAATTAAATATAATAATGTTTTTGGAAGGTTGTGTTTTTGTGAAAAAAATGGAGGGAAGCAGAAATGATGTAAAGGGATTGGATTATGCATAATCTAAACTTGTGGTTTGTTGAAATAAAATGTTTTGAAATTGTGAATCATTTTAAATTGATTCTGGATCTTTTTTTTAAATGGGGTATTTTAGGATGTTAAATGGTTTTTGAATCGGATAAATTAGTTTTTGAAATTATTTTTGATCGGTTGGTGTTTTACTAGAAACGTTATTGGTCTCAATGGACCTCAGATTATGAAAATATACATTGCTGATTTTTTTTTAAAAAAATAATGTGAAGGGGTTGTTTGGAGTGGATTGGTTATTTAAAAAATTTTTAAAAATGAAAAGGGGTAGGTTTTAAAGAAAATGGTTTTTAATTAATTGTGGTTTTTTTTGTGAATCATGAAAATGTTTTTTAACTTGGTGTTTGGTGTTCCTTTTGAAGGTAAATTGTTTTTTTTAATTATGATGTTTAATTTTAGACTTTGGTGTTTTCATGTGTGCTCACATGCATGGTTTTATTTTTATTTGGAAGTATGACCTATATGGTATGGTGGTTGGGTGTCAGGGGTGGCATGGAAATGTGCATGTGGGTGAGACTTGATGAAACACCATTAGTGAATGTGGAAACCCACCAAGTTAGTTAGTTTTTTCAGAATTTCTTTGAGCTGAAAATTATGGGTTTTTTTAAAACCAATGGTTATGTGGATGGATTTTTCTATGTATTAGGAGAGTTTTTTATCTGGTTAGCTTCAATGTGATCTAGAATTCATTCTCTTGTTCTATCTAGTGATGAGATCTTGTTGGTGGGTCAGTTTTGGAGTAATTTTCATTGGGTTCCTAAAAATGTGTTTGTTGTTGTGATGTGGCCATAGATAGTTCTGCATTAGAAATATTTCCTGCTGATCAACCTAAGGATTCCTTTAAAATTTTAAATCCACCTATTTTGATGATGCATCAACTTGTTTGTTGGAATAGAGAGCTGTTTGGGATCTATTAAAAGTGTTTCTAGGTCATGATAATTCTTTTGGACAGAGCAGTTGTGTTCGGTGATGTTGATGTGTTTCATCGTATTCCTTTTCCATTATGCCCCTCGTTTGGAGTTAGATAGAATTTTGATATGTATCTATGAGTTCCTATTTAGATTAAGGTTTTTGTTTGGTGATCAAGTGTGATTTTTTGAGTGGTGTGATCCTTATCACCTGACTGCGGTGCAGCAAAAGCTTCAAGAATCAGGGCTCCAGCCATAGGCCACGAAGTGAATCTTTTCACGCAATCAAGAAATCAACAGAGGTGTGGAGTGCTAGATTAAGATCCTTACTCCTCTGTTTTTGTAAGTTAGTTACTATGTCAATGTTTTGGTTCCTCATTTCTATGAATTTCCCTTTGTCGCAACAAGCGTGGTGGACTTAACCCCTCACACAATGTCTATTGTTATTCCTTCATGGATGTGTGTTTTCAATCCATCTCCCTGTCTGGACTGCCTGTAAAAATCAGGTGCAGTCTTGGTGTTACCTATTCATAGGGGGAGAGTTTTGGGTAGTTTCTTTGTTTCTTTTGTTGTTTCAGTGGCCAAATTATTGGGTCCCCTTCCCTCCCATCCCTAAGTGATGGGGGTCATGAATTGTGCTGAATGTGTCGACCAAGTTATTGTCCCCTATATTCGGGAGTGGGTTGTTTATATGTTCATGTTTTAACTCTATTAACTTGGTATAGTAGGTTTTTGTAGGAGGGTTTTTTTGGGCTTGTGTGAGTGAGTCCCAACTCTAGCTCATGTTCAATTCTTGTCTATTCATTACTAGTTGGTTTCTAATGGTGGGGAGACCCACCATGGGTCTCTAGGATTTTCATCCTAAGAACATTTCTAGTGCTATATGATTCTTAATGGTGGGGAGTACATTCTGGAATCCTTAAGTGTTGTTTTTTTCAGCCGCAAAGTGTTATGGCTTTCCGGGGGTGGAAAGCTTTAATGGTGGGGAGAATTGTCACACACGGTTTTTTTGTCTTTGTATTGATCCGGACCATTAGAAATCCCGATCCATTTCATGGGTATTTAATGAGATGAATCTTGAGTTTTTATGTTTCATATATGTCTAACCACCATAATTTGGGATCCCCATTGCTTGTTTAGGAGTTTTTTAAGAAAGGGTGGTTACTTCATGATTTGGGCCAACCGTGAGCCCATTCCCAGTTTTAAAAACTGAATTTGTTTCTTTTATAAATCTTGTGTTTTTTATTATTTTTCGGTGATTCCACCTCCTCCTCGAATCCAATAACCCTATACTAACCCTCATAATATATTTTACCTCTTTGGAGCTCATGTGGGTCGCGAATTAGGGCGAACTTCTCAAGAAACCTCAAATCGCCCAGAATTTCCAAGGTAAATTTTATCATTCATAAATCAATCAATTCGTACTCCTTTAGCCACCAATCTTCTTCCCCTGGTTCGTCCAGACCATATGAGTCTCTCCAAGAATTTTAAAGTCATTCCCTTTTCTCTAGGGCTTCAGATCTAATGGAAGATAAAGAGTTTTCTAGGATGAAAGGTGAGATTCCTTCTCCTTTCTTCTTCCTCTTCCCCCTCCTTTCATTATTTCTTGGTTTTATATTGTACCCTAGTCTTGATCAACCTAGGGTTTTGTTATACCATGTTTTTTATGGGGTTTATGTTTGTTTAGGTCTGATCTTTATAGTTTTATGGTTTATAAACCCGCGGCTGGTGATTTCGGGTGTGCGTTTCAATTACGCCAAGGATTTGAGGTAGGATACCCCTTGCACATGACTTTATTATTTAAGTTTCATCATTTTATTATATTTAACACCAGATATATATGTTTATTAATGTTTTTCATCCTTTGGATAATTTTATTGGTGTTCAAAGTGGTTGTTTAATCATTGGTTTGTGAACGGTAGTGTTGTTTTGTCATGAAAGTTCTCAACAAGTGTTTGTTTAAATGTTCCGTTATCTTTTACAAATATTTTGTGAGGTTTATAATCTGGTCTATGGTATTTTTAACATGTTACAGTATCTTGAATGAAAATATGGCTTTCAATTGGTGTTTTATTTCTTTTCATATACTTAAAATAAATTGTTTTGTTTAAAAAGGGCATGTCATGTGTTCGGTAAATTGCCCGGTTGGCTTTTATGTGTGATGTGTGATTTAAAAGTTATTTGTTTGGATTTATAAAGGAATTGGAATAATGATAAATGTTATTTTTGGGTACTTATATGGATTTCCTATTTGTATTTGTTTTTACAATCAAGTGGGTTTTGATTTACAACATATTTTGGCCCGAGTTGCCCAAAAATGGACTGTTTCACATCTTTATGAAAATGGTTGTGTTTTGAATATGTAACCTGAGTATTATATGAGATTTATGAATGTGGTTTTCGACTGTATATTGTTTTTATACAGATCCTTAATATTGTTAAAATTCATACCTTCGTCAAAGGATAGTTTTGAGAAAATAATTAAAGGCCCGTTTGGCATTTCCTAGAAATGAAGGAGTGTTTTACTTGTATATAACAATTTGTGCAATTGGGATTGTTTTATGGCCGATTAAATGAATTTATTAAGTGTTTATTGGGCTTCCAAATATTATTTGGTTTGGTTATGATGTGTGTTTATAATTTAAAGAGTGTTTTTTAAAGAGTTTTATGTGCAAAGCCTCAATACACTTCATGAAATTATTTTACCAAAATATTTAGCGGTTTGTTGATTCGTGTAAGAAATGTGAAGAATGATTATGGGATGTTTGTGTTTTTATGGTTTTGGAATGGAATGTGGATTTGAAATGTGTATTTGATAATATGTGTAACTTGATTGAGCACTAAAGGGAATCCCGGGTATCTAGGTGGGCGGACGTGTACTAGTATGCTAGTGATTCTGTGGGGGTTGGCCCCTGTTTCACGTAGCAAGCTTGATGATGACAACACTAACTAAACTATGATGATGATGATGATTGGGGACCACTAGGTTATGGGTATGTTCCCTACTAGTGGCTCGTGCACGAGAACAGATATTTATTATGGTTACTTTCACCGAGAAACGAGGTACCTGGGGCTCACAACTAACTAGTGCCTAGGGGTATTCCTATGACTAGTGCTCATTGGCTATTTTGTACTCATCGTCGACATACGGTGTGTTTGGTTGGTAAATTCAGTAGTATGTGTTATTTATTTGAAGGTTAAAATTCTTTAAAGCAGCCCTCTTGAAAACTATTTTCATTTTGAAGTTTCACCTCTTTGAAAATAATTGTTACTTGCATTTTTGTTTATTAAACATGCATGTTTTTGTCTGATAAATATTATAGCATGGAACCTCATTTGAAAACCATACTTTCAAATCTTGAATTTAAAACTATAAATTGATGTTTCTTTTATTTTAATGTAATGTTCATTGGGAATAGAATACCAGGCTAACCTACTGAGTTTTAATACTCACGCCTATAGTCTTCTTTTTTTAGCCCTTGTGCAGGTTTCATCTTTAGTTCGATCACCTTGGGAGACTTTTTATCATTGTGTTGGAGAGTGGCCAGAAGTGTCACATGGAGTTATTTTTTTCATCGGGATTGTTTAGATGAGTTGTTGGGTTTGTTCTAATTTTAGTTTCTTTTACAAATAATATTTAGTTCAATTTTTATATAAATTCATTTTGGGCTGTCCTTTTATTTCCGCTATTTGTTTGATTGTTTATATATGGTCAAAATCGTTCCCTTGTGTACTCTATTGATGCCCTTGGTGATTGTCACCATCCCGGGAGGATCGGGAACGCCTCTCGGGACTTGTCGTGGGCTGGCCTGGGTGACCGGTTCAGGGTCGACTCGGGCTGGTTCGTGACATGATGTCATCCACAATTTTAATTTGTTAATTTTACATATTAAGGTTCCTTAAATTTATTTTTTTCGAATTAATAAACTTTTTAAATCTTTAAAAAATATAAATTATTAAATAGTGTCAAAATTGACATAAAGGAGTTTTAAAACAAATATTATATTATTAATTGATATTATATTCCTAAAAATCTATGATTCTGCCAAATTACTTATATAATTATAGGTGTATCATTAATGGACCACTTTGCGGTTTCTTGGAAGTATATAGTATTTTATTAACGATATAATATAAAATACAAAGAGACATGGTAAATGACAAACTAATTAACTAAGAGTTAAAACTATAAGATAAGGTAATAAAGTGGCACGAACCTGTCTAAAACATATTGGATGAGTGGTTATCGACCTATCCCACCTTTAACATTAAATAATTTAGTTTTGATAAATTAGAAACCTAATATAAATATATTATAAAATAATAGTTCTATCTTTTCCTAAGGTACCCCTCACCCCTCTTATAAAAGGCCACTCTCCCTTCTCTCTAATTCATACCATAAAATCATTTTGGTTCAGCCTACCCCTGCCCAAATATTCTCCAAACATCTAACACTTCATCCAAGAGGCCTCAATTTAGACATAAAGGCAACTTAATAAACCTTTTTGAACAAATCAAAAGGAATAACCTGAAGAAGTGGTAATAATTTCACCACCCTCTTTCAGGTTTTTCCTTCTTCCACATATTCTATATTTTTTGTTTCCATTCTATAATATTAACTATAGTATCTTCTATATACTTTGATGTTATCATAAATATGGCCCAACTATATTCATTATTCTATACATCTTATTAATGATAATGTCACCATGTGTGCGTACGTACGGCTTACCATCTCCACGACGTGGTGTAATTTGTTATTCAACACTATGATATTTGGATGGATATAATGATGAGTATTATGTAAATAAATAATTAAAATAACATGAAAATTTCTCTATAAAATTAATATACCAACCAATTCCACACCTTTATGGAAATGATATTGTCCCTCGTGCGTACGTATGGTTTACTCTCTCCACGACGCGATTAGATTCATTTCCACATTCACCATTCATCGAAAATTATAAAAATATATATTATTAATAAGTATGTAATATATGACATAATAATTATAATGGAGATATATATATATGTACTTAAATATATCTTATTCACTTAGTTCTATTCAATTTGATATGAAAACAGAAACAATATTTATGTGTACGTACGGACTACCGTCTCCATAAATGGTGTTTTTCATTTCATATATATTTCTATTATACATATTTATATTCTAAATATATATGATATATATGTCATGTTTTATATTGTATAATTATTTAAATCTTGGTCTATGTGATACAATCAATAGTAACAATTTAAAACACGTTCGGTAAAGAATGTTATTATTACCTGAAATGTTAATTTAACATGGAAATTATTATTAAATGGGTAGTATAAAGTCATAAATGAATCATGTATGATATCATAAATATTAATAAGGTTCTGTTATAATTTAATGACATACTAAAATCTAAATACAAAAGGTTAAATGTACCTTCAACTAATGGAAAGTGCAAGGTAAGGTTAATTTCCCAATCTCTTTACTATCGGAGGTTGTTTTTACTTAAGTATCTACTGGGACATATTTATTATCCATGTAAATGTTTCATAAAATATATTTCAAACGGATTCTTTTAAGTGAATTTTTACCAAAAAATAATTTTAAATGATTAAATGATTTATTCTTCAAAACCATTGTCATTAATGTTCATGTTTTCAAAATGGTTTTAAGGATTTATTTAAATGGACATGAATGTTTTATAATGTTAATTAAATTCAAAAGATTCAAAGTGGTATGGGACACTTTGATTCAAAAATGTCATTAAATTACTTCATTCCTAAATTGTTTGACTTTTATATGTTTCCATGAAAAAGGTATATTTCTCTCAAAGAGTCTTACAAATAATTTTCATCTATTTCAAAATCCTTTAATTGATTTTAAACTTGTTTTAAGTTTATTTTTTATGATACAAATCATCCACATTTTATGGAATGCTTTGTGTTATTTTTTACTGTGAATGTGATATTTTTATACCATTCATGGTTTATGGGTAATGTATTGACATTTCATATACCAGTTTTAATATGAATGTTTATGTTATGTTTAAACCTATTCATATGAGGAATGCATTGGAATTAATAAGTGACGGGGGGATCCTGCTATAGCACCTCAATGAATTGGTAGGTCTCATTAGACAAACTAGGGTTTTGGCACAAGGCCATGAAAAAATCATAATTTTAGTCTTGGCACAAGGCCTTGACTATGTGGTAATAATAGTATAGCATTATGCATTCCATCATTATGATTGTGGTTTCTGTTATTGCATGTGATTATTCAAATATTTGAATATCCATGTGAATAAGTAAAGTAAATTATAACATTTTATTTCTTCCATATTATGTTGAAGTTCAAGTATAAACGTCTTTTCTTTAGTTATACATTGCCTTAAATATATATATTTATTTATGAATGTTTATTCTATATTGTTATCCTTACTGAGCATCTATGCTCACCCCTTTCTTATGTTCAATTTTCAAAGGATTCCAAGAAGTGTATTAGGATTGATATTAAAGGTTAATATAAAAGGGAATAACAGCATTCTCAAATAACTATCTATGCTATGTTTTATATTTGAAATTGTAATGTAAAGTTAAAATATGTAATCTATTTTCCATGACTACTAAACTGATTGGTACTTTGGGACATGATTCTTGTAAACATTCCAATGTATTAAAATAATGCACTGACTCTCGGTAACATGGGTCTAGGCATTACATTCTAGGATTTGTTTTTACCAATTACTCCAAGGTGGTGTCCAGATAAAAAATCTCATAAACACCACACATGTGGTCCTTGTTTCTATGAAGGGGATCCTAACTTGTTTAAGACCCTAACCCTCCCTTCAATCACATGAGTCACCAATTAAGATAAGAACTAGATATAATTTATGTGTAACACCCACACAACCCCTTGATTTAATACGTTTCATTAATCAAGTTTTTTTACATAATTATTTTAAAATATATTGTAAAATCTTATCACATATCCTTACGTAATGTGAACATGAACTATATGTGTTTTTATTACTATTTCCCATCATTAATTATAGGGATCCAATTCTTTGATCGATACTAACATTATCCATTCAATCCCCATAATGGAGGGGTGTCTTTGATTCCTTTCCAAATTTCTAGGGAATACAAATCCAATATAAACCACCAACAATTATCTATAAGACTATAAATTATAGGATATTTCTCATTGTATATTAACCCATTCCCACCATTATGACATGACCTTATGTGGATCTATTGAAACTGAACTTTAACGTGTGAATGGACCACACATGAAAATAATTTATAGAAATATACCAACTATTTTTTAAACCATGACCCTTTCTTATGTGGAGATTTATAAAAATCCAATTTTTCTACAATGAGTGAAATATATATTATAGGTTGAGAATAAGAAAAATCCACATGATTCATAAGAATCTTGACCCTAGTGTATGGGAATAAGAAACCATATGCTATGGGAATAAGATGCTAATGTGATGAGAAGAATATCTCTTAACCCTCTATTTAAGTTACAAACCTATGATTCATTCCACATGTAACGATCATGATATTACATATATAATGAGAATAATATTCCAATGTTTCAAGAAATAGATCTAAAAATTATTTTATTGGGGTATGATCCTGTGATTTGACCCTTCTTAATATGATGATAATAAATTTCCTTGTCTAGTGAGAATATGATGCCTCTTGTAAGGATACTGGGTAAACTTATTTGATGAGATTATTATTCCTTGAGCTATGAACACATGATTCATTGTATAATGAGACTAGGATACCTTCTGTAACGAAAAAAAGTACCATGGTGTAAGAATTTTTTATGCCTCCTCTGATGAGCACAAAATTCCCAGTATGATAAGAACATAATTTCATATGTAAAAAATATAAGATTATTAATGTGTTGAGATTAAGGTTCTCTAATAATCTTACACGAGTAAGATATTTATTAATTCAAAATTTTCCCAACATACACATTAGTTACAACCACGTAGTGATCACACTACAAAGATAAAGAGTGATGTAATTAACCAAATTCTATTTGGAGATGAAATATAAGAGTTGATTCAAGAGAATGAATTAAATAATAAATTGATTACTAGAATATGAAATGATATTTGTTGAGGAAACCATGGATCGGAGGGATTACATACCATCATATCATTCTAGTCATAAAACAGACACACTCACCCTTAGTGGGTAAATTCCACCCACCTTTAAGAATATACAATATGGAGTGAAAGGATATAAAACGTCCTCAATCATGGTGTGATATCAACTTTGGTACCAGTGGAAATAATTAATAAACATAATTTTTATTCTTACTATATTGATATTTGAGGGTGATGGATGTGTTAATGAAGAAACATATAGAATAGGTTGTGTGTCTATATAATATTTGAGTATGATCATATCGTATAGAAATTATAAAATTACGATAGGAAGTATCCTATAATATTACTATTTTATATTAGTTATGAATTATTAGTATATTCCATTCACAGATTATTGAACAACATAGTAGATGATTCGGTTACTAATGAAAGGATACACATGTTTTCTTTTAATATAGATGTTCATGGTTGAAACAAATTGTCCCTATCTGAGTTTTTTTTATAATATTACCTTTCAAATTTCCAATAGAATATCTCTTTTTGAGATGTTTTATGATCATCAATTTATATATTCATTATTCTAGAATAAATTTGGGGAGTTTGTAATTATTAAACATAATTTTGGGTGTTGTATAGAGGAGATATTTTAAGTAATTTGTGAGTATTTGAATGTTAATTATGATATTTATATGTTTTATATAGATATTAATAGTAAAATTTATAGTTCAATGTCTTAGATCATTTGTTTCTATTATTCTTTACATTGTGGGTAGAATTGGTTTGAAAGAGATCATAATAATTTTCCATGGGGTATTAGACCATTGTAGATGTTAGAGAATGTTAATGAGGTTACATGCCATTTTGTTCATCCACCTTATATGGAAAACAATCATGATGTATTTGATCTTTTTTATGTCTTAAAATAACATCAAGATGACTCCCATGTTATTGGTTGTGGATAATTTGTTATTGATGTTGATGTAATAGTTATAAAATGAACTATTGTGATTTAAGATCCTTAAGAGAAGGGGCTATGAGGACATTTCATTCTTTTTGTGAATATTTTTTGGATGTTTTGTAGTGTATAAGAATACATTTTCTATAATTGACTTATATAAAATTTCATTATTGAGATTTATATTGATTAATGATTCTTATAGTAACAATGTATTTTATTTTTTATGTTGAACGATTGTTTTTTTCCTTTTTATATTGTTTTTTTATTTTTTAATGGGGAAATTTCTATTTTAGAGGTATCTCATGGGTGGTTATTTTTAGTTTCCAACTATATTCTAGTTGATTTTTGAGGTTAACACTTTTTCAAGAAGTTTTTATGCTTGAGGATTGGATTTTCATGTAACTATAATTTTTGGTTTTTAGGTGTTATAGGTATCAACAGTGAGTTTGGAAGTGAACTTCTCATAATGAAACAAATTTTCTTGTTTTTGAAAAAAAACATTCTTTTTTTCTTCATATGTATTGTTTTTTATATCCCCATTATTGTGGTTATATACAAGGTGTAGTGAAAATTATTCTAGGTATGAAAGGATTGGGTAGTGTCTAGTTATTTTTTATAATAGTGATTTCATGGTTGTAAACCAAGACATTGTAGTTCCCATTTATTTGTCATGTATTATATTAGTGTTTTGAAAAAAACAATATTTTTCATTGTTTTATTTAAAATTCATGGGGGTGTTAAATACTGATGTAATTGGTGTGGTTTGTAAAACAGTATGTTATGGTGGTCTAATGATTTGGAGGAGGAAGTAAAGAAACCACATCACTATTTTCATAGAAATTCCATAGTTCAGTCAAAGTGTATTTTAATGAAGATAAATAAAAAAATAATTTTTTTGGGAATAACATTTTTAGTGGTACGGTTTTCAGATCAATAATGACTAAACTAAACATAGCTTTTTTTGGTTCTTAACAACATAATTTGGACCATTAAATTTTAAATAAAATATGCTTTACCCAATTTTATGTCATTCTACCACCTCATTATCATTGAAAATTATAGTTTTTATTGTTATATTACATTATGATTTTGGATTTCCCTAGTCGACACTTGAGTACGTAGATTATTAAGAGTGATTCTTACCGATGTAAGATACTTTTCTACCCTACCTTATATTTTACCATGTCTATTCTTTTTGTAGAAGACCTAAAAAAATTATGTTTTGATTTATTGAATGATTGAAATTTATAAAATGGATTATAATATTTTAGAGGATCAATTGAAAATCCTGGTTGTTTGCTATTTAATTTTCATCTATTATTGGTATTGTTTATTTTTTATATTTATTGAGGTTTTGTGAATGAAATTATCTATTTATTATTAATGTGGTTAGTTTCGTATATAATTAAATAGTATCTATTAGAGTGTTGAGATGGAATAGACCATTATAAATAAATAAATAAACTAAATTTAAAGAGAAATTGGTCATAAAGGATTAACATGATTTAACTTATTGTTGTTAATATAATTTCATGATTGTGGTGGTATGATTACTGTCATAATTTAAAGAGGATATTATTTGTGTGGAGTTATATTTTACACTAATAAAAAATACTGAATAATGGTAATGAATAGAATAATAGATGAAGTAAAATTGGTTGAATGTTTATTATTGTTTCGATAATGAATCTTTTTTCAAAAATGAAGTGATGAATTAATGGAAAGGTTGGGTTTTTTATACTATATTGTTATGTTTATAAATTGGTATTATTGTGGAATATTATACGTTGTGAATTGTTTATGCTATGGAGGAAGATGAATTGATGTGATTGTGTATGATGTAGATTTATATTGTTTACATGGTAATGGATTTGTAGTTTCTAATTTATAAGAATTTATTTTGAAGTGATGAAAGAGTTGAAATATAAAAAAAGAATGGATTGGGTTGAATAAATACTATCCTAGATAAAATGTATTAATATTGTTTAGAAAATAAACTGTTATGTTAAATAATTTGGCCAAAAGAAAAAAATGTTTAACTGAAAATAAAATATGAAATATGAATAATTAATGGGGTTATAGTGATGTTATTTTATAGGTCAAGTGTGTGTATAAAAGGGGGATTATTTGTTAATATTGTGGAATAGTGATGGTGTGTTGTGGTTACAGAGTTGATTTGATAGAATGTGGACATTGTGTCTTGTTTTTTGGATATTATATAGAATTGTGTGTTTTTTTGTTTCTTACACAACACCATCTAAGTTAGGCAATACTACTGACACTCATATGAGGTATTAGGTAACAAGGGAAATACCAGCATCTATAAAGTGGGTAATCAATATGGTTGACTACCCCATCATCCTCCCTTCCTTATAAATATATTTTGTTTATGTGGTGATGACATTGATAGTGGGTGTTATGTCAAGAAGACATGGATGTGGTATGTAAATGTATTTTGTTGTTAATGACTATGGTTGAGGTATGTATATGTGGAATATAGTTAAGGTGTGTTGTTATGGGAATGGATTGAAGTGCCTTGATATATTTCATTTCAATCTTAAGGGTGAAATGATCATTATGTATTGAAGTGAAATGTATACTTTTTTATATTTTCATGTTTAAAATATTATTAATATATATATAGAGTGAATCCTTAGTGGTATGGTATTTTGTTGATTTGTGATAACTAATGATTGTTTTTTAATTATCGATTTTGGTTTTAATATGCTTCTTTCATAGTGGAAGGGAAATTTCATAGTCGAAATCTACTAATCAAGACGATGGATTTGGGGGGATCCTTTTATGGACATGGAAGTTGAAGAATTAACTTTTATGTGCATGAAATATCATAAACAATCAATATATAGAATGAAGAACAAATATATTAAAGGCACACCAAAAATATATCTATCCCTATAACTAAAAAATTAATGTATTTTACTTGATGGAGATCAGTTTGAAAAAAAAAATTATACTTCAACCTCTATAAGAATGATATCAACCAATAAAATCATCATAATCTATGATAAGAACCCCCAGACAAAAAAATTATGATAACACATTATCTACAAATATGAATATATAATATGGAGGAATAATGAGATTTATCTATGACATATTAATATCATTCTCACTCAAGAAAGTGATCTCATCCAATTATATATGGTCCCTCAATTCAATGAATGAATTTGGACATTAGTTTCCAACACATAACATCTGAAATACGTTATGATGACATATTAATATATAGTGTATTATATTTGTATCATTTATAATGATTATAATTAGTTCATATATCAATAAATTAATTAATCAATTTATTTGTAACCAAAGATAACCATGTAGAAAACATTGTCGAGTCTATGGGATATACCATATCATGATCTTATCATACACTCTGGTAGATACATATCATATTCTATGATAAAATCATCATTAAGTAATATCATAGGCCAACACTTAATAATATATTAGAAAAATATATATATAGTTTTAGTGCATATACAATACATTATTATATGCTCACACCAACATCTATATAATTATTTGTATATTAATAACAGGGAGTAAATGAATAGGTTGAACATTACTAGCTTCTGACATGTAGTTTAGTTACCATTAGGTTATTTGTTCACTTGAGAGATTTTGATCCTTTTTTCTATCTTTATAGATGACCTTTCTCTTTTTATATGACATTATATTCATATTAAAATATTTTAAGGATTATATGTAATGTTTTAGTTATATATCTAGTGTCAATTAGTGGTTTATTTATTTCACCATTAATAAAAGAGGGTAATTACTCCCATAATATGTTTTTGAATTCTTCTAGTAGTGTTTAACCATTTTCCTAATAGAGGATGTATTCTTAGGTCACTTATATCTTCACTACTATCCTAGGATGGGGTTCAGTGATGTTGAGTCATGAAAATAATAAACATAGTTTTCTATATTATAGAGAGTGGATTCCTAATTGTATAGATTATGGATTCCGGATTTTAGTAGTCATTCATGCAATATATTCAAGTCAAGTGTCTAGTTGAGTTGTCAAATATGCCGGATAAAATGATTTTCAAGTAATTTTTTTCATAATCCATTACCTGATTCATTTTATTTCTATATTTTTTTGAAATAAATTTTCATGTTGGAGTAATATTTATTATGTGAATATAATTAATATTTTTTAATTCCATTCTTTCACATATTGGGTACATTAATAATTTTTTTTGTTTAGAATGTGTTTGAATAATATTTTCTTGGTTCTTTTATGGTGTAATATTGAATTCATACCCATGTACATAGTTGTGAGCAATATTTCTGAATTTATTCTGAATTTCTCTTAATTATGATCATGTTCATTAAATAACATTAAAAAATCCTTTACGATTGTTTGTATCAAATTTTATGCCTAGTGAAAAATATATCGGTGATGGTGTGATAATGTAAATATTAATGTATTACTCCTAGATTTTTTTAGTTATTTAGCCTGATTGACGAAGTCAATTGTTAGGTGGTATGTGAAACTTATACAAGGTATTAATGAATTTTTTTCTCATAGTGTATATTTTGGAAATTAAAATTCATAATATTATATATTTAATTGAATGCTTTATGTTTTATAAAAAAATTATTTTGGAATTTATAAAATACAAATATCACTATTAAAATGTTGGATTTAAAATGGGACTTATGAAATTATTACATATTGGGTAGGACTATTTTTCCCCTTGTTTCCCAACTTGTCGGGCGTACTTTCTTCAACCATTCTATTTTTCTTAAAATTTTGGATAAACATACATTACTCATATATAATATCAACCAATGACTACATTGATCTTTCATATCTACCTTACCTTGATGTGTTTCATTTTGTGTTTCATTTTGTGTTTCATCATCGTGAGATTAATATGGGATCGTAGTTATCCCATATTGGTAAATTACATCCTAAAACATGTCCCATTTATATTTTCAAATTTCAATATTCTCAGTACCTTTGATGGATCATGATTTTTAATTATTAATCTATGGGTTTTTACATAATTTTGATCAATAATAACAATAATATAAAATTCAACCTCGATAACCTAATACAAATCAATCAATCTTTTTGGGGCATTTATTTCTTTCTGGAAGTTTGAGTGGCTTCATCATTTTGTGGGAGATATTTTTGTTGAATGATGGTTTTTAGGGATAATGTTAGGAATGTTTTAGAAGGGTTTAAATTCATTTATTGATACCAAGAGTGTAGGAAGGATATTCTAAAAGGGGAATTGTTTATCCATTGTGAATGTTATAGTGCCCTATAAAAATCATATTGTAACTTAGTTCCATGAGTATTTGAAGATAAAACATGTTATTTTTTTGAATAATGGTGAAGATAATATTTTATCATATTTGAATGTTTATGATAATTATTATTACCGTTTTATTGGATCAATGATGATTAACCTATAACATTGAGGTGGATGTGACCTCGACAAAGGAGGTGTGATCGATCATTGGTAGGCTGATTCGATCTACTGATTTTCGTGTACTCTTTTTCATTTCATCAATCACATTTTTATAATTGTAGTATTTTTTACTAATTTAATTTGGGTATATCAAATATCAATCATAGATAATTCATTCTTTGGAATAAATTGATTTTTCTTCCCAAGTGAAAGATTACATTTTTGTGTGGATATGTTATATTATCCATCCTTGTTTCTCATCATTTTTGTTATAATTATAATTTGTAATCATAGTTAAATATTCATGATGATCTTAACCCTTTGCATGTTGATATAAAGGGATTGAATCATGTAAATAGTGATGTTATTTCATAATAGATGAATTTTATATATCTAATAAATAATATTTAAATGGTATTTGTTAACGATTGTGAATCAATGTCAGTTTTTGTGTTTTCTCATCCAAACTGATTATAATATGTTAATAATATTTTCATTTTATTTTATTATTATAATTTAATGATCAAAAAAACATTTTTGAACATTAAATTTATATACCTCTTTTAGTACTCATATATTTAATATAATATAATTATTTAATGATTCAGTTTTGAGAGTTCATTTGGACTTAGAGTAGATTTATAATTTTTATATTTTGTATTCCTATTAAATTATGTAGTGTTAATATATTTATTATTTTAGGTGAATTATTTTATGAAAAAATATTCCATGTTTTTAATAATATCATCTATTTGTAAAAAAATTTTTATTAAGTCTAAATTTGAAAATTAATTTAGATATTATATTTTTTTCTTCATTGTAGGAATTTTAGTTAGATAAAATAACTTAATATTTATTATTATAATATTTTAAATTAAAAATATTTATATAAACATGAATATGTCTCATGATTGTAGATTTTTTAAACTATTATTACATATAGTTTTTTCTAGTATGTTTAATGAAGATGATCTGCTATGACCAAGGGAATTTCCAACAATTAAAACACATGTTTTTATTCAAAATTAGAACAAAAAATATTATGAAAGAAATTTAATATTAGTAAAAATAAAACAAAAAACCACACATTAAAATTTATATGGGAATACTCATCCATGAGAAACATATAATCATAATGGGTATTGAATTTTAAAAAAAAGTGAAGGAACACCTTTCATCCAATACTACATGCTGATTCAAGAGATGAAGTAATTTAAAGCTCCACAAGTAGTTTCAGCCACAATGGAAGAACTTTTGGAATCTCTACTAGCTAGAAAAACATCTACTTCATCAACACCCATTAATTTAACCCCATCACCCACCTCATTAACGTTTCCACCTACTATTATCTTATATTCTCTCCCACCACTTCCACATACTCATTTATAATCATAATAAAATTGATTTTTCTATAAGTATTTTTTTAAACTAAAAACAGTCGGTAGGATACACCCTAACGAAAAATCCTATCCATAGACTCATAAATAATGAGTTGGAACCATAGCGGTGGGAAAACCCATATTCAACTGGTTCATTAATACCTCTACCCAAGTTTCCAAATTTCTCACCATAATAGGCCCATATTTTTTTTCCACCCTTCACATAACCCATATTGAAATATTAATCCTTCCTCATTATCATCACATTAAAAATGTTAACTTTTTATATCTCATGAAAAATAATTGAATTTATTCATGGTAATCTCCAACCACTTCACTAAATAATCTCTTTTCTTGTTCACCAAGGATATGATCTTCCCAAATGAAATATAAAATATCATCTATGTTTATTACTTATCTTCTAATCTAAAAATAGGTGATGGGAACCATTACATAACCTTGGATAGAGGATAGTGAATTCAAATGATATGGATGAATAAATTCCCACATTATTTTTTTATGAACATTATCTATGAGAACAATAAAAGGTGATTCAAAAGTGGCATATGTATTTTCGATATCACTAGAGTAAACATAATGTAACTTGAAGTGTATCCCCAAAAAATTAATAAATTTTAATAAAGATACACGGTTTATAGATACTAATTTTAGTCTATAGCCTTCAATTTATGTGTTTTGTTAAATAGGTAATTTTAAGGAGGTCATAAAGAAGGTGGATATTTATGTTGAAGTTACAGATTTACAATTGGAATGGGGGTAAAAATCACTGATACTGAATTCCATTATATTTTCACTGATAATGGGTGAATGAGAGTGTAATATAGTAGTGATGGGATCAAAGATGTGGGTGGAAGGTATTTCGATGGAATGTAATACATGAGGGGGAAATTATGATGCAATGATAGATTGAATGAGGTAGGGTGGACAGAAAATGAAAAGTTTTGTATAGTGTGTTTAGAAAATGGGTAGATAAATATATAATGGACAACATGGATGATATTATATAGATCCCTCTAATTCACATTATGGTGTACCACACATTAATAGAATATATACATAAAAAATATGGAATAATATAGATTCCAATTGAATCCACATTTTCCTACAATAGTATATCAATACTTGAAACTAGTGTCTATAGAAGAGTATCCCAAACTAATGATTTTTGAATAAGATAGTTATTGAATATTTCATATTATTTTTCACCAATAAAAGGATATTTTTTGCCTAGTAGATGAAATTATTAGGACTCATGTTTTTCAATAGATTTTGGAATGATTTGGAAATGATCATTTCATTCTATGTACCCATACTATTTTTAATAGAAGTTACTATTTTTATAATTTTTCTAAAAAATTATGATTGGGTAGACACTTATTTTATAAATTTATAACATATAAAAGTTTATTAAAATTTTTCTCATCATTCCTATTCAAATAATCGTCTTAGATTAAATGTTTTTCCAAAACATTTGCGTCTGTTATATTACCATGGATAAAATATATGTAATCAATCACATACATGTAATTAATTTTTTTTCAAATTTGAGTCACCCATTTAATATTAAATTTGAACTAGCACAATCCTATAGATCAATAAGAAAAATAATGTCCTCTCTACGTAGAAAGTATAATGTGAACCTTCAAATTACACATTTCATGATCATGCATGTATATGTTCATGTGAATGGATAAGAATTCACAAAATTCCAAAAAGAATTTTATCCCACACATGATATTTTTCAAATGATAAAAAATTAATCTCGTTAAATAGGAGACTAATTCTATTAATTTTTCAAATTTCGGATTCCAATCAGCCTGTTTCTTTCCACTTCATATAAATCAAAAAATAAATATTTTTAAAATCACTAACATATATCACTCCTCGCCCATTTTGAAATACCTTAAATATTATTTATTTGATAATATAACATCACAATATCTAGGGAATGAAATTCATAAATAATGGGTTCTCATGATTTAAAAATTTATATAGTTAATACAAATCAATGTTTTATATGGAAACAAATTGATGTTGACTTGAACATGATACTCTTTTTTTTGGATAATTCATCAATAAAACATTTTTAGAATTCCAATGAAATACATTTACATATAGAAACCATAATATCCATTTGTATCTTATATATTCATACATGTTTAAAATATAAATTCCTATGATCTTTAGAGTAGTCTCGATTTATTGTTCACAAAGCTAAATTTAATATTGAAACTGTGTTTCCAAAATTGTTTGATATTCATTGTTCATATAGAGATTACAAAACTACCTTTTTTACATAGGAATTGAACACCTTTCACATTGTATGTAAAATAATTTTGGTTCTTCCGTCACACATATTGTATAATATCAAACATTTTAAATATACTTGGAATGTTATCACATGTTAATTTTAGGTCATATTAATTTTGAATCTTAGATTAGGACTCAAAAATAATTAAAAAATATTTATTTATTGAGATTATTCAGTAAACTATGTTTATATTTTAATAATTATTAATACATCATAGTTGTTATTCTCTATAACTTTATTCATCATTTATTCCATGATCATCATTATTGTTACTCTATATTTATTGATTAATTTATTTATAGTGTTTATTTATTAAATTTTTGCTTCTCGTATAGGAAAATAATGATGTTGAATATGAAAAATAGTTGATTTTGGATTCCAGATGCAACATGGATGATGGAATTTTACATGATATCGAGAACAACTTTGTATTTATAATTTTTTGGTTTTTGTGTTTTCATTTGAAACTTCACAGTTATAAGTCATGCTGTATAAACGGTTATGATTTTGGCCAGTTCTTCTATTTTGTGTTTATCAAGTGGGGATTGGAATACATTGGTTGTCTTATATTGTTATATTTATTATTGATATATTTATTTCATCTATTTATTTTTTTAATAAAGATGGTATAGTCTCCCCAGGATCCTTATTAGGCCATAACTACTAGTCGGATTCCTCTAGTATACAAGGACGCATGGTTGAGGTCACATAACAAACTATCTTAGGGAACCAATATATGGAACCAGGGTCAAGACATTACCTTAGTGTAACACATAAATAAAAAAAATGGTCTGTATAATGAATGTCTCATAGAGAACATCATGTAGATTCAATAATCAGAAATAAGATGATATTGTAAGAGATACTATCCATATGTATTCTCTCTGTGATTTATTATATTAATTTCCAATTTTATAAGGCTTCAAGTAGATCCTCTATAATAATAAAAATATCCTATAAATTATTATGATTAATCATTAATGAAAAAGTTCTAAAAGTTCACTAAATAATTCATTAATAATCATTTTTAGTCATTGATAATAATACTTGTAAATAAAAGTAACATACATATCACAAATATAAAACATAATAGTAACTTGAAATGTCAATATAACAAACAATTACCGATCTATTTCATTCCACATAACTTCTGGTGGATAAATAAAATTAATTTAAACATCATATTAAATTAATAAAACTAATATAAGTATAAAAAATATAATACATTAATGTAAATCTCACGACATAATATATTGTGTAAAATTAATTTGTTTCAAATTCATATATAAATAAAAATCTTATATATGTATCCATGTAAATGTGTGAGTAAATAAAATTACTGAATTCTAAAACTCTAAATACATAAGTATCATTGGGTTTCTGGATTTTATAATAGATAAGATTTATTATTCTTAGATTGAATAATATGAAAATAGTATTCATATAGAAAAAAAATTATTCACAATAAAGCTTATTTTAATGTGTAATTTGAGAATATTGTAATCAACTATGAAATTATATTATAATAAATTATCCAAATTTCTACCTCTATCAATATGTATTCTATATTTCTTCAACACATAAGATTAATGACTATTTGAAATTCCTAAACATAAGTGTAGTATTTATAGATTTATATACAATATTACATATCATGTTATAAATATAAAATTAATAAATCATTAAAAAATGTGAGAATAGAAAAATAATAAATAATAGTAATTAAACATGTAGTCTACATGGGTATCCATCGATATCCTAAGAAAAGTGTGATTAAAAATCCGTTATCTAGGACCAATACATTGTAAAGAAAATACTTATCTATTGAATTCAATGTAGTTTATAAATAACAATGACAAACAATAAATATAAACATGTTCCACATTGACCATTCATTAGTTAACCACAATTTCCCTCAGCTTCACTATTACACACAATCTATTCATACATTCTTCGTCTCATGATAGATTCTAAACCATAAACATTACGGATATTAAAATTAAATAATTAATTGGTATTTAATTGTTCAATTTTATATAAATTTCATTTTGTAACTAGATTAATTAGACCTAGTACCATTTCCATGGAAACTTGGAATGTTAGTCTAGAATTGTTATATATGGTGCTAGCGTATCAGTCAGGCATAAAATCTATGGTAATTGGAGAATAGATCCGACACCAATTATCATGTATACATTGGGGGCCTTGATAATCTATTTGTCCACCGACGTATTATGAGTATCAATGCAACCCCACACCTCATTATTCATATTTATAAATTAAGGTTCATCATTAAAAACCATTTTATTATCCATTCTCTATAAGGTGAACCTTTTTATGTCTTGAATAATATATCTAACATAATTGGAACAATTTGGAAACATGAGCATGTATTATTTTAACAATTTATCACAATTACAACTAAGCATCTCTCCCCGTATTAAATCATTTGTGTTATGACAATTATAAATTGATAGAAATTTATCATGATAAACACAATCACAAAATGTTTAATAACATGAACCCAATAATTACCCATTTTATTAAATAATAATTAGTATATGGAAAATGAAACACCCCATGGGTTTCCATCATTTTCGATTACAAGTTATCCAATGGATCCAATTGAATCTGAGAAGGGTCTATCAATCATAAGAGGATTTAATTCACTTTTATAATTTAAAAGCAATTGAGAACATGAAAATTTAATGATACAAAAACTAACAAAATATTTTTATCTAGACTATCATAATTGGTGTATATACACCTACCTTAGGGTTGGTGATGAACACTCACCCAACCTTAGCCCTTAATTTACTATCAAATTTCTGGAAAAACAATGGTGAAGAATATATATGGCCAATATCTATGATTCATATCCAATGAAACAACATACTTCAAAATAATTACTTTTAACATCATCAATGTAATAATTTCCCACATATCTAAATGGGGACAAATAATTTATAGAGAGGAACATAATGAAAAAAGATATCACATACTAGAGAGTGGTGGATTTATTCAAGTAGATCATTGATCCACCTATGAATGAGTGATAGTAGCAATGGAATCCTCCATAGAGCCTCTGCAAGATAAGGATTCTATATTAAGATGAGTAGGGGTTTTAAGGGATATAAATAGGTTTATAAAAACTTGTAAATAATTTCTTTGTGCATTTAATACCCATAGGAACTCTATGATTGAAAATTTCTCTAGTTAAGTGTAACTTTGCACCTTAATTATGATCCCTATATAGAGATTATTTTGGAGATACATGGTTTGGATTCATGGTTGATGTTACCATGCACCAACAATAAATTGATACTCTAAAAAGGGTTCATTGTTAAGAGGTGGTGTCATCATGGTTTCATCAAACTATGCTCCCCCTTCCAATGGCTCAAAATGGGGAAAAAGACACTCCTATACCAATTTCCAACCATTAACATCCCTATGGGATCCAAAATTCTCCAAATTCACCTGAAGTGACCTATAATAAATCCTAAAAAAATTAATTTTACTAAATGTGTGATATAATACCTCTAAATAGGTCTGAGATGTCTCATGGTATTTCAGTATCTTTTAATCACACACCTTATAAGATCTTTTCATTGATTGTCACTTTTAATAATCTCTAACCTTTCGTGGTCTAATGGTTAGACCAATGTTCCCATATATCTTCTTCGACATCCCTTGATTTTTCTTTAACATAGAAATGATTCAACAACACTCAAACAAATGGAATGGTTTATCCTCAAAAAAAAATTCTCACTATGATCCATTGAATGAAACATATTCTTAATAAAGGACACATTAACCTAATTCTAAACATCATCACCATAGATCACATGGGAATGGTTGGATGATACTATCAAGGCTATGAATCGTGATATACATCATGCAAGACAATATACCCTTATGGAATACCCTATCAATGTGGAATAATTTTGATCCTCCCCAAAATCCCATTTAATCCAAAAATGGTGGGCACTAACATTACCAATTTATGGATCAGATGGTGAAAATATCTTGGTAACATCCAAATAAATACATGGTCACCAATTGTAAAAGAAATTGTTTGATGATTTTTGTTAGAATAATTATTCTGTTTAACCTACATTGTATCCATTCATTTTCAATTCAACTAAACATGTTCTGATGTATCATTCATATTACATAGTCCCAAAAACCCTAACTCACCATCCTCAATCCAACATAAAGTTGATCTCTATGGCCTACCGTAGATTTAGACATATGGTTCCATCTGAATAGTTTTATGATAACTTTTGTTATAGGATGACTCAACCAGAACTATGTTGTTCTCCCAATATTCCTTATGATATAAGACACATACTCACAACAAGTCGTCCAACTCCTGAATAGTTTAATCCAATTAACTGCATTTCTATGGGTGAATGTAAATAATTAGAAACACTCCATTAACAAGATCCTTCTAAAATACTTTTATAATGTTTTATGTAAAACAAGTATCATGACCGGAACCTATACTTCATTAAATCCCATGAAAATAAACTATCTCCTAAACATATAAGACACCCAACTAATCAACCACGTATATTCCTTGAATGATGAATAAATGTGCTACTATATTCAACCATTCCCCAAAACCCTATATCATGGTATTCTTTTGAGTGGTCATTATAAGACCTACCACAAATTACATGGTTGCATCATCTCATTTCATGATTGTAGTGGATAATGGATGTAGAATCTTGGAAGGTCCCTAAATCCTACCCTTCACTTGTAGACATGTCTACCAACCACGTAACCAAACCTATAATCTATTTTTCAATCCAAAACACAAATATTGTCTCTAAATATCATAGTTAATCATGTTCAATCAAGGGTGATCCACACATTTTGATTCATGGAACTCACACATCAAATCATCTTGCATATAAAAAGGAAAAAAAACAAGTCAACTCATATATATGATATCATTATCTTAAATAATGAATTAAGAATGTGTCTCCCCACCATTAAGACAATCCCTCAAGTAAAAAACATCTTGGTCCTCATACTACCATAACTTAATATGGGTCAAAAGTGTGTACTCTATCATTAGGGATAGAAAGATTATTTTTTGCAAGCCCTCTTGAGCAATCATGTGAATCACACACAGTATATCCCTCATTTTTCAATTTTAAACAGAATTCAGTACTTCCTGATTCTATTTTCTTTATCTTAATGTGTTAGTGAAACATTTCTCTTATTTAGAATATATGCCAGCTCAAAGTCAAAAGAGTACATATACTCAACCAAAATATTTTGGAATATTTTAAAATCATACTACGAAAAGATATTATATAATATTTTGTCATTGATACACAAAATATACCTTTCACCCAACATGTAATTCTTCCTACACATTAAAGCATAACCCACCATGGCCTACACGAGATTAGGGATATGATAATTCTATTCATATGGCTTCAACTATCAAGATCCATATTCCAATACACTATCACTCTGCATCAATACATCCCCATGTCTAATCCCAAGAACATCACTAAAACAACCTATAATTCTAACCCATCAGAGGTTGGATCAAAATCGGTGCTGTGGTCAAATGATTATTTAACTTGATGGAGGAATTCTCACATGTTACAGAACATTTTATCTTGATACCAATCATAGTGAAGAATAAATTCATTACAATGAACCAAGAAGCATCTTGGATAAATATCAGATAATATCTCTCTAAAACAAAAAAAATACTCACATATCAAAAATTATCTTTATCTAATATAATGAAACCACTCCATAAACCTTCTATGAGTCCACTAACGCACCGTTCATAGAGATGATGTTCCCCAAAAAATGTATCTTGCCAATCCAAAATTGGCAGTTATATATATTTTGTTATATCCTACTATCTCTCAGTGCACATTAGATGATGTGGAGAAATTTAACATGACCATAAGGATTCTGGGAGTAAACCTTGTTTTCATAAATGAAAACAACCAAAAACATGTCCATAGTTGGGTGTTATGTTCAGTTCATTAAGGAATTAAACATTGAAGAGGAATTTTTCAATCCAAATGGAATTAAAATGAAATCATACATGTTATACTTGTTCTTTAAACTAGTATATGGTATATAAAAAGGTATCACTCTTAGATTATAATCCCCTTATCTTAGATCGATCATGGAGACCAAAAATCTTCCCATAACTAGTTTACATGATCTTAGATATATGGAAGTGGATAATGATTCAACACATTCATCCTAATTAACTTCAAATAATAGACACACAATCATAATGTTCTATTGTACTTGATAGTAAACAAGACTAGATATATAAATGGTGACGTACATAGACTATTAAACCCACTACCCCGAAATTCTTCTAATTAAGTCTTTATCTCTTGAATTTATTATAGTTCCTCCTGAAATGTGGAATGAAAATGGGTTCATCTTAGGGTATGAAATGAATTGTAAACTCAATATCCTTGTCTAAAACATATCCTAATATGTCCTCAAGAAACACGTCCTAAACTTGAACCACTATTGAGGGAAATACAATATGCTTCACACACCCATCATCTATAATATATTCACAACTTAGGTAATGAGATCCCCTAGATGCTGATGAAAAATCCCTGCATAGACTTCCTAGATATTTCATTCTCTACATTGACTTATAATTCACATTCATGAGATGTAATAATTAAACTATTATAATATCAAATGATGTGGGCTCGAGATGATACCATCTAATCGATTCCCATAATATATTCAAAACCCAATGTCTCAAGTATGAATATATCCCAATGGAAATGATAATCCCCCAATTAGAGGGACACTTTTTTTAGAAATATTTCTTTTGACTTTAAAAATTATTGTTTTCTAATAATCTCATTTCAACACACCATCCACTCCCTTTGACTCAAACCATTAAAAATTTAATAAGAAATAAATTATTGTGAGTCTATAGTATCAAATAAATCAGTAGAAAGTGTAGAATCTACATGAATTGTAACATTGGTTGTAGATGGCCTAACCATTCTATCATAAAGAGTGGGATAAACCATATGAATAAAATATGTCTATGCCCACAATTCTCATGTATGACTTACCTATACAAAATTTCACTTATAATATAGTTTTTCTTTCCTTGATGTTCCACATATTTCACTCTAACCAACATTATCATTCATAATATGTCTTACTAAAAGACTTGGGGTAGAAGACCCCATTCCAGTACTCTAGCATGGAATAGCTCCTCGATATATTCCAAATTGTTATTGTTTCATGTAATATGACTATTTTTGTCCCATACAAGCATAATCTCAGTACTGTATTGGTCGATGGGGATACTGATGATGAATTTATCACATTCTATGCCACTAATGAAAATTACATTATTATATAACTATGTAACTAATCATACCCAATGGCTACAGAATTTTAAATTTCATTGTGAAATGTTCCAAATACAACACTTCCTAAATTTGGTGTATATACCTACTAGTAATAATAAAATCTCATATCCTCTAATTTAATCCTTCTCTATATTCCCCTAAATAATGGGTTCCTAATTCACTAATTTGTAAAAATATTATATAAGAAGATATTACCTGGTTATGTCATCAAAAATTTAATTCCATATCAAAAAAGACGTAAGATAGCCTCCTCATCTTCTACTTGAAATTAAAAAAATGAACTAAGTCAGTGAAATGACCAACATTGTCAATCTGTGTCATGATTTCCTAGTTTAACCACATAAAAATTTCTTCACTCTCCTATCTTAGTGTCTCTATGTAAATATGTTCTATGAATTACACTTGAAATTCCTTATATTCCTAGATCTCTAACTTGTCCTCCCAAGACTGGATATCCCACCATTGATTCGATTAACAAAGAAAAATATATTCTAATAATTAAATGAATTTTTCTGTATGAGTCTCTAAATGATTGAAGGTTGTCTGGATTGACTCATTCTGAAAATCATCTACCTTGCGTCCAACCTCTCTACTAAGAATTGGAAGGTTTTGTAATTAAAAGCCCGAATTTATATCCTTCATGTTCCATAGAAGGAACCAGAGCACTTATTACATGAAAAGAATGATGTGATTAATGTAATCATGGATCTTCCCTTCCCATTCTAAACATGGAACTATCTTGGCCTCTTGCTTTTCCATGGGAGGTACATTCCCATCAATGTACTTCTATCATCATACAAAGAAATATCATTGTGGAGACATATATCTAAAATTCAATGCACACTTAATTGGACACATAAAACATCATTTAAAAAATTAAACAAGATTTAATCAAATTAATCTATAATAATTTATCCCACATTCACTTACCTCATATAAAATCCATAGTACAACCACAACCCTCAATGATCCCTGGCCTATGACATAGCTAACACAAGGTAAATGGCATTTTATATTATAAATTTCCATGTACACACCGTTTTATACCATTAAATATTAAAAAACATAACGATATTTTAACAATTATTAAGTAATTATTAGGAACTATTACTTTTAAATTATACTGATAAAGAATATTATTTGTATTTCCCTTAACCCACTCATAACATTCTTTTATGTTCATTCCTAATATAATTGATTTCACATTACTCCCTAGGAGCCTAGAATGATACATAAAAAATAAAATCTCATTCCATTATGGTACATGAACATTATCATATAAAACCATAACATCCAAAAACAAGTTCATCACCATAGTTGAAATAGAATTCTACTATAAAAAACAATAGAAACAATAATGCCACCTTAGAAACATTAGTTTATCCCCAACCAATGGGCGACATACTCCAATGCATGAGCTTCTAACCATGGTCTGACTCATCCAAAACTCATATATTTCATTCCAAATAGAAAATGTCCTAAAAACCACTTTAATAAAGCTTTTTTATTTCCCACATGTTTTCTACATACAAGATCCTTGAGCTTCTTGATTATAGGACTTCATGTGAACATCCCCATACGACATAGTTGGTCTACTAAATTGATGGGACTAATATTTATCATGATGATAATATAACATATTTATAAATGTAAATAAATAGTATAAATAAAAATATCAATAACAAAAGGTATAATACAAAATAACCAATAAATACCAAAGAACGCATGATCTTCCCAAAGTAGAGAAAACGATGAAAACAAAAGCAATAAATATTTAATTCTATATAAGTGTAATGTGTGGAATCAATGACCCAAGTAGGTACAGACATTCAACTCCTAAGGGGGTCCCAACATCACTTATGATCTACTCATTCATTCATTATCCCAAATAACAACTCATCCATAAAACTAAGGAACTTTTCATTATCTTGAACTGTAAACATGAAGTCTATTATTGTACCAATCAGCGGACTGGGTTGGTTGTGATTACAGCTTAGTAGGACACCGCCAATATTTTCTAAATATATTTTTTATTATATAATAGTTTATGCTGTGATATAATCAATAATATATAAAGAATAAATGTGAATAAGTTTCACATTTATTGTTCATTAGTAAACCATATTGTCTACTTGGTTTGTGTTGAAATCTAGGATAATCATATATTCTTCGTACCATGCTAGAGTCTGAACAATAAACAATAAGGATTTTACTATTTTTCATTCCTTTGTATTTCATTAGTAAATTCCATTACAGTTCCATATCTATATAGTAGAGTTTTAGTCTTGGTACCATTATCATGGAAACATGGAGAATCAATCTAACATCTTTCTCTCAAGGTATTAGAGAATCAGTCTAAAACCAAAATACTAGGTAATTCAAGAATCATTACAGAAAAATTCGCAATCATTCATAGGGGTCCTAAGGAATCTGTCTTGACACCCATTAATGAGGATCATTATTCTGACACCCACAAATTATTTTTCATATATATATATCACGTTTCATCATCCATAAAACATTCGTCAACTATTCTCAACATGGTTCATCGTTCAATTTTTAAAAAAAACCATTAACATCATTACAACACATTAGTAACATGAATAAGTATACATTAACCAGTTAACCCAATTACTATTAATAATCTCAAATATCATTAACACTTCCATGTTAAGAATAATATTAATTTATAACAAGTTAATATAATAAATACATTCAATAATTTTTTAATTTCATAAACTCTTATCATCATTTTCTCAATCCATATTTATTATTTCAATGAAAATGGAACACCCCATAGGCTACCATAATTCCTAGTCATGTAATCACCAATGAATCCAATGATATTTGAGAAAGGTCAATAAATTTCATTGGGATTCAATTAAAATTTCAAATATAAAAGTAATTGAACAAAATAGTAATGAATTAAAATAACTAATAACACTAAATCATTATCATGACTTGTAATTATGTTATATATCGCCTACAATATTAGCGTTGGTGAATGATCTCACAACCTTATCCATTAATTCAATTTTGAATGTATTTAATCACAATGGAATTTAATATTTATCATCAAAACCTTGTATCAGGTTACAAAAAAAATGGATACATTAAATCCTACATGATTACCAATAATAATGGACGAATAATAACCTAACCAGAGGTATATAATATTTGGAGATAGACTAACCTAAACAAGGAAGATATCACATAATAAGGAGAGCATGATTTCCTCTATTGAATCATTGATTCACAATGGAATGGGTTTTAGAAGACAATGAATCCTATTTGGTCCTCTAAAATACAATGATACCATATTTTTCCATGTGGGGGTTATTTGGGATATAAACTATAGTTACATTAAATTATAATTAATTGTTTTGAGATTTTAATTCCTACTTATACAATTTTCTAGGGAGGATACAATGTTATGAGTAATCAGGAACCACAACCATGTAATGTATAAAGATGTTTTATTGGAGTTTATGCTTTGGATAAATTTATACATTAACTATGCATAAATCGTGCATCCCCAATATTTTTTATAGTTCATTGTTTGGAGTTGTGGCCACAAATTTAGGTCAAACCCAGAACACCCATTATGTGGATCAAAATGCGGATCATGGTTTTCTAGTAGAAACCACATGCTATTCCCGAACCATGAATCAATCTTTAATAACCATATCGGATTTTAAAATTCTTTGAATTCACCTGATAATACTCTTAGGCAAGTCCCAACAAAAGATTGATACAAAAGGTTAAAAGAATACCTAAAATAGGTATGAGATGTCTCAAGAAAGACCATGATCTAAAATATAAGGTTGATTTCATGATAATTTTAAAAATACATTAATAAGTTACACACACTTCCCTCTCTTCAACATAAGGGCCTAAAAATGTTTATTTGTATAAAACCTACTTCAACTTGTTTAATTTGTTTCATGATTTATATATTTCAGGATGCTAATTTTTTACACATTAATGTTATTTTTTTGGAAATATTTCATCAGTTATTAAATGAATACAAATCTACTTCTGAACTCAACTTAACTAATTAAAAATTATATAAATTGGGTGTGAATTATTTTGGCATTAGAAAATGTGTTTTTGTTATCGCTTAGGTCGGAATAAGGTAAGGTTGGTTATTCCACCACTTCAGAAGCAAGGTTCTAGGTTAGTTATTTTAGGAGTATAAAAGGTAATATTTATTGTTCCACCTATAGTTCTAAAGGGAATGTTGCAAAGATTTTTCACTATAAATAACAATTTGTTTTTATAGTGGTTTCTAAACTATCGTCATTGAGAGTGTAAAGAGTAATGTTGTGGCCATTTAGATATAAATTGATATAAAAAGAATTATGATATCTTATTTAAATTATACTATTATACCCTTAAAGTCAATATAATAATTTTTTATAATTAAATTGCATATTAATTTATTATAACGTATTATTCATTAAAATTTAATTACTCTGATTTATGTATGATTTACTATTCACCTCTTCTTGATCTCCCAATTATCTTTCTTCTAAAAAAACATGTAGTGTAAAATAAGTTACATGTAAGGATATTAGTATTGTTTTGTTTTTATACATTTTATAGAAATAATAGTCTATGAAAATATCATATAAATATGTATGGTCAAGTTAATAGTTATATATTGATTACATAAAGTCCAGAAATTTTTATGGAAATGACTTTGGTTATTGGAAAAATAGAAGGGGATACTACCTGATGAAACTAATAATTTATAGTTGGAAATGTATAGGAAAAATTATAACTTTAATGAGAATAACATTGATTCAATTATATATATATTCATAATAAATATTTTCTTTATTATAAAATCATTAAATATTATTTATTGTGAAATTTGTAAAAATATATTTCATAATATATCAATAACTAAAACTACAAATGAAATTTGGATAATTATTAGTGTAACTAATTATGTTTAATGAATTCTGCTCAAAAAGTTGTTTGTAATATTGATGGTTTAATATAATGATTTCAATATGGTAGAAAAAGAAATTTTAATCATATTTTTCATAGGTTCACAATCATTTTAAATTTGTTAAGTTCTATTATAGAATCATTGAACAAGGCATCTATTTTTGAAAGGTTTCTAATTACACTACCCATGAACTAGAAATCTATGATTCAATTTAAAATAGTAAAAATATCGTGGAATAAAATTTAAATGATTTTAATAGTTCTATCATACAACTTTATCTTAATTTACAAACAATGAAAATGAAAATGAGGAGAAAAAATACATATGTTTTAGCACTATTGTTAATACATTTATTTCTTATTCTAATGATTCAATTTAATAATCTTCTTGAAATGTAGGGATAACCTAGTTTTTATATGGTATTTATATATAATTTAAAAATAATTTTCTATGAAAATAATAGAATAGCCACAAAAAGGATGATAAGAAAGGTTGTTCAAATATAAATTTAGATCTTACATGTTATGATTGTAAGAAGAATGGACACACATAACCTGATTTTTCAAGGCTAAAAACTCAAATGAAATACCTAATGACTATAAAGTAAGAGAATGGGTATTTGGGTTCCTATAGGATTTCATCTTTCTTTAGATTCAGGTGATCATGTACGAAGTTAAAAGGAAACTGAAAATAATTTCTTTCTAGATAAATGTAATAAGATATAATTATCACCTTCAAAAAAATATTGTTCTAGGATTTTAGTTGAATATATAAGAATATGTATGATATATATTTCTAATTGGTATTATGGATATGGTATGTATTTTATATTTTGATTATTATAATAACATTAAATATCAGCATACTTTGAATTCAATTAGAGATCGTGAAAAAATTATTGATGTTTTACAAGATAGTGTTATTAATATTATGAGTATTCTATATGAAATTGGAGAAGGATAACATAGTTGTATTAAACTAAACAGTAATTTGATTATATCATTTCTAAAATTAAACACGAAAATAAAAACTTTACGAAATATAATTATAAATTTATAAATAACTCTTTTAGATAGAATGGTAATTTTTTTTATAATTTAGAGGGTTTTCACAAACATAATTATAAGATAAATGAATATATTAAAATATTAATGTAGAATATCTAAAAAATTAAAGCATAAGAGATGTATAAAAAACGATGTATATGAAAAATATTAAGGATAAAAATAATTTACTTGGTTTTGATAGGTTTCTACCTAAAATATAAAAGAATATATTTTTTAAGGATAAAAATAAAAAAATTTATATATTAATTTTTTGAAATGTGGATCTTTCGTCAATTATGAATCATATTGTTATTTTCCGTTTTTCAATATCTTTGTCAAATAATTTTATTCAATATAAATCTGCTTACAAATAAATATTTCTAACCATTCAATAGCCTAGGTCCTTAACAATTCATATTCAAATCCTATAAGTACTACAATAGTTTATATTACCAAGTAATGAGTTTCATATTGAAATTAGACATTTCCATTTTAGTTTATATATATGGTATTCTTGCATGAGATTTTTTATAGGAATATTATTTTGGATAGTGTTCATGTGAAATATATTTCTACAATTTGGTTTTTTATCACACATTCATTATTATTTATCATAATTCATTGCATATCTTATTATTCCATGAAAATCACTAATATTTTTAATATATATTTTCAGTTTTTTATATAGGAGTTTCATACTATTTAATATAGAATGGTTTCATAACGCATTAAATTTATATATTATTAATGAATGATAAAATATTTTCATTAAAGGGGAGAAATTCCTGTTTTATTTATTCATTTATTATCATTTGGTTTGTCATTTATATTCATGATTTTCGATGGATTTTTCATATCTTTTTCCCATGTTGTGCCAAAATCTAAATTTTATTTCATTGTTTTATTTTAGGGTTATTATATTCTTTTTATATATTTCTTGTTGTTATGATCCTTTAAACTATTTTTATATAACTCATTATTCATGCTTGTTTTTTTATTATATCATATATAGAAACATGTAGTGAATTATAATTATATTGAACTATTTATATATTTACTAAATAAATTGTTTCTTAACTATAATTTATTATTTTTTTCTATTTTTTACTAATCTCAAGCATTCCTTTTTTTCTATCGTGGTTTTTTATTTTATGTATGAAATGATAAATTTTTACTACCTCTTACATAATTATTTTTACCTCTTCATAGGGGTGAGTGTGGTTAACTTTTGGGGGAGATTATTTATTATATTTCCAGAACCGTTTTTTCATGTTTTATCATTTTGATTATTAGAAAAAGTGGTATATTTTTTGAGTAATTATAATGAAAGGGTTATATATGTATATTTATCAAAATGGAGGAGAATGATGAGTGTATTCTCACCGCTCATTTTATGTTTTGATAATTACATATCCTCTCAATTACTAATCACACTCTACTTGTTTTTGTTTTTTTATTGTTCACTATTATTTTGTTACTACCAAAAAAATATAATTATTATTAAGATAAAACTTTTAAGGAAATTTGGGAAGCATGTCAAGTATTCCAAGATAGTCAAGCAGTATAATATTTCATAGATGAAACTATGATTTGCAGATTAAGCCATTTATAGACTGTACATATGAGGAGTCTCCATTGAAGGAAGATAACAATCTAATCTTGATTATCATTGAGTAGGTTTCCAAAATTATATACCATCATTTCCAAGGCTTTTATGAGCTCTTACACATTGATCATTTTCTCATGCAAACCACATTGCAGTATTCCCAATTTCATTTGGGTTTAGTTGTGATGTTCCATGGAAAATTTACCTTGATACACCTCCCATTCACTCTGTCAAACTCCTCCTGTGTAGTGAAGTCCTCTAGACCCATATCATCGAATTTATCATTTCCATCGATGATGAATTTCAACTCATAAAACTCCATCAATTCCTTCCCACTCTAAATTATATCGAATTCTACAAGCTCCTTTTCAGCATTCATCAGGTTGATGATAGATGAATCCCTTGCTTAGGGTTCTAGTTCCTTAGTAGAATTTTACTCCACCAACATCGGAACCTTCAGAGGGAGCATTAATTTTCCTGACAATCTAGTAAAGGGAATTCATGGCAAGAAATAATAGTCTTTTCTTCTCAGTGGCCTTCATGAGTGCTGAATAAATCTCTCTAAATCAAAGATTGTTTCATTACTCTTTCTTGAAGAGGATCTTATATATTCATATACAATTTCCACTTCCTTAGACTCTTCAATGAACTCTGAATTAGTATCTTTATCACCTTAAGAAACCTCCATCTCATCACCTTCCTCAACCTCATGACACTCTTTGTTCCCCAACACTGCAAATCAATTTAGAGACTGGATAACCGTTTCTCCAAAATTCACCGTATTAGCATAGGATATCTTATCTAGTAAGTACTAGTCAAGAAAATATGATCCTTTGTGCTGTAAAAAAATGGGACCAATAAATTGGGGCTACAAATTAGTTTCCTCCAAAAGCGTACTTTGAGGATGTGCACCCAAACCAAGGGCATTACATACATCAATGCACACACTAAAATTATTAGTAAAACTGGAAGAGACCAGATGGCTTCCCAAAGCTGCATCCAAGTGGGGGTTACTGACATCGTTCTCAACATCTGTATATGGAGAGGAGTTCAACTCATTTACCTCACTGACATACATATTTTCCCTTATCTCTTTGTCAATGGGTTGGCACCCAAATCACACCTCAGATGGCCAAAAAAATCTATTACCCTATTCTAAAATGTCCTATAATTTTCACCCTTCACTACAGCGGAGGATAACCATAGATCTGGAACCAAATGAGAGTCCACAGTTTGTCCCAACTCCCACAGGAAAGCACTGTACACCTCCTCAACCCAGCCTAAACTTACCACAATGTGGGAAATAGGGCTCATAGTGGGTTGGTAATTAGGCTCAGTCCCAAATGGATATCATGGGATAGGTTCCCTCCCTTTCAGGGCCCTACCCCCATGATGATAGGATGAAATGAAGTATCCTAACCATTTGAAGATCAAGAAAAATGCATGCTTGGATTCAAAAAGAGCTGACTCCTTCCATTTTAATTCCTCTCAAACAAAAATCCAAATCCAGTCCACCAAAAGCTTTGAAACTACAACTTTGATAGAAATTCAATGGGATATTATATGGAAAACATTAGTAGTTCTTCTGTAAAAACACAAATATTGGCATACCATATTCTCTAGAAAAGAAATAATCTATTGATTTTAGAATAGCAATTGGAAAGCATAAAGGCTTACCCATATGGTTATATTAGGAATATCACAATTCATGTTGAACATGAAAGAACACTATAAGAGGTACAAGAATAAGCCATTATTGGCGCATGGAGCACTGAACCAAGCAATGATCAGGTCATCCTCTAAAGAAAATTGAATCATCGTGTGATGCCTATCCAGAAGCCCAACCAAAACCTATTCTTTGAGAAACTAATACTCATATAAGAATCGATATAAGGCCTCAAATAAATGTTGAAAATTACTGAAGCATGCGATGAGTTTCTTCCTATGAAGATATAGATATTTGTTGAATTTTTTCATCGAAATTTCTAGTTTTGGAAATCTATTATAGAGGTCCGGAACATTTGGTACAAGAGGAATTGCTGGAAAAGTTAGGAAGGAATCAGGGTTAGTGAATGGACAAAAGGGTTAGGGAATTGAATAATAAAAAAAGGGGGATCAGCATCCCCTCACTCCACCAAGGCGGGAGGGTTCAAAACTGCTATCATCCCCAATTAGGGAATCACCACAAGAGACTCAAGAGCCATCGTCCTATTAATTCTTTAATATATTTATTTAGAAATTTAAGTATGGATTTTTTTTGATTATTTGAAGACTTGTATATGAAAAGATTGATATTTAATTTAATAATATTAAGATATTTTTATTAATCATCATCATTATTGTATTCTCATATTTATATTTTGAGTATTTTTCTAAGTTCAAAACCTATTATATATAAAATTACAGTCTCCTGTAAAGATATCTAAGGAATTTCAAAATTTCATAGTGTCACAACTCTGATGTTTTTATAAAAGGACTCATAAACATGTTGAGAGTATGAAATTCTAATAATATATTAGATTTGAATGTCATAATTGACTCTTATCATCTGAAGTATAACTTTTATATATGAATTTTAGTTTTTCAAATATCTGTTATGTGTCTTATATTTATGTATAATTCACATTGAGAAGAATTTCATTAGTGTTTTAGAAATTTGGAAAACTATGATGCACTTTTTATTTAGAGTTTTAGAATATGGTAAGTTGATTTCTTTTGAGAATATAGATATATTTTTATGTATGAATTATATATATAAATTTTTCAAAAGGTAAATTACTTTTACACATTATAATATTTAGTGAGAGTAAATTTTAAACATCTTCTTTTAGAAAAGTATGTTACATTTACATATTCAGTTTGAAGTTTTTATTAGATTTATAAATCCAATAGAACTACATAAAATATTAGTATTTACATAAATTTTGGTTATAGGGGATTTAAACTATACTTTTATACATTCAGTGTCATGTTATGTTTTTGATATTTGGAAAAGTATTTATCATAATTCGTATATGCTCTTGTGTAGTTAAGGAAGAATCTTACGCAATTTAAAAAGGAAAAATATTATTAATGAAATGACTAAAAGATACTAGCTCTTATGTATTGATTGTATTATTGATTTTTATAAGATATATAATTCATAAATTATTAAACATAATCTTTTTTTTCATTATGGAATATTATTCATAACAATTACTTTTCAAAATCTATACAAAAATTCAAATTTTTTGATAGTTGAAGAAGATGATTTATACATAATAAGAGGGATTAATCATAGGGAATAATAATGATGATTAAAGTAGTATTTAATGGTATTTTTAAATATTTATTCAGTTATGATTATTATATTTACATAATTTGATGTTGAGAAATATTAGAAGGATCTATTTAAAGAATAGTATAATTGGAAAGTAAATAACGAAATAATGGAGATTGTTTCTTTAAAATGTGATCAATGATGTATTATGTTATTTAAGAGGACCAAAACTACAATAATTTAACTACGAGACAAGAACATTGAATTATATATTGATATTTAAGTGCATCAAGGTTGATTCCATGATTGATTCCCACTAAATTTTCATGTTCATATATGATTCATTATCTATAACTTAAGGGCCTAAGAAAATTTTTCCTAAACCAAAAACCATCTTCAAATGTTTTATTAGATTCACTATCTATATACATCTGTGTATTTTAATTTTTTCAATATAAAAACTGTTTTTAGATCATATTAAATGGGATATATAATCAAATAAAGGTAATGGGGAAATATTTTTTCCTTATATTTGATGAAATAATGGTTGGTTATTCATCCACATTAATATGAAGGTTTTGGGTTTGGTCCTCTAGACATGTAAGAGTTGTTTTTATGAATGTTCCTCAAGGGTAAGAAAATTATTTTTAAAATATATTTTACTCTATTAAAAAATTGGGGTTTTATAGTGGGTTCCATACTCTTGGGTTTCATATTATTAAGTATCAATGTTGTATTGTCTAGAAGAGAATTATTAAAAAATTACTTGTGATATCTCATATCCTTTATTCTATTACACTCATCACACTCACTTCACTAATTGTGAATAATTAAATTTGGTTTCCGTTTCTTCCAATGTATATACCATTACTATAATAGTAACTCTGATTTGTTTTATATTTCCAATAAACCGCCTCTTGACCTCTCAACCATATAACATCTAGGAAAATATTTTTTTACACTAAAATTATTCAAATAACCTTTTTTAGTAGATTTATAAAATATTAAATTCACTCAAAATATCACATATCTATAATACCATCATGTATCAGAAACACTACATAGCCTTAATGATGATAAATGTTTGTTGGTTTTCTATTATATGTATTTTCGTATTCCTTTGAAAGTAGTACATTACTATCATAATGTGTTGAAACTAGCTACAATGTTGGAAAAAAATAATCATACAGTTTATAGGAGAGATCCAAGTGATTATACATCATTTCTAGTAGGAACTAAAGAGAAAAATTAGAATATTGTGTTTAGAATATTATACATATTTTTTTATTTTATCCCTGTGAGAGTACTCAATATCTAATTGTAAATTCGTGCCAGTCCTAGATGAGGGACCGTCAAGTTTGGTAACCCATTTGGAATAAAAAAACGTACAAAACCTATGCCAAAATAGCTTATAATGACTTTCCCCATCACCTCCCCGTGATTACGATAAATTCATTAAAACAACTACTCATGTTCCAAAGATAGGTGACTAGTGATGAAAGTATAAATAGATATTTTGGGAGACTATGCCCTCAATTTAGATTGAAATAACAATAAAATTTTACAAAACACATACATATACATAAACATCATAGTACACTATATAAACATAAAAAATATAAGGATGATATAAAAAATAAAATTTGGAAATATAAAGAATCATAGTTATACAATACACATCAAATTGTATTATATTGGGAATACAACTTATAAAAGATAAAAAATTAATTCAAAGTATTTCCCTATATCTCACTATAATACCATATACCAATCCTCCAAAAAAATATCAGGATGCACTGGTTTTCTCCTCAAAATCAGCATAAGTGGTCCTAATCAATCATCAAAAAGTATGCCTTGTTCCTTTTTATTTAACATCCTATATTAAACCTAAATGAATACAATGGTGTTTGTATATGTCATTGTATATAAATATTGTGTAAGAGTAATAAATAATAGTATGTCATTTAAATGGTGAAACTATCATTTGTTTTCAGATCCAATACTGTGCGCCCATGTTTTTACTAATCCATTAAAACACAAATGATAACAAAATTAATATAAGGAATTAAAGTCTCAAATAAAAAGATACAAAACAAAAAAAAGGTTTCTTAATTTTCCACCAAATATTAATCATTCCCACTATATCCAAATCCAGATATCTAAATGGATAATGAATATCCATCTAAACCACATCTAACACATCTTTCATATCATGATAATGTACTAGATGTGTAGTACAAAAAATTTATTGAGTCAGGATATCACAATATGTGTCCAGTACGACACACAGACACTGCTACTGATATTTATTATAATAATATTATATTATGAACTTGTGATATGAATTTATAGGACAATCCTGAAAAACATTCTACATATTCTGAAGCCTTTAATAATTATCAATGTCATAGAACTATGTTCTGCATCCCAAAAGCATCCATAGGTAAGAATAATATTTCTTGGAGCACAAAGTATCCATATGTTCAGACCTCCTATCCAAGGTATGTGACTAAAATAAATGGTGTACCATTCACATGATTTTATATTTTCTCTGTAGACCCTCTTCGAAATAGCCAATCAATAAAGGAAATCATCCAAAAATTATTTCATCAAACATCCATGCTTATAAATTCAAAAGGTCTCTTATCACATCTAACCGATTAAGAAAATGCACCAACATCTTAACCAACGTGAATAAAATAATTGTCAAACATCACTTGAACACTTTATAAAAAATTAATAAAAATAAAAAATGACTATATCATGGTCAAATAACGATGAGACACTCACAATGGTCTCTTAAACCACATTATGAAAAAAACTAATGAGGTACCCATCTAGTACAATAAAAACAGTAGTATGTTCCCATCAAAATATTATTTATCCATACTCTCTGCATATAAACCATTATCTATGTCACATTTCCTATAAGATAAACCAAAATTATCACCACCCCAACAAGGGAAACCTCACATAAAACCATTTATTCATGGGAATCCAAATTATTCCCTCTTACACACTGCACCACTTCACTCAACGACACCTATTTAAACCCAACACCCCATAGAATTAAAGATAAAAAATGAATCTCACTAGACTAAACCCAAACAAATCGACCTAAAACCTCGACTAATTATTACATACATCAAATTAATATGCAATTAAATCACTCAAACCCCATTAGAACATCCAAGAGAAGTTATTATGTGCTCCCACCTTCTGATAACCATCCAAAGAATCTAAAAAACATCTTATCATTCTTCTGAAAGGATAAAAACAGGAGGAATACCTAACCTGATACTTACCCACACACTAAGACACCATGATCTAACTGAGACATTATATGAACAATATCAGGTATCTCGTGTACATGAAATTTACCCCCAAAAATCTTCCTCTAGTGGGTAATTAATCTAAACCTTGTTCGCCCTCAACAAGAACATAATGTGAAATAAAATTAAATGGAATTATCTTTACATGGGAATCTATACATGCACCCCATATAGGATCTAGCCAAATACCCCACATGAACTTTAGACATTCACTAAAAATTGTGTCCATATGTATAACATATAGAACCATGTTCCCCCATGGGTGGTATTTGGAAATTTACTCGAACGCGCCCCAGGTGATATTACGTGGCATTGTACCAAACATGAAAAGTGTGTTGTCACCTTCGTACACCCTTTTTATAATGTAATAACACACAAAATGTGTTCTTTAAAATACACGTAGTGTGGATGGGATTCCCAAAAAAATGATTATATGTCTCCATAAACTACTAATTTCCCAACAAAACATCTGGGAGGCACTCATTGTAATAAAAAATATATACTATTAACACAAATATGAAAAAACATAATGGGGTTTTCAATATATAAAATAATTAAATAGCCAACATTTGGGAGTAAAACGGTGAATCTTTGGTCCCATGTTCACACCACACACGCATTGTGTCCCAATCTAGATCTTTAGATGAAACCTCGAATGTGATCCTCTCCTCACTATATGTCTTCTATCAATATCATATCCCATATAAAAGATACATGAGTCTATATATATTGTACACAATAGATAAAATCGGGAAAGGAAAAGGAATAAATAAAAATAAAAAATAAAATATATTGACAATATATCAAAATAAAATGAGAATTCCCTGGCCCCAACAACTTACATATGTTTATTAATCAACATGATAAAACTCTATATTCCTAACTCAGTCATGTAGTTTTTATTTTAATCCAAGACATCATTCATCTAATATCACTATGCAAACTAATATTATTAATTAACTTGTTATAAAATGTTATTTAAAAAAAACTAATCATAATTCTGCTAAATCCATTTACTTTGGGGAGAAAATATTTTAGGACCATTTGCAATGTTAGAAAATTTAATTGAGATCATATGATAGAATAAATTACATTTTCCCTCATAACCATCCAATAATATAAATTAAAAATTTCCTTATTTCTTCTAAAACGTAAAAACATAATTCATTAAAAAACCTATGATAACACATCATTCCAACAAAAGACCCTATGTTTTTACATAAGATCAAATAATTCGGTCCAAACATCAGCAAAAATGATGTTACCTGGGTTTTCTACTGACTGGTCTCACAATATCTATAACACTCAGACACGAGGGTCAATTTCTATGATCAATGAGACACTCCGCACTATATACATGTACATACTACCACCCAAAAACATAAACATCAACCTCTACATCCCACATTCAACCACTACTAAAGAAAATGTCTATATATGGCAGACAAACTCTCCTCCAAGAGCCATCTTGAAACACCAACCACCGTCCATTATCAACTCACTAGGAGAAAATTCTATATTCACCCCAACTCACATAAAATATGGATTACTAACTACAATAAATTATGGTGCACTCTCCACCATAAGATATGCTTTACACCAATAATCGAGAACAATACTTAACATTGGTGACATGACTACACCACTCAATCTTCCCTTTACCCCCAAAAACCACTGAAAATCCAAAAGGTCTCACACTCCCATGATACTCAAATGACCCACTGAACAAACACTTACACAAGAATTATCTTTATAAACCTAGGATATGATTCCTAAAACACTCTTTATTCTCATCTAACATTTCATTTCCCATAAAATAAAGCACCCATGATAAACTTCTTTTAATGGGGAATGTGCCTCTATCCTGACTATATAAATGACCAATCTCTTACCAAGAGTTTAAAAAAACAAAAAAAGCATAAACATGATCCCAACACAAAAACAAAAGAAAAATAAGATTTATAAGAACAAATTGTTCCAGTTATCAACAAAAACAACCCTATAGAGTCAACCCCAAAATTTGGGGCACTCACAACACTCCACCTTTAATGCCCATGGAAACCTCTGCATAATAATGAATCATATTTATAGAAACAACACATTATAGTAATTCAATTCAAAAAAAAACATATATCAAGAATCCTTTCCCTCACCAACCTACCTCTAAGGAATCCCATGTCTCAAGCAACCCACTATGGTCTCTACACATACCATGGAAAAGGGACTTTACTTCCTCCACTAGAGAATATATCACTGTAAGATCTATAAGGTCTATTATCATAGAAAAATAACTCGGGTGTTATTTTAGTATTTTTCTACCAATAATATATATGGGAAGAATCCTTATAAGATATTTTTGTTACTTTAAACTATTGATCCTTTATCATCAGTGAAACCGCACGTAGAGAGACATACATCATGTTAATAATACATGATTAATGTGATTCATGCACATTGATCTCTTACCAATGGATCATGATATAAAAAATAATAATTAATACACAAAATTAAAATTATCACCCAATTTGAAATCAACCAATAGTAAAAATAGAATCTATATATAAAATACCACACCACGGTATCCTAGAAATCATAAAAAAAAATTGGTGTTCTCAACGCACCGATATGATATCAATTTAAATACTTGACACATTCATATTTCAGCAATCTAACATCCACAAATGACATTAATAGAAAATAATATTTATTTGATATGATTTTATCACAATCTGGACTGAGTCATCCTAACTCTTCATCCAATTTGGCTCCTAATGTGTCCTTAAGGGCATCTCCCCGTATGCCCAGGCCTATTGATACGAAGTGTGGTTCTAAAGAGAAATGGTGAAAAATAGTACTTTTGTGTTAGAGTAATGTAACAGATAAAGTAACCTAACACCTAAATATCCAAATAAACATATTGTACATTAAAAAATTAGAAATATAAGTATTCCATATCATATTAAATATAAATGAATACAATCTCACAATTATATTTTAAACATAAAATTTTCTACTACTATACTTACCATATATAGTAGATAAATAAATTTACAAAAAATACAAAGGATCGATTGGAAAATAATAGCTATACTATACACCTACTCTCAATAAAACAATAAGATTCATCGTACTAATTCTCAAACTCCAGATGAGGAGTCCTACTCAATCATATAAAACTAGGCCTCAACCCCATGAGTATTGAATCATCTTTTAATCCTGAAATATTACATATTGGACCAGAAAATAACCAAAATTTCAGTATATGGTGAATGAAATAAATAAACTTAATCCATCCCCAATAGTTAACCAATAACCATATTTCATATTTAAGTGTGGGGACACTTCATTTTAACAACCGAGTTGAATATTAATAATAATTAACACGAAAAAATTACTAAAAGTATAAAATAAAAATATAAACTAAACCAAAATCAACCGGAGGTTCTAAGGAGAATCCCCAAATTGTTTGACACCATTTTAAAAAAATATATAAAAAATAGTATTGAAGGATTACCCAAACACATAAAAATTTTTATTTCCTTAATATGAAAAGGAATTTTTAGTGATATAACCTTCCCAGAAAATCAAAAATAAGACCAGTTTATATCATCCAAGGAATATAAAAATAGAAAAAATAACTATGATACTCTAGGCATCCAATAGCATTTCTTAATATGGTTGTAGGAGCCTCTAGTTTGACAATAAATAACCAAATAATATCCAAATAGGCATGTATAACTAACCACAATATACTATTATTTCTGGGATATCCAACATCTATAGGTGAATCTGTAATGTTTGGAAGCTCTTAACATATTTGTGTATCAACACCAAGTTATGGAAAACTACTAAATTAGAGGTGAGGTTCCCTCCTAAATATTTTCTATTACATCCCTAATGTTTTATAACTCCAACCATCTTAAAGAGGTTAAAAATCAATCAATCTCAATGATTTCATTTGATATAATAAACCCCAAAGGTATTCTCTCACATTCACCTAAATACAATCTACCATATACAACCCAACCACACAGTGTAATACAAGGGAAGTTCAACACATGATCCCTTTACTAAAAACTAGAAAAACCAACATAATCAGACTCATAGTCCATTAAACACAAGATTCCCATAAAGGTCCCTTAAAGCACAATAATAATAAGAAACTCTTCATAGAGATCCACTTAGATGATAAAAATCTCGGTCCATGTTTCTTAAATGAAACATTAATGAGCCTCCCCATAAGGAACCCATCATAGGGTATCACATCACTTATATGAGGAATCTCAAATATTACTATTCTCAATAGTGAACCCTAAAGAAAAGCCATTTCCAAAAGGATTTAATCAATGAGACCCTCCTATTCCTCTGAAAATACACTAAAAACACATAGTTCTACCCAACAACCCAAGACAACAACACAAACCAAATAATCAAACTAATCTAAACCTCAATAAAAAAGTAAAATCTTTATCACTTAAACCATGAAAAATATTTTCCAACCTCAAATTACATCAAAAAACATCACTATAAAAAAATATTGAATATCTAAGATAAATATCATCATAATCGAGCATTCCCAGAACTATTTAAAAAATCAGAAAATAATTCTTTGGAATTCCTAATAAAAGTGACTAATAAGCTCATGACCATCACCTGGACCTCAAATCACATTGATCCCTTGAGAGGAATATAAAGATTCACCATTGATGGAATAATATATCCAAACAACCACTAAATCGAAGAAATCACATTAATATACTAAAAAGGATCTATAGATTTTTCAATCCCTTCCCAAATGTAATAAACATAGAATATAATGTATAAAAGTACAATTTACACTCCAATGTATTAAAAAAAGTAAAATGTAACTAAAAGGATATTAAGTGGGATAAATCTTCTGAAAATACTATATACGCTCAATAATAATCCATGGGTTTGTACTTCAACCTAACCTGGTGTGTAGACATTAATTACATAACTTACACTACACCTACCCAGTATGTTATGTAAATAGTACATCGATAGGTACCCAATATGGGCTCTAAATAGATTCCACTCATGGCCTCTGGTCATGCACTACACAGGGGATCTAGTTTAATACCCTACATGACAGCGTGCACTCAGATAGAGTTTCTAGTTGAAATTCCAACAACACCATGATTGAACCAACATGGTAACATACCGAACAACCCATGAAAATATTCCAATTCATCTATTTTCCCAAAAATTCAAATATGTGACATGTTATTATTGAAATATATGACGTGTAGATGGGAATATCCAAAATTTCTTCCTTTTGGTGCCCCTAAATTCCTTAATTTCCCCCAAAAAACATCATGTGTGCTTTCGTGGCACTTTCAAAGACCCAAAAACCCTATATAAAATTATAAGAAACAATTCAAAGTTGAGAGTAATGAATAACTAAAAAAAATCATATATCAAGAATTAAACCATTAGAAGATTAGTCTCAAATCCAAACAACTAACAAAACATGTCTCTATAAATCTCCACAGACAACCCTCGCTGATGATCCCCACCTCCCTCATAATCTTATCTCCCACACATCTCTCATAAGCACGATACATAGTGAAGAATACATAATGAAAAAATATTAAATGAGTAAATAAAATGACAGAGGGGAAATAATGAAAATTTTAATATAAAATGAATGAAAAGGGGATTTGGCCGAAGATTTATGACAGTGATGATTTTACTCCTCACCTAATTAAAAACACACATTCCTGACACAACCACAATGATTTAGTATTATTTCAAGACACCATTCATTACACATAACTAAAAACACATGTAGAATTATTCAGTATTTAATTAATTAAATATGATTTTTTTGTGAAAATATGAATGGTTAAGGATTCAAAAAAACTCCTACCGTAGGGTGAGAACCTATTTGCATACCTATGGATAGGTAAAAATATATGTTGATATATTTTGATAAGAGGAATTTAAATTTCCCCTAAAAAACAACCCCAAATAATTGAAATTTAACATTTTTTACTCAGAATGTAGTGACATCATTTGGTTATAAAACAATGGGTTTCTACTGTAACATTTATTGTAATCTATTATACCCTTTACTTATTCAAGAACACTTTTAACTAAATCCTGTTATTTATATAAAATATTACCTGTATACTTACTCAAAATTCCAACAGGATATGAAATATTGAGTCTTATGTTGGTGATAACATATATGAGAAACCCAAAAATCCTTTCACACCGATGATGAGAAAATATAATAAAATAATTTCGTAGAATCCTTCTCTTAGAATAACATAGAGTAAAAACTTCTTCATAATCAAACCATTTCAACCTATTTACAAGCTTTTAAATAAACTATACTGACAAATTAAAATCCATTTTCTATTAACATCTATTTTAATTCCATATATAATAGTTAATTCATCAAAATCATTCATATCAATGTTTTTAGATAAAATAGGCTAAGAAATAATTATTTTATTCATAAAAGTTCCAAAAATTAATAGTTTTTCAATATGTTAAAACATAACCACACCATGATAATTATGGAACACACTATAAGATCATTTATTAACATTGTTAACAATTAATACATTCTATAAAATTACTTCATTTAATTTCTCATTCCACTAGTTTGGATCTTGTTTTAAAACATATAGAGACTATACTAATTTTCAAACCATTTTAAAATTTCTATGTTCTAGGAATCCATCTAGTTTATATATATATATTCCATCATATAAATTACCAAAAAAATTGTTTTTAGATATTTATCATGAATTTATAAATTATATATATATGATAAGACAATAAGGATATCATATAAGTGCCCCTATCCACATTAACATAGACATTAAAATAATCAATTCCTTCCTTTTTAGTTAACAACTTGTGTTTATAATGTACATTTATATTTTTAAATGAATCATAGACTAACATTTTCATTCAAAATGAACAATTTTAATATAACAGTTGTGAAAACTGGGATCTATCAACTAATATTTGTGTCTTATTCATGGTTATAGAGTCTATTTCATCTTTTATATCATTTATCCAAAGGTAAGAATATGAATATGGAATAGATTCTGTGTAAGATTTGAGATCAAACCAAATATTTAGAAAAACCATTTTCTATGAAGTAAAACTATTTTTATTTCCTTCCAAAAAATCATATAGAAAATAAATCCATGGGTTTAGGTAATTGAGTTTGTCAACAATCTATAACCTCTTCAACTATATGTTTAGGTTCAAGTCCTCTTATAAGTATGTGTCAACACTTAACTGTTAAATAATATAGTTTTAATTTTCTATGATTCCCTTATTTATATAGAGTCATAAACATACCTTTTGCGTGAAAATTTTTTAGAATGTGAAATATAGTTAATAAATATACTCCCCCAAAACTTATTGAATGACTATAATTAGCTGACATGAAATTAACTATTTCCGTTAATGTTATTATTTTTTATCATTTAAATTTTATTCTATTGAGGAGTATAGGGTATGCTCACTTCATTTTTTATTTCTTGGGTTTTAAATAGTTAATTTCATTAACAATATCTTAATGTATTAAATCTTAGGAATTTATTTTAAGAACACATTTCTGTTTTGACATAATTTAATTTGATACTAAATATATTTATAATTCCATTTATTGAATATAAAATTTAAAAAATGAATAATATAGAACAATAATCGCTAAAAAATAATAAACAATTTCTTCTAATTTTGTCAGGTCTATAATGATAATCAGATAACCTATTATTTAGAAATTGTTATAAATTACCATTTCCTTATACAAAATGACTTGTTTTCCTAATCATTTTAGTTTAAATACATGATATTGATTCATGGACATTTTTATACAAGAAGTATAATAAATCTATTCTTTAAGTCAGAAATTTATTATAATATATATATCCTCAATGGTTATTTCCAAAATAAAAAACATGTATATAATAAGTTAAAAAAATTATATTTATTTATAATTAGGAATAATATAAGTGAACCATTCCAATATATATCACATACAAAAAATGATAAAATCTATCAACTGTTAAAACAATATAAAACCCATTATTGTTCAAGAAGAATCATAAACATAGTTCATATGATCTTCGATAAAAAAACTATAAATCATTTGGATTAAGGATATTTATAGAAGTAAATATAAAATTTAACACACCATTCCATTAAAATTTTATTCTTGGGGAGTTTTTCTTAGAGAATAATATCTCATCACAAATGGATTCTAACAACTAAAATAGATATTTATTTTCACACTTGTCATTTAGAATAAGAATAAATCCACCATGAATATCTAACATCATCCACTGTAGATTCAATGATCATTTCCAAAAAAACCCATTTTAGAGTGTGTTTACATCATTATTTTTTTCAAAATGGAAGTCCCACATAAAATTTACTGACTTTATATTAAAAAACATACCCTTAATTCTTATTTTGTGTTACCATCCATTTTAATGAATGATTTGGATGTTCTTCATATTTTAGGAACATCGATGTGGAAACTATTTCATTCATAAGGACCATACATTAATCATCTTTAGGTTAATTTATCTCTATGTGGATTTAGTATTCCTACTAAATTTGAAAATATTTATATAGCACATGGACAAAAAATTATCCCCTCATATATTTTAATGTAATGATAATCAATATTCCCAGAATTAGAGTTTATCTATGATAGAAATCAGAATAATAAAATCATCTATATTCTTTTGGTATTAAAATAAATCTTGTTAAATATGTTGATTTTTTAAAACCACTCTATTATTAATAAAATATCTACTATCTATGAAAAAATAAATTTTCCCACTAAAAACTTCTCACGTTTTTCATCCATGCAGCTGTATTTTCACTCAAAAGATTCTAAAATATCCTTTTTCAAAAGAAGTTGAAAATATGAATCAAATATATCATAATACAATTAATTTAGTATATATCCTTATCATATGAGATCATTATTCTTCAATTTTCTCTTAGTTAAGTAAACCTATACTGTCTTATATTTAGACATGGAGAAATTTATAGTGGAAATCTTGTACAACATAATGAGGTTAAAGAAGTGCAGGTGAAACTGTTTTTTAATAAATCAAATTAATTTCCATAAAATTTCAAATTTTTCATATTATTTTTTCATGTATCTATTTTCATATTTTCTGAATATAATAAAAATATTTTTTTGTTTTAATGGTTACTTATAGGAAAGATATCAATGATGATACTAGATGAAGCCTTCTAAGTCATGGTATTGTGTCTCCATCATCAAATTTATTCCCCCTTCATTGGAATTACATTGTGTAGGAAGAAAATATTATTTAAGATAATATAGTTTTCCATTAATCAAAGAGGTTATTTAGTAGAGAATAGATTTTATATAAACATTAAAACATTATAATATTCAAATTAATGTTCTTTTTATCACTAAAAATGAATTTGATTCTATTTGGATGAAAATAAAATGATTATTAGTTTGTCAGAGGATTTTGGAATTATTTGGAAATATTATTTCCATTCCACTGATAATCCTTTTTATAGTCATATTACTAAATTTATAGATATGCTATCACAGCGCTTTATATAAAGATGAACACAATTCAAGAAATATATAACTTACCAAGATTTAATCTTATTTTTAAAATAAAATATGATTCATAAAGTGTCCTAGATCACATCCATCCCAAAAATATGTGTGTTCATTAGATCAAACCTACATGAATATATGTGTCAAATGATTTTCATTCATTTTAAATGGATTTCCTACTGTATATCCATATTTTTTTGGACCCAATCCAGTATAACATAATTAATACATAAAAAATAAAACCAACTCAAAGAAACTTACACATACATAGTGTATGAATAAGAATTTGTACTATTATAACTTCACATTGCAAGATCATGCACCAAATACTAAATATTGTGGTATACAACACCCATGGTATTTTATCCCACACTTTATCAGTTAAAAGTTAAAATAAAGTACTCCAATTTAAATAATTCACCAATTCCCAAAGTTCTTTCATTGTTTTATAGAACCTATCCCATTTTTTCATATATTAATAATTCAAATATTATATATTTTTAAAAAGCATAAAAAATATTATAAATAATTCCATTTTCATATTACTAAAAAAATTTGAATATTAGAAGAAATATTCATTCTTAATCCAAAAATGAATTCATAAATAATTTTCTCATATCATTTAGACCTTTATAATGTTGAAACAAAAAAAATTTAATAGAGTTAAACTGAACAGTACCTTAAACATGTTATTATTATTTTCATATATATTTATCTAACCAACATTTCCATAAATTTATTTATTCTTCATATACTATTAGAACCCCTTATCCCCATGTGTCTCTCATCCTTACATGTATATTTAAGAGTTAATGTTATTTGATTTTTTGAGATTCCTCAATTATATATCCACATTGGAGAACAAAAAATTGTTCCCTTGTTTTAACACTTGGTTTGTATACCCAAGAAGTTCACGAGATAGTCACGCCTGTTCCCAAAAAAATTTATTAATGAAAAAGTAACGAAAACAACACATAGTCAGATGGACGGTCTACAAAGGTGAGTATAAATCTCGCCACAAAAATCATCCTACACAAATAAATTACAGAACTCTGGTGACACAACGGACCAACAGGAACACACCATTTCAATAGCATTCATGGAAAGAGCATCCCCAACTTGGTTGGCCTCACGATAAACATGTAAGACTTTAAGTGAGAGAGAGTCTGCAAGCTGAAGACATTCCACCAAAGCCGTAGCATCTTACATGGCACTTTCCTGGACCGGTCCGTAAGAATTCGAATGGAAACACTCGAGTCGGAATCAACCCATAGATCGCGCCAGCCATACTGGACAACATACCTGATAGCTTTTATCATGGGCCAAAGTTCCGCTTCAATGGAAAACGTGTTGCCAATGTAATGGAAGAAGCATCCTTTGACAAACCCTCTATGAGTTCAGATGACACCACCACATATTGAGGGACCTGGAGCTCAAGTAGACACTTCGTCAACAATAAACTTCAACTATCGAGAGATGGGTGGAATCCAGTGGACATGTTTCATCATCAGCGGCTTCTTCTCCCTGCCATTAACACCAAGAGACCTCAACAAGATAAGGTCGGAAACATCATTCCTCGTGGTACCTGTTTGAATGTTTGAAGCAATCCAGATGGCACATTGAATTGCTAGAACAGTAGGATGGAAGGAGGGAGGAACACTGCTAAAGAAAACAACATTTCCTTCCTTCCAAATAGAAGGCAACATGCTGGCCACTAATGAAAATAGAAGGGACCGGACCTGCAAACTGCAGTCTATTCTTCATATAAATTTAATGGCGCCTTTAATAGAAAAAGAGGTAATGTAGAAGTTAAAAATCCCATGTACATAGGACCATAATCTAGCAGCAGACATGCAGGAAAAAAACACATGATCAGCGGACTCTTCGGCCTGCAGACAGATCATGTAGACAGCATCCAGACAGAGGCCAGACCGCTACAGCATGGCCTATAGAGGAAGCCATTTTTTCCAGAATTCCATATGATAATAACTGAAGAGAGGGGAATTAATGGCTTAGAAAAATCTGTAACCCATGAAGGAGGATCCACGGAAGCACCGCACAGTATCCTTTAGCCTTCCCATATGTTAAACATGCCATTAAGATTCATCATCCATACCAAAGTATCATAATTAGAGAAGCAGTATTGATCAATTTCCCTTCCAACATGACTAGGAATCAGATTAATAAATTTTGAGTTCCCCTATAATTCAGAAATAGAAGTCTCTCTTAAGAGAGGAGGAATGGCAACATCATCACAAAGAGGCCGAAACAACCAAGGGGTGGTCCATAGATTAAGAGAGGATTTCATGCAAACTATACATTTCGAATGATCCATAAGGTCAGCATAGGCCTATTTAATGGCATACCAAACAGAAGAACAAAGATGGTTAGAGTACCCATTGTGAAGCTTTGCAATGAACCAGGTTTAGAAGATGTCCATGGCATCATCTGATTTTGAAATTAAGTTCCAATTGGACTTGCTGATCAAGGTATCATTGAATAATCTGATATCTTTGATGCCCAATCCACCCATATGAGAAGGCTTGTTGCGGTCCTTCCAAGTCATAGTGACCAGCTTTGGTTCATGTATGTGATATAATTTATTTCATTGAACTATACATTCAATGATATCACATGTTATGTTAATGTCTCAAAAATTGTAAGTCATTTACATTGAATTTAAAAATATTGCTATAAAAGTCATGTACACTCCCAAATACAATATATAGAGAATCTATTTTAAAATTCCCACTTTTAATATATCATCCCATTTTATATATTGACCTAACTAATTCCAAAATTATGATTTCATCCTCTATAAATTTCCTGACATAACTATGTATAGACCGACATATCTTTATTTTTTTATTAGTAATTTTATATGTCTTACTTAGTATTTAGTGACTATGAATATATATTACAACTAATGAAACTAGCTTATGATACAATGTTAGATCTTATAAAAACATCTAATCCAATATGTTTCATTCCTTATAACTACTTAAGAAAAAATGTTAAAAACCATTATGCTGTTTATTATAAAATATTTTTTCATCAATCAAAAACTAATCACTCAACAACATATTTAAAACTAAAACATTCATAAAAGTGTGATCCTAGTGATTTTTAGGCCATCCTATTAGAAAATGACATATGAAAACCATTTTTTCAATACAAAGTATAATAATCCTTTATAACCTTAAAATATTAAAGTGACCTTTTTAATATTTCATATTCTCTGTATTCATACCCTTATACATGCAAAACATTTCAATAACATATTCAATATCAGACTTCAGAAATTTAAAAGAAAACATGACACACCCTCTAAAAAGTTTCATTTATTTTTGAGGAACTATCCAATTAGGTTTTGGTAGTATTATAACCCCTTAAAAATATAGGATTGAAATTGAAAAAAAAATTAACCGTTAAATCCCTATAAAACCTTCTAAATTTTAAGTGTGTGTCAAATTAAAATAAAAATTTTTATAAAATTTTTTATTCTTAATATAGAATTTGCTTCATCCAATCCATATAAAAATTACAATATATTAAATACTTAGAAATATATACATGTTTCATATGAGTTCAAAAAATCATAATTTCATCAATATATATACCAATAGTAACAGAATGATAATTAATGAACCCAATATAATAAAATATGTCATATTTTGTTACTATAAAACCATTTTATCAAATCACTTCATTAATTTTATCATTCTAATTTTTTGGACCTCATATTAAATATTATATGGACCATACAAATATGACTGAATTTTTTATTTTATAGAAACTATGAATCAATTTTTTTCTATACAGTTTTATTCATCTAAATAATACGATATTATTATTATTTTTTAAAATAAATTTAGTGAATTTGAAAATGATATATGGAAGATAAGTCATAAATAATTATAATAGAATCATTCTAGCCATGGAAGTATACATATCAAAATAATTCATTCCGCCTTTTTATTAATCCAAGGGCTACCAATCTGCTGTTATTATTCTCCATTATAATGTTAAATCTTCTTTTCCATGAATATAACAATTTATAAATAATTAAATTTAATCCATATATAATATTAATTAATATATGTATTTATTTTTAAGTCAATTGTGTCTATTTCAACATTTATTACTTCATTTTATAGAAAAAATAATTAGATGACATAATATCTAATTGTGTTTTAGGATCTGAATATATATTAAGAAAACTCAAAGTTTTTGTAATAGTAATATCCTAGGTTTCATTAAATAAAGTCATTTAGAAATTATATAACTTTGTTTTGAGTATCTATGGTCATTTAATATTATGAACCTCTTTCACAGTTTCTTTTTTATTTACTAAATTATTTGATAATGAATTATCAATTTGGACTTACTACCACTAAGTGGTGAACAATGATTAATCAAAGATATAATATCTAATTTAAATAATTTTATTAATATCTAATAAAAGATTATATATTATAACCATAAATTTATAATAATTATAATTCTTATCATTTTTAAAAAATATATAATCACAATATTTTTAACCATCTTTTACATTTTAATTTGTGGTACTATTATAATTGTGGGATGACCCTTCACCGTTAAATAACTGAGGTTTCACTTCCAATTCATCCATAGTATATATTTATTCACAGATATCACTTTTATTAGAACCATTATTAAAATTTTACATGATATTAATTACTCACATCCCCAAAATCCGTGTTGGTTACCCAAAATAAACATCATGGAATACATTGTATCATTGAATGGTCTATTGTTTTTATCATCTATACTATTCTATTATGTTGTAAATGGTGTCTTCAATTCATGTATATTTCCTTGATTTTCAAAAAATATAATGGAAAAATGTTTTTTTCCTCATTTAGATATTGGATAATTAATTTTATGTCTCGACATGTTTTAATTTACATATATATATATATATTACTTTTTCAATAACTGTATATTTTTTCTATCAATGATATACACGGAAAAATATAGATAAATCATTATTTGAAGTAACAAATTTATTTTTATTTCATATGATGTGTGTGTCATGAAAATAACATGCATCACTATAACTTAATTATTATAAAATATTTTTAAATTATATATTGGGAAATGGTTTCCTACTATTTTTTTCATGTAACAAATTTATGAACATTTTTATCAATTCTAGGTAATAATTTCATTTCATCATGTCATATAATATATAGTAAGGTATATTTCCTAAACAATTATGTTCTAATTAGAAGGATACAAATAAATTATAAAAACATTTCTATTTATTTTTTATAACTAAAACATTTTTCCCATTTTAACATAAATCCCACGCATGGAATGAAAAATTCATCTACCTCCAATATTTATTTTAATTTATTATTCTTCAATAACATACCTGAAATCAATTTCCTACAAAATTCAGATATATCTATGACATAATTTAGAGTATGTCCTTATTCATATTTAAACATGGTATTGAACAAACACTTCATTGATACATTTCTAATTATGGAATCCAACATGTAGAGTGGCATCCAATTAGTAATTGATTAAACCCCCATAAATATAATTTTTTTCAAACTATGTAATATTTTAACAAAATAATCCCTCCAAAGAGAGATATCATAAAGAAAAATATCTTTAAATATCATAACTAAAATATTTTAATTTGGTTATTTGGTTCCATATTTCTTCTTAATGAGACAGAATGACAAATTTTTGTGTCCTATCATTACAAAAAAATTAAAACCGCATTTATAAATCTAGAATTTCATCTTCCCTTTTAATTTTTTTATGTATGTTTACGCTCTTTTAGGTGCATGGGTGGTTCAACTCCCACTACCATTAGTAACATTGATATGACATCTTTAGTTTCATTTTTCTCTTAGTGTTTTCTATATCATCAATTATCATGAAGGTAATTAGGAAATGATTTGGTGAAATTATACACCATATTATGTTTTAGATAATAATAATATTTTCTATGGAATGGTTGTGTTCATATATGATGGATGTGACTATAATATAATTAAAAATATTCATTTTCTTCTTCTTCAAATTCTGAATGGAACAATGAATCTTATAAAACATAATTATTATAGATATAATTTATATCATCTTATATGATATAAATTTTCTTACTAGGAACTTCTTTCTTTCCATATCTTCATTAATGTATTTTTCTCCAATGAATCGTGAATCAACCCTTTCATTGGAAGGTGGTGACATCTATCAAATTAATCATTGACTAACACGTTATGTTTGTTCCATTAGGACCTGATATAATTAGTCTATAATTTTATTATTGTTTATGAATCCTGGATTGTGTCAAATTTTGATATCATGGTATTTGATGTCAAAAAACATACATTTATTTGAGAGTAGTGAGGATGAAATTCATCCTCATATTTAACCTTTATAAATTACACCCATTGAATTTCTCAACCTTTATCATTTTGTTGAGTTCCTCTATGTTGAGGTTGTTATTATTTACACTTATGAATATTATGGATATCGGTGGATAATTATGGAAGGTAAAACATGGTTAATAAATAATAGATTACATCGTGGAACACTAGTATGTCTCTCTCTTCAAGAGTAAATTCACCCACACCAAATCATTTGTAAAATTGGGTGAAACTGATTCCTCGTTAGGATTCAATGGTGGATAATTACTCATCACTATTATGTAGTAGTGAGTAACCCATGAATAAAAAATATAGAAAAAATAAAATTGAAATAATTTTGGTGTAACATAAAAAATGATATTTGATTATTATTGGATGAAAAAATAATCAATATCAATTAATTTGATTTTTTTTTACTTTGGAAATGATATTTCCATCCCATGTAGACTACATTTTATATGCATGGATGTGCCTATTTATGGTCTCAATCATACCCTTATAGATTTATTATAAATATATTTTATAAATTAATGGATTATCTATATTTAATATTATAAATTTGATCATACCAAGTCAAAGAAGTGTCTAAAATTTCACAATGTCATGGAATATATTTTCCTATTAAATCACACATGATCGTATCAACCATATTGATCATACGTATTTGGTGAACTTGGTCATGATGTTGGACATGTCAGTTTAATATTGATTTCCATCTAATATGACCCAACGAACCCATTATAATAAATAAATGAAAATCTAATCCCTTTGAAATGATATGATATTTGATGGAAAAGGTGTATTATTATAGTACCAAATTGTTTTATTTTGGGAATGTGTGTGCATGAATGGTGCGCTGGACAATTCCAAATTTTATTCTTTCCTACACATTAATTTATTCCAAAAAATATGATAAAGTTTTCCAATTTCAAAAGTGGCCCATTCTCGAACATTTTCAATATGATGTTCTAGACCAAAACATTCTATAGAAATTAAATAACTATAAATAATAAATTTTAAATTATCATAATACATGACAATACTCAACCATTTTAAAATTTTTATAATCAAAATTCAGTAAAAAATTAAGAATAATATTTTCATAAAAAACATAAATAATGGAATCTATTAATTTGAAACATATATAGTATTTATAAATCAAAATGAAAAATATAAACATTCTGAAACAACCATGAACATGTAACACTTATTATCATGCATATTTTTTCGACATATGTTTTTCACTATTTCCTTATTCCATATCAATTTCAGGATAACATTATAAATATTTGGATTTTAACTTGGATGTTTGTTTTGAGAGCTAAAATGATAATATCTTTTTTTTCTCTCACCATTATGTTAACACATTCCAACAATGAATTGTTTCCTATTTTTCAACAAGAATTTGATATTGTTTGTTAATTAATAGTTTAAAAATCCACCCATATTTTCCCATATGAACAAAAAAACCATCACCATGAGATCAAATATACATTTAGTTTCTCCTTAACACATACAATTGAAATAATATCACCGAGAATATATATATGTGATTTTTTCCCATGTTAAATTGGAAAATCATCGTTTGTGGATATTTATTAAGGAATGAAAACCCATCATTAAGTTTTTTTACAAGAAAATATCTTGTAAGTCTATTTATTTGTGCATTTGACATATTTTATCTAATATATTAAATTATAAATTACTGATACAAAATTCTATCATCTATATCACATAGATATACTTATGACTATTTTCCTGAATTTTAATTATTAGTGTTGTTATATTTTATATCGATCATTTCATGGATATTAAAATGTAAAACTATTATAGATATTTGGTATATGCTATGAAGAAATATATAATAAGATATATCTAAGACATTCCTCTAATTTTCAAATTGATACTAAAAAAATAAATTCATCATCAACTATAGTGTTAGTTATATAAATTTATTTCTTTTATCATAATGAGATTTCTACAGCAGTATGTTAAAAAAACTCAAAAAATGAGTGGTCAACAGTTTCAATATTCAAAATTGGATTACAAAAATATTCAAAAACCCGTGGTTTTACTCTGAAAAAATACAATTATCCATAATGACTTTTATATAGTCATTTAAAATTTAATCTAAAACTCATTCTACATTAAATGGATAACTTTTATACCTAATATAATTTCCAATTGAATATTCAATATTTGGTCTTATACTAGTCATCATATAAAGAAGACACCAAACAATCATTTAATATTCCAAATGATTAATATAACTTCAATGGAACGGTTGAAAAATACTTCTAGAATAATTGGACATAGAAACGAATGAATTATCAAACTATTCAAACATACATAAATCCTTTTAATTTTGATTAGAATTTGAAACTAAAGTAGAATTTTTATTCCTCAATTATTTTATTTATAATTTAATTAGTTCCTCGCCCAAATTTTTCATACCGATGTTTTTAGATAAAATTATACCATTAATATATACATAATTCAAATTAGAAAAAAATAAATTATTCTAAGAAATATATCGTCGTAACAAATATAATTATATTAATCACATTTTATAATCAAATTTATCATATTTTTTAACTATAAAACCATTAAAAAAATTAATAATATGATTTGTGAGATGACTATTTTTCGACTTGTGTTAGAATATCTAATCATTATTCATATAGATGTAATTATAAGGAAATATATATAGGGAAAATGAAACATCTTGAAGGGACATATCATTTCTGACCAATGGAATCAATCACTAGGACCACAAAAAAAGGCACAAATTCAATAGATAAAGTAGATACAAATGATGATATTTTGTTCAATGGATCTAACTGAGTAGAAAACTGGTCAGTCGTACTATCACAATGTTGTTTGAGCATGGAAATATAGATTTTGTGATTTTTTGATTCATGAAATAAGTGGTTGGTAATATTCCAAAATAAAGGAGTGATAAATATTGATGGGATAGCATTCATACACATCATGGATTTTTAGTGTGAGGGATGGTACTTCTATGATTAATGAAAGTTAACATAAACTATTCATAGACATCACCACGTGAGGGGGTGGTTACATTTGATTGTGTTGGAGGATTCTGTTGAATATTTTGGTGGGGATGAATTCATCACATGATGATCAAATAGAGTTGAAACATTAGGATTATAATGTCATTTGTATATTAAAAAATTTCAGACCACATATATAGAAGGATTCACAATTCACATCAAGGATTAGAGGATAGTGTGTTGAGTCGACACTCCATTTAATGGAGGCCGTGTTGATTAAGGCCAGCGATCACTACCCAAAAGATAGGAATCAAACTAGGGGGAATATAATTACAACATGAGAGAATTTTATTAAGGATATGAAGTATCTCAGTTAAAGGATAATAGTGGTAAGAGAGATACTTATACGATATTGAATGTTTATCTGAAAGGATTATTTCTAGATACATGCAACATTTTTAAAGAGACATATTGATACTGGTTGGATAACTATTGTATTCCCCTAGTGAAGTGGTGTATTGAGTTTCTAGATGGATTATAATAGGAGTTTCTTCAAATAGTATCAAGGATTCATGGTTTTATGTCATAAAATTAATGTCTATTTTGAGTCTGGTGGTGTGTTTGATTCCATGTAGAAGAATTTGGAACTTATCAGAGACTATATATGTCTTCCATAAAAATTACAAATCCATATTCTATTAAGATTTAATGGGAGTTAAATTTTTTTTGGATGATAATTATATAAGGGTAAGGGATTGTCTTTTTATTCGATGGTGTAACCGAAAAGTCATATAAAAAATGGGTGTTGTTACTCTTTGATATATTTTAGGTTATGTAAAACAATGATTAATTAGGAAGTGAGGGGTTATCATACTAGAAGGCCACAAAAATAAGCATATGGATTTTTCTGGGAGTAAATACCTTGTGAAAAATGATGCATCTTCCAAAAAGGATGCTTCAAAAGAACATATTAGGGAATTTATTCAAAAAATTGAAGTTTATAAGGTGAACTAAATGTTTTATTTTAGTATGAATACAAAGACCACAACGTTTCATCCCACAATTTATAATTTTCATATATTATATATATCCAACTATTGAGGAGTGGATGTAGTTTTTATAAAGTGTGTTCACCATCCCAGCAGAGTAAGGTATCTAAATCAAGACTCTCATCACTCAAAATTATAAAGTTTAGTAGTTCATTTTTTTATCATATTCATCATGGAATCAATAATGATCATTGGATAAGTGGTGGTTTCATTCAAAAATTATAGAAGCTTGGTGTATAGCATGGTTTCATGTTTATGGATAGTGTTTTTTCGTTGTTTAGATAGCCCATGTGTTTTTATTATGTTGTTTTTTTGGATGTAATTTTATACAAATATGAGGATCATTGTTGAATAATAGTATATAAGATTGTTATATATGTATTTTCTTAGAGGAAAATTCATGTTCAATATTCTTCTATAAGATGTGGACTTTTGGAATTGTTCTCAACCACTAATGTGATATTGAGGATAAAAATGTGTTTTATTAAATGATCAGTGGAATATGGATGTAGGGAGTATTTAAATTGAATGGAGTTATATTTTAAAAATTAGTGGCAGTTTACTTTCCCTAGAGGTAGGATGCGCCATGAAACAAAACTATGCCATTCCATGTTTTTCTCAAAGGGTCATAGTTAAAAAAAGTACATTTGTTGGTAATGATGCACAATACTATGGGAACTAGTTCCCTAATGAAATAATTAAAAGGAGTGTCTCAAAATTCATCATGATGAACCGTGATAAAAGGTAACTGAATAAATAATTTTCTGAGATAGGAGTGTTTCGAGAGTAATGGATGTTACTGATGTTCTAATGGGGGTATATTCTTATAGTTTTCAGAGATCAAACCTCAAATGCCACAAGGTTTCATAAATTAAAGGATGAATTAATTTTGTGGAAATTTCAACCAAAGATACTGATATTATAGAATAGGTATGGTTTTTGTTCTCTTATCTTTTAGGTATTCAATGAAATCAACCACGACCATGTTGAAGATAGAAAATGTAAAAACCATGTACATGGAATTTTTTATCTTAAAATGTGTAGAAATTATGGGTTTTCATTAGTTTATGACTCTGTAAAATTATATTCATATTATCATAAATATATCCAATGTTTAACAAAAAAAATAGGGGTCTTAGAAGGATGGAAATTGAGGTTGAATATATTCAGAGAATAGGACCACATATGTATAGATTATTAGAAGGTTTATTTAGTGGTATTCTATTATTCAATGATATCATAATTTTTGAAATATATAAAATTGAATAGATTATAGTTATTATGATATCCCTAATTTCTATTATACCATATAAACATATATATTTTCAGATGATTGGTGGAAGAGTCATAAAATGTATAAGTGGTAGAATGAGTACAACCATGGTCATAATACACAACACAACTAGATGATGAGACATCAGAATATTCATATGATGGAAACATGGACATATTATTTATAGTAATTCCACGTAGGAATTATAATGAGATCATGGTCTTGAGTTATAATTATGATTTCCTTTAATGGGCACTAGATGATCAAAATTAACATGGAGGAGAACCATGGTAGTGCAAAAAGGGTTAGTGGAAGTTGACATGTGAGACATTAGTAAGAGACATTGAGAATATTATTCATCTGAATGATGATTTAAATTTAATATTTTATGTAACTCTCTAATTGTTGATTATTATTTTGGAGGTGATAATTTTTTCCATGTAATGTGTTAGAATCTTTTGAAATTACTACTTCAAAAATTATTCATGGGAATGATGGATGGATAATATAAACCATAATCAGGGTGTTAAGTCCAATAAAACCACTCACTAGTTACACATGAATGGATTCAGTTCATCAACTGTAAGAGATCTAGTTAAATAGATGAGGTTTAATGGATGTGGTTTAGTGTATTCCAACTCATCTATATTAGCACAATGGAGTTCATGTGTTGTAATGGGATTGGTGTGTCATCCATAATTTTGCATGTAGTGGTTTTTCATGTTATAGATTAATAATTCATACTAATATAAGTGGTATATTTTGGATACATTAGGGGTTTTGAAGGTAGTGATGGAAAGTGAAGATGATACAGTATATAAATTTCATCATTCACTAGATACACCAGTTGACGTGTCAGTTACCTTGGAGTTATGGCATTTTCCCCATAATTATTATATTAATGATGTTTTACCCTATAAGGATCACATGTTTTCTGAAAAATAATTAATAAAATGGATTTTCTATATTATTAAAGGTTAATACACGACTATATAATTATTCTTAACATCCATAATTCATTTTAAGATGAAGTGCTAGTTCAAAACTCTATGTAATTTAATATTTACTATCAAAGGATAGTGGTCATGGTTTGGTAGATAGGATGCATACCAAAAGGATAAGCAGTGGAACATTGATTATATATAAGGATGACACTACATCACATGTTGGACATCATGGATAGGGATCTTGGGGAAGATATATATCATGGAATGGGATTGGGTGGTTATTTTCTATTTTTCATGGTATGCTCAGATATTAACCGTATAACATAATCATGTGAATGTTTTTTTAATGAAATATTCATTTTAATCCTATTTATGAAGATAAAATTGACATAAAAACATAATCCCTTAAGAACATTCACTTTAATGTTGTTTATATGTTGTTTTTTATACTGTTTTCTTGATTCATTATCAAAAATCTCGATGGAATTTATTTGATTCAATCCAGGTGGTGGACTTGAAAAATGGAATGGGGACATGATATGGTTGAATCAGTACCTAGTTTTCCAAGTGTTGGATATCATGGTCATGGGGGACATATGATCCATGAAGTACCTCGTAACATGTTCTGAAAGCTCTAGTTTATGTGGTTTGCATCTAATGGTCAAATGAAAACATTCAGTGCCCATAAAATAGAACAAAGTACTAATAATAGATTCTTCAAATTGTTTTATAAAATTTTTTAAATCATTTTGAAAACATATTGGGAATATAAAAATTTAAAAAAAGGTCGTTTATTTTAAAATTACTTAAAATAATTTTAGTTCTTCCATTTATATTCCATTATGTAATTCACCATTTTAGATATAGTTTTAAAATCCATTTGGGGAGTTTTTTAATGAAATGTGAATTTTTTTTATAATGATTATAATTTATATTTTCATAAATACAGGATCTTATATATCAAAATCCTCAATTCCATTATTTTTAATAAACCCCTAGACACTAAGCTAGTTTTATATTTCTCAACTACACCATCAAGTTTTCTTTTACATATAATTTTTAATTTATAATTTATCAACTGTGAAATATTTGGAAGATCACTTAATATACTTGTATTATATCTATTATTCATCCCAATTACTCATTTATAACTACCTTCTAATGAAATTCAACCAAAAATGACATATCATTTCATATGTTTTAGGATTTGACATTACATCTTCAAAAATTAGTGTTTTTGTTTTTATACAATAATTAGTTCTTTCTATGAAATAAAAATAAAAACTACATCCATATTTTAAGGGAATTAGAGGTAATTTCATTTTACAAACTTCCTTGAATATTAATTCTTAAAATATTATTTTATTTGAGTTAGATATTCTAATTAATTCTTTGTTAGGAAATTACATAAAACTTGATTCCTCAAAAGAATATTCCATAGATTAAATAATTCAATTATATTATATTATATAATTATATTCTATAAAAATGAATCTATAAGATTAGAATGATCCAAATATTCAAAAATATAAAATCCACAAGTCGTTGAATTTTTTAAAAAATTAAGGTTTAGGTACTCTGAAAATTACATGATATACACAAACCATTAAACAATTTTGGTTTAGTTTCTTCAATTTAAATAATTCATACATAGTGATATATTTTGTTTTTTTTCTAATCAATGTTCATATTATATCATATTGTAAATAATTCATCTTCATAGATTCCATGTGAGAGGTAATAAATTTTCATCATGGAATTAAGAACATAAATTAATGTTTAATTTCTTATATCAATTATACATTTTTGATGAGTTGTATAAGGAGAAATAGAATCAATTATGATTTCATTGAAATAGAAAAGTAAGGTACTATAATATTATCATCATCTTTTAGATCATTGGTATTTATTTTTATGACCTCATTGGTTTACAAATTCAATTTTACTAATACAAAATTTATCAATAACATTGGTTTCAAGCAATAGATAGAGAGGGAAAAATATGGTGCAATCCTCAAAAAAGAAATCTTTATTATATATTTTGGGTATTTCATGAAAATATCCTAAATCATTAAGAATTAATTCTATTAGAATAATCTAATTATATAGTAGGTTTTTGTATATATACTATTTTATTTTTCATAATTGGAACACATTTACGACCATTTCATACATTCTAGGTAATAATTAAAATTTATTAATATGTTTAATTTTCATATTATTTATATGTCATAAGACATTTTTTTAAATACTAAAATATTCTAATAAATAATTAGGAAAAAATTAAATTAATTTGAATACATGATCATATAAATGATATTTTCTAATGAATACCACACCCTTACATAGTGTAATACAATCTTCCTAAATTATAATATGAAACCACGGCTTATTCAATAAGTTAAAAAACCATTTTCAAAAGAAGTTATGGTTTATACAATACTAAATTTTGAGTAATAATATTTTATAACAAAAATCTAGATGTGCTAAAACATTCCCTTATACAATTACTTTGTCTACATTCCTCATGTATAGTGATGTACAATCCCTAATGTATTAAATTATCTTCAAAGAATATTTTTTTTCACACACATATCATGATACACTAGAATTAATACTAAAAAATGATCTATTCTCAATTACATTAGATTTGAAGATCATAGATAAAAATTTATCCTTTGGAGTATTTGTTTTTTAAATCTTCTTATGGAAAAGGAATTACTAATCGAAGTGTCATAACATTCCATAAAAATTGCAAGCCCCTAGATGAATAATGAATTTTCCCCTCCATTTTGAATGTTGGTTCAAATTTTTATTCCCCATAAAAAGTATTGATGATTCATCCCCGTATTCAATTAGGGTCATTAATTAATAATCCTTTCTCTTATTTTTACCTACATTTATTTGATATTTCACATAAATTTAATGATTTTTTAGTTACTCATTAAATGAAATAACATCATTATTATGTTTTTTAAAATATATAACATTATTCATTGAAATATGGATTTTAGATGTGATATATGTGAATATAATGGTATTATCCATATTTTTATATTTTAATGTTTAAAAATATGTTTAATTTCATAAATCTACACAATGATAGACATATTATCTACTATATTGTTTGAAACAAATTTTCATACATAAAGCATCTTGTTTTCCACATATGATGTGATTTAATTCTTCCATGGAATCCCAAATCCCCTTTTACATATATTTTATTGATATGAATCATTGATATCATCCAAAAATGGATTTATTATGTTCCCTCAACACATGAGATAAAAATTCAATCATTTGTTTTCTTTTTTTATGAAACATGTTGTAGAACAAATTTGGATGTGGGATGAATAGAAAATTAGTGAAAAACTTGCAATTCATGTATAGTAAGTAGTAATTGCATCTAGTTTTTCAACCTATCTAATTTATTATAATTGAATTTTTCCTTCTACATTATATTCTTTAGTTATGAATTGTCCTTTTAGTAAGAATCTAGACATATGATTGTTCGGTAAAAGGTTAAATATTTGAGGATTGGAAGTCTTGGATGATCATATATAGAACCCATCAAGGAATTTTATGATGTCACCCCACCCTTTAAGAGTATACTCACTCTTACCATCTTAGTTTTAGTATAAGATGATATTGAATCCAATTTGGCATACAATAATGGCTATTATATTTAAAATATAACATAGTGAATATTAACCCTTAACGAATATTTGTGAAAAAAGTTAGTAATTGATGGAATTTATATTTGTCACTGATATGGTCTATTTAATTCTGGTTGGAAGACATGAAAGGTTTTTTAATTTCTCAAAAATGAAGGCTTCGAAATTGATCTGTCCATTAGATAGAGACTCCATTTTATATCCATGGAAGAAACTATTTTTTATAAGACATCCTAAAATAAAATATTGTGTAAACACCTATTCTAATTTTTTTTAACTTATCTGAATTTAATCCATTCAGCTAGATCATACACTATCTAATAAGAGTCCAATGCCACACCATCCCAGTGAATATATTTATCCAACATATTACACATGATTATATATACACTTCAGATCATAGAAATTCTGCAAATTGGGTCATCCAATAAATTTTAGCTGTTTAGAAATGGACCCATGTCGATAAAAACCTATTGATATGTTATAAATATAAATCCACCTCAATAAATTTCCACTTATGCTTCATGAGTAGAGAATAATGTTCAATTTTAACACCAAAATGAGAGATCTTGTGTGGGTGAAAATGTGCATGTGGATAGTGTGGTTCACTACACCACTTTATTTTATTTGGCAATTTTTCATTATTGGATAATTTTAATGTGATCCTCCTTATATATTGGACCTATTGTCCCATTTTTACCAATAAGTTTTCCATCTACCTCCATGATATCTACTTAAAATATATACAAATCTAAATAATTATAAATATATATAGTATAATAATTCCCTAATATTTCATAAAATTTAAAAATTCATTAAAATTATAATATAATTCATTATTTTATCAACAAAAAACATTCATATTTAATTTTATCTCATGATTTTAAAATATATATAATATATGAAAATAAAATATGAATATATAAATAAATGGATATTAAATTAATGATAATAATGTTGTTATCAACTTAACTAGTTATATAATTATTTTATCATATTGATGAGTACATTGACTAAACCTATTAAAAATTATATTTAGGTTTCACTTATCCATTCATGAATATTTAAGATATTATGTAGTAATCTTATTTAGAGTGGCATCACTATTAAATTCCCAATGTTTAACAAAAAAAAATCAATTTTACAATACTTGTTTGATATCCTTATATCGTTATGATTTCAAAGGCACGTAATTTCCTTATAAAAACCAAAAAGAATTTTATTAAGATATAATATAAATTTTGTGTCATATGTACATATGCGATATAATATTTCTCTTTGATCATATAAAATTAAATTTAACACATATTTAGTTGAGTTCCCAACATTGGAAAAAAATTGACAAGGAAGTTAAATGCATCCCCAAAAATGTTTGGAATACAAAATCACTTCAATATCCATTCCTTGGGATATTAAATTTTTTATTTATTAAGAAATGTCTATATTTTTAATACCTTCTTCTATCAACTACCCCACATTGATTTTTCTGATATAAATTTTTATCAATTTTCTACAATAAATATTGTTATATAAGAAATCCAATAGTACTTAACATAAAAAATGTATATAAATCTAGGATATTTTCATAATAAATAATGGTAGATCTGATAAGTGCCATCTAAGTAATTTTGTTTAGTTTCCATTAACTAATTAAACAATAAATTCAAAATCTATTCTATACAAGTACTATTCTTCCATCCCCATGAGATCACTCAACCTCTAAGTGTAAAAATATAACTACTCATAGAAAATTGAACCTCAATATTATTAATACCTATTTATTAGAGAAAACCATAAAAAACAACTGGGTTTCTACTATAATATATACAATAATCTATAGTATCCTTTGGATAATTGATAAGTCTTTTAACAATATCTTATTATGCACAACTAGGACCACTCATACACAAAATACACCTTGTAACCTTTCAATATTCTGGTTGATGCACTATAATATAACATTTTTCTAGCAACCTACTCCCAAAATCAGATGGTGTGAAAACCAATCAAAAATATAACTATCAAAACATCATTAAACTATTTTCAATGTAATGATATAGATAATGTAAATTATAATTTTGGATCCATACCTTTTTTAATTCCAAATATATCATTTTCTTCATATAATTTTAACATATAAACATTTCAAAATAAAATAGACACGGTTTAATTTTCTAGTAAGGATCCATTTCAAAAATTAAAATGTAATCCACATATTAAAACATTAATTACATGATTCAAATGGAATATAATGTAGACACATTTATCGGCTTTGATTGCTATAAAAAAAATTCCGAATACCATTTCTTTAATTTTATTATAATTTCTTTTTGATCTTATTTTAAATAATATAAGAACCATAAATATTTTCAAGCCATATTTCCTTTTTAGTAAATAAGGATCCATCATGTTGTTCCACAAGTATTTCTGAATCTTTGTAATGTCCTATACCCTCATGACCCCTCCCTTTTCCAAATTCTTGCACGCCGGATCGGTGGGACAGATCGGTGTGTCGGATCGGCTTGTCTGATTGGCAGGACCGATCGGCGCGACGGATCGGCTAGACCCGTCAGTGGGACCGATCGGTGTGCCCGATCGGCACGACCGATCGGTACCCCCGATCGGTGGGACAGATCGGTGTCATATAGCCTTGGCGGGATTTTCTTCTACAACATCCCCCGTAACCCCACTTTTTGGCCTTTAATCTTTTTGGAGCATTTCCAAGCTGTTTTTAAGCCCATAATTAATATCTAAAAATCAAAGAAACAACCCTACTAAATAAAAATTAATATAGCCATGTGTAACCACCCAACCGCATGGAAGAACCACAATCCGACTTATAAGGCATTTAAATTTCTTATCCCGTAACAACAGGATTTTATCTATATATCAAAGAAGAAGTTATTCTCCCCACTTCTTCCTTTTTGGCCGACTTCTCTCTTTTCCCTGGTGCACCAAGGCTGAAGTCGTCTGCTCATCATTGGAGTTCCTGACATCCCTCCCCTACAAATCGAGCATCCCTTGTTCTTGTCACGTGGAGAAAAACTTCGATCCTTGATCAATCAAGTAGGGGTTTTCTCCTTCATCTCTCTTTTCTGTGTATCATGTGGGGTGGGCATGATTTTTCCTTTGTGAAAAAACTGATGAAACCAAACTTAATGATGATAATGAACGGACATTAAAGAATTAAGGGGGGGTGTGATCGATGTTCTGTTGTACTCTTTATGTTGTTATGTGTTTTGAACTGTATGGGCCTATGAACACTGAAAATAATGGTCATTGGTGGTATTCCCTATGCACTATTGAACCTCGGTGCTCTTGGATGTTTAAATAAATGTAACATGGAATTGGTAAACTAGGTATACTCGGTTAAATAAATTGAAAGCACCATGATCAGCCCTTTTCTGTGATAACCCCGGTTGAAGCACAGTTGAATTGAAACCATGGAGTGTGTTAAATATTTTGAATCTGAAAATACCTGCATGGGCATGCCTTGTTTTGGTGGCCGCGGTTTGGTTGTTTCTTTCACGGGCTGATTGGTGGGGTGATACGGGTGGCGATGGGATCCCCTGTTGTTTTACTTTTATTGGTTGTGAATTTGAGGCTCTGTGATTACTCTGCTTATATCACGAATTGTGGTGGAATCCTTATTGTTGAGAAAGTGTTGGCTCCTGGATTTCGGGATCATGGGGCTGTATCTCGGGGATTTCATTGGTTCCAGTACTTCGAGGGATCTCACTTACCCCTTTGTTGTTGTGACTTTGCAAGAGAACTGTGTGTGAATGCTTAAATTTTTGTTGGTTGTAACGTTTTTCCTTGGTTTTCGCTTATGCGGTTAGTTTCCAAATAGTGCAGAACATTACATAAATGATATTAATTGAACATGGAGCAAGAATAGCTTAAATGGAAATTGGTTCTGGGGATGAGTTGTGACCCGGTTTTGAGTAGTGTGCTTCCTATGAATAGGGACGAGTGTGCTTGTGCTTGGATTGGCTTTGTAAATCCTTAGTATAGTTGAGTGTTTGTTACTTATACATATATTTGTAGTTCTCTTGTTTCTTATTCGCGCCCCCACACAAGTTGATCACATAGTGCCGAACACCCCCATTTCAAGTGGGAGGGTGTTTTTCCCAACACTTCTCTTAGTGGCTGGTTATTAGCTTCTTTCTGATGCCTTTACCGGATATCCCAAGTATCTTCGGGCAGGCTGTGAGGTCTTGAGGGCCATTATTAGCCCACGACTCTTTGGGCGGGGTAATTGTGGTGGTTGGGCTAGTTGTTTTTGGGCAAGATGATTCCCAAGTATCTCTGGGATGAGGCCCATGTGTCTTCGGGCAAGATGATTTCACTCTAGCCCAGGTGTCTTCAGGCGTGTCAGTGGATGTTCTGGACTAGGTTTTTGCGCTCATGGTTATTTGAGGTTGTTGTGGACCAGGTGTCTGCAGGTGGGATAGAGGTTGTGGCCCAGGCGTTTCTGAGAGGGATGTGTGGTTGTGGCCCAAGAGGGTGTAGGCGGGTGAGGTAGTGGGACTATGGTGAGAATGTCGGGATTGGTTCGATGCATAGGATGTCTTCAATAACCAGTGGTAAAGAGGCGCGAGGTACCCAAATATCGATGTGATGTTACTATATGTTACTTGATTTGCATTATTTGGGGAGAGTGCCTTGTTGAGGTTGGGTGGATATCTTTTCCTTGTTGGGTGTTTGGTTATTTCTTTTTCCACGGGGCATTAGAATGCCTCCTCACTTGTGCACGAGCGTCTTTGGTTCTCCCTACTGAGTGTACTTGTATGCTCACCCGATGTATATAAAAACTATTTTCAGGTTTCCATGAGGACATCAAGGATCTTGCGAGACCGTAGTAGCTTGGACCTTGGGTAGTTTCTGTTGTCATTTTCCTTTTCTTGGTACTTTACATTTTGGAGTTTCGTTGCTTTATGTTTTACCTTTGAACATTTATATGGGAATGGTTTATTTTCAGCTGTATTTTCACCTTCTCTTTTTGTGTTATGGGATTTACTATCTTATCTCCCGATCCTATTAAAAGAAAAAGGGTAATGCCTTCCATTTTGTGTGTGATTTTATACCTTTGGTGATGGTCGCCACTCTGGAACCTATTGAAGGCGGGTTTCAGGGGTCATTATCTCCCCTTCAACATAAATAAGAAAGGGCCTGGAAATATGCTGACCCTTCCCTCTTTTTTGGTGAAGGCTGGTCGTGACAGAATGGTATCAGAGGGAGTTTGAGATATTGGATGGAGTCTAGAGATAGGCACAGCGAGGATTACATGGGATGGTAGGGAAACAGTGTTGGGTGACATTGGTGCGTGAATTAGTCCAGGGAAGACCGGCTAGGACACTGTATTTTAGGGCCCCCCGTGATGCAATTCAATGACTCTGTACCTACCAAACAACCAAGTGAGGCTACACTGATTTCAAGGTAGAGACCCTAGGAAAGTTACATGCATCATAATGACTTTTGTTCTCGTGTTTCTTGGGTGTTTTTCAGATTCAAAAAATAATAATGAAGTCAAATAAAATGTGAGATCAATATTATGCACTACTTGGGATTAGGCATTCCTTATTTACCTTGCAGTTATGGAACACGAGAGACGACCATGAGTTCTATGGGCGATCGAGGCTGAGTTGGTTGACTTGGCCTATCAGCTGAGGGCTGATCGAGAGAAGGAGGACGAACAGTGGAAAAAGATGCTTTGAGACTTCCCATGATAGACCCTTGAAAAGTACGAGGGAAGCACCTCTGACATGAAGACGGATGGCTGGAAAGAGGAGATGGTGATAGCCTTCGGCTTGATCCAGGATCCGACTGAGTACTGGGTTCCTCTGGCCATCAGATAAATGTGGGGAGCAGCGCGTCAGTGGTGGATGCTCTACCTGGTGGAGCGGAGAGAGGCTAAGGTGGCATGGGATGATTTGGAGAAGGAGTTCTGGGCGGAATTCCTCTTATCTACGATGAAGGCAGAGAAGAGGAAAGAGCTAATCTCCCTCCAGCAGGGGAGTATGTCGGTAAGGGAGTCGGGGATCAAGTTCAAGGACCTCATACTCTTTTCTATGAACCTCCTTCCAGATGAGGAGTTTCAGGTGAGGCATTTAGAGGAGGTGCTCCGACCCCCCCCCCTCCTGTACGATGTTACCCCCTTCACCTTGCTGACATACTTGGAGGTCCAGAAGAAGGAAGAGGTGGTGGAGAGGATGCATAAGCTGGGAGGTGTGTCACGAGAGGGGATTCAGCTACGCCCATCAAAGGGAAAGGCTGTCAGCACCAGAACGCCCGCATTGGGACCCTCTAGGTTCAGACCAGCAATGAGCAGGCCACATCAGTTCTAGTTCTGTTTCCCCGGTCCTCACCCTTTCCCTTCGGGCCCAGGACCGAGGTGCTTCATTTGTTGGAGCCATGGACATCTTTGGAATCAGTGCCCGGACCGAGTTCAGTACGACTGTGGTGGACAGGCCCAGCACCCGCCCCAGCAGCAGCTTCTAGATAGGCCCTTTCCATAGCAGCAACAAGGGGTAGCGAGCTCCCGCTCCTCTGAGGGCAGACATTGCAGGGGAAGGATGTCATCAGAGCGCTCGTCAAGGACCTCAACAAGGACATGGTCAGGTAGTTGACCGACAGTCGAGGGGAAGAGGAGCTGGGTGTGGACAGTTGCACACCACAGAAGCAGTAGTTCCAGCAGGAACGGAAGTTGTTCGAGGTACGATCAGTTTGATCAGTACCCTTTCTTATGCCTTGTTTGATACCGGAGCTTCTCACTCCTTTGTTACACCTGTTCTGGCCCGTGACTAGGTCTGGATGCCGAGAGACATTATGTTCCCCTGGTGATGAGCACACCAGTCAGAGGTCAGACCGACTTGTTATATGTTTGTAGAGGATGCATACTGATGATAGGGCCACATCAGTAGTTCATGGATCTACTACTGCTACATATACAACCATGCTATGTCATCCTAGGCATTGACTAGCGATTCTCTCTGTGTGCCATTATCAACTGGTTCCGATTAAGGGTTGTGTTCTCAGACGTGGGTGGCTGACGTGTTGCTTTCACCGGCGAGCGGAGTGGACAGAAGGGCAGCAGGAAATATGAACCCCTCCTCTCCTTGTTAGCCGAGTTTTTAGTAGAATCAGTGGATACTGAGATTGTGGAAGTTCCAGGGATCTTCAATGAGTTTATGGATGTCTTCCCTGAGGAGGTGATGACTCTACCCCCTTGACGTGATATCGAGTTTGGGATAGACTTGCATCCTGGTGCCCGTCCAATTTCGATGGCTCCCTACCGGATACGCCTTCGAGATACGGGAGTTACGGATTCAGATAGATGATCTGATGAAGATGGTTTTTTTTCGACTGAGTTCAACACCATGGGGTGCTCTAGTCTTATTCATAATGAAGGCATATGGGGGTCATAGGTTGTGCATAGACTACAAGAGGTGAATCAGGTAACGATCAAGAATATCTACCCTCTTCTGAGGATAGACGACCTCTTTGACTAGGTGAAAGGGGCAAGATAGTTCTCGAATATCGACCTAGAGTCTGGATATCACCAGTTGAGAGTGAAGGAGGGAGATATCTCGAAGATGGCATTCAGGTATAGATATGGTCACATCGAGTTTGTAGTCATGCCTTTCAGTGTTATGAATGCCCCGACTATGTTCTTGGGGCTTATGAACTCCGTCTTCCGGGAGTAACTATATCGGTTCGTAGTTGTGTTCATCAAAGAAATCCGGATCTATTCAAGATTGGAGGATGACCACACACAGCATCTGAGGACAGTTGTAGAGGTCCTCCAACACCCCCAGCTCTAGGGGAAGTTGTCGAAATGAATGTTCTGGATGCGATAAATACACATCCTTGGGCACGTAGTGTCTGAATAGGGGGTAGTGGTGGACCCATCAAAGGTTGAGGCGGTTTTTTCTTGGGCAGCACCCAGGAATGTGGCGTAGGTCGGTAGTTTCCTCAGGCTAGCAGGTTACTATAGGAGGTTCATACCCAACTTCTCCCGAGTTGCAGCACCTTTGACAGCCCTCACCAAAAAGGACCAGACTTTCGTGTGGAGTGAGCAGTGCGAGGCATCCTTCGACTATTTGAATGAGAAGTTGGATAGTGCTTTAGTGTTGAGGTTCCCAGAAGATGGGGCAGCATATGAAGTATACTGTGATGCTTCGGGACAAGGCCTCAGGTGTGTGTTGATGCAACGACAAGGGGTGATATCTTATGGGTCTAGGATGTTACGTCCCCATGAGCGTAATTATTCCACCCATGATCTAGAGATTGCGACGTTCATTTTTTCACAAAAGTTGTGCCGAAATTTCCTCTTTGGAGACCACATTGTAGTCTTCAAGGACCACAAATGCTTGATGTATATCTTCTCCCAGCGGGACCTAAACATATGAAAGCGAAGGTGGATGGAATTCCTCTATGATTATGATTTCATGATTTCCTACACCTCAGAGAAAGGAAACATGGTGGCTGATGCGTTGAGAAGGACGTCACAGAGGGATGCGATCAGAGAGTCGGCAGACACTTGGAGGGCGATGGAGGAGTTGGATGCCCTACACCTAGATGTGAGGATGTATAGTGGAAAGGGTCTCTTGTATCAGATGACAGTACAGTCATCTTTGTTATGTCAGGTGGAGGAGTCTCAGTGGGGAGACCCAGAGTGCGAAGTGATGTGTGAGCTAGTTGACTAGGGCAATGCTCCAGAAGGGTGAACGGAGGATGGTAAAAACTCAATGCTTTTCCGATGAAATTTGTTTGTTCCAAAGGAGATTCGCGTCTAGGTTCTTATTGAGTTCCACAACACACCCCTAGCAGTGCACTCGGGAGTTTCCCATATGAACCAGGGTCTGAAGAGACAGTTTTGGTGGCCCGGAGTAAAGCAAGAAGTGGAAGAGTTGGTGGCCAAGTGCCTAGTGTGTCAGCAGGTGAAGTCTTAACACTGTTTTCCTAGTCGTTTGTTGCAACCTTTAGATGTCCCCGAGTGGAAGTGGAAAAACATATTGATGGATTTCATCACAGGGCTACCCAAGGTTCAAGGAGGGTGAAACGTGATCTGGGTAGTAGTGGACCGGTTGACGTAATCAGATCACTTTCTGGCAATCAAGGAGTCGAGTGCAGTAGATGCTTTAGCACCAAAGTACATGGATGACATGGTGTGGTTTCATGAAGTTATGAGGTCCATAGTCTCGAATAGGGATGCACGATTTACCTCACGAGTCTGGAGGGGTTTCCATCATGATTTTGGCACCCACCTGCGCCTTAGCACTGCCTTCCACCCAAAGACAGATGGGAAGATAGAGGGAACCATCCAGACCTTGGAAGATATGCTACGAGAATGTATCATGGAATTAGGGGGATCATGGATGCTACAATTGCACCTAGTAGAGTTCACCTACAACAATAGCTACCACTTTACCATTGGCATGGATCTGTTCGAAGATTTGTACGGGAGGCCGTGTCACTCACCCGTGTGCTGGACAGAAGTCAGGGAGGCATGTGTTCTTGCCCCGAAGGTGGTGCAGAGCATGGCAGAGAAGTTTCAGCTTAAACGAGAAAGGATGAAGGAAACTAAGGACCGTGAGAAGTCAAATGATGATGATAGGAGAAGGCCCTTGGAGTTCGAGGTCAGGGACCATGTGTTCTTGAAGGTTTCCCCTAGGCGTGGGCAACAGGGGTTTGTTAGGGGAAGTAAGCTCTTTCCCTGGTTCGTCGGACCATTCGAGGTGTTGCACCAGGTTGGCAACGTAGCTTATCACCTGGCATTGCACCACACCTACAAAGGTTGCACGCTATCTTCCATGTGTCCTAGCTTTGTCGATACCTACATGAAGACTCCCACGTCATTGATTGGGGAGAGATAGATATCGAAGACGATGCAACCATCATGGAACGACCCATGATGATCGAGGGTCATGTGGAGAAGGTGCTTTGTGGATAAACAATCATGTTGGTTAGCGTGTTTTGGAGGCATGGTGGGCTTGTGGAGTGTACCTAGGAGAGGGAAGTGCAGATGCATTCCCAGTACCCAGAGTTGTTTTCGGTTTATCCTCTTTTGTCAGGAATTGTTTTCTATGTAATGATTTACCTTGTTGACTATGGGATGTGTAGTTTCATTTTCTGTGAATGTGTGTGAAGTTTACAAAAGGATGGGGCGGGGAGAACCTGATTCCTAATTAGGATGAATTAAAATGGATGCGGATAAACCCATACGGGCAAGTCAGTGATGCCCAAAGAAGATAACATCTTAAAACGGAGGAAGGTAAAACCCTCTCCCACCTGGCCGGACGGTTTTGTATTTTGTTTTGCGTGGTTTCACTGGTAAAGGAGTGGTAGGGCACCCGTGGTTTTGCGGTAGATAAGGTGTTCCTTTGTCAGAGGGGTTCACTCCGAGGAGATATCTTTTTGGGTGGTTGTTCTGACCCCCCCTCTCTTTCCTTCGGGTCTGGCTCTGGATTCTAGACGGAGAGAATAGTTTGAGAGGTATTTGATGTAATGGCTGATACCCTCATGACCCCACCCTTTTCCAAATTCTGATGTGACCGATCGACGTGACTGATCGGCATGACCAATCAGCGCGACCAATCGGTGGGACCGATCAGCAGGACCGATCAGCATGACTGATCGGCGTCACCGATCGGTGTCATCCAGCCATGGTGGTCTTTTCCTCTTCAGCCTCCCCCGTAACCCAACTTTTAAGCCTTTTTAACTTTTTGGAGCATTCAAGGCTGTTTTTAAGCCCATAATTAATATCTAAAAATCAAAGAGACCTCCCTAATAAATAAAAATAAATCCAGTCGTGTGTAACCATCCAACCGCGTGGAAGAACCACGATCCGACTTACAAGATGTACAAATTTCTTATCCCGTAACAACGTGATTTTATCTATATATCACAGAAGAAGTTCGTCTCCCCCCTTCTTTGTTTTTGGATGACTTCTCTCTTGCCCTTGGTGAACCTAGGCTGAATTCATCTGCTCGTCCATGGAGTTCTTGACGTCCCTCCCCTGCAAATCGTGCATCCCCTGTTCTTGGCACGTGGAGAAAACGTCGATCCTTGATCAATCAAGTATGGATGTTCTCCTTCGTCTCTCCTTTCTATATATTATGTGTGGTGGGAATGCTTTTGCCTTTGTGGAAACTGATGAAACCGAACATAATGAAGATAATGAACGGGTATTATATAATAAAGGGGGGAGTGATTGTTGTTATGCTACACTCTTTATGCTGTTATGTGTTGTGAACTGTACAGGCCTATTCTCACAGAAAATCAAGGTCATTGGTGGTCTTCTCTGTGCACTATTGATCCTCGGATCTCCTGGATGTTCAAATAACTGTAACATGGAATTGGTTAATTATGTATACTCGGTTAAATAAATTGAAAGCACCGAGATCTACCCTTTTCTGTGATAACACTGGTTAAAGCACATGGGAATTGAAACCATGGAGTGTGTTGAATATTTGAAATCTGAAAATACATGCATGGGCATGCCTTGATTTTGTGGTAGTGGTTTGGTTGTTTCTTTCACGGGCTGATTGCTGGGGTGATACGGGTGGGAATGGGATCCCCTGTTGTTGTACTTTTTCTGGTTGTGAATTTTTGGTTTTGTGATTAGTCTACTTATATCAAGAATTGGGGTGGAATCCTCTATTTTTGAGAAACCGTTGAATCCTTGATTTTGGGATTATGGGGTAGTATCTCGAGGTTTTCTATGGTTCCAGTACTTCGAGGGATCTCACTTATCGCTTTGTTGTTGTGAATTTTAAAGAGAATCAGGTATGAATTCTTAAATTGCAGTTAGCTGTAACTTTTTCCCTTGGTTTGTGCTTATGTTATTAGTTTCCCAGTAGTGTAGAAATTTACTTAAATGAGATTACTTGAACATGGAAGCAAGAATAGCTTAAATGGGAATTGGTTCTGGGGATGATTTGTGACTTTGATGTGAGCAGTATGCTTCCTATGAATAGGGGTGAGTGTGCTTGTGCTTGGATTGGCTTTTGAAACCCTAGGTTGGGTTTAGTGTTTGTTACTTATACATATATTTGTGGTTCTTATGTTTCTTATTCGTACCCCACCAAAGATGATCACATAGTGTTGAACACCCCCATTTCAAGCGGTAGGGTGTTATTACCAACACTTATATTAGTGGCTGGTTATTATCTCCTTTCGGCTCCCTTTCCCGGATAGCCCAAATATCTTCGGGCTGGCTGTGATGGCCTGAGGTCCTTTATTAGGCCAGGAATATTCAGGCGGGGTTGTTGTGGTGGTTGACCCTAGGGTTTACAGGCATGATGTTTTCGAAGTATCTTCGGGATGAGGCCCAGGTGTCTACGGGCGTGACGATAGCTTTCTGGCACAGGTAACTTCGGGCGTGGCAGTGGTTGTTCTGGCCTAGGTGTTTGCAGGCATGGTTACGTGAGGTTGTTGTGGCCCAGGTGTCTGCGGGCGGGATAACAGTTGTGGCCAGGGTGTTTGCAGGCGGGATGTGCGGTTGTGGACCAGGTGTGTGCTGGAGGGTGTGGTAGTGGGACTATGGTGAGAATGGTGGGATTGGTTCGATGCATATGATGTCTTCAATAACTAGTGGGAAAGAGGTGTGGGGTACCCATAAATCTTTGTTCTATTACTATATGTTACTTGACTTGCGTTATTTGGGGAGTTTGCCTTGGTGAGGTTGGGTGGATAGCTTTTCCTTGTTTGGTGTTTGGTTATTTATTTTTCCACAGGGCATTAGAATGTCTCCTCACTTGTACACGAGAGCCTCTGGTTTACCCTAATGAGTGTACTTGTATACTCACCCTACGTATATATAAAAAATTTCAGGTGTCCAGGAGGGCATCAGGGATCATGCTGGACCGTACTAACTCGGACCATGGGGCGGTTTCTATTTTCATTTTCCTTTTCATGGTAATTTAACTTTTGGAGTTTTGTGGCTTGTATATTTTACCGTTGAATATGCATATGAGAATGTTTTATTTTCATCCATATTTGAACCTTCTATTTTGGTGTTGTGGGATTTACTATCTTATTTCCCGAACCTATTAAATGAAAAAGGGTAATGCCTTCCATTTTGTGTTTGATTTTATACCCTTGGTACTGGTCGCCACTCCGGGACCGATTGAAGGCGGGTTTTGGGGGTCATTAACTCTCCGACAACTTAATTAAGGAAGGGCCTGGCAATCTGCTGACCCTTCCCTCCTTTTTGGTGAAGACGGGTCGTGACAATCCTATTATCCGTTTAATAATTTTTTTAATATCAATTATTTGAATTCCCAAGAGTTATACAAAAGATAATAAAACAATGATTCTAATATAATTGTTCTTCTACATGGGAGTATAATTATCAAAATAATTTATTCATTTATATTTTTTAACCCCTTGTCTATTAATATGAAATTATATTTCATTGTTATACAAATAAATTTACTTTTCCATTTAAATGTCCAATTATAACATATGTGTACTGATCCTTCTGAATGATCAAATAATATCAATGTTTTTTTCCATATTATTGTGTTAATTTCATCATTAAAATATTATTTTCAATGAGTTTCATAAGAAGAAGTCAAAAAATGTCCATAACTTTTAGTATTAGACTCTATATTAAGAAAAATATCATTTTTTGTGGACATAATATCAGTGGTTTTGTTGAACCAATATATATAGAAAAAATCCATTTACATTTTGGATTGGAAGATATTTACATCTCAAACCCTCATTTAAATAGACTTTGGGTTAATTAATTATTATTTATCGAATGTGTAATTTTATGAATTTAGAGAATAATAGAGCTACAATAGTTTGATTCATATGGATAGATATTTTATTTGATCACATTTGAAGCATGGTTGACATGGAATTAATTGTACATTGATAATCAATTTACTACCACAAAATGATTCTACCATAAAGTGTTTTTTATATAACCTACATATTAGAGGAATTCATAGACTTGATCCTTGATAAATTTTAATATAACATTTGTTCATAGTTATCTCATAAAATATATTTTTGGAACTAGGAATTCATCATAATGTCTTTGTAAGGTAACTTCTCATAGATTCATTCCTTAAGACACTATCTTTAATTTTATGATTATTTTTTTCAATTAGAAATGTTTTTTAAAGAGGATGGGATGATTCATAAATCAATAATGAAATTGGAAATGAAAGATAAAATAATTTATTTAAATGGAAAACCCCTAGATTCTTTCATAGTGACTATTTATTATTTTGCTTCTTTGATTCATTATCCCGCTCATTTTTTCATTGAATTGACTACCCAAATCGTTGCTGATTTTTAATAACCCAGATTAAAGAAACCTATAGTAGATAGGTATATTATATTATTGGTACATAATACAAGATTTCCACTATAATCCTCCAATATAGTAAACATATAAGTCTTGATACATATATATTTTTCCAATTACACATGATAATGAAACTAAAACATAAAAAATCTATGATTACGTTATTATTACATATATTATATCCTTAAAATTTCACATATATAATTTCTATATTTTCTGGTAATGAAAAAAATAAATAAGGGTGACATTAAACGCTCGATAAAGATTAGCATAAAATAAAATCTATTATATCTTAAGAATCTAATAAATAGTATTAAAAAAGAAAATAAATGATAAAAATAATTCCAAATTCTAATGAAACTGGGGGAATACTCTATCATTAATAATAAATATAAACATATATTCTAATTTTTGATCTTATATCGATGTAATTCAGAATGTGATAAATCATAAATACACATTCAGAGCCTTGGAATATTCTATAACCATTTATAATTTGTCTTATTAGTCCTACCAATGCATCAAGGGGTTATATATATTAGGCCTCACTAGTTTCTAATTGAGTCCAATGAATTCATATAGTGATCCAATATTTAATTTCATAACATTACATAAAGAACATACTTCTCAATCATAAAAGAATATAACAATTTCTCTCTATATGATTGATATGCGAAAGAAATATATCCAGATTTAGTGGAATAAAGTGGATATATATGAGAATATCTTGAATATATATAAAGAAACTATATCTTATTCTCAATGTCATTAGAGGTAACATTTTCATAGAAATATAGAATAGGTGGTGGAGAAGATACCCTCAATATGAAGATTCATTAACAGATTATAGTATTTGTGTTAAGTATTTATCAATTGTATTAGAAAAACTATGTGAGATGAAAATCATTTGTTACGGTATAAAAAGGTCATGTGAATTATCCAAATCATATCCCCCTATGGTGTGTACCCATGTGTGAGATTCCTAGCCCAATCATTATGAATTAAATAAATATTGACATTACACTCAAAAAAACCTTCTTATTGTTACTACCTCAATTCACATATATTCCCAAATAACATGTAATTCCCAGTAACCATATATGGATGTAATTTTTATAAAAATCATTCACATTACCTTCTAATATTTTGGTTTTTGATCATTAGGACAACATAAGAAAATTTTCATTAAAATCCCATTGAAATATAGATCTTGTAATTATACCTAAATTATCAGAACACAAGATTATTACCTATATAATACATCAAATTGATATTATATATTAAAAATAATTCAAATTAAGTTCACAATATGTAACATTACTTAATAAAAGGAATTTGAAAATAATTTTCCCTTACCATATTTCCTAATTTTCTCAAATGTACATGAATCACATGTATTAAAAAAATAAATATATTAATTACCTATATTATGATATTATTTATATATATAACATTTTATTAACATTATTTTTAATTATTATCATTATGAATATTATTTATTTATGAAATTTGTTTATATCGTGTGTGAGTAATATTGATTATTTTGAACATGCTTCAAAACAGAGATGTTTACCTTTATTCAACAACAAACATTTATCATTACTAAATAATTTAAGGTAATAGAATAAATAAATTATTTTCATTTATAATGTAATTTTCTCATCCTATATTTTTTTAGTTATATTGAATGAATGTTGAATAAATGTTGGCATATTTGGGTAATTTTGTAGATCGATTATGATATTTTAATAAAAATAAAAATACTAATTATGTCCTTTATAGAACCCTAAAAAATATAAAATTTAATATAATATATAAATAATGTTAAAATTTTGGTTCCTATAGTTCTCTATGATATATTTTTATAGCAATTATCAAGTATGTGGTTTGACCGACCAACACAGGGTCATACCATTATTTGATAAGTGAGTATGGTTACGATGTTGTATGTTATGAAATAATATCATTATAAAATAAAAAATACTATTTTAATTATATTATATATGGTTTTTAATCATATTAATTTTTTTGGACTAATATTGAAAATCATGATGAATAACAAAAAAAATCATTGTGAAGGCATTGGTGTGCACATCACGCATATAGAATTTTCATTTATTCATTGATCCAGATAAAGGTAAGGAATGGTTTAGAATTTTATAACATTAATAATTTAAAATTTTAATTTCATTTCGTTAATTACATTTTTATGACCAACAATGTTTGGTTGTTATGAATAATAGGATACATCATTCATAGTGGCATCAGTCCACAAGTATAAATGTCAATGCTTTTCTCAATGAATTTGCGGGATTGAAAGTTAATATATATTATCATTTGAAAATAAAAAATATATTGTGCATAACATATTTAGATATAAATTTCATTAATATAAGTATCCATGAAATGTAGTTTAGAAAAATGGAAACCATGATTTTTGGTGACAGTAGTCTACACGCAAACATTTTTGGCCTTCTATTTTTCATAGTAGATGGAAATATATAAATAAGGGTTGTTCCTCTAACATAATAGATAAAATTATTATTAATGTTAACTAATTTACTTTTTTAATGTGATTTTATATTTTAGAAAATGAAGATTAACTAGAAATTATTAATAAGGAGGTAATACTTATATCATGATATTTTCATCGCTCAAATTAATATTTTAATAACTAGAGGAACTAATATAAATAATTTTTAGCATCTTGAATTAGTCTTCCGACCTAAAAGTACTCTAAGATTGATAACCACTTGGACATTGGCGCACCTCCCAATATGCCAATGGTTTTCAACCGACAATGAGAGTCAGATGAGTTTATAGTGGGTGAATATAATCTCTGGTAGTGATAATAATAATTGTTCATAACTATATGTCACAGAGGAAGAAAATACCATATAAGAGTAGAAATATTAATATCAAAAGAATCATAACAGGAGAATTAATAATTAACATCCTAAAGGAATTCAATTTTCTGATCAATATATTTTATAATATATTATACAAAAAGATAGATTATCATGATATCACATGGAAGGCCATAGCATTACATACATATAAGTCATTAAAAATCCAAAAAATAAGCAACATATTGATGAAACAACCACCATAGATATTTTTATTCTATCCTATTAAAATGATAAATTTATGATTATTGTGGACTAACTCCGAAGCATTAATCCTTACATGATCTCAGAGATATAATGTCTACATGTGTCATGAAGTGACTATGTATGGTGTGATAATGAACTCAGTAGTACACTAGCAATGTGTTTCTATCTTACAAAAAAATTAATAATTTTTATTAAAATAAATAAATAAAATGTTAATGCACACCCATTTAAAAATTAACTAATTTCAATAGTTATCCAAATCCACAAAAAAGAATTAATTATGTTGGAAAACATTGTAATCTATTATCATGTCACCCAATTATATATATATTATTCAATGCATATTTGTATATATATAATTTCATTGATGAGTATAAATGTATTAATTTTTATGTAATCTCATTATGAATATTACATCTAGTAAACTCTCAGGATACTCCCAAAATCATGTCAACAGGTGCATCATTCCTCCATCTAGTACCTGATGTCGCCACAACATTCCTAACAAGTCAATGTTCCCTCAAACCACTACTAAAAAATTCTATGTTGGTTAAATACTAAACATCCCAAGGCGTGACTATATCAATCCTAAACTAAATAACAAACCCAGTTGGCTCAATAATCAATGTCCTTGGGCATGGCTATATCTATCCTCGAATAATTCCATCCAATAACCTCATGCCAAACAGAGAGCCTGAGACTCCAACCAATTTTCTTCACACCGCCACTCAATGTTCCATCACTATACACCTGAAATTATATGATGAGAACCTCAAACATATCTATTGGTCAAAATAATGATATAATCATCAATATTAGTATATTACTCCACCAATAACATATAGTCAATACCACCTCTATTGAGCCCTATCTCGGTGCACATGACTCCAATTGCATGTCATCTAGAAACAGAGAAAGGAAATCAAGAAACATATTAAGAAAAATCATTCGGGACCGCATTCAGCTACGGTCATGTTTCTAAATCCCAATGGTCATAACAAACAAATTTCCTAAGATCCATTCCCCATCCTAATGGTCAGGACACCATAAATCCTAATGACCGTTTCTCTTTGACCTAGTGATCAAAATCACCCTATGTATCACATCCTCATTCTCACAATGATGATTTTTCTCTCCCCATTCCACGAGAATGAAATCACCTCAACCCTCAATCCATTACCTTTAAGTTTCCACATAACCATGAAATCAAAATAAAAAATTTATTTTAATTAATGAATCCCAGCTGTCCTAATCTACCCTAGTTAGCCCATGACTATTTCCTATATTAATCATTTTTACTAAATAAATATCATAACCATAAGTATCTCATCTCCAAAACTGAAAAAATTAAAATAATTCATTATTTAATTATTTAATCAGTTTTATAACACACATTTTAGTATTTATTACTCACCAAAAAAATCCCCCAAATTAATGATAAATCTAGGAACCAACTACCCTTTAAACATAGGCACCAAATTGTTATATATTCTACTCAAAATCATGCCAAAATGAGAGAAATTGGATATTTAAATAAATGACATCAAAATTGGAAAAATAGAACACACTGATTTAGCCTTCTATGTGGCAATATAAACTAAAAATAGAAGAACATTGATTAAATCGCATATTAATTTGAACAAAAAAGACCAATGGAATTTCAATTATTTATTGTTTCAAAAGGCTCGCCCAAAGCCTAATAAAGGAAGGAAATAGAGACGCCTCTTATTGTGTGAAGATGAAATATTGGAGAAAGAAAACAAAATAATAAATATAAGGAAGGGGAATTTTTTCATTTCACCTAGATAAACGTCCCTGATGGATTATACTCGTGGATTTTCTGTCCACGAACTAACCATGTGGTGGCCACATTTTAATCACCAATCACACATGGGCTAGAAACATAGTTTTCCAAACCATGTATAGACAATGTGTATGACATGTTTTAAAAATGGTAGAGGTATCACATGGCAATGATCCCCCACATTAGTATTTTTACAAACCACATCAAGATAAGAAAAAGGTTTTTATAATTACTCATGGGAGGATGTATAGTTAAATCTAACAATGTGCCCTGGCTTACACTTTCCTAAATCTGGGTCTCTGAGCCCTGATGCTTCTGATACTCATCCAAGAACCCGAGAAAAATTCTAATGCATAAAAATTATCCAAAAAATGTAATGTGGTAAAAAAACTACAATAATTTGGTTCCAAATATCATGATGATATAAGGTAAGAAAAAACAATGGGAAATTTTAAAATGGTTACGGAATCTGGCTCAACCAAAAAACAAAGCCGTTATCATCCCCCCACATTATGATACTTCTCCCCCGATGTATTAGGATTTACCCACATATGACACTAAACGCACCCATGTCATAGAAATCAATTCGTTCAACTCTGATAATTAATTCACATGCTAATTCCTCTTATGCAACTCCCCACCATAGGAATTACCTATATGGTTTATTCCCAACACATAACTTAATATTTTGATAGTCTCACCAACCATGACCAAATATAAAAGTCCTCTCATAATTATTTCCTTTACTAAACATCATCAGGTTACGAAATCATGTGTGTGAAATACATGACACCCATCAGGTCTCATATCTCATCAAATTCCCATTATTACAAGTTTCATTCATGATACCCATTAAATCCCCCATATCATCAGATGCCAAAGAACGTGCATCTCAATAGATTCCTAAAATAATACCACATCATTTATATATGAACATATTCATTCCCATCATAGATCCTATTCCAACACACATATTACAAAACTCACATCCCATTTATACTCACATTAAATCAAAATTCCTGAACACCTCCTATAGAAATATATATTGCATCATAACTGATTCTAACATAATAACTTGTACTTGGTTTATTAAAAATAGTACATTTTCACATAATACACCCAAACATGCCATGCCGAATAATAAAAAAACCAGCCACACCCACAATGTAAATATAACTGTCATTGTATTATAATCCTACTTTAATGCTAGATGTAAAATTATGTGCACCTGGCATGAGGCCTTAATGCTTAAGGCATGACCTCCCTATATAGCTTCACCATCCACATTCCACTAATTCCAATACTGGGTCCCACTATCCCTTCAATGATCAATACATGTAACTTAATCCCACCTAAAAATCCTTTATACCAATCTATTTCCTACAAAAGATCCATGAGTCTATCCATGACCTTGAATCCCAGCAATCCAAGAAGGATTCCTGCAAATTCTTTCTAAATGGCCCATCTGACCAAATGCTCGATACTCCTTCATAGCCTGATCACACTGAGTCTAAATGTTTTCCTATTTCCCACACTCAAAGAACACTATAGAAGATCTATTCATATGTTTTCTACTCAAGCCTCTATCCTAACTTCTGTTTTGAGACACATTAAAACCCCACTTCTTAATTCAAAAATTATCACCAAAAATATCACCTGATTCGATCTCATAGGTCAAATATGACTTCTCTTTCATGTTTACCATGTATTTTAGTGACTGATCCACTTACTTATTGAACGATTTCATCCTATATCACTCTAATGAAATTCAAGATACCATCACCAAAATGTCAAACCCCAGTGATATCGCCACCCAGAATTGTAGGTGAAAAATATGATATGCTTATGATATTGGCCACATAGCACATGATAGAGGTGTCCCCTACCGAAGATTCATGAACTCATGGGCTAAATCATACCACAAAAACTCTATGAAAAAGGTATCAAAGAAAACAGAATTGAAATCCTTCTAGGAAAGTCCGTTGTGTATTCATTCCTGTACATGTTCATCCCATAAACACATTGCCAATCTTATAGGCATATATGACACCATCTTCACCCTCTGGAATGGGGTGTCTCATGTTGATTGAAGATAGTTTGACCCAACTTAATATAGTTAGTTATCTCTTATAGTCCACCCTCACCCTAAAATATATATATTTTTTGGTTAGTTATAAAATAGATGGATCAGATTCATGTGCTCCCATATCAATACATTTTATGACTCCATCCATCCACACCCAAAGCTTCCAATAATTTCATGGCCCAAATTAGGCCATCTATTTAGAATGCCACACCTATACTAAATACATTATCTAAATACCATGATCATACTATTCTTCCATGTCCTTATCTCATATAGAATCATGTGGATCTAGATCACTACAATCCTAACACTCTACTTGAAGTCATCGAGGTTTCATCCCATTGAATACCAAAAATTTTGATCAAACATCCATAACGTGATATATATTTTATAGATTGTGAATTTGGAATAAGGTGGTGTCACTCTGCACACTTACACTATACTATTGCACCATGTCTCAAAACATCCAGCCTCATGACCCATCACCTACCCATATCATAGTTTGGTGTCAGTTATTATCTGGACTCATGCCCCTTGGATATGCATAACAGATATAGGCATGACATATAATCTAGCCTCATAGACCCTTTCATTACCATAAAAAGATGAGGAATAATGTATCATATAATGATATGTTGATGCTGAGTAGTATGGAAAAAAAGTGTTTATATAAGAAAATGATGTTTAACTTCATTGTTGATACTTTGACCTACTTACACCCATTTTTCCATTCTATACTACTGTTAGTATTATAATTCCCATACATACTCTTTTCAAAACATCATAAATCGATCTCATTGGAAATCACATAACTAGGATGGAAAGTTTAAATCCACCAAAATGATTATGCATGAAGACATTGTTTAGCCTACTTGTTGTCAAATTAAATATCTCAACCCCTCATAACATGTTACATGTTTCCAATTGAAAACAGAATGTAAAAAAATCACATGAGCCAAAGAACCTATCAATGAGTATAAACAATCATTCATTTTTATATCAGGACAAGGGTCCGATGCCACCTAAATGACTACAATTACAGCCAGGTTCTACACAAGAGTTTTAAATTAATCAACTGTAAATGAAAAGATAAGAACATAAATTTTCCACCCATAAAAACTCTATCTATTGCCCGTACATGGGACTACAGGCACCCAAACATGAACTCCATTACTAGATATGACTATATCCCTGTCTTAGTTCAACCAATGACCAAATACTAATATCAAAAGAAAAGTAATCCATTATGACACCATTTTGAGAATCATGATATTGTTTTTCCACGTGAATATTTCTCTATGTAGATTGTCCACTAGGCTTTAGGAACACATCCTTGTTTGAAAATGCCTACCGACTATAACTGAGGGGTTGATGAGGTGATAGTGGGGAGTCTATACCGTATGATGGAGAAAAAATAATGATCCATATGTATATGAAATAGAGTAACAATTATCATACAAAATAAGTAAAAAACCATTATGGAATCATAATAAGAGTTGTAATAATCAGCTTCCCAAAGGTATACCATTTTTATATGGGAACCTTCAATAAAAAGTCCAATAAAAACATAGAAAATAAATGTTTCTTATGGATGACCATACTAGTAAATACATATATTTATTGGAAATGATAAGAATGAAACTCTAGATCGATTCAAGAACCATTGTGGTACTATTACATTAACCCATGCAAAAGGTACAACTTTGATCACAGTGGTCTATCTCTTGAGACTAAATCCTTACCTAATAACATATAAATAAAGTCTCTATGCATCCTAGAAAATCTATGGATGGTGTGAGAATTAAATTAGTAGGAAACCATCATTGTGTTCTGATCTAACATCCAAAATTATGAAAGTTTTTTATAAATTTAAACAAAAAATTTAATTAAAATTAATTTAGTGAAAAGCATATTTATGAATTCACAAAAACCGTGAGTAAGTGTGACCCTATTTGGCCAACATTGTTATCTCAGATCTTGTACCCCCAATTAAATATATGATATACAACACATTTCTGCATATAAAATACATTACTGTAAAGGATCCATGTCCTATTCCCAAAGGAATCCCTTGATAAATATCATATTTAGTATACCCTTAGGTTTCACCCATAATCATGTCAACAGGAAGCACATTCCATCCCTCAAGTACTCAGTTTCCAAACCAAATGCGCAATAATTCCATGGTCCCTCAGACCTCTACTCTTAAACTCATGATCTACATGAATCTGAATGTCCCAAGTCATCCTCATATCCATCCTCTAATATAGAATAACTAATTTCGTATCTATATTTGATGTCCTGAGGCATGGGGATATATTTCATCAACTAATCTCGTCCCATTGCATAAAGAATAATAGTGAGCCTCAGCCCCTACCAATGGTCACTAAATTGTAACCCGATGGTCCATCACTATCCACATAGATATCTATTGTGACAACCTCCATCATATATGATGGTAAACACCATGCCTTGCGACAAAATATCTATGAATTCCCCCACCCATAATGAGTGTTCAATAGAACCTCAACTGAGTCATACATGTCTGTACATGACTCCAATGGTGTGGTAGCCAAAAACAATTGGTGGATATCACAAAAAAATCCCCATAATTTGAAACCACATTCTCTAAACATGATGTTCATAAATAAAAATTTCCATCACAAGCCGTGGTCTTGACACCCATTCCCTCATCATAAGGAAGTCATTTCTTCTATTCTTGATAACCATGACACATCAACCCATGATCCAGATCACCCAAATTGTCTCTTGAAATTCTCTCATCATGATGATCGGGTCTCCTCGATCTACATGATCAACATTACCTCAATCCATAGGCTATTCCCATCATCTTCTAATTGAACCAATAAATGAATATAAATAATTTAATTTCATTAAGGAAACCCAACCCACCTAACATGCCTAGGTTAGCCCAAAACCATTACCAAACATAAAAAATTGCGATGAATAAGATCATCCACATAAGAATATAATATCATCAATTGAAAAAAATTAATAATTAATTAATTAATTAGGGTCTCTCTCATACAACCCTTAATGAAATATTTTGGACACACCTAAATAAATCTGCAACATTACTAAGAATGATAGTCACCAGTGACCTAATACTCATAGATTCCTCATAATCATATATCAAACAGTAAATTGATCCAAAACAAGAGAACTAAAAGTTATAGAAAAATTCCACGAATGTAGTGGAAAGGATATTTAATGAGTATCGAATTCTGTGTGGACAGATATACTATAAATATATATACATAAGAGGATTAAATATCATATTGATAAACCTCCAATAATACTGGAGGTATTCAAATCGTATCAAGGATAATAAAGGTGGGTCTATTCATTTGATCGCCCCATCTCAGTATTCCATCACTTAATAGCCATGGCCTCCTAGTCCTTCCCTCCTCCTCTCAGGATGTGGAGTGGATTCATGAGCTTAGGTCACCCCTTTCCTTCTCTCTACATACAGATCTAATGAAACTTCTTCCCTTCTTTTCCATTGAGATCTCCCCTAAAGTACCCAATTTTACAAAGGGTTTCCCAAAGCTATCCATTTCTGGTAGGGAGTTCACTGAATCATAAGACCTATATAGTCACTCTTTATTGTCTTTTTTTGTCAAAATCGACTATCTATGGCTACATTGCCTCATATTCATGGGGTCTGAAACATCATGTTATTGTTGTGCTGATGGATCCATGTCATCTTCTTTTGTAATTTGATACTAATTATGACTTTATCACATCCTATTTAGATAAAAATTAACAATAAATGGTCCTCGATTAATCCTCTTTTCAAAATCAGTCATGATCCCTATGCCAACTTATTTCTCTTCATATGTGTGTGGTAATTGATTTTTCCAAAACAAATGTTGACTTTATATGGATTGAAATAATGAATGAATATTGGATCAAACAATGTTTTTGTTTTGATTTTTAGATCAATTTATACTCATTGTGTGATAATCTGAGTCATCTCCCATCGGATCACACGTGTGCTATAGTTTGAAAAGGACTTGATCCCACACCCCCATTTCATGAAGTTGAGGAAGAGTGTATTGAAATTGTGAAATAAAATGTCATTTTGTTGTTTGTACCCTAGTGTAATAGATTAGGTTCATATGATGTTGCTGGTGTTATTAACATTTCATCTCATGAATGTGTGAAGGGGTCATTTGGTAATGAATCTTGTGTTCTTCGATCTTCCATCTAGGGGCCTGCGTCTTAACGGTCCAAGGTACATATTTTTTCAAAAAGACAGAATGAATGTCCACCATTAGAACTAGAATTCCAATTTAGAGAGTACATCAGGCTCTCAAATCCCTGATTTAATCCCTTCAAGATTGGGACATGGTTCATTCATGTCTGAGACACATAGTTTGATTCCAAAACCTATAAATGTCAAATCAATCCTTAAAAACTAGTTTTATATCCTAAACATGGATTTTATGTGGGAGATGATCAATGGGATGTAAAATGGTGAATTCCAAGAATATGGGTCCATACCCTATTGATAAATCATTCAGAAAGCAAGGAACTATTAGGTGAGACGCACATAATCATTTGGATTATGAAGGGGAAATAAAACTCAATTGTCTCTCACATCATAGACTGTGAAAAGGGAAGCTAAATCTCATTGATGTTTGAGACTATCTATGATTGTTGGTAGAATGACCGAGACTCAGAATGATAATTTGTAAATTCAAAAACAAAGGAAAACTCCATAATTTAGAATGGTTATTAAATGTAGGGTCCATGTTCAGTATTCCTTTAAAACTCATGATAGAGAGGAGATGTAGGATTCATTTAAGACCATGGATCTTAAAGGTGGCAGGCTTGATGATCCTAACCAGTTGGTTTATTTTCTAACATCTGAAAGTGTCTATAAGGTATAAAGGAAGGGGAATACTGACTTTAATATTCCCCTATATTTTTCATGAATGTTTTGTAAATTTCTTAATAAATTTGAATTTTTTTGGATAGGAAATCTTTTATGGTTTCTATGTTTCCCAAAAAACTGATTTCATAAATAAAAATTTGAAATTTAGGAAGAGGTATCTCAAATACTAATTGAGGAAGGAAGAGGAAAATCCCCCTACTATGTGTGGATTGAATAGGGAAGAAAGATGAGGGAAAACATAAATTTCAGGGAGGATAATTTTTGATAATTTTTTTCAAATAAAGGACCCACAAGGTAGCCCCATGGATTGGCTAACCATGCACCAGTCTTGTAGTACCCACTCTCTCAACAGTATTTGATCACAGACTTATTACATAGTATTCCAAACTGTACACATATACTCTATCATATAATTCATATCTTTCAAAGGAGAATACATCCCCACCTACCTAGTTTAAAAGACCATGTCCAAAGAATAAGTTGGGGTCCATGTTTACTCTTCAGAGGCCATTGGATTAAATCCCACTATGCCCCTCAGCATGTAATTTTGGAAAATTGAGATTCTAGAGCTCGACACAACTAAAATGAAAGCAACATCCTATGGAAATTTTCAAGGAAAAAACCCCATCTAATCACAAGGCCTTGGAATAAAAAACATTCCAGAATTAAATTAATAAGATATGTAGAAATATTTTTACCAGGAAACTCTAAAATTCAAAATGGTAGATAAATTCATCCCGGTCAAAAACCCCGGACATTACAAAAATCATGAATATAGGCTTAATGAGGTGGAAAATAGTTCTAGGAGGAAAAAATAAATGTATTTTTTCAATAAATTCTATAGGAAATGTGTATCATGATATAGTGGAATGATCTCCTTTTATATGGGATGAAAAGAAAATTTTTGGACAAATCATATGCATTTTATTAATATAAAGTTACTATTTGAGGGTGAAATGATGAAAAAGGGGGAAATTGGAAGGGTTTATTTTTTGTCTTTCAACGCATTAAAAATCCATTAGGAAACATTTTTTAACTACTTTTATGTTACTTCACATTAGTAAATCAATTTTTCTCATTTTATGTTTTATTGGGATAATTAAATTTTGACATTACAAATAAATTTTTGTGATAAAATATAAAATTTACATTTTTACCTAATATTAACAATATAATTTTAAAATTTTAAAAAAAAATTATCAAAAAAATTTCATATCGTTGTTAAACATTAATATTAAAAAAAAATTAACATATCATGTAAAAATATTTTTTAAAAAAAAAATTGGTTTCAACGATTATAAATTATGTGTGATCCAAATTAAAAAAAAATTATCCATTTTGGTGACATTAATGGATTTGTTTTAAAAAAAATTATTTTTATTTTAAAGAAAGAAAACAATAAATATTAATATTACAATATATTATTAGAAGACATGATTAAAAATTATTTTTATTAGAATTAATATAGTATTTTTTTTAAACGAATTTTTTTCAAATTAAATTTAAAATTAATAATATTATTTCATAAATAGTTATTTTAAATTTTTAATTGTTTTATAAAAATATAGTTTATATTTATATAATGTGAATGAAAAAAATTCACCGTTTTGACCAAAAATAGAATTTTCTATTTTTCATCTAATAAAAAAATATATTTAGATATCCAAAAAATATCATATTTTTTTATGTTGAATTTATAAATAATTTTTTTTAGAAAATTAGGTTAAATTAAAATTAATATTTAACATTTAAATAAGTTCATGAATAATGATTCTTTGTAGTGCACATTTAGAAATAGCTTTAGATTGTGGTGTTTAAATTCTATAATAGTGTATTAGGAATTTCATGCATAGATCATGCTAATGAATATATCATTCAAGAAGTATCCCAAGTGATTATCCCCAAATACACTCAAATGAATCACAATTGTGTGTTCATCCACTATTAAAACCAGTGATCCCATTGTACATCAGGGTTCTGAAAGGTATGCGAGGAAATGATTTTAGTTCTATTTAAGGACATGGAGGATGAAAATTCAAGATGTTTAATTATCTCATCAACCCCTCACTCTCTAAAAATACCATAAATCAAATAGAATGAAACATTATCCTGTGTGTAAAGTATTTTTTTTCATTTCATCCAATAGGATATCCTTAGGTAAGCCTCACATCATGGATGAGAGCATGAGAATCATCATATCTTTATAGTGTAAGAAACAATAAAAATGAATATATTAAGAAAACAATTGGTATGAATGATAAAATAGAATATATTATATTCAAATAAAAAATTTATTAAACCGAAACTAATCATTTGAGGTTTAATCCCATGTTTTGGATCCAAAATAAAGAGAGTAATACATTTATATTAAACAAAACACCTTTTTATTTCACATCCAAAAATTCATTGGAGATTAGTAAAATCTTCTTCGTTATTGGATGAATTACACACGTCCTAGTTGATGTTGTAGATTTATTTTTTGAAATTATTCAAATATTCTTATGGAAACATTCCGATCTCATGATTAATCCATTTTTTATCTTGTTGGATAATGAACACGTGGATGTATTTGAAGAGTTCTTCCAAAAAAAGTTTATATAAATGTATGGATTTTATTTTTAATCAATCCCATATTCCATTTTTTGAATTTATGAATAACATTACATAGAATTGGTACAGCCTAGAAGGACCTATTAAAATATTTTTCAGGGACCTTTCCATAATATTGAGACTATGAGTTTTCATTTACATAGATATCTTATTTAATTCACACAACTCAGGGACTATGATAGTACATTTAAATAGATTTATAATTTCACTTATATGGTTCTAGGTGTCAACAATACCATTACATTAGCTATGAACTCTGTTGAGGTACCCTTTCGTAGTGCTTTCCATAGAAGTTCGCTAAATACACTAGATTTATAACCTTGACACAAAATTCCCACCATGGATGGCATTGATATAGCATGTTTGTTGAACCCTTACATTTACAAACATAGAACAAGTGACCTATATATATCCGTAGAATTCCATGATGAATGTTTCCCCTGGATGATGGAATGTGACACATTTCTGATGAAACATATACTAGCCTAGAATTTTTTTTCCTACATTGATAATGATATTACTAATACATTTGTTTCTTTTATTCATTTTTAGTATCAAAAATTCAAATTAATTTAATGAAGAATTAATTTTGACAATGTACCTTCGATTCAAAATTTGTTTACAAAGTAATATTTATAAATATATTTATTTAAATATTAAATTTCTAGTTTGGAATTTCAATTAAATCCAAAAGTGAATAATATGACAAAAATTTAAGATTATATTCATTTAATAAATTAATTACATATTTTAAAAAGGGACATGAATAATTTAATTTATATTTTTCTATATCAATTAATGAGTTAATTATTAATGTAAATAATTTTAAAAAAAATTAGAAATATTGGATCTCATCACTCTCCTAGAATTAAACTTTTTTATCTCGTGTAATACAAATATTTCAACCTATTAGTAATAATTTTCGATTACATGTACACAAATAAAATTCCTGAAAATATAAAAATAAATATTCATCCATTATTTCAATTTTCATCACTCCTCCATGAATTCAATTTTATTCCTTCTCTTCTATCTAAGTAAAACTTCTAGTTCCAGGAGTTAAAAAATAATGTTTTAGTTGAACTAAAGCTTCAACCTGGGAAATTTTCAATTACCACTCCCCCCTATGGTTCCATAAACCAAATATCCATTTTATACTTCATTGATACAACTCAAATGATATTATCATAATTTAATTTACCCTTCTTAATTTTTGTTTAATATATCACTGACCATAATATATATGTTTTATAATAAGGCACTTATTTAATTTTTCCTAGAAATTATTTGTGTGAAGCAATTATTTTCTATAGAATTTAATTTATTAATCTCACACCCAATGCCTATATTTATTATTAATTCACTAGACTGTAACAATTTTATATTTTAATCTATTTCAAAATAACTATTATGATTATCTTTTTTGTTGTATCCCCATGGTGTTATTTTTAAATAAACTTATATTCCCAAGGTTAATGTTCAAAATTCTAGTTTCCTTGTGTTATATTTCCCATTACACTTCATTCTTTTCAATCACAGTCATTTTTTTCATGTTTTAAATAGAATTACCCTGAAAAGAAGTCAAATTCACATAGAAATCATCAAATTTTAAAAATTCAAAACAACATAATACCTATAAATCTTATGCAATCATCCAATATTCAAAAAATAATTGATACTCATTTTTTCTAACATGAAAGCACATGAATAGGATAACAAAAAAACTAATAAAATATTTTAAATATATATTCCTACAAAAAATATACAAATTTTTATTAAAGACACAAAAAATTGTATAAGACCACCCAAAAACCTTTCTGTCACTCTAAAGTTAAATATAATAAAAAATGTTAAAATGAATAATTATTTATAAATATATAGAAATATCCTAGATTTTAAGATTCATGATAGATTTTGTTAGGCTCTCCCCTTGTTCTTTGTATGTAGTCTTGAAAAAGTGTCTTAGATGTTCTTCACTTGAATGTATTCAAAAAAAGGGAAAAGTAACATCAGACTATTATTAGAATCAAATGAACAAAATATTGTTTTAAAACCTAAGATGGAACATGCAGTTTAATACCATTAGTATGAAGTTGCAATTAGTAACTCTAATCCGAATGAGATTTGGTTTAAATGATAGAAACCATAATATATTATTTTCCTAATGACCAAGAGTAAAAATCAGTTTTTGATAACCCAATGATATGAGTAAAATGGTTATAACCCCATCATATAACGAAATAAATAATATAAGGCGCAAATGAAGATATTTAAATAATCTTATATGTTTTATCATATATTTTTCTCCATTTTTTCATATTGATGCTTAAGATGTGATATATTTACCATAGGTCTTGAATCCTCACCTTCATGGTCAACCACATCATGGGTGGACATGTGTTCCCTATCCATGGATGGTTTTATTAATTTTTAATTAATCTATTGATGAACTTTTTTGGTACCAAATTCTATTATATTTGGTAGGTATTATTATTAAAATTATTCCAAAGAATATTTCAGTACAGTTTTAATGTAATAATTATCTAGTTCTTCTTCTTCATCATATATAACATTTTTTTCTAATTCCAACCTCTTGTGTACTTTATTATATCTTTCTTAGGTTATTCATCACTTTCTAAGGAAAAATTATTCTTGGAAGGAAATGAAATTTTAGATTCTATAGTGTTAAAATTATGTTGGATTATTGAAAAATTAGATGAAATTGAATCTAAAGATAGTGTACGACTGTGTTTGGTTTGGAAAAGAGATCATGGTCTTTAATAAATATCTACATGCTAAGATCAATGGTAAAGGGAAGTGGAATGATAAACATCTTTTCAAATCCCTACATGTCATCTATTTCCTCTTCACTTTCATGGCCCAATTTCGACTTTGTATAATTCTTTCTAGAGTGAAAATATTCCTGAATAAAATTTTCTCTAAATAATGATCTTATTAACAGTCATTATAATGTAAAATAGATCTAAAAACCCCACTAATCATAATTACCAAAAATATCAATGTGGTAAAACCATTAATATGAAAAATTATGTGGTCTACAAAGTGTCTTGATCCATTGTGAATCTTATGTCATATTCAAATGATAAACCATATTTCAGAAGCCAAATCCACCACCTCATATTCAAAAATGATACATAATCTGTGAACTGAACTCATGATGCACCAAATCATTTGAGATGTTAAGAAAATTTCAAACTCCCATCATACAACCATTGTTGTTTTCATTGCATGGTATGAGGTCCACGTAGAACTTCTATGTGTAAACATTTACTTTTCTAATTATTCACACATCCTTTGTGGTCTACAAAATATGTTTCACATTCATCAAACTATGAACTCTTTTGCAGAAAACCATCCTTTTACAAATAACTATCTCTTAATTTTGACTCCCAAAAATTTAGGAAACACTAGGAAACTGCACCGCCTTAAATATATTTTTTGGAAAGACAAACCATACTGGTTTTTGGCCCTCTATATTTTTTAATAAACACAATCACCCAGAAACACCATGATGAAACCTTTAGCAGGATTTTCCAACAAAGGGTTGGTTTTCAAATGAATTATATAAAATGGAATGAAATAAGTATATTCATGGTTTGTCCATGTACCAAATGACATGAAAAATTAGTAATGTGTTCTTCATGGAGTGACTCAAGTAACATTTCATAAATTTTTTTGGTTATGGTTTTTCAAGTACCACTTCAACCTTTTTAATTTATATAATCATTTTATTTAATTTAGGTTTCTCTTCTTATTTTTTTCATTTTTCTTTGTTATTACTTGTAGGGTGGTGTCCATGTTATCTATAATTTTGAATAATTATACCATTTAAAATTATTTCTCTATAATTTTATGGTCAAACAAGAAAAAAACTATATATTCATGAATCTCAATAAATATAGTTCTATCCTAAGTCAAATATATTATTGAGTATTTATAATTCCTTTTTTTGGTTCATATAATGTACTAGGATTTATCCTACCAATAAATGGAATGTACTAAATATTTATCTTTTTGAGGTTCCTGATAATATTGTGCCTATGGATCTTGTTGGAAAGGTGTCTGATTAGAATTGAATAATTTACACAAGTGTGGTTTTATGACCTCATTAGTTATCCTGTTATTCTCATTAAAACAGACATATACTAAGTGATCCATTATTGAGGAATGGTTACTATTTTGGACTTATCTCTTATTATTTAATTTAAAAAAATATGGGGTAATATAAAAAAAATTAATGAAATAATGGAAAAAAGATAAAATAATTATTTATATATGTGAATGTGGTAAAATTGAGTATAATAAATCCATGGAAATAGTATCATGTTGATGGAATAAACTATCATATGGATCTCATCAAATAGAATTTTGAAACCAGAATTGCATCACAATATATGAATAGTATTATTTCTTAAGGATATTTCTATGGATACTCACAATCTGAGTAATTATTATTGTTTTTTTAATTAAATCCATATAAGGGTGTTGTAATACATGTCACACATAGGTAAATGAAAATTAAAGACATGATGATTATGATAATAGATAATTGACTTAACTCAACCATAGTGATATTTCATTATATCACAACATTGACTCTCAATCATACTCTCTCTGTGTCCCAATTGGACATACAAAACCACGCTGGATACAAGGTGTGAATTGATATCACACATAAGAAGTCACTAATGTGATGAACCCACACTCTCAAGTGAAACCCAATCACGAGTCCGTCCACAATTTGAACCAACAATACCATTATACATTAGTGATATGAACAACATGATAAGAAATGAATTTAGAAATATTAAATTGCATATGGAAAGAATAAACATGAGGTATATTTAACTCCAAATTCCCATACTCTCCATTAATAACAACAATTAAAGTAAAATAAATTAATCAATATTTTTTGAGTTTAGTTCACTAGTTTTCATCTTGTGAGTAATACATACATTATACTCTCATTACGTATGAGATCATGAGAACCACTATATCAAAATATTTGAAGAAAAAAAATTATGGAATAGATTAAGCATAAAATATAGATTATAGAATAATCAAAACAAATTATTCTCAACTTTATAATATAGTAAACCACAAGAATATATTTCAGTCAAAATATCAAGGATTAAAACAATTAAATTTTTTAAGGATAATATATTTATAGGAATCATTGAATCTTATTCATTATATTATTGAATTTGAGTACTTAGAAATGTCCTCCTCTTTTTCCCCAGATGACATTAACATGTATAGGCCATGGGTGTGTATTCCTACAAGTGTTAATCCCTTGAATATTCTTGTTAAAATATTCTATTCCCATGGTCTTCATCTTCTTCATCTCATCAGATAACTATTGCATGGATTATATTGATGAGTTCATTCTAATTTGGGTAGATCGATGAATGATGTTTAATTTTTAATTTATCCCTAATAACTTTTTATCGTGAAATTCTTATTACCTAAATGTAGCATTAGTTACTCATGTATGGACATCGTGGTAGATTTTTTAGTGTTTTTTATATAAAATATGGTCATGTGAGAACCATTATATGGCTTCATGATTTTCCTTAGACACCAGAGGGACCACAAGAGTACCTTTATATAGCTCCTTTATTAACATTATGGATCACTAAATCCCAAAAATAACTTTCTATAGCATGTTAAATCTATTGAGGTACCCATATATAACACATTCTTAGAAAATGTAGCTTCACCAACTATCTTTGTGAACTTGATGTTATGGTTGAATAATTGATAACCTTTACCAAGCATGTATGGAAATCCCCTTCCTTTACAAATCCATCATTGGTGACCATTATTTATCCTAATAATTCTTCCAATATATTTGAGGTATGTTCTTGAGGAACACTACATATTTATGATGAAACAAATACAAAATAAGAATTAAATCCTCTATTAAGAATGAAATGATATTTATGATGGATTTACATTCCCATTTTCACCTTTAAACGTTCAAATCAATGAATAGAGTAATAGAAAAATGCAATGATCATTTTATTTAAAATTTATTTTAAAATATAAATTTAGAATTAAATACCATAAAAAATATTGTTCAAGATTTGAAAATAAACGTATCTCTTGTTAATATAATCAAAAAATGAATAAATATACTAAAATTCATGTCTAATTCAATATAAAAAATAAATTCGATATTTCCAAAATTTAAAAATAAATCACTTAATTACATTTCTTATAAACCAATTAGGGGGTTAATTATTTTGGAATATAGTTTAAAAATTCAGTAATTTTATTTTTAATGGATGAAAATTAATATTCTCTGAGTGAAGTGTGCATGTGATGGAGATCCACCAATTAAATTTAAAGGAGGAGCAAAGAAGTCCTCATGGGTAACCAGTGTGTATAAAAATTCAACAGATAAAAATTACAACGAAAAATTGCTTGGAAGAAAAATGTCATAATATATACATATTTTAGATAGAAACAAAATAAATGATGAAAATATATATTTAATATCCTACTATTTCAAACTCCTGGTGGACCCCATGGTGCATTAAACGCATTTTTTTTGGCATTTTGATTTGATGATATAGATAAATAACTGAAAAGGAGTAATGTAAAAACTATGTGAGATCTATCTATATAGATAGGACTTTATCACCACAAAAACAATCAGTATTGGAAGAACAATTAAATATTGATTTTTGACTTTATATAAAGGAAGCTCACCACAAAATAAATAATTGTATGATAATGACGAAATTTAGACACACATTAAGTATAAAATTCAATGGATTTCAGGTTTTGGTATTTTAAGAGAGTGGGGCATAATACATCATCCAACATCAAGAGTAACTTGAGGTATGTGAATGTAATATTGATCTAATTTTTCACATTAATCATTCTTTTTTAAATGAGATGTTTTGGGTCATATTAATCCTTAATTAATTGTTTCTATTCATGATAAAACTAGTATGTGGGTACTGATATCACAACTATTTCACACTTGGAGATTATCAACATGATAAACGGGTAAGTGAAACTCAAATTTCACTATTATATTGGGTGTTTTGTTTCCCTCTCTTTCACCCAAATTTGTATCATCGCCGTCAATATCCTATATGAAGTGCACTGTGTTGCATTTGTTGTCAATGAGACATGTTGTTGTCTTAGAATGAATGGATGTCAAGAATTGTCAAGATGTGAATGACAAAGGTTGTGATGGTGTTGGTGGTGAAGGAGAATGGCCATGGTACTTAGAGGAATGTCACTTAGGAGATTCACTAAGTGGCATTGGAGAATATGGTTGAAACATTCTCCATGAACATCAGACGATTGTGAAGCTGATCTTTAAGTTCAAAGAACTTGTATCAACTGGATACAAAGTCACAACAATGTTTGAAGACCATGCATTGTATTGACAATGCATGAGGAGATGAAGATGATCCATCCACAACTTCTAAGTGGATGAAGTGGATTAATGAAGTCCATGTACTATTTGTTAGTGCATGTGAATCTGAAGATGATCCAAATTGATCTATTATTAGATCAATGAAGCACTTTGAAGATTATAAGTGATTCAGGAGTTCGGTTGATGAAGATGAACCTTTTGAATTCCATATCCTAAGTAAAGATCATATGAGGAGAAGTAATGGAATTCTTAAGAAGAAGATGTGGAGGAATTCTTGAAGAAGAAGAAGAATGGCTTAGAGGAAGATGGCTTGGCATTTAGAATGGGCATTTAGAATGGGAATTTTTCATTGAAGAACTTTGTATTTGACAAAGTCTTATTCATGCCTTTGCCAAAAAATATGGCCAGCCAAGGCACCTTGGGGGTTCAACCCCAAGGCATGGGCACCAGGGCACCATGCCCGGGGGAACCCGTGGGGCGACCCAGGGTGGCAGGGCGCACCCGCAGGACACCGCATGGGCGCCTGGGGCACGCCCGGAGGAGCGCAGAGGGGCCGTGTGTAAGCCCCCAAGGGCACACGGTGGTGAAACCCGCGCACCCGGATAGCATAGTGGGCGCTAGGAGCGCGCCCGCAGGAGCAGAGTGGGCGCAGAGCGCGCCCGCAGGGAGAACACGGTGCGGGGCGGCACCGTGGAGGGAGAGGATTCAACTGAGCGCTTCCCGGCAGCGCTTGGTTATTAAACCGCGGAAAAACAGGAGCTTGTTTCGATGTGGGACGCGGATTTTTCCCGCGGGAGCGATCCTGGCCGCTCGATTCATCGCGCGCCAGATCCGAGCCGCTCATCTAATCCCGCGCGAGATCTTCAGATCCAGGCCGCCCGATGTATCTCCATCGCCTGATCCGACGGCTGTAGCTCATCTCCTTCCTCGAGCTCGAGCTGAGGCACCTCCCGCAGCCGTCGATGAACCAGCGGCTACCCAAGGCCGGTTTTCGAGTTCCCGGCCACCTCTGAAGGATCTAAGACGTCCAGGGAGTTCGTCTGAGCCGTATGAACATTTCCATGCATAAAAAAGGAGAATGCACACGATGTATGGGAAATTGGAGTTCGGCCGAGGCATGCGAAGTTGCCGAGGCCACGTGGAGAGCATGCTTTGCATGCATGAGTTTAAACAGAGGTCGTGCATGCGTTATAAATCGCATGCACGAGGAGGAAGAAAATAATAAAAGAACCCGCGTTGAAACAGAGGAAAGAAAATAAAGATTTGGAAAGTTTTTAAAGATCCTAAGATCTCGGGATTTTGAGATTTATCACGCGGATGAACCGCCTCTCCTCTGCCTATATAAATGAGGCCGAGCCCTCGAGAATGCTTGTTGATGCACTGAAGTGTTGCTGAATATTTGAGGAGTCCCGTGAGAAGCACTTGTTAGACGGAGAAAGAAGCAAGGTAAAGAATGGCAAGAGGGGGGGGGGGTGAATTGCCTTTTAAAAAAAAATTAACAATTTAAAAATCAAAGTGAAAGATGCAGCGGAAAGTAAAGAGGCAAGACACAAGAAATTGATAACGGAGTTCTGCCAAAACCCGGCCTACGTCTCCGCTCCCAACTCAACCGTTGAGAGATTCCTACCGCTTGCTTTTCAATGGTTTTAGCAAGAAACCCACTAGGCTTTGAGGTAGCACTAGGACCTATTACAGCTTGCTTTTGTGGTTTAGCAAGAACCCACTTGCTTTTAATGGTTTAGCAAGAACCCACTAGCCTTTTTAACGGGTGAAGGCTAGCTCACCGAAAACTCAAGCCTTTTAAAAGGAAAGGCTTGAAGAAACCTCTTCACACCTTAATGGTGATGTGAAACCCAAAAGAAAGGGAGATGAGAAAAGAGTTTGGGGTTTGTAGGCACAAACCCAATTTTAAGCTCAAAATAAAATAAACAATAAAAACCGTATAGGAGGAAGACTTGGGCGCCAATTGGATGATGGAGTTGATGTAGCGTGCTCTCCCAAGCTTCTTGAGGTTCTCCTTGGATTGGAAAATGGTTGGAGCACTTGTGGATCCTTGAAGGTGGAGCGTCGGAGGTTCGCCAAATGTGCAACAATATGTCCGGGCACTTGGTATATGATCCGGTTGGTGTCTGGGGCTTCCTTGGCCTTTATTTATAGGCATGGAACCCATTGGGGGCCTTCGGAGCTGTTGGAGAAGTCCTCGGAGCCGTTGGAGGCCAAAAGATGGTTGACTGGTCAAAGCCAACGGCTAGTTTGACTGGGCTACCGGCTGGCCGGTACAAGGCCACCGGCTGGCCGGTGCCTTGGTAGAGAAGAAGAGTCTTGATCCAGGCTCTACCTGTCGACCGGTGGAGGAGACACCGGCTGGCCGGTGGCAAGACAGTAGCAAACACTATATGGGCTGGGTGCCACAGGTCGACCGGTGATAGAGCCACCGGTCGACCGGTGGAACCTGGCAGTGGGCAATCCCTCTGCCAGTTCCACCGGCTGGCCGGTGCTATCACACCGGTTGGCCGGTGGACTGAATTTCAGTCCATTTCTTGTCCATTCTTGGGTCAATCCTTTGGCAATCTTTTTCCTATCATCCACAACACATAAAAACAATGTTAGACAAATAAGAAGGTGATTGTGATCATGAAAATCAAACAACGAGGGGAACGAGATGTACAACAATCTCCCCCTATTTTGATGATCACAATCACCAAAACAATGAAAGTAAAAAAACTGAATTTGAAAGAAAATACTAAGCATGATGAAGAGGATTCTCCCCCAATCAATCAAAAAATTTCTCCCCCTTTGTGATTATCAAAATAGAATGGGGCATAAAACTTGATTGAGGGAAAACTTTGAAAAACAAAAGGAGATTTTAAATCAATTGAAATTTTTGAAATGAAATGAGAATTTGAATAACAGTTTGAATTGAAAGTAAAAAAGACAAATTCGAATTGAATATTTTGAAATGAAAATTTTGATACCAAGTGTTGAAATTGAAAGTTGGAATCGAAAATTTTGAAATTGAAATCAAAAGGGCTTAATTTGAAATTTTGAATTGAAACAAAAAGCTTAAACAAACCTAACTCCCCCTAAATAAAAACAAAAAGTCACCGGGGAGAGGGAACAAATTTTGGCCCGGAGAGACTCGCTAAGAGGGATTTTTCAATCCACACTTGCCTTGTAGTGGGTCTTCTCCTATAAAATTCGTCCGAATAAAAAAAAGATTTGGGTTGGCCATACCGGGTGTTTTTACAATTACATTCATAAATAAGGTGCCCAGGTTTTTTACAATAGTTACAAAATTTAAAACTGGAGCTCCCCCTTACAAAAACAGTTGGAGCATGGGAGGAGGAAGCTTGGTTGGTGTAGCCAAGTCCATGTGTGGTTCTAGAAACACGTTGAGAACCAAGGAGATTGGACAAATTTTGTTCACCTTGGGTGAACTTGGATAGGGTCTCTCTTAGATCTTTGATGGTTGATTCCATAGAATCAACATTTGGAAAATTTTGGATTTTAAGGGTCAACTCTTCCTTCTCTTTGAGAAGTTGTTCTTTTTCGGAGGAGAGTTTTTTGAAAGACTTTTTTAAAGCGACAAATTTTGAAGAACGTTCCTGAAAACCATTTTCAAGTTGGTCCCTAACATGTTGGAGTTCTTCATAAGACAAATGATTGAAAGAATTTGAATTTGAAGAGCAAGAGGAGGAGGAGTCGGAAGATGTTACCTCATGTTTTGCCATTAGGCATTTTGTACCTTGGTCGCTTGAGGAGGAGGAGGAGGAGGATGATGAGGTGTCACTCCATGTCGCCTTAAGGACCTTTTTCTTTCCTTTCTCCTTTGGCGTGGCCCGTTTCTTGTTGAGTGGGCAATCGGGCTTGTAATGCCCTTTTTGGCCACACCCGTAGCATTTCACCTTGGGCTCGGATTTTTCGGTGGGTTCTTGCTTTCGGTGCTTGCGGGATTTCTTCTTCTTGTGTTTCTTCATAAACTTGTGCATTTGGCGGGCGAGATTCTCCATTTCTGAGTCGCCGCTTGATGATGAGGAAGATGAGGATGGAGATGAGGAAGAGGATGAGGAGGAGCTTACTTCCTTTTGTACCTTGAGGGCGATGTTCTTTGGAGTTTTGATAGGGGTGCCCTCCTTTTGTGCTTGCCTCCTCATGGTGATCTCGTACGTCATTAGAGATCCAATGAGCTCCTCTACCGGCATATTTTTGACGTCCTTAGCTTCTTGGATCGCCGTCACTTTAGGTGCCCATGAGCTCGGAAGGACCCATAAGATCTTCTTGACCATCGTCTCAGCTGAAACATCATCACCAAGGGACTTTCTCCCATTGCACACGTCAGTAAATCTAGTAAACATTTCAGAAATAGATTCATTTGGATGCATAGAAAAAGACTCAAAATCCTGACGGTACATGTCCAATCGAGTATCCTTTACTTTGTTGGTCCCCTCATGGGTAACCTCCAAAAGTTTCCAGATTTCATGTGCGGAGGTGCATGTAGACACTCGATTGAACTCATTTCTATCAAGGCCGCAATGGAGAGCATTCATGGCTTTGCCATCAAGCTCAAAATTCTTTATATCGGTGGGGGTCCATTTGGATTCGTCGGGGGAGGAGAGGGTGTAACCTTGCATGACAATTTTATATATGGGATACCCTATACTTCTAAGAAAAGTAGTCATGCGGGTTTTCCAATAATTATAGTCGGTCCCATCAAAAAATGGAGCCCGACCCAATGAGTAGCCCTCGGGGGCGAAAGAGGTAGAAGCCATCAAAAAATAGGATCTTTAATTTGAAACCGTTTAAGGATTTATTCAAATACGTCCTCTGATACCAATTGTTAGGTCGGAAGAAACACGAGGAATGAGATGTACAACAGCACTCTGTGCCTCGCGAAGAATTACTGCGCGCATCACTTGCGCGGCAGAAGCCCGAAGCCTCCTGTTGGCTTCGTGAGTTCCTTTTGCGCACTCCTTGCGCGAAAGAAGAAGAAGGTGGATTCCCTGCGCGCTTTCCCCTTGCGCGGCAGGAAGACCAGTGGCCGCAACATCTTGCGCGCCCACGGTTGAAGCCCGCACCCCTGCGCGGCAGGAGGTTACTTGTGCGGTGCTTGAACTTGCACCCTGTGCGGTTCTTGTGCCTTGTGCACCTGCGCGACAGTGAAGACAGAGGAGTTGGCCGCACCTTGCGCGCCTCCTTTGAAGGCAGTAAGGATTCGGGTGGTTTATGTGCCAAGGCAAGAAGGCCCTACGGCTTGTGAGTGCTAAACAAGAGCAAAGAAGGCCACACCTTTCACTTTGTGTGTGTGTACCAAAAGGAGGAAAAGGCCGTGGGTATTTTTGTGTGCTAAGTGAAGAGGAAGAGCACACTTGGCCGTGTGTGTGCAAGGAGTGGAGTGAAGGCCAAAGACACACCTACGGGTAGTGTATGTGCAAAACAAGAAGACCACACCTAAGTTGTGTGTGTGTGTCTAAGTATATGAAGAAGGCCGAGCCTTGTGTGTGCACACTTTGAAGAACAAAATAAAATAACACTAAAGTGTGTGTGTACAACAAGAAGAGGAGGAGGCCAACTCATGTGTGTGCAAAAGTGAAACAAGTGTGTGCAAAGAGACACGAAGGCCGAAGCTAGTGTGTGCACTAAAAATGTATACACTTAGAAGAAGTGGAAGACTCTCACACTAAAGTATAACACACTTTTAAGTGTGTAATCAAAAGAAATAAAGTGTGTGAAGTTCAGAGTTGGTGTGTGCTTAAAGTGTTACACCCTTTGTGGGTCTACTGCACCAAGAAGAAGAAGGGGAGTGCAGGCTTGCATGCATGCACGTGCACACGTAAACAAGTCAATTCTGCTTGTGTGCATTTGAGGAGTCCAAGACCAGGAGTTCTTGAAGATTTAAGAAGGCCATGCAGTCAGTGCATGAGGATTCAAAGTTTCCATGCATTCAGTGCATGAAGTTGTTTTGAAGTGAGACTGGACCAGACCGAAGATAAAGCTATCAGTTGTCTGAGCATTCAGTAGTTGGAGAGAGAAGCCAGGTCATCCTGAGAAGAAGGTGATAAATCCTGAGCAAGACGAGAAGACCTGATCATCACAAGTGATCAGAGGTACAGAGCAAGGCCAGCAGTCTTTATCCCAGACTGCTGAGGATACTTGAAGAACTAAAGTGAAGAAGAGCTACTCGTGTGACTCGAGGAGCCAGGAGAAGACCCTGTGGGACTCAGGGAGAAGAAGTCTTCAGTGGGATTCTGGAGCAGGCCAGTGGGACTCTGGTAACACTGTGGGATGCAGTATAAAGACCCTCATGTGGGACTCAGGAGAGATACAGTGGGACTCTGTATCGACCGTTGTAATACTAACCGATTATAATGGGAGAATCCATGCTGGGAGAGCATGGCAAGGATGTAGGCCTTTGGTGCCGAACCTTGTAAATCCTTGTGTCCTGTGCCTTTTCATTACTGCATTATTAGGGAAAGGTTGAGAGATACAAGAAGAGTGGATCGAGGCTTTAACCAGCCATAGAGGTTTAATTGATAAGGAATCAATTAGTAAAAAGTTTTAAGGGATCACTGATTCACCCCCTCCCCCTCTCAATGATTCACACTGATCTGGGCACTTCAATTGGTATCAGAGGGAGGTTACCTCTAAAAGATCCAAGGGAGTCTTTATGAAGTGCAGATTTGAGGAAATGAGTGACCAGCCTCAAATGGAGATATCTGCCAAGACTCAGAAAAATAGAAAGAAGAAACAGGCCAAGAAGATGAAGAAAGCATGTCCTAGCTGTGATGAAGTTGGAACAATGAAATATTTTCAAAGTGCAATCGAATATCATCAGAAGACAGTCCCCAAGGAAGTGGCAATGTGTATAGCTACAGGCATCCTTGATCTTCAAGAAGAAAAATCACAGTTAGAAGAAGAAGCCAATGCAATGGAAGATCAATTGGCTAAAAGGGTTGGCATATCCAACACTCTCAGAAAGATAGTGAAAGCCAAAGATGAAACAATTTCCCTTTGCAATGAAATGTATGAAGACACTGCTGAAGAATTGCAAAGAAGCCTTTCTGAGAAAGAATTCTTTATGATAATAGTCAAAGATGTTGTCCATGCACTGGAAAAGAGGCACAGAGTTTCAATGGTTGTCAATGATGCTCAACTTGAAGACAAAGCAAAAAGGGTGAAGGAGCTTGACAATTCATTGCTTGAATTGAAGACAGTGCATGATGACCAGATGAATCAGCTGAAAGAATGTTGGGAAGGAAAGCTAAGAACTATTTAGGATGAGAAGAACTCCCTCAATATGAAATGCTTAGAACTGAAGGTGATATTGAAAAATCAGCAATCACCCAAAGCCCAAGCCTCCCAGACAACTGGAAGAAGAAATGTTGCTACTCAAGTATGCTTTGAGCAGGATGATTCTAGGAGAAAGACATCCTCTAATAAAAGTGCAACATCTTCTAGAAAGAAGGTACCATCCATCCCATCTTGTACTGATGCTTCTAATAGTGTTTCTACTAAAAGTGCAGGATGGAAGAATGGATCCAAACAAGTATGGATGAAGACAGTAAAGAAGCAGAGCTCTCCTGAAGCAGCACAACAAGTCAAGAAAAGTACCCAACAATCAGAAGGACTCAAGAGGTCAAGATTTGTGGGTCAATGCTGGTGTTGTAATAAGTATGGGCACTGTGCAAAGGATTTTTGGTACAATCCACTAAATGTCAAAGCACAAAGGAAGCCCATGCCAAGGGGGAGCAAGCCAGAAGAAAAGAAGCAGCATCCACAGGTCCAGAGACATCTGTTTACTGCAAATAGATTTGGATTACTTGACAACATCTGGGATGATTGCAAAAGTGGTCAAATAGATACATGTCAATCTCCAACTGTATCCAGAGCTCAAAAGAAGAAAAGATCACAGAACCTGGCTCAGAAAGAATCCTTGGGAAGCAAGCATAAGAATGTGGAAGATGCTCCCAAGAAGATTTTGAAAGAGGAAAAGAAGACCTTGGATTCTAAATCCAAGAAGGGTGATGCATCCAGAAGGACCACCAAGAAGACATTCTTCTACTGTGGAAAGAAAGGTCATACCATGGATCTTTGCAAACAAGCCATGGAAATAAATAGAAGCCAACTGAACTCAAACAGACAATCAATCCAAAAGAAGCAGAAGGGATTGATTGAAAACAAGTTGCCTAAGAAAGGTAGCTTGACAGCATCAAAAGAACCATGTGGAATATCCAGAACTGAGGCCACACTTCCAAATGATTTACTTGTCATATGGCCAAATCAGTTGCAACTTGCCAAATATCTGCAAAAAGCTGAAGATAAAGTTCTGGCAATTGCTAAAGCAAAAGGGAAGAAAAAGGTTTCATATGAAGATGTTTTGAGAACCACACCAGCACAATCATCTATGAAGATCAAATGTGCAAGTGTGAAGACTGGTGAAAATAGGACATCTCGGTTGAGAGAATCTTCTCAACCTTGTTGTTCACATTGGTGAACCAAGGAGGTTCCATCTTATTCCCTTATACACTTGTATTTACATGTGCTAACATTGCAGGGAATTGAAGATGATGATCATTCTCAGCTGGAGGATGGTTTGGAAAGAATTTAGTGCACCCCTTGAGGGGGAGCCAATCTGAAGAAGATGGGATTCTCAGATTAATACCATCTTGAGAAAAGTGAAGGTATTCCAATCATACTTTCATCCCTTGTTTCTTAATTAAGTTTATCTTGTCAATTAAGGGGGAGTATGGATTGATGACAAATGGATGAAAGGGGGAGCTTTATCTTTGCACATGAACTTTCTAATGAGTTTTGTGAAGTTGTGCAGGATTTAGAAAATTCATTATTATATCTGAAAAATTTCAAACCCCTAAGCATGATCTCACATGTGTAGAGAATTATGGACAGCTTTGAATTCCATGGTCATATCACTCTTGTTTTCTACACCGGGTTTGCCCAAGTAGACTTAGAGCTGATTTACTAAAGGTTCATTGCTCAAGTGAACATGTGACATCATCCCTCTCTTAGTGATTTTGAAGAAAATGATTTTATAAGGGAGGAAGAGATTTGTGAAAGTGAACCACACCACACCTTTGCATTTGATTGCCAATAAGGGGGAGAAAAGATTGGGCACACATATTGACCCATTCATATGTGCTAAAGGAGTGTATTGACAACAAATACAAAGGGGGAGATTGAAGTGCACTATGTTGCATTTGTTGTCAATGAGACATGTTGTTGTCTTAGAATGAATGGATGTCAAGAATTGTCAAGATGTGAAGGACAAAGGTTGTGATGGTGTTGGTGGTGAAGGAGAATGGCCATGGTACTTATAGGAATGTCACTTAGGAGATTCACTAAGTGGCATTGGAGAATATGGTTGAAACATTCTCCATGAACATCAGACGATTGTGAAGCTGATCTTTAAGTTCAAAGAACTTGTATCAACTGGATACAAAGTCACAACAATGTTTGAAGACCATGCATTGTATTGACAAAGCATGAGGAGATGAAGATGATCCATCCACAACTTCTAAGTGGATGAAGTGGATTAATGAAGTCCATGTACTATTTGTTAGTGCATGTGAATCTGAAGATGATCCAAATTGATCTCTGATTAGATCAATGAAGCACTCTGAAGATTATAAGTGATTCAGGAGTTCGGTTGATGAATATGAACCTTTTGAATTCCATATCCTATGTAAAGATCATATGAGGAGAAGTAATGGAATTCTTAAGAAGAAGATGTGGAGGAATTCTTGAAGAAGAAGAAGAATGGCTTAGAGGAAGATGGCTTGGCATTTAGAATGGGCATTGATAATGGGAATTTTTCATTGAAGAACTTTGTATTTGACAAAGTCTTATTCATGCCTTTGCCAAAAAATATGGCCAGCCAAGGCACCTTGGGGGTTCAACCCCAAGGCATGGGCACCAGGGCACCAAGCTCGGGGGAACCCGTGGGGCGAGCCAGGGCGGCAGGGCGCACCCGCAGGACACCGCATGGGTGCCTAGGGCACGCCCGGAGGAGCGCAGAGGGGCCGTGTGTAAGCCCCCGAGGGCACGCGGTGGTGAAACCCGTGCACCCGGAGAGCATAGTGGGCGCTAGGAGTGCGCCCGCAGGAGCAGAGTGGGCGCAGAGCGCGCCCGCAGGGAGAACACGGTGCGGGGCGGCACCGTGGAGGGAGAGGATTCAACTGAGCGCTTCCCGGCAGCGCTTGGTTATTAAACCGCGGAAAAACAGGAGCTCGTTTCGATGTGGGACGCGGATTTTTCCCGCGGGAGCGATCCTGGACGCTCGATTCATCGCGCGCCAGATCCGAGCCGCTCATCTAATCCCGCGCGAAATCTTCAGATCCAGGCCGCCCGATGTATCTCCATCGCCTGATCCGACGGCCGTAGCTCATCTCCTTCCTCGAGCTCGAGCCGAGGCACCTCCCGCAGCCGCCGATGAACCAGAGGCTACCCAAGGCCGGTTTTCGAGTTCCCGGCCACCTCTGAAGGATCTAAGACGTCCAGGGAGTTCGTCTGAGCTGTATGAACATTTCCATGCATAAAAAAGGAGAATGCACACGATGTATGGGAAATTGGTGTTCGGCCGAGGCATGAGAAGTTTCCGAGGCCACGTGGAGAGCATGCTTTTCATGCATGAGTTTAAACAGAGGCCGTGCATGCGTTATAAATCGCATGCACGAGGAGGAAGAAAATAATAAAAGAACCCGCGTTGAAATAGAGGAAAGAAAATAAAGATTTGGAATGTTTTTAAAGATCCGAAGATCTTGGGATTTTGAGATTTATCACGCGGATGAACCGCCTCTCCTCTGCCTATATAAATGAGGCCGAGCCCTCGAGAATGCTTGCTGATGCACTGAAGTGTTGCTGAATATTTGAGGAGTCCCGTGAGAAGCACTCTGTGCCTCGCGAAGAATTACTGCGCGCATCACTTGCGCGGCAGAAGCCCGAAGCCTCCTGTTGGCTTCGTGAGTTCCTTTTGCGCACTCCTTGCGCGAAAGAAGAAGAAGGGGGATTCCCTGCGCGCTTTCCCCTTGCGCGGTAGGAAGACCAGTGGCTGCAACATCTTGCGCGCCCACGGTTGAAGCCCGCACCCCTGCGCGGCAGGAGGTTACTTGTGCGGTGCTTGAACTTGCACCCTGTGCGGTTCTTGTGCCTTGTGCACCTGCGCGACAGTGAGGACAGAGGAGTTGGCCGCACCTTGCGCGCCTCCTTTGAAGGCAGTAAGGATTCGGGTGGTTTATGTGCCAAGGCAAGAAGGCCCTACGGCTTGTGAGTGCTAAACAAGAGCAAAGAAGGCCACACCATTCACTTTGTGTGTGTGTACCAAAAGGAGGAAAAGGCCGTGGGTATTTGTGTGTGCTAAGTGAAGAGGAAGAGCACACTTGGCCGTGTGTGTGCAAGGAGTGGAGTGAAGGACAAAGACACACCTACGGGTAGTGTATGTGCAAAACAAGAAGACCACACCTAAGTTGTGTGTGTGTGTCTAAGTATATGAAGAAGGCTGAGCCTTGTGTGTGCACACTTTGAAGAACAAACTAAAATAACACTAAAGTGTGTGTGTACAACAAGAAGAGGAGGAGGCCAACTCATGTGTGTGCAAAAGTGAAACAAGTGTGTGCAAAGAGACACGAAGGCCGAACCTAGTGTGTGCACTAAAAATGTATACACTTAGAAGAAGTGGAAGACTCTCACACTAAAGTATAACACACTTTTAAGTGTTTAATCAAAAGAAATAAAGTGTGTGAAGTTCAGAGTTGGTGTGTGCTTAAAGTGTTACACCCTTTGTGGGTCTACTGCACCAAGAAGAAGAAGGGGAGTGCATGCTTGCATGCATGCACGTGCACACGTAAACAAGTCAATTCTGCTTGTGTGCATTTGAGGAGTCCAAGACCAGGAGTTCTTGAAGATTTGAGAAGGCCATGCAGTCAGTGCATGAGGATTCAGAGTTGCCATGCATTCAGTGCATGAAGTTGTTTTGAAGTGAGACTGGACCAGACCGAAGATAAAGCTATCAGTTGTCTGAGCATTCAGTAGTTGGAGAGAGAAGCCAGGTCATCCTGAGAAGAAGGTGATAAATCCTGAGCAAGACGGGAAGACCTGATCATCACAAGTGATCAGAGGTACAGAGCAAGGCCAGCAGTCTTTATCCCAGACTGCTGAGGATACTTGAAGAACTAAAGTGAAGAAGAGCTACTCGTGTGACTCGAGGAGCCAGGAGAAGACCCTGTGGGACTCAGGGAGAAGAAGTCTTCAGTGGGATTCTGGAGCAGGCCAGTGGGACTCTGGTAACACTGTGGGATGCAGTATAAAGACCCTCCTGTGGGACTCAGGAGAGATACAGTGGGACTCTGTATCGACCGTTGTAATACTAACCGATTATAATGGGAGAATCCATGCTGGGAGAGCATGGCAAGGATGTAGGCCTTTGGTGCCGAACCTTGTAAATCCTAGTGTCCTGTGCCTTTTCATTACTGCATTATCCGGGAAAGGTTGAGAGATACAAGAAGAGTGGATCGAGGCTTTAACCAGCCATAGAGGTTTAATTGATAAGGAATCAATTAGTAAAAAGTTTTAAGGGATCACTGATTCACCCCCTCCCCCTCTCAGTGATTCACACTGATCTGGGCACTTCACTATATTAACTATCTAGAAATAGAAAATGATCTCAGAGTGGGTGATTTTGGTGACCACTAATTCATCTCCCTTTCTCTCAGTGGTTTCCAGATATAACGTAGTCTATTCCCTTATATTTAAGATAACATGTTTCAAAGGAATATTCATTACTTGTTTAATAACTTCGACTTGGCATCAAGAAATAAAAAAGTTATATTATTTTACTCTATTATCAATATATTATTCAATATTTTAACTTGAGACTATAAAAACATTCCATTAGATCCATGTTATTTTTTTCACTACAAATAACATTAATTGATGAGACCTATAGAGGTAATGAATTCCACAACCATAAAATGAGTTATGACATTTGATGATTAAGTATTAAATATATGAAGAGTTAATATGGTCCCATATCATCTATCATTTGGCTTGTATATTCATGAAATCATTGATAATGGTGCAAAAAAATTTAATTTTGGGGAAAAATATACACTATTATATAATAATTTTATTATATATTATGGGAGAGTTAAAATGTTTTACATTCATCCATATTGAATAAAGAGTTTTCCAAAGACATGCGTATAAAAATAGCTAATGGGATAGCAATTATACGATATAATAAACATGAAGGAAAAAATTACAAGTTTCATGGTTATAATCGTATCTATTTAAATTGAAATATATTTTTGTTGTAGAAGATGGTATCGTGACCACATTCATTATTCAGGTAAAAAAATTGTATGATCGATTACAAACTATTGATTTGTTCTTGAATATTATATATTGTTGAGGAATATTAGGATAATCCCTTGGATCAATTCAATACAATATTTTCTCCCAGATGTTCAAGAGATGGTTCTGTATCTCATTGATAAAGTCATAAATATTTTTATTTTTTAAGATAATAGAAGGGGTATTTCCTAAATAATATAATAAAATACAAGGGATGATATCTCACACAAATCATTAAAAATTGTTGAATCACTTAATTATCTTGAAGAATAAACTACTATCTAATATTATTATAAGGATCCCAAAAAACTTCTCATCTTATTTTCATAAAATAATTCAGTAAGGAAGAGGAATATATAATTGAAATATTCCATTTATGTGTTGTATTTGTCGGGAAACATAATAAAATTCCACCAATTTCACATAGAATGATAAAAGAGGATGAATATGATGGCAAATATGAGAGTTTACTAATAGGGAAAAATATTTCAAGTTTCCTTAATAGGGGAATAATTTTCAAAAGAAATTTATTGGTCAACACATTGAAGGAGAAGAAGCTATTAGTGAAGATGGTGAAATATCATATGAGTAATCAAAAAGTAACTTAAAATGAAGAATGGATCTTTTTGTATACATGAATAAAATTATAAAACTAAGGAGAGAGAAAAGAAATCCTCAATATCATTTAATGAATCATTTATAACATATCCTGATTAGTAAAAATCCAATGACATTGTCAAGATACAAGAAAATTTCAAAAGGAAGATGGGTTATCACAATTACATCCATTAAGATAATGATATTATTTTATGAATTAATGGTGAAAATATCTTGGTAAATAAAGAATATTTAACCTATATTGATATGGATATTGTTTTTGAAAAAAAAATCATTGATTAACAGTGACAATGTGTTCCAAAAATATATCAAATAAGTCAGTGAAATCTAAAAAGTGTAAGTGAATGTTATTAAATCTACCATGAACCATTATGATTTTCCAAAAGAACATAGAAACACAGTTTTGGAAACATTTTATTGAAACAAAATTTGGTGAAACTAGTGAAAAATGAAATAAATATGGTTTTCTAATTATATAAAAAGCATAAATATTTATTTTCTAAAACCAAGAGTGATTCTGAAAACTCCAAAAACATGTAGTGTGGGAGAATAACAACATAAAGGGTAATAATAAATATTTTTATTGTGAATTAAGATTCATCATTGTATGATAATTTTAAAATAGAATAGTTTAACTTTAATTGGTTGTCACATTAGTTAGGATGTCTTAATGGAATGATATATTACTAGAAAAGTTTTTAATTTATATTAATATGTTGGTTATAAACATTCAATAGACACAAATAATAAATGTGTTCATCCACATTATAACTTATTCAATTGAAAATTACACTCAATCAAGCTACGGTTAACCATATGTTTCTAGAGACTAGAAAAGACAAAATGTAAAAGAGAAAGTAAAATTGAAAATTTATTTCAGTTAAATTAGGAAGCATGTGGTTGGTGTGATAAGAAATCACACATCGACAATAAGTTTCTTACCATAATATCAGATGAACTAAACAAATAAAATTATTCCAAAACTAATAATATGAGGAATAATAAAGATAATGAAATGGTGGTTCATGTGGTATAAAATATAGAAAATGATAGAATTTATGTATACTTGAAACTGGTCTTGCATCACATGTTATGAGAGAAATGATTATTTTTACCTATATCTAACGGTACGATAAAGGTTCTAACAATTTTATATATAACAAATACTTAATGTTAATGTAGTAAGATACACTAATTATGGAAAAATTAAATCTGGTAATTTTATTTTTTTCTATATATTATAGAAAAATCTCATGACTTAATATTAACATATTGATAATGGGATTGAGATTATTTTCCAAAATAATAATTTTGAAATTTAGTAGATGATATTTGGTATAATATTTATATAGGGGTCGTAAAAATTTTATGATCTATTCAAAAATTAAAGTGAAATGAATTTTTGGAATACGATCACGAAGGAGGATATTTTTTTTTGAAAGGGATGACGTGTCCATTTTTGATAAATAATATGTCTAACTTGATCATTAATAATTTTATGGTGAATTTATTGGAGATATAGCATGAAAGGATCAACATTTGTGAAAAAAATTCCTAGTGGTAAATATTGTTAACAAAAGAAACATTCAAGTGAGGTTCATGATAAACACACTGACTGGGTTAGTAAACTTGAATTTTTTTGGTCCAATGATCATGAAGTTTAAAAATGGATATATGTACTTCATGAAATTGGTTGATGAATTTCTTCAAAAAATTTATTATTATATCAATTTCAATTAATTTACATGAACCTGATTAATTCAAACACTTTAAATGTGTTTTTAAGATTTATGTTGTATGTTATATCGAATGATTTAAATCTTTTAATTTATTAGAACATATTAATAAATTTTTATATGAATTAATTTAGATATAAAAAATAATTCATGGATATAGTGCTATACATATTATCTAAAATGGATTAAGTGAGTTAATGAATTATAGAATGATATACATTTGAAGAACCATGTTTTCTGTACTTTGAACATTGATGTTATTTTGGAAAAAATACAAAATGGTAGCTATAAATGTTTCAATTTAATTCTTATTCCAAAAAAATTATGTTAATACACCATATGAGATGTGGTTTGGAAAATAAAATATTATATTTAGTTAATGGTTATTTTAGATTTATTATTATATAATGATAAATAGAATGAATTTCATACAGTTGTATGGGTTAGTGGATGCTGATTAATTTATTAGGTATGCATCTGATGGGAGACATGATCATAGTTGTATGAAGGAAATAATAATTATTTTTTAAATATTTGATATAATTGATATGAAAATAAAAATTCATAATGAATATAATATTCTATTATTTATTGAATTTAAGGTTCACTTAATCAAAATGTTAGATAACATGACTGTTTTAGAGAAGTTAAATCAATTTTTTGAAAACCATGATTTTTATTATAAATATTCTAGTGGTTATAAGTAATCGATGTGTGGAGGTCAAAATATTACAATACTAATAAAACATGTAAAGAATGAAATCCTAATTAGGTATAATATCAAATGTGTGAAAATGAGATGAATTTTTAGCAATTTAAATCATACCATCTTTCATTCAAATATAGAACTAATGAGCATATAAGAGAATTCTCAGTAAAATGGTGGGTTATCAGGGATAAAATATGTGATGAATTCATTTGAGAATAATTCCACTTTATAATTGGTATAATTTCCGAAATAAAATAATGTACTTGAGACAATGAGAATCTTTCAGAATAAGCTCAATGAGAAATGATAAATTTCATATTAAAAATATCAAATTCCATTCATATTATACATAAAAATTGATGGTATTGATATTGATGAGATATTTCTCATGTCACAATCCTAAAAAATTTACTAAACATACATTTTAACTGTAGTTATTAAAATAAAACGGATTACTAAATGGTCATGAGGATAGCATTTCTGAATGATAAAATTGGAGAAGAAGACTATATTGAACAATCAAAAGGGTTAATCATTGATGGTGATGGTTATAATGTATGAATGTTAAATAATGATTTATATGGGATCAAAAAATCACCATAATCATTGTATTGAAATTCAGAATAAAACATAAATATAATGAAATTAAAGAAAGGAAAAGTGGTTTTTAATCTCTATATCATTGTAGAGAAAACAAATTATTTTCATGATGAAAACTTTTAATCATGTAAGGTTCAAAATGTTTTATCCATTGATGACTTGGTGTGACACTCAATGTGAGGAATAAATTTCAATGAATTTGGTGTGATATTTAATGTTGAAGAATATCTATATCATGTACCACTTTTTCAACAAAAAATTGTTCTGTGGTCAGCTATCAGTTAAATTTGTTATAACCAATTAGTAAAATGTGTATATGTTTACCAATCCACTCACATTTAATTTCTTCTTTCACTTGAGAGGGTGTAGGGTAATAGATTCTCTCCAAAACCCTTGAATGGTTTATCATTTTCAAATCTTTAGAAAAAATAAATTTACTAATAGTGATGGTAAAATATTAAAGAATATTTTCTAACAATGGTACAATGACCCTAGTTTCCCTTTTTTAAAAATAATCCATGTGGGTTAATTGAGGAGTTCGTAGATGAAGATTATTTAATCTCCCCTACATTCATACTCTTATTTCCAATGAAAACAAAGTGGGAGATTAAAGACACCCTAGAGATATTGAATATTCCCTTGAGACTTATGATGTTTATGAGTGTTGTTAGTTATAGAGAACGCATGAATTAAATTGAAAAAGATTCAGTTCTTACTTGATATTTAATGCAACTTTGACGCTATGGAATCATCCTTACACTGAGTGTTGAAGTAATATCTCTAACACCAATTTATCTTATTTTACATGTATTAGAGAAAATTGATATTGTAGATGTTTAATGACATTATTATTAGTAATATTTATACAGTTGATTGATTATATATACATGTTTTATTTATTGAAAGCACACTCATGGATGATTGATATGAAAATTGATATAGATTGGAGAATAAAAATATTGATATAATATCTAATAGAGTCAAAAAAACCATCATCTCTGTCATGAAAACATGGTGTTTTAAAGATTCCATATGAAAATAAAAATTATTTAAGGGAATTCAATAATTTCGTTACGCTTTTTAAATTGAAGGTATGGAGGCATACACTAGGGAAGACCAAAATAAGAATTTCACATGTCTTAGATAATCATGAAATTTACCATATTGACGTGGGCAAGGAATATGGGTTCCAACTCATGAATTCAAAGGAGGGGATGAGAAGTATCCAAGAAAAAACATGACAATATATAAATTAGGTATCATTTCATTGAGTAAAAAACTATACAAGAGATCCCACTCAGTTTAACATGGTCTTAGTGTTTAAATGCTTTAGTTAGATGATGAATAGAACAATATGTGTTGGTCTAATGGTGGACCACATTGATCATAATAATAATTTTTAATGGACTTTAATTTTTTATCTACATATATAGATTTAAAAAACCTATGATAAAATAAGTATAATGTGTGTCCATAAAGAGAACGTCAAGATATCTATGAAAAAAATTGTTATAGGGATCACATTTTCATAGTTTTTATCAATCAATAAATAAAGGGTTCTTTACTAAAAAATAAATGATTTATTTTTATGATATTTAGCCAAAAAATTGTAATAATTTATAGGTTTTGATTATCAATTGAGGAGAATATCTTGGGTGTGCATTTGATCAAAATTATAGATTCTATTGAGGTATGTGAAATAGATATTTTTTAACATGTTCATTTTTTTATTATTTAATATAATTAATGTTCATATATTTAGAACAGATCCATTTCCTATTATGATTGATAAAAAATAATAATATAGGTAGCATTATCACAATTTTTTCCACTTGGGATTATCCACTTGATTACAAGGTTTTTGAACCTTTTATTTCCCCCTTAGTTCATGTGTGTTCTTTATTTATCTTTTTCCCATCATCTTATTGTTTCAATCATGATCTAATTTTTACTAACAATAATGTGGAATTGATTTTGGAATTACAATTTTCCTTGACAACTGATTAACACCAAGGGGTGTTCCACTCTCAATTTGGCCTTTCATGCTTGGTTGTATATTCCTGTGTTACTATTTTACTTGAAAAATATTCCCCATTTTTATCTTTCTTAGGAAAATTGTTAAAATCTTATTCATCAATGATTGATTCACTTGTATCAATAACACTATCAACATTTACTAATTCATTATATTCTACAAACATGAATCTATTATATTTATAAAGATCTAAAAAACCCTGAAATATATTACCAATAAACATAAGTAGAATAATGTGAAATAGATGAGTTTCAAACAACACATAATTTAATAATGTGCCGACGGAACTTGAAAAGATTCATATTTCAAACAACACATAATTTAATAATGTGAAATAGATGAGTTTCATTAAAATATTAGTATAAAATTTCATAATTCATCTATATAAAAAATGTATATTGTTGTAGAAGAAAATATAACCAATAAAAATAAGTAGAATAAAATATGATGAAATATATGAAAAATATATTTTTCTAGGATAATTGAGTTAATAAATTTAAAAAATTAATGAAATTACACTTTTTAATTCAAAATTTATTAAAAATTAGGTTTATTTAGAAACACCATTTTTTACACATGGATTGAAAACATCAATGATTATTAATTTCATAATGAAAAAAGATTGTTTTCATATGGAAAATCGTTAAAATGGTATTTTGGAAAACATATTCACGATTGTAATAAAATGATGATGTTATAGGTAAATTTAAAAAAAAATCAAAATATAGCAGTGAAAACATTTAAAAAAATAGAACCTCCAAAAATATATTTTTGAAAAATTAATAAATACAATATCAAAGAAAATTTAAGTTAAAATTGAAAAAAAAATTCATTGAAGGACATAAATTTTAATATTTTAAAAAACACTTTCTTAAATATATATCATCAAAATAGTTTATAATTCATAATTTATAAAACATAAATTATAGGAATATAAATCCTACATGAGAAAAAAATATAATCAATTTCCCAATATAAATGATGGAATAGGATGTAAGATTAAATATGAACATGGAATAAATATATTCATTAATGATAATCATAATTAATCATAAAAAATCAAACTTTTATGTGAAAGAAATTTATATAATAGTATATTTGAAAATGAAATTATCATTTTATATTGACCAAAAGAAAATTTATTATATAAAATCATTAGGTTTAATAACCCAATAATATAACAAAGAAGATAATGTAGTAAAATTATAATATAAATATATATGGTTTGATTTAACAAACCAAATCCTTAAATCTATTCTCTCGGTGAAAAACATTCTCTAAACTATGATATAAACAATAATTGTATTAAAATTAAATTTAATAACCTTTTTAATAGATATTTATTTTTATAAACATCATTTATAATCATTTATATCAAATACATAAGTTATTTAAATTATATTTTCATCTTTAGATGACAATAGCTTTGTTGGTTTTCTAGTACTAGTTTTGTAATACAGGGGTCAATCATAATTAAAAACATAAAATTTAATAAATAAAAATATTATAATTGGTACAAAAATTGATTATTAGAGTCTATTATAAAATTTCATTATGTTTCAGTAGTCATATATGATGGAATCGATCATGTAAGTGGTTAAATAGGACCAAACCAGTGAAAAAAAAAATTTGCGGGTGGGTAAGGTTAAGGAAGCAGTTATTTTAAAATAATATCATTATTATGGAAGAATAATTAAATGATTTTGTTTATTTTATGCTGCTGAGTAATATTTTATATGATTTTTAAAATTAATAAAATACTATTTTTAAAATTATATATAATAGTTTTGAGGAGGCGGTAGAATACACAAACACAAAAGAGATGTTCATGTTTTCATTATAATGGAAAGATTGTAAGAGTAACATTATATTTTTACAATCATAATAATATTTAAAATTTCATATTTATTTATTAAACTCAGCATATTCTCAATTAATTGAATGTGGTTATGAAAAAAATCATATTCTTTATAAAGGTCATAGTCCCCACATAACACAAGGGAAATATTTGTTTTTCAAATGGACATGAGGAAGGTATAAAATTGTTATTATAATTTTCCATCCATAAAAATCAATTAATATTTGGTTTTAGTCAAGAAAAAACATTATTTCACTTATTGGATATTTTCAAAGTTACTATTTCTTATAATTAAGTCATAAATCATACATATAAAAACCATATAAAACAAAGTGGAAACTTCTTATCAGTACCGATTTTTTGACCATATAAAACCATGAAAATTTATATTTCATTACTGAAAAACATCACTACATTCAATATTACGTTATCATTCACATTAAATATCATATAAAATAAATTTAAAAATGTGTTATGATTACAAAAAATCTAGTATGGTATATATAATGAAAATAATTCTTTAGTCTAGTGAAAAATGAGCATCCATAAAATATTTTCCATTAATTCAATGTTCATTTAGTTAAAGAAATAAATCATTTTAACATCAAAAACACACATTTCCCTCAAATAAAACCTGTAAAACCTAAAGTAATCAATAAATAACCCTTTTTAGAAAATTATATCATCAAATATACAAACATTTCTTAAACCCATATTAGATGTTTCTAAAACCAAGTTAAATGCATAGAGGAAACCTATTGGTTACTCCCTCCTTTTTGACTATCAAAATAAGAAATATTACCCTATGTATTAATGTGTTATATAGTCAAACTCATCATTCATGAAATAATGGTCTCACATAGTTTTATATGGGATTCCCCATCATATAAGAATTAATGGGATCACCAGACACAATTTTGGTTGCCACATCATATAATATGTAACGAGCACACCTATTTCTATCTGGGAAACCCCATTTCTCATGTATAATTATAAAGTATCTTATTATGAATATGAAATTTCATTATTACATGTTTCTATTATAAAACATTCTGATAACACTTCTAATCTAGTAATGAAATGACTTTTGGGAATCAAAATATCATTTTCTTTTGAAACCCCTTTTTATATATATAAATTAATTTTCTGTTAAAACCGATTTTGCAAAACCAAAATACAAAAAAAAAATAGAAAATGTGTTTTATCTGAAGGAAAACAAGAAATATATAATTTTAATTCAGAAATCAAACAGTTTCTGTAGTAGTAGAAAATTCATTTTCATCATGCACATTATGAATAACACTTTTCTGTTTTTGTTTTACAAAAAATCCCGTATAAAAAAGTAAAAATAATTTTTTTTAAAAAAAATTGAAAATGAAGTAAAAAATTTTCATAAAAATTATGTTTTTGAATCATTATATTCAAAATTAAATTTTACAACCTATCATCTAAAAAATTATCGATAAAAAATAATTTTTTGGAAGGAAAATACTTACAAGAACTTGGTTAAAGAAATGATCCTTATCACATTGGAAATATTTAAATCAAAAAACTGTGAAATAATAACATTATATAAACTATAAATACCATTATAATATGGTAATATATTATATAACATTTAAATGGGGCTGTATATATACCTTATAAAATAATAACTGGGGCTATCATCAAAATATGCTATAATGAAATAAATTCTAAATGAAGTCCCCTTCAATGTGTTTTATGTGTAATGCGTTTATCTATATTTCATCATAATAATTAGATGTTAAATAATTAATTTATTGATAAAAATTTTAAAGTTATTTATTACTTTATTTAACATAATCCTAGTTTTTATATAATTACATAATCAATTATGTTTAAGTCAAATGGTTTGACCATATTCATCTTATGTGTAAAAAATAGAGTTGGTTGGTCAATCACGGAAAAAGAGGGAATTATTAAAATATATCAAGAATAAAATTCATGACATAAATATAATATATACACACCAATACAAATTGATAATTTTTCATGAAATATGGTTTTAAAAAATGTACTAGTCTTACAATCGTGGAGATGGTTGGTTGTGTGTATAAATGGGTAACATTTCCATTTTTCAATTATCATTATGAAAATATGATAAGTAAAATTTTTTAATTTGTAGAATCATCTTGATTTATTATATATCACATTATTTAATTGAGTATGATTATATATATCATCTTTATGGAGTGCTGATGAAAAGAGATTAACATCACTTCGTGAAGGCGGTAGTCCACACATTTACAAACAACATTATCATTTCTAGTGAGAGAAAATGTATGAAATAAAATGACATATTATTATTATATAATCATTATAATTTCCTTAATATCATAATTATTTTATTTAAAACACATATATTTATTATAATTATCATAATTACCTTCTATGTTATACATTATTGAAAATGAACCACATCGCTTTGCGAGGCAGTGGTCCACAGTACATAGGAATGACAATATCGTATCCCACAAGGAATGAGATGTTATAAGGTATATATTATTAAATAACTCCATAGGTATAATTTGGTTATAAATATTTTATATATACTTTATATACATCATAATACTTATCTATGAGAGGTAGTAATGAAAAAATTAGCGAAATCCATTCAAAAGGTGGTAGTCTGTCATACACATGAATTATGATTTCATAACCCATATGATTGAAGTTGAAATTCATTAGCTTACAAAAATAACATTATAAATTTTCAATATATATAATATAATTATTGTATTATTTAATCTTGTTTAAAGACTAATTTAATCTAGTGTAGTATGATATAAAATAAAAATTCTCATTAGAGAACATTACATCTTCTTCAGGTAACTTCATCTAGTTTTCAAAAATTACCTTATTTGGTAGGATTTTGACTAATAATTAGGATTTCGGGATGAGGGGTGGTATTTTATTAAATGATATGATCAGGCCTTCAATTATCCAATGTGGTTTGATTGTGTGATAACCAGAATGAGAGGGGTGGGCTATTATAAGTGGCATATAGGGCACACTTGGTTTTTTTGAATATAATGGAGTGCTCCCACATCTTAAATAAATCAAAAGGTTCCCAAATGAAAAATTATGAAACCATATTTGTTTAATCGTATAAATATCTCCCTGCAGTATTTTTTATATAATATTATAGGTTATTTTCACCCTAATATGTTTATACTAACCCCATTTAATCCATTTGTACTTTAATGGTGGTAATTAATTTTAACTACATTCACGATTCGATATAGTCAAAAATTCAGTTGAATTTATTAGATAATATAAATAATATTATTCCAAATTTAGAATCCATTTTGAGAATTTACATTCAAATAAGTGGGAAAATTTAAATTAAAATTAATATTGTATTCGTAATGAGAAATCATGTTTTTTAAGGGTAATGTTCAAAAGTGTATAGTGTTTTTACATAAAAATTCACTCAAAAAATTGTTTTAGTGACATTAATTGGATTAATAAATTTAAAATTTTACTAAATATACTTTAATAAATATTTAAAATGTTATTTAACATTTTAAATAAGGCAAACCAAAGAAATAAATTTTTAATTAATATTCAACATTTTTCCTTATTCACCAAAAAAAGTATACATTTAGAAAAATAAAAAAAAGGTACCTTATAATAATTGTAAACATGTTTATTGAAAAAAATAATAATAATATTATACTTCTAAATTTTATAATTTAGTATTTGAAATAAATTCCTATAAGAAAAGTGTATAAATTTACTAATTTCCATTTTGATTCAAAAAGTACATAATATTTTTATAATGAATATAAATATATCAATAAACATGAGAGTGATTTATTCAATTTTTACAACTTTTTTAATATTTATCCAATTATAAACATTATATTTAATTATGATATTTATGTATTTTTGTTGACATGGTTTTATTAGTTTTGAAGAATGAAGAAGTTAAATGAATGAAAATAAATGAAAAAATGTGAAATAAATAATTACACCTTACTCCATGAAAGTGATCCTATGAATACATAACAACTATGAAATTTCTAGTAATTTTTGGGAAATATTTTTATTGATTTGTGAAAATCTTAATATGTTTTGTCTGTAATGATATATGTGGTGATGAATGATCCTTTTATAATATAGAAGAGTGGGATTTTTATAATAATATAAAATATATTAAAACTATTAAAATTTTATATAAAATAAATAATGAAACATAATATAGATGTTTAAGGGTTAATGTATATAAATCCTCAAACATAACTTTTCACACATGTTTTTAACATGTTTCTAAGTCTTCCACTCTTCAATTTTTCACTTTAAAAGTATTTTGATTTCATAGTGGTTTCCAATTATTTCTGAAGATATTTAATTTTTATGACTAGAATTATAGTTTCATTTATCACATAAGTTTATTCTAATTATTAAAAATATTATATTTATTTTTTTTAATAAAATTCATATTGGCGATTAATATTAATTTTAATTTTATCTCACATAATACTTAAGAACTATTTTTATAAAAACATTATTTTCATGTTTAAAAATTAAATTTAAGATAAATTTTTAGTTTTTTATTAATATGGAAGTAATTTTATATTTATTAACCCAATAAATTTTTTTGGATTTTAAAACAATCCAAAACTAAATTCTACCTTTTGGGTACATAGTTAATGGAAATAGAACACAAATTCGTTTTTTAGTGTAAAATATAAATTATGGTTCCAAAATATTAAACATGGGTTTTATATATTAAAAAATTTAACTTTAAATGGTTTATTTTAATATATAAATATATTTTTTTATCAACAATGATTCATGAACATTCAAATAATTATTGTATTATGATAATCTCAAAGAAGTGACTTTATTTGTATAATTTGTATTTTCCATTATTAACTCAAAATTTGGCATTTTCAAAAAATTAACAAAACATCCAAATATAAATATAAAATATTAAATTAAAAAAATCATTTAGCATTTCAAAAATCTATATTCTAAAATTTAAATATGTTTTTTCTACATGAAAATAAATATAGATATAAGAAAATATTTTTATTGAAATAAACTTTTTAAGAGTTCTTAATTTTATATCATTACAATTTCTAATTCAGAAACTATTAATAATATTTTAAATGGGAAAATTTAACAAATACGAATAAAATATACAAAAATTTATAAATTACTATTTCCTAATGTATAATAAATTATAATAATAAAAAATAATATTTATTTGGACTATAAATCTATGCTGGTTTGATGAGTAAAAACATTTAATTTATTAGAGATTTTATTATTCATATTGTATTAATAATTATATTTCTCTAGTATATGAAAAAAAAAATTAGTTTTTTTTGTCACATTTGATATAAGATATTTAAATATATATTACAAAATAAAAGGGTTATACATTCTACCTAGTAATATAAATTTCATCCATGAAATATTAATTATTAACCACAAAAAATTATCTAAGGATATCAAAAATATAGACACAACCTAAGATATAACATCTTGAGAAATATTTTCATTAAATACATTTGAAATATATCATTTTATATCTAAATTGTTTTGTCCTAATATTGAGTTTCTCTCCAGTCAGTTTGGTTTAACATACCTCATTATTAAGCATGAAAACTCTTATTATAGAATTAGTTTTCTAGGATTGGATATATTAATCCATGCACTGATATATGAGAATCCATAGTTTAAAATGTTATTTCCCTAGGTAGGTAAATAATATTTATTCTATATGAAGATAGATACTCCATTTTCAAAATCAAATCAAAATTCATCTAAATGAAGATTTAATAAGACTTCGATGATACATAATACAATAAACCTTGAGAAAGATTCCTATAACTTGGATGTAAAAACGATACCACTTTGAAATTTTATTTTAACCACTAATACATTGCAACATAATTCAAGGCAATGATATATGAAAATATCTATTGAATAATAAGTATACCTAGCTCCACAACATTATAATTGTTAACATTAATAGTATTGGTTGTACAATATTTTCCTTGTTCTATAGGATTAGGTTAATGTTTATATTTATTTTTATTGTCATTATAAACCATGGGTTTTCTAAATTTTCAATAATTCCCATTCTCCTTACAATTTAATCCTGGAAATGAGAGTTTTTTTTCATAAATGTGGCCTTTTAATCAATAAATTTTAATTATTTTTCAATTCATATAACTTCTATATTCATGTGCTCTATGAAAATTTATTCCACATATAAATTAACTACTTTTATATGATGATAGTCACTTTTTGATTCATCCCACATTTTTTGCATATGTTATAAATTATTTTCACTCCCCTATGTTTTTCATAACTTGAACTCCCATGGGAATCATTTTATCATTTATTATCCCAAAAAACATGATTATAATATTAATACAATACATAATAATATTTTTATTTCATTAACATAAAATAAGATGGTAAAATGGATAGAATAAGACCACAAAAATATAAATAAATAGTCCCTGGGGGTCTAAAATAATTAAAGAAATTGGAATTTTTTGAATGTGTTTTGAATTTTTCATCATAAGAACTAATGGATTAATTTTCAATTTCTTCTAGATGAAGGAGTTTCCTCTCTATTTTTGTGAAAATAATTTAGGAAAAATATTTTCTAAATAATGACTTCTCGTTTTATATATTATATTTCTTGCATTGGTGTCATGGTTTTGATTAAGTTCTACCATTGATCACCTACACCTTCAAAATGAAATAAAATTTAAACAATGTTTTCATGTTTTGAGATCTTGAAAATAAAATTTATATTTTATACTATACATGTCCATTTCTCATAAAGTAGTTGATCGAGATTCCTACAGATTTTTTGTGGTCATTGGAACATGAATGTCTTGACAGAATGTTTCTCATTTTTAGGTGTTCTCGGGAGCTACATATGGTTTATATTATTGTTTATAACTTGTGGTAACATTGTAATGAAAATTTTCACTCTAATTATATCCAATTAGTTTTATTATTGAGGAAATATTCATACTATACATTACATTCATAGTGGACTTGGTTTGATTACATTCCAATCAATATATTAAATAAGTTAATTTTGGGAATGAGATATTATTATATTCATGGAAAGAAAATTATAAAACCTGATGAAAGAAATTATATATATGATATATACCATAACTATTGAATAAATACATTTAAATAAATGTTATAGATGGAAATGAACCTATTATGTTCTATATTTCAAATAGTAAGGTATTTAAATCTTTTATAATGGTTATTAATGAAATTTTTAATTACCGAAAGCATATTGATATGGAATATATCTCCAGCTATGTAGTCATAAGTGCAGTCATCTTAAAATGTGAGAAGATTACATTGATACTCATCCAAACATTTTGTGTTCATTAACTTAATGTTAATATGTTCTACATCTACATCCACATGATAGTAACTAGACATGGATATAATTTCTAGGATTCCACACATTATCTACATTACTAAAATTTATTGATTTTTGCCTATACATAGACTTATATAAATAATTTTCATTAATGTTCAATGGATATAAAATAATAAACCCCAAAAAAGTGAACCCTTCTCTAATACCAATTATGGAACCCCAGACCAACACTCTCAAATAGAGTGCTAAAAATGTATTATTAAATTAATGGATTTTTCACAAACCAAGCTAAACATATATAATTTTTCAATTATTTCCACATGTAAGACACAAAATATCAAAAATATCCACACGATATCAAGAAATAAAGTATTAATGTCTATGAAAATCAACTATAAAAGAAAAATATTTTATTATTATTGGGAACATTTCAGTATAATGGAACTAAAAAATATTCCCTTCTATAATGCTCACAAGTTATAACAAATTTATAACCTTGGGAATGGAAACGTAAGTATGGGGTTAACACAAATGATTAGTAAATGGAAAATTAATCCACATATAATAGTAGATTAGACCAAAATCAAATGAGAAAATATGGTCACTATATAAATGTATTACTAAAACTAAAATGGATTATTTATAGTTTTTTGGGAGGCATAATATAATGGAGTATAGTATAAAATGATCAAGTATATACCTTATAATAAATGTACATAAACATGAAAAAATTAACATGATCTATTTTATCATAATATACTCATATAACATGGATATACAGTCTAAGAAAATGTTTATAAACCCATATCAAAGTGGATCATGCATTTCAACATGATTTCAATCTCATTGTATATTCCGAATTAAAACTTATTTGAAAATATGGGATTTAGATAATTACCCATTTAACCACTTATTCATTGGATAAAAATATATTTTACCATATTAGGATTCTACTATAAATATGTTTACCCTCTTAAGATTAGGCTACCATCCATGTATCATATTGTTCCTAAGATAACAAAATGTGTATCATCGTGGGCATATTATATGACCTGTTTACCCTCATGCACATTATATAATACATATACATCATTTCTAATATCATGAAAAAAATATTTCATACAACTTATTTAATTTTATTATATAATCCCACCTTACAATAATAACCATCCTTAAAATTGTGTTCCCCGAGAACAAGAAAACATTTATATTTCATACATCACATTATCAACTCATTGAAAAGATATGGGTTCAATGAAAACCAATATAGAATATTTAATAAATAATATATAGAAAGAATCTAGATCATGGTATAATAATCTATATTTATTTTAAAATAAGGATCATTATGGATTTTGACAGAGATAAAAGACTTTTTGTCAAGATCATTGGGTAAATAAATTGGAAAAATGAGAGGAAATTTCGATTTTAATTTTAAAATAACTATGAATTATTTTAAATTATAAAAAGCATTTTTAAAAATGAAAATTATGTTTCATTTAAAATAAAGTTTATAATAAGAAATAATTTTTATCAAATTGAATAACATCAAAAATGGACTTTAGGGAAAAAATAAACATTATAATAACATGATGATGTTATTAGAAACATTAAAATTTTATTCTAAAAAAGGTGAGTTCAAATATATTTATTTTTATAATTTTTATTATTGAACCATTAATTATTGTTCATTGAAAAGGACATATATGCCAAATCATGTTATTTTGGAATGGAAGATAAAATAAATGATCCTGGAATGGAAATAATTATAATATTTTGAATACCATTGATTAAATCTACATCAGAAAATGTTATGATAATAAATTATTTTAAAAATAAGAGTGGGTAGATAAGAAAGTGACATTATATAACACATAATTAGGTTTCCCTAATAAAAAAGGGAAAATTTGGGGGAAGGTAAAATAAGAAAATAGAAGAAATATAATTGTTAAAGAGAATGATAATTAGTCCTGCCAACTTAATACTTTTCTAGGGAAAAAATTTATTAATGTTGGAGATTTGAATAACAAGTATCATTTCACCCAGAGAGGAAAATATTGATAAATATAAAATTATATAATTGAATAATTAAATTATTTAGGTTATAATATCCTGATGAAATATTATATGTAAAAGTAAAGGGGTTTCATTTAATAATATAATACCTTACAATTAATATTGTTTTTCCAAACATGGACTATAATCTGTTATAAAATATAATATCCCAACTAAAATATTTCATAAACATTTAAATATATATAAATTTTTTAAACATAATTTATAAAAATTTATTAAAAATATGCAAGACATTGATATTTTATTCTATTATCATATGTTTTTAATTTGAAATGTGTGTTTCCTACTAGTTTCATTATGGTCATGTTGATTCTTATATCCAAATTAAATTATCATAAATAAATTTAATTATAAGTTACATAATAGTTTTATTATAATTATTTATTCTTTTATAGTTTCATTGTAAATTTATTTTTTTTTTTATTCTTGAAAATGTAGTCAGTGATGAGCCGGTTTTTGTAATTATTAACAAAAAATGTTCAGTACAATAATATTTTGATAAATACTAATATAATCAATTTGATACCCTAAAACAAAAAAAATATCATTAATTTATAATAACAATATTAGTATGGTTTTAATAGTGACACATTACATCATTGTTCTTATAGATAGTTAAAATGAACTAATAAAAACAAACTATAATCTATGGGTGAGTATGTTTATGGAAGTAATTAATTTTGTATAATATCATTATTAAAAAAGAATGATGATATTAATTAGATGTTTTTATGTTGGTGGATATTATTTTAAGAGTGTTTTTTGATGAATAAAATATTATATGAAAAATAAAATACAACACATTTATGGAGATGGTAGTCCACACATACACAAAGGCAGTGTTCTCATTTTCCATAGAACCGAAGTAAGGTATAAATTAGTTTAATTTTTTTTGAACCCAAATAATGTTTCAAATACAATATTTATTCCTTTAATAACCTCTATTTTACTGGACATATAATGTTGTTATTAAAAATATATCAGATCTCTTGTAGAGGTATTTGTATGCATACACCACAAGTTATGTTTCCATTTGTCAAATGGTTGGAATAATGGTATAAAATGATAATCCCCAAATAAAATTTGAATATATTTATTATTATAATATAATTATGTTAATATGGGTATATTATATTTTTAGTAGATAGAAGATAAATGAAGGGAATGAAATTAAAAATACGTAATTGAGAATTTTACCATACTCCATTGAAATGATCCTTAAAGAATTGGATTTAGGATTGGAGAGGAGGTATTTTGGGAAGATTATAACCAATATGAGATTTATAATATTGTTTTGGAGTTATATAGGTATATTTAGGATGAACATATGAGTTTTGGGATATGATGAAAAGTGAGGATGTGATGGCTGATTTTTTAACGGGGAAGAGTCGAATATATATAATAATAGAAAAGAAAATGTCACCATTAAAATGTCTAATGGATATTATAATGGTAATTTTTTATCATGAGTAAGGGAAAAAATATAAACTGACTTGAAAATATGTTTTTTCACAATTTTTAAATATTTTAATGTGATTTACTCTATGATTTTTACTTTTCTGATTTTTGGTTTGTATATTTGTAATTAATTTTTTCCTTAGTAATTGAATATAAATATTAAAAAATATAATAGATATTATTAGATAAATTTGACCTAATAATTAAAAATATAAAATAAAATTTTTGAAATAATATTTAAATGAATGATAAATATTATTTTTGTTGACATGGTTTTATTAGTTTTGAAGAATGAAGAAGTTAAATGAATGAAAATAAATGAAAAAATGTGAAATAAATAATTACACCTTACTCCATGAAAGTGATCCTATGAATACATAACAACTATGAAATTTCTAGTAATTTTTGGGAAATATTTTTATTGATTTGTGAAAATCTTAATATGTTTTGTCTGTAATGATATATGTGGTGATGAATGATCCTTTTATAATATAGAAGAGTGGGATTTTTATAATAATATAAAATATATTAAAACTATTAAAATTTTATATAAAATAAATAATGAAACATAATATAGATGTTTAAGGGTTAATGTATATAAATCCTCAAACATAACTTTTCACACATGTTTTTAACATGTTTCTAAGTCTTCCACTCTTCAATTTTTCACTTTAAAAGTATTTTGATTTCATAGTGGTTTCCAATTATTTCTGAAGATATTTAATTTTTATGACTAGAATTATAGTTTCATTTATCACATAAGTTTATTCTAATTATTAAAAATATTATATTTATTTTTTTTAATAAAATTCATATTGGCGATTAATATTAATTTTAATTTTATCTCACATAATACTTAAGAACTATTTTTATAAAAACATTATTTTCATGTTTAAAAATTAAATTTAAGATAAATTTTTAGTTTTTTATTAATATGGAAGTAATTTTATATTTATTAACCCAATAAATTTTTTTGGATTTTAAAACAATCCAAAACTAAATTCTACCTTTTGGGTACATAGTTAATGGAAATAGAACACAAATTCGTTTTTTAGTGTAAAATATAAATTATGGTTCCAAAATATTAAACATGGGTTTTATATATTAAAAAATTTAACTTTAAATGGTTTATTTTAATATATAAATATATTTTTTTATCAACAATGATTCATGAACATTCAAATAATTATTGTATTATGATAATCTCAAAGAAGTGACTTTATTTGTATAATTTGTATTTTCCATTATTAACTCAAAATTTGGCATTTTCAAAAAATTAACAAAACATCCAAATATAAATATAAAATATTAAATTAAAAAAATCATTTAGCATTTCAAAAATCTATATTCTAAAATTTAAATATGTTTTTTCTACATGAAAATAAATATAGATATAAGAAAATATTTTTATTGAAATAAACTTTTTAAGAGTTCTTAATTTTATATCATTACAATTTCTAATTCAGAAACTATTAATAATATTTTAAATGGGAAAATTTAACAAATACGAATAAAATATACAAAAATTTATAAATTACTATTTCCTAATGTATAATAAATTATAATAATAAAAAATAATATTTATTTGGACTATAAATCTATGCTGGTTTGATGAGTAAAAACATTTAATTTATTAGAGATTTTATTATTCATATTGTATTAATAATTATATTTCTCTAGTATATGAAAAAAAAATTAGTTTTTTTTGTCACATTTGATATAAGATATTTAAATATATATTACAAAATAAAAGGGTTATACATTCTACCTAGTAATATAAATTTCATCCATGAAATATTAATTATTAACCACAAAAAATTATCTAAGGATATCAAAAATATAGACACAACCTAAGATATAACATCTTGAGAAATATTTTCATTAAATACATTTGAAATATATCATTTTATATCTAAATTGTTTTGTCCTAATATTGAGTTTCTCTCCAGTCAGTTTGGTTTAACATACCTCATTATTAAGCATGAAAACTCTTATTATAGAATTAGTTTTCTAGGATTGGATATATTAATCCATGCACTGATATATGAGAATCCATAGTTTAAAATGTTATTTCCCTAGGTAGGTAAATAATATTTATTCTATATGAAGATAGATACTCCATTTTCAAAATCAAATCAAAATTCATCTAAATGAAGATTTAATAAGACTTCGATGATACATAATACAATAAACCTTGAGAAAGATTCCTATAACTTGGATGTAAAAACGATACCACTTTGAAATTTTATTTTAACCACTAATACATTGCAACATAATTCAAGGCAATGATATATGAAAATATCTATTGAATAATAAGTATACCTAGCTCCACAACATTATAATTGTTAACATTAATAGTATTGGTTGTACAATATTTTCCTTGTTCTATAGGATTAGGTTAATGTTTATATTTATTTTTATTGTCATTATAAACCATGGGTTTTCTAAATTTTCAATAATTCCCATTCTCCTTACAATTTAATCCTGGAAATGAGAGTTTTTTTTCATAAATGTGGCCTTTTAATCAATAAATTTTAATTATTTTTCAATTCATATAACTTCTATATTCATGTGCTCTATGAAAATTTATTCCACATATAAATTAACTACTTTTATATGATGATAGTCACTTTTTGATTCATCCCACATTTTTTGCATATGTTATAAATTATTTTCACTCCCCTATGTTTTTCATAACTTGAACTCCCATGGGAATCATTTTATCATTTATTATCCCAAAAAACATGATTATAATATTAATACAATACATAATAATATTTTTATTTCATTAACATAAAATAAGATGGTAAAATGGATAGAATAAGACCACAAAAATATAAATAAATAGTCCCTGGGGGTCTAAAATAATTAAAGAAATTGGAATTTTTTGAATGTGTTTTGAATTTTTCATCATAAGAACTAATGGATTAATTTTCAATTTCTTCTAGATGAAGGAGTTTCCTCTCTATTTTTGTGAAAATAATTTAGGAAAAATATTTTCTAAATAATGACTTCTCGTTTTATATATTATATTTCTTGCATTGGTGTCATGGTTTTGATTAAGTTCTACCATTGATCACCTACACCTTCAAAATGAAATAAAATTTAAACAATGTTTTCATGTTTTGAGATCTTGAAAATAAAATTTATATTTTATACTATACATGTCCATTTCTCATAAAGTAGTTGATCGAGATTCCTACAGATTTTTTGTGGTCATTGGAACATGAATGTCTTGACAGAATGTTTCTCATTTTTAGGTGTTCTCGGGAGCTACATATGGTTTATATTATTGTTTATAACTTGTGGTAACATTGTAATGAAAATTTTCACTCTAATTATATCCAATTAGTTTTATTATTGAGGAAATATTCATACTATACATTACATTCATAGTGGACTTGGTTTGATTACATTCCAATCAATATATTAAATAAGTTAATTTTGGGAATGAGATATTATTATATTCATGGAAAGAAAATTATAAAACCTGATGAAAGAAATTATATATATGATATATACCATAACTATTGAATAAATACATTTAAATAAATGTTATAGATGGAAATGAACCTATTATGTTCTATATTTCAAATAGTAAGGTATTTAAATCTTTTATAATGGTTATTAATGAAATTTTTAATTACCGAAAGCATATTGATATGGAATATATCTCCAGCTATGTAGTCATAAGTGCAGTCATCTTAAAATGTGAGAAGATTACATTGATACTCATCCAAACATTTTGTGTTCATTAACTTAATGTTAATATGTTCTACATCTACATCCACATGATAGTAACTAGACATGGATATAATTTCTAGGATTCCACACATTATCTACATTACTAAAATTTATTGATTTTTGCCTATACATAGACTTATATAAATAATTTTCATTAATGTTCAATGGATATAAAATAATAAACCCCAAAAAAGTGAACCCTTCTCTAATACCAATTATGGAACCCCAGACCAACACTCTCAAATAGAGTGCTAAAAATGTATTATTAAATTAATGGATTTTTCACAAACCAAGCTAAACATATATAATTTTTCAATTATTTCCACATGTAAGACACAAAATATCAAAAATATCCACACGATATCAAGAAATAAAGTATTAATGTCTATGAAAATCAACTATAAAAGAAAAATATTTTATTATTATTGGGAACATTTCAGTATAATGGAACTAAAAAATATTCCCTTCTATAATGCTCACAAGTTATAACAAATTTATAACCTTGGGAATGGAAACGTAAGTATGGGGTTAACACAAATGATTAGTAAATGGAAAATTAATCCACATATAATAGTAGATTAGACCAAAATCAAATGAGAAAATATGGTCACTATATAAATGTATTACTAAAACTAAAATGGATTATTTATAGTTTTTTGGGAGGCATAATATAATGGAGTATAGTATAAAATGATCAAGTATATACCTTATAATAAATGTACATAAACATGAAAAAATTAACATGATCTATTTTATCATAATATACTCATATAACATGGATATACAGTCTAAGAAAATGTTTATAAACCCATATCAAAGTGGATCATGCATTTCAACATGATTTCAATCTCATTGTATATTCCGAATTAAAACTTATTTGAAAATATGGGATTTAGATAATTACCCATTTAACCACTTATTCATTGGATAAAAATATATTTTACCATATTAGGATTCTACTATAAATATGTTTACCCTCTTAAGATTAGGCTACCATCCATGTATCATATTGTTCCTAAGATAACAAAATGTGTATCATCGTGGGCATATTGTATGACCTGTTTACCCTCATGCACATTATATAATACATATACATCATTTCTAATATCATGAAAAAAATATTTCATACAACTTATTTAATTTTATTATATAATCCCACCTTACAATAATAACCATCCTTAAAATTGTGTTCCCCGAGAACAAGAAAACATTTATATTTCATACATCACATTATCAACTCATTGAAAAGATATGGGTTCAATGAAAACCAATATAGAATATTTAATAAATAATATATAGAAAGAATCTAGATCATGGTATAATAATCTATATTTATTTTAAAATAAGGATCATTATGGATTTTGACAGAGATAAAAGACTTTTTGTCAAGATTATTGGGTAAATAAATTGGAAAAATGAGAGGAAATTTCGATTTTAATTTTAAAATAACTATGAATTATTTTAAATTATAAAAAGCATTTTTAAAAATGAAAATTATGTTTCATTTAAAATAAAGTTTATAATAAGAAATAATTTTTATCAAATTGAATAACATCAAAAATGGACTTTAGGGAAAAAATAAACATTATAATAACATGATGATGTTATTAGAAACATTAAAATTTTATTTTAAAAAAGGTGAGTTCAAATATATTTATTTTTATAATTTTTATTATTGAACCATTAATTATTGTTCATTGAAAAGGACATATATGCCAAATCATGTTATTTTGGAATGGAAGATAAAATAAATGATCCTGGAATGGAAATAATTATAATATTTTGAATACCATTGGTTAAATCTACATCAGAAAATGTTATGATAATAAATTATTTTAAAAATAAGAGTGGGTAGATAAGAAAGTGACATTATATAACACATAATTAGGTTTCCCTAATAAAAAAGGGAAAATTTGGGGGAAGGTAAAATAAGAAAATAGAAGAAATATAATTGTTAAAGAGAATGATAATTAGTCCTGCCAACTTAATACTTTTCTAGGGAAAAAATTTATTAATGTTGGAGATTTGAATAACAAGTATCATTTCACCCAGAGAGGAAAATATTGATAAATATAAAATTATATAATTGAATAATTAAATTATTTAGGTTATAATATCCTGATGAAATATTATATGTAAAAGTAAAGGGGTTTCATTTAATAATATAATACCTTACAATTAATATTGTTTTTCCAAACATGGACTATAATCTGTTATAAAATATAATATCCCAACTAAAATATTTCATAAACATTTAAATATATATAAATTTTTTAAACATAATTTATAAAAATTTATTAAAAATATGCAAGACATTGATATTTTATTCTATTATCATATGTTTTTAATTTGAAATGTGTGTTTCCTACTAGTTTCATTATGGTCATGTTGATTCTTATATCCAAATTAAATTATCATAAATAAATTTAATTATAAGTTACATAATAGTTTTATTATAATTATTTATTCTTTTATAGTTTCATTGTAAATTTATTTTTTTTTTATTCTTGAAAATGTAGTCAGTGATGAGCCGGTTTTTGTAATTATTAACAAAAAATGTTCAGTACAATAATATTTTGATAAATACTAATATAATCAATTTGATACCCTAAAACAAAAAAAAATATCATTAATTTATAATAACAATATTAGTATGGTTTTAATAGTGACACATTACATCATTGTTCTTATAGATAGTTAAAATGAACTAATAAAAACAAACTATAATCTATGGGTGAGTATGTTTATGGAAGTAATTAATTTTGTATAATATCATTATTAAAAAAGAATGATGATATTAATTAGATGTTTTTATGTTGGTGGATATTATTTTAAGAGTAATTTTTGATGAATAAAATATTATATGAAAAATAAAATACAACACATTTATGGAGATGGTAGTCCACACATACACAAAGGCAGTGTTCTCATTTTCCATAGAACCGAAGTAAGGTATAAATTAGTTTAATTTTTTTTGAACCCAAATAATGTTTCAAATACAATATTTATTCCTTTAATAACCTCTATTTTACTGGACATATAATGTTGTTATTAAAAATATATCAGATCTCTTGTAGAGGTATTTGTATGCATACACCACAAGTTATGTTTCCATTTGTCAAATGGTTGGAATAATGGTATAAAATGATAATCCCCAAATAAAATTTGAATATATTTATTATTATAATATAATTATGTTAATATGGGTATATTATATTTTTAGTAGATAGAAGATAAATGAAGGGAATGAAATTAAAAATACGTAATTGAGAATTTTACCATACTCCATTGAAATGATCCTTAAAGAATTGGATTTAGGATTGGAGAGGAGGTATTTTGGGAAGATTATAACCAATATGAGATTTATAATATTGTTTTGGAGTTATATAGGTATATTTAGGATGAACATATGAGTTTTGGGATATGATGAAAAGTGAGGAGGTGATGGCTGATTTTTTAACGGGGAAGAGTCGAATATATATAATAATAGAAAAGAAAATGTCACCATTAAAATGTCTAATGGATATTATAATGGTAATTTTTTATCATGAGTAAGGGAAAAAATATAAACTGACTTGAAAATATGTTTTTTCACAATTTTTAAATATTTTAATGTGATTTACTCTATGATTTTTACTTTTCTGATTTTTGGTTTGTATATTTGTAATTAATTTTTTCCTTAGTAATTGAATATAAATATTAAAAAATATAATAGATATTATTAGATAAATTTGACCTAATAATTAAAAATATAAAATAAAATTTTTGAAATAATATTTAAATGAATGATAAATATTATTTTTAATACTATAAAAAATAACTATTAAAATCTGTTTTTAGAATATATGTATTTTTATGCATAAAATGATAATTAAGATAAAATTATTAATATTTTTTACTTATATAACATTATTTGGTGTATTAATTTGAAAATAAAATTTATTTTAATTTTGAATCAAACTAGAACAGAATAATAGCGTTTAGTTACTTATTTAAAATATAGAATTCAAAAATAGTTTTTATTGGGGTAATATATTACTTAACAAAAAAATATTTTTAAATTGGGTTATATAAATTATTCATTATTTTTTAAAAATATTTATTATAATTTATAGATAAATATTTTTATGTATAAAAGGATTTAGAAATATTAAAATCATTTAATATTTATGACAATGTTATAAAAGTGGTTGTATTCGTAAAATTGGTATATTACACTATTCACCCAAAATTTATCCTTTTCAATAATATATAAAATATTATTGTAAAAAAATTAGATCATTCTGAATTCAAATTATATATTTTCTTTCTAAAATTTTATTATGAAAATTAATATAAAAAATTCAATTTAAATTCAAAATATAAAAATACATTTTCAATAAATGGATGTGTTTACTTGTTATTCATATTATTTCCTATAAATTTTTATATTTAATTAATTTTAATGATATTTTATATATTGTTAATTTCATTCAAAGGAAAAAAATTAAAACCTTAAACAATTTTATGTTGATAAAGAAAAATCTTCTTTATTATTAAATAAAAATTTTCATTTAACCTCTAAATATAATAAATATTTTTTAATAATAGTATTTTACATAGTAAGGGTTTTTAGTTTTCTAATATTGTTAATAACATTTATCTAATATTGTGTGTATATTTTTCTTTCTCTATTATTTGTGAAAACAAATTATCAAAAAATACATTCTAAAATATTGAGGTGTAATTACAAAGAGGCCTAAAGGCCTAGGATGGCCTAGTGGTCCAAGAGATAGAAATCAAAAATTATGCCACACAATCCCTATAATAAAGGAATAGTACCATTATTACATTACCCAACTAAATTACCTCATATTATACCTGCACATCTATAATTATATAGTGCTTCTACACAACAATCATAATTGTATACCTATTTAACAATTATTACTGTTACTATGAAATATTTATAACTATTATAATAAATAAAATCTATAATTATTATAATAAATTATATTTAAGATAAACTTGTAATTATGGTATTGCAAAATTTATGACTGTAAATTTTCACTCTGTATTCATAGAAAATTCTAAATATTTTTCCACATCCCCCTCTTCATATAACATTTATTTCACAATGATATTAAATATAAAATCTATTTAATAACCTATGTTATTAAACATACAATTATTTTTCATAATTAGAAAATAGTTTGAAACTCATTAAAAGTTCTTATTTATTCTTAAATAATAATAATATAAGAATTTTATTTATAAGAATGTTGCATAACACTATATTATCTGAATATTATTATGCATTTTATTTTCTTAAACATAAATATTGTCTTAATGAAATTAATTTTTATGATGATTAATAAAACTCAGGTTAAAAATAAAATCAAGGATCGTTATTTTTTTTCATTAAATCATATCCCTAAAAATTATATAACAATACAATTCATAAGATTAATACAAGTATCATAGAAAAATAAATCATGTGACGAAAAATATAAAAATATTAAAGTATTTTACATCACAGTAACCCACGAGAATAATTAAATTGAGTATACTTTTAGAAACACTACATATACATTTTGATATTGACATGAGGGAATCTATTGAATGTTTTTATATAAGTATGTATTGCAATGGGAAAGAATATATAATCATTAAAAATATCCATAATATGACCTTTAGGGAATCTATTATATGATCACTAAAATAAGATGTTAGATAACAATAATAAGATAAATTAGGTAGACTTAATATGATTAATTTGATAATAAGTCTATTAATTTTAATATTGTTCAAGAGTAAGGTAGAATGGATAGTTATAATATTGGGGTTTGGAGTGGTTGAGATAAAGGGAATACCTAATATTAATGTTTTTTAAATATAGGGGAAGAAAACATAATCTTGATTAAAAAATAAGTGTTTCTTCTTGATCATATTTAGAATCGAAAATGTATATCACCTTATTGACCTCATGTCAGGTGTATATAATCTCAAAATTTTTTAATAGGTTCTTATAGTCACTGATTAGGTAAGTGACAGACAAGTGAATGGTGGAGAAAGCTAGTGTAAATTTATAAAAAATTATTGATTCATATTATTTTAAAGAAAGTGATATTACATTGAGACATGAATATCATCCCAATTATTATGGAATAAGACTCTATAATGAGAGAGTTTCATTCCCCATAGAAGCCATCAAATGCTAGAATAGAGGATCCTCTAGAATCATTAAATATACCCCCACCCATAGTAATCATTATCACAACACTAATCATGATAAGATTCATATCCACTTCTAATGCCTTTGAACACACCCAATATATATTCTCCCCTCTTCTTCAATAATCCCTTGACTATTGTATCTGTAGTTTCATATTATAGAAGTTATAGTGACAATATCTCCACCAACATAGAAATCCAAAATCTTGGATATATAGAACAAGGTTAAACATAAATTGATTACTTTTAGAGTATGAACATGGATAGAGAACCGCATTCCATGATTCCCAGATAAACCATCACATTTTGATGAAACCCTAACTACAAGCATGCATATCTATGGATGGAAAGACAATTCTACAGTGCCATAAATAAATGTTAATATCTATGTATTTGAGATGTATTGGGATGACATTCCCCCACTGAGTAACAACAGATGAAATAATTCCATTTATAATTGAAGAGTATGTGGTTCTCATATATTGAATTAGGACCCCAATAATATATGAATTTGAAGTCCATTCAAGATTACATTGCATTGAATCATGTTTTTCGGGGCGATTTCATGGTTCTAGACAGCCCTTATGAGGAATCTATACTTGTATGGGATAACCATGATCTATAAATAATGAGGATAATAAAAAAAATTATTATAATGGGTGTGATCATGAAAGATGGAAGAGTTTAGGGGACTCAAAACTATAGGTGTAAACTCATTACTGTCGGGTTCTTTTTATAAATAAACAATGAAGAATTGGGTCATTTGGTCAATATAAAATATAGAATTGGTGATCCTGGGACTCTCCCATTCCTAATGAAATTTCAAGTCAGGGTTATAAAGCCTTATAAAGTACAACTGACACCCTACCCGATTATTATCCAAGAAATAGTTATCACAATGGACAATGATCCAACAAGAATGGTAAATAAGAATATATATTATCCATTAGATGATTATCTAATATTAATATTTTGGAGATGTGATTTTGAATTTATCTATATGTGCCTTCCCTTATTTTTCTAGGAAAAATATTGCCCAAAATTACTAAACCACAAGAGAATTCCAGGGCATCTCAGATTTCATGGTATTTATTGATTCATCCATAAATACAAAATTATTGCCTCCTTAAAACGGGTTCTCATGTTCAGGCCGACATGCATAGTAAAATAAAATGTCTTGATGGAAATCCCATATGAATCTATTATGAGCATTCTCAATCTTCTAGAAAACTACATTTGGGACTATAATAATAAATATTAAATTCATATACACCAATGAAATGAAAAAATTGAGTAGGGTAACTCTTCTACCAAAATAGAGGAAATAGTTTTTTGAATTTGTGATATATCTGTTGATATTATTCAATGGCTACTCAGAATGATGCATTTTAAATCTCTATGTGGTTAGAAGAGATATTTTATAATACATAAGGTAACAACCACTGAAGTAGATAATTGTTCTTTCATAGAGTTTATGTATACAATTTACAACTTATAAAAATTGTAAATATTTATTTTATTGAAATCAATGGGTTATTTAGTCCACATACCATATTTGAACAAATTATCATTCAATAGTTGGTTGGAGCCAGGGTTTCATTAGATAATCATGTCATAAATAATGAATAGGTGTAATATCCCTTGGCATTCATATATTCCTATGAAATACTTTATCTAACTAGTATAGATGGATTTATTGGGGAACTTATTGTTTACATCTTGTGAAATGAGGAAGAGGATAGATGAAATAGGATAACCTTGATTGAATATTTTTTTTTGCACTGAAGAATCTAAATATCCATCCCATTAGTATTATGATATCCATGGGTAGAATAAGAGGGAAGAAATACATTGTAAACCCAATATTAAAAGAAATAACCTCTCATCACCTTTAAAATGATATTCCATTCTAACTGCTCAATTTTTTTTATTGATTACCAATATGATGATTTTTCAAACCATATTTCTATCAATATAAAAAATCATTTATAATTCCATGCTCATAAAAACATGAATTATTCATACCTTTTTATATATTTGAAGTTCTTTCAAGTCCATAGTATAAAGAATATCGGTGAATTTATCATTGGGAATTTATTTATTGATATTGGATGAGATGTTTTCAAAACTGAATGGATAGTAATGGAAAAAAGATTTTTATTAAATCACCTTGATATATAGGATGAGGTTTTTCATAAATGTAATTCTTGGAATTATTCCCCCTATAATGTATTCATGCACTGTTGTGATAATATCAAATTTGATGATCTCTCAATCCACAATATATAAATAAACAAATGAGACAACAAGAGAAATGGAATGATTTGAATTGAGTAAATATATAGTATCTGTAAATTATTAGTCAAAATATTTTATTATAAATATGTATTAGTGTGAACATCATTGTAATAACGAATAATATTAATGAAATTTTCCACTGTATCCTCCATGGAATGTTGTTCCCCCACATTAATCTATAAATCGATGAGTATAGAAGATAAATGTTAGAGTACATGGGCCCAACTGGACTCAGTAGTTCCAGTGGAAGATCTTTTATCTTTCCATATCTTGAAATTCCATAAAAAATTCCTTCCATTATTCATTTATAAAAATGTTAATTTTTCACATATTCTACATTAAGAAACAAAAATTAAGATATTTCTGGAGCCAACATATTTTTCCATGACAAATCTCTCCAGTAAGAAAATTTTATTGATCTGGATTTTATAAAAATAGCATCATACCAACTGTCCTGCATGATTACTCAAATTATTCGATATCCACTATAATTTGTTTCTTGATAGATTGGGATTGGTATTTTCATTTTAGTTATACAAGAATATCTCACTTTAATCTCTTGAGTTGTTTTTGTAGGACAAACGATGGATTTTCTTTCAAGGGAGATCTATGGGAAGTATGTACAATGTGCATGAATGTTTTATCATTGGCCCAAATGATTGAGAAGTAAAATATAAGATTAAACACTGTGGAATTTTTATGTTTGGTCATCAATAAGGAGTGATTAAATAAATATCAATCTTTGTGTGTGTAATAGAAGTTTTAATAAAACTATTTATCAATTGAAGATTGAATGGGAACCCATCTGGATAACTCCATGTTTTTATTTCCCTTTTATCATTTCATAAGATGAAGTCATCCTATATGGTTCTAAAGTTGATGATTCCATTATTTGAAAAAATGATAAGTTCAAATAATCCATATATTTTCCTTGAATAACTACCTTATCCTTTATTATTATAAAAATCAAGAACAGTGTTGAAACCATCACTGAATGAAAAATTAAAAGTTGTGGTTTTGAAAAAAGTGTGTTTTTCAATATATGTTCTCTCTTAAAGAAATGAAATTATTTTTAGAAATAAGTTATTAAAACTGAACTAAATGATAACATAAAAACAATAGTTTTTTAATGAGAACAATAATTGATGAGAGTCACCCAAATATGTATTTTTCAGAAAAATGAGGTATAGATATAGGTGGGGCTATCATGCATGTAATTTCCCTACTGTAGTTCAGAAAAAAAACTCTTAGATAGTGGTTTTCATGTGTTTGGGGTCCTGAATATAGATAAAAAACTGGATTATGTATCAACTATTTTGATGGGAATTCATGGGTAATCTAGGATTCAATTCATCTAATATATAAATCTATAGCATTGATAATAAGGAGGAGTTAATAGAATCATTATATGATTTCTCATCATATCATAAGGGGGATGGAAGTAATATTTCATTTATAAGAGAGTTCCAAAATATATAATCCATCCCATAAAATTATACAGACATAGGCCACTTCATATGTTGTTAACTTAAATTATATTTATTTGGAACTTCTAATCCTAATGGGGTTAGTTTATTGAATTATATATAGGTTAAATCTATTTTAGGGTCATACATATCTAAGGCAGGGTCCTTTGGATATTCCATGATATCTAGAGTAAAACATCTATCAATATAGGGATATAATATTACACATTGTAAGGGGAGAGTAAACTATTCAACTAAGATACATCGTTGAGTCTTCAATTGTGGTTGTATGGACAAACTATTGAGTTCTTCAAACAGTCCCTACATTGACACAGTCCATAGGATGACGGTTATTTCCATAAGATACCATTATAAGGTCTAGTTTCGGTGTAGTAGAGGACATTTGAAAAATGCATAGAATGAATAATAGAAATTAAAGAATGCCTCCCTAATTAGGTTTTGTTCTACCAAGAATTACCCTTGGTGAACCCATTACTCAAGGAAGGGGTTATAGAATAGGGAATCATCCATGTCATGCAATTTTCAAATCAACGTCTAGTGGAGTAGATGTATCATTTGAACTTGAAATTAAAGTACTCATCACCGAGAGAGAATCTATGGTACTGTTATTATCGAGTAGAGATAAAATGACTAACCCTATGGTGGAGTCTCCTCGGTGAGGGGAGACTTAATCTGGGTTTTAGATCCCAACATATAGATTCCCATTAATAAAGACCCAAATATATTATGATCTTTTACCATAACTCTAGGTAACAGTCCTCTAGAGGTGGCATCGTTGTAAAACTAAAAAAAACACTTATGGAAGAAAACAATGTTATTAAAAAAGTTGATATTTTTTCGAAATAAATAGTGTAATCAACCAAATATGAATAAATTAGGAGAAGAGATAATATATATCCATGTCATAGAAAAACATTAGTCTTGAGATGATTCATCCTTAGATTTTTACTTTCCAGACAAAAGAAATGCCTAAATGAGTTATCAATAATCATTAAGTCAGCCATATTGTGTATGGGGATAAAACATGGAAGAAAAACCAATATGTCTATTCAAGGTAGTTATTAATAAGATAAATCTATGAAAACTAACTAAAGTAGAGTAAACACAATCTTCTACAAGATTTCGCATCATGATCCTAGGGTATGACAATGTCATTTTTAGTGATGTTTTGAATGATTTAGGATTTAAAAAAGTAATTTACCTAGCCACTCCCTATTGAAAAAATATTTCAATAAAATAAAAAATTAATTAGCACTACCAAAAAAAATTAAATATTGATGGATATGAATATAATTTAGAAGAAGGGAATGTGAATTCAACTTGGTTCCTAAAGAGTTAATATCGAAAATAAACTAGAGAAAATGAATCAGTGGATATCAAAAGACCGTCAAAGAAAACTCATTTATTATTTAATTTTAGTTGGAACACAGGAAATGAAAATAAAATTTGATATTATGGAAAATTTTATAACTAATATATAAAATTAAGAAATCAAGTTGTGATAGGGATATCATGATGAATGAAACTATGGTCTAAAACCCATATATTCTGATATAAAAAAATATGATTAAACACGCATTAAGTTATATTAAGGAAAATATTATGTGTATACATTTCCTACATATAGAAACACCAAAACATTTGAGTATTAGGATATTATCATCAACCTCCCCTCCACATTCAATTGAAAACAAACAAAAATTACAGTGTAATAAAGCGCATTATAGTGAATCAAATTTCAAATATAAAGATCCTTGAAACCAACCACCATGGTATATATAATATATCCAAGAGAGTAATTCCACAATCCCAATTTGGTATCATATGATATGAAACTGAAATCTCTAAATACCATCATGTTGCAATACCACACTTACTAGTGAAACTAAGATTGCACATAATGCAAACCCAATGGATCATTTTAGAATAAAATAGGGACATCCCTATAGAAAGAAAACATGGGATTAATTAAAAAAATCTTACCATTTCACATAATTACCAAACATACTCCTTCATAAAATATGAAACTAAAACCTAATGACTCACATCATACACCACAACTCATGTACCACGACATAACATACACTTCAAAGTGTGACACACCAATATTTAGAAAAATCATATTCTCTAGAAACATATTCATGATAAAATGTGCTATTATATTCCACAAAAATTCCATCCATCTAAAATTTCAACTCAAAATTTATCCTATTCAATCTAACTTTATCTTAATGCCATTATCACCCAGAGGTTGAGAAGTTCCAATTTGAGAATGTCTAGGGCATTAAAAATTTTAAGGGCCATGTATACAATAATAGTAAAACCATAAACATAAAATTATTTTGGTAATATTGGTGTTTAAATATTTTTATAAATTTAGGAAAATATTGGAAAGTTATAAATGGGTTTCTTCATATGATTCCAAAGATATGTTTAGATAGCTGTAGTGTTTAGGTTACAGGTGGATAACTATAATTTAAAAGAGTATGAATTGTTTTAGTATAATATATTAGTTAGTGAGAATAAGTATAAATTCATAGATAACCTTATTTTTATTTATAATTTACTTCATTTTTATTAATGTTCCATTGGGGTATGTTTAATGGATTTTGTAGAGCCTGTATAATCATGGTTTTAATATTTTATGGGATTTCATTTTTGAAATGAAGATTTTAAAAAATGGGTTTTTATTTTTAAGGATTATGTTAAAAATAATACGAGGGTAAAAGTCGGTCAACATATATTACAAGATAATTTTAATATAATTAAATAAAAAACACATTGTTTGAACTAAATGTATCATATACTTAACATATGGTGATATTGTTTGAAACTATGGTTTCATAAAATTTAGCATCTTAAATTTTTTTATATGATTGATTTTATTTTCAGTTAGTCATGCTATAGGTAGCTTTTTACTAAATATTTATAACTATTGGGTAGGGGACACATTTAAAAATAATGATATCACTAAATGTTCAAAAATTGAATGTAAGATCTTGAATTCATAAAATATTTAACCTCATGATGTCACAATTAGAGGGCACACGAAACCATCCAGAATAAGAGATCCAAAAAAATAAGAATCTTTGGAAAACCATAAATCAGCATACATAATTTTTTTTATAAATTCATATATATTCATATAAACAAGAAAAATAAAAATATTAAAGTAAAGAAATAATTTATATTTACATAGTCAAGGACATAATACTCTATCAATTGTATTTTATATAAAATATATATATCTCTTCGAGTACAATGATTAAAACAAGGTGACTTGTTATCTATATGTCAAAATCATATCAGGTATTCATGTTAAACATTAGAATATAATACCAACAGAAAAATATAGTGGGTTTTACCTAGTCATCTAGTTACACCAACCACCTAATTCTACAAGACTACATCTATTTGAAATAGTAACCACCAATTTCCAAGAGATATCGTTATCTAATTAGATAAAATTTGTAGACCCATTATATATCAATCATTCATATTATTGAAACTACATGGTAATACCAACATTTTTGAACTGAAATAACCTAAAAAATATTCTTCTAAAAAATCATGCACCTGTAGAAGTGTCATTTCCACTACCTTCTTCTAGTAAACTAATTTTTATTCTTTGGAGATACTTCCTAATACCCAAAATCATTTAATTTATTTCCACTTCAATAATCCTTGGGAAACCATCAACACTTAAATAGAATAAAAAATCATCCATGTTCTTTATAAAAGGATTCATCTCCACCACCTTCCTCTTACCCCAATAAAACTAAGGCTCCGAATTTACTCAAATTTTCTCAACTAGAAATATAATTCACAAGTCTAAATTATTTCATCTTTCCATAATCATTAATATCTAAAACACTCCATATTCACGAAAATTATAAATAGAGCTGTATTTTAGGATGATATACTTTTTCCTTGAATGAAACCCCATATTTTTTACCAAGTGAATCAAACTATTATAATCAATTTTGTTTCAATTAGTTATTTATGTGGTTGGTTTTGAGAAATAGAATCACCAAAAGGATTTTATATCTATAAAAATAAATATTATCATACACTAACTTTACAAATCCATGTGCTCATTGTGTTTTCTAACCATTGACTCTTTGGAATGTGTTTTGGTTGATATGTTTGGATTTTAGGCTCATTTCACTTTTTCAAGTGATTCTTTTCCAATCTTAGACTCTTTTAAAGATTTATTATATTTTAATCAATGTTTTCCATATAACAATTCCTAAAAGGTTACACTTTTACTAATTATATGATCATATACATGTATCAATGATAGAATATAAGCATATTTGAGGTTCTAGATATTTCTGTAATTAATTTTTGATGCTTTGGTTTAATGATTACATGTAATGTGCTCTGGATTTTATCACAAACAAGGGATGTTTTAGGTTTTGTGGTGTTGGGATTGGGCACATGAGTGGGATGCCAACATTTCCCTGGGAATCCAATCAAAATATAAATAGCTAGGTGAATCTAAATTGTATATGTAGTTCCCTTTGATTCTGTGTGAAAAAACCAATACTTTTATATTAACGTTATGATGTATAGTCAATTATTAAAAGGATCGCAAGCAATGTATCGAGTAGGACTTAGACATGTGTGGAAAAATTTAGTTCATATTATTTGTCAAAATCTAAATAAGGAATGGTTATTCCTTGGATTAATCATAATAGGTGTTCTATATATAGTATGGTAATGAAGTAAATCTCAACTCTAGGCATAAAAAGAAATTCAGATGATTTTGACAACGTGAGATATTCTAGAATGGAAGTATTACAATAGTAATATAGTAGAAAATATGAACTCAAAGATGTTTAATTTGAACCGTAGAGAGGTATCTTAAAAATCCAGTAATAATACAAGTCAAATAAAATGTAGTTAGAGTGATATAGTTTATGGTCATATGTGAGGACCGATCCACGTAATTTAACATCATGTGGAAAAGGAAATGTTCCATGTGGTTTTGTTTCTTGTTCTGAGGACTTAAAGGTTATTCATATGATGAATCTTAATTATGATACCAAGATGATAAAATGAGCCTCTAACTCACATGAATCATGTAAAATATTATTAGAAATGGATATAACATCATATTTATTATATTATGGATCACAATAGGGGATTTATTGTCTATTATGTTTGTCCTACTCCTATGGAATCTTATATCATTAAAGATTTGACAATATGAGACTATATAGAAATAATATATTGATGCTTACCTTTGAGGTATAATTGTGACATTCACATATGGGGAATCCTAGGTTGTTTTCCTTTATATTCACAATAGAGATGAAGGAGGTGGTATAGTTCAGGATAACTCTGAATAGGAATATTGTACTTGATAATTGGTAGAAATATGTCATCTTTAGGTAAATAGTGACATCTAGAATGAGTATACTAGATCAGGTTAATGTTGTCACCAAGGGGGGTATATCGAATCATGGTGGGTGTGTGAGGATTATCCATAGGTGTTGTTTATAATCACCGTACTTTTCTAGTGACTCAGGGGAAGTTATGGATAAGTAGGGGATTGCACCTATATGGAATCCACTCTTCTAATAAATCTAAAAGAATATATTGACAGAATATGTTTTACAAACCCCAATGGAATATATCATGTTAAAATTTTTTGGGAATACATAATTAGTGTTTTAATAAATTTTTAAGGTTATATGTAGTGTTTTCTGGTGTTTCATCATATAAATAAGTTTGAATCAACCTAGAAAAGTTATGGGGAAACTCTTGATCTCATGTATCCTCAATGAATGTATGGGGTAAGAGGCACCTTGGTATATACCAATGGTATGAGTTCTAATATATATATATATATATGAAAATTTCCCATATCATTAAGGTTCTACATGATGGAGGTCATTGTTCGCATGGGTTGATATGCACAGGTGGGTACTCATAGAAAACATGAATAATATCATTGCAGTGTAGTAGTCAAATAAATCTAGCCATGTAATTCCATAAAAAATAGGTATAAAACATAAGAGTGTTATTTTAGATCATTGTGGGGGAATTATAAATAATGTTATCCATTAAAGGACCTTTTATTGAAGGGATCATGAATGGACACTATATGGAACACTTCAGGATATTTCAATATATAATTTTTTTGTAATGAGTATTTATGTAGAGTAATTAATCGAGGGGATCTATAAATATTATTTTTGAATCACTTATCTTCAACATAATTTGAACTCATAAATTTACTTGAATGGTTTGTCAGGTAGGGTCAGTATAGTTCGAGAACACCATTTATTCGATGTGAATTCTAGTATCTATAGGCCTTTTGAGGTAACTAAATTTCCAGAAATGTGACTTCATGGGGATTTTTGTGTTACACATAAAATGTAAAATGCTACCTTGGGGGGAAAATATTACCACCTTTTATCTTTAGACGTAGGGGTTCACATTTTGATTAATGTGTTATGTGAGTAGAGAAAAATGCTCTTGGAATTGTGCGATTTGTTTTTTGGTATGAGTATATCATGGAAAAAATTAATTTCTATATGTATCCCTTGATTTTCATTTCTTTTGTCTTTTTTTCCAATTTATTCCATTTCAAAATTATGGAAAAATTTCATAACATTTGATTTCTATTTTTTGGGGCTCTAGGACTAGTCAAATTTATTCCTATGAACATAATTATTTCCTTAAACACCCTAAAAAAATGTTTTGTGATGCTAAAAATTCCTTAAATGACCTAAAGATTTGTTTTTCAGACATTCACACCCTATTATTCAATAATTGATGAAATTCATGACCACACCTAGAATGATGTTCTCACCACCATGTCACCATATAATGAATTCTTTTGACAAATACGCATCCTATGAAGTGATATTAATAATTTAGTACATGGAAATCATATTTCCCACTTCAATGGGAATGCATATAATTTTTTGAAAAGAAATAATAATGTTTTAATTTAAATATACAAATCTTTTCCCATGCCTACATATTTTGTGGATTGTATAATTGACCAACCATTGAGTGAAAATGATTAAAAATGCATGAATTCAACTCAGAGTCTTTTTTCAAGTGGAATATAAATACTCAAGGAATTGATATACTAAATTGGATATAGTCAAAATTATTTGAAGGGAATGAATATAAAATTCATTGTGGGAACCGTGATTGAAAATATTGATGTTTCCATGTATTCTGTGATAGTAGGAATCAATCCATGCAATGTTTTTAGGAATGGTCTCCTCTAAATTACAAAAAATATCATTGTGGTAGAGAATTTGCTTCATGGATGAATAACTCTACGATGATTGATATTATTTAGATATTGATAATTTTTTAGAGATGATACTTTATTATTTTTAATAGTAACATTGTTAAGGTTCTATACACATTTTAATTTGGACACATATCTAGATCCCACACAAAATGGTTAGGCCACAGGGGTAGCCAACCAATGTATTTTGGGGTCATTTTTGATATATTATATGTTATATAAGTGATTGTGATTAATATAAGGGGATATCATGATATTTCTTAGGTTAATTAAAATAACGGTCATAGTCTAATTTTTTCTAGGTATATGTAGAGGTCACAATGTGGTTTATATATTTTTATTTTCATCCAAAAATTTCATAATACATTAAAGGAGTGACATAGTTGGAAGGAACTAATATTTTTCTCCAGAAATGCTTTCTTTGATTGGAACATGAAAATTATTTTTGAATTTAAATTTTATTTCAAATAATAAGGTATTTCATAGTCTATGTGGAGGGAATTCCTGGAGAAAATATGGTAAAATTTTTCTTAGGTCTCCCTTTTGATGTTTCTATCCTGGAGAGTAATGAGACATATTCTTTAGGATGTTTAACAATAAGAAATTTATCATAATGGGAGATGATATTTATGGTTGGATAACATGAACCATGAAAAAATTGAGGGAGTATATAGAGTGAACTAGGTGAAAATAATCCAACATAAATGAGATTCCCAACATCATGAATTTATAAATACATAAGGATTTTTTATACCAATTTGTGATCATAGTCCTCAAACCTAGAAGTGGTTGATTTCAAAGGTAAAATAGTATTGACCTTGTACCCCAAAACATAAAGCCACATAGAAATGACTAAATGGTGTATCGGTATAGCCATTACAGAAAGAAATAAGTGTACTCCAATGATAATTAAGGGATATATAATGATTTATACTTCTTTAATAAATGATCCATTTAGTTTATGGTCATTATGTTCAATTCAAATTATTCTTTATTTTTTGTTTGTGTGGTGAGGACTATATTCCTAATAGGAATTTTCTAATAAGATAATATAGGATCAAGGATTTGTTATTTCTAAGATAAATAAGATACAAAATACATTGGGTTCCTTATATGAGGTGTACACCCAGATATGAAATAAAATAAGACTATGTTTTCATAGTCATTGCTTACGTGTGGGTATGATGATAAATTGTAAAAAATCATAGGTATTTATATCCACTCAAATGGTTGGGTTTTATAATGTGAAAAAATAATGTACAATTGCATAAATAAATGAGAAATATAGACTGATGATAGCAGGATTACCATTAGTAATAGTTTAAATCTATTTCATATCATCATAAAATAACTAATCCGGTTATGTATTACCCTTACATTTGGAATAAAACATCCCCTATGAGTTAATTATTATCTCAGAGGAATATGTGTTACCCATATTCAAATCATAGTAGATTTCATTCAGACCAATCTATCCATGTAACCATGAATTTATATGAAGGGGAAAACTAATATTATTATGTGTCCGAAGGTTGTTGTTTTCTAGTGGAAGTATCTAAATGTAAGGAATATCATGTTTTCAATGATTCGAACCCAAAATATATGATGTATGTTCACAATTATTAGGATATTAATGAAGAGTTAGAGAACCCTAAATTTTATACCTCCATGTATTAAAATCATTCCCAGGGAAAGAAAAAATTACATGACATTATTGAGTATAAAATCATTTAATGGGGTATGTCACTTAATATAGAGATGTGGTTTCTTCATGACTGACAATTAAATATTAGAAAACTCAATTAAAATTAGAGATTGTAAGGAAGAAATACTCTAACATTTTCCTATATAATGGGGTCCAGTGGGAAATGATTATCCATTTCTAGGTCCTTCTGGTGGCCCATAAAATCGTTATGAATTTTTGAATTTCTCACTAACATTTTTTTAACCATTAAATGAAATAGAATAATGAATATAGGATTAATTTTTTCTCATGATTCGCTTTATGGGTTTTCAACCTGAAAAAAGATTTTGTTATTATTATATTTTTAGTTTATGATCTACAAATTGGGACCATAAAGGGAAAAGGTTTTAAATCTTTCACATTTGATAAAATATTGATCGTGTATATTTCTGCAAAAGCTAGGCCGAATGATGTGGAATTCTACCTAAAAAGGGATAGTCAAAACCTGACATGAATGAAGGGAACATCTCTACAATATACTACCTCATTAAGGGCTGGAAACCTTTTTAATGTCATTATTCTTTGTCTAGATTTTGGGATTTATGATGGTAGTTGGGCCTATGAAAGGATATCTAATATTCACTACATATCCCATGGTAAGGAAATTAAGCCAAAGGCAGTTCTAATGAGGGGAAATATTCATTTTTTGAGTAAACAATTACATTACGGTGAGCTACAATATCCATAATCATGGGATCATAGGGAAAGGAAATTTTACCGCTATGTTGATCTTGTTATTAAATTGAGGAGGGTAATTTTCATATTTTATCCTTCTCTACAATGGGAACCATGTGAGCTTCATTTATTATACCTATGATAGACGATCCATATTTTCTTAGAGATAAAGAATTAAAACCTATCATATACTTACAAAAATGAGTAATATTAAATGAAACATTAAATGAATATATGCCACACATTGGTAATGGGTCAAATAGGATGGGCCTTTTTAAAAGTTGTCGTGTTTCATTGAGGAATAGAAAATAGATACATTTTTTATTTAATTCATCATTTACTGGTGGATAAAGTATGTAATTCCATTAAATTCATGTATTTGTAATTATAAAATTATAACTAGTTGAAGTAGGGTATCCTTTATTAATGGAATAAACTAGTGACACTTTATCAAATTATAGACTATGGGGTTATGAGTTAACATTAATATAGACCAAAATATAACTGATGGGTTTATTAATATCTCAATGTCATATATTATATTCCCCATGAAATCCTACTTTTGTCCATTTATATTGATCAAACCACGTTTCCAATATTTCTATAAAAACTAGAACTAATAGGATTTTCTTGAGTTTCTAGGATTCAAGGTGAATTATCTCTTTTCATAGGGATTATATGAATCATAGATCAAAAGTTATCTAGTATGTTAGGTGGAAGAGGTTAAGAAAAAAATTGGAATATTTTATAGACACACCAACATGTTATGGAAATATTATATACGTAAGAGGAATGGACCTAGATTGAGAAATAAAGTAATGTAATCCTAATAAGTAATAGAGCTGGAGTCAAGATGTAACAAGGGAAACTTGGTCATTATTTTATCATTTTATTACCATACATGATGTATAAGGTGTCATAAAATTAATATATATATGATAATGACCTCATGTCATTAAACATAAGTTTATATGAATATGAAAAATTGACTTTCATTTTATCAACATACAAAAAAACGAATAGGTATTATATAGTTTAACATCATGTTATAAGGATGTGATATGATATTAAAAATTATGGTTCAGCCTAGGATGATAGAAGTATGAATCACTAAATATCCTATGATTCTGATAATCAATCTGTGTGTATATCATTAAAGGTAAAATTCTATGATAATCATGATCACATGAAACAGAAGAGAAAATTGGTTTCACCCTTGAACATATTAATTCACAGAGAGAAAATATGTTGAAGCACCAAGGTGAAATGGTTTATTATAATATTTTTAATTTTGATGAAAAACAGTATGTATTTAGATAAGATAGATGATTTATTCAATACCATGTATCATCTAAATGTTTTAATCCAGCCACTAATAATTCTCAAAAAACCCCTTTATAGATCTAGTTCACATTCAGTGGGGAATTGGAAATTGATTTTTTTCAAGAAGATAGGTAGAAATTGTTAGATGTTAAGTGGTATCATATGGGTTATCCCCTCATTTAATAAGAAAATTTGGATCGATATCGAGGGAAAATTTAAAAAGTTTTAAGGCCTTCAGGATTGATCAGTGTGTCATGTAGTTCAAGGGACTACAACCAGGACCCATTCCATATAGTTTAACTTCAAATGATAAGGATGTGAGCGGTCTATTTTAATGTCTTATATAAAAGAAATGAGTCATCCATTTTAACATGATATTATTAGGTTGAATATTCCATTCACTTTAAGGTCAGACAATGAGAACCTAAACCAAATATTTTAAATTCATACAGAATGGACTCTTGTGAACCACATGTGAATTGATAAGATCTTGGTCATTTTAAGTAAAATAAAATTTCTTTTTTATTTATCTAGAAATAAAAATATCAGGTTTGAGTTTGTGTCCTATGTTATATGAATCAAACCTTATGTAGTTCTATAAAGGGATTCTATATATATATTGATCATACATGGGATTGATAAATGGATTTTTATTAGTAATGATCCTTGAAAGAATGATCCTAATAGAGCATGGAATTAAAAAAACAGAGTTAACATAAAATTATTCAATTATATTACATTTTAGGCCCATGTTTTTTAAGGGATCTTACACAAATATGGATTTCATGAAAAATATTAGTTCATTCAGAGTATGTCAATCATTGAATTTAATATTCCTCCCGGATAGACCCTTTATGCATTTCAGTTTATCATCTATCTACTACGACAATATGTGGTCTATTTTAACATCATGTGAAATGAATTTATAAAATTATAGTGTAATATAATTTGAAATTCATTATGGTATATATTCTTTCAATAAAACTATTTTCTCCCTTATATTTTATATAATTAACATCAATCACACTAAAAGATTAGATCGACCTAAACCTTTGGGATCATGTGATTCATTCTCAATGTTTGAAAAATGGAAAATGTGAAGAAAGAATCATCCATAGTAGAGTACATTACAAGGATTGATGTTAACCATGGATTTCCATAGCATATGGAAAGGATGAAATTTTCTTATAGTTTATAGTCGTATCATATGGAATTTTGATGAGTTTTACTGCAAGTAATCAACACATGATTTGTTAGAAACATGTCTTAGTGGTTTTTAAGGTAATTAACCAACATGGATTCTAAATTCTTATGATCCCAGTCAAAGTGTGTAGCATTTGATTTTTTTCCATTACCCAGTTTAGGTATTCAATGTTTCACTACATTTTCTAGGAGTATCACAATCACGGAAAATGTTGTTCTTGGGAAATGGACTCCATGGATTTTTTTTGGAAATATGTAGGGATAGTGAACATTCGTTTTTCTCATGAGCATTAAAAAATGTATGTGACTTAGTCATGGGATCATTAAGAAAATAATTGGTTTTAAAATGCAAATTTGTTAGCGGGACTAAATTTTTTTTCTATAAACAAATATATCAAGTAAATTATGAAACATTTTATATCCAGTATGACTAGAACCCTTTGTTTTCCATTAAAACATATTGGTTCCTTTATATTGATCACACTCAATCATATGTGATGGGTTCATTTTTTTGTTCATATATTGGAATCATGTGCAAGAAATGATCAATGAAATGTAATGTTCCACTATCATGGAAAAGAATAAAACCAGATAATGATGAAGTCACAATTGCATGATGTGTTGAAATTGTTTTTTCCTAGTATGCGGGTTTTCCTGAAAATTCATAATGTTATAGAATACCCATACATAGGAAACATTCAATATATATTATTATCATATGTGAAAGGGGAGGTAAGATGCATATAGGTATAATATATTTTGAATTTTAACATTATTTACTAATTATTGAATTCAAGTAGTTTTGAGTCTATAAAAATAGTATTAGGATATATAGTTTAACGTCATCCTACTAGGATGGTATGGAACACTATATAAAATAATTAAACAAGGAAATTTTTATCAAAAAGTTAAACATCATATGATAATGACATATGTGTCATAATCATTTACTACACGTGACAAGGATATTGGCCTCATACAGTTTTATATATTTTTAAAAGGATGTTATGATGATATAATTTATGAGTCTATAGGATTTGTTTCACTATAGTGAGAAAAAATTTCTTAACTATCACACAAATATAAAGAATATATATCTCTTTCAGGAATAAATCACGATTATTTGTGATCTAGTAGTCAAAGTTCAAGCATTCATCAATTTTATGTTCCAAAAATGTGTGGTAGAGATTGTTATTGGTATAATCATTCATAAATACTTTATTGGATTTCTAGATCATTGGTTTCTCAAGAAGTCTAATTCCCAATAGAAAGGTTAAGTATGCAATCACATGGTTAGGCCTAAAGAACAATACCTTTTTGTGTATCATGAATATATGGGAGACATTGATACAATTACAAAAATTTTGTGTTCTGTTATTGTTCATCACATGGATGAAGGTGTGAATTTGAATTCATTGTCACTAATATAGATTCATCAATATATATATGAATAAAATATTAAAATAAGAATCAATTATCATTATTATTCCTTAAAAATATGTTGTAGGTTCATTAATTTGAATAGTATCTCAAATCAAACTCTTTAGGTATCCTTCTCATAATCCATTGGAGAAAGACCAAAATAAATTTCATGGGAAATGAAAAATAAATAGTATCCCTCTCATTACGGAAATAATATACCTTACTTTGTCTATCACTAAGAGATAGATGAAAACAATTCATCCCCTACCCAACATGAATACCTTAGTCAACGTGGGAATGTGGTTTAATTTTATGTCTTAGATGAGTTTTTCTAGTATCAATCAATTCATGTGTGGATTTTTCAGAAACGGAGACCGTGAGTTCACAAGAAGATATGATGGGAAAAGAAAATTCCCCAAATAATATGTGCTTGGGCAAGTTGTAACGATATTTGGAATACACCAAGTGAGGGGGTGTTAAATATAAAAATACCCAATACATTTTGGGTGGGCTAATTCATTATAGGGAGGACCTCTGTTATAGAAAATATTAATTTTTTTCCCTATGGAAAATGTCCCTGATATAACTCTATCATTATTTCTAAAATGACTTCGTTTTCTCTAAGGAATAGAGGGATTTTTACTCTACAAAGAGAGCCTTTTCATCCTTAATGCTCTAAAAATAATAAAACCATTAACAACCTTACCTATATCAATGGATTGATGGGTCGATCATGATGGTAAACCGAGTGTTGACCCTCATGACTATATATTTTATTAACATTGGGAATGTTCTCAATCAACTACTAACTTGGAGGTATCATAAGAGCTAACAATTACTTTTTGAGGCATAGGTTGGGTATCACTAATCGCTTGACAACTATGACAAGGAGTAGATGATAAGAAATCCTACTAATTATTATATTATTATTTTACTGTGTGATCATCCTTATCATGCATGCACTCATCATAATGAGGTGATAATTATACCAACCTAGTTTTTTCCAATTTGATGGAAATATAGGCAAAATGTGTTACCAATTAATGGTGTATGAAATTTTTATGGATGGTTAATATTCACTAGTTATGTGGGTAAGAACCAACTGTACCATTTTTGGGTTTTTTTCCATTGCATTAGTCGATGGGATAGAACACGAGACCTTTTGGAGGGAAAATAATCATTCTTCTGATAATGTGTTATAATCATCATATGAGTCTCAAAAATCATAGTAGTCAATTATACTATAGTATGATATGTAGCGGGAGTTGAGTTCAAGAATATATAACGTCATTATTCTTAATTGAGGGAGTATGGATGATTCAGTAACTTATGGATAATCAATTCTTCAAACTCTTGTGTGTCGAATGGGAAATTCTGTCATCAATATCCTTATTTGGGGACAAAGGATGACATGTATCTCACAAGTACCGTTTCATTATATTATGCAATAGGACTATAATCGATCATCCTCTTCAACAAATCCTTGAATATTAAACACTCATGCATCTTGTGCAACAAAATATGATAATATGGGAATTAATATTTATGATCATGTTTCCCTATATCATATGGATTAATGAAATATGGAAATTGGATTAGGTTGTTCTCTAGGGAAGACATAAAGTACCCTAGAACCTTGGCATAAGTTAATGAATAAATTTAATTTTTCCTTTTCTCAATGTAGCATCCCTTCAATATTTATGGTTTAATGGTTATTATATTTGATTATGATTTCATATAGTTACCCATTCTTAATAGTTCCCTTTGATGAGGTCATTCCATGGTTCTATGATTGGTATTCTCCAGAGATTTTGTAATGGTTTCCAACACTCAAAATCCATTGGGATAATTTAGTGATATGAGCATAATTGACAAATCATCTTCTTGTCTTCCCACATATATGTCTATTCATTTTAGATAGGAATGTTTCTTGTCAAAGGGGGGTGTTAAAACCATGAATCCTAAAATAAAATATATGAATTTATCAATCTATTCCTTCTATAATTTGAGGAGTTCATGGATATTAATTTTTATGAGTATAGAGTTGAATTGGAAGAGGAATTTTTAAAGGATATATTCCAATCATACAATTGATATATATCAATGTTATTATACCATGAAGTGGAAGGTACATAAATAGTCTTTAAAAACAATAAAATCATGTGATACTCTTATTATTATACAAACCCCATCATTCGGTCATATAAGAAAGATAGATAGGTGGTATGCCGTTGTGGATATCCCATTTCAAGTGTTTAGAATCATAGGTTCGCTAATATGGGTGGATATGGAGTCAAAACCACCCAATAAGTTTACAGCTTCCTCTATTGTTTACCAATACATGTCATACTTATTGAGAGTCCATTCTATTAGTGGGTTATCTAGTAATTCCTAGCATAAAACCACCTAATTAATTCTCTATAAACATTCTCCAATATGAAGATTATTTTTCCATAGTGCTGGGGACTATTTATGAACATTAAATAATGAAATCAAGTTTGTAGGTTGATATGATATCAAGTAGATGTGGAATCTTGAATCTATCATTATGGTTTAAATTATCTCCCACAATTTGACAATGATTGCTAGAATAGGCATAGAATATTCATCTTAAAGACTATAATCAGTGGGTTTTCATCCCTCAAGAAACTAAACATTGATATACAAAGGTTCTATTATTTTGGATTTAAACTGAGAAAAGTTTTATTTTACTAATATGACATCACTGTGGTTGGGTTGTGGGTGGGAAATTAATGATTCTTGACCTATTTATTCATTGAATGTTTCATTGTTTGAATCATCATTTGGTAAAATAGTTATAACATTTACCGATTTGAAACAAGTGAAGGGAAACAATGATTTATCAAGGGGATGCATATCTTGGGTATGGGAATGTTACACCTCAGTTAATTACAAAAAAAATATCATTCCATGGATATGAATGATACAAATTACATCATCCATATCTTCCACGGTTCTCCCTATGATTCTACAATCACTATAGAATTATATGAGAAGATTTATAGCTTTTTGGATAGTGGTGACCAAAAATTGACCAATATCCACTATTGGGATATGATGATGAGTTTCAGGTGTGTCGGATTAAGAATGAGTATAGATATATTCATTTATTACATTGGTAAAATACCCCTATCATATTTTCATTCTATGTGTGTTTTTCTAAATGTATAGGGTAAGATAAAATTACTTTTTAGCCTTTGTAATAATTGGGGTCACACAATGATGATGATGACCATGGTGGATAGGGTCCATTCTTGATAGTTCCTAGGTGGATTCCTTAAAATATTTTCAATATTATTCCAAAAACGTAAATAGGGAATGTATGAGATATTAAACTCTATATATAGACAATCAATGATTTTTGACTTCAAAATTTGGTCCACAAGCTTTTTGGTGGGATATCATTGATTGGACAACCTATGAGGATTTATCCTCTAGAGAATCTCATTAATTAGATCACTAGTTGGGATAGAGGAATTGATATGGTGTTCTTATAGAAGGTCATTCATAAACATGTTCCATGTTAGTGAAACCATATTTTGGGATCATGAGTCAATGTTCTTCATGTTGGTGGAGGTATACTATTTTCTATAGAAGTTTGTGATCATTATATTGTGGTTGATTATTTTAACTAATATATTTTACAATGATCTCAGAATTCATTGGTGAAATTGATGACTATATTTTAATTTTATAGATTCATAATTTTATTGATAAGGAAATAAAAATAATAAATCCACCTATGTAGCATCACCAGTAAGAGTTCATAGATGATTGATCTCTTCCATAATTAGAGGATTCATATGAAGATCATTTTTTATGGAAAATGTGAAATAAAATTCCAAATATTCCAGGGGAAATTGGTCCATTTCACATGTAGAAGTATTAAAACATTTTATGGAATCACTTTATGTCACCATTTTTGTTTCAATAATATATCAACAGGGTAATATTGGAGAATAAAAAACAACTATGGGATTTCATATCGATAATAGGATTTTGGGCACCAAAATATTGGCAAACAAAGGAAGATGGAAAAGAAGCACGTACGCTGCCCCGCAAAGCGCAGCCACGGAGCGCACCCCCGCAAATGCGGCCTCCGCGAAGCTCCCTAGGTGTTAATGATCTGTGAACAGCCTGACATTCACGATCCCACTGCGAAGCTCCCGAGGCGGTAATGCTCTGCGAACGGCCTGACGTTCAGGAGCCCGTCACGAAGCCCCTACCACCCATTCGCGCTGCATGAGATCTGCTTCACGGCGCCCCTTTCCTATAAATACTGGGCTCCCCCTGAGTCTAAGAGGGGGACGATCCGACCTTTCGACTTCTAAACTCCTGAATCCAGATGCACTCTTCGCCCCCGGGAATCATGAGCTCTGCGAGGTACTTCTACTTCGTGAGATTCCTTCGCCTTGTCTCGTTTTGAGCCCCTCTTCCGAGAGGGATGCCCTTCATGAATCCTAATGGAATTTGCGAAGGAAGGGGATTCCCAAGGGAACCCGGGGAGCCGCGGAGTGTTTTTTCTTCGTGAAACACCCTTCTTGTACTATTGATCCACATGCCAAGGCGGGGTTTCTCTACATCGTGAAGCACACTGGTTCATAGCACCATGCTTCCCGAGGCACCTCTACTTCGCGAGGCAGTGCTCCGAAAATACTATTCCACTTCGCAAAGCAGATCTCATTCACACCCCTGCCCCATGCTAAGGCCAAGGCACTCCACTTCATGAAGCATACTCGATTTCTTGGAAATTCCTCTTCCCTTGCGACCCTCCATGTTTTCACGATGTGATTTCAAAGTCCCATGGACAACACCTCCTGTAGAATTTCTTCTTCTAATGATTCTTCGCATAGGCACGCTAACGGCTATTGCTTCTTCACATAGCCACGCTAACATGGACCCCTATATGGTTCACTCCGTGACACCCTTTACCATGGCTTTGTCATTACCTTCCCACCCTCAAGGAGTAGAGGGTATTGGTCATGTAATTCCTAGGAGTGAGGAGTAAACCCAACTCATCTGAGCTGTAGGACGTTAAACTTCCAAGCACTTCATCCTCAACACATGACGTTAAACTATGATCAGACCCCGTGCCTCGCACGTTGGGTCCCCCCCGGCTCGGACATTATTTACGCCACTCATCTCCACAGTAATGGCATCACCCTCAAAAGGGATGATATCCTCCTTCTCGGAGTAGCGTATGTCCATGGAGAAGGGCAACAACCTTGGTATAAGCTCCCCCACCCCCAAGCCTCTCTTGCGGAAGGTAGCACCCACACACCTCTGTACTACCCCACTGCCAAGGCCATTGGAAAGTGTGATATGGAACAAGGAACCTTCCATCATTGGTCCCAAATCCCACTCCTGCCACGCTTTGTTGCACTTAGGGCATCCATCCTGGATTAAGTCCCAGCACCGTGGGCCGCCCAACGCGTAAGCCCCCTCTTCGTTTCCCACAGATGCATCCTTCGGGACATGATCGTCAGGTCCCTGCATCCTCTTGTTTCTTACACCGAGCATGACTCACGTGAGCATATAGTGAGCACCGACCCAGACCCCCACCTTATGCGAACTACAATGACTTTGATCCATGTCAAGGCATGGTATGTTGGAAGCCTCCACGAGGTTCAATACCACCACTCAGTCGTTTCTTCACGTCAAGTTCCACCTTTGACCAGTATGACGTTAAACTGTATGCCCCTGTACAGCGTGACATTAAACTGTATTCCCCCATCCATCATGACGTTAACCTATATCCCGAACTACGAGGAATTCGATCCATGCCCTGGCATGGTACGTAGAAAGTCTCCACGAGGTTCAAGACCACCGCCCGTCGTTCATTCACGTCAGGGTTTCTCCTCATCCCGCATGACGTTAAACTGCATCCTAGTCCAGTGGTAAGCCGTTGTGAGCTCACCTAAACTACGAGGACTTTCATCCATGTCAAAGCATTGTACGTAAGAAGCCTCCATGAGGTTCAATCCCATCACCGGTCGTTCCGACCACAATCACGTCAATTCACTGACGATACCCATCGGACCAAGGTCCACCATCACGTCAGTCCTCCGGCGCACCTTTCTGGACTACGGGGTCGTTGATACATGTCAAGGCATGGTACGTTGGAAGCCTCCCTGAGGTTCAAGCACATCACCCGTTGGTCATCTTGACCTCCTTCACGTTGGTTCACCAACACCCGGGTAGCCTAGTGTGTAAGTCCCACACCATCTGGACCAAGGTCTCTTTCCTTTCATGTCGGTCCACCGACTCCCACCATTCACTCTCGAACTATGAGGACGTTGATCTATGTCAAGGCATGGTTTGTAGGAAGCCTTCCTGAGGCTCAATCCCAGCTTTACTGGCACCCTTGCGATGGTCCCATATCATTCCCCCTCTACTTCATCCATCCACCCATCCATCATACACCCTGATTCATACCCGGGACTCCAAATCCCGGTGGGATCATGCCACTCTACTCCCCTCCACAGTGTACGGGAAGCCGCCCATGTGCTGGTCCCGACCAGGACACCCCTTCAAAGGAAATTCATCAATCTGATCCACTCCAGCTAGTGGTTTGATCAGGCTGATCCATCTCTATAGTACGTTAAACTCAGGGCCTACCTCATGATAAACATGGGATGCATGAGGAAAACCTCGGATGGCATGCCATTGGCGTAACCTTCTTTGATGGACGTTAAACCTGCAGCATACCCTATGTTAAACATGGGAAGCTAAAGAAAACCTCAGATACATTCATATGGAATATGATTCCCCGCACTCGATGTGGGATTCCTTGGGCTTCCGTGCCCTCGAGAAGCCCTATGAAAAGGGAAAAAAGACATACACAACAATTCCCTAGCATTTAGACATGCTACTGATGCATCGACGGGACTACTCCCCCGACTAAAGGTTGCTGCCCTGAATGGACCCTTTGGAATGTCCTGAAAGAATCAGTCTAATTAACTGGCATCCAGGAAAACATGGCACTGGGAAGAGTTTCACAAACAACATATTAAATCTATGAGGGAGACTCGGACAAGGTGACGAGTTCCGAGGAGGAATCCACGAAAGGAAGAACCGACATCCCATCATCCCGATTTCGATCAAGGAGAAAATGTCCATGAACAAGAAACATATGTCGCCCGCCTTTGGAAAGCAGTAATGCGGGGCTACAGCTGCGTGTCCTCCACAGACGGATGTGCACGCCCCGGCGTGAAAGCATCGGAAATAAAAATTGTGAACCCGGCGTGATACTCTACTCCTCAATGTAGAGATTATTAGTGTCTGAGACACTAGTAGATTCACGTGTCACCAGATCCAGATATCTGGTGCTGGGTCCCGCCATGAAAATAGAGGGCCTGGCATGAAATTCACAGGAAGATGGGGATGTAAAACGTGGGTCATTCCATTCTGTAATGTTGTCGGTGTGTATCCCTCATACCTGACACGAAAAACGGAATAACGTTGGGGGACTGGTTATCAAATTGTTTTCCTCGCAGTGCAGATGAGTTAACCTCCCGACTTCCCAGGAACCAGGTTGCTGCTATGGAGACACGAACACCGCCTGCTCACCTACGCAGGGGCGGGGGAAATACCAGGATAGCCGCTCTGCATGGCTCCACTTCCGTCGTAACAGCCTCTACATCCATGAATACCGGACGCCCACGTCCCCTCTCCCCATCAGAGATCATCCAATGAAGGGAGATCAACAACCTCGTATGCATGTACGAGGTGTAAGGGGTCATCCCAACTCGTGATATGGCCCACCTGGTCCTAGAGGCATCCAGGCCCCGCCCTTAATGCCGCCCTCAGAGGCCACGCAGGGAACCCCTGCTCCCCACCCCATTGTTCAATTGTTTTGGGAGCCTGTCCCCAGAACGCCTCGATGACTCCTCGCCTTACGCTGAGGAGGCGGGTGATGTCCGACTCCACCTGGTCAGAGTCCCAATACAAGGGCTCCTAGAAAGGACTGCCATCAGGCCGCTTCTACACCACCGTCCGGCTTCTCTAGAAGAGAAGGTAGGCTATGCCCCTGCACCACCTGTGGCAGCTCGTCTGACCCGACGTCAGCGCCGGGCCCGAGCTGAGGACGCTCGTCAAGGTGTGTCAACATCAATAGCTACTATGTCCTGAGCCACCGCCAACGTGCATCATGGAGTCCCTGCATACACTGAGCAAGGGCACTCCTTCACCCGACCAGGATTGAGGCCTCAGCTACCCCATGGGCAGGCTAGGTTGACTCTCGGGGTCGCAGTCCCGAGAGGTGGTTTTCGCGAACCAATCTGCGGTAACGTCACTCCATACGGAGGTCCTCTCCGTACCACCACTCCACATAGCGTGGGCCACCCCCACTCCGATGCTCGTTATGGGGGTATGACTCGTGCCACTCCCATACTGAATGAAAACCTGCCCCGTGGCAGTGACGCTCGGCGCGAAAGCCTCTCCCGCACCCACCATACAGGGAGTGAAGTTCCACCACCTCCCCCCGGCTGTTGATGTGAGGGAACCACCCATCCAGTCCCTCTCCAACGTGGGAGTCCTCCCTATTTACTCTCTGCAACTGGTGAAAGTCATCCTCGCCCCGGCAACCCGAGGAGTGAAGGTCAGCCTCACTCCACCCACATCAAGCATGGAGGTCCTCTCCGTGCTCCTGCCGGTTCCGACAGTGGTTCCTCCCACATGGGATCTGCCCATGGAGGTCCTCCCCATATACGCTTCGACATTTTCCCTCGTGCCCCTCGAACCTAGGCTTTCTCAAGCAGGACTCCTCCCTGCCATGGCGCTGACACCGCTCTGAAACTACATCTCAAGGATCAACCTTGTCCCGAAGTGCCATCTAGGGGTAGGAGAGCGGGACATCACCTCCACAAGAAGATTCCTGGGATGTCCCAGGTGGATATCAAACTAGCCAGTTTTTCCGATTCTTAAGCGGGATGCGACTCAGTGATGGAACATTCTCCCCGCTCCTCTGCATCAAGGACTGGGGCAGGAAGCAGGAGTGTCAGCCTCATTCTCCCAAGAATGCGAGGTCCACTGGATTCACGCCTCCCTCCACAGGTACATCCAAGAGGTAGAAATTGTGGAAATTCCGCAGTTTCCGACCGCGCAATCACCGCCGTCTTCACAAGAAGAACCCCCTACCTATACCAAGGATCACGAGGAGCTATTTTGGGGACCAATGATGGTAGAAAAATGGCGTGGCCCATCGTCTGTGGCATCAATTCCTTCACCAAAGGTTGTGGCTACCAACCCATCGTATAGTGATATTTTGGTCATGTCACCTCACTCTTCAGAGGATGGCCCGGAATTCAGCGGCCAGTCATCTCATTCGTCGTATTCTCTGTCGCGCAATTTATTGTCCCAACAGTCCACCTAGGTACTGCTATCGGTCCCTCAGCCGCCTCTGGTTGGTGAGTGGGGAAATATAAGGATGGACCCTGAGTCCTATCCCAGGATCTTCTTGATCATTCTCACAGCGGATCACTTCTCGGAGACGTTCTAGCCGACGGCAGCGCAGAACTTTTGTGCGCCGGAATCCTTTACCCCAGAGGAAGTTGGGTGATTATGCCAAACCCTGTGGGCGACAAACATCCATCTTCGTTATGAGTAGGTAGTATACCCTATGAGCCTAGAGCACTTCGAAGAAATCGGCGAGCAATGTCGCCTGATCGATTTGGCCGCACTCCCTGTGGCCCAGCGCCCTGAGTCGCCAGGCCGCCAGAGCACCCTTCAACAGAAATGCGTTCAGAGTCTCATAGTACTCTCCAGAATCATAAGGTAAGCTACCCATCATGTGCATGTCCCTTGCTTGGGACAGTATGCTTCCCTCCTTTTCATTCCTATCTGACGGCAGTCCGATTCGCTATGCGACATTGAGGACATGCCCCCAAGGAGGGTCGCGGTCCACATGGCTGACGTAGTAGACAAGGAGGACGAGCTTGAATTCCTCGATGGAGACCGACCCCCTAAGGGTGTACCCCCACTGTTGGCACCATCAGGGAGGGTTACCCATCTGCAGAGAAACCTTCTTGGACTCCATGTACCCACAAAGTCGCTAGTACTCAGTTGAAATGTCGGTAAGGGTGAGGAGCATGTCGGAACCGTCAAGCACTCTGACCCATCCGCCTCTGTATAGAAGACGGATGAAGATCCAAAGAAGTTTGTGTTACGCCATCATATTGTTGAGAAGAAGACTATGGTTGACGAACTCCTGGTCGAGCGCGCTACAGAGCGGGGACCCGACTGCGGTAATCCCATACCGGGGCAGCAGGGGGAGGGCAATTTTCCCCTTGGCGAGATGCCTTCGAGAAACCCTGATCATGCAACTCCCGCAGACTGAGCAGAAGCCATAACTCACGGAAATAGGGAGCGATAGGTCTCGCCAAACCCTCTGGAACGACGGGGCAATCTGTGGAATCCAGCCTGGGTCCCCCCAACCGCCACACAGGCTGTCCGCCAGTCACTCCACGAACTGCTGAAGCCATCTACCATGTCGACGAACCTGGAAACACACTTGTGATTACGGATCCCTGTCAAGACAGGGACCCCCACCCAGATGACCTTATAGCGGCACTCATCCCCTACCTCGAAGCATTGGAAACGCGGCAGGTGGCAGTCCCACCGGATGGCAATCCATATCCCGCGTGGGTGGATGATATGATAGCACCCCCGGGTTTTGGGAATCCCACCTTTTCACCCTTCAATGGGACAGGGGACCCACCACAACACTTGTCCCAATTTTCTTCCAGGTGTGGCCCCATGCTGGGGACCAAGACCCAGAAAGAAGCCACCAAGTTCCAATGTTTTATATAGACATTGGAGGGGACCGCATTCGTTTAGTACAGCCAGCTCCCTATCGGATCGGTGACCGGCTTGGAGGATCTCTACCGGAAGTTCCTATACTAGTTCAGCTGCACCACGTGAAATTCCAGCATCACAGTCCTCTTCAAGTGCAAACAAAGGCCTGATGAGTGAGTCACAGACTTCATCGCCTGGTGGAAGGAACTTACAACTCCCTCTACATGCCAATAAATCACGAGAATTACTGAATATGTGTGTAGGGAATGTTAAAACGGATTTGGTTCCTTCCTTGATCACCCAGAACTACCCTGGATGGTTCTAGGATTTCTCAGATAAGGATCGGCGCCTCGAGGAGGCTCTGCAACAGGCTAGTCAGGCACGTTTTCTGCCCCCTGTGAACCCATCCAGGATGACTGCCAAAGCCGAACCCACCGCGGTGTCCCAAATAGAAGCCCCCAAGAAGTTGTAATTACTGCAAGCAGCACTGGCCCTACAACCCCGTAGTGGTCCTCCACCTCAAGCATAGGCCCCTGCCCAGCAGGAACCGCTTCAGAACCGATAGGTTCCCCCGTGCAATGCACCACCACCGCCTAGGCGAGACTGTTAGGTGCGCCTCCTCGGCAGGACCCTACAGCCCCATGTCAAGGCCCGGCTCCCAGGGCCCCCTGTCCGGAATGAAGGCACCAGACTTACTCGTTCAATGAGAATCAGGTCCCCGGTTACATCTGAAGTACTCTAGAGCAATGGATTGTGTCCTTACCGGAGTGAAGAAGGCCGGTAGAGGAGAATCTCACCGATCGCCCCAACTATTGTCCCTATCATCAGATTTTGGGGCACACCCTCAAGCAATGTTATGTGTTTAAAGACTGGATTCAAGACCAAGTCGACAACAACATAGTCAGGTTCGGCCCAGCACCAACACAAGTAGTGGGTGTCATTGTAGGGTCAGAGATTGGTAGTGACAATGAAGGCCAGTGGCAGCAGGTTCCCAGCCATGGGTCCTAGAAATACGATGACTGGATGCCTCAAAAAACCGTCGCCCATTCCCATGGTATCAATTGGGAACGCCTAAAATAGCCGGAGCATTTGGAGGAAGTATCGAGTACCTCTGCATCGTCATCATGACCGACCTCATCCCAAAAGGGTAAGAAAAAACGGTGCAAGAAGAAGCAATGCTCTCCACCTCTTCTATCCTCATCCCACACTCTTGGCGACTTTATGCCCCCTGAAATGGGGATTCCTCCAAGAGTCCGCCTGGTGATGGATGACTGGTCGAGCAGCAGCCAAGGGTATGCTTCGGTAAACACCATGGAGTAGGTAAAGCCTTATATGGCTCCCGACGAGGGGGAACGCCAGGCTAACCTCCCCAACGTCCCCAGCCATTGTCAACGTCAGCGGAACTGCAACCACACGGGTCGTCGAGGCATGTTAGTGGGCGCTTTCAGTCGGGCCGTGCACAATACTGAAACCAGACAGCAGGCTCAGCACAGATCTCAGCACGCGTAACCTCATCTGATGCCCTCTGATCTACCTCCACCTCTGTTTGTGTTACTAGATCAGGCAGAGCTGGCTCGTCCGTATCGCGGTCAGTCTTTCCCGGCTGTGGGACGACCTCTGTTGTCTGGTCCTAATCTGGAGAGTACTCTCCAGGCCTCAACTAGTAGGCAGAAGGATGTACCCAGTACTAGCCAGCCGCTGGTTCAACCTGCAGGACCCGCTATGCCTCCAACCATAGAGCGACCTCTTGTAGGCAGAAGCTCACATGTGGCACAAACGTATGATGTCCTGAAGCACCTAGCTAGAATTCAAGAAAGGATTTCTATCCTGAGGCTCTTCGCCTATCGTCTGAAATTCGTGAAGCACTTGTCGAGGCCCTAAGGAGCCCCCTTCAGTTCGAGACGGAGGTCGCAGCTGCGGAAGCCTTCCACGCTGAGACAATTGAGAACGCCGAATTCCAGGCGGTAATCTCATTCTCCGGTGAAGTTGAAGACCCTCCCATACAAGGGAATATTCACTCAATGTACGTCACTGGCCAGTTTAATGGCGTAGAAGTCCGCCTCTTCCTCATTGACATGTGTTCTGGGATCAACCTAATCCCAACTCGGACACTGCGAAAGCTGGGTTTGTCGGAAGATGATTTAACTCCCTCTACCCTCAGAATCCAAGGATACGATATGACCAAGCAATCCCCAGTCAGCAAGATCTGCCTGAAGTCCTAGTTCGGTGGCCTAATTTCCATCACCGAGTTCATTATTGTCTCTCTGGAAACCACTTACAACACATTGATGGGCAGGCAATGGCTCCATCTGCAGGCAGCGGTCCCTTGTCATATCACCAATACCTCAAATACTCCCTCAATGGTCGAGTAGGCATTCTCCATGGAGATGTGTCTCCATTGGCCTCTTGTGAAACCCTCTATTTGGACGCCGACTGTTACAAGAAAAAGGATAAGAAAATCCAAGAAAGTGAGGATGAACCCGCCCCAGTCACAAGTGATCCCCGGGCAAGCATGGATGACGCCTACATCTTCCCGATCCACCGATTAGAGGCCACGACCCCCGACATGGGGAAATGTTTTGTTGTTTCATGTACGAAAGGAAGACATGTTCCCATATCCAAGCGACGACACAAAATCACCCTGTACTCTTACACCAACTAGGCTAAGGTGACCCCGGAACCTCCTACCCCAGTACGATATTGGAATGTCAGGCTTATAGCGACGGAGGTACGTGATACATGTCTCTTCCACCGGGATGGATTCAACCGACTCAGGACGACACATCACCACTAATATGATGTCATCAAACGTGGTCCTTTAAGCCGAAGGCCAGATAGTATAGGATCGACAGCCTTAATTGCTTTGGTCTCAATGGCGCATGGGTCTCTTGATTTGATAACCACTACTGCCCAAGCCGGCACCAGCTGCCCGTCAGGGTTTGATAGCTCAAAAGAATCTCCCCTTGCGGGAAATACCTCGACGGGTGGAGAGAAAGACCTGGAAGACGCTCCCCCATCCTTTGAAGAAGGCGTCTCTACCAAGATTGATGAATTGGTACAGGTGAACCTTGGTAGTTAGGCAGGATCGAGACCCGCATTGATCAGGGCAGCCATGTCCCCTGAAGAGCAGTGGAGGTACGTAGACTTTCTCAAACAACACCGTGATGTGTTTTCCGGGTGTTACGGTGAGATGCCAGGACTAGATCCTCAAGTATCTGTTCACCACCTGGGCCTCCTGTCAAACCATCATGGGTTTAAGCAGCCTCCCAGAAAGATGCATCCTTCTCACGGTTCCATGGTTAAGGTCGAGGATGATAATCTTATCAATGCCAACTTCGTCAGGGAAGTACAGTACCCCAAGTGGCATGCCAAAATTATACCGGTCAGGAAGAAGAACGTGCAGATCAGAGTCTGCATCGAATTCCGTGATCTCAATCGCCACTTCCCAAAGGATGATTTTCCCCTTCTGGTGATCGAGTTATTGATTGATGCCACGGCCGGGTTCCAATCCATCTCTTTCATGGATGGGTATTCCGGGTACAACCAGATCTAGATGGCCCCCGAGTATGAGGAGTCCACTAACTTCAGGGATCCCCAAGGTACTTTTGGTTACGAGGTTATGCCCTTCGGCCTAAAAAATGCAGCTGCCACTTATCAGCAGGCCTTGCATTGCATGTTCAAGCTGATTCTTGAAACGTTAGTGGAATGCTACGTGGATGATCTATTGGTCAAATTTCACTAGTTCCAGTACCATCTCAAAGACCTTGAGAAAGTGGTCGGCGTCCTCTATTCCCGACACTTGAAGATGAACCTGTTAAATTGTGCCTTCCGGGTCACCTCTGGGAAGTTTCTTGGCTTCGTTGTTAGATACGGGGGCATTGAGATCGACCCATAGAAGATCAAGGCCATCATCCAAATGCCTCCCCCGAGCATTATTCAGGAACGTAGAGGTCTCCAAGGACACTTAGCCTTTATATGCCGATTCATCACGAATTTGGCCGGCAAGTGTAAGTCCTTTTCCCGGCTCATGAAGAAAGGTGCCGCCTACGAATGGGATGAAGTGTGTCGGACCACCTTTGAGGAAATCAAGCAGTATCTGCTCCATCTTCTAGTTATGATGCCACCCATCTCCAGAAAGTCGCTGGTCTTTTATGTGACCGCCTTGGAATGATCCCTCAGCTCACTTCTCGCCCAGTAGACTAACGAGCGTACAAAGAACAGTCTGTACTATCTCAGACACATGTTTCTCGATACAGAGACCATATACTCCCCTATCGAAAAGAGTTTCTCGGAGCTCGTGTTTTCTTTACAGAAGTTGTGTCATTACCTGCAGCACCATGAGGTACAGTTGGTCTCTTGGGTAGACCCACTGAAATACATCCTGAACCGCCCCATGTTGACCGGCCGACTAACACAGTGCGCGGTGATCCTCCAACAGTTCGACATCAAGTTTGTGCCTGAGAAGGCCATCAAGGGACAGGCATTGGCATACTTTTTAGCTGCTCCTCCAACCTCTGCAGATCAATCCCTGGAGCTGGATTTTCTTGATTAGATGATCTTCTCAGTCAATCATGTCGTATCATGCTGGAAAATGCACTTCGACGGTGCCTCCCGGATCCCCACCGATAGGAGGCTCAACGATACTAAGCTCAAAAGAGTGGGTATGGGTATCTTATTCTTCACCCCGACACAAGTCTTCCTTCCATACTCGTTCCTATTGTCAGAATTCTATACCAACAATGAGGTAGAGTACCAGGCTCTCATCACTGGCATTGAGTTGGCCCTTGAGATTGATGTGCCCCATCTACATGTGAAAGGAGATTCCGAGCTATTCATCAAGCAGGTCAATGGCGACTATGTCGTCAGAAAGCCGAAGCTTGTGAAATTGCTAGAGTGCACCCTTCATCTAATGGCCTAGTTCCCTTCTCGACCAGAGGTTACCCATGTCCCTCGGTCATAGAATGGTCGAGAAGACGCTTTGGCCAGCTTAGTTGCGTCGCTCGCAGAACCCGAGAAAGATGATCTGATCATACATGTGGCACACCAGTGATTCATTTCCCACATCACCCCAGAGAAAAATGACGGCCTTCGGGTAAGTTATCTCACTGGAAGACCTTCTACATCAGGGGTCCCAGGTTCGTCAGACATAGTGGTTGATGCCACTCCCGACTAGAGGGCACCTTTTGTCGAATATCTCCAAAATGGTTGCCTCCCCGACGATCGGGCCCAGCGCGAGTGAATCCGACGTCGTGGGCTGCAATTTACCCTCCAGAGCAGTCCCAGTCTTGAGAATATCCTCTATAAGCGGAGCATAGATGGTGTTCTCCTCCGTTGCATTCAAGGAGTCAAGATTTATCAGGTTATGCAAGAGGTTCACGCCGGTTCATTTGGTTCCCAGCAAGATAGGCCCAAGCTGCCCCATCAAATACGGAGGTTCGGGTACTTCTGGACCTCTATGATCCATGATTGTATTGAGTTTTCCACGAGATGCCACTCGTGCCAAGTTCACGCTAACATCCTGCATCAGCCACCATATCGTCTCCACTCCACCATGTATTATTGGCCATTCTCGGTGTGGGGACTCGATTTAATGGGACCATATCCACCGGCAACAGCTCGCCAGTGTAGGTTCATCCTAATTACTACTGATTTCTTCTCCATGTGGGCAGAGGCAGTTCCACTCATAGAGGTCAAGGCCTATACCATCGTCGACTTTGTGAGCTCCAAAATCGTCCACCGTTTTGGGGTCCCCCATGCTATCCTCACCGATAACGGCACCAACTTCTGAGCGGCCGAGCTGAAGAAGTTGTATGCCAAGTACAATATCCATTCGAACCATACCCCTCGCTATCATGAATAGGAAAATGGACAAATCGAGGCATTCAATAAAACCATCTCTAGAATTATGCAAAAGATAGTTGGTCAGAACAAGAAAAGTTGGCCGGACAAGCTCCCCAACGCCCTCTGGGCTTATCGGACGATGACTCGCAATTCCACTCAAGTGACCCCATATTACCTGGTGTATGGGGCTGAGGCCATCCTACCCATTGAGATCCAACTTCCATATTTATGGACTGCGGTCTATGATCAGCAGGTGCCAGATAAGGTGTCTGAAATCCGTCTAGATGAATTGGAAGCACTGGATGAGAACATGCTTCGTGCCCTGCACAATGTGGAAAGGCATCAGAATAAGATAGTCAGAGCCTTCAATAAGAAATTTTTCCTTTTCTCTTTTCTGCAGGGAGATCTAGTGTTTCCCCTTCGAGAACCAATGAACCCCGGTTGGAAACCGCACAAGATAGAGCCCAAATGGGAAGGACCATATATCATCCATAAGGATTACCCCAACGGGGCATACTCTTTGGTGACCACGGATGGTGAGCGCGTAACTCCTCCCACCAATGACAAGTTCCTCAAGAAGTACTTTCCCTAAGCATCCTTGGTCCGGAATGACCTTAAACTATACGGACCCGAATGACCCTAAAATACACCATCATCATGCAACACAATAAACTGCAAAATGGTCCGGAACGACCTTCAACTATATGGTCCCGCATGACACTAAACTACACCATCGTCCTGCAAGATGATAAAATGCATAATGGTCTGATCTTTATGACCCTAAACTAAGATCTCCCCCATCCTTACTGTAAGACGTTAAACTGCAAGCTGGTCAGGCCTCCCTGACCGAGGCACAGCCTCAGGCCCCTTGGCCTCTTAGGTCCCCGGGCCCCCGTCCTTACTGTAAGACATTAAACTGCAAACCAGTCAGGCCTCCCTGAACGCGGCACATCCTGAGGCCCCTTGGCCTCTTCGGGCCCCTGGGCCCCGTCCTTACTGTAAGACGTTAAACTGCAAGTTGGGTAGGCCTCCCTGACCGAGGCACAGCCTCTGGCCCCTTGGCCTCTTCGGGACCCTGGCCCCCGTCCTTACTGTAAGACCTTAAACTGCAAGCCGGTCAGGCCTCCCTGACTGAGGCACAGTCTTAGGACCCTTGGCCTCTTCGGGCCCCTGGCCCTCATCCTTACTGTAAGATGTTAAACTGCAAGCCGATCAGGCCTCCATGACCGAGGCTCAGCCTCAGGCCCCTTGTCCTTCGTCGACTCAGGCTCTCTTATGGGATTGTACGGTTTGGTGCATGACACATCCTCATTCACGTTGGGTTACCCGCCATACCGTACATATCCCCAAATGAGATGCATCTTGTCCAGTACGCCATTAAACTGCGCTTTCAATAACTATGTGCAGCTTGATTCCCATCCTCATTGGATACATAGGAACACTCAAATGTCAGGTCTAGAGCCCAGCCCCGAGATCTTCTCTTTCACGGTCCCCTTGGGAATAGTTTTCTTAGAGGATCCATGCATGACGAGGAGTAGGATTTATTATCCCCGATTATACAAGGATTATAAGGATCGGACCACGTGCCCACTCCCATTCATCTATTCTCCCATGTCCTTACCGCACGACGTTAAACTGCATGGCCTTCAAGAACTACGTATGGCTTGATTCCCATCCTCATGGGATACATAGGAATGCCCGGACATTTCATCTATTGGCCTAGCCCAAAATCCAAAATCTTCCCCTTGGGTCAAGACATATGGCAGGGTGCACACTTTTTCCCCAACTCACATCGAGCAAGCCTTGACCCAGCTGCACGTCCCCCTTGGAGATGTTCCCCTCTTCTATGGATGGGTACAGCTTTGCTCCACCCACTCCTTGACTGGGATTCCATCACATTCCTCATCCGGAGGGACCCTTGAGAACGGCAGGGATACCAGGCCCAAGGGCTCTCCTACTGATAAGGGCCAACAACCCTGAGGGTTTCTGGGAAACAAGCCGATACAACTCCCGCATTGCGAATTTGGTCAACAGTCGACGCTCATTTGTTGCTCCCAAATTAGGTCACCATAAGGACGCTGTGTTTCGAACATGGTCAACAGTGTCTTGGATCTTCGGGTCTACCCCGAGATGTCCCAAACAACAAGTGTAGTGGTTCATTCTGTCCCATCCCAAAGTGAAAAACTTCCCTCCGGGTGGTGCCAGCAGTCGGTCCCATGGCCCCGACTCTCTTATAATGGATGTACGGTGGGGTGAAGGATTACATCCTCATTCACGCCGGGTTAGTTGTCATACCATGCACATCCCCAGATGAGATACAGTTATCTCTTTCCCTGTCCTCATGTAAGGCGTTAAACTGCAAACTGGTCAGGCCTTCCTGACCATTGCCTAACCTTAGTCCCCTTGTCCTTCTCGAGCTCTAGCCCAGGTTCTTACCCGGTGTGTATGGTGTGGTGAGTGATTATGTCCACATTCACATCGGTTTGTTTGCCATACCACACACCTCCTCCGTCTAGGGGTTCCTATTCCCCGACCATCGTTCTTACTGGAAGATGTTAAACTGTTAGTAGGCCAGGCCTTCCTGACCAAAACCCAACTATCAGTCCCCGAGGCCATTTCGGGTCCTCTGGCCCAGGTGCTTTCCAACGAGATTGTGCGGAGTGGTGTGGGGGTTATCTCCTCATTATTCGCTACGCCGCACACGCCCTCGATAGGGTTTCCTGCCCCTTGGGTATTTTCTAGAACTACATGTGGCATGATTCACATACTTATGGGATACGTAGGATCACCTGATTGTCTAAGCTTCGGGTCCATCCCCTCCTATCGAAAATATTCATCACACCTTGGCTCCTTAGCCTACCCTTTCTCCACAATGGGATTATATGGTGTGGTGTGGAATTATTTCCTCATTCATGATGGTCTTTTAATGACAACTCCATGTGTCTTTCCCTCTCGAGCTGTTTCGTCGACCCCCTTCGGCGGTTTACTAATGTTCCTAGAGGAACTCTGGTTTATTACCTGGAATGTTGGACATTACATGGACACGTCTGTAGCCGCTTTTCAGGTTTTTTGTATCCCTCCATCAGGGCTTCCATCATCTTCCACAACCGGAGGGACCCCCAAGAACTAACTAGATACCACGCTCAAGGGTTATCCTACCATTATTGGCCAACACCCTCAAGGGTTTCAGACAATAAATCGATTAAAATCCCACATTGCGAATATGATCAGTGGTGGATGCTCATTTGTTGTTCCCACCTCAGGCTAACGCGACATGGAGATTGTTTTCTGCCATGGTTAACGGTTATTCTCTATCGTCACGCCAACCCCATTAAGCCCAAAATGTTGGTTACACGATTCACATCCTTCCCCGTTCTCATCGCGTCCAAGTGAAGTTTTGAAATTATTGGTACTATTCCTCCGTGTACGTCTGTGCATTGGGGGAACGAAGCTGCATTAAAGGTGTCCTTCGGGGCACTTCACCAACTTCCCCTCGATAGATGTTTCGGGTATTGCGATAGGGGTCTTCTCCCCTTCTTCCCACACCGAGTTTAACTCACGTGGGCTTAGGGATAGGGTCGAGGTCTGCGCTTACCTGGAAAGTTGTCATCCACCAATGGTCCGATCTCTAAGACCATAAACTAAGATCTCCTCGGAACTCTGTTCAGCTTTATTCACATCCTCATGGGATACGTAGGACCGCCTGAACATCTTGTTTTCAGGTCTAGCTCATTTGGGAGCTAGTCTCACCCTCGTTACCTTTCACCTCTCTGTGGTCCCCTCGGCCAGAGGGTCCTCTCTCGAGAATACGTACGGTATAATTTGATATTATGTCCCCATTCATGTCGGTTATGCCGCACGACACCATACCCATTCCCCGCCTAGCATCGTCTCTGCTACGTTTGCACTGCATGACATTAAAATGCGTGCTTGGTCCTATCACCCGACCCTAAACTGTGACATTATCGTCCTGGCCGCACGACAAAAAACGAAACTACATTGTGATGACCTCGTTGTAGAGGACATCACGTTGGGTATTGGACATGTGCCATGCCATTTGTCAACACCTATCAGGGCTTGATTCTTGTGGAGACACCAAGGCCTGCTACCCTAGGCCTGTCACTTCACAAAAAAACAACTCACCTTAAAGGAAAAACAAGATTTATCAAATTCTGTTTATTTTAGTGCAAGGGTCGCGCCCGAAATTCCATTTTTCCCTGGAACTGATACCTTACCATTCCAATCTTTAATAACTACGTATGGCTTGATTCTCATCCTCATGAGATATGTAAGAGCGCCCGGGAACTTCCCCGTAGGCCCAGCCTAACATTCATGTTCGGTCCCTCGACTCGAGTATTTCCCCAAAGAACACATGGTATGTAGGGATTAGGTCATCATTCACGTCGGGTATTGTAACTTCCTTTCCATGTGTCCCCTTCTCCCCTTACCCATTCATGGTCTGAGTTCTAAGACGTTAAACTAAGAGTCTCTCAAGAACAATGTGCAGCTTGATCCCCATCCTCATGGGGTACGTAGGAACGCCTTTGAATTTTTCTTTAGTCCCAGATCAACTCTCGTTTATGGTCCCTCGACCTAAAACTGTCTGAGAAGCACATGGTAGTCGGAACCCCTGGTTCCCATTCACATCAGGTGTCTGAGTTACCCCATTGTGTGCCTCCTATGTTTCCTCCCGACATTTGGTCCAAATTATACGACCCTAAACTAATATCTCCCTATGGTAAAGGATTATGCTCCCCTATCTAACACGTCTCGTTGTCGTATTCATATGTGTTTTGACAAAGAGCCCGAAGTGTGGATTTTCATAGGGACATTCCCCTCATCCCATGACCAAGCTTCATGAGCTCAGAATTTGGATCCTTATCATCTTCCACGTCCAAAAGGACCCTATTACGACATGGATGCTAGGCTAAAGGGATCTCCATGGATGCTGGACCTAAGGGCCCTCCAATCGTTTCGGGCGAACGTCCTTATGGATCTCTGGCAACATTTGTGACATGGTTCTGTGTTTCGAACATGATCAATGGTCAAACATCATTTGTATGTCCCCATTCTAGGCTAACGCGATATGGGTTTGGCGTTTCTTCCACGGTTAACGGTTCTCCTCTATCGCCACGCCGCCATCATCGTCATTCAAATTTCAAGTGTCATGATTCACACATTTCCACTTCCTCATGTTCAAGTGGAATTCCATCATGCTCGGCTCTATCTCTTTGCGCATCTAGGTGTGCCACAGGGTCGTGTTAGTATTAAGGGACCAATATTCACCGAGAATCCCCTCACCAAGACTTGCCCCCTTTCTGTTTCAGGAAAGCCCCCACTACTTCTTGTTTCCCACACTGAGCATGACTCACATGGGTTTAGTAGTTGTGGCAGGTTGTGTACCAACACGGTCATGCATCTCATCGTCCCTCATGGAGTTAAACTGCGCTTCTAGAACTATGTATGGCTTGATTCCCATCCTCATGGGATACATAGAGATGCCCTGGTATTTCGTCTAGGGTCCAGCCCATAGTAATCATTAATCCTATTCTTGCCCTTTCTAGCCCCTTGGCCTGACCCCTCGTAGAGGACCATGTAACTATGATTCTACCCTGGACAAGTTCAGTATTTCCCAAGATCTTGTTGGGAGGAAACATACCCCCTCACCAGATAGGTCATGTCCTAAAGAAGGAAGGATCTACAATCAAACTGATGCGCTCATCTGGCGTACTCCCACCACGGTGGTGTAGTTACGTGAGTGTTGTATTCTGTTCGGACAAACCATCACTCCATATTCCACGCTTTGTGTGACCCTTATTCGGACCTTCATCCCCTTTCATGTCAGATGGGACCCCCTAATGGCCCGGTCTCATACCGCATTGGCTCACCTACCATCCTGGACTAACGTCCCGGAAGACTGGTCATGTTTGGAAGGACCCCCTAACAGTATTGGTGCTAGACCTAGGGTCCGCCTACTGTCCTGGGCCAACGTCCCGAAGGATTGATCAACAAAATTTGTGACATGGTCCAGTGATTCAAACATGGTCAATGGTCGACCCTCATTTTTTGTCCCCATAGCAGGCTAACTTAGTAAGGATATCGTTTCTCCGCAACGGTTAATGTTTGTCCCTTATTGTCATGCCATCCCACAGTGTTCTGAATCTTGGGTATCGTGATCCACACTTCCCATTTCCATCTGTTCTGACCGATTTCAGTGCCCCTGGAGTTTCACCGTTTGTTCATAAGACCACGCTAAAGAAATGGTAATTCGGATTTTCTATGAACCTCCATCTCCGGCCAGGCCTCTCCCATCTTCCGGAAATCCAGACTGGTTATCCAGACCATGGATGCCCGAAGCATGTTTTCCAATATCATGTTGGGTGGGACGATGAGGCAACTATCACATGTTTATCACATCGGGCTTGACCCACATGAGAAGGGGGAATTTTCTCTGGACCTCCCGAAAACATTGTAAGGATGTAATAAACTGATGAAAACAGTTTAAATCATGCGTGCTATGACATTTAAAAGAAGAAAAATTGAAGCGTGAAGGTACCAGTAAAAGGATTGTAATTTGTTATTGTACCTGGGGGTTGACTCCCCCCATGGACGGGTTGACCCCGTCAAAAGAGCGTTGCAGCTCTGCCACCCATCTTCATGTGGCGTCCAAGAATTGATGCTGCTAACACAGCTCCCGCTCCTCCTCACTAGAGGTGGGGCGTAGTTTGTCAGCCTTGGCCCTGGCCCACTCTATGCCAGCCTGAATGGCATCCCTTGTAATGCCCCGACCCCATTTTCCCAGAGTCGGTGCATTAATTACATAACATTGGCATGATCACAAGAAAGATCAAATCCCGAAAGACCGATTGGTTTAGTAGCCTTGGAAACACTAGATATAATTATAAAGTTTTACATTACATTTCAAAGTGAAAAACTACTACAACAACAAAGTCTTCATATCCACACTATTAACCCCTCATAATATCCCTGCAAGTCATTCATAATTTACTTCTTCACTACCTGGGAAAAATAAAACATAGAAAAGGGGTGAGCTCAAATGCCCAGTAAGGATAACAATATAGCGGAACATTCAAAAATAAGCATAAACATTTAAGGCAATGAATTACTAAAACAAAAGCCTTTTAAACTTGAACTTCAACATAGTATGGCAAAAGTAAAATTAAATAATGCCATTTACTTGTTCACATGGATATTCTACTAATCGAATAATCACATGCAAAATCAATAACCACTTTCATAATGTTGGAATGCATAATGCCAAACTTTAATTACTTTTCAAGGCCTCGTCCCAAGACCTTGGGGCTAACTGTAACCGGAACCCAACCCGGAGTGCCTCTAATAACCGGACACCAACCCGGAGTGCCTCTAATAACCGGACACCAACCCGGAGTGCCTCTAATAACCGGACACCAACCCGGAGGGCTTACTTTTACCAGTCCCTAACCTGGAGGGCTTACTTTTACCAGTCCCCAACCTGGAGGGCTTACTTTTACCAGTCCCCAACCTGGAGGGCTTACTTTAACCAGTCCCCAACCTGGAACATACTTGTCCAACACATTCATATGAAGTAAAGATTGAAATATAACATAAACATTCTTATTGGAACTAGCATACGAAATGTCAATTCTATCACCATAAACTATGAATGGTATAAAAATAGCACATCCACAGTCAAACATATCACAAAACCTTCAAAACAATATAGAAGTTTTGTATCATAATAAATCAACTTCAAATAATCTTAAAATCCATCAAAGGATGTTGACATAGATGAAACCAAAATTCTTTTTAAAGAAATATCTCATTTTATTTTGAAATCATTTAAGATCCATATAAAATAAAACATTTTCTTTGAAAATATTCTTTTAAGCTTGTAAGGAAAGCTTTGAAGATTTTATAACGGCGTAAAATAACCGCACCCGCCGTATAAGTTAAAAAAACATTCTTACCTCAGTTCTGTCGAAAAGGTTAAAAAGGACCTTGTTTTGAAAATGACGGAAAGATTCCTTTATAAACCTCTTATAAAAAGTCAAAAAAGGGTATAAATGACTTTAACCCATATTCTTGTAAATAGTAAAAATGTTTTGAAATACATTTTTAAGAATCATGGATGTGGATGATAAAGATATCCCAGTAGATTATTACGTATAAACAACCTCGGATAATGAAGAGATTGTGAAATAAAACCTTACCTTGTACTTTTCCTTTGTTGAGGTAGGTTAACCTCCTGTATAATGGTGAAATAATTGTTATTAAATTATACAAGAATCATATATATTAATATGATATCATATATGATCTTTTAACATTGATTTGTTAATAATATCTTAGAATTATCGTCGTTTCGGGTGTTAACTTACTCATTTACTTTTATATGTTTTGTTACATAAGCCATTGTTGTTGTATCTTATTCATATCCATAATGATATCCAGTCCTTAAACATCATTTTTAAATCATCAAATGATAATTATACTTGAATGGATACGATGGAGAATGAATCTCATCGCGTTCGTGGAGACGGTAGTCCGTACGTACGCACGAGCGACAATATCATTCTTTTGATATTAAAATAATATATAAATGGATGGTATATCATATATACAGAATCATTAACATGTTATATTTATTATTTACATGAGTTACACATCATTATTATACTCATCCAAATAATAATATATTGAATGACAATTACACCACGACATGGAGACGGTAAGCCGTACGTACGCACGTATGGTGACATGTTATTCAAAGGGTGGATAGAATACTGAATATGGTTGTAACATATTGATAATAACATCACAGTATATGTGAGATACTGGAGTTATTATTTTAGAATGGTAAGAACAAAGAAAGTGGAAGTGGAAGAAGAATGGAAATTAGAAAAGGGTGGTGAAATCATTACCTCTTCTTCGGGTTCTTCCTTTTGATTTGATCAAAAGGGCTCCTTAGGTTGGCTTTATGATCAAACTAAGGCCTCTAGGTTGTAGTGAGGGATGTTGGGAGAGTATTTGGGAAGAGTTTGGCCGAACCAAAAGGCTTTAGAGGTGTGAAGAAATGAGAAGGAGGAGTTCCCTTTTATAAGAGGGGTGAGGGGCACCTTTGGAAAAGCTAGAAATATTAATTTATAATAAATTCATATTCGGTTTCCAATGGTTCCAAAGTTGACTATTCAAAGGCTAAGGCGGGGATAGGTCTAAAACCACTCAACCAATAGAATTTATACAGGTTTGGGTACTTATATTAACCTTATCTTTAAGTATTAACTCTAAGTTAATTAGTTTCACTTTTACAATGTCTCTTTGTATTTTTATATAATATGGTTAATAAACATACTATATACATCCAAGAGACCCCCAAGTGGTCCATTAATGATGAACCTATCATGATATAAGTCTCTTGGCCGAACCTTAGATTTTTAGGAATTTAATATCAATTAATAATATAATATTTGTTTTAAGAACGCTTTTATGTCAATTTTGACACTATTCAATAGTTGATTTTTTTGAAACTTATAACAGATTGATTACTTCGAACAAAGTCAATTAAATCAATAATAATATTTCATATTATCCTAGAAAATTATTTTAATTCATTAAAAGTTTCATGTTATATTTATTGGGGTATTTATAATATCAATTATTTTAATTTTTCACTATTATAGTAATTACTGCATCATCATTGTGTCATAAATAAAATACATTATTTAATGTCTAGAAATTATAAATAAAATATAATTATGTAGGTAATCTTTTTAGATTTCTAATGAATATTTATAATCGAAAATCCAACATGTATAACCCTATGTAAAAATTGTTTTTCTAAAAGATATATGCTTGTGTCATTTTTGTATTCATTTTAACTTAATTAAAATAAAGTGTCATTATCACTTACAAGTGGATCCATGGGGTCCCAAAATAGACCCAAAGATTCCCATGGTCGACCATGTATCAACCAATAGGGTTAATACACGTTTTAGGGTAATTTAGTATATTTATAATATTATTTTTTAACCCTTATTTACCGGATTTACCCTTAACCATGGTAAATAAAATATTTACCGCAGTAATTATTCAAAATGTCTAAAAATAAAAGTTACCTATTTACACAATTTGAACATCCTGATTCCAAATATGGAATCCATTTTCCTAAATTCTAAACACAGAATTGGCAGAAATTAATTTAAAATTTATTCCCGCTGTCAAAACAAAAAGCGTGTTTTTAAGAGATAATAACTATCAAAAGATTGACACTTGTTTATGTTCGGTTTAATTGTAAAATTATGTCCAATGACCAACATTATATTAAATGGTAAAAATATATTCTAAATATACTTTAAAACCACTAAAATTCATAATTTATCACTATTAATTATTTTGATTAAAAGGTTGTTTTTAATTAAAATTTAGTAATTTTCACTATTCATCAAAATATGAAAGTTATCCGAAATGTACCAAAATTTCACCTTAGGCTAAATTCGATATTCCGAATCCAAATATGAAGTCCATTTTAAAATATAAAATATATATAATTTTAAAAAGTAGGTATTACTATTCATAACGGCTAGTTTGATTGGTTGGGGTGTGTGTTAAAACTCAAGGTTGCGTACAACACACGCTACTGTATTATTAAAAGAAAGTGTACCGTGGAAGCTTGGGATGTTTCATTTTAAATTTTTGATGTCCCCATTTAGTCAAAAAGTTTAAAATATTGTATTTAAAAAGGTTTCACTATTAAAAGTTGATAAAAGTGCAATACTGAAAATGAATTTGTTCTTGCATTATATCTAAGAAACTCATAATATGGATTTTAAAATTATAAGGATTATATAAAGTTTAAAATTTAGATAATACTATTCATGACCTATTTTAATGGCTTTTTTTTTGGTAAGTCATGGTGCAATTGAACTCGGTGTTGCGTGTAGTGCAAGTTATTGAATTATTTTGAAGAAATAACACACTATGAAATCTTGGGGTGTTACATTCTCCCCTCCTTCGATAAATTGCGTCCTCGCAATTTGAAATTGTTCTTCGAAAATAAAAGGTTGAAAGTATAAAATATATTTGTGGGAAAACCCACATCGGAAATTGGGTTACTAAAATTTAGTCTTAATATGAGGAAAAGATAAATCAAAGGGTCACCACCAAATTATGATCTCGATTTGGAGAACATTGGTGGAAATTGGAGACATATAATCGGAGGAAAAACGTAAATATTTATAGGTAGTGATTGAGGTCATCAATCACAAAAAGTATAAAATTGAGGTCCTTAAACTCATCACTCTATGATGATTTGAAGTACCATCGGTTCAACAAAATATAGGGTATTGGGATAACACATTTTTGACGTTTCAAAATATCTTAGTTGAAATCCCACATCGAAAAATGAATTAATGAGGCCTCTATTTAAAATAAAGAGTCGAAAGTATGAAGATTACCGAAAATAACACATACTAGGGTTCCATGTAGGAAAATATGGATATGGAAGAAAAATCTAACCATCAATTATCTGATGGAGAGTGGTAGAGAACATGGCTATAAAAAGGCCAACAATCCCAAAGCCATAAATTAGTGATGATTTAAGGTACCATCTAGGAAAACATTTTTGTTCAAAGTTGCTTTTCTTAATATTGAGGAATTTATTTATGAGATTGGCCTTAGATCATAAGGAGATATACTTACTTTATAATTAGAGTTTTATCCATTAATAAATTTCTACCACAAACTCATCTTTCACTCTAAAAGATAATAGAATGTAAAAAAAATTCTATTTACACTATTCGTATAGGTTTCCAAAATAAACGAATTTATAATTCATCTACATGATCTTTTAATAAAAACTACATTATTTAATCCAGGACATCTCATGGTCCAGTGGTAGGTGATACACCCTTGTCGCCCTTCGGTTGCGGGTTCAAGTCTCGCAGCCTTGCCGGACGCGACGGGTTGCCGCCCGACCTCCGGGTTGTCCTTTTATGGCAATCCAAAATAATCCAAACTAGAACTATCCAAAATACTTCTGTCCAAACTCATAGTCCAACATTTATAAGGAAGGTAAACATAATATAGATCCTTTTTACCCCGTAATAGAATATGAATACCTTCATCATGTATTACCATATTCCTTATTGATTACATTCATGCTCCCTTATTCCATATAGAAAGCTGGATATACTTCATTAATCCAAAAATGTTTTAAACCCCAACAATGATGGAATATACAAATCATTAATCATTTCCAAGGTAGTCAAGAATATCCAATATATTTTTTCCAAAATAATCATGTATTATTCGAAAATCACTACCTTGGTATCAGAACTATATTATGGTTTGTCATTCTCTCAACCATATATTTTCCAAAAATTTATCCTGCTATTGAGTCACTTTTCTTTGTTCCACACAATCTCAAGTCCTTAATGAAATAGTACTGCAGTACAATCCTTATATACTCCATAATTATTATAACAAGTACATTGTTGATACAACACTCAATTGACATAATCAACATAAGAACTCTAATCATTCCTCTTCATCTGTGGTAGTATCATAACTTGATTATTATCCAATAGCATCATTTGCGTCATAGTCTGATGACTGGGACATAGGTTCGCGCAGTGTCCAAACTCCTTGCAAATGAAGCATTGTACATTTGAAACCATTTTCTTACCATTGCAGTCATGTACTTTGTGCCCTTTTCCTCCACACTTATAACAAACTCCCATTCCTTTCAGGCAAGTTCCAGGGTGTTTCTTTCCACAGTTACCACATATGGGAAAATTCTTCTTTTCCCTCTTCCCTTTATCCATCTTTCTCTCTTCCATCCTTTTCTTCTCTTGCTTCCCTTCAAAGTCATAGGAAACAGTAATCTCTTTACGTATCTTATCAATACATGATATTATTTCTTCATATGATGATAATACATGGGAGACTATTTCTCTTATAAATTCTAGCTTAAGACCATGAAAGATATGATCCTTCCTTCTCTTTGGATCATGTGCATTTCTGGAGTTCTCATTCCTTCTACTGGGCGCCATTTCTAAACAATGGCATACACTAGATCAGTTTATGAATCAAAATACATAATCCCATACTTATAAAACACTTAACATAAATTGAACTATTTATGGATATAATCCATAATCATAAGAATGTTTTCTTTGAGGAAGTATATACTCATAATCCCTTCAAAATGATTTGTAAAGAAAATGAGAGTTATCCTAAGCATATCCCCCGGGAGTGTCGTAACCAAGAGTGCAGCAAGGCCCGTTGTCGTGCACCAGTTCCCGTTCGAGTCTAGCTCAAAGCGGTGTTTTCGGGTTTTACCCCTAGGTACATCTGTGCCAGAGCCGCCTCTACCTGCTCGTATCCAGACAGGGATGTATTGCTCGGAAAACTCACAAAATCTCTACAATACCAAAATTATAGGAAGTTCTTCTATACTAATCCTCAAAGTTAATCTTAGGTCTACGTGCTCTAATCAGAGTTTATCTAAATATATCTTCCAAGGTTTGTACTAAACTTCCTCTGATACCAACTGTAACGCCCCGACCCCAGTTTCCCAGAGTCAGTGCATTAATTACATAACATTGGCATGATCACAAGAAAGATCAAATCCCGAAAGACCGATTGGTTTAGTAGCCTTGGAAACACTAGATATAATTATAAAGTTTTACATTACATTTCAAAGTGAAAAACTACTACAACAACAAAGTCTTCATATCCACACTATTAACCCCTCATAATATCCCTGCAAGTCATTCATAATTTACTTCTTCACTACTTGGGAAAAATAAAACATAGAAAAGGGGTGAGCTCAAATGCCCAGTAAGGATAACAATATAGCGGAACATTCAAAAATAAGCATAAACATTTAAGGCAATGAATTACTAAAACAAAAGACTTTTAAACTTGAACTTCAACATAGTATGGCAAAAGTAAAATTAAATAATGCCATTTACTTGTTCACATGGATATTCTACTAATCGAATAATCACATGCAAAATCAATAACCACTTTCATAATGTTGGAATGCATAATGCCAAACTTTAATTACTTTTCAAGGCCTCGTCCCAAGACCTTGGGGCTAACTGTAACCGGAACCCAACCCGGAGTGCCTCTAATAACCGGACACCAACCCGGAGTGCCTCTAATAACCGGACACCAACCCGGAGTGCCTCTAATAACTGGACACCAACCCGGAGGGCTTACTTTTACCAGTCCCTAACCTGGAGGGCTTACTTTTACCAGTCCCCAACCTGGAGGGCTTACTCTTACCAGTCCCCAACCTGGAGGGCTTACTTTAACCAGTCCCCAACCTGGAACATACTTGTCCAACACATTCATATGAAGTAAAGATTGAAATATAACATAAACATTCTTATTGGAACTAGCATACGAAATGTCAATTCTTTCACCATAAACTATGAATGGTATAAAAATAGCACATCCACAGTCAAACATATCACAAAACCTTCAAAACAATATAGAAGTTTTGTATCATAATAAATCAACTTCAAATAATCTTAAAATCCATCAAAGGATGTTGACATAGATGAAACCAAAATTCTTTTTAAAGAAATATCTCATTTTATTTTGAAATCATTTAAGATCCATATAAAATAAAACATTTTCTTTGAAAATATTCTTATAAGCTTGTAAGGAAAGCTTTGAAGATTTTATAACGGCGTAAAATTACCGCACCCGCCGTATAAGTTAAAAAAAACATTCTTACCTCAGTTCTGTCGAAAATGTTAAAAAGGACCTTGTTTTGAAAATGACGGAAAGATTCCTTTATAAACCTATTATAAAAAGTCAAACAAGGGTATAAATGACTTTAACCCATATTCTTGTAAATAGTAAAAATGTTTTGAAATACATTTTTAAGAAACATGGATGTGGATGATAAAGATATCCCAGTAGATTATTACGTATAAACAACCTCGGATAATGAAGAGATTGTGAAATAAAACCTTACCTTGTACTTTTCCTTTGTTGAGGTAGGTTAACCTCCTGTATAATGGTGAAATAATTGTTATTAAATTATAAAAGAATCATATATATTAATATGATATCATATATGATCTTTTAACATTGATTTGTTAATAATATCTTAGAATTATCGTCGTTTCGGGTGTTAACTTACTCATTTTCTTTTATATGTTTTGTTACATAAGCCATGGTTGTTGTATCTTATTCATATCCATAATGATATACAGTCCTTAAACATCATTTTTAAATCATCAAATGATAATTATACTTGAATGGATACGATGGAGAATGAATCTCATCGCGTTCGTGGAGACGGTAGTCCGTACGTACGCACGAGCGACAATATCATTCTTTTGATATTAAAATAATATATAAATGGATGGTATATCATATATACAAAATCATTAACATGTTATATTTATTATTTACATGAGTTACACATCATTATTATACCCATCCAAATAATAATATATTGAATAACAATTACACCACGACGTGGAGACGGTAAGCCGTACGTACGCACGTATGGTGACATGTTATTCAAAGGGTGGATAGAATACTGAATATGGTTGTACCATATTTATAATAACATCACAGTATATGTGAGATACTGGAGTTATTATTTTAGAATGGTAAGAACAAAGAAAGTGGAAGTGGAAGAAGAATGGAAATTAGAAAAGGGTGGTGAGATCATTACCTCTTCTTCGGGTTCTTCCTTTTGATTTGATCAAAAGGGCTCCTTAAGTTGGCTTTATGATCAAACTAAGGCCTCTAGGTTGTATTGAGGGATGTTGGGAGAGTATTTGGGCAGAGTTTGGCCGAACCAAAAGGCTTTAGAGGTGTGAAGAAATGAGAAGGAGGAGTGCCCTTTTATAAGAGGGGTGAGGGGCACCTTTGGAAAAGCTAGAAATATTAATTTATAATAAATTCATATTCGGTTTCCAATGGTTCCAAAGTTGACTATTCAAAGGCTAAGGCGGGGATAGGTTGAAAACCACTCAACCAATAGAATTTAGACAGGTTTGGGTACTTATATTAACCTTATCTTTAAGTATTAACTCTAAGTTAATTAGTTTCACTTTTACAATGTCTCTTTGTATTTTTATATAATATGGTTAATAAACTTACTATATACATCCAAGAGACCCCCAAGTGGTCCATTAATGATGAACCTATCATGATATAAGTCTCTTGGCCGAACCATAGATTTTTTGGAATTTAATATCAATTAATAATATAATATTTGTTTTAAGAACTCTTTTATGTCAATTTTGACACTATTCAATAGTTGATTTTTTTGAAACTTATAAAAGATTGATTACTTCGAACAAAGTCAATTAAATTAATACTAATATTTCATATTATCCTAGAAAATTAGTTTAATTCATTAAAAGTTTCATGTTATCTTTATTTGGGTATTTATAATATCAATTATTTTAATTTTTCACTATTATAGTAATTACTGCATCATCATTGTGTCATAAATAAAATACATTCTTTAATGTCTATAAATTATAAATAAAATATAATTATGTAGGGAATCTTTTTAGATTTCTAATGAATATTTATAATCGAAAATCCAACATGTATAACCCTATGTAAAAATTGTTTTTCTAAAAGATATATGCTTGTGTCATTTTTGTATTCATTTTAACTTAATTAAAATAAAGTGTCATTATCACTTACAAGTGGATCCATGGGGTCCCAAAATAGACCCAAAGATTCCCATGGTCGACCATGTATCAACCAATAGGGTTAATACACGTTTTAGGGTAATTTAGTATTATTATAATATTATTTTTTAACCCTTATTTACCGGATTTACCCTTAACCATGGTAAATAAAATATTTACCGCAGTAATTATTCAAAATGTCTAAAAATAAAAGTTACCTATTTACACAATTTGAACATCCTGATTCCAAATATGGAATCCATTTTCCTAAATTCTAAACACATAAGTGGCAGAAATTAATTTAAAATTAATTCCCGCTGTCAAAACAAAAAGCGTGTTTTTAAGAGATAATAACTATCAAAAGATTGACACTTGTTTATGTTCGGTTTAATTGTAAAATTATGTCCAATGACCAACATTATATTAAATGGTAAAAATATATTCTAAATATACTTTAAAACCACTAAAATTCATAATTTATCACTACTAATTATTTTGATTAAAAGGTTGTTTTTAATTAAAATTTAGTAATTTTCACTATTCATCAAAATATGAAAGTTATCCGAAATGTACCAAAATTTCACCTTAGGCTAAATTCGATATTCCGAATCCAAATATGAAGTCCATTTTAAAATATAAAATATATATAATTTTAAAAAGTAGGTATTACTATTCATAACGGCTAGTTTGATTGGTTGTGGTGTGTGTTAAAACTCAAGGTTGCGTACAACACACGCTACTGTATTATTAAAAGAAAGTGTACCGTGGAAGCTTGGGATGTTTCATTTTAAATTTTTGATGTCTCCATTTAGTCAAAAAGTTTAAAATATTGTATTTAAAAAGGGTTCACTATTAAAAGTTGATAAAAGTGCAATACTGAAAATGAATTTGTTCTTGCATTATATCTAAGAAACTCATAATATGGATTCTAAAATTATAAGGATTATATAAAGTTTAAAATTTAGATAATACTATTCATGACCTCTTTTAATGGCTTTTTTTTTGGTAAGTCATGGTGCAATTGAACTCGGTGTTGCGTGTAGTGCAAGTTATTGAATTATTTTGAAGAAATAACACACTATGAAATCTTGGGGTGTTACATCCCTCATTCCAGAAGCCTGCCTCATATACTCTTCTGCCTCATCCAGTTGGTCCTTCAATCGTTAGATTAGCTCATATTTTGTATTAATAGAGGCTGAGTTCTCATTCTCCGGGGCCTGCAGCTATTGGACTTCACTTTCAGCCTCCTGGAGCTTCATGATGTTTGTATCCTTCTTCCGCTACCATCCCACGCTGAGCCCGCGATCATACTCCTGGATCTTCTTAGCCATGAGATCGCGGATTAGTGCATGAGGACCTTGGGAATCCACTCTCCCAGTGCATAGTTCGCATAGCTGCGAGCGAATTCTATCCATTTCGTTCTACCATAGATCTTGGGGTGTCCTTGATAAAGCGCGTGATTAGCTTCCACGATCGGCGGTGGACTATGCTATTTTATTCTTCGTCGGAGTCCGTTTCATCCCAGTCTGTGCGATTGGTAGGCTCGTATGCAGGATACGCCCGTAGGAAGTCCTTGGCAGGATCTGCATCTGGCATTGAATCTAGTGCGACATCTGGCACCGGAGCAGGAGTGACGGGACTTGGGTTGGCCGGTTGATCCTATTCACGGGATTCCACCTGAATAACCTCGGGGACGGCCCTGCTGGTGGTCCCGCCAATTATGGTGTGTGTTGCAGCTTGGGGAGAAGGGGGAACTATCTCCACCATCACCGGTATGCCCCTAGGTGGGATGCCACCAGACATCCCGACCAGCCTTGCCACAGCAGCCCATGCCAGTCGGAGAACTGTACGATAGAGAGGGACATAAACATTAGTTGGCGCAATCTACATGTGACAACAATGAATCTAGTAGAGTAGACTTACGAAGATCGAACTCATGTTGTTGCTCTTGAGTCGATACTGGTGGGACCCCGGTGGCATGGCCCTCCATATACTGTTGGAAGGACAGGAGATCCTAGAAGAGACACCTCGGTTGCTCTAGCCCCACCAGACACAGAACTGGACGCAGCCTTAGGCGTGGGTTCTGAAGGTCCTACATCGTCACCCGCCAAGGGGAGAGAGATAGGCCTGTGTACAAGTTCCTCCTGCATTGTTCAAACATCAGTGAGAAATCCGTGATGGCCCGAGAATGGACCATAAGGTAAGAAGTTCGGAATGCTACCTCAAGGGCCTCTGTGAAATCATCAGAATCTGAGTCTTGGTCATCAACTTTTCCCTCCTCCAACGGGCTCCCTCCACCAGCCTCATCCTCCCGAGAGGAGTCCTCTGATTCTTCCGGCAGGGGGAAGCGCTCCCTTAGATCGGCAGCTGATAGCTGTGGGGGAATCGTCCGATCCAGCAGTACCCTCACCTGGTCCGTCATTGGGCGTGGGACACCACTGGAGTGAACATAGTCCTCCAGCTCGTCCACGTATTGCTCCGCCTCTGCTGGAGATGCCGTGAAACCAGCCCAGATTGGGCCTATGCCCGGTAACTCCATCCCGAGGTAGTTCAAGTGCACCCGCATCTCAGGTGGACTGAGGAATTTCCGGTTGACATCCCAAATGTACCAAGCCTCCGGGAAGACAACATCCTCTGCCATGTCGATATGACGCAGCCGCTTCCCCGGAGCCTGGGTAGATATCCTAGGAAATCCCCTCAGCGGCGGCCCCTCTGGATGGCCCTGCTCTTCTGGAATCACCGGATCCGATGCTGCCACACCCTCGGCCGGTGCGGGCCTCACCGCCAAGGCAGCCCCGCCACCGCGAGAGGCCTTTGCTGCCCTCTGGACCCGACCTTGGTATAGGGGAGGCCCGCCATCACCATCTCGAATGGTTGGCTGCCTCAGCATCTCCCCGGGATAAGCGGCCTCCCAACTGATGGCATACTCCCTCACCAATCCAAAAGCAGAGGTGGATAGAGGCAATTCAATTCGTATCTTCCCATATTACCTTTTGAAATGAGCCATAGATGCCTCATCACACATAGGTGCTCCTCGTGATGCACATCCCAGTAGACCTGCGGGGTCAGCCCATGGAGGCACCGGAACTTCCTCGCAAACCGATGGGGGTGTAAGGTTCACATAGCGGCTCACGATCCACTGGTGCAACCAAAACTCCGCCTCTAAAGGCCAGGAGATAAGCACGGTGCTCTTCCTTCCCCTTCCCGTCTTCCGTGAGTACCCTCGTCGGCATTGGAAATGGGTCGAAGAAGAACTCATCCACCCTCCACAACCGATTCAGCACCATCGGTACGGTTAGTTTGAATGGGAAGCTCCTGGCCGCATTCCGAATGGAAGGGAGGAAGTTTGATCCCGGTGGCGAGATAGAGTTTGGATACTCATAAATCCCCCTGATGTGCGCCACAATCCACCCATACAGAAGGTGGAAGGGCCAGCATATCCTTGGCGGCCTCTTTCCCTCACTAACGTGCTGCAGTATCCTGTACAACTTGGCGAGCATTGGAATCCCCAGATTGACCCGCTGCCCCATGTCCAGTATAGACGACATGATGAATGAGTTGGGTCGCACCCCCATGGTGGTATCTCTCACTCGTGGGATCCATCCACAGATAAGGGCCGCGATGAACGCCCCCATCCTAACTATCGACTGTTGTTCAGTGCTGACACTGAAACCCCATGTGTTCCATTGGATGTCCTACAAGCCCGCCAATACGAGTGCTCCTTGCCCCGTTGAGCCGCCTATGGACAAGTTCGAGGCCTCGGAGGGAACTATCGATTCTCCTGGAAGTTCAAGAACTGCTCAAACCACATATTAAAGTGGACATCCCTCACTACCTGCTTGTCCTCTCCAGGGACCATTGCCATCAGCACCGACGCCAATCGCGGCATCTGCTAGGTATCCTCCCACACGCTCATGATGGGGAGGAACTCATCATACATGGCCCCCATGATTGGAACCCCAAAAATCTGGTGGACATCCCATAGGCTGATGCCCACCTCCCCATGGTGTAGGTGAAAAATATTTGTCCTAGACGACCATCTACTCAGAAGCTCCGGTATTAGCTGTTTCGGTTGGTAAATGTGGAATTGGGAGGCCCATGCTACCTCATACAAACCCACTCTCCTCAGCTCGGCCCCAAACTCCTCGCATGAGGTGCCTACCCAGTAGGTCCATGCCTAGTAATTGGTCATGTTTCCGCCCTGGAACTGGTCCCACTCATCAGACCACCCCTTCGTCGAATCCTGCAATGCCGCCTTCAGCATAGTGCAGTACAGAGGAGGGGACGTCTCTGGTTGCAGTGGCTCCCCATCAATATTGTTCACATGTTTGTAGAGACAGTCAGCGGGGATGGGTGTGAAGTCCTCCCGCAAATGACCATCGGCCGCCCTGAAGCACTGGCGCTAGCATGGCGTGCTCCTAATCCAACAAGCTGGTTCGTCCCTACTCGCCTCAGGGATGAAGACCTCATCCCTCATCCCGAAGCCAAACAAAGGTAGCTTCTTTCACTACGGGTAGTTATTCTGACTCTCTGATAGCAGTGATGTCAAAGAATTATGGTCTGATTGTCTTTGGACCATCTCTCCAAGGCCCACAGAGTTAGCCATCTCATCCCTCCGAGCATCATCTGCAAGCACCCCCAACACATCTTCTCTATAGGCCATTTTGATTGCGGAACTCGAAAAAATTTCAGGTCAGGTCGCAAAGGTTGCTCGTGAAGAGCTCTCGCGATGCTCAGACGCAAAACCTATCCAGCAGAGCCCGGCCTAGGCCAGCAAACAGAAGTTCGCTGGGCGTGGTCACGGAGTCGGAGACTCGCAGTTCACCGCGAAGCGCGATTCTCGGAGAGCAAACGCGGTGTACGCGAAGCTTCACGAAGTCGAGAGCACAAAAGGACAAATGTCGTGAGAAGAAAAAAGAGAGGTCATCCCCCTATTGATAGGCAGTGACCCCAGAGCCTCGCGGCCCGTCCCTCCCGCACGGAGCATCACGGCGCGTCCGGACAGCGTGGCCGCTGGCCGCCCTGCGTGCCCTCTTTGCGGGGCCGCTTCGCGAACCCCCGATAATTTTGGTGATTTTCCCTCATACTTTGACCCTTAATCCATCTGCGGCTCCAAGTCTGAGGGGGGCATTCGAGGGCGCCAAAATTTTGGACGACAAAGGAAGAAGGAAGAGAAGCTCGTGCGCTGCCCCGCGAAGCGCAGCCGTGGAGCGCACCCCTTCAAATGCGGCCGCCACGATGCTCCTGAGGTGGTAACGCTTCGCGAATAGCCTGATGTTCGTGATCCCACACAAATCTCCCAAGGCGGTAACACTCCACGAAGTGCCTGACGTTCGCGAGCTCGCTGCGAAGCTCCCGAAGTGGTAACGCTCCGCGAACGGCCTGACGTTTGCGAGCCCGCCGGGAAGCACCTGCCTCACCTTCGCGCCACGTGAGCTCTGTTTCGCGGCGCCCCTTGCCTATAAATATTGGGATTCACCTGATTCCAAGAGGAGGACGATCTGACCATTCAGATTCTTAGCTCCCGAATTACGAATCACTCTTCGCCCCCGGGGATCTTGAGCTCTGCGAGGTACTTCTAGTTCACGAGATGCATTTTCCTTGTCTCTTTTTGAGCCCCTATTCCGAGAGGGATGCCCTTAGTGAAGCCTAAGGGAATTCACGAAGGAAGGGGATTCCCAAGGGAACCCGTGCAGCCGCAGATCATTTTTTCTTCGCGAAACACCCATCCTGTACTAGTGATCCACATGCCAAGGTGGGTTGATGTACATTGTGAAGCACACTGCTTCACAGCACCTTGCTTCGTGAGGCACCTCTGCTTCTCGAGGAAGTGCTCCGCGAATACTATTCCACTTCTCGAAGCACCTCCCATTCACACCCCTACCCCATGCTAAGGCCAAGTCACTCCACATAGCAAAGAATACTCCATTTCATGGAAATTCATCTTCCCGTGCGACCCTACATGTTTGCACGATGTGATTTAAAAATCCCATGGACAACACCACCCGTAGCGTTGCTTCGCCATATTCTTCTTCTCATTGGCACGCTAATGGCTATTGCTTCTTCACATAGCCACGCTAAAATGGACCCCTCGATGGTTCGCTCCACGACCCCCATTTACCATGGCTTTGTCAGCACCTTCCCTCTCCCAAGGATCGGAGGGTACTGGTAATATAAGTCCTAGGGGTGAGGAGTAAACCCACCTCGTCTGAGCTGTAGGACGTTAAACTTCCAAGCACTTCATCCTCAACACATGACGTTAAACTCTGATCAGACCCCATGCCTCGCACGTGGGGTCCCCCCCTTCTCGGACATTCTTTATGCCTCTCATCACCACGGGAATGGAATCACCCTCACAAGGGATAATATCCTCCTTCTTAGAGTAGCGTATGTCCCCAGAGAAGGGAAATCACCTTGGTATAAGCCCCCACCCCCAAGCCTCTCTTGCGGAAGGTAGCACCCACACACCTCCGTACTTCCCCACAGCCAAGGCCAGTAGAAGGGGCGATAGGGAACGACGCACCATCCATCATTGGTCCCAAATCTCTCTCATGTCGTGCTTTGTTTCACTTTGGGACTCAATCCTGGTGTATGTCCCAGCACCGTGGGCCGCCCAATGTGTTATCCCCCTCTTCATTTCCCACGGACACATCCTCCGCGACGTGATCGTTAGGTCCCTACAACCTCTTGTTTCTCACACCGAGCATGACTCGCGTGAGCCTAGAGTGAGGACCGACCCTAACCCCCACCTTAAGCGAACTACAGGGACTTTGATCCATGTCAGGCATGGTACATATGAAACCTCCATGATCTTCATGCCCACCACTCAGTCGTTTCTTCACGTCTAGTTCCACCTTCGTCCAGCATGACATTAAACTTTATGCCCCTGTCCAGTATGATGTTAAACTATATGACCCCATCCAGCATGACGTTAAACTGTATCCCACTCTATGAGGACTTCAATCCATGCCAAGGCAAGGTATGTAGGAAGCCTCCACAAGGTTCAAGCACACCGCTCATCGTTCATTCACGTCAGGGATTATCCTCATCCCGCATGATGTTAAAATGCATCCTAGTCCAGTGGTAAACCATTGTGACCTCACCGGAACTACGAGGACTTTGATCCATGTCAATGCATGGTACGTAGGAATCCATCATGAGGTTTAATCCCATCACCCAGTTATTCTGACCTCATTCACGTCTGTTCGCTGACGATACCCATCGGACCAAGTTCCACATTCATGTCGGTCCTCTGGCGCACCATTCTGAACTATGGGGTCTTTGATCCATTTCAAGGAATTGTACATAGGAAGCCTCCCTGAGGTTCAAGCCCATCTCCCGTTAGTCCACAGTTTGTCCAACAATGTAGCCATACCATGAAACATCATAAATTAGGGTAAATTGAAATTTGTTCCCATACACCATTATAACTTAATCACACTTTCATCCTTTTCCTCCCAACACGTAGTGCCTCCTCCTTCATTGAGATTTCCATTGCTTTTGAACCTTTCCATTGAGTATTCATACTTATTCAGACTCTGATCAATCCTTTTTTCGACACATTTGATTCCACTCAGTGTTACAATTGATAAGTTTACTTCATTAACATATTAATATTTCCATATTCAGTGATATTTTGCTGTGATATAATATTCCCAATGTATAGGAAATATTTATATTATTTTTATATTTAATCCTATTTGGACCAAAAAAAGACTCGATACAAGATAAGTGTTCATATAATTCCATATGGTTGGGGTTCTATGACTTTCCCACATGTTTGGTTGATTTAAAATTATTCTTGTTGTGTCATGTACCAGTATGAACTTCTCTTTTCCCATAAAATAATCACTCAATAATATATTTTCATATTTTAGAATATAAATACCCTAATAGGACCACTTATTATATTTGTTTCTTAATGAACTCAACTTGATCCACCCCTTGGGTGTGAAATGATATTACATATGTTCCCCATTACGTTGATATCATTGAAATGCTCGTCAATGTGTTTTGTTTGACTTGATCAATGATTTAATTCATTATAGGGGATTAGTTAAATAATCAAAAATGGGAAAGAATGTTTAGCTTAAATGTTATTGAATTTATATCAAATCATTAATGGAATGAAACCTTAAACATAACTTTATTGTTATTGAATTATTCTTTAATTGATTGATTTATATTACATTAATGAATTGGTGTGGATATTATATAAATATAAATATTTAAGTAAATATAATTTTCCAATTTTTGATTTTGATTTCCTTACTGTTATAGTAGTGTTCAGACATGAGGCATGTAACACTCTATTTTTTTGGAATTTTATTTAACAAATCAAAATTCATTGATTTCTTTTATTTCAAGCTACAACAAGATAATCCATCGTTATTGACAACACCATGTTAATATTTTTCTATATAAAACACAATGAGTAGGTTGTAGTAAATGAAACACTATGTTTAGAATTTTTAATACAAAATACTGGGTTTATTTGATTGCTTTAAATACATTAATGACCGAGTTTTACCGAACAAAAACATATATTAATATAATTTTTTAATTAATTAGTTATCAGCTATACTTTTGAATGGAGATAATGGATGTAAATCCCAGATAAATAAAAGACATGACATTTTTCATTTTTATTAATGACTGTTAATTAAATTTTAATTTTACTTTAAAGGGGACACTATGATTCGAAGGCATATCCCATATGCAACAGTGTGTTTCATTGAAATCATACATTTCACACAATTCTGAGTCATACTGAGAAATAATAATATAATATTGTTATTTTTAATAGTAGTTAATGCCTAGCTATTGTAATGGAGGTAATGAACATGACGAACTAAAATATGATTGTATATGTTTGCTAAATGTTTTTACATTTATCCAATAAATTCTAGTGCATTAAAATAAGAAAGTATCTAATTTTAAGTATAAAAACTCTAATATTTCTTAAAAGGTTGATTTACCACCTTTTAATGGAGAACCATATTTTAATCTAGTATTGTCCAATTTTATATGTTCCATTTACCAAAATAAAATTATTATTTAGAATTATGACATCAAAACATACTTTGGGTAAAATTGTGGTATTTTTCAGCTGAAATTCATTTCTTGATGAACAGTGAAAACTGTATTTTAATTCAAAACATCAATTTATTCTATTTTTTATATGGATAGATTATCTTTTTAATTGGTTTTAATGTGTAATTAGATTAAATTTTTTCCATTTAATCTAATGGAGGTTATTTTAATTAATTTCACTTTGAAATTGGATATAAACAAGTGTCAATATTTTGTTAGATATTGTTTCTTATAAACCTGCTTTTTTGTTTTGACGATGAAAATTAATTTTAGATTTCTTAATGAAACTTTTATGTTTTTAATTTTTAATATATAAATAATTTTTTAATTATGAATATAAAATATATCTTTGGCTGAATGTTTGGTATTTTTCTGAAAATATTCAATTTTTGATTAATAGTGAAACCACTTAGCAGTAGTTAAAAACTGATTTTTTTCATTTAAATGAAATTTTAATGCTTATGTGAATGGAAAATCCAACAATCGAACATACATTGTTGTTATTATTAAGTAAAATTTGGTTCAATAAGATTAAAATAATTTTCTCTGAATAGTATTTTTTGACATTTATTTACCACGGTTAAAGGTAATTAGTGTAATTCAAGGTAAAAAGAATATTATAATAATACAAATTACATTAAAACATATCCTAAACTTATTTTTTGAGTCATGACTGACCATTTAAATCCTTGGGTCAATTGTGGGACCCCATAGAGCCACATAAGAGTGATAATGACACTTTATTTTAATAAACATAAAGTAAAGGAAAAAATGACATAAACAAATATCTTTTCGGAAATTAATTTTTACATGGGGTTATATAAGTTATATTTTGAACTATAAATATTCATTGGAAAGCTAAAAATTGTTCCTACATCATGGAATTTTTTATAATTTTTAGACATCAAATTACTTAAAATATTTATGACACTAAAATTATGCAGTATTATCTTATAAATAAAACATTTAAATAAATAAAATTATAAATATTAAAATAACATCCTAAACTTGTACAATTCTTATTGGATGAATTTATTTGGACCATGAGTCATCTTATAATTTATATTAATGTGTTTTAAACCCTTTTAAATAGAAATTTATTATATAATAAAATAATATTGTCACACTTTCCTAAAGAGCCCCTCCTCCCCGTTATAAAAATCCCTCACCTCTAACCCATTCCTCGGACCTCTCAACCCCCTTGACTCGTCCAACCCCTACCAAAATATTTTATCAATATCCATCTCTTACACCTAGAAGCCTAAACATAGGAAGAACTCACTTCAAGAAGTTATTTTATTTAAAACCAAAGGGAGTTACCAGAATTAAAGGAAGAACCCGGAACATACAAGTCAAGTTGGTCATGAGGTAGGTGGTTTCTTATCTCACTTTTAATTCCATGATATTTCCATTGTTCGCCACTTATTTATTGAATGTGCTGTATTTTGTACTTCCATTTGATATATATTTTCATAATTTCATTTATATTCATGGTATTCTATGATTCAATTGGTGTTTATTATCTTTTGTTCACATGACTTGTCTGATTACAATTTGGTATTGAATTTCTTGTCTCACTTTTTATTCTCCTGAGATTCATGCTATATTTTCCACTATTTATTTTTTATGTGGTATATGTACTACCCAATATTATCTTCATAGATTAATATAATTCAATTTATGGGTATTTACATCTTCATTTTATGATCCTTCTTTCATGAGTTGTATGTTTTGTATGTAACCAAATTAGTAAGGGATCCTTTTAACCTAAATTCCATTCCTTGGGTAAATCTTATAATTATTAATTATGTCATGATATGATAATGAATGGAATAAAAAAATTTATTTATGTTGTAATTTCCCCTCCCCATTGTGTGGATATACTTTTAATACACATAATCACTCCATTAATAAATTCTCAAGTCATTGATGTGAACATGATAAGAGTAATTTTACCTCAATTTCCATTCATTGAGTTAAACATCCAAGTAATTGGTTTTATCTTAAAAAGAATATTTGTGAATGTTCTTTGATTGGTTTTCACTGAATATCTAATTTTATTGACTGTATTTATATTTTTCACACATTTTTATGCAATTGATTATCCTTAATCTAAAGATACAATTTTCATAAGGGATTTCATCTCAATTTACATTCCATTGAGACATTATTGTTGTTGTGCACCAATTCACTAATATGTGGTGTAAATATTGTCCTTTGGAATATTGTATAATGAATCCCTTTATTCTAATGATATTTTAATATTTTGATTAAATGCTATTCTTCAATTATTTGAATTCAAGTGTCTCTCATTTTGTTAAAAAATATTTAACAAAAATATCATATTAAATATTTAAAAGATTTATGCTACTAAATATTTCTCATTGATGTACATGCTTTAGAAATGTTTTTATGATTTATTTAAATGTACATTAAGGTTTTCAAATGATAATTCATTTGAAAGCTTCAAAGTGGTATGAGAAACTTTTATTAAAAAAATCTATTTATTAAATGTTTTAAATGGTTTTGAAAATTATTTGATAAAGAATTGTTTATTTCAATATCGTGATTTTAAATATTGATATTGGAATGTGGAAATGTTATCTTTCATTTATTCTAGTGTTTTTTATTATGAATATATTATGGTTATTGGGAATTGTTTACATATATGGGTAGTTTCATGATAAACCTAGGGAAGGTGATCCCGCGATAGCTCTCCAATGCATCGAGTAATGTGACGAAGGTAAATGTTAATGTTTCTCCAAATAGATTTTGTAAACATACTCTGATTGTTATTCCAAATGTGGATCCATATGTATCAATGATAGATACAATTTAATTAAGTTATGAATTCCATAAATTACCATTATTATTTAGGATTTAAGTTTGTTATTCATAAATCATATGATTTTGTATAGTATGTTATGATTGAAAAGTATGGTTTCACTGATTGGTATTTAATGATGGTATAATGTTTTCCTTTATTTTTTATAACCCTTATGGATATTTTTATGATCATAACATGATTTTTAATTGTTTTCCACATGACTTAAAGATGAGTATGGTTAACGATGGGATCATGGAAAAGTTTTGTTGTCTAAAACATGGAAGAAGTCATGTTTCTTTTTATGAATTTTTATTTAATGAAAAAAATGGATACTGAGTAGTAGTGTATGCATGTAATTTCCTAGTTGATATGTAATATTTATGTTCTAAGTCTCTAATAATCTAAACCTAAAAATATCGTCAATGTGAATTATTCATTTAATTTAGGTTTATGTAATGTTTAAGGCTGGGTCCATATAGTTTGTATTAGAGGTCAGTTTAGATAATTTTAGAGGTAAGGGTGTTCATTAAGCAGAAGTGGCATTACCATAATGGTTAGTATTTTAGAAAGACTCATAGTAATTTTATATAGATTTAATGAGTTTAAGATAACATGTATAAGTATATCTTAGTATTTACCCTCCTCATAAGATATTATATGATGATTTTACTGATATACTCACACTGACATTTTTGGTTTCTGTAAATGCATGGATCAAGCTACCACCAATGTAATAGTGGATGTGATGAAAACTCTGATGGTTTTCTGAATGAGAAACAAAATGAAATGGTATTTGCAGTGATAAATCATGTGGTTATTCTCAACCAACTATCTAGAGTCATGATAGACCACATGAACCTTGGTGATTTTTAAATGGAATCGTATATGCGAGAAACCAATCCCTACAGTTGTTTAGGTAATAATCACAAAGTTATGTTTATTCAAAAACCTATGTGTCAAATATGTAGAATAGAAAACCTTGGAAAATACATTAATGGGGCGAGAAGAATCTATAGATTTGTGAATGAAGGTCATAAATAAAGAACCTACCATGGAAAAAGGAAACATCTAGTTGACTCTAGCAAAGGGAAAGAAGTTCCTTATGAGGGATCAATTGAATGTTTTAAATGTGGGGGAAATGTTAATTATACAAACTATTGTCCTACGACGAATTTTTGGGAATGGGATCACTAGGATCATACAAATCTATGTTTACCAATACCTAATGACATTCCAACTGAGGATGAAGAAACTAACAATGACCAATGAAAGGTTTGGATTATTTATTAACATGTGTTTGGAATTATTGAATCATAGGATAGGATTCACGTTATTGTTTATAGGAAGAAATTATTTAATAATAAGTTGGAACAGAATGGATAATGGATCATGAATAACATTAAATGGGTATGAAGTCAACATATAAGGGATTCAAGTGTTGTGATAAATTTTAGTTTGGTGAAATGCTTAAAAGTATTAAGGCTCCTTTAATGATGAGATTACATTAGAAGAGTTATTATAGTATGTGTAACCCTAAAGTTTAATATATGAAAATTTTATTCATGAAATATTTATCTTTTCTTTTGTGGATATAGTTATAATGAACTATTTGGTTTTATGTGATCCTTGAATTTGAGGAAATTACAGGTTTATACATTTTGGAATGAAAAATGAGAGTAATTAGATAACATTTGAGGTTAAAATTTTTTATGGTTATTTTTGACAAATTTACATATTTTAGGGAATATTATAAAATTATATAGTTTTCCAAAAATGAAAACACACAGACCGCATTAAAACTCATCACATCGGACCAAGGTGTGGGAATCGAACCCATAACCAATGTCTGACTGAGATTTATCAACTACCATTGGTCTACGTGAAGTCCCCTGTAAGTATGACTAATTATTTATAGTTAGATGATTTTATGAATCAATAAAAAGTTGATTTTGGGTTATCCATGGAAATTATTAACCTATCATAGAGAATATGTTATTTGGTTAATTACACATCAGTATTAGACTTTAAGAGTAGTCCATGTTTTTGGAGATAAATGTTATTATTTTTTTGGAAGACTATGTGATCAAATACTTTTGAAATTTCAGATTTCAATAATAGTTTTGGTTAAATTGAAGAATTTATGGATATTTGTTTATTGAATGGTCTTTTTTGGTCATTGGGTATTGTTAGAAAATATTTGGAGATTTAGAGTAGTTTTTTTTGTAAAATTTTATCCTTTTTGGGGATTATCATATTTTTTACAAAACCTTTTGGTTTTGGTTGATGTCTAAAGGCATGGGAAATAAATAGTTAATATTTTTTGGATTATGTGATACTCTATAAGTTTATTATAGCACTTTTAATGTGACCAAGTCAGTTTTAATACTCATCATTTGGAGGAAAGATTCATTTGTTATCGAAATTTAGTAATGAATGAATGTCTATAAGACAAGTATGTTTCCTTATTTTTTACATAAGATAATAACTATATTCATCATCTTTATGAAAATTATCGTAAAAGAAAACTTTTTCTGTTATAGTTTCCTTCTGGGGAATCAAAGACCATTTAACCCATCACTTGTTTTTGATTTCCTGGTGGTTATCTAACTCTTAATCATGTTTTCTATCACTCTCCATCAGAACATGACCTTTAATTCTTTCTTCCATATCCATGTTTTCCTACATGGATGCCTAGTATGGGTTATCTCGGGTGACCATTGTACTTATCTTTCATTATTTTAAATTGATAGTTTTTATAACACTTTTACGATGTGGGACTTCTAATTAAGATTCCATTCAGAGTTTTAAAATTACAAGGCCACAATTCCCAAAAGGGGGAATGATTTAACATTACATGAAAATAAAGAAAATGAAAATTTTCACATTTATTAATATATTTTAATAAAATATTACTTTTACATTATAGGGGATGCTATGATTTGATGGCATACCCGATACTAAACAATGGGTTTCTTTGAAATCTTACGCTGCACACAATACAGAGTCATACTGAATAATAATAATATAATATTATTATTTTAATTATTACTTAATGCCTATTAATTGAAATGGTTGGAATGAATAGAAATAACTACAATATAATTATACATATTGGTTAAATGTTTTTACATTCACCCAATAAATTCTTGTGACATAAAATAAAAAAGAATCTAATTTCATGCATAAATACTCAAATATTATTTAAAAGGTTGATTTACAACCTTTTAATGGAGAACACCATATAAATATATATTTCTCCACTTCTATATGTTCTATTTTACAAAATAAAATTCTTATTTTGAATCTATACATCAAAATTTACGTTGGGTAAATTTTTTGTATTTTTCTGATAAAATTTATTTTTTGATGAATAGTGAAAAATAATTTATGTTAATTCTAAAATACCTTTTAATCTAAATTATTTATATGGATATATTATATTTTTATTATTTTTCTAAGTGTAATTGGATTATATATTTAACAATTATTTTAATGGAGGTCATTGGAATTAATTTCAATTTGAAATTGGACATAGACAAGTGTCAATATTTTGATAGATATTGTTTCTTAAAAACACGAAAATTGTTTTGAAAACGAGAATTAATTTTAAATTAATTAATGAAACAAATATGTTTTTAATTTTTCAAAATATACAACATTTTTTAATTCAAAATATCTAATATAGCTTATGCTGAATTTTTTTATTTTTTGGTAAAACATTTATTTTTTATGAATAGTGAAACCACTTTTTAGTAGTTAAAAAACTATTTTTTTTAATTTAAATTAAATTTTACCACTTATATATATGGAATTTAAAAAATAAAATATACATGGTTGTTATTAGTCAGTAAAATATGGTTCATTAAGATGAAAATAATTTTTGGTAAACTGTAAATTTTCACATTTTTTTATCGCGTTTTAAGTAAATAGGATAATTCAAGTAAGAAGATTATTATAATAATGAAACAATATCTTAACACTTGTCCGAACCTTATTGGTTGATTCATGGCCGACCCTGTACATAATTTGGACAATTCTGGAACCTCATGGAGCCAATTAATAGTGATAATGACACTATATTATAATTAACTTAACGAAAATGAAAAAATGGCATAAACACAAATCTTTTGATAAATTAATTTTTACATGGGGTTATTTAAGTCATCCTTTGGACTATAATTATTCATTTGAAAGCTAAAAATATTTCCTATATCGTGGTATTTTGTTAATTTTTAGAAATTGTATAAATGGAATTATTTATGTCACAAAAATGATGCAGTATTTACCTCATTAATAAATGATTTCAATAAATAATATTATACATATTAACATAACATCCAAAACATTTCCAATTCTTATTGGATGAATTTATTTCAACCATGATCCATATTTTTGTAAATATTAATTATTTTTTGACCTTTAAAAATGGAATATAATTATATAATAAAACAATTTTTTCACACTTTTCTAAAGAGCCCCTCCCCCTTATAAAAGCCCTCACCTTTAACCCATTCCTCACACCTCTCAAGCCCCTTGGCTCGTCCAACCCCTATCCAAAATATTCTATCAAGTTCCCTATCTTCTACCTAGAAGACTTAAATTAGGCATAATTCTATTAAAGAAGTCATTTTAATTCAAACCAAAGGGATTTACCTAAATTAAATTAACAACCCAGAACATACGAGTCATGTTGGACAAGAGGTAAGGTGTTTCTTTTCTCACTTTTAATTCTGTGAGATTTCCATTGTTCGCCATATATTTATTTAATTCTATGTATTTTTTAATTCCATTAGAAATGTATTATCATTATTCTCTTCGTATTCATGTTATTATATAATTAAATTGGTTTTTATTAACTTTTTCTTATACGAATTGTTTAATTACAATGCGGTAATGGATTTCTTGTCTCACTTTTTATTCCCGTGAGATTCATGTTAAATTTCACACTATTTCCTTTTATGTGGTATATGTACTGCCAATGATTATATCAATTGTTTAATATACTTCAATTTATGGTTATTTACATCTTCATTTTATGATCCTTCTTTCATGGGTTGTATGTTTCGTAAGTAACCAAATCGGTAAATGAACCTTTTAACCCAATTTACATTCCTCGGGTTAATCTTCTTATTCTAAATTATGTAATAATATGATTATGTGTGGAATCACTATTTATTTATTTATGTTGTAATTTCCACTCCACATTGTGTGGATATACTTTTGATACACATAATCACTCCTTTTATAAATTCTCAAGTCATCGATATGAACTTGATAAGAGTGATTTTAACTCAATTTCCATTTCTTGAGTTAAACATCTAAGTCATTGGTTTTGTCTTCAAAAGAATATGTGTGAATATTCTCTGATTTATTTACACATAATATCAAATCATATTGATTATATTTAAATTTTTCACACATTATTCTATAATTTATTTAACCTTAATATAAGGATATAGTTTTTATAAGGGATTTATTCTTAATTTACATTCCATTGAGACTTCATTGGTGTTATGCAACAATTCACTCTTATGTGGTGTATATACTCTATTTTGTGATATTATATCATGAATCAATTTATTCTCATGATATTATAAATTTTGGATTAAATGTCATTCCTCAATTATTTGTATTCAGGCATCACTCATTTTGTTAAAAACTCTTTAACTAAAATATCATTTTAAATGTTTAAATGATTTATTCTTCTAAATATTTATCATTAATGTCCATGTTTTAAATATTGTTTTTAGGATTTATTATTTATGGAAATTAACATTTTAAAATGATAATTAATTTAAAATCTTAAACGTTGTGGGGGAAACTTTCATTCAAAAATCTCTTTATTAAACATTTTAAATGGTATTGAAAATGATTTGATAAAGAATTGTTTATTTCAATATCCTGATTTTAAATATTGTGATTATAATGTTGAAATTTAATATTTCCTTTATTCATGGGTTATGTGTTATGAATATGATTTGGTTATTGGTCATTGTTTACATATACTGGTTATTTCGTGGTAAACCTAGGATGGGTGAGCCTGATATAGCTCGCCAATGCATTGGGTAACGTGATAGTGGTAAACGTCAATGTTTCTCCTAAGATATTTAGGGAATATTCTGGGATGGGTATTCCAAATATGACTCCCTATGTAGGTGTAATAGCTACAATGTAAATATGTTATGAATGCCATAAATTAATTTTATTAATTATGATTTATGTGTGTTATTCATAAATATTATGATTTTGTAAGGTATGATATGAGAGAAAAGTATAGTTTCACTGATTTGTATTTATTGATGGTATAATGATTTCCTTTCATATTTTATAACCCTTACGGTGCTTTTTATGGTCATCCAATGTTTTTGAAATGTTATCCACATGACTTAAAGTTGAATAGGGTCAAGAATGGGATCATGGAAAAGAAATGTTGTCTAAAACATGGAACTAGATAAGTTTCATTTTAACATTTTTTATTTTATGATAAAAAATGGATACTGAATAGTAGTGTCTACATGTAGTTTTCAAGTTGATATGTAATAGTTATATCCTAATTCTATAAAACTCTAAACCAGAAAGGATCCTCAATGTGAGTTATTCATTTAATTCAGAATTTTGTAATGTTTAAGGTCGGGTCCTTATATGGAATAATATTAACAAAATTTGGAAAATATATAGTTTCTACATGTTTATTAGTTATCTACTGAATATAAATAAAATAAGGACCATTTTAATGAAAACAACATTTATTCTAAAAAATAATATCTTTTCTAAAAGATTAGTCAATCATACATGGAGATCATAATTAAAAATAATATTGTCACGCTTTTAGAAAAAGAATTTGAAAAAGTAGAATTAATTATCTAAAATAATAATATAAAAATATTCTTTATAGATTATTTTTGGAGTTTTTATAAGAAGTTTCACTTAATAATGAATTTGAAGGAAAATCGAGTTTTAATTAAAAACATACAATTCTTTTAATGTATTTATAATGTAAATTGATATTTTAAAATATAATTTATGTATAATTACATAAATTATATATATATAATTTAATCAAAATTCAATCATTTGAATAAATTTCATATTTAAATTGTGTATAAAAACAAGGTAATCTTGTGAGCATTTATTCCCTTTAAAAATCGATATCTCACCATGAATGTGGGATTAATTTTAAAATATTTTTCTCACATCTATAATTGGATTTTGGAGAAATGGATTCCATATTTTGAATAAGAATTATTTTCAATGACTAATAATCCCATCTCAATATTTTTACAAAAATATTATTGAAAACAATAAAGAATTATTATGGTGATTAAGAGAAAAAAACTAGTTTAACAACAGACTTAACATTAAACATAATAGGAAATAATGACATATAAACTTGTAAAAACAATGTATAGGAAATAATTAGACCCCTAAGTCATTATCATGATTTATTTGGAAACATTTACATGAAATTGACCCATATAATTTATTATGTAGTGAAAAAGGGAAAAATATAACTTTCTTACTTTTAATTTCTATAATGATTTTGAATAGTAATAAAAACTACATAGGATTAATTATAAATATTATGTGGAAATATATTTTAGATTTTTTATCATGATATTTTCTTAAATTTATTTAGATATTATATAAATATATTAACTGCCTAATAAACACAATAACATAAATTATTTAGCTAATAATTAAATAAATCAAATGATACTAAACGCCTTTCCAATGAATTAAATTGAATAAATTATAATGTTACATTATTATTTTCAACTATGATATCATGTTACACATGTTTTAACATAATGGATTTTATTTAAATTATTTTATTTATTTATTTTTAATTTTAATTAAATCAATAATGTCAGAATTGATCTCAATGTCATTTTATAGTAAATTCTACTTAATTAGTTCATTTAAAATTACTAAAAGTAATATATTTGGTAAATTGATTAGTAACTGTTACGAAATATAATATATCATACATTAATTGCTCAATTAATCTATTATAATTAATATATTGACTATTAAACTTAAAACTCTTGGTTATCTTGATTTATGTTGACGTGATTTTCTCTCGTTACATGACCTTGTTTTAAATTTTATTTTCAGCTCACATGGGATTTATAAATTCTAAAATAGATATAATTTTTAAAATAAATGGGTGAAAATTATCTAATATATATCACTTCAATCTAGTCATAAGTAATCAATTAACATGGTTATAAAACTATTTACCATAATTAAAAACAAAAAAGTTAAAATAAATAACATAAAATTTTATAAACCAAATGTTCAAATATTATGTATAAATGTGGGCTTGAGGATTTAATTGACAATATGATCCTTGAAAACTTTTCATTATAATTTTTTTGTAGCTTGACATAATAGTGTCCTTCCAATAGTGAATTCTTATTAGTATTTATAATATTTCCCCTCCTCCAAAATAATAAAAAGGCACTCACTCCCCCTACATTATAACACAATTGAAGTTATATTGATAGAAAATTTATACCCCAATCATATAATAAATTATGTCATATAGATATATAATCTTTATTTTGGATTAAAATCCAACCAAATAATTTATTTGGTGACAACCTAATGGATATACTCATAGAAGAGGTAACGTTCATCAATCAACATTTTTTAGATATTTTTCAACCACAATAAATTATTTTTAATTACTTATTATATAATAATATCAGTATTTTAAATCCATTAATATGATTTTATTTTAATTTTATGACTTAATTCAAAAAAAATTCCATTAAATGTGTTATGAAATCATCATTCATGTGCACATCAAACTATTATATGGGAACAGATGTCATTTGTTTCTACATTACCACAAATTAAGGTTTTGAATAATGATGTGAATGTTGTCTATATAAGATTTATATGTAATTTATAATTTATTTATTCCTATTAATTTATTATATTACACATAACTTCATGATTTCCATTTTATTATAAAACTATAACATCATTTGTATTTATTACCAACTACCTCCTCGCGAAGCGAGGTGATTCATTCACAATTTAAATGAAATGTATTAATGATGGGTTTAATATATATGTGTTATTTATATTTATTTAATAAAAATATTATAAATTAATGATCATATATATATATTGTTTTTTTCATTCAATATGACAATAAAGTAGAAATAATTTTCATGTGTAGGTTTGGCGTACTGTCTCCATGAATAGTTTATTTTATTTCCTATCACTATGTTTTATGTGTTAATATAAATAAATATATATGAGATATATATAATGTTTATATAATATTAATAGTTTTATAAAATATTATTGAATTATTTATGAAATATTAATATAAATAAAAAGTCAAAAAATGTATGAAAAAAAGTGGTTATTAGCCAAAACATTACTTTAAAATGGAATTGTTAATACATGTGTAATATAATGTCACAAGTAAATAATATATGGTATTATATAAGCAAATATGGTTCTGATATACATATATAATAATCATATATATATTATATAATATTTTAAAACAAGTACAATGAGATTTAATACTTAAGGTAATGGATTTACATCTATGTCTTTACTTTTAACAGATTCATGATATATTCACCGAATTTTCTTCTTTTTGGTGTATATAATTCTTATCAATGTAAATTAATATTCATGTTAATATTTTTTTTGGAATTTACACATCCATTTTATGATGTATCTTTCATGGGGTTATGGTTTCAATGTAACCAGGTCAGTAAGATAATTTTGTCTCAATTTTCATTATTTAAAATAAATGTTATATTATGCAACTATATTCTTTTAAAATGTGTATATACTTACCATTTTACATGTTATATAACTAATATCCTTATTTACATGATATTTTAACCTTCATGTAATTTTATTCTTTCATGGTTATTTTTATTCTATGTTACCAAAGTGGTAAGTGCTTATTACTATAGATTGTTCATTTATTTGGATTTCTTAAGATTGTTGTTCCATTGATCAAAATGATCCAAATATCAGTAAGTTTCATGTATTTTATTTATATATATTTATTCATGATAAAAACAATTTTTTTTACCATTTAATCTATTTTTTTACTTTAGATAATTAAGAACATAGTTTTTTATAAAATCTGACCATATTTCTCTCAATAGTTAGAAGATTGTTTTTTTTTCAAAATTAATTTTAAAAAACCATTTCAAATATGCTTTACAATTATAAAATTATTTATAAAATAAATTTTTACCAATTATTTTCCTTTCTATAAAACTATTTTAACCTTAATATTCTTATCATTTTACTATCATTGAACCTTTGAATTCTACTAATAATATGAAAGGAATATTTGTTTTCATATATACGTCTTATATAGAATTATCTATTTTCTTGAATAATATATTTATTTAAGATACCATTATACATTTTAAAATATATTTTTAATTGAAATATGTTCTTAATTTTTTTTGATTTCTATTTTAATTCTATTTTCGAAGAATTTATATTTCATAATATTTTATGTTTAAAAAATGACTTAAAGGATTTCCATAGATTCCATTATATAATTTAAATGTTATTTTTTAAATAAAAATATTTTAAGCATATTTTATAAATTAGAAAGTTTTTTCTAACTAAAAATAATATTTTACTCAATAAATTATGTGCTTAATTTTTAAATTGTAGTTTATATGTTTTGAAATTAGTTTCCAAAGAAAATGATTTTGAAAATGTTTTATGTTTTAAAATGTGATTTTCAAATAATGGATATTTTATTTAAAACATTCTAAATGTGATATTCCAAAATAATTATCCATCTAAGATGGAATCCTTTTTTATATTTTATTCATTCTATGGATATGACCCACTGACACCATTCTTACTATTTTATTGAATGGTTTTTTTGTAATGAAATTTTTATAATAAAAATAGTTTCTCTTCCCAAGGATATACAATGTAAAAAGGATTGTGAAACTCCCTTAATTTAATAGGTTATTATTTGATTTAATGATTATCATACAATTCCCCTTTACAAATGTTATTATACAGTGAAATTTTATAATACCCATTTTCTTTCATGGGTAATGATAAGAAGAATGTTTATGATCTTCTAGAGCACATATTTATGATTTAATTATGTGACAGTTGGGACCTATATCTCCCTCCAAAGAATTGGGTAAATATTTAAGTCTCATGATACATACAAGGCTAGAATGGGGAGTTAAATTAGTTCATTAATGGACTTTATTAGTTAATATGTTCTGTATAGGTCACTTTGTCTACTATGATGGTATTGTGAGTGAACCTTGACAACTAAGATGATCTTGGAGTGAACCTTTACTTCTAAGATGGTTTGGGGAGTGAAACCATTCCACTATGATAGTGTTGGAAGTGATCCTTTTATAAAATGTAATTAATTTTATATGTTTATGTATCTTCCACAATTCCATATCTAATTCATATGTCATGCTCTCGTAGATTATGCTCTTAATTCGCTTATGATTAATTTTCTATAATCATCCAATTTTTATTCTATGACTCATGTATATGATTTTTGATATGTAGGGTATGTTCATCATATTTTATTCTCATGTTATCACACCCAAATGTTCATTTTGTGCTTATATATCTCCTTTAATTTTCATTGGTAAGAATCTATTCTCGTCATCTCTTATATATCATTTCACTATTTTAAATGGAATGATTTTTGTAGGATTACTATATTTGAAGAAATTTAGTTATTTTCCAATGTTATAATATTCTGTTCCATGTTTCCAAATAATGTATACCATTATGGTCACCATACATGTGTTTTCATAATGTAAAACCTATTAATATAAAATTATGTGGTTCCATGTATGAAATCCTAGGTCTGTATAGTTGGTCTTGTAGTAAAGGCTTAATAAACATTTAGAAACATGTATAAGAAATTATTTTTGAGATACCGGGGGAAATTTCTAAGCATGTATCAAGTAATGTCTCTTAGGATATGTCTATGGATAAGTTAGTGTATTGTAATATGTCTTGTAATTTTGGTAAAGGATCTAGAATGTCCACTCGTATAAATATAACCTTGTCTGAATACAACAAGTTTTGGTGGAACTAGGTCATTTTTACATAGGGTTAACAACCTCAAAAAATCCATATTGAGCTACCATCAATTTGGATCTCGTACATGACAATGGTTTTTGATTAACACCTAATTTTGATACTCCTAAGTGATATGAATTATAAATTAGCAAACTCTTTATGAATCGGAATTAAGGATTTAAATAGAAGATTAATATTAATAACCTTGTATAAAACCATGGTTTTATATATTATAGTAGAATGTTTGATGAATTAAATATCATAAAAATAACTATTTATGATTGGTTGGGTTTCTAAAATGACTATTGTTTATTAAGCTATTATTTTTGTTTTAGACAATTCATGTCCAAGATGAAATTGGGTTAACACGAAATGTGATTGGCATGTTTATAATGAGTAGTCTATTGAGATGATTACTTAAGTGATGGAAATTTAAAATTTTTCCAAATTAGTTCTCATATATCAATACTAAAAATATATACCATTACAAACTCTCAGACTCATGAAAGAATATAAAGAAATAGATCACTAGGAGTTCAGGTAGTTGAGACCATATGTAATATAAGACTTAGTTTCTTATGTGTTGAGGATATTGGATGAAACACCAAACTGAATGTGTTCGTTGAACCAACTGATGTTTTGACTATGAAAATGGATATAAAAAATGTAACTACAAATGGAAAATGAAAATTTCAATTAATGAAATTGATAGAAATATAAGCCTCTCTAATATATCATTGATATTTGAGTGCTTCAAATATATAATGTGTGCAAATTATGAAAATATATGTCCTAAAGAAAAATATTGTGAAAGAATCTATAGGGGGATATATGTAATGGTTATGTTGTTAATGATTAGGAGACTACAAATTGAGTATCAAAGGAAAGAGGATTTAAGGAATAAGATATTGAATCCTAGTTAATGGATTAAAGATGATGTTTAATAATTGATGTGTTTTTGTATTTTAATTCAAAAAATATGAAATATATGAGGATTATTTTTGGATTCATTGAAAGATGGATTTTTTTAACGTGTTAAATAGTTCTAATGGACAAGGTCGGTGATATTTTGATTAAAGTAACATATCCCATTTTATGTTTCATATATAGAGAGAATGATGGTTTGATCAAGAAAGTGTTGGATATGAATCATGTAAATTAGAGGGAATGGATTATGTAGTAACTGATTAATGATTTTATGAAAATATGATTCAAGCTATCAGGGATGTATTTTACCTCATTTTGGATTTAATAAATATGTATGATAATCTAGGTTTTATCTATGAAATGTGAATCATGTAATATTTCAATACAGTTTTATGGAAAGTAATGTTATTACCATGTTTCAAGAGAATACATCATGAAGTTTTTCACATGTCTGATATATGACAATGAAGAGATAACTTATAAAATATGGGGGGTCGATGTTAAACTTATTTTGAAAAATTTCATAACCTTCTTTCATGGGAAGGTCAAAAGGATAACGATTTTTTTAATGTATTATTTGTAATCTTTAATGTGGTTTTAGTGATCAAGGTATTATTTTCTAATATGAATATTAATTCATATTAGATAACATATTCTGAATATTTTTATTTTAAAATAACATAAGATATACATAATTACTTATTTTTCTATATATGGGTATTATGATTTATTAGTTATTAAATGATAAATAATTCCCCTTTCATTTCATGGAGAATGTGTTGATGTAGAAGATGACCAATTCACATCCAAAGGGAGATATTAGGCATTTAAAATGAAATTAAATTATTTTAGTATATATCAAGGTGAAAATTCATCAACATTAGGATATGTATCTCAAGAAAAAAATTTATCCTAGTAGCTTCATTTCAAATGAATTAATCAGTACTTTAGATAATCACATATTTCTAGTTTTTTGATCATTAAAATTCTATATATCACCCAATTTCTTATCATCAGTGATATATACAAACCTATATAATTATATTTTCGTTTCTTTCATGTAAAAATATTCACTTCACACATATATTCCCCTTTGTTGAAACAAATTTATGAGTAACATTGGGTTGCCATTATTTTTCCAACTTTTTTTCAAATGAGTAATTAGTATTCATTATTTATATTAGGGATTATATGAAAGGAAAAATAAATTGTTAAAACTATTATGACTTATATGAATTCATGGGGATAAATTCATTTTATGGTGGGGTAGAGTGTTAAACATTGAGTTTTTATAAAATTTTTTCAAATAAATTAAAATTTCTTTATGGATTATATTTTGATGATACATTGAGTTATACTTTCATTATACATAAAACCATGTCAATCATGATCCACCTGAATCACTGAATTTACCCTATGCTAAACAAACCACTATTTCTCTCTTGTGATACATACAATACCGAGTAACTTTGAGACCGTGTATTAAATGAAATAATGAGTTTTACCATACTACAAAATACTATTAATATTATTATTTATTATAATAGTTATCACTTATCAATAGGAATGGTGGCAATAAATAAGAATAATAAATTATGGAAAAAATATTATTCTCAAATTCTGATTATTATATATATTGATTAGAAATAAAATTGGAATCATTTACAAGAAAAAGAAACATATTTTGGAAAACAAAATCCTTTCTAGAAATGGGTTAATCCTACATGGAACACAAAATTTAAAATTATAATTAACCAATTTTATAAAATAAATTTCAAAAAATATACATTATTTTTTCTTTATGAATATTATAGTTATCTTACTTTTAATTTTTTGATATTTTTCTGAGAAGTTTCATTTCATGATTGATAGTGAAAAATTCTGAGTTTTAATTAAAAACATCTTTTACATTAATTTATTTTTTATATTAAATTATATATTTAAATTTTTTACATTATAATTAGTTATTTATATACATTTTAATCAATTAAGTTCATTGGAATCAATTTAATATTGAAATTGAATAAAAAAACATGGTAAACTTGAGATCATTTATTGTGCTAAAAAACATGAATTATGATAACAATTGTGGGATTATTTTAAAAATAACATATTCTAAAACAGGATTAGATTTTGTAAAAATGAATTCCATATTTTGAGTCTGGATAATTTATAATTTATAATAATGGAAAATTAATTTTTTGACTACAATGGTGTGTGAAAACAGTTAAAATTAATCACAATGATTTAATAAAAAACAAGATTACCAAAGCACTAAACATTAAAAATAATGGTAAAATGACATAAAAACATTTAAAAAACACAATTAATATAAATAGATCAAACATTATGAAATTATTATTTAATATTAATAGTTATTGGGTAACTTTTCCTGGAAATTTACCAATATAATAACCTAATTAATGGAAAAGACAAAAAAAGTACATTTCTTACATTTTATTTAAATTAAGATTTGGTATATGGAAAAAATACATAAGTTTAGTTAAAAATATTATTATGGAAGATAAATGATTATTTTTATCATGATAATTTATTTTAAATTTTTAGTGATTATTTAATTATATTAAATGCTTAAGAAAAACTAATGCATGAATTATTTAGTTAATAATTAAGGATATCATAATATATTAGAAACATTACAAGTAAGGTAAATTGAATTAATTATTATGTTAAATTACTTATTATAAATATATCATGTCAAGATGTTTTTAATATAATAGATTATATTTCCATTATTATCATGATTTTTTGAATTTAAATTAAATTAATAATGTCAAAATTGACAATAATTTCATTTTATAATAAATTTTATTTTATTATTTAATTTAAAATTAATAAAAATACTATATTATGTAAATTTATTTTTAAATATTTATTAAAATTAATAGAATGACAATTAATGGGCCAAATCCCCTATTATAATTACGATATTAAATAATAAATAGAACAAACACAGTTCTCATGATTTTAATTTCTGCGTTGTTTTTCATGTTATAAGTCGTTTTATTAATTTTAGTTTCCATAAAACAAAGTATTTATACATTATATGTTAGATATAATTTTCCAAATCAATGGGTAAAAGTTATCAAATAATGACCTTAATAATTTAGTGTTGTAGGATAAATTACATAGATTATCAGACTAGTTAACATAATGAAAAAGGAAAATGTAAAAAAAATTAAGGATCCAAATTTTTTAAACCTATAAATAAATGTTTTTTGGTGGATTATTTAAAAAATATCATCGTTAATAACATTTAATTATCTTTTTTGAGAAACTATAGTAAAATTGACTACCTAAAAACAAAACAATTTCAATATTTTCAAGAATGACACTCATCTTCAACTTTAAAAAGGCACTAAATATCCTAACTTATTCACACCTTTCAAGAAATTTGGTTAAACAAACATCTACCCATATTACTTCCAAAATACCTATTCTCATTCTATAAGACTTAATTTGGGTATAATTTCTTTAACCAATGTCCATTGGTGAAAAACCAAAGAATATACCCTAAGAACATGAAATGTTCATTAATAATCATTTTTTTTATTTCTTCCAAAACCCCCATAAGTAATTTTTATATAATGATTAAATAGTAACCAAATTATCATAAAGATATTGATATATTTTTATGCTAATTTTAATACCTTCATTCACTCACACATCAATCAAATTTTTTATGAAATCTTTATTTGGTTGCATGGTGAACAACTGCCTCGTGAACTGATATTGTTAATTTATCCATTAACCCCAATTAATTTTGGGATAATGATATTAATGTAGATTATATATGATATATATGATATATAAAATTTATTTATTCTTATTTAATTAATATATAACACATTCCTTCATTATTAATATATCCTGAGAATGGGATAATGTTGTTCATGTGTGTGGTGGACTGCAGCCTAGAGAAGGGATATGATTTTTTCACTCTTTAAATGACATGTATTATGAATGGGTTTTTTATAATTATGTGATATACATGAAATAAATTTAAAATTTATTTATTATATTTTTATTTTTACCTCTTTTACTTATTTTCATTCAACACGATATGAAAATATAAACAATGTTCATGTGTACGTATGTCTTACCCTATCCATGAATGGTGTATTTCATTTTCTATAATATAATTTTATAGACTAATATGAATAATATATTTATAATATATAAGATATTTATATAATTTTTATTATTTCGGTGATCATGAAATCAGGATCTACGTAATTGGACCTAGAATAACAAGTCAAAACAAGTATGAAAAACAATGTGGTTATTACCCAAAACATTACTTAGACATGGAATTGTTAAAAAACATATAATATAAAGTCATTATAAAATTAATTATGTTATTATTTATATTAATATGTTTATTCTATATATTCATAATAAAATTATTTTTGTTTTTTGTTTTTAACATGTGCGATGAGAAAAAAGACTTACGGTAAGGGATTTATGCCTCACTTTTTACTTTTGTTAGACACATGATATAGTAACAATAATATTCATATATTTGATGTATATACTATCCATGAATGTATGTTATGATTATTATAATTAATTTTTTTTGGTATTTACACAACTAATTGATGATATCTCTTTCATGGTGTTACAATTTCAATTTTACCTAAGCAGTAAGAGAATTTTGTCTCATTTTTCCTTCATTGAGACAAATGTTTTGTTTTTCCTTTATATTATCTTATGAGGTATATATACTTCCCCTTCGACATGGTATATAATTAATCTCTATCTTTTTGGGATATTTTAATCTTCATGTAATGTTATTATTTCATGTGAATGTTTATTCAATGTTACCAATGTCGTAAGAGTTTATTGCTACAATTCCATTGTTTATCAGGATTATTTGTGATTATGCTTCCATTGATGAAATTTCATGACCCATAACTCTATAATTATTAGTAATTTTATTCTCCAATTTTTATTCCTGATATATTTAAGTACTGGTGCCATTTTTGGAATCTTTTTTTCTTATAATAATAAAAAAAGAGTTTCTAAGAAAACGGGAACATATTTCTCTCTTTGGTTAGAAATATGTTTTTTTTTCAACAATGTTTTTTAGAATATATTTTCAAAGCTATTCAACCATTCTCCTATGATTTTAAAAATTCATTTTTACCCATGCTTTAAACTTTTAAAAAATGGTTTTCGATTTAAAATTATTATTTTTTTTGGATCAAATATATTTTTCCTTATATAAAAAATATGAAAGGAATATATGTCTTCACATGTATATCATGTACAACATTAACTGCTATCATGAAGACCCCACTCATTAATTATTACTTTATGGGTATTAAATAATTTACTAAAAATTAATGTTTTCCTTAATATTTTTGATTGAATTTAATTATAAATTTATTTTCAATGAATTTAATTTTGAAAATGACTTATGTTTTGGAAATTGTTTTAAATTATTTTCAAATATTTAATTACATATCATCAATGATAATTTCAATGGAAATGGTTTTCATAATTGTTTTTTAGTTTTTAATAATTTGTTTTTCAATGTTTAAGGTTTTAAACTAAATATGTGGACAAATTAAAAATCTATGGGCACAGTTCTATTCAGAGTAGCGGCTTTACCTTAGGAAATTCCTATCACTAGTCAGCATGGTTTAGTTGTGAAAAATAATTTTTAGAATTTTAAAAAATAAAATAAAATAAGAATTTATTTTATTTAAACATTTAATTGTATACTTGTAAGGTTTAATTCAAAATAACCTTCTATTATATGATCTAGGGATACAATCATAACCCTAGAATTTCATGGACAGTATAGACAGAACCCTAGAAAACTCTCTCAATGGAAAACGACGACAAATATTGAATCGGAGAATGACAAATGCAGTTTTTCATTGATATTTTTAATGGTGGGGTCACGAAGATTGATTATATATTGAGAAATATCCAACCCAATGGTAGGATTTTGTTATTTGGATTTTTATGTTCCAATTATTTGATTCAAGGATTAACACGGACCAACCAATGAACAAGTTCATCAGTGGTTTGATCATTCTTGCAGGATGTAATTTTACTACTGGAATTATGGGGTTGATTTATTGTTTGGTTTATTGATCATTATTATGGGAATATATCGAGGTGGAAAGAACAAATAGTTGAGAAAAATCCCCTTGTTTTTTTATTTTTGTTTATTTATTCTCATGTAAACGTTCTATGTTTTCTTTGTTATTCATGGATAATGAATGGATAATCTTTTCACCTTTGTTTCTTGGTACAATGATATAATATTTGAGATCCAGCATCGTGATGAACTAAGGGAGCTTCGACGCTGATTTTGACAGAAGGATCGAAGAAATTTTCGAAATATCATTCTTGAAATGTTTTTATATGGTTGATCGGAATCAGTTTCCATAGCCTATTGACTTCCCAAACCCAAAGATTCAGTGGCAAAATGGTGATATGACTACATCTCTCCTATTTTGAGTCAAAAATACGATTGAATTAAAAACCATAGGATTAGATAAGGTACATGTAAGATGGACAGTTGTTCTATAAATTCACGGTCAATGTGGTGTGTAACCTAGGTTTACACAGTCTACGTCCCCTAAAGAGTGGAAACAAGGGTTTCGGGAGTTAGTTAAATTCCACATGATATGTAACCCTATCAAACAGTATGTAGGCACTTCTATGAGTCCCATTATGTATCTCATGAGATAAATGAACTTGGGGGGGGGGAGTACATGGGTTAACTACATGGCGTGTAACCCACCACAATGCTTGGCTCAGACCGGTAGCATGGGTTACCTAGTGTATTGGTACACGGGTAGGAAGACACAATTTGACACTGTGTACCGATACATTTCCAGAGTATACAAGAGGACCCCATGTGGAAGGACACAATGTGTGACCCTTCTACAAAGATTGTACCCATCTGCGACACGACATGTTATAAATGACACGGGTTGTTGTACATGGTCAGTACGTAAGGTCAATGGACACATCTTATGACCATACTACACGTTGTGTAGTCACTTCTACTTGGATTGACTAACCTGTCCACCATATCATGGGGAGGTTTCATTACGTTTTTATTCCCCTATCCTTCCCCTGAATGTTATTTGACATCATTACCAACTCACATGAGTATGATGCCTTCAGTATGAGTTTGTAGATTGATTTTTTGGAATCCCCTCTAAGAGGCCTAGATCATGATTATCTATTCCTTATTCATTCCATAGGTATTGTAATTGTTATTAACATGACCAATTTCACCAGGAATCAATCCTATATTTATCATGTTAATACTAATGGAGTTATTTGTATCACACCATGGCCATTATTGAGATATTCATTTTTAGTATCATATCTATCTTCATATCTATCTTTTTAAATCCCCAAAAATTGTTTATGAGAAGTAGTATTTCTCAGATAGACTTCATCAATGATATCATACTTTGGAATGTGTTCTCCCAGATAAGTGCTTTGTAGAATCATTGGACTGAATTCCTATTGTTGGTATGCAGTGGTTGTGACTTACCTCTAGACTATGCATCTTATTTTGGGTTTATCTAGATATTCAAATTATATGTGTTGTAAATAGATATTTTGTGGAGATAACTATACTTACTTCATTGTGTATTACTTTGTGGTTTCAGGGTTTCCTAGTATGTATAGTTATACTCACCCATACATGGGATTTTCAAAAGCATGTTGTGTTTTTTGTTGATGAGCGAACTTTTGACGGAGTATAGGGAGAACCAGTACCAGACATAGTTTTTTGAGTAAATGTAGGATGAGGTGTTCAAACGTCTTCGAGAAGGAGTCCAAATACCTTATTTTTTACATTTTGGAATTTTGACTTTACATCCATTCATTTCATGGGCCCTTATTCTAACGCAGTATAGATTACTCCACATTACTTCCTTCCATAGTATGTTGGTTGGGATAGTTATCTTCATGAATTTGTTTCTAAAGAGTTTTTACATTATTTCATTTGTGGTATTTGAGATGTGTGTGTATGGATAAGTAAATATGCAATGTGTCTCCTGTTAGTGATTTTCCAACTCGATGTTATTCAATAACCCTTGTCCTATTAAGGGTGGTCCTGGGAAGCAGTGGCTTGGGTCCCATTGGGATAGGTCATCATAGAGTGGTATCAGAGGTGTCTGATTCTACCTTAGGATGTGGATTTTGTGAGATTGGTTTCCAGAAATAGTGTTAATCATTTTGGGTTCATTTTTCATGCCAGGGACTCGAGTGTTGGTGTAGACACCAAATGTATCCTTACAGAAGGACTCGCATAACCTTGTTTTTGGACTCGGTATACGAGAAAACTAGTTGCAAGAACAATAATTGTGCATGAATCATATATAAATGGGTTTTTTTATATGTCCTTATTGATTCAGATCTCGAGGTATACTAATTGGTCAGTGTACATCTTATTTTTTTACAGAATGTGCTCGAGATGCATAGATGCTAGTATTTAGGAAATCAATCATTAGGATTACCGCATTGGTGGAGAGGAATTGATACAAGGACAAGTTCCCCATGTGTTTCCTTCATGTGGTGCACTAGATATACCACCACCTATGATGTATCACATGGTACTCTTAGTACTAGAAGATTAAGATTTTAAGATGAGTGTGCATCAATAGTGTTATAGACAAAAAACCTTGAGGTTCTAATCATTTCTCATCCATTAGGTGGCTCTGGACTTGCTTGAGGTGGTAACTAGAGGTTTCTGTCTAGTCAGGACAATATGGAATCATATGGCAGCCCTTTCAGAGATACATCAACATGGATCATCATGGAATTGGTGGAGTTTGATTATCCTGACTAACAATGAAGCGAATCTTTAATGGAAAATGATCGATCATCTCTTTATAAAGGAGTTATCACTATTTATGATGAGACTTGTGCATATAAACTAGATTTTTAAGCTCCATAAGTGTAGCATGACATTGGCTGATTATTCATCAAGGTTTACCAACATTTATAGGCACTCATTAGATATGGTTAGATATCATTACTTCAGGGCACAATCCTTCGAGTGAGGTTTTAATATATATATATATATATATATATATATATATATATGAGCAAGCGTTATAACTCTATGAATTCCATCTTATGCACAAGTTATCACATGTGATTTGGGGGTTCAAATTTTATTGGATGAGAAGATGTATCTAGATATAGTTAGCACTAGCCAGGAAGGTGAAAAGGCCTCAGTAGTGGTGATATATTGTCAGACTCATTGATCCGAATGTGGGAGAGGTTTTAGGTGGAGGTCATAGTATAAAAGATTGATAGTTTAGGGTTTATAGGGATGATGTATTCTGCCTACGGTGAGGCAGTTCTATTCATGTGACGTTTTAGGACATCTTTCTTGAGTTTGTATGATCCAATATATTTCCGATAGGGAAACATTTGATGTACCATCGATGTAGGTACAACAAGAAGAGTAGTAAGATCCATCAGGCAGAAATCATGGCAGAGTAGTAGGGCGAGTAGTAGGAGGCGGTCGATGTTTTGAGTTTTTACCACCACCGCCACTAGGAGTTCAATACCATGCTCTGGGAGCTAAAGGATGCGTGTGTGGACACCTGCATGTGGTGAAGGCATTGGTCCCAGGGGCCTTGAGAATGATTTAAGGTACGATCTCTAAATTTTCTATATTATTTGACTTACTGATTAACATAGTAACTAGTAATTATTTTCTATCCACATATCCATTTAGAGACCTTGATATTCTAGTTGAACCATTTACTCAACCATTATCCTAAGAGACACCAACTAGAGAATACTCAGTGATAACAAATCTATGATTATAGTATTACCTGACACTTGGATGTAATAGTTTTTGTTGGAACCTATTGGTGGAATCACTGTGGCTTTCTGAGGTTATTCATGGTATGGATTGGTTATCCACAGTCCATGTCCATATTGACTATTTTAGGTGAAGGCTGTGGTGTGTCAACAAGGATGTAATGAGGTTCTATTTATTTGGTTAACAGGATTTATAAGAAGCATAGAATTGAATCATGCATATGTGGATGTATCATATTACTCATGATTGGGTTGTCCTGACCCTCGGTCAACAGAAATTATGAGTGTTCAGTTCATAGGTGAAGTTGTAGTGTATGATAAATTCTTTGTAGAATAAGTTCTAATTCATACTCCCTACTAAGACATATACATCTATATCTACTTACACCTTGTTAAGGTACTAATATCATCACCATCATATTGAATGGATCATGTAATGCTTCACGAGCTGAGTGTGAAGTTAGAGGACTAGTAGAGGGAGGGCTTCATGAGAGCTAGCATTTCACGCTAAGAGGGCCCTATTTTTGTTCCCAAATTGGATGAAAATAGCATAATGATCTGTATGGACTACCATGTCATGAATTAGGTGCCCGTGAAGAACAATTATCCACTATATATGACCAATGACCTCCTCGATTAATTGATAGGGGCACGATTGTTATTAAAGAACTACCATCGATCAGACTGTCACCAGTTTCGATTATAAAAAGATGATATACCATTGGTAGAAATCAAATGTTGTTATAGTAACTATCAGTAATTGTTGATTCCCTTTGATATGATTAATTCCCTAGAATTTCTCATGGGACGCATGAACCCGATATTCCAACTATACTTTGATCGGTTTGTGGTAGTCTTCATTGGAGATATTTGTGGTTACAAATCATCTAAGGAGGACCATGTGAGACACATAAGGATGGTTTTTCATGTAATCCCTTGATAACTATCATTATAGGAAACTCCCAAATTTATAGTTATATATTCAAGAATTCTAATTTTAGGGAAATGTTATCTTTGCAGACGGAGTGCTTGTAGACCCATAAAAGGTGGATGCAATGTTAGCATGGGATCCACCTAAGATCATGCTGGTGGTGTGGAGCTTCCTTGTGATAGAAAGTTATTACCAGATATTCATTCCTGATTTCTCCAGGGTATCAAAATCTTTGAGATCATTTACTCAAAATAGGTAGCAGTTCATATTGATAGAGAAGTACCATTATATTTTTCAGTAGTTGAGGAAATGTTTGAATAGCATTTTTATCTTGATATTTCTAGAGGAGGTTGTCACGTATGTAGTGTTCTGTGATGCCTCAGGGACCATACATGTTTGTTTCATGATGTAGAGGAATTTTGTGATATATTACGGTTCATGACACTTGATTCCACATGATCAGAACTACATGACCCACGATCATGTGTCAATAGCAATATTTTTCATATTGAATATATGGAGAGACTACCTAATAGGAAAGCGGTTTATCGTATACTCAAACCACAATAGTATAAATTATATTTTCTATCATAAGTATTTATTCATGAGATAGAGTTAATATATAGTGTTCCTCTAGAACTGTGACATTCAAATTATATGTACTCTTGTGAACGGATGAGGGTGGAAGATTCTCTCAGTAGGAAATCTAGTTCACAGTTAACAAATGAAGATTTGTAGTAGTTGGAATTATTACAATTATCCATTATAGTTGGATAGAGGGAATTTTTTCCACATTCAATGGTTTTCACCACTCCACTCCTATAACGATTCAAAAAAGTACATCTTGGGGAAAACAATTGTGAGACCCTACATGCTCATATGTCTGAAGGACTTACACTTGATGGATATTCACAAGGTGGGGAACACGATTCCATTTTCAAAGGACGCATGGTTGTACTAGTGGAGTTGTAAGATGATGTTATATAGGAGTTTCATTCATCCCTTTTGGATGTATATTCTAGAGTGGTAAATATATAAGAGGATCTACTATCTTAGTTCTGGTGGACAATGTTGAATAATGTTGTGGAGAAGTTTGTTACTCTATGCCTTACGTGCTATCTAGTGAAGGATGAGCACCAGGTTCTATCATTTTTCAGCTTAACCCTTTGAGGTGCGGGAATAGAAGTGTAATGGAATATTGATGGACTTTATGACAATTTTATCACATATATCCAAGGGAAATTATGTCATCTATCTAATCACTGACCGAATAACCAAGGAATCCACCTTCATATCTATCTAAGAGAACTGTTCTATAAAGATATTGGGATTCCTCTACAATCATGAGTGAGTTCATCTCCATTGAGTACCATCAATTATAGTTATCAATCATGATACTCATTTCACATCCCTGTTTTGGAATTGATTGTAAGAGGAATTTGGGAATTATTTATGCTTGATTATAGTGTTCCACCTCTAGAAAGACAACCAGATCGAGTGGACCATTAAGGTCCCAGAGGATAAGTTATGGGATTCAATGTTGGAATTTCATCGTATTTGTGAGGATCACGTTTCATTGGAGGAGTTTTCTTAAAATAACAGTTATCATTTTACCGTCAGTATGGCACCGTTCAAGGCCTTGTACAAGTGACCCTTCCAGTCACGACATTTCTAGACTGACCATAGAGAGTCATTAGTCATGGGCCCAGAGTTATTGTGAGCTACTACTAAGAATATGAAAATCATCCAATAGTAGATGAAGGCTACAAATAACCATCATAAATCTTAGGCTGAGAGGTGGTAGAGGACTTTAGGGTACAAGGATGGGGACCATGTGTTTCTTTGGGTTTCTCCTCAATGGGGATTATAGAGATTTGGATGGGGTGAAATGTTATATCTAATGTTTATTATAAATTTTCATATATTATCTAGAGTTTTATAGGTTTTGAACCTCATGGAACCACAACTTTATTTAGACTAGGTACAATACATCTTCCATGCGTCACAGTTGAGAAGGTACGTGCATGACCCATCACACGTCATCGACTGAGGCATACTACATTTTGACGATATAGAATCTTTTGCTGAGTATCTAATAGAGTACATAGATCTAGAAAATGGTATCCTATGTGGGAGATTAATTCCCTTGGTTAATGTCTCGTGGAAAAATGGGAATCTCCTGGAGAGCGCGAGGGAGTGGGAGGATCATATTAGTGCACAATACCCACAACTTTTTCAGTAGCCTTTTTATTTGGATTTTTGGGAATGAAAATCCCAATGGTGGCGAGAATGTAATGTCCTAGATATTTCCAGGTATTCTTTTTAAATATTATATGGAATTAATTTGATACTAGAAACTTAAATGATATGCGATTCTGAGGCACATGGTGCCTGAAATAAATGTTTGAAATATATTAAAATATTAAATACTATGTGCGTGTATTTATCATAATTAAGTTTAATATCTTCTAAATTGGTACCCAGATAAATATAAGGGCACCATATAATACAGTTAATCGGATTTTACTAATTCAAGGTCTAATATCGGTCGACGTACGTCAGTTATAAACAATTTTTTATGCTTTTTAAAAAATAAAATCAAATAATAATTTATATTATTTTAATGTTTCTCATTGATGTAGAAAAATTTATTTAATATTTTACATTTAATCAAGGATCTAGGGTTTTTATCATAACCTTATAATTTCCTAGAGGATCTATAGAGGACCTTGTACAACTCTCTCTTTGGAAAACATTAACGGATCTTGTATTAGAGATCGATGGACATTGTTTTTGATATATTATTCCAACGGTGGTGACACGATGATCGATCTTATTCCGTGAATAATCCATCGCCGAGGTAGGAAGATTGTTGACGCTCCTTTCGTCACAGAATCTAAAGATCGGAAAAGGGGAATATCTGAGCTCAAAGTGATTCATCCTTTGAAGAAAACATCAAAAATCGACAGAGGAAGGAAGAAAGGATCAACAACAACTACACCGCGCAAGTTATCTCACTGTCGCGCAAGTACACTTGCGCGACGCCCTTGGTCGCGCAAGCCACTTGCGCGACCTAAGTGGTAACCGCCCGATAACCGCCCGGGGTCTTCTTCTGCCTATAAATAGACCATGTGGGCCCCCCATTCGAGAGGATCTTTTTCCAGAAACTCGGATTGAAGCTCCCGACGCCCAAGTCTCTTCTCAAAGCTTCCGGAACACTTCTAAGGTAATTTCTTACCTAGAACGGAAGATTTAAAGAGAGCGAGGAAGGCCTAAGTGTTGAAACTCATCAACACTTGCGCGCCTGAATGGAAAGCCCTTATGGGAATTGCTCATACTTGCGCGCCGCCTTATTCCTTCAATAGAATTTGCGTGTCCCTTTTCGGGAAGAACCTCAAGGGGATTATAAGGGGTTTAAAAAGGAGTCGCTCAAGTATTTCAATTCCGATTGAAAATCGTGCAAGTACACCATGTGTCGCGCAAGGTATACCTACGCGACCAATAATTGTGAGCCCACGCAAGACTTGCGCGCCTTTCAAGACTTGCGCGCCCCTACCTTTCTGGGTGCCCATCTTGCCCATTTTACCCCTCTTAAGCCATTTCACATTTCCTATTCAAGATTCAGTCTTCAAGATACTCTTCAAAGCCATTTATGGCATGATTTCTTGATTTGACTTCCTTATCTGAAAGGAATTCGGTGGAATATCTCTCAAAACCTTGTGATTTATACATCTTTATGTCACCAAAGATTGAGAGTTCGTTCATTCAACCTCATCCTTTAAGATGAGAGAATCCTTAACCTGGGTCTCCTTTTCAGGAATAATCCCCAGTTATAAATCCTTTAATCTGGGTATCCTCCTCAGGAGTAAGCCCCAATCCTTAATTCCTTAAACTTGGGCATCCTCCTCAGGAGTAAGCCCCGATCATAATCCTTTAACTTGGGAATCCTCCTTAGGAGTAATCCCCAATCTCAAATATGGGCATCCTTTTTAGGAGAAAGTCCCAGTCATAATCTTGGGCTTCCTTTTTTAGGAGTATGCCCCAAGTCCCCTAACCTGGGCCTCCTTTTTTAGGAGTAAGTCCCAGTCATAATCTTGGGCATCCACTTCAGGAGTGAACCCCAAGTCCCTTAATTTCTCTTAACCAGTCCTAAATTACGTTTGATATGGGGCTCCTTCTCAGGAGAAAAAACCCAATTATCAATCCTCTCCTTATCTGGGTTTCCTTCTCAGGAATAAGTCCCAAGTTAGAGTATTCAAATCTCCATAAAGCACATATACCTTTATGGACCCTGTTCCTGGATTTTCTCCCTAAAAGTAAATCCTAAACCTTCATCTATTTGGGCAGTCATACATACATGAGCCCCAAACAATTTCCTATGATTGCATCTTTCATGGCACAATTGTCTAATTTTTTACCAATACCTCTTGTTTCTCACACCGAGCATGACTCACGTGAGCTTAGAGTGTAAAAGTAATTATGACATTCTTCTTTGAGCCATCAATCATAAACATCATACTCCATTACTCGAACTACGTGGGTTCTGATTCCTTTTCCAAAACAAAGGATACGTAGGTAGCCCATTTTTTGGGTTCGATCCCAACTTTGAAATAATCCCTGTCCTTCTGAATGACGATAAACTTCAAGTGCCCCATTGAGTGGCTTTAAAACCAGCCTGGTCATCATAATGACCAAGAGACTTTTATATAAATGTTTTGAAGGATACCATTGACCAAGAATCTCTAAACAGATATAGATGATTCTCTATTGATGAGGAACCTCGAATACATATAAAAGATTCTCTAAATTTAATGCATATTTAATCATTGATTGTTAAAACTAAAGGAAAGCACATTTTATACTTGGTAATGTAATAAGGATTCATTAACATAACTTAAATCTATAAAGAGAGTCCCGGAGTAGACAATAATTCCCCTCAAAAAGGTGTGATGAGTCCGACCTCCCATCCTCTCGACCAATGCAAATTCCTAAGCCTCAACAGTCCACAAGCTAATGAGCGCCAACCTTTGGAAAGTAGGTCCAAACGGATGTGGAATCATTGTATGTTTTCGGTTCTACGAACAAACCCACTAGAAACTGATCGGAACGTTTGAATCTCCCGTCCATGAGGTCATCCCCGAAATTCGTGCGAAACAAAAAATGGTAAACCCGACGGGAATCTTTAACCAAGTTAAAGTGATGTTCTTCTTATTTGTTAGGCCCCTTGGGCCAAAAAATCAATCATTGACATATGCTCATCCTAAAGATGCAGTGGCCAGATTCATCTTGATTATGTCTGTTATATGGAACATGCACTCATTTCTCAAGATCTTCTGCAAAATGGCTTTTCTTAAATTCACCCCTGTGAATACTGCTGCTGTGAACACCTCTACTGTGAGGTCTGCTGCTGTGAAAACCAATGCTGCAACTCCTGCTGGAACGTCATCCGCTCTAAGGATGATATCACCAACTCAGCATCTTCAACGTTGGGTTTCTAATGCACTGGTTAAGGAGTATCGTCGCAACAGTACTATCCCAACTCTGGAGGCCGCTCGTCAAGCCCTCCAAGTTAAACAACTCTACCTGGTCATCCGGAAAACAGCGACCAGCGATCAAGAAGCAGGCGGTGCTGACTACCGTCTCCAACCATTTCGGGTCGTTATCCCCGGAACGCAATTTCCATTCACTCCCTTACTCTGAGGAAGTGAATGAGCAGGTCCCGCATGACCTTAATTCAAAAAGACAAGAGTCCTTATCAAGGGATCCCATCAAAAATCACCGCCAGACTCGTTCGGTAGTGCGCCCTCAACATGATGAGGGTACCGACTCCAGGCATTCAGCTCAGGTTCCTCGAACCCGAGCAGGCAAGATGAACCGCCAGAGATTGAATCCGGTTAACAATGGGAAGGTTGTCATCCCTGCCATCTACGGAGAAGTCCACCAACCTAACTTGGTGGAAAACAATGAACAGGCACACACACCTGCCCGTTTTAATTCCGCTGTCCAGCAGACTCGTCTGGCAGCATCAAGCCAATCCTGCTAGGCAATTCCGGCGGAGTACTATAGGCAGGAACATGCACCTGCTTATGAATCACCAGTTAGTCAGCAGGCTCGTCTGACTACATATGATGGATCTCGTCAACCGCGTTCGGCGAACTGTAATCAGCATGCACATACAGCAGCTAATACTAATCAAGCCTACCAACAGTCACGCTTGGTAGCGCACAGAGAAGTCAGTCGGAAAGCCCCGACGACAAACAGGAGGCAGACTCAACTCTTTGCCTCCACACTTGAGTACTGTCAGGATTCACTGACAAGAAAAGGAGGACAGGAGCAGGCACATACACCTACTCCAAACCCGGAATGGACGTATATTCCCATTCCGGCAGCTAAAGTCACCAAACATATTTTATCAAAAGTGACAGAGCAGAAGCAAATTCCTGCTCATATTCTGGATGCTTGCCAGGATATCATAACAACTTCAGCATCGTCTCAGGGACAGAAACATAAATCTATCCCTAGTAGTGGAGTGACACATCAACGATTCACTCCGGAATAGACACACACATCTGTTCCAATCCAAGTGGGTTATGGGGCATACTCCCCCATATCAAACGGACAACCAAGTCAGGCACATACACCTGATTTGAGTGGAAATCGTCAGCCTAACCTGACCATCTTTCCTGATCAGGAACATACACCTGCTCAGAGTAACCACTTTCATCAACAAGTGGTTTCTAAAGTGAGTAATAAGGCATCTAAGAAAAAGATCCGCCCAGCACAGTTAGGAGATCAAATGCCAATATACAACCAGGCCTTGCTCGATGCTGGAGTTCTTGAAGCCCTCAGACATTTATCTGTCGGAATTCAAGATTCTACTCCCTCAGTTCCCAATAACGGGAACATTAATTTTGAAGGTCTTCAACAGACACTTTTTCATGAAGGCTTGCTTCATGAAAGTTCAGTCAATCTTGATGTTTCTTCTTCAGATGAGAGCCACAGGAACCCTCTGTGTGGTCAGAAGACTAAGGAGCAAGAGATCTCATCTTTTGATGCAACCCATTATGGTGTTCCTCCCCATGATGATAAACTTCGCTGTGAAAGTCCTCTCCGTAGTAGTGATTCACATTGCCTGGAAAATACTCCAGTGGATAATGTAGTGCTGAGAAAGCCCTCTTATCTTGAGGCACTTGCAAATGCGAAACCAGTCATGTCTGATGCTTTATCGCTAACAAGTGAAATACTTTCTCAATCAGATGATAGCCCAGGGTGTAGGTCATTCTCCGAACCACCCCTAAGTCATGCATCATCTAGTTTGATAAATGATCTCTCTACCAATCTTGTTGAATCCGATGAAGCAACAAGGAAACACCAACTCTGGTCAAAACAGGTAGAATAATCTTCATTTAATGATAATGAGGAAATGCTGAACATGAGAAAAAAACTGGCAAAAGGTGAAATACCAGTCATGTTTTGGCCTTTGGATGACTCCCAGAACGACATTCCAAAGATGTTGACGGATTACGCACGCCATCGATCCCTGTGAAATACACAGGAGGGTTTCGAGACCTTACATCAATCGCTCAGCAGATTGATGATTCCCTTATATAGGATAAGGTTAAATATCGTGTAATTCCATCAGCTTCAGGAAGGAGAATGGGTAAAGTGGAAACTGCTACAGTTATGCTTAAACAAGCACCTATACCTATTTCTACTTCAAAACCTTCATCTTCTCAAAGGGCTCCACCTCCTGAATGCCAACAACAAAGGCTGTTTCGTCCAAATGATCAAAAAGATCAACGACGAAAACAATTTGAGGATTTGAAGAGTAAAACATACTCTTTATGAAGTGAGAAAGTTCCTGGTTACTTCATTTCAGCTCTGGAAAATAATTTGGTTCAATTACCAGTGCCCAAGAGGCCAAACAAGGAAGGAGATGAAGACCGTCCCAATTATTTTCCCTTTCATCAAATGTTGGGGCATCCCATCCAGGAGTGTTTTTTCTTTAAAGACCTCCTGCAAAAGATGGTCGACTTGGGACAAGTCAAATTGAAAGGTTCTTCAGCTCATGTAGCATGTATTACCACTACAGATCCAGAGGAAGGAGGCGAGTGGCAGGAAGTCAAAAGCAAAACTGCGAAAAAATATAATGATTGGATGGTCAGAAAGACAATCAATCGGACCCATTCCATTTTACGAACACAATTGAAGAAGCCAATTGTGTCTCCTACAAAAGCTGCAGTAAAGCCTCCATCAAAAGACAAATCCTCAAAAGGGCAGCACAATTCAAAGAAGAAAGAGGAATCAGGAGAAGATGAGTATGTATCAAAGCCTAAATTGTCTTTGACTCTGGCAGATTTCATGCCATCTACTTCAAAGCCACGGGCACCACCCCATCAAATGGCACAGCCTAAACAAGCTAACCAGGAAGAGTCTTTATCAGACGAAGAGTTAATCTTTGGTTCTGTTAATATGATTCAATTAACAGATCTATATTCCAGTCTTGATGAGCCTGAATTCCCTGTATCAAATAAGGGAATCCGAGGAGGTTCTAGAGATTCAGGGAGAATTGGTATTGGTTCTCAAAGCACCAATGATACCAGGAAAGAAGCCTCCCAAGCTTGAACCAAAATGGGAAGGACCTTATTCAATACATAAGGCCTACTCCAATGGTGCGTATTCTCTAATCTCAATGGATGTAGAACACATCACGACTCCAACTAATGCCAGATTTCTGAAGAAGTATTTTGTATAAACACAAAATATAGTTCCCAAAGCCAAAACAGTCACATTGGTTCATATATGTCCGAGATGACATTAAACTATATTATGTCCTATCTACATGACATTAAACTGTACAGAAGTTCCTTATTTGTCCGAGATGACGTTAAACTATATTATGTCCTATCTACATGACATTAAACTGTACAAAAGTTCCTTATATGTCCGAGATGACATTAAACTATATTTTGTCCTATCTACATGACATTAAATTGTATTGAAGTTCCTTATATGTCCAAGATGACATTAAACTATATTTTGTCCTATCTACATGACATTAAACTGTATAGAAGTTCCTTATATGTCCGAGATGACATTAAACTATATTATGTCCTATCTACATGACATTAAACTGTACAGAAGTTCATTATATGTCTGAGATGACATTAAACTATATTATGTCCTATCTACATGACAATAAACTGTACAGAAGATCCTTATTTGTCCAAGATGACATTAAACTATATTGTGTTAAACTATATTATGTCCTTGCAACATGACATTAAATTGTGTGGAACTTCCAACGTCAAGCATGACGATAAACTGTAAAAAGTCCCCAGAACTGATATCCTCATATTGGTTCACCTTAGTCCTAGCTACATGACTTTAAACTGTACAGCACCAGTTCGTCCTTGCTATATGACGTTAAACTATACAGCTATGGTCCAGTATGACATTAAACTGCCACTTCGTCCCACCCGACATTAAACTGTGAAAAAGTTCCCTAAACCGTCCAGCATGACCTTAAACTGCATCATCCCTGGTCCATGTATATGACCATAAACTATTTTCAAATCCCTTATGTCCAGCAAGACGTTAAACTGTGACGTCCTAACTACATGACGCTAAACTGTATAAAAGTCCCTCACGTCCGGAAAGACGTTAAACCATATAATCATTAAAGGTCCAGCATGACATTAAACTGCACCATCCATGGTCCATGCATATGACCTTAAACTATTCTCACCTTCATCCAACAAGACATAAATGGTGTGTTATTTTGTCCTTACTGCATGACATTAAACTGCCCAGTCCCCCTTTCATCTAATATGACGTTAAACTAATTTATCCCCATCGTCCTAACTACATGAAGCTAAACTGTACAGAAAATACTTGATATGTCCTGCAATGACATTAAACCACATTTTTTCCTTGCTACATGACACTAAACTGTGCAGCACCAATAGTCCTAACTGCAAGACTTTAAACTGCATAGTCCCTTTATATGTCCTACATGACATTAATCTGTGCATCGTTAAGGTTATTGTTACCTCTTGTTTCTCACACAGAGTATGACTCACGTGAGCTTAGAGAGAACATCAACCATAACACTCCCTTTGGGCCACTAACCATGTGTAAGTCCCAACAACATTTTAGTTAGATCATTGTCCCCAAGAACAACTTGATCATTAATTCATTCTTTAATTGAACTACACGGACTTTGATCCTTGCCCTCCAGGCTGGGTATGTAGGCAGCCTCCCAGGGTTGAATCCCAAAAACAATCTCTTCACATCGGTTCACCACCATCTCATATGATGTTGATTCGTGAAACCGCACCTAGAATCAATATCTTTACATTGATTCATTTTCGTCCTTGTTATATGCCGTTAAACTATGCAATACTTTTGTCCGGTATGACAATAAACTACAATATTCTTTGATTTCCTCATTTGAGAGAGAACTATTATTGAGATTGATTTTTCAATCATGGTTTTCATTTTCAAAATACTACGTGCATACATGGTAATGCCTAAACTTTTTATCTTAGGTTAAACCATCATTGCACTAAAGTCCCCTTTCACCCTTTACATGTACGAACCAAATTTGTACAACGGGTAGTTCTAGAACTACGTGGACTTGATTCCCATCCCTATGGGATACGTAGTAAAATTCGAGTATCCCTCGAATCTAGTCCCAAGTCTTTTGGGCCTAACCCCAAATTTCACTTTCAGTCCCTTGGCTGAAAAGTCCTCATGAAAACACACACTGTGTATTCATTATTATGGTCCGAATTCTATGACCCTAATCTAAGATCACTCATACCTTCGTCCTGCATGACGTCAAACTGCATTTCAAGAACTACGTATGGCTTGATTCTCATTCTTATGAGATACGTAGTGAAGTCCAAAATTTCAATTCAGGACCCCGCCACAACATGATTATGGTTATCATTGACCTATGTATCTCTATATACATTGGACAATACCCATCATTATGTGTTATAATCCTAACCTTAAATACTTTCAGATCTTCATAACCCTTTTCATGACTTCTAATCACAAAAATGTCAAAATTCTGAGAATTCTTTTGCCTGACTATGCAGCACATGCCCATAGGTGGCCTTGCATAAACAGTCCACATAACAGACTTGTCAGCCGAAAGATGCTATTTATTTGACAATACAGCCAATGCCCATAGGTGGCCCTGCATATTTCAACCCCCTAACGGGTTTGTTAAATAATGGTAACTTCATTCTTGGGAAGAACGCCACTTTTGTCCTTATTTGCCTTAAACGACAGTATGTAGGGATCCGAAAAAAAATAGCCATCCTTAACATATTTGTCCCATATCCTTTTTCATGATCTAAAAATATTCATGTCTATGGTTTATTCTTCTTCCCTATGTTTGGGTCAGACCTTCGTAGGAGTGATATTCATCCAGTTCTTCGATATTCTTGTTCGGAAATATCTTCTCCATATTCAAGTACCTATTTCCATACAACAAACTCTATACTTTAGAAAATTTGAATCTCCATAAACATTCACTGGCTTTTAGCATTAGGAAAGTAAATTTCTGGGAGTTCTTTTGCCTGACTATGTAGCACGTGCCCATAGGTGGCTTTGCATAAACAGTCCAAATAACAGACTTGTCAGCCGAAAGATGCTATTTATTTGACCATGCAGCCAATGCCCATAGGTGGCCCTGCATATTTCAACCCCATAACGGGTTTTGCTAAATAATAGAAACTTCATTCTTGGAAACTACTTCTTCTAATGCCTTTTAGCTCTTTTTCATATCATTCCTCAGATTCAAATATTCTTAAGCCATAGTTTACATTTTTTCTCTCATACATGAGTATGGTAATATGTTTTCAGATAAATTGTCAAGGAATTGAATCAATTTTAATCTATTTTGGTCAAAGCTATTTCGACCTTAAACATTATCCCCTTTATGACCGACATGCATGACTTTAAACTGCCCACAAAAGACAAAGGAACTCTGAATAAAAGTCAAGTTCCAGCACACTTGCACGCTACCTTCTACGCACTGAAGACTTGCGCACCACCTTTTCCTTTGGATGGATTCGATTTCCTCATAGTCAAATCTTCATTTCTCTCCGGATCCAACTCTGAGGGGGGACTTTTTTTGACGCTCCTTTCGTCACAGAATCTGAAGATCAGAAAAGGGGAATATTTGAGCTCAAAGTGATTCATCCTTTGAAGAAAACATCAAAAATTGACAGAGGCAGGAAGAAAGGATCAACATCAACTACACCGCGCATGTTATATCACTGTCGCGCAAGCCACTTGCGGGACCTAAGTGGTAACCGCTCGGTAACCGCCCGGGGTCTTCTCCTGCCTATAAATAGACCCTGTGGGGCCCCCCATTCGAGAGGATCTTTTTCCAGAAACTCGGATTGAAGCTCCCGACGCCCAAGTCTCTTCTCAAAGCTTCTGGAACACTTCTAAGGTAATTTCTTAAACGGAAGATTTAAAGAGAGGGAGGAAGGAATAAGTGTTGAAACTCATCAACACTTGCACGCCTGAATGGACAACCCTTATGGGAATTGGTCATACTTGCGCGCTGCCTTATTCCTTCAATAGAATTTGCACGTCCCTTTTCTGGAAAAACCTCAAGGGGATTATAAGGGGTTTAAAAAGGAGTCGCTCAAGTATTTCAATTCCGATTGAAAATCACGCAAGTACACCTTGTGTCGCGCAAGGTATACCTGCACGACCAATAATTGCGCACCCACACAAGACTTGTGCGCCTTTCAAGACTTGCGCACCCCTACCTTTCTGGGTGCCCATTTTACCCCTCTTAAGCCATTTCACATTTCCTATTCAAGATTCAGTCTTCAAGATACTCTTTAAAGCCATTTATGGCATGATTTCTTGATTTGACTTCCTTATCTGAAAGGAATTCGGTGGAATATATCTCAAAACCTAGTGATTTATACATCTTTATGTCACCAAAGATTGAGAGTTCGTTCATTCAACCTCATCCTTTAAGATGAGAGAATCCTTAACCTGGGTCTCCTTTTCAGGAATAATCCCCAGTTATAAATCCTTTAATTTGGGCATCCTCCTCAGGAGTAAGCCCCAAACCTTAATTCCTTAAACTTGGGCATCCTCCTCAGGAGTAAGCCCCGATCATAATCCTTTAACTTGGGAATCCTCCTCAGGAGTAAGCCCCAATCTCAAATATGCGCATCCTTTTTAGGAGCAAGTCCCAGTCATAATCTTGGGCTTCCTTTTTTAGGAGTAAGCCCCAAGTCCCCTAACCTAGGCCTCCTTTTTTAGGAGTAAGTCCCAGTCATAATCTTGGGCATCCTCTTCAGGAGTGAACCCCAAGTCCCTTAATTTCTCTTAACCAGTCCTAAATTACGTTTGATATGGGGTTCCTTCTCAGGAGTAAAACCCAATTATCAATCCTCTCCTAATTTGGGTTTCCTTCTCAGGAATAAGTCCCAAGTTAGAGTATTCAAATCTACATAAAGCACATATACCTTTATGGACCATGTTCTTGGATTTTCTCCCTAAAAGTAAATCCTAAACCTTCATCTATTTGGGCAGTCATACATACATAAGCTGCAAACAATTTCTTATGATTGCATCCTTCATGGCACAATTTTCTAATTTTTTACCAATACCTCTTGTTTCTCACACCGAGCATGACTCACGTGAGCTTAGAGTGTAAAATTAATTATGACATTCTTCTTTGAGCCATCAATCATAAACATCATACTCCATTACTCGAACTATGTGGGTTCTGATTCCTTTTCCAAAACAAAGGATACGTAGGTTGCCCATTTTTGGGGTTCGATCCCAACGTTGAAATAATCCATGTCCTTCTGAATGATGATAAACTTCAAGTGCCCCATTGAGTGGCTTTAAAACCAGCCTGGTCATTATAATGACCAAGAGACTTTTATATAAATGTTTTGAAGGATACCATTGTCCAAGAATCTCTAAACAGATATAGATGATTCTCTATTGATGAAGAACCTCGAATACATATAAAAGATTCTCTAAATTTCATGCATATTTAATCATTGATTGTTAAATCTAAAGGAAAGCACATTTTATACTTGGTAATGTAATAAGGATTCATGAACATAACTTCAATCTATAAAGAGAGTCCCGGAGTAGGCAATAATTCCCCTCAAAAAGGTGTGATGAGTCCGACCTCACATCCTCTCGACCAATGCAAATTCCTAAGCCTCATCAGTCCACAAGCTAATGAGCGCCTACCTTTGGAAAGTAGGTCCAAACGGATGTGGAATCATTGGATGTTTCCGGTTCTACTAAAAAATCCGCTAGAAACCGATCGGAACGTTTGAATCTCCCGTCCAGGAGGTCATCCCCGAAATCCGTGTGAAACAATGATGTAATATGGATTATTATTTCCCCATTCAAAAATTTATTGATTAATTTAAACAAAACAAGAAATCACATTATCCGTGGTTTGATCATTCTTGTAGGATGGGTTTTAATTGTTGGATTTTTGGGGTTGATTTATTGTTTGATTTTTCGATCATTCGTATGGGGATGAATCAGGACTGAAATGAAAAATGTTCAACGTATGTTTCTCATGTTTTTTTCCCTCTACATATTTCTTCCCCCCATATGTTCTACCTATTCATAGTTCTTCATGGATTTTAAATGGATGATTGTTACACCATTGTTTCTTGCAACAATGATCAAAAATTGAAGATTTTTCATCCACATGACTTAAAAGAGGTGATACTGTGATGGAGATGGACTACTCAAATAGATTATGAAGATATCATTGTTAATGTTTTTTTGTGGGTGATCTGAAAGGTTTTCAAATTAGATTGAAAGACTAAAACCCATCGATTTGGTGTTATAAAAGAGAGATGACCTTGGGTCTCTAGTTTTGAGGCGAACAGATCATTGGATCAAATATAAAAGGATCAGCTGAGGTGTATGTAGTAATAATGATGTTTTGAGAAATTTACATTCAACAAGACATGTAACCTGAGGCTTCATGTCATGTGGCCGACACTACGAAGTTGTTATGTTTTTGGAAGTTAGTTAGATGCAACACAGTGTCAGAAACTATCACCAAACGTGTAGGCCTATCCTAGAGACTCAATGTGTATCATGGGAGATACATTGACACGGGGTGGAGTGAACGGGTTGCCTACATGGAGTGTACCCCAACATACAGCTTGGCCCCGACTGGTTACATGGGTTACCCCGTGTACTAGTACATGGGTAGGTGGACACTAGTTTACATGGTGTACTAGTACAAAACAATAGTGCAAAAGTGGATGCTAGATAGAAGGACAAGGGATGTGACTCTTATACATGGTTTGTACCCATCATCTACATGACATGATCTAAATAACCTGGCCTATTATAAAAGTGTATAACCCAGGGTTAAGGGATAAAACGTTTGACCCAACTACAAAACATGTAGTCTCTTATACATGGGTTGAGACACACGTCTTCCATATCTAGAACATCTTTAATTAAGGATTTATTCTATTACACTTCCACAGAACGTTAGTGGGTATCATTTACTACTCATTAGTTTATAATCCCTTTAGTAGGGATTTCAATATATAGTTTTTGGAATACCCTTCAAGAGGATTGGAGCCGTACCCTTTATCCAATCTTTATTCCCCTATTAGAGTCCTTTTTATTGATGTGACTATCTTCTCTATGAATAGATCCTCTACTTAGGAGGTTAATTAAAATTGATTTATTGGTATCACCCCATGTCCATGTATTTGATCCTCATACGTGGTATCATATCTATCTCCATATCTATCAATGTATCTCTCTCTTGATGGTTTTTTTACGAACATTAATTCTCAGATGCACGTAATCAGTGCTATTAAATTCGAGAGTGTTCTCTCCTAGATGAGTGATTCTTGGAATATTCAAAATGAATTCCTAGTGTTGGTATGTAGTGTATTTGACTTACATCTAGACTACATGTCCTGGTTTCAATATATATAGACATTCTTATGATATTGGTTGTAGACCTATACTATTTAAAGATGACTATACATCTTTTTTATGTATTTATTTGTGGTTTTGGGATGTCCTAATTAGAATTAAAACACTCAACCCAGCTCGGGATTTTTCTGTACATGTCATATATTGTGTAAATGATCGTCCTTTTAAGAGATTACAGGGTGGACTAAACTGGATAGAGGGTTGTTAGTTCAGGCTGGCTGAGGTGTTCATATGAATTTGAGTAGTATCTGAAATAAATATTTTTTTACATTTTCGACATTTTAGTGTAAAGTCTCTTTCTTTTTGTGGGCCATTATTCTTTCTCATCATACTTTACTACACATTACTTCTTATTGTACTCTGTTTCATGTGATAATGGTATGCATGCATTTTTTTTTCTTATTGTTTTTTACATTTCAGAATTTATGGTCTTGGATATCTGTGATTATATAATGGTACATTGGGAATGCCTCCCATGTTAGTGATATTCTCAATTAGTTCTAGTATCTCGCCCCTGGTCTATGGTAGGTGGCCATAGGGCATCACGGTATAGGCCCCACTATGATGGGTCATGAAAAATGTATATTTTCTTCATGAATAGAATAGAATTATTTTCAATGATTAATTTATTAGTTTTGAATGTTGTTTTGAAATAAAATTATTTTTTGTTTTTTTATGTTTTAAGAATTTTTTTAGAGAAAAGATATTTTCCTCAATAAATTCTCCATGTGATATTTTAAAATCATCTTCTATCTTGGATTAAATTATTTTATATATTTTATGATTTCTTTAGGATATTATCGATGCATGCGATTATTATTCATTGTCTAAATTTTTATTTAAATTATATGTTATTTATGAAACACATTTCTTCTCCATAGGTTATACCATTTTAAAATAATTAATAAATCTAAGTCTTTTCATAGGTTATGCAATGATGAAATGATAGAGAAACATATCTCATTTCCTAATGTTTTGATATGATGAAATATTAGTGATAAAATTTCATTTCATATGTCATGATATGATGAAGTATTATGATCTTGTTTCCTACTTATGGATTATTTCTTTATGTGAAGGGCGGGACCTATATCGCCATCCAATGAATTCGGTAAAGTCTTTTATCAATTGAGATAGATATGAATGGAATGAGAAGAGAAACTGGTTCAATAAGGGACTTTTTTTAGTAAGATGGTCTTGTGTGTGATCCTTGAATACTAATATGGTATTGAAATTCAATCTTGACTACAAAGATTGTGATTTATTGCGAGTTAATCATGGAAACTAATATGGTTTTGGGAGCGAACCCATTCAAAGAAGATGGCTGAGGAAGTAAAGCATGAAACTATTGAAATCATTTCATGTGAATCTGTTTCTACCATAATTTCATGTCTCATTACTCTGTCATGCTATCATAGCTTATGATCTTGATTCAATTATGTTTCATGTATGATGATCTATAAATATTTAAACAATGACTCATGTGTATGATCTTTGATATGTAGGGTATGATCATTAAATGTTATTCTCATGATCTCACAGAGTTATATAAATTATATCTTCATGTATCTCTGACATTTATCCAATTATCATTTGTTCTCACCCTTTATTACGTATCCATTACCACGGTTATGATGAAAGGACTTAAGTATGATTACTAAATGGAATGATCTTTTTGGGTATCATTGAAGATCGTTTTCCAAGGTAGAATATTGTTTTAAAATATTCCAAAGACACTAAAATATTATGATCCATCGAAATGTATTTTTTTAATGTTATAAATATTCATCTATAAATATTTAATATCCATTTATGAAATATTGGGTCTTTATAAGGTAGTCATGAAATCTCTATGGAATTCCTAGAGAACTTAGAGGAAGCCATCCCAATTCATTGGGCCATTTTTCAAGGGACATACCCATTGTGTAATTTGTTCAATGTTTTTTTATGAAATAATTATTTGGTGTAGTTCATGTGATTCCCTTGACTTGCATCACGAATTATAATTCCTAATATATACTCCTTGGATTCATCTATTTCCTTTTGATGAGATGTATCATGGATTCTTCCCTTGGGCCCCAATCATTCACATATTGGTATTTACTATGGAAATACCCCATTGACTCAGTTATTCATTATTCTAGAGGAGTTACTCATGTGTATCCCTTAGATTACCCTTAGACACATATCTCTTGGATTCATTTTTTCAACTATTTTCCAAATTGACCTTTTAATGTGAAGTATTCCTTCATTCCTCTTGGATCCCAAAATACTGCTATTTCGAATTTGATGATCTGGTTTGAGCAGGAGTATATTTTTTATTACATAAACTAGTACCCTTCTATTATACATTCTACACCCTTTCCACTTGTGGTTCACATATTCATATGTTACTTAAATGTGATGAAGTAGGTAATTTCATCCAAACATTGAATGGTGACTCCATGTTTGATAAAATTATTATTTAATTCTTTTAATTCAATTGAATTCATTTATATACACATATTTTTGATTTTATAATCCTAGGCTCGAATTTAATAGAAATCGTTGGCGGTGGTGTACTGACAATATCTCACACCCTATTTAGGTATCCATTTTGTACCAAAATTGACATTGTGGGTGAAGGTGGGACAAGGAAATGCACTTGATATTGGATACATGACTGATTTTAGCATGGACCATGGGATCACTGGATAGATCCTTGTCTCATGATGCAAACAAATAGTCTTTGTGGTCTTCTTTCTTTTTTATATATTTTTATGTATGTATTCCATCAATTTAAATATGTCCATTACATACCTATCATTTTGATATGGTGACACTTTTGGATTAATATATATACTACTCTCTAGATGGATTTCTTTTATTGTTCTGTTTTTCATTATTATGATTCTAATATTTATTTATTATATCACCATAATGATACTCTAATTATGAGGATATAGTCTTCCCATCATACCTTCATAGACCTTCTCTTCTCATCAAAAGCCTCTACTGTACAAGGAGGTGTGGTTAAGGCATTGTGATTGACCATGTTTGGTATCTCATGAGTGACCTATGCCTGAGATGAAAAAATTGGTATTGGGTCTTCTTTTCATTTTTTCTTACTATATGGTTTGTTATTCATGAGACAATGATGCATTATTACATGGAAATGTGAATTTTCCTCAGAGTAGTTGACCCACATATGGAAGAAATGTCAAATTTCATGGGATGGGATTAGATTTTCCAGGTAATCCATATTATAGATTCACAAATTTCACCAATAGGTTACACACATGTGGTGTTGTGTATATAATTACTGTTATTGGATCTATTTTATACTTGGACAAGTACAAAATTGAATTATTGATCATGCATTATTATAGGCATCTTAGAAGATTAATATGTCATGAATTATTCCATGAAAAGTAGGTTGCATTGACTGAATACATTATGCTTGGTGTTTCTTTATAGATAGATATATGAATTATGAAACATACATTTCTATAGTAAAAATGTATTAAATAGTTTTTTTGTTAAAGTTTCTAAATAAAACTAAACTATGATTTATCATATAGATTTTTTATTTCACCTGAAATAACCAATTATCATGTGATTTATTTATATAATAGAAGATACATAGACTAAAATACTATTTGATTTTTAATACATGAATTCAATTCTAATATAAATTGTTCATATACCTCTATAAATTTGTAATTATGATTCTTCTAGTCAAATAATATTCTATTATTTGTAAAAAAAATTCTTAAATTCAATGGTTTAGATATTATTACCTAAATTACTAGTGGTAATTTATAAATAATTTACATTTATATCTAATAAATTTTACATCATTAAATTAGTATAAAATTAAAATGCAAGAATTTATAAATTATAAATCCTAATATGGTTATTATTACATAGTTGTTCGAATTTAAACTTGAATGGTGGATTCCTCTAAAATTTGAAATTGAAACATTGTGTGCCAGATCCACTAATAGAAAGTAGACAACTCAACCCATACGTGACATTTGTATTGGCATATAGGAAGTCTATATTGTGTTTCCTTATAACCCTATATGCTACCTAGAACTTACATTACAAGTAGTAAACTTGGTGTCTCTCTTCTATTAGAAGGCATGCACATATCCTTTTATTAAATATGAAAATAAATTCATTATTAAATCTTTTTGGAGGTTTCATATTGGAAATTATAGAGTTATGGCACTATGATGTATTCTAGTTGAGTTATAGAAATGTGGTAATGGACATGTTACTAAAGTGGTGGGACCTAACCACCTTGTAGTGCCTTTTGTGGAACATCCAATTATACATATATTTGGGAAATGATTCCTAGTTTCAAGTGTGTTTCATGTGGTAAACGCTAACAATTCTAGGAGCTTTGTGGTGTGTCGCTACCATGGTAGTGATGATGTTCAAGATTCATCAGCAACATCTACACACATTTTCAAGGTATGGCCATCTAAAAGCTAATGATACATGGATAGAGGACCTACTATCTATCATTGACCACTTGGATATGCCTCCATACAGGAGGGTCATGCTCAAAAATTATAGGAATTACTTTTCTTCAAAGAAATGGTGGGACATTATTACCCATGGATGAAAACATCGAGATATGGTATCAAGAGGTTTTAAGGATTCCTTCTATTTAAATTTATTTTTAGAGATACTATGATCATAAATAGATATGTATTTCTTGAATTTAGAGTAAGGATCCATGTCATTTATTTATTATTTCATTCTCTATAACCAGATTCATCATTTTTTACCTTCCTTCTCTACTAATGAGATTTATATTTGAAACATGTTGATGATGGGATTAGGTATTCTTTCTGGACTCAGTAAAATATTTTTCACCCACCAACTATCACTAGAATTGTGAACTAAGGCATTTTCACTGATCTTAATTTGAGTTAAATCCATAGCGCATGGCATGATAGTTTAGTACCTAGGTATGGTATTAATTAAAACAACATTAATAAACTTTATATCGACAACTCCCAAGAGATTATTAGAAGCCACATTATATTCATGGGTTGTTACATTATTTTCCATTAATGTGGGGGATACAGTGACATAAATCAACCGTTCGATGAAAACTCATTATAGTGTTAGAAATTTGATATAATCTTCCATCCTCATTTATTTTTTAGGGCCATCCCAACTCTTCCTAGTGGGAAGAGATTTTTACATGCTCCAACTTATATACTAGGATCAATAGATCAACATCATACTGGAATCTGGACAATGAGATTACATATTGGTTGATTATGTAGATGTGGTCCTAGGGGCCTAACATAGGATACAATGTGTCCAATTAGTGCACCAAAATCAGGAATTCATGTTGCAGATCCGAGCAAAGGATTAGGCTAGTTGTTTGTAGTTTAGCCTTTACATGAGGACCAAGATGTCGATCCATCTATTATTACAGGTAAAATCATAGTATCTTCTACTTTAGTGTCTTATATTTTTAATTAAGTCTCCTCTCATGTTATCTTAATAAATATTTTGGAAATCCATAAGCCTGATATTTACCATTGGTACATCCTGATGACACTTGATACTCCATTAGAAGTTTGATCAGAGAGTTTATATAAGTATAATGAATTCCATATTGAGGTAGGTAGATATAGTTTTTTTATGGTACCTCATAATTATCAAGACCATTGGTTTGGATATCGAATTTTTGATGGAATGATTGTCTTTCTATCACACCAATTTGAATATATATCTCTATAAGGTTTCGTTTATATCACTAGATGAAGATGGTTTTCATTATAAGGCTGAATGGGATGTCCCAGAAAGTTGAGAAGGATTAGAGCATTGTGGTTTGGGTAGTGTGATAGCCTAGATCACTAGTAGTTATATGGATAATTAGAAGACGCATCAAGCTGAATTTACCCTTATAGTATATCAATCTGGGGATTCTTTCCCAAAATATTTTTTAGACTACCTTCTGAAATAGTGGTATATTTCACTATTGATCAAGAGTTCAGATAACCATTGGGGTTTATTCCTCTTTTTAGGATGGAGACTATTGAGTTTCATGAGAATAACAAGATGTTATAGGTCTTATAAGCTAAGGGTCTTATATAGCATAATACATCACTTTAGGGTTCACCTATCATTTTTTCTTAGAAGGAAGATGGTACCCTTAGGGTTTTGTGGATCCTCATCTGATGAAACATCTTATAGGCAATAACTATTATCCAATTACTTATATATATTGTTTGTTTTATATGATTATAGGAGAAAGGGTTTTCTCGAAGAATGATTTGAGGCCATGATACCATCAAATTAATGTAAAACCATCTGACAAAAATCAAATTACATTAGGTAATAGGTATGTTATTTTTTATTTTGTAGTTATGTTTTTTTGTTTGAATAATGCACCCACAATTTTCATTAAAATAATGAATTAGGTTATCCAAATATATTTAGATTCAATTTTGGAAGTCTATGTGGTTGATATACTATTGTATACTCTTACACAACTCTAACCTAGAAAACAATGTTATATCATACTGAATACATTGATAGAACACATGATGTTTGATAATATTTATAAATTCCTCTTTTGGATTGGATTGGTTCAAAAATTAAGTCACATTATCATATAGTTAGTAGTATATGTTTTCCCAAGTAACATTATAGTTTATATTACATTAGACAAGCCTAAGAATTTCTTTAACTTATTTTTTTTATAGATGGATATATATTATAGGAACATTATTCAATAATTCTCATGATTAATGGTTCCTCTTATTCATTGGACATAAAGTTGTTTTTTTAGTTTCAAATTCATATGACATATCCATTAATAAGAAACAAGGTAGACTGACCTTTGTGCTAATCACGGTTCTTCTATATCCGAGTAAAATTATATAGTTTATTTTGATGCATCAGGCGTCGCTTTTGAAGAATTTTTGATATATGAATATAGAGTCATGGCCTATATGCCTCATCAATTGATGCCACACAATAGTAATTACTTAATACACAAATCTTGTGTTGGCTTCTATAGTTCAAGCATTGCATTTGAAGATGCATTATTTGGTGGGGGAGTAGTTTTTGGTGTTTTTAGATCATAAAAGCCTCAAGCTTATATTTACACATCACGGATTGAGTCTAGAATAGATAGGGACATTACAATATCTATAATATTTCAATTTTTACCGTGCATATATATCTAGGAAGGTAAATTATATATCAGATGCTATGAGATAGAGGATTCAGACACATGTAGTTCAAGAGGTGAGTAGTGAGTGGTAGATGATGACCCTGTTTTATGAGATACACTTAGAGTAAATGGAGAATCATAGATAGCATATCATTATACATTTGGTAGTGAAATATTAACTTCTCAAGAGATTCATTGTGAGATATTTATCTAATCCCAAGGACCGAGTCATGACAGAGAGTGTTTCAGGTGGTGACCCTCTATTAGGAAGGATCACTGGTGAGGATGTGGTATTTCACCTCTATGTATGTGGTTGTGTTCCTACCTACATACATGACAAATTGATAAAAGAGTACCATGACTCTTATTGGTTTGTACAACATAGTATTAGAATGATGTTCATTAATCTAAATGTAACGACCCAAAGCTTCATTAATGGAAAATCCCTCTTGATCTAGTTAAATGTATCTTTATATAAAATTTTTATATAAGATGTCAATTATTTGGTTTTATGTTAAGAATTGTGACCGTTCCTTTTATATCTGTTGAACAGTGATCACATGATTAGTATAAATATAGGGCTTTAACAAATCCAATTTACTCAGATAAAAGAAGCGATGGACTCATCCAGTAGAATTGCTTCATACGAAGCCCATTTGTCGAAGCTCAGAAAAGAGGTGGCATCCTTGGGCTTCACTCTTGACCAAGCCCATGCTGATCTTTATCATGTCAAGATCGAAAGAGACCGTCTACGGGAAATGTGGAAGTTGATAGAGATTAGCACTCAAGCGATGTTATCCGAGCCACCCCAAGAGTCTTTCACCATCGCACACCTTACCCTTAGGACTTATGCGTCTGTTTTAAGGGTTTATGTAACAAATTTCTAGAACTATGTTCATGTATATTATTTTTTTATAATAATAAATATACCTTCTTGTCATTATAGATACATTGTAAATAGTTTTTAAAGTAAAATAGTGTTTTTGGTAATTATTTAATTAATAATTATATTTTATTAAATTAAGGTATTTTTGAATTAAGTAATATTTTAATAAAATATTATTATTATTATTAAAATAATTTTTATTAAATATAAATTATCTTATAATTTTATGAATGCAATTATAATTTTTATTAAGGTTTGAAAGTCATTTCTGTCAAAACCCGTGAATTTTCGATAAATGTCAATTATTATTTTAAGAGTGAAAATTAACATATTTATAAAATTATTTATATAAAATAAATTTTATTTCTAGAATCAGGACGTCGAAATTTTCCAACGGTGAATTTTTCATAATTTTCTGAGACAGTCAAATTTTTGGGTAAAAAATAAATACCGTTTAAATATATAACGTGTTTTATGAAATCCTAAGGACCCAATAGTGATGTAATAAAATACTATAATATTTATTTTCGACCAATATATTTTTTACCATTAAAATAATGTGATTTTGGGTTTTTTTGACTTGCTTTTCAAAGCATTAATGGACCCCTCAAGACTTACTAAACACCTTGTCTTTTAAAATTAACTTCCATGGGAGTGTGACTCACCTCCACATAAGAAACATCATTATTTTAAGAATTTGGGACTTTGGCCTTATAAATTATTATTTTCCACTTCTCTTTTCCAAAAACCATGGGAAAATATCATGGGATGGTTTGTGGTTTGGATTAATTTAATATAAGGGGTCCCAAACCTAAATAAAAAAGAATTCTCTCACCTTTCCTATATTAACCCACCCAAGCTCCCACTTCCTCCTCACTCAAATCCTTTTTAGTTCGTCCAACCTCTGCCCTACTCTCTCAAGAATCCTCCTAAGTATCCCCATGCTCCCAATAATCCTCTCACAAGCATCTCTCTAGCCTTTGGAAGCACACTTCCATGTAAGGGTTTTTTGATCCTTTCTCATTTTTCTCCAATTTTCATTAAGTTGTTTTGAACTTTTTAATTTCAATTATGAATGTTGGGGTATGGTTTATCACATCTCTCATACTTCCCTCTTTATGTTTGAATTATTGGAGAACCGTTTATCTCTCATTAAATGCCTCCCATGTACACCCATTACTATGCCAAAATTCCAAAAGGAACTTCTCTCTCCTCAATTACATTCAAGCAATACTTTTGTATCATGAATCTAAATTCCATTACAATTGTTGGGAAATTTATCTACATGACCTCCTTACATTACATTACATTTAAATATGATGAGGAACACCTTTCTCTCTCATCAACCATTTTTATGAATTCTTATGTCATGCCGTTACGCTGCCGAAATCGCACCGATTTTCTAAGCCAATGCCATTGTGTAGTGAATACCATGCCCATTTCTCCATCAAGGGTATTCACCATTATGCACATTTAAATATTTATTATAATTTTTCATGTATTAATTCCATATTCCTTTATCATGTAATAAATGATTATGTTTTATGAATCCATGTTTTATGATCCATGTGGCACACTTATGCATGAAATGAAATGATTAAGAAGGGTGCACCCTTATAGCGCTCTAAGGCATTGGGTAAAGTATATTATCATGATACACCATTTTCAATGAGTGTTGACTCATTCTAATTCATGTGAAACGAGGGTTTAATCATGCTTCATATGAAATGAGGGTTTACTCGTGCTCCATGTGCAATGAGCCTTGGATCATGCTAATTCCATCTTAAGTGTTGTTGCCACATTTCCATGTTATGATTATCATGCTTTATCATGCCTTTATGTTCATGTTTCTCTTGTGCTCTATTGATATGCCTAATGTCTAACATGTATTTTACTCCTCATGTTATTCCATGTTTATTCCCTTAATGGGCTTTATAGCTCACCCTTTTCTTATGCATGTCCTCAGGTTATCCCATGCAATGCTAAGTATGAGGGAATATAGTGGTCATGTAAAGGAAGTTTTCAATAAAGATTTTGTATTTCATGTTGTAAGTTTTTATGAAATGATCCTAATCCCCAAAGACACTAAACCTCTTGATCTTCTTATTGTATCATGTGATGTTTTATTTAATAAATCATGTTTATGTTTGTAATAAAATCAGGGTTGTCATAGTTGGAATCAAAGGATAGGTTTAGTTATTTTGTGATTAAGATTAGAAAACCATAGTAAAGCCTTAGAGAAAAGACTATGTATAATAAAAAAGTCCCTATGTTTTGGTAAGTACTGATTAAGTGGTTTATCAAGAAAATACATCCATGTCTGGATACGAGCAGGTAGAGGCGGCTTTGGCACAGATGATCCTAGGTGTAAAACCCGAAAACACTGTTTTGAGCTAGACACGAATGAGAACTCGTGAATGAAAAAGGGCCTTGCTGCACTCTTGGTTACGACACTCCCAGGGGAAATGTTTTGAAAAATTCACAGGCTTAGTACGAACCCTTATTGAGGGAATTAAAAAAAATTCCCCTAAAAATATATGTTAGAAAGTAGATCATGAAAATCCTAGAATGAAGCCTATAGACTCATGAAGTAAAGAAATAAAAGATTATTTATAATTCATCAACATTTGTATTTGGATTACCCTTTATGTTTTACCACTAACTTTCCTTTTATTCCAGCCAATGGCCGGTAAAAGGAGGACTTGGGCTAACAACCGCTGTGATGATCAGTGTGATGACTGTACTAATGAGATGCCCAGTCCAATGGGAGTGGGAATCGCGAACTTTGTCATTATTATCTCTCATCTAAATAAAGTTTTGAATAGAAACACAGGTCAAGAGTAACGTTAAACCGCCTAATAAATAACAAGTCGATATCGAGAGCTTCATAAGACAAAGGCCTCCTACTTTTAGTAGATCATCTGATCCCACGATCGCTGCACAATGGATCAAATCAATTGAAAAGATATTCTCCATCCTTCAATGATCTGAACAAGAGAAGTTTCTCCTAGAGGATTATCATATGGAGGTTGAAGCTGATCAATGGGGGACGTTGATCAAAAATACAAAGCCCGAGGAGGAGATCGAGGCTTTGGAATGGAAGGATTTTCGGAAAATGTTTTTAGATAAATATTTTCTACGCACCCTCTGGCTTAAGATGAAAAGGGACCTCCTTTCCCTAAAGAAAAATGACTAAGAATATGTTGGAGTGTACGAGGAAAACTTCACAAGGCTTGCACGATATGCTTCCGGCTTTATCGTTACCAACGAATGAAATGTTGACCACTTCTTTAGTGGGCTGAAGCCTAGCCTGCGGAAAGCATTGGCGATCCGTGACTTCGACAACTATGAGTAAATTGTTCAATGTGACCTCAAGGTTGAAATGGATATTGGAGAATCACATGGGTATCATGGGGATAAGAACTGTAAGGTCAACTTCAATGCTGGTGGTCCGATGGATAAATCCAATTGTGCTAAGAAAATCCAGCACCCCACTAGCCAAAAGTGCAGAAAGAAGCACCCTGGAAATTGCCTTAAAGGGATGAGTAAATGCTTCAGGTGTGGAAGAGAAGGGCACCTAGCTGTTAACTATCGATAAGAAAGTCTTGCGGCAGTGACAGAGGAGAGGAAAACTCCGTTTGAACCACAACGCATTGTTAAATGCTAAAAATTCAAAGAACCGGGTCATTTTCCAAATAATTTCCCTAATCCAAGGGTTTTCGGAGGCAACCAACAACCTCCAAGGCAGAAAGGAAGATATTTTTCCATCACTTTTGCCGAAGTGAACCCCGACAACAAAGTGGTGATAAGTAAACTAGTTATTCATTCAATAATAGCGAATGTACTTTTTGATTTAGGTTCTAAAAACTCTTATATATCTCGAATGTTTAGTAGAAAAATACTAGCACCACCACAAATCATGGAATTGAAGATGTTAGTGATTACGGAAAATGGGGCAATCATTGCATCCCAAGAATATAAGTCCTCCTCTGTTATAATCTGTGGATCGAATTTCCCGGCGAACCTCGGCATACTCCCTCTGGTGAAATTTGATGCAATTCTTGGCATGGATTGGCTTTCCTTATATAGAGCCAACATAAATTTTCCGGAGAGGGAAATCACACTCCATTTGATGAATTGACCCCCGATTGTTTACAAGTGTAAGTTGGAAGATTATTCTCTTTTAGCTCCATCATCTCAAGCATGGATATTACTGCCCTATGAGTATGTGTATCTGGATTTTATGATTGAGTCCAAGGAAGAAACCATTCTTGAAGAAATGCCTATTGTGAGGGAATTCACAGAAGTGTTTCCGGAGGAACTTCCTGGTCTTCCTCCTAGAAGAGATGTTTAATTCCCAATTGAACTTATACCCAGGGCTTTAACAATATCCAATACTCCATATAGAATGGTTTTTGTAGAGCTTGAAGAGGTGAAGAAACAACTATAGGAGAATCTTGATAAATGGTTTATATGCCCAAGTGCTTCACCATGGGGTGCACCAGTCCTCTTCATCAAGAAGAAGGATGGTTCAATGCGCCTTTGCATCGATTATCATGAACTTAATAAAACCATGATAAAGAACAAGTATCCTATTCCACGAATTGATGACTTGTTTGATAAGTTGTGTGGAGCACAATACATCCCCAAGGTGGACTTGTGGTCGGGATATTATCGAGTAAGGGTGAAGAAGGAAGATATCCCCAAGACTGATTTTCCCACAAGATACGGGCACTATGAATTCATAGTAATTACTTTTGGACTCACCAATGCTCTAGAAATCTTCATGGACATGATTAATACAGTCTTTAGAGATTACCTAGACAAATTGCTGGTAGTCTTTGTAGATGATATTATAATATACTCCAAAACCAAGGAGGATCTTGAGGAGCATTTAAGAACTGTACTAGAGACTTTGCACAAGGAGAAGCTCTATAAAAAGTACACCAAGTGGGAGTTCTGGTTAAAGGAGGTCTCATTCTTGGGCCATATCATCACAAGCAATGGGATATCTGTGGATCCCTCCAAAACAGATGCAATTGAGGGATGGTCGAGGCCAACATCGGTAATAGATATCCGTAGGTTCTTGGGGTTAGCTGGATATTATCGACGATTTGTGAGGAATTTATCACGATTTTCTAACCCTCTTACCATGCTAACTCAGAAGGAAGTACAGTTTTCATGGAGTTATGAATGCGAAGAAAGCTTCACGGAGTTGAAAATGAGGCTTATCACTACGTCGGTGCTCTCTTTACCCATAAGTGGGGAACTTTTTGTGGTATTCAGTGATGCTTCGAAGAAGGGCTTAAGATGTGTGTTGATGAAGAATGATAAAGTGATATCCTATGCCTCAAGGTTGTTCAAAATCCATGAGCGAAACTATCTAACGCATGATCTGGAGTTAGCAGCGGCGATCTTTGCCTTGAAAATCTGGTGGCATTGTCTCTATGGGGAGAAATGTGAGATATATACTGACCACAAGAGTCTTAAATATATATTCACAAAGAAAAAGATTAATATGTGCTAGAGAAGATGGATAGAGCTCATCAAGGATTATAAATGTTCAATACATTACCTCACTGGGAAAGCGAACAAGGTGTCAGATGCCCTAAGTAGAAAGGACCCAGAGATTACATCAATGATGAGAATTTAGAAGGATCCAATCTTCTTAGACTTGATGAAGATGGACATTGGAATCATAAAGAAGGGAACATCATCAATCCCTTCACAAATGACTACTCAACCACCTATTTTGGAAAGTTTAAAGGATGCTCAATAGGATGATGTGGGAATTCAGGAAAAATTGGAAGCTATCAAAAAAAGGAAATCCTAGGAGATTAATGTTAATGAAGAAGGAGTTGTGTGATTTGGGAAAAGACTCTGTGTTCCATCAAGTCCGGAGCTAAAGAGGGAACTTTTGGATGATGCACATGGTTCAAATTTCTCTATTCACCCAGGGAGCACAAAGATGTATCGAGATCTCCGAGAAAACATTTGGTGGGATAATATAAAGAAGGAGATCGCTGAATATACATCAAAGTGCCTTGTGTGTCGGTAAGTGAAGGCAGAGAGGTAGAAGTCTAAGGGGATTATGTAACCTTTCCCATACCAAAATGGAAATGGGAGAACATCACTATGGACTTTTTCACCAGACTTCGAAGGATATCCAAAGGCAACAATGCAATCTGGGTTGTTGTGGATCATCTTATAAAGACTTCACACTTCATTGCTATTCAGTAGGATTTCTCATTGGATCAACTGGCACAGATATATATCAGGGAAGTGGTAAGGTTGCATGGAGTACCACGATCTATTATGTCTGACCGAGATCCAATATTCACCTCTATGTTTTGGAAGAGTCTCCAAGATGCTCTGAATATTGTATTGATCATCATAATGTCTGATCATCCTCAAATTGATGGCCAATCTGAGCGGACTATCAAAACACTTTAGGATATGTTGAGTGCGTGCTCAATGAACATTAAAGGAGGATGGGATCAATATCTTCCTCGAGTTGAGTTCTCTTATAATAACTGCATCCACTCAATCATCCAAGTGGAACCATATGAAGCCATTTATGGGAAAAGGTGTAGAACACTGGCTTGTTGGGGTGAGGTCGGTGAACGTAAGCTGCTTGGACCGAAAATTGTCGAAGAAATGGTGGAGAAGGTGAAAACCATTCAGCAGCATATCATGGCATCCCAGAGTCGACAGAAGAGTTATGTAGATAATCATCGACAAGACCTTGAGTTTAAAGTTGCAGACATGGTGTTTCTACGCATATCTCCGTGGAAGAAGGTCACGAGGTTTAGAAAGAAAGTGAAGTTAAGTCCAATGTACATTGGCCCCTTTGAGATTCATGATCGTGTCGGGGTTGTGGCCTATTGACTAGCACAGACACCTACCATGGAAAAATTAAATGATGTCTTTTATGTATCCTTCTTAAGGAAGTACATACCAGACCCTTCACATGAACTCTATTCTAAGGTGGTACAATTGGAATATTATCTTTCTTATAAGTAGAAACCTGTGAATATCTTAAATCATAGAGAGAAAGTCCTAAGAAATAAGACAATTCCCCTCATCAAGGTGTTGTGGAGAAACCACAAGTTTAAAGAAGCAACATGGGAATCAAAGGAAATTATGAACTGAGTTACCCACATCTGTTTTAGTGTGGGAAAAGGAAAATTTCGAGGGAGAAATTTCTTAAGGGGAAATATTGTAACGACCCAAAGTTTCATTAATGGAAAAAACCTCTTGATCTAGTTAAATGTATCTTTACATAAAATGTCTATATAAGATGTCAATTCATTGGTTTTATGTTATGAATTGTGACCGTTGCTTTTATAGTCATTGAACAGTGATCACATCATTATTATAAATATAGGGTTTTAACAAATACAGTTTACTCAGACAGAAGAAGTGATGGCCTCATCAAGTAGAATTCTCCATATGAAGCCCATTTGTCAGAGCTCGAAAAAGAGGTGGCGTCCATGGGCTTCGCTTTTGACCAAGCCCAAGCTGAGCTTCATCATGTCAATCTCGAACATGACTGTCTACGGGAAAAGTGGAAGTTGATAGAGATTACCACTAGAGCGATGTTATCCGAGCCACCCCAAGAGTCTGTCACCATCGCACACCTTACCCTTAGGTCATATGCGGCTGTTTTAAGGGGTTATTTAAAAAATCATCAGTTACTATGTTCATGTATGTTATTTTTGTATATAATAATAAATTTACCTTCTTGTCATTATCGATACATTGTAAATAGTTTTTAAAGTACAAATAGTGTTTTTAGTTATTATTTAATTAAGAATTATATTTTTTTAAATTAATGGTTTTTTGAATTAAATAATATTTTAATAAAATATTATTACTATTATTAAAATAATATTTATTAAATATAAATGTTATTAAAATTTATGAATGTAATTATATTTTTTATTAAGGTTTGAAATCCATTTCTGTCAAAACCCGGGAATTTTCGGTAAATGTCTGTTTTTATTTTAAAGGTGAAAATTAACATATTTAGAAAATTATTTAGAAAAAATAAATTTTATTTAAGGAATCAGGACATCGAAATTTTCCAATGGTGAATTTTTCATAATTTTCTGAGACAGTCAAATTATTGGGTAAAAATTAAATACCGTTTGAATATATAATGTCTTTTATGACATCATAATGACCCAATAGTGATGTAATAAAATACTATAATCTTTATGTTCGTCCAATATATGTTTTACCATAAAAATAATGTGATTTTGGGTTTTTTACTTACTTTTCAAAGCATTAATGGACCCCTCAAGACTTATTAAACACCTTGTCTTTTTAAATTAATTTGCATGGAAGTGTGACTCACCTCCACATAAGAAACCTCATTATTTTAAGAAGTTCAGAATTTGGCTTTATAAAATATTATTTTCCTCTTCCCTTTTAGACAAAACATGTGCAAAAACCATGGGATGGTTTGTGGTTTGGATTAATTTAATATAAGGGGTCCCAAACCTAAATAATAAAGAATTCCCTCACCTTTCCTATATAAACCCTCCCAAGATCCCACTTCCTTCTCACTCAAAGCCTTTGGAGTTCGCCCAAACACATCCCTACTCTCTTTATAATCCTCCCACGGTGCCCCAAGCTCCCAAGAATCCTCTCACAAGCCTCTCTCTAGCCATTGGAAGCACACTTTCATGTAAAGGTTTTTTCTTCCCTTCTCATTTTTGTCCAATTTTATTCAAATTGTTTTTGCCTTTTTAATTTCAATTATGAATGTTGGGGTATGGTTTCACAACTCTCTCATACTGGCCTCTTTATTTTTGAATGATCGCTGACCCCTTTATCTCTCATTAAATGCCTCCCATGTACACCTGTTACTATGCCGAAATTCTGAAAGGAACTTCTCTTTCCTCATTTACATTCAAGCAATTCTTTTGTATCATGAATATAAATTCCATTACAATTTTTGGGTCATGTATCTATATGACCTCCTTACTTTTCATTACATTTAAATATGATGAGGAACCCCTTTCTCTCTCATCAACCGTTTTTATGAATTCTTATGTCACGCCGTTATGTTGCCGAAATCGCACAGATTTTCTAAGCCAATTCCATTGTTTAGTGAATACCATGCCCATTTCTCCATAAAGTGTATTCACATTTATGCACATTTACTTATTTATTATAATGTTTCATGTATGAATTCCACATTCCTTTATTCTGTAATAAATGATTATGTTTTATGAATCCATGTTTTATGATCCATGTGGCACACTTATGCATGAAATGACATGTTTAAGAATGGTTCGCCCTTATAGCGCTCCAATGAATTTGGTAAATTATAGTATCATGATACACCATGTGCAATTATTGTTGACTCATGCTAATTCGTGTGCAACGAGTATTTACTCGTGTTTCATGTGCATTGAGGGTTTACTCATGCTCCATGTGCAATGAGCCTTGGCTCATGCTAATTCCATGTTAACAGTTGTTGCCACATTTCCATGTTATGATTATCATGATTTATCATGCCTTTATGTTCATGTTTATCTTGTGATCTATTGGTATGCCTAATGCCTAACATGTATTTTACTCCTCATGTTATTCAATGTTTATTCCTTTACTAGGCTTTATAGCTCACCCTTTTCTTATGCATGTCCTCAGGTTATCCCATGCAATGCTAAGTACGAGGGAATGTAGTCGCCATGTAAAGGATATAGTCAAAAAAGATGTTGTATTTCATGTTTTAAGATTTTATGTAATGATCCTAAGCCACAAAGACATTAAACCTCTCGAACTTCTTGTTGTATCAAGTGATGTTTTATGTAATAAATCATTTTTATGTTTGTAATAAATGCAGGGTTGTCATACTAAATCACCAATGAGGTAGGTATGGTATGGAAATAGATATAGCTAGATTGGTTACTAGTTGTTCCACTAATCACCATGTAAATGTGGAACATCCGCGACTAATAAGTATTTTACAGTAATTTCACATTATTAAGTGGTTGTGGTATGACATCACCATAGAGTTTTTTACTACATTACCAATATCCTCTTAAGGAAATGATGTGATATGGTGATCATTGGTAGGCTCAAGAAGGTCTCTCAATTTTTTCATATATGGGAGAAAGTTTTAGGGATGCACTTGAAAAACTATTGTCTAAGAGATTATCTAACTTTAAGGATTTTCATGAACTATTGTATCAAATAGTGATTCCAGTTTAACTTCAATATTCCGGAATGTGTTGAAGAGTGTGTTAGTTACACAATTAATATTGAGTATAACCAACCACCATCACACATGTGGTGAATCTGATTAGACTGTATTTGTATTAGAAAAAATTCTTAGAGAATTAATCATCAATATTGGAGGTTCTTGGGATAATCATATTCCCCTATATGAGATAAATTATAATTATAGTATTATGTAGAAAATTAAAATGGATATCTATGAATCCTTTTACGATAGGCTATGTTGATCACCTATGTGATGGTTAGAGGAAGGAGTGGAAGCACTACTCTGACCTCATATCATCCATAATAGTTTAGGGAATTTTTAGTACATCAGAGTGTGAATAGCTATAGTTTAGTCTAGACATATGTCTTATGCTGATTGTTGTTGATGATCTCAGAAACTTGAGGTCTCAGATTGAGTCTTCTAGAAAGAATCGATTAAACTAAGTAATCAATGGTATAGGTGGAAATATAAATTTTTTCCATATTTATTTGGACATATTTAGGTTTTATAGAGGTTATAACCAAACTATTATCATATATCACTCTATGATATATAAAAATCTATGAATTATAAGTTTCATGTTTCTTAGTTACATAACTACTATTTATACATGTCTCTAATCAATCATCTTGATGGGGATGAGTTAGATGTTGATGATTTATTTCAAGATAATCTTATATAAATCATGGATAAGTGCACGAAGCCTCTCTATAATTGGTCATTTCCTTTATTCTGGGTGTTATTGTAGCAAGAAAACATACATGACAACACTTAGGATTGAAAGGCCAAAGTATGTAACTAGTGACCAAATCTTATCTCATATCATTTTATATTACCATTGAAAATATAACTAAGGGGTGAATTTTCTTATGTGGGGGAGAATTTAACACGACAATTTTTATTTCGAGGTAAAAATGGTTAAATTATTGATTTAATATTTTTTATCTCATAAATTTTTTTATGAGTTAAATTATGGTTTCAAAGCATTTAGGGCTTGTCTGGAGCCAATAGCTCTGGATATTATAGAATTCATGTGAGGTTCATGATTAGTTCATGATTAATAATAATCATGATACTCAACTATTCATCCCATATATAAGGGATAAAGGTTTGAAAAACTATGTGAGGGAGGCTATATGGAATATATAAACAACTATATACCTATTATTGAGACCTCCTGTATAGGCAGAACATGGTTTTGAAAACTATCTTCTTTTCAAAAACCATTTCTTAAATTTAGGCAGTGATCATGCATGGATGGATCACACTTTCAAAAAAATATGGTGGATAGAGATAAAAAAACTAAGGACATGTTCTGTTTGTCACATAGAATAGTTGGGTATGGTTTTAAAAAAATGTGATTATACCACAACCCTAGTTCCACTCAGGAAATGATCCTCTATAGTTGGGGCATGATTTCTCCAAACAGTACATGTTAGTCATGCGATGGGTACCTATAGAAACAATCTATCACATATTTGACATGAATTTTTTCAACTTTGTGGACAAACTATTTGACCACTTAATTTATGGTGAATTTAATATTTCCCCCTTACATCCTTATAACATAATCCTTTTTTTATTCCTCCATCTAATGTGCAGAACCTCTTTTTTAATTGATAGATCAACATAATTCCAACCTTGTATTTAATTATTCTTCATTTTATAATCTATTATCACAAGATTGTTGATCTAATTGGATTCTTTGTAGTGATAACTTTTATTGGTTTTTAATATTTCATTATTTATCTCTCTATCTTCGACTATATTTTTGTACGATCCAATAAGAATAAATCTCATGACATTTTTATTTTCATTTCTTTTCATATGATTAATACCAAACCAATGGACAATAGTGGATTAGTGTTCATATAATAAAATAAGGTTGGTGGTTTATTCCTTTTTCGTCAATTTTTTTTTTCAATTTATAGATTTTGTTGTTGTGTTGTGCACTAGTTTCGCATACTCTTTTCCAATAAAATAATTTTCCCTTAAATTAATAGTTTAATATGGAATATAAAAATCGTATTATATCCTATTATTATAGTTTGATTTAAATAAACTCAATATGATCCACCCCTTAGGTATCCAATTAATTTGTCTTTGTTCCCCATTTCATTTCAATAATTGAACATCCAGTTGTAATGTTAACTTCAACATCCTAAATGACATAATTAATTTTAGTAGATGAATTGAAACATTTTAAATTGGATAAAATTTTTATTTTGGATCTTTTTAATTTGAAATCAAATGATTAATTACTTGAAACCATAAAAATCACATTTTTAATATTTACTGAAAAGGTAGATGATCAAATTATATTATGAAAATTAGTTGAAAAGGTCATTAAATGGACATGGTTATTTCAGTAAACATAATATGAATATTTCTATTATATCCTATTTTTATTATATGAGTGGTCATACATGATCCCACCTTGTATTCCTGAGCAAATTCCAGGATCACATGGAGGACACCATAGAAATTCATTGGGCCGGTTTATAGGGGTGACAACCACCATGTAATTTGGTCAATTTATTATTATACATGAATTACTTGGAATAATAAAAATTGTTCAATTGAATATCTTCAACATATTATAATTCCATAGATACACACCTTCGATTCATCTAATTTGTTTGGATAGGAGGAATGTAAGATTCTTTCCTTCGGCCCTAGTGAAGCATATCTCATGATTTACTGTGGGATTTCTATAAGGGATTTGTTAGAAATTCTGAATGCTGAATGGCATAGTTTTTTCCATTGGATAATACTTAGTCCCCTATAGCTAGGTTGTGTGGTTTTTTTGTTGTGAGATGGATTGGCCATCAATGGTAAAAGATGAAATGATTCTTCCTGGATCCTACATTACTATTATTATGACATGGAAACCCATGTTTCACTATGGGAAATATTTTATGGTTATATTAATTGGTAAACCTAGTTTATACATGTGAGAACTGATCGTCTTGTATGTCACGTGATCATAAATTATATGTATAATCTAAAGCATGTGTGGTCTACCGAACATCCAATGAGGTGTCTAAGACCAACATGATTTTTATTTCACACATGTAAATCCACTACCTGTCTTTATATATTCTCACTTCTTCATTCATCCACATGTGATACATTTTTATAGATTTAATTTTGGGTGAACTTGTGATTATATCTCACACCTAATATGGGCCACCATTTGGTACCATAATGGACTTCATGGATATAGTTAGGGATTAGGGAAAGAACCCAATATGGGATGATTTATTGATTATAGCCATGGAACATGAATGTGCAGTAGCAATACTTTTTTTTGTGATTATAATTGATATCCATTTTAGTTTACATTATTTTTTATTCATGTATATATGTATCACATCATTTTTCATATCACCATGGCTAAGTCATCATTTGTAAATGACTCCAGTTTTGGATTGACATATTGCTTTTTTTATATGATTTACATCCTCTATGATATTTTCCATTATTATTATTCTATTATTTATTCATTATCTCAGAAATGTGTTACTCTGATACTGATGGTATCGACACTCCCCCATGCCACCATGGACACTCTCTACAAGTCAAAATTTTCTATCATTTGGGAGGAACACATGAGGCCTTGTGACCAACCAGGATTCTTTATTTTTATGAGAACCAGGTCTATAATCTAACAACACATTTAAAATTTTTTATAATGACCTATAATTTTAAAGAATGTTTCAAGATATAAATATCATTTGGTTATGTTTTTCCCATATTAGATAATGAATGTTCTCTTATCCATATAGAACAACGAAATACACCTATTACATAGTGTCATGTTTAACCCCCTTCTTAGCATCTATGTTATGATATGAATGATTTATGAAATTTATCAGATGATGAATTCATACTCATTTACCAAACCATAATTACTCATGAATATCCAAACCCACAGGAGCTTATCAACATCGATTAAGTTGTTAAATGAAATAATTTAATGATTCTTCTCAAATATATTTAGACATACTAGGATATAACCATATAAAATTTTCTTTTTTAGTTATAAATTTTTTAACCTTTTAGCCATGTCATTTAGTTATAGTTTCCCTAGTACAGTTCTCTCAGAAATGATTCTTTTTTTCTACCTATATAGATTGATGTTCCTTCCACTGTTTTTCCTCCATTATCTTGACTAATGAATTTATTCCTACTTTTAATATCCCATTCAACCATGTAATTATATATAATGATTATAAAAACACTTATGACTTGTGATTACATAAATTTACCTACACTCTTCATATAAAATCATAAATAAACATAAAAATTTATATAATATCTTAGTGGGAATGAACAGGGGACGACCCCCAATCATCCAAATGACCAAGATAAATATTTCTATCGTGTGGTTTCATATTTCTCAAATTTAATTAATCCTTTATATATTTACAAAATATAAAACATTTATATTTCCTAACATAAATATTATCAAGATTTTAAACACCCATTCCCACTAGAACCTTCATATTCTTCTCACTAGGATATCCATGTTAATGATGTCATAAAAATGGACTGCCAAATATTTTTATATCTATAAAACATTTATATGATCCTCTAGCTAGATACATTGTACCATACATAACTCCCCTTTCCATAACAATTGATACTCATTTAATATTCATTAATATATTAGTGAATCTTGTGAGATATCATTCTTTAAGCATATATCATAAAAACAATATTTTTTTATGTCCCTTAGGTTCAAGGTAGTTTCTATTTGGAATTTGACCATTTACATCACCCTTTCAAATATCTTGAATAGCCTCATCATCACCTAATTCTACCATTAAAAGTCTTCAAAAAAACATAATTTTCTATTCACCCCTTCTATATTGTTGAATGGATTGATACTCCAAAATCTACCACCCATGATTCCATTAGATCATTGGAACATAATAAAAATACAACACTAACATCCATTAAATTTAATAAAAGAGAACCTTTTAATTTTTTTCTTCAAAAACTCACACTAAATTTTTTTCAAACATTCTTGATATTCACCATTACCACAGTGCCAACAAGAATGTGGAGGTCTTGCTGATTTAACTCAACACTAATTTCTAGAAATTTTTTATTTTTTCAAAACTCATTCTTTATTTGGTGACAGTCATATACATTCAATTTTGAATTAATTTCCAATATCTTCTTATAATTCACTCATCCTAAATTATATATACTAGATTATGTTCCGTACATCCCCAATAATATAGTCAAATTTTACAAATAGAGTTATTGATAGTAGTAACCATTTAACTCCATCTTAATTGTGGTATTTATAGACAAATAATTTCACAACCGTCATCATAAAAGTGACTTTCACTAACTATAGATATAAGTAGATCATGTAAAAATCATTAACATTGTCTCCAAATAGTCTTCCTCCTGATTTAGTCATGTAAAAATTTCATGCATCATAAAAGAATTTATAGAGAAGCATCCTTTTCATTTAAGGATTTTTAGGGCTGTTATCACTTTCGAAATAATTTTTTCCTGAAATATTATAAATGCTTATATCCCTAATAATGACATAGAATTAAATTATTGTGCGTTATAATAAATCTATTTCTAGTCGTATTTCTCAATTTTTTCTTGATTTTCACTAGTTAGTTGAATATCCATGACTATTTGGATGAGATAATCAACCATATACGTACTCAAAAAATCAATAGTCTTTTTTATGAAATCACTCAACCCTGATATTTTATTCTTTTGACTCTATTACATATATTAAGTAACTCATAATTAAAGATATAATTTAAAGGAAAAAATGAAAAGAATATATAAGTGTACGAATAGTATTCCTTGAGCCATGTTTTGATACCTGTTATTAGATATGGGAGACATGTAAAAATCATGAGATCATAGGATGTTAAACCACTAAATATAGAAAATTTAATCCATTGGATATTTATCCTAAAAAATCAAATGTACTATAAACAATAAACCTCCAAAACTAAGAGATCTAGAACATATGCCACTTGACTTGACCCTATATATCCATGGATAAATTCATCCAACTAATTCGTACATAGAAAATAAAATTATCAATAATGAAATTAGAATGTATTAAATAGTTAATGTTTTATGTTTTTCAAGAATTTATCTGACACCATTGATAGATAACTGAAAAAGGATCTACCTCTTGAAGTGCAATCATTAAAACATAGTGAATTGTTAGTAATGTGGATTACTCTTACGATGTAATATCCTTACTCGTCAACATGTGGTACATCCCCACACACACACATATATATATATATATATATTTATATTGTGGTTTATCCAATCATCCAGTTGTATAGACCACCTACTAATATGATCTTACATTCAGTTATAATAGTAAATGTTGATATATGATAGTTGTCTTCAATTAACTGGCTACAACTGATATACCCAGTGCATAAATATCTCTCAAATGATTGACATAACCAAGTTACCTACCATCCACTGAATTGAAAACCAGAACATATCTTCCTCCCAATCTATCAACCTCATTTTCAGGTCCCACTATCGTCGCCTCTTTTCAATGAACAAATTCTCTGTATTTTATGTTTCTAAACACTCCCACTAGTAAATATGTGTAACTAAGTGAAAAAAATGATATATAAAATTAAATTATTTCACCAAAAAACAACTGTATGGGATGGGAGTAAGTAATAATATTATATTAGTTCTTACCCAGTCATCTGTTTTAATATTTAAAAAAATCATTCAATTCAATACTTTTTCATGCATTAAAGAAGGAATAAAGCATAGGTGATTATTTAATAAAACGATGAAAAAACCTTCAATATATGTTTCAATACATTAATGTTTCATAAATGGGTCATGTAAATAGAAGAGATTAGTGTTCTGTGTTCATCAGTAATGAAAAAAATCATTTTAGTCAGCAATAATTTGGAATATAAAATCAATTAGTGGAGGAACTGATAAAAACTAAAAATTGGAGGAAAACATTGATCCTATGCAATAGAAACCATCAGAGAAATATTGTTTTCATAACTTTCATCTAAAAATAGTTAATCAACCTCTTGAACTCAAGTAAAAGGTGGATAAATCTATCAAGAATTATCTACAAAATATTATTAATATTTATAGTTTTTCATTTAAAAGCTTTTTCACATGTGTGAGTTTTGTTATATTAAACAAAAAAAATTAATTAGAATAGATAATTTTGATTAAGGAAAATAAAAACATATGCACATTATGAGATAAATTAATGGTTTACTAACATTAACCTATAAAAATATGTATTATGTTTTCAATAACAAAATTATCTGATATATTTTCTGATTCAATAAAAATTATTCTATTTTTCAATTGTTGGAAAAAATTTAAATTATGAGTATTAGATATATTTACTATGGGGTGGGGGATATTGTAACCTCTATATTATAATATGTGTTTTATTTTCAAAAAATTATATATTATTTATAATTAAACTTATTTTTACTATATATATTTGTTTTAAAATAAAAATATTATTATAATTTTATTATATAAATATAATAAAATAATAAAAATGATGGATGGATACATTATATAATATTAGTATATGTATACAACAAAGGATAACAAAATTGAACAATAAGACCATAATATTGATTTTTTCTTCATCACGACCTCCAATGAGAGTCATATGATTGAGTATGATTTTAGTAAAATTAAAAACATTAAAAATATCATAGTATTTTTTTATAAGAAGGAAGTGAATAAAATCAAAAAATTTAATGTATATAAGGTCCTAAAATGGTAAATATGCTTGTTGGAGTTAGCAAAAAATGATTTCTTTTAAACGGTCATTATACGAACAACAAAATAAATGGTAAGATATACATTATATGATAAATTTTATTGATTTAATATGATTAATTAGATATTCTTTATACATATAAAATAATTCAATATACTTCACTATATAAATGAAAAGTTACATAAAAGATAAATAATGTATCACATTATGATTTCATTTTTTAATATGTTTAAATTACTTATTGAAATGCATGGATCAGTTGTGATCACTGAGATAGGAGGGGTGAATCACCGATAACTTTTTCTTTTTAAGAATTGTTCCCATTGAATGATCAATTCACCCTCTGTGGCTAGTTAAGGCCTAGATCTGCTATTTTGGTGGTGCAGTGATAATGAAAGAACATAACACAGAGATTTGCAAGGTTCTGTACAAAGACCTACTCCTTTCCATGTTGGTTACACTCCCCAACACGGATTCTTCACTATGCCAGAATATGTTTACACGGTAATTGGTTATACCCCCAATCACATGTTGGTTAAACCCCCCAACTTCACAGCATTTTCTTCTTCACAACTCCACTTCCCTTCATCAAAAGTGTTGTTCAATTCTTCAAGTAGCTTCAACAAACTCCATGAGAACTTTTCAGTCATGCTCAAAAATACTTTTATTCAATATACATGCATGTACATACATCCAATCCCTTCTTCTTCACTTGCACACACACCCTCACAACCCAATATATGGGATGTGGCCTTCCTTTCTTGCACACCCACACCGTGTGTGGCCTTCTCTCCACCTGCACACACTTCAAATAAGGGTGTGCAAGCCTTCTCCTCTCTTCTACCGTGCAGGTACATTACTCCTTCTTCGTGTGTGCCTAAAGACATCACAGTTTTCCTCAATGCCTCGGCCAAACTCTTTACGTGGCCGAGGACCACTTATCCTTCGCGCAAGGTTGGCGTGAGGAGGTCTTCAACTCTTCGCGAAAGTATACATAACACCTACTCCCGCGTAGGTTCCGCGGGTAGAAGCCACGCAGGTGCGCGGCTCGGCCTCTTCCCGTCGCGCAAAGGGACGAGCAGGGTGTCACGACTCGACTTCTTCCTGTCGCGCAAAAGGAGCGTGTAGGATGGCTCGACTCAGCTTATTCCTTCACGCAAGGGATGTGTGGTTCTCCTTCGCGTTAATGGTTGCAATGTTCTCCCCTTCAAGGATGCTCTGTTTTTTGAAATAGAAGCACTCGAATGTCCGGGACGTAGCAGCATTCTTCTTGTTGGGCTCTTCCTTTTATAGATGATCATAGAATCTTGTTTTGCCTTTAAAATCATCAAAATATGTCATGTAGATCGGAGGTTTGAATGCCCGAGATATTCTATTGAATAACCAAGATATTCGATTCTTTAAAAAATTTCAACCCACGTTCAAGATTTGCTAGGCATCTCGATTGTTTCCTTTTTCCAAACGTGGGATCCAATATTTGTGTATGGATTCAAGATCGTATACCCGATTCTCGTGCATGAATTTTGCACGGATCCATATGGACATGGAAAATCCGTTTGCCCCATCCGAGCCTTCTAATTCTTTATCTCATTGCATGCATGCAAATTTTTAACCCATGCATGTGTTCAGTACACCCAACTGATCAAATTGGAGGATTCACCTTCATCGAAGGTGGCCGGGTGCTCCATCTCCCTCGTACGGGATGCCACTGGTTCGCAGGAGGCATCAGGAGGCTCCTCATCTCGGCGATAGATAAGAGATGACTCCCAATCCATTGGATCATCATTTAATGATGATGGACGGATGAGATTATAACAAAGTGTTGTGGATGCATCGGATGGTTCAGATCAGCGCGAAATCAGATGAGCATCCAGGATTAGATTCACGTCTCAAAAATGTCTTCCCACATCGAAACGTGCTGAGTTTTTCATGTTTTTTAACAAACAGCTCCAGATGATTTCATCCCAGATAACTCCTCTCCCCCCACTGGTGCCTCCCTGCGCCAGTTCCCCTACAGGCGTGCTCTAGCGCCAACTATGCTCCTCTGCGGGCGCGCCCTTGGTGCCCACGCTACACGAGCTTTACCTCCGCGTGGATCGGGCTTACACACGGCCCGGCCTCCTGCGGGTTGGCTCTGCCTAGGCCTCCTCATGGGTGTCGTAGACCCCTCATGGTGCTTCATGTGCCTTGGGTTGAATCATGGGTAGCTAGCTCCTGGGAAGGCCCCATTATTTACATAAGTTCCACTTGTATACTTGGTTAAATAACCAAGTAGGAACACGTCTTCTTCATTCCATTTTCCTCTTCTTCACTTCTCCATCTTCTTAAGAACTCCATCTATCTTCTATAACATCTCTTCTTCTTTTCCTATTAAGAGATGGAATTCCCATGAATCTCTCAAGTATCTTCATCAACAATTAATCCTAAATCACTTGATCTTCAATGTTCTTCTTTGATCCAATCATAGATGAGGTTGGATCATCTTCAAATCCTCATGCACTAAGAGATAGAGCGTGGTCTTCGTCAAACCATTTCATCCACTTAGTATATGTGGATGGTTCTCCTTTAATTCTTCATCCACATAGAGATTGTGGATGGAACCCGTCTTCATTCCCCATCCACTTTGTGATTGTGGATGGATCTTCTTTATCTCCTCATGCATTGTGAAGACAGTGCATGGACTTCTAACAATATTGTGACATTGTATCTTCTTGATACAAGTTATTTTAACTTAAGATCAGCTCAAAAATCGTCTGATTTTATGATGCTTCTTCAACCATAATTCTTCAAGCTTTATCACTCTTCATGGTCTACTTCATCATTTGGAACTCATTGACAGGTTATTGACAAAAAATGAAATAACGTTGCCACAAAAATCTCCCCCTTTGTATTTGGTTGTCAATACTCCTAAGAACACTTTGAAGAATTTCACAATGTGTGTGTGCTGATGATTTCTCCCCCTTATTGGACAACAAATTAAAAGGGATGAATGGGAAGTCATTCCAAAAAATGTGTAACTGCTTGACCCTGCACAACTTCAGAAACCAATGCTCCCCCTCAAGGGATGCACCCATCTACTTCAATTCCCTGCATGTTAGTAAAAAAACATATGAATTTAGGGAATAAGGAGGAACCTTTCTCTTACTCAAGTGAGAGGAGAAGGTTGAACATGAATTTTCAGCCTTATCTCAACAAATCTTTCTGTAGGCATGGCTTTGGTGAAACTATCATCCACATGATCATGAGTAGAAATGTAGTCGAGCTTGATGTATCCATTAAAAACCCTTTCATTGATGAAATGATCTTTTATATCAATGTTATTAGATCTGGAGTCTGGTATAGGTTTCTTAGACAATCCAATTTCACTTTGATTATCACATAATATCCTCAATGGTTTTTCATCTTTAATTCTCAAATCGTCTAGCTTCACTTGCATCCAAATAATTTGTGTACATGCATGTGTAGCTGCCACATACTCTGCTTTAGCTATGCTCAATGTTACAGAATATTGTTTCTTGCTGTACCAGCTAACACATCCTTCTCCTAGAAAGAAGGTTCCACCAGATGTGGATCTTTTATCAGTACAATCACCAGCCCAATCAGCATCTGTGAATCCCAACAACTTTATGTTGGTACTGTGTTTGTATAAGAGTCCATAGTTGAGGGTTCCTTTCACTTATCTCAATATTCTTTTAGCTATTGATAAGTGAGATTCTTTTGGGTCACATTGAAATCTGGCACACAAAGTCACTGCATATGTTATATCTGGGCTTTAAGCTGTGAGATAAAGGAGACTGCCAATAATTCTCCTGAACTATTTCTGATCAACATTGTTGCCTTCGTTATCCTTGCATAGCTTGGTTCCATCAAAAATGGGTGTTGATACTTCCTTTTCACACTCCATTCTAAACCTTTTCACTAAGTCCCATGTATACTTTTCTTGTGAATGAAATATGGAGTTTTTCCTTTGATCCACCTGAACTCCTAGAAAATATGTCATTTGACCAAGCATTGACATTTCAAATGTTCTCTTCATCTGCTCAGTAAATTCTCCACATAGTCCTTCCTTGTCACCAGCAAAAATAATATCATCAACATAGATAATGACTATGAGAGTACTAGTGGCCTTTTCTCTGACATAGAGATTACTGTCAAATATTCCTTTGACAAACTTCATTCTCTTGAGACAGCCATCCAATTTAGAGTACCAAGCTCTGGGGGCCTTCTTTAATCCATACAAATATTTTCTAAATCTGCATACCATACTACTATCTTTGTCCATCATGAATCCCTTTGGTTGTTCTATATACACTTCTTCTTCAAGATCTCCATTTAGGAATGCAGATTTCACATCAATCTGATATACCTTATACTACTTGTGTGCTGCAACAGCTAAGAACATTCTGATAAATTCCAGTCTTGCAACTGGTGCAAAGGTTTCTTCAAAATAGATTCCTTCCATTTTTTAATACCCTTTTCATTCATGTCTGGCCTTATTTTTGGAAACTTCCACTTTTTCATTTTGTTTGTTTCTGAAAACCCACTTTGTCCCAATTGCATTTTTATTTTTGGGCCTTAGCACAAGATCCCAAGTAGAGTTATTTTCTATTTGATTGAGTTCCTCATGCATAGCTTGTATCCATTCCTCATGTTCAACTGCTTCAGCCACTGTTTGAGGTTCAACTTGAGAAACCAGTGTACTCTGATCTTCCTATCTCAATCTTCTTCTAGTATTTACTGAGGACTGTGGGTCACCAAGGACATTTTCTGTGTCGACATGTTTCTTCAATTTTTTGTATCTCATTTTTACATTTTCAATACCTTCCACTTCATCACTGGTGTGTTTATATTTGGACTCACCAGCAGTTGGTGTTGGCTCAGTTAATTCTTCATTCTTCTATTCCAAGATTGTGTTATTCTTTGAGTCATCATTATGAACAGTGTATGGTTTGGTGTTGTTTTTATATATTCTGACATCACTGCAGTCAATCATTTTGTTCAACCTCTTATTCCAGCGTCTGTAGCCTTTTCCGTGAGGTTGCTAACCCATGAATATTCCTTCTTCTGCTTTTTCCTCAAACATTCCCAGATTAATGTTTTTAATCTTGATGATGCAAGGACTTCCAAAGACTTTGACGTATTTAACAGTTGGTTTTCTATTAAACAACAATTCATAGGCTGTCGTTTGTATTTCTGGTCTCAGGAGACATCTATTTTGTATGTGTATGGCTTTTCATATTGCTTCTCTCCAGAAAAACATAGAGTTATTGTGCTCACCTAACATAGACCTCCCCATTTCGACTATGCATCGATTCATTCTTTCAGCCAATCCATTCTGTTGTGGAGTATATGGTGTACTGTATGGATGCTTGATACCATGCTTGACTAGATAGCTTTCAAAATCAACACAAGTGTATTATTTTCCAATTTCTTGATCTCACATTCATGATATAGAGTCCTACTTCTTTCTCATCCTGCCTCCTGATATTTTGGAACATTGTGATTTCTTCAGACATGTGTTTCATGAACATGACATTGGTCATTCGAGTGTAATCATCAATGAAGGTTATAAAATAAAGATCTCCTCTTGTATACTTCTGTCTCATCGATCCACATATGTCTGTATGGATGAGTTCAAGAGACCCAGTAGACATGATATCTACTCCATTGTGTGAACTATGGGTCAGGTTTACCTTCGGACATGTGTCACAAATTTCATCTCTTTCTATCTTTAATTTGGGTAGATCACGTTCAATATTGTACTTCATAATTTTACTCATACTTCATTGAAAAAGATGGCCAAGTCTTCTATTCCAGTGATTATTTTCATCTTTAGAACTAAGATAACAAGAATTGATGGACTCACCAATTTGAAATAGGTTTCCAGTGGTTCTTCTTCCTTAAGTTATGATTTTTCCCTCGTTTGGGCTATTGATGATGCATGAATCCTTCTAGAACAACACCTCATGTCCATAATCACATGATTGGAATACACTCAGTAGGTTGTGCTTTAATTAGTCAACAAAAAACACATCTTTGGATTTTAGATTTTCTATTTCAATAATTGCCTTTCTAACTCCCTTGATTTTCAATGAAAAATCATTTCCAAACACCATGGTTCCTCCCTCATGACTCCCTATGTGGCTTATAATTTTTTTATCACCATTCATGTGTGATGAGCATCCACTGTCAAGAATCCATGACTTGGTTTTACTGCTTGATTTTAGAGAAACTTCAGCAAAGCATGTGATTTATTCATTGGGTTACTAAATGCCTTTTCCATTCATGTCTTTGGCTCTTTGTTCAGGAAGAATAGTTATAAATTTATCAGCTCTATGACATTGTTGGTCACATCTTCCATAATCTTCACCCAGGGAGCCAGATTTGTTCTGAATTGGAAGTTTTGAAGATTTCTGTAATACACTCTGGGTTTTAGGATATCTCCTCCTTGACTCATGCCTCAAACTTAGAAGAGACATGTTATACCAGCATGCATAGGCCTTGTGTCCAAACGCACCACAACACCAGCATTAGCCTCTAAACCTTGACCTCCTCTACTGATAGGAGTCATGTTGTAATTTTTTGTCCAATGTTTGACTAGTCCTTCCTGGGGATTTCCTTTCTTCCATTGAAGATGATTTTTCACAAGTTTTTGTATTCCCTGATTGTCTCAATTTCATCTTTAGACCTGCATTATTTGAGATAACAGATGTATTTTGAGATTTACTTAGTGGTGAGTTGACTTGCCTTTGAGCACCAGCATGAGACGATTCTGCCTTGACCTCAAGAACCTTGTTAAAGTCTTCTCTTGTCTTTGTCAAGCTATTATATGCTTCAATCCACTTGCACTATGTCACTGATTGCTCTTCTTCTTTGAGGTGAAGTTTCTCTTCAAGATCATTTCCTATCTTATCCAGCTCATCTGTATTTAAATTGTGTCTCTTGATTTCATCAATTCACAGTGTCTCTTTCTTCATACACTCTTCCAACTCCTCAGTCATCCTTTTGGTTTCCTATTGTAACAGTTTCTTCTCATTATTGAGCTTATTTTTTTTCTTAAGGAAATACTTTAATTCATCTTTCAGCATGTGTTCAATCTCTGTTCATTCACTTTAATCATCTTCCCTGATGTAGGTGTCAAACCCTTTTTCCACATGAGCCATAAAATTTTTTTCTTCTTCTGATTGACTGGCTGATGTGGAGTCTGATTCTTCTTCATTTCTCACATAGCTTCTTCTTTCACCTGAAATGAAAATTTTCTTTCTTTTACCAAATATTCTTCTTTCTCTTGGGTTTCTACTCCATATCTTCTTTTGTGATTTTTCTTCTTCAGCTTCTGGAGAACTAAATATTTTCTTGGGACAGTTAACAACAAAGTGTCCGATGCTATTGAAATTGAAACACCTAAGTGGTAATTTTCCTCTTCCCATGAATTTATCTTTTTCAAACATTTTTGATAAAAGAGAAATAATTTTGTTGAAAAATTCATCCTTTTCTTCACTGTCAAATTCACTTGATTCTAAGACTTCGTCATCTCTTATCTTGAGTTGTCTCATGGCCTCAAAATCCATCTCATCCTTGATCTTCGTCTTGAATACGGGGATCTTCCTCATTTTATATGCAATGAGAATGTTGTGTAGTTCATCAAGAGAGACATCATCTATGTCTTCTAATTCTGAGACTTTGAGGTAAAAACTCTCAGGAAAGTTTCCCATTAGTTTTTTAACAATAGTTGAGTACTCCAACTTTTCTCCAAAGCCCTGAATATTACTGGAAATTTCATTGACTCTTGTGAAATAATCAGCAATATTTTCTTCCACCCCCATCTTCATATCTTCACACTGGCTTCTCCAAATTGGTAATTTGGCTTCCTTGACTTTCATGTTGCCCTCATAACTTCTTTCCAATTGGTCTCAAATTTCATTAGCATTATTGAGTCCCATGACTTTTGTGTATAAATTTTTTGACAGTGACATAAGGATGGAATTTTGAGCTTTACCATCAACATCAATTTTTCTTTTCTCATCCAGTGTCATAGCAGCTTTATTAGCAAGAGGAGGGAATCCAATTAAGGCTGCATTTCTGACTTCAAGGACGAGAGATAGAAGATAGGGTAACATATTATTCTTCCAACTGTGGTAATTCATCCCATCAAATATAGGAACACCCCTACTGTTAATAGATTTCAGATTGTCCATTTTCTCAGAAGTAGATCCTAATAGAGGCAACCTCGCTCTGATACCACTTGAAATGCCTGGATCAGTTGTGATCACTGAGAGGGGAGGGGTGAATTAGTGATAACTTTTTCTTTTTAAGAATTGTTCCCTTTGAATGATCAATTCAGCCTCTGTGGCTAGTTAAAGCCTAGATCTACTCTTTTGGTGGTGCAGTGATAATGATATCACGTAACACAGATATTTACAAGGTTCAGTAAAAAGACCTACTCCTTGCCGTGTTGGTTACACTCCCCAACACGGATTATTCACTACGCCAGAGGATGTTTACACAGTAATGGGTTATACCCCCCAATTACAAGTTGGTTAGACCCCCCAACTTCACAGCATCTTCTTCTTTACAGCTCCACTTCTCTTCTTCAAAAGTGTTGTTAAATTCTTCAAGTATCTTCAACAAACTCCAGAAGAACTTTTCGGTCTTTCTCACCAATACATTTACTCAATATGCATGCATGTACATACATCAAATCCCTTCTTCTTCACTTGTGCAGACACCCTCACAACCCAAGAGATGGGATGTGGCCTTCCTTGCTTACACACCCACACCGTGTGTGGTCTTCTCTTCACCTGGACACACTTAAAAGGAGGGTGTTCAAGCCTTCTCCTCTCTTCTACCGCGTAGGTACATTACTCTTTCTTCGAGTGTTCCTAAAGACTGCAAGGTTTTCCTCAATGCCTCGGCCAAACTCTTCATGTGGCTGAGGACCACTTCTCCTTCATGCAATTTTGGAACGAGGAGGTCCTAAGCTCTTTGTGTAAGTATAAAGAACACCAACTATCGTGTAGGTTCCGCTGGTAGAAGGCACGCAGGTGCGCGGCTCGACCTCTTCCCATCGCGCAAAGGGACGCGCAGTGTGTCACGACTCGGCCTCTTCCTGTCGTGCAATGGGAGCACACAGGATGGTTTGACTCAACCTCTTCCTTCGTGCAAGGGATGTGCGGTTCTCCTTCACGCTAGTGGTTGCGCAGTTTTCCTCTTCAAAGATGCTCTATTTTTGGAAACATAAGCCCTTTAATATCCGGGAGGCAGCAACATTCTTCTCGTCGGGCTCTACCTTTTATAGATAATCAAAGAATCTTGTTCTGCGTTTAAAATCTTCAAAATATGTCGGGAAGAACGGAGGCTTGAATGCCCGAGATATTCTTTTGAATAACCAAGAAATTTTTTTATTTAAAAAAATTCAACCCGCGCTCAAGATTTTCAGGTTATCTCGGTTGTTTCCTTTTACCAAACATGGGATCCAATCTTCGTGTATGGATTCAAGATCGTATACCCGATTCTTGTGCATGAATTTCACATGGATCCACATGGCCTTGGAAACTCTGTTTGCCTCAACAAAACCATCTAATTCTTTATCTCATTTCATGAATGTGACTTTTTAACGCATGCATGTGTTCAGTACACCCAACCGATCATCTTAGAGGCTTCACCTTCATCAGAGGTGGTCGGGAGCTCTATCTCCCTCGTACGGGATGCCACTGGTTCGCGGGAGGCATCAAGAGGCTCCTCGGCTCAGATAGAGATAAGAGACGACTCCCAAGCTGGTGGATCATCATTTAATGATGATCGACGACTGATATTATAACGCAGTTTCGTGGATTCATCAGACGGTTCAGATCAGCGCACGATCAGATGAGCGGCCAGGATTAGATCTGCGTCTGAAAAATGTCTTCCCACATCGAAACGCACCGAGTTTTTCATGCAGTTTAACAAACATCTCCCATCGATTTCATCCCAGATTACTCCTCTCCCCCCTCTGGTGGCGCCCTGTGCCGGTTCTCCTGTGGGTGCGCTCTAGCGCCCACTATGCTCCTCCGCAGGGACACCCTTGGCGCCCACGCTGTGTGGGCTTGACCACCGCGTATCTCGGGATTACAAACGGCCAGGCCACCTGTGGGCTGGCTCTGCCTAGGACTCCTCATGGGTGCGGTCGACCCCTTGTGGTGTCGCATGTTCCTTGGGTTGAAGCTTGGGTAGCTAGCTCGTGGGTAGGCCACATTTTTTACATAAGCTCCACTAGTATACTTGGTGAAATAACCATGTAGGAACAAGTCTTCTTCAAGCCATTTTCCTCTTCTTCACTTCTCTATCTTCTTAAGAACTCCATCTATCTTCTTAAACATCTCTTTTTCTTTTCCTATTAGGAGATGGAATTCCCATGAATCTCTCAAGTATCTTCATCTACAATTAATCATAAATCACTTGATCTTCAATGTTCTTCTTTGATCCAATCATAAATGAGGTTGGATCATGTTTAAATCCTCATGAACTAAGAGATAAATCGTGGTATTATTCAAACCATTTCATCCACATAGTAGCTCTGGATGGTTCTCCTTTCATTCCTCATCCACATAGATATTTTGGATGGAACCCTTCTTCATTCTTCATCTACTTAGTGATTGTGGATGGCACTTCTTTATCTCCTCATGCATTGTGAAGACAATGCGTGGACTTCTAAAAATATTGTGACATTGTATCTTCTTGATACGAGTTTTTTGAACTTAATATCAGATCAAAAATAGTCTGATTTTATGATGCTTCTTTAACCATCATTCATTAAGCTTTATCACTCTTCAATCTCTACTTCATTATATGGCACTCATTGACAGGTTATTGAAAACAAATGCAATGAATTGGGAACAACAATCTCCCCCTTTGTATCTTGTTGTCAATAATCCTAAGAACACTTTGAATAATGTAACAATGTGTGTGTGCTGATTATTTCTCCATCTTATTGGCCAACAAATGTGCAAGGATGAATGGGAGGTCATTCCAAAAATGCATAACCTCTTGACCCTGCAAAACATCAGCAACCAATGCTCCCCCTCAAGGGATGCACTCAACTCCTTCAATTCCTTGCATGTTAGTAAAAAATCATATAAATTTAGGGAATAGAGAGGAACCTTTCTCTTCCTCAAGTGAGAGGAGAAGGATGAACCTGAAGTTTCAGCCTTAGCTCAACAAATCATTCTGTAGGCATAGCTTTGGGGAAACTATCTGCCACCTGATCTTGAGGGGAAATGTAGTTGATCTTGATGTCTCCACAGGCGACCCATTCTTTGATGAAATGATATCTTATATCAATGTGATTTGATATGTAGGGTTGTATAGGATTCTTAGACAATCTAATTGAACATTGATTATCACATGAGATCCTCATTGATTTTTCAGCTTTAATTCTGAAATCTGCTAGCTGCACCTGCATCCAAATCATTTGTGTACATGCATGTGTAGCTGCCACATACTCTGCTTCACCTGTGCTCAATGTTATAGAATTTCGTTTCTTGATGTACCAAATAACACATCCTTCCCCTAGAAAGAAGGTTCCACCAGATGTGGATCTTCAATCAGTACAATCACCAGCCCAATCAGCATCTGTGAATCCCAAAAACTTTATGTTTGTACTGTGTTTGTATAATATTCCATAGTTTAGGGTTCATTTCATATATCTCAAGATTATTTTAGCTGCTGATAAGTGAGATTCTTTTGGGTCACTTTGAAATCTGGCACACAAAGTCACTGCATATGTTATATCTGGCCTTGAAGCTATGATCTAAAGAAGACTGTCAATAATTCTCCTAAACTCTTTCTGATCAACATTGTTGCCTTATTCATCCTTTCATATCTTGGTTCCAACAAAAAGTGGTGTTGATACTTCCTTTTCACTCTCCATTCCCAAACTTTTCACTAAGTCCCATCCATACTTTTCTTCTGAAAGAAATATGTATTTTTTCCTTTTTTCCACCTGAAATCCTTGAAAATCTGTCATTTGACCAAGCGTGGACATTTCAAAGGTTCTCTTCATATGCTCAGCAAATTCTTCACATAGTCCTTCCTTGTCACCAGCAAAAATAATATCATCCACATAGATAATGACTATGAGTGTACTAGTGGCCATTTCTCTGACATAGAGATTACTGTCAACTGTTCCTTTGACAAACATTATGCTCTTGAGGCAACCATCCAATTTGGGGTACCAGGCTCTGGGGTCCTGCTTTAATCCATACAATTATTTTCTCAATCTTCATACCATACTACCACCTTTGTCCAGAACAAATCCCTCTGGTTGTTCTATATACACTTCTTCTTCAAGATCTCCATTTAGGAATGAAAATTTCACATCCATCTGATACACCTTATACTGCTTGTGTGCTGCAACTGCTAAGAACTTTCTGATAGTTTCCAGTCTTGAAACTGGTGCAGAGGCATCTTCAAAATCGATTCCTTCTATTTTTGAATACCCTTTGCATTCATGTCTGGCCTTATTTCTGGAAACTTCTCCTTTTTTATTGTGTTTTTTTTCTAAAAACCCACTTTGTCCCAATTACCTTTTTATTTTTGCGCCTTGGCACAAGTTCCCAAGGGGAGTTATTTTCTATTATATTGAGTTCCCCATGCATAGCTTATATCCATTCCTCATGTTCAACTGCTTCAGCCACTATGTGAGGTTCAACATGAGAAACCAGTGCAGTCTGATATTCCAATATAAATATTCTTCTAGATTTTACTAAGGACTGTGGGTCACCAAGGACATTTTCTGGGTCGACATGTTTCTTCAATTTTTTGTATCTCTTTCTTCTATTTTCATTACCTTCCTCTTCATCACTAGTGTTTTCAGTGTTGATCTCAACAACAGCTTGTGTCAGCTCAGTTAATTCCCCATCCTTCTATTCCAAGATTGGGTCATTCTTTGGGACATCATTATCCACAGTGTATGGTTTGGTGTTGTTCTCAATTATTCTAAAATCACTTCAGTCAATAATTTTGTTCAACCTCTTATTCTAGCATCTATAGCATTTTCCATGAGGTAGGTAACCCATGAAGATTCCTTCTTCTGCTTTTTCCTCAAACATTCCCATATTACTGTTTTTAATCTTGATGGTGCAAGGACTTCCGAAGACTCTGAAGTATTTAACAGTTGGTTTTCTGTTAAACCACATTTCATAGGTTGTCGTTTTTGTTTCTGGTCTCAGGAGACATCTATTTTGTATTTGTATGGCTTTGCATACCGATTCTCTCCAGAAAAACATAGAGATATTGTGCTCAGCTAACATAGACCTACCCATTTCGACTATGCTTCGATTCTTTCTTTCAGCCACTCCATTATGTTGTGGAGTATATGGTGTACTGTATGGATGCTTTATTCCATGCTTGACCAGATAGCTTTCAAAAGCATCACAAGTGTATTCTTTTCCATTGTCTGATCTCACATTCTTGATACAGGGTCCTACTTATTTCTCAACCTGCCTCCTAATATTATTGAACATTGTGATTTCTTCTGACTTGTATTCCATGAAAATGAAATTGGTCATCCGAGTGTAATCATCAATGAAGGTTATAAAATAAAGAACTCCCCTTGTATAATTCTGTCTCATCGGTCCACATATGTCTGTATGGATGAATTCAAGAGGCCCAGTAGACATGATGTCTACTACTTTGTGTGAACTATGGGTCTGTTTTCCCTTCTGACATGTGTCACAAATTTCATCTCTTTCTCTCTTTAATTTGGTTAGATCTCGTACAATATTGTACTTCCGAATTTTACTCATACTCCTTTGACCAAGATGGCCATGTCTTCTATTCCATAGATTGTTTTCATCTGTAGAAATATGTTAACAAGAATTGATTGAGTCGCCAATTTGAAATATGTTTCCAGTTGTTCTTCTTCCTTGAGTGATGATTTTTCCATCATTTGCGCTCTTGATGATGCATGAATCCTTCTGGAACAACACCTCATGTCCATCATCACATAATTGGCTTACACTCAGTAGGTCGTGCTTTAATCCTTCAATAAACAACACATCTTTTGGTTTTGGATTAACTGTTTCAATCATTGCCTTTCCAAATCCCTTGATTTTGAGAGAATAATCATTTCCAAACACCGTGGTTCCTCCCACATGACTCTTTATGTTGCTTAGAATTTTTTTATCACCAGTCATGTGTGATGAGGATCCACTATCATGAATCCATGACTTGGTTTTACAGATAGATTTTATAGAAACTTCATCAAAGAATGTGATTTCATCATTGGGATCCTGAATGCCTTTTCCTTTCATGTCTTTGACTCTTTGTTCAGGAAGAATAGTTATACATTTATCAGCTCTATGACCTTGTTGGTCACATCTTCCACAAGATTCACCCAAGGAGTCATATTTTTTCTGAATTGGATGTTTTGATGCTTTCTGTAATACACTCTAGGTTTCAGGATATCTCCCCCTTGAATCGTGCCTCATACTTGGAAGAGACATGTTATACCAGCATGCATAGGCCTTGTGTCCAAACACACCACAACACCAGCAGTAGCCTCTAAACCTTGACCTTCTCCGCTGATAGGAGTCATGTTGTAATTTTCTATCCATGATTTTAGTAGTCCTTCCTGGGGATTTTCTTTCTTCCATTGAAGAAAAATTTTCACATGTTTTTTTATTCCCTGTTTGTCTCAATTTCATCTTTGAAGCTGCATTGTTCGAGATAACTAATGTATTTTGAGATTTAATTTGTGGTGAGTTGACTTTCCTATGAGCACCAGCATGAGATAATTCTACCTTGACCTCAACAGCCTTGTTAATGTCTTATCTTATCTTTTTCAAGAAATTCTATAATTCAATCCACTTGGACTGTGTCACTGATTTCTCTTCTTCTTTGAGGTGAAGTTTCTCTTCAAGATATTTTTCTATCTTATCCATCTCAGTTGTCTTTAGTTTGTGTCTCTTGATTTCATCAATGTATAATGTCCCTTTCTTCATACACTCTTCCAACTCCTCAATCATCCTTTTGGTTTCCTTTTGTAAAAGTTTCTTCTCTTTGTTGAGCTTATTGTTTTTCTCAAGCCAAGCCTCTAATTCATCTTTTAGCATCTGTTAAAGCTCTGTTTGTTCACTTTCATCACCTTCACTAATGCAGGTGTCAAACCCTTTTTCCACATGAGCCATAAAATTTGTTTCTTCTTCTGATTGAATGGATGGTGTGGAGTCTAATTTTTCTTATTTGCTCACATAGCTTCTTCTTTCACCTAGAATGAACCTTTTCTTTCTTACACCAAATTTTCTTCCTTTTCTTGGGTTTCTACTCCATTTCTTCTTTTGTGATTTTTCTTCTTCAAATTCTGGAGAACTAAATCTTTTCTTGGGACAGTTAACAACAATGTGTCCGATGATATTGCAATTGAAACACCTCGGTGGTAATTTCCCTTTTCAATTGAATTTATCTTTTCTAAAACTTTTTGATAAAAGAGAAATAATTTTTTTGAAATCTTCATCCTTTTCTTCATTTTCATATTCACTTGATTCTAAGACATTGTCATCTGTTATCTTGAGTTGTCTCATGGCGTCAAAAGCCATCTCATCCTTGATATTCTTCTTGCATACTTGGATCTTCCTCATTTCATATGCAATGAGAATGTTGTGTAGTTCATCAAGAGAGAGATCATATATGTCTTCTAATGCAGAGACTTTGGGTTCAAACCTATCAGGAATGTTTCCCATTACTTTCTTAACGATAGTTGAGTCCTCCAACTTTTCTCTAAAGCCCCGAATGTTACTGAAAATTTCATTGACTCTTGTGAAATAATCATCAATATTTTCTTCTTCTCCCATATTGATATCATCAAGGTGGCTTCTCCAAATTTGTAATTTGGATTCCTGTACTTTCATGTTTCTCTCATAACTGCTTTCCAATTGGTCCCAAATTTCATTAGAATTCTTGAGTCCCATGACTTTTGTGTATAACTTTTCTGAGTGTGACATAAGGATGTAATTTTTAGCTTTACCATTGACTTCCATATTTCTTTTCTCATCCAGTGTCATAGCAGCTTCATTAGCATGAGGAGGGAATCCAATTAAGCCCTCATTTCTTACTTCAAGGATGAGAGATATAAGATAGGGTAACATTTGATTCTTCCAACTATGCTAATTCTTCCCATCGAATGTTGGAACACCCCTACTATTAACAGAATTCAGATTGTCCATTTTCGTAGAAGTAGATCCTAACAGAGGCACCCTCACTCTAATACCACTTGAAATTCTTGGATTAGTTGTGATCATTGAGAGTAGAGGGGTGAATCAGTGATAACCTTTTCTTTTTAATAATTGTTCCCTTTGAATGATCAATTCACTCTATGTGGCTGGTTAAGGCCTAGATATACTCTTTTGGTGGCATAGTGATAATGAAATCATAGAACATAGAGATTTACATGGTTCGTTACAAAGACCTACTCCTTGCCATGTTGGTTACACTCCCCAACACGGATTCATCACTATTCCAGAAGATGTTTACACGGTAATTGGTTATACCCCCCCAATTAAAAGTTGGTTAAACCCCCCAACTTCACAGCATATTCTTCTTCACACCTCCACTTCTCTTCTTCAAAAGTGTTGTTCAATTCTTCAAGTAGCTTCAATGAACTCCAGGAGAAATTTTCGGTCTTGCTCACCAATAATTTTATTCAATATGCATGCATGTATATACATCCAATCCCTTCTTCACTTGTACACACACCCTCACAACCCAAGAGATGGGATGTGGCCTTCCTTGCTTGCACACCCACACCGTGTGTGGTCTTCCCTTCACCAGCGCACACTTCAATGGAGGGCGTGCAAGCCTTCTCCTCTCTTCTACCATGCTGGTACTTTACTCTTTCTTCATGTGTGCTTAAAGACTACACAGTTTTCCTCAATGCCTCGGCCAAACTCTTCACATGGCCGAGGACCACTTCTCCTTCACGTAAGGTTGGAGCGAGGAGGTCTTCAACTCCTTGAGAAAGTATACAGAACACCTACTGCTGCGTAGGTTCTATGGGCAGAAGGCACGCAGGTGCGCGGCTCGGCCTCTTCATATCGCCAAAAGGTATGTGCAGGGTGTCACGACTCGGCCTCTTCCTATCGCGCAAAGGGAGCGCGCAGGATCGCTCGACTCGGCCTCTTCCTTCATTCAAGGGATGCACGGTTATCCTTCATTCTAGTGGTTTTATAGTTATTCTCTTCAAAGATGCTGTGGTTTTTGAAGCAGAAGCACTTGAATGCCCGGGAGGCAGCAACATTCTTCTCTTCGGGCTCTACCTTTTATATAATATAATAGAATCTTGTTTTGCATTTAAAATCTTCAAAATATGTCGTGAATATTGGAGGTTTGAATGCCCGAGATATTCTTTTGAATAACCTAGATATTCAGTTCTTTAAAAACATTCAACCCGCACTCAATATTTTCGGCGTATCTCGGGTGTTTCTTTTTTCCAAATGTGAGATCCAATCTTTGTTTATGGATTCAAGATCGTATACCAAATTCTCTTTCATGAATTTCACACAGATCCACATGGCCTCGGAAACACCGTTTGACTCATCCGAACCTTCTAATTATTTATCTCGTTGCATGAATGTGACTTTTTAACGCATTCATGTGTTCAGTACACCCAACCGATCATCTTGAAGGTTTCACATTCATCAGAGGTGGATGGGAGCTCCATCTCCCTCGTGCGGGATGCCACTGGTTCGTGGGAGGCATCGGGAGGCTCCGCGGCTCAGCAAGAGATAGGAGACGAATTCCAATCCATTGGATTATCATTTAATGATGATGGATGGCTGAGATTATAATGCAGCGCCGTGGATGCATCAGACGGTTCAGATCAGCGTGTGATCCGATGAGCGGCCAGGATTAGATCCACATCTCAAAAATGTCGTCCCACATCGAAACGCGCCATTTTTTTCACACGGTTTAACAAACAGCTCCCACCGATTTCATCGCAGATTACTCCTCTGCCCCCTCCGGTGCTGCCCCATGCCATTTCTCCAGTGGGAACGCTCTAGTTCCCACTTTGCTCCTCCGCGGGTGCGCCCTTGGCAGCCACGCTGCCCGGGCTTGACCTCCGCGTGGCTCGGGCTTACACACGGCCCGACCTCCTATGGGATGGATCTGCCTAGGCCTCCACATGGGTGCGGTCGACCCATCATGGTCCCACATGTGCCTTGGGTTGATGCTTTGGTAGCTAGCTCATGGGCAGGCCCCATTTTTTACATAAGCTCCACTTGTATACTTGGTTAAATAACCAAGTAGGAACAAGTCTTCTTCATGCCATTTTCCTCTTCTTCACTTCTCCATCTTCTTAAGAACTCCATCTATCTTCTTCAACATCTGTTCTTATTTTCCTATTATGAGATGTAATTCCCATGAATCTCTCAAGTATCTTCATCAAAAATTAATCATAAATCACTTGACCTTCAATGTTCTTCTTTGATCCAATCATAGATGAGGTTGGATCATCTTCAAATCCTCATGCACTAAGAGATAGAGCATGGTCTTCTTCAAACCATTTCATACACTTAGTAGCTGTGGATGGTTCGCCATTAATTCCTCATCCACTTAGTTATTGTGGATGGAACCCTTCTTCATTTCTCATCCTCTTAGTGATTGTGGATGGCACTTCTTTATCTCCTCATGCATTGTGAAGAAAATGCATGGACTTCTAACAATGTTGTGACATTGTATCTTCTTGATACAAGTTATTTGAACTTATGATCAGCTCAGCAATCGTCTGATTTTATGATGATTCTTCAACCATCATTATTTATGCTTTATCACTCTTCATGCTATACTTCATCATTTGGCACTCATTGACAGGTTATTGACAACAAATGCAATCATGTGGGCATAACACTTATTGTACTATTAAATATTTAATTTTAGATATTGATTTTATTAAATTTATATTTATTTGCTTTATTTAGATAATTTTCGAAATAATTTTGGTATGTTATGAAATAATATTAATATTTTAAATGTTAAAAAAATGAATGTGTTTATAAAAAATTTATATTAATATATTACAAGTTATTATTTAATCAGTTGAAATTGATTTTAATAAAATGAAATATATATTTCAAATTATCATTTCAGAAGTATAATTATATCATTTTATTATTATATTTATTAATATAATGTTTTGATATAAATAGAAAAAGTTATTTGTAATTATTATTATTTATGAAAATCTTGGTAAAAATTATAAATTTTTATTTAATTTAAATTTTGTTTTAGAATAATTAAATTATATATTTTTAAAATTAATATTCAAATTCATTGGGATCATAAGATGAGCCATGTTTGTGAATTTTTATTACTTTTAAATAAAATTTTTTATAAAATTTAAATCCAAATATTTATTATTAAATTTTTTATATATATTGATATGGAACATTTTAGAAAAAGGTTAAATATATATGCTAAAATGGGAAAAATAAGACATTATAAGAATATTATACAATGAATATAAACTAATTTATATGTCATTATAATTATCCAATTTCTTTTATAATGTAGATACAATACTTTTATAGCGTAGGAATAATCAAAATTTTCATCTTATATAACAACCCAAGTTGAAAACCAAAATATCAAGATCCAATATGGAATTCTACAAAGAATCTAGTATTACTGATTGTTTCTATAGATAGCCAATATCTGGATAAGTATAAATTAAAACCATCTATAAATACATCTATCATATTTGAAACCATAGAAAATGGATATTCAAGTAACAATTCATTTAAAATAAACCATTTGAAATAATATTATATCGAAAGACTAAATTATCAAACCATGAGATAAAATATTTGTTACCATAAACCAAATGTCATGCAATAACTAAATATTTATGAAGAATGATATAATTCCCTTACCTAAAACATGATACGTCATTTCTATAGGTCTGCAATGTTGAACATATAAGGGTGTGTATAAAGTCGGTAGGATTTATTTAAGACTCCAAAGCATGTCCATGAAATGATAATGGTAATTAAATTACAAAAAGAAATAGAAATAAAAATAGTTTCAATTATAAAACATTTATTTATATTACATTCAAACCAAACCATGATTTCTTCATGAATTATATATTTTTATAGAAACATTCATCACACATATTTCATTAATTTACCTAAAAATATTTTATCAAATAATAACTACACAATAAATAAAATTTATAAAAATAAATAGAAACATATATTCTTAAAATTAAATTAAAAATAATAACTTTTTTTAATACATTATAAAATCTTTTTTCAAAGTATCTAATAGAATACCCCAATTTTCCATGAATAATCCTTCATTGTAAGGCATTCAAGGACGAGAAAATGTAAGTTCTTTCATTCACACAATAAATATATAACTAGATTTACCATTTTTTGAATCATCATCCATATATCCATAAATAAAATTTATTGAATAATGCCTTTTGACCATGATTATCATAACCATTCATCTCCTTAGTAATTTCTCTATAGGACACCCATCCTTATGAGAGAGACTTACAATTTTTAATATGATTTCTCAACATATAAAATTTAAAAAAAACATACACAAGATAATATTTATCCAAAAAACCTTTTCAAACTAAACATAACACAATTTAATCAATTCAAATAAATTTTTTCATAAAATTTTAAAATAAAGTTCCTCAGATTTTAAAAATTCAACTTACATCTCAAAACATGAATTCTAACATGAAATTTTTTTTAAATTACAAAATAATTCCCCATTGAAAACCACATTTCAATATCCCAAAAAATAATAAAAAATTACATATCTGAAATTATTATAAAATTACAAATTAAAAGTAAATTCATTTCATATTTTTTTGAAATATACATATAAAAATTATGAATTAAATAAAAAATAAATGGCAACAAAACCATAAAAAATAAATTAAAATCAATCATATCGAAATTAAATTTTTATAAATTCATATATTTTTAATAATTCAATAAAGGGAGTCCTCATTAAAACAAAATCAATAAAAAATATTATGAAATTTGATAAATCATATAATATATTAGATCCACTTTTCTTATATCTTTATTTTTTATAATTCTAAATTTTCATATTCTTGAATCAAACACACATGGTCTAACCATTTGATATCATTGACTAAAAACCATTATTGATTTTTAGAGGAAATTAATTTTTCAAACGGTGTTGAAGTAAGAAACAAATTCTTCCAAGATATGCTTCAATCATCTTGTAAACTAGTGGGTTCAAGGTTCCTTACTGGGTTTTTTCAGAAATTGAAAATGAAATTAACATAATATTCTATGATGTTCATGGATATACTCAAGTATTTATTAATCATTATAGTATCTATGCAACCCTCATAGACTAAAAATTCACTTGCATGGTTAAGAGCATATATTAATAAAAAAAATTACATGGTACGCATACCTACATGATTTTTCTGACCACACACATAACAATGTTACCCTATTTGATTTTATAAAACTATAATTTACAATCAAAAAGCGATAAAAAACTCTTAATTTAACAATAAAAACATCAATCAATATACAATAAATCTATATATCAATTATAGTTCATTACAATTCTATAAACTACTGAACTTTTCTACTATGAAAAACCAATATGCGCTGTTCTCCGTGAAAAAAATCACCCATTTTTGTCAAATATTAACCTCCCTCTCCCATATATATTTTATAATCACTTAATAGCTCCATAAAACCCAATATACAGTATCCCAAGAATAATATATTATTATATAACATCTTATATATGAATATTCAATATATCTTTCAAATAAACATGCCTAAGATCATATATGGTTGAGTATAATTGGAGAATATATACATAAACATCTTCATTAAGAACAATATTAATTATATCATATATATTTCTTAACATAAGGAATAATTTTATAATAATCATTGTTGGACCCATCAATTTAAACGTAGGGGAGGAATACATAATAATATTTTAGATCGGATGCTTAGTATGGGTTAAAATAAGAAATATCAATCATAGGATCATAGGAAAATGATAAGGGTATGATAAAATATTCATTTTTTTGTTCTCAAAAAAATATTCATACCCCTAATATAATATAATATACACTCCAAAATTATTTCTCAGCCCAAATTATGATTAATATAGGTGTTAAAGTTGTAATCATCATTCAATAGTCATAACATTAGAAATCAACTTTATACGAATTAGAAATCAAAATATTGGGAAAATAAATGTTAAAAATAATTTCTATTTATAATATAATGACTATAGTTAGATGAAATCAGACACATACCTCAAAACCTGTACATAGTTATTCACAATCTTACCCACACATAATTTTTTGTTCATAATTAAATGTAATCATACTCATGAATAAAAATGTAAACATTACTATGAGAAATAATTTAAATGATTATAAAAATCATACCATTAGTTTCATATATCAAATTACCCAATGAATTATATTAATATAATTGACACAAATATCACATAATCGCAATTCATTCATATTTAATCCACATGATCTCATAATCATCTATCAACTTTTCATAGATTATCCAATGGGAGATTAAATAGTCACTACAAAATAAATAGGGTTTAGTGGTGGTTTTGTGACAGTGGTTCACAAATCCGCCGTTAAATGTTTTCCAAAAAATGTTTCGCGACGGTTTTTAATAAACCTCCCCTAAACCCATATTTTTTAAAAATTCCTGGCCCTTTCAAACCCCGACCCTCGTTTCCACCAACCCTCACGACCCCTCGTGCTCCCTTCTTCACGCACCCCCCCGGTGACCCCGTGACATCTCCGGCGAATGTGCGACCTCCATCTCCGGTGACCCCTTAACCAGTGTCTACGGCGGAGCCTGCGACCGGCGACCCGTGACCCCACTTCTCCCAGTGACCCTTCTCAATGCGACCACGACCCCAAAGTGAGTCTTCCATTGTGATATCATTTTTCATCTTTTTTTACATGATTTATTGCAATATATGTTTATTATTTTATTAGAATGTATGTTACTCCAAGTTTTAGGATTTTAATTTGATACCTAATTCATGTTTAATTGAAATTTTTATTCCATGTGTTAATCGAATTGGATAAAGAAAATCAATCTATAAATAATTATTAATGATAATAATAAAGAGGTATGTTAGTGGAAATTTTCATCCTTAAAATTCAATGAAACATGATGTTTTGATTGAAATAATATTTAAATAATTAATTGGTTATGGTAGATAATTCCATATGTTTCTCATATTTTTGATATATGATAAATGAATCATTTAATATAAAATAGAAATAAAACTGGTTGTTTGATAAAGATAACTATCTGGGGTCGAGCGAGCCTATATTCATGTGATGTTTAGATACATAGTTTCTAGGGCCTATATGTCTTATTGAATCTTTTTATTGTGTATTTACTTCTATAATTTCGTTTTAATTGATTGTTTTTATATGATTCTATTTGATCTTGGGATGGATGAAGATTTAAGGTATATGGTTAATAATACTTGGGTTTTTTGTTGTATTTGGCACTTGATATGGTGGATGCATGGTGATATGCATGGTGTATCGGGATTCGTGGAATGGGTTGAACATGTGATTTCCCATTATTATGTTAAAATATATGATAATTTCTTAGGAAAAAACATATTTAAATTAGGTTAGTTATTTCCCATTATTTATTGGAAATGGAACCCTTATTGGGGTCCTTGGTAGAGACTCTTATGTAAGGGTAGCATGGGACTTTTTTAAGATGTCTTGGAATATAACCACAAGCATTCTCCATAGACACCCTTTTTAATTATGGATTAATTGGTTGGATTTTGATCCTAGTGAATTTTTTAATCATAACATGGTGTTAGGTTTGATTAATTCTCATTTTATGTTGATATCCTTTGGTATGTAGTTCCCTTAGGACATTTATACCTTTCTATTACAAGGAGTTTTCTGATTCTCGGTTCTGTTCAGGTGTCGTTGCCCCTCATATGACTCTTTAGTTCTAATGAAACCCTTTTTTTGGTGGTTATTGTGTTTTTTTCCATTTTTATTTTCATGACTATTGAGTAATACTCAGTTTCAGTAGGATAGGATTACCTCAAGAATTTTCATCTGCTTTTTAGGTCGCATGACCCTTTATTTTCCTCAGTGTTGGACAACATTGTATGCTTTCATTTATGTTGATGGTCGTATGAGTCAATATGATGTTGTTTTAAATCTATTTTATGTACCTTCTAATTCTTTAATGCATAGGGTGGAAAAACTATGTATAGTAATCAGTATGTGAAAATTTCTTATGGAACCTATGGTAACATGTTTACTTCTATTTTTTTCCTATCGAGTTCTAAATGTTGTGATGAATGTATGGAGTTCTGTTAAATCATTGAACGATGGGATATTTTTTAAGGTGTCTGGTCATCTAAAGATTTGAGTAACCTATGAATTAAATTATCAACTATGTCTCATAGTATTGGAGGACTTCAAGAAGAATAAGGTGTTTTGGCATGCTGGTCGGTTAGGTTTTGGCCCTATTTATGATTGTTATAATGTAATGAGTGTGCTTGAGGGGAGAATAAAACATATGTTTGATGTGAATATGATATAGATAACTTATTATTGGCTGATATATCTCTAATTTTGATAACTAGGACACTCCAAAGGTGGGGATAATCTTGTCATTTTTGTTAAACATGTGTCCTTCCTAGTAGAATGAACACAACCTAAGATGTCAATTGAAAAATAGATATTTTTTCTAGTATTTATTTCGAGCTCTCATGTCATAAATATCTTCAGTTATTGCTTGGAAATACAACTTTGATATAGTTGGTTATGTATGAAACCATTGAGAAACATCATTCCTCTTGGAGGACATCTAAGGTCAACCCTAAACAATCACATAATGTCGCAGGTTTAAAATGAATTATGATCGGTTTCGATCACACATTAATGGGGTGTTGTTTGAGGGAACATAAATGTGTGATCGACAGTGTTATGATAAGTGTGTAATCCGATATTCTTAATACTTCTCAATGAGGTATTGATGTTGTCTCCTATGGACCAGACTTGTTCAGTTGGTCTGAAGTGGTAAATGTGATCAATTAATCATCTTTATTATCTTATGCATACTTTATGATAAATGGGACGTATTTGTTATATTATGTTTCTGTAATCTTACACTATCATATATTTTATGTAGGCACATTTTGATATACATGGCTAAAATCTGGATCACATTACCGAGGAAAACACCTCATTATGTTAAGGGATTGAATGCGTTTTTAGATTTTTCATTTTATAATCGATCCGTTGAAGGGAGAATAAAATTTCCATGTCCTAAATGTAAATTCAGAACATGGTTGGAGAGAGATGATGTTTATGAACATTTAATACTAAAGAAATTCTCTAGTCAATATTTCTGTTGGATTTGGCATGGAGAATTGAACGTTACAGAATGATTGAGCACTGATGTTAATCAATAGAATGAGGTCCTATGATCATTGAAAATGGAAAATGAAATGAAAAACCTCATAAATGATGCATTCAGCACTGCAAGACACCACTATCAGCATCAAAATATATCAGAAAAATCATAAGAGGGTGCTATAAATTGCAACGTGAAAAGTGATGTTTTTGAGACTATAACACATGCAGATCACGATTGCAACATATCATTGGATCCTCCTCTTAATTCTGTGGATCCAAAGGTAAGAGAAAACTTCACTGATGAAAATGTGTTTCATGATTTAGTTGACGAGGGAAATCAAGAGTTTTATAGTGGTTGTTTGAAATATTCCAATCTTTCATTTCTACTGAAGTTGTACCATATCAAATTTCTATGTGGAATTACAAATAAGGAAATTTCCATGATATTAGAATTGATTCGTGACGCATTTCTTAAAGCAAAAATCCTAGAATCTTTTTATAATATGAAAAAAGTTGTTAACAAGCCTTGTCTACAAAAATATATGTGTGTCACAATTCTTGTATGCTTTATTGGGGAGAGGATTCAAGTAGACAGAATTGCAAGAAATGTTCTTCTTCTAGATGGCAGTAAAAGGGTGATGTTGGAAGTCCGAATGAACATAATTGCATGGAGAAGAAGAAAAGGAACACACCTGCAAAGGTTTTGCGTTACTTTCCTTTGAAGCCTCGATTGCAAAGATTATTCATGTCTTCGAAAACTGCTGAAAAGAAGAAGTGGCATTCTGTAGATAATAACAATGATGGGTTAATGAGACATCCACGAGATTCACAATCATGGAAGACATTTGATTCATCACATATAGATTTCTCAGAAGATCCTAGGAATGTTCGATTGGGATTATCTGACGATGGATTCAACCCATTTGGGACTTTGAGTACTAGTTATTGCATTTGGCCAGTTGTTTTGATCCCTTATAATCTGCCTTTGTGGATGTGTATGCAACAAACATTTTTTATCCTTTTGTTGATTATTCTTGGAAAAAAATGCCTGGAAATTATATTGATGTATACTTGCAGCATTTGATTGATGAATTGCAGGAGTTATGGGGCAACAGTGTTGAGACATTTGATGCTTCTTCTAAAACAATGTTCAAAATGCATGATGCTTAAATGTGGACCATTACTGACTTCCATGGGCTTGGGAATTTATCTGGTTGGAACACTTACATGGATTCATCTTTTACCATTTGTAACATTGATTTTGTGCCCAAACTGCTACCTCACAATAGAAAATGGTGCTTCTTGTATCATTAAAGATTTATCGATGCATCTCATAGATTTCGGCTAAACAGATAAAAATTTAATGGTTCCATTGATCGTAGACCACCTCCAATGTTGTTAACTAGTTCTGAAATATTAACACATCTTGAAAATGTTGAACCAGAATTTGGGAAGGTTCATCATTTGAATGATAGCGGAAAACGGGTCTAAAGTGCATCTTCAATAAAAATCGGAACTCAACAATGGGAGAAATAATGTATAATCTTCAAACATCCGTATTGGGAATTTAATTTTTTGCGGCATAATCTTGATGTGATGCATATTGAGAATATTGTCTGTGATAATTGGATTTTCACATTTCTTAATGAGCATGAAAAGTCGACTGATCATCTCAATGCTCGTAAACACTTACAAGAAATGAACATAAATGCGATCTCCGGATAGATGAGAATGAAAAGTATCCTCCTGAAATTTTTGCAATGAAAAATAGAAATAAAGATACATTCCGCCGAATTTTAAAGAATGCTAAGGTATCATATGGGTATTCAAGTAACATCTCAAGGTGTGTGGACTTGAAGAATCATAAGTTACATGGATTGAAATGTCACGATTCACATATTTTGTTACAACAGTTACTACCATTGGCATTGCGTACATTATTACCTGAAAAAATTACTGCTGTTGTACTCCAATTCTGCACATTTTTCAGACAACTATGTGAGAAATCTCCACATCCATTTCAGCTTGACAACCTCCAGGAGAGGTTTGTATTAACCCTTTGTGCAATGGAGATGTTCTTTCCTCCGACATTTTTTAATATAATGATTCATTTAACTGTGCATTTGGTTGAGGAAGCTAAATTAGGAGGCTCCATTCATTATTGGTGGATGCATCCAATTGAGAGGTACATTATTTATATGTTTTTCAGTTATGTAAACAATTTTTGGTACTTAATTAAATTCACAATTATGTTTATTTTATTTCACGGATATCTTGGTCATTTGAAATCATACGCGAGAAATAAAGCACAATTTGAAGGCTCTATTGCTGAAGGCTATTTGGATGAGGAGTTTCTTACTTTTTATTCTCGATACATGGATGAAATTGAGACAATATTTACTCAATTTGGATGTGTTGATGACACATCGACTCAATCTAAAATAAATCAGAAATCCAAAATAATTCTTGCTATTGGCCGATCAGTTGGGAGGACCTCAAATGTGACAGTGACTGAATTGGAATTATTACAGGCACATAGATATGTGATTCTTAATAGTGAAATTGAAGATCCGTTTATTGAAGAGTTGAGGATACACAAAAAGAGATTGATGATAGGACGAACACAAAATGGGAAATATATAACGAAATCTGTTAATAAAGAGCTTGTAGAGTGGTTTTCACGACGTGTAAGTTCATAAATATTGAAATAAGTACGAATATTAGTTTGACAGATACATTTTGAAGATCTAATAAAGTATATTTCTTTTCTCTGATCATGAATACAGATACTTGAGAAGAGATTTCATAATATTTGATGTTTCTTGCTAGAGTTCCTCAAAAACAAGTTAGAAATTTCGTCTCTTATTATGTGAATGGTTTTAGATTTTAAACAGTAGATCAAGAAGTGGGTTTGAAAACACAGAATAGTGTTATATTTAAATTTTCTAAAGTGTAATACTAAAGAAAGATTCATGATATTATTGAAATAAACTACCACAGACATTTTTCTGTTGTTATATTCAAATGCAAATGGGTCAATATTATCAGAGGTGTTAAAAGTGATTCATTTCAATTTACTTCTATGAACATCTCTCGCGTGATGGATATTGGTGATCATGAACTTCATGATCCATATATCTTAACATCACAAGAAAAAATGGTAAATTATGTGAAATAGTTTGTCGATGAAGGGTGGAGTGTAGTTGCTCATGTAATACAAAGATATTTGTAAGATATGGGTGATGAAGTGGATAATTTGACATCTGAAATTGAATTTAATCAACAAAAGGATGAAGAATTAGTTTTCCATCATGATATTGAAAATATTAGTCTAGAAAGGATGAATGTAGTGGATGAAGAAATGGAGCAGGAAACCAACATGATTGAAGGGGAAAATTATTTTATGTACAATTATTTATTTTTTCAGCAACCACCTGTTTCATTTCTGCATTCATTCATATAATTATTATATATATTTTGTCTGTTAGTACTAGGCATCTATTACCAATTTTAATTTTTTTCCGCATAATTTTTTTGAATTATATATTCTGAACATTATTTTATTTGATTAAATGATAGGAATGGCAAGGAAAAAAGCGCTATACTATTTCATCTAGTTTCGTGATAGATGACGATCCATCTGGCTCCCTCCCCACGACATCTGAGTCACCATCTACTTACACTCCTGCACCATCTCCCCCTGCACCATCACTCACACCATCCTAGGACGTCCCATCAGAGGGTGAGTCATCAACTCCCCCTTCAGGAGCCTTAGTAGTGCGGCAGCGACACACACATTCCAGTTCATCACGGGCGTACTGGAGTGTCACTGTCATAGGTACACATTTTATTTAAATAAATTTAATGAATTTTTATACTAATTGTTTGCTCATTGAAGATGACAAAAATAAAACCATGGAGAAAAACATAAAAATTGCAGATGATTAGAATATGACTGCCGAAAATATATTTGTGCCATTTGATTCTTATGGGGTCCAGACGGATAACGCCGCGGGGTTACTTGGCCGGATTCTAGTCCAGCTGGCAGTAATGCCCGTTTCCCTACCTATTTCATATGATGATTGGAGACACATGCCTCCAAGATGGAAAAATGAAGTTTATGATTCTCAAATAAAGGAAAATTTATTAAATTATGGTTTAATTAAATGTCATGTTACTAATATGTTCAAAATGAATTTTTTTATACTGATGTTCTTCCACTTTACAGTTGCTGATGTGATAGAACAAAAGTGGACATTGAGAAATCTAGGTAAGAAATCAAAAGATTTCAAATGGAGATTCTAGTGTGATGTCAACAATGCCTCGTTGAATGTGCAACAAATGTATGAGAAGATACCTAGTGGGGTACTGAAATAACAGTGGAATGTTTTTGTTAATAGATATCGTGATGAGAAGTGGATGGTGTTGAAATATATCTTATTATATTATTCTAATTTTACATTTATACATGTATATGAAGAGGACATTACATTGAATAAATTACTATTAAATTTCCTTTTATTTAATTCAGGATCTCTCAAGAAAGAATGCTTCAAACCGGGGTAAGCAAATCATCCCTAACACAACAGGCTTAAAAATATTTTCTAGAAGACGAATGACATTGGTATTATTTTAATTAGATTAAATATTTATAAGACAATATTATCTGTTTAATATATTGAATTGTTTATTTATCTTTTTTTATTGCAGTCACGGAGTTTAGGGCACGAAGCATCCTGAACTGAACTGTGGTTGGATGTTCACAAGAAATCAGATTGAAGTTTTGTTAATGAGCCTAATAAAGAGGTTGGGGTATGAAGTCAATTTGTTATTATCATAACTTTTTATCAGTTTTTACTGTTTTAATATCTATTGATTTTTGATTTATAGGTAAAAATTAAAGAACAATGGGATACCAATCCTGCCCAGTCCTACTCAGTCTCCCAAGATGACCCAGTTGCTAAAGTCCTTGGGAAAGAGCATCCTGGTAGAGTGCACGGGATCAGATTGGGACTTGTACCATCTGAGGTTTTTAGTAAGCCACTGGGGATGGCAGCTACATCTGCTCCTGGTTTTAGTCAGCCCATACCTTAACATGCTCCAAAATAGCTTGTTTCCCTATGAAACATAGTTCACCAGTAGGGGGATCAGATAACTTCTTTGTAGAAATATTTGATTAAAATACGTCAGCATATGAGAAGATATGCCCCTGGTGGTACTGCATCGACTAGTGGTATGTAGGTAAATCACAAAAAATCCATATTATTTATTTTTCTAACTCTCATTGGTTTTATGTTTTTATATAAATATGCAATCATGATTAATTTTTAATATAATGTTCTTACAGGTGACAGCAGAGAGTGGTGATGAAGGTGGTGAGGGTGAAGATGCATCATCGGACCATGAGTAGTTGTATTGTTCATGTGTTGAGCAAGTATGGGAATAGTTGGTTTGTATATGTATCATATTTTGCACATAGTTGCCACCAAACATTTTTATGTCCTAAAATTTCCATGATTTCTCATGTTTCCTTTTATGCGCTTTATTGATTTCTGATGTTTATTTTTATGTCTTGATTTCTCGAGTGTGGTATACATCATTCCATTTAGGCCTGTGTTTGAATTGGTAGTCGAGATTTTGGATGACTAGGAGATAAACCCACTGTTGATGTGTTGAGCAAATTGATTCATTTCACATGTTATACTATTTTGAATTTGAAGTAAGTAATATTCTCTTATGTTGAGATGGTTTTACTAATTTTTAGTGGTGAGGGGGTAGTGGATTCTTCTACTCCTGTTTCATACTTAGTAGAATCATGTTTCGCAACATTAATTGGGTTAACATTGAAGAAATATACTAATGTGTTTCCGCCAATAATAAACATATATTTACATTGTAAGAGGGATATCATTAATTTGGGTGTGATCCCATAGGATGAATGATACTAGAGATGACCATGAGTAATTAATGATAAAAAATTCCACCACCCATGTGGGTTATGTTTTCCATTGTTATTTTATAGTCACAAACGCCACTTAGTATAGATTCTGAGGCTTTTAGATATTAGAGCATTGTAACCATCCCTACTATATTATCTAGATATTCTAATGGGCCTCAAGGGTGTTTAAACTAGTAGGGGTATAAATATACTCTTGAGTGTCAGTTGTTGGATATCCCCAGTGAGATCAACTTTTATATGCTTGAGTATAGACAATAGGGAAAAACACCCAACATGTCTTCTTGAGTACTCAAGGTCCCATGTTAATAAAAATTACTATAGTGAACATGATACTCATAATGATGTTCTAAGGTGATTTCTACTTTATGGTGGACATATTTATCCAAATCAATATGATAAGATAAGGACGTGTTCTCATGATCTATTGAAAGGATACAAAAAGGTTGGATGTGAAATTATGGACCAATGGTTTTGCTATATAATATTTTTAGTTAGATAAACTGTGGAGCATTATTCCCTATATATTACCATGAGTGTCATATAATGTCAGGATAGATCCTTTTAGATGGTATTCCTGAAATATGGTGTGAACTGTCATGCACTCATTTTACAAGGGTAGGATACAATGTATGATTGGGTATGGGAATCATATATTCAAATAAATTGAGTCATATGTATGACATAACAATTGTTTTCATGCCTCACCATTGTGTTCCTTATGGGTACTATCATATTGTTTTTGGTCTTGAACATAATTGGTGCATTTGTTGATTCAATTTTAATTGAAGAATGTGATGAAGGTATTGAAAAGGATACACAATGAAGAAACCCATAAATACTTCATCAAATGTCAGAGTTCATAGTTTATCAATCAAATTCCATGTTAATGGATTCACATTAAGTTATCTATTCTTTGATGAGAACCACCAATGGGCTTCCATGTATATGAATAATTGGTATGGATGTCCTTTAAGACATAAATTACAATGAATGGTGTTCACTAGTGATTCATATACTGTAGATTCTTCAATATAGGTATTGGTAAAAGGTGTGAGATTTTTGGATCATCAAATATTCTTTGGGTGGAATCATTTGAATTGTTGGATTTCCTTATAGATTTATGATTTTTTAATGAATAATATCAAAATACTAGTGTTTAGCAAGTTACCCTTAATCCTATGATCTCTCTGAATCTGTATAGATATGAAAATATATGATTTTTAGGTTAATCATACATATAATACATGTTTATGAATTATTTGTTTAAGGCCACATAGTTATGAAATTATTCATTTTTCTCCATACAAATAGGTCTTAGGTGTATACATTGTTTGGATCAGGCCCATGCGATGAGCATCATATGAATCTCTATAAATAGAATCATAACACACATAGTTTATTAATGATTAGGGGGATACATAATACCATTTATGTTCAATTTAAATATAAATATTTCAAGAATCTTAACTTTTTGTGAAGGGAAACACTTTGTGAAAGTACCTAGAAATAAGTAGTGTTTGAATTTATCATGAGTTTCCATTTCAGTTTCATCTTGGTCTTCCATGACTAATTTATAGAAGGTATGGTTGTGGATTACACCTATTAGAGGGTCCATATATTTTTTTCAATATCATAAATGTAACACCCCGACCCCCAGTTACCCAGAGTCGGTGGATTATTGCGTAACATTGGCATGATCCCACAAATTCAAGGCTCTAAAGACCGATTAGTTTAGTAGCCTTGGAAACAATAGATACATTCATAAATGTTACATTACATCATAAAGTGAAAATCTACAATAACAAAGTCTCCATAGTCCACACTCATATCCACTTCTGACTATCCATGCAGGTCATTCATAAAATACTTCTTCACATCCTAGAAAATATTAAAACATTGAAAGGGGTGAGCTCAGATGTTCAGTAAGGATAACAATATTGTGGAAGCTTTCATAAGTAAACCTTAACATTTAAGACAATGTATAACTAAAACGAAAGCCTTTTTAAACTTGAACTTTAGAATAATATGGAAAAAACAAAATTAAATAATCCCATTTACTCACCCACATGGATATTCTACTAGTTGAATAATCACATGCAATATCAATAACCACTTTCATAATGATGGAATGCATAATGCCAGACTATCATAACCACGTAGCCAAGGCCTCATGCCAAGACTACAAATAAGATTTTGTTAAGGCCTCGTGCCGAGACACTAGTTTGTCTCATTAGACCTACCGATGCATCGAGGAGCTATAGCGGGCTCCACCCATTACTTATTAATTCCAATGCATTACTTATATGAAAATGGTATATAAACATTTAGGAATACCATTTTTTAAAATACCGTTTGAAATTAATCACGGAATCAAAATACTAGTTCGAATTTTAGAAGATACTTACATTTTAAATTTCTCAAATATACTCTAGTGTATTTCTGAAAATATTATGCAGGCTTCTGAAAACAAAATATCTAATTCTGGGACTTCTCGACTAATTACAGGCCATGATGGGTCCAATCCCAATCCCTTCCTGTCTACCACACTCGAGAGTCAGGTTTTCTAAAAACATTTTTATGCTTGCGTTAAATACGTATTCATTTTCACTGGGTTTTCATACATTTGAGAGAAATATCTCTCTCTTTTTTTTAAATGATTTTAAAAAAGTTATGGCTTGCAGGGTAAGCCAAAACTCAAATAATGGTCATGTCGGAGGAGATGTTGTTGTAGCCGCATACGTACGAAAAGAAAAACATTCATTTTTGTCGTTTAGTAAAACTATTCTTATAAAAGGATTCCTTTTGAATAAAAGTAAAAGTCTAAGAGGTTTATACACCGTATAAATAAAATTTGTGTATAAAACAAAATATGCCTCTATGAATGGAGATTGAAATGAAGTCCCTTACAAAGATCATTTTTTAAATAAAATAGATCTATTATTCGTATTCACTATAAATACAAATAAATAAATTAAAAATACAAGACAGGACATATTAATATCATGACATAATTTGAAAGTAGGAGATTAACCCAATGAACGGAAATTGGGTTAAGAAGTTCCCTTACCTCGTGTCCGACTTGACTCGACCGCTCTTTAACCTCCTGGATAATAAACTAGAGTTAATATCTACCTGTTTGAGAACCTTTTTCAAGTTCATTGTTCCTTTTATATCACTTATTACCATGTTATGAACATTATTTAATTATTTAAGTTAATAACGGTCGTTTTGTCGATCTTAGGTACTTGAGTCAAAAATAAACTTCTTATAATTACACGTTGTTCATGTGGTAAAATATCCATTATGTCTATAATTATATTCATGATTTAGATATCATATATATCATATCTATCCAGTATATACATTCATTTATAATATTACATAACATTTAGAGGTAAGAAATTACATGCACCGTTCATTGAGATGGTAAGCCGTACGTACGAATTAACGTTGCTTTCATTTATATTTAATATTTAATGGAATGAATTTATAATTATATAAAGGTATAATATAATTACAGTATAATATAATGTATAATACCATTTACTCCATCCTTTATATATCCCACATATGGAATTAACGATTAAATTCACTTTGAGGGGGTGGTTGTCCGCACTTCCTAAAATGAAGATATCGCGTTTACCCATTATGAAAACCATAAAGGTATTCCACAAATGAAAAACACAAAAGCTTAAGTAAAACATAAACATATTATATATCATATATAAATATAGTTACATCTTAATTTCCACCTTTGAAAGTATGAGTTTTGAACAATCATCGTTTCGTGAGGCAGAAATTCGTCATCCACAGAAAGAGTATGTTCATTAACCATTAGATGTTAGTGTGTGTAAGTTTAGCTAGAATAATTCTTATAAAAACATCCTAGTATATTGAAGATACTTGTTCTTTTACAAAAAAGATGAATAAAAAGAGTTTTGGGGGTTAGAGAAGCAAAATAAAACAAAATAACATAAGAAAAGACATTAGCTTAAAATCGGGTAACTCTTTTTTGATTTGAGCCAAAGGCTTCCTTGGAAAGAATTCTGACCAAAGTGATGATTCTAGGAGTAAAATAGGGAAGTTGTGGGAGTATTTTAGAAGACGTTGGCCGATCCAAAAGGCTTTTACGGTGTGAGTAAGGTGGTAGTGGTGGGGACCTTTTATAAGAGGAGAGGAGGGGCACTCTTGGAAAGTCATTAAAATGTTAATTTATTATATAATAGGTTTAGGATTTTAAAGGTCCCAAACATATATATTTCAAGGATATGGTGATAAGGGGTCGAAATATACTCATCCAATAAGTTTTTTACAAGTTTAAGTCTTAGATTTTAAATTATCTTTTCATTTCATTTTAATCGTTAATTAATGAGGTAATCGCTGCATCATCATGATGTCATAGATAATTTAATTAATATAATTTCTAAAAATTATAAAAAAACTATCATGATGTATGAAACCTTTTTATCTTTCTAATGAATATTTATAGTAAAAAATATGACTTGTATAACCCCATTTAAAAAATGTTTTAGTAAAACAACTCATGTTTGTGACATTTTTATTTTAACATTAAATAAAAAGTTTTTAATGTCATTTCCCTACCAAAGTGGATCCATGGGGACACAAAGTTGACCCATGGATTTTATTGGTCTCCCATGACTCACCCAATTAGGGTAGGGCAAGTGTAATGGTAATTTCATATTTTTATAACATTGTTTTTACCTTAAATTACACTAATTACCTTTAATCGCGATTAATTAAACTTCAAAGTTACTATTCACCAAAAAAATTATTTTAATCCCCTTGAACCACATTTTACTTCTTCATGACAACCATGTATGTCGGATTTTTGAAAATCAAATCACAGAAGTATTAATGTTTAATTTAAACAAAAAATCAGTTTTTAACTACCACTTAGTAGTTTCACTATTCATCAAAAATTGAAGTTTTTCAGAACAATGCCAAAATTCCACCCTAAGCTATAATTGAAATTCCAAATTCAAAAATTATGTCTATTTTAAGAAATTACAATCATAGAAGTTGCATTAATTAATTTTATAATTTATTCCAGATGTCACAACAAATAGCGTGTTTTTAAGAAACAATATATATCAAAAGATTGACAATTGTTTATGTCCAATTTCAAAGTGAAATTAATTCTAATGACCACCATTGGATAAATGGTAAAAATATATTCTAATTATACTTTAAAACCACTAAATAGTATAATCTATCACTATAAATTATTTTTATTAAAAAAGTTGTTTTTAAGTATTTTCACTATTCATAAAAAAATTGGATGTTCTCAGAAAATTACAAAAAATTCAACATAGACTAATATCGATATTCCAAATCAAAAAATAAATTCCATTTTGAAATATAAAATATATATAATTTCAAAAATTGGGTATTACTATTCATAATGGTTATTCTGATTTGTCGCGGTGTGTTTGAATCTTGAACATGCGTACAATGCAAGCTATTGCATTATTGAAAGAGAAGCATATCGTGAAATCTTGGGGTGTTACATCTCCCCTCCATCGATAAATTGTGTCCTCGCAATTTGAAAATGTTCTTCGAAAATAAAAGGTTGAAAATAGAAAATACCTTTGTGGAAAACCCACATCAGAAATACGGTTAATAAGAATATAACATTAAAAGAAAGAAAGTGAAGTACAAAGATCACCCGACATAGCCCATACTAGGATTCTATGAAAATATGGATATGGAGGAAAAACAAACCAGCAAGGTCTGATAGAGATTTGTAGAAAACAGGATTAGGAGAAAGTTAACAAAAAGAAAATCACAAACTTGTCATTAGTTAAACGATCATTGAATCCCCAGTTGGAAAAGTTAACCGACAACGTTTTTGTTTTAAGTTACCTTTTATAATGTTGAGGAATTTATTTAGGAGATTTACTAAGAACATAAGGGAATATATATACTTGTCATGTAGACTTTCATTCAATAATAATTTTTTTTTACCACAAACCAATATTTCACTCTAAAAGGTAATAGAACTCAAAAATATTCTATTTATCCTAATTGTATAGGGTTCCAAATATTAACACATGCCATTTAGATTAGTAAAACTATTTTGTAATAACTAGGGACATCCTGTAGGCTAGTGGTAGGTAATAAAGGCATGTCGCACTATGGTTGTGGGTTCGATTCCTGCAGCTTTTTCCGACGTGACGGGTTATCCCTCGACCTGCAGGTTGTCATTTTCCTAAAAATATAGTATTATAATATTGCAAAAGTAATCTGCAGAAATGTTTTAACCTTAAACAATACTATCCAAGGTTCAAATTAATCCATTCCAACCATTATAGTTATCCAAAATAACTCTTTCCAAACATTCACTAAGAGGACTCTAAATTCCAAAATCAATTGTAACATCAGATTCCCCAAACAAAGTAAATTTTCTCTTGTTGTGATATACTGAAAATATGATTGTATGCATCATATTAAAACCTTAATGAACAAAACAAGTATTGTAGTACATAACCAGAATATAATCCTTGAGTCCAAAAGAACCAATACATTAATTATTCCACTTCAAATGTAGTAACAACATATGATTGTCCTTGATCCCTTGGCCTTTTCTGAGGTATGTTTCCCTGACACTTAGGACATTCATTTTCATAATTCCCCATTTCCCTACAATTGTACCATTCAACATTGATAGCCTCTTTCTTTCCCTTGCAATCACGAGCTTGGTGACCTTTTTCTCCACATATATAAAAAACTCTCATTCCTTTCATGAATGTACTGGGATGATTCTTCCAACAATTATCACATAATGTAAAATCCTTCTTTCCCTTTTTCTCTTTATCTGTCTCTTGTTCCACCGTTCTCTTCTTCTCTTGATTTACTTTGTTGTCATAAGACGTAGAAAATTCCTTTTCATCCTTGATATCACACGAGCCTATATCTTCATATGTTGAGAAATATTGTGATACTAAAGCTTGACGGAGAAATGGTTTCAACCCATCAAATAAACGGTCAATCTTATTTCATGGGTTACGTATATAATCTGCATCATGCCTCTCTAACCTTGTAAAGTTAGACTCATACTTTGCGACATTCTCATCCTCCTTTTATCTCAGACTCAGAAATTGCCTTTCCATATCTGCTCGATGGTCACGAGGGAAGTATTTTTCAAAGAAAATTTTCTTAGACTCCCTCCATTCCATACTTGATACTTATTCATCTTCCTTTGTGTTTTGAATCAGCGACCACCATTGATCGGCATCTCCAGTGAGGCGGTAGACTGCCATGACAACCTTCTCCCTTTCGCTACTCCCCAAGGTGTGGAATATTTTCTCTAAAGAGTTTATCCATTGCTCAGCTACTAATGGATTTGTACCCCCCCCCCCCATAAAATTTTTGTGGTTTTTGCCTCATGAAGCGGTCTAACATTGATCCTCCACGTTGCGGATCAGGGTGCTCCATACGAGTAAGGTTATTATTCATAACCTGAGTGAGTTGTCCCAGTATAGTAATAAGTTGATCAGCACCAGTTGTATCTCCAGATCCACATAAATTATATTGAGCAGGAGGGTAATCCCTACATGGAGTGCGTGCATTGATACGGTTTCTATTCCTTCCACTAGGCGCCATTTCTAAACAATGGAATAAACTAGCTTGGTTTATGAATCAAAATACATAATTCCATACTAGTAAAATACTTTACATAAATTGAACTATTTATGGATATAATCCATAATCATAAAAAGAAATGTTTTCTTTGAGAAAGTATATACTCATAAACCCTTTATAATGGTTTGTAAAGAAAATGATAATTATCCTAAGCATATCCCCCGGGAGTGTCGTAACCGAGAGTGCAGCAAGGCCCGTTGTCGTGCACTAGTTCCTATTCGAGTCTAGATCAAAGCATTGTTTTTGGGTTTTACACCTAGGTACATATGTGCTAGAGACACCTCTACCTTCTCTTATCCAGACAGGGATGTATTGCTTGGAAAACACCCAAAATCTCTATAATACCAAAATTCTAGGAAGTTCTTCTATACTAATCCTCAAAGTCTATCTTTGGGCAATGTTTTCTAATCAAATATTATCTAAATCTAGCTTCCAAGGTTAGTACTAAACTGCCTCTGGTACCAACTATAACTCCCCGACCCCAGTTACCCAGAGTCGGTGCATTATTGCGTAACATTGGCATGAACACAAAAGATCAACTCTCAAAAGACCGATTAGTTTATTAGCCTTGGAAAAACTAGATACATTCATAAATGGTACATTACATCATAAAGTGAAAATAGACAATAACAAATTCTCCATAGTCCACACTCATATCCTCTTCTAACTATCCCTTTAGGTCATTCATAAAATACATCTTCACATCCTAGAAAATATTAAAACATTGAAAGGGGTGAGCTCAGATGCTCAGTAAGGAAAACAATATTTCGGAAGCTTTTATAAATAATGATTAACATTTAATGTAAAGTATAACTGAAATAAAAGGATTTTTAAACTTGATCTTCAACATAATATGTAAAAAATAAAATTATATAATTCCATTTACTCACTCACATGGATATTCTACTAGTCGAATAATCACATGCAATATGAATAACCACTGTCATAATGATGGAATGCATAATGCTAGATTATCATAACCACGTCGCCAAGGTCTCGTGCCAAGACTACAAATAAGATTTTGTCAAGGCCTCATGCCAAGACACTAGTTTGTCTCATGAGACCTTCCGATGCATCGAGGAGCTATAGCGGGCTCCACCCGTCACTTACTAAGTCCAATGCATTCCTTATATGAAAAATGGTATATAAACATTTAGGAATACCATTTTTTAAAATACCGTTTGAAATTAATCACGGAATCAAAATACCAGTTCGATTTTTAGAAGAAACTTACATTTAAAATTTCACAAATATACTCTAGTGTTTTTCTGAAAACATTATGCAAGCTTCTGAAAAAAAATAACTAATTTTGAGACTGCTCGACTAATTACAGGACATGATGGGTCCACGCCCAATCCCTTCTTATCTACCACACTCGAGAGTTAGGTTTTCTGAAAACATTTTTAAGCTTGCGTTAAATACGTATACATTTTCACTGGATTTTCATACATTTTAAGGAAATATCTCTCTCTCTTTTTAAAATAATTTAAAAAAAGGTATGGCTTGCAGAGGAAGCCAAAACTCAAATAATGGTCATGGCGGCAGAGAAGTCATTGTCGCTGCATACGTACGACAATAAAAACATTCCTTTTTGTCATTTAGTAAGACTTTTCATATAAAAAGATTTCTTTCGAATAATCGTAAAAGTCTAAGGGTTTTATACACCGTATAAATGAAATTTGTGTATAAAACAAAATATGCCTCAATGAATGGAGATTGAGACGAAGTCCCTTAGAAAGATCATTTTTTTAAATAAAATAGATCTATTATGTGTATTCACTATAAGTACACATAAATAAAGTAGATATACAAGATAAGACATAATAATATCATGACATAATTTGAATGTAGGAGATTAACCCAAAGAACGGAAATTGGGTTATGAAGTTCCCTAACCTCGTATCCGACTTGACTCGACCGCTCTTTAACCTCTGAAATAATAAACTAGAGTTAATCTCTACCTGTTTATGAACCTTTTTCAAGTTCATTATTCCTTTTATATCACTTATTACCATGTTATGAACATTATGTAATTATTTACGTTAATAACGGTCTTTATGTCGATCTTAGGTACTTGAGTCAAAAATAAACTTCTTATAATTACACTTTGTTCTTGTGGTATAATATCCATTATAACCATAATTATATTCATGATGTAGATATCATATACATCATATATATCCAGTATATACATTCATTTATAATATTACATAACATTTAGAGGTAAGAAATGACATGCACCGTTCATGGAGACGGTAAGCCACACGTACGCATGAATGCTAATTTCATTTCAATTTCGTATTTAATGGAATTAAGTTATAATTATATAAAAATATAATATAATTACAGTATAATATAATGTATAATACCATTTACTCCATACTTTATACATCCCACATATGGCATTAACGATTCAAATCACTTTGAGGGGGTGGTAGTCCGCACTTCCTAAAATGAAGATATCGCGTTCACCCAAAATGGAAACCATAATGGTATGCCACAAATGAAAAATACCGAAACTTAAGTAAAACATAAACATATAATATATCATATATCAATATATTGAAATCTTAATGGCCTCCTTTGAAGGTGTTATATGAGTGTTGAACAATCATCGTTTCTTGAGGCAGAAATTCGCCATCCACAGAAACAGTATGTTCGTTAACAATTAGATGTATGTGTGTGTAAGTGTAGCTCGAATAATTCTTATAAAAAATCCAAGTATATTTAGGATAATGGTTTTTGTACAAATGAAACGAATAAAAATAGTTTTGGGGTTGGAGATGCAAAATAAAACAAAATAACATAAGAGAAGACATTACCTTAAAATCGGGTAACTCTTTTTTGATTTGAGCCAAAGGCTTCCTTGGGAAGAATTATTCCCAAATTAAGGCTTCTAGGAGTAATATAGGGATGTTGGGAGAGTATTTTTGCAGAGGTTGGCCGAGCCAAAAGGCTTTGAAGTTGTGAGTAAGGTGGTAGTGGTGGGGGCTTTTTATAAGAGGAGAGGAGGGGCACTTTTGGAAAGTCAGGAAATGTAACTTTATTATATAATGTGTTTCGCATTTTAAAGGTCCAAAACTTATATATTTCAAGGATAAGGTGATAAGGGTTTGAAATATACGCATAAAATAGATTTTTTACATGTGTAACTGTTACATTTTACATTATCTTTTCATTTTATTTAAATCGCTAATTAATGAGGTAATCGCTGCATCATCATGGTGTCATAAATAATTTAATTTATTAAATGTCTAAAAATTATAAAAAAAAACTATCATGATTTAGTAAATAGTTTTAGCATTCTAATGAATATTTATCGTAAAAAATATGACTTTTAAAACATCATTTAAAAATTGTTTTAGTAAAACAACTCATGTTTGTGACATTTTTATTTTAACATTAAATAAAAAGTTTTTAATTTCATTTCCCTACCAAAGTGGATCCATGGGGTCTCCAAGTTGTCCCATGGATTGTCTTGGTCGTCCATGACTCATCCAATAGGGGTAGGACAAATGTAAAGTTCATTTCATATTATTATAACATTATCTTTACCTTAAATTACACTAATTACCTTTAATCGCAATTAATTAAACTTAAAAGTTACTATTCACCAAAAATTATCTTAATCCCATTGAACCACATTTTACATCCTAATGAAAACCATGTATGTCAGATTTTTGAAAATCAAATCACAGAATTGGTAATGTTTCATTTAAACGAAAAATCAGTTTTTTAAATACCACATAGTGGGTTCACTATTCATCAAAAATTGAAGTTTTTCAGAACAATGCCAAAATTTCACCCTAAGATATAATTGATATTCCAAATTCAAAAATGATGTCTATTTTAAAAAATTAGCAACATATTTGTTTCATTAATTAATTTTATAATTAATTCCCGTTGTCACAACAAATAGCTTGTTTTTAAGAAATAATATATATCAAAAGATTGACAATTGTTTATGTCCAATTTCAAAGTGAAATAAATTCTAATGACCACCATTGGATAAAATGGTAAAAATATATTCTAATTATACTTTAAAACCACTCAATAGTATAATTTATCACTATAAATTATTTTTATTAAAAAAGTTTTTTTAAGTATTTTTCACTATTAATAAAAAAATTAGATGTTCTCAGAAAAATACCAAAAATTCAACATAGGCTAATTTTGATATTCCAAATCCAAAAATGAAGTCCATTTTGAAATATAAAATATTTATAATTTCAAAAGGTGGGTATTACTATTCATAATGGCTATTTTGATTGGTTGTAGTGTGTTAGAATCTCTAACTTGCGTACAATGCAAGCTATTGCATTATTGAAAGAGAAGCGTATCGTGAAAGCTTGGGGTGTTACAGTAAATGTTGGTATGATGTTAATGGATGAATTATTAAGAGACTGTGGCATAAAATGTGAAGTTGGATATGATATTGTGATAGTATTAGGAGTATCTAAAATTAATGACTATATAAAGAATCTAATACTAGAGTCATTAACTAAGTTATTTTATAAAAGTGATTCATATTATTCTTATCGCATAAGAATAATAGCATGTTTCTTGATGTTGGGATTGAACCTCAGAGGGGAATATATTTTATCCTAGTTAAGAGAAATAAAATACAATATAATTGAAGGCATGCATTTTAAGGTAATGTGACATGATTCATCATAGATTTAAATTGTGTTGAAATGACATGTGTAATGAATTTTAGAGTTGTCCTACCAGGTTTAAAAGGTGATTACTATAATGTATCTCAATAATTATTTTAAATTATGATCAAATAGAACATAATGTTTTTGTGTATCATGATTTTTTTAAGAAATAAGTTAATAGAGGATTAGTTGTGTTACAAAAAAGTTCACAATAAAGTATTGAGTGAGACTAACACATGATCTTCTCTAAGACACCTGGTATAGTAGTGTGTGTGGTGATGGTATATTTGGGGTATTAAACCAGGTAGGAGGCCCACAAATGGTAAATCTATTTGTGTTTTACACTCACTCCGAATATGGGAACACCGAAACACATATAGATCTAATCATTCATTTTTATGTGATATATATTATGGGGAATCAATAAGGATCAACTAGATATATGCTTGGAGGGTAGTAAAATAATGGACATATGTTTTATAGTTGATTCTATCATATATATTATTTCAATATATTCTATACTGATTTCCAAGGTTGATGTTTCTTGTTGTATGTTGGTATGTAAAATATGGTTCATTCTTATATAGCATGTTAAGGTTTAATTATTTTTATTCAATTTATTCTATACCGATTTCCTAGTTTGATGTTTCTTGTTTTCTGTTGGTATGTACAATATGGTATTTCTGTTTTGATTTGTCTTTCAGGGAAGTGGTGAAGTAGAAGCAGAATTTTATTTTCTTTCTAGTCATCTTTTCACAGCGGTTTAAATTTCCGCTAAATGTACATTGACGGCGGTTTAAACCGCCGCTAAACGGTGATAACCACTGTGAAATGTAAAAAAAATTATGTTTCATAGCGGTTTTAACCACTGCTATACAGTTGCATCATAGGTTCTCATTCTGTGGTGGTTCTGGTGACTTCAGCGGCGGTTTTACGGCCACTGGAATTCAGTTAATTCGTGGTGGTTATAACAAATGCGAATAAACAGATGACCAAGGCACATAAAAACAGCCGCTAAACTCAGTAAAACCGCTGCGAAATGAGGAAGCTATGACGCTTTCCATAAACCGCCGTGAAACAGAAATAACTGCTGCTAATAGAATGGTGACGCCGTATTAGGCGGTGGTTTACAAAAACTGCCGCCAAACCCTTTAGTGGTGGTTTAAACCACCGCTAAACGCAAAAAACACTGCCTCTAAATAGTGATTCTCTTGTAGTGAGTTTCCATAATGATTTCATAATCACACTTAATAACCATCCATTGAAATTATGAGTAAATTATAAATGTATCATGTTTCGTGTGAATCATAAATAATATGAAATAGTGATTTTATAGGTGAAAATCCATTTAAAATATCACTATATAAATTCAAAATAAAAATAATATATTCACATTGAAATAAATTATGTAAAATATTAAATATTCCAAAATATTAGGGAACAAATTATTTAAAAATCCATTTTATATTAAAAATTAATTATCCAATAAAAAATTATCCAATCTAAGAGCAAAATAAATTTCTATGAAATACATTACAATACATATTTTGGTCAAAACTGTAGTAAAATGTGCTCATTCAAAATTATTATAAGAATTTAATTTTATAACATTTTATAGAAATTAAAATATGTGTATATTTTAAATTAAAAATCATTGGTCTATAGTTAAAAAATTGGAATCATTTTTTTGAAAATATAGACATGGAATAAAATGTTCATTAAATAACAATGATTGTTTTTTAACATTTTCTCAGTCATTTTATGTATCTATGATGGGTAAATTGTTCCATTACATTAAACTTATATTAATAAAAAATTTATATGAAAATATATGTGTTTTAGATTATAGGGATAATATAATTTCACTTAATGAAAATTACAAATAAACAATCCTGAAAAAAAATTATATTATAACATAAGTCTCAAGATTACAGTATAATATTACTACAAATTCAACAACATTATAAAATAAATATATATTTATTTTTAATAATTTCCAAAAACATATTAATACATAACATAATACATATAATTACATTATAATTTCCAACTATCCTTTTATTCTCAATTCATCCTTAAATTGAAAATTCTGGTTAAAAATGGAACACATTCCATTTATATTTTAGTTCGATGGTTCCCATACATGAAACTGGTTCACATTTTTACAATTTCCCCAATATTAAAAATGATATTAAAATAATATATATATTATTCATAAACCTTTTTAAATAATCACTTAACGCAGTGATGAAAAAAATAAGTACATCACTTAATAGAGATAATAGTTTTTATATTCACACGAGTAATGTTTCCACATTTCTATCGATGGAAAAAAAATATAGGTTAATTATCATTAACAATTAAGAAATAATTTATATATCATAGTTTTTGGGCCTTATTTAAGTGTTTGTACATTCACAAGAGTAATGTTTCCCTAAGGCATGTGGTTTTTTCCATATTCCTTCCTCTTCTCAGATAGATGCACCAACAATGAGGCAAAATATCATGCCCTCATTGCAAGTCTATAGTTCTCTCTCCAAGTGCAAGTACATCACCTTAAATTTAAAGGTGGCTCAGAACTGGTCACCAAGAGATTCAATGGTGACTATTCTATAATGAAGGAGGAGATGATACCCCAGTTCGGCCATGCCTGATGGTTAATGGTAGAGTTCCACACAAAACCATCATTGACCTATGTAACCTAGTCTCAGAATTCCCAGGCCAAGGCATTAGCCAGTACAGCTAAGGCCCTAGCTAACCCCGACTAGGATGAAACAATTATCATCATTGATCACTCTAATGGTCTTGTCATATGTTAAAACTAACGCAGCAGAAATTGACGAAGTTAACCCTATCGTTGATCCATATACTCCTACTACCGGCTAGATGAACCCCATTATAAATTACCTTCAAATGGGAGAACATCCATCACACAGGGATGGAAGAGGTCAAATACTGGGTAGGGTAGTTAATTTTTTCATATATAGCGACACGAGCCAGTAGAAGGTCCTCTACAAGAGAGTCCTTGATTGGGTCCTTATCATATGCATTGATGGTGAAGAGAATCATATCTTCATTAGTGAAGTGAATTCTAGAATGTGTAAAGAACATCAATCAGGATATAAGCATTCTCATTTATTTTAAAGGCTTGGATAATATTGTCCCACCCTGTCATGGGATTTCACGAACAATAGCACAAAATGCCACTCTTTCCAAATTCATGCCAACTTCACTCATCATCCCACAGAGCTACTTCACCAAGATATGTACTATTGGTCCTTTGGAATATGGGTAATGGATGTTGTGGGACCATATCCTCCTGAGACGGTCAAACAATTCAAATATATTCTCACAGTGACCAAATTCTTTTCCAAGTGTGCAAAATTTGTACCCATAAAAGATGTCTGCAAAAGAAGAATCATTAGCTTTGTGAAAGCCAATTTCATCACTGGATTTGGTGTCCCTCATGAAATATTGACGAACAATGGAAACAAATCCTGATCTTATGAATTGGAGAAACTATATCAGAAATATGATATCAAGTCAAACCATTCATCCCCCTACCACAGAACAACCAACAGACATATATAGGATTTCAATAAGATTCTATCTAACATAATCCATAAAATGGTGGAAAATTACAATATTTCATGGCCTGAAAAACTCTTCCATACCTTGTATGACTATCAAATCACAACTTCCACTATTAACCTGGCTACCCTGTACTCATTTGTATATGGAAAATAAGTAGTTCTTCCCATTGAGCTCCAATTTTCATCACACTGCATTGTTGTTTTTCATCAACTATCCGATAATGTGAAGGAGGAAAAGCGATTTGATGAATTGGACCGACTGGATGAGAAGAGGTTGATTAAATTTCACCACATGGAAGTACATAAAAACCAGATTGATCGAGGCTTCATAAAAAAGGTTCATCTTCAGTCTTTCCTCCAAGAAGAATTGGTATTAGTCCTCCAGACCCCGATGATGCCTGGAATGAAGCCACTGAAGTTGTAGCTAACATGGGGGGGACTATATTTCATTCCCAAGTTCTACTCTAATGAATCATGTACTCTGATCTCCATGGATGGGAATCTCACCACCGGTCCTAAAAATGCATGATTTATGAAGAAATATTTCATGTAAAAATGAAAGTAGGTGTCATCTGAGTTGTAGGACATTAAACTACCAAGCACAATATTTCGGTTCTGCATAATAATAAACAGCACAATAAATCATCTGAGTTGCAGGATGTTAAACTTCAAAGCCTAATATGTCCTTAATGCATGAAAATAAACTACACAGTATATTTTCCGAGCTATAGGATGTTAAATTTTTATTCCCAATATGTACTTACTTCATGACAATAAATAGAATAGTAAATCATCTGAGCTTCATGTCGTCAAATTTCCAAGCCCAAGATATCCTTAACACATGACAATAAACATCGTGGTAAATCATCCTAGCTGCATGATGTTAAACTTCCATGCCCATAATTTCCTTACTGCATGACAATAAACCGCATAGTATTGTGTCGATACCACATGACCTTAAATTTCTTGGTACATCATCCCTATGACATGACAATAAACTATGATGCATCGTTCTAAACTCTATTACCTAAAAAAGTTCCAATACGGAGGATCCCATCGACATTCATGTCAATTATACTACAAAATCATAGCATTCACCCTGGTTTAGAAGAAAATACCCCCAGTCTGAGATCTATATGCCCCAAACTCAGAGAAAGATGTCTTAATTACAAGACATTAAACTGCTTAACGAGACAGTGTCTTAACAAAATAAAACATTGGTCTCCCAACATTTGCCATCTAATAATCCACATTCAAATAACTACGTACAACTAGATCCCTACACTCGAATAATATGTAGTGATGTTGGGATTTCTGTATGTTATCCTAGCTACCATGAAATTTTTCGTACCTCCTACGTATAAATCATAATTTCATAGGAATCCCCTTTGAATGACAAGGGCTTTGAGAAATACATATGGCTTGATTCCTTCCCTCACATAATACATATCTATGTCAAAATTTCTCTATCTTTTCCCATCCACCCTCTAAAAAATGATAACCATCATCCTTACCTCATGAGACTAAACTACACAGAGCTCATCCTTACCAAATGATGATAAACTATACTGCACCCTTTTATTATCAAGTTGATTCACTACCATCCATACCAAATTATGTTAAACTGCATGGAATGACTTGTCACTTTGGGTCTATAACTGTCCTTACTATATGTTAATAAACTACACAACAATGGTCAAACTGCATGCCACTAAACTTCATGGTGCATGTCCTTACCACATGACAATAAATTGCACATTAATCATTCATACTGCATGATGCTAAATTGCAAAGAACCCATACATACCATACTATCATAAAATTCATGGTACAAGTCAAAATCCACTCCAGATACATGGTAAACCATAGCTAGATCACTCATTGAATGTTTGGATTCATCTTTTCCATGCATCAGACTCTGTGACACGGAAGATTTCAGATCTTTATAATCACGTAAGGCCATCATAAGTGGAAGGTCATTGACTTGCAGAAACCTTTGCAAGGCAATACATATCATGCCCTCTATGAGTTTTCATACTGATCACCCATATCCTATCTACCAAAGGCATGTATTCAGCAGGTGATTATTTTCCTAGCTCCGTAAGCTTACCGGACCCAGATCCCCTAAATCACATCTCTCGATCCAAAAATTTCTAGAGCAATGGCTTAAATTTTTGTACCATTCACATTCCGACATTTCCAGGGTGCCCCTACCTGGTTATCTTTCGTATCCACCCAAGGTTCAAATGAAGGTATCTATCCCCGATGTAACACCAGATCTGTGCTGCTTTAAGCCCACAAACAATTTGAATATGGTTGTTTCTCATATGCTCAGACACATCTCTCCCCATCTGCCAGACTCCATGTCATGAGATATCCAGGATTGTCATAAACATCCAAGGAAATCAGAAGTGGAAGGTCATCGACCTGTGGACACCTTTGCATGATTGTGCATACAATTCCCTTTGAGACTCTTCGTATTGATCTCCCCCGACCCATCTACCAAAGGCAAATATTCCTTAGGCAACACTATTTTATCTCTATATGCTTACTTGACTCTGAGACCCCATACAAAATATCTTGATTTGAGAGACCCCATGATTATATTTTTCACCTTCTTCCTCCATTTCTGATCAGAGCACACCAAAGCATTTTAATTATATTATCCTATAAGTATCCATAGTGTTATCCTGCACTTGTTCATACTCTACGACTGTTAAACTAATAGCAGATCGCCATTACTGTATGATGTTAAACTACATGGACTAAAAGTGTACCCAAAGAACAGGGTTAATCAGTGCAGAGAACTTACTAAGATTCAGAGATAAATGTGGCCTAATTTCTCTGACATGACTAGACATACCCTTTTCAAAAATCAGACTCTGTGGCCCAGATAATCATGGATCCTCATAAACCTTCAAGGCCCCAAGACAAGGAAGGTCATCAACCTATGGAAACCTTTCCATGAATATGCATACCAAGCTGTCAGAGGATCTTCATGTTGATCACCCTTATCCCGTTTGCCAAAGTCAAGTCATCCTTAGCAACACTCTTCTTACCCCCATACACTCAATGGCCCTTGATCCCTTATGTCATTTCTCATGATCCAAGAGGCCCCAGAATCACATTTTACAATATCTTCTCCGATCCCACATCTAGAACATGTACTAGTATGTAGACCTGGGTGAATTATAATCAAAAGAGATCTTTATAGAAGTAGCCTAATAGCATGATGATAACCTATATAGAGAGCATCATTAACAAATGACTATAAACTGCAATACCAAAGTACCTCGACATATGCAAATGTCCCCATTTGTGAGAATTTTTATGTAAAGATATAAAATTCCCCGTGTCATTACCACTTGATGATAAACTGCACAGATCCCATCCTTACAATAGGATGTAAAACCGCATTGTCTTGAAATAACTCTTCACGGGATCAGTCAGGAAAAGAGGCTTCCCTCTCCTCCATAGTGCACAAGTCAGACTTTTATGAATCATCATCTCACACAATCATGAGAGGGTTCACTTCACCCATTCTTAGGATATCTTAACCCAAAATTCTTATCCATTGTCTAGACACCCCCCTCCCCATGAATCACACATTGAAACCAAAAAGACCTGAACTCTCATAAACTACCCCTGGTGTTCTTGAATCCCAACTTCCTTAAAGTTAATCGACTTTCAAGAGAACACAACAATTGACCTAAGGACATCTTTGCACGACTATGTATACCATTCTCCTGGTAGCTCTGCATGTTATTTCTCATGACCCGTCTACCGATGGAAATTCTTCCTTAGGCAATGCTTCATTCAGAACACCTCCTGGCCTCTGAGCCCTCATATCCATCTTGGGATTCAGAATCTCTGTAGGATTCAGTTTAAAAATCATTCAACAATCATGTCTAAGTATGGTGGGACGTTTCTTATTAAATTCCTATGAACTGTGGAAATCCATTCCATTTTGAATGAATATATTAGCTGCATGAATTTAAACAGTTTCAATATCCAATCCTCCTTTAAGACAATCAAGTGTGTGTAGTAGTGGTCTCCTATCCATATTCATGATTGGTATGAATGTCCCCAAACCCTATAGACACCATGTACCTTTGGTCTTCCCCTAGTGGTATGCATAACCTAAACTTCCATGAAGTTACCTTGCTATCAGAAATGGATAGTCATTGACTTAAGGACAACTTTATACGACTATACATACCATACGCTCAGTGTCTTTACATATTGACCACCCCTAGCCCATCTACCAAAGTCTAGTCTTTCTTAGGCGGTGCATTTCCTACCAATGTACTCCCATATAGATCCAATTCCCCATGGAATTCTCGGAATGCTGTTTAAACATGCATGAAAAACTCCCCCCATATACATATAGAAGGTATTAAGTCATTCAGAATCAGTAAAAACCACATCAGGGCCCTCCCCCATCACATTTGGTCATAGTTGTTTGACCTAAAAATCAGTAATGATAGTGTTCTTTGAAGGACATTATACCACTCACTAAAACATGTATAAAACTTGTCAAGACAAAAACCAACAAATGGAATCATGGGAAAAATCCGAGTATCATCTTGCCAGGCCTACATGTTTTTTGGACTCGAAAAAAAATTGAGAAATAAAAACTCAAGAGGCAAAAAGCTTGTTTGGTCGAAAACCCACAATGGGAGCCCTATGAAAAATCATTGTTATACCCGCTAAGCCTGAACCAATCTGGCCTAGGAAAAAATCGGGGTAATAATGAAAAAGGAACAAAATTTCATGAGGTGTTCTATTCGACCTCATTAACAGTCGAACAATGCTCACTGAGACACTTGGCTCAAAAAAAATAATAGCTTCATTCACTAATATTAACTTACTTATTTCAAGTCATGGTTCAAAATCAACATATACATAAATTGATTATAATAAGAAGATGCAAAGAAGATGTGTTTAAAAGCCAAAATTTGTTCCATTGAGTTCAGAAAGAATTGAAGACCATCCCCAATTTAGATTCTCTCCAGAGTAAAAAAAGGGGTAGGAGAGTACATTCTGTATTTTGGGACAATGCTACAATTAGGATAGGTTCTCACTTTCCAAAAGAATGGTGAGTGATTGTTTCGGGCCGTAAATAGTATGTTTAATGGAATTTCTATCTTCCATTTCAGCTTTATTTATTGGACACACCCGCTCCATGAAATATTTATGGTCCCGCCCTTTTTTATGAACAACTTCATATGTCGCACGAGAGGAGGTCAGTTGTCCCCTCAACGTGGTTGCGCGGGCTTCACACACCCACAACTCTTCCACCTAAACCACCACCAAATCACGGGACATCCCATCCATGGTCTTTAGATGATTTATTATTTTTGAGATATTCTGGAAGTTAGCCAAATGGTAGTGTAAAAATTTAACCTGGTGAGATATCCCTCGCAAGAGGTGAGGTCTCCTCAAGTAATGATGATTTGTTAAATAAGGGAGTTATGGTTCTTTTAATCAATGCCTCTAGAACCTAAATCATTAAATAACCACTAAAAATTGTCACCATAATTGGATTTATTTGCCAGTGGTGTCTCTATGGAAAGAGAATGAAATTGGTACCATGCCTCTTTTCACACAACCATGTGTCTTTCTTTAGCATCAGCACAATTATCCTCTTCTGCTGCCACAAACTTATAATCCAGAAATGTTACCATTGGAGTGGGGAAGGACCTAAATACAGTCACACCATGTGGGAGACTCTCTTTTCCCTCATATGTCCCAGCCACTGGAGTCGAAGGTGGAGGACTAATCACAGCCTCCGGGATGTTCAGAGATACATGTTTCATTCTAGTCCCACGATGATTGTGGGCGACAACCGCAGTTGGGGAGAATTTTGAATCTCTCCCCATTAAAATGGGTTGCATTGATGAAATACATCTTAGTTGCTTTTGATGATGGATTGAGTTCCTTATCACGAAAAGAGAAAGAGTATTATGTATATCTATCTAGTTTTCTGAAGGAACAGAAGAAGAATGTGTGGCCATTGCACCTCTCATGACAAAGGGAATGTGTGGTGTTTCTATCAGGGAAAGAACGAGAAAATAAATGGTCCACGGTTTCTGTACTCAACAAATTGGTTCTATCATTATCCCCACATGGTAACCATCAATCTATATTTAGGAATAATCTCGTTTTATGATGTTGTCCCCTGTCCTTTTAGGAATTATGATCTCTCTTGTAGCACCCTTGTGCGTCATCATAAGCCACAATTGGCAGAGAACCAAAAATGAGATTTTCCATTTTGTTGACTAACTGGAAGCAATGTGGTGTTATGAAGGCATCAAAACTAGATGAAAAAATGATAGGGAAGGTATGGTTCAGAAATAACTACTCTGTCTATACAGGTGGGGAGTATCTCGTCCTCACAATTGGCGGGGTATGAACATTTCTCCCGAGAACTGTCCCTGTCACTTCTCAAGGATCCATGATGAGTTGGATGCATTGTGAATGAGAAGTAAGAAGTGTGTTTCAACAACCCAACCACGTTGGAAATGGTCAGAGTCTGAGGAAGAATAGAGGAAATGCTAAGGAGTGCAGGATGAAATTCAGAGTGGGGAACCTGTGCGGTATGCCGATACTCGTAATAGGGGAAGTGTTCCCCCAACCACCCATACTGAAATTGTAATATATTACTGAGATGATGTAGAGGCCTTACATGTTTAACTTGTCCCAATAATTCATAATGTTAGGTGAGGGTAGGAAGGGAAAAATTAATAGATCGAACCTCCACCAGCATGGCTGTCATCATCAAAGTTAATGCTCGAACCTCATTGTATGTGTCATGGGGTTGGAAGAGCCATCTGCCAAAGAAAATTGCAAAGAAACATACTAGAGTAAGCTCAGATGAAATGGTAGGCTGAATCACATATCCCCATGAGGCATACCTCCCTACTTCTAGGGTAGAAATGGATGACCCTGGTGTTTGGCAGGATTAATAGTTTGGGTGAGTTCAACTATGGTGCACCTTCATCCATGGCCCATTACTCTATTAGAATAACCTTATCCATGCTTAGAAAGAGATGAGGCAACGAGCCTCAAGAGGATGAACCAGAAATCCCTCTACTGTAACCAGAAAACTCCTCATCAAAGGAGACTCTTAATTGGCATCATTGCACATGGCAGCCGCTGGGAGAAACACATCTTACATTTCTCCGAGGACAGGAAGACCTCCAAGCTCATAGATGTACCACAAACTTATCCCCAGTTCTCCATGCACTAGGTTAAATGTTTCGGTGCTCAAACACAAGAGACTCAACAATTCAGAAATGATTTCACCTGAAGATAAGATTGATAATTGAGACACCTGGTCATCCTGGTGTTATCCCACTACCTCTAGCTAGTTAGGGCACTCCGGATAGGTTTGATGCTCCCAGAACTCCCAGGCCCACCCATCAGAGAAGAATCCCACGTCCCAAAATCCCAATTAGTGCTCCATCCAATACTATGATTTTATCAGGAGATGATAATTATGGATGGGTATTCTCATACATCTAGTCTTGGGATATCATCACAGCACTCAAGATTTCCCTGAGTCCATGCAGAGCCTCGCAGGATAAAGATGTTCTCCTCAAATGGATTAGGGATGATTTCTCCTACTTTGGAAATTTTGGGGCGTTCATGACATTGTGGTGCCTCAAAATGGATAAAATGGACGTTGGGGTTAGAAAGCGGTACAGTTACATCAGCGAGAAGACCAATACCATAAGGCAGAAACTATAAGGAAAATAGGTAAGCTATGGGCTCTGTCATCAAGAAATCAGTTAGAAATATGTCACGGGGAATGACGTGGGATTGAAGATTATCATCGCCATTCCTTTCCATTGAGGCTCGCGTCTTCATCAATCTCATGGCAGCTTGTGGAGGGCCCATTTTTTATTCCTACATCAGGAAATCATATCTTTTTTTAGTCTAAAGGATAACATTCTAAAAATGTCCAAATTGTTGGAAAAGGCTCCATAAAGGGAAAGCATAGTACTCCTCATGTACTGACCCCGATGTTGGTTTGCAATACCCATATTCTACAAACTGGTGGTACAAAGAAGAGGTCTGCGACATCCTGGATCATGGAGCGATGGCCAAAAGACCACATACCAAACCCTAATGAGGATTGTCATAATTCAATATATAAATGCCGTTTGAAATAAAAATTCAAATGTTTGAAGGACAATTACATTATGTGGACCAATGAACTATGCATAATTTTCCTTAAGTCGCCCTCCATGACTTAATTTTTAAATTTTTTAATGTTTAGTTCACGGCTGGGAAGTTAGTTCACGGATGGGGGTGATCATGCACTACAATTAGTTCAAAGAAGTTAAATATGGTTCACAGATGAAGTTATTTGCAGATGAAGCGGTTCGTGAGAGAAGCTGTATGCAGAGGCGGTGGGAGGAAGCATGGAACGATAGAGATTTTCACCGAAGAATCTGGTAAAGAAAAAATCATGTGGACCCCATTATATAAGCATGGTCCCCAACCTGGTCCATCTCTATACCACAAACTGCTCTAGTTTCAGGACCACTCTACATCGGAGTAGCCTCCTATTCGTTCTGATCAGACCCTTTCTGATGGGGGGCATTTGTAGGGTCTGAAAAAATATATAGAAGGGAAGGAAGATACTCCGATAAAATTTGTGGAAGAAATAATTCCAATCATCATCAATAATTTGGAAAAAATATGAAGGATGGTCAAATTAAATGGTAAAGCACCTAGCCTGACCACATACCAGTTCATCATCAGTTGTACATGTCGGGTTCGGTGAACCGTGCCACCCACGGACACCGTAGTTCACAAAACAGAGATGGGGATCCTATTTGGTCGTGAACCAAATGGCTAGAGATGTGCATCCAGACCAATACTAAGATGTGGACAGCCCTGCAATGCACAAAACGTAGTTCATGAAATGGAGGCGGAACCCTGTGCAGCCGCAAAGCTCCCCAGTGAATGATTTGGTTTGAAGGCGAGGTGAATTCAATATAACCCATGAACCTCGGGTAGACTAAGTCATTTCGTAGGTCATGTTTATTATCATGGGACTCCGCAAAATGGCGCTTCCTGACCATAGATACAACCCCTTACCTATCTATTAGAGGATGTCAAGGGGAGAAGAAAGGGATCAACAAATTGCAGATCCGGTATTTGTGATCGGCTTTTGGAGAAGGAAGAGGATTCCATTAGATTAGGATTTCGCAAACTGTGAAGTACGGATTCTCAAACTAGAAATAGGTATAAACTGGGGACGCATTGTTAATAACTCCAGAATTCATAAGTAAACTGACAAACTAAATACCTAAAATTTGTAAACCACGAAACATGGTCCCAATAAAGATTAACTCCCCATGAACAAGAGAGCCTATCCCCTATCTTCGATCCTACATGCCGCGTATCACCCTCCAATGTGGGCGAAGCCCTGATCATTGCTACTCCCAGCTGTCGCTGCTCGAGCAAACTCCAGTGCTGCGTACCAATTTGGTATGTAGACCACACCTGATAGAATGTACCACTCTGGTACGCGGGATTCCCCTCAGTTCACGTACCAAACTGGTACACAGACAACCTCTCCATCTACATGAAACCTACCTACATGAATTGTGCCACTCCTCATATGGTCATGTGTCCCACCATAACCTTCAGTGTTTCTGTCCCCCAAGTCATATAAATCCCTTCCAATATAATTCATCCCCCCAAAATCATCACAGCAACCCATCCCTTGACACCAACCCATGGACTCTCCCAATGCCACAGGACCGGCATGTTGAAATCTTCGTGCGTATTAGTGTTCCCTCCAGAGTTCACATACCCATTGTAGATGGAGAAAAAGGGATTACCCCATCCCTTGAACTGAAATCTAAAGCATTCATGGGTTTACCTACCCATGGTAGTTCAGAGTCTAAGCTCAAGAGCTCATTTCTGCCTCTACACTCTTCAGTATTTAGGGATCCCACTTGATTTTCCATTCAAGGAGCACCAGCAGTGAGCACTTATTCCCTCCCCTGGAGAAAGAGACAGGAATCCCTCTTGAATTAAGCCCTGTACCATCCATTCCGGACAATAATATCCATTCCCACATTCATCTGGGAAGGTACATTTTTCCACTCCCTCTCCCATAGTCACCCTAGCCTATTCTATCGTAGGATCTCCCTCCCCCACCAATAGGGGAGGAGGTGTATGCGTTGTCGAATCATTCACATCTTCTTGTTTCTCACACTGATCATGACTCGCTTGGGCTTAGAGGTTTGTAAGGAAAAAAATCTCCAAAACATTTTGAACAATGAGAAATTTGATTCCTGGCCAAATTTGGGTACGTAGGAACCCTGCCAGATGGTTTGAGCCCAAAAGGGTTCCTATTCCAAAAGGGTCCACCTAATTATTTTCTCGTCGGATGGGAAGCTTCCATTCATAATCCCCACACCATCGATCTATGTGGTTTTTCAACCCTGTATTTTATGTAGGGTATTTATGATGCCTCCCTGATGTTCAATCCCGTCTGAGGCCACCAACCCCTTGTAAGCCCCGACCATACCCCAACACAGGATTCCATCCACACACTCGACATGAAACTATTACAACCAAGTATTGAACACACAAAACTATATACAAATTGTTTCCAACCCAACCAGGATATGTAGGAAACCTCCCTGGGGGCCTATATATAAGTCTGATTCCCATAAATAATTATTAGACCATGTCCTCATTCCCGTAGCAAGACCATACCAGATCCCAAAAATATTATTTCTCATGGGTCCTCTGGGAAACTTCAAAGTAAGACCCACACAAACCTTGACTAGGAACCTGAAGTCTAAAATTCATTTCAACATGATGTTAAACTATACGGTTAGGTCTTGGTCACAAAACCTTAAAAGTTGATGTGTCCTGTTATGTTGCACTGAACTATTTGGATTTTTATTCATCTCATGAGGATACATTGGAATCTCGTATTCTGGGTATACTAGTAGAAAAATGATTTTTAACGTCACCAGTTTGAAGTCAGTTTCTTATAAACCGACGTATATAATTTTTGCGGTGAATTTATGGCATCGGTGTTTTTAAAAACTGATGCCAAAAAGGAAAAAAAATTGTCTTGGCATCAGTTCATAAAAAAACTGACGCAAAAAACTAAAAAATATATATTTTGGCGTCGGTTTTTATGAAAACCGATGCCATAAAATTTTTTAAAAAAATCATTTGTGTGGGTTTTTTAACAAACCGACGCTATACATTTAAAAAACTACTTTTTGCATCGGTTTTTTAAAAACCGACGACAAAAACAAAGAATAATTTTTTTGGCGTCAATTGTTAAAAAAACCGACGCGAAAAGTTAAAATATATTTTTGGCGTAGGTTTTTATTAAAACTGACGCCAAAAAATTTAAAATAAAATTACAGTCTTTTAGATAATTTCTTAACCTTTGATTTGACTAGTTTTGGAGCTAAATCATAGTTACAGATTAAAAGTTATGGCCTTTGAAAGGTGAACTTCTTTAAGACTTTTTTTAGAGAAGGTCAACTTCCGACATCCATAACTTTTAATCCGTAACTCCGTTTTTTCTCCACGACCAGTCAAATCAAATATTACAGAAATATCTAAAACACTATAAATTTTTTCCTAAATTTTCGGCGTCGGTTTTCATAAAAACTGATGCCTAAAAATTAATTTTTCTTTTTGCCGTCTGTTTTTAAAAAAACCGACGCGAAAAGTTTTTTTTCAATGTTTAGCGTCAGTTTGTTAAAAAACCGATGCCAAATTTTTTTTTAACTTTATGGCGTCAGCTCGTAAAAAAACTGACGCGAAAAATGTATTTTTTTTAACTTTTTAGCGTCGGTTTATTTAAAAACTGACGCCAAAAGAACAATGTAAATGCTATTTTGTGTCGGTTTCAAGCAAAACCAACACCAAAGAGTAACGCAGGATCAGAATTTCAATTTTTTTCACAACGTGCGTTTATATTTTTAAAATCCCACCTACATTTTCGTACAATGCAATTGAAAATATTTCCGTTTACTATATATATATATCCAGTTTCTTCTTCGTTCATCATTTTCAATATCTTCGATTCAATCAAGATTTCAATGCGACTTCAATCGTTAATTTGAACACGGTACAGATTCTATTGATTTGTTTTCTTTATTATTATTATCCTTCATTTATAAACAACTCGATTAGCTTTCTTATAATGATGATTCATTCCCATTTCTAAATACAAATTATATGATGACAAAAAACATATCGTTTCGATGGAAGCCCCTAAAACCATTGAAATATGTTTGATGTATTATGATTATTTTATTTCATTTGGTGTATATGATTTTAATTGATGTTTATCATGTTTTCTTTGAAACGAGTTGTATCAATCAAAACATTGATAGGTTAAATTTCTAACGGCGATATCTTTTGAGCCGTAACTCCGTTTTAGGTCCAAAACCTATCAAATCAAATCATAGGAAATGATCTAAATCATGGAAAAAAAATTTGCTTTTTGGCGTCGGTTTTTATAAAAACCGATGCCAAAAATATCTATTTATTCATTTATGGCGTCGTTTTTTTTAAATAACCGAAGCCAAAAATGATATGAATTACTTTTTTTGGCATCGGTTTTTTACAAAACCGATGCCAAAAAACAAATGTTATTCATTTTTCGTGTCAGTTTACAAAAACCGACGTAAAAATTAATATTTTTTACGTCGGCGACTTCGACGTCAGTTAAAAACCGACGTTAAAAACCATTTTTCTACTAGTGGTACGATCTAGATGCTCAAGTCACTCTCTGCCCTCCCTGGAAAAAAATAATCTCCATAGCACCTAATTGTAAGGCTTTAGATGAGTGATGTCTGAAAAAAATCAAACAACCCTAGAATCAATAATCCAATGAGTGATGGTAATCCTCATATGTAGAAGGTTCTGAATCCCTACGTACACATATGACTTGAAACCTAGTTGTAATCTATGGATACTAATCATGGGGATAAACCAATGATTTTCCAACAAATGAACATGTCTTAAATCAATAAGAGAGTCCCGGAATTGGCAATAATTCCCCCTAAAGTGTGCAATGGTTCCATCCTCCCTTCCTCTCGACCAATGTGAGTTATTAAGTGTCATTGTCCATGTCACCCAATGAGTGTCTACCTTTGGAATATAGGTCCATGGTTAAATGGATATAAGAACCATATAGAGTTTCTGGCTCCATGAATAAACCCATTGGAGACCGTGCGGTGCCACAGAGATAGGGAACCCGATAAAAATGATTAAAAGATCCCCAACACCTTTTAATCAGACACAGGAATCAATCACATCCCATTCTCTGCGAAACAACTACCTGAGTTTGTAATCAATTATTATTATAGTAAAATTTATTGGTATTTACAAATCCATTATATTATATTTAATTCATGGGTTTAAAATTTCCAAATTTACCAAATTAGTCGAATCAGTTTATCTCAATTTTCTTTCTATGAGAACCATATTTTGTTTTGCACCTAAATTCTTTTTGAGGTATATATACATCCATTTTAATATAAATACCATGAATCTCCATATTTTAATGATATTAAATTGGGATATAATTTACTATTTTTAAATGGATATTATGATCCCATGTTAACAATTTATATGATTTTATTGAAAAAATCTCATTGCTTTTCAATATTTTTTACGTTTTTTCTTCCTTTGATGAAATATTATAACCCATATATTATAAAAATTCATGAAAATTATTCCCCGCTAGTTATACATGGTATATTAATGTATTGTTACCAAAATTATACTCTTTGGTACATAATATAGTTCTGAATTTTTTTAAAGGAATCCTTACATTACCCTCTCTTTGGTTAAAAATATATGTTTTCTAAAAAGGGTTCCAAGTATATTGTACCATTCTCCTAAAATATTTCAAAGAAAATTTTACAATTTTTTGTCCTGTTCAAATATCTTCCAAAAATATTCTTATCTCATTTTGATTAATTATATTTTTAATCTAATTATAATTCCAAAGGAAGGTTCATTTTAAAAAAAATACGACATGAACATATTTACCCACCATTATTTCTTTTAAGAATCAATTGAATTTTAAAAAGTTAATTTTTATGAAAAATATTTAAAAATTTAATTTAAAAAAAATACAAAAAATTTCAAGATTATTTTATAATATTTCTAGGGAAAAAAATTCAAAATGATTTCAGGACTTATTTATATGATTTCATATTATTTTAAATGAAATTGTTTTCAAAAAAAATTTAACCTTCTTTCAAATGATTTAATGTAAAAAGGATATCAAAATTTATTAAATATTTAATTTTGAATTTTCAATGTATTATCAATGAAAATGTTTTCAGAAATATTTTGAAGCTTAATATATAAGTATTGCAGAAAATATCTATTCAAAATGGTTTCAACTCTTCTTTATAAGTTTTCATGAAATATCCTATGAAAATTATTTTCAGATGGTTTTATGTATTAAAATCATTTTTAAAATAAGATAATATTTTTTCCTCATGAAGCATATTTGAAACATATTCTCTTATTGTTTTCAATAAAATATGACATTTAGTGATCTTACTCATTCCATTATATGAAATTATCTAAAGGTTCCATTCATATTCTTTCTATAAATAGGTTATGCTTAATGTCATCGTATTTATGAAGTTGGTTTCTCATTCATGGGTTATATGTTATGAAATTAGATTCTATTTCATGGGTTATTATTTAGAAAAAATGATTATGAATAATATTTCTTTTTTCATAGGTTATTATATGTTTACATATTTATGATTCTCATTTCATATCTTGGTTTATTATATGATTTTTTATGATATTTTGAAACACATATTTATGATTTCATGAAGAAATTGGGGTTATGTATAACTCCCTCTAATGAATTACTTATAGATTTATAACTAATGAGGTAGAGATGGATAAAATAAGAAATTTACTCAGTTTTGTATTAGAGGGTTGTATTTAGAAATGAACTCATTTTAGTATTATTCCGATTGAATGATGTGTGAAATCTGTTTAGTAATACAAGACTAGAAAGAGGTGTGAACCTAGTTCAGTGAAGGACAATGTCTTCGAAGATGGTCTCAATATCATTTTCATGACTACTATAGAAATAATTAAATATTCTTATGTGTTTCCACAGTAACATGTGTTATTCATATGTCATGCTTTCAAGGAATATGTTTATTATTTCATTATAATTCCTATTTTTTTAAATGCCATGAATTTTTCCATGATTCATTTATATTATATTTTAAATTTACGGTGTGGTATTCGATTTTCATCACCATGTTCTCAACACTTATGCTCATGATTTGGCTTACATATCTCTCCTCTTTACACTTACTAAGAATTGGAGCTCAGCCATTTTTATATTTCCTTCCCCATGTTATAAAGATATTTATTATATTTTATGTTTCTTATAAGGTTTCTAGTAAAGTAGAATTTATTGGGAGATAATATAGCTCTCTTACGTATCAGTGTTATTATTTCCATGTATCCAAAGGCAGTAGACTAATATTTTCATTGGGAAGATGTTTGTATAATTTTTTAATTACTTTGTAAAAGTTATTTTATATATTTTATTGAAAATCAATGGTCACTATAGTTGGTATTACAAAAAATGTTTACATAACATTTGGAATCTAGGAAGGGAAAACTGTTGTGATATCCTTAAGTCTATATCTAATGATATGTATGAGTATAAGGGAATTCATAATAAAATGTTTTGGAAGATTTTTTGTTCATATAGTGAGTGGCGTCCTTGAAATAGATCTCTATATTCATAATAAAAGCGCATGTGGATCTATAATAGATGAACCTAGAGGTAACAACTCTATCAAGATGTTCCAGGACAGACATGGGGTAATCTAGTACACAAAAAAGTACCCTACTACACACCTAGTTTGACATTCCCAGTTGATATGATTTGTAAATTCAAATAACTCTTCATGAACCATAATGAATGATTTAAATATAAGTTGGATGTGATGAACCTAGGATGATCCTAGAGTCTCATAGATTAATAGATGTTTCATGATATAGAAATCTTATAATTAGTTCTTTTAATGACCATGTGGTTTTCTGTTATGATATGTAATCCTCACACTATGCTTCTGGTTTTAGTTAATCTAAATAACTTGAAGGAAGTGTATTAAAATAGAATGCGAAGGATTATTTGCTGATGTGATGTCAAGTGGGACAATCACTAGAGTGAAATATTGGATTTTTAGGTCTAATCAGTTTTCATGAAACATGATTAACAACGTGTACCTTAACCAACTCTAGGACTCACCATGAAAGGTAAAGATGTACTTCATGAATATTATGGGTAATAGAGACCATAGATGATATATGATTCAGTTTCCTTTGTGCCAATAATGTGGAATGAAACACCTAAATGAATTTCTTATGAGAACAATAAGATATTTTGACTTTGTAAAAGAAGAAGACAAAACAAGTGAATGCAAGGAGAAAATGATGAATCTGTTAATGAAATGAACAAAAAAGTTGGCATCTCTAAGACATCATCAATTATTAAGTGTTTTATGTGTACAATAAATAGTAATTATGAAACTCAATGTCCCAAGATGAAAGGTCTTGAATAGAATCTGCAAGGTGGTGTGAGTAATGGATACATTTTGGATGATGATGACACTACAAATGAAATGCAAAAAGAAGAATGTATTGTCTAATAGGATGAGGTAACAATTTTAAAGGCATAAGGATGAAGTGGAATAATAAAACTTTTATGTATTTGGAATCAATTTTTATGTCATATCATTAGTGAAATATTTATGTACTATCCTGTTTATGTTTTGAACTATGGAATTACAAGAACAAATTGAATGGTTCTGATGGAATAGAAATGTGAAATAATGGTAAGTGTATTTCCATGGAAATACTTTATTAAGGGATATATAATCGTAAATATATTGCTTATGTTATGATAATTTTTTTCTCAATAAACAAATGTGTGATTTGATCATGTAAATTAGAGGTTTCTGATTTCCTTAGAAGTAATTAAGGATGTGTTTAAAAGTAGTTTATGCTATCATGGATGAGTATTACATTTCCTTGGATTTATAGAATATATATAGTAACATATGGAATAATTAAGAATGAATGTTTTATAGAAGTATTTATTGTAATTCAGTTTATTACCATGTTTCAATAAAAAAATATGATGAGGGTATTCACATGTATGGAATGTGAAAACCAAGAGCTACATTATGATATGTGGGGGAGTCAGTGTTTAACTTATTTTGTATATTTATTTCTAAATTTTAGATTTCCATTTTTTATAAGGGTTATAAGGTTAACCGTTTATGAAAATCTTATATCAAAATTTGGGGGAAGTATTGATATATTGGGATTGTATTTAAAACCTGGGATAAAAGCCTATTTAGTTATTAACTTAATTTCACGGATGTCCATAATATTTTGGAAATTATATTAGAATGGTTTTAGAAAAGGACACTACACATGAAATTTGAAAATTAATTAATTCTAGAAAGTCTGTATTTCTTGAACTACTGAATGAATGATGATAATGGTTTCACACCTACCATTGGCCTACGCGATGTCCTGTTTAAGGTATAGTTATTTTTATGAATAATTATATATGATGTTACAGTAGTGGTAATGTTTGTGTTTATAGATTAATGTAAAAATAATATTTATATTCAAGAATATTTATTGATAAATAGTTATACTTTGAATTCTTTTAGGGTCCTTAAGATATCATAAAAGACTATTTTAGATCATCATGCAACAATCTTAGTTTATTTAAATCCATTTTTTGAAGTAATGGATGAATTAGAAATAGATAAAAGCACAAATAAAGAATAAAAGTATTTTAATAGAAATATCTAAAGTAATTATATTTTATTATATTCTTATTTGGAAAAAAATTACTCAACGTTAAAATAATGATGAAATAAAAATGTGTTGTCCAAATACCATAATTTTGTTGAACTAGAGGCCTTTCAATTCATTACAAATTTTTGACTTTGAGTCCATTAACATTTATTTTACCATTCATTTGTTTTCGATTGATGACTCAAATCATTCCATATAAATATTTATGGATTTTATTAACTAATTTTTAAATATTTATTATAATAGTATTATATAAATAATTAATAGTGATAATTAATTATATACTTTTTTTAAACATCCTTATATGTTTTAAAATACTATTTTCTCAAACAAACTAATTCTCAGTTCCTTATAGGAAAAACAATAAATATAATTTTTTCACATTAATAAATTTAATATGATAAAACAAATTTCAGTTTTTATTCTTAAATGTTGACATAAATTTAGTGTGACATTTTAGGGTTTTTCTGAGAAACCTCATTTTTTTATTAATAGTCAAAAACACTTGATTTTAATTCAACAATTCTTTTTCATCTAATTTATTTATATGGATAATTTATATTTTAAATTGCTTTCAATGTTTTATTATATGATTTTTTTTAAAATATCACAAGTTTGGTCATTAAAATCAATTTCACTTTGATCATGTGTAAAAAGAACATAGCAATATTTTGAATTATTTTCCATTAAACCCCCTCATTTTCAACTCGACTGTAAGATTATTTTTAAATTAATTTAGTCCATTTATGTGATTTTGATTTAAAAAAAATGTATTTCATATTTTTAATAAGGATAATTTCTAATTTATCATATTTGGAACTTATTTTTTGACAAAAATTATTTGTGACAGTAATTGAAATTAATTACATATATTAAGGAAAAATTAATCTTAATAATAGACTAAACACTAAATTTAAGAACAAAAAATACTTAAAAACTTTTCCAACTCCAATTTTATCGCTATTTTATTCCATCAATCTTCAATTTTTTAGTTATTTTTGTTTTTGATGACTTTTTTGGGTAAAAACGTTTGTACACCTAACATGATTTCAAAAAATTCCAGGTGTGTCATTCTCTGTCCCCAAACAAAATCCACCACCTCTTCCTCTTTTTCAAATATCTCAAACCACATAGTTTCATAAAATTCATTACCAATAAGCTTAAAAAAATACATCTTCTCCTAGAAGCCTCCCCCTTGGGCATAAATTAGTCCAAGGAATCTGTTTGGAACAAACATAAAGGAGTTCCCCAATTAAGAGGTACCCCCCCCCCTCTCAAAATCCTTTCATTTATTCTCTTTATCCACCCCACCACAATCTTTATTAAAATAATTTATAATAATACTAGTATCATAAATATAATAGGATATTTTATGATAAGGGTTTTATATACACTTAAACATACCTCCATCAAATGGGATAAAAATATATTATTTTTAGTATACGGTGAATTACCACCTCACTGAATGATGACTGTTCATTTTCTCCTTACCGCCTCTCTTGGTGTACATTATGATGGAAACTATGATTAAATATGTTATATATTATATATATTATTTATTTATTCTTAATTAATTATTTTAAAACATATATCATTACACTTTCCATTTTTTGTTAAGAAGATAATATAGTTTGAGGAAATATGGACTACCGCCCCCTCAGGGTGATGTGATTCATTCATAAACTAGATGAATTGTTTTAAGGATTATTTAGTGAATATATTAGATTTATATGATATAATAAATCTAGTTTAAAAAAATTATATATATATATATATATATGTATATGTATTTATTTTAATTTCATTCTTTCAACACGATAATTAAATAGAAATAGCATTTATGCATACATACGACCTACTATATCTGTGGATGGTGTTTTCCATTTCATAATTTTATATTATACGGATTATTATAATACACATATCATGAATATAAATGATATTTAAATCATTTTTTACAATCTATAAATCATGAAATATGTATATAGGCCAGCTATATAACAAATCAAGACACATGTAAAGAATGTCGAGAATATTACCCGAAGTGAAGGCATAATTTTGAATTTTCAACCAGTAGGTATTATAAATTCATAAAAAAGACATAAGTGATATTAGAATTAATAATATTGTTCTGGTATAGATTTATAATTTATTAATATTTATTATAAAGTAGTTTGTTATGAGGATTAAGGTAATCAAGACAGAAGGAAAGGAAATTTCATCTCACTTTTTTTATTCGTGAGAGACATGCTTTATTCACCACCCATTTCGTTTGTGTGTTGTGCATACTTCCCATGGATGGAATATATGATTCTTATATTTGAATTTATGGTTAATTACTTATCCATTTTATGAAATTTACTTCATTCGGCATAAGTTTCAAAAGTTATGAAATCGGTAAAATAGTTTTGTCTCAAATTTTCTTCTTTCAGACTCATGTTTTGTTAAGCGCCTAAATAACTTTTTTGGTATATATAAATCCATTTTATATGATATATATTGAATCTAGATATATTCATGATTCTTTAAGATTCATTTAATTTACTTTTCGGATATGGATATTATGATCCTATGTTACCAAGTGATAAGAGTTTATTGAAATAGTCTCATCACTTCCCAATATTTTTATGTTAATGATTCCATTGATGAAATATTATTACCAATTTTTCAAGAAAAATAATAGAATTTCTTATCCTATGGTTATTCATTATATATTAATTTATTGGTACCATCTTTATAAAAATCGGCACATAAGATAGATAGCAATTTTTTAATGAAGACTGAATTTACCCTCTATTCGATCGAAAACCAAAATATTCTAAAATGGGTTCCAAGAATATTGCGCCATTATCCTATAATCATTAAAATAAATTGTGTTAATTTTTTTCTCATATCAATATATTTAATGGAAAAATCAAGTCACATTCTGAATAAGGAATTTTTCTAACAATTTTACTAGGAAAATGGAATGATATTTTTAACTTATACTCCATGTATGTATTTACCTGTTGTTATTTATTTGATGATAATATTTAATTTTTAAAAGGATTATTTTTTAGAAAATGTTTTTTCAATGTAATTTTGAAGAAATTTTCTTTCAAAATGATTCTAATATTATATTATATGTTTTCAAAGAAAAATATTTTCAAAAGTTTTTCAAGCCTTATTTATATATTTTCAATGTATTTTCAAAGAAAACGTTTTCAAAAAAAATTCAAGACTATTTCATATGTATTGAATTAAACATATTTTAATTATTTTCAAATTATTTTCAATGAAAAATGATTATATACATTTTGAATTTTATTTTATATAATTTGAAGGAAAAATGATTTCAAAATAATATTAATTATTATTTATATGTTTCCAATGAATTATATAAGAAAATTAATTTAAAATGTATTTTTGTATTAAAAATATTTTTCTTCAAAGAATAGTGGATTCTTTTCTCAAGAAATATTTTTTAATGATATTCAAAATTATTTTCCATCTATGTTCACATTTATTTATGTTACTCATTATCTTCTAGAAAGTGACTTAAATGTTCCATTAACATTATTTCTATGAATAGGTTATGCATAATGTCCTAGTCATTAGGAAATACATTTCTCTTTCATGGTTTATATGTTTAAAAAATACGTTTCTCTTTCATAAGTTATGATTTTGGTGAAATGATAATGATGCCTTTATCTTTTTCGACATGTTATGATATATTTACATGTTCATGAAATTTATTTCATTTTATAGGTTATGATATGATTTTTTATGATATTATGCAACATGTATATATAATTTCAATAGTATATTAATTTTATATATATCTCCTTATAATGCATTAGGTAAGGATTTATATCTCATGATATAGACATAGCTGGAATAAGAAATTAACTCCATTCATTATTACATGTAACGCCCCGACCCTAGTTACCCAGAGTTGGTGCATTATTACATAACATTGGCATGATCACAAAAGATCTAGTCTCAAAAGACCGATTAGTTTAGTATCCTTGAAAAACACTAGATACAATCATAAGTCTTACATTACATGATAAAACTGAAAACTACAACAACATAGTCTCCATAGTCCTTACTCATATCCCCTCAGACTATCCCTGTAGGTTAGTCATAAAATACATCTTCACTTCCAGGGAAAATAATTAAACATTGAAAGGGGTGAGCTCAGATGATCAGCAAGGATAACAATATATTAGAAAATCTCATAAGTAAACATAAAAATTTAAGGCAACGCATAACTAGAAAAAAATCCTTTTAAACATGAACTTCAACATAACATGTCAAAAATAAAATGAAATAATTACATTTAATTATTCACATTGATATTCTACTAGTCTAATAATCACATGCAGTATCAATAAACACTTTCAAAATAATGGAATGCTTAATTCCAGACTATCATAACTACATAGTCAAGGCCTTGTGACAAGACTACAAATAAGATTTTTTCAAGGCCTTGTGCCAAGACACCGATTTGTATCATGAGACCTACCAATGCATCGAAGAGCTATAGCAGGCTCCACCCTTCACTTATTATGTCCAATGCATCACTCATATGAACATGTTTAAACATAACATAAACATTCGTATTAAAACTAGCATATGAAATGTCAATAATATATCCATAAACAATTAATTATATAAAGATAACTCATCCATAGTAAAAAATATCACAAAACCTTCAATACAATATGGATGTTTTGTATCATAATAAATCTACTTCAAATAAGCTTAAAATCCATCAAAGGATATTGACATAGATAAAATCAAAACTATTTGAGAGAAATATATCTTTTTTTTGAAATCATTTAAAAGTCAAATAATTATAAAAGAAAACATTTACTTTGAAAATATTCTTATAAGCTTGTAAGGGAAGCTTCGATGATTTTATAATGGCAGAAAATAGCTGCACCCGCCGTATAAGATTAAAAATACATTCTTAACTTAATTTTGTCAAAAAGGTTAAAAAGGACCTTGTTTGGAAAATGATGGAAAGATTTCTTTATAAACATATTATAAATATTCAAAAAAGTGGATAAATTACTTTATCTAATAGTCTATAAAATAGAAACAAAATTGAAATACATTTTTATGAAACATGAATGTGGATGATAAAGAGGTCCCAGTAGATAATTATATATAAACAACCTCGAATAATGAAGAGATTGTGAATTAAACCCTTAACTTGTCATTTTACTTAGTAGAGGGTAGTTTAACCTCCTGTATAATGGTGAAATAATTTTTATTAAATTATACAAGAATCATATACAATAATATGATATCATATATGATATCATATATGATATTCTAATATTTCCTTTTAGTATTATCATCGTTTCGGTGTTAACTGATTTGTTCTCCTTTATGTGCTTCATTACATAAGTATTGTTTGTTATGAATAGGATATATTTTATTTATATAAAGAATTATATTATGTAATTAAACATTATTTTTTACCATAAAATCAAAATTAATCTTGAATGGATATGATGGGGAATGAATCTCATCGCGTTCGTGGAGATGGTAATCCGTAAGTACGAACGAACGCTTCTTTGATTTCATTTTTCATTTTAAAAGGAATAAAAAACAAATGAAGCATAGGTATATTAAAATTTAAATATAATATAATATCATATATATGTTACTTAGGTTCATTGACACCATCCTTTATACATTCCATGTATGGTATGACGAGTCATATCACTTTGAGGGGGCGGTAGTCCGCACTTCCTCAAATGAAATTATCGTATATATATATCATGAAAAGAATAATGGTATGCTATAAAATGGAATTAAAAAAGAATATATATAAAATAAATATCATAAATATCATTTTTAATTACATTTCCATCATAATGACCACTATGATAGGCGGTAGGAGATAATTGAACAATTATCGTTTCGTGAGGCGGTTGGTTGCCATCCCCAAAAACATTATGTTCTTCACCCATTAGATCGAGGTGTGTGTAAGTGTAGTTAAAATACTTCACATAAAAACAACCTAATATATTTGGGATACTGGATTTTTCACAAAATAAAAGAATAAAAAATGTTTAGGGGTTGGAGAAGTAAAATAAAAGAAATGAAGTTAAGAGAAATCATTACCTTTAATTTGGGTAACTCCCATTGGTTTGAACCAAAAGGACTCTTGAAGTGCCTTATACCTAAAGTAAGGCTTCTAGGATGAGGATAGGGATGTATGGAGATTAATTGGGTAGAGTTTGGATGATCCAAAAGGCTTGAGAGGTGTGAGGAATTGGTTATAAGTGGTGTCCTTTTATAAAGGGGAGGAGGGGATCTTTAGAAAAAACTTAAAGTATTCTATTATAATAAATTCATATAAGGTTTATAATAGCCCAAAATTAATTTATTTCGAGGATAAGGAGAGTATGGGTCTAAATATTTTCAAAAAGTAGTTTTTAGATAGGTCTTGGTCACTATATTACCATTATCTTTTAGATTTAATTCTTAGTTAATTAGTTTGACATTTACCATCTCTCTTTGTATTTTTACATTATTTTGTTAACAAACATACTATAAACTGCCAAGAGTAACCCATTTGTATCATTAATGAATAAATATCATCATATAAGTATTTTGGATGAACCTTATTATTTTAAGAATATAATATAAATTAATAATATAATATGTTTTTTATAAACGGTTTTATGTCAATTTTGACACTATTTGATATTTTGTTTTTTCTAAATTCATAACATCATTATTAATTCAAATATAATTAATATAACCATCCCTAATATTTCATATTAAACTATAAAATTATTTTAATTCATGAAAAGTCTCAAATTATATTTATTTGGATAATTATAATATCAATTATTTTAATCATTCATTAAGACGGTAATTAATGCATCATCATTGTGTCATAAATAAATTTACTTATTCAATGTCTAAAAATTAGAAATAAAAAACCATTATGTAGGAAACTTTTTTATCTTAATAATACATATTTATAGTCGAAGACATAAAATTTATAACTCTATGTAAATGTTGTTTACTAAAAGATATATGCTTATGTCATTTATCTATTTACTTTAACTTAATTAATATAAAGTGTCATTATCACTTTCAGGTGGCTCCATCGGGTCCCAAAATTGACTCAAGGATTCCCATGGTCGTATATGTATCATCAAATAGGATTAGGATGCGTTAAAATTTAATTTTATAATATTATTATATTATTTTTTTACCGTTAGTTACCTGATTTATCCTTTAGCAACGGTATTTACCGAAGTAATTTTTTATAATGTCTAAAAATAAAAGTTACATATTTATAAAATTTGGATATCCTGATTCCAATTATTGAAAACCTTTTTCTAAATTCAAATCTCAGAAGTGGCAGATATTAATTTAAAATTAATTCCCGCTGTCAATACAAAAAGCGTGTTCTTTGGAAATAATAATTATCAAAAGATTGACACTTGTTTATGTCCAGTTTAAATTTGAAATTACATAAAATGTCAAACATTGGATTAAATTGTAAATATATAAACTAATTATACTTTAAAAGCACTCATTAGTATAATTTATCACTATAGTAAATTTTTATAAGAAAAGTTTTTTTTAATTAAAATTTATTATTTTCACTATTCATCAAAAATTGGAAGTTTTCAGAAAAATACCAAAAATACACCCTAAGATAATTTCAATATTCCGAATCCAAAAATGAAGTCCATTTTTAGAGATAAAATTAATAAATTTTCTAAATGTGGGTATTACTATTCATAACAGCTAGTTTGATTGGTTGTGGTGTGTTAGAACTCGAAGTTGCATATAACACAAACTATCGTATTATTCCAAAAAGAAGCGTACCATGGATGGTTGGGGTGTTAAATTCTCCCCTCCTTCAATAAATTGTGTCCTCACAATTTATGCTCGGTATTGGAAACTTGGGGTTGACATTTGAGAATTAATTAGTTGAAATCCCACATCGAAAAATGGATTAATGAGGCCTCTATTTTAAAATAAAAAATGGTAAGTACGAAGAGTACCAACAATAACTCATACTAAGGTTCCATGTAGGAAAAAATGGATATGGAAGAGAAAACTAATCATCATGTTCTGATGGGGAGTGATCAAGAATATTATTAGGATAAAGATAACGATCTGAAAGCCATAAACTTGTGATGGGTTGAAAGGTCTTTGATTACCCCATTGGAAAAGTAAACAGACTACATTTTTGTTATATGTTCCATTTCTTAATTGTGAGTAATTTATTTATGAGATTGGATATGATCATAAGTAGATATAATTACATTATAATTATTGTTTTATCCATCAATTAATTTCTACCACAAACTCACCTTTCACTCCAAAACATAGTAGAACTCAAAAATATTTTACTTATCCTAATCATATAGGGTTCCAAATATAAACATATAGCATTTAAATGATGAAAACAATTTTGTAACAACCTGGGACTTCCTGTATGCTAGTGTTAGGTAATAAAGGCTTGTCACACTATGATTGTGGGTTCGATTCCTGCTACTTTTTCCTATGTGACGGGTTATCACCTAACCTGCAGGTTGTACTTTTCCCAAGAGTTTAGTATTATAATATTCCAAAACTAATCATAAAAAATGTTTTAACCTTAAACAATACTATCCAAAGTTCAACTTAATCCATTAAAAACATTATATTTATCCGAAATACCTCTTTCCATACTCTCTGTAAAAGGTATCTAAATTCCAAGATCAATTGTAACATCATATTCCCCAAAAAAAGTAAAGCTTCTTTTATGGTCACATACTAAATATATGATTACCTTAGTCATATTAAAACATTAATGAAAACAACAAGTATTGCAGTACAATATTAATATATATCACATTATTCTTATAACCAGAATATAGTTCTTGAATTCAAAAACACAAATACAATAATTATTCAAATTCAACTATAGTTACAACATAAGCTTAGCCTTCATCCCTTGTACTTTTCTAAGGTAAGTTTCCTTGGTTCTTAGGATATTAATTTTCAAAATTCCCCATTTCTATACAATTAAAGCATTCAACATTGACAGTTACTTTTTTTCCCTTGAAATCATGAGCTTGGTTGACTTTTTCATCACAATTGTAACAGACTCCCATTGCATTAAGGAAAGTACCAGTGTGTTTCTTCCCACAATTATCACATAATAGAAAATCCTTCTTTTCCTTTTTTTCCATTACTTGTCTCTTGCTCCACTGTTATCTTCATCTCTTGCATTACTTTATTGTCATGTGATTTAGAGAATTCCTTTTCTGTCTTAATAGTATAAGAGACAATATATTCATACGATGAGAAGGCTTGATGGAGAAGTGGTTTTAACCCATCAATTAAACGACCGATCATACTTCTTGCTTTACACATATAATCTATAGCATGCCTCGCAAACCTTGTAAAGTTAGCCTCATACTTTGCGACATTCCCATCCTCCGTTTTCCTCAGACTCAGAAATTGTCTTTCCATATCTTCTTGATGGTCACGAGGAAAGTATTTCTCTATGAAAATATTTTTAAACTCTATCCATTCTATATTTGATACTTTTCATCATCCTTTTAGTTTTGAATCAGTGACCACCATTGATCAGCATCTTCAGTGAGGCGTTAAACATCCATGACAACTTTTTCCATTTCTCAACTCTCCAAAGAGTGAAATATTTTCTCTATGGAATTTATCCATTGCTCACCTACTAATGTATTTGTATTCCCATTGAACATTTGTGGTTGTTTCCTCATTAAACGATCTAACATTGAACCTCCACGTTGTTGATCAGGGTTCTCCATACGGGTAAGGTTATTATTCAAAACCTAATTGAGTTGTCCCAGTATAGTGATAAACTGATCAGCACCAGTTGTATCAAAAGCTACACTATAATTATCTTGAGTACGAGGGAAATCCCTATAAGGAGTACGTGCATTGATATGATTTTCATTCCTTCTGTGAGGTTTCATTTCTAAATAATGGCATAAACTAGATTAGTTTATGAATCTAAATACATAATTCCAAGCTTGTAAAACCCTTAACATAATTTGAACAGTTTGTTGATATAATCCCTAATCCTAAAAAAATTTTATTTTTGGAATTATATACTCAGAAACCATTCATAATGGTTTGTAAAGAAAATGAGAATTATCCTAAGCATATCACCTGTGAGTGTTGTAACCAATAGTGCAGCAAGGCCCATTGTCGTGCACTAGTTTTTGTTCGAGTCTAGCTCAATGCGGTGTATTTGGGTTTTACCCCTAGGTAGATATGATCCATAGCCGCCTCTACCGTCTCGTATCCAAATAGGGATGTATTTCTCAGAAAACTCACAAAATCTCAACAATACCAAAACTCTAATAAGTTTTTCTATACTAATCCTCAAAGTCTATCTTAGTTATATGTAATCTATTCAGAGTTTATCTAAATCTTGCTTCTAATGATTGTACTAAGCTTTCTCTGATATCAACTGTAACACCTCGAACCTAGTTACCTGGAGTTGCTGCATTATTACGTAACATTGGCATGATCACAAAAAGGTCAAGTCTCAATAGGATGATTAGTTTAGTAGCCTTAGAAACACTAGATACATTCATAAGTCTTATATTACATGATAAAATTGAAAACTACAACAACATAGTCTACATAGCCCACACTCATATCCCATCAGACTATCCATACAGTTCAGTCATAAAATACTTTTCACATCCTGGGGAAAAAATAAACATAGAAAGGGGTGAGCTCAGATTCTCATTAAGGATAAAAATATAGCGGAAACTTTCTTAAGTAACCGTAGAAATTTAAGGCAATGTATAACTAGAAGAAATTATTCTAAACTAAAACTTCAACATAACCTGGAAAAAATAAAATGAAATAATTCCATTTACTTATTGACATGGATATTATACTAGTCGAATAGTCACATGAAAAATAAATAACCACTTTTATAATGATGAAATGCATAATGACAGACTATCATAACCACATAGTCAAGGCCATGTACCAAGACTACAAATAAGATTTTTCAAGCCCTTGGGCCAAGACAATAGATTTTCTCATGAGACCTATCGATGTATGGAGGAGTTATAGCGGGCTCCACCCATCACTTACAAAGCCTAATTCATTCCTCGTATGAACAGGTTTAAACATAACATGAACATTCGTATTAAAAATAGCATACGAAATGTCAATAATTTATACATAAACCAAGAATGGTATAAAAATAACACATCCACAGTCAAACATATCACAAAACATTCAATAAAATATGGATTTTTTGTATCATAATAAATCTACATCAAATAAGCATAAAATCCATCAAAGGATGTTGACATAGATGAAATCAAAACTATTTGAGAGAAATATCTCTTTTTAAATAATCATTTAAAAGAAACAGAATTATAAAATAAAACATTTAAAATGAAAATATTCTTAAAATCTTGTAAGGGATGATTTGAAATATTTATAATGGATGAAAATAGCCACACCTGCCGTATAAGATTAAAAATACATTCTTACCTTAATTTGGTCGAAATGGTTAAAAAGGACCTTGTTTGGAAAACGATGGAAAGATTCCTTTATAAACATATTATAAAATGTCAAATAGGGGTATATATTCCTTTAACCCATAGTATATAAAATATAATGAATTTTTTGAAATACAATTTTAAGAACATGGATGTGGATGATAAAAATGTCTCAGTATATAATTACATATAAACAACCTCAGATAATGAAAAGATTGTGAAATAAACCCTTACCGTGTACTTTTCCTTGGTCAAGGGTAGGTTAAACTCCTGTATAATGGTGAAATAATTGTTATTAAATTATAAAATAATCATATACATTAATATTATATCATATATGATCTTATAATATTTCCTTTTAGTATTATCATGGTTTTGGTGTTAACTGATTCATTTTTTTTATATACTAGGATACGTAAGCCTTGTTTGTTATGAATAGGATATATTTGATTTATATACAGATTGATATTATGTCATTAAACATTATTTTAAACCATAAAATGAAAATTATTCTTGAATGGATATGATGGGGAATGAATCTAATCGCGTTTGTGGAGACTGTAATTCGTAAGTATGCTTGAATGCTACTTCCATTTCATTATTAATTTTAAAAAGAACCAAAACAAAATGATACATTAGTATATTACAATTCCATTATAATATAATATCTTAGATATGTTACTTACATTCATTAACACCATCCTTTATACATTCCATGTATGGTATGAACAAGTCATATCACTTGGAGGGGGAGGTAGTCTTCATTTCCTCAAATGCAATTATCGTATATATATACAAAATGAAATGAATAATGGTATTCTATAAAATGGAATTACAGAAGCTAATATATAAAGTAAATATCATAAATATCATATTTTTTTATAGTTCCATCATTATTTCTACCATTAGAGGCGGTATGAGATAATTGAACAATCATCATTTCGTGAGGCGTTTGGTTGTCATCCACAGAAACATTTTGTTCTTGAACCATTATATTTAGGTGTATGTAAGTGTAGTTAGAATACTTATAATAAAAATATCCTAGTCTATTGAGGATACTAGTGTTATTAAAAATGTAAAGAATAAAAAGTGTTTAGGGGATGGAGAAGTAAAATAAAATAAAAGAAGTTAAGAGAAATTGTTACCTTTAATTAGGGTAACTCCCTTTGGTTTGAACAAAAAGGACTATTGAAGTTCTTTATGAATAAGGTAAGGCATATAGGAGGAGGAGAGTTATGTAGAGAGCACAATTGGGCAGAGGTTGGATGTGCCAAAAGGCTTTATAGGTGTGAGGAATTGGTTACAATTGTTGTGCTTTTATAAGGGGGGAGGGGATTTTTTGAAAAACATAATGTATAATTTTATAATAAAATCATATTCAGTTTATAAAGGCTCCACATTAATTTATTTCTATGATAAGGTGGGTATAGGTCTAAATCCTATCAACCAGTAGGATTTAGACATTTTTGGGTCACTATATTAACCTTATCATTTATATTTAACTCATAGATAATTAGTTTGACATTTACCTTGTCTCATTGTATTTTTATATTATTTGGTGAATAAATTTCCTATAAACTACCAATAGAAACCCAAGTGGTTCATTAATGATATAACTATCATCATATAAGTCATTTGGTTGATCCTTATATTTTTTGGAATAGAATATCAATTAGTAATATAATATTTTTTTATAAACTCTTCTATGTCAATTTTGACACTATATGGTATTTTGATTCTTATAGATTCATACCAGAATTATTACTACGAAAAAAATTCATCTAACCAACCCTAAAATTTAATATTAACCTATAAAATTAGTGTAATTCATAAAAAGTCTCAAATTATAATTATTTAGATATATATAATATCAATTATTTTAATCATTCATTAAGAAGTTAATTATTGCATCCTCATTTTGTCATAAAAAAATTTAATTATTAAATGTCTAAAAATTATAAATAAAATACCATTATGTCGGAAATATTTTTATATTTCTTGTGAATAATTATGGTCGAATATATAACATGTATAACTCTATGTAAAAATTGGTTTACTAAAAGATAAATGCTTATGTTATTTTTGTATTTACTTTAACTTAAATAGTTTAAAGTGTCATTATCACTTACATGTGGCCCCATGAGGTCCCAAAACAGACCCAAGGATGTCCATGGTTGGATATGTATCTACCAATTAGATTAGGACACGTTTATGTGTAATTTTATATTACTATTATATTATTTTTTTACCCTTATTTACCTGATTTACCCTTTACCCATGGTAAATAAAATATTTATCAAATTAATTATTCATAATGTATACAAATAAAAGTTACATATTGACACAATTTTGAAATCCTTATTCCAAATATGGAATACAATTTTTCTAAATTCAAAACATAGAAGTGGCAGGAATTAATTTAAAATTAATTCTCAATGTCAAAACAAAAAGCGTGTTTTTATGAAATAATAACTATCAAAAGATTGACACGTTTTTATGTCCATTTTAAATTTGAAATTATATAAAATTCCCAAAATTGGATTAAATGGTAAAAATATAATATAATTATTCTTTAAAATCACTCATTAGTATAATTTATCACTATAATATATTTTTTATTATAATTGTTTTTTAATTAAAATTTAGTATTTTCACTATTTGTAAAAAATTGATCGTTTTTAGAAAAATACGAAAAATTAACCCTAAGATAATTTTGATATTCCGAATCCAAAAAAAATTTCCATTTCGAAAGGTAAAATTTATAAAATTTCAAAAAGTGGATATTAATATTCATAACAGCTAGTTTGATTGGTTGTAGTGTGTTTGTACTCAAAGTTGCATATAACACACGCTATTGTATTATTACAAGGAGAAGCGTATCTTGGAAGCTTTGGTTGTTACATCACAGGTCATGAATGGTAAATTAACTCAATTCAGTATTATAGGGGTAGAATGAGGATTGAACATCGTTCCATTATACGAGGCTGGGAAAGGGTGTGAACTCGGTTAATAATGGAATTTTTCCACTAATATGGTCTCAGAAGAAATTCATTGATGACTAATGAAATTATTATATATGCTTGTGTGTTTTCCATAATTACATGTTTTATTCATATTTTATGCATTAATGGGTATTTCTATTTACTTCCATATGATTCTTATATTTTTATCTACCACGGATTAGGCCACGATTCATTTATGTGATATTTGATGTGAAGGGTTTGATCGTCTATTTTAATAATCATGTTCTCATACCCCTATTCTCATGATTATTCTAGTATATTTGAATTTTTCACCCAAATATAGCATTTGGTTTCACCCATTTTTATGTTTCCTTCCATATGATATGATGTAATGTTTTTTGATGGATGTTTATATGATGGGTTCTAGAAAAGAAGAACCTAGTGGGAGATAATTTTTCACTCTTATATACCAATTATTATGTTTCTATGTTTTTAAATGAATTAAACTAATATAGTCTCTTAGAATCTATATGTATAATGTCTTAAGTATTCCTAAAATGATATATAATCTTTGTTTATGAAATGTGAGGGTCGATATAATGCAAATAGAAGAAACATACAAACAAAAAAAGTGTATAAAAGGGACCCAAATTATAATTAACTTCTTGACATAATATTGGTGATGAAGTAATCCAATATTGGTCAAATGATTGAAGCCTAAACCATGTTGAAGAACCCTATGAAACTATTTTATTTTTCAAAGATGCTAATAATGGGTTTCTTCATCCAAAAACTGCTTTATGAAAAAAAAAACTCAAGATATTCCATGGAAATAATTTATTTCTTGAGTCACATACCTCAAGAATCCCATCAACAAATCTATATCTAAGATATATCCAACAATTTGACATTGTTTCAACTTATCCATTAAAAATTAAGAATGAAAGATGAATTCCTCGTCAAATGTATAACATAACCTTAGTTCTAGTAAATTAAGATCAAACACTAATAATACCTCGTTAGAATATATATATGAGATTATATTCAAAGTGAATAAGATCTAAAGATGGTCAGTATTATATAATATTCTTGAAAATGTCTAGCATTCATGAGGGACTTAGCTTCGGTCAAGGGAATTACATTAAAACAATGAACCCCCCCACCAATTTACAAGTGGATAAATAAAATCATATTAGATATTAAAATATCATAAATACATTTCTAAATCATTATATTTCTATAATCAACCTTCCATAAAGAATATGTTTTTGACGAAAAATCATAACAACGTACCCATGAGATACTCATAATTTATGGTAGATCATGATCGAATGTATAGGCATGAGAAACTCATATGATTCACCACTTATTTATGAAGGTTATGGGGGGAATAATTCATCATTGGGTCCATATAAAAAACCAAAATCTATTATAGATTCATGTACATCTCACAATAACGGAGAGGAAATTTGTATAGAACTAGAGGGATATTACCATTCTAGAATCACTAGATTGATTCAACGTTTAATGTCCAAGAGGATATGAATATGATGGATATATAGTCATGTATGTTGGAATATATTTTTAAATAGGAGTTCAGGGTCTTATTTTTATATTAATCATTGGTAAAGAGGGGGAATTTAAAAGTGTCTTGGTGAATTTAATAAAATCTAATCTAGAATTCACTAGATAGCAGGTGGGCCTCACCATCTCAGTGATATTTAAGGAAAAAACAAATTGGTTTCTTCTTGTACAGTTAGGTAGCCAGTGGGGATTGTTATTTTATTTATACATACTATAAACCCACCAGCTAGCAGATGGTGGAATGTCTTTCTACTGTCATTGAGTAAATATCCATATTGTAGACATGAACCATGAAGAATGAGTTAATGTAGGAGTGGGAGATATTGGTTATAGTATCCATGAAAACAACTAGTGAATTCATCAGTATAGGAAACCAGTTACTCATATTACCCATACGTAGTCCTAAACTCTATATTGGAGTTTTCCTCCTCCCCAACTAAGAAATGGTGAGGACCCAATGATAGGTTATTCTTAGGGACCCACTGGGATCCAAGAAATAGATCAAACATATCCTTGATCTTAGTAAAATGATACTTATTATTTAGTTTCTTTTGACTCGGGTATTGGCAATATACACATAGTCAAATACTAGCACCATCATTCTTCATAAACAAAATAAGTGCACCGAATAGTGATTTACTAAGCCAAATAATTCCATATTATTTAATGTAATAAATTTGTAACAATAGTTCCTCCAACTCTAGCAGTTTCATATAGTAATAATTTATTGAAATGAGTTGTAAACATTCCATTATTTCTATGTAAAACCCAACTAATCTATTTGGTGGTAGGCCTGTAATGACTTTCAAAAAGACATCCTAATAGAGATCCACAATTATGAGGAAATATATCTGGGCTACCATTTATCACCCTAAAATTTACATACCTAAAATAATATAATAATAATCCCAATATTTCTCATGTTTAGACCCACTAAACTACTCTAAACTCCTACTTACTGAAGATCATGTACTTATCTCACGCGGATAATATAAACGATTCACATCCTTGATTGTAATTAATATGATCTAAAAATATTTTTATCTAGTCCCTGAAAAAAATAACATCAAATCACCTCATCTCTAGAATCATGAAGTCCATCCAATGTCAATACAATTAAAAAATGAGTAACAAATTGGTATTTACTGAATAATGTCTACATTCAAGCACAATGGTTTATCAAGTGAAATAAACATAGCGGAAAAATGTACTGGTAAGTCAAGTATAGTAATAAATTTTGTATAAATAAAAGAATTTTAAGAACCGATATCAAACAAATATATTAGAAAGCGTAAATGTTGACATGACTATACATCAAACACTAGATTTCCCCTCACTACAAATATGATCCAATGCATCTACAAATTACACCTTAGCTCCCTCTCCATGTACCTAAACTACATTAATCACCAAATTCATCATCATTTAATCCTTATATTTAGTAAACTAGTAGGATTCATGGTTTATAGATCTTGGCTTTCTAGAAACCTTATGTATTTTTTTCCTTGATTCACTAGATAATTACCAGATAAGATTCCCTATCTTTTGACACTACCAAAATAGTTTCAAAGGTTTTGTATAGAACATGAAATAATATATGGCCTTAATAAATTTAAAGAACTATATAAATCCTCCTAAGGAAAATAAAAAATTCATTCAATGATCATCCTTCTTACCACTACCATGCAGTACATCCCTTGAAAGTGTGTTACTACTAACTGAAGTGAAACTTATCATAGTTTTAGGACTTCCACCTGACTGGGCATTGAAGGGTGGAAGGAGACCAATTCCTTGATATTACTCAAATATATTCTTTATATACAAGGACGTGTAGATATTCCATAGGTATATAAATATTTATAAACTCCTAAACATCCATTTGATATCATGAAATGTTTAGTATTCATGTTCTTGGCCTTCTATGCCTCATTTACAGCCAAGAGAGGTGAAAAATGAAGCACCTACGAAAAATTAAGGGAGTATAATGATACAGACATGGATCCTTACTAATGTAACATGAATTACTAAGAAATTAATTTTAGTATATTATTGAGATATAAATCACTAATGAATCGTTTCATAATGGCCTCCTAAGAAAGACCCAATCTTCTACCAACATTTTCCATGACATTCCACCGTCTCCTGGTGGGTCCTTGAATATTTCACATCACTAGAATCTCTTTTTTTCTACAATGTCTTGAATAAGTTTAATATTACCTCAACTATGACAAAAAAGACCTCAAAATAATATAGTCCTAAAGTTCCTAGAAAAACTATAGTATGTTGTAGCTAGAAGTCTTGAGCATAGTAAATCATGGTCCTTTTTACTCCCCCACTATTGGAAGGCTCAATCTAAAATACTCTAAGTTGGAATTTCGACAATGTAAGATACAATTGGGTATTTGAGGGAGAAAACTCATGTAAATCCTCCCACATATCCTATGTGGAACTATTGTGTCATCTATAAAGGAAGATTTCAACTGTATGTGAGAGTCATTTTTTTAAAATTCCCAAAGAACATCTATTCACTTGAACCCATTAAGATAGATCCAAAAAGATCAGTGGGATCATTTAAATGTTCCCCTACAAGTAAACATATATCATAATGTTTATACCTTTTAGAATGACCCAAGGGTATATATACAAGTATGTTAGTGACAATAATATATATATAACATAACAGCATTCTCATGTTCACCTAATTAATACCAAAATAGAAATATCACATCAATAAGGAATAAATATATATTACATAATATAGAAATAGACGTATATCATAAAAATATAAAAAAAACTTAAGGAATTAAATTTAATAAATAATATGCATCACACAGTATGTATATACATGTAATTCAGCCCTATATTCCTATTCATGAAAAATGAACACACCCAAATATCATAAACCTGTAAAAAAATCTCATCAACGAAAACACATAGTCCAGTTTCACATGAGCTAGCAATGAACATAAAAACTCTCATTCATGAGTTCTAAAAAATATAGTTTTTATACCATGTCCTAAAATAACTATTAATAAATGGAAGTAAACAAGGCCGTGACACAATTTAGTAACACCCCGGCCTGAATAACCAGTTATACTCTAAAAATCCTCAGGACCTCATGAACTCCTCCCGACATGAAAGAGGATACCAATTAGAAGAACGGTGCAAACAGAATCAATGAGGAGTCTATACCCTCAGTATCCAATTATTACGTTAAAAAATAATGAAAATATAAAAAAATCAAAGTAATCAATATAGATGATAAAGCATCATAATGTAGTAAATATTACATACATTTATTAAATATAAAAAATGAGATCTAATTGTGGAAATAAAAACCAGATTATATGGGTAAAATAAATAAAAAATAAAAAATTTATAGTCATAAAGATTCCATCTCAATACTGTAACATGATCTACTCTACACTATTTTACCATATTTCATGGTCCCCTTTCCGCTACTTGGATCCTTATATATGAAGTCTTCACACTCATATAGATGCTCATACAAAGTGTGAGTAATAAAACCCAATATGAAACCACCAATAATAACTTTACATGTGTTACCATGTATAACATGAGTATGTCATCATAATATTAAATTTATAAGAAATCAAAAACAATCATATGCTAAGTTTTTTCTTGATAATCAAGAAACCATGAGATGAACCATACATATCTCACATATATACTGTAATAATGATAAAAAATAATTTGGAAGTGACTAAGAACTAGCCATAAATTTTATGATCATGTTTCTTGGTATCCATAGGGTATGAATTTTTGGGTAAGGCTATACGGATGACTATTAAGATGTTACTCATCTTCCCGAAGGAATTGGGTAAACATTTCACTATCATGGGTTATACTATATGGTCATCCGGCCCCTACCATATGTATGGTTCTATTATTATGCTAATATATTTTCATGTTATCTCCACCTATAATGGATAACCATACCATAATGGTCATGTTTTTTCATGTGCCAAGATGATACCTTGAATGTCATGGTAAATACACATAATATGAAAGAGCATAAAAACGATGCAAAAAGGATATCAAAATTATGAATCAATAACAAAATAAATTAATATGTGATGAATATATAACATGGTAAAAACCCATTGAATAATAATCTTGGAAACAATCATTATGAATGGGTCTAATACGTTACACACCCACACATCCAATTTCTATCAAGCATGATCAACATTTTATGACAAGAATAGTAAAATTTCGTGGAAATAAGGGTATGAAAGGGACCCAAATGTTAATGAAAATCATACTTCAAGATCACTGATGATGTAATCAAATTTTTTTCAATGGATTGAAACTAGAACCATATTTCTCATTCGTTAAAAACTAGTTCTGTCATAAGTGATTCCTATAACAAATTTTTTATCATCAATGAAGGGGTTTTAAAAAATTAAGGACATTACATAAAAGTAAGGTAGTTTTAAAGTCACTCATACCTAATAGTCCATAAATATAACTAGTTATTATATTTTTCCATGAATATGTTTCTAATTCACTGGATCCATTGTTTATTCTAGAATATTTTTTTAATTCCGCATCAAATATTGAAATGAAAATGGGGTATAATCAATGAACATAGTACACCATAAATTAATCATTATTATAGATATCCAATATAATATTAAAGAATAATAAGATCTCAAGATGACGAATTTATGATATGTTACCCAAAAACATCAAAAATTCATTATATATCTAGCTCTATTCATGGAGATTCCATCAACATGAATAATTCGCCACTAATATACATCAGGGAAAAAAACTGGCATTAATCATTAAGGAGAAAAAATATATTACCATAATATTAAAGTTCAATCCTTTATCTTACATCAAGAAGAGGTCTAGTAAGAAGAACCATAACTACATACCCAGGATATTCCCATAGGCGAGTGCTGGTGATGAACTAGACATGAAACATCATAAAATCACTATATATGCCAAAAATTTATAATGAATATAATAAAAATTCATTAGATCCATAGAAAAATAGAACCATCAATATATCCATTCACATCTCTCAATGAATAAGAGGAACTTGGTTTTGATCTATTGGAAACTTACTAGGCTAGAATAACCATATTAACCAAACCATGAATGACCAAGGGGAGGTGAAGGGGGGATATTAAGAATAAAATAAGGAGGTATTTAATTATAAATAGGGGTTAGGGTCATACTTATTTGTTAAAAAAGGTAAACCTATGTGGAATTAAACTTTCAGAGGGTGAATTTAATGAACACCAAGTCAGGTTGTAGAGACCTATTGATGGGAAACACGCGATAGCTGGTGGCCCCACAAGTTGAGTTTCAAATAAAAATATAGAAACCCAGAGTCAGTAGTTATATGTACTTATAGTTAAGATGTAAAATATTTCATGAATGATAGAACATGTTTTTACTCTTGAAAGACTAGACACATATATACATTACAAATTAAATAATGAGATACCACATGAACACATTTCGATAACATTATTATCCTTTCTATCATATCATTTAAAATTACACATAATCATTATCTATGTTTCCTAAATATTGTACGATAAATATGTCTAATATATAATTATAAGGAATAAGTAAAATATAATGGAATATTATATAACATAAACATGGAATAAGATATATGGAAAGAATAAATGAACAATTTAAATACATAATCAGATGAGACTGATGGTATGTTATATCCATGAAAATAAAAAATAAAACATGTATAAAAATAATTATTAATATCATATTATTGTAATGAATTATTAAAGTCGTAAAAAATTGATTTTGAGGTCTTATGATAAGAGACTTTTATGTTAAAGGAATATTAACACACCAAAATCAGACGTGTTTTCTCTAATAAGACCATTTATTTAATCATGGGGATATATAATGTCATCACCCACCCATCAATAGTTTAATTATAGTGCATTCACAGAAATTCACATCAAGTCCCTTAATATTTTTCCTTGTGGAACCTCTAGTTGAATAAAATTTGGTAATCAACATATTGAAAAATACAAACATCAAATATGCCCTAATTCAATTTAATTGTTTATATTTCTTTGAGAATGTATCTTAATCAACATTTAATACACAACATATAATTAATGTAACATGAAGTAACCTTATCAATGAAATACATTTTAGATGGTAAATAATATTTCCTAGTTTTTTCATGTTAGATAATATTTGGATTTAACATATTTCATTAGTTGGAGACCTAAGGAAATTGTATAAAATATATTTCCCCATTGTTTATTAAGTACATGTTAATATTTAAATGCATATCCCCTTAGAGTGTATTACTATGTGTGCAGTCTTAGGACTACTCATCATTCATCCAGGTTGAAATTGAGCCACTAATCAACCAATAATTTTTTGAATTATTATCCCTAGTTACATCTATTCCATAGTTGTATCCACTTTCTAATATCTTGAGTGGGTTTTATATGATATAAAATTTCCCAAAAAGATAATTTACATATAAATATGATGAAATTTCCACCATTTAAAAGGTATCTCTGGAACTAAAATAATATAGGAGAGAAATAATAACATAAGATTTTAAATCCATTAAATTTTATGATTAAAATGGGATATGTTTTTTGGGAAAATTAATTTACCAGAAAACAAAAAGAAAATATTTTTTGATTATAATGTGACTCTAAAATAATTAAATAAAATACAAATAACCCAAATTATTTCTTGTGAATAAATTATGTTATAACATCCTAAAATATAGGGGTGAAACATGATCTAAAAATACAATGAATACAATTATTTCATGAAATAAAATTTTAAATAGTTATTATACACACGAAATAAATGAAACTAGGTTTACAATAAAAAACATGTCTCAATGAATTTATTTTGAGACAAAAACACCTTAACGCTTGTACAAAATTAAACCAATTTAATTTAAACTAATGTATCACAAACATAGATATCCTGATAAAAAAATAATATCCTTAATCATATATATTTTATTTCATTCTCTTCATAAATGTTCTTTCACTACATTAATTCTTCTAGTTTCTCATATCAGGTCTTTATAATTATGATTATTTGTAATAGTTTCATAATAGCAGGTCTATATTATTTATTCTTCAAAAATTAAATATTAATTGGTCATTAATGTTAGTTTTATTAATGATATAACATAATTTATGACTCTTTAAATTCCTTTTATGAGTTTATTATTCCATATCCTAGAAGATGAAGTCGATAATAATCATGTTTTGGTGCTTTTTGAAGAGCCTAGGGGGTTTCCTATATTGATGAATTATAGAATTAAATAATATATCTACAACTAAAAATTCAGTATTTATTAATTAATATAATATTATAACTTCAATTATTTTCCCATTGTCATTAATTTTATAAATTCATATTATTGTTCATCTAGGTTGTAGAATTTACACATATATCAACACACTCTATTTTATTGAAAGACTAAGAGGGGTTTTTGATGTAATATACTTATACCAGAATAAAAATAGTCATATATGTTATTTATTATTGATATTTATCTAAATTATAATGTACTATAATGGTATTTAATGGATAATAAAACATTACACATTTTGAATAAAATAGTATCTTCTTTATATGCATATTTTAAATGATTAAATTAACGATGATCATTTGATAATCATATTCTTAAAAGGATTAAAAATTTATAATACTGAAACCATAATTATATTATAAAAATAATATTCATCCTTTAATAATCATCTTTATATTTAACCATGTGATTTAGTGAAGGAAGACACTTCATGTTACGTAATGGCGGCATTATTCCACACAACTCACAAAAAATGGTATTGTTTTGTTAATGAATGGGATATATGAATAAATAATGGTGATACAATAATTATAGAAACATTAAATTATATAAATGATAATAATTTTATTATATTATTGTATACTGGTTAAATTTAAAAAATTATTACTAAGAATGAACATCTACGTAGTTGAAAATAATCACACCATGGAATTAAACATTGCTTAAAAGTGTACTTAGAAATGAAGGCCTTATGATATGTATTTTTTAACACAAAATTATTAATATTTGATTGGGTTATATGGTGAGAAAAGTAGTATAGTTTTATGCTGAAATTAAATTGAGATTTGAGTATTGAAGTGGAAAATATTTTACCCTTTTATAAGTGAAGGGGTAAGTCGTTTTCCAAATGACCCTTAAATATTCAATAATATAAGGATACTATAAAAGTTTCAATGGAAGTAAAATGGGAAAATAGGAAACATAGAGAATTTTGGTTTGAAAATACCCTCATAACTCAGTTTTTAGATAACATTATTTATTTTCCTAGTTTTTTTTTAATTTTAAATTATAAATTTCTTTACATTTACCTTGGTAATTAATTTTTATCCTTACTAATTAATATTAATAAATAAAATTTAGATTGAAAATATAACATAATTTTATCCATAAAAATTAAAATTAGATTTTTATATAATCAAATATTATTTATATTGGGGTAAAAATTTAATTTTGAAACTAATACACTTAATCATGTAAAAATAGTATTTAGAGAAATAATATTTTAGAGATTCAAATATATATAAAATAAAACATTATCTTTGATACTGATATTAATGAAATCAATTGATTAATTATAATAAAAAATTATATTATTCTCTCAATGAAATTAAAAATAGAATCTAATTTGAAAATGCATGATTCATTTGAATGGCCAAAAACATTTTAAGAAAAAAAAATTAAATAAAGGCTCATTAGAGGGTTCAATAGTGAAATAGTTTTAGGATGTAGTGTCTACCAACAATATTATCTTCTTGGATATTACACTCCAAAAAACCTAAATAATTCCATCCATGACATTATGATTTATATATTTCTTATTAAAAATTAGGGATACTCATTCGTTATAGCATTTTTAGGCTCCCATGTTGCCTCTTTTAATTTTTTATTTCCCCCAAGGGAGTTTCAATGAATGATTTTCCCAATTACATAATACATTATCTATTGTGATAATAATCTAGATAGGTGTGTCTTAATAATAAATTTTAGGATTTAAACTATATACCATTTTATGTTATGAAATGGGTATGATCGTGATATGATTTCTTCGGTATTGAAACATTGAAGACAATAGGTACTATTCAAATATTGGGTGAAATATCCAATTAGAAATCTAAAAATCCATTTTTTATAATATTTCAAAAGGATGAATGTACATAGGGATAAAATTCCCATTTTACTGAATCTTAAAACTACCATCCATGGTAAAACCTTTAAGAATACATGATCCCCAACATGAAATTCCATGTCTATACATGAATTATATGTATAAAAAATTTTATTTTCTTGGATGCATTAATATGATTTTGAATATTTCGTACATTAACATACATCTCCTCCATAGTCTCTAAGATAACTTACTTCTACAACTACATCCATTTAATATAGATTATGAAACTTATTCCTATGAAATGCTTCATATGGTTCAATATGAATTCTATAAGGGAAATAATTATTCTATGAAAATTAAAAAAAGGAAAATAATGGTCTTAAATAACATTGTATTCATGTTAACATGATCACTCTATCTCTTCCAAAATAAGGTTATCTAATTTAGAGTTTCCATCAGTTTAGAAAGATAGGTGGTGCATAAATGTATCTAATCATCGAGAAAAAAATATATACTACTTTTGAATTTTGATGTGAAATGCAGGTGATTGTTAGAATTAATGGAAAGATTTTCTCCAAGAAGCTTTATGATTTTGTATATATTTAGTTTGTAAATGAGCTCATGAGGTATATAATCTATTATTTCTAAAAAATGTGTTTACTTAGTACGGTGGTCAATATGGGCTCATATAACATCATTCCATCTTTGATTCATTAGATTTTTTTTGAAAATTTTAATTGTAGCGTTATCCCATTTCTATATAGGTATTGGTAGAGGTTTTATGAATCCCATAGGATGTTGTTTTTCATACTTTACCTATTAAAATTCTATGCATCTAAAACCATAATCCAAAATTTCCCCCATCATACCATCACATGATAAATGTTCTCTTAAATCCCTATACAGGTTTTTTATTCCATGGTGTAAATTTTTTTTGATCAATCTGATTCATCTATTAGTTACCTTGTGAACTCAGGGATGGATATAACAAATAACCTATTTCTAAAAATCAGTACTCCAAATTTATATATGAATCCTATCTATTTTCCACAATTCAGTACATCATTCTTCCTATTTATGACATTCTACTAAAGCTTTTTATCCATTATTATAATGATGGTTTAGAAATTTATTGGAAATGAAATGATGAATCCCCTTACCAAGAAATCAATTTACATAATTAATAGATCTCTATATATAAGATATATGTTACTCCTCATCAGGTTCATAACTTCTTGGTCCTTCCTACACAATACATCAACCATCTTATTTTCCTTCCTATGGTGGTAGTGTATTGAGAATTAATAGTTTCTGAGCAGTTCCAACCATATTCTATACCACATGTACTGATCTTTCAAATAGAAGATATTCATCAAACACATATGGTTTGTATATATTTGTAATATTTTTCAATAGTGGTTGTTTCCCCGTATTATCAAATAAAAAAAATGTAGCTCCTTACTCAAAATAGAGATTCGTCATTTTAAATTCATGGATTCTAAATTTCCATTAAAAATTGGAAATCAAATTATCCTTCTACGTGATGGAACAACCCAGTCATTTATTTGACTCTTCACTATAAATATAAAATCTTTTATCACATAATGGTATATTCAAAATTGGTGAATTAATCAGCCTTTTATTCATATCATCAAAAAATTCCTTGATTTCCCTTTTTTTGGGAATTTCACCCCTTCATTTAATTTATTTTTTAATAGGTTTTAAAATAGTATGTTGTTAAGCATACCACTGATAGTAACCTTGTATGTTTTGGAAACATTAGATATCAATTATTGTCATAGTTTTTGGAAATTTTTTACTACAATTTTCTTTGAGGGGTCAAAATATATCCCATATTAAAATCAAATATTGCAAATAAAGGAAACATCATTAAGCCAAAATTCACACTTATTATACATCCCAATTTTTTTATGTTATATAAACTTCACTATAATTATTTATATATTACTCTCATGATCATCATATCTATTAGAATATATCAATATATCATCAATAAATACCACCACAAGGTTGTTACGGTACTCTTGTAATACTCCATTTATCAGATATAGAAGGGATAAAGTGAATTGCCCATTCCAAAATGTCCATAACTTTTTGGTAATTCTATCTTCAGTATATTAAACTTATTCATAATTACCTGATGATAACCGTATATGAGATCAATATTTGAAAATTATTGATTTCAATTTTTTATTAAATATTCCAAGAAATCTTGGAAAATGATAATTATTATTTATATTTATGTAACTGATCTTTCAATAACTGATGCATAATCTCAAAGAATCATTCTTATTTTTCATTAATAAAAAATGGGATCACATAGAGAAATTCTAGGGATATAAATCCCTTGTCACACTTTTCAATAATCACATTCTTTAAACCTAACATTTAAACATGTTCTGTTATATATGAAGTATTAGATTTCGGTCATTCAATAAAAAAGTGTTCAGTGGATAAATCATCTTCATGATATGATGGATTATTAGTCAATTCATCTAGAGAGACATTAATGAAATTTTTGTACCATGGGAACATCCCATATTAATAAAAAAAATCATCCATAGGAACACTCATGGTCATCTTCTTTACCTAGGTTAACATTTAGGACTGCTATTGGGGGAGGATCCAACAAATATTTAAAGGACGAAGTTTCCCCTCTAATGGAAAGAGATCCAACATCCCAAACATGAATTATAATCTCCTTCTTGTAGAAATAAATTTTTTCACTTCATATCAAAATCCAGTCCATAACATGAATCATATCTAATTACACTATATATATAATAACCATGACAAAAAATAGGGTATTCATATGCATTATTGATAGAACATCACAAGATATCATAGTTTTAATAAGACTCTCACATGTTGTCCTAATTTATAACTATGTTTCTATGATTTTTTGGTAACATCTAGTATCGTTGGAAGACATGAATGTTATAAAGGATTATGATGTTCCATAATCAAATAAAATAAAATAAATCCTTAGGGAAAAAATCAACTTACATTGCACCATGCTATTGGGAACTTCATCTTTACCTCTGCTAACCAAATATGCTACGCTATATTTTCGTCCCCTTTTAGGAAAAAAATTTTACCTAGACATTTAGGTAATTTGTATTCATAATGTATGTTATCCCTATAGTTAAATCATTCAACATCAAAATATTCTACCTTGACCCCGAATTATTTTGCATGATTTAATTTTCCCATGAACTTATAAAAAACACTTCTTCACTTCTTGCAAGCCTCATTGTGTTTTTTCCCATAGTTATCACATGTTATAAATCACATACTTTTTTTCTCACCCATTATAGCATTGTTCTTCTGATAATGATTAGTCATCCTCTTATTCTAATAATTTTCCTTCAATATATATATATTGAACAAATATTTCTCTGTATTATTGCCTTTTTAGAATATATTCTAGTATAATGAAAATGTATAAGATACCAATTCCATTTAATGTCCCATATTAAACCCATTAAATAATCCATGTAACTTGTTTTATGGTCTGTAGAAATAGTCCATAAGATATCTAGATAACCTTGTAAATTTATGCATGTACTCAATAACATTTTTCTCTTCATTTTTATAATATTAATGAACTTCTTTTCCGTTTATTTTCGTTTCTCATAAAGAATTTTTTTTCATATAATACATCCTTGAAAGATCCCCATTCCAAGAATTTAATATCCTCTCCCTCTTTCATGTTTTGAATTAGTTATCACCATTAGTCTCTATATCCCTTTTGATGATAGACTACCATGATGAAAATTTTCATTTCACTAGTTTATAATGTATAAATAACCCTCTCTAGGGACTTGATCTATTATTTATCTATCAGTAGATCAGTAGTTCCACAAATTTTTAGAGGATGTTATTGAGTAAAGTGATCCCTCATAGTTACACCCTATTAGGAATTAGTAAGACACTATACGTGGGTATGATTATTTGTTATAATATTATCCATCTAACATAATATTTTTATGATCTAAATACACATAACACCAACATAATTAACAAGTTCAGGTAGAGTATCCCATCATTGACAATGTGTTTTTATATGATGTTTATTAAACCCATTAGTCTCTGTCTTTCTATAATTAGATACACATAATTATATCTTAACATTGATTTTTAAAATAAAATTACAATTATGTTTCCTACTAGTTACCCAATAAATCTTATTGAATTTTTAATTTAATTTTTCATTCTATCATGGATCATTTTAATCTAGTCCCCACGGTGGCTATTAAAGTACCTTTGATACCAACTGTAATATCCTGAAATCTTAAAACTGGAAGATGTATATTATATTAAAATATTAGTAAAAAGTAAAATATTTCCCAAAGGATAAAATTATTTAGTATTCTTAAAATTATAAATACCTAAATTCATTAAACACAGAAACATGAGATACAACATGGGTACATTTTTAAAATATTATTATCACCTACATCATATCCCAAAAAATACAACATAATTATCCTCTGGTTTTCCTTGTGAAAAGAAAATGATATATGTCTGAGCTCATATTCTTAGTGTTGAGTATCATACAATTGAATTATACAATACATAATCCCAGCATAATATTATCTTGATATATATTAAAGAATTGTATGGATACATAATGTTGGTTCCCATACATCAGTTGTTAATGTCTAATAAATTCACTATAAGAGACATCAAGTCCATTAACACTGGTCTAAAAGTAAATTCTTACTAAATAAAAAAATTAAGTACATATATTAAGAAATACTATCCACAAATACTTCTTTATTTAATAGAATATTGTGGATTTGTAGTAGAATAATCCTTAATCAACATGGAAGCCACATGTTCTCATCAATTTGACGTGAATTACCCTAATCAAAGAAATATACTACATAGTGTACAAAAAATGTGATTCGTTGTCCATGAAGTACAATAATTAGATTTTATAGATTACGTTAGAATGATAAAAATAAAATGGTAAGAAAACTCATTCATCATGTTTCATTAAGAGTGTGTGATTATTATAATGTATAACCAATGGGAATGTCTCACCAGGTGTGCAGTTTCTGGGCCACTCATTAGGAATCATAGTGATAATTTTTTCATTTATCAATTAATATTTTTTAGTGTGATTACCCATAAACTAATTTTTTACACAGCCTCACCCACTTTTTAGTGTCCAAATAGGTATGTATTTTCTAGAACATTAATCTCATTTCTCACTTAACCAAATTATAAAGTCAAATTTCCACCATGGAAGAGTTAACTATTGAATAAAAATATCATTTGATAGGGATATCAATATATGCATGTAAAAACTTAAATTTAAGGAGTAACATGAAAAATTACATCCTTGGGAATGATTTCACAATGTAAAATAAAATAGGTGTTGATTATAACACGAGTACCAAATAATTAAAATTGAGATGCATATTCGTAATTATGGATTGAGTAGAAATTCAAAAATAACATCCTAAAAATAAAGTCATAAAAATGATCATAAAATCCAATTATTAATTTAATTTTTGTGAAAAAATATATTAAATATGTATTGTATAGAACGCATAATTAATTTTAGGTGTACATTGGAAACGTGTCTCAAATATAGTTTCTTTGATGAAAAGTTATTACCCCTTGTCCAAACATCCATGAATGTAATTTAATATCATTTATTATAATCATACCAATCATAATTACATTATTAATTTAACTACTCATATAAATTTTTATTCATACTCTTCAAACATGGTTATTCTCTTCATGATTTTTTTTTGATTTTCTATAATGGGAATTAATAGTTTTCATTATTTATACTGGTATCATAATAAAAGTTATTGAATTCATTATAATTTAAAATTTAATTATTAATGGGACAATAAATATAAATTTACAAATGATTTTAAAAAAACTATTTAAATTTTTTTCATGAGTTTTTTAAACCTTATCATTGTAGATAATGTCAATAATAATAATGTTTTTTTATTTATTGGTGAATGGATAGTGCTTCATCAATAGATGAATTAGATATTGAAATAATATCTAAAGAATAGAAATTTATTTTTAAAACATTTTTAACATATTATGACACTAATTATTCTCCCATATTCATTCTTTTAATATATTCAATGTACTGTTCAAGTGGGTTGTTAAATCGATGCAAATCTGAACAAACCTTAACTTAATGAATGACTAAGATGTGGTTCTATTGAAATAAAATTATACCAAAACTAAAATGAACTTATTTAATGATAATTAGTGATATATATCATAATTAGAAAAATTATAATAAGATTTAATAGTTTATAAAACATGACACAACATAAATTAAATATTATCCTCCCTATAATATAATTTCATATGATTAAATTAATGATAGTAGTATGAGAAATAGTATTATTCAGTTTTAAAAATATTCAATAAAAATTTTAATTATATCATAGAAATAATATTATCCACTAATACCATACGTATATCTATACATTCAAATAGTTTAAGGAAGATGAAACATCTTATATTGTGGAGGTTGTACTCTGAACAATACACAAACAATGATTTTGTCTTTTTAATAGATGAGGTGTATACATAAATATGGGAAATTCCCTTAATATAGTAACATAAAACTACATAAAAAATAACAATATAATTATATTAGGGTTTCTAAAAAAATTGTGTTGGTATAACTAATAAGAAAGAACCTAGGTAGTTGATAACACTCACATTGGGGAATTGAATATTCATTTTAAGTCCCATGGAGAATTCGGATTTTATAAAAACGTTTACTGAAAAAAAATATTTATAACGTGGTATAAGGTTATTGGAATAGTGAAAAATGGATTATTTTTAAGGAGATATTATAATAATATCTAAGCCTTAATGTGGTGGAGATGTTAGCCTTTTCTAAGTGAAGTGGAGGGTAGTTTTGAGAGTAACCCTTAAATACACAATAATACAAGGTCATTATTCATATCTCAAAGGCCATAAAATGTAAAAAAGAGGACAGGATAAAGGGATTTGTTAAAAAAATCATCATCATATCCTTTTCGAGATATCTTTTAGTACTTTTTTATTTTTATTAACTTTTAATATTTTAATAGAATTTACATAATCATTTATAATTAATTAAAATTTATAATAAATAAATATAATGAAATATATTAAGATTGATCATTTGGAATAATATAATAACTGAAATATCCTATTCTATAATTATTAAATCAAATAATATTTCCAAATTTTTAAAATTTTAATTTTAAAAATAATACATTTAACAAAGTAAATTTTTTTCAAGAAATAATACTCTTATTCTCTAAATACATATATATATAATATAAAATTATCATGAATAGTTAATAAAATAAAAAAATTATTTACTATATAAAAGTAAAATATATTAGGCTTTAACTAAAATTCAAAATTCAAAATCCGTTGAAAAAAAATTATTTGGTGAAGGAACCAAATATGATATTTATATTAATATAAAATTCTAATTACTTCTAAAAATATTTCCAATAGAACTTATATGTTGTTTTGTAATTTATTATAATGAATTATGTTATTACTTAAATTAAAAATTCATTAAAAAATGTTTCTCTAAACCTCTAGTTCATTTTTATATAATTGTAAATTCATGCAATTTTCAAGTTTCATGAAAACCATAATTTCTGAATAAAGTTAACATATTCAGAAAAATATAAAAAAATCATAATAAGATAATTTCAAAATAAATAATTTGAAAATAGAGTATGTTTTTTCTACTTCAAAATTACAAATGTTATCCTCTAAATTATTTCAGGAATAATGGATCTATAAATGGTAAATTTGGGAAATAGTTTTTGGATATAGAATTTAACTGTTATAGTGGTATCTTGGGTATTACATGCTGACCAGTGATTACCCACAGGCTCGCCAGTGTAGATGGAATTACAACCTATGTTATTATAGTTCCATAGGCTAGCCATTTCATTTTTTAGTTTTAGGAGAACCTAATTTAAACCCACTATCTAGATAGTGGGTTCCATTGGAAAAATGTTGGATACTTTATATACATCACAAGGATAAGCATCCTCTCATCACATTAAACATTATTTCCCAAAACCCCTTTATAGAAATGAACCACTTAAACACCATTAACTCTGATAAACTAATAGATAAATATTGTGTTTTATAATAAAACTGAATCTCATACATCCAATTTACTGTGGATATTATTCTATTAATCATTGAGGATACTATTTATTCAATAATAATCAAGAATCATAATCTTCCCAACCTCCCCAATTATTTCCCACCACCTCCAAGATAACCCCTTTAAAAATAGGGACCAAACTCAAAATTTTAATCTTCGATATTTTTTAAAAAAAAATTGATAATACTTTTTTTTAAATCTATTACTTTTCCTTCACTAGGCCCACATATCCTCTAAAAGATAGATGATTTCGTTTTATTTTCTTTTATTTCCTCTATGAATCCATCAACATAGCATAACTATTACCCCTGATAACCCGTTAGATATCCTAGATGATTAATCCAACCAATTGATGGTCCTTGGGAGCATGGTCTACTATCCCTTTACCTTACACAAGTGGACCTCTAATATTTGAAATATTCTATAAAATACACATAAAATCCCACCAAACCACACAAAAGTGCTCAGAAATTAATCTTCATAAAAGTTATTTATTAAAAATGTGACTAGTCTTAATCATGTTTCTTTTTTATAATTTAATTACCACTCATTTACCACAATGAATCAATTTGTTTAATAAAAGGTTTTCTTCCCAAATAACACAATGAAATAAAAATAATAATTAATTCTTATAAAATAAATTTATCATACAATGAAATCCTATTTTTCAATATCATTTCATGTGATATAATATTTACAGTGTTTACCAAAATATATAAACTCTTTCCATATTCTAGTCAATGTGTGGTAACAAAGAACAAATACAATCCAATGATGTTATCACTATCCTCACACTGACCTAGACATCCATGTGACATAGTGTTTTACATAAAAAATATAACTAAGTGCTTTTATGGTTACGTTGTGAATCTGAATTACACTATTCTCTATGGGGAATATTTTTCCCACAAGTATAAAAAATTAAACCATGCAGTATTTTTAAAAATAATTTTAAATAAAACTATTAGAAATAATCTTTAAAAGTAAACACAAATTTCTTTACAAAAACAATCCAAACCTAGTGTATGAAATAATGATAAAAACACACTAACACAAAAGATTTAGTGTTTTAATTATATTCTACACTCTCCTCTATAATAACTCCAAAATGGAACTATAACTATATATTGATGAGAATTTATTTCCTTAACTTACCTATATCATCATCAGTCATGTATGAATGTCCACCAGGTTAACCACATACATTGTTATTATAAACATAGTAGGATTTCTCAAAGATGTAAAATAATTTCCATGCAAAGTTTATAATACTATATGGATAGTAAAATATAACAAATAAAAAATATTTTTTAAAAAAACATTAATTTAAATCATTTAAAAATCATCTTTTATATATTAAAAACATAATCTCTATAAAAAAAATCATCAAAAATGGTTCATCAATTAAACAAATCCAATTTATATTTCCAAAAAATATACATCCCATTAAAATTATCTTCTTAATAAAATCATGGAAGACACTCATTTTAAAAATTAATAGTAAAATTATCCCTTCATAAAAATTCAATATAAAATCACCATTTCACAACTCAATCAACTTATTTCTATTTATGAAAATAAAATTGATAGAAAAATCCAAAATTTGAATAAAATAAATTAAATACACTTAGAAAATTATTTATTTAATTCCTAAATAAATCCAATAATTACACATTGAAACCCTTATTTTGATTTTCAAAAAACACAAAAATTTTAACATTTTCATAAATATTGTTTTAAAAATAAAATATGTTTTTTTATACAAATTTGAAAATCTAAATTTCAAAATTTTATATTCCATTATAAAATGAGTGGATAAAACCCCTGAAATTTGCTGTCAAAAAATATAAATTTCAATATCTCTAATTTTCAAATATTCACAAGATCATTTGAATTTAATTTAAGTGGTTTTTAGTGGAACATAAAAAATTAATGGAATATAAACAGTTTTAAAATTTAATGAATATATTAAAATGATCATACTAATTATGTAATCTTCCAAAATCCATAAATTTACAACACTAAAAATCGCACCAACACATATTTTTCCTTCAAACCCTTAGATTCCACATTACTCTTTTCAATCCATACAAAAAAATTAATTTTCTAAGAGGGAGAAACCTCAAAATCACGTTTTTTATTCCCAATGATCATCCAAGGATAAATAAATGTGTTATTTGACTACGATCTAGTTAAAATGTGTTTCAAAATTTGAAGCAGTTTAAAATTTCTTGATTTTTCTTGGAAAAAATTTACGTTCTGTATTCCCAAAACAATTATACCATCATGGAATGAAAATAAAACACTAAAAATGATTAGATTCATAGTTCTCTCTTAACAATTATTCTAGCCATGAATTTGTACATACTATTTTCTTAATCATTTACAAATAGTTTTGGGGTTAGGCTAACCACAAGCATATCCATGATTCTCTATGATATTTTCAAAAAACTCTTAAAATATCTTATAAAGAGTTTAAATAATATAATTTCAAACTTAAAAAACCCAAGAACAAAAAAATTAATGATTCAATAAAACTCATGGAATTAAAGTTTAAGGGATAAAAATTATATCGAATAAGGAAAATGATGGTTTAAATAAAAATATATTATTAGTAATAAATATTTCTTATTTCAATACCCTAATATTAAATGTTTATAACATGAAATTTATCCTCATACATTAATAATTCATGTGTAGTAAAAAATAATTTCTTCTAAATGGTTTAATGAGAAAATTAATAAAAAATAACGTTTTAAACAATTTAAGATGACATAATTAATGAATAATGAATTATGTTTTGGAAGATAATTAAATTTCAAAATTTTATTTTATTATTATACAAAAAAATTATGTATTGTCATTTTAATGATTTTAAAATATGATAAAAGTCCAAAATAATGGATTTATTATCTATCAAGTGATGAGGATTATGATAATTAGAGAGAATCCTAGTTTTAAACGATAATTATGAAATTAAATCAAATATTTAATTTCCAAATTTTGAATTCCAAATTTTTCTATATATATATATATATAATTATTTAAATTCAAATTAAAAAAATTAAAATTAAAATCTCTTTAAATAGGATACATTCTTGAATAATTTATAAAATAATTCAAAATTATATATTATTCTCATAAATTAGATATATATGATTAATTCATAACCAAATCATTTTCATCAGTAAAACATATCAAATGAATAATTTATATTTAAAATTAGTATAATTCTGTAAAAATTCAACAGTAATGAAATGTATATGGGTTTATAACCATTCAATATTTACATTATGTTCAAGATTCGGTTCGTACAATGATAAACCAGAAGGGTGTTTCTCTATTTTTCTAAATATAATTATAAGAGATAAAAAATGCAGGAATATTGAATAATTAAGGTTTATAAATTCAATTTATCTTATTATTATAATTCTATAATGGAAGCATTAAATTTAATGTTTAATATAAGGTAAATTTTTATTAATGGTAATGTTACCTAAAATGAGAAATTTATAGATTTATTCATTATGACTTATACATGTAAATAAAATTTAATTGAAAAATTATTGTACAAATTTTTTGGAAATATTTTTTCTAATACCTTTACCAATATTGGGATGATTAAATAGAGACCTCCATAATGGAATAATCGAGTAAATATTATAACTACTACCTTCCAATGACTGATAAAAATTACCTCTAACTAATAAAATGTAATGAATGAATATTTGTGATTCATAAGAAATGAATTAAATATATATTGCGTTATAAAACATATTGATAATAATAATAAGTTAATTGTATTGGTACATAGATCATGTTCAATAAAGTCTAATGTTATGGTATAGGTTTTTCATTAGATAATCATTATTATTAGACATTATCTCTCTCATTAAAAATAACATCCCCTTCCATTTCCTTGTTATTCATGATATTTCATGGCTATTTAATTTCACATTTCAGGGCCATGTACTAAAATACTGAATTATGTTAATTACATGAGTGTAAATTGATATTAACTTGGTTATATTGAATTTATAAAATGTATTTAAAACCAAATTTTTCTCGTGTCTTGAATTTTTATTATAGAATCATTTCTGGTTGTCTATCATCATTAATGTAGTCAAATAGTTGGGTTTCTTCTGTAAAGTAAGCTCCTTGAAAAAAAAATCAGGAGAGTGGTGACATCCAAAGGATCCTTGCATATATTATTATATGTATTTTTAAATTTTTGAATATTTTATCCATTTGGCTACTCAGAATGTGGCTTCTCTAAAACAATTAATTTTCCTTATTTCTTAAAAATAAATATTAATATTTCATTATGATATAATAGGTTTCTAACATTAAGATTCATTGATTCTATTATTGATTTTAATTCCATGTATTATATTTATGATTTCATTTATCTATAACAAGCGATTTAAATATATTAGTATCATGTTTTTCATTCATATAATAAGTAATTTTTACGTTTTCACCCACTAAAATTATAACTCGTTTAAATTACATCAAAAACCTTATTGTATCAACATACATATTTCACTAAGATTTTTGATCCTTTAGTGTCTCCCCCATCAAATAGTTATTTAGGTTGATAATCCTGTAAATAATATCATATCTAACTCTTGGATAGTTGAGTGGAAAACTATTTTCCCAATCCATTATGTTGGTAAAATGCTCTTTTTTTCCTCGATAATCGATTAGGCCCAATTAAGAGATTCCCAACCACTTGGGGTGAATTATTGTTTTAAGTCCAATATAAACTTTGTATCCCCTTAAAAAAACTTTTTACACAATGTATACTAATTCATGGATAATGTTATTATTAACACAACAATAATTTTTTTGATTAGATATATAATAGAGAGAGATAGAGAGAGAATTTAAAGGACATCACATGATAAATTACAAGTTTGACACATTATTTTTATAAAAATGGATAAAACTATGGTGTTTAATGGTCATTATCCTACTTCCTACTTAAATTTTTTATTATCAATGATGAATGAATCAAAATATGAGAAATACAATTTTCTTGAACCCTTATAATTATATAACATAAAGACATGATAAATAAATAAACAAAAAAATCCATGCCAGTATGTCTGATCTTCCCCCACCTTCCTCAAGTGAATCGATTTTGAAAATGTTTTTTTTTCACATTTCTTCTCTGAAGAATGAATTAGTTATGTGAACCTCACTCCGTTCCATTTTTTCCATCGATTATGCACTAACAAATTCATTACTCAGCCATATCCTACTTCAAAAAAACATCCATAATCAATTTATTAAAATATATTTTATCACTATAATCTCATAAATGATAAATATTTATCTATGAAGGATATATTGACATTTATTCCTCTTCATATTAATATATAAAATATATAGTCAATGTTTTTTTGGTATACTACTTGTATATGTTAATTTAATTATGTAATCCTCTCTTAAAAGATATAATATTCAATGAAACAAATATTGTGGAATCTATTTAACCACACAATAATGGGGAATGAACCATGTTAGAGTCTACATAAACACAATTAGAACTAAAATAAACATCCCAAAAACATTTATTTCTCTCATTTTTTCCTAGAACAGTATTCTCCCTTAATGGTATCTATAACTTCTATCATTAGTTTAATTATTCCAAGAGATTCTAAACTACACAATGACATAATCTTAATCATCATACCTATTCTATTATTCCTCATGTTATAAATATAAACCACCAATTTCTACTTTAAACCATTATTAAAACACTTTTTAAAGTTTTAAATACCTGGAAATTTGAATTAAAATTTTTTCATAATTTTTTTTGGATTTTAAGAGTACGCAGTTTCTGACATCTCCTGATTCTGAGGCCATGTGTCCCGGAATCAATTTTCGAAGTTTAGCTTGGATACGCTCAGTAAACGAACAAGTGGGTTATTCTAATTTTTAATCCGGTGCTCGGAATCGAAATCCGAGGGCACTGATGAAACCGTAGTGCCGGTAATTGCTTAGGAACACCTATTCCGATGTTTTGTTTTCTCGGGAAGAGTAGTTAAAAATAATGCAATAAGTTAAAAGTGAGATAAAAATTTGGTTACAATTTTTATTTCACATCATTGTGTTTTAACATCCATGTGAGGGAGTTGGGGTGGGACCCACTAAAATCCTATGTCTTGGTAGGATATTAGTGAGGTGGGGCCCACACGATCCCCCAACTTTTCACTTTCCCCAAAACTCCTTAAAACCCCACTCTTTATTTTTGTAACTCATCTTAAATTGAGTAACCTTCCTTTTCCTCTCTCTCTCCCTTAACTCTCGCCAACACATACAATAATTAATTAATTGAACCTATTCAATTAATTAACTAAGTGTTTTGAATTTTGAAAGAAATTACTTGTGTTAATAAAATAATAGCATGAACCTATTATTTTACTTTGACACATTTTCTGTTGGGAGAAAAGGAAAAGAGCTCTTGTGTAAAAGAAGGAGGAAGTTCCTCTTGGGTGGAAGAACATCATCCTCTCCGTGAAGAATGTTTCTTCTCTGACGAAGAACATCGACCCCTCAACTTAGAATGAATCGGAAATCACGGTTCTTCATCCTCTTCTTCCTCCACGACAATGGAGAAGTCTACGACCGTAGTGATCATCGCAAATGACAATGTACCTTCCTTATTCATCTCTGCAACATGTGAGGACATGTCGTTTCCTCCTCAGACGCACCCCGACGACCACAGAATCTACGTCCGACCCCTAGGACGCCGTTCTCCGCGACGCCCGCCATGTGACATCAAATATCCAAGTAGGGGGATTTTATTGAGTTTATCCATTCCTTTTTGAGGAAATAATGATGAGCGCGGACCAACCTATGCCTGGTTGATCCGCAGATCGCTCGTTCCTGTGGGTTGGTTGCGGTGTGAATTTTCTGGATTGGTTTGAGTTTGATCTTGATTGATAACCTATAACATGGAGAACACGAGCTAACGAACAATGCCTGGACCCTTCGCAGATTGTTGTTGGTGTACGGATTAACAGAGATGATGAAACGGGACCACAACGGTGATTTGAGGTCGTCACAGTAATATACGTGTCCCGAGACGACCCCAGGCGTAGATGGAAGCAAGAACGGACCACCGGAGCGGCTCCGGTGACCCGCGGACTTCACCGGAAGCACGGGTCACCGGTGGGGTGGTGCCAGCGGCCAGAGGCCATGGCCGGCTTCAGCCGGCCGCCCGAAGGTGGCGGCGTCCCTGCGCACCACTAGGAGGGACCGCCGCGGCGGCTGGCGACCAGTCCCGCGGCCGAGCGGGACCCGGGGGAGACGAGGCGCCCAGCGCCGCATCCGCTGGCAGAAGGGAGCAGCCCCCCAAGCGGGGCCCCGGATTCAATCAAGGGGGGCAGTTGCCCCCCCCCCCCCCATTCCGCAACGGCACGGCCAGCACCGAGCTAGCCGTGCGGACGCGCCCGCATCGGGCCAACCAGTCGCCCAGGTCGGACCGACCACACCGGGCCGGGCCACCCCGGACGGACCGAGCCACGAAGGTTGGTTCGGGTCGTGCCATCCGGGCCGGGCCATGCCCCAAGGGGCCAGACCCGGACCCAGTCCGGGTCCACCTGGTTCGGGCCGACCCCGGGGGTCTCGGGCCGGGTCAGTCCGAGCCCAAAACCCACCTAAACCGGACAGGTTCGTTCTTTTCCCCATATCTTGAACTTCAGACCTTTGATCGACGCACCGTCAGTTGTGTTGAGATCCTTGGATCGAGATGGCCCTTTCGGTATACTACACTCAAGGTTTTGGAGAACTTTGTGTACGTTCGGGTTGGTTCGAGCACGAAACCAACCGGGCCCTTGGAGCGGAAACACTTATACCTTGAGCTCCGGACGTCCGATTGAAGTGAAGTCAACTTTGTTGGATTCCTCTTGATGAGACGGAACATTTGGAATACTTCACCTGAGGGTTGGACGCAGATGAATAGTGGTCAGGTCGGATTGAACCTGAAATCCAACCAGGCCCCTGGAACGGAAAAACTGATAACTTTCAGACCGGACGTCCGTTTGACGAACTGTCAGCAGAATTGGTGATTACATTGAGAACGGTCCCTATGAGTATACACTATGAGAGTTCGGGTTATATTTGAAATACGGCCGGTTTGGATCGCACACAAAACCAACTGGCCCCCTGGGACAAAAATGCTAATAACTCAGATATTGGGCGTCTGATTGACGCGCCATCTGTTGCATTGAGACCCCTATGACGAGGCGGTCCTTTGAGATACATCATCATGGGACTTTGTGATAAATGGAGTATCGACCTATAGCTCGTTGAGAAGACCCTCCCTGAGACGAGCGTGTAGAGTACGGAGACCATGTAGTGGGATGAGACCTGACGACTGCTTGACCAAATCGGCTTGGAGAGAGGCAACTAGCCCAGTGGACGGAGCTCCTGGTATTTGGCGATAGACCCATGGCGGACGAAGCACCCGATAGATGGCCGCAGACCCGCTGTACTCGACAGGATGAGTACATCTGTAGGTTATTAGGGAGAGCATCTGGTATTTGGCGGCATACCCTCAGTGGATGGAGTACCCGGTAGTTGGTAGAAGACACACGGTACTCGATAGGAGGAGTACCTCAGCAGTCTTAGGCTAGTGAACAGTACCTCGGAGTCGTGATAGGATCACTGTACTCGTCAGAGACGGAGCTCTTTAGCAGTTAGGGTTTCAATAATGAAAATCCTGGTTTGAGCTGAGTCTATGACCTATGTGTTTACCTCATGATTGAGATGGGTCATTTGATAACACAGGTATATGTATGGTCATATATCTAAGTAGTGGTATCCATTGATTTCATAACCTTAGTGTTTCCTCATGATTGAGATGGGTTACTTGATAACTTAGGTATAGGTATGGTCTTATACCTATGTAAGGGTTATCTGTTGAGATTCTGCTTTGTGGTTATCCTTGTTGGATTTAGAGAGACCGTGAGGATCTCGGGGTCCCTACTGAGTATCGTTAAACTCACCCCTACATGGGATATGCTCGCAACTCATTGTGTTGGATGAAGATGAAGGATAACGCTGATGGAGGCCCAGCGTTCGAGGAATGGACGGTACCCGGAGGTGAATCTCATGACAAATCGGTACCCGGAGGAGACAGACGGACAGACAATCAGATGTGGAGTGCTGAGGAGGACATTTGTACCTACCCTTTTGGTAGGATCCATGGTGGATGATCCAGGATCATCGAGTCATCTTCCAGATTCTTGTCTTTTCTGTTGTAATTTACATTCAGTTGTAGTTGTACCTATCTGTTGGGCTTGTATTTCTGGCCCCTTTGTACTTTCAGAATTTTTTTTTACTATTGTACTTAGTATTTTATTCCACTTGTACTCTGGTTGTGTTTTTTTATGTTTATAAAGGCAATGCCTTCCCAGTGATAGGAATTTACGTCTTTGGTGCTAGTCGCCAGCCCCTGGGCTATGGAAGGCGGGCTTGGGGTAGTTACGACATGTGCCCTAGGGGAAGGGTCGTGAAAAATTGGTATCAGAGGTGTCAGTTCTACGGCAGAACATATGACTATGATATTTTCTTTCAATGGAGAAATAGTTTTAAGGGTACCAAGTGTGGTTTCTAGTTGAGGGAGTCCAGTGTTAGTGCGGGCGGCCGACGTATCCATACACCAGGACCCTGACAACTGATTTCCAACTTTGTACATGAAAAAACTGATTGCATGAGTGTTTCCAAAAGTTTTTAAAAGTTAGCTCATACCAGGTCAGCTCACCAGGTATGAATCATTTGACCATTTCACATTTGTTTCATTCAGGATGCCTCCCCGCGGACGACAAGCCAGAGCCCTGAGAGTGGTACGTAATGACAGCCCACCGAGCGATGAGGCCTCGGTACAGGGCCCTATCCTAGTTGATGAACCAGCGGAGGCAACAACAGTACTACCACCCATTGGGCCACTGATGCCACTAGCCCCAACAGTAGAGAGTGCACGTCGCTTGAGCGCACTGCACGAGTTCCAACGCCAGAGGCCACCCAGGTTCATGGGAGAGATGGATCCGCAGGCGACTGAGGATTGGCTGGAGGCTGTGGTGAGAGTCTTCAGGCTAGTGGGGATGCCAGCAGACTTCATGGTGATCCTTGCTGCCATCCTTCTTCAGGAAGTAGTAGGTAGATGGTGGAGCCTGATGCTCCAGGTGCATGATGACGCATCACTTCTGTGGGCAGACTTCGAGAGCCTGTTCCGAGCAGATTTTGTACCAGCCCCCCTTTCGAGCTGTGTGGATCCAGGAGCTACTTCATATTCAGCAGGGCAGAATGAGTGTAGCTCAGTACTCAGTGAGTTTCACAGACCACTCGTGCTACTCTACATACATGGTACGAGACCCGTTCATCCGGGCCCGAACATTCGAGCAGGGGCTCATGCAAGAGATTAAAGCTTCTGTTGTTTCTCACAACATCCCGACGCAGATAGGGGTGTTGGAACGAGCCCTCTTAGTTGAGAGTTTCCTTGATGATAAGTCTCAAGCAGTAGGACCCACCACTAGCCGGTATGCGGCAGAGTCTTCTGCGGCTGGCAGTAGACAGTTGACGCAGAGGTCCAAAGGTACCGGACCCACTGGTGCCCGACTGCACGACTCAGGGTCAGTTGTGCAAGGAAACCGGGGTGGAGTCAGAGCCAGTCATGCCAAGAGTGGGCAGTATTACTCCTGCGGAAGGATTGGTCACATGGCATGTGACTGTCCGACCCGCCGTATATATGATCAGTTGATAAATGAAGAACCCCTTAGAAAGAGGTAGAGGTTCGATCAGGGCGGACCGCAAGGAGAAGAAGACCGAGGCATGGGAGTTGGTTGTGCAGATGGAGGTGGATGATGATTCAAGGTGTTGCCGCCCCCACCACCAGGAGGTCCTCCCAGACCGCAGGGAACATGTGGACATGGGAGAGTATAGCTTTAGGCAGCAGAAACTTACGACTACGGAGCTCCAGAAGCTGGCGGACAAGAGCGGGACTAGTTCCAGGCATGAGACCTTTGATCTTGGTGCTTCTAGTTTCCTTGTTTTCTTTGTTGTGTGTCCCTGTACTTTGAGCTGTAGTAATAAAAGACACTTTTCCTTGTGACATTTGCTTCCTTTCTTTTTGTGTACTAGGAGGTTCCAGTTTAAATTGTTGACTTGACCCTCACTTTTGAGATTCCTACTAGAGGAGACCCAATGACCACACACACTAATGTCGACAGTGTGACTCAACCCTTGGAGGAGAGAGTAATGGTTGGATCTCTTAGTAGTAGCTTCGAGGCCTTATGAAGTCATCCATGGCATAGATTAATACCATTCATGATAGGATTGACTATTTATGGCAAAGAACGTGGTTCATCCAGGGGATGAGAACGGATTTCTCTTATCGGAAAGGATGAAATCTTATCAGCTCTTGTGGGACCAGAGATGGTCCAAGCCACAATGGAGAAGGTGTAGATCATCCATGAATGGATTAATACTGCACAGAGTAGGGAGAAACCATATGTTGATAGGAGATAGGATCACTGTAATTTGAGGATGGCAACCACGTTTTCTTACAGGTCACACCTCGATGAGGCCTATGAAGATGTGTCCAAGGTGGCAAGTAATCTTTGAGGATCAGCAGTCCTTTCCAGGTCCTCAGCCGAGTAGGCGAGGTGTCTTACCGTTTGACCCATCCACCTCAGTTGCACCAGGTGCACGACGACTTCCACGTATCTCAGATGAGGAGATACGATCATGAGCATTCACATATCATCGACCATGGTGATATGGACTTTGGAGATGGGGTGACATTTGTGGGGTTCCAGTAGAGGTTGAGGACCGACTGGAGTTGGTCCTACGGGGATGGTCGATTCCTCTTGTGCACTTTCATTGGTAGCACGAGAACCTCCAGGAGAGTATATGGGAGCAGAAGGCTCAGATACGTGCTCAGTACCATGTTTGTATCCCTAGTTTGTGTTAAAGCTTTACGGGGACGTAAATCCCTGAGGTGGGAGTAATGTAAAGACCCGAAAATTTCAAGGAAATATTTTTCATAATTTCTTTTGGATTTTATGAGTACGCAGTTTCTGACGGCGCCTAATTCCGAGCCCCAGTGTGCCCGGAATCAATTTTCAAAGTTTAGCTTGGGTACGTTCAGTGAAAGAACGAGCGGGTTTTTCTAACATTTAATATAGTGCTCGGAATCGAAATCTGAGGGCACCTATGAAACCGCAGCACTGGTAATTTCATAGGAACACTTATTCCGGAGTTGTGTTTTCTCAGAAAGAGTTGTTAAAAATAATGGAATAAGTTAAAGGTGAGATAAAAATTGTGTTTCAATTTTTATTTCTCAACATTGTGGCTTAACTTCCATGTGAGGGATTTGGGGTGGGACCCACTAAAATCCAAATTCTTGGTATGATATTAGTGAGGTGGGGCCCACATGATCCCCCACCTTTTCACTTTCCCCAAAACTCCTTAAAATCCCCCTCTTTATTTTTGTAACTCATCTTAAATTGAGTAACCTTCATTTTCCCCTCTCTCTCCCTTAACTCTCACCAACACATACCATAATTAATTAATTGAACCAATTCAATTAATTAACTATTTGTTTTGAATTTTAATATAAATTACTTGTGTTAATAAAATAATAGCATGAACCTATTATTTTACGTTGCACATTTTTTGTTGGGAGAAAAGGGAAAGAGCTCTTGTGTAATAGAAGGAGGAAGTTCCTCTTGGGTGGAAGAACATCATCCTCTTCGTGAAGAATGGTTCTTCTCCGATGTAGAACATCGAACCCCCAACTTAGAACGACTCAGTAATCACGGTTCTTCATCCTCTTCTTCCTCCAAAACATGGGACAAGTCGCTGACTGCGGTGATCATCGCCAACGACAACATACCTTCCTTCTTCATCTCCGCAACAAGTGAGGAGACGTCGTTTCCTCCTCGGAAGCACCCTGGCGTCCACGGAATCTAAGTCTGACCCCTGCGACGTTGTTCTCCGCGACGACTGACGTGTGGCGTCAAATATCGAGGTATGGGCATTGTATTGAATTTACCCATTCCTTTTGTGGAAAGAACGATGAGTACGGACCAAACTTTGTCCATTTTATCCACAGATTGCTCGTTCTTGTTGGTTGGTTGCGGTGTGAATTTTCAGGAATGGTTTGAGTTTGATCTTGATTGAAAATCTCTAACGCGGAGGGCACGGGCTAACGAACAAAGCCCGGACAGTCCGCAGATTGTTGTTGGTTCACGGAATGACGACGATGATGAAACAGGACTGCAACGGTGATTGGAGGTCGTCGTAGTAATCTACGGATCCCGAGATGAACCTTGGCACAGACGGGAGCACGAACGGACCACCTGAGTGGCTCCGGTGTCTTGCGGACTTCACCTGGGGCTGGAGGCGGCGGCAGGCACCGGCCGGCCGCCCGGAGTCAGCGGCGTCCCAGCAGACCTCCAGGAGGGACCAACACGGCTTCAGTCGCGGCGTCTGGGGACCGGTCCCGCGGCCGCGCGGGACCCGGGGGAGACGCGCCGCCCAGCACCGTGTCTGCTGTCAGAAGGGAGCGGCCCCCCATGTGGGGCCGCGACTTCAATCAAGGGGGAACCCCCCCCCCCTCCACAATGGCACGGCTAGAACCGAGATGGCCGGGCAGTGCGAGCCCGCGCTGGGCCAACCGGCCGCCCTGGCCGGACCGCCCGCACCGAGCCGGGCCGCCCAGGTGGGGCCGGGCCGCGCCCTACGGGGCGGGACCCGGAGCCGGTTCGGGTCGTCTCGGTTCAGGCCGACCTAAGGGGTCTCGGGCCGCGTCGGTCCGGGCCCAAAACCCCCCTAAACCGGACAGGTTCGTTGTTTTCCCATATCATGGGATTCGAACCTCTGAACGACGCATATTTAGTTGCGTTGAGATCCTTGGATCGAGATGGTCGTTTCGGTATACTACACTCAAGGTTTCAGAGAACTTTGGGTACGGCCGGGTTCGTTCGAGCACGAAACCAACCAATCCCTCGGAGTGGAAACATTTATAACTTGAGCTCCAGACGTCTGATTGACGTGCCTTCGACTTTGTTGGATTTCTCTTGATGAGACGGAACTTTTGGCATACTTCACCAGAGGTTTGGACGCTATTGAATAGTGTCTAGGTTGGATTGAACCTGAAATCCAACAGGGCCCCTGGGACGGAAAAGATAATAAATTTCAGACCAGACGTCCGTTTGATGAACCATCACTGATGTTGGTGATTACGTTGAGAAACAGTCCCTATGAGTATACCCTATGAGAGTTCGGGGTACAATTGAGATACGGCCGGGTTGGTTTGCACACGAAACCAACTGGGCCCCTGGGACGAAAAGGCTAATAACTCACAGACCAGGCATCCGATTGACGTGTCGTCTGTTACGTTGAGACCCCTATGAAGAGGCGGTACTTTGAGATACTTTTTTGTGGGACTTTGTGATACTTGTAGTATAGATATGTAGCTCATGGAGCGGACCCTCCCTGAGATGAGCATATGGAGTACGGAGACTGTGTAGCCTTCTGAGACCTGATGACTGCTTGGCTGACTCGACATGGAGTGAGTTGACTAGCCCAGTGGACGGAGAACCCGGTATTTGGCGACAGACCCACGGCAGATGGAGCGCCCGATAGTTGGCCGCAGACCCGCGGTACTCGACAGGAGGAGTACCTCTGTAGGCTATTAGGGAGAGCACTCAGTATTTGGTGGCAGACCCTCAGCGGACGGAGTGCCCCGTAGTTGGTAGCAGATCTGCGGTACTTGACAGGAAGAGTAGCTTAGCAGTCTAGGGTTAGTGAGCAGTACCTCAGAGTCATGACAGGATCACTGTACTCATCAGAGACAGAACTCTTCAGTAGTTACGGTTTCGATAATGAAAATCCTGGTTTGAGTTGAGTCTATGACCTATGTGTTTACCTCATGATTGAGATGGGTCACTTGATAACATAGGTATATTTATGGGTATATATCTAAGTAGTGGTATTTGTTGATTTCATAACCTCTTTTTTTTCTTCATGATTGAGATGGGTTACTTGATAACATAGGTATAGGTAAAATCCTATACCTATGTAAGGGATATTAGTGGAGATTCTACTTTGTGGTTATCCTTGTTGGATTTAGAGACACCTTCAGGGTCTCGGGGTCCCTACTGAGTATCGTTATACTCACCCCTTCACGGGATATGCCCGCACCTCGTTGTGTTGGATGAAGACGATGGATAGCGCTGGCGGAGGTCGAGCGTTCGAGGACTGGACGGTACCCGGAGGTGGATCTCACAACGATTCGGTACCCAGAGGAGACAGACGGACGTACGATCGAAAGTGGAGTGATGAGGAGGACAACTGTACCTACCCTTCAGGTAGGATCCATGGTGGACGATCCAGGAGCCGCGTGTCATCTTCCAGCTGCTTGTCTTTTCTTTTGTACTTTACTTTCAGTTGTATTTGTACCTATCTGTTGGGCTTTTATTTTCAGCCCCTTTATACTTTCAGCACTTTTTTACTGTTGTACTTAGTATTTTCTTCTGCTGGTACTCTGTTTCTGTTTTTGTTAACGTTTATAAAGGCAACACCTTCCCATTTATAGGGATTTATGCCTTTGGTGCTAGTCGCCAGCCCCTAGCCTATGGAAGGCAGGATTGGGGTAGTGACGACACGGACCCCGGGGGACGGGTCGTGACAAAAGTTAACTTCTTTGAGGTGATTTATCTTCATGTACTTTTTCTTTATATTCTCATTTTTAATTTCTCATCATACATCGGGATATCATTTCCTTAAAACCATGTATTCTTCTATAATGGGTGATTATTATCTAACCATATAATAGAATAATATAAATTTGATGTGGTTAGATCCTTATGGTAAACTACTATTCTAATAAATACTAATCATAAACCTCCTGACCATTTTCAAGTTATTTTTGCTCTTGGACTAGACCACCACATGTTCATCTCAATATCAAGGTGTTCTTTTATTATCCATTTAATATTTAATCCTTTTTATTAATGTGTGATCCTCTATTCTATCATAATAAAATAATATTACTTCAGGTTACTCTTACTATGTCAAGTATATTTTTTCATAATTTTTTTCACCATCCCAATGAAGGAAACAGATATATGTGATTTTTCAATAATTATATCTTCCAATTCACCTCAGGAGAATCTTTAAAATGAAACTTCCTTAAAGAGTATCCTCTAAGATCCATTAAACAAATATTGTGGTTTCCAAAATGTAATTTTATCTCGAAAAAACATTAAATCTACATCCATAGTCATCTAATATATAATGATAGAACTCCAATTATTTCTATTTATAGGTAGCTCTACATATTTTTACTCATATTCATGATAGTCTACTTAATGTTTTATTCTTTTCAACAAATTCAACCTTAAATATATTCTTCAAAACATTTATGAGCAGTACAAACTTCACAAACACATCAATAATATAAATATATCACAAATCCATCATGAATGGACATTGAAAAATCATTAAATTTAAAAAAAATACATAAAGGCTTAAAAATAAAATTTACAAGACATGCATATACTTACTCTTCATAAAATTAAATGTTATATAAATTTCACCATTTATAAGTGTTTATAAAACAATCATAATAAGTACTAATTATCAATTCATATGTTTGGTTTTTACACTATGAACTAATTTGAAACAAAATTAGTGACACATATATATATATCCCCCTTTTCATCATAACCCTAATTAGAATTTCGAAAATGAAAACTCTTTGCACCTATTTTTATCACCACTTGAAAAAATAATCCAAAACAAACCATAGTTGGTGAATTTGAATGATTATAACACTATAGGTTTTCCTAGTTTGGTTTAATAATTTTCCCCCATTGAATGAGGGTGACTATGTAATACTCATTGGGATCCAATAATGCTTCCCCCTTTAAATTTAATCCATCATTTATAAAGAAACATTGTTTTTTTACCTACCTCTATCATATAATAATGTATTTTCATATGTAATAAGTAAAATATATATGACTTCAGAATTAAAATGGGTAATCTAACTAATGAACATACTTATACAATATTACTTTTGATTACCCTCAATAATAATTTTATAGAATCAAAATAATAATTCCATGATAATATATATAAATGTTAATCACTCTATAACCCTAACAGAAAACTCAGTGTAGGTACCAAGACTAATAATTCATTAAAACTATGTTAACTATCAATTGATACACTATTACTAATTCCTTTAAAAATAAGCACGTTGATTTTTCAAATAAAATACCCCTATCAAACTAAAAATATCATAATTAGTATATGAAAAACTAATGAAATAGGGTTCATAAACTCATATCTCTTGTTTTTATAGGAGAATTATTCGTTTTTAAAAACTAAATAGTATATTATGGACTTCTAGATTTTTCACTAATCCACTTCACCACTTGTTCTATTAATTTTTTATCAATCCCCATATTTTTTTGTTCGAACATCTATAGAACTTTTGTGTTCTCCTTCGTTCATTACAGACATAATCATTATCTCTATAATCACTCAAATACTTTAGAGGGGATTAAATGGTTTTCTCCATATATATATTTGTTTAGAAATTTCTTTTATATTTTAGACATTGGAATACACATGTAACAAATCTCCATTAATTCTTCAATGTGGATTGAGAACATTGACCAAAAAGTATTTTTTTGTGAGTTATCTAATGGCCAATGTCTTCTTACCTTAACCACTATTTATATGAATTTCTCTTGAATATATTCCTTGTATTGACCAAATATATTTAATTGTTATATTATCCTTCTTAGACAAGTTTCATAATTATGTCTCAATAGTTTATACCCCCCCCCCAAATCTCCTCATGTTCAGTTTGAGTGGTAAGGACATTATCATCTTTGTTATACTAAGAAACATTCTACCTCTTCATATATTTCATCACAATAATTTTTTTACAGTATATACCAACTTTATGGAAAAATAAAACACATCACGGTTAACATACTTATGTCTTTTATTATTTAATGGAAGAACTGTTCCCAAATAATTCAATTGTTCTTATATTCCTTCTTATATTTCCTTATAAATAGTTCTATTTTTCTTTGATAGGGTTGTCTGAGGCCTATCCTCATCACCTGTGATTATATATATTGACTCTATTCTATTTTACATTAGAAGGATGTATTCCCACAATTTTCTCCTTTACATACTCGTTATTGGAGACTGTAAGTATTCTAAAAAAATCACCATATTTTAACTAATTCACTATTGTAGTTCTTCTTCATAGATTTTTTCGAGTAAGAATCACTCCAAATAATCATAGAATAACATACATTATTTTGAATCATTGAATAAATCTTTCAATTTTGTCTTTTATAATTACTTTTCATCTTTATTTTAGAGACATTATTTGTCTGAGAAATTAAAGAAAACAAATTCCACTATTCATTTGATTTCATAAAAATTTATTACAATAATAAAAAAGAAAAAATTCACACTGGCCTCCAAATTTATAATTTTAGATTACATTTCTATTATTTTCCATTGTTTTAGAGATAAATAATTCTACAAAATCATAACAATATTTCATTAGTCTTATCTTATCCTCATTAATTGTATCCCATAATCGAGCAATAATGGATTGATGTGTTATCAAATTAGATTTACATGATTCTAATTAATTATGAGTTTTTAGGCATATATACTCAAAATATCTTCATCATATCGAGACAAAATTGTGTTCTCACATAATAATTGATATCTTATTTTAGATATTATCATTTATGTGGTAAATATTTATATTCATTTGATAAATAATCACATGATAATTTAGGGTGAAACCATTCCATTTACTTTATTATCAGCCTACATTTTAATTCCTTTTCTCATTATAATGAAATATATGGCCACCACTATTACATTTGGAGAATTATCAAAAAATATAATAAAAATCACGTCAAAATTATACTTCAAATTAAAAAAATTAGGAAGTAATTGGCAGGGAAGTGTAAATATCATCGATATTAAGATAAATTTAATAAGGAATATGAAATCATAATAATATAATGAAAATGTAGATTTGATATCCAAAGTACATGATTAATTTAATCAAGAATATTTTATATTTTTTCACATAGGTCCAACGAAAAAAGGGTATACAAATTCAAGTATGCAATAATTGTGACACCACATCCCCTCTAGAAAAAAGCTGATGCATTTCCAAAGAAATTGGCATGATTAAGAGGAATGAAATCCCGAATAAATTATCCATTTATTATTCTTAAATAAAATAGATACATAAATAGAACTCATATTACAATAATAAAGGTAAAAAACACATTCATTACAAAAACTAAAAAACTACATCCACAAGAACGAAATAAATAGTTTTCTCTTCATATCTTGTTAATAGAAAACGAAAGAAATGTGTGATATCAAATTCTAGATAAGGGTTACAAGTATGGGAAGCAATAATCAGTAATAATGGAATCATAATCCAATATGGCATGGTGACTAAAAAGAAAAATACAGACCACTAATAATCTGAGAAACAGCCTACATCCATAAATTTTTTCGTAGTGAAAAACCTCATGGATAATAATAATTGAAAATGAATAAAGAGAATTATTATTAATTGGAAATCATTTATCTAGACCATGATACTATTATATCATTAAAACAGTTTAGTTCTATAGGTAGAAACCCGTCCAATTTTTTTGGAAATAAACACAAAGGGTTTATTGCCAACTGATTTGTCTCATTAGACCTGTCGATGCATTGAAGGGATATAGAAGGCCCCTCCCATAACTTAAATTAAAAATAATTCTTTATTCATATATTTAATTAAAATAAAAAATTACTTCTCAATATCCATATTGTGTAGATCATACAGATTCATCAATATTTCTATACTAAAATTAATATTCCAAATAAACACTGTAGGTTAAAGGGTATACAGCTTATGAAAATAATCATATACCTGAAACCAAAATATAGATATATAATATATTTAAAATTTTAATTGGAAAATTATATGAAATTGGTAGTGTATACACCACATAAGAAAGATTATGTGCACAATACCATGTAAGACTCGTTGAAATGTAAATTGAGTCAAAGTATTTTATCACGTTGTAATCAAATGAGTCATATGACCAAAAGTTAATAACCACCCAAATAATCACAAAATACAAGGAATGTAAATATAATAATGAAAATATATATCAAATTGATTTACATAATACACAACATGTAGAAAGTAATGGGTGAAAAATGGAAATATCACGAAATTAAAAGTGATATAAGAAACCCATTCAAACATTTCGGCATGGTAACGAGTGTTCTTGTAAATAAAAAATGAGAGTTAAAGGTGAATAAAATAAATTATATATCATAAGGGTAGTATGGGGGAGGGGAGAAAACATTCACTGTAATTAGGAATTACAAATAAAAGTACAAAACATAGGGGGGTTCTTGAATAAAAGTGAAAGATAGGATCCCTTACGATGATGGTATAATTACAGTGAGGACGAACCAATGACATAATTATGTATGAAAAATATAAACCCAAAAAATAAAATTTAATAGATAGTATAAAACAATCATTTTATATTCACACATATCCTTTGAAAACATAACCAATGTTAAAATTTTTTAAATCATGAATGGAAATTGAGTAAAAATATCCTTTACCTCATGTTTGAATTCCTTTAAATTTGTTAAAATCTCCTGTAATATGGTTTTAATAGTGCTATTAAATTATTAATGAACTAAACTAATGTTTATAATACCATACATAATTGTCTTATACCATTTTCCACACATTAATTAACAATATTTTTTCCCCCATTGTTTCAAGTATATTTTTCTCAAGGTTTCGAAGGCCGGTTTATTTCGAAATTCATTATAAAAAATTAATAATAGTAAATAATTTATAAAATAAAAATAATTAGTTAATTTAAAACACATACATGTAATTTGAAACATCCCTTGATTTTTGTAATGTGAAACAAAAATATATCGTGCACAATGGATGTTAATTGACACACCACAGACAACGATTTGGATTTTCAATAATAAAAGAAGAAAATAATAGATTTTTTTATCTGTATACCATAAAAAGATCAAAATTATAGTATATATATATGATACTGGAGGTTTCATGAATCATTAAATAATAGGTAGTTATATGTTATAAGTGAGAAATGATTTGAATGAGAAGAAGAATGAATCTTACCTCTTGAAAATATCACTTTTAAAACGTCTTTAATGCTCTTGGAAGTGAAATTTTTGTTATAATAGAAGCACAATAATGGGTTAAGGTATAAGGAATATGGAATTTGGTAGAGGATGGGCGAATAAGAAGGAGTTAGGTGATTAATATCTTTGAAAGAAAGAGTCTCTTTTTATAAATGAGGTGGAGGATAACTTTGGAATTACCAAAATTATTAAATTATAATAAATGTATTATATTTTTCAAGACATCCAAAGGGGCCTAAAACTAATTGTGATTACGTTGTAAAATGAATCTTATCATTTTATATACGTTTTCAATAATTTTTCTATTTTTAAATAATTTAATAAAATATATTACTCATGAAAAACAATTTTGTCAATATAAATAATATTCCTAAATAAGTCATTAAAAACGTCAAAAAATAATGGGAAATCAAATAAAATTTTATATTAAATCATATAAATGCCATATGTATCTATGGAATCCATGACTATTCGTAGAAAAATAAAATAAAATTTATTTTATTATTTTTAATATCATTTACGTGATTTATTCATTAATTAAATTAATATTGAATCATCTTTGTAAATCCATTATTGTATTTTTTTGTTTTATAAAAATAAAAATTAAATTTTTATGAGAAATATAATATTATTATTTTTCCATAGAATAATTGTTTTAAAAATATATCAAGGAAAGGCATACATTGAAAAAGTTATACAAACTAAACATTATAGCGTGAACACCTTGTCTTACTTTTAATTAAAATATTCTAAATGTCATAATGTGATTCTTGTGGGTCCAAAGTGTCTTCAAATTGAATAAAATATATATAATAGTCAAAAACTACTTTTATAATATTTTTTAGACCAAATATTCATTATTTAATAGTTATTATAATTTTATGTAAAAACATTTTATTTAGTTTTCTTATTCATGCACAAAAATTGCATCAGCGTTTCATAAGCATAAATGTTAATTAAATTATATATAAAAATTAAAAATAAATTACTGTAATAAAAATAAATTCATTAGGTAAAAGATAAATTCTAAATTCGTCAATTATGTATAATCACTATTATACATACTAAGACATCTTCTTAAATTTTTTATTTTTTCTTTTCATGGCTTTATAAAAATCGCACAAACGTTTGCCTAATACTAATGTCATATAACTCTAAAATTATAAATTAATAGTAAAAAAATAAAAATTAAAAAAAATAATTACTAAATAATTCATGTAAATTATTTTATTACTCATTTATTAAATATAAGAAACCAATTTTGTTTTTGTCAACATTGTACATGCACTGCGTTGACATTATCAATGATTTATATACTTATCATGAAAAAAATATAATTTTTAAAGTTATAAATTATTTATGTTAAATATTACACATTTAATATAATTATTTAATAATTAAATAGTTTAAATGAAATTTTCATAAAATAATAATTTCATGATTATGACATGAAAAATGTTGTATTTCAAAAAACTGATTTTTTTTACTATTCAAATAAAATTAAATTTTTTCATAAAAATCAAAAACAAATCATCCAAAAAATATCACGATGTGATGAATCCAAAAACAATCTCTATTTTAATAAAATAATTTTCTAAAAATGAGAACATTAATTTTTAAATAAAATCATCATTTACTCAAAAACTTCCAGTTGTGACATTATAACTTATTTTATGACACTTCCAAAAATTTACTAGGGTCTCATTAAATTATCTTCTAATCATAGGAAAACAAAATATTTATTAATGAATACATTTTAGGAAAATTAATTGACTTTTAATTTAATATAGTAATTATAAAATTGGAATTCATTATATATTGCTCATAAAAATATCAACACATAATTATTAATTTTTAAATTATTCACTCTCATTTATATGGTACCTAAATATTATTTATACTTTCATGGGTGATGTTACTATTCATAAGGGATATATTACTCTTCATAAGGGTAACAATACTACTCTTAAGGGTAGTTTACTATTCATACGGGTAGGTTACAATTCACCCACAATTATGTTTGTTTTATCAGATTCCAAAAATCACCCTGAACACAATCGTGTTGGTCAGAATTTAAAATTTAAAATCAGAGAAGTGGAAATGATATGTTTAATGGATATATTATAACATTTTAATATAACAATGTTTTTTAAGAGGCTTAGTGTTTCATTAATTATATTTTATCTAATGAATTGAAATTATTCATACCATAAAATATTGGGGTGTTATATTGTTCCCACCATCAGAAATTTCATCCCTGAAACTTTTCATGTATAAAGCCTTCTAAAAAAATGTGGGTGATTCTTCTTTTCATTTACTCAAATTCTATATTAGGGTAATGTAAACTAAACTATGTTTTGTAAATATATTTCCTATTTTTTATTCTATTCTTGTCTTCAAAGTCTATCTTAGGGTTATGTACATGAAACTATGTTGTCAAAATCTAGTTACCAAGGTTTCTACTAACCTTCCTCTCAAACCAATTGTAACACCCCGACCCCTCTAGATCGAATCTGGTGAATTAACTAATATATTGGCATGATTAAGAATAATTAAATTGATATGTCATGATCAGTTTAGTATTCTTAAAGAAACTATATACATACATGGAACTCAAATTACAATGAGAAAAGTAACAAATCACTATAAATAATCGAAACTAAACAACTATAGCCACATTAACTCAATAAATAATCTCATATTTATAACCTATTGAAAATATAAGAATGAAAGGGGAGAGATAAAATTTGCAAAAAAATTATATGTACCAGAAGAATAAATCAATAATTACTAAATCATAAACAAATATGGGATGGTGGATAAATTAAAAACACACGCCATTAATAAACTGAGAAAGAGCATGCATCGAAAAAAAAATCATAGTGAAACCCTCAAGGATAGTAACAACTAAAAATGAATATAGAGGCTGATTATCAATTTGAAGTCATGTATCTGAAAAATGATACCATAGTACCATTAATACTATTTATTTCTTTGGGTAGAAACCCGTTTGATTTTTTGGAAACAAACTCGAAGGGTTTGTCGCTAAATGATTTGTCTCATGAGACCTGTTGTGGAATCGATGGGATATAACCAGAACTGCCCATAACTTCATGTCCAAATAATACTTTATACATAGATTTCATACATGTTCAAAATGACTTCTCAATATCTGTATAGTGTAGAGGATATAGATTAATCAATATTTCTATAATTAAAACAACATTCCAAATAAACACTGTATGTAAAAGGGTATACGGCTTAAGAGAATAATCATATCCATGAAACTAGAATATGGATATATAATATATTTAAAATTGAAAATAAAAAATGATCACAAATGGGGAGTGGATACCCCACATAATAAACATTTGGTGCGTAATAACATGTATGTCTCAATGAAATGGAAATTGATAGAAAGACCTTTATCCCATTGAAATCAATTTATTCATATGACCAAAAGTTAATAACCACAAAATTAATCATATAATACCACCAATATAAATATAATCTTGATAATATATATCAAATGGAAGTACACAATACACCACAACCAATATGTAAGTGGAAAAAAATCGAAATCTCATGGAATTAAAATTGAGGTATGAAACCCCTTAAAACAATTTGACATGGTAAAGAGTGTTACTATGAGTTATTAATGAGAGTTAAATGGAAACCCATTGTTTATATATCATAATGGATGTATTGGGAGGTGCGAAAACATACCCCGCCATTATGAATTAAAAATTAATTGACACAACATAGGGAGGATTCTTGAATAAAAGTGAAAGAGAGGATCCCATAAAATGACAGTATCATTAGAGTGAGGATGAATCAAGGACATAATTTTGTGTGGGAAAAATAAACCCACAAAAAAAAGTGTGTAGATTTTATAAAACTATTAGAGTAAATTCACACATATCAATGAAAAAACATAACCAATGACAAAGATGTTTAACTTAGGAATGTAAATTGAGTTAAAATATCCCTTACACCAGGTTCAACTTCCTTCATGTTTGTTAAAAACTCCTCTAATAAGTTTATAATAGTTTAATTAAATTATTTGAGAACTAAACGAATATCTATAATACCTTACAGAATTTTCTTATATAAATTTCCACCCATTTATTAAAAATATTTTTTTTTTCTGATTGTTTTGAATATGTTCTTCTCAGCGTTTTAATGGTCAGTTTGTTAGGGAATTCCATGTAAAAAAGAAATAATAATAATAAATTTATAACACACACACACACATATATATAGTTCATTTTAAATGATTAAATGTGATTTGAAACACCTCATGATTGTGGTAAATTGAAATGAAAATACATCATCCATAAAAGAGGTTAATTAACACACAACGAACTACAATTTTCTTATTCAAGAATAAAGAGAATAAAATAATAGAATTTATGATGTGTATACCATAAACAAAACAATATTACTATATATATATATATGATATTGTAGGTGTCATAAATTATTGGATTATAATTAGTGATAATTTATATGTGAGAGAGGATTTTAATGTCAATAAGAAGGCATCTAGTCTCTTAAAAATATCTCTTTTAAAACCTATTTAAGGCTCTTGGAAGTGGTGAACCTATTATACCAGAATCACAAGAATGAGTTAAGGGATATGGATGATGGAATTTGGCAGATTTTTTCCAAACAATAATTCTCAAGGTGATTAATATTTGGGAAAGAAAGTGTCTCCTTTTATTAGTGAGGTGGAGGATAACTTAGGAATTACCAAATTTATTAAATTATAATAAATTTATTATAGGTTTAAAGACATTAAAATGACTAAAACATAAGGGGATTACATTTCCGAATGAATATTATCATTTTATGCTTTGTTTAAAAATTTTGGTAGTTTAAAATAATATAATAAAATATTTTATTCAAGAAAATCAATTTTTTCAATATAAAAACTATTCATAAATAAGACATTAATCACACCAAAAAAGGTTTTAAAATCAAATAAAATTTTATATTAAATCATATAAATGTAATAGTAACCTATGGAATCCTTGAATTATATTAAAAATATATAATTATATTTATTTTATAATATTTAATATCATTTATTTTATATATTCATTAATGAAATTAATATTGCATCATCTTTGTAGATGCAATTATTTTATTTATTTTTTCTCTAAAAATTAAAAATAAAATTCTATGAGATATATAATCTTATTATTTTTCCAAATATTAATTTTTTTCAAATAAAAACAAAATAAAACCTTAAATTAAAAATTTTAGACAAACTAAACATTATAGTGTGAACACCATGTCTTACTTTTAAATAAAATATTTTAATCGTCTTAAAGTGATTCTTGTGGATCCAAAGTGTCCCAAAAATGGATCATACAATAAGTAATAGTCTAAATATAATTATATAATAATTTTAAGTAAAAATATGGGTCATTTAATAATTATTTTATTTAAATTTAAAACATTTTATTTAATTTTCATATTCCTTCCCAAGCACTACATCAGCGTTTCATAAGTATTAATGTTAATTAAATTATATGTAAAACTTAAAAATAAATTAAAATAATAAATATAAATTAATTATGATCAAAATAATATTCTAGATTAGTTAATTATGTATACTACCTTCTATTCATAACATGAAATCTTCTTAAATTTGTTATTTTTTCTTTTCTTTCCCTTTGTAAATATTGCACAGAAATTTGGATAATACTCATGTTATATAACCTTAAATTATAAATTAACAATAAAAAACATAAATATTAATTATTAATTACTAAATAATGAATGAAAATTATTTTTATCACTCAATTATTATATATAAGACACAAATTTTTACATTGTGTGCGCTACAAAGGCACTGCGATGACATTGGCAATGCTTTTTATAATTATCCTGAAAAAAATATTTGTTATATTATAATTTAATTTTGTAAAATTTTCAATATGTAAGATTATTATTCAGTTATTGAATAGGTAAAATAAATTTTTATATCAAAAATAATTTCATGATTATGTCGTGAAAATTGTCATATTTCATAAAAACCTGTATTTTTTACTATTCAACAAAAAATAAAATATTTCAATAAATTCCTAAAATTTCATCCAAAAATAATTTTGATTTGTAAAATCCATAATGGAAATACATTTTATGAAAATATTTTTTTAAATATGTTAACATTATTTTTAATTAAAATCATCATTTAATCGAAAAATAACATTATTAACATTATATCTTTATTTCTAACACATCGAAAAATTAACTAGGGTCTCATTAAATTATCTTATAATAATAGGAATAAAATATTGATTCATGAATAAATTTGATAAAAATTATTTAACTTTTACGAAAATATATTAAGTATAAAATTTCAATTTATTATTTATTGATAATAAAAAAACTAACACATAATTATTAATTTTATAAATATTCACTCTCTTAAGGATCCAAAATTTATTTTACACTTTGATGGATGAGGTTAATATTCATAAGGGTTATATTAGTATTAATAAGGGTAACATTACTATTCATATGGGTATGTTACTATGCATAAGGGTTGGTTATTATTCTCCAAAAATTAAGATTGATCTATCAGACTCAAAAAATCACCCTGAACGCAACAGTATATGTAAAATTTTCAAAAATAAAATTAGGGAAGTGGAAAAGTTATGTATAATAGAGATTTTATAACTATCTCCTATAATAATTTTTTTGTTTTTTAGAGACTCAATGTTGTATTGATAATAAATAATCTAATTATTTGAAATTATAGATACAATAAAATATTGGGGTGTTATAAAAATCCTGATATGGATCCGAATACAAAGGATTCTAATTTAATCTTTTATTGTTGGCCTCCCCCAGTTTTAATGATCCCAAATCTTGATTAATTAAGATCAATTATGTTTAATTATTTTTACTCATGTTTATCTATCATCATAACATATTATAGTAGTATTTTTCATCCTGAGACAAATTGACTGAATATGACTAAGTATAAAGCACTATTAAGGTTAATTCACCATTGAGGTGAACTCTCTATTGGATATCTCACTATTTTCAAAAAGGTAGCTAAGTTTGAGACATATTTTCCATAGACCTACTGATCAATAAATATTACTGTCAATTATCTCACCATGAACACAAACTCAGAATTTTCAAAAAGGATGAGACACCACCACATTAAGATACCAATATCTAAGTCATTGTTGCAACAACCTACCAACATAATGACATACTGATGGCAACAGAGTTTTCACAATGTAGGAATTACCTCTGTGATATGACAATTGTATGAGTCACTATCTTGTCGAACTATTGTTGGAGTGACATACTTCATAATGACCTACCATTCTTCAGTCACCAATACATGTCTCACAATCCAAGATTATAGAATTCTCTTCTATGACACTGTCTGTATTACATTGCTCTTTTCCTGCCATTCTTGAGTCACCATAAACTCTTACATTTTCATTTAAATGAAATTTATTTTAACAGCCATGTTTGTGAAACATATAGCAATTATTTATTCTAATATACTTGTTTGCCTTTTCTAGAAAAAATTAATAGTGATGTGAGTGACCACTATAAGTTACGAGGTACCAGAGAACATACGCATAGTATTTTATAGTGTGTTAATATTTTACCAAATCAAAATAATGTCATGTCATGATAAATATACCAAGCTTCTCATGAACTAGAGAAAAACATGAGAATTGTAAATTTTATAAACATTATGATATGACTAAGATCATAAACTGAAAAAAAATATTACGGCAACAAACACAAGATAGTAGAAGCGCTACTCAACTAAACTACTAATTTACATGAAGGAAAAGACAAAAGTAATCTCAAAACACTATTTTTTTATCCATCTAGATGTTAACTCAAGATGAATTTTAACATAATATCTTAGAGTCTCAAGCTTCATTTCCAATCATACATATACTTTTCAACTCTTTTATCTGTATTTTTCATTTCTTGTGTATTGTTTCTACGTTACGAGTAGTGTGTGTACATCAATTTTATAAACACACACTGACTCATGATCAAAACTATAAGATACATATATATCTTCCCAAATCATATTTTTTACATCTTACACTCACAAGGATAATAATAGAAGACTTCCCTATGTGGAGTGGTTTTTGTTAACACTCCCATGAAAATAATGGAAGTGGTCTAGTTGGCCTATAAAGTGTGTATACTATTGATTACCCTGATCCAAGATGTTTATCCTTATTTATTTTTATAAAATTCTTGGGGGTAGTTGAACCCCAACTGGAGGAGTCTAAGTCTCCTCTTGAGACTAAACCTCTTATTTTAAATTCTGATGTGTTCTTTTATGTTAATTTGTCTCTAATTTCATTGTTAAAAAACTATACTTCACTATAATAGCTAATCTATATAGTTTTTATATTATGATTTTATCTAATATACAAATTTCAATAGATAAAATAATAAACCATATTCCTTTAACTCATAACTAATCACTCTATGAGAAATATTTCAAAAGATGAAAACATTTATAAATATCCTACTTTAGTTAATTAAGTTGTTTTTATTTCAAATTTGAGAAATTGTAAATTCATTTTTTAGGAAAAAAATTATAAGAACTCAATTAACCCCCCTCTTGGGTGTCCCAATCTGGCCTACATTTGGTATTGGAAGTTTTATTGCATTCTATGTTTCAAAATTTTCAATGTTTTTAAATCATTTCAAATGTGATTTCAGTTGTGTTTTATAAATATAAAAATTTCTATCAGTTCAAAATTTATATTTATTTAAAATTTATTGTATTTTATATCAATTATTATAGACCATTAGCAGCTGCTACCAATTTACCTCTCTATTTTAATGGAACAAATTATGTTTAGTTGCAACTCAATATGAAAATGCATTTAGAAAGCATGGTTTTTGAAATATAGCCTACTATACTAGATGAATATAAGATTCATGATACTTCTAGAAACACTTAGGATGACCAAAATATGGAATCCTATAATAATTATTATAATGAAATGAATCCCAAAAACAATGCTTTAGGTGATAAAGAATTTACTAGGATTTCTACATGTAAAACAACCTTTGAAATTTAGTATACTTTAGTTGTTTAACAAAAAGGAACCAATAATGTTATGGAAATAAGAATTGCACATAAAATATTAAATATGATAAATTAAAATTGAATCCTGATGAACATATTTCTGATATGTATCTTAGGATCAATGATACTGGAAATACAATTATCTGACATGGAAAGACCATCACTAAAAAGGAACAAATCATGTGAATATTGAGATGTCTTTTAGAAATATGGATATGAACATCAATATCAATTATATAATCATTTGACATCGATTCAGTAATTCTAAAAGAGATTTTAGGTAATCTAATGATATATGAACAATTGATTTAGTTTAACAAATAAGAAGAAGAAGAACAAAAAAGAAAGTCAATGGATTTCAAAACCACAACATCCAAATGAATAGATAAAATTCAAGGTCACTCTTAATTTTCTATCAATAAATATACATCAAGCGAAAATAATGGGGAAATATCTCAACTATTCAAGAGATTTATGAAATTTTATAGAAATAATTAGTTCTTTATAAAGCCTAGCTACTTATAGAAATATGAGAATAAACGTAACTAGAAAATAGATTCTAAATGAAATGAGAATACCAATGAGATAGACTTCTATTAATTCAAATTAAAAGGGCATGTAAAAGATGATTTACCAAAGTAGAAGTATAAGAAACACATTTAAGATAATGATGGAATGTACAAGAAGGCTATTAAAGATAATTTGGGTGCTTCTGAGGATATCTCTAGTAAATCTGAATCACAGAATGATGAAAATAATGAAAAATCAAACATTTGTTTTATAAAATACACATTGGAGGTAACCTTAGCCTCCCCTGAATAGAGGAATTATTATTCTAGAGATTAATTTGGGTCTGATAATTATAAAAATATTAATAATGAAGAAATGTTTGAATGCTACAAAATACATGAGGATACTTACAATGAGTTGGAATAAAAATATAAATATCTCAATAAAAATCACGCTCTTACTACTATTGTTAAATCTAAACTCAATATAGAAAAAGATAAGAATCATAAACATATCAATGAAAACACTAAACTAAATCTTTCTAATTTATAATTAAAGAAAGATTATAAGAAATTTAAAAATGGTAAACATACCTTAGTTAAAATTCATGTAAAATAGGTTGATCCTAAATATAATACATATATTGGTTATTGACCTCAGAATGGAATTTTTTTTTAAACTATCATTGTATGCAAATATAGATAATCATGTTATATGTCTAGTTCTGGAAACTTTTTAGCATGTTACATCCTATAAAATTCATTTACTATTTCTAAATTTTTTGGAAGTAATAGAGTTTATTTTTATAAAAAATTAAAAAAAATGTAGTACACCCATAAATAAAATGTGGGTTAATAATGATTTAACTAACAATATTACTTCACCTAAGAAAATATGGGTTACAAGGTCTTTTATTATTTAAACTATTTTTATAGGAAATCTATTTGAGGAGTTCCAAAAAATTATTATCGAACATGTATATTGTATGTTCAAGACACCTGAAAGGGGACTAATCTAGATTCATGAACCTTATAAATACTGATAGTGTACATATCAACTTAGGTGACAAAGAAAAATAAAAAAATCAATGCATTGGAATAATCGGTAACATGAAATCAGTTTAAATTTCTAATGTTTCTTATGGTGATGGTCATATGTACAATATAATTAGCATTTCCAAGGTATGTTATGATGGATTTCATTTTAAATATGAATAATTTTCTTGTAATGTTTTCAATTCTAACAATGATTTAGTATTTACTTATTTTAGAAATTAAATTGTATATCTTGTTAATTTGGATTCCATAGCCTCACAAAAATATTTCTTGCTTAATTTCCTTTCATAAAGTGCTTTGGCTCTAGGATAGGAGACCTGCACATTTTAACATTCAATCACATTGAATTAATAATATAATAGGATTTTTCAAGGATAAACCAAAATAAGTATTTCCAAATGATACAGTCCATAATCTTTTTCAAAAAGAAAAATAACACAAAATATTTTTTAACCAGTAAAAGAAGATTCAACTTCTCTACCTCTTCTATAGGTTAACTTGGATCTATTTGGACCTTCTGAGGTTTTAGGTTTTAATAGGAATAACTATGTCTATGTTCTAGTAGATTAAATTTCAATGTATACTTATACCATCATTTTGTCTCCCAAAATGGAATATTGTTCCTATTTTCCTAAATATTCTAGGTGAGTAGAAAAATCTAAGTGGAAATATGATCAAAACCTTAAGACATGACTATGCTTGTGACTTTTAAAATCATGAATATGATGTTTTTAACTCCAAAAATAGAAATATTAAATACTTTTATGCACCTATGAATACCTAGATGAATGGAGTTGTAGAAAAAAAATAGAAAGTTACATAAGATATCCAGTTATATGCTTAATGGATATTACTTTCCTATTATCCTTTTGGAAGAGTATGTGAATACAACTTGCTATATAATGAATATCATTGTAATTAGACCTATCCTAAGGAAGACTTTTATGAGCTAAAGAATAATATGAAACCCATGTCTAGTTACATAAATTCTTTTGGTTGTAAATACATTATCCTTAATATAAACAATAACCCTGAAACATTCACCTCGATGGGTGATGAAGGAGTTTTCAAAGGTTATTCAGTCTCTAGTAAAACTGATAGAGTCCATAATAAGTGATCCAATTGTATATAAGAATTTTTGAATATCATGATTGAGGAAATAGATCCACATGAGTCCAAAACCATCCAAGAAAATATTGAAGATAATACCTCCATACTTAATATAAATCATAAGATGTTTGATTTATTTCTTAAACTAGATGAAAAAACCAGTTTTGGAAACTATCATGATTCTAAAAACGAACGTGAATATATAAATGAACCCAAAGTTACTAATATTGCAATTTATGGGTAAATTAGAACCCTCACAACCAAACATTCGATGATGTAGTTAGATACTTAGACAAATGAACATAGACCGGAGCATCATTAAGAAACATGGTTGAACATCTAGTCTTTTTTGTCACAACATGAACCTAAAAACCTCAATGATGAAATGAAAAATGATTTTTGGATTTTGGATAAGTTGGAAGAATTAAATCAGGTTGAAAAAAACTATGTATGGGAACATATTCGTAGACCCAAAAATACCTTGGAAATATGCACTAAGTGGTTGTAATGAAAAAAGTGAAAGAAGCTTGTACAATAGTATTAAATAAAGCTAGACTAGTTGCACAATGTTATAGTCAAGAGGAATGAATATAATATGAAGAAAATTTTCACCTATATCCAAACCTGAAGCCATTATAATATTGTAGCATATAAATCACATCTTAATTTAAAACGTTGTCAAATTTATTCTCAAAGTGTATTTCGGGATGGATATATCATTGGGGATTTTTTTTAACAACCCCCTACTTTTAAAAATCCCCATTTTCCAAATAATTTTTATTAATTATGTGATTCATTGTATGGTTTAAAACATTCTTCAAGAGCTTAGAATGAGAGGCACACCAATTTTATTATTTCTAATGGTTTTACATAAGAATATCTGATCCTACTATTTTCATAAAAACAATTTCTAATGATGTTTTAGTTGTTCAAATATATGAAGATGATAATATTTTTTCACATTAAAAAAATCTTATGTATTTGTTTCCAAAAATGATGAAAAATGATATTGAAATGTGTTTAATGTGTGAACTAAAATTCATTCTTCTATTACAAATTTTATAAAATAAGGTTGGTATTATTTTAAATCAATGTAAATATACTAATGATCTATTAATATTATTTAATTTTGATAGCACTAAAAGTAATGATACTTATATGAGTACCATTTGTAAATTGGATCTTGCTGGTGAAGGAAAATTAGAATATAAAACCTATTATTATGGTATTATTGGAAGTATTCTCTACATGAATACTACCTGACATGATATTATGTTTATTATGTGTGTGTGTTTGTTCTCGCTTTCAAGAGAATCCTAAAGAATCCTATTTTCTTATTATTAAAATAATTTTCTCATACCTAAATTATACTACCAACAAAGGATAGTTCTATCCAAGATGACCACCATTTGACATAGTTATTTATTATGATGTTGACTTTCGTGGTTGCTTTTTAGATTGAAAAATCACATCTAGGACATCTCACTTTTTGGTAACTTCTCTTGTTTTATGTTGTAGTAAGAAAAAAAATTTGTTGCATTATCTACTACGGAATATGAATATATAGCTACTAAAATATATTAAGCTCAAATATGGTGGATGAAATGTACATTACTAGACTATAAATATCAATTTATGCATTTCCCTATAAATTATAACATCAAAAGTTTAATTAAAATATATATGAACCCATGTTCTCATTCAAGGAAAAATAATATTGATGTAAAACATCACTTTTTGAGTAATCATTATAAAAAAGGTTATATAGCTCTTGATTTCATTGGCACTAAAAAACATATTTCTAATTTTTTTACTAATCCTTTAAATTATAAGAAAATGGGCTATGTGACACATGAGTTGGGGATGATCAAATTTTAGTGGGTAACTATTGAGGTACCAACCATTGAATGACTAACTGCTGAGTGACTAACTATTGGGTGATTCTCCATTAATGACTCACTGGTTGAGGACACACTACTAATGACTCACTAATTGCTTACTCGCCTTTGATGAATCAATGGTCCATGACCTACCTTTTATGGATCAATGTTTAATGACTCACTATTGATGACTCATTGGTTTATGACTCAGTTTTGATGACATGCGGATTGACGACTCACCAGTTAAAACTCACCATCAAAACTCAATGTTGTGAATTTATACTTCTCTTTATGTTGTCATTTTTTGGCACACACTTATACTCATTATATTGATTATTTGTGATGATTTTATTATGCACTTTCAATTTATTTTTCAAAAATCCCGAAATGATAAATATTGAAAAAACCCAAAATAAATAATTATTCACTCACTCTCCCAAAAAAACCTTTCTCTTTCAAAACTCTATTTCAATCCCACTCGAATTGAATCCTATCAACCCTTCACAATGGATTTAGTGAAGCATGTCTTGTAGATATATCTGGATTAGTCTCATCCATTGATGAAAAGAAAGGGTGATTCTAGTTCTCCAAATATTGAACCTATTAACCCAGATCCTTCCAACAGACTAGTCAAACCAGAGAAAGAAGTACATGCCTATTGGCTATTATCATATATTAATCATGACTTGAAAGTGTTATAAGAACAAGATTAGTTGGAGTGGTTCTCCAAAAACACTCGGTATCTCTATTCGAAACATGTCCATGAATTTTATATGTATGTTGATTTATTTCTAGAGGGATTAGTGTATTTTGAATTAAGTCCAGAATAAATGGAAATGTATATATTATTCTTCAAAGCAGTTAGACGAATGTTTGAAGGTACCCCATGTGGGTATTTTTGATGATAACTAGTGCAGTGATCCTCCTAATAATGGTATTTTTAGTTATTAAATAGACTTAACTGAGTGGACAATTAATGTAATCATAAGAAGACCTATAGAAACTAAGATAGATGGTGAATTCGGGTTTTTTATTTTAGTTTACCTGGCACCAATTGTGTCTTATAAAAGGACACCTTGCTTCCTTAAACATTCAATATTCTTATTTTTTGAATCTGATGAAAGTGGGATATAAGATAAATTTGAGCAAATAAATCATGGTCAACATGAGTGACATGATAAATACTCAGTCCACATCAGTTTCCAAATTTTACTATAAGATGATTTCTATTATACTGAAAGGTAAAGTAGTTTTGAATAATGATAATAATCTGTTACTAATTGTGAGGGTTTTTGAATTACTAAATCCATATGAAAAATGATTAATATTAGCTGTAATCCCAAGATGAAGCTATTTGATGTAGTTAGTAATAAACATTGTGAATATATCAATCATATTCAATATCCTTCTAAGCCAAAAATATGTTTAACCACGGTCTAGGACTAGATGAAGTGATTGAGTATTCTAATAGAGAAGAATAAGTAGATAATATAGAGAAAAAATAGGATCTCTTATTGATGACAGAAGTGATCTGGATGATGTAGAAAGTCCTGAAAATTTTACCTTTAGATCTGCTAATCCTCTATAATGGCATCCTCCCAAAGTACCTCTATTGAGTCATTCAGATAATGAGATGGCATAATATGAGGATTTTTCCCATCCTACTAGAAGTGAAAGTGAATAGGAATAAGATATTGATGATGAAGATGAAGATAATAATGACAAGGAAAATGAAAAAGGTCCTGAATATGAGGTGGATGATGATGCTGAAGTAGAATAGGATGAAAAATAATGTGAAGTGGAAGATGAAGAAAGTTGTAGTCAAACTAATGAAAATAAAGAGAAATATAAAAAAATAAAATGGTATGGTTAGGGTAAAATTGGGGGTAATCTAACCCTCTTATTAGGGATCATGTACATTTTGATGAATTATAGACTTCTTTTGAATTTTTTTTAGTAGAGAAGTAAAATGATTTAGAACATAAAAACGTTGTATAACCTAAAATAATTTATGAAATTTTCATAGTAGAAAAGGAACCAATGGTGGAAACTCAATGGGCTCAAGATTTAGATGTAGCTAAAGAATTATCTCTAGTTTCTCAAGTGTAAGTATTTTTTTATTCTTTGGTGAAAGCACCTATTGCGAGGGAAAGAGTTAAAATTTCTGCCATTATTTCAATAGATGTAATATTAGATGAATGAGAGAATTACCCTCGATATGAACCTATTGACATTGACTATCCTAATTCAAATGATGTGGAATCAGTTTTTAAGGGATCATTAGTAGAAGAAATAGATCATTATCAAGGAGTTCTAGTTGGAACAACTTTGTAAATAGCACCTACTCCAGCAGTGGCTCATGATCCTATTTTAACTCCTCCATTCACATATGTTCTTGAAGACTATGTGACCCATCATGATTTAAATGTATTAAAAGTGGTTTTTTGTTAATAATTTAGAGGTATAATCCATCCTCAACCAACACCAGTGTCTCGTATTAGTGAAATAGATGTTTCTATGATTAAAGAGAGATCTCTCTCCCAAATTCAACCATAGATTGATTTAGAATATAAAGAAGTGGGGATTAAAAAATGGTTAAAGGATGAGTTGGATATACTCATTCCTATTTTGGAAGGGATTTAATCTAATTATACAGAATCATTCATAAAATTTTCAAAAAGACTTAAAGATAGATCTTCTAAAGATGATACTCCTCCTCTTCCAAATCATGATTTGAAATTTTTTATATTATTAGTCAAATATGTAGTCAATGAATCCTCAAACATAGAAAATCATACTCTTTAGACTCTTTATGTTTAGATGATCATAATAGTGATTAGGGGAGAGCTTTAGAATTTATAGGGTATTGGTGATCAAGACAGTCTAAGAAAATTAATGTAAAATAGTGACCATGTGCATGATATGTTATGATTTTACATTAAAGGGGAATCCAATGATCAGGAAGAAATTAAAATGAATGTATATTTATACTTTATAAGAATCTACACCAAACATCAGTTGGTTATTCATCTCAATTTATTGATTGAATATCTAAGGATGCCTCATGTTACACATGATTTTAACAAACTAGTGAAACTGCACAAGGAGTAAACCCCTACTCTTCAGATGATTATGGAAAATAAGGATGATTTTACAAAGGCTATGGAGAAAGGTGGGTAGATAATCATGGATTTTATTAATCTTTTGAATCCTTAACTGAATTATCAGAGTATTATTATTGTATCCCTAGATGCCTTTCCTATTCGAACAGTGAGTATGAATTTTCTTTCAGGCTCCATCTACCAATCTATGGATCCTCAATTCAGAGCTTTAGTGACTCGAAATCCTTTTTAAGCTCTACCTGTAACCCCTCATTCATCTCTCATGTCTACAACACAAGATTATAATAATCTAATACATGTGATCTATAGGGATCATATATCTCCTGCTTCTTCTAATACTAACCTAAAAGTACCCTATAATGTTTCCCATCGTCTACTTTTTACAAATAACCCTACAATACATTCTATTATTCCACCTAATTCTATTCATAATGGAAAAGAATTAGTGGATCCTTATTTGGAAAAGAGTTCATTTTGGGTTGATCTTTGATAGGGATGTAATTTTGAATTCTAATTATCCAATATCCTATATATCAATCAGGAAATACATTTTCTATTTTCATCCCTTTTAAATTCCTTAATTCTTACCTGTTTTGTTTTTTTGATAATCACACAAGTGCGAGAAATATGATAATATGATACGGTATTTAATTTTACTGATTTTATCTTGTCTATATGACATGTTATGTACAACTTTTCTATTGATCATTATGAATGGATTTTTAATTCCATGAATAGTGATCATACAAATGGGGTGGATTTTTTGGCATCCTATAGTTTTAATGCTGAGAAATCATGCTTAAATAAGTTATATTATGTTTAATTATGTTTTCTCATGTTTATATATCATCATAATCGATTCAGTTAGTGTTTTACATAATAAGATAGATTGAGAGAATATGGCTAATTATAATTTGTCATTCAGTTTGATTCATCGTTGAGGTGGACTCACTGTTGGATATGTCACCGTTGACAAAAAAAATGGCTAAGTATAATCTACCGTTACCATATACCTATAGATGAAAAAGCATCACTATAAATTCTCTAAGCATCAGCATAGACTCAGAATTTTCACAAAGTATGAGACACTGGCACATTGAGCTACTGATATCTAAGTCAACATTGCATCAACCTATTTATATAATGACATACTAATTGCATGAAAAAATCTATGTATGGGTTAACAGTGCGAACCACCGATAGAATGAGTCACCATCACATTTTCCTACCTTCATTATGACATAATGTCATAATGAATTACCATTCCTGAGTCATTGATACTTGTCTCACCCTTCCAGATTTGAGAGTTATCATCTGAGACACTGATTCTATGAAACCACTCATTTCATATCGTTCTTGAGACACCATCAACTCTTACTTTTTCATTTAAATTTAAATTTACTATAAGAGTCATATTTTTGAAACTTCGTGTTATTATTAATTTGAATAATAATTTTTTTTACTTTTGTATACAACATTAATATCAATGTTAGAGACCAGTATGAGGTATGAGGTCTTAAAGATCATCTTCCTCATGCGATGTAGTGTATAAATATTCTTTTCGATAAACAAAAATGTGTGTCTAGAGATATATACCGAGATGATCTTACACTTGAGAAAAACTCAATAACTACAATAATAAAAACACAAAGATACTATTGAGATACTAAACCATAGAACATCTTATAGTGACAAAACAATAAAGGATAAGAACAAATGGAACAAACATATACCTTACTAGAAATAGAAGACATATGTAATCTCGACCCGCAGTTTTTCTGTATTTTTCTAGAAGTCAACTCAGGATTTCATTAAGTGTAGCATCACGGAATCTCAAGAAACATTTCTAATCATATAAATCCTTCAAAATCCTTTTATCTATATTTTTGTCTTCTTTTGTATTGTTAAAACATTACGAGTAGTGTCTGTATCTCAGTTTGATAAACACACACTGTATCCTATGCACAATTGAGATATATATATATATATATTCACAAAACATATATTTTACTTCTTACACCCCCACCGCTAATAGTGTAATAGGTCTCTGCATGGCTTGGATGTTGTTATCACCACCATGAAAACTGTGGAAGAGGACTAGATGACTTGGACAATGTATATTCTATTTTTTACCCCAATGAAAGGTGTGTATCCTTGTTTATTTCTATAAACATCTTTATGGTAGGTGATAACCAAGTGAAGAGAATAGATTTTATCCTTGAGACTAAACCTCATGCTTTTAATCCCATTGTTTTATTTTATGTTTAGTTCTCTATGTTTTCATTTCCTGAAAACTGTAATTCACTTTTATAGTTAATATTAGATAGTGTTTATAATATTATTTTATTTAGAATATTGATTAAAAATGATAAAATAATTATTCATATTGATTTAACTGAGAACTAATCACTCTTTTGTAAATCTTTCCAAAGATCAAAACATTTATAAATCTACTAATTGGTTTAACTGGGCTGTTTTTAATTTAAAAATATGGACCTTTTAAATAAATTTTTAACTCAAAGAAAATAATAATAACTCAATTATCCCCCTCTTGAGTGTCCTTATATGACCAAAACTTATGAACACACAATCCATGTAGGTTAATCAAGAACCTTCACCATAATGTTTTATCTAATACCAATTTTTTCCCAAATATAGTTAAGCCCAACCGCTAAGAGATAGGGTTAATTATTGGATCAAGTATGGAAATACATTTTTCTTGATTTCCAAACTCCATGCCCATGACACTAGTTAGTGAAAAGATCATTTCATGATTAACACAGTGATAGTGGTCATAATAAGTTATATAATAGTGAAATAATGTTACACACATGACATAAAGAGTTACATTGTTTACACACTCCTGTTACCCCATTAATAGGTCATTGTATTCCAATACTTGTTATCCCACTACCCACATTATTATATTATTATTAATGATGAAGGAATCAATTGAGAGATATGTATTATTGTCGTAAACTCCTAAAAGAATGGAACCAAAATATATATGAAATAGATTATCAATAACAAACTTACTTTCATGAGTGATCTTCCAAAGACTTCCTCTGGTTCCTTCATACTAATATATGTTGTGAGAAATTTCATTCTATCAGGAATATCATTTTTGGTAACTCCTATATCCTGTATATTTTATTTTTCAAATATACACTCAAAAACCCATCACATGGTCATATACTACTTCAAAAAACCATAGATGATCCATGTATAGTGATATTTTATATATTTGAATCTTTTTCATGAATCGTGATATTTCCTTAGATCCTATATATCCTTTTATTATTTCACATGATAATATATTAAATCTTGATTAAAAGCTACTAGGTAGGTTACTATAATGGCTAAATTATAGTAATTAATTAATCCCATAAATAAAAGTAATTCAAATTAAAAATATTCAATAATTTTTTTAACCATGTCAAAAGAGGGAATGTTAAATGGCATGGTCTTCTTAACCTCTACAAGTTCTATATTTTTAATAATGAAAACCCCATTCCATTCCAATTTTTCACAGACCTTTTTCACTCTTGATCATATATATAATTGAAAAAACAATGTTATCGAAGTGACCACATCATAATTCCTTTTGATTTATCATCAAAACATGAACATATATGGTTATTTTATTCAATAGTGTGGAGTAATGAGATTTATATTTCACTATTGAATGGACCAAAACAATTTTCCCCATGGATCCACTACATAATGAAAATGTATCAGCAATTGATCTTCCATACTATAACTAATAAGACTCTATTTGTTCCTATAATTTTAAATGGAAACATATTATCAACAATGCATGTTTCATTATTCCTCAAGGGTTTTTATGATTCCTCCAATTTATTAATCCAAACATTATAAATATTATTCCCATTTTGATGTTATTATACACATAGTGATATACATTTATGACAATTTATTTCATCAACTCCCCACTAATATATTCACTTAATCCATCCATATTAAGTCATCTCATAGTTATGGCTTGTTTGACAATGAGTGTGACCTCATATGACAACAATAGAGTGTACTCAAGCCACAAAATGTTTAAATTATCATGTAAACATTTTCTCTCAATAAAGAATAATTAGAACCTTCATATATGTTTTTTCTAAACCATGTAATGTTTTCCCACGTACCATGGTATACTTTTTCTCCCTTTGAATACATCAGCCATTAGTATTAGGTGTGAGCATACACCCTTCTTTAATTTAGAATAATTATACAATATATCTTTTAATATTCATTATAATAGGATTGGATCATGTTATATTCCTCAACCAATTTTGATTTTAATATTTAACATGTTCATGCCTTATCTATATGAATGAATATGATACGAGATGTTTTGGACCTATTATAGTGATAAATTATCATTAAGATAACTGTCGAGAAAAAATAGTATTTATGAGTATCCCCTATGAGGAAGGAAATGGAGATGATTAATTTTGAAATTTTTATTATTATCCTTTAAAATATTATAATCTATATCAATTATAATCTCATATATGATGAATAAACTCTGCATAACTTTTTTCCTTGGTATTTCCATGCCTTTTTCTTCATCTTCCTGGTGATCCCCTTGAAGTTTAATTCTCTAATGTAAATCCAGTATTAAATATATTTCTTACTAACATACATGGGTACATCAATATCCCAAATCACATTAGTCTTATCCATGCATTCAAAATCCTTTATTCTTGAATAATAGAAATGCTTTGATCATAGATAAAAAATCCATCAAGACAAGAAAATAAATTCAACAAGAATACATAGAAGCTTTATTTATGAAATGAATTGGAAAATCATTTCTTAATCTAATTATATTTTATAATATATATTTAAATTAAATATCATAAAAATACATGAGACTATTCATTTTTGGGTCAGTAAAAACCATATTTACTTACTCATGATAATCCTTGGGAAAAAATATTTAGTATTACCTACATGTTTGGATGATTTAGGTCCTAAAAAAAGTATATTAAGACTACATATGATACTTGTTATTTTAAAATGAATTTTTTTATCCCACTATATCATCATATGTATTAAATTAATATATATTCATGGTTATAATAATTTTTTTCAAATTCATATTCTATTTACCAATAAATATGTTAAAACCATATTGATTTCTAAAAATCTACACAACCCATAACCTCTGTTAAAAAACAAAATAATAATATGACTATAATTACACAAATAAAAATTTATCAAAAGCCTAAGGTATATGTAAATATTTCATGAAATGTATTAGAATAATATATAATAAAAATTCTGAGAAGGGATAGAATAATAGAAAATATAGCCATCCCATTCTTTTCAAGATAGTGCGAAAGCTGATAAGCTTATGAGTTGTGCAACTCCAAGTACCACTACCAATGGTTCATTAGAAAAATGGGACCTCAATTACTATCCAATCCTAACACCTAATATGTATAAACGGTTATTAACCTCTATATTTTATCATAGAACATACAATCAATCTAACATAATGGTCGATGAAAAGTAAATCAGTTACCATACCTACCATATATCTCCTTAAATACATGTATGATAATTTAAATAAGTAATCTAAACAAATTTAAACTAATGGATACATAAATTAACAAAAAAAGTATGTTGTATATATAAATAAATCATGTAATAAATTAAATGAATAAATATATTATAAATTGTGAAAAGAGATAAACATGTATGAACAATTAATAAAAAAATAATTATAAATAATTTATAAATAAAAAAATATTATATACATTCTATAATAATTATAAATCTTTTGTATTTATTTCATATATTAACTTATTATTAATATCATTTGATATATCATTTATAAAAAAATATGATATTTTATGAAAATATATTCATTATATATTTTATAAGATCAATTCATAAATATTATGTAAAAAATATTCCTAATCAAAATATCACATATTTAATATTGATTATTTCATGTTAAATTTTATTATCAAAACTAATTTTATTATATTTCAACATGTGTGTTAAATAAGTCCATTAATTTAAATCGTTGAAATTTACTATTATTAATATTTCATCCTTAAAATAGAAAAACCTTTATATTTTTACTTATTTTATGATTAATGAAAACATTATAAGATAACTTATAATTTATATATAAACCACTTATATCAAAATATTTATCCATGTAATATAGATTCAATTATGTTAATATTAATATCTAATATCTAATATATTTATTGCATAATTTATTGAAAAAAATTAAATACCAATTATAAAAACCATAGAAATAATTAATTTATAAAAAATTATAAATTAGTAAATTTACCATAATAAATTGTCTATAATTTATATTAAATTTATTATCAAATTAAATTTCTAATTGAAAATAAGAGATATAATTTTCTTCCATATTATATTTTATATTTTACTCTGAATCGACATTTAATATTTAGTTGAAAACTTATATTTTTATTTATAAAAGTTACATGATATCCTCCCTTATCTTATTATGTGATATTAATCAAATTTTATGATATCCGTTGTATCATAATGATTGTACGATGCTCTATTTTAGGAAACTCAAATAGTTTAGATCGATTTTATCACCTTTTGAGATATATAATCATATTATATGATATGGATAAAATTATATAATACAAAAAGCGATAAACTCATATTGTGTATACATTTAATTGTGTTCTACTATATCACATATCATCGAGCATGATATAAAAAAGCTTTTGACATATCATATTTTATTATACACCATAGAATAAAATTTATATAATTATTTAAGACTCGGAATATTATAAACATTTTTCATTATTTTAGACAATATTTTCTAATTCAATCTGTGATTTTTTTCTATGACACAATTAAATGGTTTCATGGGATAAAATAACACTATTCAAGAAAATAAATATATAAGAATACATACCCAGTTTCTTCTATTCTTGGAAACAAAAAATCACAATATAAAATATAGAATTTACCATACCCAAATGATGGAAAACCCTCATATCTTCAATCACACACTTGATAAATATCCCTTTAAATTTTCAAATTGACTCCATATATGTAATGCCCCGACCCTAGTTACCCTGAGTCGGTGCATTATTGCGTAACATTGGCATCATGACAAAAGAACAAGTCTCGAAAGACTGATTAGTTTAGTAGCCTTGGAAACACTAGATACATTCATAAATGTTACATTACATCATCAAATGAAAATCTACAATAACAAAGTCTCCATAGTCCACACTCATATCCTCTTATGACTATCCCTGCAGGTCATTCACAAAATACTTCATCACATCCTGGAAAATATTAAAACATTGAAAGGGGTGAACTCAGATGCTCAGTAAGGATAAAAATATTGCGGAATCTTTCATAAATAAACATTAACATTTAAGGCAATGTATAACTAAAACAAAAGCCTTTTTAAACATGAACTTCAGAATAATATGGCAAAAATAAAATTAAATAATTCTGTTTACTCACTAACTTGGATATTCTACTAGTCGAATAATCACATGCAATATCAATAACCACTTTCATAATGATGGAATGCATAATTGCAGACTATCATAACAACGTAGCCAGGGCCTCGTGCAAAGACTACAAATAAGATTTTGTCAAGGCCTCGTGCCAAGACACTAGTTTGTCTCATGAGACTTATAGATGCATTTAGAAGCTATAGCAGGCTATACCCGTCACTTATTAAGTCTAATGCATTCCTCATATGAACAGGTTTAAACATATCATAAACCATAACATAATCATATCACATAAAAAATGCACAAAGTAAGCATAACATTTCCACATATCAATCACAAGATATCAATACAGCACATTGATATAATAAAAACACTTTCAAAACAATTTTCAATACCAAAATAAATGAAAATTAAAACTTGATATTTATTTTTCATTTTAAAAAATGTTATGGCTTGTAGAGGAAGCCTAAACTCAAATAATGGTCACGGTGACGGGGAAGTCGTTGTCACCGCATATATAAGAAAAAAACATTCCTTTTGTCATTTAGTAAAAATTCTTCGTATAAAAATATTCCTTTTGAATAAAAATAAAAGTCAAAGGGGATTATACACCGTATAAAAGAAAGTTGTGTATAAAACCAAATATGCCTCAATGAAAGGAGATTGAGATGAAGTCCCTTAAAAAGATCATTTTTTATATAAAATAGATCTATTATGTGTATTCATTATAAGTTCACATAAATAAAGTACATATAAAAGATAGGACATAATAATATCATGACATAATTTGAAAGTTGGAGATTAAGCCAAAGAATGGAAATTGGGTTAAGAAATTCCCTTACATCATATCCGACTTGACTCGACCACTATTTAACATCCTGAATAATAAACTATAGTTAATATATACCTGTTTATGAACCTTTTTCATGTTCATTATTCCTTTTATATCACTTATTACCATGTTATGAACATTATGTAACTATTTAAGTTAATAACGGTCGTTTTGTCGATCTTAGGTACTTGAGTCAAAAATAAACTTCTTATAATTATACATTGTTCATGTGGTAAAATATCCATTATATCCCTAATTATATTCATTATTTAGATATCATATACATCATATATATCCAGTATATACATTCGTTTATAATATTACATAACATTTAGATGTAAGAAATGGCATGCACCGTTCATGGAGATGGTAAGTCGTACGTACGCATGAATGCTACTTTCATTTCTATTTAGAATTTAATGGAATTAAGTTATAATTATATAAAGGTATAATATAATTCCAGTATAATATAATTTATAATACCATTTACTCCATCCTTTATACATCCCACATATGGCATTAACGATTCAAATCACTTTGAGGGGGCGGTAGTCCGCATTTCCTAAAATGAAGATATCACGTTTACCCATATTGGAGTCCATAAAGGTATACCACAAATGAAAAATACAGAAACTTAAGTAAAACATAAAAATATTATATAACATATATAAATATAGTGACATCTTAATGGCCAACATTGAAGGTGTTATATGAGTGTTGAACAATAATCGTTTCGTGAGGCAGAAATTCACTATCCACAGAAACAGTATGTTAATTAACCAACAGATGTAAGTGTGTGTATGTGTAGCTCGAATACTTCTTATAAAAACATCTTAGTATATTTAGGATACTGTTTTTGTTACAAAAGAAATGAATAAAAAGAGTTTTGTGGGTGGGAGAAGCAAAATAAAACAAAATAACATAAGAGAAGACATTACCTTAAAATCGGGTAACTCTTTTTTGATTTGAGCCAAAGGCTTCCTTGGGAAGACTTATTCCCAAATTGAGGCTTCTAGGAGTAATAGAGGGAAGTTGGGAGAGTATTTTGGCAGAGTTTGGCCGATCTAAAAGCCTTTGAAGGTGTGATTAAGGTGGTAGTGGTGGGGTCCGTTTATAAGAGGAGAGGAGGGGCACTCTTGTAAATTCATGAAATGTTACATTATTATATAATGAGTTTCAGATTTTAAAGGTCCCACACTTATATATTTAGAGGATAAAGTGATAAGGTTTATATATATACTCATCCAATATGTTTTTGACAAGTGTATGTCCTAGATTTTACATTATCTTTTCATTTTATTTAAATTGTTAAAAAATGAGGTAATCGCTGCATCATCATGGTGTCATAAATAATTTAATTTATTTAATGTATAGAAATTATAAAAAAACTATCATGATGTATTAAATCTTTTTAGCTTTCTAATGAATATTTATAGTCAAAAATATGACTTGTATAACCCCATTTAAAAATTGTTTTAGTAAAACAACTCATTTTTTTGACATTTTTATTTTAACATTAAATAAAAAGTTTTTAATGTCATTTCCCTACCAAATTGGATCCATGGGGTCCCCAAGTTTACCAATGGATTGTATTGGTCGGCCATGACTCATCCAATAGGGGTAGGACAAGTTTCAAGGTCATTTCTTATTATTATAACATTATCTTTACCTTAAATTACATTAATTACCTTTAATCGGGATTAATTAATCTTAAATGTTACTATTCACCAAAAAACTATTTTAATCCCATTGAACCACATTTTACTTCCTAATGAAAACCATGTATGTCTTATTTTTTAAAATAAAATCACAGTAGTGTTAATGTTTCATTTAAATGAAAAATCAGTTTTTTAACTACCACTTAGTGGTTTCACTATTCATCAAAATTTGAAGTTTTTCAGAACAATTACAAAATTTCACCCTAAGCTATAATTGATATTCCGAATTCAAAAATGTAGTCTATTTTAAAAAATTCAAAACATATAAGTTTCATTAATTACTTTTATAATTAATTCTCACTGTCACAAAAAATAGCGTGTTTTTAAGAAACAATATATATCAAAAGATTGACAATTGTTTATGTCCAATTTCAAAGTGAAATTATTTATATTGAAGACTGTTGGATAAAATGGTAAAAATATATTCTAATTATACTTTAAAACCACTCAATATTATAATTTATCACTATAAATTATTTTGATTAAAAAATTTGTTTTTAAGTATTTTTCACTATTCATAAAAAATTGGATTTTCTCATAAAATACAATAAATTCAACATAGGATAATTTCGATATTCCAAATCCCAAAATGAAGTCCATTTTGAAATATAAAATATATATAATTTCAAAAAGTGGGTATTACTATTCATAATGGCTATTTTGATTGGTCGCGGTGTGTTAGAATCTCGAACTTGCGTACAATGCAAGCTATTGCATTATTGAAAGAGAAGTGTATCATGAAAGCTTGGGGTGTTACATGATACCCTCCTTCAATAAATTGCATCCGCGCAATTTGAAAATCTTCTTCAAAAATAAAAGGTTGAAAATGGAAAATAACTTTGTGGAAAACCTACATCGGAAATAGGGTTAATAAGAATATAATATTAAAAGAAAGAAAGATAAGTACAAAGGTCACCTGAGATAGCCCATACCAGGATTATATAAAAATATGGATATGGAGGAAAAAAAACTAGCATGGTCTGATGGAGATTTGTCGAAAACAAGATTAGGATAAAGTTAACAATAAAGAAAATCACAAAATTGTGATTGGTTAAACGATCAATGAATCCCCAGTTGGAAAAGTTAACCAACAAAGTTTTTGTTTTATGTTACTTTTTATAAACTTGAGGAATTTATTTAGGATATTTACTAAGAACGTAAGGGAATATACATACTTGTCATGCAGACATTCATTCTTTAATAATATTTTTTACCACAAACCCATCTTTCACTCTAAAAGGTAATAGAACTCAAAAATATTCTATTTATCCTAATTGTATAAGGTTTCAAATATTAACACATACCATTTAGATTAGTAAAACTATTTTGTAATAACCAGGTACTTCCTGTAGGATAATGGTAGGTAATAAAGGCATGTCGCACTATGGTTGTGGGTTCGATTCCTCCTGCTTTTTCCTACGCGACGGGTTATCCCCTGACCTGCGGGTTGTCCTTTTCCTAAAAATATACTATTATAATATTCCAAAAGTAATATTTAGTAATGTTTTAACCTTAAACAATACTATCCAAGGTTGAACTTAATCCATTCCAACCATTATAGTTATCCAAAATACCTCTGTCCAGACTTTCACTAAGAGGTCTCTAAATTCCAAAATCAATTGTAACATCAGATTCCCCAAACAAAGTAAATTTTCTCCTGTTTTCACACACAAAAAATATTATTACCTTCATCATATTAAAACCTCAATGAAAAAAAAGTATTGTAGTACATAACCAGAATATAATCCTTGAGTCCAAAAGCACCAATACATTAATTATTCCACTCCAACTGTAGCAACAGCATATGATTGTCCTTGATCCCTTGGATTTTTTTAGGTAAGTTTCCTTGACGCTTAGGAAATTCATTTTCATAATTCCCCATTTCCCTACAATTGTATCATTCAACATTAATAGCCTCTTTCTTTCCCTTGCAATCATGAGCCTGGTGACCTTTTTCTCCACATTTATAACAAACTCCCATTCCTTTCAGGAATGTACCGGGATGATTCTACCCACAATTACCACATAATGGAAAATACTTATTTCCCTTTTTCCCTTTATCTGTCTCCTGTTCCGCAGTTCTCTTCTTCTCTTGCTTTACTTTGTTGTAATAAGACTTAGAGAATTCCTTTTCTGTCTTTATAGCACACGAGACTATATCTTCGTATGTTGAGAAATATTGTGATACTAAAGCTCGACGGAGAAATGGTTTCAAACCATAAATGAAATGGTCAATCTTACTTCTTGGGTTATGTATGTAATATGCAGCATGCCTCTCTAACCATGTAAAGTTAGCCTCATACTTTGTGACATTCTCATCCTCCTTTTGTCTGAGACTCAGAAATTGCATTTCCATATCTGCTCGATGGTCACGAGGGAAGTATTTTTCTAAGAAAATTTCCTTAAACTCCCTCCATTCCATACTAGATACTTCTTCATATTCCTTTGTGTTTTGAATCAGCGACCACCATTGATCGGCATCTCCAGTGAGGCGGTAGACTGCAATGACAACCTTCTCCCTTTCGCTACTCCCCAAAGTGTGGAATATTATCTCTAAGGAGTTTATCCATTTCTCAGCTACTAATGGATTTGTACCCCCATTAAATGTTGGCGGTTGTTGCCTCATGAAGAGGTCTAACATTGATCCTCCACGTTGCGGATCAGGGTGATCCATACGAGTGTGGTTATTATTCATAACCTGAGTAAGTTGTCCCAGTATGGTAATAAGTTAATCCGCACTACTTGTATCTCCAGATCCACAATAATTATCTTGAGCAGGAGGGAAATCCCTACACGGAGTGCGTGCATTGATATGGTTTACATTCCTTCCACTAGGCGCAATTTCTAAACAATGGCATAAACTAGATTAATTTATGAATCAAAATACATAATTCCATACTTGTAAAATACGTAACATAAATTGAGCTATTTATGGATATAATCCATAATCATAAAAAGAAATTGTTTCTTTGAGAAAGTATATACTCATAAACCCTTCATAATGGTCTGTAAAGAAAATGAGAATTATCCTAAGCATATCCCTCGGGAGTGTCGTAACCAAGAGTGCAGCAAGGCCCGTTGTCATACACCAGTTCCCGTTCGAGTCTAGCTCAAAGTGGTGTTTTCGGGTTTTACACCTAGGTACATTTGTGCCAGAGCCGCCGCTACCTTCTCGTATCCAGAAAGGGATGTATTTCTCGGAAAACACACAAAATCTCTATAATACCAAAATTCTAGGAAGTTCTTCTATACTAATCCTCAAATTCTATCTTTGGTCTATGTGCTCTAAACCAGAGTTTATCTAAATATAGCTTCCAAGGTTAGTACTAAACTGCCTCTGATACCAACTATAATGCCCCGAACCCAGTTACCCAGAGTCGGTGCATTATTGCGTAACATTGGCATGATCACAAAAGATCAAGTCTCGAAAGACCGATTAGTTTAGTAGCCTTGGAAACACTAGATACATTCATAAATGTTACATTACATCATAAAGTGAAAACCTACAATAACAAAGTCTCCATAGTCCACACTCATATCCTCTTATGACTATCCCTGTAGGTCATTCATAAAATACTTCTTCACATCCTGGAAACTATTAAAACATTGAAAGGGGTGGGCTCAGATCCTCAGTAAGGATAACAATATTGTGGAAGGTTTCATAAATAAACATCAACATTTAAGGAAATGTATAACTAAAACAAAAGCCTTTTTAAACATGAAGTTCAGAATAATATGTAAAAAAATAAAATTAAATAATTCCATTTACTCACTCACATGGATATTCTACTAGTCGAATAATCACATGCAATATCAATAACCACTTTCATAATGATGGAATGCATAATGCCAGACTATCATAACCACGTAGCCAAGGCCTCGTTCCAATACTACAAATAAAATTTTGTCAAGGCCTCATGCCAAGACACTAGTTTGTCTCATGGGACCTCCCGATGCATCAAGGAGATATAGCGGGCTCCACCTGTCACTTATTAAGTCCAATGCATTCCTCATATGAACAGGTTTAAACATATCATAAACCATAACATAATCATATCACATAAAACATTTATAAAAGAAACATAACATTTCCACATTTCAATCTCAAGATATCAATACAAAACATTGATATAATAAAACACTTTCAAAACCATTTTCAATACCAAAATAAAAGAAAAATAAAAGATGATATTTATTTTTCATTTTAAAAAAAGTTATGGCTTATAGAGGAAGCCGAAACTCAAAAAATGGTCATAGCGGCGGGGAAGTCGTTGTCGCCGCATATGTAAGAAAAAAACATTCCTTTTGTCGTTTAGAAAAAACACTTCATATAAAAATATTCCTTTTGAATAAAATTAAATGTCAAATGGGTTTATACACCTTATAAAATAATGTTGTGTATAAAACCAAATATGCCTCAATGAAAGGAGATTGAGACGAAGTCCCTTACAATGATCATTTTTTTAAATAAAATATATCTATTATGTGTATTCACTATAAGTACACATAAATAAAGTACAAATACAAGATAGGAAAAAATAATATCATGACATAATTTGAAAGATAGAGATTAACCAAAATAATGGAAATTGGGTTAAGAAGTTCCCTTACCTCGTGTCCAACTTGACTCGACGGCTCCTTAACCTCCTGAATAATAAACTAGAGTTAATCTATAACTATTTAAGAACATTTTTCAAGTTAATTATTCATTTTATATCACTTATTACCATGTTATGAACATTATGTAATTATTTAAGTTAATAACGGTCTTTTTTCGATCTTAGGTACTTGAGTCAAAAATAAACTTCTTATAATTACACTTTGTTCATGTGGTAAAATATCCATTATATCCATAATTATATTCATGATGTAGATATCATATAAATCATATATATCCAGTATATACATTAATTTATAATATTACATAACATTTAGAGGTAAGAGATGACATGCACCGTTCATGGAGATGGTAACCGTACGTACGCATGAACGCTACTTTCATTTCTATTTCATATTTAATGGAATGAAGTTATAATTATATAAAGTTATAATATAATTTCAGTATAATATAATGTATAATACCATTTACTCCATCCTTTATACATCCCACATATGGCACTAACGATTCAAATCACTTTGAGGGGGCGGTAGTCCGCACTTCCTGAAATGAAGATATCGCTTTTACCCATAATGGAAACCATAAAGGTATGCCACAAATGAAAAATACAGAATCTTCAGTAAAACAAAAACATATTATATATCATATATAAATATACTGACATCTTAATGGCCACCTTTGATGGTGTTATATGAGTGTTGTACAATCATCGTTTCTTGAGGCAGAAATTCACCATCCACAGAAACAGTATGTTCTTTAACCATTAAATGTAAGTGTGTGTAAGTTTAGCACTAATAATTCTTATAAAAGAATCCTAGTATATTTATTATATTGTTGTTTTTACAAAGAAATTTAATAAAAATAGTTTTGGGGGATGGAGAAGCAAAATAAAACAAAATAACATAAGAGAAGACATTACCTTAAAATCGGGTAACTCTTTTTGATTTGAGCCAAAGGCTTCCTTGGGAAGAATTCTGCCCAAAGTGAGGCTTCTAGGAGTAAAATAGGGATGTTGGGAGAGTATTTTTGTAGAAGTTGTCCGAGGCAAAAGGCTTTGAAGGTGTTAGAAAGGTGGTAGTGGTGGGAGCCTTTTATTAGAGGAGAGGAGGGGCACTCTTGGAAAGTCATGAAATGTTACTTTATTATATAATGAGTTTCGGATTTTAAAGGTCCAACACTTATATATTTCTAGGATAAGGTGATAAGGGTTCTAAATATATGCATCCAATAGGTTTTTTACTATTTTAAGTCTTAGTTGAAAAATTATCTTTTCATTTTATTTAAATCGTTAATTAATGAGGTAATCGTTGCATCATCATGGTGTCATATATAATTTAATTTATTTAAGGTATAAAAATTATAAAAAAACTATCATGATGTAGGAAATATTTTTGGATTTCTAATTAATATTTATAGTCAAAAATATGACTTATATAACCCCATTTAAAAATTGTTTTAGTAAAACAACTCATGTTTGTGACATTTTTATTTAAACATTAAATAAAACGTTTTTAATGTCATTTCCCTACCAACGTGGATCCATGGGGTCCCCAAGTTGAACCATGGATTTTCTTGGTCGGCCATGACTCATCCAATAGGGTTAGGACAAGTGTAAAGGTCATTTCATATTATTATAACATTATATTTATCTTAAATTACACTAATTACATTTAATCACGATTAATTAAACTTAAAGGTTACTATTCACCAAAAAATTATTTTAATCCCACTGAACCACGTTTTACTTCCTAATGAAAACCATTTATTTCAGATTTTTGAAAATCAAATCACAGAAGTGTTAATGTATCATTTAAACGAAAAATCAGTTTTTTAAATACCACTTAGTGGTTTCACTATTCATCAAAAATTGAAGTTTTTCAGAACAATGCCAAAATTTCACCATAAGCTATAATTGATATTCCGAATTCAAAAATTATGTCTATTTTAAAAAATTCCAAACATATAAGTTTCATTAATTAATTTTATAATTATTTCCCGCTGTCACAACAAATAGCGTGTTTTTAAGAAACAATATATATCAAAAGATTGACAATTGTTTATTTCCAATTTCAAAGTGAAATTAATTCTAATGAACACCATTGGATAAAATAGTAAAAATATATTCTAATTATACTTTAAACCCACTCAATAGTATAATTTATAACTATAAATTATTATGATTAAAAATGTTGTTTTTTAGTATTATTCACTATTCATAAAAAAATGGATGTTCTCCGAAAAATACCAAAAATTAAACATAGGCTAATTTAGATATTACAAATCCAAAAATGAAGTCCATTTTTAAATATAAAATATATATAATTTGAAAAATTTGGTATTACTATTAATAATAGCTATTTTGATTGGTCGTGGTGTGTTAGAATCTCGAACTTGCGTACAATGCATGCTATTGCATTATTGAAAGGGAAGCGTATCGTGAAAGCTTGGGGGGTTACAATATACATTGGTTGTCCATTGGATGATGAATTAACCTAATCTTGGATACAATTATCTTTAATTCCATGGTATCCCAGTGCCTCTCGATGGTAAAGAAAAAAGGATAATATATCTCGGATGCATGGGGAATTAATGTTACATACATACATTGATCAATCATTATAATGATATTGAACTTATTTATATAAGAATAATACAGTGTCCCCAATAATTAATGTAATACAATTTAATATTTATAGAATTAATTGAAAAGGAATTAATTTACAAAATACTTTTTATCCCTTAGTCATTCATGAGTTTTACACATAAATGCATTCATTTAAATCTTTAAATTATCTCAATATATGAAATATCTATAATCAATGATAGTTATAAATTGTAGAAGAAGTATAAAGATTAAGAAATAAAATTTAAATTCAATATAAATCACAGTATATCATTAATATGTCTCACAACACTATGATATGCTTATATCAGACACTATGATATTGGTATGAAAATTGGGTGGTGTCTCTATATTTCACTATATTGTATCTCATACCAAAGAAAAAAATATGACATGAATTTCAGTATATAACTCCCTAAGGATTTGAAAATTAATTTAATATTGATTTAATAAAATTATGAGTCTCTATAAAACACCACTTCTTACAACCTAGCCAGTAAACAGAATTATTCAACCTCTGTGATTGGAATTTCAAAAAACTGACATCCACAGTTATGTTCAATAAGATATATAGAGTTTTATAAGAAAAATATAATGATCGGTGATTATTAACGAAACCATATGAATTTTAATTTGAAAATTAATATGACCCTTATTAATAGTAAATAATATCCTTATTTTATTATCATAAGGTTATAAGATAATGAATTCTTGATTATTTTTTAAAAGTGATATAAAACAATTATAGTTTTAAATTTTTTATTTTTCTAATAAATTAAGAATTTCATTCAAATTTATATTAATAATATTTATAAAATTACTATTATAAAAATTAGTTCATTTTTTAATTCTACGCATCAAAAAATGGTTAGTGTGATGTTTTAATATTTTTCTAAAATACTTGATTTTTTTAATAGTGAAATTTGATAATTTACAAAATATGCTAAATAAGTGAATTTATATATCATTATTGAGTCATGGATGATGTAAATGATCATTGGTTCAAACTCACATACACTTATTATTATTATCTTGTCACATGAATAAACACTATCGGTTGAATTTGGAAAAATAAGTAAATAATGAATAAAATAATCGGAAACCCATCCTCTCATCTACTATAAAAACCCACCTCACTCCCTCTTCTCTTAACTCCTCTCAAACATATTTTCTTTTCAAAATTATTCTCTAATAGCATCCCAGGATCTTCCCCCACGTGAAAAATTCTTTGGTATCATAAAAATACCAAAACCTCTCCCCTAACGACACTCTCAAGGGAGATTAGTTCAAGAGGTACATTCCACTTTTAATTTATTTAATTTCTTGTTCCTTTATTATCTTTTTATTTATTTAACTAATTTCATCCAAATTTAAGGATGATTCCACTACATTACTGGGACTAAAATATTTTTATTATAATTGGATAATTCTTTATCACCTCTCATTTCCCCTTCCTTTTTACAAGAAAATAAAACCCCATCTGAGATGGGTTAATTTAACACATTCTAGGATAATGAGAATTCAATTTATATTACCATTTTAATTATGGTCATGAAACCATTTTCATGATTTGAAAAAGACATAATATGTTTATTATATATTTTTTAAGGTTCAACAATACATTTTTACTAACGATATTAATTTATAAATCAAAATGAGGTTATTGGGATAAAAAACCTTCAATTAACCTAAACATTTGTCATTAATGTTTTATATACTGATTCAACATCACTCTCAATAACCAAATGAATTTTATAAACATGTACTATTCCATAAGATCATTAATAACATATAAATTAAATTATGGGAAACCATTATAATTATAAATTTTTATCGATACCAGAATATAAGTAAACTGATAATGAAAACCAAGGAAGAAAATTCCCCAAAAAATGATAAGGGTACTTTTTGTTACATTTATGATACCTCTCAACATGTAAGTTTATTATGTATTATTCTACAAAATTTCAACATTATTCTGTTGAATGAGTGAGTATTTGTTTTCCATATTTATCATTATATAGATAAATATGATTTTATTTATCTATAGGTTCCTTGGTAAATGGTATTAGATTTCTTGTTTTCACTTATGGTGAAGGAATTAGAATTAATTTAGTGATTTGGTGTACCCAAAATTATATAGGTACTTAATTCATTGATATGAATTATGAGAAAAAATAGATTGGATTTTGGTGTGTGACACTCTTCAAATCAATATAGTGTCTTAGAATTGGTCATTCAAAAAAAAATTGATTTAAAACATTTTTTATTTCATTTTTTGAGATCATTGAAAATCTTTATCCATGTTTTCAATTATTTTCATGGATTTAAAATTCCAAAAATTTCATTTTCTTATGTATTCGTGTTTTTTATTTACTAATGACATATAACTTATTATATTTTAATGTTATGATTTCACCTATTTTATGCAACTACATACTAAGCATATCTTCTCACCCTTATTTGTATTCATATACCTAGGAAAAGTATAGGAGAAAAATATGTCCTTTTGGAATATATTATAGAAGGGATAATAATTTTCTAATAATTTATTCATGATTTATCATATGTTTTTAAATTTTATCCACGTATGTATATTTTCATCAATGATCACTATGTTTTTGGATCCTTCAATGAATAATTTATTTTGTACTAATAATTTAATATAACTATCAACTCTTGGATTCATGAGTCTAATGTTTTATTTTTAATATTAGGGGAAGGTTATTATGAGCATTAGCAACTATATTTAGTGGAATGAGGTATGATAGAAAAGTACTATGAAAACCCCTCAACACATCAATATAACACTATTAGAAATAATTGGAATTATATTTTACAATTAAATATCTTATGGTAATTTTGTTCATTCCATTATAATTATATAGTGACTAATCAGACCCATATTCATTGTAGTAATTTCCCCATGAGAAAGTCAATTAAGCCGGAGTTGAGTCCAATTATATCATAACTATACTAGGGATATTGGCTCATGTTTTGAAAAATAATCTCACCCATATAGAGATACTTGCTGATACACAATTGTTTATACAATATCATACAATAACAACCTCCACCATTAGATTAAACTATTCTTCCTTCAGTATCTGACCAATGGATCATGTACCTAAAAAATATATTTATCTCTTTTGGAATTAGTGAAAGATAAATGGTATCTATTCATGTATATCCATTAATATTATAGACTTCATCTTATATGAATTTTTTTGACCTACCCTAATAGATATAATTAATAAAATTCAATGAAACGAAAAAGATAAATAATGATCAATGTTTATATTATATATCATAATTATAGTGGATGTACCCATAGTAAAATATTTTATTTATGTTTTCATTATAATATTTACCGATTCATCAACTAGATCATTAACCTGAGGTCATTAATAAACTCATTCCAAAATAAAGATCCATATATAAAAAACTATTTACATTGGATCTTATGTAGTTAGTGGAGTTGAGTTAATGTCCATAAATTTTTTGTGATGTTGAATTTAAATTCCTTTCTTTTTCAATAAATTGATCCCCAGTTCTATTTGTGAAAAATAATGATGGGTCTATAAGATTTTTTATCCATTAAAAGGAAATCAATTTCTTAATATGAAGAATAATTATTCTTCACAATTTATTTAATACTTTTTTGATCAAATTCATTTATCCCAATACTTTTTGAAGAACATTATACACTCCGGATATCATCAGCTACGGGTGATAATGCATGATCTAGCAATGAAGACATTTCACACATGGTGTAAACAATATTAGTTTGTGATAATGCCTTGTGGATTGAGAATTCAACCTTTTTTATTTATGTGCATAATGGATAGAGTATTGAAGGATTATATTGATAAATTTATGGTGGGTTTAATTGATTATATTTTGATATACTTTTAGATCTATAATGAGAATGGGAGTAATCTATAAATAATTCTACTAACCCATATGAAAAAATTATATGGGAAATATAGAGTGAATTTAGGCTCAATGAAGTTTCTTTACAAGGCCATATTTTCTCAAATTATGGATTTGTGTTGACACATTAAATAACAAATTTGTCAAATAATGGCCTACAATAATGATCATAACTAAAAAATGAATATTTTTAAACATAACAGGTTAATATCGATGGTTTGTTCTAGACTATTCCAACTTTGAAAACTTGTTAACCAAGTCAAAATGTAAAGTGGTTAAATTCACAGGGATAAAATAATGTGAGGAATTATTTTAAGAGATTATGAGGAGAATAATTGATGACTTGGTATAATATTTACCATTTTGTATGTAAGGATTAGTAATATATAGTTATACATCTAATAAAGGACTTCATTAAGTCAATATGAAGAATAATAGGGGCAATTCCTATGCATCAAAAAAATTAAAAATATATGAACATAATTATATACTTCATCAACATGAAAAAGAAACCATAATATTTTATTTGAAAATATAGTTTCCCTATATTTATGGAAAAAGAAGAGATATTTATACTAAACACAATATATTTATGTATATATTCTCTCATATTGAGATTTATATTTGATAAAGAATTTTTTTGGAACTACCCAGTGAAAATGATTTCCCAATACAGTATCTCCATACAAAAAGAGAAATAATTTGATAGATTAATTGAGTAGGTAGAACAATGTATTTTTTACCATATTGAGAAATAAAAAAGATTATATATGAAGATATCTAATACAAATGTATATTCAATTTTTTAGGTAAGGGGATTTATTAATCTATTGATATGAAATTATTAAACCATCATTTCTCAAAAGGATAGATAAGTCTCTATAGGATTTAGTGGACTTATATCAGTAGACATAAGTAGTAAACAATGTAAAAATTTTTGTTCTTTGTCTATATAGATGGACTTTTTAATTTTGGATAAAGGATGAATCTATACTGAAATTGAAGAGAGAACTGAATGATGAAGCACATAGCTCAAATTTCTCCATAATACTTATTAGAAAAGATATTTATTGGAATTTAACAGAAAATTTATGGTGCGGTGTTGTGAAATGGGAAATCATGGACCATGTGTCCAGATACATAGAATTTCAGGAGGTAAAGGCTGAAAGATAAAAACCAAATGGATTTATGGAGCATATATCTATACATACACAGAGATTGATGATTTTACCAAAGAATTTTTAGTTTTAAAACATAAGAATCTATGGAATAACAATGCTATATTTGTGATTTTTGAACACCCAATTATGTTCCCTCATTTCACAGGTACAAGATAATATTTACAACTTCTTTTACATTATAAAATATTTAAAAATAAGATTACATGGCTTGTTAGGGATACTCTATCAATTGAATTTCATCATAATCCTCAATTCATAATGAAATTAGCGAATAATTTTTAAAGCAATATCATAAATAAGATACATTTAAGAATCACCAATAATGCAAAAACTAATTGGTATCTTGAAATGAGTTTCTAGAAATTACAATTATTTTTGTATGATGTTACCTTAACATCCAAGGTATATGGGGTCAATATATACTATTTTTGAGTATTTATACAATAATATCTTCCATTTGTGCATCTATATTTCTCCATATGAATAATTCCATGGGAAGTGGTTTTCCAATTAATATTTTTAGGAATATGGGTCAGAAAGAAAGTAGGTTGGCGTTGTGTTTGAAGAGGATATTATTATCAAATAATAGACTATTCATGGTCATATTAAAGTATCCCATATTAAAAAAATAGCTACGATTATAATCGAAGTAAAGGGTTGGAATTTAAAGTGTGTGGTCAAGTAGTGATTAATGTTTCCCATGTATTAAATTCATAATATTTAGTAAAAAGGGGAACTTATTCCCTAAATGGAATGGGAATTTTGAAATACTAGAAATAATTAGAGTTATAGGACTAAACACTCTAAAGTAAAATATATATTCTATGTTTCATTGCTAAGGTGATACTTTCTAGAACCAATGTATCTTATCCAAAATGAGGGAATACTGTTGCATCCTAAATTTTCTTATAATGATGTCCCTTGCTAGATTATTGACACTAAATAGAAAGTATTTCAAAATTAGAAAACTCAATTAGTTAACATCCTTTGGTGAGATCCAAAATAAGAAGAGGAATCCTGATAGCCTAATGAGTCTATAAGGAAGGAATATATAAATTTTTTAATAATATTATATATAAAACAATTTTAATGATGAAATTATTGAATGGGGAATGTAAAAATTGAAATTGTATTATAGTATATAGATACTATATCCTAAACCCTCACACAATGCCAAGTCTAAATAGCCTTTATTCATGATTATATTTATAATTTTAATTTCTCAATTTCATAATTTGATTTTTAAAATAACAGATTTATTTTTTCAATTCTTCATAAATATATTATCTAATGATGAAATTTTGGTATTTTTCAGAAAATAAGATTTATTTATATGTGAACTGGGTAAATAACATCTTGTTTAACCCAAAACCTTTTTGACATAACTTTGATGAAATAAGACACTAAAACATAATAAAATTTTATATTGAACACACACACATACATACACATATATATATATATATATTATATGTAACATTATATATATTAAAATCATATGACTAATTTAAAAACCTATATTTCATATTTTAAAACTTATGTCTCATTTTATCACTAAAATTATTTTTAATTAAATGTACATGTACTATTTTAAAATTAACGTTTAAAACATTTAAAAATTTAGTATTAGTTATTGGGTTTTATATTTTTAATCCCTTGGTACTTATTACTCAAAAAGTACCATTTTATTTCTGGGCATAATCGATAAATTACCAGGGTAAACCCTTGTTATTGTTGTAATAGATAAAGTAGTAAAAATAATAATTAAATAGGTAAATGGATTGAAACATTATTTAAATATTACTAGAATTTAGTGTTTTAGATATATTAACCCTTATCTCAGCTTTAACTCAAATATTGTTATTTTTTGGAGCCACATTAAGTGTTTAACATGTTCTATCTCTATATTAAGTTATAATATTTACAAAAATGTCATTATCCCCGATTATAAAAGAGGAATATAACCAAACCTCCAATGCCATTATAAATGATTAGATAAATACTAATACTATACCCTCATAACATACCCTGTAATAAAATTCCACACATATAATATTTCGGTAAATATATATTAATATATGCCCTTTCTTTCTAAGGAATCCACCAATAAAAAACAAAAGATCTCAGTGTAAGTTCAATAATTTCATTAACATGTTTTCCATTTGTATTTATGTTTAAAATTTATTTTCCTAATTTTATATAATTATTTTACTATATATAAATCACACCTAATGTTTTATATCGTTGGAATAAACACTGAAACACACCCTCCACTAAAAAAATAGAAAATGATAAATCATGTGTATGTGCGGACTAAAGTATCCATGACATTGTGTTTTCCATCACATTAATTCAAAAAAATAATTTTCTAAGTAAGAAATTAATTATATATTTATTATATTTATTAAACAATTAGGTTTAAAAAATAATCCTTATTACTCCTTTCTCCATTTCTATTGAAAATGGAATCATCAACTATGCTTATGTGTGTGCTATTTGATCTTCAGAACAATTGATTTCTGATTATCTTTTCATCAACGTCTTACTTTGATTGTAATTACAATGTGTTTAATAGATAAATTTGATTTTCTTAATGTAATTATTGTTATGTTAGTATAAATTTCAGGAACTATTGATGATATTATCAACAAATGTTGAATGTTAATTCCATCCTTTAAGTAAAATATAGAAATAGGAAAATATTGTATTCAAATTATGTTATATCTTCATATATGTTGCATATTGATGTACTTCATTGATAATTATAACAGAAAACACTGATAAAACATACATGATATCATTTTTTTACTAGTTTAATGATATTTCAACTAAATAAATTCATAATAATCCATTAATAATGGTATGTTCAAGTTTGGGTGAATTTGAATACCAAGTTGAATGATATAATTAATTTTTTTCATGAATGACTGGAGGAACAAAATAACTTTTATAATGAAATATAAATGTATAAATAATGATTTATTTTGTTATGGAAATTTCATATCACTATTAAATTAATTAATTAAGAAAACACATTTGGATCATCAAGACAGATCGAAACACTATTGTTATCAATTTCATTATCAATGAGAAATACTAAAATACTCTTGGATGGAATTTTAAAATATAAAAAATCTATTAATAATCCCTAATATTGACTTTAATTACCTATTAATGATGGAATTTGGAATAATAATGAATATAGATTCTAGTAATATAAAACTACTACATGTTATCAAAACTATAAAAAACTGATGTTTATAATAGGTACAATTCGTAATGATAATGAAATTTTATGATGAGTATAAAGGAAGATGGATTTTATTGTGGTTCAAATTGAGTTAATAAGATAGTTATATTTTTTATAATCTTTTTTAAGGTATTTTTGTCGAATTCAGGACAAGAGATTATGATTTTTAGTTGCAAATTCCTATCTTTGAGATATATTTGGTGTCATGAACCTAATTACATTTATGTCATGTGCATACTTCCAACATGATATTTTATATCATGAAATGTATTTATTCATGGTATTTTAAGATCAATCTGAATTCTACTCTTTCAATATGTATTGACTTAATTCCTACCCAATCCATAAGTTGGTTTTTCCATCTTAATGTACATTCATTGGGACACAAGTTATATTCACCACATAATTTATTTAGGATGTTGATAATTTTCCATGGAGTATGTTTTACCAGATCAATCATGAAATTTAATGGATTTTTAGCTCTATATTATTATTCCTTACTAATATTATTTTTATTAAAGATTTACCATAATTGAATCAAAACACAATCACTTATAAGGTGGAAAAACCATAAAGATTTTAGGTATAGTAATAGAGTGTATAGTATCCATGATATTGAATCTATTTCCTGATACAATCAAGTGGATGTGTGTATGGAATAGATCCAAATAGGGGTAATCACATTAAAATTTTTAGAATTAACTATTTCATCACCCTGATGCATGATGAGGGGGCCTAATACTACAGAGCATGATATACACTCCTAGGAGATATGCTTTGGAATATTCACACAATCTGTATAAACCATGAAGAATGATTTTTCATACAATTTCCTTGGTCACTGAAAAAATGAAAATTTTGACTCCAATTGATATCTTGGTTGTATGACCCATAAAAATCTATTCTCACATCATCCCACTTCCAAATATTCAATAGATGTGGTCTAAGTATACAACCTGATCATTAATTTTGTACATTGATCCTATTATGGTGAATGCAATGATCCATAAATCCCATGATATTGTTCCTAATACTAATCAACCAAAAACATTGGTTAATATCATGGTATGAGATAGTTATCCCTAGATGTGCACCCCATCAAGATGAATGTGGGTCGCAAATTAAGAAATTACTCATGGAATTAGGGGACACCCCTATTATAGATTTAAAACTTCCCATCCCCAAATTTAGACCAACGTGGAACTATGTAGTAACCAATAATCCATTTACATATATTTTAAAATATTAAATCGAACTCATAGTTTAATTTTACATGATCTACTAGATAGGAGGTAATAAAAAAGGGACAGAAGGTCACAAATATTTCTACTCTATCATTCCCAATCACTACTCAGTAAACAATATCATAAACTTTCATTTCATTATATACTCCTTAACCTACTATTCTTTTATCTTTTTAAAAATATTTCATATATAACATTTTCATTCCCTCGGGAATATGCAAACTAAAAAACAAATTCCTACATGTACTAATTCCATAACATGTATTTCTAGTTCATGACCCACTAGAAGAATATGTTTTCATATCTCTTATGAACCATTTAAATGAAAATTCTCTCATTAAAGAGATAATGATAAAAATAAATTAATTTATATGGAAAATAATATAGAAATATATCATAAAAGGGGAAGTTCTTCTCATGGGGTCATAGCTAAAGAGACCCATGATTTGATACCTAACTATATAGTATATTATCACACAAGGAAGGACCCCAAATTCATTCTTCTACCAACACCCTTTCACTCTAGTGGATGTCACTGTATATTTTTCTGAACCGACTCCCAATCACTCAGGGTGAGGCCTCATACTCATAATATTACACTAAAACCCATATTCTAGGGTTTTCATTGTATACCCACATCATGAAAAAGTAACATATCACATTAAATGTTTTCAACCACAACATCATCCAAACATTAAATAAAATAATCATCTACTTCACTAAGCCAACATCTAATCCCCCAAATTCAACCCATTCATTAACAAGACATCAAAACAAAAAAATATTATTAGAAATTCTCATTGGTTTTTCCATTAACATAAAAATGGACATGTATACTAGTAGTTCCACTCATCAATAATCCATAATTTTTGATAAAAATCAACCATTACACTAAGACATACCACCATATCCCTAATTCCATGAACAATCCAAGGAGATTCATACTAAATATTTATATTTTTTGAAAAAACACAACCTTAACAAATTAAATTATTAGTTTCTATTACAACCATTTTAATTCACCCATATATTCCCTAAAAGGGAATAATTGTGTAATGAATTAACATAAGATTCTATATGAACTAGGACATTTTCTAGAGCTTCCAAATAAACTCGCACGTAACCCGATGAACCACAATCTAGAGCGTCATACTATATCCCCATGGGTTAAAGAAATATAATCATAGGAAATGTAATAGATTAGGGGGTTATTTCTATCAACTAAGCATAATTTACAATGATTCAAAATTATAATTTAATTCTAGCCTGACTTGTACATAATTCGAACATCCATGTTAAAAATAAATTTGAATAAACAATAGAAACAATTAAATATAGTTCCATATAAAAATATTATAGATAAAAATCTCTCATATCACCTTCCAATACAATCACTTATTTCGAGTTATTTGTCCCATTGTGACCTCCATGGATAAAGTTAATCGAACAATAACCATAATTGAATGAGGGTAATGTACAATATATTTAAGGATACTAAAATATAAAAAACATAAACTTGTCTAACCGATCAACTATCCCATGTAACATGGGAGTATGCCCCATCTGTCATTGAATCCAATGATAATAATACATCCATAACAAGCACATCAACTTTTTCTAGAAACTCTATGTGGTTTGAGTAAGGTTTGATCACAACATAATAGTAGTTAAGATGAATAGATTCCAGAATTTTATATTCAAAAATAAAATAAAAATTCTAGTTTGTAGTATTTTTATGATCATGAATTTATTATATTAAAGGAAAAATACTACAATCATTTTTTGAAACCAGTATATAAGAAGCCAAAATAATTTTAAAGAAGAATTTATATATATTTTTCATTAAATTATCCCATGAAAAATAATTCCTTTTCAAATCACATTTTCATCATACTTTTCAAAATTGAATAAAAATTTATCTAATAATAATGAATGATATGAAAATGAAAAATGAAATAAACATTAAAAAAATAGAATACTCCAGTGATAAAAATGAGAAAATAATAAATATAAGAAATGATTTTCTTCCTTAATCCTAAAATCATACATAATATGATATTGGAAAAAAAATAAATGACACATGAGAATATATCTGATATATTCTTTTGAAAGGTAACTAAATAGAATTTTATTGAGTTCTCAAAGGTTGGAGCTCCTTAGTTGAATCCCATGGATCCCTCCGCCCCCCTCTTGGAGGTGGAAGGGGGAGGACAGATTGGATCTTCCACCTCTAGATTTGAGGAATCATTTTCCACCTTTTACTGACCCTAGTCTTCTCCCTAATTTCTTACCTATCTCTCTTAGCCAGTAGGTTTCAAATCATCAATTTGGTGACCCTCACCTCTCAATATCTTGAACAGAGTTTTGTGAAGCTTTGAGTCTTCTGAAGTTGAATCTTGTAGCTCACAATAATCATCTAAGACCCTCAGTGAATGTCTATGACCGATACGTTTTTGAGAATTAGGGATCACAATATCATGCAGGCATGGGTCTCTGTGAAAATCTTTTGTTGATGATTCACTTTTCATCGGAAGCAGATCTGATATGTTATTGGTCCAGGTATCCCCATAGACGTAAAAGATGCATGTTCTATCTCTTTTGATGGTCGTATGATCTGTACGTGAACCAGGAAACGTCATCCATCATGACATGGGTATGTTTTCCTTCGATCCCATTGCCTTTTAAAAACCCAAAAATTATTCCTTTTCTGTTTAATCTAATGTGTCATTATTTATTCATGGAAAGTAGAACTTCTTCTATGAGTTTTCTGATTTACTCAAGGATTTTTGTTAATGTTTATGTCTCTCATCCACCATCTGAATGGGTTTGTATAATGGATTGAGAGGATATTCAATGTAGGAAATCTGTGGTTTTTGAATCATGGGTCGGTCACGGCTAGTTATGTCGATGTCTAGGTCATCTAGCTAAGTCCTGTTATCACGTCAAGTGTGGGGGGGGGGCTCTAGTGTGAATTTTGAGAAGATTAGACCCATTGGTCTCGTGGGCTCCATTGAACATGTTTTGCAGAACCCTGCATGTGTGAAAATTCCTGATACGAAGGTCAGTGATGTATTTCATAGGCCTAAACGGGACACTCACCTGGTTAGTTCGGTATGGGACCTTTATTTGAGTTCGTTAGGGGGGCCTAACTTTGGTTTTTATGAAGAGGTCGTAGTAGGTTCTTCTGGTGGAAATGAGATTTTAAGGAATAATTTTACATCATCTGGAATTACTTGTGATGTCTATGATGGGAATTAAGTGGGAAATGGTGTCTCAATGGATGTTCATGATGGACTACCAATGAATTTGGGCTTATATAATTACTCCTCCAAACAACCTAATGCTAAGAATATGGAGTCTTTGTATCAGAAAATCTATTTTGGTAGGATTTATTATAGTAGGGATGAGTGTGTCTTGAATGAAGTTGAAGATATTGGGAATAATAGGGAATGCGATGCAACCGCATCCAATTTTTGGAGATATAGTGGCTGATACATTCTTTGATAAGTGAATCAACAGTGAAATTAATCTTGACTTGGCTTTTGTGGACTATAATGTGTTGCACCAATAAATTAATCATAGTTTTGTACATGATGACATGAAGATCGGTGGCAGACCTCCTCAAAATATGAAACGAAATAAATTCTCTTTCAAAGACATTGTTTAATAAGGGAAAGGGGGTTCAGATTCATTGATTCGAACCCCATTTCAATGTATCATATTGTTTGAAGGCCTTATAGTGGTAGGACTGAGATCTAATTTAGATAACCCAATTGGGGTGGGTAGGCCCTGTGTGAATGAACCTAATGGAAGCGAACCCGGCCACTCGGAAGATGAAGCTTCAAGCCTGAATGGCATCATAATTTTTAGGAGGAGGAAGGGGAGGAATGATTACTCCCCATTTCCACCTCCATTGGAGACTCACTTCTCTAAAAATTTAAATTAAATAAGATAGTTGATGAGAATTTTTTTAATTTTAAATGAAGGTAACAGGGTGATCAACCCTTGGATTTTATTTTATGCTCTATTGAAGTAGTGATCAAGTAGGTCTTGGTGCTAAACAGAACTAAATATGAGGTAACTAAAATGATGGGTAGGTCCCTAAGAGTTTCTCTCAATGAGGATCAATAGTCATGGATTGAAAAACAAGATCTTATTCTGGTAGGTGGTCTAATAAAGGGATGATTAGAATTGAGGAGTACATACAGTGTTGGGATCAGCTGGCCTCTGAGTTTGAAAAGATACTAATGAAGGCACTAGACACTCATATTTCAGCTCAATCTTTGAAATTTTTTTGGGAAGAAGATTATGGTAATCTCAAATTACACCTTTAAGACTCTATTTATGTTGGTTGTTTTGATTGGTTAGTTTGAGTTGAATGTTCTATGAGATGTGTGTGTGGTTGGTTTAGAAATCTATTTGGTTTTGATGTGATGTTTGGTGCTATGCAACTATAACTCAACTTGGATTCGATCCAGATAGGGATCAGAGCATGAAGTCTTTACCAAATCATGCCTTTTGGATTTATATTAGAGGGTATGGATTTTCCATCAATTATGTGCCCATGATATTCTGCATGGGACTACTTGCGTAAGGGTTATGCTTTGGTGGAGGCTTATTCGCATGTTGTAGTTGTTAGGGAGGAGCTGATCCTATATTTTTTTATGGGTTATTGCTTGTTATGGTTGTTATGTGGTTGTTACTGGACTTCATGGTTTCTCAATTTTAACATAATAGTGTTTTGATAATAAAAAATTTAATTTTTAGTCAAAAGGTAAATGACTCACTCGCTAAACATTATCCTGCCGAGTGACCAAAAATATATAAACTGTAACATACCATGATTTTTCAAACATAATATTATTATATAAATATTTTATTAAATGGATTTATTAAAAATTAAAGACATCTAATAATATTTTTGGGACAATTATCAATGACTTTATTATTTGAAATTAACTGTTTAGATTACTTTATTGATAATTCTTATAATAAATTTATCTTATTATTTATAGTTTTCAAATTAATATTTTATTAAACATATATTATTATCAGTTTTTTGAATGAAAACTTTATTAATTTAATTTTTTTTAATAGAATTTATTTTTATAAAAAAATGATATGTAATATAATACATTAATGTTAATAATACTAATAATAATTACGGAAAAAATATTTTTAAAAGAAATTTTTTTTAAGATGATATTTTTTATAAATATGAGATAATATAATGTTTTTCAATTCTATTAAATTTAAGCATTTACATAATTATTTTACTACTAAAAAATTGAACTTTTATATATGTGTTTAAAAAATTGTGAATTTTTTTACAAATCTACATAGTTATTTTATATATAAAAAGTTATTCCATAAATATATATAAGTGTATGTTTATAAATATTGATAATTATCATATTATAATTATTATATATAATTTTTATATTTAAAACTTTTGAAATATATATATGATTATTTTTTTAATCTACATGTGTTATATTATTATAAATGTGAGAAATATTAAAAAAATAATGAAAACTGTAAATGATGATAAATGAAAAGTGTGAGTCGTGAAACACAAAGAAAAACATAAGGTTGATTCGTGACACAATAAAAAAACCCCCCAAATGTTAATGTTAAAAATGAATTACATATATATATATATATGAAAATTATAAAATAATATATATATATATACAAAAACAAATTTTGAATATAATTCAAAAATAATAAAATATGATATATTTTATAATTATTTATAATTATTCTTTATATGTAATAAATGTTATTTGATATATTATATTTGTATGAATATCATTTTTATTATTATACAAAAATGTTTTATTAGTTTATGATAAACAAAAAATATTCTGTCTAAAAAATAAACAACGATATATATATATATATATATTAGTGGTGAATGAATATAAGGTGACACACATTCCTGAATGAAGAAAAATGAGGAGCTGTGACAAATTAGATAAAGAAATATGTGTTAGAATAAAAAATAAAAAAATAAAAAATATTGAAATTATGGAATTAAATAACAAGTAATATGTTACTATAATGATTGGATGGATATAAAAAATAACAATAGAAAATGATAACTCATGGGAATTTTTTAATTTTCATTATTTTTGTAAAAAAATTATTAAATAAACTTAGCTTATATAAGAAGAATATAACCTGAAAATATTTTTATAAGTATGGAAAAAACTATATCCTCTTCCTCTCAAGCCTCCGTTTCATTCTGCTTGAAAATTCAGAAACCCATAGACCCTAATTGGATCCAAACCAAGGTAAGAGTTTATTTTATATTTTTAAATTATTATTTTTTCACAAATATTTATATATATATGTTTATTTATATTCATATATAAAAATATATATAAATTATTATTTTTATGGTTTTTATTTTAAACATAACTTCTAAAATTGATGTTTTATCAGGGATTATATGTTTTATAAAGTTATTTTAGTTTTACAAATACATACATACTTTTATATATATGTGTGACTCTGTTTGTATATATTTATATGTACACTTATATGATTTTATATTTTTTAAAATATATCATAAAGGTTTTGATTTAAATCTTTGACATACAAAACCTATGATTTATTAGGGTTTAATTATTGTATCAAGAAATTTTCATTTAAAAATATATATATATATATATGTGTGTGTGTGTGTGTCTGTGTCTGTGTGTGTGGATATATATATGTATATATACACATACTTATCATTTTATGTGAAATTATAATTCAATATATTATTTTATGTGGAAACTTGCATCTGCATCCCATTACATGTCATGCAAGGATTGGTATGGCCATCATCTAACTCATATGTAGCACTCCATACATTATGAGAAAATGCACACACTTATGTTATGGTCTCTAATTATTTACTTCCAAGTATCACGGAATAATCCATCAAGAAATTATTATTTTCAAAGGATAATTCATGAATGTTTTTAAAAATATAATTATTTTTTGAAATTAATATTTTAGAAATTACATGGATTTTAAAATATTTATAAATATAATTTAATGTTTATGTATTTAAATATATTTTCGCACAAAATATTATTTCATGAAAATAGTGTTTAATAGTTTTTCATAAATGTTTTTCAAAACCCCCTTACTGGGCATATTTAATTCACACCGTATGTATTATAATAACTTTTTGTAGGTTTAGTAGATTTATTAGTGATTTGTTTTTTCTATGTTAGGGCAGTTCACTATTGATTCATTAGTTCATTTAAATTTATTTTTTAGATTATTGGATAAAATTTAATAATTTTATATAATTATTCAATACCTAGACCAAAAAAAGTCTTCCATTGTAAAATATGTTGTGTAATTATTTGTTATCCTTTATAAAAAATTACACAACATGTTTTAGCACCAGTTTTAGGATATTGGGGTCTCAATAATTTGTATAAACCAATCCCAATATCTCTCATAGTTTTACATAAAATGACCACTAGCTAGACTACACAATATGCTAGAGTATAATATCTAAAATTACCAACCTATGTAAGGCCTTTTGTGACCCAAACATAAAGTAATACATCGAAAAACTATTCATTCCAACATCAATAACCACTCATAGTTAACAACACACTTTTAAACCATGAATACATTCAAAAACTCCATTAAAAGTTCAATTAAAAAATTTCATATGGTTATTTAAAAACATATTTGTATTCTCAATTTTTTTTTAATATATCAAAACAATTTTAAAACACTTCAATGATTAAATAATTTAAAAAACAAAATTGAACATTATTTTTAAAACTCGATATTTCATTTTAAACATTATACAAATATTTAATTATTTATATTTATAAAAATTTATCATTTCACATATTAACAAATTTTAATTTGAATAAGTTCACATATATATAAAAACATAAATGAAAAAATTATGTTATTAAAAAATTATGGAATGATTTATTAAAATCAATGAACATAAATAAATAACATCAGAAAACCAAAATAAACATAATAAAGCTTCTCAAGAAAGGACTCCCCAATTAATCAATCCCTTAAACTTATGTCTCACTAAATTAAATTTGATAATCAACATAAAAAAATTAAACTAAAAACTCCATTATAAAAACCATCATAAAATTTTTATTGACCAAAATTATAATTTATTCCTTAATGTAAGGGAGAATGTATGGTCAATTCCCCAAAACCCCATGGGAAAAACTATGATCGGTTTAAGACCTTGGGAAACATGTATATTTAAATCAAATTTCACTAATCTATCAATTATAATATTAAATAATTCTATTTGTAACAACCAATAAAATGTGGTAAATTTAGGGATTGAAAAAGCATGGAAACATTTTCCAATAATATGTGAAGACAATGAGAATCCTCCAAAAATGGAAATAATAGTTCTTCGATGACTAATCAAACTCCCTAACAAAAAATGCCACATTACATAAGAAATTAAATACACATATAGTATTCCACAAAAATTTTTAACAGCATGTTGGGGGAGTATAAAAAGATGATTTGGAGAGAATGAATGAGTAAGAGAAGAGGGAAGCTCTCCTGAACTGATTCTCATCCAAAATTAAAAGAATATATTCCCATAATTAGAGTAGGATATGAGTCCATTATTGATAGGGAATTATGATTTATCATCCATCAATCAAGAGGTAAATAGGACGATGTGAGTATCAAGTTAGTTCCAAATAATGGTAAATAAATTTTTTAATTTTTAAAAAATAATGCATGGGTGTTTCACATGGTTTCGGAATAGTTTACCCAACCATTCCAAAGGTGTGTTCCCCTCTATGGGAACATTAATCACCCATTCGATTGGTTCACATGGAATGGGAGGCCATAAACAAACATAAAAATGGAATATTTTTCAAGATACATATGCCTTAACATATACACTGCATGGTTATTTCTAATTTTGTTCTAAATATAATAAAAGACAATACATAAAAAAATTAAAAAAATTAAAAGAAACAAACCCAAAAAATAGTAAAATAAACCCTTATTAATAAATTTATTTAAAATATTATGTGTTAAAATCATCCAAATCATAATGCCTCCACCATATGTCCATTATAATTTCATAAAAGACTAAAATACAATCTTAATAAAAAAATGGACAAGTGACAAAATGTTCTCCCAGATACCCAGAACCACATGTATCCCAATACACAAAACCCTCTCCAAAGTAATCAATAATTTATAAACACTAAAGTAATAACACATTGTAGACTAATAATTTGAAATTCAATAATTAGAGACACTTTGTGTGTCTCCACAATATTTAAGAAAATCACTAGGATGGTGGATCATTAAATAAAGGGAATCACCAGAAGACAACTATTAATGGTGACCTAAACCCTAACAAATATTAACCCACACATAAACTATTACAAATAAATTCACCCTCAATTAGCATAAATCTACAAGAACCTCTAAAAATATGAATGAAAACGAATAGCATAAAGTATGAAGCCCAAATACAAACCACTAATCATCAGTGGACCGAGAAAAATAGGTAAAGACAGCTGAGAATCCCATACTAAACCATTCCCAAATAAAATCACTAAACTAATTAAACAATAATTATTATAAAAATCAATCCATCAAATCAACCATATAAAATAAATAATGAGGGTTTTATAATGTTCCAAGTCATTTGTCATCACTCCATTAATCTCTTTTTTAGGGTTAAAACCCATAATAGTATATAGCTAACAAAAAAATCGTCATTGTTCCTTGGCACTTGATGAAGAAAAATTGTCTTACCCCATATTTATGTGAACAAAAAATACCTCACCAAAAATGTACTTATAAAAATACAAAGGAATCATCCATTCTATGAAAACTTGAGAAAACTCAAAACCACCCAAATCCAAAATAAAAAACTAATACAAGTTCCAAGGGGCACACACGATATATATCACCCAAAAAATTGACCACTAATACCCCAATATTCTCAAGAATTTTCTAGATAAAATTCATTCAATAATATGGAGGGAAAATGTCCCAATCAAAAAGTAAAATGAATAAAACACAACCTCATATAAAATTAAAATTCAATTCAAATTAAACAATATTATGAAATTATCTAAAAACACAACTGAATAAAATAAGAAAATTAAACCAATCAAAAGGTCCCATTTTTAAACATTTCAAAAGTAATTGTATTATGTTTTGAAACATTCATCCCCACTTGGAAATAATTTTTTAAATACAATATATTTTTAAATCCAAAAACAATATTACATTATTTTTAATTTAGTTATAAAAATTCATTTATAAATCCCATAACCGGCTTCTTTATTTCAAAACCAATATTTCCATCACAAAGGAATGGCCTAATTCCTTCATAAAACATCTACTATCCATACAGACATTTTAAAAAATTCAAACCAACTATTATAATTTAAACTGAATATTATTTTTGAAACCATTTTGAATCATTTTAACATGAACACTTCCATTTTTTTAAAAAAATTAAACATCACTCAAAAATAATTTTAAAACAATACCCATCAGTTTAAATGTCTCTAAATATTTCCTGAAAATTATGTTAAATTCTAAAAATCCATCATAAAACACCCCTAAAAATTATAAAAATCATGAAATATAAGACCATAATAAATGGGACTACTGATCATTCAGGAAATGGTAGAATTGATTTGTGGACTATGTTACATTCACACAAGCATGACAAAGATTAATAGAGATCCAAGTTCACTGGCTTCATGTGCATCACTAAGCCATGTTTTCTCAACATGTACCACTGGATCAACTCTATTTTCATCCTTTAACATACTTAAATACATGAAATTGTTAATCATTATAAAATAAAATTTTGAAATTGAAAAACAAACGGCTAATGTTAACACGAGGTTCGTAATGTGTTAGATATTATTACACTCTTCCCTCTTTAAACTCTGAGTCCCCACCATCCAATATCAATCTAAAAACATCCCAATAAAATAAATGGTGACTCCATAACCTAGGGCCACTTAGGATCATTGGGTATAATTCCATTGAAAAAAATTCATGTAGGCATACACCAAAATGGAGAACCGACCTTAGCTTCCACCTAAACTAGGCCACAACTTTTCTCGCCACTAATGTGAGGATCATCCTAGATCCCCCTTGCTAAGATAGGTATCATTTTCATCATAAGTATTCATTGGGAATTATTTTTCCATTAGAAACATAAATTAAATGGAAAGGTAATTCTATGAGAATTATAACATGACACAACCATTATTCAAATTTATATTCCATTTAAAAATAATTATAATAAACTATATAACAATTATCCATAGTGGTAGATATTATATATACAAAAACCAAAACCCATAGTAATCCCTATATTTCCCTCACTGGAAACTAGTTTATTGTCACCCTGATACCTCTCTATATATAGTGTTTTCCAAAATAACCAAAATTTAAAGTAGTACATAAAATATATAGATGAATCTTGTGAAATGGTAAAAATAATAACTACTATACCTAATCAAATATCCCATGGGACTACAGTTCATAATCTATGAAATCTAAAATCCCTTCATATGATCTATGAAAATCTATAAAGCCAATCAATCTAAAAAATCAAGTGGTGTGAGTAAGGTTTAAGATATATATCCCAATTGGTAAGCACCGCATAGTCTATTATTTTCATTTCTTAAATAAACTAAAAATAATAGAAAAAAAACAGATAGCAAACATAATCTGATTCATATTAAAAAAAACTAACCATATGATATTTCTAAAATTACAATCTAAATACAAAATTTATTAAAGAAATTTTTTAAAATAATTTTCCCATACATCAACCCATGTTAGGAAAATCCATTTAAAATCTTCTTTTCCACTAACTGTTAAAAATGCCACAATAAGTAAAAGTCATAATTATATATTCAATGGAAATAAGAGTAGTAAATAAATTTTACTAAATAAGAAACATATATTGCAAAAAGAAGTTTGAAATAAGGATTAGAAAGTTTAGACAACCATAATAAAAAAATCAAACAAAGAGTGACATTGGGGGGAAAAATAAATGAATTATAGGAAGTGATCTAGAATATAGGATAAAAAGTAAGTAAATAACTCATGGAACACTAGATAGATAAGTGACCGAAACATTGTAATCCAATCTTGGGAACTACTATACTCTCATTTAAAAGATTTTTATATAGTACACACACTAATTTAGAACAACAATCTTCCAATCACCCACCTACATAAGGACTCCCATAACCCATCCCAAAAAAATAAACATGGTAATAATTCATTCCATCATCATTAAAAACTAATAATAACAACACAACATTAAACCATGCCTCCTTTCAAAATCCCATTCAAATATTAATTAACAATCAAACTTTTTTCTTGAGTCAATTTCAAAAAAAAAATAGTAAGGTTAATAATGTTTCTAAATTAAATAAAAACCATTTAAAACTTCATGTAAAAAATAGTTTGAAACCATATTTGAACAATAATTTGAAATCCTAAAGCTTCCTTTTTAATGTTATATAGTTATGTAATTATTTATATTTATAAACATTTATCAACCCATAAATTCAAGTATTATCATTATAATATTTTCACATGTCTATATATATAACCATAAATGTGAATATAATTTTCAAATATATCAAGGAGAACCTATAACATTTGAAAAAAAAATTAAAAATATAAACCAATTGTAAGTAATAAAACATCTCAGATAAAGAATATCTAATTATTCAATCTATTAAAATCAAACGAAACAAAAATAAATATGAAAAACCATAAAATAATGTTTAGTCACCCATAACTACTGTTAAATTCATTAAAAATATTTTATTGGCCAAAAAATAATTTTTTTCATTGACGAAAGATAAAAATTAGGGACAATGCCATAAAACCCCATTACAAATCAATTACTATAACTAAAAAAATGAACAACTATATAGTTAAATAAAACTAAATGAATATATAACTTCAAATTCTAATGAAATTTATATGGGACTCCCATGAAAAGGTGGTAAATTTATGTAATTAAAAATCACAGAAACACCTACCTATAATTTGTGGAGACAATGTGGATCCTATAACAACAGTAATAAGAGGGCTCAAAAGACACATTGGACACCCTAGAAACAAAATCCACATGAAATATTTACCCAAATAACCAGCTTCAATTTGACCAAAATCATGAACATTGAAGGTGGAGAAAATAGTGAGTGGGTATGAAGAGAGATATATGTCTATAGATAATAGGGATGCTTTCTCAGACTGATAACCATATAGAATCAAAATAATAATCACCCAACATTGGATGTGTAATGGGAGCCACATGATAGTGGTGATGGGGTTCGGGCTAGATTTATGAAAGAGGGAAATATGATGTGGTGAGTCGTGAGTTATAGGGGAAAGGAAAGGCGAGGGAAATTTCTTTATTTCCAAAAAAATGTATCCTGGATGAATCAAATGGAGTTATCTTGAATTTACACCAATTTTGCTCCAACTATGTTCCGTTTAGAGTGAAATTAGGGCACTAACTTAGTAGAATCAGATGGTTGGGAAACCATATACTAACAATATAAAAACTCTTTATCTGATTATACTTTTTCATTATCTACACATGGTTAGTATTAAAATGGTATTAACTACATGAAAACCCAATCCTTGTTAAATTTTAAAAATTGAAAAAAATGACCCCCAAAAATCATGAAGAAAATAAACACCAATTAATTCATAAATTAATTTTGGAATTAAAGGTTCGTATTACAAAAATTCCATCTATCATGAAATACATGATAAAGTTGATATGCTATATAAAATACAATCAATAATACACACACATATATACACAATAACCCATCAAACCATATAAAAACACCAAAATATGAAAAGGAATTTTGGCCTCAATCAATATGGGGATCAGTCACCTATTTATATTGCCTGATTCAAGAATATTCCACAAAATATCTAAATCATATGAAAGCTCATATAATTACATAATTAAATCCACATGGGTAGAAACAAAGTGATAAAATTGAATCTAATGATTCCCTAAAATTATAATTATCTTGAGAGGAATAATGCAATGAATTTTTTTTTACTTAATTCAAATGAGTATAGGACAGTTTTTTAAATAAAGGGGTGATCCAAAAAGATGTCTCTGTTTATGTTGGATTAATGGAAGGAATGTGAAGAATGTTAAACTAGTGTATGAGGTAAATAATAAAAATTTTCCGAAATTAATTCACCTACTAGCCACTAGAATCAAATCTCAGTAATACGAAGTACCTTGTGCACGTATCGGGAACCCGATTCCATTACCTGGAACCAATTCCGCCCTCATAAAACCATAAATGTTCCAAGCCCTATTAATCGTATTCATATTAGATAGAGTGCCTAGTGACACTACCTAAGGTACTTGATACCTGCCAAATTTTTTCAGTATGTGTTTCCTAAGACCCCTCTTTGTACCATTCCCAATCTCTAACACCCTCTAATGACATTACAAATCAACTATAAATAAATAACTTAATAAAGAAAATAATCCTTTAGTTAAAACCCTAAATTTGGGGTTTGTTATTAAAATATACATATATATTCTTCATTAATATTCATATTTATAATTTTATAGTATAAATATATAATTACAACATATATATATAATATATATATATAAACATACACATATAATAACAAATATATTTCTATATAATAAATTATATAATATAAAAAATAATATATAAATTTAAATATGATGTTTCTTTAAAGTAGTTATTCAATTAATTATATACTTCCTAAATTTTAATTTAATGATATACGTATATAATTATAATTATATATGTTATTATAAATAAGTTTAAATATATATATATATATACTAATGATAAATTATTCATTAATAGATAAATAATATTTAAGAATATATATATATATAATAAAGTTACCATTTATTATAACTAATAACCAAAAATAAAGGTTAACCATTTCCATTACTAATAAAAACCACTACTAAAGGATGATTTTTATCATATGTTTTTTTAATCAATATTAAATGGGGTACTTTATCAAGGCTTTTAAATGGCCAAAAATCCTTTTAGTATATTTGTAGTAGTTTGTGTTAATCAAAAAAGAATTTATTTGTGTGTTTTTAAATATAAAGTGTATTCGTTAGATGGATATAAATACCTATAAAGTTAAAATGAGAGACCTATAAGGCTATAACTAATTAGACCTTGTTTAATGAAATAGTATATCTATATTTTAGAAATTTGTAACTAAAAAACAATCCCTAAACTTTTCTCCGATTCAAAAAATAAATATCAGTTAATTATCTATTAATTAATAGATAAATAAAAAACTCTGGTGCTAAGGAATATTTATTTAATTTATCACTTCTTAAATAAATATCTAATTCACTAATACTATAAAATTAATTTATTTTAATAATTATCATAATTAAAAAATTACATAAAAATGAATGATTCACTTATCTTGAGATATATCCTAATAATTATATATTCACTTATCTTCACCAAAAAAATGAATATAATATAATAAATAATAAATCTATATCTCTTTTTACTGATTCAAATAATTTTTGAATGAATTAGGATTGACATAACTCAAATTTAAATTAATTTAAAATATGATATCAATTATATTCTAAGGAATAAAATGTGATGAAATTTGATATTATTTTTAGAATATATATTATCTGACTATGCATGTCTCTTTCTTTGTCTAAGTATGTCAAACCCAAAGGCCAAGAGTTTTATCTAAAAACACATCATTACCCTCAAAAGGAATGAAGAAATCAATAATAATAAAACCGTCCTATAAATTCTAGTTCTGTAATATAATGCCTCTTTCAACTGGTATATCATTATGAATGATTTATAACCTAGTTATTATCCCTCAAGGCTTGATTTATATTTTTTTCTTATCAATATGAAATTACCTATAAAAACATTAGTCGTGGTTTTTCCCAAACACTTTTTTATCAATCAAATGTATAGGGACATCATTCCAAACAATAACAAATAGAAAAATTCAATCTTGAAAATTTAATTAATTTCATAAAACTCATGGAATGACCAACACAAACTACTTCTTTAATAACATATATCTCAAAAATGATAAAAATGACTATAAAGAATCATATGATAGTTGTAATAAATTATTTGGAACATATTTAGAAAACATTTTTATAGAAGAGAATGTTTAAATAATTTTTATTGTGGAAACTTATTCTTAAACAATCATGAATACAAATAAGATATCTACTACAAAACATGCCTTTATCATTTATAGAATCTTCCTTTATCAATTCTAGAAAAGAAATGACTATCTTAGCATGGTTAAAAGTCGAAGGATTTTATCATCACTAGAAAAGTATTGATAAAGAATACATTTATCAGTGTTTTTAAAACACACAAAAAACATAAATTTATCGCTGCTAGAAAAACACTGATAAAAGTAGGAATTAACAACTCTTTTACAAGTTCTTATAATGATCCCTCTTATCAACGCTTCTAGTAGAATTTATAAATCTTATATTTATCATCTCATTTAATACTTATTATAAAGGATATCTTTATAACAATATTTTGTATCATTGAATAAGATTATATTTATCTTTTCATTTAACCACACAGATAAAGGATATCTTTTTCAACACATTTAGTAGCACTAATAAAGGTGAAAATTATAGTGTTAAGCAGTAGGACAATACATTACCAGATTAATGCAAAGTATATTGTAACAACACAATATATCATCAGAAAGAGAAATAAAAAATTCTAAAATAAGGTACAAATGATGAATATTAATGAAATAACATTTAAAACACAAATACATGTAAAATAAAACAATATTATGGAGTATGGTTGTTGTTTTTTACTAAAATTAATTTAAATATTGAATAAAAGGTGAATTTAATTTCATACTAGTCACAACGTGTGTTGGAATTTTAATAGGATCACTACTACACATCCTAAATGACTCATGGATCAATATCTTAAAGTAAAAAATGATCTAAATGTATTTTCTCAGTTTTGATAATGTTAATTGTTTTTCTAGATAAAATTTCTATATGTTTTGAATAAAAATATGCAATTGGAGTCATATCAATCAGACTGTATGTCCTATTTAGGTGTGGCTGATTAATACACATCTCAAATGACATATGGGTTGTTCTCATAACGTACCAAAATAATCTGAATGTTTTATTCAATTGTTTCTTCACATAAAGTATTATCTATTTTGAATAAAAAGATGCACTTTTAGACGTACTGGTCACATTGTGCATCAGATTAAGTTGTGGTTGATTGCTACACATCCAAAATAACTCATGGATTCTTTTCCTATATTATTAAAATAATCATAATTTTTTCCTCAGTATTGAGTATGCCACTAGGGTTTTTAACTAAAATGTAATTTTAAAAGGGAACCACATACTTTGGGTCATATTGGTGGAATTATTTGTGTGTTTGACATGATAATGATTCATACACATCAAAAATGAATTATGAATCACTTTATTAAATTATCAATACAATATGAGTGAATTTTCATAGTTTTCAATGACAGTTGTGTTTTTTATTAAAATGCCCATTTTAAACTGATAACGAGAACTTTGAAACCATACATGTCACATTGTACATCATATTTAGGAGAATCTAATTTCAACATGTTCTAAACGACTCATGGATCATTTTACTAGTGTAGGAAAATAATCTGAATGTATTTTCTTATTTTTGAGAATGTTATATGTTTTTTTATTAAAATTAATGTTAGTTTTGAATAAAAAGACACACATGGAGTCATATCGGTCACACTGTGTGTATGATTAAATAGTGGATGATATTTACAGAACCCAAATGAAATATGAATCATTATCCTAAAATACCAAGTAAATCCTAAGGTTTTTATAAATTTGGATTATTTCAATCATTTTTAACTAAAATTAATGACAGTTTTGAATAAAAGATGAATTTTGAGTCATACCAGTTACATTGTGAATCATATTGAGGTGTTGATTATTTACAATAATCCTAAATGAATAATAGATTATTGTAAAAATGATTTAGAAAAATCAGAATTCATTTAGTCAATTTTGAGTACCACACTTGTGTTTTTCAATAAAATATCATTTTAAAGTGGAAACATGAACTTTGAGCCATACGGTTGACATCATGCGTGGGTTTGACATGAGGTTTATTCATTCATGTCACAAATGAATTATGAATTTATATCCCAAATTATCTATACAATTCAATTGTGTTTTCTTAGTTTTTAGTTAGTGACACTTGTTTGTACTAAAATATCAATTTTAATCTGATAATATGAACTTTGAAAACATATAGGTCACACCATGCATCAGATTGAAGTGAAGTAGACTACTACAGATCCCAAATAACAAGTGGATTGTTTTCTGATTGTAAAAAAACAAACCTAATGTGTTTCATTAGTTTTGGATGCACTTGGAGTCATACTGGTCACACCATGCATCTGATTGAGGTGTGGATGACTATTACACATCCCAAATGACATGTTGTTCATTTTCTAGGTGTACCAAAACAATACAAATGATCTTCCTTGTTTTTGAGTATGTCATTTGTATTTTTTTCACCATAACTAATGATATTATTAAATAAAAAGATGCACTTGGAGTCATATCAGTCACACCATTCATCGTATTGAGGTGTGGTTGATTCTTACATGTACCAAATGACTCATGTATTGTTTTGTGTTGGAAATGATACTGATTCATACTCATAAAAAATTAATTATGAATTTGTATCCCCACACAGAAAAATCTTATGGGTGTATTACTACCATGTATAAAATTACGTAAACAATTGGTGAAAAAAATTTCAATATGTCACCTAGAACACTTACACAATGGAACTTATCTTAAGCTACAAGTGTTGTGTGCACTTCAAAAATATTGCTCTCAAACACAATCATGGTATAATCCATATTTTACTTTATTTACCAATAATTTTATTATTTCCAAGCCAGTGCTTCTTATCCTCCTACACCTCAGCCTCCACCTCAGTCTTTTCCTCTACCTCCTCCTCCACATTGATCACCAACTTTGAATCTACCTCCCACTCTGCGTCTTCTTTGAGGAAAACATATTTTTGAAGAAAGAAATAACTTTAATAAAAAATAATTTCTTATTTCCTAAGTATTAATATATTTAATTGTATTTATTAAAATCATTAAATATATATTAAAAAATTAAATAATTATTTTCATACCTGCATATTTAATGGCTATGTTATAATAGTCTTATAATAATATTTCACGATTTGATTACACGGAATGGTTAATATTTTCTTGCTATCGAAAATAGTTGTTATTTTTAAAATCAGGAGATATTACATTATACACCCCATTAATAAATTATTTCCCCAAAATTTGAACTCATAATGAATAATAAGGGGTTAAATTTTCAAAATACATCTATTTAGATCTCTTGTCATAAAAGGTTTTAGTAAAATATCCACATGGGTAGAGAAAATGATAAGTATGAAGGTCATCAGAAATAACAAAAAAAACTAGTTTTACATGTAGGAAAAAATAAGTGGGAAGTGAAACAATATATGGGTAATAAAAAGCTAGATTTCATGATAGATTTTGATTGATATACAACATATTCATGACAATGTTAACCATCACCAAACCATAATTTCATGATGGGTTAAATGATCATTGATTTCTTGATAAGAAAAGTAAAAGGATAAATTGTTTGAAGATCATTTTCATAGAGTTAAGGATTCATTTAATCATCTATACTAAACTAATAGGGTAATATATGTAAATTTCAAGAACTATTTCATCTTTTAATCAATTTACACTACAATATCATGTTATTTCCACAAACTGTGAGTATTCAAGATGTATTTTTTATTCCTAAAGAACTAGAATCAAATTATAATGATCATATAATTTGTAAAAAGTAAAAAATGCATTCAATATGTATTTAGACATTAAAATAAACATAAATGGTTCATAAAAGATAATATAATTCCCAACAAAATAAACATTCATATAAATATTTCCTACTATAGTTTCAAATATTCAATAACAGTTGAAAAATTCAACACAAATCAGTCTATAAATAACTATATATAAATTTAATTAAAATATTATAGACTGAGTGTAAAACCAAAAAAATTGATAGATTTTATCACATAGTCTTACAATATTTATTTAATATTTATATTCAATAAAATCAGTCACTCTTAATTTCCTATTCTAAAATTTAAATTTATCATATGACATAATCTCTAATATATGATATTTATTTTTATAAATAACCCAAATCTATATAATCCCACATTAAAATAATTTATTCTTCCAAAATATAATTAAAAATTTACTCCTCAGATAAAATCCTATAATATTCTACTCACCATAATCATATATGGGTCCCAATAATAAACTTGTTAGGTAATAATATTAGTTATATAATCACCAAATCACAATCTGTCACACGTGTATCTAAAAAATAAATCATATTTTCCAAAATGAACATAACATGTATTTTTTATATAGTTTCATTAAAAAGAAACAAAGTCATATTAACCATCACATAAAATAGGCTAGTGTTAGGTGTGACACCCTTTTCACCCTTAAGTTGTGTGTTCAAGCCTTCCAGACTTAACAGATCTGATGGGTTTTCTCATAGCATCTGGGTTATAATTTTTCTAAAACTATATTTATATAATCATTAAACATTTCCAAGAAATTAGATGAAAATAACCAATAAAATATCCTAAAATATTCATCATTATATAAATGTTTTAACCACAAATCCTATCCCATACCTTTCACATTTCATCCCAAAAAAATTAATAACACAAAATTAACTCAAAATAAAGGATCATGTAAAATATAAAGGTAATACAAACCTTTATACAAATTATCAAAAAAATCGAAGATAATTCCTCCTCAAATAACTTTTCCAATGTTTATAATAAAGGGTGTATATACCTAAGAAAGGAAGCCTATGACATTGATTATATGGTCAACCATTAAATAATAATCCCATTATTGTATCCAAAACTCTTAAGATTAAATCACATGAAAATATCCTAATCCATAAATTTATCTAAACCACTCTTAGATTAGGTTTGTAATAGCTAGTTACTTGTACTCCTATAACTAGTGTTAAAAACAGAAACATTTCATTTCTAGTTTTGATTCAAATGAATGTGACCCAATTTTTCATCCAAAGAATATTACGTCCAATGGAAATATTGGATCACTAACATACCTAAAGACGTTTTATTGTTATAGTTTTAGATAATTATGAAAAAATCTTAACAACTTGGGTTTATAAACAATTGTTTCATAAATATCAATATCATCTCCCACTAGACATATATTTTGATCTTTTATTTTTGTTTTTTGACATCTCCTATAAAATTTTCCAATGATTAGACCTTTATGAACAAAAATAATAACCATCATTCTTCATAACCTATGTAAATATATATATATATATTGTTAATCTAATATTATCTATTAGGGTAGGTATAACATAATAATATGGGTATAATATTGTGAAAAAACATTAAAAGGTCCTACCAAAAATGAAAAATATCATTATCATTAGTTATATCCTAAAGCAAAATCATTTAGTAATACATGAATCATGTGATTGATAAATCATCATATCTCAATAATCAACCATTAGTTCAGGTCATAAATGTGTGTGGGAAACCATCATAATTACAGAAACCATTATAAATGTCAAGGTTAACTAATATGACTAATGAATTAGGCATCAAAACCTATTTCTCATAGTAAACCAAGTACATTTGACTTGTTTCCCATAATAGATCATGCACATTAACTTGTTTCAAATAATATGACAAGCACATTGACTTTCCACCCATAACTATCTCATGAAAAATAATAATATACCCAACGAATTGTAGGGATATATAGGTCCCATATATCACGTAATAAAAAACATACATATGTGTTCCACAAGATGATAAACCTTTTAACACATTATAACCCATGAAAATAAATGGTTTTCCTAAACATTTCACCATATTATAACCCATTTAAAATATATGGGTTTCATTGACATTAATTTATATTAAAAATAAACTATCTAAATAAATAATAAATATATTATGGTTGGTTAATATCCCCAAAAAATCATAAAAAACGTCAATGGTTTTTTCATGGATGAATGAAAGTATCAAAAAAACATCATTCAAACAATATGGAGGAAAATAACCTCTCTATTTTGAAATATCATATTTTTTCAAAAAACCTATGAAACTAAAAATGAAAATATTTTCTTTTAAAATAACCTTGTCAATATGTAAAGGAATATTCAAATCATTATGTTTTTATGGTGGTGGGATATTTTGTTTCTCTTATATCATTTGAAAAAACTCTTTTCACATTTTTTTAGAAAAAGACACAATTAATTATTTTAGAAAATAAAAAAATTCCTTTCAAAGATTTTTTAAAAATTTAAAATGTGATAAAAAATGACTTAAAAAATCATTGAATAATTTCAAAAATAGTCTTGAAACATCTTCAGAAAACAAGTATATGGAATATATTATCAAATAATTCTCCAAAAAGATTCCTAAATGGAAAAATTCAAAATAATGATGTTATTTTGAAGTAAAACAACTACTATTTTTGTAACCTTTGAATTGTAATCACCATTAAAAAAAGAATATTATATGGATATTTAAATCCCATAAATTTCATGATAAGAATAATAAAATATTTTCATTGTTTCATGAATAGACACAGGTCCACCTCGAACTAGTCATCTGATCCCCCCCCCCCCCCCCCCGCGCGATAAGGCCAGAGAGACATTCAAGATCATAGAAGGATAAAAACTATTAATGGGCATCAAAGATTAATAAATAGTGAAAAAGTTATTTCATAAGAAATAAAATATGTCAGTGAATATAAACTAGAACCCATACTAGTAGAATCAAAATAAAACCCAACATTCTCCCATGTAACCTTGTGGGTAACTACAGACCACTAAACCAATATTACACCACAGAAATTGAATTTGAGCTATAAGTTACACCCAAATCTAAAAACACAAATATAATTTATAGAGTGATTATTAAAACTCATCATGCATTCCTATATAAACTATTCCAAATTCATTAACTTTAAAAATAAAATCAATTCATTCAACATTGAATATAAATTTACGCTTCTTTTTAATATATGTCACATGTAAAGAAGAAAACTAGATTGGGGACTCAGCCCCAGAACCGCCACCCCAAACCCCTAACCCCCTTCCACCATAGCCGCAAGCGTGGTGCATTCAATTTTGAAAATACAACATTATGAAATTATGGTTTGACATTACATTTTAAAATAAGTATCAAGATAAATTATCTTCAATACCATTTCCCATTTTTTTGAAAACTTTTTATAAGGATACCTAAATTTCCTAAATCCCTTAAAAGAAATGTTTTTGCAAAGGAGGAAACATTTTATAGTGAAAGCTTAATATCATGAAGTAAAAACCTACGACAATTAAAACATGATTTCTATTATTTTTACAAAAAAATGAAGACTAAGAATTAAGAATGTAGTAAAGTAGTACCATTGTATAAAATGAAAATAATAGAAATCTCCTTGGGAAATCCAAAATTAGATAGGGTTAGTGGGGTCATAAAACCCTCATAACTCAGTGATGAATTCATACCAAAACATATAGCATCCCCATGCAAAATCTACTAGAGGAGAATAAAAATCCACAGTATAGTTCTCTCGAATTATATAAAAAAACCACCCTCATGCAAGATCCACTAGTGGGGAATAAAAAAAGGCCTAGTAATCTTCAACAATCATAATATGTTTAGATAGTGTTGGGGAACTAGGCCTAAACCCTAACATACAACCTAGTGTACTAGTCTATATTTCTGACCTAGGTACTTGAGTTTCCAAATTCTCTATTTAAAAAGCATGGTGATTTTTTATTAAGATATCATATATATATATTTCATATTTTTTACCAAAAACCCACCAAACTCCTCTACACTAATCTCCCTCCTTATGAAAATCCCCCTTTCCAATTCACACAATAATTCAAAAGTCTCATCATATATATATCAAGGGGGGATGGATGATGAGTGGAATTTTAATTCCAAAAAATATTTTCAAGGTGCTAATTGGGTCACATAATTTTTAAAAGGAATACATTAACATTAGAGAACACCAATTTCGAAATCCTTTGATTTCCAAAACCACAATTCACATGTTATAAATAATTTTTAAAATGATTTTGAACATTTAGGATTCTCCCAATTTTAATGAAATCATATAAATAGGATTATAATAATAATTAAATAAATGAAAAAAATTCCATGAGGCTCAACAAATTTTCCCTAACCAATAAATACCACCTAGATAAGAAATGTACATTTAAAATTCATAAGAAATCAAGGAATTAAAGTTAAATTCTTTGAAATATGAATCCAACCATAAGATCAAGAATCTTTTGATGAATGTGATCTAGAACCACTCTTTATGGACACATACACATGAATTTATACATTTATATAAATAACCCTAGTTACATTGTACAAATTTCCATCTCTATAAAGTAATAAGTACAAATAGTGCATATATACATATAATCCCAACCCATACAAACCTATAAAAGTCGCCTTTAACTCTACTGGATAGAAAACACCTCAGGGAAGACAAAAAATGCTAAAAAAATATTCGGAACTAAAAAATCTATCAAATAACACCAACTAAATTAGAATAATATGAATTGTGGAAGAAAACCAACCCAATGGTGGAAAACTGATGTGAACCAAGATGCTTCACCATCAGTAGTGAATAATGAAACATGCATGAAGTTGTCTTGAGAGAGTCGTCGTATACCCCTAGAAAAAGAAAAAATAAAAAAAATTGAACCACTGGAAAACCAATGGTTCATCTAAAATATGTTTTGTGGTGGGGTAGAGAAAATTCACCAAAATAAGAAAGGCTGAGGATGGGGAGGACTATACCTTGTGGTGATGACAAAGAATCCTCTAGAAATTTGGGAAAGTAGTGAGGAGAGCTGGGCTATGGATGAGGGAGTGGTGTGTTGTAAAGATAGGAAGGGAGGAGGGTTGTGTCATGATTCAGGAGGGATAGGGTAGGAAATAAAAGAGAGAGGAAATAAAAAATATAAAAAATAAAATGAAATGAAAATAAAAATTGATAATAATATTTTAAAAAATCATTATGGTTAAGCACGGTTTATTGAACCATTATCCAACTGTGTCATCACTACTATAAATGCATTATTAACCACAAGGTTACCCCTAGGTGAGACACACGATTGAAAAAACTATGCTCCAACCATTACAAATGGAATTATCCCAATGATATACCCTCATTCCAGTTTGTCACACTGTTACTCATATCCTTGAACAACCTATGCACAACTCCCATTTTCCCATGAAAATTTAAAAAAATTCCACGCTAAATTATTCGGGACCCAACCGTAACTTCAAACCAACAAGTACAATATATATATAAATAAATATAAATTAAAGAAATAAAACATAATTGGGGTCATTGTGGGACAGATATCCCCACCATTAACACATTCTTTTCCCAGAAAGTCCCCAAATATAAATGAGATGCCAAATTAAACTCAAACTCAAATGTAAGTTCCAAAATAAAATTATTATTCCAAAAAAATTAAATGAAGATAAAAAAACTATACTCAGAACTGAAGGAAACCAGAAACCCTAGCATGACCTTCCAACTCCACAAGTCACACCCAAACAGCTATATATAAATCTATATCAATAATAGACACATGGGGGGTCTCCCTACAATTTATAAAACCAAAAATAATGATAACACACCTCCCCGACCACTAAACACATTGGGGACCCAAAAAATGAAATTTCATATGAGAACCAAACCAAACTGTGATTCATAAGACCCAAAAGGCCTACAAATAATTAAATGAACACCGTTCAAATATTAAACAATTTTTAAAAATGGTTAACCGCTTAAAAGTTTCTATCCACAATGAAAAACAACAGAAACTTCTAGAAAGAGAACACTAAGACCACCAAAACCAAAGGTTCACAAGTCAATACAACCACAACTGAAGAAAAATTCAGGGTCATCACTCTAATGTTATAGATAATATATTGGGTGTACATCCCCCTCACCTGGAAATTCACCAACATTGTGAAAAGATTCACTACATGACTTTTAGCTGAAGAAATGATGTCTTGGAGGATTTACTTCTTCACATTGAGGAAATTGAAACCTCTAACTGAGTATTCCTCTTCTAGATAAAAACTATACGAGAATTTTCCCTGACCACATCTTCAATAAGGCTTTGGATGATTGGGGAGTATGGCTTAGAGTTCCCAGACCAACTACAACAGAAGTAAACAAAAAATTAGTCTAATGAATGAAATAAATGAGTTAATTAAGATACCTATCCAAAATAGGCTCATCTAGTTTACTCTTTTCACCATATGTTGGACCATCAAAATCATAAAGAGAAACAATAAAATCAGTTTCAATGGGATTCCTTATGAGACATCCCCTAATCAATGGATGTGATTATTGAACCCTTTATAGAGACAGTTCACAAATAATATGATCTTCCAACTGATCTCTTCATACTATCTTTATAGAAAAGGAAAGTTGTTCATTGAAATATCCAACATACACCTACACCATCAGTTTACCTTGTTGAGAATACATGAGCTCTATCACTTTCCACTCCTTCACTTACTCAAGAGTAAAACACTGGATGAATGTGGTCATGATGATCTCCAAAAACATTCCAACATGAAATGATATTGGAAAAACCATATTCCACTATTCCAATAACATATCTTCAAACATAAAAAAGATAACCCACACACTAGTGTTATTTAGAGTTCCCAATAACAAGAATACTAACTCATCTTTCTTAAGATGCTCTATAGTCTCAAGAGAACAATGATAACTATAGAAAATAGGAATCAATTTTGAATATCTTATCTCCACCACTATATTAGGAGTCTCAAAATGGAAAAAACTAGAAAGGGGTCATTAAAAACATTCAAGGTATTTCTAGGAATCATACTCTAAACAACCTAATTCAAAAAACCAAATTAACATAAAAATAAAACTCAACCAATTAACATTTTAAAAAAAATACAATTCTTATAATAAAACACATCATATATTCAAATTAATACCAAATCATATATCATTAATAAAAATGACAACAATATCATAAAGCAATACAATAACCTTCTCTTAAAATAACTACTTCCAAATTCACCCATTCAGAAATTCAATTACCCCTTTTAAAATTAAAATCATCTCCCACTTCCAAATATATCCAAAAACACCAAAGATTATTTTTCATTACATTTTCAGTTTTTAGATCCCCATTGACCGAAAACCACTCCATCATGTCTACTTTAGGACCCCCAAAAAACCACTTTTACTCTCCCTTTGAACCGCACATCTTGTTTGAAAATACAGACCTTTTAAAAATGAAAATATTTTCTTGAAATCATTTAATTATGAAAAAAAATCACAATAAAAATCTTCTTCAAAAATCATTTTCCACTTCAAATCAACCCACACCATGAAAAAATAGACCTAAGAATCACCTATAACAAAATAACTGAAATAGGGAACTAGTGGTAATGTATACCTCAGCCACATGGTTTATCAAACCATGAAATGAGAATGAACCAACCAATGGAAACATATTAAACCATGAATATAGTCTCCATAAATATTTATATGCCGTGTAAGCTCACTGTGTAGCAGAAACTGACTTCTATTATTATCACCCAAAATACACATGCTCATCGGACTAAACGAATTCTAAAAAAATACCAAAAACCAAAAATAATGTCTCAAAACCCAACTACCCTTGGTGACTCAGGTATCTTCAGAGTGATGGTGATCATGAACTAATCCATAACCAACCTCGTGATCCTCTAAAATCCTATCATCGATCTACCAGACATAAAAAATGACAATGAGACTTCTTTATTAGTATTATATAAGGAACCAAACATATTAAACCCCAAACCGATCACACAATCTATCACACAACATGGATTGGGGGCATTCTTGATCCATTTAGGTTGGAAACCCCTGATGGGAATCGAATATATAGAAAATGGGAAATATTTGTCCATAAGATAACAAATAAATAAGTGAATATTAACTGAACAATAAATATAAACACTACCAATTGAATTAAAATTACACCACACATACCACTATGTGACCCTATGGGTCACCACCGACTACTAAAACAACATCACACCATGGTGACCGAATCCAAGTTGGAAGATGAACCAAAAAATAAAATTATATATTGAATTATTGGAATGGTTATTAAAACTCAGTTTCCATGCCCGAATAAGCTATTCCATATAACATTACTTTAAGTAAAAATCCATTCATGCTAGTTTGGAAATACAATAATAATAAATTAATGTTTTCCATTTTATTTAAAAAAAATGAATTTTATTTGAAAACATTTCCCATTTTCATTTTGAATAAAACTATTGTGGATATCACACTTTCAATCATCCATTCAAATAATGGAACATGTAAATTATGAGATATTTCAGAATGTAATATTAATATCAGGCACTAATAAGCATGGTTAAGTAAAACATGATTTTTATTAATTTTAATAAAAATGAAATATAATGTTTATTAATTTAAAAAAGAATTACCATTTAAAAACAAATGTAATGAACTGAAATCACAATGGGAAATACCTATATATCTATGGTTAATTATATCATAGGATCCTCATACCTAATAGATTAATACATACCAAAACCTACAGCATCCATGTACATAAGTCATTGAAGTGGAATAACAACCTAAGGACTATTGGTCTCCAATCATATACCAAAACCCACATCATCTTCCTATACAAGACACTAAAGGGGAATAACATCCAAAGGTCCAATAGTCTCCATTCATCATCATATGTTCATCTAATTTTATAGCATCAATACATCTAGGGGAACCAAGCCTCAACCTTATTGGACCACCTAGAATAATAAAACCAGTTTCCAACCTAGGTACATGGGTTCCCATGTGATCTATTTGAAAAGGGTGTTGAGTTTTTATCATGGTATCATATATAAACTTATCACATTAATTACCCAAAACACATCCAACTCCTCACTACTAATTTTCCTTTTTAAGAACATCCCTTCTCCATGTGACACATCAACACACAATCCTCTTCACTAGGAACAAATCACAATTCACATATTTAACACAAACATCACATTTCTAAATCAAGGGGGCATGGATCAAGAGGTGATCTCAAATTCCATAAAACATTTTCAATGTGAAAATCAGGACTCATCATTTTAAAAAATAATACTTCACTTTATTGAAAATTGATACCCAAATCCTTTGAGTTAAAAAACTACACTTTACATGTTAAAAATAATTTATTAAACCATTTTTATCATTTACATACTCTATATTTAAATGAAATCATGTAAACAGGCATAGAAAAATCAGGTAAATAAATGAAAACATTACCATGAGGCAGGATGAATTTATCCTAACATATACATATCACAAAAAATAATAATAATTTCAAAACCCTAATGAAATCAGTGAATTAAAATTAAAGGCTCAGACATAGAGAACCTACATCATGGTCAGGCACTTTTGATAAAGACAATCTAGAACCGATTTTTACACCTACTCACACATTAATTTATATATATATATAACCTAATATTTATTGTACATATTCCCCACAAAATAAGGGAACATGTAAAAAATATGGAATATATATATATTCCATTCCCATTAAAACCTATGCATGTCACCTTCAACTCTGATGGCTTGAAACCACTTCAGGGAAGATCATGATGCACTAAAAAATATTAAAATCACAAAAATCATCAAAAGGTCCCAAACCAAAATTAAACAATAATAATGGTGGAAGAAAGACAACCTAAATAGCGGTAAAAATCCTATGTGAACCAAAATTCTTCTCCTTCAATAGTGAATGTTGAAACATGTATAAAGTTTCCTTGAAGGACCCATAACATTCCCTATGATGAATAGGAACATCAAAAATCTTACCACATGAAGCCCTAGAGTTCATTAGAACAAATAAGGGTAGTGAGTATGATATAAATCAATGAAATGAGGAAAGAGGAAGGTGTTAGAGACTTTATCATGGTGAAAAGACCACAAAATCACAAAAAAATATGGGCAAAAAAGCATGGGGAGGTGGGCTTGAGAGGAGGGAGTAGCACAAGACTAACGGAGGAAGAGAGGTGGTATATCACATGATGCCATAAAGAGATTGGATGAATGAATATAGGTTGATATAAAAATAAATAAATTAAAAATTAAAAATAGATAAAAATTATAGTTATAATTTATGTACAAATAAAACCTTTTTCACACAGTCTACCAAACCATTCCCCAACCGTGTTGTCTCTACTGGACAAGCACAGGTCACCACATAGTTACCAATTGGTGAGTCATATAGTCAAGAAAAAATGTATTCCAATTATTCCAAATGGAACTATTTTGATTATATGATCTCATGCATGGTTTTTGCATAGTTACTCCTGAATGTGGGCAACTCATGTGCCCAACCCCTTTTATATTAAAATTTTTAGAATTTCCACACTAACATAAGAGGAATCCATCCCAAACCTAAAACTAAAATATAAAAATCAGTACATATATAAAAATAAAAAAAATAATAGAGAATAAGGGTCATGCAGAGACACATTGGAAGTATGTAAACTACTCAAAAGAAACTTTTAGTATATTAGACATATACCCCATAGAAATAAAAGTGACATGAATTCTTTTCCCTTGAGTTCTCTTTTCTTCGAATGAACTCTAACCTTCTATATAATATTTTTAAATTTATCCTAATTTGATTAAAAATTTATTTTCAATCTTAAAATATCTTATATGATCCCTTATAAAATTTTAACATTTTTTATCAATAATTCCTTATTAAATTTGTTATTTAAAGATGATAATTATTTTGTTTGTCATTGGTATTTTAGTTTATATTTTCTATTCCGTTTAAACTTATCTTAGTTACAGCACCACCAAAATATTAATCATGACATAAAAATCATATATCTTCATTATATAAATTTTTATAGTCTATCAATCAATTTTGAGATATTAAAATGAATTACACCATTCATGGTGACGGTAGGTCATACGTATACATGAACATTGTTTTCATTTATCAATAGATTAAACAAAATAAAATTACATATTAATTAATATTTATAATATAATTATTATATAATATTTATAATATATATATATATTAATTATTCTTCATCACCGTATAAGTAATGTATACATGAAAAATGGATCACATCGCTTCGTAGAGGTGGTAGTCAACACGTATGCAATAGTTAAAAAGGTAAGAATATATAAATGATAATATCATTACAAAAGTATAATTTTTTAAGAAAAATAATATATAATCATAAAAACCCCCATAATTATCATACATAATTTTTGGTGACAAAAAATGAATTGTATCATAATGTGGATAGGAAATTTCGCACGTACACATGAGTGATACTTTCACATATCATTTGATGTTAAAGAGGGTTTATAATGGTGTTTTTATAATCATAATAATATTTAATTAAATTTATGATTATTAACTTACTATTTTATGATAAATACCAATGAATTATATTACATAAATAAGATTATAAAATTAGTGTGATATATTAGGGGGATTACTTCTTCTTTGAAATGACTCCTTTAGATCTGCTCAAAAGGGCTCCAGGGTTGGTCATTTGGGGGGGGGGGCTTTAGTATGTGAATATGTATTTTTATAATATATCTTTTTATATTATGGTTGCTATATAAAGCTCAAAGTGGTATTGATAATTGAGGGAGGAGGTTCCATTCTATAATTGATATGAGGGGAAATTTGGAATTTCCCCAATGATTAAATTATAATAAATTAATTCTTAATCTAATTGTTTTTAAAAAAATGGGAAATGGAAAATAATTTTGACCATATATTTCCCCATTTTTCACTATTTAGTCTTCTTATGATTTTGAGGAGATTTGATAAAATATTTTTCTCATTAAGTTTAATAGTTGTCAATATTTACATCTTCCATTTAATTGTACATTGTAGACATAATGGAAATTTATCAAATCAAATATGATCATTTAAATGATAGTATTATGTCATATTAACCAATAAAATTCATTTCACAAATTATATAATTAAAATTATATTTTTTTAATATTTTTAATGTCTTTTATTATAGTTTTTATTAATTGAAGAAATACAACATCAACTTTAAAAAGAAATTGAGGTCATTATATAATTAATAAGAACATTAAATAAGTTTTAATAATGAAAAATATTTTATTAATCTCAAAATAAATATTTATAATCATTCATAACTATATTTTTTCCCAATATAGAAACATAGGGTATATTAGAAGCAAAGAGAGTAATATTTTTTAACATTCCTTAAATTGAATAATATATATTGATTTTCATGAAAAATAATATATTAACAAAAATTACAATAATAAGGTGATAATGATAGAGTAAACATTATCCAATAAATATTATTCATTTGTTTACAATTTTTTACACTTATTATTTTGTTTTAACTACCCATTAACCCTTTTCAAACATACAGTGACAATAATGTTTTTACTCATTGAGGGTTAATATATTTACTATAATTGGAAAATTTACCTCTAAATGTATCATTTATGATATTATAAACTATATCATAGTAAAGTGGTAGAATATAATATATTTTTGAAGTCTATATCATTTAATAAAATATCAATTATTTTAAAATATCATTAAAGTAAACTTTTCAAAATATTCATTATTTGAATTTAATAACATTAAGAAAATATTAAAATATTTAAAAACATATTTTCAACCATACCTAAAATGTCATTTTAATATATAAAATTCATGTATTACATTAATAATCAGAAATATCATTTCTTTTAATATTTTTAATATTATTTATCAGCTTTTTCCATTATTTGACTAATCACTAGGTCAGTGTTGTGTAAGAATTTGAGTTGATTATTTATTAACTAAAAATTTAAAATTAATTACCATGATTTTTATAAACTAATTATTCTTGAAAATAATATTTATAACTAAAAATATCATCCAATTATCCTCATGTTAAAAATATTATACTTATTAAATACATGACTATAAATTTTTTTTCCTTTTCTTTAAATAAAATATTATAAAGTTAATAATAATAAAAAGTTAGAAAAAATCAATATTAACTGAATGATTGATGTGTATGGATGAAATTAACTCATAACATAAAATTAATTCAGGTTTTATTATCAAATTATAATGATTCTATTTTATTTTTAATCATTAACTGCCTAATGTACACTACACCATGGTAAAACAATTTACAAATGTCATCATTCATATTTACCAAAATAAAGATAAATATTTACCAAATACATCATCCATTTTTTAATGTTCCAAATATTTTAATTTCTGAATTTAATTTAAAATTAAACTAAAAAACATGATAAAAATGGTTTTCCATAAAATTTTCCTTTTAAAATATAAAATGTTTTTATACTAAATTAAAGTATAAAATTGATTAAAATAACATAATAGGATTATATTTAATAATGATTAACTAATTAAATTTAAAACCCATTCCAAACAAGAAATTTATATTTAAAATAGTATAAAATAAAATAAAATTTTCATAAAAATAATAATATTCACTATTTAATGAAAATTAAATCTTTCTGAGAAAAATATTAAATTTTCACCAAGGGATAGTTTTATTACTATAATTTTAATAATTATATTTAATTAATAAAATAAAATTTCCAAAATTTAAAACAATTATTTATAATATTTATTCAAAAATAGAAATAAAAATCAATATTCAAGAAAATAGTGTTATAAAAAATAAATTAGATTTACTAAAAAAATTGAGTGCCTATATATATCTTATAAAAAAATAAATTATATTAAATAGATCTTTTAAATATATATATATTTGAAAAAAAACATTAATCATATTCATACCCGTCAATTAAATATATAGGTTATAATGGTCAGATAATAAAAAACATTTGGTTTGATTACACTTAGTGTTGCGTATTTTGTTTGTTATTAGAAAATATTATCCACTTTAAATTCTTGGGAATTTACAATAATTTTTAATTACTTATTGATTACTGATGCTATATTTTGATTCTCATATGTCTAGTGATCATTAATTTCTTATTCAATTGATGGATGTCTGGTTGACATGTGGGATGATAACTCTAGTTTGAATCTAGGGTATGATAGAATCCCTCATGCTGGATGCCTTCAATATCATTATGTTCTTTTAATCATTACACTCCACCACCAATGTTAATAGTGTATAAAACACCCAAATGTATTTATAATTTTAATGTTTTCCCAACAATTTGGATTTATTTAATACAAATTATTGACTACTCTCCAACGTGACTTTATCTTCAAGATGTTCCATAATATGTAGGAATATCACGTCTATAATGGATTAATATTTTGGGCATGTACTAATATGGGTTTTGATGGATCGAGATTTTATGATACATTATCTGTAGGATGTAACATCACGAGGTTATAGAATGTACATGTATTTCGTCTATAGAGACTATAGTCTGTGAAATTATTCTTGAATTGGTTATATTTGAATGAGGCATAATAAAAGACATATGTACTGTGATTGATTTTAGACTCTCAATAAGGTAATGGGATATAATGATTAGTTTTTAACGGTCTTAAAAAGGTTTGCATGACATGATTATGTGGATGTTATAATATTTCTCATTTGGGTAGGATGACTTATTGAGGGGATGAGAGTACCATGACATAAGACATTGGGGTGAGGGGAACTATTTATGTGGGAAAGTGGATGTGGGGTACCTTTTATATAAATATATACTTTTTATATATAATATATTGTTTATGTGGATTCATTAGTCATCTAGACTTGGTGATTATAGGATAATGTTTTATTTTCTTTGGTAATGAGTTGGTTTCTTCTTTTTATTTGCTCATATTTAGTATAAATCATTCAAATTTTTTGGGGGATTTCGAAAGGACCCCACTATGTATTCCACTATTCTCATCCCATGCTTATATAAATAAATTATTTTAGTTCCAAAAGTGTTGTTTGTTGTTTTATTTTGGTGTTACTGTCATGTAGTAGTTATTTAAAAGATTTTGGTGTATGTGTCCACATCCCAATCTAGGATAGTGGGTTATTCCTATTTATTTACTAATTGTGTGACATTTCATTTATTTTGATGGTAATTTATTTATATAATATATGGGTTGTATTGGATGATATCTTCTATATTTCTTAATTATTATATATTGTGGGTGATTCCTCATATTTATATTCAATTCATAACCCTTGTTTTAGTCACCGGTCCATGGCTTATTTAAGGTGGGTTTCAGGGTTAATCGCCATCTTTACTAAAGACCCATGAAGGGTATAGGTGGGGATGGTGTACAGAAACACTATTTTTTATATTCATAAGTCACCCAATAATTATTAATGGAACTAAATTCTATTATGGTATTATTATTGAAAACATTTCATGATCCAAATATCGACTTCAATCTGTAAATATTTCTATCTATATGAAGATCATTTGGAATGATTTTTAATAATGATTTTAATTTTTTCAAAATAATTTGGTTTGGAATGTTTTTGTAAATATTTGAGAAACAATATACTATTATTATGAAAAAAAATTATGAAGTTACTGTACGATGATATAAAGCTTCCATTACTTTTTTAAGACACATTATTACAATTTAAGAAGATTTCAATCCATTCTTCAGTGTTTTCAACATCTTGAAAAAAGGATCACTATCCAAGATTTATAAATAAAGAATAATTATAGGTTCACATATCAAGTTTACCAAATGAACATCCCAAATAAAATTTCCGGACTGGGATCATAGGACATGGGGATCTGGAAACTTTTATCGTGAAAGAAGTTTTTTATAATTTTATACCCGATAGACCAAGACTGATGCTATTAAAAAAATATAAGATTAATGAATATGTGTTACCATATATGGGTTTCCAAATTTAAGGGAATTAGAATAATTGTTTTTAAATAGAGACAATTAGAGGATTATATAAGGTCCAAAGGCTTCTAGACGTAGACAACCAGATATTGAGTAGAAATAATTCCTCATGTGGATTCGGTAAAGGTACGTACCAAAATGAGAAAATTCTCAATTTTTAAAAATTAAATAAAAATATTTATTTTTATAAATATTCGAAAAATGATCCTTCAAAATTTTTGTTTTCATATTCTCAAATAAATAATGAAAAAATAATGTTTCTAGATAATATTAGTGTTCGAGAGGCTATATAAAGACGAAGTTTTTCCCTGGTAGAGAAGAAAAAATAAAAGATAAGATACAATTAATAAAAGTATATATAAGTTGCAATAATTTCATCAAACATATTAAGTAGATTGAGTATACTAAAAATTGGATGAAGAAGTTACTAGACTAAATATTTGAGTAATGTTTAAATGGAAATGTGTTTTTAATGTCTATAGAGTTTGATATTGATATGTTTTGAAGTGTGTTTCTAAAGGAAAATTAATGTGTCATGTACATCGGATTAAGATCTAGAATATGAAAAAATGTGAGAATTTATATTGGAAATGAATTTGTAAATTACATAAAACAAATGATTCTTATAAAAATTAATGTTAAAAAAATGTTATGACAGGATGATCATATTTTGAGAACTATATGGAGAACATCTTTAAAATTCTTTACATACACATTTTCAGAGAGTGTTTTTATATTGTTAATAATTTTGAATATATTTTATAAAATATGAGGATGAGTAACTTCATGTAATGTCGTGTATTATAAAATTCTCATGAAGCTTCTTGAATATTCTAGAATATTTGAAAATAATCAAGAAAATTTAGATTAAGAATGAATAATTGAGGTTTTAATTTCTTTGAGTGGGAAAATAAAATAGAGTTCCATACTTTTCCATTTAGTGAGAACATATATAAAGTAAAAAAATATACATCCATACTAAAAACAATTCACATGCATAAAAAGTTGGTAACTTTTAGGAAGAATGTATTTATTACCTATTTGGTTGTATAATAGTGGAACCATGTATATTTTTCATATATTTTCATTTTATGAATAGTTTTGGTTTCAAAAAACATGGTTGAGGCATACTGAGTATGGGCATCGAAAAGAGCACTATGCAGAGAGAATCAAACTATGATTCGAGGTATAGTTTATGTTTTTGTGTCATTTTAGAAATTGTGTTTATTAGAAAATAGAAATAATTTCAATGCGTTGTAGTGGAAGGATAATACAAGATGAATGCTAGGTGAACTATGCATGCACTTACTGGATAGAGAGAATCAGATAGATATTCTGAAATAAACATTCAAGGATATGATTACAAAGTTCAATATATTTATGGGGGATAAATCTTGACAAGTAAAACATTAAAAATAACTAGATTCAGTATTATCAATCCAATAATATGATAGAATAAGTATAATAGTAGTTGGATTATGTTTTATTAACTTCATTCTAAGATAAAATTTACCAAGTCAAATGGGTGTATCCTTTTAAGGATTAACGTTCTCACTATGAGGAATAACATTATAAATATTTTTTTTTTGTTTAAATTCTTATCATTTCAAGATTTTGAGATATATTTATAATATTTAATAGGATGAAACTATGATATGTTTCACGTGTTAATTTAAAATAAGTTGAAATTCTAAAATGATGAACATGGATTTACCCCCTTATCAGTAGTTCAAAGATCCTATTTGACATTAATAGGTATCATATATAAGGCTAACAATTTCATATCCTTATACACAAAAATTTCTATAAAAAACAATAGAGTTATTCTTACCCTTGATATAAAAAATACCATTTTGGGAAAAAATAGAATGATATCTTCTCTTATGTATCTTTTTATAGAGGTTATTGATGTAGCTATAACTGGGTTTTTAACTGTTAAAGAACTTATTCAATATCCTTTTTTGAAAATTGAAATATATAGTTTAATGGGAATTCTAAAAATGATATTAATTTATTTCATTCAGAAAAAAAAATCAGTAATAGTGTTGGGTCTCAAAATATCCAAAGAATCATGGGACAAACATGAAATTATCTTTAATGGAAACACTAAAGTGAAGGATGAAAATATAAAAACTTAACGTTTCATTTTGAAGTAACATAATAGATAATGAATAAAATATTGGTGACTACTTAAATATAGTTCATAAATATGTTTGTTATGTTATAGGATTTAGTGATGCAATAAAATATTATACAATTTTTTTGAAACAATGAGAAACTTACATGATAAGTTTGATTCCAAAGTATATACTTCATAAAATGGAGATGATTTATCAATTGGTGAAATACATAATTTTATAATTTCATCTGAGATGACTAAATCTTCATCATTTAGAAAAAGTCCAAGGATTAAATTTCGTTTATATCTATGATAAATCCAAATATCCAAAATGATGATCATCGACTGGTGGATCTTAGTGAACCATACGATAATGATATTGATACTGAAAGAAATTACTGAATCATTTACAAAATATATAAATAATAATATATAGGTAGCTGAAAGTTCAAATCCAATCTCTCACTTAAATTTTTTGAGTGTAGAGTAATTGGTAATTCTAGTTTTAATTTTCTTAAAAATAAATTTGGCTTATATGAAGATGATTCTGTTCAAATCCCGGAGTTGATGAAGTGGATTAAAACCACTAGAGAAGATAATAAATTGATTGGTGGTAAAAATATATATATTATATAAATAGAATAATTACACTAAGAATGAAATTTGAGTATAAATCTACATATAACATTTCATAAAAAGATAAAAATTGGAAGATGTGTTGAAATATCTATTCTTGTGTGAAAAATAAATAAGTTACTTCTAACAGAGAAAGATAATAAGTAGAAGAAAATTATTTTGAGTATTAGCTAAGATTATTACTTATATCATGTCTTCATAAAACATCAAAACTGAAGAAGGTGATCATAATTTTGAATAAGGAATGTGTACTGAATAACGATGTAAGGATAGATGTCCATAAACTAGTAGATGAGTATATCTAAGACATTGTACACCTAAAACATGAAATTACTAAACATGGAACATTGATGGAAGATCATTGTATGAAACATTATTATAATTAAATGAATTTTTTAAAAAAAAATAGGAACATCATGAATTCAATTGTACCATAATATAGATGAATGAAAAAAAGTAAACAATGATTAAGAGGTAAATGTTGAAACATATCAGACTACTGAGAAATAAAATTCAAATAATTGGGAGAAATTTAAACACCAATGAATGAAAATGTTTATTTATTTTTACAAAACATATAGGTATTGAAGAAAATATTGGTAAAATACAAGTTTATAAAGGATGTTATAAATACATCACTTCAATGAAATATATAAATAATATCTATAAGAATGTTTCCCAATAACAAGGGGAAAAATAGAAATAAATTATGAAACACAAAAAACACCTATAAGAAAAAATCTTATTTTTATTGAATAATGATAATAGATTATTTTTATTTGTTATCTAGAATTTATATGCAGAAAATTTATAATAAATGAGTAACATGTCTCTTCATAGAAATATGCATGATCTTCGGGGAGAAGTAGTGGAAGAAATTATATAAGCTTTCTAAAACTGAAGGAATTAAGAAAATAAAATTTTCAAAATGTTATAATGTTTCTTATGCCAACTAAATTCTATTTTCTAGATGAATTTTATGGAACATGTGAAAAATCATATCACTTTAATAAAAATGGAATCACTACTCGTTCAACATAATGATCTTATTCTAGGAAGGAAAAATATGTAAGAATGAAGAAAGATGAGAAAAGATCCTTCATTATTGAATCAAAATTAAAATCTAGAAAATGGATAAAAAGGTGGATTCTGGATAGTTTGTGTTCATTACACATGATCAGTGATATGAAAATATTTAATTTTTTTTGAGAAACATGAATTTTACCTATTATTTTGTAAGTGATTATTCCTTAAAATCAGAGGAATAACAATAATTGAGATTAAATTATCCAAAAATAAAATCCATGGAAGTTTGGTGTTTTAATATGATAAAAAGAAACCATTTTGGTATAATACGATTTTTTAGGACAGTAAAGGAGTTATATTTAAGAAATAATCTTATATCATTAGATGTATGTAATATAGAAAACAAATCTACCATGTGAGATAGACTAGGGGAAATCTTTTCAAATTGGAGAACTTTGTAACTCATGCTACATGAGTTCTGAGGAAGAATTTATTTTTTTTCATCAAATACATGGGTTCCATTGATTGAAATTATGCGAAAAATATATAATGAATATTTAGTAAGAAACTTACCACAATTGAAGTGGAAATACTATGTTATTTTTATAACTTTTTAAAAAGGGAAGATTAAATAGAAATGGAATAAGAAAACATAAATTCAGCCAACCAAAACATCTTAAGCTCATACACTCAAATAATTGTGGGATACTAAAACATAATCTAAAAAATTATTTTAAATTTATCTATTTTTGTAATAACATCACTTTTTTTACAATCATAATGTTTGTGAAGTATAAATCAGAGGATGTAGAAATAATCATATTTTTCAAAAGGAAAGTTCAAAGATAAATGGGTGTTTATATACTAAAGCTGAGAAAAGACAATAGAAACTAGTACGCATGAAATTATATTTAACATTATATATGGAAACATGGAATCAAACATCAATAAAAGGGTCCCAACACACCCAATAATAATTAAATAGTATAGAAGTGAAATAAAATATTAATGGAAATGGAAAGAAGTATATTGTATGAATATAAAAATTTTAAGTATTTCTAGACAATAGATATTAGTACTGTTTTTCATGTAAAAATACATTTTCTGGTTTCTATATTCCAATATGAATTTCTATAAGATTTAGTTTAAAAAATATTCTTTTAAATATTTCAAGGTTTTTGGGATTCCTTTCTTAATTAAAATAAAAAATCTATATGATGGAAATATAGATGAAAATTTTGAGGAACTAAATTTCAAGGGATAATCATCCAGTTGAAAATATTTCAAATTTTTTAATAATAATATATAAAATTAGGTATATTATAATAGAGAGATTTTTTGATAATAAAATTCCAATAAAAATTGTTTTTGAAAATGTTATGGAAGATAAATTTGAGACTTCCAATGATAATGACAAAAATGAAGATGAATGCAAGACAAAATAGGTACATGAATATTTTAAAGAATATATAATGTGGAAAATAAAATATGAAGAAAATATCTGAAATTTAATTCCTTATATAAATATGTTTAATTTGAAAAAAATATTGGAACTATAAAACTCAAATTCAGATCAGAAAATCAAGCATCAATTATCTTAAAATTTTTAACCAGAATCTGTTTTAGAGGAAGTGGAATAATAATAATGGGTTTATACTTTGAATGAATAGTTAGATCACAATGAGAATAATGGCTCCAGTGTACTATTTCTAATTCTAGAAGGAAATAATATTTTTAAGAAAAATGGGGTGTATATAAATAAGCTAAATTAACATAGATAAATTTCTGGAAACAATGGTCAAAAAAATTTAAAATGTTACTCATATGTGGAAGGATTATATTTTCATGAAACATTTTCTTGTTTTGAATATTATAAACTAATATATTGATCTTATATATGGTTATACATTGATGTAATAATGTTTATATGATAAATCTATAGTCTATTTTCTAATATTAAGGGATTAAGGAATAAGTTTAAATTGAAAATCCTCGTGGATTGATATATGATAGAGATGAAACCATGGGTTTTATATTGATTAAATATTTTCATGGGTTAAAGCAAGATCTTCATTCTTGTTACCCAAAATATGATAGTTTTTTTAATAAAAGAAATGTTTCTAAATGAAAAGTTAAATAAAACTCAAATTTGAAGAAGATTAACTCATGTACCATAATGATAAAAGTTTATGTTGATGATATATTTCTTTTTGGGGATAAGGAAAAATTTTATTAAATATTTAACAATAAATGATGAAAAAAATTATATTTCACTTCTAGGAGAATTAACATTATTCCGGTGTTTACAAGCTCAAAAATATGGGGAGATAAATATTTCTATCTAACGAAATGTATACCAGGGTGTTATTACAAAATATCAGCTTAGAAGCATCTATATAACTTTCTATAATTATCTACTAGGGGTGAAATATTAGAAAATACTGATGCTATGAAATTTGTAAATAAAAAAGAATTCAAAAATTTTATAGGAATACTTCTTTATCTTACATCTTTAAAGTCATACATTATTTACACAGTTATCTTTTGTGAGAGATATAAGTGTCATCCAAAATGAATTATATGATTTATGAAAATAGAATAATAAGGTTTATAATATGAATATATTAATGAGGCTTATTTTATAAAAGAATTTTTTTCATAATACTTCATGTATAAAATAGTATTGATTCGGAAATAGATTTAAATTATATAGGGTTAATATATGGGGGAATCGTTTTCATCATAGAGAGTTGTGTCCAATAGAAAATAAATAAACTATGTTTTGTGACATTGAGTATAGAAGAAGAATAATATGTTGCTTCGTCCCATTTCTATATACAAAATCTTGGGATTAATTTTCTTCTTGATTATTTTAAATTGAAATTTTATTGACCATTAATGATTCATTTTAATAAAGAAAGTGTTATTAATTTTTCAAAATATGATGAACAAAATTTGAGACCAACCAATATTGATATTAAGTACCACTTAGAAAAATGGAAATTTACTAATGGTGGTATTATTATTTATTACATTTAAACAATGTATCATATTGTAGACATTTTACAAAGGCTATTCCAAAGGAAGTATTTGTGTAATTGGGGATGAAACTATATATGAAGCCTCCAAAAAATACGGTCTTGAGTTTGTAATGAATCTCCCAATGTGTTTCAATTATATTATCAAAGGGAGAGACTAAATAGAAATTTTTAAATGAGGTATATTAATTAAAACTCTTTCCATTATAAATATAAATATAGGAATATCATAAAATAGGGTAGATGAAAAACTTGGAGAGAACATTTTTTGAGAGAATATAAAATTGAGGGGGAGTTAGTCTCAAAGTGGTAAAAATTCCTTCTTACCATGGGACAGAATTACCTAAAACAAATTACTTTACATAGTACTGTGGTGCTAATAAATTCTCTATGATAAAGGATATCTTTTGAAAAAACATAAATTTTTTTGAGAAAATATTTTTAAAAAAATAGTTGTGAAAAATTTTGTGTGGCATAAAAATTTTATTATTGAATGTTTCCAAAAAAAATCTAAATGAGGATATTGAATATCCATTATAATGTTTTCAAAAAAAAATCAATTTATTGAAAATAATTTTTGTAGAAAATGTTTCTTCTTATATATAATATTGAGTTATTTGATTTTAAGAATGTTATTTATGAATATTCTTGAGGGAGATATGAAGTTTTCTTATCTTTTTTAATAAATTTTATTACAATTTAGAATAATTATCATCAATTATTTATAAAATCTTACATCATAAAAAAAATTATAATTCAAATATAAAAAATGGACAATTTTTTGCGGATATATTCAAATTACAAAATAAAGCTCACGGGAGAGAGTTTATGAGACTGAGATCGCAAAACATGAAGTTTAACACACAATTTTTCATATATATGTTTTATAAAATTGTACACTAAATTTACCAATGTTGAGGATGAGGATTTATAAAAATATTTAATATGTGTCATTGGATACATGATACCACATACAGGGACATCAGATGAATTGTTTCTAAAATTAGTGAAGTAGAACATTATTATAAGATGGTAGGCCACCAGATGCACACCACCAGACTCATGATAGAAACAACTATATTTATTTTTTATGGGTATATAAAAAAGGGAAAAATATTCAATTATAATAACAAATATAAAAATTAGATGATTTTTGAGAGTTCAAAAAATGAGAATAATGAATTATATTTATCATATATGTAAATAAATTGGAAAAAAGTATGTGGCATTATAATTTTAATGTTTGGGAGGATATATAAAACTGGAGATTCAACTAAATGGAGGGGATCACTAGGAAGAGAAATTTCATGTAATTGAATAAAATATAATTGGTAGCAATTTAGTCAATAATCAAAAATATATTGAGTTTACTAGATTGTGGATGATACAATATTTGAACTGATAGTTTGTACAATATTTAAATGTAAATGTTTAGTTACATTTTCAATATAGTTCAATGTAGAGAATCTATAAAGTTGGTTGATAAAGGAAGACCAAAATATTGAGTCCCTGAAAATCAAACCCACTAAATTTTACATTCTTTTAATTTTTATTAAAGAGTATTTTGTCGTGTCCATTGGAAAAAGGATTCATATATGAATAACCTATTGAAAATAATGATTTGATAAGATGATTGGATATAAATAATGGGGTGGAGAAGTTAAAATATATTCCTTATAAAAACAATTATAGATAAATTTTTTGGAGATTTTGAAGTGTAAATGTGTTCCATAAAATCTATGTTTAAGGAAAACTGAAGAAAGATATAAATTTTTGAATTGTCATAAAGCTTACCAAATCTTCTATAACAGGTTAGAATCATCCAAAAAATTTATAATTAGATCGAAACATTTTGGTTAGAGTTTTTTGAGTGGGGAAATAAGATTTAGTTCCTTACTCTTCCATTTTAGAAGAAACTATACAAAAAGCATGAATAGTAAAACAAAACTAAAAAATATTATTAAGTATGAAAATATTACACATTTTTACCATAATGAGTTCCCTAAAAATTTTATTATAGATGAGATGAATCATATATATTTTTCAATGACGTTCGTATCAGGGATAGTTATGTTTCAAAGAAATAAAATAGTCACTTAGCATTTAGGGTCTTCAGAGAGAGAACTAGATTGAGAGAATTGGATAGATATTCAATGAATTATTTGAAGAAAAGTGTTTTTTTTTCATCAGAAATAACTCATATTAAAAAACAATAATAGATTTAGTGAGGCATAGTAGAAGAATTATTCCAGATTAATGAAGGGAATACTCTATAAACACATACCATAAGACAATTGGATATAGATTTAAGGATAAACTTTCTAAGTACTAATTTTAAATGTTCCATATGTTTTTGGTGGATTGGATTTCACGTGAAATGATTTTGAACTAAAATTAGTAATAATGGCCATTATTATTATTATTTATGAGTACAACATGAGTTAGCTCAAGTTATATTCATGTATTTATTATATTAGATTTCCATGGACTGATGGTAATTTCAATGGAAAGGGTATTGGTTCTCACACTGAGGGAACACATTGTAAATATTTCATTCATTTTTTTATTTCAAATGAATACATTTTGTAGATATTGTTTTATAATATTGAATGGGGTAAAACTCTAACACGTTTTTTGGGTTAATTTTATAGAAATCTAAATTATAAAAAATATCACCACCGATACCCCTAGAATAGTATCTCAAATATCCAAAATAACATCAGAATATTTCATATAATATTGTATTTATTTGGTGTCCAAATACTTCCCATTTATATGATATAGATACATTTCAATTATTTTCATTGATTAATATGGTTATTTATATCCCTCCACTAAATCTAGAAAACCTAGTGGGCTATTATTTACCACTTCAGTGATAATAGTTTTTCATTATTAATGGAAAATGTGTCATACTTATTGATAAAAAGAAAACCATTTCTCTATACTTCTCTAAAATCCTTCATTGACCAATATAGTGTTTGTGTATCTCAAACATTTTCTTCTATAGGGTCTGGTGGGGATTATTCCTATGAAAACTCATGTATATATAAAAAAATCACTATATTGAATTCTATATTACTTCCAAAAACCATAATGGATATGTTATCACTTATAATTATAGTTCATCTCTTAACTATAAATTTATTATATGAGTAATAGTATTTTTAAAATTCTTTTATTACTTTAGGAAGACTTAAAGGAAAAAATAGTTGTTTTTCTGATGCATATTTTCTTTAATGAATATCTTTAAGAAACATTTCACACCACTATACATGAACATATTACTAGACAGTAATCTTCTATTATATAAAACATATATTTTTAGTTTTTTTAGTTTTTTAGTTTCTAATATTCTATGTCTATAGTCAAAAAAACACAACATATATTAAACATGATTTTATTAATTATAAAAAATGATTTAATTTAATGGTTAAATATTTAAATTTATCTTTTAAAAAATTATTATGTAACTCAATTGTAGGTTTGTAGGTGATTCTGTTTTTATAAATTATTTTTTCCATTTATTTGACATATTTATAAATAATATATATTTTTCATTTTTACTTTTAATATATTAATGATTTATTTAGTTTTTTTGTGGAAAATGTTTCACTTATTATTTAAAAGTCATTATTTTTTAAAAAGTATATTTTATTATATCAATTGTTTATTATAATATAGATATAGATATTTAAAAGAAATGATTGATATATTAGATGGATTTTCTATTGAATATCATAAGGGGATTAATATGTTTATTAATTTCTCTAGTTATTTTGTTAAAAAATATATATATTTATTCATATATAAAGCATGAATATATATATATATATATATTAAAATGATATGTCATGGGGAAAATTTATTTATAAATGGGATATTATGCAATTTTATGAATTTGGATTTCATGGTAATAGTATTTCTCATATGATAAATTACAAAGTATTCAGAATGAAATTGATATAAGAAAAGATGATTTGATGAACATAAGACTCATTGAAAACACACATCGGTTTTATCATAAATATGGTACCATGAAGAATGATTAATTCGTAGGGATTAATGATAACAATGGGTAGATGGAGATTTATTAATGTTTATTGAAATTTTTAAGGATGTGAATACTGAATTATATATATAATGGGCATTTCTTAGTAAAATTTCATTTATTAAAAATCTGTTCCACATTAATACAATGAATGATTTAACAGATGAAATATTTTATATGTTATTATTTTTTATGTAAAAGTTAGTCCCAATTAAATTTAAGATTCATGATTTATACTACCAAGCTCAAAAGTTGATAAAGAAATATGGTTTAACATATGACACCATTGTTGTTTTTCCCAAAAAATAAATATTTATTATAAAAGATAATATGATACTCTCTACATATACTCTCTATAACCAATATAAGTGGAAATAATAAATGGTAAACCAATTTTTTAATATTCTTTTGGGTAGGTTCTTCAGCTGTACAAATTAGATCACCACAAAAATGATTCATTTCTTCCTAATGAAACTATGTCGAATAGATTCTTCATTTAATCTAAAATAATTAAATTTGTGACATATAATGCAAATAAAAACATGTAAATTGATAAATGAACCAACCCTAAAGATTTTTTTGTATGGAAATAGTCAGAACAAAGACACTTGAAATTTCCTTAGGATTGTCGTAATGCCTGACTAGGATTGAAAAAAGATTTTTTTAATAAGTTAAGAAATGTTATACGAGAAACCTTTAATATGTGGCCTCTACTATTGATTTTCATAAACCTTCCTAAATGGTTAGGTATGAAGATATCATTTTTTATACTTTCTACTCGTATTGATGGAACTAAATGGCTCTGTTATAAAATTGATGTTTATATACAGTAGTTGAGTTATGATCTACATGGATTCTTTTGAAGGTGTGATGATTTATTATATAGCATGTACATAAATGATTAGATTATAAGAAACATTGTTATTAATAATTAATAATTTACCTTTACCCAAAAATATATCACGTTTGAGTGAAATGGGGGAATTCATTAATCCTTTTGTAATAAAATTTTAAAAATATATATTTCATATTCACTATAAGTGGGAACACAATAGCCACAAATTAATTTTTCCCCCACAATAAATTTCTTAAAAAGAAATATTACTATTTTAATGGTTCATAGAACATATCCTAACACTATGAATCATTACAGGGGTTCAAATTATGTGATAGATTGAAAAAGAAAATATTAACACTATATATGATTTTCAAGATTTTATAGCTCTATTATTTTCATTCTTTCTTAGTGAAAATAGACATCATGATAATAAATAGTAGAATAAACATATTTTCTTCAAAATTATTTGTTAGAAATATTACATTTTATGGCTTCATTTTAATGGTGAGTATAGTGAAAAGGTAACTTTTAACAATAAATTATAATTAATTTTCATTATAAAGGAGGTGTAAAAATACAGTGTCGATTCAATATGTGATTGAAAAAAAAATTACTAAAAAATATTTACATTAATTTTTGGATTAGGATAACACAACATACATGTTATTTTTACTATAAATTATGAGTAAAAAACTAAGAGTCATTTAATAATATTGTAAAAAAGGTCAATATTCTGGATTTTATTCTTTTATTACTTTTAATCATGTGAATGTGATGAGCGGTACATTTTAAGGTTGAAAATTATATAAAATAATATTTTACATAAATTATTAATTCCAATTATAAATCATTTTTATTTTTGTTTCAATGAAATTTATATGTTTATTTGATATTATAAATTTTTAAACAACTCTATTCAGGAAATGCACACATAGGATTTTTGAAAATTTTGTAGGAAATTATATTTCTCACACTACCACATTGAGAAACACTTTTATTATTTATTTTCTAATTCAATCATCTCCTTAACCTTAAATTTAAGTATGGATTTCATTACTTGTAGTCCCACCATACCCAAATTGATATATTCGGTCGTGATTTACCAAGATACATTAAAATGGTATGTTTGTAACAGATCTAATTTTGAAGCATCAATAATTGGGTTTTATTTGATGTATCAATGGACTAATTTATGTGAAAAATAACTTAATGATGTTTAAATGAAATTATAAAAAATTTTAATTTTAATGGATATGAAATTGGATAAGCAGAAGTATCAAATATGTACCATGTCAAATGGAAACATGGTAGACCCATGGAATCACTTTTTGATATGTTTTTTATATATTGATTTTTATATGGTTCTTTCATAGTGTTTGACTAGAAAATTTTATGTTCTAAAGTTTTTAATAGATGAATGGTTAGGTTTCATGGTATCCCTATATGTTAATTATTACTATGCAGTTTGATAAAATATTTCGACTATCTCTCTCATGGTTAGTACATATTCTGTCTAATCATGTTTCCAAAGTGTTTAAACCTTCAAAATTTTAAGTATTTTTATTTTATTATATTCATTTAAATTTTATCAAAGCATCGTTTATTTATCCCATTTTAGGGATACATTCAAGGAGATCTTCCCCATTCATCCATACCTTATTCTACATTACCCATTGATTATTTTCATCAAAATTTTGGTTATTCTCTTCTACATCGTTTTTTTAATCATTTCCTTACCCTATATTTTTTATTGTGCCTTGGGGTTTATTCCTGGGTGAATCTTTATTTTTGGTTTTAGTACTTTATTATTTGAAATCATCTTCTATAGACTCTATATTTCTTATTTTTTTGGATTTATATCATTTGAAACAGATAACATTACATGGAATTAAGAGATTTAATGAAACTCCATTTTATGGTGAAACCATGTGTACCCATGTATTTATAATGGTGTTTTATTTGATGGGAAATATATATTTAATATAAAAAATTACATTATATGGATTTGTTGTTTTTTCTGTCTAAAATTATTTTGATAAATAATATATTTTCTATAATTAATGGATTAAAATTTTCTCTTATAATTTTCTGTACACTAGGTTCTCAATGAATGGTGTTGTTTTCTTTTATTATAAAATAACCAATTTTGATTTAATATATTTTTATTTATCATTTGTAAGTAAAATATATAATTATTTTATTGATTTTATTTAAGGATAAATGATTCTTTAGCATAATATAAAAGTATTATAATTATTTATCTTAGACACATGATGTTATACCCTTTGTGAAGGATTATGTAAATGTAAAATTATTTTATAATACATGATGTATATATGTTATTATTATAATGGTTTTTTACATAAATATTTTTTGGATTTGAGATATTAGTTTTTGAAATATGGTGTTGAAATTATATTTTGAACTTTTTTCTAAACTCGCTTTAGAATGAATCAATAGAATCCTTGGGTAGATATTTTATAATTCAAAGGATAATTATCAAAATAATATATGATTTTACTCAGTACAGTTTCTTTAAATGAATAATTGAAATCTGATTAGCATACTATTATGGCAGGTTGATAGTTCAAGGATTTTTATTCCCAATTCACTAACTTTATGTTTTTTTAGGCATGGTGCTGCTGATATGGAATTTAAATGTTTCCTAGAGGCTATGATAGTTTTTTCAATTCATATTGTCATCTCACCATGGTAGAAATTATGGTTCTTGAGATTATCAATTTTTATTGGGGGAATTAAAAATTGGGAGGCCGTTATGCCTTGGGTTCTATGAGGATGGTCTTGGATCTAGTTGTATGGTGTTGGGAAAGACCACATAGATAAAAACATCATGGTGGGTATTTTTCAATGGAATATTGTTTAGATATTTCACTTATATGAAATTGAGATGAGGGAAATGTCCAGAGAGTATATTTAGTAGGGTGTGGTGTCTATATGGTCCACCTTTGAGAAAATGGATTTATAGAAGTCACAAACCATGGTGGTTGGAATAGTGGGGAGAAAATTGATATGATCCTATCATAGCATCATATCAGTTGGTCAAGCTGAGAATATTGTTGTAGAAACGCCATAGGTTACAATGTGAACAAGGACTTAGTGGTGGAAAAAATAGTTTTAAGATTCATAACAATAAGCGGACTCAAAGGTTCAATTTTTAATATTTCTTTTGGCTTTAAACACAAAGGGAATTTTATGGACACGCACACTATGGGTATGGCTTAAAAATTGTTCTCTATAAAAATTAGAATTCGGGTATCCTTATTTTTGTTTTCTTTATTCTCTCTAAATATTATCGACCCTATGAACCAATATAACCATCCCACTAAACTTTTTGTGAGTTATATCACATTGTTTCATCCTAATCAATCCCTCAAAACTTGAGATACACTTCGTTCTCTTATGTTATCTATTCTTATTTCATTCTTCCTTTCAAGGGTTTTTTTTTGAATTTCCTTTATATTATATTTAAAATCAATTTTGGATTGATGAATACTTATTTAGGATATGTTTTTCTGGGTTTTCTTTCAAACATTGTGCTTTTTGCATTGGTGGTGGTTGATCCACATACATACCCAATAGCATTAATGTTAATAGATTTATGGAATTAGGAAGAGCCTTTCATATAAAAAACCCATGTCTTTCTCTAGAAAAGGGAATTTTCCCCATTATAATCTGAATTTCTTATTCTATAAAATTACATTATAATCTCTTGAAAAATTCTCCACACATGATAACATTCTATAAAAATATTATATGATATATTTCCCCAGAACCAAGGGAAAATTGAAGCTAGAGAAATTATGAAAATGGATTCATAGTAAGGTTCATCATGATGAATATCAATTCATGATCATATGAATGAAAAAGGTAAGAATAAGGGTACAAGATCAAGATCATAAATTATAAATTTTATACCTAATTAGTCAGATGTAATTAATCATAAATAATAGAATAAGGATTATTTATAAAAATTTATATACATAATAACTGTGAAAAAACATTAATAATCAATCCTGATCCATGATAACTACCATAAGCATAATTCATAAGTGTGTGGAAAACACATAAGTATGAAAAATCATTTACTTAGTTAAGTATCGCAATAAAGGATATTATAGTGGATATGATTTACTCCTTAAGGAATAATTTCATTAGTCAAGGAGAACTCCTAATTCAATAATAGTGGATATAGTCCCTTGCTAAACTAGGTTCATCCCCCATTCCATTACTTATTTTCTAATGATATATCCATCTTTACACAATTAATTAGAGGGATATATTCTTTCATTACCATCCCATGCCATAATTAAAATAATATATCTATGTTTCAAAAGATCATAAAACATTCATCTTATCTTTAAATAATAACTTATGGAAAAATAATATCTTTCAAAATCTTTTCATTTTTTAATCATAACACAACTCATGGAAAAGAAATTGGATTCAAAAATGATTCATCATAACTTTAACAACCCACGAGAAAGAAACGAGTTACATAGAATGTAACACCCCAGGTAAATAAACAATATGACATTTTTATATTTATCCCTATTTGTGACAAAAATATTAATATTACTTTAAAGATAACGTTATGCTCGATGGCGTACCCAATACGCGTCAACGAGTTCCTTTGAAATCTTACGTTGCACTCTAATAATAAAATAATATTATTTTAAATGGTAGTTAACACCTAGCCATTGTAATGGCGGGAAAGAATGGAACTAACTAAAAATGATTTTGTATGTTTGTCAAATATTTTTACCCTTTACAATAAATGTTAGAGGATTGAAAATGCGAATGAATCCAATTTTTAAGCATAAACATTCTAATATTCTTTAAAAGGTCGATTAACCACCTTTTAATGGAGAACCTCTTTTAAATCCACTTTTTTACAACTTTATGTGTTATATTTGACAAAATAAAATTCTTCTTTAGAATCGGGACATCAAATTTTACATTGTGTAAATTTTTGGTATTTTTCCGATAAAGTTCATTTTTTAATGAACAGTGAAAAATGTTGTATTTTAATTCAAAACCCCTTTTTAATCTAATTTATTTATATGATTAGATTATCTTTTAAATTGGTTTTAAAGTTCAATTAGAATACATTTTTACCACTTAATCCAATAGTGGTCATTGGAATTAATTTCATCTTGAAATTGGACTTAAACTAGAGTCAATCTTTTGATACCTATTATTTCATAAAAACACGCTATTTGTTTTGACAGCGGGAACTAATTATTAAATTAATTAATGCAACATATATGTTTTGAATTTTGTAAAATAGACTTCATTTTTGAATTTGTAATATCAAATATTTCTTAGGGTGAATTTTTGGTATTTTTCTGAAAAACTTCAATTTTGGATGAATAGTTAAACCACTAAGTGGTAGTTAAAGAAACTGATTTTTCGTTTAAATGAAACTTTGCCACCTCTGTGTTTTGAATTTCAAAAATCCTACATACATGGTTGTCATTAGAAAGTAAAATTTGGTTCAATGGGATTAAAATAATTTTTTGGTGAATAGTAACTTTTAAGTTCTTAATGGTGATTAGAGGTAATTAGTGTAGTTTAAGGTAAAAATAATGTTTTAATAATATGAGATGAGCTTGACACATTTCCTACCCTTATTGGATGTTTTATGGCCGACTAAGACAATTCATGGGTCAACTTGGGGACCCCATGGAGCAACTTTGGTTGGGAAATGACATAAATAACTTTTTATTTAATGTAAAATTAAAAATGACACAAACATGAGTTGTTTTACTAAAACAATTATTATATGGGGTTATACAAGCCGATTTTTGACTATAAATATTAATTGGAAATCTAAAAGGATTTCCTACATCAAGATATTTTTTTTATAATTTTTAGACATTAAATAAATAAAATTATTTATGACATTATAATGATGCAGTGATTACCTCATTAATAAAGGATTAAAATAAAATGAAAAGCTAATGTATCATATATGACCTAAACATGTCCAAAACCTATTGTATGAGTATATGTCTAACCCATACCACCGTATCCTCAAAATACATCAATTTGGGACCTTTAAAATCCGAAACTCATTCTGAAATAAAGTAACATTTCCTTACTTTCCAAGAGTGCCCCTCCTCTCCTCTTATAAAAGGCCCCAACCTCTACCTCCTTACCCACACCTCTCAAGCCTTAGGATCGGCCAACCCCTGCCCATTGTGTCTCTCCACATCCATCTATTACTCCTAGAGGCCTCACTTTGGGCATAAGTCTTCCCAAGGAATCCTTTGAGCTCAAATCAAAAAGAGTTACCCGATTTAAAGGTAGTGTCTTCTCTTGTGTTCTTTTGTTTTATTTTTCTTCTCCAACCCCCTAAACTATTTTTATTATTTTATTTTGTAACAAATACAGTATCTTCAATATACTAGGATGTTTTTATAAGAATAATTTGAGCTATAATTACACACACCTACATTTAATGGTTAAAGAAAATATTGTTTCTGTGGATGGCGAATTTCTGCCTCACGAAACGATGATTGTTCAACACTCATATAACACCTTCAAAGGTGGCCATTAAGATGTTAAAATATTTATATATGATATATAATATTTTTATTTTTTACTTAAGCTTCTGTATTTTTCTTTTTTGTCATACCTTTATGGTTTCTATTGTTGGTAAACATGATAATTTCATTTTAGGAAGTGCGGACTACCGCCCCCTCAAAGTGATTGGATATGTTAATGCCATATGTGGGATGTATAAAGGATTGATTTAAAGTTATTATATATTATTTATGTTACATATAAATGATGAATATAATTCTGGAATTAAAATATACATACCTCTCATTTGGTTTTAATTCCATTAATACGACATAGAAATGAAAGTAGCCTTCATGCGTACGTACGGCTTACCATCTCCATGAACGGTGCATTTCATTTCTTACCTCTAAATTATTATGTAATATTATAAATACTTGTATATTATGAATATATATGATATATATGATATCCAAATCATGAATATCATTCTGGATATAATGAATCTTTGAACACACGAACAACATGTAATTGTAAGAAGTCCACTTTTGACTTAAGAACTAAATATCGAAAAAACAAACATTATTAACGTAAATGATTGCACAATGTTTAAAACATGGAATTAAGTGATATAAAAGGAATAATTAACATGAAAAAAGGTTCTTAAGAAAGTAGAAATTAACTCGAGTTTATTATTCAGGACGTTAAAGAACGATCGAGTCAAGTCGGACCCGAGGTAAGGGATCATACCCCTCTCTTTCTTTTTAAGTACACTCTTTTATGTCATTCATTTTAAGATAATATTTCTTATGATTGGGATGTTTTTTTATATTAATCCTACTGTTATTTTTATGTTTATATGATGAGAGACCCTATTTTTTCTCACCAATCCATTTTGGAAGTTTTGAGTGGTGCCGTTAGGCTACCGAATTTTCATAAGAGATCTACCCTATCTCTTTCTTTTTAAGTACTCTCCTTTATGTAACTTTTTTACGCTCCTCTATGTTATGATGGGGATGTTCTTTTATATTCCTCATACATTACTTTTTATGTTCATATTATGAGATACCATATTTGATCTCGTAAATCCATTTTTCAAATCTTTAAGTGGCACAGGTAGGGTGCCGAGTTTTCGTAAGGGATTTTTCTTCTCACTTTTATTCCCGTGAAATTTATGCTACATTTCCCACTATTTCCTTTCAGTGGTTTATATACTGCCCATTATTATACACTTTTTGTAGTATAATTTCATTTATGGGTATTTACATCATCATTGTATGACCCTTCTTCCATGGGGTGTACTTTTAGAAAGTTACCCAACTCGGTAAGGGGACCTTTCACCCTCCTCTTTTTAAAAGACTTCTTTTGTTATGTCTTTTAATTCACATACTATAATGTTAGGATCTTTTCTTCTATATAATTATTTATGTAAATCTTATGTCCAAGTGATGAGATACCATTTTCTCTCTCATCAACTCATTTTATGAATTTTAAAGTGACGTCGTTAGGCTGTCAGATTTCTGTAAGGGGACTTCTTAACCCACTTTCAATTCTTTGGGTTAAACCTATAATTCTTGATGTTATTATGCCAAGATTTTGTGTGGAATCTCTATTTTGTAATTTTCACAAACCTTTTGGGTGGATATGTTATTTCTATACATAATCATCTCATTGATAAATTCTTACGAACTTGTATGGGAAATCATAACTCAATCTTATTTCATTGAGTTAAATATCTATTTCATTGGTTTTGTTTTTCCAAGATTATGTGTGAATGACCTCTGATTGTTTCACACATAATATCCACTTATATTGGGTGTATTTATATTTCTCACACATAATTATGTGATAGATTTATCCTTAATTTAAGGATACCATCTTTATAATGGATTTCATCTCAATTTACATTTCCATTGAGACTTCATTGTTGGTATGCACCAAGTCACTCTTATATGGTGTGTATGTTGTCCGTTGACATATTATATCATGAATCCCTTTATTCTCATGATATTATAAAGCTCGGATTACATGTTATTCCACAATTATTTGTATTCAAGAGTCTCTCATTTTGTTAAAAACTCTTTAACAAAAATATCATTTTAAATGTTTTAGTAATTTATTATTCTCAATCTTTATCTTTAATGTCCATGTTTTCAAAATGGATTTCATTATTTATTTATATGTACATTAATGTTTTAAAATTATAATTCCAATAAAAGCTTCAAAGTGGTATGGGACACATTGATTCAAAAATCTCTTTTAAATTATTTTTTGAAAATGGATTGATTAATTCAATATCATGGAATTACTTATTTTGATTGAAAATGAAATGTTGTTATTGAAATGTTTATATTTTCAATATTTTATGTGTAATGATGGTACTTGGACATTTTATGGGTGGTTACGTGATAAACCATATGACGGGTGGTGTCGTGAATACCAGGACGGGTGGTTAGGTTATAACCTTCAATGCATTGGGTATGGAAGTCGGTCGTAGGGCTATTCCATTAAGTATATGTGGAAGTTGACCGTATGGTTATTCCATTTAAGTATGTTTATGTCCCAAGTTACCTTTATATGTTACGTGTTATTTATATGGTTTTTATGGTAATATTTTGGTTACAATAGGGTAAGTAATGATATTTTATTCAGTGAAGAGTTTTTACTACTTACTAAAGGTGAAAGGTATTACTTTGATAAAGAATACATGGTTTACTTGTTGCTTTGAAAAACTAACAGTTTTCCTTTTTTCTGTATCCCTTGCTGAGCTTTTTATGCTCAACCCAAGTTTCTTTTGAAATGTTTTTCACAGGACATAATGTGGAATAGGGTCAAGGTTGGGATCAAGGGAAAGTCATGTTATCTAAAACATAGAACTAGACATGTTTCATTTAAAGAGTTTTTATTTTATGGAAACTTAGTAGAAGTGTCTACTTTTTAATCTTTTGAGATGTAATAGTTATGACAAAATTCTCTAAAACTCTAAACCTAAAAAAGATCCTCAATGTGAATTATTCATTTAATTCAATATTAAGTAAGGTTTAAGGTTGGGGCCATATAATTGGTATCAAAGGTCGGTGTAGATAACTTTTGAGGTTAAGGTATTCTCTAAGCATAAGTGACATTACCATAATGGTTAGGATTTCAGAAAGAGTCCTATTTTTCGATAAAGTGAATGAGTAAGTATATCATAGTTTTTATCTTCCTCATTAGTACATGATGGTTTTCTTGATATACTCACACTGACCTTTTTGGTTTTAGTAAATGGTTGGATCTAGAAGGCACCAAAGTAATAGTGGATATGAAGGAAACGGTGACAGTTTTATGAGCGAGCAACTGAATGATATGGGAGCTGTATTGAGAACTCTTGTGTTTATCCTTAACCAACTATCTGGAGTCATGATTGACCACCTAAAACATGGTGATTTCTATAAGGCATCATATATGCGAGAAACAAATCCATACAGAACTACAGGTAATAATCATAAAGGTAAGTGTGTTCAAATACCTATGTTCAAAGATGTGGAAAGAAACACCTAGGAAAATGTTTCAAAGGGACAAAAATATGCTATAGATGTGGAAATTAAGGTCATAAAGCAAGAACCTGCCATGGAAAAAGGAAGCATCATGTTGACTCGAGGAAAGGGAAAGAAGTTCTATCTGAGGGATCAATTGAATGTTTTAAATGTGGTGTGCATGGTCATTATGAAAACACATGTCCTATGAAGAATTTTCGGGAATGGGATCACCAAGATCGTACAAATATTCGTTTACCAATACCTAATGCCATTCTGATTGAGGATGAACAAACTGAAAATGACCAGTCAAAGGTATGGATTATTTCATAACATTTGTTTTCCTATTTTGGAATGTTAGGATATGATTCATGATTTTGTTTTTTGGAAATAAGTATTTCAGAATAAGTTGGAAAGGAATGGTTAATGGATCATGAAGAATGTTGAATGAGTAAAAAGTCAACATATAAGGGCTTCAAGAGTTATGGTGAAATTCTTATGATTATTGAGTCTCTTTTGATGATGGGGTTACATTAGAATACTTTTTATAGTATGTGTAACACTGATGTTTGATATATGAAAATTTTAGTCAAGGAATAGTTATATGTTCTTTTGTGGACATAGTTATAAAGAACCATTTGGGTTTATATGATCCTTACTTTTGAGGTAATTATGGGTTACTATATGTTATGATGGAAACTGAAAGGCATGAGATAAAATTGAGGATAAATTATGTTATGGTTATTTTTGATGATTTTATCTCTTTTTGGGGAATGATTTTAGAATTATATAGTTTTGGAAAAAGTACAACACATAGACTATGGGACAACACGTCGCGTCGGACAAAGCTGCGGGAATCAAACCCACAACAAAAGTGAGACTGGTATTTATCGCCTACCACTGGACTACGTGAAGTCCCTAGTTAGTTTGACTAATTATTTTTTGTTATATGATTTTATGAATTAAGAGTAAGTTGATTTTGGGTTATCTATATAAATTTATTAACCTATCATGGAGTATATGTTATTAGGTTAATTACTTTTCAATACGAGGCATTAAGAGAAACTGATGTTGTTTGGAGATAAATGTTACAATTTAACTTGGAAGACTATGTGACTAAATCCTTAAAATATTTGTGTTTCAATTTTAGTTTGGTTTACTTTGAATAATTTTATGGAAAAATTGTTTATCAAATGTTCCTCGTTGAACTTTGTGTTCTGTTGGACAAATTTTGGAGATTAAGAATATATTTTAATTTTATAAAGGGTTATCCTTTTCGGGATTATCTGATCTTGTACTAACCTTTTTGGATTTGGTTTTGGTTAAAGTCTAAATACATGGGAAGTATATAGTTCTCTTTTTTGGGTTAGGTGATTCTCTAGAAGTTGATTTAACCTCTCTTAATGTAAACAAGTCATCCTAAATACTCATCTTTTGGAGAAAATATGAGTTCGTGTAAGAAATCTAGTAAAATTTGAAAGTAAACCTGACAAGTAAGTAAGTTTCCTTATGTTTAAGTTAAGCTCAAAAATAAATTCCCCAATGAAAAGTAAATAAAAAAATGTTGTCCATTAACTTTTCCTACTGGGGAATCCAATACCGTTTAACCCATCACAAGTTTACGATTTTCTTATGGTTAACTTTCTCCTAGACATGTTTATTATCACTCTCCATCAGAACATGACCCTTTGTTTTTTTCTTCCATGTCCATATTTTCATACATGGAATCCTAGTATGGGTTAACTCGGGTGACCTTTGTACTCCCCTTTCTTTCTTTTAAAGTGATAGTTTAATTTACTCTTTTTCCGATGTGGGACTTACAATGGATTTTTCAAGCACAATTTTGAAATTGCGAGGACGCAATTCCCAAAATGGGGGAAGGATGTAACACCCCAGGTAAATAAACAATATGAAATTTTTATATTTATCCCTATTTGTGAAAAAAAATATTAATATTACTTTAAAGGGAACGCTATGCTCGATGGCGTACCCAATACGCGACAACGAGTTCCTTTGAAATCTTATGTTGCACTCTAATAATAAAATAATATTATTTTAAATGGTAGTTAACGACTTGCTATTGTAATGGAGGGAAAGAATGGAACTAACTAAAAAATGATTATGTATGTTTGGCAAATATTTTTACTCTTTACAATAAATGTTAGAGGATTGAAAATGTGAATGAATCCAATTTTTAAGCGTAAACATTCTAATATTCTTTAAAAGGTCGATTAACTGCCTTTTGATGGAGAACCTCTTTTAAATCCACTTTTTTTCAATTTTATGTGTTATATTTTACAGAATAATATTTTTCTTTAGAATCGGGACATCAAAATTTACATTGTGTAAATTTTTGGTATTTTTCCGATAATGTTCATTTTTTTAACAAACAGTGAAAATTGATGTATTTTAATTCAAAAACAATTTTTAATATAATTTATTTATATGATTAGATTATCTTTTCAATTGGTTGTAAAGTTCAATTAGAATATATTTTTACTATTTACTCCAATAGTGGTCGTTGGAATTAATTTCATCTTGAAATTGGACTTAAACTAGAGTCAATCTTTTGATACTAATTGTTTCATAAAAACACGCTATTTGTTTTGACAGTGGGAATTAATTATTAAATAAATTAATGCAACTTATATGTTTTGAATTTTTTAAAATTGACTTCATTTTTTAATTCGTAATATCAAATATATCTTAGGGTGAATTTTTGGTATTTTTCTGAAAAACATCAATTTTTGATGAATAGTGAAACCACTAAGTGGTTGTTAAAGAAACTGATTTTTCTTTTAAATGAAACTTTGCCACCTCTGTGTTTTGAATTTCAAAAATCCTAAATACATGGTTATCATTAAGAAGTAAAATGTGGATCAATGGGATTAAAATAATTTTTTGGTGAATAGTAACTTTTATGTTCTTAATGGCGATTAGAGGTAATTAGTGTAGTCTAAGGTAAAAATAATGTTTTAATAATATGAGATGAGCTTGACACATGTCCTACCCTTATTGGATGTGTCATGGTCGACCAATAAAATCCATGGGTCAACTTTGGGACCCCATGGATCCACTTTGGTTGGGAAATGACATAAATATCTTTTTATTTATTGTAAAATTAAAAATGACACAAACATGAGTTGTTTTACTAAAACAATTTTTATATGGGGTTATGCAAGTCATATTTTTTACTATAAATATTCATTGGAAATCTAAACAGATTTCCTCCATCATGATATTTTTTTCATAATTTTTAAACATTAAATAAATAAAATTATTTATGACATCATAATGATGCTGCGATTACCTCATTAATAAATGATTTAAATAAAATGAAAAGATAATTTATCATCTATGACCTAAACATGTCAAAAATCTATTGGATGAGTATATTTCAACCCTTACCACCTTATACTCGAAATACAGCAATGTGGGACCTTTAAAATCCGAAACTCATTCTAAAATAAAGTAACATTTCCTTAGTTTCAAAGAGTTCCCCTCCTCTCCTCTTATAAAAGGCCCCCACCTCTACCTTCTTACCCACACCTCTCAAGCATTTGGATCAGAAAACCCCTACCCATTTTGTCTCTCCACATCTCTCTCTTACTCCTAGAAGCCTCACTTTGGGCAGAAGTCTTCCCAAGGAAGCCTTTGAGCTCAAATCAAAAAGAGTTACTCGATTTAAAGGTAGTGTCTTCTCTTGTGTTCTTTTGTTTTATTTTGCTTCTCCAAACCCCTAAAATATTTTTATTCTTTTATTTTGTAACAACTCCAGTATCTTCAATATACTAGGATTTTGTTATAAGAATCATTCGAGCTACACATACACACACCTACATCTAATGGTTAAAGAACATACTGTTTCTGTGGATGGCGAATTTCTGCCTCACGAAACGATGATTGTTCAACACTCATATAACACCTTCAAAGGTGGCCATTAAGATGTAACTATATTTATATATGATATATAATATGTTCATGTTTTACTTAAGCTTCTGTATTTTTCTTTTGTGGAATACCTTTATGGTTTCCATTGTGGGTAAACACGATAATTTCATTTTAGGAAGTGCGGACTACGGCCCCCTCAAAGTGATTTGATTCGTTAATGCCATATGTGGGATTTATAAAGGATGGATTTAAAGTAATTATATATTTTGTATGATACATATAAATGATGAATATAATTCTGGAATTAAAATATACATACCTCTCATTTGGTTTTAATTCCATTAATACAACAAAGAAATGAAAGTAGCGTTCATGCGTATGTACGACTTACCGTCTCCATGAACGGTGCATTTCATTTCTTACCTCTAAATGATTATGTAATATTATAAATACTTGTATATTATGGATATATATGATATATATGATATCTAAATCATGAATATCATTCTGGATATAATGAACTTTTGATCACAGGAACAACATGTAATTATAAGAAGTCCACTTTCGACTTAAGAACCAAATATCGACAAAACAAACATTATTAATGTAAATGATAAAATAATGTTTATAACATGTAAATAAGTGATATAAAAGGAATAATGAACTTGAAAAATGGTTCTTAAGAAAGTATAAATTAACTCATGTTTATTATTCAGGATGTTAAAGAACGATCGAGTCATGTCGGACTTGAGGTTAGGGATCCTACCCCTCTCATTCTTTTTAAGTACACTCTTTTATGTCATTCCTTTTAATCTCATATTTCTTATGATTGGGATGTTCTTTTATATTACTCTTACTGTAATTTTTATGTTCATATTATGAGAGACCCTATTTTTTCTCACCAATCCATTTTGGAAGTTTTGAGTGGCGCCGTTAGGCTGCTGAATTTTCGTAAGAGATATAAACATCTCTCTTTATTTTTAAGTACTCTCCTTTATGTAACTTCTTTTACGCTCCTATTTGTTATGATGGGTGATTTTCTTTTATATTCCTCACAATTTACTTTTTATTTTCATATAATGAGAGACCCTATTTGATCTCATCAATCCATTTTTGGAAGCATTAAGTGGCGCCGTTAGGCTGCCGAGTTTTCGTAAGGGATTTTTTCATCTCACTTTTATTCTCGTGACATTTATGCTACATTTGCCACTATTTCCTTTGATTGGTGTATGTACTGAACATTATTATACACTTTTTGTAGTATAATTTCATTTATGTGTACTTACATCTTCATTGTATGACCCTTCTTCTATGGCGTGTACTTTTCGAATGTGACCCAACTCGGTAAGGGGACCTTTCACCCTCCACTTTTTAAAAGACTTATTTTGTTATGTATTTTAATTCACAAACTATTATGTTGGGATATGTTCTTCTATATCCTTATTTATTTAAATTTTATGTCCAAGTTATGAGATACCATTTTCTCCTCCATCAACTCATTTTCTGAATTTTAAAGTGACGTCGTTAGGCTGTCAGATTTCTGTAAGGGAACTTCTTAACCCACTTTCAATTCTTTGGGTTAAACCTCTACTTATTGATTTTATTATGACAAGATTATGTGTGGAATATATATTTTGTAATTTCCACAAAACGTTTTAGTGCATATGGTATTTCTACACATAATCATCTCATTGATAAATTCTTATGAACTTGTATGGGAAATCATAACTCAATCTCAATTCATTGAGTTAAATATATATGTCATTGGTTTTTTTCCTAGATTATTTGTGAATGACCTCTAATTGTTTCACACTTAATATCCACTTATATTGGGTGTATTTATATTTCTCACACATAATTATGGGATAGATTTATCCTTTATTTAATTATACCATCTTTATAATGGATTTCATCTCAATTTACATTTCCATTGAGACTTCATTGTTGTTATGCACCAATTCACTCTTATATGGTGTGTATACTATCCTTTGACATATTATATCATGAATCCCATTATTCTCATGATATTATGATGCTTGGATTACATGTTATTCTGCAATTATTTGTATTCAATAGTCTCTCATTTTGTTAAAAACTCTTTATCAAAAATATCATTTTAGATGTTTTAATGATTTATTATTCTAAATCTTTATCTTTAATGTCCATGTTTTCAAAATGGTTTTCAGAATTTATTTATATGGACATTAATGTTTTAAAATTATAATTCCAATAAAAGCTTCAAAGTGGTATGGGACACTTTGATTCAAAAATCTATTTTAAATGATTTTTTGAAAATGGATTGATTATTTCAATATCTTGGAATTACATATTTTGATTGAAAATGAAATGTTCTTATTGAAATGTTTATATTTTCAATATTCTATGTGTAATGATGGTACTTAGACATTTTATGGGTGGTTTCGTGATAAACCATATGACGGGTGGTGTCGTGAATACCAGGACGGGTGGTTACGTTATAACCTCCAATGCATTGGGTATGGAAGTCGGCCGTATGGCTATTCCATTAAGTATGGGTGGAAGTCGACCGTATGGTTATTCCATTTAAGTATTTTTATGTCCCAAGTTACCTTTATATGTTATGTGTTCTTTATATGGGTTTTATGGTAATTGTTTGGTTACAAAAGGGTATGTAATGATATTTTATTCAGTGAAGAGTTTTTACTACTTCCTAAAGGTTAAAGTTATTACTTTGATAAAGTATTCATGGTTTACTTGTGTCTGTTAAAAACTAACAGTTTTCATTCTTTGTGTATACCTTGCTGAGCATTTTATGCTCACCCAAAGTTTTTCTTGAAATGTTTTTCACATGACTTAATGTGGAATAGGGTCAAGGATGGGATCAAGGGAAAGTCATGCTATCTAAAACATGGAACTAGACATGTTTCTTTTAAAGAGTTTTTATTTTATGGAAATTTAGTAGACGTTTATACTTTGTAATCATTTGAGATGTAATAGTTATGACCAAATTCTCTAAAACTCTAAACCTAAAAAGATCCTCAATGTGAATTATTCATTTAATTCAATATTTAGTAAGGTTTAAGGCTGGGCCTTATATAGAATCATCCTTAAATATTAATCCTAATAAGTCAACCATATTAAGAAAGTGTATTTTATCATAAGCTCATATCCCTAGTGAAGAAAAAATTTACTAAAATGATGTTCAGATAGAGGAAAGAGACCTTCAAAAGACTTGTTGAACCATTCTTTTCAATCATGAGAAGATGTTGTTTTCAATTGATTAAAATTTAACTAAAAATTCCAATATAATTGAGAAAATAAATTTCATTGAAATTAAATAAGAAATATTTAAATATAAATTTTAATGAAAATAATTTTCCTGACTATGGTAAAATCCATTCATTATTTGTATGCCAAAAGAAAACATTTCATTCACGCATTTGAAAAATGGACAAATTGATAGGTTTGGAACAAGGTTTCACCAAAATGATTATCATTTAAACATTTTTGAATAAATTAAAATGTAATGAAAATGATCTTTTAAAACATTTAATTTATATTCAACAATATTTATAAAATATTTTTTATGATTATAGATATGGAAGATAATTTTTGTTAACAAGTCATGAAATAATGACAAATTTTATTTAAAAATATTTCCTCTGTCATTTTAATTACAAAAGTGAGTAAAATGGTACTAATTCATAGAAACATTAAAAATAATTATATAATATGAAAATATATGGGTTTTTAATGAATATATTCATATACTTTCCGTCAATGAAAATTAAAGCATAAACAAACCTACAAAAATTATATTGAAACCCAAATCCATTAACACATTAGTGAGTTTTAAATCATAACCCCAATGAAAAAAAATTATTGAAATTGGAAATTAAATTCATTGAATATGAAGGAATTTGTGATATATAATATCAATTAATTACTATATAATATAATATCAATTAATTACTATATACACTACATCAAAGAAACTTGTAGAGAATATGGAATATATCTCCAACAATCAAAAGTGATACAAGAAACACAAACTACATTAGAAAACCTTGAATCAAGACCCCATGGATATGAAAATTTGAAATATAAATTTAAATACAATCAATTAATGAGTATCCATGATATTACATCTAAAAGTTTCATTATATAAATCATATAAACATAAATAGTTTCATAACATCAAACATGTCTCAACAAAATAATATTGAGGTGACAATACCTTACCTAAAATCCCCTTTATACTTTCTGCATGTAAAAATATCATGTGTAATAAATGAATAATTATTATTTATATATACACTAAATAAGTACACAAATAAAAATAAAACTATATATGATTTACTTATTCATCTTATTAGTCTATTATTCAAATTCCATTATTAAAAAATTATTCCCGGTGATAATTGGTTTAGTTTTTATACAATTTTTAGTTTGGCAGAATTAATCCTTCTAATATGATAAAGGGTACATCATATCCATAATTTTAATAATTTTATAGTTATCATATTACATCACTATATAAAATTTTAGGACAATTTATATAAATATGTTATGAATAATTAATTACATCACTTTTCATAGACATTAGTCTGTATGTATGCACGAGTTATGTTATCACTTTTTGATAAATGAAATGAAAGAAAGTACAATACTAAATCACATTTAAAAAATAATTATTATATTATAAATATCTTATATATTCATTCATTATATCCTTGTTACCATGAATTTAAATAAAAAATAAAAAATGTATCAAATCACTTTGTGGAGGTGGTAGTCCACACATACTCACGAGTGATGCTCCAATATCCAATGGATAGAATGCTATGAATAATAAATTATAATTATTGAAGAATAATTATATCATAAATATCATATTTTAACATTAAATATATCATATTTACTGACTATTATATATGGTTATGGTAAATGTATCACATCAATTCATGGAGGATGTAGTTTTCATGTACGCACAAGTGCCACTTTAACATTCAAATTAATGTAATGTAGATGGGTAATGATTTTGAAATCAAAATAATAAAATAATATATATGTAGATACTGATTTTATAATATATTAATGGTTAAAATATAATTTATGGAGTTAAAATAATAAATTAAATGAATGTGATCGATTAATACCATTACTACCTCTTTGAGAAACCTCCTTCGGATCTATTCTCAAGGACCCAGAAGATAGTATTTTGAGGAGTTAATCACCTCTAGAACCTAAAAAAGTAGTTTTATAATAGGTTTTGGTATTGTTTGTTCGAACTATGTTGATCAAGTTGTGGTGAATAGTAGAGTATAGCTGGTATCCTTTTATTGAAGGAAAAGACACAATGGGAATTTCTTAAAAGCTTAAAATATAATAAATTATTTTTCATTTATAGTGGTACCAAGTAGAAAAAAATTAAGATCTAATATAGTATTTGGTTAAAATTAATCCACACAATAAAATTTCTATAGGTTTATGTGGAATTTTAGAAATCATATTTTGGTTTGAACCCTTCATTAACCAATTTTTACCGTAACTATGGTGACAAATTTATCAATATTCAAGTTTTATAATAAAAATTAAATTTTAAATATTGTTTCAAAAATGGTAATGGGATGGCAGTTTTGAAAATATTTCCTACCAATTATCATATTTAATGATTTTTTATACTTTTTATATCATTTCATAAAATATTATTTAATCTATGGTTCTATTAAATTAATTCTATGAACTATTCACATAGTTTGAAATTAAGGAGAACAAGATAGAAAATGAATTTGAATGTAATCATTTAAAAAATTACTAATATTTTTTTGACACAAAGAAATTTAATTCAATTAATTCGACCAAAAAATTGTAGCAAAAATAGAGGAAAACCTTGAAAGAAAATAATTTACCCAAATATGGGATGCACTAGGAAGACATTGAGTATCCAGTAGATGGGCTACATTATTTCCCTCTATTATAACCAAAGTTAATAGAAAAGTTGAGAAATGGTGAAGAATACACCTAAATATTTAGATCATAGGGATAAAGGATTGAAGGTCCCTTTTTAAATTATGGATGGCATCGAAAAAATTAAGGAAATCGGATTCAACAATAATATATTTACAACCTTTTTAAATAGATAATGTAATCCATCCAGGAATCGCCTAGGCTTCAACCACGGAGGGTTCCCACAATGTTTCATGGGAGGAAAATCTATCAATATGAATATGTTCATATGAATTATGTGCATGGAAGAAAATCTAAGCATGATTTTCATTGTAGAGTGATGAATCAAAATTAATCTTAAGGACATCAGCAGCCAGGGGGACCATGAAACCCGAAGAAGTTTGGTGCTTGGGAGGATAGATCATTCTACCTTTCTATTATAGATTCCAAGCAACGAGGAGGCCCAATAAACCCCAAAAAAATGGGGCATTGAAATGTGGGTTAAATTGAAGACATTTCATTAGGACTAGATGATCCATGATTAGGTGAAGAGAAACTACACTATGTCTGGTGGGAGGGGAGAATTCTAGCAAGAAAGGAGAGTAGGGATGTCAGGTGTCATTGAGGTAATGGAGTTCACATTTGAGGACTAGGTGATCTACACATCCCTTTCACCCAGAAATTGAAGAATTCCATGCATTGAGGTTTCATGTTCAATTAAGTAGATCAGGAATAAGGAATTTTTTGTGATTTGTTGATCTGAAAGAAATCCATATGAATAGAGAGTATCATGGATAATTTTCCACCAAAAATATCAATCTTTTGGTGGAACATGAAGATTCCATACCATTTTCCAGATCCAGTTACCCTTGTTTTATAGTCTTCATGCCAGCGAATATCCATATTTAATGGAATACATACTAGATACCTCTTTGAACTAGAATATTTTATCCTTCCCCCCATCCTTTGTGCATTGTAAACTTAATATGATTTTCCTTTCTCGAATGTTGAACCATATTTCATGTCTATTGAGAGACCTTTCTTCCCCATTATTAATGTACATGTTTCAAACAGTCACATTTTCCATTCCATAGATGGCAGTGGAGGTATCTAAGTATCCATCATTATCCAAGAGCTAGGGTTGCTTCTAGATCAAAGAAGAAAAGTTTTTTCCAATTCTCTAACTGATCCTTATATTCAAGACCATATGTGATCCCCAAATAGATCTACAAAGGAATCTTGTGTGAGGCCGTATTTTTTTCATTAATAAAATATGATTGTGGGAAATACTTAGCTTTTATAATTATAGAAAAAAAGGACTCCATGTGGCCTATTATTCACCATACTTATTTTTTCTGGATTGCATCATCGAAAAGGCAAAGATCCCATAATATCATGCCCTTTTCTACCTTTTGAATACATAATTTTTCCTAATAAATCTAATGGATTTTGGAATTCCCATTTTCGTGGCCCCACCAAAACTAAGAAATATGTGAATGGAATTGACTAACAATGGATGTTGTCATTTTAAACAAAGAAATCATAAATCTGGGGATTTACTGAAGCACATATTTAATAATAAGTTCTTTCCCATATTTATAGACTATAAAGGGTTTCTATCACTGAATCATTTTTGCAGCTTTATCCAGAATTCACTAAAATATATCATTCTGAGACATACTAATAATTTTAGGGAGTTTGAGATATTTTTTTTATCTATACATTTTATTCTAGACAGCATGTGAAGGTCATTTTTCTTCTCCTACAAGACTCCCACACAAACTGAAATCTCATATTTTCACAAGTTGATGGATTTCCCATATACCGTCTCAAAATTGTGTACATAATAAAGAAGAGAATTGTATTCATCATATGTTTCACTTGAAAATAGAAGGCAATCATCGATGAAGAAATGATGGGATGTGGGAGGAATGTTATGTCACACATTCACCCCATGAAGAGTTCCACACCTACATATCATTGAAAAATATGGGAAAAAACATTAACTACACAAATAAATAGAAATCGGTATAGGTGGTCACTTTGGAGGAGGCCCTGAGACGGTATGAAACATTTGGGAAAGCTCCCATTAATCATAATTTATAAAAATAGATATGTGACACAATTCATAATTGTCATGATCCATTTTGAGAAGAAAATCATTTTCCCATTGAAAAACTGGAGGAAGTACCTTTAAACTTTTTCATTAGATTTTGGCTTATCATTTTTCCATGACATAATTCCCCTCTTGAAAATCATGTGGGTGTACATAGAGCGAAAGACTGGATGTCCAAGAATTGTGTAATCTGTAATAATCCTTTTAGGGGAAAACTCACATTGGTAGTTATTGATAATATTGGGGATCCAAGGGTAAATGTGGTTAATCAAAATAATTGAAAAAATATTATAAGGAAATTTTCACAATCTAATTGGTGTGGAGTTTGATTCGATTGATGGTATTTTGATTTTTAGGATAAAGTTAATGACTATTTCATTAAGTTCCCAAAATTCAGTTTTCCCCTCCCAAATGTCCTTAATGATTTCTCATATGTCCGAGAAGATAATGTTCAAGTATTTTATAATATAGATAGAATAATAACCATTCATACTCAGTGCTTTATTAGAATTAATCTAATTGAGGGCTCTTCATATTTCCTCAGAGATATCACATTTTAGTACACAATTTATTTCCTCCATGACCACAGTTTTGAAATTGGAATATATTTTAGATGAAATTGAGGAATCCCTTACCTTAAGAAGGTTCATGAGAAAGTGAGTGATATTATACTATGTTTTATAGTATTTAGAAACCAATATTACTTTTTAATTTTTTATATTGGTTATCAGGTTCATATGTCGCATAGGAGAGGCTTTCTGGTGGAAGTATATATAATTTGCATCCCCCTCAATAATATGGTTCTTACATGTTCACATTTCCAAAAATTAATTCTTATTTGAAAGGGTATTATATATTTCTACATTATGTTCTATGATTCTGGAAAGGATGACCTCAGAAAGGCATCTAAGGTAGATGTTATTAAGCTTTCTTTAAAAATAATCATTGTGGGAGTCTGGATAGTGGTATTTGAACTGACTCCACTTTTTTAGGATGGCTACACCAAAGGAAGATTTTCCTTTATAATAGGTGCCCCTGAATTCTACCTGGAATATACAACATCCTCACTTTCCATATTATTTACCTAGATGATTTTGATATAGAATAATCTTATGAAGTGACATTTTTTGAAGTTATGGAAAAACAATAATAATTGGCCCAAGATTCGAGATAACATGATCCAAATGGTAAACATGGATGTTTTGTAAAAATTTTGTCCATTAAACTAATACCAAAAGATAATTTAACATGTTCATAAATATATGATCTTTCCAAGGTCCATCTAAATCAGGTAAAAGGGATTCCTGTATACTATTGGTTCATAGGATTTTCCAATTTCACTTCTTATTGGAACTCCCAAATTTGGGATGAAGGTCTATTGGCACCCCCTTTATCATTATAATAAAAGATATCATTGAAATCATATATAATATGTAGAGGACAATACATATGGTCATATAAGACTTTAAGGAGTTTCCATGACATTTATTTTTTCAAAAGAGAGGGACATTCATAGAAAAACTAATGAAATCACATGGTAGGTTATCTTGTAGCAAGATAGTAGCTTCAATGTTGTTGGATGAATAGATGGTGATCTAGACATCCAAATTCTCTTTCCAAATGAGGAAGAGGCCTCCCAAATGACCTTGGAGGGAGACCATGAAACAGCCTTGAAAAATTATTTTCCTCGCAATTCCATCAATGTCCTTGATTTCAAGACCAGTTTCGAATAGCAAACCTATGTCAGGGAATTTTTTGGAATACTGTTGTTGGATTATCTGAAATGATCATGGGTTTCTATTCCAATGACAATTCCAGCTCATAATAATCATTGGTCTAGTCGGGGCTTGTATACTCATGCCTCCACCTCTGGTATTTTGAGGAGTGTTCCTTCTTCTGTCAGTTTCTATATTTTGTGGTAGTTCTCACAAATAATTAGTTCCACCCTATGACTTTTTTACCCACTAATTTCTAGCATTTTATGCTCATAACGATGGCTAGTTCTTTGTTTTGTCCTCTATATTCATGTTTTCTTCTTTTCGGACACTATGGGATCAGTGTATTTTCTATTAAGGATCAAGAGGGAAGGTAGATTACCAGCAAATAGAGATAGGTGATTTAATGCGGTTTCTATACTTATATGATGTGGGTTTGTAGGGTTCCACACATTATGAGTAGGATGAGATTTTTTTTTGGCCCAATTGTCCTGATATTACCCTTATATGGATCATTTAGGGACATTTAATACTTTTTTGGATAATCATAGTACCCTTAGCATCTTGTCATTCATCTTCAACAATTTGGGGATGTCCCCTTATTTGTATAGGGAAATTTGGAGGTCCCTGCAATATATTATATGGTCATTCTGTAGAATATTGGGCACTGAAGTCTTTTTTAATTTTACTTCCATCAATTTTTTTCAGCATCTAAGATAGATTTCCCACCTAGATTATTGGTGAGCATCCATGAGCCATAGTTGAGGATATTGTTGCCATCATTTTCAAAGGTCTTCCTAGTCCAATATTTCGTCATCTTCCCCAGAAGTCCCCATAAAAAAAGATTGGAAACTTCTCATATTCAAAGAAAATCCATTTGTTAATTCCCTCTACCGATAAGAAGATACCTCACATAAGTGGTGGCCCAATCTTATCCAGAAATCTTATTGCCATTTCTAGTCCCCACTGGATGGGATTTGATTGATCACATTCCATGAATTCACCAACCTTTTCATAGAAATCCTCTGTATTAAGATCGGTTCTCCCACTAAATGGAATTAATTTAAGGTGAATATCAAAGGGAGAGATCATGAATGGAATGTTCTTGATTTCCATTCATCATGCATGGTCTTATATCATGATGAGTTTATTATCGAAATACCAGGGTCTAACTTTTATAATCCAATGCTAATATTTCTAATAGAATAATTCTTATAACCAGTGGTTCTCTCCCACACATCTGATTGTGATGCTGGAAACTAATAACCAAATTTTTTGAAGAGTACTTTTAAGGTGATGACAATTGACCCAATGATCTGATTGATTTTACCATTTGTGAGGTGGGACATCTGATACAGTAACAATGAATCTTGATTCTTATCACTAGAGACCTTCGTATTCCCTTAATCTTTCAAGGATAGTTTTCCCTAGATATACACTATTTCATCATCCATCTAATAGTGATCAGAAAAAGGAGTGGAGGCCACTTTGAATATGTATTCTTCTCATGAATAAGTCATAGGAGGCACTGTTTTCAGCTGTAGATATGCAGGCCTAGGAGAGACCAAGGTGAAGTAAATCTTAGGAGGAACCTAGGATACACTCTCAGAAAAAATAGAGACTCACTAGCATGTTACATTTATCTAAAGATCAATAACCACTATAATTTATCAAAATTGTATTACTTTGAATATTTCTGAAATTATTTATTTAATTATTCTATTACTTAAACCTCTATTGTGTCAATGTTGCATTAGCATTACAGGTGACTATTGAATAACTATAAATTAAATATAAATTATGATGATAAAAAATCAATAATATTTAAATAAAAATTTAGAAAGATACAAATATTCTTCTTATCCCTAGGAAAAATTATTATATATATTTAAACAAAAAAACAACCAATTCTATTTTTCTTTAATTAAAATAATATTTAGTCCATTTTCAAAGGAAAATGGCATCAAAATTCAACATATTTTATGTTAGGATGGATAGGAATGAATTAATCCATTAAAAGTAAATAAAATAACTTTTATGGTTTATTTGGAGACCATTTCTCATTGTTTTAAAACCATTTTACATGTTTTACCCCTACCGCGGTGAAAAATATTTACCACGATTAAAATTCATAATGACTAAAAATAAAAGAGACATATTTAATAAATATAAAACTCCTAATTCCAAATATGGAATCCATTTTTTAGGATTAAATCTCTATAATTTGACAAAATCAATTGTAATATAAATTCGAAAAATACAAGGAAATGCAATTTTTATAAAAATGTTCTTTAAATCCCATAAATGAACTTATATCAAAATCATGTATAATACTAATTCATATGTAATTAATTAAATTATTTTAAATTAATGGATAATTATGTAACATTAAAATAAAACTCAAAACATAAATTCTCTTTTAATTTTCATTATATAGTAAAAGGAAATGATAGTTCTACAGAAATCAGTAGTTTTCACTTTTTAATTACAAAAAATTTTAAAAAAATATTAAAAATGAACTTCAATATAATATTGAAATTTTTTTTTATAAAATTATATTCTATTCATAAAATAATGTTTCCAAATATTATAGAAATAAGTTTCAATTTCTATGAAAAAATTTTATAAAACCCATTTTGTTAGAAAATATATTTTTCTGAAGCCTAAAACGACCTTACTAAATAATCAGTGATTAGTTATCATGAATTAAAATATAAATTTTATTTGAAAAGAATATATATAAATATATATATCATAATTTGGTTAATGTTATTTATAGTAATTAATTTAATTTATATGTAATAATATATCACAGTTTATTAGAAGCTTTGAGTTATGAGTCAAGAAATCTATCGAACAAGTAATAATTAGTTTAAGTAAAAAAATTAAAAAAACTTGTAGTGTTAAATTATACCCAATTAAATAAATTTTATCCTTAAAATTTGAATTATCACATTTTATAACTCCTGTATCCTTACATAAAAAAAAAATTTGATGTAGATTATACCATGATAAACAATTTACTTGTCATTAAAAGGAATATTGGTATTTCCTAACAAAGAATTTATAAAACCATGTATTTATCATTATAAAACTAAGAAGCTTCCCAAAACGTAAATTCATAGTTGATAGATAATTTCCACATAATTCTAGATAGACATATCTTCCTCTTACATTTGTTGAAGAAATTAATTACCATCATGGTAAAGTATATGATATAACATACATACTTGATTTAATTTAACAATATAAGAATATTTTCATCATTGTGTTCAACTTATATCTATTTTCCATTTCTATATAATCTCATTTTCTTTTTGAAAAATATCCTAATGAATTTTTTTCATGGTTGAAGCACAAAAAATTTAGGGAACATATTATCCACAAGGGAATTTAATGTCATTCCACCTATCTCTATAAATTTACCAAAACCAAGAATGTTAGAATACGTGGAATAATATGAATAATTATTCAAACAAAAATATAGAAAAAATATCCATAATTTCACCAAACTTTAAACTAATTATAAAACTATTAAAAATATGCTACAACTAAATTTAAACCCAAATAGTTTATTTATATGATTATATATTCATCCATGATCAACGTAAAAATTATCTCCATATAAAATTATTCACTCCAAGATTAATATAACCAAAATACATATAACCCAATCATATATTCCAAAAAATGAACGCACTATATTTCAGAAAACTAGAACCACTATAATGTCGCAATAAAACCATATTTGCTACAAAATAATTAAACAATATTTATGCATCATATAAATTCTCATTCAATATTTAATTTTCTATTCACCTTAATAATATAATATCCCCAATAGAATGACCTTTTTCCTAAATATCTTTAATCATATAGTCCTTAAATATCTTTTTAATCCCATATATTCCCCAAATATGATTAACAAATTTCCCCCTCAAACCATAATTACCTCAATCATAAAATAATGTATTAACCTTAAATGGTATTGGTTTATTTCAATCTATGTTCCTAAAAAAAAATTCGTTAATAAATTCACAATAAAATAAAATTTTTAATCTATGGGTTAAAAATATCTCCCTTATCCATTAAAAAAATAAAAATCTATAAAAATTTCATCAAACACCATAGAATGCAATGACTTAAAACCTCAAATAGTGTCAGTTACTTAAACATTATCATAATACTATAACTTATAAAACCATAATGGTTTAGTTACCTCTTAAACTATCCTTATATGATAATTTCCTAACCTATAATGTTATATAAACATTTTTTTGATTCCTACTATAATATCCTGAGACTTGGACACCGGTTTCTAGTGCAAAAAACACATTCTTTACATACTAGATTTTATACCTTATGAGATGACCAATTTATAACCACAAATAATTACAATATCTATAGGTAAAATTATTTCACCTACATAAAACTAAAATTTTAGTTTTAAAACCCTACAAAATTAGAAGAAAACCATTATGTAACAAAAACCATGTCTTTCCCCCCAAATATGAGTTCATCCCATTATTTCCATATTTTCTAATTATAAATGAGGAGTTCTAAATCTCCCAAAAAATTCACCACACATGATACCCATAACGAAGAATATTATAAAATATCATTCCTCATAACCTAGGAAAAATTGTAATATAAAAATGGTGAACTCATATTCTCAATAAGGGTAAATATGGTAGAACTACTCGATGATCATATAGAAGAATAAGATAAGCCTGGGGGTAAGAGATCATAACAAAATTATAATATTTTTAACCAATCATTAAAATATCATTACTCATAAAATCAGGGAATAAGGATCTTCTAAATTTAAGACAAAATTGAAATGTTTATCGAATCATACATAATAAATAATGAGCCCTAATAACTATCCTAATCATAATACATATGTTTTTTTATTACACATAAAAATAGAAAATCTTTTCCATGGTCAAGGATCACTGTCAGGGATATCATAATGGATTAGATTCACTCCACATTCCATCATTTCTTTATTCATAGTTCACTCACACATTTATCATAGTGTAAAATGTCACTTATAGAACTGGGTAAACTACCCATTTTATTCCTTATTATCTCATGGGATAACAATTATTAACCAATAAATTTTAGGGAGATAAAATTATACACTAACCCTTACCATTATTAAAATCATAGATATGTGTGTTGAATGATCATGAACCATTCATCATATCTTCATATTATAACTCATAGAAAAAAATTATGTTTTATATATATTTCATCATTTCTTCATATAATAACATTTATAAATGAAATGGATTCATAAAGATTCCATCATAACCTTATTATATCATGATGAAGAATTGTGTTTCATAGAGTCATCACAAAATAATCCTCATAATCAAACATACATAGAAATGAATTGGATAGTAGAATAAAATAATTTCCCTAATAAATAATAAAAACCAAAATGTATGTTGGCATTGATGAAGGATGTCTTAAAAATTCCTTTAAAATTTTCTTTAAAGGTATCAAAAATTTTAATTTAATTTTGATTAAATTTTAACAAAAAATAACGATAACATTGATAAAATACTTTTCATTAAAAAAACATATATTTTTGTAATTTAATCTTCAAATAAAAATTTATTCATGGTGCTAGTAAAATCCCTTAATGTCATATATGTTAAAAGAAAACATTTCCTTCATTCTTCTGTACAAATCCAAAAATAACTTGTTTGGAAAATCCTTATTTCAAATGATTTTAAAAAAATGTAAATAAAGTAGAAGGTAGTGAAAAAAAACTTTTTAAAATATTTTATTTATTTTTATTAACATTCATAAATAAATTTTAAATATTATATACATGGAAAAAGATGTTTTTCCACCAATGAGGAAAAAATAAGCTTTGTATTTAAAAATATTTTCCATCTAATTTTATACACCAAATAGTGTAAAATGATAATAATATTTAAAGACAAAAAATAATTAATATATTATAACAAAATCTAATGGTTTTAAATGAAAATATCCATATAATTTTCTTTAATTTAAATTAATTCATATGAAATCTAGATTAAAATGTGACTGCAACACAAATCTCTTACCATATTAGTAAATTTTGAGTCATAACCCACAAGAAATTTAAAAAAATATTTGAAACATTAATAACAATGAATATAAATTGATTAACGATAAATAATATAAATGGTTCATTATATATACCAAAATAATGTAATAAGTTAGGGATATACAAAATTTCACCTTAAAAACAAAATCGAATATGAACCCGTTTCCACATTAGTAACATTCGATTGAAGACAACGTTGATGAAATAATTTGAATTTAAACATTGAATAACAAAAATAATTAAGTATACCTGATATAACATGTTAAAAAATAATTAATTATATCTCATAAATAGTAATATGCGCATAACATCAATGACGTCTCAGTGAAATGATATTGAGGTGAAGAACACTTACCTCACGTCATTTCATTTCTTGTGCGTGTTCAAATATCCTCTATAATAAATTTAGATTATATATATATTATTTATAATAATAATAATACATATCATAGATTATAATATTTTATTATAACATCTTTTCATCTGTTTATTCAAAATACTTTATTCAAATTTCTTTTTTAGGTGATAACTATTTGGTTTTTTATAAATATTTTGGTTTGGTAGTTTCAGTCCTTATACTTGGATCATGTTCATATATTTTCTATAATATTAATAATTTAATATGTATCATATTTAATCATTATATACACTTTTATAACAATTTATGTATTGAGGTTATTGGAAATTAGTTACATCACTTCATGGATACAATAGTTCATATGTATGCATGATTGATAGTTCTTGTTTTCAATAGATGTAATGAATTAAAGAAAAATAATAATTAATATTAATATAATCAATATTATATCATAAATTTAATATATATTTATAAAATATATTTTAATTACATACCATTTAAATATAAAAAGAAATACATATCATATCGCAATATGGAAGTGGAAGTCCACGCAGACACATGATAAAGGTAATCATTTTCAAATGGATGGAAAGTTATAATGGTATATAATATACTATATATCCTGGAAAATAATTAATTCACAAATTTCATATATAAACCTTAAATACAACATAATTACCAACCATTAAATATGTTTATGAAAAATGAATCATATCATATTGGTGAAGCGGTATTCTACACTTACACATGAGAAAAACATTCAATTTCCTATTGATGGAAAGTGGATAGGTAAAATTAATGAAATCAACAAAAAAACATCCAATTTTATTATAATGGTTATATTATAATTTATGGAGGTAAAATAAGTTGTAAAATCTAAGATATCAGTTAAGATGATTACCTCTTCCTTGAGAAACCTCCATTGGATCTCTTCTCAAGGACCCCGAGGATGGTCTTTGGTTGATAATAAAACCTATAAAAAATGGAAAAGGATGATTATATGTCATTTATAAGGGATTTTGGTGATCTATGTGGGTAATTTTTATTTTAATAATATAGGATAGGGTGATTCATTTTATAATAAGGGAAAGGATACACTATAAATTACTTAGAATATAAAAATATAATAAATTATTTTTCTATATGAAAGTGGAACCAAGTGGGAAAAAAATAATGTATAAGTTATTTTATTATTTAAATAACTTAACCCAATTAAATTATTATAAAATTTTGGGTAATTTTAAACTCTATATTTTGTTGTAACCCCTTTATTAACATATTTTATCATTTATAATGGTAATAGATATTTCAATACTAAAGGGTTAAGTGTTTACTTATAATGTAAAAAAAATACCCCGAAATGGTCATTGTGTAAAATTTTATAGCACATACAACCCCCTTGTAATATTTAAATATTTATATGATTTCCAGAATGTTTAATAAAATATTATTTGACCTAAAATTCTATTAAATACATTTTAATAATTATTCAGTTAGTTTCAATTTGAATACAATAAGATAGAAATGGAATTAGAATAAAAAATTTCAAACATATATACTATATTATTTTTATCTAAAAATTCATTAAATGAAATAATTCATCCAAAATTTATTAATTTAAATATTTTTAATATAACTTATTTAACATTTCTATTGCCTGAAGTAGCACTATGCCAATGTGTCATAATCATTTAATGTAATTAAACTATCAATAAATAATTAAAACGAAATAAAATAATAATAAAAAATTAATATTTAAAACAAAAAATTTCAAATGTGTATAACTACTTTTCATCCCTATGAATAAGTGTTATAGATAACAAAACAAATAGAGAATTTTTTTGTATTTACACATTACAAACTAATATTAAGGTTGTTATGAAATGAAAATAAAATCAAAATTTTGTATATTATACGATAGAATAAAAAGGGTAAAATTAATAATATCCAATGAATTAATGTAAAATTTTGGGTTAATTTTTAGACCTTATCTCATATTTTTTAACCCTTTTTACCTATTTTACCCTTATAGGGGTGAAAAAAATTTACCATTGTTATTATTCCTAATGTCCAAATATAAATGATAACTATTTACCATATATGAGAATCATGATTCCAATTATGGAATCTAGATATAAAATTTAAATTTCTTTATGTTAATGAAATCAATTTTAGTATAAATTCTTAAAAAATCACATAAAAAGTTCTTATAAAATATTAATTTTAAATACCAAATTGGAATTGTACTAAAATAAATATAATTATGATAACTTTCTAATTAAATAGATTATTTATAATTAAATTGGGTTTATTTTCCTTTAATATAAACTTCAAAACATAATTGGAAATTTAAATTACTTTATTAAATTATAAAAAATGAATGTCTGAAAAAAATATCTATTATACTATTTACTTAAAAATGAGTCTTTCTAAAAATAATATCATAAATTTAACCTTAGATAATCTTATGATGGTTATTTAGAAAATGATATTCACTTCCTAAAATAAATTTTCAATATATGAATGAATTTAAATATAATGTTAATTCATTAAATGAGACAAACCCATTTCTGAAGAAAGTATATTTCCTTGAAGAATAAAATGACATTACAAAATATTTTTTATGTCTCATATATTACTTAATCAAAAAAAATTATTTGAGTAAAAATTTTGGATATATATTTCATAATGTGTTTAATCATATTCATAAAATTCACTTTAATAGAAAGAATTAATAAATTGTGGTTCATTTTAAGCTTAGTGTTTCTTGTCATGAAAGATATTGAACACTTAAAATTCATTTTTAAAAAAAATTCTAAAATATCACGGTGTTATATGTTGCCCCAAAAAATATGAACTTATATGAGAATATACCTATTATTTGTGAATTAATATGATAAATTTCCATTATAAAAACTAAAAATTTCAATGTTGTGAAACATGGACAAGTTCTATAAGGGTTAGTATTATTAATGTGTTCTTTTTTTATTTTATGTGGAGACCTTTTGTTAAATGTTCTAGTGATAAGTTATATCATGTTAAATGATGTATTTTTTTAGAATTGAATCTATTTCTAGATATAATATGATATTATATTGGCTGATATACATTGGATTTTATGGGATGTTTCATATTATTGATGGATAGGTTATAGATATTTCATTACATGAGAAGTGATGATTTTTGGTGTTATGTAGTTGATATTTTATGGGGCATGATGATTTAGTTTCCCCAATAGTGGTTGAAAAAATGATAATGAAAAAAATCTACAAAAATATTGGGAAATTAAATTATTTTGCATTGAAATTAATATTTTATAATTGTATAAATAATGGGGATTATGGATAAATCTTTAGAACTGAATGGAAATGATTCTTAAAGTGGTTTGTCTCAGATATGTAATTAAATAGCCTAAAGAATATTTTGTTGGTGAGTAAACCATTATATATAGAAATTAGTTAACATGAAGAGGAATGATATAATGTGGATAATGTATTTCTTGGTTTTCTGGTTTATTGCATTAGTGGTTATAGAAGTTGATGATCGAGGGCGTGAGATGAAGTGGTAGTGTTGTGTGATGTTCTAGTAGAGTTAGACCAAAACCCTTAGAGTGGGTGTTATGTGATATCTATCAACATTATAGTTTCATGTTCTTTATATAAACACCCCACAAAAGTTTTATAACATTAATAATGACCAAATTATTGTGATTAAAGGTTTCTTCCCCAATATAATGGTTAATGGTGAAATGGATAGATGAATAGCCTATATTTCATGTACTTCCATCAGCAATAGTAATGATAACAAGTAGTATTGAATATTTTTAGTGATGATGAAGCAACTGTTGGAGGAACTCAGTGATGATGATATATTCTATTGGGTATTCTCTATGATGGTGATGGTTGGTATTATAAATTCTTAGTAATAATTGAAATATGAAGTGTTGTGGGGACATGTGTCATAGGTTGACAGAGTGATGTTGATTTCCTTCACATTTATGAAACCCTACTACCCTATATTTATGATGAGTTTGTGATATATATTGGATAAATATAAAATGGGATTTTGGAAATTATATACGGGGTTTATTGGGATGTATCATGACCCTCAGAAGTGATAAATTGGTAAGTGACAAGTTGAATTTTAAGGGATCAGAGCATATGATGTTTGATGTTAGGGTGTGAGAGTGTAAAATCATTGGGGAAGTGGTTGCAAGGAACATTTTATTAAATTATTTTAATTTTAGGATTTTATAATTAGGTGTTTTTTTATAGGAACATAGTGAGGTTCAGATTTGATAGTTAACCTATTTAAGTGCTTATTTGTTTTACTATTTATTCACTAGTGCATCCATATTCTCTTTTCACATCCACATGAGAGACCATGGGTAAGATCTTGATTAATAAATTTTATCTTCACCCAAAATATATAAATAGTTTTTTACTTTTCTTGGGGGGAATTGAAGACAAATATGAACATTACAATCTTGGGAATTAAAGTGTTTATTGTCTTACTTCCATAAGATTATATTTTGGTACATTAAATGGAGATTTTTTTTTATAACTATGATGTTTTCTTGCATTGTGGGATGGTTTTCTTCATGTTTTCTATTATATGATGGTCTTTTTAGGTGTTTGAAATCCAATTTATTGATCTTAATTTTTTATTAGGGGAAATTACATTCATATGTGTGACTTTATATATACCCTCATTTCAAATTTTCAACGTGAGGCCTACTGTATGAGAGACTCAAGGATCATTATCTCTCCACCTTCATTTTTGTAATTGGAGGGGTAACTCAAAAATTATAGGGTTGTGATAGAAGTTTATCAATGTTTTTGGTTGATAGATATGATGGATCGTAGGGTTGATCACTTTTGAGGACTGAATGGGTGGGTAGGGGAATGGTATCAGTATACCTCGGTGTGAGTCATAGATCAAGGATACTAATTAAGATAATATATTTTAGGCCCCCCAATGATCTAATGAAAATACTCTAGGATTATTGAATAAACAAGTGAATTGATTTTCCTTGAAGGATAAAAATTTTGGTGAGGTACAACAATCATGATTATTTTTTTTATTTAATGAGGTGGTTTAGGGAATTCAAAATGAATTTAAATGAATTTCATGAAACCAAGTTTAGGTGTTTATTTTTTGTATGTAATTTATATTATGACATCAATAATTTTGGGTGGGGTAACATATTTCCTACCATTAGAAGTTAATTTATGACACATTTGTATTTTGTGTGGGTGAGATAGGGCCTCCCAATTTGAAAAAAGTCTTAGTATGGTGGATAGGTTCCCTTGATTATTTATCATGTGGAAGATTTATTCTAGTTTTATATATGGTGGTATTATTTTAGGGAATAAAATGTGGTGATGACTTCAAACTAAAAAATGTAATGATACCCAACTGTTTTAAATGATGAATGGGATCATTAAATTTCGAGGGTTATGTTTCTAAATTTTTTCTGGTAATTTTTTTTATGTTAATAGATTAGTGGATTATTTGAAATTAGAGAAATTATATTAACCATATGTTTTTTTAATACTATTTTGTGTCAGCTTGGGATCCCTAGTTCTAAAATCTATACTTTGATTTTGATTTTATAAAATTTTGATTCAATGTTTCTATGATTGAGTATATAAAAAAATATATTTCATGAGGAATTAATATTTTCAAAATACTTAACAATGACAACATGAACGTATTTAAACCATTATTGTTTTCTAGATGATATGATTTATTTTATAAAATTTAGTAAAATGATTTACATAGTCAACATGTAACTATTTTTATTAATTTATAAATTCTATGTTGGAATTGATGTATTAAAAGAAAATTTATTATTTCTATTGATATATTTATTAAATAATTATTTGAGAAGTTAACCATAAATATTTTTTTAGTTCCTTATAAAGGATTGGTGCATAGTTAGGAAGAAAAAAATTCAATACCTTTTTAAAAATGATGGTTTTTAGTTCTTCTAAATAATGTTAAAATAGATTACAATCCTATGGGGTTCTTAATGCATTAGCATAGTTAAATTTTTATTTTGATTGTGAGTATTTTTATTTACATGTGATATAGTTTATTGTTAAGATTAGTTCATTATGATTAAAATACTAAATTAACCTAAGAGTCAGCTGTTAGGACCCGATTCATAAGGACCACGGCATTATAAGTAGTAAGATGAGTGTGACACCACCAAACCCTCCTAAAATAGGACATGTGGTGAAAAAAATATACATGTAGACATATAATTAAAATGGGAGGCGTTATCCTAAAGTGCCTATATGCACATAGACATAAATCTCTATCAACTAGTGTACATATATTGGAATTAACAAAAAAAATATTGAGTATAAACCATGCACGCAGCATCCTATATAGAAAAAATCAAGGAATATTAGTGTAATATAGATGACAACAATGGGTAAAATACACAGCCACCAATAAATGAATTCTTGAACCAAAAAAAAACCATGAAAAATGTAATTCTATAGAGGTAAGCTCACATTCCCTAAGGCCAACCATCAATCATGGTCAGTACCACCATGTAATATTACGATCCACCAATGTCACTAATGATCTTCGTAAATCTGAATAAGATAACAAAATTGTGTGGAATATATCTTTTTGTTTTCTGTAAATAAATACCCCATAGGATTCATCAAAAATGAAAAATATATCAACAGAAATATCAATAATATAGCCAACATATAATAAAAAAACGGTAAGGGAAACACAAAGTTAGATATTCTCAAGGGAAATATAATAGAGTGAGGAAGGGGGTCTTCATCTCCATATCCAACAAAGAATGGTGAGCCACCCTATAGCTCCCAATGGTCTATCTCTGATTCCCATCACCATGTGAATCCTGAAAAGAATTAGTGTAGAAGTCGTACACCACTACATGTGCTCCATAGTTGAGGGAGCACTATATCTTGTGGAGGACCTTCTCCCTTCCAAAGCTCATAGACCAAAGAGTACAACTCCATTGATTGGGGACCCACACCTAGCTACAGTGGGGGGATATGGACTCTACCTATATAAATATTATAGGGGACCTGCACCCTATTGCGATAAAGATGTACTGATAGTAACATCCCTCTAATGATCAAACTCAATCATTTCCATCAGAAAACAATTGTTGAAGGATCATTAATTCATGTCACACCTCATGTCATATCATTGATTCAAAAAAATTCCACCATCATGTTTGACATAGAAAAATTCTCAGGATTGGTGACTCAATCACTCAAATCTATGTCTTAAAAAGGATATACACAAGGTATAAATTCTTGAGGAAAGAAAAAAACATGCACAAAGGGTTACATACATTATCATGTCTCCCTTTAGTATTCACTTGTACTTTGTTATGTTATAATGTACTTTGGACCATTGTGTACGAGTGCTCTAGTCTTGTCTATGTACCTAGCCATCTCTGGGTACTATGTCCATGTTCGTGCCCAAGTAATATTTTGTTCTTGTGCACATTTACTCCTAAGGTACATGATATGTTTCAACAGCTAGACAAATTTTTTGTGGTAAGACCACACACTATGTAATGTTTATTTATTATGAAACATTATTCATCGTAGAAAGGGGATTGCATGGAATTTGTTCTTGGATTTAATGCTATTTATATCAAGATTTCTGAACAAATAATAACTCTTCCTGAATCTTCTAATCCTTCCACCGCCACTCGATATGATATAAATAACATGTAGGAAACATATATTTAGGTTTTACCACACCCAATCCATCATCTATGGATATATTTTCTCTACCTAATCTACTCAGGATTTAGTTACATTTTAATACTCATTTGAACCCCAAAAACTATGAATAAAGACCCTCAGTCTAGCCTCTAATCTATATCTCCATCATCCAATACATGAATTACACATTCATCAATCCCCATAAAACTGATACGTATGTAGTTCACATATCCACCATGAATCTATGTGTCTAATTTCACCCAAATCTGACTCGATAATGTTGAAATGTGACCCCATAGTCTGATACAAAAGAACACAATGAACTATTGTGAGAAAGATGCAATAAATAAGTTATATCATCATTGGTTGATGTGATAACATCAAATGTACATGAATTGAGGAAATGAATGGGGTTTGAACCATGTGGGAATTAAGGATATTCTATTTGGGTCAGGATATAAAATGAAACAGGGCTCATGCGAAGAATGTAAAATAAATATAACTTAGAATTTCTAGAATAAATCCTCATAAATCAAATAAATATATTGTGGAAATACATTAAATAATGTTTTTTATCTTGTTAATGGATATATTTTTGGTGAATAACGTTTCCACTAGTGATTAATATGACATATCACTATGTTCTTCATCCTTCTCAGTTTTCAACTAGATCATTCATTGTTTATCCACATTCTTATTCCACCAATTCAAACACTCTCCAACTCCTATTTAATCTCAAAGGGTTATGTGGTTAACCATTGTAATTTTTCATCAAGAACTATTTATAGAAGTGGTTTATTCTATTATATTGCATAATTTTCAAATTAATCGATCAATATTTTTAAGAAAACCTCCAATGGTTTCACACAACTAGAATCCTTACCCCATCCCACTTTATGCCATTCCTTCAGTAAACACCATGGTCATTGATTTCTTATCTAAGGTCCCAATCAATAAGAACACCATTTATTCTAAAAATATATTTGTGTTTTCTTTAATATAGATTAATATTTTTAATATATTATTTTTAGTGTCATGTGACACATGAACACAATGCCGAATATGCAGAAAAATATATAGATATATTTGAAAATGTTCAATGTCCAAAACAAAACAAAACTAGAGTCATTAAAATCTCCATTCGTATAAGGTGTTTCACCCTAAAAATAGATTTTCCACAAAATGGTGGGGGTACTAATACCGCATGTGGATATCATGATCACATGATCTCTCCTACAACCTCCCATGATACCAAACAACTTGAACCAACTGTATGGTTCATCTACAAAGAATCCTCTCCTTTGGATCCTTGACCACTATCAGGTACTTTGTGAAGGTTGATCCATCATTGATATTTTGATCTCCCACATTGGATGATATGTGTTGGGTCTTGCACACATATCTTCACCTGTGACACATGGAAGATGTCTCACACTTAGTCAAACTATGTAGGAAACTCAAAGTGGTAAGAAAACTCATTATCCACTATAGGATCATGGATGGACCGACAAACCTTAAGGATTGCTTGTTTCCCAGCCGTATCTTAATAATCCTTATTATGCAGAGTCTCATAGGTAATCATTGTTTCCCTATTCAAATAAAAATTCTTACTAGATCGATATGCATAAAATTTATATCATTTATGGGTGGTCCTCATACACTCATGGGTCATCAAAATCTTCTCATTTACTGCCTACACTATCTATATACCAACAAGAGATGTCTCTTTAATCATAGTCCAATACAAGTGTGAATTATAGGCTCTGTCATTAGGTACTTTAATGGTATCTATAAGATAGTTCAGTGATATTTTTTCATAATAATAATACACAAATGAAAATTGTGCCTCGAAACTCTGGTTGAATTTGAACTCATAGGCTCCAAATATATCCTCAAACATCTAATTAGCCAAATTTGATTGGACATCTATCTAGAGGTGAAATGTTGTACTCATTAATAATTGGGTCCCAAAATCCTCTTATAAACCCCTTCACATCTGTGATTTGGAATATTCATCGTGGTTGGGATGATCATTGTGGGAAACCCATAAAGCTCGAAAAACTGACATATATAAAACTATCCAAAACTCTATCTCAAAGATTAATCTTTGATGGAATAAAAGTTCTCTAACATTATGAGTCATTCAATAGTAACCCATATATCATCATGGCCACCCACAGTACATGAAATCCCCATCACAATATCCATTGATATTCTATTCCACTCCAATTCTTGGATTTTATGATTTTGATTCATGTTTATTGGAACCTAGGGATTATCCTATACCAGATTACATGCGCTACATTGATAAAAAACTCAAGAATACTCTAGAACTTATCATCCCACCAAGGAACCTGCTGATGGTCATTACACATCTTCACCAAAGTTACATGTACTTCTAAATGGGAATATTGAAACCACATTAAACCTCCTCACAAAATATAACTGGTACCACTATTTATCATTGGAATATAATGATGCACTCCTCACATTAATAAAATCATTTTGGTGTATATCATAAGGATATCTGGTTATGTAGAACCTCAATGTTGATGTTGCACAACTAGGAATCCTACACACACTAAATAATCAATGGATTCACCACCAACTAATGAAGATAAGCAAATCCCCTCTCCTTAACCACAATCATCTATAACAAATCCAACTAGTCAGATGCCTCATCCACCAACTAAGAATAGGAATTCCTAATAGGGGAATCTCCCACCATATTTCCCTTCCCTATAGTGTGGACTATCTCAAGGTAATATTCCTTTAGTAAGTCCAACCAATTCATTTGTATTAGGTTTATATCTCACAGTTTGAATATACACTTTATACTCTGTTGGTATGTGAAAATAATGAAACACTTGCCCATAAAATAATGCCTCCACATATTCATGGTGAAAACTACCACTTTCAAATCTAAGTCATAGGTCACATAACTCAAATCTTGGGATCCTAACACCCTCAATACCAAATCTATTACTTATTTACACTACATAATCATTCAACTAAACAAAGTTCTAAAGGTATCAAAAATCACCACGTACTCAAGGACCACATACAATAGCCTCAGAATAAGAGTACTAGTCAAACACCGCCTCAGCACCTCAAAGGATCTCTGACACCAATTATTCTAAATAAATTCAAACACTTTATTTTTCAAGTTAATAAATTTAGTATCAATACTAATAAATTATACCAAGAACCCCTAGTAGTATACCTCCAATATAATGAATCATCACACTTCCTTCGTTCTCTGAGTTTTTCTATATAAATCATTGCATTAATCTTTTTTAGAACCATAACTAATCAATTCTTAGAGGTAACATTCCCAAATAAGTGAACATTTCTATTCCAAAATATATATTTTGAGATCTTACCTTATAACAGGTATTCCTGATAATATATATGAATATTAGGAAATTTTCTTCATGATCCGCCTCTAATTCATCATATATGAAAATTTCATCGATGAAGGAAACATTGAAATAGTCCACTTATGGTTAGAGGATCCATTTGAAAAAAAAATAAACACAGTAGGGGAATTAGTTACACCAAATGGAATCACCATGAACTCATAATGTTCGTAGAGACATAAAAATTCCATCTTCAGAATATCATCCTCACAAACCCTCAAGTGATGGTATTCATACCTAATATCGATCTTTGAAAACTAACTCTCACCTTTCAAATGTTCATAACGCACCCAAATACTCATAAAGGTGTATTTGTTTTTATTCATCACCTGATGAAAGACACAATAGTTAATAATAACCCTCAAACACTCATTCGACTTTTTTGATAAATAAAAATGGTGCCATCTATGGGGAAACACTATATGTGATAAATCCATTCTCTCATTAGTCTTAAAACTATACCCTTTACTCCCAAAGATATATAGGGCAAATAAAATATTCTATATAAGATATCAGGGTATTCTAGGGGAGACAGTTGAAGAAGATTTAAATAACCTTGCTCATATGTAGTCCCAAGATATCTTTTGGATAGACATCCATATAATCCTCCTCTACAGCTTGAAGTCAGAAGTCTAAAGAGCCCACCTTGCCAAGGGATAGTCTATCCAAAACATGGGTGATGGGTTTGAACATCCTAGTCATGATCCCCACTCTCAAATCCATAAAATCAATATCACCCTAAAAGATAAATGCTTCCCATTTTTACAATGTCATCTCACTCTCCAGTAATGATACTCTATATAGGCATGCACCATAGATAACCAGTCAATACCTTGGATAATGCTATAATGATTCAACATAAAGACCAAAAGTTCCCATAATAAAATTTCTCCAGTAAGAACTATCCCACAGTGCCATAGGATGTGCAATATAGACAAATGACTCCCTAAAATTCCCTCTTTCCAATGTTATTGTGATTAATACTCAATTTTAATCTCTAGTTATCACGAAAATGTTTTGGAGATAAATAAATGACTTGTACCTGTGTCTAAAATTACTAGAGTAAGAGCATAAATGACTTGGATAATACCTCAAATCATCTTAGGAGTAGCTTCTTCATATCTCTCCATAGCATATAACATCCCCCAATAATGACCCCATTCCCTCTAAGCCTACTGAGGTCCACTATATAGTTGTGGTGTAAGTAGGTCATAGTGTCACCCTCCACAATTTTATCCTCCCATTTTTGCTCAAGTTGCTCCTTTATCAGTACTAGATCCACCCTAAAAATACATGGGAGATCCCTAATCATGATGTTGACTCTCTCATAGTAGTCTATCCATTACATGAATTCCTTCCTTGTCATGTCATATTGGGAAATCATTATCCATGTGATATTTCATGTCATACGAATATCAATTCCCCTCTCTTGGTTGATGGGATCCTCTTTGTAAACCCTCCACTATAGATTCATGTGTCTGAGTATAGGCTTGGGTGTATCCTATGATGATATCATAATGAATAACAACTTAAAGATATTGTATCTGAATTATACCCATGATTTCTATTTCCAACTCCTAATGTATGCATCCCTCTTCTAAAAATAAATATTTAACCAAAACCTACTCCAGTACTCTAACATACATCATAATGTATAAAGAGACTATTCTAATGAAAATGTATCTATGAAGGATATACCCAAACTCCTACAACCCTAATAATACATATCACATCATATTTAGAGAATAACAAAAGGGGTTATAAAATCTCATGTTGTTCTCAGTGACTATGATATAATATTCTTACAGCTATAAAATCTCTTTAATTCATAAAGAGTGAAATTATAAAAGGGTAACACACATTGTATTACAACTTCTGAAAGTGGAACAATGATTGAATCACCTCATCATGAGTCTGAGTAGTCAAACCCCCATATTTCCTTATTTCCCTCTAAGTATGGTTAGTATCAAACAAAATCAATTTATCACCCAGGGTCTGAATAAGGCAGAAAACTCAAACCACTACCTCGATCCAATTCTGCACTACATGGGGATCTGGCTCACCATGAAGCATTAGAAGTATTTTTCACTTGAAATAATGTAATTCATTATTCCTATATAGATCATCGTTATATCATTCTATATTTAATGGTTTTTCAATATGTGGTAGCACTACTCTATGTGCGCATGGAGGAAACACCTCAAGAGTGGTTCCTTGAAATAAGACCCTTACACACATTTGGTCATCATAACCATCTAGTATTAACAACTTAGTTTGATATCATTATTGAGGTATCTTGAATATTATAAGGGTGTATAGTGAATGGATAAGAATTTGTGAAGAGTTTACTTAAGAAGAACACAAATGTAAAAATTATTGATCTAATATGATATTTATATTATTGTTTCCAAATAAAAAAGAGTTTCAGTATTATAATATGATAAGAGTGTAGTCATATTCTTGGTGTATAGATATGTCAGTCAATGCATTAATACTATGTTCCTAATCCTGAGTGTTGAACTTGAAAAACTCTGACACTATTTCACAAATATCCACAAATTAAACCTCACACAAGTACAACTTAAAACACAAACTAGCGGGAAAGACCTACTCTAGTTCCACTCTATCATGTCAAGATCCCCTTACATCCTTCATAGTCTAGTAATAAGCTGAGTGTGACTCCCCAATATCACCTTAAATAGTTCAAGTGCTACTAAAATGATCCAAGTAGTCATATAACTAAAATGGGATGCCTGATATTAATCTAATTTTATGAACATACACATAAATATCCATAAAATAGTGTATAGATACAAGAATAAACTGAAACATCTTGAGTATAAATTGTGCAATAAGTTAACTCTAAGGAAAACATCAATGTATAGAAGTCTAATATAGAAGATAGTAAGGGGAAAAATACACTCCCAACTAGAAATGGAGTCTCATCATTAAAAATATAGTTGAAATTTAAATATTATATATCCATGTTTACAATATTCACGGTCGACCACCAAACACACTCAGAACCTCCAAGTATTAATTTGCTACTCCAAAGTCACTACTAATCCATATTTCATCTGTATACCACACAAAACATGTGGGAAAATTCCATACATGGGTGAGAATATTCATACATGGTTCAATTCCCCAAAAACCAAAAAAGAATCAATAGAAATAGAAATGTAAGGCTTCAACCATAAGAAAAAGGGAAAGGGAAAAACAAGGTGAGACATGTTTTATGGATTCCCAAGTGACAGAGAAAGGGAATACCCTTTTCCTCAACTAACTAAGAAGCATGAGTCATACTTAACCTACTAAAGTTTAATCTATTTTTCTTAGTACCATTTATAACCTAGTGAAAATTTGAGTGGAAGGTCCACACCTCATTATTGTGCCCCATAATTGAGGGATCAATATCTCCATTAGATGACTAGATCCCCATAAAATCTCAATGAAGTGGGAGTCCTTCTATATAGATGGAGTAAATATGACCAATTTTATCATGGTGGAGTACCAACTCCACCAATATAAAGTGTATAGTGATTTTCACCCAAGTGTGTTGGGGGAGTACTTAACTCATCATCTCCCTAAGGCTTAAACTCGATAATTTCAATAGGAAAATAATCAAAAAAGGATTAATCACACTCCTTAAATCTCTTGTTTTATCTCTGATTCAAAAATGAAGTCCACTAACTAGTCTACAGAGAATATTTCTAAAAATATTAAACTTGTAGGCCCATATCCAAGTATCAAATAAAAATATTGACCTAGTATAACTTCTCAAGGAATGTCCAATGCATTTAGATAGGGCCACATGATGTGTCTTCGCCACCCCTAGTCAACATATGTACTTTATCCCATGCTCGTGTACTTTGGATTACACCTTTTTACTCTAGTATTTCATCTACACCTAGATAGTTCCAAGTTCTCTTGTAATTTATGATAACTTGGTCATGTTTGGGTACTTTGTACATGTTCATGCATGTTTACTTGGTTATTCCCATATACCTAGCCATGTCTATACCTGTGTACCCCAAGTTTAAACACCGAGATTCCATTGCCGATTCACATGGAATGTGGTAACACAATATTATGTATGATATTTAATTTTTAATGAAACACATTTCATTGCTGTAAGGGGACTACAAGTCGTGGTTTATTATAATACATGTGATTTCTGTTGAGATTTTTCATAAATACAAGAACTCCTAACTTGTACTTCCTATGAAACCACTTCTATTGGATCCACTACATATCACACCCATTAGACATGGATCCAAGGTTAACATTACTCAATCAATCACTAGTGGAGTGATTTCTCCCACCATGTCTGCTTTTGATTCATTCTTGTCATTCCACTCTCCTAAATATTGAATCCTATAAACAAAGACCCTCTGTCCAACCTATGATAAATGACACCAACATAAAAAACCCACATCACACTAAAAGGCTTATTCAAAGCACCAAAATGTACATGTTTCATGCATCCCCTATGAATTGAGTGGTTTTATTATGATAGAATCTATCTCGACATTGTTGAATTGTGAGAACATGGGATAATGGAGAAGAACGTGGTGAATGGTGGGGATATATGAAAAATAATTAATTAAAATTGTAAATTGTTGAAACCCCCCATCTAGTGACCCTAAATTACAGAAATAAAACGGGTGTAAATCACATTTTCATTCAGAATAAACAATTTGGTTCAAGAATATCCAATTAAATGAGGCTCATGTGAAGAATCGAAAACCATAGTAAATTATTATATCTATAATTCATGAAAATAAATTGAATAAAAATATAGACTAAATCAATGAAATAAAATGATCTACCTCATGAATGGATCATTCATTGGTAAATAAAATATCTTCTATTGATGAAGATTATGATCCAACTGTATTCATCATCTGTCTCACATTTTGTATCAATCATTCATTGTTGATACTTATTACCATTCTATTCATATCCTAAGTAATCAAATATGTTTATGAAGCTAACCCAGTTAATTCAACATAATGATTTAATTTTAGAGGAGGGATAGGGTGTTTCTATTGAATAAATTAAATAAATTAATCTGTTAATTTATTTAATGCACCATTCAATAGTTTTCTTAAAAAATAATACACTGTGTTGACCATATTAATTTTTTTATGTGGTGAAACCCCACATTCTAATAAAATGTGGTCACAAATTTCTCTTATGGGGTCCCAAACCAGGGGAAAATCATTTATTCCCCAAAAAATCATGTGTCTACTTTACTATAAATAATTATTATTAATATATAAATTATGGGATCTTGTCACACCCAAATATAGTGCTAAATGTAATGAAAATTCTAGTTATATATATAAATATTCAAATTACTAAACCAAAAAAATTTAGTTGTTACATAAGTGTTAGCAGGAAAATATTGAAATTTTAATTTTTTTTATTTTAATGTTAATAATACTAAATCCAAAAAACCTCTTTCCAAGATTTCTCAAAATATCACACTAAATTCAATTTAATATTGAAAAATAAAATCAAATGAAACCATAAATGTTAACTTATTCCTTTGAAATTTCATATTTGATTCTCTGATCATTGATTTTTCATGGATCAAAGGAACCAAGCTAGGAATTATTTATATCACACACACAATCATGATATCACCTTAATTGTTATTATTTTATTCCCTAGTTATTGACTTGGACATCAAATATCATTTTAAAATACCTTTGATTGTGTGAAGAATGTGGACTCGATTGGGGAAATAGACTTCATCTGACCTTGTTTTTTCTTAATATTATCCTTCTAAGAGCTTAAGAGGAGAGGATATGAGATATTAACTCTATAAATTTATCAAAATTGTAAATATTAATCTTATTTATTGTGAAATATTATTTTATACTAAGATTATACATTCCAAAATATTAATTTTTTCCCTGGTAAGAAGTATCCTTATTATGGAAACATGTGCACACATTGGACTAAATTATACTTATTATAAATTATATAAAAAATTTATTACTCACTTATAAACTTTCTGTACATTACCAGATAAAATTTGAACCATTCACAGAATTTTTATTTTCTCAAAATATTAAAATTAACCTATAACGTGTCTTATTTTTTGGAAAAATTATATCTTCTCATATTGGCTTTTATAATTAAAAAATTGTGAATAAATTGAGAAATAAAAAAATAATAATTATTAAAAACATGATTAATATAATTTAATTATTTGAAATCAAAAATATCATTCTCAAACATTCACTAGGCCCCATATGTGACGTCCACTTCATCATAAAATCTTAATCATTTGAATATGTGGAACTTGTGGATACACGTAGTGTGTCAACCCCTAGTTCATTATCCTAATAGTAGTTATTCCAACCCATAGACCAAGAGTGGAGTCTAAAAAACCATCATGGTCCCTAAGAACATTAGGATTGTCATAATTGTGACTACCACCTATAAACATGTTCTTCATAATATGATATCTTTTTCATGTGATATCTCATAGAGAAGAATGCACACTTATGTCACTGCCCTTGTGATTGTTTATATATAATATTAAATTAATCAATAGATATATCATATTGAACCATGTCCATATATTTAATGATTATAATACCAGCTTTTTCAACCAAGGCCCATTAAATATTTCATTCTCAACTAGAAATTAAAGATTTCTATTTTGGCCACTCAACCAATGTCTTACCACCAAATATACACCCAAAATATGCTACCTTACCACAACATCAAGTTTATGGTTTTCTCCCTACAACAACATATGTGATAAAACATTTTCAGAGTGATAATGATATCAATTCAAGTGAGCAATAAAAAAATTACGTAGGAACGGACAACGACACTTGAAACATATTTTGATCTTACAAGTGGTTTAGTCCTCATGATCTCATCTACTCAAGATCGCTAATTATTAACTTCATGAGAAGAAGTATCAATTCTTATAATCCCCCTGAAACCTAAGAGGAATACATCATCTATGTACCATTTATATAATGTATCTAAAATAATGGAAATATCTTTTATATTACTATCATAGTAACCTGAGATTACCGTAAACTTAAAAACTGCAATATCCTTTTTAGATGACATTTAATCTCTATGAATCACCATATAAATAGTAGATTTAGACGTATAAATTATTTTGTTAAGATTAAATTCTTGTATATATCAAACTATATACATGTAATGGTAATAAACGTATATAATGAAGTTGGGTCTAGGGACCCCACTCAATAAAATCCAACTTACACAAGAGCCAACTACTAATAACTCTCAACTCATAAACTCTCACATATGCATCATGATTTTATTGAGAGATAAATTTATTCAAGTGATATACCACATTATCTTATGTGGCTACTCTATAAATGGTTATTTCACCTCACTATGTGAATTATCACAAGATATTATTATTCTAATGTATATTCATTATGCTTTATTGTGATTTGGGCTCCATGGAAAGTACCACTATCATCGTATTATAACATTATAATATAAGGGGTCTGTGATAGTAAGTACAATTATAAGATAGAAAATATTCTATATATCTAAACCAATTCCCCAGCTACATCGGAAGATACAATATAGTCATATCAAACTATAGAATCGGTAACCATTGACTACTTCAAGAATCACCATCTCACTATTCAACCATTCAGAAAAAATACATAGCCTAAATTTGAATTCATATCATCATTATCACTCATCAAAATATAATTTGGTTTTCCACTCATTACTAGCTTCTAATATCCTCCATAAACCATTATTATATCATTTTTATGTTTCACGTACATTGTGATAGATTCTACAGCATCTTAACTTAGTTATCATAGAATTTCCTGATATCTTCCCACTATTCTAAATGTAAAGGAAAAAATCAAACTCAGTACCTAGCATGTCATACATGATAGATCCCTATACTAAAACATAATGGGTCCTACTCATTATTTCAATATCCTCATGTGTATCTGTACACATCTTTATGGTGAGATTAATTCCATGTGACATTGGAAAAAATCCTCTCTTAGATTCTTTCTCATTATACCTTTTTTATAACTAGAAAATATATATACATTTACTTATCCCAAGAACCCTCGGAGATAAATCTCTATTGATATTTATCTTAAAAATGCAGGTTTATTCACTTAAGTACATTAAGTGGAAGTATTCATTTATCCATTTATAAATTGACTATAAGACTAGAACATTGTTTCCCATAAACAATATATTATTAATGTAAAATACTTGAAATATAATGGCACTCCCACTTTCATTCTTATAGGCACATTAATAACTTTAATTATCAAGGAAACCAAATTATCTTTTGGACTCATAAAAACAAAAATAACATTTTCTTGATGCCTACATCGACAAAGAAATAGATCTATAATGAATGTATACTATATTAGATCTCTTGGACATAATAAGACCTTCTGATTATTTCATATAGTTTTCATCAACCAACATCACATTTAGAAAATTATTTTTTACATCCATTTTCCAGATTTTATAATCACTAGTAGTTGCAATATCATGTAATATTATGATGGATTGTTATATTGATATTGTAAATAAGGTTTCACCAAATTCAATGCCTTGAATTTTCGTGAAACAATTATCTTCAATTCATTCTTTATAGCCACTAACTTAACCATCCATTTCCATCATTTTCTTGAGTAAACATTTACACCTAATAGGTTTTATATCATTTGGTGGGACTATAAAAAACATAATATGGTTTTAGTATATTGACTCTATTTTAGAATGCAGGGATTCTTTATATTTGCAGGTACCCTTACTATTTTATACTTCCTTGTATGTTATAGGTTCAGAAATCTCTAGGAATAATGTACCACATACTATATGATAAAAAAAATTATAATTATTTTTTTCTCTAATTTCTCTAGTATACCTACAGAACACTTGTGTCATACTAACTTATTTATCTCGCAATTACCCTTTTGAATATTGTTCCCATGAAATATATTTTTAATCTGGAATATCAAATTCATCAAATTCAATGTTTATTCTACTGTATCCATTTGAAATTTGATCCCATTATAGAAATATTGCATGTATTTATATAATCACCTTCATATCATAAGTTTTATATTGGTAATATTCATCATTCACCTTAGGAAAACAAAAAATGATACACATCATGCTCTAATATTATAAATTTTCAATACATATAGTCTGGGAAATATCATCACATTCCCATACATGTATATGTGATAGATTAGTATTATTTCTATAAAAAACATATAAATAATTACCTTAAATAATTTATTTTGTACCAAATTCTGTATATATGTCATACACTATAGAGAATATCCCCAAAAGGATAAAGGTTGTGCTGAATGATTTGTCATCGATCTTCCCATGTCAAGCATGGTCTGATTCCACCTTTTTCTAACACCATTAAATTGAGGTTTATAAGGGTTTTTATGTTGAAAAACATCCTCAAACGCCATTAAATGATTAATGAAAGATTGTTTATGATATTATCCAACACTGTCTGAGTGGAGTTTCATCATCTTCGTAAAAATTTGTTTATCTACTTCATTCTGATTTTCATTTAATATTCAAAATGAATATGACTTATACCTTATTAATAGATATGAAAATACCTAATATAATAATTGTTAAATGTAATTGTGAAATAAAAAACATTCCTTTCATAAATTGTAAGTGGACTAAATACATCTATATGAACCAATTCAAATTGTTATTGGTCTCTTTAATCATTCTAACTAAAAGGTTCTATGGTATTTTTAACTCAAAAAAAATTGTGACATGTAACAAAGGATTTTAACTCAATGAAATTTAAATAACATGTAAAATGTAGTTTTCTTAAATTATTATAATTTACATGACATACCCTGATGTTCCACTAGAGTTTATGATATGAGACATTTTAATTATATTTATAATTGAATACCAAAACTATATTTTTTAATTCATGTATACGCAACCCTTTATTATGATGTGACATACCATAATATATATTATCCAAATATAAAAGACAAAAAATAATTATAAATATTTAAATAAATCTCATAATTCCTAAAATCAAAATTGAGAATATGTTTTTGTTAACAGATGGTACATAGTTGCAATTATTTAGTACAATAACTATTCCACTAGGAAAAGTAATACGATAATCTCCTGCTTCTAATGTTACCATTATCACACCGTTTTCAACTCAAAGATAAATCTATGGTTTTTCAATAGTCTTGAATCTAATAGGTACTTCTATTTGAATAGAAATGTGTGAGTCACATTTAGTGGCCAATACCCATCACGTAAAAACAGACAAATTACATTCAGAGGTGAATATACCTGAAGAAGATGTTTCACCATTATTCTTCTTTCTGACTATGTAATTATTCTCCCAATAGCCTTTCCTACCACATTTAAAATATATCTCATCCTAGTAATTTATTTCCTACCATATTTATGGATTTTTTAATCGACGTGTGTCATTATTTTTTACTTAGATTCAACACTTGAAACATTAACATTTCATTACCTCCTATTATTCAACATAAGGACCATTGAATTGGTATTCTTCATAAAATTTTATTTATGAAATATTAATCCCAAAAAATCATTGATTTACTTATTCATTTTTTCAATATTACAGTTAAATAAGGATGTTTAAAATTAATGTTGTAAAGAGGAAAGAATGTGATCAGTTTCTTATCCTTGGATCAGTTCGAACACAATAGAATATATTATCATAATTAACCCAATCATGTTGACTTCATAATGTTGAATATAATTCCCATTAAAATATCATTCATCTATACAATGCACTGGATATCACATATAATTCTTTTTTATCACTCTCTCATTATAATTCCTGTATATATGAGATCATTTTTTTAAAAAAAATTCCCATGAATTTTTAGTCACTCGCTAGATATAGATAATAAAATGAAGTAATAAACATATAGTGAATCATTCATATTATTATTATATTTAGTTTTATCTACCATTCTTACATCATGAGGTGGTGAAAAAGGAAGTTCAAACTCTGTCACATAAAGATTCCCATCATGGAATATTTATATATGAAAGTACATGTACAACTCCAGAAATATTTGGTTGATTATCATATTATCTTTATTATATATTAATCATAGTTAAATTAAATTCGTGGTGGTTTACATTTGATCTTCAACAGGTAAATTTGGAATATTAGTACTTCATCTTGATTACATATAGAAATTAAATAGTCAATTATAAATGAATCTAACTGATTTATCAAATTCTACTATCTCTCAGATAATAGAATCATAACACTCAGCCTATTGAATATTCTAGTATAAGGTATCCTTAAATATCTCATAATATCTCTAGATATGGAATCACCACAATTATGAGTGTCTAATGTAGGCTTTTTACTAGCCTACTACATTTTCTTGAGAATCCTTTCTCGGTTGAGTGGGTTCGAATCTCTTGAAAATAATTACTTGTCATTTCAGAATTATTTTCCCCTAAAGAATCAAAAATATAATTGTGACTACTAATTAGTTAAAAATATTAGTTTATTGACCCCTTAAAACTCTCAAGAACTTGAAGGTAGTAAAGGAAAAACTAAACTATGGCTGATGAGAAACTTGAAAAATTGGGTTTGTGCAAATTCTTATGATGGAATGAATATTTTGACATAATATTTTACTTGAGATATTTTTTACTTTAATCATAGTGAATGAAGTCCTTTTATACTTATAGTTAAAATTTTATATGATCACACTCACACCATAACTGTGATTTAAAAATAAAACATTCATCACACTTAGTTGTTTTATCTACACATTCATATTTTTTATTACAAAATGTGACCCCACATAATAAATGTACATTCATAGAATAATAAACCATGAATATTATTAAATAAATAAATAATGATCTAATCATGATCCATTAAATTTTTGTTAATCCATCAATTGTGTAATGGTTTAGTAGAGAGCCTATGGGAACTCCTTAAGTCAAAACATAACTTTAACTACAGCGGCCGCAACTCTTGTGTACTTAATTTTTTTGGTTTACACCAAATTTCAACTCGAACATCTTTTCCAAGAACTCCTATGATCATTACAATGTATACTCATATGTATGTTAGGGGAACCTATAGTGAAAAAATATATTTTCTCACATAAATTTGGACACACATTCCCTAATAAAAATTAAAAATAGAGGGATTTAGCATTGATCATTAAAAGAAAAAAAATTACATCCTTTTAAAACATAATTTAAATTATTAAATTAAAGAAATAATATAATACATGAATGGTGCATTCTAGGATCATGGTAAGTCGACATGAAATTATATTGTGTGGTAAAAATTAAATATACTATAGATCAAATGAATGGTATTACAAATGATTTAAATTATCTTAAAAAAATTTCAATTCATGATCATCACATCCCATGGTGTTTGAAATAATTTTATTAAATCCATATATAAAGAAATTTCAATTTTAAATTTTTTTTTTCTTTTTTCAAGTATATTTGGACCTAAATAATATCATCATTATTAATTGAGGGCCTATGATGAGGATCGTTGGTTAGAAAAGTTAAATTCATATTATACCGATCAATACCAAGTCTAGTTTTCCTTCCATTTATGGGAATATATAAATATATATATATATATATTATTATATACTATTAAATATCAAAAAAACACCCTCTCCATAAATGAAGAAGGCCAAAAATTCCACTCCCCATTTACATTTTGTGGAATCTATTATGTTTTTTTATGTAAATTAATCTTATCTAAGGATAATAACCATTATAGTTTTTTATGACATTTAATTCAGTATTACACATCAAGCCATTATGCTAATAAACTACCTCATCTAGCTTCATGTATTTCTATCTAAAATGAAATGGACTTTCATCATTTCGTGTCCAAATATACATTTCACTATTAGCCATACAAGATGATGAAAAAGTAAACCTATAAACCATAACATATACAAAAAATATAAATCTCATCAACATTTTATTGAAAAAATCATGGTCATTATAACTCAAATCGAAATATTTTCATTTTTGTTGGGACCACAACCCTATTTCTAAATGACCTACACTCTTACTGAAACTTCTCTATTTTTTTATAAATAATTAAGAATTCAATCTGATAAAAATTGAATGAACCTAGGGTGCAATGAAATCATGAAAAAAAATGAAATTTAAAATTTTGGGTTCAGATTCAATTTATAACAAAAATTATACCCCTATATTTCACAAAGGGTTTCATGAAATTAATTTTGTGAATGATAAATAAAACCAAACAAAATCATAAATTGAACCTTATTGGTTTGAAATCACAAATTCAATTCACTCACCGATAGCATGCCATGGATTAGAGGGGTGTAGATGGGAATCCTCTATATCTTCTACATATAAACAACAGATCATGTATAATATATATTTGATTTTTTGTAGTATTCATGGTAAATTCATGATCTTCAAGATGTCCCTTATTTATCATGAAGAATGAAGACTTGATTGAGAAAGCAGGATTGATCTGACCTTGTTCTTTCTTTGGATTCTCTCTCTATGATCCTAAGAAGAGATAATATGGTCTATTCTTTATCGTTGTTATTAAAAATGGTGAATATTACTATTCTTGATTCTGAAATTAACATTTAGACCTAGGATACATTTTCCAAAATTTAACCTCGATCCTTGGAATGTAATAACTTTTATTTGAGATACTTGTGCAAATGTATGACTGAATTAAACTTAGAATAAATGTCTCAGACACTTTATCACTCTATTTTAACACTCTAACTTGTTATGTAAAAACATATGAACCATTAACTAGGATTTTGAGCTTCCAATATAATTTAATTAACTGTGAACATTTCATCTTCATTCAAAAAATAAGTGTTTTTAGAATTAAATTTTATTATCATACAACTTGTGAATAACTATAGAAATAAATCCCATCATAATTATTCGAAACATGAATAATATAATTTAATTTTTTTTATTAAAATCATTCACTTTTATACATTAATCATCCCCTTCACATGGGGTATACTTCTTCTTAAACTCATATTCAACATATTGTCTGGAACTTTTCGATACACTTAGATTGTAAACCTCTAGGTCATTTGTTGATATTATTGGGTCCAATAAATATACCAATAGTGAACTCTATTGACCTATCATAGTCCCTAATGAGATAAAAATTTATAGTAATGACTGCATCCTAAAAACATGTTTTGGGTAATATAATCTCTTTATCTCATGATGTCTCGTTATGATAGATAGACACTTGTGTCTTTATCCTTTTGAGGCTATTTTATTTCATGAACTTAATGAACTGTCTTACATTATAGTTCCAAGGATATCGATTTAATAATGATATTTCAAACCTGGTCAACTTGGGCCCATGCTATATCTCTTACTAAACATGGAATTGACAATGTATATTTTGATCCTTCAACCAATGCCATACACAAAAGTTGCACCAAACACAAGTTTCCTCACCATGACATCAATGTCATGGTTTTTCATTACATTAATGTTCATGATAAAATATTACACATTAAGAGTGATCTCATGACCAGATATCAATACACATGTTCATATATTGGAAAAACTAATTAAACCTAAAAAATGTGGTGTTATTATTAGTAATTCACCCCTCATGATCTCCTATAATAAATATCACCATGTGAAAAATATATGAGAAAACGTATCATTGTTTATCATCCCCCAGCTAACGATATCCATGAATCTTCTGTTTCATATCAATATGATTTATCTATGCCATAAGATATATGTATAATATTACTTTCACATTATCCTAAGGTTCTCATCTTAGTTTGGAATAAATATGACCTTTTGATACGACACATAATCTAAGGACATTACAATGTAATGAGTGGATGGAGAAGTTTCGACATGATTATGGTAAGAGTAAAGACATGTATATATCAAAATGTGCATATGTAATGGTAATAAAAGTACATAATTTATTTTTTACTATGGAACTCACTCAAAATAAATTCACCCATTTAAAATTAATATATACTAGTTAAAAACATTCCCCATTACGATTCATGAGATGGTAATATTTGTTTTTCTCTCTAATACAATTCCATGAATGTTATAAAATTTCTGGATTTTTATTGAGTCCTTGTGATTTTATGATGGGAGTAGAGATTTAAATTTTAATTTGGTGTATAGTGTATATCAATATTTTCATTAATAATGAATAATATTTAATAGATTTTAAATTATATGGAATAAATTTGTTTACATCTATTCATAACTAGATAATATCCTTGTTGAAATATCTTTAAATTCTCAGAGGGAATATTTAAATGGAATACTACAGATTTTAAAATTACATAAATTTATATTTTATAACACGTAAAAATTAAAATCTTTATAATTACTGTATGTTTTTAATTTAATTTATTTAATTAAATATCATGCTAAGGGTTATTAATCTAAGTTATTTAGTTTGTATGATAGAAGAACACAAAGTGATGCATGCCTAATTCATATTGTATTCATAAATTAAGCTAATGAATTATGATTTCAATAGGAGAATGATGAACAGAATATTTCTTCAGAATGATAAGAAAATATTGTTGTGTGATCATGTTATTCTTTGAGATATGTTATAAATGAAAATTTTTCTTGTTATAAATTGAGTTTGATGTATTGTTTTTTCTTCACTATTTTACTATGTATAAATCATGAAATGGGGTCATGTAAGAATTAAGTGATTAATTAAAATCATGAGAATGCATTACTAGAAAAATTAATGTGTTGTAAATATTAAGATATGAGAATAATATAAAAGATATTATTATACTAGTGATTGACATAAAGCATTCTAATAATTCCACCCGTAATATTTGGTTGAAATTCCTCATATAACTATTAAATAAAATGATTTAAATAAAATATTTTATCTTAAATTAGATTCCACATTAATGTTGCATTTGATGACATGTTGAATTAATTTTATGATATTTTCAAAAAAAAATTGAAGCATGCTTTATATATTTTTTTCCGCATAATTTATAAATTGAAGTCTTTATTAAAATAAGTTAATATTAGTAGATTCCATTATTGTGGGATAAAATTAAATTCCATGATCCATGTTAATTTATTTTATAATGACTTTTTATGCCTTCATATTTTATAATCATGTGATAATTTTTTTTTAAACACTAGAACCTTTCCATTTATTATGATCTTTTTGAAATATGGAATGTTTTTAGGTTTACATTAGAGAACCAAACTAGGAGGGGTGATGATTCCATTCACGGTAAATTTTTATCACATAAAAACATTCAATTATTTTGAATACCTTTGTCAATAATTCAAGTAATGGATATTTTATCATATTCACCTCTGGTAAGAAAGATTGAAGACAAATAAATAGTGCCTAGAAATTGGAATTTTTATGAGATTTTCCTCTAATTTGGATGAATACATACTAGGTGTACAATGGTTATTATCCCACATGCACACTAATTTATTGTTTTATCAAAGACACCACAAGAAATAGGAAGGGCATGGATCCATTTTCATGTCACTAACCTAGTACATCACAATCTTTATCTATGAATAACAAGAGTATTAGAGGATGGATTGTCCCTCTTGATGTGATTAGAGGTTTAAAAAACATCTTTAAATGAAAAAAATAATTCTATTCAGCTTTCTCATCTTGTAGTAATTAATTTTTCATTGTTTTACTTCATTTAAATTAATGAAATGTCACATGTATTCGCCAATAAAAAATGTTTCCTATTAATTTCCTTCATTTACAATAATATGAATATATTGTATACTATATAACTCAAAATTCATTGATACAAAATATCAACAATTTTAGTTAAATCACTTATCCTCAATTGTTTTTTGTGTACCAAATATTTTGGCAACTGAATCACACTGAACATTTTATATTATTTTATGAAATATAAACCATAAAAAACTCATTATCTTTCACAAAAAAAAATTATTCAATTTATTTTATGTTCCTGTCATGTTTCTCTAATGAGTTTGTTCATTACAGCATTGAGGATACCTAATATGGTTAAATGTAATTTTATAAAAATTGCCTTACTAAATCAATATGTATGTACTTTTTTCCTCCATGCACTCACAATTATATCAGGTTTCATGAAAAATGAATAGCATTCATGGTGTAACATATAAACATGATGTCCTGATATTTCAGTTTCTTCAAGAAAGTGATGAGAAAATATTCTCCTCAAATATACTAGAACATAATTTTCTATTTCTATCTACCTATATAGTAAGTAATAATTCACACAGTGTCCTAATGACTTTACACAGTCATATTTGTATTTAAAAATCTCTTATTAAATACCATATTCATATAACTATGTTCATAATTTGAGATAGTTTTATTTTTCTTCTTCATAACACCATTTATTGTTTTTTGAGTAAGAAGGTGTGTATGGTTCTATCATTTCAAAGTCAATACTTATTTATATATCTATCCTATTCAAAATTGAGTTTTTGAATCATTTCTTTCCCATGAGATGGTTCACATTGAATAGATGCATAGTCACTATTTTTAGATAACTCTAAAAAAAACATATTTATAGTATCTTTAATTTTGTTACTCTATATTAATAGGTTAGGTTCGATGACTATCCACTTATATTCACCATATGTGATCTCTTTTTAGTTAAAATGTTTAAAATGTATTATAACCATGATAAATACATAGTCAAAATGTATCATAAATTATATAAATATCTTGGGGTATCTTAATTCATTAAACCAAGAATATATTGGAATTTAACATAACTCTAGACTTTACTAATTCAGAAATATATGGTGTCTATTACTCTCTGAGATTTATATTTTCTTTTACATTGAAGCACACATGTATATATGATAATCATCACTGGAATAAACTCCTTCAAATCTATACACCATGCATGATAACAGATGTATAAATATTCTCCAACAAATATTATTTATATTCAAAAATAATAATATTCCTCAAATAGTCGCATGTGTATAATATTTACATTTCATGTAAGGATTCAGTTGATCGATCATGTACCCTTACATTTTTTTTATCAGTGGAGATAGTTTTAATGATATAAATTGAAAACTGATTTCTAGTGGACATCAGTTATCTCAAGCTCATGTGTATATCTTTTTTATGACTGAAGGTCAATGAAAATATAGGTTTCAATTCGATAGTGTAGATCCATTTTATTAGGTAATTTTGATATAAACAAAACATTTTTAATGAAGATAAATACAATGCTACATCATATCCCACATCGATATTCCAAATTGATTCCATCCACATAATAACAATCTCTATATAATCATCATATCGAGGTTCTATAAATCAAGTATGTATAACATCTATTATATACGTAGATCTTAGAGATCCCATGTGGAATATATCAAGATTATTATTGGGACCACATTTTGTATAAAGTTGTATCTATTTTCAATAGTTGTAAATGAATAGAAAAATGAATGAGATGAAGAATAAATCAAATGAAATGGGGTAATATAAATTCAGAAGATTATTTAAGTGATCATAAGTTCAATGAACTTGTGTCAATGGTGAAACCTTTTTTACCAAAATGAAGAATTTTGAGGTACCATCCAAATAAAGATGAATTCATAAGAATGAGTATTTGAAGAAGGCCATGAAATTCTTCCTGATTTCATGAGAACCATCAAAGAGTTACTAAAAGAAGAGAATAATATTATTTTCATGAAGTAGATAATTATGGTTGAAAAATAAAAGAGAGTGTGGAAGGGATTGGAATTATGAGATGTCTATGAAATTCACATTATATCTAAATCTAATGATGAATTATTGATTTGTATTTCCCAAATATCATAAGTTTGGAGAACATGTGATGCAAGTGTTATGATGGAAAGGGGGACTAAAGATACTGTCAGTCATGTTCTGCTTTTGATTGGGATGATTATTGCTGCTAATAGATAGGGAAAGGATGTGAGATTGACAAAACATATTAAACACGAGGCAGAAAATGGCCTAATATTTTGACTTCAAGTGGAGTTTTAAAATCATCACTTCAATATCTGGAAAAGGAAAGAGGCATGAAAAAAATCAGAGATGTTCACATAATGTGCATGGAAAAATCGGACTTTTGTGCTGAAAATTGCTTGTACGAAAAATGTGGGTCTGAGGTTTTATGCACAAGGGGTGCCTTGGGATCAGAAAGCATAAAATAGACAAAGGCATAAAATATGCAGAATAATCTTGGATGTGCATCACATTGGAAGTTGGGAGAAATACTAGTTTAAAGTTTTACATTCAAGAGAGGTTTCAGGATCAAAATAATGAAAATTAGAAAATTCAAGTGCTGCACAAAAAAAATCCATGTATGGTAGGAAAATTAATTAAAGTGTGTGTAATATAAAGAAGTTAGAGACAATTTTACAGGTAAAAAATGGATTTTACACACAGTGCCAAAAAACCTATGAATAAGAGGTGACCCCTCTCATTTGGGTATTTTTGACACTAAGAAAAATCATGAGCTCGGGAACACAGAAAAATTTATGTATAGATTGGTGCGTGAAAAGAAAAATTTTTGCATGAAAAAGAAGGTCTTACGTGAAAAAAGGAAGTTCTACGCAAAAGAAGAGTTGCGCCAAAAGGTGTCTTTACCCGAAAGGTTTTAATTTTACACACAAGACACCTAGAAGGATATGCAAAAACATTAGGGGTCCCCATGGCCTTTTATAAGTCCTTAGAACTCTCTATTTGACTTCACGAAGAAGGATGTACCATGAACCATTAAGTTTTACAAAGAGAATTAGTATCGCACACATGCGTTTTGGGGTTAACACCCTCGTTGTGCTTTGCATAGAGAAAAATAACAATGCATGAAACTAAACTCAGTTTTACATAGAAATTACGAAGTACATTTATACACTTAGGTGTTGGTATTGGAAATTAAAATAATAGAAGAAGAAGTATAACACGGTGTTCCCAACTGAAGATTGTGAATTATTCGGGGTAGTATGATTGTAATGATGCTTTGCTGAGATGATATTAATTTATTAGATAATCACATAGGATTTTGTGATTCTGGAAAAGGAGATAAGAATGAGATTTAGCGCATTTATTTATTACAATAAGGGAGAATATTGAATACAAAATACCATCAATTCATGACTCTAATGCAAGCAATGTCTCATGCGGAATATGAGACAAATACTTTCATTCTTATCTATTGAAGATACCTTCACGTCTATAAGCTGAGTGGGACATCACCCAAGGTAGTGATACATGGGGAGTCAATGGGAGTGACCCAAGCGAAGTAGTGAGATAGGGGGATTCGATAGGTGTGACCTGAGGGAAGTAGTGAACTATCCCTAAACATTTTGGTAGTGATCCTGGAACAGAGTGATTGTGCCCGAATCTATGTAATCCACAACTAGTGAAGAATAGTGGAATTAGGTATGACTTGAAACTTATCAGCGTATGCCCCATGGACGTAGCCTATAAATGTGAACCATGTAAAATATGTTGTTCTTACCTTATGCATGTTAATGTTTTAATTACTTCACATATCCATCATATAGTTTTAAACAAATTCTTACAAACATGGGAACAAGATCCAATAATGTAGTGAAAATTTTGACACCTTGATTCCCCCCTGTTATGGTGGTTTGGAATCTTTGAATTGGTAACAGAGGAAGGTTCATGTATATTAAATACTCTAGAGTAATTTTTTCCAGTGGAGGATTTAAAATTTCATTCTTATGACAATAGTGAAGTATAGTTTTGTTGAATATTTAGTTACCTAAGTGCATAATTTTATATCCAGCATGACGCTGAAAAATAGGGAAAAGAAGGAGAAGACATAGTTGAGGAATTCCCTCTTATCTAAATAATAGGTAGTATTTTTTCTCCATGTCCTTCCAATAATTAAGAAATAACAGGCATGGAAAGTAAAGAGAAGGTGGCTCAGGTAACCACAAAAAACAAGGATTTCAATATAAGTGTTGAGGTTGATCAAACTCTTACCTCAAATGAGCTCACAAGTGATCAAGAGAAATTAAGAACATATTTGTGTGATATTCCTAGAGAAATATTTGTTTCTATTATTATAATATTTCAATGCATGCATGTTTAGATCACCTGAATAGAAAGATAATCTAATAATGTGGAAATGGGCTTAGTAGGAAAAATTTTTATAATGATTAAAGCTCTCCAGACAGATTCAAGTCATTGAAAAGTATGAAGGGGTCAATAAGACATTGGAGGATATTATCCATGAACTTTAAGATAATTTGAATAAGATCACTAAATTTGAGAGTTTATATTTGGATGAAAATTACAATAAATTCAATGAACATGACTCTTTGTTACAAAACAATGTTAAGATACATGAAGATGAATTCAAAGAATTAAATGAGGCTTGTGAAGAAGATATTATTATGATTGAATACTAGAAATATTTCCCCAATATCAAATTCCTAAAATTGGAAGATCATTGTGCCAATATTGAGAAGACACATATTGATCCTTCAATAAAGACTATGACAGTTCCTACTAGTATTCAACATTTATTGGGAGATTTTAAGGGTGAAGGAACTCAAACATGTGATAAGAAAATCATTACTTCACTCTCTGATCTATCACAATTAGCTGAGAATGATTTTCTGCCATTCATGTCATCTTGTACTCATGTTTCTAAATTTGTTTCAATAAAAAGTGAAGGATGGAATAAAAAAATATAAACAAGTTTGGATGAGGAAATGTGATGGGATACCTAACACCGTAGCTAGGTTGGATAGGAAGAATAATTTTGTAGATGATTCCCCCATAGAGATCACAACATATCAAGAAGAAAACTCAACAACCTTATAAAGAATATATCAAGATGTTATGGTTTGTTTGTCAATGTGGGTGTTGTAACAGATTTGGGCATTGGGCATTGGATTTTTGGTACAATACCTTAAATGGAAAAGCATAGATAAATATCATTTCAAGGGAGATAAATCCCATCACAAGGGACAGAAATCCATAGAAGAAGAAGCAATATCCATAGATACTGAAACATCTGTACACTTCAAAATGATTTGAAATGTTAGATAACATATGTGATGTGCACAATAAGAGTGGTCACATGAACGGTGAATGTTCATCTCAAAACATATCCAATGCTGATAAGAAAAGGAGATCATAGTATATAGATAAGAAAGAAGAATAATCCTTGGGAATTAATCAAACAAATTTGGTAAAAAAAATTCTCCCAAGAAGAATCCAAGGAGGAATGTTAACAAGTCCATGGGTTCTAAATCCAAGAAGGTATAGGGTAGTTCTTCTACTAAAACTATTAAGAAGAATGAAACTCAGAAGAAAACATATAGAAGATCAAATCATGATGCCTCAATACCTAATGATATATTGGTTATTTAGCCAAAAGATTTGGAAATAATGAAGAAAATGGAAGATTCACGGGCTAAGTCTAGTGCTAAACAAAAAAATAAGATTCTATATGAATAAAAAAGGATCTGTGTGTGAGGTTAAACATGGCTGGTCATTGTGTTAGAATGTGTTTTTAATTCATTCTCTCCTAAAAAGAATTCCTCTAGAATATGAAATTAGAACCATGAGATTATAATACTTTCAAATCCCTTGAGTAATGAAGATTCTCACATAATGAGATGGAAGAAATAGTGAGTTGCACACAATCACAGTTTGCATTAAAGATCAGATGTGAATGTGTGAATAATGGAGCATCTGGGTTGAGAAAATCATCTCAACCATCTTGTTCAAATTGATAGAGTGAGGAGGATCCACCTTATTCGCTTAAATTTTTGTGTATTGTATTTGTTGTTATAATATATGGAATTGAAGTTAAAGAAATATCTCATGGGGTAGAACCTGAGATTCAATTGGGATAAGTGTTCCCTTGAGGGGGAGACACATAATGAAGCTATCACATTCATTACCTCAATAAGTATCAACTTCAGTTGGTATTAAATTAAACAACTCTGAAGATTGACTTAGGATCATGTAATTGGAAATTGTATGCAATATTTCAACCTTGGATACTGAAAATAAAAATTATTTTACAATAGGGTCATAACAAAGTTAATTAGTGAAATAATACGAATGGAAGTGCCCCCATTGTCACTTATCCTACCCATTTCACTTGATGGTTTTTTATATATTTGTTGATGTGAGTTCATGAGTTTTAGGTTGATAATATCTTATAAAATTTATTGTTTTAAACCTAATATTAATGTGGAAATCCCTTTAAGACAAGTATATGAGCTCTCATCTCCTAAGGTATCATCATCAGTAGAAAATGTATAGCTCTGTTGTCTACATAAAATCATCTTGTTTTCTACACCGATCATTTCTCAAGTATGCTTAGAGTGAAATGATAGATGACACATTTATTAAGTTTTAACTTCTTACCTCTCAATCAAGAACATTGTATTTCATGTCAATAAGTGGGATAGAATGTGAAATGAAGGTTTTTAAAGTAAGGATGATAGATAAGATTATCAATTTAAAATTGATATATTCATTTCAGGAGATTTTTAAGGTATTGACAACAAAATAAAAAGGGGGAAATTTATGGGACCATTTCTTGTATAAGGTTGTATTTGTTTTAAATAGTTGTCAATGAAGATCAAAATCAAAGAGATGAATATGATATCCAATGAAATGGAGGAATAAAATTTTTGATGATTTTTGAACTGATCATAAGCTCAAAGAACATCTTTCAAAGGTGACACATTGTTTACCACAATAATGAATGGTGAGGTATCATCTATCTGACAATGACTTAAGAAGAATGAGGATTTGAAGAAGACCATGAAATTCTTCATGATATCACGTGAACCATGCAATAACTCACTAGAATAATAGAATTATATGATTTTCATGACATATAGAATGATGGTTGAAGAAGAAGAGAGAGCACAGAAGGGCTTGTAATTCTGAGATGGACATGGATTCCACATTGTATCTAAATATAATGATGCCTTTATTATTTTTAGTTCCCAAATATCATAAGTTTTGGAGAAGTTTTAATGGACTCATAATGAATGAATAGGGGAGTAAAGATATTATCACTTATATTCTAGTTTTGATTTGAAAGATTGTTTTTGTAGATTGATATGGAAAGGATGTGACTTTGAAAAAAGATTTTATGCGCAAGGTACAAAATGGCCTAATATTTTGGGTGAAAGTGGAGTTTTAAGATCAGCACTTCAATATTTGGAAAATAAAAGAGGAATGTGAAAAATAGGAGATGTTTGGCCAATGTGCATTGAAAATCAAACAAGTGTGCGGAAAATTGGTTGTTCAAAAATTCAGGGTTTGAGTTTTTATGTGAAAGGGGTCCCTCAGTATCAAAAATCTGAAAGTCGACAAAGGCATGAAGTTCACGAAATAATTTTGGATGTGAATAACATTAGAAGTTGGGTAAAATACTGGTTTGATGTTTTACAGGAAAGATAGGCTTCCGGATCAAAATGATTAAAAATTGGAATGTTGTTTTATATGTGAAAAATGTTTGTAGGGTGGAAAATAAAGGAAGGTGTACATAATATAAATAAGTAAGAAATATTGTTACTCATAGGAAAGGGGTTTTACATATAGGGTTAAAATGCCTATAAATAAGTGGTGGACCGAATCATTTGTTTTTTATCAACACATAGGTAAATCCCGACCTCGGGAACATGGAAAAATTTATGCATAGAGTTGTTCATAAAAATAAGAAGTGTTTCTTAAAAAAATATAGTGTTGCGCAAAAAAGGAAAGTTCTGCATAGAAAATGAAGAGTTGCACGAAAATCCTTTTTCGAACCAAAAGGTATTTTTATGTGCACGGTTTAAATTTTATGCACAAGACTCGAATACGGATGAGAGAGAAATTTGGGGGTCCTGTAGGCCTTTAACATGTACGTAGCACTCTTAAAGTGGCTTCAGAAAAAATGAAGTACCGTTTACCATTCAGTTTTAAAAATAGATGTAGTACCACACAATCATGACTGTTGTTTGATAGCCTCGTTATGATTTGTGAAGAAAATAAAAACAAAATGTGAAACTAAACTCAGTTCTTCATAATAATAAGGAAGTATACCAATACACCTACATGTTGGTATTGATAATTAATGGATTAGTAGAAGAAAATAACATAGTGTTGATTATTTTATGATATTATCTTAATTTCATGAACAATCACATATGATTTTTTGATTATAACCAAGAAGAGAATAAAGAGATTTATTTCATACAGTTATTACACTAATTGAGAATATTGAATACAGAAGAGAATCAATTCATGACTCTGATTCAAAAAATTCCTCATACTGAACTGGAGACAATGTCATTCATGTTTATCTGTTGAAGAGACCATAGCATCTATAAACTAAGTGGGACACCTACCAAGGAAGTTATCCATTGGGATTCAGTGGAAGTGACCTGATGGAAGAAGTTAACTATCCCTAAATATTTAGGCAGTGAGCCTAGGACAGAGTGGCTATGCCTGAACCTATGTAGTCCATAACTTTAGATGAAAAGTGGAATTTGGTACAACCAAAACCCTATCAACATATGCTCCTTGGATGTATCCCTCAGTGGTGAACCATGTAAAAACAGTTGTTCTAACTTTCTTTATGTGAATGTTTGGATTACTGCAAATATATATTGTACAGGTTTAAAAAATTTCTTGCAATTGTGGGAACAAGATCCAATAATGTAAGGAAAACGTTGACATCCTAATTCACCCCCCCCCCCTCAAGGTGGTCTATGGTCCTTCACTTATGATGAACAAATCTATAATAAAAACAGAGTAGTATTCTCAATATAAATAATTAAGAATACATTATATTGAATACAGAGGGTATAGGATCGGTAATAGAGTGATAAAAACAGATAGATAAACCCTTGAATATGGGATGAAGAAAATCAACATTGCACAGCATGGAATAGATTGGTTTGATAGACATAGTTTTATGTTTAACATTTTAATATATGAATAATATCACAATCCTACCTTATCCCACATAAATCTTCTCCATTGAATCCATTTTCAATACATATAAAGATATTTAATTAACTACCCATAGGCATGTAACAGATGTCCACTCCAGGGTTCCTTTTTGTTTTTACCCCATGGAATAGCCCACGAAACTGCCTATGCAACCTATCCTCAAGAGGGCCCATGCCTTCCCATTTACAGGAACTTTGCATCCACTATTATCCCATGTTTCCATGGATAGGTATATAATGTTTAGGATCTCGCATGGACTTCAGTGTTATGGTTGAGGAATTCTTATGGTTGTGCAATGTTGGATAATTTATAAAGTATTCCCCATCTCATCAATTATTAAAAAAACATTGTTAAAAGAAATTATTCCAACTATAATTCCATTCAAAAATTTATTCCTACAATATAAAATATATATATATATATATATCTTCTACATTCTTATTTCTTCAAAATAAAAAATATTCTTATGAAAGCATGAATATATGATTTACTTTAATTTTTTATATTTTTTTTTAAAAAATATGAAACACACTATCACATGTTACCGAATAAATAAATAACACTTCATCAATATTCACACCTATTCACAACTTCCAAAATATAAGATATTATCTTTGAACTTATTTTGGATCAATCTTATTCGAAACACCACGCATTTCCAATATTCGGAACACTAAAACACATTTCCAAGATAGTAAAATTATTCAGTACATATTGACATCAAGTACATCATCTCTTAATGACTTATTGAAAAAAAATTACAAACTCAAGGTAGTATCATCAACCTCCCCCTTTTTATTTTTTGATAAAAATAACGTAGAAAATTATATGTAAATATGATCTCTATATCTCTTCTCCCCTATTTTTTTATTTTTATTCAATCATTTTTCTTCACTCCCCATTATTAATAAAAAATAAAATTCCCCTGAGACAGTATCGTGTAATTCCTTTCTTAAACAATGTTCCATGGTTCACTAAACTCTAAATCCACATGAGATATTCTCAATATAAAAAATAAGAGAGTTTAATTTATTCAATAATTATTTTCATTCCCAGTTCAAAATGTAATACCAACAGATATATCAAATCTTGTATCATTGTTTAGAGACCATTCAACTATGTTTCAGGCCCATAGTAATCCGCCGATTAAAATAGATAGAATGCTTCTGTAACTATTCTAATATAACTTATAAAGAAAAATTTTCAATATAAATTCTAACTAAACACTATTCACACATCTCAACTCACAGAATAAAAAATTCAATTATAATATATTTCTAATGTCAATGAAATCATTCTATGAAATTCTCTAAGATTATTTTGTTCGTTTTCGGAAATAATTTATATTCTCCCCCTTAAAATGATATATTATTTCCATTTTTGGAATAAGAATAAGGGAGTATGTCTACATTCCTCAATAATGTGTTCTTAGGAAATTATATTCCAGAGAAATTATGTTACATTAAAATAAAATGATCTATGAACATCTTTAGATTCTCTGCATCAAGTAAAGATCTTCACTTTTAATTAATAACTTTTGATCATTTCATTAGGCTTTCTTCAAAATTAAAATTAATCTGAATACCAATTTTTTTGATCTCATCCATGAAGCTCACATCAAAATTATTGATCATCTATCGTAACTTGGTCTCCTCCAACATGATCAATATTTGATATTTGTTAACAAATAATTATCAAGATATTAATAGGACGACCACACCTTGATGGTAACATCCATATTACTTTGAGTAAAAATTCTAGTATATAGATATAATAATATAATAATCATTTTAGTTCCCCTGGTGAATATGTGAATCCCCTCCAACTACCTACATGTAATTACATGACATAATGTGTATGAGAATAAGGTGGATATCCTTTTTTCCAATGAGAACAACAATGTTAAGAGTTTCCTCTCAACCATGTAATTCATTTATTTTCTATTCTATGTGACGGTGAACACTTTATATTGACTTTTCTATATTTCTTGGATGTTTTGGGTAGCATGATATCCTTTCATTAAAAAATTTCATTGTATGTAATCTTCTTTATTACACCATCCATCAAGGAAAATTCATTATCGGGTGATTTTTATTTTTATTTAATAATTCTTGTTGAGATACTATTATTAAAAAACAATCATTACAGATATACCTATCCCTTTTTCACCCTCCCCATAACACTTCTGAGATTCATGGTTATCATTTTTTGACAACCACTCATCCAATTATATTTATTCATGTAGAATATTTTGTTATACATCATCATATTTCTCTATTTGTTCTTATTCCAATTTTCCTTCTCCTTTCAAATCAATTATCCAAAAGGAAAGTATATTTCTTGGAATATGTAATGCATGAATGGTTTCTCCACATGCCTTTTCTAGAGTGATCTCTACCATTTATTCCTTTTATTTTTATCTTGCACTAGTTTAACCCTCTTTTTCTTAGTCTTTCCTCTATTCATTGTAATTTAAATGGGATTATTATTGTGATACATGGTTTGACCACTTCTTCAAAAAAATAAGCATCTTATTCTCTTTGGTGTAGCACCCTTCCTGATATTCATAGGTTAGTTTTTATCAGTATATTTATTATTTGATCAACTTATTGAAGACATATCTCCAATTTTCATTTATTGTGGTCTTTAATTTGGATTTCATTTAGTATCATGATTTAATGATTTATATTTTCATTCTTATTTAAAAGGACTACTACCATTGAAAATGGAAAAGATATTCTTCAACTTCTAAATCTATGTATAATAGTAAGATTCATTCTTTATGTCTATGTACTTTTCATTACAACTTATTTTATCCCCCTTGATGTAGGTTCTACTTTATTGTTATTTGATGGAATATTATACCAGCCAATATATTTCATGTTTTTAATATTCCACTAGAGAAAAACAAGGAAGAAAATTTTGATATTTTATTATGGGTAATTGTTTATCATGATTTCCATGCTTTATATTTCTATTTATTATCATTTTAATGATGTGGGTTTTAGGTGAAAAACATCATTTACACTTTTGATTGTTCTCAAAAAATATATTGGTGGTCTTTTCATTTATCTTATCCACCCAATTTTACATTGGATCTATTTTGATATGAAGTTATATATAAAACTATAATTATCAAAAAAACATTATTTGATGTGGATGGGGTCTTATACTTAGAGACATATTAAAATTCAACATTGAATGATTTCAAATTTTCATTTCCACAAATTAGTGCACTTTTAAAATAAGAGTCATCTTTATAATTTTATATATATACTTCTATTGTGGTAATAGATCTACTTTTAGTATATTGTAATGACTCTAATTGATTATTTAAAGAATTTACCAATTTCACTATAAACACAAATGATTTGATATTAATGATGAATTTATCATTCAATACTAACTTCAAAATATAAACTTAATATCTCTTAATCTTCATAAATTTCTCATCATGCATTTAATGTTTCTCTTACAGCAGGGTATCAAGCTCCATTATCTTATTTTATTCGATCACAATTTGTGGATTCTTAAAATCTATTATGGATTTATTTTCTTCTATGATATAGTAATTATTTTGAAATTCCTTGGTATCACCCTCTTTGTCATGAATTGTATTTAGAAACTAATATTCAAAACCCGATTATAAATCTTCATGTTCAACAATATTCTCTCATTTGGTTCCAATATTCATGGAGATAATTGTATTGGAATGTATTCTTTATTCAAAATATTTGTCCAATTTTTTTAGTTTTCAGTCAATCTCCTTGATCACTTCCTATATTCATTTGAATGTTCCACAAACAAAAGTGACTATTTATTCACAAAAAATAGGCAAAATTTCATTCAAGGAATTAAATGATTCCTTACTAAATTCTTCTATCATTTAATCACTCTCACAAATTCTTGGATAATGTTTATTAAATTTTGATAAAATATATTTGATACCTCTTCATTAGAAACTACAGTTGAACAATTTTACAACACTATGGTTGAATATTATGATACCATATATTATAATTCCATATAAAAATAGTCTTTTTAAGAAACATAGTACGGGTAAAAATCTGATTATTCTACATTTTATTAGACGGATTCCTTATTCATAATTCAAAATTAATTATTTCTTTTATTCTTTAGTGTCATTGAAGTGATATAATTTTGATCTTTAATAGAAAAAAAACATCCTATTTTCAATTTCATTATTAATTGAGAAGATAATTTTCCAATTATTAACATGATTGACATCAGATAATCCAATCAAAGTTGGGATAGGATGTGAATCCATTTTTTTAGGATCACATTAGGTTGGACATACTAGATGTTTAGGTGAATTATAATGGGATAAATTTCATCTAATTAAGTTTTTTAAACCCATTTAGTACCACTATCACTTATTTATTGAATGAATATCTTATATTCTTCACCAATAGGTAGTAATCATGCACATAAAACAATAAATCACAAATAAAACAATGATTTTTAATAATTATTGCCTCCAATTTTTATGAATATGTCCTTGGTGTAGGGTGGTCATTATCCCATACATACACACTAATTACTTTTTATTATACAATAATTCATGGGAAAGTGGATGAACATATAACCATTTTCCTAGATCTATCTTGGTACAATAGAATATTTAACATTGAAGAAAATGAATATAGTATATCAGTATGTACCTCCTGGACTGATAAATATTATAATTCATGTATTCTTCAATATAAAGAATTTATTTACAGTCAATGTAATTTTTAGGTAGCAGTATATTTGGTTTACTATAATTCGTATAAATAAAAGGTTTATAAAAATTATATAGAAATTAGGTTGGTTGATACATCTTTTACATAATTTAAAATAATATGAATATATTTTACATTGGATAGCTCATTATTCATCGATACACAATACCAAAATAAATTGTATTGGTTCTTCTATATTCTTCATGGTATAGAAAATAATTATGAAACTTAATAACACTGCACTTTTGATATTATTTTTTTTCAAGATAAATATTGATAAATATAGGTCTCTTTAACACAACCATTTTATTATTCTTATTATTTTATGTGATTCTCATGTTTTGTATTGCATGTTTATTGACTGTTGATCATCATTATTCCTTATATTCTTCTATATTGTTTTATAAAAATTTGATGGATTTCAAAATATTTTTGTACTATGTTACTACATAAACTCATGTTTTTGTATGCTTCCCACAAAATGGATAACATATATAGAGTAACCTATCAACAATACTTCCAAACATTCTACATTATTCAAGTAAGTTATGGGCGCAAATTCTTTCAAATAGACCTTTTTATAATCATTCTTTTCTGGATCTCATATTATTTTGTATCTCCCTTTTAAGGTAACAATGAATTAAATGTATAATTTACTTCACATAAACATGAAGGGATTCATGGAACTCTAATATAATATTGTCTTAATATATCATTGTAAATACCCTGAGATAGTGTTATTATTTTTATTTTTTGAACCCATGATATTTTATCAAATAGTAAATTGTATGTGGTTGTAACTTCATGATCCCAATAGAGTTTCATGGATCACTACTTCATGAAAATGATTTTTTGGAACTCCTCCTCCACATGAACTTGTCATGTGTAGTTGATTTGGATCCTCTATTTTTAGATAACACTCAAATGATGCATTACATTATATCAACTTCAGTTACATTGTATTTATAGGAGAGGTTCAAAAACCCTATAAAAGAATTCCATCCAGCAAATAAATTATTAATTTTATGATATAATAACTCTTAATACACTGATAGTTATTGAGTCCAAATTTATAATATATGTACTAAATTTCTCATTGTATATAAATATTAAAACTCCCAATGCTTATGAAATTTCAAACATCATGCAAATTTCATGTTTCCAAAAAATATGGAATCAATTACTATGTGAGATCAATTTATTATCTTGTGACGAAGCACTCATGTGTATATAATATTGATCACATGTGTCAAATCATTCAAACCCATACACAATACGTGTTTATGAATGTTTTAATGAATTCCTACAACTTTTTTATCATTTTATATAATAACATTCCTTGAATATATGCATGTATTCAAGATAGAGATTATATTCATCAATTTAGTTGATTTATAATGTCATGTTCTTATCTGTTTTATCATTATACATGGTTTCAAGATGTAAATTGAATGCTTGGGTCAAGGGAATTCAGTTTTCTTAACCTCTCATACAGACCCCTTCGATGGTTGATGATTTAAGATGATTTAATTTACTATAATATGGATGATATTCATTAGATTAGGTAGTGGATATATAAATATAACCTTTTTAGTGAAGAAATAGTGCAGTGTTTCATGGGATCCCATATCAGCCTTGTGAACTAATTCCATCAACTTATTCATAATCTTCTCTTCAACAACCTCTCAAGATTCTAAAAATAATGTATAAATAAAAAATCATATATGAATGTATATTGTAATTAATAGGATTCGTGTATCAATATTTTTATGATCGCATCCATAATTAAAACATGGAAAAAAGATCAACATGGTCAGAGGGGAAAGTATTAACTTGATCAGTGAGGGTTAATGATTGATAGTGGTGAGATAATTATCGAAATATGAACCATAAAATAAGGGATGGAGATGATTGAGATCAGGAATCACATATGATTTTGATTGGGAAACCTAGGTTATATGCAAAAAAATTAATGGATGACTAGTATTGTGAGAATTCATAGTGATAACCTATCCATATTTTTGAACTTTTTAATGGATGAACCTATTTCCTCATCCGAATCATGGATAATGTTTTATGATTCTAAAATTTTTCTATGTTGTAAGATATGTCATAAATTCCATTCTATATTTTTTAAAATATCTATCTATATTCTTTTGAGTTATTTATCTATTTTAAGAATTATATTGAATGTGAAGAATAAAATTAAAAATAATTTTAAATAGAGATTGTATAAAACTATGGGATGTTTGCATGATTCAAAAAGAAACATGTTATAATTCATGTCACTTACCACAATAATGTTCAAGTAAAATATTAAATTATGAGTCATTCATCCCTTATTCACCATAATAGAATTATTATGTTAATGGTATAGTAATAAAAAAACCATCAGTTTAGTATTGAAAACAATTATAAAAAATTAATGGAATTACTTCTTTATTTTAGTAATTTCAATGTCCATCACTTCTATGGTAGACTTTTTAGAGGGATATTTGACCGATCTTATTAAGAATAATGAAAATTTATATATCATGTGATGATATTCAATTTTATTTTGAAATTATATCTATGTGATATTCTTATGTTCAATAAATGATTTAATTTCCATAAATTTAACTCAAATAAGGGTAATATAGTTTGTGAAATATTTTTTTATAATTGTTTTCTTTGGATGAATGTCTCCTATGACATTAAATGATGTTCGGATTTATAGTTTCTAAAGCACAAAAATCACCTCCCATAAAAAGTTTAATCATTTAATATCAGAAAGAAAAATATTATTTTAAAATCATGAAATTAGTGATGAAGCATTTATCACCACATATAATTATCAATATAATTTTAATGTAAATAGAAGGGGATAGATGATTGAATGATGTGATTTTTCACCAGCTAGTTATGAGTGGTTTTGTTTCCTTATTATGATGTGTATAGACCTAAATGTAAATATTTTTGGTCAGTTTGAATGGTGGTGTATGATGCAGACTGAGTATTATGGTCAGTTTCCATCGTAGGCATATGATTTTGTGACCATACTAGGGAAAAATTGGTTTGGTTTGATTTTTGAGATAATAGAGAGTTTTGTAGTAGTTTTGTGGGTGATCTTGTTGGAGAGAATAGTATGTGGGTGAAAAATTATTATTCCCAATGATTTTGAGGTTGGTAAGAGTGTTTGGAGTAGTTCTGCCTTATTATTTGTTATGATGGATTCTCCTTAATAAAAGCTCTTTTTGAGAAAAATCATTCATTTCAGCTAGTTTTTAGGAATTTTCTTGTAGGAGTGAGTAAGAAATGTGATATAATCTCTAAATATAAGGTGGTGAGTATGAAATGAATATTCCCTTTTAGTGGATTGTCCCTAAAAGATTTCATGAGGTGGTTTCTTTTAGTTAGGTAAACATATTGTAGGATATCTACATCTTATCGATTATGTTTTTATTGGTTTGTAGGAGAAAACATGGGTTAGGGGTCCCAAATTCTAACTCAATATCCCAATATGTTTTTTTAGGTTCTGAATGCAGAAGAAGCACATGAGGGATGGTGTCTCACTTTTCTTGGTTACATTATCAATGATTAATCTAAGATCAAGTGACAATGAACAATATGATCAACAGATTTAAATCAAAGAACAGAAAAGGGTTATTATTCCAAAACCAAGGAAGAAGTGATCAACACATGTTGTTAAAAATTAATTTAATTAAATAATAATTACCTCTAAGGTTATTCTTTCCTCATTGATGTGCCAAACCACAGATCTAATGTGTGCCACTACTCTGTTGTAGAATCCATATATATATTCCTCTAGTGGTGATCCTCACGTGATCCACGAATCTTTGGATGTCACTGAAGGAGTATCTAGGTTCTAGTATAGAAGATCATTTAACTTGTGATGTCCACATTTGATCTCCTTGAAAACTTCTTCCAAATCATTCTCCTTGATTTGGTGGAGGAGGATATCTCTTGTTCTTGAGAACATTCTTAGAGAAGGAAGAACTCTCTATGTTTGATATATTTTTCTGCAATCTATTGTGCCCATTGACTTTCATGGAAAGGGTCATGAGAAAAAAACATAATTGGGTATTTATATCACCATGGTTACAATAAAATAATTTCACAATTTCCTTTAATTATTTTATTAACCCTAGAAAACCCTCTTGTCAAATAATAATATCAATATTATTATTTATGGACATTCACTTAACGTACGAATTATAACTAAAAAATTATTTAATAAAATAATATTTAACATTATTCTTTCTCACTGGACCCTTGAACTTAGTCTGCCAATCCTCTACCCTATTTATTGGATCTTGAATAATGACTGTTTATTTATTAAACCAATATAACTGCATTATTTTCCAATAAATAAATAAATATTAAATTCCCAAAACAAAAAATAAATATTTATTAAATATTCTTCCCACAAAATATTCTCTTTAACAACAAGTTTCTATGTAAATGTGATCACGAATCCTTGAATAATAACTAAATCATAGACAACAATAATAATTATTCAACGTGTTAAATAATAATCAATATATATCATTTAACTGAGATTTCAGATACACTTAGTGTGTGACCCTCCCTACCTCTTTCTCAGTGTCATTAGGCAGAGTCACCTAGAGCCCAAGGTTAGTGTCCAACAACATACCAATTAACCCATAGAGAAGTATTTTAATTTCGTAATGACATGTCACCTTATACAAATGATTACCATGAAATTTAATCCCTTTGTCAAGATATCACCAATCAAGATGGTTTCACCCTAGTGCCATCAACCCATGTACTTGATTTCTCTGTCTTTGAAGTCCTGAAAATTGAAATTTTCTATTGAACAAAATAATCATTGATTTATTTCAGCTATATCATTTACATCCAAGGGAATGAGACATTTACTTCTGTTAAAAAACAAAAGGAACAAATCCTTTCTCGCATTATTCATTAATCTTTTATTACTCATGACGCACCCAACAGATCCTACCTCACTTTGAAGCTATGTCATCATGGTTTTCATCAATTAATCTAAGTGAATGATTAATAAACATCATTAATAATAATCATAAAGTCTAAGTACCAATACACACATCTACATAAAGGATCATCCAATGACACTTATAATTGTGAATTTTCTACTGGCATGTCTCATTCTCATAATATCCTCTTGAACATTACCAAGGGAATACACCATGAGAAGGTGCCTAAAATTCTTATAAGTATCCTCCCTCAATAGCATATATCATTTATGTCCCCTAAATGATATCATCCATCTATAAATCATATATTCATGAATAGTGTCATTGCACTTCCGGGTTCCCATCATAGTTAGGATCCACTATGGGATTTTCGTGTGCCAGCTACTCTTAAGAAATTATCACATACAATGTCATATAGAATAAAAATAATGATGTAATAAAGAATTTATTAATAATCAAAAACATGAATATAAGTTATCATAAATTATAAAAAAAATTGGTTCTAGGGAACCAACTCTTTCAGACTCCCACTTGCACAAGAGCTATTTGCTAAGAATCTTTATTCCACTAGCTCTCACATGAAATTTATGTTTCTACTGAGATATACCTTTAGTCAAGGGTTCTTCCACATTTTATTCTATGGGTAATCTTCCTACTGCAAGATCACCCTGCTAATAAGAATCCCTCATGAGGTGATACTTCTGATGTTTTTTATTTTTCCAATGATGTGACCTTGGATATTTAGAAAGTTACTCCACAACAGTATTATCACAATACTGTATGATAGGGTATTTACTGATATGTAACACATAAAGATTTTAGAAAATGATATGAATCTAGAAATACTTCTTGGCTACATAAAAATCTTCTATATACTCAGACTCTACTGTAGAATCTGCTACAACTGGCTTCTTTGAACTCTTCCAGATCACAGCTCCTCCATGGAGATAGAAAACATATCCTGATTAAAACTTTTTGTCATTATGATCTATCAGAAAACCAAAATCATCATACCCTCTGATGAAAAGCTCCTCATCTTCTCCATACATCAAGAACATATCTTTAGTTCTTCTTAGATATTTAAGGATACTCTTAACATCAGTCCAATTTTGTTCTCTAGAATATGCTTAACATCTAGCTACAATGCGCAGTGCATAAGAAATATCAAGCCTAGTACACAACACAGAGTACATGATTGATCATATCACTAAAGCATATGAGATCTTACTCATTCTATCATTCTGCTATTGTGTCAAAGAACTCATTTTCTTAGAAATATGTAAACCATGTGACACTAGAACCAATACCCTATTGGATTGTTCAATAATAAATCTATTTAATATCTTGTCAATATTTGTACTTCAGGTTAGTCCAAGGTGCATCTAGGATCTATCACAAATAATAATTACCCCTATAATTTTGTTTGCTTCTCCTGAGTCATTCATGAAGAATCACTTGTTCAACCAGTCCTTAACTTATTGTAAGATCGTTATTTCTTTTCGAATAAGTAATCTATCATCAACATACACTACTAAGATAACAACCTCATTCCCATCAAACACTTTGTAGACACATGGATCCCATTCATTCGTAATGAAACCAAATTCTCTTATGGATTTATCAAATCAAATGTTCCATGACCTAGATGCTTACTTCAATCAACAAGTGGATCTCTACAACTTGAAATCCCATTTGGAATCACTTGGTGACACAAACCCTTCAGGTTATGTCCTATAGATATACTCCTAAGGTTTCCCATTATATAATGAAATTTTCACACCCATCTACCAAATCTCATTTTCATGGTATGTTTTAATGGAAATAATGATACTTATGGATTTATACATGTAAACTGTGGAAACTTTTCATCATATTGAATTTCTAACCACTATTTAAAACCATTATCCACTAGCCTTACATTATCATTACTTACATTACCTTACATGCCTATTTTTCTCTTGAATACCCATTTACACCCAATAGGATTTTCATTAACTAGTGAGTCAACTAGAATGAAAACATGGTTCTAATTTAGGAAATCCATCTCTAAATTCATAGCTTCTAGCCATCTTTTAGCTTTTGATCTTTATCCTACAACCTTGTAGTATAAGGGTACATCATTGTCAACCAATAATGAGTCAACATCTTTAGTGACCAGAAAACCATATCTCTTTATTTCTCTTACCTCTCTTATTCTCCTATGAAGTACTTGTGTTCCATGAACTACTTCTTCCATGTGGACCAATGGAATTTTTTTCCTCCGCCAACTCATGTGTATCTGAGTATCAACTTCTTCAAGGTCAATCATTCTACCACTATTTATTTTGAAAATTTTCTCCCTCTCAAGAAAAATGGCTTTTCTTGAAAAATTCACTTTCTTGTATGAGAGGCTATATAGGTTGCTTCCCTTTGTTTCCTTGGGATGCCCTATAATGATACACTTTTTTCATAGGTGTTTTAGTTTGTTTCCTGATAAGGCCTTAAAAAATTCTTCTCTACCCCATACATGTTTTTGAAATAAAATTGGTTTCTTTTCACTTTATATCTTTAAGGTAATTCTATTATCGAGTTTAGTTAGTACTTATTTTAAAATGTATGTCGTTGTTTGTAATTCATATCCTGAGAAGGATCATAGAATATCTACATGACTCATCATCGACCATACCTTGTCCAACAAGGTAAAGTTACTCCTTTCACAAACATCATTCCACTATGGTGAATAATGTGGACTGAATTGAGACATAATACCAAATTCCCATAGAGATTAGAGGAACTCTTGGTTAAGATATTCACCACATCGATCTGATTAATGATTCTTTATCTTATTACCAAGATGATTCTCTTCTTCATTATTGAATTACGTTAACTGCTTAATGTAATTGAACTTATTCCACATCAATTAGATATATGCATATCTACTCATGTAATCAGTAAAAGTTACGAAGTATGAATATATACCTCTATCTTCTACTAGGAATGGTCTGCACAAATTAGTGTGTACCAATCCAAGAAACTTTTTGGCCCTCTCACCCTTTCCACCTAAATGGTGGTTCGGTCATTTTTCCGTGTAATCAAACATAACATATATCAAGTGGTTTTAGATCAGAAGAGTCTAAATAAACATCATGCCAGATCTTTGTCAAACACATATCATTTACAAGACCAAGACGGTGATGCCAAAGCTGATTGTTATAGGAGTCATGTGAACTTTTTTTGTTATAAATTTTGAAGATGTGATTTATATAATTTAATACATATAGACTATTATTTAAATGTGTCTCACCATGACATTTGTTTTCCTTATAAAAGAAAAAACTTTTATATTAAATCATGAAAATAAACACATTTGTATCTAAACTTGATACAAAAATTATGTTTTTGGTTACAGTATGTACATAATAGAATCACATAAAACCAAAATCATTTCTATTGGAAACAAAAGGTTATAGTCACAAATATCTATAGCAGACAACCTCTCACCATTGGCATCCCTTAGATCCACCTCTCCTCTAGAAATATTCTGGAATCTACATGGTTCATGAATTTGGATACAGATGTGAGCACAAAACGTTGTATCTAATATCTGGTGTGTAGATATGGAAAGATTGAACTCGATAACAAATTCACATTTATCTTTCCAATTCTTTTGGGTGAAGTTCTTCTTCTAGTGGCATTTCTTTCCAAATGAAAAACATAATACCTCCATTTCCTTGCCCTACCTTTGAATATTCCCCTTATTTGACGGATGGTTCTCATGATATTTAAACTATTTATATGTATTGTACCCTTTTCCTTATTATTCCTTTAAATATTCACCATAACGACTATGGGTTATTCATTCCCCATGTCCTTATACACTTGGAGAATCATGGTCAAATATTTTGATAAACTCTTTTCATTATTACTCATATTATAATTCACTATAAAACTAGATAATGACTTTGGAAGTGGTGAAACTATAAGAACTATATGTAACTCATTAAGGGATTTAATCCCTAATATGTAAAGTCATTCAATGTGGAAAATAATCTTGACTACATGAGGCCTAGCTGGCACAGGTTCTCTATGTTTATTTTAGAAGAAATCATTGGATATCTCATACCTCTCTTGTCTCGCCTTCTCTTTATAGATATCCTGATGGTGAGACATCATACTATAGGAATCAATATCCTCATGTTTTATTAAGATTTACATGTACATAGATGATATCATAAAGAACTAAACATCTGTAGCATCATTCATTTATTTATCATAGAGAGATAACCCTTCATCACTTGCCTCATTTCCAAGAAAAATTAGAAGAGGATCTTCTAGAACATATAATTTATTTGCATGGTGATTTATAATGCGTAAATCCCTCTACCATTCTTATAAATTCATATTAGGGAGATGGTTACTATTCTTGAGTACGGATTACAGTGTTATATTTGTTATAATTTTTAATGTTGTTTCTACAAATAAGATAAATAGATATTTAGTACATAATCTGATAAATGTAAAAAAAATATATAATATTTATTAGTCTCCCAATATTTTATTGAAACCTAATATCACATAGCATTGGCTTTAGAATATCTGGTTGCTTGGACATTTATGTTGGATTGAAATGATACTTATTGTAGTATCTAAATAATTATTTAGATGCTCAATGTACTAGTGGGGTGGTTAATTGTATAATATGAAAAATTCTTTTCGAAATTTTAAAGATAGTAATTTTAACAATATTAAACAATGTAAATTCACAATAACTCTTAGTTCCACAAACTTGATTGATTCTAGAAATGTGGTTCGAGAAATTCAGGTTCCAGAAATATGATTTTGGAAATGAAACTTAACAAAATTTTACAAAGATAAAGATTATACCTTAAAGAATATAGAATCTTACTAATCAGAGTACAGATATAAGGAATTATAAGATAGTTATACTTTTCTCAACAATCAAGATGCAGCGGAAAACATGTAACACTACAATTAACAAGTAGTAAATCATTTAACCAAAAGAGAAGGGTATCCAACAACCTTTGATCAAGGTCCCTTGATTTAAACATTCAAGAAACTTTGTCTTAACCACACCAGGTTAATCCCTCAATATGAAGATTAGAGTCTGTATTGCTATCCCTGCAAGTCCTCAACTTAAATGTATCCAGCACCTCTATCTTCCTTAGCAAGGATGTCCTCGAACTTTAAGGTAGCCGACACATCTGTATTTATATCCCCAGAAGCCCTCAAATGTACTCTGCAACATTTGAATTCGCACAATGTAATCTGAACAAGATGTTTAGTATGCACTAAGCATGAGAGTATCTCTCTCTAGAAATCACCTTCACAGCATGTATTATCTAGAGTGATAAAACCACACAAAAGTTATGAGCTCTTTCAAATGAACTCCTATTTATAGGCACATCGTCAATAGTTGGCTCCCTCCTCCAACGGTCATATTTTTCCTTGAATTTAAGAGGGACCTGTTCACATGTCACACAAATAATGGTTAGTTAGAAACTAATTGCATGACATTATTTCATAACAGGAGTAAGCAAAACAAGGTTTCTAAACCAAACATATTTTTTTGTGTCTAAGGAAAAATAAATGTTCTAAGTATAACCAAAAAACCATTCGGTGTCTATAATACATTTGTATTTGAATTCTGTCTTCAAAAAAATTATAACCTGAATTCTAGAGAATTTTGGAGTCTGAATTCCAATAAAATTTAAAGTCTGGCCTCTGTAAGATTCGGATTCTGAGCTTACAATGTTTAGAGTTTTAATTCATAAGAATTTTGAGTCTGAACTTAGAATGTTTAGAGTCTAAATTCATTAAAATTATAATTATGAACACATAATAGTTCAGAGTCTCAACTTAAAAATTTTTAAGTATTAATGAATAAGAATTAGGAGTCTAAACATAGAATTTTCAGAGTCTAAGTTCAAAACAATTTAGAGCCTGAACCCGTAAGATTTCAGACTCCAAATTCATAAGAATTTTGAGGCAGAACTTAGAATTCTCGGAGTCTGAATTTAGAGAATTTGGAACATCAACTCATAAAGTTCAAAGTTTTAATTCAGCGAATTCAAAACCTGAATTCGAATCCTAAAATAGAATGATTTATATCTAAGTATATATAAGATTCTGAGGTTTTAGATATGAAACCGAATTTTATACTTAGACATAAAATGAACTAAATTAATATATAAACAATTAAAAACTGGGAAAGGATAAATTTCCTTGGGGCTGGAAAATTTTCCTCATCAAGATGAAACATAGGGAAAATAAAATTTTCCTTAAGATAAGGTGTTTCTGATTTTTAAAACAATATGGAATGGAAATTCATATGGAAACCTTATTTACTCAACAATCTCCCCATTTTCTGAAAGCACACAAATCTATACGAAAATGAATATAAGAACATAGAAAATATTTTTCTGGACTTTGAAAGTAAAACTTATATCCCTTAACATATGGGAAAATATGAATATGAATAACTCCCCCTTAGGCTTTGGAAACACTAAGGATCGTATTCTTGATTTTAGGAATGAGACTTATCATTTTATTGCATACAAAAATCTTCCTAGATAAGCACTCTCCCTTGGTGAAAATTTTTACTTTGTATTATTTATTATCATTCCATTCTCCTCCTTTGTGATTTTCATAAAGGATTAAAGGGAATGGAAAAGAAAATATGGTACCTAAAATATTTTTACTAAACAATCAAATATTGAGAACATCCAGAAATACCATTAGGATTGGATAAATTTATACATTTATGGAATACAACCAAAGATTGGAATTGAAAAATATTATCCTTCCTTATCCTTTGGCATCAACATCTTCACTATGGTTTTTGGCATTTTGAGCTCCTTATGGTCCTCGTCTACACCTTTGAGAATATGATCCCCATCATCATCTTTCTTCACTAAGGCTTTAATCTTATATTTGAGAGCCTTGAGATTTTATGCCAAAGCCATCCAAATTTCTTCTTGATTAACCAAACTTTTTTCAATTTCAATCCAAGCATACCTTTCTCTCTTCCAACATTGAGCAGCTGAATATAACTTTCCATTCAGGTCTTTCACATCTTGCATCCAAGAATTCTGTTCAAGTGTTAGATTTTCCATAAAAGACATAGTGAGATCTAAGAATTTACTATCTTCTGTTTCAAAAGCATCCTTGACATTTTCTTGACATTCATCAAGAATCTACATATCTTGAATAGTTTTCCATGATATTTTATGAACCTCATAGCTGATTAGAAATGATTTGAAGTCTGCCTCTTGTTTAACACACTTATCCATCACCATGGATACTGTATCTGATTTCTGATTTAGGGTGTGTTAAAACATCTAGCATCTCGAGTCTATACTGAGAAATATTAGAATAGACCTAACAAGCTTCTTCAAAGACTGGACATTAAAATCATGTCCAAGAGAGGATGATACTGAATTAGATATTTGTCTGGGTGAGGTTTCTTTTTCTAACTCAGTATCTTTCCTCTTTGATGAGCCACCAACAACTTTCTTCTTTACAATAGCCTTCCTAGGTGTATCAACTACCACCAGTTTTTCCTTACCAAATTTTGGAATGAATTCCTCTAGATCAAGAGATTTATGTTCACTGTCATATAGCTGAACAATTTTGTCTTCATCAAATTTTTTCTTTCCTAGCTCCTACGTCAACATCCTCTGGTGTATGAAATGTTTATTGATTCTTTCTTCTCCAGATGGTTTATCTACTTCGTCTTCATCCCACTCTTCATCCTTCCCAAGAGTGTCTAACATTAAAGACTCATCTTCAGAGGTTCAGATTGATAATTTTTCTAAAGGACTTTCCTTCTCATGAAAATCCCGAACTAGTTTGATCAGTTCTTTGGTATCACCAGTGCCTTATTCTTCATCTTCTACTTCTTCTACTTATTATACTTCTTATAATAATTTTTCTTGGACTTTCTCCGAAGTGACAAAAAAATTTCCTAGTTTCTCTGGTAAATCTTCAACTCAAATTGATAATGGAACTGGAATATTTTCGGAGGCTTTCCCAATAGCCTTTAAAAGGGATTTTTCTATCTCAGCACCAAACAACTTCTTCTTTTGCTTCTTCTCTTTATCTTCCCTTTCTATATTCTCAACTGTCTTCTCCATTAGATATTTTTCTTCAGAATGGTCCAGGCCAAACTTAGGCTCCCCTTATTTCTGATTTAGTTTATCTTCCCTCTATTTAGCCACAACCACATCAAGATAGTCTTTTTTCTTCTTTGGCTTTGGGGGTGCTGACTGAACTTCCATTGCCACAGGGGTTTTTTCCTTTTCTTCAAATTCCTTCACCTTCCTCTTTCTTCCACCCATTTTAGAAGGTTCAACCACCTCATGTTCCTTCGATATGGATTCAGCCTATTCATTTGGAAAGTATTAGAACTCTACAGACTCTCTGGAAAAACCAACATTCATTCTTCTGAATGTTTCATCACTCAACAACATAACCTTAAAATTCATGGACATTGATTTTCAAGGGATCATGAAAGATTCCAGAAACCAAACAATCAACTTAGAAAGAATGACTCGATACATGATAATTTGAGCCTTCATATTTCTATTCATTATAGTATCAATTGTAATCAAAATATACTTAGCCAGGTTAATGATTATTAGATTCACCAATAAATCCATGATATACATGCCACTCTTCTTCAATGTATCCTTATCCCCTTTTCTCGGAATGATGAATCCTTGATCCCACAATTCAAGAATATGAAAATTTGTAGATAGGTGAACAATATTTCAAATATTTACATCTAAAAGTCCAAGGCAAGCCATAGACTTCACCTTATCAAAACTTCCTTAAACATCAGGCAGCTTATGTGAGCAGAACTCTGCCTCACCCTCATAAGGAACTCTAATTAATCTGGCTTCCTTGGTGCAAGAAATAGAATAATTCTTCCCATAGTTCTTGAAAGGGAAATTATCTTTTCCTTCTTCCTTGAAAAAACTTTCTAACTCATAGAATTCTATTAACAATTCCGGATATACCAAATCATGAGATTTTGGTTCAGAAATGCACACAATTCCCCATGAATTCATCTTTATATTCTTGGAGATAATAGAATCATACTTTGTGAAAAAATTGGATAAACTAACATTTCTCTATATATCTACCATTCGGAGATTGTCTTGACAGTTGACATATCTTTCTGAGAAGAATCTTTGGAAGATATTTGGAATTGAGAAAGATTTGAAAAATTCAGAATGGGCTTAAGTATGAGGATCAGGGCTTTAGCATGCAAATTCTTGAGATTGATGTGGTATAAACATCTAGAGTCCCATTATATAGGTGATTTGAGAGATGGTTCAGATTCTATAAAGGATCCAACAGCTTATGGACTTCTTGATAAGATCCAACAGTTGAGATGATAGCCAAAATAAAATTTTGGTATAATCCGATCTCTTGATGTTTTTTAATGAAAAACATTTGGATTTAAGAAAATGAGAATATGAGAAATTTTAGACCAAAGGAAAATACCAACATGTAATAGATGATTATGAAGATTTAAGAAAGGAAACATACCTTTCTGATTGATATGAAGGTTATTCGTATTGAGGAATATTCTTCTTGGATAACTTTAGATTCTGAAAATATTGATTACGAAAAAATTTTAAACTATGAAAAATTTATTATGAAAAATCTAATTATGAAAATTTTCATTAAAAAACTATGAATAATTTACTTTACGAAAATATGAAACAGCAAAAATCTTCATTACGAAAAATTTTGAACTACAAAAATATTCATTAAAAAAATTTAAACTAAAAAAATCTTCATTAAAAAACATTTTAACTAAAAAATATATTCATTATGAAAAATATTAACAAAAAAATTCATTATGAAAAATTTTTAACTACCAAAATCTTCATTATGAAAAATTTTGAACTACAAAAATCATCATTATCAAAAATTTTGAAAATGAAAATTTTTAGAAATCTAACAACCAAATGTACTCCCCCTATGAAAAGAAGCTCCTTACTGTAAGGATATTGGATTCAACAGGAAGTTAATCTGGAATATTACCTTACCTTTATCATTCATAACCTATATTTAATGTATTCAAATCTATCAGATGGTAAATATATTGTGAAAATATAAACAAGTTGGTCTTGCATTCCGATAAATTGAATAATGATATCTCATTTTTGTGTCGGATCCCTAAGAAAGTGATACATAATATCTATTTTTTTGCATAAGAGTGATATGCAGGGTTTTTAGTAAGGTAAATGGAACTAGTATTGTCACGCAAAATATGTGTTTGGGAAAAAATCAAACCATAGTCTGTGAGTGTGTGTTTCATCCACAACACTTGAGCACAACAACTTTCAGCTGCTACATATTCAGCTTTAGCAGTGGAAAGTGATACAAAATGTTTTTTTTGGAATGACCAAGAAACTAATGAATCTCCTAATAAATTACAAGTTCATAATGTACTTTCAATATCCACTCTACATATTCCAAAGTTATCAACTGAAAATATTTTTAAAACAAAATCATTTCCAGAAGTGTAAAAGTATCCCAGATCCATGTATCCCTTTAAGTCGCAAAAAATCCTTTTTACTTCCTTTAAATAAGATTCCTTATTATTGGATTGATATCTTGCACATAAGAATAATAAAAATGTTAATTCTGTATGACTACCTATCAAGTAAATCAGACTTTCTATCATACCTCTAAAACATGTTTAATCTACTTGTTTCCCAGCTTCATCAAGATCAATTGAATTTTGAGTACCATTGGGAGTACTTATACTCTTAGTGTTGTCATATCCATACATTTTAAAAATCTATTTAATATAATTATGTTGGGATATATAGATTCCTTCTGGTTTTTGAGATATTTGAAAAGTAAGGAAAAATGTTAAATCACCCATCATACTCATTTCAAACTCATATCTCATTATATCAGTAAAGGAATCAGTTAATGATTTCTGAGTTGGAACTAATTTATTGTCATCAACATAAATTTGAACAATAAAAACATTTTTCTTATCTTTCTTTATAAAAAGGGTTGGATCATTATTCCCCTTAACATAATTTTTTTGATGAAAAAATCATATAAGTCTATCATACCAGGCTCATGGGGATTGCTTGAGTCCATATATGGATTTGATATCTTTGAAAACATGTTTAGGATATTTTGTATCTTCAAAACCAAGAGGTTGTTCAACAAAAACTCCTTCTTGAACATAACCATTAAGTAAATCACATTTAACATCCATTTGAAAGAGTTTGAAATTGAAAAATTTTGTAAATGAAAGTAGAATATGAATAGATTCAAGTGTGGATACTATATTATAGGTTTTTTCATAGTCTATTCATTCTGGTTGATTGTAGCCTTTAGCAACCAATCTTGCTTTATTTCTTACTGTGATTCCATTTTCATCACAATTATTTCTGAAGACCAATTTTAATCCAATAACAGAAGTTTCCTATGGTCTTTCAACTAAGGTCCAGACTTTATTCCTTTAAAATTCATTTATCTCATCTTGCATAACTTTTATCCAATCATCGTCACTTAAAGCGTCATCAGTTATTTTTAGTTCAAATTGGGAAAGGAGTTCTTGATGTTCTACTTTATTTCATAAGGAACTTCTAGTCCTTACAGGTTGATTTACATCACTAATGATACTATCATTAGGATGATTCTTAAGAAATAACTAATTTGTGTTTTGTAAAACCTATTCATCAACATAGGGTAGAATTTATTTTGGGGTAAATGCTTCAGAAATATTTTCTAGAACATTTTCATTATCAGAAGGATCTTATAATAAATGTTGATAATCAGTTTTTTAAAATACATCTGCAGATGTAGGTTGAGGTTGTTTAAAAGCAAAGGGATCATTTTCATCAAATTTGACATGTAATGTTCCTTCAATAGTACAAGTGTTTGAATTGAAAACTCTATAAGCCTTAGAAGTTATGGAGTCGCCTAAACAATTTCTCCATCAGATTTTGGGGCGAATTTTTGTAGATTATCTTTAGTATTCAGAATGAATACTTTGAAACCAAAAACCTGGAAGTAGGAAATTCTAGGTTTTCTACCATTCCATAACTCATAAGGTGTTTTATTAAGAAACTTTATAATCAAAACATGATTTATTGTATAACAAGCAGTACTTATAGCTTCATCCCAAAAAATTTTGGCAACGGAATATTCACTCAACACGGTTCTTGTTATGTCTTGAAGACTTATGTTTCTTCTTTCAACAACACCATTCTGTTGAGGTGTTCGGGGTGTTGAGAATTTATGAGTATTTCCTTTTCTAATACAAAGGGTTTCAAAATCATAATCTTGAAATTATCCTCCATGATCGCTATGAATAGTTATCGATAGAAGGTTTTTCTCATTTTTCACTTGGGATCTAGAACATTTGAAAGAATAAAAATAATCAGACTTCGTTGCTATAAAATAGGCCCCTGTAATTCTAGTATAATCATAAACTAATAAAAATACATAATATTTGCCTCTAATTCTTCCAGACTGTGTTAGACCAAAAAGATCTATGTGCACTAACTGTAATGCATCATTTGTTGAGACTTCATCAACTGATTTAAAACTTGATTTATGTTTCCTTCCATATTGACAAGGATTACAAACTTTTGAAGAATCAAATCAAAGCTTTGGTAGATCCTTAAATAGTCTTTTCATAGAGATTTTTCATAGGTTTCTAAGGTTACAGTGACCTAGACTTCATAAACTGATTTAAAACTTGATTGATGTTGTTGTTCTCTTGGATTCCCATTCACTGGGCATGATTTCTATGATTTTTCCACAAGATCTTCATCATCAAACCCTTTTTCACCCATAGATTTTAAGTTGTTGACAATAGTCATAAATCACTATTCTACCTTACATATAGGTTCTCCATAAGGAACGCAAGAACCATGGTACTCTACTCTGAGCATGGCTCTTCTAGTTTCAATAACATTTAAAGTACCAAAATGTGTAGATTCAAGATTCTTCCAAATAAAATTTGCTGCTTCACAAGATGAAATCTGGATATAAATATTCCTGGTCATGGAACACAACAATGTATTGTGTACCTTATAGTTTAGTTGATATTATTACTTCTCTTGGTTTGTAAAAGTCCTGAGATCTTTATCTGGAATCAGGTAATCTCCAGTAATTATAACAAAGTTTTCCACTCCAGTATTGATAATAAAATTCTTCATACAATCTCTCCAATATTCATAATCATTCCAATAAAAGAATAGGTGTTCTAGTAGGATTTAGGTTGTCTGTGGAATCAAAATTCATTCCCTATGTATTAAAGAAAATCATTCCACACAAACATGTCAGTAATAAAAGCTTTTTAATCAATGATAAAAATATCCTAAGCAATGAAAATATTAAACAATAAAAAAATTGAGCAATAAAACATATTTGTGAATATAAGTATTTCAGAGACCTACTCTGATACCAATTGTACTATTGAAATGATACTGACTGTAGTATCTAAATAATTATATAGATGCTCAATGTACAAGAGGGGGGTGAATTGTATACATTAAAAAATTCTTTATGTCCTTTTAAAGAGTGTAATGTTTAATAAGGTTAAAAAAATTAATTCACAAGACCTCTTAGTTCTACAAACATTCTTAATTCTGGAAATGTGGTTCTGAAAATTCAGGTTCTAGAAATATGGTTCCGGGAATGAAACATAATGAATGTTTACAATGATAAAAATTATACCTTAAAGAATATATAATCTTACTAATCTGAGAACAAGTATAAGAATGTATAAGATAGTTATACATTCCTCAACAATCAAAATGTGGTGAAAAACTTGAAACACTACAAGTAACAAGTAGTAAATATTTTATCCAAAATAGAAGGGAATCCAAAAACCTTGGATAATGGTCCCTTGATTTATACTTTCAAGAATGTTTGTCTTACCCACACTAGGGTAATCCCTTCATAGAAAGACTGGTGTTTGTCTTGTTATCCTCTCAAGACCACAACTTCAAGGTATTCAACACCTTTTTCTTCCTCAGTAAGGAAGTCCTCAAACTTTAAGGTAGTCGGCACCTCTTCTTTCTTATCCCCAGAAGCCCTTGAATGAACACAGCATCATTCAATGTCATACAAAGCAATCTGAACAAGGTGTTTAGTACACACTAGGAATGAGAGTATCTCTCTCTAAAAATCACCTTAACAGCATGTAATATCTAGAGTGATAGAAGCACACAAAAGTTATGATCTCTTTCTAATGAGCTCCTATTTAAAGGTGCATCGTCAACAGCTGTCTCCCTCCTCTAACGGTCATATTTTTCATTAAATTTTGGAGGGACCTGTTAACGTTTCACTCAAAGAATGGTTATTTAGAAATTGATTGCATGACATCAATTCATAACAAGAGTTAGGAAAACAAGCTTGCTCAACCAAACATATTTTTCAGTGTCTAAGAAATAATAAAAGTTCTATGTTTAACCAAAAAACCATTAGTTGTCTATAATATATGGGTATTCAAATTCTGTCTTCAAAAAATTTATAACCTGAATTCTAGAGAATTTCAGAGTCTGAATTTCAAGGAAATTTGATGTCTGGACTCAGTAAAATTTGGATTCTGAACATTCAAAGTTCAGAGTCTGAATGCATTAGAATTTGGAGTCTGAGCGTAGAAAGTTTAGAGTCTAAATTCATTGGAATTATGAGTCTTAACTCATAAGTGTTTGGAGTCAAAATTCTTAAGAATTAGGAGTATGAACTAAGAAAGTTCGGAGTCTGAATTCAGATAATTCGGAACCTGAATTTTGATCCTCAAAACAGAATGCTTTATATCTAAGTATATATAACATACCAGGGATTTAGATATGAAACAAAATTTTATATATAGACATAAAATGAACTATATTAAGATATGAACAATGAAAAACATGGTAGGGGTAAATTTCCTTGGGGAAGTAAAATTTTCCTCATCAAGATGAAACAAAAGAAAAATAAGATTTGCCTTAAGATAAGGTGTTTGTGATTTTAAATACTAGAAGGAATGGAAAAGTCATAAAGAATCCTTATTGACTGTACAATTTAAGTGGAATGTATCTATATTCCCCTACTCATTACCCCAGCAGTGGTTGGTCAAGAAACGTGAAAGGTTATTGGTAGGCATTCCAAATTTCTACTACATTAACTCACAGTTCCTTGATCCGTTCAGTAGAATCCCCAATCCGTAAATCCTTTAATTGGATTTCCTTAACCTTTCCATCTTAGTTAAACCAAGTCCTGCTTTGGTAGTCAACACTTGATGTCAACCAAGTCAATTCAACCCAAAAAATCATGTTAAAATTCTCTAATAATTGAAAGAACCCCATCATTGGAGGGTCAAGCACCTTGAATTATGGTTCAATTCTAACTGAAGTAATGGAAAGCTATACTGAATTAATATTTTATTGTAGTATTTTTTCCTTTATGCATCAATTTCATATTATTATCTTTATCACATGTTGGTTAATATTAATTGTGATTACAAAAGTGATTAACCATTTCATTATGTAATATTTACACAAAAGCCATTTTTTTGAGTTTCATCTTGTATTCTTGTTAATTAATTAATTTTGTAATCACAACGAAATAGCTATAATGAATAACCATTCAAATGAAAGATATAAAATAAAAGGTATGATCGGGATATTTTTCTAATGGTTTGTTTGTCTAGTAGTTGATAAACTAATCGCTGACCTAGGGGAGAACCACCTTAAACCAATATGAGTTTCTTGTTTACAATATTCCCATATCCACATTTGTTTATTTCATGTATTGGTTTCTCCTTGGCTCCTAAATTTAATCTCTTTCACTGGGTTGGGTGCTATATCCATTACATATGCATTTAATCACACTTAATTGAGTGGTAAAATGGGTTTTACATAAAATAAACAACACAGACCCTATATGTTAATGAGGAGAGAAGTCTTGCAAGCCAAAAATTTAACTTAATTATAAGTCCAAATGAAACCAATAACCTGGAAATTTATGGTGCATATTATAATAATCCACATGCATGAAATGAATTACATATTTAGTTAAACTAGCATTCAATTCATATTGATTCTAATTTATGATATGTCTCACTCAAATAGATTAAATATTATCTTTAATTAATCAATCTTTTTATCTTAATCTTTATTTGAGTTTCCTTGAGATTCTCATCCTTTATAATTTTAAACAAATTAAATATATTCATTTACAATTATCTATATACATAACCTTTACATAGGAGGCATCCTGGTGAATACAAGTTTGATTAATACCAATATATATTATAATCCTATACTATATTACTATTGAGACATATCACATACATAAATTATCATGTACATTCCTGAAATGTACTTCATGGATGATTATACAAATTACATGATTTTTTTGGCCACATGTTATTCTTCAAAGCACATAGATTGAAAACATGTAATATGACTCATACATGATATGTAGATCTGAACATTACATAGATATTAATTAAACATTAAAATATTTATGTATATTAAAACATATCACATGGAGTGTCTGACCATTATGAACGCACATGAGTACATGTCTCAAGTTTTACATATAAAAATTAATAAAATTTAAATTTTAAAAATATAGTAAAAGTTCAGGATGTGTAGATCTAATTTACATGGTGTGTACAACCTTCACTGTCTATCTGAATTAGATTCCTAGGGATTCGGTGTTTCAATTGTACAATTAAAATCTTGGAGTACAGAGTGTGTACTATTGGCCAAACATTGCATTGACTCCGTGTTACATGGTCTATGGTCGGGTAGCCTGTGTATAGAATACACAGCCTTTCCCTAACCTTAAGGGGCTACATGAAATCTCCAATGGGCCACGTAGTGTGCAGTCTGGCTGACCATGCTCTAGTTAATCATGGGAAAACATGGGGGAATTAATGGTATAATTAATTCCTCAATTAATGAAAAATCATGAATTCATCTCCGAATCAATCATGATGTGTTGAAAATGAATACACTGCGTGTAATTCCAATTACACAACATGTATTTTGGTGTTGTATGGATAGGATCCTTAGAACCTCTGGATAAGTTCCTCAATTTTGTTTCAATCATAAAATTAATCATTTCTATTAGATTTGTGTAAACTATAGAGTAAGAAATAGATATCATAATTCAAATTAAAATAATGATTAAACAAGAATTGAACATCTAAATTATTAATGTGTAAAACACTAAGGAATCTGAATAATTATAAAAAATTTCGTGTCATCTTTGATACAACCTATAGGTTTTAGGTGGAGTGTAAGATTGGGAGGGACAGTGCCCAGATTTTCATTTTCTCATTATCAATGATTAATCCCAAATCAAACGATGATGAATGATGTGATCAACTTCTTTGAATAAAATAAGAATTCCCCCAAGGTTATTATTTCATCATTGATGCGTCTGGAAAAGGAATTGAATTTCTTTCCCATTACATTATAGAATCAAAGAATAGGATTCCACTTGTGGTGGTACATGCATCACCCACAATTATCCAAACATCACCAAAGGAGTATCCATGTTCTAGCATAAAAGTTCTTTGAACTTGATATGTCTATCATCTATTACCTTGAAAACTACTTCCAAAGTATTCTCATTAGTCTGGTGGAGGATGATTGCTCTCATTCTTGAGATCACTCTTTGAGAAGGAATAACTCTCTATGCTTGAGATATTTTTCTCCAATCCATTTTCCACAATGATTTTCTTGGCTAGGGTTATGGGAAAATAAACATAATTGGGTATTTATAACTCTATGGATAAAATAAAAGAATATCAAATGTGCCTTTAGTAATTTCATTAATCTTAGAGAAACCACATGACAAATAAAAATATCAATTATATTATTTATTGACAAGAACTTAACATGATAATTATATTTAAATATTATTAAAAAAATAATATTCAACATTGTTATTTCTCACCAAACCATTGAACTTGGTCTGCCAATCCTCCACCATATTTATTGGACATTGAGTAATGTCTCTTTATTTATTATGTAAATATAACTACATTATTATCCAATAAATATATAAATATTATACTCACTATACTAAAAATAAATATTTATTAAATATTCAGACGACAATATATTCTCTTGAATAAATAGAGTCAAGATAAATGCGATCAGAAATCCATAAATAATTTATAATCCACAATCAATATTAATATTTATTTAACATGTTATGTAATAAATAATATATATTATTTAATTTCAATTTTGGATACACTTATTGTGTGACCCTCTAGGCCTCTTTATCAGTGGAATTAGGCAGATAAGCCTAAATTCCAAGGTTAGCATATAATAACACACCAAGTAACCCATAGAGAAACATGTTAATACCACAACAACATGTCACCTCATACAAATTCTTTTTGTGTAATTTAATCCATTTGTTCTTATATATCCAATCAAGCGGGCTGTAGGCTTGTACCATCAACCCATGTGCTTTATTTCTCTTTCATTGAATTCCTCGAAATTTAACGGGCCTATTGAGAACAATGGGAATGAATTTATTTAGGCTATATAATTTCCATCAAAGTTCCTATGACATCAACTTTTTTTAATTAATAGAAGGGAGAAATTATTTCTCACGTTATTCATTAGTGCAGTATTACTCATTACACACTCAACATATCCCACCTCGCGATGAACATATGTTATCATGGTTCTCATCAATACATCTAAGTACATGATTCATAATAATAAATAATAATAATCTTAATGTCTAAGGACCAATACACATGTTCATTTATATGATTATACAATGACACTTATAAATTTTAATTCCCAACTAGAGGGTCGCATTCTCGTAATATCCTCTTACACATTACCAAGTGTGTACACCATGAGAATGTGCCTCAATGTACTATGAGCATCCACCTCGATAACGTGTATCATTTGTGTCCCTCAAATTATATCATTCAGCTATAGAATATATATTCAAGAATAGTGTCATAGCACTTCTAGGATCTCATCGTAGCAGGGATGTGTTATGACCATTTAGTGTGACAACTACTCTTAGGAAACTATCATCTACAATTTCATGCAGCAGAATAATCATGAAATGATAAGGAATTAATTAATATGAAAAATCATTAATATAAGTTATCATAAAGTATAAAATAATTTGGTTCTAGGGCACTAACTATAATAGTTTTTAGTTTAGGATTTTTCTTTCCTGGGGAGATGTAATGCTTAGTTTCATGTAGTCTTATTAGATATTCCATTTACTATAGCTAGTCATACATGGTTGGTGGTATTTTGGGGGTTCTAAAGAGATATTTAAGAGTATCTCATGGGATGGGAGTTTGGACCTTTCTATTTATCTCTTTCTGTTCATGTTTTGTTTTGATTATTGAGGATGGTAATAGTTTGATAGGTATCTAATTTGAGTAATTTTATTTACAAATGCATAAATTGATATTTTTATTTTTCATGGGAGTAACAAGAGATTATTTTGAGGTGTTTAGGTGGAAAATGGATTTTTTTTCTTTATAGTGTTACCACACCATGGTATAGGGTTTTGTGCTGACTATATTGAAACTTTTTTTGAGGATTGATTGTGGGGTAGGCTGTTTTTGAATTAGGTGCATAGAGAGTAGTTTCGGAGTATGTTGTTTGGTAATCCGATGCACTTAAATTATAAAAATGTCGTGGCTATCCATTTTGGGGGTTTGTCACATAGGAAATCCACATATAGGAAACGGGGATAAGGGAATCACACTAGGAGCCTATTTTTGTGTGAGGTTCCTAAATGGTCACACTATGTGAAAATGTGCATATATATAACCAATCCATGGTGGTGAGAGTGGTGATGAGAATACATCAAATCCCTTAGATATACATTATAGTATCTATTCATGGACAGAATCTATTTTCTAAAAATCCTTATTCCATGACACAGATGATTCCATGTTAGCAGAAAAAATTGTTTTGAAATTCATAAGTATTGAGGGACTCAAATCTTGAATTCTAGATTTGGGCTATTACCAGACTCACCACAGACAATTAAAGACCCCCACACTATAGTGAATGCTTATGAAGCACCCACTATAAAAATAGGAGTCCCAACTTCATTGGATTGGTTTTAATTCTTATCTAGAGCTGTATTCAACCCCTTGAACCCTTATCACCTTATATAAACACTACCTCGGAGTTCAAAGGTCGTGGTCCATCAGGATCGAGGCCTCATAAATCCAGGAATCCTTCTTTCTCTGATCTTTTCTATTCCTCCTATTCTTCTTCCTTATGAGTGTTTTTTATGGTGAAAATAATCTATTATCAGATGGAAAGAAAGAAAGGCTTGATTGCTAAATTCTATATATAGTTTTCTGTGGATTTTCCTCAATCATTAGTGGTGTTTCCTTGAGGGATAGGCAATTAATGATCATATATTTTTTCTTCAAGAACATTAAACATTTGTTTTAAGTAGTGGTATCCCTATTATCTCCTCTTTTTTTGTGCATATATAGAGATTTCATGATTTTACAATCCTTTAGGTGTAAATTAAGGGTTCCATAATAAGATAAATAATTTGATTAATTTGAAATTAAAGTGGGTGTGATTTATCACGATTTATTACTTTATTTTCTCATATAGAAATTGTTTTATCCATGTCTATTAATATTTATAAAATTCATGGTTGTTGGGAGACATGTTTTTGTTGTAGCTAATGGGATTTGATAAAACATATTATGTATATTTCATATGCTCACAATGAATCATAGTCTAAGTAAGTTATATATGGATAATAAATTGATTTTCCAGTAAATTTTTTAATTGTGGAAAATATCCTTGAATGTGATTAAGTATTATTATGGAATCCCATTGAGAAAATATTAATTTGAACTTTTGTGAAATATTATTTGATTCTATAAGGGTTATTGTGATTCTTGTGTTCTCATTGTATTTTTTGTGGAGACCATGTGGGAAATGGACCAAGGATGGTGGAGGTTAGATTAAATGTGGTATGTGTTGGGAAGAAATTCTATGGTTGGTTTGTATGCAATATGATGTGGTTTGATATATGATGGTTGTGATTTGTGGATGTTATGGTGAGATGGTTAGGCTATAGAGATGGATTACAATGAGATGTGATTATTATTGATGTAAGGTGGATGGGATGTTGTGTTGTATATTGATGTAGGTTCCCAAATTTCAAAGGAATGAAAATATAATGAAGAAATTGAATGTAATTTTCCATAAAATAAAATATTTATGGATTGAGAAAAATGCGTTCCAATTAGATTAGCTAAGGGAATGATTGATGAATCTGTATAATTGAATGGATGTGATGGTTTGAGGGGTTTTTCCCAAATTGAAAATTAAATGTCATAATTAATTGTTTTTAGTGAGTAAACATGTAAATATAGAAATTGTTTAAGTAGAATATAGATTTTTAACTATGTATTATGTGTGTAATGTTTGTGTATTGTATTGCATTCTTGGTTATAGTAGTTAATGGAAGAGGTGAAGAGATGTTGTGGAGGTGTTGTGGGATATGCTAAGGGAGTTGTTTGTGAACCCTGTATTGTTTATTATGAGTTATATATCTATATTTTATTTTCTATTTATTTATATACACACCACACCTATGTTGTATGATCTCACCGATACCAAAATACATTCGGATTGTGGGTTTTCTCCAATATATAGGTTGGTAGTGAAATGGATGGTCAACTACCCCCCTCTTCCCAACACATCCTTAAATATTAGTGATAATGAATGCTAGTGTTGGATACTCTAATTAATTATGACTAATGGTGTAATATATTCCTATGATGATGATGGCTAGTGTTGAGAATACCTGATTATTATCACTTCTAGTATTGGAGATTTCTAGTGATAATTATGGCTAGAGTTGAAGATATCTAGTTATTGAGTTCGATGGTGATGGAAGTGTATAATGATGAAGATAATATGATATGTGGTGGGGTCCTATATGGAAAGAGGAGAACAAATGTTTCATATCCTTCGTGTTTGGAAAACCATATATCCCTTGTTATGTAATGAGGTTTTGATGTCGATTAAATAATGTTTGGAATAGATGCTAGACCTTATGAGGGTGGGGTTTGTATGGATGTATACTGACTCATATAGAGATGGATGGATATGCAATGTGTTGGCTTGGATAGGATGAGAGCATATAGAGTTTTATATTGGGGTTTGAAGTTTAAAATTTTCCTCTAAGTGGTTATTGGGTTCCTTTTCTTATATTATTTTTTACACTATTATACTAGGATGTGTTTTTTGGTAAGAGTTCCATGGTAAGGACGGGATTCGATAACTGTCCTATTTAGGTTCTTTTAATTTGTACTATTTATTTAGTTTTTAATTATTATTCTCTTTTAATATATGGATGAGAGTCCCTTCTTGTGATCATACTAAGTATACAATTTATAACCACCAAACATATATATAAACTCATTTGTAGGTTTTCAATGTTAATTCAGAGTCTATGTTCAACATTACAAGCATGGGTAATGGAGCTATTGGTGGGTTGTTGTTATAGGATTCTCATTTTGTACGTAGAGTATTTATTTATATTTCTTTTGAACTATTCATATATTGTGGGATGGTTTGGTTTTCACCTTTTTAATTATGTGTTTATTTTCTCTAAGGTTTATATCCTATATCATGACCCCACATTTCTATTGAGGGTAATTATTCCCATATGTGTGACTTTATTTAAAACTTCGGTGCTAGTCTCCAACTCAGGGATAACTAGAGGAGGTAATAATGGGTCATTATCTATCTTCCTTTATTTTCATGCCAGGATGGGTACCTTAGGTGGAAAGGTTTCACAATATATATCAAGTAATGTTTAATTGAGTTTAGGATCAAATAGAATTCTAGTATATGGTTCTTCCCAAGCCATTTCCTAGTTTGTCATCTTTGGACTTAACCTATTAGACCATGATGATTTTGAATTGACTGAATCATATCTTTATATTAATTTAATTTTTATTAATATTTAATAGTATTATTCCTTATATATTTATAGTGACCAACATGTTATTAAGTGTATCAGAAGTATTCAAATTTAAATGTATACTAAGAGAGTTCATAAAGCATTATTTAAAACTAATACAGAATTATTTTTTAGGGAATTATAATTTATCATTGTTATTAGATGATTTTTACTTATTTAAATTGAAAAATTCATTATCATGCAATTAATTATTATTATTTCAATAAAAATTGATTCATTTGATGAAACATGGGGGAGAACAACTGTTTTACATGAAAGGATAACTATATGACCCTTCCTTGTTACTTTTTTTTGTTTAAAATTTTAAAATTTACTTTCTTATATTCTATTTTAAATATTATTACACTTTTTTCACTAAAATTATTTGAATATAATATTGGTTGAATCCTATAAATATTTTTTCACAAACCCTACATGAACTCTTCTTGTGAATGTGACATTGAAATTTTTAATACCCGTAACATTTTTGTACTATTTTTATAGAATGGATAAATTTCATATTTTTCAGGTTAGAGGAGTTTACATGTGAATTGATATTTATTTTAATGTAGATATATATAAGTAGTTTCATTTATAATATGTATTTTGTGTAATTATCATGTATACATCTTCCATGGATTCCTTCTCTTGGTATCCCACATTTATGTTTCATCATGGATATTCGATATATAATATATTACTTGTTACTATTTTTTTTATTTTCATGAATTTAATGGTGTTAATTTTGTTTATCAATATTTCTATGTCATTTAAGTTTAAAAAAATGGTTTATAAATATGGAATATCAATCATATAGAGTTTGAATGATGGATATTTGAGTGGAGTCCCTCTTTAGTTTTATTTATTAATTATTAAAATAATTATCAAATAAATTTTATTAATGGAATCAAAACATGTTTTCATTCCCTGATTATCGATAATAAACTTTAGGCCATATGGTTTTCCAATAATGGTGTCACAACCCGTCCCCCGAGGCACGTGTTGTGACTACCCCATTCCTGCGCTCTATAGGCTAGGGGCTGGTGACTGTTACCAAAGGCGTATTCCATAAAATGGGAGGGAATTTCCCTTATAACCTATAACACACACAACCAAGAACACAACAAGATACAAACTCATGTAAATTGATTAGTAAACAGAGTGAGTACAGCTAGAAAAAGGGGCCAGAATACAAGCCCAACTAGAAAGTACAAGGAAAACTAGATTGTACAAGAAAACTGATTGGTGAAAAGCATCTCCTCGATCATCCACCACGGATCCTAACTGAAGGGTAGGTACAGCTCACGAATGGTCATCTCTGCAGTGCACCTCGTCTATCATCCACCTTTGAGCTACCTCCAATCCTGGTACCCTCATCCTCAGTCAGTGATGTCTTTCATCTGCACCAAACACAATGAAGTGTGATCACAGCCTGTGTCGGGGTGAGTATAACAATAATTAGTATAGACCTTGAGACCCTCAAGGTCTCTCAAAATCCACAATGAATAAACAAAAAATGAAGGAAACAACTGATAACCCTAATTAGGTATTTTCCCACACATATACCTAAGTTATAAAGTAAACCCATCTCAATTATGAGGAAAACAAAGAGTACAACTCGAAATCCCCAAGCATAACTATTCCACAAAGGAAGAAATACCACTATGTCAAGTACTACACAGGTACATCACACAAAATAATTCCACCAAGGTATTACCACAAAGCAAATTACCACACATATACAGACTCACCTCACACCAGGTATAACTCAGGTACAGTAGTAGACATGATTAGATGTAAATATTTAACCATCATACTCTGTTAAGTGGATTTGCTACGGACCCACAGAGGATCACTCAGTGTTGATCCACACAAGATCACTAGTTGTTGAGACACACCACATCTCTTGGTGCTGACCCACACAGGATCACTAGGTACTGACCCACAAAGGATCTCTCTTCATTCTTCATGTCATAGCCAGCTACTGGGTTCCTGCACTACGCTCTATTGTCTCCAAAAGGATCTTCACCCCAAGACACTGTTCAATACTCCAACTTCTATGAAGTCCCATGAATATTTATCTCAAAGGACTACCTTTTCATATGGGTCTTAATGCAACAGACGACGCATCAATCGGACACCCCGTCTGTGAGTTATTGGCCATTTAGTCCCAGGGGCCCAGTTGGATTCGTGCTCGATCCAACCAAACCATTCCCCCAAATTTATCCAAATCTATGGTGGGGTATACTAAATAGACTGTATTGCTCCAATTTTCATAGTGCCATTGACAGTTTGTCAATTGGATGCCTGGTGCCAAAGTTATGGCCAAATAAAAATGTAATGCTCGTAACCGGTCTGGGTCCGGTCCGACCCGGATAGGGCCGAACTAACATAGTGTGGGTCACCCAGGCCTACTGGGTCTGGCCGAGCCTACTGGGTCTAGCCTGAACCGCATTGTGGCCTAGCCCGCTCGGCAGTCCGGCAGGCCGCGGGGGCCGCAGGGGGGCGGAGGCAGCAGAGGGCTTAGGGGCCACAGGTGGCAGAGGCATTGAGAGCCGCAGAGGGATGCTAAACAGTGAGGCCACAGGGCCACGAGGGCAGTAAAAGGACATGGTAGTCCACGGGCTATGTGTGGCTATGGGGGCCGTAAGTGAGGCACAATGACACAAGGCGACACGAGGACTAAGGGAGGCACGGATGGCCACTGAGCAGTGAGGTCGGGAAGCAGCGCAGACTGCTGCGGTATGACGACGTCGCGGGGTGGCACGAACATCTTCAGGGTGGTATGGCCATGGGGCAGCGGGGGCCGCGAGTGGTGGAGGCCATGCAGCGGTGGATACAGCAAGTGGCGGAGGCCGTGGGGCGGCGGCGGCCGCGAGGCGGTGACGTTACGCCATCACCTTCATCGCGGTCGGCGGTGTTGCTGATCACCGTTTTCATGCCTCATCAGAGCCCAAAAACCCGCTCTGATTTTCATCTTCCTCTATCTCAAGATTCATCAAATATATGCAAGATTTGAGGAGAGTTTGGGCCATGTTTTTTTGGCCCGCACTCTCCCAGTTTGAGCGGTAGCAAGTGGTTCACAAATTTTGAGTCAAGAATGTGTATGGAAGATATTTAAAATATCAAACCCACTACATTCTTCAATCACTATTCCCAAACCGACAAAAGAAAACATCCACGGATCAACTAGTTTATGAGATTTGATCTTCATTCTTTGTTTTAGAATGGAATAACATGGGAATATAAAAGCATACTCAACTAAGCCCCTACCTCAAAGGTTCACTGACAGAGGTCACGAGGAAATAGACAATGCCTTTGGGGATAGAAGGACGTCGGTGACATCGGTGTTTCCATGATCTTCAGTACTTTTGTCATAGGAAATGTTCCCCATTGGTGTTCTATGTTGGAAATCTTTCTCCAAATAGTTCTTCTCTCCCCAATTCCACCAAAATTAAAGGTATCCCACATAATAGAACAAGTTATCTAATATGTTTGTTGGAATAATTCCAAAATATCTTAATTAATTAATTGATGGGTTGGCTTAATTAATTAAACGTAAGAGTTGGCATAATTAAGGGGGGAGCTCAAGAGGTTTTTCTTTCATAAAGAGGGGAGTTCATGGGGGTGTTAGTATCGGGTGTTCCCCACCACCATAACCCACATGGGAGTCTTATTCTGGGGGTCCCCGACTCTATAACCTCACATGGGAGATTTAGTTCTGCTGGTCCCCACCACTAAAACATCCACATGGAAGGTTTCAACGAAATAAATTTAAAATATTACACATTTTTATTTTATTTTATTCTTTCACAAAAAACACAAAAACTCTCTTTCACTCCCGACGTACAGCGGTCGAGGTGCAGTTACCCTTAAGCGAATACCGATGCTGTGAGTTGAATTGTACCCTCAGATTTCAATTCTGAGCATTAATTCCAATGTTACAAAAACATGCTCGTACGTTTACTAAACCTACCTGAAAATAAGTTCAAAAATTCATTCCAAGAATTTTGGGCCTCGGAATCACGTGCTGTCAATTTTTGTGGACTCGTAAAATTCCAATTTAATTAAAAACATTACGCAGAATTTCCGGGTCATTACATTCTCCCCACCTTACGGATTTACGTCCCCATAAGCCATAACTCAAAATTTGCAAAACAAGTGGGGGTATTGAGCACGAATCTGAGACTATCACACCCATGGGATCTCTTGGCGGTTCTTATGTTGCCAACAAATGTGCACCAGAGGTATCGACTACCCAAAAAGGACATTCTCCCGTCGATCCTCAATCTCTACTGGATCCTCCATAAAAGTTACCCCATCTTCGACGTCTACCTCTCAATGTTCAATGATGTGAGAAAGGGTGTGCACGTATCTCCTCAGCTGTGATACGTAGAAGACGTCATGAACCTAGTGCAACTGAGCTGGAAGAGCTAAGCAGTATTTCACCTCACCAACTCTACTGAGGACCTGAGAAGGTCCGATGAATTTCGGAGATAACTTTCCACCTCGGACAAATCTCTACAAACCTCGTCGAGGTGACACCCATAGAAAGATGTGGTCACCATATGCGAACTCTAGAGGTCTTTTTCTCCTATAGGAATAAGACTTCTACCTTCTCTATGCAGTCTTAATCCGCTCCTGGATGATCTGTAAATTCTCTGTAGTAGCATCTACCATCTCTAGTCCAACTAGTGCTGACTCCCCTAGGTGAGTCTAGCACAAAGGTGATCTACAAGGTCGCCCGTACAGCGCCACAAAAGATGAAATCCCAATGTTGGAATGATATATATTGTTGTATGAAAACTCCACCATAGGAAATTGATCCTCCCAGCTGTGATCGAAGTTGAGGATGCAAGCATTCAACATTTCCTCGAGAGTCTGAATGGTCCGCTCAGTCTAGATATCCTTTTGGGGATGGAAGGAATTGCTCAAATGAAGAAGCGTCCTGAAAGCCTATTTCATCCCCTTCTATAGATGGGATTTAAAATGTATGTCACGATCGGAGAAAACCATTGAGGGTACTCCATGTAGCTGCACAATATCCTTTACATAGAGGAATCCCAAGATCTCTACTGAACCATGCTCTCTAATCGGTAGGAAGTGGGCCAACTTAGTGCATCAATCAATGATCACCAAAATCACGTCATTTACCCTTGATATAGGTGGAAGTCCTGTCACGAAGTCCATATATATCCCATCCCACTTCCACTCTGGGACCTCTAAAGGATGAACCAAGACTGTTGTTACCTGATGCTCTGCCTTCACATGCTGACAAGTGAGGAACCGAGAGATAAACTCTGCAACAACTTTCTTCATTCCCGGCCACCAGTGCTGTTGTCAGAGATCCTGGTACATCTTCCCCACTCCTGGATGTACTGCTAGAGAGAATGTGTGTAAATTTTTCAATAGATCCCCCTAAAGCGAAACTAGTACCATGGTACATCCTCTAAAAAGGATGACGTGCTCCCCAACTTCAAAAAATCCATTAGGTGCCTGTCTTGTGGATATCTAATCACGTCGAGCCTCACAGTCATCTTCCTCACACTGCACCTCCCTGAATCGCTGAAAAAGTGGGGGAGTGACTGTAAGAGACTGAAGAAAAGCTACTCCATCCCAATCCACAAAGGATATCTGCAAAGTGGCCAGTTTCACTGTCGCCTCTCCTAGAAGTTGTATACCAGATCTCTTACTAATTGAATCTGATAAAATGTTCCACTTCTTAGGAGTATAGACTATCTTGAAGTCATAGTCCTGGAAGAACTCAATCCAATGTCCCTATCTCAAGTTCAGGTCTTTCTGAGAGAAGATATACCTGATAATATTGTGATCAGAGTACACTATAAAATGTTCACCCATCAAGTAATGTCTCCACATCTTCGAGGTGAAGACCGCTGCTGCTAACTCTAGGACATGGGTAGCGTAGTTCTGCTCTTGTTGTCTCAGCTGTCACGAACCATAAGCGGTCACTTCTCGCTCCTGAAGCAAGACACATCCAAGCCCAGTCCATGATGTGTCGCAGTAACTAGTCAGCCTATGCCTCAGCTCCTAAAAACATTGCTGGAATCTCTCCGACCACACAAAGGGTTTCCCCTTCTTCGTCAATGCTGAATGTGGTGCTACAACTCTGGAGAAATATGGCAGAAATCTCTACTAGTATCCATACAAACCCGTGAAACTATGTACCTTCATCACACTCCTAGGTGGCTCCCATGAAAATACTGCCTCAATCTTTACTAGATCTACTGCAACTCCAGCCTTTGATATGACATGTCCTAAAAAGCGAACCTCTTGGATCCAGAACTGGAACTTTGAGAGCTTACCATAAAGATATTGCTCTCAAAGTGTGTACAAGACAACCTGTAAATGATAATCATGATCCTCCTCAGTAGTTGAGTAGATCAGAATGTCGTCAATAAAGACTACTACAAAGAGATCAAGGTATGGATGAAAGATCTTGATCATGATTCCCATGAGCACTGTTAGACCATTGGTTATACTGAATGGCATAACCAATAACTCGTAGTGGATGTACCGACATATGAAAGTTTTCTTATGCACATCCTTTTCACATACTCTAAGTTGGTGATAGCCTAATCTGAGGTCTATCATTGAGAACCACCGTGCTCCTTTCAGCTGGTCAAAGAGGTCATCAATCCTCGGATGTGGGTACTTGTTCTTCACAGTCACCTAGTTCACACACCGATAGTTGAGACAAAGTCTCAATCTCACATCCACCTTCTTGGTGAAAAAAAATCAAATATTCCCAATGAGGTACACAGGTCCAAATGAATCCATTCCCCGGCAAGCCCTCTAGTTGTACCCACAGATCCTGAAGCTCCACGAGAACCATCTGATATACTAGTGTAGATATCAGTGTCGTCCCGGGGTACAGGTCATTGTAAAATTCCACCTCTCTACGAGGAAGTAGACCCGGAACATCATCCGGAAAGACATTCGCAAACTGGTCCACCACTATACGATAACTCAAGATCTCCACATTTACCACTCCGAGGGTAAGGCTAGCCAACTGATGGGTGCTCGGCTGCAGTCTCCTCCGGGTAAGTCCATCCTATGCTAAAAAGGATCCCTTATTACTAGTTAAGGAAAACCTAGTCCCATCCATGCGGGCACACCACACTTTGTGCCTAACACAGTCAATCTGAGCATGGACAATAGATGACTAGTCCATACCAAAGATGACATTGTAAGGCCTTGACGCTACTACAAGGAATTCATATCCAAAGATCTCTCCACTTAGAGTAAGATCACACTGCTGGCACCAGTGCGTAATCGTCCTATCCGCTCCTGTAGGGGTCTATAGCCATAAGGATCGATCCAATGGCCCCATTGGAATCTTTGAGATTTGAACGAGTGAAGTGGAAATAAAATATTGACTTCCACCTGTGTCGATAAGTATTGGATCTAAGGTGTAGTAGACATAGATCATACCTCGTATCATATCTGGAGCGCCATGGTTATAGGCCTCAGCTGCCAGGAGCTGAGCTCACCCTTGTCCACCTTCTCCCTATGGTCTGGGTGGACCACCTGGTGGTGGTGGAAGGAACATCTCGAATCTTCTCCCACCATCAGCTGCACGACCATCTCTGCTGGGTCTTTCCTGGACCGCAATGCGGCCCGGCCCGCTGGGCAGTCTGGTAGGCTGTTAGGGTCGTGGAGGTCATGGGGGTCTTGGGCGGCAGAGGCTACGAGGGACGTGGGGGGCTACTGTATGGTGAGGTCGTGAGGCCGCAAGAGGGCCAGGGTGGCGCGAGGATGCAGGAGGTGGTGGGCGGCCCAAGGCTGTGGGGGAAATGAGGTCGGCGTGAGGCCGCATGGCAACGAGGATGGATGTGGGTTGGCAAGGCCACGTGGCAGAGCAGATAGTCGCGGAGCGGCGTGGATTTCCGTGGGCGGCACAGAGAGTCGTGGGGCCACACAGATAGCCTCAAGGCCGCGCGGACAGACACAGGGCCGCACAGACAGCCACGGAGCCACGGGCCGCGTGGATAGTCGTGGCACAGTGCGGACAGACGCGGGGCCACGCAGACAGCCATGGGGCAGCGCAGACAGCTGCGGGGCGGTGGTTGCCACAAGCATTAGAGGCTGCGATGTGGCGATAGTTGTGGGATGGAACAGTTACACCGTTGCATTCATTACGAACAGTAGTGTTACCGGCTTCCATTCTCATGCCTCATCGGTGCCCAAAAACCAGATCTAGTTTCCATCTTCCTCCATCACAAGACTCATCAAGTATACTCAAGATTTGCGGAGAGGTCGGGCCATGTTTGTTTGGCCAGCACTCTCTGCGTTAGAGCGATTGCAAGTGGTTCAGAAATTTTGAAACAAGAATGTATATGGAATATATTTAAAACATTAACCCCACAAACAACATCAATCACTATTCCCAATCCCACAAAAGAAAACATCTTCATATCAATTAGTTTATCAGAGTTGGTCCGCATTCTTTGTTTTAGAAATGAAGAAAACCAGAATATAAATCATACACTACTAAACCCCTACCTCAAAGGTTTGTTTACTGAAGCCGTGAGGAAGGAGATGATGTCGTTGGGGATAGATGGACGTCAGGGACATTGGTGCTTCCTCAACTTTCTGTTCGTTCATCATTGGAGATGTTCCTCTTTGGAATTCTTCCTTGGAGATTTTTCTCCCAATAGTTCTTCTCTCCCCAATTACACCAAAATGATAGTTATCCCACATAATAGAAAAAATTATCTATTATGTTTGTTGGCATAATTTCAAAACAGGTTAATTAATTAATGGATGGGTTGGTTTAATTAATTAGAGGAGAGAGTTGGCATAATAAATTGGGGGAGCTCAAGAGGTTTTTCTCCCATAAAGAGTGGAGTTCAAGGGGTTTTTTGTCTCAGGTGGTCCCCACCACCATAACCCACATGATAGGTTAATTATTGTGGTCCCTACCTCCATAAACTTACATGGGAGGTTTATTTTTGGTGGTCCCCAGCATTAAAACATCCACATGGAAGGTTTAAACAATAGAAAATAAAAAATTTACACATTTTTCTTTTATTTTCTTCTTTCACAAAAAAACAAAAACTATCTTTCACCCTTGACCTACTTTGGTTGAGGTGGAGGTCCCCTTAAGAGAATATTGGCGTTGCAAGTTCAATTTCTCCCTTGGATTTTAATTCGATGCACTGGTTCAAAAGTTACAATAACTTGCTCGTACGTTTACTTAACGTACCCGAAAAAGATGTTCAGAAATTCATTACGGGCACTTCGGTCCTCGAAATCATGCACCGTCTTTTTTCGCAGACTTGTAAACTTCCCATTTACTTAAAAAATTACACAGAATTTCTAGGTATTCACAATTGGTATTGGGTCAAGTTATACAAGGTCGATTCATTGTAAAATTGTATTATTACATGATTATTATAATGTTATTTGGTAGAAAATGAATACAGTGTATTATCATTAGAACTCAATGGTTAGGTTAGAAGGAAGTGTCTGGGATACACTTTTTTGGATGATCATTGAGATATTGTGGGGTGTCAGGTATATGCCTTTTGGATTCTAAGCATTGTTTATTATTTTTTATGAGATAATTATATTTTGAGACTTTTTTGTCACTTTTTTTGTAGAAAATAATCTTTTTGAAGTAAAATTAGAAAACACTCCCACAACAAATGGTTATGTTACACAGTTTCAATATTGTCCAAAGAAAATATACAAGACAATCGGGAGGGTCCAATAATGAATGCATGGTTGATGCATAGTTTATCAAACCATACATCAAAATAGTTTATCATGAAAATGTACTATTGTTTTATATTTTTTAATGTAATAAAATTAAATGATCTTAAATATAATTTCTGAACTGTTTTTAACTTAATTTTATTTTGTTTGAAATGGTTTTTTAGACATCATGTCATGTTTTATTTTTATTTAAGATGAATTTATAAGATTTATATGGAATATCCTAAATGTTTAATGGGGTTGAATTTTCATATATCTAAATTTTGTATAAATTTATTATTGAGAGATACATATAAATATATTGAGTTATTTATAAACATAATTTCAATGAATTAATCTCTAATGGTTGATAAAAAAACTTAATATTTATAATTTTATATAAAATTGTTTTAAAATATTTCAAAGGAAATGAAATCCCATGATGTAAAATGAGATGAGGGATTTATAAATGATTTTTAAAAAAATTCAAGGTATAGTTAAATTGGATTTGATTCTATTGGAAATATTTTATTATAAGCATAATTTTTGATATTTTTATATGAAATGGAATGGTAGCAACATTATATTTCTAAATATGATAATATAAGATTTTTAAATTTATATGGATGATTTTTTTTGAAAAAATAATATATTTAAATTATTTTTGGTGAATTTTGCTAATCCTTTAATATTATTTAATTCATTAACCTAACTAAATTGTTTTAACATATGAATTTTTTTGTTTTGAAGACATTTCTTTACATGAATTTTGATCAATGTATGTTTGGTTTTTGAATTGTTATTTTCATAGTAATATAGATTTCTTGTGTTCGTATTTTGAAGAATTTTCCTTTAATGTTATTTAATTCATTAACCTACCTAATTTGAACGGTTTTTTGAGTACATTTTTTATTAGCTTGTTTATATTATGATTATATTTAATGCATCTAATATTATTATTTAGACAATAATTATTGGTATATTATTCAAGGATTTTATTTTTTTGTTTTTTTATATAAGTCTCTTTGACTAAATAAAACTGTTTTCCTTATATAAAATTAATCATCAAAAGTTTTTTTTAAGAAATTTTTATTTTATGTTTGTTGGGTATTATATACTCCTGGATTTGAAATGATTTTTTAAATATAGATATTTAGATTTTCTTATCCTTTAATTAATCCTTCTAGTTAGAATTCAGAACAAATTAGTAAACTTCTTTTTTGTTGTGTTATTCTAAAATCATTTAGTATTTTTATTTTCTGATTTCATATTAAGAAATTTTTTAAAAATAGTTCATGTATAATTTTTCTATATCACTTTATTTCATAATAGAAATAATAAGTTACTAATATAAACTTAATTTTAATTTAACCAATATGTTTCAAATTATTTCCTTCAGAAAAATTGTGAAACTGAATTTTTTTCCCATATATATATTTTAAAACCTACAATAATAAGAATGTTTAGATGACCAAAATATTTTTTGGGTCTATTAAATTATGAAAATAGTATGTTGGTGTATATTTATTGTTTTACATGTGTCTTAAAAATTTAAGTTTTCTTAGTATTATGTTTTTTAAACTAACTAATTTTAGTGAGTTAAATATTTATGATGAGTTGAATTATTTAGAAAGGAAAAAGGAAAAATAGTTTTTTAAAAATTAATGTTTTCCGGAACAAAAGGATCTTTTCTGAAAGAAACCATGATATTGGGGGATTGATTTATTTATGGAAGTTTCTGAATCATTAACACTTTTTAATTAAACTCTAATTTCCTTACATGAGATTAAACACCTAATTATTTGGGTCACACATTTTTCATTCAATAGATTAATATTTGATTTATACATTTCTAGTATTTATACCTTTAATGAAATTTTCACAATAATTTTTGAACCCGTACACATCAATTATATAGTGAAAAATATAAATAATTAAACACATATGACATAGGGATGTTTTACATATCTCACCCACACTTAGATAATCCAAGGATCATGCAATAAAAAATTAATGCATGAAATTACACTAAACTCAATGTTTGGTAGGTATTTAATACTATGTCACTCCTAGTCATAGGTTCCCTCATCTTTCATGATATAGGGACAACTCATTGACTCACAAGGAAATATCCATTAAATCCTCTCACATTATAATTAATATAATAAACAATAACAATTTCGGATTGTATGAAAATACAGATAAACAGTAATTTTTTATCACACCAAATATGGATGTGTTCCTTTGATGAAAATTATTTAATTCATAGGTTTTCTATGAATACCACCCTGAATAAATCCATCACTATTTCATTAATTTTTATTGAAATTCCATGTTCTTTAATAGAAGGATCTTCAGGGAGTTTCACTACTTTATACTACTTCCATTTACAATAGATATAAAACAGAACTATAAATTTTACCTTTTATATTATGTTAATTTATTTAATTCTGGATGAATTTAATTTTTTTGATGTCCTAGTATATTGTTTAAAATAATGGAAATTTTTTATTCTCCGTTGGGTTTTGTGTGGTTAGGAGTAACCAAGCAGAAATTTTATGTGGTGATATGTTAAAGAGATGGTGTTGGTTATAATGGTTGGAACATGGATAGTTGGATCATGTGAGAACTTATTGGACTCCACGAATACTATATTTGGGTGTCCAGTGTGAGAAGAATAGTGGGAACATAGTTCGGTAAACCACAATGGTAATCCGTTAGAGTTAACCTGGTTATAAATTTCAGAATTTTTACAATATCCCTTAATTAAAAGATATTAAAATCCCTCACCTCTCTCTCTTCTCTTCTCTTCCTCAACCCAGGCCTTTGAAAATAGGTAGATCCCCTCATGCATGCATCCATTCCCATCTCGTCCCTTATAATTTTGATAGTGATTATAATCAATTATATGTGAGATATTATTAAGGGTTTCTAATCATTATTCCCTAATTTATCTCATTTCAACTATAAAATTAAGTATTTCTCCCTTGTATTAACCTAATGTGATTTTTTGGTTCTAATTTTTTATGAACTTCTATTTATAGGTTTTTAGTGTGTGCTTATAGATATTTATTGCATATAAAGACAACGTGTTCTGGACCATCATCTAATATTTTGAGGTAGTTGATTCATTAGACCTATCTTATATTACATTATATTTATTTATTTAAAAAATCATTATTTTAAATTTTTAAGCATGTTATATGGTCATATTAGGCATGAATTTGTATTTAAATTGATTTTATGTATGTCATGGGATTATGGAACATGCCATCTACTTATAATGTTTTCTAAGTTTCTCTTTTCAAATGAAACAAGTGTTTTTAAAATAATATAATGAAATTATTGTACCTAGAATAACGTTGTTTGTTTTAATAGGATTTAAAATAATATAAATACTTTTCATGGACATATTCACCGGACAAAAACTAATTTAAATGGTCATTTTTATTAATTAAATATTTTTAAATATTTTTACAGAATTCTTAATCGATATTTATTTTTTGAAATTAATTTATAATTTCATAGTGTAATTTTTGATTAAAAAGGGATATTTTTCTATTTTGAACTGATTATATATAATGGGCCTTATCTAGATTTTAATGTGGCCATTAAAAACAGAGTTTGATTTTTATTAAAAGGATTCAAATTAGTTTTGTTTTCTTCTAAAAGTGGTCAACTATTTTAAAATAGGAATTACTTGTATGAGATAATTAACAAAAAAAATTATGAAACTAATTTTTACAAAAAAAAACGATTTCATGTGTGGTTAAAACTATTATTTCAAAAGAATTTTAAAAACGAGTTTTTCAATGTGGTTTGAAAATGGTTTTATAAATGTAAAAAACAACTTGGCCTCTCTATTACTATTTAGGAATCCAAATTTTCACATTATATAAAATTATTTTATATATGTGTGAGACCGCCTTTGATACATGTGTGTTTACTTTCAGTTTTGTGACTTGTGACCTAATGGGGGATTATTTATACTAGAATGTAATTTTTAATTATTACACATTTGGATATTATTGGGTTTATTGGTTATGAGGTTCTTGGTTGCGATCTGTGAGTAATTTTAACTGTTTAATATATTTATATGTGATTAGTTATTTATCACCTCCATTTTAATTACCATGGGAATCCTAAGTAGATACCTGGTGACCTATATGATAGAAACATCTAGTTCGATGTAGTATTCTTCCTAGGTAATGCTTCCTAAATATACCTCATTCATTAATCTCAGCAGATAATGGGTTTTTTGAGCTAGTACACATATTTTTTTTATATGTTATGGAAGGATATCTAGGGACATTTATTTCCAGTTAGTCTAATTAGACAACATTGTACATTGACATGTTCATTATTGCTAGTCTAGGTCTCTTGCTTCCAGTTTAAATACTTTATATCTAGAACCTGTGTATGATTCCCATTGCATTAGGTTCTTTTAAAAATATTTATGGGATTGTATTTTATTGTTTTATTTTATTACCTAAGATTGATCGATTCTATTGGCACCATTGGTCGGTTTAATTCCTTAGATTATTATTCCTTGAAGTTTAGGACCCTCTATGTTGTCTATACATCACATAGACTATGTGTTAGTTTTTTTCAAATAATTTATTTTTAAATGGTTTTAATTTGTTCCTTATAAAGGAAAATATTTTGTTGTTTCTTAATATACTTTTTAAGAAATATTTTTTCTTTATATTTTGGATAGGAAAAATTATTTTTTTGAGTTGATTGGGAATGTGGGACTTGTTGTGATTTCATTAGTTTCACAAGGTTTTACGGCTCTCATTCCATGTTCGTAAATTTCAATTTAAAATTTATAATCATAAAAAACAATTTTTATTTGTAAAATGATTCTGAAAATATACATGTGTGATTTTATTTGAGCATTTTTTAAGGCATGCGAAACCCTATTTTATACCTTATGTTTAATATGTAATTTTAGAAGTTGTTTTAATATGGTACTTCCATAGTGTTAATGGGTGGTTAACTACCAATATATTTATCTTCAAGCCTATATTCATATCTCAATTTATCGATCAGTTCATGATCTATCGTAGAGAGCTATTGTTTTGTGAGTTTACGGACACTAGTGAAGTCCCATTGAGGTATGTCAGTTATTTATTTTATTTTAATTTTCTTTTAAAATGTAATACATTTATGCATTTACTACATTCAATGATTGGAGGTTTAATTAATTATATTGGATATGGAAAGGCATTGTTTGGGGATTTATTTTGGAGAGGTTGTTTGGATAGTGATTTGAGAGTTTATTTTTGTAATTATTATGTATTACCTGCTCATTTCTTCTTATCTGATTTTGGAATCAATGTTTTAATTATAGAATGTTCATGAAGGATTTTTTAGATAATTAATTTTATTAATTAATATTTTTTCGGTGAAATAATTCTCATTTTTATTATTTTTATTCCTTAGTCCTAGATTGTAGACCAAGGGGATTAAGAATGCCATTTAGGCCATTAAGATATCAGTTTGAGTTTGAGTTTCAATGAAATACAAGGATAAAATAATATAAATGGTATCAGACCCTTAGGTTCAATGGTGGGAGCATAATTTTGTGACCTTTTCACTGTTTATTTTTGTGTTATGTTGTTTTATTGAGTTATATTTTATTTGGGGGGATCAGATGGTTGGTCAAGATTGGGTGATTGATCACCAAACATCATAATGATTCTTAAATCACCCTAAGATATGGGATTTGAATATGGAATTTGGTATTTTTATTAATTTAATATTGAATGTGTTTTATTATCAATTTTAGAAAAGCCGTTCCATGGGGTTTCATTAGAATTTGGTATAGGGAAACTGTTTTATTTGTCTTGTAGGGTCAGTTTAGAAAATCTGATGAACTAACCATAGGCCAAACATTAATTATTAAAATTTATTAGTATTTATCAACTAGTTGATCATGGTCCATGAAACTATATGATTGAGTTAGTCATATTTAAGAATCTAGTTGTCATATTATTTATCCCTCTCATGATAGATACTTAGTGGAGTGATGAGTCAAAGTGGGTCTTATGGCATATTGATAATGTGAATTTGGTTTTGATGTTTTTATCGTATACCTCCATTTTGGTGAGTTTGTTTTGCGAAATTAGATATTTTTTAAAAATATTGGAATTTAGGAAAATATTACTGTTTTTTAATAAATCCTTTCATATTTTTTTTAAAATTATGATGGACTTCATAAAATTATTTTTGGGGGGGGGTTAAGGCATTGGGTTCATTTATAAAATTAAATGGAATTTATGGAAAAGTTATAAGAATTTTTATTTCAAAATGACTAACATTGTTATGGAATCTTGAAAATTTTGTGGTTTTAGAAAAACATTTATTATTTAATTAAAAAGGAATTTTGAACCTCGTTAGGAGATGTTTTAAAAAATAAATTAATGAAAATGTTGTGGTGAATGTTTTATGATGATTTCATGAATGGGACTAGAGAAACATGCATGGGTTTATTGTTTTTAAAATTATTGGGTCATTTTTTAAATTTGGGTGAAAGGGATTTCCAATTCCCTTAGGGATGTAACATTTCAAAATAAAGTGTATGTTTTCCAAGAGTTTAGGTTATTTAAAAACATTTGTGTTTATATAAAAATGATTTTATTCCATCTGTACTCTGGGATTTTTTAAAGAGATTATATTTTTGGAATATGAGTCTCCTTGTTCTCATTGTGTTTCTCAATTTTTCCCATCCTTTCATTTTGGTAATATATATTGTGATTTAGTGAGAATGGAGGGTACGATATCATGTTTTATTTTATGAAAGACTATTTCTCCCAAAAAGGTCTCAGTAAGGGTAGAGCATTTATCTTTAGGGGTAATTATTCCATTGATTTTGGATCTTTATCATACTCGAGGTGGAGTGGAAGGAATCATTTACCTTTTTGTAATATAATAGTGTGTTGGATTTATATTTTTTTGTGAAACTATATTGTGTTATCCATGTCTATCTAGTTTATTGATTTAATGAGGATCGATCAACGAGACATTTTGGTTTCATTTTTTGACTTGGGATGATATTTTATCTTTAGGATCTGAAATTTATGAGTTCAGAGAATTGTTCCCTTAAAGTGGACATTGAATTTGTATTTATTTTTTTTGATCTATTTTAGATCATGAATTTGTGTATTTTCTTACTAAATTTTTTTTAGTAGGGTTTTTATGGATTCTTTGGACCTCTTTCTATTTTCACCTTCTGTGGAATATTTTAGTGATGTTTTCCTTTTCGTTATGGGATTGTTGGAGGATCAATTAATTTTTGGGATGTGGGTTGCCTTGGTTGATTGATTCTCATAGATATGACTTATATAGAAGTATTTAAGATTATACAATTATTGGTGAAATATCATATATAATAGGGTTCACATTGATAGGGTGTCCTAGGTATAAATTCATAGTTTGGCTCATTTTCTATCAATTCGAGATCCAAGGATAGGAACCATAACCTTTCATTGATTAGGTAACTTTTTTAATTACTTTTTTACATTGATTGTTTTGATATTTGGGGGATTTTTTACCCTAGTATCTGACCATTTTTGGGTGTTTTTGGATCATTTTGTAGAAATGATAATAGGAACTTGGATGTCCTTTTCTTTGGGTTCCATGGAAATTTTCTTGGATCATTCTTTGTTTTTAAGAGATTAGCTCATCATGGATGTCTTCGGTTACTAGATTCCTATGGTATATCTTATGGTTTCGAGGAATCAAATCTATCTTTGTGAGACTCCCATTTTAGTAGTGGTTATGGGATGTTTCATTATTTTGATAAATTCTAAATGGTGAGGAGACCTTTGTTTTGTATCCCTTGGTCTAGAGTATCTTGATTGATACACATGGTTAATTCATGTTTAAGGTATATATCATTGTTTGAGTACTTTTATTGGTTCTTGGGAGGATGTATCGTGTTTGAGGTTTCTATGGTCTTAGGTTTTTTGGTTTCTCACTGTCCTTTATCAACTCTTGTGAATATGTGACGAATCTTCTAATTTTTTTCTCACTTTTACCTTAACTAGGGGCTTTTTGGGGGATAGTGGAATGGATAGGAGAATTATGAAACAATACTAAAATTTTTTCATTTACTTTTTTATTATATTAATTAATTATAGTAGAATTTAATTTCATTCATGTAACTTGCTTGATTTTAAATTTTTTGAATTTTTTTCTATGCATATGGGTTACACACAATTAGGAGTAACTATACAAAGACCATGTGTGTGGGGTTTGTTAGTAGAATAGTTACATTAGTTATAATTTTTATATAGGTAGTTGGATCATGTGGGTATTAAAGTAACCCAGGCACTATTTGATTCAATTTCCCATATGGGAAACATAGTTTCACATGGTTTGGTAAACCGTATGGGTAAACTATGTGAGTTTCCATGTTAAAATATTTATAGTATCCAAATTTTAGCTTTATGAAATAAAATTAAAAACCCTCAACTCAACATATACCTTATTCTTCTATGGATGATACTCATGAACCTAGGGAGATCCCCTCACATGTGTGGCATGTCCCTCTTCTCCCCTTCTAATTCTAGATGAGTTTCTCATGATTCATGATTTTATCTTCCAAGGTAAGGGTTTCAACTCTAATTTTTTTCCTCGTTTCTCTCATTTTTTCCCCCTCACAAGCTATATCTTTCAAATTAAAAACCTCAAGAGGATGTTGAGATCAAATTTAGTATAGCCCTCAATTTCTAGGGTATCTGATGTGTGATTTGTGTTATTTCTTTTTTGTTTGAGTGTCCTCCAATAAAGAAGATGTATTTTGGAGTATCTGGAATCATTTTTAGGTAGATTATTCCATGTAACCCCTTTATATTACTAGATATAAGTTTCTTCGGTGTTTTAAATGATTTATTATAAATTATAAATCACATTTTTTCATGTAGTTAGATTTAATTTTTATTGAAATGAGTTTTACATGAGGAATGAGCACAAGACACATGTCATGTCCAAGTAGAGTTTCTCACATGTAAATTTTAAAATTATTATTAATTTTAAAAGTTTTTCTATTAAAATTTACATATCTAAAAAACCCTTGTAGGTTTTAATTTTATTTAAAATAATTTTAAGACTTGTGGAAAAATAAATCATGCCCAATTTTGGTTGAATTGATCATTTGGATTTATTAAAGAGGTTTAGATGTTTTTAAATAATTTTTACGTCATTTTAATATTTCAAAAGGATGTGTGATAATTTATAGACATTTTTGTAATAAATAATGGATTTTATATCTTTTGAAATTATTTTTAGATTATTGGTCATTATTTGATTTTAAAATTTCCTTTAAAAAGTGAGTAGTGGTTTTTTTAAAACAACGATTGGTACATTTTTTCCTCTCCTAGAAGTTAATTATTATTTTAAAAAAGAAAACTTCTGGAGTGGTGAATTTTTAATTGGATTTATAACTTTTATTTTGAAATAAATGATTTCAAGAGGGGTTTTAACTATTTTTTCAAGGAGGCCTTAAAAAAGTTTTTTATATGTGTTGTAAAATGGTTTTGGAATAGTGATAAAATGGATTTTCCACCTGAGATCATTTTATAAATCCTGGTTTATACATTTTGTGGATAGATTTTATAAAATTTTAATTACCTTTATAATCCTCATGTGTTAACGTTTACAATTATGACTTGTAACCTAGTGATGGATGATTTATATTTGCATATATTTGGTGATTTTTATTCATAGATATATGATTCAGGTTGTTTCTTATGTGGGTATAGTAGGTGATGTGTGAGTACTCTATCATTTTTTATACTTATTGTATGTGATTGTGGATTTCTCATCCCCTTTTGACATTCCATATAATTATTAGGTAGAAATGTGTTAATTGTATGAGTGGAAGACCTAGTTTGTAGAATCATATTATCAAGGCAATGTTTCCCAACTATATAGCATGGCTTATTATCATAGGATAGTGGGTTTTTTGAGATAGAAATATATTTTGGTTCCCATAGTGGTGATGTAACTCCATGGATGTTTATTTCTAGTTAGTATGATATGATTATCAGGGATGTTGTTAGGTTCTATAGTGTCATCCTAGGTTCCTTATCACCAATTAAATTATTTTATTAATAGATACTAGGGGAGATTCACATGACACAATGTCATTTTAAGGTCACTTTTGTGGATTTTTTTGTGATTCTGTATTATTCCTTATGATTGATTGATTGTATTGGAACTATTGGTCAGTTTACTTCCTTGAAATGTGATTACTAGATGTCTGGGTGTCTTTGTGTTGTTCATGATTCACTTTTAGAGTGTGTTTGTTTACATTCAAATGGGTTGTTTTTATATGGTTTAAAATAATGTCTTAAAAGGTTAAATGCTCTTAGTTTTATTAAAATATTTTTTTAATGGTTTTCTTTGAGATTGTTTACGAAAAATTTATTTCCATGAGATGATTTCAAAATATTTACAAATAGTGATTCGGTTGGTTTTTAAGGGTTTTATGTCCCTCTTTTTATGGTTTAAAATTTTAATTTAAAATATTTAAAAATCAATGATTTTTATTTTATAAATAGTACAGATATTTTTAAATATGTTTCTCGTATTTTGTTTGGATATTTTTATAAAAATTTTGAAAACATATTTTTCACCTTAAGTTCAAATTGGAATTTTATATTAAATTTTACAATGGTATTTACATTTTCTTAGTGGGGTGGTTATATTTTATAAATTCTTATTCTCATTTCTATATTCATATCTTAGTTTTTGGTTCAATTCATGAGCACTCATAGAAAACTATTTATTTTTATTAATGGTGACCAGTGTAGTCTCATTGAGGTTTTTTAGTTTTTTATTTTGTTTCATTTTCTTTTATCTCATAATCAATTTAAGATTTTACTACTTTATATTATTGAAGGTTTATTTTATCATTGTTACAAAGGATAGGTAGATTTAATTTCTCTTCTACAAGGTAGGGAATTTCGAAGTTTATTTGGGAGTTTATGTGTATATATGTTGTTTACTACATGTTTTTTACCTTATCTGTATTTGTCCTATAAGTTTGACTTATCAATAGTTCATGCTAGATTTTGTAGATAGATTTTGGTATGTGATAACATTTAATTTTAGGTGAAATCATTACCAAGTTCCTTTTTATGTTTCTGAAGCTCAATTTTTTATTATTTGGAGATCATGAATGCCCTTCGGGACAATGGAGGATCAGTTCAGGTGATGGTTTAGATGGAATCATAAGATAAATAATTAAAATAGATATGGAATAAAATATTTTATTTTTATATAAATAGATTTTTCAATTTTCTTCACTTTACTTTTATGTAGATATGTAAATGGTACTCTTCCTTTTTCCCTTTTATTTGTAAAATATATCAATATTACTCACTTACAAATAATCTCTTTTCACTTTTTTTATACAATGGAAATATATATTATTTATAGACATGTATATCTCCATAATTTAATATTTTTATAAAAAAATTATTCATTCAAAGAAAATATATCCTTTAAAATCGATCCAAATTCAACAATTTAACTCTCAGATCTTCTAATTGAAAATATAAAATTTGAACATGTAGTTATACTGACACAACATTGTCACAGTGTCACAGTCACAGTAACAATGTGACCTATATCATCATGTGAACCTCAAGAGTAATGAAATAGTCCATCATGAAGTGGAATAAATATATTTTATTTTTCATATATCACACCCAAAAAATATTTGATGGATATATATTAGAAAATTTATCTTTTACATTCATATAAACGTGTGGCATTAATTATCATTTCATGGTCACCTATACTCCTAAAACACAAACTTTTGAATCTGGTCTCCATGAGTCTGATGCTATTCTATAGAGTGGAAACCTCCAGAATAGTATAACCATTGATTTCTTTCTTAGCCACTACACAGCAAGTCCATAAACCCAATAGTGTGATACATTAGTCATTATTTAAGATTATGGATATCGTCTTATATATATCACTCCCCACTAAAACAAAACCACTTACCCATCTTGAGAATTTTCTTTATTTCTTCCATAAAACAACTCATAGTACAATTCATACTTCAATTAAATGACCACCAAAATATCACAAAGCCATAAAATTGTAGACCTTTATCACAAAGTGGTCCTCTTTAATATTTCATCCTTCATAATTGGATTATCTTCAATGGATATTTCATGGTATGACTATAGTTTTCATGATGTTTCTATTGATATTATCAAACAGAAAAAAAATTAACCATGATTCATGATTTCTAATATTCTTATGTATGTTATTAAATGCTACTAAAGATATAGGGTATATATTCAATTAGTCGTTTCCAGATAAAAAGTTTTACCCTGTGACCTACTATGTAATAGTGTGACTCAAGTCCGGAATATAGAACTATTATAGATCATTCATGATCCATTAAAACTCGTATAATCTTTTCTACATCAACTTATAATATCCTTTATAATTATACTCACACCATGATATCTAAACACTATCCCAAAAATACATCAAGATATTTATTCCAAAAATCTCACCTTTTCGAGTTATAAAAATCCATCGAAAATAGATTTAACACCATTACATCTGAGAAATTCATAACCAACCATCTCCATAGCCAGAATATGTTTTCCTTCTATTAGTGCATCATTGATGCACCAATAACCAAACATAATCACATATAAGTCTATATTTTGATGATAAATAAATTTTAAATAAATATTTTCTCATTAAAATAATTACAGTGATTTACATGCACTTCAACACATTAATACAATGTTACCCACCAAAAAGAATTCAACAATACTCAACCCCCTAATAAAATAATAGAATTGTATAAATATCCCTTAATAAATAGTAAATAACACTCTCATCCACCATAATCACCAATTATGGGAAACTTCTCACATGTAACTTATAGATAGAAGCTCCTCCATTATTAAAAAAACAAATATTTAAATTCTATAAAAGTAAAAAATATTGTGTTATAAATCAAAAATAAAAATAATTCAAGATAGTGTTACCACACATTTTTTAAAATAAAAAACAATTATGGAAATGGTGGTACCCTATTCATACTATTTAGTTGGATAGAGACGGTTGGACTCCAAGAGAAAACTGATGCCTCTCAAACTCATTTTTTTATAGAACCTTTACCATGATGTATGTAGTTTGATTTTATGTGGATGAAAATTATAGATTCACTATGACTTTTTCATCCTTATCCTTAATGAAATGATACATTTTATCAATGTTATTTTTCCATGAATTTTGGATTGATTTTTTAATAAGTTTAATAGAACCAACAATATCATGTCATATTAGAATAGTATAATTCACATCAATTCCGACATACTAATATTTTTCTTTCATCCATAGTAGTTAAGTACACAAATGAGTTTTTACAAAATATTAAAACACTATAGTACTAAGTGATACACACTCTTTCTTCTTACTCAGTCAAGAAATGCACAAAATATCAATATAGAGTGCATAACCTTATGAAAAATTGATATCATTCACTAAACAAGCCCAATATACATAATTCATCATTACTATAGAGACCCATATATTTCAAAAATTATTATGAAATATTTTTTGAGATAAAAAAATATTACAATCCTAGATCAGAAGTTTTTTTAACTTTGAAAAATTAGGTTTTTATTACCAAATCGTACATAAATTATTATTTTTTATTTAATTTAATTATCATGGTCCCCTTATTATATTTCATATTATCCATAACAAATTTATTCACCTAAGGACATACATCAATTAAAGTGTCCTGAAATCCCATCATGAGGGGGGTAATATGAAAGGAGCATGAGACATGAATCAATATAGCACATGGGTAAGCATAATCATTATTGTTATGTCTTAAAAAATTATCAACAGAATAATGAGGAAATAATTTCATGGATACAAGGAAATGTTAATGTGAAAAATAAGGAAACATCATAACATTGTGGTAAAATCCGCCAAATAAATTGTGAACAAATCCATAATCATGGTCAGGTAGAGTCTATGTTTATAAATAAATATTTCATTAAATGTGAACCAATCTAGAATCTTGTTCGCATATAATAAGTATAATATCAGGGTCACTTGATCCTTTTTAGGATCTCTTAGTCCCCACCAGGTCTTACTTGGTCTCAAACCAACTCTAAGAACACTCTACTTTAGAGAAATGTATCCTCCATAGTCTCTCGCAGTCCCTGGATAATTATTCTAATCACTAACCTAGGACAAGGAATCAACCACCTATGTGAACTACCCCATTTGCTATTATCTCCCTTGAAAAGTTCGGAAAAAGGTGAGTAATCTGAAATCCCAAGAATCAAATGAACTACATATAGAAACAACCCTCACCTCACCTCGATTACTATCATATGTATCATCCCCAAAAAATATCCATGCAAAAGCTTAATTACATACATATCTATATAAAGAATCCCCATAGGGTCACAATCTACAATGGGAAAAGAAAACACATGTGGCTCAAGAGGGTCTCACCCATTTTAAAGTCCATTTAATGTTTCAAATTGTCCTTTAAAATAAACAACTCAGGATGTCCATCCATATACCAAATTCCCAAAGTTATTTAAAATACTATTTGAAATACCATTTTAAAATAGTTTACATAATTAACAAACTAGTTTTTCACAAAACATGGGAAACTGAACTATTCTCACACCAATCAAAAACCCACACATTAGATGTCCACTAAAAAACAAAGTATTTTCAATCAAATAAAATTTCGGTTAACACATCCATTTTTATAACATTTAAAACCACTATAAAGATATACACCTAAAAATAATTTAAATAAATGAAGGTTTCCTCTGTTTTTTTACAAAATAATCCCTTGAAAATGTCACACATACTTTTTCAAAATGGATCTTACATTTGACACACATCCAAAATAATTAAATTACTTTCTCCAAACCCAAATAGGTACTAAAAACCACATCAAACATGAAATTTTTCTATGATAAGAATTTATTAATTTTTTAATTCCATCATAAAACCAGAAAAATAATTTTTATGGAATTGTAAGTTCAATAAAAACAGCACAAACTACTTTAATCAATTTTAGAGGGCCACACAAACATTTGAACAAGAACATGGCATGCATCCTAAGCCCATTGCAGGATCAAAATATATTCAAACATAACTCAATCCTACAAAAACATAGAAAAACACATAATTTCTCAAAAATAAATTTAGAACACACTAATAAAATTATAACATGTAATATAAAAGGGTTTCATAATGTAAAAAACCTCAAAACAATTGTGGGTAAGCCTAAATGGTCTGAAATGTTACCCCTTTCATAGAGGAATCCCAAATGAACAAAAATGTCACCCAGTAAACCCATCACATACCCTAATAATGAATAAATCCAAAATAATTTGGTCAAACCACTTGACCAAGGGTTCTTCCAAACTAAAGGGGTGATGTGGAGGGGGGAAATCACAACATAATGGAAGTAAAGGTAGAATGTAGACCATAATTTGAAGGATATACAATTATATTCCATGAAATTAAGTGGAATAACATAAATAAATTTAATATAGAAGAGGTGGTAGCATATTTTATAGATTAAGGGGATGCCTCTATAGGGGATTGTCACATTAGTGAGTAGAGTAGAAATATGGGGAAAGTCCCTACAAAAACATAAAGGAATCATTGGAAATAAATAAATTTTTTAACATTTTACTTGTCATGCATGATGTATTCACATGTTTTAAAAAATAATGCTCAAACTATGATGTCCCTGCTACACAAGTACTATCCACCCACATAATTACTCATCAGTGGTTTGTACAGTTGAGCTAACTATTATCAAACCATGTAAAACAGCACTATAAAGAGAAGACCCCTTACACATGGTCAATGTATGGTTGCTCCTAACCACACACATGTTTTTCAAAAAACCTATTCCATTAAAAAATTTATAATATTATCCAAAAACTTTTTAAAACCAAAAATAGACAAAAATTAATTAAAATAACTAATTAATTTATTCCATAGTAACACAAAGGGTGTCACAAACATCCCCACCATGCCACTTTATTCCCCAAGAATTTACCTAGTTAATGTAATGTATTTAGCCAATTATTATTCTAGACTATACACAAATACACACCAAAAATTTTATGAAAAAAAATAATCAAAAATATTTAACAACTTAAAACAATAATCATTCATAATAATTGAATAATAATCTCTTAAATAAGGGAGTCTGAATGGATGTCCACTACCATTTAGAATTAATCATTACTATGAATAATAAAATGAACACTCCTTTAATTTAGGTTTCACTAAGATGATGGTGATTACCTCAAAAACCAAGAGAGGCCATAGGATTACACTTATCATGGACATTCATAGAAAACTCTTATCCCAAGTGGAATCATAGCCTAAGACACACTAAAAGGATCCTAAAGAAAAATAACTTCAAAGATCCTAAGACCGAACCCATCTCCCATGGGTAGACATCCTAAAAGGGAATCAAAATACATATCAAGTATCACCACTAAAAAACATGACCTTCAACCATAAATATCATGACGAACCACTCATGATCATTCCATAATAATGAATAACATGGGACCTCAACCCAGGTCATTATTCTCAATGGTTAAACTGGGACTATAATCTTGGAACACCATCACGTAGTGAACCCCAAAAAAATTACACTATAGATATTACAACATCCCAAGAAAATTTATCCATTAATTACCCATGTACCAACCCCAAATGTCACCCATGTTCAATACCAACTAAATATGACATCACCGTCATAACACATAACACCTTCAAAATCCTCAAAATAAGAAAACCAAATGGAATGGAATTCATCCAAACATAAATATTCAAAGGCATCCACAAAATATCTTAAACATATACATTGATCCCATATAAAAAACATCTTGTGATTGAGAAACCAAAAGATCACCCAAGGATTACACCAATAAAATCCTACCTCTAGTCTATATAATCACTAAATTCATTAAACTTGAAATCACATTACATTTTATCATTTAATGATAAAACTATAACCTATAATATTAACCATATCGATCCACATCATGTAACCTAATTAACTAGAAAATAGTCACTTTTCATAGGCTCCTAAGAAAAATTTCCATCCAGTATACCACTATACGATAATAAGGGGGAAACACTTATAACTCCACATTTACCTAGCCATTTCTAGGGGCATACACATATAAAAGTGAAACTTATACCCAACTTAGTCTTGTTTCCCAAATCAAATCTAGACGTCCCAAACCATGTAAAGGGACAAAAAATATAAACATTACCATAAAACGGAAATCACATGGAAAAAACCACACTCTTTTGAAACCCACATCATTCCTAAACGAATAAAAATATGTTTCATAAAAACACAATATCTTTGAAAGGAACCCAATAATTTTAAATCATTCGACTTCATTAAAATCATAACTCGCTAAGAAAATTCAAAACAATTTAACCAGGAGATAAAAATAACCCAACGCTTTGGAAAACATCAAAACCACTCTATTTTTTCAAATAAAATTACAGAAAAGTGTTTTAAAAAGATAAATTTTCATTTTCATTAAATAAAAACATCCATTTTCAAAACATACCCCAGTGAATTTCAAAAACTATTCATACATAAACCATTAACCCATTTTAAATCTATAATGATTTCTTAAATACCAAACCGGTTTAAATAAAAAATCAAATGGATTTTTTAACAGAACCCAAATACCATTTTCTAAAAAATATACTATTCTTAAAAGGCCCATTTCATAACAAACCACGCCCAATAAGTGTCACATCACTAATCCATCAAAACAGAATCCACATTATAAATATATCATACATCCCACCTTGGCATGACCCTCCCAATTATGAATCATTCCAAAGTTCTCTAAAAAAGCTAAATGGTATGTCGAACCATTCCTGGGTAAATCACATGGTTTAATAAACCACGGAATATTCATATAACGGTTCTTATAACATTTTCAAGATTTTTTTCCCACTAATTAAAATTTTAATGTTGTATAAACCAACCTCATTCCACCGATCCATTTTCAGTTTTTACCCAAAAATAAAATATAATCCACAAGGAAACTCCACTATGAAAATGAGGACTAAAACATGACCAATGGTAAATCAAAAAAATATGAATTGAAAAATAAAAATCCCACTTCCCATGGAAACAAGAGGTTCAAGGAAGTAATGAGGTAGCTAAAATCTCTCTTCACCTACCTATAGAGTTCCAATTAAAAATTCTAACTCAATCATACCATGAAAACCCACATAATATAGTAAATTCCAAAATATTACACTCCTATGGATTATAAGAACCAATCCTAAGACACAATTTATAGCAAAATGGGATGGTGTTTTCATCCTATGAATAACCAAACTAATCTTCCATTAGTATGAAGGAATTTCCTGAGCCCCAAATCTAGGAAACTATTTCCTAGGCATCACAAGATCACACTAGAGAGGGGTTTCTCCAAAAAAAATTATAGAAAAAAATCAGTGGAAATTAAATAAATTTTTGACATGAACCATTAGTACTTTAGACATATTATCCAACAGAAAAATCCTGGAAATAGTAATAAATTATAATATAAAACATTAACTAAAATAAGAAAAAAAAACCTACCTGGATCATAGTCTCCCTCCCCAACATGGTAAAGATCCAAAAAATCTTCCCCCATATGCCTCTTCATTGTCCACTAATAGTTTTTTCTATCCTATATACATAGAAATAGAAAAAAACATCCTACATGCAAGATGTGAGAAGAGAAACAACATATAAAACAAATGAAATACCTCAATAGTCAATACTATAAATAATTTTAATAAAACATAACCAGGAACCCGCAATTGTGATAAAATAGGTTTAAGAACATAAGCAATCAATAGGAAACCAAAACCCATATAATATATACACTTCCCTAAGTAATACAGTTTATATAATGCTAGTTTGAACTATATGGTATAAGGTAGTGTTTTATTTGCTTTATAAAAACAAACCATACGCACACTTTCAACAACTATTATTTTATAGAAAATAAAAATGGTGATTATGATACATTGTTTATTAAACATTAATCCAATGAAAACAAAACAAAACACTTTTTCCCCATTCCAAACATCTAAATAAAATATCATTTTCATAAAGGATTTCATGTAAAACCAATTTATTGAAAACTCCTAAATTGATAATCAATTCATTTTCATTTTTGAAATCATATATTAAATTCAATATAAAAAATCATTTGAAATTAATCCAAATAACACACAATATAATGCCTAAAACTTAAAAATAAACCCAACTATAGGGAAACACAATAAAAAAATAGTACCAATAAAATCAATTAATATTGGGGAATAAAATCATAAAATAAATATAAACCCACTAAATTTTCCCAAAATATATCATAGTGTCATAGATCTTAACAATGGGATGTACCGAGTGATATAAAGACTAAAATTTACCCATAGTTCATGTAGAACTCGATATAGCTACACAACTTTAGATGCTAACTTACTCCTCCTTAATCTCTCTCTATTCCCATAATGGCTATCTCAATCCCCAACCACACATTGGCACACATGGATTATGGGGAACATCCCCTATACATAATTGCTCGATATTAGGGGAAAATTATAATCATTAATCTTGGATAAGGTATCAACCACCTAAATCACCTATCATTAATCTTGGATAAGGTATCAACCACCTAAATCACCTACCTCATTTCCCATGGACTTACATAATGATTAAATTGAAGATGTGAGAAATTAAAAAACACATGAATCCAATGTAAGATATTTGGAAATAACCCACACCTCACCTCCCTCAACCTCATAAGAAGAATCCCCAAAAAATATCCATGCATTAATATCATAATGTACATATCAACATAATACATCCTTGACTAGATAACTAGCGATAATAGGCCATGACTAATACACAAGGGTCTAGAGGATCTCTCCCATTTATAAAATATTTTAATGTTCTAAACTGGCTTTTAAAATACACTGCTTGGGATGGCAATCCACATACCCAATTCCCAAATTATATTGGAATCTCATTTACAATTCCACCATAAATTTATTTTATATTTTTCAAACTAGGAATTTATATTTCTTGATGGACCTAAATGTTTTCACACCATTCTAAAAACTACACATTAAATATCTTCTTCATAGCTAAGATTTTTCCATTAAATTAACATTGGGATAACACATGCAGTTTTAAGATGGTCTGAACCACTAAAAATATTAATACCACATAATAATCTAAATAAATTAAATTCCACTACCTTTTTTTACAAAATGATCCTTTAAAAACAACACACATCCATTTTAAAAATGGAATTGGCATTAAACACTACAAAAAAATTAATTTCATGTTTCTAAAGACAAAGAGAAAATACAAAACACTTGGAATGTGACCTAAGTACATGACATGTATTTAAAAATAGTCTAAATCATTATAAAACCGAACACATATATATTTTTGTTTTCTTAATTTAATAAAAACGTTATAAAATTCATTAAAAAATTATGGGCCACTCGGTAATTTAAACAATCACTTTTCATAAGGTCGAAGCCCATGTCATGATCACAATAAAACTTAACATAAGACCAATAAACTCTATAAAAATACTTGAAATTTCACAATAAATAATTCAAAGAATTCCATGAAATATATATGATGTAATATAAGTGGGTTCCATAGCATCCCCTACCTCAAAATGATGGAGGGTGAGATGAAATGGTCAAAAACACTTCACCTTTGATAATGGATTCCCAAATGTGCAATAAGAAGACCTGGGAGACCTATTTAATATCCTTATAATGAAAAATAAAAAAATATAATATAAAATCCTTGACCTAGGGTTCATGCAAACTATAGGGGTGATTATAAGAGGTAAAATCTCAATAAAACAGAAGGTGAGAAGGAATAAAGACCATAACATTAAGGATATACCAATCAATTATAAGAAATAATTTATACATTCTTGAGGAATGGGAGAACATTTGTATAGGGATTTTATTCCATAGAGGGTGGGTATGTATCATATGGCGCAAGTTACATGATGTACATGGGAATGAATTATTTGGGAAATCCATAATAAACATTTAAGGGAATTTTTTGAAAGAAATAAAAAAATTTGTCATTATTGGTGGAACACATGGTTTTTCTACATGGTTTATAAAACCATGATCCACATGTTATATCCCTACTAGATAGACTTGGTACCTATAGTGTTACACCTACAAAATTCACTTGATTTATCTAGTCTTGTGAAACCACACCATAATGTAATAACCCCTCACATACGGTTGGTGCAAAATTACTCCTAACCTTTTGAAAATTTAGAAAACACCTACTCCCATAGAAATGTTATAATTTCATCTTAAACCTATCAAGAATGTACAACATCTTAAATTTAGTTTAACTAATTAATTTATTACACACATAAAAAATCTATCACAAATCCACATTAAAAGAAAAAATTACATTAATCATAAACATTATATGAACCCATAAGAAAATAATGGGTACCATAGCTATGTCATAAAGAATATGTAACATAACAGACATGGAGGATCCAAAAAATTATGTGGTAAAAAATTATTTTGGTCCTAAAATTTTGTCATTTTCAAATAACAAAATATATTTAATGAAGAGAAGAAGAATAAACATAAAAACAATCAGTGAGATATTTCAAAAATATATATTTATCTAAAATAATGAGGATAAATAATAATGAATTTCACTGAAGTGGAGAAATTCTTGTCCCCAAAATAAAAAATGAAAAAACTTGAAATACATTTACGAGAAATTTTTAGATTAATCAATGTGAAAAGATTGACGATGAGGAGATTAAACTAAATGAAAAGTTAGGTTTGATATCCCCCTTACCATTGGTCATGTTTTGTTTCATCATGTTTATGACTGATGTATAATATAATTATGCTTATCAAAAAACTAATACAAAATATAATTATATTTATTTATGTAATTATTTATAAATTTAGAACCTTAAAATTACTTTTTTTTAAATAAGAAATATTTTTATGTAAATGTAACTTTAAATTATCTCGTTTTCATTTAAATTTTGTTGTTTTGAATCATTGGAATTTATGTTTCTTTTTATATTACTTCAAAAAATATAGTATATATTAAAATAAATTTTTAAATATAATATATAATATACACTAACAGTCCATGTATGTTATTCATGGTAAATAATTAACAATGTCCTTAAAGATGTAGGAAACCAACCATTAATGAGAAATGTCAAATAGAGGAAGAGAGAGTATATAATATCTAAATATATTTAAATATTTATACCTATATCATACAAAAATTAATATGTTATATACATTACATTAAATATTTTAGGATTGTATATAAAGGATATATATTGGGAGAGTATAGTTAACAAGGGAGAAATAATGAAAAGGGAGAATCATGGCTTAACATCTCTCTTCAAGATTTACTCGATTGAAAAAAACCCTGAAGTATTCGTGTTGGATGATGGAAATGTTACCCTAGGGTTTTAAAGAGGCTTGGGAGAGGAAATTTAAATTATTTTCATATTTTTTAAGTTTATGGGAAGTGATTCTACACGGGAAAGAGATGAGTAATTTATATTTCAAGGGAGGGGTATTATTGGGTTAAAATATAGAATGAATTACTATTTATAAATTAAGATATGTAGTTGGGTTATTTTTTACAATATATATTATATTTGAATAAAATTAATTTATTTTAGGATTTATAACCCATAAAACAACTTATTGTATTATTTTATAAAAAAATATATAAGAAACAATTATGTAAATAATGAAATAATTTATATTCTCATAATTTTGAAATTAGTTTTTAGGTCTATAAATTGAGTTTATTTCTTTGAAATGACTCATTTATCTTATTAAATTGATTTTTGGTTCATATAATGATTTTATGATTTATTTTTTCTTTAATACATCATCAAAATGTCTTCAAACACTTTGTATTTTGAAATATGTATATTTATTATTCTCTTAATAATTAATTTTTCCAAAAATTATCAAAAAATTTCTAATTGAAAATCTCAATGATTTGATTCAAAAAATAAAATTAATTTTAATAAAATAATTGTCTATTATATGTAATTTTATTTGTTAGTATAAAAATTATTATTTTTATATAATATGTCAAAAAATGCATTACCAAGAATGTACTTATGATCACTTTGAGTATTTAATGTGAATTTTTATTTTGTGGAATTATAGTATTTATAGTTACTTAATTTATTTTCGAAAAATATCATGTACATGAAATAATATTATTTTATCAGCCATCTTACTATTCCAGTGGTCATATTACTATTCTTACGACCATGTTACTATTCTAAATGGTCAGGTTACTATTTTAATAGTCGCTTTTATTATTCCAATGTCTATATTGGGTTTCTAATACCTATAAATCACTCCTATTAACTTCATTCTGCATTTAATTTAATTCATCAAAAGGATATTTAGTCTATATTTTTGAAATGTAAACTACATTACAAATTATTTGTGTATTTTTGAGAATATCTTTTGTGGGTGACATATAACTAAGTGGTCAAAATCATATAAATTTTTGTATTATAATTATTTAATTTTATTATGTTTATTTACCGATTTTAATATTATAAATATTTTTTGGTATATTTATTTTGAATTATTATAAATTAATTAAATAATATTTTATTCATCTTTATTATGTGGCTCATATGTTTTATAATATTATATAATCCCAAAATTGACACAAATTATTATCTAGAAGGAAAATTCCAAATATAAAAGTCAGTTACTGTTACATCAACATCTCATGTTCTGATTTCATTTGATAGAACAACCTATATCTATTATGATATTGAAATAAAGAATAATTAATATTCATTGAATTCATGTGTATTTCATTAGGACAAATTTGGTTTCATGAATCTCGAAAATTTTACAACACTATGTCAAGTATTGTTGCTATTAGGTATAATATGTTTCCCATGACTTTCTTATATCTTATTTGATCAACCTTATTTCCCAATTCACCTCCTAAAACTACCTTCCAGAAGCCAATATTGTTTTCATTGTCTTAGAATCCTCCATTCTAAATCTCTTAAGAACTAATTTTGTATATTTTTATTGAAAAAAATAAATGTGTCATTCCTTCCTTGAGTCACCCATAAATAAAGGAAGAATCTTAATTCCTAGATCATAGAGACTTCAAAATCGTACCAATTATATTCTAGAAATATGTTTTATTTTTATTAATTTGATACTCTAAATATTATGTCCTGCACATTTATGAGAAATAAAATCATGTGATAATTCTGCTCCTTGATATAGAGATTTTCATCAAATCAACCTCATTGGAATCCTTGATTTTTAATTATTTATTTGTCCTAGAATACCAATCTTTGGGTATTTACTTGGGTCTATCTAAACCCTTCTTTAGTTGGCATACATGTCTACCATCTTCATTTATAAGGAATCCATATAGTATCTATATATACACTTAATCCTAAATAAATCCCTTAAGGAATCTAATTTTCATCTAATAGGTACACCATAAATCCACACATCATGGATTTTCATGAAAAGTTGAATAATGTCCCACTAGAAAATGCGTGTCAATGTCTTATAAAAATCAATTACCTTGATTTTGGAATACTCCTTGAACAATGTTTATGATTTATTATAAGTCACTATTCTATATCCATTGAGTTTTTTTAGAAAATATACTTTGATTGGATTATACTTTTATATTAGAAACTCATTAAAATTTTCCATATTTCATTATGTTTAACATTCAAGTTCTCTAGGCATCGCATTGACCCAAAATTAATCTTTGGTGACCTCTCATAAACATTAAGGCTCTAAATGACATTATAAAGAGGTCTATTTTAAATTCATCATTCAATATGATTTCACAAGAGGAATACAATCACCAAAAACAGTTCATTCATTTGTTTTATCCCTAGTTCAGGAATTATTATCCATTTTTATACCCACTATGATTGAATCATACTAGATTTATTCTTCTAGTTTTTATATATACCCATTTTCTCCCCTTGGATGATTATTTATTAAAGAATCTATTATGTGAGTTCGCCACAATGTTTTGTGAAAATTTATCATTAGGTTATCAAATATTTGTGTTTTACAGAATATTTATATCTTGGTTTTCAACAATTTTCCCTATTCTAAAATTATAGACTTTATATTCCTCGATTTTGGATTAGTACCCAATAAAAATACCATCATAGCCCTGAGATTCAAACATAGGGTTCTTTTCTTTTCTATGAATAAATAAATTTTTTAAAAACATTCAAAATTACTCTACTGTTAGATTCTTCTCATACTATATATCATACAGTGTCTTTTCATTATAGAGACATAATAAATATCTGTTAGAGTAGATCATGTTTTTTATTACAGTCCAAGATCATTGATAAATGTAGTTCAATACTCTATTATTAATTCCCTTAATGTATATTGTCATATAATGGAATAATTATTTATATTTATGACATATTTAATTTATTCTATAGATGATATTATTTATTATTTTAATGTAACATCCCATTACAGTTATCAGGTATTCCTAAACCCCTATTTTGGTGGAGAATTGGTTTGGTTTCATTTGGAGTTGTTTCATGTGTTTTCCTAAAAATTCTGGAGGTGTCTGGACTGAAGCATGGTTTGTGCACATCCAGCATGGGGTTGGTAAAATCATATGCTGGTGCCATGTTTTGGAAATTGGGATCTGTATGTTCTATACACGATATTCCCTAACCATGTGTCGTTTCCCAAGAACCCATTTGGATGGGTTTTTCAATATCATAAATTTTTATTAACATTTCTTGAGCCCCCTTGTTAGGTCCCAAACAGATTTCCTTCAACCCAAACACGTTTCCCTCTTCCTTAGATCTCCGAAGAAAGATTATTAGCCCCTTGAACCCCTTTCAAAAATGATTTGATTCTTATAGAAAATCGTTCGATCTCCTTCTAGTTAATTTCCCCCATGTTCTCTTCCGACCACAATCTATCTCTTTCTCATTATGGTTCCATAGATCTGGGAATTGATTTTTGGATCTAATACACTTTATTTTTGGTATCTTTAACCTATGTTTGATCCCAGTTTCTGTGACCTTAGTTCTTCGGGGAAAAAAGTCTGATTAGGGTTTACTGTTGCATGATCGGTTATTTTAGATAGTTGGTTATGTTATGAGGCCCAATTTTTATTGAACCTAATTTATAGTTTACATGTAAATTTTTTATATTTAAATAAAATTGTATATATTTTAATCAAATGGATTTCAATCCTTTTTTGGAATAACCCAATTTCAATGAATTGGGGTTTTTAAGGGAAAAAGGTTTTTTTGTTTGGAATTGTAATTTGGTGAGATTTGAATTGTTTAATTTAAATTTAATTTTCGATGGAATTGAAACAATTAAAATATTTATTTTAACTAAAGAAAATTTTATTTGATCGAATAATTGTGGGAAACCAGGATTCAAGTGAATTGGGGGTTTGTAATGAAAGTGATGGAAATTTTTTGATTTGGTTTTTAACCCCGGTTTTGTGAAAAATGGAAGAAAATGTTTTGATAAAAAACATAGTGTCTCATCTTGGTGAAAATGAATGTTTTTTTATCAAAACCCTATTATGGTTTTTAAGGAAAAATTGGTGTGTTTGAAATATTGAATGAGATGAATTGAATTTTCTGTTATAAATTGAATTTTCTGTCATTGATTTGTAATTGGGAACATGAATGCTTTAGGTTGTTAGTGGGTTACTTTGGGTGTCACTTTACGATTCTAAAATTTTCAAAAACATCATATCATTGTAAAACATTCCATTGGTGATAGTGATGAGATCCCTTTACCTTAAGCCTAACAGGGTGTATATACATACCAATTTCTTATTAAGAGTGTTGGATCCCTATATCCTAGAACTATCAGGCCTATTCAGCACTTGACCATGTTGCTCTCTTGTTTTCATTTCATAATGTGTATATATTCCTTTTTTATTAAATTTTTTACATGCCTTTAGAATTTATATAAACTATTGATATAAAATGTGTATTTAATAAATTTGGGAGAATTTCTGTCTATGTAAACTATTCTATGATTAAATACAAACTCTATCATTTGGAAATATTTCTTTCATTTGATTTATATAGAATGATTTGATTAAGGTATTTCCACCTTTTAAACTATATAGAATTATTTTTTCAAATATGCTTTATTAATTACAAACTTGTTTGTTTCAAAATTGAAAGAACATATTGGTTAAATTGATATTTCCATTTATTATGGAATATTTGGGTGAAATCACACTGGGCAATGGCTCACACCCAACTTGTTCCTTTAGTTTATTGTAGATTATCTCTTTCCATGCTTGAGTAAAGTAAAATTATCTCTTGGAGATGGATCCTACTACTAAACTTTGGTCTGGCAGAGTTGGGTCCTTCGGGACTTTGGGTTGTTTTCCCCCATTTTTTACTTGGGTTTTATTACATTAGAAGTTTTGACTATTTAACTTTTGGTTCTTTACTCCTAGTGTAGTTTTCCTTTGATCTGCATACATTCTTCTTTTCTTTTCATTCCACATTGTTAATGGAAAAAATTGTTCTCACTTTCAGTTTTTATGATGTCGGGTTCTAGTTGCTGACCAAAGGGGATCGGGAACTCCCTTTGGTCATTGTCAAGACCAACTCAGTAATCAGGTTACCGGGGTATCTGGTTCGGTTCATGAAAAATTGGTATTAGGGAGGAGGTTGATATTTTTTCTTGAAGTTAGTATGAATTTTAAAAACCTGTCAGGATATAGGAGGTAGTTGCGATTGATTTTGTGTCCATCTCTCGCTATAATGAACCTTATGTATCCAAGGGTGGTAAGGTAAAGGTGTCTTGAGATTTAGTTCTTTTATTTTGTCTATTTTTATTTGAATAGATTCAAATATAAATCTTGAACATCCTACATATTTGGATTAATTTCCCTCATTGCTCAGATTTAGAATATATTAATATCATCCTCGTTTTCTGCTAATGTTTTGTAGCATTATGCCTTTGAGAAGATGTGTGAATCAGCCCCCGGAGGAAGTTGCTTCTAAACCTCAGTAAGAAAATCCTATTGTTGATCCTAATATAATTGTAATGATTGTGAACATTGTCCAAACTCTATAACAAGAACCACCTCTAGTTCTTGTTCAGGCCACCATTGAGGAACCTCAGAGGGACAATCTCAAGAATAGTTCTCAAGAGTACCTTCACCATAAACCAACACCACTTAAGGGACCAAATTAACCTCAAGAGGATGAGGATTGGTTGAAATGTTTGGAAAGCTTATTTGAGTTTTTGGAAACACCTGATGAGATCATACTAAAGTGTTCTACTTTCGTTCTTGAAGTATTGATCATAAGATGGTGGGACACTATGGTAATGGTGAGGAAAAATGATGGATTATAGTGGAAATACTTCAATGTTCTTTTCACCAAATATTTTTATCTATATTTGATATTGTTGGAAAAGTGTATATATTTTTTCATACTTGATAAAGTTAATAGGTTTGTGACAGAGTATGCAAAATGTTTTGTTTAACTTGTTCACATTTCACCTAAGATAGTATCTAATGAGAGAATGATAGTCCAAGTTAAGACTTCTTTAGGATATTTGTTCTATGGTTTTATTGGTGAAGCTTCCTTCTTATTTAGACGCACTGGATTGAAAAAAATGGTTGAGATGGACCTGGTCGGTATGTCATGCTTATCGAGAGTCTCATTTCCTCTAAGTGGTAGTGGGAGTTCATTCAAGGGAAAGAAAAATCATGTTGACTCTCATGTCAGTTCTTAAAGGTATGGTTTTTCTAGACCACATGTAGTACCAAGAATAGGCCCTTTAGTTTGTTACCAATGTTGTAATCCAGACCATTCTAAGAAGGTTTTCACTAAGGCACCCAAGAATTGTGGCCTCAGTGGGCGTTCAGGGAAATTGTAGAAGTTCTTCCATATTTATTCTACCCCTCACATTGGGACAGAATCATAAACACATCCTAAATATATATGTAAACCATATTATTAACATGAAAATGGGTTCCAGTCATAGGCATTTGTTACAAGGCTTCTTCACACAGTGGAAGAGTATCTAGAGGAATCTGAAACAAGTACAGTGACTGTAAGATGTACCATCACTATATATTTGTCATTAGTGACTTATTTATTTGGCATTGGTGGTTCTCATTCATTTATTTTATCATGTGTTGTTAGTATGTTTAATCTTCCTATGGATATTATATCTTATTCAATGGATATTACTACCCCCGTTGGTACAAAGAGAGAGCATGGTCTCCATAGTCCTGCTTATATATTATCTCTAATAGATATTGAGTTATATTGGACCTTTCTGGTTCTTGGCATGAAATATTTTTACATTATGATTATAATTAATAGGCTCAAGTCCAAAAAATCTAGGATTAATTGTTATCTCAGACGGTTCTTCTAAACTATGCCCAGTGGCGTGTCTCTCGTGTTTCTAAGAGAATGGTATCGAAGGTCGAGCAGGGCTAGGCCATCTTTTCTATAGTTAATGAAAGTAATTATAGTGTTTTATTTTTATCTGAAGCTGGAATCTTTGAATGGTGGTCTCTCTCCAGTCATCATTGAGTTTCATGATGTGTTTCTTTATGACTTCTCTAGATTTCCACTAGTAATATAGGTTGATTTTTCTATTGATGTGATGCCTATTACTAAGCTTGTTTCTATTCCCTCATACCATATATCACTAGTTGAATTGAGAGATTTTAATTCTTAGTTGTATGAACGTGTTGAGAAATTATTTATACATCTGAGTGTTTCACCATGGGAGGCTCCGTTTCTCTTTTCCAAGAAATTTTATGGTTCACTCCGCCATTGTGTCTATAAACGAAAGCTCAAACGAGTAACAATAAAAAAAATAAGTATCAATTGTCATGGATTGTTGATCGGTTTGATCAATTGATATGGGTGATGTAGTTATTAAAGATTGACCTTCTCTTGGGTTACCATCAGTTGGGGATAAATGAATCTGACATTTAAAAAACCGCATTTCGGAGAAGATATGGCCACTATGAGCACCTTGACATGCCCTTTTTTCTAAGAAATTATCTTGTAGTTTTCATGAAATTAGTGAACTGGATTTTCCATGCGTATCTTGATACCTTTTAAGTTTTGTTTTTGGAAGATATCCTTCTGTTTTATAAATCCATGGAGGACTGTATGCATCATCTAGGAATAGTTCTGAGTTTTCTGAGAAATCGCCAACTCTATGTGAAGCTTTCAATGTTTTATTTATAGAATATGGAGGTGATGTTATTGTGACACGTTTTGTTCGAACATGGTATTTGTATTGATCTTAAAAATTTAAAAGCTTTTATGACATGGGAAAAACCTTATAATTCCATCTAGATTTGGAGATTCTTAGTTTTTGTTGGATATTATCACCACTTTGTGAAATACTTTGCAAAGATTTCCTCTCTGATGACTGATCTTACTCAGATGGGGTTGAAGTTTGTTTGGAATGAGAAATCTAATAATTATTTTTTTGATCTGAAATTTCATTTCACTACTAAACCAGTTTGGAATCTTCCAATGATCGGATAGGCCTACCTGGTATTTTCTGAGGTATCGGTTTCAGGTCTGGGTTGTGTACCTATGCAGGTTGATCAGGTTGTTTATTATGGATCCTATCAAATTAGGCCAAATGAGAAGAACTATGTAACCCATGACCATAAACTTTTATCTTCGACTCAAGCTGTTAAGAGTTAGGGGCATTATCTTAATGGAGAAATATTTACTATGTTTTCTAACCACAAAATCTAGTATTACATATTCTCATAGAAATATTTGAATCCACTTAAGAGACATTGGATTTAATACCTATAGTCTTTCTATTTTTACATTTTTTATACCCCAAGGAAAAGGAATTTCATTAGAAATTTGTTGAGCAGAAATATTCTCTCTCAGGCAGTGAATGATTCTTCGGTCGAGTAGATCTTGATGGCTCTCTTTGCACAATTTCATATTGTACTTCAGGAAAAATGGGTTGAGGCTTCCATGGATAGTGTTTAGTGGTCACAATATCTTTAGAAAATTATTCTTCAAGATCAGTAGACTGATGATGAATTCTATTCCATTAGATTCTCTCTTAATGATGGGGAGATAGTTGACTAATGGTTGTTCTCCAAAGAGGTAATTCTATGCTATGAAAATAATTTTTGATATTGTCTTCGATAAGGAAAGTTGTGATCATGGATTTCCATAATTCCTAGTGTTTTGTGTACCCAGGAACCATAATGATGTTCTCTCAATTGAGGTGGTAGTTCTAGTGGCCAGGTATGTGGCGATCCATTATTGATTTTTTCTCTCATTACTATACATGCCAATAGGTGAAATTTGAGCACTAAAAACCTTTTGATTTTCTTTATCCACTTACTGTTCCAACATAAAGGTGGGATGAGAACTCCACTAACTTTTTGGTTATGTTTCCAAGTAGCCATATGAAGAAGAATTTGATTTGGGTGTTGATCGATAGGCTAATTAAATTGATTAACTTTTTACTCATTCCTGACATAGCCAAAGATGGGGAGTTAGGAAGTTTCTATGTGAAATATATTGTTAAGTTAAATTGAGTTACATCTGTTATATTCATTGATATAGATCCTTGATTTATTTCTCACTTTTGGATAGACCTTTAAGAGGAACTGGGATATCATGTCCATTTGAGAATGGAACACCATCCAGAGTCATATAGATAAACCAAAAAATCTATACAGATTATTTTGGATATGCTCTACGCTTGCTTTCTTGACTTTGGTGGAGAATGGGATGATCATTTGGGGCTGGTTGAGTTTCCTTATAACATTAGTTACCAGTCTACAATTTGGATGGATCCTTTTGAGGCCTTGTATAACCAGCCTTGTAAATCATTATTATGTTGGTCGGAGATTGTTGAGAGTTCCTTGGTTGGATTGAGCTTGGTCCAAGAGATGATAGAAACGATTCAGTTATTTCACTAGATAATTTTAACAGCTCAAATCTTGTATAATTCTTATGTTGATCATCACTATAGACATTTTTAGTTCTCAATTGGGGACCAGGTTTTCTTAAAATTGTCTCCCCGGTTTGGTTATAGATTTCATGTGATGAAAGGGTAGATTTTTTCCTCATTTTTTTGACCTTTTGAGGTTATTGGGTAGGTGGGGAAAGGTGCGTACCGATTAGCACTACCCCTATTGGTGACCTTGATACAGAATGTGTTTCATGTATCTTAGATTTGAATGTATTTATTTGATCCATCTCATTTTTGGATTTGGTGTGATTTTGTAGTGGAACATTATTTATCCATGAATTAATGCCCATTTAGGATAGTTGATTCTAAGACCAAAGTACTTCATGGGAGAACAATACCTTTGGTTTGTGTGCTATGGCAGGATGGTTCTGATTCTCATGAGATGTGGGAGAGGGAGGAACTGATGAGGGAGAAGTGGCATCATATTCATGACAGGGAGTCTTCTTCAAAGTCATTATACAGATAGATACTTTTTTTGGTTGGGAGGTTGTAACATCCCATTACCCTTTTTTGGTACTCTTATACCCCTCTTTAGTATAATCTTTGGTTGGGTTTCGTTTGGATTTCTTTCTGGTTTTTTCTGAAAATTCTCGATGATTCTGGACTGAATCAAAGTTTTAACAAGACCTATGCATAGTTTGGAAAACTGTACACTAGTGCCTTGTTTTGGACAATGGTATCTCCATGATTTTCCCTAACCATGCATAGTTTCCCAGGTAACCATCCAGAAGGGTTTTTCTAGATCTGTGATTTTTATTAAAATTTCTTGAGCACAAATCTTTAGGTCCCATAAAGACATCCTTCATACAAAATGTGTTACTCCCTTTCTCAATGCACGCCATAAAAATTTTTAGCCACTCTAACCCCTTCAAGCAGTGATCTGAAGCTTGGGGAACATCGGTCAATCTCTTAATAGTTAGTTTCCTCCCCTCATTCTCTTCCTCTCATGATCTCTATCATTCTTCTTAGGGTTACATAGATCATGGAATTGATTTCGGGATCCAATACCCTTTTTTTGGGATCTTTATCCTTTAATAGATTTTCATTTGTGGGATATTCATTCTTTGTGGAAAAATCTTGATTAGGGTTTGGAATTACGAGATCCTTTGTTTTGAGTAGGTGGTTATTTTATGATGCCCAATTGTTTTAAGCCAAATTTCTTTGATTAATTTTCAATCGTTTTAGTTTAAATTAAACTATTTAGATTTTAATTGAATGTATTTCAATCCTTTTGTTGTGGAACCCAATTCCGATGAATTGTAGTTTTGGAAAAAAATGGGTTTTTAGCTTGAAATTCGAATTTGGTGAGATTTAGATAATTTAGTTTAAACATTAATTTTTTTGGGAAAAGAATCAATTAAAATTTTTATTTTAATTGAAAAAAAAAATTATTTGATGGATTGTTTGTGAAAAACCATGATTCATGTGAATTGGGGGTTTATTATTAAAATGATGGAATTTTTTGATTTGGTTTCAAACCCCAGTTTTATGAAAAATGGATTAAAATGTTTTTATGGAAACATTAGGGTCTCATCTTGGTGAGAAGTCATGTTTTTAATTAAAAACATATTATGGTTTTTATGAAGAAATTGGCATGTTTGAAATGGTGAATGGGATGAATTTCATTTTTTGTTGTAAACTAAATTTCAAATCATGAATTTTTACTTCAGCCCATGCAATCCTTTGGTAGTTAGTAAGTTATTTTGGGTGGCACTTTATGATTCTACAATGTTCCAAAACATCATATCAGTGCATCCCATTCCTTAGGTGATGGTTATGAGATCGCTTTACCTTAGACCTAAAGGGGAGTATGTATGTACTTTTTTATATTCGAAGTGTTGGATCCTGATAGGTTGGAACTATAATACCTATTTGGCACATTACCATGTTGATCTCTTGTTTTATTTTTTGAATTTGTATATATGAAATTGTTATAAACTATTTTATAGGCCTTGAGAATTTTTATATATTGTTTATATAAAATGTTTATTTAATCCATTTGGTAGAATTTCTTTTTATGAAAAGTATCCATTTTATAAAGAGAATTATATATTTTGAAATGTTTCCCATCATTTGAAATGTATATCATGATATGAGAAAGGTATCTCCATTATTTAAACTATACATAATTATTTGATTAAATATTCTTTGTCAATGCCAAACCAATTTTTTTAAATTGAAGATGGATTTTGGTCAAAGTGATATTGGCATCGTTTATAGAATCATAGGGTGATGTACAATTGGAATTTTTCTCACACCCTACTTTTTCCTTTCAGTGATTATAGATTATCTTCTAAAAGGTTCGAGAAAAGGAAAAGGATCTCTTGAAGGTGGATATTGCTGCTGATCATTGGTCTCAGTGAGTTATTTCCTTAGGGGCTTTGGGTTTTTTCTCCTTTTTTTGCTAGGGTTTTAGTATTTTTTTCCGTTGTTCTTGTATAAATTCTAGTACCTGTATCCCAGTATTGTTTTCCATTGATGTGCATACTATATTTTATCTTCTATTTCCACATTTTGAGTGGAAAATTGTTCCCACATTCAATTTGAATGCTACTAGGTTCTATTCACTGACTCATGGAGATCAACAAATCCCTTCGAGATATGTTAGGAATGACTCGGTTATATGGTTACTAGGGTAGCCAGGTTGGTTCGGGACATTTAAGACACATATTTCAAAGTTAAAATAAGAAATTCTTTTTTTCAAATAATAATTAGATACAATAAGATCATTTGAACGGATTTCATGTGGGGTTAAAGACTAATATATGAATATATAATTTCAAATTTTTTTATTAAAACAAATCAAAGGTTTATTTTCACACCACCTCAATAGAATTATGATAATTTTTTTGGTCTAAAACTTGTGGGAATCAGATGCTTACATAATTACTAATGAATTTAATCAATTAGTTTATAATTTATTTATTATGGATCAGTTTTACAAGTCTTTATGTTCTAATGGATTTTTATTTTGCATTGATGATATTGATGTGAAAAGAGAAATAGAATATTTTGGAATCGGTTATCCATCCATCAATTTTGGGTTATTAAAATGATATATTTAATGACATTATGAAATTGATCTATTCTCAGGGATTAAAATTTATATTATCAAAGTGTAACTAGTTTGATCGGGTTCTTGGAATGAATGTAGAAAATTTTCATTTTATGTTAAGAAACATTAACAATAAGTTATATTAAGTTGGTTTAGTAAGAAGTGAGCCCCTTATATTATAATCACTAGAAAAAAAAATTTACATTACAATCATTGATTCAAACAAAAAAATGTTGAAATGTTTCTAGGGGTATTTTCAAATTAAATGATTAAAAAATTATATTAATTTATTTACTAACTGAACACTTGAACAACACACTATAGTTATATAACAAGAAAACATTTGATGGTCTTGGGTGACAATTGAAGGGGATACGATTATTTTTTATGATCAACAAAACGTTTACTATAATTTTTTTATCAGTTATATGTAATGTTGATTCAAATTTTTCTAAATTTTTATGAACTATTTTTTAAAAATATAAATAATTTTATTTATTTTACCTTTAAAAATATTTATATATCACAAGGGGAATCATATGGTGAGGGTGGTATGTATGATTTTAATTTTATGTTAATTGAATATATTAATCTATTTGTATGTTCTTTTATTAATGTCCTTTTTTAAATAAATTTTTTTTAATTGTTTAAAACATTATGAATTTTTTTAGGTGGTTTTTATTTCTATTCTATTTGATATAGGGTGTGTCATAGATGGATTCCTACATAAAATTTTTAAACATGGCTAGAGGTCTCATTTGATGACACATTTCATTAAATTGGATAGTGTAACATCCCAACCCGGCTCACCACTAATGATGATGGTTGAACCGATCACCACATGGTCTCAAGCATTCCTTACCGTATGGAAGAGGCTATCGACTAGTATCAAGGTACTTAGGAGGTGATAGTGATGAGATTATACCCTCTTATTGTAGTTGTATGGCAGTGTTATCAGAGAATAAAAACAAGAATAGTAGAAGTAGTAAGTAGAAATGATAATAAAATGGAAGAATAATATATTTAGTTTAATAAAAGTGTACAATACAAGTTTATACAAAATATGAATTCAAACAATGATAATTGTACATGACGGAAATCTTTAAACAATGCAACATGATTTTCAATATAATAAAATATAGTAATTAAGTATCAAAAACAACCAAAATCCCAAAGGTGACCTCCATGAGAATCCTAAAACCCAGTTCAATCCTTTTCTCGTAACTCTCAGGTACAAGAAAACAGAAAAAAGCAAGGTCTGAGGCCCTGTGAACAAGAATGTATACTCAGGCACTATAGTGAATGGTATCCCGAGTAACATGTGATATATAAATATCAATAGGCTAGCACCACTGGTGTCTAGCATAATCCTAGTAGTGTAATATTAATTAAATAGTATGAAATAATGCATAATAATGTATGTAGTACAATACAAATAAATACATGAGTACCTTATTATTCCCTCGGATGGTGTCTGAACATGTTACTAGTTTGTTAATAAGGTAATTACCTCTTTCAGTTGATATTTATTGTGAGAAGGAGTGTATCTATGAATCCTACTACCGTGGCTAAGGAATACATCAAAGGTAAAATGAGGGTAAGTAAATAACAAGTCCCACTGGGCTTTAACCATGGAACCTACTTGTCATTACTGGATCCAAGGAGAGTAGTCCTAAGCTTCATGTTTTACTACATGAGGGATCCTATGGTGTCACATTGGGCCACCAAGGATAGACCAAGATTGGGTTCAAGGTGGGTATCAACCTAAGAAATCTATATCCTTGAATTTGGAATGGGGTTCTCGAGTGCTCAAGGCATTCCCTTGGGAATCTTGGGTGAGCTCAAGTCATACCATTCCTATTTTAATAATTAAGTCACATATAATTCATAACGATCAATCCATCTCCTTTCATTAGCGTGACAAGTCCATGTAGCATGAAACCATTCATTTAATCAATTTAAGGTATATTCAGTAAGTAAGGTTCATTATTCTATCCTCCATTAATGTTGTAATAAGTTCTATAGACATATAACCATTTATTCATTTATGAACCTTAGTCTTCCCATTCAATTCCTAATTGGGAATCCATGTGTCACCCAAGGTGCTAATAGTATTCAATACATTCCAAATAATTTAATAATCTCATTTGAGGTTTAATCATCTTGCATTAACTATTTCACATAATTCAACTCTTTTAATTTACCAAATCATGTTAATTGTAATAATATGGTTCCATGGGTCACTTAGAAGGTGCCAATGGAAAAAAGGAAATCACCTACATGGGTAATTCCAATATAAAAATTTTCCAGGAACATAGACGGTTCCTTGGATCCGTAATAAATTAAAAAGAAAATATTTTTATTTCTAATTCCATTAGGAGCCATGTCCTAAACATGTCCTATTTTTAAGGTAACATCAAGACAATAAATAAATATCAGAAAAATAGTCCAAGAAATCGTAAAATTTTATTCACTACCTTTATCTTGAAGACAATTCACCTCTATTGGAGGGATTTTATTTAAAAAAACTTTCTTCTTATCACTCTAATTATTTATTACATTTATCATTTATTACAAGAGAATTTATAAATTCACATTTAAGAGGCATTTATTCTAAGAAATTTTATTTATGATTTAAGTTCTAACAAAAGTGTAGTAATCAATTTATTAAGGGATTTTTAAATTTGGGGACTCTGAAATGGACCCTACCTCAGGGTGGAACCAAAATAGACGCTTTCTAACTAGGATATAATGCTACCCTATTTCACGCACATACACTCATATATATATATATATATATATATATCTTTAAACAGATGCCTGTGATTCCCTGTTCCATGATGGAACACGTAAAATGGAGATATTTATATTTTTATATCCATACAAACTAATGTATGTAAGCGTACACCTTCAAAGATGTTAAAAACTCACTAAAAACAAATCTAGAGACTCAAAACATCTTAAGTTCCTAAATTAAATTGTGAGAAAGCAATAAGAGGTGAAAATGTTTACCTCAAATGATGGTGGTGAAATAAACACCCCGAATTGGCTCACCTTCGGCAGCAGTTGTCAGAACACACCTCAACACGTCCCAAGAGACCTTCTGCTGGACATAACATTGAAGGAAAAATGAAATCAAGACAACCGAAGATACATTGGGTTTGGCCAAACCATATGGGTTGACAGATATGCAAAAATCCAACCAAAAACAGGGATAACATGGTGTAGTAGACCTTACCTTGAAGGATCATGTAAAAAATCAAGAGTGATTCCATCGAAATCAATGATCGAAAGAGATCTAATAGAGGGATTTCATTCGCATCATGAAGGGAACCCCCTTGGGTGAATTGTAAGTGTTTTAGAGAGGATATGGTGAGGATTTAGTTTTAGGATTTAATTTTAATTTAATTTAATTCTTTAAACATAACTTCCAACATATCTTTCCAAACCGTGTACAAACAATGTGGTCTCTACTCCCTCAAATCACACCCCACATGGGATAGGAACATGGTTTAGAAAACTGTAACCATCCTTTGTGAAAATCCACTACCCCCTTCAATAGGGTGACATGTATACCTATTATGGACCGCATAGTTTCAGAAAAATAGTGTGCCCTCTCTAGCTTTTCAAACCATGGGTTTTTTGGGTCTCGTGCTCCCAAAACCCATAGAACCACCTGGAAAACATTACATTCCTTAACCCCAGTCTAATAACAATTGTTTCAGATGTAATCTCTCTTGGAATTACATCCAAGAACTCAGTATTAGAATTTACCTATTAAGAAAAATCATAATTTCAAAATCCTTGTATTTTAGTTCGGTTAAAAAACATAGGATTATATTATTTTCCCACCTTAAAACACCTCATCCCTAAGAATCCCTTAGGAAATGAGGAAAACATCCCCCATCCTACAATGTCCTTGATGTTTTGTTCAAATGGATTCATTTTGTTTCCAATAAACAACACACAATTCATCATTCCATATGAATTAAACATCTATGACTTTCCAACAAAATATCGTGCTAACATTCCAATTAAACCTATAAAACAGAGCTTACTCAAGATCATTAAGGTGGAGACACAATCACATCATCATCTAGATAAAAATTTGACTGATGGTACTCCCCACCGTAGGTCTAAACTTGTAAAAGGGTCCAATTCTATGTCCTGGTACCTCCAACGGTGGAATTGTCATACCAAGAACACCTCTATAGATCCTAACGACTCTCATGGTGTTATATCATTAAATTGGAATGGTTGAATCCCAGTAGACAAAGTGGAAACTAGTCACGAAATATTTTACAGAAGAAACTCTCAACCTTGAGACCATACTTTCCATCACCTGGCAACTTTATTTAAAATGGTTCTTTACGACCATAAATTTTGCACAAGAGAGAGAGAATGAGTCAAGACAGTTGGCCGACTTATCTCAAAGTTGTCTGGCATATGCGGCCAGAATAATTCAAAAGAAATGATTGGATTCTTTGTTGCCAAATTGGGTGTTCCTACATCGGATCCCAAGAATCACTCAGGACTCACCATGCACGGACAATAACCAAGTGTTAGTGGATAACACTCATTAGGATAAACCAACAAGTTCAACAGCTTTTAATGTTTTAGTGTTGCATAAGACCGATGCTCCCTTAGTGCATCAAGGATGAAGTCAAGATATAGGAAATTCTCATCACATAGGAAGTGTACACTAAGAGGATTGAAATGGTTTTAAGTCAAAAAAACACAACTACCAGAAGGAAAAATATCCAAACAACAACTGGTTGACTCCAAGGAAGAATATCAACTTCACCTGATGATGCACCAACACTTAACCGAACATATTTCTTTACTACCTAGGTATTTCCATGATCACTCTATATTTTACCACAAATGTCTCCTAAGACCCATGGTATTTTTTCAAGGTTTCATAGATAAAAACCTTGTTTTCATCATGCTGACAAGAAAGGACTAACATGTAAATAAACATGTAATCCTCAAGGGAATTCAAGTACTATCGACCATTAACAAATGGTATTCCTTATATTGTTCTTATTCTTCATGGAAGGGCGCATTTACTAGGTTCAACACAACAAAACCTGCCGTAGGGATATCCTAGTCACAAAGGAATAAACAATATCCACTCATAAGTATGCTAGACTGAAACAACTAAAACAAATATGTGACACTCCTCCAAGCCATGATTATAGTCTCAAAACATAAAATAAGGACAAATCAGTGGGAACAGTGTGTCAAAATACCTAAGTCTTCCAAAATCCATCGTGATCATCGGGATAAAACAAATTCTTTAACGACAGGTCACTCTACTAATGATATAACCCAACACTATACCCAATAGCACAAGATATTTATTTCAGAATCATATTTCCTCTTATGACCATTATAGTCGTTGACGCCATAACTATCCATCCATTTCTAAGAAGAATAATGTGTCAAAAACCCTATGAAGAAGGCAAAAATTTCTGAGATATGTTTATCATGGTAAAAACGAGCACTTTCTGATTCTTAGGACCATAACAAGGTCATCAAAAACATAAAAACTCATCCAAACAATGGTTTCATTGGAAACCGAAAGCCATACAAGAGAATAAGGCGCTTGAATGGCACTAAAATTCAGAAAACTCATGGTATAATCAATGAACAAAATCTCTGAAGGTTATTCCTACCACAGGAAATCCCCTTACATAGAAAAAATGTCAACCTTGTCATCAAGTCATGATAATAAGAGTCCCTAGGCTCAAAATTTGATCATAAAGGCATTACTAAGAAAATAACACCTAAAAAATGCTTGTGCTTCCATTCAAAGGGATCTCAAAGGATAAACTCAACATGTCCCTACCTGAGTGTTTTATAGAGATTACACCACTACATATTCCATTTCCAAGCCCTTTATATTTAATCACATATAATATTTAATCATTAAAAGATTTTCTCAAAACCATAAGTATCATTTTTAAAAAATAACAACAATGTACTTGATTTCAACCTAAATCCCATGGTAAAAATAGAATATTTTTATAAAATCCCCATTTAAAACCATTAAACATTTAATAACATCTATCATAAATAGGTAATTTAGCACTAAATCCCTTTTAATAATTATGGTTACCTACAAGGGTCTAACTAATCCAACATGGGATCAAATTAATGAAACCCCAAACAATTATTCAAAACATTTCATTTAAAGAACCAAAACAGTTCATCTCATAAAAAAATTACATGATTGACCTACATGAGACCAATTGCATTTTAAAAGTTAAACATTTGATTTCAAATAAAAATTAAACATATGGAACATTTATAATCATTTCAAAAAGAATCATTCCATTTAACTTAATTTGGTTTTCCATTTCCCAATTCATGAATCAGCCATACCCTTCATGGATTGAAAATAGGATCCCATTAATTAATTCCAATGTATTCATAATTTAAAATGATCAAAAATAACTGTCCAATTATATGTGTGGCCATCTACAAACTGATAAAGTTCTCGTAAACATTACAGTTTGGCATTTGGGTCCCTTTATTCAAAAACCAATTTTTCTTTACAATTTAACTTTAACAGTCTTCAATAAGGGTTCAAATGCATGAGTTTTCGTTTTCCATCCGTAAGGTTCCCACACACCTTACAACTGAAAATTGGATCCCTCCATAACCACAGCCAATATAATTAGCCCATGCAACCATTTAAATATATCAAAACAAGTAAGAAATTCATTAAAAGTAGCTAACTCATATCAACAAGATGAAATCATAGATGCATGTAATAACTAGCAGTAAACAGAAAAGGAATTCTGATGAATTACCTAAACATGTATAAATCTAATCATGGAACATCAATAAGGCAAAGAATCAAGTCAACAAGAAAAATACAATGCAACTACAATGCATGGAACATTGGAGGACATGTGAACATCTATTTGTCTAATATTATGCATGTTATGAACCTTCATTTCTATATAAGTCCAAGGGAGAAATTTCGTAACGTCCATAAATCATGAGAATCGTAAATTACACAAGTCACTCAGGTGAAATCAAATCAAATGTAACAATGAACATCATAAGAAACTATCCCAGTCCTGGACACTTGGTCATTTCCCGTACATGGGGTGATCATTCCCAAGCATAGATATTAACAAAGCACTAACACAATCTGATAATCATGTCTTCCAACCCAAAATAGTAAGACGAATGAAATGAGACATCCTTTCATAAAAATTTGTAATGTCCTAACTCAACTTAAAACCAATATGATGGCTAGACAGGTTTCCACATGGCCTCAAGAATGCCTCCACGTTTGCCAAAGACTATTGACTACTAGAGAGGGTCTTAGGAGGTGATAGTGGGGAGACGATACCCTCTTATCAGGGTTTCATAGATGTTTTATTAGAGAATAATTAAATTAATAGTGGATGCAGTATATAGATAAGATAAATAGTGGAAGAATAATATATTCCATTTAATAAAAGTGTCCAATGCCAGTTTATACTACAGATGAATGCATGAAATGGTAATTGTAAATGAAAAAAATAGTAAATAGTATAACATGTTTTTCAAGACAATAAAATATAGGACTCATGTAAGAAAAAGAACTAAAATACTAAAGGCGATCTCCACGATCATCTGGACCTCCAGCTCAGTCCTTTGCCCCCAACTCCCATGTATAAGGAAATAGCAGTGAGAACGGTCCAATTCCCTGTGAACAAGAAATTCTACTCAAGTACCCTAATGGAATGGTGGCCCAAGTAGGGTGTGAGATATAAATATCAGTTGGCTGGCACCAACGGTGCCTTTCCCAATCTAGAGAGTGTAATATTAATTAAATAGTATGCCATCATGAATAATAATGTAAGCAATATAATACAACTAAATAACTTAGTACCTAATTCATCCCTTAGCTAGTGTCTGAACAAGTTACCAATTCAATAGTTAACTAATTACAAATTTATATTGATAGGTCATGTGAGGCACATCTACCACTCACACCACCTTATGATAGTATAAATAGTGAAGGTTCCATGATCTTACAGGGCATCTTGTAATGATATCAAGTAGTGAAGTCCCAAGGTAACTACCAAGGTGACATTGACCTCAAGGGTTACCAACTCAATAATAAAAATATCTTGAAATGGGGTTAATAGTATAATCCAAGGAGTATAGTCGATGGTATTCCACACTGAGATGCATATCGAGACCAAGGAGTTCAGCCAAGGTAAAATAAGACTATGCAAAGACGAGGTCCGATTGGATTTCACTAAGGCCCCTAGTTTTCAATGCTATATCTAAGGACTGTATCCAAGCCATCCTACTACAAAGTCCATGGAATTCATTAAAGGTAAAATTGGGGTAATAAAATGATTAATCCCAATGGGATTTAACTATGTAACATACTTTTTATTGTCGGATCCAAGGATAATAGTCCAAGGAATCCTTTAGAAATATATGAGGGATCCTATACTGTCATATAGGGAATCCCAGGTTAGACAAGGATCCAGTTCTAGGTGTCTCTCAACTTAAAAAAGTTGTATCCTTGAATATGGAATGGGTTCCTCAAGTTCATATGGTATTCCCTTGAGAATCCAAGTTGAGCTCGAGTTAGGCCACTTCTATTTTGATAAGGAATTCATATATAATTCATAAGCTTCAATCCATTCCAGTTAATTAGTTTGAAAAGACCATGTGTTATGAAACCGTTCATTTAATCCATTTAAGGCATATTTGATAATGAGGTTCATTCTAATACCTTCTATTAATGTGGTATGGGATGATACAAACTAGTAACTAGGTATTCATTTATAAACCTGAGACTACCCATGGGATTTCTTAATGAGAATCCATGTGTCACCCAAGGTGTTAACAGTATTTGATACATTCCAAGTAATTTAATTATCTCATCGTAAGGTTATTCATCATACATTAACCATTTCACTTAATTAAACTCATCATATTTACCAAATAATGTTAACTATAATCATATGGCTCCAAGGGTTACCTAGGAGGAGTCAGTGGAAGAATGGAAATCACCTACATGGGTAATTCCAATCTAAAAACTGACCAAGAACTTAAACGGTGCCTTTCTTATTTAATCATTTAAGAATATAAACTCAGTATTTCTAATTCCATTGAGGACCATGTATTAAAGATGTCATATTTTTAAGGTAACATTAGAAAAATAATAAAATTTCAATTCAATAATCCAACAAAGCATAAAAGTCTATTCACTAACATTTTCTTAAATGGAGGGGTTTTATTATAAAAACATGGTTTTTCTTATCACAAAAATCATTTATTACATTTTGAATTTAAAACACTAGAGACGCTAATTTAACATTTAAGAGGAATTTTTTCTAAACACTTCACTAGATGAATTAAATTCTTTCAAAAGTGAAATAAGAAATTTATTAATGCATTTAAAAAATTGGGGAATTTGAAAGGGACCCTACCTTAAGGTGGGGCCAAACTAGGGGTTTTCAAACTAGAAGCTGCTTCTACTAGCTTTCACAAACATACACTCATATATATATATATATATCCTTAACCTAATGAACATGATTCTCCACACCATGAGGGAATATATACAAGGGATATATTTATATATCAATATCTATATGTACCTATGTATGTGATCGTAGTTCATCAAAGATAATAAAAATTCCATAAAAACAATTCTAGAGACTCAAAACAACTTAAGGTACAATATTAAATCATGAAAAATCAATCAGTGGTAAAAATAATTACCTCAAATGATTGCCGAAAACCAAAACACCTCGAACCATCTTGCTTTCAACAGTGGTTGTTGGAACACTCTTAGACACGTCCCAGGAAATATTCTGCATGACCTAAAGTCGATGGAAAAATGAAATAGGGTAATCCCAAGAGAAATAGGGTTTGGCTACACCCTATGAGGTGACTAATATGCCAAAATCTAGCTGGAAATAGGGAGAAGAATATGATAGAGACCTTAAATTCAGGTATCATGTTAGAAATTGAGGGAGATTCAGTCAGAATTGAAGATCGAAATAGATCTAAGGGAGGGGGTTCATGTGCGTTGAAAGGGGGAACCCCCTTGAGTGTGTCGGTCCAGTTTGAGGGAGTAGAAGGTTAGACTATAGTTTTAGGTTTTAATTGTAACTTCATTTTATTTTAATTATAATTAATTAGTTAAACATACCCACCAACACAGTTAGACCCACACAGTTTTCCCAAACCTGTGAAAATTGTTCGGTGTCTACAAACTCAAATTACACAATTCATGAGCTAGGTGCATAGTATATAAAACCATGTGAAACCCATGCACAAAGCTACTACCCCATTAATTATATTTTCATGGTTACATGTAGTGGGCCACACAGTTTCAGACAAACCATGTGCCCTCAATTGCTTTTAAAACCTTGTTTTCTCTAAATACAGTGCTCCTGAAACCCATCGATTCACCTAGAAAACACAACAGACCTTCACCCATGTATAAGAACATCTTTTTAAGATTCCCCCACTCTCAAGAAAAATATCTTGAGACACAGTTTTAAAAACTATCAAACAAAAAAAATAAAATTTTCAAAAATCCTTGTATTTTAGTCTGGTTTAAAAACAGGGGATTCTATATATAAGGGAGAGTTAATTGATTCACCAGATGGTCCATATCAATCAATATACCCACAAATTCTTCTTAGTGACACATGAGTGTACTTTATTCCCTTTGTAGATAATCGATGGGTTTTGGATAGAGATTTATGGAGGAAGAAAATTTAAATTTTCTTCATATTAAATATAGTTATTATATCTATTGAAATATTTTAATAGGATAATTGATATCCTCCCTAATGAGTTTTGAAGTATTTTTAACTGAAATTATTAAAAATTAAATTATACTTCTAGGGAATGGCAATGAAAGATCTCTAAGAACCATTAATGGTTGTTCCATAAATCATACAGTGAGTCTCCCTATGTAATCTTCCAATCTAGTAGCATGATTTGGTTTTATATTGTTCGGTTTGGTGGTGATAGTGAGATGTACTACATTAAATATTTAAAAGTGATTAAAATTTCATATTTAAAATAACTAAATTCGTTTAATATAGTATAATTCAGGTTATCATTCACATAATCTTCCACTACATTGGATTTATTTTTAGACTACGAACTCCAGATGTTTTATAAATCTAAAATTATGTATTTTTTAAATTAAATATTCATTCAAATATTTAAAAATTTCTACTATAACTTCTCATCAATATGTAATTGGTGTTATTTATATGTATTTATGGCAATGAGGTGTTCCCATCTATTAGATATCAGGGTGGGTAATAACATGTTGGTCTTCTAATCTAGATATCATCAATTTTATAGTAAGTATTTCTTTCAGAAAAAATGTATATTTATTATTAAAAAGAATAATTATTTTTTCAATATATAATTATTTATATTTGATTGGTGTAGTGAGATTTTGAGCTGACATAGATTCCTAAAGAGTAATGACATACAACCACACATAGATATGAGATACTTTAGTGTTTTTTAGGATAGTATAAACATGGATATTCATTAACTTATTACATAGGTGTTTCATGTCAATTAGTTATGAGAGAGGAGTTTATGGGTGCATGTAAAGGTATATGTATGCACACAATGGATGAGGAAGATCCAAAATAGATTATATAAATTGTGATATAGATACTTTGTTCACTCAGCTATAGAAATATTATAAAGAGATATATAGACATCTAGAAGAATGTATAGAATTGGAGGTATCGAATAATTATAGACATGGGCATTCACCCATTAATGAAGAACATTTTCCAGAATCGTAGGTAAAAAATGAAAGAAATTAAATTCATAATGATTTTCATTTATATTATTTTAATATGAAATATTTATTTATTTTCAAGATTGAGATTTAACTAGTGGGTGGTTTCATGAGTACATTGGTGACCTAGAATATAATATACCAATCCATAATGAGTGTTCCATTACTATTTTCTTACTTAATGTTTAATTTTAAAACAATAGTTAATGTAAGTAATTTAGTTCAAAACGTGGTTGTAATTTGAAAAATCAGGAAAAATCCTAAAAAATTAGCAGAAAACATAAGGTTTTCATGAAACACTTGGATATTTATCCATCACAACCTCCATCAATTAGGAAATTATATCATAAATCATGCACAAGGTGGTCTACCCTCTCACGAACCGATGTAATTCTTTTTCTATAAACAACTTTTAAGGATGGATATAATGATGCATTTAAAAAATTATATAATATTTATGATATTATTATTCTTATGGAATTAAAATAACACATATAACTTCTTCCTTTCAATTTTTTTAAAGATGATAACATCACTCTTCTGTACGGAGGACTACTACCTCATGAAGTGTTGTGATTCATTTTTCACAAACACTTTAAAAGGAAAATAATAAGGATAAATTTAATGAATTAATGTGATATATATTAAATTAAATTTCTTATTTATGAGAAATATATCACCCATTTCCCTACCCTTTCACCGATAAATGAAATGATAATGTCGCTCATGCATACGTATGACCTTCCTTCTCCAAGAAATGATATGATCCATTCTCCATGTTCAAATATCAATAAGGATTATCAAAATAACTCTCTTGAAAAAATTATATTTATATAATTAATATAATTTTTGAGATGATGTAACTATATAATAATCACAAGAGAAAGAACACTCATAACAATTCATGAATGACAAAAAGGCAATTAACACCTAAAATGATGAAAATAATGAGATAATATAAGAAAATGGGAGGTAACATTTAATAATATGATCATAAATTGTTTTAAAAATATTAATATGGTTTTGTAATTAATTAATATCATTCTTAAAATAATTATACAAGAGGATAAACTATGTTTGGCCAAATGGAAGCATAACATATGGGATATTTTCTTAATTTCTTTTCATTGAGGCATATTGTAATGTTATGCACCTAATTTATTTTATATGGTGTATGCACTTCCCATTATTAATTTAATAAAATGAAAACATCATGTTTTAATTTATTTTATTTTTTAACTTGAATTATTTCATATAAGGTTTGTTAAATTAAAAATTACCAAGTGGTAAATAATTTTATGACTCAATTTATTTAATTGAGTTATATTTCATCTTCAATATCTTTAACATTATAAGATTATGTGTGTAAATATTTTTTATTATCATAGGTTTTATTTAAACATTTTAATCTGTATTTAAATTTGATATACATATTTGATTAATTGATTAATTCACACTTCAACATTATGATATTTGTGAGGGTTTATTTCACAATCTAATTATAATTGGGATTCTTTAGGCTTGAATTTTAATGGACAGAAAATATTGGATTTTTTGCTAAAAAATCCTATTTGTTTTATTCTCTTATGTTATTCATGATGTTTTAAATGAATTGTACCATTTTTTAATCTTTTTTACTTAAAATTATTAATAAATTTTTTTTAATAATATATTACTTTTTATCTATCTTCGATCGATAATCCTTTTTCTTCTAAACCCCTATTTGTATAAAAATTCAAAAATGTTGTCAAATTATACAATTGAATTATTAAAGACATGTTTCCAAGGTTTTTCTTCGGAGTTTTGTTTTCAAAAGAATCAACATGTTGTTTTTCCAACAATTATCATTTGGAATTTTCTGAAAATGTGAAAAGAATATTTAATTTAATATATAAAGAATTTACAAAATTGCATATTTTCATTCCCACTTAGTGTTTTAAATATTCATTTTTAATTTTCTATGGTTATCATCAAATAAAGTTATCTTCGACTTGTTTTCATAAAATTTTATTTCAAAAAGTGATTCACAAAATGAAAATGGAATTTTCCTGAAGAATTTTTTTAATGATCATTTTATAGTATTTATATTCGTATACAGAAAAACACCCCTTCCTATAAAAATACTCAAATGAGGAAATATTGTAGAGATTAAATAATTTTTATTCTTTAATATGTTTTATTATATTTTTGACAAAGAAATATATCCAAAATCTCTTTCTTGACTCAATTTTATAATAATTAATTTTCCATTGAAGTATTCACTTTTCTGTTATCATTATACATTAACCTTACACTAAATATCCATATTATTTATCAAGGATATTTTTATTTATTAAACCATGCCTCATTTATACATAATTTGTTTTGCATTGAATTTTATTTGATTAATTGTGGAAATAAAAATATTCTTTATTTTTTATTCAATGTGGATATTTATTTTTAAGGCATATTATTCATGAATTAAATTGATTATTTTTTATATAAGGACTAACATGGACATTAAAATATCAGCAGGACCTAGTAATAGAGAGCCCATGTAATTATCAATAGACTCATAAGACGAATTGGTTGGCTAAACATGGTGAAATGGGTTTCTAGTGTATACATACCTATCGGTTTTAAACCATATTTTGGATGGTCTTGATAGTATAAGTCTTCATGATTCCAGAGATAATTAGATCCAATGATTAATAGTCTCCTTCATTGAGAATTTAGTTAATAACGATGAAATTTTCTCAATGATATTATATCTAGATTCATTTCATTCTCAGTTTAGTGATTAAATGGAACGTGTTTTTAGTCATTTACATTTCCATATTTATTATGATAGTCAAGATATTTATATGGAATGCATATTCATTTTTTTATTATCAGGTTGATTATTCTTAGTGATTCATTATAACATTAATTTTACGTAAACCGTATAGATAATTTGATATCTCCCTTATTTTTTCATTCCTAATAATCCACTAAGTGTACTATGATTGATACATAACGATTTTCAAGAGGGAATAAAATTATTCTCAAAAAAAATTATGTTGTAGTTTTTTGTTTTCAAATGTAATATGGGAATATTGTATGTATCTAATTAACCAATAATACTAAAAAATTTGGTATTTTGGGATTATGTTCCTTATATCTTATACTAATGTAATAAATTAAGGCTTTGTCTCCAGGTTACTAGAGTCAGGATAATTACACTTTTTATGGGGGGCATTTTAGAAGAAACATTAAGAACTAGATTTAGGTAACATATAAGAGAGATCATAAAACTACTATAAGGATAAGTATATAAGAATATCCTAAATTTTTGTGTGCAAAATATTGTGTTGTTTTTTTAGAAATGCATCCATATCGGGATAATATTAGTGGAAGTGGTTCTAGAATAGTTTTACATAGGGGTAATAACTCTAAAAATAGATCATAGGGATATACCAGATTGTCTCTTATTTCCAGAAAATGTGTATTAATGTGCACCTAGTATGATACTCATGAGGGATAATCATAGGATATTTCGAATTTTAATTAAAAATCATTATGAAGTATTTAAATAGATGATCAAAATTAATGAACTACGATAAACATAAGGTGTCTTGGATTTAAAATAATGAGTTGTGATTTAAACATCCTATAAATGATTATATTATTTTCCCACTCTCATTATGATTTCTCACACTATTTTTTTTTAATTTAGTCAATTATTGGAACCCAATGGATGCATTCTAACATTTAACTTGAATAACAATGTGATGACTTTGAGAAACAAAATGGGATTGTTATAGGAGTTAATGATATCATGACAATGGATTATGCAATATCCCCCAATATTATTAACAACCTATAAATTAAACAAATCTCAGACTGAAAAAATAAGAGAATGATGAGGTTTACTAAGAGGTTTAGTGGTGGAGACCATAGAGGAAAGAAGGCTTGATTTCAATATTGTGAGAAATATAGAAAGAGAAACATAGGAAGGTGTTTAAAAATAATGAAGAAATTATTTATATTTTTTAAAAGAGTGAATAATTAAAATAATTTTGTGCATAAAGAAAATAATTTTCAAGGAGATTTAAAATTATTATATAAGGAAGTAAATCACATCCTAGGGATCTATTTAGAGTTTGTTTTCTAAAATATGGGGAGCCTTTGAATTAACCGATTCAATTCCCTATTCTAATGGTTTACCCCTAGACTAAGGATTGGACTATGTTGAAATAAAATAGATGAAGTATTTATGAATTGGTATTAATGAATTAAATTATAGATGTTTTTTTACCAATGGTATTCTAGTTATAAAAATCCTAAAACATATAAGGATTTTGTAAAATTTCCAAAGCATATATGTCTTCATTAACATTAGAGTTATAGATACCATCATTGATAATAGTTTTAAGGTTAATCAAAAGTTCAAATTCTTAGACACATCATTCTAGGTTTTATGTTAAGATGGTTTTTAAATATTAATGATATTTTTATAAAATATTTATTGAATCATTACCTATTGTTTTAGTATATAAAAGTGTTATTTGAGGAATAATGCCTTTACAATTTTTAAGACATAAAATTAATATTACTGGTAACCTTTAAGGATTATCTTATATTTTTTTGTTATAGTAATTATATAATGTCAATATTCTGGATTATTATTGGAATTATATTAATATAGTTTTAGAAAAAGGAAAACCTGCATGTTTGGTGAAAACCCATTGTGTTAGAGAAGGCCACCAAGCCTGAATCCACAACTGAACGAAAATAAGGATTTGATGCCAACCACTATCCTACTTGATGTTCTATTTAATATTTCTCTATTTTTAGTTAAAAAATTTAACTATTAAGTATTATTGATGAACATGTTTTGTTATTATTAGGGTATTGAGACTAATATATTATATTAGAAAACATATAATAACTATATAGTTTTTGGAAAACAGTTAGGGGTAGATCAAAAAATGTCAGACTAATATGGATCTTGAAATACATTAAACGTAAATATCAGTGCTTAGGTGACAAAAAAATATTTTTTGGATATTCATTTCATAGAGTATGTGATGATGAGGAAATTGATTGAGGCACAACAAAAGGATGAAATTGTGCTTACGAAATAGAAACAGATCAAGTAATTATATTTCATTATATTATTAGATAGTAAATGACTTACTAAACAATTGGAGAATGGATATTCGAACAATGAAAATATCATATTACATTCATATACAATTAATCAAATGGTATTTTAAACCATCACTGATTTGTGGTTTTCAGGTCTTTAACCTTACATTGATCATTCACTTTCTTCTGATCAATGAACTCTATCACTCTATAATTATATATGTTTTTCTTTTATTTCTAAATCTTCACTTGCCAAAAATGTTCTCATAATTATAAACCTGATATTTTATTCTATTTAACCTTTTTATATCCATTTATCTATTATTAAAATGATTTTTTATTAACACTATTTATAATGTCGGTTTTCAACCAAAGAATTTTGAAATGTAAAACCTTGATTTCAGAGCACAAGATAGAATTTTAAGGTTATATTTTATTTAAAGTGGGGAGAATGTAACACTTAGAAATTATAAAAGTAGAAAATATTATTCAATAGTGTATAGGGCACAAAAAGTTGATCATAAATAACCCATAAAATATATTTCATTAAATTTAATCTCTTTAAATTCTTGAGAAACACGCAACCCAAAGTCCAAATAATCCATAATATAGTATGACATTACAACCTAGCCATTAAATTATAGAGAATAAATAATAATAATAAATGAAAATTACGTTAATCTACTAATTATGAATAAATAAAAATCATTTAAATGAAAAATAAATATTTTTTGAGAAACTATACTTTTTCTGAAAGACAGTTTAATCGCGCTTTGTGTATATAATTTAAAATTAATTTTCAACACTTTTAGAAAATTAGTTTTTTAAATTTAAATTAATTTTTAAAATCATCATATCAAAATTATTTTATAGAGAATTTTTATGATTCTTATGAAATGTTTCATTTTTCTATGAATAGTGAAAAATGCTGATTTCTATTGAAAATGTTATTTTCATTTAAATAATTCACTAGGATAAATTATATTTAAAATTTATTATAAAGTAAAATGAGTTAAATTATATTAAAATTTAATTAATTTTGGTCATTTTAATCAGCCTAAAATTGAATTTTTATATTAAAACCCTCTATATTTATGATAGTTTTCTCATTAGAAACATTTTTTTTCTTCATGTTTGTGGGTATAATTTTAAATTGAATTTTTTAACTTATGTGAATTTTATTTGAAAAAATGGATTCAATATTTTTAATTAGAGTAATTTATTTTATTTAATATGTTCAACTTTAACTTTTATTTAAATGAAAAGTGAAAGATAAAAAATTAATTACATTTGTTAAGGTTAAAATCGGTTTACCCGAGGTTAAAGTAAGTAGATAAGGGTTTAAATGACCTACCAATGTGTCAAAATCAAACTGGATGGAAATATTTTGGCCTTTTACATACCAAAATAGAATATAATTGAATTTTTAATTATTTTTCAAGGGAATTATTTTTTTTGGATTCTTTTGGAAAATTACCAAGTAATTTCCAAGAGGGTTTCATTTCCCCTTATAAAAAGAAAATCATTTACTTCACTTATCCACACATATTAATAACTTTTTATTTAAAAAAATTAAAATACATATGTAACATTCTTAGACAAAATTTATAGTTTTTATTCCTGCCAAAAAAATCAATCTGTGGGTCCTTAAGAGGAGTGCCAACTGAGGATTCTCTTAGAGAAGGTAATTATCGTGACAATGGTATTTCATTTTATTTCTTCTTTTTCCACCGTCAATTATATCTTAACATTACATTATTGTAAAAACTTATATAAAATATACTTATATGTTTTTGTGATTATGGTATAATATTTATATACCTCCACTTATATCAAATGGGGAATGAAATCCATGATCGTGTGTACTATAACATCGCTCATGTGAACAGCAGACTGTCGCATTATCCAGCGATAGAATTTGTTTTTCACTTACGTTTTAAAAGGTAAGTAATGAGGATAAATTTAATAAAAAAATTTATTATATATGAAATTATATTTACTATTTAATAGTAATATATTACCCAATTACTTACACTTTCACTCATTAGGGAAATGATAATGTCGCTCGTGCGTACATATGGCCATCGTCTCCACGAAGCGTTTTGATCCATCCTCCATGTAACATTACATATAATTATAGAAAAATAATTTTTCCTATTTATTAATATTTATGAATTAGATAGTAATTTTTATTTTAAATATTTCCTAATTTTGATAGCATACCCAATACGCAATAATGGGTTTCTCTAAAACCTTACGTAGTACACAAGACTTAGTTATACTGATAAATATTATAAAATTAATATTAAAATTTATAATTTCAGTTATCACATAGTCATTATAATGGTTTTAATGAATGATATTAACTAAATTATGAATATAGTATTTGAAAATGTTTATATAAGGATTCATTGGTTGGAAATTAATTAGAAAGGTAAATAAAAACCAATTGAATATAAAGGATGTGATTTTCTAAAAACTATTTAAGTATGAATAATTATGTTTATAAAATAATAAAATCACATTAGATTGATTATATTAATAAAATATTAATTAATTGTAATATTTAGAAATCATATTATGTCTTTTCTACATATTATATAAGAATGGATAATATTTTAAAAACAAAATAACTACCTTTCTAAAAATGTAGTTTTACTACCTATTGATGGTGAACCTATTTTAAATATAGAATTTGAAGCTATTATAGGTTATATTTGACAAAATAAACTTATTATTTATTATTGGGACATGAAAATTCCCTTTGGTTTAATTTTTTGTATTTTTCTGTTAAAATTTGTTTTTTAATGAATATTGAAAAACACTACATTTTAATACAGAGCTGCTTTTTCATCTAAGATAATAATTTTATTAGTTTGTATTTTAAATTGGTTTATAATTAGATGAATTTTTTATCATTTAATAAAATTATAGTAATTTTATGTAATTTCACATTGAAATTAAATATAAATGTATATCGATTTTTTGATGGTTTTTACTTTTAAAAAACTTGTTTTCTCATTTTGAAAACATGGATTAATTTTAAATTAAATTTTTCCAATTATGTGTTTTGAATTTGGAAAAATGGATTTCATATTTATAATCATAGCATCCAAATAATTTAAATAGTTCAGTTTTATTTTTAGATATTATAAACAATAACTTTACAAATTATTTTTATTACCACAGTTAAAGGTTAATCGAGAAATTAAAGGTAATAAAAATATTTAAATAATATAAAATTGTCCTATAAATTTTTTAAATTTAATTGGATGAGTGTATCCTAACCATTAGAATCATTGCGTCAATTTTTGGACCACTTCGAGCCACTTTGTTGATTTTAATTGTTTTGTAATGTTATATTAAATGAATAGCCATTTTGTTGCACTTGTTTTCAAAAAGTAAAATATTTTAATATGGATTCATAATGGGGATATATTCAACTATAAATAGTAATATTAAAGAAAAATATATTAACTACATCATCCTACTTTATTTATAATTTTTATAAATTAAATAATTAAATTAAATTACATCACAAAGATGATGTTGTAATTTTTAAATTAATGAAAGAATCAAATTAGTGATATTATAAATATTTAAATAAATATTGTTTTACATAATTAATTCCATTTATGAATTTTATGTATATATTTTATATGTTTTTTATGATTTAAAGTAGTTGCTTTAATCTTATTTTACTATTATGATATTGTTTTAAATTCAAAAAATGAATAGTGTTAGAATTGACACTATTGATAATTTAAAATATTAAATAGTTTATTAAATGTTATAAAATTCATAAAATACTAATATTTGAATAAATAGTAAGCATAAGTCCTAATATGTGAAAAATTACACTTTTTTAATCTTTTGACATTTTATGGTAATTACATTAACCCTCAAAGTGTAAATAACTTCATATAATAATATGATTAAAAAGGTTAAAATTGGGGAAAAACTAAAATATAAGGATTAAAAATATAGAGAACTTGTCTAATTTTAATTGTATCATGGGGATTCGACCCAAAGTCATCATATATTTAAAATAAAAGATTTTGGGACCATTTGGGTCTGAAATTGAATTTATATTAATTTATTATTTTTAGAGTTTCAAATGGTGCACTACGGGAAAAACGACATTTTGCGACGGGTTATTTTCCACGGGAATAGATCATGTCACAAATAGTCTATGAAAAAGATCATTTGTGATGGAAAAATGGGTTCAGTTGCTAAAGGTTTGTCGCAGTTTGCGCACCAAAACGCGAGAAGGGTATTTTAGGATGGGGGTGCCTCCCTATCGCAAATACCTGACGGTGTGAAATAGTATTTGTGACAGGGAGGCACCACTCATCGCAAATAACTGACGACGGTAAAAACTATTTGTGAAGAGTTATGCCCCAATCACAAATATCGTGTCAGGAGGTCACTATTTGTGATGGGAGCCATCGTAAATTCCATTTCAACTATTGATAATAATTTATACGGCTGAAGGTATTTGCGATTGGTCACGTCACAAATAGTCATCTCGAAATACGGCTGAAGGTATTTGCGATAGGTCCCGTCACAAATAGTCATCTCGAAAATAATATATCTTATATATACACGCCACTCATTTTTTCGTTCTTCCTCCATATACCTACTTTCTCTCCCTCTCTAAACAATAATGTTTTAGTTAAAATTTCTCTAAGATAAATTTGTTTATGAAGATATTTTGAAATCATTTTCACCTATAAGATATCAATTTTAAAGGCTTTTATGTTTTATTTAGTTTAATATTTATTTTATTTTTTATATTGATTTTAATTATTGTAAATTAGTTGTAATTAAATTAGATTTAGGTTGTTTTGTTCTTAATTTTTATTTGGTGTAATAAATTAAAATTATTAGTATTAATTATTAAAAATTAGTGTTAATTGGGAATTATTAAAAATAATTAGTAATAAATATATATAACAAGCGGTAATTAGTAATTTGAAGTGGTAATTAAGAGTAATTAATAATAATTAATGTTAATTAGTAATAATTTCCACTAATTAGTAATAATTAGGAACAAATAGCAATAATTAGTAAAAAATAGTAAAAAATAGTAATAATTACTAATAATTATTATAAATACTAATAATTACTAATAAATACAAATAATTAGTAATAATAAGTAATAAATACAAATAATTAGTAATAATTAGTAATAATAAGTAACAAATACTAATAATTAGTAATAATTAGTCATAATTAGTAATAATTACTAATAAATACTAATAATTAGTAATAATTAGGAATAATTAGTAATAATTAGTAATTAATTGTAATAAATTGTAATAAGTAGTAATAAATAGTAATTATTAGCAATAATTAGTAATTATTTGCAATTATTAGCAATAATTGTTAACAATTAACAATAAATAGAAAAAATTAGCAACAATTTTTTACAATTAGTAATAAGTAGTAGTAATTAGCAATAAATAGTAATAATTAGAAATAAATAGAAATAATTAGAAATAAATTGGTAATAAGTAGAAAAAATTAGTAACAATTAACAAAAATTAGTAATAAATATTAATAATTTGTTGAAAATTCTAATAATAACCAATAAATAATAATAATTAGCAATAAATACAAAAAATTAGAAATAAATACAAAAAATTAGAAATAAAGACTAATAATTAGAAATAAATACTAATAATTACTAATAAATACTAATAATTAGTCATAATTAGCTATTATTATCAATAATTAGCAATAATTAACAATAATTATCAATAATTTGCAATAATTAAAAATAATTATCAATAATTAGAAATAATTAGATTTAATTGGCAATAATTACATATAATTTCAAATAATTTGCAATAACTAGTAATATTTGGCAATAATTAGTTATAATTAACTATAATTTGAAATAATTAGCTATAATTAGCAATAATTACCTATAATTATAGATAATTACTAGTAATTTGTAATAATTATAAATAATTATTGATAATTAACAATAATTAGCATTAATTAGCACTAATTAGTAATAATTTGCAATATTTAGGTATAATTAGAATGAATTAGTAATAATTATGAATAATTTGGAATAAATACTCATAATTTGTAATAATTACAAATAATTAGAAAACATTACTAATAATTAAGAATAAATACTAATAATTAGAAATAAATACTAATAATTATCAATAAATACTTATTAATAGAAATAAATACAAATAATTATCAATAAATACTAATAAATAGATGTAAATGCTAATAATTATCATAAAATACTAATACTTATCAATGATTACTAATAATTATCAATAATTACTAATAATTAGTTATATTTAGTAATAATTATCAGTAAATAGTAATAATTAGTAATAAATAGAGATAATTGTAATAAATTTTAAGAACTTGGAATAATTTTTAGTGGATTGGTGGAACTCCTTTTTCTCGATGAATCTTGTGCTTTCAACTCTCACCGACTCAGAACATTATGAAAAATGAGCTCTTACATATGCATATCCAATCTCATACGCATGATATTGGATATGTATACGTTGGAGCACATTTTTCATACTGTTTTCAGGTGGTGACAGTTGCAAGAACATGATTAGTCGATGAAAAAGGGGATCTTTTGTGTGATAACTCATTTACTTGCATCTTTCTCACACCAAAATTAGAATGAAGAATCTGGTCAGAGGAATGATTATGTGTTCTCATATGAATGGGAATGGATATGTGTACCTCTGAGCATATTCTTCTTTGTGATTACAGTGTGAGAAATTTTCAAGTAAATGAGACTTTAGATAGAAGATCAGTCGCCAATCCACTATAAATTGTGTCCCATGTAATTAGTGGAAATTAGTAAGAGGTAGTAGTAATTATTTATCTTCTCTTTTTTGGATAGAATTTTTATTTTATCAAATTATTCAATGAGATTAATTATTTAATATTTTGTATAAAAATCTAGAATAAGGAAGTTGAAAATAGTTAGTATTATATGACTATGCTTAGATTTATCAGCACAGAAGTCCAAACGGTTCTGGTTTAAATCCTAAATATATTGAGGGTGTTGAAGATTTCTTATCATTTGCATTATCAAAACCAGAATTTTTCTCAGAATCCACAAATAAGTTTTCATGTAAAAAAATGGTCTATGGGAAATATTTGACACATTTGACAATGATAGGGGACATCTCTTGCATTTTAGTTTTCAACGAGATTTTTTTTTGGTAACAACAAGGTGAACGTAGTTCCAAGTAAAATACTAAAAATTTGATTCTGGATCCATTACGCTTTCAAAATTTAGTACCTGATGTTGCAGGACCATCTGTTCAATAAAATGAAACTCTGGATGATATTGATTTACCTCATGATTTGGTACCATATAAATTTTATGATTTGTTGAGGTCTGCGAAGGATGCATTATATCTTGGTTGCAAGATAAGAAAATTAGAAGTTGTTGCAAAATTTATGTCCATTAAATCGGATAATGGAATGTCAAAAAACAATTTTGATCATATATTTTCTTTGGTTAAAACACTGTTACCTGAAGAAAATGTGTTTAATGTAAATTACTATGAGAGAAAAATGTTGGTTCATAATATGGGCCTTAGTTAACATAAGATTCATACATGTTCAAATGATTTCATCTTATATTCTAGTGAAAATGATTCGTTGGATAGTTGTCACACATGTGGAAAATTGAGGTATAAAGAAGCTCAATTAGGGAAGCCTGGATCGATTCTTGTAAAATAGTTGAGATATTTCCAGCTTACACCTAGGTTGCAATGTTTATTTTTTGTATCAGAACATATAGACAATGGTGTAATGGCATAAAACCAAGATTTCAATTGGTAAAAGCTATAATTATACATCGGATGGTGATTCATAGACACATTTTGACCGAGCGCATCCATCTTTTTCTTTAGAAGCTCGTAATGTGGGATTAGTTCTTTCTACAGATGGTTTCTATCCATTAGGTTCTTATGGTAGTGATTATTCATATTGTTCGATCTTTATAACTCTATATAATTTACTTTTATGAATGTTGATCAAGGATACTTATATCATTTTGACCTTATTTATCCCTTGAAATCTAAAAAAGAATATTGATGTTTATTTGAAACTGTTGATTTATGAGTTATATTCGTTTTGGAGTAATGGTGTTCGTAAATATGATGTTGGTGCGAAAAGAAATTTCCTACTAAAAGCTGAATTGATGTAGACAATTAGTGACTTCTTGGTATATGGCATATTATCTGGCTGGAGTACACATTATCTAAAATCATTTCCTTACTGTATGGGAGATAACAAATCATTTATGCTCATCAACGGGAAAAACCTTTCTATTTTGACTTTCATCACAGATTTTTGCCAACTGGTCATCTTTTTCAGAGGAACAAATATCATTTTAAAAAAGCTACAATTGAAATGGATGGGCCTCAAAAATGATCACGGGTATAGAGTTAAAATAAGTTGTATTTTCATTACCTCCCATCACATTTGGTCCAACAATAAACCAATAGAAAATTCATGGATTTGGGAAAGAATAAAATTGGATAAAACATGTCATTTTCTAGGATCTGTCATATTTGTTTTATTTTTTGGTCTGCCACATGTTGAATATCATAAATATTGAGAATAAATGGTTTGATAATTTGTTTCATACAGTTTTGGATACACTAGGTTAGACCAAAGATAATGTAAAGGCACGATTAGATCTTTCCCAAATTTGTAGGTGAAAAGAACATGAACTATTTGAAAATGTCAGATCACAAAGGTTAATGAATCCAAAAGAAGTTTATACACTGTCAAAAGAGAGTCACTTATTATTTTGTCATTGGATTTCAAATTTGAGACTTCTAGATGTCTATGCTTCCTATTTGGGAAATGTGTTAATAATAGTCATATTACCTGATTAAAAGTCATGATTTTTATGTTATAATGTAAATATATATGCCAATTTGAATAAAATTTTTATTGAATTATATAATTTGGGATTAAATAATAGACATATCATATTTTTTGAGGCATTTTTGTGGCGACAATAGACTATTATGTAGTAAGAAAACTGGAAGAAGATGTTGTTGTAATTATATGTAAACTGGAAAAAATATTATCGTTAGCATTCTTTGACTCATCAGAACATTTGATATTACATTTTCCACATGAATCAATATGTGGTGGTCCGTTACAGTTTTGATGGATGTACCCATTCGAGAGATGCATGCAAAAATTGAAGAAAAATATACGCAACGAAGAATCAGTTTAAGCCTCAATTATTGAAGCTTATTTGCAAGAGTAAATTGATGTTTTATGCTCTCATCATTTTAAATCTGAATATCCCTCAAAACACAGCCAAAAGGGATATAATGAGTGGAATATTTATGATGAAATGGAAAATAAATTATCATTTATTTAATCATCCATTGCATGGCTTCGGTGGAGTTCATGAATAATGGATTTCAGTTGGTGATCATCATAGAGATTATACATATGTTCTACTCAACTGTGTAGAAATAATATCATTTTTACTGTGAGTGATTATACCAATTATTCTATAATTTATTTTATATTAAAAAAAACTTATTTTATTTTATGGTTATTTAATAATCATATCAATAAACAATTTCCACAAATTATAGTAGCTTCTCTAGAAGAACGGCACCAAAAAAAATTTCTCAACGGTTTTAAAAACGGGTAACAAAAATTATTAATGGTTTAACATATCAATTTATTATATTATTTATTATATTCATAATTGTTTTACAAATTTTCAACTATCTCAACTTGTTGATAAAATTGAAAAATCCAAAATGGTTAAATCTTAAAATAAATATGTGGTGAATGGTTTTTGATTTCATACATGTGTATATGGGGAATCCAAAAAATAAAAAGTGCAGTTTTCTTGAGAGGATCTCATCATAGAGAAACATAAGTTTATTTTTATGGCATGCTAGATGAAATTATTGAACTATGTTATCTAGGAAAAAATTATATAATAATGGTTAAATGTCAGTTATTGGATACTATGGTATTCTTGTGTGTTCATCCAACTCATGGAATCATTTATATTAAATATAAATGTCTTCTTGCAGTAAATGAAACATTTTTACTTTCTCAAAAGGCACATCAAATTTATTAGGAAAAGTATTGTACTACTTCTAGAGACCTGAGTGATTGGTGAAGCGTAATAAAATTGGAATCTTAGGAAAATTATTTTACTCAAAGTGAATGTGATTCTACTGATGTGAAAGGAATTGAAATTTTTCAAAAGACTACTTAAAATCCATCTTTTTCATAAGGATACATGAATACCGATGATAACACCCCCACAATTAAGGTTCGATGATAATGATGATGTTAATGATGTTACAAATGAATTTTAAATGTCAAGAGATGATAAAACAGAAAATCATATAGATATTGATGATGCCAAAGAGGAATATAAATACATTGACATCATCAGATATGAAGATGATGATGAAGGTGACTAATGATGGAGTTAAATGCTAGTTATAATAATAACAAATATATATCTATATATAATAGTTATTTTTAACTATTTTCTAACAATAATAATTTTGTGTTTCTGATGGATGATGATATATTTCTTCAGTTGTTGGAGGGTTACCTACCTCGAGATGAGGAGGATTTGGGATCATATGACCCGCAACCTATTAGCAGTTCAGGGGGTATGAAGAGGTGGCGCAGTCTTATGCAACTAATGATTCCTGACCCTGTCCCCGAGTGACGTCCACGTCATGGTTTTGATCCACCCACGTAGAGGTAGAGATACCTGTGTATTTGAGTTTTATTTCATTAATTTATTTATATACTAATTATTTGATTATTTGTTCTTTTTTCACAGTTTTGCACATATATCTATTGGACGGAGGAACTCTATCTTGCACAATTATTTTTCTTAGCCATGGGTCACATGGGAACAGATTCCCATTGATGTGAAGCTCGACATGTTCAATCATTGGATGGTATGTAAATGAATAATATTTATTTCGAAATTTATTTCATTAAGAAATTGATATTATAAATTATTTGTTGGTTTTATAGTATCCCATCAAGGATATCATGTGTGATGATATCTACACAGTATAGAAGGTGTATATACGTGACTATTTTCATCTATTTTTGCAAAACTTAAGAAGGACAACCATGAATAAAGTTGAAGTGATAGTATATGATGATTTTTGTAGATCCCACTGACCATCATATATTTCATCTCACATTTGGGATGGATTATGGTCACCTTGGAGGGGTGGTAAATTTTAGAGGAGATTTTCATTTGGCCGACAGAACTGGGGGAGATAGGCAGTGACGTATCCAGCTGGTAGTCATACATTCAATATTCATATAGAGAAATCTGAAAGTATATTTTTAAAATATTTTTTATAACTTTAAATTTAAACAGTTTATTATATATTCATATAGGCCGTCGAGCAACCCAATATTACGGAGTATGATGTTTATCGGAGGATGTACAGTGATCGATCCACTAGAGATTAAAGGTGATCTCCAGTGTCATATTTTGGTTATTATTATTTCTTTTTCAATTTAAAAATTAACTACGTATAATATTTTCACTATTTTAATTTTAAATTGGAACTGAAGGAGTCATACGAGACTGTGACCTCTCAGACATAGGCTGAGAGTCAGGCTAGAATGGCTAATCAGACTCACACCCACCATTTCGATGAGGCGTCATAGATTTATGCAACGCAGTATGGCTTCAAGAAGGTCCAAGTAGTTGGTATCAGCACTCTTTTGACTCTTGGGACTTATTATGGTACTTCTGTGATATCGGTGTCTAGCATCAGAGGAGCTTGTGGAAAGGCATCATCTTTTAAATCACAGTATCAGCAGACGATGCAAGCTTATAGTTGTCTTATAGAGAGTTTGTGTGAGCATCAGGAAGTCATGTGTTAGTAGCAGCAGTAGTAGCAGTACGAGGAGGAGACATGTCGATGGTAGCAGTAGCATCAAGATGATGGAGTAAATGCGCCATCTGACTCATAGTTTTGGGATAGAGTTTCCTTAGCCATCTCTCCCAGCTCCTCCACCTCCTCAAGAAGACAATCCTTCCAGTGACTTTTTTATAATGTTAAATAAATTTGAATTTAAATTTTTTTGTAATATTAACTATTTACAGTTTCTATCTTTTATATTGTTGTGAATACTACATAATTTAATTTTTTTATTTTTTTAAAATATATTATTATATTATTATTTTGTATTAGTATTATATTTTTTAATGTTTGTTTATTTTAATCATAATAATAATATTTTATTATTATTTTTATATTTTTTGTGAATATTGAGAATTTTAATATTTTATATTTTTTTATTATTTTAACAATATTCATATTTTTTTAACAAATATAAAAATTAAGAATTTTATTATTTTATTATTTGTATCATTTTATTATTAATATTATAATATTTTTTTTATATTATTAATATTAGTGGTATTATTATATAATATTATATTATTTATATTAATAGTATTATTATTATTATTATTTAATAATAATTTATCATAATTTTATTATATATATATATATATTGATTATATGTAATGGGACCTTTTGCGACGGCTTCCAATCGCAAATAGTTTATATTTTTTTAAAATAACTATTTGCAATGAAAAAATGGGACCGTTGCAAATACTTTTTTGCGATGGGCCAATCGTAACAGGTATTTATATATATAATATACATAATCAGAGAACTATTTGCAATGTTGTTTTCTGAAATTTCATTTTCTATAATGGGCTATTTGTGATGGGACCTCTTCGCAAAAGCTCATTTACGATGGGATCTCGTCGCAAATATCTCAAATTCCATTAGTAGTCCCCCCCCCCACTCCTATAAAATGGTATCCACTCCTCTCTCATAATCACACTTCCAAAGCCTTTTGGATCTTCCAAGCTCTACCCAAACCAATTCCAAAAATTCTAGCCCACATTCTTGAGGCCTTTTTTAGGCATAACACCCTACATAGAGGAATAAAGTTTTTCTTAAAAGGTGATCAACCAAGGAAGAGATATCATTTTTTAAGTATTTCTATTTTATTTCATCATCCACTTCCTTTAAATATACTCCAACCATTTTGAAATAATTACTCCAATATCCTTAAATTACTAAGATGTTATTATGTTAATATAATCCAATGAATCTACATTTAGTTTCATCAAATGGGAAATGAACTTTATGTTCTTGTGTACGACGGACTACCGCCTCTCGAATCAAAATAGTTTTTTTTTCATTACCATTTATTAAAATTCGTTATAATGATAGAATAAAAATTTATATATGATATTCGTGACATATTTATCAATTTAAAAGATTAATATTTCAATTAATTTTTTACCTTCCATGCACATAAACATTATTACGTCATTTGTGCATACATGTGAACTATCACTTCCACGAAAGGATGTGAATCATTTTTATACACCACAACATTTTTATGATATATATATATATATATTTATTTAAACAATTATTATTATTATAATAATATTATGATCATTTTGGAAAGATAAAATAATAATTACCTTATATCCATGATGATAAATAAAATATGGAAATGGTTACTCATGTGTATGTACAGCCTACCATATCTATAATTATTACATTGCTCATTTTTCATAACCATAATTAATGGTTTGATTTAAAAAGTATGATTAATACATAAATATAATTATTGTTTCATAAATAATATTCTGAAGATGATGTAATTATTAATACATGGAAAATTTACTTCATAGCAATTTCATTTTTTACTCATGTACCGAATATCGAAAAAACGCCTCATATGAACTTAAATAATTATGTAAGTATTAAAATATGGTAATAAGTTATAAAAAAATAATAAACATTAAAACATTTCTCAATAAATTATAAACTAACCCATATTTATTATTCAAGAAGAACAAATAACATACATGATGAATCAAACATAAGGTAAGGGATTTCATCTCAATCTCCTTTCATTGAGGAAATTTCATAATTATATGCACCATTATTCTTTTATAAGTTGTATATACATCAAATATGACAGTTTATATCCATATTTTATCTATAATGATGTTATTTAATTTTTTTCTTTATTAATTAATTCATGAAGATTAATATTTAAATGTTCAAAGTGGTATGAGATACCTTAAATATCTAAATATTTAATTATCAAATCTTTTTTTCATGGTATTAATTTACATATTTATTTATATGGATATAAAAATATTATATAAGACATTTTTTGTATATATTTAATTTAATTCAATGCTTTCAAAGGGAATTTTTTATATGAATAGTTGTATATTCTTTTTAAAACTAAAAAAAATGTTTTCTGTTTTAATGTATATGGTGACAACGACTTCTCCACCATTGTAACCATTACATGATATTTGGATTATTCTACAAGGATTTATGTTTTTAAAAGAAAAAGGAAATGAAATATTCATTTTATGAGTATTTTGGTATTTAAAATGGTTTTGAAAATGGATTGGATATTTTAATATCTTGAAATGATTTCTTTTGATTGAAAATAATATTTTATGAGTGAAATGTTGATAATATCAATATTTTCTGTGTTGTGATGGTACATGGTAATTTGATGGGTGGTTATGTGATAAACCAAATATGGGTGGTTACATGATAAATCAAGGTTGTGTAAACCCATGATATCTCCCCAATGAATTGGGTAATGAGATAGGGTTAACTGGTTGGGTTTCTTCGAAGAGATTTAGGGAATATACAATGATGGATATTCCAAATGTAACCAAGAAGGTTAATCCCTATATAGTTGTGAAAGATAAAATGCATGTATGATATGGATTCCATAAGTTACCATTATGATTTATTATTTCTAAGATGGTTTTTATGAATGTTATGACTTCATGAGGTATGTTAAAGAGATAATGTTTTATGGGTGAAATGTATGATTTCATGGGATTATAAGTATTAGTAGGCTAACAATTTTTTATTTATATTATTTACCTTTCTGACACTTTTGTACTCATACAAAGTTTTTAAAATGTTTTTATGGGGTGTAAGGATGTGTTAGGGAAATATTGATGTCAAGATGAATGATAGGATTATTTTTATCAAGAAAAAATAAATCATGATTTATTTTAAGGAGTTTCATTTTTTGAAAAAAATTGATAGGTTGTAGAAGTTTTCACTTTGTAATTTTTGAGTTATTATATAATAGTTATGGCCTAATTTTCTAAAACATTAAACCTAAAAAGATCCTCAATATGAATTATTTATTTAAATACAAATTATTTAATGTTTAAGGGTGGATCCTTATTTTTGGTATCAGAGGTCTATTTAGAAAACATTAGAGGTTTGGGTGTTATTTAAGCATAAGTGACAAGTGGTATATAACCACAATGTTTTTCATAATAGATATATTCATGGTTATTTTAGTTAAATTTAATGAGTTTGAGATAACATTAATATGTATATCCTAGTTTTTATCTTCCTCGTAATATAGTATATGATGATACATTTGATATACTCACACAAATGTTTTTTGTTTTAGTAATTGGTTGGGTCCAGCCGGCACCAAAGTAACAATGGGTGTGAAGGAAAACATGGTGGTTCTATGAATAAGAAACCAAATGAAATAGGATTTCTAATGAGAACTATTGTGGTTATTCTAAACCAATTGTTAGAATTCGGGATTAACCACTTGAACCTTGGTGATTTTTCTTATGCATCCAATATGAGATAAACGAATCCTTAAGGAAGTTCAGGTAATAATGATCATAAACATATTTATATTCAATGAAATATGTGTTAAGGATGTGGAAGGAAACACCTAAAAATGTTTTAAAGGGACAAGAAAATGTTATAGATGTTGAAATGAAGGTAATAAATCAATAACCTTTCAAGGAAAAAAGAAGTGTATAGTTGACTCTTAGAAAGGGATATAATTTCTTTCTGAGTTATCAATTGAATGTTTCAAATTTGGGGAGTATGGTAATTACGAAAATAGATTTTATTTTAATAAAATTCTAGAATGGGATCAGTAGAACCATATAAATAAATGTTTATCAATTATTAATTCCATTCCAATTGAAGATGAGGATAGTCAAAATAACCTATGAATTGTAATGAATATTTCGTGTCTCGTGTTTTTCCATTGTTGAATCTAAGGACCTGATTCATGTTTTTTGAGGAAAAAATTATTATATAATAATTTAGAAAATCATGGTTAGGGTATCATGAAGAACATAGAATGATTAATAAGTATACATATAAGGAATTCAAGTGTTATGGTAGATTGTAAGATGATGAAATGATTAAAAGTATTAATACTCTTTTAATGAAAAAAATACATTAGAATACATTTTCTAGAATGTGTGACCATGAAGTTTTTTATGTGAAAATTATATTAAAGTAACAATTATCTTTTCTTGTAGGTATATAATAATAAAAGTAATTGATAACATTTAGTGTTCTTATGATCATTTGTTTTTTAAGTGATTAAGGGTTATTACATTTTAGGAAGCAAAATGAAAGGTATAAGATAACCATTGAAGTGATAATAGGTTGTGGTTATTTTTTTGGAAATTATATTATTTTTTTGAATGCTATAATAATTATATAGATATAGAAAAAGCATAACCCATGGGATGGGTGACAACTGGTTGGGTTTGGAAGGACTGCGGGAATCGAACCCACAACCAAAGGGTTACGAGGTCACATCGTCAACCACTTGCCTAAATGAAGTCCCTAGTTAGTATGAATTTTTATTTTTAGTTAAATAATTTTATTGATTAAAAATATGTGGATTTTAAATACATATATTTGATGGGATTCATAACCATGGGATTGGAAAATTATTTGGTGATTAAGTGATTAATGTTATTTTGGAAGACCTTCGCTATTTTGGGAATCCAATTTTTCTAAGGAAAATAGAATACGATGGTATTTTATTTGAGGGGTAGATGTTGAATTTCATTTTAGGATAATATATGTTTTTATTGTGAATTTATGGAGATTAAGTTTATTTATGGAAATGATTAACCTACCATAGAGAAATATTTGATTAGGGTAATTACTTTTGGGTGTCAAACATTAAAAGTACTTGATGTTATTTGCTGATAAATGTTAATACTTATCTTGGTAGACTATTTGATCAATTTTTTAGAAATTTTGGGTTTTAGTCTTAGTTTGGATTATTTTGAGGAATTTTAAGGACTTATTTTTGTTAAATGGTCTATGTAGAACTTGGGTATTGCTGTAGAATTTTTGGAGATTAAAATTATTACTTCTCATTATAAAGGATTATTTTTTGTGGTAATTATCTGATCATGTAATAACCATGTTGGTTGAGTTTAATGTATAAATACTTGGAAAATATATATATCATATTTTTTTATTTTTGAAATCCTATAGAAGTGGATTATAGTGCTTCAGGTGGGAAAAATATCATCTTAAATTCTCATCATTTGGATAAAAAGATGAGTTTGTAGTGGAATTTTATTAATGTATTAAACTTTATTTGTTAAGTAAGTGTATTTCCTTTTTTTACATCATTAGTAGTAAAATAATTTCTCTTTTCTATCAAAAGGACCATTAAAAATTTATTTTTAATTTTCTTATAATGAAATCAAATATCATTTAACCCATCACAAGTATTTGGTTTTCAAATTGTTAACTTTCTCTTGATCAGGTTTTCTATCACTCTCTATCAGATCATGATGGTTAGTTTTTCATCTATATACATGTTTTCCAACATAGAATCCCAGTATTTTTATTCTTCAGTGACATTTTTACTTCACTATATTTCTTTTAAAGTGGAAAATTTATTGAATCTTTTTATAATGTGGTATTTCAATAATTTTATTTTGAGAAGTGAAACCTTAGTTACCGATCCCAAATTTTAAATTGTGAGAAAGCAATTTCCAAAAGGTTGGAGGGATGTAAAAAACCAAGGTAATTATAAAATAATGGATTTTAATATTTATTCATATTTATTAATTAGATAGTAATTTTACTTTTAATTGTATGATATGTCTTAAAGCCTTCCCGATATGCAACAATGGGTTTATCTGAAATCTTACATTGCACACAAGACCGAGTTATACCAAAAAATAATTTAATATTCTTATTTTAATTTGAAGTTATCGCATAGTAAATTTAATAAATGGAACTAAAGATATTAACTAAATTATTAAAATAGGGTTTACACATGTTTATATAATGATTCATTAGTTAGAAAATTAATTAGAAATATAAATAAATATTAATAGTATATAAAGGGTGTGTTTTATCAAAAAATGATTTAAGTGGGAATAATTATGTTTATAAAATAAAAAAATCACACTTATTAGATTATATTAATGAAATATTAATTTAATATAATATTTTAATTTTTTCTTATGTGTTTTCTACACATTATATAAGAACCAATACAATTTTATGGATAAAATGAGTGTTTTTCTAAAAATATAGTTTTCTCTCCTTTTGATGGTGATCCCATATTAAATATTTTTTATAACCTTTATATATTATATTTGATAAAAAAATTCTTATTTATATTAGGGACATAAAAATTCACATTGGTTTATTTTTGTAATTTTTCTAATAAAATTCGTTTTTTAATGAATAGTGAAAAACACTGCATTTTAATTAAAAACTACTTTTTGGTCTAGGTTATTTATATTTTTAGAATATATTTTTAATTAGATTTAATGTATAGTTAGATTAAGTTTTTATCATTTAATACAATTTTGGGAATTTTAAATATTTTAAATTTGAAAATAGATTCAAATGCATGTCAATATTTTAATGGTTTTTACATTAAAAAACTTATTTTCTCTTTTTGATAAAATGGATTAATTTTAAAATAATTTATACCACTTATGTGTTTCGATTTTCGAAAAATGTATTCCATATTTTGAATAATAGTGTCCAAATAATGTAAATACATCCATTTTATTTTAGTACATTATGAATAATTACATTAAGAATTATTTGTATTACCATGGTTAAAGGTAAATCGGGTAATTAAAGGTAAAATTAATATTATAATAATATAATATTACCCTAAAACGTGTCCTAGTTTAATTGGATGGGTGAATCCTAACTATGAACATACTTGGGTCAATTTTTGGACAACTTGGAGCCACATGAATGATTTTAAGGCTTTTATAATATTATATTCAACGAATAGTTATTTTTATAACACTTTTGATTTTAAAAAGTAATGTATTTTAATCTAGAGTTATACAGAAGATATATTTGACTATAAATAGCTATTTGAAATATAAAAGCATTTCAAAAATCACGGTTACTTATTTATAATTTTTAGAAGTTAAATAATTAAATTAAATTATGTCACAAAGACGATGTAGTAATTTCTAAATTAATGAATGAATCAAATAAATGATATTATAAATATTTACATAAATTCTATTTAAAATAATTAATGCCAAAAATTAATATTATGGATAAATTTAACATGTTTTTTATGATTTAAAGGAGTTGGTTCTGACTTATATGGCTTTTATGATTTTTTTTAAAATGTTAACAAATGGAAAGTGTTATAATTGATATTATTGGTATTTTAAAATATAATATAGTTTATTAAATGTTATAAAATTCCTAAAACACTAAGATTAATAAAAATGGTTAGGATATGTCCTAATATATCAAAAATGACACTTTTTTATCATTTGGAAAATTATGGTAAATAAATTAACCCAAAAAATGTAAGTAACATGATATCATGATAAGATTAAAAAAGGGTAAAATAATGGTTAAACAAAAAAGATTAGGATTAAAAAAATTAATACCTTGTATAATTTTAATTATATGTCATTTATTCAACCAATAATAATGCTATATTCTAAATAAATAATTTTGGGACCGTTTTAAAGTGAAATTTAATTTATATTAATTTAATATTTTAATAGTTTCCAAGTGTGCCCTTCCCCTCTACGATGAAAAAGCACCCACTCTTCTCTAATACTCACACTTTCAAAGCCTTTTTCTAATATATGACTAATAACCTTCATAAAATTCCTCCCCAATTTATTTATGCCTTATTTTGGGTAGAAATCCCTCATTATAGGTGTTAAGGTGCTCTTCTTCAATAGTGATTAACTGAAGAAGATGTATCATTTTTTAAGTATTTCTATTTTATTTCTTCTTCCACATCCTTTAAATCTCATCAATCCATGATGAAATAATAAATCCAATATCCTAAATTTAATTGAATTTTATTATTTTAATATCATCACCTTAATCCATCTCAAATTTCATCAAATGTGAAATGAACTTTTTGTTGGTGTGTACGGTGGACTAACACCTCGCGAATCAATTTAGTTCATTTTTCATTACCATATATCAAGACTGGTCATAATGATAAAATAAATGTTTATTTTTTATATTAATGACATATATATCATTTTAAAATAATAATATTTCAATTATGTTCTTACCTTCCATGCACATAAACATGATAACATCATTCGTGCGTGCATGTGAAATATCACCACTACGAAGCAATGTGAATCATTTGTATTCACCACATCACTTTTATGATATATATATATATATAGGTATATTTAAATTATTTTTAGGATTTTATTGATATTATTATCATTCTGTAAACATAAAATATTAATTACCTTACTTCGATGATGATCAATGAAAAATAGAAAACATTACACATGCATATGTACGACCAACCGTCTCCTCGATTATAACATTGTGCATTTTTCATAATCATAATTAAATATTTTATTTAAAATTTATCAATAAAGAATAATTTTTGTGATTATTTCATAAAATCTATTCTAGATTTGATGGACTTAGGAACACATGTAAAATTTAGTTAATAACAATTTCATTTTTGACTCAATTGCTGAATATCGACAAAACATATGATATGAACATAAATAATTTTGTACATTCTTTTAACACAGTAATAAGTGATAGAAATGGAATAATAAACTTGAAAATGGTTCTAAGTAAGGTATAAACTTACCTAAATTTATTATTTAGGAAGAAAAATTAACATATATGATGAATCCAGCTAATGGTAAGGGATTTCGCCTCAATCTCCATTCATTGAGGCATTTCTTAATAATAAGCGCATTTATTCTTTAATTAGGGTTGTATATAGTCACAATGACATTTAATATCCAAATTGTATCTATAATAATGTTATTGGTTGTTCTCGTAAATCTATTAACTCATGTAGATTAATATTTAAATGTTTAAAGTGGTATAGGACACCTTAAGCAATTAAATATTTAATTATCAAATATTTTCTTCATGATATTAATTTACAGATTTATTTTTATGGATAAAAAGGTATTATATAGGAAATTTTATATTTATGATTAGTATCATTAAAAAATTTCTAATGTAATTATTTTATATATAGAATTTTACATTATTTACAAAATGATAAAATGAATATTTTTTGTTTTAACGTATATAATGACACCGACTTCTCTGTAATCGTTACTATTACTTGAGATTTGGATTCCTCTATAAGATTTAATGTTGTTAAAAGAAAAATAAATCTATTATTCCTTTTATGTGTATTTTTTATTGAAAATGGTTTTGAAAATGCATTAACTATTTTATATATTGAAATCATTTCTTTTGATTACAAATAATATTTTATGAGTGAAATGTTGATAATTTCAATATCTTATGTGTTTTGTTGGTACTTGGGAATTTTATGGGTGGTTAAATTAAAACCCATAGATGGTTGGTTCTAGGATAAACTGAGGGTGGGTGAGCCTGTTATAGCTCTCCAATGCATTGGTTAATGAGACAATGTTAATCTGTTGGGATTTTCCCATGATATTTAGGGAATATATTTTGATGGATATTCCAATTGTAACCATAAAGGTTACTCCCTATATAGTTGTGAAAGATATAATGTAAGTATGATATGGATATTATAAGTTACCTTTATGATTTATTATTTCTAAATAGTTTTTAATGAATCTTATGTTGTCATGAGGTATGTTAAAGAGCTTATGATTATGGGTGAAAAGTATGATTTCATGTGATTATAAGTATTAATGAACTAATGTTTTCTTTCCTTGTGTTATTTCTCTAACTGATATTTTTATACTCATCCAATTTTTTTAAAAAAAATTATAGGGTGTAAGGATGGGTAAGAGAAATGTGGGTTTCAAGATTAATGATAAGAAGATTTTTATCAAGAAAAAAATATTTTTTTAAGGAGTTTCAGTTTGTGAAAAAAACGGATAGTTAGTAGAAGTGTCTACATTGTAATTTTTTAGTTTTTATGTAATTGTTATGGAATAATTCAATAGAACACTAAACCTAAAAATATCTTCAATGTGAATTATTGATTTAACTCAAGATTATATAATGTTTTAGGCTGTGGAGTTATACTCTATGTAAAAATTTTAATTATTAGTATACAAATGTATCTAATGAAAAAATGATATTTATAACAATAATTTATTCTGGATATTATGGATCAATAAAATATTTATAGGAACTAAAACATCCATGATAATGTACAAATGATAAAATAAGTCCATTAACACTCAAAACAATAAAAAAATAAAATATCATGGGAAACATATGGTGAAATGTTATAGTAGGATCATATATAATAGTAATAATATGAATATATAATTATTATAAATTAAAAACATTATTAAAACCATTATATTTATGGTTAATGAACATTCAACTGAAAGGAAGCATGGGGAGAGGGACTTCATCTCAATTTCTCTTCATTGAGAAATATTTTAATGTTATGAACCTAATTTATTTTATATGATATATATACTACCCTTTTTCATATAATTTCAGGAATAATTCATACATCAGGGGAATTTAAGTATTAATTGGAAATATTTCATCTAAGTGGACTTGACATGAAAATTAAAAAAATTTAAATGATTACCTAACACAATTTCTTTTCACTGGGTTATATTACTTCATCATTATATTTAGAATTCAAACATTATATATATAATTTATTTTGAATTTTTATTTTTTATTTATAAAACTGTATTTATATATACATTTTATAAACCTAAATAATTCATCAATTAATTCTCACTTCAATATTATGATCTTTGTGAGGGTTTTTTTCAAAATCTCATTTTAATCGGTATTGTTTATGATAGAATTTCCATTGAAGGGAAATATTTTTTAATTATATCATTAAACCAATTAATTTTCTTCTCCTCTGGTAATCCATTTAGTTTTCAAGTAATATTTCTATTTTTTCATTCTTTTTAAAATAAAAAACTTTATATAATATTTTTAATAAAATTATACTTCATTGATCTATTCAATTGAATTCCAAACCAATGTTTTTATAAAATGATTTGAAAAATGTTATAACATTATTCTAATTGTTTATTCCTAACATTTTAAAGTTTATGTTTTAAAAAATGTTTTTAAGGGAGTATTTCTATAATTTTCCATGAAAGGAATGTTTTTATTTTAATGAAAATGTGAAACGAATATATGTTTTCACATGTAAATTATGCATGCAATTTCCCACCATAATGAAAAATAAATATTTTAAATATTAATGTATGTGTTTCATAGATTATTTGAAAGAAATGGTATTTTCAAAATGTTTTGTGAACTTTCAGTTTTAAAAAATGATTTTCCAAATAACAAATATATACTTTCTTTAATAATGTTTTTACAAATCTATTTATTGTATTTATTTTCAAAAGTAATAACAACACTTTATTTTACATGTACTACACTGGGGATATGTTGTATCTTTACCCCCATTATTTGTCTTCTAGATAATTTTTGACAACTAGGATAATTTATAGTATTGACACTCACTTCCTTGATTCATTTTTGTAGTCATTAACTTGTAATTTATTCATTCACTTTCCTATGATAATTGAACATTACATTTCTCAAAAATATCCTTATTGTTTATCATATATAGGATTATTACTTAAACCATATCTCATTTCTAAATATGTTGTTTTTCTTTTAATGTTATATGATTGACGAAGGAAATATTGATAATTGTTATTTTTTATTTATTACTAGTATTTAATGGTAAGACATGATATACATGAATTAAATAAATTATTTGATATATGAGAAATGCACTGGATATGAAGATACTGGTGTGGACCATTAATAGATCACCCCTCGATGAATCAGTAGACTCGTGAGAAAAATTCATGTATATCCATTTTTAAATGGGCTTCTGTGGTATACATACCCATCAGTTTTAAAATTTATTGAAGAAGGTATTCAGATTAGAGGTTTTCATGATTCTTTAGATCATGACACCCAATAACTAATAATTTACACCATTGAGAATTTAGTTATTATTACACATCATATTTTTATAACGATGTTATCTTTTAATGCATTGGATTCGCATTTTATTGATTGAATGAAATGCTTTTTAACTTATTTAACTTTACATATTTATTATGCCTTATCTAATTACTATACTCATAATAGATACTAAATGGAATTTGTTTTTAGTAATTTACCTCACCATATTTATTATGATAGTCATTTTATTTAAATAAAATGTGTTTTCATTTATTTAGCTTTCCATTTTGACTGTGCTTATTGATTCCTAATGTCATCCACTATACTTAACCCTTAAAGATCATTTGATATCACCCTTTGGTTGATCACATTCATAGAAATATATAAATCCTACAAAAGTTGATATGTAAGGATAATCTAAAGGGAATAATGTCATTCTTGATAAAAAAAACTATACAGGAATTTGTGTTTTCAAAAGTAATATAGGAATTATTTATGTATTTAGTTTCAAAAGACTACTAAAAAGTTATAATATTTTGGATATAAATTTTTGTATCTTATTCTAATTTAATAAATTAAATTATTAGATCCACGTTACTAGACTCAGGGATAGTACACTTATTCGACATTTCGTCATTTCCAGTTTCACGGATATCATTTATTTTAGAATTTATGTCTTGGTTTGGGATTCTTAATCATTTCTGCTACCTATAATAAGTTTTATTACATCCCAATGACTTTCAATAGTGGTATCAGATCCATACAATTCACTTAGATTTATAAAATCATATTTTTAAAAGATTAAATCATAATCATTTTATATATCAGATTTCTAACTGTAAAATAAAATTAGCCTTTTTTAAAGGTCTTTCATCATAGTACACAATATAGGATTTCATAATTTGAGACACATTTTTATCATATATATTTTAACTAATAATAATGTATCCAATTTTAGTGTCCTAAAATATGATTATCACTCTGAATTATCCAAAAACATTATCCTACCAATTATACGATATCCTATTAAACAGTAAAATATGACTTGTTTATTGTAAGAGATGATGTGGCTATCAGTCATAAAATATGGATGATATCATTTGATTTTCAGAAATCAATCATACTATGCAATTTTTGTGAACCTTAAAATGTGATTGGAGAATCAGAATTTATTTTTCTTTAAATTAAATTATGAATTGAATTATATTAATAATGAATTATGGGAAAAGATATTTTGATGATATTTATTATTTTTTAAGTATTTTAGAAATAATATAATTATAGTGTTAATAATTAAATAATTAATGTTTGTGAAATATTTATTAAAAAATATTACAACATATTAAGTGTTACAATTTAATAACCTTTTATCAAATTATATGGCATTCCATTTGAATGAAAAGTAAAGTGTTAATTTGGTAATCTTATGGGCTAATTTATAAGGCATATAATATTTAAAATAATGAATAATATAATGTGTTTAGATTACATTCATAATTTTTCATAATTAATTAATTTTAACTATTTTAATTAGATCCTTATTTTTTAAAATTATTTTGAAACTCCTCAAAATGAGTTTTAATGATTGATTTGATCAATGTTTAAATAAAGTTAGTAATATGATTTATATATTATATAAATAGTTTACATAATATATATTAGATTAAAAAATTATAATTCATAAAATATCACATATTTAATGTAAAATTTCATATAATGAATAATAATAAAAGTTCATATTATGAAATGAATTTAAAGGGATTTTATTAAAATTTTGTATTGTAGATGTTTTTAAAATTAGTTATAAATGATTATCTCATGTGTTGATTTTTTTAAAATTAATTCCCATATTTATTATTCATGGATGTAAATTTTTTGTATATTATGAATATGTGTGTTCTTAAGTTGATGTTGTTAAAATTCATATTATAAGTTTCCATGACTTACATTGCTAGCTCGGTATTATTACCTAACATTTAATTTTCATCAACCCTGATCATAGTAACAAATTACTGTTGTTGTCTTTAATTTATTTATTTAATATAATTTATACATATTATATTTTATTGTTATGATGAATTGGATTCTCTCTTGAGTAATGTATCACTAGGTAGAAGGACATTGGGTCAGACATCCCACTAGTATGTAGGCTTGTTCATTTTTTTCTAGAAAGTTTTGGGTTAATAATATGTGGCTCCAAGTTTATTCATGTAAATATTATAAATTTTAGATAATTCTAGACATTTACAAGAATATTTTTTTAAAATTGTGTATTAGATGCATTGTGATATGTTTAAATACATTAAACCATCATTTTTGGGTAGGTAACACAAACTATATGGTTTGAACAAATTGTTTAGGGGGAAGTAATAAGATTCCAAACTAAACCACCATAATAATGCATACATAAAGGGAGTAACATGAGGTGAGAAGGTGAGGATTAATTTCCCTTATAAATAATTAGTATTGATTCAATCTAAACTAGTACTTGTTAACACCTTGATAATTCAGATTGGGTAACCTAAAATTTTAGGAGACCATGTATTAACTATTGTAACGAAATAATGTAATGAAATCACTCTAACCATTAGGTTCCATGTTCATGGAGTTTTCCTAAGGTTACACTTAAATAGGAAACACAAACTGTTGGGATACCATTGAGATAGAGTTTTTATTATATATATGACGAACTCGTATAAATTTCTATTTCCCCATCTATTTGTGATTCATATATTATATGACTGATAATAACTTCCTACCATATGTAATCATGTATTATTTAAGTGTTACCTAGTATCAGTCATTAAGAAATATAGATCTTAACCCATTAATGGGTATCATGAGTTTAAAATTGGTCATCATTTTAGTGGTATCCCATTTAATATTATTATATATTAAATGGTAACATAACATGTAAATCATATTATAAATGATTCTGTTATATACAAGTGGATTCATCATCATCAAACTTATCTTTGAGATTAATCTTTAGAGAAGTTAATCATAGAGTAAGAAAACAATTTTACTAGTTACTTAAGAAATAAACTCAATATGATTTGTTATGTCAAATGATACTCAATATGAATGAGTATGCTAATGACTTAGTGAAACTAAAATGTTTCCATAAGTATTATTTGGGTTAATAAATTCATTATGATTTCAATTATAGAATTGTTCTTACAAATGAAAGAATTTAACAAAATTTTACCCTATTTTCTCAAAGTGTTGAGTATAGATGTAATATGCATGTAATTCCTAGGTTATGATGTTTTATAGATAATATAAGTGGGATATATTTTATACCAAATAAAATAAAAATTAGCTGGAGAGTGAAAAAATATTTCATCAAGAATCCAATTAAGATCTTTGAAATTTTAAGGGGTTATCAAGAAGGTGGAGTAATGGTTATACAATATGTGATTTTTAGATACTTGAATAGATTTCAAAAACAATATACAATTTCTATACAATTATCTTTGTGTTGGAAATCAATTCTCTAATTTTTATTTTTATTTCATATTGAATGTATGCATTACAAGTGTCATATAGGAGTTCATAATTGATGGATGAATTGATAGATCTTGTAGTTTGATTTAAAAGTTATGAATAAAAGTGTTTCCATATAAAATATTATAATGTAAAATAATTTATCAGGATACGATATATCTACATAAAGGTTGTGTAACTTTATTTCATTTATATTATACAATAAGAAAATATTTTCATTAAAATGAATTTTAATAAACAAAATGAGATGATTAAATGAATACATATAGTTTTTGATTCATCAGATTCTATAAAATTCTTTGAAAAGAAACAATAATAAAAGTGTTTTATCTAGGATAAAAATTTTACCTTAGTCTTTTTCAAACAATGATTGAATATGTTGTTTTCACCCATTACTGAAATATTTTCATATATAGTTCTTTTTTCAGAATAAAATACTCCAAAATCCTAGAATACAATATTTAATGTGGGAAAAAATTATTTGTTCACAATTTTGACTAAAATAAAATAATTTTTATTTTAAACATAAAGGAGTTTTGGCATTTTATCATGATATTATAAATAAAATATAGAATCTAATTGGCTAGTGGGTGTATGGTTTTTTCGTGAACAAAGATAGATGCTTTAGTAACCAAATAATCAATTTGGTCCTGATGTAGTCTAAATCTCTATCTCGATCCATATGGGTTGGGGACTAGCACCCAATGTCATGCAATATGACAGTGGGGAAAAATTTTACACAAACATAATAGAACAAAGATAAAAAATACAGTATTCATATAAGAAAAACTCCACATATACACTTATACCAAGATTAAAACAAGTATGAAACCCCAATGTGTAGCAAGAAGCACCATAAAATTTGGTAAAACCAAAGTCCCAGTGGACACAACACTCCAATACCAAGTATCAAAAACCAAAACCACCTCCATGTGGTGATTTACCCTTTCTCAATATTAGAAGAAGAAAATATACAAACAGTAAAAGGCATTGGTAGAATGTGAGGTAAATCCTGGCCGGGTCTCACCAAGTAGTCCATAGTATGATGGAACAAATTATAAACCAAATAAATATTTTCATTTTAAATTATTAGGAATGGAATTTCAAAAGATTATTTAAAACAAATCATTCATTAAAATTCAATGATGGAAACATTTTTGAACAATGGGTTAAAAGAATTAATAAAGCAACTCATATAAATTCGTAAGGAATTTTTTAAAAAAAATAAAAACAATGTACTATATATCAAAAAAATCACATGAAATCAACATGTTCATCTTCCAAGAGGTAAGATAGTTCCATGCTACGGTATCCCCATACACTTGAAGGTGAATCACAACAATATGTGTATACACACGTCCCTTATACTCGAGTCAAATAGGACTTGTCATTATCCCATCAAGGATGTGACCTTCTACACAAGGTTTTGTTTTTGTTTTAATTTATTAAAATATAGTTATCATGATAACCAACTAACTATAAAATCTTTCATGTTCTCTAACAGAAAAACAATAATGGGAAATTTATTTCAAAACTGTTCAAAATACAATTCAACCCACTTTTACTTTTCAAAATGTTAACTAATCATTAAAAACTGACACATGTTTTTTAATAAAATCATGCCTTTTTATAATGTAATACCAATGGGTTTTTATCAAAACCATTTTATTCCATTTTCAACAAATACGAATTTAGAATCAATTTTAAAATTCAATTTCACTATTAAATTCCAAAAATCAAAGTCCCCAAAATTTAATTTCCACCATTTAACATCAAATAAAATTCAAAATTTAATTAAATAATGTAATTCCACAATTTTTCCATCAAATCCCAAATCATACCCCAATTCATTGGAATTCATGGTTTTTCCCATTTCCAGCCAAATCTGAAACAAACCCTCAATTCAATAAAAATGGGTTTTTAAAAAACGAATTTAAATAAATTAATTTTAAATAAAATTATTTAATTTAAATCAATCAGTTTAGGGTTAATAAAATTGGCCATCATAAATGGAACCACCTACCTCGGGATCACTGGATCTCGAATCAAAAAGCTGTAATCAGGAAAATCCAACTACGTACATCGACAACAAATATATGAGAATCAAAAAAAATATCCTTGATCTAAAACATGGGATATTATATTTTCTACAAAAAAATTACTATATAAACCTAGAGAGGAAATATTAGAGACTTTTAGAAAAGAAAATTGGAAGAGGAAACATACCTATAAGGGATTGAACGTCATTCAACAAGCATTAATTTACCTCTAGAGGGGTGTAGAGGGGCCAAAATCACCTATTGGGATATAATAAGGATTAAGAAATAATTTTAGGCTCATATCATCCCATTAGGAAATTAAAATGAGGGATTCTATGTTTTAAAAATTAGTTTTTGATTAATTATTTCTTTTACGCGTGGTTTCTTAGGTAGGGTCGTACGATTAGAAAAAACAGTCACCCTAATCATTAGCCTTTTTTTCCTGGTGCATGGTTTCTAATAGGTGGGATATTGGTGTTCAAACCATGTTCTATATATTTAAACTCTCATTGTTTAGGTTTTCATGTATTCCATTTAGAGAGTGCATGGTTTTGGAAAATCATGCACTAACCATTTACAACCCATAAACGTTAAAATTTCCAAAACATCACATCAAACACACTTATATGAAACTCAACCAAAGATTGAAAAAAATGGCTTTTATGAAAACCTAAAAATAGTAAAATTATATTGAAATATCCCCACTATACAAACTTTATGTCCCTATAAATCCAACTAAAAAGATATCATGTCTGAAAGATAGAGCCATTGTTACCACATCAGTGCCTCCCCCTCCCAAGTATCAAAATAAACAAAATTGTGATTTAATAGCACTCAAAAAAAGGTATTTTCTTCCCAAAAAGTACCTTGGTTTCAGAATCAATTATCCTGATTGGATTCTCAATCACATATAAATCAAGTTCGATGTCATGATTGCTCCAAATCAGAATAATACATGGATCAAATAGATACCTTCATACCTGCGATATATAGATGATCTTATGTTTTGATGTTAGCTAAAGGGTATGAAGTAAATGGTAATAATCCTCTCTCACTAACTCCTAATACTCAAAAGGTCCCAAAAAATGATAATAACGTTTTCATTACCTCCCAAGCCGTATATTACCCAAATGGGGTGAAACCTTTAAGGACACATGATCACTAACTAAAAATTACAATTGTGTAAGATAGTGATCTGTATAAGACTTATACCAGCTATGTATCATTAAAATTCACTAATGAATCAACTGAATCTTTTATTTTATCTCTTGAACAAACCTTCATCTAACAAAAGAACTTTCACCAGTCTCTAACAAAAAAAATGGAGATCTGCAAGGATGATCATACAAGGCCTCAAAAGGTGATGTTTTGATTGTGGGATGGTAACTATTGTTATTAGACAACTCAAACTTCCAAAAATGATCATCCCCACATCCACCAAAGTCAAGAACATTGTCATTAATAATATCATCATAATATATATAGCTCTTTCAATCTAGACATCTAACTGCTGATGGTATAGCATGCTCAAATAGATTAGAGATCCCAGGGCCTCCTAAATGACACTCCAAAAATGAAAAGTAAACAGGGGATCCCTATCAAATACTATAGAATCGGGAACTCCATGAAAATAAAAAATATATATTTTGCATAGATATTTCTCTAACACCTCAGCTTTGATTTTTTCATGAATTGGTATGAAGTGAGATGATGAGGTCAGTTTATCGATCACAACCCATATCACATTATTCATTCTTTCAATATGTGGAAATCCAACCACAGTGTCTATAGAGATATCATCCCACTTCCATGTCGACATTGGAATTGGTTGAAGCAAACCCAAAGGTCTCTGGTGCTTGACCATGACCTGTTGGAATATATATTAATGAGAGAAAAAATAAGTAATGCCTTACCTCATTCATGGCCACCATAATTAGGGCCTCTTTTCAAAGAATATATTTGTGGTTCCTAGGTGCACTTCACAGTGGGAATTATATAAATTCTACATAAAATTTTTCATTATTTCTTATAGAACAATAAAAAAAATTGATATCATAGAACTCCCTCCATGGAGAAATAAAAATTAGAAATGATCTCCCAATAATAAAGAGAGTCACTAATTCCATGGAACACATCATCAATCAATTTTTCTTGAATAATAATATCTAGAAGAGTGGGTGACAACTGAATACTGGTCAAGGAAACCATAGCCCCCATTTCCTGGACTCCAATATGCAATTGTTCCAAAATATCTTTCAAGGTACTCAGTTCAAAATATTCTTTCATGGTCTGGGTTAGATTTTTCATACTCATATCATATGTGATGACATTCCCTTTTCCTAGGTTATAGGTGATGTCTAAATAACAATATTACAGCTATTCCACCAAAATCCTCCAACGGAGATTCAAATATTTTGTGAGAAGATGTAACTAAAGATATTGATGTTGGAATACATGGTAAAACTTTCTCAAAAAAGGTTATGTTTCTAGCTCTTATTTGCGTTCATAAAAACTACTAGTTCAAGTTCAGGGGTTGGGTAACTATTCTGGTGTGGCCTATGCTGATGAGATCCATAAGCAATGAAATGATAACCCTATATAAGAACATAGCCCAAACCTGAAACTGAGGCATCACCGAAGACCACATAGCCCTACCCATCCTCTAGAGGAGTCAACACCACCATAGTAGTCTGAATATGATCCATATTAGCAAAATAACTCTACCATAATTAATTTCAAGAAAACTCTACCCCATTCTAAGTTAAATCAGTCCTCAAAGAAGAAAGATTTGATAAGTCTATCACAAACTAGATATAATACCAGGCTAAGACCAATAATATCTGAATCTCAAAAATATTCTATAGTTTCTATCATGTCAAAAAAACATTACCCTTTTTAGGATCAACTGAAATACCATGTTCTGACACCATGTTCCCCAGAACTTCACTTCATGAATCCAGAATCCATATTTTTAAAACATGGTATAAATTCAGTGATTTCTCAACAATTCTAGAACTTCTCTCAGATGGAATACATGATCCTCCATAAGCATAAGTAAACAAGGATTTAATCTACCAATACTTCCATAAAAGTATAAATATGTTCATGGAAAATATTATTCATTAAATCCATGAAGAAAGTATGATAATTGGTCAACCCAAATGAATGAAAATATTCTCATAATGGTCATACCTACTTCGAAAGGTAGTTTTCAAGAATAGTATATTTCTTTATTCTCAACTAATTGTAACTCTATCAGAGATCAATCACCAAGAACCAATTATCCAATTTTAAATGGTAATATAGATCATCAATCCATGGAAATTGATACTGGTTATTTACCATAACTATATTGTGTTTTTTAAAATCAACATAAAAGGGGAATGGAACCGCCAGGATTCTAAGTACAGAGAACTGTTATATCCAAGGAAATACACTCAAGTGTATGGAGCCTTTATATATAATATCTTCTAACTAGGTCTTTATCTCTTTCATATCTACAAGTACAATGCAGTAAGAAGTAATAGACACTGTCTGAGTACTAGGTATAAAATCAATATAAAACTCTACCTCCCTTAGCAGTAGAAAACCAGAGAATTCAGAAGGAAAAATGATTGGAAACTCAATGAAAACTAGAGGGAGATCGCCATCAAATAATCTCTCATTAGATCAAAATCAAACACTATGTTACTCTCTACAACTCTGGATAAGATGTTTTGGCTTTACTCAACCTCAAGTCACGTTCTCCATGGAAGACACAAAACTAAACATTGACTCTAGTTAAGGATAACCATTGAAGATAACAATAAATTTAGTATTTAATGGAAATGTTATAATCCATCTTGAAACTAATTTCATGTAGTTTCTTGTTGAGAACCAGAAAAACCCAAGTAAGCTTGATATTCAATAGCAGGGAAACACGAACGGGACTATAGAGACTATACTCTCTATTTGTTCCAAGGGGTTTTTTAATATCCATATTATATGTTAAAATATCCATAAGAATATTTATTCAAGTAAAAATATTATTTTAGATAAATAAACGTGATACATAATTATTAAATAAAGAAGTCACTAACGATGAAGCTAGGGTGTTGGTACCTCTCACGGTTGCTGGACATGCTCCTGCATCTTCTCGAAACTCTCCCCCTAAATGAAGAAGCACCAATTTGTATTCATGTGGGTGGAACCCTTTTTTTAATTATCTTATTTTACCAATGTTTTAATTGGTTCTAATGATATTTTTCACTATATGGAGTATAAAATACTTAAAATAACTTCTTCAAGTGACCTAAGCTTCCATATGAGACTCGTATCTTCGGTGCCTCTATACAAACCTGCTTATAAGTCCCAGGATTTCCACATTGGTAGGAAATCCAAGGGCCTCTACAAGTCACTGTAGGAGGCCAATAAAATAACTACTATTAAGAACCACCATGAAAATCATTGCACTTCTTATTTCCATTAAAATAATTCATAGAACTACCACTGGGAGGAAAATAAACACTTGTCAACACTTGAATTACATTCATATCCATTTCAACCATCAATGCTCTATCCAACACATCAATATATGAAGAAATATATAGGAAGAAAATCTAAGATCAAATATCTAATCGAAGTTCCATCTCAAACCATCGATTCTTCATCTTCTCATTAAATATTATCTTAGTTGAAAAATTCATAAGCTCAGCAAAATAGTTTGTATATTCTATCATGGTCTTGTCAAACAACTCGACTTTGAAAAACACTATATCTATCACCTACACCATTGACTATGGATGGAAATGGTCGGTGAAAAGAGATTTAAATCCTTTCCACTACAATCCCTCATGTTTATTTTTCATCACCGTTTTATCCCACCATCTGTGATTAGGTCCTTCCAACATGAAGGGGGAACACATCACCATTATTTCAATAGGATTCTCCAAGAACTCAAAAAAATTCAATCATACTCAACCATTCCATGACCTCTTACGAATCATTTGATATTTTCATTGTTGGGGGATTCTAGCAAAGGAACTCAAAAGGATGATTTCATAAAACATCCTTATGAGGTTCCACAACATGAGGCTAAATGGGAATTGGTGTAGGAGCCAATCACAGATCCTGGATCGTATACACAATCACCTCAACCAGTCATGGATCCCAAAGTGGATTTTCTCATTGTGTTTAATCAGGCTATTCCTCCTATATCTTATTCATGCATCTTCTCAGAGGCATGACACTATAAAACATCAGCATAAAACATTAAAGACATCAGATTAACACAAAAATAGAGAAACCATGGAAATTAATCCTAATAGATAGATAACCAATATTTGGATTTCACCTAATCCAAAAAAACAATGGAAAATATTATAACAAGTTCTCAAGATATCATTCCCAAACCACCACTAGTGACATATGTGGTGACATCAATCCAAGTGCTTAATCTCAACTACCTCCTATGTCCTGAATATAATACCCAACTACATACTGACATCAAAGTATGATTACAAACTAGGATCTCACTAAACTTTCTAAGAAACTAGAATGAATACCCTGGAAACCTGATAACTGAGCTGATCCTGATATATCCCAAAAATATTTCATGATCCCCACAGGTTCAAAACTAGAACATGGCATCATGAAATATGAGAGTACAAATGAATTTTCCATAAACACAATAGAACAAAGATAAACAAGTAAGAATGCATAGAAGAAAAACACTACAAGGAGAACATTACTAGAAGTTAAATATGTTTGAAAACCCAAATTGAAACCACAAAAACCAGAAAAAATGGTAAAACCGAAGTCCCAATGGACTCAACTCACCAATCCGAAAGATCTAAACCAAGAACCACCGCCATGTGGCACTTTACCCTTTTTCAATCCTTGAAGAATAAAATCTACAAACACTAGAAGGAATAGGTAGGGTATGAGATAAATCTTTGTAGTGTCTCACCATGGATTCAATAATAAGGTGACACAAATAATTAACCAAATAAATATTTCAATTTTAAATAAACATTTATGGAATTTCGAAATCATATTTATAAAAAATTTTGATTTATATTTATGTTATGGAAACATTTATAAACAATGAATATAATAAACATTTTATATAAAAAAATTTATATAAATTCACAAGTAATATATAAAATAGTTCTAATAAAATGGAATATATATATTAAAATAATCATAGGTGAACAACATGGTCATCATCCATGAAGTACAATAGTTCCATGCAATATGATCCTCACACACTTGAAGGTAAATCATGGAAATATGTCTATAAACACATCCTTTAAACACTAGTAATGGTTGAATCATCACTGCCCCATTAGGGATATGACCTGCTGCGCTAGGATTTATCTCAATTTTAAAACATCAGAAATATGTTATCCTAATAACCCAGTACCTACCTTGGCTTGAATGTTCTCTGATAATTAAACAATAGTGGGAAATTTATTTGAAAACTTCTCAAAATAAAATACAACCCATTTTTTCCTTTCAATATTATATTCTTTTATTAAAAACCAACTCATGGGTTTTTAATCAAATCATTATTTTTTTCAAGATAAAACCATGCAGTTTATATCAATATCATTTAATCTTTTTTACAAATAAGATTTTGAAAAAAAAATTACAATTCAATTTCATAATTTAAATCTCTTAGATTAAATTCCATGATTATTCATCAAATTTTATAAAAAATTTAATTCAATAATTAAATTTTACAATTTCTCCATCAAGACCCAATTCATACCCAAATTCAATGGAATTGGGCGTTTTCCCCAATTTTATGTCAAATAATACACAAACCCCAAATTCTATGGAATTGGGTTTTTAATAAAACAATTTAAGGGAATTAAATTTAAAAAAAAACATTTTAATTAAAATAAATAGATTTAGGATTAATCAAATTGGGAATTGTAAAGGATATCACCTTCCCCTGGATCATTGGATCTGAAAACAAATAGCCCTAATCGAGAAATTCCAATGACGAATGTCGAAAATGAAGATCCGAGAATCAAACCAACATTAAGGATCTAAATCATAGGATTTTGGATTACCCAACAACAGGTATATTGATAAACCCCTATAGAAGAAAGAGAATAAAATAGAAGAAAGATATTTAGAAGAATAAACTTACATGGAAGTGTTCGAACATCGTTCTCCAAACTTCAATTTTATTACGGTGGTATAGTGTCAAAATCCACTTATTGGGAGCCTACAATGAATAATAAATAATTATAAATTCTTAATATCCCATTAGGAACATAAAGCAAGGGTTTAAGGGTTTTAAAAATAATGGTCAGATTAGTTATTTCTATTATGAACTATTTCTTAGGTAGGGTCGAACGATTAGATAAGTTGTGCACCCTAACTATGCGTGCATTTTTTCCAAGGTGTGTGGTTCCTACTAGGAGGGGACATAGTTTGTAGAACTTTTTTCCATCCCTGAAAACCCCTACTATTTGGGTTTCAAAGTTTTCCATTAAGAGGGTTCATGGTTTGGAAAAACTATGCACCAAACATGCATAGCCCATAATCTTTCGAAATTTCAAAAAATTCACCTGAAACACCCTTAAACAAAAATAAAAAAATTAATGAACAAAATAGGGGTTGTAGGAATACCATAAAATAGTAAGAGGATGTTATATAATTGAAGTTAGATATGTTAAAATTAAAAAAAAAAAATAAAGTATTGTAATAATATAAAATTAATTTCTTCCAAACTTATTATCCAAAATATTTAAGGATATGTACGGTAAAATGGAAATTTAGAGCTACATTTAGTTACCATAACATAAGTTCATATCACTCTATCCCAGAGAAGTTATGGATGTTACATTAAGTAATAATGTAAATAGTTATATTATTTAACAAAATATTTCAATGAAATTTAAATGGAAACTATTACATAAATGATGTCTTCAAACATCAAAAAAAAGAGTTATAAGAAGATCATTTAAGATATTGACATCATAACATTTCATTTCAAGGATTTAAGGAGTTGGGATATTTTCAAAGAGTGTAACATTGGGAATATGATTCCTAAATATTACAATTATTCAATCCTTCTTTCTTTATAGATGTTACTCACCAAATATATTTTTGAGAAGATTATATCAAGTCTTTATAGATAGATGTGATAGAAATTATATATATATGTAATTATTTAAGAAAACCATAGAAAGTGGAGTAAACATAATCTTGGTTTGGCAGTCTATCCAATAAGATATGATAGGAAGGAACTTATGTAGGGTTTTTGTTAAGTATTCCTAAAATAGTTTAAAAATATAAAATATATCATATAAAAGAAAATATCTACTTTTTCATTCTTTCACAGTGGCTACATATATGTATATATTGATATGCATTTCAGGAAATGTAGTAATAATTAACTTCTTAATGTATAACATTCAGATATACCTAATTGATATTATTCATGGACTATTGTAGGTTATGATGCAATTTTAATGCCATAGTGAGTCAAATTATTATGATATGATCATGAGGCACATATAATGTTTTCTTCCACTAAATGAACCACTATGTATTCTATATGGAGCGTTATACACTATGTATTTGGTATAAATAGGGTGTATGGATCATATAAATATCCCCATTACCTAATTATTGTGGGATACCTTATATGATAACCATCATAGTATAATAAATTTATTATTAAATCCATTGATACTCTTTTGATAAGGGGTTAGTTGGGTAAATTTTTATCATGTAGATGGTTGTAGTTAATCCAAGATGGGGATTGTCTTATTATATGATGATTTTTTATCTATTTATCTAATTGAGATAGACTGGGGACTGTGCGTCAATGCGTATAGAATACTTATGATGTGATTATATATTTGATTGAGGTACATGTGAGTGATTATCAACATAGATAAATGACATGTGATATATTCATCAACCAGATTATTCAATACATATAGAATCACTAATATATGAGTTCGTTAGATGGGATTGACTTCCTCTATGTAACATCATCAATAAATGTATTTGAAAATGGTTTCATATTAAAATTCATGATAGCATGAGATACAGCTAGTGGAGGTAGGTATATGGATTCATGTCTTTGATGGAGATCATTCCATATCCTTTTTTATATTGATTAGAATTGCTTCCTTTATATAGGATTATATTTACAAATATATATAAATTTGTATTTTCATATTTTTCCTCAACACTACAAAGGGATGTGGGTAAAGAATTTATGGTTGACTGAATAGAGGGTGATTTTAGCACAAATAGACACTCTGAAAGTGTTTTATTGTTAATCAAATAGAATTTTGGATGGGTATTCACAAGGTATTACACATCATGTGATATGAGGGGAAGTAAATGACATATTTCCAAAATGGTTTTGGAATAAATCTAAAATATTTTGGACATTATTTCACATCTTATCATATATAATACAATATAAGGTGATATGGTACAACATCTATTAAAATTTATTGAATATGGGAAATATAAGGATATATTGTAATTCTATATGAATATACTTTTGGGACTAGTTCTAAAACATAGATTATCTTAAACATTATCTCTGAAACTAAATAAGTGACAAAAATTTTAAAGTTAAAATAATAAAAACATTAACTAATATTTAGTCATTAAATACACAAGTTCATTTTTGGTCTATAGATTTAGAGAATTAAGGATTATATCACACGTTATAACCCATTCTAGTTTTATTAAATTCACATTTCCTATAATTAAAAACTTTTAAAAAAACACTCTATATTCAATTAATATAAACCAAATAATTGGGACCAGAATACATGATCGCTTCTACTCATTTCTAAACCCGATGAAAAAAACTGTTTTCAAACATGGGATGGGCATAAAATGATGAGAAAGGGTACTTTAAAAAATAGTAATACTCCCATTTTTTTAAATTCTGGAAATCTTTTTGAATTTCATTTTTTAAAATAAAATATCATTAACTTTATAAATAAATTAAAAACTACACTTTTAAAATTAAAAGCATGTTTTGAAAAATAATCTTATAAAAATGATACTTCTAAAAACCTACTTTTTACGGGAAAATATTAAAGAACATTTTCTTTGAAAAAAAATTTGGAAAATAACTTTTGTAAAACAATAATACGAATTTAAAAATAAAGCTTTTACATTTGAAAAAAATATATTTTTAATATCCAATGATTTTTAGCAAGCATCGATAAATCCTTGTGGACACCTGGATCATTGAAGGTCTATATAGGGTCATCTCGTCACATTATAAAAAATGTCCATTGAGATTTGAGTTCACTCCCCACCCTAAATATTATTTATAGTGACCAAGTGAGAATTTAAAAGAATCATTTCTTGTAATTTTTCTTTCTAGAGAATTCCTTTAAAACATTTATTTTCAAATTCTTAGCGTCGGTGAAAATAAATATCTATAATGTGAAAATATATAAATTAATTGTTAATTATTAAAAAAATAAATGTTTCTTTCAAAAACATAAACAAAAATGGATAAAGGTTTTTATATTATACAATTTCAAATTCATAGATATACACCTTTAAATTAAAAAATGGAGTGATATGATTTCAAAAAAATCTTGAAACTTCAATGAGAAAAATAGTTCATGACCATAAAATATTTTAAGCATTTATGACTTCCAATAAATAAACAAGTTCATGAAGACAAATTTCTTCAAGAAAAACATGATTTTTAAACATATTTAGGGTGTATGTTTTTGAAATAAGGCATTTTCAAACTCAAACTGGTAATTTTGAAATTTTTTGAAACTAATTAAATAAAAACATAGAAATTAATTATTTAAGATAAAATATCACTTCAAAAATACACTAGAGAAAGAAAATTTTGTTTCTATAAACCATAAAAAATAAAATTATGATTTAAAACATTGAAATAGAATAATATTATTTAAACAATTCCATAACCTTTATTTACTACTTTTATAAACACAATTTAACACCTAATTAACAAACTAAGACTCATTAAACTTATATTTTATAAAATTATTTATATTATTACCTTTAATGATAATATTTTAAATTAATTTTTTACATGGTCATTACTAAATTTAATCTAATATTAATTATGGTTTGTTTGTAGAATAATTATTATTTATCTTTTTTGGTATAATGGTAATAGCTATGATTCCATTTTTATGTGATTATTATCTCTAGAATAATAATAATATCATGGAATAAATTATAAATAATTAAAAAGTTAAATATTAGTATTAAATTTATAAATAAAAATAACAATTACTATATAATCATTAATACCTAATCTTATAAATTATTAGGTTTACAAATTCATCCATGATAAAAATTTATAACATCGCTTATATAGATAGTTAAATCGATTATAATAAGAATAAGAAATATTCAATAGATAAGAATGATCATGGATCCATTTTATCATAATATCATTATTAAATGAGTATAATAATCTAATATAGGATATTTTTAATGTGGTTAATCAGAATTAAGAAGTGGTAGGAGAAGAGGAAAAGAGAAAATGAAGGATAAAATTTAATTACTTACAAATAAGAAATGGATTCCTTCCAATTAACCCTTCATATTTATAAAGTATTTAGAGAAAAATCAAGAGAATGGGGAATAAGATCAAGTAATAGGTATATTAGGGATGCTAAAGAAGAAAATTTTAGGGGTAATCTGAATTCAATTTGAGTTTTGGAAGGGTTGGTAAAAAATAAGTTTTTAAGAATGGATGAAATATATGTATATAGCACTTTATTTACATGGAATCTAACCAAAATTTCAAGGAAACCCCCCAAAAAATTTAATGAAATTGGTCTAAGTTGACTCAATTCTCATCAAAAAAAATAGTGGATAATGTTTGAGGTATTATAACAACTTTTTCAGATCTTTACTTTTTACCATAATATACCTTTACTGTGGTAACTCATTTTTTTCCTCAGTGACTAATTCTTATTCATGAAAAGGTATTTGAACATATTAAAAAATATGGAAATGTAAATTTTAAATTTTTATACAATTTAATCAGATTTATTTTATAAAATTTATAAAATTAAAATTTAATATATGGGCACATAATGTAGAAAAACAATTCTTATAAAAAAAATTAAGTGTAAAATTAATTTATTCTTAAAAAATAACATGTAATAATAAATAGATGAATTATAATTTATGTTTTTATATATATTGTTAATTAATTTCACATATTTAATATTATAAATTTTAGTAACTTAAATTTTAATGAAACATATAATAATAAAAATAAATATCTTTATACTTTTTAATATACACTTGAATAATTAATTTAGTGTTACTTATGGTTCCTTAATTATAAATTGAATTTTATTCATTTATTTTTTTTTAAATAATCACCCTATTTTTTATCAATCTATTTAGAAAACTAAACTATATATATATAATAATAAAATTGAAATATTTTTTCAAGTATTATATCTTATTAGATTATTATTTATAACTTCAATTATTTATTTATTACTAGAATTTATTTTTTTAAAATATTTTAAAAATATTTGTTATGAAATATATAAATTTAGTTTAAGGGAGAAAGTGTTCCTTATAACCCATGGTTTTACATTATACCCCACATAAATATATTATGTCCTTATAAATTTAGTTATTTATGATAGGATAAATTTTACATCCATATTTTGTGAAAGGAAAAGAATATTTTTCTATTTATGATCACATAGGGTTTGATGAAGATAATTTTCAAAGAAATTTTATAATAATTACCATATCAAAAATATTATTTAAAAGAGAACTCTACTAGATTCCTATATTTGAGACAATAAAACACATGAAAATATATAGGATTCTCTATGTTATTTTCTAAAATATTTTTTCCCAAAAATACCATCAATAACATAATACATAATATCAAAATTCTCAAAGAAAATTTATAAATTTTAAATTATCCTCAAAAGATATCTTCCTTGTCATAAAAAATTCCTAAACACTACTCTGATACCAACTATGACTCTCAAACCCTCACTCTAGGGTTATGATCTAAAATAGATTATCTTTTACACATTATCTCTAACACAAGAAAACCCCAAATTTAAAAGTTAAATATACAATATGATTGAAAAATATTTAGTCACTAAATACCTATTATCTTTTTATGTATATGTACTGAAATAATTAATAATTATACAACACATTTTAACTCATATTCTTTCATTTAATCGTGTATTTACACAAAAAAAAACTCTTCAAGAGAAACTCTGGATTAAGTCTAGCTAAACATCATAATGAGGAAATAATTCAATGATAGCTTTCAATCATCAGTAAAACTCATGGAAAACTTGTTTTTTTTTAAATTTTGGGGTGAGAAAAAACGTTTCAGTAATGTTTTGGAAAAATAAATGAGAAAACACACTTTCTAAAAATACTTGAAAACTTCATCAAATTACTTCTTCAAAACAAAATACATTGAGATTTATAAAAAAATTAAATAATATCATTTTAAAGTTAAAAGATGTTTTTAATAAACTCTTTCATAAATATTATTCTCTAAAAAATTATTTTAAATAAATAAAATATTTAATTTCTTAAATTAAAATCACAAACTTTTGAAAATCCATTTTTGAAATCAATAATCCACATTTAAAAAAAACCTTTACTTTTGAAAAATATATCAATACATCCTTATGAATTACAATGTGTTTCACCAAGCTTAAAAAATCATTGTGACCACCAAGAAAATTGAAGGGATAAATAGGTTACATCCATAACATTTTAGACAACTTCTCTTTGGATTTTTGCACACTTAATAAACCTCATCATTATTTACATTTCCCAAGTTCCAAATTTTAATAACATTTTTTTAGTATATTTCATTTCTCAAGAATTACATTAAAATATTTCTTTTCAAATGCTCAATATTAGTGTAAAAAAATATTTTCAATGTAAAATAAATAAATTAATTATTAATTGATAATAACTTATGAAAAAAGATTTGTGATATATAAAAAATCAATGAAAATGAAATAAGGGTATTGGACAAATGAAATTGAAAATTCATGGGGAAACACATTTAAATTAAATTGTGGAAGGACAGATATTCAAAAAAAATTATGAACTATAGAAAAAAATAGTTAATAACTATATAATATTATAAATGTAAATGATATCTATTGAATAAACTACTTCATAAAGAAAACTAAATTTCAAATTATAAAATTTTAAAAAAAAATATTATAGTCTACATTTTAAATAAAAATATTTTAAATATAAAACTGATAATTTTGAAAGGATTTGAGAATTCATAAATAAAAATATTGTAATTGGTTCATTAAGAGAAAATATTACTTCCAGAATATCATAGAAAAATAAATTTTTTTCGAGAAACTAAAAAAATGAATGAATCTTTCAAATTATAAAATATAATATGTTTTTTAAAACAATTTCATAGCCTTAATTTCCTAATTTATTAGAAATAATATAACACCCTATTAACAAAATAGGACTCATAAAACATATATTTAAAAATATTATTCATATTTATTACCTTTTATATTAATCTTTCGTATTAATTTATTGAAAATTCATTTCTAATTTTTATTTAATATTGATCACTTTTGGCTAGTAGGTTTAATTATTCGATATCTTTTTTGGTATAATGGATTCTGTTATAATCCTTTTTAATGAGATTATTATCTCCATAATAGTTATAATATTTATATATATTATACATCCTAATTTATGAAGGTATAGTTTTTGTCTATTGGAATTTTAATCATAATTCATACAAATATATTTTTATGTGTAAAATGTATTTTTATTATTATTTTTTATCATGTAATAATAAATAGATGAATTATAATTTCTTTCATTATAAATATTACAATTTTATTGTATTTATTATTCCAAATCTTATAAATTTTAGTTTTCCAAAAAAACATATAATAATAATAAGACATTTTAAAAAAATATGTTACCCTTGAATAATTCAATTAGGATTCCTTATAGTTTCTTATTTATTTATTGAGTGTTATCAATTAATTTTGTAACACCCGAGACTTTTATAAGAAATATTTTGTTTTTATTTTATATAAATCATCAAAGGAATATTTCACTACACACAACACTATCTTGGCTTGCTTTACACGCAATCACGAACTTCCTTGATAGCTTGCGTCATACGCAATACTGAGTTTCACTAAACAATGATATACTATTAAAATATTTTTTAAACTAGACGTTATGAATAGTATTAACCACTTTTCAAAATTTTTTAAATTTTATTTTTCAAAATGGACTTCGTTTTTGGATTCGGAATATCGAAATTAGACTAGGGTGAAATATTGGAATTTTTCTGGAAACATTCAATTTTTGATGAATAGTGAAAACACTAGGTTGCTATTTAAAAACCGACTTTTTATTTAAATAATTATTTATTTTTTTTAAATTTATTTTAGGTCAAAATTGATACATAATTCCTATATAAGTTCAATGTAATTCATTCGAGTAATTTTATAATAATATTATATATATATAAAATTTATTTAACTTTTCATCGTCTTTTACCCACCTCCTAGGAGAATTTTCAAATTTACATAAAACGTAATTTTACCGCTTCTGTGAGTGGAATTTCAAAAATATGAGAGACACGGTTGATTTCAGTAAGTAAAATGTGGTTCAATGAGATGAAAATAATTTTTGGTGAATAGTAACTTTTTACTTGTATTTACCACGGTTAAAAGTAAATAGGGTAATTAAGGGTAAAATTGATATTATTATTACCCTAAAATATGTCCTAATTCTATTTTATAAGTTTAATTCGACCGAAAACAACCTTAGGAATAAAATATGACCATTTAGGCCTACTTGGATTAGATTAGGACATTTATTATTAATTTATTTAAAGAAGGGTTAAAATAGTTAAAATCAAAGTTTAAAAAGTAAATAATTTTTAATATTGGGTTATACATAAGATAAATTAGACTATAAATATTCATTATAACGATAAAAAGATTTCCTACATAATGGTATTTTATTTTTAATTTTTAGACATTAAATAATTTAATTTATATATGACACAAAGAAAATGCATTAATTATCTTATTAATAAAATATTGACATAATTGATGTTATAAATACCCAAATAAATGTAATATGAGACTTTTTATGAATTCCACTAATTTTATTGGTTAATATGACATGTTAGTATGAATTTAAGTAACTTCTTTCGAACTAATAGTTCTGTTATGATTTTTACAAAAAACAATTACTAAATAGTGTCAAAATTGACATAAAATAGTTTTTAAAACAAATATTATATTATTAATTGTTAATTTATTCCTAAAAATCTATGGTTAGGCCAAATGACTTATATAAGGTTATATATATTAATAATAAACCACTTGGGGTTCGTTTTTCTTGTTATTTTATGTTTATAGTGTAAGAACACAAAAAGACACGGTAAAAGTAAAATTATCTAACTTAAAGTTAAATCTAAATGATAAGGTTAAAATAGTAATCTAAACTTGTCAAAATTATATTGGATGAGATTATTTCGACCCATCCCCACCTTATCTTTGAAAATAAATCAATTTGGAGCTATTTAAAACCGAATATGGCTTTATAATAAAATAATATTTTTAGTTTTTCCAAGGGTGCCCCTCTCCTCCCTTATAAAAGGTCACCTCCTCCCTCTCTTCCTCACACCACTTTGAGACTTCAAGCTCGGCCAAACACTGCCAATTTCTCCACTCCACTTCCCTAGAAACATCCTATAGGTCTTGGTCTTCTTCAAAGACCAATTTTAGTGCCCTAAAATGAGGTCTCAAAGAAGCGCTTCAAAGAAGAGGTAATGTCCGTTACTGATTCATTCAACTTTATTTCTTCTTCCACTTCTTCTTCTTTAGTTGTTTCATTATGAATTAATAACATCAGTATCACTCATATAATGATATTTTATTATAAGTATGAAACAACCCTATTTCACCATCTATCCATCCTGCGGAAAACGAAATCACCGCGCGTGCGTACGTACGTAATACCGTCTCCACGCCGTGGTGTAATCTATTTTCCACCACCACCTTATTTGGATGGGTATAAGGGTGTAAATAATGAATATATATGATTATTGTAAAGTGATATTGATTCTGAAATTGCATACATACACTCTAATACAATTCCATGATCATGGGAACGATATCATTTCTCGTGCGTACGTACGGAATACCGTCTCCACGATGTGATGCGACTCGTTCTACATGATTTTCATTGCATAATGATTACATAAATGAATTGAGTGAATAAATATGATATATATTACACTAGTAACATTCTGTAAATGACATATCTATAACCTAAAAAGAAGAATAATAATTTATTCGACAAAACACGCTTAAGAACAAAAAGTAATAAACAACTGAATAACAAGTACCAATGAAATATTACTAATAATAAGCTAAGAATATGACCATATATGATGTCATAACAATGAGTATGATTCTAGAATAAGTCAATGACATTATTTAAATCATTATACAGGAGTTTCGGACACTTACGAAGCAAATCGGACCTAAGGTAAAGGTAATATCACAATCTCATTCTTATCCGAGATTGTTTATACTTTGGAATTTACTTGGGTGTATTTTATCATCCACATCCATGTTTCCTCAATATGTAATATTATTTACATCCACCTACAGTTTTTTAAAATCCAATTTTACCCTTCGGTGAGTTTTTAGTAAAAGATATGAAAGGAATCTTTTATCGTTTTTCGTACAAGGTACTTTTTGACTTTTCTGACAAAAGTACGAGAAGAATGTTTTTTTAACTTATACGGCATGAATGGATTTTTAAAACATTATTTAAAACAAGATTCCTTTACAAGTTTTCAAGTTTATTTTTAATCCACTTCTTTTATTTTAGAATTGTATGACATGTTAAGAAATGAAAAGTGTTTTTGAAGTAGAAAGGATATTTTCTTCAAGAATGGAGTTCAAGTGTTTTATCAAAATTATTTTCCATCTAAGATAATAAAGTGTTATGTTTCTGTCCCTATTATTATATTGAATTGATTATGTTGTGATGGAATTATTTTTATGAATTCCTTTATCTTATATGAATTGTTTTATGATGTCACGATGTTTAAGAATCCCATTTTTTTACATGGGTTATGCAATGATGTATGATTTTTGATTTTGTGGCACACATAAGAATGGTATAATTATGAGATGGGTGGGACCTATATCTCCCTCCAATGCATTGGGTAAAGATTTTATATCTCATGAGATAGACATGGCTGGAATAGCAGGTTAAACCGGTTCAGTGAAATAGGACTGAAATGAGGAATGAACTCGGTTCAGAAATGGACTTTGTCCACTAAGATAGTCTTGGAAATGAGTCTTTACTAATAAGAAATGATTCTCTATGATTATTTTTGTATTCCACAAAGCTTCATGTTTTATGTTATGATTATTGTGATTACATCTCACTACCATGATTTATCCCATGTTATGAAATTATGATCTCTTTTACAGGGTATGATTTCCAAAATGTTATGTTCTTATGAATATGGTGTGATTGATATTTATTTTGTTTATCCTTACTGAGAATTTGAGCTCACCCTTTTTTATGTTTACTTTCCCCAGGACAAGAAGAATGTTATTAAGTAAGATATTCCAAAAGGGACTATAGATATGATGAAAGAAATGGGAGACAGTGTAGACGCTTTATGAACCAGTTGTTTATGTTTCCTAGTTTCTAAAGACACTATACCTATACGGTCCTTTCATGGTTTTTTTATATGTTGTAATAATTGTACTTCAATTTTGAAGTACTAACAATCTATGTAAAGTATGGGTCGTTATAGTTTGCATCAGATGAAAGGTATAGTCAACCTTTGGAAACTGGGAACCCTAAGGATAAGTCTAAGCATAGAACACAATATTAGGGTTTTAGAAATGGCCATGAATAACCTAGGATAAGACCTTAAGTGTGAAGTTTTATTCTTGATTATGTGGTTTCCCTATTATAATTAGAGTTGCTCACACTATTCTTCTTGGTTTTAGTCAATGGCTGGACCCCGAAGGAACCGTGTTAATGCGGAATGCGACGGGAAATTCCATGATTGTCCCCTTGAACAACCAAATGTTATGGGAGATGGAATGCAAAATCTTGTAGCCATGCTCACACAACTTTCCCAAGCTTTGAATCATACAGTACTTCCAAATGAGAAAAGGAAGGAGCAACATTCTGGTGAATACTTCACGAGACAGCGTCCACCTTCATTCAGCGGGTCTATTGATCCATTAGTTGCTGAACAATGGATCAGTACTACTAAAAAGATATTTTCAGCTCTTCAATGTTCTGAACATGATAAAGTCATCATAGAAGTGTATCATTTGGAATGTGATGCTGATCAATGGTGTAATCTTATCAAGAATATGAGGCCAAGAGAGGAAATTGAGTCCATGGAATGGGATGAGTTCAAGAACTTATTTTTCAATAATTACTTCCCTCGTATTCACCGAACAAAGATGGAGAAAGAGTTTCTGGAACTAAAGAAAAAGGATGAGGAATCTGTTGGTACCTATGAAGAAAATTTTACAAGACTTTCAAGGTATGCTTCTGGTATTATTATCCAACCTGGGAGTAAGATCGATCTATTCTTTAGTGTCTTAAAACCAAGTCTTCGAAGGGCGTTAGCCATAAGGGACTTCAATAGCTACGAGGAAATCGTTCGATGTGCTCCCAAAGTTAAGATGGAGATTGGAGTAACCCATCAGTCATATGGGTTTGATAAGAAGAGGAAAACAGAATTCAAAGGAAAATATAAAGAGCACACTGAAAAGAAGATGAGTTTTCCCTTATGCTCAATGTGTGTAAAGAAACATGGAGGGAGCTGTCTTAAAGGGACAAATAAATCTTTCAAATGTGGAAAGGAAGGTCATAGGGCATTTGAATGCCGCAATGATGGGAAGAAAATGTATAGTGATGCGAACAATGAAACGGCAACACAGAGTTCACCTCCTACACTTCAATGTTACAAGTGAAAGGAAATGGGGAATTATGCCAATCAATGCCCTGATCCAAGGTTTTTTGATGATGATAGATGTCAACAAACTCTTAAGTATAAAGACAAAGGAATGTCACATGAAATTTCTATCAGCGATGTGGAGTAGGATAACGAAGTGGTAAAAGGGACACTTATCATCCACTCTAAAGTAGAAAAGGTTTTATTTGATTCTAGATCCACCCACTCCTTTATTTCTGAAGAATTTTCTAAGGGTATCACCATATTACCTCATCAATTAGATGTTGAGTTAGCTGTGACAACCCCTAATGGCACAACAGTCGCATCAAAAGTTTATAATTCTTCTCCGATTGATGTTTGTGGGAAAGTGCTTCCTACAAATCTTGTGATCCTCCCTATAGTGGAAGTTTATGTGATTCTTGGCATGGATTGGCTTTCTCTATATGTAGCTCATATCAATTTCCAAAGAAGGGAAGTCACATTTCATATTCTAGATCAATCTTTGATCGTCTATCGATTCAAGGATGAACATAACCTTCCAGTGGAAATTTCTTCCATCTTATGGGTCTTGATTCCACTAAATGAAGGTTATTTATCTCAAATGGTTAGTGAGAAACTCACGATTAAGAATATGCCCATTTTACGAGAGTTTGATGATGTCTTTCTGGAGGAATTGTCAGGTCTTCCACCAAATTGTGAAGTTGAGTTTTCAATAGAACTCGTACCGGGTGCTTTACCAATTTCAAAGACACCTTATAGAATGGCCTCAATTGAGTTGCAGGAATTGAAGAAGAAACTCCAAGAGAATCTTGATAAGGGGTTCATACGCCCTAGTGTGTCACCTTGGGGAGCACCAGTTCTGTTTGTTAAGAAGAAAGATGGATCAATGAGACTCTGCATTGATTATCGAGAACTTAACATGATCACTATCAAGAACAAATATCCTCTCCCATGCATTGATGAATTATTTGACCAACTATGCGGAGCTCAATACTTTTCCAAGATTGATCTTCGTTTAGGGTATCATCAATTAAGGGTCAAAAGGGAGGATATGTAACAGCCCAAGATTTTATAAAAAAATATTCTTTTTAATTTTATTAATGTCTTGTGTTGTACGCTACACCAAAAGGAGCTTGCACAACACGCATCCTTGTCTTGCCTTGCATTACACGCAATCGCGACCTTCCTCGATAGCGTGTGTAATACGCAATACCGAGTTTCACTAAACAACGATGTGCTATTAAAATATTATTAAAACTAGCCGTTATGAATAGTAATAACCACTTTTTGAAATCCAGTAAATCTTATTTTTCAAAATGAACTTTATTTTTGGATTCGGAGTATCGAATTTAGCCTAAGGTGAAATTTTGGTACTTTTCGGATAACTTTCATATTCTGATGAATAGTGAAAATTACTAAATTTTAATTAAAAACAACTTTTTTAATCGAAATTATTAATAGTGATAAATTATGAATTTGAGTGGTTTTAAAGTATATTTAGAATATATTTTTACAATTTAATTCAATGCTGGTCATTGGTTGTAATTTCACATTTAAACCAGACATAATCAAGTATCAATCTTTTGATAGAAATTGTTTCTTAAAAACACGCTATTTGTCTTAACAGCGGGATTTAATTATAAAATTAATTAATTCAACTTCTATGTTATGAATTTGGTAAAATAGACTTCATTTTTGAATTCGGAATATGAAATATAGCTTAGGATGAAATTTTGGCATTCTTCTGAAAACCTTCATTTTTTGATGAATAGTGAAACTACTAAGTGGTAGTTAAAAAAACTGAATTTTTCATAAAACTTAATTTTACCGCTTCTGTGAATGGAATTTCAAAAATCCGACAGACACGGTTGATATCAGTAAGTAAAATGTGGTTCAATGAGATAAAAATAATTTTTTGGTGAATAGTAACTTTTTACTATTTTTACCGCGGTTAATAGTAAATAGGGTAACTAAGGGTAAATATGATATCAATATTACCCTAAAACATGTCCCAATTCTATTGGACAAGTTTAATTCGACCAAAAACAAACTTAGGAATAAAATATGACCATTTAGGCCCACTTGGATTAGATTAGGACATTTATTATTAATTTATTTAAAGAAGGGTTAAAATAGTTAAAATCAAAGTTTAATAAGTAAATCATTTTTAATATGGGGTTATACATAAGATAAATTCGACTATAAATATTCATTAGAAAGATAAAAAGATTTCCTACATAATGGTATTTTATTTGTAATTTTTAGACATCAAATAATTTAATTAATTTATGACACAAAGATGATGCAGTAATTATCTTATTTATGAAATATTGACATAATTGATGTTATAAACACCAAAATAAATGTAATTTGAGACTTTTTCTGAATTACACTAATTTTCTAGGTTACTATGATATATTAATGTTGATTTAATCAACTTGGGTAGAACATTTAATTCTGTTATGACTTTCATAAAAATCATATATCAAATAGTGTCAAAATTGACACAAAATAGTTTTTAAATCAAATATTATATTATTAATTGTTATTTTATTCCTAAAAATCTAAGGTTCGGCCAAATGACTTAGATAAGGATATATATATTAATAATAAACAATTTGGGGTTCTTTTGGCATGTTATAGTAAGTGTATTAACCATATAGCGAAAGAAAACAAAAAGACACGGTAAAAGTTAAATTATTTAACTTAGAGTTAAATTTAATTGATAAGGTTTAAAATAAGATCCAAACATGTCTAAATTTGATTGGTTGATGAGATTACAACCCTATCTCATCTAAGCTTCGAATATGAGTCATTTTTGGAGGTTTTTAAGTGGGGTTAGATTTATTATAAATTAATATTTTTAAGAATTCCTAAGGTGCCCCTCTCCTCCCCTATAAAAGGACACCTCCTCCCCCTCCTCCTCACACCAATTTGAGCTCTCAAGCTCGGCCAACCCCTGCCAAAATCTCTTCTCCACTTCCATAGCAACATCCTAGAGGTTCTGTTCTTCCTCAAAGACCAATTTTAGTACCCTAAGAGGAGGTCTCAAAGAGGCGCTTCAAAGAAGAGGTAATTACCGTTACCAATTCTTTCATCTTTATTTCTTCTTCCACTTCTTCTTATTAGGTTGTTTCATTATGAAGTAATAACATCAGTATCAATCATATACTGATATGTTATTATAAGTATGAAACATCCTTATTTCACCATCTATCCATCCAACGGAAAAAGAAATCATCGCGCGTGCGTACGTACGGAATACCGTCTCCACGCCGTGGTGTAATCTATTTTCCACCACCACCTTACATGGATGGGTATAATGGTGTAAATAATAACTATACATAGTTATTACAACATCATATTGATTCTGATATATTGTATAATCCACTCCAATTCAATTCAATATTTATAGAAATGATATCATCGCTCGTGCGTACGTACGGAATACCGTCTCCACGACGCGATGAGATTCATTCTCCATGTTAACCATTTAAGAATGATTATAATGTATATATAAGAAATAATAATGAAATATATGACATTATAAAGCTACTGTATTTATGTATATATATACATATGTATGTCATCTACTTACTTCCATTTCAAGACAATAAGGAAAGGAAAACAGCGTTCATGCGTACGTACGGACTACCGTCTCCATGAACGGTGTTTTTCATTTTATTTATCTACCTATTATATATATATATATACTGAATATATATGATATATAAATCATATTTTATATTCTGGAAGTAAGTAAATCATGATATAAGTAATAATGATGTCAAGAACAACAAGTCAAAACACCTACGATAAATGAAACGATTTTACCCAAAACGCTTCTTTAACATGGAATTTACAAAAGAACGGTTAATATAATGTCATAAGTGAACCATATATGATATCATAACAATGAATATGATTCTGTAATAAGTCAATAACATGATTTAAATCATTATACAGGAGGTTCGTACACTTACAAAGCAAGTCGGACCTAAGGTAAGGGAAATATCACAATCTCATTTTTATCCGAGATTGTTTTTACTTTGGTAATTACTGGGGTGTATTTTATCATCCACATCCATGTTTCCTCAATATGTAATGTTATTTACATCCACCTACAATTGTTTAAATCCAATTTTACCCTTAGGTGAGTTTTTAGTAAAAGATATGAAAGGAATCTTTTGTCGTTTTTCATACGAGGTAATTTTTGACTTTTCCGACAAAAGTACGAGAAGAATGTTTTTTTAACTTAAACGGCACGAACGGATTTTTACGGTTTTATAAAGCCTTGTTTTTATGAAGATTCCTCCAAAAGATTTCATGACTATTTTCAATAAAATCTCTTTCTTTTAAAAATTTCATGATGTTTTGTGAAAAGAAATTGATTTTGAAGAAGAAAGGATATTTTCCTCAAGAATTCAATTCAAGTGTTTTATAAAAATTATTTTCCATCTAAGATAATAAAGGGTTCTGTTTCTATCCATATTTTTACATTGATTTGACTATGTTGTGATGGAATTATTTTTATGAATTCCTTTAACTTATATGAATTGATTTATGATGTCATGGTGTTTCAAGAATCCCATTTTGTTACATGTGTTATGCGATGATGTATGTTTTATGATTATGTGGCACACATAAGAAAGGATTCATTATAAGATGGGTGGGACCTATATCTCCCTCCAATGCATTGGGTAAAGATTTCATATCTCATGAGATAGACATGGCTGGAATGGTAGGTTATACCGGTTCAGCGAAACAGGACAGGAACGAGGATTACTCGATTCAGAAAGGGACTTTGTCCACTAAGATAGTCTTGGCAATGAGTCTTGACTAACAAGAAATGATTCTCTATGATTATGTGTGTATGCCACAATGAGTAATGTTTTAAGTTATGGTTTCATTTTCACTACTATGATTTATCCCATGTTATGAAATTATGCTCTCTTTTGCAGGTTAAGATTTCCAAAAATGTTATGTTCTTATGAAAATTATGTGATTGATATTTCTTTTGTTTACCCTTACTGAGAATTTGAGCTCACCCTTTTATGTTTTCTTTTCCCCAGGATATAAAGAAAGGTTTTAGGTAAAAAAAAAGAAGATCTTTATGGGAGATTTTGAAGATCTTTCACCAGGATTAGAAGATTACGTTCCGAGTTTCCAAAGACACTAAACTATTACGATCCTTGTGTGTGTATTTTTGTTATGTATTAAGTATTCCGCAAAAGTAATGTAATGTTCATGTACATTAGGCTTCAGGTCTTTACAGTTGGTATCAGAGGAAAGGTTTAGTCAACCTTTGGAAACTAGGATGTGAAAACGTTAGTAAGATCCCTAGAGATATTTCTAAGGTATGTCTAGGGATGCCCCTAAGGATAAGTATACGTATAGGATATAGTTCTAGAACTATGGTAACGATATTAGATTAAACCAAAGATGATATATATTTAAGTTACTCCCCCTTTATTACGATTTTTGCATCTAACACTATTCTGTTTGGGTTTTAGAAAATGGCTGGAAACAAGATGATTAACAATAATGGAGGATATGATGGACAATGGAATGATATTCTTCATGAGCAACCAAATGAAATGGGATTTGGATGTCCAAACATCATTATTATGCCGAATCAGCAATCTCACAACATGATCAATAAAGTAAAATTTGGTAAGTTTCCTGACTCGACTAATAAGAGAAAGATGGAGTTTCATGATGATCATAGAGGAAAGAAAGTTCAATTTCCCCTATGTAAATCATGTGGGAAGAGGCATCAAGGAGAATGTTTCAAGGGAACTGGAAGATGCTTTGGGTGTGGAAAAGAAGGACACAAAGCAAGTAAGTGCAATGGAAAAGGGTCGGTTAACACCATGAATGAGGATAATGGTATTGCTACGACATCATAAATGGTTAAGTGTTTTAAATGTGGAATGTATGGCCATTATGCAAACAAATGCCCTAAGGGAAAGACTCATGAAGAGAATCAGTATGGTCATATGGGTAGTATTTATGTGGATGATGATGAAGAGACTACAAATGATATGTGAGATGAAAGAATTTTTGAAGCTCGGTCAATGGTTTAAATGATTACATGTTTATCATGTGTAATGTTGTATAAGAAATCTCATGGTACTATGGAATAAAGAGACGTCTAAGGATTGTTACACTGTTGTCTTTCCTTGAGTTATGAAAGTACCACTATCCATGAATGGTTATTCAGATATTTTTAGAATTTAGATGATATGCGCACAATGAAGGAATAATAAGATAATGGGGTGTTTGATTATATTCATGAGCTCATGATTGATATAAGGACTAAGTGATATCATGGTTTGAGTATGTAGAATTTTGAGGATTTTGGTATGTGGAAAGTGTTAACATTTAACTGCATTCATGTTTTCAATAAGGTTCAATGGGTATTCAAGGGAATACATGATTAAGGCCTTTGAATGATTAGAATGTGACCAACGAGATATATCTTATGATATATGGGGATCAACGATGGTATTAAATCTCTGGAAATCATTTTCACTATGTTATGAGAGTGGACTGCAGTATTATGGATAAGCCTAAAGATTGGAATGGATTATGTTGGACACAAGTTAGTATTGTTTAAGGATAGATGTTTTTCTCGATATTATTGATGGGATGTTATAGTAATATAGTTTTAGAAAAAGGACAACCTGCAGGACGGGCGACAACCCATCGCTTCGGACAAGGCTGTAGGAATCGAACCCACAACCGAAGTGCGACTGGCCTTTATCGCCTACCACTGGCCTACAGGAAGTCCCTGTTTAGTAGAAACTAGTTTTATTATATTAAGCAGTATGATATATGAAGTATAAGTCCATTTTAGGAACCATATATGATTAATCTCACTATAGATCGACTTATGCATATAATTTTTGCTAACCTTTTGTTTGAGACAGATGGAATGACCCGTCATTCTATCACATGATCTGCTAACACTTCATGAATAACAAATTCAAATTCATTTATTTAAGAGATGAAGTGGAAATTGTTCAGGGAACGAACAACAGTGAGATTGTACCAAAATAAAGTAAGTATTTATTCCAATTCAAATTTTCAACTTTAGGGAAATGATCTTGAAAACCAAAAATGTTGTCCTAGTGATCTTATACCTGATGAATCGGATGGCACCTTAGATCGTCACAAATTTATGGATTTGTGATTACTGGCTTTTCCATAGCCATGTTCTCTACCACTCTCCATCAGAACATGATGGTTAGATTTCTCTTCCATATCCATATTTTCACCTATGTGGAAACCCAATGATTAGTTTATTTGGGTAACCATTACGTTTCATACTTTTGTTTTTAAAGATTGGTTTTGATATTCCTTTTTACGATGTGGGTTTCTATTAAAGAAACTTTCGAATAGTAAACCATTTATAACCCCGACGAATTTTGAGGGTGAAATTCATTTTAAGGGGGGTAGAATGTAACAGCCCAAGATTTTATAAAAAAATATTCTTTTTAATTTTATTAATGTCTTGTGTTGTACGCTACACCAAAAGGAGCTTGCACAACACGCATCCTTTTCTTGCCTTGCATTACACGCAATCGCGACCTTCCTCGATAGCGTGTGTAATACGCAATACCGAGTTTCACTAAACAACGATGTGCTATTAAAATATTATTAAAACTAGCCGTTATGAATAGTAATAACCACTTTTTGAAATCCAGTAAATCTTATTTTTCAAAATGAACTTTATTTTTGGATTCGGAGTATCGAATTTAGCCTAAGGTGAAATTTTGGTACTTTTCGGATAACTTTCATATTCTGATGAATAGTGAAAATTACTAAATTTTAATTAAAAACAACTTTTTTAATCGAAATTATTAATAGTGATAAATTATTAATTTGAGTGGTTTTAAAGTATATTTAGAATATATTTTTACAATTTAATTCAATGCTGGTCATTGGTTGTAATTTCACATTTAAACCAGACATAATCAAGTATCAATCTTTTGATAGAAATTGTTTCTTAAAAACACGCTATTTGTCTTAACAGCGGGATTTAATTATAAAATTAATTAATTCAACTTCTATGTTATGAATTTGGTAAAATAGACTTCATTTTTGAATTCGGAATATGAAATATAGCTTACGATGAAATTTTGGCATTTTTCTGAAAACCTTCATTTTTTGATGAATAGTGAAACTACTAAGTGGTAGTTAAAAAAACTGAATTTTTCATAAAACTTAATTTTACCGCTTCTGTGAATGGAATTTCAAAAATCCGACAGACACGGTTGATATCAGTAAGTAAAATGTGGTTCAATGAGATAAAAATAATTTTTTGGTGAATAGTAACTTTTTACTATTTTTACCGCGGTTAATAGTAAATAGGGTAACTAAGGGTAAATATGATATCAATATTACCCTAACACATGTCCCAATTATATTGGACAAGTGTAATTCGACCAAAAACAAACTTAGGAATAAAATATGACCATTTAGGCCCACTTGGATTAGATTAGGACATTTATTATTAATTTATTTAAAGAAGGGTTAAAATAGTTAAAATCAAAGTTTAATAAGTAAATCATTTTTAATATGGGGTTATACATACGATAAATTCGACTATAAATATTCATTAGAAAGCTAACAAGATTTCCTAAATAATGGTATTTTATTTGTAATTTTTAGACATCAAATAATTTAATTATTTTATGACACAAAGATGATGCAGTAATTATCTTATTTATGAAATATTGACATAATTGATGTTATAAACACCAAAATAAATGTAATTTGAGAATTTTTATGAATTACACTAATTTTCTAGGTTACTATGATATATTAATGTTGATTTAATCAACTTGGTTCGAACATTTAATTCTGTTATGACTTTCATAAAAATCATATATCAAATAGTGTCAAAATTGACACAAAATAGTTTTTAAATCAAATATTATATTATTAATTGTTATTTTATTCCTAAAAATCTAAGGTTCGGCCAAATGACTTAGATAATGATATATATATTAATAATAAACAATTTGGGGTTCGTTTGGCATGTTATAGTAAGTGTATTAACCATATAGTGAAAGAAAACAAAAAGACACGGTAAAAGTTAAATTATTTAGCTTAGAGTTAAATTTAATTGATAAGGTTTAAAATAAGATCCAAACATGTCTAAATTTGATTGGTTGATGAGATTACAACCCTATCTCATCTAATCTTCGAATATGAGTCATTTGTGGAGGTTTTTAAGTGGGGTTAGATTTATTATAAATTAATATTTTTAAGAATTCCTAAGGTGCCCCTCTCCTCCCCTATAAAAGGACACCTCCTCCCCCTCCTCCTCACACCAATTTGAGCTCTCAAGCTCGGCCAACCCCTGCCAAAATCTCTTCTCCACTTCCATAGCAACATCCTAGAGGTTCTGGTCTTCCTCAAAGACCAATTTTAGTACCCTAAGAGGAGGTCTCAAAGAGGCGCTTCAAAGAAGAGGTAATTACCGTTACCAATTCTTTCATCTTTATTTCTTCTTCCACTTCTTCTTATTAGGTTGTTTCATTATGAAGTAATAACATCAGTATCAATCATATACTTATATGTTATTATAAGTATGAAACATCCTTATTTCACCATCTATCCATCCTACGGAAAAAGAAATCACCGCGCGTGCGTACGTACGGAATACCGTCTCCACGCCGTGGTGTAATCTATTTTCCACCACCACCTTACATGGATGGGTATAATGGTGTAAATAATAACTATACATAGTTATTACAACATCATATTGATTCTGATATATTGTATAATCCACTCCAATTCAATTCAATATTTATAGAAATGATATCATCGCTCGTGCGTACGTACGGAATATCGTCTCCACGACGCGATGAGATTCATTCTCCATGTTAACCATTTAAGAATGATTATAATGTATATATAAGAAATAATAATGAAATATATGACATTATAAAGCTACTGGATTTATGTATATATATACATATGTATGTCATCTACTTACTTCCATTTCAAGACAATAAGGAAAGGAAAACAGCGTTCATGCGTACGTACGGACTACCGTCTCCATGAACGGTGTTTTTCATTTTATTTATCTACCTATTATATATATATATACTGAATATATATGATATATAAATCATATTTTATATTCTGGAAGTAAGTAAATCATTATATAAGTAATAATGATGTCAAGAACAACAAGTCAAAACACCTACGATAAATGAAACGATTTTACCCAAAACGCTTCTTTAACATGGAATTTACAAAAGAACGGGTAATATAATGTCATAAGTGAACCATATATGATATCATAACAATGAATATGATTCTGTAATAAGTCAATAACATGATTTAAATCATTATACATGAGGTTCGTACACTTACAAAGCATGTCGGACCTAAGGTAAGGGAAATATCACAATCTCATTTTTATCCGAGATTGTTTTTACTTTGGTAATTACTGGGGTGTATTTTATCATCCACATCCATGTTTCCTCAATATGTAATGTTATTTACATCCACCTATAATTTTTTAAATCCAATTTTACCCTTAGGTGAGTTTTTAGTAAAAGATATGAAAGGAATCTTTTGTCGTTTTTCATACGAGGTAATTTTTGACTTTTCCGACAAAAGTACGAGAAGAATGTTTTTTTAACTTAAACGGCACGAACGGATTTTTACGGTTTTATAAAGCCTTATTTTTATGAAGATTCCTCCAAAAGATTTCATGACTATTTTCAATAAAATCTCTTTCTTTTAAAAATTTCATGATGTTTTGTGAAAAGAAATTGATTTTGAAGAAGAAAGGATATTTTCCTCAAGAATTCAATTCAAGTGTTTTATCAAAATTATTTTCCATCTAAGATAATAAAGGGTTCTGTTTCTATCCATATTTTTACATTGATTTGACTATGTTGTGATGGAATTATTTTTATGAATTCCTTTAACTTATATGAATTGATTTATGATGTCATGATGTTTCAAGAATCCCATTTTGTTACATGTGTTATGCGATGATGTATGTTTTATGATTATGTGGCACACATAAGAAAGGATTCATTATAAGATGGGTGGGACCTATATCTCCCTCCAATGCATTGGGTAAAGATTTCATATCTCATGAGATAGACATGGCTGGAATGGTAGGTTATACCAGTTCAGCGAAACAGGACTGGAACGAGGATTACTCGATTCAGAAAGGGACTTTGTCCACTAAGATAGTCTTGGCAATGAGTCTTGACTAACAAGAAATGATTCTCTATGATTATGTGTGTATGCCACAATGAGTAATGTTTTAAGTTATGGTTTCATTTTCACTACTATGATTTATCCCATGTTATGAAATTATGCTCTCTTTTGCAGGTTAAGATTTCCAAAAATGTTATGTTCTTATGAAAATTATGTGATTGATATTTCTTTTGTTTACCCTTACTGAGCATTTGAGCTCACCCTTTTATGTTTTCTTTTCCCCAGGATATAAAGAAAGGTTTTAGGTAAAAAAAAGAAGATCTTTATGGGAGATTTTGAAGATCTTTCACCAGGATTAGAAGATTACGTTCCGAGTTTCCAAAGACACTAAACTATTACGATCCTTGTGTGTGTATTTTTGTTATGTATTAAGTATTCCGCAAAAGTAATGTAATGTTCATGTACGTTAGGCTTCAGGTCTTTACAGGATATACCAAAGACAGATTCCCATACAAGGTATGGACACTATGAATTTATATTGATGCCATTTGGTCTTACTAATGCCCCTGCTATATTCATGGATCAGATGAATAGAGTCTTTATAGAATATCTTGATAAGTTTGTGGTAGTCTTTATAGACGATATTCTTATCTATTCAAAGAGAAAGTAAGAACATGAAGATCACTTGAGAATTATATTGAAGACCCTGAGAAAGGATATGCTTTATTCCAAATTTACCAAGTGTGAATTTCAGCTTCAAAAAGATTCATTTTTGGGTCACATAATCTCAAAAGAGGGGATATCTGTGGATCAAGAAAAAATAGAGGTTATCGAAAGATGGTCGAGACTAACAAAAGTAACTGAGATCTGAATTTTTCTTGGTTTGTCTGGATATTATCGATGTTTTGTGAAAGATTTTTCATGATTATCTAATCCACTCACCAGGTTAACTCGGAAAGGAGTTAAGTTTGTTTGGATGGAGGAATATGAAGAGAATTTCAAGGAGTTGAAAAGAAGGTTATCCAGTGCACCTGTGCTCACACTGCCTTGTAGTGGATAAAGGTTTGTGATCTACAGTGATTCATCCAAGAAGGGATTGGGGTGTGTTCTTGTGAAAAATGATATGGTGATATCTTATGCCTCACGACAGTTGAAAATCCATGAGAAAAATTACCTGACTCATTATTTGGAGTTAGTTGCGGTAATCTTTGCATTAAAGATTTTCAGGCATTATATTTATGGAGAAAGGTGTGACATTTATACTGATCATAAAAGTTTAAAGTATATTCTCACACAAAATTATCTGAATATGCGCCAAAGAAGATGGTTGGAGTAGATTAAGGATTACGACTGCTCAATTCATTACCACCCTGTTAAAGCAAACAAGGTGGCAGATGCATTAAGTCAACAAGACCATGCCAGTTTATCCATGATGAGGATCACAAAAGATCCAATATTTATGGATTTACAAAGGATGGATCTTGGAATTATAATGAAAGGGGAAAATTGTATCTTTCTCAAATGAATTTTCAACCATCTATACATGTGAAGATTAAAGAGGCGCAGAAAGAAGATGTAGAGTTAAAAAAGAAGGTGAGAAATATTCCTAAATTCAACCTTGATTGTGATGGGATAATAAAGTTCCGGAATCGGGTTTGTGTTCCTCTCATCCCCGAATTAAAGAAGGAGCTGCTGGATGAGGCCCAGAGTTCTTAATCCTCTATTCATCCTGGAAGCACAAAGATGTATAGGACCTGAAAGAGTACTTCTGGTGGGATTGTAAAGACATGGAAATTTCAAAGAAATTTTTATCATAATTTTTTTTCGAATTTTACAAGAATGCAGTTTCTGACGGTGCCTGATTCCGAGGCCCGGTGTGCCCGGAATCATTTTCCAAAGTTTAGGCTCGGGTACGTTCAGTGAATGAACGAGCGGGTTTTTCTAACTTTTGAACCGGTGCTCGGAATCGAATTCTGAGGGCACTGATGAAATCACAGCGCTAGTATTTTCTTAGAAACACCTTTTCCGGAGTTGCGTTTTCTCGGGTGTGGTTTTTAATTTTTTAGGTTTATGTGAAGAAAATAAAATAAAGCGGTGCACCAAATTTATTTTATTTCACTTAAAAGACACTTAAAGCCACTTGAGCTAAGTTAAAGCGGATATGGTGCAATCCAAAAATATCCTACCCTCTTAGTAGGATATTTGTGAGGTGGGGCCCGCACGAGCCCCACCGTTTCTTTTCCTCTATGTAACGCACCCGCGAAAACTCCTCATTAATGAAAGTCAACTGGTGCGTTTTCTTAAACTCTTAAACGTTCCTATTAATTGGGCGGTTTATTCATTGAAATTAATTCTATGAATTAACGGGTCGTTACTTAGTTTGTTTTTCAATTTGTTGGCATGTTAATAAAATAATACCAACGCTTGTCTTCGGGAGGATTGCTCGTTCATAGGATTTGGAGAAGACTCCAAGGCTTGAGATATTCATCCTCCATCATGAAGAACGCGAAGAACATGAAGAACGCGAAGAACGCAGGCCTCCGACGAAGGGTGACGAAGAACGCCCGACCCCTAGAGATCGATGTGACGCCGACGCTTCTTCCACGATGTTATTTCCCCGCGAAAAATCTTCAATCAACTGCTTGAGATCGTCGACGCGACACCCTTCCGCGACGACGTGACACACTTCCGCGACGCGACGATCACCTCCTACCGCGATGGTCAATTCCGCGATGTACTCACACTCATCCGACGACAGCTACGAGGTAGGGGTTGTTTTGAAAATGATAATACTTCATGTTTGTTTCCCTTCAAGGCATGAACGCGGGCCAAATAATTAACAAGTTGGTCCGTGGATTATTATTGCGGTTCGGGGTTTATCAAATTGATGGGAAATATTATGGTGTTGTTTCAAACCGCTAACGCGGTGGGTGCGGACCAACGAACAAGTCCGAACCACCGCATTCTTTCTCGTTATTAGTGTGCAGAATGGAGGACGATGACAAATGGGGCCGCAAGGGCGATTTGAGGGCGTTGCAGTGAAGGTCGGGTCCCGGGAGGACCACTGGCAAAGACCGCACGTAAAACGAACCACCGGAGCGCGTCCGGTGGTCCGCGGAATCTCACGCCTGCGCGGCGGCGCCGGTAGCCGGAGGCGGCGGCGGCGCCCGGCGCGCCACTGGAAAAACCCGCTACGCCTGAAGCCGTGGCGGCGAGGCGGTACCGTGGCCGCGCAGAACCGGGAGGCAGGACGCGACCGACATGCCGCGTCCGGGTGCTGCGGAGCGGCCCCCGCGCGGGGGTCGTGGTTCCTTCGCTCGGCCGCTCGGCCGAGCCGAGCCGAGCCGAGCTGACCCGCTGGGCCGGGTCGCGCCCAGGCCGGGCCGGGACACACCAAACCGTGTCAAACCCGGACCCGGCTCGGGTCTACCCGGTTCGGGCCGACCCAGGGGGGTCGGGTCGGGTCGATCCGGGCCCAGACCCCCCGTTTTCGGACTCCTTTCGTTTTTTGCCCATATCTTGGGCTACGGGCCTCCGAACGACATGTCGTCAGTGGAGATGCGATCCTTGGATCGAGACAGTCGTTGCGGTATGCTACACCCATGGTTTCGGAATACTTGGGGTTCGGCCTGGTTGGTTCGTACACGAAACCAACCGGGCCCTCGGAGCGGAAAGGCTCATATCTTGAGCTTCGGACGTCCGATTGGCGTGCCGTCAACTTTGATGGATTCCTCTAAGTGAGAAGGATCTTTTGACTTACTCCGCTCGAGGTTTGGATGTCTTCGGAGTGTGGTCAAGTTGGTTCACTCACGAAACCAATAGGGCCCCTGGAACGAAAAGGCCAATAACTCACAAATCGGGCGTCCGATTGACGCGCTGTCTGTCTTGTTGAATTCCTCTTGATGAGACGGAACTTTTGGCATACTTCGCCCAAGTCCTGGTTGTCGTTGGATAGTGGTCGGGTTGGATTGCACCCGAAATCCAACCGGGCCCCTCGAACAGGAAAACTGATATCTTTCAGACCAGACGTCCGTTTGACGAACCGTCAGCGGCGTTGGTGATCACATTGGGAAACGGTCCCTTTGAGTATACCCTATGAGAGTTCGGGGTACAGTTGAGTTACGGTCGGGTTGGTTCGCACACAGAACCAACCGGGCCCCGGGGACGAAAAGGCCAGTAACTCACAGACCAGGCGTCCGATTGACGCATCGTCTGTTGCATTGAGACTCCTATGATGAGGTGGTACTTTGAGTTACTTCTTCATGTAGCTTTGTGATACTTATAGTATCTACCAGCAGCTCGTGGAGCGAACCCTCCTGAATACGAGCGTGCGGAGTACGGAGACCGTGTAGCCGGCTGAGACCTGACGACTGCTTGACCGATCGACTCGGTGTGTTTCGGATAGCCCAGTGGGGAGCGCTTGGTTGTAGTGGAACTCCCACGGAGGAGGAGTGCTTGGTTGTAGCGGCAGACTCACGGTACTCAACAGAAGGAGTACCTCTGGAGGCTATGAGGGGGAGCGCTTGGTTGTAGCAGCAGACCCACGGCGGAGGAGTGCTTGGTTGTAGCGGCAGACCCGCGGTACTCAACAGAATGAGTACCTATGGAGGCTATGAGGGGGAGCGCTTGGTTGTAGTGACAGACCCACGGCGGAGGAGCGCTTGGTTGTAGCGGCAGACCCGCGGTACTCAACAGAAAGAGTATCTCTTGAGGCTATGAGGGGGAACGCTTGGTTGTAGCGGTAGACCCATGCTGGGAAGCACTTGGTTGTAGCAACAGGCCCACAATACTCGACAGGAGGAGTACCTCAGCAGTCTTAGGTTAGTGAGCAGTACCTCGGAGTCGTGACAGGACCACAGTACACTCCAGAGATGGGGCTCTTCAACAGTTACGGTTTCAATAAGGAAAATCCTGGTTTGAGCTGAGTCTATGACCTTTGTGTTTCCTCATGATTGAGTTGGGTTACTTGATAACTTAGGTATATGTATGGGCGTATACCTGGGTAGGGGTTATCCTTTGATTTCATAATCCTTGTGTTTCCTCATGATTGAGATGGGTTACTTGATAACTTTGGTATATGTATGGGAATATACCTGGATAGTGGTTATCCGTTGATTTCATAATCCTTGTGTTTCCTCATGATTGAGATGGGTTACTTGATAACTTAGGTATATGTATGGGCATATACCTAAGTAGAGGTTATCTGTTGAGATCTTCTTTGTGGTTATCCCTGTTGGTTTTAGTGAGACCTTGAGGGTCTCAGGGTCCCTACTAAGTATCGTTATACTCACCCTTGCACGGGCTATTCCCGCACCTCGTTGTGTTGGTTGCAGACGACGGGCAGTGCTGACGGAGGCCGAGTGTTCGAGGACTGGACGGTACCCGGAGGTAGACTACACGACGAGTCAGTACCCGGAGGTGGACTACATGACGAGTCAGTATCCGGAGGTGGACTTCACGGCGAGACGACACTAGGAAGAGGTTGACGGGCGAGAGAGTTGTGGGGGCTATCTGTACCTACCCTTCAGGTAGGATCCGTGGTGGACGATCCAGGAGCTGCGCCATCTGTACCTACCCTTCAGGTAGGATCTGAGGAGGATGACCCAGGAGCTGCTACCGTCCTTCCATCTGTTGTGTTTTTTCTGTTTTACTTGTTCAGCTGTAGATGTACTTTCTTTTGGTTTTTTATTCTGGCCCATTTACCTTTCAGCACTTCTCTTTGTACTTAGTGTTTTACTTCTGCTTGTACTCTGTGGTGTTTTGTTTACTTTTATAAAGGCAATTCCTTCCCAGTTATCAGGATTTACGCCTTTGGTTCTAGTTTCCAGCCCCTGGCCTATGGAAGGAGGCCTTGGGGTAGTCACGGCACGGGCCCCAACGACGGGTCGTGACAAATTGGTATCAAAGGTGGTTCGGTTCTACCGCAGAACTTGGGACCCTGATATTTTTCTATGTGAAGCAATAGTGTTTAGCATATTGGGTGTGGTTATCAGTCCAGGGAGTCCAGTGGTGGTGTGGCAGCCGACGTATCCGTACACCAGGACGCTGACTTCTGATTTCCGACTTAATGCACGAAAACACTGATTGCGTGTGTGTTTCCAAAAGTTTTTAAATGTCAGCTCAAACCAGGTAATCTCACTAGGTATAATCATTTGACTGTGTCACGTTGTTTCTTTCAGGATGCCTTTTCACGGATGACCAGCTAGAGCCCAGAGGGATGTGCGTACTGACAGCCTGCCGAGCGACGAGGCTTCGGTACAGGGCCCTTTTGCAGTTGAGGCACCAACGGTACTACCATATGTTGGGCCACCGATGCCACCGGCCCCAGAAGTAGGCGATGCACGCCACTTGAGCGCGCTGCACGAGTTCCAGTGCCAGAGACCACCCAGGTTCCGGGGAGAGACAGACCTGCAGGCGGTTGAGGATTGGCTGGAGGTTGTGGTGAGAGTCTTCAGGCTAGTGGGGACACCGACAGACTTCATGGTGATCTTTGTTTCCAGCCTTCTTCAGGCAGCAGCAGGCAGGTGTTGGAGCCACTTGTTCTAGTTTTGCGATGGGAAGGCCTTCACATGGGAAGACTTCAAGACCTTCTTCAGGGTGGAGTTTGTGCCAGTAGCTCTACACCCCGAGCGTGTACAAGAGCTTCTGCCTTTACCACAGGGTTTTCGATCAGTAGCTGAGTCATTTGTGGGTAGTATACAGATGATGCAGAGGTTCAAGAGGACCAGAGCTAGCCGTAAGAGGAGCAGGAAGTGTTATGAATGCGGTGGAAAGGGTCACCCAGAACATGACTCTCCGACTCCTCGTACAGTTGACCCGCAGGCTTTGGAGGATCCACCGAGGCAGAAGCAGCGGTGGGTGCTTGAGCAACAGCCGAGCAGTGGACAAGGCAGTAGAGCTCTAGGAGCAGGTGGATAGGAGAGGAACTAGTGGATACGTCCCTTGTACTTCTAGTTCCATGTTGCGGTTGTATTCATGTCTTTGTACTATAAGCTGCAATAAAAAAAAGACACTTATCTTTGTGATGTTTGCTTTCCTGTCCTTTTGTTTGGTTGATACTGAGTGGTCCTGGTTAAGACTGTTGACTTGACCCTCACTTTTGAGATTTCTACTGGAGGAGACCCAGTGACCTCACACTGATGCCAACAATGTGACTTGACCCTTGGAGGCGAGAGTGACAGTTGGATCTCTTGGTTGTTACGTCGAGGCCTTACGACGTCATCCATGGCATGAATGCATCCTTCATGTCAGGATTGATTGTATTAGGCAATGGGCGTGGTTCAGCCAGGGGGATGAGACCGGGTTTCTCTTTTCGGCAAATGAGAAATTTTAGCAGCTCTTCCGGATCATAGGAAAAGAAGGTGCGGATCATCCAGGAACGGATGAAGGATGCACAGTGCGGTAAGAAACAGGAAACCGGTGCAAGTCCTAGAGACTTAGGCGTGTTAAATGTTTCAAGAAGAGGAAGCTTTAAAGAGAGATGAGTCTGTGAAGTGGCAGATGTGGAGGCAGAGCTAGGAGAGCAGCATGAGGTGGTGTACATATTAACATGCTACAACCACCCGCCTTAGTTATCCCCGCCAGGCTCAGGGAGCTGGAGGGCAGAGGAAGAGTGCGGCTGCATGCGGTCAAGGAGTGTGACCCAATGGCTCTAAAAATGATTCAAGGGATGGTCTGTGTCTACTACTAGCTGCTATAGTAACATAAGTCGATATAAATCATTCATCGCTTTCACAAATCTTGTCCCAGGCCTAGAGTTTCCGGAAAGCCATAGACTTGACCCTCACGTCTGGAGATACTTTGGGGGAAGACTCGATAATCACACTTACGCCGACAGTGTGGTCAGACCCTCGAGGCGAGAGTTTCGGTTTGAATCTCTTGGTGGCAGCGTCGAGGCCTTACGACGTTGGTTTGAGTATGGACTGGCCAATAACAGTTCATACACAAATTGACGATATTAGGCATAAAGGTTGTGGTTTAACTATGACGTCGGGATGGGTTTTCCTTGTTCGGCGAAAAGGAAACCCCAGGCAGCGTAGGATAACTCATGCACATGAGGGTGCGACCCATCACTCTTGATTCGGTCAACCTTACCCTCGTGGCAGCAGTCATTTCGAGTTTCAGTTCTAACAGGAATTGGAGACCTCAAGAGTTCGAGGATGATGATCACGTCCTTATACAGGTATCACCTCGACGAGGCTTATGGAGATGTGGCCAAGGCGGCAAGTTATCTCTGAGGTTCAGCAGACCTTCTTAGGTCCTCAGCTGGGTAGGCAGGGTGGTTTGCCGCTTGACCCATCCACCTCAGTTGCACCCGGTGCACGATGATTTCCACGTATCTCAGTAGAGGAGATACGTGCTCGACCCTTCGCATATCATCGACCATGGGGAGCTGGACGATGGCAATGGGGTTACTTTCACGGAGGTTCTAGTGGGGATCGAGGATCGACAGGGGTGGTCCTACGAGGGTGGTCGATTCCTCGGGTGCACTTTCTTTGGCAGTACGGGAACCTCCAGGTGACCACATGGGAGCGGAAGGCTCAGATGCGTGCTTTGTACCGCTTTTGTGACCCTAGTTGGTGTTAAAGCTTTACGAGAACGTAAATCCTTGAGGTGGGAGTAATGTAAAGACCCAGAAATTTCAAAAAAAAAATTCTAAATTTTCTTTGGAATTTTACAAGAACGCAGTTTCTGACGGCGCCTGATTCTGAGGCCCGGTGTGCCCGGAATCATTTTCCGAAGTTTAGACTCGAGTACGTTCAGTGAATGAACGAGCGGGTTTTTCTAACTTTTGAACCGGTGCTCGGAATCGAATTCTGAGGGCACTGATGAAATCGCAGCGCCGGTATTTTCATAGAAACGTCTTTTCCAGAGTTGCGTTTGCTCGGGTGTGGTTTTTAATTTTTGGGGGTTAAGTGAAGAAAATAAAATAAAGTTGTGCGACAAATTTATTTTATTTCACTTAAAAGCCACTTAAAGCCACTTGATCTAAGTTAAAGCGGATAGGGTGCAATGAAAAAATATCCTACCCTCTTTCTATGATATTTGTGAGGTGGGGCCCGCAAGAGCCCCACCGTTTCTTTTCCTCTAAGTAACGCACCCACGAAAACTCCTCATTAATGAAAGTCAACTGGTGCGTTTTCTTAAACTCTTAAATGCTCCTATTAATTGGGAGGATTATTCATTGAAATTAATTCTATGAATTAATGGCTCGTTACTTAGTTTGTTTTTCAATTTTTTGGCATGTTAATAAAATAAGACCAACGCTTGCCTTCTTGAGGATTGCTCGTTGAGAGGATTTGGAGAAGACTCGAAGGCTGGAGATATTCATCTTCCTTCGCGAAGAACGTGAAGAACGCCGGCCTCCAACAAAGGGTGAAGAAGAACGCCCTACCCCCGGAGATCGACGCGACACCGACGCTTCTTCCGCGACGTTCTTTCCCCACGATAAATATTTGATAAACTGTTTGAGATCGTCGACGCGATGCCCTTCCGCGACGACGTGACGCCCTTCCGTGACACGACGATCACCTCCTAAAGCGACGGTCAATTCCGCGACGTACTCGCACTCGTCCGACGACAGCTACGAGGTAGGGGTTGTTTTGAAAATGATAATACTCTATGTTTGTTTCCCTTCAAGGAATGAACGCAGGCGAACTAATTAACAAGTTGGTCTGTGGATTATTATTATGGTTCGGGGTTTATCAAATTGATGGGAAATATTATGGTGTTGTTTCAAACTGTTAACGCGGTGGGTGCGGACCAACGAACAAGTCCGAACCACCGCATTCTTTCTCGTTCTTAGTGTGTGGAATGGCGGACGACGACAAACAGGGCCGCAAGGGAAATTTGAGGGCCTTTAAGTGAAGGTCGGGTCCTGGGAGGACCACTGGAGAAGACCGCACGTAAAACGGACCACCGGAGCGCGTCCGGTGGTCCGCAGAATCTCACGCCAGCGCGCCCCGCCGGTGCGGCGGTGCCCGGCGCGCCGCAGGCAAAACCCGCCGTGCCTGAAGCCGCGGCGGCGAGGCGGTTCCGCGGCCGCGCGGAACCGGGAGGCGGGACGCGGCCGACATGCCGCGTCCGGGTGCTGTGGAGCAGCCCCCGCGGGGGGGGGCGCGGTTCCTTCGCTCGGTCGCTCGGCTGAGCCGAGCCGAGCCGACCCGCCGGGCCGGGTCGCCCCCAGGCTGGGCCGGGTCGCACCAAACCGGGTCGGACCGAGACCCGGCTCGGGTCTACCCGGTTCGGGCCGACCCGAGGGGGGTCGGGCTAGGTCGATCCGGGCCCAGACCCCCCGTTTTCGGACTCCTTTGGTTTTTCACCCATATCTTGGGCTACGGGCCTCCGAACGATGCGCCATTAGCGGCGATGCGATCCTTGGATCGAGACGGTCATTTCGGTATACTACACCCATGTTTTCGGAATATTTGGGGTTCGGCCTGGTTGGTTCGTACACGAAACCAACCGAGCCCTCGGAACGGAAAGGCTCATATCTTGAGCTCCGGACATCCGATTTGCGTGCTGTCGACTTTGATGGATTCCTCTAAGTGATACGGATCTTTTGGCTTACTCTGCTCGAGGTTTGGATGTCGTCGGAGTGCGGTTGGGTTGGTTTTCTCACGAAACCAACCGGGCCCCTGGAACGAAAAAGCCAATAACTCACAGACCGGGCGTCCGATTGACGCGCCGTCTATCTCGTTGAATTACTCTTGATGAGACGGAACTTTTGGCATACTTCGCCCGAGTTTTGGTTGCAGTTGGATATTGGCCGGGTTGGATTTCACCCGAAATCCAACCGGGCCCCTGGAACGGGAAAGCTGATATCTTTCAGACCAGACGTCCGTTTGACGAACCGTCAGTGGCATTGGTGATCACGTTGAGAAACGGTCCCTTTGAGTATACCATATGATAGTTTGGGGTACAGTTGAGTTATGGTCGGGTTTGTTCGCACACGGAACCAACAGGGCCCCGGGGACGAAAAGGCTAGTAACTCACAGACCGAGCGTCCGATTGACGCGTCGTCTATTGCGTTGAGACCCCTGTAATGAGGTGGTACTTTGAGTTACTTATTCATGGAACTTTGTGATACTTATAGTATCGACCAGCAGCTCGTGGAGTGGACCCTCCCGGAGACGAGCGTGCGGAGTACGGAGACCATGTAGCCGGCTGAGACCTGACGACTGCTTGACCGATCGACTCTGTGTGTTTCGGATAGCCCAGTGGGGAGCGCTTGGTTGTAGCGGCAGACCCACGGTGAAGGAGCGCTTGGTTGTAGCGGCAGACTTGCGGTACTCAACCGAATGAGTACCTCTGGAGTCAATGAGGGGGAGCGCTTGGTTGTAGCGGGAGACCCACGGCGGAGGAGCTCTTGGTTGTAGCGGCAGACCCACGGTACTCAATAGAAGGAGTACCTCTGGAGGCTATGAGGGGGAGCGCTTGGTTGTAGCGGCAGACCCACGGCGGAGGAGCACTTGGTTGTAGCGACAGACCCTCGGTACTCAACAGAAGGAGTACCTCTTGAGGCTATGAGGGGGAACGCTTGGTTGTAGCGGTAGACCCATGGTGGGAAGCACTTGGTTGTAGCAGCAATCCCACAGTACTCGACAAGAGGAGTACCTCAGCAGTCTTAGGTTATTGAGCAGTACCTCGGAGTCGTGACAGGACAACTGTACACTCCAGAGACGGGTCTCTTCAGCAGTTACTGTTTCGATAATGAAAATCCCGGTTTGAGCTGAGTCTATGACCTTTGTGTTTCCTCATGATTGATATGGGTTACTTGATAACTTAGGTATATGTATGGGCATATACCTGGGTAGTGGTTATCCGTTGATTTCATAAACCTTGTGTTTCCTCATGATTGAGATGGGTTACTTGATAACTTAGGTATATGTATGGGCATATACTTGGGTAGTGGTTATCCGTTGATGTCATAATCCTTGTGTTTCCTCATGATTGAGATGGGTTACTTGATAACTTAGGTATATGTATGGCCATATACCTAAGTAGAGGTTATCTGTTGAGATCTTCTTTGTGGTTATCCTTGTTGGTTTTAGTGAGACCTTGAGGGTCTCGGGGTCCCTACTGAGTATCGTTATACTCACCCCTATACGGGCTATGCCCGCACCTCGTTGTGATTGTTGCAGACGACGGGTAGTGCTGACGGAGGCCGAGTGTTCGAGGACTAGACGGTACCCGGAGGTAGTCTACACGATGAGTCACTACCCGGAGGTGGACTACATGACGAGTCAGTATCCGGAGGTGGACGTCACGGCGAGACGACACTAGGAGGAGGTTGACGGGCGAGAGCGTTGTGGAGGCTATCTGTACCCACCCTTCAGGTAGGATCCGTGGTGGACGATCTAGGAGCTGCGCCATCTGTACCTACCCTTCAGGTAGGATCCGAGGAGGACGACCTAAGAGCCGCTTCCTTCCTTCCAGCTATTGTTTTTTTCTGTTGTACTTGTTCATCTGTAGTTGTACTTTCTTTTGGGTTTGTATTCTGGCCCATTTACCTTTCACCACTTCTCTTTGTACTTAGTGTTTTACTTCCGCTTGTACTTTGTGGTGTTTTGTTTACTTTTATAAAGGCAATGCCTTCCCAGTTATCGGGATTTACACCTTTGGTGCTAGTCGCCAGCCCCTGGCCTATGGATGGTGTGCTTGGGGTAGTCACGGCACGGGCCCCGAGGACGGGTCGTGACAGGGATGGCATGAAAAGAGATGTTGCTGAATATGTCTATCGATGCTTGGTTTGTCAACAAGTTAAAGCTGAGAGACAGAAGTCTAAGGGGATGTTACAACCATTACCCATACCCGAATGGAAATGGGAAAACATCACTATGGACTTTCTCACAGGACTTCCTAAAACATCCAAAGGCAATAATGCTATCTGGGTCATAGTTGATCGTCTTACAAAGTCTGCACACTTCATTGCTATTAGAGAGGATTTCTCTCTGGATCAGCTTTCCAAGATATATGTAAAGGAAGTGGTGAGATTTCATGGAGTACCACTTTCTATTATATCTGATCGGGATCCGAGGTTTACCTCAAAGTTCTGGCGATGTCTTCAGCATACTCTAGATACAGAGTTCAGTTTCAGCACTGCTTATCATACTCAGACAGACGGTCAGTCTGAGAGGACAATTCAAACTCTAGAAGATATGTAGAGATCTTGCTCTATGGATTTTAAAGGTGGTTGGGATCAACACCTACATTTAGTGGAATTTTCTTATAATAATAGCCTTCACTCCAGTATTCAGATGGATCCTTATGAAGCTCTCTATGGAAAGAAATGGAGGACTCCAACTTGCTGGGATGATGTTGGGGAAAGAAAGCTATTAGGACCTAATCTTGTTGATGAGATGGCAGAAAAGGTCCGATCTATTCAACAACACATAAGAGCAGCTCAGAGTCAACAAAAAAGTTATGCCAACAACCGAAGAAAATACTTAGAGTTTTATGTGGGTGACAATGTGTTCTGACGAATATCTCCTTGGAAGAGAGTAATGATATTTGGAAAGAAGGGAAAGCTGAGCCCTGGGTATATTGGTCCTTTCAAAATACAGGATCGTGTTGGGAAGGTAGCTTACCGATTGGCGCTTCCACCGAATCTCTCTCAAGTTCACGATGTGTTCCATGTATCTCTCCTGAGAAAGTACATACCTGGTCCTTCACATGTACTCAGCTCAGAAGTTGTACCACTGGAACAATATCTTTCTTATGAAGAACAGCCGATAGAGATTCTCGATCGTAGTGCAAAAGTCCTACGGAACAAGACCACTCGCTTGGTGAAAGTTTTATGGAGGAACCACCAATTAGAAGAAGCTACATGGGAGCTTGAAGATATTATGAGGGAGAGGTATCCTCATCTGTTTGTTACAAGTGACGAATTTCGAGGGAAAAAATCATTTTAAGGGGGGTAGAATGTAACACCTGATACTTTTATAAGAAATATTTTGTTTTTATTTTATATAAATCATCAAAGGAATCTTTCACTACACACAACACTGGCTTGGATTGCTTTACACGCAATCACGACCTTCTTTGATAGCTTGCGTCGTACGCAAAACCGAGTTTCACTAAACAACGATATGCTATTAAAATATTATTAAAACTAGACGTTATGAATAGTAATAACAACTTTTTGAAATTTTTTAAATTTTATTTTTCAAAATGGACTTCATTTTTGGATTCAGAATATCGAAATTAGCCTAGGGTGAAATTTTGGTATTTTTCTGGAAACATTCATTTTTTGATGAATAGTGAAAACACTGGGTTACTATTTAAAACCCGAATTTTTATTTTATTTAAATTTATTTTATGTCAAAATTGATGCATAATACCAATATAATTTCAATGTAATTAATTGGAGTAATTTTATAATAATTTTAGATATATAAAAATTTTATTGACCTTTTCACCGTCTTTTACCCACCTCCTAGGAGAATTTACAAATTTACATAAAACGTAATTTTACCACTTCTGTGAGTGAAATTTCAAAAATCCAAGAGACACGGTTGATGTCAGTAAGTAAAATGTGGTTCAATGAGATAAAAAATTTTTGTTGAATAGTAACTTTTTACTTTTATTTACCACGGTTAAAAGTAAATAGGGTAATTAAGGGTAAAAATGATATTATTATTACCCTCACAAATGTCCTAATTCTATTGAATAAGTGTAATTCGACCAATAACAACCTTAGGAATAAAATATGACCATTTAGGCCCACTTGGATTAGATTAGGACATTTATTATTAATTTATTTAAAGAAAGGTTAAAATAGTTAAAATCGATGTTTAATAAGTAAATAATTTTTAATATAGGTTTACACATAAGATAAATTAGACTATAAATATTCATTAGAAATCTAAAACTGTTTCCTACATAATGGTATTTTATTTCTAATTTTTAGACATTAAATAATTTAATTTATTTATGACACAATGATGATGCAGTAATTATCTTATTAATGAAATATTGACATAATTGATGTTATAAATACCTAAATAAATGTAATTTGACAGTTTTTATGAATTCCACTAATTTTATAGGTTAATATGACATGTTAGTATTGATTTAATTAACTCTTTTCGAACTAATCATTATGTTATGATTTTCACAAATATCAATTACTAAATAGTGTCAAAATTTACATAAAATAGTTTTTAAAACAAATATTATATTATTATTTGTTATTTTATTCCTCAAAATATAAGGTTCGGCCAAATGACTTAGATAAGGTTATATATATTAATAATAAACAACTTGGGGTTCGTTTGGCTTGTTATAGTAAGGTTATAGTGTAAGAACACAAAAAGACAAGGTAAAAGTAAAATTATCTAACTTAATGTTAAATCTAAATGATAAGGTTAAAATAGTAAACTAAACTTGTCCAAATTCTATTGGATGAGAGGATTTAGACCCCTCCCTCCCTTATCTTCTAAATAAATCATTTTGGATCTATTTAAAACCGAATATGGCTTTATAATAAAATAATATTTTTAGTTTTTCCAAAGGTGCCCCTCTCCTCCCTTATAAAAGGGCACCTCCTCCCTCTCTTCCTCACACCACTTTGAGCCTTCAAGCTCGGACAAACCCTGCCAATTTCTCCTCTCCACTTCCATAGAAACATCATAGAGGTCCTGGCCTTCTTCAAAGACCAATTTTTGTGCCCTAAAAGGAGGTCTCAAAGAAGCGCTTCAAAGAAGAGGTAATGTCCGTTGCCGATTCTTTCAACTTTATTTCTTCTTCCACTTCTTCTTCTTTAGTTGTTTCATTATGAATTAATAACATCAGTATCACTGATATACAGATATTTTATAATAAGTATCAAACAACCCTATTTAACCATCTATCCATCCAACGGAAAATGAAATCACCGCGTGTGCGTACGTACGGAATACCGTCTCCACGCCGTGAGTAATCTATTTTCCACCACCACCTTACTTGGATGGGTATAATGGTGTAAAGAATAAATATATATGATTATTGTAAAGTGATATTGATTCTGAAATAGTATACATACAGTACAATACAATTCCACGATCATGGGAACGATATCATCGCTCGTGCGTACTTATGGAATATCGTCTCCACGATGTGATGCGACTCGTTCTACATGATTTTAATTGCATAATGATTACATAAATGAATTGAGTGAATAAATATGATATATATTACACTAATACCATTCTGGAAATGAGTTATCTATAACCTAAAATGAAGAATATGAATTTATTCGACAAAACATGCTTAAGAACAAAAAGTAATAAACCCCCGAATAACAAGTAGCAATGAAATATTACTAATAATAATCTAAGAATATGACCATATATGATATAATAACAAAGATTATGATTCTGGAATAAGTCAATGACATTATTTAAATCATTATACAGGAGTTTCGGACACATACGAAGCAAATCGGACCTAAGGTAAGGTAAATATCACAATCTCATTTTTATCTGAGATTGTTTATACTTTTGAATTTACTGGGGTGTATTTTATCATCCACATCCATGTTTCCTAAATATGTAATATTATTTCTATCCACCTAAAATTTTTTAAATCCAATTTTACCCTTCAGTGAGTTTTTAGTAAAAGATATTAAAGGAATCTTTTGTCGTTTTTCATATGAGGTACTTTTTGACTTTTTCGACAAAAGTACGAGAAGAATGTGTTTTTTAACTTATACGGCATGAATGGATTTTTAAAACATTATTTCCAAGAAGATTCCTTTACAAGTTTTCGAGTTTATTTTTAATAAACTTCTTTTAGATTATAATTGTATGACATGTTAAGAAATGAAAAGTGTTTTTGAAGTAGAAAGGATAGTTTCCTCAAGAATGGAGTTCAAGTGTTTTATCAAAATTATTTTCCATCTAAGATAATAAAGGGTTCTGTTTCTGTCCTTATTATTACATTGATTTGATTATGTTGTGATGGAATTATTTTTATGAATTCCTTTATCTTATATGAATTTTTTAATGATGTCACGATGTTTAGGAATCCCATTTTATTACATGGGTTATGGAATGATTTATTATTTTTGATTTTGTGGCACACATAAGAATGGTATCATTATGAGATGGGTGGGACATATATCTCCCTCCAATGCATTGGGTAAAGATTTTATATCTCATGAGATAGACATGGCTGTAACGGTAGGTTAAACCGGTTCATTGAAACCGGACTGAAACGAGGAATGAACATGGTTCAGAAACGGACTTTGTCCACTAAGATAGTCTTGGAAATGAGTCTTGACTAATAAGAAATGATTCTCTATGATTATATGTGTATGACACAAAGCTTTATATTTTAAGTTATGATTATTGTGATTACATTTCACTACCATGATTTATCCCATGTTATGAAATAATGATCTCTTTTGCAGGGTAAGATTTCCAAAATGTTATGTTCTTATGAATATGATGTGATTGATATTTCTTTTGTTTACCCTTACTGAGAATTTGAGCTCACCCTTTTGTATGTTTACTTTCCCCAGGTCAGGAAGAAAGTTATTAAGTAAGATATTCCAAAAGGGACTATAGATATGATGAAATAAATGGGAGACAGTGTAGACGCTTTATGAACCAGTTGTTTATGTTTCCCAGTTTCTAAAGATCCTATACCTATACGGTCCTTTCATGGTTTTGTTATATGTTGTAATAATTGTACTTCAATTTTGAAGTACTAACAATGTATGTAAAGTATGGATCGTTATAAATTTTTTTGTAGATCATAAAATTATTTTCGGTAATTTATATAATTGAAACCATTTATTATATACAACTAAAAAATGTAAATCATAAAAATCTTAAAATAAAAACTATTTCACTAATCAATTTCGGTCATTTTATTATATTCCAACTAATTGTTTTGTAAATAAATTATATTATTTTAAATTGGTTTTTATAGTATATATACATATACTATAAAATCAAGATAAAGTGATAATATTGAACTAATTATATTTTCACTACTAAGATATAGTTTGATACATTATACCCCCTTAAATAAATTTCATCATCGTGATTTTACTTATATATGAGATTATGAAATTTTCATCTGATGTTATCTAAAATATATATTGATGCATGCTTGGTTGACTTAGACCCGCACACTCATGTAGACTACTAAAACAAATAATATTATACATAGTATATCTGATACCGAAGAATTGATCTAATTTTTTTAAAAAATATAACACCATTAACTAATATTGAGTCACTAAATAAAAAATATCTTTTAAAGGTATAGAACTCTATAGATTTAGATATTACATAATACATAAGAACCCTTAATATTTCAATTAAACACACATTTTTTATAAATAAAAAATATTTGAAAGCTACACTTGGTTCACTCAGTATGAACCTCAAAATTGTGAATAGAATCCATGATAGCACCTACTCATTTGTACAATGTAAGATTTTTTTTTTTTGAAAAGTTACAGAGAGCTTAAAAACTATTGTAAAGTATTTTCAAAACAAATTAGAATTTTACTTTCTTTTAATTCCTAAAAATTTTGTTAAATGTTTTATCTAAAACAAAAATAGCTGAGCCTTATGAGACACTTAAAATTACCATTTAAAAATTAAATTACATTTTAATAATGAAAAATTAATAAATGATTCTTTCAAAAAATTATTGGTGAAGATATAAATTATTAAAGAAATTTTTCCTTAAAAATATTTTGGAAATCAATTTTTTTAAAATTAATTCACATTAATAAATAGAAAATTTATTTTTAAAAAAATTAGAAAAATTTTCTTATGAAATCCAGTTAGTTTTAGTAATTTTGAAAATTATTATGGATACCTACAACATTAATGGCCTATATGGGGTCTACATATGATATTGTGTATAATGTTCCATGAGGGTTGGGTTTGATCATCATTTCTCATCATTATTTGAAATACCAAATTTTTATTATTTAATAATGTTTTTTAGTGTCATTAATTATTCAATAATTTCATTAAAATTTTTAATTTCAAATGATAAACATCGGTGGAAAAATACATTTTCAAGTGAAAAATAACAAAATATGTTTAATCAATAATAACTCAACAAATATTTTTTGGGGAAATACAAACTAAAAGAAAAATTAATAAGTGTATTGATCAAATGTAATTAAAATTCAAGGTGAAACGCCTTTAAATTAAAACATGATGAAATATGTATTGAAAAAGTCATGGAACATCTATAAGAAAACTATTTCAGGTTCATACGTTATTTTAAACATAAACAACTTCCATGAAATAAACTAGTTCATAAATAAAAAATATTTTTAAAAGAATACATGCTTTAAAAATTAGGTAGGGTTTGGGATTTTCAAATAAAACATTTTAAAACACAAACTGACAATTTTTAATGGAATTTAAACTTCTTAAATAAATATAATTAAATAAATTATTTAATTTAAAATCTTAAAGAAAAAATATCATACAAAAATAAAATTTTCTTTTAGAAAACTATAAAAAATATTAGGACACAATGTGACTTTAAAATAGAGGTTTTTTTAAACATTTCCCTTACCACCATTTTCCACTTTATAATACATCATTTAACACCCTATTAAAAAACTAATACTCGTTAAACCTATATTTATTATCATTATTCAAATGTATTACCTCTCATGTAAATATTTTATAGTCATTACTTATTTGCAGTTAATATTGATCCCCATTTGTAAGCGTTTTTAATTATTTATTATGTTTTTTGTTATAATAATTTTAGTTATTATTATATCTCATGGGATTATCATCCATAAAATAGTAAGGATATTTAAATATAATATATATCACTATTTATGAAGTTCCATATTTTTTCTATGAGAGTTTTAGGGGAAATTCCTAAAGACGAAATCTATAATGAGCTTATTTTGATCATTTTCAATGAATAAAAAAGTTTTATATAAATAATAAATTATATATTAGTATTACAATTATAAAACCAATAAAAAATAATTATTTACTCCTTAATAAGTATTCCTTCTAGTAATTAAATTTCCAAATTAATCTATGATAAATATTTATGACACCTTTATATAGCTGGTAAAATCAACCTAAAAAAGAGCATGTTATATTCCTGGGATAAGTATGATTATTAAGTGATTTAGTAATAATTTTTTTATTATAAAAGTTTAATAATATTATTTAAGAGTTTCTAATGTGTTAAAGAATAATTAATACGTGGTAGGAGAATAAGATAAATGAAACTGAAGGATAATATTAATTACTTTTATCGAAGAAATTGAGTGTTCTCGTAGAAGGAATCTTGTTTTAAAATGATTTAGAGAATAATAAATACGTAAGGGGTGAATGTTAGAAAATTGTTCAGGATGTAAATATAGTAAATTTCTTAAAGGTAATATAATTATATTTGAGGCTTTTATGGGTTGGTAATAAATCCTTTTATAATAATAAGGGATGGAATTTTTTAAAATTAAACATCATTCTCTTAGAAACCTAGAAAAATTTCAAATAATGACACCAAAAATTATAATTTAATAATTTTAACTTAACACAACTATCTTAATTTTACATTTTATCTTGTAAGTCATATTTTACCACGATAGAAAATTTTTATTCCCAAATTGAATTTTATCATATTACCAAATTACAACAAATTTATTTAAAATATATATACTATTGTATCATAATTAATTAATAAAAATGATAAAATTTAATTTTAATATATTCAATAATGAAAAAAAAATGTTAAATAAAAATATATTCAAGTGTAAATTGAATTTATTATTATTCTATACCATATAATAATCATTATATGGATCATAATTTATGTGTTTATATTTATTAAAAAAATATTTCATTATATTATATAATCTAAATATTTTAAATTAAACTTTTAAAAAACATACAACAATAAAAAATGTTTTTAAAAATTTTTTGGTTTACTAGTGAATAATTAAATAGTAATTAATTCTAGCTCCTAAATTATTTATTGAATTTTATTAATTTAATTTTTAAAAATACAATCATTAATTTTTCAATACATTTTATTGAAACTATTTATTGTAACTAATAAATGAAAAACATATAAATCATAAAAAAAATATTTTACAATAAGATCTATTTAATTAATAAATTAGTTCCATTAAAATTTATTATGAAGTAATTTATTCAAAAACAAATTATTTTATTTCAAATATTTTTTTATAAAATATATATATGTATATGTTTAAATATGTATTTGTTTTTAAAAAACTATGTTTCAATAATAATAAACTCATAATATTTTCATTGGTATTACACACTGTTAAATTTTCATTTATATCCCCTACGATTTATTCACAACACATGTTTATGGTTTTTTGAAATAATTTAAAAACGTTTTTTAAGGATGATGTACATGTATTTTAATGAAGAAAATGTTTCCTGAGTGATGGGGTGTTATATTATAACCCCTTAAACAAATTATTTCCTTTAAATTTTTATTGTCTATGTGAGGATAAATTTTTCATCATAATTAAGCATGGAGAAAAGAATTTTTTCTTAGATATAATCTATTAGTGTTTGATAAAGAAGATATTAATAAAAGTTTATAAGAATCACCCTAGGGAAAATTATTTTAAATATATATCTATTGATTACTAGATCTGAGACACATTAACCCAATAAAATCTACATGATTCCCTCCTTGAATTTCAAAGTATTTCTAAAGTATCCTTTATCCAAATTACATTTAATCATATAAGACTTAATCTCAAAATCCCCAATATAAATTTTTAAATCTTAAATTATCCTCAAACAATATCATATTAATCATCAAATTGGTATATACCCTTTTATAATACCTAAAGTGATTATCTGAACACATAATCTTAGGTATAATTCTAAAACACATAATCTTTTTTATAGTATCTTTGAAAACAAATAAATAAACAAAATTTAAAAGTAAATTTACACCATCATTAACTAATATTGAATTTGTTAAGGCCAATTATATTTTTAGGTCTACATATTCATAAAATTAAGAATTCATTTACTCATTAGAGTCTAATATTTCTATTAATCAAATATTTCCCACAAATAGAAACACCTTGAGAGATACTACAGATGCACTAAGGGTAAGCATCATAATTTGGACCTAAGTTCAAGATAGATATTACTTGTTAGTAAACCCATTTTTTTTAAAACATGTGGTGATAATAAAAAGCCAAGTAATGGTTTTTTCAAATAAATGAGAATACATTCTTTTTTCCAAAATTCTTCCTGACTTATTAAATTGTTTAATTTATAACGAAATTGTTTGATATTTCTGAAGCATTTTAAAAACTACCATTTTAAAATTCAAAGAATTTTTTGGAACATACATTCACAACAATATTTCTTTCAATAACTGTCTCTTGAGGAAAAAAATATTGAACCCATTTTTCTTTAAAAACACAATATTTATAAAACCGCTTTCTAAATCAAGAATCCAATTTTAAAATTAAAACATTGACTTTTGAAAAATATACTTATATTTTATAATTAAATCCATTGTCTTTTAGAAATATTAGAAAAATCCATGTGGATACATGGATTTTTGAAGGGATATATAGGGATAACTCCTTATATTGTAGATAAACTTTCCAAATGTTTGGGTTTACACCTTATCCCTCATTATTATTTAAATTCCCTAAAGGAAAATTTTAATCAAACATTTGTAGTATATTTCATTCCTCATGAATTCTGTTAAAATATTTCTTTACAAAAGGTCAGCGTCAGTGTAAAAATATATTCTCATTTTAAAAATAAATAAATATATTTTTAATTTATAAGAACTCAGCAAAAGAGTCTTTGGAGAAATACACACTTAAATAAAAACAAATAAGTGTATTAATATAACGAAATTTAAAATTTGTGGGGAAACACCTTTAAATGAAATCCTGGATAGATTTTATCTTTGAAACAATCATGGAATACTGATATGAAAAGTATTTCATGGATATAAAATATTATAAACATAAATTAAATATTTTAAAGACTATTTTTAATTATGGTAAATTAATTTCAAAATAAAGAATTATTTATAAAAATACTATGGGCAAAATATTTTGAAAAAAAATAAAAAACACAAACTAATATTTTTGAAATTATTTGATGCTTAATAAATAAAAAAATTGAAATAAATTCTTTGAGACAAAACATAACTTCCAAAATACTATAAAAATTTATTTTTGTTTATGGAAACCATAATATAAATATAAAAATTCATTTAAACTTTAAAATTAAAAAATTATTAATCATTTCCCTTACCTTCATTTTTCACTTTATTAGAAATAATCTGACACCCTATTAATAAAAAAGGAATCATAGAATGTATATTTCATAACTTTATTCATATTTTTTACCTTTTATATTAAACTTTTATATTTATTTATTGCATATTCATTACTTATTTTTAGTTAATTTTGATTATCAGTTCATAGTAGTTTTATATATTAGTTATATTTGTCCTTCTAACAGTTTTAATAATTATTCCATTTTCAAAAGAATATCATCTTTATAATATTAATTACATATCTATATTATTTACATAATGACATATAAAGATCAATGTTTTTATTATGGGAATTTTAGGTACAATTCATAATTTTGAAATTTCGTAAAATCTTGTTGGTGTAATTTTTAATCAAGAAAAAGATTCATATAAATTTAAATTTAAATAATATTTTTACTTTTGTAAAGCCAAAAAAGAATTATTTACTCATTATACCTAATATTAAGAAGAAATAAGTTTTCATATTCATCTAGGATAAAAAAATTGGGTTATACATGTAGGTGTTCAAAACCTACTACACAATAAGATTCTATATATAATGGATAAAAAAGGTATATAGTGATATATTCATAATATCACTATTAAAAATGTATAATGAATTTATTTAAGAGTTTTAAATTTGGTAAATCATACTTAGGAAGTGTAATTAGAAGTAAATAAATTAAAATGAAGGGTATAAATTAATTACTTATAAATAAGAAATTGGGTTTTCTATTGGAAGACTTCTTCTTTTTGAATGATTTATGTAGTAATCAAGAGGTCAAGAATAAAAAGCATATAAGAGTATTCTTATGAAATTAAATGTTAAAAAGTGTGTATAGGAATTCAAATTATATGTGAGGCTCATAATTATTGGTAAAAATATCCATTTTTGTAAGGAGGGAAGTCATTTATTAAAATAAAACTTCCCTCTATTAGAAGGTATGATACACAATGTCAATGGATTGAAAATTATTGAAGGAAATTTAACATTTAAACTAGTGGGTAGAAATAATTTTTTATTTGGGGTTTAGACTGGAATTCATGTGTTGGGGAATCTTAAAGGGACTTTTTGGGATGTGTTTTGAGGCCTAAGAGGTGTGTCGAGTTCTCAGATAAGTCCTAAGATATTCAGTTTGAATTATGGAATGTTTCTGAAGATTCTATTTTATGTACATGTATTATTGTTCATGGTTTGGGAGAAATTATGTATCACCCTCATAGTATAGAAATTTTCTGGTCGAATTCTATAGTACATGGTTGAATTGTATGTTTAGGGAATGGTTTTGGGTAAACCATACAAACAAAAGGGTAAATTTTATGTGGTGTCTTGGATCTTGGAATTTGTTCACAATTATTGTATTTTTCTAGAAAAATCATGAAAAATCACTTTTTAGGGTTTTAGTGTTCATTATACCATTAATTCATGGTTTTAAAAATGATGTACACTAACCATGTCTGTATTGGGTTTTGAGATAGTGCACACTTAAAAAATGGCGCAATGTTTTTAGAATTATGAACCTCATTAAAAAATTGATCAATGAAAAAAACTCCCCTTTAAACATTTAGGTTTTAAAACCCCTATTTTCAATAATTTATGGTTAGAACCTTATCATACAAACCATCCCTCTCTTCTTTATATACTATTGTGGTGTCCCATTCAAATGGTGTCTAAATTGACAATCATTAGTTTAAATGAGAAGTTTGAGGTTATTCTTAATGTTTAACACCTTATATTATTAATTTTATTCATTATAAACTGGTTTTATTCTTGGTTTATCTAAAATAACCTATTTTAAAATAATTTATCTGGTTTCTCATTTCTTCTCAACATAAGAAAAATATGGTGGTCGATACTCGATGATTAGGATTCTCTTGGCATAAGGTAGCTCATCTTTAAAACCTAAAAAATTGACTTCGCATTTTTTTAGGAGTGTATTATTGATGTATTAAATATTTCCAATTAATTAATTGACTTTGGTTAAATCAATTTATTAAAATTCAGTTTATTTCTTTTAAATTTAAGATTTAACATGACTTGAACTGGAGAAAATTGATGGTCTAAGAGGGAAGACCTTAGTTGGGTTTTGAACATGAATGGACTTGGGTGACCTATGGTTTTCTAAATTTATTGGTATAATGGAGAGTTATAATTTTGATTGATGTTTATGATATACAATTTCAAACAATTGATATTTTGATAATGGGTTGATATTTTTATTTGGACTTATTCGGTTTTGAATGTTGAATTTTAATGTGGATTTGACCATTGAGATGAGTATAAAAAATGAAAAGTGTTGTTTGTGAAAATTTTGAATTATTTTTGAAATTTAATTTTTTTAAAATAATAAAATATTATTTCAAGAACATATTATAGAGTAAATATATTGATCTATGGTCATAAAATGGATGTTTAATGTTTCTTAGGGATTTGATATATTTTTTAATGGAATTCTTAAATGTTGGAGTTAGTTAAATATTGATCCAAAAAGAAAAATAAAAGGATTTTTCCTATAAAAAATATAAATTAAACTCTATTTCATACATCCGTGGGAAATTTATTTTATTTTTATAAAATTATAAGATAGTTTCCATAATGAAATGGGAAATTATAATGATGTTCTGTGACATGAAACATATTCTTAGTATATAAGGATTTATTATTTATGATTTTCTTGTGTAAATGATTTCTATAAGTGGAATTCTTTGGGTTTCATCCATTGGATTTAGTTTCGGATATAAAATGGGTGGAATTCCTTCAGTATTCATTGATTCTATTAGGCGAATCTCCTTAATATCATGTGGGATGCCTCATTGGATTCAAGGATACCTAAAACTAATGAATTTCACGAGATACCTTTGATTCCAAAATGATTCGTCTTTATGAATTCCTCAGGGTGTCTCCCCTTTAGATTTGGGTGATATCATATATATTTAATATCTCATATGAATTCCTTGGATTCCCTCACATTACCTATTTGAATATCATTAGATGAGCTCTTGGAATTCAGCTTGATTGTATGAGAAAGAATTCAATGGGTGTGAACCCAGATTTTGGTCCATCCTGATACATTTAATTCCTTATACCCATGATCCAATATACTTTTTTTAGAGAATTATTAATTTGGATTCATTGGATTTACTTGTATGGAACTGAGATTAATTCAATGGATGACTTAACTGAATTATCTATAGATTTTTAGATGGTAATGCTTAGTGGAGCCGTCATAGATTGTTATATTGTTTCTTGGTTATAGTTTCCATTGAAGTATGCATTGAAACTAAATGTTTCATATCTTTTGTTTACAATATTAGGTAAAGGGATCCTTGTTTTATGTTTTTATTATAATAATAAGATTGTAGTTTAGACATCAAGATCGTTAAGGACTCGGGATCAGTTTGGGTACGATATCTATTCTATTTTACATTATTTTTTCTTTCCCTTATCTATGATCTCTCATTAATGATATTTATATTGTATTCCATACCCGTTATTTTTATATAGTGTAATGTTATACAGATTAGTTGGTTCTTTCCTATCTAATTTTAAATGGTTATTTGGACTAGTTATATTTTTGTTATTATTTTCTACTATTTTTTTCTACTCTAACAAGAGGGTATAGACTCTCCCATATATCCTTATAGACCCTTTTTACTGGTATATAGTCTTCAACATATGGGGAGTTGTGCTTAAGGACATGTAGAACCACTGATCTGGAAACTGTTCATAGTGAGATTGGTCGGCACATCATAATGTTTTTAAGAGATTTTTTTTCTTTGTCCAACACTTTGGGTATGGTATACTCAAGACTATGAATGAGTTAGAACGTGGTAATGATCTCATGAATGAGAGTGATAAACCCACATATGGGGTAAACCCCAAGTTATCGATGATGGGATTTATAGCCCTTTGAAATTTATTTTGTTACAGTAGTATTTGACATTCACATGTTGTGATTCGCCATATTTATGATGTTATGATTCATGGAATTTTTACTCCTATAATTGTATAATAAGAGAGAGAGTGTGTGTCTGTTCGAGCATCATTTGAGGCATGTAATATTTTATTTCATCCATTTTATACTTTTTTGATATGTATATTTCATTGACCTTATATTAGACTTCATTTTAATTTATCTTATTTATATCTATATTTGGTTTATATTCACCTACTTCTTAAAAGGGGGTTTTATATTCAATGTGTTAGTAGTGTCATATATGGTGTTTCTCCATATAACACTATAGTGGAATCTTAACTAACCTATCATTTGGATAATTCCTTGATATATAGGTACATATAAATGGACAGATTGTGTTACAGTTTAAATAAGTTACCAGTAATCAACAAATATGGAATTTTCCCTTCTATCTTGTGAATAAAAAACTATTTAATAAAGCATTGAGAATTTGTGGAAAATGGTTTAGAAACTTAAAAAGATAGAATGAAAATTATGGAAATAAAATAATATTAATTATAATAAAATGTAAACCTTTTGAAATGGAATAATCTTAAAAAAGTGAATTTCTAAATTGATAAACCTTAATTGGAAGAGGTGAATTAGGGAACGTATAAACTTTGATTGACCCATTTTATGGGTATTCAGGTCTGTTTATAGTACCTGAGTTATGAGGATCTTGTATTATTTATTAAGACGGACCTTAAGTGGGTGGTGGACCTTAGGTGTGAATAGTGGCGACCCTAGTGAGGGTAATGGGGATAAACAGTTAACATGGGACTAAGGAACCTCTTTTATGTGAATTCGTGTATTGAAAAACTTATGACTTATTTTGGACCCAAGATTGGGTAGGGTGGATCAATTTTGTGTTGTTGAATAGCCTAGTTTTTTAACATCGTAAAATTCATTCCTTTTGGTTCGAAATGTGGAATAGCCTAGTTTTTTAAGTATTTTAATCATTTTTTGGGTAGAGGGAAGGATCAGTTGAGTTCCTAACCCTATCGTGTTCTTGATATGCTTCATGTACCTTATCGGATCATGGATAGACACTTTTACTTTTTAAATGATGTCGATTTGTGGGTGGACAAACGATATACCTTGTAACAAGTGAAGTGATAGGTTTTGAAGATAATTATTAAGGGTAATCCTGGTTAGGAAAGTTTTACCAACAATTGATCACGGTCAGTGGTTTTGGTGTGTGAGCCTAGTTTTCATGTAATGTGACTCATGCAAGCATGAGTCATGCTATGTGATCAAGTAGTATGTGACTGGGTTCACTGGTTTTGATTTAATTGATTAAGATAGTGTGGACTGATATGTGTAGTTACAACCAAATTGTAGGTAAAAGAGTAGCCTTATGCAATTCAGGGGGTCAAAAAATTTGTGGATACATTTTCGGTATAGCCTCTTGGGGTTTGGATAGAAAATAAAAGATTCTCATTTGATAGGGGTTTTATAGGTTTAGAACAGAATGTTGTCACATGTTCAATCCAAGAGATCAAACATAAAGATTTCTTGAACAAGAAATTAGTTTATCTAACAGGGATTTACATGTGTTTGTAGATGCCAAGACCCATTAGGATCTCATATTTAGGATAATTATAAGGGAATTTATATATTTGTGGTCCATTAACACATGTCTATATTGGGGTGTGGAAAAAGGTAATTTTATTTTTCCTAGTGTGGCATAGTGGCTGACCAAGGTTGTATCTCTTGAGGAGTCATCTTAATGTAGTTCACCTACTTATTCTATATCATCTAGACTCTCTCTTTTTTTGTTCCTTTATTATTTTAAACAATGACATTTAATGAAATAATTCAAAATTTATACTACGATGCAAGTCTAAACCGAATAAAGTTATGAATAAAGGACTTGGTTTTTTGGTTCAATATTGTGTTCAATCATTATTTTCCTATATGTATTTTATTCTAGTTTGATAACTCAAACATGAAATATCATTTTGAAATAACTATTCTTTTCCAGAATAGTAATAGCTTTAATCGCATGTCATTGGGTACTATCACCCGATAAATTAAATTCACCTCTCCCAAGCATACTACTCAAGTCTATCACAAATTTAGAATAAATATTAATGGAAATTCAAGAGCAATATGACCTCCCCTGGGCCCAGTCTCTGGGTTAGACTCTCATTTCCAAGAGTATGATATCATAATGATGGATTTATGGGAGGATATTGAGAGAGAGAGTGGAGAGGCAGATAGATAAATAATTTATAAAGAATGTGATAATAATATTATTATTATTATCAATTTTTAGTGTTGTTATTAATTAAGAAAAAAAATTTAAAAAATGATAGAGAAATAATGTAAAATAATTTGAAATTAAGATTGAGATATTATAAACAATAATAATGACAATAATAATAGTTTTCAATTATTATTATTATTATTATTATTATCATTATTATAGAAGAAACAAACCGGTAGAAACCAAAATAAAAATGTAAGGATTTATTTAAAATAAATTCCAATTATAATTTAAATTAAAACTTAAAAAACTAAAATTAAAATAAAATAAAAAAGAAAAAATGAGGGGGGAAGATTGGAGCATTAGTAGCTTATTCCCCGGTTATCTCCCTCCTTGGATACGGGAGTTGAGCTAATGATTTGGGAATGAGGAGAGAACCTTCTTTTATAGGCAGAATTATTCCTCTAAAGTTTTCGCATTTTTACCCAATAATTGGACCCTTCATGCATGGACCCCTTCATTAAAGTTTTTCATTAATATATTTTCCATTAACCCTCCAAACTTCATCTCATTCATTTAAATTATGTATAAGTTATGATTTTTTAATTGGAGGTTTCATTTTGTGGATGAAGGTTTTATAAAGCTTTCTCTAATAGTATAACATCCAAAGGCACCCTTAATGAATTTAAAACTCACTATAATTCCTTATAGAGGCGTTCTTATGTGTTCTCATTCTATCCCAGGTATAATCACCTTTATTTATGTTATGTAGGCCGAGATGGGTTTCCATTTCGGTGGTGGGGTCCATGCTATCCGCCTGGAAAAACCTTCAAATTCATTGATTTTTTAAGGCCTCTAGATGGCAGAATCATCCCCTTATCCAAAATACAAAGTTAAAGGAAATAATATAAGCATTCAAAAAATAATAATCACTCAATTTATAATTATATTTTAAAATAAATGAAAAAAATACTCGTGTGGTAAAAATCTGTCAAAAATCTAGAATTAATCACTTTTCGCTATTTTGTTAATTTTAGTTTTATAATCTAAATTGCCCAATATTTTTATAAAAAAATGAAATATAAGGGTTTTAAAATTTAAAATCATTAAAAAAATCATTATTTGAAAAAAAAAATATGCACGTAAATTTGCTCTGTCATCCATCATATGCTATTGGAGGGAACAAACCTCTCACTTATGATTTTTCAAAGTACGGATGATGGTTTCTCATAAGTTATAAGAGAATATTGTATGATTGTTGGAGTAGTGCTCAAGTGTGATCAAGTTTGGTCAATTCGAACCATTTTGTTCATTAATAGATTTGTTTTAGTCCATGAGATCGACCTATTGACCTAGTGGAATGATTAAGAGGAAACTCTTTTGGAGGGTAGACTTTTTTGTCAATAATGGGAATGTGAACCTTTTGAGAGAAGGTCCATTGATGTGTTGGATGGGACTTTGGATAGAAACGACAATAGTGGATCTTTCTTCATGGGTAATCCCACTTCACTCTAGGATCCTTAGGGGATTCTTGGGGTCATTCTTAGTGTGTTGTTCCCTGGAATCTTATTTGTTCCTTCATAATCAAGATAGAATGGAATAGTCAAAACCTGGATTAGTTTGGTGTCTCATTATTGCTCTGGTATGAGAATGATGAATATTGTGGGTGTTTGGTGTTTTGATTGTAAGACTACACTAAGAGTCCAGGGTTGGACCTCAACATGTGCTTGAATAGTAGTGGTATAACTGTATGATCTTTTTATATAAAAATATTAAATCTCTTTAGATGTGTATCAAAATCAGTACAATATAGTCCATATCCAAACTGTAAAGGTTTAGAGTCTTTAGAGATTACATATACAATATTCTTATTTTATGAAAGATCTTCGGTATATCCTATAAAGATCATCCCTTATGGTACTCTTCATATTCATACCCTAATAAAAAATTATACACAACTTGGGTAAAGGAAACATATGAAAATGGCGAGCTTGGATGCTTAGTTAGGATAAAATGGATAGATATCAACAATCACATAAGAATAAAATGAGAATAAGGGTATTTGAAAAAGATATTAATAATTTAAAACCATACCATTCATAAAAAATATCATAATCTTAAGTGATGGAATAAATCATGTAAATTCAGAAGACATGAATCATAAAAGAATCAAATAACATTAACCATGACATCATAATATAGGCATAAGACATGGAATTATAGCACACATATAAGAACATAAAATCAGTTTCTCGATAGTACAGTCTCATTTACAAGACTACAATAGTGGAATTGACTCACTCTCAAAACCATTTTAGTATTCAATGTTCAATCCCAAGACTATCATAGTTTATATAGTCCCATACTGAACTTGGATAACTCTCTGATATAGTCCGGTTTATCTCATGCGATATCAATATTTACCCAATTCATTATAGAGATATACACCCCACCCATGGCATAATGAATATCATATATATGTGTGTCACAAGAACATAAATTATTTATAATATCTGAATCCATGATGATAAAAGGTTTTCAGAAACATTTCATCAAATCATAACTCAAATAAAATAAATGTGTTTCATAAAAATTTCATCATAACATTACCCATAAAGAATGGGTTTCATAACATTTTCACATTTTCATAATAAAAATAAACCATACAGAGAAAGAATAAATATGATACTCTTAGATTATATCCCCAGAAAATTATATGTAACAAAAAATAATCTCATCATAGATGAAATGTGATTTGGTAAGATTACTTAGACTAAATATTAAGAAAAAAATCTTTCTATTTGAAAATAATTTTTTTAAAAAGAATTTAAATTATAAAGGAAAAATATTTCCTTATAAATAACCTTATAAACATAAAATGTATGCTTCAAATAAAAATATATTTAGTATAATGGTAAAATTCAATCATTTTTGTATGTTAAAAAACATTCCTTACAAAAAATTTTCGAAAATGTTAAAAAGTACCTTGTCTAGCGAATGACAAAAAGATTCCTTTCGAACTATTTTGTAAAAAGTAAAACATGGGTAAAAGTAACTGTAATACGAATACGATAATGGTAAAAAACAATTTTAAAAAATATGGTTATGGGAAATAAATTTTCCCCATCATAGATTTAAACATAATAAATCCTGAGTATTGATGGGATTATAAATTAAACCTCTATTTCGAGTTTGACATACTTAAAAAGCATTCTAAAATCATGTATAACAGTTCTAGATCTATTATAATTCTATAACAAAGTCATATTAATACTTATAATATCATATATGATCCCTTTATTATATTTCAACACCACCTTTTACCAATAATTCCTTATTAAAATTTGTATTTCTCAAGGTTAACAGTTTCATTAATCTTGAGTATATCAATTCAATAGTTCTAATCCTTGTACATTAATCTTGGTTTCATCATCTCTGGTATATTTATCACGATATGAATAAAATATATATTCATTATATACATATTTATAGTCATCCATAAATTTTAGATATTGAAAATTGTATTACACCATTCATGGAGATGACTGGTCGAACATATTAATGAATGATGTTTTTATTTTTCAATGGGTGGAAGAAATGGTAAATATTAATTCACAATTCCAATATAATTATTATATCATATATATCATATATATATTCATTTAATTCATCATCATTAGCATCCACGTAAAATATATATGTCCAAATAATCACATCACTTTGTGTAGGTGCTAGTATACACATATGCATGAGCGATGTGATCATTTTTCAAGGGAAAGAATGGAAAGAATGAACAAAGTATATTATTATTTAAGAATTATAATTACCTTTTTAATATCACATAAAGACATTATACCCTTCATAATAACCATCCACAAAGTATGGTGATGAAATATTAATTTTACATCTATGTATATATGTTAAGCTGTTTGTACACACAAATGACACAAACACTTCTTTTTTTATGATAAAAACGGTGTGTAGTGGTGTTTTCATAATTAAAATAAAATTTAAGAATATTTATAATACTGGAGTTTTGATTTTATTATACATACCATAGATTTAGGTGATGAAAAGACAAGTATAAAACAATTTGATTGGGTAAGGCGATTAACAATTCTTCGAAACAGTTCTTTTATATCACCTCAAATGGGTTATAGAATTTGTTTTTTGGGAAGACCAAAACTTCTAGATTATGGATAGGTATTTTTCCAAGCACGAGGATGATGTTTCCGAATGAACAGTGGGATATCGTTCGGTCTTTGTGGGGGTGGTTCGGCGCTGGTGGCTTCCGGGCTTCTTCAGCTGAGGATTCGGTCGTGGTTCCAGCACGGTGGTTACGTTTGTCATGGAGGGTTATGGCATGGGTTGAGCTGGAAGGTCGGCGATTCAAGTCTGATTGTCTCCAGATCTGGACCCATCAGTCCAAAGGAAGCTATTTGCAGGGTTTCTGTTCCTTGAGGATTCAGGATGAACCAGCCCTATTTGAAGCATCGTGGCCAAGTTTATTCTATTGTGGGTGATGAAAATGAGTTCGTGATGGTGATATAATTTGAGACCGTTTCTTGAGAGATGGTGTGGCGGTCAATGTTGTGATGGAGGGTGTTCCTTGAGCCGAATCTTTGCCTCTATTGTGGTCTCTTGAAGTTGTGACTAGATCCTGGTTTTCTATTGGTGGTTTTGAGGTTTGGATTTCGAGCTACAGTTCTGATTGCAGGTTTTTTCCTTCTATTTTAAGTGCTGGTTTGAGGATGATTTTTCATTTGGAGTTGATGGTACATACTTCGTCATGGTTGGTTCTCGAGGTCCAGTCCACTCTTACGCTGCTCGGACTTCCAGGTTAATTGCTCCTATCTAGGTTGGTTGTGTGAGATGGTTTCCAAGGATGTTTTGGGATGTGCTTGTGTGAGTGGCATAGAGTTCGAGGATGCATGACTTGTGGTGGCCTTCTCCATGTATTTTCTTATTTTAAATTTGACTTTTTGGGGTTTGTAGATGAGCTCTATCAAGGGATTTGGCCACATGTTCCTCTACTATTGCTTCCGGATCCCATCACTCTCTCCGAGGCAGATCTGAGTGGTGGTCTTAATGGTTGCTTTAAGATGTGAGGGCGAGCGACAGTCAGCATCTTGCAGTGGATCCATCTTTTTTGACTCCTGTGGATGTTTATTGATGGATTGATGGTTCCTATGAGGATGTGGTTTGGATAGAGGAAAAAATTATGGTCTTTTTATTTTTGATTTTTAATTTTTAGCATTCCCTTGCATGACTCTTCATTGTTTGCATCATCACGATTGGTTTTTGGTGATTTTTTTATTCTGAAATGGGAAATTTTTTGGCAAGTTACAAAGATCTGCTTTAGATGAGGTTCTAGATCAAGAAGCATTAACCCGATCTTGGCCATCTGGAATTGGAGTAATGAGAGGTTATGACTTCTGCCATCGGTACTAGGCCTGTGCAACCTTACATGGGACAACATGTTGAACCGTCATGGGATGGTGGAGGCTTTTCATTATGATATAATCATTGGGGAGGGGTGTTTCTTATAGACTTTTGTTGGGATAATTTTCCTCTTAATGGTTTTTATTGGGAGAAGTTGTTAGGGTTCACACTTAGCCTTTGAAAGTGTCATTTTAAAATACAAAAAAATAGATTATGGTAATTTTTAACAAACAATGACAAACTACTAATATTATTATTTAAAAACTACTTTTATAACCTATCCATTAAACATAGATATATGAATATTAATAAATATTTTTAAAATATTATGTATTATGGTTTTATATAAATAAAAATTATTGATAAATGATATTTAATTTTTAAAAAAAAATTATATATTTTGTAAATACTATATTCTAAAAAAAACTTTTTTTTTATTATTTTTGGGATCAATAATAAAACTAATTTTTGATTCTTTTAGAAAATTAATTTGGCTAAAAAAACTTAATTTTTAAAATCATAATTTTAAAATTATCCTAGGTGGAAATTTTTTTTATTTTTTTTAAAAAATAAATTTTCATGAATAATGAAAGTACTTGTATTTATTGAAAATCACCTTTTCATTTAAATAATTTATAAGGTTCCATTTGCATTAAATTATTTTATAAGTAATATTAGTTCAATTATATATATATATGTTAATAAAATTTATTTTATTGGAATCATTTATATTATTAATTTTGATATAAAAAATATTTAAACGTTTGAACAATTTCTCTTTGAAAACCCAATTAATCATCGTGTCTACAGGATTAGTATAAAATTTAATTTTTTTTGATTTTATGAATTGAATTTAGAAAAGTGAAATAAATATTTTTTATAAACATAATTGATATTATATAATCAAATGAACTTAATTTTTGAGCATCATGAATTTAAAAGATAGTAAAATTTGTGGTGATAGTAAAAATGGGTTTCTCAGGGGTTAAACTAAAAACAATAATGTTTAAAAATGAGCCAAAACTTCTATATATTCTATTTTATGACCATATTTATATATTATACTTAAAAATTTATAATATTTGGACATTTAGAAGATTTTTCCTTTGAAATTACTTTATGATTTTGAATTATTTTGGGAAAATTCATCATAATTTCCATGGGGGGTATTTTCCTACACATATAAAAGAAAACCACCACCTTTCACTTATTTTATCCTATAAAGCCATATAATTTAGAAAAAACAAAAAAAATATCTCCCAAAAATTATTATGCATGTTTTAGATCTTTTCACTCTACCAAGATACCAATACTAGGATCATTATTAAGGGAACCATATTGGTGGTACTTCTAGGTGAATGTAATTGCCTCCATTAAGCTTCTTCTTTTTCTTTTATCTTCTTTCACCATAAATTATTTATTAAAAATTCAAATATTATAAAACCATTATATAATTTATAATAATATTTTATTTTATTAACTTTTATTACCTATATTCATCTCTACTTATATCAAATAGAAAATGAAGCATTTGATCCTGTGTATGGTGTACTAACGCCTCATGAATCGATATAGGTTTTACACCGAATCTATTAAATTCTATATATAATGATATATTTAACATATTTATATGATACTTATAAAATTAATATACATATTTAATTATTGTTTCAAATATAAATTCTTACTCTTCATTCCATGGGGGATGTGATAACGTCGCTTGTGTGTATTGTAGACTACCGCCTCGTAAAGAGATGTGATTTTTTTAAAATTACGATTTAATTGGAAATTAGAAAGAATAATTTTAATTAATATATATTATATATATGACATAATAATGATTTTGTAATTTTAATATATTATTTACCCTTATTTCTTTCAATTCGTTGAAAATGGAATCAACGTTCATGTGTATGTACAGTTTATCTTCTCCATGAACGGTGTATTTCATTTTATTTCCCTACCTTTAAGGGGTCACAATAAAAATATATTTAAAGACTATATATGATATTTATATATTTTTTTAAATAATATAGATGTTAAAACTGTGATAATATTAAAAGAACCAAAAAATCAAAATATGAATGAAAAACATAGCATTAATTGCCTCAAATGTGACATTGACAAGGAATTGTTAATAAATGGGTAATAAAAGTCATAAGAAAATAATATATGGTATGATATATATTATTATGGTTTTGTAAGAGATTAATAATAAACTTATATTAATTATACTAGTGTTTTTTATATGTATGAAAAAATTCAGGACTTAAGGTATGAGATTTTGGTATCACTTTTATTTTATATGAGACACAAGCCATATTCTCCATGTTTTTATTTTATGTGGTACATATAATTCCTATTGATTTGTTATATTATTTTTATCCGTAATTTTTTTGGATTTATATATCTATTTTAGTATCTCTCTTTCATAGGCTTTATGGTTCAAAAGTTACCAAAGTGGTAAGGAATATTTGTCTCAATTTTCCTCCCTTAATACATATGTTATATTATACACCTATCTTATTTTATGAGGTATATATACATCCCATTTGACATATAATATCATGAATTTATTTATTTTCATGATATTTTATGTTTCATTTAATTTTATTCTATCATGGTTCTTATAATTCAAATTTCCAAAGTGGTAAATATTTTTTGTTACAATCTCATCATTTATCAGGATTTCTCTTCATTGTGATTCGAATGATGAAATATTATTATATATATCTTAATAAAATCATTAATTTTATTATACACTAGTTATGTCATGATAGTAAATTTTTTCTGTGAATCTTTATATTTTTAGGTACTCAGTAGTTAAAAATGATGTTTTTAGGAAAAATAATATTTATTTCTCTCTTCGGAACAAACACCCATTTTTTCAAACTCGTGCTTTATAAAAATGATTTCAAAATTTTTTATGATTATTAAAAGAATTTATTAAAGAAATTTTACCCATGTTTAACATTTTATAAAAAAAAGTTAAATTAATATTCATGTATTTTTCCAAATAATTAATTTCTGGTTTTAATCGAAAATGTAAAAAGAATCATTGGTTTAATGAGTAATAAATGAATGGAATTTTCCACTATCATGACCATTATTTTCTATGAATAGTACTTTATATGTTTTCAAGTTTATTTTAAATAAAAAAATTTTGGAAAATATTTATATTTTAGAAAGTGTTTTTCCAAGTATAAAGGATATATTTTTATAGAAATTATCATTGGGATATTTCAAAATAATTTTCCATCTAATATAATAACCATTTTTGTTACTTATGCTTTACTGGGGATAATATTGAATGATACCATCCTCATTATTTCTTTAGATGGTAAATTTTTATGTTTAATATATATATATATATATGAAACCCATTTATTTTTCAAGGTTTATTCTATGGAGAATTAATAAAATGTTTATGAAGCCCATTTTACTTAAATGGGTTTTGATTTGATGATATGAAGAATGTTTTATGATGTGGTGGCACACATAATTATGTTTTTCGCTATAATGTGGGTATCACATGTATCTCCTTCCAATGTATTGGGTAAAACAATATCATGATATAATAATGGGAAGTAAGTCAATGGTTCTGATCCAAAGTATGATATAGGAGTGTCCTGATCCGCTATGGAAGCAAGTGAGTCATGATCCACTATGGGAAATAGGTTCATCTTGATCTATAGTAAAAAATATTTAGTAATTCATGATCCACTATGTTGATGGTCATGGTAGTTTACCATGACATATGAAATGGTTTTCTATATTAATGATGGTTTAATACTTTTATGAAATTATATTATGGTTTATAATTTATTTTATGATGATTTATCACCCTTATAGACCATGTTTTTTGAAATGAAAATGTTTTAGGCCTCAAATTTTGTTTATGATCTATAATAGGTTGGTTATAAAAATCATATATTTTCTTCCTGATAACATATCGTTATACTTATCTTATGATTTCATATGATCATATATTGATATCTCTTATGTCTACTCTTATGAATAATTTGAGATCACCTATTATTATGTTTCCTTCCCTATGTTATGATTATTATTAATATGACTACTACATAAGATGATCTTTGTGGGAGATGTTGAAGATATTTCATGAAACAAGAATAGTGTTTTCCAGTCTCTAAATCCATTACACTATTATTGTCTTAGGGATTGTGTTTATGAAATTTATTGAATATTTATCTAAAAACATGTGATATTTATATATAATATCTTGGGACTCTATAGTTGGTATCAAAGGAAAGGTATAGTCAATATTTTTATTTTAGGATTAGAAAAACAATAGTGATATCCCTATGGATATACCTAATGATATGTATAGCAATATTTCTATTGATATCACAAAATATAATTCTATGGATAATTTAATGTATAGTAAAATATTAGGGAATTTTGGTGAAGGTTAGACCAAGGGGTTTCTATGAAATTAAATCCCTTTATGGATATATAATTAGATATGGCTCCATCATAGAGGTACCTCATAGTAATAACTCTAAAAAAGGTGCATTGAGATTCACTTGATCATCACTTAGTGCGTAAAAATAGGCCTTTCTACACACCTAGTTTGAGAATCTAGGGGTATATGCTTTGTAAATTAATAAACACTTTACAATCCACCATTAATTAAATAAAAAATGACCACAAATGACCCAGGTTAAGCCTAAGGTTTAATATATTGAGAAGAAGGTATCATTATTTTTACATCCTAAAAATGATTTTTCATGATTTTGTGGTTTCCTCGATGATTATTATTTCTCAAGCTATGCTTTTTGGTTGTATTCAGTGGATATAAACTGAAGGAACCATGTTAATGATGAGTGAAACAGATAATTAAATGATTACCCTGAAGAGAAACAAAATGTTACGGGATCTATAATGTAAAATCTTTTTTCTATTCTAACACAACATTATCCAAATAAGAATCATATTGATCTTCCGAACAAGTTTAGTAGTTGACAATGTTCTATTGAGTCCTTAATGAGGAAATTTCCACATTATTTCAGTGGTTCCATTTAACAAAGAGTTGATGTGTAATGGATCGGCCCCAAAGAAATGATATTTTCAATTATTTAGTGTTTCGAGCAAGAAAAAATCCTTTTAGATGTTTATCATTTTGATGGTGAATCAGATCAATGGAGGAATATTATTAAGAACATAAGGTAATAGTAAGAAAATGAATCTATAGAATGGGAAGAGTTTAAGGGGATATTTATTAGTAAGTACTTTCCTTCTATTTAATGAAAACATATATAGAGCTAATTGCATGATCATAAGAAAATGGATAATGAATTTATTGGTACCTATGAAGATGATTTTAACAGAATTGAAAGTTATAATTTAGGTTTAATCATTAGCCCTAAAAACAATTGATTAGTTCTTTGGTTGACTAAAACCAAGTTTCAAAAATTCCATCAGCATAACATAATTTAGTAGCTTTGAATAATTCATTTGATGTGAACTAAAGATATAAATGGAAATTCAATATTTGTATTATACCTACGATTTTGATATGAAAAGGAAAATCAATTCCCCTAAAAACACTAATGGTGAAATGAAATTTTATACATCTATAGTCTAGAAAATTTGGGAATAAGAATCAAGGTAATTAATGGAATAGACTAGGGCGGTTATTTAAATGTTTAAATGATGTCATAAACCCCATAAATGTCAAAATAGGATTAATGGGAGGGTTATTTGAAAAAATAAGAAGATAAAATTAAATAATGTGCCACCCGAACTCCATTGTTTCAAATGTGAGGAGTTTTTGCATTATGCGAATCCATTCCCAAATCAAAGGGCCAATATGGTTGATAAGACACAATAATAACTAATGAAAAAGGAAAAATGGAAATATTATGAACTAAAAAGGGATGAAGTGAATCATGATCATTATGGATCACTTAACCTCCCCTTCTTAGTTGGGGATTTTGTGTTTGAATTTGTTTTAATTATCCCTATTAAAGATTTTAATATTCATCCTTTAGTAAACTTTCATGTGATTATCTCACTCTATATAGATTTTTGAATCATTAAATAAAATATTATATTCTATTGGTAAAACAATGAACTGAAGTATGCAATGAAAATATTTTTGTATAAGAAAAGTCCTTATATACTGAATAAAGGGTGAATTAAATATTAGAAGTGAATATGTCTATGTTTAATATTATTTTAATATTTAGGGATACTGTCATGGGTTTGTAAGTTTAAGGATGATCATAGGTAAAAATTCATTGGCACCACTTTTAATTTTTTACCTAATGGGAGTTTTTCAATATTAAGGGTATTTAAATAGATATTTATGGAAATAAACCCCTTTGGTTTTGTATATGTTTTAGTGAAAATTTTATTTGAGGAATGATATTACACTTTTCGAAATATGATTAAAGGTAATGGTAACCTTTGGGGTTTATCTTATATTTCATGTTGAGGTAATTATGGGTTTTACTTGATCGCCTTATTATGTTAGCACACATAATTTCAATCAGAGTCTATTTCCCTCTAAATCCTCATTCTAGTATATAAATTATGGAAGTGGTATAGTTTCATGGAGTACCACATTTAACTATATCGGATTGGGTTCCAAAGTATACAATGAAGTTTGGGTTAATTCTTAATCAAACTCTTGATAAATAGTTAATTTTCATCACTATGTATCTTCCTCGGAGAGATAGTTCATGAAATATAATAATTCAAACCATAGAGGATATGAAAATATCTTGTTCTATTGATTTTAGAGCTAGTTAGGATCAACACCTTTCTTTAGTTGAGTTTACTTCTACAATAGAATTTACTTGAGAATTCAAACCACCCATTATGAATACCTTAATAGAAATAAGTGTAAAACTCCAATGTAATAGAATGAAGTTGTAGAAAAATATATATTGAGGACTGATAAATTTTATTAGATGTAAGAGAAGGTTAGATCCATTTTGCGGCACGTAAGGAAAGCACAATGTTAATAGAAATGTTATTCTAATAATCAAAAACATGATATAGAATATGACATTGGTGAGAAGATCATTCTATGTATTTATCTATGGAAGAAAAAAGGTAAAACTATGGCCAAGGTTTATTAACCCCATTGAAATACATTATCTTTTCATGAAAATAGCATATTGTTTGGTGCTTCCACTGATCATTTATCTAGTTAAGGATTTGTTCCAAGTACCTCCACTAAGAATGTACAAACATGATCCTTCACATGTATTGAAATTAGAGGTTATACTGATGGAGCATGATATTTCTTATGATGAATAACCTGTGGATATTCTTGATCATACATAGAATGTCCTAATACACATTACCACTCACCAAGTAAATGTTTTTTGTAAAACCATTAATTTTAAAAAGATATGTTGAAACCTGAAGAAATGATGAGGTAGAATAATCATTATTTATTTGTATCAGAGTGATGAATTTTTCGGGAGAATTTTATTTTATGGGGTGTAGAATGTAAAACCCATAATTTTTATAAAAAATATCGATTAAAGTAAATTTATTTTATATCATGTGTTAAAAGAAACACCAATTTTTCAAAAACCACAAAAAACTATTAAATTTTATCTTTAAACATAGACATTATAACCTAACCATTAACCATAGAGATATGAATATTAATCAATAATTTTTATATATAACATATAATTTTCTCAAATAATAAACATATTGATAAAATATATATACTTTTAGAAGAGTATTTATATGTTTTAAAATATTACCTTCTGAAAAAATGATTTTTTATTTATTTTTGTGAACAATAATAAATTTAATTTATGAACCATATAAAAATTTAATTTTATAAAATAAAATTTATTTTTTAAATAATATTGTAAAATTTATCTTATATTAAATTTTTTTATTTTTCTAAATTTATTAAAAATTTTAATGAATAGTAAAAATAATGGTTTTCATCAAAAATGTCTTTTCATTTAATTAGTTTTTAGGGTTCATTTTTTTAGAATGGTTTTAAAAGTAAAGTAGTTAAATTAAAAATATATTAATCCAAATTATCTCATTTTATTCATTTTTATATTGAATTTGGATATAAAAACATTTGAATCTTTCAAACATTTTCTCTTTTAAACAACAATTTTACATTGTCTCTATGGGATTAAGTTTAAATTAAATTATCCCACATATGTGAATGGAATTTGGAAAAAAAGGTTTACATATTTGGAATAATCATAATGGATATTATCTAATATGTTCAACTTAATTTTTGATCATACTAAACCAGTCCAACCTGAAACAAAGCTTCTGAACATTTACTAAAATAAAACAAAAAAGTAGATATGAGGAATATGGAGTCAAACAAATGGTGTTTCCTTGATCCTAGAAAAGATATAGTTATATCCAATAGTACCAAAAATAATTTCCATATTAATATTAATCAATGGTTACCCACTCATTTTTATAATTACCATGATTCAAAATCTTAAGTATCTCTCTATTATTCCTTCTTATCACCTTAGAAGATGATCTGGCAGCCACAATTCGTGTAAGATTATAGTAGTCCTTCCATAGTCTTCTCTTAGTAGGAATAGGAGTGAAGCCATAACTTTTGGTAACCTTATTCTTTCCATGTATGATTTAGTTTTATAGTAATTATGAGAACAATCCAAAGCCTTAAGGTAATTCATGCCACTCACCCTTTCATCATCAGAGATGTTCCCCCATTTATCAAAGATTTCTCAAGAACACAAAATGATGAGGAGTTCTAATTGAAAATGTGCATCAGATTTATTGAGAGAAAGATCTTGTGGGTTCCTTGAAAACTCCATTTGATTACCCTCACTTTTGGTCTGGTCATATACGATCATAAGTTATAAAACCTCCCTCTCTAGGATAAACCCATCCCATTGCTAAATCCCAACTTCAATATCACTTGGGGTAGCACCAAGAGTCCCCTAATATTCCAATTGAATAGTTTCATGAATAGATTTCCACTTCTATGAATTCATTTTGACTCCAAATGAAGATTAATGCCTTTTGAGAGCATCCTAAGAACCTATAAAACCATATTAATTCATAGAATCGTTACTAAGAGAGTCAGCAATAGGAAACTTCTCAGATGAATTCCCAGTCTTATTACTATATGGGCGATCCCCAAAAGGACTATTTAATTTTTTTTCCTGAATACATTATCTCTTTCACCAAGAGGCATCATGATCATTGTTAAGGCGGTTTGGGTAGATTATGGACTTCTAGCAGTAATTCATGGTATGTTCAACTACCTTACAAGAAAAAAAATATCATGGATCTTTTGATAAAAAACATGAAATTTCAAATCATCCATCTGTGTGTATAACACTACATTCCTAGTTAGAGTTATACTCAAATCAACTTCCACAAAAACTGTAGAAAAAAAGAGGAAAATAGCATACTCCATATATCTGTCCATTTTAATTATAACTCCAATTGAAGAGACTAAATCAAACAAGATTTTGGTGTGCCAATAGATCAAGTTAATACAATAAAGCTCGATTCATACATGAGTAATAGATTTCATGACCTCAAAGGGGTTGAAACATAAATTCCATTCCTGGATCCTTAGAACATTTGGGTTCAAGGAAATCGAACTAAATCCTCATGCATTCTTCTTTAACTCTGAATTGGGAAATAAAAGGTGAAAAACCACACCACACTGGAATTCATTTCCAGTTTGAAAATCCCTAAATCCAAGATATTCTACTTATCAGATCACCTAATTTCCACGATTTCATCCATTTTGAGATCACCACATGTACAATAATTGACTTTTTAACAATTTTAATTCTTTCCAAAACCACATTTGGTCATTCAATAATAGAAATTGTATCTCTTCATTTGAAAATACAATCATTTTCATCATCTCAAAGGGAAGAAAAGAGCCTACTATTTGATTTTAAGGGATTAAATTGAACTAAGGGATTCACATTAGAGGAAGAAACAATAAGAATCTATATCTTAAAGGAGGAATATGGCCTCTTGATGTTGCTCTTGGTCGAAGAGAGTCTACCCACGTATATCTCACCAACCACCTTCCCACCCATATATGCATCTATGAATTGATTCACCAGGTGGGGATGCATTTTGAAGATCTGGTCAAAAAAAGGTAGTGGAGCCACACTATGGAGACAGGAAACCCAAATATAAAACAATATAGAGATCTCTCACAAGACCACATTATTCTATAATTAATAGTAAAAAGTGTAAAAAAATCACGTGGTTATGGTAAAAATGGGTTCATCGGGGGGTTTAGCTAAAAATATTAGGGATAAAACTGATGAAACACTATTATAATTCAAATTTTACAACCATATTTAAATATTATCCTTCCTTATTTCTAATATTTAATCATTTTTAATTCTTTTTCTTGGGAATCGATTTATTATTTTTGGTTCTTTTGCAAACTTTCTATGTAGTTTCCAAGTAGGATCCTTTCCCCCACATATTATGGGCCACCAAAACCCTTCACTCATTGACACCTATAAATACATATATTTAGTAAAAACTCTAAAAAATACCATCTCAACATTCTAATCCATATAATATTTATTTGTTTTCTCCCAAAAGACCAACACTAGGGTCATTAATAAGTGATCAAAAGGAGGTGCTTCTATGTGAAGGTAATTATATTCACTATGCTCTATTTTTCTTATTTTTTGACCTTAAATTATGTATTATAATAAAAAATATAATAAAAATTGTATTTATTATATAATATTATTTTATAAGATTAATTTAATAACATATGTTCATCTCTACTTCAATCAAATGGAAAAAAAATCAACGATCATGTTTACAGCGAACTACCACCTCAAGAACTGATATACTTTTTTTCTGTCACCAACAATAAAGGAAGGATATAATGATTAGTTTGAAAAATATATATGATATTTATTAAAATAGAATACTTTTGGAATTATGATATCAAATATACCTTCTTACTTTCCATTCCCTACTTGATACGATAACATCGATCGACTCTGTGGAGAACTACCCCCTCACAAAGAGATGTGATTCATTTTCATTTATAGTTTACATGGAACATGTTAAGGAAAAAATAAATTAATATATGTCATATATATTATATCATAATTATAAAATAATTTTAATATTTTCTTTAAAAAAATTATTTCAGTACATAAAGAAAATGTAAATAATGTTCATGTGTCTGTGCAGCATAACGTATCTACAAATGGTGTATTCCATTTTCTATCAATAAACTTTATGGATTAATATAAATACATATATTATGAATATATATGATATTTATATCATGGTTATTGGTTTTTATATTATGTAATAATGATCAAGTTAAGAGGAACAAAAATTAAAATTAAAACATGCATGAAAAATAAAGCAGTTATTGCATTAAACGTGTCTTTAACATGGAATTGTTAACAAATGGGAAATGAATGTTAGAAAGTAAATAATATATTATATGATATATATATATTAAATTTTATGTAATTTATGTATAATAAAATTATATATATTACACATGAGGGTTTGGTTTGTATGATGGTATTTAAGACATAAGGTCATGAATTTTTGTCACACTATTATTTTCTGTGAGATATAATCCATATTCAACACATGTTTATTTTATGTGGTGTATATAATTACCATTAATGTATTTTATGATTATAATAATTGAAATTATTGAAATTTAAATATCTATTTGAGTATATCTATTTCATGGTTTTTATGGTTCAAATGTTACCTCAAAGTGGTAAGGGATTTTTGTCTCAATTTTTGATCTATGAGATATATTTTATGTTGTGCAGTTATATTATTTTATGTGGTGTATGTTCAACCCTTTGACATGTAATATCATTAATTTATTTATTTTAATTATATTTTATGTTTCATTTATTAATATTTCTTTATGGGACTTACAATTCAATGTTACCAAAGTGGTAATTATTTTCTGTAACAATTTTATTTTTTATTTATATTTCTCATAATTATGATTCAGATGATGAAATATTATGATATATATATCAAAAACTCATGAATTTAATTATCCTCTATTTATTTCATGATAATATGTACTTTTCTTTAATTTTTCTCCCTTCATGTACTCAATATTTCAATGTAAGTTTTTAATAAAAAACATATTTATTTCTCTCTTTGGTCGAAAAAAATAATTTCCAAAAATAATCTTAAAATGTTATCAAAAAAATTAACATTATTAAAATTATTTAAAAAATACATTTTTAATCATGTTTGAATTTTTGAAAAATGTTTTGAAAGGAATATTCATGTCATTTTCCAATCAATTATTATTTATATTTGAGAGAAAATAAATGTGAAAGGAATCTTTATTTTAATGTGTACCACATGAATGGAATGTCCTGACATCATGACCATTATTTAAATCGAATATTACTTTATATATTTTCAAGTTAATTCTTAAAGAAATTTTTTTTGAAAATTATTTAGGTTTTAAAAAATATAAATTGGAAAAGATATATTCTTTAAGAAATGTCCCATCTGATATTTGAAAATAATTTTCTTTCTAATATGACACACTTTGATGTTAATTGTGATTTATTAGGCATAATGTTGAATGATAAAATACTTATTCATTAAATGTAAATTTAATGATTATTTTTATGATATGTTTATGAGAACAATTTATATTTCATGTGTTATGCTATGGTGAATTGATGAAATGTTTATGAAACTATTTTTATTTACAAAAGTTGTGATGTGATGATATGATGATTGTTTTAGGATGTTATGGAACACATAAGTATGATTATCATTATGAGATGGGTAGGACCGTGATATAAATTAAATTAATTGGGTACATCTTTATATCTCATGACATAATATTGGGAAATAATTTTATGGGATTGACCTATTATAGGAAATAGGTGTGTCCTTATCCACTATGGAAAACAGGTGTGTCATGATCCACTGTGGGAAACAGGTGGATTATGATCCTCAATTGGAAATATGTGATAATTATTGATCCACCAGTTTGATCGAAAAGGTACTCAACCATGAAATATTCAATTTTTCCAATATTTATGATAGTTCCACACTTTTATGAATGAGCTTATTGTTTATGATTGATTTATGATGATTTTTCATTCTTATGTCCAATGTTTTATGAAATGATAATTTTTTATTCCATGAATCATATTTATCATATATGAAAGGTTTTTTATAATCATTCTACATTATTTAAATGATAAAATATCCTTATGATTATGTTATTGTTTTATATAATCAATGATTGATATCTTTTTTTACCCTTTCTAAGAATTTGAGCTCACCCTTTCTTATGTTTCCTTCCCCAGGTTATGAAGAAAGGTTTAGGTATTATATTCCAAATAGGGTTACTATGTGAGAATATATTTGTTGGAGATTTTGAACATATTTCATTAAATTAAATGATTATGTTTCTAGTCTAAAAGACAATAAACTATTATGGTCCTCTCTTGTCTTTTTATGAAATAAATTGACAATTCATATAAAAAGATATGATATTTATCTATAAAAGACTGTGTCACTATATTCATTCTCATTAAAAATGTATATAAATATCCATTAACTCATATATAAGGTCTGATATTATTTTTATCTAATTAAAAAATAGAATTTAGACAAGTTTTTGTGTTATTTTAAGCCATGTCATTTTTATTAAACGTTTGTTAAAATAATTTAATTTTAATAATGGTACTAAAATTAAATATTAAAAGTTTTTGATTTCTACTTATAAGGTGAAAATTTTCCAATAAATATATAATTAATAAAATTTTAGGCCATACCATATCCACCTTGTCTTATTTTAAAAAAAATTAGGATTTTAAAATAATTTAATGAAATATTATTTTCATAAAATATCATTATTTTCAATATTGACACTATTCATTTAATTTAACATTATATACTTAAATAAAAATTATATATTTCAAATATAATACTTTCAGAAAACCTTAATATTTTCAAAATATCTAGAAAATTATTGGGTCACATTAACTCATTCAAAGTTTGTCACTTTTAATATTTTTAAATTCATTTATTTTTTATTAAGTGAAAACAAATTGAATCTATGTTGTATATAAAATTTTTCATATTATATAATTAATTAAAATTTGAAATAATACATCATTACCAAATTTTTATTAACTACAAAATAGACACTTATATTCATTCATAGCATACTTTTATGCCTATGTGGACACAAAAACAATATTAAAAAATAGTGACATTTTGTAACATTCTTTGATTTAAATAATATATAATACATTTTCATGGACAATGGTCAATTAAACAACTCGTTTTCAATCATAATGTGTTATGTGTATAATTAATTTCCTTAAATAAAAATTTAGTTAAATAATTTTGGCCTTAAAACTTATTATTAATCAATATTAGTCAGATTTACCCTTTACTACGGTGATAAAGTTTACCATAGTTACTATTCATATTGACCAAAGATAAAAGTGACTAATTTAAAAAATAGGATCCTCTAGATTCCAATAATGTAATTAATTTTATCTAATTAAGCACTTATAAATGGATAAATTTAATGTTAATGTATTTCCACAAAATATGAAAAAAAAAATTAGATAAAATGCATATTTATGCATAAAACTATATTTATTCTTATCCTATGACTATAAAAAATTGTTTATTGTTTAAAATTTTTTATCTAGTATATAATATATAAATTTAATTGAATTAATTCACTAATATTTACATTATTTACATAAAAACTATCCATTAAACTATTTATTTTCATTTGAAATGATTTTTATTTTCAATTGTAATCAATTGATAACCATTGAATTTATTTTATACATATAAAATTATAATATAATTATAATATAATTTCTTATATTTATACCAACCAATCCAATATCATGGAGATAACTTCCATTTTTAGAAATAATATTTTAATTGTATATTGTTGTTCGTTTAAACTCGGTGTTTCATGTAGTGAAATCTATCGAATGATTAAAAAAATTTAGAGAGAAATATTTCATATAAATCATGGGGTTCTATATTATAACACCCTTAAAATTAATTCCACCCACAAAATTCATCACCCAGATAAAAATATAAGAGAAAAAGTATGCCTCATCAAATACTCAATTTCCCACATAACTTCCCTAAATTAGAGGTTTCGCCCCAAAACATTGACAAGGTGACTGGTCTTGTTTCATAGAACTTTATCTCTATGAATCAAAATATCTACTGGTTTTATTTAAAAAGAAATGTATTTTTTCATTTATAAATCCTTTGAGTTCATTACATGTGAAGGATTGTTTATGTACCTCGTTAGGAGAGATAGATGGAACAACTCATGAACTTGAGAGGGATTTCCTGGATGCACCAATTGATAAGATACCATCTTGACATGATCAAAAATTTCAAAGGATCTAGTATAAAAAGATCTTAGTTTCCCTTATTTAGAAATCTCACTGCACTCTTCCATAGAGTAATTCCTAGAAACAACTTGTCACCAACATTAAACTCGAGAACATTATGATTATTTTCATCATAACATTTTTTTCACCACTGATCTTCTCTTATGTGTTGTTGAATGGATCTCACCTTCTCTTTAATTCTCTCAGTAATATTAGGTCCCAATATATTTATTTCTCCAACTTCATTCCATTATGTTATATTTATGAACTTCCATCCATAAAGTGCTTCATAAGGATCCATCTAAATGATGGAGTGACAGCAATTGTTGTAAGAAAATTGCACAAAAGTAAATTGTTGAACCAACCACCTATAGAAATGAATTGAGAAACCTCTCAACTTGTATTCTAGTTTTTAAATTGTCCTTTAATACTAAACATCTATCTAAGGATGATAGGTATTGAAAAAACATAACTCTATGTCTATGTCATACGGAATAGTTCTTCAAAACTAAGAGAAAAACCTCAGATCCAGATAAGATATAATTAATAGTGGAAAACCATGAAATATTACTATTTCCCTATTTTATATCTTGTTACGTTGATCAAGATATAAATCTTATCTACTAAAAATTAATTTAGATGATTTATTAAGGGGATAAAAAATAACCCATATTGAAATATGTCCTTTAGATGTTTTACGGATTCCAAATAAAAAAACCATGGTGATGTTCTCCTATTTCTATTCAAGTATGGTTAATGATTATAAGATACCCTTATAGATCTATATATGACCCTTTCTCTAAAAACCAATAATTGATACACTTATTATTAAATTTATCTTTTCATTTAGCCCCACCTAAAATACTCTTTATTTCAATATAAATCTTTTTTACTTCCAGTATGAATTGAGAATCATGAACTATGAGCCTCATACAATACCTCCATAATCAAATATATTATGTTTAGGACACATACATGATTCCTAAACCTTATCATTCCCTCACAATCAAGATTTAATTTAGTAAAATATCTCATCTTTTTTTACAGCTTGACATCTTCCTTTTTTACCTCCTGAATCCTCACATTGATAGATGGCTAAATATAATTTGGAAAAGATATGATTTCTATCCTTCCTTCAAGATTTATAGATCAATAGTCTGAAATTCAGAAAATATTGGATCTTTTATGATCTTCATCATAGATAAACTAAAATGGTTCTTTTGACTCAAAACATCAGGAACCTTGTTCGTCTTCCCAGGTTGGTAATGTATTGAGAATTTTTAATATTTAATCAAACTCCAACAATCTTATAGGATTCATATCCACCTCTTAATGAGTTTATATATGCTTTAATCTTTTATGATTTGTATATATATATAACACCACTCTTGGTAGAGATAATTCATATGTACATTTAATGCAAAAATTTCCATATCTAACTCCATGTCATGAGTTGGATAATTGTTTTCCTGACTCTCTAATTGGGATGAGGCATTATTTATCACTATATCGTTTTTCATGATAAAAAATATCACTCCCATATTTGATAGAACACTATTTATCAAGAACCATTCTCCGCTATTTCTTAGTGTGGGAAAAGGTTCATTGACTATCCATGTTTTTAGATCCTTGGAATTCTATTTACATTCCTCCATCAATATAAACATAAATCCTTTCTGAGTCAACATGTAGAGTGTATTAGGAAACTGTGATAAATATTTCACAAAACAATGATAATATCCTTACAATCCAATAACGATGTGGATTTCAGTAACTATGGATGGAATAGTCCATTTCTCAAAAGAATTTGTCTTTAAAGAATCTATATATATACACCCTCACTTGAGATTATATGACCCAAAAATGAATCATTATAGTGATAAAATTCATACTTGATAAATTATTCATAAATCTTATCCTTTATCAGTTTCCTTAGAATAATTCACAATAGATATTTATGTTATTCATTAACATTTGGATATACAATAATATCATGTATAAACACTACCACAAACTGAACAAGGTATTCTCTAAATATAATGTCCATTAAATCCTTAAATATAGAAGAAAAATCAGTAATACCAAAATGAATAACTATAAATTCATAGTGACCATTCCTTGTACAAAATTTCATCTTGGGTATATCCACTTTCTTAACCATCAATTGATGATATTTGGAATGAATTTTGATCTTGGAATGTTGTTAAGATCTACATAGTTGATAAAATAAGTTATCATTTTAAGGATAGGATACTTGTTCATGATTATGATCTTGTTAAATGGTAGATAATCAATGAAAAGATACATAGACCCATATTTATTCTTAAAAAGAGAATAGGATCACCCTAAGGAGACAAACATGGAAAATGAATCCCTTGTCTATATTCTCCTTGATTTTCATCTTCAATTCCTACAAATCAATTGGTTCAATTCAGTAAATATTTTTTGAAATAAACATAGTACCTTGTATGATTTCTATTGAGAACAGAACTTCATGATTCAATATTAGACAAATAAATTATTCTGGAAATACATCAAAAAACTCCCATATAGTAGATGTATCATTAATATTTAGTTTCACTCAACCATATAATATAGATAAACTTTAGGTATAAGAATTAAGACCCGCAAGATGTAAAAAACTTCTTTTAAAATATCATATTCATCCTCACATCAATAAACGATCATATGTTCATTCAAAAATAGAAATGTGACTTCCCTTCCCTGATATTTTATATGATCTTCATATAGAGAAATACAATACATAAAAATTATAAGACCAAATTTAAATATGGGAAGAATGGAATGATTTTTATGAAACACGTTCCCAAAAACATCAACCGGAGAAGAATAACAGACTTGGGAATCGATCATCATACCATTAAATATTTTTACCACAAACTCAACATCTAGATTTTGAGGTGGTTTTGTGATACCCTTGGAAATGTATTTTGATATAAAAGAGTGGGTCGATCTATAATCAAATAATACTATTTTAGTCTACATTTTATTATAAGTGTACCTGTCACCACATCATTATCATACCCCTCATTAGAAATAGTGATTTCATGAAATTTTCCATTTTCTTAGGGTTCAAAAGTTTATATAAATGAATCATCATCATTAGACTTAGGGTTTCAGAACTATTTAGCATAATTCTCATTCTCCTTGCATATAAATAACTAGAGTGTCAGAGAGTCATTTTTTGGATATTTTCCCCTATTCACATCATAAGAAAACTTATTCCCATCACTTCAAAATTTTACTTCCCAATGACCTTATGTCCCTATTTAAATAACCTCCTAACTCTATTCAAACAATTCCCTTGATATTTTCCCACATTTCTGGCATGTAGATGGATATATATTCTTTCCACCAAGTGATTTTTTTTTAGTTTTCATGAGACTTGATCTTTCTTTTCTTATCAAAATCATGGGAATGGTCAGAATATCCAATTTCCATTTCTACTTTGATTGTAAATTGAGTGTTTTCTCCATAGCTACTAAAGTCTTCTTATTCTAATTCCTATTAATTATTTAGTTTTAATCCACTAAATAATTTATCAATTTTACTTTCAAATATAATAATTAAACCTGAGGAATACCCTGTAAGACTTGTAAAATTTACCTCATAGGAACCAATAAATTCTTCATCCTTATGCTTCATCGCAATAAATTCCTTACCCAAATGTTTAAGTAGAATGTGAGGAATTCACTTACTGAAGAATATCCCATTAAACCCATCTCATTTCATGAATTTAATTTATTCCTATTTACTTACATTTTTTATAATATTTCACCATTGGTTTTATACCCCATCCATATAGTAAAAACCTAGTAAAACATTATCCTGTCCTGAGCATAAATAACAAAAAATATTTTCTCAATGGAGTGGATCCATCACTCAACCACTAGTGGATAAAAGAGATCCACTAGAAGTAGGTGAATATTTTCTCATAAAATATTCAATAGTACATTGTTCCGTCCTTTGATCGTTTGGAAACTCATCGTGATTACTATCCTCTGAATGTTTTGTGAGAATATAAAAAAGATTATGTATTAAAAATCCCATTACATTTGGATGATTAGATGAAAAATCATTTCATTTTCCATTTTAGAGGATATTAACATGATTTTTTAAGTTCTATCCATTTACTAAAATATAAATAGAATAATTTGAGAAAAATATTCCTAATGGAAAACCACATAACTTTAAAAAATCATTTATAGATGTCAAAATCATGAAAAATTATTCTATAATTCTTTATGACTAAACTTGGACATTTATGATTGTTAACAAAACATTAGGATTTCATTCTATATAGAGTCAAATATCGAGGGTTTTCATAGAAGTTTACTAACCCTAATCTCCAATGACTAAACAAACCTTAATCTAACGGTAGAAATAAAATCCCAATATATTTATACATATATATTACATTTATTTGGATTTCTATTTAATTCATAATAATATGAACCATTTCATAGCTGTAAAGGTTTAGAGTATTTGGATACAAGATATAAAATCTTTAGGTTTTATAGAGGATATTCAATATCTCCCATTATATTCTTCCCCCTTGGTATTCTTCATAGTAATTACTTACTGAAAACAATATTCATGACCTAGGGAAAGAAAAAATAAGAAAAGGGTGAGCTTCATATTCTCAGTAAGGGTAAACTAGAGAGATATAAATAATTTCATAATCATGACATGATCATAATAGAATAAGAACATGATCTTAAAATTTGAAAACCATAAAATGGATACACAAGTTCATAATATTATTTCATAGATTAAATATTGGATGTTTAGAATACATGAATCCTAAAAGAATAAAAGAACATGAACTATGAGATCATAATATGGGACTAAAATATTGAATTGTGTCATATAAGTAAACATAGATTGTCATTTACATAATAGTCAAGGCTCATTTCTATAGATATCATAGTGGAAGGGTTTACCACCACAAACCATCATTGTAGTCAATATTCTATCCCAAGACTATAATTGTGGTGTATTCCCTTACTGAATTGGGTTCACTTCCCATTCCAGTCAGGTTTTGTAAGAACTTGTACCTTCTTTTTAGGTATGTTTTCCTTTTCTTGTCATTTTTTGAGGAAAAGGGGAATTTTTGGAAATTTTTAAAGTACACATCCTGTACTAGGTTACCACAGGTAGCCATGTGCTAGCTGTGTAGTGGCCACACACACAGCCGGGTGGGGGTGGCTTGGAGGCTGCCTAAAGTGAAGTACGGAAATGGAAAGTACACATCGTGTACTTCAAAAGTACACATCGTGTATTTTATTTTTATTCATAAAACGAACTGAGGCCACGTCTAATGGACAGAAACACCTTATTTTAGGTTTCGTTCAGCCTAGAGCTCTCGTACGACCACGATCTTCCTCCAAGCCACCGACCAAGAATCTGGACTCCAATTTGACCACTGTCAATTGCGTTGGGATCGCCTCAATACGCTCTCTCTTCTATTTGATCTTCGTTTCATGATTCCTCCTCCTTCTCAAGTTATCCTATGTTGAAAGTTTTAGACATTTTTGTAGATCTTCAGTGTTATAGGGGGATTCAGGCTTCGAGGTTCACATATAGCAATCTCCTAACACCGAGGTAGGTGGTTTGTGCATTTACTTTGAAATTCTTTGAGTATTATGTGCAATTTTGACCAATACCATTAAAATGGGTATTGCATGTTTACAATTTTACCCCTATTGATTGTTGGTCATGCTTGTATGCTTGTGTAGAGGTTAATTAGACGTGAATAGGGTTGATTTCTATGATTTGGAAGTATTGCCCATGCATGTTATATTTATGATCATTGGTCTATTTATCCTGTTTGGCTGCCCTGCATGTTTTTCCCACGCCTAGTGTTGTAGGGTGGAGTGTCTGTATTTCAAAGATACTTGATATGTTAAAGACTAATTATCCAAGTAGTTCTTGAGGTTTTCCTTGGCTGTTTTTTCTTTTCTTTTCTCATTGACCTACACAGGGTCGTGAGAACCTGGTGTAGTAGACTATTAGGGGTATTGACTGAGTGAGCTTCCTCAGAAAGTCATTGAGCACTTTAGACTATAAGGGGAGTTGAACGAGTGAGCTTCCTTAGAGAGACTTAGAACCACTTGGGGCTATAAAGGGAATTTACCAAGTGACCTTCCTCATAGAGACCTTCACCTTAGGGCTATAAGGGGAATTTACCATGTGAGATTCCTTAATGATTCCTTGTTTTACCTTAGAATATAAAAGGAATTTACCATGTGAGCATCCTTAGAGAGTCTTGAATTACTTTAGACTATAAGGGGAATTGACTGTGAGTGCTTCATCAGAGAGTCTTTATATATTCTTAGAACAAAACCAGAGGGGATAGGTTGTGTGTACTTTTGAGAGGGTTGACTGCTTCTTTAGCTATTTACTTGATATGTGGAATGGTTTATTCCTGAGTTCTTTCCTATTTACTACTTTCCGTACTTTTACTTGCCATATATTCACTGACTATTAGGCACAGATCTTTGGGTGGTTTCCTACTAGGGTTTAGTCTCACACCCTATTTGGGCCATGCTTTTGGGCCCAAATAGATTATATTGTTTCAAGTAGTGATAAGGTAATATGCCCTTCTACTTCAGGTACTTGACTTGATGTGGAGATGGAGAGAATGGGACCAATATTAGGCTTGAGATGTCGAGGATTTTTTATACTTTTCTTTTGTAACTTGGTTTAGTACTATTTTTATTCCATCATTGTTATTTTTTTTCTAGTTTTCTATACATATGTATCATGCATCATTACATATAAGTTCCAGCTGTTTATTTCTTCTAGTTTTCTGTTGTTCACTTGTGTATGGATTATTATTGTTTCAAATTTTTCTATTATTCTCTTTCACTATGTTACTCTACCAATGAGTGAATAGTTTCCCAATTGTAACACCCAAGGCCCTCACTTCTAGTGGGAATCCTCTACTGTTTGGGGAAATGTGCTTGAGGCCATGTGACCAACTGGGTATGGGGAGCCTCTGGGTGGATTCCAGAACTGGGACATCACGAAGTGGTATCATAGGGATTCTTTTCTTCTTGACTTATAGTTTGGATCCTATAGCTAGGGATAGGATAGAATAGGTACTTGGTAATAAGTTTTTCCTAGGAGTATCTAACCCATGTAAAAGGAAAATCCAATCTACCTCGTTTATTGTAGTTTATCAGGTTTTGCAATTAAAAAGTTGATTTGATTTCACCATTAGGTTATTCACATGTTTTGTTCCGTTACCATTGATTTTATTGAGGTTCTATTTCTGTCACAACCTGATGAGATGTAAGTATGCTATCTCATGCATCATATAGGCTGTTTCTAGAGGTCACATGTCATGCATTCTTGCCATGCCATTTAGGATGCATTAGTGATTTCATGTTGTTGTGACAGAAGTTGTGTAGAATATGTATGTAGTTGTGATAGATTCCTTGATAAAAATACCTATTGTTTGATAGGGTATTATTGTGTAAGGTTTTGTTTAAATGAATGCCAAACTTTGGTTCTTGAGGTGTTATGATCCCTCATGGACTGTAATTTAGTGATTCATTACATTTTTTTCCTTGTTATAATATTTATATGATTCCAATGATTGATTTTTGGGGAGTATGGGCCCACAAGAATCAGAATTTGGAACTTTCAATGTTTGTTTTTGTGTTTTTCTGGGTTCCAGAGTAGTTTCTAAGGCTTACTGTCTGAAAAAACCTAGAATAAATGTCGTGTAGTTTTGACTACACGCCATTTGTTCTTCTGTTCGAGAAGAAACTATTTTTATTAAGTACACACCGTGTACCGTATGTACACGTCGTGTAGTCTCTAATTGTGTCATAGGTCGTGTGGGCAGAGACACGGGATAGGGAAATTCTTGTGGGAATATGTCGTGAACCGGTTGTGCACACTGTGTGGTGTTGACCCTGTGTCCTCCCATGTGACAAACAACACAAATGGATAAATCTTCAGTTATGCACATCATGTCAGGATTGAACACGTAGTGTAGTATGATCCTAGTACTTGGTTGTGTCACTAACAACATGGGTTAGTGTTATCCTTTCTTGTACACATCGTGTCTGCCTGGAACACACTATGTAGTGTCAGCCATGTGGTCCGCCGTGTAACTAACAACACGGGCAGGTGAAGTATTTCCAAGTACACGTCGTGTCTGTCTGGAACACACCGTGTAGTTTGATCCATGTATCAGACCATGTCTCTAGAAATACGGGTTGGTGAAGCTTGTCAAGAACACGTTGTGTCTATTTTGAACACGCCATGTAGTCTTGTCTTAAGAGAGATGTGTGGATTAACCGTGTAGAAGGACTCAGGCATGGAAGAGGATCCAAGTACATGCCGTGTGTTAAGACAACACACTATGTATTTGGGGTTTTACAAGACCTAGGTTGGAAAAATTACTCGCCCATGTGAATGGATTAAGGGAACACGATGTGTATGAATTGTACACGTTGTGTAGTCAGGTTTTGTAAAACTTGAATGCTCTATTCCTCATGTTCACTTCTTGCACGTCTAGTTTTCAGTCCTTGATAATCATGATCTAAGGTGTGCTCTTGAACTTTTAGAGTCATTCCACCGAGACATCCTCTAGTTGTATGCCAGTTGCAAGGCGATGATCAGACACCGTACATGGCTGATCAGGGGCCTCCAACAGATCCCCCAGTTGTTCCAGTCTTGGCACCAACCGTTATGCCTGACATAGGAGATGATGCTCAGTTTAGAGAGATATTTTTGAGGATGATGCAGAAATTTCCTGGAGTGGCACCTCCTACCTCGTCGATGGTTGAATTGATGAGGGTCTTTCAAAATCCGCATCCTCCCACCTTCTCGGGGGATGGAGGGCCCCAGGCTGTATAGTCATGGCTAGAATCCATGTTGATGATCTTCGAGCATCAGGAGATACCTCTAGAGAGGAGGTTGAAACTTGAAACCTAAATGATTCGAGACTCCTCCAAGAGGTGTTGGGATGTGATCTCATAGGTGGGACGCTATCAGAATATGTCTTGGGATGAGTTTAATATATATTCTATGATTACTTCTATACGAAGACCTTGAGGGCCGATCAAGCCCAAGAGTTCATAAGTCTGGAGCAGGGAACTCTTTCTGTTATAGTGTATTCCTCTCGCTTCACAGATATTCAGTGTTTCACACCTATTCCAGGGGGTGATGAGTAGTTCCTTGCATGGAAGTTTGAGGATGGTATGAGGCATGACATCCAATATCAGGTGAACATCTTCAAGTTGACTTTGATAACCTCTATCATCAATCAGGCATTGATCACAATGCGTAATTTGAGGGATTTTGGTGCTGTGAGCTAGATGGTTTGTCATCCAGAGTTATTATTCCTCCTACTGATAGCAGGAAGCACCATAGGGAGACTGCACAAGGATATCATAGTAGGTGGGATACATCTTTTGGTAACCAGGTGTTGTGATACCAGTGTGGGAAGTGCAGGCATATGAGGCCACATTGACCAAGAGACCTAATGGTGTGCTGATCTTGTGGAAAGATGGGTCACCATCAGCATTTATATCAAACCTTTTCACTAGAATCTAGAGATAGGGGTTCTAATATGACTCTTTGATCAAGATCGACACCACCAGTTTCTCATCATTCATGGAACTGGAGTTCTTCTGGCTATTTGGGCCAAGGTGGAAGTTATGGTCATTGTAGCCAGTTGTCAGGCCTTCAGAGACAGTAGGGTGGATCAGCTCAGAGTGGTCAGGTAAGGTCCTAGGGCCACGGCATAGGCCAGACCTTTGTAGTGGATAAGCCCCCAGCAGGAACAGGATGTCGGACCCTCTACAGTTTGAGGTACGATCTTAGTAGCCTCAATTTTAGCTTCTTCTCTTTTTGATACATGGGCTTCTCATAGCTTTATATATGTTTCTGTTGTGGAGATATTTGGGCTCTGCATCTTTTCCAATTCCAATATCTTGATGATAGACACTTTTTTGGGCACTAGAACGGCTAGTGTAAGTTAGTGAAAGGAGTTCCCTCTACAGGTTGGTGGGTGTCACTTCTTATGGGACCTCTATATCCTAGAGGTGACATGTTATGATGTCATTCTTGGAATGGACTGGTTAGTTCCTTTCCAGGTTTTTGTCGACTGTTACCATCACAGGGTGAGTTTCACATCACCAAAGGCCATATCGATTCTTCATAGGGGATAATGGGATGTCCAAGCGAGTAGAGAAGGATCTGAGCATCACGGGTTGGGAAGAGTTATAGCCCAGATTTCTATTTTATACATGGATAAACAGGGGACTTCACAGTTAGACTTTCCTCTAGCGGTGGATCATTTCAGGGACGTCTTCCCAAAGGTCTTTTCAGGTTTACCTCCAAATAGAGAGGTATACTTTTCTATTGAGCACATTCCAAAAGTGGCACAGGTACTCATTCCTCCTTACAGGATGGATACACCAGAGTTGCGGGAACTCAAGAAGTAGTTGGAGGAGTTACAGGAAAAGTGTTTCATCTGACCCAATACATCGCATTCGAGTTCACTTATCATGTTTTTAAAGAAGGTAGATGGTACCTTCAGGCTTTGTGTGGATTATCAGAAGTTGAACCAGTTGATAGTCAATAAACGATTTCCCTTACCCAGGATTGATTATCTCTTTGATCAATTCAAGGAGCCCTGGTGTTCTCGAAGATCGACTTGAGGTCCGGTTACCATAAGTTGTGCATTAGACCATCTGATACACCTCTTATAGCCTTTCGGAGCAAGTATGGTCTACACGAGTATATGGTTATGCAGTTCGGTCTCATGAATGTGCCTATAGTTTTCATGGAACTGATGAACTGAGTGCTCCATCCATACTTGGATTATTTCGTGGTGTCCTTCATGGACGATATCATGGTGTACTCCCACACTCGACACAACCATGATACCCATATTGAGATCATTTTGAGTACACTAAGAGAGCATCAGTTATATGTTAAGCTCTCAAAATGCCACTTTTGGATGGATCATATTCACTTCTTGGGTCATGTTATCTCAGAGATAGGAGTATCAGTAGACCCAAAGCAAGTGAAACCAGTAGTTTCTTGGGAGACTCTGAATAACATCATTGAGGTGATGATTTTTCTAGGGTTGGATAGATATTTTAGATGTTTCATACAAGACTTTTCACACTTAGTAGAAACACTGACGGATCTGACTAAGAAGGGTGCAAAGTTCTTGTGGTCAGATTCTTGTGAGTCAACCTTTCAGGATATGAAAGGGAGACTAACTTCAGCACCGATACTATTCTTTCCAGAGCCAATAAAGAGTTATAATGTATACTATGATGCCTCAGGTATCAGGATAGGAGCTATGCTTATTTAGGGAGAAGGATTCATTGTGTACGGGTCTCGATAGTTGAGTCCACATGATAAGAATTACCCGATGCACGATCTCGAGTTAGTGGCAGTTGTTCATGACTTATGTTGTTGGATAAATTATCTTATGGGAGATAATTTTGTGGTTTTCACTGACCACAAGAGTCTCAAGTACATCTTCACTCATCTTGATCTGAATTTGGCACAGTTAAGGTAGGTTGAGTACCTATATTACTTTGACTTTGAGATTGCCTATACGTTGGGGAAAGGAAATGCAGTGGTCGATGCATTAAGCGAGAGGACTTAGATACAGGTAGTTCATGAGGCCAGTAGTGAGTGGAAGCTTATGACTTTGTTCTCTGGGATACATTTGGAGGTGCATGATAGTTAGAGGAATACGTTTCTTTCTTCTGTAGCTGTTACCTCTACACTTTTTGATCGAGTTTGAATGAGGCCGCTATCAGATTCTGAAGTCCTAGTCCTATGGGATAGCATGTCAGGAGAGGACTGTATTCCTGGATGAACCAAAGGAAAGGATGAGATCTTTTATTTCCAGTGATGCGTATGGAATCTAACAGACATACATGAGGAGTTGATACAGGACTTTCATTCCTTAGTTTGGGCAGTTCATCCTGGTGTCACCAAAATGTATCATGATCTACACCATCAGTATTGGTGGCCAGGCATGAAAAGAAATGTTGCTGGTTTCGTCATGAGGTTTTCCACCTATCAGTAGGTGAAGGCAGAGAATTAGTGACCAGTAGGGATTTTGTAGTAGATACCCATTCCCGAGTGGAAGTGGGATGACGTCATGATGGATTTCGTAGTAGGGTTGTCGAGGTCTCCTAGAGGGAATGATGCAGTCTGGGATGTCATTGACCAACTTACGAAGGTTGCTCACTTCTTTTCGATCAAATAGACCTTTGGTGTTGATGAGCTGGGATGGTTGTATATCCGAGAGATTGTATGTCTTCATAGAGTTCCACACTTCATTGTTTAAGATAGGGATGTTTGTTTTACTTCTTGGGTCTGGAAAGAGATTTAGAAGGTTTTGGGTATGCGTGTACTTTTGAGTACAGCATACCCCAGATAGATAGCTAGTCTGATCATATGATTCAGGTGCTTAAGGACATGCTCTGAGCATGAATTCTGGATTTTGGAGGTTCTTGGGAGAATCATATACCCCTTGTGGAGTTTTCCTACAACAATAGTTTTCAATAAACTATTCAGATGTCACCTTATTAGGCTTTGTATGGTAGGCCATGCTAATCACCCTTATGTTGGCTGGAGGCAGGAGAGGCAGCTTTGCTGGGACCTCATCTTGTTTTGCAGACCACAGAGTAGATAGAGTTGATTCGGAAGAGGTAGCTACTGCGTAGTCTCGACAAAAGTCTTATACTGATCAGCGGAGATGAACAATATAGTTCAAGGTTGGGGATCAGGTTTTCCTATGTGTTACGCTAAGGATGGGACACAAAAGGATTAGGAGACAGGGTAAGCTTTTTCCGAGGTACGTCGGGCCGGTTGAGGTGTTGGAGAGAGTTGGGTCAGTTGCCTATCAGTTGTAGTTACCCCGGAGGTACCAATATAGGAAAGATGTTTTTTCCATTTCTCACCTATGATGTTACTTTTCAGAAACATCTCATGTCTTTCATCCTCAGGTTGAGGTTGAAGTGGATGTGTCATTCGAGGAGCATCATATCCGGATTTTTGGTCATAGAACAAAGGTTCTATGTGGTAGGTCTATTCCTCTGGTATGACTGATATGGAAGCATGGGAAGGTACAGGATGAGACTTGGGAGAGGGAGGCCGATGTACGAGCAAAGTGGCTGGAGCAGTTCGGAGATTCTTCTTTTACGTCGTGCTAGGGAAATTCGGGGACGAATTTCATTAAGGGGAGAAGTTTGTAAGAATATGGACATTCTTTTCAGTTATGTTTTCCTTTTTTGGTCATTTATTATGAAAATTAGAATTTCTAGAAATGTTTTCGTGTACTTTATGAGTACACTCCATGTACTAGGTTACCACAGGTAGCTGTTTGCTGGCTGTGTAGTGGACACACACACATCTGTGTGGGGGTGACTTGGAGGCCACCTAAATCAAAGTATAGAAATGGAAATTACAGGTCGTTTACTTCAAAAGTACATGCCTTTTATTTTCTTTCTTTTCATTGAATGCATCGGGGTCGCGTCTAATGGCTAGAAACACCTTCTTCTAGGGTTCGTTCAGCTGAGAGCTCCCGTATGGATGTGATCTTCCACCAAGCCTCCTACTGAGCATCCAAACTCTGATTCTAACGTCGTTGATTTCATTGGGGCCTCCCCAGTAAGCTCTCTCTTCTTCTTGAGCTTCGTTTCATGATTCCACCTCTTTATAAAGTTGTCCTCTGTTGACCATTTTAGATGTTTTTTATATCATTAGCATTCTGGGGTGATTCGAGCTTCAAGGTTCACATATAAAAACTCTCCTAATACTGAGGTAGGTGGTTTGTACCTTTACTTTTAAAGTCTTTGAGTATTATGTTCAATTTTGACCAATACCCTTGAACGGGGCATTGTGTGTTTATTGTTTTCCCCCGTTGATTGTCTTCCATGCTTGTATTCTTGTGTAGAGGTTAATTGGATGTGAATAGGGTTTATTTCTATGCTTTGAAAGTATTTCTCATGCATGTTCTGTTTATGACCATTGGTCTGTTTAGCCTGTTTGGTCGCCTTTACTATTTTTCCCATGCCTAGTGTTGTAGGGTGGAGTGTCTGTATTTTTGAAAATCTTGATATGTTATAGACTGATTATCCAAGTAGTTCTTGAGGTTTACGTTGGATGTTTTTTCTTTTATATGCTTGTTTACCTAAACAAATACATGAGAACCTGGTCTAGTAGACTATAAGAGGGATTGACCAAGTGAGATTTCTCAGAGAGTCTTCAAACCACTTGGGGATATAAGGGTAATTGACTGAGTGATCTTCCTCATAGATTCCTTGACCTTGGAGCTATAAGGGGAATTGACCGTGTTAGCTTCCTCAAAGAGTCCTTGTTTTACCTTAGACTATAAGGGGAATTGACCGTGTGAGCTTCCTCAGAGAGTCTTGAATTACTTTAGATTATAAGGGGAATTGATTGTGAGTGATTCTTCATAGAGTCTTTATATATTCTTAGAACTTAACTAGAGGGGATAGGCTGTGTGTACCTCCCAGAGGGTTGACTGCTTGTTTAAAAGTATCTCTAAATATGAATATGTTTAAAATAATGCTACTTTGGAGAGGTTTTGTGGTCTTTATGTCATATATGTATAGTAAAGGTTCCCATAGAGGGACCTTCGATACAAATGACATCCCAATGACCCATGCAGACATGTGTATCAATGAACTCGTAGATGGCCAGGGCCCTAACAAAGAGAAGGACCCCCTCGCCTACCCAACATCTTCAACATTTGGTATCCAATAAGTTGATCAAATAGTACCACCAAAATGGTACTCTCCCCATGATTTAGGCCACAAGACAATCCCTCCAGTCTACAATGGTTCGCTAGTCGGCTCATCAGCTATTGTTGGTACCATAGCGCAAGGTGGCCCTGGTGGTCTTCTAAAATTGTTTCGAGAGCCTGTCCCTAAAACATGATAATGAGTACCTCCCTTTTCTCAGGGAGGTAGATGAGGTCAATTATAACGAATTCATCTAAATTACATAGGGGGCCTACTCACGTTCCCTAATCTGAGATCACCCTCAACAATGTCGGATGACCAGTCCTCCTCCCTTAGAGGAGGAGCTTATGTTGTGGGCACCTACTAAAACCCAGGAGACTCGGGCCCCTTGGGCTACCTGCCAAGGGTGGTAAATATATAATCAGAAACACACTATAATCCTAGTTCCTGAGGAGCCTCTCCACCATACTAATGTGGTGGATTTCAATTGGTAGACCTATGGCCCTTCCCCCTCCACTCAAACCCACCATAGAAATAGGGTGGCATGATATGAGAAGATGCATGTTCCTACTAGTGCTCTCCAGTCCTGAAGTGCAGACTGAGAACCAAACTATAGGAAGATGAAGATATATGTCGATGCACAACAAGCCTAGCATCCAAATAGGGCGGCACTTAGCTACACGTAGGCAAAAACACCTACTAATTCATTTCAAGCCAACCATTTAAATAGGGAAGCAATTGGCTACATAAAGGCATAAGCACCTATTTACTCATTTCAATCCAGCCATCTAAATAGGGTAGTAACTGGCTATATGCAGGCACAAACACATGTTGATGCATATCAATCCTACCATCCAAATAGGGCTACAACCAAATACGAGTAGAGTCAAATTCATACGGATGCATACAAATCCCGTGATACAAATACACTGGAGAAAATAGATGAAAATCCCCTCCCATGAATATGAAGACCACAAGTCAAATATAGTGCAAATCAAAGAAGACAACTAGTGAAAGACTCTCTCCTCTTTCCTGGCATAAGAGAACTGTCAGTATCTACTGGAAACTCATAGATGACCAGAGCAGGAACCAATCACTGCTTCGACATCAGAATGGTACTTCATACATTTTCCATAGAAAGATGTATCCCAACACATCCTAGAAATGATGGATGATCAGACCTTGATTCCAGACCATATCCTCCAAATATTCCAAGATATCATTGCATCAGTGTCAAAGGTGAGAAATTGGGCTCACGACCCAGTTTCCTCAAATGGAATGAATCACTCAAAAATGAGTTACTAACACTGAAGTAGTTTTACATCCTTTCTCTAATCTAGGAGGCTTTACAGAAATATCTTTCAACAAACAGACAACCGGATCAGAAACAAATACATGTTCCAATCGGGGGATGCTGATCGAACATGGTGGCTGCTCCACAACAAACATATATCCCTACCAAAACATAAAATGTCTGTCTGCGTATCCCAATGATATCACGGGACCCACAAAGACAGTGACCCATATATGAAGTCCATTACTAATAGCATATGGCCCCAGTTACCCGCAAGAGAGTTCCCAAGAATTAAATGTCCCAAAGGCAACCACAAAATGAAGGGCACATACATGATCCTAATCTTCTGGAAGTTGGGGTTCGTGATTCCCTAAAAAATACATCAAAAAGGCTCAAGAACCTGTCATTCCAGTACAAAATTATGGATGTTCAAGTATCATTTTTGAAGGTCCTCCCCGTAATATTGCTACTAGCAGCTCTAAAGGTCCTCCATAGAGCACCCTTGGGGGCTTACTCTATGGGTCAAGAATGGTCGATCATGAGATCCTATCTCTTGATGCGTGTTAGGGTATCCCTCCTGTAACACCCGAGACTTTTATGTTATATAAATCATCAAAGGAATCTTTTTCTACACAACACTTGCTTGGCTTGCTTTACACGCAATCGCGACCTTCCTCGATAGCTTGCGTCGTACGCAATACCGAGTTTTACTAAACAAAAATATGCTATTAAAACTAGCCGTTATGAATAGTAATAACCACTTTTTGAAATTTTATAAATTTTATTTTTCAAAATGGACTTCATTTTTGGACTCAGAATATCGAAATTAGCCTAGGGTGAAATTTTGGTATTTTTCTGAAAACTTTCAATTTTTGATGAATAGTGAAACCACTAAGTGGTAGGTTAAAAAACTGAATTTTGCATAAAACTTAATTTTACCGCTTCTGTGAATGGAATTTCGAAAATCCGAGAGACACGGTTAATATCAAGGACTAAAATGTGGTTCAATGAGATGAAAATAATTTTTTGGTGAATAGTAATTTTTTACTTTTTTTACCACGGTTAATAGTAAATAGGGTAACTAAGGGTAAATATGATATTAATATTACCCTAACACATGTCCTAATTCTATTGGACAAGTGTAATTCGACCAAAAACAAACTTAGGAATAAAATATGACCATTTAGGCCCACTTGGATTAGATTAGGACATTTATTATTAATTTATTTAAAGAAGGGTTAAAATAGTTAAAATCAAAGTTTAATAAGTAAATCATTTTTAATATGGGGTTATACATAAGATAAATTCAATTGTAAATACTCATTAGAAAGATAAAAAGATTTCATACATGATGGTATTTTATTTGTAATTTTTAGACATCAAATAATTTAATTTATATGTGACACAAAGATGATGCAGTAATTATCTTATTAATGAAATATTGACATAATTGATAATATAAATACCAAAATAAATGTAATTTAAGACTTTTTATGAATTACACTAATTTTCTAGGTTACTATGATATATTAATGTTGATTTAATCGACTTGGTTCGAACATATAATTCTGTTATGACTTTCACAAAAATCATATATCAAATAGTGTCAAAATTGACACAAAATAGTTTTTAAATCAAATATTATATTATTAATTGTTATTTTATTCGTAAAAATCTAAGGTTCGGCCAAATGACTTAGATAAGGATATATATATTAATAATAAACAATTTGGGGTTCGTTTGGCATGTTATAGTAAGTGTATTAACCATATAGTGAAAGAAAACAAAAAGACACGGTAAAAGTTAAATTAATTAACTTAGAGTTAAATCTAATTGATAAGGTTAAAATAATACCCTAAACTTGTCTAAATCTTATTGGTTTATAGTATTTCGACCCATCCCCACTTTAGCTTCGAAATAAGACCCTTTGGAACCATTATAAACCGATTTTGACTTTAATATAAAATAATATTTTGAGATATTCCTAAGGTGCCCCTCTCCTCCCTTATAAAAGGGCACCTCCTCCCCCTCCTCCTCACACCAATTTGAGCACTCAAGCTCGGCCAACCCCTGCCATTTTCTCCTCTCCACTTCCCTAGAATAATCCTAGAGGTCCTGGTCTTCTCCAAAGACCAATCTTAGTTCCTTAAGTGGAGGATTCAAAGAGGCGTTCCAAAGAAGAGGTAATATCCATTACCGATCTTTTCAATTTCTTTCTTCTTCAACTTCTTCTTCTTTAGTTGTTTCATGATAAAGTAATAACATCAGTATTACTTACATACTGATATGTTATTATAAATATGAAACAACCCTAATTCACCTTCTATCCATCCTACGGAAAAATGAAATCACCGCGCGTGCGTACGTACGGAATACCGTCTCCACGCCGTGGTGTGATCTATTTTCCACCATCACCTTACAAGGATGGGTATAATGGTGTAATCAGTAACTATATATGATTATTATTAAGTAATATTGATACTGAAATAATATATATATATACTCCAATACAATTCCACGATCATAGGAACGATATCATCACTCGTGCGTACGTACGGAATACCGTCTCCACGATGTGATGCGACTCGTTCTACATGATCTTCATTTCATAATGATTATATAAATGAATTGAATGAATGAATATGGTATATACTACACTAATACCATTCTGGAAATTAATTATCTATAACCTAAAGATAAGAATAAGAATTTATTCGACAAAACACGCATAAGAACAAAAAGTTATAAAGACCCGAGTAACAAGTAACAATGAAATATTACTAACAAGAAGCTAATAATATGACCATATATGATATCATATCAATATGTATGATTCTGTAATAAGTCAATAACATTATTTAAACCATTATACAGGAGCTTCGGACACGAACAAAGCAAATCGGACCTAAGGTAAGGGAAATATCACAATCTCATTTTTATCCGAGATTGTTTATTCGTAAGTATTTACTGGGGTGTATTTTATCATCCACATCCATGTTCCCTCAATATGTAATATTGTTTCTATCCACTTGAAATAGTTTAAATCCAATTTTACCCTTAGGTGAGTTTTTAGTAAAGAATATGAAAGGAATCTTTTGTCGTTTTTCCGTACGAGGTACTTTTTGACTTTTCCGACAAAAGTACGAAGAATGTTTTTTTAACTTATACGGCATGAATGGATTTTTAAAACATTACTTCAAAGAAGCTTCCTTTACAAGTTTTCAAGTTTATTTTTAATCAACTTCTTTTATTTTAAAGTTGTATGACATGTTATGAAAGGAAAAATGTTTTTGACGAAGAAAGGATATTTTCCTCAAGAATTCAATTCAAGTGTTTTATCAAAATTATTTTCCATCTAAGATAATAAAGGGTTCTGTTTCTATCCATATTTTTACATTGGTTTGACTATGTTGTGATGGAATTATGTTTATGAATTCCTTTATCATATATGAATTTATTTATGATGTCATGATGTTTCAAGAATCCCATTTTTGTTATATGTGTTATGCGATGATGTATGTTTTATGATTATGTGGCACACATAAGAAAGGATTCATTATAAGATGGGTGGGACCTATATCTACCTCCAATGCATTGGGTAATGATTTTATATCTCATGAGATAGACATGGCTGGAACGGAAGGTTATTTCGGTTCAGTGATACAGGACTGAAACGAGGAGTGAACTCGGTTCAGAAAGGGACTTTGTCCACTAAGATAGTCTTGGCAATGAGTCATGACTAACAAGAAATGATTTTCCATGATTATGTGTGCATGCCACAAAGTTTCAAGTTTTATGTTATGATTATGGGGATCTCATTTTCTCTTCTATGATTTATTCCATGTTAAGATATTATGATCTCTTTTGCAGGTTTTGATTTTTAAAAAGATATGATATGATTTTTATTTCCTTTATTTGCCCTTGCTGAGCATTTGAGCTCACTCTTTTATGTTTTCTTTTCCCCAGGTCAGGAAGATGGATATTAAGTAGAATATGCTAAAAGGGACCCTAGATATGATGAAATAAATGGGAGACACTGTAGAAGATTTATGAACCAGTTGTTTATGTTTCCCAGTTTCTAAAGACACTATACCTATACGGTCCTTTGTGGTTTTGTCATATGTTGTAATAAGTGTGATTCAATTTTGAAGTATTAACAATGTATGTAAAGTATGGGTCGTTATAGTTGGTATCAGAGGCAAAGGAGGTAGGAATGTATCCGATCCTTGGGAACTCTCACATGTGAGCGTTGGACGAAGCATGGCTCTCCGCCCAAGGGCTTCATGTGGAAATGGCTGCCACTGGGGATGGTGGTGTGTCCCGCCCAGGGGGTGTAGCCGCCCATGGAGTGCCCTGATAGGTATCAACTATAGTCCACTGGAAGTATTTCCAGACCGTTATAGTTGGTATCAGAGGAAAGGTATAGTCAACCTTTGGAAACTAGGATGTGAAAGCCTTAGTAAGAACCCTAAGAATAAGTCTAAGCATAGAACACAATCTTAGAAATGGACATGAATAACCTAGGATAAGACCATAAGCATGAAAATTTTATTCTTGAATTATGTGGTTTCCTATTATAATTAGTGTTGCTCACACTATTCTCCTTGGTTTTAGTCAATGGCTGGAACCCGAAGGAACCGTGTTAATGCGGAATGCGATGGGCAATGCAATGATTGTCCCCCTGAGCAAACAAACGATATGGGAGCTGGAATGCAAAATCTTGTAGCCATGCTCACACAACTTTCTCAAGCTATGAATCATGCAGGATTTCCAAACGAGCAAAGGAGGGAGCAACATTCTGTTGAATCCTTCATGAGGCAGCGTCCACCTTCTTTCAGCGGGTCTACTGATCCATTAGTTGCTGAACAATGGATTAGTACTACTGAAAAGATATTTTCAGTTCTTCAATGTTCTGAGCATGATAAAGTCATCCTAGCAGTGTATCGTTTGGAAGGAGATGTTGATCAATGGTGGAATCTTGTTAAGAATACGAGGCAAAGGGATGAAATTGAGTCTATGGAATGGGACGAGTTCAAGAACTTATTTTTCAATAAGTACTTCCCTCGTATTCTCCGAACAAAGATGGAGAAAGAGTTTCTTGAACTGAAGCAAAGGGATGATGAATCTGTTGGTACCTATGAAGCAAATTTTACAAGACTTGCAAGGTACGCTTCTGGTATTATTATCCAACCTGAGAGTAAGATCGATCGATTCTTTAGTGGCTTAAAACCAAGTCTTCGAAGGGCGTTAGCCATAAGGGACTTCAATAGCTACGAGGAAATCGTTCGATGTGCTCTCAAAGTCGAGATGGAGATTGGAGTAACCCATCAGTCACATGGGTTTGATAAGAAGAGGAAGATGGAATTCAAAGAAAAATCTAAAGAGCACACGGAAAAGAAGATGAGCTTTTCCTTATGCTCAAAGTGTGGAAAGAAACATGGAGGGAGTTGTCTTAAAGGGACAAGTAAATGTTTTAAATGTGGAAAAGAAGGTCATCGGGCATTTGAATGCCGTGATAATGGGAAGAAGATTTCTAATGACGCAAACAAAGGAAGGGATACACAGAATGAACCTATTACACTTCAATGTTTCAAGTGCAAGGAGATGGGGCATTATGCCAATCAATGCCCAAATCCAAGGGTTGATGATGATGGTCGACGTCAACAAACTCTTAAGGCTAAAGAAAAAGGAAAGTCACATGCAATTTCTATCAGCGATGTGGAGTACGATAACGATGTGGTGAAAGGTACACTTACCATCCACTCTAAAGTAGCAAATGTTTTATTTGATTCTGGATCCACCCACTCTTTTATTTCTGAAGCCTTTTCTAAGGGTATCACCTTATTACCTCAACAATTAGATGTTGAGTTAGCTGTGACAACACCTAATGGCACATCAATCGCATCAAAAGTTTATAATTCTTCTCCGATCGAAGTTTGTGGGAAAGTGCTTCCTGCAAATCTTGTGATCCTTCATTTAGTGGAATTTGATGTGATTCTTGGCATGGATTGGCTTTCTCTACATGGAGCTCATATCGATTGCCAAAGAAGGGAAGTCACATTTCATATTCCAGATCAATCTACGATCGTCTATCAATGCAAGGATGAACATAACCTTCCAGTGGAAATTTCTTCCATCTTATGGGTATTGATTCCACTAAATGAAGGTTATTTATCTCAAATAGTTGGTGAGAAACTCACGATTAAGAATATGCCCATTGTACGGGAGTTTGATGATGTCTTTCCGGAGGAATTACCGGGTCTTCCACCAAATCATGAAGTTGAGTTTTCAATAGAACTCGTACCGGGTGCTTTGCCTATTTCAAAGACACCTTATAGAATGGCCCCAATTGAGTTGCAGGAATTGAAGAAGCAACTCCAAGAGAATCTTGATAAGGGATTCATACGCCCTAGTGCGTCACCTTGGGGATCACCTGTTCTATTTGTTAAGAAGAAAGATGGATCAATGAGACTTTGCATTGATTATCGAGAACTTAACAAGATCACTATCAAGAACAAATATCCTCTCCCACGCATTGATGACTTATTTGACCAACTACGCGGAGCTCAATACTTTTCCAAGATTGATCTTCGTTCAGGGTATCATCAATTAAGGGTCAAAAGGGAGGATATACCAAAGACGGCTTTCCGTACAAGGTATGGACACTATGAATTTATAGTGATGCCATTTGGTCTTACTAATTCCCTTGCTATCTTCATGGATCTAATGAATAGAGTCTTTAGAGACTATCTTGATCAATTTGTGGTAGTCTTTATAGACGATATTCTTGTCTATTCAAAGAGCAAGGAAGAGCATGAAGATCACTTGAGAATTATATTGAAGACCCTGAGAAAGGAGAAGCTTTATGCCAAATTTACCAAGTGTGAATTTTGGCTTCAAAAAGTTGCATTTTTGGGTCATATAATCTCAAAAGAGGGGATATCTGTGGATCCAGCAAAAACAGAGGTTATCGAAAGATGGTCAAGACCAACCACAGTAACTGAGATCCGAAGTTTTCTTGGTTTGGCTGGATATTATCGACGTTTTGTAAAAGATTTTTCACGATTATCTAATCCAATCACCAAGTTGACTCGGAAGGGAGTTAAGTTTGTCTGGACAGCGGAATGTGAAGAGAATTTCAAGGAGTTGAAAAGAAGGTTATCCAGTGCACCTGTGCTCACACTGCCTTGTAGTGGAGAAAGGTTTGTGATCTACAGTGATGCATCCTAGAATGGATTGGGGTGTGTTCTTATGCAAAATGATATGGTGATAGCTTATGCCTCACGACAGTTGAAAATCCATGAGCAAAATTACCCAACACATGATTTGGAGTTGGCTGCGGTAATCTTTGCATTAAAGATTTGGAGGCATTACCTTTATGGTGAAAGGTGTGATATTTATACTGATCATAAAAGTTTAAAGTATATTTTCACACAAAAGGAGCTGAATATGCGCCAAAGAAGATGGTTGGAGCTGATTAAGGATTATGACTGCTCAATCCATTACCACCCTGGGAAAGCAAACAAGGTGGCAGATGCATTAAGTCGACAAGACCATGCTAGTTTATCCATGATGAGGATCACAAAAGATCCAATATTTATGGATTTACAAAGGATGGATCTTGGAATTATAATGGAAGGGGAAAAATCTTATCTTTCTCAAATGAATGTTCAACCATCTATACATGTGAAGATTAAAGAGGCACAGAAAGAAGATTTCGAGTTACAAAAGAAGGTGAGAAATGTTCCTGAATTCAACCTTGATTGTGATGGGATAATAAAGTTCAGGAATCGGGTTTGTGTTCCTTCCATCCCCGAATTAAAGAAGGAGATGCTGGATGAGGCTCATAGTTCTTCATTCTCTATTCATCCTGGAAGCACGAAGATGTATAGGGACCTGAAAGAGTACTTCTGGTGGGATGGCATGAAAAGAGATGTTGCTGAATATGTCTCTCGATGCTTGGTTTGTCAACAAGTTAAAGCTGAGAGACAGAAGTCTAAGGGGATGTTACAACCATTACCCATACCCGAATGGAAATGGGAAAACATCACTATGGACTTTGTCACTGGACTTCCTAAAACATCCAAAGGCAATAATGCTATCTGGGTCATAGTTGATCGTCTTACAAAGTCTGCACACTTCATTGCTATTAGAGAGGATTTCTCTCTAGATAAGCTTGCCAGGATATATATAAAGGAAGTGGTAAGATTTCATGGAGTACCACTTTCTATTATATCTGATCGGGATCCGAGATTTACCTCGAAGTTCTGGCGAAGTCTTCAGCATACTCTGGATACAGAGTTGAGTTTCAGCACTGCTTATCATCCCCAGACAGACGGTCAGTCTGAGAGAACAATTCAAACCCTAGAAGATATGTTGAGAGCTTGCTCTATGGATTTCAAAGGAGGTTGGGATCAACACCTACCTTTGGTGGAATTTTCTTATAATAATAGCTTTCACTCCAGTATTCAGATGGCTCCTTATGAAGCTCTCTATGGAAAGAAATGCAGGACTCCAACTTGCTGGGATGAAGTTGGGAAAAGAAAGCTATTAGGACCTGATCTCGTTGATGAAATGGCAGAAAAGGTCAGATCTATTCAACAACACATAAGAGCAGCTCAGAGTCGACAGAAAAGTTATGCCGACAACCGGAGAAAAGACCTAGAGTTTGAAGTGGGTGATAAAGTGTTCTTACGAATATCTCCCTGGAAGAGGGTTATGAGATTTGGAAAGAAGGGGAAGTTGAGCCCTAGATATATCGGTCCTTTCGAAATACTGGATCGTGTTGGGAAGGTAGCTTACCGATTGGCGCTTCCACCGAATCTCTCTCAAGTTCAAGATGTGTTCCATGTATCTCTCCTGAGAAAGTACATACCAGATCCTTCACATGTACTCAGCTCAGAAGTTGTACCGCTGGAGCAAGATCTTTCTTATGAAGAACAGCCGATAGAGATTCTGGATCGTAGCGAAAAAGTCCTACGAAACAAGACCACTCGCTTGGTGAAAGTTTTATGGAGAAACCACCAACTTGAAGAAGCTACATGGGAGCTTGAGGATATGATGAGGGAGAAGTATCCTCATCTGTTTGTTGCAAAGTGACGAATTTCGAGGGCGAAATTCTTTTTAAGGGGGGTAGAATGTAACACCCGAGACTTTTGTGTTATATAAATCATCAAAGGAATCTTTTTCTACACAACACTTGCTTGGCTTGCTTTACACGCAATCGCGACCTTCCTCGATAGCTTGCGTCGTACGCAATACCGAGTTTTACTAAACAAAAATATGCTATTAAAACTAGCCGTTATGAATAGTAATAACCACTTTTTGAAATTTTATAAATTTTATTTTTCAAAATGGACTTCATTTTTGGACTCAGAATATCGAAATTAGCCTAGGGTGAAATTTTGGTATTTTTCTGAAAACTTTCAATTTTTGATGAATAGTGAAACCACTAAGTGGTAGGTTAAAAAACTGAATTTTGCATAAAACTTAATTTTACCGCTTCTGTGAATGGAATTTCGAAAATCCGAGAGACACGGTTAATATCAAGGACTAAAATGTGGTTCAATGAGATGAAAATAATTTTTTGGTGAATAGTGACTTTTTACTTTTTTTACCACGGTTAATAGTAAATAGGGTAACTAAGGGTAAATATGATATTAATATTACCCTAACACATGTCCTAATTCTATTGGACAAGTGTAATTCGACCAAAAACAAACTTAGGAATAAAATATGACCATTTAGGCCCACTTGGATTAGATTAGGACATTTATTATTAATTTATTTAAAGAAGGGTTAAAATAGTTAAAATCAAAGTTTAATAAGTAAATCATTTTTAATATGGGGTTATACATAAGATAAATTCAATTGTAAATACTCATTAGAAAGCTAAAAAGATTTCCTACATGATGGTATTTTATTTGTAATTTTTAGACATCAAATAATTTAATTTATATGTGACACAAAGATGATGCAGTAATTATCTTATTAATGAAATATTGACATAATTGATAATATAAATACCAAAATAAATGTAATTTAAGACTTTTTATGAATTCCACTAATTTTCTAGGTTACTATGATATATTAATGTTGATTTAATCGACTTGGTTCGAACATATAATTCTGTTATGACTTTCACAAAAATCATATATCAAATAGTGTCAAAATTGACACAAAATAGTTTTTAAATCAAATATTATATTATTAATTGTTATTTTATTCCTAAAAATCTAAGGTTCGGCCAAATGACTTAGATAAAGATATATATATTAATAATAAACAATTTGGGGTTCGTTTGGCATGTTATAGTAAGTGTATTAACCATATAGTGAAAGAAAACAAAAAGACACGGTAAAAGTTAAATTTATTAACTTAGAGTTAAATCTAATTGATAAGGTTAAAATAATACCCTAAACTTGTCTAAATCTTATTGGTTTATATTATTTCGACCCATCCCCACTTTAGCTTCGAAATAAGACCCTTTGGAACCATTATAAACCGATTTTGACTTTAATATAAAATAATATTTTGAGATATTCCTAAGGTGCCCCTCTCCTCCCTTATAAAAGGGCACCTCCTCCCCCTCCTCCTCACACCAATTTGAGCACTCAAGCTCGGACAACCCCTGCCATTTTCTCCTCTCCACTTCCCTAGAATAATCCTAGAGGTCCTGGTCTTCTCCAAAGACCAATCTTACTTCCTTAAGTGGAGGATTCAAAGAGGCGTTCCAAAGAAGAGGTAATATCCATTACCGATCTTTTCAATTTCTTTCTTCTTCAACTTCTTCTTCTTTAGTTGTTTCATGATAAAGTAATAACATCAGTATTACTTACATACTGATATGTTATTATAAATATGAAACAACCCTAATTCACCTTCTATCCATCCTACGGAAAAATGAAATCACCGCGCGTGCGTACGTATGGAATAACGTCTCCACGCCGTGGTGTGATCTATTTTCCACCATAACCTTACAAGGATGGGTATAATGGTGTAATCAGTAACTATATATGATTATTATTAAGTAATATTGATACTGAAATAATATATATATATACTCCAATACAATTCCACGATCATAGGAACGATATCATCACTCGTGCGTACGTACGGAATACCGTCTCCACGATGTGATGCGACTCGTTCTACATGATCTTCATTTCATAATGATTATATAAATGAATTGAATGAATGAATATGGTATATACTACACTAATACCATTCTGGAAATGAATTATCTATAACCTAAAGATAAGAATAAGAATTTATTCGACAAAACACGCATAAGAACAAAAAGTTATAAAGACCCGAGTAACAAGTAACAATGAAATATTACTAACAAGAAGCTAATAATATGACCATATATGATATCATATCAATATGTATGATTCTGTAATAAGTCAATAACATTATTTAAACCATTATACAGGAGCTTCGGACACGAACAAAGCAAATCGGACCTAAGGTAAGGGAAATATCACAATCTCATTTTTATCCGAGATTGTTTATTCGTAAGTATTTACTGGGGTGTATTTTATCATCCACATCCATGTTCCCTCAATATGTAATATTGTTTCCATCCACTTGAAATAGTTTAAATCCAATTTTACCCTTAGGTGAGTTTTTAGTAAAGAATATGAAAGGAATCTTTTGTCATTTTTCCGTACGAGGTACTTTTTGACTTTTCCGACAAAAGTACGAAGAATGTTTTTTTTAACTTATACGGCATGAATGGATTTTTAAAACATTACTTCAAAGAAGCTTCCTTTACAAGTTTTCAAGTTTATTTTTAATCAACTTCTTTTATTTTAAAGTTGTATGACATGTTATGGAAGGAAAAATGTTTTTGACGAAGAAAGGATATTTTCCTCAAGAATTCAATTCAAGTGTTTTATCAAAATTATTTTCCATCTAAGATAATAAAGGGTTCTGTTTCTATCCATATTTTTACATTGGTTTGACTATGTTGTGATGGAATTATGTTTATGAATTCCTTTATCATATATGAATTGATTTATTATGTCATGATGTTTCAAGAATCCCATTTTTGTTATATGTGTTATGCGATGATGTATGTTTTATGATTATGTGGCACACATAAGAAAGGATTCATTATAAGATGGGTGGGACCTATATCTACCTCCAATGCATTGGGTAATGATTTTATATCTCATGAGATAGACATGGCTGGAACGGAAGGTTATTTCGGTTCAGTGATACAGGACTGAAACGAGGAGTGAACTCGGTTCAGAAAGGGACTTTGTCCACTAAGATAGTCTTGGAAATGAGTCATGAATAACAAGAAATGATTTTCCATGATTGTGTGTGCATGCCACAAAGTTTCAAGTTTTATGTTATGATTATTGGGATCTCATTTTCACTTCTATGATTTATTCCATGTTAAGATATTATGATCTCTTTTGCAGGTTTTGATTTTTAAAAAGATATGATATGATTTTTATTTCCTTTATTTGCCCTTGCTGAGCATTTGAGCTCACTATTTTATGTTTTCTTTTCCCCAGGTCAGGAAGATGGATATTAAGTAGAATATGCTAAAAGGGACCCTAGATATGATGAAATAAATGGGAGACACTGTAGAAGATTTATGAACCAGTTGTTTATGTTTCCCAGTTTCTAAAGACACTATACCTATATGGTCCTTTGTGGTTTTGTCATATGTTGTAATAAGTGTGATTCAATTTTGATGTATTAACAATGTATGTAAAGTATGGGTCGTTATACCTCCCCTTGACATGAAGATCAGGCGGAAAGAAGGTCCACCCCTCACTGCCATCTTCCCTAATGGTCCTCCCCAGGGTATACACTACAGATACGCTTCTCCCTGTAGTTATACATCAAGTCATGATGGTAGTCTTCACCATGGAAATGCCAAGAAGCAAGAAGGTCCTCCCCTCATTGAATTACATTATTAAGTCCCTCCCCAAGATGTAAACTACATAACTTCACTCTAAAGCTAAGTATCAAGTCATGATGGTAGTCCTTTCTATGATGATGGTCATTGTGAAGGCCCTCCCTGCAATGATGGTTGTTGTGATGGCCCTCCCCACAATGACATTAGGTATCAAGAAGTTCCTCCTTACATGGAATCACACCCTCAAGGTCCTCCCTAAGTTATACAAAGTAAACAAAATTCCCACATTTGGGCATCAAGCTTCAATGGTAGCCCATTCCATTTCAGAACAACTTGTGAAGGTCCTCCTCGCAACCAAAATTCATGCTGAAAAGAAGGTCCTCCACATTCCGAAACAAATGTGAGAAAGCCCTCCTATGTCGAGGAACTCCGAAAGGAGTCTGACACATCAGTAACTCCATCTATAATGAGTGATATTTTTTCTCCACCAGAGGATGGCCTGGATCCATGCCCATCTTCTGACCCACCCCTGTGGCCTCTGAAAATCGGTAGGGCTCCCACCAACCCTGTTTCTTAGAAAAAAATTATTAAGAAAAAGTCCAGAGGGGAATATCAATTAGAGGAGCCTCTAGAAGAAAAACAACATGATATGTTTCTTGTGATAAGAAAACTATCTAGAGATAATATACAAGTGATGTATTGGACTATAGCCACATCTCACTTTGACATACCGGAAGAGTTTTCTAGGAAATTCAGGCATGACATTCACCTCAATATTTGTATGACACTTTGAAAGTTGAAAGAAAATTTTCTACACTTTGAAGGGGATGCGGACCATGTCATCATGATAGGGGATCTTTGTCATCTAATTAACCTGGAAGCCCTCCTGTCCGCAAGGCCACCATAATCAGAAAAGCTGAAAGAAAAACCTTGAACTGACCTTCCTCCATGAACTTCATATGTTGCATCACCTCATTGGAAATTCCATAGCTAAAGATCACATTCGGGGATGGGGAGAACAAGGATCTCTACACTTCGCCCCACGTCCTGTCCAGCAGGCCCCATTGGAATTGACGTCCTACAAATTCGTCACCCAGAGTCAACAATCAAGTGAAATCACTATTTTAAAAATATGGGATTCTCAAAAAAATTGTTCAGGGGTAAGCCTTTAAAGTGTCAGGGCTGAAGAGATCAAGCCATAGCAAAGATTCTAAGTCTGGAAATAAGGAACATCCAGCAGGCATACCACCACATAGAATCCAACTAGAAAGCAATGCCCATGTCTTCTGAAGGCCATAGACACCGTGCAGGCCCAATGACATACTTAGATCACACCGATGTGAGAGTACGTGAAATTAAAAGTGTGGAAATAGTGTTGGCTAATGCCGCGATATGGTAGAAATCCCATGCCACAGGGGTGGGGGAATTTTGAATCAAAATTACCCTGTAATACTAGAAAATCTAGGTTGTAGCACATCGAAAGGAGAATAGGAACAACCCTAGCCCACAAAGCTAGGGGAATTTTTACATCAAATCCCAGCACATCAGAATTATGTCTGCCACCATCAAGGAAGAACGATGGACAGAGGAGTTACTCGTCCCACCCCATATTGTGGTTCGCACCCTTTGATACAAGGGCATGTTACGAGATTAGACCAGGGCTTCCATTGGGTCAATCTTTTCTAAGAATCCAGAAGAATTTCAAATAATGGTATGAGAAATTTCAATAAAGGGAATAAGAATCCTTCCTACCATTCTGCACCAGGTACACCACCATCAATGTGGTATGTCTTAGTGAATGTGGTAAACATCAATACCACAGATATCACAGTAAATGATGCTGGGGGAGAGGATGAGATAGAAGACAATTTCCTCCCAGAAGCATCCCATACCAAACCTGATGGTTTGGATACCTAAAACCAGAGGGAAGTCTTAAATCTGGTTGTACCTGCATCCAATCTGACATTACCTCCCACACGAAACCCCAACAATGAGAAGAGTAAATCCAAGGTCATCTATGATCCACCTTCCCCTAACCCTAAGAGTGTGTCCCTCACCCTCTAAGAAAGGTTCACTAAACAGAAGGAAGAAATGAAAGAGATCCTGTGATTTAATGTCGAGCTACGTCGAGGGAGTTATCTTGTTGGGCATGTTCCACCCATGGAACGTCAGTAGGTGCTCCCAGAAAAGGTTATCATGCCACAAGCACTCATCCTGGTGAATGAATCCAAGTTCGGAGGACAATTCAACCCCACCCTTGAAGGACATCAATACTTCCTCCTATTGGGAAGGTAGCAAGAACATATCTAGGTAAACCCATAGATGATACCCTCGGTTGGGTATCAACCCCAAATTCCAAAAGCGTTGACACGCCCTATCTTGGCCACCATCGCACCATATCAAGCTCAAGCCTGACAGATATGAATTAAGGGCTCTCAAACACTGTCAAGAAACTAATGGCTCAACTAGAATACATGGAGGGGAGGCATGCTCCGATACAACCAGAGCGCAAACCCTACCCCAAGTGGGTGAGAAATTTCCTGCCACCACCAATCTTCAGAAACCCTGTATTCCAAATATTCAATGGATCAGGGGACCTGGAATAGAATTTAATGAATTATTCCTCTTACTGTGATCCCATTATGGGAACTCTATAGAAACAAGATGCCATAAAACATAGTTGATTCGTATGAACCATGCAGGGCTCGTCTTTCTTGCGGTATATTAGCCTACCATCCAATTCAATTACAGGCTAGAAGGACCTCTGGTGATAGTTTCAATTCATGTTCAGTTTGATGCTGCCTAAGACGATGTTCAATGACCTCAGGAACTAAAAAAATTGAGAGAATGAAAGAGTCTCAGACTTCATTTCCCGATAGAAGGGTCTGACAAATTCCCTGAACTAGCCACTCACCCAGGATGAGATTCTCTACATGTGCATCGACAACATTTAGGATGAATTTTGAATTCCACTAATCCCAGTGAACTACACCAGTGGGTTTAAAGACTTCTCTATAATTTCTCAAAGGATAGAAGACTCCTTGAAATGTACTAACCTCAAGTCCCAAATGGCCCCATCACCCCTAGGTAAAAGAGCAGGAAAAGATAAAAGCGGCTTCTGTCATGCTTAGGCCACCCCCGACACCATCTCTAGTTACGAGGCCCCCACTAAACATTACGGGACCCCTTGGATGCCAATAGCCACCCCACCTCGGAAAGATGAGTGAAAGGGTTCTAAAAAAAGTGTGAATAACGTAGTAATAAATATTATTTGTTTTGAGATGACCGGGTCCGTAGCTATTTCTTAAACGTAGTGAATTGCAATTTTCTCCAACTGCCACAGTCAAAGTGAGCCGATGAAGTGGGTCTCGATGATCATCCAAAGTATTGTCCTTATCAGTGAATACCTAGGACACACCATCCAGAAATTCTTTATTTTCAAGGATCTCTTAAAAAATATTACTTACTCTAGGAAAGTCAAGTTTAGCCCACCACTAGAACAAGCTGTGTATGTTTCCACCTCAGACTCAAGGGAAGAATGGGAATGGAAAATATTCACCAGTGAGAGGGAGAAAAATTTTGACAGTTGGATGACCAAAAGACTGTCAACCGAGTCAATGGAATCCTCCAGGCGCAGTTGAAATCACAAACAATGACCTCAAAAGCTCCTAGTATAGTATAACCATCCTCCTTGGCCTTGTGGTCCTCAAATATAACAACCCTTCTCTTTTATTACAAACATAAACATGATTTATTAAATAAAATCTTCACATGATACACCACGAAAGATCGAGAGGTCTAGTTTCTTTGGGGCTTAATAATATTACATAACATCTTCAAACATAAAATAGACAACTTATTTATTGAAAAATTTCATTACATGACCACTTCATTCCCTTGTACTTAGCATTGCATGGGATAACCTGAGGACATGCATAAGTAAAGGGTGAGCTAAAAAGCCTAGAAAGGGAATAAACAACGAATAATATGAGGAATAAAACAAATTCTAGACAATAGGAATGTCAATGGATCACAAGGGAAACCTGAATATTAAGGCATGATAAAGCATGATAATCATAACATGGAAATGTGGAAACAACACTTAACATGGAATTATTATTAGCCAATTCTCATTGCACATGGAGAATGAGAAAACCCTCATTGAACATGAAGCATGAGTAAACCCTCATTTCACTTGAATTAGAATAATTAAACACTTTATTTCACATGATTTATCATGATACTATACTTTACCCAATGCCACAGAGTGCTATCGGGGCACACCATTCTTAAACATTTCATTTAATGCATAAGTGTGCCCTATTGATCATATAACATTGAATCAATCAACATCATAAGTTATTCCATGATTAAGGAATGTTGAATAAATACATTAAATTACCATTCCAAATGTATATGTGCATAATGGTGAATACCCTTGATAGAGTCATGGTTATGGTATTCACAACACTACGATCTTGGATTTGAAAAACACGGTGCAATTTAGGCAACATAATGGCATGCCATAAGAATTCATAAAAATGGTTGATGAGAGAGAAATTGGTGTATCATCATATATACATGAAATGGAAATTAATGGGTCATATTGATACATTTCCCAATAAATGTAATGGAATTTGGATTCACAATACAAAATAATTGCTTGAATGTAAATGAGAAGAGAGAAATTCCTTACAGAAGTTTGGCATGGTAAAAGGTGTACATGGAAGGAATTAATGAGAGAGATAGGGGGCACCCATCATTAAAAGATAAATAGGGAAGTATGGGGGAGGTGTGAAATCATACCTCGACATTTTTAATTGAAAAATAAAAGGGCATAACTATATTAATAAACTCGTATAAAAATAGAAAGGATGAAATCCCTTACTTGGAAGTGTGATCCCAAAAGCTTGGGAGAGTCTTGAGAGAGGCTTCTTGGGAGATTGGGGAACTTTTGAAGGATTATAGAGAAAGGAGGGATGGGGTTGGTTTAACTCCTTTGGCTTTATGTGAAGAGGAAGTGGGAGCTTGGGTGGGTTTATATAGGAATAGAGAGGGAATTCTTTATTATTTAGGTTTGGGACACCACAAATTAAACTAATCAAAACCAAAAAACAAACCATTTTCTTCCCATGCTTTTTTCCAAAGGGAAGTTTAAAACAATATTTTATGAGTTTAATGGCATAACTTTTTAAAATAATAGGGTTTCTTATGTCGAGGTGAGTCACACTCTCAAGGAAAACAATTTAAAAAGACAAAATGTTTTATAAGCCTTGAAGTGTCCACTAAAGCTTTGTTAAATAAATCTAACAAACCCAAAATCACATTATTTTAATGTTAAAATATATATTGGCAGAACATAATGTTTATATTATTTTATTACATAACTATTGGGTCATTATGAAGTCATAAACACATTATATAGTTAAACGGTGTTTAATGTTTTTCCCAAAAAATCGACTGTCTTAGAAAATTATGAAAAATAAACCATTTGATATTTTTGAAATCATAATTCTAAAATAATATTAATTTTATCTAAATATTTTTTTAAATATTTAAATTTCATACTTTTAAAATAAAAACCATCATTTACCAAAAATTCATGGGTTTTGACAAAAACAGCTTTCAAACCTTAATAAAAATTACAATTTCATTCATAAAATTATATGATAATTAGTAAAAAGTAATTTAATAATAATAATATTTTATTAAAATACTATTTAATTCAAAAATCCATTAATTCATCAAAATAGATATCTTGGTTTAATATTATCTGAAAATACTATTTGTGCTTTAAAAACTATTTACAAAGTAACAATAATAAAATGAATGCACATTCATTTTACAAAAATAATGTACATAAACTTAATTCTAGGGTCTTGTTACATAACCCCTTAAAACAACAACATAATACCTTATGGTATGGATCATGATATTGATAGACTCTTGGGGTGGCTCAGATAACATTGCTCGAGTGGTAATCTATATCAACTTCCACTTCTCTCATAGGCGGTTCCCCTCAATCTTAACGTATTAAAGCTTGGATTGAGCTTGGTCAAGACCGAAGCCCAATGATGCCACCTCTTTTATGATCTCTGACAAATGGGCTTCGTATGGGCCAAGTCTATTGGATGAGGCCATCTCTTTCTTTTTCTGAGTAAATTAGATTTTTTAAAGACCTTTATTTATACTAATCATGTGATCACTGTTCAATGGCTATAGTAGCAACGGTCACAATTCTTAATGGTATTTTAAAAACTGAAACATAGAACAAAGTCCATACATTTTACATAACCATAAGAAGACATTTAAATAGACCAAGAGTAATTTTCATTAATGAATTTTTGGGTTGTTACAATCTTCCCCCCTTAGGAAATTTCACCCTTGAAATTTCCTTTTCCCACACTAAAACAAATGTGGGTAACTCTGCTTCATCACTTCCTCATATTCCCATGCCGCTTCTTCAATCTTGTGGTTTTTCCACACCACCTTAATGAGAGGCATTGTCTTATTTCGTAGTAATTTTTCCCTGTGATCTAATATATTCATTGGTTTCTCCTCATAAGAAAGATCATCCACTAGTTTTAATACCTCTGAAGAGAGTACATGTGAAGGGTCTGGTATGTAATTCTTTAAGAGGGATACATGAAAGACATCTTGCACTTTGGACATGGTAGGAGGAAATACTATTCGATAGGCCACAGCCCTAACATGATCAATTATCTCGAAGGGGCCGATGTACCTAGGACTCAACTTCCATTTCTTTACAAACCTCATGACCTTTTTCCATGGAGATATGCGTAGAAATACCACGTATCCAACTTTAAACTCAAGGTATCATCCACAGTTATCTACATAACTCTTCTGTCAACTCTAGGCTACCTTGATATGATATAGAATGGTTTTCACCTTCTCTGCCATTTCTTCGACCATTTCAGGTCCAAGCAGCTTACGATCACCGACTACATCCCAACATGTTGGTGTTCTACACCTCTTCACATACAGGTCTTTATAAGGTTCCATTTGGATGCTCGAGTGGAAAGTGTTATTATAATAGAATTTAACCTAAGGAAGATGTTGATCCAAACTGCCATTAAATTCCATTGAAAATTATCTTAACATATCATCTAGTGTCTGAATAGTTCACTCAGATTGGCGATCAGTTTGAGGATGATAGGTCATACTAATATTCAGTTCAGTATCCAAAGCATGTTGAGGACTCTTCCAAAACATAAAGGTGAATCTTGGATCTCGATCGGATACAATAGATAGTGGTAATCCATGTAGCCTTACTGTAGAGTCCCAAAGCTTGACATACATGGACATTACATTAATTTTGCAAAAAACATAACAAAAACAGACACCCAAGAAACGTAATAGTTTAGTGTCTTTGGAAACTCAGAACACAATCTTCTAATCACGGTGAAAGATCTTCAACATCTCCCATTAAGATCTTCCCATTTTGTTTTCTTACCTAAAACCTTTATTTATATCCTGGGGAAAATAAAACATAAAAAGGGTGAGCTCAAATTCTTAGTAAGGGTAAACATGGATAACATAAAAAAATTCATAAACATTTGAACGTAAAAACATGAACATAAAATCTAAACATCAAAATCCTGGGTAATTACATAATACATGGAACTCCATAAGGAATATATCATAAAAGAACATTAATCATGATAAAATAGTATGGGAATAAAACATTTAATTATGGAAAACCATGGAGCGCATGATATTATTTACATATTAGCCAAGGAATTGCTACCAAGACCATCATACTGGACAAAGTCTCTTACAGAACTGGGTTTACTTTCCGTTCCAGCCCTGTATTACTGAACCGGATTTACTTGGCATTCTATCCATGTTTATATAATGAGATATAAATCATTACACAATTCATTGGAGGGAGATATAGGTCTCAGCCATCTCATAATGAAACCATTCTTTTGTGTTCCACAAAATCATAAATCATACATCATTTCATAACCCATGTAATAAAAATGGGATTCTTAACCATCATGTCATCATAACAGAATCCATATAAGATAAAAGGAATTCATAAAAATAATTCCATCATAACATAATCAAATAAATGTAATAATAGGGATAGTAACATAACTGTATATCATCTTAGATGGAAGATAATTTTTATAAAACACTTGAACTCAGTTCTTGAGAAAAATATCCTTTCTTCTTCAAAATCAATTTCTTTTCTCAAAATGACAAGAAATTTTACAAGAATTGAATTTAGTTTAAAATAATCATGAAATATTTCATAGGAATCTTCATGGAAATAAGGTTTTATAAAACTTTAAAAATCCATTCACACCGTATATGTTAAAAAAACATTCTCCTCGTACTTTTGCTGGAAAATTCAAAAAGTAACTCGTATGGTAAACAAAAGAAAGATTCCTTCCATATAATGTGGTAAAAGTCAACATAGGGTAAAAATTAATTTAAAAATACATGGAGGAATAGTAAATATTTTATGAAAACATTTTTATAATACATGGACATGGATGATAAACATAACCCCAGTAAATACTTACAAATAAACAATCTCGGATAAGAACGATATTGGAATAATTATCCCTTACCTTAGGTCAAATTTCCTCTATACGTGTCTGAAACTCTGGTATAGTGGGTTCAAACATATTATTAATTAGTAAAAAACCGTAATAATAATTATTATAACATATATGATTCACTTGTGACTTTATATTACCAGTTCTTTTGTCAATTCCATATTAAAGCAGTGTTTTGGGTAAAATCGTTTCATTTATCGTACGTGTTTTGAATTTTAATTATTCATATGATTAATTAGATCATGATTACTTACTTCCGCAATGTAAAACATTATTTATATAATATATATTTTGAATATATATATAATAGATCGATAAATGGAATGAAATACACTGTTCATGGAGACGGTAGGCCATACATACGCATGAACGTTGTTTTTGTTTCCTTATTAAATTAAATGGAAGTAAATGACATATATATATATATAAATCCTATATAATTATTATGCCATATATTTCATTATTACTTACTATATAATCATTCTTCCATGGTTAACATGGAAAATGAATCTCATCGCATCATGGAGACGGTAATCCGCACATACGCACGAGCGATGATATCGTTCCCACAATTACTGAATGGAATTGGAGTGGATGATATAATATCTCATAATTATAATAATTTTATAATAAGAATATATAGTTATTATTTCTACCATTATACCCATCCATGTAAGGGGTGGTGGAAAAACAGATTGCACCACGACGTGGAGACGTTATTTCGTACGTACGCACGCAAGGTGATTTCGTTTTCCGTAGGATAGATAGAATGAGAAATGGGTTTGTTTCATATTTATAATGACATGTAATTATATTAGTGATATTGATGTTATTACTTTATAATGAAACAAAAAAATAAGAGGAAATATAATAATAAAGAAACTTGAAAGAATCGGTAGAAGAGATTACCTCTTCTTCGACGCACCACTTCTAAACCTCTTATTAGGGCACAAAAACTGGTCTTTTGAGATTACCAGGACCTCTATTATGTTTCTATGTTAGTGGAGCAGGGAAATGGGCAGGGTTTTTCTGAGCATGAAGGCTCAAAATTTTGTGAAGAGGAGAGGGAGGTGGTGCCCTTTTATAAGAGAGGAGAGGGGCACTTTTGGAAACCTCTAAAATATTTACTTATAATAAACTCAAACCCCACCTAAAAACTTTAAAAATGACTCAAATTATATGCTGAGATGAAATAAGGTTGTAATATCATAAAAAAATTAAATTTAGACTCGTTTTCATTTTATTTTAAACCTTATCATTTTGATTTATCCTTATATAATCTATTTAATTGAATTTGATTTAATAATGTTATAAATTTTGAACAGTTAAAAATACTTACTGATGTGTTGTAAATTGTACATAATTGGATATTTTATGACATGGTAGACCATATAAATTTTAATTTGTAACTTGTAAACATTTTTGTGATTTTTAAACAATTTAATAATATGTTATTTTCATAATATATCAACAGTGTCAATTTTGACTCAATTCATTTTTTTGATTTTAAATAAAATACACACAGAGGATATATTTGAAAAAAATATTTAATAGATTCCTAACTTGTCATATTCATCTATAAAGTTCGTCTATCACATTAATTAGTTTATATAATATTTATTTTATTATTATTAAAACCATTTATTTGATATTTTTCTTAATAAAATAATTACTACAACATTTTTGTATAATTATTTAATATACTTATTTTTTGCATAAAAATTAAAAATAAGATAATATAATTAATATAAATATAATATAATTCATAATAATAATTTTATTTGAATTTATCTTCTAAAAAACCCACTTTTAAAATTTTATCTTTATTAAAGTATGAAGGTGACAACTTTGACATCATTTAAAATAATATAATATAAATGTCATTATCTATTTTATAAGGCTCAAAATGGTCCACAAGTCTACACTTGGACTCTTAGGGTATACATATACTCGACCAATAAGGTTTGGTCAATTTTCTGGTCCTTTTGATGGGTGTTAGTATTTTAATGAAAACTATATAATTGATTGTTCAATAAATAAATAATTTATGTATCATTAATGTATAAGCTATTAAGGTAAATAATATTTATTAAAAATTACAAATAAATTACCATAACAAAGAAAAACAAATTAGATTTCAAATTATTATTTATAATCCAATTTATATTTTGTATAACCTTATATTAAAAACACATTAATAATTAAATTTTGAGTGAGACATATTTCACTTTCTTTAAATAAAATAAATTAAAGGTCTCAATCACATCCAAGTGGGTTTCAAAAGATACCATTTCGACCCAAGTATAATTTAGGGAAAAATATAATCACCCAATTATATTAATACAAGTGTTAGTGTAATTTTATAATATTATATTTACCCTTAATTACCCGATTTACCTTTAACTATGGTAAATAAAATTCACCATAGTTACTATTCAAAATGCCTAAAAATGAAAAATATCCTATTAATATAATTTGGACCTACTAGTTCAAAATATGGAATCAATTTTTCCAAATTCAAAACACAGAAGTTGTATTATTTAATTTAAAATTAATTTTTCTGTTGAGAAAACAGGTTTTAAATGTTAAAACATTGCAAAAGATTGAACTATTTTAACCTATGAATTCAATGTAAAATTAATGATAATAACATAAATTATATTAAATGATTAAAATATATTCTATTTATACTTTAAAATCATTCAATATTATAATTCGAACACTTAAATTATCTTGATGAAAAATGTTGTTTTTAATTAAAATTTAGCGTATTTTTACTATTCATCAAAATATAAAAGTTAACGGAAAGATATTACAAAATTATTCAAAGTAAATTTTTATGTACTTATTGAAATTCATAACTTTATTTAGTCAAATTTAACTCATAAACATGTCAAAAACTAGATTTAAAGTGGGTGTGCCATCAAATGGCAGCAAAACTGTATTTTTTTTAAAAATACTTACTTTACTTAAAAAAATTATTTTGTTCTCATACCATGTTTTAGAATATGTATAAGATGAATGATATTGTTATAAAATTAAAAATGAGGTTAATACTATTCATAACAGCTATTTCATAATAATATATCATTGTTTAGTGAAACTCGGTATTGCGTACAACACACGCTATTGAGGAAGGTCGTTATTGCGTGCAACACTAGCCAAGAATAATATTTGCGTATAATACAAGATAATACGTTGTTGTGTATAGTGAAATCTAATTTTGGTGTAGAGTAAAACACAATACAACAAAGAAATTAAAAATAATATTTCTCATAAAATCTCGGGGTGTTACACTTACCACTTCCTGGATATACTTCTGTGCGAGTTGATCAAATGAGAAATCATCATGAATTGCAATGAAGTGTGCAGACTTTGTAAGACGATCCACAACAATCCAGATTTCATTGTTTCCTTTGTATGTCTTTGGAATTCCGGTGAAAATTCTATGGGGATGTTCTCCCATTTACATACTGGTGTGGGAAATGGTTGCATCATCCCCTTAGACTTCTACCTCTCTGCCTTCACATGCTGACACACCAAGAACTTTGATGTATACTCAACGATCACCTTCTTCATATTATCCCACCAATAATGCTCTAAGATATCTCGATACATCATTCTGTTTCCTGGGTGAATAGAGAAATTTGAACTATGTGCATCATCCAAAAATTATTTGTTCAGCTCCATAAATTATGGAACACATAGTCTTTTTTCAAATATCATAATTCCTTTTTCATTAACATTGAACTTCAACGATTTCCCTTTTCTGATAGCTTCCACTTTCTTCTAAATTCCCACATCATCCTTTTGAGTATCCTTTAACTTTTCCAAAACAAGCGGTTGAGCAATTATTTGTGAAGGGATTGATGATGTTCCCTTCTTTATGATTCCCATGCCCATCATAATCAAGTCTAAGAAGATTGGATCCTTCTCAATTCTCATAAATGATAGAATTGTTGAGTCATTTCTACTTATAAAATCTTCCACCTTGTTCTCTTTCCCAGGGTGGTGATGGATTGATCAGTCATATTATTTGATCAGCTCTAACCATCTTCATTGGAACATGTTCAATGCTTTCTGTGTGAATATATACTTGAGTCTTTTGTGGTCCGTATATATTTCACACTTCTCCCCAAAGAGATAATTCCACCAAATTTTTAAAGAGGAGATCACCACAGCCAAATCCAATTAATGTGTTGGATAATTCTTCTCATGATCTTTCAATTTCCTTGAAGCATAGACAATGACTTTGTCATTTTTCATCAACACACAACCCAAACCCTTCTTCAAATCATCATTGAATACCCCATGAAGTTCTCCACTTGTGGGTAAAGTGAGAAAGACATAGTGATAAGCCACATTTTCAACTTCTTAAATATTTCTTCACATTCATCACTCCAAGAAAAACTTTACTCCCTTCAGAGTTAGCTTGGAAATACGGTTGGAAAATCATGAGAAATTTTTCACAAATCATCGATAATATCCAGCTAACCCCAAGAAGCTATGGATATCCATTACCGATGTTGGCCTCAGCCATCCCTCAATTGTAGTTATCTTGGAGGTATCCATAGATATCCCATTTCTTGTGATAAAATGACCAAAGAATGAGACCTCCTTCAACCAGAACTCACACTTTCTGTATTTTTCATAGAGCTTCTCCTTTCTCAAGGTCTCTAGTGCAGTTCTTTGATGTTCCTCATGATCCTCCTTGGTTTTGGAGTATATTATAATATCATCTATAAATACTACCACCAATTTGTCAAGGTAATCCCAAAAGGCTATATTCATTAAGTCCGTGAAGACTGCAGGAGTATTAGTGAGTCTGGAAAAAATTACTATGAATTAAAAGTGCACGTATCTTGTACGAAAAGCAGTATTGGGTATACATTCCTTCTTCACCCTTACATGATAATATCCTAACCGTGAATCCACCTTGGAGAATTATTGTGCTTCATGTAGCTGATTGAAAAAATCATCAATTCATGGGAGAGGATTCTGGTTCTTTATCGTGATTTTGTTAAGCTCGCAATAATAGATGCAAAGGCACATTAACCCATCCTTCTTCTTGAAGAAGAGGACTGTTGCACCCCATGGTGAATCACTTGGGTGTATAAACCCTTTATCCAGATTCTCGTGTTGTTGTTTCTTCAGATCCTCAAGCTCCACAAAAACCATTCTATACATAGTCATGAATATAGGAAATGAATCAGTTATAAGATAAATTGATAATTCAACATCTCTTCTAGAAAGAAGACCGGGAGATTCCTTAGGAAACACTTCAGTGAATTCCCTTACAATAGGCATGTCTTCAAGGGTGGTTGATTCCTTGGACTCAATCATCTGAGCCAGATATGTGTGCTCATAGGGTAGTAATATACATACTTTGAGATGATGGATGTAAATAATATTCTTCCTCATGCTTGAACTTGTACAGAATCGAGGGTCGATTCACGAAATGGTGAGTGATTTGCCTCTCACGAAAATTTATGTTGGCTCTATATATGGAAAGTCAATCCATGCTGATAATTGCATCAAATTCCACCAGAGGAAGTATGATGAGGTTCACTGGGAAGTTCAATCCACCAATTAAGATTGGGGAGAAGTAATATTCATGGGATGCAATGATTTCCCAATTTTCTATACTCACTAACATCTTTTCTTCCATGATTTGTGGTGGTGGTGGGATTGTTCTACTATACATTCGGGATATAAAAGAATGTGTCGAATGATGAACAATAACCCAAACTTTCACTTTTTGTTTTTAGTTCTACCTTATCTGATATAGACACGGGATGAGTACATTAAACTATTAAACACATAAAGGGGAATATAAGGAAAAAACGGATGACATATTAATAATTATTTTCCTTAAATTATGAATCCATAGGCTTCAATCTATGCTATTCATGATCTACTTTCTAACATATATTCCTAGGGACATTTTTTTAATTACCTTAATAAAGATTCATACTAAGCTTGTGAATTTATAGAGTATTTCCCATGGGAGTGTCATAACCTAGAGTGCATTAAGGCCCATTGTCGTGCACCAGTTCTCGTTCAAGTCAAGCTCAATGTAGTGTTTTCGGGTTTTACCCTTAGGATACATCTGTGCTAGAGCCACCTCTACCCGCTCGTATCCAGACAGGGATGTATTTTCTTGATAAACCACTTACTAAACACTCACCAAAACTTAAGTATTTTTTTATTATAATTATTCTTGCCTCTAAATCTTCACTAGGGTTTTATAATCCTAATACCAAAAAAAACTAAACATATCCTCTGATACCAACTATAACAACCCTTATCTTATATTACAAACTTAAAAATTATTTATTAAATAAAATCTTCACATGATACAACATGGAAGATCAAGAGGTCTAGTGTCTTTGGGGATTAGGAACATTACATAACACCTTAGAATATAAAACACACAACATATTTATTGAAAACATTCTTTACATTACCACTACATTCTCTCGTACTTAGAAATGCATGGGATAACCTGAGGATATTCCTAAGAAAAGGGTGAGCAATAAAGCACAGTAAGGGGATGAACATGGAATAACATGAGGAATAAAATACATGTTAGACAATAGGAATATCAATGGAGCATAAAACAAACACAAACATAAAGGCATTATAAAGCATGATAATCATAACATGTAAATGTGGCAACAACACTTAACATGGAATTACCATGAGCCATGTCTCATTGCACATGGAGTATAAGTAAACCCTCATTGCACATGAAGAACGATTAAACCCTCATTGCACTTTAATAACCATGATTCAACACTCATTTCACATGAACTATCATGATACTATACTTTACCCAATGCATTGATGTGCTATCAGAGAGCACCCTTCTAAAACATTTCATTTCATGCATAAGTGTGCCACATGGATCATATTACATGGAATTAATCAACATCATAAGTTATTCCTTGATTAAGGAATGTGGAATAAATTTATTAAATTACCATTAAATATGTATATGTGCATAATTTTTAATATCCTTTATAGAGACATAGGTATGGTTTTCACTACACTATGATCTTGTCTTGGAAAAACGCGGTGCAATTTCGGCAGCATAATGGCATGACATAAGAATTCATAAAAATGGATATTGAGAGATAAATGGGTGTCTCATAATATATACATGAAATGGATAATAATGGGTTCATATAGATACATTTCCTAACAAATGTAATGGAATTTGGATTCACAATACAAAATAATTTCTTGAAAATAAATGAGGAGAGAGAAATTTCTTACAAAATTTTGGCATGGTAACGAGTGTACATGGAAGGAATTAATGAGATATAAAGGGGTATCCCGTCATTAAAAAATAATTAGGGATTTGTGGAGGAGGTTTTAAAACATACCCTAAAATTTTTAATTGAAATATAAAATGGCATAACAATATTAAAAATCATGGATAAAAAGACAAAAGAAGAAATCCCTTACTTGGAAGTGTGCTCCCAAAAGCTTGATAGAGGATTGAGAGAAGGTTTTTGGAATCTCGGGGCACCTTGCTAGGATTATAGAGAAATTAGGGTAGGGGTTGGTCGAACTCCAAGGTCATTGAGTGAAGAGAAAGTGGGATCATGGGTGGGTTTATATAGGAAAGGAGAGGGAATTCTTTATTATTTAGGTCTGGGACACCACACATTAAACTAATCAAAAACACAATCCAGACTTGGGTTTTTGCCCATGGTTTATGAAAAAGGGGAGTGGAAAACAATATTTTATGATTCCAATGGCTGAAAATTTTAAAATAATAGGGTTTCTTATGTGGAGGTGAGTCACACTCTCAAGAAAAACAATTTAAAAATAAAAAATGTTTTATAAGCCTTGAAGGGTCCACTAAAGCTTTGTAAAATAAATCAAACAAACCCAAAATCACATTATTTTAATTTTAAAACATATATTGTCCAAACATAATGTTTTTATTATTTTATTACATCACTATTGGGTCATTACGATTTCATAAAACACATTATATATTTAAACGGTATTTAATTTTTTACCCAAAAATTAAATTGTCTCAGAAAATTATGAAACATTCACCGTTAGATAATTTCAAAATCTTGATTCCAAAATAATAATAATTTTATCAAAAAAAATTTGTGAATTTGTGAATTTTTTCTTTTATAACAAAAACTAACATTTATCAAAAATTCATGGGTTTTGACAAAAATATCTTTCAAACCTTAATAAAAATTACAATTGCATTCATAAAATTATATGATCATTAATAAAAAGTTATTTAATTATAATAATATTTAATTAAAATATTATTTAATTAAAAAATTGATTAATTCATCAAAATAGATATCTTAGATGAATATTAACTAAAAATACTATTTTTTCTTTAAGAACTATTTTCAAAATAACAATAATAAAATGAATGCACATTATTTATAAAAAAAATAATGTACATAATAAATGTACTAGGGTATTGTTACATAAACCCTTAAAACACCATCATAAGACATTACAGTAAGGTGTGTGATGGTGGCAGACTTTTGGGGTGGCTTGGATAACATTGCTCGAGTGGTAATCTCTATGAACTTCCACTTATCTCATAGGTGGTTCTACTCGAGCTTAATGTATTCAAGATCATCTTGGGCATGGTCATGAGTGAAGCCCAAAGACGTCAACTCCTTTATTGGGCTCTGAAAAATGGGCTTCGTAGAGGCCAAGTCTATTGGATGAGGCCATCTCTTCCTTTGTCTGTGTAAATCGGATTTTTTAAAGCCCTGTATTTATACTAATCATGTGATCACTATTCAACCACTATATTATCAATGGTAAAAATTTGCAGCAGTATTTCAAAAACCAAAACATGGAACCAAATAAGTCCATACATTTTACATAACCATAAAAAGACATTTAAATAGACCAATAGGAATTTTCATTTATGAGTTTTTGGGTTGTATCATCTAAATGCCAGAAGGGAAGAAAGCAAGAGCAAGAAGATGAGATGATACCAAATCCAAAGTTAGTGTTGATGCTTTTAGAATTCATGCCAAAAGTCTTGGTACAATGGATGCTGGCCCACCAAACCGTTCAATGGGAACCGCCACTCCAAATGGTACAACGGGCACTGCTCTGCCGAACGGCACCGTCAAAAGGAGACAATCAAACAGAAACTGTGTCGGATCAAGAACTGAACTTTGGCTATGTTAATGTCATTCACTTGATGGAACCCTTATCTAATGAAGAATATGTTCACAAACCTGAATTCCCTGTGCCCAACTAGAGAGTGGGAGGAAGAGGCCATAGAGGCCAGAGGTTTCCTGGAAGGCATGATCGTGGAAGGAGTCAAATCCTTGGCCACACCCCAAGTAAAACCTTTTACATCGTGGAAGCTCATAGATGGAACCTCTGACAAGAACAATAAGAACTGAATTGCTTATGCTCCCCTATCAGAATAAATCCAAGACCATTTATCTTAGAGTATTCATCAAAAGAAGAAGAATTAATGAACTGCACATGCTATATAGGCGGACCAGTTCAACCAAACTTGTAAAGGACTGTAGCACTTTAGAATCCTATTATAGAGTTCGATCCATCCACATCCAAGGATTAAACAACTAAATTGTTTATGAAAGATAAACCTCAATTCGGGAAGCACCAACCTTTAGAGAATAAGTATGATATTTTAAAGAATGTGGCTTCAGTACTAGAAAAGATGTCAATCATAGTTGTGTTGAGCCTATCCACAGATCTTAGGGAGGAACTCATCGAAGCCTTTCTATGACCCTAGGAGTTGGAGGCTGATGTAGAAGCAGTTGAAGTCTACCGGATGGAGAATAGTCCCGAAGAATGTGACGATGTCACCTCCTTCACTGACAGGGATGAAGACTCCATCCTGAAAGGGCACATCAAACCCGTATATGTGTCTAGTAAAATAAATGGAATTGATGTTCATACGATCTTCATCAAAAAAAGTATCTATAGTTAACCTCCTCCCACTGAGAATGCTCTATCGGATGGGATATGATTAAGGCTTCTTGACGCCCTATACTACAACTCTTCTGGGATATGACCAAAGTGAGCAGAAACCATTGGGAAGAATCAAGCTTAAAACTTGGCTCAGAGATCTCATATCATATTCTGAGTTCCTGGTGGTGTGGAAAAGTATGACCTTTAATGTCATGTTAGGGAGACCTTGGATACATCAACACGCTGCAATTTCGTCCTTATGCCATCAATGTATCAAATATTGCACTAATGGGAAAAATGGGACGTTGCAAACCGATAAATCCCCATTTGAATCTTATGAGTGGCAATATATCAATGTTGGGTTCTATGAGTTGGAATAAAAACATATTTTGGATAACGAAGTTGATTGGATCAATGTACAAAATAGATTGAATATGGCTCCCACTGACCCCCTCCACCAACTTGGGGAATAGTATGTACTACCCATCAACCAAGTTGAATGCATAAATGCAATTCTGGCTATAGATGCGGTCGTCTGCATAGTCTCTGTTATGACCACCAGATTCAAAGACATGGATAAGTGGGCTGACTCCCATGTTTTCAGGAAAGACCCTATCAAAGATGCTCTCAACCCATCCTTGGGGAATCAAAATTCACTTTCCTTACTCACTAAGGAAAAATACAATTTCACTCCCAACATCAGTGAGTTCATCACAAAATTTCTTTCTCCATCAGAAGAGGAATATGATAAAGATAATGAACGAGAATAAGAAGAAGATGATGAAGAAGATAACCTCAAATACACCCTTCCTACATTCGAAGAAAGTGTATCCACCATAATCGATGGACTTAAGGAGATACTTCTGGGCACCAAAAATGACCCATGGCCCACTCTAATCAGTGTGGCCATGTCTGTCAAGGAACCGGATGCATACAACTCCTTCCCAAAGAATAATCAAGATGTGTTTTCCTAGAGTTACAAAGAGATTCCAGGAATTTATCTATAGGTTTCCACTCATCATATGGTATTACCAAAGAATCGTCAGGTCTATAAGAAGGCATCTAGAAGGACCCACCCTATGCATGCTGTAAAAATAGAGGCTGGAGTTGACAAGCTGATCAAATCCAACTTTATACGGGAGGTCCAATATATGACATGGATGTAAAACATAGTCCCTATCAAAAATAAGAGTGGGAATATTAGAATCTTCATTGAAATTAGGGACCTTAATCTGCATCTCCCAAAAGATAGCTTCCCGATCCCGATCACATAATTTTTGATCGATGCAACAGCTGGATACGAAGCCCTCTCTTTAATGGATGTCAATTATGAAGACAATGAAATCTCTATGGATCAAGGAGATGAATAATATACTAATTTTAGGGCCCCTTAGGGATTTTTCTATTATAATGTGATGCCCATTGGTCTAAAGAATGTCGGTGCCACATATAAGTGCACCATGCATCACATCTTCCAGCCCTTCTTGGGAAAAATTGTTGAGTCTTATGTCAATGACTTGGTGGTTAAATCCAGATAGTGTTTGAACCACAAAGATGATCTTGGATATATCTTCAACAAATTACGGCAGAATAGTTTAAAGATGAATCCCCTTAAACGTGCCTTTGGCATTGCCTCGGAAAAATTTCTTGGATTCATCGTACGCCATCGTGGCATCGAAGTTGACCCTGAAAAGACAAATTTATTACTTGGAATGTCCCCGCATCACAACCTCATTGATTTTATAATTCTCTAGCAGAACCTTGCCTACATTTGGTGCTTCATAGCCAACCTAGCAGGTAAATGTTTACCTTTCACCAGTCTCATGAAGAAAGGAGTTACGTATGAGTGGGATAATGATTTTCAATAAGCATGCAAAAATATTAAAATATATATCCTATGCCCACCAGTTCCTAGGCCTCAAGTTGAGGGGATACTTCTTATTTTATACGTAACTACCCTGGAATGGTCATTAGGAGCCTTCCTCATGCAGAAGAACGATGTTGGTATAGAGAACTTCCTCTCCTACAACATTCAGACAATGATCGATGCTAAAACATAGTATTCAAATATTGAAAAGAAATACAAACCCTAATCTACATTTTTCAGAAGCTCAGAAATTACATTCATCATTATGAGGTCCACTTGTTATCCTGTTGAAACCCGCTCAAATATATCCTCAACTCTCTCTTACTGAATGGGTGTCTATCATGATGGTTGGTCATCCTACAACAGTTTGACATACGATATGTGCCCTAGAAGTCTATCAAGGTCTAGGCATTATCAGACTTCCTGGACCAGAACCCATTAAAAGAAACAGTGCCATTGGATGATGATCTTCTGGATGAAGAAGTGTTTTCCATTCAGTAAGAACCCCAGACAAGGGAAATGTACTTCTAAGGTTCTTCTCGAAGCCCGAAAGAGAAAAGGATGGTGATCCCAAGCTCAAAAAAGTGGGGCTATAAGTTATACTAATATCTTCTAAAAAGTCCATCTTTCCTTACTTTTTCCTGCATTTGGAAGGGTGCACAAACAATGAAGTAGAGTATCAGGTCCTCATTGCGGGCCTGGAATTGGTACTCCAGGTGAAAGACAAACACCTAAAAATAAAGATTGATTTGGATCTGGTTATCAAATAGGTAAATGGTGAAAATGCTATTAAGAAAGTAGTATTGGTTCCCTTGATGAACCATGTTCAAGCACTGATGGAAGAATTCCCATCAGAAAAAACATTGACTTATATACCTTGGTCACAAAATGCTCAAGATGATGCTTTGGAAAATGCAGCCACAACATTGGCTGATCCCAACCGGGATGAAACAATCATTAGAATTGCTCACTGTTGGATGGTCTTTCCATTCATCCAAATAAATACAAAGGACATTGATGAAATTTGTTCGGCACCTGATCCTTATGGTCATACCACTAGTTGGATAACACCCATTGAAAGTTACCTTCGAAATGGGGAACTCCCACCTGATAAGTCTGAAAGGGAGAAGGTCCGAAGATGGGAAGTCAAATTTTCCTTGTACAATGGGGTAAAACAATAAAAGGTTCTATACAAACTAGTCCATGATGGAGTCCTTCTCAGGTGCATTGATGAGGAAGATACTGTTGCTGTTATGAAATAAGTGCATGTCGAAGCTTGTGGAAGGCACCAGTCAGTGACCAAGATATCTCACCAATTTCGAAGGCTGGAGTATTCCAGGCCCACTATTGTATAGTATTTTTCCATATTCACTATGAAGTTCCATTCCTTCCAAGCACATGCTAATTTCATAAACCTCCCCCCTAAGTTACTTCATACAGCTAAGTAATCCTGGAAATTCGCCACCTAGAGGATAGATGTTGTGGGTCCATATCCTCTCACCACAACCAAATAATTCAAGTTCATACTCACATCGACCAACTACTTTTCTAAATGGGTTAAATCCATAACCCTTAAGGATGTCGTGGTGAAAAACATCATCAGCTTTGTAAAGGCCAACATCATAACTAGATTTGGTGTCCCTCATACAATACCGATGGGCAATGTCACTGACTTCTGCTCTGTTGAGTTGGACAAGTTATACTAGGAATATGGAATCAAATAGAATTGTTTTTCATGTTACCACAAAACATCCAATAATCAGATAGAGGATTTCAAGAAGACTCTATCCAACATACTTAAATAGATGGTCGATAAGGATAAGAAATTGTGGCCATAAAAGCTCCTTTATACTTTATGGCCTTACCGAACCATGACCCACATTTCCACCCAAGCAACCCCATACTCACTAGTATACGGGGTAGAGGCGGTGTTGCCTATCTAAATCCAAGTGTTATAACTTTTTAGGTCCATTTGCGACCAACTATCCATGGATGAGAAATACCAAAGATGGTTTTTTGAATTGTAATAGCAAGATGAGAAAAGGTTGCACACTCTGCACCATTTGGAAATCTACCAAAATCAAATTGCATGAGCCTCCAATAAATGTGTTCGCCTTCGATCTTTCCTCAAAGGAGAAATGGTGTTAGTCCTCAGAACCTTGATGATACTCAAGAAGAAACCTTAAAATCATAAAACAAATTGTTAAGGACAATATTACATACATAGGTTATATTCTAATGGAGCTTACGTCCTGATATTAATGTACGGACTGCAAATCACGGCTCCAACAAATGATAAGTTCTTGAATAAATACTTTGTGTAATAGAAATGAAAAAGGTCCAAGATCTATGACCCTAATATATGAGTCATAAAAATTCCCCACATGTTATGGTCCAAAATTTAAGACCTTAAACTGTGAGTAATAGAAAAACACCATGAAGCTAAGGTCCAAGCTCTACGACCCTAAACTATGATTCATAAAAATTCCCCATATGTTATGGTCCAAACTCTAAGACATTAAACTATGAGTAATAGAAAAACACCATGAATCCAAGGTCCAAGATCTACAACCCTAAACTATGAGTCAAAAATCCCCCCCCCCATGTTATGGTCCAAACTCTAAGACCTTAAACTATGAGTAACAACAAAACACCATGAAGTTGAGGTCCAAGCTCTACGACCCTAAAATAGTGATTCTTAAAAATTCCCCCATGTTATGGTCCAAACTCTAAGACCTTAAACTATGAGTAACGAAGAAACACCATGAAGCAAATGTACATGCTCTAAGACCCTAAACTATGATTCATAAAATAATAATGCCATGGGTCGAGATCTGTGACCCTAAACAATGAGTATAAATGCCCCACAATGTTAAGGTTCGAGCTCTATGACCCTAAAATGTTTGTTATAGTGCCCCCAATGCCATGGTCCAAACTCTAAGACATTAAACTATGAGCCATAGTCATATCCACATGATTTTAAATTGTACAGTATTAGTCCATGAAACATGATGTTAAACTGAAATTCCACAGTACAAAATCTAAGACATTAAAATGTGATTCATCGCCTTTTCTACAAGATGTTAAACTGTAAGGAACTAATCCTTGAAACATGATAATAAAATAAAAAATATCTTATAGAACTACATGTGGCTTGATTCCTGTCCTTGTCGGATATGTAGTGATTCCTCGATCCTCGATCTTGGCCCAGTCCCATCGTAAAAAAAATGACTCCATCACACCCCCTATCTACCCACATTCATAAGGGAAACCCATATCACTCTTTGTTTATCACATCCAGTATGAACCCCGTGAGCTTAGTACTATTGTTAGGGATTCTCTTACAAAATCCAACTATAGAGTAACATGCTTGACCTTGCAACTATGACTGATAAAAAAAATACCCCTACCACTTGGACCAAACCAAATCGGTATAGGGTACATACAGAACTACATACGTCTTGATTCCTTCCATTTTGGAATACGTAGTGATTCTTTGATTCGCATTCTTGGCCCAGCCCCACCAGGAAAGAAAAAGGAAATTCTCCCATCATATTCTCTACCTCCCGCACATGTGAAAGAGTCTATGTGACCACTCTTTATTTCTCACATTGAGTATAACTCACATGATCTTAAGATTAGTGGTGAGGATTCTATTATGCAATTAAATCATAGGGTAATATGATAGACTCGGCACCCATATCAAGTGAAACAAAAATTTCCTGACATGTCCTTGCACATGGACAGATCCAAATCTATACAAGGAACTTTCAGAACTACATGTGGCTGGATTTATTCCTTCACAGGATACGTACTGATGCCTCAATCTTTGATCTCATCCCATCCATCATTGTCATCAAAAAATTCCCTCAAGTGTCCCTATACATTGAGAAAATGTTTGTAGGGAGCATAAATAACTACGTACTGCTTGATTCCTTCCCTTGTAAGATACATAGTGAAACCTGGATTTGGCATCATGGTCCATCTACCAGCAGAAAAAATGCCCCCCTTCCCCCATATGTAGGTCAAACATGTATGAGGATTCTATGGAGGGTCCAATCACATGAATATAAATTGAAAAATTCTTCATAAGTGATGTGTGGCCCAATCCTCGGTATTATGAGATTTCTCACATACCTGTCATTCATGAGAAGTCAAAAGATCTTGCTTCCCCCTATACACATGGGTCATAACTATGTGGAAGCTCCAATTAGTTCATGGTTCATCATGGTTCATGTATTATCACATTCCCAGACATGTTTTTCTAATTTGTCACACTCCATACCTTGAGTAAACTTGGATCCCCATAATCATTCAAGGCCATCTGAGATGGAAGGCTAGTGTCATGCGGACACCATTTCTTGACTACGCATATGATGACCTAGTCGCTCTACATTTTTGGACCATAAAAATGGCCATCAATAAAAGTAATATTCATCCCTGGGAGAGTCCTCTCCTATCTCAGTATACCTAACAGCATACAATCCCTATGTCATCCCTCCTTATTCAAGTTTCCCTTAGGACTATGGTTTATGCCTTCTATCATCATTCACGTCTAAGCAATGTCAGAAAGTATTGATTGTGAATAACCTAAAACTATTGAAGATATTTATGATAGCATAAATGTCCTCCTGACATGACTCTAAACTTCATATCCTCACATCATCACTACACATTATTAAACTGCAAGGCCAAAATCATCCTTATTGTATGATGTTATATTTCATACTAATGGTATAAGCACAAAAGTTCCGTCTAATGTTGATTTTTCTATTCCTAATCAATGGATGAATCCCTCTTGATCCCTTATTTCTAAAACCGAGAATAGCTCACATAAGCTTTGGGATTTCATAGAGATATACATCATAGAATTATGGAAAACTAGTCCTAGAATGTGTTCCTAGAAGTACTACCATAAAAGGCATGTCATGATTCCCTCCCTCGAGTAGCACCCCATGCCCTTGTCATGTGATGTTAAGTAACCATGTATCCTAAAGATGGAAAAAAATTACTCACCCTATGTATTAGTTATATCTACTAAGGGACACCCAATTTCATGAGAAAATTGCAGCCCAAATGTCCCCCATATGTCCGGATACACTTCTAAGACATTTCAGAATCTATTCTCTGAGTGATCTTGAATCCACATAACCCTCCAAGGCAATCTGGGATGGAATGTCAATGTCCTACAGACACCTTTTATTTACTATGCACATCATTCCGTGGTGGTTATGCATATGTCACCAACAGAAATAGTCATCAATCAAAGGAAAATTCATCCCCAGGAGAGTCATCTCCTATATCAGTATGCCCAAAGACTTCCAAGCCTTGTCCCATCCCACCTAACTCGAGGGACCTCAGATTCCTAGTTAACACTTGTCTCCTTACACATATTCTGGATATATCAAAACATACATGAATAATTCATCTCTTGCCCCTTTTTAGGTTTCTAAATATATCTCGTCTGTATGCTGGAAGTTGACCCACGTACAAAAGAATATTTCCTCCACTCATTTCTGGGATTCCCTAAAGAGGGTTAGTCAAAATGCCTCCTTTTGATGCTCAGGTTCACCCCTTGTCGAATGTCACATATAGTATTTAGAAATTTCCCAAAATTCATAATCATGTAAGGCCATCGGAGATGGAATTTCAATGTCTTGAAGACACCTTTTATAGACTATGAACATTATAACTCAGTGGCACTGCATACATTGCCCACAAAAATGGCCATCAATCAAAGGAAAATTTGTCCCTAGGAGAGTCCTTTCTAGCTTTCGTACGCTCAAATGACCTCCCCATCTTTTCACACCCCCAGATTTGGAAAACTCTTAGATAACAGCTTATGTACCTCCTTCTTCCCATGTGACCCTAACATAAAAAACACTCCTAGTTGACCTGACCATTCACCAGCTCTCCCTCACACAAGTAAGAAATAGGATGGAATAGTAGCCCACTCAAAGTCAACATGAATGTCCCTAATGTATTTTGACACCAATACTTAGGCCAGCCACCCACTATGTCTCACAACATCAAAATAAAGTCACAATGTTGTAAATCCCACCAGGCCATTGGAAATGGATGTCCAGTGTCCTGTGGACACCTTAGATTGACTATGCACATCATTCCCTATTGGCTCTGCATTTGTCACCCACAAAAATGGTCATCAATCAATTGAAAATATGTCCCTAGGAGAGTCATTCCCTACCTATGTATGCCTAAAGTGGCTTCCAAGCCTCATTCATGTCCATAATCAACAAATAAAGGGTCAAGAAAAATCCCTAATTCGTGTGTAAAGGATATTAGAAAACTCATGGCTAATGGTCCCAAGTCAGGTCCTTGTCCCGTTAAGTCATGTCAAAGTTGTTCGACCTAAAACATCAGTAACAATTTTGATTTGTATTACTGTGAACTACAAGAAAAAAATATTTCATACTTTCCAGAGGAAAAATCCACAAATGGAACCTCTAGGAAGAATTCAAGTATCAGTTCGTTAAAGAGGCGAAACAGTTATCTATCAGAAAAGGCGTAAATCTTGTTTGGTCAAAAACCCACAAAGTGCAGCCTACGAAAAATCCAAGTTATTCTTGATAAACCCGTATCAAGTAGGATTTGGAAAAAATTAGGGTAAAAAGAAAAGGAGACACAAATTTCATGGGGTTTTCCATGAAACCCCAGTAATAGTTGTACTATGCTTGCTGAGTCTTGTGGTTCGGGCAAAAATTAGAGATCGATTTGATTATTCCAATTTACTGATTTCAATTCATGGTTTAAAAAAAGTAATTCCTGATTGTAATGGTGTTGACATGAAAATAAAATTTAAAGAGAGATATATTTAAAATCCAACTCAGTTCCATGGAGTTCAACAAAGAAAATGGAGGAACATCCAAAATTTAGAGTCTGTCCAAAGTATCAAAAAATGGGGTAGAGTACATATCATGATATGGCATAAAACTACAATAGGTTTCAGTTCAACCTTTATAGAAGGATGGATAGTGATTGTCATGGACCATCGATAGTCTGCTCCAATGAAGATCTTTCCTCCATTTCAAGCTTGACCATCAGACGCACCCGCTCAAGAACAACTTTAATGTCTTACCCCTTCTTCTGGATGGATTCATAGTTGGTGTGTGAGGAGTCCAGTTGTTCCCTCCACCTGGTGACGTAGGCTTCACACCCCATTAGATCATCCTCTTGGTTCGCTAAAAAATCATGGTCCTTTACATCCTCAGTCGTCAGATGATCAAATTCTTCTGAAACATCTCAGAAGGTCCCCACCTGGTGATGGGAAGAATTGAACTTGGTCAGCTTGTCCTCACAGGAGGCATGGTCTTCTCAGAAAAATATGATTTGGTAAATAATGAGGTGTAAGTGCAGATAATCAAATCTTCTAGAACCCATATTAGTGATTAAATGCTGAAAATTATCACCCCCGTTACCAAAATTGGCCAGGGGTGTCTTCAATGTAAGAGAAAATAACTGGTTCCATGCCACTTTTCACACTACTTGGTTCCTTTCCACAGCACCAGTACTTTGATCCCCTCCTACTTCTAGATGTTTGTAAGTAGGAAGTATCTCTATAGGATTGGGGAGAAACCTGATACAAGTCACCCAAGATGGGAGACTCCTTGTCCCTTAGTAGGCCTAGCAACTGGAGCCCGATGAGGAATAACAACTGCAGCCTTCAAAATAATCGGTGATACTCGGCTGGTTCTAGTCACATTTACATCTAGGGAAATATCTGTAGGAGGGGATTAGTCTGAATCACATCCCACCAAAATGGGTTGTACTGATGGAACCCCTCTCTAACGCTTTTGACGACGGACCGAACACCTTCTTACCATAAGAGAAGAAGCATAATGTGTATCCATCTTGGTTGATATAGGGATGGTAGTAGGAGATGTAAATGTTTCACTCTTCATGGTATAATAAATGTGTCATGTTGTCATTGGGGCAAGGATAGGGTAGGAAATGGTCAAGGGTTTCTGCATCCGCCGAACTGCTTCTTTCAGCACCCCGTCAGGGTAACAATCTTCCCATAGTTGGTCATACTAAAGTGATAGAAATTTGGGCCCCATTGTTTTATGAATAAAAATATCACTATAAGTACCTTCATGCATCATCATAAGCCAAAATTAGTGGAGAACCACTGGGTGAGATTCTCCCCTTATTTGAAAAACCGAACGTAATGCAGTCTACTAAAGGCATCCGAATTTCCTGGAAAACCGGTAGGGGAGGTATGGCTCATAAATGAACACTAAGTCTATATGAGAAGTGATCATCATGTCTTGAAGGTTGATAAGGCATGAGAATTCATCTAATTAATCACCCTGGTCACCTCCCAATGATCCATGAGCGGTAGGATGCAGTGAAAACCAAAAATGGGAGGCGTCTCTCACCATCCCAACCACATCAGTAACACTAAGAGTCATTGGAATAACATAGAAATTTTGAGAAGAGTAGGGTGAATGTCAGAATGGGGAACCCTTGTGGTATGCCGGTATTCATAACTTGGTAAGTGTTCTGCCATCCAATCATACAAAAATTAAAACGGTCTGCTGAGACAATGTGGAGGCCTGCCATCCGGTATCTATACCAACTATTCAAAAAGATATGTGAGGTTAGGAAGGGCCAAATTAATGGGTCAACCCTCTGCCAGCGTGGCTTCCATCATCAAAGTGTAGGCATGAAGCTTAGTGTATACTTTATGGGATGGGAAGAGCCATCCACATAAAAACATGGAAAATAAACCCTCCAATCTAAGCATAGGTGAAACGTCTAACTGAAGCTCATATCCCCACATGGTATATCACATAGTTCAAGGGTAGAACAATATGACCTTGGAGTTTGGTGGGACTAGTGATTGGGATGATTTCGACTGTGGCGAGCCCTCATCTTAAGACCGTTAATCTTCATGAAAAACATTATCCATGCTTCGAATGGGATGAGAGAATGAGCCTCGAGGGGATGATTCAGTGATCCTATTGCCATGACCAGTAAACTTCTTGTCAAAGGAGAAACGTGAGTAGTTTCGTTCCATGTGGAAGATTCCAGGAGGAACTCGTCGTAAATTTATCCAAGGATGGGGATCCCCCCAATCTAGTAGATAGCCCACAAACTAATTCCAACCTCCCAATGTAGTAGGTGGATGGTTTTGGAGCTGAAACACTAGTGAATCAGTAATTCCATAAGGATTTCATTGAAAGAAAAGATTGAAAATTGAGAAAACCAGGCTGCTTGGTATAAACCCACCACCTCCAACTGGTCGGGGGACTCTAAACATGTATGATGCACCCAGAATTCGTAGACCCACTAATCTAAGAAACATCCTTCATCCCATAAATAACAATTGGTGCTCCATTTGTCGCTAGGATTCTCTCAAGATATTCTAATGATTGATTGGTATTCTCGAGTGTCTAGTCACAGGACACCATCGTAGCACCCACGGTTTCCCTAAGTCCATGTCGAACCTCAAAGTATGACGAAGTTCTCCTGAATCAGATTGTTGAGGAATTCCTCTATTGGGGAAATGTTGGAATGGTCATGACCTTGCGGTGCCCCCAAAAGGATGAAAGGGATGTCGGGGTCAAGAAATGGGAGAGGTAGGTCAGCAAGAAGAACAAAGCTATTAAGTGGGAACTTTATGGATAATGGATAAGCTAAGACCTTTGGCGTCAAGAATACTGTCAAGAAGCTATCATGGGGAATGATGTGGGCTCGAAGATGATCATCACTATTCCTCTCCAAGGTCACCCTTGTCTTCATCAATTTAGAAGCATCTTGTGAATCAGCCACTGTGGCCTACAAATGAAGATCCAGAAGCCAATGAGGAGTTAGTCTAATAAAATTATTATTCGATAAAGGCTATGGACGAGTGGTTGAAGGACCCAAAATATTTCCAAATTAAGCTCCGCGTATGGATTTTGGAAATGGTACGTTGTATCCACATCCCATGTACTGCATGATATGCAAAAGTATTCCTTCTTACATCTGTGGTATGTGGTCGCCTTCTACCACTTACAAAAACGGTACATGAACCATCTGTAATGAATTAGTCGTAGATCATTTGCTGGAAAACATAAAGGTCTATGAAATAAAATCCCATGAACCTAGGACTTGATTATGTTCATATTTCAGAATGCTGGATTAAATTTTAAGTTGGGATTGTCAATATTCTTAAAAGTTGTTGTCACCGATCCAAGTGTGGTATGCAGACAAAAATTCCACATAGCATCCTCCTACATGAAATTCTGATTTTATGCTTAAATTTCCAAAAAACTATTCTCAAAATCCAAAATATGGTATAGGGACTGAGAAATGTTGACGAAATTAATTTTTAGAATGTATGGAGTAGTTCGCCAACAAGATTTCCACAAGGAGCATGGTACACAATAGCAGAAGAAGTTGGGGAAATCGAGAGTACTTTTCTTCACAAAAACGGTAAAAGACAAATGACATGGGCCCCTATATATAGGTATGGTCCCCTCTAATCTTGTCCATCTATTCCACTGTGATACATTTTAGCTCAAGACCGCTTCTACATCGTAATAGTCTCGTTTTTGTTTTGAATGGATAACATTCCGATGGGGGGAATTTGTAGGGTCCTAAAAATTACACCAAAGGAATAAAATACCCCCATGAATGCTTCATATATAGAATAAAGTACATATACACGTCTAGAAATGTGAACGGACTGAAATTTAGTTGCAATTATTTAAAGGAACTTGAAGGAATTCTAGTTTTCATGGTTTTTCAGTGCCTTGCATACCATCACCAGGAAAGGAATGCAGAGAAGATGGATCGTGAACCGCTGGGTATGTGGAACGATCTGTGAATTGCTGGCCCGCGAGGCGATGGCCAGCAAGCAAGGTAGACCATCAGCGATTCCCCAATGGATTCATACTTGTGAGGTTTTTCCACGTACTATGCCATGAACTCATCAGTTCGTGGACAAATCAAATCCGAAGGGTTCCACAAACCATTGTTGTGAACCAAAGTCTCTGCAAACCCCGGTTGACCAAGTCTTTCATGGGTCTGGATCTTGCATTAATGGGCCTCAAAAAATGGTGTTGCATTCCCAATATATATGATTTCTTTTATTCACTATAAAAAGATCATAGTAGAATTATATAGGGACAGATATAAATGGAAATAGATAGATATAAGGATAGATGAAGAAATCTTGAGGGAGACTTAAGGGATGTACTCCGGCTTCCATCTTGTTTCATCGGCGAAGTACAAACCCTGAACCCCTCCATTCGTAGGTACAACTAGTCGCAAAATATAAAATGGGGTTATTGAAAAATAATAACAGAACATTAAAACTAAATTTTGAACCAAGAACCAAGGGATTATCACAGATAAACTCCCTATGAATGAGGATCCCTCAGACCACCCTTCTATATGGTGCTCTGCATAGGGTACCGCTACGCGGACGGAACCCGATGATGCATACTACCTCGGTATGCAAATTGAAACCATAACGGCATGATGGGTTTCATACAACTATGGTGCGTGGTTGTCTATACCTGTGTCCCCGTACCTAAGTGATACATGGATTAACCCTCTTCCCGTATATCACTATGGTATGTGGAGCCTCCCCCATCCTGCATAAACAGTCAATGCACAGAATGGGGTGTTTTTTTGTATTGTTTTCACCAGCTCCAACCTCACCCCTCCACTACCATCCAGTCCTCCATGATCCCTCTACTAACTAGTCCTTATGAATTAGGACAATTCCTCCTCTAAAGACACTAGACCCATAGGATCAGACCATCGGGTGCATCACTGCGTCCCTTTGAGTCTACATACCCATGGTAAGTGTAGTCACAGAGGCCCTACCCACAAAGGTGCGGGCTTCAAGAATTCATGTGAGGGTACATTCCCACGGTAACATGGATCCCAACCTTTGGATGCTGATGTGATCCTCCATGTTCTAGAGATCAAGGGTGATCACATACCTTTCCATTCAATGAGGAATAGTGATCAGTTGAAGGGGTTATGTTCTCTCCCCCCTTTGATGAGGACGAAACTCATCCCCTTCCTAGAACAGGCTCTGGGGCCCTTCCACTAAGGTATGTCCACAGTCTTCTGAGGTAGGGAGCATGACCTTAGATGTCATTTCACATTGAAAGGTTCATTGCATCATGCCCACAACAATGGTCACCCCGGCCTCTTCCATCGACGGATCTCCCTCCCCCACCAATAGGAGAGGAGGAATGGGCATTGTCGAATCTTTCACATCCTCATGTTTCTCACACCGAGCATGAATCACGTGGGCTTAGAGTTTTGTGTGTATTATGACATCCACATGAATATGAACTATGAGAACTCTTATTATTAACCAAACCAAGATGCATAGGATGCCTACCAAAAGGACCATGCTCAAAAGGGTTCCCATCTAAAAGCGTCCACCAACCATGTCTCCCAAATGGGCGCCTCCCATGCGTATGCCCCACACCATCCAAACTACATGGGTTCTGATTCCTCCCCCAAGGATACATAGAAATTCCTTCTTATAGTCCTGATCCCAACATCATGTCACCTTTCAACCCCCAGGATGATGACAAACTCTAGAGCTCCTTGTAATATGGCTCAAGTCAGTGTCACCTCCATAGCATCAAATATATGCATGCATACGACAATTTTAAAAACCAAGGGTAGCCCATGGACACACTCTTCAGGAATGAACTAGAGATACATGAACATATGAACACACCTTAAATTTATAAGAGGGTCCCAAAACATGCAACAATACTCCCCCGGAAGGGTGCAGTGAGCCTGACCTCCCATCCTCTTGACCAATGGATTCCTCAAGTGTATTTTTCCAAATCGTCAGCCGATGAGAGCCTACCTTTGGAAATAAGTTCCATGAATCATGGATACTAGGGTCATTGGGAATTCTTGGCTCCATGAATAAAAGTTTTGGAGACCATCTGAGGAACTTATATCTGAGATGGGAAGATTACGCAACTACTAGAACCCCACGCAATCACTCTCTGAGACCTACAGTTCCCACAGTTTTAATTCAAACTTCTTTAAAGTATAATGACATTGAACGGGCCGAAAAAACGGAATTGTGAATTCGAAAAGAACCCATATCTATAGAAAAAGGGAAGGGTGATGATCCTCTTCATGCAATTTCTACCCCACCCACTAAACCCGCCACCTCGGAGGAAAAACAAAAATGGTGAACCTGATGTGAATCCTTAACCAAGGTGGTGGTTCTACCCAAATCATAAAAGACAAAAGGAAACAGCACATAAAACCATTTTTTTCATGCTGGTACATGCTAAACGTGCCACCTCAGAGGAAAAACAAAAATGGTGAACTCAACGTGAATCTTAAACAAAGATGGCAGTCTCCCCAAACTCAGGCCCCTACACCCCGCAGCAAAAGAAAAGGGGAAGGAGCCAAGCTGAAGCTCCAAATATGCATATGTTTATAAGACTGATACTTTGATGAGTTTTTGTGGTATGTAGGTCATATAGGTATATTATAGTTTCCCACAGAGTGACCTTCAATCCAAATGACATCCCAATGACCCATGCAAACACATGCATCCGCGATCTCATAGACGGTCGGGGCCCCAAAAAAGAGAAGGACCCCTCGCCTGACCAACATCTTCAACAGTTGGTATCCAATATGATGATAAAAGAGTACCAAAAAAATGGTATTATCCCAGCGCTGGAGGCCACAAGACAAGCCCTCCAGTCTGCAAAGGTCCACCAGCCGCCTCATCAGCTGTTGCTGGTACCCCAGTGCAAGGTGGCCCCGGTGGTCTTCTCAAATCATTTCTAGAGCATGTTCCCAAAACGTGATAATGAGTACCTCCCTTATCTCAGGGAGGCAGATTAAGTCGATGCTAATGACTTCATCTCAATTGCACAAGGTTCCTAATAATGATCCCCTATCAAAGAGCATCGCTGCCGACGTTGGAAGACCAGGTCTCCTCCCACTGAGGAGGAACATATGCTGAGGGAGCCTACCAAAGTCCAGGAGACCCGGGGCCCTTGGGCTATCCCCCAAGGGCTGTAAATATATAATCAAGAACACACTATCATAGTGGTTCCTAAGGAGAAGCCCCGCCATACTAACGTGGTGGCTTTCAATTGGTAGACCTATGACCCTGCCCCCTCTGCTCAAACCACCCACAGAAATAGGGTGGCATGATATGAGCACATGCATGTTTCTGCTAGTGCTCGTCGGTCCCGTTGTGGAGACAGAGCAACAAAAGACAGGAAGATATAGATATCTGTCAATGCACAACAAGTATGCCATCCAAATAGGGTGGCACTCAGCTACACTCAAGCAAAAACACCTACTAATTCATTTCAATACTACCATCTAAATAGAGAAGCAATTGGCTACACACAGGCACAAGAACCTATTGATGCATTTCAATCCTTCCATCTAAATAGGGATGTAACTGGCTATACGCAGGCACAAACACATGCTGAGGCATATCAAGCCAGCCATCCAAATAGGGCGGCAACCAAATACGAGCAGATTCAAATTCCTACGGATGAATACAAAGCCCGTGAGACAAATACAGTGGAAAACAAGGAGGTGAAAATCTATGCTTGTGAATATGAGTACCACCAGTAAAATAAAGTGGAAATCGGAAATGACAACCAGTGAAAGACTCACTCCTCTTCCCCAGCATAAAATAACTGCCAATATCTTCTAGAAAATCATAGAGGACCAGAACAAGAACCAAATAATGCTTCAATATCGGAAAGTTCCTTCATACATGTTCCAACCAAAGATGTATCCCATAAAATCTTGGAAATGATGGATGATCAGACATCAATTACATACCATATACTCTAAATATTCCATGATATCATTGCATCGGCAGAAAAGGTGAGAAATCAGGCCCACAACTCGTTTTCCTCAAATGGAATGACTCACTCGCGAAATGAGTTAGACATTTCAGAGTAGTTATGAATCCCTACATTAATCTAAGAGGGTTGATGGACATATCTACCAACAAATGGACAACTGGATTGGGAACAAATACTCATTCCAATTGGGGGATAATGATCCAACATGGTGGCTGCTCCATGACATACATATATCCCTACCAAAACTCAAGATGTATTTCAGCATATCCTGATGACCTCACGGGACCCGACAAAAGAGGTCCCTATATATGAAGGAAATTATTAATAGTAGATGGCCCCGGTTACCCATAAGAGAGTGCCCAAGAATGAAATGTTCCAAAGGCAACCAAAAAATAAAGAGCACATACATGATATTAATCTGATGAAAGTTGGGGTTCTTGATGCCCTCAAACATATATCAACAAAGGGTCAAGACCCTTTTATTCCATTACAAAATTATGAAAGTGGAAATAGAAATTGTAAAGGTCCTTCGTGTAATATTCCTACAAGTAGCTCTAAAGGTCCTCCACAGAGCACCCCTAGGAGATTACTCCGTCAGTCAAGAATGATCGATCATGAGATCATATCTCTTGATGTGTGTTAGGGTAGCCCTCCCCTTGACCTGAATATTTGGAATCAAGAAGGTCCTCCCCATGCTATCATCTTCCCTAATGGTCCTCCATTGGATGTACACTACATATACTCTTCTCATTGTAGTAAGATGTCAAGTCATGATGGTAGTCCTCACCATGATGATAGTCCTTACAAAGGCCCTCCCCGCAATGACAGATGCTATGAAGATCCTCACCATGGAAATTCCAAGAAATGAGAAGGTCCTCCCTTCATTACAGTACATTATTAAGGCCCTCCTAGGATTGTAAACTGTAGAAATTCTCCCTGAAGCCAGGTATCAAGTCATGATGGTAGTCCTTTTCATGATGACGATCATTGCGAAGGCCCTCCCTAAAATGACGGTTGATGTGATGGCCCTCCCTACATTGACATCAAGTAGGAAGAAGGTCCTAACCATGATGAAGCACACCCTAAAGGTCCTCCCCAAGGTATACGCGGTAAATAAAATTCCCACAATCAAGAATCAACCTTCAATGGTAGCCCTTTCCTTTGCAGTAACACTTGCGAAGGTCCTCCTTGCAACCAAAATTCATGATGGAAAGAAGGTCCTCCCCATTCCGGAACAAATTTGAGAAATCCCTCCTATGATGAGGAGCTCATAAAAGATTCAGACACATCAGGCACTATGTCTATAATGAGTGATATTGTTTCTCAACTAGTGGATGGCCTGGATCCATGCTCATCTTCTAAGCCACCACCGTGGCGTCTACAAATCTGTATGCTCCCACCAACCCAGTTTCTTAGAATGAAATTATTAAGAAGCAGTAGAGAGGTGAATATCAATTAGATGATCCCTTTTAAGAAAAACAAGATGATATGTTTCTTGTGAGAAGAAAACTAGCCAGAGATAATTTTCCAATGATGTATTGGACTATGGACACATCTCACTTTGAAAGACTAGAAGAGTTTCTGAGGAATGCACGCATGAAATTATGTTCAATATATGGATGACTCTTTAAAATCTGAAAGAAAACTTCTTACCCTATTAAGGGAATGCAAACCATTTAAGCATGATAGGGGATATTTGTCATCTAATTGACCTGGAAGCCCTCATATCTGCAAGGAATCCACAATCAGAAAGGTGAAAGAAAAACCTTGAACCAGAATGCCTCCATGCACTGCATATGTTGTGTCACCCCATTGGAAATTCCCTAGATGGATTTCACATTTGGGGATGGGGATGACATGGATCTCTACAATTCACCCCATGTCCCGTCCAGCAGGCCCCATTGGAAATGACATCCTACAAATTTGTCACCAAGAGGCAACAATTAGCTGAAATCCCTATTCAAAAAATATGGGATACTCAACAAAACCTGGTCAGGGATAAGTCTTGAAAGTGCCAGGTCTGAAGAGAACAATCCAAATAAAATCTTCTGAGTCGGGAAAAGAGGAACATCCAGTAGGCCTACCACATTAGCGAAGCCAACCATCAAGTAGTGCCCATGTCTTCTGAACTCCATAGACACCATTATGTCCCAATTACATACTTAGATCACACCTATGTGGGAATACGTGGAATGGTAAGGGTGGGAATAGTGATGGCTACAGCTGCGATATGGGAAAAACCCCAGGACACAGGGCTGTGGGAATTTTTGAATCAAAATTCCCCTATAAGACTTAATAATCTAGGTTATATCCCATCAATAAGAGAACAAGAACAACCCTAGTCCATAGGGATAGGAGAATTTTACCTCAAATCCCAAAACAGTAGACGTATGTCTACCACCCTCTGGGAAGAACGATGTATAGAGGAGTTACTCGTTCCACCCCAACTTGTGGTTTGCACTCTCTGAGACAAGGCGTGTTACGAGATCAGACTAGGGATTTCTTTGGGTCAATCTTTTCCCAAAATCCCAAAGAATATCTCAATGTGGTTGGATAAATTCCAATAAATCTAACAATAACCCTTCCTACCATTCAGCACCGGGTACACCACCATCAATGCGGTATGCCTCAGTGAATGTGGTAAACATCAACCCCACGGATCTCACAAGAAATGAAATAGGGGGTGAGAATGATAAGGAAGAAGGTTTCCTCCCAGAGGCATCCCATATTGAACCTGATGGTGTGAATACCCAAAAAAAGAGGCCGGTCCTAAATCTGGGTACCCCCTCATCCAATCTGACATTACTACCCGCACGAAACCCCAACAACGAGAAGAGTAAATCCAAGGTCGACTATGACCCGCCTTCTCCTACCCATAAGATTTTGTTCCTCACCCTCTAGGAATGTTTCACCAAGTAGGAGGAAGAAATGAAAGAGCTCAATTGATTTAATGTCGAACTACGTCGAGGGAGCTATCTCTTCGGACATCTTCCCCCCGTAGAACATCAGCAGGTGCTCCCAAAAGAGGTTCCCATGCCACAAACACTCATCCTGGTGAATGAATCCATGATTGGAGGACTGTTCAACCTAGCCCTGGAATGAAATCAAGACTTTCCCCTGTTGGTAAGGCAGCTGGAATATATCTATGTAAACCCACATATGGTACCCCCTATTGTGTATCAACCCCAAATTCCAAAAGCGTCGGCACACACTATCTTGGACACTACTGAACCAGCTCATGGTCAAGCTCGATAGGATATGAATCAAGGGCTCTCAAACACCATTGAGAAACTAATGGCTCGACTAGAATCCATGGAGGGATGGCGTTCTCTGACACAACCAGAGCGCAAACCCTACCCCGAGTGGGTGAGTAATGTCTGGCCACCACAAATCTTTAGGAACCTCGTATTCCCAATATCCAATGGCTCAGGGGACCTATAATACTATTTAATGCACTATGACTCTTTCTATTATCCCATCATGGGAACTCCAAAGAAAAAAGATACTGTAAAACTTTGGTCCTTCATGAAAACCCTACAGGGCTCATCTTTCTTATGGTATAGTAGCCTACCAACCAATTCAATTATAGGATGGGAGGACCTCCGGCAACAGTTTCTATTCTAGTTCAGTTCAACGTTGCCTAAGAAGAAGTACAATGACCTTAGGAATATCAAACATCAAGAGAACGAAAGAGGTGATGATCCTCTTTATGTCATTTCTGTAGCCCCAGCTAAATGTGGCACCTCAGAGGCAAAACAATTACTATTCATATTGACCAACAATTAAAGGTTCCTATTAAAAAAAGTCAAATTCATAATTAAAAATATTTAATTAGTTTTATCTAATTTAATAAATATAAATGGAAGAAATTAATTTTAATATATATGTGAAAAATGTGACAAAACTATGTTTTAAAAAAATACATTTTTAACTATAAAAATGGATTTTTTTTCTTTTTATATTCATAGAAAAATATATGATAAATGTATAAAAATTTGGATATAGTAAATAATATATAGATTTCATGGAAATCATTTTCCAAGATAATTTAATTTAATTTATTATAATTTAAATACTTTATGAGGATAAAACAAATTTAGAAAAAAAAAATTCTTTCAAATGTTTTTTCTTCATTTATAATCAATTGACAACAAATGATTTTTTATGCATATATAACCATATATTTTTCATAATTTAGTTATTATTATTCATACACTCCAATCCAATAGCTAGTTTATAAATATAATTTTTTTAAAAAAATATTTTAATTTTATATTGCAGTTCATTTAAACTCAGTGTTATGTGTAACAAAAGATATTGAATAAATAAAATTATTTAAATCAAAATATTTCATAAAAATATTAGGTTCTCAGAGAAGGTGTTTATTATATGTCTTTTAATGGGGAAAAGGATATTTTTTACCGAAATTGGATAGTATTCTTGCATTTATTGAGATATAGATCATTGGAAATTGTACTGGGAAAGTTTGTGGACTACTGATAACAAGATTTCGGAGGAAAAATATAATATTAAGACGCATCAAGGTTCAGAATAGTTCTCTTGAGCTAAATCTTATGGTATAGTGAACTATACAACAAGCAATCAACTGAATATATGCATGTGGTAATTTCTAGATATAAGGGATCAAATAATGGTTTTCTAGTATTTTGAAGTTGAATGATGATAGTGACTCATTTTTTGATAGAAAATAACATAGCCATAAGGTGAAAAATTTTGGAAGGGTGTTGGGTGTTTTGTAAATGGCCACAATCATTCCATAGGAATTGATGACCTAGATAGTTTAGAAGGTGTGGCTAGATAGCCACTAGGAATTCTTTGTGATGATAAGTGTTATGGTGGGGAGTTTATAATACCACTTCTTAGTACATATTGAAAATTCATGAGGAAATTTTTTTTTTTGAGTTAGTGGGTGGTAAAAAAATTTATTTGAGGTTAAAAATAGAATTATTGGTGTTTGGAAGATCATGAAAGGATATTTTTGGATGTGGTTTGAGACCAAAGTGGTGTATTGGGTGATTGGATAAGTATTGAGATCATATGATTGAATTTTTGATGTTTTGAGTTTTTTATTCTAGTTGCATGGTTTGTGAGAATCCATAAAGCACTATGAGTGTAGGGAAATTTTTATTTCAAATTTTATAATTCAGTATTGACTTACATGTTTTTGGCATAGTTTAGGGTAAAGTGTGTGAACATCAGTGTAAATCATGCACTGTATCTTGGATCTTGGACTTGTCACATTGTTTTTACACAATTTTAGAAAAATCATGTGAATTAATTTTAAAGGGTTGCAGTGCTGAATAAATTTATTTCTCATGGTTTAGTAAACCATGTAGATCAACCATATGAAGATGGGGTTTTTAGATTGTGTTAGTTTCATGGTTGTCACATGGTTTGGAAAACCATGCAGTCAAACCATGAACCACTTTAAAAAATTAAAAAACATCAAAAAAACTCCTTTATTCCTTTAGGTTTTGAAACCCCTATTTTTCACCTTTTGTCTAGAAACTCATCATGCATGACCTCTTATATTTATATTCATCTCGTGGTGGTATATCATTCATCTTGTGTATGAATCAACCATCGTTTAATTCATAGAGAAGTTTGTGGGAGTTTATAGTGTTTTTCACATTATATTATTAGTTTCTTTTATTTTAAGTGGTTTTATTCTTTTTTTATATAAAATACCCTATTTTCGAGATTTTTTGTGGTTTCTCATTTTCTATATTCTATAATAACTAGTTAATGATACTTATTGTGTCTGATTCTCTTGGAATTATATAGGTTTTCTATAAAACCTAACATCTAGTCTTGTCATTCTTTTCAAGTTTATGCATTATGTAGTCAAGGTGTCCATATTGGTCCATGAGAATGGTTTAATTAATTATTTGAAATTTGGTTTTCCTGAATTAAAAATCCCATTTAAAATTCCTTGTACCATATAAAAATGATGGTCTATGTGAAAATAACTGTGGTTTTTTACCGCGATTGGGAATGGTTGAACTTTGTTTATCTGATATCTAGTTTACTTGGAAAGTTATAATTTTGATCGATGGTTTTGAAATGGAATTTCACAACACTAGATAAGTTTATAATTGTTTGGAACTTTTATTTGGACCTATTATATTGTGTTTACTAAATTATATGGTGGATTAAACCCTTGATATGATCTTAAGAGAGTGATATGTGTTTCTTGTCAAAATGATGAATTTTGTTTGAAATGTTTTTTGTTAAAATAGTAAAAAATGATTGAATAGAATTTTTGAAGAGTAAAAATGATGAAATGTGGTTATTAAATGGGTATTTAATGTTTCTAAATTACTTTTTTAATTTTTTTAAAGGAATTATTAAATTATGGTGTTGGTTAAATATAGTGATAATAAGTGACCAATAATATTTTTTCCTTTATAGCTTGGTAATGGTACCTTATTTAATTAAGAATTTGGAATGTGGTAAATCTTTTATTAAAAAAATTTGATATGGAATAATGAATTGGGATCATATAATGATGTTCCTTGATAGGAAATACTAAATTTTTAAATAATGATTTGTTATTTGAGTTTTTCTTATTTAGATTATTGTTATAGTTGAAATGAATTGGGTGTCAACTGTAGGACTCAATTTTGGATATTAAATGGGTGTAATTCCTAGGGAAGGTATGTATTATATTAGGGTACTAAAATTAATTTCATGGGAGTATGCCTCATTGGATTCAAGGATTTTAAATATAATGAATTCCATGATTTACCTTGGATTACTAAGATATTTATTCTTGTGAATGCCTAATAGTATCTCCCTATTAGATTCAAGTGATGTTGTATGTAATGAATTCCATAGTTTAATTTCATGGATTCCCTTGGGGAACACTTATGTATGTCATGGGATGGGATCCCTATATTTGGTGTGATTATATGAGATGGAATTCCATAGGTGTGTCCTAAGAATCTAGTCAAGCTTGATACTCTTAATACCATGGACATGTGGTCCCTTGGATTCAATATAGATATTTTCAAGTATGAATTTCTTGAATTACCCTATATGTAAATGAGAATAATTCCATTGAGGAAATCTATGGATTTGAGATGGTTCAGTTAGATGGGAATTCCCAATGGAGCCTATATTGATTCCCATGTGATTTATTGACTATATTTTCCTTGGTGGTATAACATGGCATAATATGTGCCATATCATATATAGTGGGAATAGATAAGCAAAGGCTTCCTAAAGTGGGTAGTTTCACCCTTTGGTTTCACCAACATGATAGGGTTCATTGGATATGTTTTAATTTATTTGTATGTTATTTTGTTATCTACTATCACTTGACCTTATGTATGCACTATTATATAAATTGTTTATTTAGAGACACTATCAATGGAGGCCTAAAATTTTTTACTCGCAGCTTGATTATGCCACTTCAGAACTTGGGTACCAAATAAAAAGACTATATGTTTTCTGGTCATAGGTTTAGGGCATGGGTCGTTTGCTTGATTATTTTCTTGGCATGTTATAAGTTGAGTATAGAAATCATGGCCGAGAAAGACTCAGGACCGGTATGGAGATGAGTTTAGTTATATTTTATTTTCTTAAATTGTTTCCATTTTTTATGATCTTCCATGAAAGATATTGGTATTTTTTTAATCCCTATTTTTTATAAGATTTTATATTGTACTTATTAAATAGTCTTTGATTATATTATATGTGATGGTAATATAGCACAGTTATATTTTTGAAATTATTTTTTAATCCATTTAATACTATGAAAATAGGATATAGTCTATCAAATATATCCTGAAAATACCTCTCCACTTGTAGTTAGCCTTTGTCGTACAGGGAGGTGTTCTTGAGGACATGCAGTACATCATGTTCGGCTACTATTCATAGTGAGTCGGGGTGAGGCATTATAGAATTTGATATGGATTTAAAATGAATCCATACAAAAGATTCAAGGAAGGGGTATTGGTAAACCCAAATCTTATCCACAATAATATGGGATATGTTTTGAGATATTTTTTTCCCTTCTCCACCTAATTTCACTTTGTACCTTAATTTAACCTTATCGTGGTAACTCATTGGTTTACCTCATAGACTACTTTTTATGCCTAAAAATGAAATTTTCCTCAATACAAAATTTGGATATTATTGTTTTACATATGTATTCAAATTTATCAGATTAATTTTCTGAATGTGGTAAAATTTGACTTTATTATATGTGCACATAACATATAATGATAAGTTTTAGAAAAAATGAATTTTTAAGTGTAAAATGAATTTATTATTATTCCCTACCATGTAATTTAATTAGATAAATCCTAATTTATGAAATTATATATATAATACATTTCATTATATTTCATATTTTAAATTTAATAAATTTAACTATTTAAACAAACATATATCAATAAAACTTTTTGAAAAAAAATTGGTTTACCCTTGACTAATTAAATTAATGTCTCTTATAGTTCATTAATTATTTATTTAATCTTACTCAATGTTTTTTTTAATTATAAATTTATTTTTATGATTCCATTTAATTTGAATCCATTTATTATAAATAATAAATTAAAAAAAATTAAAAAATTGATTTTAAAATATAACATGTATCATTAATAAATTAGTGGAATTTTATTATATTCGAAATTTATTTGTTTTATACATTATTTATTTTATTTCCGATATGATTTTATAATATATATATATAAGAAAATAAATTATATACAGAGAATACAAAACTTGTAATATTTTCACTTGTATTATAAACTATTAAATTTTGATTTATATATTATATGATTTATTTACCACTAGGGTCTAATTAGTTCTTGAATGAATTTAAAATTATATTATAATTAAAATATGCATGTATTTTAAGGAATAATATGGTCCCAAATACCAACGGTATTACAAATATACTCAAATTTCCTCAAATGAATATATGTGTGTGAGAGAGGAAGAGGTATAGCATATGGTGCGATATAAGAAGATATAGAAATTGAATTGTATAATAAAATGGGGTTTTAATGAATATGAGGTATATTATATTATAATATTAATGGTAATTTATAATGCATGTTATGATATTCCATGCTTATTCCTTAAACAATCATAATAAACAATTAGTACCACTTATAAGATGGAATTTACATGAAGACATAGTGTATGATGTACTATATCCTAGGGAATGTTTTATATACCACGGTATTTGGTATTCATGGAATCCAAATATTTTGAATTTACATTCACATAAATATTTCATAATGTCTTTTATTTAAGAGGAATTATATGTGATGTACCCTCGAGGATCAGATTCATTCGTGTATTTGGTACATTTACTGATGGATTATAAACGCATGTATAAATTCATGTATTATTGAGGAGAATTATCAAGGAACTATAAAATATTGATTCCATGTGATGTTAGTGGAAAATAAATTTTATTCCAAGCCAATTATCTATATTTCATGAATCTCTCTTCAACCACATATTTAGCCTTGATAGGTACTATAATACCAACGGATAAAGGATGACCCCACTCATGCGATGTGTGATTCAATCTAACCTATAAATATTTCAGGGAGAGGGTAATATATTTATTTTTATTTAGCGATCTTCTCAAGCATATGGATGAAGATAATTTTTTTGTTATATTAGTAAAAGTTACATTAGTTCTACATTATTCATTTTTAGTTTCATAAATTTAATTTTTTTCTTACATGAAAATCATGGTTTGGTATTATTAATAATTTATGTTTCCTCTGATGAGTTTTATTAGAAGCCTAGGAATCCGAGCACAAACAACCCATCAATTGGATGTGTGGTGTGGTCAAAATGACTAGAAATGTGTTTTATTATACTAAGAAAACAATAAAATTAACTTTTAATGTCATTAAATCATAGTAAATTAATCATCAATAAATTTTTAACAAGTAAGAATGAGAGAAACCTCATTTATACATGTATTTTATTTGGAAAGACTAAAAGGGTAATTTTATAAAATTAAAATAGTTTAAAAAGGTGCCTAAAATTGAAAAAAAAACAAGCACTAGATATTAGAATGAAATAAAATATTAGGAAAAAATCATTGATTAATTTTTTATATTTAAAAAAAGGACACATCAATTACATTAATAGTGTGTCCACAATAGCTTAAAAAGTAGTTTAGAATTACAAAATTATAAAAAACCATTCATATAGTCAAAAATGATAAAACAATCATATATTTTTATAAAATAATAGAATGAAATTCAATAATTATTTTTTGAAATAAATGAATAAGTGAAAACTTAATTTAATGGGTGGTGTACTCTAAGTTGGAATATTTTTTTGTAATTTTAAAATTTTTCAAAAAAAGACCAAAAATATTTTGTTATAGTTTTAAATGTGTTTATAAATATGCATCAAGTAATCAAAACAAATAAAATGATATCATAAAATCTCTAAATCCTAGGAAAATGATAATCAATTATTTTTTAACTTGTAAGAATAAGAAACATATCAATTGGATAAGAAGTTCGGTCATAATGACTAGAATTTATTTTTTGTAGACATAAAAGTGTTTAAAACATACGTTAAATGGTAAAAATTAATAAAAATATTTCGGATTATTGTGAACTATCATGATAAAAATCACTGATTAATTTCTTCATTTATGAGTGAACAATATTTCAATCTTATAATTGGTTTGGTATGAATGATTTAAAAACATTTTTTGATTGAAAATGACTAAAAAATGATATAATCAAAATCAAAAAGATAATATCACATATTCATGAAATCCTAATAAAATAATCATTGATTAATTTGTGATAATTAGGTATAATTAACACCTCAATCTAATGTATGATGTGTTTAAAGTAACAAAAATTATGTTTATATAGATTCTAGTTGTTAAAAACATGAATTGAACTATAAAAATAAATCACAGTACAATATATATCATTGTGAAATCCACGAATAATTATCAGAAAATAATTTATGAAATTTAAGATTCAGTGTAATTTTAATCTAAAGTGCAGTGTAATTAGAACAATGGGATGTTAATTTGTATAGATTTAATAATGAATAAAAACATATAGAAATATTCAAAACTATGGAATGTATCCAAGATTGTCAATAAATATTATTAAAATGATCAATGATAGGTTTTTTATATGTAATAATTATTGAAACATCAATATGATAAGAATGTTGGTCATAATTACTAAAAAAATGTATGTTTAAATAGAGGATTGATTATAAAATTTGATCAAAACTGAGAAAACATCCTTGGATTGTTTTTAAATATTAATGGAATGATTTTTTTTTAATTTATGGAATGTAGTAACCAAATATAACTCAGTTTGACATGTGGGGTCTTTGAAATGACTAGAAGTTCATTTTTATATATTTAATAGTGTTTAAGAAAAATAAATTTTTTTAAACTAAACAATAGACCTTTAATTTCATAAAAATATTTTTGAATGATAATTGATTAATTTATGACATGAATGATTTAATAACATTTCAACTAAATGTGCAGTGTAGTTGAAATAATCAAACATTCATTTTTATAGATTTAATTGTGTTTAAAAATTTGCATCGAATTGTCAAGACTAAGTTAAAAACATCAAATTAATAGTGAAATATTCTGATAATTATTATTGATTAATATGTGTCATGTTAAAATAAATGAAATTCTACTATAACATGGGGTGTGGTCACCATGACTGAAAAATTATATCTATTTTAAAAAATTACTAAAAATAAGTAATAGGTTAAGAGCTGGGTGAATGACTTTGAGTTATTATTAAACATTATGGAATAGATTTCCAACTAATTTATGACATATGGAAATTCATTAGAATTTAATTTGACATGTGATGTGGTCAAAATAACTGAGAAAACAATATGACATTAAAAAGGTTTATGATAAGTGATATGTGTAAAAGAGAGAAAACAAGCTTGAATTAATTTAAATTTCAATGAAATGAATGTAGATTAATTTATTATGTATAAGAATAAATAGAATATTAATTTAAAATTTCATGAGTTCACAACCATCAAATTAATGATTATTTTAAAACATTATTTTTTTTATTCGTAACTTGACTTCATATAGTTGAATAATCAATTAGTGGTGAATTTTAATTTTAATGATTTTTTATTATACAAAAATCTATTATAAAATTAATTGGATTTTATATTAAAAATTTACTATTATATTTTTATAAATAACTTTTCATGATTTGTAATAATAATATTTTTTAAATTATTATATGATATATTAATTGTTAATAATATAAAAATAAGTATTTTAATTAAAATACATTAAGTATGTACATCCTTTAATATAAAATATTAGACAATTAGAGGTACAAAGTCCATCTATAATCTATCATCAACCACATTACTCAAATCATCAATTTTATGAGAAACATAATTTCACAACCATCTAGTAAAAGAAAAACTAAAACAATAAAAACAACCCAAAAACTCAAAATTTCATTAACAAAAAGTCCAAATGATGAATGAATATAAAATCATAATAAAAGATATTATACCAAAACATAGAAACCTAATTCAAAAACAACCTTTTTACAACCCCATGGAAAAAATAAAATCACTACAATAGAAACATTTTTATCCTAAAAAATAATGTAATTCTTAATAGAATGAAAATATTTGTGAAATGAAGCCAACAAAATAAGTATATTGATCATAAAAATAAATCCAATTCCCATATGAAATCCTCTAAATAAAATAGTTTCAAAATTAATTGTAATAAAATAATTAATATGAGAATACTAATATAGTTTTAGACCATTGTTCCATATAGTATGAGTTTCAACACATCTATTCATCCAAATTTCCAATGAGCCACAATCCAGATGAAATAAATTCTCATTAGGTAAATATCAATCTAAAAAAAATATCATTTAATTTCATCTTGAAAACTCAAGAAATATTAAAAACTTTTTGAATAATTGAAATATCATGAGAAAAAATATGGTTAACCAAATCCCTCACTAATGAACTCTCTCGATTGGGATTTAAAGATATATAATTATTCCAAAGACTCTAAATACTGTTAACATTTACATAATGAAATATAGAATATATATATGATTACTTACTCTCCAAAAATTGTGGTCACAAACCATCAAAAATAACATTATATTTATATAATATCCTACTATTATGAATCACATTCTAACAAATAAACTAAAAAATATTAAAACATTAGGGGAATATCCATTTTCTGAATTAATTTCCAAACAAAATTAGTTTAATACAAAATGAAACATATAGCCAACATATAACCTGAATTTACCATATTATAACCACTACATAAGAGTATGAAAAAAACTTATTCTTACAAGTGATAAAATAAATAATAATATGAAGAATAATATTTTTATCCCTCTTATTTAAACATTCATAAACCGACTATATATACTATCAATATAAGTAATCTTTCAAAATCTCTCTAATAACAGAATCATTCACATTATGATTCTTAGTTGAATTAGAAAACATTTCACTACTATAGAAAAGAAAATTATCCTTAAAAAAAGTAAAATAACATAAATTTCTATCTCACCAAAACAATCCTTAATTTTATAGAAACCTATAACTCCAAATACTCTTCCAAATAATAAGATACCAGATTTTAATTTATAAGGTAAAAATATAAAAATTATTTTATTTATAAACTTTGTAATTTAGGAAATTCGTTTTATAAAGATTATTCCACCCTTACCTAGTAACAATAGGGAGTTTGAAATTCCCCAAATGCTTAAAATTTAATCCAAGTACCACGTTTGAAATAGATAAATTCCCCAATAAAATCCAACACATATTATTAATTCCAATGGAACAACCCCTAAAATATTTGATAAATCGAACTGAATTTGTTCAATCGAAGAATATATGCATTTAAATAAAGTCAAAACATACATTGTAATATACTATGAAAATAACATAACAAAAACTAATTTAGTGGCCCAAGAAATAAACTTCCCATTCTATTTATAAAACTTTTACCAAATTATAGTCATAAATTATGAAAAAAATCATTCAAGATCTACCAACAACAATGGGAAGGATGAACTATTTATTATGTTTTTTCAACAAATTAATTTTTCTAATCCTATATAGATTCTATATTATTTTACTAAAAAATCATTTGTTAAATTCCACTATATATTCTTAAAAATTACTTTTCTACATTGATTCTATTTAATATTTCTCAATTATATTAAAAACTATATATAATTACCTTTATTTTTTTACAACGGAGGAATAAATATTATCTAAAAGATAGATCATTAATATGTAGATATATTATAAAAGACATTAATCCATAAGTTTCTCCCTAAGAACAAGAATATGAAATAAGATTTTATAGAACATTTATATTAATGAAAACTAAATCTGGAGAGAAAGGGTGTTATTTATATTAACCTTGTAATATTTTGATAAGAACCCATTGTTCACCATAGATGTTAATATTATAAGAAATAGTTGAAAAATATCTCATAACATTACTTTTCTAGATAAAATAGAAAACCATTTTTTAAATAGAAATTTAAAAAGAATATTCATTCTATTATATCATATGATTTCATCATATACATATTAAGTGACATAATCCCCTTCTAATAAGAAAAATGAAATTTCCTAGACTGAAAATCTCATAGGAAATAATTTCATATTCATCTATGAGTAGTCTAGAAAAAATCACTTTACTAATCTGAAATAATCATTGGAAAGAGATTCTTTATGCTATTATATAAGTCATTAAAAAATTAATATACCACATTACTAATGTTAAGTGGAATAAAAAATATAATAAAAGAACGATTTTAATGTTTAGTTAACAAATTTTATTGGACTATCATTAACTACTAAAAAACAAACCTATCTTTCCAAAATACTTTCATTAGTAAATTCACATTTGATCCCACAAAATTGAAAACCCATTTCACTAAGATAGCTTAAATATCATCAATATCAGGATCTTTATTTGGGTGAATTATATTTAAAACAAAAGTCACCTCATTGAGATAAATATTATAAATAAGTGAGTTCTTCATTTTAGTGTCATACCAAAACCAATGTACCTGTAAACATCATCATTAATAAAACATTATTTAGATGAAAATATATTATTATAAAACATATTAATAGTTCTTTTTATATTCTTATACCTTTGGCTTCTAAGAGTGTAATTTTATATTGAGATGATATGCATAATCATTCAAATTAATATATGAGTATTTGTATCATCAATGTTGGTATAATTGTGTGTGTGTGTGAAGTACTTATTTATAGAACCATATTTAGATGTGTGAGTGTGGGGTGATTCATTTGGTATCAAATAATGGTTTAGTTATTTTTGGGGATTAATTAATTAATAATAAGTGTAGAAAAATTAAATAACCAAGTTTAAATTGAATTTTTCATAGGTCAATACATCCTTTAATTAATATTTTATATTCATATCATGGTTTACTTTGATTTTAATATATATTTATATTACTCACAATGACCACATTGGTTTAAATTGATGGATAGAAATTGGGGGAACAACTAATCTGTGATTACCTTATACAATGATGACAATTTTCCATTAGTGGACTTTATAATGAATTTTTTATTCTTAAATGGATCAAAATGATATAACTCATCTTTATTTCTTGATTAAAGAGTCAAAAATAATAACTTGGTCACCATCTATTGGAATAAGAACCGAATCAGTTGTGTACATTGATTAGATCAAAAAACCAAATAATTAAATTTAATTTATGGAAGATTTAAGAAGATATTTTTCGATATATATTCTTCTCAGTCCCTAAATATCTGAATGTAAAATAAATTCCTTGAACTCATGAAAAATGAGGATCAATCTATTGAACCTTGTTTGAAAAATATCAAAAACACATTTATGGTACAAATTTGGAAACTTATTTTAAAGTTTTCATATTATTATCTATTAAATAATTTTACTTGGCATGAATGGTTAAAACTATGTAAAATATCAACATATTCTTATTTTTAGGGAAAATGATGAGTTTTTGAGTCCTAACCCAAATTTTGGGGTTATGTTATCTATGGAAAATTTATTTGTAGTCTTATTTATTTTAAAGTTACTCTCACCTAATTCTCATTGGTTGTATGAACTTAAAATTTTATTTTTTTAAATGGGGGGAATATATCACCTCATATATTAGTATGAATTTTATTAACCACTTAATGGAATTTTTTTATATTCTTTATATAGAAGAGAACTTCGGTATAAATTAAATCATACACAACACATAAGAAAAATTCCATTATTTTATTTTCTCAAAAAGTAACAATATAAATGAAGGATGAATATGTTGAATAATATCTATAAAGAAATAATGGGATATTAAAAATAAATAAATAAGAATAATGTATGCTTGAATTGGTCATCCTCACGGTCTCCTAGGAGAATCATACTGCCAATTATAATTTTTGAATGAATAAAAACATCAGATTAATGGTAAAAAATTTGAACAAAGCAATAAGATTAATTATTTTAGAGATGTATGAATTATTAAATATATATGAATTTAAAAAATTTAATGTCACAATTATATGATTATTATATATATATAATATACATTGCATATATAATCATTGAATTCTGTAACAGGAAAGGTATTCTTAGTTTTTAATTATCTTCTTGTAGTAGTTATAAATAAATATTATATAAGTATTAAGAATATATATTAACATTATAATAATATCTTTATCATGTAAAGAATGTATATTAAATAATTATTCAACAAAATAAAAATATAATAATTCATTTGTGGGGATATTTATATTCAAAAAATATTTATGTATACATGTTAAATATATCAAATTTAAAAAATTATTTAAAAAATATTATTTATATATAAAAAATAAATATTTTAACTTTCATGGAATTATTAACAATTAGTAATAAATAAGAATAAAATCACCCAATATTTAAAATAATAGTTTTCTAAAAAATGTTTTTTTAATGTTTTATACATTTTTATTTTAAAATTAATTACTATCCCGTTTAAAAAAGGTTTTAATAAATTAGATTTCATATTTAGAATTGAAAAATAAAAATTGACAAATATGGTTAATTTTTTTTTCTTCCAAAAGAATAATTTATCGAGGTAAAAAGGTATTTATGATGATAAAGGATAAAATTAGGGGAATGGTTAAAATATTTAGTAAAGTGATAGACTGTCTCAAGAAATAAACACCAAAATGTGTGTTTGGGGATATTCATGATCAATTTTCATCATTAGTATATTTTTTAGCCACAGTCCTTATAAAATTACATACTCAATTTGTCACTCAAAATCATCAATAAAGGACCCCGACCCTACCCATTAAAAACTAAACATTTTGTTTCCTCTTTAATGTCATCAAAAATGTCTCTTATAAAAAACCATCATCAAATTTGGATGTCTATTGTCACAATAAGGTGTCACAAGTACTTAATTTCAATAAATTTCCTTAATGGATGAAATTGATATTATAATAATATAATAATATATTCTTAACCATTACTTTTTAGCATGATCTTTTTTAGGTGGATTCAACCACTCTTTGGAATGATTCCATACTATTTTCCTCATTAATGAATACAATATCATAAATACATTTGATATATAGTATTGATGCTTAATCTATATTTTTTTATAATTATGGGATGGTATTTTATAAGGATTCATTAAATATTAAAATAATATCTTCTTTTTAATAAATTTTTTTAAAATGAACGTTATAGATATTTCCTTTGAGAATAAAAAACCATAACATTCATAGAATGAAAATGGAACATAAAAATGATTTTGGGATTATTAATATACTTCCATGAATACCTTGAACATTATAAACTCATGAATAAGGAATTATGGTCAATATCATCAAACCATAACAAGTAAGGATTATTTTAAACCACTGACTATTGAAAATAAATGTAAAATAATAATAAATAATGAATATATAATAAAAAATATTGATAATAATGTTAGTAAAAAAAATATATTTTTAAAATAGTTGATTAATAAAATAAATTTGAATATACATGGAGAAATCAGATGTTTTAATAAGTCTGGAGTTAAGGTAATGGGTTTTTTATTGATCATATATATATTTGTAATTATATATATATTATATTTTTTAGGATATATATTTTCTTTCTATATGAAATATTAAATTTATTATATTCTATTCATTTTTTTATTTATAAGTATTTTCCCATCTAATTAATTCATATTTCATTTATTATGATTTTTAAGGGTTTTCTCCGATGATTGTCCCACTTTTAATTCAGATTTCATTCAAACTACTCATTCATCTATTATATCATTTATTTAACCCTAATTATTTCTATTACTATTTTTATCCTCCTATTTTGGGGAACTATATATTTTTAAACTTTTTAATGGGATTTCTTAACTTAATATCCTTCATTTGAGATATTCACCTTATTCTATAACTTTATTCTTCTATGTTGGGTTTATTCTACCCATTTAATAACATCAAATTATATTTCCTCTTGTTTTCTATAGAATTTATATTCGCATCTCACAATATCATTTAGGATTTATTTTAACATCATAAAATATAAAATTTTATGTTGAAAACTTCTCATCTCTGTTTTGAGTATTACTCTTCCACATCCCTAATATCCCTTATCAAAAGTATTTATTTTAATTATTTCAAAAACTGAATGTACATTTTTCTCATCACCTCTCATTTTTATTGTTAATTTTATTTAATATCCAATTTTATATCTATTTCATCAATTTTTGTTACTTCAAACCATTATAAATGAAAAAATATATTATTTGTCTCAAATTTTATAACATTTCTTATTTTACTCTCTAAGTTGCTTCTACTTTATATTTTGTTATTTTTAAAGTTCCAATACTGGTATGTTTTGTTATTAATATAAGTATCTAAAACTAAATTTTCTTCCTCTTAAAAATATTCTTGAATGTGTCTTGTATCATAGTTTTTATGACAACATTTCCAATACATTAAGAAAGCATGTTTCATTATTTTTTCATTTATTTCCATCAATTTATTATCAATGTTATATTTTTAGGATATTATTATATGTTCAAAACATAATTAAATCATATTATTATTAAAATATTTTTATTTTTATTTTTCGAAATTTTGGTTTAACTAATTCTCTTCTTAATTTTAAATAATTTTATTATTATGTAAAAACAATGGAAATTTTGTATTAAATTTCAATAATTTATTTTAATTATCTGAATAAATTTCCATCTATTTTTTACACCTTGTAAATTCCTCCATTTGAACAACAATAATGTTATTTTGTTCATCTTTTAACTTTTTAAATGTTTTTTAAATTGAAAAATAACCTCTTTTAATTATCCAAATTTATATGTATTTATGGTGTTATAGATATAAAATTCCTAAGAGTGTATTAATCCATAACTTCCTTTTTCTTTCTTTATCATCAACTACATAAAATTATATCCTTTCTATAAATACCTTTTTATTTTGAATAACCTATACTTCCTTATTTTGATTTAAGGTAATTCACCTAGATAACCTTACTATTTTATTAATTAAAGAAAACTATTTTGATGATCATATATCCTTTAATTATATATTCTAAACCTTTCAATATAATCATTTATTGTTAATCCAAGTATAGATATTTTGATTTACATTTTTAATATCTCCCAGTTAATTTGATGATTTTTTTTTATAACTCATGAATGATTTTATGTATCCAATTTTATTTTAATTTATAATTATTTATATAAAATTTTATAGATATGAAATTAATTTCATGTTCATTTGGAATATATATGTATGGTTATATCATTAAGTTATGGGTGGGATGAGGATTATATAGTCCCAAAAAAAATTGGATATAGTTTATATCTCAAGATATGACATTTATGGTATATAGGAAGTGATTTTAGACCACCATGTTATGGAAAAAAATTTCCATTATGTTATAATGGTATTCATATAGTTCATTGAAATATTTTATGATTTTATATGCTCACTATGATGAAAATCATCATTACAAGTCATATATTTTGATGGAAAATTAATTTTTTTATTGATCGAGATTAGGAGAATTTTGAATCATAGTTTTTTATGGAGTTTCCATGGATTGGGTATAAATTTGAGATCAATAGTATACATGTAAAGAATTTTTGTTTTTTAAAAAAGAAGAGTAAGTATGAGGTGTCCCTTATATTGAAATTTTCCATTATGAAGTTATCAAGTAGCCAACGTAGGGTCACTGGGTACCTAGTGATTGCTTCAGGTAGAAAAATCCCATGGATTCCAATCATCCAGTAGGTGGGCCAATATTGGGTGGGAAGTGAGGCCCCATATACCTACTAAATGACCATTGGGTACCAATTTATCATTTTTTTCATTTTTAAAAAAGTGGGACACTACCACAATTTTATACTCTTCCCGATATTATTTTTAGTAAAATGGTTGCTTGGGGGAAATCCATTTAGATGTTTCTTTCATAATCCATATTCTCTATGAATCTCCATATATTTGTATTGTTATATATTCTTATACTTGTAAAATTTAGGTATTTGTATCCCCTCTATAACCCACCATTCATCTTACTCTCCCTTCACATTGATTTATTAGTGTTTTAGTTATGAATTTATGTTAGATTCCACTAAATAATTGTGAAACTCAAAGGATGTTGAAGGATGGTTAATGAACCCTATCACATACAATTTAACTAGGGGTAAAATTAATGGTGATAATATTATTAAATTCTATAAAAATCAAATGAAATTTATGGCTGGGATTAAATCAAAAATTGTTTATTATTTCATTGAATGCCTGAGGATTTTCTATGAGTGGTTAGATTCCAATTTCATAAGGATTAATCCAATGGAGGCCACATGGAAGGTCTTCGATGGTTATTCCTCTATGAATTAAATTTAAATTTTAAACGTAAATTCATATAATTAATTAATTAAGTATTCTATCATGAGGTGGGAATATGGAAGCTTAGTGAGTCTTGACGAGGGCTTGTGATAAGGTTAAAAAATCAAGGACAAAGAATCATTATCTATGATATCAAGGTTGGTAGTATCTTGGATAAATAACCATAGGTTCTTTATACATGTTATTATATAAAAATTATTATGGGTTTTGGTTTGGTATGTATTTATAAGAACCAGATGAGTCCCATATATGTGAGGGGCCTAGATAAAGCCTCTCAATTGTGGTGTAGGAATCCCATGTATGGTTTCGGGATTTTAAAAAAAAATTGGTGGTTATGTAGGCAAGGGACATTGTTTATATTGCACTAAATAGACTGCAAAGGGTATCTTATTTAAATATTTATTTTGAATGGTTTCAGATGAGCCTTAGTGGCCAGGGTAAAGGACCCCCAAGTGGGTAAGTGCATGGGTGGTGGTTATTGTTAGTTTTTAACCTTTTAGATCATATATAAATGGATTTGGGAAGATCCATTTGATCCTCGAACCTCAATAAAGGGATAGATTTGTGGGAATTGTTATAGTAGGCTTTGGATCACCTAGTAGGATTGGGTTGTCTTTTTGATTTGTTTTATCATATTATTCTTGGAGTTTAACACTATATAATGTTTGTGATAAGTGTCACATAGTGGATAAGATGAGAATGTGTTAGCCTTGTGGTATCATTCTCTATGGAGATGGGAATTGGGGTGTGTTAGTAATGGTAATTCAATGATAATACTCGTAAATATTTGATAGTATAGGTGAAAGTTCTATATCAGGGTAGGTTGAGTAGTTCATTATAGATTGTTTACCCATATAATATTATGTCATGTTTAGGTTTAAAGATGAAGGTAAGTGTTATAATGCCATGAAATGGTTAATTTAGGACTTGAAATGTAAAATTATACCTATAGAGGTCTTTTGAGTCCTTATTAATGGCTAATGGCATGATGTAATGACCCACAACATGGGTGTTAGTGGATATAGAGGAAAGGTTGAGTTCTAATGAGCATGTGACTAGGGCTTATTTGAATGTTGAATACTAATTTAGATTTTAATTTTTACACATGTTTTAAATGTTAAAAATAAGTTCCCAAAAAGGAAACTCAAGTGTATGTGGACTAGGATGTGTTTTAATGGATCAAGTGTCTGAAAGGAGGACTTATGTGGAAACGTAGGGCTACTGGGTACCTGGTTAAACTATATAGATTAATCTATCATGGTTACATTGATTCTAACCCAATATATATGTACATTGTGTGTTTTGTGATTAACATCAGGTATCTATTAGAGTAGTGGGTGGTCGGTGTTGGTTGGTCAAGTACCCACTTTTTCATATATTTGTATTCTTAAACATAAGTCTCTTTGTACATTTGGATTTTTTATTTTAAAACCTGTCTCAAGGTTCATTTACTTTAATTAGACAATAAAATGGGGGAATCTACCGATTATCCTCTTCTCATTTCCCTTTATCTACCATTTATCCATGGAATTTGAGGGGTTTTTATTCATATATCAAGGTGAGATTCTCTCAATACCCTTATACTGTTGATTTCCCTAACTTTACCTCAATTTTTAGTGTGTTAGAACATAGTCATTCATTTTTATTCCACTGGAGAATGGTGGAATCTAGTCAACATGGTGGGGATTTATTCCAAGAGTCTGTATAACTCTTTAGGGGGATGTATTCTTGATGTTTTTTATTATTTCATTTGTTGTTAATAATCTACTCAAATTTATTTCCCAATTTCATCAAATAAGGATAGATTTTTTTTCAATTTTAAATTTGAATGATGGTGATTTTGATTGAAATTGGATATACTATTCCTTATGAGAAGAACACACCAATTTGGATGAGGTATTAACATCATTATGTCATCTGGTGAGTTATCCCTTGATTATTCCTAATTTAATTAATATGGATAAGTAGTGATAATTTATTATAATTATTTTATAATTAATTAATGTGTTATTTTGATAAATTTATGGCCTCTTGGATATAGTTAATGTCTTAGATGAGCATGGTTATTCTTGGAAGAAGAAGGTGTGAGTTTTCTTGAGGGGTTAATTAAATGATTCAGATAGGTTGTTCTAAATATTAGGGCATGATATGGTAGTGTATATATTGGGAGAATTGTAAGAATGTATAAGTAGAGGTGTCACCAAAATGGGAGTAGTCAGTGGTTACCTATATGATAGGTGAGCCTAAGGAGCCATGTTTGGCATATATCATGCCCTCTCACATTATGTATTTCTTGCATAGCTTCTAATGCATTTGTTGACCATGTGAGTGACCTAACTAATTGTAAATTGGGAACCTAAGATGGTTTCCATTATGGATATATATCTTATGTTACCTATAGTGGTATTATTTATGTTATTTAGCACTCATGAAGATATATTTTTAGGGGTGAGCCTATAAGATGATATGGGAATTTTCATATGGGGTAAATCCATTCATTGGAATGTGAGGGTGACCCATCATAGAACCAAAGCAGGTTCATCCTTTGATATACAATGAGTCAGGGATATCAACATTATTATTGATCCACCAAAACTTATGGGTTGGATATGTTCCTACTAATGGCCTTATAACCTTGGGAATGTGAAAGACATGTATGTAATGGAACTGAGAGGGGTGTCATAGTCCCTAGAATGATTTGTGAGCCTTGTATGGAATCTTTGAGTTTTCCATTTTAAGGGAAACACATATATTGGTGGGTCAAGTTAAGATCTAGACTCAATATGGGACCACTGGTATGATAATTTCCTGTGATCATGTGACACTTGTGAGATGAGTTATTTTATAGGATCCAAATTTATTTCAATTAAGGCTGGTCTTAATGTATGTGTCCTAGGTGTATAGAATATTGGGTGTGGTTATCCTAATGAGTGCATGTACAATTGGTTGAATAAATTATTGGGTAGAAAACCCATACACAATTTTTATGTTTATTTTATGGTTATGTGTATTTTTATCATAATAATTCATTTAACCTTATTTATTATAATTATTGTGGTGGTATATCATTCACCTAAGTGGTCGATGATGGTGATAGATCATTCACCCACATTGTATTATTAGTTTAGATCATACACCTTCATTAGTTATATTAGTCATATACAATTTACCTTTACCTATTAGAGTAGAGTGGTATCATTCACCTTATGGATTAGATAATGTTTTTTCATTAACCTAATGATATCTCATTATCCGTATTGTTATGTGGTGATATATCATTCACCCAGTGATACATATTTCACCCTATATGTTGTTGTGGTGATGTATCACTCACCAGGTAATGCCTTGTTCACTAATATTGTGGGTCAAGTGATATATCATTCACTTGGTGATGTATTATTTACCATATTGTATTATGGTGATATATTGTTCATCTAGTGATATATCATTCACCTTGATGGTAGTATGTTGATACATCATTCATTGGGTGATGCCTCATTATCTATGTTGGTTTGGGTGGTAAATCGTCCAACTATATCAAAGTGTATGGTGATGCCTCATTTTCCTGGTCTAGTGAGTTGGTGATTCCACATTCCCCATAGTAATGAGATGAGGAATGATGGATGATTTCCTATCATTTTGTTTATAGACAATGGTAATGTCATCCCATTTTATCACTAGCTGAAGCAGGTATGAGTCAACCACCAAGGTGACTTTTTTAGTACAAAGTGGTGTCAAGGGTGTATTCATGTGAGGTTTATGGTTTACTATTCATTCAATATATACATTCACATATATACATATTTTTTTAGATATATCATTGGTCATAACCTAATGAGTTTTAAACTTAGACCAAGAATGGGTAATTTAGTTTATATGTGTAACTAATATTTGAAATACATGTTTAGAAATGGTCAGAGTATACTTTGATGTGCTAAGAGGGCTCGACAGGTTGATAAATATAGGAATGAATTAATCATGAGGATTGTTTTTAGGTATCCATGTATTTTATTTTTGGTTTATTTTGAACTGCTTATGGTTGGTCATTGGGTAATACTGTATATATTGTATGATTGAATTATATGAATGAGTTCTATTTTTTTATAACATGGCTATATTATTCTTATGGTTTTCTTACCCTTTTAATTCCATATTTTATACTATAACGATATACCTTTTTTGGATGTTCTATTATTGTTTATTATTTCTTGTGATGATACTCAAGCGTATTATCTCCCTATATGTGTTTTTAGACCCTCACTACTAGTCAGCAACCTCTAGTGTATAGGGAAGCATGCCTAAGGTCACATGTTACCCCCTAGCTTGGAACCGTTTTGTCACACTAGTCTATGGATGTTAAAAGGTGGAATAAATTTATTTTATCAAAATTTAAGATATATTTTATAGTTCTATTGTTAGTTGAGACATGAGATATAAGTTTTGTTTGTTCATGGACGACACCTACAAGGTTTTAAGACTAATATGTTAAGGAGTTTTAATTGATATTATTTCTTCTCATTGTTATTTTTTAGTCTATTTTTCCAAGGATTATATTTTATGTTATTGATTTATTAATTTTTCTCTTAGACTGTTGTGGAAATTGGCATGAATTCATGTGTAAATTTAATCACAAAAGATTTTTAAGGAATTTATATACTTGTAAGTTATTGATAGATATCCTATGAGATAATTTCCTTATTTGATGTATTAAACACATTATATAGTGTTTTACTATATATGTTTTAGGTTTCATTTTACTTACTGGGTTATGGTTACTGGTTCATTCTCCATACTTGATGACCAGTTATGTGGATATATCTGTATTTGACACCTAGCCCAAGAGTAAATAGGTTGTGCAAGATCCATGCCTGAGTGATGTAAACCCCCTATATCTTTTTTTGTGTAGGGAGGGTAGAGTTCTGTTTTATATTGGTTTATATTATCTATCATATGAGAATATGATAATGATGATGACACTAAAATGGGAATCTATATGGTAAATTAATACTTAATTTTGATGATATCTTAGAGATATGGTATTGTGATATGATTTTCCTTGAGATAACTGAGACAAAATAGGGTAGTTACTTATTGTAATGAGACTTATTTGAGATATATCCTATATAATAGGTTTGGGAGACTAGTGAAAATGATTTCCAACTAAATAAATTTTTGAGTCAAATATTAGTTTTTTCCATAGGTGTTTTTAATTTTTATTCTCAAGATCAGTTTTGAGGTTGTAAGGGTTCTTTGTATAGATGGGTGAGTTCAAGAACATGGATTATTTATAGATAATAAGCAGGGGAAGATTATTTTTATAAGAAAAAATAAACATAGGTAAGTTGTTGTCATGTTTGTTTCATGAAAGAGAGATTACTTGGATATGTGTGCATTGGGAAGCGTGGTTGTTGTTTTGTGATAGAGGTTATAAACATGCATGAGGTGAAAGGTCAGTTGATTATGTTTTTGAACTTATGATTGATGGTATGTAACACATGCTAGAATGAGTTATTATTATGGTGTTGTATCACTAGGTTGTACACTAATTTTTTTATGGTAATTGATTGACAGTGGTGGATTTTGTGAACCAATTTAAAAATGGTCCATAGGATACTATCTAATTATGGGGATAAGAGATTAAGATCGATATTGCCCACCTGAATAATGAAATAGTATGATCTATGCTCAACCTTAGATGGTGATATTAGTGATTGGTTAGACGTGATTATCCATTGATGTAATGTGAGACTTTTTTATTGGAATGATGTATAAAATATATGAGAAATAATGTATTCGAGGTGTAAGTTATGTGGATTTATAGGATAAGTCACAGTGTAATTTTTCAATGTAAAAAGAATTCAATAAATTATTCATAAATTATAAATTTGGATAAACATAGTTTTACATTTAGTTACTTGAGATTTTTATGGAGATTATGACCTTGAGAGGTGCATATATGTTGTGATAGGGTCTAGGACTACTCAGATTCCATGACTACTCAGAGAAATGTCCTTGGATTTCAGTGTGACTCAGAGTAGGATCACATTTTAAAGGTGATCAAGGATGATATAACCCCTAGAATAGTGGAATAATCCTTAATTGGTTTGAAAGTGGATATGTGAATTATCCATTAAAATGTTATATCATGTGTGGATGAGATAAAGTGTTTCTCTAGGTGCAATTATATGAGGATTGAATAAAAATAACAAGTTCCTAATGGAATGAGTAGTGGTAGAGGTATGGGTCCCTAGATTATGGTTGAGTAATTAATAAATTTAAATGATGGGTATGGGTGTATAAGGTGGTCAACTCATATTAAGAGTGAGTAGTGACTTTTTGATGAATATTTAATGCAGTGGTTGGATGAACGTATCACTTTATGAAACATTTTGAATATTAGTTGCTTAATATGATATTCTTGAGATTGAGAGGAAACCTCAACCATGGGATTTGGAATTGGAACTTGATAGAGATTATTTTAAGTGATATTAAAGTGGGAAAGAATAAAATAGTATCATGACAATGAGTTGGTTCATATATATTAAGATATATATTTTAGGACTGGGTGTGTGGCGAAAGATCATTAATGGTATAAGGATAGATATTACATGGAGCATTGTGATGCCATAAAATAAGAATGGGGCTCATGGTATAGATCATATAGGATATAACAATTTGGGATCATGGGATCTAATATGTATCAGATAATGGGTGTTTGGTGGGTTCATTTATGTTGACTGATAATAAGTGAAATTGTATGGTTCATTGCACGCCATAGGTGTTCTGAATGTGTGTTTATCATTTAATAATTTTTTATTGAATGTTGGAGTGGTGTGTGGGTAGACCAAACTCATGAGTGGTAGTACTTTTCCATTGGTTCATGGATGGAAACATTTAATTATATTATATTAGAAGAAAATACATTCATATGAGTATTCATTAATGAGGATTAGTTAAAGTTAGTATCAATGATTGACCAGATAGAGTTTTATTTTATAAACTAGTGGAATGACTGGGTATGTGTTTTGAGAAATTGACTAGTAGGGTGAACAAGTTTATATGATGTTGCTACTCATGCGATGTATGAAAACTATTGAAGCTATTAGAAAAAAATACATGGAATAATTTTTTGTTGTTTTACTTGAAAAATATTTTTTAAAATCCTTTAAAATGACTCATGGAATTATTATTAAAATGGGGAAATGAATATCGGAGGAGTTTGGAGGAGGTCAGTTAAATTCTGGGCATACGTAATATTTATCTAGAGTTCACAGAAAAGATAAAAAGTCCTGAATTTCAATGTATACACAATATTCAGTTGATAAATACATTATATAAACCTAGAGTTTCACACATTTATACATAATATATATATATATATGATGATACGTAAAATTCATCTACTTATATGTAAGATACATATAATTATATGTAAGATTCATCTACTAATATATAATTTTTATTCTATATTTTCAATAAATATATATGAATCAAATTTATAATACAATATATTTACATTAAATAAAAATTCTTCATGTAAGATGAATTTTAACGATACAAAAGAAAAACAAGTTATAAGGTTAGTGTTTTTGAAAGTAGGTAAATACCCAATTTGAATCTATATCTTGAAACTAATACATAATAATTTCTATTAGTATATAATATGTTCCAATTTTCTATGAACAAAAAATGGGTAGAATTTATGAGGTGTTGGTTCATGTTCAAAACCAACAAGGAATTAATTATTCTTTTCAAAATAATATTCCAATATTTTTAAAAGGACAAGATAATTAAATTTATCAAATATTTTGACACATGATTCATGGTGGGGTTATTTGACATGATATTCTTCCAATTTTTATACATGGATAATCATGTTTTTTAAGGGATATAGTCAAACAAATATTGAATCTGATTTTATAGAGATATTATTTTTCCATATCCTATAATTTTTCAATGATTTGTTTGTAGATAAGTGAATTGAAAGAATATTTTCTAAAAATTTATAAAAATGGAAAATATATAAGTGTCTAGATTGGTGAATTATAAAGTAAAATAGGGGAAGGATAAAACGAAGTGTGTTTGTGTAAAACATAGAATGAAATATGTGTTTTTATATAAAATTATAGCTATTTATCAAAGAGGTGATCTCATTTTAGTTTTGTAAAACTTTACATTTTTGTGAAAATAGGAGCTTATTGATACACCACCAATAAAACAATTCTTATCCCAATAATATGGAATAAAAATTTGATTTGTATAATAAGTGGTGAGTTCTTTCTTGTAAAGGGTTTAGTGAGTTATCCATTTTTGTAATTATTGTAACCCTAGAGGGTGATTATAGACTCTCTAAATTATAAAAAAAGTTAGTGTGCTTAGTAAATTTAGTACATTAATACATCTTTATTGTATACTCCTAAGATGTATCCTAGTTAAAGTGAACCAAATAAAAATACTTGGGTTTCAATTTAATTTTTTTTCACATGAACTTTATTATGAGGAAGAGAAAAATGTTCCTACTAATTTATGAACAAGGTTTTGGTGAGATTCAATTAAAATTAACATACCGAATTCACACCTCTCCCAAGGGTATTATCCATCTTTGGTACTAATAAGTTGCATTGATCTTTGAGGGTCATATTCTTGGTATATAGTCTTATTTATTGTATTTTAAGGATAATAAATCATTAACAATGGGGAGATTGTAGCATCATATTACCAAATTTCATGAACTTCTAACTCCTTTTTTATCATCCTTTCACCTGGTCTTGTTTTGCGTCATTTTTACAGAATTTATGAGATTTTTGGGAGTTTTGGGATTGTTCTGAATTGGAGCATGGTTAGAGAAAATCATGTGATTGAACCTAAGAAATTGTTTCCCTTATTTTAGGTTTTATAGTAAGGGAACATTTTTTGTTCAAACAAAGTGAATTATTCCCAAACCATCCATCTTTGGATATTAGAAATCTCATGGTTGGTGTACATTCTCTAAATAGTGTAGAAAAACCATTCCCCCTTTTTCCTATATCACAGGAGGGAGTGCATGGTTGGAGCAGGTTTTGTAAATCCTTGTGACCTAACCATGAGTCACTCTTCATATCCCTAGAAAGGTTGCATGGTTAGACACAATTTTATCTCTAACCATGTGTCCTAACCCAAGAAACTAAGTGAACATGATTTTAATCCCCTAAATATCTTAATCTAAATACAAAATCCTGTCATTATAAATTATAAACACCTATCATTCGACCATAATATAACCCTATGGATTATAGGGGCTCTCAATATGTGATTTGGCTCTCCCAACCTCCCTTATTCTCAGATAAAAGTACCAAGGGTTGGGATTAATCCCTCTAATTAAAGGGTAAATCTCTTTGGTTGATAATCATTATTTCTTATTCTGTCATCTTATTTAAATTTTATGAGTCCTTATGTTTTTTCATGATTGAATCCTTTCTTTGATGGATTTTTATTTCAAGGATTCCTCCTCGATCTTATTCATATTTAAATCTCCAATAGAGATTCTCATTTCAGGTGATTTATTAATCATGTGAATAATGTAATTGGTTCCTTAAAGATTTCCAAAATTTGTAAAGATTGATTGATTTATTGAATTTAATTGTGTTTTTAATTGATTTCCATGATTTGGTAAAAAAATATATTTTTTTATATTCATTGTTTGTGAAAAAAACCTTTCTAAAATACATTAAAAATGTTTGGGAAAACATGGGAAAATAGGGTGTGAAATGATAATATAGTTTATGAAATAAATTGATGTTTATTCTTCAAAAAAATGTCTTAAGATAAAATATGATTTTGAAAGGAAGAAAATTTACCAAAACCTATGATTTGGTTTTGAAATTGAAATGGAATTTAGAAACCTAAAATTGTGAATTAAACTATGAATAATGATTTGAATTAAAATGATCAAACTTGTTTGATTTATTGGTTGATTTATTTGAAGCACATGTGATCCTAATTAGATAGTGTGTTATTAGGGTACGCATGCTTGGAAATGGACTCTCAAGTAATGCATTGATGATTAAAACTATAACTATACCAAATTCAACTTCATTTCCCCAGATGGGGTGTTGATTGATTCAATCTTGATGGCATGATCCTTAAAGACGTGTGCACATATTGAGTCATGATAATTAAATAAATAGTGTAAGGATATTATAACCTAGAGATAATGGGACTGATGGAATATAACCACAGTTATTAGTTTTGAGTTGATTATTACATGTTAGTTCTGAATATAAAATTTTATTCAAGTCCCTTCTCTTTTAAGAAAATATCATATTTAATCATATTTTTTAATATATCTTCCATTTACTTGATTTAAAATCATGTTTGGCTAAAAAAATTAAAATGATTTTTCATGCCATACCTTTTTTTTAAATTGATGAATAATTGATTTATTCTTTATGGAATAACTTATAAAACATTTGATTAAATTCTGTAGCGATATGTTTTCTCACACCCTACTTTTGTCTTAAAGTTTTTATATATTATTCTATTTCAGTTCTTGGAAATGGAAAAGACCCACTTATAGGTGGAGGGTGTGCCTGATTCATGGAACCATCTATGATGGAAGGGATTAATGCAGTTGTTATCCACCTGTTTCATGGATTTTGAGAATTTTCTTGATGGATGTAGTGTCATTTATTTGGATGATGTGCCATTAGATATCTATCTGTCTGTCTATGGTAGTTTTCTCCAAAGGGAGTGTTTGGAACACGAAATTTTCATTATTTTATATTCCACTATTTAAATTAATTTTTTTCTTGGGGTAAAATTGTTTCCAATAAACACTTATTGTTTCCCAGGAACTAGTTTCCAACACATATAGATCTAGAATTCTCTTCATGTCATGACAATGTTGACTTGGGTATCGATGTACCAAGGTATTCAGATTTATTAATGAAAAATGGTATCAATAGATGGTTGATCATATTTTCTTGATGTCTGTATGAATTTAAGGATATCTTGGTAGATAAGGTGTAGGATTTATGGGACTTGAGGAGTAGTTTATCTATGATTTCTTATTCAAAATTCATCAGAGTAAGCCTAGAGTAACTATCGGTGTTTGGGAAAATAAACTTTGAAATGTAAATTAATATTATTCTAGTATTTACTTAAACTTGATACAAATATTTTCAAATCCATTAAATTTAATTATATTTGATAATGTTAATATTCCTATATCCCAAGATTGATTTGATGATCTGAGTATCATTATTGATGTTTTTTTAATGACTATTGATGGTGTGTAGTACCATGACTCCAAGAATTAGTTTGAATAGGCTTCAAGGAGGAGGTGTCGATAAACCACAACAAGTGAACCCTCCAGTTAGTTACAATCTCATAGATATTTTGGTGTTAATTTTCAAATCTCTAGGGCAGGTAGTTGTACATCTTCTCATTCATACTCTAGTATTGAAACCTTAAGGGGATAAAACTAGATATCTTTCTCCTGATTTTCATCAAAAAAATAACTATATTTATAAGTCCAGAATGATCTTTCTATATAATATTATCTATTGAAAAATATTGAACTTATTCTTGAATTATTGTAAATTTTTGATGATATAAAGGTTAAACATGTTTCCTTCAAGATTTAAGGTCCTAACAAGAGGTGGAGGGAATCGATGGTCATGGTGAAGAAACATGAGGTCTTAGAGTCAATATAATTCAGAGATATTTTAACATATTATTTCTATCTATAATATATTATTTTAGAAAAGTATATAGAGTTTATCATCCCCCAACAAGGTGACAGAACTATAAATTAGTATGAAAACTATTTTAAATAACTTGTTTGGTTTTTCCCTAAGATAGTATGAATTGAGGATATGAATTCAAGGTGATTCAAGATGGGTATTAAATCTAAACTTTTATCTTAGTTTTTTATACTAAATCTCAGCTATAATGAGTATGTGGTGGATATATATTTGATGGATGATCTTGGACTACCTGGTAAGTCATGGTTGATAGAAGTTCCTCTGAATCCAAGAGGCCGCTTTGTTCGTTCCTTGAAAGGAAATAGAAAACCAATTGAATGATGAATTTAAAAAATAGTCACAATCAATACCATTCTTAATTTTTGGAAGAGGCCCATTAACATTATTTCAATTTTCCAAAGTTAGTCATTCAAAGGGAGTTTGTATGGAGTCACCTAGGATTTATGGTATATGCAGTCACTCAAGCCATATGAGAAGTATTGTGGTTTCTTTTATAAAATTAATAGCATCATAAGATCATCAGCACTTAATGGTGATGTTTTATTTTAAAATTATTCAATAACTATGTCTATCCATCAATATTCATTTGTAAAAAATCAGCTTCATGAAATAGAAGAGTCTCTAAAGGAAGCTGATACTGGTCCAACAATAGTGATAGGTACCACAACTATAGATTCATATTTTATGTCTTATTTATTTGATAATGGTGAATCTTATTCATTCATATCAAATTTTATTATGAATCTATTAAACCTTACTATGGATCTAATGTATAATGTGATTGGTATTTCAATTCTCATATAAACAAAGAGAGGGAGAGGAGTCTCATATGCCCTTACTGTGCATTCACTTTATCATAGATCAAGATAATTTGGTATTTTAAGGTTATCTACACGAAACAATTGGATTTCATTTTAAGGATGTAGTTAATGATTTCACATAAATAATAAATTTTTTTTATCTTCAGTTGGACTCCTTTACTTCACTTGATAGGCTGGGTCTTGTCTTCTATAGAGAATAGGAATTGATTTCAAGTAGAGATGGACTACATAATCTAGAGTATGATAGGAGGATATCTATTTTTTGTATTGGATAAATAATAATTGAGTAGTGAACTTCCTTTAGTGTTTATTGAGTTTCCTAACATATTTCTATATAATTTTTTGGGTTTTCTACCAGTAAGGGAGTTCGAGTTTTCTATTGAATTATTACCAAGTACCTAGCCTATCTCTATTCCCCTTTAGCATATGGAACCCATTAAATTGGAGGTGTTAAAGAATAATTTGGAAGTTTTTTTAGATAAATTATTCATTCAAATTATTTTTTCACCTTGTTCGGTGCCTTTTCTTTTTCAAATAAGTCTAACATAACAATTTTAATTTATATTGATTACCAAAAACTTATTGGATTCATGGTAAAGAATATGTATTTTTCCTCAGATTGATGATTCATTTTATTAGTTTAATGGGGAGAAGATTTAATTATATATTTATCTACATTTTGGTTATCACTATCTTAGATTTAATGAATATTATATACTAAAAATTGTTTTTTATTGTAGGTACGGCCATTATGACTACCTTATTGTGACATTTTTCTAATTGATGATCCTATAGTTTTTATGAGGCCGATGAACATGATATTTAATGACTGTTCTTATTAGTTTTATGGGATATTTTTTAGGAAATAATTATTTACTATAAAATGAATGAAGATCATATGTGTCATATCAGAGAAATTCTGTAGATTTTGACAGATCATTGTATTTAGGCTAAACTATCAAAATAAAATTTCGGGATTCATGAAGTGAATTTATTGGTAAATTTGGACTCAAAAAAGGTATTTAATTTGATCCTGATTAATTGAAGGTTGTTTTTAGAATTCAATAATCATGAAATTTTTTCAAGACTCTAAGATTCCTAGGATTAATGGCGTATTATCCACGGTTTGTTAAAGATTTCTCAATAGTAGATTCATTGATGACTGATTTCACTCCAAATGGAGAAAATTTTGTTTGGGACATGAAATTTAAGAAATATTTTTATGATTTGAAGAAAAATTTTACTTCTAGACCAGTAAAGACTCTTCAAAAGTCTAGGAATGGGTATATAGTCTTTTCTGATGCATCAGGTTTAGTTTTGGATTGTTTTTTATGCAGGGTGATCACGTAGTAGCCAATTGTTCTTAAAATCTCCGGGCACATGAGAAGAATAGTTCTTGACATGATATTAACATAAAATATGTGATGCATGATCTTAATATTTAGCAACATTGCCTTTTGGAGAAATTTTTACAGATTATGTCATGACCCAACCCAAAAGGGCCTACCTAGCCTTTACTAATACAAATGTGACACCCCAATCCCACCTCCAATTTGATAAGGGATAGATACCAATGTTGAGTAGGCATATCACACACATGATAGGTCTTAGAAAAAGGTACATGTGAACATGCACACATCCCTAAATAACTACACATTTTTTTAAGATACAATAAAACTGATACCATAAATCATGCATACGTCTATATCCCACATCAAAGTAAGACTTGTGTAATGGAATTGGTAAACAGAAAAATACAAGACCAAAAGATTTTTAAATGATTCCAAACTACTTAAAAAGAAGTTAAATGCTATAATGTTCCACTTTGTATGAATCGTGGTATGTATAGATCAAATATTCTATGAATGATCAAATTAAACCTAGGACTCCTTCAAAGGCATTTCGTCTTCATAAGACCTAACATGTGTGTGTAGAGCTTGTACAAGGGTGTCTTTAAAAACAATAACTATGACACCCTAAAATAACCAAAAATATATAAACAATTATTAGTCAACTCATGATAAAAACTAAATGTCAATAATAATATAATACATATCAATAATAAACCAAGATATTCTTAAGATATACACTAAGTATATGGGAAATTAAAAACCATTCAGCTAGTCTAGGATCTAGTTGAGGCTTCAAGGTAACACTAATCTAGTAGAAATCACTCCCAGATTCTAGTAAAACATATGGAGCTCATCTGAGAGGTCATTCTCATCGATCCTATCCAAGAATAAGTAAATTCTATAAATATGAAGATCTTGATACAAAAATAGTGGTTCTCACATAGGGACTCTAGGGGATTCTTGAAACCCTAACTATATTATCCCCCTAACTAGGGGGTTTTATTCTAGTGTATGTTGGTCATGATGATTCTTAAACCCCCTCCCAGTATTGAAGATATAAGATGATAGATGATCACATCCTAGACCACATAGAGGGATACCATGAATCTATCTATAGCTAATAAAATTGATAGGATAACATCCTATGATTAGGATATAATTTTTTTTCAAACCATCATAGGGATGGAATTATGGGACACACCCAATTGATAATTCTCTATACTGAAGATAAAAAGGTCTTTAAACTTCCCTAGGAATTGTAAAAAAGTGTACTATGTGTAAACAACATTTATCATATTCCTAATACATAGCTGGGTACTCTGACTAGTGCCCATGTACTTTTCACCATGCCTATATACTCCAGTTTTTCATGTGTTCTTCAACATGTTTGAGTACTATAGTAGTCTCTAGGTACTATGTGGTTCCCATGTACTATGTTTGTACCCATATACCTGGAATATTTTGTGACCATGTACCCCACGGGTACATTCCAAGTCACCAATCATAGATCACATGGATTTTGGTAGGTCTCATAGGGTGTGTAATATTTTATTTCTCTAAAACCAAGGCTGCCACATCTAGGGGGCTATACGGCATGTGTTTATCCAAACTACACACCACATACTTTAAAAGTTTCCCCAAAAATCATTTATCTTCCTCCCATGCGACTACCAACTATAATCCCACTATGGAATCTACCAAAATCATAGATCAGTTGTTGACTTTACCTAATCCATCACTGGTGGGAATATTTTGGACATCCAAATTCTTGGGGAAAGAAATCCTATTACATTGTTCTTCCACTGTGTAAAATAGATAACCAACGATCTCTAATCCATAAACAAAATATTCCATTTTTTATCTCTATACATAGATCATTCCATTTATCCTAAACATGAACCCATGGTATAGATCCATTGTGCCAAGGAATGACTATTTAATGATCTTTTACCAGGTATTTGTTGAATTTCCAACAACAGGAAAAATTGAATATGAACACACACATAAAGCTGGGATAAATACAGAAAACATGAACATAAGGAAAGAACCTTAGAGATTGTATAAGTTTTTCTCAATCCATTTCCATTATAATGATGAATAAAGAATAGATAATCAGTATTTATCATAACAATATTCATTCCTAAAGTAATGGAAGATGAATCAATACACCTAATTCAATAGTTGACTAATGAATCAATTGTTAAAATGATTGATTCATGTTCAACCAAAGATAAACAATGGAAATATTAAATAAAAAAACCAAACCCTACCAGAAGTTTCAAAAAATAACTAATAAAGAATGGTTTCACATCATTATAATTGGCAAGATCTATGAACTACTTTGATACACTAATCTCCAAAGTAGAATCTTTTTTTGATCATACAAGAAATATCATCCAATATCCCCATCATGATCCTTAGGGTTATACAGCTAAACCTAAGGATTTCCCATAAGTGGGAATTTATTGAGGGATTTTATTTAATAGAAAATAAATTATAAATAAGAAAACTTTATTTATTTATTTATTTCATTTTTTTGAATACAAATACACTTTAATAAAACACCTGATGTAGACAAAGGTTATATTACACCTAGGGTAAAACCAACATTTTGTATTTGATGATGGTCTCAAATTTATGATCTAAGACTCTATTCAAGTGTAATTCCACTTTTGAAAAAAATTATGCATCCATGATATATATATTTAATATTTTTATTATATCAATAGAGTGCCTCCCAAGTCCCTTGAATCCTATAATGAATCAACTCCATGATCTGAAAATAATATATAAAACATTCCAAAGTTTTACATAGAATAAACAGAGTTTTCACATTCTCCCCACTTCATGGTTATTCATCTTGAGAAGATAAAAACTACTCAAAAAGATGAGGGTAATAATATTTCATATAGTTATAACGATCCAAGGGTCTCTCCTTACGATTCATGGGTTTCCACTAGAAACATTTCAAGGGAATAACTCACCCACAAATGATCCTCTTATGCCAATACTTAATCTCTACCTATTAATCTACAAATGTGGCCTCATCCTGTATGTTTAGATTGACCCAGTTAAAAACATGAAATGGGTCATTCACATACCTCCTCAGCTACAACACATGGAAGAAATCGTGTATCCAGTCTAACTATGGTGGTAGGGATTAGTAATAAACTGACTCACCATCCCTACCTATTATCTATAAAGGAATCATGAATCTCATAATTACTTCAATCCACATTCAAATATTTGAAATCCTTATTGAGGTGAGACTTTCAAGAACACATGGTCTCCCTCATAGAACTTAAAATGACTCTGTTTTTTTAGAATAATACTTATGATGGTTATATATAGTCCTCATATACATGTGGATGATTTACACATTCCCTATTTCCACTCACATTGACTTTTTCCCATGAGTGTTGAATCCCTTAGATCAATCTAGCATAGGGGTTACTTGTAGGGACACCTATAAAAGTCCTCAAATAGTGTACTTCCAATAGTGGAATGGTAGATATTTTTGTATGAAAACTCCACCAAGGTTAGGTTATCCTATCAACTATGGCCAAAGCCTAACTTGAAATCTCATATCTTTTTCTTCTAAAACATGAATGATGTGCTCAGTCTGGTCATCATTCTAGGGGTTTAATGCAATGATCATATGCAACGGTGTCCCAAATGCCTCTTGAAATCCTCTCCATAATCATGAAATAAGGAACGAATCAATATCTGAAACAATCATCAAGGGAACTTCATTTATCTGGAATATCTCCTACACGTAAATTCATCCCAAGTTCACTACTAAACTCTACTATTAGAAGTCAATGGAGTGGTCTGACTTGGTGAGTTAGTATACAATCACCCAGATAGATTCATTTACTCTAGAAAATCATGTAAACCCCATCATGAATTCCGTAGATATACCATCCCACTTACACATTGGAACCTCATGGTGTTGAACCGAACCAGTAGGAACCTGGTGCCCAGCCTTCACCTATTGTCAAGTGAGGCATTGAGAGATAAACATTACTAAACACTTCATCATCTCTGATCACCAAAATTGGCATTTAAGGTTATAGTACATCTTTACTACTCCTATATATACCACTAAGATGTATTTATGAAACAAACTAAACACATCCTCTCACAATATCAGTAGTACCATCTTCTACCCTTTGAAAAATATAAGATGATCACCACCTTCAAAAAACTCATTGGGAGTATGTCTAGTGGATATCTATATATGAAAGGTATCACAATCGGTATCTCCAAGATGAACCTTCCTGCCATGATATTGAAGCATATGGGTAAAAACCATTGACTCAAGGTAAGACACACCATCCTCATCCACTAAGGACAACTATAATGAGGATAACTACTATGAAACCTTACTCAAACACTATGAAAAAATATCAAATTGAGAGTATATTCCACAATGATTCCCTTCTCGGAATTATAGAATATCTCAACATTATAATCCTAGAGGAACTACATCCATATTCTTCATATCATGTTATGATCCCTCTAGGAAAATATATACTCTCTTGTGGTTTGACTATATGATAAACCGCTCAAAAATAAGCTAATTTCTCCATATATTTTGGCAAAATACTTATGATTCTACCTTTGGATCATGTTTTTCATATTTCTTCTAATTTTTAATCAAATTTTGATATCCCTAAGAAATCCATTCCCACCACAGTATAATAATACAACCAAGCCCAGTTCTAGAGTAATTGTAGAACACAAAATACTCAACACCCTCCTCTAACATTCTCACGATGGGGGAGCTTTTCAACCACTACTTCAACTCGAAAAAAGAATATTGGAACCTCTTCATCCCCAATAAATATTTCCCCTTCAAGGTAAAAATAGTCAAGGTTCAATATATTAGATGAACCATGTGTGAATCTTTCATAGTATCCCACCAACCCAAGGTTGATTCACACCATAGATCCACTTTGTAATAGATCCCAAGCTAACATTACCTCAACAATGGCTAGATCCAACAATAATCCCTCCTATGATATTATATGTCCCATAAATTGGGTCTCTAAAATTTAGAAATGACACTTCGAGAGCTTCCCATTAAGATATTTCTCTTAAAAAATGTATAAGACAGCCCTCTAATGCCTCAAAGGATCCTCCATTGATTCTAAGTATACTACGATTTCATCGATGAAGACTACCATGAAATGGTCTAAGAAGGGATAGAATATCCGGTTCATGATTCCCATGAACACTTTTAGGGTTTTCTTCAAGCCTAATGGAATCAAAACGTACTCATAATGACTATAGAGACATTGGAATTTTTTATTTAGTATATCCTCATCTGAAACACTGATCTGGTGATAGCCTGATCTTAGGTCAATTTTCAAGAACCATTTTTCCATATTAAACTAATCAAAGATTTAATAAATTATTATTAGTGGATACTTATTATTTACAATCACTTGGTTTAGGTAATCATAATCCACATATAACCTCAAGATATCATCATCCTTCTTGGTAAACAAAACTATAGTTGCACAGTGTGACACACTAGGCCTAATAAAACCCATCTTTTGTAAACACTCTAACTGCACACTCTGCTCATGAACCTATGGGGGAACCATCTAATTTACAGGTGAAGATATTGGGGTAGTCCCTAAGTGAAATTATATGCATAATTCAATCTATTTGTGGGGAGATAAACTCGAAACATCCTCATAGAAGGAATCCTCATACTTTTCCACCACCATATGAAGCTATAAGATCATAGAATATATTGTTCCAAGGGTAATACTTTCCAAACAGTGATTAATAACTATATCCTTCTAAATATGATCCCATACTACTCTATATGCAATTTATCATCACCTATGAAGGAAAATACAATCTATTATATGTGGAAAAACCAAATCCTCCATTAAAAATAGTAAATCTACATATAAAATTTAGAGAAATAGAGTATACCTCAAAAGATTACCTAAGGCCTCGTCACTGAAACGAAGATATCTCATATGAAGATATCTTCTCCAAGATTCAGATCTCACTATTTATAGTAGTGTGTGATCTTTTAATCCCCTCTGGTAAAAGTTTCAAAGTTCAAGAGTCAAGATAAGATCTCAACTAGAATTTCTAAGTCATGAACAAGGGATGTTTCAAGAAAATAGTGTCTTCCCCCTCTGTCTATCAATAATAAAGCTAAATTAGAGAATTAATAGATCATAATTATAATAATACCTTCATAATATGGGTCACAGGCCTTCACTACCTATAGCATTACTTATCCTTGGCCATCATCTCCCTAAGCCTTGACTAGATAACTTTGCGGTGGATGTGGAAATAAATCAAAATATGACCCCCCTCCCATTCTTTCCCTTCTCCCCTACCACTTCTAACACTCTCCAAACCTCCCTTCTCTAATCACTTCCTCTACCTTGGTTTTCCAATAATCCTCCCTCAATCTACTGAACAATGGGTAAGAAAATTCTTTGTGAGATGTCCTTAACCATTGCAACAATATAATTATTTATCCTTTGGCTAGATCAATCCATCTAGAGATCCCTAAACCACAAACCATTTACCATAATACTATCTTCTAATGTGTCTCACACACCTAGAGAATTACGTCTATCGAGGGCCACCTGCTATCAAATTCTCAACTCTTGAGTTCCCACTACCATCACCAATTATCAATATCTTTCCATCTAGAAATATCTCTACTAAAAAATCCAACTCAACCAATCCATCATAGGTAGGAGTTCAAAGAGATATCTCTCCATCCCTGATATCTTCATGTTAGTCCCTCTCAATGGTATATGATCAAAACAATTGATCATAATCAATATTCATAGATTATCACAAGAGGTTGATAAAACCCAATGAATACTTAGCCACAGTCATATTTCTCAACTGAATCTCTAAAAGATATTGTAGGTGAATTACTCACAGTGTTGTTAGATAGAACTCCACCCTAAAGAGATAATAAAACTATATCCAAGATAGGGAAATATCATCATGTCTCTGATTCACCAAAATCTTCTATATCCCAACAGATCCACATAGATGGATCACTTCTGGGACCACCATCAGATCTGAACGGGTCCAGACTAAGTAGAAACATGGGTAACTGCTTCAAGATAATCCTCAACTACCTGGGAGTCTAGATTGACCCAAATATTGATGGTTTTGTAAATCTATAACTCATGGAGTGTTCTCAACCTATACACATCCTCACCTGATTCTTTCGGTGCAACCTGTAGGTCCACAAGTAGGGGAAATACTAGAAAACTATCTAGAGGTACCACCTCTTATACAGGTACTTGAACTAAAGCCCTAGTTCTAGTGAATCATCTTTATGATCCTTCTTTGGAATCATAACTTTCAATCATCTTGGAGGCATCCTGAAATAGACAAGACATACCATAGTGAAATTGTGAATTTGGGGAGCTTACTCAATTAGGATATGGAAACCACAACACATTAATATTTGATACATGTACCAAATTTTTTCCTACCACCATTTTCCACATGTACTGATTCAATAATCAGGTTTTTAGAGTCTTGGTGATTCAATACATCTCCTTCGCAATAGTACTAGGTTCCCTAGTCTAAGATTCGAACTTGAGACATGACACTATATTTCCCCAATTCCCAAACCAAATATAAAATCTAGAAAATCTTCAAACTCATGTCCTAAGATTACCTCCTCTATTACCATTCTATCATGACTTGTCCCACCAAGGACCGCATGGCTAGTGGTAAGAAGAATTTGACACCTTGATCCCACATCCAATAGGCTATGGAATGGTGTCCAGTTTTGAGAATTCATATCATACACATGGTATGCCTTAGCCTAAGGTACATGTACATACACACACATCTCTAAATACCCCCAAAATATAGAATGGTAAAACAAAAATAATACCCTAACGCATGAATACATATATATCCTACATTAGAGTATGACATAAGTACTTTAAAGAATAAAGGACCAAATACATGCCCACAAAACCTATAAAAGTTTCCAGCCAACTACTAAGGAGGGTTCTTCTCAAATAAAGCACCTGGTATAAACCATGATCTTCCTAGATTAACAGTTCTTCACCTACTCTTTTTCCACCTAGGACTTCATCGAATGGTTTATAAAATTCATAAGACACTATTTGTGTGAATGGATAGAGGGTGAGTATAACAATACCAAGTAATACACTTAAATATCACCCAAAAAATCAAAAAGAGAGTAGTGAGGTTAACATCCCAAAGTAATTTCAATTACAATATAAGACATAACTATAATAAATTAAGATATACATAAAGTTAGAAATAAAGTCTAAAGGTAAGTGATAACTATTCATCTAGCCTATGATCCTACTTGAGTATTCATGATAAAACTAATCTAATATAACTCAATCATCAAGTCAGGTAATATTGGTGGCACTCATCCGAGAGTTTTTCCTTGTTGGTCTCTCAAAGAATAAGTGAATGCTGGAACTTGGAAGATCTCAATACATAGATTGGGAATCTAACCTAGGGTGTCTAGGGGATTCTTGAAATAAAAATTTAATTAATAAAATAGGTAGTGGATTGTATTTCCATGTATATTTGTCACGTTTATTCCTAAAACTCCACATGGGAAAGAATATAGAGGATGATAGAGGATCACACCCTTGGAAACATAGAAGGATTCTCCAACACTATCTGTGACTAATCCCATTGAGGGGATCACATACCATACTCATGATGTAAGGCCTCACTGAACCCAAATAGTGATAGAATAAAGGAACACCCCCCACTAATACTTCTATTTATTGAAGATAACAAGGTCCTAAAACTACCCTAGGAAAAGTACATGGCATTTTATGTGTTTACACAGAGTGTCTAGTATACCGTAATCCTTACGGTGTACTCCAGAATGTCCCCATGTAATTTTCCTCAATATCATGTACTTTAATGAAGCCTATGAACCTAGACATGTCTATGAAATTTTTTCGTGATCTAGTAATGTGTCATTCATATGTATTCTAGTCGTGCCCATGCACCAGGCCATGTATGTGCCAGTGTACCCTAAGGGTATAAACTAAGTTTCCAGTCACCTATCACATAGAATCTGATTGGTCTCACATGGAATGTGATATTTTTCATTTTTAAAACATACCCTCTAGGATAAAGGGACTACACTACATGTGTTCATCCGAACTACATGTTGTGTACATTGGAATTTTCCAGAAACACTAAAAATACTCACATTTCTTCCTCCCATGAAACATCTGCCAATGATCCTACCACAAAATACAATAAATTAAATGGATCTAGTATCATTCACACCAGATCCATAATCATTGGCTGGATTTAAAACATCCAAATTTTTAGGGAATCAACTCCCATCACACTGCGCTACCACCATACCAAACCATGAATCAATGATCTGTGATGTTTCACTTAAAACTTTTTTTGTCGTCTTCCTACTGAGATTAGTCCACAGATCCTGAACCCAAACCCACAATATTGATCCATTGTACCAATGAAAATTTTTTCAATGATCATTTATTTTATATTTTTCAAACTATTATCCAAAGGAAACACTAATGATGAACATGTGTAGAATAGTGGGGGAAATGAAAAAAACATGAACATGAGGAAGGCACCTCGACCATTATTTGGCCAAGAATCAATCCATTATTGTTAAAATGATTAAAGATGAAAACGTAATTATGATTTATCATAACAGTATCAGTTCCAAATTTTAGAAAGATAAAGTAATACATTAAATTAAATGGTTGACCTATGAATAAATTGTTAAAATGATCTATTTGTCTTCAAAAAAAGATAAAAAATTATGAGGACTAAATCCAAAAAAAAATTCCCTACCTTGTTTTTGAATAAATAATTAATGAATAATTGTCACACACCAATTTCTTTCATGAGATAAATAAACTCCTTTTGGTACACCAATCCCCAAAGCATGATTCATCATAGATCATCCAAGTACTCTCCTCCAACATAACCTATCTCTTTCTCTAGGGTTATGTGGCTGACCCTAAGGATTTTACATAAGAATTATTTTTTAGAAGGGGGATAGTTTTCATAAAATAAATGAAAAATAAATTAATTTAGTTTATTTATTTCATTGTTTGTTCCCACAATGTCACTTTAACATAACACCCAATACCAATAAAGGTTATATCATACATAGTCTAAATACATCATTCTAGAGTTAATGGAGGTATTAGAATTCCAATTTGAGACTCTATTTGAGTGTTATTCTATTATTTCATAAAAACGACATGTGTGTTGTATAATATATTTAACATTTTTATTATATCAATACCAAACCTCCCCAGGCCCCATAATCCCATGTTGAATCATCACCTTTATTCAAAAATATTTTTTAAAATATTCCAAATTTTTATAAGGAAAAAACAAAGTAACTACAGTTTATTCAAATAATAAAATTACAAGTTATATATTTTCTCAAAAATATTTGAATCTTTATAAGCGGTGATGGGTGGAGTACCTATAATCATTTTATTTCTACATTTCCTATACCACTGGTAAATGGAATGTTTTTTTATTCCTTGGGTAGGAACCCTTCAACCCAATCCATGAAAAAATAATCTTAATAATGTAATTTATTTGATATTTATACTCATATGCATTTGGGAGTTTTGAAGGATGATATCTATTTCTTTTTTCGATCATTTAGTTGACCCCCTCTCTTCTCAATATAATTCTTTATAAGTAGCATCTAGATGATGAGTTTCATGGAATAAAGGACTCTCTTTATAGTGGGGTGACTGTAGAAAATTGGTTGATATCCTCTCATGACACCCAATGTTTTAAAATCTAGTATTTCATATCTTTTACCATGAAAAAAATTATGATGGGAGATTTCCATATTTTCCAATGGGTGGTGCGCCCTCACACTATGAAGATGTTCTATGATGTGAAACAATGACTTTATTGGTATGTTATGAGATGAATTATCATTGATTTTGTTTCTTATAGTTATATTTGTCAACGGGTTAAGGATGAGCACCAGAAACCTTCTGTTTTCCATCAGCACCTTAGGGTGCCAACATGGATGTGTGATGGGATTTAAATGTATTTTTTGGAAAATTTTACTTATGCAATTCAAGGAAAGAATGAAATACGTGAAGTGGTAAATCGGTTGACCAAATCAGATCAATTTATTCATATTTTTGATACAACCACATTCATGGAATTAGGAAATCCTTTTGTGTATGGGTTCATCATATTACATGGAGTTCCTTCTTCTATAGTATTTCATAGATATCCTCTTTCACTTCTTGTTTTTTTTTGACGAACCTCCAAGAGTCCATGAGTTCCTAGTTCATTTTGAGTATAAAAAAGCATAGGTAGATGGATTAATAGGTATAATAAGCTATATAGAAATAAGAATACAAGATGCATGCTTATGTTCTTAACATTGGCGTGGATTAGGATAACCACTTGAGACTTTTTGAGTTTTACTATAAAAACCGTACCATTTTTTTAATAGGGTGAAACCATTTTAGGCCTTTTATAGTCAGTCATGTAAATCATTGTTTTGTTGGTTAGAGGTCGGTTATGCTTCTCTGACCAGGCCTAGTTTATTCCAAGTGATGATGAAAATAGTTCCTCTGATTTGTCAAAGATTGGTGACATCCTATAACTTGTTTAAATATTTGTTGTATCATAATCATCACCATTTTGAGTTTATATTTGGTGGAAAAAAATTATGAGTTTCGTCTTAGTTGGTTATCTTTTGTCTTGGAAAATAGGGAAATATTTCACAGAGATAAATGAAATTCTTTACGGTTATTCGTCTTATTGGTAAGTTGTATTACCATTCGTATTTTCCAACTTTCTTGATGTTGATTCATAATGTGTTTCATGTATCACAAGTTAGAAATTCTACCTCTAGTACATCTCATTTCTTGAGATGAGAGGAACTTGATGTAGAATGTTATTTATCCATGACAGAGTAACTAGTTTGGAGAGTTGATTTTGAGATGAAGGTTCTTCATGGAAATTCAATACCTTTGGTTTGAGTTCATTGGCATCATGGTTCTAATTATCATGATTCTTGGGAGCATGAGGAATTGATGAGAGAGAAGTGGCCTCATCTATTTAATATAGAGTATTCCTGAAAGGATTTTTAGGGGAAGAAATCATTTATAGTGGGGACATAATAACATTCTACTACCAGATTCCAGGTACATCAAACTCCTTGTTTTGAGAATCAATTAATTGGGACTTATTTTGGTCCATTTGGGTGAATTTGTGAAATTTTTGGGATTTTTGGTGTTGTGCATGATTCAAATATGGTTAAGGAAAATTGTGCAGTTCATCAAAAGAAATTATGTACCTCATTTGAGATTTTGGAGGATGGGAACACTATTATTAAAACCCATGTGACCACTTCCCAAAATGTGCGGCTTGAGACACTAAGAATCACGTGGTTTCCTCATAGTCTCTAAACCATGTGACCTATTCTAAGAACCTAAGAGTGAGTGTATTGTTGGAATATGGTTTTTCCAACCATGTGGCACTCTCCATAACCCCATAAAGGACACATGGTTAGATGCACTATTAGATATAACCTTTTTTCCTAACCCAAGAATCCAAGTGAACAGGTTTTTAATCCACCAAAAATATTAATTAAAAACCTAAAATCCAAGTTATAAATTATAAACTCCTCCCACTCATCCCTAATCTGACCCTTTGTCTTTTTTAGGCTCTTAAGAGGTGATTTGCGTCCTTTTACATCTATTCTTCATAGATTAATGTTCTGGTGGATGTGATTGATCATTCTTTGGTAAGTGTAAGTCTATTCAGTAGGTAATCCTACATTATTCCTATCTAACATTATTTGATATTGATCAATCTTCATTTATATGGTGTATTAAAAACTTTATTTTATGAATTTGGAATCTAGGTATTCCATCTTGGTCAACTTCACCTTTGAATCTCCCTTTATGATTCTCATTTCAGGTTATTTATCGATCATATCATTAAAGGTAAGTGGTTCCATGAAGATTTTTTTACATTTTAAACCTCGATTTCATTCTAGAATTGAATTGTATCTTAAATTTCTTTCTAAGATTTAGTAAAATGTTTGATTTTTTATTTCAAAGAGGCATATTTTGTGAAATAAAACAATTTTTTCAAATATTTTGAAAATATTTGAGAAAATTTGAGAAAATATGGACTGAAGTGAGAATGGATTTGATAAAATAAATTGATGTTGATTCTTAATAAAAATATCTTAAAATTAATGATGATTTTAAATTGAATGTACTTGGTAAAAACCTATTACCTATTATTAATTTTTCAAATTGAAATGGCATATTGAAACTATAAATTGGTTATTGGACAGTAAATAGTGATTTGAATTAAAATGATTTAAATTAATTGATTGATTTATTAATAGAAAGAACATTTGAGATTGTGTAGTTAGTGGGTAATTTAGAAAATCTTGCTAAAACTATAACTTCTTATAAGTTATTTACAATGACAACTCTAACTAATCTAAATTCGGCGTGATTTTTCCCTAATAGTGTGTCGAATTATTCTATTGTGATGGCCTGAGCCTTAGGTACATATGCACACATTTATTTGTGATGATTGACTATGTAGTGTGAGGATCCTAGTGCATTAAACTAAATCCCATTAATGAATATGACTATGGTGTTTATTTTTAATTTTTCATTATTACATTATAGTGTTGAATGTAATATTTAATTCATGTCATTTTTATTACATAAAAAATGTGCATTTAATAATCTTTTATATAACTTTCATCTAATTGATTTAAAATTTTCTTTGAATAAATATGTGAAAATTAATTTCAATGACTTGTATTTATTTAAATTAAAACATAAATGGTTTATTTTTCATGGAACTAATTATTGAATATTTAGTGAAATCTTACTGAGATATTTTTACTCACACCATAATATTTCTTTTAGGTGTTTTTAGATTATCTTATGCAATGTCTATAGAAAGGGAAATCTCCATTTGGAGGTGGTGGGTGTACTTGATTCATGGGATCTTCAATGATGGTAGTGATTAGTAGAACTTTTTTCCACCTATTGCATGGATTGTGAGTATTTTCATGATAGATGGTATGTCATTTATTTGGATGGTATATCATTATATCTTTATCTATCTACTTGGTGTTCTTTTCTCCTTGAGGTTTGTCTGGCTTACCAACTATTAATTGGTTTATCTTCTATTTTTTCATATTTATTCTTTCTTATTGGTATGAAATCATTCCCTATATCCTTTTTTATGCGCGGTAACTAGTTTCTAGTATGTGTGGATTTGGAATTATATTTGGTTTATGTTAGTGTTGGATCTGGTACAGATGTACCAGGGTATTCAAGTTTTATTGTGTCATAATGGATAAAATAAAGAAAAAAATGGATTTTTTGGTGATTCAAAGTTATCCATATAGCAATAATAAGAAGATAAATTTAATTTGAAAGTGGAACTTGAGAAACTAAAATATGTAAATCTATTAAAATCAGATAATGATATTGAGTTCATACTCAAAAATGAAGAGAAAACCAAAATCATTGATATCTTAATAAATTAATTGAATGATATAGGTAAAATAATAAGATATAATGAAAAAATATCAGTTTATAGTGAAGCATTAAAGATAAATAAAGACTCTTTACTCCTAGTATGACATTAAGATACATAATTTTCTGGGTTATAGACAAGGTATAAGAAAAATAAAGTGATCCAACTAATAATTTGGAGGATTTCCCACAAATATAATACATTAAAAATAAATTTAAATCTAAATTGGTGCATTATCATAATTATGAAAACATTGATATTTGATCAAAATCCATAACCACCCACAGTTCAAAGTAATATTGACTAGAGTGAATCATAAAAGGCCCAAAAGGTTAATCCACTAGTAATGAAGATATGTAATAAAATCAAAATTCTTATGTTATATCTATAAAAATATGGGACATAAACAATATATGGGATTTACATAAATGTGTCACATCAAGTCTTAAGAGAAAAGAACAAAGTAGAAGAAATTCATATCCTCAAAACGTTTTTTATGGATATTATTGTTGGTGTGAAAGTTATGGACACAAATCCATGTAAGTATCATTAAAGATTAAAAATAATGTCCCAAAAAAGTCTCACAGTGGATGAAGACGGTAGCTATTGGCATCATTAAGCCAGATAAAAGTGAAAAAACAATTTTAATCCTTATAAGATGAAGATGATATAATGTAATAGGAAGAATAAAAAGTATATTTATCATCCAAATATTTAAAATAGTATATTTTTATCAAGAAAATAATATATAAGAATTAGAAAATAGTATAAATTTATTTAAAGGAAAAAATATTATATAGGAGTATGGATCCCTGATAGTAGATTCACATCCAATATAAAAGGAGTTAAATGTATTATAATAAACATAAAGTATAATGAATATGGTGTATTCCAATTTTGAAATGATAAAGTTTTGAAAATTATTCAGTTTATTAAATCCAAAATTATAGGTAAAGTCTTGAGTTGAACAGATGTCATAGTAGTCAAATTCCGAGGTAACAATTTTCTACGTGCAATTCAATTATGTGAATTAGAGAATATGATCAATTCCAATAAAAAAATTTCATTCTAAAAATAAGATACGGTACTATTTTTTCAATAGAGTACACAAATTTAATCTCTATCTTATTGTTAGAAAATAAGAAATATATGTTTAACAAATGAATATGATAACAAGATACAACATAAAATTTTTGGCCACATGATAAAAAATTCAATATAAAATTTTTTGAAGAGTGAATGAATGCATGATATCCATAAACATTCCCAAAATCATATCCATTCATTTGGAAACTAAAAAAAGTTAAGGATTATAAAAAAGACCTATAATAAAAAGGATAAGAAGTCGTCAAAGTTTCTTTGGTTCGTTCTAATAAGATTTATCCCATTTAGGCAACTAGAAACCTCAATGTCCCATCCCATCTCCTTTATGCGGATGACATTATTCTTTTCCTTAATGGTGGCTAGCACAATATAGCCGCTCTCAAAGCTTCTCTATCTCACTATGAAGAGACTGTGGGGCAATCCATCAATTGGAGCAAATCTTTTATTTTCTTTGGAAAATCCTTCACAGCTTCCAGAAAAACTCACATCATTTAAAGTTTCGGTATCAAAGAAGGGTCTTTTCCTTTTACTTATCTCGGTGTCCCTATCTTCCGGGGTAGGCCTCGGACCTCGTACTTTAATGATCTAGCTAAAAATTTCATTAACTAGCTTTCTTCCTGGAAAGGAAAATCTCTTTCTATGGCTGGTAGGATCTGCCTTGTGAAAGCTTCTATTGTCTCCAAAATGGTTTATTCGTTAATGATTTACAAATTTCCTTCTAGCCTCATTAAGAAAATTAACAAGTATATTAAAAATTTTGTCTGGATAGGGAGTATTTTAGAGAGAAAACTGGTTACTATCCCCTGGTCCACCTATTGTAAACCTATTGAAAAGGGAGGGCTTGGAATTAAAAATCTCAAGTTATTTAATGATGCCCTTCAGGCCAGACTCACTTGGACCTTAATTAATAGAAAAGCTAACTCCACTTACTTCCTCAAAAACTGTTTCCTGAATAAGTTCAAATCCCACAATTTGAGTTATGTTAATTCTTCTCTATGGCCATCCATTAAAAATTACTTTACCAATATCATACACAACTCTAGTTGGATGGCCTCTTCTGACTCTACACTGAAATTCTGGCTTGAAAACTAGACTGGTGTTCCCATTATTTCGATGATTTCTTCTAATGAAGTTCTTGCCTCTATAAATTCATCCATTAAAGAAGTTATTCACTCCCCTCTCTTGGAAATCCCTGGTCATATCAAAACTGTGGTTGATGATTACACATTCACTATAGATGAAGACTGTCTTCTTTGGGAACCATCTCATAATGGGATTTTGGACTCCAAAACTTATTACAAAAACCTTTTCTCCCACTTGGAGTCCAAATTCTCTTGGCTGAAGTCTTTTGATAAACCCTGGATTAAGCCCTCCAGATTTAATCTTATTTGGCATATTGCACACAAACGTCTTCCCACAGAGGTTTGCCTTCAATATTTTGGGGTTCATCTCAGTTCAAGATGTACGATTTGTCACCAAAATAGAGAAGACATCAATCATTTGTTTTTTTCCTGCGCTACTGCTTCCGCTCTTTGGAATTTTTTTACTGACATTTTTTATTGCAGATGGTTAATTTATGACTCTATTTTCTCTCTTCTCAAATCCTGTGTGGAGATAGATCTTTCGCTGCAGATTAAAAACCTCTTCCTTGCTGCTATTGTGGAGCTTCTTCATGTTATCTTGTATGATAGAAATGATATTATTCACAATGGTGTCTCATTAAATCTTAATGCAGGTCGTTCAAGAATTCGGATTTCTACTAGGGATGTGTCCACTCTTCAGAATTCCAAATGTGCTATCTCGGTTGGTGACTTTGGAATTCTTCGTCGGCTCAGTATTAAAGGGAACTACAATCAGCCGAAGAGTCCTTTTGAAGTGTTCTGGAAGACTCTGATCCCTTTTTGGATAAATATCAATGTTGATGGATCCTCGAAAGGAAACCCTAGTCCCACGGTTTGTGGATCCATCTTCAGAGACTATCTTGGTCATTTCCAGGGCTGTTTTTTTGGTAGTTGTGGTTCTGACTCTACGTTGGATACGGATATGTTGGCGGTGATCTATGCGATCAACTTTGTTAAATTAAAAGTCTGGGACAATATCTGGATTGAGAGTGACTCCACCACCATCATCCAAGCCATTTGGAATGGTTTGGTTCATCTCGCATGGCCTCTCACAGCGCGCTGGAAAATCTGCCTTAGTTCTCTACAAGAAATCAGATACATTACAACCCACACTTACAGGGAGGCCAACAATATGGCAGATGATCTTGCTAACAAAGGGATCAACCAGGCCATTACGTGGAGTGATACTTTACCGGCTGATCTCCTCCCTCTCTTTGAAAGGGATTGTAATAAAATTTCCTATTTTCGACTTTTGTAATTCTCTTCCTTTTTTATAATATTTTGTGTCTTGGTCTCTGACCAGGACATTGCCTTTTAAAAAAAATCTATGATTATAATTGGATTGATTAGTTGGGGGTGACTACCCAATATTACCAAGAATTAAAATTCACTACTCATTAATACATAATAGAAGAGAATATTCTTGGGAAGAAAATTATGAAATTAAACGATAATAATACAATAAAGTTTACCAATATCCATTTGTAATATTTTCATAGAAATCATGGTACAAGGAACTAATTTTATGTGTTAAAGACTTATTTATAAAATTTTGTGGTTAAGTAAAGAAATTTGGTCGTCAATAAAATGTATTGGGTAATTATCATTGAGAAAGAACTATCGAATAAGTATTCTAATGAATCATTTTTGACATCAGTATACATTATTAATAGATATTTCTTATGAAAAAGAGAGGAAAAAAATTATTATGAGATGTGTTATGGAATGATTCCAATAATAAAATACATTTTATCTTTTATATGAGACTTCTTGGTTAATAATATAGAGAAAAATCAGAATTTTAAATCTTGTAGATATGAGTATTTATTTCTTGGATATACTTCCAAAAGTAAAGCATACAATTTTTTTCATAAAAATTTGGAAAAATAAATTAAATATATTTCATCAATATTTTGGAAAGTGATTATAATTCTCAAACTAGTTGGTGGAATTTTTAGGATAGCAAGTATCATCTGGTGGAAAGAGAAACCATAATAATAAACTCTAGGAAATAATATGGATTTTTTCATTATTCTAAAGATTAAACTTAGAACGGGGTTGTGGAATAAATTTTATCATTTGTAAAGAGTCCAAGAATGTGGGATAATATCAATGAAGAAAACATCATTGGTGACAGGATAACTCCAATGAAAACTAAAAGAATTAAGACTCTAAAAAACATCACTCTTATCAAAAATGGAGCCTATGATATTTGAAGAGGGTACTCTATTTTAAAAATATATTAAGTTTCTACATGAATAGGTTGAAAACATAGAGAAGAACCACACTTGGGAAATTTTTTTGAGGCTACAGAACAATAATTTTATCGAGACCAAATGGGATTTTCATAACAAACACAATAAACAATGAAAATAGATTTGAAAAAAACATATCATGTGTGCAAGATTTATTCCAAATTTAAAGGAATTTATGTATTCATGAATTTTTCCCCTAAGTCTAGGCTAGAAAAAAATTGATTATTTTTTTCATAGTGGTGAAATGGAAGTTAACTATTTTCTATATGTATGCTCACTCATAATTTTTAACACACTAAATAAAGAAGAGGTGTAAATTAAGAAGATAAATAGTTTTTGTGTTCATGAATAAGGGAAAAAACTATTCTATATAAATAAATAATTGTATGGGACGAAAAAATAACTAATAAATTGTATTCATTAATTTGTCTTTATTTTAAAAATATTGGGTTTTAGAGTGGGGATGAAAATCAAAATCAATAAATCTAAAAGTAATATGAGCAAAGGATGATAGTGCTTTTTTCAGGTTGCTGATATAATTTTTGGGGGTTCAAATGAGGAATGATGCAAGAGGTTTATAAAATCTATTATATTTTCATTCAAATTTTCATTGAACTAGTAAAATTACATTTTTCCTTAAGTCATAGGTGATGTAAAAATCCATGGAAAATTTATTTATCAAGAAGTATTTTCCAAAAATATGCAAAAATTATTTGAGATAGATGATTACTAGGCTATAAAAACAACAGTTTCTACCTAGAAGAAATGTTAAAGGGGTGATGATAGGAAATAGTTCCACATTTTGGAATATAGTAAAATCAATGGGATCCAACTATACCTAACAATAACAATGCATGCTACTGTGTTTTCTTTTTATCAAGATATAGGGAACCAAAATTATCCCAAAGAAATACACATGAAATTAGTCAAAATAAATTTTCATCATATAAAATGAATGGTATATTTTTGAATTTTTAATCATAAAACATTACAACATGGGTTATTAGGATATAAAAATATTAATTGGGATGGTTCAACAAATGATATAAATTCTATATTATGTAGCAAAATTTATCTCAAAATTTTGTGTATTTCTTAGTGGAGAAGAAAAACTACATTTCATTGATCACTACTAAATTTTGATACATTGTAGAAAAAACTCATGTAAAAAACTCTTATAGATAAAAAATTAGCTTGAGGATATTGGAGTTTTGTAGAAATATCCATTACTATCAACTTTGGTAACTCAAGTAATACAAATATAAAAAAACATTATATATCACTCAAGTGTAAATAACATTGAGATTAAATATCACTTAAAAATTGATGTTTGATATTGATTTGGTGAGTTTTTTCTATGTTTCAACAAACCATTAGGTAGCTGACTTCATGAAAAATTCACAACCCAGATAAATAATTAAAAATAATTAGTTGAATCTTGGAGTCCAACCACATCTATATAATTTGATGGTTTGGATATAGAACACTCACCTTCCAAAAGATATGTCTTCCCTTATTCTTTAACAAGTTTTGGATAAAATTTCTCTTTTCTTAACCATCAAGGAAATTCTATTTGGGTTTATTGAAAAAGGGTGAGATATAGAATTATATAATTTTACTAATATATGGGTTGATGTTTTTTTTCATATTAATAAAGATGGATATGTTTTTCTATATTAGGCGGTAGAATATGAATATTTATTCAATTGAATTTTTCACAGAGGTGATATTAATAGATATTTGTGAATATTCAACTTGTTAGAGAAAATAGAAGAATATTACCACACCACTAATTTTTCAATTCTTATCTATGGATAGGGAAATAAAAATTATTTTTTAGATAAGTAATGAGTTTTTTATTTTATGGAGAGTAGTGAGTTATCTGTTTATTTTTTTGAAGGTTGTAAACAATGAGGGTTAATTTCTACACTCCAATTTGTAAAAAAACAATGCACTTAATGATTTTTTTATACAAAAAAATGTATTATTATGATACATATACATATTCTAATACCAGTGAGATGATTAAAAATTAGTGTGACTCATTTTCCTACTTTATCACTTTAATATTATTGCGAGGAGGAGAAAATATATCTTACTAATTATTGAACAACTTCATTGATGAATGTTGTTTAAAATTAACATACCCTGATTCACCCCCACATGTATTATAATTTTTTGAAGACTAATAAAAATGGATCAATATTTCCTGAGTTGGATTGAGTCTTAGGTGTGAGGATATGGGTTTGAGTCATGGGTTTCTAAGAGGATCCTTAAATTATCATTAAATTAGTGATGGTTTGATTTCTACCACCAATTTCAACCATTGTTTGCATAATAAAAGTGAATTTATAGATCATAAAATGTATTAATAGTGGGGAATCATCATGGAGTTGGTGAAATTATTAGTATCATAGAATGTGGGGTGTTGGGCCTTTCAAACATGCTTGGTGTGATGGGGAACTGGCTAGCATGTTACAAGCATGATTATGTGTGATGATTAGTGATTGGATATAATCATGTCATCAATGGGAGGATTAACATGTATAATGATCTAGATAATGAGATTTTTATGTTATTTGGTAGATTCACTGGTTCAGGTACAATATCAACATAACCATAACCAATGGTTTATTGTGAATTTATGCGTGTATCCAATATTGATGAATGGGAAGGATCATGGGAGATGAAAATAGATACTTCTGCAAGATTAGTAGTGTTATGATGGGAAGTTTGTAATGAACAATACTAGGGGGTGTAGGTGGAGTCAACAGAAAATCAATGTTTTAATGTTCTTGTGACTATGAATGATTTGAATTCTTGGTTTTGACCAAGAATTTTCATTGGTTGAAAATCATTGAATGTTTAAAAATATTTTCCCAAGGAGGTACCATAGGTGAATGGTGATCAAAATCTATATCGGGGTATTGGAGGGTCTAATAAGTGGATGATGGTGGTTATATATATCCATCGAGTAACTATTCAGGTTGTAGTAGGATTTTGGTGAGGGTCCTGGGGTTGAAAAACCTTTTAATGGTGTCATCTAGTGGTTATTATTAGAACTAGGCACCAAGTGGAGTAGTGGGTGTTCAGTTCTTAACATCAGGTACCTGATTGATCGGTGGATGGATAGTGCTGGTCGACTGAGTACCCTATTCTACCCATATCCATTTTTTCAAATATAGGTAATTTTTATCATATAAGGGTTTACTTTTTAAAACACCTCTTAGGGTTCCTCTATTTTACATGACCATGAAAATGGTGGAATCTCCCCCTTCCCCTACTCATCCTTCCCATTATCCTCCTTTGATCCATGGTGTCTAAGGATGTTTTATTCTTTGATAAAGCTTATTTTATCCATCTTCCCTTCTCTTCTTGATTCTCCAATTTTTATCAATAATTTTATTTAGTTAGATTTATGAATTTGATGTTGATTCCTCTTAATAATAGTTCAATTGGGTCAATATAATTGGAATTTACTCCTTAAGGATAATAGAATCTTTGAATTTAAGAAATCATGAAGTTTTCCATTTTTCTCATTGGCAGTAATCTATTAACAAAATTTAATTTTGAATTATCAACAAATTGGGGTGGATTCAATTGAAATATTGATGAAAAATGATGGAAATTTTGATGGAAATTTTCTTGAGTATCCCCTAATAGTGGCTCTCACTCATCTGGATGAGGTTTCAGTATTGTTTCTCTATCTAATGAATTTTTCCCGGATTATACATAAATAAATTGTGTTGATTGATTATAATTCTTTTACAATTTACTAAAGAGGATATTTATTTGAGTAAAGGCTTTATGGGTGTTGTAGATATATATGGTAGGTGGTTATGAATATTAACACATAATATGGTTTTGCATATATTGTGTGAGGTGTACGCATGGCTAGGTGGGGGTGTGACCCGAATGAGAGATGTGAGTGGATTTATTTATGAGATGTGATGCAATTAATCCATGTTAGGCTTAAAAAATTCTATCTATAATTATTTATTCGTTACATAACCACTAATGGATATGTTCACCAAGTAAGGTCTTGAATAAAGTAAAATTGGGATCCCAAGAGGGTTTTCATAGTAGATTTATTTCTCAAATGAGCTATGGTAATATCATTTCAGATATATGATGCTCACTGAGGGTGATTCTCACACCGAGTGATTCTTTGTTGTGATTCTATGAGATGATGTGTGAATTGTAATATGAAACATGGGCATTGGTGGATGAATCAGAGTCACCCATAATGGAACCAAAACATGTTCTTCCATTTGATAAGCCCTGAGTATGGGATATCTAGATCATGATAGATCCTAGTAATATTATATTCTATATATATGTTTTTATATTTTCATTTCACATTGGGAATGTGATAATACACATAGGTAATGGAACATTGAGGGGAGTCCTTGTCCCTAGAATGAGTTGTGATCCTTCTGTGGAATTTATATTATTTCTTGGTTAGGTAAAATCATATATTTATCATTCAAGTTGTGATTTTTCTTTGGGATGACACCTTTATTATGATGAGGTATCACAAAATTGAGAACCCTATGAGATGGGTAGTTGTATAGAATCCAAAGTCATGTGAGGTAGGACATGTTTAACATTTGTATGCTAGGTGTATAGAATTAAGGGTGTGGATAGACTAGGGAGAACATAGAGGTTTTATCAAACCAATTATTTGGGTGATAACCCATTTACAATATTTATTTTGATGTTATGGTTATGAATATAAATATGGTAATAATTATTTTAATCATGTTTACTATTTTTATTCTGGTGATAGTTTATTTACCCTAGTTGTTAATAATTGTGATAAATTTTTCACCCATGTTATATTTTTTGTGTTAGATACTCAACCTTAGTTAGTGATATTAGTGATATATCTTTCACCTATACCTATTATGGTTATGATGTATCATTGACATTATATATTGGATGGTGATAAGTCATACCCTTTTTGATATCTCATTTTTCTTATTTTGATATAGTGATATAACTTTCACCTAGAGATACATTTGTTCCATGTTTGTTGTTTTGTAGTGATGCATCATTCACCCAATTATACATCATTTTCTCTCCCTATTATTATGGTGATATATAATTAACCAGGAAATGAATCATTCACCAATGTTAGTAGTTTAGTGATAAATCAATCACCATGAAATACATCATCCACCATATAGTTGGTTCGTGATATGTCATTAACCTAGAGATACACCATTCACTTTGATTCTTGTACAGTGATACATTATTCACCCATGGATTCATTATTCTCCATGATAGATTTGGTAGTGAATCATTCACTTTTTTAAAATATTGTAGTGATAAATCATTCACCTTGGATATTAAATTTGTTATATCTCATTCACACTAAGAATGAGATTATGAGTGGTAAATTTTTCACTCTAAAGTGGTGTTCTAATTATGGTTATATCATCCCATTCTGGAACTAGATAATATAGATATGAGTCATACATTAACGTAAATTTTGGTTGAACTGTGATATAAAATTTTTTGGCATGTGAGTTCTTTTACTTAATTTTATTTAGTACATGCATAAACATAAAGACTAGTTTTTATTAGGAACGCCATCATTGGTAGCCTTATAAGTCTATTATTACACCCTATATGAGCACTTTAGTGTGATTCAAAACATTTTTTTAGAATAAAGGTTGAGTGATGGAATGTTTACTTTATTTTTAGATGGTGGGGATCAGAGTGGTTATATTGATAGTTTTGAGTTGATGTTGAGAAAAGTTTACATATCTCTATTTCTTTTATTTTTGGTGTATATTGTACTATTTATAGTCAAACATTAAGTTATCTTGTATTGATAAAATAATTGTATTCCCTACATGAGTTATTATTCATTATAATAATGTGCCTATTTTGGATGTTTTTTTATTATATATTATTCATTGTGAGGATGCTAGAAGGAATATTCTACTCATATGGTTTATAATATCCTCACTATTAGTCGGTAGCCTATAGTATATGGGGAGTCATTCCTGAGGTCATGTGGAACCCTCGGGCTCAAATACATCTATGTTGAATAGGATTGGGATCTCCCACATAGGACCAATATAGATGGTAGGTTCATCTTTTCATGAATAGTAACTAAGAGGATTAGATCTAATGACTGGTAAAGGATTATAGACCATAGTACATGATTAGGTCATGGTTTTAGCGGCTGAGTATTTTTTAGAATGGCCATGTACGGTCATATGGATTGAGATGGATTATCTTTGAGTTTCTTATAGTGTTATCCACAAGTCAATCATTGGTAATGGTTTGGTTTCTAATAGATATAAAATATTTGGGCTATGGTTTTCATGATTTTTTGTTTTTTCTTGACTTGGTTGATGCAATATGTCTATCAATGATAATAAAGATAAGGTGTTGGCATAGAGGCCTAGGAATCATGGTGTCATGTTTTGTTGCTTAGGTGATTAATTTATCTAGAGTTTTGGGGAGATCATGGATGAGTGAGAAGACTGCTATGTTCTCAACTATGATATTTTGATTGTGCTACACATTTCACTTAAGTATTTTTTACTGAAGATGTTGGTTATGTTATACATTCCTCATATTTATTTCTTATATGAAAGTCTGGATATATCATGTCTTTGGAAAAAAATTCCTATATACCAATGGTTAGACCCAAAATGAAATTAGTTTATCATCTGGTATCTTCTGAGTATCCCCACGGCCCGACTAACTATATGATCAAGACTCCATTTGGATTATTTTTCACTATTAATTGATGTTATATGTGGTATAATGGAAATGTCTAAAGTAGGTGAGTTTAAGTATCATGGTGGTTGGGTTAGTATACAATGACTGAACTTAATTTATTTCATAAAATATGTTTTTTATGTATTTATTTTTTTAGTACATATATTCATAAATATTTTTCTGTATATAAGGGAGCTCATTGGTGGTCCCTGACTGATATTTATTCTCACACCCTACATGATCACTCTGGTGGACATACAATCAATATGTCTATCATGAAATACTATTAATTAGTTGTATGACATATCAAGTTAAAGTATCTTTGTGGTATTGGGAGATAGTATCATTGAAATACTGGGGTCTTATGGTTAGGTATCCTTTTTACTTTATTTTTTAGTTTTCTTTTGTACTTGATTATACCAGTTAGTGATCATTCTTATTTATCTTTGTATGTTTATCACTATTCAATTTATTATGGAATTATTTATAGTTATATGTTTTTGATGACTAGATATTAGTTTTAAATACTCATACCAACTCTGATGTTATATGATGTTATTTATGTTTCTATTATTTTACTAAAATTTTATGTTGTGATATCAATAGTATAGTTTCCACGACATTGGTTATAGACTATCAATATTGGTCGGTAGCCTCAGGTTTATTTGAAAGAATTATTGAGTTATTATTGAGTTAGTATCTTGGTTGTTGTTTGGGAGTACCTAGATCAAGGAACTATGAAATGGTATCAAATAACTATTTTAGTTTTCTTGTAATTTTGGATGTGGTGCATAGAGATGCAAATGATTAGAACTTGGGATATACACCAGAAATATACAACGTGAACAACTATACATTGTAATACCAAGTTACCATGGGTGTGGGATTTTTTTTTTATCTTAATCTTATAATTTATATATATATATATATATATATATATATTAAAGTATAATTTTTTAGTTTTGAGGTTATAATACTTTTTTTACTATTGGATTGAGGTGGAAATATTTCATGTGTCCCTGCATAATACTAGGAATGTACATCTTCCTAATATGTGAATAACTAATTTAGAGTGTTAAATGTTTTTTTATAAAATTAAAATGGGTTGAAACAATTATTTTTAAGAATAAATTTTTTTTGAAAAAAAACTTTGGGAAAGAGGTTTTGATTAATTGAAACATAAATAATAATTTATTTTTTGTTTCCCTAAATTTACCATTAGTGGAACATTAATTAATCAAAATTTATAAAATGGTTTTTATGTAATATATTTCTTATTATGACTGAAAAAATCATAGGTATTATATATGATATACAAATAAAGGGTATATGTTGTTATTATATGCCTTTTTGTGATTTGGTATAGGTAATGTACACCACATATTTATCTTTTTCTAGAATGGGTGGTTTTTGTCAGTTAGAGACCCATGAGTGGGTTAAATTCTTAATGGCGTTGCCTTATAATATTGAGATATGAATTTTGATAGTTTCATGTGAGATAATGGATAAGTTAATGTTAGTGACTTTAATGGTTGGATGGTTAGTCAAGGATATTAGTAAGTAGGATAGTTGAAGCATGTATACCTTAAAGAAAAGTCTGTTAGATATTTCTCTATTCCATTATGGAAAGATAATTTTTATCATACATAGTATAGGTTTCATTGGTTTATGAAACCTTGGTTTATAGGATCATGGGTGGATGATTTAGATGGTGGAATAATTCTTAAGAAATGTGAGATTGAGTGTTAGATTTGGTTAGGAATTTCTTTGGTTAAATTATAATAAAATACACGATTACTTATTTATAAGCGATGTGTTGAAATTTATGGAATGGGGAAATTATGTAAATTGGTTTATCTTAGAATATAGATAGTTGATTATTTAAATGGGGTTGATAACTTTGTTATGGATTTGAATTATGAGTCCATGTCTAACACGGTAGTAAAAGAGTGAGATGATGTGATATTATTAGAAATCTTATTTTAAAATAATTTGGGTTTTTTTGTATAATAGATCAAGGAAATATTGAGTTTTAGTATATTTATATCGAATAAAAAATTGGATTGTTCATTAGGTCATGACTATAAAGTGATTAACTTGGTTTTAGTGAGTGGTGTTAAATAGGAAATATCACATAGAACATTAAGAGTAATAGGTATGTGTCTTAGATGGTTAGTTCATTAGTCAAACAAATTTGTGGTATGTAGGTAGTAATACATTAAAACTCTCACCAGGGGATTCATGAAATGGGATATATATTGATTTTTATTATTTTCACTTTCAAGGGAAATCCTACCAAAACCTTAAAGGATCATAATATTTCTATCATTGATTGGTATTTTTTTAATCCATGTTTGATTAGATTGGTCCTATTGTGGGAATGAAGATTTTATATATTGATTGGAAAAAAGAAAGTAAGACATCCATGTATTAAAGTGGAAGTGAGTTTGAAGTGATAAATTAATGGGTGTCTCAATGGGATGATTTTCGATGATAGTAATGTTTTCCTTATCTTTAAAGGGAGACTAATATTTAGCATAAAATGAGGAATATCCTTAGAGACTCTATTTTATTTCTTGATAGTAAAGATAATCAATGTTTAGTAATATTATAAGGGGGTTTTTGTAACATATTAATATTTTATAACTTGATATCAAGACTCTTAGGTCATGATTGATTCCTTTGATGAGTAGGGATTATAGGTTTAAATCCTTATTGAATATTGGTATTCAAGCAAGTATGTATTCTAAAGGAAAAGTTTAGGGTAATCATATAGTGGTGAGTGAAAAATTGATTAATTCCAAAATGTGAAAAATAATTATAGATCGATGAAAGATGATTGATTTGGGTTATTGTGGTGTCTCTTGAAGTACTATTTTTTAACACTAAAATTTATTTTAAAATAATATTATACATGATATCATTATTAACATGTAACTCAGATCTTTAATCAAACTGCGATATACTATAAAAATATTATTATTTAAAAGTGACTATAATAAACTAGCCATTATTTGGTGGTATGAATAGAAATAAATAAATTATAAAAAATAATTGTGATGTTTTTATAAAAATCACATGTATTTTTTAAATCATAATAAATATATATGCATTTTTTTATAAATTCGTTTTATGCTTCAAAAAATATGTTTTTATAAACAGTTTTAATATATTTTGTACATATAATTTATAATTAATTTCAGCCATTTTTAGAAAATTTAATTTTGGGAATGGATATCATTTTCGAAATCAAAATTTCAAATTAATCTAGGGGTGAATTTTTGGGATTTTTTTAAAAATATTTATTTTTCAAGGAACTATGAAAAACAATGATTTTTGTAAAACTAACATTTCTTTTATTTAAATAAAATAATATAAAATTATCCTTATAATTTTTATTTTTATTAAATTAAAATAATATCATTTTCTAAAAAAATTATGAAATGTTTAATAGGAATCAACATTGTATTCTATTTTGTTATAAGTTCATTTTTATACTTAAAACAAAATTTTCAAAAAACTATTTTTCATTGAATTTTATGAATTTATATATAAAGTAATTTATTAAAATTTATTTAAATTGAATATTAAATAAATTTATCCTATATTTAAAATCTATAAGATAATATTTTTTAAATAGGTATCTTTTATTTTCAGTCATTGTGAATAGTAATAGTTTTAAATATTTATCACCTCATTGAGGTTAAATGAGTAAAACAGGGTTAAAATTATGATATATAGCCTAAAAACATCAGTAAAAGTTGAATTTATACAATTATATGATATTTTTTCCAAAAAATCTATCCTGGATACAAATATATGGAAATTTCATTCCAAATTAATTTTATTATAACATTTACATTATTTTATGAATATGATACATAAAAAATGTAACTTTCTTCATTTTAATTTCTCATATATTTTTTAATAAGAATAAATAGAATTTATAAAAATAAAAAAAAAATTATTAACATAAATAAATTATTTTCATCAAAAATAATTTATTTTAACTTTTAAGTGTTGATATAATTACCATAAACCCTTACACAATGAAAATACAGTGTATGTGAAAGTAGTAGACAAATCAAAGTAAATGATTTAAAAAACAATAAGTTTAAGATTTTGGGTTTTAATTATGGTATTCCATGAATTTAATAGGTAATTATAAAGTAAAAAAATAATAGTAAATGTGTTTAGATTAAAATTTCTTTACTGTCTTGATGTTTTTGAAGTCAAATTTAATGAATAGTCCTTAAAATAAATGTAATGATGTTTTATGACAAAAAATATTTTATTAAATGATTCAAAAATAAATCCAAAATACTTAAAGATTAAAAATATGATGTTAAATTTCATATAATTCTATCCATGAACCATTTTTGTGTTGTTTTCACATTGGAAGTAAATTTAAAACCCTTAAAGGCTAAAAAATGTGTCGCCTTGGTTAAGGATAAAAATGGTAAATGATGGGGTTAAACCAAAAGATAAGGTTTGAAATTAAATATAAATAGGTATAAATATTATAAGATCAAGTTATTTTAACCTTATACTATTCTAAATTCCAAATTATATCCATTTTTTCCACTTTACATGATTATAAAATATATTATAATTAGATCTTTTAATTGATTCAAACTGTCTATGTTCCCTCACTTATGAAAGGAAACCTCCTCTTATCCTTTATTTATAAAGTTCAAGCACTCAATTTCAGAAAAAACATTTATTAATAACTTCTTAGTTTCCTTCGCTTAATATTAGATCTTTGTTTCTTTCCCAAATATGATCCTATAAAGGCTTAAGGTGTAAGCCAAGGGACGCATCTCAAAGAAAAGTTAATTATCTTACAAAAATATTTCAATGTTTATTTATCCATATAATTCCTTTATATATATTTTATCTATCCTAAAATTATGAATATAGTATCATAAACATAATAATTTTTTATTATGATTATGGTGAAAAAAATCACCTCCTTTCAGTCAAATGGTAAATGAACGTATCACTCGTATGAATGTGTGGACTATCACCTCCATATAGCAATATGATAAATTTTTATCACCCTATTTCATGATTAGTTATTATGGGTTAAATATTATTTATGCATGATATTTAAAAAACATTATTCTTTAAGAGTTATAATATATTATATAACTTCTTACATTCTCATCTGTTGGAAATTGATAACACCGCTCATGTGCACATATGGACAACCACCTCTACAAAATGATGCGATTAATTTTTCATATTATCTTTATGTGGCTGTAAATAAAGATATATTTAATAAATATATATTTAATTTATGATATAATAATTATTATGTAAATTTGAATTATAATTTAACATTATTTTATTCTCTCCATCGAAAAGTGGAAACATCACACATATGTGTGTAAAAATTACTATCTCTATGAAGTGATGTATTTAATTTTCCATAACCAATTTATTTTAATAGTTATAAAATTTTATATAAGGATTAAATCTGATATTTATTAAATTAATAAAAAAATATACAATGGATTGATGATCAAATAACAAGATTAGGGACTACTAAACTGAAGCACGCATGAAAAACAAAACAGTTGTCACTAAATATAGTGATTTTAAAAAATAATTGTTAATTAAAAAGAGATATGATTTTATAAGTAAATAATATTTGATATGATACATATAAATATGGTTCTTTAATACATTTAAAATAAAAATATATATTTATTATACATTATTTTTTATCCTGTTCAAATAAATATGATACTTGAGGTAAGGGTTTCTCGTCTGAGGTTTATTCTATTGCCACATAAGAAATATTCACCAAATATATATTTTTTGTGGTGTATATACTTCCCATGAATTTATTTTTTGATTATTATCATGAAATTTATGGTAATTTAAACATTTATATAATTTTCTCTATTTCATGAGTTTTTTATATTACCAAGTAAGTAATGTTTTATGTTACAATCTCATTTCTTATGGTGATTTTATATGATATATTTCTATTAAGTGAAATTATGTAGATATTATTTTTTTACCCTATATATTTTCTTAACCTATATTTATTTATGTAATTTTTATGAATTATAATAATTTTCATATCTTTTTTACTTAAACTGGTTGAGAAAATGCATTTATTGATAGTATGACCTTATTTCCTCATTGTTCAATGAAACATTTCATCCATGCTCATGATCTTCAAAATTGGTTTATGAATGTTATTAAATATACATTAAATGTTTTAAAAATTAATTTTCATTACCTCTTACTTTATTTACAATTCATTAAATAGAATCTTTTTAAATAAATGTTTTCTAAATTAGTTATTTTTTAAATTTTACAAAATTTTGAAAAGAATGTTTTCTTTTCACATACATGATATGAAAAAAAATTCATACCATCATGTCCATTATTTTTATTGAATATTCCTTTAAAAATTTCCATTTTTATTTTAAAATAATTCTTTTTTATGTGAGATTTTTTTATTTTTTAGATTTTAAAGAAGTGATTTTGAAATGAAAAGGGTGTTTTCCTTAGAAAAATTTTTTTGTGATATTTTAATGTAATTTTTTATCTATGATAAAATCCTTCAATGTTACTTATGTTTTACTAGGAATATGATCCAATGATACTATATTTATTCTTTATTTATACGGTTTATGATAATTATGATGAGATTTTTATGAAACCCATTTATTTAAAATGGGTTATTCTTTGATGATATGGTGAATGTTTTATAATATTATGGCACACATATGTATGTTTTCATTATATGATGGGATGTTATGTTATAGGCCATGTACGGGTGGTCATGTTATAAAAAAAGGATGGTTTGTTCAATTATAAACCAAGAAATGGTGGTTATATTATAAAATAGATATGGGTGGGTCCATTATATCCCTCTAATGAATTGGGTAATAAATTATATATCTTGAGATAAAAAGGACTAGAATAGAGACTGAACCTAGTTTAGCAAGGGACTATGTCCACTGTGATAGTCTTATAAATGAGCCTTTACTTGGGAAATTATTTTCTATTCTTATTTATATTCCAAAAACTTTGGTCTTATTGTGATCATATGTTATTATAGATCATGATTTATTATTGATGATTCTTCACTCTTAATTCATATTTATTTTATGATAAAACCTTTTTACTTGATTCGTTATTAATGATATTTGACTGAATGGGTACGAATTTCTCAAGTTATGATCATGTTCTCATATCCTTATTCTTATTCTAACTTATGATCATTGATTGAAATATTTAATGTTTTTCCTAATTAATAAATAGATCTCACCCTTTATATGTTTTTCCCCAGGATATGAAGAAGGGATCTATGAATGATTCAATGGATATACTATAAGAAATAATAATTTTATCACTAGAAATTTAAGTAATATTTTTTATGTTTTCAAATGTATTGTGAGAATAATGTATGTATATATTCTCCCAATAATATTAAACTATTTGATCATTTATGATGTGATCTCTTATATCTTGGTCCAATATAGTAAGATAACCACTAGATCTAGGTTTGTAGAGTCAATGTGTTACATATAGGGTGGTAAGTATCTAAGTTCCATATAATTGCTATGTATATATTGAGTTTATAATTTTATTGAGTTCATAAGTAAAATTGGGGTTAATGGTGAATTATGTGAGATTCAGTGTGATTAATGGAGTGAGTGTTACATGAGTGTTGGTGTGTTCTGATACTCTAGGAGTGGATTCCAATAATGTTATTTCTAAATTAAAAGGGGTTTTTTAGGGTTTTTACTATGATGCAGTTGTGTGGGTATTTCCATGATGTCTACTTCATTTAGAAATTTTGGATAAGATAATGTATTATATGATTCAATAAGTGTGAAACATAGATTTGAGAGGTAATCAGTTCTAGGGAGGACCAATTAATTATTTTCATGAAAATTTAGATATTATGAGGTGTAATTAACATCAAATATGGAATTAAATGGAATACCAATTAGTGAAAAGGATTAGATCAGGTATTTCCAATATAAATTCCACTAGATAGATTATGTGTGTGGGTAGTTGGACTGTATCCAATATAGAATAAAAAATGAGGGGTCGTATCAGATTATGATGAATGAATTAAGAATTAGGATATATTAATAAATGATTTTTCTGGAGGAGAACCCATATGGTGGATAATTTATAATAACCCACATCATTATGACTTGGTCATTTTGTTTTAATTTTAAATTTTTGATGGATCCAGAGCTTGATAATTTAAAATATGAGTTTTAAATGAGTTTTTCATGAAAAAATATAAATTTTTGGTTCATAATACATGGTTTAAGAGGTTTAGGGTGATAGGTGTAGAGTATAGTGGGGTCAGGGTGTAACTACAACTGAAATTTAATAGTTAGAAACCACCGAGTACCTAGTACACTATAGTGTCACTAGGTACCAGGTGGTTGTTTAAGGGGTCAGTGGCCATTGCATGCCCATAAAATAATTGGTGGACCCATACTAGATCATTAGTGAGGCACCAGGTACCAAGTACATGCCTAATGTGTACCTATTCATCCATGATTTCTTTTTAAAAAAATATAGGCAAATAACCATAATTTTGTGATCATCCCCCTTTGATTTTAGTAATAAGGAAGGATCTAGGGGAAAATTTGTTCTATTTCCCCCTTTTATTTTCCCTTGAATAACCATGGATTTGGGATGTTTAATATTCTAGTTTTTAATGGTTTTTTTTATTTTTATACCCTCTATATCCTAATTTTCCTCTTCATGTCCCTCCCCCTTGATTTAATGTTGTTGTAATGAAGGATTTATGTAATGTTTTAATGAGGCATGGTAATATATAATTGATACAAAGAGGATTGTTAGTATGATTTTTAGAAGTTATTTAAGGGGGATGAACACATCCCTATTCTCACTACATTTAATGAGGTAAGTGTCTGAATGATATATTATTAATTTTTTATAAAATGGAGTGAAATTAATAGAAAAGTTGAAATATTAAATTAGGTGGTTTTATTAGGGTGTGTCTAAGGATCATCTATGATTCCTTTTTTCCCATTTCATGAGGTTTTTGTTATATGAAGTCTCTATTTTTCTGATTATTCCTATTTGGAATAAATTAATAATTTGAAGGTAAATGACTATAATTGATTAATTGGAACTTGTAAAAAGATGTATGATAATAGGATCTTCATGAGTATCAATTTAGTTATAGGAAAATATTAAATAAGTATTAAAAAGGAGAGATAAATTTTATATCAAGGTATGTTTTACCTTTTAAACATAAAAATATTTTGTACATGAATGTTCTTGCATACATATGATTAGGGGTTTTGGTTCGAGATAACCATGTTGGAAGCGGGTGAGTCCCATCTATGTGAGGTGCTAGAATATGGCCTCTTTGGAGTGGAGTGTGAATTCCACATATATTTTGGGAATTATATAAATTTCTCATGGAAATTTATTTATGGTGAGTTGTTTTTAGTAAGCTCAATAGAGCCTGAAGGGTCTCATGTAAAATCCTAACTTGATCGATCTCCTTGAAAATTCATTCAGATCAAGTCAAAATGTTATTAGGTCTTAATCACTTCCCTCGGATCACCAAAAATAAGAAATAAACTGTGAGGGTATAGAAAATATAATTGGGGAATATTTTACCCATGTATCACACTCTCTCCTCTTGCTGACCATTTTTAAAATTTTAGAATGATCTACCTATAAATTTTAAATAATAAACATGTAGTCAATATAAAATAGATTAGAAATATAAACAATGATAACCAAGATAATATGATACATGATAAAACCTTTTATCAAAAATAAAAACTTAAATATCTTAATAATAAACATGTTCAATATAAATAAAAGTAAATAATATCTATCTGAAAAAATGAAACAACCCAAAAAGGACATCATCAGATCCAAAAATCTTCCACAAAGTCTATGCAATTCATCCCTCTAACAAAAAATCATCGTCCCCCAAAACTCCCCAAACGATAGCTACAAATCTATACCAATAAATAAGTACACATTTCACTTTCATATATCAAGATTCATGTAGACTACCATTTAACTAGAGTGGGTAAATAGTTTTTGAAAATTACACACAGTAGGATTCCCCAATGCACTCCATGCACCCCAAATATGTTAAAAACCAACAATATTCAATGAGTTTTTATAAAACATTATCCAACCAATAAAATTTTATGTAGACCTATAGAAAGTAATCATGAACAATAATTAAAAAAATAAACTTCAATGGTAAATAAGCGATCATGGTATCACAACTAAACAATAAAGCATAACTGGCATGGACAAAGCCAACTCTTGAAACCAAGACAAAGACTAAACATGAGGGAAACCTAGGCCATGAGTAACCAAACAAAATTTTGTTATCACTTACTCACTATTTTACTAACTACCCTTAAAACCTCACTTTTTCATGTACAATAAGCTCCTAAAACTTAAGTGTGAGTTTCCACAACACCGCATTGTCTTTATCGAAAAGGTATCCACACCCAAGTGGGAGTTCACCATGACTCATGCCTAATGCCTCAAATGATAAATAAATAATTAATATAATATCAACCATTACCAATCAATATAAATCATAACCTAACACTAGACACTCAATTCCACAAATAAAATCAAAAAAATAGAGAAACACACATGGAAGCTCAATTCCCACAATTCAACATCTAAATAAATTCAATACACCAAAAAAATTAAAAATACACATACGCACCTAAAAAGTCGGCACTTCTTGTGTATTAAAAAACATATAAAAAACTTTCATTTTTATAAACAAAAATATTCCATAAAACCCCATTTTAATAAGATAAAATCAACTAAATTAAGTCAAAATCAAATCTAAAGGAATTTTATGGACATCGCATACATGGGAACCCGCCTACATCAAACCATATGATAGCGCAAATTCATTCCATAAAAATAAAGATCTAGAATCCACTTTGAATCTTAAAAACTCTAACATTATAATCCATAAATTATTACAACCATTGCCCATAAAAATTCCCCAACCCTATTAGGGTTGGTTTTCAATTAAGAAAATTTAATATCAAGATGGGATGAGGGGATCTAGAGAGTATTACCTAAAATCATTCCATGAAAACTACCAATAAACAAGAGATATGTGAAATGGAGGGAATAAGTCAACAAAAATAACACTAAAATCCCCATAAGTTTAAGATAACAATGATGTAATGGAATAATGGGAGTGAAAACCCCAAGATTAATTTTAAATGAAGTTTTTGAGATGGATTTTAATTAGATGCATAGCCTAACTACATGTTCCATAGATATCATTCAGAAACAATAATCCCAAAAATACCAAGCACTCATGGATTGAATATATCATCCTTAAAAACGATAAAGATACCAAATAACCCCATTTCCTCCCCCCCCCACTCCCTTCCACAGTCCACCATAAGATCCCACATGGTCTCGATGAGCATGCATCTAACATGAAAGATCCAAAAACCTTCTAAATTTTTCAAAATTAATCCTTAGAAACCATAAACAACCAAGTAAATCATATATAACCCTTTAATACCTTAATAGTGTAATATAATTTTCCACACCATATAACATAGAAACCAAATGATGTAATATTATTTCATTATTAGTGAATATCTCAACCCACTATTAACACATCAAAGACTCTTTCTATATTGTCTTCTTATGTACACCACCATGATTCTAAATCACATGAACCCATAGGATAAATCTATCGCATAAATTTCTTTATAGTTGTCCATGATATAAATGGTATTCTCGATAAAAATTTTGTCTGTGCCTAACTCGATCTGACCCTATGAATGAACATACAAAGAACTCATTATGCACATCAACAACTATGATATGCAAGGCACTTCATCCATGGAATCATGCGAAGAAATAATTTATATATCTAGTAAACCAAACCAATTTTAATTACTCCAATATGTAAGCTTTCATTACCTGTTTTTATGATATTATATAATTGTACCATTTAAACCACCTTCAAATTCCATAGAGATGGAAAAGAAGTCCAAATGCCACTTGTAATAGTTACTAAATTACTTTATATACTCTAAACTATAGAAATTATTTTACAAACTTAGCGAATCTTCCCTCTCTCCCCATGATTTATAATTGGTCTCACCAAGAAAGTGTTACCAGCTTATTCTCTCATGGGCCAAAATTTTGTATTCTCCCATAAAACTACACACAAGAATTAAAATTTTACATTTAATAACTACCTAAAATATACATTAATTATACCATAACATAGTGTTTTCCACCATATTATCCTAAAATCATGAAACAAGGCATAAAAACCAGTTACTAATTCCTCTTACACCTAATATGATCCAAAATTGATATATAAATGACACCAATAAAATTTTTCCACATCCAATTATTCTCGTATAAATCAGGATAAATGAGACCAAAAAATCAAAAAACATGTCATTGTCTCATTATGTCTTACTACACAACAAACCCCATCCAAACTAAATATGGTCACACAATGTTTTCACTGTCAACATTCTAGGAACAATTTATATCCATATGACTTATTTAGAATCCCATTGAAAATACCATGAATTTAAACATCATCTTATCCATGGATTCCCTAAAATTTGGATAAATCTTAGGTCATCCATTAACATCGTAATATAACATGGTGTGCATACCACCTAAGAATTCATATCAATCGAATATTTTATTTCTACCTTGTCCCTTCCAGTATTATCAAGCATCAATCCACAGCTATGATGAACTAAACCTGATACCAAAGTGTTATGTTATATATTTCTAGCATATATGTTAACCAGATCTTTTGAAACTATATTTTTGAGCGCATTAATAACATTTTAATAAAATATAAATTCATTTAGTCTCATCTGAAAAATACAATAAATAAAAATTATATTTTTTTAGTCAAGACATATCCAGTATTTCTTTCCCATGAAATATATATAGAATTTTCTTTATAATCTATGATATCTCTATTCATACTCATCTAATTGGCTATTAATTTATTACTAGTCACATTATTGTTTTATCATGGAGTGAATATCCCCTACATGAATGGAAAAGTGACCAACACACCTCCTCTTTTATTAAGTAATGAAAAAAAATAGTTTTCATAATGATTTATGAATTCTAATGTCTCGATCACCAATCATAGTTCTCCCTTTAATTTAAGGAATTATTCACAACTGAACATTTAAGACCTAAAGATGGAGCCTCCACTACCCTATATCGAATGGTTAGTGCATTAATAACATTCATCTACAAAAATTGATCACTATAAAATACTATTTTCTACCCCTAGTATGATACCAAAGGTATAATAGTTAACTAATAACTATAAACTAATACTCACACTAATATATTTCCTTACACCAACTCATCATAAATAAACAAATCTTAGTTCCAATGTAGGCCTTGATCCACAATTGATGTCATTATATTATATATCTATCTCTAGTCCTTTATTTCTATATTAACACAAAAAACATCCTTATCTTAAACATCCACTAGTGTGTGTTTATTGAAGGTATTTCCCTGTATATATAACCTAGAAATTTCACCCTCTTCAAGTTATATAATCACTTTTTTTTATCACCCCTCCCCAATAAAACCCAAAAAATGGTTATGTATGTGCCGATTCAAGGTCTATGAAAATAATAGTTCTCCACATGATCTTTTTATAGTTTTAGTCTCAATGTGAAAAGATTATTTTATGATATTTATTAAATTAAATGGATTGGAATAACTTTTAATTCCCTATAATTCTACTAGTAATAGGGGTGATAGTTCTTATAACTAGGATTCTGGAACATAGTGGAAATGGTTGTGATCTAAGCACCATAAGATGTAGGTACTGAAGTTGGAGGATATTTTATTCTAGAAGCTTAAATGGGTGGGTATTGATATTGAGGAGATGAAAATTATTTCCATGTATTCTTCAAAAGAAAACTTTTTTCACTTGCTAATACAATGTATATATTGATCATCGTTGAAAAAGTGATTCAACAACCATGATGATTGGATCCATGAATCATTACCTACATTAAGACCATTTAGAATTGGAACAAGTATAAAAACCTTCCCTTTATTTCATGATAATTAATAATTTATTATATAAAATTATACCTAATAAACCCCAAAATATTGATAAGTATAGTGTATTTTAAAATTAGGTACATAACATAACAATTTTAACTTGGGATAAAAAAAAACTTTATTTAAAATTTTTTTAAAATGCTTATAAAATTCCAAGGCTTTTTTAAACTACACAGGATAACATGGGGAAAACATAAGAAAGGGGTGAGATATAAATCCCAGTAATGGAATAAAAAGGAATAACATTAAGAATATATTAAATGTTAGATAATAGGAATATCAATGGGGAATAAAAGGAACATGAATAATAAGGCTTGATATAGAATAATAATCATAACATGGGAAATGTGGCAACAACTTAAAACAATGAATCATAAAACATAAGTTAGGGCTAAACCCACTAAGATATCTTCGTGGAAAAATTCCTATAAAATAACTAGGTTCCCTCATAGTCCCAACATGAAATATCATGATATTAAACATTACCCAATTCATTGGAGCGCAATCTGGGTGCACCCATCATATTCATTTCATTATCATGCTTAAGTGTGCCACATAGATCATAAAACATGGATTCAATCATCATAATAATTTATTCCATGATATTTGAGTCTTTAATAAAAATATAAAAGTCCCCAATCAAAATTATATTTATAAAAATGTGAACACCCTTGATGGAAAATGGGTATGGTATTCACTACACAATTTTTTTTCATGGAAGATAGCGGTGAAATTTCTACAGCATAAGAGCATCACTTAAAGATTCCTAAAGAAGGGATGACAAGAGATAAAGGGGTATATCATCACATTTACATAAAATGGGAAGTAATAAAGAACTAAAAAAAATATATCCCAACATTATAAATTTGGAAATAGAAGGTATAAGGTAAAGAAAAAACTTGAATAAAGAAATGTATTCTAACTATATTTCATCATGGTAACGGATGTGCATAAAGGATCTCGGAATCCTTAATGAGAGTGAAATTGGATCTCGTAATTTATAAATTAAATGTAAAGTAGGGGAATATGGAATAACATATTCCAAAATAAGAACATGTAATTTTAGAAACATAACATAAAATTAGTGCTTAAATGGAAATGAGAAGAGAGAAGTCTGTTATGAAATTTTGGCATGGTAACAAGAATACATAATGGATCATGGGAGTATTAATTATAGTAAAATGGATCTATAATCATGTATAAATCAAAATTATAGTATGTGGGATAAGTAAGAACATAACCCAACATGAAAAAATTTAAATTAAGAATCATAACATAAAAATAATTTCTTGAATAAAAAGAAGAGTGGAAGATCCCTTACTTGATTGAGTGACACCAAATGCATGTGAGGGGATTCTTGAGAGATTGAGTGTGCCTTTTTGGGACTATAGAGAGTGTAGGTAATTGTATTTATGTTTTTACAAGAGTTTGAGTGAAGATAAATTAGATCTTGGTGGGGTTATATAGGATAAGATGGGGATTTATTTATTATTTTGGTTTTGGACTCTATAGAATAAAATAACCAAAACAAAAAAAAATATCCCATGGTTTTTCCCATGTTTTAAAAAAATATGAGATTTTTACATTATTTTATTTGATAAAGGGACAAAATTAAAAAAATAATTCCCTTTATTGTGTGGAGATGAGTCATACTCTTAAAGAAATGATTTTAAAGCCTTAAAATATATTAATGGTTTTGGAGGATTCATAAAGGATTTATAAAATAAATTAAATAAACATAAAATAAACTTATTTTAAAGGGAAAACATATGTTTGGTCTTTTATACCCTTTATTGTATTTATTACTTCACTTTTGGATCATTATGATGTCATAATAGAGAAATTATATTTATATGCTATTTAATGTTTACCAGAAAATTTTACTATCTCAGAAAATTATGAAATATTCACCATTGGATAATTTATAAATTTTGATTCCAAAAATAATATTCATTTTATATAAATAATTCTTTAAATATTTGGATATTCACTTTTAAAATTATAAGAAACATTTATTGAAAATGATGGGTTTTATTGATAATAATAGTTTTTGAAAACTTATAAAAAGTACATTTAACTTCATAAAAATTATATTATCATTAATATTTAATAAAAAATATTTAATAATAATATTTTATTAAAATATTATATATTTAAAAAATCATTTAATTCATCAAAATAAATTATTTATTTGAATATTACCTAAAAAAACTATTTGTGTTTTATTGTAACAAAATAAAACTCATTTATAAAGTTAAAATAATATGATAAAAATATATTCATCATTATATAAATAAAAATGTACATACTAATAATATAGTGTTATTGATACATATTTATTTAATATACCAACAAATTCCTTACAAGTAAGGAAAGTGATTGTGGGACTTTTATGGGGTGGTTCGGTGAACATGGTTTGGGTCATGATCCTGATGAGCTTGAACTTCTCCCATTAATAGATTCAATCATGCTTAATTTATTAGATATAAACTTGGTATTGGTCAAGGGAAGATACAATAAATTCTATCACCCTAGAAGCTTTATTAAATGGGCCTCAGAGGGTATGATCCTACTAGTTGAGGTCATCACTTCTTTGTTTGTGAAAATTTTATTTTTTAAAAACCATTATTAATATTAATCATAGATTAGGGTTAAATGGATATATTCTCAATAGTAATTATTCATAATTTACAATTAAATATGATGGGATATAATAAAACAAAATAAGTGCATGTTTTCTCTATAACCAAATTACATGATAAGATATTTAAATAAATTGCAAGGTGAATTTTATTTATAAGAGTTCAAGTCATTAAAGTCATGCCCCCTTAATAAATTTCACCCTCCAAATATTCTATTCCCACACTAAAATAGATGAGTATGACTATATTTAATTACTTCTTCTTGTTCCCACATTGCTTCTACAAAAATGTGGTTTCTCCATAATAATTTGAAAATGTTTATTGTCTTATTTCACAGAACTTTTTGTCTACGATCTTAGAAATTCATAGATTCTCATCATGGGATATATAATTCTCCAATTGTTCCATATCTAGATTGAGTACATTTTACAGGTTTGGTATTTACATCTTTAATATGGATACATGGAATGTATCATGTTCTTAATATAGGTTCAAGGGGAGTGCCATTCGATAGGCCGCCACTCCTCTATGATCAATGATCTCAAAAGTCCAATTTATCTTGGACTAAGCATTACCTTCTTCCCAAATATCATCACCTTATTCCATGAAGATATATGGTAGAATACCATGTCTCTAAGATCAACCTCTAGGTCTCATCGATGATTATCTGTATAGCTCTTCTACTGACTCTTACCAGACTTGATGTGATGCTTAATGGTCTTAAATATTTCCACCATTTCCTTAACCATTTTAGGACCTAGTATTTTCTGTTCCCCAACTTCATCCCCAAATGCAGGTGTTTTGTACCTCTTCTCATTAAGGTCTTCATAAGGATCCATTTGGATGCTCAAATGGAAACTGTTTCTGTAAGATAACTTGACGAAAGTAATATATTAGACCCATCATCCATTGATGTCAATAGAACATGCTAGTAACATTTCTTCCTATTACAGAATATTCTGATTATATTGGCCATAAATTGGAAGATGATAGGTCATACTGAAGTTTATCTCAGTATTTAGATCATGTTGTAGACATTTTCAGAACATGGAGATGAATCTCATATCTCTATTGGATACAATTGATAGTGGTTCTCCATGCATCCTTACCACTTCTCTGATGTCTATTTGTGTATTCTGATGGAGTGAGAAATCCTCTCTAATTGAGATAAATTGAGTTATCTTTTTAAGATGATCCAGAACAACTAATATAGAATTTTTACCTTGGATTTCTTCAGAAGTCTGGTGAAAATCCCATGTTGATGTTTTCCCATTTCATAAAGGTATGGGTAATAGTTTCATTATCCCCTTTTCATTTCTACTTTCTAATTTTTCTTGATGACAAACAAGGCATACTATTGTATACTCAATTATCTACTTCTTTATATTATCCCACCAATAGTGCTCAAGGAGATCTTGATACATCATTTTGCTTCCTATGTGAATGGAGGAATTTTAACTATGTGCACCATCCAACAATTCCTTCTTTAACTCATGATTTTATGGAACATGTATTCTTAACCCAAATTTCATAATTCCTTCTTCATCAATTTTAAACTCTGTGTATTTCACCTTTCTCATGGATTCCTCCTTCTTCTGAATTTTCACATCATTTCTTTGAGTGTCCTTTATTTTATGCAAGAGGGGTGGTTGAGAAATAATTTGAGAAAAAATTGATGATGTTCCTTCCCTAGTGATTCTCATGTCCATCATTTTCAGGTCTAATTAGATTGGATCATTCATAATTCTCATCATCGATAAAGATGAAATATATTTTCTACTTAAAGCATCTATAACCTTATTTTCTTTACCAAGATGGTAGTGGATTGAGGAGTTGTAAAGATTTATGAGCTCTACCCATCTTTGTTGGTGCATATTAATCTTTGTATATATAAATATATATTTCAGGCCTTTTTGTTCAATATATATCTCACACTCTTCCCTATAGAGATAATAAATCCATATTTTCAATCAAAATATCATAGTAGCTAACTCCATATCATGCATGGGATATTTTTTCTCATGAATTTCAAACTACCTTGAGGTTTGGGATATCATTTTATCATTTTTCATCAGTACACAACTAGATACATTCTTTGAAGCATCATTGCATAACAAAAATAGTTCCCCACTTTTTGGTAGTATGAGAAATGGTGAAATGATAAATCTCTTTTTGAACTCCTTAAATCATTCCTAACATTCTTACATCTAGACAAACTTCACCCCATTCTGAGTTATCTTGGTAAGAGGGTTTTAAAATCTCTATAAAATTTTCATAGGTAGGTGATAATACCCAAATAACCCATGGAAGCTGTGAATGTCTGTCATAGATTTTCTCCTTGGACATCCTTCAATTGATTCTGTCTTTAAAGGTTCCACATATATCCCATTTCATGTGATGAAATTCCCCAATAAATAGACTTCATTTTATAATAACTCACATTTTTTGTAATATTCATAGATCTTCACCTATCATAGGGTGTTTAGAATAGTTCTCAGATGCTCCTCTTGCTCCTCCTTTCTTTTCGAGTATATTAGAATATCATCTATAAATACTACCAAAAAAATTTTAGGTAATCTCTGAAGACTCTATTAATCAAGTCAATGAATATTGATAGGGAATTATTGAGCCGAAAAGGCACCACTATGAACTCATAATGACTGTTCATTCTATGAAAAGATATCATGGGGATATCCTCCTTTTTTACCCTATCTTGTTAATATCTTGACTGTAGATCCACCTTTGAGAAGATTTTTTATCCACGTACCTGGTCGATCAGGTCTTCAACCTATGGCATTGGGTACTTGTTCTTTATTTTGATATTATTGAGATCAGGATAACCAATTAAAAGTCACATTGACTCATCCTTCTTCATGATGAAGAGAAACAGTTCACCACATGGTGAAGCACTTGGGCATATGAACCCTTTATCCATATTCTCTTGTAATTGTTTCTTCATCTCCTCATGTTTTAAAATAGTCATTTTATATAGATTATTGGATATTGGAAACCCCTCAGGTATAAGATTGATGGAAAATTCCACCTCTACTCTGGGAGGAAGACCAGGTAATTATTCAGGAAACACATCATTGTATTCCTTCACAATAAGCATGTCTTTGAGAATGTTTCTTTCCTCATAATCAATCATTATAGGTAGATAAACTTTTTAATAGGGAAATAATATCCATTCTGAAGATGTTTTTTGCATATAATATTCATCCTCCTCCTTGTACTTGTACAAAATCAGCGGTACATTCAAAATACGGAGGGTGATTTCCTTTTTGTGGAAATTTATGTTGGATCTATATAAGTAAATCCAATCCATGCTTAGAATTTCATGAATTTCAACCAAATGGAGTATGAAAAGGTCCACTGGGAAGTTCAGCCCTAAAATTATGATAGGGGAGGAGTTATATACTTGGGATATGATAATTTAACCATTATCTATTTTCACCAATATCTCTACCTCCATGCTTCGTGGTGGTGTATGAATAGTTCTACTAAACATTCATGATATGAAATAATGCGTAGAACTAGAATGAAAATGTACGCTTTCTATTCTTGAATGAATAACTAGAATAACTATCCCCACATCATTTTCAGGATCCACATTAGTGGTGGTGATGAAAAAAATCTCACCCTTGCTTCCATGGAGGTTTTTGGTTGTCTCCAAAAACCATTGTCTTAATGCATTGGTTTGAAAAGTTCCATTGTTCCTTCCAGTTGAAGAAATGGAAAATGTGCATAGGTTTTACTAGATTATTCGTTTCCTCTATCACATTAGTTGGATTCTTCTATCTATAATTTCTAGCAAGGTTTCTTTCCATCCCATACCTAAAGAATTTCTTCATTACCCTTAGGTAGTTTATAAGGTGCTTCTTCCATCACCTTTGACAAGTTTCATGTTGAAATTTCATGGCACCATTATATTTCTCAATCAGACCCCACCGAACAAAACTCTACTTTCCTCTTTTTATACACATGATACCCTTGGGATTATCTAATCTCCATTTTGACTTTGAGGGCACATTAGACAATTTCCTCATAGCTATCAAAGTCACAGATCACCAAGAATTTTTGTAGACTGGATTTTATCCCACTAAAGAAGTGTTAAACCTTCCATTTGGGGGGTAATGAAAAATATGAAGGTATATCGTGTAAGTATTGTCAATTTTTCCTCAAACTCCTCAATATATTCATCATTTTTTTCTTGCAGGTGATGAAATCCCTTTAAATTTTATGTTGGAGGGTGTGAGTAACATATTTATCAAAAACATTTTCTATAATTACATCAATTACATTACTTTGATCTCCTCCAAAGGCTTTGTATTTTTTATCAATTTCTTCTACTAATAATCCTATTCATCCATATGGTAAACATCTAGTATAACCATCTCTTGTTTGGAACATTGAAGGATGGAGAATATCTTCTCAATAGAGTTGATCCATTATTTCATGATTAAGGGGTCAGATGATCCATTGAATGTAGGAGGCCTTTGTCACATGGTGCTCTAGAATGTGGCTTTATCTACCTTAGGGGGATTTGGTACCTCCTCTTGATCCAGGTTTCTATTTAGAACTCAATTCAGCTGAGAGAGTATCATTATAAATTTCATCAGTCCCACTTCCATCCTGTTGGGCATCTCATTGGGGTAGTCATCACATTTCCCATCACATTGATTGTTTACCAAGTTCCTCATATTTTTGACCATTATAAAGAAGAAATGAAAAATTAGGGATGATTATTTTCAAACTATTAAACATATAAAGGATAATACAATGACACTAAAGAGATAACTTATTAATTACATGTATTTCCTTAACTTATGAATTTCTAGGCTTCAATCTATGTTATCAATGATCTATTTCCTAACATAAATTCTTATGGAAATTTTTTTATTCCCTTAAAAATTATTCATAATTATCTTAAGATTTTACAAAATCATATCCCCAGTGAGTGTCAAACTAGGTTAGCCATAAGGCCCTTTTTCATGTAATGGGTTACCCATAGTCAGACGCAGGACACCTTGTCACAGTTGTTCCACCTAGGTACATTTGTGCCAAAACCATGTCTAATTGTAGTATCCATATAGGGATGTATTTTATTTATAAACCACTTACTATATACTTATGAAAATTTTGGGATATTTTCCTTATACTTAGTCTTATCCCTAATTATTTCTCTAGAGTTTTCTAATCGTAATCCCAAAAATAACTAAACATTTTCAATGATACCAACTATAAAACCCATTCTCTTTATTTCACATTAATCCATGATTTATTACATAAAATTATGCATAAAAAATCCGAAATATTTATTAGTATAGTGTCTTTTGTAATTAGGCACATAACATAATAGTTTGAACAGGGGATGAAATAACCTTATTGAAAACTTCCTTAACATGCTTCTAAAATTCCACAGCTTTTTAAAACTGCATGGGATAACCTAGGGATAAACATAAGAAATGGGTGGCATATAAATCCCAGTAAGGGAATAAAAATTCATAAAAATAAAAATATTTTACATGTTGTATAGTATGCATATTAATGGGTCATAAAAGTAATATGAATAACAAGGCTTGATAGAGCATGATAATCATAACATGGTAAATTTGGCAACAAATTAAAACATTGAATCATAAAACATAGGTCAAGACTAAACTTTCCAATACATAATGGTTGAAAAAATACCATAAAGGAATCAGGTTCACTACCTATCCCAATGTGAAATATCATGATACTAAACATTACCCAATGCATTGGAGTTCTATCTAAGTGCACCCAACATATTCATTTCATTCTTAGGATTAAGTGTTCCACATAGATCATACAATATGGATCCATTCAACATAATAATTTATGACATGATCAAGGAGTGTGTAATGAAAATATTTAAGTCTATAATAAAAATTTTATGTTTATAAATGTGGTCACCATTGATAATAAATGCTAATGTTATTCACTATATAATTGTTTTTGGCATGGAAGATTGTGGTAAAATTTTGGCAGTATAATGGGGTCACTAAAAGATTCATAAAATTGGTTTATGAGAGAGAAATGGGTATCTATTCAAATATAAATAAAATTTAAAGTAATAGGGATATGAAAAATCTTATCCCAACATTATGAATTTGTAAATATAATGCATAATTTAATGAAGAAACTTTAATAAATAAAATAATTCTAACTATATTTTGGCCTAGTAACAGGTGTGCATAAAGGATTATGGGAGGCTTAATGAGAGTGAAAGGAGATATAATCATTTATAAATTAAATATATAGTAATGAAAATATTTATGAACATATTAAAAGATAATAAAATGAAATTTAAGAGACATAACATAAAATAATTTCTTGAATTTAAATGAGAAGAGAGAAGTCCATTATGAAATTTTTTCATGGTAACGGGTACACATAAAGGATCACATGAGGCTTAATGAGAGTGAAAGGTTTCAATAATAATTTATAAATCAATGTTATAGTATTTTGGATATGTAATAATGTATACCAACATGAAAAAAAGTAAATTAAAAATCATAACATAAAAATAAGTGCTTGAATAAAAAGTAGAGATGAAGATCCCTTACTTGAGTGTGTGACTCCAAATGCTTTATAGGGGATTCTTGAGAGATTGGGGGTGTCTTATGATGACTCTAAATAGTAGAGGGAAGATTATGGATGCTCGAAAAGTATTTTTAGTGAAGGTAAATGGGATATTGTGTAGTTTTATGTAGGATAATAGGGGGATTTATTTAGTATTTTGGTTTTTGACTCTACGTAATAAAATTACCAAAACCATAATCCAACCATGGTTTTTTCCAATGGTTTCTTCCAAAAGTGAGTGTTTTAAATTATATTTAAGTTTAAGGTCCAAAATTAATAAAATAATTACCTTTATTATGTTGAGGTGAGTCATACTCCAAAAGAAATGATTTTAAAATCTTAAATATATTAATGGTGTTGGAGGATTCATAAAGGCTTTATAAAATTAATGAAACAAACATAAAATCAACTTTTTTTAAAATTGAAAACATATATTTCATCATAGATACCATTAATAGTATTTATTACATATCTTTTGGGTAATTATGATGTCATTATATGAAAAAAAAAATATTTGTATGGAATTTAATTGTTAAATGAAAATTCAACTATCTTAGAAATTTATGAAAAAAACACAATTGGATAATTTAGACATTTATATTTTAAAAATAAAATTCATTTTATTTAAATTATTTTCTAAATATGTGTTCTCGAACTTTCAAAATAATAAATGTTATTTATTTAAAATGCTAGGTTCTATTAATAATAAAAGTTTTCAAACCCTTATAAAAATTAATTTTGAATTCATAAAATTTATATGTTCATTTATATTTAAAAAAATTAATTAATTTTAATATTTAATTAAAAAAAAATTATTCAAAAAACCCATTAATTCAAAAATTAATAAATTCAATATTTGAATATTAACCAAAACTACTATTTTTGTTTTATTGTAAAAAAATAAAAACATTTTTGAAGTCAAAATAATAGGATGAAAATATATTCATCATTATATACATAATAATTTACATACTCATAATGATAGTCTCTTGATAATATCTCTTTAATACACTAATAAAATCCCTAAGTGTAAGGTGTGTGACTGTGGGACTTTCATGGGGTAGTTCGACAAACATGGTTTGGGTCGTGATCTTGATGAGCCTGAACTTCTCCAATAAACTATTTCACTCATTATAAAGTTATGGGATCTTATCTTTGTCTTGGTCAAGGGAAAATCCCAGAAATTAAATCTCCCTCGGAAGCCCTGTTAAATGGGCATCAAAGGGATCAATCTGACTAGTTGAGGCCATCACTTCCTTTTTCAGTGATAATTGGATTTTTTAAAACCCTATATATATCATAATAATTTGATCATTGTACAATGGATATATTATAAACAGTAATGATTCATAATGGTAAATTAAATCTGATAGGATATAATAAAACCAAATAAGTTCTTATGTTTTCATTAACCATATTACATAATAAGATATTTAACTAAATTATCTGGGGAATTTTATTTATAACAGTTCAGTTTGTTACAACTAAGATTACCAAAATATATTATATATATATATGGGGTTGGGGTTAGTTGTATAGAGACAATATTTGATTGATTTAATCAATATCAATTATTTTTTCAGATTTTCCTTGGAGTTTATCATGCATTGAATTATCTCTTGTTAACCTCTATAGTGAAGTTATTATTTCTTGTGCATTAGGAATTTTCCTAAATAATTTTAATTCATTGGGATTCATTGTTTTTCTTTACATCATATCATTGTTCTTATTTTACTTAGAGTATACAATGTGATTTTTGTTATGAGTTATGGATTGTGTGTGGTTAAGGTGTGTGGTTGTGTTACATGGCTTCATGATTCTAGATGAATATTTTGATCCAATTTTGTTTTTTATAGACTTTCTAGTTACTAGTTATTTATATGAATATTTGAGGTTGGATCATTCAAGTAGATTTTTTTGGCACAACAGGTGGTATCAAAGCTTTGTTTGGAGTTATAAATGGTATCTTAAACAATAATTTTTTAAAAGTGTGTGGTACATTCTATTTTCCCTATATAAATTCAACAAGAGATTTTTTTTTATATATGGTGTTTCAAGAGATAAATTTGAATCTATACATGTTTGACGATACAAACATTAGCTTTTATAAGATTTTCATATAAGAATACCTATTCTAAAAGGTCCTTTATCTCTTATTTCTAGGTAATAATCCATATGAAATGTAAAATATGGAATGGTAAAGGCATATAATTTTGTAGCTTGGATATATCCAAGTGATGCTAACCTTGAATATGTCCTTCAAAATCTTTGTCTTTGGAATAAATGTAGAGCTGGTAACCAAGCTTGTGAACATGTATGAAAATATCTTTATGATGATCAAATTGTTCATGTTGTGGTGTATTCTCTTCATGGGTATTTTTAAAGGATGGTTAGTAGATAATGATATGTATGATTTCATCATGATCTAGATTTATCTGGATTATAATGGAGTGATGTTTGTGGAAGACATGTGGACATTGATTCTTCTTAATCGCTTTTAGAATCATGGGAAGTGATGGTGATTATGGTTAGTAGCTCCACTGGAATGAATTACTTGGTCTTAAAGGAGATACTTGATAAGATATTGAATGAATTCGTTAGAAGAAATGAGTTCTCATGAACTGTAATATATTCACTCAATTTCTTAGAATATAGTGGAAGTTGTAACATAAAGAGTTAGAAGGAAAAAGAGAGGAAATGAAAGGGAGATATGCCATGAGATGTTTTTTGGTCTATGTGACTCTTCATGTTAGAACTATATAAATAAGGTACATCTACAGAAGTATTTTTATAATATGTGGGTAAACTATTGAAATTTTTATTTTTGATCATCCAAAAACTCTACAGCTGATGTGGGTGGTGGAATTTGGTTCTAAGTGTCATGATTTTGTTGGATTCGTGGATCTTAAACCAAAGAGATTCATTTCACTCAACTTATTATAGTTGATACATGTGAAGTTATGTTTCCATATTCCTTTTCAAGGTTTACCATGCTGATATATAAGTTCTTGAGGTAGTTGGAAATATATATTTGAGTGTTTAAAAGAAAAAATTATGTTTGTTATATTTTCAAGGAATCTACCATATACCAGGCCAATAAATGAAGATAATTTCAATTGGTCGGATTAATGGCATGTGATTTTTCACTTTGTTTTTGGATGGTGTGTGGAAAATCCAATGAGGTTCCATGAAAGTGGAATGTGGTGTCAAATACAAAATATTATACCTAATCAGTGTACTAAAAGGTATCATGCATATAAGATCAACAAAAACCATAATATCATCAATATTATAAAATTTCTAGAATGACCATCCTAGTAAAAATAAATTTAAAGTTAAAATGACATTTTCTATGATGGAATTTTTTAATCTCAATTGTGTGGGGTATGGAACATGAGAGGTTACACCCAAGGGAATTAATAGAGTGTGTCCACAAACATAGATGAAAGGAAAACAAATAATTGTAATCATGATATGGTTCATATAGGTATATGGGGAATAGAAAAGGTTCAATATAATGAGGGAAAATTTTATTACATTTCCTTTATTAAAAATTTTAGATGGAAATTCTGGTTATTTTTATTCAAAAACAAGTCATAGGTATTTTAGACTTTCATTTAACGGAGTTCCACACTAGAAGATTGATTAGGATGAAGATGAGATGAATTAAGTATAAAAATGGTGGTTATTATAAATAAATGGAGTTCTGGATGTTCTATTATATGAATGGAATATATATAGAGATGAATATTCTAATGAAATATAATAATAATGAGGTTAAGTTATAGTTTCCTAAATGATTTTTTGGCTAAAGTGGTTAACTATTCATATCATATCTTGAGTTGGATTACTTTAAAAAAAATGGGGAAACAACTTCTTGAGGGACTCTAGTTTTAAAAGAAGATAGACTTCACTTACCTAATAGTTTTTTATTTAATCGTGTATAACCATGTTGATACCAAGGATATTGGTAAGTTATAAGCTAAGTCCTAGACATGTTTTCTGATAGGATATAGTGATGAAATATTTGGTTTCAAACTCTAAAAGAATATTTTTGTAAGTTTATTTGTTTTTATAATGTTCCATTCAATGAGGATATCCTTTATAATAATTGAGAGGAATATGATCTTGTGAATATGGAACCAATTTAGAAAGTATAGGTTGAGATGGGTAGAGGTTGGGTGGTTTTGGGATTTCCAAGGATCATAGAAGATAGAGTATTATATTTAAAACCATGTTATATAAATAGAGACAGTAATCATGTTGTATGAGTACCGATTCCTAATGTATTGGGGTTCACAAGGATAGCGGAATATTGAGGTATAGTTTTGGAAGTTTGATGTGTGGAAGAAGAAGAATCTCAAGATTTAATGAGATCAATGAGGGTTAGAAGACTAGTGTAGAGGTTTTATTACCAAATTAACTTTCCAATTATAAGGGATGATGGTGAAACTAATATCTTGAGTGATGTGAATGTGTAACTGACACGTTATAATGGGATTTAGAAATGAATAAAGATTTGGATTTTTTTTCTTTTTTTTATGCATGAGAGCTAACAGATAATCTGCAATGAAACATAACACTATATAATATGTTGGTTTATTTTATAATGTAGTAAGTGGTTGGTAGAGACTAGAAAAATATGTGAATGGTTGTGAAGGGGTTCTAATAATCAGAATATTTGGATTTTAATGAGATTTTATCTCCTATTTTGAAAAAAAATAATTATTAGGATTGTGCTTATACAGGATGCCATTCAAGGATTTTATCTTGAACAAATCAATGTCAATATATCATTCCTTCATGGATATTTGTAATAAGTAATATACATAAGTAATATGGAAGGATTCATACTAGAGCATAATGATGTTCTAGTGTGGAGGCTGAAGAAAAGTGTGTATGGGATTAAGCAATCACAAAGGTAGTTGAATCAAAAGTTTGAAAATATCATAATGGTACATGGCTATTTAGTGTAAAAAATGGACCATTTTTATTTTAAAGCTATATAATGGTGAGATTTTTCATCATTGTAATTTTAAATTTTGATGACTTACTCTTATGAGGGCCTATTAAAGAAATTATAGAATAGTTCAAGTGTGAAATTTCCAAATGTTTCTAGAATAATCACCTTGGATCCACTAAATGGATGTAATGGATGAGGTTTGAAATAGACTTGATCAATAGACCATAATTCCTTTCACATTCACAGTATATTTATAAATTTCTTATGATATTTTGGATTAACAAGTCTAACCTATGATTTTGGCCCTTTCTCAGCCGTTCAAACATTCAAAGGAGAAGACACTAAATTCAAAAGATGAGAAAAATTACCTAGAGACATTTCTATATGAACTAGATATAGGAATCATAATATACACCATATTTTTTACAAATAATGATATTTCTCAAGAATTAGGTGTTCTTAGGTTATACATGCAGAATTCAATAATGGAGAACTAAGAGGTCATAAAGTAGATATTCTGGTATCTCAAGGGTTCAGCGGATATCTCACTTTATTTTGGGATGGGATATCCCTTACATGGGTTTGAGATTGATGATTTTGGTGGAGATACAGATTCACAAAATATCACCAATTGATTCATTTTTAATTTTTTAACCCATTGTAGTAATCTAGATTCCATGTTCGCAACTAGTAGATGAACTATCTAGCATTGAAGATAAGTAGGTTGTGATAATATAAGTGGGGAATGATTTTATGAGGCTAAAGGGTAATGTGGAGTAAATTGGAAGGGGTAAATTGTTTAACATGTTTTACTATGATAAACATAGCATGATTCATATAACCAAAAATCAAGAATTTTATTCTAAGAAAAATATTATTAAACTAAAATATCCCTTGATTTGGATGAATGTGGTGGATGGGGTGTTTTTTTATAGATGGATAAGCAGTATTGAAATTCATAGGACATGCTACCGAAATTTATAGCTTGTTAAATCCTAATAAATTGTTTTTAATCAGTGTCACTAGGATAAATTAATTTTCTTAAGACCATGGAATATTTGATAGACTACAAGAGGATATTTTAAATAGAGAGTTAGGGAAAATGGATCATGTGACCTAGTGGACTTAGTGATGAAGCTTGAAAATGATTCTCAAGTCTGATATTGTTAGGTTTGATATTAGTGTCCATTTTTCATGAAGAATTAAAGATAATGTAAAGGTGTAACATCCAATATTTTTCTTCTACCTATTGAAAGTGTGTAATTTATCATAACCAGTAGTATAAAACATATAGGTAGTGATAGTGCTCTCAAAAATTCACATTACAAAGCTGAACAATGGGCTCTTCTAGAAGTTTTCATGGGTAGGTGTTTATGATGATAAGGATAAATGGATTTCCATAGTGTATCTAGAATAAGATATTGTTCACCAGGTTATCCATTAGAGGCATTGGTCACCCCTGACTAAGTGATTTGAGGTGCACAGAGATTGGATCCACGAGGCATTCCCTTTGTAAAGATTGTTTTGTGGAGGAATTGGGATTATTTTGAGATATATTTTATAAATGTGGGTGTAGAGGTTACTTGTAATGGTTTTTGAATACAATGATTTACTTGAGATAAAATCTTCAATCCTCTTGTTCATTATAGATAATCTTTTTTTAACCTCTCTTAATAACCTCTCTAGTGAATTTATTGTTTCCCATGTATTAGGAATTTGTATGAACCAAGTTATTTCCTTGTGTTACATTTTTTTCTTTACCTAAACTCATTGTTCATGTTTCACTTGGAGTGTATGTTTTGAGTTACTTTCTCAGATATGGAGGTTGTGACGTCATAGTGGGTGGATATGTTGCATGGATTCATAATTCAAAAGACATCTTCTAGTGGAAAAGAATTTCTTCCATACCTTTCAGTTTCTTGGTCAAAATTTTAGGTCTGAATACCGGACTATTCTAGTAGGATTTTACCAAGTGCAATGCATAGTTTTACCCAAAATCCACCATTTTAATCCTTGAACCTGAATAGATACATACTAGGGTGAGAAAATAAATTAATTCAAAGTTATATTGGTATCTATTATTTATACCAATGAACTTTAACCAACTACCAATTCCACAATGTCTTCTATTATTTAATTTTCTACCATTTATAAAACATTAGAATTCATAAATATTAACATTGATCCCTATATCCAACTGAAATCCCAAAGATTCCATCATCTACCCCATTACTTAACCACCCATGATGATGAAGTTGGAAACCATTCATGTTATCAACCCAACTATCCATCCTAATTTCTACAATATTCTCTAAAGTATTCAATCAATTACCAACCCCTTAGAGATATCTTCTTAACCAGGTAACCACGTGTAAATTCATGATTCCCCACTGAACAACCAACATCTAACTCTTTCTAGATAGATATCATATTCTCTGAATAGAAAACCCAGAATCTCATGGAGTATTCCTTTATTTTTATATGAATTCATCAAATGTATTTTCCCACATTCCAAAAGTCATTCTATAACTCTTTTACCACCTAGGTGTGATCATTATTTGGTTGTAACTAGAAATAAACAACATTACATCAAGCCATCATGCGAACTAAATGATTTTCAATTAAAGAAAAAAATATCCTAAAACTCATAATTAGTTTTAAACTAACATGCCTCACATAATGACCAAAGTTACACAATTCTAAACAATATCACTATTTCAATATTGATATTTAGATCATTTTATCCCATTTGCGACTTATGACATACCGAAGCTAAATCTCTTTTCTTCCTCGGTAAGAGGGTTTTTGAATACCATTCCAAAAAATACCCACTATCTAGAACCATAATGTATTAATTTTTATTCCTAGAAATGTATAATACACAATATTATCCCTCCATTTTACACAAATCATTATTTTAAAAAGTGCATACTAGAAACCCTAGGATCATATGCCTAAGAATCAAACCATTCTCTCACAGCATATTGGTCACGTATCTTCTAACATGTATATTCACACCCTGAATTTATATTCATCCCATCTCATAAACATACCTAATTATACCAACTATTGATAAATCAAACCTATAAGTGTTTTTAATATTAGAAATCCTTTAACTATGCCTCCTGCCTCTAAGGGAATCCATGTATCATGGGTGACCACCCATATTTTATTCCACATGAAAGGACCACGGTTAAAAGACCCTACTACTCCCATTAAACCTGTAACTCATCATTTACCTAAGGTATATCTTATTAAAACTAGGAATCACTACCTTGTAAAAATATGATACCACACTAAAGACCACATTTCCCAAAACCAATTTGGTAATACATCACAAAAAATTAAAAATAATATCATTGTCAAGAAACTATCTAAAATTCTTACAACCAATTACTTATAAACTACTAATGTATCTGTAAGATCATATTCATGGAATTATCAATGGATTTATCACTAAAAATAACAAAAGTAATCCTTATTAGCATTAATCTACCTTTTCTAAGAAAAAACACCTAAAACACACACTCAAAAAAATATCCACAGTTCCATAACCATTGAAAAATAATTATCCCACATTACCAAAGATTTTCACTTTTAAAACAACCATAATAAAACTTATAATATTATCCTTAAAAATCAAAATAAGATTTATTTCAGTTTAATAAAATAGTTAACCTAAAGTAACCACCACCACACACTAGTCAACCCCTCCTCCATGAAGGGCCAATTCTATAACATTCAAGATACTATTACCCTTCCACATATTATTGATCTATACCTCCCAAAAGTAATTACCCAGTAGAACTCAAAAAAACATTTTTAAATCATAATCATAGTTAAAAACCAAATTTTTCACAAATAAAACCTTTTTGAAACCCACTTTGAAAACAACTAATGATAAATAATACATTTCTTAAATCACTATTTCCAAACAATCCACTTTGAAATTCATTTTATAATAAAAATTAATTTCTCAAAACCATGTCTCAGTGATGCATTTCATATCCATTAATTGTATGACCCAAAACGACCAACCTTAGGGATTCCAATAAATATATAATTTATTCCTCAATATCATTACCTACTCAAAAAATATAGATAACTCATGGTTCTATATAGATAGGATAAATATTCATTTTGATAACTATTTCATGAGTCCCTACTTGACTAGTCTCCACACCTACTACCCAAAAGAAAAAAAACCTAATACAATTTTTAACATCCCAACCAAACCTATCTCCCATCAACATCACATTGAACAAGTTGATCTGTTACTATACCTTAGATATTCCCTATGAATCCCTGAATTCTTGTAATGAATATTTATGGTCTAGAAAATATCATTGGGGTATAGTTTACCATCATATCCCACAATCTTCATATACTAACAAATTTCAAAACTCTATCATGATTTTCTCATAACTAAAATATATTGATCCTATAGGTGTAAGAAAATAAATATAAAATACAAAAAAAACTAACAAAGATCATGTGATACATGCTAAAGCATTTCTCAAAATAACCTATTACAAAACCCAGTAATAAAAAAGTGAACTATAATAAAGAAGTAAGGCCTTTTTGGCCAACAAATTATAACACCCTAAAAAGACATAACTAGCTCGACCAAGCCTCCCTAAAAACTCTATGACACATCCCACCCACTGGAACTACTCCTCCACCATAACTCCCAAAACCAAAACTATGAACCACCAAATTAAATAAGTATTCCTTTCCATTACCTTTAATAAGCTATGTACAAAACTACTTTTCCACCATCATGGGTGAATATGGGATGAGTACTAGACCCTGTAGGGTTTTCCCAATTCTCCCCATGAAACCATAATATGTGAAAACCATCAATATCTAATGAGTTTTTATAAAACATGAACTAGTCTACGAAATTTTAAAAAGAAACATAAATCATGCATCATAAACCATAGAAACTAATATAATAATAAACAAGATATATAGGCAAACATTGTGATAACCAATCAAAAACTAATTTGTATAGTGGCCCATGATTTTAATAAATAGATATTACATCTTATTATATTAATATTAAATATATTTCCAAAATAAATGCCTGAGGACTGTTAAAGATTAGTTCTTCTGTAAACCTGGAACATAATCTTCTTAATTTGGTAAAAAAAACTTCAATTTCTCCCACAAAGATCTTCCACTTTAGTACACTTAACAAAAAATACCTACTTAAACCTTTTATTTATAAAATATGGAAAGGAAACATAATAAATGGTATGATATGTAAACATATCACAAACATAAGGGTATGATAACATGAGCATAATAAACAGAACTTATACCATGTATATAAAATATCAGAATATTGGGCCATGTAATAAATATTGGCAGTTCATAAGACATGAATCATAATAAAATCAAATAACGTATTCCATGAGAGCACAACATTGTCATAACACATGTATTATGAAATAGACATAAGTATATAAACAAATTTCCTCATTATTTAAGAATCCTTTCCAAAACATATTAGGGAAATCCATGGGCTTCTATACCTCTTGGTCATGACACACCACCATACCCAATGGAATACCATTCCTTGTAGTGAAATGGGTTCACTTCCCAAACCATTATAGAATCCAAGGTTCACTCCCAAGACAATCATATAGGATATAAAGTCCCTTACTAAATCAATTTCACTCCCTATTTCAGTCCTTCCAATCACATGATATATAAATATTTAACCAATGCATTAGAGGAAGATATAAGTCCCACCCATCAATGGTTATAAAATAACCATTTTCCATGGTTCTAATGTAATAACCATCACATATTTAAAATCATACATATCTGTTCCAAAAGATCATAAAACATTCATTATTTCTGGACCTATGAAATGAAATTGGTTTCATAAAAATTTCATCATAGTATAACCTGTGGAAAAGAAATAGGTTCCAACATAACCTGTGGAAAATAAATAGGTTCCATAATCATTTAATTGTTTCATATTATAATAACCCATGTAAAAAGAATCCAATTTCGTAATAATTTTATTTTGGTATTACTAAGGAAAGATAATGGGTTTTACGAACTTTATTTCATGATAAACATAAACCATTCATGGAAAAAATGAGAATGGTATCCTTGGATCATACCCTAGTAATGATTCAATTTCCAAAAAGGATTTCATCTTAGATAGAGACATATTTTAAAAGAAAATCAGATAGAAATTTTCTTTACGAAAGTAACATTTCTTTAAAATTCACTTTTTATAACATAAATATTTTGGAAATCCATTTCTTTGAAAATTAACATGAAAATTTAATAAAATAATATTTAAAAATAATTTAAAACATTTTATAAGAAAAATAACCTTTCTTATTTTCAAAACCATTTTTTAAAACAAAAAAAAATTAAAACCTTTTAAATGAACATTACATTGAAATTTTTTAAAATAATATTCAAATCAAATAATATCTAGGAAGGTAGTAATTCTTTCTTATGTTGTACATTAATATTCCATTCACATTTTTTGAAAAATTCAAAAAGGAATTGTTTTTTAAGAGAAATGAAGATTACTTTTAAAAAAATGTCAAACATGGGTAAAAATTTATTTAATAAATCTTTTAAATAAATTTTATAAACATTTCTGAAAAAAATTAGAAAAAAAATTTTGTAAGAAAATTGGTTTTCGGATGAAAAGAGAAATAAAGACAAATTTATTTAAAACTTTTTTTTGAACTCTTGGGTACATAGAAAGATAAAAATGAAGGGAAAATGTATGTTTTAATGACATAACTAGAGGATAATAAGAGAAATTTGTTTCATTATAGATGTATTATAAGATTATATCATTAGAAAAATAATGATAAAAAATCCCGATAAACGATGATATTGAAACATAAAATACTTAACACTTTGGTAACCTTGAAAGATAATACCCATGAAAAATAACATTAAATTAAACGTAAAAAATCATTAGGATAATTAAATTCATTATATTAAAATTCTAATGGGCTTTATATGCACCTCAAACAAGAATACATGTGTATAACATAATCATATGAATCAAAGAAGGAAAATCGAGACAAAAATCCTTACTGATTTGGTATCTTTTGAACTATAAAACCCATTAAATATAGATCCACAAATGGATATATAAATAAAAAAAATTTATTATATTAATCATTAAATAAATTCCTTATAATTATATTCACTACATAAAAAAATTTGTGGTGGATATGGCATGTCTCTCATAAAATTAAAAAGAGAGACAAGATTCCCATACTATAAGTCTTGAATTCCTTCATACTCATTTCAAAATACATTATGTTAAATATAATTTTATTATAAAATTATTAAATAACATTAATTACATATATCATACCATATATTATTTACTTATATCATTATATTACCCAATTAATAAATATTCTATAGAAAAGTCACATTTCGTGTAATAATCGCTTTGTTTTACGTATGTGTTTTGATTTTTTATTTTTGGTCCAATAAATTTTATCATAATTTCATAATCTCTATAATTTTATACATGATATAAATATCATATATATTATTTATATATTTATTTTGAGTAATCCATAAAATTTAGTGATAGAAAATTAAATACACCATTCATGTAGAAGGTAGGTCGTATGTACACATGAACCAAAATTTTATTTTCTTATCATATTGAAAGAAAGAACGGTAAATATTAAATTATAATTATAGATTTATTTTTACTTAAAATTTATCAAATATTTTCATTAAATACATCCTTATAACCTTCTATGTAAATTGTGAACGAATCATGTCTCTTCACGAGGCTGTAGTATGTCGTACACATAAGCGGCGTTATCATATTCCCAAAAAAAATGAAATCATCATTGTATGTGTGATATAATAATTATATAATCCTAATAATATCATAAATATTATATATAATTCATAAATATAACATTATGTCCAACCATGAGAGGTGGAAATGGAAAATCAAATGACATTGATTCGTGAGTTGGTAGTTCGTCGTACACACAAATAATAATTTCAAAACCATTTGATCGAAATGGAGATGGTTTTTGGTCCTAAAATTAAGATAATAATATATAATTATGTGGAAGATACTAATGTTATTATATAATCATGGTTTAATAATAGTTTAATGAGTTTTAAGAAGAAATAAAACAAAAATTCTTATTGATGAACATAGCCTCTTATTCGGGTATCCTTCTTAGGTTTGCACCAAAAGCCATCCTATGTTGGATTTTTGTCCAAAATAAAGAATATATGATGAGATTAAGTAAGTTGGGAAGTGATTTTGGTATGTATTAGCATATTAAAATGGGTTTTAAGGTGTAATTAGGAGATTAGAGGGGTGGCCTTTTATAAGTGAGGTGAGTGGCACACTGATACTTTTTGAAAAGAGATAATCAAATCCACATTTTTTCATGTAAAAAAGATATATTGGACTAGTTTTGGGTTATTTTTAACCCTTATATTTTTAGTTTAACACCTGGTAAACCCATTTTTATCTTAACCGTGGAAAATAAATTTTTCTATTCTGACTATTCATTTTGGTAAAAAATTGAGTTGACCATAATAAATAATATAAATTGTGGCATTTACAAATTTAGAATCCATTCTTCCAAATTCCATTAATATAAGTGGAAAATTATAATTTAAAATTAATCATTCAAATGTGATAAGAAATTGGGTTTTCAAAGAGAAAATGTTCAAGAGTTTATAAAATTTTTATATACAATTTCAATATGAAATTGATTTCAATGACCTAAATTTGATTAATAGATATATAATTATACTCATTTTAATTTAAAACTATAATGTCCTGACCTGAATAACCACTAAACTGGTAGTTAGACTGGTCTTCACATGGCCTCATGCTCACCTCCCCATACACCAGAGGCTGATGACTAGTAGTAAGGGTCTAATGGTCATGCGGCGGAGAGACTATACCCTCATGGTCAGAGTATCGTAGAAATATATCAGGTGTAAATCAATAAAAAATAGTGAAATATATAATAATAAATGAAAAAATCAGTGGATGATAAATATAATGACTAGATAAGGTAAATGGGAAATTTCAATACACATAATAGTGCATTCATGTATTGATGATGCTACCAGATACAAGCATAAGGAATAATAGGTAGTATAACACAATAAAAATAAAAAGACACCAGAGGCTAACTCCATGAGAATTATAGGTACTACATCAGTCCTATGATCCCTTAATCCCAAGTATATAGAACAACACAAGTAATAAATCTAAGGACCTACAAACATGAACATATGCTCAGGTACCCCTATGTAATGGTATCTCAAGTAGGTTGTGAGATATAATCCTAGTAGTCCACCACCAATGGTGTCTAGATAAATCTATATTTTTCACTACAAAATGAACATCATTCCAACATAGGTGAAAATGGTAATTAATAAATAACACTCTGGTTTGTGTCCCTCAATGGATACCCTGTTAATTTAAATTGTTTCAGCCTAAGTGGGATCTCTAGACCAAGGGAACCTGCATAGGTAATATTTAATAAACATGGAATCATATATAAAGAAATAGAAGTGATATAACTCCACTATAGTGCATTGTCTTGGTGGTCACACCCCTCATATATCATTCAAGCATTCTCATGCTGTAATCATAACAAAAATAAGTCACCAAAAGTAATCCATGAAAATCATCCCTTAAATCCAGTAACGTAATCCTACACCCATATAAGGTGATCCATAATGGAATACTAGGGGTCTCTATAATATCCCCTGATATAACCAATACCACAGAGTCCATTCAAGGTGATCTGTAACGGCATCCCTCGAATCACTCTTATCACGGTAAAATCTGTACTCATACAAGGTATTTCACATAGGGGATCAAGTATCATCTGAGGCATAGAATATCCATATTACCAATAAGTGTCTCCATAGTTTCTCCCCTAGGTAACTAGTGTCACCCAAGAGTATGAATATTCTTATTAGAGACCCTGTAAAAGGCAACCAAGTATTTCTCCTAGTATGTGAGGTGATACCAATACAAGAACAAAGATTCCATCCACAACAACCTTAAGCACAGGCCTATGTTCCTTCCCAACCCGCAAGAAGGTCAAGCCTAGAAACCAATAATACATATCATCATCATGGAGTATCATATCTATCAATATAATCAATCTATAAAAGAATTAAATCCATGAAAAATAAATATGGTATATAGAAATAGGCACAAGGAACTGAGAATACATATAATCACTCAGAAACAAGGCATGCACATATGGAAATAATCCTAAGACAAGAAGCAGCATGAATGAGGTATAAGGAACATGGAACATATCATGAGAAAATAATTTTATAGCATAAAGAGTATGAGATGCACTAAACAACATTCATAAAATAAGAGGCACATGAATAATACATAGGGAAAAATAATAATAATGAGGCATAAATACAATGACTAAGCCTCTACTCATAGGATATTTGAAATACGGTGCATTGAAAAAGGTATAACACACATGGAATGGGTTGTAAGAATAAATCAGAAATCAATGAACATAACCAATGGGGTCAAACTCATGATCTAAAATTCAAATTAATTCAACTCATTATTTAAGGCATATATTATCTATGCAATATTCCTCAAGGTGTTTATCAAAATGTGTTCAAGGTAAACAAGGTCTCTAAAAGAGTCACACCCAATGGGTGGATAAAACTAAGGTGAACAACTATATTTATTGTTTCTCCACTAACTATGGTCACATTAGATGTAGGGATACCATTTAATTAAATTAATTCACATTTTGGAGACATCACCAAAAGGGTTTGATATGCGGTATGATGTTTCACCATATAAACACAATGAAAATTTATGAAATAAGAGATACCGCCTATGTTATACCATGTATGACCCACACACCCAATATCAAATCCTGATTTGGTCATTTTCTGTAGAAATCGGGGAATTGGATGAATGCCCTGAAAATAGGAAGAATTATGTCACACAAAGATAACACGGACTATGAGAATAGAAACTAATAATGGAGGTAGATAAATTAATATCTTACCAATAGGAATCCATAGAAACCAATGGTTCTTGATTCTAACAATGGACAAAGGAGGTTGGGAAAATCCTAGTTTAGGATTTCAAGGAGACTCGTCTGAGAGGGGAGGATGTGAGGTTTGTAAGAAATAAGTGATGAGGAAGGAGGGTTAAATATTTAGGTTCATTAAGGTTATAATTTTAAATTCTCCCAAATATATATGTTTGCATGGTTTGGTTATACGATTTTCCAAACTATGAACCAATTATGCACTATGGTACTACCCAAAAACTCTCTCACACAAGCTGGCTGCACAGTTTGGCTAACCGTGCATATCCCATGAAAAGGACCATCGTTAAAAACATGTAGCAAGATGCACAGTCATGTAGCCCCTCCCACATGGTTATAGAAAATAATGTGACACCTCTTAGTCCACTAGACTAGGCCACACGGTTTACCTTAAGGGTCGCATGGTTCCAAAAAAATTGTGTTCCATGCCTACTTCTTCCTTAAAGTGGGCTCTCAAGCCCCAACACTTACGAAACTTGAGCGGACATGCATGGGACCCCTAGGGAATTAAACTATGTCTAAAAACATCATATAAAATTATTCCAACTCTCATAATTCCATTTTGAAGCTTGTTTTACAAAATGGACCATCCACTACATGAAAAAAGTCAAATTCCATTGGAAATTTTTTCGGTCTAAAAACATGGGACGCTACAATCTTCCCATGTTAAAACATATCATCCCTGAGAAGCCTTGGTGAAATTAATAAAGAATCACTTGACCTATGTGGGTCACGAATTCATCTTCAAAAGGGGGTGTTTCATTTCCAAATTTCTAACTCTCCTCTGAGAATCATCATAACATATCTTACATAATCCATAAAAAACCAAGACAACACATTTTTTATCTTCTGAACTAAAACTCTATGATGGTTCATGCCTGAGCCTGTCTTACCTAATAAATAATCACATATTCATCTCATTTACAATTAGGTTTTATAATTTATAAGTAAAAAATATATTCACAATATACCATTTATGTATCTATCTATTTAATCACGCCCTTTAGCGCTTCAATGGTGTACTCATAATGATTCTCATCTTAATGATTGTTCAACTCCCAATCAACTCCATTTAGCTATTTTGAGATGAAATTTCTTTAAAATCCCCAAATGAACCACATTACATATTCCATTACCTGATGATATGGAATTAGTCAGTTCTACCCTAACCATATACTATAAGAAAGAGGGACATCAAGTCATACCATCCCTGATTGACAACCCTCAAAACTCTCAACTTCGATGGCTATAGCTTTTAAAAAGCTATAATCAGTTACTATAGATGAAATCACCTCAACATTACTTTGTGAACAATCATAAAAAAACTATAACCAAATTCATGTAAAATATCTATCCCAAAAACCCACTTTAAGCTATCATTAACCATCACAAAAATGGTTGCATGCCTAATCCAGTACACTTGGAACGATACCCTTTTAACCATCCCTTCTGAACCCGATTAAAGTCATTGGTAACCTCATAATAATAAATATAATTATAAGTATCTCATTGAAGGAAAACCTTAAATGTAATTTATAAGGGAATTTTGGTATGAGTTAGTATGTCCACATACCATGAATGATGATCGATTCAAAAGCGACATCCGCCTGGAGATCATGTTAGTGGGAAACAGTGGGTGTCCCTGAGTCTAACCATGGAATTCCAACTCTGTAACCCAAGAATCACTCAGGACTACCCATGATTCTATGGAAAATCACACTTCTAGGGAACACTCTAATAGAGACCACTCTATAATCCCAATGGATTTTAAATATAGCTCAACATATAACTGACACTCTCTTAGTATTCCTAGACAATGACAAGATAGGGGAAATGATCATCATTTATCCAAGAGTATACTAAGAGTATATGACCATTTTAAAAAAACAGACTTGAGACACTTCCTTTAGATAACATATGGAGTGGTCAGTAAGGCTCTAGACCTTTCATAACTAACAACATAAGGATAATGATAGTAGAGACACCACAGGTCATCTTCCTCCGAAGATCTTAACTACTCCTACCAAATTATTTAAATTACCCATCCACGATGCTTTTACTAAATAAGTAATTATGTGATCATTCAATCATATCCACCCAATTTTATCCATGGCCAATGGTGTTTTTAAAATGTTTCATACATGACCACCAATTCATTACCATGACGCCTCACAATCACCAATGCGGTTTGAAACTCAATGGCCCCAAGGGAATTCAAAAGAGATACTGACCATTTCAAGATGATCCTTCTATGTGATTTTACATAAACATGTAAGGACATGCATTACTTGGATTGACAAAAAACTCCCCACCATAGTATTTTCATTACCATTGGATTTATAGATAAAGTGATCTCAAACCACGACACATGCTCTATCGACCACTAATTGTGGGTCCTAGAGGTGGAAAAAATGCTTTTAGAAAGAATTAAATCAAAGATATAGAAAACCATCCACTTAATAGTTATATAATATATTCACATTTAGATGTACATGTGACTCTCATCCTTAGCTAAATCTATATGTTTCATAGCATTATGTGTAAAAACCAATATGACTGAACAGCGTGTCAAATAACTAATTCATTTTAAACATAATCCCCAACATTGGGGTGAGTTTGACTTCCCAAACACTCTGGTCACCCTACTCTGAAGATAACCCATGATTGATGTATCCTAGCTTGAGGCTTAGAAAGCTTCCACCAAACCCAAATGATTCATTCTACCATTCAAAAACTTGATAATATTGTGTATTCTGACACATCCAACACTAGGATCACCTGAATAATCAGCACAACACTAATACTAGCCTTTGCCTTATTAGCCCTATACATTCATGTATCTAATGTCTTGTGAAAAATAACTTACCCAAATTCTCATTACTTTGTACATATTTATAATAATTTGACGACCTACTGAGTCATCCAACATTAAAAAGGAAGGTAAATAAGGGTGACATTGCCTACTAAGTCACCGACCTTGCCCTTGGTATGTCTATCCCACTAGAACTGAGAATTTCATAATATTGATACTAATATAAAGTTCAAAATAACACACAACCACCAATCAAAATAAGGGTGGTGTTTTGGAAACTAAGTTCCAACATGGAAAATAGAACATGAACAGTACCACTCATCAAAAAAAAGAGTCACAAGCAATTAGTAAATGATTTGAAGATCTTAGGGTGATAACTGTTATAATTCATCCCCTTACCAAAATAGGAACCATCACCCTATGAAGGGATCATGCTAAAAATTTCATTCGTCTAAAGAGACTATCATTTACCTTCAATATATAGGAGAAAAGGCCTATAGAAAATGTTCACACTCCATTTCTAAGGTGAGAACAAGGAACACTGAACTACCCTTACACAATGGCTAGACCAAGAACACCACTAAAGGTTCCATTTTAAGGTATTAAACAAACTCATTTAATTATTTAAACATTTAAATGTTTAGTTGTAAATAAAAACTCATACCAGTCATAAGAAAAATCATCTGGATATGTCGAAAATGGAAAATAGGAATGTTATATTAAACTTCCATTTAATGGGAATAATTTATTGATATCATACTATAATTTGTTCATTGGATATATAAACCCCATTTTAAACAACATTAATTAATTTATAATATTTCATTATTTTATTAGTTAAAGAATATGTCAATTGTAGTATATAGTGGAAAACCCCCTTTAGGTTGTAATTGTCATTTTAATTAACTAATGCCTAATATTTAAATACATCTCAAAAATAGATAGAAGGTATTATTTTAAATTAAATAGGTCTAGTCAGAAATGATTACACCTTACATTTAAACACAAAACCATTGAGGTGGGTACATGTACCTTAAAATTCCCCTCAAAAAATAGCATAAGAACACCCTCACATGCTTAAGAACTAAGGTATACCAAATGAAAAGGCAACCTATTAGGGTCCTATCAATCGATCTTGAGTTCAACTAAAACAATGTGAAAAAATTAACAATTTAGATTTTAAAAACATCCTTACTGGGTTCATTTCAAAATAAGAATGACCTAGTGACCTACTTGGTCCATTATTGTATTTAAGAATTTATCCATATGGGTCATTATGCCCAAGTAACAGTGGTACAATCCTTCATAAGGCACATAAATCATTTAAGGTAAAAACTGAATAGCATATATATTTACCACAATCTATAAGAATATAAGGCTCCTAGAAGATGATTCGGTTATATGGGTTACCATATCACAATTCTATAAAGTGACCATACACATTATAGGTTTCAAGAAGACTCCCATTTAACCGAAACCAATTCATTCAGGATAAGAAGAAAAATTTAACATATTAAACATATATAAAATAGTTCCTAATTATTCAAAGCACATCAAAAAAAGAATTATAAGGGTCACCCTGGTCCAATTTATAATGTGTCCATACACTTTACAAATTGGAAATTAGTTCCCATTTAAACGCAATAGTATTGTTTCAACCCATAGAACCTATTGTTCACAGATCAAACATGTCATAATTGATTAGGTAAGTTTATCCATCAATAACCACATTAAAATTTTAAAATTTATAACTAAGAATTTCAAATACATCCATTCCATATTGTTTAACATGGTAAGGAATCATGTAAGAATAAACAACATGCTAATCATAACACTAAAATAATGGAAGCAAGGGATAACACTCAAGGAAAGCATATTAATCAAACACATAAACGTGTTATACTTAAGCATGAAATGAAATACCTAATAAGTTAAAAAGATATTCTTGTTACCAAAAGCACCAATCATGGAATATAACAATTAGGAAAATAACACACAAGACACATCAATAATTTCAAACAACCTAACAATGCAATCTACATGGAATGGCTATGCATGGCATGCGAATCCATGTGTACATATAATGATCCATGTTATGATAATCCCTTGCCATACCAATACAAAGTTAAATACTATAAATCTCATAAACTAATAAGTGGTGGAAACTACTCCAATCCATAAGATGACATCAAAATCAACTATAATAATGAACAACAGGAATAATAGTCCCATCACTAGACACTTGGACATTTCCCCATATATGGGTTGATCACTCACAAGCATGGATATTTACCAAGAATTGACACATTCCTAGTCTCCTTCCTACTAACCCAAAATATTATGAAAAAAAGTAAAAGGAGATATGTTACCACTTTTTAATATCTTGACCCAACTGACCACTAAACGGGTAGCCGAACCGATCACCACATGGCCTCAAGTGTACCTCCTCATATTCCAGAGGTTTCTGACTAGTAGTGATGGCCTAATGGTGGTAAGGTGGGGAGACTATACCCTCATGGTTAGAGTCACACATTTGTATATGAGTTTTAAATAAATAAACAATAATGGAAGCTATAATAATAAATGAAAAACAAGCAGACGATAAATATAATGACTGAATAAATTAAATGGACAATGCCAATATGCATAATAGTTCATTCATGTCTAGATGATGATACAAGATAAAATAAGAATGAATAATTGGTAGTACAACACCATAAAAATAAAAAGATTCTGAAGGCTAATCATACTAGAATCATGAGTTCTAACTCAGTCCTAAGTTCAATATCTCCCATGTATATAGCACAACACAATAAATAAATTCAGGGACCTATAAACATGAAGATATACTCTAGTGGTCTAGTGAAATGGTGATCCAATCAGGTTGTGATTAATAGTCCTAGTAGGCCACCACCAATGGTGTCTAGATCAATCCAGTTTATTCACTATAAAATGAACAGTGCTCCAAAATAGAGCAATACAAGGTGATAAATAAATAAATGAAATTTCAATCTAGGTTCATAAATTGATACCCAACTAATTATACCAACTTCGGCCTAATCCAGATGACTGGGCCAAAGAAACCTACAGTTGTAATTTGTTATAAACACAACATCAAAAATTAAGCAACAAAAGAAGGATGACCCCAACCTAGTGATTTGGATTGGCGTGCACACCCCTAAAACATAATTCACGCATTCTCATACTATATTCATACAAAAATTAAGGCACCATAAGTAATCAATGAAAACCATCCTTAAAATATATTAATGGAATCATGAACCCATCCAAGGTGATCCATTATGGAATCACAATGGTTGTTAAAGGGTCCCTTGATATAACCAATATTATAGTGTTCGTCCAAGGTGATCTGTAAAGGCATACCTCGTATCACTCTTCGCATGGTAGACTCTGAGTCTGTACTAGTTATCTCACATAGAGGACTAAGTATCACCTAAGGCATGGGGTATATATCTTGATAATGATTCTATCCATGGTTTCTCCCCCAGAGAAATGTTTTCACCCAAGAGTATAAATAATCCACCTGGAGAGCCTGTAAAATGAAAACCAAGTATCTATCTCGACACATAAATTAGTACTAATAACAACAAAGATATCCCATCTACAAGGTCCTTAAGTCAGTACCTATGTCCTCTCCTAGCCCATAAGCATGTCAAGTATAGAAACAAAGATCACATATCATCACTAAGGTATAGCATATACATCAAAATAAGCAATCTATCCAAAAATTTAATCTAATCCAAATAAATATGGCATAAGAAAATAGGCACATAAAACATGTCATAAAATATAAGCACTAGGATACAAGGCATGCACACATGGAAATAAGTATAAGACCCAAAGAAACATGCATGAGGCATAAGGCACATAGCATATATCATGAGAAAAGAAGTTTATAACATAATTCATATGGAATACACCAAAATACTTTCATAAAATAGAATGCACGTGAATAAGGCATTCGAAAAAAGAATAACAATTAGGCATAAGAAAAATTAATAAGGATCTGGACACAAGACATATAACATAAGGATAATGGAATAATGTATAAGGCACATATAATGGGGAATAATCATAAATCTTAAAGAAATGAACATAACCTATGGGGCCTAACTCATGGTTTACAATTTTAATTAAATTTAATTCATTGTTTTACAGCATATATTACCTATTAAACACACCTCAAGGTGTTTTCAAAATGATTTCAAGGTAAACATGGCCTCTAAGAGATCACATGCATAGGGTGGCTTGCACCAAGGAAAACAAATATCTACATTGTTTCTCCACTAATTAAGGGAAATTAGATATAGGGGAACCATTTAATTAAATTTATTCAAAATTAGGAGGTGTCACCAAAATTTTCTAGTGTGTACAATGATTATACACCTTATAAATTCAATGAAACTTTAATAAAGAAGCTAGAACACATACCTTATACCAAGGACAAAACACACATAAGATACTGAAGATTCATTTGGTTTTGTTTGAAATAAATCATATAAATGGATGAACTCCCTTAAAATAGGGTGAATTAGGTCCCAAAAAGATATATAATATGAGGAGAATCAAAACTAATAAAATATCTATAAGAACTCAAAGCTTTATAAAAGTAATCTATATGGACTGACGGCACTCTATTCCCACAATGGATGTATGAGGTAGATAAAATCCAAGCATAGGCTTGGGAGGAGCCTCATGCGAGAGGGGAGGAGGAGACATCTACTGGAAAGAAGTGAGGAGGAAGGAGGGTTTGATTTTTAAGTTCATTAAGGTTATAATTGTAAATTATCCCAGATAGATAGGGGTGAACAGTTTGGTGGCATGGTTGGACAAACTATGTGCTAACTGTGCACTATGGGACTTCCCAATAACCCCCTCGTAATGGCTTGCCACATGGTTTGGATAACCATGAATAGCCTATGAAAATTATCACTTTAAAATTGTGAAATAAGATGAATTGTCATGTGTCCCCTCTTGCATGATTAGAGTATACTGTGTGGCACCTCCTTCTCCATAAGACCAAGCCGCACGATCTCCCCTAAGGACCTCATGGATTCATACAAACTATGTTTGTAATGACCTGACCATTTATGAATAAAAATACATTTGTTTTAATATCTCATAGATATATAAAACACGTGACTTTTTTTAATTAATTTTTATATCCAATTGGATTTAAATGACCATTAAGTATCTTTACCGTTGAAAATATAGTCTTTGAACAGTGATCGCACAACTAATATAAATATAAGGTTTTAAAAATCCTTTCGACATAGACAAAGGAGATGATGGCCCCATCCAATAGACTTGGGCCGTATGAAGCTGATTTTTCGGAGCTCTGAATGGATGTAGAGTCAATGGATTCACTCTTGACCAATACCAAGATGAGCTTCAACACATCAAGCTAGAAAGAAATTGCCTGCTGGGGAAGATCAAGTTAATAGAGATTGCCACCTGGGCTATGTTATCTGAGCCACCCCAAGAGTCTGCCACCATCGCACACTTTACCATTACAAATTATACGGTTGTTATAATGGGTTATGTAACAAGTTATCATTTACTTATTGTGTAATCCATTTCTATAAATAAAAGTCTTATTACATAAATTCCTTTATGAGAATAGTCTTTCTTAAAAAATGATGAATATGATAAATTGATTTTTTGGGTAAAAATTGTACTTCTGAGAAATATATACATTATTATATTAAACTATGGATATTATTAATAATAGTATAAAAACAATTATTATAAATTACTATTATATTAGTTCCATATCTATAAGTGATTTGGTAATCAGTTTGATAAGAGTTATACTTTTAAATGATAAAACACAAAAAGATTTTTTAAAGAATTTATTTTACGGAATTGATTATTTTTTGAAAAATTTAATATTTTAATAAAATATTTTTATCAAATAACCTTTTTAATAACATATTATTATATAATTTTTATTATTTTAAAAGTAATTTTTAGTAAGGTTAAAAAACTGTTTGTGTCAAAAACCCATCAATTTTCAATAAATATCATTTCTCATTTTAAAAGAGAAAATTCAAATATTTAGAAAATTAATCAGATAAAATGAATATTATTTTTTTAATTAGGATTTAAAAATTATCCAATGGTTAATTTTTCATAATTTTCAGAGACAGTCAAATTTTTGGGTAAAAATTAAATAATATATAAATATATAGTGTGTTTTATGACATCATGATGACCCAATATTAGTGTTATAAATACAATGAAAGGGATAATCGACCAAATATATATTTTAACTTTAAAATAATATTATTTTATATTTATTTTACTTATTTTATAATTCTTTATTTAATCCTCCAAAATGTATAATATATTTAACGATTTTAAATTCATTTCCTTGGGAGTGTGACTAACCTTCAAATAAGCAAGGGAAATATTTTAATATATTCATAAACTTTTCTAATAAAATTATATTTCATAATCTCCATTTCTAGAAATTATGAGAATAAACCATGGTTTGGTCTGTGGTTTGGAATATTTTAATGTATAGTGTCCAAAACCTAAAAAATAAATAATTCCCCCTCATTTCCTATATAAACCCACACAAGAACCCATTACTCTTCCCTAAAAATCATTTTATATCTCCATCACTCTTATATCCACTCCCTAGAATCCTCACATGGTTCCCCCAAGCCCCCAATAGGCCTCTCCCAAGCCTTTGGGATCACACATCCAAGTAAGGGTTCCTTCCTTTCTTATTTTTTCCAAGATTCCTTATATTGTTATAGCCTTTTATTTTTAAATTAAAAATTATAGAGTATGTTATAGTACCTCTACCATAGTTCCCTTATTGTTTTTCAATGGTGATATTCCCCTTTCACTCTCATTAATCCCTCCCATGTGCACCTATTACCATGTAGAAATTCCGTAAGGGATTTCACTCTCCTCATTTTCATTCAAGAATATCTTTTATATTATGCTTCTCAAATTCCATTTCATATGTTTGGATATTATTCTGCATGGTCCCATTGCTTACCATTTCATGTATAAATGATGAGATACCTCTTTCTCTCTCATTAACCCATTTTATGAATCCCTATATGATGTTGTTATGCTTCTAAAATTGCACTGTGATTTTCCATGCCAAAATCATTGTATAGTGAATACGATACCCATTTCTCAATCAATTGTATTAACCTTTATGCACATAAAATTATTTATTATAGAATTTAATGTATGTATTTTACATTCCTTTATCATGTAATAAATGATGATGTTGAATGAATCCATGTTATTTGATCTATGTGGCACACTTAAGCATGACATTAAAATGTTCATGAAGGGTGCTCTCTGATAGTGATCCAATGAATTGGGTAATGTTTAGTATCATGATACATGATTTTGGGATAGGTTTTTACCTGATTATTTTTATTAAATTTGTCTACCATGTTGGGATAGGGTTTACCTGATTCCTTTATGTTAATGATGCAGTGTTTTATGTTGTTTCCACATTTCCATGTTATGATCATCATGTTATATCATGCTTGTATGTTCATGTTTATCTTGTGATCCATTGATATTTATATTTCCTAATATGTATTGTATTCTTCATGTTATTTCATTTTTACTCCCTTACTATGATTTACAGCTCACCATTTTCTTATGTATGTCCTCAGTTTACCCCATGAAATGCTAAGTATAAAGGAATGTTAAGGTTATGTAAAAGAAGTTTTGAATAAATATGTTGTATTTTATGACTTAAGTTGTCGGGTATTGTTCCTAATCCCCAATGACACAAGACCTATTATTCTTTTGGGATGTTTTTAGTGTAATTTTATGTAATAAATCATTTATAAGTATGAAATAAGGAGTACGGTTGTTATAGTTGGTATCAGAGGATAGGTTTAGTTATATTTTGGATTAGGATTTGAAAACCCCATTGAAAGCCTTCAGGATAAGACTATGTATAATAAAAACATCCCTAAATTTTTTTTTTAGTATAGAGTAATTGTTTTATCAATAAAATATATCATAGTCTAGATATGAACAAGTAGAGGTGGCTCTGGAATATATGTATCAAAGGGTAAAACCTGAAAACATCGCTTTGATCTAGACTCGAATGTGAACTGGTGCATGACAACAGGCCTTTCTATACTCTTGGTTTTACACTCCCAGGGGATATACTTTGGTAAATTCATAATATTAGTATGAAACAATATAAAGGGAGTAATAAAAAATACAATACATTAGGAAATAGATCATTGATGACTTAGATTGAAGCCTATAAATTCATAAGTTAAGGAAATAAAGTTATTTATAAGTTATACATTTTTTCATTGGATACCCCTTTATGTTGTTAATATTTTAAAATACTTACCCCTAAATTTATTTTATTCTAGACAATGTTCGGTAATTGGAGTACTTGGGCTGATAACCAATATGAAGATCAATGTGATTACTATTCTAATGAGATGCACAATCTGATGGGAGGGTAAATCACAAACTTTGTCATGATACTCTCTCAGTTAACTCATGTTCTGAATAGAAACATGGATCAAGATGAACATCCAACCCCCCTAAGAAAAAACAAGTTGTAATCGAGAGCTTCATGAGACAAAGGCCTCCAACATTCAATGGATAATTTGATCCCTCAATCACTAAACAGTGGATCAAATCTATTGATAATAACTTCTCCATCTTATAATGTTCTAAACATGAAAAGGTTCTTCTTTATACTTATCATATGGAGGGTGAAGGTGATCGATGGTGGACATTGATAACAAATATGAAGCATGAGGAAGATATATAGGCGATGGGATGTAAGGATTTCTGGAAAATGTTTTTTGATAAATATTTTCCCCACACCCTAAGTATTAAAATGGAAAGAGATTTCCTTGAACTCTAGAAAAAAATGACGAATATGTTGGGGTGTATATGGAAAACTTCCCCATACATGCATGATACTCCTCTGGTTTTGTTGTTACCCTTGAATGAAATGTTGACTACTACTTTGGTGGGATAAAACCTAGCCTACAGAAATCACTAGTGATCCATGACTTTGAAATCTATGAGGAGATCATCTGATGTTCCCTCAAAGTCAAAATGGAGATCAGTGAATCTCAAGGGTATCACTGGGATAAAAAGAGGAAACTCGACATTAATCCTAGTGGTCCAATGGATAAATCCAATGGTGCTAAAAAATTATAGTATCCCACTTATCAAAGGTTTGGAGAGAAGAACCCCAAAAATTGCCTGAAGGGGATGAGGAAATGCTTTAGGAGAGGAAAGGAAGGAAACCTAGCCAGCAATTGCTAGCAAGAAAAACCTACTACTACAATAGTGGAAAGTAACACATTATTCGATCCTAAATGTATTCTTTATTACTACAACTACAAATAACTAGGGCACTTTGTGAACTAGTTCCCTAAGACAGGGGTTTTTGGAGGAAACCAACAACCTCCAAGCCACTAAGGGTGATATTTTTCCATCACTATCACTGAAGTGAATCCCAACAATGAAGTTGTGATAAGAACACTGTTTATTCATTCAATACTATCAAATGTAATTTTTTATTCCGGTTCTACACATTATTTTATATCCCTAAAGTTTAGTAGGACAATCCAAACATCATGAAAAAATAATGGAAGTAGAGATGTCGGTGAAAATGTAAAATGGGGAAATTATTTAATCCCATGAATATAACTCATCACCTATCATAATTTGTGGATTGAAATTCCCCTAGAATATCATCATACTTTCCTTGGTGTAACTTGATGAAATTCCTGGAATGGATTGGCTTTCCCTATATTATGCACACATAAATTGTTGCGAGAGGGAAATCACTCTCCATAAAGTGAATCAACCCTCAATTATATAAAATTGTAGGGAGGAGGATGAATCTTATTTAAAACCATAATCTCCTGAAAAAATATTACTTTCCTACTAACATGAGTATATTTCTTAGATGATTGAGTCTATGTAAGGATCCATCCTCGAATACATGCCTTTTGTGATGGAATTCACTGATGTGTTTCCTGAGGAATTGTCTCATCTTCCTCTTAAAAGAGATGTTGAATTCTCGATTAATCTTATACCTATGGAATTTCCAATATCAAAGACTTCATATAGAATGGATGTTATGGATCATGATGAGATAAATAAATAACTATAGGATTATATAAACCTAAGTGCTTCACCTTGGGTTGCACAAGTCCTCTTTGTTAAGAAGAATTATGGGTTAATGAACCTTTTAATTGATTATCGTGAGCTTAACAAAATCACGATAAATAACAAGTATCATTTTCAATGAATTGATAACTTGTTCAATCAGATATTTGGAGCACAATACTTCTCCAAGTAGGATCTATGGTCAGGATATTACCAAGGTTAAAGAAGGAGGATATCCTCAAGAATGATTTTCGTACAATGTACGGGAACTATGAATTCATAGTAATGTCATTGTAACTCACAAATTCTCCATAAATATTCATAGATTTGATGAATATAGTTATTAAATGTTACCTAGAAAAAACATTCATAGTCTTTATAAGTTATTTTCAAATATACTCCAAATCCAAGGAGGATAATGAGGAGCATCTAAGCACTGTACTAGAGACCCTGTGAAAGGATAATCTCTTTGAAAAGTACAAAAAATGTGAGTTTTGGTTGAAGGAAATATCATTATTGGGGAATATTATCACAATCAATGGGATATATTCCAAGAAAAAAAAAAGAAATTGAGGGATGTATGAGGCCATCACCTGTGACAAATATTCGTAGCTTCCTGGGTTTAGCTAGATATTATCACCGATTTGTGAGAAATTTCACACGATTGTCAAACCCTCTTACCAAGATAACTCAGAAGGGGGTAACGTTTTCTTGGAATGATGAATATAAAGAAAGTATTAAGGATTTGAAGAAGAGTCTTATCACTTACCATGTGCTCACACTACCCACAAGTGGCGATCTTTTCATAATCTTCAACGATGCTTTGAAGATGGTCATGTTCAGTGTGTTGATACAGAATGACGAATTCATCACCTATGCCTCAAGGAAGTTGAAAATTCGTGAGCAAATCTATCATAGGAATGATTTATATTTGGTATCTATGATCATTTCATTAAAAATATGGAAGGATTATCTCTTTAGGGAAAAATTTTAAATATATAAAGATTACAAAAGTCTCAAATATATATTCATGTAGAAAAATATAAGCATGCACCAAAGAGGATGGTTATAGGTCATCAAAGATTATGCATGCTCAATCCATTAAAAACATGGGAAAGTGAACAAGGTGGTGGAATCTCTAAGTAAAAATGACCCAGTAATTCTATCATTTATGAGAATTGAAAATGATCCAATGTTCTTAGATTTGATGAACATGGACATGGGAATCATAAAGAAGGTAACATCATTGATCCTTTCACAAATGATTGCTCAACCATCTCTTTTGTAAATATTAAATAATGATAAAAATGATGATGTTGGAATTCAGAATAAATTGGAAGCTATCAAAAAAGGGAAATCCATAGAGTTCAATGTTAATGAAGAATTAATTGTGAGATTTGGAACAAGAATATGTGTTCTATAAAATCTAGAGTTAAAGAAATAACTTTTGAATAATGCACATAGTTTGAATTTCTCTATTCACCCAAGAAACACAAAGATGTATTGGGATCCCTGAAAGCATTATTGGTGGGATAAAATGAAGAAGGAAATCACTGAATATATATCAAATTGCCTGTTATGTCAGAAAGTGAAGGTTGATAGGCAGAAGTCTAAGGGGATGTTACAACAATTACCCATACCAACATGGAAATGGGAGAACATCACCATGAACTTTGTCAACAGACTTTCTAAGACATCCAAGGGAAACAATGATATCTGGGTTTTGGTGTATCTTCTTAAAAATTCTTCACACTTAATTGCGATTCAAGAGGATTTCTTATAGGATCAAATGACATGAATATACATCAGAGAAGTGGAAAGGATTCATGGAGTACCTCTATCGATTATGTCTGATCAAGATCCAAGATTCACCTCTATGTTATAGAAGATTCTTCAATATTCTCTACACACTAAGTTGAAATTAAGTATTTCTTATCACCCTCAAAATGATGTTCAATCTAAATAGACTATCTAGACACTTGAAGACATGTTGAGAGATTTCTGAATGGACTTCAAAGGCATATGGGACTAACATCTTCCTTTAGTGGATTTTAATTACAAAAAAAGTTTCCACTCAAGCATCCAAATGGCTCCTTATGAATACCTTTATGGAAAAAGGTGTAGAAAACCAGCATGTTGGGATAAATATGGGGATAAAAAACTTCTAGGTGCATAAATGGATGAATAAATGGTGAAAAGGGTTAAGACCATCTAGCAGCACATCAAAACTGCTCATAGTCCACCAAAGAGCTATGTTGACCACCATCGATGAGACCTAGAGATTAATATTGGAGATATAGTTTTCCAATACAAATCTCCATGGAATATATTGATGATATTTGGGAAGAATGGAAATCTTAGTATAAGTTACATCGGCTATTTTGAGATACTTGATCACATTAGAGAAGTGGTCTATTGACTAGCTCTCGCACTGAACCTGTCTCAAGTACATGATGTATTCTATGTATCACTGTTGAGGAAGTACATACCTGACCCATAACATGTACTCAATCTAGAGGTGGTACCATTAAATAATGACCTCTCCTATAAAGATAAGCTATTGAAGATCTTATATCATAGATAAAAAGTTCTACAAAATAAGAAAATTCTCATTTTCAATGTGTTGTGGAGAAACCACAAGTTTGAAGAATCAATGTGGAAATTGGAGGAAGTGATTTGGTAGAGTTAACCTCATATATTTTATTTTGGTTAAATAAAATTTTGGGGAAAAATTTCTTAATGGGGGAAGGTTGTAATGACCCAATCATTTATGAAAAAAATTTAGTTTCATTTAATTAAATGTATCATAGATATGGAAAACACATGACATTTTTTTAATTAATTATTATAACCAATTAGATTTAGATGACAATTAAGTATCATTGTCGTTGATTATATATTTTTTGAATAGAGATTGCACAACTAATATAAATATAAGGTTTTAAAAAATCCTTTTGGCATAGATAAAGGAGTTGATGGCCTCATCCAGTAGACTCGGGTCGTATGAAGCTCATTTTTAGGAGATCAGAGAAGAGGTAGAATCAGTGGGCTTCACTATTAACAAAACCCATGCTGAGCTTCAACACATTAATCTTGAATGGAATCACCTACGGATTAAGTACAAGTTAATATATATTACCACCTGAGCAATGTTATTCGATTCGCCCCAAGATTCAGTCACCATCACACATCTTTCCCTTAGGTCTTGTGTGGGTGTTATAAGGGGTTATGTAATAAGGTATTAGTTACTTATTGTGTAATCCCTTTCTATAAATAAAATAAATTTACCTAAATTCTTTTATGAGAATATACTTTCTTAAAAAATTGATGAATTCGATAAATTGAGTTTTCCGGTAAAAAGGGTTATTTTGAGAAATATATACATTATTATATTAAAATATGGTTTTTATTAATAATATTATATAAAAATTTATTATAAATGATTATTATATAATTTCCTTAGCTAAAACAGAAAGTGTATTTTTAAAGAATTTATTGTAAGGAATTAATGAATTTTTGAAATAATTAATATTTTAATAAAATATTATTATAAAATTACTTTTATTAATAATAAATGATTATATAATTCTTATAAATTCAAATGTAATTTTTATTAAGGTTTGAAAAATGCTTTGGTCAAAACCCGTCAGTTTTCAATAAATATCAGTTCTCATTTTAAAAGTGAAAATTCAAATATTTAGAAAATTATTTAGATAAAATAAATTTTATTTTTTAATTAGGATATAAAAATTATCCAATGGTAAATTTTTCATAATTTTCCGAGATAGTCAAATTTTTGGGAAAAAATTAAATAATATATAAATATATAGTATGTTTTATGACATTATAATGACCCAATGGTGATGTAATAAATATCATAAAAGGGATATTCGACCAAATATATGTTTTAAATTTAAAATTATTTTATTTTAGATTTATTTGACTTATTTTATAATTTCATAGTGAATCCTCCAAAATGTATAGTATATTTTATGGTGTTAAATTCATTTCCTTGAGAGTGTGACTCACCTCCATATAAGAAAGGTAAATATTTTAATATATTTGGAACTTTCCATAATAAAATAATATTTTTCACTATCCTTTTCTAGAAAAAATGGTAAAACCCACGGGTTGGTTTGTGGTTTTGAATATTTTTTTGTATAGTATCCAAAACCTAAATAATAAAGAATTATGACTCCTTTTCTATATAAACTCACCCAAGCACCCATTACTCTTCACTAAAACTACTCGAATATTGTCCTCACTCTTATATTATATCCCTAGAGTCCTACCATAGTTCCCCCAAGGTCCCAATAATCTTCTCCTAATCCTTTGGGGTAACACATCCAAGTAAGGGTTCCTTCCATTCTCATTTGTGTCAAAGTTTCCTAATATTTTTATACCCTTTTATTTTTTAATTAAAAATAATGGGGTATGTTTTCGTGCCTCCCCCATACTTACCTTATTATTTTTTAATGGTGATAAACCCATTTCACTCTCATTAATCCCTCCCATGTACACCTGTTACCATGCAGCAATTTTGTAAGGGGTTTCTCTCCCCTCATTTCTATTCAAGCATTTCTTTTATATTATGCATCTAAAATTCCATTTCATATGTTGGGATATTATGATCCAGGATTCCCATACTTCTCATTCTAGGTATAATTGATGAGAGACTCATTTATCTCTCATCATCCCATTTTATGAATCCCCATGTGATGTTGTTATGCTCATGAAATTACACCTCGATTTTCCATGCCAAAATCATTGTTTAGTGAATACCATACTCATATCTATATCAAGGTTATTCACCTTTATGCACATATAATTATTTATTAAATACATCCATATATGTATGAAAAATTCCTTTATCATGGAATAAATTATGATGTTGAATGAATCTATGTTATATGATCTATGTGGAACACTTAAGCATGAAATAAAAATGTTCACGAAGGGTGTGCCCTGATAGTGCTCCAAAGTATTGGGTAATATTTAGTATCATGATACATCATGTTGGGATATGGTTTTACATGATTTATTTTTAGACATTTTTCCACCATTTTGGTTCAGGAATTACCTAATTCCTTTATGTTAATGATGTAGTGTTTTAAGTTGTTTCAAAATTTCCATGTTATGATGATCATGTTATATCATGCCTTTATGTTCAGGTACCTATTATGCTCTATTCATATGTCTATTTCCTAAAATTTATTGTATTATTCATGTTATTACTTGTTTACTTCTTCGTTGGTATTTATGGATCACCCTTTCCTTATGTATGTCCTCACGTTATTCCATCCAACGCTAAGTATAAAGGAATTTTTGCATCATGTAAAAGAATTTTTCATTAATGATGTTGTATATTATGTATTAATTTTTCATGTAATGTTCTTAATCCCAAAAGACACTATAACTCTCGATCTTATGGGTTTTATTAAGTTAAATTTAATGTAATAAAGCTTTTCTAAATATTAAATAAAGAGTTGGGTTGTTATAGTGTTCCCTTTCTACTTCTTCTTTAAAGTGGGATTTTTGGATCAGTTCCTCCCGTAACTTTAAGGGACACCCATGGGACCCCATGGTCCTTAAAATAATTAAAAATACAATGCATTAAAGTGTTCCAACTTTCATAACTCCATTCTGAAGCATAGTATACCAAATGGAACATCCACCACACAAAAAAAATCAAATTCCATTAGAATTTTAACTGGTTCAAAAACATGGGATTCTACAATATCCAAATTAAAATATAATTTATATTTATAAATAATTCAAAAAAATGTATCTTTCAAATAAAATTTAGTAGTTTTCAATATTCATCAAAAAAGAATTTTTTTTGAATAAAAAAATCCCAAAAATAACCCCAATATGAGTTTGACATGATGAATTAAAAAATAATTTTTATATTTTAAATAAATTTTCTAAAATATTCAAAAATTAAATTTAAAACAAAACTCATAGATATAATGAAAAATAAGGTTTTTGAGAACTGTATTTTTTTCAAGTAAAATATTATTTTATATTAACTATATGTCTGATAATAATAATTGTATGAATCTCAGTTAATATATATATATATATAATATATATATTTAATTTTAAAAATTATTCTTTATTAATTATTTTAATTAATTAAAACATAGAAACATTATACACTTTAAACATTTTTTTGAAAAAAAAACCTTTTTTAAACCTAAAAATAAACTTATACTAAAATCCAATATAAATTTGATAAAAAAATAATTTAGTGCATTTAATATTTATAAAGAAAACTTATTTAACTTTAAAACATAATTGGGCAGCTAAATTACATAATTTATTGAAAATAAAGGAAAGTCTTACACAAATCGGTATTTTTCACTATTTATTGAAAAATCAATATTTTTTGAGAAATCTCAAAACATCTCCATAAGTTAATTTCGATTTGATGATTTAAAAAATGAATTTTATTTTATCAAATAATATTTTCTCAAATATCTATAAATTAATTATATTAATTTTCAATAAAAACCATTTTTGAAGAAAACACATTTTTACTAAATAAAATTAATTTACTAAAAATTGATTGATTATTTACTAAAAAGTTAAAGTAAATTTATATTGATTAGGACCATTATATTACTATTTCGTAAAGTAGTTAATATTATTCACACCTACATACTTAATGGATAGGTTATAATAATATTAATTCATGGTTCACTAAACCTTGGTGTCACATATCATACAAGCTATCAGAGAAACTTGTTATTGAGTGTAATGCAAGCTAGAATAAATATTGAGAATGAAACAATGTATACTCAATGTTATTTATAACTAAAAATTTCAAAAATATTTAATTCATTTAAAAAATTTACAATACCTTAGGTTGTTACAATAGCTAACTCCTACACATAAGCCAACAACCAGGCCATAGGGAAACTTAAGCCATGGGTAACCAACCAAAATTTGGGTATCACATACTCGTGAGAGGTCTTCATACCACCAAAAATCATCTTTTTATGTCCAACATGATCCCCACACTCAATTGGGAGTTTTATCCCATTTTTTCCTTTAATGTAAATGTCCTTATAAATAAGTAGGAGTTTACTAAGACTCATGTCTAATCCTGCAAATAATAAATCAATCCCCAATAAAATATAAACCATTACTACTAAATATAGATCACAACCCAACAGCAATAACTCAATACCACCAATAACCTTAAATCCAAATCAAAACACTTGTAAACCGAATTCCCCAATTCAACATCTTAAAAAATTCATTACACTAAACCCATTTTCTAGAATATGCCCATGCACTCAAAAAATCACCTCTTCATGCTTACTCAAAAATTTCACCCCAAAATCCTTTGATTTCAAAAAACCAAACCCTACCATTAATCCAACTTTTAACCATAAAAATCAATAAAATGAAATCCACACCAAGTTCATAACAATTCTATTCACATAGAATATGTAAGAATACAGCCACATAAAACTCATTGATACCAAAAATACATGCAATGAAAACTAATATCCAAGATCCACCTAGGATCATCAGAACCCTTAAATTAAAATAACTATATTAAACCAACCATTTCCCACTAAAAATGTCCAATCCCTACTTGATTATAGTTTCCACTAATATAAATCAATAGCAAGAGAGTAAGAGATTATCTAGAGATATTTTTCGTAGTTCCCACACAAAAACAACCAATAAATAAGATATATGAGATACATTAGAATGGAATCACTCAAAATCACCTAAAAATTTCCCTAGGGTAAATAAAACCATCAATATAGGAAGAATGGGAGTGAAACCCAAAAAAATAGGTAAAAATGAGGGTTTTGGTTGGAAATTTAAGTGGCTGTGTGACCTGATTACATTGTCTATAGAAACAGTGTAACTACCCTGAAACAAACTCTATCCTAAAATTACTAGGAATACACAAGATGAATGAAAAGTTATCAAGGAGCATTCCATGATCTTACAGCTCCTACTACCTCTTCCATTCAATATTCATAGTCCACTTGGATATTCCTCGTGGTTCTGGAAACAATTCCTTAACTATAAAAGGCCCAAACACAATCTAAAATCCCTCAATTTTATGGATAGAAACCCCAAAATCTAAGTTACATCAAATATAACACTAAATTACCTCATCCAGGGCCCTATATCTCTTTTTATGACATATATTATGAATGTAATTGGATGATCCTAAGTGTCTTGGGTAAAGTAACCCCAAGTGGGTAAGTCCTTGGGTAGTGTTTTTCATTTGCATATAACTAGGGATGTTGTTTGGAAAGGGTTGTTGGTAGTGGCATTGGATCTTATAACCCCTATGAGTTGATGGATTAGTGGGAATGGTTATATTTTTAAATGATTAAACTGATGTTTGTTGTGTGTTAGTGATTGGATTACTCAAAGAAGTCTAAGTGTGTAGCCTTTCATCATGGGTGTGATCAGTGGAACTAAAAACGTAAAGTATGAGTATTTCATCCATGATGTATCATGTTCATTGAAGATGGAAATTGAGGTACTTCAGGAATGGGCCTCTAGTGATAATCCTATATTTTATATTATAGTTTAACATGCTACCTCAAGTATGTTGAGTAGTTAGTCGTGGATGGTTTACCCCACTTTCATATATCATGGTTTTGTGAAAAGATTCATCTAAGTGTTAGATTTACCATGAGATTATTGATTTAGGATTAAAAACATAAGAAGTAGCCTATGTAATTCTTTTGTACATTAGTAACAGTTTCTAGAATATAACCAATATTGTTGATAGATCTATTATATTGTAGTCGGTGACTAAAGGGAATAGGGTAAGTGACTAATGAAGGATTATATTATGTATTACCCTTTAAGATATTGGTTTTAATGGTTGGGTATTATTTAGAATGGTCATGTTTTATGAGAAGGATTATGATGGGTTATTCTTGGGTCTCTTAGAGTGTTATCCTTTAGCAGAGCACCAAATATGAATTAGTTTCACGAAATTAACTAGTATTTAGTATTTGATTTATATGATTTATTATTTTTTCATGACTATATTGAGGAAATGTACCTATTGGAAGTTTCACTGATGAGGTGGTTTTCTGGGTTCTTAGTAATTTGGGTTCATATTACATCACCCAAGTGATTTATTTATCTAGAGTTTTGGGGACATCATGGATGGATGAGAGAATACCTAGGTGTTAGGAGACATGGGTTTTGATATGTTATAGCCTTACATGGTTTATTTTATATATGAGAGGTCAGTTATGTCATGTATTCTGTATATGGTTTCTTTATAGATGGGTCTATTTATTCCAGGCATTTCCCAAATATGTTTACTATAGTCATATGATCATATTGGGATGTAATATGGCATCTTCTAAGTATCCTCATCATCAAACTGATTTCATGAAAAAGACCCTATTTTTCTTATGTTTCACCCTTAATGGATGACACATGTGGTAGAGTAGAAATAGCCAAAAAGGGGGAGGTTAGGTTTTTTGGTGGCCTGGTTTTCACATAATGACCTAAATCGATTACTTGAATATTGTATGTTATTATTATTTTTATTTATCTTCTATATACATATAGGGTTACTGAAAAATATATTAGTGAACCAATTTGGGGTTCCCTACTATGTTTTTTTCTCACACTCGGCATGTGAACTCTGGTGGGCATAGTGACCTTATGTTTTTCATGAAAGGTTTCCCAAAAGTTATACAGGAGATCTAGATGGAGTGTCTTGATGGGGTTGGGAGAAAATAATGGGGTATGTATTGGGTTTGTGGTTATGTATCCTTTTTATTTTTTTTCTTAGTTTCCTTTTGTTCTTAACCAACTTTGTGGTAAATACTTACAATGTATGTATTCATGTTTAACATGGGTTCTCTTTATTAAAGTATTATTAATGGTTTTTTATTTTTTTAATTGTCTCTTATCCATAAATCCTTATGTTTAATTTGATTTTATTTGATGTTACCAATTTTTTTCTTATTTAATTGATATTTTATGTTTGGATACCTAAAGTGTGTATAGACTCTCATTTCAAGTCAATACCCACTTATATATAGTGAGGCATGCCTAAGGTCTTGTGGTTTCATTGCCCGATCACTATTCCGGAGGACTCAAGATGGGGTCTTACACATATGCACCTAGAACATTCCTAATTTATTTTACCATGATTCATTATTAATGATATTTAATTCTATATTTTTATGTGATGTTATATGATACACAATAATAATTATATATTTCTAATCTTATGTGAAAGTTTTCCAATAATCATGTCATTTCTCTAAATTTAATGTTTTCTCACATATTTATAATATAATTAGTATTCCTCTATGAATTTTTATTTCATCACCCCTAATAGGTTTGATAGGTCACTCTTTCATTTTTCTAACTTCCCTAGTATTTCTCATGTAGAAATGCTTCAATGAAGTAATAAAATATGAACAATAATATGTAATAAATTTATATTTTATTATTAAACAATGTGGATGTGTATTTATTCCCTGATGTGTTCACATCTAGATTTTATTTAAATTGTGGTCTTGATTTGTAAAGTTAGTTTTTCATTAGTCTCAACTAATGATGCTTCGAATTTCAAATTTTGGTTAAGAGGAATATAGGTTAACTCATCCCATAAAGGGTATTATTGTATAGTTTCGAACTCTCTTTTATATTTAAGATATATTTATAAAATCCTTCCTATAATAATATTTGTTTCCATTGTTACAAAATTGATGGATCAATATGGTTCATTGATGAAAACCTATATATATATATATATATAAGGTTTCTTATTTTCATGTATGAGAGGTTATTTATCTTCCCTCTCGATAGTTAGTAATGCTCTATTTTAAATCTAAATATTTAGGAACTCTAAAATTTATCACCATCTATGGTGGAAATGGGTATTTTGAAGTAGGTTTTGTTCTATGAATAGTGATACCAACATATCCAAGTAAAGGGAATAAGATCCTATGTAGTTTGGTTCTATTTAATAGGTAATTTCATACTTTTAACATTGTGTGACAAGGAGAGTCATGATTCCTTTTAAGTCCATGTGTATAAGACAAAGGAAACTCCTTTTAAGGTTGTACATATAGTATTATGAGGTTCCTTTAGAATTCATGTAATTATAACCATAATGAATTGTAGTTTAAGCTTGTATGACTCAGACCTATGATGTTACTTTTAAGGCCATGCAACTAATACTAATATATCTTAATGTTTAAGTTAATATGACTGTGACCTATTCCAAGAATTTTAAATTCATATAGAATTCACTGAATGGTTAAAGGTACCTAGGGGTGGTTTTTGTGGGACTTTTTCATAATCATCCCTTTTGGGTTTGGCCTAATAGATGAATTATGTGAAGGTATGTTAAGAATTACACTATATTGGGGGGATATTAATTATCATAGATCATTTATTAGACTATGAAGGATAATTAAATTATTAGTTTGGTGCCTTGTGGATATTTTGTTTATTCAGAACATCCAATTCAGGTGAATTGGGAGGGTTGAGCCAAAGAATATTTCACTGGTCCTCCAAAAGAGAGATTCCTTATTATCAAGGGAATACATGATTGACTATAACATAAGGATCTTAACAATCAATGAAAAATACTAGAGGATAGAACTTATAGGATTCAAAATTCCAATTATAAATGGGATAAATGATTATAAGAGAGTACACTAATGTTCATAACCAAGTTATATATCTCAGGAGGTTGTGGAGGAGATCTGGTGAATAAGTATATGAGATGGTTTTTCCTGGGTAAAAGTGTGTCCTAGAGGTATCATGGGTTTTTAATAATAAGGGATGGTATTTCTACAAGGTAAGGGATCAAGGTGAATGGGGTTCTCATGTTTGATTATTTGGAGAATAAGGTTCCCAAGTGTGGTCATTAAAACTAGACATGATTACACCATGAGGAGATTTAGAATCTATGAGTGATAAACCTGGGCATAACCATAGGTGGTAGATAAGATAAAGGAGAATCCTAGGGGTTCTCTTCTTTGGGGCCCTTGTAAAATTAGTGTCTTGTTAGCCTATTTAGATATCATCAGTGAATTTGTAGAAACATATCCCTCCCTATATACCCTATGTGAATTGGAACCATTGTAGAACTCTATAGATATCATTAATTAATTAGTTCCCTAGTAGTCCTATCTGAATATCCTGGAAAAATTGGAACACTTTTAGGAATCTCTATATATAATGGATTAATTAACACCGAAATAGGCCTCTCAAGATAATATTAGTGAATAGGCAGTCGAGTAGGCTTATATGGATATCCTGAGTGAATTTTCACCTAAGTAGTATTCTTGGGATAGTCCAGGAGAATTGGTACCTTCGTAGACCTATTAGGATAGCCTTTGTTAACTGGTGCTCTAGTATGACTCTCAAGATATCTTGGTGAATTATTTCCCAAATAGGCCTCTTGGAAGGTTCTATCATTATCACCTAAATGGAACATCATCATAGTGGTATTTCATAGTGGTTTTGGGAGTCAAAGACTTCGGATGAAGTAAATACCCAAATGTTTAATTATTTTCTTATGGTTTAGACTTAGAAAGTGACCTAAAAATAGGGTTTGGGAATGAATGATTTTGATATTATTAACTATTAATAACACTTATAATTTCATTCTAAAACTTCATATCTAAATTCTCCAAAAAAGGACTCATGGGGTACCTTTTTGTAGGAAAAAGGAGGTGAGGCACCCATGGTGGTGTGGTAACCAACAATAACTACTTCAAGAAACCTAGTTAAGTGAGTAGATGTAAAACCATGCATGGTGTAGGTAAAATATATGATTATGAAATAGGTAGTTCATACATGAGGTAGGTTGTTCATGAGGCATGCTATAAGGTGGGTTGGGTGCTTGAAAGGCCTATGTGTGATATTTTTCTCCCCTTTGAAAATTATCTAAACCTAATTTTATCTTGAACCATGAAAAATTTTGACCACCAACTAATTCCCCCCAAATAATTGGATCTAATTAGAACAAAGTGGATAAAATTATAGAGAAACTAGAACTTGGTTTCATAAATAGCTTCAAAATGGACATATCTTCCATAATTGAGGTGGCAGGGCATGCGTGTTGGTTGCAACAAGGGTATGTGTGTATATGATGAAATGCATTTATGTGATTCTATGACACAAGGAGTGATAAAAGTGGTCTCCCCTATATAATTATGGCTAGAATCATAGTCAAGGCATGCCTATTCTCAACTGGGTTATTATATAGAATTTTGTCTCCATATTCTTACTTAATTTACACTATTATGCACCTTACTCCAAGTAAGTATATGTTCCACTAGTTCATATTAGCTTACTAGTTCCATATTTGGACATTAACTTGGGAACACCTATTTTATAGAACCATTATCTATATGAAAATTCTTATCACCTAGATTCATAGTTTTGAAATATATTTGTAGATACTTAAGCACCATGACCTAGGCATGGGTGGAATTGGTGAAAATTTTTCCTCTATAAAATGTTTACTCGTTCAAATTTTATTTCCTCCATGAATATTATCCCATATATATTTATCTTCATCTATTTTTTCCAATTTGGATAATTCTTTGTTAAATATCTGTATAATGAAAAATGGATAGATCTATGAACACTATTTTTAACATAGAAGCCTCTTCCCACAAAAATCATCTTATTGATAGTGTTGAGGTGAGGAAAATCAAGCAATTTAGGCCATATATTCAGATTCTTTAAAATATTATGAAGAGGTATTATAGAGACCTGGTCCTATTATACACAGATATTAAATAATATTTTAATAATATCCATTGCACTACACAAGCACACCCTTGAGTATTATAATCTTTTAGTGTCTTTAGAAACATGGAAACACAAACAATTTGTCCATATGTAAACTACATCATCTCCCATTATGATCATTATAATTGGAACCCTTCCTTGAAATATCATACATAATACATTTCTTCATAACCTAGGGAAGGGAAACAAAATAAAATATGAGATCAGGTGCTCGATAAGGGTAAATAAGGGAGATATATAAGAATAACATGAAAATAAGTGTTTGAGAACATGATCATAAAATTTAAAAACCATACCCTGCATATCAAAGATCATAATATTGAGTCATGGAATAAATATTTACATTTCATAAGACATGAATCCTAAGTTAATCAAAGAACATGATCTATGAGTTCATAACATTGGAAAAAGACAAAGATTTTTGGCATATATATAGGCATAGAAAATCTTATGTTAAGGATACCCACCAAGAAATTCATAACATGTTAGGATTGGGATAAACACCCATGTACCTGATTTGGTCATGGGATAAACTCTCATGTACCTAATTTCAGGTTTAGGATAACCTCCCGTGTAACCTTTTAGCTCATATATCATTAGTCACTACTCAATACATTTGAGGGAGATCTGGGTCTCACCCTTCACATAATGAAAATCATACATATGTGTGCCACAAGGTCATAAAACATTTATCATATAATAACCCATGAAATTAAATGTGTTTCATAAACATTTCATCATATCATAAACTATATAAAAGATACAAGTTTCATATCATTTGATCATTTCATCATAGCATGACCCATGTAAAGAGAAGTGGGTTTAAAAAGAATTTTATCATGGTATAACCCATGGAAGAGAAATAGGTTTAATAAAAACAATTATATCATAAATATAAACAATTTAAAAAAAGAATAAGAATGGTATCCTAGGATATTATCCTTAGTAAGTGATATCTAACATAAACAGATGTCATCTTAGATGAAAAATTAATACCATGTATTGTTTAAAACATCTCTTAAGAAAAATATCTTTTCCTATTTGAAGAACACTTTTTAAATCATAAAACATTATAAAAATATATATCTTTGAAAATAAAATTGAAAATATATATATTATTATTTTATTAAAAAAATTATCAAGATTATGGTGATTTTCGTTCATGTCATACACATTAAAAAAAATATTCCATTCAAATTTTTTATTAAAATCAAAAGGGGAATTGTCTGGAAAATAAAATGAAGATTACTTCAAAATAAATCTATTAAAAGATAAAAATATGGTTATATATTTAATTAAAAAATAATATTATAATTGTAAAACATTTTTTAAAACATTTTTAGAAAACAGGTTTTTGGAAGACAACGGATTTCCATCCGAAGAGAGAAATAAAGTCAGATTTTATTAAAAACATTTTATCAATTATTTTAAGTACTAGAGATTGGGAAAATTTTACTATTACTTTAAAATATCATGAATAAATAGGTTTAAATAAAAATCAAGAGTCTCTTTGGATATTGATCATAATATTTTACAATTTAAAACATAATAAAAATAGTCCCAATAAACTATGATATTGTAACATAAAATTATAATAATTTGGTAACTTTGAATTGTAAGCCCCATGAAAGGATAAATAAAATGGAACTAAAAATATCATGAGGATAAATAAATTCAAGATATTAAATGTAAACGGGTGTGTATATGTACTTTGTTAAAGAATATAGGTGCATAACATAATGTACGTCTCAAGGAAGGAAAATTGAGACAAAAATATATTACTGCTTTGGTAACATTTCAACTATAAGTACCTCAAAATATAGATCATAAAATGGATATTTAAATCGCAATAATATTAAGTATAATATTTATAAAACACATTCATAGTCTTTATATACACTGCATAAAACAAATAGGTGGTGAATATGGCATGTGGCTCATAAAAGTAAACAAAAAGTGAGATGAAAATCCCTTACCACTTTAGTAATCTCTTGAATCGTATTCCCCAATAAATAATAACATAAAACTAAACATTAAATATAATGAAAAAAATTATATTGAGGATATAATATTTCAAAGGGTATGTATATACACCTCTAGAAATAATATATGTTCATAACATAATGTACGTATCAAACAAAGAAAATTGAGATAAAAATCCATTACCATAGGTCTTGACTTCCACTGTACATGTTCAAACCTCCAATATAATAAATAAGTGTTTATTATACATTTATTATTGAAAAATATTTATATATATAATACCATATATTACTTTCTTATGACCTTTTTTATAGGTTTATTAACTATTCCATGTAAAATTTATGTTTCAGGTAATAACCATTTTGTTTTTCGTATATGTTTTCATTTTTTATTTTTGGTCCTCTTAATTTGATCATGGTTCCATCATCTTCAGATTTTTTAGAATGATACATATATATAATATATATAAATTCTATATGTATTTATAGTAATATAAAATGATATATATATATATATATGTATATATAATTAAATACATTGTTCATAGAGATGGTGGGTCGTATGTACGCTTGAACGTTGTTTTTATTTTATTTATGTATTAAAATAAAGAAATTTAAATGGTATATTATAATTATAGAATCATTTTTATGTCATATATATAATATTTTCATTAAATCTATCCTTATTTCCTTCAATGTAATGTGTGAATGAATCACATCGCTTCGTGAGGCGGTTGTCCTCCATACACATAAATGATATAATTGTATTCCCACATAAAGGAAAGAATGAAGTTATGCATGATAAAATAATTAAAAAATAATAATATCATAAATATCATATATAAACAATAAATCAATCATTATATTCAACCATAATATGTGGTAATGGAAAAATGATTGAAATTTGTTCCTGATGAGGTAGTCTATCGTACACACGAATAACGATTATGTAACCAATTTGATATAAGTAAGGATGTTTATAGGTCATGCACTAGGATAAAAAATATAAGTATAGGTGGAGAAATAAATAAAACAAAAATTATTATTGATAAATGTCACCTCTTATTCGTGTATCCTCTATATGTTTGCATCAAAAGCCTTCCTAGGTTGGATTTCATTCCAAAATAAGTCTTATAGGATGAGAGGATGGAAATTGGTAATTTATTGGGTGATTTATTTTTCAAAATAAGATGATTTTAAGGTTTTAATAGGAGAGGAGAATGGATGTCCTTTTATAAGTGAGGTGAGTGGCACACTTGTAATTTTCTGAAAGATATAATTCTACCCATGTTTTTTTCATGTGGAAAGACTCCAAAAATATTCCATTCTTAATCCTAGAATACGTAACATCTAAATATGGAAAAAATTGTATTTTAGATAGGTTTTTATTAATTTTAAACCCATATATTTTTAATCCTACCCAGTAAACTCATTTTTATCATAACTACGTTAAATAATTTTTACGGTTTTTACAATTCATTTTCGCCAAAAATTATTTTTACATTATTAGATAATATAAATTATTCTATATCTAGATATTTAATACATTTTTAAAATTACATTCATATAAGTGGAAAATTTTAATTTAAAAATAATATCTTATACATGATACGAAATCGGGATTTTAAAGAGAAAAGTTTAAAAAAATTAAATGTTTTTATATTAAAATTCAAAAAAAAATTGATTCTAATAACCTAAATTGGATTAATGAACATATAATTGAACAAATTTTACTTTTAAACCAATTTAAAATATAATTAAACTTTGTAAATAAATTAAATGAAAAGGTAATTTTCAATTAAAATTCAATATTTGTTCAATATTCATCAAAAAATGAATCTTTTTAGATTAAAACTAAATATTCAAACTAAGATAATTTTGAAATTATTATTTTTAAAATGGAATATTTTTTTTCAAATGTGTTTTCTAAAAGTTTAAAAATATATTTCTAAAAATAAGTTCACAAAAAAGGTGTCAAAACTACTTTTTCGAGAAAAAATACAATTTTTAAGAAAAAAATAGGATTTATTATTATCTATTATCTAGAAAAAAAATAATATCAATGTTAAACATATTATATAATATAAAAGTCTAATTAAAATAATTTACCAATTTTTATTTTTTTAGTTTATTGAGGTGGAACACGTTTTTGTGTATTAAAATAGTTTTTCAGAAAAAGTTTTCCAAAATTTTCAAATGGTTTTTATTTTAATTTATAATTAATTAGTCATCAAGGAAATAATTTTATATACATGTGTATACCATATATTTTCATAATTTAGTTAATACTATTCATACTCTCTATTCTAGAAGTGAGGTGATAACTATCATATTAAATGATAAATGCTTAATAGTAAGTCAAGTTTCATTTAAACTCGGGGTTGTGTGTAATGTCATCTAAAATCATTATTGTGTGTAATGAAATCTAAACACAGTGTTGTGTATAAAAAATGATAAAATAGTCATTTAATGTAATACAATATAAAATTTTTTTTATTTAATTCAATATAAACTTTATCTTTTATATAACCCAAAATATCCAAAAGATTAAATTTATCTGAAATATATATTTTGTAAATCTCAAGGTGTTATATTATACCCCCGTAAAATGAATTTCTCCCACAAAATTCATCACTTTTGTACCAAAAAATAAGGATGATTCTACCAGATTACATCCCCAGGCTACCATATATCTTACTAAATCTAGTGGTTTCACCACAAAACAATGACTATGTGAGTTTTCTTGTTTCATATGAAATTCTATGTATGATCCAAAATCTCAACTAATTTTTCCCTATAAGGAAGATCATGCTCTAACAACATGACCTATGAGTTCAGTATAGGTGAATGATCATTTATGTAGTTCCTCATGAGATGTTTTTAGAGTACATCATGAACATAAGATAGGTTTAGTGGAAGCACCAAACAATAAGATACTATCCTAATATGATCAAGTATTTCAAAGGGACTAATATACCTAGGGCTTAGTTTTCTCTTCTTTCTTCTATAGAGAAATTTATAAAAAGACTTTCTCACCAACATTAAATTCTACATTACATCAATGATTAATATCATAACATATCTATCAACTTTTTGGAGTCCTTACATGTTTCTAATGCATTTAACCCTCTCTTCCAGTGCGTCATTTTTCTTAGGTCCCAAAAGCTTTCTTCCAAAAACTTCATTCCAGTACATTAGAGTTAAAACATATATCTATAAAGGGATTCAAAAGGATCCATCTGAATTCTAAATTGAAATATATTATTTTAATAAAACTAAAAGAGATGAATTTTTTTATACCAATAACATTTTAAATACATTGAACAATGTATTAGAATATTCTCTAGGTTTTGAATTATTCTCTCAAACTGACCATCTGTCTGAGGATGATACACAGTGCTGAAACTCAATTTCATATCAAGATATTGATGAATAAATTGCCAAAAAACCAAGGTAAAATTAATATCCTAGTCAGATACAACTCAAATTGTTACTTCATGAAACCATTACACATTCTTAATGTATATTCTAGTAAGAATATATATAAATAAATCGTCTTTGAAAGAAATAAAGTGTGCTAAATTTGTAATTTGATCAACTATAACCCATAATTACCTCAACATAAAAGATAAGATAACCCTAAATGTTACCAATACCTTTAATTATATATCCCCATTGTGTAAAGTAATTCCTTGTAAAATAAGTTTCCACAGAAACATATACAAAACAAAAGTTTTGTATTGTAATAAATTCCTCTTAAAATATCATTAATCATGATAAAATACCCTCAAAAAAAGACTAAAAATGGGTTTCAGTGACTTTAAACTTATGATCAAACCTAAACTCATAAACCCATAATTTTATACATATCTATTAAGTTAAGATTATAAGAAGACATGTAGGCTTCCAAAATTAACAAAAACCTTATATGTTTTATGATTATTATAATTGAAATACCATTACTCAAATATTAAACATCATAATTCATGAATCCAAATACATATACACTTCATTAATTTACCTTAATTAGTTATAATAGCAAATTTATTTATATTTTCTAGGTTATAACCCTTAGTTTGGATCATTTTCTTGGGTAATCCTCAATTTCAAAACATATAATACATTGAACTCCTCTAAAATTTATCACTTTGTGATCCCAATTACCAAAAAGATAACATCTTTACCTCCATTTGAGATATTCTTATAGGTTCTTCGTCACATGTTCTTAAAATTTATGAAGCTAAATATTATTTCCTCAATGTTCATTACTATATGAACTTTAAGAAAAGTTTATCTTCATCTTATCTAACACTTTAGGAATCTCACCAATGTTCACATGGTTAATTATATATCATCATTTTTTATTAGGCATTTCACAATATTTATCTCTCCAATCATCATCAATTTTGGTTTCTTATAGTCTCTGAATTATCCATCAGATTCAATTTTAACATTATTATTTCTATTTTTATCCATTGACATTATCCCAAAATAGTAGTAATAGAAAATAACATAAAAGTGGGAAACAACATAGTCATTAAAAATCACTTATAGGATGTTGAAATCATGATACTTACTTTTATATCTTTGACACCTTAGGATTAACCATGTTCATTCATTATCATTATTCAAATCCTCTATATTGGTTTTTAAATAGTTTGTGCATTTCCAAATCATATCCCATAGGGGTGTTAAACTTGGTGTGCAGCAAGGCCTAATTTCATGCACCAAATGACGATTGAGTATCGCTCAATGCACCCTTTTTGGAGTTATTACCCTAGTTACCTTTTTTTCAAATCCACATCCACTAATAGTATCCATAAAGGGATAAATTTTCTTATAAACCACTTGATAAATCCTTTACCAATATTTTAGGAAATTTTCCAATACTTTGAATCTCCCTTGGACTTATCCTTAGGGACATCCCTATACATATCCTTAGAAATATCCCTATGTAAATCACTAAATATTTCTTATTCTACTTTCCAAAGGTTAACTAAACCATTACTTTAATACCAACTATTGTGATCCAATATTACCATATATAGATATTTTATCATTTTTTATTAAAATTCATTACATTACACAAACACAATCATAAGGACTATAATGTTTTAGTGCCCTTGGAAACATGGAAACAAAAACATCTGGTCCATAGGTATACTAAATTATATCCCATTTTGATCTTCGTAAATAGAACCCTTCTTAGAAATATCACACATAATACAATACTTCATAACCTAAGGAAGGGAAACATAAGAAAGGGTAATCTTAGAATATTAATAAAAGTAAAAAAGGGAGATATGTGAGCATAATATGAATATAAGGGAATGATAACATGAGAATAAAATTTTAAAACTATACCCTACATATAAAATATCATAATCTTGAGTTGTGATATAAATATTGGTAGATCATAAGACATGATTCATAAGGTAATCAAATAGCATGATCCATGGGAGCATAATATTGCCATAAGACATATATTTGTGAAATACACATAAGAATATAAAATCTTATTTCAACGATACACACCAAGACATTCATAACATGTTTTTCTTGGGCTGACTACCTATGTACCTTCTTTGGGCATGGTATGACCTCTTTCGTACCCTATTTGGACTTCATATAACCTACCATGTACCCCTTGAGCTTATATAACATTAATTATTACCCAATTCATTAGAGGGGGATATAGTTCCTACCCATCACATAATGAAAATCATATATAAGTCTGCCACAATGTCATAAAGCATTCATCATATCATAACCCATGAAATGAAATGGGTTCTATAAAAATTTCATCATATCATAACCTGTAGAAAATATATAGGTTTTATAATCATTTCATCATATCATCAAATCATAACCTGTGGAAAAAAGAAGGGGGTTTCCTAAAAATTATATCATGGTATAACCCATTGAAGATAAACGGGTTTCATATGCACCATGCCATCATTAATATAAACCATTCATAGAAAATAATAAGAATAGTATTGAAATGTCCTTGATTTTTTGTGTATTATTTATAAATATTATATGGAATTATTTTGAGACCAAACATGGAGAAAACATGTCATTCTGAGGCCCGGTGAGCCTAGAATGGTGGTTTGAACTTTTTTTATGTTAAGTGAGTCGGCATGTGTGCACGGTTGTGGTAGTTTCCAAATGGATTCCTAGATTAAAAATATGAGGGCACCGTTGTGTCCGATATGATGACTTTACCTAAGAATAGGCCTAACCATGACCGGTGTGGGTTAAGGGAAAAAGTTAATTTTAAGATGTTTTAATTAAAATAAAATAAGTTGAATTTTTTATTTTATTTGGAAATGTTTTTTTGCAGAGCAATTGTAACGACCCGAAATTTTGAATAAATCTTGTTTCCTAATATTGTGTGTTATTTTTTTTTATACTCAAAAAAATTGTTTCATTTAATAACATGAGTATAATTAAAATGATACCACTGGGTTTTGACTATTATATGACCATTGGTCAATATGACCGCTAGAAACTAAACATTTCGATATTTGTCTCTAAATACAAGTGACCTTGGTTAATTAATATAGAAAGGAGATTCGATGGCCTCACCCAGTAGTCTTGGACCGATCGAAGCCCATCTAACAGAACTTGGGAAGGAGGTAGCACCACTGGGCTTTTCTCTGGACCAAACCCAAGTCGAACTTCATCGTGTGAAGCTAGAACGGAATCGCCTTTGTGAGAAGTTCAAACTGATAGAAATTACTACTCGTGCGATGTTGGTCGAGCCTCCCTTAGATTCTCTCACATTAGCACACCTTACAATTAAGTCCTATGCTGGTGTGATAAGGGGCTATGTAAGGAGACAGAAACTGCCTTGTGTAATCCTTTGTTTTAAATAAAAATTTTGATCTATTCTTATGATGAAGTTTATGAATTTTCAAATGTCCGGATAAATATAGTATGCATATTTTTTTATGAATTTTAGAGAAAGGATATTTTAAAAATGTTTATATAAACCTTAAATAATTAAAAATGTGTAATGATTTTCAAAAAATGGTCTTCTACAGTTATGTTCAGTACAAAATTTAGAGTCTAATAAGATCAACGTGTTTTTTGATGAATAGTAAATTATGAATAGTGATTTTATGATTAGTATTAGTAATGTGACCAAATGGATTAGTAATCTCACTTAAAGAAAGTATTAATATAATCTAGGCACCTGAGATTAAGTAATGTGATTTAATAAAATGGATAAATAACGGTTTCATAAATTATTATTCAAGTATTAGTTTTTTCGAGTGAATAGTGTTTTTTAATTGAAAATGAAATTAAAAATATTTAGAAAATTATTTTTATAAAATGGATTTTATTTTTGAACTCAGAGCATCGATATTATGTTATAGTAATTTTTGGGGTTTTTTCTGAAAAAAATGAATTTTCGGTGAATAGTGTTTTTATTTAAAAATTAAATTAAAAATATTTAGAAAATTATTTTTATAAAATGGAGTTCATTTTTTGAAATCAGAGTATCGATATTTGATTAAGGTGAAATTTTGGGTTATTTCTGAGAAAGTTGAATTTTCGATGAATAGTGAAAATACAGTTTTTAAGTTACGGGTGTTTAATGACATCATTAAATAATGTATTAACTATGTAATAAATATGGTCGACTTGTGAATAGTAATATAAGGTATGAGGTGTCCCAAGTGGGCAATACCATGGGCAAATACCATGGGCAAGCCCATGGTTTTGCCAAAACCACCAATGAGGTGTCCCTTGGCCATTAATGCCTTGTCCCCTCACTTTCCCTATAAATACCAAGCCATCCTCTCATCCATTCGACTCCCAACTCTTCCCCAAAGAATATATGGTCTCATTACCTCCCAAGGAGTCCTCGCAAGGTGCCCCCAAGCCCTCAAGGTCCCAAGCTTTGATTTTTAAGAGATACGTTTTAAGGTAAGGGATCTGACCTCTCTCTTTCTTTTCAAGTAATCTCTTTTATGTCATTTCTTTTATGCTCCATGTTCTTATGTTAAAGTTTGTTCTTTTATATTCCTCTTACTGGCCTTTTCATGTTCATATAATGATAAATCCCCTCTTACTCTCATTATTTCTTTTTATGAAATTTTAAGTGGCGCCGTTAGGCTGCCGAAATTTTTGTAACGGATTCTTTCTCCCATCTCATTTTTCAAGATCTATTTTCATGTAAAGTATTTCAAGTTACTTTTTATTATTTTGGGGTATGATATATATATATATTATACTTATATTTTATGATCATATGATTAGAGACCCCATTTTATCTCTTCAATTCATTATTTTTAAGTTTTAAGTGGCACAGTTAGGCTGCTGAATTTTATAAGTGGTTCTTTTACCCTTCTCATTTTCAAGTTCTACTTTCATGTCAAGTCTTTCAAGTTCCTTTTTATTATGTTGGGGTATGATCTCTATATCTATCATACTTATCTTTTATGTTAATATTATTAGAGACCCTATTTTATCTCATCAATTCATTTTTGTTGAAGTTTAGGTGACGTCGTTAGGCTGTCGAATTTTTAAGGGATTCATTCACCTTTCCCATTTTTCAAAGTTCTAATTTCATGTCAAGTCTTTCAAGTTACTTTTTATTATGTTGGTTTCTGATCTCTATATCTATCATACTGAACTTTTATGTTCATATGATTAGAGATCCTATTTTATCTCATTAGTTCATTTTTATTGAAGTTTAAGTGACGCCGTTAGGCTGCCGAATTTTCATAAGAGAAATCTAATTTTTTTCTTCCTTCCATGTTTTTTATTTCAAATGGTATGTCTTCAAATTTCATTACCATGATCATATATCCTTCATATTCTGTCCCTATACTATTTTATGGGTCATTTATGAATGTTTGACCCATGTCCCCTCTCTTTTCGATGTTTTCTAAAACCCCGAAACATAGTCGTTATGCTGCAGAATTTCCGTCTCAAAATGTCTCTCTCTCTTGTTCTAAAGTTATTTTATTTTATTAAGTGAATAATCAAAGATATCTATTCTATAGGGGTATTCACATATATACCAAAATGTTCTATTTTAAATTCTGGGATTTACATACATGAGACCCACCTTCCTTTTCTGTGGGTTTTAAAGTGACACAAAGATCATGTCTTTAAAGTAGTTTTTAAAACGTTATGATTATGAAATGAAACCCATTTCTTTTACGCTATATGGGTTTTTTATGAAATGATTGATGATGATATATGTGTCTCACATTATAATAAAGGTGAATTTAAGGGTGTTCTCTGATAGCGCTCCAATGCATTGGGTAAAGACTTAATCTCTAGAGATGACCTTTTAGACTGATACCTTGGTGAATAACCTTGGTATTTTTAATGACACCTTGGGGATGGACCTTGGTTAAACTAAATTATTTTCAATATTAAATGTTGTAGCCACATCTTCAATTTATGAAAAATGTTATTTTCATTATGGTATGCATCATTATTTCATTCTCATGCCTTAAAGTTCTTTTCATGACTTTATTGATGTATCTCAAGTTCACATGTTAAATGTTTCCCTTGTTTCCCTTACTGGGCCTTCTACTCGCCCTTTATTTTGATGTATGCCTCTAGGTTATGAGATTTAGTAATGAACCTAGGATGAACATGAGGAGAAGACTTTCAAGTTTTTAAGAAGAATGTTTTATGTTTTCATGTTTTAAGTTCCTGGATTCCAAGACACTAAACCTTAAAGATTCTTGGTTTTGTAAAATGTAATGAAAGTCTATGTGATAAAAAGGCAGGATTCTATAGCAATGACGGGGAAGTTGTTTTGATAATTAATGACACTTCATAATCACACTAAAACATCATTGCTGACTCATTAATGCCCCAGTTCCATGGTAGGGACATAGCATGACGGAATGCTGAAATGTATTCCCTACTTTTAATGGGTTAATTAAATGTTGGTCATTAGTAGAAGATTGAGAAAACTCTGGAGAATTATTAGAGCTTTAGAGAGAACTCTTGACAACGAATGATGACAAATCAAAAGTGTGAATCGCTGCACCAACAGATTTTAAGGATCTCATAAATGATATTAGTGTGATCCCTTCATCGGTGATCGATTCCCCCTCAGGGTAGGGGTTTTGTTTTCATTTTTTTTATTCCATGTTCTTTAATTCATCGAAGAACATGGATAAACCCATGAACAGGTTGATCTGCACATCATCATTCTTCTATGAGGGCTTCATCAGGTTCATTCCTGGGGAATTTATTATTTCCATGTTTTATGCTTTTAATTTTCCCCATTTAAACCTTCTAACGTGAGAAGATTAATGCCTTGAAGAAGGACGGTGGAGGTTTCTTCCTCTTTTTTTATTTTATTTCTTTTTCCATCTTCCCTGAGTTATTCGTCTTCTTTATGGGGATACAAACGAGGAATATTTACATGACTGTTTCTTTGCGCAATGATCCCAAACTAAAGATTCAACATTTTTATGACCCAATGAAGGTGTAAGGAAATGGTGGAAAACAAATCAACATGGTTTGGGGGATCTCGTTCTTCGAGCATTCTTTGTGAGGGTGGATCGGAATGTGTTTTTGGGGTTGATCAGAGGTATGAAACTAGAGAAATCAGCTTTATGGTGTCAGGGCATCCTAAACCCTTGATTTTCATGTCAATTGGATGGCCGGATCGAAGATCGGGCATCACCTGAGGCATGTTGGCACAGAACCAGCGATTCTAGAAATTTTCGAAGAACATGGTGTGTAACCCGAAGAACACCTTGTGTGGGACCAGATCTGTGGTGTATAGAGTTTTGGGTCATAATAAGGTATCACAGGGCCCGTGACCCCTTTCCCATAGAGTGTGGGTCCTTCCCCAAAGATCAGTGTGTTTCTAGGGGATACACAGACATGGGGTGGAGTACACGGCTGTGTACTCCACCACATGGCCAGATCAGGATGGTTATGTGGGTTACCTAGTGTATCAGTTACACCGAATGGCACACACAGGTTGAATCCATGTACGGGAACACTACCACGTATATGGAGGGATCCCTAGTTACTCAGAAATAGTGTGTGGTGCTCCCTACATGTCATGTCCATAAATTTCTACATGGCAAGTTCTTCTGACTGGGACCATTTTACAAAGGCAGTACTCGGAGTCAAGAGACACGGTGTGTGGCCCTTCTACATGTTGTGTACATCCAAGATCATGTCTTGATCCTCTTTTCCACTATTCCTTGCACAAGTATTTTTGGGTTAGTTCCCCTTTTTTCTCTTTCCCCTAAATGTCATGTATCATTTCCATCCATATGAGTATGATCTATTCATGATGACTTTCCAAGATAGAGTTAGGTATCCCTCTGAGAGGTCCAGATCGAGATACTCTATCCATTATTGACCCTAGGTAGAGTTAGGTATCAATGTGACTAATCCTACATAATGTTTATCCTCTACTTATCAGGTGAATCCGGATGAGTTACAGTATCCACCAAGGCCCTGGTAGTGATCCTCATCTATGTATGATGATCTTTCCCCAATCAGGAGTGTGTTCTCTTGGAATGAGAATATATCTCTCTCATATCTTTTCCTCGATGAACATTACTTCTCATATGGATGTTATCAGAGTTATCAGACTCATGGAGTGAGTTCTCCCGGATGGGTGCTTCGTGTAATCTTCAAACTGAATCCCTAGCAGGGGTATGTGGTTGTGTGACTTGTCTCTAGGCTATGGGTTTGGGTCTTGAGTATATCTGAATTTGTTTCTCTTGTTATATGTTCATCAGACATAAACTGTGTAGATCTTATTATACCTTTATTTTTCATATTTCTTTTTGGTTTTTGGGTTCTTCTACTGAGTATTGTTATAATCACCCCTTCATGGGATTTTCATGCACGTGTCATGTCTTGTGCAGACGAGTGAACTTTTTATGGAGTCCAGGGTGGACTAGGACTAGACCAAGATTTCTGAGTTCCCTATTGGTAGACGTGTTCCTACAGCTATAAGTAGTAGTCCCAGTACCTATTTGTGCTTAAAGTTTGAACTTAGAAGTTAAAGAATCTTATTTTTGTTGGGCTTGTATTTTGTCAAAGTTTTACATTACACAATTGACTTATGTTGTACTATGTTGGTTGGATTTAGTTGTATGCATGCATTTTGTTCCTTAGTGGTTTTTTACATTTCAACACTTGTGGTCTTGGAGATGTGTTCATGTGTACATATACTTAGGAAATGAATTCTATGTTAGTGATATTCCTACTCGGTGCTCGTCACCAGCCCCTAGACTATTGGAAGTGGTATTGGGGAGTCACAGCATGGTCCCCACTGGGACGGTTCGTGACAGAGTGGTATCAAAGGTGGTAGGTTCTACCTTAGGACCAGGAGTCTGTGTGATCGGTTTGGGTAAACAATTTTAAATGTTTCCAGTTCTTCTTTTAGGCTATGGACTCTAATGCTGGTGCGGGTGGTTGACGTATCCATACAATAGGACTCTGATAATCTACTTTTTGACTCAATACATGAAAATACTAGTTACAGGGAAGTAAAAGAATGGTACATGCATCATATAGGAATGGGTTGTGTTTTCCACATTCTTTGTGTGATCCATCCATATATACACGTTGACCATGGTACATCATGTTTTATTACAGGATTCCTCTGAAATGCATACCCTCTAGGATTTAGCAGAACTATCATGAGGATGACCCCCTTAGTGATGAGGCTTCGATACAGGGACCAGTTCCCCAGGCGTTACCTCCAGGTGGTGTGCCTGTTATACCACCACCAGTGGAGAATCTTTTGGTACTTGCAGTACCGACTGACGAGGGGCGCAGGATGACCAATCCCCATGAGTTCTATATATAGAGCCCCCTCAGGTTCTGATGTGAGCCCAACCCTCAAAAAGTTGAGTACTGGCTTGTAGTGGTGACTAGAGTTTTCTATCTAGTGAGGACACTAGTGGACCAGCTGGTGATCATAGGAGCAAGCCTTCGTCAGGATTCAGTGGGAAGATTGTGGATTCTGACCACACAGACTCATGACAAGGAGACTCATTCATGGATAGAGTTTGAGAAACTTTTAGGGTGGAGTTCTCTCTGGTTGTGTTGGGAGTAGTGTGTATCTAGTATATTATTCAGCTCAAATAAGGCATTTTGACAATGGTTGACTATTCATTGAGGTTTACCAAATGTTCCAAGTACTCGATGGATATGTTTAGGGATCAGTACTTCAGAGATTGGACCTTCTATTGAGGTCTATGATGGGACATCTGATCTAGTTTTGTTCCTCTATGAATTTCTACTTATGTTAGAGTGCTCTAGTGGGATATGGTGATCGAGATCTTCTTGGTGGAATAGAGGTAGGAGACGGTAGTCAACAGTAGGCAGATAGGTTCGGAGACCTCAGAAGTAGGGAGCTGACATCAGGCACAGGGTTTGGGATGTGGGAGACATCACAAGAGGACCCAGGATAGGGGATCGAGAGTCTAGGGCTCTCAGGATGGATCCAGTAATCCTAGGGAGAGGCGATGCTACTCGTGGGACAGTAAGGGACAAGTAGTTAGAGACTTTCCATCCCGTTGAGCTGCTGACAGGGAGGCAGTGGATGGACCATCAATGTAGAGGTAGAGAGTAGAGCAGACAGACCCACTAGGAAGTGAACGTGGAAGAGGAGAAGGTATAGCTGTAGGTGGTGGTAGATGCTTCTATCTACTTCCACCACAACCCCCAAGAGGTCTGCACCAGGCTTACGGAGCTGGAGGATAGGGGTGGGGATAGCTGGATTCAGTCTAGGTGTATAACCCAAAGACTCCATGGATGATATGTGGTACGATCTGTGTCTTCTCTACCTTAACTTACATACTTATAGACATAGGTTTCAGTCATTACTTCCTCTCCACATGTCTTGTACGAAATATTGAGATTCTCATCGATCCGTTAACTTGACCCTTATGCTTGGAGACACCAAAAAAGGGGACTTGATGATCATGCACCTTTTAAGATAGTACGATCTTACCCTTGGAAGTGAGACTTTTGTTGGAACCTCTTGGTGGAAGCATCAAGGCCTTCTATATAAACTTTCACACCGAGATGGTACTGATATCCTCACCATATTATCAGATAGATCCCATATATCTTTGTGAGATGAAGGTCTAGTTGGAGGATTTATAGATTAAGGGCTTCATAAGACCCATTTCTTCACCCTGGGGAGTCCCAGTTTTTTTTCCCAAGAATGCGGATGGGAGTTTGAGTTTGTGTGTGGATTACCAACAACTGAACTAGGTGACAGGGAAGAACAAGTATCCACTACCAAGGATCGATGACCTCTTCAATTAGCTAAGAGGGGAATAGTTGTTCTAATTGGTTGACCTTCGATTGGGTTACCACCAGTTATGAGTACGGTATGAGGATATACCGAATACAACTTTCATATGCTGCTACAGCCACTATGATTACTTAGTGATTCCTTTGGGCATGACAAACACCCTTTTAGTGTTCATGGTACTTATGAACTAGATCTTCTAGCCATATTTAGACTGATTCATAGCAGTATTCATCAATGACATCCTTATGTACTTAGAGTCAGAGGAGGAGCATGTGAGACACCTGCAGATGGTTCTATATGTACTCCGAGAGAACCATCTTTGTGGGAAACTCTTGAAGTTCTAGTTCTATATTCAAGAGGTCCAATTTCTGGGACATGTCATCTCAACAGATGGATTATATGTGGACCCAACCAAGGTGGAGGCAGAGTTAGCTTGGGAACCACCTCAGAGCATGACAGAGGTGTGGAGCTTCCTTAGGTTGGCAGGATGTTACCATAGATTCATTTTTGATTTCTCCCAGATATCTACACTAATGACATCCTTGAATAGGAAGGGTAAATCCTTCATGTGGATAGAGAAGTGTCAGCAGGCTTTCAAGTAGTTGAGATAGAGTTTTACCAGCACATCGATCTTGATATTGTCAGAGGAGGGTGTCGAGTATATATTTTTCTATGATGTGTCAGGGATTGGGCTTGGATGTTTCCTGATATAGGGAGGAATTGATTATGGTTTGCACCAGCTAAGACCACATGAAAAAAATTATGTGAACCCTGATCTTGAGTTGGAATCAGTAGTCTTTACAATGAAGATGTGGAGACACTACCTTATTGGTTAGCGGTTTATTGTCTACTCTAACTATAAGAGCCTAAAATACATCATCTCAAAGAAGGATCTGAATCTAAGGTATAGGCAATGGATAGCGTTCCTCTAGTACTAAGATTTATAGATTATCTATACTCCTATGAAGTGAAACAAGGTGAAAGATTATCTTAGTAGGAGATTGAGCTCGCAGCTATTAAGAGAGGTGACGGAGCAGTTAGCCTCGTTACAGTTATCCTTCATGGATTGAGAGGATGCATCTTACCTTCATTCGATAGTTTTCACCCCTCCACTCTTACAGTGAGTTAGAGAGGCATGGCTTTGGGATGTCAACTGTGATGCTTTATATGCTTATTTATCCATAAGACATTCTCATAATAGATATTTTCAAGGTAGGGAGCATTTTTTTATAGAGGATTCACTATTGTACCTGTGAAATTTCTAGAGGAGGTCCTAAGAGAGTTTTATACATCCCACTTAGCAGTACACCCTGCCATGGTGAAGATGAGCAAGGATCTCTGACAGTAGTTCCGGTGGTCAGGCATGAAGAAGGAAGTAGTGGAGTTCGCTTCTCAGTGCCTTACATGCCAGTAGGTGAAGGTTGAGCACTAGGTTCTAGCAGGGTTAGCTCACCCCCTGTAAGTTTCGGAGTGAAAGTGGGGTGGTATATCAATGAATTTCATGATGGGCTTACCATGAATGTCCAAGGGACACAATTACATCTAGTTTTTGATTGATCGACTCACCAAGTCATCCCACTTCCTAGTTATTAGGGAGCATATTTCCATAGAGAGATTGGGATGCCTCTACATGCATGAGATAATTTGAATTCATGGCATCCCTTCGATGATAGTCTTATATCATGATGATTCTTTCACATCCTGTTTGTGGAAGAGATTATAGGAGTCGTTTGGGGCCAAGTTACTCTTGAGCACAACGCTCCATCTCAAGATGGATGGCCAAGCTTAGAGGACCATTTAGGTCTTGTAGGATATGTTGTAGGTCTATATCTTGGACTTTGGTCACAATTGGGAGGACCACCTACCACCATTGGTGTTTTCATACAATAACATCAACCACTCCACCATTAGTATGGAACCGTTCGAAGATTTATATGGGAGACCCTTCTGGTCACTGGTTTGTCAGACTGATCCTGGAGAGCTAGCACTTATGGGTATAGAGACGGTGTGAGCTACCACCAAGAAGGTGCAGATCATTCGGGAGAAGATGAATACAACACAGAGTCATCATAATTCTTATACTGATAGACTATAGAGACCTCTGGAGTTCATGGAGGGAGACCACATCTTCCTTCAGGTCTCACCTTGATAAGGGTTACAGAGATTTGGTTGAGGAAAAAATATATCTACAAGGTTCATCCAACCATTCTAGATACTACACAGAGTTGTTGAGTTGACGTACTGCTTAGCTCTGCCACTATAGTTGCACCGGGTACATGATGTCTTCCACATGTCACGGCTGAGGAGGTATGTGTGTGACCCATTACACATCATCGACTTGGGTCATCTAGACATTGATAATGGAGAGACCTTTTCTGATTACCCATTGGAGATCAACAATCGGTAGGAGAGGATCCTTCGAGGTCGATTGATTCCCTTAGTGTGTGTCTAGTGGCAGCACGGGAACCTTCAGAAGAGTACGTGGGATTAGGAGGATCAGATCTATGCCCAGAACCCACATCTTTTTTAGTAGATTCTGTTTCGGCTTTTCAGGGATTCAAATCTCCAAGGTGGGTAGAACTTAATGTCTCTGAATTTCCATGTATTATTTTTAAATATTATATGTATTTATTTCGAGACCAATCATGGAGATGAAACATCATTCTGAGGCCTAGTGTGTGTGTTCAGTTTTGGTAGTTTCCAAATAGATTCCTGGATTAAAAATATAAGGGAACCATTACGTCTATGATGATGAATTTACCTATGAACGGGCCTAACCATGACCGGTGTGGGAAATATGAAAAAGTTAATTTTTGTAAATTTTATGTAAAATAAAATAAAATAAAATAATTTTAAAATTCTATTTTATTTGGAGAAGTTTGTTATAGCACAATGATGGGGCATCATTTTTGATAATTAATGACATAGAATAATCACTCTGAAAAATCAATGTTGACTCATTAATGTCTTAGTGTAATAGTAGTGACTCAGTGGGATAGAACTCTGAAACATTCCCTCCTTTTAATGGGTTAATTGAATGTTGGTTATTGGAAGAAGATTGAGAGAAACTCTGGAAAATTCTTGGAGTTTTAGAGATAACTATGAAAAAAAACAATGACAAATAAAAAGTGTGAATCATTGTTCCAATGGAGTTGATGGATCTCGGTGACGATGGTAGCACAATACATTCATCAGCGATTGATCCCTCCTTGAGGTAGGTGTTCTATTTTAAGTTGTTTTTATTTTCTATTTTTTAATTCATCAATGAATGTGAATCAACCCATGAACGGGTTGATCCCCGCATCGTAGTTCTTACAAGAGGGATTCATCGAGTTCATTCCTCGGGAATTTATAATTTCCATGTTTTAATCCTTTAATTTACGCTGTTTAATCCTTATAACAGGAGTGAATTGATACTGTGAATAATGACAATGGAGGTTCGTTCCTATTTTGTTTATTGGATTTCTTCCAACCTCTTCCCATTGTTCTTCGTGTTCTTCACGAAGATAAGAATAAGGAAACATTGTGTGCTCATTTCTTGGGTAGCCTATCACACACATTGGAGGCATTAGCCTAAGGTACCTATACACACGCACCAACATACACCTCCATGAAACAGTGCAAGGATATATAAAACTAAAAAGAAAATTCATGTATACACCTATCCCAAACTAGAGTGAAACTGCAGTACAAAAAGGGAAAAATAGGTCCCACTAAAAGTAAACTACAAAAGCGTCCAACCTGATCAGGAGGAGAGGATCACTATCAAAAGGACTAGCAGGTAAGATCCTCAGCACAGCTCTGGTAAGACTCCATAGTCAAACCCACTCACTCAGCTCTGACTACTCTGGGTCCTCTTGGGACTCCGTCGAAAGGCTTTTGGTCTGCACAAGACACAAACACGTGCGGGCGAAGCCCGTGCAGGGGTGAGTATAAAAATACTTAGTAGGCACCCCAAAACCCAAAATAAAAGAGAGAAATTGAAAGGCAACAGTCCGCTCATCCTAGCCAGAGGGAACCCATATGAGAGAGAGACTCCATCTCATGACCATCCTTAGCTAAACACAACTAGTCTGCTAAATCTAGGAGTATGCCCATACATACACCATGAACATCTAGATATACTCAGTCCACACCCCAAGCCACATGAGATACCAACCTCGTCACCAGTAACGGTTCACAACCATGAGAGCACACTGCACGATCACTGTCATCCCAGATGATAGTTGTTCGAGAGATACACTCAATCAGGTCCCCCACAAACATCTCAGACGCTCACCCGAGAGATCACATTTGTCGGATATAGTCACTGAGGAAAAACTCACTGAAACAACATAAACACCAAACTCCTCAGATAGGGGATCGCTTCTAGTGTCTACTAGGGGATACCAGAACCCACACTGATATATGAATATCTCACAGATAGGGGATCACTTTCAGGGTCCATTGGGGGATACCATAACCCGATCTGTCATTCGTAGATCTCACATATAAAGAATCACTCCCAGGATCCGCTGGGGGATACCACAACCCAATCTGGTATACGATGAAACACGTCACTTAGATAGAGGATCGTCACCCATGTCATGATGGTCACGATGAAACTGAAACCCTACCTGGTACATCTCGCATTGTAAGGGATCGAACTAACGATGGCGCAACTCTACGGAAACCACGTGCTGAGTAAGGGATCGTATAACCAATAATACCGCAACCCTACTATAATCCTCATACTGAGTAGGGGATCGTATACCCGATGATGCCACAACCCTACTGAGCATGGACCACTATGTAGGGGATTATATTCCTGATGATGCCACAAACCCTACGGAGTTAACCTGCTAGATAGGGGATCACTGCCCGTGGATAAGCACTCACAGCGATACCAAGAACCCGATCAAGGGAAACGATGCTAGAGGATCCCACTCCAGGCTCACCGAAGGGATTCCACGACTCTAATAGGTTAAACATCCCATAGAGAGGATCACAAACCTATACTAAGGTTGGGATGCCATGCAAACCCTCGTAGGAACGAACCAAGGGAGTACACTCAACCACAGCTGCTCCAAACGTCGTTAACCCAAGTGAACCACCATAACGTCACACCACGCACCTCCAAGGTTGATACTGAGGCCACCATCGCAATCCACAAGGAAAAACATGTAGGATAGGCTGTTTACTCGCCCGAAATGGACAACTTGTGAAAAAGTCACTATTCACCGTAGCTAGCCCGTGCGGGGCCCACACAATGATCCGGAAACTCATCAAGATGATCATACCACTGCAATCCCATCGGAAAAACACACAGGATCCACTACTCATTCATCCCAAACGGACCCCCGGTGAAAAAGGTATTATTCACCGAAGCCAGCTCGGGTGGGGCCCACGCCTCGATCCCAAAACTCATTGAATGGATCATACCACTGCGATCCCCTCAGAAAAACGCATGGGATACACTACTCATTCATCCCAACACCCAAGAAACTATCTCAAAAAGTCTTTTGTACCATCAGGGTCTCAACGAAAATGACGACATGTCATTTGGACACTCTGTGCAGGAGTTATGGTGGGTCAAAGCTGAATAATAACAAAATATTATTATTATTTCAACATTTTGTATCCCCGGGCCATGAACTCGACTCATAAAATTCCCAAATTAAACCCAAAAAATATTTATTGACACAAGGAACGTGTCACTACAAACGGCTCGTGATTTGGACTCTCGATATGCATTTTATAAGGGTTTTAAGAGCTCCGAGAATATTCGGGTCGGACCACCGCTGGCTCACCAGAAAACTGACCGGACCACCGCACTGACCTTTTCGGACTTCCGCGCTACCATAACGCCAGCTGGATTCCACCGTTTCTACACCACACCATCACCACCCTCACCAGATTCCGCCATGGCCGCCGCCAGAATCCAGGTGTTCCACCGGAATACTTCCCGGAACCCCCGGGAGCACCCCGGTGCTCCAAAATCAGATCTGAAACATGTTTTGGAAACCTCGGGACCCTAAATATACAAACCTTATGACTATTTGAATAAATAAACACATAAATGGGGTCTGGGTTTTTAAAACTCAAAACACCTACCTGTTGGCGCATCACCGAAGCTTCGGGTGCAGAACGACGCCTGCGACACGCTGTAGATCGATCTGCTAATGATCGGCACTGAAAACAGATGTCCGGAGCTAGATTCGGTGAATAAAATAGGTAGAGGAGATATGGGTTCTCCATGTGCATAGAGAGGAAATGGTGGGAAATAGATTTTCTTTTTTTTTTTGTTAAATAAAATCTTCATTTAACTACCCGCCAACACGCCTCCGACCCGGCACCCAGTGCTGACTAAAGTTATGTCGTGCCTACGGTAAACACAGCATTCTGAAGGAAACGGCACACTCATAATTATGATCTGAGACTCATTTCAGGATTTATTTGAGCTGATGCTCATAAATTAACTTTTCCATTTATTTAAAAAACGCCCCTGGTGGCTTTTCTCATAACAGGCCCGCCCCCGCAATGTTTCCACCCCACCTAGGGTAAACGGCATGCTTCAGACGCAACCATGCCCTCAGATTATAGTTCTGAGCTACCTTTTAGCAGATATTACACCCTTTCCATGTGTATAGTATAATAATACTTAAATATTTTTATAAAATTAATTCTAGGCACACCGGGCCTCAGAATCGCACGTTGTCTTCACGCCTAACTCTGGAAGTATTCGTAGGAATATTCCAAAGCCTGACAAGGCCAAAGGCTAATTCTCTATATAAATGATCCCAAATGGAGATCCAAAATTTTGATGACCTAGTGGAGGTGTGACATCAATTGTGGAAAATTAATTGACATGGTTCTGAAGTTCTCATTATTCGAGCGTTCTTCATGCGGGTGGATCGGAATGCATTTTTGGGCGGATCGGAGGATAGGAACTAGTGGAATCAGCTTAAAGGTGTCGGGTCAACCTAAAAACTTGAGTTTTGTGGGGTTTGGATGGTCAGATCAAAGAATTAGAACCACTGGAGGCACGCCGATGAAGAACCATCAATTCTGAAAATATCCAAAGAACATGGCATGTAACCCAAAGAACACGTTGTGTGGGACCAGATCTGTGGCAGATAAGGTTTTGGGAGAAAGAAAGGTATCATACGGAATGTGACCCCTTTCACACAGTGTTTGGGGCCTTCCCCGAAGCTTGGAATTTATCTAGGGGATACACAGACACAGGGTGGAGTGCACAGCTATGTACTCCACCACATGGCTAGACCAGTCCGGTTACATGGGTTACCTCATGTAGCGGTTAAACGGGATGGCCCACATGGGTTGACTCATTGTATGGGAACATGTCCATGTACACAGAGGGAACCTTGGTTACTCAGACATGGAATGTGGTCCACCCTACACGCCATGTACATCCCTTTTTACACAGTATGTTCTTCTGACTCGGACCATTTTACAAAGGTAGTACCCAGAGTCGAGAGACACTGCGTGTGACACTTATACACACTGTGTATATCCCTGAACATATATTTATCCCCTTTTACACCATTCATTGGACATGTTTTTTTGGGTTTAGTTCCCCTTTTTTCTTGTTCCCCTAAAGGTCAGGTATAATTTTCATCCACAGGAGTATGATCCCTTTAGCAGGACTTTTCAAGATATAGTTAGGTGTCCCTCTGAGAGTCCCAATGAAAGATCCTCTATCCATTCTTGACCCTAGGTAGATTCAGGTATCTAACTGAATAATCCTACAGGATGTCGATCCTCTACTTATCAGGTGAATTCAAATTATTTGCGGTATCCTCCAAGGCCCAAGCAGTGATCCTCATCTGTGTATCATGATCTTTCCCCATTCGAGAGTGTTTTCTCCCAAAATGAGTGTATATCTATCTCATGGCTTTTCCTTGATGAACTTTACTTCTTAAAAATATTCCATCAGAGCTATCAGACTCATGGAGTGAGATCTCCAAAACAAGTGCTTCATGGAATCTTTGAACTGAATCCCTAGAGGGGGTATGTGGTTCTGTGACTCATCTCTAGGCTATGGGTCTAGGTTTTGAGTATATCTATATGTGTTTATCTTATTATATTTTTAACAGACATATAATATTTAGATCTGATTGTACCCTTACTTTAAATATTTCTTTGTGGTTTTTGGGGTCCTCTACTGAGTATTGTTATACTCACCCATGCATGGGCTTTCCCTGCATGTGTCATGTCTTGTGTAGACGAGTGACCTTATGAAGGAGTCCAGGACAGACCAGAACCGGACCAATAGTTGTATACATGCATTTTGTTCCTTAGTGGTCTTTTACATTTCCAAATTTGTGGGCTTGGAGATGTGTGTGTGTTCTGTTACTTGGGAAATGCCTCCCATGTTAGTGATATTCCTACTCGGTGCTAGTCACCAGCCTCGGGCCTATTGGAGGTGGGCTTGGGTAGTCGCCGCATGGGCCCCACTAGGATGGGTTGTCAAAGTTATCCTTGGATCATATCCCCATTAACGCATGGGTAACATCAATGGATGTCGTCTTAGATAAATAATTATTTTTATTGAACATTAAAAACAATTCTTAATGAAAATATCCTTTAAGATTTAAAAAAACTATTTTAAAACATTAAATTTTTTTAAAAAAAAACTTTTTCTTTAAAAATTACCTTAAAAACATATAATGGAATCTTAAAATAAAATAATAATCATGATAATGGGAAGTTTTGTTCATTTTATACATGTTAAAACAAATATTCCTTTCACATTTTGGGTAAAATCCAAATGGGTATTGTTCAGAAAATGATATGAACATTATTTTCAAACAAATTTTGTAAAAAAAGGAAAATAATGGGTAAAATTTTATTTTAAAAATAATACACTAATAATAAAACATTTTATAAAGTATTTTTTGAAAACATGGTTTTTGAAGATAGTGTATTTCTGATCTAATATAGAAATAAAGTCAGATTTTATCAAAATCATCTTCTCAATTATTTTAAGTACCAATGATTTGGAAAATTGTAATATTACCTAAAAATATCATGAATAAATATAGGATAATAAAATTAATTAGTTTATTGATATTTGGATCATAATATTTTATCATCTAAAACATAATCATAAATAATCTCAACAAACGGTGACATTGTAACCTAAAATCATTACACTTTGGTAACATTGAATCATTATCCCCATGAATGAATAACATAAAATGAAACTTAAAATTTTATGAGGATAAATTAATTCATGATATTTCAGGTTAAAGGGGTTTTATATATACCTCATGTGAGAATATAGGTGCATAAAATAAAATAAGTCTCAATTAATGCAAATTGAGATAATAATCCCTTATAGGTTTGGTAACTTTTGACCCATAAACACATAAAAATATATATCATAAAATGGATATGTAAATATCCAAAATTTTAAGTGTAATAATCAAAAAATTCATTCCAATTCATTATATACACCACATAAAGGAAATAGGTGGTGAATGTGGTATTTGTCTCATAGAAGTAAAAAAGTGAGATTGAAATCTCTTACCACTTTAGTAATCTCTTGAAACATAATCCCTATTAAATAATAACATCAAATTAAATATCAATTATCATTAAAATAAGTATATTAAATATATAACATATCAAATTTCCAGTAAATACACCTTGTGAACGAATATAAGTCCATAACATAACGTACATCTCAAAGAAGGAAAATCGGGGAAAAACTCTTACCTTAAGTATTAACATCCATAATACATGTTAAAACCTCATATATAATAAATATAATTTTACTATACATCTATTATAGAACACTATTTATATATATATCATACCATATATGATTTTATTATTATTTTTTATTACCCATTTATTAAAAATTCCATGTTAAACTTATGTTTCGGGTAATAACCTCTTCGGTTATCGTATAAGTTTTGATTTGTTATTTTTGGACCTCTTAATTCGATCATGGTTCCATAATATAAAACAATTTTTACTATAATATAAATATTGTATATATTTATTAAATATTTATTTATAGTAATCTATAAAATATAGAGAAAGAAAATGAAATACATTGTTCATAGTGATGGTCGGTGGTATGTACGCATGAACATTATTTACATTTTCATGAATTATTGAAAGAAAAAATGTTAAATAATATATTATCATTAAATAAAAAAATTATGTCATATATATAAAATATTTTCATTTAACTCATCCTTAATGCCTACCATGTAAAGTGTGAATGAATCACATCGCTTCGCGAGGAAGTAGTCTTCCACACACACTAGCGACATTATTGTATTCACACAAAATGTAAATCATGATGGTATGTGTGATATAATAATTCCATAAAAATAATAATATCATAAATATTAGATATAAATAATAAATACATCATCATTCTCAACTATGTTAAGTGGTAATGGAAAAACAAATGACATCTGTTGGCGAGAACGTTGTTTGTTGTACACATGAATGATGATTTCGTAACCCATTTAATGGAGGTGGAGATGGTTATAGGTCATGAATATAACATAAAAACATATAATTATATTAAATATACCGATTTTATAATAAAATAATTTTATAATAATAACTTAAATAGGTAGATTAAGAAATAAAAAAATGCTCATTAATAAATATTACATATTCTTCATGTATCGTCATTTGGTTTGAACCAAAATCCTTCTTAGGTTGGATTTATATCCAAAATAAGGCTTATAAGATGATAGGAGGGAAGTTTTGAATTTATTTTTTTGGGGATTGTTCTATAAAAAATTGTTTCAAGGTGTGAATAGGAGGCGGCAATGGGTGTCCTTTTATAACTGAGGTGAGTGGCACACTTGTAATTTTTTGAAAGAAAGAATTTCACCCACGTTTTTTCATGTCATAAGGCTTCAATAATGTACAATTATTTATCCGAGAATAAATAAGGTAGAAATATGTCCCTAAAAAGTTTTTTGAACAATTTTGGCTTTTTTTACCCCTAACTTTATAGTTTAACCCCCCCCCCCCAAGTAAACTCATTTTTACCTTAATCACGATAAATAATTCTTACAATTTTTACTATTCATTTTGGTTAAAATTTTAGTTCAAATAAATAGAAAATATAAATTATTATGATTATAAATATAGAATATATTTTTCTAAATTCAATTAAAAGAAGTTTAAATTATTAATTTAAAAAAAAAATCTTACAAATCAATAAGAAAACAGGCTTCTAAAGAGAAAAGTTTCAAAAGATTGAAATGTTTTTATATCAAAATTCAATATTAAATTGTTTAGAATTATATAAATATTATTGATGGATATATATTTTAACTAATTTTACATTAAAACCAATTTAAAATAGAATTTATCTTTATAAATAAATTAAATTAAAAGGCATTTTTCAATTAAAATTCACCATTTTTCACAATTCATCAAAAAAATATTTTTTGACAAATCAAACAAAAATAATTTTTACATTATTATTTTAAAAATTAATTTCATTTTTTGAAATAAATTTTCTAAATTTTTCAATATTTAGTTATAAAGATATGTGTTCAAAAATGTAACAAAACAGTTTTTTAGAAAAAAAAAATTGCTTTTAAGAGAAAACTTGATTTTATTTTTATCTCTTATCTTGAAAAAATTAATATGAATTTTAAAATTTTGATATAAAACATAAATTTCAATGAAACCATTCACCAAAATGAATTTTTTCAATTTATTAAGGTAGAACATGTTTCTATTTATTAGAATAATTTTTCCTAAAAATATTTCCTTTATTTTCAAATTGTTTTTATTTTAATTTCTAATTAATTTGTAAGAAAAGAAATAATTTTATACACACGTGTAGACCATATAATTTTATAATTTAGTTAATAATATTCATACCCATCATTCTGACATCTTGGTGATAACTATCATAATAAATGATAATTTCTTAATAGTAATTCAAGTTTCGTTCAAACTCGAAATTACATGTAAAGCTTGCTAAACTCAATGTTGTCTATAACACAAGATAAACTTGATGTTTTGTATAACAAATGTTAAACATAGAATTGAATTTAATCTATGATAAACTTGGTTTTTTATATAACGTAAGATAAATATTGTTTTATGTGTAACAAAAAATATCTAAAATATTAAACTTATTTGAAAAATATATATTTTAATAAATCTTGAGGTGTTAAAGGTATCAGTAAATATTTTCAGTATTTACTTCATCCCTCTATAAAACTATGGACTCTTCACTAAAATCCACATCTTGTGGCTAGATGAAAATTTATTAAACTCTTAGTTCATGGAGTATTAGGATTTGAGAAGAGTAAACATTTCGTCAAGAGGCGTGTATTTTAATAAAAGAACCACTAACTTGGAATATGTATTTTACCATTCAAAATCCACCCTAGAAAACTATTAATAAGATATAGATCCTTGGTTTCATATATAATACACTATATTTTGTTGGTTAGCTACTGATTAACTCTACGGCTATAAAAATGATTGGAATCTTCATCTTAGAAGAGGATTCAAGCCTTAATGGATTTGGGTGTACTGGTTTTGATAGACATGCATCAATTTTGAAGTTCAACTCAAAGTATTAGTGATATAAAAATAAATATATGATTAATATACATATGTATATAAGATATTTGGTTTCATCTCTAAAATTATATTTTATTGGAGTCCTTGGATGAACACATTACAATGGATTCATGGGGAAGTGTTGATTAGTCTATAAAATTTCTATAAGATCTTAATAGAACCAATCCTTAGAGCCACATTTAATGAATTTATTTTTCCCAAATTATTTTAGAAAAATGTCATATGAACGCCTCCTTTGTCCTATACATTGTTAGTGGTAACCAAAAGGTCCATGAAGATAGATTCGCACTAATGGATAGATATAAATTTTGAAATGTGTATAAATATCTTCTTGATCCCATATAGTAATGGTAAAACCTGAAAATTCCTAACTTGGTTCCCTACTGTGTAAAAAAGGGGGAATTCAGTAACATATAGTCCTAATTTTTATTAATAATATTATTAAAGATGGGTTAATGATATCAACCCCAAAATAGACCCCCACTCCCCACCCCCCACCCCCCACCAACTCTACCTAATTATATTTCTTATGATGTGGATAAATGAATATCTATTTTTTGTCCATGAATCACACATATGTTTGAGGACTAATAATTTCATTATGAAATAAGGCTTGATGAGGGGAGGCATATTATCTTGGAAATACTGGTGTTAACCAAAATCCATTAGTTCCGTCTAAACATATATATTGGTAATTATTCATTGTATATTTTGGGGTCATTCCAATTATTGTGAGAATTGTTAGCGACACATTTAAATGAATATTAACTTTGTAGTGAGGTCTAAATTTCAAGGTTTAGATTCAAAACATTATTTGAGCCCATGTTCAGTGATCAATAATTAATTTCAAAAGTAGAAAAGGCCTATAAATCTTTGAAAATGAATTCATAATTCAACTTTCTACTATATAGAGAGACCCCTGATAAAATAATTATAGTTTATGGTCATGGTAGTTATAAAGAATGATCATAAAATATAGTTGTAAGGGACTAAATTCTATTGACCTGGATAGATTGTGAAATTATTTTTGAAGCATATGTTCCATATAGGTTCATGAATCAGTTGTGGTGAATATAGTGATAATTGGTGGCACCTCCCATATATGTGATAATGGAACAACATCCAACAATGGCAAGAGAGCTATGGGTGATGATGGACCAGAAGAAAATTTAGGCTAAAATTAAATTTCCCTTTCTATATTCTTTTGTTGATTTTACATCCCAGTATTCCTATGGATAGATATCCTCATATCCATGTAAGATTCTTGTAAACAATGTTAATAAGTTCAATGAGTCATTATCCCCAGATAAAAGGAAGAGAGTCACTAAGAAATATTGGAATAAGGGAACCATAGATGATGTGTTTGGTTATCATAACCTACAATACTCAAACAAATATTGATATATTACAATTCAAGAATATCTACTTCACTAACCTAGATTTAAATGATCTAGATGGTGGGAGTAGAGTTATGTCCAGAATAGGTATGAAACCATAGGAAAATAATTGAAGATAAGGGAGTCTAAAATCTTTTATAGTCCTATAGGGGAACATTGTGAAGTCTCCTCAAATTATTTATACATTGAATCCTATCACTTTAAGTTTAATTTACCACTATCCAATGAAATAATACGTTTATAGACTACCCTTCAATTTTATTTCAACATCCCCTAAAACAGCAACATGAAAAAAAAATATTTATATTTTGAGAGTAACCCTGATGAGGTTGGAAAATATATCATAGAAGTATATATTTTAATACACATAATTAATGGTATGATTCCTTTCATGAAATGGGTATTGGAAAATATATATTGGGAAAACATTGAATGGCTGTTCAACTAGTCGAACAATGAGAAATGGGATTATCTCCATGACCATGTTGATGTAAGAAGAAGTATTCCAAAAAAAGTTAAGTACCTCTAACTATCTCCGAATTTTGCAACGTTAATTTTTTTATAGAAGACAGATGTTGAGATGGAATCTATAATTTCCCCTCAGTATAATACGAATGTAATGTTGATTTGTAGTATATTGGGGTCCTAAAACCTAGTGGAAGAGGATCCATTACCCAACCATAATGTAATTTTTGTCATAAAAGGGAGGTAAATTCAAGGTATTTATCTCATGTGGGGTTTGTATCAGTCAGAAGCAAAATTTTATACCCCATAGTACTTTTATAGAAAATGATAGTGTGTAGCTAGTATATCCACTCATATCATTATAAGAGAACATGTTTGGTGTCAGACTTCACTTTTCATATTTCTAATCAGAGAATGATTCTCAATTTCTTCATGGTTATAATGTATAAATTTTCTCTTAGGGTACCCTATGAGAAAAAACTAGATAATAAAAAGGTGGATATTCAGGATTTCCCTATAACCAATGTTGTACTAAGGGTTGTGACAACTATGGGAAAGGTTTCAACACTCTGGGTAGAGCTTTCTATTATTGTGGGAAAAAGATTTACATCCTAAGTGGATGCTCCAATATTCAAATAGAGAGATCTAATATCTGAATAGTATATCACTCAATGACATTCAAGTCATCCCAATGTATGGTAATAGATTCATAGAACTCACTGAGAGACTATATCATTATTGGATGGGTATTACCATTCCCTGATTTATCCACTCATGTAGGTGAAAAATATGATAACTTTGGTATCGTTACTAAACAAAATTATCACATTTCATGATCATATTAATTTTTTATTCTTCAAATAAGACTTGTAACAATTTTTAGGCTAAAATTATAGAAAAAATGATTTATTATCAGTGATAAAAGTAGATACCCCTTCATATTTTGATAATTTCAATTATTTCAACAAATAGTTGGATAGATATAAGACTTATTTTATTTTCTTTTCTTTGTCTCATTTCGACATTGTATGTTAAATTGGATTTTAAGATTATATATATTCTTCTATATAAATTTCATCATTAAAATTTTTCAATGGGATATTATAACCATTAAACCTCTTTAGGTGGAACATTAAATGACTCAAGAGCATGTGAGAGTGGATCCACTTAACCTTCTTGAAGTTATTCTTGAAGTTCTCAAATAGGTTTTACCTCAAAGGGATATTTCCACCTCATATATTAATGAAGTTTCCATGATGGGAGATGTTGAGGATCCATAAAACAACCATTCCATAGAATATGGTTATAGTATTTATGTTATGCCATTTGAAGGGGGAGCAATAGTAAATGAAGAATTCCCCACCACAACAAGTGAAGAAGTAACAATAGGAGAAGTTAAATCACAAAAGAGTGGATGTAAGTTCAAAATTAATCCATATTGATTCTTATATATTTCAATTAATATATAATTCTCATCTCAATTACAGTAATGTAAATATTAAAAAATGGAATAACAATTTGATGATCCTACCACCCTAGAATTTCAGTTAATAGAAAGTGAATAAATTAGAGCCACCCAAACATCATGTGGAATATTAAAAACGAAACATACAATGTCACCAAGTGATCTCGTCTCAATGAAAGTTTTTACACATATAAGAAATTATAATTTAGATCTCAAGTAAATCACTTTTACTCATAATCATGATATTTGGTATGTAAATAAATAAAGAATTTAATTCCTAAAACCCTAATGGAGGACCTGCAACTAAACATCATAAGATCTTCCATATATTCATCATCTTGTGGTATGGAATATTTTATTACTATGACATTAATTATATTATAAAGGATACCATAAATGGGTAAAATAAATAAAGTAACTTACAATTATATCTCAATAGTTTTGAATCAATAAATCACTATGCTAAACTTTGGGTTGCCACAAAAAATGATAAATCTCACCATGCTGTGGAAATAGTAGAACAATAGATTTTATTGGATAAATAAATGGTCTTTGTAAAATTCCTTGGATAAGAGTTATCCATGGTAAAATAAAGAATGATAGGGAATCAAAGTCTTAATAAATAGGTTAATAAATATGAAGAAGAATCTTCTTCATGGGAAAAGAGTCTATTCTCTACTAAGGAATATAAAGATGTGGAGTAGGAAATAATTACATATAATATTGATGAATCCAAGTGACCTTACAATCAACATAGAGAATCGATAGATCACACCTTATAATATATGATGAATTTTATCTTCCATGTTTTATATATGGCTAGGGAGAGACTCCAAATTGTGGATGCTCCTCCCAATAATGCTTAATGAATGATGAAATTTCATATTTAAATATTATCATTAATTTCATGATTTTATTAAATTATAAATCCATTAAAATTCCTAAAACTCATACAGAGTAATTAACATAATAATTTAATCCATCTGAAGATTAACTGGGGATGGGTTTTTTTAATTATAATCTCAAGGTACATGAATTGAATTATAAAGAGGGGATAAATCAATCATCAATAATTCATGCGATCTCGTATATATAATCAAGATGGATATGCAACATATATATATACCATAACTTTAAATATAAGTAAATAAGTTCAATAAAATATTATAGTGTTTGATTTCATTTTAAACTTGTGCACTTAGATGGGCATAGGTTGGATGGATACATAGTGCTTTTACCATCATCCTAAGTCAAGGTTAGTCTATTTTTTATAGGTAAGTGAATGACTCAACATAATTAAAATTATAAAGGGATTTTTTATATAATATTCAATTCTAAAAAGGGTTTAAGTATTATGAAATTTTATATTTGTGCATATTTAACAAATCATCTAAACCAATATATATGTGAGAAAGAAAATGATAATCTAACTTTTTCCAAGATCCATATACCTAGACAGAATGAATTAACCTTTTCTAGTGAAATATTCTGTTACCCATAAGAATTTGTGTATTTTTCATCATAGAACTAACTTTTACTTAAAATATGAAAGGGAAAGGAATAATAAGAAAAAAGTTTAATTTTTTATATGTCTCCCTTTATGGTTTATGAATCTAATAAAATTTACACATTTTTCTATTCTCCTTTTTAGTGACCTAAATTATTCCTAATATATAAAATGAATAGTATTATCGAATGAAGACTCAACATTTCCTAGAAATACCTTTATTAGTTTTGAATCCTTTTGAGTACCATATATCATTCCTATAAATGTATGAGGTATTTAAAGTTAAACCAAAATGAGGACTGATGTATAAGGTTGAATATATTTGACCAAAATAAGTTTAAATTTCATATATATTTGAACAATATAAGGAAAACATTAAATGGTGTGAAAATTTATCTAAAATATGAGGTTGATTATAGAGCAAGGATGGTAAGGAAAATTCAACATAAATGGAGTGACTAAATACTAGTATAGATATCCTTGGATAAAGGTGTACATATTTTTAGGTCATAGTTCTCTAACCACATGAGGGAATATAAAAATCCAAAATTGGGGTTTGAAATTAAAAATAATTTATAAAACCATTAAATGGGGGATGATTATTGGGTAAATTTAAACTTGATTTGTTTTCATCAGGAAATTTTGAAATAACTATGGATATTCTAGTATGATCACAAACCAGGTTTAAATAATTGGTTTTTTAATTTAATGTTAAACAATCATACTGAGGATGAAAACTAACTAAATTTGGGTAATGGGTTTTACTAAAAAACATTGGGTAATGTGGGGTATTAGGATATTCTCCATGGTAAAAATACATTTTTCTGGTTAGTTATAGGTGGTTTGGATAAATGAAACATATTTTTTCTCAAATCAAAGGGTTCGTTTGGGAACCAATTTACTTGTTCCCATTATCCATGGAACATTATTTATGATTTAGATACTCAAAGTGTAAAATATTTTATATTGGAAATTAATTTTCAAAATTTAATTCAAATGGTATGGTTTTAAACAAACCAAGATTGGTTAATTATTGAATTTTAGATGGGAGTTGAAGTGGATAAGCATTTTTCATTAGTTACTGAACAAATTGTTTGGTTTCCACTATGTATATTTTAATAATGGTAAACAATTAAAATGTATATCTAGGAAGAGAAAATTTTATCCTGATTTAGATTCAAAAATAGAAATAACTAAAATGAATTAAGCCTCCATATACTAGGATATATTTTGATTATGGTCAAATTTGTGGTTAGTCCAAAAATGAGAATTTTGATCATCGTTATGTATCCTATAATAATAAGAATTAAAAATCTCATGTTTATTAGAAATGGTACGAAAATACTCATCGTAACACAAGGTTAATGAAGAAAAACTTGAAATTATTTAGTAAACCCAAGTACTAGAATGGTGGAGAGAATGGGATGAAAATGGAATTTTTTACTAATTTTATGATACATGGAAATCAATACATATCCTACCCTTATATAAATCACTCCACTTGCATTTCTTAGATAAATGGTTTTTATCCTAGAAAAAGGTCAATATAAGAATACCTGATGTTAATAGAGATCATATATCGAGACGTTAAAAGTATAAATAGATATGTAATTTCATGGTTGGGTCCATGATAGATGGTATGGATGTCACTGTGTGTCCAAAAATAATAAGAATCAAACCACATGTATTTATTAAATGGTATTTTCATAGATATGGATTTTATTTAAGGGGGTAGTGGATAAATTTATATCTATCCTAGTGAAAGGATGAAGAATAAAACATGTTGTTAATTAGATCTAAATAGAAGGATATAATGGGGGAATTATAGTGAATGAAATTTGAAGTTAGACTCAAAACACGGAATTTTAGATTCCATGTATCCTATAATAATAGGAATCAATACATGTGTATTTCTTAAATATGGGGTAATTTTTATCCTTAAATAAGATTATTTATGGGTAAATGTATACTATAGGACTCTTATATGGATCCTAATCTCATGTAATTGAATCAATTCATGTGAAACTAACCACTCTATGTAGTTTATGGTTCATGTGGGGTGCACCTTTATGTCATCCAATTTAACATCTTGAAACAAGGATGATATGTTAATCAACTCAATTTCAATTAATTATGACTTGGGAGCCATATACCTTAGGTTCATATGATGAAAACCTCCAAGTCTTGTAGTTTAAGTTCATGCAACTTGGATCATGTGTTATGTATTTTAGAATCATTCAATATGGACTTAAGCTAACCTAATATGATTGAATGAAAAGTATTTCATGAGAAATATTTCATTTTTGAAAGTTGGTATATACTCTCCATCAATTTTGATTAGGTATTAATATACATAGGATTATACATTGTGTGTATTTTAAGGTCCTTCCCATTTCTATCCCAATTTCATTGAATTCATTCTAAGTATATTTTCCATTCACATGGATAATAATAGTTCCCCTTAGATGAATGAGAATAGGTGGAGCTTATTGTTTAACACACATAAAAAAAATTAAGGACTTCATGGTAATTCAATGTGCATAACCTTTTATTATCATGTTTATCAAATTAATTAAGCTAAATTTGGTACTATTCATCTTTGGAGAAATAATCACAAAAGGTAACGTGAACTAAACGAAATTTATATTTGATGGGAAATAATAAATATATCCAATATACTAGTAAATATAGGTTTGTATATGTGGTAATATAGATCGTGGTGGAATAATCCCACAAATCATATAAGAGTTTATCTGACCAAGACTTCTTAACTCTATCCCCCATCCTCTAAATGATAATGTATTAAGTCTTATTAAATGCTTCTATCTATCCATAATTCATCTAATGATAGCAAGATGAGTTATTGGACTTAATTTTGAACTCCTAGTATAGTTTATTAATTTCAGAGACATAGAATTTGGTGTAATTATTGATAAATATTATCTAATAGACAGTAAACCTATAATAATCTTAAATTTCTTAAAGTTGATTATATCATTTTTCTTGACATCGGTACATCTTTTACCCATTTTTTCAAGAAGTTTTTTGGAGTAATAATAAACTTGAATTACCTAATTATTGTTAAATGGTATATACACAAAAAATAATTCCCCATTATAGCTACTAGATATGATTGTTTTGCAGTGTACAATAACATAGGAGGTTGGTGAACAAATTTGACATGTATCACGAATGCATGGTTATTTTTTGAATTCCTTCAAATATTGAATCATTGATGGCCATAAATATCCAATTCTTATAATTTGGAAGAAGATCCTGGAAAATGACTCATGAAAATCACAAGATCTAGTATGAACATCCAGAAAAATAGATAGGGTCTCTCCTCCCTCAACGAACTTAAGGAGGACCACATCAAAGTCTCGCTACTAGAGGACTTTATGATAATTTGGGTCATCATAAAGGAAAAAATTGGCTACCCACCAATTAATTTTTTCTTTATTGGAATGATCTTATAAAATATCCCCACATTAAATATAATCTATTATGGGAGACATCCAACCAACTATGTAGTCATTATACAAGGTTGATGATTATATTTGACCTTTAGTGGAACTAATTACAATTATCTCACTCATAACTTATTTTATAAATGAAGATACCACTATATAGAATTAAACGTGAATCACTATATCAACTTGATAAAGTTATACTCAGTATATGATTATATTTTCCAATGTATCCTCTTTAGGAATCTGTGATCGTGAAATGTGATACGACATTAGAACAGATGGAAACTATGAAATCAACTCTTGTATATAGTTGAGTAGGGATATATGTTCTTCATTATTATGGTAATATCCCACATGAAATTTCCTTATTTACAACTCTAAATAACCTTTATTGTTTAATTAGTAAATTGGTATATGCAAGGCTATCTCTAAGTCTATGATAAGGGTTTAGTATTTTTCCTCACTATTGGTTCAACCTTATATTTGGATAAAGTAATATGGAAATATAACATTTGTTAGGAAAACAAAAAACAACTCTCAAGACAACTTATTTGAGTATTGTTTCTTCTATCCTCCTTCTAGTTATAATTTGAAAAGTACCATTGAAGAAAACTTCTCATGTTTGGGAAGTCTCATTGACAAAGAAAACTTCTTCTTCAGGGTGTTCCATATTCAGTGGTATTGCTTTCAGGGTAGGATATGTGATAAGAAAATCAAAATGTTTTTTCCCATTGATTTACATCTAGGATAAAATAATGATATCAAATTATTTTTGGATGAAATCCAATATTTCAAATCATCCCTTAAATATGGGGTGAAGAAAGATGTACTTGATGGGATCTACATGGGAAATTAGGTGAACATCATGATAATGTAGATAATATTGAATCTTTTACACCATAATTATCAATGAAAGGTAATTATTCTTGGTATAATTTTATATATTCTTAGCTAATTATATTTTTGTACTCAAATAGTAGAGACTATTTTCGATTCTTATATCATTTTTTGTGTAAGTAAGGTTCCAAGTGACCACTCTGTGGTTTCCAAAAATAGGATGATGGATTTATATTCCACTGGATACATTAACACTAGAGGGTGATGAAGATACTAATTGAGGTCATGAAAGGATTTTTGATGATCTTTAACTCTTGGATAAGTGATCCCTTTCTTAATTATTTTAATGAAGGCAAAAAATCCAGTGAGGCTTGAGATAAAAAAGCTTGATGTAGGTGATAAACCCATAAATTCCTATCAACGCTCAAATATTTCAAGGAGGGTAATATCAAGTATCACCTTGGTTTTCTTGGTATTTACTTAAATACCATGATGGAAAGACATAAATCCAAATAATTTTTCTAATTTCTCCCTAAAAGTGTATTTCAAGAGGTTCATTTTCAACCTATATTTGTATAACTTGTTAAAAAGACCACCAAAAATTATATATATATATATATATATCTAATTTTTTCCCTATAAAGGATATAAATATGGGACTCATAGATCATTATTAAGTATCCCCAATATTCATAAAGTCAAATTTCATTACTCAGTATTAGTATACCCCTTGGGGTTTCCAAAAAGTAGATATCTCTTCATCTTTAGGGTCCATTTAGATCTTGTTATAATGAAAATATGCATCTATTAATGGTAGGTATTGAATAATAGTTTTCACATTGATCATCAATTTCATGATTGGGGCTACGATTTTATTCCTTAGGTAGTGGTATTTCATATCCCTAAAATCAATATATATTCAAATTTATCCAGTATTTAATTATGGGATCGATGTTGGAAATTGAAATAGGGTTCTAAACCTCCCATGTGAATATTGATTTAATCAATTTATCAACATCATCTTTTTCCTTTAATACATGGGTTGGATTCATTCTCCCTACTACATGTTTATAACCATGGTGGTTATTCTGTAAACCCAAATGATGAGTAGCTACTTGGAAATGTAATGCAGGAATCTCTATGTAATCCAATGTAAACACATCTCAATCTCTCTTATCAAAAGTGATCTGTAATTCCTATTCTTTAAGGTTCATGGTGGAACTGATTAGTGAACTTCATTGTTCCTATTTATTACCCAAATTTTGATGTCTAAGTTCAAATATAATTTTTGAGACACCTTCCTTGAATATTTGAGGATCAACCTTAATCTAATCCCCATTATCATTATCTAGGTTTGAAGAAAGAATCAGTTCTTAAGGTCTAGAATATGGTGTAGTAGTTTAATCATTTCCATTGATATCACACCCATTTTTTGTGTGTCGGGTTTCATTTGATGAAAATGACACCATACTATTAGGGTAAATAGTTCTTAAACCCCTTGTTTTTCTTTGAGGATTCATATACATTATGTTAAATATCCATGGTTTTGTTGAATAATAATAGTCACTTCTGTCTTCAAGTAGATAATATCAGAGACTATATTTACAATTATATATAGTATAGTAATGTATTATTCTTTTAATGGAAGTTATTAAATAGAATTATCTACTTCGCTATCATAGGATAGGAAGATGATCAAATAGTCTGTGTTAGTAGATAACATGACCCTATGGATACCCAATATTGGAGTTTTTTTCAATATTATTAATAGTAAAGACAAAATCATTATTGATTCTACTACATGGATTGTTTAGGGAAGCTCTAGGCCATTTGGAGACATTTTTTTTTTAGATTCAATCGTCTTGTGGTGAAACCCCTCCCTTTTTAATATCATACACCAATGTATTAGGAATAATTGGATTCAAAAGGGCATCAACATATATTACCTTGAACTTCCCTTAGAAACAACACTTCAAGAATTGTTGATATAATTAGGGAATAGGTACATGAATATAAAGATATGGAATTCTTAAAAATGAATTGAAATAAGTATCCTATCAAACCACCATGAACTCTAATTCAAAAATTAAGTCCCCAAATTGGGTCCTTAACATAATCCTTTCAAGATATTCTGGTCACTCTGTTTCTATCCTTAGATCATTGAGTTGTAAAGAGATAAATTGCTTTTATTATATCCTAAAAGGAAAATGGTTTGGATTCCGATGAGGTTGATTTTAGAACAATTGTTAAAAAGGAATGAAGAATATCAGCATCATCAATATTTTCACATATGTATAAGGTTATGATGTTTCTATGTATAGAAGTTTCCAGGTCTTTCTAGTGAATTAAATGATCTTGTGACACTCATTGGCACTCATTTATGCTTGATATGTCTCATTTGAATACACTTCAATCTAAAAAATTTGACGGATTGAAAGGGGATCAATAATTTCATCATTATGTTAATTATAAAGATGAAGATAACCCATGATTACAATTTGGGAAGGTATTATAGATATTTGTTTCAATGTATCATAATTTTCATCCAAGGGCCTTAAATTCCTACCACATGGTTGTTCTTGAGCTATGTTCTAGGGATTAAGATATGACCACACTGATGAAACCTTTCCTTGTTCAGAATTAGGGGGAAACTTTTTAGTTGAATGGTTTGTTTGAGTTGTTCTTATCACATACCAGGATTGATCACCTAACTGATTTTCTATTAACTATTCCACCAATATAATTGGATAGTATAATTTTTAAAAGTCTTGGGATTATATTTATGCTCATATTGATCTTGTTATAGTTCATATCTTTGATTCTTAGCATCATATATGAAATAAGTGGGAATGATTTCTAAACATCAAGGTCCACCATGGTGTTTCCTTCCTCTGGATTTGTGGCCACCACCATGTCTACTGGTGGGGGAATAAATTTTATACGAGTCACCATCATCAGAGAATTAGTTTTTTAGGTGGATGAAATCAATAGAAACATATCATGGCTCTTCCCCAAATGATTTTGTTGTTGGATGGTGTCCATACTATAAATGATATGGTAAGGAAGACCAGTAAGGTCCATACCAACTTGGGTTCCCTTGTAATATACCCTTAATATGATTTTATCTATCAATATTTATGTTAACGGATTTTGGAAAACTATAAAGATGAAAATTTTACATTATATATTTTTGGAGGAATTAGGGTACTGACATGCTAATTTATTCCTTCCCAAATGATGGTGTGTGCATGACTGGATGATTTTATGGTCATCCAACCATATAATTTCAATGAATTTCTATGTGGTAATTCTTACCACTCTCTTTACTCATCTAGTGGATTGGTAGACACATGATCTATATGAGTAAGGTGAAGACCCAACTTTACAAACTTAGTTTCTGTCATCTTCTTGTGAAATTCCTTGAAGGTGAATCAATCTTAGATATTGTTACCTTACATATGATGGTAAGGGATGTAATCGTGGTGATCATTCAATCCCACCTCATTGGGTATCTTAATATTTGTAAACATAACAAATTTCTTTTCCAGGGTACTGATAAAATTCCTAAGGACTTCCACTTTCTGGAAGACTTTGTTTTTCTATCCTCAAAATTATGTTTATTGCATTCATTATCTCTATCCCAATTGGAGTGTTGTTGTTTCTACCCAGGATGAGGAATGATATTATATATAAAGACTTTGGAATTTTAAATGGCACTAAAATAGTCTTGAGAGTATAAATATTGGTTTCAACCTCGCTATATTTCTTTCCATGTGATGAGAGTGTTGTCTATGATTTTTCTTTGGTACACTAAAGGGAATACAATAATTATTGTTATATGATAGAAAATTATAGAAATATTATAGGATACATCTATGGTATTAGTGATTTTTATAAATCAACTCATATATTCTTTGTATATATATCTAGAAACTACTCTTTTGGGAATTTCATGTTCAAGGAATATGTTAAAACATTATGTCTGGAAATAAATTTTAAAACTCTCTCATTTCCACACTACTTGCAAGTTGAGAGGTCAAGGATTACCATCCTAATAAATTTTTAACTAAATTTATATAGTAAATTCCATCAAATATCTTCATAATTTTAAATATATATGGCTACCAAATTAATGTACCCAATAAAAGTAGTTCCTTCCAAAGTCTTGAAAAAACCTATAAGCCTCACTTCTTCTTATTTCATTGTAATTCTATCCATAGAGATATATCAAGAAGTGAAATACATAAGATACTATTAAGGGTCTTATATGGTATAGAATATTAGTAAGGTATGATTCCAAATGTTGGGTGTAGGAGAACTCAATTCCACCCACTCAATATATGGCTTCCTCTTCCTTTGCACCATTTCTCATCAACTATATATAGTTTCCAATTGAGTAGTAAAATATTCAATGGACTCAAGAAGTTATTTTGGTATTATAGATGGTTTTTTAGTTTATGTGAAAATTATTATAGTAACCTGATATGGTTTTCTATTTTATGTCAGTTTTCGATATCTAGCCTTATCTGGGCTATGATAACTCACCTGAAATGGTAGGGATTGTGGCCATAATGGAGATAATCATTGAAAATCAACTAAAAATCATGTCTATTTGAGTGTTTTTTTATCTAAATTTATTTTCATGACATGAATTTTCCATTAATAATTGAGAAAATTATTCTTACAAGAGAGGAACAATTTAGTGAGGCGTAGTGTCTTCAGTCTAAGAGTTTCACTCTATGGGGTAGTTCAACAATTACATGACTAAAATTTTCTATCTGAACTTAATACTGAGCAATATATTCCTCAATGTAAATAATAATGACTCCATTGGATGGGGAAGTTCATGGATTTAGTTACACTTTTCCCTCTTTCCATTTTATAATCTTATTAAGTAGGAAAAGGTGATATGTTCAAAATATATCTCAAATCAAAAATCTAACTTTGATTGAATGTAAGAAACCTTCTTCTCACACCTATATGAAAACCATATTCCAAATATAAACCTCCCCATCATGTTGCTCATCATCATTATCATGATCCTCATTATATATAGGGTTTGCATCAATAATATTTACTAAATAGAATCACATAGAAGTAATTTAATCCTCATTTTCATTAGAATAATAAGATGTTTCATTTGTGTACCCTTTGAGGGGTAGATCATAAAGTTCCTTCAGTATTATATTGCTAGAAGATTTAATGCACTTAAAACCACTATGAGTATTCACTTCCCTACCTTGGATCACATGTTGATATAAAGTAAAATATCATTCATGGATGTTGATCTGGAGTGAATCTCCCATAACATTCATCAATCATGACCTTGATAGAGGGGATGATCCCTAAAATTATAAGAGAGTGAATTGATGAGTCGCTTCTTGTGTATATGCTCCTAATCTATAAAAATTTTACTTTTTCAAAGGAAGTGGGTAAAAATAACCCCCTTTCATATGGGATGGGTTTTAATCTACTCTGATACAATTGTGGATATTCCACATTAAATGTTTGATATATGTAATGGAGGCATTGGAGTTAGAACTTACCCCATACTTGTAGGTGGGGCTACCCTTGTAATGTTTATATATATTTTATTCCATCTATCTTTTTTTTGATCTCATACTCTAGAATAAGTAGGGTGCAATTTTCATATCGACTACTCTAGATTATATGTTCTAGCTATTAAAAGTGGTTTCACTTTCATAAACTTTTATTTTCTAAAATTGTATGCCTACTTCACAATTATGGAAGCTTGGTGCAAGATTTTATCAATCGGTCACTCCCATTGAGTTCATATTTTCTGATCACTAAGGATGGGGAGATTTCATTTCACTAACCAACTATCATATATAGATATATAACTGATTAACTATCCTGGTCCAATGAAATTATAAGAAACATTACATAAAGAGCATTGTTAAAACCTAACTAGAGTTAAGTGAAGAGATTAATATTAAGTATACCCTCGGATGAGTATATTATATGAAAAATCACTGATAATTCATAGGATCCTCCTTAAACTTCCAAGGAAATAATTTTAGATACACTCACACTACTTTTAGGATTTTGGATTCTAATCCATCAAAAGTTCATCTAAATCAATATCTAATAACTTATAATATTGAAACTTTTGTTAATTGATATATCTCTCATAGGGAATATCCCTGGTTTTAAAATGATATATATTCCCCCATTAGTTATGAAAATGATAAAAGTGAATTTATCCTCTAATTTCTTGAGAAAATCATAAGGATATGTTGAAATAAGATATAATATAACTAGTATCATATCTTAATCTAATTAATTCTATATGATTTCAGAGTTATACTCATCTTCATTAATAGGTTCCTCAACCTTATCTGACTATAAAATTTAGTTTCCCACAGTTTTATTAGGATTAATTAGATTTTTCAACATATTCTCAACTATTTCTAGGGTTTCATAGTCCAGGGGGAACTCATGATAATTTTTTCCTCATTTTACACATTGGTTGGGATGAAACACAGTTGGTCGATGGTAGAGTACCTGGTGTTGTTGATTTCATCTTTTCAAATGACCCTTGGCATGATAGAAACTTTGAAACAATTGAAATATTAGAACCTTCATGCTAAGTAGATGTATCATATATATTAGGACTCTTTAAATGAGCATCATGGAGATCACATCTATGGTTTTTTATTTTGGATTCGTCATTATATGGTGGACCTCCACTTTTACTATTTAAATGATAACTATAGAGAGGACCACTATAGTTATAGATTTCTTTTTTTCATCATGAGTAGTACCTCTTCTTCAGTCATATATCTTATCAAAGGGAGGACCTCTATAACATAATCCCTAGTGGTAAATGTAGTGATATTGTATTTATCACTATGGGATAACATTATTGGTTATTGGTTTGTTTGATTTAGAGATGAGGAGTACCACTATTTCGACTGTTTGTTTCTTGGTTGATTGGGGGAGGACCTCATTTTCAATTGATAATTTCATTATAGGGTGGGATCAACAACCAAAATCATATAGAGGGCCTTTATGATTATTATATTATATTTTTACATTGGGGTAGATCTTTATGTCCCATCATCATGTTTCAATAAGAGGACCTTGAAATCAAGGAATATAGAGAGGACCTATATAGTTTATTTATTTTTCTTGACCATGGGGAGGACCTCCATGGTTTATGACTTATTGTTTTCCACCATATGGAATACCACTACAGTTAGTTCTTTGGTTAGGACTTCTAGGGTTGTTGGTTGTATCTCTTAGAGGAGGTCCTCTAAAATGGTTGTTGTCTTCCCTCATTTGGTGTGGCAATTGTTGAACCATCCATGATATCCTTCTTTGGAATAATCTATATCTATTTTCCAATAGTGATTTGTAATCATACCTGGGTCACTATTGAGATATTTTGGCACGTTATATGGATTTTGGTAGCCTCAAGAGAAATAGAATTATCTCATGACTTAATGGTTGATTTCTATTGATGGTTACTCCTTCTATGTTCCCTAATATATATAATTAGACTCATAATGACATAAAATGTGGTCTATTAGGGGAGATAGGCTGAGAGGTGATGTTAATGGCCAAGTTAATAGCATCCTTCTTAGGAATCTTATCTATGAACATAAATACAAAGGAGATTCCTACTTCACTTCCCTAATATAAGTAAGATAGGTGTTTCTTTTCTCTGTTGAAATACTTCCAAATAGGATTGATGTGTAAATAGGGACCACTTTTCTTTCACTATACTATCATTGATGGGATGTCCTATTAGGATTCATCTTATATGGGATTATATGAGCCACTCCAAGGTTGAAATGGGGTCATTGAAGTTATACCTCTGAATAAGGGAATTTTGAACTTAGTAACGGAGATGTTGAGTTGGCTAAAAACACGTCGTGGTTGAGGGTCCACATTATTAATTCTGATAAAGGTGTATATTTGGGAGAAACTTGGTGGTGATGCGAAGGTACTGGGGTTGATTCACTATTTTCCCGATCTTATCTAATAAATATAATGCTTGTTGGTATATTGATTGATGAAACCTTTTTGATTTTATGGGAGATATGAAAAGAATAAAACAAAAATAAGGAACCCATTAGTGTGGTATCATAAATAAAATTACATGGTCAATCAATCACTTTAAAAATTAAAGGATTTCTAGATAGGTTCACTATTTTTGTTCCCCAGTGTCTTGATTCCCACATTTTATTTTTGTTACGATCATTCTTTCCAAATGTAGGTGTTCATTAGGGTCATCTAACAATGATTTTAATTTCACATCATGGATAAGAGATTGGAATATATATTCATCACATAAAGGCTATTATTATCTATTTTATACTCTTTATATATTTAAGATATATTCATGAAATCATTCCAAGAAAAAAATACTAGTTACCCTCATTGTAGAAGTGATAGATCGATTCCTTTCATCAATATGATCATCTTTATGTATAAAATATTCCTCATAAATTTATATGGGAGGTTCTCTATATTCCCTTTCATTTTTTGGTAATTCTATGGTTTAAATCCACATATTTAGGTTTGATGTAATTTATCTATATCTTGGGTTATTATATGTATTTTGAATTTTTTATTATTCCCTTGAGAAGGATACATATGTATCCTTGTTAAGGGAATAAAAACCCATATATTTTGGTTCTTATTAATGATTCATGGTGCACATTTTAAGTATGTTTCATAAACACCATCATGGTTCCTTTTAAGTCCATAAATCTAGGAAAAAATTCCCTTTTAAGGTCATGCATCTAGGGCTAATGAATTTCTATTTAAGTTTGTGTGTATATAGGACCCATTATTAGAGGGGATTCTATAGGAGTGGAGATGATCCCATTAGTGGACTTGAGAGGATATGTTTTCCCATGTGTTGCCTTCCTCTCCACTGTCATGGATCAGATCTCTCCTCGGGACCTTTTCTCAGCGCATGCACAGCTTGCATCATCTTCTAGTTGTGGCATTTTGTGGGTCTGTGACTCTCTATAATCCCATCATTTTATACCTCCTTGTTGACCTTAATTCAATTTTTCTAGGGTTTTATTTTTATAATGGTGTTGGTCCAAAGTTACTGGTTCAGTTTTTGTGGCCTGGGGGTTTCTGTTGCGCTTCAGTTTGGTTGTGGGTGTGTTGGAAGATCTGGTCTATGTGTGCGGGTTTGAAGGTGGCAGCGCGATCTACGGCTATGGATTTTGGTGAGGACTTCTTCTGGAATGATTTGGGAGGTCCTAAATCCAGTTTTGGTTTGTGATTATTACTCTTCATCTATAGTTTTTTGTTTTGGTTTTACTAGGGGTCAACATCGCTGGGTGGATCTGTTCTATGCCAGTTCAATTTGGTTCTGATTTCTGGTCGAAGACGGTGGTTTCTTCTATGCTACTGAATTTTGTTGTTTAGTTTTGGGATGTGATTCTGTTATAGGGTGTGATTTTTTTCATGGTGTGATTTTCTAAGTGGATGGAGATTTTTGGTTCACGGATGGAATTTTGGTGGCATGTGGTTTGAGTTTTGAGAGTCAATGAAACGATTCTCTTACAGGAATTTCATCAGATGGGGTTCAGAGTAGAGGTTTTATCCTAGTTTTTTCTTTTGTATTTGGATGTTTAAGATGGTATGGATTTTCCATCGGTTCCATGCATGTGCAGTCATGCATGAGACTTCTTTCCATGAAGAGATGAGTAGGGTAAATTGATTTAATGTTTATGATGTCAGGTAGGATCTCTTTTGTGTAGACTTGAATGAGTTTTTTGCTCTTAAATTTTTGTATCGTGCTGCTTTGAATGTTTTTAAGTATTTGAAGTCTTGTATGGTTTCTCACTTTTTCATAAAAAGTGATTGAATAATAAAAAAAGTAATTTTTAGTCAGTATATAGGACCCATTATGTTCCATTTAGGTTTATGCAACCAAGACTATTTTTCCTTATAGTTTATGGTCATATAATAATGAAATATGATATGACTCATGTTTGTGTAACTATGACCAATAAGCCTTTTGGTTTAATTTCTTATGATAAGGATAGATTATAAGAAATTTAAAGTCATACGGAAGGGATATATAGGAAAAAGGGACCTGGTTGTGGTTAGTGTATGAATCACACATAAGCATACCTTTTGATTTTAACCTAATAGAAGATTAAATTATGGGTTGGTTGGTACTTACACCAAATAAGGGGGCCATTAATTCTCATGAATATTTAACTAGATTATGGAGGACGATTAAAGGATTATTCAAAAACTTAATGGACATGTTACTATTTTAAAAAATTAAAATAATCTGAGCTATGAGGGTTAAGATAGAGGTTCTTCTATCGTTCATTCAAAAGAGAGATTCCCTATAATAAAGTGAATACATTATTGATTTTACAATGATGATATTATCATTAAAGGAAGAAAATAGAGGATATCTCTTACAGGATGCTTGATTCACATTATTAAAGGAATACATGAATAAAACAAAGCACACTAATGTTAATAACATTTTTACCTTTCTCATGAGGACATGGAGGAGGCCTAGTTGAATGAGGCTCCTTGAAGGTTTTATTTTGGTAAAATGGGGTTTAAGAGGTATCTTGGGTTTTCAAGGAAAAGGTATTAGATTTAACCATGGTAAAGTACTATGGTGATTGGGTCACCCATATTAAAAAGTTTGGAAAATAATATTCCCAAGTATAGTTCTTAAAAGGGTCACACTTTCTCATTTATGGGATTTGGAATCCTTGGGTGATAACCCTTGGAATGACCATATGTGATAGATATAAGAAAATGGATTCCTTGATTTTTTAATTCTTAAGGACCCCTAGAAAATTAAAACCCCCTAGGATTCTCTAGATATCTTGGGTGAATTGGTGCTCTAGAAGGCCTCTCTAGATAGCCTGGGTGAATTAGTGCTCCTATAGACATTTATGGATAGCTTGGGTGAACTGCTTCCCTAATAGTCCTCTTTGGAATTCCTAGGTGTTGGCCTCACTAGGTTAAATACTCTAAAGGGGGTTAAATTAGGGTATTACGGATGAAAAAACCACCCATTTGATATTTCTTTTTCATTAAAGTAAACTAATTTCGTTTTTTATCATGATAATATATATATATACATATATTGAAATTAAATAATGAAAGAGACATGAAAATTTAACTTTGTTCACACTAACTAAGCTAGTCTGAGGATTATACAAATGAAATGTATCAATGTACTAGAATCCACTAAATAAAACTATTGTTACAATGTTTGAAGAAAACTTATTATCCCTTCTGGTTTACAATTTTTCGCTCTTTAAAAGATCATTACTCTCAATGTTGAAAGGCAATCACTATTCCTTTTGTAGGTGTCTTTTGATCTCTTCAAAAAAATCACAAAAATCTTTTTTTCAAGAAGTTATTCTTTCATCCAAATCTGTAATACCAATTTACAATAGAATTACTAAGCAATTTTCTTCAAGTTCAGGAAAATTTTATTTGTTCACACACTTCGTGCCACATATGATATTTTTTGAAACTTTTCACTTTATCAAACCTTCTAATATTTCACAAAACCCACACTATAAAATAGAGACATTTTTTCTCCATGTAACTGATGTTCAAATAAATTTTTTCATACATGAAATATTTTTCACAAGTCTTATTGAAAAATAGATCCATGATATTCTTCATGTCCTTGACAACACAAATGAGGTGGGGTGGTATCTTATTAATAGGTGTATTAGAACCTTTATGAAACTCCCATGTCTATCACTAAAATTTCACACAATTCACAATTAAATGTTCATTAATATCTTACTTCACATAAATCATGGAAGCATTATTCGATCACACAACCCACACCCAAAAAAACATGTAACCTTAATCATATCTTTTCATAAGAAACTCACCTCTTTCATATAACTCCATCAACTTCACTCAAATACATATTCTTTATGAAACTCTATATTTCTATGAAACTTTAAATTTTTTTGAAATTATTACCTTTTATAAATATGAATGATGTATCCTTGAATCACCTCTTTCAAAAAAACTCACATGTTCATGTAACATTTAACGTGCATAAAAATCTTTCTTTTGTTCCATTTTTCATGTCTAACTTATTAAACACCTTTCGTATCTTATAAAACCCATTCTTAAAAAATATTAAATGGTATCCACTATCCTGGACATTTGACAACATATATTTTCAAAAAATACACTATAACATTATAATTTTGTTTTCAACCTACTTTTTTATCAAACAAAACAACCCAAAAACATTGATATTACAACAAGAGTTATTTTTTCCCATAATATTCCTCTTTGGTTTTGTTGAAAAACCTTCAAAATTTGATACAACTTTAACACTTTTATTACCATCTAATTGAAAAATATAGTTCACTTCTTTATTAAAACAAAATTTTCATATAGTGATTGTGGATAGAGACCAAATATTTACTCAACATATACTCTTAGATCATATGATCCATTCTCAATGTTAAAACAAGAGTATCAAGTGAGTTTCATCAATAAATCATTTTGTTATTGATATTACCTATTAAATATTTCTTAATAGAAAATGATGATCGATATTGATTGACCTTTGAAACTTGATGGTGAATTTTATTGGTGATCGATATCTAATTATTGAAAATGTTTTTCACAATGTGTAGCTCCCAAGAAGATTACTCCTTTCACCATTCCTCATAAAATTATTTATTAGAAAACTCACAACCTTAGGATACTCCTTTGATGATATGTCTTTTTTTAACCATCAGAATTATTAAATATGAATCTCCACTAACATCATTTCTCTCACTAATTTAAATATAGACAATCTCTCCCTCAATCACCACCTTACTATCCTCTGCAGTAATTTTGATAAATTATATCTCTCCCTCATCACTCATTTAAGATCTATAACAGGAAATGAAATATTATCATCGCATAGAGAAATTGTCAACATACCTTGGGGAGGGGGTTTCCACATCCATTCCACTTTGATGAGTTGGGTCAACTAGACTCTGAGAGCCATCCCATGCCTTCCAAACACTTCCTTGGGTAAGACCTTTGTCATAATGTCTGCATCCAAAAGATTTGTAGGAACATAATCCAAGTTCACCTACCCATGATCCATTTATCCTTGAAAAACTGATACTTTATTTAAATTTTATTAATCCTTGAGTGATGGAATGAATTTTTAATATTATTTATTACACTTGAATTATCATAATTTATTCTGATCAGAGACTTCAATTCAACTCCCATGTCTTCAAGTTGTTATTTCATCCATAGTAACTTGGTTAAAGATTGAGTTTCTAGAATATATTCAGCCTCTATAGTACTTAAATAAATGAATCCATATTTTTAATAATCTAATAAATACACAATACAAAAATATAAAATTTATCTCCTGAAGATTACTTTCTATCATTAGCTGAACTGAACCAATCCATGTCTGTATGTCCCAATAACTCTTACTGAGATATTTATTTTTATATAAAACTGAAATCCATCATTACTTTGATATACTATAATAATATTTTCACTGTAATAAAGTTTCATTATTTATAATTTAATTAATATCATGCTTCCTAACATGTACCAAAAAAATTTAAGTTCATATCATTATTATATACAATAAGATTCTAATGATCAACCTATACTCTGTGACATTGATCACTTTACCATTATCATCCCTTGATAATTTCATTTCGGTAGAAAAAATGGTTTTCATCTCATTGGAATCATTCATTCTAAATTATATTATAAATTACTTGTAATATCTATATTGGGAAAAAAATGTGTCATGCCTTCCTTATAAAACCTATAGACTAAGGAAAAATTTCATTTCTTCAATCATAGACATTTAAAACTCTCACTTCATAAACTCTAAAAACTATTTTCACTACCATTTAATCAATACATAAAATTTCATGTCTTCAACATGCACTAACACTATCATCCTTTTATCTCTCACATTATTGATATATGGTTTGTGTTAGGACCAAGATGATAAGGAAGAGTATCATATTCAGGTATTGTATTTTCTTGTTGAAGAATCTTGAGAAGAAAGAAAATAACCTCACTTTGTAAAAGTGGATGATCATACTGACAATTGTATCCAGGTAATTAGATTAAAAATACTTAAGAAATTCCATTTGATTGGAAGGAAACATTTTTTTGGAAGACATGGAAGTTACAATACTTTCCTTGATAAATCTGACAATGCTAATGGTGATTGGTCAAAGGTTAAATATCACGACATATAAGTTTCATGATGATAACATAAGTTAATTATTGAATAATATGGTCAAATAATTAATTATGTTACAAATCTATATGACCATGAATCAATATGTTTGGTTTTACTTAAGTATATTATTAATGTGGTGTTGTTTCCCAGTGTCTGCCAAATATTTGGGGTCCAAAATCTAAAGAAGGGATAGCATCACAACAGATGGATTTCCTTTAATTCCTTATGAAAATATGGAAATTTCATGAATTTCATGAGGAATGGGTTTAGTGAAGGTTGTTTTTTGAAGGCGTGAATGTTTGATGAAAATATTTGTGATTATAAGACTATGAGAAGTGTACGATTGCGAAAGATTGTTTTCTGGGAATGAAAATTCATAAAAATAATAAAGTAATAGTTTTTTCAAAGACAAGGATGAGACTTGTAAAGATGTGAAACATTAAGAATGGTGATGATAATCTCTGTGATTATGAGAAGTGGAGCATCGTGAGTGATTTATGGCTTGATGGTGATCTCTATGACAATGAAAAATATCAAAGGAGCATCCCAATGGTAGGATCACTACGAAGATGTTTTTTGTGATTTGTAAAATGTGTTGGAGGAAGTGGAGAATCATGAATAGGCGAGCCTATAAATTTGAGGTGACCCCCACTTCATTTTTATGAAAATAATCAAAGAAAATTTGAAATCACTCTGATTTCATGAAGGTCATAGAACTCCAAGAAGTTGGATTTCTATGCGAGCTTGAGCATCATGAAAAGACTTCTAAAGTCCTGAATAATGTCAATGATCTTAAGTAATGGGTTCTTCATGATGGTGGGATATTTTTCATTGACTAAATGATATTTTCAAAGTCAGTTGGTTCTATGAAGTAAGTTTTCTTCACGAAGGTCGTGAGCTTCTCAAAGGGAGATTCATGAAGGAGCTTCACAAAAATCAGTTTTGAATACCCATTTTAAGTGAACAGATAATTCAAAGAGCATCAAATCAGGTCTAAGAGAACTTGAAAATAATACTGGGGTATTGGACTAAGTATCATTACAAATCTCAGAAGGTTATTACCAGATTCTAAGTAGTAAAGAGAATAATTGTTTTGAAATGTCAAATTTTTTGAAGTAGATCAAGAAGAACCATAACATTGTATTCTGTAATTTTGTTATATAAGAATCACACACACATAAAAGGATTTTTTTTCTAGGGGATTGTGTGGAATTGGATTGTTTCCAAAACATACCAAGGACATAGATACTCTTTTTGAGTAGTGAACCATGTAAATTCTTGTGTTCTTATGAATGTGTGGTTGAATTGTGATCAGTAGGGAAACAAATATTTAATAAGAGGTGAATTGGTTTTCATAAGTAAGGAAATGTAAAAGAAAAATACAACACTAATTCACCACCCCCCCCCCCTTCAGTGATACTTGAATATTGACTGGGAAACTTCAATTGGTATCATAGCCAAAGGTTCTATTCATTTATCCTTTACTGAATTTTTGAATAGTAAATGTTATGGTGAATTTGAATTGAGTGAGTATTAAGGGGATTATGATATTTAATGGAAATAATTTGAATATCTAGAAATATATAATGATTCCTTATCTTATGTCCCTTGGGTATGAAGTTCTTGAAGCTAAAATAGAAGGATTTCCTCCTATTGAAGATAAAGTTCTCATAAACTTTTCAATAAGAAGAATCTTCAGAATGATGGAAGAGATAAATATGTTTTGCAGTCATCACTTTCTGAATGTGAATTATTAAGAGTGAAAGGTGTTTCCATAGCTAAAGGTATCTGGGATATGATGAAAAATATCTATGAATGAAAGATAAAAGTGAAGAAGGAAAAACTAAAAATCTGTAGGCTAAAGTACAAAGATTTAAAAATGGGAATGTTTGAATCTATTGGGGACTTCTTTACTAGGGTTGAAGAAATTTTAAGCACTATCAGGTGTCTTGGTGAAAATTTAGTGGAATTTATAGTTGTTAAAAATATCTAAAAAATTCATTTTAATAATTTTGATGCTAATGTTTCTTAATTGGAAGAAAGAGACCCTGAAATCTTATCTCTAGATGATTTTCATTGTACTCTCATTATATGTGAAATAATAGTGGAGAAGACTATTAAGATAAAAACAAAAACTAATAGAGAAATGTCTTTCAAAGCTATAAAGAAAGAAAATTCTAAAATGGATCCTGAGGAAGATTATTTTGTGGACTCTAACTCTAAAAATGAGGTATTTAAAAATATTGATGAAATTTTATCCTTATTTTCTAAAAATGTGAGACGAGGTACAAGTAATAAGAAAGGGAAAAATACCTTTAGGTGTTTTAAATGTAGAGCCATTGGGAACTTTGAGGATAATTTCCCTTAAATAAATAAATAATAATACAGTGATGAAGATTAAAGAAGTCCAAGAAGTTCGTGGAAGAAACAAGTTGATAAAGATAAATATTTTTCTATAATAAAATATAAGAAGTTCTTCAAACCTAAAAGAAGAATATTTTTGTCTAAAAAATAATGTGAAGAAGATAATAAAGATGAACTCGAAAAATATTTTAATAAGAAAGTTGGAGAGAATAAATTTATTATAATAGTGAATAATAAAGATTTTGTGGGTAGTAGTTATAAATAAGAAGAAACTCAACTTGAATATCATCTGAAATAAGATTTGAAAGAATGTCTGAGAAATATTAGAAGGTTTGAGAAGGAAAAAAAGAAGTTGATAAATGAAAATTTCTCATCAAGAAATCAAGGATCTTTTTCTAATGATAAATTCAAACTGGTAAAAGAAATTTATGATTTGAATAATTCTATTGAGAAATAAAATATTTTTAATGAATATCTCGAAGTTAAGCTGAAGGAAAAACAATAAGATACATAACTTATCCATTAAAAAAATTATAAAGCGACACAAAGAGGTACAAGTTTTAAAAACTCTATCTCAGAAGTTGGTGAAATTTATATTAAGGATGAACCTAAAAAGGATCAAAACTATTACCTTCAAAGGTTAAGAAGTAGGCTAGAATTGGTTCTAAGAAGAAGATAGCTAGGAAAGTTATGTATGTTTCCAAAACTAACAATATCTAAAAATTAGAAGTTTCTAAATATCATGAGTATGGAAAAATTTATATTACTTTTGTTTTGATAAGTCTATAAAGAAATATTATCTGAAGAATAAAATTACATTTGAAAATATAAAATTTAATAGTAAACAATGTTCTATTTCGAAGGTTGCTAAGAAACATACTCACAACACTGGTCAGTCTGAAAATTTTAGAGGAAAATACTCTTTCTATGGATATTGCTAGTATTGTGTTGGATTCATACATAAAAAAAATATGTTTTGGTTCAACCAATAATATTACTATTATTCTATATATTATGGAAGTAAAACTTTTACGGGGAGTCAATCCTCTCAAAATAAGAAATCTGAGAAGGAATTTTGTAAGAAACCTGATAATGTTGGTGTGAAAGTTGAGAATAAGTTCCAACCACTGGAAACTATTTGTGAAAGAAGAAATCAACCTTGAAATCTTGTTAAGGGTTGTCTTGTTTTTTTACTAATGCAACAAAAAGTTTCTTAACAATTCTCAGAAGATATAAGTTAATAAAGAAAAGGAAGGATAAAAAGATCTTGTTGTTGAAACTGTGCTGAAATCAATAAATGGATAATGAATATGGATTCTTGATAGTGGATGTTATTCTCATATGACAGGAGACATAAAGTTTTTGAATAATTTTAAAGACTTAAAAGAAGGAGTAGTAACATTTTTCAATGATGATTATCTGAGAATCAAAGGTGTTGGATCGCCCATCATTGGAAAAAAAGATGAAATATAAGAAAATGTTATATGTTTATGGGCTAAAACACAACCTGATAAATGTTTCACAACTTTTTAAAGAGGTTAAAAAGTTATCTTTAGAAAATATGAGTTTTTTATGAAAATTAAGGATTATGTAATTATAGTTATAAGAGGCCAATGTACAAAGGGAAATGTGTTCCAAGTTGGTGGAATATAAAAGTATTGTTACTTGGGTTTGGTGGAAGAAAATAAATTTTGGAATATGAGGATGGGAATCATGTGTTAGAGAAACATGAGAAAATTATCAAATAGAGACATTGTTTGAGATATTCCTTATATTTCAAGAAGAAGTTATTGGTGTTTCACTATTTTTCAAAAAGGAAATATTACAAATTTTTTACATAAGTCATTTGACATTTGTTCAAAATGAACCCTAGAACTTATTCATTATGATATAAATGGGCCAATGAGAAAATAATCAATAAATAGAGATAAGTAATTCATTACTTTTATTTATGAATTTAATCTCATTACTTGTGTTATGTATATGATACATAAGTCAGATTCTATGAAAATGTTTAAAATTTTTAGGAGGAAAGCAGAGAGGAATTTGAGTATTCAGTGAAGAAATTGAGAACTAATAATCATGGTTAGTACAAGAATGAAGAGTTTGAAAATTATCTTGAGAATAATGGAATTAGTAATGAGTTCAGTTCACCATACAAACCTTAATAAATAGGGATTCTAAAATAAATAACATAAGTCTCGTGGAAATGGGGATAACTATGTTACTTGAACATGGTATTTCTCATTACTATTTGGGGGAATCCATGAGTATTAATATTTATATACAAAACTAATGTTTCTATAAGACAAGTTCATATATGACTCCATGTGAAAATATTTATGGTAAAAATCCAGGTTTGAAACAGTTAAGAGTTTTTTTTTTGTCCATTTTTTATATAGAAGAATGGTGGAAAACATGGAAAGTTTGAGAAGAGAGGTGAAGATGTAATTTTTCTTGGATATTCTCTATAAATAAAAGGATATAGATTTTTCAACAAATAAACATAAATAATTTTTTATTCTACTCATGTGAAATTTGTTGAATGTGTTGAGGAAAAAAAAGACTTGTGCTCGTATGGAAGTTGAGTAGGAGAAGGAATTTTTTATTAACAATTCTGAGAATGTTATTGATAGTGTCAATCCTACTCAAGAAGAATAATTGGACTTATATATTTCATGTTATGAGGATAAAACTCAAATAAATCATCCTAGGTTGAGGAAGTAAGAGGAGTCTTAGAACATTATTGGTGATCAACATCAGAAGGTTCAAAAAATTAGAATTTCAAAAGTTGTCACACACACTTATTTTTATTCAGAAGATGAGTTAAATGGTGTGAATAAATATTTTGAGCATCTAGAATGGGTTTAGGATATGAATGAAGAACTTGATTAGATAGAAAAGAATGATAATTGGGAACTCATACCCAAGCCAAATAATAAAAATGATATTAGTACAAAATGGGTTTTTCAGAACAAGTTGAATTAATAAGGAAAAGTGATAAGGAACAAGGCAAGATTAGTGTGAAAAGGTTACTAAAAAATTAAAGGAGTTTATTTCAATGATTATTTTTCTCCAGTGGTATGGTAAGAAATAATCAGAATCTTTCTTTATATTACTGCACAAAGTGGTTATAAAATTTTTCAAATGGTTTTGAAGTCTGGTTTTTTTTATGGGAATCTTGATGAGTAAGTTTACAATGAACAACCATGTGTCTTCCATGTTTATGACATTATATTTGATTTAAATGATGAAATATCTTGTAAAATATTTTTTGAAGAGATGAAAAAGTTTTCTGAGATGTCCATACTGGAAGAAATGAAATACTTTCTTAGGATTCAAATTTCACAAAAAAAAGAAACATATTTTTCTTTCTTAGGAAAATTATTCTAAGGAAATTCTTGAGAAGTTTTTCATGGAAAATTAGAAACTAGTTTCCACACCAATTTTTGTAGGAATAAAGTTTTCTAAAGATTGTGAAGGAAAATAAGTTTATTAGAAATATTTTTTAAATTTTATTGGGTGTTTTTTATATTTTACTACCTCAATACTTGACATTGTTTATGTTGTTACCATATTTTCAAGATTTCAGAGTGCTCCCAAAAAATCACAACTAATTATTGGAAAACAATTCTCAGATCTATCAAACACTCAAAAAAATTAGAATCAGGTATGATATCTTATAATATATTCACTTGTTTGGGTATTCATATGTTGATTGGGAATGAAATTTTGATGATAGAATATCCATATCTTGTGGATTTTTATTTCTAGGAAAATTTTGTGTTAGTTGGAATACAAAGAAATTGAATTCAGTAACTTATAGCACATCTAAATCTTTGTATGTTGTTACCACTCAAGCTGCTACCTAACTTATGTAAATGAAAACTCAGTTGGAAGAATTTCTTGTTGAATTAAAGTTAACCTTTCTCTAGTTATTTTAAAACAAAAGTGTATTCAATCTTACAAGGAATCTGGTAAAACATTATTGTTCAAAAAATATTGACATAAATTACCACTTCATCAAAGATCATGTGGAGAACAATTAATTGATGCTGGAGTATATTCCTACATCAGAACAAGTAGCTAACATATTCACAAAACCTTTACTGTAGAATCTATTTTCTATATTGAGGTTGAACATCGGCGTCCAACCTCCTTCTCATCAAGGTTGAGGAATGTGTTTTTCCCCCCTCTCATCTTACCAATGTATAGTGTTGTTAAGGGGGATAATTGTTTCATTAATCAATCCTTAGAGAGGTATTCATAATAGGGGAGTTTTGGGTAAGCTGCGAATCTAGAATGTAATTGTGTGAACTATTTTAACTATTTTTTGGAGTTCTTATAGGGAACAAACTTTTTGTTTTTTAGGAAATTTGATGAAGTTGAAAAATGATGAGGAATAAATCTTAGGAAGAAATTATTCACTACTTTTGGACATCATGTATCTTGATGTTAATAATTCTTATTACCTACAAAGTGTTATCTCATGTAGGCTTGTATTTTTTTATGATTAATCCATTTAGTGAGGTTTAAAAAGTTTAGTTTTTTATGAATCTTAGATGAAAAAAAATCCAAATGGGGAGAGTGTTATGACCAATATGATAAGGAAGAGTATCATATATAGGTATTTTCTATTATTTTCAGAGAAGTTTGAGAAGAAAGGAAATCACCTCACTTTGTAAATGTGGATGATTGGACTGGCCAACTTATTTAGGGAATAAAACTCATAATTCTTAAGAAATTCTATTTGATTGGAAGGAAAGATGTTATGGGAAGGCAGGGAACTTACAATACTTTCCTTGATAAATCTGATGATGCTAAAGGTGGTCGATCAAAGGTTAAATATAATGACAGATTAGGTTCATGGTGAAAGAAGAAGTGAATTATATAATAATTTATTTAAATATTTAATGATATAACATATATAGATAACCATGAATCATTATGGTTATTGTTTCTTAAGCATATTTTAAAGGTGGCATCGTTTCCCAATGCTTGCCAAATTTTTGGGGTCTAAAATTTAAAGGAGGTATAGCATCATAAAAGATATATTTCCTTGAAGTTCTTATGAAAATAAGGCAAAGGCATGAATTTCATAAATAATGGGTTTTGATAAGGGTGGTTTTTGAATGCATGAATGTTTGATGGAAATATTTGCGATTACCAGACTATAAGAAGTAGAGCATCCTGAAAGGTTGTTTTCTAGGAATGAAACTTCATAAAAATGGTAAATGAAAGAGTTTTAGAAGGCTGGGATGAGATTTGTGAAGATGTGAAGAATCATGAATGGTGATGTTAATTTCCACAATTACGAGAAGTGGAGAATCATGACTACACGATGGTTTGACAGTGATCTCTATGACAGCGATAAATATCAAAGGAACATCACCAATGGAGGAGCACTGTGAAGTTATTTTTTCATGATTCACAAAATGTGCTTGAGGAGCTATAGAATTGTGAATGGGTGAGCTTATAAATATGAGGTGACCACCACTACATTTTTTCGAAAATAATCTAAAAAAATATGAAATCACTCTTATTTCATGTAGGTCATAGAGCTCCTTGAAGTGGTATTTCTATGCGAGATTGAGCATCATAAAAAGACTTCTAAAGTCTTTAATGATGCCTATGATCATTAAGTAATGGGTGCTTTGAGAGGATGGGATATTTCATGTTGACTAAGTTATCTTCTTGAAGGCAGTCAGTTCTGTAAATGAAGTTTGCTTTGTGAAGTTTCTGAGCTTTGAAAAGGGATATTCATGAAAAAGATTCATGAAAAATCAATTTTGAATACCCATTTTAAGTGAATATAAGATTAAAATAGAATTATCTTAGGTCTAAGAGAACTAGGAAATAATAATTGGGTATCATACTAAGTATTATTAAAAATTCTAGGAGGTTCTTACCAACTTCTAGTTAGGAAAAAGAAGAATGTTTTTGAAAGGTTAAATTTGTGTAAGTGGATCAAGAAGCACCATAAAATTGTATTACATAATTTCATTCTAGAATAAGAACACACACTATTTGATTGTTTTAATATTGTTACATGAGTTTATGGTAACATCTTACTCATTGTATTCCATATCAAAGGATTGGTTTCTAGTGGACTGTGTGGTATTAGATTGTTTCCAAACCATATCAAGGACATAGTTACTCTTATTGAGTTGTGAACCCTGTAAATTCTTGTGCTCTTTTAGATGTGTGGTTGAATTGTGATTTGAAGAGAAAGAAATATTTAATAGGAGGTGAAGGTTATTTCATAAGTAAGGAAATGTTAGAGAAAAAAGACATCACTGATTCACCCTCTCCCCCTCTTAGTGATACTTGATTCCTGACTTGGAAACTTCAGTTTGTAATCAACTCAACAAAACTGGGAATTGATCTTCTTAAAGTATTGATATATCCTTAAACACTATACACACAATTCTTTATTTATCATATAATGATCCTTCTATACCTCACATGCTTTTTTCATATTAAAAAATAAGAATACAATATGGTTGTTCAATGTACACCTCTTTTTCTAGAACTCTATTTAAAATGTTGATTTGATGTCCATCTTAAATACCTTGAATTTCCTTTTCACTTATATGACTAAGATTAATGAAATTGTCTCCATACATTCAACATGTGAAAAATTTTCATCAATTTTGATACCCTCTATCAGGGAATACCCCTTTCACACAAGTCATTCTTTGTTTAAAATTGCAATGTATTCCTTATTCAACTTATTATAGAAGAATCGGTTTATATTGATAACATGATTATTTATCATCCTTGAAAAAATATACAAATTCTAATTAATATTGATTTTTTCAAGCTCTTTAGTGATATATTAAACTCAATTCTCATTTTCTATAGCTTCATAAAAACATGTTTCCCCTAACTATGATATGAAATATGTTTACTATAGATACATATTTCTCCTTTATTTCAATGGTTTTATATGATCACCAATAATATTTTGATCATCAATTCGATCACTTATTTTTTATCTCTATCCAGATGTAATAATGAATTCATCCTGCTCATCTTCAGTGTATTCTTGTAAATTTACATCAGGAACTTACACTCCCCCTAAGCTTCTCACCTCTTCATCACTATCCTCTTAAAATTTTTCATTTGTTTTTTGATGATTTCACTAATTATACACTATAGTGAAATAATTTATTTTTTCAAACTTTTAAAGCTTTTTATTTAATTATTTATATGGTATTATTTTTCTTGAGTAGCCAAGGAAAATTCCTTCATTTCAATAAGATTCAAACATCCAGTATTACTCTTTATTGAGAATGAAGCACTTACTTTCAAAGATTCAAAATAACTTAAAGGTCAATTTCATTCCATACCAAATCTAATATGGAGTCTTCTATTCCCTTGTACACAAAAAATATTTGTTATAAATGTCAAACTATATTATTTCCAATTATTTCAAGTACTTTTCATGGTGGGTCTTTATCAATAAAAATTATTCTAGACAAATTATTTATGATCTGGTTTCTCCTCTCAACTACAATGTGTTTTTGTGGAGACCTTAATATTAATACGTGGTTCATTATCCCATGATTCTTGAGATAATCCTATTTTTGGTAGTATTTTAACTCTATCCTATTATCAACTTAGAAATTTTTAGTTTTTTTCTGAGAACATTTTTATCCTCTATAATATTGTGTCATGCATCTGAACACCATGGATATTTTATTGATGACCATTATGCAATACATCTTTTTGTAATCATAAATAAATAGAATATAATATATCTTTACATCAATGGATCTCTCTGATATAGGTCTATTCACATTAACATGTACCAATTCAAGCACTCTAGTTGACATATATCCTTTTTCCTTGTAAGTATTTTAAGTAATCTTCCCTTATTGAAAATCATAGCACTTGTGTATACAATCACATGATAGTTTTGGGAGATCATTGGATCCTTTAATTTTCACAAGATCTTTTAAGGATAGTTTGCTAAAGTATCGAATCCCTCTATAACATAATCTATTGTATTTCTCCTTGGATAGAAAGAACATATCATCTTCCCCAATGATAAATATGATATTCCACTTCATGCACATATTCTTTCAAATAATTACACCATATTTTCCTATGGAAATACATAACTTATTATTAAACAATACTTCATGCCTTGAGTCACACATTTGACTAACACGTAGAAATTTATGACTGAGACCTACAACAACCAATACATCTGTATATCTCACATATTTTCCCTCATACATAGATTTTCTAGAGTCAATAATATGTAGGCCTTCATTGTTTCTAAATCTAGTGATTTCATCCTTATTATACTCGATTCTGGTCACCAGAGCCTTATTTCCCATGATTTGGGAAGTGCACTGTAGCGACTTGGGTTTTCGGTCCTGTTAGACTTTGGAATATTTTTTCGAATAATTCTAGAGCTAGGCGCGAAGACGGCGTGCGATTCCGAGGCCCGGTGTGCCCGGAATTAATTTTATAAGAATATTAAGTATTTTTTTATACTATGCACGTGGAAGGGGTGTGATATCTCCTAAACGGTAGCTCAGAACTGGAATCTGAGGGCACGGTTGCGTCCGTAACGTGCCGTTTACCCTAGGTGAGGTGTAAACTTTGTGGGTGCAGGCCTACGGTGAGAAACGCCACCAGGGGCGTTTTCGTAAATAAGTGGCAAAGTTAGTGGGCGAGCGTCGGCTCAAATAACTTCTGAACGGAGTCTCGGATGGAAAATCTGAGTCCGCCGTTGCGTTCAGAACAGCGCGTTTACCCTAGGGGTGACCTTACTTTTGTTCGCATCGGGCGTCGGGTCCGAGGCGGGTTTGGCGTCGGCGGGCGGCTGATATAAATATCAGCGCCCCCCCCCCCCCCCCCTTATCGTTCCTCTCGGTGTTCTTCGCCGTTCTTCACCGCCGCTCTGCCGAATCGAGCAAACGAAGCACCCACGAGCTCGGAATTCGACAGTGGACGTTCCAGGAGCGCGCAGCGGAAGCTCTGGAGCGCGGATCTGAGGCAGAACGTCAGCGTTTCGCCCGCAAGGTAGGCAGTTTGAGTTTTGAAATCCCGGACCCCGTTTATTTGTTGTTTTTCTTCAAATAGTTATAAGGGTTGTATAGTTTGGGTCTCGAGGTTTCCGAAACATGTTTCGGATCTGATTTGGGAGCACTGGGGTGCTCCCGGGGGTCCCCGGAAGTTTTCCGGCGGAAATCCCGGATTCTGGCGGCGGCCATGGCGGAATCCGGCGAGGCAGGGTGGCGGCGCGGCGGCAGCGCGGCGGTTTCCGGCGACGGCGGCGGCGGCGCGGTGGTTTCCGGCGAGGCTGGCGGTGGTTCGGCCAGCATTTTCCGGGGGTTCTTTAAACCCCCGTAACTCGCAAACCGTAACTCCGATTTCCAAGCCGTTTGCGGCGACGCACTCCTTGCGTCGAGACGGACCTTTTGAACGCACTTTGAGGGTTTAAGGGTTTGGGATCGTGGCCCGGGAGTTAGAAACGTCGTATAAAATAATATTATTTTATTATTTTACGACTTCGGGTCGTTGTAACTTCTACCCGGAGCGTCTGATTGACGTGATGTCAGTGGCGTTGAGACCCTGATGGTACGACGTACTTTTTGAGATGGTTTTCGGGTGTTGGGTCTGTGAACGGGGTGCGGGCCCCACGAGGCCGAGTTTTGGCATTTGCGGAGAAACACAGCTTTTGCACCAGGAGTCCGATTTTGGCGGATGAATAGTCAATCCTGTGTGTTTTTCTGAGAGGATCGCAGTGGTACGATCAATTCGATTAGTTTCGGAATCCAGGCATGGGCCCCACCCGAGCTGGCCTTCGGTGAATAGTACCTTTTTCACCGGGTGTCCGTTTTGGACGAGCGAGTAGTCGATTCCGCTTTTTTTCCGAGGAGATCGTTGTGGTGTGGTTCACTCGATGAGTTTCGAGATCGTTGTGTGGGCCCCGCACCAGCTAGCTATGGTGAATAGTGCCTTTTTCACCAGTGCTCCGTTTCAGGCGAGTAAACAGCCTATCCTGCGTGTTTTTCTGCATGGAAAGTGATGGTGGCCTCGGTTTTGTCCTAGGAGGTGCACAGTGTGGCTTTGTGGCGGGTCGCTCGGGTTAGTGACGTTTGGACCAGTAGTGGTTGAGGGTTCTCCCTTGGTTCGTTCTTACGAGGGTTCGTGTGGTATCACAACCTTCGTATGGGTTTGTGATCCTCTCGATGGGATGTTTAAACTGTTAGAGTTATGGTATCCCTCCGGTGGGCCCGGAGTGGATCCTCTAGCATCTTTACCCTAGATCGGGTTCTTGGTACCGTTGTGACCGCTTATTTACGGGCGGCGATCCCCTATCTAGAAGGTTAACCCCGTAGGGTTTGTGGCATCATCAGGAATATGATCCCCTACGCAGTGGGTCATGCACAGTAGGGTTGTGGCATCGTCGGGTTTACGATCCCCTACTCAGGATGATGTTTATAGTAGGGTTGCGGTATCGTTGGTTATACGATCCCCTACTCAGCGCTTGGTCTCGGTAGGGTTGCGGTATCGTTGGTTATGTGATCCCCTACTCAGCACGTGGTTTCGGTAGGGTTGTGGCATCATCGTTTCGATCCCCTACATCGCGAGTTATACCAGATAGGGTTCTGGTATCGTCATGACCATCTTTATATGGACGATGATCCTCTATCTGAGTGTTCAGTTTCTGTCGAGCGCCAGATCGGGTTGTGGTATCCCCCAACGGTTCTTGGGTGTGATCCCCTATCTATGAGAACTACGTATGCCAGATCGGGTCATGGTATCCCCCAGCGGACTCTGGGAGTGATCCCCTGTCTGTGAGCTACATATACCGGAGTGGGTCTTGGTATCCCCTAGCGGACCCTAGCGGCGATCCTCTATCCGAGGAGTTTGGTGGTTATGTTGTTACAGCGAGTGATGTTATCCGACGAGCGTGGTCTCTCGGGTGAGCATCTGAGACGTTTGTTTGGGACCCTATGGAGTGTATCTCTCGAATGAGTGTCATCTGGTATGACAGTGATCATGGGGTGTACTCTTCTTGTTGGGGCAGTTGCTGGTGATGAGGTCGATACCTCTTGTGGCTTTGTGGCGTGAGCTGAGTATATCTGGATTGTTCAAGGTGTATGTATGGGCATACACCTGAGCTGAGCTGAGCTGACTGGTTGTGTTTAGCCGAGGATGGTCATGAGATGAAGTTTCTCTCTCGTATGGGTTCCCTCTGGCTGGGTTGAGCAGACTGTTGCCTTTCAGTTTCTCCCTTTGGTTTTGGGTTTTTGGGGTTCCTACTGAGTATGTTTATACTCACCCCTGCACGGGCTTTTCCCGCACATGTTTGTGTCTTTTGCAGGCCACAGGCCTTTTGAAGGAGTCCCAAGAGGACCTAGAGCAGGTGGAGCTTAGTGAGCGAGTGGACAGGGGTGTCTACCGGAGCTGTGCTGAGGGATCTTTCCGGTGGGTGTTTGTGGCAGCGTTCCCCTTCTTCAGAGCAGGTTGGACATGCTTTGTAGTTTTCTTTGGTGGGCCATGTTCTTCCCTTTGTACCTTTGATGTTGCACTCTGGTTTGGGATATATTGTATGCATGCATTTACTTTTCAGTTTCTATATCTCTACACTGTTGCATGGAGGTGTTTGTGGGTGCGTGTGTACAAGTACCTTAGGCTAATGTCTCCCATGTGTGTGATAGCCTACTCAGCGCTAGTCGCCAGCCCCTGGCCTATTGGAGGCGGGATTGGGGAGTCGCGGCTCGAGCCCCGTTGGGTCGGGTCCTGACAGAGTGGTATCAGAGGAGGTTCCACCTTTGGGATCTCAGAGCGTAGCTGGTCTAGTTGTGAGTTTAGTTTGGGTTGCATAGCGGCAGTGTTAGGGTGTTTCGAGTTCGGCTTTCAGGCCAGGGACTCCAGTGTTGGTGCGGCGGCCGACATATCCATACACCAGGACTCTGATTACCTACCTTTCGACTCGGGACATTCGTACACTGGTCGCAGGGACATAATGGTATATGCATCATATAGGACTGTGTTTTTGGGTTTTCCTTGTCCTTCTTGAGTCATCTCTCTAGATATACTCTTTGACCGTGGTGCGTCTTGAATGTATTTCAGCATTCCTCCACGACGACAACCAACAAGGGTTACGCAGCAGGATTGTGCAGATGACCCACCCCGTGTAGAGGCTGTGGAGCAGGGCACAGGCTCTGAGGTTGCACCTCCAGGTGTTCTGCCGGTTGAGCCACCACCTGTCGACCAGCTGATTGTGCCAGCGGTGCAGGACGAGGTTGCGCGCATGCTGAGTGCGCTGCACGAGTTCCAGAGGTAGCAAACTCTGAGGTTCCGGGGTGATCCAGACCCCCAGGCAGCTGATGACTGGCTTGAGGCAGTCACCCGGGTTTTCCGCATAGTGAGGACACCTCCAGATCAGATGGTGGTCCTAGCGGCGAGCCTTCTGCATGGTTCTGCCGGGCAATGGTGTACTTTGGTGACGCAGTCCCATGATGAGGAGACGCTCACGTAGGCAGAGTTTGAGCGGCTCTTCAGGGAGCAGTTCTATCCGGTGACGCTGAGGTAAGTGTGGATCTATGAGCTTCTGCAACTTCGTCAGGAGAGCAGAACTGTGTCGGAGTACTCGGCGAGGTTTACAGACCTGTCGCGCTACTTCTTGGATATGGTTCGAGACCCGTTCTTTAGGGCTCGGACCTTCGAGCAGGGCTTACGCAAGGACATCCGAGCAGGTGTGGTTTCCTTGTGCCTACCCACCTATGCTGGAGTGCTGGAGCGAGCGTTGGTGGTGGAGAGTTTTCTGGCTGAGCAGTTTCCCCTGTTAGTGTTGGGCACTCAAGGGATGATACTTTTTCAGTCGGATCGGCATCTGGTAGCCGACTACAGACTCAGGGGTCTGGACGTGGCCGACGTTTCAGGAGGCGACCCCAGGATGGAGGATCTGAGCCTCAGGGCTCACAGGGCTCACAGTCCAGTTTTGGTCAGCCACAGGAGAGGCGGTGTTACGCTTGCGATGGTCGGGGACATCTTTCTAGAGATTGTCCGACCCAACGTACTGCTGAGAGGGAGTCGGTTGATGGACCGCCTTGGCAGAGGTAGCATCTCGAGCAAGGAGGTATGCAGGGCGGCGGACGTGGCGGTGGAGCTGGTGTAGCAGGAGGCGGTGGTGGGCAGTACCAGTTGCCACCACCCCCACCCCCAGGTGGTCCACGCCAAGCTAAGGGAGCTGGTGGTCGAGGGCGAGGACAGCTTCATTCCCTGGAGGCAGTCGAACCAGAGGCACCGCGGATGGATAGAGGTGTGCCTTGTGTCTTTTCTACTTACTGCAATAGTTTGATAGACACTGTTTAGCGGTACTATTTCTTTTTGTTGCTTGCTCGAGTTTTGTTCAGGGCGTTGGTAAAACCCTGTGTGGGTGTTGTTCGGCATTCTTTGAATGTGTGAGGAGGAGGGATCCTTCCCCCACCGAGATGTGTTTTTGATGACGCGATTAAAACCGTGCAGGCGAGATAGTGCCGCCCAAAGCGGATAGTATTGAGGTGTGGTGGATGACTCCCTCTGACTTATGCATTCAGGCATGGGTTTTGGTTGGTGAGCTCGCTGGTGTGTGAGACCCAGTTGAGAGTCCAGTTGCTTTCCTTGTGCTTAGGGTTCTTCATGGACGAAAAGTTCTAAGGGGGGGAGGATGTAGCGACTCGGGTTTTCGGTCTTGTCAGACCTTGGAATATTTTTGCGAATAATTCTAGAGCTAGGTGCGAGGACGGCGTGCGATTCTGAGGCCCGGTGTGCCCGGAATTAATTTTATAAGAATATTAAGTATTTTTTTATACTATGCAAGTGGCAGGGGTGTGATATCTCCTAAACGGTAGCTCAGAACTAGAATCTGAGGGCACGGTTGCGTCCAGAACGTGTCGTTTACCCTAAGCGAGGTGTAAACATTGCGGGCGCGGGCCTGCGGTGAGAAACGCCACCAGGGGCGTTTTCGTAAATAAGTGGTGAAGTTAGTGGGCGAGTGTCGGCTCGAATAACTTCTGAACGGAGTCTCGGATGGAAAATCTGAGTCCTTCGTTGCGTTCAGAACAGCGCGTTTACCCTAGGGGTGACCTTACTTTTGTTCGCATCGGGCGTCGGGTCCGAGGCGGGTTTGGCGTCGGCAGGCGGCTGATATAAATATCAGCCCCCCCCCCCTTATCGTTCCTCTCGGCATTCTTCGCCGCCGCTCCGCCGAATCAAGCAAACGAAGCGCCCACGAGCTCGGAATTCGACGGCGGACGTTCCAGGAGCGTGCAACGAAAGCTCTAGAGCGCGGATCTGAGGCAGAACGTCGGCGTTTCGCCCGTGAGGTAGGCGGTTTGAGTTTTGAAATCCCGAACCCCGTTTATTTGTTATTTCTGTTCAAATCGTTATAAGGGTTGTATAGTTTGGGTCCCGAGGTTTCCGAAACATGTTTCAGATCTGATTTTGGAGCACCGGAGTGCTCCCGGGGGTCCCTAGAAGTTTTCCGGTGGAAATCCCGGATTCCAGCGGCGGCCATGGCGGAATCCGGCGTGGCAGGGCGGCGGCGGGGCGGTAGCGCGGCGGTTCCCGGCAACGGCGGCGGCGGCGCGGCGGAATCCGGCGGCGGCGCGGTGGTTTCCGGCGAGGCTGGCTGTGGTTCAGCCAGGATTTTCCGGGGGTTCTTTAAACCCCCGTAACTCGCAAATCGTAACTCCGATTTGCAAGCCGTTTGCGGCGACGCGCTCCTTGCGTCAAGACGAACCTTTTGAACTCACTTTGAGGGTTTAAGGGTTTGGGATCGTGGCCCGAGAGTTAGAAACGTCGTATAAAATAATATTATTTTATTATTTTACGACTTCGGGCCGTTGTAACTTCTACCCGGAGCGTCCGATTGACGTGTCGTCAGTGGCGTTGAGACCCTGATGGTATGACGGACTTTTTGAGATGGTTTCCGGGTGTTGGGTCTGTGAACGGGGTGCGGGCCCCATGAGGCCGGGTTTTGGCGTTTGCGGAGAAACGCAGCTTTTGCACCAGGAGTCTGATTTTGGCGGATGAATAGTCGATCCTGTGTGTTTTTCCGAGAGGATCGCAGTGGTGCGATCTGTTCGATGAGTTTCGTAATCCAGGCCTGGGCCCCACCCGAGCTGGCCTTCGGTGAATAGTACCTTTTTTACCGGGTGTCTTTTTTGGACGAGCGAGTAGTCGATTCTGCTTGTTTTTTCTAGGGGATCATCGTGGTGTGGTCCGCTCGATGAGTTTCACGATCGTTGTGTGGGCCCCGCATGAGCTAGCTACTGTGAATAGTGCCTTTTTCACCGGTGCTCCGTTTCGGGCGAGTAAACAGCCTATCCTGCGTGTTTTTCCGCGTGGAACGGGATGGTGGCCTCAGTTTTGGCCTAGGAGGTGCGCAGTGTGGCGTTGTGGCGGGTCGCTCGGGTTAGCGACGTTTGGACCAGTAGTGGTTGAGGGTTCTCCCTCGGTTCGTTCCTACGAGGGTTCGTGTGGTATCACAACCTTTGTATGGGTTTGTGATCCTCTCGATGGGATGTTTAAACTGTTAGAGTTGTGGTATCCCTCCGGTGGGCCTGGAGTGGATTCTATAATATCTTTACCCTAGATCGGGTTCTTGGTATCGCTGTGACCGCTTATTTACGGGCGGCGATCCCCTATCTAGCAGGTTAACCCCGTAGGGTTTGTGGCATCATCAGGAATATGATCCCCTATGCAGTGGGTCGTGCACAGTAGGGTTGTGGCATCGTCGGGTTTACGATCCCCTACTCAGCATGATGTTTATAGTAGGGTTGCAGTATCATTGGTTATACGATCCCCTACTCAGCGCTTGGTGTCGGTAGGGTTGTGGTAACGTTGGTTATGCGATCCCCTACTCAGCGCGTGGTTTCGATAGGGTTGCGGCATCGTCGGTTCGATCCCCTACATCGCGAGTTATACCAGATAGGGTTCCGGTATCATCGTGACCATCTTTATATGGACGATGATCCTCTATCTGAGTGTTGAGTTTCTGTCGAGCGCCAGATCGGGTTGTGGTATCCCCCAACGGTTCTTGGGTGTGATCCCCTATCTGTGAGAACTACGTATGCCAGATCGGGTCGTGGTATCCCCCAGCGGACTTTGGGAGTGATCCTCTGTCTGTGAGCTACGTATACCGGAGTGGGTCTTGGTATCCCCTAGCGGACCCTAGTGGCGATCCCCTATCCGAGGAGTTTGGTGGTTATGTTGTTTCAGCGAGTGATGTTATCCGACGAGCGTGGTCTCTCGGGTGAGCGTCTGTGACGTTTGTTTGGGACCCGATGGAGTGTATCTCTTGGATGAGTTTCATCTGGTATGACAGTGATCATGGGGTGTACTCTCCTTGTTGGGGGCAGTTGCTGGTGATGAGGTCGGTACCTCTTGTGGCTTTGTGGCGTGAGCTGAGTATATCTGGATTGTTCAAGGTGTATGTATGGGCATACACCTGAGCTGAGCTGAGCTGACTGGTTGTGTTTAGCCGAGGATGGTCACAAGATGGAGTTTCTCTCTCGTATGGGTTCCCTCTGGCTAGGTTGAGCGGACTGTTGCCTTTCAGTTGCTCCCTTTGGTCTTGGGTTTTTGGGGTGCCTGCTGAGTATTTTTATACTCACCCCTGCATGGGCTTTGCCCGCACATGTTTGTGTCTTGTGCAGGCCACAGGCCTTTTGATGGAGTCCCAGGAGGACCCGGAGGAAGCAGAGCTTAGTGAGCGAGTGGACCGGGGTGTCTACCGGAGCTGTGCTGAGGGATCTTTCCGGCGGGTGTTTGTAGCAGCGTTCCCCTTCTTCAGAGCAGTTTGGACGTGCTTTGGAGTTATCTTTGGTGGGCCCTGTTCTGCCCTTTGTACTTTTGTTGTTGCACTCTGGTTTGGGATAGATTGTATGCATGCATTTACTTTTCAGTTTCTATATCTCTACACTGTTTCATGGAGGCGTTTGTGGGTGCGTGTGTACAGGTACCTTAGGCTGATGCCTCCCATGTGTGTGATAGCCTACTCGGCGCTAGTTGCCAGCCCCTGGCCTATTGGAGGCGGGCTTGGGGAGTCGCAGCTCGAGCCCCGTTGGGTCGGGTCGTGACAGCATCCACTCTCAATGATCTATACACTAGTGCATATTCTTCATGATCATACTCAATAGTGAGATCCTTAATAGCCTTTAATTCTACCTCTATATACTTCCCCATTTCCACAACCCCATTGTCATCATTTCTTATTTTAGATACAAAAATAATACTATACAAAATAGCTAGTGTTAGCTCATTTGGATCTTTTTCCTGAATTATAAAGTTTTTTATATTTAATTAGGGTGGAAATATTCTCTAGATTCACTTGATGATATTCTAATAATCAAGGATTTCTTAGAGACCATGCATTTCCACCACAATCGCATTCACTCTGTCAAAGAATACATCAACAAATTCATTAGTGTAAATCCTCATGTCCTCATACTTGTTCCAAAAAGCCTGTAATTTAGATTAAATTATTTCTAAATCACCCTTATAGATATCTATAATATTTTTCTACATGGAATATGAGTATTTACATGACATCACGTTATATAGATTTTATTGAATAAATATCCACATAAAGCATTGATTCCTCTAGAATCCACATCCAATTCTCATCATCCTGCATCTAATAAAGCCCCGCTATCTATACTGATTGAGATTATATATATAATAGTTGTATATACATCTATTTCTAAACATCTAAAGTAGTTATTCATTCGATTATTCCAAAGTAAGAAATGTTTTCCCTTAAATATTAGAATCACTTTTTCCTTCAAATCTACGAAGACAAAATCACTCACATTAATCTTTAACTATGATACCAATTGTTATACATACCTGGTAAAATATCCTGATAGGGGGTGTAAATTATAATAAGATAAATAAACAAAACTGACACTTTGATCCTATTTCAACAATAAATAAAACTCTATCCACTATTATTCCCATAATATATATATATGTGAAAGTATTCAAGAGACTCAAAAATTTTACTTCATTCACACTTACCAAGACATTCTATGAAGAAGAAAAAGGCAATGTGATAATGTATAAAAATACACTAAATCACACTCCTATTAAAATTTTCATAGTGAACTCAATGTCCTTCCTAGTTTACAACCATTTACTTTTTTAAATCTCAATGCTCTCTCTATTTAAGTATACTCACTATTCCTTCAATAGATATCCTTTGATATATTTAATAAATATTTTTTACATTATAATCATTATATCCTGAATTTCTTATTTAACCAAAATAATGAATTCCAATTTACCATAGAATTAATAGGAAATTCTATTATTATTCATTAAAATTTCACTTTCATGCAACCTTTGTACACAATTCACAAAACTTCATAACTTTTTTTAAGAATTTTATATTCACACAACTTCTTATATTTCATGAAACACACTTTTCATATAGAAAAATAACTTTTGTTTCATAACCAATGTTGTCATAAATTTTTTCACACAAGAATTATATTCATTTATATCTTATGTGAAAATAGATCCCTAATATTATCTAAGTCTTAGACCCTCAAATGAGGGGTGTATCGGCCCATTTATAAACATGGATGACCCTTTTAATAACTTATATTTCTTATGCTGACCTTTATCGCAATTTAGATCTTTGTTTCTGTGAAACTTCGCCTTTATAGAACTCATAGAAACATTATTCATTCACACAATCTATCCTTGAAATATATGTTACCTCTATTATCAATTTTCACATGCAACTCAACACCCTTGAATACATCCATATTCTTTATAAAAGTCCACTTTATTTATACAACTCTATCTTAATTAAATCTCTAAACTTCAAAAAAATTATTTACTTTTAAAAATATGAATGAGTCGGCCATGAATCACCACATTCCTGAAACATTATACATGTTCTAGTAAGTTTACAGTAGTGTGAAAATCATTCCTTTACTCTATTATTCATATGAAACTTCTCAAACACCATATATAGCTTCTAGACCCCTTATTAATAAATATTTCAAGGTCTCCCTATCATGGATATTTTTCAACATACTTTTTCAGTAACTATATTGAAACATCATAACTTTTAATGTACCAACAAGGGTCAACTAAACTAGTTACCCATTGTGGTATATCATGTGGTCACGTACAATAAAGTAGATAAAACATGTATAATGATAAAAATGAACAAGGAAACCCAATATGGTATAATGAAGAAGCAATAGAACATATATATAAGACATAAAAAGTTAAGAAAAAAGGCTAAACTATAAATATAAAACAATGCGAGACTAAATAAGTCCATGTGTGACCATCCTTCCTCAATAAACTATCATGTTGAAAAAAATATGATAACAAGGGAAATCAACAGGCTACAGAATTCCATTCCCTTTTTCTTAGTCCTAAAAAAACAACATCTACAAACATCCAAAGGAACAAAGAAGAAGTTTATTAGAACAAATCCCAGTTGGATACCACCAAGGAATCTATACAAGCTCTAATATCATGAATTAGTTATCTCTAACTTTAAAACAAATAATGTTTACAAATCATTTTTATAAAATAATAATGTTTTTGTAAAACATTTTTTTGGTTTTCATAAATCATTACATATTCATCAAATCCATGAATATATCAAGTATGAAATAAAATATGTAAGAAAACATGGATACACCATAAGATAATCATGTAAGAAAATAACCATAAAAATACCATCATGGGATAAACTAATCATAAATGATAAAGCATGTTATTTGGGATATAAAATATGGGTATACATGTTAGACATTAAAAAAAAGACCCAATAAAGCTCTTATTTGGGTTACAAAAAATATAACCTCTCGTGGAATTACACATGCTAAAGTAACATAAAACCTCTTGTGAAATTAACACACAAAGAGTGAAAAGCCTATTTATCGACGTAACCAAGGTTAATAAATTTTACATTTTTGTCAATATATATTTCAAAATCATTCTCACATTTAATAAAACATTTTCCCATCAAATAATTTCAACTTAGAGTCTTTATAAACTATTTTAAAACCACAACCACCATTTAAGGAATTTAATCAAACACTAGGGGTGTGAAAATATATTTTTAAATAACACCCCTTTAAAAACATATATCTCTTCAAAAAACTCCATTAAAATATCAAACCATTCATTTTTATTGAATAAAATAATGTAATAGAAAATAATATATAGAAATGGATCAATTAAAACTATAATATAGAGACAGCTAAATCAATAATATAAAAAACCAAGTCACCATACAAAATAGAGATTAAAACTAGAATATTGGCCTCCAAAAGATAAGGATTGAGGGAAATGGAAACAAATCAATAGAAAAAACAAACAAAACACAATATGAAACAAAAACATAGGAAACACTGCTATCACAACCAATGGAAATGAAAAAATTGAAATACCACTTACCAGGGAGAAATTATGAAACCGCTATAGAGATTGAACACTAAACAAAGTGATCTAGAAGGAGAAAATCATCCAAAATCACCGAAAAATCTAGTTTTTGAGATGGATTCATGAATTATTAATCAATAAAGATTTATACGTTCATCATGATTAAAACCACTAGACTTGAACAATTCATTTCAGGAATACCTTTCATAGCATGAATTCTATGAATTACTAATGCATTAAAAAAGGCTTTGCCTCATGTTAAAATAATTCTAATTGAACCATTCATTATGTGAAAAGGTATTAAAACTTCTAATTTTTCATGGCTTGAACCAAACTCACTATAGATTCTCTACAACATATTCACATAATGTAACATGTTCACCACTTGAATTTGTCCAGTAGGAATTCTACAGACTAGATTCCATAAAAAAACCTTTAACCAACTCTGAACATATAAAAACTCAAAAAATAGCCCTCTAAAACACTTAACACAATTATACCCAGACCCCACTATTTAAAACAAACATTCAAATAAAAATATTATTTCATTTTCCCTGATAAATTCTCCCCAAAAAACCCAAATAAAATAAAATAAAAACATGAATCAATAAGAACATGAATGAAGGTAACGGGATTTTACAATCTCCCTACCAAAAAAACTTTTATCCCTAGAAATTCTTCAAGATCATAGACTCAAAAAAAGTAAAGTACAATACTTAATCATAAATAATTTCCACTCCAACATCTCATGGTTACCTTTTCCATATAAAAAAAATACACATACCTAGGTTATTGTTTTACGGTGTAGTTACATACCACAATGATCCATAATCTGAATAGGTTAATCAACCACAGTGGTGTTGAGCTCAAGATCAACATTCTCCCATTAAATATCATGTGAAGGATTTAGTTGATACAACCTCAACTGAGAAACATGAAACACATCATGGATGGAAGTCAAATGAGATAGAAATTCTAACTGATATGATGCCTTTCTAAGAAGCTTTACAGTATCAAAGGGACCAACAAACCATAGTGCCAACTTATACTATATACCCAATTGATGGTATATAAAGTGAGGTGAAACTCTAAGAAAAACATAATCACCAACCTAAAACTCCTAAAAATGACAATGATGTTCCAAATATTATTTATGAATGCTATTTTTTGGGATTAATATCTCCTAGATCAATAATACACTTTTCACCATTTCTTGAACATAACTCATCCCAACCAAGGACCACTCTTATAACTATTCCCATCATAAGTTATATCTACATTTCATCCCATACATGACTTTAAAGGTAACCATATTAATCAAGGCCTTATAACTACTATTATATTAAAAAAATTCCATAGAAAATTTATTTTCCCAAGAACCACTGAAATCATGGAAACATGTCGGAAGAATATCCTCAAAAACATAGATATATATTTCTATTTATCCATTCATATATGGATGATAATCCATTCTTCATTACAATGGGGAAATAATTTCCCACTATAAACCTTTTTAAAACTAGAATATGAACCTAGTATCCCTATTAAAAACAATAATAGTGGGAACCTTATGAATTATAACAACCTCTAAGACATAAAAGTCCCTCATCTATTCCAATTTCATCATTTCCTTAATAAGGAGAAAATGAACATGTTTCATGATTCAATAAATGATCGCCCAAATCACGTCCTTCCCTCTAGGATTACATGGTAAACCAAGATGAAGTATAGGGAAATATCATCCAAAAATCCATACTATAATGGGTAACTTTTGTAATAATCTAGTAGGTATCTCTTGTTTAGCATTAATTCTCTGACACATAGTACAACATGATACAAAATTTACATCACATCCTTAAACAGTAATACATATGTCTCAATTCCTAATATGTCTAATTATTCCTAAGGTTCATGGACTAACAAGAATGGTTTCCAACATCCAACAACCCCTACAAAATAGAAATAGGAATAACCAACCATATTTCAAAACAAAAAGTGAATCAGGGAGACTGAGACCACTAACCCAATGTTTCCCACCCATTTAGGAATTCAATAAAGTGATATAAATCAGTGTTTGGAACTTGTTTTAACTAAACACACTCATCAAATGATGACTCTGCCTTTATTAAATCCAAGTAAATAAAACCACCATCTTCTTACACTCCCAAACTCATCTTGGAAAATAGAATCATGTGAGACTACTCTTCAACTTATTCCCACAATTATTGTTTAATAAATTTACTACTCAATGCATTGGGGACTACATTCACTTTCTAAGGAGTATAAAATATATTAAAATAGAAATTATTAAGATACTCAACCCAGTGTCTCTATAAAAATTTTAGATCACTCTAAGTGAAAATATACTTTAGTATTTTGTTATAATAATAAACCATAAATCATTCCCCAGAGAGTTAGTGATCCCATTTTTTTGTTTCATTTCTAACCACCTCCAACTAAATATCATATGTAGTGTATTTCTTATCATGAGGGTGTAACTAGCAAGATTCGTAGGCCACCACTTATTTATCCTGTATCAAGACACAACCCAAACCCATATCAGAAGCAACATTAAAAACATTATATCTTGAACACAATTCTAGAAGAATTAAAACATGATTTGAAGTCAACCTCACATTTAGTTCCTCAAAATATCCCTAACACTTTTTATTCCACTCAGATTTTATACAATTATGGGTTAAATTTTTGATTGGAGATGAATTCTTAGAGAAGTACAGAATGTGGTGGCTATAATAACTAGCCAACCCTAGGAAGCTTCAGATATCAATCATATTTATGTTCTTATCCTAGGACATAATCACCTATATCTCTTCATTATTCACTAAGTATCACCTCTCGTATATAAAATTCCTGATAAATTTTACTTCTTAAATATATAATTCACACATGGAAATCTAACTGTACAAACAATGTTCCCTTAAGATTCTAAGAATAATATATAAATAGTCCATGTTCTCAACATATTACTTAGAGTACACAAAAATATCATCCATGAATACAACAACACAAAAATTCCATGAAAATATGAAAATATATGGTTCATAAATTTCATAAATACTGAAGGAGTGTTAGTGAGACCAAATGGAATAAACTGAAACTTTAAATTCCCATATCGGCTCCTAAATGTTTTCTTAGGTATATCATATTCTCAGACTCTAAACTGGTGGTACCCATGTTGAAGGATGGTCTCTAAAAACCAATGATACCATATAAGTTTATCAAATGCATCATCAAACCTAGGAAAGGGATATTTGTTCATAATGGTTGCCCGATTTAACTTTTGATAATCTATGAAAATTCTATACCTCCAGTCTTCATTCTTAGAAAAGATGATAGGAAAAGCCCATGGTGAAATAATAAGATGAATAAATCCATTATCCTTGTGATCTTCCAACTAAACCTTAAGTTTTCATAACTCATTAGGTTCTATAAGATTTGATGGCATATAAAAGGGAATCATACCAAGTAGAAGTTAAATAGTAAACTCAACCTTTATCTATAGTGCTAAACAAGAAAATTCATCAATAAAGGCCTCAAAGTATATACACACAACCAAATTAAGTGGGATTCTCCAACAAGGATCAATGGTATTAAGAAAAATCTCATGAAATTGACATGAGATAACCCCGTCACATGGAACAGCAGGTCCTTCACTCCAAGACATAGAATCCCACTCACCTTAAAAGACATGAGCAACTCCCTATAGAGATAAAAACTAAACTTGATGACCATAAAAGTAAAACTAGGCCTTAATTTTGATCATTTAATACATTCTAATAATAAGTTTTAAGATATAAAGATCAAGCACCAAGAAGTACCACTCCACCTCGAGATTGGCTATCATCACTCCACGTGAGGAACACTTGAAACCTTGTTCAGACCACTTTTACAATTATGTGGAAAGTTCCAACGATAATGGAATAAGCTTAAAATGCAACCCCAACACATCAACTAACTTTGATGATATAAAAAAATTAGTATGTCCTATATGAAACAAATCTATAACCATATATAATGAAATAAAAAATGTGTGTCTAATAGTAGTCTCCCTTGCTTTAAATTCTTATGGTGAATACTCCACCACATAAAGACATCATTTATTATCTCATCCCTATATTTTCTTATCCAAATAAAATTATCCCTTGGCCTTAGGATAAGAACCACCACCCATGGAAGCATCAAAATGAACCTGTGATCCCTTGGGGATAGGGGATATAGTATTACTTCCTTGTGAAATTCTTCTACAAAAATGCCTCAAATGAAAATATTTTCAACACTAATGAAAATTTTTGGGAGCCTATGTAAAATTAGTCTTGGTATGATCAGGACATACACATGGATAGTAAACATCTCACTTCTTTCTTGATTAAGCCTCTAAAACTAATTCTAAATAGAAATCACTATATTTACGCTTCCTTTCATGGCTATATGACACACCCTAAATAACAACCACACCATACAAAGATCCACCCAAACCTATTTTATGGGCTATGTATACCTCTACCGTACCCACTTTATCAACCACCTCCTCAAAATTCGTAAGGAAAATGGGAGATATCATTAACTAAATATCATCCGCATCTCCATCTCAAACCTCTAATATTTTAGGTAATCATTGGTAACAAGCTATGGTGAAAAGTGTACAAACTCAATATAGAAAGTGGAATACCTCACAATAGAATAATCCCCTTTAGTAGAGGTTAGAAAATCCTAGGGTATTTTCTACCCATAACATCTCTGTATAAAACTTTTTGTTGCATATTTTCTTGAATGAAACCGAAGTAGGATCTTCATACAACTTAGCTTTCATAATAGAGTCTCACCATCTCCTTGGGAGTCCCTCAAGAGTTTATGTCGAAAAACACTGTAAAGTCCTTAGGAGTCTTCAAAAAGTTGAAGATCATATAAATATTCTCTATCCACCTTTAAAATTCATGGGGTCCTTTGTCAAAATGGAATATTTAAGGATTCTACTTAATATATTTTGATCCAATATTCACCACTAATCCAAAATTACTAACACATGCTTGAACAAAAGTTTGAATAGTTATGATTATAGATTCAACCAAGGAAGGTTCCACTAAGTTATTCTATAATAGATCACATCTCACGGATAACTCTCTTGGATTCAAAATATCTCTTCTAGGAGAAATTTTCTAATAACATAAGAAAAAAATCAATCATCTTAAGAGAAAAATCCAAATTCCTAATTCCAACTTCAGGTATCCATATCAATTCTTTTAAATGAAAATAATTTAAATAAATTATTGATTTTTTGAACAAAAGGAATGATTTTTTCCATTTAAATAGACCTTATATTCATTTAATTCAAATGACCTTAACCACTAAGTATAAAGATTGTAAAAAATCCCTAACCACCCATCGTAACTTGGGTTTAGTCATGAAAGTAATCTTGCTAGGCCCCTCTCCTACATTTACTATCCAAATATGGAAGGTAGTAACTATGGTTTACCAAGACACCAAACAAAATCTAGTTAGTGTCGCAACACTTTTGGATTTGTAATAGATCTAATACCATTTTGTAACGAACCATCCCGGTTTGACTAAACAAGTCAACCAAGATGATCCACCACATGGTGAAGTAAAAAGAAGAAGAATAAACATGTCTCATGATAAACCTAAAAAATTAAAACCAATAGGGTACTATGAGGAATAAATAGAACATATCCATGATAAATACAAAGTTAATCCAAATAGGCCAACCCGGAAATACAAAACCAGAAAAGACTAAACAAATCCATGTGTGACTATCCATCACAAGCAAACCAAACTACTATGAATATGATAATAACAAGAGAAATTAGCATTCCATAGAATTACCTTTTCATTATATAAGTCTTATAAAACAAAATATATAATAACCTAAATTCAAAAGTAGGGTGTCATCACAAATCCTAGTATGATAGCACTGAGAAATCTATACAAGCTCTAATATCAAGAATACGTTAGCTCTATCATTAAAACAAATCCAAATTAAATTTAATTTTTATAAAATATGTCCATTTTTTAAAACATTCCTTCTGTTTTCATAAATAATACCATATTAACCAAATCTAAGAATATATCTTGTATAAAATAACGAATGATATCAACCATGGATACACCATAAGATAATAATGTGATCAAATAACCATTGAAACACCATCATGTGTTAAACCAATCATAGAGGAAAAAGCACCCCATTAGGGCTTTAAACTCTTGGTATACATTCTAGACATGATATAAAATACCCAATCTAATACTAAGTTGGATCCTACCAATATAACATATAGTGGAATTTTATATACTAATGTGACATAAAACCTCTTGGGGCATTACACACACAAAGGGTGATAGGTCTATTTCCCAACACACCCAAGGTTACACAATGTGCTAAGTTTGTTAAAATCCATTTCAAAACCATGGTCACATTTCATAAAAAAATTCAAATAAAAAAATTTCTTCTTTTAGGCTTGAAAGAACTTTTTAAAACCAAAATCCCCGTTCAATTAATTTAATCAAACACTCGGTGTGTGCAATTCTATTTTTTAAGAAAACCAAATTAAAAACATATACCTCTTACAATAATTCCATTACAATAAGAAATATTGCATTTTCAATGAATAACCCAAATAAATTAACAATAACATATAGTAATTCAAAAATTATAAACCTTTTATAGAGTCACCAACCTCAATAATAGAGGAAACCTAGTCGTCATCGATAATAGTGTGTGGAAACAACATGATCGTCCTCGTAAAGAAAAATTGTCCAAAATATTACCCACAAACGCACCCAAGACCACTATCATGACCAATGGAAATGAAGAATAAGAAATATCTCTTACCAAGGAGAAGTGACACAACTTCTATAGAGATCAAACCCTGAACAAAGCAATCTGAAAGGAGATAAATCATCCAAAATCACCCTAGTATTTTAGTGGGAGGCCTACACATTGAATTAAGAAATATTCATATTTCTAGTGTAATAAACACCACTAGACTCAAAAAATCATATTGTGAATCCCTTTCATGGTGTGAATTTCAAAAATTACAAATACATCGAATAAGGAATCATCTCAGGTTAAAAAAAATCAAATGGTTCTTTCACAACAAGAAAAGGTTTTACACATTTTAATTTTTCATGCTCTGAATTGAACTCATGATAGATTCCATTTAATATATCTTCATTATGTAACAAATTAAAAACTCAATTCTGTCCAATAATTAGTTTGAAGACTAGATTCTATAGAAATTCCCCAAACCAACTCTGATTCTGTCTAAACCCAAATAGCACCCTCTAAAACCTTTGACACATTTATACCTAGACTCTACTAATTCGAGCACACATCCCTAAACTTTAGTTCATTTTCCCCAAAAAATCATATAAATATTTTAAAGGCCTGAAAATCACCCAAACAAAAGGAAATCAAAATAAGTTTCAATAAGTACATAAAATAAGGTAATGAGATGTTACACAGCTACCTTTTTCAGTAAAAACTATAACCTTCTAACCTAGATTTGTCATCAAGCAGGATTTTTTCCAAACATTGGGAAAATAGGAGCATTAGTAGGATTATTTTTATATCATGAATTAATTTTCACCCAATTAGGCTTATCTAGATAGCCAGGGTGGATTAGAACCCTTGTAGGCCTCTCTGGATAGTCTTGGAAAATTTCACCCTAGCAGGCCACTATAGATACCATGGAATAATTTACACCCTAGTACGATATTGGGAAGGTTTATTCAACATAGACTTAGAATGTAAAGATTAGACTGTTCATTTTCAAGGGTTTTTTTGGGAGAAATTTTTTTTGGATGATATAGATATATATAATTCCGATCATTTTCCTTAGGTTTCGACTTAGATTGTCTCTAAAAAGAGAAATTATGGCTTGTGTAGAAAAACATACACTTTTATAAACTACTAATATAAAAACCATGGTAATGTTAGTAATGAAAAAAATCCATTTATTTTTAATATTAATGATTAGATTTTATAGATTCATATTCACTGTAATGATTTTTTATGTAATTTATAATTGAAAAAGGAAAATTTTTTATTATAGCTAAATTATTTTCCATGAATTATAGAGTTTTCTTAAAAGTTAAATTTATAAATTTTTGAATTTTAATTAGATGAAATATAATTATTTTTTCATATCATCATGTCAAAATTATATTAGACTTGTTTTTTATAAATTTTTAGAAATAATTTCTTTTTAGGTAAATAGTAAAAAAGAGTGATTTTTCAAATACAATAAATTTTATGAAGTCATTATGATGTGAGTATGAGTTTAAAGTATATAAAAACAATTTATCAAAAAAAATATATTTAGGGATTTAAATAATTTATTTAAAAGTATTATTCTGAATTAAGAAACCCAAGATTGACTTTTTGGAACCAAAGTAATATTTCATTCAAATAAAAAACTATTTTTGATTATTTAACATTAATGAGATGGTTAACTGATAAAATTTAGTTTTTTATTGATAATAATATAAAATAACATTACTTAATTTAATAATAAACCAAAAAATTCATATAAATAATTTATATTCGTGGTTTTAGTTTAAATTCAATTTTTATGCGTAAAAGAGAAATTTTTTTAATAAACTAATTTTCACTAACTTTTTAAACATATATTAAAAGTAATTTTTTGAAATTTTGGAAATTGAATCTTCTAAAATGGATTAATTATTTTTTATAAACATTTTATAATTTTTTAATGATTTAAATTTTATATTTATCATAATTAATAGTTACCAAATCACCACAATAAATGTTAAAATGTTTAATGAATGGGATTAAACTAAGAGACAAAGATTCAATTATCTATAAAAATGTATAAATTTGATTTGTTGTGTCAATTTCAACCATAACCTATCTTATCTTATAAATTGGAAAATATTATGTCCATTTTCCATGAAGAAAACATTTATTGTATTTTAAAGTTCATACTATTTACAAGGGTGTCTCTCACCTCACTTATAAAAGGTAACCTATTACTCTCACTTCCTCACACACTTTAAGAGCCATATATTGACCAATAAAAACCTAAATACCACCCAAGATCTACTCATTATGTTTTTTATGTCCCAACACCACTAAAATAGCAATCCTATAAGGTTTGTGTTTTAATCCAAAGGAAGATATCCAATGGTGTGGTATAGGACTTAACCTCATTATTTCAAGTTTATTTATTCTTATGCATTGATAAAATAAATTATAAAAATACTAATATAATCAAAAAATATATATTCAATATACTAAAATTTTATTAGTTTTATTGAATAACTATTTTATAACTCATTTCCCTCCTATGGGAAGTGAAAAATCCATTCGTGCATATGTGTGGACTTCCGCCTCCATGAAGATATATTTTTTATTTTTCATCACCACATAAAACTTTCATTATAAACGTGGATTTAATAGACACATATTAAATTTATGACATAAATATGATCCTATAAATATAAGATATTATCTACCTTCTTACCCTCCCATCCATTGGAAAATAAAAATGTTTCTCTTAGAGACACACAGAATACCACCTCCATGAAACGATGTAATTAGTTTTTCATCAGAGCCTCACATGGCCAGTCATAGGTATGAATTTAAAAAAATATGATATTTATTATATAATTATTATTATTTATGGGTAAATGTTTTTCTATTTTATTTACTTTTCATCAATTAGAGAAATTAAAATATGGCTCATGCATACGTGCAGACTACAGCCTCTACGAACGACGTATCTCATTTTTCATCACCACCTTACATAGATATATGTAAAATTATGTTGAATTTATAATCATGATGCTAATAATTTTTTTAATATTATGGATATGATGGTATCATGACTCCCTTGATCATAATAAACACACAAAATCTATTTTTCACTAAATGACCTCAAAACGTCTGATGTGAACTTCCCCAACTTAGTAACTATATAGAACATGGAAATAAATGAAATAAAATTAAAAAATGACAAGATAATTAATATAAAAATTATTATTAATCAATTAATTAACTAATATAATTCTAATATTTAGGAAATTAAAAGACTTGCGTAGAGGTTTGAGACTCGAGGTAAAGGATTTTTCTTTAAAATATTATTTAAATATTTTAACCACTTTCTCTTATATTTCTACATTCCTATAAATACTTCAAGAATGATGTTATTTATAATTAAATTATAGTTAGGATTAATTTTAAAATAATTTTTAATTTCTTTAAAAAATAAAAAAAGAAAACATTTTATATTTTCTATACTATTATTTTTTTTAATTTCTTTACAAATTTGATAAAAGAAAACTTCTTTAACATTTACTATGTGACCACCATTTATTTCTATCATAGTTTTTATTCATTATCAAGATTCCTCTAAAATTTTCTATATTTTTTAAAATAATATCATATTCCCTTTATTCCATGAATTTTTACGTTTAAATTTTTACAAAACAAAAGGATATTTATTTTCATTTTATGATTTAACTGAAATTACATTTTCTTATTAGATTTAATACAAAATTTTAGGATTTATATGATAAAAATAAAATATTTATGTGTTTTTCTCATTATTTGGTTCTTGGAAATTTTATATGATAATTAGTGGGTTTGATATAACCTTCCATTGCATTTGGTAATGATAAGTTCTTGAGAAGTGACATGTTGTAATTAACTATACAGGTTATTCCTTTGTAAGGGCGGTTGTAAGGTTAATGTCCCAAGATTGGTATAAGGTTTTTCTATACATTATATGAGTTTTAATAGAAATATTCCTATTTCATGATGTAATTAAAAGGGTTTATTAAAGGTTTTTACCTTCTAATGATGAAAGGATTGTTTTTAAGGTAAAAAAGATTTCACGAGTTCTTATACTTTCTGAAGGAACTATCATGGTTATGATTAATACTTTATGCTTTCTAAAAAACATTTATGAAAAACTTTGGACTATAAAGTTGATTTCAATAGTAATTAAATTATTATTTTTTCTAAATGTTTTTATAAAAAAAATAAAACATCTATATGTATTTTAATGCTTTTAAAATAGAAAAACAGTCTTACATTTTTTTATATCCCTTATTGATATTTTATTTTAACATCCCAAATTTTAAAATGTTTTTCACTTTTCATAATTATGTATATAAATTATAGATATTTCAATGCTGACACATCATTAATGAATAAAAGGTTTCATGAACAAAACTATATTGTAAAAATAAAAACCTGTTTTTTATTAAAAAAACTATAAATTTTGTGGAAATGTCTAATTTATTATGTAATGGTTTCATTATTATATAAAATTAAAATCCTAAAAGGCCCTAAAAATTTAATAACGTGAAACACTTTTTTAAATATTGTAATTATGGGTTGTTTACAATAATAGGTGTTTTGGTCTTTATTATAAAAAATTTTAGAAAGATTTAGATCTTTTGTTGTTTTTAAGAAAATACACTATATGGATATTAATATATGGATAAATTATCAGGAAATAAATTTGGATAATTTTAATTTTGCTTCATCTAATATATTTCTATTTAGAATGGGTTTTTATACAAAAAACATAGTAGTTGAGGTAGGAATGAATCAAGAAGATAATTTCCTTTGAGGTTAGTAATCAGACATGGTTATTGATAGAGCTGAATAGTTTTTGGTTGTGTAAAATAATTTGATATCGTATATCAATGGTGGTACCCATGAAAGTGAGCGACTAAATTCTTCTTAGAGGAACATGTCTATTATGGAGAATATTGTCAAATAGAAACCTCCAACTTTTTGTGGATATTCAAACCTAGTGGTAGATAAATGATTAATGAATGCTTTGGGGAGATATTCCATGTATTGGGATATTCATAACATTATAAGGTAACACTTGAAATTTATCATTTTGAAGTTGAATTTGATCGGTAGTGGTCTCTTATTAAGAATACCAAGGAAAATGTTGATATTTTCATCATAGAATAGATGAAATTTAAGTATCATTTCCTTAAGAAATATTTAAATAAAGTAATTTAAATAAGGATATAAAGTATGTTTCTTGAGTTATAGTAGAAGGAAAAAAAAGATTCAATTACCGCCAATAAGGAAAATGTTACCAAATTGGTCATGTATGCACTAAATTTTATTATAGACCATGATAGGAAAAATGATATATTTTAATCGGTATTGAAACCATGTCTATGAATGGATTTCGTCAGTCATGAAATTAAAAGTTGTGATGATGTTATTCAATGTGATGAGAAGGTTGAGATAGATTTTCTCAAATTTTATAACAATAAGGGGAAGAAGTGGTCCATGTAGAAATTAATGTAAAACATTAAATAGATAAATATGAACGTAATAAAATTCAATTACCCTATTATGATAAGTGTAGTAAGAAGAAATCAGATGAATGTAGTATGTAATATTGAAAAGTCTTTTTAGGGTGGTAATTTGGGACATTTGGATCATTTGTGTAATTTAAATAGAAATGATAATGATAAGAAAAATGATGAAAACTAGTAGTGAAGTCTTTTTATTATAATCAGATGGTACATTATTCATATATGTGTTTGAAGAAAATCATGGTGGATGGATATCATAAAAAATATAAGAAGAAGCATGTGTAAAAGTAATTTATTTATACCAAGGTAAATTATATATAATCAAGTAATTTGGTGACATGTATATTACCTGTTTTTTTATTATACCAATGTATTGTTTGATTCTAGATCTATAAGTTATTTTATTTTTGTGAAATTTTAAAGTAAAATGGAAATATCAACATAAATAATGGAGATATAATTATTTGTAAAAACTAATAGAGGAAGTATTAAAGAAACATTGATATATAGGAACCTTCCTACTCTCATATTTGAAATAGTTTTTTCTAAATATCTTATTGACATACCCTTATTAAAGTTTGATGTTATATTGGTTATGGATTTGATTTTAGTTTATCATGCTATGACAGATTATAGTGATAAAGAATTCATATCCAATTATCATAATGAATTTAAATTTATATATAATAATTATTTTATATCTATGATAACATGTCAATAAGTTGATAGTTTTATTAAATATGGGGGTGAAATTTATCTACCATGTTTTATTGAAAATAAAGAAATTATTTTGGTAAATGATATCCCTATGCTAAATGAATTTTCGGATGTATTTCCAAGTTATTTTTATAAACTTATTCATAATCAGGAGGTTGAATTTACTATTGACTTAGTTCTTGATTCTAATACAATTTAAAAAATTTATATCAAATAGATCTATTGGATCCTATGTAATTGAAAAAACATCTACAAGTGATTCTTAATAAGGGTTTCATCTACCCTATCCCAACATTATAGGGCCCTCCTATTTTTTTGTTAAAAATAAGGGTTGTTATATGAGGATTTCAAATGATTATACAGAATTCAATAACATTACTATTAAAAATAATAATGTATTTATTCATATCATTTACTTGTTAATCAACACAAGGGTGTTAAGTATTCTCTAGATCTGGATATTATTAGCTAAAAGTGAAAGAGAGGATATTCTGATGATGGAATTTCCTATTATTTATATTGATTATGAGTTTTTGGTTACGACCTTTGGGTTAAAAAAATCCATGACAATATTTATGGATATTATGAATATATTTTTCCATGAATTTTCAGATAAATTTTTATTTTTGTTAATTAATAATATAATGATATATTTTAAAAGTTAACAGGATTATGAGAAACATCTTTGGATTATTCTACATATATTAAAAATAAATTTTTGAATTAATCTTAGAGCTCTTCATTTTTAATTCATCTTGTTAGTACTAAGATATATAGAGACCTACAGATATATTATTAGTGGGATAAAATAAAGAAATGTATTGTTTATTTTACCAGGAAATGATTAAATTATCAAGAGGTTAAAACTAAACAAAAACTACCTAAATGTATTATTTATTAATTATCAGTTCCTGAATGGAAATGAGTGAATATATCCACAGATTTCATAGTGTTTTTACCAAATACATCTTGAGTTAATAATATGATTTTTGTTATTGTATATTGTTTGACTAAATCTATGTATTATCTTTTTATTGAAGATATTATGTCCTTAGATCAACTTTCTAGAGTATATCTTAAATAGATACACATGTTACATGGAGTTACATTCTCTATTGTATCTAAAATTGATCCAATATTTACATAATATTTTTTTTAAAGGACATAAAAAATCATTGGGTACTGAATGAAATTCCAACATCACTTTTTATCCAAAATCCGATGGGCTATTATAATGAACAATTCAGAATTTACTGGATATTCTTTAGGATTTATATTTAGATTATTAGGGAATTTGATATCAATATCATTGATTAGTTTGATTTTCTAACAATAAAATATTTCATTCCATTATATAGATGGAACCATTTCAGTCATTATATAGAAAGAGGTTTATAACTCAATCATGTTGGGAAGAAGTCAATGAAAGAATGATTTTGGTACAAGATTTGGTAGACGATATGGTTGAGAAGTTAAAGATGATTCACCATCATATGAGTTTATCTCGGAGTATGAATAATAGTTATTCATATATCTATAGGAAATATCATTCATTTGAGTATGGAAGCCATGTTTTTATTAAATTTTATCCTTAGAAAGGTGTTATGTGTTTTGGTAGGAATGAAAAATTAATTCCACAATATATTGGTCTATATTAAATTATATAGAATGTGGGATCATCTTATTATTGGGTATCCTTACTTATGATTTTATCTTAGGTTCATGATTTTTTTTATGCTTCATTGTTAAATAGATATATATCTGATGAATCTCATGTTTTGAGCCTTGAAGTAGTTCTATTTGAGGAAAATTTTTCTTATAAGAAAAATCCAGTTCCTATTATTGATTATAGATATTGGGGGTTTTGGAATATTTTAACTCATCGAGATAAGGTTTTTGAAAGAACCATATTATTTAAGAAACAATATGGAATTCTAAAAAGTTTATGAATGAAAATATCCTTACTTATTTAAGTAATGAATAAAATTGTGAGGGCCTAATTTAATTAAGAATGGAAGAATGTGAAAACTTTAGCAAATTTAGTAACAAAATAATTTCATGCCTCATTAATATTCATTATTATATTTTATATATTCATACTCACTATAATAATTTAAGGTAATTTTTCAATAAAAAAAGAAATGGTTTTATTCTAACTACTTACTTCCTGTGAATTTTATGATTCTGTTTATAAGTTAAATTTCTAAATTTTTGAATTTTATTTATATAAAATTAACTTCATTTTTTATATCATCAAATCTAAATTATCATGGGATTATTTTTTTATTTTTTAAAAATAGTTGTTTTTTAGGTGAATAGTGAAAAATACATATTTTAAAAAATCACAACTTTTTAAAAACCATTATTCTATAAGCTTGACTTAAAAATATATAAAACCTTTTAATTTACTAAATATGTATTTAATTAGTAAAAAATAATTTAAAAGTAATATGTTGAATTTTGAAACACATGTTTGTCCTTTTTAAACCTATGTTATATTTTATTCAAAAAAATATTTTTTTGATTCTTTACCTTTAATGTGGTGGTTCAATGATAACATTTAATTTTTACATGATAAAAACGTCAACTAAACTTACTATTATTAATAAAAAAATCTTTGGAATCAATTATATGTATGATTTTTGTGTAAAATCAGATTTTATTCTTAAAAATGAAATTTTTCTAAAAAATATTTTTTTGTTACGTTTTGCGAACATATATTAAAATTATTTTTTGTAGATTCTAAAAAAAAAATTTAAAAGTTGTAATCCATTTTTTGGATCATAATGTTATCATTTTATAATGATTTCAATTTCAGTTCTATTCATAAGGAATAGTCATCATGGTAAAAGTTTGTCACCATGGTAAAGGTTAAAAGGGTTAACAAAGGGGGTTAAACTAAGAGAAAATGATTCAAATATCTGTATAACTTGTCTAAATTTGATTGTGTTATTGTATTTTGAGATTAAACTATATAATATTTAAAATTTTACTAAATTGGATCCACTTTTCTTGAGAAATACATTTAATATATTTTAATGTTCTTAGTATTTACAAGGGTGTCGTTCCTCTCACTTATAAATGAGAACATCCTCAAACTATTTAAGCACCATTTCTAGATCAATATATACCAAAATAACTCCCAAAATATTATCTCAACATCCCAAAACTTATTTTCTCACAAAAATACTACTCCTAGAAGGCTTAAGGTGTAACCCAAAAAAAGATGTCCAAAGAGGGGAAATTAGTCATAAACAAGTTCTTTCAATTTTATTAATTATTTTACCCAATAAAAATATATTATTATCATACTAATATAATTAAATAAGTATCACTAATTTATGGAAATGTTATTATGTTTATTTAAAAACTATTTTTTACCTCCATTCCATCCTATGAGAAATGAAAGTATCACTTGTGCATAAGTGTGAACAACCACTTCCACAAAGCGATGTGTTTCATTTTTCACCACCACATAGGATTAATGGTTATAAAGATGTATATAATGGATATATAATATATTTTGGAAATACTTATTAATTTTAAATATAATATATCATCAATATTCTTACCCTCCCATCCATTGGAAATGTCTCATGTGTATGTGCAGAATACGACCTCCATGAAACGATGTAATTCATTTTTTATCATCACCTCATGTGAATGGTCATACGAATGAATTTAATGAATAAATATGATAATTTTTATTATATTATAAATTTTTAAATATAATTATTTATCTAATTTATTTTTTTCATCCAATATAAAAATGAAAATATTGGTCATGCGTACGTGCGAACTACTACCTCTAGGAATGATGTATCTCATTTTTTATCACCACATTACATGGATGGTTTTAAAATTATTTTAAATGTATAAACATGATGATTTTGTGTATGATGGAACCATAAACCCTTTGACCATGGTCAATACACCAAAACGTTTTTGGACATAACAACCCCAAAATGTCTGACATGAATTTAATCAACTTAATAACTAAATAGAACAAGATAATAAATGAAATAAAAGGAATAATGATAATATAATGAATATGGAAAAGGTTCTCAAGAATATAACTTATTAATATATTTTTATTATTCAGTAATGTAAATGGAATGTGTGGAAAGTTAGGAATTGAGGTAATTGATTTTCCTTTAAAATTTTATTTTAAATGCTTTAAACTATTTATATTCAACATTCATGTTATTCTAAATGTTTCAATAATTTTCTTATTTATACATAAAATATTATTAAAATTAATTTTTATATACTTTTTAATTTCATTAAAAAAATTAAAAAATAAATCTTTTTTATGTTTTTCATATAATTAATTTTTATACATTCTTTACAATGGTTCAAAAAGAATGTTTTTTTAATTTACCTTATGAATCCCTTTTATATCTATTATAGATGTTATTAGTTATCAATGTTACTATAAAATTTTCTAGGTTTTTTCAAATAAGATACCATTACTTTTGTTTAGTAAATTTTTAATTTTAAATGTTTTAAAAATAAATGATTGTTTCTTTCATTTTATGATTTAACTAAAAGTGATTTTTCTATTGGGATTTAATAAAAAATATTATGAGGTTTATAATGTAAATTATAAAAATTATGTGTTTTTATCATAATATGGTTCTTGAAAATTTTATATGATGATAGGTGATTCTGATATCATATTATATTCCGTTGTTTAATGATATTTTCTTGAGAAGATATATGTTTGAATTAACTGGAAAGGTTGTTCTTTTTTAAGGGTAATTGTAAGGATAATGTACCAAGATAATTATATGGTTTTTTATGAATTCTATGAGTATTAATGGAAATATTTTTATTTCATAAGGTATGTGAATTGGTTTATGAATGGTTTTTACCTTCTAAAGGTAAAAGGTTTGTTTTTTAGGAAAAAGGATTTCATGAGTTCTTATGTTTTCTCAAGGAAGAACCATGGTTGTGTTTTTCCTTTATGAATGCTCTAAAATGTTTTATGAAAACATTGGGCAATAAAAATGATTTAATTATTAATTAAATGAATATTTTAGTTTAAAGAATTTTTGAAAAAACGAAAACCTCTTTAGGTATTTTCATATAATTGACAATAATGTACTTATTATCAATCTAAAAGGATAATTAAAACTCTGGAGGATATTTCCGAATCCAATTCAATGTATTTCAAAGGATTGTTATATCAAAACCATCCACTAAGAGAGTTAATATATACCAATAGCTACCATTATAGAATTCAAATAACACTATATGAGGCTCTGTGTAAGAAGAGGTGTAAAATTAAAAGATATTGGAATGATGTTTTAGAGAATAATATATCGGGATTGGATCTTAATGATGAAATTTTAGAGAATATTTGAACCATTAAATTACACATTGATGGTGCAAAAATTCAATATAAGAGTTATCTAAATAATCAATGATGAGATTTAGAGAATGAAATATGAGACATGGTATTCCTTAAAATATCACTAGGAAAGAGCATTTTAAGATTTATGAATAAGTGAAAGTTTATCTCTAGATATATATTAACATTTCAAATATTCAACTAGGTTAGGACAGTTTCTTATCATTTTAAAATTCCACCAAACATTCCCCAAGTGCGTGATCTTTTTAGTGTAACACTTTTTTTGATGAAAATTTCAGGTTAATAAACTGTATTAATGTAAAAAGTGGTATTTTAGGATCATGATATCTATTCCGAGGAATATTATATAGAAATATATGATCAAGGAGATAAATAACTACAAAACCTGACCACTCAGTTGGTTATTATTTTCTAGAATAATCCTTAGTTTGTGGAGTTGATAGGGGAACTTGAGGTTGTAATGTGGAAGAATTAACTGAACATATTTTCTTTAATGTATTGAAATATCAGTAGTTACCTTGTTTATAGTGTGTTGAACATAACACCCAATGTTATTTTTAAAAACATTATTTCAAACAAATCATTTCTTTTGGACATTATATGACACACACAGCACCAAACTAAAGTGAATAATGATTTTTTTATAATACTTTACTATAATATAATTATATTTTATAGTATTTACAACCACATTATATTTTTATATCATTTTTATCACCACTATTAACTACCATATTAGACCAACCCCATCAATTTTGATATTATTACTTATGTGTCCCCTGTCAACATTCTCTTTATCTTCTCAATATTATAATAAAATGTCCTTTATATAATTAAGGATGGTTTCAAATGGTTCCTATTATAGTTCTAATAGAATTTTATTTATTTAATAAAACATGGTACATAATATAGATTATATATGATAGATCTGATTATGAAATATTTTATTCATTATATCTTTCTCTTCATGTTTTTATAGACACATCTCCTGTAATGATTTATTACTTATGAAAAAAACAGTAATCCTCTCTTGGATTATTCAATATTAATATTTAAATACCTTATCAATGTATATAATTTGGCTAATTATAATAAAAATTTTGGATATATATCTGTAGATATTATTCTATAGAACATAAACTACTTTTTTAAGTCCTTTATGGAGAATTATTTTTCTCAATAAGACTTAATAAACTATAAGACTACTATATATTTTTCATATATCACTTGAAAAAAAAATATATCTAATTAACATTTTATAGACATAACGCTCACTATCATTTATAAAACAAAATTATCCTATGTTTTCATAAAAAACATTCCATGATTCAAATATCTACTTCAATCCATAAATTGATCTTTGTAGATTTCATGCTTCATTGGATTTTATTTGGTGTTAAATTTCATTGTGGTTATATTATATAGATATATTCTAACAATTTTAATTTATTAATGTGGTTTTTATATCCATATACTAAATTATATAATCAATATGAGCTATTATTTACTATTTACATATAGCATAAAAGTTCATCATTCTCAACAAATAACATGTAATTTTTCTTGATAAGAAATAAATCATATCTCTTTGGTTCTCTAACATACTTGATTAACATATGTAGTGTTTTTGTATCTATAATATTTTATTCCATGGGGTTTTATGGATCTTATACCTATTCTAACAATTGTGTATCTAGATCCATGAATTTATCAAATTATACTTTTCTCCCGCTTCCCCCTTTGAAGATGTGCACCCTTATAAATATAGTTTGTTTCTTAAATATTATGACACCCATATATTTCAATATATAATTATCATTTAAATTAATATTATGTTTTATTTCATTACCACATGTAACACTGAGATTAAATGATTTGTGGTATACTATAGAAATATAATTATTTAAATATTAATATTAAAACCGAGTTATTGGTTTGATGGGTAGTAATAAGACTAACTCTATTATGATAAATATGTTGAAAATTATTCCTTATCAAAATTTATTTATTATTTTTTATGAAAAAAATACTCTATTTTGAATAATTATAATTAAACCAAATAAGGATACAACCGTTATTTTTAAAAAGGTTGTTTTTTTATAAATATATGTTATCCCTATATTTTTCATTTTCATTTAAAATATAAATTTATCAATTTTATAAATTTTATTTCAAAAACTGGACATAATTCTTTATATCATCAAAGAAAATATAGCTTAGGTTTAATTTTTTTGTTTTTTTTAAAATATTGATTCTTTTTTTGAATAGTTGAAGATATTGTTTTTTATAGAAATTTTCATTTATTTTAATTTATTTATTATGAAAAATTATATATTGTATTATTTTTAAAGTATAATTAGGCTTGTTTTATTAAACATAATCCAATTAATTTGACATAAATATACATTATACATGATTTTTGGTAAAAATCATGTTAATGCTTAAAATAAGAATTTTTCAACGAATTATTTTTGTTACATTTCATGTACTTATATTAAAATTATTATTTACCACTTCTGTAAATTAAATTTTAAAAATGTATTCCATGTTTGGAATCATCATATTCAAATTACATTATAAGTTCCATTACATTTTTAGTAATAATGAATAGTAACCATGGAATAAATTTATCACCACAGTAAAGGGTAAAACAGATCAAGAGTGTTAAATTGAGGGATAAATACAAAAAATATCAAAAAATATCATCTTAAAATGAGTGTGTGATGTTATTATAAACATATATTTGTATTATCTTCACTAATGGTAAAATGTAGAGCAAAATTCTTTGAATATCACTTCCCTTTTATATTATTAAAATTATATTTACAAAAATGTCACTTTCTCTAACTTATTATAATATCAGGATAAATATATAGATAGAAATGGTATATGTTGAAAAATATTTGATAAAATTTAATTTAAATAAATTATATTTTGTATTTAATTTTAAAAAAAAATGGTAATGATATAATTACCTATAACGTTTATGCATCGCTGATGTAATGCTTGTTCAAGTGAGTGAATAATCAAAGTAAAAAGTTTGTAAAATATTAAAATTTATGTGTTTTTTATAAGTTATATATTTGAAAAAGAAATAATCATAAAAATTAATGGTAATAAATATTTTAAATATTCAAATTAAAACTCCATTATTTTCTTAGTGTCTTCAAAGTTAAATTAGTTGAATAATTCTAAAAAATACTTTATGGATATTTAATATTGAATAATGTATTATAAAATTAATTAAAAATAATAAAAACCAAAAATGATTCATGTGGATACTAAAATTTTCTATAAAAGCACATATTTTCTATTTTTGAACCACTATTAATTTTTAAATTACATTTTTGACCTTTAAATACTAAGTATTTATAAAAAATGCCATTTATTTTTTTTTATAAAAGAAACTTAATCTAATCCATTAAATTACACATATGAGGTAGGTTTTCTCTAAAACCAATACTCAAATCCCTCTCCAAACATCTAATACCACATACCAAATCCACTGTAATAATCAAATTTTACTTCTCCAAAGGCCTTAAGCTCAGTCTAAAAGGGGTGTTTCAAAGATTGAGGTAAGGGTTTCCTAGACAATTTCCCCATTCTTAATTATGATTCATTATATTAAAACCATATTAAATCATGAATTATTTTCTTAAATGATTCAATTTATATGGTAATGTAATCAATTTTATCAATTAATTATGGGGGATTTCTTGTTAACTCTCAATGAACTCCCCTCTATAATCCATTATTATGTCAAAATGCTGGTTTTTCCAAGATAGTCTTATCATTTCAATTATCAAATTACTTTTTCAATAATGAATGAAATCACTTTAATATATGTCCTAAATTAGTTTTTTCATGTATTATTTATTTTATTTTATAAAACTCACATATTTACTAAATTTTCCTTCTTTTTAACACTTTTTAAAAACATTGTTAGTCGTGGTGGTTTTACACAACCTACATGAATGATGATGTTATCATGAAATTAAGAGACTAATGGGTATTACTAAAAATTTATTTTAGGATTTAATATAACATAAATATTTAATTAATTTTATGATTATGATTCTTTAATGGTAAAATATCAATTATAACAATGAAAATAAAAGTCAACAGACACAGTTAATTCTAACCATCAAAAACAGGATTTTTTTGGAAGGTTTTATAAATGGTACCAATTTTATGACATGTTGAACTTAAATAATTTAAGGATTATATGGAACCTATTTCATGAAACTTATGGATTTTATGAAACCATTTTACTAAGAACATTAAACATTACAAATATATCATACATGTTTGGAGATTATGAACTAAACGATCCCAAAATGATGGATGTGAACAATACTGATTTGGTAAATGAAAAAAATAAAAATAATGGATAATAATAAGTTAATAAACCTGGAATTTATTATAAATCAAGAGTATAAATAATTTAATATTTTTATTCAGGTTTGTAGTGGATGTAAAGTCAATACAATAATCTAGGTAATGGGTTTATTAACTCAATTTTTTTCATTGTGTTATATTATTTCTTCATTCTCTGTGTTATGACAAGATTATTTTTGCAAGTACATAAGATTATTTTATGATTTATTAAATATTTATTTATGTTGATTTGTATTTTTTACATATAATCACTTTATTTATTAATTCTTACTTCAATGTTATGATCTTTGTAGGGGATTTTCATCTCCAATTTCCTTATTTGATATATGTTTCATATTATGCACCATCTTTTATTTTATATGGCGTAATTATTGACACATAAACATATTTTTCCATAATATTTGAGAAATTAATGGTATTTATAAAACCATATAATGTTATAACTTTCAATTCTATTTGATTCTAAAGTTACAAAATCCATAAGGGTTTATGTCTCACTCTCACTTTTAATCATTCTTACATATAATTGGATATTATTTGGGGAGATTATAGGATATTTATCTATTAAAACTCATTTATTTTATTATCCTATAGTTATTTTTAGTGTTTAAAATTATTATCTCCATTTTCTCTCTTTGGTTCTTCAATCCACCAAAAGGTTGTTTATAAGAAAATCCAACCCTATTTCTCCACGGTTTCGGAAATTTCTCTTACATATACATATACTTTATTTTTCTTTAATAAAGTTTTAATCTATACATGAATTATTTATTAAGGTCAATTTTAGTTTACTTTTAAATTCTATTCAAATTTATTAAGAAAATATTTTTAATTTTTTCTATAAAAAATATTTTATAATTTCACTAAAATTTTGTGAATAAAATCTATATTATAGGTTTTCATCATGAATGTATTTTTCCATCATCATGACTCTTCCTCATGAATTAAAATATTTTAATATTTTTTAAGTTTTTAAAAATTAATATCCTTACTATTATTCTATGAATTTTTCGAAGGAAAAGGTATTATATTCATAAAGTTTTTAAAAAGGGATTTCACTCCACCTATGTATATTTTTATCTTCCACTTCACATTTTCTTACTTAATTATAGTTTATTTTCAATATTTTATAATTGTAAACTATTTTATAAAAAAAATAGTGATGTTATTTCCACCTCATAAGAATTATTATTAATTGATTTATAACTTCTTTTTTGTAAAAGTTTTAAGAGAATTACCTTTCAAGGTTTAACTACCATTTTCCTCTCTATTTTCAAAAGTAACTGTATTTCAAAAAATTCATTCATTTAAAATGAATTTACGGTCAAAATTATGTCCATTTTCATCAAAAAAATACACTATATTATTTCCCTTATTGATTGTTTGATCTCAACCTTCTTATGTTACCGTTTCATGTGTTATGAAGAACAATATTATGAATGATACTTCTATGAGATTATTATAAAGGGAGAATATTATTAAAGATGTTAAAGACATATTATTGAATAATAAACTATTGGTATAGTGGATAAAAATTTAATTTCATGAGAAATATATGGGTTTTTTAAAGTAATGATTTTCTTAATTCTCTAAATCTAAAAGCCTAAAAATTTCATGGTTATGTATGTGACTCAAATAATTCTATTTAAAGTTTTAACTATGAAAGATTAAAATTGGGGCTCATTTTTTGGTATCAAATACAGTATGTTAAAATATATTTTAGCATCAAATCTGGTTGTATTGGTCTGGGATAGAATAGTTCTTATAAAAGAAGGTTTTAGATCAATTTATATTTTAGGAAGTTATCAGTTGATAATAATTTATTATTTTTAGGAATCATCATAAGTTAATAAGCCTAAGGTTGATCATAATTTTTAAGGCATATATACACATTTTAGGAATTCAATAATGGAATTTTACTCTAAAGGTTTTTTGGAAAGAATTTTATTATAGAGGGGATAAAAGTTTTAAGATAAAAATAATTGTTAGGGAACATTTTGTATTTAATGTTGAGGTAATTATGGACAATGAGTTATTATGTTTTTTGGAAACATAATTTTTATTGTATAGAAAAAAAATTGATTAAAAAAGGGTTGATTTTTTGATTATATAGTGACAGATAATTTTTGGATAAAGTTCACTATATTTTTTTTAACTTGATAAGAATTGTGATAAATGGGAAATTATGAGATAATATGGGATTATATGTCAAAGTGGCTGATATTATTTAATTAATGTGTCTTAATTTAAATTTTGGAAAATATATTATTTTTGTTATAATTCAGGGTGATTCAGGTTATTTTGGGGAAAATTACTATATTTTGGAGAATATATGGCTAGGGAATATACATTACTAGAATGTGACTCCATGAGGGATTAATTCTTTTTAAATATAATTTTTAAGTTTATTTTGGAAGAATATGTGATAAAATATTTCTGGTTTTTGGGTTTTTTATTTTATCATGAATATTAGCAAGAAATTTAGGGTTTAGTTAATTTTTAAATGATTTTAGTGGAATTTTGGGTTTTATTGCGGATTAATGTATTACTTTTTCATTGGAGGGTTTATTTATATTGAGTATTATCTTAATATTTGGTAACCATTTTTGGTTTTATTAAATGTATAAGGATTAGTGGGATAACTTTTGACCCCTTCTATGGATATTATGATCTATTAAATGTTAATTTTAACACATCATACGTGAAAAATTCATCATAATATTTATTATTTATAATATAAGATAAGGCAAAGATAGAAAAATTTCTTGAAACAAAGTAAAAAATTTGTTCTTATGGAATCTAAATAAATAAAGTAAGATTTCTCATCTTTTATCTTCATAGTAAAATAACTACTCAACTCAAATAAGAAAAATACAACTCTATCGAGAATTATGTGGAAAATAGCACTAAGATATTAAGGTATTTTGGAATACATTTAAAAAATATGAGTATTATAATGTTAAAAACATGATTGAAAAATATTTAATAGATGATAAGTTTCCAATTAATGACTTATAAATTCCCCACCATGATAAAATCTATATCTAAGATTATACCTATGTTAAGATATATTCTTTTTATGTTAAAAAATTAAAATTATGAGAACATAATTATTATAAGAAGGGGAGAATATTACACCTAGATATTTCAATATGTAATCCTATTTTAAATTAATAATATGTTCAATATCATGTACCACATTCAATAATGATCTTAAATGAACCATGATATAATATATAAATATTATCATTTAAGCATGACTATGATAACCTAGTCGTTGGTTTGGTGGATATGAATAGGAGTAATTTCATTATGAAATTTATGCTGAAAATTATTCATTATTAAAATTTATTTATTATTAATTATGAAATAATTAATAAATTTTGAATAATAAAAATAAAAATTAAATAAAGATAAAAACCTTTAAAAGTATAAAAATGTCATTTTCAATAAATGTAGGCTTTCCATATACTTTTCATTTTTATTTAAAAGAAAATTTTCTGAATTATATAAATTATATTTTATAAAATAGAAATAGTTTTTTATATCATAATATGAAATATATCTTAGGGTGAAATTTTGGTATTTTTCTGAAAATATTGATTTTTGTGTGAATAGTGAAAAATAATTATTTTTTATAGAAATTTTCATTTTTTTAAAAAAAATATTTACAAATAAAAATTCTATTTTTGATTGTTTTAAAAGTAAAAATATTCCTAATTGATTATAAATTATCTAAATATTTCCATAGGGAATCAATATTATACTTGATTTTGGTATAAAAGCATTTTTTTGCTTAAAACTTGAATTTTTCTAAAAACAATTTTTTGTTAAATTTAGCACACTTATATTAAAATTAAATTTTACAAAATCTATAAATTAAATATTATAAAATGTATTTCATATTTTTAATCAACATATTTAAATTATTTTATAAGGTAAATTTAATTTTTATTCATAATGAGTAACAACCAGGGTATAAATTTATCATCATTGTAAAGACTAAAAAAGGATAAAAGTGTTAAATTGAGGGTTAAAGCCCTAAAATATCAAAACAAATCCTCATAATAAAATGGTTTTATAAAGTTATTATAGATATAACTTGTTATTATATTCACTAATGTATGAATTTAGAGAGAGATGCTATGAATATGACTTCCCTTTTATATTAATAAAATTATATTTCCCAAAAAATAACTATCTCTAACTTATTATATAGTCATGATAAGGATATATGTATATAAATACTATATGAATGAATATAGATGATAAAATTTAATTTAAATAAACTATATTTTTTATCATGATTTATTTTTATTTTATTTTTTGATGATATAATTACCTATAACACTTTCTCATCTTCAATTGAATACTTGTGTAAGCAAGAGAATAATAAAAATAAATAGTTTTAAAAATATTTAAATTATTTGTTTTTATAAGTTATAATATTTCAACTTTTTTTATTAATAAAAATTAAATGTAATAATTTTTTAAAATATTCAAATTCTAAATCTATTGTTTCTTATGTGTCTTTAAAGTCAAAAAATGTGAATAGTTCCAAAAATAACTTTAAGGATATTAAAGTTTAAATAATATCATATAAAATGAATTGAAAATAATAAAAACTATATAATTATTCGATTTTATAGTAAAATGTTCTATAAAAAACAATTTTTAATTTTTTAACAACATTTAATTTTTAAATTAAATTATTGACCCTAAAATACTAAATATTTACAAAAACGAAACTGATTTTTTCATATAAAAAGGAATTTAATCTAAGCCATACAAGGACACATATGAGTTCATCTTTATCTCAAAATTATACCCAAATACCTATCTTAAACTACAATAACACATTCCAAATACCCTAGTGTGATCAAATTTCTCTTCTCTAAAGTCATTAAAATCAATTTGAAAAGTGATGCTTCAAAGATCAAGGTAAGGGTTTCCAAACAACTTTCACCATTCTTAGTTATGATTCATTTTCATGAAACCATATTAAACCTTCACTTATTTTTATTCAATTATTCCATTTATATTTTATTGGAATTTATTTTATTAATTAATTGTCATGTATCACTCATTAACTCTCAATGAACTCTCTTTCATATAGCATTGTTATTCCAAAATATGGGTTTTTCAATGATGGTCATTTCATTTGAATTATCCACAAACTTTTTCAATAATAAAAGTAATAACTCAGAAAATTATCCTAAATAATTTCTTTATATATTATCTATTTTATTTTCTAAAACTTACATATTTACTAAGATATCCTTCTTTTTAACACTTCCAAAAAACATCATTCACTGTGTTGGTTTTATGCAACCTATGTGAACGATAATGTTTTCAAAAATTTAAGTCACTCACAAGTATTCTTAAGAATTTATTTTATTATTTAATTTAAAATTATTATTTAATTAATTAATTATTATTATATTATAATGGTAAATAATCAATTATAACAATGAAATTAAAATTAAACCAACATAGTTATTTCTAACAATCAAAAACAGGATTTTGAGGAAGGTTTTCAAGATGATACCAATTTGATGACCCGTTGACCTTTTATACATATAGAATGATTTAAAACCTATTAATTAAATATTTTTGAGTTTATAAAACCATTTTACTAATATCATATACCTTTATAAATATACCATCCATTTTTAGAGATTATGAACTAAACGATCCCAGAATGACAGATGTGGAATTTACTAAATTATTAAATGAATAAAAATTCATGATAATGTATAATAGTAAAAAATTAAACATAAAACATATTTTTTATCGATTATATAATTAATAAAAAAAAATATTCAATAATTTAGTGTATTTATGAGGAAATTCAAGACTCAATAAGAAGGTTTTCTTAACTCAATTACTTTTCATTGGGTTATATTACTTCTTTATTGTTTATATTATTTCAATGTTATGTGTATAATGACCTATAATTGTTTTTTGTTTTAGTTATACTATATTTATGTGGATTTAAATTTTTTTTACATAATCACTTAATAGATTAATTCTCACTTTAATGTTACAATCTTATTAAGGTTTTATCGTCTTCAATTTCCTTCCTCAAGACATGTTCCATATCATGCACCTTGTTTTCTTTTATATCGTTTACTTACTACCCCAATAATATATTTTGATGTAATTTTTGATGTATTTAATGGGATTTATTTAACCACATCATGTTATATCTTTTTATGTCCTTTTATTTCAAATTTACTAAATCCATAAGGGTTTATGTTTCAATCTCACTTTTAATCCAGATTGCATTTTCTTGAAAAATATTTGGGGGGATTATATGATATTTTTATATTAAATACCATCTATTTTATTCTCTTATATTTATTTGAAGGATTACAATTATTATTTCCATTTTACCTCTTTGGTATCTTAATCCACTAAAATGTTGTTTATTAAAATAACTAACTTTATTTCTCATTCTTGGTTGGTAATCTTTCTATTTTATATCCATATACATTATTTTTTTGAAGAAATTTTTCTTATATAAATAAATTATTTATTATGATTAATTTATTTTAACTTTTAAATTATATTAAAATGTTTTAGATGGGTATTTTTATATTTTTATGTAATAGTTATTATGGAAATTCTTTACAATGTTGTGAAAAGAATATCTTTTAAATGTTTTCCACATGAATGTATTTTTCCACCATGATGACCCTTCCTAGTGATTAACCATATTTCACAATTTTTTAAAATTTTCCAAATTAATATCAATCAAATTATTCTATGAAATTTTCAAAGGAAAAAATTTATTATCTTCTTCAAATTTTTAAAAAGGTATTTCACAAGTAAATTTTTATATTCTACATAACATTTTCTTACTTACGTATAGTTTATTTTCAAGATTATGTTATTTTAATTTATTTTCGAAATAATTTATTAATTTTATTATTGAGATATCATAAAAATATTTTTATAAGTGAATTATAACTTTATTTTTGTAAAAAATTAAGAGAATTTATTTTTAAAAGTTTTGATTTTATTTTCCTCTTATTTTCCAGAGGACCTATCTTTAGGGAAATAAATTCATTTCAAATGAATTTATAATCATTTTAATTTCATTGTAATATATTATCAAAGATGTATTTTTCATCAGTTCAAGTATTGAATTAACTAAATAATTATTACCTTATACAATGTAAACACAAAATTTTATATAAATCGAGTTGGGGGTGCTTACCAAGAATGATAACTTGTTTATTAACTGGAGAAACATTATAAATATGTTTACTTGTTAGTTATATATGGATTACTATTTAATTTTAAGGAAGGTTGAATATGTACTAGGGAAATATTGATATTTCATATGTTAGTTTTTTCAATATGAATATTTATTATTAATACATGTTGGTCATGTATTTAATAGTTATTAATTTCTTTCAAATGATGAATGCATTAGGATTACTATGTAATGTGTGGTTCTCAATATGAGAGAGCCCCTAAATTCATTAGTGGGTCTCATGAGAAAAACAATATTGGGTATTTGGCATATGTCTTACCAATTTATGTATGATGTCTTAACATGAGGCCTTAAGAGTAATATTATGATGTCTAGAATTATATATTTTGTCGTTATGAAATCAGTTATTGTTATACTTGTGATTAGTTATGTTATTTTTTCATACATGTATATATTCCCCTTTAATGTAGATAAGTTATATAGAATATTTGATTATGGTTTATCTCGACCATATTGTTATGAGTTGTATATTCATGATAGAATCTATTGTATACTTTCCCTCACTGATCAATTTTGTTTACCCTTTATTATGTTTCCATTCCCCAGATTATAAAGAATATTATTATTAATGGAACTACTAAAATATTATTATAGGAGTATAATTTTCTAAGAGATATTGAATACATATTTTAGAATAATAAAATATGATTATAGTGTCAAATATTTACATTGAAAGAAAAAGATATGGGTTTTTTAAGTAATAATTTCCCTAATTCTCTAAATATCTAATATTAAAAATTTATTAAGTTTGTATGTGACTCAAATAATCCCTCTTTATGTTTTAATTATGAATTGTTAAAACTTAATCACAATTTTTGGTATCAAATCTATTATGTTAGAATAATTTTTATCATTAAATCCTAGTGTGTGGTTCTGGGATACAATAACTTTGAATTTTCCTATTTGAGAGATAGTATATGAAATATTCTTTTATTAAAATAACATAGAATACAGAGATACATTTCATGCTTCTTGATGCATTTTTATTATTAGTATTATCTTTAATAAACATATTTCACCCCTATGCATGAATATATGGTTGACCAAAGTTCTTTCATACTATAACTCATTGATTTATATATTTTTTAGTTATCTAGTTTCTTTTTTTATCTTAGGTATAAAAACATATGGTAAATTAAACATTGTATTTTATAATAATAAGAAAAATATTTTAATTTAATGTTTCCATCTCTAAAATTATGTTTTACAAAAACTTAAGAAACTCAACTGCATGTTTTTATTTCAAATGTATTTATATTTTTTCATTTATTTTATGTATTCATACACTATATATGTTTTAAATTTTTTAATTTCAAAAATATGACATATTATTTATTTTATCCTTAAAAAATAATTTATTTATTAATTATAGGTCATCATTTTTCTAATAATTATTGTCTATATACATCATTTATTTATTATTATCTACTTGTATATATGGATAATAGTTGGATTTACATGAGGTATAGATTTTTTATAAATTATTTTAAAGTTATTAATAAGTTTATTGATTTCACCCATGGTTTTCAAAGTGATTTTATTAGTTTTTTGTGCATAAAATGGTAAAATATCTTTTCAATTGAGATATCATGAGGGTACATTTGTTTATGAATAGAATTTTATAAAAATTATAATCATTGGACACATAATGGGGAAGATTATGTCTCTTAAAATAAAATTAAAAGTATTCGTATAGATGTTTATTTGATAACATTTGATCATATAAACATAATAATCAATGACACGATACATCAATTTTCCCTTTAAGACAATAACATCGAGAAAAATGACACTAGAGGGAGTAATCCATATTCTAGTGTAGATTTGGAGGCATTGGTATTCATTTAAATTCTTAAAAATGAACATACTATATTATATCTTTCATTCATGAGATTTATTAAAAAATATCATGGATTTATTACAGTTGAATACTTTGAATCAGTTGATAAATAAATCGTTTGATATGTTATTTGTGTTATTTCATAAGGCACTTCATGTTAGAGAAAATATTCTAGAGTCGTACTATTGTTCTGGAATGTTGATAGGGAACTTAGGTTTCACATATGCGACCATTTATATGTATCCCAACATCTTTATATTGTTTTAAAAAGATAATACAATGATAATTGGTTGTGATATGTGTAACTAATCCAATTATAATAACAAATAAGGTAAATTAAAGTCATTATATTCTTCTTGGTGGGATATTTAACCTTAGGAAGTACATTTATGAAAAACAAATGCATTAATTTCAACTAAGACTAAGGCAAAATATCTACTTCATGTTATCTAAAATTAGTAAATTGATGAAATGGAGTTCAAATAAAAATAATGAAACTAATAAATTAACTCACCTAGTATATTATTTATAATGGAAAGAGTTTGATCAGTAAAACTCACAATTTTTTCAGAATATTCATAAGGTTTTTCTATATTAGGTAGTAGATAGTTTTATCATATTCAGATTTATGGTTGGTGGAACTCATAATATGTTAACCATGGTGTTTATTTCATGAAACCTTCCCATGTGGTTGTGTATAGAGTAACCTTTTTTAATTCTCTCCATTATTATTGATGGACCAAGAAGACCTAGGGATAAAATTTATGTTTACATGAAATGGTTAATTTATGAGATACATGAATCTTTGGAAGAATGTGTGATGAATTTTGACTCAGAAGGTAATGAAATTTTTAGACTATGAGCTATTTTTTATAGATAATTAATTATTTTCATACATATAAAAAAGGAATTAGGTTAGAGTACAAAAGAATAATTCACTTATCCATTTTGTAAAAAAAGTAAAAAAAATAATAATATTGATTAATTAATGTAAAAATAGGCATATTTTGGTCACAAATTCTTTCTTCATCCAGTGTGCAAATCAAAAAAAAAGTGTCACTTAATTGGTACATGGAACACAGTATAAAACTGAAAATCATGATAGGGGTTCAAATTTTACCATGTATTGAACAAGAAAAAATTAAAATTTTGTATGATGTTCATGATTTATTGATTCCAATGTTAATTTCTATTCCTCTTAAAAATAGACAAGATTATCATAATTAGAAGAAGTGAATCATTTTCTTCAAATTTCATTATTGAAAAAATATCATTTTAAGTCATAATTTAGATATGATTCATATTGATTAAAATGTGTTCAATAATATATTGCAAACTATTTTGGGTGTTAAGAGGAAATCAAAATACAGTGTAAATGTATTCCATGACTTTCAAGAAATGGGATTGTGAAAATATTTTCAATTACATATAGGTGAGGGTAATAAGTAATATTCTTACTACACATTACATGATGAGTTAAAAATAGAAAATCCATTAATTTATATTTTTAAGATAGTCAAGGATATTTATAAATATTTTTATAATATTTCTAATCCTATGAAAATGATGATAGGGACATTACATGTGTTGAAAAGTCACAAAAATCATATTATATTTCAACAGTTCATTAAAAATGTAATTCATTATTACTTTCTAACCAATGTTATTGAGTCATTGATTAATGTCACTAATTTTTTTATGCAAATATATTCATGAAATAATTGCACAAGTGATTTTAAAAATCATAAAGATAATATTTTTCTCACAATATTCCATTAGGAGAAATCCTTTCCTCATTCAATTATTTAGTTCATAGTTCACTTGACCATGTATTTAACTATTGGGGTAATAGTTGATGGTCCTACCCAATTCAGTTGGATGTATTCTATTAATCATTTTCTAAATACATTGAAATTATATTTTTGTAACAAAAACATCCTAGAAGCATAAATAGATAAGGTCTATTTTATAAATGAATGTGCTAATTTTTTTTGTTTCATATATTAATGATTTTGAAATTAAATTACATAAACCCTACCATATTAATAATTTCCTGGTTGGATAAGAGACAATATTTTATATGAACAATGTAAATTGTGTACAAAATCATTGATATGTGTTGTTAAATACTTAATTAGATATTCCATTTATACAATAATCCATATAGTTGAACCATTAAGAGTTTTGTTTGTATATTTAATTTATTTTACACATCATAAGGTTTTTCATTTTAGGAAATATGTTAATGAGTTGAAATTGAAAAGGCCTAGTGATATTGATTATTAGATCCAAAATTATATTTCAACTCATTACATAAGTTTATCAAGACTTATTTATGAATATATGATTACATCATTTTTTTATTAAAATATATTAGATAATTATTTTCACACCACATCCTTACATTGAATTATGTGGAATTTAAAGGTTCATAACTTGTGGGAATCAGATTCTCATACAATGGCCAAGGAATTTAATCAGTTAGTTAGTGTTTCATTCATTACAGATTAATTTTACAAGTCTTTATATGCAAATGGATTTTGATTTTCCATCAGTACTATTAATGTGAATCAAATAATAAAATGGTATTATTGGTTATCAATCCATCAATAAAGGTAATTACAATGGTCTATTTATGGATATTATCGATTTTATCTATTATCCCAGATAAAAAAATATTATTAAAATGTGATTAGGTTCATCTTATTGTGGAATAAAAGTTTAAACTTTCTGATTTATATTGGTAATCTTAATCATTATTTTATATAAATATGACTGAGTAAGTAGTGATCCCTTCATATTGACATCGTAAGAATGATTGGTTTACTTTCTTATCACTAATTCAAACTAGAATGTTATGGAGAAAGTGTGTAAAAGAATAGTTTTTCTATTTTAATGTGAGAAGCCTGATATTACAACCCTTCTAAAGAAAACACTTGACCAAAACTATATAGTTATATGAGAATAATACATTATAAGGGCAAGGGAGACCGTTGAATGAGATACGATCAATTTTCATGATTATTGAATGATTTCATATAATTATTTTATCAGTTATATTTAAAATTAATTTTCATTAATTTATAAATTTATAATCTATTTGTAAAATAGTTCAATGAAATAACACTATTTTACTTTTTAAAATATGGATATATTATAAGGAGTGTCATCCAGCGGTGGTGGTTTGTGTGATTTTAATTTTATATTAATTCATTAAATTTTCTTATATAACCTTTATCTTATTAGAATAATTTTTTAACTAAAAACTCTACAAAAAATGCATTTAACCGTGTTTTCTGAAAATGTGGCGAAATCTTAATTAATCCACATTTTAAAACATCACTAATTGGTTGTTTTTTAAAATGTCTATGATTTATATACATTTCAAAACTTTTCTCATTTAGCATCATTTTAAAATGTTACTAATTATCCATATTTCAAAACGTCACTAATTTAGTTGTAATTTACTATGTGTCTAATATGAGTATTTTTTATTTTCAATGTGTTTTGAATATGAAAAATTAAATAATTAATTAGATCCCATTTCATATGTATATATATATATATTTATTTATTTATAACGGTATTATAATTAAATAATAATAACTACAACTTTAATAAAATGTAATATGTAATAGTATTTGAAATTACTAATTTTATATAATATATATGCACACATAAATATGTATGTATATATGAATGTATGTATGTATGTATGTCTGTGTGTGTGTATCTATTCATATATCTATATATATATTTATAATAAATATATTATATTATATGTATACATATATATCTATATGTATATATATATGTGTGTATAAGTAATTATCTAAATTAACCATGTCATATATATATATTTATTTATTTGTGTGTGTGTGTGTGTGACCATGTGTGTTATTTTATAATATATATTTATATATATGTAAATTAATATTTTAATATATAAATAAATATACAAATATGTTATTATTTATATATTCAAACAAATATATTAACATAATATAAATATAAGATGAACGCATACATAGAGAGAGATATAGACACAAAAATAGATATACATACATAAAATCTCATGGTCATATAAGTTAAAACAAAATTATAATTAATTAATAATAACTACATAGATGATAATTATTAATATATTAATTAGTATATATATTAGTATATTTACATTAATTTTTATATAGAGAGAGATGGATTAATATATATATATATATATATAATAAAATAAATGATCATTGATGTATGGGTTAATATATACACAGACACACGCACACAAATATATATGTGTGTGTGTGTGTGTGTGTATTTACATTTTTAAGTATATTTATATTAATTTATACACAAACACAAAATAGTTAATACAAAGTTGTAATTAATTAATAATAACTGAATAAATGATCATTAACATATATATATTTATATATAAATATAATTGTATTAATAATATATGTATATATATTAATTTATATATATATATATATATTAATAATAACCAAATGGATGATAATTAATGTATAAATTTATATTATATATATAAATTTATAAGTATATTTATGAATTTATATGTATATATATATATATCAATTTACCCACACAAATATATTTATTTATATACATAAAAATTATTATAAATATACTTATATACTTATATATTAATTTATATATTAGTATACATATATATAAATATTGAAGAATTACCATATTATTTAATAAATAAATATATGCAAATTAATATGATAATTAATATAGAAATTTATATGTATAATCGTGTTAACACACATATGCATATAATTATATAAGTTTATTATATTAATATACATATAAATATAAGCATACATTCATATATATACCTGAGGAAGCTTTCTAGTGTTTAATATATATATATATATATATATATCAATTATTGGATAATAGGGATATTAATTTATATATATTTGTTTGCGCACACACACATGTGTATGTGTGTATTGATATATATCTATTTATGCATGTATATGCATATAAATATTTGTTTATATATGTATGTATGTATTAAGTCTTAAATATATATATATATATATATTATTAAGTTAGTTTATATATAAGTTCATGAATATTAATAAAAAATGTATACATAATTTTTTTAAATATTAATTTGTATATGAATTTATAAATATGAATATATGTGTATATATTTTTATATATATAACTTATTATAATATTTGGATAGAAATGTGTGTTTGGATGGGTGGTCTGGGTGCCCCCTTCCATCTCCATAGCCTGGGTCCAAATCTCTGGTAGCAAAAATTAAATCTATCATGTGGCACACACATAGAGGCCTTTATAGTGGTTAAGGTGGAAAGGGCTACAGGTGGGTTACGGTGGAGGATGTTGGGCCTAGGTGGCTCAAGCGGTGTGGGGTGGATCGACTAGCGGTGTGTGGGTACGACATTGGTGGTGCAATGAAGGGTGGTTGGGATGATTTTTTTAAAAAAATTTAATTCAAAAAAATTATGACATTTAAAAAAATATTAAAATAAAGATATTAAAATTACCCATGTTTACATGAAACGTGGTAAATTGGTAATTAATTTACCAATCTTTCATTTACCTATGTTTATACAATCTCCTGGTAAATGGTTTTTGGGTAATGAAACACATTTATAAATACAAAAAATTTAGAGACATTTGTAAATGTGGCTAATTAGAAATGTCTTTAAACATGCTAAATTACAAACACACTATTTTCATATGTTTTTTATGAAACATTGGTTAATGGTTTATCCATGTTTATAAATGAGCCTAAGCATAAAACTAGACATGGATAAATTCAATTTTTTCATAGTGAAAATCAGTTGTTATTTAAAACATTATGAATTTTTGTTTAACAAGATATGGTTTATCTTCTAGTAGATATAGGAGCCCTAATAGGGAGATTACTTCTTTGAAATCATGTTACTGACTAGAGGTATTATTTAATGATATATTTTATCTAGTATAAAAAGGGTAGGGTTCATTGATTCTTCAAATTGGGAATATCTTATTATACCCAACAGAGATTCTCCATGATGAACCATGAGTTGACTCTATTCACTTATGAGATGATTGAATGGTCATGGAGGGAGATTTATCTAAGATAAAAAAAATTAAAATTTCATTATATTTTATTTAATTATTATATCCAAATACATTTTTAAGAATATTATAATTTTATATCTTTCCTCGATGAGTTTTAGACTTTTTTATCAACAAATGCTGAAAATTATGGGGAGATTACAAGTTCATGGTAAAGAAATATCATTGGGAACCATTTATGGGTGTTCCATACATTTTATAGTGAATCCCACATAACATTATTCTCACCCAGTTCCATGATTTGGTTGTGTAGTATTTGAGTGAGGTATAAATGATTAGATTGACTACTTTAAATATTTTAAAGAATTTAACTTTTCATATTTTTAATAACTGAATGTATAGAATGCAGACTGAGATTGGTCATCATTCATATATTCGCTCTGTGTAAGGGATTCCTTTTGAACTCAACACTCAACATGTGTTATATACTTGACTTAAAGTATGATTAGAATTCATTTTTCATTCAAATATTTAAATTTTAAAATTAGAACATTCATATAAATATGAAATTCATGATCTATATATCTAGTTACGCCACTAAGGTGAGCCCACTGAATGGAAATTGGTGTGGAATCATCAGGACACTAGTCTAAATGCTTCCATTTTTATATTAAGTAAATTATTTATTGAAATAATATATTATCATATTATATATAATACTAGTATTTTTTCTAAAAAAACATTATATATATTCAATAGGTACAGTTTAGAATTGACTTGACATAGTTTCAAAAGAAGTAGTCAAATATTTTTATGCATAGAGATGAGATATTGTATCATTTTTTGGTCATTATAGAAATTAATATTTTTAACATGTGATAAAATTGTCCCATATCATGTATTTTTGAGATTGAAGGTGATGGGGTGCATGTACAAATGTAAGGATGTACACACAAGTTGAGGTAGAATCCATGATGTTGTGTATGAATTGTGATATGAATGCTTAATTTACACTGGTACTGATGAATAATAAAGAGTGGTATGCTAATCAAGAAATAAATCTATATAAACTGACATAAAATTATTCAATACAGGTACATTCACCCATTATTGAAACATAACTACCATCAACACTAGTAAAAAATGAAATAAATTATATTATGTTGGATTTAATTCTTATTATTATAATACATGGTATTAATTTGTTTTAGGTTCAATATATATCTAGTGGGTAATGTTTAGAGTCCATATATGATCTGGTGTGTCACTCACTAAATCCATGAGGTATTTTTTGTTACTATTTATTATTTTCTGTTTCATTTTGAAACTTTAATTTAAAGTCTGATATTTAATTTTGGAAGTGATTCTAATTTAAAGATGTGTTTCACACCATGGAAACCAAGAACATTCTATGATTTTTTCATGAAACACTATGACAATGATCATTAATTAATTCTTGAAATTTATGAATTAATGACACATCAATTAGATGTGCTATTGTTTCAAAATAGCCAAAAAAAAGAAGTCTAAATTAAAAGGTTATTAAAGAAAGTAATGTGGTCAAAACCAATAAAATGAAATTGAATTTTAATGAAATCACATAAATATTATCTTTGATTAATTTTTTGATATATATGAATAAATATCATGTCAATGCAATATGTTGTGTAATCATAATGACCAAAAGTGTGTATTTATATATTTAAAAGTGTTTCAAAACATGTTTCAAATAGTTAAAACCAATAAAATGAATTAGTATTTCCATTAAATCAAAGTAAGATGATATTAGATTAATTCATGATATGTTAGAATGAAATTCACATCAATCAAACCTGTGATGTGGTTGGAATGATTGGAAGTGTATTTTTATATATTTAAAAAAAATTAAAATGTGTTTGTAATGGTCAAAACTGAGTAAAAAATATCATATTATCATAAAATATTCATAAAATTATGACTAATTATTTATTAATATATAGAAATAAACATAATTTAAATCTGATGTGTTATTTTTCTGGACTGATTTAGAAATTAGTTTTATATTAAAAGTGATTAAAAACAGGTAATGTGATCAAAACTGAGAAAATAGTCTCAAATTTTCTAAAAATCATAGGATAATGATCATTGATTAATTTTTTATATTTATAAATAAATTTCACATAAATATGATGTTTGGTGTTCTTTGAATGATGTAAAATTAATTTTTATAGATTTAAAAGAGTTTAGAAATTTGTGTCATATAATCAAAATTGATTAAAGGACCTTATATCATCAAAAAATACTAATACAATGATCATATAATAGTTTTTGATATGTAAGAATTAATAACATGTAAATTTTAAATATTAGGTGGTTGTAATGATCGAAAGTGAATTTTTATAAATGTAAGGGTTTAAAAATATACATCAAATGGTAAAATGGAGAAAAAGTACTTGTATTGTCATGAAATCTTAGGATAATATTAAATGATTTGTTTTTAATATATTGTAGTGAATTTTTTGGTGAAAACCTAGGCCCACATCAGTTTCATAAATTAGTTTTGACTAATGTATAAACTAAATGGTCTACTCCTATTATCACCAATTGGTATTATAATAGAACCCCATTTGAGATTATATGTAAGGCATGAAATATATGAGCTATAATAATGATCCTGAGAAGTGGTATATGAGACATGGTTTGGCCTAAGTGTGATATGGATGGCATATCCTCAGTTTGATGCTTCAATGGTAATTGTGGCTAAGTTAGAGCATGTGGATACATGGTCGCACCTTGTATCAAAAGTATTTTTGATAACTATTGTAAGGATACATTTCCTAATGATATAAAATTTAGATATAAGATGTTTGTATTAGGTGGATTATCATTGAAGGAGTGACATGTGTGGTATTTGGTTTGATGGGAAGATTTTTGGATGAAAACCAAAATCCCATGTTGGTTCTCGAAATTAGTATGGTCTAGAAAATAATCTTGATGGGATACTCCTCAAATCATCAATTAGTTTTAGGATGGAACCTCGGTTGGGTTTATCTTTTGGGACTAGAATATCTAATCTAGAAGTATCATCTGGATAAGAATGATATTTCAATCTGATGTGAGGTGTGGTTAAAAATAATTAAAAAGGAAATTTGAAATTAAAAAATAATAATTAAATTAAGTTTTTTTTGTTAAGACTGAATAAACAACCTTTAATTTTCATGAAATCATGTGAAAATTGTAACACCCCGAGATATTATGAGAAATATTATTTTTAATTTCTTTGATGTCTTGTGTTGTAAACTACACCAAGATTATCTTGCACTATACGCAACACCATATTAGCTTGTAGTATATGAAACACTATTCTTGGCTTGTGTTATACGCAAGAGAAGCCTTCCTCGATAGCTTCCGTTGTATGCAATACCGAGTTTCACTAAACAACGATATGTTATTAAAATATTATATAAACTAGCTATTATGAATATTAATACCCAATTTTTAAAATTTTATAAATTTTATCTTTCAAAATGGATTTTATTTTTGGATTCGGAATATCGAAATAAGACTTGGGTGAATTTTTTTTATTTTTCTGAAAACTTTCAATTTTTGATGAATAGTGAAAAAACACTGAGTTATAGTTTAAAACCAAATTTTTATTTAAAAAGGTATTTATTTTATTTAAATTTATTTTAGGTCAAAATATACACATAATACCTATATAAGTTCAATTTAATTCATTGGATCCAATTTATAATAATTTTAGATATATAAAAATTTTATAGAACTTTTCACCGTCTTTTTCCCACCTCCTAAGAGATTTTGAAAATTTACAAAAAAATTAATTTTACCGCTTCTGTAAGTTGAATTTAGAAAATTCAAGAGACACAGTTAATATTAAGTAGTAAAATGTGGTTCAATAAGATAAAAATAATTTTTGGTAAATAGTAACTTTTTACTTTCATTTAACATGGTTAAAAGTAAATAGGGAAATTAAGGGTAAAAATGATATTATTATTACCCTAACACATGTCCTAATTATATTGGATAAGTTTAATTCAACTAAAAATAACATTAGGAATAAGATCATACACTTTAGGTCCACTTGTATTAGATTAGGACATTTATTATTATTTAATTCAAAGAAGAGTTCAAAGAATTAAAATAAAATTTTAATAAGAAAAACATTTTTAATATTGGGTTATCCATAAGATAAATTCGACTATAAATATTAATTAGAAATATAAAAAGATTTCCTACATAATGGTATTTTATTTATAATTTTTATACATTAAAAAATTTAATTTATTTATGACACAATGATGATGTAGTAATTAACTTATTAATGAAATATTAACATAATTGATATTATAAATACCCAAATAAATGTAATGTGATACTTTTTATGAATTAAACTAATTTTATAGGTTAATATAACATATTAGAGTTGGTTATATGAATTATTTTTGAAGTAATAATGCTGTTATGAATTTAGAGAAAACAAAATACCAAATAGTGTCAAAATTGACTTAAAAGAGTTTTAAAAACAAATATTATATTATTAATTAATATAATGGTCCTAAAAAATCTAAGGTTTGTCCAAAGGACTTATATAATAATATATATGACATTAATGAACCAATTTAGGATCTATTGGCAGTTTATAGTAAGTTTATTAACCATATAGTATAAGAATACAAGAAGACATGGTAAAAGTTAAATTATTTAACTTAGAGTTAAATCTAAATGATAAGGTTAAAATGGTAACCAAAAGTTGTCTAAAACCTATTGGTTGAGAGGATTTCAACCCATCCATACCCTAGACTCGAAATAAGTCACTTTGGAGCCATTATAAACTGAATATAAATTTATTATAAAATAATATTTTAATTTTTTCCTAAGGTGCCCCTCACCCCTCTTATAAAAGGGAACTCACCCTTCTCTCTAATTCACACTTCCAAAGCCATTTTGATTGGAAAACCCCTGACCGAATACCCTCTCAAATATCCTCCCTTAATCCTAGAGTCCTTCCATTAGTCAAAAATCCAACCTAAGGAGCCCTTTTGATCAAAACAAAAGGAAGAACCCGAAGAAAAGGTAAATATCTCACCACTTATTTCAAGTTCCTTTCCTCTTCCACTTCCTCCTTCTTTTTTGTTTCCATTATAAAATAATAACCCCATAATATTCTATATACTGTGATGTTATTATAAAAATGTTACACCCATATTATTTTTTTTATTCATCCTATGAATGAAAAATTCACCACACGTGTGTACGTATGGCTTGTCGTCTCCACGTCGTGGTGTAGTTTGTTCTTCAAACATTTCATCATTTGGATGGGTATAATAATGAGTATAAATGATATAAATAATAAATATAACATTATTATTATTCTGTATATATGATATAACATACAATTATATATGATTTTAATATCAAAAGAATGATATCATCGCTCGTGTGTACGTATGGACTACCGTCTCCACGAACGCGATGAGATTCATTTTCCATGATTAACCATTAAAATATGATTATAAAGTATATATAATAAATAATCATGAAAGATAATAAATAATAATGATACTGGATTTATGTACATATATGTTTCATTTAATTAATTCCATTCAATTCAATAAGGAAACGAAAACAGCGCCCATGCGTACGTACGGCCTACCGTCTCCATGAACGATGTATTTCATTCCGTTTATCGATCTATCATATATATTTATATGCTGAATATATATTATATATAAATTATGTTTTAAATTATATAATTATGTAAATCAGGATATAATTAATAATATCAAGAACAACAAGTCGAATAACGTACGATAAATGAAACGATTTTACCCAAAACGTTGCTTTAACATGAAATTTACAAAAGAATGGGTAATATAAAGTCGTAAGTGAATCATATATGATATCATAAATTTTATTATGGTTATGTTACAAGTTAATAATATGTTTAAACCCACTATATAGAAGTCTCGGACACATATAGAAGAAATTGGACATAAGGTAAGGGATAATTATTCCAATCTCATTCTTATCCAAGATTGTTTATTTATAAGTATTTACTGGGGTTATGTTTATCATTCATATCCATATGTTCTCAAAATGTTTTCATAAAATTTTTACTTTTCTTCCATGTATGTTCAAATTCATTTTTACCTTTTTTGACTTTTACCACATTGTATAGAAGGAATCTTTCTTTTGTTTACCATATGAGGTACTTGTTGACTTTTCCGATAAAAGTACGAGAGGAATGTTTTTTTAACTTATACGGCATGAATGGATTTTTACGATTTCATAACGCCTTATTTTCATGAATCTTACTCTATAAGATTTTATGATTATTTTCAATGAAATCCTTTTCTTTTTAAATTGTGTGGAATTTTGTGAAAAGAAAATTATTTTGAAGAAGAAAGGATATTTTCCTCAAGAATTCATTTCAAGTGTTTTATCAAAACTATTTTCCATCTAAGATGACATTATTTTGTATGTTTATGTTTAAAGTATAATGTCTCTATTATTTAAATGGTTTTATTTTTATTACGATGAAATTATATCCATTTGTTTTATATGGATTATGTTATGATGGAATGATGTTTATGAAACCCATTTTATTCTTTGGGTTATGATGAATGATTTATGATTGTTTTGTGGAACATGTAAGAATGATTTCAATATGATATGGGTGGGACCTATATCTCCCTCCAATGCATTGGGTAAAGATTTATATCTCCTGAGATAGAAATGGTTGGAATGTCAAGTAAAATATGGTTTAGTAATACAGGGTTGGAACGACAAGTACACCCGATTTAGTAATGGACTTTGTCCACTATGATAGTCTTGGAAGAAATGCTTTGACTACTATAGAAATCATATCATGTTATTAATGGTTTTCCACAAATATATGTTTTATTCCCATGCTAAACTATCATGATTGATGTTCCATTATTATCTATGCCTTACGTACTACCATGTTTAATGTCATTGGTCAAGATTTTGATGTATTATGTTCATGTTTTTATGTTAAAATTTTTATGGATTGTTTATATGTTCTCAATGTTTACCATTACTAAGAATTTGAGCTCACCCTTTTTATGTTTTATTTTCCCCAAGATATAAATAAAGGTTTTGGGTAAGAAAACAAAAGGATAATATCTTTATGGGAGATGTTGAAGATCTTTCAACATGATTAGAAGTTTATGTTCCAAGTTTCCAAAGACACTAAACTATTACGGTCATTGGATGTCAGTTTTTGTTATGTATTAAGTATTTCTAAAAAGTAATGTAATGTCTATGTACATCAAGTTTGGGTCTCTATAGTTGGTATCAGAGGAAATGTTTAGTCAACCTTTGGAAACTAGGATGTGAAAACTTTAGTGAGATCCCTAGAGATATTTCTAAGGTATGTCTAGGGATGTCCCTATGGTTAAGTATAAGTATAGGTTATAGTCCAATAATTTCAGTAATGATCAAAGAATTAAACCTAAGATGTTAGATATTGAAGGTACTCCCCCTTTATTATGTTGTTTTCCTAGCATGATTTTTTCCTCTTACACTATTCTTTTTGGGTTTTAGATGATGGATGGAACTTGAAGGAACCGTATTGATCAATGTAATGGGAAATGCAATGATTGTCTTCCTGAAAAAACCAATGTTATGGGAGATGGAGTGAAAAAATTTATTGCTATACTTACACAAGTTATGAATCATTCTGGACTTTTGAATGAGCAGATAAGGGAAAAATATTTTATTGAGTCCTTCATGAGGCAATGTCCTCCTTCTTTCACTGGTTCTTATGATCCACTTGTTGATAAACAATGGATCAGTACCATTGAAAAGATATGTTCCATACTTCGATGTTCTGAACATGAAAAATTCATTCTGGATTTTACCGTTTAGAAGGTAAAACAGACCAATAGTGGACTCTAATTAATAATATAAGGCCCCAAGGTGAAATTGAATCCATGGAATGGGACAAGTTCAAGAACTTATTTTTCAATAAGTACTTCCCTAGTATTCTTTGAACAAAGTTGGAAAAGGAGTTCATTGAGCTTAAGAAAAAGGATGATGAATCTGTAGGTATATGTGAGGAAAATTTTACAAGGCTTGCAAGGTATACATCTGGCTTTATCATCCAACCTGAAAGTAAAGTTGATCGATTCTTCAGTGGCTTAAAACCAAGTCTTCTAATGCAATTAGAGATAAAAGACTTCAGTAGCTATGAAGAAATTGTGCTTTGTGCTATCAAGGTAGAACTGGAAGTTGGTGTTACATATCCATCTCATGGTTTTGACAAAAAAAGAAAGATGGAGTTCAAGGAAAAATCTCAGAACAATGGTGAAAAGAAGGAGAATGTTTATTTATGCTCAAAGTGTGGAAAGAAGCATGGTGGAGATTGACTAAAAGGTACTAGAAAATGTTTCAAGTGTGGAAAAGAAGTTCATCGATCAAATGAGTGTCAAATTAATGTAAAAAAAGTTTCTAATAAAGTGAATAGAAAAAAGACTACAGAGAACACTCCACCAATACTTCAATGCTTCAAGTGATAGGAAATGGTGCATTATGCTAATCAATTCCCTAATCCAAGGGTTAGTGATGATCGACATGAGAAACCTCTTAAGGAAAAGGAAAAAGGGAAGTCACATGAGATCACTATTGGAAATGATGAATATGACAACGATGTGGTGGAATGATTAAGTGTTTATGTAATGGGATTCTAAAATAATGTTGTATATAGTATCGTGGAATATTTGAATATTTATGTATTGGTCTATTGTGGTTTTCAATAATTTTATGGTACCGGTAACCATGAAAAGTGATTGAAATATTTTTGGAAAGCATATGACATGTGCATAATGAAGGGATAAAGAGAAAATGAAATTTTTGATAGTATTCATGATATCATGACTGATTAAGGACAAAGTGACATCATGGTTTGAGTATAAAGATTTTTTGGAATTTTGGTGTGTGGAAAGAGTTAAATTTTGATAGCATTCATGTTTTCACTAAAGTTCAATGGGTATTAATTTTTCAAGAGAATACATGATTAAGGTATTCACATATTTGGAATGTGACCAACAAGATATATCTTATGATATATGGGATATAAATGATGGTATTCACGTGATTATTATGTGACCTTTCAGGTAATCGTTTTCTTTATATTATGAGCTTGGACCGAAGTATTTTGGATAAGCCTAAAGATTGGAATGAATTAAGTTAGACATAAGATAGTATTGTTTAAGGCTAGAACTTTTTTAGATGTCATTGTAGGAATATTATAATAATTTATTTTTAGAAAAAGGGACAACCTGCAGGATGGGAGACAACCCATCGTGTCAGACAAGGTTACGGGAATCGAACCCACCACTGAAGTGTGACAGGCCTTTATCACCTACCTCTGGCCTACAAGAATTCCCTGGTTATTAGAAACTAGTTTTATTTTATTAATCGATATGAAAGATGAAGTATAAGTTCATTTTTGGAATCATATATGTTTAACCTCACCATAGATGGATTTATGTATATTTGATAACTTTTGCTAACCTTTTGTTTGAGACAGAAAGAATAACCCAACATTCTATCACATGATCTGCTAACACTTCACGAATGACAAATTCAACTTCATATCTTTAAGATATGAAGTGTAAATTGTTCATGGAATGAGAAATGGTGAGATTTTACCAAAATCAAGTAAGTATTTCTTCTGATTCAAAATGTTCAACTTTAGGGAAATGATATTGAAAACCAAAAACGTTGTCCTAATACCCTCATATCTGATGAATCAGATGGTACCTTAGATCATCACAAATTTATGGCTTTTTGATTGTTGGATTTTACAAAGCCATGTTCTCTACCACTCTCTATCAGAACTTGATGGTTAGATTTCTCTTCCATAACCATATTTTCACCTATATTCTCCTATGTGGAAACCTAGTGATGAGTTACTTTGGGTATCCGTTATGTATCTAAAGTTCCTTTTTAAAATGATGTTTTAGTATTCATTTTTACGATTTGGGTTTCTATGAAAGAAACTTTCAAGTAGAAAACCATTTATAACCCTGATGAATTTCAAGGTCTAAATTCATTTTAAGGGGGGTAGAATGTAACACCCCGAGATTTTATGAGAAATATTATTTTTAATTTATTTGATGTCTTGTGTTGTACACTACACAAAGATTATCTTAAACTATACGCAACACCATATTAGCTTGTAGTATATGAAACACTTTTCTTGTCTTGAGTTACATTCAAGATCAACCTTCCTTGATAGCTTGCGTTGTACACAATACTGAGTTTCACTAAACAACGATATGTTATTAAAATATTATTTAAACTAGCCATTATGAATAGTAATAACCACCTTTTGAAATTTTATAAATTTTATCTTTAAAAATGGACTTCATTTTTTGATTTGGAATATTGAAATTAGCCTAGGTTGAATTTTTGGTATTTTTCTGAAAACTTTCAATTTTTTGATGAATAGTGAAAAAACCCTGAGTTATAGTTTAAAACCAAATTTTTATTTAAATAATTATTTATTTATTTTTTCAATTTATTTTAGGTAAAAATAAACACATAATACCTATATAAGTTCAATTTAATTCATTGGAGTCAATTTATAATAATTTTAGATATATAAAAATTTTATAGAACTTTTCACCGTCTTTTACCCACCTCCTCGGAGAATTTGCAAATTTACATAAAACTTAATTTTACTGCTTCTGTGAGTTGAATTTTGAAAATTCTATATACATGGTTAATATCAAGGAGTAAAATGTGATTCAATAAGATAAAAATAATTTTTGGTGAATAGTGACTTTTTACTTTTATTTACCACGGTTAAAAGTAAATAGGGTAATTAACGGTAAAAATGATATTATTATTACCCAAACACACATCCTAATTCTATTTTATAAGTGTAATTCGACCAAAAACAAATTTAGGAATAAAATATTACCCTTTAGGTCCACTTGTATTAGATTAGGACATTTATTATTATTTAATTCAAAGAAGAGTTAAAAGAATTAAAATCAAAGTTTAATAAGTAAAACATTTTTAATATAGGGTTATACATAAGATAAATTTGACTATAAATATTCATTAGAAATATAAAAATATTTTCTATATAATGGTATTTTATTTATAATTTTTAGACATTAAATAAGTTAATTTATTTATGACACAATGATGATGTAGTAATTACCTTATTAATGAAATATTAACATAATTGATATTATAAATACCAAAATAAATGTAATGTGAGACTTTTTATGAATTAAACTAATTTTATAAGTTAATATAACATATTAGGGTTTATTTAGATGAATATTTTTTCGAATTAATAATGCTTTTATGAATTTATAGAAAACAAAATAACAAATAGTGTCAAAATTGACATAAAAGAGTTTTCAAAACAAATATTATATTATTAATTGATATAATGGTCCTAAAAATCTAAGGTTCGGAAAAAAGACTTATATAATAATATATATGACATTAATGAACCAATTGGGGTTTGATTGGCAGTTTATATTAAGTTTATTAACCATACAGTGTAAGAATACAAGAAGACATGGAAAAAGTTAAATTATTTAACTTATAGTTAAATCTAAATGATAATGTTTAAATGGCAACTTAAAGTTTTTTAAAACATATTGGTTGATATTATTTCGACTCATCCCCACCCTAGCTTCTAAATAAGTCACTTTGGAGCCATTTTAAACCGAATATTAATTTATTATAAAATAATATTTTAAGTTTTTTCTAAGGTGTCCATCACCCCTCTTATAAAAGGGCACTCCACCTTATCTCTAATTCACACTTCCAAATCCATTTATCACGGCCAAAAAATTCTCAAATACCCTCTAAACTATCCTCCATTAATCATAGATTCCTTCATTTAGTCAGAAATCCAACCTAAGGAGCCTTTTTTATCAAATCAAAATAAAGAACCCGAAGAAGAGGTAAATACCTCACCACCTATTTCAAGTTCCTTTCCTCTTCCACTTACTTCTTCTTTGTTATTTACATTCTAAAATAAAAACTCCAGTATCTTATATTTACTATTATGTTATTATAAAAATGGTACAACCATATTAGTTATTTTATCCATCCTATGAATGAAAAAGTCACCACACGTGCGTACATACAGCTTACCATCTCCACGTCGTGGTGTAGTTTGTTATTCAAACATTTCATCATTTGGATGGGTATAATAATGAGTATAAATGATAGAAATAATAAATATAACATTATTATGATTCTTTATATATGATATAACATCCAATTATATACGATTTTATTATCAAAATAATGATATCATCGCTCGTGCGTACGTACGGACTACCGTCTCCAAAAACACGATGAGATTCATTTTCCATGATTAACCATTTAAATATGTTTATAAAGTATATATAATAAATAATCATGAAAGATATTACATAATAATTATTCTGGATTTATATACATATATGTTTCATTTACTTAATTTCATTCAATTCAATGAGGAAATGAAAACAGCGTTCATGCGTACGTACGGCCTACCGTCTCCATAAAAGGTGTATTTCATTCCGTTTATCGATCTATCATATATATTTATATGCTGAATATATATTATATATAAATCATGTTTTACATTCTGGAATAAACTAAATCTGGATATAAGTAATAATATCAAGAACAACAAGTCAAAAAACATACGATAAATGAAACGATTTTACCCAAAACGCTGCTTTAACAAGAAATTTACAAAAGAACGGGTAATATAAATTCCTATGTGAATCATATATGATATCATAAATATTATTATAGTTATGTTACAAGTTAATAATATGTTTAAAACCTATTTATAGGAGTCTTAAACACATACAGAATAAATTGGACATAAGTTAAGCGATAATTATTCCAATCTCATTCTTATCTGAGATTGTTTATTCGTAAGTATTTACTGGGGTTATGTTTATCATCCATATACATATGTTCTCAAAATGTTTTCATAAAATTTTTACTTTTATTACATGTATGTTTAAAGTCATTTTTACCTTTTTTTGACTTTTACCACATCGTATGGAAGGAATCTTTCTTTTGTTTACCATATGAGGTACTTTTTAACTTTTCCAACAAAAGTATGAGAGGAATGTTTTTTTAACTTATACGGCATGAATAGATTTTTACTGTTTCATAACACCTTATTTTCATGAAGATTAATCTATAATATTTCATTATTATTTTCAATAAAATAATTTTCTTTTAAAATTGCATGGCATTTTGTGAAAAGAAAATGATTTTGAAGAAGAATGGATATTTTCCTCAAGAATTCATTTCAAGTGTTTTATCAAAAATATTTTCTATCTAAGATGAAATTATTTTTTATGTTTATGTTTCAAGTATAATGTCTCTATTATTTATATGTTTTTATTTTTATTATGATGAAATGATATCCATTTGTTTTATATGGATTATGTTATGATGGAATGATGTTTATGAAACCCATTTTATTATTTAGGTTATGATGAATGATTTATGATTGTTTTATGGAAAATGTAAGAATGATTTAAATATGAGATGAGTGGGACCTATATATCCCTCCAATGCATTGGGTAAAGATTTATATCTCATGAGATAGACATGGATGGAACGGAAAGTAAAATCCGGTCCAGTAATACAGGGCTGGAATGGCAAGTAAACCCCATTCAGTAATGGACTTTGTCCACTATGATGGTCTTGGTAGAAATGATTTGACTACTATGGAAATAATATCATGTTCTCAATGGTTTTCCACAAATAAATTTTTTATTCCCATGATATTTTATCATGATTGATGTTCCATTATGATCTATGACCTACGTACTACCATGTTTAATGTCATTACTCAAGATTTTAATGTATTATGTTCATGTTTTTACGTTAAAATGTTTATGGATTGTTTATATGTTATCAATTTCTACCCTTACTGAGCATTTAAGCTCACCCTTTTCATGGTTTCTTTTCCCCAGGATATAAAGATAGGTTTTAGGTAAGAAAACAAAAGGGGGAGATCTTTAGGGGAGATGTTGAAGATATTTCAACATGATTAGAAGTTTATATTCCAAGTTTCCAAAGACACTAAACTATTATGGTCCTTGGATTTCAGTTTTTGTTATGTATTAAGTATTCCACAAAAGTAATGTAATTTCCATGTACGTCAAGTTTGGTTCTCTACAAAAATGATCATCGATTAATTTGTGAAATGTAAGAACATGCAACTCATCAATCTAATGTGTGGTGTGGTAAAAATGATTGGAGGTGAATTTTTATAGATTTTTTTAAAATCATTAATTAAATATATCAAACCTTAATCTAATGTGTGGTGTGGTTATATTGACCAAAATTTAATTTTATAAATTTAAAAGTTTTTAAAAATGTATGTAAAACATTTAAATCCAACAGAAAGATCTTAAATTTTCATGAAATTTTAGGACAATGATTAATTTGTGATATATGATATTAAATGACATATTAATATGACATGTGGAGTGGTTTGAATGACTAGAAAAATTTTAAGATTAAAATTTAACTAAAAAATGATTTAGTCAAAACTGAGAAATTATTTTAACTTTTAATGAGATTATAGGTTAATAATCATCGATTTATTTTTGAAATTTAGGAAAAAAAGAAATTTCAATATAATATGTAATATTATTGAAATGGAATAAATTTTGTTCCAATATATATAAATGATTTTTAAACCATTCACCAAATGGTTAAACTAATGACATTGTATCAAACTATAATGAAATCCTTGTGAAATGAACATCAATTAATTTGTGTCCTATATGAATGAATAAAACATCAGTGTGACACATGGGGTAGTTATAATGATTGAGTGAATTAAAATAGATTTAAATTTTTTAAATATATGAATCAAATTGTTAACACTGAGAAAAAGATACTAGATGACCATGAATTATTATTTTAATGATTGATGATTAATTTGTGAAATTTTTAATTGAATAGAAATTAAATCCAATTTACGGTGTCATAGGAATGATCAAATGATAATTTTTATTTTAAAAAAATTAAAAACGAATAATTAGGTGAAAAACAATCAAGAAACTTAAGATTGACATTGAATTTTAAGATAATTATTTTTGATTAATTTATGACATTTTGTAATTCACAGTAAAACATTTTGACCTGTGGTGTGGTCAAAATGACTTAAAAATTACTTTTACATTAAAATTTTATTCAAGACAAGAGATATGAAATACTACATTAACATGTTTATTTAGTTCTACACTTTTATTAGAGCAAGCTAAAAGTGATGATAAAGGTCATAATTTATCAGTGCTTGTTTAGAGATAATAAAGTGTGACCTTTATAAATTATTTTTTTACACTAATAAAGTTCATCATTTATCTATGTTATTTTTAGTAATGATAAATTGTTTCCTTTATAAACAATTTTATTATAACTGATAAAACAGGACAATATTTTAACACCTTGACCTGGGAGCCACTTAACTAGTGTTCCAGGCTGGAGACCACTGGTCCTTGGGCTCTCCTACCTATATCCCAAAGAATTTCAATGAGTAGTGAGAGTCTATTTAGATGAAGTTTGGTAGATTATACCCTCATGTGATGATAATAATAATGGTCATATAATACTATCACTGTGGAAGTGATGATAAAATATGATTAGAAATAATAAACAATGGAAATAACAAGACAAAAAACTATCCATACATATCAGCTAATGTATACATGTCAGACAGTAATGAAAAATCATACAGGGTCACCCATGGCTAATCATATAAAAACATACTCAAAACCCCAAAAATAAACTCTAGCTTGATTCAAAAGAACATCCATAGTATATTTTTCATCCATCCCATGCACTCATGGTTCATCCTTAGTCACTAAGGTCCATCCAATGTGTATGATTTCTTACCTAATATTAAGGCCAAAAATATTCACGCATCCCAAGGGTCCCATAAAGGGTGTGAGTATATACTTGGTAGGCCACTACCAATGTGTTGTTGTCTTACATCAATATTTATACCAATGGGTTCATATTTAAATAAATAGCAACTACAATCATGTAAAAAAAATATAACCCTATTTACACATGCTCAACATCCATAAGGAAGCATTTACGTACTTTTTCAAATGTCATAAAAGGACTGATGTATCCTTGGTCATTCATACCCTGAGAACCCTTGGTCTCTCATGTATAACAAGTCACCCAACACCTCATTCCAACAAATACCACATGTAGACTCGTGTCAAGTACAATTTAGGGACCCAAAGACACACCCAATAGATATTTCACAAGTCCCTCATACTTCTATCCATAAAATCATTTTCATCTAAATAGACTCACATCCCAAGGCATAGTGAGATCCATCCTTTGATAATTATGGACCATCAACCCAAACATTTATGGTGAGACTTAACCCCTAATTGATGGTCTCACTCATCATCAATAATGGATTTCTATGGTAAGCACCACCTCTATAACTGATGGTCAACACCATCCCATAAACTACTAAATCTATGAACGCCTCAACCCACATCGAGTAGTCAACACCACCTCACTGAGTCTTTATCTCTGTCCACATGAATCCAATGGATTTTTCAGCCAATCATGGTTACCTTAAATCACCAAGAATTCCTAAGACATATCATCCTACGGGACTCCATTGCCACATGAAAACCTCATCACTCAACCTCAACATGGAAATAACCATCCAATTCAACCTAAAAAACCATTTCACCTCAATTTTGGTGATTAAAATCACCCCAAGCACCTTGGGTCAAGACCAACACATTCCCATGAAACCCATACGATCACATTAATAAATTATGTCAAATAGAACCTCCTTCCAACCCAAATTAGAAACCCAATTTACATATTTAATTCCATTAAAGTATCTACTCACTTAAATAAACATAGAGTTTCCAATCATCATCCTATAGTAATAATTATATAAGAAAAACATTTAATTAAAGGTCTCACCCAAACCACTCCGCCCACGAATATTTAAAATTTCATCTCATAAAATCTGTTAAAATAAGAAAAACTTAAGGCACCACCTACCTTATTCTTTTAGGAACTCACTCATTGAATATCAGCCTCTAATTAGATCTAAAATTAGAGAAATAAACAATTTATACAAACACCCTAGAAATAGAAAAAATGATCTCAGTTAGAATTATAATTCCAAATGGTGATAGAAAAGAAGAATATAAGAAATATGATGTGTAGACCTGCCACTAGTTATCCAACACACCTGATGGAACTCAAATCAAATCCAGGATGAAGAATTTCTATCAAAGCCTAAAGGGGAAGAGAAGGAGCTCACACAATTACTAGAGGCACATGAAATGGTAGAATAGGAAATCATATGGGAGGGGAATCTTGTTAAAACTATCCCTTTAATGATCTTCATTGTCTGTCCAATCATGTGACGAACATGTGGTGCCACTGTCCAAATGGAATGATACCTCACATGGCTAAAAACACAATTCTTTAAACTGTACACAGGTTGTGTGGACCACCTTTTCAATTAACTGTACAATTCTTGCAGAATCAAATGTCCCACCCCAGAAATTTTGACTAACTTTGTTCTAGAACAAAAATGGGTTGTCGAATCCACTGAGACCTAAGAAGATACCTAAGATGAACAAATTATGAGATGGATTTTTGGCTATGAAGTGGCCAAATTGGTTTTGATTTTATATGGTTTTAAAGAACACTAATAAACCTATGGGAATTCAATTTAATGAAAATGGGTTGATCTTAGGATTATGCTTTGGGTGAATTGAATGAATTTTACTTCTTTAAACAATTTTGGTTTTATTAATTCTTGATGAATCCATTCTTAAAAATAACACTAACTTCATAATTTTCTGGTTTTATGCTAACTAAACTCAATTAATAATCCCCTACACACTTAGAGAACCAAATTCATGATCTCTCCAAGGTGTATGGTCATTTTAGTACTTGGATTTAGCTTCCTCAAACACAGTGAAGATGAAGAGTGGAAAATAATTGAAGAATGGAAGTCTTGAATTAATTATCCAATTAACAACAATTAGTTCATAAAATAAAATTCAATCTAGCCTTTTCATCATCCTATTATCAACCCATTAAAGGGTTATCTCTCCATTTATGGTATACTCTCAATGGTGGTTGGAATATGGCTTACAATAATTGGATTGAAGAAATTAAAATCGCAGAAATAAGGAGAACTCCTCCATGTGTGTGAATGAAATTCACACCTATGTGTGAACTAATTCACTAAAATACGGAGATATCACTATTATTTGTGAGTTTTAATGAGAGATAATGTGAATAATATGAGAGAAAGATGTTGTTTAAGAACATAGAAATACAAAAAAGAAACTTACATGGAAATTGAGAACATTACAACGGAAATTTGGAATAATAACATTACAAAAAACAAGATATGTATTCCCCCTAACCACTAATTCCTTAAATAGACAATTTGGAAGCCTTAGGATGAGCCTAAATCAATGTATTCCCAAATATTAAATTAATTTAGGCCTTAGGGTGGTGTAAAGTAGTGGAGAAATTGATCCCCTCCTTGACTTTTTATCCTCCTTGTCTCCCCTGAAACGATCGTCTTGTATGGGAAATAATATCTCCGAATATTAGTGAGCCATAGAAGAGTATTTTTTGTATATGTATGTCTTATAGACTTCTGTAAAATGTGGGCCTATTTGGAATTGTGGAGCGGGAGTTATGGCCGCTTTAGTGGGATAAAATTCTGGGCCACAGATTCTGGGCCAGATTTTGATCTTCTCATTGGGTCGCCTTAATAACCACCATGAAAGCTTAATTAGCACTGAATCCGGAAGAATTATTTGTTCCTCTACATTTATTATATAATCTCACCAAATTTGGGATTTATTGGGCCATTATTGTGGGACCCACATTCTCATCAGTGGGTTGGTGTCCAATCTACCTTCTCCAGAATTGTTTCCTTTCATCACCAAATATCATCATCGTCCTTTATGAATCCTCCATTGATACCTAAAAAAATTTTCATATTAAAGTGTAGATACATTTCCAAAAATATCAAATTAAAATAAATATAATTAAATTCCTTAAAATCAGATGAATCATTGGGCCTAAATTGGTGTACATTAGGCATGAAGTGCACAAATGATGAGAATGGATGTTCAAAATTAAAATCCACTAACTCAGGCCCATAAGATCAAAAATGAAGATTTAATACCATTAAAATTTAATTAACATATGTTTTTTTATTGTCTAATCACACGGTGTCCCCTAAAATGTTGCATGGTTTTAACAAACCATGTGCCTCTGCCTTCACCTTTTGAAAATGATATTTCAAGGCCTGACACCCCCAGAGGCTCATCCACACCCTCCAGGAACTCACCAAACCTTAAAAACCCTCTAAAAATACCATGGAGCATTAAAACTCTCATATTTTACTTCTGGAGCACAAAATCAAAGTTTTTCCATTCACCAACTCAATAGATCAAGTTTACCAGGGAATTCAACCCATTCAAAAACATGAGACTTTATAATCTCCTAAACTTACAATAGTTCATTCCCAAGCTATTTGGCCTCATGATAAGACAATACCAATCATATATATATCATAAACATCACCCATTTCTACCTAGGTTACTCAATCATAGGTCAATTCCTCTCATGGATCTCCACTTTATGAATTATAAAACCTATCTATTCCCAACCCAATCCAACATTTCTGTGGACCCTTGACCATCCCACTAACATAAATGTCCCCATATGATATACCATCATTCCTTCACCTCATCAGGTTCTCAATAATACCTATTCCACACATGATGCTCATAAGGTCCTGCATCACAACCAATTCCCAAGGTTTCCATATCACACCTGATGCTCAAATCCTTCATGCTCCATCCATGCTGACCTCAAGGTCCTTCATCATAACTGATTCTTGAAAACCCCACATCACATCTGATGTAAAAAATGGATCATGAATCATATGTTTATATATATATATATTCATTCCCACAAAAAATCTTGATTCCCATGTATATCATACAGATCATGCATCATATATGATGCCCACATATTAACCCATGTATAGTTAATTCATCTAACACATGTGCACCTCATGCACCAAAATCAGTCGTATCCAAAAACAAAAAAGAAAACACAGCCAAAATCATGGAGTAACTCTAATCTTTATTGGATCCTCGATCGACTCGGACCTTTATATCTCAACAGCTTGCACCTAGCATAAATCCCAACTACCCAATACATAACCTCCTTGTGTATCTGCACCATCTATCATCCACTGACCCCAGAGTTGGGTCTGTCTTTACCCCCAATCCACATGCATAGTTGAACCTCAGCTACCAGATCTGTGTACTACTCATTTTCCTTCCTTATATCTATAAGTATGACTGGATCCCTGACTTCCCACAGCCTGAGAATTCTTCTTACAAAACCTCTCTAAGTGACCAATTTTTCCACATGAAGGGAACTCCTTTAGATTTATCTTGTACTAAGTTAAAACATCTCATGGTTTCCCACACTGGAATCACATCATCGATAACCCACTCATTAGTGGTCTACCCAAGTCCTTAACCCAACTTCCCTATTGACAGTCCTTGTAGTCTTGCTTATGGATACAAAATTCACCACTACCTAACTAACTTGGAACCATATCTTGGCTTGATTAATATATTTCTATCAAATTCACTCCATCTATAAAATATTTTTTCACCTCATTAGAGAATGATTTCAACCTGAATTTGTTTACTTACACTCTAATAGAATTCCATGATTCATCCCTGAATTGCCTCACCATGGAAATTTCATCCCATTCCATAAAAGGCACAAAATGGAACATGTCTGTGAAACATCCAACAAAACCGATAACAGATGTATCCCCCTACTAAAAGTTTATGAACTCATGGGATCAATCCACCTTCGATGTATCTGGGAAGAATTACTTGAAAAACCTGGTCTCAAAATACTTATATGTCAGTCCATCATGTCTTCCAACTTGTACATGTATCTCTCACTAGTTATTTATCAATCCTATAAGCATATAACTATCCATATTCACTCTCTGACATAGATTTTTCTTGAGTTGGTCAAATATCATCTTCATAGATTTGATCCAATTATTTTCCACTTGCGGTCCACCCTCACCATGAAACAATGGTGGGTGTTGTAACTGGAACTCGTGTGTCAGATACACCATGGATGGATCAGCTGTCTGATCTCCCCTATCAATACTCTATATGAATCTTATCAAGCTTTCCCAGAGATGATCATATATCAATGCCCAAAATATTCCATCTGTTGTTGTTTCCCTATCTATCTTGGAGCTTCTACCTATGGTTTAGGGTCTTCATGGTCCTCAGGGGCCTCAGCCCAAACTATAAGAGCCTCATCCTATGTAATCTCTAGAAACACCAAATCTATTCCCTCTCGATTCTCTATTAGATACCATTTAGGTTTCATCATGCTAAAGACCAAATACTAATGTAAATAAAAGCAATGACATTAATATATATCATAAATAGGGAAAGTTGCAATAGGAAGAGCATATCACCACCCTTACACTTCCTAATCTCACCTGTCTCAGTTTTCATTAAGCCTCATGTCCCCCCACATACCCAAATCTGATTCAAGTACCTCGTATCATGCTTATTAAAAATCACTAGTCTTGGGTGGAAGAGTTTAATGCAACCAAAAAATTATATAGGAAAATGTTTTTATAATTTTATTGTAACTTTAAATAGATCACCAATTTACTTTATTCTCACCTACCCATACAATTTCTAGGCCCATACATAATATATACACATAGGATAACATGTCATCTTGTTTAGAACCACATACCTAGGCAGGATGAGTAGAATTCCACCAAGAGATAGTAAAAGGAAACAATTTTTTCCTTTTGTTGACACTTTAAATAACCCAACCCATTTTCGTGTATTCTAGGTAATAGAAAATAGCTATAAGAACAAAAACGTGTCATATGAGCCTAAATCCCTACCTTTATTCATTAACATACCTCCTTTTCCATATCGTTCTAAGTGTCAAAATTTCTAAAACCAATAACTTCACACCCAAGTTAACCACTCAAGGTATAAATCCATCAACAATAATAGCACAAAACATAACATCAATTTTCCACCCATGGAAACTTGGTCCATCCTTTATGCATGGGTTATTAGGCACCCAATCATGATTTATTACCTAGTTCTAACTAGATCCAATTCTCTGGTATACTGAAACCTAGATAATAAGACAAAGTATAAAAATGAAATTCCTCTAATACCATTTGTAGTGCCCGACCTGGGATCCACTTAACTGGTGCTATATACCGGAGGGCTAAGGGGCCTTAGGCATTCCTCCCCATATTCCAAAGGATAGTGACATGCATAGATTGTCAATTTAGAAGATATTGGGGATAATATACCCTCATGTGATAATAATAATAATAATAATGGTCATATAAAACTAGAACTGTAGAAGAAATGAACAAATCAGTGAAAGAAACAATAAAAAATGACAATAAAAATTAAAAACATATTATCCATACATATCAGATCATGTATACATGTCAGATAGTCATAAAAAAGAATACAAGATCACCCATAGAATATCATATAAGAACATACTCAAAATCCCAAAAATAAACATCATCTTGATATAGAAGAACCCCCATAGTATATCTATCATCCATCCCATGCACTCACGGTGCATCCCTGATCACTATGGTCCATCACCTATGTTTGATCCCTTACTCAATCTCAAATCCATAAAATGTATGTGAATCATAAGGGTCTATGTAGTGCGTGAGTATGGAATCAATAAGAAACCACCAATTTTTTCTTATCTTATATCCATATTTATACCAGTATATTCTTATGTAAATAAATCGAAACTACACTCATGAAAAAAATACATAACTCACTTTACGCGTGATCAATAGTCATGTGGAAGAATTTACCTACTTTAGTCAACACCAGAAAAGTAATGATGTATCCTTGGTCACTCATACCCAAAGAAACCTTGTTCTCTCATCCAAAACATGTCACCTTACACCTCATTCCAAAAAATACAACATGTAGCCTCAAATCGAAAACATTTTGGTGACCCAACAACACACCCAACAGATATGTCATAAGTCCCTCAGACATTATTTCATTAAATCACCAATGTCTCAACATCCCAATGTTCTAATTCATACTGAGATACTTCCTTTTATAATCCTAATTAATCGGTCCAAACATATATAGCGAGCCTTTTCACCTAACTGATGGTCTCACTCACCCTCAACCATGGATTTCTACAGTGATCACCTCATCCATAACTGATGTTCAACGCCATCCCCTAAGATACTAAATCTATGGAGGCCTCCAACCCAATAGATTGATTAACACCACCTCACTAAGTCATTATCTATGTGCACACAACTCCAACGGTGCTATCATCCAATCATGGTGAGAGGGAATCACTAAAAATTCCTAAGCCACACCATCTGGCATAACTCCATCCCCAAATGTAAACCTAATCATCTAACCTCAACATGTAAATCACCATTCACCTCAACCCGAAGAACCATGTCACCACAACTCTAGTGTTAAACATCACCCCAAGCACCAAGGTCCAAGACCAACATGTTTCCATGGAACCCATACGATCACATCACAATTTAGTTAATTAAATCAACCAGAACAACATTCCAACCAAATTGGAAACCCAATTTAAATATCTCATGTCATTCAAGGTTCCACAAAATTAAATAAACATGGAGTTTCCCATCTCCATATTCTAATAATATTTATAATAGAAAATAATGAAATAAAAGGTCCCACCCGGACCACCCCACTCAAATATTGTGTCTAATAAGTATTATTTGATTCAAATGAAACCTAAAAAATTTATCATAGGTAAATCATGATTTAGATTTATGAATTATTATCTTGAAATGAAAAATAACCCAAAGATAGAGCATCTTTTTTCAGTTTTTATGAAAATATAGAAAATGGTTTACCCTTACGCAACTAGGCCACGTAAATGTAACCAAGGAATTACCCTTATGAAATAAATTATACCCAAGGATAACCTTTAAATAAAGGGTTCACATAAAGGTATTATATATTTTAACCCTTATGTAAATGTTTTTTGTAAAGGTGTTACATAATTGTATGGTATCACTTACCATTATGCATAAAGTTAGTACAGGGTTTTAAAATCTGGCATAATGGTAACTGGTTTATGTGTAAAGGTTGTGTGATTTTTAAAAGGGTTATATAAAGGTAACCAGTTTCTTACCATTACATGAGAGGCTATGTAAACATATAGGGGATTTATTAAGGTCTATGTAAAGTTCAAACCCTTATGTGATCCAATACCCTTACACAATAGCGTACGAAGCTGTATAAACGTAAACTAAGACTTACTTATATGTGAAGCATTCGTGTAAAGGTTACTTACTCTCTACACTTGTAAAAAATGAGCTATATGAAAGTAATATTCATATTACCTTTACACAACACATTATATTTAGGTTGTGTAAAGGTAAGTGGTGGCTTACCTTTACATAAGTGCTTCCAACAGCCTATATAAGGGTAGAAGGCTTTACCCTTACATTGGCATACCCCTATGCATAAGGATAAAAAGAAATGATTTTAAAAAATTGATTTAAAATTATTAAATTAATTCAATGATTTATAAAATGTTTATAAATCATTATAGAATTTATTTTTGGAATACTTAATTTATAAAGGGTTTATAAATAAATAAATTAATTATAAATGGTTTATAATTAATTAATTAATTGTCTATTTATGAAACTTTTATTTTTCTCAAATATTAAATGTTAATATTTAAAATAAATTTTAAATATTAAAAGTGATAATAAGTGATAATTAAAAGTTAAAAGGAAAAAAGGGTTAAAAGTGATAAGTTAGAAATCATAAGTGATAATTTATAAAGGGTTATAAGTTATGAAATATGGAAATAATATAAAATTTCTATATTTAAACTATAAATTATTTATGATTAATTATCATGAATTGTTATAAATAAAAGGGGACCTTATTTGGATATTATTTTATCTTCATCAAAACATGTTTTGATGATTGATATGATCAAGGTTTAAATAATAATTAAGTATATGATAATTAGATTTTTTAAAATGTTTACATAATATAAATTGAATTATAAATTGTTTATAATTCATATATTATCATATATTTAAAATTGAAATTCTTTATAATGATAAATATGAAAGAGTTAATATTTTAATGAATATTAAATTTCCAAATTCATAATTATGGAATTTCCAAAAATATTAATGATGAATTTATAAAATTATTTATAGTTAGATTTTATTTATGGATTCTTCATAAATGTTTATCTCATGTTTAAATATTTTGGATTTTCATTTATTTAAAGTTCATTCTCTATTTTATTCATATTTATTAAATAATTTAAGTAATTTTAAGTATGTGTATGATTTAGTTTAATACGTTAAACTGCTTCTAAGATAGAGCATTGCATTACATGCTAGGTATGATAATGAATTTAGTTTTTCATCTACCTTAAACTCAATTTGAAACTAAATTTATGAGCTTGATTTTAGTTTTTTAATATATTTTATTCCTATTAGGTTTTAGATTTATGATGAATTTTATCATATCTTTAGAAAAGTATCATTGGGTAGTGGGAATTGGGGTCAGACTACCTACCTGGAAGCTTGTGCCTTGTTTCAGATGGTGAATGGGGTTGGCTATTTATGGATTCAGGCTTACTCGTATGGAGATTTTCAATATCATATAACTTTATGCCTTTACATTAAGTGTTCATTTACCTTATACATATGATGCATCTAGATATGTATAAATATTTTCAACTTCTATTTTTTGGTAAGTAACACAAAACTGTGGAATGTATAAAGAGTTACATGTTAATATGGTTTAGACATATTGGTTTGGTGGAGGGAATAAGATTACAAACAATAATCATTATAAGTATCCATACATAAAGGTGAAAACATGATATAATATGTTGAGATTAAAATTTCCATGAAATAATATATGTGATATTCCTTTTAAAGAGTCACTTTTCAAAACCACAATCATTCAACCTGGTATCATTATGCTCAACATTAGTACCCCTTGATTATCTTGTGTAAGGTAATCAAGTTATAAGTGACTTTTGATTATATTTATGGGATTATCGATATTAGCTGAGTACCTCTCAATTTTTCTTTATCAACATGTTCTTGATGATTTATTCATTTTACACTTAGCTGGGAAAACTGAATGGGTGGGATACCAAAGAAATATAGTTGAGTATATCCATATGATGTATTTGACAAAGAGTTTTCCACTCAACTATCCAAGAATAATATATGATAAGATTGGAAATTTTTTTCTTCCAAATATATTCATGACTTATCTACATGATAAAGAGTGTAAGTCTTGGTGAAATATGAATCTTGTACCACTATTATATGTGATGTGTTTTTAAAAGGGGTTATTATTTTAGTGATAGACCATTTAATAAAATTCTTTATTAAATGGTTAATATTATATGATATACATCTGATAGAAGATTATATTATAGATAATATCATCATAATAATCTAACCAAACATTTTGATCAACCCTTGATAAGGATAAAATTAATATAAACTACTCTTAAGACTAATAACCGAAGAAAAGTTCTTAAGAAATATTAGTTATTTAATAAAAATTCTTAAGGAAAATTCTATGTGTCGGAAGAGTTCCTTACTCAATAATTAGGTGTCAAAGTTTCTTAATAAGTGAATCCAGATACTTCTGGAAGCATAGAGTGATTCATTTAAGTTTCAAATATAATCTTAGTCTCTAATCATGTACTCAATATGATTGGTTGTGCTAAATAATATTCACTATGATTGAATATATTGGTGACTTGATTGGAGTAAAGTTTTTTTTAAACATAATTGGTTATTGAAAAAAAAAATTATTCTAATTGATATATGATATTAACTATATTTTTTACAAGTATTATAAATATACATATGGTAATAAGATGAGAATAATAGAAAATTGAATTTTTTTTTTTTTTTTGAGTAATAGAACAAAAGAGCTTCTATATGGATAACTTGGATGCTTAAATCTTGGAAAAATTAATCATAAGATGTGTATTTTATCTCATTTAGATCTTGTGGAGAGAATGTAAACAATATTTGTTTAAATGAAATGAGATGGATGTTTTTAATACACGTGATCTGTGATTTGTTTAATTTTATAACATGCTTTAAAGGGGGACTAAAAATGGCTTGTTCCAATTGGGAATTTATCCAATTTTAATTTATGGAAATGTTTTGACGTTGTGAATAAATTCAAGAAAAGTTTACTAGATATTCTCAAAGTGTTAGGAATAAATGAATTTGGAATATGATGTCAGTATTTTGGTACTATATGGATAATAAAAGTTGATAAAAGTACAAACTAAAAGAATAAAATTAAGTTGAAATGTTTAAAAATGTTTATTCAAGAATATAATAAAGGTAATTTAAACCTATGTTTATTAGTAAGGAAGAGTAATAATTCAATATGATTGGATTATCAAATATATACCTAATGGAATTTATGAAACTCCATGAAATTTCTATGTCAGTTATGTATGTTATAGATATTAATTATTTTATTTTGAAAGGTATGTGATAAAAATGTATATCTTATAAAAAAAATTAAATATACAAGAGTTAAAAATAAAATGAATAACTGATTGATCTTATAGTTTATATTCATCAAATAAATTAAATAGTTACTATATTGAGTATTTGAATGTAAAGGATTTTATCAAGATCAAATGAATCTAAGAAAAATATGTGTATATTAATCTCATTTATCTTATTTTATAAGAGAATATGATAAATAACAAAAAAATTTATAAAAAATAATATGATTAATTTTATACACATGGTTTGTGATTCATCAGGTTCTATAACATGTTCAAAGAAGAAGATATGGATAAAAAAGTTGTATCCAGGAAAAAAATTATCCAAGTATTTTTTAAAATATGTGGGATTGTGTTCCCACCATCCCTCAATGGTATATATTAATAAATTATTATTTTTAAATGAAAAAAAATTTCCCAAACACCTAGAATACCATATATGATATGAAAACAATAGTTAATTTGTTAAATATTCCTACTAAAAGGAAATAAATATTATTTCCTAATATAAAAGGTTTTTTTAAATTTTATAAATATATTATAAAAAGAATATATTGTATAAGATTCTAATGGGAGTATGTTGGTGCTTAAATAATTTCAAAGTAAACAAATACATAATTACACCAATATAAGTTTAAATTTTCTTTTGATTAATATCCTAAGAGTGATATGATGTATTAGTAAACAACAATTTAATTAGTTACATTAATTCTAGGAAAAACTTGATGGAATGGGTTTCTAAGGATGATGATGATGAATATAGAAAGAGTTCTAAGTAGACAATTTAATTTAACATTGTAACATTTTATGTTGTGAAGTTAAGAAGATTGAATGTGTTCAAAAGTTGAAGAGAAAGAAATATTATTCCTAAATCTCACCATTTTTCAAAATGGATTACTTAATAGATGTTTCTCACTCTAGATTTTAGTGGGGTGGTTTTATCAGAGGGTCACATAAAGATGTTATGGGGATCACATATGATGTAATATGTTAACAACACCTAGAAAGTGCAGTGAACATAAGGTTGATCAAGAATTTTATCATATATGATATGAAAAATCGATGCTCATGTTAGTTTTGTTAAATATTCCTAAAGAGTTTAAGAATACTAAAATATGACATATTAGAGGAAATATTAACTTTATCATTCTTTCATATTGGTTGTATAAATGTTTATATAGATATAAATTTCATGAAGTCTAATGATTGTTGACCTCTAAAAGTATGTCTTTGAGTTTATACATAACTAATTACTTTCATGGAGTACTATATGTTATGATAAATTTTTAAGGTTATCATGATTTGTATTCTTTTATAGAGATATAGAATAGGGTCATAAGGAAAAAAAGAATATTATTCTTTGTGTGCATTAGATGACCTACTAAATAAAAACACATGGAGTGTCATGTAGATGTATTTGGTATCCTAGGGTTTTATGGATCATATTTGAGTCCCCAAACTACTACAAAACTGGCCTTTAATAGTTTTGGTATTTATCAATGCTAGAAAAAAGGGATGATAAATAGCATATTTTTCAGTTCTAAAGAAAGAACTGATAAATTTAGCCTTTTATCAGCACTTTATTTTTAGCATTGATAAAGGGTATCATGTATCGAAAGTTTATTTTTAGTTCTAATAAAGGGTATCATTTATCAGTGCTTTATTTTTAGCACTGATAAATGTCCAAATAAATAATATTAAATATTTAGATAAATTAAAAAATGATTTTATTAAAAAAACATTATAATTTTTATTAATTAAATAATTATTGATAAAAATGAATAAATTGATTATACATTATTAAAAATTAAACATTTTATTAATTAGATTATTATGATAATTAATGTTAATAAATTAAATATAGTGATATATGTTAATGTATATAAGTATGATTTATATATTATGAAATATTTATGTACTTTACATTAAATAGTTATATATTTATTGAATAATGGTTTATAATTAAAAATTAATATGAATTAAAAATACTGACTAATTACATAGTGTAATGGACATATAATTAAATGTCATTTGATTTTTCAATTTAACATAGATCAAATGTGTGTTATATTGATTTCACATATACGTAATTAATGCATTTTTATATACAATGCACACACACAAAACATATCCATTTTTTCAATATTATTAGTGTACTTATTTTTTATTTTATTCAATTTTACTCATTTTTAACATATATGCATGCACTTAAAATTAGATATTTAGTAATAATGTTAAAAAGATGTTTGTAAAAAGATATTATAAATAAATATTTTTATAAATGTACATTTACTATATTTATACAATTATATATTAATAATTATAAATAAATAAATATTTTTTAAAAGTATTTATATAATTATATATATTTATATAATTATTAAATTTAAAATAAATTTACATAAATAACTAAAATATTTACTATATTTATATTTATATATATTTAATAAATATATATATATGTATAATTATGTCACTTCGGTGGTGGAGTGGTAGTGAAGGTGAGTGGCCTAAACACGTCATTCTTTGGGAGGTTTAGGGTTTGAATCTTGGGAGTCTACTTTCAAGGTGAGCCTCTCCCTTGGGATCCACCCGTCTTGTCAGGTTGCTCGGTCTCAACTAGGTAGGAAAAATGATGCACGGTCCTCTATGCTGATGGATTTCTTTGACGAACCATAGTCGACCGGACCATTACCCTCTGGGATGCTCTGCCATCTCGACTGGAAACAGCTCCTTCCCCGGTTGGGGCTCTACCTCCAGGCAGTGACCCTTTCGTGGGGGAGGGGGTAACCATGTGTGGAGGGTTCAAAAAGTCCACACATGGGAATTCCCTTTTTAAAAAATATATCTGTGTGTGTGTGTGTGTGTGTCTATTTGTATAATTATATAAATATATATAATGATATAAATACTATTTTAAAAAAATATTTATCTAATTATAAATAAATAATTATTAAATTATAATAAATATATTTAAAAAGGAATACATTTACTATATTTAAATTCATATATATTTATTAAGTATATATATAAATTTATAATTTTATTATTTATAATTAAAATAATAAATCATTTATCATCCCTTAAGTAATAAACATTGACAAAATCATCTTTATTAATTCCTTTTTTGAACTGATAAATATTCCTTTTATCATCACTTATTATTTAAGCACTGATAATAGGACTCTTTATCAGTGCTTATTTGTGAGCGCTAATAAAAGTGTCCCAATCTATTTAAAAACCCTAATAATTTGTGTGCCTTTCATGATATCAGAACCTTTCTGTGAAAGACATCCATTTTATGTGCTCCTCCTTGATGAATTGAAGCTCAAATCACCATTCGACTACCTCCAGTCGCTCGAACATCTCATCCAACATCCGGTGTTCAGTTGTAGTTAGGGTTTCTAAAGAGGGTCTCGGATTTTCTTTAACCTAGCAAGGTGGGTCATCTAATTTTCTTTGTTTATTTTTTTAATTTTTTATTTCTTCTTCGATGATGATGTTATTTTTGTTCTGGTATTTTTATACTATTTTTCTTTTAGATTATGAACAGAATGATTTGTTTATGATCCATTTTTTTATTTGCTTCCGATGTTTTGGCCTTTTTAAATTGTTGTTTTGAATCAATTTTCTTTGTTGTCTATTGTTACATCTAAAGAGATAATCACATCCTAAGGTCCTATGGTTACCCATAGATTCACCATCCAAGTAGACTTTAATCCAACCTATAAAAGAAGGCTTCCAAACAACATCAAATGTACCAGCAAGAGGAATAATGTCACAAGTAATACTAAGGCACCATGAAATAATGAAATCCTAAATGGAGCTTTGTTATTAGTCCATTTAATGGGGATTATATTCCCAAGATAATGAGGAATGAAGATTGAATTTGGTTTTTAAATTTAAAAAATCATTTATACTTCTCTAAATGATAAATATTATTTCTTTCATAGCTACATAAAATTTTTTATATGTCTAATCAAACATATGAAATCTATACATCCTTCTCTTAATGGAATTTGGGAAATGGTATTTCCTTATAGAAACACCATATAGGAATCCTTTAGCTACTTTATAGGGATATTCATAAAATATTTTGACTGAAATAAAGTGTTTTGACCATCATAAGTGTAGGGTACACATGTTCTTCAATTTTATATTCAGCATGGGATTTTTTTAATAACATGGATATCATGGGTTTTGTATTCATGTAATCTTTCACTACCAATATAAGTTTTATTCAATCTAAGTAAAATTATCATTTGTATAGTATACATTCAATGCATCAAATGATTCTTGAAATTATATATAAAATGATGAAAAAATGTATGTTGTAAACCCTGTTTCAAGAAATGGTATAAATTTTTTTCAATGGAATTAATTATTAATTAAGATATCTTAAAAAATAATATAATCATGTAATGTGTTATAAGAAATTTCAAAAGAATAAAAAAAATTATTTCACTAGTTTTTGTCATATTATAGTATTCTATATGGCTAATTATAATGTATTATGTGATAAAATACAATATTTTTATGTCTCAAAATAGATAATCAAATCATGTTTATTATATCAATCAATATTTGAAAACATGAGTACTAATTAAAGTGAAATTTTTCTTTTTATGTAAATATATCATAAAATATGATAGATAATCATGGATTATCTATTTCCATTCAGGGTACACAAGCTATAATTCATGATATAGATTTAAACTATATTATGGATTATGATATAATTTATATCATTAAATATATTTTGAGGAATAATATTATTTTCAAATTATCATTTATAAACATAATAATATAATTTATAATATGATTGTAAATTTTTTCAAAAAATATTTTGTGAAATCTAGTTTGAATTATTTTTAATATAAATTATTTATAAATTATTTATAATTAGTTATTAACATATTATGGAACATTTAAAAAATACATGGCATTAATATTAATTAACAATACTAAAGTACCTTTTTTATATATATTTAATGTCTTATTATTTTGATAATGAATATATTATGTGTATTTATTTATATATTGTATAAAATTAATCTTTTTTATACCCAATAGGATGTATTTTAACCGAAAATGGATGCAAACTAATTTTTTGACAAATGAATATGAAGATGGAGTTAAATAGTTCAATAAGTTGTCAAGAGAGCATGTGTATGACCCTTTTAAAATCTTATGTCTACGTTTATGTTTTTGTTATTCAAGACAAATTCATCCAGAATAGTTGGAAGAATATTTGGATTGTCACGGGATAGATCAAAGTTATAAATTTTGGACTAAACATTGTTAAAACTGAATGCGTAAATCTATTAGGATGATACTATAGTTTATGAATAATTTTATATGAATGCCTTTGTAAAATATGATGGAGATCGCATGGAAGAAATGACAATGGAAATTAAATATAACCTTCGCGATTGACCAAAGTTGTTTGAGGGTTTAAATGGTTGTTCTAAGAAACTATTGTATACCAGTTTTACAAAATACACAACATTTTCAACTATATTGAAGTTATATAATTTGAAAGCTGGTAGTGGATGGAGTGACACCAGGTTTACAGAACTATTTGGTCTTCTGAAAGATATTCTACCAGAAGAAAATGAACTACCATGCTGAACATATGATGCTAAAAGAATGTTATGTTCAATGGTAATTATCTCTAAAAAATACAAGTTTTTCCAAATGATTTCATAATGTTTTACAAAGACCATGAATCACTCATAAAATTACCTATGTCTGGTGGAGATCGACATAAGAAAAATGAATCAAGTCCTTCAAAATCTATATGGTAATTTCCTATCATTACATAATTTAGAAGACTATACGGATGTTAGGAAACTATGAGATGATTAACATGGAATACAAAAACAAGAATTAAATATGGAAATATACGTCATCCAGTAAATTCTCCTTAGTGGAAGAAAATTGATTACAAGTTTCATGAATTTGGAGATAAGCTAAGAAACTTTCATCTTGTATTATATATAGATGGAATAAATCCTTTTGGTGTATAGAGTAGTACTCACAGTACATGTAATGTCATTTTGTTAAATTATAACTTGCCTCTATGGTAATGCATGAAGCACAAATACATTATGTTGTCTCTACTTATATTTGGACCAAAGAAACCTGGTAATGATATCGATTTCTATTTGGATTCATTGATCAAAGATTTAAAATTGATGTGGTATAGAGGTGATAAAATGTATGATTCTCATAGAAGTGAAGAATTCACATTCAGGTCCATGTTGTATGGAATGAAAAATGACTTCCCTACTTACGGAAATTTATTAGGCTATAGCATTAAAGGAATTTTGGGGTGTCCTAATTGTGAAAAATGCACATACTCAGTTTAGTTGAAACATTACTCAAAGACAATATTTTTTGGACACCGAAAATTTTTACCTCAATGATATAAATATTGATCCTAGATTATATCATTCAATGGGAATATTAAACAAGGTACAACAAAATCTCCAGTAATGGGTGATCAACTATACAAAAAATTAAAAAATATTGACATTGTTTTCGGTAAACCATTTTTGAAAAACTATAAAAAATAATGTTAGAAGAAGTGATAAATTTTATTTGAATTATCATATTTTAATTTTTTTTATTATATACATTTTCTTGTTTTCATGAATGTATAAAAAATATATTTTATTGTGTTATTGTAACATTACTAAATGTTCTTGTAAAAATAAAATATAGAATCAAGGATAGGTTGGACATGATTAAAATGGGGATAAGGGAATATTTGTCACCAGTGAAGGGTAAAAGGCATACTTTTCTTCCTCAAATAGAATACACTCTATCTAGATAGAAAAAATTGCAATTTTCCCTTTTATTTAATAGTATAAGAGTTCTACAGGTGTATTCATCAAATATCATGAATGTCGTGTCAACAACTAATTTAAAGTTACAAAGACTAAAATCACATGAATGTCATGTTTTGATGCAAGATTTAACTCATATTGATTTTTATTGCATTCTTCCTCAAAATTTACAACATACATTAACCATACTTTTTTTCTTTTTCAAAGCCATATGTAGTAAACTTGTAGACCTGACGAAGTTTCCCATCATGAATAAGGAGATTGAGGTAATATTATATGAATTAGAGATGTTCTTCCCACCATAATTCTTTGATATAATGGTCCACCTGATGGTTCACTTGGTTGGAGAGGTTCAACTATGTGGTCCTATCCATTATAGATGGATGTACCATATTGAACGGTATATAATGATTTTGAAAGGTTATGTGAAGAATCAAAGTCATCCAGAAGGTTGTATTTTAGAATGATATATTGTTCAAGAAGCTATTGAATTTTGTACTGATTACCTATCAGATGTTTAAATCATAGGTCTCCTTATGTCTTATCATAGTGAATTTCTTATGGGTAAACGGACTTCTTCAAGAGATGTTGTTACAATTATCTTGAGATGGCGGGAGCACACACATCTTTACATATTACATAACAGTGAAGATGTTGATTCATATATTGAAGCCTGAAATAAATTATTAGAGATTTTAATCCATAAAGGGCTGAAGTATGGATGTCAAATACACATGATAAATAGTTTATAAGATGGTGCAGAGATCAAATTTATAAGAAATTATCTCAAAATATGAATTTAATTGCCAAATGACTTCAATGGATAGCCAGAGGACCTAATTCAAATGTTATATCTTACAATAGTTTTATAATAAATGATTATATGTTCTATAAAAAATAACATTATGACTTCGGTGTGATGAAAAATAGTGGTGTTACGCTTTGGGATAAAGTGATGCACGTATCGGGTTCCAAGGATAGAAATCTAACTTATGATAATATGTCATATTTTGGAATTATTGAATAGATATATGAGTTGGATTATACAACATTTCAAGCGTCTCTTTACCATCAGAAATGGGTTGAAAATATCTATGGAGTGGAAATTGATTAATTGGGATTTGTGAAGGTAAATTTCAGTGTGGAAGGGGAAAACGATGAGTCATTCATAATGGCATCACAATTAGTGAAAGTATTTTATGTATATGATCCAATAAACAAGAATTAGTCAATTGTCCTACTAACAACTAAAAAATATTGATTCATATGAAAATTCAATTGAGGATGACCCTTTTATTGGGACATCACAACCAGTTCATGTTGGTCCCAATGTAAATAATGTCTTGTACATTAGGAGGAGCATAAAGAGGGGATTTTGATTCTTGATAGAGGAACCAAATCCTTGAAACATTTAAAAAAATGGTTTTAATGGTAAGGTAAAAGTTTTTTTTAATATTTTATGTTTTTCATCAAAATATTATATATTCTCTAATGCATTAACATAATCTAAATTAAATTTTTGACTACTCATGCAGAAAATGTCTTATGTACATGATGATGTTACCAATCCCTCATAAGAACAAACTATAAAAAATAAACCCTTTGCAATGATTTAAAGGTAATTTTATGATATAATTTATCTATTTTACTGAAAATTATATAATGTAATGTTGATTTAATTTTCATTATTCCTTACAATGTTCGTTTATTTTAGAATATTTTTTTCCCTATGTAAGAAGAGAAACGATGATGCCTATGTTCAATCACAGAGGTAATATTGACCTACCAAAAACTGATAAAATGAATTCAAAATTTTTAAATAATTTATTACAATGATCCATAAGTTATTTTTATGTATAGGAATCAGCTACACCTCAATCTAATACGCAATGTGATCGGTATGAGTCAAAGTACGTGTTTTAATTTTAAAAATGACATTTTAGTAAAAAAGATAAGTTACATACTCAAAACCAAGAAAACAAATTCATATTGTTTTGAAAATTTAGAAAAATGATCCATAAGTCATTTGTGATGTATAGGAATCAGTGCACCTCAATCAGATGCACGGTGTGACAGATATGACTCAAAGTGAGCCTTTTTATTTAAAATTATCATCAATTTCAGTAAAAAGTCCAACTGACCAACTCAAAATTAATAAAATGCATTTACATTGTTTAAATACTTTATTAAAATGGTCCATATGTCATTTTGTATGTGTAGGAATTCGTCACACCTCAATCTGATACACAATGTGATTGAAATAAGTCAAAGTATGTGTTCCAATTTTAAAAATACATTTTAGTGAAAAAGAAAAATAATGTACTCAAAACCAAGAAAACACATTCAAATTGTTTTAAAACATTAGTAAAATGATCCATAAATCACTTTGGACATGTAGGAATCATCCTCACCTCAATTTGATGCATGGTGTGACTGGTATGACTCAAAGTGCATCTTTTTATTAAAAATTTTCATCAATTTTAATAAAATGGACAATTTTCCCACTCAAAACTGATAAAACTCATTCATCTCATTTTTATACTTTATTAAAATTATCCATAATTCATTTTTAATGTGTAGTAATTAGTCTCACCTCAATCTGATACACGATGTGTCTAGTATGATTCAAAGTGTCTATCAGTTTAAAATCGACATTTTAGTTCAAAAAGTGTCACCCACTGAAACCCGATCAAATGAACTTGAATTTTCTTGATAATTTAATATAATGATTCAGAAGTTATTTTTGATGTGTAATAATCTTTTTCACATCAAACTGATACATGATGTGATCAGAATGAGTCAAAAGTGCGTGTTTTCAGTTTAAAATGACATGTTAGTAAAAAAGACAATTGACGTACTCAAAACTAAGAAAACACATTCAAATTGTTTTTATACTTTAGTAAAATGATCCAAAAGTCATTTGAGATGTTTTGGAATCATTTTAACCTCAATCTGATTCATGGTTTTATTCTTATGACTCTAAGTATGTCTTTTTATTTAAAATTGACATTAATTTTAGTAAAATTAACACTTTCTATTAATTTATTTCTTTATATTACTACTAACATAAGAATTGTTTTTTATATAGGGTGATTTATTTTTCTCAATCATGGGTTATTTGTTCAGAAATTTCATGAATCGGATCATAATTAAAAGATAAAGGATCATTAATGTTTTTGAATATATGTAACAATTTGTATTTATGTAATTGTATAAACCAATGTTTGAAATGTATATAATATAGTTTTTTTCTTGTGTTTGTGTTATAAATTTCATTTATTTTAAATCCTTTATTGGTAATTTTTTCTATTGATATCTAGTGTGTTTCTGGTGTTATGGTGTGCTATTATAGCACATTGCATTGGTGTTGTAGTTTGATGTTACAGCACACTACAGTATGGCCCTTTATCAGCACTTTTATAAGTGCTGATAAAAGGTCCTTTATTTGTGATTGTATAAGAGTAGATAAAGATATAATTTATCAGTTCTTTAATAAGAATTGATAAAAGTCCCTTTATCAGCACTTTTTTAGCATTAATAAAAGACTGGGTCTTTTAACCTCGCTCATGTAGTCAACACTTTTCTAACACTGGTAAAGGACATTTCTAGTGCTGTTAAAGGATGGTTTTGTAGTAGTGCAACTAGCTAAGGTTTGTGAGATACCTATCATGAGGACCTTCACACTTTTATACCGTAATTATTCAAGTCTATGTATTTACTAATCTAGTATGGTGTGGTTGGGTATGTTGTTGATCATGTCATCGGTTGGAGCTTAACCAATATGGGATTGGTCCTCTTTTAGGATAAGTATGAAATCAGGAACCTTGATTGGGAAAGACTATGGAAGTGTGTAACCAGACCTAGATATTTATATATATCCATATAAGGTACATGTGATGTTCTTGTCAATAATAATAAATGACATGTGATGTATTCATCAATCATATCAGTCTATACCCAGATAATTGAAAACAGATGAGTTGTATATATGGGATATTCATGTTCCATGTCCCATGGTCACTCGAGGTCTTGGACAAGGGAAAATTTGAGAATGTGTGTTTTCATATGATGCAGACTGGAGGACATAGATATAAGTGTAATTGTAACAAATTCTATGAGGATTTATTGAAAGTGTGATATTGAAGGAGATATGCTCTAAAGCCATGAATATGTGTATATTATATATATATATATGAGGTTTATCTTCTTGCATGAAAATTTATATTTGAAACCATTTTATCTATATCCTTTATTCTTCCTCTAATAAAAATTATTTTTTGGGTAGTTTGTTCATCCACACATCTATCATTTAATATTGAATTTCATTTAATGAATCTTTTGGGAGTAAATTCAAATGATGCATTCACAAATTCATCAATGGGTCATCATATTTATTCATGTGTCTTAGAAAATGAATAAATGATACAACAATCAAGGAATGTCTTTGATCACCTATTTAAACTACATCCATGTGATGGAAGTGTGGGTGGATTTTACATCCTCATGCATGGACAAACTTCGCTATACCCAAAATCTTTCTTTATTATTTACCTTAACATTAGAGACTCTAACATTTTATGGAGGAAGGATAAATAATTTCTTAATGTTATATGATTCAAATCAGTCTATAGATAACTATGAAGGTGGGATACTTTTATTTTCCACTTTGGTGATCTCTATCAAACTCATCAGATGAAGATCAAAAACTTTTAGTGGATAATTAGTGAAAGGTAAACAAATTTAAAATAGTTCTTCATTTATATTTTATTTCATGTTTCATTTATCTTTTAGATTCAATCCTTATATTTTCTTTCTGATTTATTCTACTATGTCTAATAAGTGTTGTTATATTCAAATGAAACCTAATAGCTACAATATTAAGATGCGGATGATTCCTTCTTGAAGGCCTATGATGATACAATACCACCTATAATGTATAGGTAAAACACTTCTGAAAAGGATTATACCTTCCAAAATCTTGTGTTCATTGTATAATGGATGATACCTTCACACACACTTGTAATCATCGTTACTAATTATTGATAATATATTTCTAGGTTGGAATAGAACACAATAAGGATTAGGTTCCCACATTAGGATTGAACCTTGTAAAAATGTCATGTACAACTCTATATTTTATTTCCATTTTGAATATGTTATGTGTGTAATAATTTTATCATAATAAGATCAACATTTACCTTAACTAGTAGTAGGGATTCAAGTAATGAGAGGGGTTTTAAAAGGAAAATATCAAAGTTTTAAAAAAAATAGTAAAACAAGTAACCTAATTCACCCTCTCCCTCAAGTGAATTCACCCATTCTTAGGAATGTAAATTGGTATCAAAGCTAACAGGGCTCCCTATTGTTGGATATATTTTTGTTGTAACCTATGGTCCTAGAATAGACCCTAAGAGGGGGTCTGAATTGAAGTGTCATGAAAAATTTATTATAATATTTAAAAAAATTGATCTTGTCTTAATGTTGGAAAATACACCTTAAATAAGTCTTATAGTCAAAATCAAATGAATAGATAGTAAAGCACAAAGGAAACAAAAATTTTACTTTGTTCGCCTGTAATAGGCTGCATCCAAGGAGTGTATATCAATGATGTGCTGATATTACAATTAACAACTCCTTCACTAGTATGTGATTATAATATTTAGGATAATCTCACTACTCATACAAGGTTAATAGCCTCTTCCTCTATTCTAATCACTTATTTAAAGAGGGTTACAAATATATAGTGGATATGCAGATTGAATTTATAAAGATATAATAAATCTAAGAGTAACAACCAAACATCATAGGGTATTCTCCATTGTGAAAATTATCTCACTTCCAAATATTCATTGAAATGCACAAGAATTTAATCTTCCAACTTGATCTTTAATTTAACTCAGATTAATTTCACCTCACCATACAATTATTTATATTCAATGAACTTAATTGCTAAATATCTATTTTTGAATCTTCAAGATTCTTATCTTTCTTATCTATCTGTGATACTTCTTCCTATAAATAACCACAACCAAGTATACTACTAGAATATTTTAATATCAAATTTAAAATTTAAATCTAAGATAGATTCTAACTTCTATTACTTCAATTATAACCCTTGGATAATATTCAAATTGATTTTCACTGTATAAATTCTAATTTTTAGTTATTAGTTGCTAAAATAACCACCAATGCATCATGAGACTACCACATTATCATTTCTATTTAGATTATCCATATTTATAGAAATAATGACATGACATACATATTCATGGAGTGATAGGTAAATTTATCCGTTAACTTATTCAAATACTAGATGATTCATGGCATGAAATACATCTTCACAACACATACCATATTAGAGTATAAAAACAACCAAAATTTTAACTTTCATAAACCTATAGCATTTTCCTATAGAGATATTATAACGCAGTCCCTTCAGGATTTTTTTGAACTAGACATAAGTTATGATATGTTTTAATACTCTATAAAGAGACCTAACTTGAGAATCCAAAATAGTACAAAAAATATCATTCAAATTTTGACTATTCATCATTATAGTGTAATATCATCATCTTCATGATGTTTTACTAAATTCATAGTGTGGGAATCCCCTAATAGCCAGTAAAACTAAAAAACACTTGACATACTTCATGGTGTAGAATTTCACTCATGGAGTTAATTGTTCCAGTTATATCTAGTTACTTCAAAAAATATCTCTAGCCATCTTAATTAAAATCCAAGAATCATTCACATACTTAAAAACACATCATGTGAGTTTTAGTTGATTTTTAATTAAAAATATCTAGTATTAAAACCTATGGTTACAAAAATCTCTCCCTTTGTATTTTTTTTGTAAATCCACCCCTTCAAGATATTTTCCCCCTGGGATCATTATTCTCATTTCTCATAATCTATTTTTCTTACTTTTTGAATCATCCTCCTCCTTGAGTTATTCTCCCCCATTAAAAATAAATTTTATAGGGTCCATATACTTTAGTTAAGATCATATTCATCCATCCTTGATATTGAACCTATTTAAAATCATTAAAAAATGCACTTAATTAATCTATAAGCCTATGTGAGTTAGATCTTGGAGTAGGAAACTAGAGAAATAATTATTTGTGAAAATTTTATCCAATAAGAAATAAAATGATCAAAACATTGAATTACTTACAAATCCCCATGGATAGTATCTCTCCTTATCTTAGTTTACCCAATAAAATTTAAATACATGTAAGAACAAACAGTAACCAAATAAAACATTAAATAAAATATGGAGAAGTGAATCCATAAATATTTAGTTTATGTGAATTTTTGAAACTCCAGGTTCAACCAGTACTTATGAAAAACATATAAAACAAACATTTTGATAAATATATCATCCAACTAATGTTGTATTCCAAAAAATTTATGTTTTACATTGTTGTTCTCCACCCTCTCCTTTAAAAATGGTAATATATCTCAATGTGTTTCATGAAAGAGTGTCATACTAGATTCTTCATTAATTCAATGGAACTTTTTTCACACTAAATCAAACTTGGTTATTGTAATACTTCAATTAGATTTTCAAATTATCACTTCATCCATATTGGTTGTGTATAATCCTTGGTATCTAAAATGAACATTATTTCTATTGTACATAAATAAACACGATCATGTTTTTTACTTAGGTATCTAATATAGTTTCTTCCAATGTAAAATGCTTTACCACTTGTATATTTTCAATCTACACTTTTAATATCCCAATATATATACAAATAATCCATAAAATACAAAAAAGTTCCATCCTTGAACACCAAACCATTTTTTAGTGTTTCTTGAATTTAAACCATTATTATATTCACTATCAGGAGGTGTTATTTCTTAAGAAAACTCTGGAATCATGCTTCTAATCATGTAGCATAGAAAATTTATAGCCTTGTTGTATTAAGATAAATTATACTCTTGATTATTCTTCCATAAATATTTGAGTCTACTCCTTCACCATCCTCATAATTTTTGAAGTATATCTTTAACTACTATTAGAGTTGAAACTGGATTTCACTCTTTTATTTTGAATTTCTTAAACCCTTCCTATAACAACCTGAACTGTTATAAATGAAGTATCCCTTTTTGAATTAATTAAATTTATTATTATTAATATGGTTATAGAAAACTCATGCACTTCTTTGGTTATAACTTTATGTCTAAAATACCATTAAGAATATTTACTGTTGTTAATATAGTCTTTTAACATTGATCACATGATTAGTATAAATATATTTATTTTAACAAATATAATTGACTCATAAAAAGTAATCGATGGCCTCAACTAGTAGAATCATGCCCTATGAAGCCCATTTATTGAATATTTTGAGGGATATATCATCTCTGGGATTTTTGATTCACCAAGCCAAATCAAAGATACAACAACTTAAGAATGAGTGAAACCTTTTCTGGTATAAATTCAACCTCATCAAGATCACAGCCCAAACCATGTTCATCGAACGGCCCCATGAAAGTCTCACTATCATGCACCTTACTCTTAGGGAAAAAACTGATGTAATAAAGGTATATGTGTCAAGACATTAAAAATATGAATATGTATATTGTATATAATAATTAATTTATTTTCATTTTTATTTTTACTTTATAAATGCTTTTTATTTAGATTTAATTAAACACAAATTGTATTTTAGGTAATATTCAAATTCAACTAAAGGATATATTTTGATGAATTAATGTATTTTTTAAATAAATAGTATTTTAATAAAAAAAATTATAAAATAAGGTTTATTAATTATAAATGGTCATATATATTTTACCAATTGAAATGTACTTTTTATATGGGTTCAAAAACTGTTATCGTCAAAAACCCAGCACTTTTTAAATAAATATTAAATATTATTTTAATAATGAAAATTCACATATTTTTGAAATTATATAGATAAAATTAATATTATTTTTGGAATTATAATTTCTAAATTATCCAATAATAAATTTTTCATAATTTTCTGATATAGTCAAGTTTTTGGGTAAAAATTGCATACCATATAAATATATAGTGTGTTTTATGACATCATAATCACCAAAAAATATTTTAATAAATACTATAATGGGTATCCTCAAAAAATATATATATTCCCCCTTAAAATAATTTTATTAATTTTATAATACCATAATGAATCCCCCAAAATATATAATATATTTTATGATTTTAAATTCATTTCTTTAAAAGAGTGACTCACCTCCACATATGAAAGTGTAATATTTTAATATGTTTAGACCTTTTCCTAATAAAATTTTAAAAATCTCCCCAATTTGGAAAATCCCCATGGGAAAACCCATGGAGAGATTTTGGTTTTGAATATTTTATTATATAGAGTTCAAAACCTAAGTTTGTGAAAAATTAAAGAATTTACCTCTCATTTATTATATAAACCCAACCAATATCTCACTTATATTCACTAAAAATTATTGTTTCGCAAAATTAATATTCCATACCCTCTCTATAATCCTCCCAAGGCACCCCAATCTCTCTATAATCCCCTTTTCAAGCTTTTGGAGACACACATTCATGTAAGGGTTCTTTCCTTTCTCATGTTTATCCAATTTTCTTTATATTATTATGACCTTTTTTTAATTACTAATGATGGGGTATGTTTTATAAAATCTTCCATAATTTCCTTATTATATCCAAATGATGATATACCCCTTTCTCTCTCATTAATCCCTCCGATGTATACCAGTTACCATGCTGAAATTTCGTAAGCATCCTTTCCTTTCTCTTTTTATTCAAGATTATTTGTTATTTTATGCCTTCTTTTTCTAATTCTAAATTTGTGGAAATGTACTTGCATTTCCTTATTACTTTAAATATAATTAAAATTTTATTATAGACCCATTTCTCTCTCATCAACCCATTTTATGATTTGAATGTGATGTCGTTGTGCTGTCGAATTTTCCCCATGATTTTCAATGCCAAACCAATTGTGTAGTGAATGTCGTACCCATTTCCTATTAAGGGTGTTCACTTTTATGAATATATAACTTTTTATATTGGAATTTCTTGTATTTATTCCAAACTCCTTGATCTTGTAATAAATTATTATAATTAATGAATCCATTTTTTATTATCTTTGTGGCATACTTAATCATGAGAATGGAATGAAAGTGACGGGTGCACCCTGAATTATATAGTGATCCAATGAATTGGGTAATATTTAGTATCATGATATGTAATTTTGGGATAGGGGTGTACATAATTTATTTATGGGACTTTTTCCACCATGAATTATTGTCATTTTATCCTTGACCTAGGATTATGATGCAGTGTTTTAATTTGTTGGAACATTTCCCATATTATGATTATCATGCTATATCATGCCTTATTATTCATGTTCCTTTATGGCTCATTGATATTCCTTGTCTAAAATATATTATTATCTTCATTTTATTCCATTTTTATTCCCTTATTGGGCTTTATGGATCCCCCATTTCTTATGTTTTTTCCAAGGTTATTTAATGTAGTTTTAAGCTCAAGCTTGTTAAAGAAGTTTTCAATAAAGATATTATAATTTATGTTAAAATTTGTAATGTAATGTACCTAAATAACAAAGACGCTATACTTATCGATATTTCAGGTTGTATTAAGTGTAATTTTATGTAATTAAATAATGTATTAATGTATAATAAAGAGACGGTTTGTTAAAGTTTGTATCAGAGGAAAATTTTAGTTATTTTTGGGATTAGGATTAGAAAACTCTAGAAAAATACATACAGATAAGACTAAGTATAGGAATACATCCCTAAAATTTTAGTGGGTATATATTAAGTGGTTTATAAAAAAAATAAATCTTTTTCTAGATACTATAAGTGCACGTGGTTCTATAACATATGTACCTAGGGGTAATAACTCTGACAAGGTGTCTCGGGCCTAACTTGGAGTAACCTGGTACATGACAACGAGCCTTACTATGCATCTGGTTTGACACTCTCAGGGGATATGCTTTGGTAAATTCATAATATTAGTATTAACCATTATTAAAGTAATAAAAAAATTCCCATAAGAATATATGTTATGAAATAGATCATGGATAACATATATTTAATCCTATAAATTCATAAGTTAAGAAAAAACATGTAATTTATAATTTATCCCTTTAGTGTCATTGGATTTTCCTTTATGTGTTTAATAGTTTGAAAATACTCATCCTTAATTTTCCTTTTTTCTAGACAATGGACAAAAAATATGAGTAATCAGGTAAAAAATCATCGTGAAGGGAAATGTGATAACTGCCCCAATTAGATGCCTAACTCGAATGGAGCAGGAATCTTGAACATCATGATGATACTTTATCAGCTGACTTTGGTTTTGGATAGAAACCTAGATCAAAATTAGAATCCAAATACCCCAAAAATATAATAAACCATAATTGAGATCTTCATGTGATAAAGGCCTCCTACATTCAATGGATCATTTGATCCCTTACTCACCTAACAATGTATCAACTCCATTTAGAATATCTTCTCCATCCTTAAATTCTCTAAAAAAGAGAGGTTTTTTTTTGTTTTTTTATCATATGGAGGCTAAATCTAATAAATGGTGTACATTGATAAAAAAATAAGAAGCCTTAGGAAGAGATAGAGGAAATGGGATGGAAGGATTTCCAGAAAAAAATCAATAAATATTTTCCCCACACCCTCCATCTTAAAATAGAAAGGTATTTCCTTGCCCTCAAGAAAAAAGACAATGAATCTATCAGGGAATATGAGGAAAACTTCAAAAGTATTTTATTATACACCTATGTATTTGTCTTTACCCTTGATTACAAGGTTGACCACTTCTTTTATGGGACAAAACCTAACCTACGAAAAATCTGAGTGATCCATTACATTGATAGATATGAAAAAAAATTCTGATGTTCCCTCTAAGTCGAAATAGAGATCATAAAATCTCAGGAGTATCATGGGGATTAGAAGAAAAAAGTGAAGATCAATTTTGGTAGTTTGATAGAGATATCTAATAATTCCAAGAGATTTCAACATCCCACTTTCAAAAGGTGAATAAATAAGTACCCTGGAAATTACCTGAAAAGGATGAGGAAATTATTTATGTGTAGGAAGTGTATCTAGATAGTAATTTATGAGAGGAAAAACCTACTACTGCAATGGATGAAAGGAATTATCCATTCAACCCTCAACATATTGTTCATTGTTATAAATCCAAATAACAATGTTATTCTATAAACTAATGCACTAAGACAAGGGTTTTCAGATACAACTAACAATATTCAAGGCAAAAAGGGAGAGATTTTTCATCACAACTACCAAAGTGGATCCTGAAAATGAGGTGGTATAGGTACTATATTTATTCATTCAACAATAGAGAATTTATAAGTATCAAGCCTTAAACATTACATAATTTTGAGTTAAGTTAAGAATTTTACTTTATTTCACATTGAAAATATTTTCAAGTTTATAGATTTTGATAATTAGTCTATAACTATTACATAACAAAACCATAGAAATAAAAAGTGGACACTTCCAATAGTATCCATTTCCTTTATAACACAAAAACATTGAAAAATAAACATGGTTTCCTTTCATGTTTAGTCATCATAACATTTCCTAGATTCCATCCTAGAATCAATTCCCCCTTAAATCCTATGAAAAATATTTAAAAACTTGGAATGAACAAAAAAATCTCTATAAGGGACATAAAAAGAAATAAAACCATTAGTATAGTTAAATCATGGTTGCCCATCTAATGTTCTTTAAGAGACTGAAACAAAACATTTTCACATGAATAACACTCATAATTTTTGCTCAAATAAAAACATTTAAACCCATATAAATCAATTAAAACTCATTTAGGTGACTTATATCATCATAAAACTAAATCTCTTTCAAACCTATTTCAATTAGAATAACCATATGGTCGACTACCAAATTGTAGATCTACAGTGGGGATCACCCTTCATATAAGCTTTATAAGGCCCACATGTGATCTATAATAGGGATCAACCCTTTGTATAAGATGTTTCGGGCTCATCTATGATATATAATGTGGATAAACCCTTTTTATAAGCTATATTAGGCTCACCCATTTCATATAATTCTCAATTTACATTTCAAAAACACGTTCATCACAAAACCCTTTTAAAAAACTATACTAATCCCATATAAAAAATATTTCCATATAAAAATAAAATTTTCATTTAAGAACCCATTATGAATACCAAGATACCCAAATAAAGGAATAATGGATTTCATTTACTTTTAAAATAAATTAAGTCTAATATAGGAATCCAAATATCAAATAATGGTTACAGAGGTGGAGAAGTCATTGTCGCCATATACATTAAAACAAAAAACATTCCTTTTATCATTATAAAGAAAGTACAACACTTCATATAAAAAACTCATTTTCAAAACATGGAATGAAATTCAAGATAGACCTAAAATATCATGTATAATCCTTTTATATCCAAATAAATAAATATGTAAATTAATATCATGAACAGAAATATTTGATAATTAAATCTTTAAATGCTTAAGGTGTCCTATAGCACTTTAAATATTTAAATCTTAATCTTCATGAATTAATAAATTTACCAAAATAATAAATAACATTCGTATAGATAAAATATTTATATCAAATGCATTAGTTTCTGTATATACACCTTAAAAAATAATAAAGGTTCATATTATCAAGAAATTCCTCGATGAAAGGATATTGAGACGAAATCCCTTACCTTGAGTATAACTCGTCACGTAAAACCTTTATATTCCTTAATAATAAAATTAGGTTGAATTATAATTTCTTTAGAACCTTTTTCATGTTTATTATTTCTTTTATATCATTTATTACCATGTTATAACAATTACATATTTATTTAAGTTTATATCAGATGTTTTTTCGTTATTCATTACTTGTGGCGAAAATGAACTTCGTACGTTGTAAATATTCCATGAGTTAATAACTACATAATATCCATAAAAATATTCATGAAATAAGTATAAATTTTATACATACATTTAATTTTAAATCAAATAATTATTTTTGGTTATTAGAAATGAACAACGTTATTATCATGGAGACGGTAAGTCGTATGTACGCATGAGTGATGTCTTCATTTTTCATTGATCATTATAGGAAGAAGGTACGTACTATTTTATCTTTACAAAATTATAATAAAATAATTAATATCATATTAATAATTTAAATATACCTATATATATCATACAGGTTATGTAGTGAATAAAAAAGAATCACATCGCTTCGTGGAGGTTATAGTTCACACATACGCACAAACAACGTTATCATTTTTTATGTGCATGGATGTAAGAACTTAATTGAAATATTATTATTTTATAATTATTAATATTCTAGAAATATGGCATATGAATATTAATTCCATTATTATAACTATTCATGAGATATGGTTATGGAAAACGAATTATATTGGTTCGTGGAGGTGATAGTTCACATGTACGCACGAACGATTAATTCATTTCTGATTTAATGGAAATAGAGATGGATTTAGGTGATGATATTAACATAATAGTATCCCAGTATATTTATCATAATTTATTTATTATTTCATCATGTTTGCAGTATATTTGAAGTATTTGTAAGAAGAAATAAAATAGAAATACTTAAAGAAAATGATATCTCTTCTTCAGTTGATCACCTTTGAAGGACACCTTAACACCTCTAAGGAGGGTTTTGTACCAAAAATAATGCCTCAAAAAGGTTTTGGAGGTGTGATTAATATAGAGGAATGGGTACCTTTTTATAGGAGAGTGGAGGGACACCCTTGGAATTATTCAAAGTATTAAATTAATATAAATTAAATTTTGATTCAGAATGCTCCCAAACTAATTTATTTCGAATATAATATTAATTTGGGTAAAATAACCATACTAAAACTAAAATTATACAAGTTTTAAATATTTATTAATCCTTATCTTTTTATTTTAACCCTTATTTTACCCTTTTTAATCTTACCATGATATCATGTTATTTACACTTTGTGGGTTAATGTAATTACCATAACATGTAAAACGACTAAAAAATGTGTCATTTATAAAATATTAGGACTTATACTATCCATTTTAATGAATATTATATTTTTAATATTTTTATAACATTTAATAAACTATTTTATATTTTAAAATATCAATAATGTTGATTCAAATACTATCCATTAGTTTACTGTTTAAAAAATATCATAACAGCAAGATAAGTTAGAACCATCTCCTTTAAATAATCACCACCATATCAAATATATCTATATAATTTTTTTATTACATAAATTACTTCAAATAATATTTATTTTAATATTTATAATATCATTTATTTGATTCTTTATTTAATAAATCTATTATTGCATCATCTTTGTGTCATAATTAAATTTAATTATTTAATTCCTAAAAAGTATAAATATATTAACATGATTAAGGTAATAATATTATATTTCTAAACACTATTTATATTCAAGGAGATACCCTATATAACACCATTTCTAAAATACTTTAATTTTTAAAAACAAAAGTGTAACAAAAAAGACTATTCATTGAATACAGTATTATAAATGCATTAAAGTCATCCAAGTAACTCTAAGTGGTTCTAAAATTGACCCAAGGATGATCATGGTTATAATATACTCATAAAATTAAATTATTACAAGTTTTATGGTATTTTATATTATTATAATGTTATTTTTACCTTTAGTTACCCAATTTACCCATAACCGTAGTAATTAAAATAATTACTAAAGTTACTACTAATAATGTCCAAAAATAAAAGGGTCCTATTTACATAATTTTGAACTTGTAATTACAAATATGGAACCTATTTGTCTGAATCTGAAACACATAATTTCCATAAATTAACTCGTTGACGAAATTAGAAAACGTGTTTTTTAAGTAAAACGTTTAAAAGTTTACATAGTTTTTATATTAAATTTCATTATGAAATTGATTTAAATGACCAAAATTGTATTAAATGATAAATAATTTATTTAATTATGCTTTAAAAACATTTAAAAGTATAATATAACTATATAAATAAATTAGATGAAAATGCAGTTTTGAATTAAAATGCAGTATTTTTCACTATTCATTAAAATATGAATTTAATCAGAAAAATATCAAAAATTTATAAACACTAAATTTTGATGTCCCAATTCCAAAAAGTAACTTTATTCTATAAAATATAATATATAAAAGTGAGAAAAATAAATTTAAAATGGGTTCTCCATCAAAAGGTGGTAAAAATGCCTTTTTTGAAAAATACTTATTTTATTCTTAAAATTGTATTTGTTCTTATATTAGGACTAGAAAATATATAATATGAATTTTAAAAATTAAATTAAATATATTTCGTATATATTTCATTTTTATAATCAAACAAGAGTGATTTGATTATTTTAAAAATGCAATTATTCTCACTTAAATAGTTTTTCATAAAACACATCATTTATATTCAATTAGTTTTTATTTTATTTTATAATTAATTTTATAACCAATGAATAATTATATAAACATGTGTAAACCCTATTTCCATAATTCCATTAATACTTTTCATTCTCTCCATTCTAAAAAATATGTTATAATAGAAACATTTAAATAATAATATTTAATTTTTTATTTTAACTTAATATGGTGTATCATGTACACTATAGAGCATTATGTTTCCTTTTAAAAACATGGAATTTTACATTCCCCCCACTCCTTTGGAAATTTCTTCCTCACAATTTTAATTTTGGTTTAGTAACTAAGGTATGACTTTTCATAATACCTTTATTTCAATCCCACAATGAAAAAATGATTAACAAAACATCCACTTTAAAAGAAAGAAATGAAAGTATGAAGGTCACCTGAGATAACACATAATAGGATTCCATGTTGGAAAACATGGATATAGAATAAAAAACAACCATCATGTTCTTGTGGAGAGTGATAGAAAACTTTATTAATAAAAAATTTAACAATCACAAAACTATAAATTTGTGATGGGTTAAACAGTATTTGACTTCATAAAAGGAAAAGTAAATATAAAAAAAAATTAAGATACCTTTTATAAATTTGATAAATTGTTTTACTTCCATGAATTAGAACATAAGGGAACATACATACTTGAATATTGTAGTTTCATCCTTCAATCAATTTCCACCACAAACTCATCTTTTTCTCCAAATGGTGAGTGTTAAAAATGAATCAAATCTATATAATCACATAATCCACAAAATATTAACCATATATTTCTCATATCTTAAAACATTAAACAAAAAATATATTTTTAGGATAATATAAGACAATTTCCCAAAAATAATAATTGTTTATAAGAAGAAATACAACTTTTAATCTATAAAATTCAACTGTAATACCTGAAGTTCCAAATAGACCATTCAACAAATAACTATCCATAAAATTCCTCAAAATGATCCAAACTAAGATTTAAACCCAAAATTCAGAATGATTTGATCATATAGTCTTCCAGGATAAATTTTAACATTTGTCTTCAAATAAGATAAATCACTATTAATGTATCATACTAAAAAGTAATTAATATAATCACATATTCTCTAGGATAGGTTAATCATTTCAATAAATAACCTAATTCCCCATAAGTCCACAAATGAAATAATAGATTCTTTTATAATATAATTCAACCACTACACCTTAATTAAAATCGCATAGAATTCTGTTTACCTTAATCATATTAAGTTCCCAAATTAGTGAATGTCTTCCAAAATAACATTTATCCCTTAATTTGAAAATCATTTTATAATACCAAGGATATCCATTTGAAAAAACATAAGTTTCCAAAAATCAACTTATTCTTATTTTATCAACTCTTTTAACTAAATATATAAAATCATACTAACCAGGGACTCGACGTAGGCCATTGGTAGGCAATAAATCCTTGTCACACTTCAGTTGTGGGTTTGATTCCTCCAGCCTTGTATGACGTGATAGGTTGTCACCCTTTCTTTGAGTTTTCCTTTTTCAAAAACTATATAATTCTTATAAAATTCTCAAAATGAGATAAAATCAAAAAAAATAATCATAAAATATTTTAACCTCAAGTTTTATCTCATGCCTTTCATTTTCCATCCCAAAATGTAAAAACCCATAATTACCTCAAAGGTGAATGTCTCCAAAAATATTGTTAGTCACCTTAAATGTGCATAACATATAACCTCAAAAGGTATTGTAAGAAATTAAAATTATAATCAAAATTAAAATTATAAACTCACGATGATATCCCTAACTCTTTATAAAACATCCTAATCTCTAAAGTTGTCTAAATCATCCTCTAATACCAATTATAAGTCCCCGACCTTAAATATTACATAATCTTGAGTTGAGTTAAGAATTTTACTTTATTTCAAATTGAGGATATTTTAAAGTTTAGTTATTTAGATAATTATTCCATAACTATTACATAAAAACCTTAGAAATACAAATTGGACACTTCCAACAGTATCCATTTCCTTCATAACACAAAAAAACTTTTAAAAAGAAACATGGTTTCTTTTCATGTTTAGTCAACATAACATTTCCTTGATTCCATCCTTAACTCAATTCTCACTTAAATCTTGTGAAAAACATTTAGAAACTTTGTATGAGCACAAAAATATTAATAAGGGACATAAAAAGAAATAAAACCATTAGTATAGCTAAATCATGGTATCCCATTTAATGTTTTTTGAGCGAATAAATCAAAACATTTTCACATGAATAACACTCATACTTTTTTCTCAAAGAAAACCATTAAAACACATATTAATAAATTAAAAATCAATTAGGTGACTTAGAGAATAATATATATAAAACCATTTCAATCCTCTTTCAATTGGAATAACTATGTTGTCAACTTCCAAATTAAAGATCAATAATGGGGATCACCCTTCGTATATGATATATCGGGCTCACTTGTGATCTATAATGGGGTTAAAACCTTCATATAAGATGTTTCAGGCTCACCCATAAGCTATAATGGGGATCAACACTTCATATAATATATATCGGGCTCACCCGTTTCATATAATTCTCAAGTACCATTTCGAAAACACATTCATCACAAAAACCTTTTGAAAAACTCTTCTAATCCCATATGAAAAACATTTCCATATAAAAAATAAAATTTTCAATTAAGAACCCATTTTTAATACCAAGATACCCAAATAAATTAATAATGGATTAATTTTTCTTTTAAAATACATTAAGGCTTATAGAGGAATATAAATATCAAATAACAGTTATGGTGGCGGAGAATTCATTGTCATCATATACGTTGAAACAAAAAAACATTCCTTTTTTTGTTTTGTAAAGAAAGTAAACCACTTCATATAAAAATATTCCTTTTGAAAACTTTGAATGAAATTCATGATAGAGATAAAATTTATTTTATAATACTTTTTTATCCATATAAATAAATATGTAAATTAATATCATGAAGAAAAAGTTTTGAGAATTAAATATTTAAACGCTCAAGGAGTCAAACACCACATTGAACATTTAAATATTAATTTCCATGAATGAAAACATTTACCAAAACAATAAATAACATTATTATAGATAAAATATGGATATTAAATGTCATAGTGGTTGTATATACACCTTATAAAAGAATAAAGGTGCATATTATCAAGAAATGCCTTAATGAAAGGAGATTGAGATGAAATCCTTTACCTTAAGTCTGACTTGTCGTGTATAATCTTTATATTAATGAATAATAAACACAGTTTAATTTATACTTTATTGATAACATTTTTTATTTTTAAAATTCCTTTTATATTACTTATTATCATGTTAAAACAATTACATATTTTTTTAAGTTCATATCGGATGTTTTGTTGTTATTCGATAATTGTATTGAAAATGAACTAAGTACGTTGTCAATAGTCCATGTAGTCATATGTCCATAATATCAAGAACAATATTAATGAAATAATGATAATTTTTATACATACATTATACATTTAAATCAAACCATTGATTATGGTTATGAAAAATGAACAACGTTATAATCATGGAGACGGTAGGCCATATGTACGCATGAGTAACGTCTTCATTTTTCATTGATCATTATGGAAAGAAGTTAAGGAATATTTTATCTTTAAAAAATTATCATAACATAATTAATATCATATTAATCATTTAAATATACTTATATATATCATACAAGTGATGTAGTGAATAAAAATGATCACATAGATTCGTGGAGCTGATAGTTCACACGTACGCACGAATGACGTTGTCATTTTTATGTGCATGGAAATTAAGAATGTAATTGATATATTATTATTTTATAATGATTAATATGTCATTAATATAACATATTAACATTAATTACAGTATTATAACCATTCATGAGATATATTTATGGAAAACAAATTAGATCGGTTTGTGGAGGTGATAGTTCACAAGTACGCACGAATGATTAATTCCTTTCCCATATAATGGAAGGGAGATGGATTTAGGTGATGATATTAACATAATAATATATATATAGATATTTATAATACTTTAGTTATTATTTAATCATGTTTGGAGTAAATTTGAAGGATGTGGAAAAATAAATAAAATAGAAATACTTAAAGAAACTGATACCTCTTCTTCGGTTGATCACATTTGAATAACATCTTAACACCTCTAAGGAGTGTTTTCTAGCTAAAATAAGGCCTAAAAAATGTGGTGATGGATTATATTAAGTTTTTCTATCATATATTTTCCAAACTAAAATGTTTTGGGAAGTGTGAGTAATAGAGAATAATGGATGCCTTTTATAGGAGAGGGGAGGGGCACCCTTGGAATTATTGAAGGTATTAAACTAATATAAATTCAATTTTGATTAAAAATGGTCCCAAACTAACTAATTTTGAAGATAATATTATTTTTATTCAGATAAACATCATACAATTAAAATTAGACAATTTCTTAATATTTTTTAATCCATATCTTTTTGTTTTAACCTTTAGTTTACCCTTTTTAATCTTACTATGATATCATGTTATTTACAATTTGTCGGTTAATGTAATTACCATAACATATCAAAAGGACAAAAAATGTATCATTTATGAAATATTAGGACTTATCCAAACTATTTGATTGAATATTAGATTTTTAGGAATTTTATACGATTTAATAAACTATTTTATATTTTAAAATACCAATAATGTCAATTATAACACTATTCATTAGTTCATTTTTTAAAAAATATCATAACAGTAAGATAATTTCAAAAAAAAACCTTTATATCATAACAAAAATTATAAATATATTCATAAAATTCGTGGATGGCATAAATTACGTCAAATAATATTTATTTTAATATGTATAACATCATTTATTTGATTCTTTTTTAAAAAATCTATTACTGCATCATCTTTGGGTCACAATTAAATTTAATTAGTTAATTAATAAAAATTACAAATAAATTACCATGATTTAGGTAATCATTTTATCTTTCTAAATACTATTTATGGTATAATATATCCCCTATATAACTTCTTATTAAAATACTTTACTTTTAAAAAACAAAAGTGTAACAAAAATGACTATTCATTGAATATAATATTATAAATGTATTAAAGTCATCCATGTGGCTCCAAGTGATCCTAAAATATATCCAAGTATGATCATGGTAAGAATAAACTCATCCAAGTAAATTATTACAGGTTTTAGAGTAGTTTTATATTATTATAATATTATTTTTATCTTTAGTTACTCGATTTACCCTTAACTGTGGTAATTAAAATAATTACAAAAGTTACTATTCATAATGTCCAAAAATAAAAGGGACATATTTACATAATTTGTACCATATGATTCCAAATATGGAATCTATTTTTACAAATTCAAAACACATCATTGGAAGAAATTAATTAAAAATTAATCTCATTGACAGAATAAGAAAACGTGTTTTTTAAGTAAAACCTTCAAAAGATCACATAGTTTTTATATTCAATTTCATTGTAAAATTGATTAAAATGACCAAAATTGTATTAAGTGATAAATAATTAATAAAATTATACTTTAAAACCAATTAAAAATATAATATAACTATATAAATAAATTAGATGAAAATACGGTTTTGAATTAAAATGCAGTATTTTCACTATTCATTAAAAAATGAATTTAATTAGAAAAATACCAAAAAAATATCCAAACTAAATTTTTATGTCCTTATTCAAGATAAGTAGTTTATTTTGTCAAAAATAATATATAAAAGTGACAAAAACTAAATTTAAAATGGGTTTTCCATCAAAAGGCAGTAAAATTGCCTTTTTTGAAAAATACTTATTTTATTCTTAAAATTGGATTTGTTCAAATATTAGGAATAGAAAATAAATAATTTGAATTTTAAAAATTAAATTAAATATATTTCATATATATTTCATTAATATAATCAATCAATATCTATTTGATTATTTTATAAAAAAATTATTTACAGTTAAAAAGTTTTTCAGAAAACACATCCTTTATATTCAATTGGTTTTTATTTTAATTTATAATTAATTTTCTCTCCAATGAATCATTATATAAACATGTGTAAACCCTATTTTAATAATTCAATTAATAATTTTTATTCCCTCCATTCTAATGAATATTTTATAACTAAAACATTTAAATAATAATATTTCATTTTTCATTTAAACTTGGTGTGGCGTATCGTGTACGCTATTGAAAGTTGTGTTTCCTTTAAAAAACTTAGGATGTTATAGAACATACTTTTTAATTCTGGTTCAATGTATTCATTTATATCATGAAATTATAGTATAAATATTCAAACATCATCACAATTCATGGAAGTGGAGTTATCAGTAAAGATGGAAAATGGGTAAATTATTTAATCCCATGTATATAACTCCTCCCCTATCACAATTTGTGGGATAAAATTCTCAGCTAACCTTGTCATACTTTCATTTTTAGAATTTGATGTAATTCTTGACATGTATTTTCTTTCTTTATATAGATCCAATATAAATTTCTGCAATAAGGAAATCACTCTCCATATTGAGAATCAACCCCTCATTCTGTACAATTGAAAAGAGGAGGATGAATATTATTTAGCACCATCATCTAAAGCATGGATATTATTTTCCTATGAGAAATCATATCTAGCTCAAATTATTGAGTCTAAGTAAAGAATCAACCTTTCATATATGCCCATTGTGATTGAATGTGTTGATGTGTTTCTCGAGGAATTTCCTAGTCTTTCTCCTAGCTGAGATGTTAAATTTTCAATCGAACATATACCTGGGGTGTTTCTATTATCCAAGACTCTATATATAATAGTTTTTTTGGAACTTGAGGAGATGAAGAAACAACTATAGGAGAATCTAGATAATGGTTTCATATGCCTAAGTGCTTCACCATGGGGTGCACCGGTCCTATTTGTTAAGAAGAAGGATGGGTCAATACGCCTTTGCATTGATTACCATGAGCTCAACAAGATCATCATAAAGAAAAAATATCCTCTTCCACATATTGATGAATTTTGTAAGAACCCAGATCTTCTTTTCAGGTATGGATTTTATTTTTGAGTTGTTTTGAGGAAAAATAAAGAAAATAGTATTTTTTTTAAGTACATGTCGTGTACCTAGCTTGTCATGTACAGCCGCATTTTGACCATGTAACAACCGAGTACATGGCCATGTGGTGACCTGTAAGACAACTTAAGTCAAGGTCTAGTTAAGGATACTACATGACGTGTAGTTTTAAAGAACACACCATGTAATTTTATTTTTATTTGATATATTGGATTGAGGTTGCGTCTCATATTCAGAAACACCTTCTTCTTCCAACGTTTTATACAGGAGCGCTCTGAAACAATGAATTAAGTTTTATCACGTGATTCTTCATTCGAGCTCCGATTGAGATACTATCGGGTGTATTGGAATACCACCAGTGACTTCTCAAACCCTATTGAGCCCTTCTTCCTAATTCCTCCTCTCTTGTGAGTTATTCAAGGTTCGTCATTTTTCACTGTTTTGTAGATATACATTGATCTAGTCTGATTCAAGGGTCGACGTTCAAGTATATCAATTTTAAGACATCGAGGTAGGTGTTTTTGTGCCTTTAATTATTTGTCTTGGATTATATATTCAAAAAGTGCAGCATAACCATGTTAGGGTATTTCTTGACTTGTAATTTAACCATATTTATTACCTTCTATGGTTTGATTGATTCGTAAAGGGTTGTTGCTTATGTGTATGATTAAATACCATTACTAAGGAATACCCCATGGGTTCATTTTCCTTGATTGATTTTTTATGGTCATTTGGTCTAGAATTCCTATTAGGCTTGCATTGTTTTCCATGACTTGTTTTGTTAGGATGGAGTTATTAATTATATGAAATTCTCTTAATATGAATTGTTCATGTTTGACTAAGGGGGATTGGACTGTGAGAGCTTCCCAAAGGGATTAAACCATCAAATCTGCCCAGGTGGTCGTTCATAATTGATTATTGTTATGTGAGACCAAAGGGGTTAGACCGTGAGAGTTTCTCAGGTGGTTATTTATAATTTATTATTGCTATGTGAGACAAAATGGGTTAGAATGTGAGATCTTCCCAAGTTTTCATTTATAATTGATTATTGTTATGTGAGACCAAAGGGGTTAGACTGTGGGAGATTTCTCATAGGTTAGTTATTTTAATGAATTGATGGCATGTTGGACTAAAGGGTATAGACTATGAGAGATTTCTAAAGGGTTTTAATTTAATGATTTGATGATAGGTTAGACCATAGGGGATAGACTGTGAGAACTTCCCAAAGGGTCATGTATGAATAAATGAATGATTGTGATGCATCTACCAAGAAAAAGCACGATCTTGGATTAAGTCTTATTGGATTGTTATATGGTCTTATGAGACATCTGTTTTGGATACCTTTCATGGGGGATATAGATTTTAGGCTAGCTCCCAGGGTTATATGATTCAATTGATGTATAATAAATGTTAAATGAATAAAATTGAAAAACTATAGTATGGTTACCTTTGAGTACTTCCTAGTTTAATATTTTATTTCTTTCATATTACCTGATATATATATTCATTGAAAGATATGAATAGATCTTTTGATGGTTGCCTATTGGGATTTGTCTCACACCCTTTTTGGGTCATGTTTTTGGACCCAAATAGATTATATTATTGTAGGTATAGATAGAGTAAATCACCCTTCTTCATTATGTACTTGATTTTTGTTAGAGATGGAGATAATGGTAATAAGATGAGGATTGTGATGATGCTGGAGTTTACTTGTTTATTTTTTAATTTAGTTTCTGTATTTCATTCCATCAATGAGACTTGTTCGGATATTTTCTTAGATACATATTCCATGAATCATATATATATATATATATATATTGTGTCTTCTGTTGGATTTACTTTTAGTCTTCCTTTGGTATTTCTATTTGGTATTATTACTTTCGCAATTGTTTACTATCTATTTTCCACTATGTATACTCTGCCAATTAGTGCATAGTTTCCCCAATATTACACCTTGTACCTCACTACTAGTCGGCAGCCTCTAGCATTTAGGGTAATGCGCTTGAGGTTATGTGACCAACCGGGTTCGGGGCAGCTTTGGGTGGCACCCAGATCCGGGATGTTACAAAGTGGAATAGGAGGAGTATTCCTTCCTAGTTTGTCTTACTATTTGGAAACATTATAAATGGATAAGAAGTAAATGGATTTTGGTAATTAGCAGTGCCAGAGAGTAGCTAGCCTATGTATAGGGAAAATCCAAATTACCTAAAATTGAATTGTAATTTTTGGATTTTGAACTATTATAGTTGATTTGATTTCACCATTCGGTGACACATTTGTTTTTTGTTGTTAATATTGATATCATTGTGTTTCTATTTCTATTTCAACCCAATGATATGATTGTATTCCATCTCATGCATCATATAGGCACTTGTTAGAAATCACATTTCATGCATTCTTGTCATGTCATGTAGGGTGCATTACTGATTTCATGTTATTGTGATAGATGTTGTGCAAGATATGTATGTTGTTGTGATAGATTTAATGATAGAAATACTTTCTATTTTGATAGGGTATTGGTATATGTAAATTTTCATTTGGATGAACACCAAGCTTTGGTCCCTGATGTGTTATGGGTCCTCTTGGATCGGAATTTTATGGATCGTGTTTCAACTTTAATTGAATTATGTTAAGATATGGAATGTATAAGAATTACAAACTTTTATTATTGGGGAGTTTGGATCTCAGAGATTGTAACTTGGCATGCCTTGGAAAAAATTTAAAATTTTGGGGTTCCAGAGAAGTTTCAGAGGCTTATTGTCCAGAAAAATTAGAAAGCATGGCGTGTGATGTTATGAACACACGTTATGTGTTCTTTTTTCTGGAATAAATGACTTTTCTTAAGTATATGTCATGTATAGTCTATACACACCATGTAGTTGTTGACCATGTGACTGAAAGTGTGAGTAGAGACACAGGGTTGGTAAACTTTTGGTATAACACGCCATGTATTGGTAGTACACATTGTGTTGTAATCGACTGTGTATCTAGCTGTGAGACTAATGACATAGGTGGATGATATTTTTGTTGTACTCATCATGACTAGAGTGTGCATTTCATGTAGTGTTACACTAGTAAAACCATATAGTTCTATTTGTGTATAAGAACATAGGTAAGATGGAATATTCAAGTACATGCCATGTCTGAGGAGGAACACATCATGTGTATGGGGTGTTACATGACAAGGTTGGAAGGGGTACACGCTCATGTTAAGGTTTAAGGGAACACGTCTTGTAGTAGTTCTACATATCGTGTAACCCTATTTTTTAAAACATTGAATGATTTCCTTCACCTATTCTATTCCTTCACATCTAAGTTTTAATTTTCTTTAATATTGTACTACAGTTTGTGCTTGACCTCATAGAGTCATTCCACTAAGACGTCCTCCGGTTGTACGCTAAGTATAGGGTGATGATCAGACACCAAAAATGGTACATCAGGGAATACCATTAGATCCTCCCATCATGACCATATTAGAACTAGCTATTATACTAAGCATGGGTGTTGATACACAATTTTTGGAAGGCTTTATAAGGATGATTCAGACTTTTTAGGGAGCACCACATATTTCCCTGACTATGGCAGAGTTTACGTGGGTGTTTCAGCAGTAACATCCTCCCACTTTTTCAAGAGATGTGGGACCTCAGGCTGTAAAGTCATTGTTAGAGGCTATTCTTTCAATCTTATAGCATATAGAGACACCTCATTAGATGAGGTTTAATCTTGTGACTTACATGCTACGTGATTTCTCCATGAGATGGTGGGATGTTATCTCACAGGTGGTACGCCATCAGAATATGACTTGGGAAAAGTTCTAGAGAACCTTATTTGATTACTTATACCCCAAGACATTTAGGGAAAACCAAGCCCAGGAGTTCATACATTTGGATTAGGGAACTCTTTCAGTGATGGATTATTCTTCTTATTTTACAGAGCTTTAGCGCTTCACACCTATTTTAGGGGGGTGATGAGTTATCACTGGAAAGGAAATTTGAGGATGGTATCAGGTATGAAATCTGATCGCATGTGAATGTTTTCAGGTTGAATTTGGTAACTTCTATAGTAAATCAGAAACTGATTATAGAGTTAAATCTGAGGGAGTCTGGAGCTGCGATCCAGGGTGGTTCAGTATCTAGGGCTGGTACTCCTTCAACCGAAAGTAGGAAGCACCATAGGGAGTTTTCACATGGTGATTCTTCTAGTAGAAAGGATGTTTCTTCAAGTAGCCAAGTGGTGTGCTACCATTGTGGGAAGAGTGGGAATACGAGACAATATTGCCTGAAGGACCCAGTCGAGTGCCGATATTGCATTAGTATGGGCCATATTCTGCGTTTTTTTAGAAAGTTCTCACCAGAAGATAGTGAGAGGGGATATATTATGACTCCACATACTGGATCAGGGCCATCATTTTCTCATCAGTTAGGGAACTAAAGTTCATTAGTATTTACAGGTGAAAGAGGTGGTCATGGCCATGGTAGCCAGACAATAAGTTTTTAGGGACGGTAGGGTGGATCAGCTCAGGGTAGCCATGCAGGGTTGTAGGGTCATAGTACAGGTCAAACTATTGCAATAGAGTGGACACAGCAGGATTAGGATCCCATACCCTCTATGGTTAGAGGTACAATTATAGTTTCTAGAGTTTTATCTTTTTCTCTTTTTTATATAGGTACTTCCTATAGTTTTATATATGTTGTCGTTGTGGAGAGACTTGGGCTCTGTATCTTTACTTCTGATGATGTTGTGATGCAAGACACTTTGTTGAGGATTAGGATGGCTAGTGTACATAAGTGAAAGGAGTTCCCTCTTGAGATTTGTGGGTGTCACTTCTTATGGGACATATATCTCTTGGAGATGATAGGCTTCTATTTCACACTCAGAATGGATTGTTTGGTCTCCTTTCAGGACTTTGTTGACTTCTATCATCGTAGGGTGATTTTCATGTCACTAAAGGGTGGATATTTTCTACACAAGGAAGAATGGGATGTATAGGAAAGAAGAGATGGACTCGAGCATCATGGGTTGGGATTAATTATAGCCCAGATTACTAGCCTATATATAGATAACTAGGGGACTTCACTGATAGAATTTCATCCAGTGGTGGATCGCTTCAGGGCTGTTTTTTCAACCAACTTTTTAGAATTACATCCAGATCAAGAGGTGGATTTTTCTATTGATTTTTGTGCTGGGAGTGGAAATTGTGTCCATTCCTCCTTATAGTATGGCTACACCAGAGTTACGGGAACTCAAGAAGCAGTTAGAGAAGTTGCAGTAAAATGGTTTCATCTAAACCAGCACTTCTCCTTGGGGTCTACCTATCCTTTTTAAGAAGAAGGTATAGGGTACCCTCTAACTTTGTGTAGATTATTGGAAGCTTAACCAGTTGATGGTCAAGAAATGATATCCCTTACTAAGGATTGATGATCTCTTTGATCAGATTAAATGATCTTGGTGTTCTCGAATATTTACTTCATATCAAATTATTATCAGTCATACGTTAGACTATTAGATATAACTCTTACAGCCTTTCAAAGAAGATATGGTGTATATGAGTATTTGGTTATGTCGTTCGGTATCACGAACACACCAGCAGTTTTCATGGTACTGATGAATTGAGTGTTCTATCCTTACTTGTATTCTTTTGAGGTAGTCTTCATGGATTATATCTTGGTGTAATCTCACACTCAACATGAGCATGCCATCTATCTTGAGATCATATTGAGTACACTGAGAGAGAATCATTTATATGTTAAGCTCTCAAAGTTCCACTTTTTGATGGACCATATTCACTTCTTGGGTCATGTCATCTTAGAGACAGATGTATTAGTAAACCCATAAATGGTGATATCGGTAGCTTCCTGGGAGCATTCAAAGAATGTCTTTGAGGTATGGATCTTTCTAGGGATGGATGGTTACTACATACACTTTATTCAGGACTTTTCATGCCTAGCAGTGCTACTGATGGGCCTGAATAATAATGGTGTGAAGTACCTGTAGACAAATTCCTGTGATTCAACCTTTTAGGAGCTGAAAGGGAGATTGACTTCAGCATCAATCCTAATTTTTCTAGAGTCAGAAAAGAGGTAAACCTTTTACTGTAATGAATCAGGTATCAATATGGGAGAATTTATTATGCAGGGGGTGATTTATTGTGTACAGGTCTCAGCAGTTGAGGCCACATGGGATAAATTACCCGACACACGATCTCGAGTAAGCTACAATCGTGCATGATTTGTACTGTTGGAGACATTATCTTTTGGGAGAGTATTTTGTGTTATACATAGAACACAAAATCCTCAAATATATCTTCACTCAGCATGATCTGAATTTGAGACAGTAAAGGTGAGTGAAGTACCTTCAGTCCTTTGACTTTGAGCTTTCCTACATGTCGGGGAAAGGCAACGCAGTGGCTGATTCATTAAGCAGGAGGACTCAGATGAAGGCAGTTCAGGAAGCCATCATTTAGTGTCAGCTTATGTATCTATTCTCTAAGATGCATTTTGAGGTACATGATAGACAGAGACAGATGTTTCTTTCTTCTATAGTTATTATCTCTATTCTATTGGATCGAGTGCGAATAAGGCATCTACTATATTTTGAAGGCCTAGTCCTATAGAAGAGTGTGTCAGGTGAGGACCCTACTCCTTGGTGGACCATAGGTGAGGATGAGTTTTTTTGTTTTCATGGGTGCATATGGGTGTCATAGACTTACACGAGGAGCTGTTTCAAGATTTTCATGCCTTAGTATGGGAAGTTCATCTTGATTTCACCAAGATGTATCGAGATCTACATCGTCAGTATTGGTGGCCGGGCATGAAGAGGGATGTAGCAGGTTTTTTTATGAGATGTTCCACCTATCAACAAGTGAAGTTAGAGAATCAGTGACTGGAAGAGCTATTACAGCAGTTACCCATTCCTGAGTGGAAGTGGAATGATGTCACGATGGATTTTGTGATAGGTTTACCAAGGTCACCTCAAGGGAATGGTTCGTTTTGGGTTGTTATCAACAGGATCATGAAGGTTTCACATTTCTTGTCGATTAAGTAACCTTTAGTGTTGATGATCTTTGAAGGTTATACATCAGAGAGATATTACGTTTACATGGGTTTCTATACTCTATAGTTTCATACAGGGATTCCTGATTTACTTCTCATGTCTGGAAGGGACTACAGAGGGATTTGGGTATATAGGTACTTCTAAGTACATATTACCATCCCCAGATAGATAGTTAATCTGAGCGAAGGATTTAGGTTTTGAAGGACATTATTCAAGCAAGCATCCTGGATTTTGGGGGCTCTTGGGAGAGACACATACCCCTAGTAGAGTTTTCCTACAATAACAATTTTCAAGCCACGATTCAGATTGCACCATATGAGGCTTTTTATGGTAGGCCATGCCGATCACCCCTATATGTTTAGAGAGCCAAAATGAATAAATCCAACATAGTGGTTCATGATTCCAAAATCTATATACAATATTAAGAGAAGTCTGAGTTGAAAGACTAAATTGAAACACTGAATCATTCAATTATATAAAGCTGAAAAAAAGTTTTTTGAGTGCAAGATTAAGATTCAATACCAAAAAAGAGAAATTGATAGTTTTACTAACACTGGAACAGATAAAATAAAGTGTGTCTAAGAGCTTTAAGAGGAAGTGGTCATACTATGATTAAGTGTTAAGGGTCATTAAAAACTCTTAACTCTTGGTATGACATCGAGAAAGAAGGTCAATCAGGCAATAGAGAAGATGATGGTGGAGAAAAGAGTTCTAGAAGAAAAAAACCAATAGTCAAATCCAAATGATAAGTCTAGTGTAAGGGTTGATCAAAAACAAAGATATGTGATAATTAATGTTAGACCATAAGAACCCACTCTTAAAGTGAATATTTATTTGGGTATGAAGAAGAATCAAAATATTTAGAGAACCCAAGGGAAAACCAGTGGTTTAGAAGTGACATGTAGGAATGCACCTCGCATCAGATATTAATACTGTGGAAATATGGGACACTCACAAAATGTGTGTTCTATATCTAAGAGATAATGAAGGTTACAAGAACAACAATGGTATCCAAATAAATCAAAATAATCTAGAATATATTTCTTAGGTTGTTGTTTTTAGTGTGGAGTATTTGGACACATGGCTAGATACTGTACATCAACCATGGAGAGGACTGTGCTGAATCATAACCAAATTTCTCACAAATAACAATTTAATGATACATCAAGTGAGACGAAAATGAAAAATTGTTTTATAGTATTTCAAGATGAATTCGGTCTATCATACACTGAGGAAGATAAATATTATTAATATGTATCAGTTATGAATTTAAAAACATGGATAAATAAGAAAAGAGATGATTAGGAAGTGTTTGTAGAGATTTCTTTTAAAGCATGAGATCACACTGGAATATAGATCATTAATAGTGGATTCACCTCACATATGATAGAAAATAAGGATATGGTGACCGTAATTAGGTATGATAAAGAATGTTTCATAAGATTTGGTAATGATGAAGGATTTAAAAATATTGGCTCTAGAAAAGAAAAGTTTGGGTGAAAGACATGATATGTGTAGATGTCTTGCTTGATGAAGGAATCAGCCAAAATTTACTAAGTGTAATTCAATTATGTGATTCAAGGAATTCCATAATATTTTACAAGAAATTATATATCATTGAGGAAATTGTTGGTGTGGTTGTTTTTTAGGGAATATATACCTTGTGAGTGGAGAAGAATATATGTGATTTCTATCCAAGGAAGAACAAAAAAAGTTATGGCATAAATATCTTGGTTGCTTAAGCCAAATTTCATTGGAATATATGGTGAAATATGATGTTTCTCGATACCTCCCTAGATTATCAAGTGATCTTACTCGTATGTGTGATTCTTGTCAAAAACGGAAGATCATTCAAAATACATATAATGGAAAAGAGAAAATGTCAAAAAAAATCTTTATTTGGTGTGTATTGATGTGTTTGGACCAATTTCACCAAGGGTTATTGATGGAAGAATATATTATGTTCTCTTAATTGAAGATTTTAGCCGAATGGAATGGGTTTCAGTCATCACTCACAAATATGAGGTGTTCAATTTAATAAAAACTTATTGAAGGGAAGTTGAGAAGATGTTGGGTCAAACAATCCAGAAGATCTGAATAGATAATGGAATAGAGTTTAAAAATTTCCAAGTGGAAGATTATCTCAAGAAACATGGGATAAGGCACCAAGTGTCAGTAGTAAGAACTCCATAACAGAATGGAGTAGTTGAGAGATGAAATCAAATTATCAACAACATGGACAGAATAATTCTCATTGAGAAACACCTAGTGATGACATGAGTCTACACATCAAATATATAATTACTATGTTTGAAGGAATAAAAGACTCCATATGAGATATGGTATGGAAAGAAACCATCATTGAAGTAATTTCGAGTCTTCAGAAGTAAGTGTTTCATTCTCAATAAGGAGAAATATAGGATTTTGAATCCCATAGAGATGAAGGGATATTTTTTATCTACTCAAAGAAAATAAAGGCATATAAATTATTCAATAATAGGCTGGGAAATGTATTTGAAATCCATGAAGTAACTATAGTAAAAAATGAGAAGAATATTTATAAAATACATGATCAGTCTCAGGAGGATATTGATGAAGATATAAGAAAATCATGGGATGTTTCAGTTCCAGAGGATAATTCAGAAGAAGATTCAAATAATGATAATAATGAACACAATTTGATATCTAAACAAAGACAGAACAGAAGATCTGAAATTGATAGACATAACATAATTGGTGATCAGACAATTCCAGTAAAAACAAGAAGGATGAAAACTATAAATTAAGCATTGTACTTATCATAGGTAGAGCCTAAATGTTTTAATTAAGTGGTTGTAAATTAGAATTGGGTTTAGGTTATGAATTAAAATCTTCACCAAATTGAGAATAATCATACATGGGAGATTATTTTGAGTCTAACAAATAATAATTTCATTGGGAATAAATGGGTCTTTTACAATAATATGAATGAAGAAGGTATTGTGATTCAAAAAAAGGCAAGGCTCGTGTGCAAAGGGTACTACCAGATAGAGGGTTTCTATGTTGATGAAACATTTTCAATTATTACAAGGCTAGATACCCTCAGATTATTCTTGGCCATCGAAGTAAAAAGAGAGTTCAAAGTTTTCCAGATAGATGTCAAGTCGGCATTTTTGAATGGAATTATGGAATAAGAAGTTTATATTAAGAATACAAATGGTTTTGTCATTAATAAATATGAGAAGAGAGTTTGTCGTCTAAGAAAATCACTTTATGGTTTGAAGTAGGCACCAAGATCCAGGTATTAAATACTAGATCATTTTTTGAAGAATCTTGGTTTTCAGCATAGTGGAGTTGATTAAAATTTATACATCAAAAATGATAGTAATCAATGGATGATGATTCTATTGTATGTCAATGACATAATATTTGATGGATCAAATGAATTTTAGTATAGACATTTTTCTGAATTCATGAAAAGTGAGTTTTAAATTTCAATGATTAGTGAACTGACAATTTTCCTTGGTTTACAATTAATACAAGGAAAGAATGACACATTAATTTCATAGTCTAAATATTCCAAGGAAGTTTCGAGAATATTTAAAATAGATAATTCCAATTAGATGTCGACTCTATTAGATACCTAGATGAAACATTCATGAGATGATGAAGGTAATGCAGTTAATATTACAGAATATAGGAAAATAATTGGTAGCTTACTATACTTGATAGCGATAACACCTGATATTTTTTTACCATATCATAAGCATTACAGAATCAAAGAAATCCCAAATAAAGTTATGTGATTTAAGTGAAAACAATACTCTGGTATATCAAGGGAACGGTGGATTTTTGGTTGATGTATAATGAAAAATCGCAGCTAGATTTATTGAGATATACAGATACAGATTGGGCTGGATCAGTAGATGATAAGAAATAAATGTCAATATTTGATTTTTATATTGGTGGATTGTTTATTTCATAGATAAGCAATAAAGAGGATTGAATTTCATTTAGCACATCAGAAGCTGAATATAATGTGGCTACTCAATATTACATGCAGCTATTGTGGATGAATCATCATCTTGATGATATGGGAATTGAAGTGAAGTATCTAATTGGAATCCATTTCGATAATTCAAGTTCTATAAATATTAGAAAAAATAAAATCCATCAATTAAGGAAAAATCATAATGAAATAAAGTATCATTTTATCAATTAGAAGGTGGATCAAGGGCTTATGAATTTGGAGTATGTTCCCACAGACCTTCAAGTTGTATACATTCTGACAAAGGCCTTACCCAAAGAAGCATTTGAATGTTATTGATTGGATCTAGGAGTTCAGTCGACTCCCCAAAATTTAAAAATTTTGGATGAGAAATCCCCTCTTCCTAAGGTATGATTTTTTTCAGAATGTGCTAATCTGTGTTCTTTACCCTATTTAAGACCATAATGGAGTGACCTTCAGGTTCATTGACAAAGGGGGATAAATTTTGGATATAAAGGGTATAAAATTTCTTAATCAAGATAGGGGAGTAGTGAAGTAGGGGGTGTTTTAAATTAGAAAATGCTAAAAGTGATCGATCAAAGGATATATATCATGAAAGATTGAGTTTATGATGAAAGCAGTTGACTGGTTTCAGGAATAAAGTAATTCATTGATGAACTTTTCATGCTAATATTGTTTCTCACAACAAGCATGGATCATGTGGGATTAGAGTATGTGTTGAGTAAATATTTGATCACTATCTGAATCACAAGAAGTGAATGGTGGTAGAATATAGAAGAATATTTAATGGTGTATCAAAATTATAAGAGTTTCCAACAAACCCAAAGGGGATATTGTTGGGCAAAAATCCCTCAAGGTAACATTGCGGTATTTTTGGGTTGATTATCTTTGTTGAAAAAGTGAGTTTCCATGATAATTTTTAGAGTATAGAAATATTTTTGATATGTTATGTTAATAAATATATAAGAAAAATGAATGGATTATCAATAAGAGGTACATAAAATTGTGTGCATAAGGTGACATCGTTTCATAGTGTGCCAAATTTTTGGGGTCCAAAATTTGGAGTTTGGATATCATTGAGAAAAGTGTGTATTCTCAAAGGCCTAATGAAAATATAGAGAAGGAATGATTTTAGAGATGAATATGCATCATGAAGTGTGTTTTATAAGGTGAGAAGTATTATAATGGTGAGCTCCATGATTACAATGATCTTCACAAAAGGGGGATTTTCCTGGAGCATTGTGAGAGAGGAATTCTTATAAAGGAAATGGAACAGCATCATGAAATAGTAATGATATTTCTAGAAGCTTCTAAAATTGGTGTAAATATTTATAAATATGCCTCAACCCCTTTAGAAAAGAAGAAATACTTAATGAATATATTAATTCTTCATATTCACAAAGGTGGTTTACGAATATGGTTCACATGAAAAAGTTCATTAAGGATATAATACCCAATTGAATGTTTTGAGCATCGCAAACGTAAGGGAGTTTGAGAAGTCTAAAAAACAACCAAAAATTGCATTCTTCATGAAGGATATTTAATCTTCATGAAAGGAAAGTTCTTTTCAAAGGCTAATTGAGCTTCATGAAAGGAAGGTGCTTCGTGAAGGATATTTGAGATTCATGAAAAAAGGAGCTTCGTTAAGGTAGTGAGCATTGTGAAAGTGTTTTAAAATGGATTTCCTAGTGAACTATGGTAAATTGGTATTCATCAATTAGATGAAAGTGGAAATTCAACATAGCATACATCTACAACTAAGTATGTATTCAATAGTGATAATGAAGGGACCTACAAGTCCATAAACTGTGAGTGGATCCCTTCTAAGAGCAATGATAACTAGAAGAGGAAGATGGTGACCCTTTCCACAGACAGTGATCCAGACAAAGAGACATAGGGAGTGACCCTTGGGAAAGTAATGAGCTAACCGTAAACCTTGTAAAGGCAGTGAGCATGGGCATAGAAGTGATCTAGCTCAAACATTTTATTTTTGAAATGAGCCTTAGTGGATTTGGTACATTGGCACATCGCCATTGTATTCTTCTTGGATGTATCCTAGTGAGGGTGAACCAAGTAAAATAGTTGTGTCCCATTCATGATTTATTTTTTGTTCATACATTACTACAAGAGAAGGAGAGAATAGTGTTTTACTTAATGAAAAAACAAGATATGAAGAGGAAGTAGTTTTAATCTTTCATAACCTGATTCCCCCCCCCCCCCTTCTCAAGGTATTTAACCAAGTGGGACTAACAAAGCATAATATCTGATAAAGAGAAGATACAATAAGGAAAAAAGATACCCTACTCTCTCTTCATTCTAAGGGGTGTAGTAACATCCATAACATAAGATAAAATCTCTATATAAATATTTTGTAGCTTCATAATATGTGTTAATATAAATAATTGAGATGCACCAGTATCAAATAAATAAGTCACTAAAAATGAATCTATAGTGATGGTACCTCTCATAGTCATTAGACCTAGATCCACTTCCTATAGAGACTCTTCTAAAACATGAATAAGCTTCATTCTTGATTCCTATGGATAAAATCTATTTTTTCACAAATAATATAATTATATTGCATTACTTTTAGGGGATGATGATCTTATACCACTACGTGGAGTAGAAAAAAATGGTAGATCTTCTATAAATTTTCTAAGAAACCATTGGAACTACAAATATTAGGTTCCTCGTTGCACACGCGTCTTAAATGCCCAGCCTTTTCAAACTGAAATCATGTAAAAGAGACTATTCTAGGAACTATAATCGGTATAGAGGATTCCTAATATCAATAACCACCATGAGACTCATCACACTTCCTATTTCCTTTAATGGAACTCACAGAACTACCACTAGAAGAAAACAGAACTCCAATTAACCCTGACTTACCATCTAGGTCAAGCTTAACCATAAGCATATTATCTAGTACATAAACATATGAAGTGAGTTTCAGAAAGAAAATATTTGAAAAAATATAAGGTCTAATACCCATTTCTAATCATTGATCCTTCATCTTCTCATTCAATATAATCTCAGTTGAACATTGCACAAGCTTGGTAAAGTAGTTTTCACACTATGTCACGGTCCTATCATCCTATTGGAGGTTGAAAAACTCTATATCCTTATTGGGTACCATATATTCAATATAGAACTAATAAATGAAAAGAACTCAAAATTCCTTCCACTCAAAACCCTCTTGTTTCTTCGTTGTTACAATTAAATCCCACTATATCCTTTTAGGTCCTCCCATCTTAAAGGTATCACATTTTACATTAATAGCCTCATGAATTTATAAGAAGTAAAAAAGGAATCTCTAACTTTGTCAAACATTCTTAAACCTATTTAGGGTCATTATAGCCTTTTTAAGAAACTATATTTTAAAGAAGAAACTCTTGAGAATGATTCCGAGATTCATCCCTTTGAGGTTCTACAACTGGAGCATGAACGGTAATGGGTGCAGGTGCCTTTCCCAAATCTTAGACAACACGCACAAAAATCTCAATAAGATTATGGTCCATGGGATGATATAATCATTTTGGTTCACTAGTATCTTCCTTCTATGTCCTATTAAAATTCCTTCTCATAAGTATGATTCTACAAAACAACATAGAAACATTAGAAGATTACTAATATCGACAACTCAAACAAGAGTAAAAAAGAATATGAGACCCATTAAATAATATTTCAAAACTTTTATTTCAATATACTCAAATAAAAAACATAGAATAAACTAGAATGTGATCAAATTATTCTTCAAGACAACTTTCCCCAAACACCCATGCTGACTTACGGCTGATTACGATGGGAAATAGCATAGCACTCGCTTGAAACAACCTATTAAGTCCCAGTATGGAATCCCAAACTGTATATAGACATCAAGGAGAAATTCTTAACCGCCTTTGATACAAATTTTTCATGAACCATCCCAAATACACCCAAGGTATATTTGATATATCCTGGAGGGTGTTCTCGATCCCCATGGGTCGGAAACTAGTACATGGCATCATACATGATCAAATAAGGAATTAATTTGCAACAAAAAAGAGGAATAGAAAAGATTACAAGTCAGCATGATCAACACTCCAAAAGGATAAGTACCAAAAACCAATAGGTAAAATAATACTCAATAGAAATACAAACAACCCATAGGAAACATCATCCCAATATAACAACATAAAACTATATAGAAAAGGTCTCAAATATCCTTTGTAACAAGTGGACAACAACTCCACCATTCACTATCACCACTCCATGGTCCAAAGGATAAAGAACATCCACCACCACTAAGTGGCACTTTCCCTTTTCTCATACCTAGAATAAGATAATATACAAACACCTAAAGGTAAAGGTAGGATGTGAGCTATGAAGTTTGGTAGGGTCTCACTAAGTGTTTCATAATTTATACCACAACAAACAACTATTTATACAATATATTTAAATAAAAACAAGGTATAGAATCACATTTTTATATTTTAAACCAAAACATGATTTCATTCAAATAGATTCCATATATATCAAAATCTTCTTTAAAATAGACTTAAATGAACATTTTATACAAAATAGTTTATATAAATCTATTGGCATGAATAAATCTATTCAATAAATAAATGGTATACATAGTAAAATCAAGTAAAGAAAGAACCATTAAAAATATCCCTATGGTATGTTAGTTTATTGGTAATAGGATCCTTGCACTTCTCATTAATGATCTTGACTCAAGCCGGGTGTGAACATACAAATACAACCCAATAGGGGAACCCATCATGGGTTGTCTATATCCTAATAGTGGAACCCAACAAGGGAAATCATGTCATAGATGTTTTAGTAATAGCTTTCATCATAAATCCTTTTCTAGGGGATCAAGATCCTATAATTCTTATCCCAGTTACCTAATAACTACCATGGCTTACATGTTCTTCAATCAATCAAAAAAATTGGCAATGAATCATTTCAAAATATAATTTCCCAATTTTTGTACTCAACATGATTTCTCATTTCAAAACGAAATCATAGATTTTCATGATTTCATGTAATTTCAAATCACTTTTTAATTTAATCAATTTTATCAAGATCAACATCAAATCATTTCATCAAAAGTATTTCTAAATTAATCCATCATTTTTCATAAATTCTCTCAACAATTTTAATTCCATTGAAAGTGAGTTTTTTTATCAATTATCATGCCCATTTCAAATTAAATATCAAATCATCAAAAATACATGTTTTTAAATTGATAAAAAAATATTTTCAATTTAATCAATAAATTAAAGTTTTTAATCATATTAAAAATAATTATAGAACCACCAAACATTAAATCCAGGTATTACATTTCACAACACCGACAATGGGGAACGCCAATAAAGAATGAAGGCTCGGGATATCTAAGAACACAGCCTAGAATCAGGATATATAAAAATGGAGATTATATCCATCAAAACATAGATTATATCCATAAATAACATGATTATCTATCAATATAAGAGGAAAATAGAAAAGTAGATTGAAGTAAACTGTATGAGAGAATATCTACATACCCTGATGAGATCAAATGAGATCACAACTGATGTGATTCACTAAGAAAAGGGTTTGGAGGATCCAAAAATTTCCTCTTGGGAGTCTCCAAGGATGAAAACATATTAGGGTCAATTAAGGTGATTATTTATCATAAATAGGGGGTTTTACATTTTTAAATAAATTTTCATAACTTTAAAAACTCGTGTTCATGGTTAGCTAGAGGGGGGTGCACGGTTAGGGGAAAACACATACCAGTTGTGCACCCCTACTATTTGGGGCACACATTTTACCCTAGGTGGGAACACATTTTTTGAAACTATGAAACAACCATGCATATCCCACTATTTTGGGGTGTATGGTTTTCACTATGGGGAACATGGTTTGGTCAAACCATGCCCCAACTATGTATATCCCAAAATCCCTCAAAAACCATCCAAACATCACCTAAAACACCATGAAATAGGACCCAAATTGAAAAGGATCGAAATAAGGGTTAAGGAACACCTGAAAAAAATGTAATTTTATGTTATAATAAAATTATTTGAATCAAAATCTTGGAAATAATAATTCCCATGAAAATAAATGTGCGACAGAAAGTAAAGGTGAGAAAACAAATATTTATAAAAATTATTTTATATCTATATCTAATAATAAAAACTTATCCAATGTTATTTTTTTTACTATGGAGAACCATGGAACTATACTTTTAATTTCATTTTAAGAATACTAAATTTTTTGGAATTAAACATTCATTTATTTCAAAAAAAATAAAAATTTAGTGCTGGATTTTCTAGACATCACAAATAGATTTGGGTTCCCAAATCTTTATTTGATAACATTATTAGACCCAAGAAAATATGGGTACCAAAAACTTTTATTGTTTTATTCTTATTTATATGGAAAATATTCTAGGAGAATCAATGAGAAATGGTATATAGATAGTGGATTATCAAGTTATATGAGTGGAGATTTCAAAAATTTCCAATCTTTATCAAAAATTAAAATAGGTTATGTCAAATTTGGTGATAATTCCATGGGAATGATTATAAGAGTTGGATAATTTGGTTATAAAATTTCAATACTCATCACCAAAGTTTTATATGTGGAAGGATTGAATCATAATTTTATAATTATTTGTTAATTTATGATGAAGTTTATTTTATATATTTCTCTAACAATGTTTTTTCTAGGTTCAAAGATAAAATTATTAAATTTAATGAACCTATAATGGAGAATGTCTATACTTTATATCATAATTCCTTATTTAGATAAAAAATGAAATATTTAAATTCTGAAATAAATGAATCTTGGATTTGGAATAGAATACTAAGACATTATAAGGTCTATTCTTTGAGAAATTTGAAAAAAAAAAGAAATTTTGTTTTAGATTTACCTCAAGTTAAATTGAATAAAGATACTATATAATTCATTCTAAATAGTAAATAAACACAAGTCGTATATTAAACCAATTAAATAGGTTTCTACTTATATACCCCTGGAACTTATTCACATGGATTTTTTTGGTCCTCTAGAACATCAAGTATTTGAAGAAAAACTTTTTATTATGTGTTTATTAAAGATTTATCTATATTTACTTGGGATTTATTTTTGAGTGTTAAGAGTGAAGCATTCTATATTTTTATTAAATTTTATAAGCTGGTTCAAAAGAGAAATATTCTGAAATTATTTCATTGATAAGTGACCTTGGATGAGAATTTGACAAGAATTAGTTCAATTCATATTGTTCAAAACATGGAATCAAACATACTTTTTCTACCCCCATGACACCTCAATATAATAGTATTTTCAAAAGAAGAAAAATGACCTTTCAATAAATTCCTATGATAATGTTATGTGAATATAACCTACCTACTAATTTTTGGGCTAAAGTATTACATATAGAATGTTATGTCATAAACACAGTTCTAATTAGGCTTATTTTAAAGAAAAATCCCTATGAACTATGTAATAACAGAAATCCAAAAGATGGAAACTTAAAAAAAAAATTGTTGAAAGGTTTACATTCTGAAGACCCATGATAATATTGGAAAATTTGATCCAAAGGATTATGAAGGAATATTACTTGGGTATTCTACTACTTTAATGGAATATAGAGTTTTCAGTAAAGGGTAAAATATTATTTAATAATCAACTCATATGAAATTTTATGGGAGTGGTATTTTTTATCACAAATTGACTCAAGTTGATAAGCTAACATATTCTCTTAAAAACATGAGACCGAAAAAAATCTTCAATAATAAAAAAGATTATGATTTGAAACTTTATTTTGGTAAACTAAATCCTAATAAGATCGATACTAGTGAACCAAAAATGGTGCTTCCTAGATAGCCTAGAACACTTAAGAATAATCCCTTAGAAATAATTATAGGAAGTTTAGATGAATGTATTAGGACTTGAATAGGTTTAGGAAATCTTGTATAATTTTCTAATTTTTTATATCAATTGGAAACTAAAACTAAATAATAATCCTTATTTTATGAGATTTGGGTTTTAGATATGAAAGAAGAATTAAACCGATTTAATAGGAATAAGAAATGTAAATTATCTAATGGACCCTATGACTATCCTGTTATTGGAAAAAATGGGTTTTATAAATAAACAAGATGATCATGGTGTGATAAATAGTAATAAGTCTAGACTAATAGCTAAAGGTTATAACTAGGATGAAGGTATAGATTATGAAGATACCTTTTCACCCATATAAATATTTTAAGTCATTAGGATTATCCTAGATTATGTAACACATATGAATTTGAAATTATATCTAATGGATGTAAAATCTATTTTCTAATAGTTTTCTTATGGAGGAAGTTTATATAGAAAAACATCCTGGTTTTTTAAATCCTAATTTTCAAAATTTGGTTTTAAAACTTATCTAATCTATTTATGTCCTTAAAGAAGCAACTAGATCTTGTTATGAACGTGTATGTTCTATTATTTTATCAAATAGATTTTTAGTAGGAAATAAGTATCCTGCTATTTTCAAGAAAACTTCATCTTTATATATTTTATAGATTATATATATATTGATAATGTGATTTTTTATTCTAAAAATAAGAAATTTTGAAATGAATTTTAAAAAATCATGACAAAAAATAGAAATGAGCATGATAGAAGAGTTAAACTATTTTTTGGGTTTTCTGATTTATCAAAAAGAATTTGGGAGTGTTCTAAATCAAATAAATTACATACGTGACTTACTTAAAAGATTTGGACTCAAAAGAGGTAAATTAAATAATACTCCTATGAGTTCTAATGAAAATCTAGACTTTGATAAAACTACAAAACAAAGTGAAAACAAGATATATAGAGGAATAATTGGGATTATAATGTATTTGACTACTATTGGACCAGATATTATGTTTTCATTATGATTATGTGCTATATTGCAAGCTAATCCCAAGTAATCTCATTTTAATGCTACCAAATGAATTGTAATATATTTAAAAGGAAAAAATTGTCTTTCCTTTCTTCTTCTAATAAATATTTTTTAAAATTTTACTTCTTATTTATATATTGAATTTAGATATTATAGACTAGATAAGAACACTAATTTAGAAACATTCCATTTTATTGGTAAATCCCTACTATCTTTCTCTAGTAAGAAGAAACACTATGTTAAATTATCCACTACTAAATCGAAATAAACAGTTGTTGGAAGTTGTTGTGTACAAGTTTTATGAATGAAATACACCTTGATGGATTTTGGATTTAGTTATAATCAAGTCTCAATCATATGTGATGATTCTAGTGCTATAAAAATTTCTAATAATCTGATAAATCATTATAGATCTAGGCATATAGATCTAAGTCATCATTTCTTGAGAGATCATGCTCAAAATAGTGATATCACTCTTGATTTTATATCTACTAAGAACCAATTAGAGAATATTTTTACTTAGCCTCTTACAAGTGAATGTTTTGATTTTATCAAAATAGAATTGGGGTTATTTGAATTTAAATGAGTTTAGTTTATATTTTTTCTTTGACTTTTAAATTTCTATATTATTTTATTAATATCATGTTTCAATTAATTATAAAAAAAATTAAGTGCACTTATTTTTTCAGTTTATTTTAAAAATTCCTTCTGCTTTTATATTTAAATTGAATATGATGTGTTTTCAGAAAATAAATTGCATAATTTTATTTTATATTTTATTTATTTATTTCAAGTTAGAACCAACCTAAAGTTCCAAATCCAATACATACACTTTTTGAATTTGGTCTATTACCTAAGAGCCTAAAATCAAGCCTCATCCCTTTCATCTTTCTCCTATATTCTTCCTCTTAGAAGTTGAACTATCACCCCTTTCCCCCATCATCTCTCTTGATTCCCTCCCGACCTTCTATTGACCTTGTGCAATGGGAAAGTCCAAACATTAAGATGAAGGTAGTTTCAGTTATTTCAATAAATCTGTGAAGTTTAGTGTTCCATGTAGAGTACTAGCTAAGAATCCATGGATATTGCTTGGATAAAGAGTTCTAAAATGTTATTGAAGAAAGCCTTTTAGTTTCAAGTATAGGAGTTTGTGTTTGATTAGAAGAAGTTGGGTTTATTGTTTGAGAAATAAGTTAATGAGTTTGTAAGGAATTCAAATTTTTTATTTAGTGAACTAGAGGATAGGTTGTCATAAAATTCAAATGGAAAATATGTGCATGTATCTTTAGTGTAAATGGTCAAATTATTTCACTACCCTTGTGAAGAAGAGTTTAACTTTAGCCAGAATATTGTTGGTATGAGTTCAATGGGACCAACTGATGTTTTCAAGTTATTTTTTGAAACCTCTAATTTTGAGAAGAAATTTTCAAAGGTATTAGAAGCTGAATGGAAAGTCCTTTATATTTTTATTCAGCTTGTGATTTCTCAAAGAGATAGAGAAATGGAAAAGGTGTCGCTTTAGGACATATATCTCTTATATGTCATGACCAAAAATCTCAACCTAAATATTCCAAGTTATATGTTTTTTTTGATGAATCACTACTATAAATGAAAATTGAAGTTGAATTTTTATCCCTATAGAAGATTCATCTCCCTTGTATTGAAGAATAAGGAAGTGGACTTTAATAAGGGATAATTTATCTAGTGTCACAAGAGTAATACTCTTTCAATAGTTCCCCTAAAGACTTTTGGATACATTTGGGATGCAGTATCAAATTGTATAACACTTTTTGGATAAGAGGGTGTAGATCAGGTGGTTATAAAACCTTATAGATAAACTCAAGGGCATTCATCCCAAACCTCACTACCTAGGGATGAAACACCTATTGAGATAGTGCCTACTTGGGAGGTATAGGAGTAAATAGTTTCCAGATCAGATTCTTAAGGGTCAGAGATCAAACTTGCTATGGAAGAAATAGTACAAATATGAGAAGCTGAAGTTATTTAAGCTGATGAATCAATTTAGCATATTGATCCATCTTTTAAGACAACTGATATAGCTCATGAAAAAATTACAATTAAATGTATTCCAAGTGTGCCAATTTCAGTGGATAGAGTTGAACCTGAAGTGGATCACCATGAGTTTCATCCAATTATTCATGGATCACTTATTATAAGATATAGATATGGATATTTTCTGGTTGAGTCTACTGATCATGCTCACACCTCATCACCCATTCTATCACCTCCTAATGTGCATGAGGATTCACCATCAATTAGTATGAGTTTTAAAAGTTTTGATATGAAGAAATTTTATTCTTCCATTATGACTAAATTTGATAATATTAGAGGATATTATAAAGATTTGAAGAATAATTCAATGTCCCTTAAGGATAATATCATAAAAAACAAGTGAAGTTCAGTTTCAAGAGTTGATTTTGATAGGCTAATTGGGATAATGGAATCCCAAACCGAATCGTTCAAAAATATGAACCATGTTCAACATTTAACCTCTAAATTGAATGAAAAAAAACATGAGGAGATAAAATATCAAGTATATAGACCTAAATAATTCAGTGATACCAAGTTTGAGATGGATGAGTGTGGTGTTATTGTTTCCTCTCAAAAGGAAATGGTTCTAAATCTTACCATAGTTCAATCTGATATGTATCAAGATGAATTTTATGAGATTTAGATTTTTAATTCTTAGATAATTTATTTATTACACTCTTTAAGAAGTGTATTCATAAGTCATTTTGAGTTTCTAACCAAGAAAGTGAGAGATATGTTTTCTTATTCCATTGGTCAAGTAAATATACACCATGAGTGGTTTTCTCATATAATAATAAAAATTTGTGAAGGAGTGTAAAATCTCTTGAATGACTCGTAATAATATGATTTCAATACCTCAGAGTCTAAGGTAACTCTAAATATTCCAATTTCTCTTATAATAATAGTGCATTATATCTACAATCCTCTTGAGTTTATTCCTTTAATACAATAAACTATTGTTACTCTTTTTCCTTTATTCCTACTAAAATTAAAATTGTTGCTTCTAGTACCTTAGTTTCTTAGGATCCTTCCACTATTGTTCAATAGGTAGCTAAAATTATAGTTGATCAGTTAAAAAATGTGGATCACAAGTTAACATATTTAGAGGGAAGGAAAATATAATTAAAATTCTCAGCTAACCGCATTCATAAAAAATATTATGCAAAAACTTCTACAGCTCCCTTTAGTTATCAATCAGCTTATTTAGTTAATAATTCTCATAGTTTCTCATGTGAATAGATTTAATCATTCAAAGGTATCATCAAAAATGGTCTCTCAATATTTTTCTAGATACCCAATAAAGCCACTTCTACTATTCTTGATTTATAGAAGTCATATATCATAAAGAGAATAGACATGTGTATTGATGTCCTTTCCTATCTAAGAGGAATAATAAATCTTCTACCAGCACCTCTATATACCTTAAGAAGCACCAGAAAAATAGTAGATGTTTTTTCAATCTAGCTATCATTTATAAGAAATAGAAATCCCAAGTTGATATTACCCTTACTTTAGAATGGTCTAGGAAAGAAGATTCACCTTCATGACCTCCAAAGAAGTTAGACTTTTTCCCTGTTGGTTCTTATGATTTCAATATTATTTTAGGAAATATTTAAGGATTTATCATCACAAATTCTCAAAGACCAAGGGAGATATTTTTGATTGAATTGAATAATGCGTTGATGTGGATTTTGGGAAATCAGTGTTTCCTACAATGATAGACTCTCATACTACCTCTCGAACGTTTAATAGGCCTCCACCAAAACCTTATTCTTAATTTAAACCACATTTCTCATTTATTTCATCACTATACCTACATATTAGGACCAAGATGATGATTAGGGTGTTTTTTATTCAAGTTTTGTATTTGGTTGTCAAGGAGGGTTTTTAAAATCACCTCACTTTTTTTCTGGAAACAATAGTAATGACCTGTGTTTTCAAAATAATAAGACTCACTTTTCCATCGTAATGAGAAGTTGATCGTTATCTAGAATGAGATAATCAGTCAAATAGATAATGTATCTTGATGTAAGTAAATTTCATCAAATTCACTTTGGAACTAATGTGAATGAAGTGGAAGTTTTGAATAAAAATTTCTATGGATAAGATTAAATAAATGTGATGATACATTGTCGATTTTTATTTCATATAAATCATAAGTTGAATTTTGAACTTGTTATTCAAGCATGATGAAATAAAGGGGGAGTGAAAGAGATGGTTCTAATTGAAAAAGTGGTGTTGATTGAAAAAGTGGTGCTGATTGAAAAGGTAGTGTCGATTGAAAAGGTGGTTTCCATTGAAAAGGTGGTTCCGATTGAAAAAGGTGGTGTCGATTGAAAAGGTGGTGTTGATTGAAGAGGTGGTGTCGATTGAAGAGGTGGTTCTAATTAAATAGGTAGTTATGATTGAATAGGTGGTGTCAAATTAAGAGGTGGTGTTGATTTACTATGGTATTTGTTTTTCCATCGAACAAGACATAAACTTTTCATACCCAGATTAGATCATATTCTAGAAAATTTTACTCAATATCCGGAAGAAAAATATCGTAATCAGAATGATCATATCCAAGAAAATTGTATTCAGAAAAGATTTTACTCGGGATGAGAAGAAAAGAAAGAATCTAGAATGAATGGAAAGTTGCGATATTTTCCAATCAAAGTTTGATTATGCTTAAGCTAATCTAAAATGAATTTAATGTAATGAATGAATTCATGATACATGAACATGATTGTGAATGAAGTTTTTTTTAATTGGTTCAAGAGAAGAGAAGAATATAATGAGATCAAAAATGTAGTCAACCATTTCAAAAGGGTTGAATTAATTCATAGGTTTCCAACTAGGTCAAGAGAAGAGGAGAAGATGAAGTTTTGAATCTCAAGTGGGAAGGAGATTGTTGAATGAATTATCAAGGAATATCTATAAATTCAAATAAAATATTCTGATTCAAATAAGTTATGATAATCGTATTTATAAAATCATAATGGGGTCCATTTCTTCATATATTTGTTTTTAATTGATACATAGCTTTGTATTGAAGAAATCGAATTGAGAAAAATCAGACTCATGTATTAAAATTGAACTGATGATTAAAATGAAAGTCTAAAGAAGTAGATGAAGTTTGAATAATAATCTAAAATCTTCTAAGAAGAGTTGAAGAAGTCAAAATTCATCCCAATATTTTTGGGGAAATTTAAATTTGGGTTAATTTGTGTGAGCGAGAAAGAATTTTGGGATTCCCACCAAAGGTCTCAAGGGTCACATATAAAAGGAGAAAAGTACATTGTACTTTTTATATGAAAAATTATTGTTCATAATAGTCGAGAGTGAAGCTCAAAGTTTTAGATAGAAGAATAATTTTTCCATTTTGATCTTGTATTGAAGAAGTTTTGATGGAGAAGTAAAAAATGTATTTGTATGATCATCATATCGAGATGGATTAATCGGCTTTGGGATTTTCACATTGGATTTCTCATGATGAGAAAGAATCAGATTAGGTTTTATCATACATGGTAATTGAAGTGGTGATGATTCATTTTTGTTGTATTATATTAGAAAATCATACTAGAAGAATTTTTTTGGAAGAATCGTACTTGGAGGAATCAAACTAGGAGAATCGGACCCAGGAAAATTGGACTGATTTTTTTATAAAAAATTCAAGGAGGTTCTTACCTTTCTTATGGTTAGGAAATTGAAGAATTTTATTTCAATTGAATATATTTTTTGAATTTAAAATAAGCATAGGTAACATGAGTTGTTATATAAAGATTTTATTACCCTATTTTGTGCTAAGAGGGTGAACATAAACTATTGGAATTGTCTACATAGTGTTATATGAGTGAAAGGGTATATCCTGCTCATTATAATCTAAGGATTAATTTATAGTGGGCTTTATGGTATTGGATCATGTCCAAACCATACCAAGTACATAGCTATTCTTATTGAATATTGAACCTTGTAAATCTTTGGGTTATTGTGGATGTGTGTTGGGTTTGTTTTCAGTAGGGAATTGAAATCTCTAACATGAGATGAATGTTGTTTCATTTGAAAAGAAAAAAAGAAAAAGAGTATCTCCGAATCATACCCTCCCCCTCTTAGTGATAAAATCGCACTGACTGGCCACTTTCAAGTAGTATTATATTGAATGTTCCCTTCACTTATTCTTTGCTAATGGAGAATTTGAATTTTGTGAATAGTAAAGGTATTCTGGTCTTTAAGGGAAATAATTATCATATCTAGAAAGATATAATGTTTTATTATCTTATTTATATCAGTTATTATATTCTTAAAGTTTCAACATTTGGGTTTCCACCCATTGATGATAAATCTCCACTTACACACGTTGATAAGAAGCATCCTGAGAATGATGAAAGGGAAAAGAATGCTATATTTTCATCAGTTTCTAAAATTAAATTCTTGAGAGTAAAAGGAGTTTCCACAGTCAAGGTTTTATGGGATAAATTGAAAAAAATATATGAATACAATACAAAATTCAAGAAGGAAAATCTACAAATCTGGATATTGAAATATGAAGATTTTAAGATGGGTGAGCATGAATCTATTGGGGACTTATTTAACAGGGTAAATGAATTTGTGAGTACTATCAGATGTCTTAGTAAAAAAGTTGGATTATTCTACTATGATTGAAAAGATCTTAAGAATCCTACCTGAAAAAATTTATGCAAAAGTTTCTTTATTGGAATACAGAGATCCTGAAACATTATCTCTTAATTATTTTCATATCACTCTTATTACTTATGAAATGAGAAGACATAAATCTATGAAGAGAACAAAAAAATTTGATAGAGAAATTTATTTCAAAGATGAAAAGAAAGAAAAATCAAATAAGATTATTTTTGAAGAAGAGGGTGGTGATTTGACTCTGAAAATGAGTTATGTAAAAATCTCAGTGACATTTTATCCTTGTTTTTTAAAAATGTGAAAAAGTGGTGCGGAGAAGTACAAATGGAAACTTCCTTTGAAATGTTTCAAATGTGGAAGAGTTGGTCACTTTGTAAAAAAATTCCTCTAAAATATAATGAAGAGGATAGTGATTATAAAGAAATAAATCCAAGAAGATCGTGGAAGAAATAGGGAGAAAAATAAAAATTGAAATACACTAGGAAATAAAAGAAATTATTCAGATCCAAAAGAAGAAGTTTCTTGTATAAATATGAAGAAGAATAAGGTAGTGATTCTAAATCTGAAAAATCATTTGATTATGATATTCAAAATAACTTTATTGCAATAGTGAATAATAAATAATTTGGAATCAGTAGTTCTGAATAAGAATAAAATCAACTTGAAATATATTTAAAAGAATAATTTAAAGAATGTCTTAAAAAGATCAGAAGGCTAGAAAAGTAAAACAAAAAGTAGGAAGATGAATGTTATCCAACAATAAATCAAGATTGTTTTTCTAATTATAAAGTGAAGTTAGATAAAGAGATTTATGATTTGAATAAATATATTTAAGAAGAAAAGAATCATAATGAGCATCTAGAAGTAAAGATGAAAGAAAGAGAAGATGAGTTGTAACTTGTCCAATAAAAGCTATTTAGATCTGAATTGAGAAATACAAGTTTCCAAAACTCTACTAATTATGTTGGTGAATGTTCTCATAATGATAAACCTGATAAGGTTCAAAAAAAGTTACCTTCAATGGGTGAGAAGAAAGCTAGAAAAGTTATGTATATGGCCAAAGTGGAGAGTTCAAAAGTTACAAAACATCCTAAGTTTGAAAAAAATATTATCTATATTTGGAAAATTTTTGATTAATTATGATTCTATTAAGGATAAAATGAAGAATAATAATCAGATTGACAATATAAAGGTTGTTGGCTCATAAAAGAAATAGAAAATGGTTGCTGAAAAACATATTCATAAATATGTCCAGTATGGAATTTTCAAAGGAAAATATTTTTTCTATAGCTATTTCTAGTATTGTGGGGAATTCGAACACATAGAAAATATTTATTGGTTTAACCAAAAAAATTTCTATTATACCATAGGATATTAAATCCAAAGGTTGAGGGTGATTCAACTCCCTCAAAAGAATAATACTGATAAAGTTGCGTGAATAAGTTTAAAAAGAGTTGAATGATAATTGAAAATAGGTTCCAGCCCCTAGAAACTATTTTTGAAAGATGTGAAAATCCTGGGAACCTTGAAAAATTGTGTCTCGTTTTGTTATCGATACAACAAAATACTCCTAACAATACTTACAATCTGAAAGTAAAGAAAGAAAATAAATGAGAAGAATCGCTTGTTGTTGAAACCGCATTGAAAGCCATATAAAGAGAACGACTTTAGATAATTAATAGTGGGTTTTCTTCTCACATGATGGGAGACTTGAAACTAGTAAAAAATGTAAAATATTTTAAATAAGACATTATGAAATTTGGTAATGATTAATCATTTAAAAAACAAATGTGTTGGGTTAGTCATCATTAGAAAAAAATAGATGAAATCCAAGAAAACATTGTATGTTGATGGGATAAAACACAATTTTCTAAGTGATTCATAATTGTGTGATAAGGGTAAAAAAGTTATCTTTAAAAAATATGGGTTTTTTGTAAAGAGTTAATAATATGGGAATATTGTTACAAGTGGCCAAAGTATAAAAGGTGATTTGTTTCAGGTTAGTGAAATACAAAACTCTTATTACATGAGCTTTATTGAATAGAATCAGTTGTGGAATAAAAGTATGGGAAATATGTGTCATAGAAACATGATCAAGTTATCTAAAAGAGATAGTGTCTGATATATTCCTGACTTTCTAAGAAAAAGATATTGGTGTTTCCCTATATTTCAAAAATCAATGATTAAAAATGTTGTGCATAAAGAAGTTTATATTTGTTCAAGAAAACCCCTATTGATGATTCATTGTGATATAAGTGGTCCAATGATCAAATAATCAACAAATGGAGACAATTACTTCATTACATTCATTGATTATTTTACTCTCATTACTTGTGTCATGTATATGAAACATAAATCACATGCTTTGAATATATTTCAAAGTTTCATAATAAAAATAGAAAAGGAATGTGTGTATTCAGTGAATAATTTGAAAATAGATAATAGTGGTGAATACATAAGTGAAGAGTTTAAATAATATCTTAAGAAGCATAAAATTTTCATGAGTATAGTTCCTCATATACTCCCCAACAAAATGGGGTTGCTAAAAGAAAGAACAAAATCCTGGTAGAAATTAGAAGAACCATGTTACTTGAACATGTCCTTTATCATTACTTTTAGAGGAAAGCTGTGTGTATTGATATTTATATTTAGAACTATTGTTCATATAGGACTTAATCAGTTATTACTTCATATGAATTATTTTATGGAAAAAATCCAATTTTAGAACACTTTAGTGTTTTTCAGAGTCCATTTATTATAAATAAGAAAGGTGGAAACTATAGTAAGTTTTAATAGAAAGGTGAAGATGGAATATTTCTTAGTTATTCTCAAGAATTAAGAGAATACAGATGTTTCAACAAAGAAAAAAATAATTGTTGATTCAGTTGAAATGAAAGTAATTGAAAAGGAAGAGGAAGATAAACATTCTCAGGTAGACAAGGAAGTTGAGAAAGTTAGAAAAAAAATTCTAATAAGGATATAAATAATTGTATTCCTACACAAAAAGAAGAATCAGACTCATCTATTTACAGTGATGAGGAAGATGCTTGAAAATATCATCCTAGAATGAGGAAGCAAGTGGAAGGTCAGAATATAATTGGTGAACAACATCAAAAGGTTCAAACTAGAAGGAAAAAACTATTACACATACTTCTCAGTTTCAAAAGTGGAACTAAATGATGTGAAATAATATTTTGAGCATATGGAATGGTTTCAATCCATGAATAAAGAATTAGACCATATTGAAAAGAAAAATACATGGGAACTCATACCAAATCCTAAAAAAACATTATTGGAAAAAAATGGGTTTTTCAGAATAAACTGGATGAATAATGTGAAGTTATAAGAAACAAAGAAAGATTGATATACAAAGGGTATTTACATATTGAAGTAATTGATTTTTATGAAACCTTTTCTCTGGTGTCCATATTGGAAAAAATTAGAATCTTTCTTTCTATTGTTTCACAATGAGGCTATAAGATCTTTCAAATGGATGTTAAATCATTATTTTTGAATGGTGATCTTGAAGAATAGGTTTATATGGAACAACCTTTTGGCTTTGTTATTGTGAAATATAAAAGCTATGTATGTAGATTGAAGAAAAACTTGTGTGGGATAAAATAATCTTTGAGGGCATGGTATTCCAAATTGGATACTTTCTTAAGGAAGTGAATTTCAAGAAAAGAAGAGTGGATATAAATATTTATATCAGAGAAATTCAAGAGTATTCCCTCATTGTAATTGTTTATGTTGATGATATTATATTTTATAAGAATGATGAAATAAGTTGTGAATGTTTTTTTGAAGAAATGAAAAAGGTAATTGAAATTTCCATGTTGGTTGAAATGAAATAATTTCTTGGGTTACAAATCTTGAAAAAGAAAGAATACATTTTTCCCTCCCAAGAAAAGTATGCTAAAGAACTTCTTAAGAGATTCGACATGGAAAAATAAAAACCTATTTCCACAATTATGTCAGTGGGAACCAAGTTAAGTAAAGATAGAGAAGGGAAAAAAGTTGATCAGAAAGAGTATTGGAAGCTGATTAGAATCCTATTGTATTTGATGACCTCAAGACTCGACATTGTTTATATTGTTACCTTATGTTTAAGATTTCAGAGTGCTCCAAAATAATAACATCTTATTACTGGAAAAATAATTCTTAGATACATCATAGGCACAATAGAAGTCAGGATCAGGTATTGTATCTTAGATAGTGTTGATTTGTTTGGTTATTCAAATACATATTGGGAAGGAAATATTGATGATATAATATCCACATATGGTGGAGTATTCTTTCTAGGAAAGAATTGTGTTTGTTTGAATTCAAAGAAAAATAATTTAGTAACTCTCAGTATGTCTAAAGCTGAGTATGTTGATGCCACTCAAGCCTTTACTCGACTCTTGGGGATGAAAACTCAATTAGAAGATCTACTTATTGAAGTAAAGTTATCCTTGCTCTTGGGTTGTGACAATCAAATAAAAATCAATCTCACCAGTAATACAGTTCAACATTCTCATTCAAAATATATCAATATCAAATATCATTTCATCAAAGAGAACGTGGAGATGAATGAATTAAATCTGGAGTACATTCCATCATCGGAACTAGTGGATGAAATTTTTACAAAACCTTTATCAAATTAATAATTTTATAGATTGAGGTTAAACAAGGGTGTCCAACATCTTTCTCTTCAAGTTTGAGGTATGTTTTTATGTCCCCTCTCTCATCTTACCTTTGTATTGTATTATCAAGGGGGATAATTGTATTGTTTTATAAATCTATTGCATAAAAGAGATATTTTTGGGTAAGATGTGAATTCATCATTATTTTTTGAATGAAATATTCTAACTATTTTTTGGAGTGGTTGTAAAAAATAATTGTTTTTTATTCTAGGAAGGTTGAAGAATAGTTGAGGATGAAATAAGAAAAAGGTTTTCATAATCACTACTCTTGGACAGCATGGTTTTTCTGTCAATTATTCTTATTTCCTATTATGAGTTAGATCATGTAGGATTATAATTGTTTATAAGTAATCCATTTCTTGAGGATAAAAATTTTAGTGATTTATGAAACTTGTTTGAAAATAAAATCCAAAGGGGGATATTTTTAGGACCAAGATGATGATAAAGGTGCTTTGTATTCAAGTGTTGTCTTTTATTGTTAAGGAGAGTTTTGAAAATCACCACACATTGTTTCTAAAAACAATCATACTAACCCATGTTTTCAAAATAATATAACTCAATTTGTCCATCATAATGAGGAATTTATTGTTATCTGTAATAAAATAATTTATTGAATGGAAAAAGTATCTTGCTGGAAGTAAATGTCATCGGATTCACTCTAAAACTGATTTGAATGAAGTGGATGTTTTTAATCGGAGTCTCTATGGCTAAGATTAAATAAATGTGATGATGTTATGCTGATTTTTATTTCATATAAATAAAAATTTGAATTCTGAACTTTTGATGCAAGCATGATGAAAGAAAAGGGAGTGAAAAATATGCTACTGATTGAAAAATTTGTGTCGATTGAAAAAGTGGTGTCGATTGAAAAGGTGGTGCCGATTGAAAAGGTGGTGCCAATTGAAAAGGTGGTGTCGATTGAAAAGGTGGTTCTGATTGAAAAGGTGGTGTCAATTGAAAAGGTGGTGCCAATTCAAAATGTGGTACCGATTGAAAAGGTGGTTCTGATTGAAGAGGTGGTGCCAATTGAAGAGGTGGTGTCGATTGAAGAGGTGGTGTTGATTTACTGTAGCATCTGGTTTTCTATCGGACTGGCCATAAATTTTTTGTACCCAGAAAAAATTATATTCTATAAAATCATACTCAGGATTAGGAATAAAAATATCTTAATTATAATGATCATATTCATGACAATCGTATTTAGAAAATATCATACTCGAACAGAGAAGAAAAGAAAGAAGATGGAATGAATGGAAAGTTAAGATATTTTCCAATTGATATCTGGTGATGATAAAGCTTCTCTAAAATGAATTTAAATTCATTAATGAAGTCATGATAAAATAACATTATTGTGAATGATGTGTTTTTTTAAGAGGGTCAAGAGAAGAGAAGAAGATAATGGGATTAACAATGTAGTCAACCATTTCAAAAGGGTTGAATTACTTTGTAGGTTTCCAACTGGGTCAATAGAAGAGGAGAAAATGAATTTTTGAATCTCAAATGGGAAGGATATTGTGGAATGAATTTTAAAGGGGGATTTTTACATTCAAATGAAATATTTTGATTCAAATTTTTTCTGAGAATCGTATTCAGCAAATCAGAATGGTATCCATTTCTTTATACATTTTTTTCAATTGATATAGAGATTTGTATTGAAGAAATCGAATTAAGAAAAATTAAAATCATGTATTGAAATCATATTGAAGATTAAAATGAAATTATGAAGAAGGTGATTAAGTTTGAATAAAAATTGAGAAGCTTTGAATAAGGATTGATGAAGTTAAAATACATCCAGATATTTCAGGGGAAATTGAAATTTGGGTGAATTTGTGTGAGTGGGAAAGAATTTTGGGACTCCCACCAAATGACTCAAGGTTCGTATATAAAAGGAGAAAAGTAAATTATACCTTTTAAATGATAAAGTATTATTTATCACAGTAGATATAGAATCTATGATTTTTAGAGAGAAGAAGAAGTTTTCTGTTTTGATCTTGTATTGAAGAAGTTTTTATGGAGAAGTGAAAATGGTATTCAGTCAATCATTATATCGGGTTTGATTAATCATCTTTGGGATTTTCGTATTGGTTTTCTTGGACTAAGGAAGAATTTTACTGGGTTTTATCATACTCAGTAATTGAAGTGGTTTCGATTCATTTCTATTGTATTATATCAGAAAATTAGATTGGAATAATTGTTTTGGAAGAATCGTACTCAGAGGAATCAAACTGGGAGAATCAGACCTACGAAAATCAGACTGAGTTTTCATAACAAATTCAAGGAGTTTCTTACCTTTCTTCTAGGAAAGGAATTGAATAATTTTATTTTAATTGAATATATTTTTTTAATTGAAATGAAACACATATAAAATGAGTTCTTACATAAAGATTTTATTACCTTATTTTTTCTAAGAGGGTGCACATCCACTATTGGAATTGTTTACATAGTTCTACATGATTTAAAGGGTATATCATGCTTGTTGTAATCCATGGATTTATTTCTAGTGGATTTTAAGTTATTGGATCATTTCTAAACCATACTAAGGATTTAGCTATTCTTATTGAATAGTGAACCTTGTAAATATTTTTGTTCCTTTGGATGTTTATTGGATTTATTTTCAGTATGAAATCAAAATCTATAACAGGAGGCAAAGGGTGTTTCAATTGAAAAGAAACATAAAAGAAAAATAGTATCACTGATTAACTATCTCTCCCTCAGTGATACAATCACACGGACTATGAACTTTCACTACATAGTTCATCACTCTTTGTTCTAAATTAAAATTATTTTCGCTCATCATTCCTTTCCTTTTTAATTTCACAAAAGGGGGAGAAGTTTAACTATTAGTAATAAGTAATCTTATGGGTAAAAGTTTATGATTAAGGGGGATAAAAAAGGATACACACAAAATTTTAAAATATATATATATTACATAGATTTTCTATAAAATAATTTAAATATGTTAAAATTTCATGTTTAATGTTCAATGGGTTTTTTAATCATTGAAAGGGGGTAGATTATTGGACTAATAATATTGTTACAACATATCTCGTGTACTTTATGTTTTAATGATCTCAAATTCCCTTCATATATTACTTATGATTTTTTTAGTGTTTTCATCATGTTTTATCTTTTTTTAACCCCTTTTTCTGTTAGTTTTGTAAATTATGGAAGTTTTTTGAAATTTACCTAATCATGTAAAATTAGCCACATGAGGCAATCAGCTATGTGATGATTCATCTACATCAAGAAATAAGCTATATTAATCAGCTATATAAATAAAATAACAATTTCATGAAAATAGTAATGTGGAAATCACCTACGTTGATGAATTGCCTTAAAGAGAAATTGGCTACATCAATCAATCAGTTATTTGAATCTGTTATGTGGAGTAATTAGCTACATGATTTGGATACATCATGAAATAAGCTATGTGGTTCCAAATTTTTAGGTAACTCATTTAACTATCTGATTAATTCCTATGTAATTTGGCTATGTGAAGAAATTGGTTATGTGAATAACGGCTATGTGGATCCATTTGGCTATATAAATTTAAATTAGTGGAATTTGGCTATGTGGTGATCCAGAATTGGTGATGTCATTATATTACCAGATCATTTATTATTCTTTGTTTACTTTTAGTGGAAATTAATTCTATCATTCATTCATTAAATATTTGATTACCAACTTATGGTAAAATTGAATATAAAAAGTTACAAGTACCAAGAGAATAAAGGAGAATAAAGATAATTTAATACTCAGTTCTGTTGCTTATGAATTTTCAAATAAATACAACTTGGAATTTAATTCCAAGACTATATTTGGTGGATCTTATATTTTGAAATTATAATGGAATCTTTTCATGTATTATTATAAGTTCTTAGAGTGTGAATAAAAAAAATATAGAGAACATACACAAGAATAGAAGCTCTCTGTGTTATTAACTCTTTTGAATATTTTAGTTGGATACTCTATTTTCAATCAAAAATAGAAGAAGATACAAGTTATCTACAATCGTACTATCAAAATAACCATTACTATGCTTTATAAGACTCTCCTTGAGCTACTCTTAATTATTATATTCTCTCCTAGATAACTCTTGTCTTAAATTTGTTTAATCTTACAACTTTGAGAGACATTTGTAATCAATATTTTATTCTTCCTCTATTTGTTAAGGTTCCTAATAAAAGAACCATGAAGACTGATGTGTTGTAAAGCCTTTTTGAAGCTTAGTAAAAGCTATTGATATTGTACTAAGTTCTAACTTCTTGTACTTAGTCATGAAATCCTTGACAAAAGGAATGGGAATCCCTGATAAAAGAACTAGTCTTGTGAAAATCACCAAAATCTAGGAGTTGAACATTGGTGGAGTGGACTAGGGTATTTTTTTCCCTAAACTATAAATTTTTTTTTTCAAATATGTTTTCTTTGTGCTTTTATTTCCACTACATGTAAGTCTTAAGAAAATATCAGAACTCATCATACCTTAAAGAGGGTGGTTTAATAAGCTAATAAAATATCAATAAATTAATTCACCCCCTCTTGATTCTTAATTTATATATTCCTTGATAAAAAAACTCATCTAAATATTATCACTTCTAATAATTTTAAACCCATCTATTTGATTTTTTTTGTACTTGCACAATCATTGTATCAACATTGCATAAGCATTTAAAATAATTATACTATATTTAAAAAGTAAATAAATTACTTATAAAAAATTAAATTAGTATACATTATTATGGTTATCTTGGTTCATTTATAATGTATATTTACTCTTATAATAATCATTATAACTTATTTATGATATAAAATGAGAGAATATGACATTTATTAAATATAACACATCCTTCTCTTGGAAGCCAATAAATATTTTAAAAAAAAGAAACCCAAAATATTCCAAGAAGTATGATAGTTTTATCTACCTCAAATACACACAAATAACTAATAAGGTATGATTCATTTTTCCCTTTTATACTTAATTTAAATTTTTACCTTAATTTACCTTTACCGCGATAACTCATTTTTTCCAACTCGGTAACTTATTTTTGTGACCAAAAATAAAATTGACCTTATAACCAAATTTGGAGATTCTGATTCCAAATTTGAAATCAATTTTAAAATATTAAATTTTTAAGTGGTGTAAATCAATTTTAATATTATTATGCACAACACAACAGAAAAAAAAATTAGAAAAAATATGTTTTGAAGGATAAAAATGAACTAATACCAAAATAAAATATAATGTTGATAACTATTGGATTAATTTAATTATTTTTAATAAAAGGGATATTATATTAATTTAAAACTAAAATTTAAATAAAATGGGACTTTTAAATTACTTTACTTAAAGAAAATAATTGATAATTTTGCAAAAAATGGCATTTTCACTATTTACGCAAAATTCAATTTTAACAAAATACCAAAAAATCATCCTAAAACTATTATGAAATGATGATTTAAAAAAATTATGTTTTTTAACCATAATTTATAAAATTTCTAAAAATTAATTATAATATTTATGTACAAAATGCAATAAAACCCATTTTTGAAGATAATGTATTTTGGAAGCATTAAATGACTTTATTCTCATTATATGTTGAATAACTATAATTATATGAATGTTAATTCATTAAATTGGATATATAATATACTTATTTCAAAAGAATAATTTATCAATAGTTATATATTTAATCTAGGAAGATAAAAATAAATTGTGTGCATCAAAAAATTTATGAAAAACATCCCTTTGACCTTCAAAATATTTTATCTTGATTTCCAACCAATTGATAATCAATGCATGATTTGTTTTCATTTTATTAAATAAAAAATTTCTATAGATATTTAATAATATGGTTATTCCTATTCATACCCATCAAACCAATGACTAAGTCATAGTAGTTGTAATTAAATAATAATATTTCTTTAGTATATCATTCTTCATTTAAACTCGGTGTTCCATATTGTAACATCCTGCCACCCTAGACCACTAATCAGTGCTCGGGATGATGGTCACTATTGTACCTCAAGTCCACCTCCACATACACCAGATGATACTGACTAGTAGTGTGGTTCTAAGGTGGTATGGTGGGGATACTATACCCATATACCAATGCAAAATATTGGAAAAAAGTAAAAGCAATCATATACACCATCAAGATAAATAAGAAGTAAAAAAAACTTAGCCAAGTTCCTATAAGTAATAAGAATAAACCATGAAATAACAAATGAATTGTATAATACATTCCATACATTCATACACCAAAAAAAGCAATATATACATTAACTGAAAAACCCAATAAAAACTATGAAAAACCTAAAAATGGTCTTTAATCCTAGTCTTGTCCCAAAATCCCTTGATCCATCCTATAATCCTAGATCATCAATCATCAGGTGTCACCCAATCCCAATCCTTTAATCAAGTAGAATCTACTAAGGTACCTAAGTGCCATGGAATCCTGAGCAAGGTGTGAGTACAACTCAATAGGCCACCCCAGATAGATCCCCTAAAAATAATGAATCATAAATAAAGTACAAGAATAATTGATATAACTAAGAAATTTAAAAAGTTTAATAATTAAATTTAAAAGAATTAAAATAACCACCAAGGATCAGGATTTATAGTGACTCCTATAAATAGGCTATACCATGTTAATCATTAGTTCAAGGACCATGATTGACCATACCTACTTTGGTCAATGTCAGGGTATCTTTGAGCATTCCGTGTCAATATTTCCAACCATAGAATCATGACCGACCTTTCGGGTGTTTTCCATGTGATAGTATCACAACCTCCCCACATTGAGTATTCAAAACCTCCTTGTAGGGAATATTAATGACATCCCCATATGGAGTATTCACAACCTCCCATAATATAAGTTTTCTTTAGAAATTAACAGAACCACCTCCATGGAATTTTTCGATATAATGTATAATAGAAAAAAAATTAGGTAATTTTTCATATAATATCAAAACCCCCCACCAAGTATGTTTTCCATTCGAATTATCAAGACTATCCCCAAGGTAATTTTTATTTCACATAAAACAATTCATTCAAAAATATAACCATTTATAAAATAAAACAAAACCATCATTTCATTTCACAAGTACAATTTCCAGTATCTTGTTATTTATTTATTATGTAATCACTTAATATTTATTCATGTGGGATCATTTAAAAAATAACCTCCATGGTCCTCTTCATAAACCATTTCCTTTAACTACCAAAACAAACCATTTAACTAAACCACACTTAATTTTAAGGGATTATATCAATATTTGAAATTATATTATCATGATTATCAATGACTATTAAATTCCATTTCAAAATCATAGATCTAGAAATGATTCCATTTTTTACCATATAAAACACAATTTTCTAATTCACACAAGCAAAGAGACACCCCAACTTCATTTCTTGTTTTAGGAGGCCATTTGAATTTATAATTTCATATTCATGTCCAATTTATAAAATAAGGAATTCATTTATAATCACCCTATTTATTTGTTTCAGCACATTTTAATAGAGAAATTAAACCGAGATAAAGCATAATTAAACTATTAAATTTCAGTTAGGTGGTTATACAATAAGTCCGGCGTGAAGAATCACGCATGCACTTGAAAAATGCAAAGAGGCTATGGGATAAGACCATAGACTAGATACTTTAGCCTTATAAGATTCCATACATATGGTATTGGAATTTGTTTTGGCCTAAATCATAAGAAAATGGGAAATAATGCGAAACCATGGAAATATGGTGTATTAAACATAAATGATGAAGGCTCACTTGATAGTGAAAGAAATGAAGAAGGAAAGGAAACAGAATCATTGACTTACCTCTAGATCTAAATCACCACTGACAGAACTCCAAATAACTTGGTATTAATAGAGATATACCTTGGAGAGGAAAGGAGACATATAGGAGTGGGGGATACTGATGGACATGATGTGGAGAAAACTACTGAGTGGGGGGTTAAAGGGGTGGTCCTGGTAAAATTACAAGGTTTTCCCTAATTTAAAAAGACTCTTAAAGGCCACTATCTAGACACTATCCTCCACTATCTAATTGATGAACCAATGGATACCCAGTGATCCCATGTCCCATGTAGGGCTATTAGTTTTCCATTTTCCTCCTCCAGACCCCCCCCCCCCCAAACACTTCTGAGATACCCATGAACCCTTGTTACACTTCCACTCCTAAAGAAAACATGTCCAACCAGGGGGATTACATGTCGTTCAATAAAAATTTAAATGGATTCACTCATTTATGAAGGTTCGGGGTCTTATAATCTCCCCAACATACCATATATCATCATTGAGTTTTATTTTCGAGCATCACTAAGACCCAACACTAGCCCACCTCATTATTTTGATCGGTTCTACCTCTGGGCACAAGCTTCCCTTACTTCCAAATGTGACAATGTCCCAACCTTGGAGAAACACATAAGAACACATGGTTTCCAACCTTTAACTCATAGTATTGGTGACTCTGGTCTACTTATAGACCTTTCCTACTCTGAGAAATCATCAAGCATTTTATAGATCAACATAACACACTCTGAGGTCTTATGTAGGAGATATGATCTAACAGTGCTTATTCATTAGCCTCCTGTTGTTTAGGTTTGTTCCAACACTACATCCAAACTAGATCCAAACTCAAGAATCACAGGAATGTGTCATATGGTGTTGAACAATCAACTAACTCTACTACAAAATGTGCATTTAACAGCGCTGGCATTTATTAGTGCTAGAAACATCTGCTAATAAAGTCTATCTTTGTCAGTGTTAAACTAAGCACTGATAAAATAATTCATTTATCAGCACTAAAAAAAGTGCTCATAAAAGGCAACATTTATCAGTGCTTTTTTAGCATTGATAAAAGGTAACCTTTATTAGTGATTTATTTTAACACTGATAAAGGAAACTTTTATTAGCGCTTTATTTTTAGATCTAATAAAAGGTTCCCTTTATCAACGTGTTTTTAGCACGGATAAAAATTACCCTTTGGCATCACTTTTTTATCACTGATAAAGGTTCATAATAAAAAGAAAAAATAAATAAATAAAAATAAAATTAATAAATTAAGAAAAATATGAAACATTTTATTAATTAAATAATTATTGGTAAAAATGAATAAATTTAATATACATGCATATATTATAAATATTAATAAATAGTATATATTAAATATAGATATATAAAATGAATAAGTCTAATATATATAAAATTTCAAATTAAAAACTTATTCATTTTTAATGTTGTTAGATTTTTCAATTTAATCTATATCAAACATTATATATTGCATTTATTTCATGTGTGTGTGTGTGTGTGTGTGTGTTAATTTATTTGTATATAAACACACACACAAATATATTTAAGAAAATATATAGAAACACATACATATAATATTTATGTAATTTATTCAAAGTTTTGTATATTTTATAATTTCATTACAACATGATAAATTTAATATATATTATGTTTTTAATAGGTCAATTTTATTTATTTGTTTTCAATACTAAAATATCATTACTAATGTTTTTTTAATTTGGTCTTTTTCTATTATTTATTTATATATATTTATTTACTATGTTTTATTATTTTCAATATGTATTCATCCACTTAAATATATATATATATATATATATCCATATTTTTTTAATAAATTATAATTAATTAATAAAATTTATCCATTTTTTGAATATTTTTAAACTTTACTCATTTTCAATTATTCAATTTCACTCATTTTTTAAATGTGTGTATTTAATATTTTTTTCCTTTAATAATGTTAAAAATATATTTGTAAATAAATATTTATATATAAATATATATATATAAATGTATATTTCTTATATTTATAATTATTATAAATAAATAATTATTAATTTTTAAATAAGTATTTATATAATTATAAATAAATAATTATATATATATATATAAATAATTATAAAATTATAATGAATTTATTTAAATAATTATAAAATTATAATTAAGTTATTTAAATTATTATAATTATAAAACTTTTATCATCATTTTTTAGCACTGATAAAAATTAATATTTATCAGCATTGTTAAAAGATATATTTATCAGTGCTAAAATGTTAGTTCTGATAAAAATTCTTTTTATCATTGCTTTTCTGAAATCGTTGTTAAAAGTGTCCCCGGCTTATTTAAAAAAACCATGACCATGACTCAGTCGCTCGTGATTCTCAATCTCTTACAGAACTTCTTTGTTGTCGGTGTGACTCCTCTACATTCCCTCATATTAATCAAGTCTAGAATCTAATGTATTTTATTTTATACTCTTCTTCTATCATTGTTTGATGTTTTGGGTTGTGCATTTGCATTTTTTTCATTGTTCTTAAACATGAAAAACCCTACATCTCTTCTCATCATTACTGGAATACAATGAGTGTGTTTCTGTTTATTTTTCTCCTTTCATATGTATTTGAGTGTCCAACCCATTTTTTCCTAGAGACACACATAGATGGTTTATTCTACTCTCGACATTAACAAGTAGACCTATCATCCCCCATATATTTTCTCTTCATTTGAATAATATAGGGTTCCAAAATCTTGATAGTTTCTCAAACTTAATTCATCTTATATACTATATTATAGATTCTAAATTCTTAATTATATGGTTTTTTAAGGATTAGTGGATACAAAGTTGTGGCCCTCATTTAAGGGTGATGAACGTATAGGGACAAAGGTGAGTGTAAAAATCATTAAAATATATTTTGTGGGTTTTGGTTATTCATTTAAATTGTTAAACAATTAAATGGGATATTTAGATTTATGATTTTTATGAATAATTTTTTATTTAATTTAAAAAAATATTTAATTAATTAGTCACATTCTAAAAACTATTTTAGTGGTGCATGTTGTGAGAGTTTTTTTAGTTAATTCTATGTTACTATTAAAATTTAACCATGGGTTACAAAGAGTGATGGGGAATTTCTTTGGTGAGAAAATTATGCTCAAAAAAATTAAAAATTTCCTAGATTGGATAGAGTTGAGAAATCATTAGGTAAATGGACTTAGAAATACATAACAACATATAAAGGGTGTATTTACCAAAAGTAAGTTAGTTGTACATGGTTGGATATTTGATTAAGAAAACTGTGATATGTGATTTATTAATAAATTTACTAATCAAAATAAAGAGATAATTAATTTATAGGATAAAAAATAATTTGAAAATCCATCTAACATGGTGAATAACTGTAGAGAGAACAAAAATTTATTAAAATATAATTTTGATGGTTTGGATCTTTATTTCCTATAAGACATGTAATTTTTTATCCATGTCCAAAATGTACAAAATATAGATATGATCCCCCTTTTGTAATTAACCCTTTGTTGCATTCTATATCCAAACCTCTCTTCTTCTTTGATCACTCTTTATTACTAGGTTAAAGCACCAGCACTCCTTCGGTGATCATAGGATGATACCCTAAAACTCATAAGTGGTATTAGAGACTTTTTCTTCAAGGAAATAATGTATTAATGTAATTGGTTTTCGAATAAATAAATGTCATATTGTATTATTTCAATATCATATATTATGATATGAAGGATTTCTTTATTCAGCCATAGCATATAGCTATTATATGTCATATGGTATGACATATAGAAAATCTAAGGATTTAAACTATGTTTATCAAATAATTTATGATATCATAAAATATGACTCTATATATGGTTTGTGAGAAAATAGAGGATCAAAGAAAAAATACAATATCACCTCAATTGTTAAATATGATAAAATAAATATGATATATCCTAACATATTTGGTAAGATCTTTCATGGCGTATGATTAAAGTTTCATCATAGAATATGACTGAGTTGCAGGAATACCTCTCTCCAATATTATATTTTACAACTGATAATATCATTATAAATCATAAATTAGGACATTCTTAGAGGTAATTGTAGATCCAATTCAAGCTATGTGGTATAATTTTCAATGATTAGAAGTATCTATGCTTCCTCTAAAATTTTATGGTAATATATCATAATAATAAATTTAAGATTTCATTGAATAGATTCATTTCATTTATAAGAGTAAAAAAATTCTAGATCAATACTGAGAATAAGTATAAAAAATCACCCTCTAAAGGGATGTATGTTATTGGAGGGATCTGGCAGTGGATTAAAAAAATATCCAAAATTGGAAGGTGAGTAATCCTTGAGTAGATAGAAGTGATGTCCAATATAGGAGGGGTGATATTCATTTATTCAAGACCATAAGAGTGGATGTATTCTAATTCCTGTTCAATTGGGGATACTTTTTGAGTGATTCCATTAGTGTAGGTTCCTAGGAAACTTTAATCCTTAGATGGTTGATTGTCTTTCATCTCTTGATGATGGCTTGGACACCCTATTTCAAACTATCCTTCCTCCCATTATCAAGAGATGAAGGGAAATCAAGCGTATGAGGATGGATTAAATAAAGGTAGTGAAGTTCAGTTGTAATTTAGTATTGAAGTACTATATCTCAGTTCAAGATAGTAACAATTTTCATGCAATATGGATGTAATTGTGTACTTTTATGCATGGAGTGTATTGCATTGTTGTTATTCAAGACAAATTAAATGTTTGAATACTCAGGCAGATAATGTCTTCTGAACATGATTATGTTTCCAATCCTGAGAAAGAACATGTTAATGATGATGAATCTATATAATTATTAGGGTATCAACAACATGTTGATGAAAAAATGAAAAAAAAACAAGAACACCACAGCATCATAGTTTAGAATAAAATTATCAAGGCAAGAAATTAGGGTATAAAATTATAGGTTAGTTGGAATCAATGTGGGAAAGCTATTAACCCCAAAAAGTCAACATTCATTAGTTATCTTGGGGTCACAATGAGGATGAATGTGTTGATTGATATTGACTCATGGTGCAGTGTCCAACCTGTAATGAAGAAAATTATTTGTAAGGATATAATGGTGATGTTACAATATAATTTCTTTATTTTTAATGAAAATTTATATAATGAAATGTTGATTTAGTTTTTATTATTTCTTGTAGACTTCTTTTATTTTAGAAAATTTCTATAAGAAATTTTTCTTAATGGACACTAGAAAAGCTCATAGAAGATTCTATACTCTTCTAATGAAGTTACATATTAGGTATGCTGAGGGAAAAATAAAGCCCCACTCACCACTTAGTTATACACACATTATAAAGAAGTAAACATGGAATTATTTTTTCAATCTTCGTAATGAGAAATAATTTCAGGTGAATTGTGGTCGATAATATAATATTTGACATTATTTATTTTATCCAAATTAATTCAAAAAAAATTAATTTATGAAATAGAAAAATAGTGCTGAAAATAAAAAATGTGCATCAAAACCAACATACCCCTATCACAAATGAAGGATGGGGTGTGCTTCATTAGAGAATAAATTGGTATTTATTTTAAATCAACAATAAAAGTTTAATTATTTTATATGAAAAAATATATGTTCTTTTGTTTATATGCATATTGATGAATCAAAATTGGAAACCACTTCCATCCCACATCATGTGCTATGGAAGGAGGCTAATATAAATAAGGATGGTATATTAGTTGATGAAAATACAGAAGTATGGAAATCATGTGTAAGTTTGAAATAATGGTAATTAATTATGATTTATTAAAATATTACATAAAAATAAATGTTTTAATATTTTTTATATAGTTTAGACATAAGAATCACCAATGAACATACCAGAAGAAAAGTGAATTTCAGTAGCTTTGAAGCGGCCAGAACAATATGGTCACATTAGAGGATAAGGTTTTACAGTCTCTCGTAAAACATATTTTGAGAAGATAAAACCACATGAAGATACATATAATATGGTGAGATGAATGTAGGCACAAATAGAATCACTATAATATATTATTGTGTGGTTTGTTTTTGTAGACAAATGTATAATAAAGGATCAAAGCAAACCGATGGTGGAGAAAAGATCTGCATATTAATGAAATGATCCCACTAGCTTTGAGGCTAGTCATTCCCCCCAACCACATACCTTACCTGAGGTAATAAATTCTTTCATTACTCTTTATTCTAAATGTGAATAAAATAACTTCTAATAACTTTATATTACTAAAATTTTGTACGGTACAGTTGTATGTGATTTTTATCTATCAACACCCATGTACCACCGTGTTGTGATGGGTATAGTGTATAATATCCTAGGATACCAGCTACACAATCAACCCCTCCCAAAAAATCACATGAGAGTGGATATTGAGGTATCTTATGAGTCTACTACTAAGTTTCCTATTCCACTCGATGGGCTGGATATTACAATGGTTAAAGAAGCTATTGGAGCTTTCATAGCTTGTCCATATAATATTATAAATATTCATGAGTTATGTCTTAAAAAATCATATGAAAAACATGTAATAGTTGATGATAAAAGGTATGAAGTGAGGTATGATATTACAGATGAATAAAGCAGTGTAGAAATGAAAGTTAGAATCAAGAAAATCAAGTGAATCGACCAAGAAAAAAAAACAACCTTCCGAGAATACCTTCTCCCCACCTGTTCTTAGAGAAATATTTATTATCATTACAACTTCATATAGAGACCACATTTAAAGAGAAAACTATGTCTTACATTTAATATGAAGAAAACATATATAGATAATCCTTCACAGAAATAATTGGTCTCAAGACTCTAATTGAAATTCTCAAGCATGAATAGTTGTACATCTCGGTTGTGAATAAATACATAAGGAACATTTTCATAATATGTCTATCCAAATAGTGAGATAAATATTTTTATTAAAGTCAATAACTATTCATATTTTGTACATATGTTTATATTACAACTATATAAAGGTAAGATCTTTTATGCCAAAAATTACTTTGGATAAGGAAGAAATGGACATGAAAATAAGAGTTACTCAAAGTGTTTGATAAAAAATGTATCAAATTATAGAATCTTTTTTATACCAACAATGCAAAGGTAAAAATCTACGATATAATCACATAAAGTATATTTTTAATTTTTTCATTACTTAATTGTTTTTGTTTTTTTAGGAAACATTGGATGTCGATAACAGTCAACATAGACACACAGAATATTTATTTTTCAGATTCAATGCAATTATTTCCAACCAAATGACCACACATGATGTGTATTATAAATATGTAATACACTAAAATTAAACTTTTATAGATAAAATTCAAATTATATGTTTGTTATGTGTTTTCATGATAATTTTTTTATGATAGGGTGGTCACTCAATATAGGCTAGATCATGGCATGAATCCGATGTCTAAAAAGATAAATCCTATGGATTACTACAACTTTAAAAAAAATGGTATATTTAGAAACATTTAACTATAAAAACATTTACAAAAAATTTAATTATTTTGGTCAATGTTTTTTTAGTGTCTAAAATAAGATAATGATGTTGATTGGGGATATTATGCTTTCAAATTTATAAGATAAATCATAAAGCATGAAAAGAACAACATCCCCTAACTGGTAATTTCTGAAGGTAATTACAATTTCATTAAATATATTTAATAAAATTTTGTCTATATTTTTTCTTATTACTATCAAGTTTACTAACAATGGAGTTACTCAAAAGAAGAAATAAATTTGTTTATAGATGAGTGGGAAGTGTACTTTTTGTCAAAATATATGCTCATAACAAATTTAGGTGATTACCTACTATGTTTGTGATCTAGTATGATTTATGAACTTCGAAATATATTTGGGGTGTGAAGAATTAGTGTTATAATTCTTATATATTATTTTTTATATCCTTAACAAGGAGAATACTAATGGAGGAAATAAATTTGTTTAGAAGTGCTGACCTATAAATAATAAAATTGTGGATAAATCATAGAGGTGAAGGCATAGGTGAAGGAGGAGGTAGAGGAGAAGGAGGAGGCAGATTCAGAGTGAGAGACCAACATGGAGGAGGAGTTAGAGGCAAAGATTGAGATGGAGACCAAGGCATAGGAGGATTAGAAGTGATGGCTTGAAAATAATAATTTTTTGGAAAATAAAGTATAATTAGGATCATACCATGATTGTGTTTGAGAAAAAAATAAAAGTGAACACAACACTTTTCAATTAAGATAAGAGTCATTGTGCATCTTTTTGGTTTAAAATGACATTTTAGTAAAAAACATACATGGAATACTCAAAACTGAGCAAATGCATTCAGATTTTTGGTACTTTGGAACAACTTTCCATAAGTCATTTGTGATGTGTAGGGATCAGCCACACCTTAATCAGACGCATGGTGTCACTTGTATAGATCCAAGTGTCTATTATCAGTTTAAAATTGATATTTTAATACTAATAAGTGTCACTCACTGAAAACAAAGTAAATGAACTTGAATTGTCTTGATAATTTGAGAAAAAGATTCATAATTAATTTTTGATGTGTTTGAATCAGTCTCATAACAAAACGATACACGATGCCACCTGTATGGATCAAAGTTCATGTTTCCAGTTTAAAATGACATTTTATTAAAAAACATGTGGATTAATCAAACCCAAGAAAATGCACTCTAATTGTTTTGGTACTTTAGGAAAACAATCCATACATCACTTGTGACATGTAGGGATTAGTCAAACCTCAATACGATGCACGGTGTGACCGGTATGAATCCAAGTGCATCTTTTTATTCAAAACTGGCATTAATTTTAATCAAAAAACAACTGACTTACTCAAAAATGAGAAAACACATTCCGATTGTTTTGGTACTTTAGGAAAATGATCCATAAGTCATTTATGATGTTTAGAAATCATTAACACCTCAATTCAACTCACGATATGACCGATATGACTCCAAGTGTTCCTTTTAATTCAAAATTTACATTAATTTTAGTAAAAAACAACTTACATACTTTATAATAGTGTTTTATTTTTCTTGTATTTGTGTTAGAAATTTTATTTAATTTAAATTCAATATTTTTATCTTATTTTGGTAATTTTTGTGGTTGTTTCTACTGATGCAGTGTGTTGTTATAGTACAATGCACCTGTTTCTAGTGATGCAGTGTGTTGCATCATCACAGTGCAGTTTTCACCTTTATTAGAACAAATAAATTTGTTGATAAGAGTATAATTTATCATCACTTTTACAGGTTCTTATAAATATTCCCTTTATCATCACTTTAGAAAGCACTGATAAATAGTACTTTTATCATTACAAATAGAAGTGTTGATAAATCAATCTTTTATCACTGATTTTTAAATCACTGATAAAATACTATTTATTAGAACTTTTTAAAAGCACTGATAAAGGGTATATTTATCAGTGATAAATAAAAGCACTGATAAATTGGGTCTTTTATCAGCACCTTTTTAGCACTGATAAAATCCATTGAATTTTAGCCGCGCTAAGGTAGACAGTTCTTTTCTAGCACTGATAAAGGTTGATTCTATCATTGTTAAAGGCGTGTTTTTTAGTAGTGTAACCGAAAAATGATTCCCCACCTACAGTTGCACTCTCATTTTTTCAAACCATCAAAACTCATAGTTAGATTCAAGATATTATCCATAATATGAGGCATCGCCTCTCCCTTTATATCAAAAGGTTACCCCACTTCTAGTAGTTATCAAACACCAAGAACATAACTCCACTAAAAAAACTATTGATTCACTAAATCTCAACCCCTATATTCCAACAACACACCCAAAGTGGTTTTCACCTCACCACATCCAACCACATAGAATGTCACCAACTGAAATTCAATAACACCTCCTGATCATGATTCATATCTCCTGAAGGTATCCTGAGACCATACCAGTATGCACACCATAGTATGAACTCAAATCCTAGAGTCATCCCACGACTAAACCCTTAACCAACAAAAATTATTGTCCTATTGTACCTTGAGTACCGATGTGTCATCAATCAAAAATGCACTTGGATCACTGAATTCAACCTCAATTATGGTTCTAATACTTAGTCTTCAACCAACACCACTTATGTGTTTCAAATATGATGTTCTCTATGAAACTATAGAAACCTAGGTTCATCTACACACCATCAATTCAGAGTTTTTTTACCATCCATTTACCAGTATCATAGCATCCATGGTCCTTAAAACATATAACCACACTCTCATAGTCGATTCAATACTCCCCACCATAAGAGAACTCTCATCATTGATCCATAAAATCAAAATTCTAAAATTCATAGTAAATCCTCTATCCATAACCACATCTAATAACCCAATTTAACTACCCCACTCTAGCCAAGAGATAATGAAAAACACTAACCACCACCCTCTCCCGACTTATAAGGAATATTATCCATGTAATCCATCATAATTTATTCAAAATGAGGGCCACACCCTCATCCAAAAAAATGTGTACTCCCCACCATATGGCCTCACTCACCACTCCTTGAGTGTGGGTTCAATTGTTTCACCATTAAACATGAATGTCGGTCCTCCTAATCCAAGGTAATTCATCACATTAACCCAGAACAAAGTTCATTCTTGGATCAACCATGAAACTACACCTTGACCCATCCATTACTTCATTCCATACCACACAGACACCATGATTCCCAACCAGTGCCTTGGGCCGCCATGCTTTCAATCCCCTCATTGAACCCACATTGATCCCTATCCTACACACATGGTTGTTCACTAATTTATAATCCAATGGACCAATGCGGAAACCATGATCATTACCTTGAAAACATTTAATTATAATAGGCATACGCTCCTATACCACTTAAACCATAAACCAAATTTCACGATGCTTCTTCAATGTGCAATTTCCTCCAAGGTCCCATAAAATCCCAACGGTTACAAACACCTATGAAACCTGATCACAAAGTCCGAACTCAAATTATAGTGATTAAAATCTCATAAAAACTACTCTCTCACACTTAAACCACTATCCATGCACCCACTGTATTCTAGTCTCACCAAGAAAGAGGCACCCCTGGTTCTCTTCAAAACCGAGGTACCTCGCCAAACCAAAACCATTCACATAACCACTCATAACCCTAACATTATCTTAATAATTGAAGCATATAAACACACTCCACTCTCCCTATATTCATCCACATAGGGTTACCATCAACCATCTCATTAAAAAATGCACCAATAATCAATGAGGTTGTGCATCTGAATGATCATTCCCTCCAAAACTAACCACAATATCGAAAACACCTCAAGAAATTAGCATGCCCTAACTCAAAACCAATAAATGGTATCCAAAAAAATTAGATACTAAGCCCCCAAACACTCTCAAGGAATCCTCAAATACTTTAACTGCACACTGATAACACCTCCCATACACCAATCTCTAACATGATCATTCACCCATGATCCTTATTCCAAAATCACTTATGTTCCCTGACCAACCCCTCCCTCAGGTTACCCTCGATCATAAAAAATCTATGAATCATCACTTCCCTAAGTCATATCTCAAAGTCCACTATATTATTACACCTATTTGATAAGCCTAGTCTCACATAAAACACAACTCATAGTAGTTCTCCCACTCTTATCTCAAGACACATGGCATCTATCATTATAAAATAAACCACCAACATATGTTCTCGAACATAAATTTATAGTCAATCTACCCCATCCACTCTTGTTTTAGGCACAGACCATAAAGTCCACAAGCAATCACAACACACCAAAAACATTCTCAAAAACTATTATCTATCTCTAACCCTTCCACCCATTCTCTAGGTCATTCCAATATGAAAATTTCCTATAGTAGAACATTTTTTCATCTAAAATACAATTATAAAACTCAAGAAAATAGTAACAGGCACAGACCCCACTATTCCTTATACCTTGAATCACATGGATATCATAACTCATGTTCTCTCAATGGACCAAAATACCCACACACAATGTCAATAAAAATCACCCACTAGGTCCACATCACACACACACACACACAAATATAGGATTTTCAATTTTATACTCCCAATTTCCATTAACCCAAATTTTTTATAATATGGGATTAGTTAAATGAAATGGTAAGTAAAAGTTATAGAGGAAATTATTTATAATTTATATTTGGAATTTTATTTAGATTATTATATATATAAAATAAAGATAAGTGATCACATAATTTATGTTTAACAATTTACTTTAACCATAATGTTCTCATAAATGATGCTCGGTTAAATTAAATTTCAATTACAAATTATAGAGGAAAATAAATTATAATATGTAATTGACATTTTATTTAGATAACACCTCCTAATAATCAATTCAAGTGGCCATATAACATGATTTTTATCCATTTACAGGATTGGTTCAATAAGGTTCCACCATGAACTTATACTAAAACACTATATAAATGGTTGCAGACACTTTAAATAACTAACCCACATCATGGTCTAGATAAATAATCACAGGCTATCAAAAAAATGACATGTAAATCCAACATTACTAATATAATGGATGAACACACTCCCTCTTTCCATACCATTCAATAGATAAAATCTCATAAATCCATAACCTCGTAATAATGTGTATCACTCAAGGTGAAATCATATCAATAGTAAAATCTAACAGCATGAACAATAATCCCATACTTGGAAACATAGACTTCCCTCATATGTGGGGTGGCCAATCCTAGGAACAAGATCCATACAATGTCTCAGCAACATCATATATCCTATCTATCTTTCCCAAATAGTAAAATGGTATAAAAAGATACTTTGATACCACTTTTCCATGTCTCATCACACTGAAACACTAATTGGTGCTTGGGTTGGTGGTTGCTACTATGCCTCAGGCACGCCTCCCCATACGCCAAAGGTTGAAGACTAGAAATATGGGTCTATGGTGGTATATTATTGAGACTTTACTTGTATACAAGAGTAAAACAATGGTGGAGGTAAAATAAATAATATACATCATCTAGATAAATAATTAGTAAAATAAAAACTAAAACTAGTTTCGATGGGTAATCAGAATAAACCAGGCAATAATAAAAGAACTGTATACTACATGCTAGGAAATAATACACCAATAGTTAATCAAAAATACATCAAACCAAAAAACCAAAAGACAAAACTATGAAAAATTTGAAAATGGTCTTGATTCATAGCCCGGTCAAAGACTCTCATGATCAATCTTTGAAGCCCAAATCATCAAGAATTGTGCCTTGGTCAAGGCTAGTTCTATAATCAAGTAGCATCTTCTCGGGTACCCAAGTGTTATGGTGGTCCGATAAAGGTGTAAGTACAACTCAGTGGTCCACCACAAACAAAATATCTAAAAATTACCATTCTAAAATAAAGTGCATATAGAAGTCCTATAAATAAAAAATTTAAATAGTTTAATAATTAAATTTAAAAGAATTAAAATAATCACTGAGGATTGAGCTCTGTAGTGACACCTCAGATCAGTCTATATCATGTCAATACTTAGGTATGGGACCTTGATCAATCATGCCTACTTCATCCCGTGATGGGGTGTCTCTGATCATATCATGTGAACTATGCCAATCATAGTATCATGACCACCATTTTGGGTGTTTTCCATGTAAGAGTATCATAACCAACCTAGTAGAGGTATAGCAACCCTGCTCTTTATTTCATATTTAAACATGATTTATTACATAAACTTAAACTTAATATAACCTAGAAGATCTAGAGGTCCAGTGTCTTTGGGGATTAGGAACATTACATGACAACTTAAGACATAAAATATAACATATTTATTGAAAACTTATTTTACATGATCACAACATTCCTTCATACTTAGCATTGCATGGGATAACCTAAGGATATACATAAGAAAAGGGTGAGCTATAAATCCCGGTAAAGGAGTAAACAAGGCATAACATTAATAATACAATACATGTTAGGAAATAGGCATATCAATGGATCATAAGAGAAACATGAATATAAATTTGTGATATAGAATGATTATCATAACATGGAAATGTGGCAACAACTTAAAGCACTACATCATTAACATAAAGGAATAAGGTAAATCCTTATCCCAACATGATGTAAAAAAGTCTTATAAAGGAATCAAGTAAACACCTATCCCAACATGACATATCATGATACTAAACATTACCTAATGCATTAGAGCGCTATCAGGGTGCACCCTTCATAAACATTTCAATATTGTGCTTAAGTGTGCCACATAGATCATATAACATGGATTCATTCAACATCATCATTTATTCCATGATAAAAGAATGTGGAATACATATATTAAAGTCTATAATAAATAAATATATGTGTATAAAGGTGAATACCCTTGATATAGAAATGGGCATGGTATTCATTACACGATGATTTTGGCATGAAAAATCACGGTGCAATTTCGACAGCATAAGGGCATCACATGGAGACTCATGAAATGGGTTGATCAGAGTGAAAGGGTTTTATCATAATTTAGACATGAAATGTGTAGTAAGGGTATCATGGAGTATAATTTCCCAAAATATGAAATGGAATTTGATATGCATGATATAAAATAAATGCTTGAATGGAAATGAGAACATACCCCATCATTTGTAATTTTTGGGCATAGTGTTGCATTTGTTGTCAATAATGTGTCAACGTGTGTATAGAAAGGTAATGATTGAAGTTGTGATGATGATTGAAGTGGTGATTCTTAAAGTAATGTTATTGACTCGTTGAAGAGCCCACTTTGATTATGAATTTTACTTGTAAATGGTGATCAATGAGATGGGAATATATCATTTTTATCAATATGATGAAGTTGTTACAAAGCTAATTTTACTTAGAGAATCATTATGGACTCATGAAATGACATTGGATTTCATGCTTGGACATTATCTATACAAATTCATACGATTGTAGACATGATCCTAAGTTCCAAGACATGTGTCAATGAATGAAACTTTGTTATAACATCTGAATAAGGCCATGAAATACTCTATTGCATGATGAATTTGGAAGACCCATCCACTGGTTTCTAATTAGATGAAGTTTGAGAAAATTAGACGATTGAAAAGTTGGTCCTAAGTTCCAATAACATGTGAAAATGTTGGTGCACATTGTTTACTATATTTGTTTAGGTTTAAGAAGAGATCAATTAAAGATGGAGTAATTTTTATGAGGAAGTTGTTATGGTGGCTTTGGTGGATGTTGGCTTTGTATTTTATTTGAAATACATTATAATTCAGTTGGGAATTATTTTTTAATGATCCTTTATTAAAAAATATGTTGCCTCAACCTACTAGTCACCCATCCACTGGTTTCTAATTAGATGAAGTTTGAGAAAATTAGACGATTGCAAAGTTGGTCCTAAGTTCCAATAACATGTGAAAATGTTGGTGCACATTGTTTACTATATTTGTTTAGGTTTAAGAAGAGATCAATTAAAGATGGAGTAATTTTTATGAGGAAGTTGTTATGGTGGCTTTGGTGGATGTTGGCTTTGTATTTTATTTGAAATACATTATAATTCAGTTGGGAATTATTTTTTAATGATCCTTTATTAAAAAATATGTTGCCTCAACCTACTAGTCATCCATCCACACACAGTGGGAGGTTGAGCACAAACCCAATCGGCCAGCATAGGGTCGAAATAGTGCATGGGGCACACACTAGCAAGAGTGGGTGCGGAGCACGCCCCCAAGAGAACACAGTACGGGGTGGTACTGTAGATGGGGAAAGAGTATTCTGATCCACTCAGGTCACAGCTTGTTATTTAAAGGAGCCAAAAATAGCGGAGACTTGCGCTGTGGGAAACTAAAATGTGGGTTAATATAGCCGAGATCAAACACCCACCGTATGATCTGATCGCGTATAATCAGAACTGTTGATCTGTTTTAAAAATTCAAACACATTGTATCCATGCGATAAGAGCTAATCCAACGACCATAGATAATCCGCGTCGTTTTCTTCAACCTCCTACCACCCAGCGTCATTTTACGCCTGAGTTGTGACTGAACCTCTATAAAGTATCTTTTGGCCACTGTTGAAGAGAAAATCCACCACATTATGGTTGTCTGGAAGTCACAATACCATCCATGCAATTACATTTTCATACATGCAATGTAAGAATGAAGATCGAATGTGGTCGAAGTAATCAAAGGTGAAAGGACACTTCATAGTGATCGAATGTTTGTGAAAATGAGTTTCATATGATCTTTATCACATGCACGTGATTTTATCACCACAAAAGAGTAACTTTCATGAAACAAAAACAAACCAAGATATGCGGTATGTATCTATATCTGCATTTGAATATTTCAAAGATGGAGAAGTTTAATATTCAAATGTATGATTTAAATGATGAATATTTCTGAAATTTTACATGGTGCAACTCGGTGATCCTCACCTATAAATAGAGAGCCCACGACTGAGGGTTTGGTGTTGAAAAGATTGAGAGATCTCTCATTTATTTGAAAAAACAGGGCCTCCGCAAACCCATCTAGTTTGTGAAAGGTAGAGGTTTCTGTGAGGCATTCTTCTCATATGAATAAAGAAGATCATGTGGATCCTTAACAATTGAAAAGCACTCTCAAATAATCTTTGAAAAGAACATGTTTCGTGTAGCTTGTTCTTTCTCAAAGAAGGAAGATATCCTACAGTTATCATCACATGTGATTCATGCACTCAAGATTTCTACAAAGAATAGTGCTTTGGGAAGGTGATATACACACCCAGTATGAAGAATATTCATGCTCTATGTGAAGAACTAGTTCCACGCAAAGTTCACTTGTGTGAAGAAACAAGAACCCGTGCTCCTCTTGTTTGCACAAAGGATTATGAATCCTCAAGAAAGTACACACATACACTACCCCTTGAGAAGAATGACTCACACACACCTTCTACCCATTCTGGTTTGTGCGTAATAAGAATAAGGGAATACGCCTACATGATCCACCCTTGGATTTTTGCATGAGATGCCTTAATAAAAAGTGGGTGTAAAAGGAAGAAAATAAATGGACAGTGTGTATTCGTATTGCACAAAACATAAGTAAATATTTATGAATCCATGCATTCCCATGCACATGTGGAGAAGGAGTTGTGTGTGAATATTGAGCATGAAGGAACTAAGTGGACAATATATGTGTAAATTCATGACCTACACACATTGAACCTAAACTATTGATACAAGTGAATAGTGTGTGTTCAGGTTTACAAGAAACACATTATACATGCATGCAATCATGCATAAACACATGCATGTGTGAGAAGTCAGTGAGATACCCAATAAAAGAGGTTTCTAATGCCATGAAACCCATGCATGAAGTGGTTTTGACTTGAAACTGAATCCGGACAGAATTAAAGAAGATCATATATTTGAGGTGACAGTGATTGAGAATCCAAGAGGAGAAATAGTATTGATATTATGAAAGATCATTATTTCATATTAATATTCTTGAATAAGTTTTTTGAACCATTTTCACACATATAAGTGAGGATGGCTATTTATCATAATAAGTAAGAATTGACTGAGCATTGTTTCACTAAGGCAATTGATCTTCACAAGTGATTAGAATTATTGAGCAAGGACAATAGATCTTACCAAAAGGATGTGGAAGATTCTTGAATAGGTATATGGGAAAGTGTTATTTAGAATGATCGTGGGGGAAGAGCATAAGATCAATATACAATGAATCAAAATCATTAAAAGGAGGAAGATTCTCATGTGATTCGAGAGAAAGTAGTATCCTATGAGACTCAAGAGCAAAAGACTTCAGTGAGACTCTAGAGCAGGCTAGTGAGACTCTGGTAAAACTATGAGATACAGTATAAAGAACCTCCTATGGGACTCAGAAGATATATAGTGTGAATTTTATCAAACGTTATAATTGTACATCTGATTATAGTAGAGAATCTATGTTGGGGAGAATAACCAACATAGTAAGGATTTGGTATTTGTATCGAACCTTGTAAATCCTTGTGTTCAGTGCCTTTATATTTATAGAATCATTTGAGGTAAGTATGAGAGACACAAGAAGAGTGGATAGAGACTTTAACCATCCATATATTTTTAATTGAAAATAATAAATTTTTAAAATAGTTTAAAGGGATCACTGATTCCCCTTGTCCCCCTCTTATTGATTTCATACTAATTAGGGAACTTCAATTGGTATCAGAGGGAAGTTCACCTTTAAAAGATCCAAGGGAGTCTTTATAAAGTGAATATTTTAGGAAATGAGTGAGCAACCTCAAATGGGGATTTATGCCAAGACTCATAAGAATATGAAGAAGAAATAGGAAAGGAAGATGAAGAATAATCCTACTGCTAATAGGGAGACACCTTATACTAAAGGTAATCTGGAAGGTACAACATGTAATAATTATTTTTATTATTATGACTCTTCTAATGAAGCCTGGTCAATATGTGATGATGATAGATCAATTAGTAATCTTTAGTCTACACTTAAAGAACTTATGAAGAAAATTCCTAGATAATTGGAAAGACATATTTCTACAAGAATCAATTCTCTTCAAGATGAAAAATTATAGTTGGAAGAATAATATGATGCCATGAAAGAGGCATTAGCTAAAATGGTTGGCATATACAAAACTCTCAAAAAACTAGTGAAAGCAAAGGAAGAGACAATTTCTATTTGAAATGAAAAAATTACTAAAGTTTCTGAATAATTTCAAGTAAGTATTTGTGAGAAATAATTCTTTGATATTGTATTTGTAGAAGCTTTCTATGCATTTGAAAAATTTCACAAATTTTCTATGGTTTTCAAAGTTTCTCAAATAGAAGAAAAATATAACAAGGTAAATTAGATTGAAATTTCTTTGAAATAATTAATAAATATGCATTAAGAACAAATGATAATTCTAAATGATAATTGGGAAAATAAACTGAGATCAGTTGAGGATGAGAAGACCCCCCTCAATATGAAGTGTTTAGAGCTGGAGGTGAAATTGAAGAATCGGTGATCACACCAAACTGGAACTTCCCAGACAATTGGAAGAGGAGATACTACCACTAGAGTTTTCATTGAGGACAATAATTCCAAAAGGATTTCAAGATCATATTCTAATCCAATGGTAACATCCTCCAAGAATAAGGTATCACATAACCTAGTTATTACTGAATCTACTAATATAGTTTCATCTGCAAGTACAGGTTCAAAGATAAAAGCTGGGAAGATGTGGATTGATAAAAATGTTAATACATCCATCAAAACTTCAAGGGTGGATACTAGAATGATTTGTAAGAATTAATCCCAAATGTATGCTCCAAATAAAGAAAGGAAATTCTATAAACAACAATGCACTGAATCTAGCCAGACTAATACTACAAGAAAAAGATGGATATTTATTGGACACTATTGGTGTTGTTGGAAGTTTGGGTATCAGGACAATGATTTCTAGAATAATGTGTCAGCATGTGATAATTATAGAAGGCTTGTATTCAGGGAATGTAGATGTGAAGAAATGAAGCAACCTACAAAACTAAATAAGAATACACATATAAAGATAAATCTATCTCTCAAGAACAGATTTGAATATCTTAAAGATTTCTATGATAATTGTAGTAGAAGTGGTCACAGTTATGATGATTTTTGTTTTATTCCAACCATGCATCATTCATATGTTGATAAGAATAAATGTCCAAAACAAAATCAGAATAAAGGAAATGAATGGAATCAAGCTGAAATTAAAAAGGATAATCAATCCAAGAGAAGATAAGATTTATTGAAGACATTCCTGAATATTATTTTGATAAGTTTTCTAAGAAATTTAACATGAAATCATTTAACAATCCATTTGGAATCTCCAAACAAGAATATTATAAGGAGTGTTTAGTTATTTAGCCTAATCAATTGCAAGTTTCTAGAGAACTGCAAAAATATGAAGATGAAGTACTAGTTAAATCCAAGGAAAATGGGAAACATATAATTTCACATGAAGAATAATTCTAATTTCATGAGAGGTTTTCAACACATAACAACTCAAGTGTCTTACAAGTACTATTTATAAGGTACAAGTAGGATGTACTTAATTCCAACAAATGTATAACTATTTTACCAGCTCAAATGAAGATGTTGAAAATGGAAAAACATGAACCAGTGGAAGCCACTTCACTACTGGAATAAGTAAGGATAAACAATCCACACAAGTTGAAGGTGAATGGAAGTAAAGTTTCCATGATGAAAATGAAAAATCAAAATATTAAATGGATATTAGACACCAGTATGAAGAGTACAATACACAATAGATCTACAAGGAAAGGAGTTCTTGGGTTGATAGGAAATTCATATCCCTATTTCTTCTATTAAGAAGCTCACATGTGTTCCATATTATTCCCATATTTTTTATGTGTGCTTAAATTTCAAGGAATTGAAGGTGAAGTTCATTATAAAGATGAGAATTGAATTAACAATTTGGAGAACGTCAAGTTGTACTGATTATTCATAATTTGAAAATTACTTGGAATGTTCCTCAGTGGAAAATTATCAACATAAATATCTTGAAGATTATCTGATGATGTTTTCCACCATGTTAAATAAAAGGTATTGCACCCCTTGAGGGGGGGAAATATAAAGGAGATGATATCAAGTATTATTTCATGAAAAATCTTGAAATTAATATCATCTCTAAAAGTTAAAACTTGAGTTATTCCAATCAAACTTTCAACCCTTATTCTTAATTGTATTTATAATGTCAATTAATGGGGAGTTCTTGATTGATGAAAATATGGGATGAATGGTGAGATTTATCTTTTCATTTGAACTTTTTAATATTTTTGGAGAAGTATGTGCAGGATTTAGAATTTCATTGATAAATATGATTATTTCCATCCCCTTGGATAATAATTGAAACTTTCTGAGCATGATTTCACATGCACGGTTGTTTATGGATAGCATTGAAAACCTTGGTGATATATCTCTTTTTTTATAGACCTGGTTATCCCAAGTAGACTTAAAATTTATTAACTAAAGGCTCTTCGCTAAGTGAACCATGTGACATCATCCCTCTCTCAGAAATATTCAAGAAGATATTCTTTAAATGGAGGAGAACATGTTTTTGAACATTCCACACTTAACCTTTGCATTTGGTTGCCAATAAGGGGGAGAAAAGATTGGCACACATATTGACTCTTACAAAGTGTGCTTAAGAGATATTGACAAAAAAAATACAAAGGGGAGATTTTTGGGAATAGTGTTGCATTTGTTGTCAATAATGTGTCAATATGTGTATAGAAAGGTAATGATTGAATTTGTGATGATGATTGAAGTGGTGATGCTTAAAGCAATGTTATTGACTCAGTGAAGATCCCACTTTGATTATGAATTGTATGTGGCAATGGTGATCAATGAGATGGGAATATCTCATTGTTATCAATTTGATGAAGTTGTTATAAAGCTAATGTTACTTGGAGAATCATTATGGAATCATGAAATGACATTGTATGTCATTCTTGGACATTCTCCATACAAATTTAGATTATTGTGGCATTGATCCTAAGTTCCATGACATGTGTCAATGAATGAAAGTTTGATACAAAATTTGAAGAAGGTCATGAAATACTCTATTCCATGATGAATTTGGAAGACCCGTCCACTGGTTTATAATTGGATGAAGTTTGAGAAAATAATATGATTGTAAAGTTGGTCCTAAGTTCCAATGACTTGTGCAAATGTCGATGCACATTGTTTACTACATTTTTTGATTTTTAAGAAGATATCCATGAAATATAGAGTAATTTTCATGAAGAAGTTGTTATGGTGGATTTGGTGGATATTGGTTTTGGATTTTATTTGAAGGATATTATAATTCGGTTGGGAAGTATTTTTTTTTAATGATCCTTTTTTAAATAATATGTTTCCTTAGCCTACTATCCATCTATCTAGGTGAGTGGAACTCACCACAAAGTGGAAGGCTAAGATCAAACCAGCCAACCAGCACGAGGCTAAGATAGTGCATGGGTCATACATAAGCAGGCCCACAGGGGCGCATGGGAGAGCTGACAGAGTGTACCACTGTGCGGGGCGGAATGGAGGTAAAGAGTGGGTGTAGAGCGCGCCCGCAGTAGAACAAAGTACGGGGAGGTACCATGGAGGGGTAATGAGGATTATGAGCCTCTCATTCCATGTATTTTTGTTTAAAGGAGCTGAAAACCTTGGCAAGTTTCGATGTGTGATGTCAAAATGTGGGTTACTATAGCTGAGATCAAACATCTTCCGTCCGATCTGATCGTGTATAATCAAAACCATTGATCTATTTTAAAAACATGAACATGTTTTATCCATTCAATCATAGCTAATCCAATGACCATATATTTTCCACATCTTCATTTTCAACCTCTGACCACCTGACTCCATTGTACACCTTATTTGTGACCGAACCTCTATGAACGATCTTCTAGCCACTGTTGAAGATAAAATCCACTAAATTATGGTCATCATGAAGTCACGATACCATGCATGCAATTACATTTTCATTCATGCAACATAAGAGTGAAGATCAAACATGGCCGAAGCAATCGAAGGTGTGAGGCCATGTCATGGAGCTCAAAAGTTCATGAAAATGAGTTTCATATGACCTTTATCACATGCAAGTGATTTGATCAATACAAAATAGGAACTCACACGAAATAGAAACAATCCGAGATATATGGCATGTATCTATATCCTCATTTAAAGATTTCATAGATGAAGAAGTCAGATATTAAAATTTATGATTTAAATGACCAATGTTGTAGAAATTTGACATGGTGTAACTCAGTGATCCTCACCTATAAATAGAGAGCCCTCGACCGAGGTTTTGGTGTTGAAAAGATTGAGAGAACTCTCATTTCTCAGAAGAAACAAAGCCACTATGAACCCCTCTGGTTTGTGAAAGGTAGAGGTTATTGTGAGGCATTATTCCCACATTAAGAAGGAATATCCTACGTCTATTTGACAAGTGAAAATCACTCTCAAAGAATATTTGCAAAGAACATGTTCCGCATAGCTTGTTCTTTCTAGAAGAAGGAGGACATCCTATGGTTCTCTTGACATGTGATTTATGCACTCAAGGGTTCCATAAAGAACAATTCTCTATAAAGGTGATCTGTACACCCAGTGTGAAGAAGATCCATGCTCTGTGTGAAGAACTAGTTCCATGCAGAGTTCACTTGTGTGAAGAAACAATAACTCATGGTCCTCTTGTTTTCTTGAAGGATTGTGAATCCTCAAGACAGTGCACACATACACTGCCTCTTGATAAGAATAACTCATAAACACCTTCTACCCATTTGGGTTTGTGTGCAAGAAGAATAAGGTAATACACCTATGTGATCCACCCTTGGATTTTTTTATGAGAATCCTTAATAAAAATTGGGTGTAAAAGGAAGAAAATAAAGGGAAAATGTGTATCCGGATTGCACAAAACATAACTAAACATATATGAATCCATGCATTACATGCACACGTGGAGAAGGAGTTGTGTGTGAATATTTATAAATAATGAACTAAGTGGAAAATACATGTGTAAATGCATAACCAACACATGTTGAAGCTAAACTATTGATACAAGTGAATAGTGTGTGTTCAGGTTTATAAGAAACACATTATACATGCATGAAATCATACATAAAGACATGCATGTGTAAGAAGTCAGTGAGATACCCAAGAAAAGAGGTTTTGAATTCCATGTACCCCATGTATGAAGTTGTTTTTATTTGATACTAAAGCCGGGTATAATTAAAGAAGATCCTATATTTGATTTAACAGTGATTGAGAATCAAAGAAGACAAGCAGTGCTGGTATTGTGAGAGATCATTATTGCATATTAATATTCTTGAAGAAGTTGCATGCACCATCTTCACACATATAAGTGAGGTCGGGTATTCATCAGAAGAAGGAATAATTTCCCAATCACTGTTTCAATGAGGCAAATGATCAGCAAAAGTGATCCAAATTATTGAGCAAGGCCAACAGACCTTACCAAAGGCTATTGAAGATTCTTGATAAAGTACATGAGAAATTGTGATTTAGAAAGATCATGGGGGAAGATCATAAGATCAATCTATAGTGAATCAAAATCATTCAAAGTAGGAATCTGCTTGTGTGATTTGAGAGAAATAAGTATCATGTGAGACTCAACAGCAGAAGACTTCAGTGAGACTCTAGAGCAGGCCAATGAGACTCTGGTAACACTATAAGATACAGTATAAAGAACCTCATGTGGGACTTAGGAGAGATACAGTGCGACTCTGTATCGACCATTGTAATTGTACATCTGATTATAGTGGAGAATCTGTGTTGGGGAGAATAACCAACCCAGTAAGGATTAGTACTTTATACTAAACCTTGAAAATCCTTGTGTTTAGTGCCATTATATTTACAGCATCATATCGAGGTAAGGTTGAGAGACACAAGAAGAGTGGATCAAGGCTTTTACAATCCATAGAGGTTTAATTAAAAAAATCAATTTGTAAAAAGTTTAAAAGGATCACTAATTAACCCCCTCCCCCTCTCTGTGATTTCACATTGATCTGGGAACTTCAGTAATTAAAAAATAAAAGGGTATAACAATATAAGGAAACTGGGACAAAATGAGAAAGGAAGACACATTACTTGGATGTGTGATCCTGAAGGATTGGGAGAGGCTTATTAGGAGCTTGGGGAACCTTGGGAGGACTCTAGGGAGTGGATATCAGAGTGAGTATGAGATTCAAGGAATTTTAGTGAAGAGGAATGGGTGCTTTGGGGTATTTATATAGGAAATGAGGGGGAATTCTTTATTATTTATGTTTTGGACACTACACACTAAAATATTCAAAACCACAAACCAAACCATGGTTTTTGCCCATGGTTTCTAGACAAGGGGAGTGTAAACATTATTTTATTAGGCAAAGGGATGAAGATATTAAAATATTATACTTTCTTATGTGGAGGTGAGTCATACTCCCAAAGAAATGAATTTAAAATCATAAAATATATTATACATTTTTTAGGATTCACTAAGGCATTATAAAATAAGTCAAATAAATTTAAAATCACATTATTTTAAAACTAAAACATATATTTTTTCGAATATCTATTTTTTAGTATTTATTAAATCACCCTTGGTTCATTATGATGTCATAAAATACACTATATATTTATATATTATTTAATTTTTACACAAAAAATTGATTATCTTAGAAAATTATGAAAAAATCACTATTGGATAATTTAAACATCCTTATTCCAAAAATAATATTAATTTTATCTAAATAATTTTCTAAATATGTTAATTTTCACTTTTAAAATGAGAATCGGCATTTATTGAAAATTGACGGGTTTTGAAAAAAATAGTTTTTAAACATTAATAAAAATTACATTTGACTTCATAAAAATTATATAATAATTTATTATTAATAAAATTAATTTTATAATAATATTTTATTAAAGTATTAATTATTTCAAAATTCATTAATTCCTTAAAATAAATTCTTTAATACACTTTATGTTTTATCTTCTAAAAAACATAACTCTTATCAAACTGATTTCCTAATCATTTATAGATAAGGAATTGATATAATCATCATTTATAATAATTTTTTTTATAATATTATTCATAAAACCCCTAATGTATACATTTCTCAAAAGTACCATTTTTACCCCAAAAAATCAATTTATCAAATTCATCATTTTTTTAATAAATACTATTCTCATAAATGAATTGATGGAATAAGACTTTTATTTATAAAAATTGATTGCACAATAAGTAACTAATACCTTGTTATATAACCCCTTATAACACATACATAAGACCTAAGTTTAAGGTGTGCGATGGTGATAGACTCTTGGGGCGGCTTAGATAACATCGCCCAGGTGATAATATCTATTAAATTGAACATCTCCTATAGGAGATTCCATTCAAGATTAACATGTTGAAAATCAGCTTGGGCTTGGTCAAGAGTGAAGCCTAGTTACGCTACCTTCTTTTTTAGCCCCGAAAAATGAGTTTCGTGCGGCACAAGTCTACTAGATGATTCCATCAACTCATTTGTCTATGTCGAAAGGATTTTTTAAAAACTTATATTTATATTAGTTTTGGGATCACTATTCAAAAACTATATAATAAAAATTAAAGATACTTAATGGTCATTTAAATCCAATTGGATATAACAATTAATTAAAAAAGTGCATGTGTTTTCTATATTCATGAGACATTTAATTAAAAGAAAGGAAATTTTATTCATAAATGATTGGTTCGTTACAACCTTACCCCCTTAAAAACCTTTTCCCTTGAAATTTCATTTTCCCAAACTAAAACAGATGAGGGTAACTTTCTCACATCACTTCCTCTGATTCCCACATCACTTCTTCAAACTTGTGGTTTCTTTATAACACTTTGATGAAGGGAATTGTCTTATTTAGTAGAAATTTTTCTCTATAATATAATATCTTCACCAGCTTCTCTTCATAAGAGTGGTCATTATCCAAAGGTACTAGATATGGATTGAGTACATGTTATGGGTTAGGTATGTACTTCCTCAAGAGTGATACATGGAATACATCTTGTACTTGAGACAGGTTCGGTGGGAGTGTTAGTTGATAGGACACTACTCTAATGCGATCAAGGATCTCAAAAGGGCTGATGTACATTGGACTAAGCTTTCCCTTATTCCAAAATCTCATCACTCTCTTACATGGAGATATACAGAGGAAAACCATATCTCCAACATCAAACTCTAGGTCTCATCGATAGTTTTTAGGATAGCTCTTTTTTTTACTTTGAGCATCTTTGATGTGATTTTGGATGTTATTAACCTTCTACACCATTTTGTCGACCATTTCTAGATCTAGAAGTTTTCAATCCCAAACTTCATCCCAACATGATAGTGTTCTACACCTATTACCATTAAGGGCTTCATAAGGAGCCATTTGAATGGTTGAGTGGAAACTGTTGTTATAAGAGAACTCAACCATAGGAATATGTTGATCCCATACTCATTTGAAGTCTATTGAGTATGCTCTAAACATTTCCACAAGTGTTTGGATATTCCTCTTATATTTTCCATCAGTTTGAGGATGATAATCCTTACTAAAGTTCAGCTCATTATTCAGAGCATATTGTAGACTCTACCAGAACTTAGAGGTGAATCTTGTATCCCGATCGAATACAATATATAGTGGTGCACCATGCAGCCTTACCACTTCTATGATGTATATTTGTGTAATTTAATCCAATGACAAATTCTCTAAAATCTCAATGAATTATTTAGTCTTTGTAAGACGATCACTACAACCCAAATAGCGTTTTTTTCCTTTGGATGTCTTCAGAAGCTCGATGAAAAATTCCATGGTGACGTTCTTTCATTTCCATGTTGGTATGGGTAATGGTTGTATCATACTCTTAGACTTATACCTATCATCCTTCACTTGCTGACATACTAGGCACTTTAATATATATTCAGAAAACTCCTTCTTCATTTTATCCCACCAATAATGCTCTTAGAGATCCCGATGCATCTTTGTGTTTCCTGGGTGAATAGAGAAATTCAAACTATGAGCATCATCCAAATGTTATTTATTGAACTTTGGATTTAATGGAACACATAGTCTTGACCCAAATCTCACAATTATTTCTTCATTAACATTGATCTCTAAGTATTTACCTTTTTTGATAGCTTTTACTTTCTTCTGAATTCCAACATCATTTTTTGAGCATCCTTTAACCTCTCCAGAAGAGATGGTTGAGAAATAATTTGTGAAAGGATCGATGATGTTCCCTTCTTTATGATTCCCATGTCTATATTCATTAAATATAATAAGATTAGATCCTTTTCAATTCTCATAAATGATAGAATATCTAGGTCCCTTCTACTTAGAGTATTTTCCACCTTGTTTGATTTCATGGGGTTGTAATGGATTGAGCAGTCATAGTCCTTGATGAGTTATAACCATCTTTATTGGAACTTGTTCAACTCTTTTCATGTGAATATATATTTGAGACTTTTTTATCTAAATATATTTCAAACTTTTACCCAAAGAGATAATTCATCCATATTTTCAATGCAAAGATCATAGCTTCCAACTCTATATCATGTGTGGGATAGTTTTCATCGTGAATTTTCAATTGCCTGGAGGAATAGGAGATGACTTTTTAATTCTGCATCAACACAAAGCCCAAGACCTTTTTCGAAACATCATTGAAGATTATGAAAAGATCCCCACTTGTGGGTAGTGTGAGCATAGGGGCAGTGATAAGACTCTTCTTCAACTCCTTGAATATTTCTTCACATTCATCATTCCAAGAAAACTTTATTCCCTTCCAAGTTATCTTGGTAAGAGGCTTTTACAATCGTGAGAAATTTCTCACAAATTAGTGATAATATCCAGCTAACCCTAAGAAGCTACGGATATCCTTTACAGATGTTGGACTTGTCCATCCCTCAATTTATTTTGTTTTAGAAGGATCTATATATATCCCAATGCTTATGATGATATTCCCCTAGAATGATACTTCCTTAAACTATAACTCACACTTTATATACTTTGCATAAAGATTCTCCTTTTTTAAGGTCTTTAATATATGCTTAGATTCTACACATGCTCCTCCTTGGTTTTTAAGTATATTATAATATCATATATAAAGACTACCACAAATTTTTCTATGTAATCTCTAAATACTCTATTAATCAAGTCTATAAATAATCCTGGATTATTAGTGAGTTTGAAAGGAATTACAATGAATTCATAGTTCTTATACCTTGTAAGAAAAGTAGTCTTTGGGATATCCTTCTTCTTCACCCTTACTTAGTAATATCCCAACCATAGATCCACCTTGGAGGAGTATTGTGCTTCATGTATCTGATCTTACAAGTCATAAATTTTTGGAAAATGATATTTGTTCTTTATCTTGATTTTTTTGAGCTCACGATAATCAATTCAAAGGCGCATTGACCCATCCTTCTTCTTGATGAAGAGGATTGGTGCACCCGATGGTGAAGCACTTGGGAATATAAACCCTTTATCTAGATTCTACTGTAGTTGTTTATTTAGCTCTTCAATATCCATAATAGACATTCTATATAGAGTCTTGGATATTGTAAATTCCCCAGGTATAAGATCAATTGAAAATTCAACATCTCTTCTAGGAGGAAGACCATGCAATTCCTCAGGAAACACATCAATGAATTCCCTCACAATAGGAATGTCGTCGAGGATGGTTCCTTCCTTAGACTTAATCATATGAGAAAGATATGTGTGTTCATAGGGAAGTAATATCAATGCTTGAGATGATGGTTATAAAAAATATTTATCCTCCTCTTTGCACTTGTATAGAATCTATGGTTGATTCACCATATGGAGAGTGATTTCCCTATCACAAAAATTTATGTTGGCTCTATATAGGGAAAGATAATCCATGATAAGAATTGCATAAAATTCCATAAAGGGAAGTATGATGAGGTTCATTGGGAAGTTAAATTCACAAATTTTGACAAGGGAGGAGTTATATTTATAGGATGAAATAATTTTCCCATTTTCCATTCTCACTAACGTCTCTACTTCCATGATTTGTGGTGGTATTTGGATTTTTATAATAAACTTTTGAGATAGAAAATAATGCATAGAACTATTGATGATAACCCTACCTTTCACTTTTTTATTCTGGTTCTACATTATCCAATATCGACTTAGTGATTAGTACTTTTAAACTATTAAACACATGAAGGGTAATCCCATGACATTAAAGGGGTAATATATAAATTACATTTATCTCTTTAACTTATGAATTTCTAGGCTTTGATCTAAGTTATCCATGATCTATTTCCTAACGTATATTCTTATGTGATTTTTTTTCTTCCTACCTTAATAATGGTTCATACTAATCTAATTAATTTACCAAAGCATATCCCCTAGGAGTATCAAAGTGTTGTTTTAGAGTTTTACCCCTAAATACATTTGTGCCAAAGCCATCTCTACTTGTTTGTATCAATATATGGATATATTTTATTGATAAACCACTTACTCTATAATCACTAAAATTTAGGGATTTTTTCCTTATACTTAGTCTTATTCCTAAGGCTTTTACTAGGGTTTTCTAATACTAATCCCAAAAATAACTAAACTTATCCTTTGATACCAACTATAGCAACACTTCTCTTTATGTCATATTTACAAATAATTTATTACATAAACTTTAACTTAATACAACCCAGAAGATCAAGAGGTCTAGTTTATTTGGGTCTTAGGAACATTACATGACAACTTAATACATAAAATGAAACAACTTTATTAAAATATTATTTTACATGACCACAACATTCCTTCATACTTAGCATTGCATGGGATAACCTGAGGTCATACATAAGAAAAGGATGATATATAAAGCCCATTAAGGGAGTAAAAAAGTCATAACATGAAGAATAAAATATATTTTAGGAAATAGACATATCAATGTAGCATAAGAGAAGCATGAACATAAAGGCATGATATATCATGATCATCATAACATGGAAATGTGGCAACAACTTAAAACATTGCATCATTAGCATAAAGGAATCAGGTAAACCCCTAACCCAACATGATGGAAAAAAGTCCTATAAAATAATTAGGTAAACCTCTATACCAGCATGATGTATTGTGATACTAAACATTACCCAATGCATTGGAGTGCTATCAGGGCACACCCTTCATAAACATGTCAATCACATGCTTAAGTGTGCCACATAGATCATATAACATGGATTCATTCAACATCATCATTTATTCCATGATAAATGAATGTGTAATACATATATGAAAGTATATAATCAGTAAGTATATGTTTATAAAGTTGAATACCCTTGATAGTGAAATGGTCATGGTATTCACTACTTGATGATTTTGGCATGGAAAATCGTGGTGCAATTTCAGTAGCATAATGGCATCACATGGGGATTCATAAAATGGGTTGATGGGAGTGAAAGGGGTATATCATAATTTAGACATGAAATGGGAAGTAAGGGGATCATGGATCATAATATCCCAACATATTAAATGGAATTTTAGATGCATAATATAAAATAAATGCTTGAATGGAAATGAGGAGAAAGAAATCCCTTATGGAATTTTGGCATGGTAACAGGTATACATAGGAGGGATTAATGAGAGTGAAAGAGGTCTATAATCATTAAAACATAATAAGGGAATTATGGGGTAGGTGATAAAACATACCCCATAATTTTTAATTGAAAAATAAAAGTGTATAACAATATAAGTAAACTTAGACAAAATGAGAAAGGAAGGAACCCTTACTTGGATGTGCGATCCAAAGGCTTGGGAGAGGATTATTGGGAGCTTGGGGTGTCTTGGGAGGAATATAGGGAGTGGATAAGAGATTTAGAATGATATTAAAGGAGTTTAAGTGAAGATAAATTGGTGATTGCGTAGGTTTATATAGGAAATGAGGGGGAATTATTTATTATTTAGGTTTTGGACACTACACACTAAAATATTCAAAATCACAAACCAACCCTTGGTTTTTGCCCATGGTTTCTGGAAAAGGGGAGTGGAAAACATTATTTTTTTAGGAAAAGGGATGAATATATTAAAATATTATCCTTTATTATGTAGAGGTGAGTCACACTCTTAAGGAAATGAATTTCAAATCATAAAATATATTATACATTTTGGAGGATTCACAAAGGCATTATAAAATAAGTCAAATAAGTCTAAAATCACATTTTTTTAAATTTAAAACATATATTTTGTCTAATATCCATTTTATGGTATTTATTAAATCACTATTGGGTCATTATGATGTCATAAAACACACTATCTATTTATATATTATTTAATTTTTACACAAAAAATTGATTATCTTAGAAAATTATGAAAAATTCACTGTTGTATAATTTTGACATCATTAATCCAAAAATAATATTCATTTTATCTAAATAATTTTCTAAATATTTGAATATTCACTTTTAAAATGAGAACCGACATTTATTGAAAATTGATAGGTTTTGACAAAAATAGTTTTTAAGCCTTAATAAAAATTACATTTGACTTCATAAAAATTATATACTCATTTATTATTAATAAAAGTAATTTGATAATAATATTTTATTAAAATATTAATTATTTAAAAAATCATTAATTCTTTAAAATAAATTCTTTAATACACTTTTTGTTTTATCATATAAAAATATAACTCTTATCAAACTGATTTCCTAATCATTTATAGATAAGTAATTGATATAATAATAATTTATAATAATTGTTTTTATAATATTATTAATAAGAACCCTAATGTATACATTTCTCAAAAGTATCATTTTTACCCAAAAAATCAATTTATCAAATTCATCATTTTTTTAATAAATATTATTCTTATAAAAAATTGATGGAATAATAATTTTATTTATAAAAAGGTATTACATAATAAGTAACTAATACCTTATTACATAACCCCTTATAACACCCACATAAGATCTAAGGGTAAGGTGTGCAATGGTGACAGACTCTCATGGTGGCTTGAATAACATCACCTAGGTTGTAATCTCTATTAACATGAACTTCTCCCATAGGTGCGTTCAAGATTAAAGTGTTGAATCTCAGCTTGGGCTTGGTCAAGAGTGAAGCTCAGTGATGTTACCTCCTTTCCGAGCTATGAAAAATGAGCTTCGTACAGACTGAGTCTACCGGATGAGGCCATCAACTCCTTTGTTTATGTCGAAAGGATTTGTTAAAACCTTATATTTATATTAGTTGTGTGATTACTGTTCAACGATTATATAATAAATGGTAAAGATACTTAGCAGTCATTTAAATCCAATTGGATATAAGAATTAAGTAAAAAAAGTGCATGTGTTTTCTATATCCATGATACATTTAATTAAAAGAAAGGAAATTTTATTCATAAATGATTGGGTCATTATAGGAGGCATTCAAAACCTCCCCATAGGGAATATTCATAGCCTCCCCATACAGAGTATTTATGACCTCCCTGTAAGAAGTTTACACAACCTCCTATAATGAAAGTTTTCGTTAGAAAGTGACTCAAATGCCTCCATTGGTGTTTTCTATATAAAGTATCATGGTCCACTTCTTAGGGAATTTTCCATATAAAATCAAAACCCTCCCCCAAAGGCATTTTTTACTCAAAGTATCAAGACCACCCCTAAAGTCATTTTCATTTCACATTAAAAAAATCATTCAAAAAATATAACTATAACAACCCTTCTCTTTATTTCACATATAAACATGATTTATTACATAAAATTACACCTAATACAACCCATAAGATTGAGAGGTCTAGTGTATTTGGAAAATTAGGTACATTACATAATAACTTAAAACATGAAAAGAAACAACTTTATTGAAAACTTCGTTAACATGACCAAAACTTTCCTTCGTACATAACACTGCATGGGATAACCTGAGGACATACATAAGAAAGGGGTGATCTATAAATCTCAGTAAGGGGATAAACAAGGTATAACATGAAGAATACAATACATGCTATAAAATAATCATATCAATGGAGCATCAAAGGAACATGGATAATACGGCATCATATAGCATGATAATCATAACATGGTAAATGTGGCAACAACTTAAAAAACTACATTATAAACATAGGTCAAGGATAAACCTACCAAGACATCATGGTGGAAAAAATCCCATAAAGAAATCAGGTAATCCCCATATCCCAATGTGACATGTCATGATACTAACCCTTACCCAATGCATTGAAGTGCTATATAATTCTGGTTTCACCCATCACATTCATTTCATTCCCATGCTAAATTTTTTTACATAGATCAATCAACATGGATTCATTCATCGTCATAATTTATTCGATGACCAAGGAGTGTGTGTAAGAACCCAGTTTTTCACTCAGGTGTGGATCCTTTCAATTTCAGTCTAAGTATTTACTTTGGATATAATATGGATGCCTATTGAGTTAAAAAAGGTACTAAGTGTGTATGGGGCTTGTTTGAATCATGGAACACATATTTTGGGGGGAAATTGGCCAAATCACATGGTTGACGCACGGTTTGACAAACCATGCAGATGGTCAATTTTTAAATAGAACCACTTCATGCAGTTTGTGCATGTTCATGCAGCCTAACCATTAAAAGTTCCCTTATTATAAGGTAACCATGCACAATTGGTGCATGGTTTGTCAAACTGTGCAAAAAAAACCATGCACAATCCATTTTTTTGGTAATTTGATAATTTTCCCTTAATGATATAATTAGAACCCCTCTTATTCCCTAATCCATATTTCAGTGGGATTAACCTAAATTTCTCTCATTTTGGAGCCCTTTTAAGATATAAGGTATAAATGAATAGATATACTTTGTTCGGGATCCAGTCGAGCTTCCATTCATCATGTCCTCTTAATCCGTTCTCCTTCTCTCTTTCTCTCGGCCGAGTTATCAGGGTATGAGAATTTTTATATTTTTCTTAGATATACTCTGATCTAATCCAAATCAAGGCCCAATACTGAAGTAGGAGAGTCATACAAGCCTATTTTGGGTGGTCTATAACTCATCCCTCGAGTTTTTTTATTTTGGAATTGTCGTGTGGGGCCAACTGATTTCATCAAGTGTCGTTAATAGTATTTATATGACATGATTATACTCATTATGACTGTATATATATTCTATTTAGATATATGTGAATAATTGTTGGTGGTTATAACCACAACTCCATCCTTTCCATGTCAAAGGTTATGCCACAATTTTTGTTTAGTGTTTTGGCACGTCTGTGCCACTGTTCAAGTGTGCATTGTCTTGACCTTCCTAAGGGTAAGTGTTTCTATACTAAATAGATTTTTTATAATGAGAATTTCATAATGGAAAGTACCATTTATTCTCACCACTTGACCTGCCTAAGGTAAGTGCTTCAATTTGAAAATGAAATGTGAAATGTGAATTGAAAATTATACTAAGGATATGACTTGACCAAATTAAATGTAAATGAATAGTAGGTTGAATATCCATAGTACCCCTTACCACATTAATGGAAGGTAGTGGAATGAACCTTGAATATGGAATATTATTTAAATAGATTAAATGAATGGTTTCATGCTACTTGTCCTAGTCACACTAATGAAAGTCAAGGATTGAACTGAATGGACTTATTGATTAATTATGACTTGATTAAAAGGTTGCATGCTACTTGACCTTATCACACTAATAAAAGGCAAGGCTTGAACCAGTGGTTGCATTCTACTTGACCTTATCACACTAATGAAAGTAAAGGATTTAACCAAATGAAATATTACATGAGTTAATAATCAAATAGGAATGGTCTGACTCAAGCTCACCTTTTATTCTGATCAGGGAATGCCATGAGCACTCAAGAACCCCATTCTGATTCAAAGATACAGCTTGTTTAGGTTGATACCCACCTATATCATGATCCTTGTATGCTCTTGGATTCCTGGTATAACATCGTAGGATCCCTCCATATTATTACAGGATGCCTTAGATACATTCCTTGGATTCAGCATTGTCAAGTATGTTCCATGGTTACAACCCATAGGGCCCTATCTCTACTTAGCCCTGTCTTACCTTGTATGATCACCCTAGATTCATTAGGAACCTTATTGTTGAATTCCTTGGAATATGCTTCTTGGATTATACTCTAATACTTATCCAGGATACATTTACTACTGAGTTGGAGACCCTTTAGGTCTACATTACCTTGGTTATTACCTTGGAACTTCATTATTAAATATCATTACAGGTTTCCTTGTCATAACTTGTAACCTCCACCATGGTAAACATGTGATGCATTTATAAACTAGTAATAATAAATAAATGTACTTGTTACATTCGGACTTTATCTATGGGCTGAAGTAGGTACTTGGGTATTTAGTTGCATTGTACTACTTTACTTTATATATGCATGCCTGCACACTATTACATTTCCATTACACGAGCCAGATTTTATAGACACCATTGGTGGTGGCCCACTGAAATTTATCTCACACCCTCTCCAGGAACCATTTGGTACCCAGAGTAGATTACATGGTTGCAGGTGTCGACAAAGGGAATCATACGACTTCAAACACTTGATTTCTTGCTGTTTAGTATGGATATTGATAACAAATGACTGAGTCAGCACTCAGGATGCTTGGGATAGTATTTGATTTCCTTTTTACTTATGTGGAACATGTTATGTCTAATATCTTGTATCCATGTTTTCCATTTTTCTAGTGACATGACATATTATCAGTTGTTGAATTTTATTCTAGTTATTTCTGTTATTGTTACTATTGTCTCTATTTTTTATTGTACCTTCTATTTACTTATTTATTCATATATTTACCTATGTTTACATCTGTCTTCTACCCTACACTTTGGTAATGAGGGAATAGTCTCCCCACGGACACACCCTAGTCCCTCGTTGCTAGTTGTCAGCCTTTGGCGTTTGGGGAGATGTGCTTGAGGCCATATAGCCCACCGGGCTCGGGGCACTTGTTCAATGGCATCCATGTCTGGGACATCACAAAGTGGTATCAGAGGTAGGTTCCTTTATTGATTTACAATTTAGAGATAATAGATTAGAGATTAGGAATTCTTGGAACTTGGTCATAAGTCATGCTTAGTCATCGTGAACCCATGTTCAGGGTAAAAACCAAGTTTCCTAAATTATAATTTTTGTTCTGATTTTCCCTATTACAGTTGATATTATTTCACTATTGGGTGATGAACATGTTGTGTGGAGTTGTTGATTATTACTATAATTGAGGATTTTCTTTCATCCTTGTCCCGATGATATGAGGGAAAGGAGCATTGTCACATGCATCATTATAGACACCTAGATTTCACATTTCATGCATATTTCCATGATATATAGGTGTATTTCAATACTTTTCATTTCTTGATGTGCCTGTGATTGCTAAGTGATGCTGTGATAGTTAGATTATGCTTGTATTACTCTTTTTTGTGATTGAATGATTACTTATCTAAATTCATGAGGTTTATGGGCCCTCATGGGTTGGGATGAGTAATTTATTGAGTCTAACCATTATGATATAAATAAATGGGTGTCGTTTCTAGTGATAGGTGTATGGGAACTGATTCATCGAAAATGGATATCCATTATAAATTGAATCATAAAATCTATAATGAATTGGTTGTACATACTTATTCTACCTTTTCATGTTTATGAATGGTAAAGGAGTGAATCTGGAAATTAAATGTAAAATGAAATGAAACTTATACTTGAGCACTTACTGATACCTGGCTATCTAAGTAGGTAGTTAGGGAATTATACATTGGGTAGTGAGTTTTCTTACATCCAGATTCTGCTAATGATGTTATATTTTTTCTTAATCTTGTTCTGAGGCATGTACTTGGCTATTGTAGACCAATTCCACCATTAAGTCCTCATATCGTACTCCATAAGGGTGGCGATGACCATGCTTTAGACATGGTGGGCCCTGAGCCACCAGTCTTACCTCTAGGAGTACCACTCGAGGAACTACCTTCTATACCTGATCTGGTCACTGATTCCCATGTTCTTGATAGTTTCCTAAATCTGATTCATTACATTCATGGTGCTCTACAGCTTTCACCTACGGTGACTAGTCTAACTCATGAGTTCCAGCAATAGCATCCTATTACTTTTCAGAGGATGGTGGTCAATAAGCTGTTGAGTCTTGGATAGAATACACTCTATCAATATTTGATCATCTATAAATTCCTCTAGAGTAGAGGGTCAATATTTCCACATATATGCTTCGGGATTTGTTTAAGCGTTGGTGGGACATGATTACCCATACTGGTCATCATCAGGGCATGTTATGGGTTGATTTCCAGACTGCCTTCTATGATTAGTTCTTTCCTCAAAAGCTAAGAGATGATAGATCTATAGAGTTCATGCATCTTGAGTAGAGTTCTATGTCAATTATGGAGTATTCAACATGTTTCACGAAGTTTCAATGCTTTGCACCGTTTTTATCCGATGATGAGATTTTGCCTGCTAAATTATTTGAGGATGGGATCTAGTATTCCAACCATACGCAGGTGAATGTATTTCACCTAGATACCTTTTCTACAATATTCAATTAGGATATTATCACTAAGCGTAACCTAAGGGATGGAAATAGTATCGGGAATAGAGGACTAGTGCCACATCAGGTCAGTAGTTCTTCTAGTGGTAAGAAACGTTCCCTTGAGGTTTCTCACCAGGGCAGTGACAACCAGAGTGCCTGTTTTGATAGCTCTAAAGTGTTTCATCAATGTGGATGATGGGTTAATTTGAAGACTCATTGTGATATAGACCCACTAGAGTGTCGGGCTTGTGGTCGTATGTGGAATCTTCATCATTTTTGTAGCACCTTTCCACCAGCTTTGAGTGGAAAAGGATCAGCACCAGATCCGCCTTCAGGAGCAGGTTATTTTATGTTGTGTCAGGTGGGGAGTTGGAATAGCACTGTAGGTCTGGCCGAGGAGGAGGTCATGGTCGTGGTAACCCAACCACTAATCACCAGAAGCAATAGTATAGTAGTTATGATCATGGTATTCCATCTATTGTATAGGTTTGTGGATCAGGACAATTTAATACACTACAGACGATACCTAAGGATCAGGTTGAGAGACCTTCTAAAGTACGACATACTATTCTAGTAGCCTCTACTATAGTATCTTCTTTATTTGATATAGGTTCTTTGAACTCTTTTATCTCTGTATCTATTGTGGAAAGTCTTGGACTGGAGATATAGTTTTACTATGGTGTAATGACCCAAGATAGGCCATTAGAGGTACAAACAGAGGGTATAGGCCAGTACAGGGACTGTCCCCTTGAGATACTAAATTACCCTTTCTTTTGGAACATCTTTTTTCTCGAGATGATGGGATTCAATGTCATACTCAGTATGGACTAGTTGGTTCACTATCATGCTTTTGTAGACTACTATCACCGTAGGGTATCTTTTACATCATTAGAGGGTAACAGTTATCTATATAAGGGTGAGTGGGATTTTCTAGGCTAGTAGAGCTAGACTAGAGCATCATGGGCTAGGTGGAGTGACTGCACAGATCAAAAATCTCTTCATAGAGGATCAGGGTTTGCGACAAGCTGATTTTCCTCCAGTAGTGGATCATTTTGGGGATTTCTTTCCTGGTGAATTTTTTGGATTACATCCTGAGAGAGAGGTAGATTTTACTATATATCTTGTTCTGGGAATATCTCTAGTGTCCATTCCTCTATAAAAGATGGCACCAACAGAGATTCAAGAGATCAAGCGGTAGTTATAAGATTTAGAGGCCAAAGGCTATGGCCCAGTACATCATCTTGGGGTTCGCCCATGCTTTTTTCTAAGAAGGTAGACACAAACTTACGTATATGTGTGGATTAAAGATGGTTGAACCAGCTTATGATCACGAACTGGTACCCAGATCAAAAATATATTCATGGAGTATTAGGGTTTGCGACAAGCTAATTTCCCTCCAATAGTGGATCATTTTAGGGATGTCTTTCCTGGTGTTTTTTCCGGATTACCTACTGAGAGATAGGTAGATTTTTACTATCTATCTTGTTCTGGGAATAGATCCATTGTACATTCCTCTGTAAAGAATAGCACCAATAGAGATTCAATATCTCAAATGGTAGTTATAAGATTTATAGGCCAAAGGTTATGGCCCAGTACATCCTCTTGGGGTTCACCCATTCTTTTTTCTAAGAAGGCAGACATAACCTTACATCTATGTGTGGATTATTGATGGTTGAACTAACTTATGGTCAAGAATCGGTACCCACTTTCTCAAATATATGATCTATTCGACCATCTATGATGAGAAAAGTTATTCTCTAAGATCGAATTGAGATCGGGTTATCATCAGGTGTGATTCATGCCATTAGACATACTTTGTACATATTTTCATAGCATTTATGTTCTGTATGAGTACCTTTTTATGTCATTCGGTCTTATGAATGCACCTATTATTTTCATGGATTTGATGAATAGGGTGTTCCACCCCTATTTGGATTCTTTTGTTATAGTCTTTTTCGACAACATCATGGTTTATTCTCACACCCGTAGCTACCATGCCAAACATCTTGAGATCATTCTGATTACACTAAGAGAGCATCTACTTTATGCCAATATTTCTAAGTGACACTTCTATATCGATAAAGTCCACTTCTTCTCTCATATAATATCATAATCAAGAGTATCTGTTGACCCTGAAAAGGTTAGTGTTGTAGTTTCTTGGGATCATCCCGAGAATGTTTTTAATATATGAAGTTTCTTGGAAATGGCTGGATATTACAGGAATTTCATGAAAGACTTATCAAGTCTATCTTCACCTCTTATTGGTCTTATAAATAAGGGTGTCAAGTTCATATGGTTAGAATCATGTGATAAATCCTTTCAGGAGTTGAAAGGGAGGCTTGTATCTGTAACACCCCAAGATTTTATGAGATATATTCTTTTTAATTTCTTTCATATCTTCTATTTTACGCTACACCAAGATTATCTTGCACTATACGTAACACTATATTAGCTTGCAGTATATGCAACACTATTCTTGGATTGTGTTACACACAATTTCAAGTTAATTTGATAGTAGTTATTCTATGCAACATTGAGTGTGTGTATATATATAAATATATATATATATATATATATATATATTAAATGTATAAATGAAATATGGTTGGATTATGTTATATGCAACAACAAAGGAGTCTTTCACTACACGCAACCTTGACTTGGCTTGCATTACACGCAATCACGACCTTCCTCGGTAGCGTGTGTTGTACGCAATACCGGGTTTCACTAAACAACGATATATTGTTATAATATTATTATGGACTAGACACTATGAATAGTATTAACTACATTTTTAATTTCAAAACATTATTATTCATCTTATACATTTTCTAAAACATGGTATGTGAACAAAATAAATTTTTCGGGTAAAATAAGTATTTTTCAAAAAATGAAGTTTTGTCACCTTTTGATGGCGCACAAACATTAAATCTAGTTTTTGACATGTTTATAAGTTAAATATGACAAAATAAAATTCTTCTTTGTAATAAGGATATAAAAATTTACTTTGGATAAAATTTTCATATTATTCTGATAACTTTCATATTTTAATGAATAGTAAAAACATGATATATTTTAATTAAAAACAACTTTTTTCATCGTAATAATTTATATGGTTAAATTATAATATTGAATGATTTTAAAGTATAAATAGAATATATTTTTATCATTTAATATAATTTATGTTGTTAGCTTTTATTTTACATTAAATTCATAGGTAAAATCATTTCAATCTTTTGCAATGTTTTAACTTTTAAAACCTGTTTTCTTAACAATGAGATTAATTTTAAATTAATTACTGAAACTTATGTGTTTTGAATTTTGAAAAATGGATTCAATATTTTAATTCAGTGGGTCCAAATTATTTTAATAGGTTACTTTTATTTTTTTGATATTATGAATAGTAACTACAGTAATTTTTATTTACTACAGTTAAAGGTAAATCTGGTAATTAAGGGTAAAAATAAGATTATAAAATTACCCTAACACTTTCCAAAATACTATTGTATGAATAAAAGTATACCCATATCACCTAAGGGTCGGACTAGATTCATTTCATAGACTTTTGACCATAAAATAATAAAACTATTATTAAAACCAAAGAAAGTGACAACATGTCACTCTCTTAAATATTATAAGTGTAATAATTTTAATTTAGTGATAAACATCATAAAACTTCAAATATAAATAGTCTCTAGAAATATAATAAAATTAACTACCTCATATGAATTTATTTATAATTTTTAGGGATTAAATAATTATCATTAATTATGAAACAATAGTAATGTTGAAATTATTTTATTGATTGAAATATCAAATAAATGATTTTAAAAGTATTAAAATAAATATTATATGAACTATTTAATGTTCTCCACTAATTTTCTAGATAAATATTACATGTTATTAATCTATTAAATCTTTTATTTTTAACATATCTTCTGTATATATTTTATTTAAATTCAAATAAATGACTAGTGTCAAAATTGGCACTATTGTTATTTTATAAAAATTATATATTATAAAATTATTTAAAAATCAAAAAAATATTTAAAAATTATAAATTAAAATTTATATGGTCGAAAATGTAATAAATCATACAATTATAAACAATTCACAACATATAAGTAATTATTTATAATGATTTAAAATTTAGAATATTATTACCACAAATAAAATTAAATAGATTATATAAGGATAAATCAAGTAGATGATGTTTAAAATAAATTCCCAACTTGTCTAAATTTTATTGGTTGATGATATTACAACCCTATATCATCTAATCTTTTAATTTGGGTCATTTTGGAGGTTTTTAAGTGGGGTTGTAATTTATTATAAATTAATATTTCTTATAATTCCAAAGGTGCCCCTCTCCTCCCTTATAAAAGGGAACCTCCTCCCTCTCCTCCTCACACCTTTTTGAGCCTTAAAGCTCGGCCAACCCCTGCCCATTTATCTTTTCAACCTCCTTAGAAACATACTATAGGTCCTGGTCTTCTTCAAAGTCTAATTTTAGTTCCCTAAGAGGAGGTTTCAAAGAGGCGTGTCGAAGAAGCGGTAATATCCGTTACCGATTCTTTCAAATTTATTTCTTCTTCTACTTATTCTTATTTAGTTGTTTCATTATGAATTAATAACAAAATTATCACTCATATACTAATATGTTATTATAAATATGAAACAACCCTATTTCACCTTCTATCCATCCTAAGGAAAATGAAATCACCGCGCGTGTGTACGTACGGAATACCGTCTCCACGCCATGGTGTAATCTGTTTTTCCACCACCACCTTACTTGGATGGGTATAATGGTGTAAAGAATAACTACATATAATTATTATAAAATCATACTGATTCTAAGATATTATATCATTCACTCCAATTCCATTCAATAAATATGGGAATGATATCATCGCTCGTGCGTACGTACGGATTACCGTCTCCACGACACGATGAGATTCATTTTCCATGTTAACAATTCAAGAATGATTATAATGTATATATAATAAGTAATAATGAAATATATGACATAATAATGCTACTGGATTTATTTATATATATATATTTATGTCATCTACTTAATTCCATTCAATTCAATAAGGAAACGAAAACAGTGTTCATGCGTACGTACGGCCTACCGTCTCCATGAATGGTGTATTTCTTTCCATTTATAGATCTATTATATATATTTATATTCAAAATATATATTATATATAAATCATGTTTTACATTATGGAATTAAGAAAATAATTATATAAGTAATAATATCAAGAACAACAAGTCGAAACACGTACGATAAATGAAACGATTTTACCCAAAACGGTGCTTTAACATGGAATTTACAAAAGAACGGGTAATATAAAGTCATAAGTGAACCATATATGATATCATAACAATGAATATGATTCTGTATTAAGTCAATGACATTATTTAAATCATTATACATGAGGTTTTGAAACATACTAAGCATATCGAACATAAGGTAAGGGATAATTTTTCAAATCTCATTTTTATCTAAGATTGCTTATGCATAAGTATTTACTGGGGTTATATTTTTCATCCATGTCCATAAAAATGTTTTCATAAAGTGTTTAATATTCTTCCATGTATTTTTAAAGTCATTTTTACCCCCTCTTTAACTTTTACTTTGTGTATGGAAGGAATCTTTCTTTTGTTTACCATACATGGTACTTTTTTACTTTTCTGTTAAAAGTACGAGGAGAATGTTTATTTTTAACTTATACGGCATGAATGGATTTTTACAGTTTTATAATGCATTATTTCCATGAAACTTACTCTACAATATTTCATGACTATTTTCAACAAAATCCTTTTCTTTTAAAATTGCAAGACATTTTGTGAAAATAAAATGATTTTGAAGAAGAAAGGATATTTTCCTCAAGAATTCATTTCAAGTGTTTTATCAAAACCATTTTCCATATAAGATGACATTATTTCATATGTGTATGTTTCAAGAATAAGTTCTCTATGATTTAAATGGTTTCACTTTTCTTATGATGAAATGATATCCATTTGTTTTATATGGATTATGTTATGATGGGATGATGTTTATGAAACCCATTTTACTCTTTGGGTTATGATGAATGATTTATGTTTATTTTGTGGCACAAGTAATAATGATTTCATTATGAGGTGGGTGGGACCTATATCTCCCTCCAATGCATTGGGTAAAGATTTATATCTCATGAGATAGACATGGCTGAAATAGTAAGTTAATCTGGTTCAGTGTTATAGGACTGGAACGAGTGAACTCAATTTAGAAAGGGACTTTGTCCACTAAGTTGGTCTTGGCAGCAATGCCTTGGCTACTATGGAAATCATATCATGTGCTTAATGGTTTTCCACAATTACATGTTTTATTCCCATGCTAATTTATCATGATTTATGATCCATTATTATCTATGTCTTACGTACTTCCATGTTTTATGTCATTGCTCAATAATTTGATGTTTAAACATTATGTTCATGTTTTTAAGTTCAAATTTGTATGGTTTGTTTTATTTTCTCCATGCTTACCCTTACTGATCATTTGAGCTCACCGTTTATATGTTTTCTTTTCCCCAGGATATAAAAAAAGGTTTTAGGTAAGAAAAAAAAGTGAAGATATTTATGGGAGATGTTGAAGATCTTTCACCAAGATTAGAAGATTATGTTCCAAGTTTCCAAAGACACTAAACTATTACGGTCCTTGTGTGTCTATTTTTGTTATGTATTAATTATTCTGAAAAAGTAATGTAATGTCCATGTACATCAAGATTTGGGTCTCTACAGTATCGGCACTTATTCTGACTCTTCTAAAGCCAATCATAGGTTATACCATCTTCTATGATGCATCAAGCATCGACCTAGGAGTAGTGCTGATGCAGGAGGACAAATTTTTTGTGTACAGATCTCGGCAGTTGAGGCCTCATGAGAGAAACTACCCGATGCATGACCTTGATCTTGTATTTTTTTCTATTCCTTACATTACTGGAGACATTATCTATTGGGTGATCACTTTTTGGTGTACACGGACCACAAGAGCCTCAAATATATATTTTCATAACATGAATTGAACCTCAGACAGTGGATATGAGTCGAATATCTACAATCCTTTGATTTTGAGCTTGCTTATACACTTGGTAAGGGAAATGTAGTTACAGATGTTCTGAGTTAGAAAACTCAAACACAGGCTGTACGGGAAGCCAATGATGAATATAAATTAATGGACCCCTTTTCTAAGCTGAATCTAGAGTTTCATGATAGTCATGAGAATTATTACCTCACATCCTGGAAGTTACCTCTTCCCTCCTTGAGAAGGTGAAGAGTATATAGTTTTCAGATCCTAAGTCTTGGTTATCCATGAGTATATCAGGATATAACCCGCCTTCATATTGGTTTGTGGATAGAGACAACATCATGCATCTATGTGGGTGTATATGGGTTCCTACAGGTATGATAGAGGAGTTGATGAAAGAGTACTATGCCTCTTAGTGGGCAGTTCATCTAGGAATCTCCAAGATGTATCGAGATATGTGATGCCAATATTGGTGGACTGGGATGAAATGTCATATAAAAGGATTTCTCACTAGGTGTTCCACTTATCAACAGGTGAGGGTGGAGAACTAGAGACCTACAGGCTTGTTACAACTTATTCCAATACCAGAATGGAAATGGGAAGATATTGCCATATATTTCATACTTGTCTTACCTAGGTCACTAAGGGATGTTGATTCTATCTAGGTAGTCATTGACCGACTAAAGAAATCATCCCACTTCATTCTTATTCAGGAAACTTTATCATTTGATAAGCTGGGAAGATTGTATGTCTGTGAGATCATACGACTATATGGGGTTCCTCATACTATCATTTCATATCAGTATTCTCATTTCATGTCATAGTTCTAGCTGGGTTTTCATAAGGCTATGGGAACATAGGTGCTTCTAAGCATATCTTTTCACCCTCAGACCGATGGACAATCAGAACAGAAAATACAGATTCTAAAGGATATGCTTCAAGCATGTGTCCTTGATTTCGACAGTTCATGGGATAAGAATATCCCTCTCATCGATTTCACCTATAATAACATCTTTCAAGTAACAATTCATATGGATCCTTTTGAGGCCTTATATGGTAGGACATTTCGTTCACCCCTGTGCTGGATAGAAGTGGGTGAGGTAGCCCTACTAAGTCCTCATCTCATTCAGGAGACTTCAGAGAAAGTTCATCTGATTAGAAAGCATATGACTATTGCTCAGTCTAGACAGAAATATTATACTGATTGTTGTCGATGATCTCTTTAGTTCAAGTTCAAAGATCATTCTTTTCTTCGAGTATCACCCAGGACAGGGAATAGATGGTTACGAAAGTAGGGAAAGATGTCGCCTCATTATGTAGGGTCATTTGAGATTCTAGAGGGAGTCAAACCAGTAACCTATCATTTGATACTATCTCAGAGGTACCATGACATGAATAACATATTTCATGTTTCATAGATTATCCAATATCATGACAACCCATCTCATACCTTTGATCTCGAGGAAGTTGAGTTGGATGATGATGCTACCTTTGAAGAGTATCCAGTATGCATCATTGACCAGAGCACGAAGGCTCTCCGAGGCCAGTTTGTCCCTCTAGTATGGGTGTTATGGAAGCACGGATGAGTATAGGATAAGAATTGGTATAGTAAAGCCGACATACATGCCTAATGGCCATATTTCTTCTCAAAAATTGTTTCTCTACCCTTGGAAGGTGAACTCGGGGATGAGTTCTTTTAAGGGGGAAGATTGTAAGAACCTGATTTTTCACTTAGGTATGGATCCTATAAATTTTGGTCTAAATCTTTACTTTGGACCTAATATAGATTCCTAATGATTTAGAAAAGGTATCAGGTGTTATGGGGCTTGTTCGGATCTTGTAACACATCTTTTTGGGGAAAAATATCCAAGTTGTACAGTTGGTGCACGGTTGACCCATGGTTTTCCAAACCGTGAAAATGGTCAATTTTCGAACAGAACCACTTCACACAGTTTTTGCACCACTATGTGGCCTAATCATGCAAAATTCCCTTCTACCCAGGTAACCATGCATGGTTGTCCCATGGTTTTTCAAACCGTGCATAGTCTATTTTTCTGGGTAATTTGAAATTTTTTCCTTAATGATCTAATTAGAACCCCTCTTCTTACCTAATTCATATTTTAGTAGGATTAACCTAAATTGATCTCATTTTGGATCCCTTTGAAGATATAAGATAGGAATCAAAAGATCTTCTTCATCCGGGACCCGATCGAGCTTTTTTTCATCATGTTGGATGTGTAACGGTAAGTACTTAAGTTCTCTTGAGTCATTCTCCTTCTCTATTTCTCTCGACCGAGTTATAGGGGTATGAGAATTTTTCTCTTTTTCTTAGATCTACTTTGATCTGATCCAAATAAATGTACAATACCAGAGTAAGAGAGTCCTACAAGACTAAGATGGGTGGTCTATAACTCATCCCTCAAGTTTTTTAATTTTCGAATTATTGTGTGGGGCGCACCGATTTCATCGGATATCGTTAATAGAAATTATATGCCATGATTATACTCATTATAACCATATGAATATGTTATTTCCATATATGTGATTAATTTTTGGTGGTTATGACCACAACTCCATCCCTTCCATGTTAAAGGTTATGCCATAATTGTTGTTTAGTGTTTTGACCCGTTTGTGCCACCGTTTGGGTGTGCATTGGCTTGACCTTCCTAAGGGTAAGTGTTTATATATTAAATGTATTTCTTATAATGATAATTGCATAATGTAAAGTGCCATTTATGCTCACCACTTCACCCGACTAAGGTAAGTGCTTCAATTTGACAATGAAATGTGAAATATGAATTGGAAAGTATACTAAGGATATGAATTGACCAGATTAAATGTGAATGAATAATAGGTTTCATATACATATCACCCCTTACCAAGTTAATGGAAGTTAGAGGAATGAACCTTTAATATTGAATATTCTTTAAATTGATTAAATGAATGGTTGCATGCTACTTGGCCTAGTCACACTAATGAAAGGAAAGGCTTGAACCAAATGGACTTATTGATTAATTATGACTTGATTAAAAGGTTGCATACTACTTAATATTTTCACACTAATGAAAGGAAAGTCTTGAACCAATGGTTGCATGATAATTTACCTTCTCACACTAATGAAAGGCAAGGCTTGAACCAAATGAAATATTACATGACTTCATAATCGAATAGGAATATCCTGACTCAAGCTCACCTTGGATTCCGATCGGGGAATGCCATGAGCACTCGAGAACCCCATTCTGATTCAAGGATATGGATTTATTAGGTTTATACCCACATAGATACTGATCCTTTTCTGTTCTTGGATGCTCAGTATGACACTATCGGATCCCTCTATATTATTACAGGATGTTTGGATACACTCCTTGGATCCAGCATTGACAAGTAGGTTCCATTGTTACATCCCATAGGGATCTATATATTCTTATCCTCATCTTACTATGGATGATCACCTTGGATTCGGTAGGCACCTTATTGTGAAATTCCTTGGAATATAGTCCTTGGATTACACTCTTATCCTTATCCAAGCTACAATTACTACTATTTGGAGACCCTTGAGGTCTAAGTTGTATTGGTTATTACCTTGAACTTCGTTATTAAATATCATTATAGGTTTCCTTGTCATAAATTAGAACCTTAACCATGTTTAACATGTGACACATTTATAAAATGGTAATAATAAATAAATGGACTTGTTATGTTCAAACGTCAGTCGAGGGATGAAGCATGTACTTCGGTATTTAGTTACATTGTACTGCTTTACTTTATATATGTATGTATTCACACTATTACATTTCCATTACACTTGACAGATGTTATATACACCATTGGTGGTGGCCCACTGATATTTATCTCACACCCTCTCTAGGTGACGTTTGGTACTCGGAGTAGATTACATGGTTGCAAGTGTTGACAAAGGGAAGCATACGACTTCAAACACTTGATTGCATGTTGTTTAGTATGGACCATGATAGTTGATGACTGATTTGAAGCTTGGGATGCTTGGAATGGTCTTTGAATTCCTTTTTACTTTTGTGGAACATGTTATGTCTGCTATCTTGTATCCATGTTTTTCATTTTTCTAGTGATATGACATACCATTAGTTGTTGAATGTTATTCCAGTTTTTTTAGTTACTGTTATTGTTGTCTTTATTTTCTATTATGCCTTCTGTTTACTTATTGATTCTTTTATTTATTGATGTTTACATTCATCCATTGCACTACACTTTGGTAATGAGGGCATAGTCTCCCCATGTACACACCCTAGTCCCTCACTGCTAGTCGGCAACCTCTGGCATTCAGGGAGATTCACTTGAGGCCATGCGGCCCACCCGGCTCAGGGCACCTATTTAGTGGCATCTGGGTTTGGGATGTCACAGTGTAGAATAAATAAATGTAAGAACCCAATAGAATAAGTATATGTGTATAAAGGTGAATATCCATGATAGAAAATGTGTAACATCCCTGAAAAATAAAGAATATAACATTTTCATATTTATTAATATTTTAAAATTAAATATTAATTTTATTTTAAAGGGGATTATATATTTAATGGCGTACCTAACACGCAATAATGGGTTTCTTTAAAGTCTTATGTTGCACACAATGCAGAGTCATACTGGAAAATAATATATTATTATTATTTTAAATGGTAGTCAACGCCTAGTCATTGTAATGGCAGGAATGAACAGAACTAACTAAAATATGATTATACATGTTTGTTAAATGTTTTTATATTTATCCAATAAAATTTAGAGGATTAAAATGTGAATGAATCTAATTTTAAGCAAAAATACTCTAATATTCTTTAAAATTTTGATTTACCGCCTTTTGATGGAAAACCCTCTTTAAATATACTTTTGGTCACTTTTATATATTATATTTGAAAAAATTAAATTCTTCTTTAGAATTGGGAAATCTAAATTTACTTTGGGTAAATTTTTAGTATTTTTCTGATAAAATTCTTTTCTTAATGAATAAGTGAAAAATACTGTATTTTAATTCAAAACTGCCTTTTAATCTAATTTATTTATATGGTTAAATTATCTTTTTAATTGTTTTTAAAGTGTAATTAGATTATATTTTTATCATTTAATCCAATTTTGGTTATTGGAAGTAATTTCACTTTTAAATTGGATATAAACAAGTGCCAATCTTTTGATAGTTATTATTTCTTAAAAACACGCTTTTTGTTTTGACAACGGGAATTAATTTTAAATTAATTAATGAAACTTCTATATTTTTAATTTTTTAAAATAGAAATCATTTTTGAATTTTTAATATCAAATATATCTTAGGATGATTTTTTGGTATTTTTCTGAAAAACTTCAATTTTTGATGAATAGTGAAAACACTGAGTAGTAGTTAAAATCCCGACTTTTTCATTTAAATGAAATTTTACCGCTTCTGTTAATTGAATTTCAAAAATCCAACATACATGGTTGTTGTCAGTAAGTAAAATTTGGTTCAATAAGATGAAAATAATTTTTGGTGAATAGTAACTTTTTACTTTTATTGCCGCAGTTAAAGGTAAATAGGGTGATTCAAGGTAAAAATAATATTATAATGGTATTAAATTACCCTAACATGTGTCCTAATCCTATTGGATGATACATTTACAACCATGGGCATCCATGGGTCGATTTTGGGACCCCATGGATCCACTTAAGAGTGATAATGACACTTTATATTAATTAACTTAAAGTAAAGACAAAAATGACATAAACATATATCTTATAGTAAATCAATTTTTACATGGGGTTATATAAGTTATCTCTTAAAATAAAAATATTAATTTGAAATCTAAAAATATTTCCTACATCATGGTATTTTTTTATAATTTTTAGACTTCAAATAAATAAAATTATTTATCACACAATAATGATGCAGTGTTTACCTCATTAATGAATGATTTAAATAAATAAGATTATAAAAATTAAAACAATATCCAAAACCTATCCAATTTTTATTGGATGATTTTATTTCGAACATGAGTCATATTATCTTAGACTTTAATGAGTTTTGGACCTTTAGAAACTGAATAGCATTATATAATAAAATAATATTTTCAAACTTTCCTAAAGAGCCCCTCCACCCCCTTATAAAAAGTCATCACCTCTAACCCATTAATCAAACCTCTCAAGCCCCTTGGATCAACCAACCTCTGCCCAATTAAGATCCATACATCTCTCTCCTCCACCTATATGCCTTAACTAATGCATAAAGTACTTCAAGAAATCTTTTTGGTTCAAACCAAAGGGAGTTACCCAATTTAAAGGTAACGTCTTCTCTTAAGTTTTTTTCTTTTATTTTACTTATCCAACCCCCTAAAATCTTTTTATTACTTTATATTATAAAAAACTAGTATCATTAATATACTTTTATGTTTTTATGATAAGGATTCCAACTACACTTCCACACACCTCCATATAATGGGTAAAGAACATACTGTTTCTGTGGACGGCGAACTACTGCCTCATGAAACGATGATTGTTCAATATTCTCCTACCACATCTTATAGTGGCCATTATGATGGAAATATATTTATATATGATATATATTATGTTTATTTTTCTCTATTATTCTGTGATTTTTTATTTTACAAACATACCTTTATGCTTTTCAATATGTGTAAACACGATAATTTCATTTGAGGAAGTGCGGACTACCGCCCCCTCAAGGTGATATGATTCGTTCATGACATACATGGAACGTATAAAGGATGGAATTATGAAATTATGTAACTTATATATATCTTAATATATTATACTAGAATTATAATATAACTATATATCATTATGTTCTCATTCCATTAAATATGAAATAGAAATGAAAGTATTGTTCATGCGTACGTACGGTTTACCGTCTCCATTAACGGTGAATTTCATTTATTATCTCCAAATGTTATGTACTATTTTAAATACATATATATACAGGATATAAATTATATATATGATATCTAAATCATGAATATTATTATAGAGATAATATAATTTTGACCACATGGACAATTTGTAATTATAACAAGTTCATTTTTTACTCAAGTTCCGAACATCGACAAAATGTCCAATATGAACTAAAATAATTAAAAAATTGTTATAGAAAGGTAATAAGTGATATAAAAGGAATAATAAACTTGAAAAAGGTTCTTAATCAAGTATAAATTAACTTAAGTTTATTATTCAGTAAGAACAAGGAACAAACGAGTCAAGTCGGACACAAGGTAAGGGGTTTCTTATCTCACTTTTAATTCCATGAGATTTCCATTGTTTGCCACTTATTTATTGAATGTGGTGTATTTTCTATTGAAATTTTATATATATTATCATGATTATTTTTATATTTATGGTATTATATAATACATTTTTTGTTTATTAACTTTTGGCCATACGACTCGATTTATTACGATGTGGTAATGGGTTTTCATCTCCCTTTTTATTCCTGTGAGATTCATGCAATATTGACACTATTTCCTTTTTGTGTGGTGTATGTACTTCCCATGATTGTATTAATTATGTAATATAATTTAATTTATGTGTAATTACATCTTCATTGTATGATCCATCTTTCATGGGGTGTATGTTTTGTATGTTACCAAATCGGTAAGGGAACCTTTCACCCTCCTCTTTTTAAAAGACTTATTTTTGTTATGTCTTTTAATTTACATCTTATAATGTTGGGATATGTTATTATATATCCTTAATGCTGTAAATTTTATGTCCAAGTAATTAGATACCCTTTTCTCTCTCATAAAATTATTTTTTTAATTTTAAAGTGACGTTGTTAGGCTGTCGAATTTCTGTAAGGGAAATTCTTAACCCAATTTCAATTCATTGGGTTAAACTTATACTTCTTGATTATGTCATGCTATAAATATGTGTGAATTAACTCTAATTGTTTCAAACTTAATATCAACTTATATTTAGTGTATTATTATTTTTCACACATAATTATGTAATTGATTTATCCTTAATCTAAGGATATCGTCTTTATAATGGATTTCATCTCAATTTACATTAACTTGAGACTTCACTGTTGTTATCCACCAATTCACTTTTATATAGTGTATGTACTGTCCTTTGGAATATTATATCATGAATACATTTATTCTCATGATATTATAAGGTTTTGGTTAAATGTTATTCTTCAATTATTTGTATTCAAGAATCTCTCATTTGGTTAAGAACTCCTTAACTAAAATATTTTTTTTAAAGATTTATTCTTATAAATATTTCTCATTAATTTCCATATTTTCAAAATGGTTTTAAGGATTTATTTATATGGATATTAATGTTTTAAAATGTTAATTACTTTAAAATCTTCAAAAGTGGTATGGTACACTTTGATTCAAAAATATCTTTATTAAATGTTTTAAATGGTTTTTGAAATGGATTGATTATTTCAATATATTGAAATGATTTCTTGTGATTGCAAATGAAATGTTTATATTTACAATATTTTATGATTTTATAATGGTACTTAGACAAATTATGGATGATGTTGTGATAAACCAGGATTGGTGGTTACGTTATAACCTCTAATGCATTGGGTATGGAATTCGGCCATATGGTTATTCCATTTAGTGATATGTGTGGAAGTCGACCGTATGATTATTCTATTTAATTATGTTTATGTCTCAAGTTACCTATATATGTTATGTGTGATTTCTATGGTTTTTATGGTAATATTTCGGTTATAAAAGGGTAAGCAATGATATTTTATTCAGAGAAGATTATTTACTACTTTATAAAGGTGAAAATTATTACTTATGATAAAGTATTCATAGTTTACTTGTTGTTTTTAAAAACTAATAGTTTTCCATCTTTGTGTATCCCTTACTGAGCTTTTTTCTCATCCCAAGTTTTTGAAATGTTTTTTACAGGACATGAAGTGGAATAGGGACAAGGATGGGATCAAGGAAAAGTCATGATGTCTAAAACATGGAACTATACATCTTTCTTTTTAAGAGTTTATATTTTATGAAAAAAAAATAGATTATGAGTAGTAGTGTCTACATGTAATATTCAAGCTAATATGTAGTTTTTATGGCCTAATTCTCTAAAACTCTAAACCTGAAAAGATCCTCAATGTTAATTCTTGATTTAACTCAATATTTTGTAATGTTTAAGGTCTGGTCCCTATAGTTGGTATCAGAGGTCGGTTTAGACAACTTTAGGGATTATGAGTTTTCGTTAAACACATGGTTAGTCCCTATGTCTATTATTTTAGTTAAATCCTTATTTTATAACTTTTATAGATTAAGGAAAGTCAGTTAAAAATGGAAGGAGGAGGATCTCAAACGATATTTCTATCTCTTCGTGATGACGTACTTGCAATAATTATTGCAAAGTCTTTTTCAGATGATTGTGAAACTTTTTCTATCATGCAACTCACTTGAAATAAATTTTTTAAGATATCAAACACCTATGTTATACCTCGATACCATCGTGGATCATGGGTTGTATTTAATCAAATCCTATTTTCTCAATATTTTCATATTTTCAAGAAAGTTAAATATTATCAAGGAATTTTCAAATATTTTACCTTATCACAAGATTTTGAATCATATTATGATTTTGAAAAAGGTATTGAAGAAGGAGACCCTTGTGAAACCTATTTATATTTGATTTTAAATTATAGTCTTCCAGCACATACTTACGGTATTTTAAAAGGACCATTGATTGAATGTTTCAACTCAAACTCGGTTTGACTATTTTATAGAAGGAGAAGTTTTATCAGATGTTTTGAAATTATATGTCATACATGATTATTTTCCGAAACTATTTTTCTATAATAACCCATATGACCCAAGTTGTAGGAGGTGTATTTGGATAAAGGAAGCATATGATTTTGAAGGTTCTTTAAATAATTGTTGTGATGCATGGACCATCTATCTACATGAAAATATGATGATGAAACCAGGTGGACACCATGATCAAGGTACAATGTTCTTTCTTTGGGAATAATGTTATTTTATGGAGGTAAAAAAAATTTCAATATATATAAGACTTTATGAATTAATATATTGAGGTCATTATGAGTTAGGATGAAAATGAGAGGCATAAGACAACCATTGAGGTTAAATCATGTTATGGTTATTGTTTAGGGGTTTATCTCATTTTTGGGAATGTTGTAAAATTATATAGTTTTTGAAAACGAATAACACGCAGACCGTGTGACAAGCCATCGCGTCAGACAAAGCTGCAAGAATCGAACCCACAACCAAAGTGTGATTGGGATTTATTTCCTACCACTGAACTATGTGAAGTCCCTGGTTAGTATGACTTATTTTTTTTAGTTAAATTATTTTATGCATCAAAAATAAGTTGATTTTGGAAACTTATGTTTTATCAAATGGATATAATTAGTATAGGAAAATGGTTTGGTGATTAAGTGATAAAGGTTATTTTGGAAGACATTCTCTCTTTTTAGGAAACACTTATGCCAAAGGAAAATAGAATACTATGGGATTTCATTTATGTAATAATGGTTGAAATTTTATTTTGGAAGAATATATGTTTTATGCATATTTGGGTTATTTAGGGAAATGATTAGCCTATCATAGAGAATATGTGATTAGGTTAATTATACTTCAGTATGAGACATTAAGAGTAGTCAATGTTATTTGGAGATAAATGTTAAGATTTACTATGGAAGACTATGTGATTAAATCCTTATGAGTTTTGGGTTTCAATCTTAGTTTGGATTATTTTGAAGAATTTTAAGGATAGTTTTATATTGAATGGTATTTCTTGAACTTTGGGTACTTTTTATTGAATTTTGGAGATTAAGAGTAGTTTTTCTTTTTATAAAGGATTATCCTTTTTGGGGATTATCTGATCTCGTACTAACCATTTTGGTTTTGGTTGATTTCTAAAGATAGGGGAAATATATAGTTCATATTTTTTAGATTATGTGATACTCTAGAAGTTGATTCTAGTGCTTTTAATGTGACCAAGTTAGTTTGAATACTCATCGTTTGGAGAAAAGATGAGTTTGTGGTAGAAATTTAGTAAAGAATGAAAGTCTTCATGACAAGTAAGTATGTTTCCTTATGTTTTTAGTTAATCTCATAAATAAATTCCTCAAATTTATGAGAAGTAACTTAAAACAAAAATGTTCTCTGTTAACTTTTCCTACTAAGGAATCAAAGACCGTTTAACCCATCACAAGTTTGTGATTTTCTGGTGTTTAACTTTCTCCTAATCATGTTTTCTATCACTCTCCATCAGAACTTTGTGGTTTTTTTTCTCCTCCATATCCATGTTTTCACGGAATCCTAGTATTTGTTGTTTTGGGTGACCTTTGTACTTCTATTTATTTCTTTTAATTTGATAGTTTTATTAACTCTTTTTCTAATGTGGGACTTTTAATGAAGTTTCTAAGCCCATTTTTAAAATTGTGAAGACGCAATTTCCAAAAGGGGGAAGGATGTAACATCCCAGGAAAATAAATAATATGAAATTTTCATATTGATTAATATTTTTGAATTAAATGTTAATTTTATTTTAAAGGGGATTCTATATTCAATGGCATGCCTGACAGGTAACAATGGGTTTCTCCAAAGTCTTATGTTGCACACAATGTTGAGTCATACTGAAAAATAATAATATATTATTATTATTTTAAAAGGTAGTTAACACCTAAATATTGTAATGGCAGGGAAAAACAGAACTAACTATAATATGATTATACATGTTTGTTAAATTTTTTTACATTTATCCAATAAAAATTAGAGGCTTAAAATGTGAATGAATCTAATTTTAAGCATAAATACTCTAATATTCTTTAAAAGGTTTATTTACCGCCTTTTTATGGAGAACTCTCTTTAAATATATTTTTGGTCACTTTTATATATTCTATTTGAAAAAATAAAATTCTTATATATAATTGGGAAATCAAAATTGACTTTGGGTAAATTTTTAGTATTTTTCTGATAAAATTCTTTTTTTAATGAATAAGTGAAAAATATTGTATTTTAATTCAAAACTGCCTTTTAAAATAATTTATTTATATGGTTATATTATCTTTTTAATTGGTTTCAAAGTGTAATTAGATTATATTTTTATCATTTAATCCAATTTTGGTCATTGGAAGTAATTTCACTTTGAAATTGGAAATAAACAACTGTCAATCTTTTGATAGTTATTATTTCTTAAAACACGCTTTTTGTTTTGACAACGGGAATTAATTTTAAATTAATTAAGGAAACTTCTATGTTTTGAATTTTTTTTAAATAGACACCATTTTTTAATTCATAATATCAAATATATCTTAGGCTGAGTTTTTGGTATTTTTTTGAAAAACTTCAATTTTTGATGAATAGTGAAAACACTAAGTAGTAGTTCAAAAACCGACTTTTTCATTTAAATGAAATTTTACCGCTTCTGTGAATTGAATTTAAAAAATCAGACATACATGGTTGTTATCAGTAAGTAAAAGTTGGTTCAATAAGATGAAAATAATTTTTGGTGAATAGTAACTTTTATTACTGCAGTTAAAGGTAAATAGGGTAATTCAAGGTAAAAATAATAATATAATAATATAAAATTACCCTAACATGTGTCCTAATCCTATTGGTTGATACATTTCTAACCATGGGAATCCATGGGTCTATTTTGAGACCCCATTGAGCCACTTAAGAGTGATAATGACACTTTATATTAATTAATTTAAAGTAAAGACAAAAATGACATAAACATATATCTTTTAGTAAATAAATTTTTACATGGGGTTATATAAGTTATCTATTAGACTATAAATATTAATTTGAAATCTAAAAAAATTTCCTACATCACGGTAGTTTTTATAATTTTTAGACATCAAATAAATAAAATTATTTATGACACAATAATGATGCAGTGTTTACCTCATTAATGAATGATTTAAATAAATAAGATTATAAAAATTAAAACAATATCCAAAACCTATCCAATTTTTATTGGATGATATTATTTAGAACATGAGTCATCTTATATTCTCCTTTAATGAGTTTTGGACCTTTATGAATCGAATATCATTATATAATAAAATAATATTTTCAAACTTTCCTAAAGAGCCTCTCCTCCCCCTTATAAAAAGTCATCACCTATAACCCATTACTCACACCTATCAAGCCCCTTGGCTCATCCAAAATCTGACCAATTAAGCTCCCTACATCCCTCTCTTAAACCTAGAAGCCTTACCTTATGCAGAAGGCACATCAAGAAATCTTTTTGGTTCAAACCAAAGGGAGTTACCCGATTTAAAGGTAACGTCTTCTCTTAAGTTCTTTTCTTTTATTTTACTTATACAACCACATAAACTATTTTTATTCCTTTATTTTATAACTAAAATAGTATCCTTAATATACTATTATGTTTTTATGATAATTATTCGAACTTCACTTCCACACACCTCCATCTAATGGGTAAAGAACATATTGTTTCTGTGGACGGAAAACTACTGCCTTACGAAACGATGATTGTTCAATCTTCTCCTACCACCTCTCATGGTGGAAATTGTGATGGCACTGTATTTATATATGATATATATTATGTTTATGTTTTCTCTATTCTTCTGTGATTTTTTATTTTAAAAACATACCTTTATTCTTTCCAATATGTGTAAACATGATAATTTCATTTGAGGAAGTGCGGACTACTGCCCCCTCAAGGTGATATGATTCGTTCATGACATACATGGAATGTATAAAGGATGGAGTTATGAAATTTTGTAACATATATATATATATTATGATATTATACTAGAATTATAATATAAATATGTATCATTAAGTTCTCATTCCATTAAATATGAAATAGAAATGAAAGTAGTGTTCATGTGTACGTATGGCTTACCATCTCCATGAACGGTGCATTTAATTTCTTATTTCCAATTGTTATGTACTATTTTAAATACATATATATAATGGATATATATAATATATGTGATATCTAAATCATGAATATTATTCTAGAGATAATGGAATTTTTACCACATGGACAATTTGTAATTATAACAAGTTCATTTTAGACTCAAGTTCCGAACATCGACAAAATGTGCAATATGAAATCATATAATTAACTAATTTTTATAGAAAGGTAATAAGTGATATAAAATTAATAATAAACTTGAAAAAGGTTCTTAAGAAATTATAAATTAACTTAAGTTTATTATTCATGAAGAACAAGGAACAAACGTGTCAAGTCAGACATGAGATAAGGGGTTTCTTATCTCGCTTTTAATTCCGTGAGATTTCCATTGTTCGACACTTATTTATTGCATGTGGTGTATTGTGTATTGAAATTTGATATATATTATCATGATTATATCTATATTCATGGTATTATTTAATTCATTTGGTGGTTATTAACTTTTGTCCATATGACTCGATTGATTACGACGTGGTAAGGAATTTTCATCTCTCTTTTTATTCCCATGAGATTCATACTATATTGCCACTATTTCCTTTTGTGTGGTGTATGTATTTCTCATTATTTTATTAATTTTGTAATATACATTAATTTATGGGTAATTACATCTTCATTTTATGATCCTTCTTTAATGGGGTGTATGTTTCATATGTTACCAAATCGGTAAGGGAACCTTTCACCCTCCTCTTTTTAAAAGACTTCTTTTTGTTATGTCTTTTAATTTACAAACTCTAATGTTGGGATATGTTCTTCTATATTCATAATTCTGTAAATTTTATGTCTAAGTGATGAGATACCCTTTTCTCTCTCATCAAAATATTTTCTGAATTTTAAAGTGACGTTGTTAGGCTGTCGAATTTCTGTAATGGAACTTCTTAACCCAATTTCAATTATTTGGGTTAAACTTATACATCTTGATTATGTCATGATATAAATATGTGTGAATGACTTATGATTTTTTAACACTTAATATCCACTTATATTTAGTGTATTCTTATTTTTCACACATAATTATGTAATTGATTTATCCGTAATCTAAGGATACCGTCTTTATAAGGGATTTCGTCACAATTTACATTCCCTTGAGACTTCATTATTATTATCTGCCAATTCACTTTTATATGGTGTATGTACTGTCCTTTGGAATATTATATCATAAATACCTTTATTATCATGATATTATAAGGTTTTTATTAAATGTTATTCCTTGATTATTTGTATTCAAGAATCTCTCATTTGGTTAAGAACTCCTTAACTGAAATATTGTTTTTAAAGATTTATTCTTATAAATATTTCTCATTAATATCCATATTTTCAAAATTGTTTTAAGGATTTATTTATATAGACATTAATGTTTTAAAATTTTAGTTCATTTAAAAGTTTAAAAGTGTAATGGGACACTTTGATTCAAAAATATATTTATTAAATTTTTTTAATGGTTTTTGAAATGGATTGATTATTTCAATATCTTGAAATGATTTCTTGTGGTTGCAAATTAAATGTTTGTATTTAAAATATTTTATGATTTTATAATGGTACTTGGAAAAATTACGGGTGGTGTCATGATAAACCAAGATGGGTGGTTACGTTATAACCTCTAATGCATTGGGTATGGAAGTCGGTCGTATGGCTATTCCATTTTGTGATGTGTGTGGAAGTCGACCGTATGGTTATTCTATTTAAGTATGTTTATGTCCCAAGTTACCTATATATGTTATGTGTGCTTTATATGGGTTTTATGTTAATATTTTGGTTACAAAAGGGTAAGAAATGATATTTTATTCAGATAAGAGTATTTTATACTTCACAAAGGTGAAAAGTATTACTTATGATAAAGTATTCATGGTTTACTTTTTGTTTTGAAAAACTAATAGTTTTCCTTCTTTGTGTATCCCTTATTGAGATTTTTACTCATCCCAAGTTTTTGAAATATTTTTCGTAGGACATGAAGTGGAATAGGGGAAATTATGGGATCAAGGAAAAGTCATGATGTATAAAACATGGAACTAGACATGTTTCTTTTTAAGAGTTTATATTTTATGAAAAAAATGGATACTGAGTAGTAGTGTCTACATGTAATATTCAAGTTTATATGTAACAGTTATGGCCTAATTCTATAAAAATCTAAACCTGGAAAGATCCTCAATGTGAATTCTTGATTTAACTCAAGATTATGTAATGTTTAAGGTCAGTTCCTTATAAAATGGTCATGGTATTCAATATACAATTGTTTTGGAATGGGAAATCATGGTGCAATTTTGGCCGCATAATGGCATCACATAAAAATTTATAAAATTGGTTGATAAGAGAGAAAGGGGTATATCATAATTTAGACATAAAATTTAAAGTAAGGTGGACATGGATATAAATTTTCCAACTTAGTTAATTGGATATATAAGGAATAACATAATAAAGAAACATGACGAAAGAGGAGAAAGGGAAGAACCCTTACAAAATTTTAGCATGGTAACGGGTGTGCATAATGGTTCATAGAAGGGATAAATAAGAGTGAAAGTGGATCTAATAATTTATACATAAAATGGAATTTAATGGGTATATGTAATAACATATCCCAATATAATCAAATTTAAATTAAAATACATAACATTAAAATGAGTGCTTGATAAAAGAATAGAGTGGAAGATCCCTTACAAAATCTTAGCATAGTAACGGCTTAGGTAGGGGTCAATATCGGAGAGTATAAATGGTCTATCATTAAAATAATATCAATTTTATAGTAATTTAATCATAATAAATGAATTAAAATACAACCAATTGAAATTATTTAGACTAATTTCAAATAAGGTTCTTGAATTAAAAGAAGGTGAGGAAGGTGAGGATCCCTTGCTTGAATGTGTGAGTCCAAAGGATTGGGAAGGGATTCTTAAGAGAATGGGGCCACCTTGGGAGGGATATAGTGAGTTTATAGAATATTTTTGATTTTCTAAAAGTATTTTTAGTGAAGATAAATGGGGGATTGGGTGGGTTTATATAGGAAAGGATGATGATTTATTTATTCTTTTGGTTTTGGACTCTATATAATAAAATATCCAAAATCACAAACCATACCATGGTTTTTGCCCATGTTTTCTACCAAATGGGAGAGGTTTAAATTATTTTATATGGTAAAGTGAAAAAATTATTAAAATATTACCATTGGTGAGGTGGAGGTGTGTCACTCTCTTAAAGAAATTATTTTAAAATCTTAAAATATATTATAAGTCTTAGAGGATTCATAAAGGCTTTACAAAATAAATAAAATAAACTTAAAAAAGAATTATTTTAAATTTAAAACATATATTTGGTATTGTATACTATTTTTATTACTTATTACATCACTTTTAGGTCATTTTTATGTCATAAAACACAATGTATAGTTATACGGTATTTAATTTTTACCCGAAAATTTGAATGTCTAGGAAAATTATGAAAAATTCACCATTGGAAAATTTCAACATTATGATTCCAAAAATAATATTCATTTTATCTAAATAATTTTTTAAATATGTGAATTTTCACTTTTAAAATAAAAAACTGATATTTATTGAAAATGTCGAGTTTTTTATAATAACATTTTTTTGAACCATTATAAAAATTAAATTTGACTTCATAAAAATTATATGATAATTTATATTTGATAAAAATTATTTAATAATAATATTTTAAAATATTATTTATTTCAAAAATCCATTAAGTCATAAATTCATTAATTGAACTTGAATATTAACCAAAAATACAATTTGTGCTTTAAAAATCATTTACAAAACAACAATAATGGGACTAAAATATATTAATTATTCTATAAAGAATAATATAGATATTTATATTTATAGGTTATTGATACATATATGTTTAATACACAAGCATACGCCTTAAGAGTAAGGTGTGCTATAGTGGGGCTTTCATGGGGTCGTTCAACGAACATGGTTTGGGTCATGATCTCGATGAGCTTAAAACTTCTCCCATAAAGAGTTTCACTCATGATTAATTTATTAGATCTCAAATTGGGCTTGGTCTAGGGAAAAACCCAAAAAAAAATTACCTCCCACATAAGCTCTGATAAATGGGATTCATAGGGTATGATCCTACTGGTTGAGGTCATCACTTCCTTTGTTTGAGACAAATAGATTTGTTAAAACTCTATATTTATATTATTCATGTGATCACTGTTCAACAGCTATATTATCAATGGTAAAGATACTTAATGGTTATTTAAATCCAATTGTATATAATAAAACAAAAGAAGTTCATGTGTTTTCTATAACCATAAGAAATTTAATTAAATAAAAAAAGGGGAATTTTATTCATAATAGTTTGGGTCATTACAATCTTTCCCCATTTATAAATTACACCCTCAAAAATTTCTTTTAAAACACTAAAATAAATGAGGATAACTCTACTTCATCACTTCCTCCATCTCCCTCATTTCTTCTTAAAACTTTTGGTATCTGCACAACATTTTTACTAAGGGAATTGTTTTATTTTGTAAGACCTTTTCTCTGTAATCTATGATCTTCACTGGTTTCTCCTCATAGGAAAGGTCATTATACAATGGTACCACATCTAGATTTAGTACATGTGATGGTTCTGGTATGTACTTTCTTAAGAGGGATACATGGAATACATCATGTACTTGAGACAGGTTCGGTGGGAGTGTTAGTCGATAAGCCACTGCTCTGATACGATCATGGATATCAAAAGGACCGATGTATCTTGGAATAATATTTCCCTTATTCCCAAATCTCTTAACTTTATTCCATGAAAATATATAGAAGAATAACTTGTCTCCAACATCAAACTCTAAGTCTCATTGATGATTTTTAGCATAACTCTTATGTCGACTCTGAGCATCCTTGATGTGTTGTTGAATGGTCTAAACCTTCTCCGTTATTTCTTCGACCATTTCAGAACCTAGAAGTTTTAATTCCCCAAATTCATCCCAACATGATGGTGTTCTACACCTCTTACCATGAAGGACTTCATAGGGATCCATTTGGATGGTCGAGTGGAAACTATTGTTGTAAGAGAACTCAACTAGAGGAATATGTTGGTTCCATCCTCCCTTGGATTCAATTGAGAATGATCTAAACATTTATTCAAGTGTTTGGATAGTCAGTTCAATATGGCCATTAGTTTGAGGGTGATAAGTTGTACTAAAGTTCAACTCAGTGTTTAGATCATGCTGGAGACTTTTCCAAAACATAGAGTTGAATCTTGGATCATGATCAGATACAATAGATAGTGGTACTCTATGGAGCCTCACCACTTATATAATGTATATCCATGAAAGTTGATCCAGTGAGAAATCCTCTCGAATCAAAATAAAGTGTGCAGTATTTATAAGATGGTCCACAGCAACCCAGATAGAATTGTTTCCTTTAGATGTCTTCATAAGTCCGATGAAAATGTCTATAGTGATGTTTTCCAATTTCTATACTAGTATGGGTAATGGTTTCATCATCCCGTTAGACTTATGCCTTTCATCCTTCATTTTCTAATATACCAGGCACTTTGATGTGTATTCAATGATCTCTTTCTTCATGTTATCCCACCAATAGTGCTCTTGAAGATCTCAATACATCATTTTTTTCCTGGGTGAATAGAGAAAGTCTAACTATGTGATTCATCCAATAGTTCCTTATTTAACTCAAGATTTGATGGAACATATAGTCTTGACCCAAATCTCACAATTCCTTCTTCATTAACATTGAACTCTGAGGATTTCTATTTTCTTATAGTTTCCACTTTCTTTTGAATTACCACATCATCTTTTTGTGCATCCTTTAAAATTTCAATAATAGACGATTGAGAAATCATTTGTGAAAGGATTAATGATGTTCCTTCCTTTATAATTCCCATGTTTATCCTCTTCAAATCTAATAAGATCAGATCCTTCTCAATTCTAATTGATGATAGAATTGTTGGATCCTTTCTACTTAGAGAATATGCCACTTTGTTTGCTTTCTCAGTATAGTAGTGGATTAAGAAGTCGTAATCCTTTATGATCTCGAATCATCTTTATTGGCACATATTCATCTCGTTCTATGTGAATATATATTTAAGACTTTTTTGATTCGTATGTATTTCACACTTCTCCCCGAAGTGATAATGCTGCCAAATTTTCAAAGAGAATATCACCACTTCCAACTCCAAATCATGGGTGGGATAGTTTTTCTCATGAATTTTCAACTTCCTTGAAGCATATGCTAAGAATTTTTCATTTTTCATCAACACACAGCCCAATCCCTTATTTGAAGAATCACTAAAAATTATGAAAATATCCCCACTTGTGGGTAGTGTGAGAACAATAGCAGTGATAATACTCCTTTTCAACTTCATTATGATTTCTTAAAATTCATCATTCTAAGAAAAATTGACTCCCTTTTGAGTTATCTTAGTAAGAGGGTTTGACAATCATAAGAAATTTCTCACAAATTTATGATAATATCCAGATAACCCAAGGAAACTATGGATATCTATCACATATGTTAACCTCGTCCATCCTTCAATTTCTTTTGTCTTTTAAGGATCCACAAATATCTCATTTCTTGTGATAATATACCCCAAGAATAAGACTTACTTCAACAAGAACTCACACTTTCTGTAATTTTCATAGAGATTCTTCTTTCTCAAGGTCTTTAGCATAGTGTCAGATGCTCCTCATGGTCCTCCTCAGTTTTGGAATATATTAGAATATCATCTATAAAGACTTCCATGAATTTTTCAATATAATCTCTAAAGAATATATTAATCAAGTCCATAAATATTTTTGTAGCATTAGTGAGTTTGAATGGAATCACTATGAATTCATAGTTCTCATACCTCGTACAAAAAGAAGTCTTTGGGATATCATCCTTCTTCACCCTAACTTAGTAATATCCCAAGCGTAGATCCACTTTGGAGAAGTATTTTGCTCCATGTAACTGATCAAATAAGTCATAAATCCATAGAAAAGTATACTTTTTATTTATCGTGTTCTTATTGAGATCATGATAATCAATGCAAAGGCGCATTGACCCATCCTTCTTCTTGACAAAGAGGACTATTGCACCCCATGGTGAAGCACTTGGGTGTATGAATCCTTCATCCAAATTCTCTTTTAGTTGTTTATTTAGTTCCTCAAGTTCCAAAACAGTTATACTATATGGATTTTTGGATATTGGAAATACACTAGGTATAATATTAATTGAAAATTTATCCTCTCGGTTAGGAGGAAGACTAGAAAATTTCTCGAGAAACACATCATCATATTCCCTCACAATAGGCATGTCTTCTAGGATGGTCCTTTCCTTAGACTCAATAATTTGAGCTAGATATGCCTTCTCATAGGGAAATAATATCCATGCTTGATATGATGGTGCTGAAGAAGATTCATCCTCCTCCTTGCACTTGTACAGAATCAAGGGTTGATTCACCATATGGAGAATGATTTCCTTCTCACAGAAATTTATGTCCGCTCTATATAGGGAAAGGCAATCCATGCCTAGAATTGCATCAAATTCTACCAAGGTAAGTATGATAAGGTTCATTGGGAAGTTCAATCAACAAACGTTGATAGGGGAGGAGTTATATACTTGGGATGCAATAATTTCTTCATTTTCCATTTTCATTGATGTCTCTACTTTCATGCTTTCTGGGGGGTGTTTGGATAGTTCTACTAAAATTTTGTGATGTGAAGGAATGCGTAGAACTATGGATGATAACCCTACCTTTTACTTTTTTATTTTGGTTCTACTCATTTAATTTATCCAAAAAGGTTTAGGTAATAATTTTTTTTAACTATTAAACACATAAATGAGAAGATAATAACATTAAAGGGATAAAGTATAAACTATGTTTATTTCTTTAACTTATGAATTTATAGGGTTAAATCTATGTTATCAATGTTTTATTTCCTAAAATATATTCTAATGGGAAATTTTTTCCCTTAATAATGGTTCATAATGAGCTTATGAATTAACCAAAGCATACCTCCTATGAGTGTCAAACCAGGTGCGCAGTAAGGCTTGTTGTCGTGTACCATATTACCCAGAGTCAGTCCCAAAATATCTTTTTGGATTTTTTACCCATAGGTTCACTTTTTCTAGAACCACATACACTTGTAGTATCTAGATAAGGATTTATTTGTTTGATAAACCACTTACTCTATACTTACCCAAATTTAGGGTTGTTTTTGTATACTTAGTCTTATCCCTATGGAATTCTCTAGAGTTCTCTAATCCTAAGGCTTTCTTTAGAGATTTCTAATCCTAATCCAAAAAATAACTAAACCTATCCTATGATACCAACTATTAAAACCATGCTCTTTATTTCACATTTAAAAATGATTTATTACATAAAATTACACTTAATACAACTTAGAAGATCAAGAGTTCTAGTGTCTTTGGAAAATTAGGTACATTACATAATAACTTAAAATATTAAAAGAAACATCTTTATTGAAAACTTCTTTAACATGACCAAAACGTTCTTTCATACTTAACACTGCATGGGATAACTTGAGGACATACATAAAAAAGGGGTGAGTTATAAATCCCAGTAAGAGAATAAAAAATGAATAACATGAAGAATAAAATACATGTTAGACAAAATTCATGTTAATGGAGTATCAAAGGAACATGGATAATAAGGCATGATATAGCATGATAATCATAACATGGGAAATGTGTCAACAACTTAAAATACCGCATCATAAACATAGGTCGTGGATAAACCCTCCAAGAAATCACGGTGGACAAAGTCCCATAAAGGAATCAGGTAAACCCTCTATCCCAACATGACATATCATGGTACTAACCATTACCCAATGCATTAGAGCGTATTATAATTCTGGGTGCACCCATCAAATTCATTACATTCTCATGGTTAAGTGTGCCACATAAATCTATCAACATGGATTCATTCATCATCATACACAACTAGAAAAATAGGCTACTTCCATGAACATATAGCCATAGTTTTAAAATTGTGGCTATAGGTGGCTACGACCACGGTTATGTGGCCTATAGCTACAATTTTAAAATCGTGGTTATAAGTCATTTTTTCATGGCCTGTAGCCACGGTTTTCAAAATTGTGGCTATATCCTACACCTATAGCCACGATTATGTGGCATATAGCCATGGTTTTGAAAAACGTGGCTATAGGTCTCCCGCCCTTGCACGGGAGAAAAAATATCCTGCCAAAAAAATGGCGGGAAGAACTATTGACACGATTTTCAAGATATTTCCATGGTTTTTAATAATATATATAACATAATATATATATATACACACACCACCACAATCCATATTTTTATTTTCAAATGACACTTTCAAAGGGTAATTGTGAACTAAAATAACTCCAAACGTTACAAATTCAACCGCTGCAAGATCCACCCACTGCAAATTCAAATTTCAAAGGACCCTTTCCAAAACTAAAAAATAAAACTAATCAAACACCACCATAATCAGACCACGAGCCAGCCTGCATCCCACTTTCACCATCATTTGCACACTGCCAACCACTATCATCATCAACACTGAAGCCGAACACATCCACACCATCGAGAAACAAGCCGTCATCACTATCTTCATCCCAAAGTTTTCCGCTCAAACTCACATCCCAAAGAGCCTTAAAATCCTCTACATAGCTCCACCTTAGAGAGATCAGGGGAATTTTAGATCCATAGAATAGAAATAAATGGGTGATTAAAGGCCAGAAAAATAACAAGAAACCCTGGAACCGTTGACGCAAAAGAAATCCAACACCATTGTCGCCATCACAGATAACCTCGAAACAAAAATTGCACTGAAGTAGATGCCACACCACCGTTTTCGACAACTGTCAGAATTCAAACATGAGACACAAAAGCAACACACCCTGATGCATCATTCACATCATCCCAAACCACAGAATGTTGGTGTCATCCGAGACACCACCGGAACCCACCCCACCACAGAACAAAATCCAGAATCGGCGAGCCGCCTGAGAAACACGCATCGAAGCCTTCACGCCGATGACACACACCCGCAACGAATAACCAGTAGAAAATCAGACCAAACCCATCACAAAAACACAAAAACATACAAAAATACTGAAAGCCGCATCGAATCATGGAACCAAATACTGAACGGAACCAAGGATAAAACCCTAGGGAAAACGGGAATAAAAGATATTGAAGAGAAAAGGGGATCGGAACCCTAAAATAAGAAGCATACGCTTGGAGATTAATGACCATAGGACTGAGAAGCCCAAAAAATCCTTGAATCGAATGCTCCTAGTCCGACCTAGATGGGAGCAGCTGACCGTGAGTTCAGAGCACAGAAGTGGCCAACTGCCACGGTTGACAATGAAGATACCTATTGCCACGGTTTTCAAAACCGTGGAAATAGGACTCCTATTTCCATGGTTAAAACTGTGGCCATAGGTCAGACCCTACTACCACGACGATAGCACCCAAGGTTGTGAAAAATTGTAGTTGTATCCTACGGCCACGGTTTTGGGCCCTATTGCCATGATTTTGAACCGTGGAAATAGCTTATTTTGTAGTTATGATAATTTATTCCATAATCAAGGAGTGTGGAATAAATACATGTAAGTCCCCAATAAAAGAATTATATATTTATAAAGTTTAATACCCATGATAGAAAATGGTCATGGTATTCACTATACAATTGTTTTGGAATGGAAAATTGTGGTGCAATTTCAGTAGTATAACAGAGTCACATAAAAATTCATAAAATGGGTTGATGAGAGAGAAAGGGGTCTATAATCATTTATAAATGAAATGGATAGTAAGGGGAATTTAAATACATTCCTCAACATAATTAGTTTTATATAGAAGGTGTAACATAATATAGGAACTTAAATAAATAGGAGAAAGGAAAGAACCCTAATAAAATTTCAGCATGGTAACGGGTGTGAATAAAGGTTCATAGGAGGGATAAATGATATTTAAAGGGGATATAATAATTTATAAATAAAATGTAAATTAAGTGGGATATGGAATAACATATCCCAATATAATAAAAATGAAATTAAAAGACGTAACATTAAAAGGATTTCTTGGTAAAAGAGGAGAGTGGAATATCCCTTATGAAATTTCAGCATAGTAACGACTTGGGTAAGGGTAAAAATGAGAGGGTATAAATGGTATATCATTAAAATAATATCAATTTTACAGTAAGGGAATCATAATAAATTAATTAAAATACAATCAATTGAAATTATAAAGACTAATTTCAAAGAAAGTTCTTGAATTGAAAGAAGGAGAGAAAGATGATGATCCCTTACTTGAATATGTGACTCCAAAGGCTTGGGAGGGGCTTATTGAGAGCTTTTTCTCACCTTGGGAGTAATATAGGGAGTATAGGGAATGGTTTTTATGTGTTACAAGGACTTTGAGTGAAGAGAAATGGGGGCTTGGGTGGGTTTATATAGGAAAGGAGGAGGATTTCTTTATTATTTTGGTTTTGGACTCTATATAATAAAATATCCAAAACCACAAACCATCCCATTATTTTTGCCCATGGTTTCTACCAAATGGGATTTCTATAAATTATTGTATAATTCCAAGGTACAAAATTGTTAAAATATTATCATTGGTTAGGTGGATGTGAGTTACACTCTTAAAGAAATGATTTTAAAATCTTAAAATAATTTATAAGTCTTGGAGGATTCATAATGGCTTTACAAAATAAATAAAATAAACTTAAAATCAAATTATTTTAAATAAAAACATATATTTGATATTGGATACCATTTATATTACTTATTACATCAATGTTGGGTCATTTTTATTTCATAAAACATAAGGTATATTTATATGGTATTAATTTTTACCCGAAAATTCAACTATCTTGGAAAATTATAAAAAATTAACCATTGGATAATTTAGAAGTTTTGATTCCAAAAATAATATTCATTTTATATAAATAATTTTCTAAATATGTGAATTTTTTACTTTTAAAATAAAATCCGACATTTATTAAAAATGGTGAGTTTTTTATAATAAATTTTTTTTTAAACCCTTATAAAAATTACATTTGACTTCATAAAAATTATATGATCATTTATATTTTATAAACATTATTATTTTTTTAATATTTTAAAATATTATTTATTTAAAAAAACCATTAATTCATAAATTCATTAATTTAATTTGAATATTAACCAAAAATACTATTTGTGATTTCAAAAACATTTACAAAACAACAATAATAGGATTAAATTATATTCATTATTCTATAAAAAATAATGTACATATTCCTATTTCTAGTGTCTTGATACATATCCCTTTAATATACCAGTATACACCCTAAGAGTAAGGTGTACGATGGTGGGGATTTCATGGGGTCGTTTAGTGAACATGGTTTGGGTCATGATCTCGATGTGATTGAACTTCTCTCATAAACGGTTTCAATCATGCTTAAGTTGTTGGATATCATGTTGGTCTTGATAAAGGGAAAATCCTAGAAATACTACCTCCCTTAGAAGCTCTAATAAATGGGCTTCATAGGGTACGATCCTACTGGTTGAGTCATCACTTCATTTGTCTGAGAAAAATGGATTTGTTAAAACCCTATATTTATACTAGCCATATGATCATTGTTCAACAGCTATATTATCAACAAGTAAATATATTTAACGTTAATTTAAATCCAATTGGATATAATAAAACAAAATAAGCTCATGTGTTTTCTATAATCATAAGACATTTAATTAAATCAAAAAGGGAAATTTTATTCATAACAGTTCAGGTCGTTACAATAATTATTTCAAAAATAAACCATAACTATCATTTCATTTCACATGTACAATTTACAAAATCTCATTTGTTATTTATTAATTAATCACTTCTTACCAATTCATGAGGGTTCATTTTAAAACATAACCTCCATGGTCCTCTGCATGAACCATTTCCATCAACTATCATTAACAAACCATTTTACAAAACAAAACTTCATTTTAAGGGATTATATCATGCTTTGAAATTCCATTATCAAGATTATTGATGATTGTGAAATTTCATTTCATAATCATTGATCTAGAAATTATTTTCTTTTTTTACCACTTAGAACATGATTTTTTAATTCAAACAATCAAAGAGATACCCCAACTTCATTTCTCATTTCAATAGGTCGTATGAATTTACATTTTTTGTATTCAATGTCAATTTCTAAAATAAGAAATTCAATTAGAATCTCCCTCTTTATTAGGTTAAATTAATTTTAATAGGGGAATTAAACTAATATAAGTCATAATTAAATTATTAAATTTGAGTCAGTTCATTGCATGGCAAGGCCAACAAGATGCACCACACGCACACTTGAAAAATATGAAGAGATTATGGGTTAGGTCTAGGGACCACCTGCCATAGCCTTAGAAGATTCAACACATGCAGTTCTAGATTTTGGTTTAGCCTAAATCATAAGAAAACAATAAACCATACAAAATTTCAAGAAATAGGTAATATTATACATAAATGGTGAGGGCTCACTTGATAGAAAAAGAAATGAAGGAGAGTAAACATATTAGTATCCTTACCTATAGCTTTGAAATGTCGATGAAGACACTCCAAATGAACATGGATCAATGGAGATCCACCATGGAGAATAAAGGATATGGATAGGCATGAGGGGTAGTTATTGTCCATGAGGGTGAGAAAAATCTCAAGTGGGGGTTAAAGGGGTGGCCTCGGTGAAATTTCATGGCTACCCCTAATTTAAAAAGCCTCCTAGAGGCCAACAGCCAATCGCTAACCTCCACCATCTTGCTAGTGGATCAGAGGCTGGATGGTGAGCCCATGCCTTGTGTAGGGCCACTGGTTTGCTACTGGTTAGCCGATGGCACTACAGCGGCCTTACTGTAAGACTTCGCCTCCCACAAACCCTCTAAATGCTTTTGAGATCCCCCCGAACCCCTATTATGCTTCCATTACTAAGGAAAACACACTCCACCAAGTAAATTACATGAGTTTCAATAAAATTTTAAATGAACCCATGCCTTTATGAAGAGTCAAGGGTTTATAATCATGATGTATAGAGGTGCATTTTTTATATTTAAAAGTGTTTAAAAACATGCATCAAATGGTTAAAACCAATCAAATATCCTAGTATTGTCGTTATATAATTGGAAAATAATCTTCAATTAACTTTTGGCATGTAAGAATGAAAGACGCATAAATCTGATATGTGATGTGATTATAATGATAGGAGTGTATTTTTATATATTTAAGAGTGTTTAAAAATATGTCTAATGGTCAAAACTGAATAAAAATATCAAATTATAATAAAATATTAGGATAAAAATTAATAATCAATTTTTCAAATGTAGAAACAAACAATGTCAATCAGATGTGAAAGAAATTGTTGAAAAAGTGGTTTTAGATTAAAAAGTTATTAAAAACAAGTGATATGATCAAAATTGAGTAAAAACCTTGAATTTTCATGAAATCAAAGGAAATGATACTTAGATAATTTTTTTTATATTTAAAAATAAATGACACATCAATTTGACATGTGGTGTGTTCCGAATGTATGAAAATTAATTTTTATAGATTTAAAAGTGTTTAAAAATGTGTTAAATAATCAAAATTGATAAATCAATCTCAGGTCATTATAAAATCTTAATACAATGATCATATATTAGTTTAGTACATGTAATAATGACCAATATATCAATTTAACATGTGTTGTTATCAAAATGATTTTAAGTGTGTTTTTATTGTTTTAAAAGAGTTTAAAAACATGCATTAATTGGTAAAGACTTAACAAAAGACTATGAATTGTTGTGAAATATTGGGATAACAATCAATGATTAATTTTTAACATGTAAGAGTGATTTTTTGGGTGCAAACCCAAATCCTACATCAGTTTCATAAATGAGTATCATCTAACATATAAGATTGATGTGTTACTCCTCTCATCGCCAATTGGTTTTATGATAGAACCCCAGAGGGTCTTATATGTTGGTCTTGAAAGATTTGAGTTGGAAGAATGATTTTAACAAGTTGTAGCGGTCATTGTTTAGCCTAGGAGTGATGTGGATGACATATCTCTAGTTTGATTTTTCAATGATAAGGGTGGATTTTTTGGAGCATGTGGATCCATGGTGGTGACTTGTAACAATAGTATTCTTGATACCAGTTATCATGTAACATTTCTTGGTGATGTAAAATGGTGATATAAGATGCTTGGATTGGGTGGATTGTTTTGTAAGGAGAGGCCTATGTGATATTTAGTTTAAGGGGAGGATTGTTGGGTGCAAACCTAAATGCCATATTAGTTTCATAAATTAGTATGAGCCAACATATAATTTTGATGGAAAACTCCTCCAATCACTAATTAGTTTTAGAATTAAAGCTTAGTTGAGTTTATTTGTTGGGCTTGAAAGATCTAAGTTAGAAGTATCATTTAGAATAATTGAAAAAATGGTTTTAAATTTAATAGTGAATAAAAACAAGTAATACAGTCAAAATTGAGTAAACAATCACATTATCATTAAATCATATGAACATGAACATTGACTAATTTGTGACATTTGGGAATATATAAATCACCAATATGATATGAAATGTGGTTGAAATGGATTTGAAGTTTGTTTTTATAGATTTAAGTGTTTTTAATAGTGCGTTGAATGATAAAAAATGATCAAACATTGAAATATCAAGACAATGATCATAAATTAATTAGTTAAATTTTAGTAATGAATGAAACGTCGATCTGATATGCATTGTGCTCATAATGGCCGAAGGTGTGTTTTTATAAATTTGAAAGTGTTTAAAAACATATGTTTCAAATCTGAGAAAAAATATAACTAATTTTCATGAAATATTAAGATATAATTGATTTGTGATATATAGAAATGAATGACGCATCAATATGTTGGTGTGGTTGGAATGACTAAAATACAATTTTATAATAAAAAGTGATTAGAAACATGTGATATGGTCAAATATGAGAAAATAATTTTAGATTGTATAGAAATTATAGTAGGGAGTGTTCATTAATTTGAAACATTTAGAAATAAACATAACGTTAATCCGAGGTGCGGTGTTGTTGAATATTTTTTAAGGTAAATTATATGATTAAAAACAAGAAATCAAACACACGACTAAATAAAGTCACTTATACGCATATGAGAGCGATTTCCTAGGGTTTCCTAGGGTTGGGTGAGCTATGGCGGCGGTTTCATCCAAGTGACAAGTGGAGACCTTTTCCCAGCGGGGGTCTTTGCTTAGATCTGCGATGGAGAGAATCGGTTTGACGGTTGTGTCCTTCGGGATCTCCCACATTTTCTAGGGACTGGTGCTCCTCTAGTTGCTCCGGGGATTTTCGAGTTTCCCTTTTTGTGGTTGAATTTTGACGGATCTTCGACGAGCTGAGTTTTTCTCGAATCTATGGGGTCTATTGTAGACCAGCAACAGTCCAATTTGAGAACTGTGTGCTTCTACAGCCTCATCCATGAATGTTGGTCCCGAAAAACTCAAATCCTCAACCAATAATGGCATGGGTGATCTTCGACTTCATAGCTGCAGTTGGCGACTGACGGTGGTGTTGTTTATGAAGGGAGTTTTGACCAGTGACTACAGGTGGTGTTTCTTCCCACAGCCGGAACAGAGCTCGTGCACCATACGGTTCTTGTTCTGGTTTTGCAGTGTGATTTCTCTGGTGGTTCGCGAACCTTCCAATAAGGGTTTGTGTTTGACTGTGGTTCACGAAGGGTAGGACTTGTGTAGAACACATCAAGTGAAGGGGGGCCTCGAAGGACAGGTTTGCAAAGGAAGAGTGTGTGCAAAGGAAGGTTTCATGAAGGCTGGGTTCATGAAGGCTGGGTTCGCAAAGGTAGGGTTCGCAAAGGAAGGTGCGAGAAGAACAATGCGGGTTTGGTGTGCAGCGGAGGAGAGGAGAAGCCTTGCAGTGGAGGGGAGGACTCGTGCAAGGTGTATGCATAGGAAGGGGTACTAGGGAAGGTGTGCAAAGAGCCTTGCGGATGAAGTTCCCTACATACATAGTGATTGGTCTACATGGGGGTGCATTCATGCTGTGTGTGGTCTGTGCAAGGGTGGGTTGTGAAAGGGCGCAAAGTTGGGGTGGTTTTTTTTCACAGGTTTCAATTCGCGTTGGAGTGGAATTTTGGAAGGACACAAAGGGGGTTCGTAGTAATGGAATCAGGCCTAATGGATAGATGGCAGAAACTTTCACTGAAAAATAAGGAGAAATGGTTAATTGTCACATGAAAGGATGGAGATGTGTTTCTTTCACATCGTATGGGTCTGTTGGTCATTGGAAAATTCTTGGCAAAATGAACTTTCAACCATGGGGCCCTTAAAAATACCTTACAAAACATCTGTAAATTGGAGGATGGGCTTTCCATAAGAGAAGTGGGGGAGGGCCTCCTTGTCTTTGAATTTTTTGATAAGAGAGATAAATAGAAGGTCCTCAAAGGGAGACCATGGTCCTTCGATAACCATATCATTATCATGGAAGATTTAAAAGGCGGGGAAGATATCCAAAATATCCCACTGACCCACTCACCTTTCTGGATATGAATTAAAGGAATATCGTTTCATGGTAGAACTGAATGAGTTATGCGCAAAATTGGAGAACGTATTGGTACATTTCTGGAATGGGATCAATCTAATCCAATTCACTGGGGACCCATGGTTCGAATCAGAGCACTTGTAGATGTGTCACAACCACTTGTGAGGGGAATCTTCTTGTTTGAGGATGATTCTAGTGCCTGTATATCCTTCAAATTTGAAAATTTCCCAATTTTGTGATTCTTTTGTGGGTGTCTTAGACATTTATATAAGGACTATGAATCAAAGAAGGAGGATGATCAAGGCAATGTCATTCTATAATATGGCCCTTGGCTTCGTGCAAGAACGAATGGAGAAACTTTCATTCCTGAGATGGAAAAAAAAGGACCGAGATAGTCTTGCGAAGACGCTCATGAAGCAGTCGAAGCCAGTTCACAATAACATCATAATGCTTGGGCCACTAGAGTTTCATGCTGGCAACCCAGCGGATTAGCGGGTGAAATAATTAATATGTGGTAATGTTGTGGATGTGACCGACTCAGGGTAAATGCTTGTAGGTAAGGAGAAGGACCCAACTCTTTACTCAACCCGGGTCCTTGCTTATGTGAAGGAGTCCTCTCCCCCACATCTTGGGTCATCACCAAAATGCAAAGAACCACCAAACCCAGGTGCTGGATGGTAGAACTCTGGATAGGAACCCCTTGATCCAATTCATCGGACAGATGGTGAAGCACCAGGGTTCACTTCCCAGGATGGAGAAGACGTGGTTGGATTAACTTCGTCAGGTATCAAAAAACTTCAGATTTGGAAAAGGGTTACTATAGGAGATCGAGATGGCGTACGGAGTAGCACAAAACCAGGTGACCATGAATGAAGCTAGGAGGTAGGGACAACGCATGAGAGCCTCCCAAAGATGTGGAAAGCGGTATGTGACGGATAGTGTCTCGAAGTTATGGAGGTGGAGGAGGGCATGGCCGAGCCCCACCTGGAGCAATGAAAATATTATGTTGGAACTGTCAGGGACTTGGTAACCCTCGAACGGTTTGATTTCTCCATCAGTGGAGTTTAAAATACCACTCTAACATAGTTTTTGTATCCAAAACTATGTTGGATTTCAATGATGATGGTCTTCTTGGATTGAAGATCAGTTTCAAGAACGTTTTCCCTATTGAAAGATAGGGACACTCTGGTGGTCTATGCCTTTTTTGGAAAGAGGACATTGGTGTTCAGGTGACTGATTTCTTTGATAATCACATTACTGTGATTGTTGCTGCCCCTAAGATCTCTGTCATGGTCTTTTGTGGGATTCTATGGGTGGCATGGGCACCAAGATAAACCCAAAATCATAGGACCTTTTTCACCGAGTGAGATCCTCTCTTTCGGGCCCACTTTTGGTTGGGGGATACTTTAATGCGATCCTCTATCATTATTAAAAAGAAGGGGGTGTTGGCGGAGTGGTTCTGTTGTGGAAGAGTTTAGGAATTATCTTATGATGAATTCCATTCACGACCTTGGGTTCTCGGGTGCTCTGTTCACTTGGTATAAAGGGAGATCAATGGAGAATCATATAGCTTAAAGACTGGATAGATTTGTGAGAACTGGGGAGTGGAAATCCCTCTTCTATGCTTTTTTAGTGGTTCACCTTCCTCCTGTATCTTCTGACCACTATCCAATCATGTTTTCAATGACCTCTCATGGAGAAGTTAGAAGACCTTTGCGGAATTTTTGATTTAAAAGTATGTGTCTCCAATATAGTAATTGTGAGAAGGTGGTTCAGTTAGCTTGGCAGGGACTGAACCGACCCATTTTATCAAATATTCAGAGTACTACCTTTCACTTACAAGAGTGGAGCTCAACTAGATTTGGGGATTTTGACAGACATATTAATGCTACAAAGAATCATTTGAAGAAGTTGCACTCTTTTCCTTTTTGTAACTCTGTAGTCAAGGATATCTCATTTAATGAAAAGAATATTAATGTAGCTTTTAGGGATAATGAGAGATTTTGGTTTCTGCGGGCAAGAGAATCCTATTTGAAGGAGGGTGACCAGAATACCCACTTTTTCACCAAAGAGCCTCGGCTAGGAAAAGGAAAAACCACATCTCTCAACTCGAAGATCACTCTGGCAGGGTTACTTTTGACGTCAATAATATCCAAACCATTATCCTGGAAATTTTTAACAACCTCTATTAAGCTAAAAGCATTGACACTCCTTCGAGCCTGGCTAGTTGTATCCCACAATTGGTTACAGAGGATATGAACTGTAAGTTGGAGAGAGATATCTCTAAGAAAGAAGTGCTAGAGGCCCTTCATCTTATTCACTCCACCAAGGCCCCGGGGCCTGATGGGTTTCATGCACTATTTTTTAAACGTTTTTGGAATATCATTGGACCAAATGTGGTTGCCCTGATAAAGGATTTGTGGGATGGAAAAGCCTCTCTTGATCCCATTAATGAAACTCTTATTACCATCATCCTGAAAACCCACTGCCTGTAGAAAATCGCATAATTCCAACCTATCAGTTTATGCAATGTTGTTTACAAAATCTTTTCCAAGATCTTGGTGGTGAGGCTCTAGGATTGTCTCCCGCGGCTTGTCACTGAAAACCAGAGTGCTTTCATTCCAAAGAGATCCATTACCGATAATGCGGCTATTTATTTGGAACTTTTCACTCTATGAAAACTCACTCATCATCCAAAAGAGGTGTCATGGCAATGAAATTAGATATGACGAAAGCTTACGACAGAATTGAATGGCCATTTCTTGAACTTGTTCTCTCCAAATTGGGATTTGGAATGAAATGGATCTCTAATATCATGAACTGTGTTATGACTGTCACCTTCAGAATTAATATTAATGGAGCCCACTCAGAAAGCTTTAAACCCTCAAGAAGTTTGTGGCAAGGGGACCCTCTCTCGCATTATCTCTTCATTTTGGTGGCTGATGTTTTTTCTCATTTTCTCTTGAAAGCAAAGGGGAAAGGGATGATCCATGGTACGAGGGTATGTATAAATCCCCCCCATAACCCACCTTTTCTTTGCTGATGATAGTCTCCTCTTTGCTCGTGATACCCCGCAAGAATGTGGTCAAGTGCTAAAAATCATGAATATGTATGAAAGGGCTTTTAAACAACATATTAATCCTTCGAAATCTGAATTATCCTTTAGTAAAGGAGTTTTATGGGAAAAAGGTGGAACTACAGTGGGTGTGTGGATTTTTGCTGGTGGAAAAACATCCTAAATATCTTGGCCTCCCGACCCTTGTCGGAAGATCAAAGAAACAATTTTTCACGTCTATTACGGAGAGAATGGACAATTTGATTTGCTTATGGTTGAGTAGGAAGATCTCCAAGGCTGGGAAGGAAGTTCTCATTAAATATGTGGCCCAAGAAATCCCATCTTATGCTATGTCCCTTTTCAAGTTTCCTGAAACTCTTGTTGATCAGATCCATTCTTGGTTGGCCAACTTCTGGTGGGGATCACATGAGGGTAAACATAACACCCATTGGATGTCTTGGGGAAAACTGTGTGTTTCAAAATTTCGTGGAGGCCTCAGGTTTAGGAATCTCAAATGGTTCAATGAGGTGCTTTTTGCAAAACAAGGTTGGCGCATTCTCACAAACCCAAACTCCCTATTCTCAAAAGTGTTGCGGGCCAAATATTTTCCCCGCTCTGATTTTTTGCATGCCCAGCTGGGACCGAGGCTGAGTTTTGTATGAAGGAGCATTTGGGGCGCAAAATCTCTGCTTGATTTAGGCTGTGTGTGGAGAATTGGTGATGGTAATGATGTGTGGATGACAAATGGTGTCAGTCTTAAAGTGCCCTTGATTAGTGCCCTAGGTTTTGAAAATGCTAAGATGTGAGACCTGAACAATGAATTGTTTGCTGACTGGGATAGGGGGAAAATTTCCAACTGGTTGTCAATCGTACTCTTATTTTGAGCATTCCTCTCACACCAGGTATGGGGAAAGATCAGATTTGTTGGACTGGGGAAGCATCTGGGAAGTTCTCAATCTAATCGGGCTACAAAATGCAGGTTCATGACTTGGCCTAGGTAGCCCTTGACAAGCGTTGGAAGAGTCTTTGGTCAATCTCCTCCCCTCCCAATGTCCCTCCCAAGGTGAAATTCTTTTGGTGGCATGTCTGCGCTGGTGTTCTGCCTACCCGTGACGTTTTGGTGAGACGTCATCTGGTAGATGATGACAGTTGTCATTTGTGTCTCCAAGAGGTGGAATCTCCTTTGCATGCAATTCTTCTCTGTCGTGGGGTGGAAGGGGTGTGGAAGGAATGGGAGTCGGATTTTAAAAAAAAAATTGATCCATCTATTTGATTGATTCAAAACTTCATTAAATGGGCGGCTTTGTTGGAACCAATGGGGATGGGGGTGATTTGCACAATTGCTTGGGTGGTATGAACTCCAAGAAATGAAATCATTTTTCACAGTAAGGTGACCCAAGATCGTATTTGGGTTGAGAGAGCTTTGGAGTGGATGAATTGTTGGACGTCAAATGATGTTGTGCCCTCTATGGTTCGTAATCGGGAAGCACCTCCTTGTTGGTTCCCCCCTCCAGAGGGTTTTCTCAAAATTAATACGGATGTGGTTGTCTCTGCTCTCCCCAGGGTGGGTATTGGATTTATCGTCCATGACAGTGATGGTCAGGTCGTGGATGCTCACTGTAAGGTTGTTGATGCCTCATGGAGTCGTGGTGTAGCGGAGGCATATGCCATTCTTCATGAGATTCTTTTTGTTTGATCAAAAGGTTTGATCAATGTGGTGGTGGAATTTGACTACTTGAAATTGATTAACACTTTATCAAATAAAGATGAGGATTCCCAAATGTTTGACCTTATTTTGAGAAAGATCTCGTGCATGACCGATTGATTCCCTAAAGGCAAGGGGGGCAATTGGGAGTCTCATTATTAACTTGTTTTGAAAAATCTTGGGGTAACCATTGTTGGGTGTACACTTTATGTAATTGGATATGTAGATCTGATATGACTGACCATTAATTTATTTGTTTTGTTTCGATTAAAAAAAAAACACGACTTAGATTTGTTCGGCCCAACATAGTCGAAACGAGTGACGCCTTCCTCCGTTCCTACCTGCTAATATGCGCAACGAAGGAAGCCAGGGCTACACGCGAAGCACCGCCCTCCGCGACGGACCTCCGGATATTCACCCCCACCTCCGCCGCCCTCCGCCTCATCTCATCCCCTTCTTCCGACCCCATCACCCTCCTCACCGCCTTCTCCACCTCCCTCCGCCTCACCGTTTCCCCCCTCCGCTCCCACTCCCTCACCTCCACTCCCACCCCTAAATGCTTCGTCACCAGCACCGCATTGTGCAGCTGGTCGGAAGCCATGGGCCACGCCGCCATGGCCACCCCCGCCCCCAGGCTCTCCAAGCACGAGTTCCACCCGCAGTGGCTCATGAACCCCCCCGTCGCCGGGTGTCCCAATATCTCCTCTTGAGGCGCCCAATCCCTCACCACCATCCCCCTCCCTTCACCCCAAATCCTCTCCTCCAACCCATCAGGCAGCTGTATGGCTTCATCACTGTCATCGCTGGCGAAAATGTCGGCCCGATCGGGTCGCCTGAGGACCCACATGAATTTATACCCGCTGCTCACTAACCCCTCCGCCAGCTCCTCGATCTGCGCCTTCTCCATGGACGTGGTCGTCCCGAACGAAACATACAGCACCGTCTGTGCGGGTTGCTTGTCCAGCCACTCCAAGCACTTGTGGCGGCCACCACCGCCTGGTCCCGATGGGAGGACGGGTTTGTCGAAGGCGTTGAATGGCCCGATCGCCCAGATTGGTTTTTGGGAAACCTTTTCCATGAGGTCGATGAACGGGGCTTCGATGGCGGCGCATGTGTTGTAGATCTCTCCTGAGTGCCGGTCAGAGAACTGGCTCTGTGACCCCAGAAAACGAAGAAAGTCCGGCGCGAATAGGCTCTCCATCGGCGCCCACGTCAGGCCGTGGCCTTCCAATTCCGATGTTTTATCCGTCGAGAAGGCGAACGAGAGAATGGAGAAGGTGGAGATTGAGGGGAAGGTGAAGGCTTCGGCGTTGGGGAGGGAGGCGAAGTCCTGGACGGCGGAGGCCATGAGACCGTCGTGGATGAGGACGAGGCGGCGGGTGGTGGGGGAGAGGGCGTGGAGGAGTGCGGCGATGGGGTGTCGGAGATGGGCGGCGGCGGCTTCGAAGGCGGGGACGAGGTGGTCGAGTAATCTGGCGGCGGCTGTAGAGGGCGTGGGGAGTGCGGGAGGGGAAGGAAAGGGCGGGATGTGGAACTGGTGGAAGTGAATCTGGGAGGAGATGTCGGAATGGGCGGCGTGGAGGCGGAGCAGTGCCTGGCGGGTGTGGGTGGGGGAGGCGGCGTAGTGGAGGGGGATGGAGGGGTAGGCGGCGGCGATGAGTCGGGAGAGGCGGAGGAGCTGGTTGAGGTGGCCTTGGGCGGGGAGGGGCACCATCACCACTGTCACGTCGTGGCAAGGGACTCCATCCGCTGCGCGAGATACGTGGGGCAGACGGGCCATGGAGACGACTGACCCACTTATTGAATCGGCTCCACTTTTGTAATGGATGATTTAGAAACGTGATCGACTTCGCATCATAAATTTCCACAAGTTGTCTGCCTTTTTCATTTTTTAATTCATTTTTATACTCATATTTAATAACATCATGTATTGTGACATTTTTTAATCCGTTTACCATGACTTAAAAATAAATTTAATCTATTATAATTTTATTTATTAAAATAACAATTCCTATTCAATTGTTGAAAATAAAAAAATTAATGAAAAGTTTGAAAATAATTATAATTTAAGTTATATGCGTGATAATTTTGTATAACATGTTTCATTTCAATTTTTGAATGCTTTTTTTTCATAATCGTGTTTATGATTTTATCATGCATTATTTTTTTTTCTTTATTAGTATTTATATTTTATCATTTCATTATCACATTTAAAAAAAAAAATAAGATTCCTCATTCTACCATTGATATAAGTTTATTGTTTTTGTTGAGGGGAACCCACATGACAACTTCCTAAGGATCACAAACAAATGACAAAATGCAATTCGTAAAAAGTTACAAATAAACCTTTTAACAACGTGCAAAAATAGTTTTAATAGCGTTAAAAAAACGTTGTTGTTGTCAGCACCATTAAAAGAGGATCTCTTTAACAGTGCTTTCGTTGGTGTTAATAAATGCCCTGCTGATATAGTGTGCTCTTTGAATAACGTCACACTGCATCAAATACACATGTATTCAAATACACCCATACGCAAATTCATAATTTAATTGAAATAAAATTTACATCACAAATACGAAAAAAAACACTATATTATATAAATTTCAAACTATGTTTTGTATAATTGCATTTGCAATTACTATCCACAAACATTTAAAAATATCAATTTTTAATTGTCTTTGGCACCCACGACCCCCTCTCAAAAAAACCCAATCATGGTATAAGTTGTCGAACAAACCACCTCAACCCAAGCAAAATAATCTTACTATATAAAAAAAAACAATTCTTATGTTAGTAATGCAATAAAGAAATAAATTAAACAAAAATGTGAAAGAATGCATTAATGAAATATCAATTTTAAATAAAATGATACATTTTGAATCGTACCAGTCACACCATGTGTCAAATTGGGGTGAAACTGATTTCTACACGTCACAAATGACTAATAGATCGTTGTCCTAAAGTATCGAAACAATCCGAATACCATTTTGGTAACTCAAGTCCCGTCACAGGGTGTGCTGGTCAGGCACCTTGCTCATAGCTAGAACGTAGAGTTCTGACACCCTTAACTTTGATCTACACCGACTCTATCCCAAAAGAACACGACCCAAGAGAGCAAATCTCATTTGATACCATTTTGTCACGAACCAGATCGGGTCGCCATCTAACCCGGCACCCAACGCGATCCGCGACATGGCCCGAAGGGCGTTCTTGATCCCTACGGGCTGACACAAGTGTTCGAGTATCAAAACTAACACATGGGAACGATTTACCCAAAATGGTAAACGCAAAACAACTGACAAAATAAATAAAATAAAACTGTGAACTGACAACCAAACAGACCCTTGAACTAAAATCAAATTTAAAGGTTTACAACTTGAGACAGCATCCAAAAATAACCGGCAACAAAATAAACTCAAACTCAAACTCAAACATTTAAGCAACAAGAGAGGTGCAACATTCACACGCCAAAAACACTAACTTGCATGAGAAGACCATCAACTACCAAAGCCACCATCGCTGAGCACGACGCCACAACCTGGAATACACAAAGAACAAGGCCTATGCACACCCAAAGGCGTATATAGGGTGTGAGCCAAGAGCTCAGTAGGACGTCACCCAATAAAAAGGTTCCATGCATAATTATTTAATGACAAATACATTTGCAATTTTAATTAAAGCAAAGAAATAAATGCTTGCACAGTTTTAAAGAAAACCAGATAAAAGAAAACAGTTTCAAATGGAACAACTTAAATTAAAACACACACACTTTTAAAATAACCAATGTGTCACAATGTCGGGCATAAAGTAACCAATGAGCACCAAATATTAGAGAGGCCTCGTGGGCGTTGGCTAGCTTGAGCCCCTAGATCTTCGTGTCTCGGTGAAACGTAGCTTAGAAGGCCACGACTCTCAGAAAACGTGGCTTAGAAGGCCACGACCCTCAGAAAACGTGGCTTAGAAGACCACGACCATCAGAAAAACATATGTTTAGTTCGTGTTGCAATCGTCAGTCCTGCCAGTGAAATAGAGCCGAGTCACCTCCGGTACACTAGCTCACTAGTCTAGTCCACCCTCCTAGCTACCCGGGCTTCTCGGTTTGTGCTCAAACAAGTTTCAAATTCATGTCACATGTCACAATAATGCATAAGAGCCAAACATGGTACTTACACGTGCAAAATAACAATTTGCACACCCAAATCCACTTTTAAAACCATACGCACACCAAAATATTTTCAAAACATAATCTGCATAGGTTACATACTCAATTAAACCATCTGCACAATTTAAAAGTCACTCTTCACTAAACAAACCACCACTTACACACATAAACACCATTTTGAAATAAGGCGCACACTAAACCATTTTTTTAAACACGTTCCACACCATTGTCTTAATTAAGTAAACCATAAAAAAAATTATAAAACAATAGTAAAAGGGTGTCCCATGGTTTTGCACAAACTTAAGTATCCATTTATAAATTCAAACGCATTCACACATCACACGCACTCAAATAAAATTTTAAAGTGTGACCTGCACCACCCAAATAGTTTGATGGAAAACCTTATACCATATGAAAAATACAATTGCATAAACCACATAATTTAACAAGCCAAAAATAAAAACTTATAAAACAATTTAGAAGAAATTGCTTGGCGTTAACCACTAAACCCACACAAACCCCTCTTTTACAACTAAATGCACACGACGTCATGCCAAAAATACAATTTTCACCACTTGCAAAAGGTAATAAGCTAATCACACAATTTAAAAATCACTATAGAGTTCTCAGAAGAAAACATACACATAATATAAACAACCTACTAAACAATTTCCAATGCAAATCAAATTCCAAAGAAAACCAACTTCGCACTACACAAATTAATTAAATAATATGATAAAAGAAAATTAAGTTTGCAAATTAATTCATCAAATAATAATTAGACGCGAAACCACCTACCTTAGGTGAAGAAACCTCCGAAAATTCGTTGTGCAACTCCCATTTGCTCGCCAAACGCACCACAAAAAAACAATGATACCCTAAATCAAAACTCAAACCATAAACCTATCATCAGAACTCTAAAAATCGAACTTAAAACTTGCTGGACTACCAAAACACACGGAAAAGAAACAAAACTCAACCTGAGGGGGGTAGCGGTCGATGGACCGGGGCTTCGCCGGATGGAAAAAGAAACCACCGGCCTTATGGGGTTGTGGTTGTGCAACGATAAGCCAGGAGGCGCCCGACCAAAGGGAGCAGGGCACCGGACCAGTGCGTGGCTAGCAGGAGAGGCGCGCGGGGTAGTCGCGTCGGAACCGGGCTGCACCGGTAAGGGGCTTTGCGTCGGTTCGGGTCTCGCTGGAAGGGGGGTCGACGCCGATGACCATCGGACAACAGCACACCGGGAGGGATCCGGCCACGAGTGGTGTGCGTAGGAGGAAGTCGGTGGGTTTGTTCCGACGGAGGGCTAGCCAGTGCGGAGGGGGAATCGGAGTTCGGGGAGCAGGCTAGCTGGGAGGGGGTGCAACGGCGGAAGGCCGAGGGGAGCAGTGGAGGTCCAGTGCATGGATGTCGACGAACGGAGTGCGGGGCATGGCACGATGAAACCCAGAATTCTAGGGGGGGCGAGCCGTCGCGGAAAGAGGACAGGGAAGATGGGGGGTGCGCGGTGTGATGGGGATCTGGGGGGTAAGGGGCCCGAAAAAAATGAAACCCTGACAAAGAATGAAAAGAAATAAAAAGATAAAAAAAACTAATAATAATGTTGATATTAATAATAATAGTATTCCTAAACTAAAACCTTAATAATAATAAGAAAAATAAGAATGAGAATAACAATAATAGTGTAATAAATGCTATATCTTCAAGATGATAACGTTAATTAAAATGTTAAAAAAATTTAATGAGAAAAATTAATGATGATAATAACAATAATTTATGGTGGTAATAATAATAATAATAAAATTTATGATATTAATAAAAGTGGTAACAACCTAACATAATATTAACAATAATAATAAGTATTACCATATTAATAATAAGTTTTATATTCTTAGTTAATAATAATAATATTCTCAAACAATATTATTATTATTATCATTAAAACAATTTTCTTAAATTTTATCAAAATTCTTATTTTATTTTTATTTTCAGTTTATTATTCACTTAATTTTATTTCTTTATTATGAATTCATTTTATTTAATTAATTGAGCATTGGTAGGTCACCCGGTAGACCAGGCAAGGCCGCACGGTTTCAAAATCGCGCCTCGCTTGAGTCGCGCGGTCTCAAATTTTCATTGTATTCTCATATTATTATTTGTCGCATATTTTCCATCTGTCTTGAACATCGTGCAGGCCGTGCGGTGAACCAGACAAGGTCGCGCGTGGTGACCCAGGCGAAGTCATACGGTTTCGACCGCGCCCTTCCTGTGCGCTGAACATTGTCAAGGCAAAAACACGCGTTTTTAAAATAAGAACTCAAAGGTTTAAGTCGGGCTTAAACCTGGACTACCCGACGCAAAGAAAATTAATAAAATAATTAACTCAAAGACGGTGGGTGTGACAATTCTCCCCACCATAAAGCTTTCCATCCCCGGAAAGCCACAACTAAGGTTGAGACCTAAAGTAGAAAACAATACCCCCCCTTAAGGTCCAAAGAGGATCCCCAGAATCAACAAGTAAAAAGAGGCAAAAACATCATGCTCAGAGAAAGTGACTCAAAGACAACTTCAAGAAACACGTAAAAAACTTTCTGATATGTGTCGCCCGCCCCAAAGAGCTAGAACGCCTCCAGTTGATTGTTTTAGAAAATGAACTCTTGAACCCACATAAACCAACCTCACATACCGAAACACCTCAAGTACCATAGAACGAAAACCCCATCGTTTGTTTGGAAGGAACAAACAAGATCAAATAATATCCCAAGAACACTCTTAGCACCTACTACCGAGTAACATCTAGGAATAGGACCAAAAGGCCAACATGGGGAAAGCCTGAAGGGGCTCCCCACCATTAGAAATCTACTAACGCCCAAGGCAAGACAAAAACCGACACGGCGAGGCCCGGGCGGACTCCCCACCATTATGAAAAGGGCCAACACCAACTCATTCCAGATACACTTATGCGAGACCCATCGTGGATATCCCCACCATTAGAACTAATAGAAGGTACAAACTTTGACAATTTTTCGACGGTGACCAAACACCCCACCACAAGGGGCGGAGAGGGTGGGGCCCAACTACCGGGGCGTCAAAACCACGACCCAAGACAAGCCAGCATCTTCACATCCCTGGATGAGTACTATTCAAATTTGAGACTGATTTACCCAACATACCCCCATACGGAGCACTAAAAGCAATTACATTCGGTGGGGCGCAACCACCAGGACTTGAAGGTAACAAAACAAACACGTCTCTACATAGTCACGAAAACCTTACGTATCCAGACGGTTCGTTTAGAACAGAACAACCACAGAAAACAATTTAAACTGCCTTTACTTACCGGTGACTGAAATAAAGTCGGGGTCCCATACACTCCCGGGGTTCTTGACCACGCGCCAGCTTCACTCCAAGGCCTATGGCTAGAGCCCTGATATTTGAAGCATATTTTTCCTCGTATTCAGGCACCGAAGACTCCCGAACGAAGCTTCTCCTCTTTGGTGTCACACGCAACCACACTGCAGCCGACACACACCATCAAACACAACACACCCCAACATCCAACTACTCCATCACGACACACCCACCAAAACATGGGTTTAGATGATGCACATGCACCACTTCTTCACCTTAACCAAGAAACTCAAGAAAAGAAGACGCATGACAAACACTCGCCTTTGATCAAAAAAATTAGAACTCCTCGAGAGGACATGCTCCTATGAAAACAGGGATTCCCGAAGGATCCTACGAAATCCACCCTTGCTCTTCCATGATAACTCACCGCAAGGTGTCACCACGACCCTTGCGGCCGATGAAAGCAATACCAAATTTTCAAAACATCAGCCAACATCGATAACTCTAAACCTCTTTCGACCTTCCCCATTGGAATTCCTTTCATCGATCCCTGGGGGCATCTACAAACACAACGATGACAAACTTCATACCTGACGGCTCAGATGACTCAAAAGGCCAAAAATCCTATCAACTCCCCTTGCATATGTCGTTCCGCTATGAGAGCATCCACTTAACTGAAAAGGAAAAATGGATAGACTTAGCCTGATCACTGAAAAGGGAGAGTCCTTCGATCAACTGGAGGGCTGGCCAATGGCGAATTGCCCGTGGCCGCACTTCAATCGCATATTAACGCTTTATGGGGGGGGTGCACTAGTCAGTAAAGAAAACCATGGACCCAATCGAACTAGTCCAATGGCCAATACATACAAAAAATGAACACTAAACGTGCAGGGTGAACCACTACAGGGGCTTCCGAAGCACTTTTCAAAGAAACTACTAACCACACACTTTCACACCAACTTACCAATAAAAATTCAAACTCAAAACATGAATCAGTAAAAAAAAGGACTCTCGGCTTGAAATGCCTCACATCCAACATTTCAAAAATACAAGGACACACCACACAATTACCGGTTATTAAACTCCAATTTTTTTTCCTTTAAAATTTGTTTTTTGAAAATAAACGAAGCTAGTGGGTTGCGCAAACACCAATGGTGTCCCATGGGCCTCGCACATGCATATTCCAATGCAACACTGGTACCCACCTCATATCCATCCAGGAACTCATCCACTCATGCCATTAACCATTTCCCTTTTCGTATACACTCATACATGTGGTTTCCCATGAGAGCTCCAAGGATCAAAACCAGACCTTTCCAATTTTCAAAACCAAACATTCAACCCACACTTTTCAAACCTTACACATCATTTCATTTTTTTGCGCTACATTGGAAAACATTTTCCAAGACCAAATAATTTTTACTTAGAAACTAGATTTCCATGAATCCAAAACAAAGAGACAAGGAACGATGCAAGAGGAGACTAGTGTCAGCAGGTGACTGAGACATATGGTTGGTGGCCATACGCCAATCACGCCACCGGTACATAGAGTATTATAGGTTTGCATCCCTGGCTCCACATGGCTTGCCAGACCATGCGAGCTCACTGGGACCACTGACCTTATTCCCCATTCATTTCCCCTAAACAAGATTATTCACAATGACCAACGACTCAGACAAACCTCAGCTTACTCTGGTAACTCGAGTCCCGCCATGAGGTGTGCTGGCCAGGCACCTTGCTCGTAGCTAGAACGTTGAGTTTAGACACCCTTAACTTTGATCTACACTGACTCTATCCCAAAAGAACATGACCTAAGAGGGAAAAACTCCTTTGATATCATTTTTTCATGAACCAAGCCGGGTCGCCATCCGACCCGGCGCCCGACCCGGTCTGCGACATGGCCCGAAGGGCGTTCTCGATCCCCATGGACTGGCACAAGTGCCCAGGTATCAAAACTAACACATGGGAACGATTTACCCGAAATGGTAAATGCAAAACAACTGAAAAGATAAATAAAATAAAACTGTGAACTGACAACCAAACAAACCCTTGAACTAAAATCAAATTTAAAGGTTTACAACTTGAGCCAGCATCCAAAAATAACCAACAACAAAAGAAACTCTAACTCTAACTCAAACCTCCAAGCAACAAGAGAGGTGCAACATTCACACGCCATAAACATCAACCTGCACGAGAAGACCATCAACTACCAAAGCCACCATCGCTGAGCATGATGCCACAACCTGGAATACACAAAGAGCAAGGCCAACATACACCCAAATGCATATATAGGGTGTGAGACAAGATCCCAGAAGGACATCACCCAATAAAAGGTTCCACGCATAATTATTTAATGACAAATACATTTTCAATTTTAATTAAAGCAAAGAAGTAAATGCTAGCACAGTTTTAAAGAAAACAGGATAAAAGAAAATAGTTTCAAATGGAACAACATAAATTAAAACACACACACACACACTTTTAAAATAACCAATGTGTCACACTATCGAGCATAAAGTAACCAATGAGCACCAAATATGGGAGAGGCCTCATGGGAATTAGCAAGCTTGGGCCCCTAGATCTTTGTATCTCGGTGAAACTTGGCTTAGAAGGCCATGAACCTCAGAAAATGTGGCTTAGAAGGCCACGACCCTCATAAAATATGGCTTAGAAGGCCACAGTCCTCAGAAAACGTGTCTTAGAAGGCCATAACCCTCAAAAAACGTGGCTTAGAAGGCCACGACCCTCAGAAAATGTGGCTTAGAAGGCCACGACCCTTAGAAAACGTGGCTTACAAGGCCACGACCCTCAGAAAAGCATATGTCTAGTTAGTTTTGCAATCGTCAGTCCTTCCAGTGAAATCGGGCCGAGTCACCTCTAGAACACTAGCCCACTAGTCTAGTCCACCCTCCTAGCTACCCAGGCTTCCCGGTTTGTGCTCAAACAAGTTTCAAGTTCATGTCACATGTCACAATAATGCATAAGATCCAAATAGAGTACTTACACATGCAAAATCACAATTTTCACACCCAAACCCTCTTTTAAAACCATACGCACACCAAAATCTTTTCAAAACATAATTTTCATAGGTTAAATACTCAATTAAACAATCTACACAATTTAAAAGACACTCTTCACTAAAAAAACCACCACTTACACATGTAAGCACCATTTTGAAATAAGGCGCACACTAAACCATTTTTTTAAACACGTTTCACACCATTGTCTTAATTAAGTAAACCATAAAAAAATTATAAAGCAAAAGTAAAAGGGTGTCCCATGGATTTGCAAAAACTTAAGTAACCATTTATAAATTCAAATGCATTCACACATCACACGCACTCAAATAAAATTTTAAAGTGTGACCTGCACCACCCAAATAGTTTGATAAAAAACCTTACACCATATGAAAAACACAATTGAATAAACCACATAATTTAACAAGACAAAAATAAAAACTTATAAAAAAATTTAGAAGAAATTGCTTGGAGTTAACCACTAAACCCACACAAACCCCTCTTTTACGACTAAACGCACACGACGTCATGTCAAAAATACAATTTTCACCACTTGAACAAGTTAATAAGCTAACCACACAATTTAAAAATCACTACAGAGTTCTCAACAGAAAAAACACACATAATATAAACAACCTACTAAACAATTTCCAATGCAAATCAAATTCCAAAGAAAACCAACTTCACACTACACAAATTAATTAAGTAATATGATAAAAGAAAATTAAGCTTGAAAATTAATTCATCAAATAATAACTAGACTCGGAACCACCTACCTTAGGTGAAGAAACCTCCGAAAATTCGTTGTGCAACTCCCATTTGCTCATCAAACGCACCACAACAAAACAATGCATACCCTAAATCAAAACTCAAACCATATACCTATCATTAGAACTCTAAAAAACGAACTTAAAACCTACTGGACCACCAAAACACATGGAAAAGAAAGGAAACTCAACCTGAGGGGGGTAGCGGTCGCCAGACCGGGGCTTCTCCAGATGGAAAAAGAAACTACCAGCCTTAGGGGGTTGTGGTTGTGTGACGATAAGCTAGGAGGCGCCCGACCAAAGGGAGAAGCGCACCGGACCAGTACGTGGCTAGTAGGAGAGGCATGCGGGGTAGCCACGTCAAAACCGGGCTGTGCTGGTAGGGGGATTTGCGCCGGATTGAGTCTCGCTGGAAGGGGGGTCGATGCCGGTGACCACCGGAAAACAGCACACCGAGAGGGATCCAGCCACGAGTGGTGTGCGTAGGAGGAAGTAGGTGGGTTTGTTCTGGCGGAGGGCCAACCAGCATGAAGGGGAAATCAGATTTCGGGGATCATGCTAGCCGGGAAGGGGTGCAACGACGGAAGGCCGAGGGGAGTAGTGGAGATCTGGTGCATGGCTGTCGCCGAATGGAGTGCGGGGCATGGCACGATGAAACCAGGAATTCCAGGGGGGAAAATCGTCGCCGAAAGAGGATAGGGAAGATGGGGGGTGCGCGGCATGATGGGGATCCGGGGGGGTAAGGGGCCTGAAAAAAATGAAACCCTAACAAAAAATGAAAAGAAATAAAAAGATAAAAAAACTAATAATAACATTGATATTAATAATAATAGTATTCCTAAACTAAAGCCTTAACAGTAATAATAAAAATAATAATGATAATAACAATAATAGTGTAATAAATGTTATATCTTCAAGATGATAACGTTAATTAAAATGTTAAAAAAATTTAATGAGAAAAATTATTGATGATAATAACAATAATTTATGGTGGTAATAATAATAATAATGACATTTATGATATTAAAAAAAAGTTGTAACAACCTAAAATAGTATTAAAAATAATAATAAGTATTACCATATTAATAATAATTTTATATTCTTAGTTAATAATAATAATATTCTCAAACAATATTATTATTATTATCATTAAAACAATTTTTTTAAATTTTATCAACATTCTTATTTTATTTTTATTTTCAGTTTATTATTCACTTGATTTTATTTCTTTATTATGAATTCATTTTATTTAATTAATTGAGCATCGTTAGGTCACCCGGTGGACCAGGCAAGGCCGCACGGTTTCAAAATCACGCCTCGCCCGAGTCACGCAGTCTCAAATTTTCAATGTATTCTCATATTATTATTCATCGCATATTTTCCATCTATCTTGAACATCAGGCAGGCCGTGCGGTGAACCAGATGAGGTCGTGTGTGGTGACCCAGGCGAAGTCATGCGGTTTTGACCGCACCCTTCCCATGTATTAAACATTGTCAAGGCAAAAACACATGTTTTTAAAATAAGAACTCAAAGGTTTAAGTCAGGCTTAAACTTGGACTACCCGACGCAAAGAAAATTAATAAAATAATTAACTCAAAGACGGTGGGTGTAACAGATCTTTTGGAATATTTGGCCATTTGGTCATTTTGATATATCAGTTGGTTCATTTAAGTTAGGTCATTTTGGATGATTTGGGTTAGGCCATTGGCTTTATTTTTGGGTTAAGTCATTTTTGAGTTATCTAATTTGGTTTATTATGGGAAATATTATTTTGTTCACTTTGGTTTAGGTCATTTTGGGTTCTATCATTTGGTTAATATTTGGGCAATGTCGTATTTGAGTTAGGTCATTTGGTTTATTTTGGGTTAAGTAATTTGGTTCATTTCAGGGTTATGTAATTTTTGGTTAGTTCATTTGGTCATTTGTTCATTTTTTGGTTAGATCAATTGGTTTACTTGGGTTTGGGTTATGTCATTTTGTTAATTTTGGGTTATATCTTTTTAAGTTAGGTTATTTTGTTCATTTTTGGATTATCTGTTTTTTATGTTATGTTATTTGGTTTATTTTGTGTCACAACCCGTCCTCGGGGCCCGTGCCGTGACTACCCCAAGCCCGCCTTCCATAGGCCAGGAGCTGGCGACTAGCACCAATGGCGTAAATCCATAAACTGGGAAGACATTGCCTTTATAAAAGTAAACAAACACAAAAGAGTACACAACTAAAGTAAGCACTAAGTAAAACTGAATACAAAAGTAGGTGCTAAAAGGAAAGTGGTCGGAAATATAAGCCCAATAGTAAGTACAGTATAAATGAAAAGCTAGCACAACAGTAGTAAAGTAAAACAACAACTACTGTGTCATCCTATGGGATTCCCACCTGAAGGGTGGGTACAGATGGTCTCCTCAGCACCTCGGGTCCCTCTGTCTGCTCCGTGTACATCTCGCCAAGTGGTCCACCTCTGGGTACCGTCCAGCTCCACAAGTCTCTACCTAGATCAGTGTTGTCTGTCGTCTGCATCCAATACAACATTGTGCAGGCATAGCCCATGCAGGGGTGAGTATACGATACTCAGTAGGGACCTCGAGACCCCCAAAGGTCACCTAGAATCCACGAAGGATAAACCACAGAAGAAATACAGGATCACGAAGTATCAACCAACTCTACTTAGGTATATGCCCATACATATACCTAAGTTATCAATCACATTTCAGCTCTAACTCTCGAGCCCAATCACAACCCAGTCCACACAGGATAGTAAGTCAATCACATCGATGATAATGATTGAATGTCAAGACTCATCTCACATAGGTATACATCTTTCGTATAGCGATAGAGATGATTAGATGTCATCACTGATTCATCTAAGCTATCGGACCCACACAGGATACAAGACCAGTTAAGCTGTCGGACCCACACAAGATACAAGACCAGCTACTCTCTCAGACCCACACATGATACAAGTACAGAGGTCAAACTGCCAGACCCACACAGGATACAAGAATAGTAGTCATCGATGTCGAACCCACGGAGGATCCCAGTACATTAGTCGTCACTGTTGAACCCACAGAGGATTCCTGTACAGTAGTCATCGCTGTCGAACCCACAGAGGATTCCAGTACAGTAGTCATCATTGTCGCAGCCAGCTCTAGGGTTCCCGCACACAGCACGCTCGATTCCGGGAGGGTCCGCTCCTCGAGTAGAGATGTCGATACATCAACTATCAAGAAGTCTAGAGTTGATGTATCCCGAAGTTCCTTCTCTTCAAAAGGAACCCAACACAACAGACGACACGTCCATCAGACGCCCGGTCTGAGAGTTATTGGCTTTTCCGTTCCAGGGGCCCGGTTGGAATTACGTTCATTCCAAACCCGACCATTTTCCAAACTCGTTCAAAAATCAATTAGAGTATCACAAAAGGACCGCTTCGTCGCAAGGTTTCAGTTTCATAGACGGCACGTCGATCAGACGTGCGATCTTGAAGTTATTCACGTTTAAGTGAAACGGGCCCGGCCCGTCAAGCCCAGCGGGCTGGCGGGTCGGCCCGACCTGGTTTGGCGGGTCCGACCTGGCTGGGGGGTCGGCCCAGCCCGGTGGGACACGGCCCGGCCCTACGGGGTGTGGCTCGGCCCGCGGTAGGCCGCGGCTCGGCCAGCTGGCCGAGTGTATCGGGGGGGGCACCGGTTTTCTGAAACGACAGCGCTGAGCGGCGCCGCCCCTCCTGCCCGGTCGGCCGAAGCCGGCCGGTCTTCTCTGGCGCGAGCAGCCCACATGGGCGGGCCTCTGTTCTCCCATGTGGCACCTTCGGGTGTCGCGGCCTCCTTCAACCGGGTCGGCAGGCGGCCGGTCGGTTCGCCCACCGAAGCGGCCCGCGGAAGCGGGCTGTGGTTCTCCGCAGCGTGGCGCCAAGAGGTGCTGCGGTTCTCCAGCCCGGCCGGCTAAAGCCGGCCGGTTCTTCCTGCCCGGCCGGTCATGAGACCGGCCATTTCTTCTTTGGTCAAGCAGCCCGCGGATGCGGGCCGCGGTTCTTCTCCACACGGCCGCCGCTTCCTCCGGTCGTTGACGTCGCCGCCTTCCCCGTCCGTGGTTCCCCTCCGGCGTGGTGCGATGGCACCGCACCTTCTTGACTTCGCCTCCATTGATAAACAATAAATAAACCAACGGAGTGAATTTGGGTCATGTTTTTCCGACCCACACCCTCCGCGTTAATTGATATCATTTGGCCAAAGTCAATCCAAGACACACATCGAAGAACAAGAGTTTAATTTTATTCCATTAAAATTAATCAAAAACCCCTAACTCGATTTCAAGAACAGTGCACGCCAACGAGCCGCGGAAGACGAGCATCGCGGAGGTCAGGTGTCACGGAATACGGACGTCGATTCCGTTGATGTCGGAGTGCATCTAAAGAGGAAGCGTCGTTGGAGAAGTTCTTCGCGTTCTTCATCGTAGATGTTCTTCATTTAAGAACGATGTTCTTCGTCGAGAGAGGAACATTTTTCTTCTAATTCTCCAGAGCCTCCCCAATCGAATATTTTCCAACGAAAATAAAATAAAATCCACCCAATTTAATAATGAAATGAATTTCAAATTAATTCAAATGAACCAATTAATTAAGGGATTAAATTGATGAGGTTGGCACAATTGATTGAGGGAGGTGGAGAGGCTCCTCCATTAAGTGGGAGTTCAAAAGTTAAAAAGGGGTTTCATGGGAGTTAAAGGGAAGATGAAGAGTTAGGTGCTCGTGTGGGACCCACCACACATTATCCTCTCATGGGAGGTTATGTGGGGTGTGGGCCCCACCCCAACTTCCCCTTGGAGGAAATAACCAACTCTTAAATAAAATTGTACAATACAACAATTTTATTTAATTTTCTAGGAATCCCCAAATTATAACTTCTACTCTCGACCAAACGCAACTGCGGTAAAGGTCTCCTTAAGTGATTACCGGCGCTGCGAGTTCATCGGTGCCATCATATTTCAATTCCGAGCACCGATTTAAAAGATAGAAGAACTCGCACGTACGTTTACTGAACGTACCCAAACAAAACTTCAGAAATTGATTTCGGGCACACCGGGCCTCGGAATCAGGCGCCGTCAGAAACTACAGACTCAAAAAATTCCAAAGAATTTAAGAAAAAAATTTCCTTGAAATTTATAGGTCTTTACATTACCGCCACCTCATGTATTTACATCCCCGTAAAGCTACAACACACACTAGAGAAATAAACGGGGGTACTGAGCATGCATCTGAGCCTCCCGCTCCCATGTGCTCTCCTAGAGGTTCCCGTGCTGCCAGTGAATGCGCACCAGAGAAATCGACCGTCCACATAAGACCCGCTCTTGTCGATCCTCGATCTCCACCGGGACCTCCGTGAATGTCACCCCATCATCAATGTCCAGCTCCCCATGGTCGATGATGTGGGACGGGTCATGCACGTATCTCCTCAGCTGAGATACGTGGAAGACGTCATGCACCCAGTGCAACTGAGGTGGAAGGGCCAGGCGGTAAGCCACCTCACCTACTCTGATGAGGACCTGGAACGGCCCGATGAAGTGCAGAGATAACTTGCTTCCCTGGACAAATCTTCGTAGACCTCATCGAGGTGAGACCCGTAGGAAGATGTGGTCACTATCCTCGAACTCCAGTGGTCTCCATATCCTATCAGCATAGGACTTCTGTCTGCTCTGTGCAGTCTTCATCCACTCCTGGATGATCTGCACCTTCTCCATCGTAGTCTGAACCATCTTTGGTCCTACAAGTGCTGACTTCCCTGGGTCTGTCCAGCACAGAGGTGATCTGCAAGGTCGGTCGTACAGTGCCTCGTAAGGTGTCATCCCAATGGTGGAGTGATAGCTATTGTTGTATGCAAACTCCACCAAGGGTAAGTGATCCTCCCAACTGCGACCAAAGTCGAGGAAACATGCACAAAGCATGACCTCGAGAGTCTGAATGGTCCTCTTAGTCTGGCCATCCGTCTGAGGATGGAAGGCGGTGCTCAAGCGAAGCTGTGTCCCAAAAGCCTCATGTAATCCCTTCCATATCCAAGAAGTGAAACGATCATCTCGATCGGATACGATAGTTGATGGCACACCATGAAGTCATATGATCTCCTGAATGTAGAGGCATCCTAAGCTCTCTACTGAGCCTTGCTCTCTGATCGGTAGGAAGTGGGCCGACTTGGTGAGTCAGTCTATGATCACCCAGATAGAGTTGTGTACTCTGGATGTACGTGGAAGTCCCATCACAAAATCCATAGATATCCCATCCCACTTCCACTCTGGGACCTCTAAGGGCTGAACCAAGCTTACTGGAACCTGGTGCTCCGCCTTCAATTGCTGACAAGTGAAGTATCGCGAGACAAACTCTGCTACAACCTTCTTCATACCCGGCCACCAGTGCTGTCGTATGAGGTCATGATACATCTTTGCTACTCCTAGATGTACCGCTAGAGGGGAAGTTTGAAACTCCCTCAACACCTCCTCCTGTAATGCAATTGGTACCATGGTACTTACTCTAAAGAGGATGACGTGCTCCCCACCTTCAGAAAACCCATCAGGTGCCTGCCCTGAGGATATCTGATCATGTCGTGCCTCACAGTAAACATCCCCACACTGAGCCTCTATGACTCGCTGAAGTAGTGGGGGAGTGATTGTGAGGGAATGTCTAAAGGCAACTCCATATCTATCCACAAAGTAAATATACAACACGGTTATCTACTCTGTCTCCTCTCCTAGAAGTTGAATGTCCGATCTCCTGTTGAGAGCATCTGCTACAATGTTCCCCTTCCCAGGAGTATAGACTATCTCAAAGTCATAGTCCTGGAGGAACTCGAGCCATTTCCGCTATCTCAGGCTCAGTTTCTTCTGCGAGAAGATGTACCTGAGGCTCTGGTGGTCAGAGTATACTGTAAAACGCTCACCCATCAGATAGTGTCACCACATCTTCAAGGAAAAGACCACTGCTGCTAACTCTAGGTCATGGGTAGCGTAGTTCTGGTAGTGCTGCCTCAACTGCCATGAACCATACACGATCACTACTCGCTCCTGCATCAGGACACACCCGATGTAACGCCCCGACCCTAGTTACCCAGAGTCAGTGCATTATTACATAACATTGGCATGATCACAAGAAAGATCAAATCCCGAAAGACCGATTGGTTTAGTAGCCTTGGAAACACTAGATATATTCATAAGTCTTACATTACATCATAAAATGAAAAACTACTACAACAACATATTGTCTCCATAATCCACACTCATATCCCCACATAATATCCCTGCAGGTCATTCATAATTTACTTCTTCACTTCCTGGGAAAAATAAAACATAGAAAAGGGGTGAGCTCAAATGCCCAGTAAGGATAACAATATAGCGGAAACTTTCATAAATAAGAATAAACATTTAAGGCAATGTATAACTAAAACAAAAGCCTTTCAAACTTGAAATTTCAATATAGTATGGCATAAATAAAATGAAATAATTCCATTTACTTATTCACATGGATATTCTACTAATCGAATAATCACATGCAAAATCAATAACCACTTTCATAATGATGGAATGCATAATGCCAGACTATCATAACCACATAACCAAGGCCTCGTTCCAAGACTACAAATAAGATTTTTCCAAGGACTTGTGCCAAGACACTAGTTTGTCTCATGAGACCTACCGATGCATCGAGGAGCTATAGCGGGCTCCACCTGTCACATATTAAGTCCAATTCATTCCCATATGAAAAGGTTTAAACATAACATAAACATTCGTATTAAAACTAGCATACGAAATGTCAATATATTCACCATAAACTATGAACGGTATAAAAATAGAACATCCACAGTCAAACATATCAAAAAACCTTCAATACAATATAGAAGTTTTCTATCATAATAAATCAACTTCAAATAAGCGTAAAATCCATCAAAGGATGTTGACATAGATGAAATCAAAACTCTTTTTAGAGAAATATCTCTTTCTATTTTGAAAACATTTAACAATCTTATATTTATGAATTAAAACATTTTCTTTGAAAATAGTCTTATAATCTTGTAAGGGAAGCTTCAATGATTTTATAATGGCGGAAAATAACCGCACCCGCCATATAAGTTAAAAAAACATTCTTAACTTAATTCTGTCAAAAAGGTTAAAAAGCACCTTGTTTGGAAAACGACAGAAAGATTCCTTTATAAAACTCTTATAAAAAGTCAAAAAGGGTATAAATGACCTTAAACCATATTCTTTTAAATAGTAAAAATGTTTTGAAATTCATTTTTAAGAAACATGGATGTGGATGATAAAGAGATCCCAGTAGATTATTACGTATAAACAACCTCAGATAATGAAGAGATTGTGAAATAACCCTTACCTTGTACTTTTCCTTGGTTGGGGTAGGTTAACCTCCTGTATAATAGTGAAATAATTGTTATTAAATTATACAATAATCATATTCATTCATATGATATCATATATGATCTTTTAACATTGCTTTGTTAATAATATCTTAGTATTATCGTTGTTTCGGGTGTTAACTTACTCGTTTTCTTTTATATGTTTTATTACGTAAGCCATGTTTGTAATGGATAGGTTGTATATTATTAATATCCAAAATAATATCAAGTCCTTAAACATCATTTTTAAATCATCAAATGATAATTATACTTGAATGGATACGATGGAGAATGAATCTCATCGCGTTCGTGGAGACGGTAGTCCGTACGTACGCACGAGCGACAATATCATTCTTTTGATATTAAAATAATATATAAATGGATGGTATATCATATATACAGAATCATTAACATGTTATATTTATTATTTACATGAGTTACACATCATTATTATACTCATCCAAATAATAATATATTGAATAACAATTACACCACGACGTGGAGACGGTAATCCGTACGTACGCACGTATGGTGACATGTTATTAAAAGGGTGGATAGAATACTGAATATGGTTGTACCATATTTATAATAATATCACAGTATATATATGATACTGGAGTTATTATTTTAGAATGGTAACAACAAAGGAAGAAGAAGTGGAAGAAGAAAGGAACTTGGAAAAGGGTGGTGAAATCATTACCTCTTCTTCGGTTTCTTCCTTTTGATTTGATCAAAAGGGCTCCTTAGGTTGTATTTATGATCAAAATAAGGCCTCTAGGTTGTAGTGAGGGAAGTTGGGAGAGTATTTGGGCAGAGTTTGGCCGAACCAAAAGGCTTTGAAGGTGTGAAGAAAAGAGAAGGAGGAGTGCCCTTTTATAAGAGGGGTGAGGGGCACCTTTGGAAAATCTAGAAATATTAATTTATAATAAATTCATATTCGGTTTCTAATGGCTCCAAAGTTGATTATTTAAATTTTAAGGTGGGTATGGGTCGAAAACAACTCAACCAATATAATTTAGACAGGTTTGGGTACTTATATTAACCTTATCTTTAAGTATTAACTCTAAGTTAATTAGTTTCACTTTTACAATGTCTCTTTGTATTTTTATATAATATGGTTAATAAACTTACAATATACATCCAAGCGACCCCCCCAAGTGGTCCATTAATGATGAACCTATCATGATATAAGTCTCTTGGACAAACCTTAGATTTTTAGGAATTTAATATCAATTAATAATATAATATGTTTTTAAGAACTCTTTTTTGTCAATTTTGACACTATTCAATAGTTGATTTTTTTGAAACTCATAATAGATTGATTACTTCGAACAAAGTCAATTGAATCAATCCTAATATATCATATTATCCTAGAAAATTAGTTTAATTCATTAAAAGTTTCATATTATATTTATTTGGGTATTTATAATATCAATTATTTTAATTTTTTACTATTATAGTAATTACTGCATCATCATTTTGTCATAAATAAATTAAATTATTTAAAGTCTAAAAATTATAAATAAAATATAATTATGTAGGAAATCTTTTTAGATTTCTAATTAATATTTACAATCTAATTTATATTATGTATAACCCTATATTAAAAATGTTTTAGGAAATAAACTTTGATTTTAACTCTTTTAACTCTTCTTTGAATTAAATAATAATAAATGTCCTAATCTAACCCAAGTGGACCTAAATGATAATATTTTATTCCTAAGGCTGTTTTGGTCGATATACACTTGTCCAATAGAATTAGGACATGTGTTAGGGTAATATTAATATCATTTTTACTCTTAATTACCCTATTTACTTTTAACCGTGGTAAATAAAAGTAAAAAGTTACTATTCACCAAAAATTATTTTCATCTCATTGAACCACATTTTACTTCTTGATATTAACCGTGTCTCTCGGATTTTTGAAATTCCATTCACAGAAGCGGTAAAATTAAGTTTTATGAAAAATTCAGTTTTTTTAACTACCACTTAGTAGTTTCACTATTCATCAAAAATTGAAGTTTTTCAGAACAATGCCAAAATTTAACCCTAAGCTATAATTGATATTCCAAATTCAAAAATGATTTCTATTTTACAAAATTCCAAACATATAAGTTGCATTAATTAATTTTATAATTAATTCCTGCTGTCACAACAAATAGCGTGTTTTTAAGAAACAATATATATCAAAAGATTGATAATTGTTTATGTCCAATTTCAAAGTAAAATTAATTCTAATGAACACCATTGGATAAAATTGTAAAAATATATTCTAATTATACTTTAAAAGCACTCAAATTCATAATTTATATCTATTAATTATTTTGATTAAAAAGGTTGTTTTTAATTAAAATTTAGTAATTTTCACTATTCATCAAAATATTAAAGTTATCCGAAAAGTACCAAAATTTCACCTTAGGCTAAATTCGATATTCTGAATCCAACAATGAAGTCCATTTTGAAATATAAAATATATATAATTTCAAAAAGTAGGTATTACTATTCCTAACGGCTAGTTTGATCGGTTGTGGTGTGTGTTAAAACTCGAAGTTGCGTACAACACGCGCTACTGTATTAATCAAAGGAAAGCGTACCATGGAAGCTTGGGATGTTTCATTTTAAATTTTTGATGTCCCCATTTAGTCAAAAAGTATAAAATATTGTATTTAAAATGGTTTCACTATTAAAAGTTGATAAAAGTGCAATACTGAAAATTAATTGGTTCTTACATTATGTCTAAGAAACTCGTAATATGGATTCTAAAATTATAAGGATATATTAGTTTAATTTAGTTAATACTATTCATAACCTCTTTTGAATGGCTTGTTTGGTAAGTCATGGTGCGATTGAACTCGGTGTTGCATGTAGTGTAAGTTATTGAATTATTTTGAAGAAATAACACACTATGAAATCTTGGGGTGTTACATTCTCCCCTCCTTCAATAAATTGCATCCTCGTAATTTGAAATTGTTCTTAGAAAATAAAAGGTTGAAAATAGAAAATATATTTGTGGGAAAACCAACATCGGAAATTGAGTTACTAAAATTTAGTCTTAATATTATGAAAAGAGAAATGAAAGGGTCACCACCAAATTATGATCTCGATTAGGAGAACATTGGTGGCAATTAGAGACATATAATTGGAGGAAAAATGTAAATATTTATAGGTAGTGATTGAGGTCATCAATCACAAACAAGTGTAAAATTGAGGTCCTTAAATTCATCAATCTATGATAATTTGAAATACCACCGGTTCAACAAAACATAGGGTATTAGGATAACACATTTTTGACGTTTCAAAATATCTTAGTTGAAATCCCACATCGAAAAATGAATTAATGAGGCCTCTATTTAAAATAAAGAGTGGAAAGTATGAAGATTACCGAAAATAACACATACTAGGGTTCTATGTAGGAAAATATGGATATGGAAGAGAAATATAACCATCAATTATCTGATGGAGAGTGGTAGAGAACATGGCTATGAAAAGGCCAACAATCCCAAAGCCATAAATTAGTGATGATTTAAGGCACCATCTAGGAAAACATTTTTATTCTAAGTTCCTTTTCTTAATATTGAGGAATTTATTTATGAGATTGGCTAAGATCATAAGGAGATATACTTACTTTATAATTAGAGTTTTATCCATTAATAAATTTCTACCACAAACTCATCTTTCACTCTAAAAGATAATAGAACGTAAAAAAAATTCTATTTATACTATTCATACAGGGTTCCAAAATAAACGAATTTATAATTCATCTACCAGATCTTTTTAAAATAAAACTACATTATTTAATCCAGGACATCTCGTGGGCCAGTGGTAGTTGATACACCCTTGTCGCCCTTCGGTTGCGGGTTCAAGTCTCGCGGCCTTGCCGGACGTGATGGGTTGCCGCCCGACCTCCGGGTTGTCCTTTTATGGCAATCCAAAATAATCCAAACTAGAACTATCCAAAATACATCTGTCCAAACTCACAGTCCAAAATTTATAAGGAAGGTAAACATAATTTAGATCCTTTTTACCCCATAATAGCATATGAATACCTTCATCATGTATTCTTTTAATACACCGAAACATCCTGAATTACCATATTCCTTATTGATTACATTCATGCTCCCTTATTCTATATAGAATGCTGGATATACTTCATCAATCCAAAAATGTTTTAAACCCCAACAATGATGGAATATACAAATCATTAATCAATTTCAAGGTAGTCAATAATATCCAATATAATTTATCCAAATAAATCATGTATTATTCCAAAATCACTACCTCGGTATCAGAACTATATTATGGTTTATCATTCTCTCAACCATATATTTTCCAAAAATTTATCCTGCTATTGAGTCACTTTTCTTTGTTCCACACAATCTCAAGTCCTTAATGAAATAGTACTACAATACAATCCTTATATACTCCATAATTATTATAACAAGTACATTGTTGATACAACACTCAATTGACATAATCAACATAAGAACTCTAATTATTCCTCTTCATCTGTGGTAGTATCATAACTTGATTATTATCCAATAGCATCATTTGCGGCATGGTTTGATGACTGGGACATAGGTTCGCGTAGTGTCCAAAATCCTTGCAAATGAAGCATTGTACATTTAAAACCATTTTCTTACCCTTGCAGTCACGTACTTTGTGCCCTTTTCCTCCACACTTATAACAAACTCTCATTCCTTTCAGGCAAGTTCCAAGGTGTTTCTTCCCACAGTTATCACATATGAAAAAATTCTTCTTTTCCCTCTTCCCTTTATCCATCTTTCTCTCTTCCATCCTTTTCTTCTCTTGCTTCCCTTCAAAGCCATAGGACTCAGTAAACTCTTTAATTATCTTATCAACACATGATATTATTCCTTCATATGATGATAATACATGGGAGACTATTTCTCTTATAAATTCTGGCTTAGGACCATGAAAGATATGATTCTTCTTTCTCTTTGGATCATGTGCATTGTTGTATTTCTCATTCCTTCTACTGGGCGCCATTTCTAAACAATGGCATTCACTAGATTAGTTTATGAATAACAATACCTAATCCAAAACTTGTAAAACACATAACATAAATTAAATAGTTTATGGATATAATACATAATCATAAAAATGTCTCCTTTGAGAAAGTATATACTCATAAACCCTTCATAATGGTTTGTAAAGAAAATGAGAATTATCCTAAGCATATCCCCCGGGAGTGTCGTAACCAAGAGTGCAGCAAGGCCCGTTGTCGTGCACCAGTTCTCGTTCGAGTCTAGCTCAAAGCGGTGTTTTTGGGTTTTACCCCTAGGTACATCTGTGCCAGAGCTGCCTCTACCTGCTCGTATCCATACAGGGATGTATTGCTCGGAAAACTCACAAAATATCTACAATACCAAAATTCTAGGATGTTCTTCTACACTAATCCTCAAAGTTCATCTTAGGTCTACATGCTCTAATCAGAGTTTATCTAAATCTAGCTTCCAAAGTTTGTACTAAACCCCCTCTGATACCAACTATAACGCTCCGACCCTAGTTACCCAGAGTCGGTGCATTATTACATAACATTGGCATGATCACAAGAAAGATCAAATCTCGAAAGACTGATTGGTTTAGTATCCTTGGAAACACTAGATATATTCATAAGTCTTACATTACATCATAAAATGAAAAACTACTACAACAACATATTGTCTCCATAATCCACACTCATATCCCCACATAATATCCCTGCAGGTCATTCATAATTTACTTCTTCACTTCCTGGGAAAAATAAAACATAGAAAAGGGGTGAGCTCAAATGCCCAGTAAGGATAACAATATAGCGGAAACTTTCATAAATAAGAATAAACATTTAAGGCAATGTATAACTAAAACAAAAGCCTTTCAAACTTGAAATTTCAACATAGTATGGCATAAATAAAATGAAATAATTCCATTTACTTATTCACATGGATATTCTACTAATCGAATAATCACATGCAAAATCAATAACCACTTTCATAATGATGGAATGCATAATGCCAGACTATCATAACCACATAGCCAAGGCCTCGTGCCAAGACTACAAATAAGATTTTGCCAAGGCCTTGTGCCAAGACACTAGTTTGTCTCATGAGACCTACCGATGCATCGAGGAGCTATAGCGGGCTCCACCCGTCACATATTAAGTCCAATTCATTCCCATATGAAAAGGTTTAAACATAACATAAATATTCGTATTAAAACTAGCATACGAAATGTCAATATATTCACCATAAACTATGAACGGTATAAAAATAGCACATCCACAGTCAAACATATCAAATAACATTTAATACAATATAGAAGTTTTGTATCATAATAAATCAACTTCAAATAAGCGTAAAATCCATCAAAGGATGTTAACATAGATGAAATCAAAACTCTTTTTAGAGAAATATCTCTTTCTATTTTGAAAACATTTAACAATATTATATTTATGAAATAAAACATTTTCTTTGAAAATAGTATTATAATCTTGTAAGGGAAGCTTCGATTATTTTATAACGGCGGAAAATAACCGCACCCTCCATATAAGTTAAAAAAAACATTCTTAGCTTAATTCTGTCGAAAAGGTTAAAAAGCACCTTGTTTGGAAAACGATAGAAAGATTCCTTTATAAAACTCTTATAAAAAGTCAAAAAGGGTATAAATGACCTTAACCCATATTCTTTTAAATAGTAAAAATGTTTTGAAATTCATTTTTAAGAAACATGGATGTGGATGATAAAGAGATCCCAGTAGATTATTACGTATAAACAACCTCGGATAATGAAGAGATTGTGAAATAACCCATACCTTGTACTTTTCCTTGGTTGGGGTAGGTTAACCTCCTGTATAATAGTGAAATAATTGTTATTAAATTATACAATAATCATATGCATTCATATGATATCATATATGATCTTTTAACATTGCTTTGTTAATAATATCTTAGTATTATCGTTGTTTCGGGTGTTAACTTACTCGTTTTCTTTTATATGTTTTGTTACGTAAGCCATGATTGTAATGGATAGGTTGTATATTATTCATATCCAAAATAATATCAAGTCCTTAAACATAATTTTTAAATCAGAAAATGATAATTATACTTGAATGGATACGATGGAGAATGAATCTCATCGCGTTCGTGGAGACGGTAGTTCGTACGTACGCACGAGTGACAATATCATTCTTTTGATATTAAAATAATATATAAATGGATGGTATATCATATATACAGAATCATTAACATGTTATATTTATTATTTACATGAGTTACACATCATTATTATACTCATCCAAATAATAATATATTGAATAACAATTACACCACGACGTGGAGACGGTAAGTCGTACGTACGCACGTATGGTGACATGTTATTAAAAGGGTGGATAGAATACTGAATATGGTTGTACCATATTTATAATAATATCACAGTATATATATGATACTGGAGTTATTATTTTAGAATGGTAACAACAAAGGAAGAAGAAGTGGAAGAAGAAAGGAACTTGGAAAAGGGTGGTGAAATCATTACCTCTTCTTCGGTTTCTTCCTTTTGATTTGATCAAAAGGGCTCCTTAGGTTGTATTTATGATCAAAATAAGGCCTCTAGGTTGTAGTGAGGGAAGTTGGGAGAGTATTTGGGCAGAGTTTGGCCGAACCAAAAGGCTTTGAAGGTGTGAAGAAAAGAGAAGGAGGAGTGCCCTTTTATAAGAGGGGTGAGGGGCACCTTTGGAAAAGCTAGAAATATTAATTTATAATAAATTCATATTCGGTTTCTAATGGCTCCAAAGTTGATTATTTAAATTTTAAGGTGGGGATGGGTCTAAAAAAACTCAAACAATAGAATTTAGACAGGTTTGGGTACTTATATTAACCTTATCTTTAAGTATTAACTCTAAGTTAATTAGTTTCACTTTTACAATGACTCTTTGTATTTTTATATAATATGGTTAATAAACTTACTATATACATACAAGAGACCCCCAAGTGGTCCATTAATGATGAACCTATCATGATATAAGTATCTTGGCTGAACCTTAGATTTTTAGGAATTTAATATCAATTAATAATATAATATTTGTTTTAAGAACTCTTTTATGTCAATTTTGACACTATTCAATAGTTGATTTTTTTGAAACTCATAACAGATTGATTACTTAGAAAAAAGTCAATTGAATCAATCCTAATATATCATATTATCCTAGAAAATTAGTTTAATTCATTAAAAGTTTCATATTATATTTATTTGGGTATTTATAATATCAATTATTTTAATTTTTCACTATTATAGTAATTACTGCATCATCATTGTGTCATAAATAAATTAAATTATTTAAAGTCTAAAAATTATAAATAAAATATAATTATGTAGGAAATATTTTTATATTTCTAATGAATATTTACAATCGAATTTATATTATGTATAACCCTATATTAAAAATGTTTTAGGAAATAAACTTTGATTTTAACTCTTTTAACTCTTCTTTGAATTAAATAATAATAAATGTCCTAATCTAACCCAAGTGGACCTAAATGATAATATTTTATTCCTAAGGGTGTTTTGGTCGAGATAAACTTGTCCAATAGAATTAGGACATGTGTTAGGGTAATATTAATATCATTTTTACTCCTAATTACCCTATTTACTTTTAACCGTGGTAAATAAAAGTAAAAAGTTACTATTCACCAAAAATTATTTTCATCTCATTGAACCACATTTTACTTCTTGATATTAACCGTGTCTCTCGGATTTTTGAAATTCCATTCACAGAAGCGGAAAAATTAAGTTTTATGAAAAATTCAGTTTTTTTAACTACCACTTAGTAGTTTCACTATTCATCAAAAATTGAAGTTTTTCAAAACAATGCCAAAATTTCACCCTAAGCTATAATTGATATTCCAAATTCAAAAATGATTTCTATTTTACAAAATTACAAACATATAAGTTGCATTAATTAATTTTATAATTAATTCCCACTGTCACAACAAATAGCGTGTTTTTAAGAAACAATATATATCAAAAGATTGATAATTGTTTATGTCCAATTTCAAAGTGAAATTAATTCTAATGAACACCATTGGATAAAATTGTAAAAATATATTCTAATTATACTTTAAAACCACTCAAATTCATAATTTATCACTATTAATTATTTTGATTAAAAAGGTTGTTTTTAATTAAAATTTAGTAATTTTCACTATTCATCAAAATATTAAAGTTATCCGAAAAGTACCAAAATTTCACCTTAGGCTAAATTCGATATTCCGAATCCAACAATGAAGTCCATTTTGAAATATAAAATATATATAATTTCAAAAAGTAGGTATTACTATTCATAACGGCTAGTTTGATCGGTTGTGGTGTGTGTTAAAACTCGAAGTTGTGTACAACACACACTACTGTATTAATCAAAGGAAAGCGTACCGTGGAAGCTTGGGATGTTTCATTTTAAATTTTTGATGTCCCCATTTAGTCAAAAAGTATAAAATATTGTATTTAAAAAGGTTTCACTATTAAAAGTTGATAAAAGTGCAATACTGAAAATGAATTGGTTCTTACATTATGTCTAAGAAACTCGTAATGTGGATTCTAAAATTATAAGGATATATTAGTTTAATTTAGTTAATACTATTCATAACCTCTTTTGAATGGCTTGTTTGGTAAGTCATGGTGCGATTGAACTCAGTGTTGCATGTAGTGCAAGTTATTGAATTATTTTGAAGAAATAACACACTATGAAATCTTGGGGTGTTACACCCGAGTCCGGTCCCTGATGCATCGCAGTAAACTACATACCCTACGCCCTCCTCTAGTAGCCTCAATATGGGCGCACTGGTCAACCTCTGCCTCAGCTCCTGAAATCTCTACTGGCATCTCTCTGACCACACAAAGGGTTTCCCCTTCTTCATCAAAGCTGAAAGCGGTGCTACAACTCTGGAGAAGTTTGACACAAATCTCCGATAGTACCCATCCAGACCCTGGAAACTCCAAACCTCAGTCACACTCCTGGGTGGCTCCCAAGAAAGTACTACCTTGATCTTCGCTGGATCCACTGCAAATCCAGCCTCTGAGATGACTTGTCTCAGAAAGTGAACCTCTCGAATCCAGAACTGGCACTTTGAGAGCTTACCATAAAGCTGGTGCTCTTGGAGTGTATCCAGTACAACCCTCAAGTGGTAGGTGTGCTCCTCCTTAGTGGCCGAGTAAATCAGTATGTCTTCGATGAAGACTACGAAAAATCAATCGAGTTAAGGCTAGAAAATCCTATTCATGAGACTCATGAACACTGCTGGAGTGTTGGTTACACCGAAGGGCATAACCAAGAACTTGTAGTGGCCATACCAACATCTGAAGGTCGTCTTCTGCACATCCTCATCTTGAACTCTGAGCTGGTGATAACCTGACCTGAGGTCTATCTTCGAGAACCATCGTGCTCCCTTGAGCTGGTCAAAGAGGTCGTCAATCCTTGGGAGTGGGTACTTGTTCTTCACTGTCACCTGATTCAGGCGATGATAGTCAACACACAGTTGTAAGCTCCCATCCGCCTTCTTGGCGAACAAAATTGGAGATTCCCAGGGTGAAACACTGGTTCGGATAAATCCCTTCCCTTTCAAGTCCTCCAGCTGTACCCGCAACTCACAAAGCTCAGCGGGAGCCATCTGATATGCTGGAGTAGATATCGGTGTTGTCCCGGGGTATAGGTATATGTAGAAGTCTACCTATCTGTGAGGAGGTAGTCCTGGAATGTCGTCAGGAAAAACATCCGCATACTGATCCACCAAAACAGGAAAAAACGGACTCCGCACATCAATCGCTCTGAGGATGAGACTAGCCAACTGATGTGTGATCGGCTACCCTCTCCTCTGCGTAAGTCCATCTTGCACTGCAAAGGCTCCCTTCTCGCCGGTGAAGGTGAATATGATCCCATCAGTGCGGACACACTGCAATTTGTGCCTAATATAGTTGATCTGAGCATGGACTGCAGATAACCAGTCCATACCCAAGATGACGTCGTAAGGCCTTGACGCCGCTACAAGAAGATCCCAGCTGAAGCTCTCGCATCCTATAGTAAGCTCACACTGCCAGCACCAGTGCGTAATCATCGAGTCTGCTCCCGTAGGAGTCTCTAGCCATAAGGATCAAGCCAACGACTCCATCGGAATCTCCGAGCTCCGAACAAGGGAAGTGGAAATAAAATAATGACTCGCACCTGTGTCTATAAGTACTGCAACAAGGGTGGAGTAGACACAGATAGTACCTCGAATCATCTCAGGTGCTCTGTGGTCGTAGGCCTCGACTTCCTAGAGCTGAGCCCGCCTCTGTCCTCCAGCTCCCTGTGGTCGGGGTGGGCCTCATGGTGGTGGTGGAGGTAGAGCCTCAAAACGTCGTCCACCACCCGCTGCTCGGCTAACTCCTCTTCCATGTCCGCCTGCTCCCGACGGACCTCCACGGTCGAACCTCTGCCTCTGCCTGGGAGGTCCCTCTACTGTCTTTTTCTCTTCTGCATGGCGGGTCGGGCAGTCATGAGCCATGTGTCTCTGCCTGCCGCATGCATAGAACTGCCTACTCCTCGTAAGGCTGGCTCTGTTTCGTGTGCTCCACACAACTGAACCTATATCCTAAGGTCTCCCACCTGATGGCCTGGTCCTCTTGGACCTCTGCGTCAACTATCTACTGCTGGCTGCAGAAGACTCCGCTACGTGTCATCCTGTGGTGGGTCTCGCCGCTGGTGACTGCTCAGTGAGAAAACTCTCCACTAGAAGGGCTTGCTCCAGCACCCCCGCCTGCGTCGAGATGCTGAGGGGAATCATCGAAGCTCTGATCTCATGCCTGAGTCCCTGCTCGAAGGTTCGGGCCCTGAAGAACGGGTCTCGTACCATATCTGTGGAGTAGCGTGAGAGGTCAGTGAACCTCGATGAGTACTGAGCTACAGTCATACTGCCCTGCTGCAGATGAAGTAACTCCTGAATATGCACTACACGAAGGGTGGCTGGAACAAAGTCTGAGTGGAAGAGACTCTCGAAGTCCATACAGAGTAAAGATGCCTCTTCATGCACCTAGAGCATCAGACTCCACCATCTACCTGCTGCTGCGTGCAAGAGACTCGCGACAAGGATCACAATAAGGTTGGTTGGTGTCCCTACCAATCTTAAAACTCCGATGACAGCCTCCATCCAGTCCTCAGTTGCCTGTGGGTCCATCTCTCCATGGAACCTGGGTGGCCTCTGTCACTGGAACTTGTGCAATGCACTCAGGTGGCGTCCACTCTCTACTATTGGGGTTGGTGGTATCGGTGGCCCATCGGGTAGTGGTACAGCTGGTGCCTCCGCTGTGATGGGGCCCTACACCGAGGCCTCATCGCTCGGTGGGCTACCATCTCGTACGTAACTCGGAACCCTAGCTGGCTACCTTCGTAGGGTCATCTTGAAAATAAAAAGATGCGCCATGGTCAAACAATATACCTGGTGAGCTAACACAAAGTAATCATAAAGAAAACCTTTGAAATACACATGCAATTAGTGTTTTCATGCACTGAGTCAGAAATCAGAGGTCAGAGTCCTGGTGTATGGATACGTCAGCCGCCACACCAACACTGGACTCGCTGGACTGAAAACCACACTCAATACTCTTAACAGTATTACTTCATAGAAATAATGATCAGAGTCCTGAGTTCTGTGGTAGAATTGACTCCTCTAATACCAATTTGTCTCAACGCGTCCTTGGGGCCCATGTCGTGACTACCCCAAGCCCACCTTCCATAGGCCAGGGGCTGGAGACTAGCACCAAAGGTGTAAATACCTAAACTGAGAAGGCATTGCCTTTATAAAAGTAAACAAACACAACAGAGTACGCAACTGAAGTAATCAATAAATAAAACTGAATACAAAAGTAGGTGCTGAAAGGAAAGGGGCCGGAAATACAATCCCAACAGTAAGTACAGTACAACTGAAAAGCTATTACAACAGCAATAAAGTGAAACAACAACTACTGTGTCATCCTCTGGGATTCCCACCTAAAGGGTGGGTACAGATGGTCTCCTCAGCACCTCGGGTCCATCTGTTTGCTCCGTGTACGTCTCACAAAGTTGTCCACCTCTGGGTACCGTCTAGCTCCATGAGTCTCTACCTCGATCAGTGATGACCGTCGTTTTCATCCAACACAACATAGTGCGGGCATATCCCATGCAGGGGTGAGTATACGATACTCAGTAGGGACCCCGAGACCCCCGAAGGTCTCCCAGAATCCACGAAAGATAAACCACATAAGAAAGACACGATCATGAAGTATCAACCAACTCTACTTAGGTATATGCCCATACATATACCTAAGTTATCAATCACAGTTCGACTCCAACTCTCAATCCCAATCACAACCCAGTCCACACAGGATAGTAAGTCAATCACATCGATGAAAATGAATGAAAGTCAAGAATCAGCTCACACAGGTATACATCTTTTGTATAGCGATAGAGATGATTAGATGTAGTCACTAATTCATCTAAGATATAAGACCCACACAGGATGCAAGACCAGCTAAGCTGTCGGACCCACACAAGATACAAGACCAGCTACTCTGTCAGACCCACATAGGATACAAGTACAAAGGTAAAACTGTCGGACCCACATAGGATACAAGAATAGTAGTCATCGCTGTCGAACCCATGGAGGATCCCAGTACAATAGTCGTCTCTTTCGAACCCACAAAGGATTCTAGTACAGTAGTCGTCGCTGTCGAACCCATGAAGGATTCCAGTACAGTAGTCGTCGTTGTCGCAACCAGCTCTAGGGTTCCTGCACACAGCACGCTCAATTCTAGGAGGGTATCAACTATCACAAAGTCTAGATTTGATGTATCCCAAAGTTACGTCTCATCAAAAGGAACCCAACACGACAAACGGAGTGTCCATCGGACGCCTGGTCTGATAGTTATTGGCTTTTCCGTTCCAGGGGCCCAGTTGAAATTACGCTGATTCCAAACCGGCCATTTTCCAAAGTTGTTCAAAACTCACTTAGAGTATCTCAAGAGGACCGCTTCATTGCGAGGGTCCCATTTTTTCAGACGGCATGTCGATCAGACATGCGGTCTTGATGTTATTCACGTTTAAGTGAAACGAGCCCGACCCGGTTTGGCAGGGTGGCCCGACCCGGTTTGGCGGGTCGGACCCGGCTGGGGGGTCGGCCCGGCCCGGTCGGCCCGGCCCGGTCAGCCCGACCGGGTGGGGTGCGGCCCGGCCTGGCCCGGCCCACGGTAGGTCGTGGTTCAGCCAGCTGGCCGAGCGGAGCGGGGGGGGGGGGGGGGGGGGGTTCAGAAACGGCAGCGCCGCCCCTCCTACCCGACCAGCTGTAGCCGGATGATCTTCTCCGGCGCGAGCGGCCCGCACGGGCGGGCCGCTGTTCTCCCACGTGGCACCTTCGGGTTCCTGAGCCTCCTTCAACCTGGCTGGTTCTCCTGTCGAAGCAGCCCACGGAAGTGGGCCGCAGTTCTCCGCAGCGCGGTGCCAAGAGGCACCACGGTTCTCTAGCCCGGCCGGCTAAAGCTGACCAGTTCTTCTTCGGCCGAGCGGCCCGCGGATGCGGGCCTCGACTCTTCTCCATGCGGCCAGCACACGATCGCCGCTTCCTCCGGTCGTCGACGCCGCCGCCTTCCCCATCTGTGGTTCCCCTCCAGCATGATGCGACAACACCTCGCTTTCTTGACTTTGCCTCCATCGACAAACAATCAATAAACCAACGGAGGGACGTTAGGCCATGTTTGTTCGGTCGCGTTAATTGATATCATTTGGCCAAAGTCAAACCAAGAAATACATAGAAGAATAAGAGTTTAATTTTATTCCATTAAAATTAATAAAAAACCCCTACCTTGATTTCAAGAACGGTGCATGTCAACGAGCCGTGGAAGATGAGCGTCGCGGAGGTCGGGCGTTGCGGAATACGGACATCGATTCTGTTGACGTCGGGGTGCGTCTGAAGAGGAAGCGTAGTTGGAGAAGTTCTTCGCATTCTTCATCGGAGATGCTGTTCGTTGAAGAACGGTGTTCTTCATCGAGAGAGGAACACCTTTATTCTAATTCTCCAGAGCCTCCTCAATCGAATATTTACCAACGCAAATAAAATAAAATCTACCCAATTTAATAATGCCATGCATTTTGAATTAATTCAAATTAACCAATTAATTAATGGATTAAATTGATGAGGTTGGTACAATTAATGGAGGGAGGTGGAGAGGCTCCTCTATTAAGTGGGAGTTCAAAAGTTAAAAAGGGGTTTCATGGGAGTTAAAGGGAAGATGAAGATTTAGGTGCTCGTGTGGGCCCCACCACACATTATCCTCTCATGGGAGGTTATTTGGGGTGTGGGCCCCACCCCAACTTCCCCTTGGAGGAAATAACCACCTCTTAAATAAAATTGTACAATACAAAAATTTTATTTAATTTTCTACGGATCCCCAAATTATAACTTCTACTCTCGACCAAACGCAACTGTGGTAAAGGTCTCCTTAAGCGATTAACGGTGCTGTGAGTTCATCGGTGCCCTCAGATTTCAATTTCGAGCACCGGTTTAAAAGATAGAAAAACTCACACGTACGTTTACTGAACGTACCCGAACAAAACTTCAGAAATTTATTCCGCGCACACCGAGCCTCAGAGTCAGGTGCCGTCAGAAACTACGGACTCGTAAAATTCCAAAGAATTTAAGAAAAAAATTTCCTTGAAATTTCTGGGTCTTTACATTTTTGGTTAGGTTATTTGGTTTATTTTTGGGTTATGACTTTTTGGGTTACGTCATTTGGTTCATTTTGGTCATTTGGTTGATAGTTTGTTTTGGATTAGGTCATTTGATCAATTGTTCATTTTTTTGGTTAGGTTAATTATTTCATTTTGGGTTAGGTTATTTTTTTTTTGGTTTAGGTTATTTAGTTCATTTTTGGTTAGGGTATTTTCTTCATCTTGGGTTATGTTAATTGGTTAATTTTGGGTTATGTTATTTGGTTACAAAGTTTTTTTGACCTGAGAAGTTCTCAAATGATTCCCTTGAGGAATGATTCATTCATCGAAGCATGTTTTCAATGTTAGAAGGATTATATTGACATACCATTAAAGAGTTAAATTAAAATCAAGCAAGTTGGTATTTCTGGATTTCGATGAAACTTTCAACATGTTTGGAGGAGTAATGTTAGCACAACTTGGAGGGAGTGGGAGGACTTCATTCAAGATATAAAATATATATTAAAGGGAAATTTCAAACTTTATATTAAATGGATTCATGAGAATAAAACTTAAATTTTAGCATGAAAACCTAACTAAATGGGGTATTTCTAGCCTTCTGTATTAATGTGGAATTTCTAGCCTTTAGTCTTAGGACTATGTGAGTTTGTTTTAGGACTACTTGAAGACTATTTTATTGAAGTTTATATACTTTTTATAACTATTTATGTTTTTATAATTCTTGAAAATACAAATAAAATGAAATTACCACTTTAGGTTGGTTTGATTCTATTCAATTAAGGTCAAGTTGATTTTAATAGACTACAAGAAATTACAAGTAAGAAAATTTTATAGTTTACATGAAAACTATTTATTTAAATCATTTTATAGTTTACAAAATTACACTAAAACAAAGTAATTTGAATATAATTAACCTAAAAGACTCAAGTTGATATATATATTTGACATAAAATATTGATATATATATATATATTTGAAATAAAATACTGACAACAGGCACTAAAGGAGAGACTCCCATCTCTCTCATTCAGTGATTATTGTATGTCAAACTTTTTCTTCTCATCTCCTAAATGTCATTTTCTAAATTTGAAAACAAATATGGAATTTATTATAAATCCATAACTAATATATAAGCCGAACAAGAAAAAACATGAGACATGAATTAATTAAGAATACCAATTGGAAAACAAAATACAGGATATGTAGTGAAATAACAAAAAAAATTATATTTAGTGGGAATAATATCAAAACCTAAATAAAATTTCATAGAAAAATTGATACGTTTAAATTATCATGTTTAGAAAGGGTATGATATAGTTTTATTATATTTTAAATTCAATCCAATTCAATTTTGGTTAGGTCATTTGTTTCATTTTGGTCAGTTGATTAGGTTATTTGTCCATTTTTATTTGTCTTAGATCATTTAGTTCCTTTTGGTCAATTGATTAGGTCATTTTTCTATTTTTTTTTATCTTAGGTAATTTAGTTTATGTCAAAACCCTCTCCCACCAAAGATGCCCCTACTGAGCTGGAAATAGTGAAAGGGAGATAATGACCCCCGAGTCCCGCCCCCAGTAGGCCCCGGAGTGGTGACTAACACCAAGGGTATGAGTTTTCACAAATATGGGGGGGGAATTACCCTTTTTTATTTAAGATCGGGAAATAGGATGAGTCAAACACCAAAAGAAAAAGGAACAAGTAAATAAAAATAAAACCAAAACAAAACCCATATGCATGTTTTATACAATACAAAAACAAAAGTACAAGTACAAGAAAAGCTCTAAAGTACGATACCAAAAAAAAGAAGCAAAAACTACAACCAGCAAACTCCAACGCCCAACTAGCAAGGTCCTGCGCGGTCCCTGAAGTCCTCCTGAAAACCTGAAAGTAAACGTAGGGTGAGAATACAAGTATACTCAGTAGGAAAACCTAAAGCTATCGTGCACAAGTGAGGAGACATCCTAATGCCCCATGAGAAAACATAAGGAACCAAAGCCTAGAAAGGAATATATCCACCCAACCTTATAAGCCACACTCACCAAATATCGCAATTCAATAGAGTAGTATAGTAATATTATCAAAGTATGGGTACCCCGCACCACCTTCCCACTGAATACTACTCAAGCCCTCACGCCTAACGATCTGATGCTTCCCCCTCTTCCTGAGCTAGTGCCACAACCTGTCCATACGAAGCTTGAGCTAGTGCCGCAACCTAGCCATACGAAGCTCATAGTATCCCGCCTGCACTCAATCCTCGGACATAACCACATATCATCCCAAAGACACATGGGAACCACATCACATCTCATCCTGAAGACACCTGGGAACATATCACATCCTCATCCTGAAGACTCTTGGGATATATCTATCGTAACCTTCCCGAAGGATCTTGGGCTATAGAACCTAGAAGAGGGAGCATAGGGAAGAACAGTAACCATCCATTCTTTAGATGTTTGATAATCTCACCCCCCATCCCACGACTGTTTGGCACGTAGTGCTCAACATGGGTGGGGTGCGTAAAGAAACATAAAACGTGTAGATTTATATAATTATATCAACCACTCAACCCATCCTAAGGCTTCTATACCAAAGATCTGATCACATACCTCGACACTGCTACCTTGAAAGTATGCACACAATAAACAGCCCCAAACCCCATTAAGCTTTTCATGTTTGAACAGTTTTAGTTTATCAATTCCTTAACTACCGAGAAACTAACAACAACCAAACCAGATCAATCGTTCTTAAAACATATCCCTACCAACCAAAAATAAATTTAGGGAAACACAAGCAACAAAATACCATTTTCTTTTATCAGCCAATAAATTCCATTGATTTTTCGTATTTAATCAACTACCATGCCTCACAATTCATTAGTTAACTCTTCCACTTTTATTCATATGCACAACTCATCCCTGCAGCCCTGCTTCCAACCACCATAACCACAAACACATCGGAAACAAAACCCATACCACATCATCATCCCTTTGATACCATTTACCACAGCTCTGCTACCCATCACAACCACATCATACACGCCAACCCACAACCAAGCCAACCGCATCCCCGCTGCTCACCCGTTCCACAACAACCCATGAAACACCCCTTCACATAATTAAACCCCAACCATCACCCACAAAAATTTATTCTTTCATTTAGTTTAACCGGGGTGATCATATAAGGGTTCCAGGTATTCATTTAATCATCCAAATTTACATGATTAACCAATTTCCACATTCTATAAAATTCCATCCACAAAACTATCCAGAAAAATAGGGCAACATTTAATTGTGAAAGTAAAGGCCCCCAACGACCGTGATTTTCAGTAGGCATAAGCCTATTAAATTCACAACATAATCAAAGGATAAGCATTGATGGAAATAAAACAACAATATCAACAAAATTTCCCCAAACCCATTATTTAAACAGTTATTATCTTTATTTACTGGATCAACCGTATCTCACGAAAACAAGAGGATACCCACCCCATATGATGCACAAAAGAGAGAGAGATGAAGTTAAGATCCCTACCTGAACAGGTTTTGATATCCTTCTGCAAGAACAACCACCACGAGGATTTTGATCACTCCTCCCGACGACTACGTCCTCCCATGGACGCTGCGGCACAACCACACTAACAACCAAGAGAGACTCCATTAAGGTTTAAGGTGTCACTTATCATAGCATGGAAATGAGGAACATAAATAGAAGATTAAGGAAGGAATAAGAATGGGGTAGAACGTACGATTAAGATGACGTTCATCGAAGAGAGTCGTTCCCGTCAAATATCAGCAATCTCCTCGGTAGGAAACTGTGAAGAGGAAGTTGAAGAAGAGGGAATGGAATGAGGTACACGATGTTCGCCTCGTTGACACAATCTCGTAGCCACTGACAGATCGACGATCAGAGTCTGGATGAAGAAGATAGGAGGAAGGCTTCTAGGTCATCCGGGAGCGTCGCCGTACGAAGAAGAAGAGAGGTCTGTAAATAACATGTGACCCTCTCTTATATAGGCAATGAAAAGGTAAAACGGTACGCAGCGTGTATTAATGAATACACAATGTGACCGTACAACTGTTACGTTGTTTGACTGGTCAACACACGACACGTCACGCGGTTTCTATGCATTTAATGATAATAATAACTTTAATTAATAATAGGTGTTTTATTGACTCAAGACATTAACTATAATTTAATATCCTACATTAGACTTGAATTGATCGTATTAATGACAGGATCACATCGCCGCTGACGAGAAGTCAATCAGACATCGCACACGGGAGTTATGGCGGGTCGAAGATTTAATAATAATATTAAATCTATTAATTCACGAGCATTTTAGGTACCTGATCCGAAAATCTGAAAAATAAATCCAATATTGGACTCATAATTTCCGTCTCGAAGTCAGGGTCGCACTGTTGCTGACGTTTCGTAAAACCGAGGTCGCACGAAGAAGATACCATCAAAATTCAGTTTTCTCAACGAAAATAATATTTACATTATTATATTATATTATTTAATTTAATTTAATTCCTTAAATTCTCACATTCTCTCTCCAATCTCCTTTGAGATTCATGGAAAAAGGTATCCCATTTGTTTAGGTGGGTTAAACATGGCGCATATCTCTTATATTCATTTTTCTATAAATTTTATTTCCTTTCAACATGTTTCTCTCTCCAATCTTCTTCCTTTCTTCCACAATTTTCACTCACTCCCCAAAAGTGGCGCCTCCCCTTCCTTTAATCCATGTGGCATACCCCAACCTCCATTTTAAACCTTTATCATTATTTTTTTAACACAATTATCATAAATAAAAACATCTCTCATCTATCCTCAAATCTCAAATCTCATTGCATTGAATTCAAAATTTAAATCTCATTAAATCTTTATTAACGGATCTTTTAGAATTTAAGCCAAAATTATTATTATAATTATTTAGTATAATAATAACAACAAATCCCCAATTAAAATTTATTAACTCATCGCCAATTATTATTATTAATAATTATTATTATTGACGTTTGCCGCGTTGACCGTGTCCGACCACCATTACGTTAATGCCGAGCAGCCTCCCATTACACACATAATTTATTTTTTATTAAAAATTTAAATAAATCAAAAAGAAACCACACACATCCCCTCATTGAATTAAATACATTCAATTTTATTTCTTTTATTTCACAATGATTAAATTAAAATCATTTAATCTAATTAACACCAAAAAATTTCACACCACCATGATCAATTATTATTATAAAAAAATATTATTATAACACACGTCGTGTTTGACCACATCAATTTTTTACAAAGTAATGGACCCGAGAGGTCTGGACCATTACATCAGATACCTCTCAAAACATTCTCATCCTCAAGAATTAAAAATCAACCCTTGAAAAGGGGAAAGGTCCAAACAACCACCCCGCAAGATACCTCCTAGGGATCTCGTCATAACAAGAATCCAACCACTATCCTAATTATATGATTCAGGGAATTCCTTCCCCCATGTCCAGATATTATCCGCTTTAGGCGGCACTGACTCTCCTGCACAGGTTTAATCGCATCCACATTAATGCGTCTCAATTAGGGATTAGGTCCTCCCACCCCCATAATTTAGGATTTCTCATACACACACTACCCCCAAAACCGCACAAAACAAGCAACACGCTACCCCAACACATGGATTGAGGAATTCCTTCTCCCATGTCAAGATATTATGCGCTTTGGGCGGCACTAACTCACCCGTACGAGTTTAATCGCATCCACATTAATGCGTCTTGATTAGGGATTAGGTCCTCCTCTCCCCACATGTTAGGACTCTTCACACACATTTAAAGGAAAGAGGGAAACAACTTAGCATTATAGACTCATGAAAAACAAGGTCCAAGACCAAAGCGTGGGAGAGAATGTGTTTCAAAAAAGGAGTGTGATGCTCCTGAATTTAAACAAAACATAAACGAGAGCATTTAAGTAAAACCGAAAACATCTCTCTCAATCTCTGGCCTTGCTAGGGTTGTCGCTTCTGTTGCGTGCAACTGTCCGTGTCCCACTCCTCTGCCTTTCTGTTGATGTCCAAGTGCCATAGTTGTTCGGTAAACAAGGAACGCCTAAGCCCAAGTAGAAAGGAAATTTCCTCAAGGTTTCATTTTATCATTTTATTTCTATTTCTTTCCCAGAACACCCAAATAAAGTAAAACACAAATCATGATGATGCATGTACCTTTCCTAGGGTCTCTACCCTGCAATCAATGTAGTCTTATTTGGTCGTTCGGTAAGCTCAGAGTCCTTGCATCAAATCACGGGCCCCCCTAAAATCCTGTGTCCTAGTCGATCTTCCCTGGCCTATGTCATGCACCAAGATCAACCAACACTATTGCCCTACCATCTCATGCAATCCTCACTATGCCTAACTACATAATTCATCCTATCTCTCAACCATCAGCCTCTGATACCATTCTGTCACGACCCTCTCCCACCAAAGATGCCCCTCTTGAGTTGGAAATGGTGAAAGGGAGATAATGACCCCCGAGTCCCACCCCCTAGTAGGCCTCGGAGTGGCGACTAGCACCAAGGGTATGAGTTTTCACAAATATGGGGGGGGGGCATTACCCTTTTTATTATTTAAGATCAGGAAATAGGATGAGTCAAACACCAAAATAAAAAGGAACAAGTAAATGAAAATAAACCCAAAACCAAACCCATATGCATGTTTTATACAATACTAAAACAAAAGTACAAGTACAAGAAAAGCACCAAAGTACGATACCAAAAAAAAAGCAACAACTGAAACCATCAAAACTCCAACGCCCAACTATCAAGGTCCTACACGGTCCCTGAAGTCCTCCTAAAAACCTGAAAGTAAATGTAGGGTGAGCATACAAGTATACTCAGTAGGAAAACCTAAATCTCTCATGCACAGGTGGGGAGACATCCTAATGCCCCATGAGAAAACAGAAGGAACCAAATCCTAGCAAGGAATCTATCCACCCAACCTTATAAGCCACACTCATAAAATATCCCAAATCAATAGAGTAGTATAGTAATATTATCAAAGTATGGGTACCCCTCACCACCTTCCCACTGAATACTGCTCAAGCCCTCATGCCTAACGCTCTGATGCTTACCCCTCTTCCTGATCTAGTTCTGAAACCTGGACATACGAAGCTCGAGCTAGTGCCGCAACCTGGCCATATGAAGCTCATAGTATTCTGCCGGCACTCAATCCTCGACCATCATAGTATCCCTCCGGCACTCAATCCTTGGCCATAACCACATCTCATCCCGAAGACACCTGGGAACCACATCACATCTCATCCCGAAGACACCTAGGAACATATCAGATCCTCATCCCAAAGACTCTTGAGAAACATCTGTCGTAACCTTCCTGAATGATCTTGGGCTATATAACCTGGAAGAGGGAGCACAGGGAAGAACAGTGACCAGCCATCCTTTAGATGTTTGAGAATCTCACCCCTCGTCCCACGGGTGTTCGGCACATAGTGCTCAACATGGGTGGGGTGCATAAAGAAACATAAAATGTACAGATTTATATAATTATATCAACCGCTCAGTCCATCCTAAGGATAATACACAAAAGATCTGAGCACATGCCTCGACACTACTACCTTGAAAGTATGCGCACAATAAACAGCCCCAAACCCCATTAAGCTTTTCATGTTTCAACAGTTTTAGTTTACCAGTTCCTTAACTGCCGAGAAACTAATAACAACCAAACCAGATCAATTGTTCGTAAAACATATTCCTACCAACCACAAATAAAGTTAGGGAAACACAAGCAACACAATACCATTTTCTTTTATCATCCAATCAATTCCATTGATTTTCCGTATTTAATCAACTACCATGCCCCACAATTCATTAGTTAACTCTTCCACTTTTATTCATATGCACAACTCATCCCTATAGCCCTGCTGCCAACCACCATAACCACAAACACATCAGAAACAAGACCCATACCATATCATCATCCCTTTGATACCATTTACCGCAGATCCACTACCCATCACAACCACATCATACACGCCAACCCACAACCAAGCCAACCGTAGCCCCGCTGCTCACCCGTTCCATAACAACCCATGAAATACCCCTTCACATAATTAAACCCCAACCAGCACCCACAAAAATTCATTCTTTCGTTTAGTTTAACTGGGGTGATCATACAAGGGTTATAGGTATTCATTTAATCATCCAAATTTACAGGATTAAACAATTTCCACATTCTATTAAATTCCATCCACAAAACAATCTAGAAAAATAGGGTAATATTTAATTGCACAAGAAAAGACCCCCAATGATCGTGATTTTTAGTAGGCATAAGTCTATTTAATTCACAACATAATCAAAGGATAAGCATTGATGGAAATAAAACAACAATATCAACAAAATTTCCCAAAACCCATTCTTTAACCAGTTATTATCTTTATTTACTGGCTCAACCGTATCTCATGAAAACAAGAGGATACCCACCCCACATGATGCACAAAAGAGAGAGAGACTAAGGTAAGATCCCTACCTGAACAGGTTTTGATGTCCTTCTGTGATAACAACCACCACGAGGATTTCGATGACTCCTCCCGATGACTACATCCTCCCGTGGATGCTGCGGCACAACCGAACTAACAACCAAGAGAGACTCCATTAAGTTTTAAGGTGTCACTTGTCATAGCATGGCAAGGAGGAATAGAAAGAGGAGATCGAGGAAGGAATAATAACGGGGTAGAACGTACGATTAAGATGACGTTCGTCGAAGAGCGTTGTTCCCATCAAATATTAGCAATCTACTCGGTAGGAAACTATGAAGAGGAATTTGAAGAAGAGGGAATGGAAAGAGGTGCACGATGTTCGCCTCGTCGACATGATCCCGCATCCACTGACAGATCGACGATCGGAGTCCGGATGAAGAAGATAGGAGTAAGGCTTCTTGGTCATCTGGGAGCGTCACCGTGCGGAGAAGAAGAGAGGTCCATAAATAACACATTACCCTCTCTTATATAGGAAATGAAAAGTTAAAACGGTATGCAGTGTGTATTAATGAATACACAACATGACCGTACAACTGTTACGTTGTTTGACTGGTCAAAACATGACATGTCATGCGGTTTCCATGCGTTTAATGATAATAATAACTTTAATTAATAATAGGTGTTTTATTGACCCGAGACATGAACCATATTTTAATATCCAACATTAGACTTGAATTGATCGTATTAATGACAAGATCGCATCACCACTTACGAGAATTCAATCGGACGTCGCACGCGGGAGTTATGGTGGGTCGAAGATTTAATAATAATATTAAATCTATTAATTCATGATCATTTCGGGTACCCGATCTGAAAATATGAAAAATACATCCAATATTGGACTCATAATTTCCATCTTGAAGTCAGGGTCGCACTGCCGCTGACGGTTCGTAAAACCGAGGTCGCACGAAGAAGATATCGTCAAAATTCAGTTTTCCCAACGAAAATAATATTTACATTATTATATTATATTATTTAATTTAATTTAATTACTTAAATTCTCACATTATCTCTCCAATATCCATTGATATTCACGCAAAAAGGTATCCCATTTGTTTAGGTGGGTTACACATGGCGCCTCTCTCTTATATTCATTTTTCTATAAATTTTATTTCCTTTCAACATGTTTCTCTCTCCAATCTTCTTCCTTTCTTCCACAATTTTCACTCACTCCCCAAAAGTGGTGCCTCTACTTCTTTTACTCCACGTGGAATGCCCCAACCTCAATTTTAAACCTTTATCATTATTTTTTTAACACAATTATCATAAATAAAAACATCTCTCATCTATCCTCACATCTCAAATCTCATTGCATTGAATTCAAAATTTAAATATCATTAAATATTTATTAACAGATCTTTCATAATTTAAGCCAACATTATTATTATAATTATTTAGTATAATAATAATAACAAATCCCCAATTAAAATTTATTAACTCATCGCCAATTATTATTATTATTAATTATTATTATTGACGTTCGCGGCGTTGACCATGTCCAACCACCATTACGTCAACGCCGAGAAGCCTCCCATCACACACATAATTTATTATTTATTAAAAATTTAAATAAATCAAAAAGAAACCATGCACCTCCCCTCATTGAATTAAATACATTCAATTTTATTTATTTTATTTCACAATGATTAAATTAAAATCATTTAATCCAATTAACACCAAAAAATTTCACGCCACCATTATCAATTATTATTATAAAAAATTATTATTATAACACGCGTCGTGTTTGACCACATCAAATTTTTACAAAGTAATGGACCGGAGAGGTCCGGACCATTACAGTTTATATTTTGGGTTAGTTCATTTTTCCATTTTTTTGATTAGGTTATTATTTTTATTGGTTTTTATTTTGATATTAATTAGTTTAATATGTCCAATTCAATTTATCTTGATTTTTTTTTTCAATTTAACTGTTTCATTTTTTTTGGTTTGGTAGGTTCTAATACAGTTCAATTCAATATTAGAAAATAAAACTCAAAGAAAAATATAACCAGTATATATTGAAAATGAACATGAAGGCCAAGTTGGATACAGAATATTTGTAATCAATAGTAAATCAATTTGAATATTACCAACCTTAACAACCCAAGTTGAGCTAAACCAAAGGAACTGAGAACATGGATGAATGATTATATATATTTCCCACTATAACTTCATGCTCACAATCAACTCTGATAATTGAACTATTGGAGTCATCATAAGTAATAAATAGATCAGGGCCAATGGGGATAGGGATGGTGTGAATTTCATCATCACCACTGTCAAAAATATATCTTGGAATTACTTAAATAATGACACCAAATTTAGGTCAAAGATGATCTTTCACATAAAAAAATTGTTTCACCATTGATGCCAATACATATGTTCCATCAGTAGAAAGAGTGCGAGTCATGTAATAAATAGAAATACACAATCATCAATAAATTTTTCATGACTCATCATTGAATCAAACTACTTGAATTTATTCATAATGACTCGACCATGAGAGTAATAATCCAATATTAGTATTTTCTCAATGACTACATAATAAGATAAATTTTCAAATCGAGGCCTACTATCTGATAAACTGGCATAATAGTTTGTTGTGGAAGTTACCATAACACCATTATGTTGTGTTCTCATGTTCATTGATCATTTAGTGATAATAAATTTGTACCCATTTATCACAATTGATTTGCATTAACGAAACATAAAATTAGGACCAAAATCCAAAGTTCTTATTTCCTCAGAGACAAAGTCAGCAAGGAAAATCAATACCTAAAATATAAATGAATATTAAATGTAATTAAATATTTATTTTATTAATTTATTACATTAATATTTATACCTTCAATTTCAACTAAGAAGAAAACTCTTTGTTATGAAATGTCTCTCTCCTTCTTGAAGATAAATAATGATGCTTTCTATTTATCATTTTTTTATGCTCCCTACCAAAAATAGATATAGTTTCACAGATATGTAAAATTATATGATATGAGATAATATATACATGTTCAATTTACTTACTTGGTGTATTCATAAAACAAATCACAGTTAAACAGAACTGTGTGAATGTTCCATCTTCTGCTCTTCAAGGATTAATGTGGTCAATGTACATGATCTGGGAATTCCCCCTATTTGGAGAAGTGATGAAAAAATGGGTTCAATTTTATTATATTGTTCTTCTTCATTTCCCATTAGTCTATTCTGTCTCGTAGTGAGGTCAGACAAATACATTGAATCTAAATCCATACATTCTTGACCCAAGTAACCTTTCATGTTAGAACCTTTGGGATGATTTCTATTCCAGACATAAGACTTCAATGTGTATATATTTATTTTAGTTGGATACATCCAATGAAAATAAATAGGTTCTCTGAGAAGTATTTTGGTTGGAAGATGAATAGTTAGATGTAGCATGCATGTGAAAAATGATGGAGGAAATATTTTCTCTAACTCACACAAAATTAATGGTCCCTCTACTAATATTTTTTGCAAGAAAGACTTGGAAAAATTCTTAGCACAAAGATATATATAAAAATAGAACAACCAAATAACTGACACTCTTACATTATTGGAAAAAAGATGACAGATTCTTATTAGAATCAACTCAGGAAGAAAGATGTGATAATCATGATTCTTCAAAGATTCCAACTTCAACTCTCTTCTGTTGACCCATTTTGATACATTTCTTGAATAACCATCAGGAACTTTAGTAGTCTCTAGTACTTCTAGAAATTTTTTTTTCTGCAGGTGTCATCATAGAAGAAGTTCATGGAACTTTCCATTTATTTTTATTGATACAAACAGGATGTAATTCTGGTCTGATTCCCAAATACACCAAGTCACGCCGAGATATTAAATCATATTTTTTATTTCCCTTGATATTTAGAAGAATTTAAAGAAACATTTCACATATTTTTTTTTCAATGTTCATTACATCTAAGCAATGACATACCAAACTGGTTGATCAATAAGGAAACTCAAAGAAGATACTTTTAATCTTCCAATTTTAATTAGTTTCAATGGAAACATTCTTCCTCTTTCTATATTTCATCTGGCCCTTCCTGAATAAAAATATGAAATCTTAAAATTAATTAAGATTATTAGTTCTAGACATATACTAAGGTGGATTGTTGATCTCCATGGTATTTTCAAACCTTCGATGATTATTCCTATATGAATGATCTATTGGCAAGAATCGTCGATGTCCTATAAAACTGAAACTATAATGATATTTAAGTCTTATGAATTGTGTATTCTCTATAAAAATAGGACATGATAGTTTTCCCTTCATGATCCATCCAAACATCATTACATAAGTAGAAAAATAATTTATCATCCACATAAGCGCAACACACATATGAGATATGTCTTTCAAACATGCATCGTATGTGTACACACCCAATTTCCAAAGATATTTCAACTCTTTTATTAATGGTTTCATGTATACATATATATCATTTCCAGGATCTGAAGGTCCAGATATGAGTATAATCATGAAATTGAAAGGTTTTTTTATACACATCCATGGAGGAAGGTTATAAATATCATAAAAACTGTCCATGAGTTGTATAAAGTAAGCATCTTCCCAAACGGATTAAAAATGTCACATGAAAGAACCAACCTCACATTACACACATCAGCTATGAAATCAAGATATCAAGAATCAAATGACTGCCATGAAAATCTATTTGTAGGTTGAACCAACTCATCATTATTTTTCTTTCTCTTAGTATCATGTCATCTCATTTTTATTGATATTTCATCAAATATGAAAAGATTCTGGAGTCTGTAGATCAATGAAAAGTGCCAAATTACTTTATGTGGCACATGAGATGGTGTTCTATTAGCATTTTTCTTCCATTGGGATGCGCCACATTTTATAAAATCGTTTTTTTTTCAGTAGTTTTCTCCTAGAATAAGATATAATCTTTCAGGAAAACATGAATTTTGTTTTTAGAAAATCCAAATTCCTCAACTAACTTCCATGCCATATAATGGTTTAAGGGAATATCTGCATCATCTAGAAGTAATTTCTTCAAAAAGGTAAGAATGTAATCGATGAAAGTATTAGAAATCCCATATATAGTTTTTTCTATGAAGTAGTGGGATTAAAAATTCCATCTTTTTTATTTTATCACATTGTAGATATATTGGAGTCCTGGCCACATAATTTAATTGTTTCACCCTATAAACATCATCATTTTCATTACATGCATCATGTTTTCTCATATCAAAGTATTCTTGGATCAAAATCCCTACTCATGATGATGAATAAATGGAAACCGTTCATCTAATAAATTCTCCAATCCAAGACACGCCCTCTACAGTCGCCGTGAATAGGCTCTCCATCAGCACCCATGTCAAGTCGTGGCCTTCCAATTTTGATGTTTTATCTATCAAGAAGGTAAATGAGAGAATGTAGAAGGTGGAGATTGAGGGGAATGTTAATTCTTTGGCGTTGGGGTGGGAGGCGAAGTCCTAGACAGCGGAGGCCATGAGACCATCGTGGATGACGATGAGATGGTGGGTGGGGGGGGGGGAAGGGAGCAGAGGAGAGCAGTGATGGGGTCTCAGAGGTGGGTGGTGGCTATTTCAAAGGCTGGGATGAGGTGGTTGAGTAATCTGGCGGTGGCTGTTGAGGGAGTGGGGAGTGCGGGAGGGGAAGGAAAGGGCATGATATCAAACTTGTGGAAGTGAATCTTGGAGGAGATGTCGGAATGGCCGCCGTGGAGGCGGATCAGTGCTTGTCGCGTGTGGGTGGCGGAGGTGGCGTAGTAAGGGGGATGGAGGGGTAAGCAGCGACGATGAGGCAGGAGAGGTAGAGGAGCTAGTTGAGGTGGCCTTGGGCAGGGAGGGGCACTATCACGACTGTCACGCCGTCCGCTGCACGAGATGCGTGGGGCAGACTGGCCATGGAGACAACTGACCCACTTAGTGAAACGTCTTGACTTTTGTAATGGATGGTTTAGAAACGTGAATGACTTCACAAAACAAATTTCCACAAGTTGTGTGCCTTTTTCAATTTTTAATTCATTATTTATACTAATATTTAATAACATCATGTATTGTAACATTTTTTAATCCATTTACCATGAATTTTAAATATAAATTTAATCAATTATAATTTTAGTTATTAAAATAACAATTATTATTCAATTGTTGAAAATAAAAAAATTAATGAAAAGTTTGTAAATAATTATAATTTAAGTTATATTATTGATAATTTTGTATAACATGTTTCATTTCAATTTTAGCATGCTTTTTTTCATAATCATGTTATGATTTTATCACGCATTATTTGGTTTTTTCTTTATTAATATTTATATTTTATCATTTAATTATCACATTTAAAAAAAATTAATATTCCTCATTCTACCATTGATATAAGTTTATTGTTTTTGTTGAGGGGAAGCCACACAACAACTTCTTGAGGATCACAAACAAATGACAAAATGAAGTTGGTAAAGAGTTGACAAATAGACCTTTTAACAACATGCCAAAAGGGTTTTAACATTGCTAAAAAAACATTTTTGTTGTTTTCACCATTAAAAGGGACCCTTTTATCATCACTTTAGTTAACATTAATAAAGGCCCTACTATTACAGTGTGTTATTTGAATAACATCACACTACAGAAAATACACATGTATCCAAATCCACCTATATGAAAATTTATAATTTAATTGAAATAAAATTTACATCACAAATACAAAAAAAACTATATTATATAAATTTCAAACAATGTTTTGTATAATTTCATTTGCAATTAATATCCACAAACATTTAAAAATATCAATGTTTAATTGTATTTGGCACCCACGACCCCCTCTCAAAAAAACCCGATCATGGTATCAGTTGCCGAACAAACCACCCCGACCCAAGTAAGCTAATATTCCTGTATAAAAAAACAATTATTAATTAGTAATACTATAAATAAATAAATTAAACAAAAATGTGAAAGAATACATTAATGAAATGTAAATTTTAAATAAAAGGATGCATTTTGAGTCATACCGGACACACCGTGTGTCAAATTGAGATGGGGATGATTCCTACACATCACACATGAATAATGGATAAATTTCTCAAAGTATTGAAACAATACAAATAAATTTTATCAATTTTGAGTATGTCACTTGTATTTTTTACTAAAATGTCATTTTAAACTACACATGCACTTTAAGTCATAATGATCACATAGTGTTCCGATTTGATGTGAGACTAATTCGTACACATTATAAATGATTTATGAATAATTTTCTTAAAGTATAAAGTCTATACAAATTCATTTTCATATTTTTCAGTGGGTGACACACATTTTAAACTAAAATGTCAGTTTTAGACTGATAACAGACACTTTAAGTCATACCAGGAACACTGTGTATCAAATTGAGGTGCAGATAATTCCTACACTTCACAAATTACTTATGGATCATTGTATTAAAGTATCAAAACAATTTTAATGTGTTTTCTTATTTTTTAATGTTTCACTTGTGTTTTTTTTAATAAAATGCTAATTTTAAATAAAAACACGCACTTGGAGTCATATAGGTCACACCGTGTGTCAGATTGAGGTGTGGTTAATTTCTACACATCACAAATGACTTATGGATCATTTTTCTTAAGTATCAAAACAATATGATTTTATTTTCTTAGTTTTGAGTATGTCACTTTTGTTTTTTACTAAAATATCATTTTAAACTGAAAACACGCACCTTGGGTTATATCGGACACAACATGTTTCGGTTTGATATGATATTTATTCCTACATGTCACAAATTATTTATGAATCACTTTTCTAAATTATCAAGACAATTGAAGTGTGTATACTTGGTTTTCTATGAGTGACACATTTTGAACTAAAATGTCAATTTTAAACTCCTAATGGACACTTTGAGTCATACCGGGCACACGAGGTATCAGATTGAGGTGTGAATGATTCCTATACATCACAAATGACTCATGGATAATTTTTATAAAGTATCAAAACAATATAATTGTGTTTTATCAGTCTTGAGTATGTCACTTTTCATTTTACTAAAATTAATGTCAATTTTAAATAAAAAGAAACATTTGGAGTCACACCGATCACACCGTGCGTTAGATTATGGTGTGGTTGATTCGTACACATCAAAAATGAATTATGCATCATTTTACTAAGAAATAAAATAATCAGAATGTGTTTTCTCAGTTTTGAGTATGTCACTTGTACTTTTCACTAAAATTAATGTCAATTTTAAATAAAAAGACACACTTTGAGTCATATCGATCACACCGTGCATCAGATTAAGGTGTGGTTGATTCTTACATATCAAAAATGACTTTTTAATTGTTTTTTATAAATTATAAAATCAATTTGAATGTGTTTTCTCAATTTTGAGTATGTCATTTGTGTTTTTTACTAAAATGTCATTTCAAACTGGAAACACGAACTTTGAGTCATACCAATCACATCGTGTGTCGGTTTGATGTGAGACCAATTCCTACACATCAAAAATAACTTATGATTCATTTTCCTAAATTATCAAGACAATCAAAGTTTGTTTTCTTGGTTTTCAGTGAGTGGTGCTCCTTTAGAGCTAAAATGTCAATTATAAACTGATAATGGACACTTTGAGTCATATTAAGAACAACATGTATCAGTTTGAGGTTCATTTGATTCTTACACATCAAAAATTACTTATGGATAATTTTCCTAAAGTATAAAAATAATTCAAATGCGTTTTCTTGGTTTTGAGTATGTCACTTGTCATTTTTTCTAAAATTAATGTCAATTTTAAATAAAAAGACACACTTGGAGTCATACCGGTCACACCATGCATCAGATTGAGGTGTGGTTGATTCATACACATCAAAAAATGACTTATGCATCATTTTCATAAGGAATCAAAACAACCCGAATGTGTTTTATCAATTTTGAGTATGTCACTTGTTCTTTTCACTAAAATTAATGTCAATGTTAAATAAAAATACACACTTTGAGTCATATTGGTCATACCATGCATCAGATTGAGGTGCGGTTGATTCCTATATATTAAAAATGACTTATGAATCATTTTTATAAAGTATCAAAACAATTTTAATGTGTTTGATCAGTTTTTACTATGTCATTTTTATTTTATACTAAAATTTCATTTCAAACTGAAAACACGAACTTTGAGTCATACTGGTCACATCGTGTGTCAGTTTGATGTGAGATCGATTCCTACACATAAAAAATGACTTATGAATAATTTTACTAAATTATCAAGACAATAAGAGTTAATTTTATTGGTTTTTGGTGAGTGATATGATTTTTGAGAAAAAAATGTCAATTTTAAACTGATAACGGACACTTTGAGTCATATTGGGCACATCGTGTATTGGATTGAGGTGAATCTAATTATTACACTCAAAAATTACTTATGGATAATTTTAATAAAGTATCAAAAAAATACGAATGTATTTTCTTGTTTTTGAGTATGTCACTTGTCATTTTTTCTAAAATTAATGTCAATTTTAAATAAAAAGACACACTTGGAGACATACCGGTCACACCGTGTGTCGGATTAAGGTGCAGCTGATTCCTAAATGTCACAAATGATTTATGAATCATTTTACTAAAGTATAAAAACAAAAAAAATGTGTTTTATTGGTTTAGAGTATGTCACTTGTGTTTTTTACTAAAATGTCATTTCAAACTGGAAACACGTACTTTGAGTCATACAAGTCACATTGTGTGTCGATTTGATATGAGACCGATTCCTATACATCAAAATTGAAATATGAATTTTTTTCCTAAATTATCAAGACAATCATAGTATGTTTTCTAATTTTTCAGTGTGTTACATTCTTTTTAAACTAAAATTTCAATTTTAAAATGATAACAGACACTTTGAGCCATACCAGGCACACCGTGTATCAGATTAAGGTGTGGATGATTATTACAGCTAATTCTGCTCAATCGTTTTATAGATCAATGGTTTGAGAGCTTTTAGAAGCACTCAATGAGGGCCAATACCTAGTGGGGATGATGTTTTTTCTTGGTTGACATCATACTCTCTCCTGGTGATCTTCACCTAATATCTCTCTCAAATTATCATTTGGCTCAAAGTTATCAACTTCTTTCTCATCGAGGGCCTCTAGGGAACACTATTGAAAATAAAAACAAGTTATTTAATTATTAATTACATATAAAAATTTTAAATATATAAAAAATACTTACAATCTTTTCTTGTGTCTGTTCATTTATAGCACTTCCATCATTTTCCTCCTACATGAGAAAAATAATTTTTCTTGAGGCACACAACCTTCAATGCTCAATGTCACTTTATGCAAATGGGAATCTATGTTATATTAATAATATAGTGAGTATCTAATTTTAAATTAACCAATTTAAGATACATATGATTTCAATACAACCTATAATGAATTAAAATTTCAGCTATTGAATAAATCCATAAAATGAATAAGAATTTAAATATACATTTAATTAGAAATTTAATACTTGTGTCATAACATAATCAATACATACTAATTATCATTCTAAACATGGTTAAAATATGGATTCCTCCTTTATTTTCCTTTTGGTATAATTCTATTTGTGTTACGTTATTTGGTTATTTGGTCACTTGGTTATTTTGGTCATTTGGTTATTTGGTTCATTTTTTGGTTAGGTTATTTGGTAATTTTTCATTTGGTATTTGGTCAATCAGTTATATTATTTTTTATATTTTTTGGTTTAGTTGTTTGATTCATTTTGGGTGAGGTTGTTTCTTTCATTAATGAGTTATTCCATTTGGTTTATTTTTTGGTTAGATATTTTGGCATATTTGTCCATTTGGTAATTTTTATAGATCATTTGGTTCATTTAAGTTAGGCCATTTTTGTTGATTTTGGTTAGGCCATTTTCTTCATTTTTGGGTTAATTAATTTTTGATTTATATAATTTTGTTTATTATGGGAAATATTATTTTGTTCACTTTGGTTTTAGTTCATTTTTGGTTCTTTCATTTATTTCATCTTTGGTTAATGTCATATTTGAGTTAGGTCATTTTGTTTATTTTGGGTTAAGTAATTTGGTTCATTTTAGGGTTATGTAATTTTTGGTTAGTTTATTTTGGGTTAGCTCCAGTGATCCTATGTGGGTCAGCTCCTAGTGATCTTGTGTGGGTTAGCTCCAACGATCCTATGTGGGTCAGATCCTAGTGATCCTGTGTGAGTCAGCTCCTAGCGATCTTGTGTGGGTAAGCTCTAGCGATCCTGTGTGGGTCAAATCCTAGCGATCCTGTGTGGATCAGCTCCTAGCGATCCTGTGTGGGTTAGCTCCTAGTGATTTTGTGCAGGTCAGCAGTAGAGCCTCTTAACAGAATAATATGATTCAGTATTTATAACCAATCATCTCTACTACCGTACCTAAAGATGTACCTATTGTGATCTGAGTCAATACCTCTGTGTTTCCTCATGATTGAGATGGATTACTTGATAACTTAAGTATATGTATAGGCATGTACCTAAGTAGGGTTATCTGTTGATTTCATACTTTGTGGTTTATCCTTGGTGAATTTTGAGAGACCTTGAGGGTCTCGGGGTCCCTACTGAGTATTTTTATACTCACCCCTGCACGGGCTAAGCCCGCACCTTGTTGTGTTGGATGCAGATGACAGACAATGCTAACTAAGGATGAGGGTACCAGGACTGGATGGTGCTCGGAGGTGGACCATACGGCGTGTCGGTTCACAGAGGTGACGAATGGACATGGAGTGATGAGGAGGCGATCTGTACCTACCGTTCTGGTAGGAATCAAGGTGGACGATCTATGAGCTGCTTTTCACCTATCATTCATCTTGTACTTTTCAGTTTTCCTTATACTTTTCAGTTGGGCTTGTATTGTGGACCCTTTTACTTACTGTACCCACTCTGTTTACTTTTCTGTTTACTTGAGTTCATATCTTAATGTGTTCTTGGTTGTATGTTTACATATTATAAAGGAAATGTTTTTCCAGTTCTATGGAATTACGCCTTTGGTGCGAGTCACCATCCCCTGGCCTAAGGAATGCGGGCTTGGGGTAGTCACTGCACGGGCCCCGGGGGACGGGTTATGACAAATTGGTATCAGAGGATTCGGTTATACCGTAGAACATAGTACTCTGATCTCTCTTTTTTAACGGAAATAGTGTTAAGTGTAGTGAGTGTGGTTATCAGTTTAGGGAATCCAGTGTTGGTGCAGCGGCCGATGTATCCATACACCCTGACCCTGACTTTTGATTTCCGACTCAGTGCACAAAAATAATGATTGCGTGTGTGTTTTCAAAAGTTTTATTTGTGATCTTTTGATTCAGCTCACCAGGTATAACTTATTGACCATGTCACACTTGTTACTTTTCAGGATTCCTCCACGCAGACAGCCAGCTAGGGTTCCAAGAGTAGCACACACTGATAGCCCACTGAGCGACGAGGCCTCGGTGTAGGGACCTTTTCCAGTATATGCACTAGTGGAGGCACCAATGGTACCATTCCCCGTTGGGCCACCGATGCCACCAGCCCTAGCAGCAGACGGTGCACTCCGCTTGAGCGCGTTTCATGAGTTCCAGTGCCAGAGGCCACCCAGGTTCAGGGGAGAGACGGACCCACAGGCAGCTGAGGATTGGTTGGAGGTTGTAGTGAGAGTCTTCCAACTGGTAGGGACACCAGCCGATCTCATGGTGATCATTGCTGCCATCCTTCTATAGGAATCAGTGGGAAAATGGTGGAGCTTGATGCTCTAGGTTCACGATGAGGTGACGCTTCTTTGGGAAGACTTCGAGAGCCTGTTTCAGGCAGAGTTTTTCCCAGAAACTCTTCGCACAGTGCGCGTACAGGAGATTCTTCATCTGTAGCAGGGCAGCATGACAGTAGATCAGTATTCAACTAGGTTTACTGACCTCTCACGCTACTCCACATATATGGTGTGAGACCCATTATTTAGGGCCCGGACTTTCGAGCAGGGGCTCAGGTGGAAGATCAGGGCTTCGATGATCTCACTCAGCATCCTGACGCGGGCGGGGGTGTTATAGAGAGCCCTCTTAGTGGAGAGTTTCCTTGATGAGCATTCACCAGCAGCGAGACCCACCACCAGTCGTCATGTAGCGGAGTCTTCTACAACTGTAAGTAGATAGATGTCGCAGAGGTCTAAGAGGACCATACCTACAGGTGGATGACCGCATGACTCAGGATCGGTTGTGCGGGGCACCCGAGACAAAGTTAGTCATACCAGGAGCGGGCAGTGTTACGCATGCGGCGGGTAGGGTCAAAAGGATTGTGACTGCCTGACCCGCCGTACAGATGATCAGCAGACGGTCGAGGGACCGCCCAGGCAGAGACAGAGGTTCAACCGAGGAGGTCTGCAGGGAGTAGACAGACGTGGCAGAGGAGCTGGTCGTGCAGTTGGCGGTGGGTGACAATTTGAGATGTTACCGCCACCACCACCAAGAGGTCCACCCTGACTGCAAGGAGCAGGTGGATAGGGGTGATCTCAGCTCCAGGCAGCTGAGGCCTATAATCACGGTGCTCTGGAGATGATACAAGGTACGATCTTTGTCTACTCTACCTTACCTGCAATTCTTATAGACACAGGTGCCAGTCATTGTTTTATTTTCATTGCCCTCATTCGGAGCTCGAAGATTCCGACGGAGCCGTTGGCTTGATCCTTACGGCTAGATACTCCTACGGGAGCGGATTCGACGATTACGCACTGGTTCTAGCAGTGTGATCTTACTCTAGGAGGCAATAGATTTGGCTGAGATCTCCTAGTAGCATTGTCGAGGCCTTACAATGTCATCTTGGGTATGAATTAGTTATCTACAGTCCATGCTCACATAGACTGTATTAGGTGCAAAGTGTGGTGTGTCCACACAGATGGGACTAGGTTTACCTTCACCGGTGAGAAGGGAGCCTTTGCAACACAGGATGGACTTACCCGGAGGAGATTGAATCCGATCACTCATCATTTGGCTAGCCTTACCCTCGGAGCGGTTGATGTGGGGAGTCTGAGTTATCCTATAGTGGTGGACCAGTACGTGGATGTCTTCCCTGATGATGTTCCGGGTCTACCTCCTCCCAGATATGTGGAATTTTACATTGACTTGTACCTTAGGATGGAACTGATATCTACACCAGCGTATCGGATGGGTCCCACGGAGCTTCGTGAGCTACGGGTGCAGCTAGAGGATTTGCAGAGGAAGGGGTTCATCCGGCCCAGTGTTTCACCTTGGGAAGCCCTGATTTTGTTCTCCAACACTACTGGAAAATGGACCTATCCCCATGGTTTTCCTCAAAACCGTGGGGATAGGTACCCCCTATACCCACGGTTTTGGAAAACCGTGGGTATAGGTCAATTTTCAAGAGCTGTACCCACGGTTTTCAAAAACCGTGGGCATAGGGGGGTCTATCCCCACGGTTTTCCAAAACCGTGGGGATAGGTCTTGAAAATTGACCTATACCCACGGTTTTCAAGAACTGTGGGTATAGGGGTACCTATCCCCATGGTTTTGAGGAGAACCGTGGGGATAGGTATAGGATAAAAAACCTATACCCACGGTTTTGAAAAACCGTGGGTATAGGTTTCCCATGTGTGCGCGGGAAATTTTTTTTTTCCGTGGGAAAGATTTTTTTTTTGGCGGGAGTCCTATACCTACGGTTCTTCCCTCTATACCCACAGTTTATATAACTATATTTAACAAAATATATATATATATACACATAATTGATAGTAGGGTAGTGGTAGACGCGGTACTTTGCAGCGAGGAGGTCGTGGGATCGAAACCCGCCTGCGGCTTTATTTTAGGATCTATACCCACGGTTTTGAAACCGTGGGTAAAAGCCATTGACACCGTGGCAATTGGGAATATTTTGTTGACACGGTGGAAGAACACCTATACCCACGGTTTTGGAAAACCGTGGGTATAGGCTGGGGACCTATACCGACGGCGTTCTAGCCCACGGTTCCCAAAACCGTGGGTATAGCCTATACCCACAGTTTTGGGGGCTATACCCATGGTTTTGAACCGTGGGTATAGGCCTTTTTTCCAGTAGTGCAAGGAGGATGGGAGCTTGAGGCTTTGTGTTGACTATCGGTGCCTGAACCAGGTAACCGTGAAGAAGAAGTACCCACTCCCAAGGATTGACGACCTCTTTGATCAGCTGAAGGGAGCACGGTGGTTCTCAAAGATAGACCTCAGATTAGGCTATCACCAACTCAGAGTAAAATATGGGGATGTGCAGAAGACGACCTTCAGGTGTTAGTACGACCATTATGAGTTCTTGGTTATGCTATTCAGTGTAACCAATGCTCCAGCAGTGTTCATGGGACTCATGAACAGGATCTTTCAGCCATACCTTGATCGATTTGTAGTAGTATTCATCAACGACATTCTGATCTACTCGACTACTGAGGAGGAGCATACTTATCATTTACAGGTAGTACTAGACACACTCTAGGCACTGGATTTATGGTAAGCTCTCGAAGTTCCAGCTCTGGATCTGAGAGGTTCACTTTCTAGGACATGTCATCTCAGAGGCTGGAGTTGCAGTGGATCCAGCGAAGATGGAGGCAGTACTTGCTTGGGAGCCACCCAGGAATGTGATAGAGGTACGAAGTTTCTTGGGTTTGGATGGATACTACCGGAGGTTTGTGCCAGACTTCTCCAGTGTTTTATCACCACTATCAGCCTTGACAAAGAAGGGGAAACCCTTCGTGAGGATGGAGAGATGCCAGCGAAGTTTTCAGGAGCTGAGGCAGAGGCTGACTAGTGCCTCCATCTTGAGGCTTCTAGAGGAGGGAATAGGGTACGTAGTCTACTGCGATGCATCAGGGGCCAGACTCGGATGTGTCCTGATGCAGGAGTGATCAGTTATCACATATGGTTCTCAACAGCTAAGACAGAATGAGCAGAACTATGCTACCCATAACATGGAGTTAGCTGCAGTGGTCTTCACCTTGAATATGTGGAGGCACTATCTGATGGGTGAACATTTTTCAGTGTACTCTAATCACAAGAGTATCAGGTATATCTTCTCTTAGAAGTACCTGAACCTGAGACAACGACATTGGCTTGAGATCCTCCAGGAATATGACTTTGAGATATTCTATACTCCTGGGGAGGGGAACATTGTTGTAGATGCACTCAGCAGGAGGTCTGGTATAAAGCTACTAGGCGAGGTGACGAAGCAGCTGGCCACTTTGTAGATATCCTTTGTGGATCGAGATGGAGAAACTTTTCTACAGTCTCTTACAATCACTCCCCCACTTCTTCAACAATTCAGGGAGGTGCAACATGGGGACGCTGACTGTGAGGCTCGACGTGCTCAGATATCCACAGGGAGATATTCTATACTCCTGGGAAGGGGAACATTGTTGTAGATGCACTCAGCAGGAGGTCTGGTATAAAGCTACTAGGCGAGGTGACGAAGCAGCTGGCCACTTTGTAGATATCCTTTGTGGATCGAGATGGAGAAACTTTTCTACAGTCTCTTACAATAACTCCCCCACTTCTTCAACAATTCAGGGAGGTGCAACATGGGGACGCTGACTGTGAGGCTCGACGTGCTCAGATATCCACAGGGCAGGCACTTGATGGATTTTCTAAAGGTAGGGAGCATGTCATTCTCTTCATAGGACGTACCATGGTACCAGTGTCGCTTCGGGAGGAAGTGATGAGGGAGTTCCACACATCCCCTTTAGCGGTACATCCAAGAGTGGAGAAGATGTACCAGGATCTTCGATGACATCACTGGTGGCTGAGAATGAAGAAATAAGTTGCATAGTTTGTCTCTCATTGCCTCACTTGTCAGCAAGTGAAGGCGGAGCATCAGATACCAGCAGGCTTAGTTCAACCTTTGGAGGTCCCAGAGTGGAAGTGGGATAGGATATCCATGGACATCGTAACAGGACTTCCACGTACATCCAGAGTTCACGACTCTATCTGGGTGATCGTTGACTGACTCACCAAGTCGGCCCACTTCCTACCGATCAGAGAGCAGGGTTCAGTAGAGAGCTTGGGACGCCTCTATGTGCAGGATATTGTATGGCTACATGGAGTACCCTCGACGATTGTCTCTGATCGTGATACACATTTTACATCCTGGCTATGGAAGGGGTTGCAGGAGGCTTTCGGGACGCAGCTTCATTTTAGCACCACCTTCCATCATAAGACGGATGGTCAGACTGAGCAGTCCATTCAGACCCTTGAGGACATGATACATGCTTGTGTCCTCGATTTTTGTTGCAGCTGGGAGGATCACTTGCCTTTAGTGGAGTTTGCGTACAACAACAGCTATCACTCCACCATTGGGATGACACCTTTAGAGGTGTTGTACAGGCGACCTTACAGATCACCCTTGTGCTGGAATGATCCAGGGGAGTCAGTACTAGTGGGACCAGAGATGGTACAGGATACCACAGAGAAAGTGCAGATCATCTAGGATCGGATGAAGACTGTACAGAATAGGCAGAAGTCTTATGCCGACAGGAGATGGAGACCTCTGGAGTTCAAGGATGGCGACCATGTCTTTCTATGGGTATCAACTCGATGAGGTTTGCAGAGATTTGGATGAGGTGGAAAGTTATCTCTGAGATTCATCGGACCTTTTTAGGTCCTCAGCAGAGTTGGCGAGGTGGCTTACCGCTTAGCTCTTCCACCTCAGTTGCACTGGGTGCATGACGTCTTCCACGTATCCCAGCCGAGGAGATACGTGCACCACCATTCTCACATTGTCGACCATGGAGAGATAGACGTCGATGATGGGGAGACTTTTATGGAGGTTCCAGTAGAGATTGACGATCGATAGAAGCAAGTCCTTCGTGGATGGTCGATACCTCTGGTGCGCATTCTCTAGCAGCACGGGAACCTCTAGAAGAGCACATGAGAGTGGGAGGCTCAGATGCGTGCTCAGTGCCCCCACATGTTTACCTAGTTATGAGTTGTGGCTTATGGGGACGTAAAGCCCTAAGGTGGGGAGAATGTAAAGACCCAGAAATTCTATGTAATTTTTTTTAATTAAATGGGAATTTTTACGAGTCTGCGAAAATTGACGGTCCGCGATTCTGAGGCCCGGAGTGCTCGGAATGAATTTTTGAACTTTTGTTCGGGTACGTTCAATAAATGTGCGATTAGGTTTTTCTAACTTTTGAACCGGTGTTCAGAATTGAAATTCGATGGCACCGTTGAAATCGCAGCACTGGTATTCTCTTAAGGATACCTTCACCTCGACCATAGTGGGTTGAAAGTGGAAGATAAAATTTGGGTTTTTCATGAAAGATTAAAAATAAAATAAAAATGTGTAACATTTTTATTTTATTTTATTTAAACCTCCCATGTGGATTTTTCATAGGTGGGGACCACCTGAACCAAAAACCTCCCATGAGAGGTTATGGAGGTGGGGGCCACCGAGCCTAACCTCCCATGAGAGGTTATGGTAGTAAGGACCACCCGAGGCTTAAACCTCTTGAACTCCCCTCTTAATGGGGAGAAACCTCTTGAACTCCCCCACTTAATTATTCCACCCTCCTTTAATTAATTTTGTGCCAACCTCGTCAATTAATTAAGTTGAGCCAACTTAATTAATTCAATTTGAATTGTGCCAACAATTAAAATTGGGGAAACGCAAAAGTTGGCTATTTTCTTTTTGGGGGAAAGTATTAGCAAAGGGGAGAGCTCTTGGAGAAGGCTCTCCAACAAAGAACGCTGACTCTAATCCTTCCTTGAGACATCCTCCAATGGTGGGAATCTTCAACAATGAAGAACCACCTCCATTGAAGAGTGTTAATCCGACGAACAAGCTTGGGATTGGAGGCGTGTGACGGGCGTGACGAACGTCGAAAACTTTGATTTCTCTCTTCGATGACAATAAACAAATGAGGTAGGGGTTTACTAAAATATGATTATCACTTTACATGTAACACCCCAAGCTTCTACGGTACGCTTCTCTTTGAATAATGTGATAGCGTGTGTTGTACGCAACACCGAGTTCTAACACACCATAACCAATCAAACTAGCCGTTATGAATAGTAATACCTACTTTTTGAAATTATATATATTTTATATTTTAAAATGGACTTCATTTTTGGATTCTGAATATCGAATTTAGCCTAAGGTGAAATTTTGGTACTTTTCGGATAACTTTCATATTTTGATGAATAGTGAAAATTACTAAATTTTAATTAAAAACAACTTTTTTAATCAAAATAATTAATAGTGATAAATTATGAATTTGAGTGGTTTTAAAATATATTTAGAATATATTTTTACCATTTAATATAATGTTGGTCATTGGACATAATTTTACAATTAAACCGAACATAAACAAGTGTCAATCTTTTGATAGTTATTATCTCTTAAAAACACGCTTTTTGTTTTGACAGCGGGAATTAATTTTAAATTAATTTCTGCCACTTCTGTGTTTTGAATTTAGAAAAATGGATTCTATATTTGGAATCAGGATGTTCAAATTGTGTAAATAGGTAACTTTTATTTTTAGACATTTTCAATAATTACTGCGGTAAATATTTTATTTACCATGGTTAAAGGTAAATCCGGTAAATAAGGGTTAAAAAATAATATTATAATAATACTAAATTACCCTAAAACGTGTCCTAGCCTTATTGGTTGATACATGTTCGACCATAGGCATATTTGGGTCGATTTTGGGACCCCATGGTGCCACTTGTAGGTGATAGGGACACTTTATTTTAATTAAGTTAAAATGAATACAAAAATAACACAAGCATATATCTTTTAGAAAAACAATTTTTACATAGGGTTATATATGTTGGATTTTAGATTATAAATATTCATTAGAAAGATAAAAATATTTCCTACATAATGATATTTTATTTATAATTTTTATAAATTAAATAATTTAATTTATTTATGACACAATGATGATGAATTAATTACTATAATAGTGAAAAATTAAAATAATTGATATTATAAATACCCAAATAAATATAATATGAAACTTTTAATGAATTAAAATAATTTTCTAGGATAATATGATATATTAGGATTGATTTAATTAACTTTGTTCAAAGTAATCATTCTGTTATGAGTTTCACAAAAATCAACTATTGAATAGTGTCAAAATTGACATAAAAGAGTTTTTAAAACAAATATTGAATTATTAATTGATATTAAATTCCTAGAAATCTAAGGTTCGGCCAAGAGACTTATATAATAATAGTTTTATCATTAATGGACCACTTGGGTGTCTCTTGGATGTATATAGTAAGTTTATTAACCATATTATATAAAAATACAAAGAGACATTGTAAAAGTGAAACTAATTAACTTAGAGTTAATACTTAAAGATAAGGTTAATATAAGTACCCAAACCTGTCTAAATTCTATTGGTTGAGTTTTTTTAGACCCATACCCACCTTAAAATTTAAATAATAAACTTTGGAGACATTATAAACCTAATATGAATTTATTATAAACTAATATTTCTAGCTTTTCCAAAGGTGCCCCTCACCCCTCTTATAAAAGGGCACTCCTCCTTCTCATTTATTCACACCTTAAAAACCTTTTGGTTCGGCCAAAATCTGCCCCAATACTCTCCCAACTTCCCTCAATACAACCTAGAGGCTTTAGTTTGATCAGAAATACAACCTAAGGAGCCATTTTGATCAAATCAAAAGGAAGAACCCGAATAAGAGGTAATGATTTCACCACCCTTTTCCAAGTTCCTTTCTTCTTCCACTTATTCTTCCGTTGTTTTTACCATTCTAAAATAATAACTCCAGTATCATATATATACTGTGATGTTATTATAAATATGTTACAACCATATTCATTATTCTATCCACCCCTTTGAGTAACATGTCACCATACGTGCGTACATACAACTTACCGTCTCCACGTCGTGGTGTAATTGTTATTCAATATATTATTATTTGGATGGGTATAATAATGATGTGTAAACTCATGTAAATAATAAATATAACATGTTAATTATTCTGTATATATGATATACCATCCATTTATATATTATTTTAATATCAAAAGAATGATATTGTCGCTCGTGCATACGTACGGACTACCGTCTCCACGAACGCGATGAGATTCATTCTCCATCGTATCCATTCAAGTATAATTATCATTTGATGATTTAAAAATGATGTTTAAGGACTTGATATCATTCTGGATATGAATAATATACAACCTATCCATTACAAACATGTCTTACGTAACAAAACATATAAAATAAAACGAGTAAGTTAACACCTGAAACAACGATAATACTAAGATATTATTAACAAATCAATGTTAAAAGATCATATATGATATCATATTAATGTATATGATTATTTTATAATTTAATAACAATTATTTCACCATTATACAAGAGGTTAACCTACCCCAACCAAGGAAAAGTACAAGGTAAGGGTTTATTTCACAATCTCTTCATTATCCGAGGTTGTTTATACGTAATAATCTACTGGGATCTCTTTATCATCCACATCCATGTTTCTTAAAAATGTATTTCAAAACATTTTTACTATTTACAAGAATATGGGTTAAAGTCATTTATACCCTTTTTTGAATTTTTATAAGATTTTTATAAAGGAATATTTCCGTCGTTTTCCAAACAAGGTGCTTTTTAACCTTTTCAACAGAATTAAGGTAAGAATGTTTTTTTTAACTTATACGGCGGGTGCGGTCATTTTTTGCTGTTATAAAATCGTCGAAGCTTCCCTTAAAAGCTTATAAGAATATTTTCAAAGAAAATGTTTTATTTTATAAATATATGACTCTTAAATGATTTCAAAATAGAAAGAGATATTTCTCTAAAAAGATTTTTGATTTCATCTATGTCAACATCCTTTGATGGATTTTACGCTTATTTGAAGTTGATTTATTATGATACAAAACTTCTATATTTTATTGAAGGTTTTGTGATGTGTTTGACTGTGGATGTGTTATTTTTATACCATTCATAGTTTATGGATGAAGTATTTACATTTCGTATGCTATTTTTAATACGAATGTTTATGTTATGTTTACACCTTTTCATATGGGAATGCATTGGACTTAATATGTGACGGGTGGAGCCCGCTATAGCTCCTCGATGCATTAGTTGGTCTCATGAGACAAACTAGTGTCTTGGCACAAGGCCTTGGCAAAATCTTATTTGTAGTCTTGGCATGAGGCCTTGGCTATGTGGTTATGATAGTCTGGCATTATGCATTCCAACATTATGAAAGTGGTTATTGATATTGCATGTGATTATTCGAATAGTAGAATATCCATGTGAATAAGTAAATGGTATTATTTCATTTTACTTTTTCCATACTATGTTGAAGTTCAAGTTTAAAAGGCTTTTGTTTTAGTAATGCATTGCCTTAAATGTTTATGCTTATTTTTGAATGTTCCGCTATATTGTTATCCTTACTGGGCATTTGAGCTCACCCCTTTTCTATGTTTTATTTTTCCCAGGATGTGAAGAAGTAAGTTATGAATGACCTGCAGGGATTTTATGAGGGGATAATAGTGTGGACTATGGAGACATTATGTTGTTGTAGTAGTTTTTCACTTTATGATGTAATGTAAAACTTATGAATATATCTAGTGTTTCCAAGGCTACTAAACCAATCGGTCTTTCAAGATTTTATCTTTCTTGTGATCATGCCAATGTTATGTAATAATGCACCGACTCTGGGTAACTAGGGTCGGGGCGTTATAGTTGGTATCAGAGTAAGTTTAGTACAAACCTTGGAAGCTAGATTTAGATAAACTCTGATTAGAGCACGTAGACCTAAAATGAACTTTGAGGATTAGTATAGAAGAACTTTCTAGAATTTTGGTATTGTAGAGATTTTGTGAGTTTTCCAAGCAATACATCCCTGTCTGGATACAAGCAGCTAGAGGCGGCTCTGACACAAATGTACCTAGGGGTAAAACCCGAAAACACCGCTTTGAGCTAGACTCGAATGGGAACTGGTGCACGACAACGGGCCTTGTTGCACTCTTGGTTACGACACTCCCGAGGGATATGCTTTGGATAACTTTCATTCTCTTTATAAATCATTATGAAGGGTTTATGAGTATATACTTCCTCAAAGAAAACATTTTTTATGATTATGGATTATATCCATAAATAGTTCAATTTATGTTAAGTGTTTTATAAGTATGGGATTATGTATTTTGATTCATAAACTGATCTAGTTTATGCCATTGTTTAGAAATGGCGCCTAGTGGAAGAAATGGAAACCGTATCAATGCACGCACTCCATGTAGGGATTTCCCTCCTGCTCAAGATAATTATAGTGGAGCTGGTGATGCAACTGGTGCCGATCAGCTAATCACCATACTGGGACAACTCACTCAGGTTATGAATAATAACCTTACCCGTATGGAGCACCCTGATCCACAGCGTGGAGGATCAATGTTAGATCGATTCATGAGGCAACAACCACCAACGTTCAATGGGAGTAAAAATCCCTTAGTAGCTGAGCAATGGATATTTTCCCTAGAGAAAATATTTCAGGCTTTGGGGAGTAGTGAAAGGGAAAAAGTTATCATGACAGTTTACCGCCTCACTGGATATGCTGATCAATGGTGGTCATTGATTCAAAATACGAAGGAAGATGATGAAGTATCAAATATGGAATGGAGGGAGTTCAAAGATCTATTTTTAGAAAAATACTTTCCTCGCGACCATCGAGCAGATATGGAAAGACAATTTCTAAGTCTGAGACAGAAGGAGGATGAGAATGTCACAAAGTATGAGGCTAACTTTACAAGGTTAGCAAGGTATGCTGGTGATTATATATTTAACCCAAGAAGTAAGATTGATCGTTTCATTGATGGGTTAAAACCATTTCTCCGTTGAGCATTAGTCTCACAATCCTTCTCGTCATACGAAGACATTGTCTCATGTGCTATCAAGACCGAAAAGGAATTCTCTAAGTCTTATGACTTTAAAGCAAAGCAAGAGAAGAAGAGGCATGCTGATCAATCTGGGAATGGAAATAAGGGGAATAAAGGAAAGGTTGAATATCCATCCTGTGTTAAATGTGGGAAGAAACACCCTGGTACTTGCTTGAATGGAATGGGCGTCTGTTACAAATGTGGTGAAAAAGGCCACCAAGCTCGTGATTGAAAAGGGAAGAAGGAAGCTACCAATTTTCAATGCTACAATTGTAGGGAGATGGGGCATTATGCAAATGAATGTCCTAAGCATCAGGAGAACTTACCTCAGAAAAGGCCAAGGGATCAAGGTCGGGCTTATGCTATCACTACTGCTGAGGTAGAAGCTCCGAAAGACGTGGTGGTAGGTAATTTAATGGTTTCCTCAAGTTTAGAAAATGCATTACTTGATTCTGGATCATCGCATTGTTTCATATCTTCCCAGTTTGCTAAGAAAATTAGATATTTCCAATTTGATTTAACAAGGGAGTTGTCAGTTAAAACTCCTAAGGGAAGTATCATTGCAACAAAGTTTTGTGAATCAGTCCCCATTAGAGCACATAAATGTTCGTTATCTGCTGATCTCATCGTCATACCTATGATTGAGTTTGATATAATCCTCGGTATGGACTGGCTTTCAGAATATGATGTGAAGATTTATTGTAAGAAGAAAGAGGTTACGATTCTTGATGATAATGATAAGGAACACCTTATCTTTAGAGCAGAATCGTCACCACCTAATTCTTATTTAGATCCACCCTCAATAGCTCAACTAAATTCAATTATTGGGGAGGAAGAGAATGAAATAACTGTGGGTGAGGAAAGGAATTTTAAAATAGAGGATGTACCTATTGTGAAAGAATTTGTAGATGTATTTCCAGAAGATTTACCTGGACATCCTCCAAAACGAGAAGTTGAGTTTTCCATTGATTTGATTCCTGGATCAAGGCCTATATCGAAGACCCCTTATAGAATGGCCACTGTAGAACTAGTTGAACTAAAGAAACAACTAGAGGAATTGAGTAATAAGGGATTTATTCGCCCTAATGTTTCTCCATGGGGATCCCCTGTTCTTTTTGTTAAAAAGAAATATGGATCTATGAGGTTATGTATCGACTACAGGGAGATCAATGCTATAACAATAAAGAACAAGTATCCCCTACCACGCATTGATGATTTATTTGACCAACTGCAAGGAGCTCAATACTTTTCAAAGATTGACCTTCGATCTGGATACCATCAGTTGTGTGTGAAGAAGGAAGACATTCCGAAGACAGCATTTCGAACCAGGTACGGGCATTACGAGTTTACTGTAATGCCTTTTGGATTGACTAATGCACCCTCTGTATTCATGGATCTGATGAATAGAGTTTTCAAGGAGTATCTCGATGAATTTGTGGTGGTATTTATTGATGATATCTTGGTATACTCCAAAACCTATGAAGATCATGAAAATCACTTGCGCATTATCTTAAAGACTCTAAGGAGGCATGAATTATATGGGAAGTTTAGCAAGTGTGAATTCTGGCTTCAGGAGATTTCTTTTCTTGGCCATATTGTCTCTAAAGATGGAATCTCTGTTGATCCTTTTAGGACCAAGGCAATCCAAGAATGGCCAGCACCTACGAGTATAACTGAGGTACGTAGTTTTATTGGTTTGGCAGGTTATTATCGACGATTCGTCCAGAATTTTGCCTGATTGGCTAACCCATTAACGAAGCTCACACGTAAAGGGGTTAAATTTGTTTGGACAAAAGAGTGTGAAGAATGTTTCGAAGAACTGAAGAGAATATTAGTCAATTCTCCTATATTGACTCTACCATCAGGGAATGATGGGTTCGTTATTTATAGTGATGCATCGAAGAAAGGACTTGGTTGTGTCCTTATGCAGAATGATAGGGTTATTTCTTATGCATCACGACAGTTGAAAATTCATGAACAAAACTATCCTACTCATGATCTCGAGTTAGAAATTGTGATCTTTGCTTTGAAGATATAGAGTCACTACCTCTCTGGTGAAAAATGTGAGATTTATACTGATCACAAGAGTTTGAAGTATATTTTCTCACAAAAAGAACTCAACATGAGGGAAAGGAGATGGCTTGAATTACTCAAGGATTATGATTGTACAATACACTACCACCCAGGGAAAGCAAACAAGGTGGCAGATGCTTTGAGCAGAAAAGACCATGGAGTTTTGAACGTGATGAGAATTGAAAGGGATCCAATTTTGATGGATCTAGTGAAGATGGACATGGGAATAACCAGGGAAGGTGGAACATCAATGTTTTTTCAAATGGTTGCCAAACCATCTTTACTAGAAAGGATTAAGAGTTATCAGACCGATGATGAAGAATTTCAAAAGAATATTAAAGCTGTGAATGATGGGAGACTGAGAGACTTTGTGTATGAAGATGGAATTTTGAAATTTGGGAAGAGACTTTGTGTTCCCGATATACCTGATCTAAAAAGGGAATTGCTGGATGATGCACATAGTTCCAATTTCTCTATACACCCTGGGAGCACCAAAATGTATAGAGATTTGAAGGAACATTTTTGGTGGGACAACATGAAGAGGGAGATTGCTGATTTTGTGTCAAGATGTATGGTTTGTCAACAAGTGAAAGCTGGAAGGCAACAGCCTAGAGGATTCATGCAACCTCTTCCCATACCAGAGTGGAAATGGGACAATATTACGATGGACTTTTTCATGGGGCTACCAAAGACTCCTAGAAGGAACGATGCAATATGGGTTATTGTTGATCATCTTACCAAGTCAGCACATTTTCTTGCTATAAGAGAAGATCTACCCCTGGAATGTCTAGCAAGACTATATATTAATGAAGTTGTGAGACTTCATGGAGTACCCCTATCGATTGTTTCTGATCGTGATCCCCGTTTTACTTCAAGATTCTGGAAAAGTCTTCAGAAATCCCTAGATACTGAACTTCATTTGAGCACTGCTTACCACCCTCAGACAGATGGACAATCAGAACGGACTATTCAAACCTTAGAAGACATGTTGAGATCTTGCTCACTTGACTTTCAGGGTATGTGGGATCAATACTTACCTCTCGTAGAATTTTCCTATAACAATAGCTTCCATTCGAGTATTCAGATGGCACCATATGAAGCGTTATATGGAAAGAGATGTCGTACACCAACCTGTTGGGATGACGTTGGTGAAAGAAAACTTTTAGGCCCAGAACTGGTGGAGGAAATGATGTAAAAGGTGAAGGTAATCCAAAATCACATCAAAGCATCTCAAAGTAGGCAGAAGAGCTATGCCGATAATCGAAGGAAGGATTTGGAATTTCAAGTCGGTGATCATGTTTTCCTAAAGGTATCTCCATGGAAGGGAGTCATACATTTTGGTAAGAAAGGTAAATTGAGTCCCAGGTACATCGGACCTTTCGAAATTCTAGAACGAATTGGGGTTGTAGCTTACCGATTGGCAATGCCGCCAAGTCTCTCCAAAGTTCACAATGTGTTCCACGTATCTCTGTTGAGGAAATACATGCCTGACCCAATGCATGTACTCACCTACGAGGAGTTAGAACTGGAACCCGATCTGTATTATTGTGAAGAGCCAGTCAAGATTCTTGATACGAGAGAACAATTGCTGAGAAACCGGACGACGCGTCTGGTAAAAGTTTTGTGGAGAAACCATAAGATGGAAGAGGCAACGTGGGAACCCGAGGAACTTATGATGAAGAATCACCCGAGTCTTTTCATGCGATAGTATTCTAGAAATTTCAAGGACGAAATTATTTGAAGGAGGGGAGAATGTAACACCCCAATCTTCTACGGTACGCTTCTCTTTGAATAATGTGATAGCGTGTGTTGTACGCAACACCAAGTTCTAACACACCATAACCAATCAAACTAGCCGTTATGAATAGTAATACCTACTTTTTGAAATTATATATATTTTATATTTTAAAATGGACTTCATTTTTGGATTCGGAATATTGAATTTAGCCTAAGGTGAAATTTTGGTACTTTTCGGATAACTTTCATATTTTGATGAATAGTGAAAATTACTAAATTTTAATTAAAAACAACTTTTTTAATCAAAATAATTAATAGTGATAAATTATGAATTTGAGTGGTTTTAAAATATATTTAGAATATATTTTTACCATTTAATATAATTTTGGTCATTGGACATAATTTTACAATTAAACCAAACATAAACAAGTGTCAATCTTTTGATAGTTATTATCTCTTAAAAACACGCTTTTTGTTTTGACAGCGGGAATTAATTTTAAATTAATTTCTGCCACTTCTGTGTTTTGAATTTAGAAAAATGGATTCCATATTTGGAATCAGGATGTTCAAATTGTGTAAATAGGTAACTTTTATTTTTAGACATTTTGAATAATTACTGCGGTAAATATTTTATTTACCATGGTTAAGGGTAAATCTGGTAAATAAGGGTTAAAAAATAATATTATAATAATACTAAATTACCCTAAAACGTGTCCTAGACTTATTGGTTGATACATGTTCGACCATAGACATCTTTGGGTCTATTTTGGGACCCCATGGTGCCACTTGTAGGTGATAGGGACACTTTATTTTAATTAAGTTAAAATGAATACAAAAATGACACAAGCATATATCTTTTAGAAAAACAATTTTTACATAGGGTTATATATGTTGGATTTTAGATTATAAATATTCATTAGAAATATAAAAAGATTTCCTACATAATGATATTTTATTTATAATTTTTAGACATTAAATAATTTAATTTATTTATGACACAATGATGATGAATTAATTACTATAATAGTGAAAAATTAAACTAATTGATATTATAAATACCCAAATAAATATAATATGAAACTTTTAATGAATTAAACTAATTTTATAGGATAATATGATATATTAGTATTGATTTAATTAACTTTTTTCTAATTAATCATTCTGTTATGAGTTTCACAAAAATTAACTATTGAATAGTGTCAAAATTGACATAAAAGAGTTTTTAAAACAAATATTATATTATTAATTGATATTAAATTCCTAAAAATCTAAGGTTCGGCCAAGAGACTTATATAATAATAGTTGTATCATTAATGGACCACTTTGGGGTCTCTTGGATGTATATAGTAAGTTTATTAACCATATTATATAAAAATACAAAGAGACATTGTAAAAGTGAAACTAATTAACTTAGAGTTAATACTTAAAGATAAGGTTAATATAAGTACCCAAACCTGTCTAAATTCTATTGGTTGAGTTGTTTTAGACCCATAACCACCTTAACATTTAAATAATCAACTTTGGAGCCATTATAAACTGAATATTAATTTATTATAAACTAATATTTCTAGCTTTTCCAAAGGTTCCCCTCACCCCTCTTATAAAAGGGAACTCCTCCTTCTCATTTCTTCACACCTTAAGAACCTTTTGGTTCGGCAAAACTCTTCCCAAATACTCTCCCAACTTCCCTCACTACAACCTAGAGGCTTTATTTTGATCAGAAAGCCAACCTAAGGAGCCCTTTTGATCAAATTAAAAGGAAGAACCCGAAGAAGAGGTAATGATTTCACCACCCTTTTCCAAGTTCATTTCTTCTTCCACTTCTTCTTCCGTTGTTTTTACCATTCTAAAATAATAACTCCAGTATCATATATATACTGTGATGTTATTATAAATATGGTACAACCATATTCAGTATTCTATCCACCCCTTTGAGTAACATGTCACCATACGTGCGTACGTACGGCTTACCGTCTCCACGTCGTGGTGTAATTGTTCTTCAATATATTATTATTTGGATGGGTATAATAATGATGTGTAAACTCATGTAAATAATAAATATAACATTTTAATTATTCTGTATATATAATATACCATCCATTTATATATTATTTTAATATCAAAAGAATGATATTGTCGCTCGTGCGTACGTACGGACTACCGTCTCCATGAACGCGATGAGATTCATTCTCCATCGTATCCATTCAAGTATAATTATCATTTGATGATTTAAAAATGATGTTTAATGACTTGATATCATTCTGGATATGAATAATATACAACCTATCCATTACAAATATGGATTATGTAACAAAACATATAAAAGAAAACGAGTAAGTTAACACCCGAAACAACGATAATACTAAGATATTATTAACAAATCAATGTTAAAAGATCATATATGATATCATATTAATGTATATGATTCTTGTATAATTTAATAACAATTATTTCACCATTATACAGGAGGTTAACCTACCCCAACCAAGTAAAAGTACAAGGTAAGGGTTTATTTCACAATCTCTTCATTATCCAAGGTTGTTTATACGTAATAATCTACTGGGATCTCTTTATCATCCACATCCATGTTTCTTAAAAATGTATTTCAAAACATTTTTACTATTTACAATAATATGGGTTAAAGTCATTTATACCCTTGTTTGACTTTTTATAAGAGGTTTATAAAGGAATCTTTCTGTCATTTTCCAAATAAGGTGCTTTTTAACCTTTTCGACAGAATTAAGGTAAGAATGTTTTTTTTAACTTATACGGCGGGTGCGGTCATTTTCCGCCATTATAAAATCGTCGAAGCTTCCCTTACAAGCTTATAAAAATATTTTCAAAGAAAATGTTTTATTTTATAAATATATGACTCTTAAATTATTTCAAAATAGAAAGAGATATTTCTCTAAAAAGAGTTTTGATTTCATCTATGTCAACATCCTTTGATGGATTTTACGCTTATTTGAAGTTGATTTATTATGATACAAAACTTCTATATTGTATTGAAGGTTTTGTGATGTGTTTGACTGTGGATGTGTTATTTTTATACCATTCATAGTTTATGGATGAAGTATTTACATTTCGTATGCTAGTTTTAATACGAATGTTTATGTTATGTTTACACCTTTTCATATGGGAATGCATTGGACTTAATATGTGACGGGTGGAGCCCGCTATAGCTCCTCGATGCATCGGTAGGTATCATGAGACAAACTAGTGTCTTGGAACAAGGCCTTGGAAATATATTATTTTTAGTCTTGGCACGAGGCCTTGGCTATGTGGTTATGATAGTATGGCATTATGCATTCCAACATTATGAAAGTGGTTATTGATATTGCATGTGATCATTCGAATAGTAGAATATCCATGTGAATAAGTAAATGGAATTATTCCATTTTACTTTTGTCATACTATGTTGAAGTTCAAGTTTAAAAGGCTTTTGTTTTAGTAATGCATTGCCTTAAATGTTTATGCTTATTTTTGAATGTTTCGCTATATTGTTATCCTTACTGGGCATTTGAGCTCACCCCTTTTCTATGTTTTATTTTTCCCAGGATGTGAAGAAGTAAGTTATGAATGACCTGCAGGGATTTTATGAGGGGATAATAGTGTGGACTATGGAGACATTATGTTGTTGTAGTAGTTTTTCACTTTATGATGTAATGTAAAACTTATGAATATATCTAGTGTTTCCAAGGCTACTAAACCAATCGGTCTTTCGAGATTTGATCTTTCTTGTGATCATGCCAATGTTATGTAATAATGCACCAACTCTGGGTAACTAGGGTCGGGGCGTTACATTACATGTTCCCCCCTTCTAATTCTTTTGCAGGATTGGGAATAGTGATTGAAAATAATTGTAGGGAGTTTGTTTTATTATTTTTCTTTTCTTTACCCGTTCTTGATACTCTTGTTCTTGTTGAGCCACTTGCTACTGCTCTAATGCAGAGAGTGCGGGCCAAACTAACATGGTCCGTCTTCTCCATAATTCTTATGATGAATTGTGGTATTATTCGTGATGGAGAAGGATGGATACCAACCACAAAGCGGCATGAGAATAGTGGCCGACACCACCACCGGCTGGGACAAAGGCGACAACGCAACGGTGCCGCTCTGCGACCACCGCCATGGAGGCCTCACTGTGCCACCCCTGCCGAACCGCCACATGCCTCCCCGGCCGAACCACCACCACGGCCTCACTGTGCCGCCCTGGCCGAACTGCCACCGTGGCCTCGCCGCGCCGCCCAAGCTGAGCCGCCGCCACGGCCTCACCACGCCACCCAGGTCGAGCCGCCTTGCAGCCTTGTCGAGCCACCCCCGACCAACCACGCCGCCATGGCTTTCAGCGGCCCCCTCGTGGCATCTGTGCCCTCATAGCCTCCGTGACCCTTACGGACCCTCATGGGCCTCTGCTCAGGCTGGGCCGCCCAGTGTGGGCCAGGCCAGGTCGACCTAGGCCCGGTCAGACTAGACCTAGACCTGATACGAACCTATACTTTACTTGGGACATAGCTTTGGCACTGAACGTCGGTTTGACTAATCGTCAACGGTGCTAGAAACATTGGACCAAGATGGTCCCTTTGTTTTTCCCCATTGTAGTTCTAGATAAATTTGGGAAATGATCAGGTTGGATCGAGTACGAATCCAACCGGGCCCCTGGGACTAAAAGGCTAATAACTCACAAACCGGGCGTTCGATTGACGCACCGTCTATTGTGCTGAGACCCCTATGACGTGACGAAACTTTGAGATACTTCTTCACAGGACATCGTGGCAGTTGGAGAATCAACTAGTGGCTTGGGGAGCAGACTCTCCCAGAGACGAGAAATCCTAGTGCACAAACCCAGTAGCTGGCTATGACGAGAAGAGTGCTCCTAGCGAACCTGTACGGGTTAGCTCCAGGGATCCTATGTGGGTCAGCTTCTAGCGATCCTGTATGGGTCATCTCTAGTGATCCTATGTGGGTCAAATCCAGTGATCCTATGTGAGTTAGCTCCTAGAGATCCTGTGTGGGTCAGCTTCTAGCGATCCTGTGTGGGTCAGCTCCAGCGATCCTGTGTGGGTCAGCTCCTAGTGATCTTGTGTGGGCCATCTTCTAGAAATCCTCTGTGGGTCAGCTCCCAGCGATTCTGTGCAGGTCAGTAGCAAAGCCTCTTAACAGAATAAGATGATTCATTATTTATAACTAATCATATCTACTACTGTACCTAAAGATATACCTGGTGTGAGCTGAGTCAATACCTCTGTGTTTCCTCATGATTGAGATGGATTACTTGATAACTTAGGTATATGTATGGGCATGTAACTAATTAGGGTTATCTGTTGATTTCATACTTCGTGATTTATCCTTTGTGGATTTTGAGAAACCTTGAGGGTCTCAGGGTCCCTACTAAGTATCATTATACTCACCCTTTCACAGGCTATGCTCGCACCTTGTTGTGTTGGATGTAGATGACGGACAACGCTGACTGAGGATGAGGGTACCAGGACTGGACGGTGCTCGGAGGTGGACCATACGGCATGTCAGTTCGTAGAGGTGACGGGTGGACGTGGAGTGCTGAGGAGGAGATCTATACCTACCCTTCAGGTAGGAATTGAGGTGGATGATCTAGGAGCTACTTTTCACCTATCAGTCATCTTGTACTTTTCAATTTTCCTTATACTTACGAGTTGGGATTGTATTCTGTCCCCTTTTACTTCTGTACTCACTCTATTTACTTTTCAGTTTACTTGAGTTCGTATCTTGTTGTGTGATTGGTTGTGTGTTTATAGATTATAAAGGCAATGACTTCTCAGTTCTAGGGAATTACGCCTCTGTTTCTAGTCATCAGCCCCTGACCTAAGGAAGGTGGGCTTGGGGTAGTCACGACACGGGCCCCAGGGGATGGGTCGAGACATTAACAAACCATGAAACTAGGACCAAAAGCCAAATCTCTTATTTCCTCAAAGACAGAGTCATAAGGTAAAATCAAAACCTGAAATATAAATGAAAATTAAATGTAATTAAATATTTATTTTATTAATTTATTACAGTTTTATTTATACCTTCAATTTTAACCAAAAATAAAACTCTTTATTATGAAGTATCTCTATCCTTCTTGAAGATAAAGAAAGTTGATTTCTATTTATCACTTGTTTTTGTTCCCTGCCAAAAAAATAGAAATATTTTAACAGATATGTAAAATTACATGATATGAGATAAGATATACATGCTTAATTTACTTACTTGATGTAGTAATCAAAAAAATCACAGTTAAACAAAACCGTGTGAATGTTCCATCTTCTGCTCTTCAAGGATTAATGTGGTCAATGTATATGATCTGGGAATTCCCCCTATTTGGGGAAGTGATGGAAAACTGGGTTCAATTTTCTCATATTGTTCTTATCCATTTCCCATTGGTTTTTTCTGTCTCATAGTGAGATCATACAAATACACTGAACAAAAATCCATACATTCTTGACCCAAGTAACCATTCATGATAGAACCTTCGGGGTGATTCCTATTTTGTACATAAGACTTCAATGTGTACATATTTATTTTAGTTGGATACATCCGATGAAAGAAGTAAGTTCTACAAGAAGTATTTTAGTTGGAAGATTAACAGTTAGATGTATCATGCATGTGAAAAATGACGAAGGGAATATTTTCTCTAACTCACACAAAATTAATGGTGCCTTTACCAATTTTTTTTGTAAGAACGACTTGAAAAACTTCTTAGCACAAAGATCAATATAAAAATGGAATAACTGAATAACTAACACCCTTACATTATTGTACAGAAGATGATGAATTGTTATTGGAAACAACTTATGCAAAAAGATATGATAATCATGATTCTTTAAAGATTCCAACTTCGACTCTCTTATATTGAACCATTTTGATATATTTATTTAACATCCATCGGGAAATTTAATAGTCTCTAGTACTTCCTAAAATTGATTTTTTTCTACAGGTGTCATCACATAAGAAGCACATGGAACTTTCCATTTATTTTCACTGATGCACACAGGATGCAATTCTAGTCTGATATCTCAATCCACCAAGTCATGACAAGATCTTAAATCATCTTCTTTCCCTTGAGATTTAGAATAATTGAAAGAAACATTTCACATATTTTTTTTCAATGTTCATTATGTCTAAGAATTGACATACCAAATTGGTTGACTAAGAAGAAAAATAAAAGAAGATACTTTTATTCTTCCAATTTTAATTGGTTTCAATGGAAACATTATTCCTCTTTCTAGATTTCATCTAACCCTTCCAGAATGAAAAATTGAAATCTTAAAATTCATTAAGAACATCAGTTCCAGACATATGTTGAGGTGGATTTTCAATCTCCATGGTATTCTCAAACCTTCAACAATTATTCCTATATAGATGGTCTATTGGTAAGAATCGTTGATGTCCCATAAAACTAAAACTACAATGATATTTAAGTCTTATAGATTGTGCATTCTCTATACAAACATGACATGATAGTTTTCCCTTCATGTTCCATCTATACATCATTTCATAAGTAGTAAAGTCATTTATCATCCACATAAGCGCAACACACATATGAAATATATCTTTTGAACATGAATTGTATGTGTGCACACCCAATTTTTAAATATGTTTCAGTTATTTTATTAAAGGTTCCATGTATACATATATATCATTATCGGAATGAAAATGTCTACATATGAGTATACTCATGAAAGTGAAAGGTTTTTTCATACACATCCATGGAGGAAGGTTATAAATATGATTAAAAACCGGCCATGTGTGGTGTGAAGTAAGAATCTTCCCAAACAGATTAAAACCATTACATGAAATATCCAACCTCATATTACACACATCAGTTATGGAATCAGGATATCAAGCATAAAATAACTTCCATGAAAATCCATCTGTAGGGTGAACAAGCTCATCATTATTTTTCTTTCTCTCAGTATCATTTCATCTCATTTTTATAGATATTTCATTAGACATGAAGAGATTCTGGAGACTGTGGATCAATGGAAAGTTCCATATTACTTTATGTGGCACATGAGATGGTGTTCCATTAGCATTTGGCTTCCATTGGGGTGCACCACATTTTATACAATCATTTCATTTAACAGTTTCCTCCTAGAATAATCTACAATCTTTCAGGAAAACATGAATTTTGTTTTTAGAAAATCCAAGTTCCTCAACTAACTTCCATTCCATATAATGGTTTAAGGGAATATCTACATCATCTAGAAGCAAGTCCTTCAAAAAGGTCAGAATGTAATCGATGGATGTATTAGAAATCCCATACATGGTTTTTCTATGAAATAGTCAAATTAAAAATTCCATCTTTTTCATTTTATCACATTATCGATATACTAGATTCGTGGTCACATCATTCAATTTTTCACCCTGTAAACATCATCATTTTCATTACATGCATCATGTTTTCTCATATAAAAGTCTTATTAGGTCGAAATCCCTTCCCATGATAATGAATAAATAGAAACTGGTCATCTAATAAATTCTCCAATCCAGTCCTCTCATTTGGATCATGAACATTTTGAGATTGCATTCTATCCCTATTGTGAAACTACACATAGTAGTTTGTTCGAAAATCATATTTAGTTATATAGTATCTAACTTCTTCATGAATCAACCAAGGTCTTCCAACATAATTATAACATGGGTAGTGTATGCGAACACTATTTGAAGCATTGTTAAATGAAAAATCTAAAAATTTATCCAACTTGTTTTGAAAATTTCTTGAGATCTGATCACTTTCATACATCCAACTTCTATCCATTTTGTAAAGAAATGTTATATGACATGTCGTAAAAGCAATGAAATAATATTGAAGTTAAATTGAAAATATATTTAAGGAAATGATAATTGTTCACTTTATATGAAACCATAACTAACATACTAGTTTATATGATAATAATAACATAAAAAAACAAAAAAATACTATATATATAACAAAATACTATAAATATAAAACCATGATATTGAATTCAATTAAATGAAAGAAAACAATATCTGGTGGGTGGGGGATGTATCCTTGGTTTAACCATAAGGGATCTAATGTACAATCAATAGAGAAATACAATAAAGTAATAAAGAAGAAAAATATTAGTCAATAGTAATAGAAATCTATCTACAATGTGTTCCATCACCATTAATATTGGAAATGTTCGGGAATCTCGCCATGTGGGATGGTCTTCGTGCATGTTGATCCACTCGATATTCCAACTTGGATGGTATGAAATCCTTATAAATTCTCGAATGAATTTCATGTTCCCTTGATGTATATAATACCATCTTACACTTCTTGGAATTAATTTCAATGCTCTCGTTCTCTTAACCACTTTCTAATTAATTTCCACGTGTATTGGTTGAAGGGTGAAGAATATTCAAATGGGAACATATCAACTATTATCCTTACTTTAATCCATTTCCACGGTCTTCATCAACATAAAATTATTAAATGGTTGTGATATGGAATATTTGGAGGACCATATACATATTTGGTTATACCAGAAGAATAAAATGATTTTATGCTTAGCCCAAAATCAATTTTGTGAAATTCAATTTTTATGTTATATGAATTTATGAATAATAAAATGGAATTTAATATTATGTTCCAAGAAATCCAAGGAAGATAATTTTAAATTTTAGTGCTAGGATTCAATGATTTTCCACATATCATAGTCTACAGAGAAGTTACATTTGGATTCAAGAAAATGACTCATTCATATCTATCCTTTACAAAATTTATTTTTTATAGAGTAAAATTGACCATAATTCATCGAAGAATGACTCTTATATTTTTAAAGGACATCCCTTCCTCATGGAATGATCACCATACTTTTTTCATATAATTTCCTATATACTTTTTAGGGTTCCATAGATCTATTTAATTTTATATTTTTTCACTTTATTTATCCATTATTAAATGTAATGTTACTCTTACAGAATTGATAACTTATCCTAACTTCTATTATTTACTTCTAAATGAATCTTACACATTCCCTATAGTGTTTTCACTTTTCCATTTTTATTAGTTTGAAACTTCTAGAATATAGCATATCTATCACTCATCCTTATATCAAGTTCTTTATCCTATATTGTGGTTATTACTGATTTTTTTTTAAATTATTTATTGTAAGATTGATTAAAAAAACCTCAAAATGATTAAATCATAATAAATCCAATATATCAAAATCTTTTGTTTTAAACTATAAAGAATAAAAAAGTTCCAAATGTATGATATTTATTATAAATTAAAGGTAAATAGATGCATAAATTTTATAAAATCCTAAAAAAATCAAAAATTTGTGGCTTGATCATTAACCATATTATGTCATTACATCAAAGTATAAAATCAAACTATTTCATATTTATCTTTTCACCAAACTCATTTTTGAATTAAAATCCATTTAATATCATATCATTAAGTTTTAATACCAAAATCAGCTAATGAACACCCTCCAGTGATCATAATGCCAAAACACTCTTAAATATAAATTCAATTTCATGATATAATCACAACATTTACATAAAAATATTTAAAATGAATAGTAATTCATTTATCTTGAGGCAACACATAAATAAATCCACATTTTCTCCCATGATGGTTGGATTTTTATGCTAACTTCATTAATATCATCATGAAAGATAATAAAAATATATATACATTACAAATGATCCATAAAATCCCAAAATAAAAAAAAATTAAATATTTATGAACCCCCATCTTAAAAGAAAACAAATGATCCATGAACAACCATTGTTAAATGTAGAAAAATGATCTATGAACAACCATTGCTTCAACACCCATAATAAGATTTAAACATATCAAAAGAAATTAAACATGTACAAAAAATGAATCTACCATGGCGTTTTAGTCCTAGAATAAAAATAAAATTGATGGTTGACCAATTACCTGAATGATTTAGAAGTCACATATATTTAATAATGAATAAGAATGTAAGTAAAACAATATGAGAGGATATATTTCTAATGGTTGGGAAGAAACAAGAACACCGATTACTAGGGCTCCGAGTGGCTCTAAATTGAAATGATGAGGGGAGGAGGAGCTCGTGGCTTCAGTGTCAATTTTTTTCCTCTCTTTAGATTTCATATGACCTTTACCTAATGAAAAAATGACATCTTTAAATTCATTAGTCACATCAGTTCCTGGCATACGTTTAGGTGGTTATACAGTTTCAATAGTATTATAAAACCTCTAGAAATTCTTCCTATATTGATGATCCATTGGAAAGAATCATCGATCCCCCATGAAACTAAAACTATGAAAATATTTAAGTCTTTTTTATCATGTATTCTTCATAAAAATAGGACTTGATATTTTTCCCTTCATTCTCTAAATAGACATCATTTCATAACTAGGGAAATTATTTATAGTCTATAGAAGGGCATCACACATCTAAAATATATTTTTTGAAGAGCATTTAATTTGCACACACCCATATCCCAAAGTTGCTTCAAATCTCTTATTAAAGGTTGAAAGTAGACATCTATATCATTACCAGGATAAGAAGGTCCAGATATTAGTATACTCAATAGAGTGAAAGGTTTTTTCAAACACATCCACAAAGTAAGATTATAAACGTTAATAAAAAACGGCCACGTGTTGTGAGCAGTAAGCATATGATCAAATAAATTAAAACCATCATAAGATAGACCCAACCTAACATTACACATCTCAACTGAAAAATCAGGATGTTGTGCATCGAATGTCTTCCATGCTAATCCATCTATCATATGGACCAACTCATCATTATATTTAATTATCTCATCATCATGCCATCACATATTGGTTGATATTTCTACAGTCATGAATAGATTTTTGAAGTCCAGGAATCATTGGAAAGTGTCACATGAATTTTTGTGGCACATGAGATGGTGTTACATCTACATTTTCCTTCCATCGAGATGTACCACACTCTTTATAGTCATTAAGGTCAATTGGTTCCTCCCAAAATAAACTAAAATATTTCAGAAAAACATGAATTTTATTAGTATAAAATCCAGATAGCTTAATTAACTTCCATGTCTTATAATGATTTGAGGTAACATCTGCACCATTGGAAAGAAAGTCCTTCAAAAAGTTAAGAATATAATCAATGGTGGTATTATAAATTCCATAAATTTATTTTCCATGATATAACCACATTAAAAATTCTATCTTTGCCATTTTAGTACATTCCTTATATATAAGAGTTCTGGAATCATCCATTATTTTTTTCACTCGCTTAACATCATCATCTTCATTATTTTTCCCATGTTTACTGATATCATTGTCTTCTTACACTGGCATAGTATCTCACTTGTGGTGATGCATAAATAGAAACCGGTCAAACATTAAATTCTCCATACCACTTCTTTATTTCTGTTCATGAACAGTAGAAGATTGTATCATCTCTCCATTATGATACCAAACATCATAGTTTGTTTGAAATACATATTTTTTATATGGTAGATAACTTCTTCTCAACTTAACCTTGGTATTACAACATAATTATAACACAGACACTATATACGACATCCATCTGAACCATTTTTAAATGAACAATCTAAAAAAATATCCAAATTCTTTTGAAATTCAGTTGAAACATGATAGACATGATATATATTTCTTTTATCCATTCTATTATAAGAAAAAAAAGTTATATTCAAATCAAAAATGTAAACCATAATTAAAAATTTTAGTAAAACCAATTTTGTTATGAAAGTCATCAAAGCATACTAGTAGCTAGAGAAACAAAGAATAAGAGAAATAACATATGTTATAAGTGATGCATGCAAATAACTAACCAAGGTGGGTATTCCCGAAATTTAAGAATTCACTATCATGGTGGATAAAATGAATAACTTTGAGACACTACAAAGTGCTACCCAAGGTTTTAAATACGAAGACTTAATAAAAAAGATCCAAACAAAGGCACAATCGTAATTTTATGAAAACAAATTCTTACTTACCAAATGATCACAATACTTCAAACATCCCAAAATACATTATCGAGATCAAAACTAGAATCAAAGGAGAAAAACGATTGATATAAAGAATATGGGAGAGGAAGAAATACCTTAGAATATCTAATAATTCAACGTTAAGATCTAGAAGATGGTAGGGACATTTTCTTCTTTGGATAATTTAATCTATAATTTAATTTTCTTAATATCCCAACAAACCACAACAATGACTGGTCTTTGAAATTTTTAAGAAATATGGATTGGAATTCCCAAACCAGACACATTAGAAACACACTAATGATTTCATTCATTCTTTAGGAGTGACAATTGGAGGAGAATTCTTCCATGAACTAGGTTCCCATAGCTTATGATCTTCACTAAATGGGGAACCTTTACTATCCCTAAATAAGATAGAGCTTCCACCCTTCTTGGGTTGTGACCAACCCACAAAGAGTCATTAAATCTCTATGGGATAAATCAATTTAGAAGTTAAAAACACAAATCCCAAATCACTAAATCTCAAATTATGTAGTATGGGATCATGAAATTCTAAGGATGATCCCATAAATAAAAGGATATATAATACTCAATTCAATAATTAAAACACTAAAAAAATTGTTATAAAGTAACAACTACTTGAAAATTAAATGAACAGTGATTGATGATGATTTAAGAGAATGGAAGAAGAAAAGAAAAAAATAGTACAAGACATATAATTACTAGGTTATTTCTTTAGTGATGGTAAAAACTTAATGATGTCTTCTTATTTTCATTGGAATTATGTCTAAGTCCCCCCCCCCCCGTCCGAGTAATCACTACTGGAAAGATGATCTTTCCCAACACTTCTATACCAACGGTTTGTAAAAACCGTTGGTATAGGTACCATTTCCCAATGGTTTGGCCAAACCGTTGGGAAAGCCATAGATTTCCCCACCTTTCCCAACGGTTTGGCAAACCATTGGAAAAGGGTCACTCTTTCCCAACGGTTTATGCTAAACCATTGGGAAATGGTGTGTTTTGAGCCTCTTTCCCAACGGTTCACCAAAACCATTGGGAAAGACCACCCAAAATCCAACCTTCGGCCTAAAAAATTCGACCCACCCCTAACCTATCCCAACGGTTTTGAAAACCGTTGGGATAGGTTCTTTGATTTTTTTTCCAGATCTACTAACCGAGAACATTATATAAATCAAAATTTTAAATAATTATGATAATACATATATATATTTATGAAATTATGTTTACAAAAGTGATGTTAGCTTAGTGGTTAAGTCGTTCGATTATAAACAGGGGGTTTTGGGATCAAATCCCACCGAATGTTTTTTTTTGAAATACATATACCAACGGTTTTATAACCGTTGGTATAGATATTCATATTACTTATACCAACGGTTTTCAAAACCGTTGGGACAGGTCTATACCAACGGTTTTGGGAAAACCGTTGGTATAGACCTATTGTCACGGCTTACTTGCCAACGGTCCTCCAAACCGTTGGTATAGGGTATTTTTCCAGTAGTGAATTACTCTCACACTCTAATAAATTCCCCTTTTTAATGGCCATATACTTCAGTTCATTAATGAGAATGGTAATGAAAACCCATTTTAAAATGTAGAGCCTATCGTACCCAATGGTTATAGTGAAATTAGTATTCTAGTAATTGCATTATAGAACACTCCCTTAATAAAAACACAATTGTCATGTAATGAAAAATAAGGTAGAGGGGGGGGATTGAATGTGAAACCCAACATGAATTAAATAAAAAACAATAGTCACACTAGGATAACCCCCCTTTAATCACATGTTAGGAATAAATAAAGATCACCCTCTCATGATATCTATGATAGGATGATGAAAAAAAATGAAATAAAACATATAGAATCTGTGATAGCATAACTTTTTGAGCCTCTCCATGGAAGCAACCCCACTCTCGGCCCATTCTGGTCATTCTCTCCCTTCATAGCAAGCCAAAACCCATTATTTATAGGCAACATTTCTTCATGGGCTCGATTTTGCCTTCCCAAAAGAACTCTTCAAATTTGAACATGGATCTCATGGCCAATAGATATGAAATTCCTTCAATAAATTCATAGAGATTGTGATTTTATTTTCATGTTTACTAGAACTTCGCGACATGAACATAAACCATGGCATGACCTGTGCATGGTCATCCATGCTTCATGATGCATCCATTTACTTCAAGACATGAACGAAAACTCAAAAAGTCTAGAATTTAAATACATGAACCAAAAACCACTAAACCTATATTTAACCAGTTTAAGAACATGAATGTCTGAGATCGATCACATTATGACATAAATAAAAATGAAAAAAATACTCAGTAAAAGAGAAGAATGATTCAAAACTCACTAATTTGATGTTGAGGAGGATACGCATAAAAAATCCCTGAATAAGGGGAGAACGCTGGAGGAGAAGAGAAGTCGTCGCTTGCTCGGCTGGGAAAATAGGGATTGTGGGTGAATGGGGGGAAGCTGAGAGCTCGATGGATATGAACAAAAGCTACATCAATGATTTGAATAAACCATCAATATAGACTGGATCTAAGATCTCTATACTTACGGTTCATGTACACCGTTGGTATAAAGGTGTGGGGATAGCCCCATTTTCCAGTAGTGTCTCATCGCCAATTGGTTTTACGATAGAACCCCAATTGAACTTAAGTTGGGCTAGAAAGATCTGAGATGAAAGAATGGAAGAATGATCCTCACAAGTTATAGCAGAGCCATGGTTTAACTTAGGTGTGATGTGGATGGAATATCTCTAGTTTGATTTTTCAATGATAATGGTGAGCATGTGAATTCATGGTGGTGGCATTTATCAATAGTCTTCTCGATGACAGTTGTCGGGTGACGTTTCTTAGTGATGTAAAATGGCGATGTAAGATGCTTGGATTCGGTGGGTTATTGTTGAAGGAGAGGCTTATGTGATATTTGGTTTGAAAGGATGATTGTTCGGTGCAAACCTAAATACCATGTTGGTTTCATAAATTAGTATGAGCCAACATATAAGCTTGATGGACTACTCCTCAAATCACCAATTAGTTTTAGGATAAAAACTTAGTTGAGTTTATCTGTTGGGATTGAAAATTTTGAGCTAGAGGTATCATCCGAACATGAATGACATTCAATCTGATGTACGGTGTGTTCAGAATAATTGAAAAAATGATTTTAAATTTTAAAGCGATTAAAAACAAGCAATACAATCAAAACTAAGTAAACAACCTTGTATTATCATGAAATCATATAAACATGACCATTAATTAATTTGGGACATGTTGCAACATATAAATCACCTATCTGATATGCAATGTGGTTGAAATGACCCATAAGTCTGTTTTTATAGATTTAAGTGTTTCTGATTGCGCATTAAATGATCAAAACCAATCAAACATTGAAATCTCAGGACAACGATCATAAATTAATTAGTGAAAACATCTATTTGATGTGCGTTGTGCTCAGAATGATCGAAATTGTGTTTTTATAAATATTACTGTACGTTTCAAAGTTGAAAAAAAAGATATATAATTATTATGAAATGTGTTGTGCTCATAATGATCAAAATTGTGTTTTTATAAATATTACTGTACATTTCAAAGTTGAAAAAAAAGATATATAATTGTTATGAAAATTTAAGATTCATTGATTAATTTGTGATATGTAGGATCAATCTAATGGTGTAGTTGGAATGACTAAAAAAACAATTTTAGAATAAAAAGTGGTTAAAAACTAGTGATATGGTCAAATTGGAGAAAATAAGTTTACATGGTAGGTTTGGAAGTCAAGGTACAAAAAAAAAAAAAAAGCCACAAATGCAGAGGTTTGAAACTAAGGACCTCCTCAAATTACCTCTACTGGTACAGCATGGGTGTAACCACTAGGGCTCTAAAAAAATAATTTTAGATTGTATTTAAATTATAGGAGAGTGTTGATCAGTGTGTTTTTATAGATTTAAATATTTTTCAAGACAGGTTATGCGAGTAAAAACAAGCAATCAAACTCGGTGGGATCGGCATACCCCACCGCGTAAAACACATCATTGAGATCCGTTCGGCCCAAGACAGCCGAAACGAGGACGCCTCCCTCCATTCCTACCGACTGATATGCGCAACGAAAGAAGCCAGGGCTACACGCGAAGCTCCGCCATCCGCGACGGACCTCCGGACATTCACCCCCACCTCCGCCGCCCTCCGCCTCATCTCATCCCCTTCTTCCGACCCCATCACCCTCCTCACCGCCTTCTCCACCTCCCTCCGCCTCACCGTTTCCCCACTCCGCTCCCACTCCCACCCCTAAATGCTTCGTCACCAGCACCGCGTTGTGCAGCTGGTCGGAAGCCATGGGCCACGCCGCCATGGGCACCCCCGCCCCCAGGCTCTCCAAGCAGGAGTTCCACCCGCAGTGGCTCATGAACCCCCCCGTCGCCGGGTGTCCCAATATCTCCTCTTAAGGCGCCCAATCCCTCACCACCATCCCCCTCCCTTCACCCCAAATCCTCTCCTCCAACCCATCAGGCAGCTGTAAGGCCTCCTCCTCACTCTCATCGCTTGCGAAAATGTCGCCCCGATCGGGTCGCCTGAGGACCCACATGAATTTATGTCCGCTGCTCTCTAACCCCTCCGCCAGCTCCTCGATCTGCTCCTTCCTCATGGACGTGGTCGTCCCGAAAGAAACGTACAGCACCGTCCGTGCGGGTTGCTTGTCCAGCCACTCCAAGCACTTGTGGCGGCCACCACCGCCTGGTCCCGACTGGAGGGCGGGTTTTTCGAAGGCGTTGAATGGCCCGATCGCCCAGATTGGTTTTTGGGATACCTTTTCCATGAGGTCGATGAACGGGGCTTCGATGGCGGCGCATGTGTTGTGGAGCTCCCCGGAGTGAAGGTTAAAGAACTCGCGCTGTGACCCCAGAAAACGAAGAAAGTCCGGCGTGAATAGGCTCTCCGTCGGCACCCAGGTCAGGCCGTGGCCTTCCAATTCCGATTTGTTTCCCATCGATAATTGGAACGAGAGAACGGAGAAGGTGGAGATTGAGGGGAAGGTGCTTCGGCGTTGGGGAGGGAGGCAAAATCCTGGACGGCGGAGGCCATGAGACCGTCGTGGATGACGACGAGACGGCGGGTGGTGGGGGAAAGGGAGCGGAGGAGAGCGGCGATGGGGCCTCGGAGGTGGGTGGCGGCGGTTTCGAAGGCGGGGAGGAGGTGGTCGGGGAATCTGGCGGCGGCTGTGGTGGGCGTGGAGAGTGCGGGAGGGGAAGGAAAGGGCCGGATGTGGAACTGGTGGAAGTGAATCTGGGAGAAGATGTCGGAATGGGCGGCGTGGAGGCGGAGCAGGGCCTGGCGGGTGTGGGTGGGGGAGGCGGCGTAGTGGAGGGGGATGGAGGGGTTGGCGGCGGCGATGAGGCGGGAGAGGTGGAGGAGCTGGTTGAGGTGGCCTTGGGCGGGGAGGGGCACCATCACCACTGTCACGTCGTCCGCTGCGCGAGATACGTGGGGCAGACCGGCCATGGAGACGACTGACCCACTTGGTGAATCTGCTCGACTTTTGTAATGGATGATTTAGAAACGTGGTCCACTTAACAAAATAAATTTCCATGATCACACGACTTTTTCATTTTTTTAATTCATTATTTATATTAATATTTAATATTATCATGTGTTGTGAAATTTTTTTAATCCGTTTACCATGACTTTTAAATATATATTTAATCAATTATAATTTTATTTATTAGAATAACAATTATTATTCAATTGTTGAAAATAAAAAATTAAATTAAAAGTTTGAAAATAATTATAATTTATGTTATATGCCCGATCATTTTGTATAACATGTTTCATTTCAATTTTAGCATGTTTTTTTTTCATAATCATGTTATGATTTTATCATGCATTTATGGTTTTTTCTTTATTAATATTAATATTTTATCATTTCATCATCACATTTTTTTATTTTTTTTAAAGATTCCTCATTTTACCATTGACATGAGTTTATTGTTTGTGTTGAGGATCACAAACACATGACAAAATCCAATGCGTAAATTGACAAAGGAAGAACAATCAATGAGCACCTTGCAATCACTACTACAAAAAACGGGCAAGAGAAGCATCACCTTTTATCAGCGCTAAACAAAAACGCTGATAAAGAATTCATGTATCAACGCTAAAATTTTAGCGCTAATACATGACTTCTTTATCAGCGCTAAAATTTTAGCGCTGATACATGGATTCTTTATCAGCGTTTTTCTAGCGTTGATAAAGAAGCCCTTCATCAGCGCTAGAAAAACACTGATAAAGAAGCTCTATATCAGCGCTGATAAAGGGTCTCTTTATCAGCGCTGATAAAACCGTAGTCCCATATTTTATAAAATCGGTCGCATAGTGTCCTCTGTTTATCATGCCCTAAAACTCTCGCGGTACTGTACCCCTACGACAACTCCCACCCGATCTTCGCATTGTCGAACCTCCGCCGCCCCTCGATCTTCGCATTACCGAACCTCCGCCGCTAGCCCTACTCTTTGTCCCCCCCCTCGAACCCCTTCAGTGGATCCTCCTCCCCGCAAACCCTACTTCTCCTCCTCTCCACTCGACCATACTCCCCGCGAACCCTACTCCTCCATTTCTCAACGGTTGGCGGCTCCTCCCGTGCACCTCCCCCTCTGGCGGTCGCACATTCCCCTCCCGACGTAGCACATAAGGCTCCCTACTTCTCCTCCTCTAAGGTGAATTTCTTTTATCTTCTTCTTGATTCTCTTCTTGAACTTTCTTCTTAGGAAGGATGTGACAACAATGGTGATTCGGTTTTTGTGTTTTTTTGTTATGGTTTTAATGGTTAATGGTCATACATAGGACTTTTAGATTACCCTCATGTGTTAAGTCATGTTTTATTTTGTAAATACCCGTAAATTTCAAGGAAATTTTTTTTCTTAATTTTCTTTGGAATTTTTCAAGAGCGCGGTTTCTGACGGCACCTGATTCTGAGGCCCGGTGTGCCCGGAATCATTTTCCGAAGTTTGGCTCGGGTACGTTCAATGAACGGACAAGCGGGTTTTTCTAACTTTTAAACCGGTACCCGGAATCGAATTCTAAGGGCACCGATGAAATCGCAGCGCCGATATTCGCTTAGAAATGTCTCTTCCGGAGTTGCGTTTGCTCGGGTGTGATTTTTAATTTTCGGGCTTAAAGTTAAGAAATAAAATAATTTTGCGACAACTTTATTTTATTTCACTTAAGCCACTTGGAAGCCACTTGAACCCACTTAAAGGCGGCTTAAACTGAGTTGATCCGGATAGGATGCTATCCAGAAATATCCTACCCCCTTGGTAGGATATTTGTGAGGGGGGGCCCGCACGAGCCTCGCCGTTTCTTTCCGCTAAGTAACGCACCCGCGAAAACCCGTCATTATGAAAGTCAACTGACGCGTTTTCTTAATTCTTAACAGACCATTTAATTGTGCAGTTTTATTCGTGAATTAAATGAGCAGTTTCTTTCGTTAAATTAATTCAACGAATTAATTCAATCGTTTCTTAACCAGTTTTCAATTCGTTGGCGTAATAATAAAATAAGGCCAACGCACGACCTCTGGTTATTTGCGCGTTGAGAGGATTTGACAGAATCCTTGTACCTTCTTCCTCCTTCGCGAAGAACGTGAAGAACGCGAAGAACGCCGTCATCCGCGGAAATCGACGACGCTCCAATCCGAGACGTTCTTCCCCGCCCCGATCTCCGATCACCAACCGTTTGAGGTGAGTGATTTCGGGTTTCTTCTAAAAGTTCTTCGTGGTTTAAAACGAAACACGGATTTAATTATTTATAATTAAAATCTTTTGTTTCTTGGTCCGTCGAGTTCGTCGACGCAACGCCGGATTCCGCGACGACGCGACGCCTTCCGCGATGATCAATTTCCGCGAAGAACGCTCGCGCGCGACGACTACGAGGTAGGGATTTTATTTTTGGAATTTCCCTTTCTCCCGTGTTGTTTCCGTTCAAGAATAAAGAACCCGGACATAAGAACAATTTTATTCCTTTAAAATTGTTGAAATTCATGTGTTGAATTTTGTTTCTCCCATTGTTTATCTCTAAAGCGGAGGGTACGGGCCAAACGAACACGGCCCGACAACCCTCCGTCGTTCTTCGTTTTTGTGCGGAATTGACGGGCGACGGCGGAACGTGCCGCAACGGGAGTGTGATGGTTCCGCAGTGAAGAGCGAGTCCCGGGAGGTGCAACGGCGCAGACGGGAAGAAAAACGGGCCACCGGAGCGACTTCGGCGGCCCGCGGAAGTCGGCGGCGGCGCGGGTCGCCGGCGCCCGGCGCGCCGCCGGACGAGACCGCCGCGGCACCGGTCTCTGCGGCGGTGCTCGCGGGACGCGGCTGAAGCCGCGTCCGGCCACCAGGGAGACACCCCGCGGGTGTCGCGGGGGTGTCACGCGGGGGCGGCGGCTCCCCCCCGCGTCACTCTGGACGCGGCTTCAGCCGCGTCCGGCTGTCTGGCCGACACCCCGCGGGTGCCGCGGGGGTGTCACACGGGGCGGCGGCTCCCCCCGCGTCGGCCGCTCGGCCGAGCCGGGCCGGGCTGGCCGAGCCAGACCGGTCGGACTGGGTCGGACCGGGTTCGGCCGACCCAGGGGGGGTCGGGCGGGGTCGGCCCGGGCCCGGACCCCCCGTCTTCGGACAGTTTTCGTTCAAATGGCCGTATCTTGATCTACGAGCCTCCAAACGACTTTTCGTCAGTGGAAACACGATCCTTGGATCGAGACGGTCGTTTCGGTATATCGCACTAAAGGTTTCGGAATACTTTGAGTTCGGCCGGGTTGGTTCGTACACGAAACCAACCGGGCCTTCAGAGCGGAAACGCTCATATCTTGAGCTACGGACGTCCGATTGACGTGCCGTCAACTTCATTGAATTACTCTAAGTGAGACAGATCTTTTGGCTCACTCTGCCCAAGGTTTGGACGTAGGTGGAGTACGGTCGGGTTGGTTTTGCCTTAAAAACCAACCGGGCCCCTGGGACGAAAAAGCCAATAACTCTCAGACCGGCCGTCCGATTGACGCGTCGTCTGCGACGTTGAGTTCCTGTTGACGATACGGAACTTTTGGATACATCAACTTCGGACTTTGTGTCAGTTGATGTATCAGCCTCTTGGCTCGTGGAGCGGACCCTCCCGAACGAGCTTGCTGTGTGCGGGAACCCTAGAACTGGCTGCGACTGCTACTTCGACAGTGACGACCGTGCAGAGATCCTCAGTGGACTACGGCGACGACCGTGCAGAGATCTTCAGTGGACTGCGACGACGACTGTGCAGAGATCCTCAGTGGACTGTGACGACTACTGCACTCAGCGATCCTACGTGGATCATGCTACAGGTCCTGTGTGGGCCCGATCCTGTGTGGGTCCGATCCTGTGTGGGTCAGCGCTCAGCGGTTCTGTGTGAGCCAGCGCCTACAGGTCCTGTGTGAGCCCGATCCTGTGTGGGTCATTGCGGGGGTTAGTTACCTATCGATCCTTTGTGGGTCCGACGACTTAGATGAATCAGTGATCATCTTTATCGTCATCCGAAGAAGTATACCTGTGTTAGCTGAATCTTATGTTACTCTCCTTTGTGAATTGTGTTGAGCTATCCTGTGTGAATTTACTGTTTACTCTCCTTTGTGGATTGTGTTGAGCTATCCTGTGTGGATTTACTGTTACTATCCTTTGTGGATTTTGTTGTGCTATCCTGTGTGGGTATACGTTTGCTTTCCTGTGTGGACTGGGTTGTGCTTGGGCTCGGACGTTGGAGCCGAACGGGAATTGATGACTTAGATATATGTATGGGTATATACTTAAGCAGTGTCAGATGTTACTTCGTGATTGTATCTTTCCTTTGTGGATTATCCTTTGTGGATTTCGGGAGACCTTCAGGGGTCTCGGGGTCCCTACTGAGTAGCTTGTACTCACCCCTGCACGGGCTATGCCCGCACTACGTTGTGTTGGTTGCAGACGACGGACAGCGCTGATCGTGGTGGAGGCTTGCGGAGCAGGACAGTACCTGGAGGTGGACCACTGGGCGGGACATACTCGGAGCGGTCAGGTGGACCCGAGGAGCAGTGGAGCTATCTGTACCCACCCTTCAAGTGGGATTTCCAGTGGACAGCTCGGTGTTGCGGCTTTTACTTTTCAGTTGCTGTTTTCCCCTTTCAGTTGTACTTTACAGTTGGGCTTGTATTTCCGGCCCCTTTTACTTTCAGCACAGCTTGTACAGTTTTTACTTAGTGTTTACTTTTCCGCTTGCTTACTCTGTGGTGCTTGTTTACTTTTCAAAGGCAATGCCTTCCCTTTTTGTTGGGATTTACGCCTTGGTGCTAGTCGTCAACCCCTGGCCTATGGAAGGTGGGCTTGGGGTAGTCACGGCACGGGCCCCGAGGACGGGTCGTGACAAATTGGTATCAGAGGCGGTCGGTTCTACCGCAGACTCTGATCTTTCTTCTATGTGAAGCAATAATGTTTAGCGTATTGGGTGTGGTTATCAGTCCAGGGAGTCCAGTGTTGGTGCGGCGGCCGACGTATCCGTACACCAGGACCCTGACTTCTGATTTCCGACTTAATGCACGAAAACATTGATTGCATGTGTGTTTCAAGTTTTCTTTGTGATTACTTGTGTCAGCTCACCGGGTATACTGTTTTGACCGTGGCGCACTTGTTTCCTTTTCAGGATGGCCCCACGATGACAGCCTGCTAGGGTTCCGAGAGTAGAGCGCGACGACAGCCCGCCGAGCGACGAGGCCTCGGTACAGGGCCTGTTGACAGCAGAGGCACCAGCGGTACCTTTACCCGCCGAGCCCCCGATGCTTCCAGCGCCGATCGCTGACGATGCACGACGCCTCGGAGCTCTGCACGAGTTCCAGCGCCAGCGACCACCCAGGTTCCGTGGGGAGACGGACCCCCAGGCAGCCGAGGACTGGCTGGAGGCGGTCGTCCGAGTTTTCAGGCTAGTGAGGACACCACCAGACCTCATGGTGATCCTCGCGGCGAGCCTACTGCACGCAGCAGCAGGACGATGGTGGAGCTTGATGCTCCAGGTACACGATGATGCGTCTCTTCTCTGGACGGACTTCGAGAGCCTCTTCCGCTCAGAGTTCGTCCCGGCCACCCTCCGTGCGGTGCGCATTCAGGAGCTTCTTCAGCTGCGGCATGACAGCTTGACGGTCGCCCAGTACGCGGCGAGGTTCACCGACCTTTCTCGCTACTTGACAGACATGGTACGGGACCCCTTCTTCCGGGCCCGGACCTTCGAGCAGGGATTGAGACACGAGATCAGGGCATCGCTGATCTCCCTCAGCATCCCGACCCAGACATGAGTTCTGGAGCGAGCCTTTCTGATCGAGAGCTTTCTGGCTGAGTCCACAGCGAGACCTACCGCAGGGCGGCAGGTAGCAGAGTCTTCGGCAGCTGGTAGCCGACGGATGACTCAGGGTTCCAGGCAGACCAGGCCTTCCGGCAGACGACCTCGGGACACTGGCTCAGCAGTGCGGGGCACACAGCGCGAAGCCAGTCTTCCGAGAGACAGGCAGTGCTACTCGTGCGGCGGGCAGGGCCACATGGCTTGTGACCGCCCGACCCGTCGTACCGAGGAGCAGCAGACGGTGGAGGGGCCACCCAGGCAGAGGCAGAGGGTTGACCGTGGCGGTCCGCAGGGAGGAGGCGGACGAGGCAGAGGAGCTGGCCGAGCAGCGGGTGGTGGGCGACGCTTTGAGGCTCTGCCACCACCACCACCAGGAGGTCCGCCCCGACCACAGGGAGCTGGCGGGCAGAGACATTCACAACTCCAGGCAGCGGAGGCCTACGACCACGGCGCGCCATAGATGATTTGAGGTACGATCTGTGTCTATTCCACCCTTGCTGCAGTTCTTATAGACACATGAGCGAGTCACTCTTCCATAGCCACTACCCTTGTTCGGAGCTCGGAGATTCCGACAGAGCCGTTGGCTCGATCCTTACGGCTAGAGACTCCTACGGGAGCAGACTCGACGATTACGCACTGGTGCCGGTAGTGTGAGCTTACTCTAGGAGGCGAGAGCTTCAGCTGGGATCTTCTTGTAGTGCCGTCGAGGCCTTATGACGTCATCTTGGGCATGAATTGGTTATCTACGGTCCATGCACAGATTGACTGCATTAGGCGCAAGGTGCGATGTGTGCGCACCGATGGGAGCAGGTTCACCTTCACCGGTGAGAAGGGAGCCTTCGCAGCACAGGATGGACTCACGCAGAGGAGAGGGCAGCCCATCACTCATCAGTTGGCTAGCCTCATCCTTGGAGCAGTTGACGTGCGGGGTCCTAGTTTTCCTGCAGTGGTGGATCAGTATGCGGACGTCTTCCCCGACGACGTTCCAGGGCTACCTCCTCGCAAAGAGGTAGACTTTTATATTGATCTGTACCCCGGGACAGCCCCGATATCCACTCCAGCATATCGGATGGACCCCACCGAGCTTCGAGAGCTACGGGTACAGTTGGAGGACTTGCAGGGCAAGAGGTTCATCCGACCCAGTGTTTCACCCTGGGCTTCCCCGATATTGTTTGCCAAGAAGGCAGACAGGAGCTTGCGACTGTGTGTCGATTATCGTCGCCTGAACTAGGTGACAGTGAGGAAAAAGTATCCGCTACCGAGGATTGATGACCTCTTCGATCAGCTCAAGGGAGCACGGTGGTTCTCGAAGATAGACCTCAGGTCAGGCTATCACCAGCTCAGAGTTCGAGACAAGGATGTGCAGAAGACGGCCTTCAGGTGTCGGTATGGCCACTATGAGTTCTTGGTTATGCCTTTCGGCGTAACCAATGCTCCAGCAGTGTTCATGATTCTCATGAACATGATCTTCCAGCCTTACCTCGATCGATTTCTCGTGGTCTTCATCGACGACATCTTGGTGTACTCGACCACCGAGGAGGAGCACGCCTACCACTTGCGGGTTGTACTAGACACACTCTGAGAGCACCAGCTTTATGGAAAGCTCTCGAAGTGCCAGTTCTGGTTACGTGAGGTCCACTTCTTGGGGCACGTCATTTCTGAGGCGGGAGTTGTAGTGGATCCCGCGAAGATCGAGGCAGTGCTAGCTTGGGAGCCACCCAGGAGCGTGACAGAGGTGCGGAGTTTCTTGGGTCTAGACGGATACTATCGGAGATTCGTGTCAGACTTCTCCAGAGTTGCGACACCACTCTCAACATTGAGGAAGAAGGGGAAACCCTTCGTGTGGTCAGACAGATGTCAGCAGAGCTTCCAGGAGCTGAGACATAGATTGACCAGCACACCTATCTTGAGGTTGCCTGAGGAGGGAGTTGGATACGTAGTCTACTGTGATGCATTAGGGACCGGACTTGGGTGTGTCCTGATGCAGGAGTGGGCCGTGATTGCCTACGGATCACGTCAGTTGAGGCCGCATGAGCAGAACTACGCCACCCATGACCTGGAGTTGGCAGCAGTGGTCTTCGCTCTGAAGACATGGCAGCACTATCTGATGGGCGAGCGCTTTACAGTCTTTTCCGACCACCAGAGTCTCAGGTACATCTTCTCTCAGAAGGACCTGAACCTGAGACAGCGGCGATGGCTCGAGTTCCTCCCGGACTATGACTTTGAGATAGTCTATACTCCTGGGAAGGGGAACGTGGTAGCCGATGCCCTCAGCAGGAGGACAGACATCCAACTACTTGAGGAGGCGACAGAGCAGCTAGCCGCTTTGCAGATATCCTTCGTGGATAGAGACGGAGCAACCTTCCTTAAGTCTCTCACAGTCTCTCCTCCACTACTGCAGCGGATCAGAGAGGCACAGCGTGGGGACACTGACTGTGAGACGCGGCGTGCACATATATCCTCGGGACAGGCACCTGATGGTTTCTCCCTTGGAGTAGAGCACGACATCCTTTTCAGAGGACGTACCCTGGTACCAGTCACTTTACGAGAGGAGGTGCTGAGAGAGTTTCACACTTCTCCTTTGGCGGTACATCCTGGAGTGGTGAAGATGTACCAGGATCTCAGACGACAGCACTGGTGGCCGGGCATGAAGAAGGCTGTGGCAGAGTTCGTTTCACAGTGCCTCACCTGCCAGCAGGTGAAGGCAGAGCATCAGGTACCAGCAGGCTTGGTACAGCCCTTGGAGGTCCCGGAGTGGAAGTGGGACGGGATATCTATGGACTTCGTGACTGGACTTCCACACACTTCCAGAGGTCACGATTCCATTTGGGTGATTGTTGACCGACTCACCAAGTCATCACACTTCTTACCCATCTGAGAGCAGAGCTTAGTGGAGAGCTTGGGGCGTCTCTACATTCAGGAGATTGTACGGCTTCATGGTGTGCCATCGACTATCGTCTCTGATCGGGATGATCGTTTTACTTCCCGGCTTTGGAAGGGGTTGCAGGAGGCATTCAGGACGCGGCTACGTCTGAGCACCGCCTTTCACCCTCAGACGGATGGTCAGACGAAGAAGACCATTCAGACTCTCGAGGACATGCTCCACGCATGTGTCCTCAACTTTGGTCGTAGCTGGGAGGACCACCTACCCTTGGTGGAATTCGCGTAAAACAACAGCTACCACTCCACCATCGGGATGGCACCATACGAGGCATTGTACGACAGACCTTGCAGATCTCCTTTGTGCTGGACAGACCCTGGGGAGTCAGCACTCGTGGGACCAGAGATGGTCCGGGCCACGACAGAGAAGGTCCAGGTCATCCAGGAGCGGATGAGGATAGCTCAGAGCCGGCAGAAGTCATATGCTGACAGGAGGCGGAGGCCACTAGAGTTCGAGGATGGCGACCACGTCTTCTTGCGGGTCTCACCTCGATGTGGTTTGCGGAGATTTGGCCGAGGTGGCAAGTTGTCTCCATGCTTCATCGGGCCTTTCTAGGTCCTCAGCAGGATTGGAGAGGTGGCTTATCGCCTGGCTCTGCCACCTCAGTTGCACCGGGTGCACGACGTCTTCCACGTATCTCAGCTGAGGATATACGTGCACGACCCGTCGTACATTGTTGACTATGGGGAGCTAGACGTGGATGATGGGGCGACTTTTGCGGAGGTCCCAGTGGAGATAGAGGATCGACAGGAGCAGGTCCTACATGGGCGATCGATTCCTCTTGTGCGCATCAGATGGCAACACGGGAACCTCCAGGAGAGCAAATAGAAGAACACAAGTCATTATGATGCATGTACCTTTCCTAGGGTCTCTACCCTACAATCAGTGTAGCCTCACTTGGTCGATTGGTAGGTCCATAGTCCTTGCATGGGATCATGGGGGGCCCTAAAATCCCATGTCTTAGCCAGTCTTCCCTAGCCTATTTCACGCACCAAGATTGTCTAACACTATTGCCCTACCATCCCATGCAATCCTCACTGTGCCTAACCCCAAACTCCATCCTATCTCTCAACCATCAACCTCTGATACCATTCTATCACAACCCGCCTTCTCCAAGATGAAGGAAGGGATAACAAACTGCCACACCATTCCTTCTTCAAGTTGAAGGAGTGATAACGACCCTTGAGTCCCACCTTCAATAGGCCTTGGAGTGGTGACTATCACCAAGGGTATAAAATCTCACGTAATATGGAAGACATTACTTTTTTTATAGAACAAGATCATGAGATAAGACGGTAAATCCAAAACAACTCCAAAATGCCGGAAGTAAAAGTAAATCCAAAAACCCTTTTTCCACATGCATGTTCAAAATAAAGTGATACAAAGTATAAGAAAACTTTGAAGGAAATTACCAAAAGAAAGAAAAGCAGTAATGAAAAATGTCACAATGCCTGAGCTAATAAGGTATGGCATGATCCTCAAATTCCTCCTAGAACATAAAAGTAGTTTTATATATGTAGGGTGAGTATACAGGTATACTCAGTATGGAAACCAAAAGATCTTGTGCACAAGTGGGGAGACATTCTAATGCCCTATGAGAAATAGAGGTAACCAAAACACCTAGCAAGAAAACTATCCACCCAGCCTCACCAAGAAAACTCCCCAAATAATGCAAGATAGGTAAAGTAATATCAATATCACATAGATATTTGGGTACCCCGCACCACTTTACCACTAGTTATTTAGAACATCCTACACAGTAGACCTCCCCCACAAATCCCACTCCAGTCCCACTGCTGCCCCCAACAACAACCATATGGTCCATCCCAACTACGCGTCTATCCTGCCCGCAAACACCTAGGCCACCACAACAACACATCCTACTTGTAGACACCTGGTCCATCACAACCACACTTCCTACCCGCATACACCTAGGCCTCATCCCAAAGACACTTGGGAAACAAACCTGCTCACACACACCTAGGCCACCACAACCACAACACACCCAGCCCGAAGAGTCCTAGGCTATAATGAACCAGGTCATCACAGCCTGCCTGAAGAGTCTTGGGCTACCTGGGAGAGGGATTAGAAAGGATCTAATAACCACCCACTCATAGGAATGTTGGAAAAAACACCCTCCCCCATGAAATGGGGGTGTTCAGTATGAAGTTCTCAATATGGGTGGGGCAAGTATAAGAAACACAAGAACTAAATTTTATAAATATAGGTAATCAAGTACTCATCCCAACCTAAGGGTCCTGAAACCAACAACCATCCCACACACAACCACTCTTGTTGCTACCCCTACATACACAAGTACACAATAGCCACAAACCGAGCATATCCCATTTCTGTAAAACAGTTCCCCATTGTACCCGTTCCCGTTATCATTTTCAATTGATTGAGTTTAAATATTCCTTCACTATCGGGTAACTAATAGGCATAACCACAAGCCAAAACAACAACTGAAAGAAAATATCCAAACAGGAATTTAATCATTCACTCCCAGTTCTCTGGTAAATAACAACATCAAAATGGGATCCATGAGATCCCTCGAAGTACTGGAACCAAAATAATCCCCAACTTACCAGGTATAGAACATTTATCGCCATCTTTACACGGCCTCAGATTCACAAACCAAAAACCTCTCAACCAGAGATTCCATTCCCCTCAATGTCACCCCACAAACATTAAATAGAACAACCATGCATATCATCAGAACAGAGCAAGAGAGTTTTTCATATTTAGCCATCACCATTCATTAAGTTCCTTCTTTTTGTTTGGTTAACCGGGGTGATCACACTAGGGTTATTATTCATCGAGAATCCATTTAATCAACCAAGTTTGCATGATTAATCAGTTTCCATGTTACAGTCATGCAATCAAAAGATCCTCTAGAAAAAATATATTTATTAGTGCGCAATAAAGGACTACTAATGGTCATGATTTTTGGTGGACATGATCCCATACAATTCACAACATAAAAACAAAGGTAAAATACAACAACATCATCACCCTTACCACCCCTTCATTATTTAAAAGTCTATTTATTTTCTTCATTAAAGTTGGTTTCATCTATGTCCCGAGGGAACATCATCATACCCACCCCGCATGATGCACATTAAAGAGAGATGAAGGAAGAACCCTTACATGGATGATCAAGGATCAAAGTTTTCTCCTTGCACCAAGAACTGGGGTCGCGTGATAGGAAACCCCAAGAAGAATCGAACATGAGGGCTCTCACGCAGGCACAACTCATCTCTTGAAGAGAGACTCCAAGCGCACCAAGGGAAAAGAAAGAGACAAAGGAGGAAAAATATCTCGGTGTGATAAAAGGCATGATCCTAGAGTTACAGGATGTGAAATATTGATTTTCTTGAAAAGTGGGTTGTGGTTTGACCATGCAGCTGGGCAGTTGCACACGTCGAAATTAATTGAGATTTAATAATTCCCTCATAGATAGTGAGATAGACCATCATGCATCAGAGAGTTTATAGGTTACATTTAAACCAAGAAAAATGCACAATAGGGGTGTAACTAGAAATGTGGAAAAGGGTGTGAAACTGATTAAAAGGCTATATGTTTTGGTAAGTCAAGGGTCGCCCCACTCTTTGGGGATTTAAGGTATCCTTTACCAGACTTAAAATGGTCTTAACCACTTTAGAAGAGGTAATAAAAATTAAAAGAGAAATTATGGGAAAACTGGGGAAATAAATCCAACACCCCTCGGTGGAACCGATCAGTGACACCCCGCCACCGACACCGACACCCTCCTGACTCGTCGATGGTGTCCAGGACACCCTAAACACTAGAATTTTGACAAAGTAATAGACTAGGGAGGTTCGGGCCATTACATGTGGTTATATGTTATATCCATGGTTTAATGAGTTGTGGTTGGTATTGGAATGGCTATAGGGAAACCCCTATATCCACGGTTTAAACCGTGGAAATAGCTCTATAGCCACAGTTTTCAAACTGTGGCATAAGTTTAAGTCACGCAAGACTTATAGACACAATTCCCAATTATGGCTATAGACCTAAAGACACGGTTTGAAACCATGGAAATAGGCATGTTTCCATAGTTTGGAAAAGTGGAAATACCCTCCCTATTTCCAAAAAAAACAACAAGATCCATCCAGTGTTGCATGTTTAGCGGACTATATTTAAAAAAAAAGCTTCTATGAACATGAAAACCTGCTATGTATATGAAAAACAAACATGAATAATACCTTCACTTCTTCGTAGAGTTTATTTTCCCAAACATATAACTTCCCTAGACTTGATTGATGACTACCAGAAAACATAATGTCTTCCTCCTGGAAATCACCGCTATCCACATAGCTTTAATCTCTAGAATTTGAAGAATTGGTTAGGAATCTAGATGAGGATGATCAAGATGAAGTTGAGCGGATCAAAGCTACTGGATTTAAAATTTTTATAGATGAAAATAATATATTATAGAAACTACATTTTTAGAACAAAATACTGATTAAACATCCAATCTTCATATGATAACAGCCAAGATTCTTATGATAGCATGAAAAAAAATCTTGTTCAAACTAAAAAAGAAAAACACAAGTCTGTTCTTGGCAACCATAATGAGGATATCTAAATCACAAATTGAGAACTCAGAACACTTTCATTTTCTCGGTCACCCAAAAAAACAAATAAATAATCACTTGGTTTAGAAGTCTTACATGTACAGTTTACAAGAATAGCTTTTTTGCATCATATTTGTAATGAAATCTGATAGTGACAACATAATATTACAAACAGATCATAAAAGAACTGATATTTTTTACAAAAAGATGAAAAAATGTCAGGAAAATATAGAATATGTACTTTTCCAACCTTCACTACCCCCCATCCCCCCCACACACACCGGAGCACCCCCCCCCCCCCCGCACCAGCACCCCACCCTACCCCTGTACACCCCCCTTGCACCCCCTACCCCCACCTGCACCCCCACCCTGAACCAGCACCCCCTACCCCTTCACACCCCCTGCACCCCCCTTCATTTCCCCTACACACCCCCCTCCTTTCACCCCCTCCCCCACCCTGCACATCCCCCACCGCACACCCCCTGCCCCTGTTGGGTACCAGGACGGCACAACGGAAGCCGGTGGGCCAGGAATTTAAAATTTTTTGCATCACCGGAGTGACATAACCCTGTCAACTACGATGATATTGTCCCGGTTTGGTCCGAGGATCTCGAAAGGTTTAAACAGAGCACATAAATTAAACTGAACATGTAACTTGTTTGGAATTAGCATGTGCAAGTCCACTGTAGGACGCCGATGATCGTTGCTCGAAGACTATGACATCGAATCCCTATAGATCATCCACACACACCTCTCGAATATGCTTGCATGCCATTTATCAAGATCTGAGTGCTAGCATAGATCTTCGATGCTCACTTCAGCGTAGCTATGATCATCACAAAGGAAGAAGCTTCAATCTAAGATGGATGAACTTGAAGATCATCCTTCGCATGAGAGACTCTCTCTCTAGATTCCAGGAGGAGAGAGAAGAACTCAATCTTAACACAAGAATAGTTTTTTTATGGGAGAGCCTCTCTCTCTCACTTATATAGGGAGTGTTTAAAACACGCGGTATGGATTCTCTGCCCTGTGTAATAGACGTCTGCTATATAAATGTTATAAATAATTATTTATGACAAATAAAAATTATTCCTTAAATAATATTTATAATTTATCACTTACTTGTAATATATAAATATATTACGTGATAAATTTTAGTCTTTAACTCGACTCACACCTCCTGCTAATATTAAACGAACCTAATATATTAAAATCCATTCGAATAATATTAATACTTTTATTTACTATATAACTTGTAAATACATGTTATAAATAAATTCAACGAATTATTCCAAACTTGAATAATTAATGAATTTATTTATTCTTTGGTGATCCATAGAACTTGGATAGTGCTAGGAACCTTTGGCAGGGCCCACCAAGTTCTATATTCCTATTCCCAGAATAGGGTATATTCTCAAGGCGCTATTGTGTGTGACCCTCTAGGCCCTTACCTCAATAGCAGTGAATAATATCCACTGACCTAGAGTGGGGTCTAGAAACCCATCTAGGACCCTGTAGAGATAAGGCAAAGTTAAAGCAAGGACTTCCTTCCTACAAACATGGTCCATATAATATAATCTCTTCGTCATTGATATCTCAATAAAGCAGAATGCATACTAGTGTCATCATTATTTATTTTGCTTTATTTTATTTGTTGATTTGTCTGGACGGTCTTATCTTCCACTACCATGGCCATGGATTTAATGAAGGTGAAACCATCCTAATCAACCAGGCCCGAGATATCTCTTCCTGAACTCGGAAGAGACAAATCCTTTCTTGGTCATTCAATCAATGCCATGCCATTAATGATGTACCTGATACAAACTACCTCACCATGACTTTGTCACCATGGTTTTCACTTTGCATCAAATGTACGTAATTAAATGACATCCATTGAAAATGATCTCAAGTCTAAAGACCATTACACGTGTCCGTAGATAGGAACGACCAATGACACCAAAAACATGTGGTGTTCCTATTATGTGGGTTTGTGCTCATGATCTCAACTACTAGAGATCATCAAGTGTGAACTTCATGAGAATAAGTCTCAATGCTTATGAACCCCCAGCACTTGATGGTCACACATCATCTATGTCCTTTCATAATGATGTAACTGGACCAAAGGATGTTACTTTAATATTATTGTCATGGCATCTCAGGGTTCTCATTATAGTCTGGGATCCACTATAACCCTTTGATGCGACAAGTAATCTAAGGAAATTTCTATAAACAAAGTGGATGAAGAAGTATCTACACTATTATGGCAAGATAAACACATGTATTATAACAAACTGAATACATGTAGCGGTAATCAAAGTACAAAACAAGTTGGGTCTAGGGCACCCACTTTCAACACTCCCACTTGCACTAGAGCCAACTGCTAATAGGTTTCAATCCACTAGCTCTCACATGTATATCATGATTTTGCTGAGAAATGGTTTTATTCAGGGGGTCTGCCACATTGTCCTATGTGGCTACTCTACTAAATGTCACTTCACCTCTTTGAGTAAAATCCCTCAAGAGATGAAACTTCCAAAGAATATTCTTTGTTCTTTGGTGAGACCTGAGATCCTTGGCAAGCACCACTGCAGTAGTATTATCACAATATACTGGTACAGGGTCTGCACTTCTAGGTGCAACACCAATGTCTGAGATAAATCTACATATCCAAACTTCTTCCTTTATTGCATCGAAAGCTGCAATATATTCGGACTCTGCTATAGAATCATCAACCACAGCTTGCTTCGAGCTTCTCCAGCTCACTGCACCACCATTCAGTCAAAAGATGTAGCCTGACTGCGATTTCATATCATCATGATCTGTCTGAAAACTAGCATCAGTGTATCCTCTCACAACTAGTTCCTCATCTCCTCCATACACTAGGAACATATCCTTAGTATGCCTCAAGTACTTTAGGATAGTTTTAACAGTTGTCCAATGTAGATCTCCTGGATTGGATTGATATCTACCCACCATGATTAAAGAAAAGGCAACATCAAACCTAGTACATAGTATGGAATACATGATAGAACCCACTGCCGAAGCATAAGGGACTCTACTCATTCTGTCAATCTCCTCCTGTGTTTGTGGACACATTTTCTTGGAGAGATTTACACCATGTGACACAGGTAACAATCATCTCTTGGATTGTTCCATACTATACCTTTTGTGTACCTTGTCAATATATGTACTTTGACTTATCCCAAGCATCCTTTGAGATCTATCTCAATAGATCTTGATCCCTATAATGTAGGCTGCTTCACCTAAGTCTTTCATGGAGAAGCATTCATTTAACCAATTATTAACTGACTGTAAGACTTGCACCTCAATTCCCATAATTAATATGTCATCAACATATAATACTAGGAAAACGATGGAATTCCCTTCAACCTTTTTATAGACACAAGGCTCGCTTTCATTTTTGAAAAAACCAAAATCTCTTATGGCTTCATCAAAATGAACATTCCATGATCTTGATGCCTACTTCAATCCATAAATGGATCTCTGCAGCTTGCATACTTTATTGTCATTCTTTGACTTGACAAACCCTTCGGGTTGAGTCATATAGACGTCTTCAACCAACTTCCCATTTAGAAAAGTAGTTTTGACATCCATTTGCCAAATTTCATAATCATGAAAGGCTTCTATTGCAAGCAATATTCTGATGGATTTAAGCATTGATACTGGTGAGAAGGTTTCATCATATCCAATACCTTGACGTTTCCTGAAACCCTTTTCAACCAGTGTTTCTTTAAAGGTATTAACCTCACCATCCATGTCCAGCTTCTTCTTGAATACCCATTTGCATCCAATGGGTTTTATATCAACTTGAGGGTCTACCAAAATCCAAACTTGATTTTGGTACATGGACTCCATCTTAGAATTCATGGCTTCTTTCCATTTAGTAGCTTCTTTGCCTTCTACTGCTTCCTTGTAGGTTAGAGGTTCATCATCCTGAAGAACTAATGTGTCACCTGACTCGGTGACAAGAAAACCATAACGCTCTAGTTCTCTAACCTCTCATGTAGACCTATGCAGTATCTGTGTTTTAGTAACAATTTCTTCTTCCACTTGTTCTTGTAGAGATTGTTCCTCTACCAACTCTTGTGCATCTGGAGCATTAACTTCATCGAAGTCAATCTTTCTCCCACTATTTCTAATAGAAATGTGTTCCCTTTCTAGAAATGTGTCATATCTTTCCACAATGAATTTTCTATCTAAAGGGTTATATAGGTAGTATCCTCTAGTTTCCTTAGGATAACCTATAAAGATTCACTTAGTGCTTATGGATGCTAATTTGTCACTTGGTAAAGTCTTGAAAAATGTCTCGCACCCCCATACATGCATGTGTGTTAGGTTGGGTTTCTTTCCATACCATAACTGATATAGAATCCCATCTGCAGCTTTAGTTGGTACTCGGTTAAGGGTATATACGGTTGTCTACAAGGCGTATCCCCAAAAGGATAATGGAAGGGTTGCATGACTCATCATTGATCTGAACATGTCAAGCAAGGTCCTATTCCTCCTTTCACTAACACCATTCCAATGTGGTGTATAAGGAGGAGTGAGTTGGGATATTATCCCACACTCCTTCAAGTGATCAATGAAAGCTTGGTTAAGATATTCTCTGCCTCGGTCTAAGCGAAGTGATTTTATCTTCTTACCAAGTTGGTTTTCTACTTCATTTTGGTATTCCTTAAATATCCGAAAAGAATCTGACTTATACCGCATTAAGTAGATATATCCATACCTACTATAGTCGTCGGTAAAAGTAATGAAGTATAGAAAACCACCCCTTTCCTCTATTAGAAATGGACCACATACATCAGTATGTATTAATTCCAGCACTACATTGGCTCTTTCTCCCTTTCCTGAGAAAGGTTCTTTGGTCATCTTTCCTTTTAAACAAGATTGACATACATCTAAGGGTTCTAACTATACTGAGTCTAGATACCCTTCTTGATGCAATCTTCATAATCGCTTCTCGTTTACATGACCAAGTCTAAAGTGCCATAGGCTGGTGTTATTTGAGTCATGTTGGATGTTTTTGTCATTGATTTACATTACCGAGTTTTCTAGTTCCAACATATATAAACCATTGTTAAGATGTGTCATACCATAACATATGGTATCCCTATAAATGAGAAAACATTTATTTCCAAACTTGAAATAAAAACCCATAGTGTCTAGAATCGACACAGAGATAATGTTTCTGGTAACAGAAGGTACATAATAGCAATTGTTTAAAACTAGAACCAAACCAGTTGGCAAGGTTAAGTGATAGTCTCCCGCTGCCAAGGTTGCTAGACTTGCACCATTTGCAGCTCAGAGATCCACATGACCTTTTGCAATCTTCTTGAACCTACTTGGTTCCTGTATATGAATACAAATGTGTGAGCCACATGCTGTATCCAATACCCAACTTACATATAAAGATAGATTGCATTCAATGACAAAAATACCTGAAATAGAAGCATCAGTTTGTTTCTTATTCCCAGTTCTGTAATTCTTCTTCCAGTGGCCTTTCTTGCCACATCCAAAGCAGACAGCTTCCTGCTCATTACTTTCCCTCTGAATCTTTAGCTTCTTTGCAGGACGATGCATTGGTGTCTTTGGACATGACTTGGACTTAGACCCCTTTGCCTTGCCCTTGTTTTTCTTGATCATCATAAGGACAGATGAATTGGTATTTTTCATATCCTTATCAGATTGGAGAACTAAAGCCAAAAGGTCCAGGAGCGACTTTTTCATATCATTCATATTATAATTGACAATAAAAGTCGAGAATCTTGATGGTAAAGAGGAAATAATGAGATCCACTGCTAGTTCTTGGTTCATTTTGAACCCAAGGGCTTCAAGCCTCTTAATATACCCAATCATATTGAGTACGTGAGGACCGGCTTGGTGCCCTTCTGCTAGCCTGCACTTATAAAGTGCACTTGAGATCTCATACCTTTCTTGTCTGGCCCTCTCCTCATAAAGTTCTTAGAGATGTGAAAGCATATTGTAGGCATCCTCATCCTCATGCATTTTTTTTGCAATTGGCAGGAGATGGATGACAACATGATGCATTGTACATCAAGTGCATCATCTACATGATTTCTCCATTTATCTTTTTCCGCCTTACTTTCTCCCTGAGGAGACTCAACAGGAATTGGGGATTCCAGTACATATAACTTCCTTTCTTGGCATAGTACTATGTGCAAGCGCCTATACCACTCCTGGAAGTTATTGTCAGTCAGGATATTTTCTTTATCCAAGATCGATCACAGTGATAAAGTACTTGTGGTGTTGGTGATTTCCATTTTGAATCTGCATCAGATAAGCATTTAGCAGTTAGTACTTTGTCTTGATTACCTTTTGAAATTTATGATTATATCATTTTAATGTATTCCACTATTTTAGCGAACCTTAACATCCCTCACTATTAGATTTGGAATACTCTATCGCTTGAGTATTCTAGTGGCAAGGATCCTCAAAACCTCCCTCATAGTCTACAAGCTAGGGCTACGCCACTACTTGGAGGGTTTCAAGGTAGGCACTAGACTGGCCAACCACTTGTTCCTGTGGTTCCTTGTGTTGTTGAGTAAAGTCTCAGCTTTTGGAATCTGAACTTGATTCCCTCAACATCTTGCCTCTAAAGTGATAAGAAAGTTAGCTAAGGCTAATCCTTGACTACTCACTTTAGTTAAGTCGATCCATTTCTCTCATGAAAACGCCCCGGTAGTAAGAGGCACTCTCAACTATGGATGACAAGCACCCAAACAGCCGGTTTTGTTTAGATGTGAGAAATTGGAGGCTTTTAGACTTAATATATATTTGAGGGATTTTTATATTTATTGACGAATATAATCCTTTTCTATTTATTATGTTCAAACTGGGTTTTCGTGCTCACAACTGAACATGCAATAGAATATAATTCGTCACATCTTTATGCATTTTATCTGGTTTACTATTTTATGTGATCACGCAATAACCATGCAGACACATAAAATAATAAACTATGCATAAAGTAAATCATGAAATCCAACTGGTCTTGAGCATTCTATAAAGATCGATCCATAACAGATCAATCTTGACCTAGGGGCATCCATACCTGAGTCTTGACTTGACTCACATCGCAGCTTGCCCAGTGAAATGCGCTCAGCTTCCGTCTGGTTTATCACCTCGTCTTGGCTGGTCTGCGTCTCGGATCGTCATCATTTAATTACAAATGTACTCGCAAGAAGGCGAGGGGGTCTAGGGGTACAAAATACGTCTCGTGCATTGGACATGCATGCCCTTATACATATTTGAATTAAAAGGATGATTCAGAGACCGTCATTTATCTAATTAATTATTACAAACATCGCACGCATTGAATAAATAATTAAATAAATAAATAAATACCAGACATGCACAGTTCGGTCACTTGATCAAGACCAATCGGGGTAAAATATGCACAAGAAAATTAAATTGCAATAAATTTAAATAATATGAAGGTGTTCTGATAAATTAAATTAATTTAATTAAATTCAAATAATTTATTTTATCGGTTCCATTTTTTTAATTTAATTTTAATTCTAAAAATTAAATTAAACCATTAATTTAATTCTAAACTTCAATAAAATTAATATTTTGGATTAGCTTAATTTAAACCCCAAATTAATTCTAATTAATTTAATTTAAAAAACTGAATTAATTAAAATTAATTTAAAGCAGGGTTACCTCTAGCTGGGAAGTCTGGAAAGACTGCGAACCGCCGCAGGGTGTCGTCCTGGAGCAAGGCCAATCACGACATTACCGCGGCGTGACCGCTCGGTCCAGCGACTCCCGCGACGGCAGCAACTTCCGGCGAGGTCTGAAGGGAGCGGGAGGAGACCGAGAAGCATATCGACCAGCCGCATGGCCGGCAGCCCGCTGCTCTGGTGAGCCGGCAAGGTGGCGGTCGGGTCCGGCATGGCCTGGACCGGCACGGCTGGGACCAGTGGCAGCCAGTACGGTTCGGTCCGACGGATCCTGGGGCGGCGCGGGCAGGCAGCCCGGTGGGGTCGAGGTGGTGCGAGTAGGCGGAAAGGGGACCTGTGGGCTCGGTCTGAGGCGGCTCGACGCGGCCGGGGTTCTAGAGCGGTGCAGCTAGGGTTCAGGAGCGGCGCAACCAGGGTTCGGGAGCAGCGCAGCCAGGCGGTCCAGCTCCGGCCAGGGGCAGTGGTCCGAGGCAGTGCGGCACGAGGCAGAGGTCTGGCCAGGGGCGGTCCGGCAGGAGGGCTGTGGTCTGGCGTGAAGGGGAGCGACGGTCGGTCGGCTAGGGTTTCTTCCTAAGGGTAGATCCTTGTGCGCCGCGTGAGAGAAGGGAAGACCCACTTTGGTCTTCCTTTTTAAAAAATTTTTGTCCTTAGACAAAAAAAGCCATCCCCTTTCCTTTTTTTTAAATAGAGGGAAGAAGACCCCATTTTGGGGTGCTGGTCTTCCCTTAATTTTTTTTTAAGAAAAGCAAGAAGATCCCATTTGGGGGTCTAGGCCTCCCTCCCATTTCCTTTTTTTTATTTATTATCAAAAATATTTTTCCACAGACCTTTTTAGAAAATATTTTATAATAAAATATTATATTATATTTTATAATAATAAAATACTACATTTAATTTTATCTCAATTATGATTGAGATTGACATCAAATGAACGAAAAATAAACCAAGACGTCGATTCGATTAAAAAATTTTAAATGATCGTAGATTGATCATTTGAAAACGAAATGACACGCGGTTAGATCCGAATGAACCATTTTAACACCCCACACTTAAATTTAATGCATCTTAATTTTGTTGACTCAGAAAAACCTTGCGGTCCCTCTGATACCACTGTTGGGTACCGGGACGGCGCAACGGAAGCCAGTGGGATGGGAATTTAAAATTTTCTGCTTCACTGGAGTGACATAACCCTGTCAACTCTGGTGATCTTGTCCCGATTTGGTCCGAGGATCTTGCAAGGTTTAAACAGAGAACATAAATTAAACTGAACATGTACCTTGTTTGGAATTAGCGTGTGCAAGTCCGCCGCAGGATGCAAGCGATCATTGCTCAAAGACTTTGACGTCGAAGCCCTCTAGATCGTCCACACATGCCTCTTGAATCTGCTCTCGTGTCGTTCGTCAAGATCCAAGTGCTAGTGCGGATCTTCGACACTCGCTTTAGCGCAGTGACGATCACCGCAAAGGAAGAAGCTTCAATCTAAGATGGATAAACTTGAAGATCTTCCTTCGCATTAGAGACTCTCTCTAGATTCCAGGAGGATAGAGAAGCACTCAATCTTAACACAAGAATAGTTTTTCTTATAGGAGAGCCTCTCTCTCTCACTTATATAGAGAGTGTTTAAAACATGCGGCATGGATTCCCGACCCCGTGTAATAGACATCTGCTATATAAGTGTTGTAAATAATTATTTATGATAAATAAAAATTATTCCATAAATAATATTTATAATTTATCACTTACTTGTAATATATAAATATATTACATGATAAATTTGAGTCTTTAACTCGACTCACACCTCCTGCTAAAATTAAACGAACTTAGGATATTAAAATCCATTCGAATAATATTAATACTTGTATTTACTATATAACTTGTAAATACATGTTATAAATAAATTCAACGAATTATTATAAACTTGAATAATTAATGAATATTTTTATTCTTTGGTGATCAATAGAACTTGGATAGTGCTCGGACCCTTTGGCGGGGCCCACCAAGTTCTATATTCCTATTCCCAGAATACGGTAGATTCTCAAGGCGCTATTGTGTGTGACCCTCTAGGCCCTTACCTCAATAGTAGTGAATAATATCCACCGACCTAGAGCGGGGTCTAGCAACCCATCGAGGCCCCTATAGATATAAGGCAAAGTCAAATCAACGACTGTCTTCCTACGAACACGGTCCGTGTAATATAATCTCTTCATCATCGATATCTCAATAAAGCAGAATGCATACTAGTGTCATCATTCTTTATTTTGATTTCTTTTATTTGTTGATTTGTATGAATGGTCTTACCTTCCACTACCATGGCCATGGATTTAATGAAGGTGCAACCATCCTAATCAACCAGGCCCGAGATATCTCTTCCTGAACTCGGAAGCGACAAATCCTTTCTCGATCATTCAATCAATGTCATGTCATTAATGATGTACCCGATACAAACTACCTTGTCACGACTTTGTCGCCATGGTTTTCACCTTGCATAAAATGTATGTAATTAAATGACATCCGTTGAAAATGATCTCAAGTCTAAAGACCATTACACGTGTCCTTAGATAGGAATGACCAATGACACCTAAAACGTGTGGTGTTCATATTATGCAGGTCTATCCTCGTGACCTCAACTACTAGAGATCATCAAGTGCGAACTTCATGAGAAGAAGTCTCAATGCTTATGAGCCCCCAACACCTGATGGTCACACATCATCTGTGTCCTTTCAGAATGATGTAACTAGACCATAGGACGTTACTTTAGGATTATTGTCATGGTATCTCAGGGTTCTCATTATAGCCTGGGATCTACTATAACCCTTTAATGTGACAAGTAATCTAAGGACATTGCCATAAACAAAGTGGATGCAGAATTATCTACACTATTATGGAAAGATAAACACATGTATTATAAAAAACTGAATACATGTAGCGGTAATCAAAGTACAAGACAGGTTGGGTCTAGGGAACCCACTTTCAACACTCCCACTTGCACTAGATATAACTACTAACAGGTTTCAATCCACTAGCTCTCACATGTGTGTATCATGCTTCTGCTGAGAAATGGCTTTAGTCAGGGGGTATGCCCCGTTGTCCTCTGTGGCTACTCTTCTAACTGTCACTTCACCTCTTTGAGTAAAATCCCTCAAGAGATGAAACTTCCGAAGAATATTCTTTGTTCTTTGGTGAGACCTGGGCTCCTTGGCAAGCACCACTGCAGCAGTATTATCACAATATACTGGTACAAGGTCTACACTGCTAGGTACAACACCAATGTCTAAGATAAAGCTGCATATCCAGACTGCTTCCTTTGTTGCATCGGAAGCTGCAATATATTCGGACTCTGCTGTAGAATCAGCAACCACAACTTGCTTCGAGCTTCTCCAGCTCACTGCACCACCATTTAGGCAAAAGATGTAGCCTGACTGCGATTTCATATCATCATGATCTGTCTGGAAACTAGCATCAGTGTATCCCCTCACAACTAGTTCCTCATCTCCTCCATACACCAGTAACATATCCTTAGTATGCCTCAAGTACTTTAGGATAGTTTTAACAACTGTCCAATACAGCTCTCCTGGATTGGATTAATATCTAACCATTATGCTTAAAGTAAAGTCGACATCAAACCTAGTACATAGCATGACATACATGATAGAACCCACTGCCAAAGCATAAGGGACTATACTCATTCTGTCAATCTCCTCCTGTGTTTGTTATGCTTATCAACCATTTTAATACCTGTAGTGAGACAAAGTTCCGCTCTCTTGATCGGTGGGATACCAGTACTGAAAGAAATTTCTGACTTTCCCTGATTGATCGCTTGTCCAGAAGCCCTCTCATAAATGCGAATCATAGAAGTTATTTTTGAGAAACATAAGAACATATCAACCAAACACATGAAATTATAATAGTAATGAAATTATAATGGGTTTAGAAAACACAAGAATCACATGGTTTGCAAAGAAAATGAAATCGCTTGGAAACACCCACCAAGATCATGTGAAAATGGTACGACACCATCAAATATTGGTTAGATAGAACCAAAGAAGTAATCTGAATACCCTTGATAATAAGAAACATAAGGTGTGCTAAAAATCTCAGTATAGTTTACACAAACCATTTACCCATTACCAATGTGAGACCTAATCTGGCCTTAATCAAGTCCAAAGAAGGTCACAATATGGAAGAAACCCTTGCTTCAAGGAGAACCCACAAAAATTGGACTATATGAGTACCTTAGGGTTCGACCGAACTCACACCGCAATGTAGGAACTACATCGGTATGGAGGTGGGGAGGCCGCATTGGAGCCGCGTCGGTAGGGAGGTGGGCTGGCTGCGGTGGAGTGGCGTCAAAAGAGGGAGATCGTCGGAGGCAGCAGGTGGGCTAGCTGCGTCAGAACTATGTTGGAACCACGTTTGAGCTACGTCAGAGGAGGGAGATCGCCCGAGGTACAAGGTGGGATAGTTGTGTCGGAGGAGGAAGGTCGCCGAAGGGGTAATTTTTTTATATGGGTTTTTAAAAAATTAAAATATGATAACAGGGGTTAGGGTTCAGATATTTTTAAAAATGGGTCCGGGATGCGTGAACGCCGTTCACGCATCCCGGACCCCGGCGTCATGCGTGAACGCCGTTCACGCATCTTCCCGAGAGAAGAGATGCGTGAACAACGTTCACGCATCTCACAGAATACCTAAATTCCCCTTAAAATGTATAACTATTAATTATAAAGTAATAAACTTATTATAAAAATTAAGAAATATTAATAAATATCAATTAAATAATATAAAATATTGAAATAATGTTAATAATTATTAATAAATATTCATGAATAATAGATATTCATTAAATAATTATTAATAGAATGGATTGAGTATTCTCTAACATATATTGAGAAATCTATAATCTTAGCATCTTTCAGTCACTCACGTTATCTCAACATGTTGTAGTTAAACATCTATTTCTATAAAGATCCTCATATGGTTCCATTTGTATTCTAAGGTGGAAACTTAATTTTTATACTTTCTAATACTCCTTTTTCATTGTTTTTCTGATTAAATATTGGTATATTTGTGAACAAATGAGTTACATGAAAAACATATAGTGATTGTGATGAGTGAACCATGATCACATCATCACTATGCTAAGTTCTTTGAGTTTCATTTCTAGATCCAAGAGTAATATTTTTTAAGGCATGTGCTCTCTAAAAAATATCATTTTATCTAAATAAGGTGGAATAAGTGATGTCATGGACATGACCTAAGTTTTGAGATGCATACTCAATAATCTCACTCTTTAGATTGCGTACCAGTATAAATCGTTTCCTTTTATAAAGTCTGAATATGTATCTTCTCAAAATTGGCCAAATGAAATTCTAATTCATATTGTAGTTTTCAATGTTGTCCATAAACAACCATAAATGTTAAATCATGCTTAGAGTGTATCAATTATTAACCAAGGGTAGATAATCAAAATTATCAATGAAATGCTAAATCCTGCACATACTTCACCAAATATATTAAAAAGTTCAAGTGAAAAGATAAATCTCCCATTTTCATCCCATCTTTCCATCAATCAAGCTCTCCCCCTTAATTGAAATGAGAAATATAATTAAGAACAATGGATAAAGTGTGATTGGAATACCTCAAGTTTCAACTTCTTGAGATGATATGAATTTCAAGATTTGTCATGAAATAATCCTTGGATTTTAGCTCAAACTTATTCTTGGAAATAGTTTCTTTCACAGTTTTCTTGACTTCATTGTTTTGCATATTCCCAATGGAAGATTTTCCAACTATTGTTCCATTCTTCTACACTTGTTGTGGCCTTTTATTCTTATCAGCATATGCATTTTGCATGGTTGGACTGAACCATCACTCATCATAACTGTGACCACTTCTATTGCAATTCGAAATAATTAATATAATTAATATTTATCATTTAATTTAATCATATTATTTATTATACATATATATATATATATACATTGGTAGATAATTTGATAACAGTAAGACACTTATTAAAGGTATAATAGAAGTCTAGATAACAGTAATACACATACAAAACGTATCATAAATCAAATGTCAACCTAATCTACGCCTCCGGTGTGGATGCTCCTCTGTCCCACAGTCAGGCGTATACTGGATGCGTCTACGCCGTGTCTGTCTACGTCTGTGCTCTGGCGTACGCTGCACATCCTCATCGACAGCCACCTCCACATCCTCCTGTGTGACAGACGGTGGATGTACAGTCTCACCGCATGTACCCTGGCCTGCATCTAAGGATAGTGGAAGCTGGCTGGAACTCTCACCAATAGAGGAAGTAGATGGCTGCTCTGCTGCGGATGACTGCAATAAAACATCGAACTCAATCCAGTCAGCGTCTGTAAGTACCTGTGGCTGTGCCTGAGAAGCTGGAGGAGCATATGACTGATCATGCTGAACACCCTCCTCCAGTGGAATAATATCATGTGGCTGAGCAAGCTGAGCAGCCTCATCCTGTGGAACAACAACATCCACAACAGGGTCGTCACCCCCAGGTACATCTATGTGAGGCTCAGTAGGCTCCGTGGCCTCCGCAGTAGGCTCCGCGGCCTCCGCAGCAGGTGGTGGATCAAAGAAAATGCCATGATAAATCTCGTCCATCGACGGTAGCATCTTTCATACAAGGTTGTGAAAATATGCTGGGTCAAAGGCAGCTCTCTCCACTGAATCAGACATATGAAGTAGATGACAAATATGAGTATCCTGCGAAAAAAAATTCTGTTTTTAACTAATTTGAATAAAAAATATGTTGAACAGTGAAAGGAAGAATGCATACCAAGTCATGGAAGCCCCGTCTGTGCCGTGTAAGAAATCTGACGGGAGACCTGATGTACCAGCCTGCATAATCCATCTGATCCATCAAATTAAAGCGTACTGTCCCTGCCCCTTGCAACTGGGACTCCCGTCGCCTATCCCATAACGCAACATATCTCACATGGTATCTCCTCCAATCAAAATCTCTCTTCCCTGACATCTTGAGGGAATGCAATGAATCCAACTGACTGGGTGGGTCAGGAACTGGCTGAAGGAATCCAAACTGTCTCATAACCCTATCCGTCTGATGCCACTCGACTATATGAAAATGAATCATTGGAACCATGCAGGAGCCGATATCAAGCATCACTGTACAGTATGGGGGCAGACTCTGAAGGATATCATCTGTATATGGCATCCATGTAATCTGAAAGAAAAAATGAATAATCAATTAATAAATGAATAGATTTACAGTAAAGAGTAAAGATTTAACAATATAAATAATAATCACTTACATCATCTGGTCGAATGCTGTCTAGCATAAGTCTGTAGGCGTGAACATCATGTCTGGGAGAATCTGAATGTCGATGCGCCAGACTCCACCTGTAGATAACATTTTTTTTACATTTCATAAAAGAATTTTATACAAGTAAGTTAGATATTATAAAGAATTAATAACATACCAACGTCCACGTGGAGCCTCTGCTACAATATCTACGGGTAATGGCGCACGAGCATGTGGAGCTAAACGAGGTATGTGCTCCCATACCCACATCTGTAGAAGAACCATGCATCCTGTGATCTGCATCTTATCGATGCGACATGCGCTGTATAGGGCTCTGTATGTATATGCTAGGCAGGCAGACCCCCAACTATATCGGCCTGCCTGGTCCAAATCCTCTAAAAAAGCTAGATACATCAGGTGCACAAAAGTAGTAGAGTGGTCAACAAAAAGCGTGCCACCGATCAGCCTCAAAATATATGCGCATGCAAATCGCAGCACGGTGACTTCATCAGCATCATCTGGTAAATGTGTGAAGTGCTGGTCTAACCAAGGCATCCACAATCTACCACCGACGATGGTCCTTCCATCATCCTGGACCTCTATGCCCAGAAGTCTATGAACAAGCTCAGGCAAATCTGATGGAACTCGGCCTGTCAAAGCATGTCCGTCAATAGGGAGGCCCAACATAATAGCCACATCCTGAAATGTAATAGTCATCTCCCCCTCACTGAAATGGAAAGTATGCGACTCTGGTCTCCATCTCTCGACAAGTGCGGCAATGAGCTGATGATCAAGAAACGTGAAGTCGCACATCGCTACTCCATAAAATCCAGCTCGACGAAGATGTGGGACGATAGCGGGAGGTGGTGCAGTATGATGGAAATGGTGAGATCTACGTACACTCAAGGGAGCCACAGGACGTCCCTCTAAAAGCAGTCGTGATACATGAGTAGCCTGAGATGTAAGCAATGGAAAACCTACCATCTGCACACATGATATCATCGTTACTTATTAATAGTGGAATCATGATATATTCATTTTTATTTGGTGTCACAATCAACATTATCCTAGTCTCACAATCAACATTAGTTAAGGATGCTCAGACACTCAGATGCCATTACTAAAACTAGACATCTTATAAGAAAACCATAATTTAAAAGTGAAAAATTAATTATTTCTTCTTATTTGTGAAATTACGTTTGTTAATTTATCCATTATCCATTAAATAACCATCAAAATTATTCCACATTAAAAATTAACAGGAAAAAGTGAAAAATTAATTATTTCTTCTTATTTGTGAAATTACGTTTGTTAATTTATCCATCATCCATTAAATAACCATCAACATTCTTCCACATTAAAAATTAACAGGAAAAAGTGAAAAATTAATTATTTCTTCTTATTTGTGAAATTACGTTTGTTAATTTATCCATTATCCATTAAATAACCATCAACATTATTCCACATTAAAAATTAACAGGAAAAAGTGAAAAATTAATTATTTCTTCTTATTTGTGAAATTACGTTTGTTAATTTATCCATTATCCATTAAATAACCATTAACATTATTCCACATTAAAAATTAACAGGAAAAAGTGAAAAATTAATTATTTCTTCTTATTTGTGAAATTACGTTTGTTAATTTATCCATTATCCATTAAATAACCATTAACATTATTCCACATTAAAAATTAATAGGAAAAAGTGAAAAATTAATTATTTCTTCTTATTTGTGAAATTACGTTTGTTAATTTATCCATTATCCATTAGATAACCATTAACATTATTCCAAATAGATCAAGTTCCTAAGTAACTATAGAAACTTCCACAATAGGTTATTCAACCACAACCTCTTCCTCTTAGTCTTCTACTTCTTCTCATCCTCATCCTCTATTTATTATTCTTCTTCTTCATCATCGACACCAACCACAACCTCTTCCTCTTAGAGAAGGTACACAGACTCGATCATGGATGATGAGATTTGGAACTCTGTCCTGCCACTTGGGGACATCTCTTACGAGTATGTCCTTCTGCGTGGCAGATACTGCATCGTATTCTCCCTCCTCGTTGCCGAGGCCAATCCATCTCATTTCTGATGCGAGTTGACTTCGGTCTTCCTCGAGGCCGCAACCTAGTAGCATGAAGCCAATAATTTTAAAAATGACACACATTGAAAAAATTATAAATGATACCAAAACCGACTTATGAAAACCTGGAAATATCAGGGACGATGGTCGGTTGATCAGCAGGCAATGTGATAGAATGGAAGTCACCAACAGGCATCCAAGCAGCACTATAACAGTTAACCAAAGTGCTCATGTGATACACCGGGTCAACATATGGCTCCCATGATATATTTACCGAAGCGCAAGCTGTAATAACATGTACACATGGATATCTCAATGCCTGAAAGCTGCCACAATCACAGTACCTATTATCCAACATCACGACAAACACTCCACCATTAGTGCATGCACCCTGGTCGTAGCACTTTCTTACCTGAAAACTCCTCTTTTCCCTGTCAAAGGCTATAACATTCCATCGTGAAGCCTCATTCCGTATCCGTTCAATATCAGTTTGAAAATGCTGAGTAAAAAGCATTCCATTTTCCATCCTCTGGTAGGCCGTTCACGCATCTTTTCCCGCGCAAGGATGCGTGAACGGCGTTCACGCTTCCTTTAGCTAGTCAGCAAAGGACGCGTGAACGCCGTTCACGCATTACTGTCGGGGCCCGAGATGCGTGAACGCCGTTCACGCATCCCGGAACAATTTTTAAAAATATCCGAACCCTAACCCCTTTTATCATATTTTAATTTTTTAAAAACCCAGAAAAAAAAATTACCCCGAGGTGTACGACCACGATTAAAATAAAACAATGGCCTCATATAATCTATTTCCACAGTTTATTAAAAGTGTGGCAATAGGCAATATTTCTAGTTGTGTATGGCGCAAGGATCGTGCGACGACGGTAGCGGCATACAGATCGAACTGGATTGGCGACCCCCGATTCGAACGGAGCATGTGAATGGTGACGAAAAACTATGATGGGTGTTTCTCGAACGGTTTCGATGGCCGGATTCTGGCGAGCAGCCACAACGAGGCCCGACCGGAGTAGATTTGCGATTTCTGACGAGATCGAGGTCGATTTCTGAGGTGGCCGCAGCGTGAGCGTATGCGAAAGGAAGAACCAGAGTGTCTACAAAATCCCGATTCACATGGCGTGTAATCCAGGATTACACGTGTGTGGGCCCCTCCTAGCAATGACTAGGGTTCTGAAATGGAGTTAAGGATCACATGGCGTGTGACCCTATCACACACTGTGTAATCCCTCCCTGGTGGCGTGGTGTGTACCTCGAAGGGTACACAGACGCGACTTGAGGTACATGGACATGCCGTGTACCCCTACACGGACACAACCAATCATGATGTACGCAAACTAAGTCGTGTATTGGTATACAGGCATAGTACACAGGCAGCAGCACGTTGTGTACTTCTACACAGACACGGACACGTGCCGTTTACACGGGCAGGACCCGGGGTCGAAGAGACATGGCGTGTACTCTTACTATATGTTGTGTACTTTTTAAATGTTGGTTTGGATCCCTTTTTCCATTGTATCTTGGATAAGCACTACCACAAAAATGGGTTTTTGCAGCGCCAACCTTTGTCGGTGCTTTTTTTAGCGCTGTTAAAGAGACTCCATTTATCAGCGCTTTTTTTACTTACGCTGATAAAGGGGGTCTTTATTAGCGTTTTTTTACTAGCACTGATAAAGGGTATTTTTCAAAAAAAATCATTAAAAATACTATATTGATATATAAATATATAAATATCTTTATATTTATATAAATATAATATATATTTTTTAAATATGTTTTAGATATGTATAAATAGACATTTACATTTAATATATAAGATATCTACTGAAAATAACTTATAAAATATTTTAAAAAAATATTATTAATTAATAATTAAAATTATCATCGAGTAATAATCATTTAATAATAATTTGAAGACACAAAAATTAATAAAAGATCTAAAATAAATAATTAAACATATTTACATATAAAGTATATGTCTCAATATATAAGCCTTATAATATCCAATTTTTTTAAAATACAAATATATTAATATTTATATACCTATATAATGTGTGTGTGTGTATTAGTGTGTGTTAGTATTAACAAACTGATATATATTATTTATATATTCTAACATATTAATATACATATGAATATATAATATATGTAAATATATATAAATATGTATAATTATACTTACAGATACAAACATATATATATATATATAATATACATGTGTATGTATGTAGTATATTTTTATGTATTTAATTATTTATTTATACACACACACAAAAACATAGTTTATAAATGTATTTAAAACTAATGTTATTAATATACGAATAAATATACGATAAAAAATATAACTAAATAAATATATATACATAAATAGATATAAATATATATTAATATACAAATATATATATATATATATATATCATAAAATAGAGGACAAAACAAGATGAGTGAGTGGTAAAGGTGCATGTGCACAAAAGGGGAGGTCTCGAGTTCGATTCCCAGTAGAGGTAGCGGTGCGCGGGCGGGTGCATGTGGGGACTAGCACTGTTAAAGGGTGTGTGTGTGCGCGCCCTATTAAAGGGGGTGGTAGGAGGTGGTGTGTAGATGAGGCTTCCTAGGGGGTCAAGCGCTTTTAAATGTGAGGTCTCTGATTTAAATTTGTTATTTTTTTTACTTTTATCAGCATTTTTTTAGCGTTGATAAAAGGGACCCCCTTCTAATATCGTCTCAATTATTAGCGTTCATTTAGCGCTGATAAATTCCTTTTTGAGCACTGATAAAACCCTATTTTGTGGTTGTGAAGTTTTGTTAGGGTACATTCATCATATCTTTTCCTTGAGGGTTAGTATGGAATTTCCTCCTACAGAGAGGGCAGTGATCCCTTCAGTAAGACTTCTTAGATAAAGTTGTTGGAAACTTTCCGTGGGGCTCAGAGTAAGATTCTATATCATCTTTTTTCCTTGGGAGGAGTTCTTGGTATCATCGTGACCAACACTACACAGGTGTTGATCCTTTACTTAGCGGGTTAATCCAGATTGAGTTGTTGGTATACCTCATGATCTTAGAAGTGATCATCATTTGTGTATCATATCTCTTCAGATTTCAGTGTATACTTCTATGATGAGACCCAACGAGCACTACATCTCGAACAGACATAATCATTTTTATCAAACTTTTGGAATGTGTTCTCCTAGATGAGTGTTTTGTGGAACCTTCAAGTTGGAATCCCAGGATGACAATATGATTGTGACTTTATCTTTGAGATTGTGTGTCTTTATTGAGTATATCTAAATATTCTTGTTATATGTGTTGTAGACATATATCTGTATAGAGCTGACTGTTATACTTTTGTTATGTGCTTTGTGGTTTTGGGGTGTCCTACTGGGTATTGTTATATTCACCTCTACACAAGTTTTGCCCCCATGTGTTGTGTATTGAGCAAACAATTGAAATTTTGATAGTCATCGAGGGAATAGGATTAGAAGATGCTTAGTGAGATCAAATAGATGAAGGTGTGTTCCTGTGGTATCTTGACAGCAGTCCCCAATTTATTTTTAGGTAGGATTTGTTTTCAGACTCATTGTGGTGGACTTGTATTCGACCTTATTTACTATCTTTTACTTCATGTTGTACTCTTGTAAGATTTAGATGTATGCATGCATGATTGTTTAGTTGTTTTTACATTTCAGCATTGTATGAACTTGGAGACGTGTGTGTTTACAGGTACATGCTAAACCCTCTCATATTAGTGATATTTCTATTCGGCACTAGTCACCAGCCCCTAGCATATTGGAGGCGAGTTTGGGGAGTCCCGACATGACCTCCATTAGGACGGGTTTTGACAACATATATATACATGTATGTACCCACAAATATGTGTGTGTGTGTAATTATATATAAATGTATATGCAAATATAAATATATATGTAACTATAATATATAGATGTTGGGGTGTGCCTCCGTGGTTGAGGTGCCCCGTGATTCCGCATCAGACCTAGGTTTAAATCCAAGTGGAAGTGAATTTCCGCTGGCAGGCAGTGACGCAGGCAGACGGTGTTGAATGCATGATGTAGGTATGACGCTACACTGGGTCTATGGGTCAGATTATGGGTCTTTAGGTCATGTAATGAGCTTCATGCCCACTGGGTCTTCGGGTCATGTATTGAATAAATAAGGTTTGATGGGTGAGATATCCCTTGAGGGGGGCTATGACTTGTCTTTCCAGCCTATGTGTGTGGTGTGTGTGTGTTTAATGTAATTGTAATGGGTTTCATGCTCACTGGGCTTTCGGCCATGTATTGAATAAATAAGGCTTAATGGGTGAGTCATCTCTTGGGGGGCTATGACCTGTCTTTTCAGACTGTGCGTGTAGTGTGTTTAATGTAATTGTACCCTCAAACACTCAATATATATATATATATATATATATATATATAAATTAAAAGTAAAAGAGATAAATTATTGGATATAAAAAAATAAGAACAAATTTTTTTTAAAAATGATTTGTCATATGCCATCAATCATGGTGGGAGGGGGAGGGGATTAACAAAAAAAAGGACAGGGGGAATTTTTAACAAGCCGATAATAAAGTCAAGACTAATAATTTTAAATTTTTTATAAACAAATTGGTAAATTGATGTTTTAGAAAATTAAACCATCCCATTTAGAGAAACTCCAACCGACGACGCCAAAATGAAGTAAGTTTTGCGGTAAAATAGCGCATAAACAGGGAAATCATCTCCAACCGGTACGCTATTCTCAACGCTATTGTTTTTATATCACGAAAATAAATACAAAATTAAAATCAAATAGGCAGGAAAAAAACCAAACACTGATAACACTGCAACAGTCCAGCACTAAATATAGCGCTGGACTGTGCATCAACGCCATTTTTGCGCTGGATTTAGCGTTGGATTGGAGATACTCGGTTACTGCATTTTTGCGTTGGTTGGAGATGGTCTTAAGGATTTTTTTTAATCCAAAAAAAAACCAATCCCAAATTACAGGATCCATACATTTTGACACCCCTAATATAATGTGGGTACATAAAAACACAAAATCAAACACAATTCAGAACCGAGAAAGAAAGGCCTACATCCATCCCTACCTACTGACATGCTGAATGAAGGACGCTAGGGCAACCCGGGACGATCCGCCCTCTGCGGCGGACCCCCAGATCTTCTCCCTCAGCTCCGCCGCCCTCCGCCGCCCTCTGCCTCATCTCATCCCCTTCTTCCCACCCCATCACCCTCCTCACCGCCTTCTCCACCTCCATCCGCCTCACCGTTTCCCCCCTCCGCTCCCACTCCCTCACCTCCACTCCCACCCCTAAATGCTTCGTCACCAGCACCGCGTTGTGCGGCTGGTCGGAAGCCATGGGCCATGCCGCCATGGGCAGCCCCGCCCCCAGGCTCTCCAAGCACGAGTTCCACCCGCAGTGGCTCATGAACCCCCCCCGTCACTGGGTGTCCCTATATCTCCTCTTGAGGCGCCCAATCCCTCACCACCATACCCCTCCCTTCACCCCAAATCCTCTCCTCCAACCCATCAGGCAGCTGTAAGGCTTCATCACTGTGGGTGGGGGGAGATGTCGGAATGGGCGGCGTGGAGGCGGAGCAGGGCCTGGCGGGTGTGGGTGGGGGAGGCGGCGTAGTGGAGGGGGATGGAGGGGTAGGCGGTGGCGATGAGGCGGGAGAGGTGGAGGAGCTGGTTGATGTGTCCTTGGGCGGGGAGGGGCACCACCACAACCACCACGTCGTGGCGGAGGACTCCATCGGCGGCGCAGGGGAGATTGGCCATGAAGATGACTGCTCGGACTGTGCTCGTGACTTCCCAGAGGACGACTTCAATGGAATAAGTGGACAAAAACGACAGCTATTAGGATACAATGGAAGTGTTTTTTTACTGGGTTTTTAAATCTTTTTATATAAATGGGTTTACTTTAAAATTATTGTTGTATATGAATTGTCGAATGAGTTGAAACTTTAATGTATTTATTCAGTAAGATGCATTGTTTGGCTGATGGTATTGAGTGACCGTCCCGCGACTATCATATATAGCAACTGTAGTCAACACCAACTATCATATAGAGGTGGCTATGAACCATGGTGAGGGGGCTACACCGAATGCCCTATGACGACCACTATAGGCCGTTGCACTTAAGTCTATAGCAACCCCCATGTGTTGTGATTCACAGATCACTAAGAAAACGAATGGGCATTGAAGAATTTCAAGAACCACCACTACTACAAAATAGATCTTTAACAGCGCTAAAAATTGTATTTATCAACGCTAGAGAAACGTTAACTACCAAAACACAATTAAAATCCATAAGTTTTTATCACCGCTAGAAAAATGTTGATAAAATCCCCCTTTATCATCGTTTCTAAAAGCATTGATAATAGATGTCTTTATGAGCACGTTTTGCAGCGCCGATAAATGGGCATACTCTAGTGTGATCTAACAGCACACTACACAATCAAAAACAGGGCAGTGTGCTGCAACAACACACCACAACACCTGAAATTAGCGTAATAAGGTACAATTACATAATTTAAATGAACTAAAATTTTGAACACAAATACAAGAAAAAAACACTATATTATAGAGTAAAAGAACACACATGTATAAAAGAACAAACCACCCCAGCTGGAGCAAAAAAACTCACCTGTAGTAGAAGACAATTCTTATGTTAGTACTGATATAAAGAAATAAATTAAACAGAAAGTGTTAATTTTAAACTAATTTTTTGAGTCATACCAAGAACACTGTGTATCAGATTAAGTTGTAGTTGTTTCTTGCACATCACACCATTTTTTGTACGTCTTCAAGCATTATCTCTGTGAAAATTAATTACATAAGTATAAGATGAAAATGATAAGAAAATTAATTAATAGTAGATAGAATGATTAGAAAACAATCTACACTCATTTGTTCTGTTTTGGCGATGTGATGTGCGTTTTAAACTAAAATGACACTTATATATAGAAAAGACGCACTTGAAATCATATCTGTCACACCGTGCGTCAGATTGAGGTGCGATTGATCCTTACACGTCCCAAAATCACTTACGGATCATTTTTCTAAAGTATCAAAACAATCTGAATGTGTTTGCTCGGTTTTGAGTACGCCACTTGTGATTTTTACTAAAATATCATTTTAAACTAAAAACTCACACTTTGAGTTATACCGGTCACATGACATGAGACTGATTCCAACATATCAAAAATGAATTATTAATCGTTGTACTAAATTATCAATACAATTCAAGTGTGTTTGCTCGATTTTTAGTGTGTGACACTTTTTGAACTAAAATGTCAATTTTAAACTCATAATAGACACTTCAAGCCATGATAGGAAAATCATGTATCAGATTAAGGTGCGATCGATTCTTATATGTAAAAAATGACTTATGGATCATTGTACTAAAGTATCAAAATAATTCGAGTGCGTTTGCTCAGTTTTAAGTATGTCAGTTGTCTTTTTTACTAAAATTAATGTCAATCTTAAATAAAAAGACGTACTTAGAGTCATACCAGTCACACTGTGCGTCAGATTCAGGTGTGGTTGATTTATATACGTCTCAAATGAACTATGGATCCTTTTCCAAAAGTACAAAAACAATATGAACGTGTTTTCTCAGTTTTGAGTACGTCACTTGTCTTTTTTACTAAAATTAATGTCAATTTTAAATAAAAAGACACACTTGGAGTCATACTGATCAGAAAATGTGTCAGATTCAGGTGTGGCTGATTCCTATACATCTAAAATGGATTATCAATTCTTTTCCTAAAGTATCAAAACAATCTGAATGTGTTATCTCAGTTTTGAGTACACCAATTTTTTTTTACTAAAATGTCATTTTAAACTGGAAACACGCACTTTGAGTCCTACTAGACACATCATTTGTCATTTTGACGTGTGACTGATTCCTACATACAAAAAATGACTTATTAATCATTATCCTAAATTATCAAGACAATCCAAGCATGTTTTCTCAGTTTTTAGTGAGTGACACTTTTTCAACTAAAATGATAATTTTAAATTGATAACAGACACTTTGAGTCATGATGCTAACATCATGTATCAGATTGAGATTTATCTGATTTATACACGTGAAATATGAATTATGGATCATTTTCCTAAAGTATCAAGACAATCTGAATGCGTTTGCTCAGTTTTGAGTAAGTCAATTGTCTTTTTTACTAAAATTAATGTCAGTTTTAAATAAAAAGACGCACTTGGAGTCATACCGGTCACACCATGCATCGAATTTAGGTACGAATGATTCTTAAGTATCTCAAATGACTTATGGATCATTTTCCTAAACTATAAAAACAATTCAAATGTGTTTTCTTAGTTTTGAGTATGTCACTTGTGTTTTTTACAATCATACTGGTCACATCATGTATCGGTTTGACATGAGACTGATTTCTATATGTCACAAATGGCTTATGATTTTTTTTCTAGATTACCAAGATAATCTGATCATGTTTTCTTAGTTTTCATTGGGTGACTCTTTTTGAACTAAAATTTAAATTTTAAACTGATAATGGACACTTTGAGTCATACCAGACACATCATGTATCTTTTTGAGGTGTGAATAATTTTTACAAGTCACAAATGACTTATGGATCGTTTTCCTAAGATATCAAAACAATATGAATGTGTTTTCACAATCTTGAGTATGTTAGTTGTATTTTTTATTAAAATTAATGTCAAATTTAAATAAAAATACACACTTGGAGTCATACCAGTCACACCATTCATCGAATTGAGGAGCGTCTGGTTACTACACATCCCAGATGTCTTATGGATTGTTTTATTCGTGTATCAAAATAATCCAATTGCGTTTTTTCGGTTTTGAGTACATCAATTTTGTTTTTTTACTAAAATTTCATTTTAAACGGGAAACACGCACTTTGAGTCATACCAGTCGCATCATGTGTCAGTTTGATGTGATACTAATTCCTACACATCATAGATTACTTATGAATTTTTTTCATAAATTATCATTACAATTAAAGCATGTTTGCTTATTTTTTTAGTGAGTGTAACTTTTTGAATTAAAATTTCAATTTTAAACTGATAACAGATACTTTGAGTCATCTCGGGCACATCGTGTCTTAGATTGAAGTGTGGATGATTACTACATGTCAAAAATGACTTATGGACCATTGTCCTAAAGTATCAACATAATATGAAAATGTTTTCTTAGTTTTAAGTATGCGATGTGTGTTTAGAACTAAAATGTAAATTATAAACTAAAAACATACAGTTCGAGTCATACTGTCACACCATGTGTCAGATTGAGGTGTGACTAATTGAATATGTGATGTGTGTTTTTCTTTCAACCATCTGTAGCAATCTAGAAAAGAAAGAATTGTTTCATTTGGATGGAAGAATAAACCCCATGTTGCTTGAAACGTCTCATCCAAAAGCAATATGTTATCTCTTTTTTTGGCTTGTTGCAGACAATTGAAGGAAAACACGACTTCCCAAAAGATATGTGAAAAAAATTATTAGATAAAAATGATAAGGAAACTAACTTAAAAATAGTAGATAAAATGGTGAAAAAATTAACTAAATAAGTAGTATGAATTCACCTTTTCATGATGGTTGTATACATTTTTGACCCATTTTCTTGTTGTTGTTATCTCAGTTATAGGCTCAAAGTCCAATATCTCATGAGCACGAGAAGCTTTGAACAAGCCACCCCAACTCAAGCAAAAGAATCCACCTGTATAAGAAAATAATTCTCATTTTAGTAAAATTATAAATAAATCAAACATAAATATGAAATAATACATTAATAAAATGAAAATTTTAAACTAAAACCACACTCTTTGAGTCATACCGGGTACATCGTATATTTCTTTGAGGTATGGTTGATTACACCATGACTTTTTATCCTACAACACATTCAACACTCCAGGTCATTTAACAATATTACAGTTTGATAACTCAGAATGTTGAATGCATTAGAGAATAAAAAGAAAATTACATCATCATGAGTGAATCATCCTTGTTAAGTGAATAATCATAGTATAAGAGTGAATCATCCTTGTTGACGAATTCATTTATTCATAGAAAACATTAAATATTAGTGTAAACCTATTATCACTCATTGATTAAACTAAAATAAATATTTACATATGAGTTTTTATAGAACATAATAAAATCTATATTTCCCTTTCACCATCATAGAGAGTATAAAATCTATGATAAACCATTTACCTTCTTTGATGGTAAAAACATCACCACGAACCATTATGTATTTTCAGAAGAAACTAAACTCCATTATAAATTGTTTACCCCTTTTTGGCAGTATTAAACATCAGTATAACCCTTTATAGCATTCAAATGACACTAAAATATATCGCATACATTAAGTCTTCTTGGATTTTTCTATATATTAGTATATCCTTTTCAATATTCTGGATGATGATAAAATATAATATAACATCATCATTATTTTTTCATCAAAATGGGAATATCCCTATTATCATGTATTTTTTATTGAGAATGATGATGAATTTTTTATTAATGAGCTTTTGAACATGGATAATTTTACATAATGAATGCACACATTCATAATGAATGTTACTTGTATGGATTTTACAAAAATTTATGATATTATATCATGCATCTAATGGATGATCGAATGGCCCAAATAATTCCACCACCCACCAAAGTGAAGCCACTATATTTTTCTTTTCTAAAAATTCATGATTCAGTCTATGAACATGATCTCTCAATGCTGGTTGTCCTCTAATAGTTCTCTCATACATCTGATGGATTTAGTAGTTGATTACGCACATATTTATTGAAACATTTTATTTGGATTATATAATTTTTTGATGATTGGATTAGTGTTGTATGACTCTCAAGTGACTATTGACTCCACTACTAAGACCCTTTATTTACACTATAGAGAATCCATGGGCAAACAACTACATCTATTTTTTTTGTTTTTCAGTTTGTTCTTAGTGAGGGGACCCTTTCACACATCAGTAATATTTGATAGTACTTAGAATGTTCAAATAGAAATTATAGCCTATGATAATTAGTTTGAAAAAATAAGTGGGGTTTGTTTTGTTTCTGAAAAAAACTCCTCCAATTAAATTCCTATACAAAATCACTTAAACAAGTGGTGATTTTTTTCAATAAGAAATTGAAACACATGAGTAATGGATCTTATATTAAGTGATAAGTGTTGTGCGTCCTTTTTAACAATTTTTATCAAACAAAACCTTGGTATGATTCCCATTCTAATCCACTGCCCAACAATTTTATTGTTTACAGGCCAACACTTTGTCTCCTTCTCCACCTCAGTCTCCGTCTCAGAATCCTCCTTCACCTTAGTCTTTGAATTCGATTCCACCACTGCCTCCACCTCCGACTCCACCTCCATCTCCACCTCTGCCTCTGCCTGCACCTCCTCCATCACCTTCGGCTCTGCCTCCACCTCTGACATTGCCCAAAAATTTTATTATTTGCAGGCCAGTGCTTCTAAAAAAATTATTTCCTCCATTATACTTGTCATCAAGAAACAAATAAAAAATAATATATAAGAATTCAGACACTAATTCTTCACACCCCAAATATATTTATAAGGTTTAATATCCCATACTATATAAAAAACATACCGGATAATCACTTAAATTTGTTATCGGCAAACATTCTGACAGTATGTACGTTGTCCACTCATCTATAAACACATTTACTTATTCTTTTGAGTATGAAGGTTTTCAGAAATCTTGGTAGTATTGAGAAAATATAGACAAAAAAAAAAATGATTAAGAAATATTTTTAATGAAATTGTAATTAACTTTAGAAATCACCTGTTCATTTATGTTGTTCTTTTGATGGTTTATTATCTCTCTCATAAATTTACCAACATAATATCCACAATTGATGACATTATCTTTCTCCAGACACTATAGAAATATTGACCAAAATAAGTAAATTGTTTTGAAATATGTTTTGATAGTTAAATATTTCTATATACACCTTAATATTTTCCTATTTGTAGAAATTCACAACCTTTATCTATTCAATCACCAACTTTATGCCATGAGTTAGACTATATTTAGTGACCACCATATCATAAAAAAATTCTTGTTAAAACAAAAACTGAAACATATAATTCAAAGTTTATCTATAAAATGTTTATTGTAGTGTATTAAAAATTCACAATACACATCATGTGTGGTCGGTTTGTTGGATATCCATGCATTGGATCCAAAAAATAAATCTCTGGGGCATCCAGATTGATTTTGATCATTATCCAGTGCTTTCTAAAAAAACAAAAACATATAAGTAATGAAAAATATATATATATATTTTATGTGATTAGATTGTAGAGTTTTGCCTCTACATTGTAGGCATAAAAAATAGTCTTCCATATACTATTTTTTTCTCAAACACATCGCATAACTCATTTTTTTATTCTTAATTTCTTCGTTTGGGAAAGTATGTTTTTCCATTGAAATGATATAGAGATTAATGAATCCAAATCATACTTCCCATATTTTTCCATTTATATAGCATTAATATTAACATATATATAAAATATGAATAGTTATTAACTTTAATGAATATATTAGCCCACTATTTAGACAATCATATTATAAAAATGTACCTTATGTATGTATTCACAACCGAGACTCTCAGTAATTCATGCTTGAGAACCTCAATTATACCCTTGAGACCAACTACATCGATCATGAAAGTTCCGTATATTAATTCTTCATATGGAATATAAGACATATTTTCATATTTAAATGTGGTATCTACATGAAGTTGTAATGATAATAAATGCTTCCCTAGAACTAGTGGAGAGAAGGTACACCTGGAAGGTCCTTTTGATTTCTTTGTCGATCCACTAGATTATCTTAATCCGACCTTCCGTTTCCCCATTGCTTTATCCATCTATAATATCATACATCACTTCAGACCTTTTTTCATCAAATGTTACAGGTTCTTTCATATAATTTTTTTTGTTAAAGACATACCTCTTATATCTTTATAATATTAGAAAACTAAGCTACGGGATTTCCAACAATATCATTTACTGTTGTAATATCTTGATCATCAAGTGGAACATGAAACTCAGTATCCAACTCATGATATACCTCAATCCACACACTCATGTGATCTTTTGGGAGTTATTTTAGGTGTATCTTGTCTCCCAGTATATTATATGTCATACCTATCACAACAAGGAAGTGTGTGGGTGTTGACAGAGAGAAATCACATACAAATGTACCCTATATAATTTTAATAATATAAAGTTATCTGAAGTTGTTTGATTCACATTTAAGAGAAAGAGTAATGAAAAAATTGATTACCTCAGTTAAGGTATGTAGTTGATGGGAATGACTAGCCTCAAATATAATGAGGTCATTTGGTTCATGTGTGGATACTTGTTCCACTACCAGTTCACTTTGATCCTTTCTCATACATTGGTCTTCCAAACCATACCAAACAATAATATCTTGTAGTGAGTCTATTTGTGTTTGTAATTATTTCACCATATTATATATATATTCATGTGGTTTTATCTTCTCAAAATATGTTTTAGGATACACTCCAAAACCCAATCCCCTAACATGACTATATTGTTCTGACCGCTTCAAAGCTACTGAAAATAGTTTTTCTTACAGTACGGTTGCTGGCAATTCTTGTGTCTAAACCATATAAAAAAACATGAACACAGATAGATATTTTTATGTAATATTGTTATAAATCATAAAAAAATTACAATTATGTCATACTTACACATGTTTCCTATACCAATTTTGTGTTTTTATCAACTAGTTTACCCTCTTTATTTACGTGAGCCTCCTTCCATAGCACATGATGTGGGATGGAAGTGACTTCAGATTTTGATTCATCTATCTGTATATAAAAAAAGGAACATATGTTGTTTCATATCACATAAAACTTTTATTGTTGATTTAAAATATATACCAATTTCATATGCAGTGAAGCATACCCCATACTTGCTTTGTGATAGGGGTACATTGGTTTTGATTAAAGCACTTTATTTTTAGTACACTTTTACCATTTCATAATTTAACAATTTTAAATCAAATTGGATAAAAAATTAATTTCAAATAACATATTAATTACTTCAATGCACCTAAAATAATTTCTCATTGTAACGATTTAGGAAGTCATTCTATGTATTTTACTTTATAATGTGTTCATAACTAACTGGTGGGTGGAGCTTTACTTTAACCTCAACATCCCTAAGATGCAACTTGGTAAGAAAAGTTCAGAAGCCTCTATGGGATTTTCCAGTGGCCATTAAGAAAATTTTATTACAATAATATTCTAAAATAAATGAACTCCATAGGTAATAATGATAATTAAATCAATATTTCATTATATAATTTTTAGGTAAAATAGAGAAAGTATATCCTATCATTACCTTTACATATTCCCAAAGGTTATCCTTCATTATAGGTTGGATGTGGTGCCATGAATCAATATCAATCAGAACATTCATCCTCATTATGACCCTAATATAACTAATGAACATTGACTTTTTGGGGTCAAGAGGTTGGTCACATCGATTCCAGCCAACCTCAAATTTTATACCCTTACTTATTTCCTTGATAATTTTATTCAACATTGTGATGTTGCGTCATTCTTGTTTTTTTCATCAACATATTTTTGACCCCCTAATAATTCTAAAATTTCAGCATTAATAGTCTTTTCTTTCTTATGATTGGTAGCATAATCATGTGAAAAAGATATTGTCTGCATGAGTAGTTAAACAATTAATTTGTCTTAAATAAAAATAATGTAAACAAAGACAAAGGATTTGATAAGGGTCATATGCATGCTCTAATTCAGACTTGAAGAAATCTTTAACTCCATCTTCATACTCTTTTTTCAAATGATTTTCATGCATCCATTTTGAAGGAAATGGGTAACTGAATTTAAGAAAAAAATTAGTCCACTATGATAGGTGTTATCCTATAAATTCATCCATAGGTGAAAGTTATAGAAAACTGTCATCCTAATCATCTTTATCTCCCTAATATTTATTATTATATTTTTTTATTGAGACTCATCCTCCATCTCTTCTGGACATGCTCCTGTGTTGTTTGAACTACTCTGAGCATTAGTCATCCCATACCAGGTACCGATGATCATTGTAACGACCCAAAGTTATATATATGGATTTACCTTCTTATTATTATGACTTAAATTATAATCACATTATGAAACACAATGAAATAATAATAAATATTATGTGATCATTAAACATAATTTTTCCACTTCTATGTTTTGAATTTTGAAAATATGACATACACAGTTGCGATCAGTAAGAAGTTTGGAGTCCGATAGGAAAAAATTAATTTTTGGTAAATAATAACCTGCCCATATGAATAGTAAACTACCCTTATGAATAATAATACAAACCTTATGAATATTAAATCATCCAAAATAATATTAATTTTACCCATGAATGATTAAATAAAATTTAGGCATCTTATAAGTGACAATGTGACCATAGTAAAAGTATTGGTATTTTTGTAAGTCATAAATAATTAATTATAATTAATTAATTAATTTAAAAGTATATGTATTTTCCTAAAATGAATTCATATATTAAAAATTCTATGTCTTTTAGTTCTAATATAATTTTATAAGACCTTATATAATTTTTGAAAGTATTATGGAATTAGTTTTAATTTTAAAATCTGTATTTTTCAAGTAAATTATGATTTTAATTAAAAATTAAATTAATCACATTTAGAAAATTATTTTTGAAAAATAGAATTCATTTTTTAATTCTACACATTGAAAAATAGTTAGGGTTAATTTTTGAGATTTTTCTAAAATATGTGAATTTTTGGGTGAATAGTAAAAATACAGTTTTTCACATAACCGATATATCTTAAAATTGCATCTTTCATGATATAATGATGACATAAACTTTATAGAACCTTATATTCTGCCATGTTCTACTTATTTTCATAAAATTTTCATTAAAATACAATAAACTCAATTTCCAAACCTAAAAAGAACTTTCCAAGACCTAAAGTCAAAAAGTGATTCGATAAAATATCATTTTCTCTTTCTTTGCATTTTCATCTTAATAAATTAATGAATTAGAATTATAAAGATGATATAAAGTCTAAAAAAAATTATATTATATTAATATATAATTTATGTTATCAAAAAACAACTATTACAAGTCTAACATTGGATATATTATTTTATTTAATATTTTATTATAAAAACACCCCTCCTCATGTATAAATATCCCCTCCCTCCCCTGTCAAACCACACCTCTCAAGATTCAAGAATTGTCTAAAATCTTTCCAAACATATTCCCTAGCACCCCCATGTCCAAAGATCTTCTGGTCTCATCAAAAGACCAATCCAAGGTGCCTTAAGCACTACTACAAATACGGCCTTTATCAGCGCTAAAAATGGCTTTTATCAGCGTTAGAAAAAGCGCTGATAAAGCCAGCGTAGATAAAGGGGGGGTCCCTTTTATCAGCGCTCTGAAAAGCGCTGATAAATACCACTTTTATCAGCGCTAAAAAAAGCGCTGATAAAGGACCCTTTTATCAGCGCTTTTAAAAAAGCGCTGATAAAAGTTAAAAAAAATTAAAAAAAATTAAAAAAAATTAAAAAATACTACCAATCGGGGGGGGGGGGAATTTTATAGCGCTTGAACCCCCCCTTTTACAGCGCTTTTCGGCCCCTATACAGCACCCCACGCACCCCACGCACCCCCCTCCACCCTTTAACAGCGCTTGCTCCAATATTCCCCATGCGCGCGCACCCCTACCTCCACCAGGATTTGAACTCAAGACCTCCCTCCTGCGCGCCTAAGCCTTTACCACTACTCTATTTTGATTTGCTTTCCAATTCATGATATCTCTATATATATATATATTTATATATTTAGTTATATTTATTCGTATAGTAATATATATTTATATTAATATATATAGTTATATTATAATATATATATATATAGTTATATTATAATATATATAGTAATATTAATATATATATATTGTGGTATTAATATATATCTATATCTATATATATATATATATTTAGTTATATTTATTCGTATAGTAATATATATTTATATTAATATATATATATAGTTATATTAATATATATATAGTTATATTAACATATATATAGTTATATTAACATATATATAGTTTTATGAATATATATTTATATAGTTATATTAATATATATATAGTGATATTAATATATATATTTATGGTGATATTAATATATATATTTATATTAATACTAATATATATATATGTAGTTATATTAATATATATATAGTTATTAGATTAATATATATATAGTCAGATTAATATATATATATAGTTAGATTAATATATATATATAGTTAGATTTATATATAGGTATATAAATATTCAATGTATTTTAAATAAAATGGATGTTAGTTATTATTTAGATAAAGCTAATATATTTTATATGTAAATATATTTTATTATTTATATTTATAATTAATTTTTTAGGTGTGAATATTTAAAAAATATGAATATATTGTTATATATTTGATTATAAATAGCAGTACAATATAGAAAATGATGAAATTTTAAATAAATAATATCAATATGAATGTAATACCTTGGAATAAATTCATACCCCACCAAAAAAATCCAATAATACCCCCTTAAACGAGGGTGAAAATCCACAAAATGTTAAAAAATCGGGGTACCCCGACTAAAAACTCAGTTTTGGAGGCCTTCTGGGCCTCTTTTGGCCTCGAAAATCGCTTGAATGGGGTTTTCCCCAGCCATAGCGACGTAGAGCTCGTCGCAGGCTTCGATTTGATATGTGGTAGAGCTCAAACGGACACCCGGATCAAAAGTTATGGCCGTTTGAAGTTTGAGTTGCGTTTTCAACATATTTTGGATCTTTTTTTAATTTTTTTAATTTTTTTAGTCTTAAAATTGTTATTAAATGACTATTACTCCATAATGATTAGTAAATTATTAATTAAAAATATTTTTTTTAATTTTTTAAGAAGCCATTTTCACTAAATATCTTATATATTATGTATAATAAGTGTAAATGAACATTTATAGTTATCTAAAATATATTTAAAAATTATATATTATATTTATATAACAATATAACTATATTTATATATTTATATATTAATATATTTTTTTTAAAAAAATTTGAATCCGACCCTTTATCAGCGCTTTTAAAAAAAGCGCTGATAAAGGCCCCCCCTTTATCAGCGCTACTAAACAAGCGCTGATAAAGGGGGTCCCTTTATCAGCGCTGATAAAGGCACCCCCCTTTATCAGCGCTTTTTCGTTAGTGCTGATAAAGGGGGGGCGCTGCGAAAAATTGTTTTTGTGGTAGTGAATGAAAAATAAATGATTATTCTAGTTGAAGGAGAAAGTAAATAGTAAAAAGAGTTACATGGATAGATTATTTATAAAAGGGTTTCAATAGAAGGAAAAAATTTATTTCTAAAAAAATATCCTATTTTCAAGGACACAAGTATTTAGACAATATTAAGTTTGGTAGTTTCAAAAGGTATAAATATAGAATAGTTAGATATAAAGACAATTCTTCTTCACGGTGAATTGAAGGAGGATTTTTTTTGAATTTGAAAGAGTGTTTTTTGTAAAAGTTAAACATGGGTTTAGTTTTCAAGATAAAAATGATCCTTTATGGTTCGATGTAAGTGATAAAGAAACAAAAATAGAAGTTTAATGCCCTTATTTCTGAGAGATTGTTTGTCCAGAGAAATGATGATCATTGTTATTATAGGAAGGAGTTTAGTAATGGAAGTTACACCATTCTTCTCAGGTACATGGATGATATGATCCTAGAAGGTCCAAACATGGATCAAATTAAGGAGTTTGAAAACTAATTTTTATGGAAAGTTTGAGATGAGAGATCGTAGTGAATCTAAGAAAATTTTAGGGGTAAAAATTGAGAGAGTTAAGAAGAAAAGAACATTGGTTCTATCTCAGAGAGAGTGCATGTTTAAGATCCTTGAGAGGTTCAGAAAAACTGTTTTTGTGGTAGTGAAGGAGGATTCAAGAGGAAATTCTTCTCTCTCTCTCCCTTTATTTTCCTTTCAATTTCAAGTTCTTTTATTAATATCTCCCCACCTATACTCATCCACATGGTATGGTAACTCTAGTATCTTAAATATACTATAATGTTATGATACTTTTTGGTCAGATTAGTTTACTCAAAAGGGGAGGGGTGAATTGAGTAACTATAAAAATTTCTGTTACAAAAATATTATTTTAAAATAAATGGTTTTCCCAAAAATAGATACAGCCCAGTTAATCAAGGTTATACTATTATAAGAGTTTGACTGTTTAAACAACTTCTTAGAAGATTGATTAATTCTCAGTAATCTTAATATGTATTATTAATATTACTTTTGAAGTTATCATACTAAGACAAATCAGTTATAACTTCTTTCCAAGACTAACTATCAAAGTGAAATTAGATTTTTCTGGATTATGCAATAAAGTAGTAAAACAGAGAAGACTAAAGTAAGCAGCACAGAGGATATAAAACAAGTGGTTCAGTCTCAAGCTGAGACCTAATCCACTCCACTTGGTGATCACCTACCACCAAGCAGTTTATATAAATAAACTTTGATCCACACCCTGGATCGGGGTAAACAACAGTACACAGACTGTCCAGGCCACACAGGGACCTCTTCCATAGTTTTCATGGGTAAACAAAAAAAATAACCAGGCCACACAAGGACCTCTTCCATAGTTTTCGTGGGTAAACAGAAATAGAGAGTTTGGTGTAAGGATTTAGAAATCCTTCAGTCTAGCACAAGAGTCAGTGTGTGTGTGGAATATACAGAGTACACACACTACTCGAAAGGTATGTGAAAGAATCACTAAGAGGGAGTAGATGTAAGTTTATAATGCTCTAGTGATTTGAAGTGCAGCTCTGGACTCCTTTGATTTAATAGAAATGCTTCTGAGTCCTCTGGTTTTTGTCTTAAAAAATAGAGTGTCATGATTCAGCTTGTGTTCTCCACGAGCTTTGACAATGTGAAGATGTTCTCTGGATTCAAGTGTACTTCATATGTTCTTCAGCAGAGTTGGATTGCATGCATGTGAAAATGTTTTCTTTGAAAATCTTTCAAAAGTGTTCTTCGTGGTCGTGCTCACACGCTTGTATTTCATTTAGTATCACGCTCTATTGTCGTTGGGAACTCTTCACTCTTTATCTTTGAATGCATGTGTTTTAGCTGACAGGTTCCATGTGTTTCGTGCCTCGTACCTCGTACTATGTCTACAAAGAAACATTAATTATGTCAGTGCATTAAAGACATCAAATATGACCATTAATAATAAAATTTAAAGACGACAAAATAGTTTAAGAAACGATGTCACAGTATGTTATGAAAACAGTGTCTCCTTCACACGGTGTCTGAGTGTCACGGTCTGAGTATCACAGTGTCTTGTTCACGGTGTCTGATCTTCACGGTGTCTGATCTTCACGGTGTCTGATCTTCACGGTGTCTGGTCTTCATGGTGTCTGATCTTCACAGTGTCTGGTCTTCACGGTGTCTTGTTCACGGTTTCTGATCTTCATGATGTCTTAAACTTAGGAAAATAACTGTATTCAAACTTAAATAGTAATGTGAATTAAATGGAATGATCTTAACCATTATAAAGCATGAGAGAACTTGAAACATAAATACACATGATGGGATATAATTTATAAGATTTAACTAGGTTGAATGAGATTTGTGATTATTAAAGAGATTTGGTATCATTAATGAGATTTGTGATCATTAAAACATGATTAATACATGAGGAGTCCAAAAATACTAATGGGACAATATGTCATCCAACCCCCTTCTCCTATTCTTTTTATTTTAGAAAAGAAAACGCTGTTCGTGAGGTGTTAGTTTATCACCTTAAAGAACAACATGTTTTATTTTTTTCATTTACCGCCTTCAGATCTGGTCATGAAACCATTTTTATGGTTGAACCAGATTATATTATATGTATTATACCCTATTCAATTTTCATAAACTAGTATATGTACATAATATTAAATCATATGACCAAACTAGTTCCTAATAATCAAAATACCGCTAAAATAAGCTAAGTGATTATAATTAATATTTCATATAATGATTCATCCTCATTTCATGTAAAAAAATGATATAAATTACCATTAACACCTATGGATGTTCATAAATAATATCTAAATTCAATTCTGGATATTTAGATCCATTCCACATGAACTCTATTACATAAAAACAAGTGAACTGATTATGAAAATCAAGAAAACGAACACTGCAGAACGAAAAAAATTTAATCTTATAACTAATCAATAAGGAAATAATGGAATTAATAAAATCATGATAAACTAAATACATTTATAATAGTTTATAAATTAAGTTATTAATAAATCTAATTTCATATTCCATGACCTTAAGTTCAAGAGAGGAACACATTCAAACTTAAGGTAAGAGTTTTCCACCCGAACCTCCATTTTCATTCAGATTATTTTAATTATCTACTTACCTCAATTAAATTTTTATTCATTCATATTTACTTCTCATAATTTCTATAAGAATTTTCTATATATGTTTACCAACCATAATCCTACCTTATTTTATAGGTAGTTACATGTTTTAAAATTAACTCTCAAAATTATTTCCGTAATACAATCCCGATTCATGAGAATTTCTCAAATTATTACCTAATTTCAAGGGAACTCTTTAATATTTTTTTAGAAACTAGTATATTTATAAAATCAATCATTTTATTATGAAAATACTATCTTACTTTAGTTCTGGTTTTTTACAAATACTTTTCCAAAAGAACTATTCTTTTCAAAATAAAAGAGTATTTATCTCAAGAATTACTTAATAATTTTATAAGAGTATTTTCATCTGTTTCAACAATCTTGTTGATTATTATTAGGATTAATAATTTATGATGACATATAACATATTTAATTGGATGGTTTATGACTATTTTGATTATGGATGTACTATCCTAAAACCATTCACCAATTTACTTCGAATGGTTAGTGTTTAAGATTAATGTTCGGGGAAAGTTATTTACATTTCATATGTGAGTTTCAATATAAATATATACGTTGTTTATGTTTACACACAATAATATTAGGAATTAATTGGACTTATTATGTGATGTGTGGGGCCCTCTATATCCCCTTGATGCATCGGTAGGTATCATGAGACAAATAGACATGGACATGGCTGAGGCCTTTCCCATTTTGAGATATAGTTTTCGCCGAGGCCTTAATCATTTTTAGATGTCGTGGCTGAGGCCTTGATGGTATGTTTCAGAATATCCTACATATGTACTTCCCTCATTATGAAGCTAGTAATTGAAAGTTCATGGGGTTATTCAACTAGTAGAATACCCATGATTATGTTTTATTATGGAATTATTTACGCAACTCATATTCCTACCATAATGTGTTCAAGTTTATTATTTGTAAAGGAATGTGTTTTCAATTATTCACCATGCCTAATGTTTATGTTTACGTTATCTTCCACTATATTTCTTACTCTTTCTGAGCATTTGAGATCACCCCTTTCTTATGTTTCATTTTTTCCAGGATACGAAGAAGTAAGTTATGAGTGACTTGCATGCATAATCTAGGATCCATGGATGTTTATAATGGAATAAATTAGTGTTGTTTTTCCTTTTAAGATATAATTTTGAACTTATATATGTATTTTGTTTCTAAAAGCTACTAAAATACTTGGTCCTTTGGGATATATATTCCTTGTTTATATGAAAATGTAATAAAATAAGGCACTGAATCTGGGAAATTGGGGCCATGTCTTTACAGTTGGTATTAGAGGAAGTTTAGTAGACAACTTGGAAACTAGATTTAGAAAACATAGATAATGAAAAAATCCCTAAGATAGCAATTTAAGATAAATATAAAATAAAATACTGGTATTTTGGTAAGGAATAGATTATGTGGATCTTTATGTCAAATACATCCTTGTCTGGATAATACAAGTGGACATGGTTATGAAACAAATGTACCTATGAGTGAAAAATCTGAAAAGGAGTTTTGGACTTGACCTGGGGTATCCTGGTACACAACAACGGGCCTTACTGCGCACCTATTTTGACACTCTTTTGGGATATTCTTAGGATAATTCACATTTTATTTACATACCATTATGAAGGATTTAAATGTAAAATTTTCCTCAAAGAAACCATTTTTGTGATTATAGGATTAACCATGCATAGGATTTCAATTCATGATAAGTATTTTTCTATGTTAAAATTATACATTATGATTCATAACCTAATCTAGCGTATGCCATTATCTAGAAATGGTGCCTAGTGAAAGAAATGGAAACTCTATGAACATGCATATTCCATGTCATAATTTCCCTCCTATGCAAGATAATGATGCTGGCTCTGGTGCTGTGACTAGTGCAGAGTAGATTATAACTATACTGGGACAACTTACTCAGGTTATGAATAATAACCTTACCCGTATGGAGCATTTTGATCCACCATGTGGATGAGATTTTTTAGATTGATTTATGCAACAACAGCCTCCCTCATTCAATGGGACTACGAACCCATTTGTAGATGAGAAGTGGATAAGTTCCCTAGAGAAGATATTTCTTGCTTTGTGATGTAATGAAATAGATAATGTTTTCATGGAAGTTTATCTTCTATTAGAATATTTGGATCAATGGTGGTCGTTAATCCAAAACAAAAAGGAGGAGGAAGAGATATGAGAGATGGAATGGAGGGACTTTAAGGAAATCTTCATAGAGAAATACTTTCATTGTGAACAATGAGTAGATATGGAAAGATAGTTTCTAAATTTGAGGAAAAAGGAATATGAGAATGTTTCAAAGTATGAATATAACTTCACAAGGTTAGAAAGGCATGCTATGGACTACATACATAATACAAGTAGCAAAATTGATCGATTTTTTGATGGTCTAAAGACATTCCTCCGAAAGGCACTTGTCTCCGAAAGTTTTTCATCATACGGGGATATAGTTTCATGTGATATCAAGATAAAAAAAGAATTATCTAATTATTATTACTTTAAGGGAAAACAAGAGAAGAAGAGGGTTGTTGAAAACTCTAGAAAGGGAAATAATGAAATGGAGAAGAAGGGAAGAGTTGAATTTCTACCTTGTGATAATTGTGGAAAGAAACTCCCTGGTTCTTGCTTAAAAAGAAAAAGAGTATGATACAGATGAGGATAGAAAAACCACATTTCTGGTGATTTCAAGGGGAATAAAGAATCTATTGATGTTAAATGTTATAATTATTGGGATATGGGACACTATGCTAATGATTGTCCAAAGCGTCAAGGAAACCTGCCACAGAAAAGGAAAATGGATAAGGGACAAGCTTATGCAATCACAATTGCAGATATTGAAGTTCCTAATGATGTGGTGGTAGGTATTTTAATCATTTCCTCAAATTTAGCCAATGCTTTATTTTATTCTATATCATCACATTCTTTTATATCTTTACCTTTATAATAAAATTAGATATTTCCAATTTGATTTATTAAGGGAGTTGTCAGTAAAAACTCCTAAGGGAAGTATCATTACAACAAAGTTGTGTCAGGAAGTCCCCATTATGGCATATAAACGTGCTTTATCTACTGTTTTTATTGTCATAACCATGGTTGAATTTGATATAATCTTTAGTATGGATTGGATTTAAAACCATGATGCGAAAATTTATTGTAAGAGGAAGGAGGTTAGAATTTTTGAGGACAATGTGGAATCCCTTATCTTTAGGGCAGAAACATCACCCTCTGATTCTCATCTATATCCACCCCCAATATCTCTACTAAATTAAATTATTGGGGAGGAAGGTAATGAAATAACTATGGGTTAGGAGAAGAATATTCAAATAGAGGATATACCTGTTGTGTAAGAATATGTTCACGTCTTTCTGGGGGATTTACCCAGACATCCTCCAGAGTGGGAAATTGAGTTTTCCATTGACTTAATTCCTGGTTCAAGGCCTGTATCAAAGAATCCTTATATAATGACCACTATGAAATTAGTGTAACTGAAAAAACAACTAGAGGTATTGAGTGATAAAGGATTTATTCACCCTAATGTTTCTCTATGGGGATCCCCTTTTCTTTTTGTTAAGAATAAAGATAGATCTATGAGGCTGTGCATTGACTATAGGGAGATCAATGCTATAATAATAAAGAACAAGTATACCCTACCTAAAATTGATGATTTATTTGATAAACTTCATGGAGATCAATATTTTTTGAAGATTGAAATTTTATCTGGATATCATCAGTTTCTTGTGAGGAAGGAAGACATTCTAAAAATAGTATTTCAAACCAGATATGGGCATTACGAGTTTACAATAATGCCTTTTGGACTGACTAATGTACCCTCTGTTTTCATGGATTTAATGAATATAGTTTTCAAGGAATATCTTGATGAATTTGTGGTGGTATTTAATAATGATATCTTGGTATACTCCAAAATCTATGAAGATCATGAAAATCACTTGCACACTATTCTGAAAACTCTTAGAAGAAATGAATTATATGGGAAGTTTAGAAAGTGTGAATTTTGGCTTCAATCAGTTTTCTTTCTGGGCCACACTATCTCTAAAGATGAAATATCTATTGATCTTGTAAAGACAAAGGATATGCAAGAATGGCCTACTCCCACAAACATAACTGAGGTACATAGTTTTATTGGTTTAGCAGGTTATTATCGACATTTCATTCAGAAATTCATCAGTTTAGCCAACCCAATGAACAAGATTACATGTAAAGGGGTTAAGTTCTTATGGACAAAGGAATGTGAGGACAATTTCTAAGAGTTTAAGAGGATATTAGTGAATGCTCTGATCCTAACCCTACCATTGGGGAATGACGGGTTTGTGATCTATAGCAATGAATCAGAGAAAGGACTTTGTTGTGTCCTTATCAAGAATGATAGAGTTATTACCTATGCATCAAGGCAGTTACAAATTCATGAACAAAACTATCCCACAAATTATCTTGAGTTAGCAGTGGTAATCTTTGCTCTAAAGATATGGAGACATTATCTCTATGGTGAAAAATGTGAGATATATACGGATAAAAAGATTTTTAAGTATATCTTCTCATAGAAAGAACTCAACATGAAGAAACATTGATAGCTCAAACTACTCAAGGATTATGATTGTATTGTACACTACCACCTAGGAAAGGCATACAAGGTAGATAATGCATTGATCATGAAGGATCATGGGGTTCTCAACAAAATGAGGATTGATAAGGATCCTTTGTACATGGATCTAATGAGGATGGATATGGGAATTATAAAAGAAGGTGAAACATCACTACTTTTTTATTTGGTTGCCCAAACATATTTATTAGAAAGGATTAAAAGTTCTTAGCCTGATGATGAGAACCTGCAAAAGAAAATTAATGCTGTGAAAGGGGGGAAGTTGGCTGACTTCGTATGCAATGAAATTTGGGAAGAGACTTTGTGTTCCAGCTACCCGAGCTAAAAAGGTATTTATTGGATGATTCCAATAGTTTGAATTTCTATATACATCTAGGTAGCACTAAGATGTTTAGATATTTGAAGGAACATTTCTGGTGGGATAACATAAAGATGGAAATTTCAAATTATGTATTAAGATTTTTAGTTCATCAACAAGTGAAGGCTGAAAGGCAACATCCAAAAAGAGTCATGAAACCTCTACCTATTCTTATGTAAAAATGGGAAGACATAACCATGGATTTTGTCACTGGATTACCCAAAACTCCAAGGAAGAATGATGCGACATGGGTAATTTCGGATCGACTTACGAAATCTGCACATTTCCTCGCTATAAGGGAGGATTTTCCACTGGATCACCTAACAAAACTTTATATCAATGAAGTTGTGAGACTTTATGGAGAACCTCTCTAAATTGTGTCTGATTGTGACCCACATTTTACATCAAAATTCTATAAATTCTTCATAAAGTGTTGGATACTAAACTTTGATTGAGTACTGCTTACCACCCACAAATTGATGGGAAATTAGAGAGGATGATCCAAACCTTAGAGGACATGTTGAGATCATGTTCACTTGAATTCCAAGGTATATGGGATTGATAGTTACCTATAGTGGAGTTTTTCTACAATAATAGTTTCCATTCAAGTATTTAAATGGTGCCATATGAAGCATTGTATGAAAAGAGATGTCGTACACCAACTTATTGAAATGAAGTTGGAGAAAGGAGGCTTGTGGGTCCATAGATTGTGGAGGAAACAACAGAGAAGGTAAAGACTATTCAATGTCATATCAAAACAAAACAAAGTAGACAAAAGATATGTTCCAATAATCAAAGGAGGATCTGGAATTTCATGTGGGTGATCACATTTTCTTGAAAGTATATCCATAGAAGGGTGTTATAAGATTTGGGAAGAAAGGGAAACTGAGCCCCAGGTACATTGGGCCTTTTGAAATTTTGGAGAGAATTGGAGATGCTGCATATCATTTGGCTATGGTACCTAGCCTGTCCAAAGTACACAATGTGTTCCATGTCTCATTGCTAAGAAAGTACATGCTAGACCCATCGCATGTCCTCACTTTTGAAGGTATATAATCAGAACCTGATATATCTTACTGTGAAGAGCCTATCCAGATTTTGGACACTAAAGAACAAGTGTTGAGGAATAAAACGACTCGTCTGGTAAAGATACTTTAGAGAAATCATAAAATCAAAGTGGAAACATGGGATCATAAGGAGCTTATGTTGAATACCTGCCCAAATCTTTTTGTGAGGTAACATTTTGTGAATTTCAAGGATGAAAATTTTGTAAGGAGGGAAGCATGCAACGACCCAAAGTTATATCAATGGATTTACATTTTTATTATTATGCATTAAAGTATAATCACATTAGGAAACACAATGAAATGATACAACATATTATGTGATCATTAAACATAATTTTTTCACTTCTATGTTTTGAATTTTGAAAATTTGACATACACGGTTGTGATCTGTAAGATGTTTGGAGTCCGATCGAATAAACTTAATTTTTGATGAATAATAACCTACACTTATGAATAGTAACATACCCTTATGAATAGTAATATGAACCTTATGAATAGTAAATCATATAAAATAATAGTAACCTTACCCATGAATGATTAAATAAAATTTAGGCATCATATAAGTGACAGTGTGACCATAGGGAAAGTATTGATATTTTTGTAAGTCATAAATAATAAATTATAATTAATTAATTTAAAAGAATATTTATTTTTATAAAATGTGTTCATAAATTAATAAATATATGTATTCTAGTTTTAAGATAATTTTATAAGGCCTTATGTAATTTTTGAAAGCATTATGAAATCAGTTTTAATTTTAAAATCTGTATTTTTCAAGTAAATTATGATTTTAATTAAAAATTAAATTAATCATATTTAGAAAATTATTTTTGAAAACTGGAATTCATTTTTTATTCTACACGTCGAAAAATGGTTAGGGTGAATTTTTTGGATTTTTCTAAAATACGTAAATTTTCATCCCCGGGATGAACCACTCCCATTGCCTAATACAGTCAATCCTGACATGAATGATTCATTCATGCCATAGATGCTGTCGTAAGGCATCGAGGTTACTACCAAGAGATCCAACCGTCACTCTCACCTCTAAGGGTCGAGTCACGCTGTCGGCATCAGCGTGAGGTCTCTGGGTCTCCTCCAGTAGGAATCTCGAAAGTGAGGGTCAAGTCAACAGTTTTAACCGGGACCTCTCAGTATCAACCAAACAAAAGGACAGGAAGTAAACATCACGAAGATAAGTGTCTTTTATTATTACAACTCATAGTACAAAGACACAAATGCAACAACAACATGGAACTAGAAGTACCAAGAATAGAAGGCATACACTAGTTCCGCTCCTGTCCACCTGCTTCCGGAGCTCCGCTGCCTGAAGCTGTGCTCTAGAAAACTCTCAGCCACCTCCTCAAGCCAGTCCTCAGCCGCTTGTGAGTCAAGTTCGCCTCAGAACTTGAGGGTATCTGATGTTGGAACAAATGTAAGGTAGTAAGCCTACATGTGTCACCTACCGGTACCGCCGGTTGTAACTGCTGACCAACGGGTAGTGATGTATAGCTGACTCACTACCTAAAGGCACTATCTCAGGCATCGGTCCACGTACCGAAGCCTCATCAATACGCGGACCATCCTCATGGTCACTCACTGGAAAAAACTGGTATCAAAGTCTACCATCCACTCTACTGGTGTCTCAGTTAGGCGGAAAACTCTAGCAATTGCCTCCAGCCAGTCCTCTGCTGTCTGGGAATCTGCCTCGCTTCATAACCTCGGAGGCCTCTACTACTGGAACTCGTGCAACGCACTCCATCAGCGTGCACCGTCTACTAGTATGAAAAGTGGCATCTGCTTCCCAACAGGTGGTGGTGCTACTGGTACACCACCTGAGGGTGCCAATATAGTAAAAAAGGGCCCCGTACCGGAGCCTCGTCACTCGGCGGGCCGTCATTGTGTACTATCTCAGAACTCTAACTGACTGTCTGCGTGGAGACATCCTCAACAGATGCGACATGGTCAACGATTTAAACCTGGTGAGCTGACCTGGTTTGAGCTGACTTTAAAACTCTTGGAAACACACACGCAACCAGTGTTTTCATGCAAAAAGTCGGAAATCAGAAGTCAGGGTCCTGGTGTACGGATACGTCGGCCGCCGCACCAACACTGGACTCCCTGAACTGAAAACCACACTCGGTACCCTTAACACTATTGCTTCACAGAAAGGGAATATCATAGTTATAAGTTATGCGGTAGAACCGACTCCTCTAATACCAATTTGTCACAACCCGTTCTCGGGGCCCGTGTCGTGACTACCCCAAGCCCGCCTTCCATAGGCCAGGGGCTGGCGACTAGCACCCAAGGCGTAAATCTCGATAACTGGGAATGAATTTCCTAAATAAAGTAAACAAAACATCAAAAAGTACAAGCGGAAGTAATACACTAAGAACAAAAGGAAGTGTTGAAAAGTAAGTGGGCCAGAATACAAACCCAACTGAAAGTACAACTACAACTGAACGAAAGTACAACCGAAAAAGACAAACAGCGGGAACAAAGGAAGCAGCTCCTGGGTTGTCCTCCTCGGATCCTACCTGAAGGGTAGGTACAGATAGTGCAACTCCTGGATCGTTCACCACAGATCCTACCTGATGGGTAGGTATAGATAGCCTCCACAATGCTCTCGCCTGTCTGGCTCCTCCGATAATCGTCTCGTCATGAAGTCCACCTCCGGATACCATCCAGTCCTCGAACACTCGGCCTCCGACAACGCTGCCCGTCGTCTGCAACCAACACAACGAGGTGCGGGCATAGCCTGTGCAGGGGTGAGTATACGATACTCAGTAGGGACCCCGAGACCCTCAAGGTCTCACTAAATCCAACAAGGATAACCACAAAGAATAATCTCAACAGATAACCCTTACTTAGGTATAAGCCCATACTTATACCTAAGTTATCAAGTAACCCATCTCAATAATGAGGAAACACAAAGGTTATGAAATCAATGGATAACCACTACTTAGATATATGCCCATACATATACCTAAGTTATCAAGTGACCCATCTCAATCATGAGGTAAACACAATGATCATAGACTCAGCTCAAACCAGGATTTTCATTATCGAAATCGTAACTGCTGAAGAGCCCCGTCTCTGGAGTGTACAATGATCCCATCACGACTCCGAGGTACTGCTCACTAACCTAAGACTGCTAAGGTACTCATCCTGTCAAGTACCACGGGTTACCCACCCAAACACAGTAGTGCTTCCCGCCGGGGTCTGCCACCCAAACACAGTAGTGCATTCCCCCTAATAGCCTACAGAGGTACTCTCCGGACGAGTACCGTGGGTCTTCACCCAAACTCAGTAGTGATCCGTCCGCCATGGGTCTGCACCCAAACAAAGTAGTGCTCCGTCCACTGGGCTAGTCGACTCACTCTAAGTCGAGTTGGTCAAGCAGTCGTCAGGTCTCAGCCGGCTACACGGTTTCCGTACTCCGTACGATCGTCTCCGAGAGGGTCCGCTCCACGAACTACAGGTCGATACTCTAAGTATCTCAAAGTCTCAGGAAGAAGTATATCAAAGGACTGCCTCGTCATAGGGGTCTCAACGCAACAGACGACGCGTCAATCAGAGGCCCGGTCTGTGAGTTATTAGCCTTTTCGTCCCAGAGGCCCGGTTGGTTTCGTGTGCAAACCAACCCGGCCTTATCTCAAATGTACCCCGAACTATAATAGGGTATACTCAAAGGGACCATTTCTCAATGTGATCACCAACACCGCTGACGATTCGTCAAACGGACGTCCGGTCTGAAAGGTATCAGCTTTTCCATTCTAGGGGCCCGGTTGGATTTCGGGTACAATCCAACCCGACCATACTCCAACTGTGTCCAAATCTCAGGCGAAGTATTCCAAATGTTCCGTCTCAACAAGAGGAATCCAACAAAGTCGACGGCACGTCTATCAGACGTCCGGAGCTCATGTTATAAGCGTTTCTGCTCCGAGGGCCCGGTTGGTTTCGGGTTCGAACCAACTTGGACATACCCAAAGTTCTCCAAAACCTTGAGTATAATATACCGAAACGACCATTTCGATCCAAGGATCGCATCGCAGCTGACGGTGCATAGATCTAAGATCTTCATCCCAAGTTATGGGCAAATTACTGAAAACAGTCCGAAAATAGGGGGTTCGGGCCCAGTCCGACCCAGCCCGAGACCCCCTGGGTCGGCCCGAACCAGGGCGACCCGACTCGGGTCCGGGTCCGGCACAATAGGGCGCGGCCCGGCCTGGGTAGCCGGCGGGCCCGGCGTTGGCGCGACGCCCGCGTGGCCAGCGGGTTATGGGGTTACGCCCCCCCCCCCCGGTCTCCCTCTGTCCCACGCGGCCGCGGGACTAGTCACCTGCCGCCGCGACCCCTTTTTGGCGGCGCGCTAGGCGCCGCCGCCTCCTAGCGGCCGGCCGGTGCCGGCCGCCGGCGTGGTGCGCCGACATGCCCTTCCGCGGACCACCGGAGTTGCTTCGGTGGTCCGTTTTCAATTCCGTCTTCGCCTGCGGTCCTCCCGAGACATGCCCTTCACTGCAAAGCCTTCAAATCGCCCCTGCGGCCCATTCTTCTATGGCTCGTCGATCCGCATGCCAAATAAACAAACCGCATCTCTTCGTGGTTTTCTGACACGGCGCGACGGTGCCGCGGCTTCATTCGGCCTCCACCGCGCGGCGCAATGGCGCCGCGCTTCTTCCTCGATGATCCTCTTTGTTTCCGCGTGCTTCCGTTGCACCACGCCACCTTTGATCGAGCCGCGAAAAACACATTAACGAAGGGGGGAGAGGGTCGGCTGTGTTCTTGCGGTCTGACCTCCTCCTGTTAATCTGATATCAAGCAGCTTAATAAAAATTGATTTTGGACGGTCAGGAAAGATTCGTGAACCAAAATCAAACCCCCAACCTCAAAATTGACATCACACATCGTCGGGTCGCAGAAGTCGAACGTCATGGAAGACGGCGTCGCGAATCGAGGCTCTGTAAGCATCGTCGGTGCTCGCCCGATGAAGGATGCGGCGCGTCGTCATTCTTCGACGAAGGTGTCTCTCACCGGCTGCGGAGAGGGAAGAAGAAGGACACGTCATTCACTCCTTGCGGTGACGACATTCTTCGTCGGGTTCTTGACGTTCTTCACATTCTTCAACGAAGAAGATGAGTTCTATCTCCTCCCATCCCCCACACAACCATCCAACCCCTAATAAAATAAGACTCTTCTTATTTTATTACCCATCCCATGAATTTTCAAAACATTTCAAAATGTTGAATTAACTTAACTTAATTAATCTTGAGCTTGTCAAAATTAAATGAAGTAGAGTTGGCATCATTAATGAGAGGGTGTGTCACAAGGGGGGTTGGAGTGAGTTATGGAAGATGAGAGGTCACCCACTTAATGGGGGAGTTAGAGGAGGTTTAAGGAATGTGAAGGGATGGGGTTTGTGTGGGCCCCACCTCACCTTTAATCCTCTCATGGGTAGTTAACTACAAGTGGGTCCCACCCCTAACTCCCTTACTTAGGTTATAACCACATAAGAGAGGGATAAAGTGTTGTGACACAACACTTAAAACCACTTAACAAGAAAAGAAAATATAATTGTAAAATAATTATATTTTTATCCCTCACTTTTTTTAAACAACTCCTCCCAAGAAAACGCAACTCCAGAAAGGGTCTTCATAAGCAAATACCGGAGCTGCGGTTTCATCGGTGCCCTCAGATTTCAATTCCGAGCACCGATTCAAAATTTATAAAAACCCGCTCGTTCGTTCACTGAACGTACCCGAGCTAAACTTTGGAAATTGATTCCGGGCACACCGGACCTCGGAATCAGGTGCTGTCAGAAACTGCGTTCTTGTAAAATTCCAAAGAAATTACGAAAAAAATTTCCTTGAAATTTCCTGGTCTTTACATTACTCCCACCTCAGGGCTTTACATCCCCGTAAAGCTTTAACACAAACTAGGGATACAAAAGTAGTACTGAGCATGCACCTGAGCCTTCCGCTCCCATGTGCTCACCTGGAGGTTCCCGTACTGCCAGTGAAAGCACACCCAAGGAAATGACCATCCTCGTAGGATCTACTCCTGTCGATCCTCAACCTCTACTGGAACCCCGCAAAAGTCACCCCATTGCCAAAGTCCAGTTCCCCATGGTCGATGACATGCGTCGGGTCAAGCACGTATCTCCTCAGTTGAGATACGTGGAAGTCGTCGTGCACCTGATGCAACTGAGGTGGATGGGTCAAGCGGTAAACCACCTCGCCTACCCAGCTAAGGACCTGAAAAGGTCCGCTGAACCTCAGAGATTAATTGTCGCCTCAGCCACATCTCCGTAAACCTCATCGAGGTGAGACCCGTATAAGAACATGGTCGTCATCCTTGAACTCTAGAGGCTTCCTGTCAGCTCTGTGCAGTCTCATCTGCCATGATCCATAGGCGATCACTGTCCACTCCTACATCAGGACACACCCGGGTCCGGTCCCTAATGCGTCGCAGTGAACTATGTAACCAACACCCACAGGTTGGGTGCACCGGTCAACTCAGCTCCTGAAAGCTCTGCTGGAAGTGGTGCCACAACTCTGGAGAATTCTGGAACAAAGGTAAGTTTGGCCATCTCCTGAGTGATTGAATGCACCCTCTTATGCATGATTCCTTCCTGTACTGCCTGAGTTTTCCTTTTCTCCGACCAAGGAAAACCCCATCCCAACGTTGTAGATAAACCACAACCTTTTTGCCTAATACAGTCAATCTGTGTATGAAGTGTGGATCCAATCCATACCCGGACCAATGTCGTAAGGCCTCGACGCTACCACCAAGAGATTCCAACTGAAACTCTCACCTCGAGGGTCAGACTACACTGTCGGCGTAAGTGTGATTGTCGAGTCTCCTCCCAAGGTATCTCCAGATGTGAGGGTCAAGTCTACGGTTTTAACCGGAAACTCTAGGTCTGGGACAAGATTCGTGGAAGGAAGGAATGATTCGTATCAACGTCTGTTACTAAGGAAGCTAGTAGTGGACACAGACTATCCCTTGAATCATTATTAGAGCCATTGGGTCACACTCCTTGACCGCATGTAGCTACTATCTTCCCCTGCCCTCCAGCTCCCTGAGCCTGGAGGGAACAACAAAGGAAGGTGGTTGTAACATGTTGAAATGTACACCACCTCATGCTGCTCTCCTAGCTCTGCCTCCACATCTTATTCTTTGAATATTCACATGTCCTTATCACTCCTTCTTCTTGAAACATTTTACACGTCCAAGTCCCTAAGACTGGCGCCAATTTTCTGTTTCCTACTGCACTGTGCAGTCTTCATCTGCTCCTGAATGATCTGCACCTTCCCCATCGTAGCTCGTACCATCTTTGGTCGGTAGGAAGTTTGCCGATGTGGCAAGTCGGTCAACGACCACCCTTCATTGCCTACGATCTGTAAGAGCTGCTAAGATTTCTCCTTTTATGAAAAGAGAAACTCGGTCTCATCCCCTGGATGAACCACTCCCATTGCCTAATACAGTCAATCCTGACATGAATGATGCATTCATGCCATGGATGACGTCGTAAGGCCTCGAAGTTACTACCAATAGATCCAACCGTCACTCTCGCCTCTAAGGGTCGAGTCACACTGTCGACATCAGCGTGAGGTCTCTGGGTCTCCTCCAGTAGGAATCTCGAAAGTGAGGGTCAAGTCAACAGTTTTAACCGAGACCTCTTAGTATCAACCAAACAAAAGGACAGGAAGTAAACATCACGAAGATAAGTGTCTTTTATTATTGCAGATCATAGTACAAAGAAACAAATGCAACAACAACATGGAACTAAAAGTACCAAGAACAGAAGGCATCCAGTAGTTCCGCTCCTGTCCACTTGCTTCCAGAGCTCCGCTGCCTGAAGCTGTGCTCTAGAAAACTCTCAGCCACCTCCTCAAGCCAGTCCTCAGCCGCTTGTGAGTTAGGTTCGCCTCGGAACTTGAGGGTATTTGATGTTGGAACACGTGTAAGGTAGTAAGCCTACATGTGTCACCTACCGGTACCGCCGGTTGTAACTGCTGACCAACAGGTAGTGATGTATAGTTGACACACTACCCGAAGGCACTATCTCAGGCATCGGTCCACGTACCGAATCCTCATCACTACTCGGACCATCCTCATGGTAACTCACTTGAAAACACTGGTAGAAAAGTCTACCATCCACTCTACTGGTGTCTCAGTTAGGCGGAAAACTCTAGCAATCGCCTCCAGCCAGTCCTCTGCTGTCTGGGAATCTGCCTCGCCTCGTAACCTCGGAGGCCTCTACTGCTGGAACTCGTGCAACGCACTCTGTTAGCGTGCACCGTCTGCTAGTATGGAAAGTGGCATCTACTTCCCAACAGGTGGTGGTGCTACTGGTACACCACCTGAGGGTGCCAATATAGTAAAAAAGGGCCCCGCACCGGAGCCTCGTCGCTCGGTGGGCCATCATCGTGTACTATCTTAGAACTCCAACTGACTGTCTGCGTGGAGACATCCTGAACAGATGCGACATGGTCAATGATTTAAACCTGGTGAGCTGACCTGGTTTGAGATAACTTTAAAACTTTTGGAAACACACATGCAAATAGTGTTTTTGTGCACAGAGTCGGAAATCCGAAGTTAGCGTCCTGGTGTACGGATACGTCGGCCGCCGCACCAACACTGGACTCCCTGAACTGAAAACCACACTCGGTACCCTTAACACTATTGCTTCACAGAAAGGGAATATCATAGTTATAAGTTCTGCGGTAGAACCGTCTCCTCTGATACCAATTTGTCATGAACCGTTCTCGGGGCCCGTGCTGTGACTACCCCAAGCCCGCCTTCCATAGGCCAGGGGCTGGCGACTAGCACCCAAGGCGTAAATCCCAATAACTGGGAAGACATTGCCTTAATAAAGTAAACAAAACATCATAGAGTACAAGCGGAAGTAATACACTAAGAACAAATGGAAGTGCTGAAAAGTAAGTGGGCCAGAATACAAACCCAACTGAAAGTACAGCTACAACTGAACAAAAGTACAATAGAAAAAGACAAACAACGGGAAGAATGAAAGCATCTCCTGGGTTGTCCTCCTCAGATCCTACCTGAAGGGTAGGTACAGATAGCGCAGCTCCTGGATCGCCCACCACGAATCCTACCTGAAGGGTAGGTATAGATAGCCTCCACAATGCTCTCACCTATCTACCTCCTCTGAGAATCGTCTCATCGTGAATTCCACCTCTGGATACCGTCCAGTCCTCGAACACTCGACCTCCGACAACGCTGCCCGTCGTCTGCAACCAACACAACGAGGTGCGGGCATAGCCCGTGCAGGGGTGAGTATATGATACTCAGTAGGGACCCCGATACCCTCAAGGTCTCACTAAATACAACAAAGATAACCACAAAGAAGAATCTCAATAGATAACCCTTACTTAGGTACAAGCCCATACTTATACCTAAGTTATCAAGTAATCCATCTCAATCATGAGGAAACACAAAGGTTATGAAATCAATGGATAACCACTACTTAGATATATTCCCATACATATACCTAAGTTATCAAGTGACCCATCTCAATCATGAGGTAAACACAATGGTCATAGACCAGATCAAACCAGGATTTTCATTATCGAAACCGTAACTGCTGAAGAGCCCTGTCTCTGGAGTGTACATTGATCCTGTCATGACTCCGAGGTACTGCTCACTAACCTAAGACTGCTGAGGTACTCCTCCTGTCGAGTATCATGGGTCAGCCACCCAAACATAGTAGTGCTTCCCGCCGGGGTCTGCCACCCAAACACAGTAGTGCATTCCCCCTAATAGCCTGCAGAGGTACTCTCCAGACGAGTACAGCGGGTCTGCACCCAAACTCAGCAGTGCTCCGTCCGTCATGGGTCTGCACCCAAACAAAGTAGTTCTATGTCCACTGGGCTAGTCGACTCACTCCAAGTCGAGTCGGTCAAGCAGTCGTCAGGTCTCAGCCGGCTACACGGTTTCCGTACTCCGTACGCTCGTCTCCGGGAGGGTCCGCTCCACAAACTACAGGTCGATACTCCAAGTATCTCAAAGTCCCACAAATAATTATCTCAAAGTACCGCCTCGTCATAGGGGTATCAACGCAATAGACGACGCGTCAATCAGATGCCCGGTCTGTGAGTTATTAGCCTTTTCATCCCAGGGGCCCGGTTGGTTTCGTGTGCGAACCAACCCGGCCGTATCTCAACTATACCCCGAACTATCATAGGTTATACTCAAAGGGAATGTTTCTCAACGTGATCACCAATGCCACTGACGATTCGTCAAACGGACGTCCGGTCTGAAAGTTATCAGCTTTTTCGTTCGAGGGGCCCGGTTGAATTTCGGGTACAATCCAACCCGGCCATACTCCAACTATGTCCAAATATCATGCGAAGTATGCCAAAAGTTCCGTCTCAACAAGAGGAATCCAACAAAGTCGACGACACGTCTATCGGACGTTCGGAGCTCATGTTAAAAGCGTTTCCGCTCTGAGGGCTCGGTTGGTTTCGGGTTCGAACCAACCCGGCCGTACCCAAAGTTCTCTGAAACCTTGAGTGTAATATACCAAAACGATCGTCTCGATCCAAGGATCACATCGCAGCTAACCGTGCGTCGATCAGAGGTCTGAAACCAAAGTTATGGGCAAATGACTAAAATCAGTCTGAAAATAGGGGGTTCGGGCCCGTTCCGACCCTGCCCGAGACCCCCTGGGTCGGCCCGACCCGGGTCGACCCGACCCAGGTCCGAGCCCGGACCTACAGGGCGTGGCCCGGCCCGGCCGGCGTGGCCCGGCCTGGGTAGCCGGCGGCCCCGGCGCCGGCGCGGCGCTCGCATGGCCAGCGGGTGCGGGGGTTACGCCCCCTCCCCCGGTCTCCCTCGGTCCTGCGTGGCCGCGAGACCAGTCACCTGCCGCCACTACTTCACCCGTGGTGGCCGGTGCCGGCCGCCGCCTCCGGCCGCCGGCGCCGCCGTGCCAGCGTGGCGCGCCGGCAGGCCCTTCCGCGGACCACCGGAGTTGCTCCTGTGGTCCGTTTTCAATTCCGTCATCGTGTGCGGTCCTCCCAGGACCTGCCCTTCACCACAAAGCCTTCAAATCGTCCCTGCGGCCCATTCTTCCATGGCTTGTCGATCCGCACGCCAAATAAACAAACCAAGTCTCTTCGTGGTTTTCCAGCACGACGCGACGGTGTCGCGGCTTCGTTCAGCCTCCACGGTGCGGCGCAATGGCGCCACGCTTCTTCGCCAATGATCCTCCTTGTTTCCGCGCGGTGCCGTTGCACCACGCCACCTTTGATCAAGCCGCGACAAACACATTAACGAAGGGGGGAGAGGGTCGGCCGTGTTCGTGCGGTCCAACCTACTCCCGTTAATCCGATATCAAGCGGCTTAAGAAAAATTGATTTTGGATGGTCAGGAAAGATTCATGAACCAAAATCAAACCCCCTACCTCGAAATTGATGTCGTACGTCGTCGGGTCGCGGAAGTCGAACGTCGCGGAAGACGGCATCACAGATCGAGGCTCCGTAAGTGTCATCGGCGTTCTCCTGATGAAGGATGCGGCGTGTCATCATTCTTCTATGAAGGCGTCTCTCACCAGCTGCGGAGAGGGAAAAAGAACGACACATCATTCACTCCTTGCGGTGACGGCGTTCTTCGTCGGGTTCTTGACGTTCTTCGCATTATTCAACGAAAAAGACGAGTTCTATCTCCTCCCATCCCCCACACAACCATCCAACCCCTAATAAAATAAGACTCTTCTTATTTTATTACCCATCCCATGCATTTCCAAAACATTTCAAAATGTTGAATTAACTTAACTTAATTAACCTTGAGCTTGTCAAAATTAAATGAAGTAGAGTTGGCATCATTAATGAGAGGGTGTGTGACAAGGGGGGTTGGAGTGAGTTATAGAAGATGAGAGTTCACCCAATTAATGGGGGAGTTAGAGGAGGTTTAAGGAATGTGAAGGGGTGGGGTTTGTGTGGGCCCCACCTCACCTTTAATCCTCTCATGGGTAGTTAACTACAAGTGGGTCCCACCCCTAACTCCCTTACTTAGGTTATAACCACATAAGAGAGGGATAAAGTGTTGTGACACAAAACTTAAATCCACTTAACAAGAAAAGAAAATATAATTGTAAAATAATTATATTATTATCCCTCACTTTTTTTTAAACAACTCCTCCCGAGAAAACGCAACTTCAGAAAGGGTCTTCTTAAGCAAATACCGGTGCTGCGGTTTCATCGGTGCCCTCAGATTTCAATTCCGAGCACCGATTCAAAAGTTATAAAAACCCACTCGTTTGTTCACTGAACGTACCCAAGCTAAACTTCAGAAATTGATTCCGGACACACCGGACCTCAGAATCAGGCGCCGTCAGAAACTGCGTTCTTGTAAAATCCCAAAGAAATTAAGAAAAAAATTTCCTTGAAATTTCCGGGTCTTTACAACACCTCTAAAGATTCAAGACTTGTCTAAAATCTATCAAAAAATATTCCCTATCCCCCCATGTCCATATAGATTCTGGTGTCATCAAAAGACTAATCCAAGGTGCCTTAAGGAGGATTCAAGAGGTAATTCATCTCTCTCTCTTTTCCTTTATTTTCTTTTCAATTTCAAGTTCTTTTCTTAATCTATCCCCACTTATACTCATCCACTTGGTATGTTAACTACATTATATTACACATAATATAATTTTATGATACTAATGGGATAATATTCCATCCAACCCCCTTCTCCTCTTCTTTTTTTTAGAAAAGAAAACGTTGTTCGTGATGTGTTAATTTATCACCTTCAAGAACAACATGTTTTATTTTTTTTCCTTTTACGCCTTCATATATGGTCATGAAACGATTTTTATGGTGTAAAAATATTATATTATATGTATTATACCCTTTTAAATGTTCAAGAACCAGTATATGTACATAATATTAAATCATATGACCAAACTAGTCCCTAATAATCAAAATACTTCTAAAATAATCTAAGTGATTATCATTATTATTTCATCTAATGATTCATCCTCATGACATGTAAAAAAATTATATAAATGAACATTAAGACCTATGGATTTTCATAAATAATATTTAAATTCAATTCTATAGATTTACATCCATTCAACATGAACTCCATTACATAAAAACAAGTGAACCGATTATGAAAATCAAGAAAATGGACACTCCGGAATGACAAAATTCAATCTTATAACCAATAAATAAGGAAATAATGGACTTAATAAAATCATGATAAACTAAATAAATGTCTAATATGTTATTAATTAATTTATTAAGAAGTCTAATTTCATATTCCAGGACCTTAAGTTCAAGAGCGGAACACATTCGAACTTAAGGTAAGGGTTTTCCACCGGACCTCCATTTTCATTCAGGTTATTTTTATTATCTAATTACCTCAATTAAAATATAATTAATTCATATTTACTCCTCATAATTTCTGCGTGAATGTTATATATATATTTACCAACCAGAATACTACCTTATTTAATGGGGAGTTACATGTTTTAAAAGGAACTTTCAAAATTATTTTTGAAATACAAGCCTGATTCAAGGGAATTTCTCAAATTCTCACCTAATTTCAAGGGAACTATATAATATGTTTTTATCAACCATTATATTTCTAAAATCACTCATTTTATTATGAAAATACTATCTTACTTCAGTTCTGGTTTTATACAAATACTTTTCCAAAAGAACTCTTCTTTTCAAAATAAAAGAGTATTTATCTCAAGAATTACTTAATGATTTTATAAGAGTATTTTCATCTGTTTCAACACTCTTGTTGATTCTTATTGGGATTAATAATTTATGATTTCATTTATCATATTTAATTGGATGGTTTATGAATAGTTTGATTATGTATGTACTATCCTAAAACCATTCACCAATTTACTCCGAATGGTTAGTGTTTAAGCTTAATGTTTGGGGAAAGTTATTTACATTTCATATGTGAGTTTAAATATAAATATATATGTTGGTTATGTTTTTCCCCACTCATATGAGTAATTAATTGGACTTATATTGTGATGGGTGGGGCCCATTTTATCCCCTCGATGCATCAGTAGGTCACATGAGACAAATAGATGTGGACTTGGACGAGGCCTTGCCCATTTTGAGATATGGTTTTGGCCGAGGCCTTAATAAATTTTAGATGTCTTAGACGAGGCCATGATGGTATGTTTCAGAATGTCTAGAATATGCACTTGCCTAATTATGAAGCTTGTAATTGAAAGTTAATGGGGTTATTCGACTAGTAGAATACACATGATTATGTTTTATTATGACATTATTCACTCAACTCATATTCCTACCATAACGTGTTCAAGTTTATTATTTGTAAAGGCATGTGTTTTTAATTATTCACCATGACTAATGTTTATGTTTATGTTATATTCCACTATATTTCTTACTCTTAATAAGTGTTTGAGATCACCCCTTTCTTATGTTTCCTTTTTCCCAGGATATGAAGAAGTTATGAGTGACTTGCAGGAATAATCTAGGAGCCATGGATGTTTCTAATGGAATAAATTAGTTTTTTTCTTTTAAAGATGTAATTTTGAACTTATATATGTATCTTTTTTCCAATATCTACTAAACTAATTGGTCCTTCGGGATGCATATTCCTTATTTATATGCCAATGTAATAAAATAAGGCACCAGATCTGGGCAACTGGGGCCGGGTCTTTACAATCATTTTGAATGACTAATGCTCAAAGTAGTTAAAGACACATAGAAGAAATTGGGGATGAGTCTCAAGCTACAAAATGAAATAATAATTGTTTAGGTAATGAAGCTGATGAGGATTACAATTTTCTCCTTAAAACTTTTTAAATAACCATATATTAATTTAAAATTTAAAATCTCATATCAAAATGATAAAAGGTCCCTAACACCACTATGAGAACATCAAATCATCCCCACTGAGAAAAACCAACTCTAATCTATGTTTCTAGTCCTTTTCCCTCCCCTATATCTCAAATATAAGAGCTATATGTCCCCTAATGTTCATGTGTAGGGTGTGAGTATAAAACCAACAAGTAAATACTAACAGGGCCCCTAAAATGTACAACAATTAATATATTTGAGTATATGTTCAAAGTAGAAAGAATAAAAATATACATGTAATTCAAGTAATTTTGTACTATCTAGGACACCATGATAATCAAATATACCCTCTGCATTTCATACCAGTGAATTATACTAATCATACCATAAGTTTATACCATGGTTATTCCCTAACATTAAAATAATTTCACTAATAGGAGGTTAACATTTGAATCATAGGAGGAGAAAAAATTATTTATCTCCCTCTAGAAACAACCACATCACAGGTACCATGAAATTTGACCTCATACCCCCAACATCCAAGACTATCCCTCAGGGGTAACCATCGCATGTACTTGTTGCATCCAAATCATGAAATGGGTATAACATTGCCATTTTTCTTAGGAAGTTCATTTGAAATATAAATAAGTATTAACATAATTGGTTCCATTAGTAAAGAACCACACAATGGGTTCCAAAATACATTAGTTAAACCTAACTTCTGAAAAACATTAAAAAAGAACAAACAACAACAAAAATATCACATAACCCTCACCCTAGCTCTCGATGAATCACTAACATGTCTATATCAACTCACATTATAACATACCATACCTAGATTTGACATAATACCCATCATATTATAATATAATATACTCAAATATTAACTATATTATGTATTTATTATTGGTTTATTGTGTAAATTCTATTAAACATTTTTACTGGTTCTAAAATTATTTATTCTATGAAATTAAAGTTAAAGTTTGGACTTATGTTCCTTAATTTTTTACATTATTTCATTTATATAAGATCCTGATTAGAAATTATATAAGATACAAATCATTTTAAGATCCATAAAAAAATGTATCTATCATATGTCTGGTCCAACAAATTGGATCTACACAGATTAGAAACCACTCCTTAGTTCATATATTGTTTCCAGTCTAGATGCAGTAGGCGCAACTACAAAAGTGGGAACCAGATCAAAATATTGGTCCCAGTTTTCTATATTCCAATTAGTTTAGGATACTTCTATTTAAATCTCATAGCTTGGATCATACAAGAGAATGAGATATGATTTAATAAAGAACATAATACCTTAGCCAATATATTACTTGAGTTTTGATTTATAAATTCATTAATGAAACCATAAATTTTCTACAACCTAGATACAATGGTTTTTCAATTATAATCCATTCATAAAAAAATCAAATAAATAAATAAATAAATCTTAAAATTGATTTTAAAAGTTTAACCACAAATAAAACTCAATTTTTCTTTCTTTTCATTATATAATTTGGTAATTATTATTTTCAAAATATATAAATAAATATAAATTATAAAATAACATTAGGAATAATATAATAGTGATGAAAACAATATTGATAGTGATAAGGATACAAAAGGAGGCATATGATTTCATACACCACATTGAAAATTAAAATGTCACTTCATGTAGTAAATATGATGTAATATATAATTTGAACAAGATTAAATAGGGAGATGATTTGATTATTATTTTTCTAATTTTATTCAAAATAAATTGAAATATTCTTCTCCTTATCATATCATTTTAGAATGATCAATACTAACGTACTCTTATGAATAGAGATGATGTAGAAAGTAAAATTAAAGAAGTGATGATGTTTTTTGATGAAATAGTTATATTACCTAATGAGGGTTAAGTTAAAAAATTCCCAGAGGAATTGTATATAAATATTAAACCATATAATGGAAAATAAATAGGGGATAACTCTAAAAAATGATTATGTTATTTTTTTTTTATTCAAAATAAATTATAATCTAACTCCCCTATACTAAAATTACACAATAAAAATAATAAAATATTTCTCAAGATGATCATTTAAATATATATTATCAATACTCCATATTCAAACTCCATAATCCATTATACCTTCAAAACACTCATTCACAATGCTAGAAAAAAATATTCATTAATCATCCAAACACTCCTTTGGTAAATTAAACATACCTTACATGTTGTAAAAATATTAAAAAGTAAAGTAAACACACTTTAAATGTCATGAAAAAGCATCAAAAGATTTACAAGAAACTCATTCATCAAAAATCATTCCTCAAATATCACATTGGTTAAATAATCATTCAATAAAATTAAACATACCTTAGTTATCCTAACACTCACTAAATAATCATCCATTCAAAGATAATACCTACTAAACATACGTTAGACAACCTTTTATAAGAAAATAAACATGATTTATAATACCCATTCATCAAATAATCATACAAGAAAACAATAATCTCCAAAAAAAATAAAATAAAACAGAATTTGGATGTGTGAAAAAATATGAATTCTAATTAAAAACCATGGAGAACTATCAAAGAGAGGCAATGGTAGATGATGAAGGAAAATGGGAAGTTGATGATAATGGTGGTGATGGTGACAACAATAGCGCTAAAAAATGGAAAGATCCATGAGTAAAGGCGGTGATAAGAATGACAACAATGAGGAAGAATGAGAGAGACCAATCATGACTAGAGTTATGGGAGAAGAGAACTAGGGTTCCTCATGGTTGAGAACACCACAATAACACAAACTAAAAAACCCAAACAAGAAATCAATGATAGTTGAGGAGGATAATATAGAATACCTTGGATTATAGCCTCAATTCGTCTGAGAGAATGTAAAGGAGGAGTGCTGATAGTAGGGGAGTTCCACAAGAGATTGAGAATCGTGACTGAATCCGTTGCAGTTAGGGTTCTTTTAAATAGATCTGGGAGACCTTTATCAAAGCTTCCAAAAAATAGTTCTTCCAAAAAAGCACTGATAAAGATACTTTTTATCAGTACTAAATTAATAATCACTCATAAAAGATATCTTTATCAGCGCTTTTTTAGTGCTGATAAATATCGAGCTTTATCTGTGCTAAAAAAGTGATGATAAAAGACATCTTTATCAGTGTTAAAGGTTTAGCACTAATAAAGATTAATTTTATGAGCACTTCCAAAAAAGAGATCATAAAGATACCTTTTATAAATTCTAAATTAATAAGCACTGATAAAAGATATCTTTATAAGTTCTTTTTTAGCGCTGATAAATATTGAGCTTTATCAGCGCTAAATAAACACTCATAAAAGATATATTTATTAGTGCTAAAGGTTTAACACTGATAAATCTTCATCTTTATCAACGCTGATAAAGATCCATCTTTGTAAATATATTTATATTTATTTATTTATAATTATATATATATTTATATCATTATATATATTATACAATTATATATATATATATATATATATATATTTAATAAATAAATATAAATATAAATATAAATATACATATAAATATAAAGATAAATATAAATACAGTAAATATATTCATTATTTAAATATATTTATCATAATTTTATAATTATTGAAATATATAATTATTTATTTATAAATATAAAAATACTTTTAAAAAATAACATTTATATATTTATATAATTATATATATAATAAATAAACATAAACATAAACATAAACATAAACATAAACATAAACATAAACATAAATATAAAGATAAATATAAATATAAATATAAATATAAATATAAATATAAATATAAATATAAATATAAATATAAATATAAATATAAATATAAATATAAATATAAATATAAATATAAATATAAATATAAATATAAATATAAATATAAATATAAATATAAATATAAATATAAATATAAATATAATTATAAATATAAATATAAATATAAATATAAATATAAATATAAATATAAATATAAAAATAAAAATAAAAATAAAAATAAAAATAAAAATAAAAATAAATAAAAATAAAAATAAAAATAAAAATAAAAATAAAAATAAAAATAAAAATAAAAATAAAAATAAAAATAAAAATAAAAATAAAAATAAAAATAAAAATAAAAATAAAAATAAAAATAAAAATAAAAATAAAAATAAAAATAAAAATATAAATATAAATATAAATATAAATATAAATATAAATATAAATATAAATATAAATATAAATATAAATATAAATATAAATATAAATATAAATATAAATATAAATATAAATATAAATATAAATATAAATATAAATATAAATATAAATATAAATATAAATATAAATATAAATATAAATATAAATATAAATATAAATATAAATATAAATATAAATATAAATCTATTATCAATTTATAATTATTTAAATATATATATATATAATTATTTATTTATCATTATATAAAAACTTTTAAAAAAATAATATTTATTTATTTATAATTATAAATATATAAATTTATAAATATAGTAAATATTCATTTATAAATATACTTATTTATAAATATTTATTTAAAAATATATTTTTAACATTATTAATGAATATATAATCTTAAATTCATGCATCTTAAAAATAAGTGAAATTGAATAATTAAAAATGAGTACAATTTAAAAATATTGAAAAAATGGATAAGTTTTATTAATTAAATATAAATTATTAAAAAACTATGGATATATAATGAAGTAAATATGAATACATATTAAAAATACTAAAACATAGTAAATAAATAAATATAAATAAATAATAGAAAATAATTAAATTCAAAAATAAAAAATAAAAATAAAAAATAAATAAAAATATTAAAAATGAATAAATAATATCTAACTGTAATAATATTAAAAATAAATAAATAAAATCTACCAATTAAAAACATAATATATTAAATGTATCATGTTATAATGAAATCCTAAAATGAATACTAAAATTTGAATAAATTACATAAATATTATGTGTATGCATTTCTATATAAGATTTCATTACGTAAATATTTGTGTGTGTGCATTGTATATAAAAAGGCATTAATTATGTAAATGTATGTGAAATCAATGTAACACACGTTTGATATAGGTTAAATTGAAAAATAAAAAAACATTCAATTATGTTCATTATTCGATGCAATTATAATCAGTATTTTTAATTAACATTAATTTTTAATTTTAAACATTTTCACTAAATATATTTTTTAATGTAAGCATAAATATTTTGTATTATATCAATAATATTTTAGGAAATATTATACACATTGATATATATATATAGAAATATATATGAATATATTTCTATATTAAATGTATTAATGAATAACTTTGTATAAAAACCATTAAAGATTAGTAAGACATTAACATCCATGTTTTAAATTATTACATTTTATTCATTTTCTATATTTATATTTAATATATATTATTTATTACTATTTAATATATATATATATATATATTAAAATTATTCATTTTTATTAATAATTGTTTCATTAATAAACTTTTTAATAATTTTTTAATTTATTCATTTTTAATTTTTTTGTATAATTATTACAATTTATTCAATTTTAATTTTTTTTAATTATTAAAATTTATTTATTTTATATATCTATGTTTAATATATACTATTTATTAATATTTATAATCAATATATATGTATATTAAATTTATTTATTTTTATCAATAATTATTTAATTAATAAAATGTTTAATAGTTTTCTTAATTTACTCAATTTTAATTTTTAATTGTTTATCTATTTAATTTTATTCATTTTACATATATATATATATATATTTAATATATTCTATTTATTAATATTTATAATTTATATATATTTATATTAAATTTATTCATTTTTATCAATAATTATTTAATTAATTAAATTGTTAATTATTCAGGACCTTTATCAACGCTAAAAATAAAGCGTTGATAAAGGGAAACCTTTATGAGAACTAAAAAAAGTGCTGATAAAGAGTACCATTTATCAGCTCTTTTTTTAGTGATGATTAACGGTACCATTTATTAGCATTTTTTAGCACTGATAAAGGTACCCTTTATCAGCATTTCTTGCTAGCACTAATAAAGTCTATAACTGTTTAAGGTCCATTTTATAGTAGTGCACCAAGAATCACCCTCACCAACTCCTTTCTTTCTCTCACTTGGAACTCTCAAGGCTCCCACTATACAAAGGAGCTCTCTAACTCTGAATTGGATGATTTGAGGAATCACTTCAAGGCCTCTCTATATAGCCTTTTTTATGTGTTTTATTTGATGAAAAAATCATTGGTCATATTCAATACATTTATTCCCATATATTTATTCTTGTTGATATTTTATTCATCGATCTCATTCAATGAATAGATTATGACCGATTCATGCACCTACTACTGGAGATTCCTTAAATTATCCCCATTCAGCTACAATCTTCTAGAATATCTACAAAAATCCAACTTCTCTCAAGAAACCACCTTTGTTAGCGTGTACTTCATGTTATCTTTCATGTGGATCTTCACAAGTCACCATAATTGTCGATCCATCACCTCGTATATCCAATGATAGCGAATGTCGATGTGCTTCATCCAAATATGATACATGGAATTCTTGCTCAAGTCTAAAGCATATTGACTATCATAATCAACCGTGTAATCCTTTTGGATGAATCCAAGATCCTAGAGAAAACAATTTAGCCACAACATCTTCTTTTTGGCCTCCATAGTAGTAATGTACTCTACTTTGGTCATGAATAAAGCAATGCACCTCTACAACCTTAATTGCCATGATACAGCTCATCCTGCAAAGGTATAGATGTATCATGATGTAGACTTCTTTCTATTAGGATCTCTTGCCATATCAGCATCTGTATATCCCTCCAAGAGTGGATCAACTCCTCTATAACACAAACCTAATTTTGGTATACCTTAAAAATAACTCAAAATCCACTTTATTTGATCTCAGTGCTAATTCCTGGGACTGGAGAGAAATATTCTCACATTTACCAATACATGAGCAATGTCTGGCCTCATGCACACCATAATGTACATAAAAAACCAATGATTGAGGAGTATCATATCATATATATTGCCTTTATTTCTTTCTTGGGGTGATTAACATGAACTCTTTCTCAACATCAAATGGCTATAAGGAGGAATGCTCACCGATTTGATTCTGTCCATGTTGAAATGTTTCAAAACACATTCAATATACTTATCTTGAGATAGCCATGAAAACCACCCCTTTCTATCATGAGTGACCTGTATCTATAAAATCTATTAAGCTTCCCCAAATTATTTCATATCAAAAGACATGTATAAATCCTTAAATTGGATGTTCTTCACATCCAAAAATATCTGGATGTAAATACACTAGTCAGTCTATGTCCTCTAGTATCCACGACTCACTATGAATGAGTAAAACTTCCTATACCACTTTATGGGGGATTGTTTCAGTATGTACAATATTTTATTCAATTTTCACACAATATTTTCTTGTCCTTAAACCTTGAAACCATCAGGATACTTTATATAGATCTTCTTAGTGAGGTCATTCTGAAGAAAATCTATCTTCAAATCCATTTGTTTAACCTCCAAGTCTAAGATAGCCACCAATCCAAAAATGAATTGGATGGAATCCATCTTCACCACAGGTAAAAAGAACTTGTAAAAGTAAACTTCTTTCTTGTGAAGGAATCCTTTGACCACTAATCAAGATTTATCCTTAAACTCCTTTTCGCTGACATCATTCTTTATCTAAAACACTCATTTGTTTGTTAGTGGATTCTTACTTTTTGGTAGTTTCACCAAATCATAAGTTTGGTTTTTTGTTAATGACTCCATCTCATCCTCCATAGCATGCAACCACATGATTTTTTTGGATGAGATATTTCTTCAGGATATCCTTTTATCTCATCTTTACTAGATAGAAATAGGTACTATGATTTCAAATATTTTGTTGACAGGATCATTCTTCCTGAGGATCTTTTAACCAGTGAAATGTTAGGTTTAGGAGGCACAACATCCCCTAGATCTTATGATGGTTCTATGACTTCTAGTGGAGAGTATTGAGTCTCCCCTACTTAATATCCTCCTTTGGTGTCTACTAGTATGCTGTTGATAAATCTTCTTGAACCTCCTCCTCTTAAATGGAAGTTGATACTGGTATATGTGTTGGATTAGGAAACAATTCATTGAAACTTTCTCTTCGAGACATTCTAGGATTTTGAATGTCCTAGATATATCATTCTCATAAAATATTAAATCTTTGCTTTTAATCACATTATTATCTTTTGGTTCCCAAAACTAGTATCTGAACTCCTCATCTCCATATCCGATGAATATGCATGGATTTGATATGCCATCTAGCTTCTGCTTGAGCTCTTTGGATACATGTGCAAAATCCAAACATACAAATACTCATAAATGATAGTAAGATGGATTTTTACCGAACTATCTCTTCTGTGTAATCTCAAAATTTAGAGGGATTTATGGAAATCCATTGATGAGGTAGTATATAACTAGAATAGATTCTCCCAATAATGGATTAAGTAGCTTAGCCAAACCTATCATGCTCCTGATCTTATCCATGATGGTTTTATTCATCCTTTCTGCAACTCTGTTGTGTTTTGGGGTGCGTGGGGCCATTCTCTCATGTCAGATGACCTGACTCCTATAATAGGCATTAAAATCATTGGATGTATACTCTCCTCCATTGTTCGAATGAAGAAACTTTTGTTTCCTTCTATTTTTACACTCCACCATGGCTTGGAACATCTTGAAGTAGTTTAGAACTTGATCCTTCATTCTTAAGGAAAAAACAAACACCTTTTGAGATATATTATCAATAAATTTTAGGAAATATTTTTTACCTCCCAGTGATTCCACCTCTATGGGACCACATACATTAGAGTTAACTATATCTAACAACACACACCTCCTTGATAAAGTAATACTGAATGAGACTTTGTGGTGCTTCCTATACAAGTAGTAGTTGCAAAGATCTAGTGATAAATCATTTTCAAAATTGATTTAATTCTTCTCTATTAGGGTTGATATCCATTTTTCACTCATGTGGATGAGTTTCCTATTCCATATATTGGTTGATTCCTTTTCTTCCACTCTTTTGAGGCTTTTTTCACATATATTCACATAAGTTTGGTACATAGTATCATATATATTTTCCTAGGTGATGATGATTAATCCATTTTTCATCTTCCACTCCATTATTGAATATATTATAATAATTTTTTTATCAAAGTTTATCCTCAATAACAGGTTGAGATAAAGGCTTGGAACATGATGAATATCCTTGAGTGAGATTTTATATCCAATGTTCATCTTGAATTGGATATTACCCATGCCAAAAATCTATTCTGAGATGGTATTCTCCATCTTGACTACTCTAAAGTCACTAACTTGACAAGTCAAGAAATACTCATGATGTGGAGTGAAATGGTATGATGTTACAATATCAACCACCCATTTCATGTCTTGGTTGTGTGAAATGAAGTTTATTCTTCTCCTTTGGATAAAAACACAAATTATTTAATGATAGTCATATGTGCTATAAGAAATAAGTTTTTCTTTGAGGTATAAAACCTTTTAATTTCTATTTAAATTCTTAATCTTATCCTTGTAAATGTTCCAAACGAGTTTATATAAAAAATGAGGGTGTATGGGTCTTGTTTAGAGCCTTGATCCCTGACTTTTAGAAGAAATTAATGGGCCTCATGGTTAGTATAAAATTTGTATCTCAGTATGTACAGTTTGAAAAATAGTGTGAGGTGCTACAGTGCTCCATAGAGGTGAGCACAAGGGCTTCACATGGTTTATCTAACAATGCGCTACATGCCGTGTGGGGTGTGTTCCTTGAGAAGAGAGGAATTCATGGGTAGAGCATGGTTATATAAAACATTCTCCCCAAAAGCGTGAGACACTATACTTGGAAAATATCTTGCACACGGTTTGGAAAACCTTATATCCAAAGCATGAACCTCTTTAAATTTTGGGTGAAAAGACCTTTTCCCCTCACTTATAAAAACCTAAACCCTCTCCATTTTACCCCCCCCACAAAAACCACTGATATTTTTATCTGGATGGAAGCCTCCTCCAAGCCTCAATCCAATATTTGAATCCTTTCCTTCATCTAGACTTAAAATAAATATTTTTCTATCACATTGGATATCCATCAGTAAGATATCAACTCCTTTATATCCTTTCATCATTTACCTTTCTATCAATGATGTTATTTAGGTGGGATCACATATTCCATATTTTTAGGCAATTCACTTTTTTCTCTATTTTATTCCAATATAGACTAAATAAAAGGCCAATATTGGACATGGAGAGTTCTATAGGATTAAGGTAGGTGATATATGACTTTTTCCTTAAGTTAATTCATTTTTATAAATTTTTTCTATTATGTGCACACCGGTTTCACTGAACGTTGCTTCTAAAATTACAATGCCTTTAATTTAAATAATTTAAAGTGTATTATAAGGCCCTAATGAAACCTCTTGACATCATTGGAGGTTGAGACATCAATGTTAACCACCAAAAGTAGGGCGCAATATTTTTTATTCCTTTAGTGACCCATGTTGGGATTACCTAACACACTATTCAGGTGAATTTGGATTTAACTTTTATAAGGAAAGTGTTTCATCATAATAAATGAATTTTTAATTCATTATATGGAAAGTGTATATGCTATAAATAGACATAACTTGTCCCTTATCCTTATTAGTTAATTTGATAATTGGTTTCATATCCTTATTTCACCTTGTCATGTATGATAAAGGGAAATGTAATGAACCTAATGAAAATGTAATTAGCATGAATATTACATGGTCTAAAATTACTTATGATATATATTTATTCAATTTATAAGGTGCCTATTCCATATTAACCTTTTTTATCTTTATAGGAATGGATAGACTTGATCCATCCTTGGATTCCTAAGGGAATGCCTTGAGCACTAAGAGGATTCCATTATGATTCAATAATTTGGTTGCTAAGGGAGATAAATACATTGGAATATGGTCCTTGTCTATTAGTGGATGCCTAAACTGACACTGTAGTATCCCATAAATTTCTCTCCAGAAATTAGAATGCCTTAGATACACTCCTTGGATTCATCTTGACATCTAAGGACATGAAACACCTTGGATCATTCTCCTTTGGTCCAGTCATGCTTAGATCAAGATTTACTATTGACGTGCTACATAGAATTGATTAGAAAATTTTATAATGGAATTCCTTAGGTATTATCCTTGTATTACACTAAGTCTTTTATGTTAGGATACTTAGTTGTATACCATGAGTTGGCTTGACCTTTTAAGGTCAAGGATGCCTTGGTTTCACCCTAAAACCTATTTTATTATTATTATATTTTATAGTACTACTGAAACCTTTACATATAATCTTCTTACTATAAACTAAATTGAAATTAATTAAATAAATTCATGTTTAGAGACTATATGAGGTTGAAGTAGGTACATGTTATTTATTTTCACACTAATTTAATTTTATATACCTGCACAATGTTATAGGTTATATTCAAAGATTAAATTTTTATAGACATCATTAGTGGTGGCCTACTAAATTTATCTCACACCCTATCCGGGCATCCGTTGGAACTCGATAACATTATATGACTGTAAGTGTGTACAAGGGGAATCATACCTCTTTAGAAACCTGACTTCTTGCTTTATGATGAGGGATTAGTAGTAGATGAGTGAGTTGGTTATCAGGATGCTTGGATAGTTTTTGAACTTTGGATTCTTTGTATATCATATATTGTATTGTCTACCTGCTACCATGTACACCTATTTTCCATTTCTGTAGATACATTCCATCATCATTTGTATATGATACAACTTAAAACTTTTGATGATTATTTATTTCTTGATGATTATTCGTGTTTCTACTACCTTATTCATTATTATTATGCTTTTTTTATTCATATTTTCCACCACTGTTCTCCACTCTGACTTAAGAAAATAGTCTCTCCACAGACACACCCTCAGACTTTGATTCTAGTTGGAAGCCTTTAACATATAGAGAGGTGCGATTGAGATCATGTGTCCAACTGAGTTCAGTTACTTTTGAGTGAACTGGGCCTGGGACATCACAAAGTGGTATCATAGGGGTTTATTTTATTGTATTATTATTTATGAAATTTATATAGGAGATTTGGAATGTGTTGGAACTTGGTTATAAGGCATGCATGGGAGTAGCCAACCCATGTTTGGGGCAAACACCAAGTTTCATGGGAATGGGAAATTGGTTTTGTATATCCCACCTATTATAGTTGATATATTTTCACCATTGGGTGATGAACATGAATTGTGGTATTTGTTATGCTTTATGGATATTTTATGTTGTCCAGATATGGTAAGGATAATTTCTACATGCATCATCATATGCACCTAGGGATCCACATGACATGAAAATTCCATGCCATATAGGTTAATTTTATTGCCTAGATTTCCTAACTTTCTTGTGATTTTTGAGTGTGCCTTGGTTGTGATATATTCCAGTACTACTAACATCCTCCGTAGAAAATAAAAATTGGTTGTTTAAAATGTCATCATCAACCTAAATGGGTTTTCCCATATATCTTGATGATGATATATTAAATAGCCACTTTTGATCCATGTAATCTATGTACCCTTGGTTACATGAGATGAGATTTGGCTACGGTAAGATGACTACCAATTGTAATTTAAAAAGGGTATGGTCCTTTATAAATTAAAATGGGAAATTCATTGAATAGATCCATCATATTTTAGCCGTTACATTTTGAGACCAAATGTATTGGAGGATGGTTATAATTACATGGATTTTTATCTCAGTTTATAAGGTGTATGGGACTTTATAAACTAGGGATGATAATCCATTTACATTATCTATGTATTATGTATATAATCACATAAAAACTTAAAATCTAAATTTTGAATTATAAATAAAATGGTTTCTAGTAAATGGGAAGGTAAATTGAAACTTAAGGAGTTTTTTTTATCCTTAACATTCAATTGATATTCCATATATTGGATGTCACGACCCGTCCTTGGGGCCCATGCCGTGACTACCCTAAGCCCACCTTCCATAGGCCAGGGGCTAGCGACTAGAACCAAAGGCATAAATCCCTATAACTGGGAAGAAATTTCCTTTATAAAACGTAAACACATTCAACCAGAGTACAAGCAGAAGCAAACACTAAGTAAAACTGAAAACAAAAGTAGAGTTGAAATTAAAGGGGCCAAAAATACAATCCAAACTGTAAAGTACAAGGTAAAAGACAAAACAACTGGAAGGTGACAAGCAGCTCCTGGATCATCCACCACGAATCCTACCTGAAGGGTAGGTATAGATAGCCTCCTCATCACCCTCGTCCGTCAACCCCTCTAGGTACCAACTCGTCGTGAGGTCCACCTCTGGGTACCGACTCATCATGAGGTCCACCTCTAGGTTCCATCCAGTCCTCATACACTTGGCCTCCGTTAGCGCTGTCCATCGTCTGCATCCAACACAACGAGGTGCGGGCATAGCCCGTGCAGAGGTGAGTATAACGATACTCAGTAGGGACCCCGAGACCCTCAAGGTCTCACTAAATCCAACAAGGATAACCACAAAGAAGGATCTCAAAAAATAAACCTTACTTAGGTATATGCCCATACATATACCTAAGTTATCAAGTAACCCATATCAATCATGAGGAAAAACACAAAGGTCATTGACTCAGCTCAAACCAGGATTTTTATTCACGATGATGAAACACAAATGCTGGAGAACTCCTCCTCTGTCGAGCACAGTAGTCATTTCATGACTCTGAGGTGTTACTCACTAACCTTAGACTGTTGAGGTACTCCTCCTGTAGAGTACCATGGGTTGTCCACCTCACAAAGTAGTGCTCCCCCGCCATGGGTCTGCCACCTCACACAATAGTGCTCCCCCTTCATAGACTACAGAGGTACTCCTCCTATCGAGTACCATGGGTCTGACACCTCACAAAGTAGTGCTCCTCCGCCATGGTTTTGCCACCTCACAAAGTAGTTCTCCCCAATGGGCTATTCAAGTCACTCTGAATCGAATCAGACAAGCAGTCATCAGGTCTCAGCCAGCTACAAGGTCATTGTACTCCGTATGCTCATCTCCGGGAGGATCCACTCCACGATCCACTGGTTGATACTTCCAAGTGTTACGTAAACTCACGTGGGAGTATCTCAAAGGCCCGACTCATCATAGGGTTCTCAACGCAACAGACGACACGTCAATCAGACACCCGGTTTGTGAGTTATTAGCATTTCCGTTCCAGGGGCCCGGTTGGATTTCGGGTACAATCCAACCCATCCATACTCCAACTACGTCCAAACCTCAGGTGAAGTATTCCAAAAGAACCATCTCATCGAGAAGAATCCAACATAGTCGACGACACGTGAATCGGATGTCCGGTCTTTAAGTTATAAGCATTACTGCTCCGAGGGCCCGGTTGAAATTACATTCCTTCCAAACCCGACCATTTTCCAAATTCGTCCAAAACTCACTTAGAGTATCTCAAAAGGACTGCCTCATCGCGAGGGTCCCAGTTCCACAGATGGCGCGTCGATCGGACGCACGGTCTTCATGTTATTCACGTTTAAGTGAAAATGGGCCCGGTCCGTTAGACTCGATGGGATGACGGGTCGGGTCGACTCGGTTTTGGCGGGTCCGACCCGAAAAAGGGGTCGAACCAGCCCGATGAGTCACATGACCTGGCCCGAGGGGCGCGGCCCGGCCGGGAGGCACAACCCGAGGGACGAGCGGTCCGAGGGGCGCGACCCCTCGGCTGTCCGAACCGGCGGCGCCAAGCGGCGCCGCCCTTCCCAAACCGGCCGGCCTTCTGGCGCAAGCAACCTGCATGGGCTGGCCGCGGGTTCTTCCAACATGGTGCCCTCCTGGCGCCGCGGATCTGCACCACCCGGCCGATCGACGGGCTGACTGCTTCTCCAACGCGGCTCCCCTTCGCCCGGCCGGCCGATGGGTCGGCCGGTTCTTCTGACGAAGCGGCCCGCCCTATGCGGGCCGCAGTTTCCGCAGTGCGAGGCCATGGGGCGCCACGGTTTCTTCCTTAGGTTAAGACTCCTTCGTCGGTCAAGCGGCCCATGGTTGCGGGCCGTGGTTACTCCATGTGCATCTGGCGCTCGTTTTCCGCCTTTGTTCATCACCGCTTCCCGATTCCAAACAAGACAAGAAACGACGGAGGGTCGTCGGGCCGTGTTTGTTCGGCCCGCATCCTCTGTGTAAGACGGTAACAATCGGCTAATATGTTCACTCGAATACAATGAGAACGAGGGAGTAATTTATTTTAAATAAATTAATCAAACCCCCTACCTCAACAATTGATGACGAACGTCGGCATCGCGGAAGACGACATCGCGAGGTGAGGATTCGTGGACGTCGTCGGAGTGTGCCCGAGGAGGAAGAGGCGTCTCCTCTCTTTTCGTGGAGAATAGAATTGAAGGTGCGTTGTCGATCTTCGTGGATGGTGACGTCATTATTTGATAAAGAAGAAATTCCCCTCTTTCTTCACAAAAGCTCACTCTCAAGAAGTTTCCCCCAACAAAACAAGTGCCAAGCCAATTAAAATAAGGTTTCACATTATTTTAATTAAACTTTCCAAGCCATTCAAAATTTTAATCTCTTAATTAATTAATTGAATAGGTTCTATTAATTAAATAAGGTTTGTTGGAAAAGGTTAAAGAGGGAGATATGAGGAGGTGAGAGGTCTCATAAATGGGAGAGTTGTCAACATTAACATGGGAGTTTAATGGGGGGGGGGGGTTTAAAGAGGGTTAAGAAGTTTAGGGTGAGGTGAAAGGTTAGGGCTCGTGTGGGCCCCACCTTTCAATTATCCTCCCATGGGAAGTTTTGGAGTATCGCAAAAGGACAGCCTCGTCACGAGGGTCCCAGTACCGCAGACGGCGCATCAATCGGATGCGCGGTCTTCATGTAATTCACATTTAAGTGAAAATGGGCATGGTCCATTAGACCCGATGGGCTGACGTGTAACACCCCAAGCTTCCATGGTACGCTCCTCTTTGAATAATAAAGCAGCGTGTGTTGTACGCAACCTCGAGTTCTAACACACCGCGACCAAAAAAAGTAGCAGTTATGAATAGTAATACCCACATTTTGAAATTATATAAATTTTATACTTCAAAATGGACTTCATTTTTGGATTCGGAATATCGGAATTAGCCTATGTTGAATTTTTGGTATTTTTCTGAGAACTTCCAATTTTTGATGAATAGTTAAAAATACTTAAAAACAACTTTTTTAATAAAAATAATTTATAGTGATAAATTATACTATTTATTGGTTTTAAATTATAATTAGAATATATTTTTACCATTTTATCCAATGGCGGTCGTTTGAATTAATTTCACTTTGAAATTGGACATAAACAATTGTCAATCTTTTGATACATATTGTTTCTTAAAAAAACGCTATTTTTTGTGACAACGGGAATTAATTATTAAATTAATTAATGCAACTTATATGTTTGGAATTTTGTAAAATAGACATCTTTTTTGAATTCGGAATATCAATTATAGCTTAGGGTGAATTTTTGGCATTGTTCTGAAAAACTTCAATTTTTGATGAATAGTGAAACCACTAAGTGGTAGTTAAAAACCGATTTTTCGTTTAAATGAAACATTACCACTTCTGTGATTTTATTTTCAAAAATTAGACATACATGGTTGTCATTAGGAAGTAAAATGTGGTTCAATGGGATTAAAATAATTTTTTTGTGAATAGTAACTTTTAAGTTTAATTAATCGCGATTAAAGGTAATTAGTGAAATTTAAGGTAAAAATGATATTATAAAAATATTAAAATACCTTTACACTTGTCCTACCCATATTGGATGAGTCATGGACGACCAAGAAAATCCATAGGTCAACTTGGGGACCCCATGGAGCCACTTGGGTATGAAAATGACATTAATAACTTTTTCTTTAAAGTAAAATAAAATTGTCATAAATATGTGTTGTTTTACTAAAACAATTATTACATGGGGTTATATAAGTTAAATTTTCAAATATAAAAATTAATTGGAAATCTGAAAAGATTTACTACATCATGGTAATTGTTTTATAATTTTTAGACATTAAATAAATTAAATTATTTATGACACCATGATGATGCAGCGATTACCTCATTATTTAACGATTTAAATAAAATGAAAATATAATGTAAAATCTAAGACCAAAACATGTCAAAAACCTATTGGATGGGTGGATTTAGAACTCTTATCACCTTATCCTAGAAATATATAATTTTGGGACCGTTTAAATCTGAAAATCATTTTATAATAAAGTAACCTTTTATAACTTTCCATGAGTGCCCCTCCTCTCCTCTTATAAAAGGCCCCCACCTCTACCACCTTATTCACACATTCAAACCATTTGGCTTGGCCAACATCTGCCCAAATAATCTCTAAACTTCCCTCTCTTACTCCTAGAAGCCTCACTTTGGGTAGAATTCTTCCCAAGGAAGCCTTTGTCTCAAATCAAAAAAGTGTTACCTGATTTTAAGGTAATGTCTTCTCTTATGTTATTTTGTTTTATTTTGCTTCTCCAACCCCTTAAACTCTTTTTATTCCTTTATTTTGTAACAAAATCAGTATCATAAATATACTTGGATGTTTTTATGAGAATGATTTCATTTACACTTACACACACCTTCATCTAATGGCTAAAGAACATACTGTTTCTGTGGGTGGCGAATTACTGCCTCACGAAACGATGGTTGTTCAATCTTCTTTTAACACCACTCATGGTGGCCATTATGATGACACTATTTTTATATATGATATATATTATGTTTTTGTTTTCCTTATTATTCTGTATTTCTCATTTATATAATACCTTTATGATTTCTATTATGGGTAAACGTGATAATTTCATTTTAGGAAGTGCGGACTACCGCCCCCTCAAAGTGATTTGAATCGTTAATGCCATATGTGGGATGTATAAAGGATGGAGTAAATGTTATTATACATTATATTATACTGGAATTATAGTATAACTTTATATAATTATAATTTCATTCCATTAAATATGAAATAGAAATGAAAGTAGCATTCATGCGTACGTACGACTTACCGTCTCCATGAACGGTGCATTTCATTTCTTACCTCTAAATGTTATGAATAATATAAATGCATGTATATACTGGATATATATGATATATATGATATCTAAATTAGGAATATAATTCTGGATATAATAGATATTTTACCACATGAACAACTTGTAATCATAAGAAGGTTATTTTTGACTCAAGTACCAAAGATCGACAAAATGACCGTTAATAACTTAAATAATTACATAATGTTCATAACATGGTAATAAGTGATATAAAAGGAATAATGAACATGTAAAAGCTTCTTAAGCAAAAATAAATTAACTATAGTTTATTATTCAGGTGGTTAAAGAATGATTGAGTCAAGTCGGACACGAGGTAAGAGAACTTCTTAATCCAATTTCCATTCTTTGGGTTAATCTCATACTTTCAAATTATGTCATGATATTATTATGTCCTATCTTTTATTTGTACTGTATTTATGTGTACTAATAGTGAATACACATAATAGATATATTTTATTTAAAAAAATGATCTTTGTAAAGGACTTTGTCTCAATCTCCTTTCATTGAGGCATATTTTGTTTTATACACAACTTTCTTTTATACGGTGTATAAACCCCTTTGAATTTTACTTTTATTCAAAAGAAATATTTTTATATGAAGCATTTTTACTAAACGAAAAAAGGAATGTTTTTTCTTACGTATGCAGCGACAACGACTTCTCCGCCGCCGTGACCATTATTTGAGTTTCGGCTTCCTCTACAGGCCATAATTTTTTTAAATGAAAAATAAATACCAAGTTTTACTTTTCTTTTATTTTGGTATCGAAAATGGTTTTATTATATCAATGTGTTGTATTGATATCTTGTGATTGAAATGTGGAAATTTTATGTTTCCTTTATGCATGTTTTATGTAATACGATTATGTTATGGTTTATGATATGTTTAAACCTGTTCATATGAGGAATTCATTGGACTTAATAAGTGATGGGTGGAGCCCGCTATAGCTCCTCGATGCATCGGTAGGTCTCATGAGACAAACTAGTGTCTTGGCACTAGGCCTTGACAAAATCTTATTTTTAGTCTTGGCACGAGGCCTTGGCTACGTGGTTATGATAGTCTGGCATTATGTATTCCATCATTATGAAAGTGGTTATTGATATTTCATGTGATTATTCGACTAGTAGAATATCCATGTGAATAAGTAAATGGCATTATTTCATTTTATTTTTGCCATATTATGATGAAGTTCAAGTTTAAAAGGATTTTGTTTTAGTTATACAATTCCTTAAATGTTAATGTTTATTTATGAAAGCTTCCACTATATTGTTATCCTTACTGAGAATCTGAGCTCACCCCTTCCAATGTTTTAATTTTTCCAGGATGTGAAGAAGTATATTATGAATGACCTGCAGGGATAGTATGAGGGGATATGAAGACAAGATGTTGTTGTAGTTTTGTTTTACTTTTTGATGTAATGTTAGAGTTATGAATGTATCTAGTGTTTCTAAGGCTACTAAACTAATCGGTCTTTCGAGACTTGATCTTTTGTGATCATGCCAATGTTACGCAATAATGCACTGACTCTGGGTAACTGGGGTCGGGGAATTACAGTTGGTATCAGAGGCAGTTTAGTACTAACCTTGGAAGCTAGATTTAGATAAACTCTGATTAGATCACATAGCCCTAAGATAGACTTTGAGGATTAGTTTAGAATAACTTCCTAGAATTTTGGTATTATATAGATTTTTGTGAGTTTTTCGAGAAATACATCCCTATCTGGATACGAGCAGGTAGAGGCGGCTCTGGAATAGATGTACCTAGGGGTAAAACCCAAAAACACCGCTTTGAGCTAGACTCAAATGGGAACTGGTGCATGACAACGGGCCTTGCTGCACTCTTGGTTACGACACTCCCAGGGGATATTCTTAGGATAATTCTCATTTTCTTTACAAACCACTATAAAGGGTTATGAGTATATACTTTCTCAAAGAAAACATTTTTGTGATTATGGATTATATCCATAAATAGTTCAATTTATGTTAAGTGTTTTGCAAGTTTGGAATTATGTATTTTGATTTATAAACTAAACTAGTTTATGCCATTGTTTAGAAATGGCGCCTAGTGGGAGGAATGAAAACCGTATCAATGCACACACTCCATGTAGGGATTTCACTCCTGCTCAAGATAATTATAGTGGCGGTGGAGATACAACTAGTGCTGATCAAATTACCACCATACTGGGACAACTCACTCAGGTTATGAATAATAACCTTACTTGTATGGAGCACCCTGATCCACAACGTGGAGGATCAATGTTAGACCGCTTCATGAGGCAAAAATCGCCAACATTTAATTGGGGTAAAAATCCATTAGTAGCTGAGAAATGGATAAACTCCTTAGAGAAAATATTCCACGCCTTGGGGAGTAGCGAAAGGGAGAAGGTTGTCATGGCAGTTTACCGCCTCAATGGAGATGCCGATCAATGGTGGTCGCTGATTTAAAACACAAAGGAAGATGAAGAAGTATCAAGTATGGAATGGAGGGAGTTTAAGGAAATTTTCTTAGAAAAATACTTTCCACATGACCATCAAGCAGATATGGAAAGGCGATTTCTGAGTCTGAGGCAGAAGGAGGATAAGAATGTCGCAAAGTATGAGGCTAACTTTACAAGGTTAGAAAGACATGCTGCAGATTATATACGTAACCCAAGAAGTAAGATTGATTGTTTCTTTGATGGGTTAAAACCGTTTCTCCGTCGAGCATTAGTCTCACAAACCTTCTCGTCGTACGAAGATATTGTCTCATGTGCTATCAAGACGAAAAAAGAATTCTCTAAATCTTATGACAATAAAGTAAAGCAAGAAAAGAAGATAACGGTGGAATAAGAGAAATATAAAGGGAAAAAGGGAAAGAAGGATTTTCCATTATGCGATAATTTTGGGAAGAATCACCCTAGTACTTGCCTAAAAGGAATGGGAGTTTGTTATAAATGTGGAGAAAAAGGTCACCAGGCTCGTGATTGCAAGAGAAAGAAAGAGGATATCAATGTTGAATGCTACAATTGTAGGGAAATGGGGCATTATGAAAATGAATGTCCTAAGCTTCAGGAAAACTTACCTCAGAAAAGGCCAAGGGATCAAGGATAATATTATGCTGTTACTACAGTTGAAGTGGAATAATTAATGTATTGGTGCTTTTGGACTCAAGGATTATATTATGGTTATAAGAATAATGTGATATATATAAGGATTGTACTACAGTACTTGTTTTTTTCATTAAGGTTTTAATATGATGAAGGTAATCATATTTTTGTATGTGATAATAAGAGAAACTTTACTTTGTTTGAGGAATCTGATGATACAATTAATTTTGGAATTTAGAGACCTTTTAGAAAAAGTCTGGATAGAGGTATTTTGGATAACTATAAAAGTTGGAATGGATTAAGTTGAACTTTGGATAATATTATTTAAGGTTAAAACATTTCTGAAGATTATTTTTGTAATATTATAATACTATAGTTTTAGGAAAAGGAAAACCTGTAGGTTGGGGGACAACCCGTTGCATCGGACAAAGCTGCAGGAATCGAAACCACAACTATAGTGCGACAGGCCTTTATTACCTACCACTATCCTATAAGAAGTCCCTAGTTATTACAAAATAATTTTCCTAATCTTAATGGTATGTGTTAATATTTTGAACCTTGTATGATTAGGATAAATATAATATTTTTATTTCTATAATCTTTTTGAGTGAAGGATGAGTTTGTGGTAGAAATTAGTTGAAGTTTGAAACTCTACTTGTCAAGCATATATATATATACCTATCTCTTATTCTATGAATAAATTAATTCTTAAACTTTAGGAAAGGTATATTAAAACAAAAAATGTGTTATCCTAATACCTTATATTTTGTTGAACTGATGATATTTTAAGTCACCATAGATTGAAGGCTTTGAGGCCCTCAATTTTACACTTGTTTGTGATTAATGCACTCAATCACTCCCTACAAATATTTACGTTTTCCCTCCAATTATATTTCCACCAATGTTCTCCTAATCGAGATCATAATTTGGTGGTGACTTTTTCCATTTCCCTTTCCATCTTATTAAGGCTAAATTTTATTAACCTTATTTCCGATGTGGGTTTTCCAAAAATGTATTTTCTATTTTTAACATTTTATTTTCAAAGAAAAATTTTAAATTGCGAGGATGCAATTTATTGAAGGAGGGGAGAATGTAACACCCCAAGCTTCCATGGTACGCTCCTCTTTGAATAATAAAGCAGCGTGTGTTGTACGCAACCTCGAGTTCTAACACACTGTGACCAATAAAAGTAGCAGTTATGAATAGTAATACCCACTTTTTTAAATTATATAAATTTTATACTTCAAAATGGACTTCATTTTTGGATTCGGAATATCGAAATTAGCCTATGTTGATTTTTTGGTATTTTTCTGAGAACTTCCAATTTTTGATGAATAGTTAAAAATACTTAAAAACAACTTTTTAATCAAAATAATTTCTAGTGATAACTTATAATATTGAGTGGTTTTATAGTATAATTATAATATATTTTTACCATTTTATCCAATGGTGGTCATTAGAATTAATTTCATTTTGAAATTGGACATAAACAATTGTCAATCTTTTGATACATATTCTTTCTTAAAAACACGCTATTTTTTGTGACAGCGGGAATTAATTATTAAATTAATTAATGCAACTTATATGTTTGTAATTTTTTAAAATAGACATCATTTTTTAATTCGGAATATCAATTATAGCTTAGGGATAATTTTTGGCATTCTGAAAAACTTCAATTTTTGATGAATAGTGAAACCACTAAGTGGTAGTTAAAAACCGATTTTTCGTTTAAATGAAACATCACCACTTCTGTGATTTAATTTTCAAAAATATGACATACATGGTTGTAATTAGGAAGTAAAATGTGGTTCAATGGGATTAAAATAATTTTTTTGTGAATAGTAACTTTTAAGTTCAATTAATCGCGATTAAAGGTAATTAGTGAAATTTATGGTAAAAATGATATAATAAAAATATTAAAATACCTTTAAACTTGTACTACCCATATTGGATGAGTCATGGACGACCAAGAAAATCCATTAGTCAACTTGGGGACCCCATGGAGCCACTTGGGTATGAAAATGACATTAATAACTTTTTATTTAAAGTAAAATAAAATTGTCACAAACATGTGTTGTTTTACTAAAACAATTATTACATGGGGTTATATAAGTTAAAATTTTTACTATAAATATTCATTGGAAAGATAAAAATATTTCCTACATCATGGTTATTTTTTTATAATTTTTAGACATTAAATAAATTAAATTATCTATGACACCATGATGATGCAGTGATTACCTCATTATTTAACGATTTAAATAAAATGAAAAGATAATGTAAAATCTAAGACCAAAACATGTCAAAAACCTATTGGATGGGTGGATTTAGAACTCTTATCACCTTATCCTATAAATATATAATTTTGGGACCTTTTAAATCTAAAAATAATTTTATAATAAAGTAACCTTTTATAACTTTCCATGAGTGCCCCTCCTCTCCTCTTATAAAAGGCCCCCACCTCTACCACCTTATTCACACATTCAAGCCATTTGACTCGGCCAAAATCTACCCAAATAATCTCTCAACTTCCCTCTATTACTCCTAGAAGCCTCACTTTGGGCAGAATTCTTCCCAAGGAAGCCTTTGTCTCAAATCAAGAAAGCGTTACCCGATTTTAAGGTAATGTCTTCGCTTATGTTATTTTGTTTTATTTTGCTTCTCCAGCCCCTTAAACTCTTTTTATTCCTTTCTTCTGTAACAACACCAGTATCCTAAATATACTTTGATGTTTTTAATTGAATGATTTTATTTACACTTACACACACCTTCGTCTAATGGCTAAAGAACATACTGTTTCTGTGGGTGGCGAATTACTGCCTCACAAAACGATGATTGTTCAATCTTCTTTTAACACCTCTCATGGTGGCCATTATGATGACACTATTTTTATATATGATATATATTATGTTTTTGTTTTCCTTATGATTCTGTATTTCTCATTTATGGCATACCTTTATGATTTCCATTATGGGTAAACGTGATAATTTCATTTTAGGAAGTGCGGACTACCAACCCCTCAAAGTGATTTGAATCGTTAATGCCAAATGTGGGATGTATAAAGGATGGAGTAAATGGTATTATATATTATATTATACTGGAATTATAGTATAACTTTATATAATTATAATTTCATTCCATTAAATATGAAATAGAAATGAAAGTAGCGTTCATGCGTACATACGACTTACCGTCTCCATGAACGGTGCATTTCATTTGTTACCTCTAAATGTTATGAATATTATAAATTCATGTATATAATGGATATATATGATATATATGATATCTACTTTAGGAATATAATTCTGGATATAATGGATATTTCACCACATGAACAACTTGTAATTATAAGAAGGTTATTTTTGACTCAAGTACCAAAGATCGACAAAACACTACTAGAAAAACAGGTATTTGCGATGGGTCATTTGCGACATGATCCCATCGCAAATGGCTTTTTGTGATGGGGGCCCGTTGCAAATGGCCCATTGCTGAAAACAGTGTCACAACAACAATTATTTGCGACGGGCCCGTCGCTAAAGCATTTTTTTGCGACGGGGATTCTCCCCGTCGCAAATAGTACTCCGTATATTTGTAAAAAACTTTTCAAATAGTAATGGCGACGGGCCCCGTCGTAAATACCTGTTGCGACGGGCCCGCCGCAAATAGTTTTTGCGACGGGACCCGTCGCAAAAACTATTTAAAAAAAAACTATTAATAAATTATTTTAATGCATATAATAATAATACTATTTGCGACGGGCATAGTATCCCATCGCAAATACTATAAAAAAATAAAAAAAATAAATTATTAATAAATTATTTTAATTAATATAATAATAATCCAATTATAATTCAAAAATAAAAAATAATAAAATATTAATAAATGATTTTAATTAATATAATAATAGAATTATAATTCACAAATAAAAATAATAAATTATTAATAAATTATTTTAATTAATATAATAATAATAGAATTATAATTCAAAAATAAAAAATAATAGAATATTAATAAATGATTTAATTAATATAATAATATTAGAATTATAATTCATAAATAAAAAAATATTAATAAGTTATTTTAATTAATATAAAAATAATAGAATTATTTTACATTCAAATATTAAAATAATTCAAGTATTACAAAAAAATATAATTAAATTATAATATTATAAAATTTTAATATATATATAAAATTTAATATTATAAAATATAAATAATATTATTATTAATATTAATATTGTTATTTCAAAATATAATATTATTAATATTTTATAATGAGACAGAAACTACGAATAGAAAGAAAAAATCATATTTTGATTTCACAAATTTTATAACATAAAAACAAACTCTAATCTGAAGGAGGGGGGGGGGATCTGCAGATGGTGGTGGAAGAAACTCCATCCCTAAAGCATGAGTGAGTCGGCGCATGTACTCCATCTGCTCCTGATGCTACTGTTGCCACCGACTCGTCTGCTCCTCGTACAGCTGCTGCTGGCGTCGACGCTCCTCCTCATGCTGCTGACGCATCTGCTCCTGCTCCTGTCAGAGACTCTCTATCAGTGCAGTCTGAGATCGCAACTGATCCTCATAATGTGTAGCAGAAGAAGATGCATGAGCTCCTCTCGAGCTGGACGCCGACATCGCAGCACTGCCATAATAATCTCCGGGAGTCAGTCGAGAGCTGATACCAACTACCCGGCCCTTCTTGAAGGCATACTGGGTGTCCTGCATCCATGCCGCCTCATCAAACTGATGGCCAGTGGTCTGATCTGATGACTCGACCTGACTCTCAGGCCGGGCCTGTGACGCTGCGGCCTCATATGACTCCTGTAGTTGCAATTTAAAATTAAAATTGTGAATATATTATATGCAGTTAATTTTTAAACTTGAAAACAAATAATACTGACCACGATGTGATGCTGACGATCACCTCTGAGCTCCCCAGTAGCAGGATCACTATACATCCTCCGATATACGTCGTACTCCGTAATATCGGGGTGCTCGACAACCTATAAGAATAAAAAATAAACTGTTAATATTTATAGTTATATAAAATATTTATAAATAATGTACGTACCAGATGCTGTCTATGAGTACTAAAAGAACGACTCCCAGCTCGATGAGTCACCTCCTGTCTCCCCCGATTCTGCCTCCCCACCGATGATCTCCTTTGAAAGGCACCACTCAACCAGTGCGCACATAATCCATCCCATACATGGGATGAAATGTACTCTGGTCGGTGTGCTCTACATGACTCGTCAAAATCTGACACTCCTACTTTCTTCATGGCAGCTTTTCTTAAATTGTGCAAAAACTGACGAAGGTGATCACGCATGACCACCTCCCATGCCTCATGGATTGCGTCACACATGGTATCCTCGATCGGATACCATAAACCCTACAAATAAATCAAAATATCAAGTTAGAAATGAAATAATTTTCAAAATAAAAATTATTTATTTACGTACGTACCAACCAATGGCCGAACATGGCCTGCTGCACATCAATGAGAATCTGCTCCCATGTGGTCCACGGCTGAGAGAAATAGTTGCACAAAATAGCGCTGCCATGTCCGACTGCTATATGCGGAAAACTATAAAAATAATAAACATTTATTATGTGAATAGATTAATGAAATCTTAGTCAAATCCACAGGTTATCACACAAGTTATCAAACCTCCGTGTGCATGGATCAAACCCAAGATGTGGACGTCGCTCGGGGACGGGGTCAGGAATCATCAATCGTTCAAGACTGCGCCCCCTCCGCATACTCCCTGGAGCGCCTGCAAGCTGAGGGTCATCTGCCAGCAACTCATCCGCATCGAAAGGTAGGTCAGCATCCGCCAACTCACGAAATGTGGCGTCGTCCATCTAAAACAGAAAATGTTAATGTTGTTAGCAAATAATTGATAATTACTATTATATATACATATATACATATTATGATTGTATATAAATACCATGGAATTCTATCAGTGTTCATCTTCATCATCATCTTCATATATGTCAATGTCATCTTCATATTCCTCCTCAACATCATCGATATCCATTCGAGTTACAGTTGCTTCATCTCTTACCATTTAAAATTCATATGTGACATCATTAACATCATCATCATCACCGACTCTTAAATGTGGGGTGTCGTCATCGATACTCATGTCTCTTTGTAAAAAAGATTGATTTTGAGTACTCTCTTGAAAAACTTCAATTCTTTGCACATCAGTGAAAACACATTCACTTTGACTAAACTGATTGTCTCAAATTTTGATTTTTATTACACTCCACCAATCAGTCAAGTCTCTTGATGTAGCACAGTACTTTGCGTAATAAACTTGATGTGCCTGTTGAGCCAATAAGAATGGTTCATTTACTGCGAGAACACTTTTACATTTAATATTGATGATTCCATGAGTCGGATGAACACGCACACCTCTCTCTGTATCCAACCATCGACATTTGAACATGGTTATGTAATGTTGTCCAAGATAACAGAGTTCAATGATTTCATCAAGTATGCCATAAAAGTCAACTTCATTTTCTCGATGATGAGATCCTCTCAAACTAACTCCACTGTTCATTGTTTTTTTCGATTCCCCATATGCATGTGTGTGAAATCGAAATCCATTCACCACATATGCATTATAATTTTTAACAAGTTTGGAAGGTGGGTTACTCAATACACACAGCCGTTTGTCAATTTTATCAGCATGTTGAGACACCTGAAAATTTGTTAAATAATTATCAATATATTAAACTATACATTGAATGAGTTGCTAAAAGATAAAGAATTTATGTTACCAGTTTTTGAAACCACTGAGAGAAATTTTTCAGTCGACGTTCTTCAAGAGCAGCTGCTGTAATTTGTGGAATTTGTTTCTTGATATGATTATCATACAACCTATAAAAACCAAAGTTATTTACTATAACATAAATGATAGAATAAGTGATATAAACACTTACAGTACAACTGATGTCATCTCTTCACAGTTGAGCAGAACATATGTATGATCTCTATGATGTTCATCATCTGAAAGCCAGCGTTCATAAACTCCACCAAAACCAAGATCTGGCTGGTTGAAAACAGATAATTGATTATCGATTTCATCAATATTCCTCTCGTTCCGTCCCATTCGATTGTGTTTTGAAGGATACTCAAATTCAAAATAATGGGAGCAGAAAAAAGATATTTCCTCTTGCAAATAAGCTTCTGCAACAGATCCTTCAACAGATGCTTTGTTACGTACTTTTCTTTTCAATTTTTGCATGCATCTTTCAAATGGGTACATCCATTGAAACTGTACTGGACCTCCACATTTGGCTTCATATAGAAAATGTAACATCAAATGTTCCATTGAGTCGAAGAAAGACGGAGGAAATATTTTTTCCAGTTTACATATAATCACAACAACATCTTTTTCAAGTTTTCCTAGAGCATCATAATCTACTATAGCCGCACAAATTTCCCGAAAAAAATGAGACATGTCTGTTATGGAATCCCAAATCACAGAATTCAAAAGACCTCTTAATCCAATGGATAGAAGTCTTTCCATTATAACATGACAATCATGACTTTTTAATCCAGTAATATGACCATTCTTTACACATCTACCCAAATTGGAAGCACATCCATCTGGAAGTCTCAAATCTGCAATGCACTGACAAAATAATAAACGGTTTTCTTTAGACAGTGTATAAGCTGCTTTTGGTTTCAGTAACCTTTCTGTTCTGACATTCTCAAACAGTTCCAATTCTGGACGCCTGCAAATTTGGGCAAGATCTAAACGTGCATTTACATTGTCTTTGCTCTTTCCTGGCGTATCCAAAACTGTATGAAACAAATTATCAAAACAGTTCTTCTCAATATGCATGACATCTAACATGTGTCGGACCAACAAATCAGACCAATATGGAAAATCCCAAAATATGCTACGTTTAATCCAATTGTGTTCTTTCCCAAAACCAGAAATTTTCTGTTGGTTTATTGTGGGACCAAAAGTGATGGGAGGTAATGAAAATACAATTGATTTTAACTCCGAACCTGATAGCATTTTTGGAGGTCCATCCCTTTCAACTGTTCCTTTTCTGAAATGAGATCTGTTTCTGCGAAAAGGATGATCAGCTGGAAGAAATCTGCGATGACAGTCAAAATAACAAGGTTTCTTTCCATGAATGAGCATAAATGCTTTGTTCTCTCCCATACAGTAAGGACATGATTTCTGACCATGTGTACTCCAGCCAGATAACATCCCATAAGCCGGGAAGTCACTAATTGTCCACATCAATGCTGCTCTCAGTATGAAATTCTGTTTCGTTGCAACATCATATGTACTGACACCAGTACTCCACAATAAATTTAATTCATCAATCAATGGATTCAAATAAACATCAATATTTTTCTTCGGATGTCCTGGAATTAGTAAAGTCAAAAAGATATATGGCTCCTTCATCAATATCCATGGAGGTAAATTGTACGGAGTTAAAAAAACAGGCCAACATGAATATTGACTACCATAAGATCCAAACGGACAGAAACCACCAGTGGAAAGGCCCAGTCGAACATTTCTAGCTTCTAAAGCAAAGGATGGATGCACTCTATCAAAATGTTTCCATGAATCACCATCGGCTGGATGATTCAAGCTTTTATCGGTTGAAATATTCTCTTTATGCCATGACATCATTGTCGTTGTATTCTTAGACATGAATATATGCTGAAGTCTGGATGTAAGCGGAAAATATCTCAACTGTTTTACAGGAATCAAACCAGACTTCTCGTGTTGTCCTTCTTTATATCTCAGTTTCCCACATGTGGGACAACTATCCAACGACTCATTTTCCCCAGAATATAAAATGCAGTCATTTGAACATGCATGAATCTTCTGACAAGTAAGTCCCAAATTTCGAACCAGCCTCTTACTCTCATAGTAATTTGCAGGCAAAAAATTTCCTTCGGGTAACAGTGTTTTAAGAAAAGAAAATATCTGGTCAAAATAGGTGTTTGACATTCCATTATCTGATTTGATAGCCATAAATTTTGCAACTGCTTCTAATTTTCTCATCTTGCAGCCAGGATATAATGCATCCTCAGCAGATCTCAACAACTCATAAAATTCAGACAGTGCCAACTCAGGATTTGAAGCTATATCAGCCGTAGTTTCTGTATGTTGAACAGATGAACCTGTAACATCATGTACTAAATCTTGAAACCGGGATGGATCCAGAATCAAGTTGGTATCACCTGCTCTGGAACTGCGTTCACCGTGTTGATACCAAAAAACATAATCTGGTTGAAAACCAAAACGCACGAGATGTTCCCCCACTTTGTCAAACGTGTCAAACGTTCTCAATGCACATTTTCTACAAGGGCATTTTATTTTTCCTTCTGAAACAAATTCTGGATTTGATGCCGCAAATGATAAAAAAGTCTCCACACCCTCTACATATACTGGATTTAAACCAGAACCGTTTGGATTTCTACGTTGATTTATCCATATGCGGTCACCTAATAATGATTGTTGACGACCTCGTTGTTCCATATTTTTCTATAAAATATAAAAGCATGACTGGTTTTGAATAATTTGTTAGAAAAAACACTCAAGCTAGGATAATTATAGAGTTTACATCATACACGACTGACGCAAACTTTTTATTGAGATAGACCTAAAAATTGACCATTTAAGAATTAAATATGTTGAGAATAAAGCAAAACCTGTCACAAATATTGATAATTTTAATATTATATAATTTTTTATTATTTTCATAGTACTAATATTATTGGCAATTATTACTAATTATTTGTAATTATTACTAATTATTGGTAATTATTACTAATTATTGGTAATTATTACTAATTATTACTAATTATTACTAATTATTGGTAATTATTACTAATTATTACTAATTATTACTAATTATTAGTAATTATTACTAATTATTACTAATTATTAGTAATTATTACTAATTATTGGTAATTATTACTAATTATTGGTAATTATTACTAATTATTACTAATTATTACTAATTATTGGTAATTATTACTAATTATTACTAATTATTACTAATTATTGGTAATTATTCCTAATTATTGGTAATTATTCCTAATTATTACTAATTATTACTAATTATTACTAATTATTACTATTTACCGGTAATTATTGGTAATTATAGGTAATTATTCCTAATTATTGGTAATTATTACTAATTATTGTTAATTATTACTAATTATTGGTAATTATTACTAATTATTACTAATTATTACTAATTATTACTAATTATTGGTAATTATTACTAATTATTGGTAATTATTACTAATTATTACCAATTATTGGTAATTATTACTAATTATTACTAATTATTGGTAATTATTATTAATTATTGGTAATTATTCCTAATTATTGGTAATTATTTCTAATTATTGGTAATTATTTCTAATTATTGGTAATTATCGGTAATTATGGGTAATTATTGGTAATTATTACTAATTATTGGTAATTATTAATAATTATTGGTAATTATTACTAATTATTGTTAATTATTACTAATTATTGTTAATTATTACTAATTATTACTAATTATTACTAATTATTACTAATTATTGGTAATTATTACTAATTATTTGTAATTATTACTAATTATTACTAATTATTACTAATTATTACTAATTATTGGTAATTATTGGAAATTATTACTAATTATTGGTAATTAATACTAATTATTGGTAATTATTAGTAATTATTAGTAATTATTACTAATTATTGGCAATTATTACTAATTATTGGTAATTATTACTAATTATTGGTAATTATTACTAATTATTACTAATTATTGGTAATTATTACTAATTATTACTAATTATTGGTAATTATTGCTAATTATTACAAATTATTACTAATTATTAATAATTATTACTAATTATTGGTAATTATTACTAATTATTGGTAATTATTACTAATTATTGGTAATTATTACTAATTATTGGTAATTATTACTAATTATTACAAATTATTACTAAATATTACTAATTATTACTATTTACCGGTAATTATTGGTAATTATTCCTAATCATTGGTAATTATTACTAATTATTGCTAATTATTACTAATTATTACTAATTATTACTAATTATTACTAATTATTGGTAATTATTACTAATTATTGGTAATTATTACTAATTATTACTAATTATTGGTAATTATTACCAATTATTACTAATTATTGTTAATTATTACTAATTATTACTAATTATTGGTAATTATCGGTAATTATTGCTAATTATTGGTAATTATTATTAATTATTATTAATTATTACTAATTATTGGTAATTATTACTAATTATTGGTAATTATTACTAATTATTGGTAATTATTACTAATTATTGTTAATTATTACTAATTATTGGTAATTATTACTAATTATTACTAATTATTACTAATTATTACTAATTATTGGTAATTATTTCTAATTATTACTAATTATTACTAATTATTGGTAATTGTTACTAATTATTGGTAATTAATACTAATTATTGGTAATTATTATTAATTATTACTAATTATTACTAATTATTGGTAATTATTACTAATTATTGGCAATTATTACTAATTATTACTAATTATTACTAATTATTACTAATTATTGGTAATTATTACTAATTATTACTAATTATTAGTAATTATTACTAATTATTACTAATTATTGGTAATTATTCCTAATTATTACTATTTACCGGTAATTATTGGTAATTATTGGTAATTATTGGTAATTATTCCTAATTATTGGTAATTATTACTAATTATTGTTAAGTATTACTAATTATTGGTAATTATTACTAATTATTACTAATTATTACTAATTAAAAATAATTATTACTAATTATTACTAATTATTGGTAATTATTACTAATTATTACTAATTATTGGTAATTATTACTAATTATTCCCAATTATTACTAATTATTGGTAATTATTACTAATTATTGGTAATTATTGGTAATTATTCCTAATTATTGGTAATTATTCCTAATTATTGGTAATTATTTCTATTTATTGGTAATTATTTCTAATTATTGGTAATTATCGGTAATTATGGGTAATTATTGGTAATTATTACTAATTATTGGTAATTATTACAAATTATTCCTAATTATTACTAATTATTACTAATTATCGGTAATTATCGGTAATTATTGGTAATTATTAGTAATTATTCCTAATTATTGGTAATTATTGGTAATTATTACTAATGATTGGTAATTATTCCTAATTATTGGTAATTATTCCCAATTATTGCTAATTATTGGTAATTATTCCTAATTATTGATAATTATTGGTAATTATTCCTAATTATTAGCAATTATATGAATAATTACCAATAATTAGGAATAATAACATTATTAATATATTTTATTATTAATATTAAAATAATATAATTTTCTATATTATATACAATTCTCATTTCATCTGTTTGTTTTCTGTCTCCACATACAAATAATACATGTGGAGACAGAAAACACACAGATGAAAGGAGAATTGTATATAATATAAAAAATTAAATTATTTTAATATTAATAATAAAATATACTAATAATGTAATAATGTTATTATTCCTAATTATTGGTATTTATTACTAATTATTAATATTTATTCTTAATTATTGAAAATTATTACTAATTATTCCTAATTACCATTAACTATGAACAATACTAATAATTTAAATTTATTAAGTAACAAAACAATGTAAACATAATTAAATTACAACTAATTAAGAATAATTGAAACTAATAAAAAATTTAAAATAAATATTAAATTAAAATGAATATAAATACCTTGAAAATTGATCTGAGGTTGATCTCTGATCATTCTTGAAAACTTCAATATCAACTCCGGAGAAAAAAATTAAACTTGAGAAACGCTGAACTCTAGAAATAGAATTTTGAGAGAAGAAGAAGATGGAGTTTGAGAGTGAATTGAAAAAAACGGATGGGGGTATTTATAGGTTAGATTATTTGCGAAGAGTCCATTTGCGACGGGCTACCCATCGCAAATACCTTAGCCATCATTTATTATGGTCAACGGTTAAATAGTTATTTGCGACGGGTCCCGTCGCAAATAACCACCTGCCGACATACTATTTGCGACGGGGGAATATTCCCGTCGCAAATACCTTTTACCGCCGTCGGTTATTTGCGACGGGCAATAACCGCCCGTCGCAAATATGTTTTCCGCGATTTGGCGCGCAAAGCGCGCCAGTTCTTTTGCGACGGGGAAAGCAATCCCGTCGCAAAAGGCTACTTATTTGCGACGGGCAAATACCCCCGTCGCAAATACCCATTTTTCCCGTAGTGAAATGACCGTTATTAACTTAAATAATTACATAATGTTCATAACATGGTAATAAGTGATATAAAAGGAATAATGAACATGTAAAAGGTTCTTAAGAAAAAAGAAATTAACTCTAGTTTATTATTCAGGTGGTTAAAGAACGATCGAGTCAAATCAGACACGAGGTAAGAGAACTTCTTAACCAAATTTCCATTCTTTGGGTTAATCTCCTACTTTCAAATTATGTCATGATATTATTATGTCCTATCTTGTATTTGTACTATATTTATGTGTACTTATAGTGAATACACATAATAGATCTATTTTATTTAAAAAAAATGATCTTTGTAAAGGACTTTGTCTCAATCTCCTTTCATTGAGGCATATTTTGTTTTATACACAACTTTCTTTTATACGGTGTATAAACACCTTTGACTTTTAATTTTATTCAAAAGGAATCTTTTTATACGAAGCGTTTTTACTAAACGACAAAAGGAATGTTTTTTCTTACGTATGCGGTGACAACGACTTCTCCGCCGCCGTGACCATTATTTGAGTTTCGGCTTCCTCTACAGGCCATAATTTTTTTAAATGAAAAATAAATACCAAGTTTTACTTTTCTTTTATTTTGGTATTGAAAATGGTTTTATTATATAAATGTGTTGTATTGATATCTTGTGATTGAAATGTGGAAATTTTATGTTTCCTTTATGCATGTTTTATGTGATACGATTATGTTATGGTTTATGATATGTTTAAACCTGTTCATATGAGGAATGCATTGGACTTAATAAGTGACGGGTGGAGCCTGATATAGCTTCTCGATGCATCGGTAGGTCTCTTGAGACAAACTAGTATCTTGGCACGAGGCCTTGACAAAATCTTATTTGTAGTCTTGGCACGAGGCCTTGGATACGTGGTTATGATAGTCTGGCATTATGTATTCCATCATTATGAAAGTGGTTATTGATATTGCATGTGATTATTCGACTAGTAGAATATCAATGTGAATAAGTAAATGGTATTATTTCATTTTATTTTTGCAATATTATGCTGAAGTTCAAGTTTAAAAGGATTTTGTTTTAGTTATACATTGCCTTAAATGTTAATATTTAGTTATGAAAGCTTCCGCTATATTGTTATCCTTACTGAGAATCTGAGCTCACCCCTTCTAATGTTTTAATTTTTCCAGGATGTGAAGAAGTATATTATGAGTGACCTGCAGGGATAGTATGAGGGGATATGAAGACAATATGTTGTTTTAGTTTTGTTTTACTTTTTGATATAATGTAAGACTTATGAATGTATCTAGTGTTTCCAAGGCTACTAAACTAATTGATCTTTCGAGACTTGATCTTTTGTGATCATGCCAATGTTACGCAATAATGCACCGACTATGGGTAACTGGGGTCGGGGCGTTACATGATGGGTCGGGTCGACTCTGTTTTGGCGGGTCCGACCCGACAAAGGGGTCGGACCGGCTCGGTGAGTCGCGCGGCCTGGCTCGAGGGGCGCGGCGCAGCGCGGCCGGCTCGGCCCGAGGGCCGAGTAGTATGAGGGGCGCATCCCCTCGGCTGTCCGAACCGGCGGTGCCAAGTGGCGCCGCCCTTCCCAAACTGACCGGATAGGCTAGCCGGCCTTCTGGCCCAACCGACCCGCATGGGAGGGCCGAGGGTTATTCCGGCGCGGTGCCATCATGGCGCCGTGGATCTGCTCCGCCCGGCCGGTGCCCTCCTGGCGCCGCGACTCTCCTTCGCCCTGCTGGCTGACGGGCCGACCGGTTCTTCCGCTGAAGCGGCCCGCCCTATGCGGGCCGAAGTTTCCGCAGCGCGACGCCGTGGGGCGCCATGGTTCCTTCCTTCAGCCCGGACTCCTTTGTCGGTCGAGTGGCCCGTGGTTGTGGGCCGCGGTTCCTCCATGTGTGTCCGACACTCGTTTGCCGCCTTTGTTCGTCACCGCTTCCCGATTCCAAACATGACAAGAAACGACAGAGGGTCGTCAGGCCATGTTTGTTTGGCCCGCGCCCTCCGCGTAAGATAGTAACAATATACCAAGATGTTCACTCGAATACAACGAGAACAAGGGAGTAGTTTATTTTAAATAAATTAATCTAACCCCCTACCTCAATAATTGATGACTAACGTCGACGTCGCGGAAGACGGCGTCGCGAGGTGAGGATTCGTGGACATCGTCGGAGTGCGCCCGAGGAGGAAGCGTCGTATCCTTTGTTGTCACAGAGAAGAGAATGGAAGGTGCATTGTCGATCTTCGTGGAAAGAGACTTCGTTCTTCGACAAAGGAGAAATTCCCCTCTTTCTTCACAAAATCTCTCTCTCAAGAAGTTTCCCCCTAAAAAACAAGTCCCAACCCAATTAAAATAAGGTTTCACCTTATTTTAATTAAACTTTCCAAGCCATTAAAAATTTGAATCTCTTAATTAATTAATTGAATAGGTTCCATTAATTAAATAAGGTGTGTTGGAAAAAGTTAAAGAGGGAGAGAGGAGGAGGTGAGAGGTCTCATAAATGGGAGAGTTGTCAACATTAACATGAGAGTTTAATGGGGGGGGGGGTTTAAAGAGGGTTAAGAAGTTTAGGGGGAGGTGAAAGGTTGGGGCTCGTGTGGGACCCACCTTTCAGTTATCCACACATGGGAAGTTGGGTGGGTGTGGGCCCCACCAACAACTTCCCATGGGAGGAATTAACCTCCTTATATATAGAATAAAATTGTACAAACAATTTTATTTACTTCTTTAATTAAACCCCAAAAATAACTTCTCCTCCCGTGCAAACGCGACTATGGTAAAGGTCCCCTTAAGCAATTACTGGCGTTGCGAGTTCATTGGTGCCCTTGGATTTCAATTCCGAGCACCGGTTCAAAAGATAGAAAAACCTGCTCGTTCGTTTACTGAACGTACCCGAGATAAAATTTGAAAATTGATTCCGGGCACACTGGGCCTTGGAATCAAGTGCCGTAAAAAGCCACAGACTCATAAAATTCCAAAGTATTTAAGAAAAAAAAATTTCCTTGAAATTTACAAGTCTTTACATTACTCCCACCTCAGGGCTTTACGTCCCCATAAAGCTACAACACACGCTAGGGAAACAAAAGGGGTATCGAGCACCCATATGAGCCTCCCGCTTCCATGTGCTCTCCTAGAGGTTTCACGTGATGCTAGCGAAAGCGCACAAGAGGAATCGACTATCCACGTAGGACCCGCTCCTGTCGATCCTCAACCTCTACTAGAACCCCGTGAAAGTCGCCCCGTCATCGATGTCCAGCTCTCAGTGGTTGATGATGATGGATAGGTCATGAACACATCTCCTTAGCTGAGATACGTGGATGACGTTGTGCACCCAGTGCAACTGAGGTGGAAACGCCAGTGGTAAGCCACCTCGCCCACCCTGCTGAGGACCTGGAAAGGTTAGATGAACCTCAGAGATAACTTGCCGCCTCAGCCACCTCACAAAGTAGTGCTCCCCCACCATGGGTCTGCCACCTCACACAGTAGTGCTATCCCCTCCTAGCCTACAGAGGTACTCCAGTCGAGTACCGCGGGTCTGACACCTCACAAAGTAGTGCTCCTCCACCATGGGTCAGTCAATCGGATGCCCGGTCTGTGAGTTATTAGCATTTCCGTTCGAGGGGCCCGGTTGGATTTCGGGTACAATCCAACCCAGCCATACTCCAACTGTGTGCAAACCTCAGGTGAAGTATACCAAAAGAACCATCTCATCGAGAGGAATCCAACATAGTCGATGGCACATCAATCAGACGTCCAGTCCTTAAGTTATAAGCGTTACTGCTCCGAGGGCCCGGTTGAAATTACGTTCGTTCCAAACCCATCCATTTTCCAAAGTCATCCAAAACTCACTTAGAGTATCGCGAAAGGAACTCCTCATCGTGAGGACCCCAATTCCACAGACGGCATGTCGATCAGACGCGAGGTCTTCATGTTATTCACGTTTAAGTGAAAACGGGCCCGGTCTGTTAGACCCAATGGGCTGACAGGTTGGGTCAACTTCGTTTTGGCGGGTCCGACCGGGCAAAGGGGTCGGACCAGCCCGATGAGTCGTGCGTCCTGGTTTGAGGGGCACGACCCGACCCAGTGCGGTCCGGCAAGGCACGCGGCCTGGCAGGCTCGGCCCGAGGGCCGAGCGGTCTGCGGGGCGTGGCCCCTCGGCTGTCCGAACCGGCGGCGCCGTCCTTCCCAAACCGGCCGGCTAGGCCGGCCGACATTTTGGCGCAAGCGGCCCGCATGGGCAGGCCGCGGGTTCTTCTAGTGCGGTGCCCTTCTGGTGCCGCGGATCTGCTCCGCCTGGCCGACCGACGGGCCGACCGGTTCTCCGGCGCGGCGCCCTCCTGGCGCTGCGACTCCCCTTCGCCCAACCGGCCGACGGGCCGACCGGATCTTCCAACAAAGAGGCCCACCCTATGCGGGCCGCAGTTTCCGCAGCGCTGTGCCATGAGGCACCATAGTTCCTTCCTTCGGCCCGGAATCCTTCGTCGGTCGAGCGGCCCGTGGTTGCGGGCCGCGGTTCCTCCATGTGCATCCGACGCTTGTTTTCCGCCTTTGTTCGTCTCCGCTTCCCGATTCCAAACAAGACAAGAAATGATGGAGGGTCGTCGGGCCATGTTTGTTCAGTCCACACCCTCCGCGTAATATGGTAACAATCGGCCAAGATGTTCACTGGAATACAACAATAACGAGGAAGTAATTTATTTTTAATAAATTAATCAAACCCCCTACCTTAACAATTGATGATGAACATCGGCGTCGCGGAAGACGATGTCGTGAGGTGAGGATTCATGGACGTCGTCAGAGTGCACCCGAGGATGAAGTGACGTCTCTTCTCTTGTCATGCAGAAGAGAATGGAAGGTGCATTGTCGATCTTCGTGGAAGGATATTCCATTCTTCGACAAAGGATAAATTCCACTCTTTCTTCAAAAAATATCTCTCTCAAGAAGTTTCCCCCAACAAAACAAGTGCCAACCCAATTAAAATAAGGTTTCACCTTATTTTAATTAAACTTTCCAAGCCATTCAAAATTTGAATCTCTTAATTAATTAATTGAATAGGTTCCATTAATTAAATAAGGTGTGTTGGAAAAAGTTAAAGAGGGATAGAGGAGGAGGTGAGAGGTCTCATAAATGGGAGAGTTGTCAACATTAACATGGGAGTTTAATTGGAGGGGGGGGGGGGTTAAAGAGGGTTAAGAAGTTTAGGGGGAGGTGAAAGGTTGGGACTCATGTGGGCCCCACATTTCACTTATCCACACATGGAAAGTTGGGTGGGTGTGGGCCCCACCAACAACTTCCCATGGGAGGAATTAACCTCCTTAGATATAGAATAAAAGTGTACAAACAATTTTATTTACTTCTTTAATTAAAACCCAAAAATAACTTCTCCTCCTGTGAAAACACGTCTACAGTAAAGGTCCCCTTAAGTAATTATCAGTACTGCAAGTTCATCGGTGCCCTAGTATTTCAATTCTGAGCACCAGTTAAAAAGATAGAAAAACCCGCTCGTTCGTTTACTGAACGTACCCGAGCTAAACTTCATAAATTGATTTCAGGCACATTGGGCCTCAGAATCAAGTGCCATTAGAAGCCACAAACTCGTAAAATTACAAAGTATTTACGAAAAAAAATTTCTGTGAAATTTCTGGGTATTTACATTGGAACCCATGTAATTAAGAACTTTAACACTTACCAATACCCTGAAATTCAATGTGGGTAGTTGGGGTAGTATGTTGAGTAGTAATCCCTTTTATTTTCTTCCAATTCAATTAGTGATCCTATCTTCCTTGGTATCTTTTTCTATGGAGTACAATTGGTATTTGTAAATATAATTCACTAATAATTCCTCTAGTCATGCACTAGGAGGGTGGAAAAAATCATGATATGGATATTGTGGGCCCTGAGCCACCATTGTTACCTCTAGGAGTGCCACCTGTGGCACCACCTACTGTTCATGAACTGGGCACAGACACTCAGCTTCAAGAGAGTTTTTTGTGGCTTATACAGAATATATAGGGAGCTCTATGACTTGCCTCTTCTATAGAATAGTTGATGAAAGAGTTTCAGTAGTAGCATACACCTACATATTTAGAGGATGGTAGTTCTTAGGCTGGAAAGTCATGTATAGAGTCCATGATGACTATCTTAGAGCAGCTTAAGATACCTTATGAGAGGAAAATGAATCTCATTGCGTATATGCTTCTAGATTCTACCAAGTGATGGTGGGATGTCATCACTCAGGTAGATCATCATCAGGGTATGGGTTGGGCTAGTTTCCGGACATTCTTTTATGACTACATTTTCCCTGAGACCATGAGTGACGATCATGCCAAAGAGTTCATGAACTTGCAGTGGGGTTCTATATCCATTATGGATTACTCATCTTGTTTTATAGATCTTTAGTGCTTTTCTCCTATATATATTATATATTATCCAGTGAAAAAGAGAAATTTTAAGGATTGGATTAGGAATCCTATTCATTCTTAGGTGAATGTTTTCTGATTAACAACTATGTTTAATATAGTAATTTAAGATCTTATTACTGAATGTAACCAAAGGGAAGTTAGAGGTATGAATGTGAGTAGACTAGTTCCTCGGCCCAGTAGTGTAGTATCTGGTGGAAAGAAGCATCACTTTGAGACCTCTTGCGAAGGATGTAGTAGTTAGGATTCACATATTGGAGGTTTTGTAGTCTATCAACATTGTAGGAAGAAGGGGAACATAAAACCTTAGTGCGAGATGGCCCCATTTGTGTGTTGATCTTTCGGTAGGATGGACCATTTACAATTATTTTTCAAAATTTTTCCTTAAGTAGCTAGTGAGAGAGGACTAACACTGAATTTCGGTCCTAGTGAAGGATAAAAACCTCCAAGTCAAGTAGGGAGATAGAGTGATACCAACCAATCATGCAGAGAAGGTTGTCATGACCAAGGAATCCAGAGACCTTTTGTAGAGTGTCAGTAGAGTAGATCTACTTAAGGAAATAATTTTGTGTATTAGGTCCATGGAATAGGCTGAGTTTATGCATTGCAACATGTTTCATGGGAGAATATTCATGAACCTTATACAGTTCAAGGTACAGTTTTAGTATCATATACCTTGGTATATGTTTTTTTGACATAAAGGATTTTAATTATGCTATATTCGTGGATACCATGGAAATTCTCACGCTCTAGATTCAGTACTTATGTGAGATGATGAACCTTAACATCCATTTGGGAATACATTCTAAGAGTGTTCACCAATGTGGGGGAGTGACCCTTGAGATAGGTGGCTATTGTTTCCTATGGAAATTATTCATCCTTGAGATGTATGGTTTCGACATTATTCTCAGGATGGACCAGTTAGTTCTTTATTAACCATACAAGGATCTCTATTGTTGGAGTATTCTGTTTACATCACTAGAGGGAAATAATTATATGTACATAAGGTAGAATGGGATTTCTAGGCTGGTCAATCCAGACTAGAGCATCATGGATTGGTAGGAGTGACATCCCAGATTTCCAACCTTTTCTTGGATGATCAAATAGAGTATCTAATAGATTTTCCTTTTGTGGTGGATCATTTTAGGGATGTTTTCCTAGAAAAATTCTCTAAACTACCTACTAATAGATAGGTAGAGTTTATAATTGATATCACACAAAGAGAAGCTCTGGTATCTATTCCTCTATATAGGATGGAACCTACTGAGCTCCAAGAGTTTAAGATATAGTTGGAGGATTTAGAATCTAAGGGTTTTATCCTACCCAATACTTCTTCTTGGGATTCTCTTTTCCTTTTTTCCAAAATGAATATGGAACCCTATTAATTTTCATAGATTAATGAGGATTGAACTAGATTATAGTTAAGAGCTGATATCTTTTTTCTTGAATATATGATCTCTTCGACCAGCTCTGAGGAGATAGAGTGTTCTCAAAGATCGAACTAAAATTAGGCTATCATCAGGTGTGAGTTAGTCCTCATACATACCACGTATGGCCTTTTAAAATCGATATGGTTTATATGAGTACCTATTTATGTTTTTCAATATTACTAATGTGCCCTCTATTTTCATATCCTTTATGAATAGGTTTTCCACCACTTCTTGGATTCCTTTTTCATTGTTTTTATAGAAGACATCTTAGTGTATTCTTATACTCAAAAAAACCATTCCAAACATCTTGAGATCATTATGAATACACTGAGAGAGCACTTGATGTATATTAAGATCATAAAATTCCACTTTTGGATCAATAAGGTACACTTACTAGGTTACATTATCTCAAAGTTAGGAGTATCAATTGACCCATATAAGGTGAGAGTTGTAGTTACCTGGGAGTAGCCTAAGAACATTTTTGACATATGTAGTTTCTTAGGTATTTATGGCTATTACAGGAGCTTCATACAAGACTTTTTATTACTAGAAGAACCTAGTATGGGTTTGAATAAGAAGGGTGTGAAGTTTATATATCTAGGAGCCTGCAAGACAGCCTTTCAGGAGATGAAAGGTAGACTAACATTAGTGTCAATCCTGATTCTTCCAGAGCCGAGTAGAAGCTATATAATCTATTATGATTCATTAGGTATCAGTCTATGAGTAGTTCTAATTTAGGAAGACTGAGTCATTGTGTATGGTTCATAGAAGATGAGGTATCATGAGAATAATTACACGACACATGATCTAGAGTTGGAAACCATTATTCTTGCCTTGCATTTTTGAAGGAATTACATTTTGGGAGAGTGTTTTTGGTGTTTATAGACCAAAAAAGGATCATGTATATTTTCAAACAGTGTGACTTAAAAAAATTAGTTAGAGAAGGTTGGTTGAATACTTGCAGTCATTTTACTTTGATCTTACCTATATTCATGGGAAAGGAAATGATATTGTGAATGCTCTAAGCTAAAGAACTTAGATACAGGTAGTTCAAGAGGATAGGGATAAGTGGAATCTTATGAACCCTTTTTATAAGAAGCACTTAGAGGTTAAATAACACCATGTATATTATAAAATTTCATTTTTATCAGTGAACTATTCACTTCTGGAGAAAGTGAATATGAGTTAGTTATTTAATCTTGAGGGCTTAGTCCTAAGAGAGAGTATTTCTAGCGATGACCCACCTCCTAGTTGGGTCATGGATAGGTATGAGATCTTACACATCCATAGAAATTTCTGGGATCCTACAAACATCAAGGAGGAATTGATATGAGAGTCTCATGCTTCTACTTAGGCGGTACACCTTGGGCTTACAAATATGTATCATGATCTACATTGCCAATATTGGTAGCCTAGTATGAAAATAGAGTTAGATAGTTTTGTTACTAAAATAGGTGAAGTCAGAACACCAGTGGTTAGCAGATATTTTACAGACATTGTATATTCTAGAGTAGAAATGAGATGATGTCATGAAGGATTTCATGGTCATATTACAAATATCCCCTTGAGGCAGTGATGTAATTTAGGTGATCGTTGATAGGATCATGAAGGTCACTCATTTCTTACCTATGAAAGAGACCTTCTCAGTGGATGATCTTGGGAGAATGTATATCCATGAGATTATGCACTTAAACTAGGTCCCTACCTATATCATTTCATATGGGGATGCTCATTTTACATTGAGGTTCTGGCAGGGTTTACATAAATCTTTGGGTACTCAAGTGCTTTTGAGCATAACCTTTCACCCCCAGACTAATAGTTAGTCAGAACAGATGAAAAAAGTTTTAGAAGGCATGTTTCAGGCATGTGTACTTAATTTTATAGGATATTAGGTGAAACATATACCTCTTATCGATTTATCCTACAATAATATCTTTTAGGAGATAATACAGATGGATCCGTATGAGTCTTTATATTATAGGCCGCACTATTCACCTCAGTGCTGGTTAGAGGCAGGTGAGGAATCCCTAATTATAACTCATATCATTTAAGAGACATCAGATTAGATTTAATTAATTATTAAGCGGATGGACACAAATTATTCTAGGTAAAATTAATATGCTGATCTTCGCCATTGATCATTAGAGTTTGAGGTTGGGGATCATGTATTCTCACATGTTTTCACTAGACTGTGGAATCATTGATTTATACGGAAGATAAGATTTCACCTCGATTAATTGGGTATTTTGAGGTTGTGGAGAGAGTTAGGCTGGTATCCTATAGGTTGAAGTTACCTCATAGGTATCAGACTATGCACGATGTCTTATATGCTTCACATCTTCACCATTATTATCTAGATATGTCACATATCTTTTAGCCTGATGAGGTTGAGTTAGAGGTAGACGTATTCCTTGAGGAGAAACTTAACCATATTATGGACCTGAGCATGAAGGATCTATGAGGTTGGTCTATCCCTTTAGCATAAGTGTTATGGATGCACAGTCGTGTACATTATGAGACCTGGGAGCAAGAGGCCGACGTATATGATTAGTGACTGAAGTTATTCTTAGATGATGTTTTACCTCCCTTGGAAGGGTAGTTAGGGGAAGAGTTTCTTTAAGGGCGGAAGACTGTAGGAACCAAAATTTTCTTTAAGGTACATAATCTTTTAATTTTAGATCATTAACTTAATTATATCTTAATAGTAAGGGATAATGAGGTTATGGAGGAAACGAGTGCATATGAGGCTTTTTTGGAGCCCCAAAGTTTTAAAGAAACAACTGGGCTATATAGTTAGTAGAAATCATGTAGCTTAGTCCACATGGTTAGAGAAAATCATGTGGTTCCTTTCAGGGTGCAGTAGAGGACCACAAGTTTTGACTCAAACTGTGCGAGGGAGGCTTAGTCAGCGTAGGGTTGAGATAGAGGGTGCACACGAGATATTCACAATTTGTATAATCATGAACTGCAGGCCATATGAGGTGTGCTCCCTGGATAGTGGGTGTGAACGATTGGTGTACATTTCAAAAAAACATGTGAACAAACCACAAAACTTTTGATTCTTGGGTGAAATGACTATTTTCCCCTCCTTCACTTTAAGGTCTCACCTCCCTCTTCTTTCGTATCCCACTCACAGTATCCCTAACCCTTGGGAGATCCTTCTCATGCATAAGGATAGCCTTTGAGCTATCTTCTCCATCCAACAACTAATTGATCCACCACTAATAAAAATTTGGGGCTATCCAGTACTATCTAAAATCACTGATAAAGACCCCTTTACCAACAATAGAAAAAGCACCGATAAAGGGGGACCTCTATCAGTGCTAAAAAAGTGTTAATATATGGGCCCTTTATCAGCTCTAATAAAAAAGCACTGAAAAATGGGGACTCTTAAACAACGCTAATAAAAAAGCACTAATAAAGGGGTGTGGTGGGGGGCAATGGGATTTATTAGTGTTAGAAAATAAGTACTGATAAATGGGGGTCTTTATCAGCGTTAGTAAAAACATGCTGATAAAATGGGGGGGGGGGGCTTTTTTAGCACTTTTTACTAATGCTAATAAAGGCCACCCCTTTATTAATAATTTTTTTTCTAGTGCTGATAAAGGGTATATTTCATAAAAAAATTATATTTCATTAAAAATAATATATTAATATATAAATATATTTATATTGAAATGAATATAATATATATTTTTAAATATGATTTAGATAAGGATTAATATGCATTTACACTTAATGTATAAGATATTAAGTGAAAATAGATTATAAAATATTATTAATTAATAATTTACTAATTATTATTTATTAATAGTAACTTAATAACAATTGAATGACATAAAATTAAATAAATCAATTAACGGTCTAAGATAAGTTTAAAACAAGGATTGAACTTCAAATGGCCACAAATTTTGAACTAGATATCCATTTGGACTCTACCACATATCAAATAAAATCATATGAAGAGATATATTCTTTGGTGATTGAGAGAAACCCTAATAATTTTTTTCGAGTCTAAAAAAGGCCTAGAAGAACTCCAAAACTGAGTTTTTATTTGGGATACCCTATTTTTTTAATATTCAATAGTCTTTTAGATTGGTTTAAGAGAGTCTTATTTCCCTTTTTCAATGAGTATTGAATTTATTATTAGATATTACATTCATATAGATATTATATTTTTGAAATTTTATCATTTTTCATGATGTAGTTTATTTATAATTAAATATATGCATATTTTATTATATTTACTTATAAGAAATCAATTGTATAAATACATATTTAAATAAAAATGTATTTTTAAATATATAAACCAAATGGAAATAAATATTTATTATTCATTTTATTTAAAGTAAAAAATTATCCATTTTATTTACATTATAAAAATGCCTTAATATTTATATATAATATTTATATATACATATGTGTGTGTATTAATAAATATATATATTTATATTTATATTCTAATATATATATATGAATATTAATATATAATATATTTAAATAATTATAATTGTGTATATATATATCAAACACTTATAAAAAAGATGCATGTAAATATATATAAATAAATAGAAATATCTTAAAATGAAAAATACTACAAGGTAGGGTAATGTTAAAGGATTCGCATTATAGAAGGCATGTCCTGGGTTTGAGTCTAGGCATGTGTGGGTGGGTGATAATATATATATATATATATATATATATCAATGAGAAGGAGGATTTTGAGCACTGTTAAAGGGGTGGGGGTGCCTGAGGGCTGGTCGGGGGTAATGGATTATGCTAAGAAAGGGAGATCATGAGTGCTGAGAAAGGTGGGGTCACATAAAAAAATATTTTTTTCAAATTTTATTAGTGTTAATAAAAAACTAATAAATCCCTCCTTTATCAGTGCTAAATAAAATAAATTATAAATCTAACCTTTATCAACACTTTTTACTAGCACTGATAAAGGTCATTTTTAACATTGTTTTAGTAGTCAGCACTTTCTTAGCACTGATAAAGCCTCTTTCTAGTGCTGTTAAAAGCATGTTTTGTAGTATTTTATTGTTCATATTATTGGATCCCTCTTGGTAAGAGATTTGATCCACTTCCTTCATCTATTGGGTTTTTCACACCGTCTTTGATGTTATTTTGGTGTGTGCTCATATTCCCTATTCTTAGGGCATTCATCTATTTTTCTATTTTCTTTCGTTGTGGACCAAACCAAAGGCCAATACTTAATGAGTGTTATACCAGAGGCTTAATGTAGGTGATCTATACCTTTTCACTAATGTTTTTTGTCTATTTGACTATCGTTATTGTGCTGTATGCCGGATGTTCTGGATGTTACTTCTAAATTAAGTGATGAGACATAAAATAATTATTTATTCTAATAAGGTTCACCCTTATAGCACCTAATCATGGTTGAAGGTTTTCAACCTCAACCCAAGCCACCCATGTGGTGTGTTATTTAATCTACCCTATGTTAAACCTCCACTTTGGGTGTGTGAGATCACCACCCATATAGTGGAAGTCTCTATGAATTAAATGAGATAGTTAGAGAGGATCATGCCTCCTTTTCTATGTTTTTAAATTCTATTAAAAATGATTAATTGGTTGATTAAAATTTAATTATGATTAGTGTAAGATCCTAGATTTTTATTGAGGTATTGATTATTTTGTTTCAAGTTTAACTCTTCCTTACATTCTTTTTGTATTAGACCCTAATACGGGATGTGGGTCAGTTGGGTAGTTATTGGGAAGGAAGAGGCTGGAGGGTTATGTATTGGCTACAAGCCAATTACATGTCATGTAACTAGGATACACAATGTGTATAAATTACACAACATGTAATGGTATGGCCAAAATATTTCACATAGTCTAAAGGGTTTTTCCTGGGAGGGAGACCCAAAGATTTACATGACGTGTAAGGTATTTACACATCATGTAAATACCCGAGAAGTTTTTAAAAAAATAAGAGGCATGGGCTTCAATTTTTTATATGATCCCTCACCATCCCTTTTCATGTACAAGAGCACCCAAGAAAGCTAAGAGGTAGGATTTTCTCTCATTTGTAGATCTGGACTCCATTTCCTTCACCATCAGTCACATTATATTTATGCTAGTAAGATATTGATTCCTTGTTATCTATTCTTCATTATTCTTGGTATTGGATTCACTATTTAGGTGCATGATCTTTTACCCAATTTTTAGGATCTTCATATGTTCTTCATTTTTCTCCCAATCTGAGTCAAATCAGAAGTTAATACTGGATGAGTAATCTACTACCAAGCTACGGTAGGTATTATATACTTTTTTTTGTTGGTTTTGGTGCTTAATTAGGCTATATTATATTATGCCACTTACTGTACTTTATGGTGTGACCTTGAATTTAAATTGAACAATTGAATTAAATGAATTGAGAAATGTTAGAGAATCCATTAGGTACCCTTGAGATATGTTGGTGGTTGTTTCCCCAACAAAGGCCACCCATGGGGTGTGCCCTTTTGACTTAACTTAACATTGAACCACCCAATGGGTGTGATTTGAGATTTCCTGGTTAGAGGAAGCCCTTAGTTAATTAAATGGAATTGAATTTCTTGACTATGAGATATAATGCATCTTTTCCTTATGTTATCATGATATTCCATGCTTGAATTGATTAACTGGATTGAATAGAAATGTTTGAATGAGTGGGTATACTCATTGGTTTCCTTGAATATGAATTGAAAATGATGAGTGGGTATACTCATGGTGTGAATTGGTAATGAATTTTATTGAATAATAGAATGAGATGTATTTGAAATGGTAGTGGATGCCCGCACTACTACAAAATAGTCCTTTAACAACACTAGAAATGGCCTTTATTAGTGCTAGAAAAGTTTTGAATACCTAAACGAGATTAAAATCATTGGTATTTATCAACACTAAATAAGATCAGATAACACTACAAGAAAACTGCCGTTTAGCAGCGGTTTTTTTTGTGGCGGTTTTTAAAACCGCCACGAAACGCGTTTCGGGCCGCCATTTTGCGGCGGTTTTAAAAACCGCCGCGAAAAAACCGCCGCTAAACGGCAATTTTTTTTTTTAATTTTGTTCGAGGATTAGTGGTGGTTTTTTAAAAAACCGCCACGAAATAGCGGCAGTTTCGGTAAAACCACCGCGAAATGAAATGAAAGAAATAAAAAAACACGAGAAACCCCGAAATCACTAAAACGACCATAACTTTTGATCCGAGCGTCCGTTGAAGCGCCACGACCAGTCAAATCGAAGCTCATGAAGAGATCTAGAGGCACATATAATCAAAACCATGAGACGGTCTAAGGCGTGGAAGATATTAGAGTTATAAGAAAGTTGAAAAAAGTTCTTCAACTTCAAACGACCATAACTTTCGCTCCGGGTGTCCGTTTGGGCTCTACCACATATCAAATCGAAGCCAGCAAAGAGAGCTACGAACCAGTTTGACACAAGAAATCTTCTGTTGGGTTTTTTGACCCCAAAACCCCTCCGAAGGCCTCAAAAACCCCGTTTCCGTCACCGGTGTCCCGTCGAACTTGTCTTCAAACAGACCTAACTTTCGATCCGCATGTTAGTTCGGCCTCCTCCACCTTCCAGATCATAGCTCATTCCATGAGCTTCAGTTTGACTGGTCGCGACGCCCACATGCACTCCTAGATCATATGTTATGGCCTTTTTAGTGGGTATCAGGTTTGTTATGTTTTTCAATGCCTCGTTTCTAGCACCCGTTCCCCGTCAGCTTTTTTTTAAATGGTCATAACTTCCTATCTGTCTGTCCATTCAGACTCTTTCACCTTTTAGGTCGAAGATCATTTCAGGATCTTTGATTTGAAAGGTCGCGGATCTAAAACGGACTCTCAGATCATAAGTTATCTCCATTAATGTGAGTCCAATGTTTTTATCTCTTTATGATCGTTTTGACGGGTTTTAACGGTAGCTCCATTTATTACTGTTTATTTGGGTTTCCATGACTTGTTATCTTTATCAATGGTTTTTTATGGGTTATTATGATGATTATGTTGAATTATTAAGGAGTTTTCCAGAGTTGTCACGAGTTTTCATGCGTTCTCATTCTTTCTAATGCCTCATTCTTCATATGCTTCTCCATCCTTTTTCATGCATTTTCATGATTTTTCATCCCTTATCACGTCTTTTCATACTTTTTCATGTGTTTCCTTTATTATTTATTATTTATTATTTATAATATACTTTAATTTATTTATTATCTATTATTTGTAACTGGTTATTTATTATTTATATTTATTAATTATTTATGTTTATTAATTATTAATTATTAATTATTTATATTTATTTATTAGTTATTATTTATTAGTTATTAGTTATTAGTTATTAGTTATTAGTTATATTTATTTATTATTTATTATTTATTATTTATTATTTATATTTATTTATTATTTATTATTTATATTTATTTATTATTTATTATTTATATCTATTTATTATTTATATTTATTTATTATTTATTATTTATTATTTATTATTTATATTTATTTATTATTTATTATTTATATTTATTTATTATTTATATTTATTTATTTATTATTATTTATTATTTATATTTATTTATTATTTATTATTTATTATTTATATTTATTTATTTCTTATTATTTATATTTATCTATTATTTATTATTTATAATTATTTATTATTTATATTTATTTATTATTTATTATTTATTATTTATATTTATTTATTATTTATTATTTATTATTTATATTTATTTATTAGTTATTATTTAGTATTTATTATTTATTATTTATTTATTATTTATTATTTATTATTTATTATTTATTATTTATTATTTATTATTTATTATTTATATTTATTTATTAGTTATTAGTTATTAGTTATTAGTTATTATTTATTATTTATATTTATTTATTATTTATTATTTATTATTTATTATTTATTATTTATATTTATTTATTATTTATTATTTATATTTATTTATTATTTATTATTTATTATTTATATTTATTTATTATTTATTATTTATATTTATTTATTATTTATATTTATTTATTATTTATTATTTATTATTTATTATTTATATTTATTTATTTAATATTTATTATGTATTATTTAATATTTAATATTTATTATTTAATATTTATTATTCATTATTCATTATTTATTATTTATTATTTATTATTTATTATTTATTATTTATTATTTATTATTTATATTTATTTATTATTTATATTTATTTATTATTTATTTTTTATATTTATTTATTATTTATTATTTATTATTTATTATTTATTATTTATTATTTATTATTTATATTTATTTACTAGTTATTATTTATTATTTATTATTTATTATTTATCATTTATTATTTATTATTTATTATTTACTATTTATTATTTATTATTTATTATTTATTATTTATATTTATTTATTATTTATATTTATTTATTATTTATTATTTATTATTTATTATTTATTATTTATTATTTATATTTATTTATTATTTATTATTTATTATTTATTATTTATTATTTATATTTATTTATTTAATATTTAATATTTAATATTTAATATTTATTATTTAATATTTGTTATTCATTATTGATTATTGATTATTGATTATTGATTATTTATTATTTATTATTTATTATTTATATCTATTATTTATTATTTATTATTTATTATTTATATCCATTATGTATTTATTATTTATTATTTATTATTTATTATTTATTATTTATTATTTATTATTTATTATTTATATTTATTAATTAATTATTTATTAATTATTAATTATTATTTATTATTGATTATTGATTATTGATTATTGATTATTGATTATTCCTTATTTATTATTTATTATTGATTATTGATTATTTATTATTTATTATTATTGAGTTTATATCTATTATTTATGTATTATTTGTTTTTTCAATTAATATATATAAATATATTAAATTCCGTTTATTAACCACATGACGAGTTTGCTGGAGTGGTAAAGTCTTTGGAAAATATGCAAGAGGTTAGGGGTTCAAATCTCACCAAACACAGAATTTCTTTATATTGCATGGGTATGCATGTGCATGTGCATGTGCATGGGATGTGCATGCATGGATAAATAAATAAAATAAATACGAAATAAAATAATTACGAAATAAAATAAATACGAAATAAAATAAATAAAATAAATAAAATAAATAAAATAAATAAAATAAATAAAATAAATAAAATAAATAAAATAAATAAAATAAATAAATATGAAAAATAAATAAATAAATAAATAAATACGAAAAATAAATAAATACGAAAAATAAATAAATATAAAAATAAAATAAATAAATAAATAAATAAATAAATAAATAAATAAACAAAATAAAGAAATAAAATAAATAAATAAATAAATAAAATAAATAAAATAAATACATAAAATAGATAAAATAAATAGATAAAATAAATAAATAAATAAATAAATACGAAAAATAAATAAATAAAATAAATACGAAAAATAAATAAATAAAATAAATACGAAATAAATATATAAATAAATACGAAATAAATATATAAATAAATACGAAATAAATATATAAATAAATACGAAAAATAAATAAATAAATAAATAAATAAATAAATAAATAAATAAATAAATAAAATTAAAAATAAAAAAAATTTAAAAAAAATAAAAAGAATAACACAAATATAAAAAATAAAAATATAAAAAAAATAAAAAAAATAAAAAAACCGCTGCTAAAAAACCGCCGCGAATAGTTTCCCGACGCACAATTTAGCGGCGGTTTTTGAAAACCGCCGCCCATCGATTTAGCGGCGGTTTAAACCGCCGCGAAACGAAACCCCCCCGCTAAATGCCTTTTTTGCCGTAGTGTAAATAGGTCCTTTATCACCACTAAAAAAGAATTGATAAATGGGTCCTTTATCAGTGCTTATAAAAGAATTGATAAAGGTACTTTTATCAGCACTTATAGAAGCGCTAATAAATTGTACCTTTATAATCACTTTTAAAAGCACTGAAAAATGTGTCCTTTATCACCACTTTTAAAAGCAATGATAAAGGGACATACTGTAGTGTGCTATAACAACATACTACAACACTAGTCCAATGTGCTATAACAACACACTGCAACACCAAAAACACACCACATATCAATAAAAAAAGTCCCAATATAGAATTTAAATGAAATGGAATTTAAAACACAAATACAAGAAAAAAACTATATTATAGAAATTTCAAACATTGGTTTATACAATTACATAAATATAAATTATTACATACATTAAAAAACATCAATGTTTCTTTGGCTTTTAATCCCGACCTTGACTCATGCTATTTCCAAAAAAAAACACACCTACTAAAGAAAATGAACACCCTTATATAAGAAAAAAAATTATGTTATTAATAATATAAAGAAAAAAATTAATTGAATGTGTTAATTTTACTAAAATTGAAGTTAATTTTATTAAAATTGATGTCAATTTTAAATAAAAAGATGAACTTAGAGTCATAATGGTCACACCGTGTGTTAGATTAAGGTAAACCTAATTCCAAAACATCTCAAATGACTTTGGGAACATTTTCCTAAAGTATCAAAATAATCTAAATGCGTTTTCTTGGTTTTGAGTATGTCAATTTTATTTTTTACTAAAATGTCATTTTAAACTGGAAACACTCACTTTTAACTCATTATGATGACATCATGTATCAGTTTGATGTGAAACTGATTCCTACACATCAAAAATGACTTATGAACTATTTTCCAAAATTATCAATAAAATCCGAGCACATTTGATAAATTTTTAGTAAGTGAAACTTTTTAAACTAAAATGTTGATTTTAAACTGATAATAGACACTTTAAGTCATAACAGGCATATCATGTTTTAGATTTAGGTGATATTGATTCATATATATCAAAAATTACATATGGATCATTTTAATAAAGTATAAAAACATTCTGAATGTATTTTCTCTATTTTGAGTAAGACAGTTGTCCATTTTACTAAAATTGATGCCAATTTTGAAATAAAAATATGCACTTTGAGTCATACCAGTCACACCATGGGTTATATTGAGGTGAGTATAGTTCATATATGTCTCAAATGACTTATGGATCATTTTCCTAAATTATCAAAAAAATATGAATGCGTTTGCTAAGTTTTGAGTACGTTAGTTGTCCTTTTTACAAAAATGTCATTTTAAACTGGAAACACGTACTTTGAATCATTCTAATCACATCATGTATCAGATATAAGACCAATTAATACATGTTAAAATTAATTATGAATCATGTTCCTATATTATCAAGAAAACCTAATCACATTTGATTAGTTTTCAGTGAGTGACACTTTTTGAACTAAAATGTCGATTTTAAACTGATAACAGAGACTTTGAGTTATAACAGAAACACCATGTATTATATTGAGGTGTGGTTGATCTCTACACATAAAAAATTACTTATATATCATTTATGGAAAGTATTAAAACATTAGGAATGAGTTTTCTTGGTTTTGAGTAGGTCAGCTATCCATTTTACTAAAATTGATGACAATTTTAAATAAAAAAACATAATTAGAGTCATATCGGTCACACCATGTGTCATATTGAGGTGAGGATAATTCCTACATGCCTAAAATGACTTTTGAATCATTTTACTGAATTATAAAAACAATCTAATTGAGTTTTCTTAGTTTTGCGTAAGTCAGTTGTCCTTTTTATTAAATATCATTTTAAATTGGAAGCATGTACTTTTAACTCAATCTGATCACATCATGTATCAGTTTGATGTGAAACCAATTACCACCCATAAAAAATAACTTTAAATAGTTTTCCTAAATTATCAAGAAAATCTGAGTGCGTTTAATTTATTTTCAGTGAGTGAAACTTTTTGAACAAAAATATCAATTTTAAACTGATAATGGACACATTGATTCATACCGGGCACATCATGTATCAAATTGAGGTGTGAATGATTCCTAAACGTCAAAAATAAAGTATGGATCATTTTATTAAAGTATAAAAATGATATGAATATGTTTTATCAATTTTTTAGTATGTAAGTTTTCTATTTTACTAAAATTAATGTCAATTTTAAATAGAAAGAAGTACTTGGAGTCATACCAGTCACACCGTGAAGGGAACTTGAAGGAACGCGATAAATGAAACACTTTAATGGTGAAAAGGTTTTGAGGGAGAATTATTATGTGGATTCTTTGGTACAGAAAGGCATGAAAGAAGGACTAACCACCCCAACTCAAACAAAATAATCCACATGTATAAGAAAACAATTATTATGCAAGTAATACTAAAAAGAAATAAATTAAACATTAATATGAAATAATAAATTAATTCTATGGAAATTTATTTTACTGTGAAAACATCAATATTACCTCTGTGATTGAGTAGAGATAGTTTCATTGCTATTCCTACAAAGGCATGACATATGGGAAAGAATCTTCTAAAATAAACGAACTCTACAAGGAATAATGAAAATTAAATCAACGTTCCATTATATAATTTTTCAGTAAAATAGAGAAATTATATCATAACATTACCTTTACATCTTTCCAAATGGTTTCCTTCATTATAGTTTGTTCTTATTAGGGATTGGTAACATCATCATGTACAGAAGAAATTGTCTGCATGAGTAGAAAAACATTTAATTTAGTTTATGTTAATAAAATAGAGAATATATAATATTATGAGGAAAAACATATTATATTAAAAAACACTTTTACCTTATCATTAAACTATCTTTATTTTTTTAAATGTTTTAGGGATTTGGTTCCTCTATCGAGAATCCAAATCCTTTCTTTGTAGTTCCCTATAATGTACAGGACATTGCCTACATTGGGATCGACATGAAGTGATTACGATCTACCAATAAAAGTGTTTTCCTCGATTAAATTTTCATCTAACCTAAAATATATTTTAATCACCAGTATGAAAATTGACCAATTCTTGTTTGTTGGATCATAGACATAAAATACTTGCCTTGATTGCAATTCCATTATGAATAACTCGTCTTTTCTCCCTTCCACATTGAAATTCACCTTCACGAAGCCCATTTAATCAACTTTCACTTCAATGATATTGTTAACCCATTTCAATAGAAAATAAACACTTGAAATTTTGTATAATACAACTCGTATATCTATTCAATAATGCCAAAATATGAAATATTTTCATAAATTATATTTCTATCCTTGGAACAAGATATGTGAATCACTTAATCTATAAGAGCAACACCACTATTTTGCATCGCACAACAGCCATCATGTTATTTTTTATAGAATGTATAACTATTGATTACAAAACCAATGTATGATATAACATTTTAATTCAGTCCTATGGATATCCATTGAAGTCGTTCGACAATTAAATTTAGATTTTTAGATAACTCCTTATAAATTTGATCTTGGAACCATCCTATAAACTGTTGATTACATGTATTTGATATCCATCCTCTAGCCCTTAATGGATTAAAATCTCTAAGAATTTCTTTTTGGGATTCAATGTACGGATCAACATATTCACTATTATGTAAAATGTAAATGCGTGCTTACTTCCACTCTATCAAGGTAATTGTAACAACATCTCTTCTAAAAATCCCTTCACCCATAAGGAATTCACTATGATGTGACTTTGGGAGACCGATGCTATCAACATCTGATAGGTAATAAATACAGAATTCAATAACTTCTTCAAAAATATATCATTCTACAATATAACATTTTGGCCTACTTCGATTTTTGACATACCCTTTCAAAATCTTCATATACCATTCAATGAGGCACATCCATCTATAATGGATAGGACCACATAGTTGAACCTCTCTAACCAAGTGAACCATCAAGTGGACCATTATATCAAATAATAATGGTGGGAAGAACATCTATAATTCATATAATATAGCTAAAACCTCATTATTCACTATGGGAAACTTCATCGAGTCTATAAATTTACTGTATATGTCTTTGAGAAATAAGAAGGGATTGGTTAATGTATGTCATACATTTTGAGGAAGAATGAAATAAAAAGAAACTAGCATTAAATTTTTCATCAAAGCATGACAGTCACATGATTTTAGTCCTTGAAAACTTCAAATTAGTTATTTACATGACATTATTGATATCTTATGAATACCCCTATGGAACTTTTATATTATTAAGTAAAAGAAAAAATTGAAAATTTTCCTAGCTGGATAGAGTGTAAGATACTAGAGGAAGAAAAGCCCACCTTTTAGCCTTAACCAGTGCTAACTCTTCCCTTATCTCCCTTTTAATCAAGTCTAACCTAGCCTTGATGCCATATTTCATTTTTCTAAAAACATATTTTAACGTTCGAATAAAACTATCAAATACATTTTTTTCTATATGCACGACATCAATAAAATGTCTTTCATAGAAACAATTGCAATATAGTAATTCAAAGAAAATAGATCTCTTCTTCCAACCCGATTTTGTAAGTTTTTTCGAAAATGGTTTACTGAAAATAGTTTCAATATAATTTAATTTATTATACAGTTGATTACCCATTATTGGAGATAGTTTTGTACATTTTTCGATATTCCCATTGAAAGCTGTCATCCAGGATTGGTATTTATGCCATTAAGGCAAAAATTTACGATGTCCTAAAAATAAAATCTATGAGGAATGTTTCAACCAAACTATATACATGTGTTTTTAGAAAATGGGACACCCCAAAATTACTTTAATGCTATATCCTGATAAATTTCCATAAGTAGGGAAGTCATTTATCATTATTTACAACATGGCCCTCAATGTGAATTCTTCATTTCTATGAGCATCATACATTGAAACAACTGTATCTCACATCAATTTTAGATTTTCGATCAATGGATCCAAATAGACATCAATATCATTACTGGGTTGCTTTGGTCCAGATATAAGTAGAGACAACATAATGTATTTGTGCTTCATGTATAACCATGAAGACAAGTTATAATTTACCAACATGATGGGCCATACACTGTGAGTACTACTCTGTATAACAAAAGGAATTATTATATCTATAAATAACGCAAGACAAAAGTTTCTGAACTCTTTTCCAAATTTAGGATTCTCATAATCAATTTTCTTCCACTGCGGAGAATCCACTGGATGATGCATGTCCCCATATTTAATTCTTGTATATGCATTCCATGTTAATTGTATCACAGTTTCCTGAAATCCATATATTCTTATAATCTATTTAATGATAGAAAATTACCATACAAATTTCTAAGGACTTGATTCATTTTTCTTGTATTGATCTGCACCACACTTAGGATATTTTATGAGTGATTCATGGTATTTACAAAACAAGATGTAATCCTTTGAACAAGAATTATTTTTTAGAGATCATTCACATTGAATGTAACATTTGTTTAACATAATATGTTTGGAATAATAATTAATTTTATTCCAGTAGCATATCATTCAGGAGACCAAGTAATTCTGTATAGATGGTGTCACTCCATCTGCTACCATATTTCAAATTATACAACTTCAATACAGCTAACAATGTTGTGTATTTAGTAAAACTGGTATACAGTGGTTTATTATAATAACTATTTAACTCCTCAAATTGCTTTGTAAAATCCTGAAGGTCGTCTTTAATTTCCATTTACATTTCTTCCATACGATCTCTATCATCATTTACACCGGTATTCATATCAAATGATCCATAAACCGCAGTATCATCCCAATCAATTTCCTAATTCAGTTTTCCCTATGTTTAGTCTAACATTTATAGCTTCGATATATTCTTTTCCAAACCAAATGTTATTCCAACTCTTCTAAACTAAATTTTCTTGAATTACAACAATGTAAACATGGATATAGGACTTGATAAGGGTTTTATGCATTCTCTGTTGAAAACTTGATGAACTATTTAACTCCATCTTCGTGCTATTTTGTGCAACGATTAGCGTGTATCACTTTTTGATACATAACCATCCTATTGGATTAATAAAATATTAATTTTGTAGAATAAATAAATAAATACACATAAGATATTCATTATCAAAGGTGAAAGTTATAGAAAATTCTAATAAGGGAAACTCAAAATTTGATTATTTCAAAGAATTTTAGTATGTTGAAGAAAATGAGTAATTGAATTTATGAAAAGAATTACTACACTATGGCAGGTGTTATCCTATGAATTCATTCAAAGGTGAAAGTTATGGACAACTCATCCTCATCAACTCATATCCCAAAAATTTATCATTGTATTTTGTTGTTTGACACACCCTTCATCAGTTACGGACATGAACCTATGTTTCCTGAAATACTCTAAGAAGTAGTCATCCATGGGATGAATAATGCTCAAAGTAGTAAAAGAAACATAAATGGGATGGGGGATGAGTTTAAAGTAACAAATTGTAATAATGACTGTTCGAGAGATGAAGTTGATGAGGATGAAATTTGTCTATAAAAGAGATGAAGATGAGTCTTAAGAAAAAAATTTCAATAATAATTGTTGTTTAACACACATCAATTCTTTCTCAAATACCCTAAAAAATTAAAATGTAATATAGGAAATTAAGGTGTAATAAGAAACCCAAATATGATAAACAAGAATAATAAACTCTCATTCAATCAAATAGAAGATGTAAAAATGTATTGATAAATCATTTTAATAAATAAAGAGTTATTTCATATACATGGATAGTAATCAGAGATTCCTAGGGGTGGAACCAATACATATAGACCTAAAATGACAAATACCTAAAAATAATTCCTAATATATAGAATTTGATAACTTTAATTGTATTTTTTGGAACAAGTGATGTAGCAACCTAAGGAATTATTACATTTAAAATTAATGGTTTATCAAATATTTGAAAATATATCAAGACTCTTGGGATGTCATATCACCACAATGACCCCTACCAAGGATTTTTTAGAGGTAATTATAGCAGATCTACCCATCTAAAAGATTTTTGGGAGGCCATCTAATATACATTGACCCATCCATGAGATTCTAGGGAGGTCTATAAATAAGTTAGAATAAATCAATAATACACATCAACAAGATATATCACAAACAAGGTAGAAAAACACACCAATACTTGCAACATCTATCCCATACACATTTAAACATATATTTATATATAACATGAAATTTATAATACACATAATTGTAAAAAAAATGCACATTTAAACATAATTTTTAATGAAACTAGATAATACCTTCCTAATTTGGACACCCAAAACCATAATTTGTGAATAAATAATTATAAAATCACCCTTATAATATATGTTCTGAATATATATATATATATATATATGTATATATATATCTTTATAAAATAAACTTAAATTTATAAAAATATATGTAACCTTACAACATAATATCACAACATAGTAAAATAAATACAACCCCATACTAATTTTAACAATAGAGAGCCATTGAAAATAAATAAATATGGTATAAACCTTACTAAGATTTATCTTAAAATAAAACAACACAATTCTAAGCAAATAAAATTTTAAGGAAAACCCCTTACACCATAATATTAAAACAAAATTTAAATAAATAAATTCCGTTACATGAATTGCATAAAATCATCTTTTGTTGCTACTTCACACTATCGACAGACTAAGAATTGGTTTGTTAAATCAATTTTCTTATTCTTTTAAGGTTTTTATATCCAAAACCTCCAATGTTTATATAGTGTAATAAATATTTATTTAGTTGATTTATCTGTGGACTAGAGTTGATTCTATAAGATTTCAAAACATCAATAAAATTAATCCTGTAGAGAAAGCTGGGGTATAAATGTAGACAATGAAGAAAATTGATTGAAAACAACAATTTAAAAAGACCAAAACTAGATATTCAAATCAGTAGTCAAGCAAACAATGGATAATAAAAAAATGAAAACAATATATAATGATCGGAGCACAAATAACGAATGACATAATTGAATAATAAATAAAAAACAAAATGAAATATAGAAAAAGATAATTGGAACCAATAAAAAAATACACAGGCATGCCTCGCTAGGTTGAAGAAAATTCAAGACCCTCAGATCTAGATCTCGATGTTTTCTTCGAAAACCCTAACTGAAAGCGAACACCGGATGTCAGACGATGTTCAAGCAACCGAAGGCAGTGGGTTTGTGTGATTTGAGTGGGTTTGTATGATTTCATCTTCGATTCACCAAGGGGGAGTGCCAACAATTGGTGGCTTCCATGAAAATATTATGATATCGTGATGTGTTCACAACTAGTTAGGTTTTTTTAAATAGACCGGGACACTTTTATCAGTGCTTTCAAAAAAGTGCTGATAAACGGCATATTTATCAGAGATTTTTTAGTAGTGATAAATGTAGGTCTTTATTACCACTAAATTTTTAGTGCTGATAAATATTGATTTTAGCATCACTTTTTTTAGCACTGATAAAGATTTATTTTATCAGAGTTTATTACTTAAGCCCTAATAAAGGATTTATAATTATAATTATAAATTAAAAAATTGTATATATATATATATACTTAATAAATATGTATAAATATAAATATAGTAAATAAATTCATTATTTAAATATATTTACTATTATTTTATAATTATTTAAATATATAATTCTTTATTTATAATTATGTAAATATTTTTTTAAAAATAATATTTTTATCATTATATATATATATATATTTAACGAATATATGTAAATATAAATATAGTAAATATATTCATTATTTAAGTAAATTTATTTTAAATTTAATAATAATTTAAATATATATAATTATTTAAATATATATAATTATTTAAATATATAAAATTATTTATTTATAATTATATAAATACTTTTAAATTTTATTTATTTATTTATAAATATAAATATATAATTTTATAAATATTGTATGTACATTTATAAATATACTTATTTTTAAATATTTTTTTACAAATATTTTTTTACAAATATTTTTTTACAAATATTTTTTTAATATTATTAATGAATATCTAACTTTAATTGCATGCATGTTAAAAATGGGTGAAATTGAATAAATTAAAAATAAGTACACTTTAACAATATTGAAAAAATGGATAAGTTTTTCATGTGTGCATTGTATATAAAAATCCATTAATTATGTATATGTGAAATCAATATAACACACATTTGATCTATATTAAATTGAAAAAATCAAATGACATTCAATTATATGTCCATTACTCTATGCAATTAGTCAATATTTTTAATTCATATTAATTTTTAATTATAAAATTCTATTCATTAAATATATGACTATTTAATGTAAAGAGCATAAATATTTTGTAATATATATATATCATATTTATATATTTAATATATAATAATTATTAACATTATCAATAATCATCTAATTAATAAAATGTTTAGTATTTTTCTCAATTTACTTATTTTTAATTTTAATCTGTTTATTTTTTATTTTTCATATGTCTATATATTTAATACATACTATTTATTAGTATTTATAATTCATATATAGTATAATCAATTTATTCATTTTTATCAATAATTATTTAATTAATAAAATTTGTAATTTTTTTTTAATAAAATCATTTTTTATTTTTATTTATTTAATTATTTCATTTTATTTATTCAAACCTTTATCAGCACTAATAAAGCACTGATAAAATATTACTTTATGAGTACTAAAAATATAGCACTGATAAAGGGTACCCTTTATCGGTGCTAAAAATAAAGTGTTGATAAAGATTCCAGTTACCAGTGCTTTTTTCTAGCACTGATAAATACCAGTGCTATTAAAGGTCTATTTTATAGTAGTGTTGGGTTGGTATACCAAGGGTCTTAATTCCATTTAGATTCCTTGGATGTTACTTATTGAATCATGATGTGGTATTGAATGCCTTGGATAGAGTATACTCCTTGGGTCTTGATTCTATGGGATACCTTGAGCCTTTCTACCCCTTCGATCTGGCTTTCTTGGACTCACGTAGGACATGTTTGCAAGACATTCTCCTAGGAGTCCAACCGATGCCATTACAGATTTTACATCGAGATTCTCCTGGGACTCGATGAGGATGACTTGGTCTTCTATACCTTAGATCCTGCCCTTCATGGTCTGACACTTTGATTATATGGAACTGTCATGGGTAATATGGTATACTTGGTTGAATGGCTTGGCTGTGGTTACTCTAACACTTCATCATATGAAAAGACCATGGTAAATTTCATATACTTGGTTATACGGCTTTACCATTGATGTTCTAACACTTTTGGTCATAAAGAAATGCTATGGTTGACATTATATGTATGGGTGTACAGTAAGGCCATTTTTGTTAATTTTGGTCTTTATAGTTGCCTTGTTATAGGGGCTAAAACTTGTTTTGCAGGGTCCTTGAGAGGCTATTTATTATCACTTGTTCGATAGTATACATTCCATGGGAACCTTACATTTATTTACTACTTACCTTCTTTACTTGAACATTACCTAGATTGTATTGGAAAACCTAGATTGTATAGATCTTTGGGTGGTTACCTACTAGGATTGTATCTCACACCTTATTCGGGCCACTGTTGGGTACCCTAACATACTATTTGGATATAGGTAGGGACCAGGGAAAGTGCCCATAGTTTGATGCTTGATTTTGTGCCATGCTTAGGAGAAAGGGATCACAAGATTGGGCAGAGGCTCATTATTCTATTTTGAGATAACACTTTTGGTATTTTTGGTAGTTTTATAGTTGTTTTGTATTATATTGTTGTGTACCTATTTTGGATACCTCGTAGAGACATGTATCATCATTATTGTATATGAGACACTTTTGGAATTATTGTTTTATATTCCCGCTGTTATCCATTGTCTGATTATTATACTGCTTCAGCTATTGAATGCTATTGATATTCTGCTATGTTACACTCTAGTGATGATAGAATATTCTCCCCACGGACACACCTAAGCCCTCTTTTCTAGTTGGTAGCCTCTGACATTTGGGGAGATGTACTAGAGGCCATGTGACTAATCAGGCTCAGGGTACTATTGAGTGAATTCCGGGTCTGAGATGTTACAAAGTGGAATCAGACTTTCTTTTTTGGTTTGATTTTCTATTTAAGGACAATAGAAAGGGATAGGAAGAGATATGAGTTTGGTAAAGAACTGTGCTCGGGAGAAGATACCCCGCCCCATGTAAAGAAGAATCCAAATTACCTTGAATAGAAAATTGATATTTTATGGATTCTGATTATTACAATTGACTTGATTTCACTATTGGGTGATGCACTTGAATTTTGATGTTATAATTGATATGATTGTGGGTTCTATTCTGTTTCAACCCGATGAGACGAGGGTATGTGATCTCATGCATCATTTTAGGCACTTTCTAGAAATCCCATTCCATGCATTATTACATGTAATTTAGGATGCATTACATATTTCATGTTGTTGTGATAGGTGGATTGATATCTATACTTGCTATTGTGATAGAATTTTGTGTAGTGAATAAAGAAAGTGATGCCATATTTCAATTTATAAGGAGTACGAGCCCTTATGTACTAGGAAGTGATGAACCTTTTGATTCAACCTTTTAAAATGAAATTTGAAATAAATATAGAACTGAAATGATAAATAAAGAACTTGACTTAGATCCAACTTTTGAGTGAGAAAGAGGCAATTTCTCTAGTGGAATTTGTTACTGTTCCTTTTATAGTCCTAGATTTAGGAACAAGCTATGTGTTATGAACCATTTTAGGAGGTTTTTGACCTTTCCTATAGTTTTGAGCTTTGATATTTGATATCATTATTTTTTCTAGGAATGTGTTTTTCATTGTAGAGGAATTCCACTATGACGACCTCCAATCATACTCTAGGAGGGATGTCAAGACCACACTCTAAAGGAAATGGTACATGGGCTACCGGTGGATCCTCCTTTAGTTCCAGTTGAAACACCATCTATTGTTCTGGACATAGGTGATGATGGACAGTTTCGTGATGGGTTTTATCACTTCATGCAGAATTTTCAAGTATCACCACAGTTTTCCTTGTTTATGGATGAGCTGAAACATGTGTTCCAATAGGAGCATCCCCCCATCTTTTCAAGGGACATAGGTCTACAAGCTGCTGAGTTGTGGCTTGAGACTTCACTTGAAATATTTGAGCATTTATAGACAGCTTGTAAGAGGAGATTGAAGTTAATTAGATATATGATTCGTGGGGTAGAAAAGTGCTAGTGGGATATTTTGAACTAGGCTGATAGGTTTTGATATATGGTTTGTGTTTATTTCCAAAATATTTTATATGACTACTTTTACCCTAAAACTCTATGAGAAGAGCGGGCTAGTGAGTCCATGCATATGGAGTAGGCCACGATGACAGCTATGGAGTACTCAAAACACTTTACAAAGATGCAACATTTTGCACCGACATACCTTATTGATGAGCTATTGATGGAAAGACACTTTGAAAAAGGTCCCCAACATGTCATTCGATCTCACGTCAACATGTTCACATTGACCTCTATTAATGAAATTGTGAATTAGGTGCTGATTATAGAGTGAAACCTGAGGGAAGCTGGGGGCGCAGAGCAAAGCATCATAGTATCTCGACCTAGTATCTCAACTTCCAATGACAGGATGTGATGTTTTAAGGCTTCTTGTGAGATAAATACCAGTCAGACTATGAGTATGGGTAGCTCAATATTTTTTCATCAGTTAATTAGATAGAGTCACATGAAAAATTAGTGCAATCATGACCCAATCGATTGCTGATATTGCTGAAAAATGGGCCATGTGTAGAATTTTTTAGGAACTACCCTCTAGAAGTGAGTGGTAGGGGGTAAAATTGGACGCCAGGTTCATGAGGGGGTTTCTCATATTTATGTTAGGTAGGGATTTGGATTAGTTCCAGTCGATCTAGCTGAGGAAGTAGTGGTCATGGACGAGGCATCCAGACACCAGCCACAATGAGACATTATAGTGGGCCTACTCTGGGAAGTGAGGTTGTGTCGTAGGGCCATGTTTTAGAGAAAATATATTCTATAAAACCTACTATAGAGGAATAGGGTTCCAGACTATCTATGGTGAGAGGTACAATCATAATAGCCCCTACTATTGCATCTTACCTTTTTGATATAGGTGCATCTCATAGTTTCATATCTTCACTTATGATGAAAACCCTTGGTCTCATTATACTATATTCTGAGAGAATTATGATTCTAGAAACTTTTTGGGGAATTAGAATAGAGGATTTTTGCCAATGCATGGAGTCCCCCTTGAGGTTAGTGGGTTTCACTTCATCTAAAATATTTTTATCCTTGAGATGATAGGGTTTGAAATAATACTCAAGATGGATTGGATAGCATCTTATCAAGATTATGTTGAATGTTATCACCATAAGGTGACTTTAACATCACTAGAGGGTGTATTTTATACTCATAAGGGTGAATGGGATGTCCAGGCGAGACGAGCTGGACCACAACATCATAGGCTGGTCAAGATGACAACCCATATTGCTAGTTTGTATCTGGATGACCAGGGAATACATCAAGTGGAATTTCCTCCAGTTTTTGATCATTTCAAGTATGTTTTACAGGAATATTTTTTAGTTTACCTCCTAATAGAGAGGTAGAGTTCTCCATCGAGCTAGTTCCAGAAGCTGCACTGGTATCCACTCCTCCTTATAGGATGGTTATGATGGAGTTTTAGGAGATCAAGTGGTAGTTAGAGGATATGGAGGAAAAATGGATTATTTGATCCAATACTTATCGATGGGGTTCACTGATCCTTTTTGCGAAAAAGGCAAATGGTACCTATTGGGAAAAAATCCCTCAAGGTATCCTCTCGGTTTTTTTGGGTTGATTGCATTTGTTGACAAATCTAGATAACTGCGAATGATTTTGGTTGATGTTGACAAAGAATGTTTTTAAGGTGTCATAGTTTCCCAGTGTTTATTGAATTTTGGGGACTCAAAATTGGGAGTTTGTTTTTGTAAAATGAAGGTTTTAAGAAAATGAGTGAACAATATGCAAACCGCAAAACATAGTTCATGGACCACATAGGAGGTATGCCGAACAACGAAGGAAATCGGTAAAGTAAGGATTTCTGTATTGCATTACTATGTGGACCGCAAAGCATAGTACACAGACCACATAGAGAAAATGGTTCATGGAAAGGATTGAAGTTCGTGAGATGTATTGTCATTAATAGAAATAATTTGGTGATTTTTGGAGCTGCAAACAGTATCGTTCATGGAAGATATTGGCTGCCATAGAAAATCATGGTGCCACATGGATCAAGTAGGGGAAAACAGTTCATGGGAGGAGCACAGTTCACAGTGAAGGATGTACCACATCAAAGATTTGAGTAAAACGGATTAGTGGATTTTGTGGATCTATCTTCCTATATAAGGACCACTAATCTCATAATTACTCAGATATTTTTTATATTAGAAAACATTATTTCCCCAAAATAAATTTGGGTAAGTATGAACGAGTTCACTAGGTTTTCTATGAAGGAGAAGAGTTTCATGAGTATGATTCTTTGAAAACAAGAAGTGGTCCATGGGAGACAGTCCACTGAAGGGATTTTGTGGGGGTACTTTTTCCTGCAAAGAAAAGGGTCCATGAATTTGAGGCAGTTTATGAAGGATCATCAATATGTGGAAATTCAGGTGGTTTGAGAAGGAGAGTTGGTCCATAGAAGAAGTGGTTTGCAGAAGGAGGATGGTCCGTGAATGCGGAGGTAGTCCACAGAGGAGCGGTAATCCAAAAATCACTCATTCCACACAGTGCAACACAAGTTTCACAGGAAGCAGGGAAGCCTATAAGGGACTCAAGGAAGTTCATGAAGAGGCTAAAACAATTTGAAAAAGTAATTTATGCAAACTAACAGTACACATAAAAGTGTATTTCATCTATGAGTTAAAACGAGACTTCAACAGAGCATATAAATATAGTTAAGGATGCACATATTCATGAAAATTGATGGGCCTACAAGTCTATAAGTGGATCTGTTCCAAGATAAATGAGTAAAGGTAGAGGAATTCAGTGATCCTTTCCACTGGAAGTGAGGTAGAGAAATAGGTATAGTGAGTGAACCTTGGGAATATAGTGACCAGACCCTAAATCTTGTAAAGGCAGTGATCTTGGGAATAAAAGTGATCTATCCCAAACCTTGTAATTTGGCATTGATACATAGTGGATTTGGCACATCAGCACATTTCCATTGTATACTCCTTAGATGTATCTTAGTGAGGGTGAACCAAGTAAAAATCGTTATGTCTCATGCATGATTTCATTTATATTCATATATTTAAAATGGAAGGAAAGGAAAGAGTGTTTTGTTTAACGATGAAAAAATATCCATATGGACAATTTTTTTAATACGTAATACCCTGATTCACCCCCCCTCTTAGGGTATTTAACCTAATTTGTATAAAAATTGGCATCAGAGTTAAAGGATGAAAGTCAGTGGTTCTCTATCAGTAGAAGAAATAAAGGTTACCAATCACAAACAGATTCCAATATTTTATGGAAACAATTTTCAATTATGGAAGAATCAGATGCAATAAAACTTTTGATCATTAGGAATGTATGTCTTTACAACAACTATGCATGGAATATCAGCCAATATCGATAGGGGTTATTTATTATAATCTGATAGAAGAGAATTGGATGTTGATTCTAAAGGGTTTAATGCTTTAGGTGGATCCCTATCCAATGCAATCTATACAAAGATGATGTCATGTAAAACATCACATGATATGTAGGAAAAGATATTGAAAATTTATGAGGGTGAATCAAATGTTAGATAAGAAAATCTACAGGTTCAATAGAACAAATATGAGGATCTCAGAATACAACTTGATAAGTCTGTTGATACATTATTTTATTGAGTTAATGTTGTCATGGAAGACATGAACAGTCTTGGAGAAATTATTGAAGATATAAATACTGTCAATCACATCTTGAGAAAACATCCACCTCAGTTTAATCCAAAGGTTTCTATATTGGAAGATAAATATCTACAAGAGCTGACATTGGATAACTTGCACCATAATCTTGTAGTATATGAAATGAGAAATGATGATGACGATGATATAGAAAAAGGGAAGTCCAAATAAGTGGCATTCAAATCCATGAAGAAGCTCTTTGTTAAAGATAGTCAGGAGGAAGAAAATTTGGATGATGTAATGTCATTTCTCTTCTCAAATCTACAAATTGGAAGAGGAAAGTTCAATGGTAAACTTCCACTTGCATTCATTTGATGTGTAAAGATTGGAAATTTTGAAGCAAAGTTTCCTAAGAATTTTGAAGACAATAATGAACATAATGATGAAATTCATTGGAAGAAATATTCAGGGAATGTGAAAGGTAGGAGAAGTTTTAAGAGAAATTTATTCAAAAATAAGAATATGCTTTTAAAAGAGGATGAAAGTTCAAAAGAATTTGAGGTAGAAGAGTTGGAGGATTGTAAGGATCATGAAACAAATTCTATGGTGGTAGTTGTGGGAAATTCCCAAAAAGAGAAGAAAGTGACAGTGATGAGGGAGAAGTAGAAGGAAGAGTTGACCTTCATATTGAATTTGAAGTTTCTATTGAAGAGATAGATGTTTGGATAGACAAAAAAAGAAACCCAACAAAGTGGTTCACAATTCCAAACTTTATATATAGTATTAGGAAGAAGAGAAGTCTGAGATAAATGAAGAAATTGAAAAACTAAAGTCTTTAATGCCATTAAGCTAAGAAAATGTGGTTGAGTACATACTCAAAACTGAATAATAGAAAAGAGAGATCAATAGTTTGACTAAAACTAGAAAAGATCAAATCAAATGTATCAAATAGCTTAAGGATGAAGTTTTCAGTACGCGAAGAAAATTGAAATATTAAGAGAAACTCTTGATTCCAAAAAATAAAGACACACATGAAATAGAAAAAGGGAAATTAGAATTTAGAGTTCCAATGAACCAGAAAAATGAGTGTCATGGAAGGAAAATGATTTATTAGAATAACACAGCTGGTATAGGGATTTATCAAAAAAATAAATAAGTAATGGTTGAAGTTAGACCACAAGCTTCCACTATGAGGTTAAAGATTGATTTGGGTATGAATCATAATTAGAAGAATCATAGATCTTAAGGGAGAACCAGTAGTGTAGTATTACCACATTGGAATACACCCCAATTTATATGATATTGTTGTGGAATTATAGGACACTCAAAAAATGTTTTTTATAGAAAAGAGACATCAAAGAGAACAAGTCGAATAAAGGCATCAATATAGGGATCAAAATTTCAAGACATTATTTAATGGTCACTGTTTCAAGTGTGGAGGATTCAGGAACATGGAAAGATATTTCTTGATGACAATGTAGAGAAATATGATGAAGTAGAATGAATATATCCATAAGCAATAGCTAAAGTTTTCATCAAATGTTATGAAATTTAAAAATTGATTTACAGTTCTTCAGGATGAATCTGGTTCATCATACTTCAAGGAAGATAAAGATTATAAATCCATATCAAGTATGAATTAAAAAACATGGATAAGAAAAAAGAGAAAAGAAAAAGAAGTGGTTATAGAGAGTGTGTTTAAAGCATAAGATCACATTGGAATATGGATCATTGATAGTGGACACACCTCACATATAACAGGAAATAAATATATGGTGAACAAAATCAGGTACGATAAGGAAGGAATCGTAAGATTTGGTAATGATGAATACCTGAAGATTGTTGGCTCAGGAAAATCCAAGTTTGGGGTAAAATTCAAGAGTCATACTAATGTCTTTGTTGTTGAAGGTCTCAATCACAAATTGATTAGTATTGGTCAACTGTGTGACTTAGGAAATTCCATAATCTTTTTAAAGAAATTATGTGTCATCCTGGGAAAAGTGTGTGCAATTTTTTTGCAAGGAAAGTGTATGAAAGGAAATCTCTATCTTTCGAGTGGAGAATAAGATATGTGCTTTCTATCCAAGGAAGACGAAAAAAAGTTATGGAATAAACGTCTTGGCCACTTAATCCAAACATCCTAGGAAGATCTGGTGAAATATGATGCTACTCGTGACCTTAATAAGTTATCACATGATCATACTCATAAGTGTGATGCTTGTCAATAAGGGAAGATCGTTATAAAGACATATAAGGAAAAAGATCAAAGGTCAACAAGAGTGCTTGATATGGTGCATATTGATGTGTGTGGACCTATTTCTCCAAGATCTATTGATGGTAGGAGATAATATGTTGACTTTTTGATGATTTTAATATAATGGTGTTGTTATCAATCATTACCCACAAGTCTGAGGTATTCAGTTGCATTACAAGATATCAGTGGGAATTTGAAAATATTCTAGGTCATAAAATCCAAAAGATCAACACAGATAATGAAACTAAGTTAAAAAATATCCAAGTGTATGATTATCTCAAGAAACATGAGATATGTCACCAAGTTTCAATAGTAATAACTCCATAGAAGAATGAATTAATTGAGAGAAGAAACCGAATTATTAATAACATGGATAGAAAAATTCTCATTGAGAAAGACCTACTAGAGAATTTTTGGAATGAAGAAATGATGACATAAGTATATAGATCAAATGGAGTTTTATTATTTCCAAAATAAGAGAAGACTCCATATGAGCTATGATATGTAAATAATCCAACGTTGAAGTACTTTTTATTCTTCAGAAGTAAGTGTTTCATTCTCAATAAGAAGAAATATAGGAAGTTTGAATCTTTTGGAGATGAAGGGATATTTATTATCTAATCAAAGAAAATAAAATAATATAAATGATTCAATAAGTGGCTAGGAAAGGTTGTTGAAATCCATGATGTAACTATAATAGAGAATGATAAAAATCTTCAGCAAATACATGATTAGGATTGAGAGGATAATGATGAAGAGATAAGTAGATTAGGGAATGTTCTATTTGCAAATGATAATTCAAAAGAAGATTAAGATAATTAAAAGGATGAGTATAATTTAGTACTGCATAAATATTGAAGAGAAGAGATGAAATTGATAGAAAAAATATAATTGGTGGTCAGACAATGCTAGTGCAGACAAGGAGATTGAAGAATCTACATCAAGAATCATACTTATCACAGGTAGAGCCTAAATGTTTTATGAAGTATATATAGATGAGAATTGTGTTCAGGATATGAATGAAGAGCTTGACCAAATTGAGAAGATTTAGACATGGGAGATTATTTTGAGACCAGCAAATAAGAATGTTATCAGAACTAAATGGGTCTTTCATAACAAGATGAATGAAGATGGTGTTGTGATTTGAAACAAAGAATGGAAAATGTGAAAAGGGAACTCCTAGATAGAGGGTATCAATGTTGATGAATCATTTGAACCTATTTCAAGGTTATAGACAATCATATTATTCTTGGCCATAATAGTGCAAAGAAAGTTTGAAGTTTTCCAAATGGATTTCAAGTCAAAATTTCTAAATGGGGTTCTAGAATAAAAGTTTATATTGAGAAACTAGATGGTTTTTTCATTCATGAATATGAGAACATAGTTTATTGGATAAGGAAGTATTTTTATGGTTTTAAGCAAGCACCAAGATCATGATATTCAAGACTAGACCAGTTTCCGAAGAAGCACGGTTTTCGGTGTGGTGGAGTTGATTACAATCTATATTTCAACAACGATATTAATCAAAGGATGATGGTGCTGGTGTATATCTATGAAATAATATTTGGTGGATCATATGAAGCACAATGTAGATAATTTTCCAAATTCATGAAAATAAAGTTCAAAATATTAATTATTGGTAAACTAACATTTTTCTTTGGTCTATAGGTCACGTAAGGAAAGAATGATACATTAATTTCATGATATAAATAATCCAAGGAGTTTTGAGAAGATTTGGAATGGATAATTCCAAGGAGATGAAGACTCCGGTGTCTACCCAGATGAAACTATCTAGAGATGATGAAGGCAAAGCAGTCAATATCACAGAATATAGGTAAATCATTGATAGTCTATTGTACTTGACAGTGAAAAGACATAATATTGTTTTTGCTACATACCTAGAAACAAGATATCAAAGTAATATTAAGGAAAAAAACTTGACCTCAGTAAAAATAATACTTCATTATATCAAGGGCATGATAGATTTTGGCTTGTTATAGAGTGAAAAATATAAGTAAGAATTATTGGGCTATATAGATACAGATTGAGCCGGATTGACAAATGATAGAAAATTAATATCAAGTGGTTCATTATATCTTGGTAGATTGTGTATTCCTTGGCTTAGTAAGAAACAATATTTCATTTCATTAAGCACTGTATAAGCAGAATATATTGAGGCTAATCAAGTGTGCACATAGTTATTGTGGATAAAGTAGAAACTTGTAGATATGGGAGGTGAAGTGAAGTCTCTGATCAAAATCCATTGATATAATTAAAGTTCTATAAATATTAGAAAAAATTCAGTCCATCACTCAAAGAAAAATCACATTTAAACAAAGTATCATTTCATCAAGGAAAATGTGGAGAAAGGGCTTGTGAAGTTGAAGTATGTGCCTACAAAACTATAGGTTGTAGACATTCTGACAAAGGCCTTACACAAAGAAGAATTTGAATGGAATAGACTAGCTCTGGGAGTTTAGTCAAATCCTCACAGTTGAAAATTTTGGGTGTAGGACCCCATATCCCCAAGGTATGGTGTGTTTTTCCCTAATGTGCTAATAGGTGTTCTTTAACCTGTAGCAAACCATAAAGAAGTGACCTTTGGGTTCGTTGAGAAAGGGGGAGAAGTTGTTGCTATTAAAGGGGAGAAAGTGTCTTAATCAAGACATGGGGAGAAACTATTAATTATAGTAGTGAGATAAGGGGAGTTGAAGCTATTAGGGGGAGTAGTGAAATAGGGGGAGTGTTAAATCTTATGATGCTAAAGGTGATCAATCAAAAATTATATATCACGATAGACAAGGTTCATGATGAAATAAAAAGAGTGGTTTTGTAATGGAATGAAGTGATTCATTGATGAAATTTGCATGATACTCTTTTTTCTCACGATGACCATAGATCATGTGGGATTAGAGTGTGTGTTTAGTAAATATTTTATTGCTATATTAATCACAATAACGGAATACTGATAGAATATGGAAGGATCTTCTATGATATATCAAAATGTGAAGAGTTTTCAACAAAACCAAAGGGTGAGATTGTTGTGAAAAAAATCCCTGAAGGCATCCTCTTGGTGTTTTTGAGTTTATTGTGTTTTTTGACAAAGACATATGATCACGAATGAGTTTGGTTTATGTTTCCAATATAGGTTTTTAAGGTGGCACATTTTCCCATCATTTTACAATTTTCTAGGCTTCAAAAATGAGAGTTTGTTTTTAGCAAAGGAAGGGTTTCCTCAAAGGAGTGAACAATATGAAGACCATGGAGAATAGTTCGCGGACTACATAGGAGGTATGTGGAATGATGAAGGAAATCAAAAAAGTAAGGATTTTCAAAAATAAGTTCTTTATAGACCACAAAGTGTGGAATGTGGATCGTATAGGGAAAATGGTTCATGGGAAGGATTGCATTTCTCAGGATGTATTTTTGTTCATGGAAAGGAGGTGGTGATTTGTGGAGTCACAAATTGTATTGTTCATGGAATAGATCATCCACCGCAAAATATTAAGGCACCATGCATACCATGGAGGGAGAAACAATTTGCGGGAGGAGCACAGTCTATGGTGAAGGCTGTACCACATTGAATATTTGAGTAAAACAGATTAGAATATTTTAAGGATCTTTCTACCTATATAAGGACCTATAATCCCATAATTACTCAGAGTGATTTTTTATTAGAAAACATCATTGATCTAGAAAAAATTCATTTAATCCTAAAAGAGTTTTCAGAGTAGTCTGTGAAAGAGAAGAGGTTCATGAGGAGGATTATGAGAAAGGAGAAGTGGTTTATGGGAGACAGTCTATGGAAGGGATTTTGTAGGGAATTTTAGCCTATAAAGAAAAGAGTCCATGAAGTTGAGGCATTCTATGGAGGATCATAAGTCTGTGAAAGTTTAGGTGGTCTGAAAAGAAGAGTTTTTCTGTGAAAGAATAAGTGGTCCACGAAAGGAGGATGATATGTGGAATAGGAGACAGTTCATAGAGGAGAGGTGGTCCGTGAAGCACTCACGACATGTGGTGAAACACAGTTCATAGATGAAGAATGAAATTCTATGGAGTACTCATGGATGTTTTTGACAAGACTAAAACAGTTCGTGAAAGCAATTTCCACAAACTAATAGTATGCAGAAAAGTATATTTCATCTATGGGTGAAAATGAGACTTCAATAGAGCATCTACCTATAGTTGAGGATAAATGTATTCATGAAAATAAAGGGACATACAAGTCCATAAATTGTGAGTGGATCCATTACAAGAGAATTGATAAAAGGAAGAGGAAGATAGTGATCCTTTCCACCGACAATGATCCAGATAAAGAAACATAGGTAGTGATCCTTGGGAATGCAGTGAGAAGACCCTAAATCTTGTAAAGGCAGTGAGCATGAGCATAGAAGTGATCTAGCCCAAACATTGTAATTTGGCAATGAACCTTAGTGGATTTGGTACATCAGCACATTACTGTTGTATACTCCTTGGATGTATCCCCTTTAGGGTGAACCAAGTAAAAATCATGGTGTCTCATGCATGATTTCATTTATGTTCATATATTGCTACGGGAAGGAGAGAGAAGAGTATTTTGTTTAACAAAGAAACAAGATCTAAAGGTGTAGCTATTTTAATCTTTTATACCATGATTTACCCCCACTCTCAGGGTATTTAACCTAATTAGGCTAATAGTACCCTTAGGATATGTGTGGATTATTAGAAATCAAACCTGGTGACGGATAATAACCAATATCCCTTTTTATAGATAGATGACCTATTTGATTAGCTTCAAGGAGCTCAGGTGTTCTCGAAAATTTATTTGAGGTTGAGATATCACCAGGTACATTTTTGTACTACAAATATAAGTCATACAACTTTTCATAATAGGTATGGTCTATATGCTTATCTGGTTATGCCATTCGGTTTCATGAACACACCAACAGTTTTCATAGTACTGATGAACCGAGTCTTATATCCTTATCTGAATTCATTTGTGGTGGTTTTTATGGATAATATCTTGGTGTATTATCAAAATTGATATGACCATGTAAAAAATATTGATATCTTTTTGGATACGCTGAGAGATCATTAGTTATATGCAAAGCTCACAAAGTGCCACTTCTGGATGGAATAGATTCACTTTCGGGGTCACATTATCTCAGAGATAGGAGTATTAGTGGACCCAAATAAGGTGAGAGCTTTAGTTTCCTAGGAGCATCCCAAGAGCATATTTGAGATATAGATTTTCTTGGAGATAGATCTATATTACATGAGTTTCATACATGATTTATCATACTTAATAGTGCCATTAAAACCTTTACTAAGAAGGGTGTGATGTTTGTATGGTCAAATACGCACAAGACATCCTTTCAGAAGTTGAAAGGGAGATTTATTAAAGCATCGGTCTGGATAATAATATAGTAGGGTAGGAGCTACACTATGTATTTTTATGCATCAAGTATCAAGATTGGAGCAGTGTTGATGCAGGGGGACAGAGTCATGGCATACGAGTATCATAAGTCGAAGACACATGAGAAGAACTACCCAACACATGATCTCAAGTTAGATGCAGTCATTCATGCTTTTCATTGTTGGAGAAATTACTTACTAGGATAGAATTTTGTGGTGTACACGAACCACAAAATCCTCAAGTATATATTTACATAGTGTGATCTGAATCTAAGGTAGTAAAGGTGGGTCGAGTACCTACAATATTTTGATTTCAAGCTTACCTACACACTTGGTAAATGCAATGTTGTGACTGATTCACTGAGCAGGATAACTCATATACAAACAGTCTATTTGGCCAATAGTGAGTGGAATATTATAGATTTTTTTGTCTAAGATTCACTTGGAGTTGAAGAAAAGTCAGGGGAATACTTTTCTATCATCCTTAGCTATGATCTCTTCCCTACTGGATAGAGTGAGGATGAGGCAACCATCAGATTCAGAGGGCCTAGTCCTACAGATGAGTGTGGTAGGTGATGATCCACCTCCTAGTTGGACCATAGGAGAGGATGAGAATATGTGTATCCATGGTTTCATTTGGGTTCAAGTGGGTATACATGAGGAGTTAATGTAGGAGTTTCATGCCTCATCTTTGGCAGTGCATCCCGGAAACACCAAGATGTATGATGACTTACACCATTAGTATTGATGGCTGAGTATGAAGCATGAGGTAGATGGTTTTGTTATGAGGTGTTCCACCCATCAACAGGTGAAGGTGGAAAATCAGTGACCAACTGTACTTTTACAATAGTTACCTATATCAAAAATAAAATAGGATGATGTCATGATGGATTTCATGATAGATTTTCTGAGGTCACCTTGAGGTAGCGATGATATGTGGGTTTTTATCGACATGCTCATGAAGGTTTCACATTTCTTACTAATCAAGGAGACCTTCAGTGTAGATGATCTTGGAAGGTTATATATTCGTGAGATAGTATGACTTCACAGGGTATTTCACACTATTGTTTCATATAGGGATTTCTAGTTTACATCTCATTTATAGAATATTTTATAGAGGGAACTGGGTACATTGGTGATTCTAAGAAAAACATTCTACCCTCAAAATGATGGCTAGTCAGAGCATATGATGCAAGTGCTTGAGGATATTCTGCAAGCTTTCATTTGAGATTTTGGGGGCTCTTGGGAGAGGTATATTCCCCTGATTGAGTTCTCCTACAAAAATATCTATCATAAAACTATACATATTTCAACTTATGAGGTTTTTTATGGTAGGCCATGCTGATCACCCCCATACTGGTTAGAGGTAGGTGAGGATTCTTTACTGGGACCACATCTCATGTAAGAGACTGATCAGAAGGTCCAGTTGATTCGGAAGAAGATGGCTACTGCGCAGTATCATCAGAAATCCTATGACAATTAAGGAAGATAACCTCAAGAGTTTGAGGTTGGGGATTATGTATTTTTTCATGTCTGAGTAAGGTTGGGACACTGGATAATCAAAATATAGGGTAATCTTTCATTGCGATATATCAGGCCGTTTGAGATTTTAGGTAGAGCCGGGATGGTAGAATATCAGTTGAAGTTACCTCAGAGGTACCAAGACATGCATGATGACTTCCAAAAATCTCAGCTACACCACTATTACTTAGAACCATCTCATTATTTTCATCCTTAGTAGGTTGAGTTATAGTTTGTTACATCCTTTGAGAAGCATCTAATTCGTATTGTTGACAGGGGCATGAAGGTTCTATGAGGCTGGTTAGTTCTTCTAGTATGGGTGATATGGAATCATGCTCAGTGTATTGGGAGTGAGAGGACAATGTACATTCTCAGTGTATGGAGTTCTTCTCAGAAGAAACTTGACCACCCTTGAGAGGAAAATTTAGGAGAGAATTTATTTAAGGGAATAAGATTGTAATATCCTGAGTTTTTCTTAAGATAAAGATTCTTACATTCTTTTTGGATTAGACCCTAAGATAGGTTGTGGGGTGGTTGGGTAGTTCTTGGGAAGTAAGAGGTTGGAGGGTTGTATATTGGCTATAGGAAAATTACATGATGTGTAATTATGATACAAGATGTGTATAAATTACAGGATGTGTAATGGTGTGGTTGGAATCTTTCAAATTGGGTAAATGGTTTTTCCATGTAGGAAGACCTTAAGATTTACATGATGTGTAGAAAGGGCCACTATTTGGTATAGAATCCCTCACCCTCCCTTTTCACACGTAGAAGCACCTAAGAAAGCCAAGAGATATGAATTTCTTCCATTTGTAGACATGGAATCCATTTATTTCACCGTCAGTCATGTTATATCCATGTTGGTAATATCTTGATTCCTTTTTATCCATTATTAATTATTCTTAGTGTCATATGTTCTATTTAGGTGCAACCTATTTTTCTCTATTTTTAGGATCTTCATCCGTTTTTTTGTTCTTCTCCTGATATGAGTCAAATCATAAGATGATACTAAACAAGAACTCTACTATCGAGCTATGGTAGGTGGTATATACATTCCCATTGATTTTAGTGATTTATTAGGCTAGCTTCCATTATGCCTCACACCGTAATTTAGGGAATGACCCTAAATTTAAATTGAACAATTGAATTAAATTATTTTGAACCTATTAAGAAACCCCTTAGGTACCCTTGATATGTTTTGGTGGTTATTTCCCTAACCAAGGACACCCATTTTTTGTGCCCTTTTTCCTTAGTTTAACATTGAACCAACCAAGGGGTGTGATTTTATCTTTACTAGTTAGAGGAATCCCTTAATTAATTAAATGAAATTGAATTGCTTGACCAGGATATGTACTGCCTCCTTACCTTATGTTATCATGATATTCCATGATTGATTTTATTAAATGGATTAAATGTAAATGGTTTATTGAGTGGGTATACTCATTGGTTACCTTAAATGTGAATTTTGAATGATGAGTGGGTATATTCATGGTGTGAAATGGTAATGGATTTGATTGAAGAATGGAATGAGATGTATTTTAAATGGTAGTGGATGCGTGGGTTGGTATAACAAGGTTCTTGATTCTATTTATATGGATTGGATGTTACTCCTTGGATCTTTATGTAATAGTGCATTCCTTATATATAATATTATCCTTGGGTCTTGGTTTTGTGGGATACCTTGGGCCTTGCTACCCCTTGGTACCGAGTTGATTGGACTCACATATGACATTTTCAAAAGACATGCTACTAGGACTCCAACCAGTTCTGTTACTGAGTTTACATTGAGATGATATTGGGATTCCATGAAGATGACTTGGTCTTCGATACCTTGGATTCGACCCTTCGTGGTCTGACACTTTTATTATACAACACAATTGTGGGTAATATGGTATTTTTGGTTAAAAATATTGAGCATGGTATCTCTAACACTTCATTATACGACACAACCATAGTAAATTCCATATACATGGTTATAGGTCTTAGCTGTGGATGTTCTGAAACTTCTGGTTATATGGAAAGGATTCAGTTGACATGATATGTATGGGTGTACAATGGGTCATGTTGGTTACTTATGGTCGTTATATCTACCTTGTTATAAGAGATGACAATTGTTTTGTAGGGAGCCTTGAGAGGCTATGTACTATCACTTATTCCATAGTATATATTCCATTGGAACCTTTAATTTATTTACTGCTTACCTGATTTACTTTCACACTGCCTAGTTTATTCTAAACATCCTTGAATGTATATATCTTTGGTTGTTTACCTACTAGGATTGTATCTCACACCCTGTTGGGGCCGTTATTTGGTATCTGAACAAACTATTTGGATATAGGTAGGGACCAAGGAAAGAACCCATAATTTAATGCTTGATTTTGTTCTATGCTTAGGAGCAGGGGAGCATGAGACCTAGATAAGGCCCATGATACTATTTGGAGATAACACTTTTTTTTTATTTTTGGTATTTTGAGATTTTGTTTGTATTGTAATGTTGTGTATCTATTCCTTCTGTTATATACTGTCTGACTATTATAATGCTTCCACTATTTACTATTATTGATACTCAGCTATGTTACACTCTGATGATGAGGGAATAGTCTACCTACTGACAAACCTAGGCCATTGCTACTAGTCAGTAGCCTCTGGAATTTGGGGAGATGTGCTTGAGGCTATGTGACCAATCGAGCTTGGGGTGCTATTGATTAGCTTCCGAGTTCTGGATATTACAATTGGTTATGGACGTTAACATTGACCTTTATATATTGTTATTATTACTTGCTTGATGTTGGATATATCAGTATGGAACCGACATTATTATGATTTTATAACACCCATTTCATGATGGTATGGAACCGAATAGGGAATTATGGTATGGATACTACGACCCCTAGGTATGATTATTAATAGTATGAAACTAACTAGGGGATCAAGGTATGAAACCTATGAACCTTAGGTATGATTATTTATGGTATGGCACTAATGAGGAGGATCAAGGTATGGCACCTGCGACTCCCATATACATTCATATATCCGGATATAGGTCACCCTGGTAATATTTCATGGGACATGAACCATGTAGGTCTGTTACTCTTATCACATGTAGCTTATGCCGAGCTAGTTACTACCTACTATTAATAATATATATATATATATTCTCATCTATTACATCCCACTTTTACATCTTGTTCCATGGACTGGTTATATTTTTATTACATTAATGCTTACTTGTTATGCCTACACACGACTATAGTTTATTTTCACAGGCTTGATTTTTATAAACACCACTAGTGGTGGCCTACTGAGTTTGTCTCAAACCCTATCTATGTCAGTGATGGTACCGTAGAAGATTCTATAGATACAAGTAGGGATAAAGGAAAACACCCAGTTACTGATGCTTGATTGATTATAGCATGTGAGAATGGAAGAACATGACCGAGATATGGATTATGATGCTATTTGAAGATAGTATTTTTTTTGGATCTTTTGATATACCTCTATGTATGTGTATCCGCTACCATGTTTTCATGTTATTTTTTGTTTAGATACATGAAATGACATCATTTTTATATGGTACTAGATATAGTTTAATGATGTCTTGTTTATTTTTTTCATCATGATATCTTACCTCTTTTTATTAGTTGATATTCTGCTTATGTTATTTATTCAACATTTATTATAACATCAAGATACTCCAATTATTAGGGTATAGTCTCCCCACTATACCACCTTGGACCCTCACTACTAGTTGGAAGCCTCTGGCATACACGAAGGTGTGCTTGAGGCCATGTGAACCACTGAAATGTGGCTCTGTATAGCGTCTCCTAGGTTGGTAGGTTACATATGTAGCTTCATTTCTTCTTTAGTGGTTACCACCTTGGCCCTTATATTCTAGTAAATTTTGATAGTTCTTCTTCTAGTGTCCCTCCATGCCACAATGGTTGAATTTATATGTCAACCCACTATCATCAGTGTATCATCCTCTACTCTTGCTTCAACATCTGCTTCTTTCCCCTTGACCACAACCTTATTGTATCCCTTGCTTCTCTAGGATGGTAGCTTGTGTCAGACTATAACCCACATCCTTCATTTGGGCCTCTTAATTGAACAATTCACCCTTTACCAATTCAATGGTAAGTTTTCTTCCAGGTACCGAGTTACTGAGGGATAACACTTGTGTATCCCATATATCAAGAAGTGGTTCACCTAATTTTTCAGTAGTCTTTGACTATAAAATATTTTATAATTTCATCTAGATTTGATAAATTATAGTATCTTGATCAATTTGGTGGTAGATGTTGTGATCTATCCATTGGAGAGTTTGACCGATCATCTTCTTACTCGCATTTTTACACTCCATATCATTTGTTGCATCAGAGTTGACTCCCTTGTTCTCAATGGGGTCAAAGAGATACATGGAATTAAGGTTATCTTCCATTTTTTACTTCAAAATGGATTAGTTAAAGGAATTCAACATGATCATCCCTCATTTGGATGATACCTCCTGTTGTAAAAGTGGGTTCCCTAGACACAACTTGAATAGTAATTTTCGATTACCATATCATTTATATAGTGAGTTATGAATTACTTATTCTTACCATTATAGTGTTGACATTTCTAAATCCACAAATTAAATTGTAATTTCCATATATTATTTATCATATCAAAAGGTTATAGCATTTTACAAACTATAATGAGAACCTAAAGATAGTATGATATTAATCATAACAAATGTCCAATGTTATTGATACATCATACTGACTGGGTACATGTGATGTTTGACCATAAGGTGCTATGGGATCATAATAATTGAGACATATTCTCATGAATTTTTCACTTTTTGATCTTGAGTATATGAGATCATGAGGAATGACCTACCAATAAGAATATATATTATTTAAGGTTTCATTAGTAGTTCCTATCAGCAATCATGTGTAATGGTCCCCTAAATTTAGATTATTATCAATGTATACTATTTGTTTAGTACTTTGATGCAAGATGAAAACTATGACATTGATGCCGTAGCGAGGTATCTTGTGTTGGGTGCATCATTGGTGGTATGAAATTGATTGAATAATCATGATAAAATTTTTCACTTTTGAAACAAAGTGACATCTCATGCCTAGTTAACCAAGATGATAATAAATTTACTAAATCCATATCCATGTTAGAATAAGGAAATTACTTTTAGTTAGCTTAGTGAACAATAAAGAAAGAAAGGACGATGACACGAAGTGTGAATCTTACTTTATGAGATATCGTGACACAAAGAGATTACATTACACAACATGTGTTCATAGGAAAGGTTGTTGTTACTATGACTATTAATTTTATCTTTAGGTGACTTGATAGTGAAACATCCTTCACCAACCCATTGTATCAATAAGCGACAAAACACCATTAACCTTAGGTGACATCCCCAAGACACCAAAGACCAATAATAAATTCCAAGGTCTTAAAAAACATTGGGGGGTGGGTGATTTTCCCATTAGAAATAAAACAAGTAAATAAAATTAAATATAAAAATCCAAACTAACAATATGAGGAATGAGTATAATTAATAAAAACCATAATAATAAACCAATAGAAAACCAATATCAGAGTGATAACAGAAATGGGAGACAATAATCCAAAAGACAACATGACTAAAAGAAACCAAAGTGGCATCATCCTGAGCGTCACTCAGACTAACTCAAATATCCAAATCCATGTAACATTCCAATGATATCAATATTAATTTCTAGAGAAATAAGATACCTTTACCTTTTCTATATCCCATTATATGACATCAGTAAATGAACCAAAAGTTTCCAAGCAGGGGGTGAGTATAAGCCCAATAGGAATTCCCTAGAGACTTCCCAACACACGCCACTAAGAAAAGAACCAATTATCACATTTTCTAGAAAATAGTCAAAAAATAGTTAAAAATAGTTAATATAATCTATAAGAGAAATCAATGTGAGAAAAAAAAAATAAAGAGGTTTTTTTATAATTCATTCACATTTGACCTAGAATTTCCCATATTCACACACACACACACACCCATCCATATTCAAACAAAATTGGTGCTAAAATTAATAGTGGTACTCCATGACTATAATCCATCCGACCTTGATGGAGGAACATCCTACCCTATCCTTCCACTTTGAACACATTCCAACCCAATTATACTAAATACCATGTCATTAAATTTCACATAAAACAATTCTTCCTTTAAAATAATTTCATCAAACAATTTGTAAGAATAAAAACCATAACAAAATTTTAAGATCATCACTTTAAAATTATAATAAAATAGGGTTTTCCAAAAGTAATGAAAATTTAAATTTTTCCAAAACATAAAAAAATAAGTTTCCTTCATGGAATCATAGAAAAATTTCCATATAAAATATTAGAAAACATTTATAACAAACTAATCCTTTAAGTTGTAGAATAGTGGGGATGAGAGAGAAGCACCTTTTATTATTTTGAACAAAGTATCTAAGAAAAAACCACTAATATCAAATATTCATTCCATTAATCTTTGATTTCTACAATTGAATTCTTGAAATTCCATTGGAATCAAAGTACAAACATCTAAGATCACTGTAAAATGCCTAGGGTATCCCTATAAGTCGAGAGGAGAAGATCCTTCACCAAAAAAGAATTTACAACCGCTAGATGAAATTTTATATGCAAAATGGAAACATAAAACCATGACACATCCTTCATCACCATAATACAAAAGTTCTAACATGGGGAATAATACCACGCAACATGAGAGACCATGCCACTTCCTTCCTGATCAACACCATGTCCCCGAAACATGAAGTATACCATGCCCTAGATCCTATAAAATAGGAAGATAAATATGACATAGTCTCTTACACTATAGAAAAACCAAAAAGGAGCCTACACCGTAACCTATCCCTTACGATGTTGGGGAACTAAAATTGGTAGAACCATATAAAACCCTTCCCCAGACTCCAAACCATATCTATACTCCACATGATGTATAATTAAACCACCCTACACCATATAACTTATCCATGATTCAACCATGTCAATAATAGAATAGGAACCAACTGATCCCAAACACTTCAATTGGAACCTCTACATCATAGTGACCCCCCATATGGAACAAAACAGACCTCCAAACCATAGTAAAGCTATGATACTTCAACCCAACTCCACTAAATCCTTCAAAAAAATCTAGTAACCTAACCCATTAATTTTAATAAAAATAAAAATAAAATAAAATGACAACATACCTCAAACTAGGGGTGTTATATTCTCCCTACCATTAGTCATTCTATCCTTGAAATGTGGAAGACTGACATTGTTTTGGAAGATCTCAATCCACTAATCCAACATTTCCTTTTCACACTCCCACATCTCTTTCTATATCTATTCATGTTTCCATAAAACCCACACTAAAATGAATATTTTCTCTTGTAAGAGTTTATATTTTCTATCCATAATCCCAACTAATACATGAATCAATATAGCATCTGGTTGAAGATCAATATGATCATATCAAATCACATTGGAAAGATCATACTAGAACTTATTTAATAGAGATAGATGATTTTTTTTGAATGGAACTAGACCGTCGTTGTAACACTAACCTATAAGACACATCACAAACTTGTTTAAGCATATCAAAAGTGAAACTGTATCAAGGATACAACTTACCTTACTTACCAAAAATACAATTCCCTAGCCTTAGAAATATTCTCAAGTAAATGTGATCAACCACTTAAAATGATAACGATCATAAATGGTTATTTTCATATGATTTATGATGACTTTGATCTATCCCATTCTCTTTCTAATAATTGAAATATTCTCTGTTGTCTTATACACAAGTCTAGGCCCGAATAGTGGAGTCTCACATGTTTCCAGCCACTAAAGTGAAGAATGAAAAGGAAAACCATAAAATTATTTGAAATAATCCATAAGTATCAAATCTTGATAACTATTATTGTATGATAACTCAACTAACAATATATTATCTTTCCATGATCCTCCAGAATCCATCACACAAGCTCTAAGCATGTATTCCAATGTTTGGATCGTCTGTTTGGATTGTACATCTATTTGAGGATGATAATATGTTCTCATGGTCATCTGTGTTCCTAGGAATTATTGTAAGGATTTCCAAAGAAGAGGTGTAACTCTAGGGTCCTTATCTGACACAAGTGAAATGGTGACATCTTGCATCTTTATGACTCCCTGAATGTATATTTTGGATAAATATTCCACCATATTAGATTAAAAAATGGGGATGAAGTGAGTTGGATTCCTAAATAGATCCACAATAAACCATATGTAATAATGTTTATAAAACATTCTTGGGTTAACTTTCACAAAATTCATATCTATCTACTCCCATTTACACATAGGAATTAGAAGAGAGTGTATAATACCTACTAGATATTACTGTTCTGCCTTGACCTGTTGAACAATGAGACATATCGAGTCAAACTCTACCAATTTAATCTTAATTACAACCTCCCAAAACTATTCCATTAGTGCTTCATACATCTTTTAGATACCAGGAAAAACATAAAATCATCAATGGTGGAAGAAAGGATTTATTCCTCATAGGTTAGATGAACCATAATCTGATCTCTAAAATATAGTACTGACCGCCCATCAAATATTCATACATAAATGGACTCCCCATCATTGAGTTTTTACCTCATAGTTAGACATCATAGATCATATGTTCAAGCAGCAGTAATGTGGTCAGAATAATTTGGAATAAGAGAAAACAGAAATAAAACAACAACTTTCCTCTATTTTGCATAATCTAGATTTATATTAGCAATGATCAACATTATCTTTCATTGATCCAAATCCTCTTTATCCAACTGATTATATAACTTCCCAATCAATCCATATTCCGTTAAGTTTCCTTTTCCTAGTGTATACATCAACTTAATGTAATTTTTTTTAGATATTCTATCCAAATTATTTTCCATAAATTTTAATCCCTTTATGATAAAAAACATTTTATGTTCTTATGATCCATAAATAATATGAATTACTCACAAAAAATGTAATGATGCCAATTATTTAAGGAATATACTATAGCATCCAATCTAAATCATTGTTGGGTAGTTTTTCTCATTCAACAATAACAGTTGTGATCTATAAACAACAACATGATGTTCCTGTATAATAACACAACCCAACCTGGATCCCAATGCATAATAATAGACCACATACTCTCATCCTGACTCTAGAAACATAAGGATAGGTGCTGATGTTTGGTAAACCTTAATATATTAGAAAGATTTATAACACTAATCATTCCATTGGAAAGGAACACCTTTCCTTTTAAATTCTATCATCAATGAGGCAATACATGAAAAGTGATAAACAAAGTGTCAGCAGTATCATTCTAACCCAAGAAAACTACAAATCTCAAAAAAAATTCTTTGGTGGTTTCCAAGAGATAATATCTTCTTTCTTTTTAGGATCTACATAAATTAATTTTTTAGAAACGACATATCCAAGGAAACATACTTCTTGTATATATAAATCACACATTGAAATATTAGTATATAGGTGATATTCCCAAAAGATACCTAACACTATAATGTTTTTTTGTTCATGATCATCCTTAGTCCTAGAATACACCAGTATATCATCATGAACACCACTAAAAAAGAATCAAGATACCTCTAAAATATTTGATTCATAAATTCCATAAATATGTATGGTTTATTCATGAGACCAAAGGGAATAACCACATATTCATAATGCCAATATCGTCTCTTGAAGGTTGTATTCAGAATATCCTCCTTCCAAACTTGTAGTTGGTGATAGACTAGTTGTAAGTAAATTTTAAAGAACCACATGGCTCCCATAAATTGATCAAACACACCATAAATTTATGGAAGAGGATACTAATTCTTTATCATATCATGGTTGAGTTTATAACAATCTATATAAACCCTAAGAGTTCCATCCCCATTCTTTACAAAAAGAACTGGTACTTCTCACAAGGACATGCTTGATCAGATGAACCCTTTGGTTTTCAACTCTTCTAGATGGAATTTCAATTCTCTCAATTCTATTGGTGCCATCCTTTAAGACTAATGTGAAATAAAATTGGTCTCTGGTAGGTGATAAATCCTAAATTATACTTATCTTTCAGGTGGAAACCCAGAGACTTTTTTGGTAAAGATGTCTAGAAATTGGTCAAAAATAGATGGAATATATATATATATATATATATATATATATATTATTTTTACACAAATTCTAGTGTAACCATTTAAAACTAATAAGATATAGTCCCAAACATCAGCACCAAACATCCTTTTTTTCCTGAATTCATGTCCCAACACTTTTTAAATAGATAAATAATTCCATTAGAAGATGTGAAACTGACTCATTGGGCATAACAATTGATATTAACCTTAAAAGATATTAATAAATCCATCCCAAAAATCAGGTCATAGATATCCATCTCAAGAAAAATTAAATCACAAACCAAATCAACCCCATTGATTGATAAAGAACATGCTTCACACTTAAATGTTTTAAACTATTATTTTTCTAGAGGTGTTTAAAGTTTCAAAATAGAAGTAATCATTTCCAAATAAAAATCCATATGATGAAAAAAATGAGAAGAAATGAAATTTTTGGATACACTCTTGTAAAAAAATGATTTCATGAGAGTATAATTCAAAAGAATCATACTTTTAACTATTAAAGGACCAAATTTATCATCCATTACAATATTCTCAACACCATAGAACTTCTTAGTAGCTCCTACCGATTATTTTATTCTTTACTGAGGTCACATAACCCAAGGATTCATGGTGTTCCTATAACCACCTTGGCTTTCTCAGTTCTAAGGATGAGAATTATTTTTACATGATCACCTCATCGAAGCATAGGATGTCTAAGAAACCTAAGATTCATATCCCGCATTAGACTTTGGAGTGCCATAAAAATAACATTGAAGATACCCCATTAGATTATAGTTATGACATGCTCTAGGTGGTTCCATATAATCTCATTTCATATGGGAAGTCAATCCACATTGGAAATAACAAGGATTTATATTAGGTCATGGAGGAAAGTTAATCGATACTATAGTCTGATTGTGATATACTCCACCACATTGGAAGTAGGCATACCTCTTCCATTTATTCCCAGAGTTTGAGTAACCACTAGTTCTCAATGTGATAAACATACTCCCTTAATATAGATTTCCATAAATATCTCTTTTTCCCACTATTTATCTATTTTCCATTTTCATATAGTCTGAAATACAAAGAATAACCATCTAAGAGAGAATATTTGGTTGCATACCAGACTCAAAGATGAATTCCTTTAAGAAATTACTAGTAGGAAATTCCATAAAAAAGTGGTCAAAATTCATAAACTTAGCCACATACTCTATGATAGATAGATTCTCTTATTTTAAGATGAATAATTTTTTTCTTTCAATTTTGAATGTGTGAGGATATAATTATTTTTTAAACAATTCTTCAAATTCCTCTAACATAATTCATTGGTCAACTTTATATTGAATAACTAAATCGCACCATTTGTGTGAAATATATTCCAGCATATAAGTTTCTAGCTTGACCTTAAGCACAACCAGTGTGCCCAAGAATTAAAACATTTACCCACACCTCTACTTTTTTAGGCTTAGAATCCCCTCGAAAGTTGGTTGGATTATACACTTGAAACTGAACTGAGTGGTCCAAAATTCTAGGTTTATCATTCATATTTCTTATTTCTATGTCTTGAAAATCTTGAACAATGATTTGGAACCATTGTTGGTTAACCTGTGGCTTAGGTGAAACCATATTTTTAGAAGCCTCCTCTTACTGAATTCTATGAATTCTATAAAGTTCAATTATTTATAACCAAAAAATACTCCATTTAGTCATCACTCACTATAAACTTAAGGCATAGAAAATTCAAAATCACTATAAGAAAAAGGAAATAACCATTATTTTAAAAAAACCACATGTTTTATTCATTTTTATAAATCATCCAACTCATAATGAACAATGCAGTCATAGTGGAAAGTCTCACTAATAATGCATGATAGGAAACACTCATTAGTTAAACCTATGATGGTGAGATGAAAACATTCTTATAAGTTTCTTAGAACATATTTGTACCCAAACACCCTTGTAACTTGATGTAAAACATAAAAAGGTTAGATATATATTTTAAGCTATAAATTTCATATTTTGAAATTCATATCTCATTTCTACCATCCCAAGAGATAGAAAGACAAACCAAGACTGATATCATTTGTAACATACCTCACCAACCCATTTTCTTGAGAAGAGATAAATAGATTATAAGCTTAGGTGACATTCCTAGGACAGCGAAGCTTGAAAATAAATTCCAAGGGATTAGAATAACACTAGGGTATGATTTTAATTTTAGAAATATAACAACCAGAAAAAATTAAATATAAAATTACAAACCAACTATATGATACACGAGTATAATAAATATAACAAAAAATAATAAACTATAATAGAAACAATATCAGAACGATAATAAAAATGGGAGATAACAATACAAGAAACAACATGACTAAAAAAACCAAAGTAGAATCATCCCAAGAATCACCTGAACTAACTCCAAGATCCAACTCTATGTGATATACCAATAGTATCAAGATGCAATGATATACAAATAAGATGTATTTCCAAAATTTTTATCCCCATATATTACATCTAAAAATATGCCAAATGTGCCTAGGTAGGGGGTGAGTATAAATGTAGTAAGAATTAAACAAATACATCCTAAATTATTCCACTTGGATAATAACTAGTTAGAATATTTTATAGAAAATAGTTGAAAAAATCGGTAAAATTTATATATATATCATAAATGAAATCCATGTGAGAAAAACCATAAATAGACTTATTTTCACTCATTCACATTAGGCATAACCTTTCTTATGTCCACACACACACACACACACCCATCCATATACACACAATCGTGGTGATACCATTTATGGTGGTACTCTATAACTATAACACCCCCAAATTATAAAACAATAACATTTTATTTGATATCATGTGTGACACACAACATTGATTTTGTCTTTCATTACATGCAAGATTGATTTTTACTAAAAAAATATACTATTAATATTATTATTTAATATGAAAATTATCACCAAGCCCTTAGAATGAAGGTTAATAACTAAATTAACTAAATTATGAAAATATTTATTTTACAAACTTCCATTTTTTATCTATTTATAATAAATAAGAATAATTTGGAAGAAAAAGAAATGTTTTCTAAAAAACGGTAATTTTTTTTTCTAAAAGACGGTTTAATCACACTTTGCACATATAATTTAATTTTTTTAATAGTTATAAAAAATTTATATAAAAAATTAAACTTAATTTTTTTAATAGTAATATAAATATACATTTAGGGTGATTTTTTGGGATTTTTTTGAAAAGTTTAATTTTTCTGATGAATAGTGAAAATACTGAATTTTAATTAAAAACTGCCTTTTGGTTTAAATAATTTATAATTTTAAATTATATTTAGAATTGTATTTAAATTAAAATTAGTTAAATTTTATATTATTTAATCCAATTTAGGTCATTAAAATAATTTTCATATTGATTTTAGATATAAAAACTTTATAAACTTTTGGACATTTTTTCTTTAAAACCTGCTTTCTCATCACATTGGCGAGATTAATTTTATATTAATTTTTGTCACTTATGTGAATTGAATTTGGAAAATTTCATTTAATATTTAAAATAAAAATAATTTATAATGTATAATATGATCAAATCAATTTTTGACAAAATGAATAGTGAAAAAAGTAAAAATTAATTATCATGATTAAGGTAAAAATAGGGTTATTGAGGGGTTAAATCAAAAGGAAAAGGGTTAAAATGACCTAAAAATTTATACAAAACCCATTTTATGGACACCTTTATACCATTATGACTTTATGATCTATTTCTATGAGTTTGGGGGACACTTTTCCATGAAAGTGACTTATATAATAGGTAATGTAAAGAAAAAGACAAAAAGAAAAATTTCTTCCTTTTAATATCTATAAAGTTTTAGGATAGGGGAAAAACAACATATGTTCAGTTATAGATATTATTTTGAAATATTAATGAGTTTTTTATCATGAAAATTTATTTTAGTTTTTTTGGAGATGAAATTATTACTTTAAACGCTTAAGAAACACTAACACATGAATTATTTAGTTATTAATTAAATAAAATAAATGATACTAAAAATATTAAAAGTGAAGTAAATTTAATGAATTATTATATTAATTTTTTTAGATTAATATATCATGTTAAAAATGTGTGAAAATAATTTATTTTAATTACATAATTGTACAGATATTTTTATATTCAAATTAAATTAATAATTTTAAAATTGAAATTATTGTTATTTTATAATAAATGATATTTTATTAAATAATTTAAAATTGATAAAAATCCAATATTATTACAAGTTATTTATAAATGTAAATAAATATGAAATAATTTCCATTAAGGGACCAATTATCCTTTCATAATTACTATATTAAACCCTAATTAGTAAAAAAACTTTTTTAGCACGGTCGAGGTTAAAACAATGTTTTTGCATGTACATGCGCTTAGGTTGAAATGAATTTTCAACATAAAAAGAATTTTTATTTGATAAATTAGATTTTATATTTAGAATAATTGGGTATAAATTATCCAATAATTATTATTTTATTTTAGGTTTAATGTGTAAATTATGTAGGTTAAAAATACTAGTTACTATAGTGAAAAAGCAAAATGGTTAAAATAAGGAAACTTAGAAGTTAAGGAAAAAATGTTTAAAAAATGTTTTTAATTGTGTGGTGGAGGTTTTGATAGACTATATCATCCCTAAAACCCTTTAATTATCAATTTTTTTATCCACTTGAGGTAATATTTACCTCTAAATAATGAATACTTTTGAGTATTTATAAGAATACCGCTCCTCCTCAATTATAAAAGGCCACTCACTCCTCTCAGTTATTTACAAATTCACATCTTTGGTTTATACAATACCTACCAAAATCACTTCCAAAATTCCCTCAATTGATCTTATAATACTTATTGTTGGAATAAATACATTTTAAGGAGGCTTTAGTGAAAACATAAGGAGGATACCTAAAGAAGAGGTAATGTTCTTTGACAAACATCTTTTTTTTACTTATTTCTTAAACTCCATAAATATTTATTAAACTATGATAATATAATAACCCCATTATATTAAATATTCTGGGATGTTTTTATAATAATGTAATGACCGAAAAACAACTCAACTTCTATCATATGGGTTACAAAATCATCATTCGTGTGTACGACAGACTACCTTATTACGAACTAATGTCATTATTTTTTCCATTTCTTTCCCTCAAGGTTGGGTATAATGATGTATATAAAGTATATATATTATTTTTATAACATATTTATATATATAGAGTAATTATATCATATATATATTTTTAAATTCCATTTCGTAAGAGATATGATAACGTCGCTCATGTGTACGACCAAATACCACCTCGTGAAGCAATGTGTTTCGTCTTTCACAGATGCTTCACATGGAAGGTGATAAAGATAAAATTAATTATTATATATGATATAAATGAAATAATTATTATATTAATGAAATATTTATCATTCTATAAATATAATATATAAATATCATTTTCTTTCTTTCCTTTTCACTCATGTAAATATGATAACATCGCTCATGCACGTGTGGTATACCACCTTCACGATGCGATGCAACTCTCTTTTCATCACCAAAACACATGTATGAAATAAATAAGTATATAGTATGGTATTAATTATATTATTATAATTTTTTAAATTTAAAATATTACTTACCTCATTTCCATAATGATCAGTGAAAAATGGAAACGTTACTCATGCGCACGTATGAACTATCATCTCCATGACCGTAACGTACTTAATTTTTCATAACAATCATTCATGCTTGGTTTTAAAAATATAATTGATGTATAAATATGATATTTATGTGATTATTATTATTCTGGAGATTATGAAACTCTATAATATGTGAAATAATCAGATCTTTAGTAACAAAACATGCTTAAGAAAATAAAGAAATTAACGCCCAAAATAATGAAAATAATGAAATATTATTATTTAATAGGTGGTAAAATGTTATAAAAGGATCATTTATGATGTTATAAATATTAATACAGTTATGGTGTAAGTTAATAACATGTAAAAACCACTATATATGAGTTTAAATCACATTCAACCAAAAGGAAGTGTGAGGTAAGAGATTTCATCTCAATTTACATTCCCTTGAGACTTAACTGGTATTACGCACCAATTCACTTTTATGTGGTGTATGTAATTAACTTTTTGAAATGTAATATAATGATTCATTTATAATTCAAGGTATTTTATGTTTCACTTTGAATCATTTCATCCAATGGGATTTGAATTGAAAATTATCAAGTAGTAAAGTTATTGTGCAATATCATTTTCTTTTATGATTGTTAAATTTCTCTTAAAACAATCACTTTATTGTAATAATTTCTCATTGGAAGTTAAATTTACCTTAAATATACATATTCTTGAATTATTTATATAATTATTCCCTAAACCATATACAATTTTTATATATAGTGTTTACTTAGTAAGTTATTTGATTAACTGGAGATATAATTGATAAATCCATATTCTTTACTTAATACAAATATTTTACAATTAGGAATATTGATTCATAAATTAAATAGATTATTTGATATATAAGGAATTATTTAGACCTATTGTGAGGCTTTGGGCCTAGTATAATATATCCCCTTGATGCATCAGTAGGTCTCATGAGACAAATTTGTTGGCCAAATTAAATGGGTTTTTACCTGTAGTTTGAATCGTCTTGTGAAAGGTCTTGATGGTAGAGATATCATGTGTCTGAGACATGATGTCCAATAATTAAACATTAAATTTTTTAAGAGTTAAATTATTATCATACATGATATTATTAGCATGATATTATCTTTAGATGCATTTTATTCTCAATTTATCTTTTAAATTTCATGAGTTTTTTATTATTTACCTTACTATATTTATTATGACTTATCTACTAACAAAATCAATTTATTTAAATGGAATATGTGTTTTGTTATTTAACTTGAAATATTGTTTATTATTATTGATTCACCATTGGTTCCACTTTATTTCACCCTTACTGAGTATTTTTTCTCACCCTTATTTTTCCCTTTCCCCTGTATACAAAGAAAAAATATTTGAATGTGTTTTTAATGATACAATTAATTTACTATTGTTATTTATTATGTTTTATTTTATACTACCAATATAAAATGGGTATCATGTTTGTATCTGGTTCTCTAAAAATACAAAACTATTTGTCCATTCAAGATGTTATTTTTTTTATATCTATGCAAATGTAATAATGTAAGGCACCGAATCCAGGATACCGGGGTCAGGGTCATTATATTTGGTATCAAAGGATGTTTAGTAGAAACCATAGAAACTAGATTTATGAAAAAATAAATTAGGGAACATAAATCTATGATAGTAATTAAGGATAATTATAGAATAAAATTCTAATGTTTTTGTAAGGTAGAGATTATGTGATTGTTCCATGCAATACAGCCCCATATGGATACTACAAGTGTACATGGTTTTGGAACATATGTGCCTAGGGATAATAACTCTGAAAAGGGAACATTAAGATGACTTAACCGTCACATGGTGAATGAAAATAGAACTTACTACACACCTGGTTTTATAATCCTAGGGGATATGATTATGATAAATCAGATTTTCTTTACAAACAATTATGAAGGATTTAAAAATAGAGATATCCCAAAAGAAACCATGTTTATGATTATGAGATTTTCTATACATAATTATTTCAATTTATATTAAGTATTTCACTAGTTTTGGGATTATAAATTATGTTTTATAATGATATGACCTAATCTAGTGTATTCCATCATTTAAAAATGGTTCCTAGTAGAAGTAATGAGAACCACATCAATGCACGTAATTCAAATGGTAAGAATTATTGTTTCTTTGATGATATTAATATAATTTTTAGATGGGAACTAGCCTACCAAAGATTCTCATCATACAAGTACATATTATCATATGATAATAATATAGAGAATTAATTCTCTAAGCATTATGTATTATAAGGGAATCATGATAAGAAGAGTATGGTTAGGAAAAAGTTGGATAAAGGAAAGAATAGAAAGAAGGATTTTACCAAATATGATAATTATGGAAATAATCACCATGGGAAATGCTTGAAAATATTGATAGTTTTTTTATAAGTGTAAATATAAGGGCCACCAGGGAAACAAATTCAAAGAAAAATAAAATAAAATGCTACTATTTAGTGTTTCAACTGTAAGGAGATGAGACACTGTGCAAAGGAATACCCCAAGTTTTAAGGGAATCTATAAAATAAAAGTCCAAGGGAAGAAGGCCATGATTATGATATTGATACAACTAAAGTTGAATGATTACTATTCTTGTGTATTTGGATTAAATAATTATGTTGTAAAAGTATTTTATTGATGATATTATTATTATAATAATTATGAAATATATAAGGATTGTACTGTAGTATAATTTCATTAAGGATTTGAGATCATATGTTGAACGATACCAATGAACAAGAAAAATGATTCAGCGGAAAGTTGAACTTATTAGAAAACACATGATTGATGGAAATTTAACCCTTAATATGTTCCTCATATTTAGATAATGATGTTGGAATAAATGGATGATTGATTTGGATAAATTAAATTGGATAGTACAAAATACCTTGGAACTGATTAATGATTTTTCAATGAAGTGGTTTATGCTATCATTGATGAATTTAAAAACATTTTTGGATATAAGTAATACATCCAATATATATGTCTTATTTATGGAATAAGAAATATTACATTTTTTCAATATGGATTTATGGTAATTCAGGCCATTATCATGTTTCAAGAGAATACATGATGAAGGTATTCACACGTTTGGTATGTGATGATTAAGAGACACTTTATTTTTCCATGGAATATAATTTTGATTTAGTAACCTTAAATATAAATTTGTTCAGACATATTTTGGATGATATTTGAGGTTAACTATTTATGGAAAGGATTAAGTTAAACTTCAGGTGTTATTGGATAAATTTTGTTAACTATTTTGGTATTAGTAAGATAGGTGGAATATCTTGTTACTTTTTTATGGATCATATGATATGTTAAAATGTAATTTTAGTTCTTCATGCATACAGATTAATTTTTTGACATTCATTTCTTAGATTAAGGGATGAATTGGAAATTAATAAAAACACAACCAAAGGATGAAATTTTGACCATGAACAAAAATGTATCAACTAAGTACATTTCCTTATATTATTAAATAATAAAATAATTCCTCAAATCTAGGAAAAAGATCTTGAAACAAAAATATTATCCTATTATCATCACTTTTGATGATATCAATGACCCTTTTTACACCTATTTTATTTATGTTTTTGTAGTCATTAAACTTCTCTGGATCACCCACTTTCTTATAATCAAAGACCTCTATAAATCTCTATTAATCCTTGGGAATTAATATTTTCTTCCATATCAATGTTTTAATTTTCCACTTATGTTATAATAATTTGAAACCTAGTTAGGTGATTATTCTAGATGACCTAAATACTTCCCATTATCTACCATTAAGTTAATGTTTTATTAACTCTTTTTATGATGTGGGTTTATCAATAATGGAATTTTCAAATGTCAAACCCTTGATTTCCAAGATCATGATTAAATTATAATGATAAAATTTATTTATGATGGGGAGAATGTAACAACTAAAAATTATAAAATAAGAATATGTTATTTGATAGCGTGTGTGACACATAACACTGAGTTTAACTCATGTTACATACAAGACTGAGTTTTATCAAACAAAAATATAATAATAATAATATTATTTAATATGGTAATTATCACCTAGTTGTTGGAATGGAGGTTAATAATTAAATTAAATAACTTATGAAAATTTTTATTTTACACATTTAAAATTTTATCTATTTATAATTAAGAATAATTATTTGGAAGAAAAATAAATGTTTTCTAAAAAATTGCATTTTTCTAAAAGTTAGTTTTGTCATGCTTTGTACATATAATTTAAAATTAATTTTTACCACTTTTAGAAAATTTATATAAAAAAATAAAATTTTATTTTTGAAATTGGAATATCAAAATTATATTAGGGTTATTTTATGTGTTTTTTCTAAGAAGTTCTATTTTTGATGAATAGTGAAAAAAGCTGAATCTTAATTAAAAACTACCTTTTTGTTTAAAAAAATTATAATGTTAAATTGTATTTTAAATTGGTTTTAAAGTAAATTTAGTTCAATTTTATATCAATTAATATATTTTTTTTCATTATAATCATTTTCATATTGAATTTAGAAATAAAAACTTTATAATCTTTTGGATACTTCCCCTTTAAAACTCACTTTCTCATCACGTCAGCGGGATTGATTTAAAATTAATATTCGAAAATTATTTGAATTTAATTTAAAAATATAAATTCAGTATTTGGAATAATCGTAACTTATAATGTCTAATAATTTCAAAATAAATTTTTACCAAAATGAATAATGAAAACATTAAAAATTAATTACCACGGTTAGGGTAAAAATGTATTTACTAGGGGTTAATTTAAGTGGAAAAGGGATAAAATGACCTATTAATTGGTCCAAAATCCATTATATATACAAATTTATAGACTTATGATATTAGGATAGATTTTTATGAGTTTTTTGAACACTTTTACATGAAATTTACCTATAAAATAAGTTAAATAAAGAAAAAGAAAAAATGAACCTTTCTTCCTTTTAATATCTATAAAGCTTTGGGATAGATAAAAAAACAACATATGTTTGGTTATAGATATTATTTTTAAAGAAAAATTATTTTTTTATCATTAAAATTTATTTTATTTTTTTGGAGATGATATAATTACTTTAATTGCTTAAAAAACACCAATGCATGAATTATTTTGTTATTAGTTAAATAAAATAAATGATACTAAAAATATTAAAAGTGAATTAAATTGAATAAATTATTATATTACATTAATTTTGTAGATGAATATATCAGTTGAAAAATGTTTTAACATAATTTATTAAAATTACATCATTTTATTGATATTTTTAAATTCAAATTAAATGAATAATGTCAAATTGACATTAATGTTATTTTATAATAAATGACATTTTATTAAATAATTTAAAATTACTAAAAATCCTAACTTCTTACAAGTTATTTATAAATTTCAATAAATATAAAATATGTCCCATTAATGGACTAATTTTTCATTTATAATGACTATATTGACTACTAAATAACAATAAAACTCTCTTAGTGCAGTTAAGGTTAAAATAATGTTTTTCCACAAACATGCACTTGTGTTAAAATAAAATTTCAATGCACTTATGATTTTTATTTGATAATTTATATTTAATATTTATAATAAATGGTTCTAAATTATCTAATAATTCTCATTTTATTTTAGATTTAATTTATAGATTACCTATGTTAAAAATACTACTTACCTTAGTAAAAAACTAAAATAGTAAAAATAAGGAAACTTAGAAGTTAAGGAACATAATGTTTAAAAAATGTGTTTCACTGTGTGTTGGAGGTGTGTATTGACCATATAATCCCAAAAATAATTTAATTATAAAATTTTTATCCACATGAGTTAATATTGAACTCCCAATAGTTAATACTTTTGAATATTTACACGAATATCACTCCTCCTCAACAATAAAAGGGAATATACTCTCCTCACTTATTAAAAAATTAAAAAATATTTATTTAGGAAAATAATTGACAAAAAACTTCCCAAAATCAATATACTAATCTTATAAGATTTATTTTTGGCATAAATCCATCATAATATGTCTTTAGTGAAAACTTAAGGAGGATGTCTGAAAAAGAGGTAATGTTCTTCAACAAGTGTCTTTATTTTACTTATTTCTCCACCTTATTCATTTTTATTAAAACATGATGATATAATAACCTTAGTATCATCCATATAATAGATATTTTTTTAATATGTTAATTACCTAAAACCATCTACACTTCCATCATATGGGTTTCGAAAATCATCGTTCATGTGTATGGTGGACTACCGCCTCGTGAACCGATGTCGTTCATTTTTCCATTTCCACCTCTCAAGGTTCGATATGATGATGAATATAAAATATATATATTATGTTAATAAAATATTTTTACCTTTGGATTCAGTATATCATATATATCTTTTTACCTTCTATTTCATAGGAGATATGACAATGCCGCTCGTGTGTATGACGAACTACCGCCTCCCGAAGTGATGCGATTCGTCTTTCACTAATGCTTCACATGGAAGGTTATAAAGATAAAGTTAATGATTATATGTGATACAAAAGGAAAAAATATTATATTAATGACACATTTATATTTCTATAATTATAATACATCTATCATTTTATTTCTTTCCTTTTTAATCACATAAAGATGATAACATAATTTGTGTACGTGTGGACTACTATCTTCACGAAGTGATGTAACTATATTTTCACCACCAAACAACATAGATGAAATAAATAAGAATATAAAATGGTATTAGTGATATTATTATAATTTTTGAAAGGTAAAATATTACTAATATTATTTCCATAATGATCAGTTAAAAATAGAAACATTACTCATGCGTACATATGACTTACCATCTCCATGATCATAACATATTTCATTTTTCATAACCATCATTGATGATTAGTTTTTAAAAATATAATTGAATTATAAATATTATATTTATGTCCTGATTATTTTTATATAGATAATAAAACTTTATAATATGTGAAAGAATCATATATTTAATAACAAAACATGATTGATAAAACAAGGAAATTAACACCCAAAATAATGAAAACAATGAAAGATTTATATCAAAAGGGAGGTAAAATGTTATAAAAGGATAAAATATGACATTATAAATATTAATATGATTTTTTTGTAAGATAATGACATGTTTAAAACTAATATACAAGAGTTTAAATCATGTTCAACCAAAAGGAAGTGCGAGGTAAGGGATTTTCTCTCAATTTACATTCTATTGAGAATTAACTGTTATTATGCACCAATTCACTTTCATGTGGTGTATTTACTACCCATTTTGATATATAATATCATGATTCATTTATATTTCATGGTATTTTAAGTTTAACTTTGAATCATTTCATCCAAGGGTATTTGACTTGAAAATTACCAATTGGTAATGTTATTGTGCAATATAACGTTATTTTGTGATTATTAACTTTATCTTGAAACAATCACTTTAGTGTAATAATTTTTCATTTGAAATTAAATTTCTATTAAATATACATATTTTTCAACTATGTATATTATTATTTCCTAAACCGTATATGTAACAGCCCAAGATTTTATAAAAAATATTCTTTTTAATTTTATTAATTTCTTGTGTTGTACGCTACACCAAAAGGAGCTTGCACAACACGCATCCTTGACTTGCCTTGCATTACACGCAATCGCGACCTTCCTCGATAGCGTGTGTAATACGCAATACCGAGTTTCACTAAACAACGATATGCTATTAAAATATTATTAAAACTAGCCGTTATGAATAGTAATAACCACTTTTTAAAATTCTGTAAATCTTATATTTCAAAATGAACTTCATTTTTGGATTTGGAGTATCGAATTTAGCCTAAGGTGAAATTTTGGTACATTTCGGATAACTTTCATATTCTGATGAATAGTGAAAATTACTAAATTATAATTAAAAAACAACTTTTTTAATCGAAATAATTAATAGTGATAAATTATTAATTTGAGTAGTTTTAAAGTATATTTAGAATATATTTTTACAATTTAATACAATGTTGGTCATTGGATGTAATTTCACATTTAAACTAGACATAAACAAGTGTCAATCTTTTGATAGATATTGTTTCTTAAAAACACGCTATTTGTTTTAACAACGGGATTTAATTATAAAATTAATTAATGCAACTTTTATGTTATGAATTTGGTAAAATAGACTTCATTTTTGAATTCGGAATATGAAATATAGCTTGGGATGAAATTTTGGCATTGTTCTGAAAAACATCATTTTTCGATGAATAGTGAAACTACTAAGTGGTAGTTAAAAAAAACTGAATTTTTCATAAAACTTAATTTTACCGCTTCTGTGAATGGAATTTCAAAAATCCGAGAGACACGGTTGATGTCAGTAAGTAAAATGTGGTTCAATGAGATGAAAATAATTTTTGGTGAATAGTAACTTTTTACTTTTTTTTTACCACGGTTAATAGTAAATAGGGTAACTAAGGGTAAATATGATATTACTATTACCCTAACACATGTATTAATTATATTGGACAAGTGTAATTCGACCAAAAACAAACTTAGGAATAAAATATGACCATTTAGGCCCACTTGGATTAGATTAGGACATTTATTATTAATTTATTTAAAGAAGGGTTAAAATAGTTAAAATCAAAGTTTAATAAGTAAATCATTTTTAATATGGGGTTATACATAAGATAAATTCGATTGTAAATATTAATTAGAAAGATAAAAAGATTTACTACATGATTGTATTTTATTTGTAATTTCTAGACATCAAATAATTTAATTTATTTATGACACAATGATGATGCAGTAATTATCTTATTAATGAAATATTGACATAATTGATGTTATAAACACAAAAATAAATATAATTTGAGACTTTTTATGAATTCCACTAATTTTCTAGGTTACTATGATATATTATTGTTGATCTAATCAACTTGGTTCGAACATATAATTCTGTTATGACTTTCAAAAAAATCATATATCAAATAGTGTCAAAATTGACACAAAATAGTTTTTAAATCAAATATTATATTATTAATTGTTATTTTATTCCTAAAAATCTAAGGTTAGGCCAAATGACTTAGATAAGGATATATATATTAATAATAAACAATTTGGGGTTCGTTTGGCATGTTATAGTAAGTGTATTAACCATATAGTGAAAGAAAACAAAAAGACACGGTAAAAGTTAAATTATTTAACTTAGAGTTAAATCTAATTGATAAGGTTAAAATAATACCCTAATCTTGTCTAAATCTTATTGGTTGATAGGATTTCGACCCATCCCCACTTTAGCTTCGAAATAAGACCCTTTGGAACCATTATAAACTGATTTTGACTTTAATATAAAATAATATTTTGAGATATTCCTAAGGTGCCCCTCTCCTCCCCTATAAAAGGACACCTCCTCCCCCTCCTCCTCACACCAATTTGAGCACTCAAGCTCGTCCAACCCCTGCCAATTTCTCCTCTCCACTTCCCTAGCAACATCCTAGAGGTTCTGGTCTTCCTCAAAGACCAATTTTAGTGCCCTAAGAGGAGGTCTCAAAGAGGCACTTCAAAGAAGAGGTAATTACCGTTACCAATTCTTTCATCTTTATTTCTTCTTCCACTTCTTCTTCTTAGTTTGTTTCATTATGAAGTAATAACATCAATATCACTCATATACTGATATGTTATTATAAGTATGAAACAACCCTATTTCACCATCTATCCATCCTACGGAAAAAGAAATCACCGCGCGTGCGTACGTACGGAATACCGTCTCCACGCCGTGGTGTAATCTATTTTCCACCACCACCTTACATGGATGGGTATAATGGTGTAAAGAATAACTATACATAGTGATTACAACATCATATTGATTCTGATATATTGTATAATCCACTCCAATTCAATTCAATATTTATAGAAATGATATCATCGCTCGTGCGTACGTACGGAATACCGTCTCCACGACGCGATGAGATTCATTCTCCATGTTAACCATTTAAGAATGATTATAATGTATATATAAGAAATAATAATGAAATATATGACATTATAAAGCTACTGGATTTATGTATATATATACATATGTATGTCATCTACTTACTTCCATTTCAAGACAATAAGGAAAGGAAAACAGCGTTCATGCGTACGTACGGACTACCGTCTCCATGAACGGTGTTTTTCATTTTATTTATCTACCTATTATATATATATATATATACTGAATATATATGATATATAAATCATATTTTATATTCTGGAAGTAATTAAATCATGATATAAGTAATAATGATGTCAAGAACAACAAGTCAAAACACCTACGATAAATGAAACGATTTTACCCAAAACGCTTCTTTAACATGGAATTTACAAAAGAACGGGTAATATAATGTCATAAGTGAACCATATATGATATCATAACAATTAATATGATTCTGTAATAATTCAATAACATGATTTAAATCATTATACAGGAGGTTCGGACACTTACAAAGCAAGTCGGACCTAAGGTAAGGGAAATATCACAATCTCATTTTTATCCGAGATTGTTTATTCGTAAGTATTTACTGGGGTGTATTTTATCATCCACATCCATGTTTCATCAATATGTAATATTATTTCCATCCACCTAAAATTGTTTAAATCCATTTTTACCCTTCGGTGAGTTTTTAGGTAATATCTATGAAAGGAATCTTTTGTCGTACGAGGTACTTTTTGAATTTTCCGACAAAAGTACGAAGAATGTTTTTTTTAACTTATACTGCACGAACGGATTTTTACGGTTTTATAAAGCCTTATTTTCATGAAGCTTCCTCCAAAAGATTTCACAACTATTTTCAATAAAATCTCTTTCTTTTAAAATTGCATGACGTTTTGTGAAAAGAAATTGATTTTGAAGAAGAAAGGATATTTTCCTCAAGAATTCATTTCAAGTATTTTATCAAAATTATTTTCCATCTAAGATAACATAGGGTTCTGTTTCTATCCCTATTATTACATTGATTTGGTTATGTTGTGATGGAATTATTTTTATGAATTCCTTTATCTTATATGAATTGTTTTATGATGTCACGATGTTTACGAATCCCATTTTTACTACATGGGTTATGAAATGATGTATGATTTATGATTTTGTGGCACACATAAGAATGGTATCATTATGAGATGGGTGTGACCTATATCTCCCTCCAATGCATTGGGTAAAGATTTTATATCTCATGAGATAGACATGGCTGAAATGGTAGGTTATACCGGTTCAGTGAAACAGGACTGAAACGAGGGTTACTCGATTCAGAAAGGGACTTTGTCCACTAAGATAGTCTTGGCAATGAGTCATGACTAACAAGAAATGATTTTCTATGATTATGTGTGCATGCCAAAAAGTTTCAAGTTTCATGTTATGATTATGGGGATCTCATTTTCACTTCTATAATTTATCCCATGTTATGATATTATGAGCTCTTTTGCAGGTTAAGATTTCCAAAAAGCTATGTTCTTATGTATATGATGTGATTGATATTTCTTTTGTTTACCCTTACTGAGCATTTGAGCTCACCCTTTTATGATTTCTTTTCCCCAGGATATAAAGAAAGGTTTATAGGTAAAAAAAAGGGAAGATCTTTATGGGAGATATTGAAGATCTTTCACCACGATTAGAAGATTACGTTCCGAGTTTCCAAAGACACTAAACTATTACGATCCTTGTGTGTGTGTTTTTGTTATGTACTAAGTATTCCGCAAAAGTAATGTAATGTCCATGTACGATAAGCTTCGGGTCTCTACAGTTGGTATCAGAGGAAAGGTTTAGTCAACCTTTGGAAACTAGGATGCGAAAAAGTTAGTGAGATCCCTAGAGATATTTCTAAGGTATTTCTAGGGATGTCCCTAGGGATAAGTATACGTATAGGTTATAGTAATAGAATTACGCTAACAATCATAGAATTAAACCTAAGATGTTGGATATTGAAGGTACTCCCCCTTTATTATGTTGTTTTCTCTAGCATGATTTTTGCCTCTCACACTTTTCTTTTTGGGTTTTAGACGATGGCTGGAACCCGAAGGAACTGTGTTGATCAATGCAATGGACAATGCAATGATTGCCCTCCTGAACAAACAAATGTTATGGGAGATGGAGTGCAAAATCTTATTGCTATACTTACACAAGCTATGAATCATTCTGGACTTCCAAATGAGCAGAGAAGGGAACAATATTCTATTGAGTCCTTCATGAGGCAACGTCCACCTTCTTTCAGTGGGTCTTCTGATCCACTTGTGGCTGAACAATGGATCAGTACTACTGAAAAGATATTTTCAGTTCTTCAATGTTCTGATCATGATAAAGTCATCTTAGCAGTATATCGTTTGGAAGGTGAAGCTGATCAATGGTGGAATCTTATCAAGAATACGAGGCCAAGAGATGAAATTGAGTCCATGGAATGGGACGAGTTCAAGAACTTGTTTTTCAGTAAGTACTTCCCTCGTATTCTTCGAACAAAGATGGAGAAAGAGTTTCTTGAACTGAAGCAAAGGGACGATGAATCTGTTGGTACCTATGAAGCAAATTTTACAAGACTTGCAAGGTATGCTTCTGGAATTATCATCCAACCTGAAAGTAAAGTTGATCGATTTTTCAGTGGCTTAAAACCAAGTCTTCGAAGGGCATTAGCTATAAGAGACTTCAGTAGCTATGAAGAAATTGTGCGTTGTGCTATCAAGGTAGAAATGGAAGTTGGTGTTACATATCCATCTCATGGTTTTGACAAGAAACGAAAGATGGAGTTCAAGGAGAAATCTCAGAATAATGGTGAAAATAAGATGAATGTTTCCTTATGCACAAAGTGTGGAAAGAAGCATGGTGGAGATTGTCTTAAAGGGACTAGAAAATGTTTTAAGTGTGGAAAATAAGGTCATCGAGCAGCTGAGTGTCGAAGTAATGGAAAAAGGGTTTCTAATGATGTGAATAAAGCAAACACTGCAGAGAATGCACCGCCAACACTTCAATGCTTCAAGTGCAAGGAAATAGGGCATTATGATAATAATTGCCCTAATCCAAGGGTTAGTGATTATCAACATGAGAAACCACTGAAGGCAAAGGACAAAGGGAAATCACATGCGATCACTATTGGCAATGTTGAATATGACAACGATGTGGTGGAATGATTAAGTGTTTATGTAATGGGATTCCAAAATAATGTTGTATCATTGAGTATTGCAATATTTATTGATGTGGTATTCAAAGTGATTGAGATATTTTTTGGAAATAAGATGATATGCGCATAATGAAGACGAGAAAATGAAATGTTTAATAGTATTCATGAGCTCATGATTGATATAAGGACTAAGTGATATCATGGTTTGAGTATATAGAATTTTGAGGATTTTGGTATGTGGAAAGTGTTAACTTTTAACTGCACTCATGTTTTCACTAAGGTATTCAAGAGAATACACGATTAAGGACTTTGAATGTTTGGAATGTGACCAACAAGACATATCTTGTGATATGTGGGGATCAACGACAGTATTAAATCTCTGGTAATCGTTGTTACTATATTATGAGAGTGGACTGCAGTATTATGTATAAGCCTAAAGATTAGACTGGATTATGTTGGAGATAAGTTAGTATTGTTTAAGGATAGAAGATTTTCGATATTATTGATGGGATGTTATAGTAACGTAGTTTTAGAAAAAGGACAACCTGCAGGACGGGCGACAGCCCATCGCTTCGGACAAGGCTGTAGGAATCGAACCCACAACCGAAGTGCGACTGGCCTTTATCGCCTACCACTGACCTACAGGAAGTCCCTGTTTAGTAGAAACTAGTTTTATTATATTAAGCAGTATGATATATGAAGTATAAGTCCATTTTAGAAACCATATGTCATTAATCTCACTATAGATCGACTTATGTATATAATTTTTACTAACCTTTTGTTTGAGACAGATGGAATGACTCGTCATTCTATCACATGATCTGCTAACACTTCACGAATAACAAATTCAACTTCATTTATTTAAGAGATGAAGTGGAAATTGTTCAAGGCACGAACAATAGTGAGATTGTACCAAAATAAAGTAAGTATTTATTCTAAATCAAATTTTCAACTTTAGGGAAATGATCTTGAAAACCAAAAATGTTGTCCTAGTGATCTTATACCTGATGAATCAGATGGTACCTTATATCATCACAAATCTATGGATTTGTGATTATTGGCTTTTCTATAGCCATGTTCTCTACCACTCTCCATCAGAACATAATGGTTAGATTTCTCTTCCATATCCATATTTTCACCTATGTGGAAACCCAATGATTTGTTTATTTGGGTAACCGTTACGTTTCATACATTTGTTTTTAAAGATTAGTTTTGATATTCCTTTTTACGATGTGGGTTTCTATTAAAGAAACTTTCGAATAGTAAACCATTTATAACCCCGACGAATTTCGAGGGCGAAATTCATTTTAAGGGGGGTAGAATGTAACAGCCCAAGATTTTATAAAAAATATTCTTTTTAATTTTATTAATTTCTTGTGTTGTACGCTACACCAAAAGGAGCTTGCACAACACGCATCCTTGACTTGCCTTGCATTACACGCAATCGCGACCTTCCTCGATAGCGTGTGTAATACGCAATACCGAGTTTCACTAAACAACGATATGCTATTAAAATATTATTAAAACTAGCCGTTATGAATAGTAATAACCACTTTTTAAAATTCTGTAAATCTTATATTTCAAAATGAACTTCATTTTTGGATTTGGAGTATCGAATTTAGCCTAAGGTGAAATTTTGGTACATTTCGGATAACTTTCATATTCTGATGAATAGTGAAAATTACTAAATTATAATTAAAAAACAACTTTTTTAATCGAAATAATTAATAGTGATAAATTATTAATTTGAGTAGTTTTAAAGTATATTTAGAATATATTTTTACAATTTAATACAATGTTGGTCATTGGATGTAATTTCACATTTAAACTAGACATAAACAAGTGTCAATCTTTTGATAGATATTGTTTCTTAAAAACACGCTATTTGTTTTAACAGCGGGATTTAATTATAAAATTAATTAATGCAACTTTTATGTTATGAATTTGGTAAAATAGACTTCATTTTTGAATTCGGAATATGAAATATAGCTTGGGATGAAATTTTGGCATTGTTCTGAAAAACATCATTTTTCGATGAATAGTGAAACTACTAAGTGGTAGTTAAAAAAAACTGAATTTTTCATAAAACTTAATTTTACCGCTTCTGTGAATGGAATTTCAAAAATCCGAGAGACACGGTTGATGTCAGTAAGTAAAATGTGGTTCAATGAGATGAAAATAATTTTTGGTGAATAGTAACTTTTTACTTTTTTTTTACCACGGTTAATAGTAAATAGGGTAACTAAGGGTAAATATGATATTACTATTACCCTAACACATGTATTAATTATATTGGACAAGTGTAATTCGACCAAAAACAAACTTAGGAATAAAATATGACCATTTAGGCCCACTTGGATTAGATTAGGACATTTATTATTAATTTATTTAAAGAAGGGTTAAAATAGTTAAAATCAAAGTTTAATAAGTAAATCATTTTTAATATGGGGTTATACATAAGATAAATTCGATTGTAAATATTAATTAGAAATCTAAAAAGATTTACTACATGATTGTATTTTATTTGTAATTTCTAGACATCAAATAATTTAATTTATTTATGACACAATGATGATGCAGTAATTATCTTATTAATGAAATATTGACATAATTGATGTTATAAACACAAAAATAAATATAATTTGAGACTTTTTATGAATTCCACTAATTTTCTAGGTTACTATGATATATTATTGTTGATATAATCAACTTGGTTCGAACATATAATTCTGTTATGACTTTCAAAAAAATCATATATCAAATAGTGTCAAAATTGACACAAAATAGTTTTTAAATCAAATATTATATTATTAATTGTTATTTTATTCCTAAAAATCTAAGGTTCGGCCAAATGACTTAGATAAGGATATATATATTAATAATAAACAATTTGGGGTTCTTTTGGCATGTTATAGTAAGTGTATTAACCATATAGTGAAAGAAAACAAAAAGACACGGTAAAAGTTAAATTATTTAACTTAGAGTTAAATCTAATTGATAAGGTTAAAATAATACCCTAAACTTGTCTAAATCTTATTTGTTGATAGGATTTCGACCCATCCCCACTTTAGCTTCGAAATAAGACCCTTTGGAACCATTATAAACTGATTTTGACTTTAATATAAAATAATATTTTGAGATATTCCTAAGGTGCCCCTCTCCTCCCCTATAAAAGGACACCTCCTCCCCCTCCTCCTCACACCAATTTGAGCACTCAAGCTCGGCCAACCCCTGACAATTTCTCCTCTCCACTTCCCTAGAAACATCCTAGAGGTTCTGGTCTTCCTCAAAGACCAATTTTAGTGCCCTAAGAGGAGGTCTCAAAGAGGCACTTCAAAGAAGAGGTAATTACCGTTACCAATTCTTTCATCTTTATTTCTTCTTCCACTTCTTCTTCTTAGTTTGTTTCATTATGAAGTAATAACATCAGTATCACTCATATACTGATATGTTATTATAAGTATGAAACAACCCTATTTCACCATCTATCCATCCTACGGAAAAAGAAATCACCGCGCGTGCGTACGTACGGAATACCGTCTCCACGCCGTGGTGTAATCTATTTTCCACCACCACCTTACATGGATGGGTATAATGGGGTAAAGAATAACTATACATAGTCATTACAAAATCATATTGATTCTGATATATTGTATAATCCACTCCAATTCAATTTAATATTTATAGAAATGATATCATCGCTCGTGCGTACGTACGGAATACCGTCTCCACGACGCGATGAGATTCATTCTCCATGTTAACCATTTAAGAATGATTATAATGTATATATAAGAAATAATAATGAAATATATGAAATTATAAAGCTACTGGATTTATGTATATATATACATATGTATTTCATCTACTTACTTCCATTTCAAGACAATAAGGAAAGGAAAACAGCGTTCATGCGTACGTACGGACTACCGTCTCCATGAACGGTGTTTTTCATTTTATTTATCTACCTATTATATATATATATATACTGAATATATATGATATATAAATCATGTTTTATATTCTGGAAGTAAGTAAATCATGATATAAGTAATAATGATGTCAAGAACAACAAGTCAAAACACCTACGATAAATGAAACGATTTTACCCAAAACGCTTCTTTAACATGGAATTTACAAAAGAACGGGTAATATAATGTCATAAGTGAACCATATATGATATCATAACAATGAATATGATTCTGTAATAAGTCAATAACATGATTTAAATCATTATACAGGAGGTTCGGACACTTACAAAGCAAGTCGGACCTAAGGTAAGGGAAATATCACAATCTCATTTTTATCCGAGATTGTTTATTCGTAAGTATTTACTGGGGTGTATTTTATCATCCACATCCATGTTTCATCAATATGTAATATTATTTCCATCCACCTACAATTGTTTAAATCCATTTTTACCCTTCGGTGAGTTTTTAGGTAATATCTATGAAAGGAATCTTTTGTCGTACGAGGTACTTTTTGACTTTTCCGACAAAAGTATGAAGAATGTTTTTTTTAACTTATACGGCACGAACGGATTTTTACGGTTTTATAAAGCCTTATTTTCATGAAGCTTCCTCCAAAATATTTCATGACTATTTTCAATAAAATCTCTTTCTTTTAAAATTGCATGACGTTTTGTGAAAAGAAATTGATTTTGAAGAAGAAAGGATATTTTCCTCAAGAATTCATTTCAAGTATTTTATCAAAATTATTTTCCATCTAAGATAACATAGGGTTCTGTTTCTATCCCTATTATTACATTGATTTGGTTATGTTGTGATGGAATTATTTTTATGAATTCCTTTATATTATATGAATTGTTTTATGATGTCACGATGTTTACGAATCCCATTTTTACTACATGGGTTATGAAATGATGTATGATTTATGATTTTGTGGCACACATAAGAATGGTATCATTATGAGATGGGTGGGACCTATATCTCCCTCCAATGCATTGGGTAAAGATTTTATATCTCATGAGATAGACATGGCTGAAATGGTAGGTTATACCGGTTCAGTGAAACAGGACTGAAACGAGGGTTACTCGATTCAGAAAGGGACTTTGTCCACTAAGATAGTCTTGGCAATGAGTCATGACTAACAAGAAATGATTTTCTATGATTATGTGTGCATGCCACAAAGTTTCAAGTTTCATGTTATGATTATGGGGATCTCATTTTCACTTATATAATTTATTCCATGTTATGATATTATGAGCTCTTTTGCAGGTTAAGATTTCCAAAAAGCTATGTTCTTATGTATATGATGTGATTGATATTTCTTTTGTTTACCCTTACTGAGCATTTGAGCTCACCCTTTTATGCTTTCTTTTCCCCAGGATATAAAGAAAGGTTTATAGGTAAAAAAAAGGGAAGATCTTTATGGGAGATATTGAAGATCTTTCACCACGATTAGAAGATTACGTTCCGAGTTTCCAAAGACACTAAACTATTACGATCCTTGTGTGTGTGTTTTTGTTATGTACTAAGTATTCCGCAAAAGTAATGTAATGTCCATGTACGATAAGCTTAGGGTCTCTACAATATACCATTTTAACATATGGTGTTTACTTTTTTAAGTTATTTGATTAACTAGGGAGATATTGATAAATCTGTATCCTTTACTCAATATGGATATTTGATGATAAGGTATATGGATTCATGAATTAAATAAACTATTAGATATATAAGAAATAATTTGGGCCTGCAGTGATAGGTGGATCCTAGTATAATATATCCTCTCTATGAATCAGTAGGTCTCATGAGACAAATCTATTGTCCAAATTAAACGGGTTTTTCCAATATTTTAAACCATATTGGCAGAGGAATTGATGGTAGAGATATAATTTGCCTGAAACATGACATAAAAAAATTAATAATTGACTTCATTAAGAGTTAAAGTTATTATTATACATGATATTTTTAGTATGATATTATCTATGGGTGCATTTCATTATCATTTTATTGTTTAAATGGTATGATTTTTCAATTATTTACCTTTCCATATTGATTACACCTTATCTATTCATGCAATCAAGTTATTTAAATGGATTATGTGTTCGTTTATTTAACTTTCAATATTTTTTATTCTTATTGATTCATGATATCTTTGGTTACACTTTACCCTTACTGAGAGTTTGATCTCACCCTTATTTGTTTACTTTACCTAGGATATGAAGATGAAACATTTGAATGATTTTAAAAGGATGTAGTTCATTTTATTTTGTTATTTTTTATAATTTATTTTGTACTCCCAATGTAAAATGGGTATCATATATATATGGTTCTCCAAAAATACTAAACTATTCAGTCTTTCAAGATGTGAATTCCTTATATATATTCCAATTTAATAAAGTATGTAATGGGCTCTGGACTACTGGGGTTGGGTTCGTTACAATAACCATAATATTTACTGCATTGCTAAAGTCACTTCCAACCCCATCTATCCACTTTAATTACATGCCAAACCATTTGTCCTAATTATAAAATCATTAAATTTCATATAATAAAATTCTTCCTAAATATTTAATCAAACACTTTTCAAGACTAAAAACCATAACAAAATTTTAAAATCATCATTTTAAAATTATAAGAAAAGAGGGTTTTCCAAAAGCCATGAAATTTTTTATTTTTCCAAATCACAAACAAAATGAGTTTTATTAACAAAATAATAAAACATTTCTATATAAAATCCAAGAAAACATTTAGAAAAAACTTTTCCATAAAGTTATAGAATATTATAGATGAGAGAGAATACACCTACCTCAAATTCTGTTGTTTGGCGTAAATGATCTAAGGAAAAACCACCGATCTCAAATTCTCATTCCACTCCTCATTGATTTAAACAATTGAATGCAAAAAAGAACTATTGGAACCAGAGTCCAAAAATTTAATATCACTAGAAAATTCCCATGATATCCCTATAAGTTGATAAGATAATATCTTTCACAAAAATAGGAATTTAAAACTATAGATAAGATTTTATACCCAGGATGGAAATATAAGACCAGAGTGCAACCTTCATCACCAGAATATAAAAGTGCCAATACAGGGTAGACTTTGCAACAATACGAGAGACCATGTCGCAACCTTCTAGGTCAACTATGTGTCTAGGAAACATGGTTAATACCATGCCATAGATCATATAAAACAAGAAGAGGACTATAAAATAGTCCCTTACACCTTGAAACAACAAAAAATGAGCCTAATCCAAAACCTACCCCTTATGACGTATGTGTACCGAAATAGAAAGAACCACCCAAAACCCTTCCCCGGACTCTACGTTATAGCCATACTCTCCATGTTAAAAAATTAAATCTCCCTATACCATAGACCTTCTCCATGGAGTAACTACACTAAAAATGTTAGAGGCACAAACTGAGATTGTACACCTTAGTTGGAACCTTTATGTTGCAAAGACCCTCTTCACAACACAAACCAGCCCTCCACACTATAGAGAAGCTATGATACTTCAACGAAACTCCGCTAAATCCTCTAAACACTTATAGTAACCTAAACTATTAACTCCAACAAAAAATAAAAGACATAAAATGATGACGTACCTCAAACTGAGGGTGTTACTATTGGGTTTCTAGACTCTACTCCTAGTCTATGAATAATATTCATTACTATTAAGATAATGTCCCATAGGGTCACAAACTAAGCGTATTCAAAAGTCTAGACTATTATAATGAATTGAATTATGAGACATAGTGGGCCCCACCATGGGTTCCGAGATATGTCTATAAATAAACTATTTCCATGAAATAAATAAATTCATATTATTCAAGTTTAGAATAATTGGAATTGAATTTATTTATTAAAATAATCCACAATATATCGAGTGAATACATGAAAAAATATTTAATGAATGAATATTATTTTAATATTAAAATATTGTTTAATATTTGTGGGAATGATGAGTCAATTTAATGGATATATTTTATCACATAATATATTATTATATTAAATGTAAGTTATAAAAATATAAATGATATTTATGACTCTGTAAATCAGTAATAAAATATCTTTTATACCTTATTTAGTAGGTAATACATATTCAGGGGCTGAGGATCCAATTCCAGGTATTATATACTTTACTATATAAGTAATATGAGGCTCTCATTTGTAGAAATATTCATTTCATGAATTTTAGATCCACACTCTTGTCTCTTACATATCCTAGAGAGAAAATATCTCGATATAAGCAGCTGATCCAACTTCTACTTCACGGATAAGAGGATTGGTGTTACAGTGATTGTTAGGATGTTGAAGGAATCATGAAATCCCCACTCTAGCACCCTAATATCAAAAATAAATGTTTCAAAATACTTTATAAGTTCTTACAAATTATATAGAGGGATCCATATTCAGTTCCTTCAAGAAGAAGTTTCCAAAGACAAGCAGTTTTCAAACCCACCTTCAAATCAATTGAGATAATTATTAGATTTAATTTTCATGCTTAAAATCATCATTCAGTATCATTGGATTTTATATTAGGAATAACATCACTAAATATTTTGTAATTACATCGATCTATGATTAGAATTTTTAAATCTCCAACCCATTTACGATTGTAATGTTCCTCAATAACTTTAATTGGTATCAGAAAAATCACATGAATTTTTAAGCTAAGAAAATACAATTTTTCATTATATTAATGTTTAGGGAAACATTATAGTCCCAACACCCCAAAAAATAATCCAATACGATATCATATGATTGAGATATGACCATATAAATATCTAAAATAAAATCACAACTAATTTAATGGTTAAAAAATGAATAACATTTACCTACCAAGTTTTAGCTGGTCAAAATAATCCCACAATAATGTAAAATATCTAAAAAAAGAATCCTATGAATAACAAGATTTAAACAATGGAATAAAAACAAAAAAATAATTGAAGGGGGGGGGTTATCTAGTAAAGTGACAAATAATTTATAAAGAAACAAAAGGAAAAAGGGGTGGGGGATGTTGTTATGCCTACACAAGGGATACAAAAAAATATTATTTAGACAATGGGGTGGCAGCACTGCTACCCCTTCACCTCCCAACTGCCATCTAGGATTCCCCCCATTTCTTCATCATCATGCCTCTGACTGCCCCCAAGCATTGGGTATACCACCTAGCCCCATGCTTTAAAATCACACACTATCCCTATTGGTCGACCCCCAAATATCTTCCATCTGGATCTCGTGTGTTATCCCTTCCAGCCTCCTCCATGCTCAAAAACATTTTCAGTCACCTTTCCATGATAAACCACCATGTTGGACACCTCTTTCCGAGAAGATCCTCCACCATTAACCTCCTGTCACATGACCCATCTTGTTAGCTCCCCTTCTCATGCATCCATCTAGATGATCCACGACATAGATAGGTTGGTCTAACATGGGTCGAGCTTGGTTGAATCCTTCTTGACCCACTCGACCCAACCGGGGCTCCATTCTAATTTTTTTTTTAAATTTTAAAAATTATTTATTTTTTTGGAAGAAAATTATTTTTAATTTGGGACTGAGAAATATTTATATTTGAAATACAATTATACCGAATCATTTTAATTAATTATAATTTCCCTTGATATATTTTTTTTTTGAATATTTAATCTTATTATGAATTTAATTTTTATGTTATATAATATTGGGTAGCGACCAACCAATGTATTTATAGAATTTATTTATTTAATTAATGATTAAAATTGTATGCATTTTATATAATGATTAATTCATTTTTGATAGTCGGTATGTCATATTTTCTCACTTAATATGTATAGGAGTCTGCATGTCAAAGAGAGATGTATTTAATGTGAATTACACATTCTAGAGATCCCCTCATCTGCATGTGATTATTTATTTATTATGAATAGGCTGTTATAAGATGAAGACCACACTAAGCTGATGTGGTATTCCAAACAAGACATGGGTCATTTTTATCGGGGGTGAAAGCTATAATACGAGTTAGGCACGAATCAAGAATTATACCCCTAGGGTCATAGTTGATCTATTGAGAATAAATGGATCAACCAATACCAAATTCTCAAGATCAGTCACATTATTTAGTTAATTTGTGCATCATTTATTATTTTTTTGAATATTAAAGTTTTTCAAATCACATAAAATACTAAAATAAAATGCATAAAATTAAAAAAATTAAGATGGGATGATTTTTTTTATTTATTTTATGGTCAATTTGTGAGTGAGAAAACATAGAAAATGAATATATAATAGAAAATAATTTCACTCATTAAGAAATAATAAAATCCCTAAAAGAAAATTTCAGTCATAACTCCTTCCATCATTTGAATTTGAAAAATATTAGACATACGGGGTGATTGTAAGCCATAGATGAGGGAGCCTTCTACTACTAATGAGTTCTTAAAAAAAAGATGAGATAAATTGACTAAATATATTAGAAAATAATTATCCATATCTATATTGTTGTAACTTTAGAGAAAAATAATTGGATATATCAAGTTTATAATTTCTACAAGCTGGGACTTCACTCAATAGTTCAAGGAGCCACGAGTTAACGTAGTTGGCTAATCGAATGCCTACCTTGAAACTCTATGAGTAGTGGAATAACCATAACTTGGACTATGAAGATAGGTTTCAAGGATCCTTTACATTATAATACTCAAGATATTGGGTATTCTGAATATTGTATTGAGGTATACTAGGGTTTGATTAAATAGTGGGAGACATTTAATGTTTTAATTAACTGCTAATGTCAAATCAGTAATCAAGATACGAGTACTAATATTATAAAATTTTATTTTGTAGAAAATGGAAGTTTATAAAATAGATATACTACTATTAATATTGGAAAAATAACATATCCTATCCAGCATGAATTTCCAAGTACAATATAGGTGCTTGCACAAAGTACTATGATATAGGAAATTCTATGTGATAAAGTACCCATTACCTGTTGAGACACCTTAGGAAGTGTTACACCCATGACTTCATCTAAGTTAATTTTTTATCTTATATTCTTTCTCTAACTTCCCCCCTAATTTTCCCCTATCCCCCTTGAATTTTAAGAAGTTTCGACAATTTTTGAGTGGACATAAGGGGGCGCATGATTTTCTAAACTGTGAAAGAAAACCATGAGGCCTTGTCTAGATCATTAAAAATGTTTTTAATTTCCATTTTTTCCCTCCCAGGATTTATAAAAACTCGCCCCTTGCTTCCTGCATTTGACCCTTGCAGCCATTTCAGCCTCCCAAGCACCTCAAACCCTCATTGAAACTCCATTTTGAAGGAGGATTTGGTGGAGAAACTTCAAACTTCCTCAAGTAAGTGAATCTATTCCTTAGTTATCTCATTTTCTAGGGGGTTTATTCCTCTATTATTGAATTTACTTATGTCCAGTAGTTAGGGTTTCGAACCTAGGGTTTGGTCCTAGGTTTCTTGGTCTATTCTTTTGGTTTTAGGCTTGATCTAAGTCCCTTGTGGTGCGACGATGGTGCGGTTGGATTTTCGCACAAATATTCAAGGGTTTTACATTTTTGGTAGGTGATTCCATGGGTAATCAATGCCATCTGAGTTAGATTTTCTGAATTTATATTTTTATCACACTTACCATCCATTATCCTTGCCGAAAAAACTGGTTTTGGTGACGTTTGTTGAGCAAATGATTTTTAGGTACCAAATTGATGTTAAATTGGGTGTTTTACATGTATATTTTATGTTATTACAAATGGGGTTGTTTTATAACTAATGTAATGGGTTTATAAAAATGTTTTGGGTGCTTAAAATTCTGTTTTGGTGAATATGGGTATGCCCATGGTATTCAAAGTGTTCTTTTAAAGGGATTTTGTGTGTAAATCATTGTTAAATTTTGTGAAGTTGTTTTATTGAAATTATAAAATGTTTTATTGAGTGATTTAAGTGGTGAAAAACATGTTTAGATACTGTTTTTGAGTTTATTATGATCAGAAATGATGTGTTTATGTGATAATTGCTTTTGGTATCATGAGATAATGGTTTGAGCACAATGGAGGAAACTCGGGTACCTAGGAGGGCAGATATGTACTAGCACGATAGTGATCCGAATGGGTTTTGTCCCTATTTCACTAAACAATATGGATAAAGAAAAAACTAAGAAAAATATGTTGATGATGATTTGGGACCACTAGTTTATGGGTATGTTTTTTACTAGTGGCTCGTGCAACTGATTTTTCTATGGTTACTTTACTCCGAGGTACGAGGTATATGGGGCCCAAGACTACCTAGTGCCTAGGGGTGTTCCCGAGATTGGTGATCATTGAATATTGTGTATCTATCTTTGGAATATGGTGGGCTTTTCTGTAAAATACAGTAGCCTACATGTTTTACTTAATTATGCTCAGTCATGGAAAATCACTTTTGAAAAACTATCTACATCTGAAAGTTTAATTCTTTATAAATTATTTCCATCGCTTCTTGTGTATCAAAAAATGGCATGATTTTTATCTTGTATTGCTAACCCTATAGAATATCTTGGTGGTATTCTGTTGGGCTTAGGCTCACAGCCTACTTACACCCCTTGGGTGTAAGTATACTTGGTTATGATTGACACAGGTAAAGGAAAGGCTTTGGGTGATGGCAGTTCAGGGTGTGAGTTCCCATCCATAGTGAGGCGTTGTAGAGAAAGCTTATGGGTGATGACCCCTTGTCATGTGGATTATTTGATGCTGTTTTTATGTGTCTTTGGAACTATTATTCTATGTTTAAACATATGCATTCAGTTCTGGATTTTGTATAAACCTCTATTGGTATTAATTTTTCAGATTTAGTTTATCGATTGGTTTTGATGTTTTATGCTTCCATATTTAGGTAAATTATTCCCAAACCAAAATATAAGATACCCGAGAACTTGTTCTAGACCGCAGGGATAGGGAATTCCCCTTGGGACTTTTCATGGGTAGGGTTTGGTGTCAGTTTTGATGGTGACTAGACTTAGTTCATGATAAAATGGTATCAGAGGAGGCCAATGTTTTTGGGTTGTATTATTATTTTGGGATTAGTCGGGCTAGACAAGAGTTAGGAATATCAGGAATCAGAGTTTTGTTCATGAGTAGGGTGCTTGGATAGCACCTCTCTTTGCAGACCTCAAGTCACCATGGGATATTAGAATTTATTATTTGACTTCACTTTTAGGTGAGACGTGTGGGCTACAGACTAAACGTGGACATTTTTCGGGGATGAAGTAGTGGTTTATTTTATTATTGTAATGTGTTTGGATTCATTATATTTGATGATGTTGATTGATTTTTTCATAAATATTTTACTTATTTTTTCTCTTGCGACTATTTCCATTTGGTAGAAACATGCCACTCCGGAAAGCTCCCATGAACCCATGGGAGGAATCTGGAGAGAGTTCTCCCACACCGCTTGGTCAGAGGCTAGTAGAGGATGTGTTTTGTGCTATACAAGATCTAGGAAATGAACTGAATCCTATTCTGGATCCTGTTAGAGAAGATGAGACTGGTCCTATGAAGGATAAGGCCTAGGAGTTCCTGAAAAATAAGCCTCCTACTTTCTGAGGTAGCATAGAACCACAAGAAGTAGAGGAATGGATCGAAAAGATCAAGCGTATGTTTGAGTTTCTGGACACACCCAAGGAGGTCAGGGTGAAGTGTGCCATGTTTTTGTTTGAGGTTCCCAGATACAGGTGGTGGGAATCAGTACTTCAAATTGGGAAGAATGAGCACATGCGCTGGGGAGATTTCAAGGCCTTATTTAATGAACAATACTTCCCTGAGGTCTTGTCATATTCTAGGTCCCAAGAGTTCATGGATATTATTTAGAGGGATCTTTATGTGATGGAGTATATCAACCGTTTCTCTGAGCTAGTTCGGTATGCTCCTGAAATCATCTCTAATGAGAATGTAAAGGCCCCGAGGTTTGAGAAAGGCTTACGACCAGAGATATACTCCCAGGTTTTCTTGTTTAAGTTGAATAAATATGCTAATGTGGTTGATCGGGTGTGCATGGTGGAGATAGAACAGAAATAGAGGGATGGTCTATTTAGGTTAGTCTTATTAGTGGGCAGTGGTAGCTCTTTAGAGAATAAAAGGAAGCGGGAGGATCAAGTGAAGAAGGGAGGCGGTAGTTCAGGCTACTCTTCTAGGCAGTTTTCATCTGTGGCTTCTGATCCGAGATCGGCCGTGTGCCACTAGTGCAGGAGACTGGGGAACATCCAACCAAAATTACCACTTCCTCTAAATACCTGTTATCAATGTGGAGGTATGGGTCACTTGCAGTGCTTTTGCAATATGGAACATCTACTTCAGAGTGGGGTAGGGTCGGTGGATTCAAGAGGAGTGCCATCTCATTTAGAGCCATCGAGGATGGGGGGATCTCAATTTTGTGGTCATGGTGGTAGGGATGGGTTATATTTTGGGCAGATCCAGTTTATGGCACAACCACAGAATAAAAGTTATCATCAGGCAGAGACCATACATCTCCATGCGGTGGATCAGGCACCAACATGATCAGAGGCGGGACCGTCGACAGTTCGAGGTACCGTTTTGATCGTATCTTCTATAAATGCTGCTCTTTTGGATACTGGTGCCTCTATTTAATTGATTTCTTCCCATTTTTTAGACACTCTAAATTTTCCAACTGATTTTTTTCTTTTGCAATCGAGTTGGTGATGCCGCTGAGAAAGAATAAGGAGTAGGGTCTTAGGTGACCGTCGTGGGCTCTTTCCATGTTAGGGGTTGAGATGGAGTGGGACCTATTAGTCTTAGATTTGGAACTGTTTTACATAATACTTAGCATGGATTGGATAGTAAACTTCTAGGCACACATCGATTATTATAGAAGGTGGGTCAGTTTCACAGAACCTGATGGGATTTGTCAGGTTTTTCGTGTGGAATGGGATCCTCAATCAATCCATACAGGACCTCCACTCCCAGAGTTGGGAGATATTGTTTTTTAGTTATCATCAATCACAATAGAGGATGATGGTCATGCTTCTGATTTTGGAATACCTCATGTAGTTGATGAGTTTTTGGAGGTATTTCTGGATGATTTTTCAAGTTTTCCTCTAGAGCAGGATGTGGAGTTCTCGATTGATGTGGCGCCGGGAACACAACTGATATCTCTTACCTCATATCGAATGTCACCCACTAAGTTGAGGGAATTAAAGATACAACTATATGACTTAGATTCCAAAGTATTCATTTTTTCTAGCATTGCTCCTTGGGCTTCTCCTTCATTGTTCACGAAAAAGGATGATGAATCCCTTCAGTTGTGCATTGACTACCAGAAGCTGAATAAGGTAACAGTCAAGAAAAAATATCATTTTCCCTGAATTGATGACTTGTTAGAACATTTTAAGGGGGAAATGTGGTTTTATAAAATATACTTCCATTAGTGATATCTTCAACTCAGTGTGAAAGAGGCAGATATCTAAAAGACAGCCTTCTGAAGTAGGTACGACCACTTTGAGTAGTTGGTCATGCCCTTCAGATTGACCAATGCTCCAACGGTCTTTATGGAACTCATGAACAAGGTGTTCCATAAGTATCTCAATTATTTTTTTGTGGTATTTGTGGATGAAATCCTAGTTTCTTCAGGATCTTAATAGGAACATGAGAATCACTTGCGGATAGTTCTGGGCACCTTGTGAGAGCATCAACTTTATGTAAAGTTGTCCTAATTCACTTTCTGGATCAGGGAAGTGAAATTTCTGGGGCATATGATCTTAGAGTAGGGGGCTTCGGTGGACCTCAAGAAGATTAGTGCGGTTATGTCATATGAGTATCTGAATAACTTTTTTGAGTTCAGGAGCTTCCTCGGCCTGGCTAGTTATTATAGGAGGTTTGTTTGAGATTTATCTCGACTTGCTTCACCGGTGACTGTGCTCACCTGGAATGGGGTGAAGTTTGTATGGCCCCTAGAATTTCAGGCATCATTTGAAGAGCTGAAGAGGTGGTTGACTACCACCCCCTTTTTTATTTTTCAAGAGGCTAGAAAGGGGTATGTGGTGTATTGTGATGCTTTAGGTATGGGTCTTGGGTGTGTGCTTATGCAGGTTGATCACGTGGTGGCGTATGTGTAACGGACCAAAGTTTTTCAATGGAAATTCCCTTATTATATTTATGTCATAAAATAACATGAAATCACAAAATAATGAACTACTAAGTGATAAGTGACCTTTAAACATAAGTTTGTCACTTCTGTGTTTGGAATTTTGAAAATATGACATACACGGTTGTGTTCAAGATGATTTTTGGAGTCTAATGAAACAAAAATAATTTTTGGTGAATAGTGACCTACCCTTATGAATAGTAACATACCCTTATGAATAGAAATATGACCCTTATGAATAGTAAATCATACAATATAAGAGTAACATTACCTATGAATAAATAAATAAAATTTAGACATCTTAGAAAGTGACAATTTGACCTTAGTAAATGTTATGGTATTTTGTAAGTCATAAATAAATAATTATAATTAATTAATTAATTTAAATGAAAATGTATTTTCTTAAAATGTGTTCATTAATTATTGAATCAATGTATTATAGTTTTTAGATAATTTTATAAGACCCTACGTAATTTTTGAAAGCACTATAAAATCAGTTTTAATCTTAAAAACTGTTTTTTAAGTAAATTATGATTTTAATTAAATATTAAATTAATAATATTTAGAAAATTATTTTTGAAAAATAGAATTCATTTTTGGATTCTACATGTCAAAAAATGGTTGGGGGTAATTTTTTGGGATTTTTCTGAAATACTTGAATTTTTGATGAATAGTAGAATCCGATAATTCACAATAAATGCTAAATAATGGATTAATTGAGTAATCGATGATGTTCTGCTGATGTAAGCCCACTTGGTTCAGGATCACATGAAAAAATTACTATTTTTGGTCATTAAAGACTCACTATTCCTTGTCTTAGGGGAAATTAATAAACTAATGAATTTTATATTAAGGAAACCCCTCTCCCCTCCACTATAAAAGCCACCCTTCACACCCTCATTTCCGCACACCTCTAAAGCTCCAAGACTCATCTAAACTCTACCCAAACACCTTCCCTAGCCCCTACCCCACTTCCAAGAGCTACTGTTCTCATCAAAAGACCAAGCTTAGTCCCTTAAGGAGGTTCTCAAGCGGAGGATTCTAGAGGACATTAAAGAGAAGGAAGCATTCGGGTACAAGTTAAGGGGGAATTCTCGAACCCAACTTTCATCCTTCGGGTTCTCCCTCTTTCAATCCATTTTTGATATGGTTACTCCTATAAAATAATTTTCTCATCATTGAATTTCCTTTTTTGAGATATACATGTTTTCCACTACTGTTTATGTCAATCAAAATGTTTTCTAAAAGAACTCTTCTTTTAAGAACACCCCTTTTACTTCTCACTCAAAGTGGATGATTCTTGTAACATATATGTTATTCCCTTCTTCTTTTGGGAAAAAAAATCTTATGAATGTGTTATTATGAGATGAAACCCATTCCATTCCATGGGTTATTTATGTACATTTTTTATATGTGTTCTATGTGGCAAGCATGATGATGATAATTTTATGATGTGACGGGTGCGCCCGGAATTATATAGCGCAATATGAATGTTTCAATGTGATGGGTGCACCCAGAATTATACAGCGCTCCAATTAATTGGTTAAAGTGATGAATCTCATGAGTAAATGTGAAATTATTTGTGAACAAGATGCTATATTTTTTCACAAGTATGTGTGGTAGTTAACCACTAAGACATGATGTTTCATTTTTATGCATTGCCACATTTCAAGTCTTATATTTATGCTTCCTCTCATGTTCATGATCTTTTGCCTATGTTATGATTATGATCACCCCATGATATATTGTTCTTATATATCCTCTTACTGGGCTTCTAGCTCACCCCTTTTGACGTATATCCTCAGGTGGCTACATATACTAAGGAGAGGACAAGTTCCAATAAGAAGCTAGAGAAGAAGAAATTAAATAAATGTTTATTCTAGATGTTTCATTTGCTATGTATGGTCCTAGTTTTCCCAAGACACTAAACCATTGGATCCTCTATGTGTATTAATATTATGTTGTTTATCTTTAAAATGATGTAATTGTAATGTAAGAAAAGGATCGGGTCGCTATAGTTGGTATCAGAGTAAAGGTTTAGTTAATTTGGGAATTAGAATCAGTGAACCCTAGAGAAAACCTCTAGCATGAGACTAAGTAAAAATATACACACAAGAATATTTACATAGGGATCCCATATGTTACGTTTTTGGTATAAATTGTTTTAATGAATAATTTATTCATGACTTGTTTACTTATGTTTTGTTCTAACCTTTTCTATTTTAGAAAATGGTGGGATCCAGGAGAAATCAGGCCAAAAACTCGTGCGAGGCCCAATGCAACGATTGCCCAAACAACATCCCCAATGATTTGGGAGGTGGAGTTAAAAACTTCATGGTGATGCTTAACCAATTATCACAGGTTATGAACAATAACCATAATAATGGGGAACGTCCTCCTTCACCAAAGAGGGAGAAACTGGCTATCGAATGTTTTATGCGGCAACGACCACCAGCGTTTAGTGGATTTTCCGATCCACTAGTTGCGGAACAGTGGGTCAACTCCATGGAGAAGATCTTTTCTATTCTTCACTATTCCGAGATAGAGAATGTGACCCTAGCCATTTATCATCTAGACAGAGAAGCCGATCAATGATGGGATTTGATTAGGAACACCAATTCAAGGGAGGAAATTGAAGAGATGGAATGGGAAGACTTTAAGATAATGTTTCTTAATAAGTATTTCCCATTAACTCTTCACATGAAGATGGAGAGAGAATTCATAGATCTCAAGCAAAAATAAGTAGAATCTTTCACAACCTATGAAGAGAATTTTACAAGGCTCTCAAGGTGTGCTTTGGGTTTTGTTATCAACAATGATAGAAAAATTGATAGATTCTTTAGTGGATTAAAACCACACCTTCTAAAGGCTCCTAAAATTCAAGACTTTGGGAGTTATGAAGAAGTTGTTTGGTGTGCTCTCAAAGTGGATATGGAGTTTGGAGAATGGTCCCATGGCTATGGTGATAAGAAGAGAAAGATGGAGTTTCAATCTGGTGGATCTAATGATAAAGTTGGGAAGAAAAATCAACAACCCACATGCCAAAAATGTGGGAAGTTGCACAATGGGAACTGCCTCAAAGGGATGGGGAAATGCTTTAAGTGTGGGAAATAAGGATACCATGCTCAAGAGTGTTGAAAAGACACGAAAAGGAATGAGAATGTAGCCGATGAAAGGAGAGAACAACTCATGGTCCAATGCTACAACTGTAAGGAGCTAGGGCACTATGCAAACCAGTGCACTAAACCTCGAGTTCTCGAGGGTAATCAACGTTAGCAGCCACCAAAGCCAAAGGAACAAGGGAAGGCTTATGCCATCACTACTGCGGAGGTGGAGCATGATAATGAAGTCATTCGAGGTATGCTTCCTATTCACTCAAGAATGGAAAAATTCTTATTTGATTCTGGTTCTACGCATTCCTTTATATCTTGAAAGTTTTCTAGAACTATAGAATTGAATCCCTAAAACCTTGAAGTAGAGATATCTGTAAAAAAACCAAGTGGTTCAATCATTGAAACCCAAGTTTTTGAATCTTCTCATGTTGGATTATGTGAGAATATTCTTCCAGCAAATCTCATAATACTTCCCTTGGTGGAATTCGATGCTATAATGGGAATGGACTGGCTCTCGTTATATAGAGCGCATATCAACTGTCAGGAAAAGGAAATATCTTTTCATATTCCGAACCATCCCATGCTCCTCTACAAATTTAAGGAAGATCATGAATCTCCTTTGAACAATACTTCAATGGTGTGGGTGTTTATTCCCTATGAAGAAGCATACCTCTTCCAAATGGTTGAGTTGAAGGAAAGTTCCAACCTTGAGAAAATGCCCATCACGAGGGAATACAGAGATGTATTTCCTAAAGAGTTACCCAGAATTCTCCCAGATCATGAGGTAGAGTTCTCAATTGAACTCATACCCGGATCTACTCCTATCTCGAAGTGCCCCTATAGGATGGATCCTATCAAAATGGAGGATTTAAAGAAGCAATTGAAAGAGCATCTGGACAAAGGGTTCATACGCCCTAGTGCATCGCCTTGGGGTGCGCCCGTGCTCTTTGTGAAGAAGAAGGATGGAACAATACGGCTGTGTATGGATTATAAGGAACTCAACAGGATCACTATAAAGGAAAAGTATCCTCTCCCAAGGATTGATGACTTGTTCGACCAGTTAAGAGGAGCTCAATACTTCTCAAAGGTGGATCTTCGTTCTGGATATCATCAAGTAAAGGTGAAGAAGGAAGATATTCAGAAAACTTCCTTCCGAACAAGGTATGGGCACTATGAGTTTTTGGTGATGCCCTTTGGACTTACTAATGCCCCTGAAATCTTCATGGATTTGATGAATATATTCTTTATACATTACCTTGAAAAATTTGTGGTAGTGTTTATCAATGATATTCCCATCTACTCCAAAAGAAAGGAGGAACATGGAGAACATCTAAGACTTGTGTCAGTAACATTAAGAAAGGATAAGTTATATGCCAAGTTCATAAAGTGTGACTTTTAGATGAATCAAGTCACGATCTTGGGACATGTGATCATAAGTGAGGGAATTTCTATGGATCCTTCAAAGACAAAGGCGATTGAGGAATGACCCATGCCCTCTAGTGTCATATAAATACGTAGTTTTATTGGATTAGCTGGGTACTACCGACGTTTTGTGAGAAACTTCTCACGATTGTCAAGCCCGCTAACTAAGTTAACAAGGAAAGAGGTAAAGTATGTCTGGATGGAAGAATGTGAGGGAATCTTCAAGGAGCTAAAGAGAAGGCTGATCACTGCACCTGTACTCACACTACCGAAAAGTGGAGAAAGTTTTGTGATATATAGTGATGCTTCAAAGAAAGTCTTGGGTCGTGTACTCATGAAAAATGATAATGTGATAGCCTACGCCTCACTACAGTTGAAGATTCATGAGTAGAACTACCCAACACATGATCTAGAGCTCGTAGCCGTGATTTTGGCCTTGAAAATCTGGCAACACTACCTTTATGGTGAAAAGTGTGACATATACACCGACCACAAGAGCCTAAAGTATATATTCACACAAAAGGATCTCAACATACCTCAAAGGAGATGGTTAGAGCTAATCAAGGATTACAATTTCTCTATTCACTATCACCCTAGAAAGGCGAACAAGGTAGCTGATGCTCTAAGCAGAAAATAACCTGCTACTCTTTCCATGTTGTGGATTAAGAAAGACCCTATCTTCTTGGATATGCAAAGGATGAATTTGGAAATCATAAGGGCAGGGGATACATCCTACCTTTCCCAAATGATTGCGCAACCATCCATCCAGGAGAAGATTAAGGAAGCACAAAGGGATGATTTGGAGATACAAAAGAGGGTGAATGCAGTAAAGGAAGGGAAGCTACAAGAGTTCCATATCGACGATGATGGTGTGATTTGGTTTGGAATGCGGCTTTGTGTGCCTTCATCACCTGGGATAAAGAAGGAGCTATTGGACAATGCACATAGCTCAACATTTCCATAATGGGAGTACCAAGATGTACCTTGATCTCCAAGAACACTTATGGTGGGATAACATGAAGAAGGAGATTGCAGAATATATATCAAGGTGATTGGTATGACAGCAAGTTAAAGCTGAGTGACAAAAGTCCAAGGGTATGATGCATCCATTGCCTATACCCATGAGGAAATGGGAAAACGTTACTATGGACTTTGTCACGGGTCTCCCAAATATGTCAAAGGGAAATAATGCGATATGGGTTGTGGTTGACTGACTCACCAAGAATGCCCATTTTATCACTATTTGGGAATATCTCTCACTTGAACAACTTGCAAAGATATATGTGAAGGAAGTGGTGGGACTGCATGGTGTTCCACTCTCAATTGTCTCTAACCGTGATCCAAGGTTCACATCTAAATTCTGGAGGAGTCTTCAACATGCTTTGAGTACTGAATTAAATTTCAGCACGACCTATGACCCCCAAACTGATGGCCAGTCTGAAAGAACTATTCAGATGCTTGAAGATATGCTAAGAGCCTGCTCTCTTGAATTCAAATGTGTTTGGGATCAGCATCTCCCATTGGTTGAGTTCTCATACAACAATATCTTCCACTAGAGTATTCAGATAGCTCCATATAGAGCTCTTTATGGGAAGCAGTGTAGAACTCCAACCTGTTGGGATGAAGTTGGAGAAAGAAAGATGCTTGGACCCGATCTTGTTCAAGAGATGACAGAGAAGGTTCAAGTCATCCAGAAACACATCAAAGCTGCTCAAAATCAACAAAAGATCTATGCTGACAACCATCAAAGGGACTTGGAGTTCGACGTTGGTGATAAAGTCTTCCTTCGAATATCCCCATAGAAGAGAGTCATGCGATTCAGGAAGAAAGAGAAGCTAAGTCCAAGGTATATTGGCCCCTTTGAGATCCTTGACAGCATAGGAGCCGTGGCCTATCGTCTTACACTTCCACCAGATATGGATCAAGTTCATGATGTGTTTCATGTATCACTATTGAGGAAGTACATACCAGACCCCTCACATGTACTAAACTCAGAGGTGATTCAGCTGGAAGATGATCTCTCCTATGAGGAGCAACCAGTAAAGATTCTGGATCGGAGAGATAAGGTTCTACGCAATAAAAAACTCATCTAGTCAAAGTGTTGTGGAGGAACCATAATTTTGAGAAAGCAACTTGGGAACCAGAAGAGGCAATGAAGGAGAAACACCCTCATCTGTTTGTGTAAAGTGAAATTTCGAGGGTGAAATTTCTTAAGGGGGGAAGAATGTAACGACCCAAAGTTTTTCAATGGAAATTCCCTTCTTATATTTATGTCATAAAATAACATTAAATCACAAAATAATGAACTACTATGTGATAAGTGACCTTTAAACATTAGTTTGTCACTTCTGTGTTTGTGGAATTTTGAAAATCTGACATACACAGTTGTGTTCAAGATGATTTTTGGAGTCTAATGAAACAAAAATAATTTTTGGTGAATAATGACCTACCCTTATGAATAGTAACATATCCTTATGAATAGTAATATGACCCTTATGAATAGTAAATCATCCAACATAAGAGTAACATTACCTATGAATAATTAAATAAAATTTAGACATCTTAGAAAGTTACAATTTGACCTTAGTAAACGTTTTGGTATTTTATAAGTCATAAATAATTAATTATAATTAATTAATTAATTTAAAGGAAAATTTATTTTCTTAAAATGTGTTCATTAATTATTGAATCAATTTCTTATAGTTTTTAGATATTTTATAAGACCCTACGTAATTTTTGAAAGCACTATAAAATCAGTTTTAACCTTAAAAACTATTTTTTTAAGTAAATTATGATTTTAATTAAATATTAAATTAATAATATTTAGAAAATTATTTTTGAAAAATGGAATTCATTTTTTTATTCTACACTTTGAAAAATGGTTGGGGTAAATTTTTGGGATTTTTCGGAGATACTTGAATTTTTGATGAATAGTAGAATCCGATAATTCACAATAAATGCTAAATAATGGATTAATTGAGTCCTCGATGATGTTATGCTGATGTAAGCCCACTTTGTTCGGGATCACATGATAAAATTACTATTATTGGTCATTCAAGACTCACTATTCCTTGTCTTAGAGGAAATTAATAAACTAATGAATTTTATATTAAGGAAACCCCTCTCCCCTCCACTATAAAAGCCACCCTTCACACCCTCATTTCTTCACACCTCTAAAGCTCCAAGACTTCTCTAAAATCTACCCAAAAACCTTCCCTAGCCCCTCCCCCACATCCAAGAGCTACAGGTATCATCAAAAGACAAATCTTAGGCCCTTAAGGAGGTTCTCAAGAGGAGGATTCTAGAGGACATTAAAGAGAAGGAAGCATTCAGGTACAAGTTAAGGGGGAATTCTCGAACCCAACTTTCATCCTTCGGGTTATCCCTATTTCACTCCATTTTTGATATGGTTACTCCTATAAAATCATTTTCTCATATTTTTTTTTATTTTTATGAAATATACATGTTTTCCACTACTGTTTATGTCAATCAAAATGTTTTGCAAAAGAACTCTTCTTTTAAGAACACCCCTTTTACTTTTCACTGAAAGTGAACGATTATTGTAACATATATGTTATTCCCTCCTTATTTTGGGAACCCAAAGATTATGAATGTGTTATTATGAGATGAAACCCATTCCATTCTATGGGTTAGTTATTTACATTTTTGATATGTGTTCTATGTGGCAAGCATGATGATGATAATTTTATGATGTGACGGGTGCGCCCAAAATTATATAGCGCAATATGAATGTTTCAATGTGACAAGTGTGCCCAAAATTATACAGCACTCCAATTCATTGGGTAAAGTGATGAATCTCATGAGTAAATCTGAAATTATTTGTGAACAAGATTCTATCTTGGTTCACAAGTATGTGTGGTAGTTAACCACTAAGACATGATGTTTCATTTTTATGCATTGCCACATTTAAAATATTATATTTATCCTTCCTCTCATGTTCATGATATTTTTCCTATGTTATGATTATTCTCACCCCATGATATATTGTTATTATCTATCCTCTTACAGGGCTTCTAGCTCACCCCTTTTGATGTATATCCTCAAGTGGCTACATGTACTAAGGAGAGGACAAGTGCCAATAAGAAGCTAGATAAGAAGAAATTAAATAAATGTTTTTGCTAGATGTTGTATTTGCTATGTATGGTCCTAGTTTTCCCAAGACACTAAACCGTTGAATCCTCTATGTGTATTACTATTATGTTGTTTATCTTTAAAATGATGTAATAATAATGTAAGAAAAGTCTTAGGTCTCTATAGTATGGATCTCTCCAACTCCGACCACATGAAAAGAATTACTCGACCCATAACTTGGATTTATAATCCGTGATGCATTCTTTGAAGACTTGGTGTAACTACCTCTTTGGGGATAAGTTTGTGGTATACTCTGATCATAAAATCTTGGCCTATATCTTCTCATAGAAGGACCTCAACTTGAGGCAGCGTTGTTGGATCGAGTACTTGCAGGGGTTCGACTTTGAAATTGTCTATACCCCAGGTAAGGGTAAAGTGGTGGTTGAAACCTTGAGGAGAAGAGTCCCAGTGTAGGCTTTGAGGAAGTCCCGTGATGAGTGTAATCTGATGTCACTCTTTGCTTAGATGTATGTGGAGACCAAGGGAAAAAATGGGGGTACGTTCTTGGCGATCTTTCAGTTAAATCCTTCTCTGGTGGAGCTAATTTAGCATAAGAAGCCCAATAATGAGATTTTTCAGTGGTCAAAGTAGTTTATTCATGGTGGAAAGACGTCCTCTGATTGTTCATCGTCTTCTGAGGGAATCTTGTGCTTCAAGGGCTATTCAGTAGTGTCGTTATCTCTACAGAAGGTGGTGATGGAGGATCACCACTAGTCTCAGTGGGATATCCATCCAGGTGACACCAATATTTATTATGATTTCTATTAGTAGTTCTGGTGTCCTGGTATTAGATGAGACACCACAGACTTAGTATCGAGATACTACACATGCCAGCAGGTGAAAGTAGAGAATCAAAGTTCCTCCGGTTTGCTCCAACCATTACCCATTCCTACCTGTAAGTGGGAAGAGGTTGCCATGGAATTCATTGTTGGATTGCTTTATACACCTCGGGGTAATAATGCCATTTGTGTGGGGATTGATCATCTAACAAAATCATCCCACTTCATTCCTATTAGAGATATAACTAAAGTGGATGAGTTGGGATGTTTGTATCTTCAGAAGGTGGTAAGGATCCATGGTGTGTCGTCCGTAGTTGTCTCAGATAGAGACCCCCATTTAACTTATCGGTTTTGGGAAGGCCTTGGGGTCTTATATTAAGATGATAATGAAATACCATCCTCTAACAGATGGTCAGACAGAGTAGGCAAATTAGATTTTGGAGTACATGCTCTGCGTATGTGTTCTGGACTTTAGAGGTTCCTGGGATGGCCATTTGGGATTTGTTGTGTTTGATTATAATAACAGTTACAAATTTTCGATTCAAATGGATCCTTTTGAGGTTCTCTATGTTCGGCCTTTTCAGTCCCCCCTGTGTTGGGTTGAGGTAGGTGAGTCCTCACTGCTGGGGCCGAGTCTAGTGCAGGAGACGTCTAAGAAGGTCAAGTTGATCAGGAAGTGTTTATTGATAGCTGAGAGTCTCCATAAATCATATTCTTACTAGAGGTGTCAAGACCTAGAGTTTTCTGTGGATGACATGATATTCTTTAATGTGTCCCCTCATTTAGGACATCATCGATTGGGAAGGTATGTGAAGTTGATGTTGCGGTATGTCAGAACTTTTGAGATCACCGAGCATATTGGAAATGTGGAATATATTTTGGCCTTAAATTCTAATTTTACATACATCCATAATGTCTTCAATTTCTCCCAGTTGAAGAAATATAACCCATATCTATCCCATGTACTGAATTGGGAGGAGTTGTATTTAGAGCATGATTTATCCATTTTTGAGCGGCTAGTGTGAATAGTGTACTTCCAAGAAAAGGTGCTTCAAGAAAAGTCTATTCCAATAGTACGGGTTCTTTGGTATCATGGGAATGATACACATGAGACTTAGGAGTGGAATTCATGGGTCGAGGAAGAGTACCCATTCCTGTTTTACAATAAAGTTACAGGTTGAATTTCAGGGACAGAAAGTTTTCATGGTGGAAAAAATTATCACACCCATGTCCTTCATTTAAGGTACTTTTTTCTCTTATATTCTTGGCCTAACTTTCCTCACTAAGTTTCCCCTAGTCCCCCTTGAATTTGAATAAGTTTTGACACTTTTTGAGTGGACATAAGGGGGCACACAGTTTTCTAAACCATGCAAGAAAACCATGCAGCCTTGTCTATCTCATTAAAAATGTTTTTAATTTCCATTTCCCTCCCGTGATTTATCTAAACTAACCCCTTTCTTCACCCATTCAACTTTTTTAGCCATTTCAGCCTCCCAAGAACCTCAAAACCTCCTTGGAACTCCATTTTGAAGGGGGATTTGGTGGAGAAACTTCAAACTTCCTCAAGTAAGTGAATATCTTCCTTAGTTCTCTCATTTTTCATGGGATTTATTCCATTACTCTTGAAGTTCCTTGTGTCCAGTAGGTAGGGTTTCGAACCTAGGGTTTGATCCTTGGTTTCTTGGTCTATTCTTTTGGTTAAAGTCTTGATCTAAGTCCCTTGTGGTGCAACGGTGGTGCAGTTGGATTTTCGCACAAAGATTCAAGATTTTTAACATTTTTGGTAGGTGATTACATGGTAATCAATGCTAGATGAGTTAGATTTGATGCATTTCTATTTTTATCACACTTAACATCCATTATCCTTGCTGTAAAATTAGGTTTTGGTGATGTTTGTTGAGAAAATGATTTTTAGGTACCAATTTTTGTGTTAAATTGGGTGTTTTACATTTTTATTTTATGTTATGCCAAATGGGGTTATTTTATAATTCATGTAATGGATTTATAGAAATATTTTGGGTGATGAAAATTATGTTTTTGTGAATATGGGTATGACCATGGTGTTCAAAGTGGTATTTTAAAGGGATTTCATGTGTATAGAATTGTTAAATTTTGTGAAGTTGTTTTATTGAAATTCTAAAAGGTTTTATTGAGTGGTGTAAGTGGTGGAAAACATGTGTAGCTACTGATTTGAGTTTATTATGACCATAAATTATGTTTTTATGTGATAGTGGCTTTTGGTATCATGAGATAATGGTCTTATCATAATGGGGGAAACCCGGGTACCTAGGAGGGCGGATATGTACTAGTACGCCAGTGATCCATATGGATTTTGTCCCTCTTTCACTGAGAAAGATGGATAAAGACAACACTAAAAAAACTATATTGATGATTATTTGGGACCAATAGGTTATGGGTATGTTTCCAACTAGTGGCTCATGCATGGGAATGTATTTTTCTATGGTTACTTTACACCGAGGTATGAGGTACATGGGTCCCGGGACTACCTAGTGCCTAGGGGTATTCCCGAGATTTGGTGCTCATCGACTCTTGTGTATATATCTTTGGAATATGGTGGTTTTTGATGGAAAATAAAATATCCTACCTATTTCACTTAATTGTGCTCACTCATGGAAAATCACTTTTAAAAACTTTTTACATTTAAAAGTTTCATTCTTTAGAAATTATTTCCACCGCTTCTTGTGTATCAAAAATGGCATGTATTTTATCCTGTTTTTCTCACCCTATGGAATATCTTGGTGGTATTATATTGGTATTAGGATCACACCCCACTTACACCCCTTGGGTTTAAGTTTACTTGGTTATGTTTGACACAAGTAAAGGAAAGGCTTTGGGTGATGGCGGTTTGGGGTGTGAGTTCCCATCCATGGTGAGGCATTGTGGAGATGCCTTGTGGGTAATGACCACTTATAATGTGGAGTCCTTGATTATGTTTTTATGTGTATTTGGACCTATTATTCTATGTTTAAACATATGCATTCGGTTCTGGATTTTTCGTAAACCTCATTTGATATGAATTTATCATATCCAGTTTATCGATTGGTTTTGATGTTTTATGCTTCCATATTCAGGTAAATCGTTCCCAAACCAAAATATATGATACCCGAGAACTTGTTCCAGCCTGTGGGGATAGGGAATTCCCTTGAAGAATTATCATGGGATGGGTTTGGTGCCAGTTTTTATGGAGACCAGACTTGGTTTGATAGGAAGTGAGGGTGTTAAATATTCTTACAGGAGACGCGCGTATGGAAAATTATATGTTGACATCATAATTCTATCATTAATGTATAATGAGTCATGAAAAAATCACCAAGACATGGATGATTTTACATTATGTCACATCTCCAGGAATATTTTTAGGAGAAAGTGAAGCGAGATTAGAATGGGGTGATGAATGTAAATTGAATAATGGATCACAATACTTCAATAGATCCATTTCTTATATCATTTTCACCCAATTACTAAAATTTAATTTAGTATTTTTAATCAAATATTAAATGAAGAAAATACTCCATAATCTTCTAGGTAAGTTTCACCAAGAAAATAAGAACCTAAAGAAATCTTAATATTTAGTTATTGTGGTGAAAATGTTGAAAGAAAAGGAGAAAGATCCATTGAAAGGTGTTATTCCGAAGGTACCTTCACAACGACCTTAAAATAATTTAGGTAAATAATTATACATGAGGTTATTTTATTTTCATGTCATGAGATAAGTCTATGGAATATTAAATGTAATGAATTTAAATAGAAGTTAGCATAAGTTTTCACTTAGTGTATATTCTTCATTGTATGCGATGTCTTTATCATACTTCTTGGGTATTAAATAAAATATGCCTATCAAATTTGTATATTTAAATACAATAATCAAGTAAGTATAAAATAATTATAATAATTAAGGTGAAATATCCAATTTCAAAACCCACTCCCCACAAGGTGTACCCCTCCTGGGCTGGCAATGTGAGAAGGAAGATAATGACCCCCAAGTGCCGCCTCCAGTAGGCACATGGTTGGAGACTAGCACCGAGGGTATAGTAAACACACAATTGGGAAGCATTACCCTTTAAGAGAACACATGCGGAAGAAAGAGATAAGATAGACACCGACCAACTCCATCTCAGACTGAAATATAAATGAAAACCCAAGTGCACATATGTAATTTCACGCTAAACTACTACAACTGGAAGGAGGAAACTGCAAGTACCCAAAGGAAAGTAAAAACAATAGGGACCACGAAGCCCGAACAGCTCCTACAACCCCAAGCTAGTAGTAACCAGCCTGATCTCCAACCTTCTCCAAGTGACCTGAAAGAAATTTTTTATATATACATAGGGTGAGTATAACAGTATACTCAGTAGGATCCTCCCCGAATCCTCTCGTGCAAAATTAAAGAAAGAATGCTAAATCACAATGAACAAAAAGTGAAACTAAATCATCACCTAAACAGGTATACTAATTTCCTTGCCTCACCATGTATATTCTCACAAATTAATGCATACAAGAGTATATAATATAATAAAGAATATCAAGGGTACCCCGCTACTACTTCCCCATTGGTTTTCTGGTTTTCCCCAATGTCGTACGTTCTAAGCATCTCTCTCCAAAAACACTTGCCCACCGACACATGGGCGAAGCCCCAAAACATGCACCTCATGAAACCACACCCCCACATCCATATAATAAGTAACCAGATAGTTTCTGGGATCCACCACAACTCTCATAACATGTATCATATGTCGGGTATTCTACCTCAAGCCATTACATCCCATACACCAAGTAAGTATCCTCAAGTCATCACAACCTATACAAGTCACACCTATAGTAGTCCATAGGAAAATATATCTAGAATATATGTGCGTGAATAGCCACAAGAAATTACAGCCCTCTACACACATATATGGGGAAAACTAACTATTGTGCCTACCAGAACAAGTAACTACCAAGAGAAGAGAGTGGGGCCAAAGGGGGTAGTCAGCCATCTATCCTCCGACCAAAATGTTGGGGAAAACACCCCACATGGATCATAATCCCTGGGGTGTTAGTTTTCCTTACTGATGGGATGGAGTAGCATATAGGAACACAAAAAGTATAGAATATATTATAGCTAACAACCACACTATGAGAATAAACTAGTCTTAGACTCAACTGTAGCTAATGTCTCTCGGACTCCTGACTACCACTTCTAAGACTAGGTATCCTATAATCACACAAACATTTTAATATCTTTAATACATTTATTCATTCTATTTTGTTAGTTTCACTTTATGTTAATTAATTCTTTAAAAATTAATTAACCATCAATAATTTCTACATTATATTTCATTAGAATCACACCCAAAGTTTACTATTACTTCAAATTAAAACCTCACCATTATGTCCTAGAAAGCTCCAAACCCAAGGGTTAACATCATTTATTCAAATATTCATTACAGTATTACTTTCCCATATTCTCAGACATTCTAGAAAACCATTCCATGCTACTAAGTACAAGGGGGATCAACACGGTGAGTAGATGTACTACCCGTCGAGTCTTTGCCGCCTATAGCAAGAGCATAGACCCATCCTCCTTTGAGAAGCTAAACACGGAAAACACATGGCATACCTTGGGTATATTGGCCTCTTTCAGAAGAAGGGTAATCAAGACCAGCTACCTTGAGCAGTGGGGAAAAATAAAGCAGATAACTAACCAAGGAATCAACAAGCACCCAAACATTCACATCCAACCCGTTCCATCATCCCTGGTGTCCTCCCTGACACCCACATGCATAAACCGATGCATATCACCAGTCTAGGAATTAACTAATTCTACAACCAGTAGGCCTCCCTACCCCCACATAGCACAACAGCCATCCAGGCCCACACCACAACACAAGGAGCAGGAAAAACAAACATCATATCAAATGGGCTCTTGGCCCTTAACCAAGCAATAGGGTAACTCAGAACCCTACAAGGAGTTATATTTTATCAAACAACCAGTTCTTTAATACATCTTGGTTTTACCGATTTATTATTCGAAGGTTCCAAATTCATGAAACCTAACCAGTAATATTTGAAAAATATTTAAACATTCTTACTGCACCTATTTCATTAACATCAAATTATAACAAGAAGAACCAGATTCAATTACATTCCTATTTATCTTTAGCCAACAATTATCAATTAATTCCGGCTTTACGTTATTTACCAATTTCCATCAAGAAAGAACAGCTAAACGAAGTAATAATAGATATCAAACTATCTAGTAAAACAAGAGGCAATAACATAAGATCGATATAAATTTATTTATCTAGTTCAAATATTTATTATGACAGTTCCATTGTCATCCAATGGGATAAAACATGCTGACTATATAGTTTCACATAAAAGAAAAGAGAAGCAACAAATACCCTACCTCAAAAGGTTCTTGTCATTCTTTATACAAGAACGATTCACACAAAGAATCACGATCACCTCCTTCTGTGACAACTGTATCCACCCGAGGATGCTTATATCAAAGATTGATCGATACTGCTTGGTTGCATCAAAACAGAGCCGAACCAATCCTAGGAGGAAAGTTTGATTGCACAACCCCCACAGAAAGGAATGGGATGTTCGAGTGTCTCACACTTGAGAATTAAGAGGAAGAACTAGGGAGGAAGATATTTCGTACCTTTAGAATATTTAACAGAGCAGTAGTTTAAGATACAATGGATTTTCCATTAAAATCCAATCACTCTAACCATGCGTTTTGACCAAGTAAAAACATCCCTAAGCCTTAAGAGAAATTAATATAGGTGTTATGACCTTTGAATCAGCCTTATAGTCCTTAAAACAAGGCTTTAAATGAATTTTATGTCAAAGGAAACGTCAAATGGGTGAAACTCTAGGAAGCTGGAAACACTGTTCACAAACTCAAAATTTGGAAAAGGAAAAACACTGTTCATGAACCTCACCATTGGAACCTCACCATTCTGAAAACACTGTTCATGAACCCAAAATTTGTCAAAGGAAAGAGGTCACCGTTGGAACCTCACTATTCTGGAAACACTATTCATGAACTCAAAAATTGGCAAAGGAAAGTGGTCAACGTTGGAACCTCACCGATGGAACTGTTCACCGATGGAACTATTCATTGAATTGGAAATTTGGAAAAGGAAAGAGAAGTTACCATTGCACTGTTCACAACTATCTACTATTGGAACTATTCACCGATGGCCATCGATGACACTGTTCACAAATGGTCACCGTTGCACTATTCACAACTGTCTACTGTTGGAACTGTTCACCGATGGTGACCGATGACACTATCCACATAAGGTTACGATTGCACTGTTCACAAATCTCTACCGTTGGAAGTGTTCATCGATGGTCACCGATGACACTATTCATATAAGGTCACCTGTTCACTGTTCACAACTGTCTACCATTGGAACTATTCACTGATGGTCACCGATGACACTGTTCACATAAGGTCACTGCTTCACTGTTCACAACTATCTACCATTGGAACTGTTCACTGATTTTCACTGATGACACTGTTCACATAAGGTCACCATTACACTATTCACAATTGTCTACCATTAGAACTGTTCATCGATGGTCACCAATGACACTGTTCACATAAGGTCACCATTGCACTATTCACAACTATCTACCATTGGAACTATTCACCGATGGAACTATTCACATAAATGGAAAATTGGAAAAGTGTTGGGGATAAGTCATCTTGACCTCCTGAAACACCTCATACACCTGATTTTTTCAAAGGAATAGACCATAGAGGTCTGGTCCATTACATCAGATACCTATCAAAACATTCTCGTCCTCAAGAATTGAAAACCCACCTAAAGGGAAAACAAAACGGGTCCAAACAACCACCCATCGAGATACCTCTCAAAAGAGATCAAGCCATAAGAAGTAATAAGAGAAAAAAATATTATAAACATGAAAGGTATATAACCACAAAGGCTACATCGATATATGAAAAGAGTTAAACATCAAATAACTCTGGGTACTCAGCACATATTTGTGACTCACATTCCCAGAAACTCTCCTGCATTCCACTGTGTCGCCACAAGACACGAACCAAGGGGATAGAACACCCGTGCAACACCTTCTCTTTGCGGTCTTGGATCTCCACAGGTTGCTCCTAAAAGGCCGCATCACCATAAACATCGATCTCTTCCCAATTGATGATGTGAGAGTCACCATGAGGATAAAAACAGAGCTGTGATACATGGAAAACATCATGTATCCAACTCATCTGTGGGGGAAGTGCTACTCGATATGCCATAGCTCCAACACGAGCTAACACCTCGAAAGGCCCAACAAACCAGGGAGAAAGCTTACTCCCATGACCAAACCTTCGTTGCCCACAACGGGGAGTCACCTTTAGAAACACGTGATCCCCAATATCAAACTCTAAGGGTCTCCTCCTTTGGTCAACATATGATTTCTGATGATCCTGCGCTGTTTTCATCCTCTCACGAATCACCTGAACCATCTCTGTTGTATTTCTCACTAGTTCCAATTCGAGAATTAATGACTCTTCGACCCCAGTCCAGCACAATGGAGAACAGAAAGGTAGACCATAAAAGCCTTCAAATGGAGCCATACCGATGGTGGAGTGAGAACTTATATTGTAAGAAGACTCCACCAAAGGTAAGTTCCTCATCCAAAAACCTCCAAAATCAAGAACACAAGAGCATAACATGTCTTCAAGAGTCTAGATGGTTTTCTCTATCTGACCATCCGTTTGAGGATGAAAAGTAGTGATAAGGCATATCTGAGAACCAAAATCATGCTGGAGGCCTCTCCACACCCTAGAATTAAAGAGATAATCTCAATCAGAAATGATCATCCTTGGGACTCCATGAAGTCTCACCACCTTCTCCAGATACTACCTCGACAAAACTTCCACTGAGCTTGACTCCTTGATTGCTATGAAGTGGGTAGATTTTGTTAAATGGTCCAATACCACCCAAATAGAATCATTTCTTCCCTGAGCTCAAGGTAAACTTGTAACAAAGTCAATTGAGATGTCCTCCCACTTCCACTGAGGAATATCTAATGGATGGAGCATACCACCAGGAACACAATGTTCGACCTTCAACTTCTAACAGACCAAACATCGAGACACGAAGTCTACAACTGCATGCTTCAGCCCAAGCCACCAAAACTGGCTCCTCAAGGCTCAATACATCTTTTTCACACTAGGATGAAATGATAAAGGAGAACTATGTAACTCTCTGAGAACCGTCTTGTGCATCATCAAATGAACAAAAACTCTTCCATGATACAACACTTGATGTTGTTCATCCTCAGACCAACCATCAGGGGCCTCACCACAAACAACTCGGTCTCTCCAAACCTCTACCTATAGATCCCAAAATTGGGACTTTTCCACCTTATGCACTAGATATGACTACACCGTCATCTGGAAAAGACAACCTCTACCCCCAACTTCTCCCATATCAATATGTAATGCTGACAGTTCTTCTATTACTTTGCAAGAATCACCAGATTCACGCACTACATCACCACGTGACTTCCTACTCAGCGCATCAGCTAAAACATTCCCCTTTCCAAGTGTATATGATATTTTGAAGTCGTATTACTGTAAGAACTCCATCCATTAACACTATCACAAGTTTAAGTCATGTTGGGAGAAAACATACCTCAGGCTCTTATAATCAGTGAAAACCACAAAGCCCTCACCAATGAGGTAATGACTTCACAACTTCAGAGCAAACACCACGTCTGCCAACTGAAGATCATGGGTTCAATATTTACATTAATGAGGACACAACTGCCGATACCCATAAGAAACAACTGATCTTTGCTGCATCAAAACACTACCCAACCCCAGATGCGAAGCATCACAAAAAACATCAAACTGAACTCCCTCATCTGGAAGAAAAAGAATTGGAGCACTTAATTACTTCTTCTTTAGATACTCGAATTCTTCCTGACACTAATCAGTCCATATGAATGCCTAATACTTCCTGGTCAAATCTTTCATAGGAGTTGAAACTTCTGAGAAATCATCTATGAACCTTCTGTAGTATCCTGTAAGACCAAGAAAACTTCACAGCTCTGACACTATCTTGGAGGCTTCCCAAGACACAACTGCTTCTATATTCAATGGATTTATAGCTACTCCCTTATGGGACACAACATACCCTAAGAAATGGACTTCTCGAGCCCAAAACTCACACTTCAACAACTTCCCAAACAGCTGATGTTGTTGAAGAACTCCCAAAATGGCATGTAGATGCTCTGCATGCTCTTCTTCAGACATGGAGTACACAAGGATGTCATCGATGAAAACTAAAATGAACTTGTATAGGAACTCATGGAACAAAGCGTTCATCAATCCCATGAACACAGCTAGAGAATTTGTCACACCAAACGACATTATAATGAACTAATAATGCCCATGAAGATAATGGAAAGTAGTCTCTAGGATATCCTCATCCTTCACATGCATCTGATGATATCCTGACCGTTAGTTAATATTTGAGAACTAACTTGAAACCTTAAATTGATTGAGTAAATAAAAAATCCATGGAAGAGGATAGCGATTCTTGATTGTCACTTTGTTTAAGCGATGATAATCTACACACAACTACAAACTACAGTCAGCCTTATTCATGAAAAAAACTGGTGCACCCCATGGTGACACACTCGGATGAAAAAAACCGAACTTTAATATACCATCAAGCTGTATATGTAGCTTTCAAAACTCATAAGGGTCTATCTTATATGGAGACATGGAGATAAGAGACACTCTTGGTTGTAGCTCGATCCTAAACTCAATCTCTCATCGAGGAGGTAATGCTACGACCTCTTCTAGAAAGACATCAGGGTACTTTTCTATAACCTTAGGAAACACCAACTGTTGAACCTCTAAAGAACTCAGAATTAGATCAGCCATCATGGATGATAAGGATGTAACATGCTTCTGACCCATCTGAGGGTCTCGCTCGCCAACAAACACCACTGGCTCTCCATCTGCATTGAAGAACACAACCTGCCTCTTGAAGAAATCCATGATAGTTTGCACTGAATACAATCAATCCATGCTGAGGATGACATCATATGGTTGTATCCATAAACATAGGAAATATCCCCAACCATGGTGTTGTACCAACACTTGCTCACAGTCTCTACATACTTCAAACAAGTTAGCTCGACCTCCAACTGGCGTAGTGAACACCAAGGGCACTGGAAGCCTCTCTACCTCAAGTCCCAAAGCATAGAAAAGGGTAGGTGATATGAAGTAGTGTGTCACTCCTGAATCAAACAAGGCATACACTAAGGTGGAAAACAAGAAAATGGTACCTCGAACGACGTCTGGCTCGCCTGGAGCTGACAACGCTAAAGAATGAAGCTGACCATGACCTCCTCCACGACCTCTCTGACCTTGATGACAACCACCACCACATCTGTGCTTTTCTCTATGAGGACGAGGAGCATCACAGGGATATCCCCTGCCTACCCCATCTACCCTATGCTGATCTAAAGCTGGTGCAACCAGCTGCTGCTGCCTAGAATGGAACTGCCTCAACGGAGGAACCTGAAGCGGAAAACCTGGTGCATGATGACTACTTTGAAATGTCGGGCACTTTCGCTACTAATGACCTCGACAACCACAATAAAAACAAGTGCTTGATCCCTTGGCATAGGCCTGAGAGATGATGCCCCTAGAGAAACAAGATAATGAGGGCTGGCACCTACCCCTAGCCGTACGAAAACTCTTCTTCCCTGAAAACCAGGAACCTTGGACCACATCTCAGCTTCATGAGGAATCATGACAACTCTCCTCTCATGATGATCTAATTCTAGCCAAAGTTCTCTCGACGACCTCTGCCCTTGCCAGCACGTCAAGATATGTCTTCATCATAAATGGGGTGACCTAACGCTGGATCTTTGAACGTAAAGCCTCCTCGAAATGCCTCACACTGGCCTCCTCATCTAGAAACGTGTCACGAACCATCCTCAGGGCCCGTGTTGTGACTACCCCAAGCCCGCCTTCCATAGGACATGGGATGGCGACTAGCACCAAAGGCGTAAATATCGATAAAATGGAATACATTGCCTTTATATAAGAAAACAAACACCACAGAGTACGCAAGCTGAAGTAAACACTAAGTAAACTGAGTACAAAAGTACGTGCTGAGTGTAAATGGGCCAAAATAAAAACCCAAATAAAAATACATTACAAATGAAAAAAAAGTACAGCAGCAGTAATGTAAATCAAAAAACACCGGGTCGTCCTCCGGCTATCCCACCTAAAGTGTGGGTACAGATGGTCTCCTCAGTTCCTCAGGTCTGGCCGTCCACTCCGTGTACGTCCCGCATGATAGTCTACCTCCGAGTACCATCACGCTCCACAAGCCTCAACCACGATCAGCATTGTACATCGTCTGCAACCAACACAACATAGTGCGGGCATAGCCCGCGTAGGGGTGAGTATACGATACTCAGTTGGGACCCCAAGACCCCTGAAGGTCTCCCAGATTCCACAAAGGATAAACCACAAAGTAAGGATACAAAAATGAAGTATAAACCAACACTACTTAGGTATATGCCCATACATATACCTAAGTCATCAATTCCATTTCGGCTCCAACTTCCGAGCCCAAGTTCAACCCAGTCCATACAGGAAAGTACAACCCAATCCACACAGGAATGCACAACCCAATCCACACATCAAAGCAAGTCAATCATATCGAAGATAATGATTTAAAGTCATGACTCATCTCATATAGGTATACTACTCACGAAGAGGGGTGGAGATGATATATGTAACCTCTAAATCATCTTCCCTGCCGAACCCACGTAGGATCCAAGTATAGAAGTCATCGCTGCCGAACCCACGTAGGATCCTAGTACAGTAACCATCACTGCCGAACCCACGTAGGATCCTAGTACAGTCGTCCTCGTTGCCGAACCCACATAGGATCCATGTACAGTCGTCATCATCGTCGCAGTCACAACCAGCTCTAGGGTTCCTAGAAACAGCACGCTCAATTCCAGGAGGGTCCTCTCCGCGAGCCAAGGGGGTTGATACATCAACTATCAAGAAGACTAGAGCTGATGTATCCCATAGTTCCATCCCATTTCATTGGGTAAAAACCAAGCAAAACGTGCCCAATTCATAGAGAACAAGACAACCAAGCCATTTATTTAAAGTACATGACATGTAGGTAAGCGATACACGCCGTGTCATCAGACACTGGGTACTGCCCATGTGATACGGCCTGTGTCGTAGGGATGGTCATATAGATAAGTAAATACACAACGTGTAGTATGGTTACACACCATGTCCAAACCTCTAGGGTCGGTTCCATGTGCGCTGGCCATGCCTAGCCGTGTGGTGGAGTACATGCCCGTATACTCCACCCCATGTCCGTGTATTTCTAGAATACATGTCGAGTCATCACGAAGCCACTTCTTCCATGGTGAAGGTAATACATGCCGTGCCTCTTGGCCATGTGGTTATGCCCGTGTCCATGTATCTCCCAGATTACACGCTGAGCCTCGCGAAGCCGCCTCTACCTTTCTATGAAGAGAATACACGTCGTGCCTCTTGTCCATGTATTGCTGCCCGTGTCCGTGTATTTCCCAGAATACATGCCATGTCTCATGAAGCTGCTTTTTACATTCTGCATAGAGATTACACGCCGTGTGACCGGGGTCACACATCGTGTGTTACTTGTCTAAACCCGAAACTCAAGTCGCAGTACTCCCACACTACACGGCGTGTTCTTCAGAGGTACACGCCATGTATTATGGAATTTTCCAAAAACAACGCCTCCGACCAGTGCGCCTCTCATGATGTCCATTCTTTGTTCTGATGGTCCGTTCATCATGAAACTTCGGACACTAAGTATTCCTGATGTCCCGTAATCATCTTCGGTGTTTTTGGGCCTCCGATCGGCTCTTAAATCACGATTCGATTCACCCGCTCGAAGAATGGTCAAGGGACGGTCCTTCCTATTCCGGTTTGATCCACCACCTGCTATCATCGTCGCACATCTTCTAGGACGTCGTGATGTTGGGTCTTCAATTTGGGACTGTTTCATCGCACGATGAAGTCACAACAATCCGTTGTTCGTCACCCATGAAGAACATGAAGAACACACCAAACATTCACAAAAACGGCGGAGGGATAGGGTCATGTTCGTTTGGCCTGGTCCATCCACATTAGTTTGGTAGCAAGCGGGTCAAGAGAAACAAACATGGAAGGAAGAATCAGTGTTGATCAAATAAGAACACACCCCTACCTCGATAAACGATGACGTTTTCCGGCGACGCGGAAGATGGCGTCGCAGGGTGAGGTTTCGAAGATGGCGTTGGCATACGTCCAAGGAAGGAACGACGCCTCACACTAGCTACGAAGAGAAGTTGAAATGGCACATCATCTCTCCTTGTGATGACGACGTTCTTCATCGAAGAAAGTCGTTCTTCGTGGGAGGATGAAGTTCTTCAAGGGTTTGGAGCTCTCTCCAAAATCCTCACACAACCATCCAAAAAAATAAAATAAGGCCTCCCCTTATTTTATTATTTTTCTAAGCATTTAAAAATATCAAAATTCAAACTATTCATTCAATTAATTGAAGAGTTTGAATTAATGGAATTAATGTGTGTTGATATTAATTGAGTGGAAGAGGAGAAGTCACTTAATTAATTACAAAGGCTTGCCATCATTAAACACAAGAAGATTAATGGGGGAGTTAGAGGAATTTAATGGAATGTGAAGGGGTGGGGCTCATGTGGGCCCCAAATCACAAATATCCTAACATGGGTAGTTAGGGGATTGTGGGTCCCACCCCAACTACCCCATGTAGGATAAAACCATTAAATAAAGAAAATAAAATTGTACCACAATTTTATTTACTTTACATTTAATCCTCAATTTTTAAGAACTCCTCCCAATAAAACGCACATTCAGGAAAGGTAATCTTATACAATTACCAGCGTTGCGGTTTCATTAGTGCCCTCAGATTTCAATTCCAAGCACCGATTCAAAAGATAGAAAAACCCGATCCTCTGTTCAATGAACGTACCCTAGTTAAACTTCAGAAATTGATTCCGGGCACACCAGGCCTCAGAATCAGGTTCCGTTAGAAACTGTGTACTCGTAAAAACCCATAGAATTTAAGAAAAAAATTTCCTTGAGATTTACGGGTCTTTAAATTACTCCCACCTTAGGGCTATACATCCCCATAAATCTACATCATAAACTAGGGAAACAAATGAGGGTACTGTGCACACATCTGGGCCTCCTGCTCCCACGTGATCTCCTAGAGGTTCCCGTAATGCCACCTAATGCACACTAGAGGAATTGAACGTCCATGTAGGACCCTCTCCTATCGATCCTCGATCTCTACTGGGACCTTCGAAAATGTCTCCCCGTCATCGATGTCCAGCTCCCCGTGATCAATGATATCCATTGGGTCGTGCACGTATCTCCTCAGCTGAGATACGTGGAAGACGCCGTGCACCCGGTGAAACTGAGGTGGAAGAGCCAGGTGATAGGCCACCTCACCTATCCTACTGAGAACCTGGAATGGTCTGATGAAGCGCAGGGATAACTTGCCACCCCAGCCAAATCTCTATAATCCACGTCGAGGTGAGACCCGTTAGAAAACGTGGTCGCCATCCTCGAACTCTAGTGGTCTCCGCCTCCTGTCAGCATAGGTATTTTGTCGGCTCTGAGCAGTCCTCATCTGCTCCTGGATAATCTGCACCTTCTCCATCATGGCCTGGACCATCTCTGGTCCTACAAGTGCTGACTTCCTAGGGTCTGTCCAGCACAAAGGTGATCTGTAAGGTCAGCCGTACAGTGCCTCGTATGGTGCCATCCCGATGGTGGAGTGGTAGCTGTTGTTGTACACAAACTCCACCAAAGGTAGGTGATCCTCCCAATTGTGACCAAAGTCAAGGACACATGCATGGATCATGTCCTAGAGAGTCTGAATGGTCCTCTACATCTGGCCATCTGTCTGAGGATGAAAGGCGGTGCTCAGGCGTAGCTGTATCCCAAATGCCTCCTGAAACCCCTTCCAAAGCCGGGAAGTAAAGTGAACATCTCAATCAGAGACGATAGATGATGTCACACCATGAAGACGTACGATCTCCTGAATGTAGAGGTGTCCCAATCTCTCCAGTGAGCCCTGCTCTCTGATAGGTAGAAAGGGGGCCGACTTGGTGAATCAGTCTACGATCACCCAGATGGAGTCGTGTCCTCTGGAAGTACGAGGAAGCCCTGTAACAAAATCCATATATATCCTATCCCACTTTCACTCCGGGACCTCCAAGGGCTATACCAAGCCTGATGGTACCTGGTGCTCCACCTTCACCTGCTAGTAGGTGAGGCATCATGAAACGAACTCTTCCCCAACCTTCTTCATACCCGGCCACCAGTGCTGCCATCTGAGATCCTAGTACATCTTCACTACTCCTGGATGTACCGCCAATGGGGAAGTGTGAAACTCTCTCAGAACCTCCTCCTAAAAATCAGCTGGTACCATGGTACGTCCTCTATAAAGGATGACGTGCTCTCCTCCTACAGAAAATCCATCAGGTGCTTGTCCTGTGGATATCTGTGCACGTTGCGTCTCATAGTCAACGTCCCCACGCTGTGCCTCTCTGACCCACTTAAGTAGTGTAGGAGTGACTGTGAACGACTGTAGAAAGGCTGCCCCATCTCTATCCATGAAGGATATCTGCAATGCAGCTAGCTGCTCCGTCGCCTCTCCAAGTAGCTGGATGTCCAACCTCCTGCTAAGAGCATCAGATACTACGTTTCCATTCCCAGGAGTATATAATATCTCAAAGTCATAGTACTGGAGGAAATAGAGACATCTCCACTATCTCAGGTTTAGGTCCTTCTGCGAGAATATGTACTTGAGACTCTGGTGGTCAGAGTAGACTGTAAAGCGCCCGCCCATCAGATAGTGCCACCACATCTTTAGGGCAAAGACCACTGCTGCTAACTCCAATTCATAGGTAGCGTAGTTCTGCTCGTGCTGCCTCAACTGTTGTGATCCATAGGTGATCACTACCCGCTCCTACATCAGGACACATCCGAGTTCGGTCCCTAATGCATCGCAGTAAACTACGTACCCTACTCCCTCCTCCGGTAGCCTCAAGATTGGTGCACTGGTCAATCTCTGTCTTAGCTCCTAGAGGCTCTGATGACATCTATCTGACCACATTAAGGGTTTCTCCTTCTTTGTCAAAGATGAATGTGGTGCGAAAAATCTGGAGAAGTCTAGCACAAATCTCTGATAGTACCCAGCCAGACCTAGTAAACTCCACACCTCCGTCACGCTCCTGGGTGGCTCCCAAGCTAGAACTGCCTCAATCTTCGCAGCATACACTGCAACTCCCTCCTCAGATATGATGTGCCCCAAGAAGTTTAACTCTCAAATCCATAACTGACACTTTGAATGCTTACCATAAAGATGGTTCTCTCAGAGTGTGTCCGATACAACCCACAAGTGGTAGGCATGCTCCTCCTCAGTAGTCGAGTAAATCAACATGTCGTCGATGAAGACTATGAAAAATCGATCAAGGTATGGCTGGAAGATCCTATTCATGAGACTCATGAACACTGCTGGAGCATTGGTTACACCGAAAGGCATAACCAAGAACTCATAGTGGCCATACCGACACCTGAAGGCCGTCTTCTGTACATCCTCGTCTCGAACTCTCAGCTAATGATAGCCTGACCTGAGGTCTATCTTCGAGAACCAGCATGCTCCCTTGAGCTGATCAAAGAGTTCTTCAATCCTCGGAAGTGGATATTCGTTCTTCACAGTCAACTAATTCAGGCGACAGTAGTCAACACATAGTCGCAAGCTCCCGTCCGCCTTCTTGGAAAACAAAATCGGGGAAGCCCAGGGTGAAACACTGGGTTGAATGAATCCCTTGCCCTGCAAGTCCTCTAGCTGTACCCATAGCTCTCAAAGCTCATAGGGAGCCATCCGATATACTGGAGTAGATATCAGGGTTGTCTCGGGATACGAGTCAATATAGAATTCTACCTATCCGTGAGGAGTTAGTCCTGGAATGTTGTCAGGAAAAACTTCCGCATATTGATCCACCACAACAGGAAAACTCAGACTCCACACATCAACTATTCCTAGGATGAGACTAGCCAAATGATGAGTGATCGGCTGTCCTCTCCTCTGCGTGAGTCCATCCTGCACTGCAAAGGCTCCCTTCTCACCAGGGAAGGTGAACCTGCTCCCATCTGTGCGGACACACTACACCTTGTGCCTAATACAGTCAATCTGAGCATGGACCGTAGATAACCAATCCATGCCCAGGATGACGTAATAAGGCCTCGACACGGCTAGAAGAAGATCCCAACTGAAGCTCTCACCTCCTAGAGTAAGCTCACACTGCCGGCACCAGTGCGTAATCGTCGAGTCTGCTCCTGTAGGAGTCTCCAGCCGTAAGGATCGAGCCAACGACTCTGTCGGAATCTCAGAGCTCCGAACAAGAGAAGCGACAATAAAAGAATGACTTGCTCCTGTGTCTATAAGAACTGCAGCAAGGGTGTAGTAGACACAAATAGTACCTCGAATAATCTCAGGTGCGCCGTGGTCGTAGGCCTCCACTACCTGAAGCTGTGCCTGCCTCTGCCCGCCAGCTCCCTGTGGTCGGGGTGGACCTCCTGGTGGTGGTGGTGGTAGAGCCTCAAAGCATCTCCCACCACCTGCTGCTCGACCAGCTCCTCTACCTCGTCTGCCTACTCCCTGTGGACCGCCACGTTCAAACCTATACCTCTACCTGGGTGGTCCCTCAACCGTCTGCTGCTCCTCTTCATGGCGGGTCGGGCAATCACGAGCCATGCGGCCCTACGCACCGCATGCATAGCACTATCTTACTCTCGTATGACTGGCTGTACTGCGTGTGCACCACACCCTTGAACTATTATCCTAAGGTCTCCCACCTGATGGTCTGGTCCGCTTGGACCTCTGCGACATCTGCCTACTGCCGGCTGCAGAAGACTCCGCCACGTGCTGCCCTGCGGTAGGTCTCGCTGCTAGTGTAGGCTCAGTAAGAAATCTCTCCACAAGAAGGGCTCGTTCTAGTACTCCTGCCTATGTCAGAATGCTGAGGGAGATCATCGATGCCTGGATCTCATGCCTCAGTCCTTGCTCAAAGGTCCGGGCCCGGAAGAATGGGTCCTGTACCATGTCCGTGGAGTAGCGCAAGAGATCGGTAAACCTCAACGAGTACTGGGCTACTGTCATGCTACCCTGTCGCAGCTGTAGTAACTCCTGAATGCGCACCACACAGAGGCTGGCTGGAACGAACTCTGAGCAGAAGAGGCTCTCAAAGTCCGACCAAAGTAATGATGCCTCATTGTGCACCTGGAGCATCAGGCTCCACTATCTACCTGCTGCTACGTACAGGAGACTCGCCGCAAGGATCACCATGAGGTTAGCTGGTGTCCCTACTAATATGAAGACTCAAACAACAACCTCCAGTCAATCATCGGCCACCTGAGGGTCTGTCTCCTTACGGAACCTAGGCTGTCTCTGACACTGAAACTCGTGTAGTGCACTCAAGAGATGTGAACTTTCAGCTGTTGGGGCTGGTGGCATCGGTGGCTCGGTGGGTAGAGGTACCGTCGGTGCCTCCGCTGTAATGGGGCCCTACACCGAGGCCTCATCACTTGGTGGGCTGCCGTCTCACACAAAGCTCGGAACCCTAGATGGCTGTCATCGTGGGGCCATCCTGAAAAGAAACAGGTGCACCACGGTTAATACAGTATACCTAGTGAGCTGACACAAATTAATCATAAAGAAAACTTTTGAAACACACATGCAATCAATGTTTTCATGCATTGAGTCAGAAATCAGAAGTGAGGGTCTTAGTGTATGGATACGACGGCCGCCGCACCAACACTAGACTCCCTGGACTGATAACCACACTCAATACCCTAAACACCATTGCTTCACACAGAAGAAATTATCAGAGTCCTGAGTTCTGCGGTAGAACCGACTCCTCTGATACCAATTTTTCACGACCCTTCCTCAAGGCCCATGCCGTGACTACCCCAAGCCCACCTTCCATAGGGAAGGGGCTGGCGACTAGCACCAAAGACGTAAATACCAATAAAAGGGAAGGAATTACCTTTATATAAGAAAACAAACACCACAAAGTACGCAAGCTAAAGTAAACACTAAGTAAACTGAGTACAAAAGTAAGTGTTGAGTGTAAATGGGCCAGAATACAAACCCAACTGAAAATATAGTACAACTGAAAAGAAAGTACAACAACAGTAAAGTAAATCAGCAACGACTAAGTCGTCCTTCGACTATCCCACATGAAGGGTGGGTACATATGGTCTCCTCAGTTCCTCGGGTCCGGCCGTCCGCTCCGTGTACGTCCCGCATGATAGTCCACCTCCGGGTACCGTCACGCTCCATAAGCCTCAACCACGATCAGTGCTGTCCATCATCTGCAACCAACAACGTAGTGTAGGCATAGCCCATGTAGGGGTGAGTATACGATACTCAGTAGGGAACCCGAGACCCCCTGAAGGTCTCCTCAGAATTCACAAAGGAAGGACACAAAAATGAATTATAAAACAACAATACTTAGGTATATGCCCATACATATACCTAAGTCATCAATTCTAGTTTGGCTCCAACTTCCGAGCCCAAGTTCAACCCAGTCCACATAGGAAAGTACAAACCAATAAACAAAATCATGCACAACCCAATCCACAGAGGAAAGAAAGTCAATCATATAGAAGATAATGATTCAAATTCAAGAATCAGCTCACACAGGTATACTACTCATGAAGAGGGATGAAGATGATACATGTAGCCTCTGAATCATCTCCCCTGCCGAACCCACGTAGGATCCAAGTACAGAAGTTGTCGCTGCCAAACCCACGTAGGATCCTAGTACAGTAACCAGTGCTACCTATCCCACGTAGGATCCAAGTGCAGTCGTCCTCTCTCCCGAACCCACGTAGGATCCAAGTACAGTCATCATCGTCATCGCAGTCGCAGCCAGCTCTAGGGTTCCCACACACAGTACGCTCGATTCTGGGAGGGTCCGCTCCGCGAGCCAAGGGGGTTGATACATCAACTATCATGAATACTAGAGTTGATGTATCCCATAGTTACATCCCACTTCATAGGGGAAAAACCAAGAAAAACGTTCCCAAGTCACGGAGAACAAGACAACCAAGACATTTCCCTAAAGTACACGACGTGTAGGTAAGTGATACACACCGTGTCATCAGACACCAGGTACTGCCCGTGTGATACGGCCCGTGTCGCAGGGCTGGTCGTATAGATAAGTAAATACACGGTGTGTAGTATGGTTACACACCGTGTCCAAACCTCCAGGATCGGTTCCATGTGTGCTGGACATGCCTAGCCATGTGGTGGAGTACATGCCCGTATACTCCACCCCGTGTCCGTGTATTTCTGGAATACATGTCGAGTCATCACGAAGCCGCTTCTACCATGGTGAAGGTAGTACATGCTGTGCCTCTTGGCAGTGTGTTTATGCCAGTGTCTGTGTATCTCCCAGATTATACTCCGAGCCTCACAAAGCTGCCTCTGCCTTTCTATGAAGAGAATACACGCCATGCCTCTTGGCCGTGTATTGCTGCCCATGTCTGTGTATTTCCCAGAATACATGCCATGTCTCACGAAGCTACTTCTGCCATTCTGCGTAGAGATTACATGCCATGTGACTGGGTTCACATGCCGTGTGTTACTTGTATAAACCCAGAACTCAAGTCGCAGTACTCTCACACTACACGACGTGTTCATCAGAGGTACACGCCATGTATTCTAGAATTTTCCAGAAATGATGCCTCCGACCAGTGCGCCTCCCGTGATGTCCATTCTTCGTTCTGATGGTCTGTTCATCACCAAAATTCAGACACTAAGTCACCCCGATGTCTCGTAATCATCTCTGGTGTTTTCGGGCCTCCGATCGTCTCTGAAAGCACGATTTGATTCACCTGCTCGAAGAACGGTCAAGGGACGGTCCTTCCTGTTCCGGTTTGATCCGTCACCTATTATCGTCGTTTCACCTCCACTAGGACGTCGTGATGTTGGGTTTTCAATTTGGGATTGTTGCATCGCACAATGAACTCGCAACGATCCGGTGTTAGTCCCCCATGAAGAACACGAAGAATACACCAAACATTCATAAAAATGGCGGAGGGATTAGACCGTGTTCATTTGGACCAGTCCTTCCGCATTAGTTTGGTAGCAATCGTGTCGAGAGAAATAAACATGGAAGGAAGAATTAGTGTTGCTCAAATAAGAACACACCCCTACCTCGATAAACGATGACATTTTCCGGCAACGCGGAAGATGGCGTCACGGGGTGAGGTTTTGAAGATGGCGTTGGCGTACGTCCAAGGAAGGAACAATGCCTTACACTAGCTGCGAAGAGAAGATGAAATGGAACTTCATCTCTCCTTGTGATGATGGAATTCTTCATCTAAGGAAGTCATTCTTCGCGGGAGGATGAAGTTCTTCAAGGGTTTAGAGCTCTCTCCAAAATCCTCACACAACCAGCCAACAAAATAAAATAAGGCCTCCCCTTATTTTATTATTTTTCCAAGCATTTCAAAAACTCAAAATTCAAACTCTTAATTCAATTAATTGAAGATTTTGAATTAATTGAATTAATGTGTGTTGATATTAATTGAGTGGAAGAGGAGAAGTCACTTAATTAATTACAAAGGGTTTCCAACATTAAACACAAGAAGATTAATGGGGGAGTTAGAGGAATTTAATGGAATGTGAAGGGGTGGGGCTCATGTGGGACCTACCTCACAAATATCCTAACATGGGTAGTTAGGGGCTTGTGGGTCCCACCCCAACTATTCCATGTAAGATATTACCATTAGATAAAGAAAATAAAATTGTACCACAATTTTATTTACTTCACATTTAATCCTCAATTTTTAACAACTCTTCCTGAGTAAATGAACCTTCGAGAAAGGTCATATTATGAAACTACTGGAATTGCAATTTCATCGGTGCCATCAAATTTCAATTCCAAGCACCGGTTGAAAAGATAGAAAAACCTGCTCGTCTGTTCACTGAACGTACCCGAGCTAAACTTTGGAAATTGATTCCAGGCACACCGGGCCTCGGAATCAGGTGCTGTCAGAAACCGTGTACTCGTAAAAACACAGATAATTTAGGAAAAAAATTTCCTTGAAATTTATGGGTCTTTACATAATGGGTCCAAAGCATATCATAAAAGGTTCCTGAAATTGATTCCAAACTCTCACACACTGGAGCTCCCCTGTCAAAGGGTAAGAAGCTCATAGTGACTAGACCCTTTAGCGGTCGAAGAAACAAACTCAACAATAAACTTGTCTTGGAACTCCTTCCATGAGATCACTGACTCTTCACGATCCCTGAGGAATAATAACCACCACTACCTCACTGCTCCATGCAGCATCATCACAACCAAGGACACTCAATGCTCCTTCTGAGAATGGATATAACTAAAGCCTATCTTGACCTCCTCTAACTAGTCTTCCGTGAATACATCTAAAATAGAGCCCTCATACTTCTGTAGACTTTGGTGCTGAAACTCTCAAAGTGTCCTCATCCAAGTGTCATTGTCGTCAACCTCTAACCTGCACTGATCTGCAAGCACAGCCTGCTGGACATATTCTATGAGATCCTAAAGAGGATGTCGACCTGGAGCCATACCTGTAAAATAACAAACAATTAGAGATCCTAAACCTGGAATATGAATGAATCAATAATAATTAATTAGTTGTTTTATTTTATTCATTTTAGGTTAACCTATCCCAAGGTCTACCAATTCAAACACTGGAACAATAGAGAATGATGCATTATTCTTTCCTAGGTCTCTATCCCGCAACGAGTATCACCTTGTTTAGTAGACATTATAAACATAATGGTCCACACATAAGATCACAGGGGGCCCTAAACGCCCATGTCTTAGCCGATCTCCAATGTTTATATCACTTTCCAAACATGAATGACACCATTGACCTACCAACCCATGCAACCTCACCTATGCCTAACTCCAAAATCCATCCTATCCCTCAACCTCCCTCTGATACCACTATGTCACGACCACCTCCCCACAAGGTGTAACCCTCCTAGAACGACAATGTGAGAAGGGAGATAATGACCCCCAAGTCCCACCTCTAGTAGGCCCCAGGTTTGTGACTAGAACTGAGGGTATAGTAAACACACAAATGGGAGGCATTACCCTATAAGATAACACATACAGAAGAGAGAGATAATATAGACACCAACCAACTCCAACTCATACTGAAATATAAATGAAAACCCAAGTGCACATATGTAATTTCATGCAAAACTACTACAAATGGAAGGGGAAAACTAAATGTACCCAAAGGAAAGTAAAAACAACAGCGACCACGAATCCCGAACAGCTCCTGCAACCCCAAGCTAGTAGTAACCAACCTGATATCCTACCTACTCTAAGCGACATGAACAAAATAGTTTATATATACATAGGGTGATTATAATATTATACTCAGCAGGATCATCTCTAGAGCCTCTCATGTAAAAGTAAAGAAAGAACGCTAAAGCACAGTGAACAACAAGTGAAACTAACTCATCACCTAAACAGGTATACTAAGTTCTAAGCCTCACCATGGATACTCTCACCAAGTAACACATACAAGAGTATATAATACAATAAAGAATAACAAGGGTACCCCACTACTACTTCCCCACTGTTTTACTGCTTTTCCCCAATGTTGTACATCATAATAATCTCTCTCTAAAAAGACTTGCCCACAGACACCTGGGTGAAGCACCAAAACATGCACCTCGTGCAACCACACCACCACATCCACACAAGAAGTAACCAGGTGGTTTTTAGGAGCCACCACAACTCACATAACATGTATCATACGTCGGGTATTATACCTCAAGACATTAAAGCCCATACACCAAGTAAGGATCCTCAATACATCACAACCTATAAACGTCACACCTATAGTAGTCTATAGAAAACTATATCCAGAATATATGTGCATGAATAGACAGAAGCCATTATATCCCTCTACACACAAATATGGGGAAAACTAACTTCTGTTTCTACCAGCACAAGTAACTACCAAGGGAAGAGAGCAGGGCTAAAGGGGGTAGTCAACCATCCATCCTCCCACCGGAATGTTGGAGAAAACACCCTCAGGGCTCAGAATCCCTGGGGTGTCAGTATCCCTTATTGATGGGGTGGATTAGCTTATAGAAACACAAAAAGTATAAAATATACTATATCTCACAACCACATTATGGGAATAACCTAGTCTTAGACTCAACTGTAGCTAATTTCTCTTGGACTCCTGACTACCGCTTCTAAGACTAGGTATCCTATAAGTACACAACCATTTTAAGAGCTTTAATACATTACTTCATTCAATTTTTTCAGTTGAACTTTACGTTAATTAATTATTTAAACATTAATTAACCATCAATAATTTCAACATTATATTTCATTAGCATCACACCCAGAGTTTACCGTTCCTCCAAATTACAACCTCATCATTATGTCCTAGAAAACTCCAACCCCATGGGTTAACATAATTTATTCAATTATTCATTACAACATTACTTTCCAATATTCCCAGGCATTCTAGAAAAACATTATATGCTAATAAAAACAAGGAGGATCAATAGGGTGAGTAGATGTACTACCCGTCGAGTCTTTTCCGCCTATATCAAGAGCGTAGACCCATCCTCCCTTGAGAAGCTAAACACGAAAAGCACGTGGCATACACCGCACGTCTTCACCTCTTTCAAAAGAAGGGTAACCAAGACTATCTACCTTGAGTAGTGAGGAAAAGTAAAGTAGATAACCAACCAAGGAATCAACAAGCATCCAAACATTTACATCCAACCCATTCCATCATGCCTGGTGTACTTCCCAAAACCCACATGCATAAACTGATGCATCTCACCACATTAGGCATCAACTGTTTCCACAACCAATAGGTCTCCCTGCCCCCACATATCACAATAGCCATCCAGGTTCACACCACAACACAAGGAGCAGGAAAAACAAACATCATATCAAATGGGATCTTAGCCCTTAACCATGTAAGAGGGTAACTCATAACCCTTAAATGAATTATCATTTATCAAACAACCAGTTATTTAATCCATCTTGTATTTACCGATTTATTATTCATAGGTTCCAAATTCAGGAAACCTAACCAGTAAGATTTCACAAATAATTAAACATGCTTACTGCACCAATTTGATTAACATCAAATTACAAAAGAAGAACCAAATTCAATTACATTCCTCTTTATCTTTATCCAATGATTATCAATTAATTCCGGCTTTACGTTCTTTACCGATTTTCATTAATAAAGAACAGTTAAACAAAGTAAGTATAGATATCACACTATCTAGAAAAACAAGAGGCAATAACATATGATCAATATAAATTTATTTATCTGGTTCAAATATTTATTATGTCAATTCCATTATCATCCAGTGGGATAAAACATGATAACTATATAGTTGCACGTAAAATAAAAGAGAAGCAACGAATACCCTACCTCAAACTGTTCTTTTCGTTCTTTATACAAGAACGATCCACACAAAGAATCACAATCTCCTCCTCCCATGACAAATGTATCCACCCAAGGATGCTTATATAGAAGATTGATCAATACTGTTTAGTTTCATTAAAACAGATCAGAACCAATCCTAGGAGAAAATTTTGATTGCAGAACCCCTACGGGAAGGAATAAGATGTTTGAGCGTCTCACACCTGAGAACTAGGGAGGAAGTTATCTCGTCCCTTTATAAGATTTAATGGAGAAACAACTTAAGATACAATGGATTTTCTATTAAAAGTGGATCACATTAACCACACGGCTTGACCAAGTAAAAACATCCTGAGCCTTAAGAGAAATTAATATAAGAGTTATGGACTTTGAATCAGCCTTAGAGTCCTTAAAATGAGGCTTCAAATGAATTTTATGTCAAAGGAAATGTCAAAGGGGGGAAAATGTAGGAAGCTGGAAACACTGTTCACAAACTCAAAATTTGGCAAAGGAAAAACACTGTTCATGAACCTCATCGTTGGAACCTCACCATTCTGGAAACACTATTCATGAACCTCACCATTTTGGAAACACTGTTCATGAACCCAAAATTTGGAAAATGAAATAGGTCACCGTTGGAACCTCACCATTCTGGAAACACTGTTCATGAAATCAAAATTTGAAAAGGAAAGAGGTCAACGTTAGAACCTCACTGACGGAACTGTTCACCGATGGAACTGTTCATTGAATTGGAAATTTGGCAAAGGAAGGAGAGGTTACCATTATACTATTCACAACTGTCTGCCGTTGGAACTGTTCACTGATGGTCACCGATGACACTGTTCACAAATGGTCACCATTACACTATTCACAAATGTCTACCATTGGAACTGTACACCGATGGTCACCGATGACACTGTTCATATAAGGTTACCATTGCACTGTTCACAACTGTCTACCATTGAAACTGTTCACCAATGGTCACTAATGGCACTATTCACATAAGGTCTCTGGTGCACTGTTCACAACTGTCTACCATTGGAACTATTCACTGATGGTCACCGATGACACTTTTCACATAAGGTCACCATTGCACTATTCACAACTGTCTACCATTGGAACTGTTCACCGATGATACTGTTCATATAAGGTCACTGTTGCACTGTTCACAACTATCTACCATTGGAACTATTTATCGATGGTCATTGATGACACTGTTCACATAAGGTCACTGTTGCACTGTTCACAACTGTCTGCTGTTGGAACTATTCACTAATGGTTACCAATGAAACTGTTCACATAAGGCCACCATTGCACTGTTCACAACTATCTACCATTAGAAATATTCACCCATGGTCACCAATGATACTGTTCACATAAGGTCACCATTGCACTGTTCACAACTGTCTACTGTTGGAATTGGTCACCGATGGAACTGTTCACGGAAATGGAAAATTGGAAAAGTGTTGGGGATAAGTCACCTTGGCCTCCCGAAAAACCTCATACACCTTATTTTTGAAAATGAATAGACTAGAGAGGTCTTGGCCATTACATCCAAGAATCCGAGAAAGGGTGATTCCAAAATAAGTGGTGAGAAGTATAAAACTTCTAACCACCAAGATTAATGATTATAGTTGATTTTTTTTGGATTATTACCAAAAATATTATTTCACATGTCCATTGGAAGAATGGATAAATTATTAAATTTTTTAAATGGATGTTTTTTATGGTGTATAATACTTGACTAAATGTTCATTAATGATTGAATCATTGGATGTAACTAATGAATATAAAATATAAAATATAAAACATAGTCATACCCAATTGTGGAAAGATAATTCTTTATTTAGTAAAAATATGTAGATTTTAAGGATATACCTAGTATAGTTTTTATAATCTTTGGAGATAAATACCTTAGGTATCATCGACACACTTACCAATATAGTTTTAGACAAAGGAACCTTTAAAAATAAAGGTATGCCACATAGCTTTTTAAATTAGTTCTTTTAGAGAGAATGAACTATTCAAAGGTTACGTTAGTAGTAAATATACTTTATAAGATTCATTTAAGTATGTTAAGGAATGTAAAAGTAGAGTAAAAATTTTATATGGTCAAAAGATACGAGTTTCCTTGGGCTTGTGTGTCGAATAATACATTGACCAAGCATTCATCAAATTGTAGAGTTGATTTATTCCTAAAATCACATTTCCTTATACACATTAGAGTCATGATGTTAGTAAGGAGGCTCAATAATGATTTTTTTTTTAAAAAATAGACCATTAAAATGTATCTTAGAGTAATTAATGAATTCAAATATCTTTATACACATCCGAGTCATGATGTAAGTAAATTGAGTATCAATGTTGAGAATAATATACATTATAAAAGCTTCCATTATTTTAGAGAAATTCTTCACAAATAGAAATTTTATCCCATATCTATATCCCATATATAATAAAAAATGGATAACATATGATAATAATATAAAATGAATCCATCATGTCATAGTAACATGTGTTTAGATGCAAATTGTTTGTTAAGGATATAAGCAAAACTACATCAAGAAAACACTATGTTCATATAAAGTAATTATTATAAAGGTATTTAATGATATTAAAAAAAATATGATAGAGAAAAATGATAGTTAAGAGATAGAAAATGTTTCTATAAAGGGGTTCACATATCTATTTGAGGTAGTGGGAGAAATATTGACTTTGGTTTAGTCAATGTCAGAGATTCACAAATAGTTTTCATATGAATAAGTTCCACAATATCTTATGGAAAAATAATATTCTAAAGACACATACTACGTAATAAGAATAAAACTATAGTGGTGATTTTATATTCACCATAGTGGGTGATATATTATATAATAAAAATAATTAATTTTATAAGCACTACTGGAATAGAAGGATATAATAATGGTTCATAACCGTTGGTATAGGAGAGAGAAATATTGGTATAGACTATACCAACGGTTATCCAAACTGTTGGTATAACCTATACCAATGGTTCTCCAAACCTTTGGCTATAGTGACATTGCGAAAAAGCCTATACCAATGGTCCTCAGTAAACCATTGGTATAGGGTGGTCTGAATTTCTTGTTAACCAATGGTTCATAGTGAATCACTGGTATATACCTATACTGATGGTTTATAACTATTGGTATAGGTCTATACTAATGGTTTACAATTAACCACAGGTTTAAGGATATACCAATGGTGGTTTGAGAACCATTGGTATGGACACCCCCAATTCCTAGGCATTAGTAACCCCACCCTTTCCCACAGAACCTACAGATAAAAAGAACATCACATAAAAAACCCACAAATAGAAAATCCTACACAAACAATAGGAAATAAGAAATAAATTTCAAAGAGAAACTGTAATGAAAACAATAGGAAATCAAAGATCCATAAACCAATGAAAAAAATATCCAAACAAATAGAACCTACAATGAAACCAATAGAACATCCTCAACATAAAGAACCTTCAATGTGACCAGCATAATATTCTCAAATATCCACAAACCAATACAAAAATAATGATAACATAGGAAACTAATTGAGGAATCTAACTAGTGATAAAAAACATAAATAAATCACAGAACAGACCATCAAAAATAAAATCTCATAAATATCAGTAAAAAATGTAATTGATCAATTTATCCCTCATCACCATCACTATTATCACTGTCATCCTCAGCCACATCCTCGAACTCATCCTCATCCTCTTCCTCAGTTTCATCCTCATCCTCAACCTCAGCCTCACCCTCTTCCTCATCATCATACTCTCCCTCTTCCTTGCCATCATCCTCACCATCACCATCATGGAGAACATCATCCTCCAAACCACCACTAGGAATAATTCCCGATGCACTATATAACATATTCATCATCAACATATATGTATCACAAGCTATTTTGGTCTATGGTGGAACTGATGTACATAAAATTTTCATCAGTTTCATAAATTCAACGTTTCAACTTTGATTCCATTATTCCACCTATATGACCATTTTTAAAGCCTTTTATGCCTTATCCTTAGCCTGTTCTACCCTTGAATTATATTTTTACAACTCAGTGCTACCATAACTGAAACCTAAAGTGGGATAGTACCTCATTGGGAAAATAATCTTTCTTGGTCGGTAGTGTACTCTGCGATGGTTCTCATCTCCCAAAACTTGATTTAATTGATCATATGGACCAAATTTGTAAATATACTAGGAATTAAGGGCCTCCAAAGTAGACTATTAAAAAATATAAATAAACTATTAAGTTATAAAATAGATATTAAAATTTGAAATCAAAAAATTAAAAATTATAATCTACTGTTGTGTCTATTTGTTTACCGCGCTTCCATATTTTTTGTTTTTGATCGAGTAAAATAGTTTTTCTTGAGGCACACATCCTTCAATATTCAAAAAATCCCTCTATAATGAAATTTAATGTTGGAAAAAATAATTTAAAATAGTTTACAAATAATTAATTTCATAACTAAAATCAAATGGATATTAATTCTAAATGATTCTAAAAATAAAAAAATATGGTATATGAATTATAACTAAGTATCAATGAATGTGTTATAAATAGATATAACATATATATAAGTGAACAATTCATCACATTAATTAATAATTAGGTGGTTGTGTGATCACCATAATTAATGATAATATGAATAAGTATTACTATAACCTAAATTAATATGGTTTAATGGGTTATCAGCACTCAAATAATGACTATAACATAAAGGAATTATGTTTTGGTAAGATTTAATGATACAAATTGCATTCCCTAAACAATAATTTTGAGATTTTAAATGTATTACCTGAGTTATTTTGATTAAATGATACAAGTGAAATTTTGTTTCTCCATTACATGAGGTTGTAGTGTTCTTTAGAAACCCTCATTCTATTACTATGATCTAAATCATTACTAAAAGAATTCATTTTCATGGTTTTTTTTCTAATATTTATAAAAATTCAGTTTAGATATTTTAGTGGTTTATTTATTTATTTGAGAATGTCACATGCACAAACACTACATTTTCTAGATATGCATAGGCCATCATTGGTGGTTCCCAGTTAAGTCAAACTAAAATACTGCTTAGGTTGCCCTAAAAATATAGTATCTAATCTTTCCCTAATTATTATAGGTTCAGGTTAGAATGAGGATGATAATACATGATCAATCTATATAGATGAAATGTGAATAAATACATGGATAAGCTGTGGTTCAATGACCATAGTAGAACCACCCATATTTTTATTAAGTATCTATTTTGTATATGTGATTAGTCTAGTGGGTGATAGTGTTAGCATGACTATATGATATATTTATGCATTCCCATTTTTATATCATTATTATTGAATATTTAATTTGTGTGCTAAAATAGTAATTATATTTGTTGATGTTTGGTTTATTTATCAATTATTACACACTTTTATAAGTTATTATAGTCTCCCCATGATATTACCATAGACCATGCAACTAATCAACATCTATTAGAGTATATAGAGGCACACCTAAGAAAATGTGGGGACCTGTTCTAGTTAGTATTCATAGAAAGGTTTAGATGTTATAGTCTAAAAAATTAAATGAATAATGGTTTCAAAAACCAAATTATAAGTGACTAGCGATGTGATGATACTAAAAGAAATTAGAATAGTAATACTCATCCTAATTTGAATACATTATATCTCACATGTTTTGAGTATTGCAATGAAGGCCATATCTAGTTGTACTTATGAATAATAAATAATGAATAAAAGTATACAATTATAAATATTAAAAATAAAAGGGAATTAGCTTCATGATGGATCTGTACAAATAAACCTGATTCTAAGGATGAATATAAAACAAAGTTGGAATCAAATAACATGTGATTCATGGATATTAAAAATGAGGCTGGATAATTAGGTTTTGATTTTGAATTTATTATTAATATTGAATTTTATTTTGATTGAAATATTACTAATGAAATTAAGGAATAAAATGAACAATTACAATGATATCATTGTAATTTATGAGTTAAATAAGGAAATCAAAGGAATAAATAAGATTTTTTTTGAGAAAAACATGGATATTTATCATTATAATGAGAAAATAAAGAACACTACTTATATATTTAATGAAAATTGATGTTAATAAATGGAGGTTTTTTAGATTCTGAATCAAAACCACATGAGTGAAGTAGAAAGTTTGATGAAAGTATTTTCTACCATTTTATGATGATTTTTTTCAAGATGATGCCTATAAAAATGATTTAATGAAATGAAAAAGTTATTTATTTCAATGATAAAATATAAAAAGTGTATATAAATATCCTAGTTAAAGGGTTTAAATGTTTAATCTCAACTACCCTGTGTCTCAAAAATATAATGTAAGGACACAATGTTAGTAAACGATCAGTTAGATTTCAAAAATATTTTGGACACATAAAAATATATATTTTTAGATCATTATCTTCTATAATTTTGGTCAGTAATTATTAAAAATATAAAAGGGTTCCAAACTATAGCTTCAAAAATGGTATCAGACTCAAGGTGGAATGGGTAAAAAATCTTTATATTAATTTATTTTATTAGAAATAATTCCTTGATGGTTTAAAGAAATATATATGGTATAAAGATAGTGTGTAATCTTGGTATATTATGAGACACCCATTGATATAAATTTCATAAAAAATATGAGTCAAGGGACCCAAAATCTACTCATAGCATCTCACTAAAAAAACATATATTAGAATCTTTCATAAGAAATCATGAATTTTTTTTATCATCACCAATCTAAACATAGAGTTCTATTTTTTATAGAAACCACAAAAAAATAAGATGAAGTTGTAGAAGGAGAATATTATATGATGGAACTTGAACTCACCAATTTGATGTTAAAGAAAAAATGGATGAAAATATAAGCCTGAGGATGGTTCACCACATCTGGGAAAGAATATGGAAGCAATCATCGGGATCACTATCGAAAGAAATCAGAGGGGAGGGGTGCATGCCGATGCAAGGGCAACACTTGATATGGGAGGAGGGGAGTGATGCTTGGGACAAGAGTGCTACTAAGGCTTAGGATAGAAGGAGGAGAGAACTCATGATAATATCTATATGGGAGGAGGGGAGGGGAACCGATGGGAAAATTTGTGGAAAACCTATGACAACAGTTGTAAAAAACTATTGGCACAGGTAATCTATCTCATTTTTTTAAAAACCATTGGTATAGACTTCATTAAAACACCCTATCCCAATGGTTTTACCAAACCATTATGATAGGGCTATGGGTATTTCCCACATTTTTATTAGTGAAGAGTGAAATAAATGGAATTCAATAATGATTGATAATTTTATATAAATTCAAGAAATAGATTCCATATACCAAAATCAATTCTGTATTTTGGTAGTTTATTCATTTGATGTAAAGTTGTTAGTGGGTATTCAAGAGTTACTATACATGGGTGGTACAATAGTGGTACCAATAATGATCGATTGTTTATACTAATTCATCATGTCTAAATCCATTAGAATTCTACTTGTTATTGATACTTTCTATGAATATTTTATTTGGAATTGGATTTCAAGACCATGTTTTTTGGAAAGTGTATATATGATACAACTTGAAATATTTGGTGTCACCATATAATTCAAATAAGGGATAAAAGTTAGTGAAATCTAGTTTTGGATTAAAGGAAGAAATAAGATCATAGAATATTAATTTAGAATCAATTTTCACCACATTTCTACAAGAGTTTGGTGGGAGAACCACAATTTTCCAATAAAAAATATGTTTCATAACATATGGAAAACAACTATTTGAATTATAGTTAGTTAAGACCAGAATGAATGAACCACTTCATAGGTTAACTTAAAGTAGAAACCTAAGTTCTATGGAATGAGATCCACCAAGGTAGATTTTATGGGTTTTTTAGACCAAGTCAAAGTACATATGATGATAAGGTATTGAAAAGTAAAGTTGGAAAAATTCAAGAGATAATTGTTTCAAATGTTACATGGAATAAATCTATAAAAGAAGAAATATATGAGACATTGGAAGAGACTAAAGTGATGAGTATAATTACATTAGCACAAAAAATGGATCTATCAAATATTTCATGCTATGTACTAGATATGATAGTACCAAAATATACTTTATGGTAGGAAAATAGCAGCATAATCTAGGAGAAATACTTGGGAAACAGTCGGAACTATCCAATTGTACATGAAAGAGTACAAGAGATATGTTCCTGGTACTTGGAGTGGAAGGAAAACTAGTCTATGGGGAAATAAACTAGTATTACATTGGATCAATGTGATCTAATATCACAGTTATGATAAGGTAATGAGAAAGAGAATCTCATTCAAGATAGTGGTATCCATATCTACAAATACCAAGTACATTGTGGATTCTGATGTAACTAAAGAAGCAGTGTAAAATACAAAAATGATTTGTTTCAGTTAATATAATCATGCCTAGTAACTATAGTATTATCATAATATAAATTATGATAAGACTACTATTGGTACTATCCAAGATATCTTGTTTTGATAGAGGAAAAAAGGAATATACTCAGGGATATCAACTATTGAGGAGTTTTAATCAAGGAGGTGAAGTCATAGATAACAATAGAACCATTTAATAAAGACATGGTATGATAAAAAACTAAGAAAATAACTTAGGAGAAGCATGATATTATCGTGTGAATGCTAACATGGATAATTAGAAAGTTATCCCTAGTGAAAGCGGGAGTGTTATAAATGTGGGTTCCCTAGACTTAAAATGAATAATGCTTTTTGATTACCATATCATGGATAAAGTGAGTTATGCATGATGAATTATTAACATTATAGTATTGATATTTATGTGTTAGCTATTTACATGGTAATGTATATAGATTATTTGTCATATCAATAGATTATAGTTGCTCCTAGGCTATAATGAGAACCCAAAGATACTATGTCAATAATCTTAAACATATTTCCTATGGTATAGGTACATCATACTGACTAGACACAGATGATGTCAGACCACCAGGTTCTTGGGGCTTATAAGTATTGAGACTTTTTCTCATAAAGTTTTCACTTGGTGATATTGAGTAGATGAGATCATGAGGACTAGACTTCCAATAGTAACACCACATGGTTCAAGTGTCATTGATAGTAAATATCTAAAAAAAAGTGCAACGGTCTCCTAAATTGAGATTAATATCAGTGTATACTATTTTATTATGTACTTTGATGTAAGATGAAAACTATTATATTGATGTTGTAGCAAGGTATCTTTCATTGTGTACATCATTGGTGGTATGAAATTGATTGAATAATTAATAAATAATTTTCCATTTCTAAAAGAAAGTGATATCTCATTCCTAGTTAGTCATGATGGTAATACCTTCACTAAATCCATGGCTATGGCAGAAGAAGGTATGTTTATCCAATTAGGTCAATGAATAATAAATAAAGGACGATGACATGAAGTGTGCATCCTTCTTTATGATATATTTCAAGAAAAAAATATTATATTACACAACATTCATTCTTAGGAAATTTTTTCTTTACTATGATTATTCCTTATCTCCTTAGAGGTATTGATGGGTTGCTATATATTTCATTTTTTGTTTTGTGAATAATATCCATTTCTACTGAGATAAGGTCCTAGAGGGTCACACACTAAGTGTATTCAATAGTCTTCCCTATTTTATTGAATATGAGTATGAGACATGGTGGGCTCTGTTATGGGTTTTGGGAGATGTATGAGAATAACCGACCTCCATGAAATAAATAAATTCATATTAATAAAGTTTATAATAATTGTTGTTTAATTAATTTATTAAAATTATTATCAAGATATTGAGTGAATACATGATAAAATATTTAAAGAATGAATATTATTTTAATATTCAAGGTTTTTTTTAATATATTTGGGAATGACGTGTCAAGTAATGACTTGATTTCATCATATAATATATTTATTATTTTATAGGTAAGTGATAAAAATATAAAAGATATTTATGACTCAATAAATTAGTCATAAAATTTCATTTATATTTTATTTGGTGGGTAATACATATTCGAGGGACAAGGGTCCAATTCGAACAATTATATACTTTACTATATAAGGAAGAAGATGTTCTCATTCATCAAACTATTAATTGCATCAATTAGAGTGCCTCTATTTTATATATCCCATATCCTAGAGATATAATCTCTCACTCCAAGAAACCAATCCAACTTATTCTTCATGGATTAAAGGATCAGTGTTGTAGTGATCATTGGAAAGTCAAAGGCATTTCTGGATATCTATGCTAGCACTTGGATATTGACAATAAACATTACCATAGACTTTCAAAGTGCGCGTGGTTGATATGGAGGTATCTAGATTAAGTTCCTTCAAGAAACAGTCCCTAAAAATGATCATTTTTTAAACATGCCATCAAATTGATCGAAGTGATATTTTGATTTATTTTTAATCATCAAAATATTCATGTGGTATCCTTGTATTTCATACCAGGATAAAAATCACCAATGAAGATGTATTTATATCGAGCAATGAAGAATATTTTTAAATCTCTAGCCCACATGATTCTACTGTATTACAGAGTACCTTCACCTCAATTTTATTTTAATTATTTAAAAATTGGATTATAATTTAGAAAAATATAGTGCATCATTGCATCCATAATGTTAATAAATGGTAGATTCAACTCTTGGATCATCAAAATTAGGCTCTGATTGATCAGGATATGATCTAAATTTTTTCAATGATCATGATTGACCGGTGATGTGGCACACCAGGGAACCCATTGGAAAACTCATCAGAAAATTCATCAGCACTGAAGCAGTATCATCTCACCACATTTTCTCCATAGACCTCCCTTCGATACCATATGTTTTGATTCAAAAATAACTATGAAAGGTAATTGGTAGAGAACATAATTTTGATTTCATAAAGAATGATTATAAGAAACACCCCCACCCGCTCCTCTCTTTACTTCCCCTACATGGAGTTCTCAAGGCTCTCGCCACACAAAGGAGATCTCTAAATCTGAATTAGATTATTTGAGGAAGAAACTAAATTTATACTTATATATCCATGTTTGAATCATTTTATTTAATGATAAATATGTTAGATATATTCAATACATTTATTCCCATATATTTATTCCTATAGAAATTTTATTCATTTAACCCATTCAATGAATTGATTATAACCGATGCAGACACCTATAATTGGAAATTCCTTTAATATTACGGTCACTCTAGATAATTTATTTTTTAAAAAATATATAATTAACACACCTCCATAACTAGTATTTAGAAACAAACAAAAAAAATCAACCATAATTCAGAAATTCAATATATGAAATTCAATATATGTGTACACCATACATAATTTAATAATCTCACAATTAACCATGTTGAGTCATTTTTTAAGATCCACACTCATCATCTCATTACTAAAAATAAAATAAATCAAAAAAAGTTATTAAAATAAAAATGAAAAAACTAACAATTAGAACCCACTATGTTATTTAAATTAAAAGTTAGTAAAATAAATATTATTTTCTCCTTTGTTTTTCAATGTATTACTTAGTTTTTATTTTTTTAATCTAAAAATTAATATTTAGTTATTATAAGAACACCAGACATCATATTAATGTTTATATTACTTCTACACATCATAAATAAGTGAAAGATAGTTTTCCTATGATTTATATCATTCCATAGTCATTTGATATGATTTTGACCATTACACACACATTTTTGAAATATAAAACACTAAAAATTCATTTGTAGTCATCCTTAGATAATCACAACATATATTTATGCGGTGTAAAATACTATATTAAAAAACAATATATGGTTATAATCCTATGATTTCATGGAAATCCAAGGAAATTTTCTTGGTTTTGACCCCCAACAGATGTTTTTAATGACTTTGATATAATTTAAAATTTCTTTATTTAGTCATTTTGAGGACATAAAATGTCATATTTATATGGTTTCTTCTCATACACATCAAAAAATAATTCAAATATTGTTTCTGTATTATTTCACATCAATAAAAGGTCCTTTTATACCTGTTTGACCTTTACAAACATGTTTTAGAGTTGTAAAACACTAAAAATGTGTTTTCCTTCATTCTAAAAAAACATTAAATCATATCCACATGGAATAAGATCTAATATTTAAAAAATAAATCAATTATTTTTTCCCTATTATTTCACAATAAATTGATTTTTTTATTGGTTTTCATCCCTTAACACACATTTATAAAAATATTAATAGCTTTAAAAATTAATTATTTAGTCATTCCAGAAAAATCACATATTTAGTTGATGAATTGTCTACTCCTACACATTAAAAACAACTCAAATATAGTTTTCCTATGATTTCACATCATTATAAGGTAATTTTCAATTGTTTTGACTATTACACACATGTTTTATAATTTTAAAACACTAAAAATGTTTTTTGATCATTCTAATTAAATTACAACTTGTATTGACATGGAATCAGCTTTTACATTTCAAAAATATTTTTATAGTTAATTTATAATGATTTCATGGAAATATAATATAATTTTATTGGTTTGGACCATATAATGCACATTTTTAAAGACTTGGTATCTTTTAAAACTTACTATTTAGTCATTCTAAGCACACCACTTTTCATATTGATGTGAAATATACTCATACAAGTAATAAATAATTCAAAGAATTTTTTATTATGATTTCACGTCAATAAAAGTACATTTTAGATGGATATGATAGTTACATGAATGTTTTTGAGTTTTAAAACACTAAAAATGTTTTTACAGTCACCCCGTGAAACCTGAAACCTAAATTGACACAATATTAGTTTCTAATTTTCAAAAATCAATGTATGATTTTTGCACTATGATTTCATGAATATATGAAATATTTTTCCTGGTTTTGACCCCTAACACATATTTTTAAGACTTTCATACCATTTAAAATAGTTATTCAGTCATTATGAGCACATTACAAAAAAAATTGAAATTTCATTTACTCCTACATTTAAAAATAATTCAAAGAAAATTTATATAACTTGACACCATTTCAAGGTCATTTTTAGTGGTATTTACTCTTAAACACATGTTTTATAGTTTTAAAACAATAAAAATGGATTTTCAATCATATCAAGAAAACGAAAATTTAGATTGACATGGTGTCAGTTCCTATATTTTAAAAATTAATCTAAGGTTTTTTCTTATGATTTAATGAAAATATGAGGTTGTTTTGTTGGTTTTGTTCCCATAACATTTGCATTTTATGAATTTGATATCTTTTAAAATTTCTTATTTAGTAATTTTGTGCAAAAATCTTATTAAATTAATGTTTTGTATTCTCATACACATAAATAATAATTCAAAGAAAATTATCTTATGATATGATGTCAATTTGAGGTTTTTTTCTATGTTTTTTTCCATTAAATACATATTTTAGAGTTTTAAAACACTTAAAATATGTTTTTAGTCATCCCGAGAAAACAAAAACTCATATTGAAATTGTGTTAGTTATTGTATTTAAAAAATACCTATATGGTTGTTTTGATATAATTTTATGGAATTCTAGGACCATTTTCTTGGTTTTTACCCCCCAATTCACATTTTAAAAGACATTGGTATCTTTTAAAATTGATTATTCAATCATTTCAAGTGAAATACATGTCAAATTGACATTATTCCTACTTCTACACATCAAAAATAATTAAAAGATAGTTTTCCTATGATTTCACATCATTAAAAGGCTGTTTTATATAGTTTTGACTATTACATGTACATTTTAGAGTTTTTAAACCCTAAAAATGTATTTTCTATCATCCTAAGAAAACATCAACTCAGATTTATGTGGCTTCACTTCCTACATTTCATAAATCAATCTATGGTTTTTTCTTTTGGTTTAATAGAAATATGGTATCATTTACTTGGTTTTTATCCCATGATGTATCAGATTGAGTAGGTATTAAAATAAAATAAGTTATCTTTATATTAAAATTGAATATAAATATAAATGTTAATTAAATAAAATATTAAATAATTAATTATTTATAAATGTGGTTTAATTTATTCCAGAGACTATTCTAGAAGAACATTCAAAGAAATCCTGAATAAAACTAGATGAGGAATATCAATAAAGTATAATAGGTTTTTATATCATCATTCTATTTATATTGAAATTATAACACATATGAGATATCACATAAAAGTGTCCTAATATTTTATAATCAAAATTTATATAACTTTTTTCAATTTTGGATGCATCTTATTCATCAATTATTTTGTAATAAATTCTTATGCGTTGAATTAATTAGTCATTAGTTTAAATATAAATTTTTTCCACTTGTTTAAGTGATTTATTATGGAATTTAGGATACAATTAATATCATTTATTAAAAACTACTTATAAAAATTATCATCTAATATGAGTGATGTTAATGTTTTCTATAAATAAACTTATATACTTAAATTATAGAAGAAACCCACCAAATATAAAAGATAGAAAAGAAAATTAATTGTTGAGTTATTAAATAACATCAATTTTAAAAATAATCCTCCAAAAAGGATATGTATTTTCATGGATAATATTTACATTTTTAAATACATATTTCATTCAAGTTTTTAAGTTTTAATAACTTAATATTAATAAGTTGACTTGTTGAATGGGTTATTAATTCAGAAACTTGAAATTTATTTGAGGGATCAAGTTTCATTGAAACCATTAAAACATTATAAAAATATATGTTATATACCCATTAAAAAAATACTATATTTTAGGTAATGATAATGATATAAAAAATTTATCCCCAAAGTTAGTTTGAATTTTAGAAAGGGTAAATTCGTTGAATTTTTTTTTTGATTGCAAAAGGAGGGTTGCCTTAGACAACTAGTTTTCGTCCATTGGAATATTCTCCAAACAAATTTCCACCATCTATAAAGATGACCTAAATCACTAATAAAACCATTCTTCCCACATAAAAATGAATCAAACCAATTTTCACAAACAATATAGGGTTTGATTAATCTATAACTAAAAAAAATCCAAAAATTCCCTAGAAATTAAATTTACCATATGTGGAATGTGTTACTTTTGTCAATACAAGGAATTAAATTGCTACATATATTATTTTGGAACATTATATTTAATAGGATATTCTTATTAATAAAAAAACTCACCCAGTAAGATGCGTATGCACACAGACCCAAAAAACAACCTCTAACTACCCAAATATATGACCTTGCTTACAGTCATCATAGTTGACAAATCCTTCCAAAAGGAAAAAATAGAGTGAATATATATATATATATATAGTACTTCAAACAGTAATAGAGAAACACATATAACACATATGAACTTAATTTCTAATTATAGTTTTGAAAACTATATTAGGCTATATGTTCCCCTTTAAATACTTTAATGTGAATTTTATAAAATATAAACACAATATGATTCTAAAATAGGATATTAGTGTCTTGAATTAAAGAAAATATAGTTTAGAGTGCAGGCATGTAACATTTATATTCTGATTTGAGAAGATAAATTGGTCAATAATGTTTTTGAACATTTCACTTTGATATTGAAACATAGATAGGTTTATAGAATTAACACAAAAAATGTAAACTAAAAAATGATGAAATAAAATTGTAAATAATAGTATAGAAAAATAATAAATCTATTTTATATAAGTGTTTTTTAGAAATCAAACCTACACCACTAATCATGAATATAAAATAGAGTTATCATTATTTTGTTGTAAATTATTATCAATAACCACAGTCAAACATAGTTATTTTAATGCAATTTGTTTATGTATTCAACGAGTGAATGATGATTTCTAGTACATGGATTGATTTTATAATTACTAGGAATGTCAATTGATAGTTATTTTATTGACACTGTTGGTTGAATAAAAAACTACTCATGTTTATTTTTCTCTATGGTTGTAAAAGGTTAAAATGATGATCTAAGAGATCTTCTAGGGTTTTCTCATGGGATGATCTTCTATGGTTGAGTCCTCACCCCCTCCTTCATCATTGGAGGTGGGGATAAACCCTACTATTCAGTATGACTGCTTCATCCCCATTATATTTGGATCCACTTCCATATTTTCAGAAATATCTATTATCTTGAAGATATCTGGATTGAATAATGGAAAACCGAATGCCTCTATTTCACCACTAGAATTCACTAAAGATTCCTCATTGTTTATCCACTCACTGGTAGCACATTTTAGTTAGTGTCGACCATCCATAAATGATTTCAATAAGAACATAAATAAATAATGGGATACATAATTAAGCTTTGTTTGGGATCCATCCACATCATATTTTAATCTGATTCTCAGATGAAAAGGATCTTATGATGGCATTATATCGATCATCAAGGACATTGTATTCTTGTTGATTATTTTTGTTTATATGAATGTATGATTTTTATATAAAGTAAACATTCCTATTTTTTGGGATATAATAACACTTGTTAGAGGTAAAATAAATTATTAAGAATCCTAAACCAATATTTCCATACTTATATAAATGAAATACATGAATTTTAAAAATGAATAAATAATGAAAAATACACGAACCTTACACCAAATAGCTATAGTTGTATCTATATTCTACGCTTGATGATCATCACCAAGGAACAATCAAATTATTCAAACATTTGTGGTGTTTTTATGGGATGATACTGAATAATCCATTATATATATGGAACTCATCTTCAATTAAAAGTGTTCTAGCACCACATATGAAAATAAGTTAGGGGAGAAAGATTTAAGAATCATGGATTTTTGGCTGTGGGTTTGAGAATGCACACATCACACACCCACCTTCGCATGGAAGTGTGATTTATAAATCCTTCAAGGATACTAACTGACTATGCATGAATTGAATCATTCATAATAATTCATGAGTTAATACCTCATCCAACTCATTAATGAGTTCATACTCCTAATTTATTTCATCTAATGAAATAGTTGTTTTACGATAGATTATGTGGGAATAGACTTGAACACTAACAATTTAGTGTTCAGTTTCCAATAAGTATCACAACCTTTCTAAATAAATCATAGTATATGATTCATGGAAATTGAAATAGAAGTGGAATATTATCATTATAATATATTATATGGAATATGTCAATCATATAGTTTGATTGACCCTGGTAGTAGTTTCCCACACCAATCAAAGGCAATAAAATGAATTTGACAACTTACGATATGACCCTAATCATACCTTACGACTGACTATAGGTAGTATCATGCAATCATATTCCATTCATTATGATACGATTTAATCAATAAATATGGTTGTACCTATTATATCATATAAAATTGATATTTAGGGCATATCAACTCCTTTAAAACTATTTTGGATTAACTATATTTTTTTATAGTAACTATTTGAGTTAAAATAAATCCCTATCCAGTCAACCAAAAAGTGTTACCCTATAGAAATTTGTAATGTTGAAAATAAATATGAATCTTCTAATTCATCAATATAATCAAAGAGTGGCTTCTAGAAAATAATCAATTTTATTTAATCTAGAAATGGATTTGGTGTGATCTCTATCAAACACATGTATCACTATACCTGTGTTTACTAGCTCTATCAAATGCTAGCATGCATTATCATGCATTCTATTTTTCTATGAAATTGAGTGGCCATAATACAAAGAGTATGTCACTCCCATATATATAACTCATATGTTCTTAAATCTCTACGTATAGACTGATTTAGTCAACTAATACATCACATTTCATTCATCTTTATGGATGAGTACGTTAAATGTCCCTCATCCAAAAAGATAATCACATCATATGTACTATCTAGGTGAAACTACACACTCCCCATTCTATCTCAATCTAGGGCCCATATGTCATAATCATCATGTGAGAGTAAAAATCCCATATTGGTTGAGCTCCAACTAATGACACGATCAACAACATACCAAAATACCCCTTGATTAGCTAAGCCTCAAGGATTCGGTAAGAATAGTATCAAAGTATGAAATTTATAATGATAGATATTTCACCAAAATCAGGTATTTGGGACTCCTATATAATCTATTCACCCTTAATATACTAATGAAACAGTGTATGAAACTCTCTATAGTATACTTAGTGGCCATCCAATGCATAGAATTTTTTTATGCCTCATAAGAATATAATGTATCTTATAAAATAATTCTACTCAAAATAGCCTTAACATTTCATCATAACCTATAATACACCCAGATGAACTTCTGTTAGGGATACCTAAAAGTCATACTTTGAGAGGTCAATTATCATTACAATTAAAAAAATACATATCAATATATATACTTATATATATATATCCAATATGAACGAATGAAAAAGTTAATATTTACTTTTATAAGATACATTTTATATTCTTAAAAATCATTTAATAATAATTAATAAAAACCAACATAATAGCCTATTTACCATATCATATATGATAGAATTCTAGATAAACCTTATATTTTATATAATATTTGGGGTCTTGTTAACTCATTACATATATATGTATTTCCTTCCACATCTATATGTGACCCTATGATAAAACCCTAACATTAAACTATTTATTAATTAACATATATTAAGAAATAAATTTTAAATAATGGTGATATTTTGGAATCATATTCTTAATGTTTAAGTCCTTGAATATATTCCATCCCCCCAACTCCATAACATAATATTCTATGATGTCAACTTCTATTGTCTATAATGAACTTTTATAAGTCTAACATCACCATCATTGGGAACTTTTTCATCATTTTTTTACTTGAAATATTATATCAATTAATGTAACTATTTACATTGTTACTTACCATCATATCTTAAACATATTTAGAATAATGTGGAATTCACTTTGTTACAATAACTATATATTATTATTAATATTTCTCTCTATCATTATACCCTTAAGCTATTTTAGGATATCAAGTAAAATTCAATTTCTAATTTCACTAGAATAATCCTTTATAAAATAGTGACATTCATATTCACATATTTAATAAATGTAACTCTTATAATTTTTTACTTTAAAATCACATATCCTCATATTTTTAGGATATTATGTGAAACTCACATTAATTTTTTTTAATAGTATAAATTTTATTTGTTAACATCAAACTTCTCTAAATTAAAACATACTCTACTAGCATCTTAGACACTATATTCTATTCAAAATATTTTACTAATATATGAAAAATCCTTTCTATTAATAAATAACTCTTATTTATTTTTATTAGGAATATTTAACAAATAAAATTATATTTCCATATCATTTATGGTATTATATGTTTTAGAGAATTTCCCTATAAAAATATGACTTTATTCATTAAAATATAGCAATTATGGGTGGTAGGAGCATCTTACCTCATATTTTAACAAATTGGATATACTATTTATCTTGGATAGAACATTTTTATCCTTATATTCATATAAAAACATGTTATAGAACCTAATAAATCAGAAACCATGTGTATATAATTAATCTTCTCATCTTATTCACAACAACTCTTTGTTAATGAATAATTTCTCTTATCATATAATAGGGGTGAGATGAAGATACAAATCCTTTTATTAGATCTATCTGATATTGATAATTTATTTTACATTCAAATATTTTATTTAGCAACTCTTTTTTACATTACATTAATAAAAACTACAATATATATCAATTATTCCCATGATTTTGAAATTCTGTATATTTATAACACTTGAAAAGTATACAGTTGGTATCAAATACCCTTTAAACCCAAATAATCAATTTATATAACACTAATAACTAACATGGATATTCCATAAAGTTTCTTAAACCCCTTTAAGTATAACTAATAATCCCATTATATGGAATCATTAGTAATCCTTCCTGATTTTTCCTTTAGGTTTGAATTAAATTGAATGGATATTTAAAGAAAAATTATTGGAATCTAAATTTTCTTCACCCTAATTTAAACTTTTACCTATTTTTACTATCAACATAGTAACATAAATTATAAATCACATGCCTACTTTATTCATTCTCAACACTTGAGAATATCAGTTAAATGTTTCTTGAACTCATTCACATTTTCATAATATTTATAATGATGATAGAAAAACGAATTCATTAATTATAATAATCCTTATAGAAAATCATCATCCTCTCCAAGTCATTAGTATACTCAATAATATTAAGTATCACAGACATACCTAATCATATTGAGTATATGAGACTAAAATTACTTAGGTAATTTACATCAAATTCCTTTGAAACCCTAAGTGAATCATTATGTCCTACTCACAAGAATTTAGATTCACCCATTGAATAAATTCAACACATGGTTACTCAGGAAAGTTTTTATTTAAAACTTAGAATTCATCTTACTTATAAACTTTTTTGAAGTGATCAGACTTAGGATTCTCTTACATTAAAAAATATATTTCAATTGGATTGATCTCAAAGTTAAATTTGACGATTATGTTGATATTTATATATAATAAAATAATTTTTCAGATAAGTATAATATTTTATTACCATTTAAAAACTAACTTTATTAAATGGGATCTCACTAAAATTATAGCCCATTTTAAACTCCTCATATCCACTCATGGTCCAAGATCCATATTTTATCATGAATTACACTAGGTATCACATAAATAATCCATGTCTATATTTGTTATACAACTAATTTCAATCATATCATATATGAATATTAGAAACATGAGTGGATGAATAATTATAAAAATCCATTATATGGATATAAACCCAAATCTATTCCTCTGGTATCCTAACATTTAGGGTATCCTTGCTATGTGTAACCCAAAAAAAATGGAAAGACCAAGGAACATAATAGTTAAGGTCACCTCATTACTTTCATTCCTTATACAACATAATATATGGTAACCTAATGATTAGGGTCACCCATACAAAATTATTGAGGTCTCGGTAAGTGTCTCTTTATAAGGAATACAACACTTAATATTTATAATGGGTTTTAATCTCACCATATTTTCTTATGTTATTACCTTATTTATGCATAATTATAATGATTTAGTTTTGGAATCCCTATTCCATCCACTAAGTCAATATGTTCATTCCATATTGATGTGTAAATATTTCATAACCCAAAATTGGTGTTACTCTCCCAAAAAAAGATATAAAATATATTTACACAAATCCATATGCATCTCATGCATATGGTACATGAACATTTCATAAAAAGGTTTATAATTATATGAGTTTGAAAATATTCACATGAGTAATCCCAAAGAGATATATATCCAACCCCCACCTTTCCAGAATAAAGCATAAGCCTCCAAACTAGTGGGAATTTTGATCAAAATTCCCTCCCCCTATGGAGACTTTACTCAAGAGAAAATCCAATTGATAATAACACTAAACCTAATATTTATAAACTAGATTAAACAACTAACTTTAGGCTAATAATTTTAATTACAAATGGATGTCAAGGTAGATAAAAAGTAAATCTTAATCAAACTTATAAATGAATGAATGGTGTGATAATTTTATAATAAGTAAATTAATAAATTAAAACAAATCATACAATTATTAAAAATATATAAAAAAATTATATGTATGAACAATAAATAAGGGAATAAAATTTATATTAATGAAAAATTCATAAATTTAAACATGAGATAGTCACTTATGAAATAATTATTAATAAAATCTAATTATAAATAATATAATTTTATATATTCATTATGGACATTCCATAATCTATGAATATAAGAACTTTATATTCAATTAATTATATGAAATCATTTATATTAAACATTATATGACATTTTTCTTTTAAATATATGATATTTTATGAATTATAAACATTTTACAATCAAGTTTTTATTATTTGATAATGTTACATAATTTAAATATATAATACTTAACATTATTTAAACCTTGATAAAATTAATTTTCAAAAATATTTTGATATGGTTAAATAATATCCCAAATAATTCTCTTAATTTTAATAATTCAAATAAAATATTATGAAAAATTCATAATCTTAAAATTTAAACACTTTATATATTTCATTATTTTTCAATTTATAATTTTTTTATAAAGTAATCCTTATTATTACTAAATAATCACTTTATTTTAAATCAAAATTCATGACATATAATTTTATAAAAAGTTTTTTAAATATTAATATTTAATATTAAGGAATATTTAATAATAAATTATTCATAAACATTTATTAATTTATTTAAAACTCTATAATTAATTAACATATAAAATCTATAAATTAATAAATATCCCTAAAATACCATTTATCATTATTTATAAATAATTTTTAAATAATAAAATAAAATTCATAATTGAATTAATGAAAAATAATTTTTTTCCATCAATTGTATTTTACGATGCATGTAGGGTCATTGGCTATAATTCATAATATAGGAGAAGTTGTATATAGAAATTGATATAATAGTGTCACATGCTATCATTTTCTTACAACTGATAACAAAAACATTATCTATGATATCTCATATCATATTTTATAGTATAAAAAGATATTATATTTGTGATATAATAATTTCTGTTTTCAACTTAGCATAATATAATCTTATGTTTTGATATATTAATATCATATGCTATAATATACCAAAATACATAGGTTTAAATTTTATTTTATCTTAAAATATCCTATATCATATATCATAATAAAAAATATATAGAACAAATAATCAGTTATATCGTATGACTGGTAATATGATAAGAAATACAAATGTGATTTATTTATTTCACTACATGAATTTAAAAATCTAAATGATTGGTATTCTTTGATACCACTACTAGGATTTATAGGGATCTAATAACACTTATTAAATTTAGAATAAATGTTTAAGAATATCAAACTAGTATATACAGGCTTATAAAAATGAAATACATGCATACTGGAATTGAGGAAGCAATGAAAACAGTGTGTACTTTACCTCGAAGATCCATAATAAAACCTATCTTTTATGATTGATGACAATCACTAAGGAAACATCAAATTATTCCCCCCTCCATGGAGTGTAAAAAAGTTAGTACCTAAATCATCCATTATATGTATGTAACCCCTCTTCTTATCAAGGCATTCTTATAACTCATCACAAATAATGAGTAGGAGAGTGATTCTAGAATTAGGGAGTTTTGGTTGTCAGTTCGAGTGTGCACACACCACACACCGACCATTACATAGAATTTGTCTTTATAAATCCTTAGACGATTCTTCTAGACTACAAATTCATGAATACCCACTCCAGATCCATTTCATCTAATGAAATAGTTGTTTTATGATATCTTACATGGGAAGATTCTTAAACGTTAACATGTTAACATTAAACTACCAATGAGTTTCATACCCTTTCCAAATGATTCATAGTATATGAATCATGGAAATGGAAGTGTTATATTATCATTATAATATGTCCTAAAACATATTTAAATCATACAATATGATTAATCCAGGTAGTAACATCCCACACTAATTGAAGGAAATAACATACATGTCAAGCTTTATGATGTATCCCTAATCATAGATTATGATCAACCATAGGAAGTAGCATAGAATCAAATTCTCTTCCTTGTGAAATTATTCAATCATTAAATACTATTGGGATTATTGTATCATATAAAAATGGGCATTAGGTAATATCATCTCCATCAGTGAGATCTCCTAACTACGATTATTTGGGAAACCTTTTTAGTTTTCCACCCCATTTCCAAATCCTGATATTCTTATGATTGTAGGAAACTCTCCAGTTATATTTTTATATACTGATCATATAGATTATTTTTCATAATTATCCTATTATTTATTGAATTTTTGGTTAATTTAATATTATGATACCACCTCCTAGAGTTGTTTAGGTAGAAATTTAAGGTGGATATAATTATAGGTATCCTTTGATATTTGAATATAGGTGTAAAAAATACTTAACTTATTTTAATTAGGGTTATCTAATATAAATATACATAAAAAATGATACAAAAATGGATGTGCTTAGTCCTTCATCCCTGAGGTATTAGGAGGATACAGTTCATCCACTTACTAGGATTAATTTATCATAGCTTGATTATACTTACCTTTAAATTATTTATGTAGAATATGAGGTAAATATTTATTACCTTATATCATCTTAATGTATTTTAGTGGTGAAAAATAACCCTGATAAACATTATAAGAACAATTCTTATGTTAATTCTTGTGCTTCAACCAAAGGATGGACTGCTAATATGAATAGTGTTAGATCAACTTTTGAATCCATTTAAGATAAATGATTTCCAAAATTTATTATATTATGAGTTTAAGATTCATGAGATGAATTAGATTATAGACTTAGTGATGAAATTCAATTATTTGAGATAAATTTTCAAATTGATGGGAGTTAAAGGGGAAAAAGAGCACTTTAATTTTGTAAAGTGGTTATGATTATTGAAGAAAATTATTTTAAGTTTGGATCTTTAAAATAATATTTTCCAACCATTAATAAATATTATAGTCAATATAAAGTAAGTTTTCTCCAATGTAGTGTGAACCTCATTCTAATTTTTTTAGTCATTTACCATATTTCAGGGTATTAGGAAACTAGTTTAAAAATTATACATCCCTATGTTTTGATTATTTTTTAGGTCTCAAGGAGGAGTTAAATGTCATGGATGGTGTTTCTTTTCTTTCCTATAGGTGATTTGACTCTAGTGGAGGTGGTTTATTTAGTGTTAAGGTAACCAAACCACCCAAATATGATAGTTGTATAATATCTAGTTTTAGTAAAAATAAGTAGATAAATATTAAAAATAAAAATTATTCTTCTGGTAGTGTAACTATTATGGAATTTCTAGTAAAGGTTTATAATCAAGATATTAATGATGTTTTATATATCTTGGAATAATTTACTATTTATGTTGAAGGTGAGAAATTTTCATTATGTTGTCCTCATCATGATAAATTTGATAAATTATGTTGTGATGAATAAAATAATATGTAGAATTTTCTTACATAGGATGATAATGGAATACAATATGAAAATGTTCCTCATAAAGAAACAAAAATTCAAAAATAATATTAAATAAGTGGTTAAATATGATTAAAAATAAGAAATTAAAATCACAATTCGATTTTACTGTGGCCCGTGGAATATTTGGTATGTTTGTATCCAAACTAGATCATGGTTCATCATAGCTCCTTATTATTGTACTTGGTGGAAACTACCTTTGATTTGTACTGTAAAAAATCCCCCATTAATTTCTCACTAAAAAACAATCATTTTTTTATATCATTAGTTTATTATCTTGAATCAATATTAAAATTTCAAAAATTATTTAATTTTATATAGCCTTCAATGAGAAGTTAATAAAATAGTTTAATAAGTTTTAATGTGATTAAAATAATGCTTATTTTTTTCATAGATGTATATTGATGGTATAATTATATCATATATTCAATGATTAAAGTAAAAAAAATCATTGAAGATTACAAAGTATCATATAATCTATTAAAGAAAATCATTTAATATTATAATGCATCACTTATTCTAGTTATCCGACGTACATTTAATTTAATGAATGAATAATTTATGATATAAATTATCATATAAAGTTAACTCTATAATGATAAATAACAAACATAATTCATTATTGTAGAATATAGTGTCATAATGCAAGGAATTTATAAAATATAAATACCATTAATATCAATTCATTTGATCAATTATTACATTCTTAGTTGAATGATAACTTACAATGTAATACAACTAAAAAGGTGAAAAATTTTGTGCATATAGAGTTATAATGAAAACGTATCAATAACTTAAATGATTAAAAATTATATATGACATGTACGAATCCATATAATAACTCCCATGAGTAAATATTTTAATTTATTAATAAAAAACAAGTTATGTTATGATAATAAAAAATGTGTTAGTCTTAGAAGGTATAATATGTTAGAGACAAATACAAAAAATGCATACACTGAATGTGAAAAGGTATAAAAAATTATACCATTTGTAAAAATAATGAAAAATCTAATTAAGTATGTAATTATCAATGTATTTGTACACAAAAATCAGTAAGAAAGTATATAATTACAATTTATCAATTTATATATTTAACTATCAATTAATATAAAAAAAGAAACATACAAACTAATAAAAATTTTTCTCAAATTTAATTGATGAGTATCTTTGGTATGAATATATTTTAAAGTTATTTTACATATATCAAAATAATTTAATCCATATATTTATTCATATAAAAATTTATAATTAATTTTATTTTTGAAAATATAAATAAAAATTTTGGAAAAAATTATTATAATATCTAAGGAGATAAAAAATATACAATAATTTAATAATGAATAATATAATATAATATAAATACCATAATAGAATTATATATATTAACAGAAGAAAATGTAGTATCCATACATTGAGAATTCACTAATTTATGGATTCAACCATTTGATATAAAATATTTTCTAGATTTAATATGCATGGTGAGGTGAGAAGTATTTGAAAATAGGATAATTACAGTGGATGATATATGAGTTGAATATGAAAAAAATGATTTTTAATTGGTATACTATGTTATTATGTAAAGAGATAAGGAAAAGGAAAATAAATTTGAAGATATAATCAAAAATTGTCAAGAGGTAGGCATTTTCTATAAAACAACTTAGTTATTGAAGATTAACTACTCCTATTATAAATACTAATTGAAATTATCTATTAAGTTTTTAATAGAATATTAATTTTAAAATTACATAAATATAATAATAATAATATGATGATACTATAAACACATTTTAAAAAATATAATATAAAACTATTGTATTAAAAAATTTATTAGCACGTATAATCATTATTATATGGAACAAAATGAATTTTATTTTTATGTTTTTATTAAACATAAATTTATTTTTTTTAAAACTATCCAAATTATGCAATTCATAAAACAATATTTTTTGGGTATTTCCCATGGAAATCACTACAAAACTTAGGAGATAGATGGGCATAAGATAGAGAGATCAGAGGATGATTTTTTTAGTAAGATGCACATTTTTTTAACATTCAAACACGAAATTTAGACAACTACAATAAAAAAAATATTTAGTATATGTACAATGTTTTATAAAATATTATACTAGTAATAATAAATTATTCATTTTGAGTAAAACTTGTAGAAAATATATATATCAACAGAGTTTTATCAAATAGTTTAACAAAATTAATTTGATCTTGGTTTAATTTAACCTTAATTAAAAAGTATGATCAATGGTAGAATATATACTTTAAATTAAACTAACAATAGTGGGTCATTCATTCTTACAAATGAATTTAGAAATCATGAAATTAATAACAATGTAGTATCAATGTAAAAAAAGGAAACAAAAAATAAATTGAAATGATTTCAAAATAATGATTGTAATAAAATATGTTCATCTTTAATATACATTAAAGGTAGAATTTTTTTAAAAATAATAAGTGATTTTAAAAGAATATATATGGTAAAAATTATTTTAAAAGCATGCTAATAATGACTATAATTTAATCTATAAATTATTTTTAAGTGTCATAGTATAGTAAAAATAGGTAAAAAAATACAACAACATAATCTTTATATAAATTTCACATATCTAGTATTAATTATAGTAAACCTAGATAAAATAATATTTCATCATAAGAATATACTTTCAGATATAAAATATAATTATTTTCATATTATGTTGGTTAAATTAGTATGAAAATTTTTAAATTCATTATTCCACTACATAAATGATTTAATTCATATTCAATAGATTTTATGGTTTTAAATTACTGCAAACCATAGTAGATACATTATTAATGGTGGAAATAATCATTTTCTTGAATGTGATGTTAAAGGTGAAATAAAAGTAGTCCTAATAATTGAATGTCTATATATTGGATATATTTACTTGGAAGTTCCTTTTTTTATAATCATATTCAAGGAGATTCTACATTATTATAACACATTTCTTATATTTGGAAAGACTGGTTGTATCTCTTTAGAGATAGTGTTACCATTATAGTGTATGAAGTAAAGGTAAAAATACAATTAAATATTTTTGATTTACTATGGTACATGGAAATAATATTAAAAAAAACTTGTGAATACAATATGATTATTAATTTCTTACATTGAGTGAAGATTTTTTTGATGTATTTATTCCCAAGATAAATACATGGGAGCAGTTCTTGAAGAATACACATAAAAAATACACAAAAAATGGGTTAATGAATGATTAACTTTCAAAAATCACATCCACATTTAATATTAAGGTGGGAAGCAATGGCTTCACTTTATAGGTATTATAATTGATCGACATATTAACATGTATAAATTATTTTTTTCAACTAATATCTATATATAATTTTTTAATATACATAAATATAGGGTTTGGTCTTTTCTCCATGAAAGTTTCCATTTATATTCAGATAATTGTTTTAACTTAAGCTACCAAATACTAATTTTCAATTGTTGTAACTCAGTTATAAATTATCTAACTCAATTGTGCATATTTTAGTTATATAGTTAGTTGTGAACATAGTTATAAACTTTTTAGTAATACATTCAATATAATGTAATATATAAAAACATTTATAATTATTACACATGATGATTTTAATTGAGGGAATGCATAATTCATGATACACATTGTTAGAGAATTTTGAATTAATTATGTTACTCATTCTTTTGAAGTATAGTAATGAAATATGTAAATATGTTATGATAGTAGTTATGAATTTTGTTTCTCAATTATGAACTATGTAACTCATGATTTTACATTTTATATATGCACTAAGTTACAAATTATATAGATAAGTTATGTATATTCTAGTTTTTTATATTAATATATAAAGTGGAATCAACTATTTTACTCAACTGTAAATTATGTTATGAATTATGTAATAGTGTTATAAAGAATCTAGTTATTTTGTAATAAATGTTGTTATGGTACTATGTTTTATTGCTTCAGTACACAATAATTAATTATGTTAAACATATAATATAGGTGTATGTTATTCATTTAAATGTTTTTCTAAATAGTACATGATGTATATTATAATAATAAGTTATTGAATAATTTGTAATGAATAAATAAAATCCAGTATTTTGTAATGAAACTAAAAATACGAGTTGTAAAATGATTATTAAAATTTTTTGATGAAAAAAGGCTATAAAAAATGAAACTTTTATGTACATTTATTCAAAAATGAATAAAAATGAACACTTTTCATTTTAAAAAAATGAATGCAATGTAGGGAAAATACATCTTTTCATTAAAAGTTATATTTCTTATAACATACAAGTGGTAATGAAAATACTTAAGAAACAATTAATGATGTAATTTAAGGTAGTTAAATGAGAAAGTGGAATGAATCCTATAATTTAATTTTTTATAATGTTGTTATGTTTTTTCCACTAACTTAAGCAACCATTTATGAATTTTGTACCTCAATTATGAATCACCATACTTAATTATTCATATTTAGTTATGTATCAAGTTAATTTTTTTGAAATTAGTTATGGATTTTATAGTTTTATAGATTTTTATAAAAAGTTGAATAAACTATGTAGCACATAATTTCATTCAATTATAAAATTGGTAAATTAGTTACACATGTTATAGATTTATCTAATACGTTTAAATATATTACCTAGTTTTGTAACTTCATTATAAAAAAAATAATTATGTCTAGAATATAATATAGATATCTATAATACATATAAATGATGTAATGAATAATTTATGATGAACATTACCTCATAAATTGATTATAAACTTTAATAAATATTCATAACTAAGTTACACAACAATTGTTATAATTTTTAATTATCAAAATGTAATAAGAAATGCCATTTTATGGTTATTATGTATAATTAAAAAAATGACTACTATGAATTTTAAAAAGAATATTTTTATGTAGGAAAAGAACATTTTTTTAGTAATATTCATTTATTGAAACATATAATTAATAAATATGAAAATAAAAATTTTAGAATTAATAATTTTAAAAAAAGTAAAAGATGAAAACACTAATAAAGAGAATATTAAAATTTATTACATATTTAAGAGATGAAAAATTACTTATATGGTATTCTATAGGAAATTTCTTCCCAACAAAATTCTCAGAAGGAATGAAATCAATACATCCAAAGTGGGGAAAATTAGATTCATAGGGTCGCATGTGGGTGCTCCAATGGAAATGATCATGTGGCTACTCGTTACATATTCCATTTGGTAAATAGTTACATCCATTTTATAATTATAAAGGTGAATAATATTAAATAAATAAAATTATAAAACCAAAAATAAAATAAAATTATTCAACACATATACCTTCTAAATGATTTAAAATATTTAGTAGGTCAGAAGTTCCCAACAATTTTAGTTATAAAAATAATTGAGGCACAACCGCAACACTCCATGACATTGAAAAATTCACAACATACTTTAAATTACAACCATTCCTTAAATATTTATACTTATAATGCATCTAAATAAAAAATAACCCGAAAAACAAAACCCATATCTGAGTATATTTTAGAGTAATCCCCATGATATAGTATTAAAGAATCATATTATTGAAAATAAAGTACATAAAAAAAGTCTAGGTAGACCAAAACAGAATAAAAAACCCATAATAATGCAATCAAGTAAACTAGTAAGCAATAATATAAATTAAAAATATTCACCTAGTAAAGAGATTAGACCAAAACATAATCAATCATAGAGGAGAAAAAATAAATGATTATAATGAATTAGAATAGATTACATCCATTGTACATGAAATCCTCTTATTCACCAAGTATAATTGAAGTGGTTTCCCATGAGACCAACAATTATAAAAAATAATCTTTATTGAAAAAATGAATAGAGATATTAAAAAATCCTAACAACATGGGAAAAATTATACATTCAAAATTAATCCTAAAATAAGGAGTCCATTTTTAGATTTTCACTGAATGAACAATAAATATATGTAAACTTTTTATATAACAATGATAGAAATATTCATTAGAGGAGAACCATATTAAAAAATTTAAGTCATCCAAAATTCCTAACTCAAATTCAATAAAAAAATATATTCAAAGGTTTTTTTATGAAAATCATTCAAAGGCCTTTGAAGAATTTTTTTTCCAACTAAGGATAATAAAAAATCAGAGGCTTAACTTTGAATGTATTTGTTTGAGAAAGTGATGGTAAAAAAATCTTTATGTAGGAATATTTAAGGAATAGAAAAAAACCAAAAGAACCAAATCATCTAAAATTTAATTTACTCTTATTGATTATTAAAATCATTGATAAAGGTCATCCTTTCTAATCTATTATATAAAATAATTAAGAAATAATGCATTTCTTAATGTTTTTTTTCACTTTTTCTCAGTGTTTTTAAAACTGAGAAAGGGTGGTATTTCTTAGTAACTTTTTAGTACCGAGAAAGGGTTGTATGTTTTTATAGAGAGGTGTCCTATATTTTCTTTACCATATCATCCACCTCACATTGGAACTCAGATCATACATGTAGAGGGTTTATAAGTATCCCTGCCTTTTTTTCTTATTTGAACATAACATCCTTCCTCTTTCATTTTTCTATCTCACTGAATCCCCCATTCCCATATAAATTATCACCTATTCTATTTACATGCTTCTATACCCCCACTCCAGGGTTTCAAGTTTCTAATAAAATTATGTGTCATGGGGGTTTATATATGGTGTTATTGGACACACCCCAAGCTTATTTAATTATTTTAAACAGTCCTAGGCCTTTATTAGAGCTAAAAAATCATTGAGAAAGGATTTTACGATTACTAAGAAAGAATCATTATAACATAGTTAAACTATTATCTAGTGAATAAGGAATATAATTGGAACCCCCCTAAGTAGGGAGGATGTTCTTACCAGAAAAAATCAATAAAAATCAAAGAATACATGCTCAAGTCCATTACATTATTCAAATTACCATGGGGTGGAATATCCTATAATTAACTCTAATAATACAATAACTAGTACACCCATAGTGAAACTACCTTTAAATTTAATTAATATCATATACACATATTCTTATGAAGTCATGATCCATACCCATGAGTCACCCCATAAGGATAACTCATATTCTAGAAGGTTCTTCAAGGATCCCTTTATATAAATCATCTATAGCCCACCATACTCAGCAGGACCTCATGCAACTTCATACAATGCCTCATTGGGATACCTTATCATTTACTCATGTTTAGACACCCATTAAGGTTATTGTTACAATATAACCCAAACACATCACCCACCATTGTTTTACAGAAACTAAAAATCCTAGGTAATGAATGCAAGATCACCACCATGGCCCCACTAGATTAAACCTAGTATCCTATAAAAACATTAACTCCCTTGGATAATGATTGGGTTCAACAACCCTTATTATCCCCACTTGAAAATAATGAAACACATTCATTTACATATAAAGTATGTAAAATTATGGACCACTTATCTTTGTTAAGAAGATAAACCCATTATTCACGATACCCAATTAACTTTATCTTTGACCAACCACCATGTTAAATCCCACACTAGCCATTTCCATATCCACAATCCCATATCACAATAAATAACACAATTTAATTAATTATAAAATATTCATAAATAATATCTTAATTTATTTCACAATTAACTCCATTAAGAATACTAAGGGTTTAACTCACCATAAAACGTACACCCACCAAGAATGAATCATAATTTTATAAAAAAGATAAAGGAAGAAACATACATATAGTGAAACAATATACAACAATTCATAGTCAACATCTATAGGCCTCCTTAAGCCTTCACTAAAAAATCCCCATCAACGTGATGTAATTTCACCATTATTTGGTATAATCTCACTCAAAATACCCAAATCAAGTTGCTAAAATTTTAGGAGAAGATAGGGAAATGAAATGATAGGAAGATAGAGAGTGAAAATAACTAAATATTACGCTCCAAAAAATTTTCAAACCAACTTAGATCACCATCAAAGAATAGAGGAAATATAGAGAAAAGGGAATCTGCCCCCTCATTGTAGTAGGATGAAACTTTAAACCCATGAAGGGGTGTTAAAAATAAAATCCAAAAAGGTACCAACTATCCCTCACTTTATGTGGGGGTTAGAAAAATCCATATAAAGTCCTATAACCTCCACTTTACTTTTAGTGGATCCAAAAAGACTCTCGTGATCCCCCATTAGATCTATAATGGGTGACTTGTATCTACTAGATGGACATTAGAAGCCTATTGACCACCTAATGGGATTCTTATGGCTTGATGTTGCATCCACTCAATCCACATACTTTAATTTATGCCCATAAAACATTTTTGGGACTTATCAACCTGAAATTTAACTCAAAACCCTCCTTTAAATCAATTAAAACCCTTCCAAAGGATCTAACACCCAATGAAAATTCAAAATTCCAAAATGTCCTTGGTTATACTTCCAATGGAACCTGAATTTTCTCTAACTCTAATAATAAAAAACGATGTGAATCCTTAAAGTATACCACTTGGTTCAGTAGGTAAAAAAGCATAATCATAGGAAAGGAAATCAACTCATGTTTTTTTGAGAAAGAGGATAATATAAGTTTTTTTGATCATAATATTATTCAATAAATCCTTGTACAAGTAGTACATGATCATGAAAAAGAAGAAATTTTGATTAGAATATGTTTGAACCAAGAATTAACCTTAGTTTATTTATTATTAAGTTAACTTATTTATATTATTTACATATATATTTTATGTTAATTTATAAAAAATTCATTAAATATAAATTAGGGATTATATATGAGTTCACCCGCCTACTATGTGAACTATAAAAAATAATTTATGAAAGATACATTTATGAAATAGTATCATGTATTATCATTTTTAGTGGATTATTATTTTTTGATATTGTTCAAAATAGATATTGATCATCACATAACTTATATAAAATTTTGTATCTGAACCATTTATAAATAGATCAAATAATATATATGAATAATTCAGTTATAAAGTGCTGACAATCAATATTCTGATATATTTATTATACACACCATAAAACTGGATAAACTAATTATATAAAATCATTGTTCATTATGAGTAGAAAGAAATAAAAAAATTGTTCTTATAAAGTGGAAAATTGATATATCAATAAGAAAATTTCTTTTTAGTTATTGTCCCATGTGAAGAATTAGTAAAAAATAAATTACAAGTTTTCATTAATAATTATTTATTATATATGTTCATTTTTGAATGTTATTTATTATTATTGATAAAAAAGCATTTAGAGAGTTTTTGACATCAAAATAATTATCCATAAAGAACTAAAGAAATATGTGATATGTTTAACTGCTAATGTTTTGGATTAGTTATCCAAACTTATAAGACTTTTGAATACATATGAGATCATTATAGAATTTTTCTTCCTTAATAATTTGGTTATATATTAATTTATATCATGTCCAATTGATATTATAATTTTTTATCTATATATAAAGATTAGTTATAAAATTTATATATGAATCAATGAAGGGTTCAAAATTCCTAAATCCTATTTAAAATTATGAAATATTCACCCAATAAAATAAATTACTATTTAAAATAAAACTGAATAAGACATATTTTATGCACCCATATTCATAAATATTCATAGATGGAAGAATATAAAAAATTATTTTATCATTACATGGTTTGTATATGTTGATTTATTTTCATTGATTATCATATTTATCTATATGTTTTTAATAACATTAGTAGCCTTGAAAAGTTTATAAATATAGTGGAATACCTGAACATAAAAATATAACAAAAATCCTTGAATTTTTAAATAATCATCCAAAAGATGAAATTTTAAATTTTAGAATGACTTTTCCAATAAGAAACAATTAAATGTCTTATTTTCAAGGGATATATATTTCATAACATGAGGGGACATCAAATAATTTATTTTTTCCTAAATTATCAAGTATAAGTAAACATTTTCTATCCCTAAAAGGTGTGTGCATAAATGTATATATGTACCTTGAAAATAATTTGATGTATTATTATAATAAATTATATGTAAGGTAATATTTTTCTCCTACCCACTGAGATTTAAATGCAATAAATGACTACTTATTCATAAAATTAAAAACAAAATGGGATGATTATGCTAATGATAGTTATTTTTATAATCCATATAAATGTATATATCAAATAATATATTTATTTATATATGGTAGAATTAACATTTAATAACATTAAATAAAACAAACCATTTCTATGAATTACTCAAATCATGTTGAGTTTATTGAAATTCATGAGGCAAGTCAAGAATGTGTTTAGTTGAGAATATTTATTCCATATATCAGGAAAATTTTAGATTAATGATGAATAACATTTCTTCTGAATTACATGATTATAATATGGATTATATGTCATCATTGAGTGGTGGGTTTGTCAAATATAATAGAAAAAACATATCATACACAAAATTATTTTTTACCTTTGTGATTCAAAAGATATCTTGAAAATTAGATCATGTGATAGTAATAGAGATTTGTTCACAAAGGCAATGTAAAAATCAATGTTTGAGAGATTTATTTATAAAATTTAAATTTAAATTCTAAAATTTATATCATAATTTAATTATGGGGAGTTTGAAAGGTTGTAATCTATTTTACATTCGTCAGGTTTTTACCATTGGGTTTCTTGTTAAGGTTTTAATATTGAAGGTTAAACATGGACATGGAATTCAATTATTTCAGCTTTATAGGTTTTTTTGACACAAGATTTCTTTAAGTGAAGGTTAAATAATATTATAAAAAATCTATTATATCTAGGGGTGTGTTTTATGATATAGTATGATTACTATTGATGTCATTATTTTCATGGATGTTGATTCTCATGGGAGCTATTTTTGTGGGTGGATGTTACCACATACATTAAATTCATAATATCTATCCCTTTTCATAAATCATGGATGTTGGATATTTTTTGTCTTTATTTTAATTTTATCATTAATGTTGTGTTTTATTTTTTCTATTCTTCGCTATCTTTGTGATTCCTCTATGATTGAAATTCACTACATCTGTGATCTACATCACATCCCATCCATGATCAAATTCAAATTCAGATTTCAAAATATATCATTTTTTCAATTAGATTTATCATCTCATTTTTCAAAATATTTTTATTTCATTATTAAGTATTTTGTTTAAAACTATAGATTTTTCTTATACCTTTAAATATAATTATAAATTCTGAAAATATTTTTTAAAAAGTGGAAATAATTCCTATAAAAACACATAACCTTTAGTAAAATATGAAATAATAATAACATTATTATATTAATTAATAATTGAATAACATAAATAAAAATATATAAATTAATCATAATCTCTTGAAATAAAAATAAATAATAAAAAAAATAAAAATAATGACTTGGAGTTGTAAATATCTTAACCCATAGTCTCCTATAATAAACATGACCATGTAAATCATAATATAAAGAATGAAAAACATTAGAAATTTGATAGAAATGTTGGTTTAATAGATTTACAAATTAAGAAACATATTAGCAATGTGATATGAATTTTATAATTTTATTTGAATATTATAGATAAAACCAAGCAGATGAGGTGTGTTATTATAGAAGGAAAAATTTGGGAAATATATTAGAGGGTATAATTTTGGAAATGAACTAAAATGGGTATATCATATTGTATGATATACCTTGAGTCATATTCTTTGATATTGATGTGATGCATATCAAAGATTATAATATTCTAATATCATATAAGGTTTGTGATTCCTCTATCATAACATATGATAAAATTACAATATTGAGTGTAAGGATTTTTTCACATCTCCCATATGGTTCCATTTTATTATATATAAATATGTTAATTTATTTATAGATACACATACTTATTTTCAATGATAAAATAGTTATATATCAAAAGGAATACATTATCGTAAAATATATCGATTTCAATGTGTTGGTATACAATGTTTGTCTCTCTTCATTAAATAAATAGAGCTTATATAAAATGATGTGATCCCCCTATTGGGTATATATGATACTTCAAGACATAACTGATTCTCTCTCTTCCCCCCATTCATAATTCATATTCATGAAGAAGGTTATATAATATCTTTGGTATTCAAGGGTCCTCTCATTATTAATGAAGATCCTAGTGGCCAATGTCATCCTTATAGAGGAAAGAGTCCATTTTATTTTACTAGGTGATTATGATCAAGAAAAATCCTTTGAGTTATCAAGAATAGATCTTGATATATTTTAGGTATACCTATTATTTTATGTTCTACATAATATATGTTGATTCATGATGATAGATTAGGAATTTAAAATGAGTTTATTATGCATCTATGACCATGATATGATCCTAAAAAACCCATCTATGGTATCAAATCGATGTTCATAAATGAATCAAGATTCCCTTTTATTGATTTTGTGAAGAAAATGTGCATCATAATATGCTCTATCCATATCATAGTGTATGATATAGTGTGGTTAATTATTATACATCATATCACTATATCACTTTACCTAAAATTATGTTATACAATAATATAATGTTAATGAAGATGTCGTTTTCTTGATTTTGTGCATTTCTAGTCGTATGATATGATATGCTATATTATAGGTTACAAATAAAATCTTGGTTTTGTGAAAATAGTGCATCAAGTCATAATTATAATATAGCATATATAATTATTTAAGATTATCCCATATATAAGATAATTACACATACATAAGGTTTGACTTCGACAAATATAAGGTTTTTTCTTTTATGTGATAAACTCTCTTATTTTTGGTTTACCCCATATTTATGGTTTTTGGAATTTCATGATATATAATCTAATTTATAGGTTACTCTATACATAATTTTTTTTTCTGTAGAAATGAAACATAGAGGATATCATGAAATGAGATAGGTACCCAATGATATCGCTTATTGTAAGAAATTATTGAGTCACAAATTAAAATTTATAATTCTACTATCAATCAAAAAATACGATTCAATCCAAACATGATTTTTTTAAGATTTTGGATTAAAACGATTAGTGTTTATAATTATTTTATAAAAGATAAGTGTTAGGGATTGTAAATAGAATATTTTAATTTCTTAATAAAATATGAAATGTTCATATTAATATCTAATGTTTGGAAAATAAATAAAAGGTTCATTTATTTGTTTATTCCTTATTAATATTCATGTTTATAAATAGTTTACGAATTATGAATATTATGTATTCTTTAATTTATGTGATAAATTTATTCAGATAAATTTTCATTCCATGAATTACATGATAGGTACAATAACATAAGATTTATTTTTCATATAATTTGAATTTTATTATCAATTAAAGGCATTATATTTAATTTAGTTATTGATTATAGTTTATAAATATTAGGAATTAGAGTTATTATGAACTTGAATATCTCTTGATTAATGTCTCCTTGAGTAAAGGGACTTTGTGTTAAACTTCCCACTAGTTTGGTGGCTTATTCCTTTTTTCTAGAAAAGTGGAAGTTGGCTATCTATGGATCTAGGCTTACACATTTTGGGTTTATAAATATCATATAATTATAAACTATCACATAAAAAGTTCATGTACCTTATGAGTAAGATGAATTAGAATATGTGTGAACATGTTTAAATTATTTTTTTGGTGAGTAACAAAAAATATGGGATTTTTAAATAGTTACATATTAATATTGTTTAAACATATTAAGTTGGTGTATGGAATAGGGATTGAAAAAATAAATAATTAGAATCATTAATACATAAAAGAATAAAACATGAGATAATAAATATTTCATGTGATGTAATAGTGATGAAATTAATATGAATGTGATGCATATTAAATTGAATATAATTTGAAAAAACCCCCTCAAATACTATGTATGATATTCCTTCCAAAGAAACACATATGAAGACTTTAATCATCTAATCTAGTTAGTCATGTCATTTCTAGTTTCCCATAGATTATATTATTCAAGGAATGACTTGTATGGGAGACTCTAATATTATTAGGTACCCATATCCAATTGTTATATTTGGGTTACACTAGGCTAGGAGATGATAATATGATTGGGTTACTAGAGGAATATAGTTGATTTTATTTATATGATGGATTGGGTAAAGAGTTATCCAATTAATTATCCAAGAGAAAAATATGATATGATTGAAGAGATTCCATACCTAAATAACTAAGTGGTTAGATAAATTCTATAGTGGATAATTTCTTAGTGAAATATGTATCTTGGATCACTAAAGGGATGGATGTATGAGGACATCATTTTTATTCAAATTACTTTCATTAAAATTAATTAATTAAATGATATAAAACATGATACTGACCCATATATATTTATCTATTATATAAAATGGCATAAATCATGTTCATATTTAGGGTTATTATAGGTATGAATTATAAAACTATTCTATATTGGTATCTATGGATTATAAGTTTTCTCAATGAGAATAATTCTTTTTATATGGATATAAATGTTATAGAAATATATTTCTATAACTCTAACTCATGGGTATTAGATACTAGGTTTTTATCAAACATTTTTGATGATAAATATATACATATATATATATATGATGGAATTGAATAAAGGTGAAGTATACCTATGTTTTGGATATGAATAAAGAGTTTTTTCATTAGAAGTAATCACGTATGATATAAAACCACATAGTGGATTAGTTATGGAATAAGTAAATTATTATAATGTTTCTTCCATGAACACAAATTTTATTTCTATATTTTATTTTTATTTGATGACAATTTTAGTCATTATTATGAACAAGATTTGTTCTATATATATATATGAATGAAATGTTTTATGGAATTGAGAATATTGTAAATGGTTCATTCATTCTGGATATGGATAATCCTTTACATAACATTCAAAACAATAAGTTTAATGTGGATTATAACCTCACTTACTTTTAGCATTGTCAACATGAACATATAAATGATAATTACCTTCGAAGACTCCATAAAGATGGATTATTTGAATCATTCAATTATGAATCATTTAAAAAAATGTGAATTATGTTTATTAGGAATAATTTTCAAATAATTTTTTATTAGAAAATGTGAGAGGGACATTATACCGTTTTATCTTAAAAATTTTTAGGACAACATGGGTATTTAGTGAGAGACACCTTTGGAGGATGGGGGTGAATCATGATATGAAACTCATTCCAATTTCCAAACTTAAAAATTGAACTATCACTATCCTGAATAATATTGAACTCATAATTAGTAGGGCCAATATTGTGTTATTTCTTCAATGATTATCCAACTCATACTTATCTTATCTTATCCTGAATCCATTTTTATTAATGGTCTCTTCAATATCACAAATCGATTTTTTCCTTGTATAAATTAAGTAAAGCATGCACACAATGAATAATAATTTTATTTGGTTCACATGAACTGGGATAATCCCAGGTGTATACAATGATTGTGTACCAAAGTACTAAAATATACCAAATCAATTTCAGTGGTGGGTTTAGGATAGTTCACTCCAATGCCAAAGGTTACTCTTCTTACAATATATAGGGATGAATCATTACCTCCCAAGAGTCAATCCCTTTATTTTTTTTAGGTTTGATCACTATTCACATAAGGACACTCCTTCACTTGAAAGTTCACTCCATTATTCTCTCCTTTTATCACTTCTAAAGAGATGATAACTCTTTGGTACATGATCTAATACAAGGATTCACCATCTATTATTACATAAAATATGGGTAGGTGCTTATAAATTTTAAAACACTGATATTTCATAGATGAAATGTTAATTTTTATATAGAAATTTATTCACTTTCCTTATTATATTCAGTTTTCAAGGAATAACATTTTCCTTTGGAAATGTCTATAATGTGTTCCAACTGACTATCTATATAGTTGATTTTTTTTATTTCTCAATACGTGAAACTTCTTGTTCGTGTATGTATTTTATTATAAATCCCTAGGAAATATCCTATTCAAGTTATTTTGTTCACACAAATATATCCTTCCCACAAAACAATGATTCACACAAACAATATATTTATAAAACATAGTGGTTTACACAAGTCACCAGTGGCTCACAATGGTTGACGTAACCCTTTCACACAACTTCCTATTTAGAGAAATTATAGCATTTTTCTATCTTAAGAATATTACTCCACAAATTTTCTCTGTCTTCTTCTCCTCGTTTTATGAATATATAGAAAAAATCTAAACCCTTTGTATATCACTAAACTATTCCTTCACATAGTTATGTTTCACAAAATTCTGATGTTCACAACTCCCATTTTTCATAGTACCTATGTATTAAGTCATGACAAAATCCTCAATCATTACATTATTCCTTCTCTAACTTCATTGAAACCATGGATCTATACAGTCAATTGATTCCCTGCACCACTTTTCATGAGATCAATTCTTTTTCTTTTATTTATAGTGAAAACTTCTCAAACATCATCACATTTTTTCCTGAACCACTCCTTCATGAATATATCATGGTCTTCACTACTCTTTCACACATGAAATGTGATGTTGGTCTTATCATAAAATTCACTTTACCTGATGATATTTAGTATTAGAATAATAAGTAATTCCTTTAGAAAGGTATACAATGAGTTTAAAATCACTATCTAGAGGATTCACATAGTGCAATTTCTAAATATATACCTTCATGCAAAATCATGTTTACACAATTATTTCCTTGCATGTTTATACACAATAACATATTCAAGTTAGTTCACTCTCACAAGGCTGTCCTTCAAACAAAAAAATGGTTTACACAAATAGTATGTTCTTGAAACACAATGGTCCACACAAGTCACTTTTATAACACAGTGGTATGTGTAACCCTTAAAAAATAACTTCATTTTAGAAAAATCAGAGTGTTTTTCTCTCTCAATAATATTCCTCTGGAAATTATCTTTATCTTATTCTCTGGGGATTCAATATTTTTGGATAAAATCCTCACCCTACATGTATTATGAAACTATTACTTCACCCAAATATGCTTTATGAAACTCTACTATGCATATCTCACCTTTACACAATCCATATTTTGACATGCACCTCAAACTTTATGTGATACCTTCATTTGTTTGACATCAACACACTCACTCAACTCCACACTTGTATGAATACCTACACCCCTTTTATGATAATTTTTTCTTTTCTCTAATTTCCAACTCAAAATTCATTAAGGCTTTTGAAATATTCAAGAATCACCCCTTCATGAATATATAAAGGTCTTAATGATACTATAATTTCATCACATAATTTTCACGATGCAACTCAATCATGATTCTCATCAATATTAGAAATGTCTTAATTCATTTCAGTAGTTGGATCTATCATGGAAAAGTCTTATTTCATTTCAAAGTCTAATACTTACTATTGGAAACTCTTTAAATATCCTTTAATAGATTAATCCATCTTACAAATAGAATATTTATGATAAATATTATGATCTTGCACTAGCTCCTCATAATATCTCTTTTTTAGTCCAAAAATATAGTAACATCAATATTTAAATTAGATTATATCATTCCATCCATCATAAAATATATCACCTCACATAACTACTGACATGGTGAAAAAAATCCAACATACCCTAACTCATCAGGTCATTGTTGAAAATAAATCCAACATAACATAACATAAATTCTCATTTGATACCAATAATCTCTTGATTTTTATTTTTTTGAAACACTTTCATGAATCTAATACCATACATACATCATTAATCAAATTATATACCTCATAAAAATCAGGATGTTTCTACTTTTAAATCCTTTATATTAATTAATATTCCTACACCATTGGATATCAAATACAAAGAATTAACCTCCCCACAAATTAATAAATTTAGAATCTCTAAAAAGCTTTACCATGAGTATATAAATACCAATTATTATCATACCCATTATGTTGTTGATGTTAACAAAAAAATCCAATACTTTAATGCCCCAAGACCTTTCATTATCTCATTAAACATCATCTCGTTTTTTTAGTGACGTGTATAAGTAAAATAACAATAGATCTTGTCCACCTATGTTGATGTGGAATTTGCATTATAATAATTGAGAGTGAGACCACCCTATGATATCCAAAACCAAAACACATTCCACATATTAGTCCTATAACTCCACTTCTCCACCTATGTCATTTCTCCAAAACTCAAATACATTTTTGAGGAATATCTCAAGCTCAAAAATTTATTTAAACTATTTTTTCATTCTTAATGATTTTCTTTGGGTGGACTTACCACTTAGTATAGATACATAAACAAAACCTCTAAGACTATTAAGATAGAACTAAGTATATGAAACAAGAGATAGATTCAATAACATCATTACTATCCATTTCACTTACTTACTCTCATACATCTCAATAAGCCATAAACGTTTTATTTATATCAAGTAACACTTCCTGTGATTTCAATTAAACTTTAGAATAACCATTAGTGAGTGTAAAGGAATTAAAAAAGTGTGTGAGTCATACTATATATCACATTCAAGATCATCTATAAATACAAAAGAAATACCAATTGTTAAAATAGATTTCATCTTTCATCCAATAGTAGTATATCCTTGGTTATTATAGATAACATATTTTAGATATGCATATTAACACTCCCAAAATTTTATTTTCTTCATCAATTAATATAAAATTGATATTCATCATGAGATTCATCCAATTATAGAATCTTTTTGTATCATAAAAATAATCATATGATATCACATTTTAGATTTTAAAAAATAAATCACGAGAACTCTTTTTTATTACTTATTATCAATAAAATTATCATCTTATATATTCAAGGTATTATTATAATTGATAATATGTACTCTGGAAACCAACACTTTAATTTGACCTTGATACCAATTTATATACCACTTGTTATTGATTTGATGTCTCTTGTTTCATTTATATTCTTTTAATTTCAGATAAAAAAGATACCACTTTAACTATTCCAACATAAATTGGAAGTTTACAACATCCCTTGATACGACTTTCATATTTTTATGAAATTTTCGCATGGATCGTATCCCCCAAAAAACCAAAAAAACACTTAAAAAATAGTAATAGTATTTTATTATATGGGGGGCGGAGGGAACTTCTATTTCCTTAAATTGTGGATATGGAGAGTCCCTAATGACCACTAATTTTAATTTTTCCTTTACTTTGTAATCCATCTTGAGTGCTAAATTAGTTTGATGGAATCCAACTTATCATCATTCTACTTAGGCCTTTTCTTCTCTTCATGGCTCAAATCATACACTTTTCTTTTTTGGGTACTATTACCGATAAGGATATCTTAACACATCATTGATTGTAATTTTCTTCTCCAAACTCTATATATATATTGTTTATCCCTGAATGAATTATTATATTTTATAATACATTACTAGTTTTTGGATAATTCTTTTACATGGGAAGCTTTTTAATTCCTTTCATTTTTCCAAAATCATCTTCTTGTATTTCCAAGAAACCCCCATTCAACAATAGATTTAGAATTTCTATTCCAAATACTTTCATTATGGTGTTATTATTTGATAAACCCATAAGATATATTTATTTAAAGATAATATCTATCATTTAATTCATGATGTATTTTCCCATTCATTCCATATGAAAATATCTTTTAACTCACCCTTTTTTCCTTAGTTCTTATAGGGACCTTCTTGAAAATGTTTTTAATATATCCAATGTTTTCTCTTTACTTGGGAAGTCCAATAGTTTTCTTTATCTCTTGGTTTGTGGTATATTTTTGGAAACCACTCAATAATTATTTATGTATAACCTCTTTGAAAACTTTTTGAGTCACATAATAATTTTTCATCCATGGTGGATCTTTCTTTACATTATCATCCATTTTTCTCATAGTATAAGAAAAATAAATTTTTACCTCTAAATTTATTATCCTTATTTCCTAGAGGCCTTCCATTATTTATACATTATTACATCTTTTTATACCCTTAGTTATGCCCCATTATTTTCCTATATATAAATAAATATTTTCTCTAGCACATCATACATTCTTTTGGTTCAAACCCTCTTCTTATTTATTATAGGAATGTATGGATTCCTTATGAAAATTTTAGTTCTAATCTTTCTATAATTTCTATCCATATATCCATGGTTATTATAAATATAGAATCTCTTATAAAAAATATATCTCTTATAGTCATGCATTGGTTGAGTTAGTTTTGAACTATATTTTTTTAACTTTGAGACCTTGGGATTATAGACACGCACTCATGTTATACCCAAATTCTAAAGAATAGTAGAAACTTATAGATATATTCTTCTATAATTCATTTATTTTAAATTTGGAAATAATCTTCTTCCATCTAAGTGAAACTAGATTTATGAATTTTTGGACTTTACTTATTGATTCTTCCACGGGTGGGATCTTATTGTTTTCCTTGTAGGTTTTCAAACTCTACTCAAGTTCTATGATCTTCTTATAATTCTACATCACTAGGGAATATATATACTTCATCCCCAAGATAGATTTATTTTCATATTTTATCTTATCTTTAAGTTATTTCCTTATAGGGATAATTATTTCTTTTATATATTTCTCTATAATATTTTTTTATTCTACTTAACATGAATGTTCTCTAAGTATATTGATTTGAAACTTCATTTTTGCACCCATTTTCATAATATCACCATTCAAGGACACCTACAATTACTTTGGACTTTTATTATCCTTAATAAATTCTTCTATATGTGTAGTAAGTTCATCCTTCACAGAATTTAAGTTTTTAATTTCATTAGTCATGGTCCTTCTCCTTTGAACCAACTTTTGGATTATGATTCTTTGAGGAAATATCTTATAATTTTTTAGATTGTACAATTTTCTTATTTTTTATATAAGTGGATACTTCAATAAATCTATTTTTCAGTAATTTTAATGTTTCAAAATCAACCATTAGTACTTAAAAAAATTTCTTGAGACTTATTATATTTTATATGTACTATATTTTATTCTTTTATCTCATGATCTATCTCCTATGATAAGTAGACTATGTCTACCTTTATACTAAGTAACATATCTAGATTATCAGTGATTCCAACATCACCATATAAATCCATATCCTCATCTAGTCCTACAATGTTATTAAATTAATTAATAGATGAATAATGAAAACCATTAATAAATTCCTTTCAATAACTATTTAAATCTTTCATCTTATACAATTTTTTTCCAAAAAATATTATATTATATAGAATTTCTCTAGAGTTATGATTATTCTTTATATTATTTCCCTTTACCATTTCTCTAAGTTAATATAATAGAAGAATATAACTCACCTCCAATAACCAATCAGATAATCTAAGAAAAAAACAAATACACCAAGATAAATATCTAATCAGATACCACTTGTTTATCCCATAAGGGTATTTAGTGAGAGGTATCCTCAGATAGGGGGTGGGGAGGTGAATCAGGTAATGAAACTCATTATAATTTCCTTACTGAAACATCAAACTCTCAACAACTTGAATGATTTGACCTCACTATTATTAGGTTAAATCTTGTGTTATTATTTCAATTATGATTCAATTTATATTTAGCTTATATTATCCTTAATATGTTTTAATCAGTGATCACTTAACTGACACAAACCTATTTACCTCATATATAAAGTAAGTAAAGAATATAGAATGGAAAAAAGAATATTACTTGGTTAAATTTTACTAGGCTAACAGAAGGAGAATACAACTACAACGTACCACAATACTATAATCTACTAAAGAAATTCCGGTGATAGGTTTAGGAAAGGCCACTATAATTATTGGGGTAACTCCCCTTAAAATATTTTAGGATAACTCACTGCCTCCCATGGGTCAATCACTTTGAAATGTTTTTAGGTTTAGTCCCTCCTCAACCATGGTCACTCCTTCACATTAAAGGCCACTCCATTCTTATCTCTTTTTCTCACTTCCCAATAGAGGATAACTCTTTTCCACACACGATAATTAAAAAATTCACTATCTTTGGTTTCACCAAGTATTGGTAGGAGTTTTTTGATCTCCATACAACAATATTTCATGAATTACATGTAAATTTAATCATTCAGTAAGATTCACATTTATTGATGATATTTACTCTTTAAGGAATAATTTATTCCATTGTAATGGTCTAAAATGAGCGATAACTCCCTCTATATACTATTCACTTATTATGATTTTTCAGTATTTACTTTCATAAAACTTACTGTCCATATATGTTTGTCCTTGAAAGTAACTACATAGAAACACACTCAAGTAATTTTGTTCAAAAAAGGTTATACTTCACACAAGATAATGTTTTATCAAAATAAAATTTTCATAGAACAAAATGGTTCTCAAAAGTAACCCATGAAAAAAATTTGTTCTCATAAACCTTTCAAAAAACTTCCTCATTGTTGAAATTAGAGCAATTTTATGTCTCAATAATCCTTCTATTCCAATTATATTTATCTTATTTTTAATGGCTTGGGTATTTATATACAAAATACCAACCCTTCAAATATCATTAAACATTTTATTCTTGTATATTTTCTTCATGAAACTCTACTGCGCATAAATCTCTTTTGCGTGGAATTTTTTTCTCATGGTGTGAAACTAAACCTTTTTTCAGCTCTTTCATTTTGAAAAATTCAAAAAACTTTAAGAACTCAAAATTTTTATGATTCCCTTCATCCCTTTGTGCGATAATTCTTCATTTTCTCAATTTCCCATGAAAACTTCTTGAACATCATTAAACTCTTCTAGAACCAATCCCTTACGAGTATATCATAATTTTCATAGCCCTGGAGCTTCATCATAGACTTTTCATGATGAAACTCTTTCTTGATACTCATATATATTTCTAAATTATTCACATTCTATAAGCATATAGATAAATAACATATAATAAATATATCAAAAAATAGTCCATCAACTAATGTTAAAAACTATCCAAATCTCTTTCAGATAACATCAACCCACTTCCATGTAGAACAATCATGATAATCATTCACAAATTTCACTAATATCTATGAAATTTTACATTATTAGTCTTTCAAACCAGTAGTACCAATCCTTATATTGGATGATATCATTCCCACTATCAGGAAATCCATTCAGTTTATATAACTATTGACATAGTGATCAAAAAATCCAACATACTCCAACTAACAGTGTAAAGGTTAAAAAAATCCAACACACAATAGCACAATAAAAATGATTATCATTAGATTCCAACATAAATATTGATATATGTATACCAATTATCATAAATAAAATAGTGGGTTTAGATACATTATAACCCTTACTGATGAGTTTAGTTGGTATGATTTTGTATTTCCAATGAGTCAAAAGTATGAGACTTTTGAAAAGTTTAAAGAGTTTATGAATAAAGTAAAAATAATCTATATAAAAATATAAGTATTATCTGATCATATTAGAGTGGAAAAAACTTAAACTATGAATTCTATGATCATTTGATATATTGTGAAATTGTTTAAAAAATTACTCCTCCTAGAACACCACAATGGAATAGTGTGACTAAGAGGATGAATCATACCTTTTTGGACATGGTTCATTTAATGATGATTTAATGTTACATTCTTATTTTATTTTGGGTATATTATTTTCAAAAATATGTATTCATACTTAACCACATTACTTCGAAAATAGTTATGAAGACACTATATTTGATATGGCATTGGAAAATCTTAGTATATCTTTTATGAATATTTGGGGTTATGAATCATTTTTAAAGAATTTTGATTATAAAAAACATGATACAAAGTCTTACATGGATTATTTTTTAGTTACCCAATGGAAACTAAGTGTAACACTTTGTTACACTTTTCAGGTACTCCCTTTTTTATGATTAGTTTATCATCCTTATTTGGGTGAATTTAGGGATTCTTAGGGATGTAGGGAAGTTTCTAAGTAAAATGACCTAAAGTTTAGGGTTGTATGTTTACATGAATTAATGGAGTATGGGTATGAATGTGTTAATGGATTTGAGGTGTTATCCCCTAGTTTGGAGGCCGTCTCATGTGTTTTGGTGTTTTTATGATGGAAACTGGGCTATTTTCTATCTTCTAGGTGATTACACATTTTGTAAAGGGATTACACATTGTGTAATGGTCGCTTGGAATATTCTATGAAATAGGTTCATGGCATGAAAGGTTTACACACCATGTATTGGGTTCACATTGTGTAATGAAAAGAATTAGGTTTTTATAAAAAGGTGATGTGTTTTCTGGTGATTTCATCCATCATGGATTACACGACATGTAATGGGATTATAAACCATGTAAATGTCATGTTTTTTGGGTTTTAGGGTCATACATTGTTGATTTTCATTTATTCCATCCTATATCCATCCCTCCCTCAACCCAAAGCTCACTCTAGGTGATTTTGGGTGTTTCTATCCCTTCTATATTCTTTTGTTCGGTGATCGATCATCAAGGTTGTTTTGATGCACCTATTTGGGTAATATTTCATTTTGGTTCTTCTTTCCTTTGGTTGTGACTACTACATTGATTATGTTTTTAGTTTGGATATGTGATCAGATAGTTTTTTATTGATCCTTTTCAATTTCTTGTCATGTATTGTGTTTCAAAGGATGATCTCTTGGTTTCCAATCACCATTATCGAAGGTGAGTAGGTTTATACCATTTTTAAGTACGTGTTTCTACGTAATGGGTTAATTAGATTAATTTCTTATTATTCTTGTAAATTTTCTTTGGGTTGTTCATTTATTTGAAATGATATGTGGTTTCAAGGTATTTCTTGAAAAGTATTTTTTTAAAGTGGATTTTATTTGGAGATAGATTTTCTTGATTTTGAAATGGGGTTTCAAACACCAAAGTGGATTGGATTGTATTTGAAAATATTTTCTTAAATTGTGAGTATGGATTTAAAATGTATTTTGAAAATATTGAAACTTTGGGAGCATTGGGAGAATCAGGAAATAGACATGGGTAGCCTTAGTTTGCGAGGAACCAATAGGAGGTAACCTTTAAGATATTGATGGATTGTGGAAGGACTCAATATTAGTTGGATATAGCATTATGAATATTTAGGTTATTGAATGTCTATTACATATTTTCCCATATTCCATATCCCAAATTATAGTGCATTTGGTCATTTAATGTTTTTTATCTCATGATACTTTTTTTCATTTATTTTTTCTCGTAGGGTTTTGTATGTGGTTGTTTCATATGAAATCACATGATTTTATTTTATGTATATGTGTTTACTTAATTACCTTATGATGCATGGATATGATTTCATATTTTATCACATCCACTTTTCATATTTCTAGGTTGATAATATGAATGGTTCTTTTGAAAAATCAAAGGGAAAATGATTTGTAAATGGATTTGAACTTATAAATATGATTTTTAAAACTATTTTGTTTTAAAATATAAAATTGTATCATTATTGATATTCAAACTTGTATAGACTCTATGGTTGTATCATACTAGGATTTTCTTCTCACAACCTCCTTTTTCCATTCTTCTATTATAGATGTTTTATAGTAGGATTTAGGTAAATGGAAGAGAATATTTTATCATGATGGATTATCTTGTTTTCATTTCCTTCAGTTCAAGTTGGTTTAAAGGTGACTATTCATCATTGGGAGACTTTTTGGTCTTTCTTTATTCATACCTTATAGTTTAACTAAGTTTTATTAGATTTTATAGATTTGGTTTTATATTTTTCTTCCACATAATAATCTGGTTGTATGTTTTGTTTTGTTATATTCAAGACTTTTTATATTTTCTTTCTTCACCTCACCAGGTGACGGCCTAATCGAGTGTACGGTTTGGTTGACCGGGTTGGCCAGTTACAATTTGGTTTTAGAGGGAAGGTTTAACCTAAAGTCTTTTAACACTTCCTAAGTTTGGTTCCGTGTCTTGGGTAGAAATGAGTTTGGACCATGAGAATTTAGATAGTAAGTGCGGAAAAGGTCATGGAAAACTTAGTCCCATGACTAAATCTAAGTTTTTATGGGTGTTTAGGGACTTTTAATAGTTTTGAGACTTTGAGTTTGGGGTAATTTGAATGAACTGTATGGGAAGTTTATTTAAATTGAACTATTACTTTTGACCATGTATTTTGTGGATAGAATTATGAATTGATTTAAATTCTTATTGTTTTAAATAATTATTTTGAATTATAAAAGTGTCACTAAGAATTTGGAATGTGATCATGATATAATTGGTTATTTCCTACTGTTTATTAGATAATTCATCAGAGAAGAACTCTTCCAAGTACAAGAGAGGAATATGTGAGATAGGTTCTACAGACAAATTCTTCAGTGTACCCTTCTATGGTATAATATACAATATTCTCTATTCAGACTTTGGGTCAAGTGGGTGTTAAAATCCTAGGACCTGTAGTGGATTAAGTCTTTAAGTTTACTAAGAAGAATACACCCATATTATATTGTGATAAAGGGTCACAAGAATTTGAGGCATGGCTTGAGAGGATTGAGAGGATATTTAATTTATTGAATACTCCAAAATACTCTATGGTTGGTTTTTCTACATACATGATGAAGGGACCAGGAAAGAGATTATGGGACACTATTGTGAAATCTATGTTTCATGAGGAACTTACTTGGTATTCTTTCAATAAAATCATTAATCAGTAGTTTTACCCTAATCCACTACATGTGGAAAATACCTTGTAATTATAGACCTTGGATAAGAGGCAGAATACCATTCAAGGGTATTCTACTCATTTTACTAAGTTAGTGCATCTTACATTAGAACTTGTCACTAATGAGTACCTAAAGGCTCAAAGTATTGAGTTAGTATTAAGGGATGATATTAGGTTGATGTTGATTCTCATATTAATTCTAAACTATGTGGATGTAGTTGAAAAATCAAATTTCACTGATGTAGAAAAAAATAGGAAGATAGGTTTTGATGGATCTTTAGTTAGTGAAGTTGTTATCTAGTTTATATCTTCTGGCTAGATAAAAAATAAAAAAGTTATCCAATTTTATTTCGGACCGATTTTGGGGGATCCATTAGGATGTTGTCAATTTTTTTACATCAGTGTGAATGTATGGGTTATACCAATCCAAATTTTATGGAGGTTCCCAAGACTTATCATCCTTGTGGAATACCTGGGCATTTAAGAAGATTTTGTGATAAGATATCCCAGGGTAGTAAGGTAGGATCCATATTCAGCAAGGGTTTATAGGATTATGAGGATTATTATAAGGGTGGTGGACCCTATCCTTATACTAAGGGGGATGTTCATGTGTATTAGATATCTCAAGTAGGAGTTAAAAACAAATGGTTTTATGTAGTGGAGTATGCACTATAGGAATCTGAAGGAGGGATGACTATTGTTTGAGGTAAAATGTTTATTTCAACTTCTATGGTGCTAGGGTTGGTTGATACAAGTTCTACTCATTATTTTATATCATTAAAGTTAGTTGATGTGTTGGGATTTCATTAATAACTTATTTCATAGTTTTTAGATCTTTCCATGCCTTTGGGAAAGAGGTTGGAACAAGGTTTTAAGCATCCCATGTGCTGGATGATGATAACTGACTTAGATGTGGTATGAGGAATTTTAGTTCTTGATATTTACATATTTGAATTGATTATCGACATAGGCTTGATGATTAGTGTTAATTACCAAATTGACTATTATCACTATTAGGTATAGTTTTTATCTACCAATGAGGTTCTAATGTCTTTCAGGGTGAGTAAGACTCTAGATCGAGAAGGGTGGGGCTTGTGGTTCCATATGCTGGGGTAATCTCATGCCGGTTTTCAGAGATGTTTCTTAATGAAGTAGACCCTTTTTTGGATCGTTAACTTCCTACAGTGGTGTGTGCAATCCCCAAGGTATTTCTAGATTATTTTTTGGTTTTACACCATGGAGAGAGGTTAAGTCCACTATTGAACTAATCCATGGTATGATGTCCATTTCTATGCCATCTTATCGAATGAATCCTTCTAAGTTGTTGAAACTTAAGGTCCATCTTGATGACCTAGATGCTGAAGGGATTATTCATTCTAGTGTGTCATAGTGGGATTATCATTTACTATTATCTAAGAAGGAATAAACGAGCCTTATACTTTTTACGGACTATCAGAAGTTGAATTGGGTGATTGTTAATAATAAATATTCTTTACCTAGGATTGATGATATTTTTGACTAGCTTGGAGGGACATGTTCGTTTTCAAAGATTGACCTACGGTCAAGGTAACACCAACTGAGGGTATGAGAAGAGGATATACCTAAGACATCGTTTATGAGCAATTATGGGAATTATGTGTTTTTGGTTTTTCCATTCGGTCTAACTAACTCTCCTTCACTATTTATGGATTTGATGAAATAAATATTTCATCGGTTCATAGACTCTTTTATTGTGGTTTTCATGGATGATATTTTGGTATACTTCAAGATAGAGGAGGAGCATAGGGACCATTTGGATATCATTCTTTGAACCTTGAAAGAACATCATTTTTATGGTATGATCACAAAATAGGAGTTTTAGATCAGAGAAGTGAAGTTTATGGGGAATGTGATCTTTGAGAGGGGAACCTCAATGGACCCTAAAAAGGTACAGGTAGTTATGTCATGGGAGAATCCTAGAAATGTGTTTAAGATATGAAGATTCTTGGGTTTGGATGGTTACTATCAGCTATTTGTTTAAGATTTATCTAAGATATCGTCTTTAATTGTAACACCCCAAGCTTCCACAATACATTTTTCTTTGAATAATACAATAGCGTGCACTGTACGCAACATCGAGTTCTAGCACACCACGACCAATCAAACTATCCATTTAAAAAGCATTTATGAATTGTAATACAAACATTTTGAAATTTAATAAAATTTATTATTCAAAGTGGACTTCATTTTTGGATTCAGAATATCAAAATTAGCTTAGGGTGAATTTTTGGTTTTTTTTTTAAAAACTATCATTTTTTGATGAATATTGAAAAACAATGCGTTAATATTTTAAACCGAATTTTTAATTAAATAATTATTATTTTAAATTTAAAATAGATACATAATACCTATATTAGTCCAATGTAATTCACTAGAGTCATTTTATAATAAGATTAGATATATAAAATTTTATTGAACTATTTAACGTCTTTTACCCACCTTCTAGGAACATTTGAAAATTTGAATAAAACATAATTTTAATGCTTCTGTGAATTGAATTTAAAATATTACAATAGACACAGTTTTCACTAGTAAGTAAAAATTAGTTTAATAGGATGAAAATAATTTTTGGTGAATAGTAACTTTTGAATTTTATTTACCATAGTTAAAAGTAAATAGGGTAATTAAAGTTAAAAATGATATTATAATTATCCCATAATATGTCCTAATTCTATTAGATATGTGTATTTCGACCAAAATCAACCTTAGGAATAAAATATCATCTTTTTGATCCACTTTTATTAGATTATGACATTTATTATATTTTATTTAAAGTAGAGTTAAAAGTGATAAATTCAAATTTTAATAACTAAACCATTTTTAATATAGGGTTATACATAAGATAAATTAGACTATAAGTATTAATTAGAAATATAAAAAGATTTAATATATCATGGTATTTTATTTATTATTTCTATACATTAAATTATTAAATTTATTTATGACACAATGATGATGTAGTTATTACATTATTAATGAAATATTGAAATAATTGATATTATAAATATTAAAATAAATGTAAATTGAAACTTTTTATGCCATAAAAAAATTTTATAGGTTAATATGACATTTTATGATTCATTCAATGTATTTTTTTCTAAGTAATAAATTTGTTATTACTTTAACAAAAAACAAATACTAAATAGTGTCAAAATTGACAGAAATGAGTTATTAAAATAAATACTGTTTTATTAAATAATATAATATTCCAAAAAATCTAATATTCGGCCAAAGTACTTAGATAAGGTTATATATGTCATTAATGAAACACTTGAGGTTCTCCAAACATTTTATAGTAAGTTTATTAACCATGTAATATGAAAATACAAGAATACATGGTAAATGTTAAACTATTTAACTAAGAGTTAAATCTAAAACATAAAGTTAATACAGTGACCTAAACTTATATAAAACCTATTGTTTGAGATAATTTAGACCCATCACCACCTTATAATCAAAATAAATCCATTTGGAGTTATTATAAACCAAAAATGATTTTATAATAAATTAATATTTCAACCTCTTCTGAAAGTGCCCCTCACCTCTCTTATGAAAGGGTACTTACCCTTCTCTTAAATTCAAACCTAAAAAGCCATTTTTATCTTCCAATACATACTAAAATATCCTCCCAACTACCCTAACTTAAATATAGATGCCTTACTTTGATCATAAATCCAACCTAAGAATCCATTTTGTTCAAACCAAAAGGAAGCACCTGAAGAAGAGGTAATTATTTCATCACTTCTTTCAAAGTTACATTCTCCTTCCACTTCCTCTTTATTTATTGTTTCCATAAAAAAATAATTAATATAGTACCTTATAAATAATGAGATGTTATTATAAATATTTTACAACCATATTAATTATTCTATCCATCCTATGAATGAAAAATTCACCATACGTGCTTTTGTACAGCTTACCGTCTCCACATCATGGTGTAGTTTGTTATTCAACACTTTATTTTTTGGATGGGTATAATAATGGGTATAATTGATGTAAATAATAAAATATTACATGTTAATGATTCTATGTATATAATATACCATCCAATTACATATTATTTCACCATCAATAGAATGATATTGTCGCTTGTGCATACGTACGACTTACCGTCTCCACGACGCGATGATATTTCATTTCCCATTGTAACCATTAAAGAATAATTTTCATTTGAATATTAAGAATAATGTTTAATAACTTAATATAATTATGGATATGAATCAAATACATCCTATCCATAAAATACATGACTTACATAACAACACTTATAAAGGAAAACGAATCAGTTAACACCCAAAACAATGATGTTACTGAAATATTATTATCAACGCAATATTAAAGGATCATATATGATATCATATTTATGTATGTGGTTATTTTATAATTTAGGGACAATTATTTAACCATTATATATAAGTTTAACGTACTCTCGGCTAAGGAAAAGTACAAGGTAAGGGTTAATTTTGCAATATCTTTGTCATCCAAGGTTGTTTATACGTGAGTATCTACAAGGAAATATTTTTCATCCACATCCATGTTTCTTAAAAATGTATTTCAAAACATTTTTACTATTTTTTAAAATATGGGTTAAATTAATTTATACCCTTGTTTGAATTTTTTAAAAATATTTTGAAAGGAATCTTTCCATCATTTTCCAAACAGGTACTTTATGACCTTTTCAAAAAATTAATGAAAGAATGTTTTTTACTTATATGGAGGTGAGACTATTTTTATCCATTATAAAAACTTCTAATATTAGCTTAAAATATTATAAAAATATGTTAAAAATAAATATTTACTTTAATTTTAAATTATTTAAAAGTGGAAATAGATATTTCATTCAAATAGTTTTTGGATTGATTTTATTTATGTCAACACCCTTTTTTGGATTTTACGTTTGTTTGAAGTTGATTTATTATGATAGAATCTTCAATATTGTAGTGAAGGTTTTGTGATATGTTTGAATGTGGATGTGTTATTTTTATACCATTCATGGTTTGTGGTTAAAGTATTAACATTTTTTATGATAGTTTTATTATGAATGTTTATGTTATGTTTCAACCTTTTAAAATGAGGAATGAATTGGACATAGTAAGTGACAGGAAGGTCCCACTATAGCCCCTCGATTAATTAGTAGGTATCATGAGACAAACATGTGTCTTGGCACAAGGCCTTGAAAATATTTTTTATTTGTAGTCTTGGCATGAGGGATTGATTATGTGGTTATGATGTCCAATATTATGCATCCCATCATTATAAAATTAGATTTTGATATTACATGTTATTATTTAACAAGTAAAATATCAATGTGCATAATTAAATGGAATTATTTGATTTATATTTACCATATTATGTTGAAGTTTAAGTTTAAAAGGATTGTGTTTTAGTCTTATACATTGCCTTAAATGTTTATTCTTATTTGTGATAGATTCCGCTATATTGTTATCCTTACTAATCATCTAATCTCACCCCTTTCTTATGTTTTATTTTTCCTAGGATGTGAAGTAGTATATTATGATTGAACTATTGGGATATGATAAGGGATACAATTGTGTTCTAAGGAGACACAATGTTTTTTTTCTTTTCATAATGTAATGTAAAACTTGTGTATGTATCTAGTACTTCCAAGGATACTAAACTGATCGGTCTTTCAGGACTTGATCTATTGTGATCATGCAAATATTATATAATAATGCACCGACTTTGGGTAACTAGGGTCGGGGAATTATAGTTGGTATCAGAGGGAGGTTTAGTACAAACCTTGGAAACTAGATTTAGAAAAACTCTGATTAGAGAACATTACCCTAAAATAATCTTTGAGGATTAGTATAGAAGAACATAATTTTTTTGTTAATGTAGATATTTTGTGGGTTTTCAAAAAAAAACTTCCCTGTCTGGATACTACAAGTGGATGGGGTTTTGGCACAAATATACCTTGAAGTGATAACTCTGTTAAGGAGTTTTGGTCTTGACCTGGGGTATCCAGGTACACAACAACAGGCCTTACTTCACACCTGGTTTGACACTCTCGGGGGATATGCTTAGGATAATTCACATTTTTTCTAAAAACCATTATAAAGGTTTTTTGTGTAAATACTTTCCCAAAGAAATTTTTTTATGGATTATATATATAAACTGCTCAATTTATATTAAGTATTTTATAAGTTTGGAATTATTCCTTGTGATTTATAAACTAACCCAGTGTATGCCATTTTTTAGAAATGGTGCCTAATGTAAGGAATAAAAACCGTATAAACACACATAATCTATGTAGGAATTTACCTCATAATCAATATTATTATAGTGGATCTGGTGATGAAACTAGTGTTGAATATATTTTAACCATATTGGGACAACTCACTCACGTTATAAATAAAAGCCTTACCCGTATGGAGAAACCTGATACATAACGTGGAGGATCAATGTTAGACCGCTTCATAAGGAAACAACCACAAAAATTTAATGGGACTATAAATCCCTTTTTAGTTAATAAATGGATAAGTTCTTTAGAGAAAATATTTCATGCTTTGGGGAGTAGTGAAAGGGAAAAAGTTGTCATGGAAGTTTATCGCCTTAGAGGAGATGCAGATCAATGGTGGTCATTAATTTAAAACAAAAAGGCGGATGAAAGAGTATAAAATATGGAATGGAGGGAGTTTAAATAGATTTTCTTATAAAAATAATTTCCTCGTGTACATCTAATGGATATGGAAATGCAATTTCTGATTCTGAGAAAAAAGGAGGATGATATTGACATAAAGTATGAGGCTAACTTTACAAGGCTAGAAAGGCATGTTGCAGATTATATACGTAACCCCAGAAGTAAGATTGATCGATTATTTTATGGGTTAAAACCATTTCTCCATTAAGCATTATTCTGACAATCCTTCTCATCATACAAATATATAGTCTCACATGCTATCAATATAGAAAAGGAATTATCTAAGTGTTATGACTTTAAAGTGGAGTAAGAGAAGAAGAGACCTGCTGAACACTCTAGAAAAGGAAATAAGGGGAAGAAGGGAATAGTTGATTTTACATCCTGAAGTTATTGTGGGAAGAAACACCCTGGTACATGCATAAAGGGGAAGGGAGTTTGTTACAAGTGTGGAGAAAAATTCCACCAAGCTCATGATTGCAAGGGGAAGAAAGAGGCTGAAAATGTTTAATGCTACAATTGTAAAGAAATGGGGAATTATGAAAGTGAATATCCTAATAATTAATAATACTTACCTCAGAAAATTCCAAGGGATCAAGGACAATCTTATATTATCACAACTACTTAGGTTGAAGTTCCCAATGACATAGCGGAAGGTACTTTAATCATTTCCTCAAAAATAGCCAATGCTTTATTTTATTTTGGATCATCGTATTCTTTCATATATTGCCAGTTTTCCAAGAAAATTATATATTTCCAATTTGACTTATTAAGGTATTTTTCAGTCAAAACTCCTAAAGGAAGTATCATTGCAACAATGTTTTGTCAATAAGTTACCATTATAGCATGAAAATGTGCTTTATCTTATGATCTTATTGTCATACACATGATTGAATTTGATATAATCCTTGGTATGGATTGACTTTTAGACCATGATGCAAAAATTTATTGTAAGAAGAAGGAGGTTACAATTTTTGATGATGATAAAGAATCCCTTATCTTTAGAGCATAAAAATCACAATCTGATTCTCATATAGATCCACCCCCATTAGCTATACTAAATTCAATTGTTGGGGAGGGATGGAGTAAAATAACTATGAGTGAGGAAAGGAATGTACAAATAGAGGATGTACCTATTGTTTAAGAATATGATGATGTGATTCCAAAGGATTTTCTTGGACATCCTCCAAAATGGGAAATTGAATTTTCCATTAACTTAATTCCTGGTTCAAGGCCCATATTGAAGTCCCCTTATGGAATGGACACTGTGGAATTAGTGGAACTAAAGAAAAAACTAGAGGAATTGAGTAATAAAGGATTTATTCACCCTTGTGTTTCTCCATGTGGAGCCCATATTATTTTTGTTAAGAAAAAAGTTGGATATATGAGGTTGTGCATTGACTATAGGGAGATCAATGCTATAATAATAATGAACAAGTATCCCCTACCTCACATTGATGATTTATTTGATAAACTTCATAGAGATAAATATTTTTCAAAGATTGACCTTTGATATGGATATCATCAGTTGTGCGTGAAGAAGGAAGACATTCTAAAAACAACATTTCAAACTAGGTATGGACATTACAAGTTTACAGTAATGCTTTTTGGACTCACTAATGAACCCTCTATTTTTTTGGATCTAATTAATCAAGTTTTCAAGGAATATCTTAATGACATTGTAGTGGTATTTATTGATGATATCTTGGTATACTCAGAAAGCTATGAAGATCATGAAAATAACTTGTGCACTATTTTGAAAACTCTTAGAGGAAATAAATTATATGGGAAGTTTAACAAGTGTGAATTATCTATTTATGAGATTTATTTTCTTGGATAAATTGTCTCTAAGGATGGAATATCTATTTATCCATCAAAGAAAAGGGAAATCCAATAATGGAAAACACCAAAAATTATAACTAAGGTATGTAGTTTTATTGATTTAGCAAGTTACTATCGGTGTTTCATCCAGAATTTTGCCTGATGGGATAACCCATTTACCAAGATCACCCATAGAGGGGTTAAATTTGTTTGGATAAAAGAGTGTGAAGAATGTTTTTAATAATTTAATATAAGACTAGTCAATGCTTCTATATTGACTCTACCATCAAGGAATGATGGTTTTGTTATTTATAGTGATGCATCAGTGAAATGACTTGGTTGTGTCATTATGCAGAATGTTAGAGTTATTGCCTATGAGTCACAACAACTAAAAATTAAGGAAAAAAACTATCCCACTCATGATCTTGAGTTAGTAGCTGTAATATTTGCTCTGAAGATATGGAGACACTATCTCTATGGTTAAAAATGTGAGATATATACTAATTAGAAAAGTTTGAAGTATATTTTATCACATAAAGAACTCAACATGAGGCAAAGGTGATGGCTTGAACTACTCAAGGATTATGATTTCACAATACACTACCACTTGGGGAAGGAAAATTAGGTAGCAGATGCTTTGATCAGAAATGATCATGGAGTTTTGAACAAGATGATAGTTGAAAGGGATCCTATGTTCGTAGATATAGTAAATATGGATATAAGAATAATCATGGAAGGTGAAACAACAATATTTTTTAAAATTATTTCCAAAACATCTTTACTATAAAAAATAAAAAGTTCTCATACTAATGATGGGGAATTTCAAAAGAAAATTAGAGCTATGAATGACAGGAGATTTATTGAATTCATATATGAATATGTAATTTTGAAATTTGGGAAGAGGATTTGTGTTCCCAATATACCTGATCTAAAAAGGGAATTGTTGGATGGTGGTCATAGCTCAATTTTCTATATACACCATATTAGTACTAAGATGTATAGATATTTGAAAGAAATTTTTTGTGGGACAACATGAAGAGGGAGATTTCTGATTATGTGTCAAGATATATCATTTTTCAATAGGTGATGACTGAAATAAAATATCCTAGAGGAGTCAAACAACCTATTACTATATCTGAGTGGAAATGGGATGATATTACAATGGACTTTGTTATGGGGCTACCAAAGACTCCTAGAAGGATTAATGAAATATGGGTCATTGTCGACCGCCTTACCAAGTCAACACATTTTATTGCTATAAGAGAATATTTACCACTTGAACGTTTAAAAAGACTATATATTAATGGAGTTGTAATACTTCGTGGTGTACCCCTATCGATTATTTCTAATCAGGATCCTTGTTTTACATCATGATTATGAAAAAGTCTATAGAAAGCACTGGATACTGAACTTCATTTGAGAACTACCTACCACCCTTAAACAGATGGACAATAAAAATAGACTATTCAAACCTTAGAAGACATATTGAGATCTTTATCACTTTACTTTAAAGGTATGTGGGATTAGTATTTACCTATGGTATACTTTTCCTATGACAATAGTATCCATTCAAGTATTCAGATGTCACCATATGAAGTGTTATATGGAAAGATATGTCACACACCAACTTGTTGGGATGATGTTGGTAAAAGAAAACTCATAGAACCAGAACTTGTTGAGGAAAAAGTGGAAAAGGTGAATATTATCTAAACCCACATCAAAGAATCTAAAAGTAGGCAAAAAAGGTATGCCGATAACTGAAGGAAGGATTTGAAATTTCAAGTAGGAGGTCATGTTTTGTTGAAGGTATCTCCATGGAAGGGTGTTATACGATTCAGTATAAAGGGTAAATTAAGTCCTAGGTATATTGGACCTTTTGAAATTATAGAATGAATTAGAGTTGTAGCTTACCATTTAGAAATGCCACCAAGTCTCTCTAAAGTTCATGATGTATTCCATGTATCACTGTTGAGAAAATAAACGCCTGACCCAATGCATGTACTCACCTATGAAGAAATAGAACTCGAACCTGATCTATCTTATTGTGAAGAGCCTATCAGGATTATTGATACGAGAGAACAAGTGTTGAGAAACCGGATGACTCGTATGGTAAAAGTTTTTAAGAGAAACCATAAAATGGAAGAGGCAATGTGGGAACCCGAGGAACTTATGATGAAGAACCACCCGAGTATTTTTATGCAGTAGTATTCTAGAATTTTTTTGGAAGAAATTATTTGAAGGAGGGAAGAATGTAACACCCCAAGCTTCCACGGTATGTTTCTATTTGAATAATATAACACCTTGCGCTGTATACAACTTCAAGTTCTATCATACCACGACCAATCAAACTGTCCATTTAAAAATAGTAATGAATATAGATACCCACTTTTTGAAAATTTATAAATTTTATTTTTCAAAATGGAATTCATTTTTGGATTTATAATATCAAAATTATCTTAGGGTGAATTTTTGGTATTTTTCTAAAAACTTTCAATTTTTGATGAATAGTAAAAAACACTGCATTATTATTTAAAAATGACTTTTTATTTAAATAATTTTTATTTTAAAGTCAAAATAGATACATAATACCTATATTATTCCAATTTAATTCATTGGAGTCATTTTAAAATAATATTAGATATATAAAAATTTATTGAACTATTTAATGTCTTTTACCCACCTTCTAGGCACATTTGCAAATGTGAATAATACATAATTTTACCGCTTCTGTGAATTGAATTTCAAAAATACTATAGACACGGTTGTCATCTACAAGTAAAATGTGGTTCAATAGGATGAAAATAATTTTTGGTGAATAGTAACTTTTGAATTTTATTTACCACGGTTAAAATTAAATAGGGTAATTAAATGTAAAAATGATATTATAATTACCCCAAAACATTTTATAATTCTATTGGATAAGTGTATTTAGACCAAAATAAACCTTAGGAATAAAATATGATCCTTTTTATCCACTTGGATTAGATTAGGACATTTATTATATTTTATTTAAAGTAGACTTAAAAGTGTTAAATTCAAATTTTAATAACTAATTTTTTTAATATAGGGTTATACATAAGATAAATTCGACTATAAATATTCATTCTAAATATAAAAAGATTTCCTACATCATGGTATTTTATTTATAGTTTTTAGACATTAAATGTTTAAATTTATTTATGACACAATGATGATGCCGTAATTACCTTATTAATGAAAGATTAAAACAATTGACATTATAAATATTAAAGTAAATGTAAATTGAAACTTTTTATGCCATACAATAATTTTATAGGTGAATATGACATGTTATAATTGATTCAATGTATTTTTTTGAAGTAATCAATTTTTGTTGACTTTAACAAAAAATACTAAATAGTGTCAAAATTGACATAAATGAGTTTTTAAAACAAATACTATTGTATTAAATGATATAATATTCCTAAAAATCTAATATTCTACAAAAGGACTTAAATGAGGTTAGATATGTCATTAATGAACCACTTTAGGTTCTGTTGGCATTTTATAGTAAGTTTATTAACCATGTAATATAAAAATACAAGAAGACATGATAAATGTTAAACTATTTAACTAAGAGTTAAATCTAAAATATAAGGTTAATATGGTGAGATAAACATGTCTAAATCCTATTGGTTGAGAGGATTTCGACACATCATCACCTTAGACTCGAAATAAATCTATTTGAATCAATTATAAACCGAAAATGGTTTTATAATAAATTAATATATCTTACTCTTCTTAAAGTACCCCTCACCTCTCTTATAAAAGGGTACATCCTCCTCTCTTAAATTAACACCTCTAATGCCATTTGGATCAGCCAAAACCTACTCAAATATCCTCCCAACTACCCTCACTTAAACCTAGATTCCTTAATTTTATCATAAAGAAAACCTAAGGATCCATTTTGTTCAAACCAAAAGGAAGCACCTGAAGAGGAGGTAATTATTTATCACCTATTTCAAAGTTCTTTTATTCTTCAACTTCCTCTTTCTTTGTTGTTTACATACGAAAATAATAACTCTTTTACATTCTATATACTGAGATTTTATTATAAATATGTTACAACCATATTCATTATTCTGTCTATCCTATGAATGACAAAGTCACCATATGTGCGTACGTACGACTTACCGTCTCCACATCGTGGTGTAGTTTGTTATTCAACGTACACTTCATTTTTTGGATGGGTATAATAATGAGTATAATTTATGTAAATAATAAAATATAACATGTTAATGATTATATTTATATAATACACCATCCAATTACATACTATTTTACCATCAATAGAATGATATTGTCACTCCTGCGTACGTATGACTTACCATTTCCATGACGCGTTGAGATTTCATTCCCCATTGTAACCATTCAAGAATAATTTTCATTTGATGATTAAAAATAATTTTTAATAACTTAATATAATTCTGGATATGAATCAAATATATTCTATCCATAACAAACATGACTTATTTAACAAAACATATAATGGAAAATTAATCAGTTAACACCCGAAACACTGATACTACTGAAATATTTTTAACAAAAGAATATTAGAGGATCATATATGATATCATATTTATGTATGTGGTTCTTTTATAGTTTAATAACAGTTATTTAACCATTATAAAAGAGGTTAACGTACCCTCGTCTAAGGAAAAGTACAAGGTAAGGGTTTATTTTACAATCTCGTTATCATCCGAGGTCGTTTATACGTGATTATCTATGGGAACTCTTTATCATTCACATATGTGTTTCTTAAAAATGTATTTTAGAACATTTTTACTATTTCCTAGACTATGGGTTAATGTCATTTATACCCTTGTTTTACTTTTTATAAAATGTTTTGAAAGAAATATTTTCGCCATTTTCCAAACAAGGTACTTTATGACCTTTTCGACAAATTAAGGAAATAATGTTTTTTTAATTATACGACAGGTGCTGCTATTTTCTGCCATTATAACACCATCAAAGATTCCCTTACAAGCTTATAAGAATATTTTCAAAATAAATGGTTTCATTACTTTTAAATTATTTCAATGTGGAACGATATATTTCACTCAAATATTTTTTGGATTGATTTCATCTATGTCAACATCTATTGTGAGATTTTACATTTTTTTGAAGTTGATTTATTATGATACAATCTTCCATATTATATGGAAGGTTTTGTGATATGTTTGAATTTAGATGTGTTATTTTTATATGCTTCATGGTTTATGGTTAAAGTATTAACATTTCGTATGCTAGTTTTAATACAAATGTTTATGTTATGTTTCAACATTTTCAAATGAGGAATACATTTGATGTAGTAAGTAACGGGCATGGCCCACTATAGCTCCTTGATGCATCTATAGGTCTCATGAGAAAAAATAGTGACTTGTCATAAGGCCTTTACAATATTTTTTATTTGTAGTCTTGGAATGATGCCTTGACTCTATGGTTATGATGTCCAACATTATGCATTCCATCATTATGAAATTAGATATTGATATTACATGTGATTATTAGACTAGTAGAATATCCATGTAAATAATTAAATGGAATTATTTGATTTATATTTTCCATATTATGATGCAGTTTAAGTTTAAAAGGCTTGTTCTTTAGTCTTATACATTGCCTTAAATGTTTATGCTTATTTATGATAGATTCCACTATATTTTTATCCTTAATGAGCATCTGAACTCACCCCTTTCGTATGTTTTATTTTTCACCAGATTATAAGAAGTATATTATGATTTAACTATAGGGATTGGCTAAGGGATACGAGTGTGTTATAAGGAGACACAATGTTGTTTTTTTATTTTCATAATGTAATGTAAAACTTGTGTATGTATCTATTATTTCCAAGGCTACTAAACTGATCGGTCTTCCGGGACTTGATCTCTTGTGATCATGATAATGTTATGTAATAATGCACCAAATCTGGGTAACTAGGGTCAGGGTGTTACATTAATTAATTATTTAACCCACAAGGGTGTAAAGTTTGAGTGGAAAAAAATTGTTAAAAATATTTTCAGGAGACGAAGGTAATGTTGATGTCAGCACTAGTTTTGATTCTTCCAGAACCAGGTTTGGGTTATAATGTTTTCTTCAATTCTTCTAGTATGGGTTTTGGATGTGTCTTGATAAAAGTTAATAGGTGGTGGCCTATGGATCATGACATTTATTCCCTTATGAGAATAACTAACCTACCCATGATCTTGATTTGGCAGTAGTTATTCCTGTACTCAAAATGTGGTGACACTATCTCTTTAGGGAGAAATTTACTATGTATTCTAGTCATAAGAGCATGAAATATATTTTTACTCATAGGTATCTGTACTTTTGACATAGATGATGGGTGGAGTACCTTAAAACATTTTATTTCAATATTTCATAGACCCATGGAAAGGGAAATTTCATTTCTGATGATTTAAGAAGGAAATTTGTATCACAATCCATGAAGAAACCAGTAAAGAAGTGGAATTTGATGAGTTTGTTTACTAAAATGATCTAGGGAGTAGAAGAAGTTGGTCGAAAAGTGTTTGTGTATTTTATAAAAGCTGACACATTGTTGGATGAGAAATTTCATCTTGAGTAGGCAACATACACCAAGTTCCAATGCCCTAGTGAAATCCTTTATGGGGGTGAAACCTCAGGTGAGTTGTCTCGGTCTACTAGTGGAACTTTGTGCTTTCATGGAAGGTTGGTTGTTCCATTTTCCCAATATAAGGGGTTTATGGAAAATGGAAAGTAGTATTTTTGGTCCATGCACCATGGGGATACCGAGATGTATCATGAATTGAGATGACGGTATTGGTGGCAGGGGTTGAATCAGTAGATTGTGGATTTTGTATCGTAGTGTCTTGTTAGAAAATTAATGTGGAATACTAGATAACAGTGGGTTTGTTTCATCCCTTACCCATTTTGGTATGGAAATGAGGTGATATATTCATGGATTTTATTATTGGTTTTCCACAAACTCCTAGCGGGAAGGTTGTGATTTGGGTGTTCATTGACCGTCTCATGAAATCAGTGCATTTCCCCCATATCAGGGAGAAAACGAAGGTAGAAAATCTTGCGGACTTGTATGTCTAAGATATTGTGAGAATTCATGGCGTTCCCACTATGGTTATATCTGATAGGGACCTAAGGTTCAAATCCTAGTTCTAGAAAGGTATACTGGAGGTTATGGGTTCCTAGATCAGATTAAGCATGACTTATCATCTATAGATGGATGGAAAGATAAAGAGGACTATCCAGGTTCTTGAGGATATGCTCAGGGCTTGTGTTCTTCATTTTTAAGGACCATGGGAAAATAATTTTCTTCTAGTGAAGTTTTACTATTCCAATATTTATCAATATTAGATAAATATGGTACACTTTGAAGCTTTTTTATGGGTAGCCCTGTAGATCTCCCTCATTATAGGCAGAGTTGGGAGAGAAGTCCCTGTCTTGGATGAGTCTCATTCATGAGAAAATATAAATGGTGGTGTTAACCTAGAGTATATTGATCATGACACAGAGTAATCATAAATATTATGAAAACTGATGCCATCAGCCACTAGAGTTTGAGGTTGGTGATCGGGTTTTTATAAGAGTTTCAACTCACTTGGGACATCGCCGGTAGGGTTGGCAGGGTATTTTGGAACTAAGGTTTTTGGGACCCTTTGTTATCATTGGATGACTGGGAAAGGTGTCCTATATGTTGGAATTTCCATTTAGTTTGGTTGACCAGCCGGTTCAGATTAAGGATCACCGAGAGAAGGTACTGTGTGGTAAAATGATTCCTATGGTTTAGGTACTTTGAAAGTGCAGAAAGAATAGCCATAATATGTGGGAGAAGGAATTGTTAATGAGGCAGTAATGGATTTAAATTTTTTATGAGTTCAGAAATCAAAAGGATTTTTGGTGGTAGAAATCATTTATAGTAGAGGGATTGTAACATCCCATTATTCTTTTCAGGCACTCCCTTATCTAATTTTTTTTATTTTCCTTGATTGGGTGCATTTTCAGGCTTCTTAGATATGGAATGACTTTTTTTGGGGAAAATGATCTAAATTGCAAGAATGTATGACTATTTGAATTATTAGAGTATGATTATAAATGAGTTAATGTATTTTAAGGATTCTCCTCAAGTTCAAAGGATGTATTGTGTGTTTTGGTATTTTTCTGATTGAAAATGGGCTGCTTTATGTCTACTAGTTGATTACATGCTGTGTAAAGGGATTACACATCATGTAATAGAATCCAAGAATAATCCATGAAAACTTTTTAGGGAATGAAAGGTTTACATGATGTTTAATAGGTTCATGTCATGTAATGAAAAAATTAGGTTTTTATAAAAAAGAGATGTGTTTTTTGGTGATTTTAGCCTTTGTGGATTGCATGATGTGTAATGAGATTAAATTCCATGTAAATGAAACAAGTTTTGGTTTTTCGGGTGACTAATAGCTTATTTACATTTAATTCACTTTGTATCCCTCCCTCTCTCCACCCAGAGCTCACCCTAGGTGATTTTGGGTGTTTTCCTCCCATCTAGATTACTTCGTTTGCTAATTGATCATGAGTGTTGTTTTGGTGTTCCTCTTTGAGTAATTGTTCCTTCTGGATATTATTTTATGTTGTTATGTCTACTTCATTGACTACATTTTTGGTTCAAATTTGTGATCAGATAGTGTTTTATATTGATCCTTTATAATTTTTAATTTTTCTCTTTTTAAGGATGGTCTCTAAGTCTCCAGTCACCATTGTCAAAGGAGACTAGGTTTATACCATTTTGAGGTTAGTGTTTCTATACAATGGATTAATTTGATTAGTTGGTTATCTTTTTTTGTAAATTTCCTTTTGATTTTTCATTGATTTGAAGTGATATGTTGTTTTAATGGATTTATAGGAAAGGAAAATGTTTTTGAAGGGGGTTTAGTTTGGAAAAATATTTTGTTGATTTGGAAATGGTTTTGAAAATGCCGAAGATGATTGACTTGGATTTGAAATGTGTTTATAAAATTGTGATCATGATTTTGAAAATTATTTTGACAATATTTCCACTTTGGGAACCTTTGGTGCATCATTAAATAGACATGGGTAGTCTCAGTGTGTGTGGAACCACTATGAGGCAACTTTTGGGATATCGATGGACCATGGAAGGACACAATATTGTTATGATCCACTGTTATTCCTATTTAGGCTCTTGAATTTCTAGTACATATTGTCTCATAGTCTAGAGCCCAAATTTTTGTGTGCTTATTCCTTTATGAATTTTTGTTGCCTGATGGTTTTTATCATGGATTGTTTCTCATATGTTTTTATGTGCAGTTATATCACATGAAATCTTATGATGGTATTTCATGGATATGTGTTTACTTACTTACATTGTGATTAATTTATATTGTTTCCTATTTTTTCACTTCTACTTGTTATATTTATAGGTTGATAATATGAAAGGATTTTATGAACAAAAAGTGGGAAAATGATTTGTAAATGTATTTTGTCATATAAATATTATTTGTAAAACTGTTTTGTTTCAAAATATATAACTATTGTATTCTTAATATTATAACTTTTATATACTATTTTGTGGTATCCCTCTGGGACTTTTTCTCAGACCATAATTTTTCCTTTTAGTGTTTAAATATTTTATATTTTAGGATTCAGGCAAATTGAAGGGAATCTTATAGTTTTCTGGTTTCTCTTTTTGTTGATGCCTTCAATTCGGGTTGGTTTAGAGGTGAATATTCATTATAGAGAGATATGTTGGTCTTTTTTTATACATAACTTCTAATTTAGCTGGTTTGTTTTGGACTATATAGATATAGTTATATCTTTTTATTTCACACAATACTCTACTTATATTTCATGTTTTGTTATATTCTAGACTAGTTCTATTTTATTACTTCTCCTCACCATGTGAAGACTAGATTGGGTGTATGGTTTGGTTGACCTGTGTTGGTCTGATATACTATAGAATATTATTTATATCATTCTACGTAACAAAAAGTATTTTTGTATTGAATTTCTTTATTGAGAAGAAATATATGTATCTAAGAATCAATTGTTAGGAAATTTGAACTTAGATAAGTTTTAGACCAATAAACTGAAAATGTTCCTAATATAGAAGTTGATCTAGATCCATAAAAAGTTGACAAAGAATTACTGACTAAAGTTACATAAGGAAGAATAAATGACACAAGTTACACAAAAACCTTGAAAATATAGTTTAATTCATCACCAAACTGAGTGATATGGATTTATTATGTAAAATTATGATGAAGCGATGTTCATAGAAAATGAACCTATAACCTACTAATATGCTACTGAGAGTTATGATTCTAATAGATGGATAAAAGCTGTCAAATCTGAAATAGAATCCATGTACACTAACAAAGTTTGAAACTTGGTTAATGTGCATGAAGGGGTGGGAACCATAAGGTGAAAGCGGGTTTTCTAAAATAAAACAGACATGGATTGTAGAGTATCTACCTATAAAGAATTTTTAGTGGAAAAGGGTTACAAATAAATTCATGGTATTGAATATGAAGATAATTTTTAACCTATTGCATCACTAAATTACATTTATATAATACTTTCCATAACATCTCATTATGAATATTAGATATATCAAATGAATGAAAAAATATCTTTCAAAATGGGATTTTTTTGAGGAAATGTATATGATACAACCCCTAAGGTTTTGAATTTATAAATGTGTCTGCTACATTTTTCAAGTTCCCATGGTTTATTTATGGATTGAAGAAAGAATCCTAAAGTTGAAATTTCTGGTTTGATGATGTAATAAAATAGTTTGGTTTTATAAAAAAACTAGATGATTCTTATGTATAAAAATATATTATTTGGAATTTTGGTATTTATGATATTGTATATGTATGGAATACTCATTATTATAAATACTGTCTAGACCATAGACATTGTAAAGATATGGTTGTAAAAATACTTCATGATGAAATAAATTGGTGAAGTATCTTACATACCAGTTATGAAGATATATAGAGTGATATCTAATATGTTTCTTAAAACTAAGTCAGAACACATATATTGGTAAAGCGATAAAGAAGTTTATCATGTGGAACTATAAAAAAAGTATTTTTCTAGTGGTGTATAGAACAAATATTAGGAACATTCAAGAAAATTATAAAGAGCTATTGGGGATAGATAAGATTCTTTATGCATCTGTCATATGATTTATCATGTATTCCATGTTCTACAGTCAACCTGATGTCCATTATTCTTTGAGAATAACTATAACATTCCAATACAATATAAGTGATTTTATTGGATTAATACTAATAACATCCTTAGCACATGAGCCTCAGACTGGTTTGTGAGGACTTGACAAGTGCATCCAAGATACCCGAGATCAAATCTGGGTGGAGACATATTTTCAGGGTACTATAGTAGTACTATAGAAGGTACTATTTTGTACTATAGTAGGTACTATTCGATACTATAGCGGGTATTGTTCGGTATTGTAGTAGTCCGAACTATTCATCTATCTGGACCTTTGGGCCATCGGTTTGGTCCTTGGGTCCTGCAAGGCTTTTGGGCCACCCATGTACTTCAAGCCAGTAGTCTCTCAAGGCCTTTGGGCCACCTCAAGGCCTTTAGGTCACCCCAAGGCCTTCGAGTCACATAAATGTTTAGATGTACCCGTCAGACTATAAGGGACAAGGCTCCAAATGAGGAATCAGAGCAGACACATTCACGAGAGCAGCGCTAACCAGAATTGGAAGAATGAAAGGGTATGACATTTCCATTAGTACCAGGCCTATGTAGATCTGCACAGGACAACTAGCCGACCAAACCTGCAAAGGTGGAGTGCTGATATCATGACTTTTTCTAGGGATGATAAGTTACAAGTTGTCTTGTCTAGGTTATTCCCTATAAGTCCTATAGGTCATGTAATTTTCTCTAAGACTTTGGTACTTTTAAGGGTTCTACCTCACCCCTTGAAAGGTGGATTAAAAAAATAATAAAAAATGAAGGCCTTTGGGCCATTCAATCAATATTAAGAACATCCTTAAGTACTTAAGAAGAAGTAAGTATATGTTCTTTAACTTTGGAGGATAGGATAATATCATTGCAAGGGATTACATTGATTCTAATTTCCAATTTGAAAAAGATGCTAAGATATTATAATCTAGATTCACATTTTTCCTAAATGGTTGTACTATCTGATGGAAGGGTTCCAAATTATACACCATAGAGAACTCAATAAAAGAGTTAGAGTACATCACTACATTAGAAGTTTCAAAATTTGGTATTTTAAAATTTTATCAATGGACTGGCATAATAACTTCATCTCTAGAGATGTGAAATTCTTGGTCACAACCTGAGGATCTCATGTGGAATAAATTAAACACAAAATCTTAATCAAACCATTACCTCATTTGACTTCAATTGTCTACATCTTATGCTCATAACTGATGATATTTTTTTAAAGGAACCAAATTTGAAACCCTATATATCATACACATAGGTTCTGAAAGTTTTCTCAAATGTTAATATTGAATCTCCAAGTGATATCATAGATAATCAATGTAACCTTCAATATTGACAGGATCACGGGAGCACCGATTCTTAGATCTAGAAGGGAGTTATTGAATTGAGGTGCTCAAAACTCCATTTTATTTCTCTATAACTTGAGAGTGGGTGGAGAGAAGCTCTAAAACCAGTTATTTTTAATAATTGTCTTAAATTTGGTCATCCCTCAGCTTATATAGGTAAGGTTAAGTCATAATAATTTCACTTAGGCCCCCAGATATAATTAACCTCCTAAATAAGAATTAAATGAAATTAATAACTATGTAACCATGTCATATATGTAATTTATATTTTATCACTTACATATAACATCAAAAATATGTTACATGATAAACTCTAATCTATTAACTTGACTCACTTCTCTCATAAATATATTCACAAACCTTGAATAAGATATTATTTATTCATAAAATATATATTCCTCATATTTACTTAACACTTTAAAATACCATGAGTACATGAATTCATTATTTATTATTATAAAGAAATATAATATTGAATTTATTTATTTCTTGAATCAAACTAGGACCTATCTTGACCCCAATATGGGCCCCACCATGATCTAAAATTCAATTTATTAGAATTGGATAAGCTTTTGAATATGATATGTGTGTGACCCTTAAGGCTCTAATCTCCTTATTAGTGAGTTTTAATAATAGAATAGAATAAAAGTTTAGAAATTCATCAAGGCCCCTATGGATATAAGGTTTAGTCATAATAATAACAACATCTCCTACAAACACATGAGTGTAATATAATATCTTTCTCATGTGATATCTCTTAAAGTAAGATACATAATTAATGTTATTATCCTTTATTACATAATTATTTTATGACCTTAATAGATAGAATTACTTTTTTCCTACTATGGTCATGGATTTAATAAAGGCACTACCATCTTTGTCAACAAGCCCCGAGATATCTCTTTCTTAACTGGGAAGTAAAAAATCCTTTCTTGATAATTTAATCAATGCCACACCACCAATGACATACCCAACATAAGATATGTCCCCACAAACATAAATGATATGGTTTTTATCTTGCATAATTGTATGATATCAAATGGCACACATTGATAATGATATCAAGACAAGAGACAAAAACACATGTTCATAGATAGCAACATCCAATGATACATGAAATGTGTGGTGTTTCTATTGACGAGTCACACCTCACGATATCATTTACTCAAGATCACCAAGTGCAAACTTGATGAGAAGAAGTCTCAAAGATTATGATCCACTAATGCCTAATAGTCATATATCAACTTTGTCTTGTCAGTATGATGTATCCAGAGCACAAGACATATATTTATGATTACTGTCATAATATCTCGAGATTCTCATTATAGTTGGGAATTTCTATAACCTTTGATATGAAATATAATATATGTAAATTACTATATAAATAATAGATTTAGAAGTATAAACACTATTATGGTAATATTACATCATGCATAACTCTCTATATACATTATATGGTAATCAAAAATTACTATTCAAGTTGGGGGTCCCAATTACCAACTTTCAAAACACTCCCAATTTCACTAGATAAAACATTTCAACTATCCCTATTATCTCTCACATAAAAAAATCATACATTTTCTGAGTTATGGATTTAGTTACTTTTAATTCCACATATTCTTTCATGACTAATCTATAATATGTGATTTCATCTCCTTGATTAAAACTTCCCAAAGAGATGATATCCATGGGTATATCCCTTTTTTTCTATTTCATAACCTTGAAATATTGGATTTTACCAAAGGTATAATACCATGAACTAGGAAAAATCATTTCATATTTTTTATATTACTTCTTTAGTTGTAGAAGAAGCTAAAATTCACTTGGTATTTGTATATATGGATACTAATATCTTATATGAGATTCTCTTTCTTATTTCCTTAACCTAAATGTGATACCTTCTAAAATTGATTTATAAGAAGAGTGGTTTTTTCCTCTTAATAACTAGTTTTCCTTCCTATCAAACTATAATATACAAATCCTTTGTACTTTATCAAGTGTAATTAGATAGTTATGACTAATTCCCTTATAGTCTCTTGGATTTATATGAAATTTTACTACCAAAATACACATGTTTTCAATATAATAACTAGTAAAAAACATTGAATATTTGATGTATCCATCACATAAGTGTAAGGAATTATACTCAAAATTTCAATTACCAATTTTTTATAATATATAACTTTTTGGAGAGATTTATTCTAGATGATATTTATAAAAATTATCTCTAAAATTATCCCAATACATTGTTAGTGTATTTACTTTTTCTTGGTCCAAGTAACCCATTAGATCAAGCTTTATAGATTTTGTTCCCTAGAATTTGGGTTACTACTTTAAGTCAATTTCAAGAGGTATAATTTCAACCTTGTATTAACTAACTATAATACAAAAAACCATTTTTCATTTTTATCAATAAATTTTACTTGAAAAAATATGGCTCTCCCTCTAACCTCATATTGATACATGGAATAAATTTATTCTAAAGGAATATTCTCTGACCATAATGTTTTTACTAATCCATAAATGAAAACATAAAACATTCATTCTATATCAACATTTGATGGTGTCACCAACCCTTTCTAGTTTCATCATATAAAATATTTACAATAAAAGTAGTATTGATATGAAATGCTCAATATAATGATCATAGAAAATTACCTTGAAAAGTAGAATTATAATGGATATATCTATGAAAAAATGGTAAAACCAGTGGATCATTATTGTTACCATGGTTATACCACCAATTCATATTTTCTCTTGAATACCCACCAGAGGATTTACATCAACTAGAGAAGATACAAATATAAAATATGATTTTGTTATATGGAATCAATTTCTTGACTTCATAATCACATTTAATTTTATATTATTACTTTTATCATTTATTTATAGGATAAGTTTTATTATTATTAATGAATAATATATCACACTCCAAGGTGAACATAAAACTATCTCTTGGTTTTAATCATCTTATGTAGTATATGTCTCTAGAATATTTATATTCTATGAAATTTTATGAAATTTGTTCCCAGGATAACTACCTATGCATCTTGAGCCTTGAATTTATCCAATTCAATCTTTGTCTTAAAATCTAAAATATATATGTGAACCCTCTTATATAAATATATCCTATCACTTGAATATAAATTTTCTATCTTAGGTATTTATGTAATATCCTAAAAACCATTAAGATAATCACCTTAGATACAATTTGTGTTTTTCTTGATTAAAGATTGTTTTTACTAAATCTTAACAAACCCCTTTCATCTAATCAAATTTTTATTCATATTATAGATATATTTCATATTATAACTCATACTATACCCATTTTTTCATTATATTTAACTTATGGTTATGGATTAATGCTGCTATTTGTAAAACATGTCTTGAAAAGATAATAGAAAACTTTGAAACTATTATAAGACTCATCATTGATCCCTTTTCAACCAAATAATAACTTTGAGTGTTTATAAGGAAATTTACATTTAATACTTTCTCCATGCTACATTTTAATTATCAATGTATTTTTATAAGACTCACCATAAACCCTCCTTTTATTAATAACATGAATCTAATATGTATAATGAAATTTGAGTTAAAAATAAATCCTCTATATAGTTTAATGATTGATGAATGATCGATCAAGATATTATTTAAATCACTGTCCCTATTAATCTCTTATATATTATTACTAAGGACTTCCCTACTTCACTCATGCATTCCTTAAATTTATTATAGTAATATTATAAATAATATGAATTTACTTCAATTTTTTTCTTGGAATAATTCATGCATATCTTGTTGGATTAATTCAAAAATCATTATGGATTCCCTTTATTTATAATGGTTTATTTGTCTAAAAATTGATAATAAATTCTATCTATAATACCTTTGGTTTTTAGGTAAAAATAATCAAAACACCGTACAAGGTATATCCATGAAAACTACTTCTAGTTTTACCTAAAAAAACTATTTTTGTATAACTAGGTATGAATATTAAATTTTTATTAACTATTTATTGCTAATGATTCAAGTTTTAATAAAATACCAGTTTAGTAAGAGACACCAAAAACAACATTTTTATTCCATAATGGAATAATGTATCATTATGTCTAATAGACACATGAGATAATGTTTTGTTAATACTCAATAAAATTTCAACTAGAATCATCCAACTTGGCAATTATAAGTTGTGTGCTTGCCACCACTAATATATAAATCACCCTTTATTAGATGCTAATAGGATTTATATTACTTATTATAATGTTTTTAAACTTCCTTGGTTACTATATTTGGATACAAATGTGTGACACATATATAATATCTAATAATCAATAAGAAAAATAAGAATATTACAATCATTAATGAATATTCATGAAATAAATAATTTGATTTTTTTCAATTAATTATTATTTATCTTCCAGTGACCTTTATTTCCATATTAAAATAAAATAGACTATTATTTGATACTCTCCTACTCTATATTTTGTTTCTTTGAAGGATGTTGCAAAGGTGCCTTTTACATCTCACTTACCATTTTCCTTTTCATTTTATATTTTAACTTGTTTACCATAAGGGTTGTGAAACCAAGTTCCCCCAAATCTTATAACCCCAATGAAGCTTCTTCAAAGATTCCTTGAGCTATTAATCCATAATTTTCAGATCATAACACATTATGCATAATATCCCCTCATTTTATGGAACTTTTTACTTCATTCCCTTTTATATTTTTTGGGTTAATATGTGAGGAAGTAGAAAATAGAGAATAATTTAGTATAGAAGACCATTTTAGGGCATAAAAGGTAAATTTATGGCATAAAATGTTAATTTACCCTAAAAGTCTCCCATATAAGACCCCTTAATTTGGGAAGACCCTGTGAAAGGGAAATTAATGTCCAAAAATTTTCATTTACGATATAAATTTCAAACTTATGCCATATGTTAGGTTGAGAAGACCTGTAAAAGAGATAATTATGATGTAAATTCCCTATTTATGCTATAAATACTATGGGATGATTAAAAAATGGGAGAATTTTCCTTTATACCCTTTATTCTCTTTAACATTATTTATCCCTTTCTTATTCTTCCTCTTCCTCCCACACCCAACAACCACCCAAGCTCTCCACGATCTCCTCCTAGGCTTGGTGAGATCTCCTTCACTCAAAATATGATTCCAATTCCATCAGTTGAGTTGGATTCATCTCATAAATTCTAAGATTCCTTTATCCTATTTTATTAATTTTTCTCTCAATCTTTGGAATTATTTCTATGCATTCTCAAATGACATATTTTTGGGGTGTTTGTTTAATTCTTCCTTTTTCTCTCATTATAGACTGACTCATAGGTCGATACTAGATGAGGATTCATATACCCATCTAAAGTTAGTGATATATACATTTTACCTAAAATTTGGGGTGTTTATAAATTATCACCATTGTGTCTCATGCTATACTTTACATGTGTAGCCTCTAAAATGAGTAATATATTAAATAAAATCTTAGAATTTAGACCTGATTTCCCCATAAACATTTTGATGGTTAGAGATTGTTAATTTAAACTTGACCAAATCTTGTAGTAGCTTAGATTAAATTTCTATGACTAAGGAACCCACTTTATTGGGTATGATTTAATTTCCACTTATTGAGGGAATCCATATATGTATTGAGAGAACTCTTTAAAAGGTTCAATACCCCTTTGGAACCTTTTCATTTGTAAATGAAATGGTTAATAGAATCTATTAAACATTAATTTTGAGAAGATATGGGTAATACATTGGATAATTCATATTTATATAAATGATTTTAATTTGTAATGGACATTAACACTCCCCTTTTATCCCTTATATTATATATCGATGATGGACATCATAGTATGAAACTGATTCTATGTATTTTGGTATGGAAATGATGATGAATAACATGGTATGACACCGATGAGGGAGATCATGGTATGGAATTGGTAAACCTCTTATATATGTCCTAAGATTAGGATGACTCAACTATGGGCCCTGGGTTCTGGGCCTGTTTTAGTTCATCATTATATCGAGTTAATCTTGGATGAGTTCCTAGGATTTTAGGAAGATTCCTTAGAAATTTTCCTTGTTGAATAAACCATGTAGGTTTAAAACATTGATATACATGGCATATACCAAAGCTGGTAGTTAATTTGATAGTTCACTATTATATACATCCACTTTCTAATTATAGAATGATCTATGTTATATTTTATATTATGGAACTGGTTCATATAAGATGTTCATTTTCATATTTACCTTGTTATAACTACATACTATTATAGTTTATATTCATAGGATGAACTTGTTAAAGTAACCTTTTTTAGTGGCCTACTAAGTTTTACTCATACTGTGTTTTTTCTACCAATTGTTTCTCAAATAGACTTTATGGATGAATGAAGGGATAGAGGTAAGAATCCAACCATAGATGTTTGATTTGGTTTTAGAATGGGAGATTAGGAGAACATGAATTATGCATTCTTAGGAAACTCATAGAGATAACCTTTTGGGTTATTCTTAGTTATTTTTATATACATGTATCATATGTGTTCTTTCATCCTATTTCTCTTACACCCCATTTTTTTCATCGTCATGAAATGTTCATCTTTTTTATATGATATTAGATTAATAGATCTTTATTTATATTGGTTGGGATGATTTACTTTCATTTCCTGGTTTTATTCTTATTATGATTTCTTTAATTGATTTATTATTTACCACTACGAACCACCTTGATAAATAAGTTATAGAATCCCCACTATACCACCATAGACCCCCATTTCTAGATATTAGCCTATGACATATAGGGAGGCATAATTGAGTCCATGTGGCTAACCGAGTTCATATAATTATAAGTGATCTGAGTATGATATGTAACAAAGTGGTATCAAAGTCTTTATTTTACTTTTTCATTACTGTATCAGGTTGGTATACATGAGACTAGGAAGTTTTGAAACTTGGTAATAAGTTTTTCCTGAGAGTAGCTAACCCATGTTTGGGGGAAAATTTAAGTTTCTGGGGATGGGAATTGTTGTTTTAGATTATTCCTGTTATAATTGATTTTTATTTCACCATTGGGTAACACACATGAATTATGTATTTTATTATTTTATGAATTTTTAACCTTGGCCCAGTATGGCAAGGAAGTATTGTTTCATGCATCATTACAGGCACCTGAGGATTCATATGACATGCATATTCTATTCCATGTTTACTTTATCTTGCACATTATCAGTATCATGTTGTAGTCCCTTGATTGCTAAAATTGTAATGTACTAATATTTTATGCAAGGGTAAAAAAGATAATAATTGGATATTAAAGTTTCTTAATCAAATTAAATGGGGTTCTCCCACATAGATTTATTGGGGATCCTTTATAATACAATTATCATATGTTTTATCCATGAACCTATTACTATATGTACTGAAACATTAGTGGTTTAAATTAAATGAATTCCAATTGTAATTTAAATAATGTGTCTTCCTTTATAAATTGGGAATGGTGATCCATGTAATTTAACCATCATAAATGGCTATTTGTAATTACATAAAATGAAAATTTCAACTTATAAAGAATAGGAATTTATAGCTTGGGTATGGAATATGCATCTAACGGGAATAGGATATATATATATGTGTGTTTGTGTAATTAACTGTTGAATTATTATTCTTATAGAAAATTGTTTCTATTAAATGAATATACTAATTTCAAATTAAAGTGTGTTTTCCCCTATAACCTGTAATTGAAAATTTATATGATGGAAACTTATGACTAAAAAGAGAAATTTTACTCGTACCAAGACTTAGTAGAAGGTAGTTGGGTTAGTGATTTATGGAGAGATATGGTGTTACACATGTAATGTTACTATTTATATAGTAGTGGTTATCTTGAATAGTGATGGATTTTACATCTCACTTTTCCTATTAGCATTCTTACAATATGTAAGTCATTTTGCGGTGTGCATTTAAAATAGTAGAGTTATGCATCCATTATGACCTCGAGTTGTTCGCCAGGAAGGTGAAGATGACCATGCTTCAGTGGGGGTGGGGCTTAAACCTCTAGTATTACCTCCTATAGTTCCACCAATAAAACTTACCATTATACTTGATTTGGGCACCAATGCTTAGTTTTGAGAGGGTTTTATATGGCTTATGTAGATCACAAAAGGATCCCCAAAACGTTCTCCAACTATGGAAGAGTTTATGTGAGAGTTTCAGCAATATCATCCACCTACTATCTCAAGGGATGGTGGCCTCTAGAACACAAAGTTATAGCATGAGACTATACTATCTATTTTCAAGAATTTGGAGACACCTCGATAAAGGAGGGTCAATATCGTGACTTATATGATTCGAGAATATCCCATGTATTGGTGGGATGTTCTAAACCAGAAGGATTAGCACTGGGGAATGATTTGGAGGGATTTTTAATCTAGTTTCTATTAATACTTCTTTACAGAGACATTGAGAGTTGAATGAGTTAGGGAGTTTATGCACCTAGAGAAGGGTTCTATATCTGTTATGGGCTATTTAACTTGACTTATATAGCTTCAATACTTTTCAAATATCTATTCCAATGATGATTATTCTAGGGAGAGATACTTTGAAGATGGGATCAAGAATATCATCTGATCTAAGGTGAATGTATTACAATTAACTAGAATGTCTATGACAGTGAACCATAACCTTATCTGTAATCATAACAAGATGTGATATAAAGGTATAGGGAAGAGTGGTATTGCTTTTCAAATGGATAGTTCATCTTATAACATTAGGAAGCATCACTTTGAGACCAGTATGAATGTGAGTAATAGAGGTTTTATAGTCTATAATCAGTATGGGAAGAAGGGACATATGAAACCGTAGTGAGATAGTGCCCCAGTTGAGTATCGAGCATATGAAAGAATGGTATATATTTAGGGATTCTATAGGGCCTTTCAATAGGTGACTAGTGGAAGAGGACCTACACCAACTCTACATTTAGGACTGGGATCTATATCCCCATGTTAGGTAGGGAGATGGAGTACTACCAACCAATCAGCCTCAGGTGGAGATTATAGAATAGGTAGATAGAATTATAATTCACAACACCAATTGAATTGACCCACATAGGGTAGTCAGTATATATCTTAGGGTCTCAAATCATTATAGATATGTATATTTGAGTCAACACCCCAGGAGTAGAGTTTTGGGCCTTTAATTGTTTGGGGTCTGATTTTAGTTACCACTAATTTAGTTTCTTCTTTATTCGATACATACGCTTTATATTATTTCATATCTATGGAAATTATGGAAAATATTTGCATTGATATAAAATATTTATATGGATTGATGACTATAGATACTCCATTGAGAGTGAAATAATAGAATGTATATTGATATAAGTAATTCCCCATTAAGATAGGTGGCCATTATTTCATATAGAACCTCTTCATCCTTGAGATGATAGACTTTGAAGTCATTATTTAGATAGAAAAGTTAGTGCCTTATCATTCACATGTAGATTTATATTGTAGAAGTGTGTCTTTCACATCACTTAAGGGTGGTATTTATACTCACAAAGTAGAATGTGATATCCAAGAAAGGTGAACTAGACCTAAGTAATGCGAGTTGGGAAGAGTGATAACCTAGATTTCTAGTTTTTTTATGAGTGATCAGAGGAAACATCAGATATATCTCCCTCCTATAGTGGATCATTTTAAGGATTTATTCCGTAATGAATTTTCTATAATACCTTCTGAGAGAGAGGTATATTTTACTATTGAGATGAATTAGGTAGTATCCCTAATTTCTATTACTACAAATAGGATGGCTCATACTGAGCTTCAAGAACTCAAAATGAAATTGGAGGACATGGAATCCAAGGGGTTTATATGACCAAACACTTATCCATGGAGTTCACCCATAATTGTTTCCAATAAGTTGGATAATACCCTTAAAATATGCATGGATTATCAAAACTTGGATCAATATACAATGAAGAACTAGTATAAACTACCATATATAGATGACCTTTTGATCTGATCTGAGGAGAAGGAGCCTTATAAACAATTTATTTAAGGCTGGGATATCATCAGGTATGATTATGGCATTCAAATATACAATGTAAAACATTGTGTAGTATATATTTCTTTTATGGTTATTTGGTCATGCCATTCAGTATCCCGAATGCACTAGCATATTTCATGGCCCTAATGAATCATTTTTTCCACCCATACTTGGATTCTTTTGTAGTGATTTTTGTGAATGATATATTTGTGTATTCACATACTCTACGTGATCAGGATAGACACATTGACATCATATTAATTATATTGATATAACATAGGTTTTATGCCAATCTCACAAAACATCACTTTTGGATTTACAAGGTTCACTTCCTGGGTTAGATTATCTCCAAGGCAGGGGTGTTTGTAGACCTAGAGAAGGCGAGAACCATGGTTTTGCGGGAAAACCCTAAGGATGTATTTGACATATTAGGTTTCCTAGAGAAAACTAGATAATATAGGAACTTTATTCATAAATTTTCACACATTTCACCACCCCTTATGGGATTGACTAAAAAGGGTGTTAATTTTACCTGGATATAGGCTTGTGAGAAATAATTTCATGATTTAGATGGAAGGTTGACTTTAGTACTGATATTCATTATTCAAGAGTTGGGAAAATTATATTCCATTTATTATGAAACATTAGGAATCAGGATGGGAGTAGTTATGATGTATGGGGATCAATTTGTAGTATGTGGGTCTCAACATTTGAGGCCTCATGAGTATAATTAGCGAACACATGATCTTGATCTTACTTTAGTTGTTCATGCCTTGTGTTTTTATAGGAATTACCTTTTGGTAGAGAATTTCATTATATTCTTATGATATAAAATAATTAAATACATATTCACTCATAATTATTTGAAACTCAAACAACAAAGGTTGGTTGAATAACTTAATTACTTCTATTTTTAGCTTTACTATATGCTTGGGAGGGGAAATGTAGTGGTAGATACTATAAGATAGAAGGCTCACATGTAAGAAATTCAATAGGACAATAGTAAAGGGAAGTTTATAAACCTATTTTATGAGATTCATTTATAGTTTTGGTGTCGTTCCATCCTAAGTGCTACTTTCGGTGTTCTAAATTAAAGTACACACTCTTACTGCTAGTATTGTGTAAGTATGGGATTGATCCAAGGGGAGAGAGTTAATGTGTTCTTTTTCTTTTATTTTTGACTGACTATGTGATTATTGCTTAATTTTAGAGTTTATGTTTGAGGTTTGGATGATCCTTTCCAATGATTACATAAATTATCCTTCAAATTCATTGTTGATTTATCTTAAGGATTGAAAAATATGGAAAACTGGTTTTAACGATTGATGGAAAAAATACATCAGGGCTGTGGGTGTTTAAGGATATTAAAAAATCAATTTTCTCATTATGTTGTGTTGCTAACAATAACTCGCATATCTGGGTTCCAAATATAATGGAACCCCTATTAGTCCGGTGAGCCCTAATTAAATTAGTAAATATTAACTTCTTGGTCTAGAAATTAACTTCTATTAACTTCATTAAAGACAACCCCTTCTGATAAAAAAATTTCACCCAATGGTTAGGGGTTTACTTTGTCGTAGCTTTCCTAAACATCCCCAATAACTTAGTTCTTGGTCTGATATAGGGTTTCCAGAAAGATTTAGAAAAAGTTTTTAGAGGAAGTTATGAGAGGAAGAAGAAACAACATAAACATAATAAGAAAATGGATTCACAATGAACCTTAATTAACCATATCCCCAATACATAAAAGAATTACCCACACATTGAATAAATAATGAAAGGAAATATCTTGATACCTAAAGTATTCATTACAACTGATATCAGAAATAAGAATGATGAAACAATTTCCAAAAAAATACTCCAAAAACTTCTTAGAAAGAGTTTTACACTCCCCTCTAGCCTAGATGATCCTCCTCTAGATAATTATTCCCCTTAAAAATATTCTCCCCTACTTAATTGGATGTCCCCACTATCACCAGCTGGTTAGGGGTCCAAATCCTAAGTCAAAGGATAGGTAGGAGGGGTATATAGAAAGTTGGTGGGGCCTGCTGACTTTTGAATGGTTATTGCACACAGTTAGGTAAACTGTGTGAAAAACGTGTGTTCGGTTATATCCACAAAGGGAGGTGGAACAAAATTACTTGGGCTGGCCCACACGACCATGCAGATACCATGCTATAGGCCTATGTCCAATCCAAAATAGCCTGCATGGTTTGGTAAACCGTGTGGAGACCATGTAGAGACCTTGTAAGATTCACTTCCTTGATACTCCAAGTTCTATTTGGCCTTTAGGGCTAGAGTTCCTTGATTGGGTGTCTTAGAAGTAGAATTCACCATGGAAAAGGGTCCACAAGCCTCTGGTTCCCTTTCAAATCACCCAATTATGAAAAATATTCAACTACTGTCCTTTTATGGCTAAATTATACTTATCAAATTATGTTAAAGTTGTAAAATCATAACAATTTAACAAAAAAACAATTTAAAAATGATTAGATAAGAAGAAATTCATTATGCACAAGAGTGCATCAAATCCCACCACACTTGATTGATTTTTTGCCCTCAAACAAATGTCTATAAAATCATTTTGAAGAATCTTTTAAAGAAAAAGGTAGATGTATCATAGGTTATATCAATTAAATGAATATGTATTTTGGATAAATTATCATTAAAATTTATACATTCATTCTTCATGACTCAATAATTTTTGAATTTATCCAACAAATAGAGAACAATTCAAAACATCCAAACATTCAATCAGAAATCATTTTTGTTTAAGAAATGAAATTTTCCATCTTCATTCAAGTAAAGTTCCAACCTCCATTTCTAACTTATAATACACTCAGGTTAGTTAAGCACTGATTTCATCATCACCAAATGGAGGGATATCACTTTTATAGCTCACACAACCTCATTGACTTGCAGCCTTTGAAAAATGATGAAAGGTCATCGAAAAATTTGGGAATGGATTTGCATATGTTGAATTATTATCCACTGGGATGAGATACTAGAAAGAAAATTGGGCCCAATTTTTCATGTATGATCATGATAAATATAGGGAGAAAGACAGGAGTATAGGAAATTAGGACCACATAAAATCTACAAGTGTGGCAACAATAATTTCCATACTTCATATTAGTTTATGCATAAATTGAATTACATTTTAAGGGGTTCCTTAATTTAAAATACTCCATCAAAAAGTTCATTTTTAAATAGAATATTTTATGATTGAATATCTAAAGGTTTCTCATTAAGTATTATAATGTTTATTAAAAAAAATGAGTTTATCAATATGGACATATGAGTAATTTTTGAAATAAGTCCCTAAAATCAATTTTTATCCAATTGATATACATGTGTGACACTTATAACAACCCTTTAAACAACCCCTAAGAAAATTATTTCATCATAGGTAAAGTCAAGGAAACTACCAATTGGGGTTCCATATGTGGGCAACCTACACCACACTTAAAACTAAGAATGGAACTCCATGAAGGTGGTAAGTTGGAGAAGGGTGGGAAAGGATAAAACAAGAAAGGAGAGAGAAGAGCAAAGAAAAATGGAACATGACTTGAGAATTGGAGAACTCCCTTGAAAAAATGATGAAGAGAGGACAATAAGTGGTGTGAGAGAGACCTTTATGCAGAAAAGTGGCCTCAATCTAGTGTGAGTGATCCAACTACTAACTTTTCAAACAAACCAGAAAGAGTGAAGCACTAAAAATAAGAATAGTAGAAGGTGGAAGAAAACTGAATCACACAATCACACCATTAAAATTAAGCAAATACTTGAGATAGACATGATAAGTTCAAAAATAATGGAACACAATACATAATAGAAAAAATAGCAGAAACCAAAGGAGGATCAGCACCACCCTACTAAGGGATCATAGGGATCATAAAACAGAGCATGGGAAGCCCCATCCCATGATGGATCTACAGAAGGCGTATTAGTGACCATCCCTTTAGTGAGAGTTACTGCTGATGGACCTACGGAGGAAGAGGGAATCCAAGATGGATTGGGATAAAATGGAGCAGAAAAATAAATGTAGTAATAGGGAGGCTAGCTAGCCACTGCATGGTAAGGATCAGGCTTGAGAAGGTCTTCCATATTGAGGCCTTCCACCTGGCACCAAGTAGAATCCATATGCTAATCAAACATAGTATATGAGTCCTGCTTCCATTTCTAGAAAATATATAGATCCCCATAGGGGGTTCCCTGAATGTGGGGGTATAAGGGATAGGGGGAACTATTGTGGTGACATAGAGTTGAGAGGGGTGGGTGGTCGGTAGTCCTCAGTATAGGTAGAGGAGTGGTGGGATGCAGTAGGTGAAATGGGGGCGGGGGGTCATCTTTGGTAGCCTCATGTGGTGGGTCCACCGGTCCTTCAATGTGATGGCCAAAAAACTAGTAGTGGGTACCATCATACTCGATCATCCTCATGTGACATACAAGAGTAATATCAAATGCAGGGGTTGGTGGTATCATAGTGAAAGAATCCTCATCATAATCAATGTCCAGTCCGTCTATAAGGAGAGTGATGAAGGGTCTACCAAAAAAGTCCCCCTTTGGTTTGGAGAACATGTGATGTAGGTACCGAGTGAAAACATATGTGAGGTTAACCACAACACTAGTAACCATGTAATGAAAGAGAAACAAGTCCCGTAGGTTGAAGTTTCCTTCCCTATCAGATCAGGTGGTGAAGCATGTAGTGAGGACTCTGTGTAAAATCCGATAAATTGGGTTGAGAAACCTAGATGATTTGGAAATTTTAGGAACATAAGGACTGATGAGCTAAGAAATGGTATCCCAAAAGGATCATGAAGATGTAGGATCCCATTAGAGGGGGTCCTCTACGTAGCCAATGGTCTGGGCATGGGCATGATAATAATTCTCACAGAAGATTTCAAATTCACTAAGGTGAAATTGGAAACGTCGGTTCATGGGGAGGAATGAGACATCACATTCTACCTCACTTAAATAGACCTGATCATCCTCAGTGTATCTTTCACAGCACTAGAAGGTGGCTACAAACTCCCAAAAAAGTTCTTTATAAGTTTGTTGGGACACAAAAAGTGCTCGGGTGAGGTGACCTTGGCCAATCAATCGTCGAAGCTCATTAGATTTTCTCAAGGATATAAGATTTTCTGGGGAAAATTAGTGAGGGGTATTAACCTTATATGTGACCAAAACCCAATACTAGTTATTATATTCTTTCATGATGAATTTCAAATAATGACCAAGGGGTTTGAAAGAGCTTGATGCACACACACATTTGGAGGTTGACATGAAAAAATGGTGTGGAAACATACAGGAAGTGGAGTATGAACAAATAAATTGTACATTTTATAATAAAAATACATAAGAAACTGAATAACTATTAGGAAAAACCGAAATTACCTATGGAAAAGTAAAAATACAGAAAAATTAAGGCATGAAAATGGGGGATTTTTCTAGAAAACTATATTTTTGTACATGTGTGTGTGGAAGGGTTGAAGAAAACATAGGTAGAGCATGAAGAATCGAAAGTAAAATGAAAAACAAAAGAAAATCAGAGAAGGGGCTGGAAAAAATTGGGATACCCGAACCCTAGAGAGAAAGGGGATTAGGAGCTGGGAAGAAGAATGAGAAGAGGAGGAGAAAGATAAAGAGAACAATACATTAACCAACGATCTAGTGAATTGAAGTAGGATTTAAGGATAGGATATGGGAGGTGAGGGTGCGACACAGAGCATAGAGGAAAGAGGTAGTGTGATTAGGGTTTGAGAGGGGGAAAAACTTTTTAGGTTTCAAGAATTTTCAGTGTTTTTTTGAAATGATATGCCCGATTTCATTACACAATTTTACAAACCGTGCTGAAACCATTCATGTGGCCACTAGAATGTTTTGACATCATGTACAATTATTACACATGGTTTGGTAAACTATGTGAAAACTATGTGTGTGGTTCTGTTTTTATTTTTTTTGAAAAATTCTCTAATTTGAATAAAATACACCCCTTTTTTAATTAAAACACTTGTTCCCCATTGCTTTAAAAGATGATTTTCGATTTCTATAAGATATTTAAGTCAATAATAATAAAACTTTAATAATATATCTATCAAAGTGATTTTATCCTATGACTAAAACACACAAAAACATACTAACAATCACTATTATTAAGAAAATAAAAACACACAATTATTTTTATGGAATTTTCAAAATGCCAGGTTACTTCCCGGTTAGTGATTTGTTTAATGTCTCGAGATCGATATACCTAAGACTCTTTTCACCCAAACTTAATAGTGGAAACCATGAATACTATGTCCTCCATTTGAAAATAGGGATTTAGACATTTCCCATTCACCTTAAATAACTATCCGTATTCTACAGTAATTTCCACCACACCATGGTGGAATAACTTAACAACTTTAAAAGGGTCCAACTAGCTAGAAATAAACATACCTAGAAAAAAACTAAACCATGAATTAAACAATAATATTAGATCACCAGGCTTGAAGGATTTCTAGGAAATCATATTGTCATGAACCGCCTTTGTCTTTTCATTGTAAATCTTGGAATTTTCATATGCCTCTTTCTGGATTTCATCAAGCTCGGACTATTGGAATTTTTATTTCTCTTCTACAACCTTTAAATCATAATTCAAGGGTTTCAATATAATTTATGCTCAAGTTCCATGGGAAAGTGATAGGGTTTTCTATAGATCAAAAGAAACGGATACATACCCAGTGGTGTCTTTAAGGCAGTTCTGTATGCCCATAAGGCATCATCAAGATTTTTAGTCCAATATTTTCTTGAGGCTCCCACAATATTTTCCATTTTTTTTTAAATTCATGATTAGAGACCTAAACTTGACCATTGGATTGAAGATGTTATGGTGTCCCGGTGTTGTAATTTAAACGAAACTATATTAGTACATTCCTTTTTAAAGTATTATCAAAATGGGTCCCCTATCACTGATAAGAACTTGAGGAATACCAAATCTACTGAACATATTCTTCCTTAGTAAAGAAAAAAATACATTTGTTGTGTTTTTTGTTGTGGAAACACCATCCACCAATTTAGAAAAATAATCCACACATACAAAAATGTATGTATTCCCATAGGATGGGGAAAAAATCCCATGAATTAAATACCCCACACATTGAAGACATTTACCTATAGGATGGGGTTTTGGGAAATTTCATCTCTATGCTCAATGTTACTAGTCTATTGGAATTTATCACAGTGTGGTATAAAGTGTTTGGAATCATTATACATGATGGGTAGAAAAATCCATATTTTAGGATTTTTTCTATTGTATGGTCCAACCTGTGATGTCCCCCAACTGATGGGGAGTGAAAAAAATTCCAGAATTCCATTAACATCATCCATGGGGATGTAGTGGAAAATTATCCCATCTCTACAAGAGTGTAAGAGAAGTTATTTCTTTACATCAAACTGAAATAAGTTCCATTGATGGAATTTAAGATCAGGGTTGAGAACTCCCATTACCCAATAATTATCTATATTAGAAAAATAGAGATGATGTTTGACTTCAACTGAGAAAATGTTTTCATCCAAAAAATATTCCTTAATTTTCCTATCATCTTATTCCCCAAAGTGAGATAATTACATGCAGGAGAGATGATCAAAAAATATATTATCACTCCCTTTATTTCCATGAATCTTTAGATAAAACTCTTGGATAAGAATAACCCAATGAATGAGTCATGACTTTTCATCATTCTTTTTAACAAATATTTGAGTGCTCTGTGGTCTATATAAAAAAAACTTTTGATATCACTAAATATGAAATAAAAATATGGAATTCAAAAACCACCACCACCATCTCCTTCTCAGTGGTAGTGTAGTTAATTTTTGCTTCATTTAAGGCCTAGATTTCATAGCATAAAGGTCTAAAGATGATATCCATCTATTTTACAAGGATTACTCCCATAACACAATCACTTGCATCACATGTAATTTCAAATGGATCCTCCCAGTTTGATGCAATCATGATGGGGGATTCAACTAATCTATGTTCAAAGAGTTTAAAGGATGCTATAAATGTTTCATCAAATTCAAAGATAGCATAATTTTCAAGGATATTTGTGAGTGGTTGGGATATCTTTGAGAAATATTGAACAAACCATCAATATAATACCGCATGACCAAGAAAGATTCATTTTGATCAGATAGAAGTTGGAATGGGTAATTGTGATATCACTTCAATCATTGTGGGATATACTTTGATTCCCTTCATGGAGATTTTATGACCCAATACAATGCAATTCTACACCATGAAATGTAATTTATCCCAATTCAAGGAAATATTTGTATGCTCTCACCATTCCAAGACTAATTACCTGATTTTAAAACATGTGTTGAATGATTTCCCATAGACGGAGAAAATTTCTGTGAAAAAATACAAAATATGCTCCACCATGTCATGGAATATAGCCAACATACAACATTGAAAGGTAGATGGAGAATCTCACATTCTGAAAGAAATTCAACGCTATGAAAAGGTACAATAAGGGAATGTGAAGGTGCTTTTCTAATAGTCTTTAGGGGAAATAGAAATATGATTATACACTGAATAGATATCTAAAAATAATAGAATTCATGCCACTCCAATCACTATAGCATTTGATCCATGAATAGAATAGGGAAGTGATCCTTTCATGTGGCATCGTTTAGCTTTTGTTATTCCACACAAACCCTTCATCTCATAACTGTTTCTATCAGGATAAGATCATTATTTTCATTATAAATCATGGTGACACCCCCTTTCTTGGGAAATACTTATAAGGGACTCACCCATGGGCTATCCAAGATTGGATAGATAATACCTAAATCCAAAAGCATAATAACTTCTTTCTTTACAGTCTCCTTCATTAGAGGATTTAACTGTTTCTGTAGTTGTTGACAGGGCTTTTCTCCATCCTCAAGTTTCACCTTGTGTGTGAAAATTGTTGGACTAATTCCATTAAGGCTAGAAAATATCCAAATAGTAGCTTGTTTCCTTCTTTTTAGAACCTGTAAAAGTTTATCCTCTTGATCTTTCATGAGAGATGCCTTGAGAATAACCAAAAGTGTTTCTCTGCTACCTAAGTATCCATATTGTAAATACGATGGAATATGTTTCCATTAAAGATGAGGGTATTTAAGAATGGAAGGAACAATTGTTGCTACCTCAACCCACTCCAAGATATCTAGCACCAATGCTCACTACCAATAATGAATCCCATGACCTGAAATAAATTGCATCTCTTTGAGTTCATATTTGGGATGGATGTTTACAAAAACCAGTTCATTGGTAGTGGAGAAACATCCCATGTCTCCCTTCATGTAGCCAAAATAATCTTCATCTATAGTTAAAGCACACCAGTCCTCATTCTCCATGAATTATGCTTTCTTGACAGCCTTAAAGATGTTGTAAGATATTTTTTCATCCCTTACTCAAAAAATAAATTATCCTTGGTGAACTTCTATCATCACTTTTCCTATATCCAAAAAGGGTCTTCCTAAAATAAATGGCGCTTATTAGTCTTCCTATATACCGAGTACAATAAAATCAGTATGAAGAATTAACATTCTTACCTTCAATAGAACATCCTCAAGTAGCCCCTTATGATATTTAATGGAGTGATCATCTAGTTGCAACTACACTCGAGTTGATTTTAAATCATTCATCCCAAGATTCTTAAAAACACCAAAGGGAACCAGATTGAAACTTTCCCCTAAGTCACAAAGAACTTTCCCAATCTCACAAGATCCAATTATGCAAGGGATAGTAAAGATTCTAGGATCCTGAATATTTAGAGGAAGAGAGTGTTAAACCACTTATGAGCATTCCTTAGTAAGAGTAATGGTTCCTAAATCCTCCATCTTTATTTTTTTGAGAGGATTTCCTTCATAAACTTAGTATATGTTGGAATTTAATTCAATTCCTCTGTGAAGGAAATTTTGATGTGAATTTTCTTAAATACCTCCATAAATTTTACAATTTTTTGGTTCAATTTCCTTTTCTTAAGGAATTTTGGAAATGTTAATGCGGGTTCATGTGGTTTAAACACCTCTTTTACTTTTTCATGTGGAGCCTCCTTCCCTTTTGACAACTCTTGTAATGAGGAAGGCCCCTCAACTTCAGCCTTTCTACTTGAAGAGGATGTGGGTTGATATTGATTCGAATCCTCTTCTTTACTTATAGTCAGTTTCTGAGGAATTTATTTCCCACTTCTTAATTTGAGAACATTAGCCTCCTTCCTTGGGTTCTTCTCCGTTTTATCCAGTAGCGTGCCGGGTTTCTATGAAGAGAGTTAATTGGAAAGCTGTACAATCTTATTCTTGAGGATTAAAATGGATGCCTCTTGATTTTGAAATATATTTTTAGTTATTTTAATGAATTTATACATAATCTCTATCATCTTTGATGGTGGTTTCATATGAGGTGATTGTTTTACAACTTTCTATGGTTGTGGCTGTTTTAGAGGTTACACCAGATGAGGGTTTTGATACCCTTGAAGTTGGTAGGATCCCTACTGATACTTATTTCCTTATATTTTCTAGGATAATAATTTTGATACTGCTGCTGTTGAGCCTAATCAAGTGGTCTTAGAGGAAGGGGATGTGGGGTTTTCTATTGTTGTCCCCAAACCGTGTTTGCATTATCTTGCCAAGATGGGTTCTGGTATTGAGGTTACATGTTTGGCCCTCAGTTTTGAGAAATTTAATTTACCTCACTTATTTAAGGAACATCACTTGACCCCATACATTATCCGATGACATGATTGTCACCACATTCTCTACATGCTATATGATTAATCGCTTGAACATGGGATGTCATTTTTAGATTCAAATCATAAATATACTTTGATACGACATCAAGTTGGGAAGAAATCATTGTAGTAGAATTGATGTTATGAATACCACTCTTATGTGTTCACTGATTAGAAAGACATTTAAAGCTATTGGATGACATTTCCTCAATTAGATCAAAAATCTCCTCAGGGGATTTCATCCTGATTGTTCCTCCAACAACCACATCCACTACTAATTTTGTGTTCATTGTAATACCTCCATAAAACATTTGTACTTCATCCAAAATTGAATTATGTTATGAGGTTATTTCCTCAAAACTTACTTAAAACTCTCCCAAGATTCATATATTGATTTTGAATCATGCTACTAAAAGTTGTGAATTTTGTTTTTCAACGTCACCATTTGGGAGGGAGGAAAATACTTAGACAAAAAATTCCTGGGCCAATGCCTCCCAATAGAAGATGGATTTATGAAGTAATCCATTTATCAAGTCCTTTTCTTTATCCTTCAATGAGAGGGGGAATAAGTGAAGATGAATAGAATCCTCATACACTCCATGGTAATAGGACATGTAACATATCTCAAGAAAATTAGAGAGATGAGCATTGGGGTATTCACTTGGTAAACCTCCGAATTGCACCATATTTTGGATAATATTCATGATAGACAACTTAGTCTCAGAATGTTGGGCTTGCAACAGTGGTTTGATAATACCCATATCCACCCCATGAATATAAGGAAGCCCATACTTCATAATGGTATGGCGTGGAGGTAGTTGTTCTTGAAGATGTTGGGGCATAAACTAATGCTCATATGGGAAATAATATTATTTATTTGGGGGTAAGTATGAATTTGAATCTAGGGGAATATATTTCCACAGATGCTGTGGTCCATATCTCGGAACAAATTATGCTTGATGTCTCTACTAGTTCCATGAAACGAACTCCATAAAATTTTCTAGTGGATGTTGGTTCTGATCACCCTCACTAGAAAGCTATTGGTTTTGGTTTTCATCAATCATAAACTTCTATCCAACTCCTTGGATAGCAGTTGGTTCTCCCTCTTTAACATTTTCCATGGGGTCATTTCTATTGTGGTCTCCCATAAGTTCATGATGTCCCCTAGATATGTTTTATTCAATTTATGGATTAATTATGAGTATTTATGATGAATCAAAACTCTTTGAATGAGTGATCTAGTCAATCATGCACCTGTTATCCTATACAGAACCTAACAACACACCAAGCATAAAAGTGAAAAACTAAAATAATGAAAAAAAGAAATGAGGTTATGAATATACTTTTTCAGAATTTATGATTTTTATTTTCACTTAATTGATACAAATTCAATTCAATGAAACACATTTAACTTTCCTCCCTAGAGAAAATTCCATAATTTGGTGTCGTTCCGGATGAAGTGTTATTTTTGACAGCCCAAATTAAAGTTCCCAGTCTTAATACTATTATAGTGTAATTATGGGATTGATCCATTGGGAGAGAGTTAATGGGTTTTATTTCTTGGATTTGTGATAAACTAAGTCAATATTTATGAATTTTAGAGTCGATGTTTTAGGTTTCTAAGAGAATTTCCAATGATTATGTAACCAATCCTTCAAATTATTTGATGATTTATCTTAAGGACATAGAAAAGGGAAAAATTGGTTTTAACTATTAATGGAAAAAATGCGTTGGGGTTGTGGGAATCTGAGGCCATCGAAAAATCAATTTGACTATTGTGTTGTGTTTTTCATAATAACTCCCATCTTAGGGTTCCGAATATAATTGAACCCCCTTGGTCTGGTGAGTTTCAATTAAATTAGTAAAGATAAATTTCTTGGTCTAGATATTAACTTCTATTAAATTTGTTTAATAAAATCCCTTCCGAGACAATAGGTGCACCCAATGGTAATGAGTTTACTTTGTCATAGATTCTCTAAAAATCCTTGGAAACTCTATTCTTGGTCTGATACAGGGTTTCCAACAAGATTTAGAAAGAGGTTTCAGATGAAGTTATGGGAGGAATAAGAAAAAACATTAACATAACAAGAAAATTGATTCACAACAAACCTTAATTAACCATATCCCCAATATAGATGATAATTATCCAAACATTGAATAAATAATAAAAGTAAATCTCTTGATACAATAAGTATTATTTATAGCTGATACCAAAAAGAATAATGACAAAACAATCACCAGAAAAATACTCCAAAAATACCTAGAATGAGTTTCAAGATCCCCAATAGCCTAAATAATCCTCCTCCGGACGATGATTCCCCTTCAAAAGAGTTTACCCATCCTTAATTAGACATCCCCCACTATCCCCAGGTGGTTAGGTGTCCAAATACTAGGTTAAAGGATGGGTAGGAGGGGTAGATATAAATTATATGGGGGCCTTCTGACTCTCGCATGTTTATTGCACACATTTAGGTAAACCGTTCACAAACCGTGCATTTGGTTCTATCCACAAATAGAGGAAGAACATGGTTACATGGGATGGTTCTCACAGCCATGAAAATACCGTGATGTGGGCCTCTATCCAATCCTAAACACCCACACAATTTTCTAAACTGTGTAGAGACCGTATGAGAGTCACTTCCTGATACTCTGAGTTCTATTTGGATTTCATGGTTAGAGTGATCGGCTTGGGTGTCATAGCAGTATCATGCGCCCTGGAAAAAAGGTCCACAAGACTCCGATTCCCATATGAATCCCCCAGCTATGAAAAATATTCAACTCCCTTCCTTTGATGACTAAATTATATGTATCGAATTATGTTAAGGTTGTAAAATCACAACACTTTAACAAAAACAAACATTTTCAAAATGATTATAGGAGAATAAATATATTGTGCACAAGAGTGCATCATGGTTCAAGACCATTAGTTCTAGCAACCACTCACTTCTTTATCAGAGACCTATTCACTTCTAGATAGAGTGTAGATGAGGTAACCATCATATCCTAAGGAATTCATCCTAAGGGAGTGTGTTTCAACTGAGGACATTCTAATAGGTTGGACCATTGATGATAATGAGATCCTAAATATCCATGGATGAATTTGGGTTCCTATAAACAAGTGATAGGAATTGATGTGGGAATCTCATGATTCTAGATGGTTTGTATGCCCTATGATTACAAAGATGTACCATGACATATGATACTGGTATTGGTGTATAGGGATGGAAAGAGTGATCATGATTTTTGCTACTGGGTGTTCCACCTGTCAGTAGGTGAATGAGGAACACCAGTAACCAGTGGGATTGTTACATCCATTACTTATTTCAGAAAGGAAATGAGATGGGATCACTATGGATTTTGTGATGGGTTTTCCTAGGTCACCTCAGGTAAATGACACCATATGAGTGATCATGGATCAAATAACAAAGGTTTCTCACTTACTATATATTAGGGAGACTCTCTCAGTGGATGTCCTAGGGAAACTATATATCATAGATATCCCATGCCTTCATGGAGTTCCTCATACTTTAATTTTTGATTAGGTTGATTGGTTCACATCACAATTCTGGAAGGGGTTACAAAAGGCTCTGGGATAACAAGTAATACTGAGTATAACCTACCACCATCAGATCTAAAGGTAGTCCAAGAATACTATTCAGGTGTTATAGGATACACTTCAGGCGTGCATGATTTATTTTAGAGGCTATTGGGAGAAACATTTACCACTTTTTGAAATATATTACAATAATATATTTTAGGATACTATACAAATGGATTCTTATGAGACCTATATGGTAGGACATGTAATTCACCCATGTTCTTGTTAGAGGAATGATATTTAGTGCCACTAGGACCGCATCTCATTAAAGAGACATTAGAGGAGGTGCAACTTATTAGGAATCATTTGGAAACAATTAAATCCAGGAAGAAGTCTTATAATGATCATCATTTATGACCTCTAGTGTTTGAGGTTGGATATTGGGTCTCCTTGTGAGTCTCACCTAGATTAGGGTATCAATGAATTCATAGGAAATGGAAGATGGTACCTAGGTTCATTGGATGTCTTGAGATTTTTGAGAGAGTCAGGATAATATCCTATCAGTTTCAATTACCTTAGAGTTACTGGTCTATGCATGAAACCTTCCATGTTTATGAACATCAAAATTATTATTTTGACTTGTGTCATACTTTTCAACTTGATAAGGTTTTGTTTGAGGATGAAGCTAATATTGAGGAGTATCTAGTTTGTATTGTTGATCGTAGCATGAAGGCTCTTCAAGGTAGGTTAATTAATCTAGTATGGGTGCTATAGAATAATGTGTACATATAATATGATTCCTAGTATAAAGAGACTGATATATATTCATAGTGGCTAATATTAATCTTAGAATCCATTAAACCATCCTCAGATGGGAAACTCGAGGAAAAGTTGTTTTTAATGAGGGGATATTATACGATCCCATCTTTTTTAGGTTTGTTTTCCTTATTTTTCCTTTATTTTTTGGGATAATCTATTAGGAAGCAAAAAATAGAGGAGAATTTAGTCTGGAAGTCCATTTTAGGGCATACAAGTTTAATTTATAGTGTAAAATGTCAATTTAAACTATAAGTCTCCAATGATAGATCTCAATAAATGATAATTTATGTCACTAGATGTTAACTTATGGAATAAATTTTAAACTTATACCATAAATCATATTGGGAATACACTATAAAAGTGATATTTACAACATAAATCCATTATTTTCACTATAAACACCACAATCCAGTTAATAAAGGGATGAATTTACCTTTCTTACCCTTATTACCTTTAAAATTATTTCTTATTTTCTTCTTCTTCCTCTTCCTCCCATGCCCAATAGCCACACAAGATCAACTCCATATCCTCCTAGGATTGGTGAGATATCATTCATCTAGATTTATTTTTGATTGTTGTTAAATGCGTTGGATTACTCTCAGTAAGTTTATAATTTTGTTTCCTTATCTTATCATTTTATCTCACTATAATTATGATTATTTCCATATAAGATCATATGCCCTATTTTTATTATTAATTTGTATAATTATTCCATTTTCTCTTGTTCCATCTTAAATTAGAGGCGGATACTGGACTAGGAGTTGAATACCCATATAAGGTATATTGTCTATACATTTTACTTAAAATTTAGGGCATTTATAAATTATCATTTTCATGTCGCATGTTATAATTTCCTCGTATTTCCTCTAAAATGAGAAATACCTTAAATAAATTGTTAGACCTTAGACCTGATTTCCCCATAGCCCTTGTAATGGTTGGGTATTATTAATTTCAACCTAAACCACCCTTGAGGTAGGTTTAATTAAATTTATATAAGTATTCCACCCCCTTCTTTGGGTGTGATGTTCATTTCACTTATTGAGGGAATCCATATATAGAATGAATAAATTGTTTAAATGAGTGAATTTAACTTTTAAACCTTGTCATTTGTAAATGAAACAGTTAATGGAATGTATTAAACATGGATTTTGATAACAGATGGGTAACATCTTGTCTTGTGAATACTTATATAAATGATTTTAATTTTGAGTGGACATTAACATACCCATTTTATCCATTATTTTATATGTTGAAAATTTACATCGTGGTATGCAACTGATGATGTGTATTTTGGGAAGGCACTAATGATGGATAACATGGTTGGCACTAATGAGAGAGATCACGATATGGAACCAACAACCATTATATATATATCCCATGATTATGAACCTCATCCTTGGGCATTGTGTTCCTAGACTATTGTAGGTATACATTATACTGAGTTCATCTTGGATGAATTCTTGGGATTCGAGGAGGATGACCTGTTCATTGGCCTTGAGTCATTTCCCATGTAAGTCCGACACTTTGATGTATGCATCATATTCCAAATCTGGTAGTTAATTTCATAGTTCACTTTTATATATGGTTTAGACTACTCCATGTTATAGTTTATATTCTAGAACTAGTTCATATGAGATATTCATTTTGAATCTTTACCTTGTTATACTTGCACACTATTATAGTTTATATTCACTGGATATAATAGTTATAGAAAAAGTTATTGGTTTCCCTTTGAATTTTAATCACAGCCTATTCGGTCCATATATTGTTACCCAAATAGACTTTATGGATATAGGTAGGTATAGAGGTAAGAATCTAGCCCTGAATATTTGATTTAATTTTAGCATGGTAGATTAGGAGCACAGGTCTGGATACTCATGGAGACAGTCCTTTAGGGTCTTTTTAGTTATTTTGATATAAATGTATTGCATTCCTTCCTGCTTCATGTTTCCCTTATATCCTATTTTTTATATCAACATGAAATGATCATATTTTGTATATGATACTGGATTACTGAATCTATATTTATCTTAGTCTAGATAATTATTCTTATTATATAGTTTTATTCTTGTTATGATTATGCTAACTGATCTATTATTTACCACTATAAAGAATCTTGATAAAGAGGGTATAGTATCTCCATTTTACCAATATAGACCCTTACTGGTAGTGGAAAGCCTCTGGCATATGGGGAGAAGCACTTGAGGCCATGTGGCCAACTAGGTTTAGTTAGTTATGGATGAACTAAGTCCGGGATGTTATATAATGAATAAAGAAAACCTAAAAGGAAAGATGATAATATAATATTAATGGATGATTTATTATCCACATAGAAGGAAAACATTTCTAACTGATCAATATACTTAAATAAATCAAAAAAAAGATCACTTTATCTATATGCGTCTTCCAGTTCACACTAGTATAGTATAGTGACAATAATAATTATCTCAATCCCCTATTTTGAATTATTAATAGATAGGATTTGAGATATCATTGAATAGACATCCAAGTCCCTATATTTCATTATCAATTATCCAGTCACAACTGAATTTCTGATGAAACGGAATGTAGGTGAATTCTCATGAACCTCCTATAATCATACCTATCACATTCTCTCACTCGATGATGTGGTTGAATAGGTAGTGGGAAATCTAGTATATCTAATTTCTTTTCATCTAGTAATACTATGCGGAAGAACCTGTAATACTTTTAGAAATTAGTTTTGGTATAGGTGTGTTCATTGTACAATATTTATCACAATGAATTCGTGGCTTATATTCTATTTTCTACAAAATAAATCATAATATGATTAGTAATTTTATATTGATTACTGATTGTTATACATTATAGATTTATTATTATTAAATGTTTCTTTATACTTTATCAAACCCTAGTATCCCTTAACTACTAGATTCATAAAACTCAATCACTAGAGTATTCTAGTGACAAGGATCCTTAAAAACCCTCCACCTTGTCCAATTTAGGGCTACATCACTACTTGAAGAGTTTCATTGTAATTTCTTCACTAGCCAACCTCACTAGCTCAAAACACTTTGATCTATTGAGTAGTGTCCCATATTTTATCCTTAAATAATATTATCTCATTGATTTTACTCTAAATTCATGAAAATATATGTATGGATACTTTTTTTATACCGACATTAGTTAAGTTGACCCACCAATATCATAAGAACACCCCTATTGTAGGATGAACCCTAAACTAGGGATAAAAAAAATCTCAAATGTACAAAATTCTTAAAACTCAATCATTTAAAGGCATTAAATGAATTAATATTTAATTTGAAGGATTTTATTTTTTTCTTGGTGAATATAATATTTTTTATTTAACATGCTTGTTTAATGTAACCTTACTCACAACTAAATAATGAATAATATAAAATATTCACCACTTATTAATTAATTTTATCTTTGAATGATTACTTATCATTATTTGTGATCATATAAACATAAAACATTAACAAAATAATAACCCATTCACAAATAAATAAATAAAGGGTCTGATCATTTACATTTACTTTTGGTTGATCCATTGAGCAGATAATGGACCAACTAAGACCCAATGGGTAACTCCCTAAGTTGTATCTCACATGATATTTAGCTCTCTCCCATCCAATGTATCTACATCTTTTCTGGTATTTTTCCAATCTTTGATGTAATCCATATATTCTTTCATCCTCATCATTATACATAAATAATCACACATAGATGGGGGGGATGAGAATGTGAAATAAACTTGCTGAATATCACTCATGTACACACATACCATTACATATATACAATGATGGGTGAGTGAAAGTATTCATACCATCATAAATTAAATAATTATTAAAATCATTTCATGCATTGTAATAATTAAATAAATAAAAGTAAATCCCATACATACATTGGTTGGTCTCACTCTTGATCATTCAGTACACAATAAATTTATAGATTAAAATTAAATTTGTAGACAGAGTAACTTGAGGGAATAAATTATAAATTAAGATAACTTTAACTAATTTTTATTCATAACTACCTTATCACATGGTCCTGGAAATTATTTTATTAAATTACAAATATTTTTAAATATTTTTTTTAAATTGTTTTCATGAATTATTGGTATTTTGGGGTATTTAAAACCCCATAGGGGTTCTAGGTAATTTCACATGTGATTGAATAGTAACCCATTGAAACAATTCATAAATTTAAAAAATATTTTTTTAATATTTAGAAAATAATGTCATGGAATACCTAAAAATATTCCAAGTCTTTCACCCTGCCGTGAGAGACCATGATACCCAAAATAATATTCTTACAAATAATATCCATATTATGATTCATATGAAAAGTATCCTAATAATATCAATTATAATTTTTATTTAAATAATTTTTTAATTCTATTTTTGGATGACCATAACATGTTTTTTATGAATTGTATTGAAGAGTTTTCATTGGATTTGAGATGGTATCAAACCCCACTACTAAAATCCATGAAAATTTAATTATAATTCAACTTAATTTTGAACATGGTCACTTTGATAGCATCTATTGGTACTGGATGCATAACAGAAGCATAAGAATTCATTATTTTTAAATTTTATTAGTAGAATGATGTAAGGAATTTTTCTCTAGTTATGTGCAATTCCTATTTACAATTGAAGGATCTCATGTGAAATAAATTTATTACAAAAAATTTAATCGAACCATTTAACTCATTCAATTTTGTTCTTCTACGTGTTCAACTTATAACTGGTGATCGTCGCTTGAATGAACTGAAAACAAGACCCTCTATATAATTAACAAACATTCTATAAGCTTTCTGAAATTTATATCTTTTATATATAAGTTGTATCATAGAGAATCTAAGCAGCCTTCAACATGGACATGATCACTGAAACACCAATTCTGCAATCTAGGTGGTATTTCTTGGATCCGGGTGCTCAAAACTCTAAATTATATCACTATAACTTGAGAGTGGGGATAAAAAAGTTATCAAATTTGATCTATGAATAGTTATATCAAATTTAGTTATCTCTCAACTTATAATGTCATGTCTAAGTCTCTGAAATTGTACTTAGTCCCCTTGAATATAACAAGCCTTTTAAATAAGCATAAATGACATTAATAACTAAGTAACCATGTCATAAATTCAATATATATTTTATCAATTATGTATAATGTAAAAAAATAATTTATGTGATAAAGTCTGAGGCATTAAATCAATTCGATTATTCCACAAATATATTAAAACAATACTTGAATAATGTATTATTCTTTCATAAAATATATTTTCCACATATTCACTTAACACTTGTGAATCACTTGAGTATATAAATTATTTATTTATTATTATAAACATGAATAATACTGAATTTATTTATTTCTTTTGATCGATTGAACTCAGACATATCCTGACCCCCACCATGGGTCCCGCCATATCACAAACTCTAATTCGTTAGAATTGGGAGAGTATCTGAATATGCATTGTGTGTGATCCTCTTGGACCTTATCTCGATATCAGTGTATTTTACTCATAGAATATGAGTGTAGTTTAGTAACCCATAAAGGACCTAATAAGATAATTTTTAGTCATTATAATGATAACATCACCTTCGAACATGCACCTTTTAATATACTCTCATTTTCATGTTATATCTCATAAATAAGGTTACACACTTATGTCATCATATTTTTTTATTATTTTATATCCTTACTAGATAGACTTAAATTTTTCCTACTATTGACATGAATTTGATAAGGGTATTGCCATCTTGTTCAAATGTACCTGATATATCTATTCCTCAACTGGGAAGTGATAAATCATATCTTGATAATTCAATAAATTCCATATCACCAATGACTACCAAACACAAGCTACTTCACCACAAACATAAATGTCAGGGTTTCCATATTGAATCAAAGTATGATATAAAATAGTGCACATTGATAATGATCTTAAGTCAAGAGACAAATAGACATACTCATAGACACGAATAAACAATAACGCCTGAAACAAGTGGTGCTCGTTTTGGATGGTCATCTCTCATGATCTCATCTTATTGAGATCAATAAGTACAAAAATCATGAGAAGAATTTTAAATAATTATAATCCCCAAAAAACTGATATCCATACACCATCTATGTACTATTAGTATTAGGTATTTAAACCATATGAAACATATATTATATTACTGTCATAGTATCTCATTGTTCTTATTATAGATGGTAAATACCACAAAATTTTGATATGGAAAATAGTACAAGGTCATTATTATATAAATAATAGATAAATAAGTATAAAAAATATTATTATAAGATAAAATCATGTACAAATCTTTGTATAAATGATATGGTAATAAAAACTACTATTCATGTTGGGTTTAGGGAACCCAGTTTCACAATAGTTCCTAGAAATAAGGGATAAATTGTGATTTATTATTGTAATAGTAGAGATATTTCTTTGGGAAAGGAACCCAGGTCACAAAAATGGACCAGACACATCCTTTTTAAGGACCATATCATTCGAGATATCATCAAGAGTGGTGATCCAATAATCTGTTGGTTAGATATAGAGGATAATGTGGAGGATCTATTGAAAAAATGACCACCAAATCAAAATAATTAGGGAAAAGTTGAATCTATTAGTATTATATACTTGAGAGATTGGATTCAATAGTTGTAAAATGTATCATGATTTTATAAAAAAAATTAATATCCATTTATCATTCATTAATGCATTCTTCAATTTATATTACATGAAGTGTAGACTGATAATATAACCCAAAGTAAGACCTTGAGTTCCCCTTAATTTATGATCATAACATAGTATTATGGGTTATGATGATATATTAATATTAACATGACTAAAATATTATGAAAGATACAAATATTTTTATATGAGATAAAAATAATAGACTTAGGAAATAATATGTTGAGAATTATTATTTGGACAGCCCCACTAATGTAAATAACATGGAATGACATACAATCATTAATATACTTATTTGTGTATGATCATTATAAATCCCCATTACTTGATTTTGGTTAAATAAATAGCATGAGAACTTCATACTTTGATACAACTATTATGTAATCATTGAGTCTTATCTAATTAGGGGGTGGTCAAGTATATTGTTGATCATGTCATGACATGGAGATCATCCATTATGGGATTTTTCCACCCGTATAACAAGTTTATGATAGAAAAACCCTTGATTAAATTTAATAACAGAAATTCAGGGACATTTTTAGTTGAATGAAATGTTATGTGATCAACTAATTGAATTATAGACATGTGATGCTCTCATATTCTAGATGAATGAAATGTGATATATTCATTGAATTGGTTAGTCTATTTCATAGAATAATGAATGTATGAGTTGGCCTATACTAGATTAGAATATTCCTTGTCTAGTGGTCACTCAATTTCATGGGAAAGTAGATTATATAGGTATACATAGGATGTATATGTTATATATTGTGACATATTCAAATTTAGATATGAATATGTTTAATAAAGATCACACCAAGATACTTTTTAGCTCGAGTGTCACTGATGCTTTTCTATTGGATTCCCTTTTATTACATCTATTAAATCTGGATTTCATATTTATTGTGAAAACTGAAATGTTTTATAGTTTCACAAAATTAGGCCTAAGGAAAAGGGTTAATTTTCGGACAATTTTTTGTAATAAAATTGATTTATTTTGATAAAATATATCAAAAAGAGTTTTTATGGATTCAAAACAATTTGTGATGTTTTTTATAATGTATTTATAGGATTTTAGTGTAAGTGGGAGATTATTGGAAATGAACTAAAATGGGTATATCGTATTGTATGATATATCCTAATTCATATCATATGATATGCGTGTGATGCATATCATAGATTGTGATATAGTGATATTTCATATGGTATGTGATTCATCTATCCTAAAATATGATAGGTTTATGATATCAAGTGAATAGATTTTTATATGTATGTCACATGGTTTCATGTGATTATTAATTAATGGATTAATTAATTTATGGCTACACATTTTAATTTGAAATTATTAAAGAATTATATCTCAATGGGTATAAATTATTGTAATGTATATTGACTGTCAAGTGTTTCCATCCAATGTTTTATCTCTTTATTGAATGATGAGAGCCTTTATAAATAGATTTTATGCCCCTATTAGGTATATAAAATTATTACAATAAATATCTGAAGCTCTCTTTTCCTCCCTATTAACCATTTATCTTCATGGAGATTGTGCTAGTACAACTTTTTTGTTTAGGGGAACTCTTGTTATTAATGAGGATCCTAGTGGCTATTATCATCCATGCAGAGGTTCTAGTCCATTGGATATCACTTGTTGATAATGAGTTTTTTGGGTATGGAGATTGATTTATTTTAGGTAAGACTATTATTATATGTTCTTCATACTATATTTTTATTTGTGATGATAGATAAAGAACTTTAAATGATATTCTTCCATTTCCATGATCATTAGATGATCCTTCAAAACCTATAGTACACAACATGTTAGAGTAAACATTACGTAAATATTTGAAATGAGTAAAATAGTTGTTGGATGTTAGGCTGTTTTTAGGGATAATATTAAGGGATAAATATTTTGGTAACAATTATTAGTAAACAAACAACATGAATATAATATTGAAACTCAAGTTTCAAAATATAATAAATTAATAAGTAAAATAATTTATGTATCTAGTAGGAAGAATATTAATTAAATTAAATTTGTTGGGTAAATACCCTAACCTCTTAAAATTAGAAATTATCCTTAATTTATTGCTATTTTAATTCAATTTCAGGATATTTTGAGTTGGGTGGGGGAGGGTGGTTTGTGGGTTTCAAGAGGGGTTTGAGGAAAAAGGGGATGTGGATGTGTTATAGTAAGAACTGGGTAATTATTAGTTTAGTACCAGTTACTCAGTGGAGGTATGTAGGTTATAAGTGGCCCTATTAGAGCCACAAAGTACCCAATGAAATTATATTTTGTACCTAATAGATTTTTAGAAAAAATGACCTTATTAAAGGAAATGTATTCATTTCAAAGCCATTAATTAACCCCTTTTCCACTTCCTACATAATTTTCAACTCATTTTCATCTTCTTCAGTGTCTCACAAGATTTTATATCCCTCTCAATAACTCAAAGTGGTTCCACCTTTCCTCCTTGATCCAAGTTTATTTAGTAGTTCACATGTGTTCCTCTATATCTGGGTAAGGTCTTATTCACCTTCCAACCTTTATAGTTTCCCCCTTTTTTATAGCAGTGCTATAATCTCTCATATCCACATCATAGGTCATGTTATAACTTTATATTTCCTCAATATTCTTTTGGTTTGGAGGATATTGAAGGATGTATTGGGTTATCTTAAGGTATTATCTATGTTTTCCTTCCCATTTTTTATATTTTATGTTCTGATCGACCTAATCCTTAATTATATTTTTTATTTTAAATTGATCCTAAAATTCAATTGGTGGAATCATATTATTACTAAAACCTCAATGAACTATTATGAAATTGAATTATTAGGGAAAAACATTCTATATTCATACATTAATTCATTGAATAAAATTTTTTCTTTGTTTTAGAGATCACTAAACAATTCATATGAATTTTATTTAACATGATATTAGTTTTATTTTTTTTAGTTTTACAAAATTAATTTATTGTAACTAAAATAACGAATAACTTAATATAGTTTTTAAAAATATGGTAGTATAAATTTTCCAAAAAGATTATATACTATAGAATCCAAATCACTATAATGATACTAAATTATCTCATTAAAAGTTAGATGAAATTGTTGAGTTCATCAATAGATTTTTAAGTTTCCATTGATGTTATTGCAAGTAATTTTGAGATTTATGGAATTATAACATTGATTTTTTCTAAAATTTCATCTATAAATAGAGCCAAAATTTTATTATCAAACATACATACATACAAAACAACGATAATAGAGAATTATGAGAGTTCCTGGTCATTTTGAATATGTGAAATTGATTATTTACAACGAATATTTCAGTAAATATAACTGTGTTCTTTCGGAGGGTTTTTAATAAGAGATACATATTTTAATGCTTTATTTTAAATATATAAGTATTTTCATTATAATTATTAGTTTTACAATGTAGTATGATTTAAGGATTATAGGGATAAGAAGAAAAATTGTTAAAGGTTTGATCATTATACCTACTTATAGGTTAAGATGAAGCCTTCTAGGGATAAGAATATAGACCCAATGATAGGTTTTAAAATCAAGGATACCTTATGATAGGTTAGAAATACATGATACTGAATGTTAAGTCTACAAACTTTCATAACAGTAAGGTTAAGACATTTTTTTACACATCCTTTTAAAATAGTATTTGGTTTATTAACCAATACTCTATGTATTGTTTTAAACTTCTTCTATATTCATTTATGAAATACTAAAATGTTTAAATTTTCAATTTTTGATGTTTTGATTTATTACAATTTGATTTTCAAAACTTATGAAAAACTTATTTCTTCCATATTAATTGTATTTCATAAAGTTTATATTTCCACCGCATGCACTATTTTTCTGGATATATTTTATTCTTATTAGATTATTTGGTTTCATTTATGTGTTGGAATGTTGTAGTTTACAATTGCCTCATTATTCTATGTTGGGTAAATGATACAACATTCTTTGAAATATCATTGAGTGGAAGATTTAAATGATAAGAATTCATAAAATATTTCTTACTATTTGACCTACTTAATATACCCTTTTTATTCTATTATATTTTTTATGTTGGAATTTTCTATGTTTAATATAGTTGGTAATGATTTTTTATATGATTTTGTTAGATATTACTTGAAAAATGAGTATATCTATGATTTAATGAAAGGTGAATAGGTAAATTATATCAGATGGGATCACCATGTCCTGGCTCTATCATACCTCTTACACCTACCTATAATGGGATGGCTAACACAGATGACCTAACTATATTATACATAGTTTTCTTTCCCCCAAATGGGATGATTGGTTCACCTAGACTTTAATAATGGTTCATCTTAGATCTGGGTCAAGGCCAAAGCTGGTATTGACTATCCCAATGTAGGGATTTAGTTATTTTAACTATATAACATGATTAAGGTATGATAATCATGTTGTTACTTGTTATGTATATCTATTCCTATATAATTTATATGTTTTTATATAAACATTAGTTTCTAATAGCTGGAAATGGGTGGGTGGTCACCACTTGTTATATCTTACTCACACCCTACACGATCCCCTCTTGGGAAGTGTGTAGTCCATTAATAGATAAATAAGGTATGGGATGTTGAGCTAAAGACCCACTTTGTTTTTTTTTAAAATTCACAAGAAACTTCATTATGTATTTGATTTAAGTTGATTTTGTTGTATTATTTTTGATATATGAAGAATGTAAAACTGTTAAATGAAATATTATTAATGCAAAACCCATACTCAAATCACCTGATCCAAGATGAGGGGTATCCAAATATCCCAATACACACCTCATATATACTATTATATCAACTATATATGAGTGACTAAATGTTACATGGGGAGACTATTCCATTAGTATCAGATATATATCAGAGTCCAAATAGAAATAAAGTAGTAACAAAGTGGATGAAAAAAAGTATACCACATAATAATAAATGAATGTTATAATACCCACATAACATGCTATAACATAAAGGAATACAATACCCAAGTTCATAAAATAGTAAACAGGATCTCCATATGTGGTGGATCAATGTCAAAGGGAAAAAAACAAAATAACAAAAGAGACATGAGTATAAGATGCCGGTGAACATACCAACATTGCCTATATTCCAATCCACCAACAACTAATCAAAAGCGTGATGTAAATCCCTTTCTCTTAGATGGTCATATGTCATGATGTGTTCATGCACACCGAGATGCCTATACTAGGTGTGAGAATAAACTCTATAGGACACCATCGACATTACCTTAGAATAAGTATGACAAGTGTATTAAGGTGGATGTATTGACATAAAATAAAGGTAGAAACAAACACAAAACCAGCCAGATCATCATATGATAACAAGGCCACCAAAAACCCCAAAACTACCTAATTTGTCTCTATATCAGAAGGATATTATGTCATAACTACAATAGCTAGGTATAACCCATGGCCCGTGCCTATCCCATAGGGAAATACCTTATCAAGTACTTTGATCCATCCTTTCTCACTAAAATATGTCATTTGATTCACACCAACCGATCCCATGGGTTCTTAGTAGACCATTTAATACATTCCAACCCATCCTAAGGGTTATGAAGAGGTCATATAATACATTATGACCCATACTTAAGATTCTTCAGAGGTCAAAAAATACACACTAACCCATCCCATGGATTCTTGTGTGGCCCAAACATATACACTAACCCATCCATTGGATTATTAGGAGGCCATATCAAGAACCATGTAATAATTAGTAACATTCATAAAAAATATAACAAAAAAGGGGGGACATTAAAATAACCCATAAATGATCTAGCCTATTCACACTAGCCCAAATTGATCCTGAATGGCTCTCAAAAAGTCACTTTACCTATACAGACAACCCCTACACCACCCACAAAGCCAAGTGGTGTCACCACTTTAAATAACCTATAACCCATCACTCATCCTCTAAGGAGGCCACTACACATGTATGCACTTAACCTGTCACTCTAACGCTATAGTAAAAAGTTTCATAGGGATAAACAAGAACCCACATGAAAAAAACGCATATAACATTGTTTAAACACCGTAAAATGGTAAGGGACTTACAACCTTAGGCGTGATGATGCTAAATCACCCTCAACCACCACCCAAAATAACCATAGCATACCGAATCGCTAAAATTATCACTAGAATCAAAAATTTGGGTTATGGTATAGGAGAAATAAAAAAACCAAAATAAACTAATATTCAAGAGTATAATGAAATTAGTTTAGAATCCTGACCCCGAATCTGTTATGTGGTTCCTTGAGCCAGTTGGCCACATGACCTTAATAGAGCATCCCCATACGCTAGTGGCTTCCAACTAATAGTGAGGTCCTAGGGTGTGTTTATAGGGAGACTATTAACTCTTGATAAAAGTGTAGTATAATGGTGCATAATAATGATAGGAAATGTAAATAGTAATAAATAATTAGTAGAATAATAATAATAAATCATCCAATATAAAAAATAGGAGGAATCTAAATCAATATCAGATAAAAAAATGATGATAACTATATGATTTTATAAAAAATGTTAAGTACACGAGATACATGGGTTCATGAATTTACTACATTCTAAACAAATGAAAAAAACAACAAAATATTCCTATAATAACATCATGAGAATAGGCTCGTTTATCTACTCCTGTATTCCATCCTAGTATTGAAATTAAAACATTAAAATCTTGAAACTTCCCTTTGTCTGCCCCTATAATTATGAAGTTTGTTCTAGTATCATAGGTAGCCTAGAAAACTTGTGATATATAATTAATAGGACACCACCAATGGTGTATATAACTATCCAGTCTATCCATATAAAATGAGTAGTGGGAAAGTGAAAGTAAATAAATAAATAAATAAATAAATAAACCACATAAGTGTGGGTTCCTCATAGGACCCCTGACTAAAACTTCCTGCTTTGGCCTAATATGAATATCTTTGAACAATATTCAACCTATACAGATATAATATGGGTATATTAATGAGTTTTAAAAGATCAATTATCAATAATAGACTGAACCCAATCATGTTATTTGGCTTGGAGGATACATCATTTAACTAATAGTTTTACATTCTTAGAATTTAATAAATTTCATCCTGAGCCTATCCAAGGTGATCCATAAAAAGAAAACCAAGTATCACCCAATGTTTACTATAAGCACCCATAAGCATAAGAGTCCATTCACGGTGATCTGTAAGAGGAATCCCAAGTATCAACCTTGGCATGGTGTAAATACATAACCCTCAGAGCCTCCCCAAGATATACCACACATGGGACCAAGTATCTACTATAAAATGGTATAACAATCTCCCCCACCAATCCCATATTAGATAACTCCCCTAGGGAAATGATATCTCTCATGTTTAGGTAAGTGATCCACCCTGTGAGCCCTTTCAAGGATTTCTGAAAAGAATCCTAGTATCACACCTGATGCATTAAAATGTATTTTCTATTTTAATTATAAATCCCAACAAGCCCGTCTAAGGCATCCTTAAATCAAGAACCTTGTATTTCCCTTGGATTTATATGAAGGTATGATTTATCTATTAATAAATCATACCATTTTACAAATAATTTAATTCAAAACACTTTAATTAAGTTGTAAAACTTATTTAATTCAAGTAAAATAAGCTATGATATAAAGTACAAGGGACGAAACACATATCTTATCATATCTTTTAGATAAATTCACACATTCGATATTAACAATGTGTATATTTATTAAACAACGTATACATATTTAGTTTCTCCCCCTCAGGAAAAAAATAACACATCATTAACAAGGTCTACCTAGAACAATACATGTCATGAATATAGAATTCATGGTGTGTATTAAATTCACAACATGTAGAACTCATAGAGCCTATCCAGTATGAATCACATCATGTATTTTGAATAAAATTCATGAATAAAATTCATATCATGAATTTAATTCATGTCGTTTATTTATCCTATAGCCATACTCCATCCCACCAGCTACTTTCTTTCCAGAAGAAACCGACTAGCCTAAAGTCCCAATCACTAGTCTCTAAGACAAAAGAGAGACTTAACAAGGGTTTAATAAAAATTTAAACAATCTATACCTCTCTGATGATTAGGGATATTACAACCTCTCCTCATTTAAACAACTTTTCCTCAAGTTTCCCTTACAAGGGTGGTAAAGCATAATACGAGAAAAGTTTTGGCCACTGAGAACATACACCAGAATCTCTCTCCTAGGTCTCATCCTATATACAATCATGCTGGAATGACTCCTAAACTAGAGGAACTGACCTACCTTAGGTATCCTTCATGCTCTGATCAATGATTCATACATTATGCTCCTCAAAGGATGCAATCTACATCAAGATCAATATCCTCAATATCAAATGAATGATATGGGTTAGAATTATAATGGTGAAGCTGTGATACATATAAGATTTCATGCATGGCCCGATACCCCTAAGGTAAGGTCATCAGATAGGGTATCGGCCCAACGCTCTCCATAATCTCAAAAGGAAAAATGTAATGAAGTGGAAACTTTCCCTATCTACAAATATGTATGTGACCCAATCTAGGTGAAACTCATAGAAATAACAGATGCCAACCTCAAACTCTATAAACGATCGGTATAAGACTTCTGCCTAGACTATTCTATAACTATAGGTTTCTGAATCTACTGTACATTCTCTAAAGTATTATGAAAGATACAAAAACCCAGTAGTCCTGCCTCACCTACCTATAACCAAAATAGGGGTGAATATAATGAACTACCAAAATGGGCCTCATAAGAAGACATATGAATCATTTCCTAATAGATGTTATTATAGTAAAACTCAATGAGAGTATATTGTTTCTCTGATGAAACCCCAAAATCAAGAACACATTCCCATATCTTGTCCTATAACACCTGTATCATATTATCATACTAAAAACTATTCTAAGGTTGATATGTTGTACTTAGGAGCACATGAAAACCTAGTGCTTTCCATACCCATTTCTAGATCTGCATTGTTAATGGGGTGCCTCTGTCCGATATGATAGAATGGATAACACCATGAAGGCATAAAATATCATATATATAAAGTCATCTAATCTTGTCAACATAGAAGGTATCTCAGATAGGTAAAAAGTGTATCAACTTGGTAAACCTATAGATGATCACCCATATTGCATCACTATCTCAAGGGGATATCAGCAAACCCCTCAAGAAATCCATAGTGGATTCATACCATTTCCACTCAAAAATAGATAGAGGCCATAAATGTTCTACAGGTGGTCGGTTCTCTTCCATCACCAGTTTATAGATGGAACACCATGTGATAAAACCCAAAATCTTACTCTCCATACCGATCAACAATAACGATGATGTATATCTCGATACATCTTGGTGATCTCATGCTGTACTACCCAAAAAGAGGCATGAGATTTCCAAATCAAGTCCTCCTATATGTCTGAAGGGACACAGAAACATATGTGAATGTGTAGAATCTCATCCTCTTAGATAACCCAAAAAGGAATTGGGTCCTCTCAAGAGACACCCCCCCTTAGGACTAAGACATTATGATATGAAATATGTCTCATACTGAACCATTCTAGAGGATTTAAACGCCAAAGCATCTAGACCAGGCTACCCATGATATTCCTAAACCTCCAGGTCCATCTTAGAAAATAAGACCATCAACTGCAACTAACCACTAGCCTCTTGGATGACCTATGATTGACTCTTCTATCTCAAGGAATCAACTACTATATTCTACTTTCCAAGGGTATAATAAATCTTAAATTAGAAATAATATAGGTATTCTACCCACTTTCACTATCTGAGATTCAAATAATTCTATGTGGAAATGTATTTGATTATTTTTTGGTCTGTCTAAATGACATACCACTCTCCCCATAGACAGTGTATCCAACAGTGTAAAGTATGAAATGTAATTACTATCTTGAGGTCATGTGTAGTGTAATTCGGCTCATGAGTTCTCAACTAGTGGGACCCGTATGCAACAACCAAATCTCACCGCATCAAAACTACTCCAAGCCTAATTTCTGAAGTGTCATAATAAACTGTATAATTTTTTTGGCTCTAGAAGAATCATGATTGGTGATAAATTTAGTCTCCCTTTTAGCTCCTAAAAGGCTATCTAACATGTGTCTAACAAAAAAAACATAACACCCTTTTTAGTATATCCCACGAGAGGAACTACTAGGTGTTATAAGTCTTGAATGAAATTACTATAATAGCCATCCTAACCAAAGAAACAATGTTTTTAAAGTATGTTAATAGGAGTCTCCTAGTAAACTATGGTAGTCACGTTCTCTAGGTTAATAGACTCTCCTGCCTCTAATATGACATGAAAAAAGAAGCGAACCTTGTCGACCCAAAAGTGGAATTTTCGAGCTTAATATATAGATTTATCTATATTATTTTATCCATTATGACCACAAGTTGTTTTGGAATTTTCATTTCAAGTGTGATAATATACCAAGATATCATCCATGAATACTATGAAAAATGAATTTAGATACAGGTGGAAAACCTGATTTATTAGAGCTATAAAAACCACTGGCTCAATTTTAAGGCCAAAAAGAATAATCAGATAATCATATAGGCCATATCTTCTACAAAACATGGTTTTTGGTATGTTTTATAGTATCAAACACACCAGATGGTATGCAGAAAAAAAAATCAATCTTATATAAAATTATCATTCCTTAGAGCTGGTTGAAATGGTTTTCTATATGAGGTAGTGGATATATATTCTTAACTATAAGCTGTTTTAACCATTTAGTAATCCACGCACAATTTAAGGGTACTATCCAAATTATTGGGGAAAATGAAAGGTGAAATCAATGGAAAATTATTGGTCCATATAAAATACTTAACTACCAAATCCTCTAACTAATTTTTTATGTTCTTAGAGCTCTATAGTTACAATCCCATAGGGAGGAATGAGCAATGGTGCTGGTCCTGCTAATAGATAAATGGTGAAATATACCTCTCTCATAGGAGGTAATCTATATAAGTTTTTAGTGAAGTCACCCGTACAATGATCCAAAATAATATAGAATTCTGTAAATCACATTCTCCAATCAATTATAAAGAGACTAGTCATTTGGGATTTTACTCCGTTCAACCCCTGATGCTTGAGTCTATCTCAGATCACTTAGACATTCAATTTTTTATTATTAACTTAATTACTACTCTAAGGCGATGTAAAAAACACTCGCTAGTGATAACAATGAACATGGGAATGGTATAAAACCAACCATTATATCCTTATAATAAGATTTAATCCTATCATCTCAAGGACACAAAGATTCCATAGGAATAGATATAGATGAAACTCAAGAGTGAATTCCCTATATTGGTGTATACTCTCTTATTGAACCCCTAACAGCGTGTTGAGGGTCATTATACCATATAAATATTCCATATTTAGGCCTAGAGTTTCCAAAATTTTGATATATATGAATGAGTGTGAATCACCTGTATCAAAAAAAGAAGAAACTAAAGTTGAGGATACTAGAATAGTACCTAATATGGTAGAAGGACCTTGAATTTTCTCTTTTTGAGTAGGATTCACTTCATAAACATGGCTCGATCCACGACCTTGAGATACAGCATGACTAACCTGGGAAGTTCTTCGCAACTAGATGTATACCTTTGATGTCTGACTACCTCGTCCTCATGCACCTACTAAGACTAGACGACTAGTAGTAGATCACCCCCATACAAAAAAAAGATATACTAATCGTATAATAGAATGTGGTTTCAGTATATATCCCTTATCACTAGGAAATGGAGGTAAAATTCAATAGAACTGTTAAATGAGACCCTTCCAACCATAATATCGGCACTCGATTGGGTTCCTCATACACCGGGGCTTCTTATGCTCAGTCTTTTCACAGTGGTGGCACACCATATAACTATCATAGCATGTCACCTGACTCATTATTCCCTAATAAAAAGACTCAAAAATGATGATTATTACTGCTAGATGAACCATATCCCTTTCTCAAAACTGAACCGCTTTGACTCACATTGCTATCTTCCCTTAGGTTCCACTCATTGATGAGGGTCTGGTTCACTATCTCAGACACAGTGGTCAACTAAAAAACATTGTCGTATGATTAGATGGCATACATAAGTCATCCACATTTCATCTTGTATTTTTCAAGTCATCACTAGTCAGTGTTAGCTCAAAACACTGAATATATGTAAAATGAGATAAATAACCCATCATGGACATTGCACACTACTATAGGTGCATAAAATCCCAAGTGTGGTCTTCTCTCAGTATATGTAGAAAGAAGTAGTCATAGAAGACTATCAGGATGTCCAAATAGAACATACCCGGATGACGATCCACCTAAGATATTACACCCCAATAAAACTTAGAAGAATCATATAGAATATAGATAGAAATATTGACCCTCGTATCGGGATTCATTTCTAAATGCTCAGAGATTGATAAAATATCCTTAAACCATGACTCAGTAGCCTAAGGACCTCCATCTCCTGAGAAGGTGGAAGGATGATACTATTGGAATTCCCATGTCAACTCTACCATAGAAGATACAGGTCACATATCTTCCTATATATATTTCATGAAGCACATAAAGCTATCTTGAAACTCATAATCGACACCTAGTGGAGGAATTACAGGAGGTGACTCTAGTGTAGCTACAAGAGGTAATACTAGTGTCTCAAGGCCTACCACCTCTAAAGCATGATCATCATCACCTTTTGAGCATATGAATTGAGGAATTCATGGAGGCATAAATCTATAATTTCTAAATTCATGACTCAGATAGAATTTAACAATAGATAGGATCAACAATAATATTAAAGGATAGGTACAAACCATTCCAATAAATGAGTCACACCTCTATGCTTGCTCATAAAGATAGGTCTTGGTGATAATAAAGCTCATAATGGATCATATGAGATAATACCTACTTCCCACTACTAACGTTTGGTTAGGTTCAAGGTTTCATATAACACAGTAGTGGTTTGGATATATGGAGTTTCTGTCAGACTCTGGAACACCTTGAGAGGGAAGTGGTGAATTAGAGTGTAAATGTTTTGTTTTAAAGTGACAAATATTGATCCCACTTTAGTAAAAACTTGTTAAACATTTCTAGTATAAATTTTCAGTAATGAAACATTCAAATTAAGAGAGACAACAAAATATTTTTACTTAGCTCCCCACTAAGGGCTAGTTGAAGGAGTATACACTGACAATGTGTCAGTCATACCTGAATACACTAACATTCAATAGTTATGGAATAAAAAAGTTCAGAAATAGTCACTCTATTTTAAGGTTCAACTGATGTTTCTTGAACATATGTGTTTCCCACTACTTAGTTATAATGGAATCCACTTGGTCATCAGTTTGGTCATGCTCCATTTTAATCACACTTTGTTCAACTTTTTCTTTGATGAAGTGATATCTTATCTCAATATGTTTTGTATGAGAGCACTGAACAAGATTATTTGTAAGATCTATCAATCTCTTGTTGTCATAGTGAATCACTATTGACTATTTCACATTACTACTAATATCCATTATTTGTTTCATCATCCACAATAGTTGAGTGCAAGACTTTGTAGTAGTGATATAATCTACATTAGCCGCACTAAGATAAGTGCTTTACTATTTATTACTCAACCACCCACACATTTATTTCTAGTTATTAATAATCTATTACTTATGTAATTTCTATCCACAAAATATCTAGCCAATTCAACATTAGAAAATATTGATAAATTTTATCTATTATTGCTGTAAATTATAATCCAAAATTGAGTTTACCTTGAAAATAAATTATAATTCATTTAACTACTTCTAAATGATATTCATTTGGATTACTTTAAATGAGATATTATAAGAATGTTTAAAATATGATATCTATTCATGTTTCATTCATGTATAATAATCTTCCTTTGATTCTCCTATACAAGGTAAGATCCACAGATGTCCCATCCTCATGTTTTCCAAGTTTTGTCCTAACTGCAATTATAGTCAACCTTGTCTTGGAGTCATGCATGTTGAATTTATTTAGAATCTCTCTTGTTTATTTTTTCTAATAAATAAAGGTGAAATCCGTCTTCTAAATCACCTACAACCCAAAGAAGTATGTGATTTCACCAATCAGAGACATTTCAAATTCTAATTTCATGTGATTAGAAAATTATTCCCCTGATACCTACATGCTTCCACCAAATATAATATCATCCACATACAAAATAACCATAAATTTATCTTCCTATAAATTATTCACATAGAAATTATGATCAAAACCTCCTCTTTTTAATTTAATCTTCTTTAGATAAGCATCCTGTCAAGAATACCATGCATGTAGTGCCTAATTCTGACCATAAAGTGCCTTCTTTAGTCTCAAAACCTTTGCTTATTCATTTCCAATTATAAATCCCATTGGTTGTTTAACGTATACTTATTCTTCAATAATTAAATTTAATAATAATGTTTTGAAATTCATCTGATAAACTCTTTATTCTCTTTGAATCACCATATCAAGAAAATTCTAGATCGACTCTAATATATCTATTGGAGAAAACCTTTGTTCAACATTAATTAATTCAATCTATTCATATCATTTTCATACTAAGAGATCCTTTTTTTCTGATAACATTTTCCTTCTCATCATATTTGTATTTAAATATCCACTTTGTTCCAATAACATTGCGATTTTCAGGTCTCTTAACAAGATCCCATGTATAGTTCTTGTCAATATGATTTAGTTCTTCATTCATGGAATTAACCCATGATTCATCCTTTTCTATTTTTTCAAACATGTTTGGTTACACAACTGATATAAAGGAAAAATGAGCTTCATTCCTTATTCTCCTTGTCTCTGTGGGGGTGTGCAATCCCCAATTAAGTTGAATTAATCATTTTTTGCTCTTCTATTTCTTCGGTGAGTTTTTAATGATATTTCTTCAGCCATTTATTCCTATTATAATTCATCTTATGAATCATAATTAATTTGGGAGCCCTAAATTATTTTCAATACTTCCACTATTTCTTCATTTGAATATATCACTTGTCCAATTTATTCTTCATCTACTATCATATTAGCACATGATATACTAGAGGTATTTATGGTTTCAACCTCCATGATATTGACATCACTACTTTCCATAATTCTTCTACGATGATTACTGTAAAAATTTTAGGCTTTAATATTTATTTAATATCCAATTAATATTCCCTCATCCGTAACATCTTCATAATTTCCTTGATTACCTTGTTTTTTTGGGATGGAAAATTTACTTAGAAAAACACAAAAAGACTTTAAAGAGGGCTTCATCCCATACCATAACTCATATGGAGTATTTGATTCCCCCATAAAAATCGTTATTTTATTTTTAGTGTATAAAACTACTTGAACTTCTATTTCCAGTAATGATGAGAGATATGACTCCCAATTATCATAGTTCTATCCATATCGTTCACCTATCAATTTATATGTTCAGAAAATCCATTTTTCTACGGGGTTCTCACTATAACCACCTCATGATTTATTTCCTTTTTTTTTTCTAGGTAATTTTTAAATTCAATATATGTGAATTATTCTCTATTTTCAGATCACAAAACTTTGATTATGTGCCTAGTATCATTCTCAGATATTCAAAGAGAATATTTTATAAAATCAAGAAATGTTTGTTTCCTTTTTTATTATCATTACACAATTCATTATAATGTAATAATCATTAAAAATAATTAAGTACCCCTACCCATATGTCCTAGCCACATTTATTGGACCAAATATGTCCATGTGGATGAGATCAAGAATATTTGAGGCCCTTTTGTTCTTTGGCAGATATGAACTACCAACAATCTTTCCTCACATGCAAGAATAATAAGTGTTTTCTTATTCATGATTCAGATTGGGAATATCAATGTCTATATTAATTTTAGTTATATTTTATAGGATTTTTTGGTAAATGTGACCCAACCTATAGTGTCACAAGTTGTTTTATTATACAACTGTAAATTAGAAAATTTTATCTTTACTGTCAACCTGGTATAAATTTCTATATGTTTGGTATGCCTTCAAAATAGAATGACACGTATTTCCTTTGATAGTTGACCCCTTTTGATTAAATTTCACTATCATTCCTGAGTCACATATTTTACTCAAACTTAGGAGATTGTGATTTAATCCATCAACATAAAACCTTTAATCTTCCTACACTCATCATTTTACATTTATTTACTTCAACTAACTTTGATTTTTAGAGCACCATCACTGACGAACCTCAATGTTCCATCAACCATTTTCTTAACATTATTCAATAAATATTTATTTTCATTCCTATATTATGATCATCCAATGTCAATAATATTGGTGATATTTTTATTTTTAGATTTTAGTGCTATTTCTATAAGGATGGATTTCTCGATTTTCTTTTGTTCCTTCTATGTGATAATTTATTGATTGGTGGATAAAGAAGACCTTTCAAATATCTTTTGAATGTGCATGGGTTCATAAAATTAATATTCATATTCCATAGGAGAATAACTATTTAAAATAGTGACTTCACTTTATTGGCATGTATTGACTTGCCTACAAGTGTTGTAGGTACTTTTACCACCTTTCCTTTGCCTATAATGAATATCTTTATTTCTATAGTAATAATAGTGAAAAAAATAAAAAGAAACTATTTATTATATATGATGAAGGATATTGTATCATACTCCTTTATTTACTTATAGTCATTTCTCCATTTAGATATCCACTTTCCTTATCTCAATATGACATTTTATGGCCTAAAAATCCACAAAATTGACATTTTATAAGAGGAAATGTATTCTCCCTTTCATTATTTCTCATGTCACCTTATCTTGTAATGATTCCTAACTAGTGATCCATTTTTGTTACTTGAGGACTATATTTTGATCTATTTTCTGTTTAGTTCAAAGATTTATTTTTTGGGACATTGGGTGACTTTGTGATATGTTCAACTTTACACCTCCATTTACTTTGGCTCATCATATTTATAGCCTTTGATATTTCTGTATCATAACCCATTCCAAATTTTCTGAAACTTGTGGATATATGATCATTTAAGGCCTTATCCACTCCTTAAAAATCACATTTATCTCTTTTTAATAGTTTTTTATTTGAGAATTTTTCAAACTATTTTTTATTCTTTGTTTCCATTGATTTTGATTTAGCTTTAATTTTACTCCTTATAATAAAAACCTTTTCTTCAAGTACTTCAACTATCTTAGTCTTATACTCCACTATGAATGTAAGAACATAAAATAATTTTTCTTACTCTTTCATACTGATATTAAATTTGAGAACTTCTTATAAGATTTCAAGAGTTGGTAATTATTATTCTTCCACTACTTCCATTCAATAAAATTCTTCTTCAATCCGATCAACAAGCTCTGATGATTCTTCTAGAATGGATCCCAACTTTTTGTTTCTTTTTATTGATCATCAATATTATCAATCACACCCTCAAGTTTCACCTTGAGATCAACAAAACCCATCAACTAATTATATCTATATTTTGAAGGTTCTTCCTTTTCAAATTTATCCATCATGGATTCCTGGGTTTTAGATTTAAACTCTAGTTCTTCATCCTCAAAAAAGCCATTATTATATTGTTATTCTTTAAAGAAAAAACTCTTTATCTGTATTTTATTTCCTGATTTGAAGTATCCCTTTTAGGGAAACCTTTTTTGAGGATTCTTAATACTTCCATATTCACTTTATTCATCATCAAACTTCTTTGAGCATCGAGAGGAAATGTGACCAACTCTACCACATCAAAAAAGTCCATAGGAACTTTCTTTGAAATATACATTTTCTTCTCTTGAATTTCTTGGATAAGAGAGAAATAAGTTAATCTTACTCATTATATTCATCAACAATATATTTGGAAACCTAAAGTTTTTTAATTTATTTGAATGCTATTTTCTTGTTTACTCGAGTTGTTTCATCTTCTAGTTTGACTCTCGTTTCATAATCCACCAGACTGGTTGGCAGACTATCGAGATAAATTTTAGAGAGATCCCTTTCCTCAAGGGATGAAAATTTTAGATTGTATAATGGTGTAATACTTTTAATGATTTTCTTCACATTGTCAATATATTTATTTTCTTCACTAAGTACTCTAATTGCTCTAAAAAATGTATTAATTAGATTAAAAAGGGTATATGCATTTTCAACAGGATGCATTTTTAGATTATCGAACCTATTATGCAAAGCATGGAGTTTCACATTCTTCACTTTGTTATTACCTTCATATATATTATCGAGTTTTACCTCATAGAATTGTATGAATTGAAAAAAATCATCTTTAGATATATTTTATTATATATAGTTATAGTAAGGATATTATGTTCCTTGTAAAATGCATCAATCATTTTATTCTTTATTTCAGTTACAGAAATTCCCGTTTCATATGTGACTTGAATCCCCTATGTAGTGCAAAAAATAACTTCCATTGAAAGGGATATAAGATGTGATATCAACCTATTATTCAAAGTCTAGAGGTTTCTTCTATCAAATAGGGGGATTCTCCTTACATTTACTGAATTCTCCGTGTAGAAAATAGAGGATATATTTAACTCTAATAACTTGTACACTCTGGTACCACTTGTAGGACCCCAGAAAACTCTAAGAGGGGTGGGGTGAATCATGGTATTAAAATTTTCTTTTAAATTAATGGATCTTGATCCCATGTTGGTATGAACTTGTTAAACCAATATTATGGTAATTTCTAGTATATAAGCACTGACATGCAAAGATACAGTAAAACATTTTTACTTGGTTCTCCACTAAGGGCTTGTCCAAGGAGCATATGCCGACAACGTTCCAAGCATACCTAAATCCAATAATATTCACTAGTTTTGGAATAATTATGTTTAGAAATAGTCACTCTATGGTAGAAATACTACCTTTATATGATTTTATGTATAACACACTATCTTCTATGGAACACTTCCATCATCTCCCCCAAGCTCACTGCCTTTGGAGAAGTCTTAATCAATTTAAATACTTGAAGGTCACTTTAGTAGTTTGAAATTTAAGTATATTTTCATGAATATAATGAGAATATTCTAGCACTATAGTCCTGAGTTGATTCACTTGAAAGAACTATTCACTTAAATCATATGTTCAAAAACTACAGTTCATGATGTTATTTCGCAAATATCACAACCTTTACAAAGAAAACTACCTTTGCGGAACAAATTACATTTGCAAAGCTCACTAAGTCATCATTGAATAACCAGTCATCATGAAAATCATTTTTCCAAGATACCTAAGAATTGGTTAAGAATTATATAGTATTTTTAAAATACTCAATCTCATAATGAATACCTGACTATGAATATTTGAGCCTCCTTGAATTCAGAACAATTCATATTTTCTCCAAAACTTTTCATGTCTTATTAAGTGGGGGTATATACCTATTTTTAGTCTTAGACTTTCACATTTCTCCCACACCTTCAACAATTTTTTTGTGAAACTCTAAATTCATGTTCAAAAAGCTCCTTCACTCATGAATCTATAGTGAAATTTAACCCACTCACAAAGCTTCTCATGGTTTTGGAGATTACCTTCAACCCTTCGTGCATTTGCGATGATCCACTTCTCATAGTCATGAATATTACTATCATCCCATCACACCATTCATGATGATTATTTATGATGCTACACATCTTTTCAAATATCCACTTTTACGACACCTAGTCTTCATGAAACCCATTTCTTTACCATATTTATAAAGATTTAATCCTAGACAATCACCTTTCCCTATGCTTTCCTCTTCACCATGATTTTTAGAAAAAAATTTAGAAAACACTAGGGAATGACGCCACCTTCAACACTATAGTCAGCTTGTACTATAAGATCACTTTACTTGAAAAATCCCGGATCAACCCAATGTGGATTGACAAAAAACACAAACCAAACTCTGTTTCTAGAAGTGAACATTCTTAGTTACAAAAGTTTCAATTGAAAGTTATAGAAGAAAACATAATTTAATTTTCAATTGGAATCACTATTTATCAATAACCATATCATTTAAATTTTAAATTTTTTTTGTTAATACTTATATATATGAATATATATATCAAATTATAATTATATGTGTCACCATTACAAATTTATAAAGGCCCATACACTTTATAAATTTAAATTAGAATGTAAAGTAACTGTGAACTAGTCATAACATCCAGTATCTAGATATAACATGTCATTTAATGTGATTTGATTAAATGAATCAATATTACCAATTTATATAAGTACATTCCTCATAAATTAAAATTAGAACTCACATAATCAAAGTCATCTAACATTTCATCTAATGTAACCAATAGTTCATGACTCAAACATGGCATAATTAGCTAATTAAGGAGCCATCCCTAATCTATATGGGAAAACACCATTAATATTAATGAAAAAAATTTATTTTTACCAATTATTTTTTCCCTAAAAGAATTATTAGGAAATTTTTTTATGGGTTGGGGACGATGACTCAATTTATTATTTAAAGCAAATACCTCTTTAGTGTGGGTAGAGGGAGACCCATTACATAGCCCGAAGGCCCAAGGCCAAGTGGCCTGAATACAAGGCTTGAAAGTCTTTTTTTGGACCAAAGGACCCCTCGGTGAATAGTACTTTCATAGTACCCGCGCTGCTACAGTACATACTACAGTACCCACCGCCGCTACAATACCCTGTAATAGTGCCTCCACTGCTACCGTTCTTCCGCTTCTATAGTTCTGCCACTGCTACAGTACTGCTATAGTAGCCTACTATAGTACTACTACAGTACCCGGAAATTCTTCCCTACTCGGATTTGATCCCAGATATTTTGGATGCTAATAAGTAGCTTGTACCACTTGGGTACAAGCTCGTTGGAAATTATTAGAACATTTAAATTTATATTAATAAAGGAAATTATAGTAATCACATGAAATAAAGGTAATTAAAGAATGAAATATACCAACATGGAATAGAATATTACATGAAATACGAATCCTTAAGTTCCTATAATTATGCATGAGATGATACATCTTTACTGTAATAGTAGAAGGAAAAAGTAATTCGTTAATAATTGTATCAATAATAACAAAATCACAAGAACGCGTGTCACCAACATTGAAATCAGCACAACAGTAATAGGTACAAACCAAAACAACAATATTCCATCCTAAGTAATTTTAGTTTCCCTTATACTTGGGTTAGATACTCAAAAACACATGATAATTACCAAATTCCAAAACACTATTAGTCTCCCTTCTAATATCTAAACAGTAAGATAAAAGTAAAAAATAAACATCTGACACCAATTGGTAGCATCTCGACATAGAATCCATTAAGAGATGCCACGATCTAGTTAGCCACAAGACCTATGTGTGCCTCCCCATATTCCAAAGGCTACTGACTAGATATGAGGGTCAATGGTGTGTCCATGGGGGTACTATTCCATCTTGATTAGATTATATCACTTTGGTGCCTAATAATGATAGGTAATGGAAATAATACTAAATAATCTGTAGTTGAATAACAATAAATCATTCAATATAACCAATAGGTTGAAGATAAATAAACATCATATACAAAAATGATTATCAGTCCATTATTCTATAAAATATGGAAGTATATAAGATATAGGTATACATGCAAATAAAACATGTTGAAAAAAGGATAAAAAATACCAAAATCCAAATCCATTAGCATCAAAATCTTGGGACCCCAATAATCATAAAGTCTATTTTAGTACCATAGGTGGATCAAACATTTTGTGAGATATACTTAGACAACCACCACAAAAAATGCCTAGAAATACCCAATATATCCATATAAAATGAGTAGTGTGCAGATAAAGGTAAAATAATAAATAAATAAATAAACCACGCTGAATCAAGTTCCTCATGGGACCCCCTAACGAACACTACCAAAAGCAGCCTCATCTGGATATCTCTAAACCAAGGTCAACCTGTAAAAAATATAATATGGGTGTATGAATGATTCATAAAATATCAAATATCAATAATATATTGAACTCCATCATGTTATTCTCCTTGGCGGATGATTTTTAAGGTTAATAGTTCTACATTCATAGAATTTAATAAAGGAATCCAAACCACATCCAAGGTGATCCATAAAAAAGAACCAAAGTATATCTCCAAGATAAATATAAGTTCCCATTACTATAAGAGTCAATCCAAGGTAATTTTTAAGAGGAATACCAAGTATCACCCTCAAAATGGGGTAAATACATAACCCTCACATAATCTCCTAGGTATACAATATAGGGGAATAAGTATCACTCATTTAATGGTATAACAAAATATCCCACCATGTCCTTCCAATATAACCCCATAGGGAACCTGTATCACTTATGGGTAAGTAAGTGATCCTCCTGAGGAGCCCATCCAAGGTATCCAAAAATTAATCCTTGTATCACTCGTGGAACATTAAAATTTATTTTCAATTCTAATTATAAATCATGACAAGGCTATCCAAGGCATCCTTAATTTGATACCCTTGTATTGACCTCAGCTTGATATGAAGGTATAGTTTAACTGTTAATAAATCACCCCATTTAACAAGTAAATCCATTCATAACACTTTAATCAAATAGGAAAACTTATTTAATTCAAGTAAAAAAAATATGGCATAAATCACATGGGATGAAACACATGGCCTATCATTTATCTTAGATAAATTCAAAAATCAAGATAAAATCATTTAAATTTGGTTATAATTATTAAGGATTGAGAAGGGGAACACCAATGGGGTGGATCGGGTTGAGTTAATCACCCCGTGATATTGATTTGCGGGTAGCTAGAGCTCTGTTAAACAAAAGAGAAAACTTTAATTCAATTAATTATACTTTTTGGTGGTGACACTAGAGGGGTCCAATGCTAGGCATAATGAAACATGATAAAATTCAATATATGACCAATCATTCGTTTTCAGCCTTTGAAATGAGTTGGAATGGAAGAAATCGAAAGAATCATAAAAAATACCTAAAAATAGAGATTATCATCTCCCAAAGAAATAACACCAAATATGGAGAGATAAAAATGTAAATAATTAAGAGGATTGGTGATATTTTCATTATCTATCTAAATAATCTAACAATTAAGAAAATAGAGCTCAGATTATGAAGGGAGATGTAAGCCTAGGTTAGGTGTTGAAGGAGAATCATGGGAGAGGAGGCACTGTGCGGGAGGATAAAAATGGGGATCTTCCAAAAATAAGGGGTTTTGTCCCTTAAAAAAAGTTTAGACATATTCAAAAAATGTATAATTATTACATGATGTTTAAATATCAGGTTTCTACCCTAAGGAAAAACATCACACATCATGAACTAGGTGTGCCCAGACCAATACATGTCATGAATATCAAATTCACAACGTCATTTGAATTCATGCCCTATAGAAATCAAGAGGCCTATATAGTGTGAATCAACCCATGTATTTTGAATAAATAACATGAATTAAATTTTTTCCATGAATTAAATTCATGATATGTATTTATTTTATAGCTATCCTCCAACCCACATGCTACTTTCTTTTTAGAAGCAAAATGACCAGCCTGATTACCCGATCACTAGGGTCTATGCCAAAATAGAAACATAATGAGGGTTTACTAAAAATTTAAATAATTCACACCATTATGAAAATATGGGATGTTACAATTATTATTATTTAAATAATACCACTGGGATGAATGACGTTGAAAATAGTGATCAAATGAGGGAGAGAGGTCCAAATCCTTCAATGGAGGATCCCTTGGTCTGTCTTGGTTTTAAAAGGGTCAAAGGAATTTAAGTGAATGGTTGAGGGGGAGTTTTAAGGTAAAAATATAAGTATATACCTTAAAAAATCTCCCATATGGATTTCATGGGGTGAAATCTCATTTCTCACCATGTAATATCAGAACAGAACACCCCCAGGGCCACAACTTGATTTTTCATGGTATTACCATATATTCAATGCCATAATATCCCTACTATAACACCTGATTAGATGTAGGTCTCTATTGGTCCTGCCAAATGAACTCTTGAACAACCTCAATACAACTAATATCCAGAAAAAACCTTATTACACAAACATAACCAAAACATAAACATGTAATGTGCCAAAAAAATTCAATGGGTGTTTCAAAATCACCCAATAATGACTTCTCATCCTTGAGAAGTCTCTGTAGGGATATCTCCTAAATTACTTTGCCTCTGAACATGAACATATAACTCACACTCTTTTATCCTTCCCCAGATACATAAAAACAATCACAATACTCAATTGATAGGCATAACCCTTCCTCTCAGCACATTACTCATTCATATTTAAAAAACATGAAATGGATGCTCCTCATAAGAAATACCTTCTTATAGCTCAACATTTTCCACTAATTACCCCACACACCTGGTCCCAATCATCCCCTCTAGCTATGGTACGAATATTCCATGTGTCTTCAAAATTCCCCCGCAAAATGTAACATTTATTGAGTTTTTTCACTTGGTTCACCCCTCTAATAATGAAAAAAATTGCATTTTACTCCATAAATCATGTGATGGAATAGGTTCAATCCTTGAATGAACTGATAAAATAGGGTTTAACCCCAATAACTAGGTCATTAATTGAGGTTCAACCCATAAAACATGTCACAAAATTGGATTCACCCCATGAAAAATCTTATAAATGAAATATCTTTCACTAAAGGATTTCTCGATGGCACATCCCTCACTCCACTAGTCGGCACCCTAAGCTCACACCGAACCACTTCTGATTGATACCCCCACTTGGGTACCTATCATTAAGTAGTGCAACTAAACCTCTTACACACACATATGTTTACAAAATTTCCCTGATCATGGGTTATGTTTTCTTACACATCACTCCAAATGTGCACCAAGGAATTTTTCATACCTGAAGAATCATAGTCATGACTTGACTTGGTATCTACCAAAAATTAACACCCATAGGCACTGCCAAAAATTTCAAAAATAGGATCACTAATTCTTGAAAATAATCATCAACCTTTTAAGTACCTCACACAAATATTTGAGAATTAATCTTATTCCTAAACCACCAGACTAATCTACAATCCATTAAAAACTATTAAAAAGTCACCATACACGAGGCTCATTGACCACTTCCACCCCCATCACCAAAACATTAACCACAACACACATTTTAAATCTAAATGACAAGAAATAACAATCTAGATAACGTCTAAGTAACACTAATAAATACCAATAATTGTTTTTTGGAGAATATCAACCACACATTCACTACTCGACATTGATAAAACCATACTACTCTGATTTAGTATACCATAATTATTTTGACTAATCCTAGGTCGTCAAGTCAACATTAACACCCTTTGTTTCTTCTCTAAATTCTCAACATGATTCATCTATTTATCTAAAAACACTAATCCCTAATACATTAATTTTTATAAAAAATGTTAGTTTAATATATGAAACATATCAACCGTGTCCTGAGATATATCCATGATGATATCTCTACCACATCGCATCCATATCTACACAACAACACTAGATGATACTTCTCTTGATTAATTCTCATGAAGGCGTTTGGCCTCACCTATTGATGATCTATCATCTCCCTACCACATTACCTAAAAAAACGTGTGTAATTGTGAAAATTATGGACACTCACATTGAAGTCTAGAAACATATATTAGTTTAATACCATTGTCATATTTTTAACTAACCAAATTAACTATCACATTCCACTCATAATAACTGACACATCCCTGATCGGACTCACCCTCAGATCATGCAACCACCCTCCTCTATGAATAAACACCACAAATTGATCTATAAAACAATGAAATCCCCTCTCCCATTGTAGTTCACTAAGTAAATACCCATTGAAGATACTTCTAACAATACCTAATTATCCAAAAATATTGAATACCAACACAAAACTACTCACCCAAAAATCATCATCCATCCCCCTTTTAAAAAACCCATGGTTCCTCAAACCATACAACCTATAAAACCAAGTATTTTAACATGATTATATAAGAAAATTTATTATTATCATGAATAAAGATCATATTGTATTATGTGGTCTAGGCCACACCATGAAATATTTAAACATCCTCATATCATTCTATGTTTTAGCTTTAGTTTCTAGGAAAACACATTAAGCTACAACTTCCACCTTACCTATACTTACATTCCTAGGAATCTACCTGGAAGACCTTTCATGGTCTGAAAACATGGTTCATGTCACATTCCACTAAAACCAGTAGAACCTTGACTGCTATCTAAACCAATTTCCCAAAACTTACCATTGAGCTTCTCCAAATGGCCAGAAGCTCTCACTAAACTCATGCTTTACAAAATGATACATAACCTATACAATACACATGATACATTCCATGTAGATCAATCCATTCCACCCAAGGTCATTAAAACCCAGGTAATGCACTACCAAATAAACAATTCCAAACATATCACTCGCTTGGTGCCCAAGGTAAGGATAACAACCAACTCATATGCCCCTCAAGGCCTATAAAACACAACCGTATCACTAATAAATACTGAATTAATATACAATAAGTTAAATAATTGTCACATCCTACCACTAACCCAAATATTATACTGAGATTCATGTCGTAACAGTATAGGGTATCACCACTCAACAACCCATCTAGTTCACAGACCTCTACCCAAAACAACACCTCACTATCCTAACCACTTGAGGGCCATATCAAGACCAAGGACCACATAGACACCAATAACCAAAAACACCACTCTTATTAACCTAGAGAGAGATCCAAATAGCCATCACATGAAAAAATCCCAAGCTAATGACCCCATTTAAGGATCCATTATTAACCAAGCACAATCAGTAAAACTAACCAACCATATGCAAGACCATCACCAAAGGGTGGATATTATCCAAACCATATAAACAATTTAAAGTATTCCCCTAGGTCCATACTCCACATCAAACAAACCAAACAATAGTCCCACAAGGGGTATCACACACATATCATAAAAATCTAGTTTTAAAGTGAAAAATTCACCTCACTAAAATCTCATCTAATCATGAAAAACCATTTACACCTTTTGAAAATACCACTTTAAAACCACCCATTGTACAAAATAATTTATGGAAACCACATTAAATTTTTTTATAAACCATTCAAAAAACAAAACCTATTTTTATTTTGAACCAAGTAAGAAAATATAACTATTTAATTCATTTTAAATAATTGAATTAAAACATAGAGTCGACCTAATTTACTACCCAATTATTATAAATTCCCTTTATAACCATAATTAAAATTTTTAAAAAATTGAAAAATTTACACAACCACTTATCATTCAAAAAATAATTTCATAAAAAATGTCCTTCAAAATCCCTTTAGTGACCAAAATCCATTTGTAACCATTTAAAACCCTTTTTCCAAGTGAATTTACCTTGTAAAAACATATTTAAAGCACAAGAAAAAAGAACATTGAATAATAATTACCTACTTAATAAAGGTTCCAGTCCATGATGTCAATACTTTCATGTTAGTTACAACAGAAAATAAAAAAATTTATCATTTTAAAGATAAATTAATTAAATTTAAATAATTTTATTTTTGGGAAAAACCAAAATATATTATTTCTGAAATTTAATTAATTCAATCCTCTATCAATAACATGCAATAAGCTCATGACATGTGAACTTATATTCCTATTTTTGGTTGATTAATTTACCCAATATTCCCAATCCATATAGGAGAAAAATAATATAATCCTTAAATTCACATTAACACCCAAGAACAACATGAAGCTATAACATCACAACCAAAAAAATCATTCCCACTCCCCATTTTGAGTAACATATTTTTCATAAAAAATCCCCCTTTTAAATTTTAAAGTCAAATATTTTCCTTTATAGACTATAATTTTCATAACTAATTCCAACTGAAACCTAATCATCATTATCACATAAAACTATTTTTTCGAGAGGGAATAGTGGGTGTGAATGACTTAGACACATAGTTTAGTGGACCAAATAACAATCATCCAACTACCACCAGAAGTATTATTGAACCAAGAAATCAGGTTACACAGGCTTTTATAGGCCATGTGATCTCACCATGTGATATCAATTTACTTAAATTTTCATCCCTTGAAATACATAAATCATTAAAAAAGAATCAAAATAAATCTCAAAATCAAAATTCAAATCCCGACATCCCATGAAAACTTAATTTTCATTCAAAGTGGTTGTGATCATACATCAACCCTTAACATACCTACTGAGCCCCAACAACCATATTCCAGTGTATTTGTCATCCCAAATCATAATTGTTCATTGAAACCTAGCCCCACATAATAATCCAAACCTTTGATATTATTTTATAACATCATATCCTAAGTAAATTGGTCTGGGATAAGGGGTCAATACATGGCCTTATAAATGTCTCCCCATACGCAATATCTTTTCGACTAGAGGTGAAGGCCTAAATGGTACATGGGAGACTATTCCTTCATTATGAGATATCCATAAAAGTACACATACACACAAATTAGTTAAAAAGGGGAAGAAAAATAAAATTAAGAAGCCGAATAATAAATGTAATAAATAATACCAATATAACATGACATAACATAATAAAATGAAATACCCAATGTCATACAATAGTAACTAGGATCGACACATAAAATGGATTAATTTATAAAAGAAAAATTATACAAAATAACAAAATAAGAATGACTATAATATCCCGGTGCATTTATCATTGTCACATCTATCAAAATATACCATCACCAACTCATAATCCTAATGTAGGGCCCTTTAAATTTTCTATATGTTTGGTCATGTAGCATGTACATTAATCAAGATCCGCATTCATGGTTTGAGAAAAATCTCTATACATAACCATAATATCATAGAATAACCCATGGACTACAACATTCCCACAAGGTATGACCTCATCAAGAACCCTACCTATACTTTATCACTCAAGTAGGTCATCTGATACACACTGAACCATCCCATAGGTTCTTGGGAGGTCATTTGATACACACTAACCGATCATGATGGTTTTTGGTAGGTTATCTGATACGTTCTAACCTATCCCAAATAATCTTATGATTTTCAAACATAAATGGTGACCCATCTTGTAGATTCTTGGGGGTTATAAACATACATGAAGACCTATCACAAAGATTCATGGGTGGTCGCACTAATATATAGGTAATAAGAAATAAAATTCATTAAAATAGTATATCACAAACAAGGGGAAAACCACCACAACCCATAATATGACATTAATAACTTTGATGGATATTTTAAGGTCTAGTGTTATGGAAAATAGGTAAATAAAACATGAATTGCATATAGAAAACATAAACATAAAAATTATTCAATTATTTTTAAAGTCACCCTTTTTATTCCATCATATGTCACCTCACTAGAAGTATATTCATATGGGAATACATCAACAAAATGGGTGAGCATGATGCATAATAATTTTTTTAAAAAGGAAATGGAACATGACCTACTATCATGGGTAAAACACGAGTCATAAAATTATATAATAATCATAAGTACATGATATATAATGTGGAAATATAGATACAACATAAAAATGAGACATCCATAAGCATATTCAAATCATTTATCACTAAGGTGGCATAAAACATAATTACAAAGGTTATTAACAAAGGTATTGTAAAATATGTATTCTTTAGAGATTAATTCTTTACCTAATGAATTAGAGTGATATTGGGGAAAATCCTTCGTATGTGTTGATTCATGAAATCCATATTGATAATAATAATTCATTTCATTAATAACATGACGAGAATAAAGATTGGTTTTCATGTAAAAACATTTAGTACATAAGTGCTTAATGACTTGAACATTACATCATTTTTAACACATGAAAAGGGAATTTTGGTTTCATACCTTTAAATCCCAAAATAAATAAATTAAATTTACATCTATGTGATGTCCCATGGATAGGTAAAGGGTTTGGTTATGCACAATATAATTATATTTCATGTAAAAGAAGGAAATTCAATAAATGAATTCAGCAACTTGACTGTATACATCATGGATTAAGGAAAGGGTGTAATGGGAGTGAATGAAGGCCTAACATTGATAATAAAATATTTTGGGAGTAATTGTATAATAAATTAAATGAATATAAATAAAATTAAAAACTTAAAAAACATATCAAAAAAGAGGAACATAAATTGAAAAGAGGAAGTATAGAATTCCATTACCAAGAAGATTTGATTCATAGAACAAGAGGATAAAACATTGATATCTTGAAGAAATCTTGGAGGGACCATTTGGGAGAAAAAATGGACAATTTTTTTTAGATAATGTATTTTTAAGTGGAGAGAAATGGATAATGGGTTGATATTTATAGTAAAAGATGAGGAATTGTTTAATAATATCTGAATATGGGTTTTGGAATTCCAGGTTGTGGAAAATAAAAAACCATTGGATTTCCCATGGTTTTTATCACAGTTTTAGACATTTGGATCATGTTTGATATTATTTTAATATATTAGAACCTAAATCCATATTTTAATATTGCTTTTGACATAAAAAAGTGATTTTAGCACAAAATATACTTTTTAAATTCATAATTTCCATTTTAGACTTTAGAAAGTCATTTATTGGTAGGTAAATTGATTTAAATCCAATAAAATGCATAATATTAAAAAACTAACATATTTTATGTCTTGTATTATATTTAATTAATTATTATATAAACGTTAAATTTAAATTAATTCATAAAACAAACTGAAAACAGAAAACAATATTTTTAATAGTCACTTAAAAATAAAGTATTTTAGAATTTTTCAAAAATTCATCCTAAACTAGTTTTTATGGGATTAATTAAAATAAAATTTTATTTATAAAAAATATTCACCAAATATGATAATGTTAAAATTTAACAAAAAAATTCCTTATTTATTGAAAAATAATTTTTTATAACATAGTCAAATTTTTGACACATAAAAATTACCCAAGACATTGTAATGTTATATTATCATTTATATTTCAATAAATAGTGTCTTAGAATGTTATTTAATGAATATAAACTTTATATATAATACTTAAGTTTATTATAAAAGTGTATAAATTTTCTAGGGATATAATTATGAATTATCTATATCCAAAAAATATGTATATCAAATTCATATAATATTCATGTTTATTTATTAAATAAGATAATTCAATAAATGGGATTGTTGAAATATAAAACTCATTTATAAAAAGAAAGTTACTCATTTATGGTATTAAGTTCTAGACACATAACCCTTTATTACCCCGACATACACCTTAAGGGTATGGTGTGTGATGGTGGTTCTTTCTTGGGGTGGATTAGCAGACATTAAACTAGTGGTGATCTAAAATAAATTTTAGTTTTTCAAAATTTTATTTCTTTTAAGAATAACTTGGTGAAGATATTCTTGGTCTTGGTCAAGGGTGAACCTCAATGATACTACCTCCCTCCAAAATTTTGAAAAATGGGATTCAAAAGTCATGAATCTATTGGTTGAGTCAATCGTTTCTCTTTTATGTATTAACTATTGGTTATAGTTACCCTTTATAAACACTAATCCTAACTGTTAAATTATTAACAATGATCATAGTACACGATGATCATATTTACTAATGGTTATATTTTACAACATTTATACTGACCAATGTTTATATAATGGTAAAGTCTCAATAGTATCTTTCTCTTTGTACCCTATATATAATCTTCTATTTATTGACATTTAATACTACATTCTGTAATGATATTTTACAATTCATTCATAATCTTAATTATATTCCTAACATTTAGTTTTTCATTTAATAACTTTAATAGAAGGTTTAATCTTCCTATAAAAGTATAAACCAATAAATTATTCCATTTTATGGTCAATATTCTTTACTTTTTATATCCCTTATTATTCTTAGCTATAGTCATTGGTATCATTTCTTGACATGTAATATTTTTATGTAATAGTATTTCTATATAATTCCATTATTTAATATAATAAAATTGTCATTATGAAAACAATAATTCTTTATTATAATCATAGAAGTAATTTTTAGGCTGTTATATTCACCCCCATAAGAAATTAAAGATTTGAATTTTTTGTCTTAATTCAAAAAATGGGGGTATTTTTTATTCATTGCTTCTTTAGGTTCCCATATAGCCTCTTTAAACTTTTTATTCCTCTATATTATTTTCGTAATTCTTGCTGTATTGTTATTTAACATTTATTCCATTATATCTTGTATCTGGATTGGTACCTATTCATATGAAAAGTCATCTTTCAAATCCAAACCTTTTGTATCAAGTACATCTATTGGGTTGGACATATACTTTAACAGTAGGGACACATTGAAGACATTGAAAATATTTGGTGGTAGTGATAATTGATATGAAACTACTCTAAGATAATCAAAAATATCAAAGGGTCCAATGTACCTTAGACATAGTTTCCCCACAGTTTTGAATATCATAACCCCTTTACATAGTGATATCTTGAAAAAAACATGACCCCCCTCATGAAATTATTTCATTTCATCTAGTTTTTAACGTAATTTTTCTATCAACTCTAGGAATACATGATGTGTTTATTAATATTTTGAATATTTTATGTAGTATCATTTAAAATGTCTATTATCAATAGGTTCCCTTATTGAAATTTATTCCAACATGTTAGAGTCATACACATTTTTCCATAGATATGTTCAATAGGTTTTATTTGAATGCTCAGGTGGAAAATGTTGTTATAAGTGAATTCAAAATTTGGAATATGTTGGTCCCAAATCCTTGAAAATAAAGTGATATAGCCCTTAACATGTCTTCCAATTTTTTAATTTTATTCTAATACTTCCCAAAATATTGAGGATAAGAGTCTGTTATTATGTTTACATTAGTATTAACAGACTTTTAAGGTTCTTCCAGAATATGAAAGTAAATCTTGGATCTTGTTTAGAAATGATTAAAACTAGTACTCCATGTATTCTCAATATTTCTTGAATATAGAGGTGATTTTGGAATCCCCGAGAGAAATCTTCTCTCATGGAAATTAAATGGGGATACATTGTTAATCTATTGAAAATTACTTATACAGCACTGTTTCCCTTGGATTTGTTAGGGAGACTAGTCAAAAATCCTATAGTGATGTTCTCTCACTTCCATATAGGTATGGGTAGCGGTTTCAATACACCTTTAGGAAGATATTTCTCCTCCTTCACTTTTTGACAAACCACACACCTTATAGTGTAATTAACAATGTAAATTTTAATATTATCACTAAAATAATGATAATGAAGGTCTTTATATATTTTAGTGCCTATTGGATGTATAGAGAATTTATAGCTATGAGATTTATCCATTAAAACTTTATTTATATCTAGATTAGATAGGATACATATCCTTGTACCAAATTTCAGTACAGATTTTTGATCAATATTGAATTTAAGAAATTTACGATTGTTCACAGCCTCTATCTAGTTTTTCATCAAAGGATCCTCTCTTTGACCTTTCTTGATATTCTCTAGTAATTATGGCTGAAAAATCATTTGGGATAATATCGATGATGTCCCTTACCTAATGATTTCCATTTCCAACCATTCTAGGTCCGTGATGAGTGGATCTCCTTCAATCTTCATCATTAAAAGAACACAAATATATTTTATAATTAATGCATTTGTGACTTAGTTTTATCTTATGAGGTGATAATTAATTGAACAATAATAGTATTTACAAAGGTTAGATCATATCCTTTGTCCCATGTTTAATACCATTTTTGTTAATATATACTTCAAACTTTATTGGTTTGTGTATATGACACATTTTCTCCTATAACAATAGTTTCTTCATTTCTTCACATCGATGATGATTGTAGTTAACTCTAGGTCATGAGTAGGAAAATTTTTATCACGAGGGTTTAATTATTTGTATTTATAGGAGATGACCTTTTCATTTTACATGAGCACACATATAACACCTTTTAGAGATGCATCATTATATATAACTAAGCCTTATCCATTATAGGGTAGAGTTAGTATAGGTGAACTAACCAACCTCCTCTTCAGTTCCAAGAAAAATTATTCACACTCCTTTTTCTAGATAATCTTAAATCCTTTTCATATTAACTTGGTTAATGGATTATAAATTAATGTTTTTTTCTTAAAAATTTTATAGTATCATGATATACCAATGAAAATATGAATATTTGTTATAGTTCTAGGATGAGTTCACTCCTCTACCACCTTTTTCTTGGTAGGATCAACCATGATTCCTTCACTAGTTACAATGTCCCCTAGGAATGAAAATTTTTGTTACTAGAACTCACATTTAACAAATTTACCAAAACAATTTTCCTTCCTCATAGCTTTTAATATAACCCTTTGACATTTTTAATACTCCTCATGACTTTTGTTATATATTATAATATTATTAATAAATATGGGGAAGAAAATTCAAGGTAGACCTTAAATAATCTATTCATTAATTCCATAATCATGGATAGAGAATTAGTCAATACAAAGGTAATAACAAAAAACTCATAATGATCATATATTTTTTGAAATAAAATATTTGGTACATATTCCTTCTTCACCCTCAACCAATGATACCATGATAAGAGGTAAATATTGGTGAAGAATTGATCGCACGAAGTTGGTGAATCAAATCATCAATCCTCCAGAGATGATATTTGTTCATTACTGTGATTCCATTAAGTTATCTATAATCAATGTATAAATTAATTGGTCTATCCTTATTATATAAAAAGAGAACATGTTCTCCCCTTGGTGACATAATTGGGAAAATTAAACCCTTCTCAAAAATATATTGAAGTTACTTATTTAATTTCTCTAAATCCACATATTCCATTCTATATATAGTCATTTATATTGTATTGGATACATGTATGATTTTAATAGATAACTCTACCTCTATTTTTTGGGGAGGTCTGTGTATCTATTCATGAAATATATCAATTTCTTCTTGATAAATAAAGATATTTTCTATCATTACACATTCATTTTATCCCCCCTCTTCACAAATCATCTCCATTAAAAAGACTATAGATGTAACACCCCAGGTAAATAAATAATATGACATTTTCATATTTATCCATATTTGTGAACAAAATATTAATATGACTTTAAAGGGGACGCAATGCTCGATGGCGTACCCAACACGAAACAACGAGTTTCTTGGGAATCTTACGTTGCACTCTAATAATAAAATAATATTATTTTAAATGGTAGTTAACATGTAGTCGTTGTATTGGAGGGAATGGATAGAAATAACTAAAATATTATTATATATGTTTTTAAATGTTTTTACATTTATCCAATAAAATATAAAGGCTTAAAATACGAAAAAAATTCAATTTTAGGCGTATATGCCCTAGTTTTCACTAAAGGTTCACTTATCACCTTTTGATGGAGAACCGTCATTAAATATAGTTTTTTTCACTCTTATACATTCTATTGGACCAAATAAAAATCTTCTTAAGAATCGGGACATCAAAATTTACTTTGTGTAAATTTTTGGTATCTTTCCGATAAAGTTCATTTTTTAATGAATAGTGTAAAATGTTGTATTTTAATTCAAAATCTCTTTTTAATATAATTTATTTATATGATTAGATTATATTTTGAATTGGTTTTAAATTGAAATTAGAATATATTTTTACCATTAAATCCAATAGTGGTCGTTGGAATTAATGTCACTTTGAAATCAGACTTAAACTAGTGTCAATCTTTTGATACTTATTGTTTCATAAAAACACGCTATTTGCTCTGACAGCAGGAATTAATTATTAAATTAATTAATGTGACTTATATGTTTTGAATTTTTTAAAATATACTTCATTTTTGAATTCGGAATATCAAATATATCTTAGGGTGAAGTTTTGGGATTTTTCTGAAAAACTTCAATTTTTGATGAATAGTGAAACCACTAAGTGGTACTTATAAAAACTGATTTTTCCGTTGAAATGAAATTTTTGCATCTTTGTGTTTTGAATTTAAAAAATCTGACATACATGGTTTTCATTAAGAAGTAAAATGTGGTTCAATGGGATAAAAATAATTTTTTGGTGAATAGTAACTTATTAAGTTTTTAATCGCGATTAGAGGTAATTAGTATAGTTTATGTTAAGAATAATGTTTTAATAAAATGAAATGACCTAGAAACATGTCCTACCCTCTTTGGATGTGTCATTTCCGACCAAAACAATCCATGGGTCAACTTGGGGACCCCATGGAGCCACTTTGGTTGGAAAATGACATAAATATCTTTTTATTTAATGTTAAAGTAAAAATGTCACAAAAATGAACTATTTTACTAAAACAATTTTTACATGGGGTTATACAAGTCAAATGTTTTACTATAAATAGTCATCGGAAAGATAAAAATATTTCCTACATCATAGTATTTATTTTATAATTTTTAGAAATTAAATAAATTAAAATATTTATGACATCATGATGATGCATCGATGACCTCATTATTTAACGATTTAAATAAAATGGAAAGATAATGTAATATCTAAGACCTAAACACGTAAAAAACCAATTGGATGAGTGGAGTTCGAACCCTTATCAACTTATCCTCGAAATACATCAATGTGGGACATTTAAAATCCGAAACTCTTTTGATAATAAAGTAATATTTAGTAACTTTAAAAGAGTGCCCCTCCTCTCTTATAAAAGGCCCCCATCTCTACCTCCTTACCCACACTCCCAAAGCCTTTGGCTCGTCCAACCCCTGCCCATTTTGTCTCTACACTTCCCTATCTTACTCCTTGAAGCCTCACTTTGGGCAGAAGTCTTCCCAAGGAAGCCTTTGAGCTCAAACCAAAGGGAGTTACCCGATTTTAAGGTAATGTCTTCACTTGTGTCCTTTTGTTTTATTTTGCTTCTCCAACCCCCTAAAATCTTTTTATTAAGTTATTTTGTAACAAATACAGTATCTTAAAAATACTAGGATGTTTTTATAAGAAGGATTCGAGCTAAAATTACACACACCTACATCTAATGGTTAAAGAACATACTGTTTACGTGGATGGCGAATTTCTGCCTCCCGAAACGATGATTGTTCAACATTCTTCTAACACCTTCAAAGGTGGCCATTAAGATGAAACTATATTTATATACTATATCTAATATGCTTATGTTTTACTTACGCTTCTGTATTTTTCACTTATGGCGTACCTTTATGGTTTCCATTATGGGTAAACGTGATATCTTCATTTAAGGAAGTGCGGACTACCGCCCCCTCAAAGTGATTTGATTCTTTAATAACATATGTGGTATGTATAAAGGATATATTTAATTATATTATATATGATACCATACTGGAATTAAAATACTATTATGTATTATTATGTTTAAATTCCATTAAATATGAAATAGAAATGGAAGTAGCGTTCATGCGTACGTACGGCTTACCGTCTCCATGAACGGTACATTTCATTTCTTATCTCATAATGTTATGTAATATTATAAGTACACATATATAATGGATATATATGTAATATATTACATCTAAATTATGGATATAATTCTGGAATTATAACATATATATATCTCTCTCATTTTTTTTAATTCCATTAATATGACAAAAAAATGAATGTAGCGTTCATGCGTACGTACGACCTACCGTCTCCATGAACGATGCTTTTCGTTTTTTATCTCCAAGTGATATGGAATAGTATAAAATGAATATTTACTGGATATATATGATATTTTAATCATTAATTCTATTATGGAAATTATTTACATATATCTACATGGGAAATCTTTTTTCAAACAAGTTCATTTTTGACTCATGTACCAAACATCGGCAAAAACATCTGATATGAACTAACATTATTAAAAAATTATTATAACATTATAATATGTGATATGAACTGAATAATAATATCTAAAGGAGGTACTTAGGCAATTATTAATTGATCAAAGTTTATTATTCTGGAATATAAATAAATGAACAAGACAAGTTGGACTTGAGGTAAGGGATCCTACTCCTCTCTTTTTTTTAAGTGCACTCTTTTATGTCATTATTTTTAAAGATCATATTTCTTGTTATTGGGATGTTATTTTATATTAATATTACTATAATTTTTATGTTCATATTATGAGAGACCCTATTCTCTCTCATCAATCCATTTTGGAAGTTTTGAGTGGCGCCGTTGGGCTGTTGAATTTTCGTAAGAGATCTATCCTCTCTCTTTCTTTTTAAGTACTCTCTTTTATGTCACTTATTTTAAGATATTCTTTGTTATGTTGGGGGATGTTATTTTATATTCCTCTTTCTGTAAACTTTATTTTAATATGATGATAGAACCTATTTGATCTCATCAATCCATTTTTGGAAGTTTTAAGTGGCGCCGTTAGGCTGCCGAGTTTTTGTAAGGGATTTTTCATCTCACTTTTATTCCCGTGAGATTTATACTAAATTTGCCACAATTTACTTTGAGTGGTGTATGTACTTAACATTATTTTATTCATTGTGTAATATACTTTCTTTTATGAGTATTTACAACAATGTTGTATTGTCTTTCTTTCACGAGGTGTATGTTTTGAAAGATACCCATGTCGGTAAGGGAACCTTTCATCCTCATCTTTTTAAAAGACTTCTTTTGTTGGGTCTTTTAATTTACATATTGTTATGTTGGGATATGTCCTCATATATTCTTATTGATGTAAATTTTATTTCCAAGTGATGAGATACCCTTTTTTTATCTCTCGTCAACTCATTTTGATGTGACGTCGTTAGGCTGTCAAGGGAACTTCTTAACCCAATTTCGATTTCTTTGGGTTCAACATGTAGTTATTGAATATGTCATCCTTTGAATATGTGTGAATGACCTTTGATTATTTTACACTTAATATCCACTTATATTTGGTGTATTCGTTTGTCACATATAATTATGTAATTTATTTATCCTTAAACCAAGGATACCGTCTTTGTAAGGGACTTCGTCTCAGTCTCCATTCATTGAGGCATATTTTGTTTTATACACAACCTTCTTTTATACGGTGTATAAACCCCTTCGACTTTTACGTTTATACAAAAGGAATCTTTTTATACGAAGCGTTTTACAAAATGACAAAAGGGAATTTTTTTGTCATACGTATGCAGCGACAACGACTTCTCTGCCGCCGTGACCATTATTTGAGTTTCGGCTTCCTCTACAAGCCATACCTTATTTTTAAAAGAAAAATAAATACCATGTTTTACTTTTCTTTTATTTTGGTATTGAAAATGGTTTTCATAATATATTTATATCAATGTGTTGTATTGATATCTTGTTATTGAAAGGTGGAAATGTTATGTTTCTTTTATGCATGTTTCATGCGATAAGATTATGTTATGGTTCTTGGGCATTGTTATGAAGACGGGTGGTTACGTGATAAACTAAGGGCGGGTGAGCCCGATATAGCTCTCCAATGCATTGGGTAACGCGAAGGTGTGAAACATTAAGGTTTCTCCGAAGAGATTTAGGGAATATACTGTGGTGGGTATTCCAAACGTAACCAAGAGGGTTACTCCCTACGTAAGAATGTTATGAATGCCTCAAGTTACCTTTTATGTCTTATGATTTCTATGATTTATTCATGATTTTATGAGGTATGTTAAAGTGCCTATGTTTTATGGGTAAAGTATTATTTCATTCTTATGTATATATGAACTCATGTTTCCTTTCCATATTTTTATAACCCTTACTGAGCTTTTTATTCTCATCCCAAGTTTTTGAAATGTTTTTCACAAGTCAAGGGAAAGGTACATGATGTGATGATAGTGTCAAGGATGTGTCAAGAAATAATCCATGTTTTATTTTAAATATGTTTCCGTTGATGGGAAGAATGAATACTGTCTTTTATGTAACCACTTTTTTTAAATGTGGAATGTAATTCAAGTTTCATGATCTAATTCTCTAAAACTCTAAACCTGAAAAGATCCTCAATGTGTAATCTTGTAATAACTCAAGATTAAGTAAGGTTTAAGGCTGGGGTCTTATAGTTGTTATCAAAGGTCGGTTTAGATAACTTTAGAGGTTAGGGTATTCTTTAAGCATAAGTGGCATTACCATAATGGTTAGGATTTTAGAAAGAGTCCTAGTTTTAGATAAAGTGAATGAGTAAGTGTATCTTAGTGTTTACCTTACTCATTAGTACATGATGGTTTTGTTGGTATACTCACACTGAAATTTCTGTTCTTAGTGAATGGATGGATCTAGCAGGCACCAAAGAGACAACAGGTTTGAAGGAAACTGTGGTGGTTCTATGATTAAGATACTAGATAAAATGGGGGATTCAATGAAGAAAGTCGTGGTTGTTCTAAACCAACTATCAAGGAGTCATGATCAACCACTTGAACCTTGGTATGATCTTTAATGCATCATGTATGAGATGACCAATCGATGTGGAAGTTCAGGTAATAATTATAAAGGTAACCATTAGAGTTTATATGATCCTTACTTTTGAGGTAATTATGGGTTACTATATGTTATGATGGAAGTGAAAGGCATGAGATAAAATTGAGGTTAAATTATGTTATGGTTATTTTGATGATTTTATCTCTTTTTGGGGAATGATTTGAGAATTATATAGTTTTGGAAAAAGGACAACACGCAGACCGTGTGACTACCCGTCGTGTCGGACAAAGCTGCGGGAATCGAACCCACAACCAAAGTGCGACTGGTATTTATCGCCTACCACTGGACTACGTGAAGTCCCGGGTTAGGTTGACTGATTCTTTTTAGTTATATGATTTTATAAATTAAGAGTAAGTTAATTTTGGGTTATTTATGAAAATTATTAACCTATCATGGAGGATATGTGATTAGGTTAATTACTTTTCAATACGAGACTTTAGGAGCAACTGATGTTGTTTGGAGATAAATGTTACGATTTAACTTGGAAGACTATGTGACTAAATCCTTCAAATATTTGGGTTTAAATATTAGATTGGTTTACTTTGAAGAATTTTATGGACACATTGTTTATCGGATGGTCCTCGTTGAACTTTGGGTTTGGTTGGACAAATTTTGGAGATTAAGCATATATTTTCTTTTTAAAGGGTTATCCTTTTCTGGATTATCTGACCTTGTACTAACCTTTTTGGTTTTGGTTTTGGTTAAGGTCTAAAGATATGGGAAGTATATAGTTATCTTTGGTGGATTAGGTGATTCTCTAGAAGTTGATTATAGTACTCTTAATGCGAACAAGTCTGCCTAAATACTCATCATTTGGAAAAAATATGAGTTTGATTAAGGAATCTAGTAAAAGTTGAAAGTCAACATGATAAGTGATTATGTTTCCTTATGAATAAATTCCACAATAAAAAGTAACTTAAACAAAAACTTTGTCTATTAACTTTTCCTACCGGGGAATCGAATGCCGTTTAACCCATCACAAGTTTGTGATTTTCTTATGGTTAACTTTCTCCTAGGCATGTTTACTATCACTCTCCCTCAAGAACACGACCCTTTTCTTTTTCTTCCATGTCCATGTTTTTATACATGGAATCCTAGTATGGGTTAACTCGGGTGACCTCTGTACTTATCTTCCTTTATTTTAAAGTGATTTTTTTACCGACTCTTGTTCCGATGTGGGACTTTCAAGGATGTTTCCAAGCTCAATTTTAAAAATTGCGAGGACACAATTCCAAAAAGGGGGGAAGGATGTAACACCCCAGGTAAATAAAGAATATGAAATTTTCATATTTATCCATATTTGTGAATAAAATATTAATATGACTTTAAAGGGGACGCTATGCTCGATGGGTACCCAACACGCAACAACGAGTTTCTTGGGAATCTTACGTTGCACTCTAATAATAAAATAATATTATTTTAAATGGTAGTTAACATGTAGTCATTGTATTGGAGGGAATGGATAGAAATAACTAAAATATTATTATATATGTTTTTAAATGTTTTTACATTTATCCAATAAAAGATAAAGGCTTAAAATACAAAAAGAATTCAATTTTAGGCGTATATGCCCTAGTTTTCACTAAAGGTTCACTTATCGCCTTTTGATGGAGAACCGTCATTAAATATAGTTTTTTTCACTCTTATACATTCTATTGGACCAAATAAAACTCTTCTTAAGAATCAGGACATCAAAATTTACTTTTTGTAAATTTTTGGTATCTTTCCGATAAAGTTCATTTTTTTAATGAATAGTGTAAAATGTTGTATTTTAATTCAAAACCTCTTTTAATCTAATTTATTTATATGATTATATTATCTTTTGAATTGGTTTTAAAGTAAAATTAGAATATATTTTTACCATTAAATCCAATAGTGGTCGTTGGAATTAATTTCACTTTGAAATCAGACTTAAACTAGTGTCAATCTTTTGATACTTATTGTTTCATAAAAGCACGCTATTTGCTCTGACAACGGGAATTAATTATTAAATTAATTAATGTGACTTATATGTTTTGAATTTTTTAAAATATAATTCATTTTTGAATTCGTAATATCAAATATATCTTAGGGTGAATTTTTGGTATTTTTCTGAAAAACATCAATTTTTGATGAATAGTGAAACCACTAAGTGGTACTTATAAAAACAGATTTTTCCGTTTAAATGAAAATTTGCCATATTTGTGTTTTTAATTTCAAAAATACGACATACATGGTTGTCATTAAGAAGTAAAATGTGGTTCAATGGGATAAAAATAATTTTTTGGTGAATAGTAACTTATTAAGTTTTTAATCGCGATTAGAGGTAATTAGTGTAGATTATGGTAAGAATAATGTTTTAATAAAATTAGATGACCAAGACACATGTGCTACCCTATTTGGATGTGTCATGGCCGACCCAGAAAATCCATGGGTCAACTTGGGGACCCCGTGGAGCCACTTTGGTTGGAAAATGACATAAATATCTTTTTATTTAATGTAAAGTAAAAATGACACAAACATGAACTGTTTTACTAAAACAATTTTTACATGGGGTTATACAAGTCAAATTTTTTACTATAAATAGTCATCGGAAATCTAAAAAGATTTCCGACATAATAGTATTTTTTTTTATAATTTTTAGACATTAAATAAATTAAATTATTTATGACATCTTGATGATGCAACGATGAACTCATTATTTAACGATTTAAATAAAATGGAAATATAATGTAATATCTAAGACCTACACATGTAAAAAACCTATTGGATGAGTTTATTTATAACCCTTATCACCTTATCCTCGAAATACATCAATGTGGGACCTTTAAAATCCTAATCACTTTTGAAAATAAAGTAACATTTTGTAACTTTACAAGAGTGCCCCTCCTCTCCTCTTATAAAAGGCCCCCAACTCTACCTCCTTACCCACACTCTCAAAGCCTTTGGCTCGGACAAAACCTGACCATTTTGTCTCTCCACTTCCCTCTATTACTCCTTGAAGCCTCACTTTGGGCAGAAGTCTTCCCAAGGAATCCTTTGAGATCAAACCAAAGGGAGTTACCCGATTTTAAGGTAATGTTTTCACTTGTGTCCTTTTGTTTTATTTTGCTTCTCCAACCCCCTAAACTCTTTTTATTCATTTATTTTGTAACAAATACAGTATCTTAAATATACTAGGATGTTTTTATAAGAAGGATTCGAGATACAATTACACACACCTACATCTAATGGTTAAAGAACATACTGTTTACGTGGATGGAAAATTTCTGCCTCCCGAAACGATGATTGTTCAACATTCTTTTAACACCTTCAAAGGTGGCCATTAAGATGAAACTATATTTATATATGATATCTAATATGTTTATGTTTTACTTAATCTTCTGTATTTTTCACTTATGACGTACGTTTATGGTTTCCATTATGGGTAAACGCGATATCTTCATTTAAGGAAGTGCGGACTACCTCCCCCTCAAAATGATTTGATTCGTTAATACCATATGTGGTATGTATAAAGTATATATTTAATTATATTATATATGATACCATACTGGAATTAAAATACTATTATGTATCATTATGTTTTAATTCCATTAAATATGAAATAGAAATGGAAGTAGTGTTCATGGGTACGTACGGCTTACCGTCTCCATGAACGGTACATTTCATTTCTTATCTCATAATGTTATGTAATATTATAAGTACATATATATAATGGATATATATGTAATATATTACATCTAAATTATGGATATCATTCTGGAATTATAAAATATATATATCTCTATCATTTTGTTTTAATTCCATTAATATGACAAAAAAAATGAAAGTAGCGTTCATGCGTACGTACGACCTACCGTCTCCATGAACGATGCTTTTCGTTTTTTATCTACAAATGAAATGGAATAGTATAAAATGAATATTTACTAGATATATATGATATTTTAATCATTAATTCTATTCTGGAAATTATTTACATATATCTACATGGGAAATCTTTTTTCAAACAAGTTCATTTTTGACTCATGTACCAAACATCGGAAAAAACGTCTGATATGAACTAACATTATTAAACAATTATTATAACATTATAATATGTGATATGAACTGAATAATAATCTCTAAAGGAGGTACTTAGGAAATTATTAATTGACCAAAGTTTATTATTCAGGAATATAAAGAAACGAACAAGACAAGTTGGACTTGAGGTAAGGGATCCTACTCCTCTCTTTCTTTTTAAGTACACTCTTTTATGTCATTCCTTTTAAAGATAATATTTCTTGTTATTGGGATGTTCTTTTATATTAATATTACTGTAATTTTTATGTTCATATGATGAGAGACCCTATTCTCTCTCATCAATCCATTTTGGAAGTTTTGAGTGGTGCCGTTAGGCTGCCGAATTTTCGTAAGAGATCTATCCTCTCTCTTTCTTTTTAAGTACTCTCTTTTATGTCACTTATTTTAAGCTCTTATTTGTTATGTTGGGGGATGTTCTTTTATATTACACTTTCTGTAAACTTTATTTTAATATGATGAGATACCCTATTTTATCTCATCAATCCATTTTTGGAAGTTTTAAGTGGCGCCGTTAGGCTGCCGAGTTTTCGTAAGGGATTTTTCATCTCACTTTTATTCCCGTGAGATTTATGCTACATTTTCCACAATTTCCTTTGAGTGGTGTATGTAATTCCCATTATTTTACTCATTGTGTAATATACTTTCTTTTATGAGTATTTACATCAATGTTGTATTGTCCTTCTTTCACGAGGTGTATGTTTCGAAAGATACCCATGTCGGTAAGGGAACCTTTCACCCTCCTCTTTTTAAAAGACTTCTTTTGTTGGGTATTTTAATTTACAAATTGTTATGTTGGGATATGTCCTCATATATCCTTATTGATGTAAATTTTATTTCCAAGTGATGAGAGACCCTTTTTTTTATCTCTCATCAACTCATTTTGATGTGACGTCGTTAGGCTGTCAAGGGAACTTCTTAACCCAATTTCGATTTCTTTGGGTTCAACATGTAGTTATTGAATATGTAATCCTTTGAATATGTGTGAATGAACTTTGATTATTTTACACTTAATATCCACTTATATTTGCTGTATTATTTTGTCACATATAATTATGTAATTGATTTATCCTTAAACCAAGGATACCGTCCTTGTAAGGGACTTCGTCTCAGTCTCCATTCATTGAGGCATATTTTGTTTTATACACAACCTTCTTTTATACGGTGTATAAACCCCTTTGACTTTTACATTTATCCAAAAGGAATATTTTTATACGAAGCGTTTTACAAAACGACAAAAGGGAATGTTTTTGTCATACGTATGCGGCGACAACGACTTCTCCGCCGCCGTGACCATTATTTGAGTTTCAGCTTCCTCTACAAGCCATACCTTATTTTTAAAATAAAAATAAATACCATGTTTTACTTTTCTTTTATTTTGGTATTGAAAATGGTTTTCATAATGTATTTATATCAATGTGTTGTATTGATATCTTGTTATTGAAAGGTGGAAATGTTATGTTTCCTTTATCCATGTTTTATGTGATAAGATTATGTTATGGTTCTTGGGCATTGTTATGAAGACGGGTGGTTCCGTGATAAACTAAGGGCGGGTGAGACCAATATAGCTCTCCAATGCATTGGGTAACGCGAAGGAGTGAAACATTAAGGTTTCTCCAAAGAGATTTAGGGAATATACTGTGGTGGGTATTCCAGACGTAACCAAGAGGGTTACTCCCTACGTAAGAATGTTATGAATGCCTCAAGTTACCTTTTATGTCTTATGATTTCTATGATTTATTCATGATTTGATGAGGTATGTTAAAGTTCCTATGTTTTATGGGTAAAGTATGATTTCAATCTTATGTATATATGAACTCATGTTTCCTTTCCATATTTTTATAACCCTTACTGAGCTTTTTAGGCTCATCCCATGTTTTTGAAATGTTTTTCACAGGTCAAGGGAAAGGTACATGATGCGATGATAGTTTCAAGGATGTGTCAAGAAATAATCCATGTTTTATTTTAAATATGTTTCCGTTGATGGGAAGAATGAATACTGTCTTTTATGTAACCACTTTATTTTAAATGTGGAATGTAATGCGAGTTTCATGATCTAATTCTCTAAAACTCTAAACCTGAAAAGATCCTCAATGTGTAATCTTGTAATAACTAAAGATTAAGTAAGGTTTAAGGATGGGGTCTTATAATAGAAGGTTCTTCTAAACAGAGTTTTGTATGGGATATACATCCTTTTAAAATAAACCTAGATTTTCCATTTAAGATCTTTTGAATTTCCTTGATTATAACGTTTTTCCTAGCATTATTCTTTGATATCCATTCCATCCCAATTATAGTGTCTAATTATACTATGGGAATGAATAATAGATTTTTGATGTGACTGTACTCACCAAAGTTGATACTAGATTTTCTATAAAACTTTGATGCTTGGATAAATCCTCTAAAAGTTTTAAGTGATAAATATACATCTAAAAGTTCTAATATTTGATTCTACATTATTTTCAAACATGGATGAAATAAACGAATTCATAAAACCAGATTCAAAAATTCCACTTAATATATTTGAGACCATAATTAGTGTAACTTCCACCACATTATTTTGAGACTCTACTTCAGCTATTGTGATTGTGAAAGCACAAACTTTATACCTTAGACTATGCTGAGGTTGGTGGTGATTTCTATCCATAATATTCTAATTTGGATATGGATTTCAAATTGGCCAAAATTTTCACACATGAAGAATTAAAATTTAAGTTGTTATTATCCCATCTCTCCTTTGTCATTTTCAATGAGATGTTGAGTCTTCACCTCATTAAAAAAGTTCTAAGATATATGGATATATATTCCAAACTTGTAGTACTTCCCAGTCCCAAGAAAGAAGTTACCCAAATATTTCTTCCCACATTTTTTGCATGTGGGAAATTGAAGTTTCTTCCCCTCTCTTCTAGGATAAATATTATCATTGAGTTTGGGACCATTACTTCATTATATTCATTTAGAATATATGACCTTTACATTTCTACAAACAAAATTTCCCCTCTTTAGGAATCCAAACTATCTCCTCATATTTTTCATAGTATTAATTTTCTAAATTCATACACATATAAGGTCTTATCCCACCAAATAACCACTCAGCATTTCCCTTAAGACCCATAAAAAGGATGGAGGTATATCTAAAAATCCTTGTAAAGTTTATTTAATTACATCATACTAAATCATTTTCCATCTACTTAATCTATAATAATTAATTCTCCATTTTTTTCTCATATAACATGGAAAATATTTATTAAAAAAGGAACTCTTGTTCTCTTCCCACTCCATAGCATCAATCTCCCATTTTGAGTTAATTTTCATAATATGTGACCACCATTGATTATCTTCTCTTTATTAGTGGTAAAATTACAGAGCAAATTTTTCTATCTTTAAATAATTGAGTTCAAAAAATATATTTTAAATATATGTAATATATTATTTAAAAACTAATGGATCAACATATCTAATAAAAGAAGGTGGTTGTTGACACATGAAGGACTCAACTGCAAGTTGTTCCCTTAGAGGTGAATGTGACTGCTCAACACGATTCCAATTATTATTCATAACCTAAGATAGCTGATTCTTCATCCTCATGAAGTTTTCCATTCCATATTAAATAATTTTAGGAATTAATTTAGGGAATCATCCATTTCACTCAATATTTATGTTGTTCCTCATATTTTTTACCATTTTTCAAAAAGAAGAAAAACTTAGTGATAAACATGTTACTTTTAAGAATCTAGATGTTCTACAGGAAGTTAAGTCCTAAAATAAAATTCATAAATATTTTTTTCTTTAATATCCTCTAATTATAATGACATTATCTATATATATGTCATAATAATTCATAAAAAAACATATTATTAACCAAAAATATCCCATGGGAGTGTCAAACCTGGTTTGCAGCAAGTCTTATTTTTCATTCACTAGGTGTTGATCAACACAGATACAAATGCACCATTTTTGGGGTTATTACCCTTAGGTAAAACTGTGCCAGAGCAGTATCATCTTTTTATATCTAGATAGAGATTTTATTTCTTGCAAACCACTCTCTTAATACATCACTAAAATTTAAGGATGACTTCATATATTTAGACTTATTAATGGAGTTAATACTAATGTTTTATATTCATAGTTTTCACAAATAACACCTTACATTTTTATATCAACTATGGAATCCTTCCTTTTTAATAAATTAATTTTAACATAATTAATTAACAATTATAACATTAATAACTTCAAAATATTTTTTGAGGATTAGTGTCTTGGAAATTAGGTAGAAAAACATGAATTAAATAAGAAAATCATAAACATAAACTTTGTTTAACCCTTTTTTAATATTCATTTTTTATTACATCCCATGTCCCATCATTAGAAGTAATTTCCCAGGGAAATACATTAGTATAAAATGGTTAACATAAATCTCTTTAAGGGATAAATAATAATAATGCAAAATGAGAGATTATCATGGGTAAGAAATGAGGTATAATACAAGAGAATAATCATAAGTACATGATACATAAAATGGAAACCTGGATAAAATATAAAAATGAAACCTTCATAAGCATATCACCAAGGTTTATCACCATGGTGTCAGAAAACATAATTACTAATAATATTCACCATTGTATCATAAAACATGTAATCTATAGAGATTAATTATTTAACCAATGAATTAGTGGGATAATAATCCAAACTGTTAATATGTATTAGTTCATGTGATCCACAATGATCACAATTTTTTATTTCATTTATAACCCAAGGATAATAAAGAGTGGGTTTCATATAAAAACATTTATCACAAAAGTGATTAAATAATTTACTATTATATAATTTTAAACTCAATAATAGAAAATGTGGTTTTAATACATGTAAACACATGGATCAATAAAGTATGTTTAAATATAGATGAATTTCGATGGATTAGGAAGGGGTTTGGGTATTCACCATATAAGAATATTTTAGGTAAAATAGGGAATGTTTAGAAATGAATTTGACCACATGATCGTATACAACATGGATTAAGGAAAGGGTGTAATGGAAAGAAAAATGTCTCCCATTGATAAAAAAATACTTTGTCTGTAATGTCATAAAAAATTGAATTAAAATAATTAAATTCAATACATAGAAAAAATAACACAAAAGTGGTATTTGAATGGAAAGGATGATGCAGATAATTTCCTTACCATGTAGAGTTGCTTCCTAAAATTTAAGGATAGAACCGTAAGAAATTTATTACACCTTTGAGGGACCCTTTGTGGAAAATAATTACCATAAATTCATAGATAATGGATTTTGAGTTGAGATTAATGGGTAATGGGTGGTTTTTTATAATAAAAGAGGAGGAATTGTTTAGAAATTCATAAATATAATTATTAGAATTCTAGGTTGTGGAAAATGGAAAACCATTGGATTAACCATGGGTTTTTTCATGGTTTTAGAATTTTGGGCCATTTTTTATAGTTTTTTAATATTTTATAACTGAAATATGTATTTTAATAATAATATAGATGTCAAAAAGTGATATTTCTGTAAAATATAGTTTTTCAATTCATAATTTCTATTTTAGACTTTAGAAATTAATTTATAGGCTTTTAAAATTATATGAATAAATTAAAAAAATAATATTAATAAGATAATATGTTTTAGGTAATTTATTCAATTTAATTAATTATTACATCATTATTACACATATATGAAGTCACAAAAGATATCGAAAACACAAAACAATGTTTATACTATTAACTAAAAGATAAATTATTTTAGAAAATTATAAAAAGTCACCATAACCTAATTTTTATGTTTTTATATAATGATTATTTTTCCAAAATAATTATCTAAATTTGAGAATTTTAGATTTTGAATAAAAACTCTTAATTTATTAAAAAATAATAGTTTTTATTACATATTCAAATTTCTGACACATTGTAACATCCCGGTTCTGGGTGCCACTCAACGGGTGCCCCGAACCCGGTTCGCCACAAGACCTCAAGCGCATTTCCCCAAATGCCAGAGGCTATCAACTAGCAGCGAGGGCCCAGGTCTGATAGTGGGGAAACTATGCCCTCATTTTTTAGAGTGTAGCACAACAGAATATAATATAACATACAAAAACAACAGAAGCATTAACAGTATACATAACTGAACTGGATAACTGAAAACAAAAAGGAAACCGGCAGTCATATATATATGAAGATTCAGCATGCCACTATTCTATAAAACAACCAGAACAGGTTACACTATAATACAATACAACTGAAGTACAAGTACAGAAAAGAAAAACAGATCAGCCAGTGACATCGTGAGCCAATTCTCAGTCCCATGCTCTTTTACACCCCAATAGCAATCAAGTAACTGTATAGGGACTCTTGCCCCTATCCACACCTGCAGAAACGTAATCTGTTTGGGCCGAAAAGCGTGACCCAAACAGGGTGTGAGAAATAAATTCTCAGTAGGCACCCACTAAAGGCTCGTTCCCAACTGTTTGAAAGCATGCAACAACAGTGTGCAGTTGTAAAATGCAATAAAGTAAGCAGTACTGAAAGTAACCAAATTAACCAGTTATATTTCCATTTTTAATATCCATTTAATCATTTATTTAAAATATCACCACAGTTAATATTCTAAGTAAAACAACCAATTTCCTCAGACATGTACAACTCCTACCATCAGGTAAATAGAATCTAACCACAAGAATCCGCCCAGAGGTATATGGATTTTTCCCACAGGCGTAAGAAGTGTCGCCCACAGGCACAGAATCATCTACCCACAGACACGGAAGAAGTGTCCCACAGGCTAAGTAGTACAATTTCCACAGGCTAATCACAATACTTCCCTCAGGCTAACAGGTAACCGGGCCAAGCCCAACATGTAAAAAAGCAGTAAACAAACAATTCCACTCAAGGAAATTATACAATCATCACCTTAAAGGGATAATATAAACAAGCCATACCCTCGGGTATCATGGCCAAACAACTAAACAGAGGAACACACCCCCGGGGTGGTCCTGGATCCAAGAAGCTATCCCAAACAACATCTTAATATCACATATAATTACCTAAACAATTCTAGGTATTTAAAATAGCCACGACCTCAGCCAAATGACACCCCAACATGGGTTCGTGGAAAAAAATGCACAAAATGCACAAAACGCATAACCATTGGAAAATAAACACCGAACCACCTACCTTTAACACCAACGAACGATATACGTGAATGTCGATTCCAGAAACTCCCAAGAACGACATAGATATGAGGTGAAAATAAACCACGTTCAAACATAAATAACTTCCCTACAGAAAATAATTGGTAAGAACTACTCTAGGAGAAGAGAGAGCTCACCCGTGCGGTTCCAGGGAGATCAATGGTGCAGAAAATGGATTCCCGACGGGCGCTCGATAGATCTCCGAAGGTCTGGCCTCCCTCTTCTGCTCCTTCCTCCCATTCTAAGCCTTCCCTGTGAACAGGGGAGGCTACTAACCATTTTAAGTGAAAAAAATTACACGGCGTGTACTTACAAGTACACGGCGTGTACTTACCATTTTTAAACAGTTCCTCTGGCGGCTTCCCACCAGTGTGGCACTATTCACCTGTCGACATGACTACATGGCATGTCTGCATGAGCACACGGCGTGTTCTGTCGCACAGCTGGCCACCACCTTACTATTCACCTGCCGACTGACTATACGGTGTGTAAAGGGCCACTACACAACATGTAGTTGGTTCCTACACCCTTCATCGCCAACATGGCCACACTCCCTGTCTACTCATTCCACACGGCCAGAAGTACACGACATGTGGAAAACTACGTGGCGTGTACATTCCAAAATTTAGGATTTTCACCATTTTCCATAACTTCTCAAAAACACTTAAGGAAAAGAGAAAAGAAGAAACCCGTACCTCAATATAAGAACTAAGTTCTTACAAAATTCCCCCTTAAAGCAGTTCGTCCCCAAATTTCCCTTCCACGGGTTTTGAAGATATAGCTGAGAATAACTCTGGCCACTGAGCACGTACATCGGTCTCCCGCTCCCAGGTTTCATCCTGCAGTCGGCCATGCTGCCATAACACCTGTATGAGAGGAACTGACCGACCTCAGAGAACCTTCGTGCTCCGATCAACGATACGAATCATATGCTCCTCAAAGGACGCATCTACCTCAAGATTAACCTCCTCGGGCTGAAAGAAATGAGACGAGTCTGAATGGTAGTGGCACAACTGAGATACATGGAAGACTTCGTGCATGGCCCGGTACCTCTGAGGTAACTGAAACCGATAAGCAACCGGACCGACTCTCTCCAGAATCTCAAATGGCCCCACATACCTCAGTGAAAGTTTACCCTGTCTCCTAATCCACCTGTGTCCCAACCTCGGCGAAACACGTAAGAAAACCTGATCCCCGACCACGAAATCTAGAGGTCGTCTGCATCGATCAGCATAAGACTTCTGACGAGACTGTGCGGTAGCCATCTGCTTCTGAATCTACTAGACCTGATCAGAAGTCTCTTACACGAGACGTGGTCCCAGTAAGGCTGCCTCACCTACCTCTAACCAGCACAAAGGTGATCGGTATAGACTACCATATAAAGCCTCGTATGGTGCCATATAAATAGTCTCCTAAAAACTATTGTTATAGGAAATCTCGAATAGGGGTATATGCTTCTCTCAAGAGGCCCCAAAGTCCAGGACGCATGCACACAACATGTCCTCAAGAACCTGTATCGTACGCTCTGATTGGCCATCGGTCTGAGGGTGGTAAGCTGTGCTCAGAAGCACCTGTGTACCCAGTGCCCTCTAAAAACTATGCCAGAAAAGAGACGTAAAATGGGAGTCCCTATCTGAAACGATATAACGAGGAACCCCATGAAGACATACGATCTCTCAGATATACAACTTCCTGAGCTCTTCAACTCCGAAAGTCTCCTTGATTGGAAAAAAGTGAGCTACCTTCGTGAGTGAGTCCACAACAACCCACACAACATCATTGCCTAGAGTTGACCTCGGAAAACCAGTCATGAAGTCCATCGCAACATCATTTCATTTCCACTTCGGGATGGGTAACTATTGTAACAGCTCATCTGGTATCTAATGCTCCACCTTCAACTGCTGATAGGTGGAACACCTCGTAACAAAACCAGCTACATCTCTCTTGATACCCGGCCACCAGTACTGATGTCTCAAGTCTCGGTACATCTTGGTAACCCCGGGATGAACTGCCCAAGCTAAAGCATGAAACTCCCACATCAGCTCCTCGCATTTATCCCCTGAAACCCACACTTGTACATGGAAACAAAAAACCTCATCATTGCCTATCGTCCAACCAGGTGGAGGGTCCTCAATTTCCACTGACTCCCGTAGAACTAGGCCTTCCAAATCAGATAGTTGTCTCATCCTCACTCTATCCAAGAGGGTATAAGTCACAGCTAAAGATGAAAGATAAGTTTTGCCCTGACTATCGTGCACCTCCAAATGCATCTCAGAGAACAAAGCCATGAGCTTCCACTCACCACTGGCCTCCTACACTGCCTGTATCTGAGTCCTCCTGCTCAGTGCATCGACTAATGCCTTACCTTTACCAGGTGTATAGGCAATCTCAAAGTCAAAGGACTGAAGGTATTCAATCAACATTCACTGCCTCAGATTCAAGTCATGCTGAATAAAGATATACTTGAGACTTTTGTGGTCAGTGAAAACCACAAAACGTTCTCCCAAAAGATAATGTCTCCAACAGCGCAACGCATGCACAACTGCTGCCAACTCGAGATCATGCATCAGGTAATTCCTCTCATGTGGCCTCAACTGCCGAGACCCATATGTAACTACTCGATCGCCCTGCATCAGCACTGCCCCCAGCCCAATACCTGATGCATCACAGTAAATTGTATAGCTCTTCCCCTGCTCTGGGAGTATCAGGATCAGTGCTAATGTCAACCTTCCTTTCAGGTCCTGAAAGGCTGTATCACAAGCTTCCGACCAAAGGAACTTCACACCCTTCTTAGTCAAACCCGTCAACAACGATGCTAAGTGGGAGAATTCCTGGATGAAACATCTGTAGTAACCCACCAACCCCAAGAAACTCCAAATCTCAAACATGTTCTTAGGATACTCCCAGGAAAATACTGCTCTCACCTTATTTGGGTTCACGACAACTCCTGCCTCTTAGATGATATGAACCAGGAAGTGAATCTGGTCCATCCAAAAGTGGCACATTGAGAGCTTAGCATATAGCCGATGCTCTCTCAGTGTACTCAATACGATCTCAAGATGGGTGTAACACCTGAGACTTTTATGAGAAATATTTTGTTTTTATATAAATCATCAAAGGAATATTTCACTACACACAACACTAGCTTGGCTTACTTTACACACAATCACGACCTTCCTTGATAGCTTGCGTCATACGCAATACCGAGTTTCACTAAACAACGATATGCTATTAAAATAATATTAAAACTAGCCATAATGAATAGTAATACCCAGTTTTTGAAATTTTGGAAATTTTATTTTTCAAAATGGACTTCATTTTTGGATTCGGAATATCGAAATTAGCCTAGGGTGAAATTTTGGTATTTTTATGAAAACTTTCAATTTTTGATGAATAGTGAAAACACTAGGTTACTATTTAAAAACCGACTTTTTATTTAAATAATTATTTATTTTATATAAATTTATTTTAGGTCAAAATTGATACATAATACCTATATAAGTTCAATTCAATTCATTGGTGTCATTTTATAATAATTTTAGATATATAAAAATTTTATTGAACTTTTCACTGTCTTTTACCCACCTCCTAGGAGAATTTCAAAAATTACATAAAACTTAATTTTACCACTTCTATGAGTGGAATTTCTAAAATCCGAGAGACACGGTTTATATCAATGACTCAAATGTGATTCAATGAAATGAAAATAATTTTTGGTGAATAGTAACTTTTTACTTTTTTACCACAGTTAAAAGTAAATAGAGTTATTAAGGGTTAAAATGATATTATCATTACCCTAACACTTGTCCTAATTCTATTGGATAAGTTTAATTCGACCAAAAACAACCTTAGGAATAAAATATGACCATTTAGGCCCACTTGGATTATATTAGGACATTTAATATTAATTTATTTAAAGAAGGGTTAAAATAGTTAAAATCAAAGTTTAATAAGTAAATAATTTTTAATATATGGTTATACATAAGATAAATTCGACTATAAATATTCATTAGAAAGATAAAAATCTTTCCTACATAATGGTATTTTATTTGTAATTTTTAGACTTTAAATAAGTTAATTTATTTATGACACAATGATGATGCAGTAATTATATTATTAATGAAATATTGACATAATTGATGTTATAAATACCCAAATAAATGTAATTTGAGACTTTTTATGAATTAAAATAACTCTATATGTTAATATTACATGTTAGTATTTATGTAATTAACTGTTTTAGAACTAATCTTTCTGTTATGAGTTTCAAAAAAATAAATTACCAAATAGTTTCAAAATTGACATAAAATTGTTTTTAAAACAAATATTATATTATTAATTGTTATTTTATTCCTAAAAATATAAGGTTCGGCCAAATGACTTAGATAAGGTTATATATATTAATAATAAACAACTTGGGGTTCTTTTGGATTGTTATAGTAAGTTTATTAACCTTATAGTGTAAGAAAACAAGAAGACACGGTAAAAGTTAAATTATCTAACTTAAAGTTAAATCTAACTGATAAGGTTAAAATAGATACCTAAACTTCTATAAATTCTATTATATGAGATTATTTTGACCCATCACCACCTTATCTTTGAAATAACTTAATTTTGAGGTATTAAAAAACCGAATCTGACTTTATAATAAAATAATATTTTTTGTTTTTCCAAAGGTGCCCCTCTCCTTTCTTATAAAAGGGAACCTCCTCCCTCTCTTCCTCACACCACTTTGAACCTTCAATCTCAGCCAACCCCAGACAAATTATCTTTTCCATTTCCCTAGAAACATCCTAGAGGTCCTGGTCTTCTTCAAAGACCAATTTTAGTTCCCTAAAAGGAGGTCTCAAAGAGGTGCTTCAAAGAAGAGGTAATGTATGTTACCGATTCTTTCAACTTTATTTCTTCTTCCACTTATTCTTCTTTAGTTGTTTCATTATGAATTAATAAAATAATTATCACTCATATAATGATATGTTATTATAAGTATTAAACAACCCTATTTTACCATCTATCCATCCTACGGTAAACGAAATCACCGCGCGTGCGTACGTACGGAATACCGTCTCCACGCCGTGGTGTAATCTATTTTCCACCACCACCGTTCTTGGATGGGTATAATGGTGTAAAGAATAAAAATGTATGATTATTTTAAAGTGATTTTTATTATGAAATAGTATACATACACTCCAATACAATTCCACGATCATGGTAACGATATCATCGCTCGTGCGTACGTACGGAATACCGTCTCCACGATGTGATGCGACTCGTTCTACATGATATTCATTGAATAATGATTATATAAATGAATTGAATGAATTAATATGATATATATTACACTAATAACATTCTGTAAATGAGGTATCTATAACCTAAAAAGAATAATAAGAATTTATTCGACAAAACACGCATAAGAATAAAAAGTAATAAACACCCGAATAACAAGTAGCAATGAAATATTACTAATAAGAAGCTAATAATATGACCATATATGATATCATAAAAATAATTATGATTCTGGAATAAGTCAATGACATTATTTAAATCATTATACAGGAGTTTCAGACACTTACGAAGCAAATCAGACCTAAGGTAAGGGACAATCTCGCAAATCTCAATTTTTATACAAGATTGTTTATACTGGGGAATATTTATCATCCCCATCCATGTTTCTTCAATATTTAAAATTATTTATATCCTCATAAAATTTTTTAAATCCAATTTTACCCTTAGGTGTGTTTTTTGTAAAAGATAATAAATGAATTTTTTGTCGTTTTTCATACGAGGTACTTTTTGACTTTTCTGACCTAAGTACGAGAAGAATGTTTTTTTAACTTATATGACATGAATGGATTTTTAAAACATTATTTCCAAGAAGCTTCCTTTACAAGTTTTCAAGTTTATTTTTAATCAACTTCTTTTAGTTCAAAATTATATGACATGTTAAGAAAGGAAAAATATTTTTGAAATAGAAAGGATATTTTCCTCAAGAATGGAGTTCAAGTGTTTTATCAAAATTATTTTCCATATAAGATAATATAGTGTTCAGTTTCTATCCCTATTTTTAAATTGTATTGATTATGTTATGATGTAATTATTTTTATGATGTCCTTTTATCTTATATGGATTATGTTATTATGGCATGATGATTAAGAATCCCATTTTTATTACATGGGTTATGCTATGATGTATGATTTATGATTTGTGGCACACATAAGAATGGTATCATTATGAGATGGGTGGGACCTATATCTCCCTCCAATGCATTGGGTAATGATTTATATCTCATGAGATAGACATGGCTGGAACGGTGGGTTAATCTGGTTCAGGGAAACAGGACTGAAACGAGGGGTGAACTCGGTTCAGAAATGGACTTTGTCCGCTGAGATAGTCTTGGCAATGAGTCTTGACTACTAAGAAATGATTCTCTATGATTATGTGTGTATGCCACAAAGTGTCATGTTTTAAGTTATTATTATTGGGATTACATTTCACTACTGTGTTTTATCCCATGTTATGAAATTATGATCTCTTTTACAGGTTAAGATTTTCAAAATGAGATGTTCTTATGAATATGATGCGATTGATACTTATTTTGTTTACCCTTACTGAGAATTTGAGCTCACCCTTTTGTATGTTTTCTTTCCCCAGGTCAGGAATAAGGTTATTAAGTAGTATATGCCAAAAAGGGACTCTAGATATGATGAAATAAATGGGAGACAACATAGATGATTTATGAACCAGTTGTTTATGTTTCCCAGTTTCTAAAGAAACTATACCTATACGGTCCTTTCATGGTTTTGTTATATGTTGTAATAAGTGTTCTTAAATTTTGAAGTATTAACAATGTATGTAAAGTATGGGTCGTTATAGTTGTTATCAGAGGAAAGGTATAGTCAACCTTTGGAAACAAGGATGTGAAAGCCTTAGTAAGAAACCTAAGGATATGTCTAAGCATAGAACACAATCTTAGTGTTTTAGAAATGGACATGAAAAACCTATGATAAGACCTTAAGTGTGAAATTTTATTCTTGATTATGTGTTTTTCCTATTATAATTAGTCTTGCTCACACTATTCTTCTTGGTTTTAGTCAATGGATGGAACCTGAATGAACCGTGTTAATGAGGAATGCGACGAGCAATGCAATGATTGTCCCCCCCTGAGCAACCAAACGTTATGGGAGATGGAATGAAAAATCTTATAGCCATGATCACAAAACTTTCTCAAGCTATTAATCACGCGGGACTTCCAAACGAGCAAAGGAAGGAGCAACATTATGTTGAATCCTTCATGCGGCAGCGTCCACCCACATTCAGCGGGTCTACTGATCCATTAGTGGCTGAACAATGGACCAGTACTACTGAAAATATATTTTCTGTTCTTCAATGTTCTAAACATGATAAAGTCATCTTAGCAGTTTATCATTTGGAAGGTGAAGCTGATCAATGGTGGAATCTTATCAAGAATACGAGGCAGAGGGATGAAATTGAGTCCATGTAATGGGACAAGTTCAAGAACTTATTTTTCAATAAGTACTTCCCTCGTATTCTCCGAAAAAATATGGAGGAGGAGTTTCTTGAACTAAAGAAAAAGGATGATGAATCTGTTGGTACCTACGAAGAAAATTTTACAAGACTTGCAAGGTACGCTTCTGGGATTATTATCCAACCTGAGAGTAAGATCGATCGATTCTTTACTGTCTTAAAACCAAGTCTTCGAAGGGCGTTATCCATAAGGGACTTCAATAGTTACGGGGAAATCGTTCGATGTGCTCTCAAGGTTGAGATGCAGATTAGAGTAACCCATCAGTCATATGGGTTTGATAAGAAGAGGAAAATAGAATTCAAAGGAAAATATAAAGAGCACACTGAAAAGAAGATGAGTTTTACCTTATGCTCAAAGTGTGGAAAGAAAAATGGAGGGAGTTGTCTTAAATGGACAAGTAAATGTTTCAAATGTGGAAAGGAAGGTCATCGGGAATTTTAATGCCGCAATGATGGGAAGAAGATGTCTAGTGATGCGAACAAAGAAAAGGAAACACAGAGTGCACCTCATAGACTTTAATGTTACAAGTGCAAGGAAATGGGGCATTATGCCAATAAATGCCCTAATCCAAGGGTTGTTGATGATGATCGATGTCAAAAAACTCTGAAGGCTAAAGACAAAGAAAAGTCACATGAAATTTCTATCAGCATTGTGGAGTACGATAACAAAGTGGTGAAAGGTACACTTACCATCCACTCTAAAGTAGAATTTTTTTTTATTTCATTCTGGATCCAACCACTATTTTATTTCTAAAGAATTTTATACGGGTATCTCCATATTACCTCAATAATTAGATGTTGAGTTAGCTGTGACAACCCCTAATGGCACAACAGTTGCATCAAAAGTTTATAATTCTTCTCCGATTGTAGTTTGTGGGAAAGTGCTTCCTGAAAATCTTGTGATCCTTCCTATAGTGGAATTTTATGTGATTCTTGGCATGGATTTACTTTCTTTGTGTGGAGCTCATATCAATTGCCAAAGAAGGGAAGTCACATTTCATATTCCAAATCAATCTATGATCGTCTATCGATGCAAGTATGAACATAACCTTCCAGTGGAAATTTGTTCCATCTTATGGGTCACGATTCCACTAAATGAAGGTTATTAATCTCAAATGGTTGGTGAGAAACTCACAATTAAGAATATTCCCATTGTACGGGAGTTTGATGATGTCTTTACAGAGGAATTACTGGATCTTCCACCAAATCATGAAGTTGAGTTTTCAATAGAACTCGTACCGGGTGCTTTACCTATTTCGAAGACACCTTATAGAATGGACCCAATTGAGTTGCAGGAATTGAAGAAGCAACTCCAAGAGAATATTGATAAGGGATTCATATGCCCTAGTGCGTCACCTTGGGGAGCACCTGTTCTGTTTGTTAAGAAGATAGATGGATCAATGAGACTCTGCATTGATTATCGAGAACTTAACAAGATCACTATCAAGAAAAAATATCCTCTCCCACACATTAATGACTTATTTGACCAACTACGCGGAGCTCAATACTTTTCCAGGATTGATCTTCGTTCAGGGTATCATTAATTAAGGGTCAAAAGGGAGGATATACCAAAGACGGCTTTCTGTACAAGGTATGGACACTATGAATTTTTAGTGATTCCATTTGGTCTTAATAATGCCCCTGCTATCTTCATGGATCTGATGAATAGAGTCTTTAGAGACTATCTTGAACAGTTTGTGGTAGTATTTATAGACGATATTATTGTATATTCAAAGAAAAAGTAAGAACATGAAGATCAATTGAGAATTATATTAATGACCCTGAGAAAGGAGAAGCTTTATGCCAAATTTACCAAGTGTGAATTTTGGATTCAAAAAGTTGCATTTTTGGGTCACATAATCTCAAAAGAGGGGATATCTTTGGATCCAGAAAAAATAGAGGTTATCGAAAGATGGTCGAGACCAACAATAGTAACCGAGATCCGAAGTTTTCTTGGTTTGGCTGGATATTATCTACATTTTGTGAAAGATTTTTCATGATGATCTAATCCACTCACCAAGTTGACTCAGAAAGGAGTTAAGTTTGTTTGGATGGAGGAATGTGAATAGAATTTCCAGGAGTTGAAAAGAAGGTTATCCAGTGCACCTTTACTCACACTTCTTTTTAGTGGATAAAGGTTTGTGATCTACAGTGATTTATCCTAGAAGGGGCTGGGGTGTGTTCTTATGAAAAATGATATGGTGATAGCTTATGCCACACGACAGTTGAAAATACATGAGCAAAATTACCCAACTCATGATTTGGAGTTAGCTGCGGTAATCTTTGCATTAAAGATTCGGAAGCATTATCTTTATGGAGAAAGGTGTGATATTTATACTGATCATAAAATTTTAATGTATATTTTCACACAAATGGAGCTGAATATGCGCCAAATAAGATGGTTGGAGATGATTAAGGATTACGACTACTCAATTAATTACCACCCTGGGAAAGCAAACAAGGTGGACAATGCATTAAGTCGACAAGACCATGCTAGCTTATCCATGACGAGGATCACAAAAGATCCAATATTTATGGATTTACAAGGGATGGATCTTGGAATTATAATGGAAGGGGAAAAATCATATCTTTCTCAAATGAATGTTCAACCATCTATACATGTGAAGATTAAAGAGGCATAGAAAGAAGATGTAGAGTTACAAAAGAAGGTGTGAAATGTTGCTGAATTCAACCTTGATTGTGATGGGATAATAAAGTTCAGGAATTGGGTTTGTGTTCCTCCCATCCCAGAATTAAATAAGGAGCTGCTAGATGAGGCTCATAGTTCTTCATTCTCTATTCATCCTGGAAGCATGAAGATGTATAGGGACCTGAAAGAGTACTTCTGGTGGGATGGCTTGAAAATAGATGTTGCTGAATATGTGTCTCGATGCTTGGTTTGTCATCAAGTTAAAGCTGAGAGACAAAAGTCTAAGGGGATGTTACAACCATTACCCATACTAGAATGGAAATGGGAAAACATCACTATGGACTTTGTCACGAGACTTCCTAAAACATCCAAAGGCAATAATTCTATCTGGGTCATAGTTGATCTTCTTACAAAGTCAGCACACTTCATTTCTATTAGAGAGGATTTCTCTCTGGATCAGCTTGCCAGGATATATGTGAAGGAAGTGGTAAGATTGCATAGAGTACCACTTTCCATTATATCTAATCGGGATCTGAAGTTTACCTCGAAGTTCTGGCAAAGTCTTCAGCATACTCTGGATACAGAGTTGAGTTTCCGCACTGCTTATCATCCTCAGACAGACAGTCAGTCTGAGAGAACAATTCAAACTCTAGAAGATATGTTGAGAGCTTGCTATATGGATTTCAAAGGTGGTTGGGATCAACACCTACCTTTGGTGGAATTTTCTTATAATAATAGCTTTCACTCTAGTATTCATATGGCTCCTTATGAAGCTCTCTATGGAAGGAAATTCAGGACTCAAACTTGTTGGGATGAAGTTGGGGAAAGAAAGCTATTAGGACCTGATCTTGTTAATGAGATGGAAGAAAAGGTAAGATCTATTCAAAAACACATTAGATCTACTCAGAGTCGACAAAAAAGTAATGCCGACAACCGAGGAAAAGACCTAGAGTTTGAAGTGGGTGATAAAGTGTTCTTATGAATATCTCTGTGGAAGAGAGTAATAAGATTTGGAAAGAAGGGAAAGCTGAGCCCTAGATATATCGGTCCTTTCGAAATAATGGATTGTGTTGGGAAGGTAGCTTACCGATTGGCGCTTCCACCGAATCTCTCTCAAGTTCACGATGTATTCCATGTATCTCTCCTGAGAAAGTACATACATGATCCTTCACATGTACTCAGCTCAGAAGTTGTACCGCTGGAGCAAGATCTTTCTTAGGAAGAACAGCCGATAGAGATTCTCGATCGTAGTGAAAAAGTCCTATGGAACAAGAACACTTTCTTGGTGAAAGTTTTATGGAGGAACCACCAATTACAATAAGCTACATGGGATCTTGAGGATATGATAAGGGAGAGACATCCTCATCTGTTTGTTACAGAGTGTCGAATTTCGAGGGCGAAATTCATTTTAAGGGGGGTAGAATGTAACACCCGAGACTTTTATGAGAAATATTTTGTTTTTATATAAATCATCAAATGAATATTTCACTACTCACAACACTATCTTGGCTTGCTTTACATACAATCACGACCTTCCTCGATAGCTTGCGTCGTACGCAATACCGAGTTTCACTAAACAATGATATGCTATTAAAATATTATTAAAACTAGCTGTTATGAATAATAATACCCAGTTTTTGAAATTTTTTAAATTTTATTTTTCAAAATGGACTTCATTTTTGGATTCGGAATATCGAAATTATCCAAGGGTAAAATTTTGGTATTTTTCTGAAAGCTTTCAATTTTTGATGAATAGTGAAAACACTGGGTTACTATTTAAAAACCGACTTTTTATTTAAATAATTATTTATTTTATTTAAATTTATTTTAGGTCAAAATTGATACATAATACCTATATAAGTTCAATGCAATTCATTGGAGTCATTTTATAATAATTTTAGATATGTAAAAATTTTATTGAACTTTTCACCGTCTTTTACCCACCTCCTAGGAGAATTTCCAAATTTACATAAAACATAATTTTACCGCTTCTGTGAGTGGAATTTTAAAAATCCGAGAGACACGGTTAATATGAAGGACTAAAATGTGATTCAATGAGATGAAAATAATTTTTGGTGAATAGTAACTTTTTACTTTTTTACCACGGTTAAAAGTAAATAGGGTAATTAAGGGTAAAAATGATATTATTATTAACCTAACACATGTCCTAATTCTATTGGATAAGTGTAATTCGACCAAAAATAACCTTAGGATCAAAATATGACCATTTAGGCCCAATTGGAATAGATTTGGACATTTAATACTAATTTATTTAAAGAAGGGTTAAAATAGTTAAAACCAAAGTTTAATAAGTAAATAATTTTTAATATAGGGTTATACATAAGATAAAATCGACTATAAATATTAATTATAAATCTAAAAAGATTTACTACATAATGGTATTTTATTTGTAATTTTTAGACTTTAAATAATTTAATGTATTTATGACACAATGATGATGCAGTAATTATATTATTAATGAAATATTGACATAATTGATGTTATAAATACCCAAATAAATGTAATTTGAGACTTTTTATGAATTCCAATAATTTTATATGTTAATATGACATGTTATTATTGATTTTATTAACTTTTTTAGAACTAATATTTTTGTTATGATTTTCACAAAAATCAATTACCAAATAGTGTCAAAATTGACATAAAATAGTTTGTAAAACAAATATTATATTATTAATTGTTATTTTATTCCTAAAAATCTAAGGTTCGGAAAAATGACTTAGATAAGGTTATATATATTATTAATAAACAACATGGGGTTCGTTTGGCTTGTTATAGTAATTTTATTAACCTTATAGTCTAATAAAACAAGAAGACACAGTAAAAGTTAAATTATCTAAATTAAAGTTAAATCTAAATGATAAGGTTAAAATAGATACCTAAACTTGTCTAAATTCTATTGGTTGAAAGGATTGCGACCCATCCCCACCTTAGCTTCGAAATAAATCAAATTGGAGCTATTAAAAAACCATATATGAATTTAAAATAAAATAATATTTTTAGTTTTTCTAAAGGTGCCCCTCTCATCTCTTATGAAAGGGCACCTCTTCCCTCTCTTCCTCACACCACTTTGAGCCTTCAAGATCGGACAACCCCTGCCAAATTCTCTTTTCCATTTCCCTAGAAACATCCTATAGGTCCTTGTCTTCTTCATAGACCAATTTTATTTACCTAAAAGGAGGTCTCAAAGAGGCGCTTCAAAGAAGAGGTAATGTCCGTAACCGATTCTTTCAACTTTATTTCTTCTTCCACTTCTTCTTATTTAGTTGTTTCATTATGAAGAAATAAAATAAATATCACTCATATACTGATATGTTATTATACGTATGAAACAACCCTATTTCCCCATCTATCCATCCTATGGAAAAGGAAATCACCGCGCGTGCGTACGTACAGAATACCGTCTCCACGCCGTGGTGTAATCTATTTTCCACCACCACCTTACTTGGATGGGTATAATGGAGTAAAGAATAAATATATATGATTATTTTAAAGTGATATTGATTTTGAAATAGTATACATACACTCCAATACAATTCCACGATCATGGGAACGATATCATCGCTCGTGCACACGTACGGAATACCGTCTCCACGATGTGATGCGACTCATTCTACATGATCTTCATTGCATAATGATTATATAAATGAACTGAATGAATGAATATGATATATATTACACTAATACCATTCTGGAAATGAGGTATCTATAACTTAAAAAAATAATAGGAATTTATTCGACAAAACACGCATAAGAACAAAAAGTAATAAACATCCGAATAACAAGTAGCAATGAAATATTACTAATAAGAAGATAAGAATATGACCATATATGATATAATAAAAATAAGTATGATTCTGGAATAAGTCAATGACATTACTTAAATCATTATACAGGAGGTTTTGACACTTATGAAGCAAATCGGACCTAAGGTAAGGGTCAGTCTCACAAATCTCAATTTTTATCCGAGATTGTTTATACTGGGGAATATTTATCATCCATATCCATGTTTCCTCAATATGTAATATTATTTATATCCTCCTTAAATTTTTTAAATACAATGTTACCCTTCGGTGAGTTTTTAGTAAAAGATAAGAAATGAATCTTTTGTTGTTTTTCATATGAGGTACTTTTTGACTTTTCCAACATAAGTACAAGAATAATGTTTTTTTAACTTATACGGCATTAATGGATTTTTAAAACCATATTTCCAAGAATATTACTTTACAAGTTTTCAATTTTATTTTTAATCAACTTCTTTTAGTTCAAAATTATATGACATGTTAAGAAAGGAAAAATGTTTTTGAAGTAGAAATGATATTTTCCTCAAGAATGGAGTTCAAGTGTTTTATCAAAATTATTTTCCATCTAAGATAAAATAGGGTTCTGTTTATATCCCTATTTTTACGTTGTTTTGATTATGTTATGATGGAATTATTTTTATGATTTCCTTTTATCTTATATGGATTATGTTATGATGACATGATGATTAAGAATCCCATTTTTATTACATGGGTTATGATATGATGTATGATTTATGATTTGTGGAACACATAAGAATGGTATCATTATGAGATGGGTGGGACCTATATATCCCTACAATGCATTGGGTAATGATTTATATCTCATGAGATAGACATGGCTGGAACAGAAGGTTAATCCGGTTCAGTGAAACAGGACTGAAATGAGGAGTTAACTTGGTTCAGAAATGGACTTTGTCCGCTAAGATAGTCGTGGCAATGAGTCTTGAGTACTAAGAAATGATTCTCTATGATTATGTGTGTGTGCTACAAAGTCTCATGTTTTATGTTATGATTATTGGGATTACATTTCACTACTATGATTTATCCCATGTTATGAAATTATGATCTCTTTTGCAGGTTAAGATTTCCAAAATGAGATGTTCTTATGAATATGATGTGATTGATATTTCTTTTGTTTACCCTTACTGAGAATTTGAGCTCACCCTTTTGTATGTTTTCTTTCCCCAGGCCAGGAAGAAGGTTATTAAGTAGGATATGCCAAAAAGGGACTCTAGATATGATGAAATAAATGGGAGACAACGTAGATGATTTATGAACCAGTTGTTTATGTTTCCCAGTTTCTAAAGACACTATACCTATACGGTCCTTTCATGGTTTTGTTATATGTTGTTATAAGTGTACTTCAATTTTGAAGTATTAACAATGTATGTAAAGTATGGGTCGTTATAATGGGTGTTATGGTCGTGTCGAGTGTGAGAGTACACCAAGATATCATCCACGAATACTACCACAAAAGAGTCCAGATAAGGATGGAACACACGATTCATCAGAGCCATAAAAACTGCTAGCATGTTCATGAGTCCGAATGGCATAACCAAGTACTCATATAGACCATACCTGCTCCTGAAAGCCGTGAGAGGTATATCAGCTGGTCTAACGTGCAGCTAATGATATCCTGATCTCAAATCAATCTTCGAGAACACTCGTGCTCCATGAAGTTGATCAAAAAGATCATCAATCCTCGGTAAGGGATATCGGTTCTTAACCTTCAACTGGTTCAGCTTCTGATAATCCACACAAAGTCTGAGGGTACCGTCCACCTTCTTCGCAAAAAGGACTGGATAACCCCAAGGATAAGTACTGGTTCAGATGAAACCCTTTGCCTGTAACTCCTCTAACTGCCTCTTGAGCTCCTGCAACTCAGGCGTAGGCATCATATAAATAGGAATGAACACCGGTGCTACTCTTGGAACAAGATCGATAGAGAAATCCACCTCTCACTCCAGAGGTAGACCTGAAAAGTCATCCGAGAAGACATACCTGAAATGATCAACCACTGGAGGGAAATCTGTCTGACAAGTCACCTGGTCATCCAGATACAAACTCGCAATCTGGACTATGACTCCACCTCGCCCATGATGCTCTGGTCCAGCTCAACTCGCCTGAACATCCCACTCGCCCTTTTATAGAAACTCTCTGCCCTCCAGTGACGTGAAATGCACACTGCGATGATAGCAGTCTACAAAGGCTCGAAAGGGAACCAACCAGTCCATCCCGAGAATGACATCGTAAGCTATCATCTCTAAGACATAGAGTTCCAAAAGAAAGTTACACCCACCAACCTCAAGGGGGAACTCCTTGCACTGACACACACTAGCCGTTCTAGTCCCCAACGGAGTGTCTAGCATCATGATATTAGAAGAAGTAGAAACATAGAGCCGAAGGCTCTCCACAACAGATACAGATATGAAACTATGTGTAGCACCCGTATCAGAAAGTACTGAAGATAAAACAGAAGCTACTAGAATAGTACCTATGACTATAGAAGGTCCAGGATCCTACTCCTGCTGGGTCTGTTTCACTACATATGCCTGCCCAGTACCGCGGCCGTACGACACAGCCTGGCTACCCTGAGCTGTCCCGCCCTGCTACCTCTGAGATCCTGGTGTCTGGCTACCACGACCATGACCACCATCTCTGCCTGCACGCCCAGACGTATTCCAGTTCCCTGAATGGTAAGAAGCCACTGGTCCTACTCCTGCACACAGAGTCTGCATAGAACCCCTCTCACTAGCCATCAGTGGAAACGCCCTGCAAAAGCGCTGTAGATGACCCATCCTACCGCAAGCTTGGAACTCCACCCAGTCTCGTGGACACTGTGGCCTCTTGTTCCCCTCTCTACCACACTGGTAGCACATGACCTGGCCACCTGAAGCATTCTTCTGACTGGTACTTCCACCCTGAGAGAAGTCCATTTGTCTCTTCCTCTTGCCAGTAGAAATAGTACCAGTAACTGGTGTTGAACCGCCCTGGCCCACACCACTAGATTCCTATAGGCTCCTCTCTATAATTAGCGCCTGGTTCACAATAGAATATACTGAAGGCAACCTGAAAAAATTCAATAGTTCTCGTATGTCATAACAAAGACCATACTCAAAATGTCTGGCTCTCAACGTCTCATCACCCACCAGAATGGGTGCAAAACGCTGAAGCTCAGTGAAATGAGCAGAATAGTCCATCACCGACATAGCGCCCTGCTACAGATTCATGAAATCTCGATCTCTATCTTCCCTCAACATCTCTGGGAAGAAGAAGTCATAGAAGACTGCCTGAAAATCTTCCCACACCATGTCTCTATGATGCTCTGACTGGGTGGTGACATCCCACCACCTCTTGGCAGAATCGCGTAGCATGTATGTCGCAAGCTTGTCCCTCCGCCCTGGAGGCATCTCAAGATGCTTGAAAATAGTCTGCATCGATCCTAACCAAGACTCTGTAGCCTGTGGTCCGCCATCCCGACAAAACGTAGGCGGATGCTACTGCTGAAATATACGTGTCAGCTCAGCTATAGATGTGGCAGCCGGCGGTGCTCCCTGAAAGGTCCGCATGAACCGCATAAAGACTTCATGGAACTGCGCCTCTGCGCCTGTGTCCGGTATAAAATCTGGTGCTACATCTGGCTTTACCACCATCTGTAGAGTATAATCATCGCTGCTCTCCTGGGGAACAACGCGTGGTCATCTCGGCAACATGACACTACAAGGTCAAATGCACACCTTAGATTTCAAGTTTATCAAGGCTGAAAGCAAAGGAACCACAAGGGAAAAAGAGGAAGAAAGAATTTCAAGATTTGAAAAACAAGAGTACATGGCGTGTATAATGACTACACGATGTGTACTTGACTTCCCTTCCCCTACCTGGGTCCTTCGACACGGCTAAGCCACACGGCTCCCGTTTGAACAAACTACACGGCATGTACGATGTTATTTCCTACTACCCGTGTCATTTGTGACACGAACGACTACTCAACTTAACACTACACGGAATGTTACACACGAACACGACATGTACACTACCCCGTTTCCCAAACACACGGCTAAAACCACATGGTCTGTCCTCAGACAAGACTACACGGCATGTTCCCACAGGTAGACGACATGTACTTGATGAGCTCCGCCGACCCGTGTTGTTAGTTACACGGCCATCCACATAGCTCACACTACACGGCGTTTTCGATATACACACAGCGTGTACTCGAAAGGATTACACTGACCCGTATTATTAGTTACACGGCCGGGTCCCCGGGTTAACACTACACGACGTGTTCTTCATTGACTTGGCCTGTTCAAGAAATGACTACACCGGCCCGTGTTTATTAGTTACATAGCCAGGTCTTTGGGTCAACACTACACGGTGTGTACCTCTGGTACACGACGTGTTCGCCCCAAGAATTTTCCCTTACCCGTGTCTCCGCGTACATGGTTTGTGACACGTGAAGAGACTACATGGAGTGTAATTAAAAAGTTTATTTTTCTTCCCAAACAGAAGAAAATACACAGCGTGTAAAAGGTACTACACAACGTGTATACTGGGAATTCCAGACAATATGCCTCAAAAACTCCTCCAGAACCCAGAAAACACTAAAAAACAACACCTAAGTGCCAAATTCTGATCCGTGAGGGTCCATACTCCCCACGAATCAAAGTTTGACATCTTATCAGGGTTTTTAAAAAATGAACAGTCAATGTTCCACCAAATTTTGGTAAATGGGGGCCCATACTCCTCAAAAACCAATGTTTGGCATCCATTCTACAAACAAGCTCACACAAAAATACCCTATCACATAGCAGGTATTTATCAATCATCTATCACAACAACATGCTTTACTAACACAATAACTATCACAACAACATGAAATTTCTAATACACCTACATGGCATGGAACTATGCATGACATGTGATTTCTATCATGTGCCTAAATTATGCATGAGATGACATACCCTCATCTCATTTGGTTGCAACTAAATAGAACCCAAGGATCAAATATAAACAGCACAATCACAAGCGCATCACCTAACGATGAAATCAAATCAACTGTAAATTGCAAAATCAATAAAATTGCAATACGAGGTAAATTGGATTTTCCCTATACATGGGTTAGCTACGCCCGAGAAAAACTCATTACCAACTACCGTTTCCGTCCTATCCCTGTCTAAGACTCCAAACATTAAGTCAACAAAAATAACCCCTCTGATACCACTTTGTAACGTCCCGGTTCTGGGTGCCACTCAACAGGTTCCCCGAACCTGGTTCTCCACAAGACATCAAGCACATTTCCCTAAATGCCAGAGGCTGCTGACTAAAAGCGAGGGCCCAAGTCTGATAGTGGGGAAAATATTCCCCCATTTTTCAAAGTGTAGCGTAGCTGAATATAATATAACATACAACAACATTAGAAGCAGTAATAGTATACATAACTGAATTGGATAAATGAAAACAAAAAGGAAACCAACAGTCATATATATATGAAGATGCAGCATGTCACTATTCTATAAAACAACCAGAACATGTTATACTGCAATACAATACAACTGAAGTACAAGTACAAAAAGAAAAACAGAACAGAGAGCCACATCATGAGCTAATGCTCTGTCCCATTCTCTCCTACACCTCAACAACAATTAAGTACCTGTATAGAGACTCTTGCCCCTATCCACACCTGTAGAAACATAATTTGTTTGGACTGAAAAGCATGACCCGAACAAGGTGTGAGAAATAAATTCCCAGTAAGCACCCACCAAAGTCCCGTGCCCAACTGTGTGAAAGCATGCAACAACAGTGTGCAGTAGTAAAATGCAATAAAGTAAGCAGTACTGAAAGTAACTAACTTAACTAGTTATATTGCCATTTTTAATATCCATTTAATCTTTTATTTAAAATATCACCACAGTGAATATTCTAAGTAAAACAACCAATGTCCTCAGACATGTACAACTCCTACCATCAGGTAAAGAGAATCCAACCACAAGAATCTGCCCATAGGCATATGGATTTTTCCCACAGGCGTAAGAAGTGTCGCCCACAGGCACAGAATCATCTACCCACAGACACGGAAGAAGTTGGCCATAGGCTAAGTAGTACAATGTCCACAGGCTAATCACAATACTGCCCTCAGGCTAACAGGTAACCGGGCCAAGCTCAACATGTAAACAAGTAGTAAACAAGAAATTCCACTCAAGGAAATTATAAAATCATCACCTTAAAGGCATAATATAAACAATCCATACCCTCAGATATCATGGCCAAACAGCTAAACAGAGGAACACACCCCCGGGGTGGTCCTAGATCCAAGCAGCTATCCCAAACAACATCTTAATATCACATATAGTTACCTATACAATTCTAGGTATTTAAAATAGCCACAACCTCATCCAAATGACACCCCAACATGGGTTCGTGGAAAAAAATGCACAAAATGCACAAAACGCATAACCGTTGGAAAATAAACACCGAGCCACCTACCTTTAACACCAACGAACGATATACGTGAACGTCGATTCCAGAAACTCCCAAGAACGATGTATATCTGAGGTGAAAATAAACCTCGTTCAAACTTAAATAACTTCCCTACAGTAAATAATTGGTAAGAACTACTCTAGGAGAAGAGAGAATTCACTGTGCGGTTCCAGGGAGATCAACGATGCAGAAAACGGATTCCCGATGGGTGCTCGGCAGATCATTGAAGCTCCGGCCTCCCTCTTCCGCTCCTTCCTCCCGTTCTAAGCCTTCCCTGTGAATAGGGGAGGCTACTGCCCATTTTAAGTGAAAAAACAAAGTACATGACATGTAATTCCATGTACATGACGTGTACTTCCAATTTTTAAACTGTTCCTCTGGCGGCTTTCCACCAGCGTGGCACTATTCACCTATCGACATGACTACACAACGTGTCTGCATGAGCACATGGCGTGTTCTGTCACACAGCTTCCCATCACCTTACTATTCGCCTGCCGATTGACTACATGGCATGTAAAGGACCACTACACGGCGTGTAGTCAGTTCCTACACCCTTCATCACCGACATGGCTACACGCCCTGTGTACTCATTCCACACGGCCAAAAGTACACTGCGTGTAGAAAAGTACACGACATGTACTTTCCAAAATTTAGGATTTTTTTCATTTTCCATAACTTCTAAAAAACACTTAAGGAAAAGAGAAAAGAAGAAACCCATACCTCAAAATAAGAACCAGGTTCTTACACACATATAAAAATTTCCTAGAACATTATAAAATTATATTATCTTATATATTTAAATAAATAGTGTTTTAAAATGATATTTCATGAAATAAATCTTTATATAGAATACCTATGTTTTTTAAAAAATTATATATATTTTTAGTGGATATAATTATGTTTTATCTATATCCGAAAATCCATATATTAAATTAATAATATATTCATGTGTATTTAGTAAATAAAATAATTCTAAAAATGGGATGGTTGAATTAAATATTTCATTTATACATTTAAAATTAAAACTTTAGGATACCAAGGTCTATAAATATTACCACTTATTACCCCTACATATTCCCTATGTGTAAGATGTGTGAAAGTGGTAGTTTCATGAGGTGGATCTTCTAACAGTCACCTATTGGTGATCTCTAGTAACTTGAACTTATCCTATATTTGATTTAATTCAGGACTCACCTACTGAATCATTTCATAGTCTTAGTCATTGAATAAACCTAGTGATGGAACCTCACTCCCAAGTTATGGAAAATGGGCATGAAAAGGCAGGAATCTATTTTTTTGAGGTTGAAATGCACTCTGTTGCATTTGTTGTCAATGAGGCATGATGTTGTCATGGAATGAATGGATGTCAAGGAATGTCAAGATGTGAATGAAAAAGGATGTGATGGTGATGGTGATGAAGGAGAATGGCCATGGTACTAAGATGCATGTCACTTAGGAGATTCACTAAGTGGTATTGGAAATTGTGGTTGAAACATTCTCCATGGAAATCTGACGATTGCTGAGCTGCTCTTTAAGTTCATAGAACTTGTATCCTGATGATACAAAGTCACAACAATGTTTGAAGACCATGCATTGTATTGACAATGCATGAGGAGATGAAGATGATCCATCCACTACTTCTAAGTGGATGAAGTGAGCTAAAGAAGTCCATGCACTATCACCTAGTGCATATGAATTAGAAGAAGATCCAATTGATCTCTGATTAGATCAATGAAGCACTTTGAAGAATTTAAGTGATTCAGGAGTTCGGTTGAAGAAGAAGAACCTTCAAGAATTCACTCCTGAGTAATGAATATATGTTGAGGATATTTGAGGAATTCTAATGAAGAAGAGAAGGGAAGAAATGAAGAAGAAGAGTTGTGGCATTTGGCATTTTACACTTCAGTACTTTGTATACTTAGTGTATATTCAAGCAAAAAATTAGCCACCAAGGGCTAGCCTTAAGGGTTCAACCCAAGGCACATGTGGGACTAGGACACCACGCCCAAGTGGATCCCATGGGGCCAGCCCGAGAGGCCGCGGCCGTGTGTAAGCCGGGCCATGCAGGGGATCAGGTCCTGCGCAGCGTGGGCACAGAGCGCGCCCGAAGGGTGTGCATAGTGGGCGCTAGTGGCGCGCCCGTAGGGATCAGAGTGGGCGCAGAGCGCGCCTGCAGGGAGAACTCGGCGCGGGGCGACACCGAGAGGGGAGAAGTTCAATTGCTGAGCTGATGGCAGCGCGAGGGTGATAAACCGCGGCAAAACCGCTCGGCATTTCGATGTGGGATGCTGAAATTTCACCGGGAACGAATCCTGGCCGCCCGATCGATCGTGCGCCAGATCTCGACCGCACGATCGATCCCGCGCGAGATCTTCTGATCGTGGCCGTCCGATGTATTTCAAACATCTGATCCGACGGCTAAGAGACCGTCCTCTTCCTCGAGCTCGCCCGAAGCCACCCGCGAGCCTCCGACGAACCAAGCGCCATCCGAGCATGGATTTTGAGATCCCGGCCACCATTTCCAAAGTCGAAGTCTCCATTGAGCTCGTATTGACCTACCGAACACGATCATGCAAGAAAATAGGCATGCATGCAATGTTTGGGAGATTTCGAACAAGGCCGAGGCAAAACGAAGTTGCCGAGGCTTCGGTGTGTTCGTGATTTGCATGGATTGGAAGAACAGAGGCCGTGCATGCGTTCTAAGTCGCATGCACGTAGAGAAAAATAAAAAGAGAAGAGCCCGCGTGAACCGAGGATAAAAATAAAGATTTGAAAGATTTTTAAAGATCCGAAACTTTCGGGGATTTGGAATTATCACACGCGGATGATATGAGGATTCTCTGCCTATAAAAGGAGAGCCCATGCTCTCGTTTTTTTCTTGCTGAAAAACTCGAGAGAAGTCCCGTGAGTGCTCTCTGCCTCGCGAAGGTTTGAAGCCCCGAGCAAGTATCTTACGCGGCTGAAGTTCCTTGCGCGCAACCTCTTTGCGCGACAAGAAGAGAGGTTTGGGCAACACGAACTTGTGCGCCGCCTCTGTGCACCGCTGCCCCCTGCGCGGTTTGCACTTGAGCGCCCGCGGTGCTTTGCACCTGTGGCTTGCGTGACCCACGGCCAGTGGCACATGCACGGCTGTGAAGAGAAGAACAGGAGCGCACCCCTTACGCGCCTCCTTTGAGATCAAGTGAAGAAGACCACCTACAGACAGTGGGTGTGTGCCAAGTGGAGAAGAGGACCCGAGGCTTTCATGCCTTGTGTGTGCACCAAGTGAAGACACATTTTGTGTGTGCAAAATTGAAGAACAACCTACGGGTTAAGGGTGTGCAACAAGAAGTGGGAAGAGGCCGAGGCCTTAGTGCCTTGTGTGCAATTTGAAGAAGAAGGTCGTAGCCCTTATATGGGTGCACACATTGAAGAACAAATTAAAGAACACTTTGTTTGTGTGCAAGAAGAAGTGAAAGGCCAAGCGTATGTGTGTGCAAAACGTGGAACAAATTGTGTGTGCAAAACAAGCAAAGGCCGAACCTTAGTGTGTGCTAAGTGGTGTGTACACACTAAGAAGGAGAAGAAGGAGAATACTCACACTAAAGAAGAACACACATTTATGTGTGTATGCAAGTTGAATTGACTGTGTGAAGTTCAAAGAAGGTGTGTGCTTAAAGAGACTACACCCTTAGTGGTTTTATTGCACCAAGAGAAGGGGAGTGCATGCTTGCATGAATAGACGTGCACACGTGAACAAAGCCAAATCTGGTTGTGTGCATTTGAGTTGACCAAGACCAGAGGATCTTGAAGAATTTGAGAAGACATGCAATCAGTGCATGAGGATGCAGAGTTTCCATGCACTCAGTGCATGAAGTTGATGTGAGACTGAGCCAGACTGAAGTTAAAGAGATTGGTTGTCTGAGTTTTCAGTAGATTGAGAAGACCCTGATCAACAGAAGTGATCAGAAGCTGAGCAAGACCAACAGACCTTTTCAGAGGTTGTTGAAGTTTCTTGAAGAGAGAATCCAGGTCATCCTTAGAAGAAGGTGATAAAGCCTGAGCAAGACGAGAAGTCCTGATCATCACAAGTGATCAGAGGTACAGAGCAAGGCCAACAGTCTTTATCCCAGACTGCTGAAGATACTTGAAGAAGCTTAAAGTGAAGAAGAGCTACTCGTGCGACTCGAGGAGCCAAGAGAAGACCCTGTGGGACTCAGGGAGAAGAAGTCTTCAGTGGGATTCTGGAGCAGGCCAGTGGGACTCTGGTAACACTGTGTGAAGCAGTATAAAGACCCTCCTGTGGGACTCAGGAGAGATACGGTGGGAAGCTGTATCGACCATTGTAATACTAACAGATTATAATGGGAGAATCCATGCTGGGAGAGCATGGAAAGGATGTAGGCCTTTGGTGCCGAACCTTGTAAATCCTTGTGTCCTATGAATTTACATTTACTGCATCATTCGTGGAAAGGTGAGAGATACAAGAAGAGTGGATCGAGGATTTAACCAGCCATAGAGGTTTAATTGATAAAGAATCAATTAGCAAAAAGTTTTAAAGGATCACTGATTCACCCCCTCCCCCTCTCAGTGATTCACACTGATCTGGGCACTTCAATTGGTATCAGAGGGAGGTTACCTCTAAAAGATCCAAGAGAGTCTTTATGAAGTGCAGATTTGAGGAAATGAGTGACCAGCCTCAAATGGAGATATCTGCCAAGACTCAGAAAAATAGAAAGAAGAAACATGCCAAGAAGATGAAGAAAGCCTGTCCTAGCTGTGATGAAGATGGAAGGAACAATGATCTTCTAAATGCAATCAAATATCTTCAGAAGACAGTCCCCAAGGAAGTGGCAATGTGTATAGCTACAGGCCTCCTTGATCTTCAAGAAGAAAAATTACAGCTAGAAGATGAAGCCAATTCTCTGGAAGTCCAATTGGCTAAAAGGGTTGGCATAACCAACACTCTCAGAAAGCTGGTGAAGGATAAAGATGAAACTGTTTCTCTTTGCAATGAAAGATATGAAGACACTGCTGAAGAATTGCAAAGAAGCCTTTCTGAGAAAGAAATCTTTATGATAATGATCAAAGAAGTTTTCCATGCACTGGAGAAGTTGCACAAAGTGTCAATGAATGTCAGAGATGCTCAACTCGAAGACAAAGTCAAAATGGTGAAGGAGATTGACAATTCATTGCTAGAAATGAATAAGGTGCATGAAGACCAGATGAAGCAGCTGGAAGATAATTGGGAAGGAAGGCTAAGAACTGTTGAGGATGAAAAGAACTCCCTTAACATGAAATTCTTAGAACTGGAGGTGATATTGAAAAATCTGCAATCACCCAAAGCTGAAGCCTCCCAGTCAGCTGAAAGGAGAAATGTTTCTACTCAAGTATGCTTTGATAAGGATGATTCTAAAATAAAGACATCCTCTAATGAAAGGGAAACATCTTCTAAAAAGAAGGTACCATCCATACCATCTTGTACTAATGCTTCTAATTGTGTTTCCACAAAAAGTGCAGGATGGAAAAATAATTCCAAACAAGTATGGATGAAGAAAATGAAGAAGCAGAGCTCTCCTGAAACAACACAACAGCTCTAGAAAAGTACCCTAAAATCAGAAGGACTGAAGAAGTAAAGATTTGTGGGTCAATGTTGGTGTTGTAATAAGTATGAGCACTGTGCAAAGGATTGTTGGTACAATCCACTAAATGTCAAAGCACAAAGGAAGCCCATGCCTAGGGGGAGCAAGCCAGAAGAAAAGAAGCAGCATCCACAGGTCCAGAGACATCCGTTTACTACAAATAGATTTTTATTACTTGACAACATCTGGGATGATTGCAAAAGTGGTCAAATAGATACATGTCAATCTCCAACTGTATCCAGAGCTCAAAAGAAGAAAAGATCACAGAACCTGGCTCAGAAAGAATCCTTGGGAAGCAAGCATAAGAAAGTGGAAGATGCTCCCAAGAAGATTATGAAAAAGGAAAAGAAGTCCTTGGAGTATAAATCCAAGAAGGGTGATGCATCCAGAAGGACCACCAAGAAAACATGATTCTACTGTGGAAAGAAAGGACACACCATGGATCTTTGTGAACAAGCCATGGAACTGAATAGAAGCAGACTGGACTCAAACAGACAATCAATCCAGATGAAGCAGAAGGGATTGGTTGAAAAAAAGTTGCCTAAGAAAGGTAGCTTGAAAGCATCAAAGGAACCATGTGGAATATCCAGAACTGAGGCCACACTTCCAAGTGACTTACTAGTCATATGGCCAAATCAGTTGCAACTTGCCAAAGATCTACAAAGAGCTGAAGCTGAAGTTCTGGCAATTGCTAAGGCAAAAAGGAAAAAAAAGATTTCACATGAAGATGTATTGAGATCCACACCAGCACAAACATCATTGAAGATCAAATGTGCAAGTGTGAAGAATGGTGAAAATGGGACATCTCGGTTGATAGAATCTTCTCAACCTTGTTGTTCACATTGATGAACCAAGGAGGTTCCATCTTATTCCCTAATCACTTGTATTTACATGTGCTAACATTTCAGGGAATTGAAGATGATGATCATTCTCAACTGGAGGATGGTTTGGAAGGAATGGAGTGCACCCCTTAAGGGGGAGCCAATCTGTAGAAGATGGGATTCTAAGATTTAATACCATCTTGAGAAAAGCTGAAGGTATTCCAATCATACTTTCATCCCTTGTTTCTTAATTGTATTCATCATGACAATTAAGGGGGAGTATTGATTGAAGTCAAATGGATGAAAGGGGAAGCTTTATCTTTGCACTGAACTTTCTAATGAGTTTTGTGAAGTTGTGCAGGATTTAGCAAATTCATTGTTATATCTGGAAAATTTCAAACCCCTGAAGCATGATCTCACATGTACATTGAATGTTGGATAACATTGAGTTCCTTGGTTACATCACTCTTGTTTTCTACACCGGGTTAGCCCAAGTAGACTTAGAGATGATTTACTAAAGGTTCTTTGCTGAAGAAGAACATGTGACATCATCCCTCTCTTAGTGCTTTTCAAGAAAATGCTATTCGAAGGGAGGAAGAGATATTTTTGAAGAGAACCACACCACACCTTTGCATTTGATTTCCAATAAGGGGGAGAAATATTGGCACACATATTGACCCATTCATATGTGCTGAAGAAGTGTATTGACAACAAATACAAAGGGGGGGATTGAAATGCACTGTGTTGCATTTGTTGTCAATGAGGCATGATGTTGTCATGGAATGAATGGATGTCAAGGAATGTCAAGATGTGAATGACAAAGGATGTGATGGTGATGGTGATGAAGGAGAATGGCCATGGTACTAAGATGCATGTCACTTAGGAGATTCACTAAGTGGTATTGGAAATTGTGGTTGAAACATTCTCCATGGAAATATGACGATTGCTGAGCTGCTCTTTAAGTTCATAGAACTTGTATCCCGATGATACAAAGTCACAACAATGTTTGAAGACCATGCATTGTATTGACAATGCATGAGGAGATGAAGATGATCCATCCACTACTTCTAAGTGGATGAAGTGAGCTAAATAATTCCATGCACTATCACCTAGTGCATGTGAATTAGAAGAAGATCCAATTGATCTCTGATTAGATCAATGAAGCACTTTGAAGAATTTAAGCGATTCAGGAGTTCGGTTGAAGAAGAAGAACCTTCAAGAATTCACTCCTGAGTAATGAATATATGTTGAGGAGATTTGAGGAATTCTAATGAAGAAGAGAAGGGAAGAAATGAAGAAGAAGAGTTGTGGCATTTGGCATTTTACACTTCAGTACTTTGTATACTTAGTGTATATTCAAGCAAAAAATTAGCCACCAAGGGCCAACCTTAAGGGTTCAACCCAAGGCACATGTGGGACTAGGACACCACGCCCAAGGGGATCCCATGGGGCCAGCCCGAGAGGCCGCGGCCGTGTGTAAGCCGGGCCACGCAGGGGATCAGGTCCTGCGCAGCGTGGGCGCAGAGCGCGCCCGAAGGGTGTGCATAGTGGGCGCCAGTGGCGCGCCCGCAGGGAGCAGAGTGGGCGCAGAGCGCGCCCGTAGGGAGAACTCGGCACGGGGCAGCACCGAGAGGGGAGAAGTTCAATTGCTGAGCTGGTGGCAGTGCGAGGGTGATAAACCGTGGCAAAACAGCTCGGCGTTTCGATGTGGGATGCGGAAATTTCACCGGGAACGAATCCTGGCCGCCCGATCGATCGCGCGCCAGATCTCGACCGCACGATCGATCCCGCGCGAGATCTTCTGATCGCGGCCGTCCGACGTATTTCAAACATCTGATACGACGGCTAAGAGACCGTCCTCTTCCTCGAGCTCGCCCGAAGCCACCCGCGAGCCTCCGACGAACCAGGCGCCATCCGAGCATGGATTTTGAGATCCCGACCACCATTTCCAAAGCCGAAGGCTCCATTGAGCTCGTCTTGACCTACCGAACACGATCATGCAAGAAAATAGGCATGCATGCAATGTTTGGGAGATTTTGAACAAGGCCGAGGCAAAACGAAGTTTCCGAGGCTTCGGTGTGTTCGTGATTTGCATGGATTGGAAGAACAGAGGCCGTGCATGCGTTCTAAGGCGCATGCACGTAGAGAAAAATAAAAAGAGAAGAGCCCACGTGAACCGAGGATAAAAATAAAGATTTGAAAGATTTTTAAAGATCCGAAACTTTCGGGGATTTGGAATTATCACACGTGGATGATATGAGGCTTCTCTGCCTATAAAAGGAGAGCCCGTGCTCTCGTTTTTGCTTGCTGAAAAACTCGAGAGAAGTCCCGTGAGTGCTCTCTGCCTCACGAAGGTTTGAAGCCCCGAGCAAGTATCTTGCACGGCTGAAGTTCCTTGCGCGCAACCTCTTTGCGAGACAAGAAGAGAGGTTTGGGCAGCACGAACTTGTGCGCCGCCTCTGTGCACCGCTGCCCCCTGCGCGGTTTGCACTTGCGCGCCCGCGGTGCTTTGCACCTGTGGCTTGCGCGACCCACGGCCAGTGGCACATGCACGGCTATGAAGAGAAGAACAGGGGCGCACCCCTTGTGCGCCTCCTTTGAGATCAAGTGAAGAAGACCACCTACGGACAGTGGGTGTGTGCCAAGTGGAGAAGAGGACCCGAGGCTTTCATGCCTTGTATGTGCACCAAGTGAAGACACATTTTGTGTGTGCAAAATTGAAGAACAACCTACGGGTTAAGGGTGTGCAACAAGAAGTGGGAAGAGGCCGAGGCCTTAGTGCCTTGTGTGCAATTTGAAGAAGAAGGCCGTAGCCCTTATATGGTTGCACACATTGAAGAACAAATTAAAGAACACTTTGTGTGTGTGCAAGAAGAAGTGAAAGGCCAAGCGTATGTGTGTGCAAAACGTGGAACAAATTGTGTGTGCAAAACAAGCAAAGGCCGAACCTTAGTGTGTGCTAAGTGGTGTGTACACACTAAGAAGGAGAAGAAGGAGAATACTCACACTAAAGAAGAACACACATTTATGTGTGTATGCAAGTTGAATTGATTGTGTGAAGTTCAAAGAAGGTGTGTGCTTAAAGAGACTACACCCTTAGTGGGTTTATTGCACCAAGAGAAGGGGAGTGCATGCTTGCATGCATGGACGTGCACACGTGAAAAAATCCAAATCTGGTTGTGTGCATTTGAGTTGACCAAGACCAGAGGATCTTGAAGAATTTGAGAAGCCATGCAATCAGTGCATGAGGATGCAGAGTTTCCATGCACTCAGTGCATGAAGTTGATGTGAGACTGAGCCAGACTGAAGTTAAAGAGATTGGTTGTCTGAGTTTTCAGTAGATTGAGAAGACCCTGATCAACAGAAGTGATCATAAGCTGAGCAAGACCAACAGACATTTTTAGAGGTTGTTGAAGTTTCTTGAAGAGTGAAGCCAGGTCATCCTTAGAAGAAGGTGATAAAGCCTGAGCAAGACGAGAAGACCTGATCATCACAAGTGAACATAGGTACAGAGCAAGGCCAGTAGTCTTTATCCCAGACTGCTGAAGATACTTGAAGAAGCTTAAAGTGAAGAAGAGCTACTCGTGCGACTCGAGGAGCCAAGAGAAGACCTTGTGGGACTCAGGGAGAAGAAGTCTTCAGTGGGATTCTGGAGCAGGCCAGTGGGACTCTGGTAACACTGTGTGAAGCAGTATAAAGACCCTCCTGTGGGACTCAGGAGAGATATGGTGGGAAGCTGTATCGACCATTGTAATACTAACAGATTATAATGGGAGAATCCATGCTGGGAGAGCATGGAAAGGATGTAGGCCTTTGGTGCCGAATCTTGTAAATCCTTCTGTCCTGTGCCTTTACATTTACTGCATCATTCGTGGAAAGGTGAGAGATACAAGAAGAGTGGATCGAGGCTTTAACCAGCCATAGAGGTTTAATTGATAAAGAATCAATTAGTAAAAAGTTTTAAAGGATCACTGATTCACCCCCTCTCCCTCTCAGTGATTCACAATGATCTGGGCACTTCAGAGGTCATAATTTCTCCTTTTTGTTTCAACTATCAGTTGTCATTACGCATTATAAACTCTAATCCCAACATTAACATTATTAACAACAATTATAGTGCACAATGGTCATATTGAGAAATAGTCATATTTTCAAACATTCATATTCACAAATGGTCAGAGAATGTTAGGTCTCAATGGTTACTTTCCCTTTATACCTAGTATACAATCTTCCATTAATTTACTTTTTTTACTTCATTTCCTATTATTTTTTACGATTCATAAGATAATTTCAATTATATTCCTAAAATTTATTTTCATTTAATAGTTTTCATGGTAGCTTTAATCTTCCCACCAGAGTATGAACCTAAGGATTATACTATTGTGTGGTTGACATTCATTAGTTTTTATATCTCTATAGTATTACTAGTTATAGAAATTGGTATCATTAATTAACATGTAATATTTTTTAGTAATAGTATTTCTATGTAATTGAATTATGAAATATAATAAAAATGTCATTATGAAAAAAATATATCTTTTATTAATCAAAGATGGAATTTTTAGGCCTTTACCCACACACACATATAAAAAAACATACAACTTTTTGAAAATGATGTAAAATGGTAAGAGGCTTCCTACTTTAGGCACGATGAAACAAAAGAACCCTTAATTGCAACCCAAAACAACCATGACATGTTTAATCCCTAAAATCATCCCCAAAATTAGACATCAGGGTTTTGGAAAGAGGGAATAATTTAAAAAAATGAAACCAATATTCAAGGGTAGAATGAAATTAGCCTTACCAAAAGAAGACCATCCGGATGAAAAATATTAAAAATGATGATTAAGCTAGGGAGGGGGGAAAATCCTTTAAGGGAGGATCCCTTGGCCCGTCCAGGTTACAAAATGGTCATATGAAGGAAAATAAATGTTTAAGGGGGTGTTTTATAGTGAGACTACAAGGTTACCCCTTGAAAAGGTCACCCATAAGTCTTTCATAGAGTGAATCCTTTTTAATGCTATGTAATATCAAGAAATAACACCATTAAGGTTATTACATGATTTTACAAGGCATAAACCTATATGTCCTATTTTGAAGTCCCTCCTACAACACCCATTCAACTACAAGTTTCTACCAACCCTCTCGAATTAACTTTCAGGAAACCATGACACCTACAAGAATTAGAGAATACCTCATTACACATGTCTAATACAAAAATAAACATTCAACATTATTTGAAATTTTAGGGATATCACCGATAATATAAGAATTTAAAAATTACCAATGGTTTCGGGATTTTTGAAAATCTAAGGATCTGATGTATTTCATATTACCAATGATTTTATGTTTAATAAAAAACTAATAATTATAATAATTGAATCATATTTCACTAACAAGATGTACATTCATTTTAGTTATGTTGGATAACATCATTAGTAGATGTGGTGAGATGATGAGACCATCAAAATATGAATTTTAAACTGATATGAATTCTGTTACAATTGAAACCAATGATTTTAGAATATTACCATTGGATGATCATCTATAAATATATAAGTTATTTGAGGAATAAGAGAACATAACACATTCTTGGTAAAGTGATTATGATGATTGATTGAAGTTCTGAAACTACTAGTTTCTTTGAGAGATTCTAATCATTGTAGTATGTAATTTGGAGTGTTTGACAACATATTATGATTATGAGGATTTATTATAAGATATTTTAGATTTATTTGTTTATTTTTCATGTTAACAACCTTCTAGTGTATGGATTACCAGTGTGGAAGACAGATCCATGCTTCTAGTTATAGAAGTGGTGAAGTTTTGATCAAGTTGATCAAGGTATTATATTTGGAACATAGAGTCAAGCTTCTAGTTTATAGAAGTAGATAACTTCTGATAAGTTTACCTTTATGGATTGTAGGTTCGTAGAAGATATAAATTTTTATAGGTTTATAATAAAGGATACATTGAAGAAGGTTTTCCCCTTATGCTTTGGGTAAGAGTGAGTATATAATAATAACCTTTAAGGAGTACCTAATTCATAAATCAATACCCTATGTTTTTTTTATTTCATATATGCCTATTAATTTATTAGTAAATGATCTAAATAATGATAATTTAATTTTCCTCCACATTTATTACTGTAATTTGTAGTAGTGAAATATCAATTGTTCTACCAATGAAGTGATTAATTTAATTTTACTCTTATTATATTGTGGTTATATTGGTTCCTTGTGTTTCTAATAGATTTAATACTTAATAAGGACATAAATTGTTATTTATTTTTAAACTATAATTAAACCCCCACTTGTGGTTTGATTTAAATCAATTACTAAACCAAAATTTTCTATCAGAGATGTTTTATACATTTGAGACTAAGTTAGATCTATTACCTGTATTTCTATTAATTTATAGATTTTTTAGTTTCTTATTTTCCTTAAAATAATGTGCTATAATGGAAATATATTCTGTTTTATTGGCGGAAGGAATTAGGAATGTTAAAATTTTAGAAAACATTAATCTAAATGGGCCACCAATTTTTGATGGAAATGATTTATATTATTGGTGAAATCATATGGAAACATATTTTATTAAACTTGAAGTTGATAATTTTTTTATGCACATAGGTAGATATAAAATTCTATATAATAAAGTTTCTAATTTTTTAGAGAATAAAAACTTAAATTTCAATTAAATTTTCATATCATTAATACTTTTATATGTTCTATCTAAAGAAATATTTATCATCATATATCTTCTTATCCCACTGATTATAGTATTTTGAAGAATCTTGATGTTAATCACTTTGAGACATCTAAAGTTCTTCAAACCAAGATTTCTATACAGAGGGATGATTATAAATGTTATGATTTTCAAAACAGTGAAATAGTTACATAGATGTATTAAAGGTTCATGAAAATTATGAATAGTAAAAAATCTCTTGGTGAAAAATAAATTATTAGATGATTATCAATTTTTTAAGGTTATAGAAATTTTTCCCATAGAAAGGATGAAAGAAAAACCAGAGATCATACAAATCATATTACTATGATAATTCTTGATGACTAAATTATAACTCTCATGAAATAAGAGATCATATTAAAGATATAAAAATAAAAATGGTGTTTATTTTATAACTACTAAAAGTTTAAATTCTAGATCTTGTAAATCAAGTACATCTAAGATAAGTTCAAGGAAACTTTGTTTTGATAGTGACAGTGAAATGATGGATTGTGAACTTGCTGATATATCATGAAGGATATTTAAAAATAATAATTTATATATAGATTATTTGAAAGAGAAAAACATAATAATTATTCCACAAAACATCTATATTATGAATGAATGAATAATGTTTAGATTTGACCAAGTTTTCTAAAATAAAAAATTAAATATATAATTTTTTATCAAATGTATTATAAGAAGAAAATTATGAAAATTATGAAAGACATGGACACATGGAGTGAATTAAATGGCTAAAATTTTTATGATTGTTAATAAAAAAGTGAAAATAGTATAAATATTATTAGACATTATAAATATAATGAAAAATGTTTTATAGGAAGATTGATTATATAATCACTTACAGATATAAAAATAGATTCTATATTTCAAGGCTTCTGAGGATGATACTAATGATTATAGTTCATATTATTAACAAGATGAGAAAGAAGTTTCTAAAACTTATTAATAAATGAATGCTTATGTTATTGATTGTGAAAATATATACCCAAAAGTATTTAATTAGTACACTTATCATAAAAATGAAACTATTGAGAGAAAATAACATGTCATGAAAGTGAAGGATAATCTTACTAAATCAATAAAGGAGAATGTAAAACTTTTTTATGAGTTTGATAAGTCATAGGAAAATATTTTAATGCTGATCACTAATTTTAATATAAAAAAGAAATAATAACTGATCGAAATAATTTGGTATGATGAACTAATGAAACATAATTTGAATAAGAACTGGAAGAGTGTGACTTTTTATTAAGAAAATAATGAGGTTATCAAAATAAAATTATAAATATAGAGCATATATAAGTTAAAAAATAATCTTACTACTAGTAGAAAGGCATTTAAGAAAATTTATAGCCAAATAAGGCCGAACAAAACTACATCTAAACAGAGTAGAACAACAATAATAAGTTAAATGTACCTTACAAATTATTATATGATGAGAAAAACACACTTTTTTATAATGTTTTAGGGAATAATACACTAAAAAAATGAATGTACATTGATTAGAATTAAATATTTTTTGAAGATAAAAATCATTTATTTTAAAATATCATTCTACTTATGTTCATTAGAATTCCAAGAATATGTGTGTGTTGAAGATTCCTTTTGAAAAAACTGATGGACATAAAATGACTTATATCCAGGAGACTTAATTAAAAAAAATTAAAGGTACTATTCCCTGGTATCTAAAAATATAATTTCAATTTATGATATTTATTTTTAAGTTTACAAGAACTATATTTTTAATATGTTTCATTTTGAAATAGTTTCAATATATTTTATGTTTTACATTATATAGAGAATTAATTCCTTCTGTATAGGGGGAGTTTTTATTTTTATTTTAGAAAAAATTATATATATATGAATTACTTTAAGTTTCTGGATAATTTATAAATTCTAATTTATAATTTATATAGAAAAATCTTCAAAATAGGAGGATCAAGTTGATTCAAGGGATGATAACTTCTATGAAGCTGTTCTTTTAGTTCATTATATTTTTAGACAATTGCTTAGTATTTTTCCTATAAAATCTAAATGGGGTTTATTTTAGAGAAATAGAAGTACATTAAAAGCATAAAACATATGGTTAAAAAATATTTGAAAATGGATAATTTTTTCAAATTTTTATGCTTTTAAAATTCTAACTGATTATGGTTGGTTTAAAAATTAAAATTTTTGAATGTCATGAAATGTTTTATTATTAGTTTAATATCTTGAATTATCATTAAATAAATATATTGATGAACTAATATTTACTTTTATATTTTTAAATTACTCTTTATTGAAAAATTTTAATTACCATTTATTGAATATTTTTTATTTACCATTTTTATATGAGTTTTTGTGTGTCAGAAATTATTAGAATGAAAATTTTCCAGTATGAATTTCATGTTAATTTTAGGTGAGAGATTTAACAATTAAATTATATCTATTTTTACTTTCCTATTTTCTTTTCAAAAATCAAAAAATGGAGAACATTAGAAAAAAATTATTTTTTTTAAAAAAAAATTGTTTATATATTTTTTTCATAAAGGGGAATAAACATTAAAGAATAATTACGCATATTAAGTATTTTTCAAAGAGGGATAATTACTTTTTCCAATGGGTGGGATTATTATCAAAGGAAGATACTTTTATTTATATTTATATCATCTAATTTAAAATTTACGATGTAATTATTTTTAAAATTCCGAAATTGTTAATTTTTTATTCATGGTTATGTTTTTTAAAAAGGGGGATATTGTTGTGTCAATGAATCAATTTTTATTTTGTTTTGAAAATAATAATATAATCCATTATGAATATGATTTAACTTGAGTTTCTTGTACTTTTTTTGTCTTATTCCTAATGTAAAACCATTAAGAAAATTATATATAATAGAAGTTTTTATAAAATAATGATGGTTTACAGAATTCTGAAAATTCCACGATTTGATGAATTTTAAAATATCAATGATGTGAAGTTTCATGAATAACAAATAACCTAAATTATTAACTCATATTGTATTAACCATAAGTGAAATCACTATAGTGGTATTTGATAACTTCATCAGCAGATGTGGTGAGATGTTTAAACCATCAAAAGATTAACAGTAAGCTGCTATGAATTTCATTTCAACAAATCCAATTTTTTAGAATTTGAAAATTGGAGGACTATCTATAAATAGACTTATAATTTGAGGAAAATGAGAATATAACACATGATTGAGAAATATATTATTCTGATCATAGGAAGTAATTCAACTGCTTATTTCTATTAGAGATCATGATCACTACAGTTTTACTTTTTGATTGTTTTTAAAGAGATTTTGATTTTGAGAATTAATTATATGTGATACTAGTTTTATTATTGATTTTTTTTATATCTATCTTAAAGTTTATGGTTTCCAAGTATGGGTGATATATCCAATATTCCATTATAGAATAAGTGAATTTCCAATTAGGATGATTGAGTGATTTTATCTAGAATATTTAACTCTGCTTATAGTTTGTAAAAACAGACACCTTCTATCATGATCCAAGCTGGGGTACCATATAACTAGATACTTGACTCAGACCACAACATGGAACAAAAGGAATTCAAAATCCCAATGGGATAGAAACTTGTTCTTGGGTTTCAAAAATACAATTTGGGAATGATTTTACCCATGAAGAACAACCACAAATAATTACCATGAATAATACATCACACCAAGATCAATATCCATAACCTAAAGAGATACAAAAACTTCAAGTTAGACATTATAAAACATTATCCAAAACAAAAATATGAAAACTTGAGGGATGACAACTGGACCAAAACCCAAAAACCTCCATTAAAAAAGAGGGATGACATCCTCAGTAAACCTCCACCAATAGCTACTAGAGAGGACACTAGCAACCATATCTACCATCACCACCATGAAACATATTGTGTTTACCTGGGTCAAACATAACAAAGTCTAAATACACCGAAGAATTTATATAGGGTGTTAGACAAATCTCAGAAGGATTCCAGCCAAATAAAATAATCCATTCCATAATAGTAGTTGAAAATCACCATGCAACTTTTAATAATTAATTTTGAAACATTTTCAATAAAAACATTTTAAGTAATTTTTTTCAAAGAAACATGCCCTGCATACCAACCTAAGAGTTAGTTATATCATATACAAATGGTATTCACAACATCTAAAGATCACCATGGGTAATATATAAAGGGTTTAGTATTAGTGTGACCTTAGAAACCTCATATCACAGTCAAAAATGGTATAACAACCATAACCCACAATGTCCTCATGAATGAGTCAGTAGAGAGAAATCCATCCAAAAGTGCAGTGGGTTACAACAACATTATAGTTTAGTTAGTACTATAACATCAATCCAACAAGAATAAATCAGGCCTATACCCCACTGATCTGACAAGTGTAGTAGTTCTAGTCTTCCCACCAAGATACCTAGGATTCCCTTTCTGCTTAGTTTTCCAATTCACATGTCACATAGATCCCCACATTGATATACAAAAATCAAGTATCAGAAATACACATGGGAAAAAAAACTTTTCATAGGAAAAAACTCTTTTAAATCCACGTGCTAACCAAATACATTTTAAAACATACTTCACATGACTTACACAATTTATGGAGTACATTTAAGGAAAACTACAAGAAAGAACACATGAAACACAACCAATTTCTTTTATAAAACCATATCCCAACCAATAGTCACCTTAAAACCTTTCTAAAAAAAATTTAAAACCTCAAAAATAATCCATGGAACACATTGAAGAAGAAAATCATGCATTCAAACATCATCAAATAATGCTAAAACATAGAACCACCAACCTCAAGATTGGGAACTTCCGGAATCTGATAAAAAACAAAAACCACACCACAAGAGGACCCTATAAAGGAATTATAAAACAAAAAATACTAATATTAAACCCAAGGAACCATTATTAAACCCATTTTAGTGTAAAAACCCCACTGGATAAAAGGGAACCCAAGAAAGACGGAAGAATAACCCTAGAAAAATAACAAATCAAGAGAAGAGAGACTTACTAGATTATTATTAAATATCCAAATACAAATCCACCTAAAAAATGAATGTAAAAGGGATAATAGAGAAGATCATGAGGCACTTAGTGATGAAAATCATGAATGGGAGAATAAATGGGTGGAATTGGGGTTAAATAAGGGGAGGGAAGAAACTTAATTGAATATTTTAAAGGACTTAGATAGGCCACACAGTTAGACCACATAGTTTTCCAAACCATACATAAACCATGTGGTCTCCTATATCCAAGAGGAAACTATCCACAATCATTAATTGGGAGGGAATATATATGTACAGTAGGCCATAAGACCTAGACAATGCCACTTTCTAGGGTGAACAATTTCTTCTGGACCGATGCACAATTTCTCCTAACAGTGCGCCAATCGTGCGCCATCTTCTGTCAGGACAAAAACATTATTTTTCTCAAAAAAATCTTGGAAAAACCAAGGAAAAAATAAAAGACAAAAAATAAGAAAATAAATACCTAAAAAATAAAATCCATAATATGACAATTCGCCCCACCATGAAAACTTTCCACCCTATGAAATTCAACTCAAAATTTGATCCAAGAATAAAAATAGACACTGATCCTCAACCCAAGACATATACTACCAAGTCCCATTATCATCATTACCATGATACAAAAGAGATTAGACCAACAATATATAGCTCAACTAAAGCAATTTCTACTTGGAATACATAATAATACTAGAAACTCAAACACAAAAAATCCGATTCTAGATTTAACTCTTCCCAATTTAGCACATGAGATGGATATAGATTACAATTCTTTAACTGAGATACATGGAACATGTAATGAATTGATTTCCATTGAGAGGGAAAATATAAAATGTATACCACATTTCCAACTCTCTTGGTAATATCAAACGGTCCAACATACCATTATGTTAGCTTCTATTGCTTATCGAGATGACAATGACAAAAATGAAGTGCCACCTTTATGAAAACCTAGTCACCAATAGATAATTACAAGGCTTAGTTCCACTGGTCAACATCAGAATTTTTGAAACTCAATGATATCAATAAATTCTACCTAATCAACCATACATTGTTAGATGTTTCTTTCATAAGGCTCGATCCCAACAATGAGGTCTCACCCTCCTCTACTCAACATAAACAAGACTGAAATAACCAACTATAAATCACATAAAAGGGTACCATTCTAATTGAATATTGGTAACTATTGTTATTTGAAAACACTACCAATGACAAATGGCTACCTCAAAACCCCATAAATCCAACACAAATTCTCATAGGATGTCTTCCAAGATCTGATTCTCCCACTCCATCTGGCCATCCATTTGAGGATGGTATGAAATAATCAACCTGACCTGTAACCCCATTTACTTTTGAAGGATTTCCAAAAACCAATAGTTCAAATGGGTGTCCCTAACTAAAATGAAAAATAGAAACCCACCATGAGGACTCACTATTTTATGAACATAAAACTGACCTAATTCATCCAACTAATAAGAGTCCTTGATCAGAATGAAATGTTATGAATTGGTTAGAAGTTTAGTCACTTCCCAAATAGAATTTCATCTCCTGGGAGTATGAGGTAAGACAACAATAAATGACATGGTGACCTTATCCCACTTCCAGGAAGTAATTTGTAAGGGATAAAGAAAACCAGAGGGTCTCTAGTACTCTTCTTTAATCTACTGACATGTATAAAACCTAGATATGAAGTCATATATGACCCTTCTTATCCCCGGACACCAAAAATGATGACACATATCGTAAAACATCTTGGAGGTACCAAGATGAACAACCTATAGAGATTGGTGACCATCCTACATCACCACCTTCCACAATGGAAGAGGCACCAAAAAGAGACCCTGGAATCATAAAGCTCTCTCAAGAGATAATGAAATCCCATTAGGAACCACCCCAACATTTAGTAATTGCAGAGACCACAAGAATAACTCATCCCTCATCTGATCTTTACAAATAAACTCTTGAAGGGAAGGTTTCAACTAAACACTATCCAAGAAATAAAATACACTATACTCCTTGGTATTGAAGTGAATATGGGAAAAAGTCCCATCAATGTCCACTAATCACTAGACCCTTTAAATGTTTTCACTGGAACCTTCCTAATCAATGCATCTACTACCACATTACCCTTTTTTGAGGTATAAATGATATCAAAATCGAACCCCTGAAGGTACTTCACCCAATAATGATACCTTAGGTTTAGATATTTCTAGGATAATATGTAAGAAAAACTCTTATGATCTAAAGAAACTATAAACTTCTACCCAAAAATATAATGGTTACACATCTTCATGGTAATCATCACTTTGACTAACTATAGTTCATGGGTTGGTTAATTATTTTTGTGTGGTAAGAGTTGGCGAGATCCATACGCCACCACATGGTCCTCTTGCATCAGTACACACCCAAGACCCATACCTGAAGCATCATAATAGAATAGATATCCATTTCTAGATTTGGGAAATATCATAATATGTGATTTATTAAACCACCACTTATGTTCGTAAAAATAAAATTTACACCATAAACCCCACTCAAACTTCACCCCTTTCCGTGTAAGTGTAGTCATGGAAGAAGCAAGATGATATAAATCCTAAAAAAACCTATAATACCCTACCACGCTAAAAAATATACTGATATAAAAGTCATTCTTCTGTTGTTCCCATGATATTAAAACACTGATCTTCTCATGGTCCACCAAAACCCCATGATCTGAGATCACAAGATCCAAAAACTTCACATCCCATATCTAGAAGGTACACTTAGAAACCTTTGTATAGAGGTGATGATCTCGAAGAGTTCCCCAAAAAATACTAAAATGCTACTCATGATCCTCCTTAGTCCCAATATAGACTATAATTTCATCCACAAATACCACAAAAAGAAGTCAAGATACTAGTGGAACACCTAGTTCATAAACTCCGTGAAGACCACTGGAGCATTCATCAACCCTAAATGCATTAATAGATGCTCAAAATGGACATACATAATTCATTATTCTATTTTTGGAACACTCGTCTCTTTGGATCTGACCTATTAAAATATCCATACCTACCTCCATGGACACCTAACTGAGAACCTGTTGTCCTGGATGGCTCTAACTGGGCTAAAATTTCTCTAGAGGCCAAAAAATGACTCCACATTTATATGTATGCACAACTCTACAAAACTTCTATAAGTGACCCATATGTCAACACTAAAAATAGGATTTGGGTGGAGATGAGAACGAAAACTGAACATTCCCCACCATCCCACACTAAGGGCATATGACTAATCCAACATCCAAAGACATTGAAAAAGTAATTTGGGAAGGATGTCCTGAAATATCACCTCTCTTCTTGTTCTATTTGTCCTGCCTCCTCTTCTTCTAAGAAAACCTTCCACTGACCTGAACCACTACTCAAAATGACCCAGAGAATCCATACTTTAAACTACAATTAATATTCACCATCAAACCACAATCGACCACCTCTTGATAAGTCATTAATTTTAAAAACAAGAATTGGGATCATATATCTGGCCGAAACCCCATATCAAACATTTGAGCCTTCATATTCTCGTTGGAGACCACCTCGGTGAGAACCAAACCCAACTAAACTTTCTAGGTGACTGACATACTCCATCATAGATTGATCCCCCTTATGGAGATCCAAAATCTCATAGGTATTGGAAAAGGACATGGTCTCATGGAATTACTACTCATTGAAGAAGACCTTGAAATCCTTCCAACCCATTTTCTCAATATTCCCAACCTAAACCACTGAGTCCCACCACCTATTACTAGGATCTTCTAATAATAATGATGCACATTTCAACTTCACTACCTCAGGAGTATCAATAAATACAAACATCCTATCAATCTTCTCATGAAAATCCTCTTCTTCCAGGGGATTTGTGCTACCCTCTAAGGATGGAGGCTTTCCATTGAGGAAAACCAAACCCTTTTTCTGTCTATGACCTAGTTAATATTCCCCAAAATGAGTATGGAAAGAGCCAACCCCCTAACCTAAATCTTGGACAACCCAAACTATGGATTTCACTAGTCTCTGATCAACTGGTGAGGGAGAACACTCCCTAAACCCTTCCCTAAGTTACATATAAAGTCTTTACAAAAACATCTTGAAACATCAAGAAATAACCATAAGAAAAAACTATAAATAATCTATTATGAAAATTTTCATCAACAACGAGAAATTTAAAACACTTCCATAGATAAAAAAACATAACAAACTCAACAATAGGCCAAACCACTTCACACTCACCTGGTGTCCATTCATAGTCTACAACTAGTACGTCTTAATTGGAGGATAAGTTAAACAAACTACCAATGTACAATGGTAACTCAAGATCTTTCATGATGTTTATTGTCCTGATGCCCCAATCATAACCAAAACCTCTAGCCCTAAAATCCTAGCTCTAGTCTATCTAAACTCTCTGAAATACCATGACCTAATGAAAATGAGAAACCTACCTTGAGACCATTTTTTTTATGAACAAAGATTGGGTTCCATCCAACCAGCCACCCAAATCATCCCATGCTATGGATTGAAGGGTGTTCCCAATCCTCAAGGGATGAAAAATAGTGTCTAGGTACCAAAAATAAACTTTGGGAATGATTTCACTGATGAAGAACAACCAAAAAAATTCCCAAGAATAAGACATCACACCAAGATCATTATCCATAACGAAAAAGAGATACAAAAATTTCAATTTAATAATTTTAAAAATTTATCCAAAACCAAAATACCAAAATGGGAGGGAATAATACTAGACCAAAAACCAAAACCTCCATGAAACAAGAGGGACATCACCCTTAAGACACCTCCACCAACATCTTCTAGAGAGGAGCACTAGAAACCAGATCCATCATCACCATCACGGAACATCTTTATTTCACCCAAGTCAAATAGAACAAAGTCTATATACACCCATGGATGTATGTTGAGTGTGAGACAAAGAATAGTAGTATTCCACTAAAAAGAAAGATTCCATTCCATAACATTAGAAGAAAAATTACCTTGCAAGTTTTAATAAGGAATTTGAAAACATTTTTAATAAAAAAAAATTAAGGATAAAATTTTAAAAGAAACATTCTTTGAAACCAACATAAGAGTAATGTACACCATATACCGATGGTATGAAAAATATCAAAAGAGAACCATGGGTAATCTTTAAAGGCTGAAGAACTAGTGAGACCCTAGGAACTTCAAATGTCAGGGAAACAAAGTATAGTAACCATAACCCATAGCATCCTCATGAACAAGACACTAGAGAGGAATCCATCCAATACTCTAGTGGTTTGCAACATCATCATAGTTTAAATAGTGTTGTATCATCATTACTTCTATAAGAAACCTGGCCTCAGCCTCAACAATATAACTACAATACTATTTGTAGTCCACCAACCGAGATACATATGATTCTCTTTATGTTCAATTTTCCATTTCACATGTCACATAGATCCACACTTTCACATAAACACATAAAAAATAGTAAATACACATGAGAAACCATTATTTTTCATTAGAAAAACACATTTCAAATCCATACACACTACAAATACATTTTAAAACATACTTCACACAACTTACAAAATTTATGGAACACATTTAAGGAACAATACAAGAAAGAACACATGAAACACAACTAATTTATTTTATAAAACCACATTACATACCATATGTTCCTTGAAAACTTTTGAAAACACAATTATCACATTACACATAATCCATAAAACACATTAATACCAACATCATCAAATAAAACTAAATCATGAAACCACCTACCTCATGCTTGGAAACTTTCATAATTTGGTGAAAAACAAAAACTACAGCACAAAAAGACCCTATAAAGGAAATATCAAAGCACAAAACTATAATCAAATCCAAGGAACCATGATTCAACCCATTTTAGCTAAAATAAACCACTAGAGAAAATAGAACCCAATAAATTGGGATGAAGAACCATAAAATAAAGAAGAAATACAAAGAAGAGAGACTTACGTGATGATTATTAAAGATCCAAAACCAAATCCACACAAAAATTGAAGGTACATGGGAGAAATAAGAATATGGTGAGGCACCAAGGGATGAAAATAATAAATGGGGGAAGAAATGGGTGTAATTGGGGTTAAATCATGGGAGGGAATAAAGGTAATTCTCTATTTTAATGAGCTATACATGCCACATGATTAACCCGTACAATTTTTTAAAGCATATGGAAACCTTCTAGTATCCTCTATCCAAGAGGAAACTAGCCGCATAGTTTCCTTGGGGAGGGTGAATGCCCGTGCAGAAGGTCATGTGATATGGACAATGCTTCTTTACAGGGAGCACAATTTCTAATGGGTTGGCACATAGTTTCCTCGAACTGTGTGTCAGCCATACACCAACAGATTTCAGGACAAAAAACTCTACTTTCTCTAAATACTCTTAGGAAATCGAAGGAAAAAATAGTAGACCAAAAATTTACATAGTAATATCTCAAAATAGAATCACGAATGTGAAAAATTGTGAAAATTTTAAATCAAGGGATTCTATATTTTTGGAAGATATAAATTTTGATTGGTTTATAATCAAGGACACCTTGAAATAGTTTTATGTTTTACCATAAAATTTTGGTAAATGATTAGATCTAATAACATAATTTAAGATGTACTTGATTCATCAATGAATACTCTTTTATTTATTATTTTTTATATACCAATTCATTTATTTGTAATTGATAAATTTTTATATTTTAATTTTATGTGGCATTTATTAAATTTATTAGTAGTTGTGAAATACTAACTATTCTACTACTATTATGATTGTATTGATTTTACTATAATTATATTGTGGGTATAGGAGAGATTTATTTTTAACTTTAGATTTAATACTCATGGAGGACACAAATATTTAGTAGTTTTTATACTATAATTAACCCCTACTTGTAGTGTAATATCCATCTATTATTAGACCAATAAGGGAAAGGTTCCTGAATATGAAACTTAGTTGCGCATGGTATTTGTTACTTAGAGGGATTCATTTTAGGACCATGGGGGGTGATCATATGGATGATATGAGGGATTTCCCTGAAATTCCATATGATCGTTGACACACCCAGGTCCCCCCTTTTGAGTCTTTAGGCCACATTTGGCCTTCATAACCTATGTATATACAGTTTTTGACTAGTAATACACACTTTGATGATCATTTTTTTAATATCCCATGGTTTTTTCTTGAGGTAAAAATCGTTTTATTTTTTGGTTAAACTCTTTTTAAAGTTCTATTATAGATTATAACCTAATGATGGGGCCCTATTTTGGTTAGGTTGTTTTCGAAATAAGAAATAAGGGGGATGAATGTTGGATGAAGATAAAATATAAGACATGGATTTTTAATACATGGAATGTATCAAATACACAATATGTATTGGATTGAAAAAAACCATAAAAAACATGTAATGGATTTTCCTTAGAGGGTGAAAACCCAAACATTACACAATGCATAAAGATTACATTACATGTAATATTATTTGATTCTTTTTTTTAAAAAATAGACAAGGTCACTTATTTTGGACATATCCCTCACCCATATTCTCTCATGCACATGATGTCCATCTAGTAACTCTCCTGTGGAATAATAACCTATGTTTTGCAATATCTCCTGACCCGAACTCTGATTACTTCGACATTGGTCCCATTGAATGTGCTTCGGTGAGTTATCTATTCCTCTGGCACTTTTTTTCATTTTATTTTTTATTATTGATTCTATTTTAGTGTAGGTTCTTATGTCCTCTTTATAAGTTAATCATATATTCTTTAATTATCTTTTGATCTGAGATGAGTTAGGAGCTGATACTGGATGAGTGTTCTACCACAACTATAAAGTAGATGGTCTATACCTTATCCCACAAAGTCTAGTAATTTTATAGCTAGTTTCCCTTTTTACACTTGTAGGACCATATAGTAATTTCTCAAAAATTAATTGAATTTCCTTGAAAAAGTTTTTGTAACCTTGATAGGTTTCCCACTTAGTATCATGAAATGGTTTGAGGTTATAAATCTCAACCTGGACCACCCATGAGGAGTGTTTAAGAATATTACACATGATTTACCTCCCTGTTGGGTGTGTGTTTGAGCTCTCCATCATAGTGGGATCCCCAATGAATTTAATGTGATATTAAGAGAGGGATTACGCCTTCTTTTCAATGTGTTTATATGAATTAAAATTATTAAATGATTTAAGTAAAAATTGTGGAATGAGTTGAATGAACTCACAACTTAACTATTATTATGAAATGGGTAAAATGAAATGGTTATTATTATATTTGATTCCATGGAAATTTCCACTACATGGATCATGATTACATTGAATTTCAGGGATATTTCTAATCCATGGATTTAGAACCGTATTGAATTCCATGGAAATTTCTACTCCATAGATTTTGGATTATATTGGATGCCATGGAAATTTCAACTCAATGTATATGGATGAAATTAGATTCCTTAGACATTACTACTTCTTGGATCCATTCATTGGGTACGAAACATGATTATAAGACATAGGTCATTGAGGATTACTTGTACATTTCTACTCCTTGGATCAATCCCATTGGGTCTAACAATGGATTAGATGTAATAGTGCGCAGTAGATGTTTATCATGCTTTATATACAACCCTTATTACAGGTGATTGATTAAAATTGTTATACAAGACAACATCACTCATATTTTATCATGATTTATAGTTAGACCATGTTTACGGTTGATGGTTTATAGTGAGCCTTGGTAGGTTGGAAAGTATCACACTCACATGTATCATTAATTCTTATTCTTTTATATTACTATTATATATTGCACAATGATTATTATTATATACATAGACTAGGATTGTTATAGAATCCTTTGGTGGTTACATATTGAGTGTAATCTCAGACCCTATTCAGGAAAATTTTGGGAACCTAGAAAGACTTAATTGATATAGGTATGGATTAGGGAAAGCACCATATTTTTTATGCATGTTTGATCATGCTTAGTAGAAAGGGAGCACATGACCGAGCTATACTCATCATGCTATCTGGGGATCATTCTGTTTTATCTTTTGGTAATTTTAATACATGTATAATATTGGTTGATTGTTTCCATGTATTTCCTATTATTATGTATAGATAGATGACATGAATCGTTTTTATATTATAATACCATGGCTTGGTTTATTACTAAAGGCTTCTAGATGTTTTATCTTATGCTACCAATTATTTTATATTCTTATTCTATGGATTGATATTGTTATATCATTATGATACAATATGATCATGAGGGTATGGTATCCCCACTATAACACCATAGAACCTGATTTCTAGTCAGAAACCATTAGTGTACAGGGAGGCATAATTGAGGTCATGTGACCCACTAACTCATAGCACCATTAAGTGGCTCCCAAGTTGAGGCATTACAACGTGGTATATGAGGGTTTTTTATTCATTTTATTTTTCTACTTGACTATTTTACATTGTAGAGAGGAGAAACAAGAATGTGTTAGAATTTGGAAAAGAGCTATGACTTAGAGTAGCTAACCCATGTAAAGGAAAAGACAAATTTACTAGGATAAGATAAGTTGTTCTAAATTTCACCTATTATAGTTGATTTGATTACACTATTAGGTGATGAACTGGTTATACAATGTTATTATTTCTACGATTGAGGAATTTTATTTTATCCTAGTACTAATGAATAATGGAATCATTGATCTTGAATCATTTTAGGAACCTTATAGGATTCACATGCAATGAAAATGCCATTCTATATAGGATTCATTTCTTGACAACATGAAATTTATTCTGTATGAATTGAGTGATATACATATTTTTTTGATTAATGTTTTGTGTAGGGGACTGATTAAAATGATGGGTACATAATGTTCTTGTAGTAACCTAAATATTTTTTTTTCAGGAATATGCTACAAAAGAAACCATATACAATAAATTATGGCACATTGAGTCATGTACCACTGGTCGCATGGGTAGGAATAGGTTATGGTTGTTGTTAAATTGAAGCCACACTACAATTTATAAGGTGTATGGACCCTTATAAATTGGAAATGGTAATCTATATAATTCAACCATGTAAGGAGGATTGTAATGAAAATATGAATTTTAATATTTTTAAATTCTAAAATGGAATGGTTTTTATAAAATGTATTTTGTAATTTCACATCGTTGTCCATATACTAGGACTCATGTTATGAAATAAATATCATGACCTAGAACTAACTTTAGTAGTGGGTAGTAGGCAGTGAATCTGGTATTTTTACAATTATTCATGTTACCCAGTCCAAGATTAGGAGTAGGAAGAGGGGTGTGTCATGGTTATAAGAAGTATTATACCTATCCTATGTTTATATATGTGATCTAGTTATTATTGCATCTTTTATAAGGTGTGTGATCAAAATTTGCAGAGATAAGAATGCACAAAAACCACCAGTTATATTATTGAATGGTGGTGATGACCATGCTCTAGAGGTGGTGGGACATGAGATCCCAATAAAACATCAAGTAGTACCAATTTTAGCATCACCCATTGTTCCTAATATGGGTGCTGATTCCAAGTTCCAAGAGGGTTTCTTGAACATTATGTAGGCCATTCACAGAGTTTGAAAACCTGCATTGACTATGGTAGAGCTAACACATCTGTTCCAGCATCAACACACACCCTAATGTTTGGTGGATGGTGGTGCACATGCTTCTGAGCTGTGTTTTGAGACTATCTTTTTGATGTTTGAGAAGTTAGAAACTCCTCTAGAGTAGAGAGTTAATATTGTGATGTATATTATTTAGAGATAAGCTAAGCACTGGTGGGATTTTATGAAACAAGTTGATAGGATTCAAGATATGGTTTGGAGGGACTTCTCATCCATCTTATAGGACTATTTATTTCACGAGACTCTGAGAGAAGAACATGTTAGTGAGTCTATTCATACAAAGTAGGGTTCCATGGTCTTTATTGAGTATTTGGATTGCTTTATAGAGAATAAATTATTTACCACCGTGTATCTTACTGATGAAACTTATAGGGAGATATTCTTTGATGAATTTATCAATCATGTCATTTGAACACAAGTGACTGTGTTTTGGTTGACTACTATATTTTGGATAGTTAATCAGGAACTGATTTATAAATGAAACCTGAGAAAAGATGGGGGACCAGTGTAGGGTAGTAAAACTTCTTTATCTAGTGGTTCAATATAATAGGGTAGGAAATGATGTTTTGGGGCCTATTGTGAGAGGAATACTAGCAGGGGTTTGAGTGTTGGTAGTTCTATCTTCTTTCATCACTGTGTAAGCCAAGGACAAGTGAGGAGAAAGTACAATAGACACCCAGTTGAGTGTTGAACTTACAAAAATATGGGAGATATATTGTGATTTTACTAGACCTTACCTCCAGTAGCCAGTGATTAGGGATTGACACTAGATCTAGGTTAAGTTTTAGGATTCACAGCTCCACATTAGGCTGAGAGCCAGGGAAGAACTAGTCGTTCAGGCCGAGGGGGTGGTTGTGGTTGAGGGATCCAGACACCAGTTTCATCTCAGAAATATATTGGGCCTCATAAAGGTAGTCAAGATATTTCTTAGGGATGTGGTTTAGGCTAGATCCATTTAGTTAAACATATAACTAAGGATTAAAGAGTCGATATTTCTACAACAAGAGGTATAATATTAGTATATTTTACTCTAGTACCTACACCTTTTGATACTGGCATTTCATATCCTTTTATATCTATACCTGTTGTGGGGAGCCTAGGTCACAATGTTATATTTTATAACGGTATTATGAAACTTGATACTCCATTGGGGATTTTATTAGAGGGAATATGCATGTGCAGGGAATTCCCCTTGAGATAAGTGGGTATCAATTTTTATGGAATCTCTTTAATCTCGAGATAAATGGCTTTGATGTGTTACTGAAAATAGATTGTTTAGTTTCTTATCATTCTCATGTCTCTTCATATTTCAAAAGGGTAACCTTTACATCACATGTGGTTGGTCGATATATACATAGGGGTGAGTGGGATGTTCAGGAAGGTTGATCTAGACTAGAGAATTGCTGGCTGTGAGTCTTGACAACCCAGATTTCTATCCATTATCCAGATGATTAAGTAATTATATAGTATCAATTCCATTCAGTAGTATAGTTTTTTAGAGATGTACTATAAGATAAATTTTATGGTTTACCTCATATGTGAGAGGTTGAGTTCTCTATTGGGATAGTTCTAGGAGTTACAATAGTATCATTTCCTCTATATGGGACAACTATTACTGAGTTGTAGGATATCAACAGATAGATATAGGACTTAGAAGAAAAGGGGTTTATACGACCTATTAATTCTCTATGGAGTTTTAAGATCCTTTTTTCCGATAAGGTAGATAAAACCCTTAGTATATTTGTGGATTAATTGAAATTGAACCAACTAATTGTTAAGATTCAATGTCCTTCTCTTAATAGAGATAATCTCTTTGACCAGATCCAAGGAGGTCAGATGTTCTCAATGACTGATTTGAGATCATGTTACCACAAGGTTTGTTTTTGACCAACATACACACCTCATATAGATTTTCATAGAAGGTATGGTATATATTACTATTTGGTAATTCTGTTTGGTCTCATGAAGGCACTAATAGTTTTCATGTCACTGATGAACCAAGATTTATATCCATATTTGGAATTTTTGTGGTGTGTTTTGAAGGTGAAATATTGGTGTATTCTCAAAAAATGTCATGATCATGCAAAAAACCTTGAAATAATTTTGAATACACTGAGATAACATAATTTGTATAAAAATATTGAAAAATGTTCATTCTAAATAGAAAACATTCAATTCTTAGAGCACATCACCTTAGAGTTAGGAGTATCAATTGATGTAGAAAAGGTGATAAATGTAGTTTCCAGGGAGTATCCCAAGAACTTATTTTATATATGGATTTTCTTAGGGATAACAGGTTATTACAAGCATTTGATATAGGACTTCTCATTCTTATAAGAATCTCTTATAAGCTTGAATATGAAGGGGGGTGAAGTTTATATGGTTAGTTGCCTATGATACAACCTTTCAAGAGCGTGAGAGGGAGACTAACTTCAGAACCAATCATAATTATACCAGATATAGGTAGGATATATACTTTATATTGTGATGAATTAGGTATTGTTCTAGGATCCATTATGATATAGTAGAAGTAGATCATGGTGTATGGGTTTCATCAGTTTAGGCCACAAAAGAGGAACTACCTCACACATGATATCAAGTTAGCTGCTATTGTTCATGCCTTATGCTATTGGAAGAATTAGTTACTGGGAAATAATTTTTTGGGGTAGAAAGACCAAAAAATCCTCAACTTTATATTTACAAAACATTACTTAAATATTAGTAAATACAGGTGGGTTGAATACCTAGATTATTTTGACATTGAGCTCTTTTATACACCCAGTAAGGGAAATGATATCACCGATGCATTGAGAAGAAGGACTCAGATATAGATAGTAATGGGGAATAGTAGTGAGTGGAAACTTATGACCTTGTTTTTAGGGATGTACTTGGAGGTGTAAGAAAGTCACATGTATAATTTTCTCTCATCCAAGGCAATGAATTGCACTTATATGGACAGGATGAGGATGATATAATTTTCTAATTATAAGGGCATAATCTTAATAGAGAGTGCGGTAGGTGTGGACCTATCTCTTGATTGGACCGTTGGAAAGGCAGTGATTATATGTATAAATGGTAAAGTTTGGGTTTCAACATGCATACATCAGGAGTTTTTGCTAGAATTTCATGCCTCAGATTGGGCAGTAAATCCCGGTGTTACCAAGATGTATCATGAATTTCATTGTCAAAAATGGTGGACGAGTATGAAACAAGAGGTTTTATGCTTTGTCACTAGGTTCCCCACATATCAACACGTAAAGTAGTAACACCAATAACTAGGTGGGATCTCACAATAATTACTTATTCTTGAGTGGAAATTGAATGATGTTGTGATGAATTTTATGACCGGGAAACTGAGGCCTCCTCAAAGTAGTGTTATAGTAAAGGTTATTGTGGATAAAATCATAAAGGTCACCCATTTCCTACCAATTAGGGAATCTTCCTTAGTAGAATATATTGAGAGAATTTGTATTTGTGAGATTGTGTGCCTTCACAGGGTTCCTTATACTATTGTATTGGGTAGGGACACCCAATTTAAATCTTGATTTTTGAAAACCTTATAGAGGGAATTGGGTAAATTGGTTGTTTTAAGCATGAAAAACCACCCTTATACTGATGTCCATTCAAAGTGTTAAATATAGGATTTAAAGGACTTGTTTAGGGAATATATCCTTGATTTTAAGGGATATTGGGAGAGTCATATACCCCTAGTTGAGTTTTCCAACAAAAATAGATATAAGGTGATTATAAAGATGTAACCTTATGAGTATTTTTATGACAAGAAAATTCAATCATCTTGGTGCTAGTTAGAGGTAGGATTGAAAATGATTCTTGGACCAATTCTCCTGCTGGAGACTTTGGAGTAGGTCCTGTTGATTTGGTAGAGGATGGATGCTACATAGTCTATATATGAATACTTCACCAATAAATATTGAGGACCTCCAAATTTTGAGGTCTGGGATTATGTCTTTTTATGTATCTCACTGAGGTTGTGGGAATATATAGATTTAGAGAGAGGGTATGCTTTCATTGTGATATGTCTGAACTTTCAAGATTATAGAGATAGTCAAGTTGATATACTATCATTTTTATTTACTTTATAGGTACAAGTCTATGAATGACAAATTACATGTATCTCAGATATGTTGTTATTACTCAAACCCAACTCATACTTCTTATCTCAATGAGGTTGGTCTATATGTAGATGCATCCTTAGAGAACCATACTATGTGTATCATTTACCAAAGCAAAACATCTCTTCAATGAAGGTATGTTCCTTTGGTTTGGGTGCTATGACAACACGACCATTTGTAGTATGAGAATAGGGATAGAGAGGGGGATTCAAATACTCAAGGGATAAAACACTTTTTAGATTCTTTACCATCCTTAGAAGAGTAACTCTGGGATGAGTTTTATTGAAGGGAAGATATTGAAAGATACCTATTTTTTCCTTGAGGTACAGATCCTTTTATTTTTCTGTTAAAATCTTCTTAAAGTTAAATTTTTTCTTAGACCCTGAAACTGGGCTCTTGGGTTGGTTGGGATGTTTTGGGAAGAGAAAATAAGGCGGATGAGGTTGTAATTTAAGTCAAATACATGGTGTCTATCAAATCAATTATGTGTATTGGTCTAGCTAGAACCATTCATAGAATGTAATGGATTTTACTTAGAGGGAAAAAACTCAAAAACTATATACCATTTAAAGATTACATGACTTGTAATATAGAAGGGTTATTTTTTAAAAAAAAATGGGTTGGGCCTCTTGTTCAGGAAAGAGAACTTACCCCTCTTCTATCATACACGTGAGGTCAAAAGAAGATTTCCCATGAAATACTAACCTAGGGTTTGTGATATATCCATAATAAAGACTCAGATTCCATCACTATCAATCTCATTAGATGAATTTTGGTGAGTTATCTATTCATATTGCACTTTATTCATTTTAATTTCTATCAGAAATTCTATTTTAGTGTAGGATCTTATGCCCTATTTTTAGGGTGTTCACCATTTCTTAAATTTTATTCCGATCCAGGTCGAGTTAGGCGCTTCTGCTAGATGAGTTTTCTACCATATATATGGTAGGTGGTCGATACTTTTTCTAAAAAATTCTAGTTGTTTTATAGCTAGTTTCCATTGTTATTCACATTGAACCTTCTGAGAATTGATCCTAAATTAATTGAAATACCTTTGAATAATATATTGTAACCTTGCTAGGTTTCCCACTTAGTATCATGATATGGTTTGTGGTTTTCAACCTCAATCTAGACCACCAGTGAGGTGTGTTTATGTATCATCACTATGAGTTACCACTACATTGGGTGTGCGTGTGTGAGATTTACATCATAGTGGGATAAACAATGAATTTAATATGATATTAGGAGAGGGATTATGATAAATTTTCCATGTGTTTATGTGTATTAAAATGAATAAATTATTTTTTTATAAAATGTGGAATGAGTTGGACGAACTCATGGCTTGGATATGATTATGAAATGGGTAAAATTAAATGGTTATTATTAAATTGGATTCCATAGAAATTTCCACACCATGGATCCTAATTATATTGAATTTATTGTACATTTATACTCCATGGATTCTATAATACATTGAATTCCATCAACATTTATACTCCATGTATCTAGGATTATATTATATGTCATGGAAGTTTATACTCCATGGATCTGGATTACATGGGATTCCTTGTGCATTACTTCTCCTTGGATATAGTCATTGGGTCTAATAGACCTAGGCTGTTGAGTATAACTTGTACATTTCTACTCCTTGGATCCATCCCATTGTGTCTAACACTAGATTACTGAATATAGGATAGATTTTATGTTAATCGTTCTTTATAGATAAACCTTATAATAGGTTCTTTATTAAGATTGTTAGACTGGGTAATATCACTCCTTCTCTATCATGATTTTGATTTAGCCCATGTTTACGGTTGGTGTTTTTTAGTGAGCCTTGGTAGGCTATATAATATCTAACTTACATGAATCAAACCTACTTATTCATTTGCATACATAGACTATAATTTTAATAGATAGAATTTATGGTTTCCTACTGAGTGATATCTTACACCCTATTTGGGCCACCATTGGGTACCTAGACAGAATTCATAGATATAGGTAGGGCCCTGGGAAGGCACACAATTTCAGATGCTTGATTGATTATTCATAGGAGTATGGGATCACATGACCAAGATATGATTATGATACTATATAGAGATAGTTTTTGGGCCTTTTTATACTTTTGACACATATATTGTATGAGATACCTGTTACTATATATTTTCTGCCATTTTGAATAGAGGAATGACATACATCATTTTGTGTATGATACTTCCTTGTATTGGTTTATTATTAATATATTTTGGATGTTTTAAATTCTACATCCAGTTATTTGATATGATTCTAATATAGATTGATATTATTATAATACTATGATATAGTCTTATCATGGGGTAATAGTTTGCTCACTATACCACTAAAGACCCTCACTGGTAGTCGACAGCCTTTGGCATTTAGGGAGGGGTGCTTGAATCCATGTGATCCTTCGACTTAGGGAACCATTCATTAGATTCCAGGTTTATGTGTTACTTTTTTGATTTATAATTTCTTTCGTTTATGTTAGTTCATGAACATTTCATACCATACTTCTTATGTTGTTCATTAGCATTTTTTACTCTTTCATGTTATGTGGTCACACTCCTGATATGCATTGGGTCATTTGGTATTACAACCTTAGACATGATCTAATTATGTTTATATCTTTAAAACAAGGAAGAAAATCAACTCCCATAAAAACTTATCTTAATCCCCATATTTTTTTCAGCCTACAGTGAAAATAATAGCTGTGCTAGATGTGTTGTGATGTCCTGACCTGATACTGTTTGGGTATTCTGTACATGATTGTTAATAAATAGTATCAAATCATAAAATAAGAGCTATAAGGTATGTTAATTGTGTGTATATAGAGGGTATGACTATTGGGTCTTAGTAAGTAACCCATAAATATTCCTATCTAACATAATTATGGTGGAATTTAGAGTTATTAGGGTTGTATAGGGTCCCTTCATTTCTTTTTTTATTTTGAGTAATTCTATTATGCTATATTCTTATTCATCATACTAGAGTTCATTAGGTAAGAATAGTTATCATTATATTCCATTTTACTTGCTTTCCTCTACTTGATCATGATAAAAATGAATTGAATATGACTCTTATATAAAATAGAACATGAATAATAATTAATTAATTTTTCCTATGTATTTATTGTTAATGATTAGGTAAATATTATTCAATAATTATTTTCTTTAAAAATATATCCCTTTTAGAATTTTGATAGTTCATGTTGGGAAAAAATCCCTCAGGGTGAAATTTTAGTGCTTTTAGGTTGATTGTATTTTTTGGAAATGTTAGTTGAAAAATGTTCAATATGTTTTTTCACAAGAAGAAGTTTGGAAGGTGCTAATGTTTTCTTATGTTTTAAAAATTTATGGGTATTAATCTTGGGGGAAATCTTATCTTTCAGTTTGTACCTAAAATTAAAAAGGAGGTATATTCATGTATTAACTAGGTAGATTTTATAGTATGTGCATGAAGGCATGTTGAAGGCAGGACATAGTTCGTGAGACTCCCCAATAGGTATGTGGTCATAGAGGAGTCATGTTATAGGTAATTCTATGAAGGGTGCTAAAAAAAGGTCATTTTGGAAAGGGTTCATCATGAATGGAGTTTGTAGCTAGGATTTCATTATATTAGTTTGAAGAATTATGTGGTTAGTGTGAAGTCATAATGTAGTGTTTCTTGGTGGACTGTGTAGAACAGATTGTTAAAAGAGGTTTTACAAATTGGTGAATAGTAATTTCAGGATTATCAGGTTTTCCAGGATTCTATTACTATATAAGGACCCCATAATCACGTTATTATTGAGGGAAACAATTATTAAATAATACATTTCTTAGATAATTCTACTAAATCTTAAGAAGGTTCATATGGTATGTTCACAAAAAAATAAGATCGTTAGGGGATCATATGATGAAGGCATTTTACAATGGGGGTCAAAAGTGAAGGAATAAGTCTATATTGTTGGTATGTGGAGTAAGTAGGTCATGTTGGTGATTCATAGTGATAAATAATGATGGTGGTACACATTGTAGGTGTGTGAAAGAGTATATTATACAATAGGTTCTACCTAGATCACATGTAGTGGAAAGTATGCCACTTGGGAAGTGTGTGATGGCTTTATAATCAGTTCATGTTAGATCAATTCATAGAGAAAAAAAGTTCACAAATGGATTTTTTATGAAGTTTAAGTGAAAAAATAAAAGTGTATTTCATATATTGAATGAAAACAGCTTCCTGACATACTTACATCAGTGTGAACCATTTCTGAGGTGATTCAAAACAATGAGATACAATTTTGGAGGATTAGTTTATTAACATCAGTTAAGAGTGGTGTGAATTATCAAAGTTTAATTGATTGGAAACATGGAAGGATAGGGAGTCCACTTTTATCCTTGTAACAAAAGTTCACTATAGTGGATTATTGTACATTTTTATATTAACTTTTCATTCCCCTTATACAAGACCGGTTAGGGGGAACCAAATTATTTTTTACGTATCATATGTAGTTAATTTTCATTTTTTATGTTATTGTAGTAATAAGAGATAAGATAGATTTTTTTAAAAAATAAGATCTTAAGGGGAATTTTTTTAATCTAGCACAACCTGATTCACCCACCCTCTTTGGGAATTTATGCTAGTGGGGATGGAAATTCATATATATGATAAAATTCAATGTCAGTTAATATCTTTCAGTCTAATCCATGACAGGATTGAATCATAAATGGATTCCAATATTTAAAGGAAACATCTTCCCAATATTATAGAATTAGCCATGACACCATTTTCAATCATTAGAAATATATTTGTATACAACTTTTATGAATGGGATAACATTCAGTATATGGAATGAGGATTTATCGAACATTGATTGAAGAGGTCTAGATTCTGATGCCAAAGGATTCAAGGATTTAGGGGAAAATTTATCCAACACAATCTATATAAATGTATTGTAATGTAAATCCACACATGATTTGTGGAAAATATTTATGAACACCTATAAATTGGATTCAAATGTCCTTAAATCCAAAATATAGGTTTTGTGGAACAAGTACTGGGACTTGAGGATGCAACAAGATGAATATATAGTTTCATTATCTGATTAGGTGAATATTATTTGGAGGAAACAAAATATCTTATAATAAAATGTGATGATGTAAAGATTTTAAATAAAATCATAATAAAATTTCCACCTTGGGGCAGTCTAAACTTCTCGGTACTGGAGAAAAATTTCTAAATGATCCAACATTTCATAGTTTTCATAGTATTATTGTCACAAATGAAATTATGAATAATGATAATGAGGTTTTTAAAAAGGGTAAATCCAAGTATATTGAATTAAATTCCATGAATATGCTCACCATAGAGGATGTGAAAGAAGAATAAGAGGTTGATGAAGTCATGTCACTACTTTCCTAAAATCTGAAAAGGGGAAAAGTAAGGTTTAAAGGGAAACTTCCACTCAAATGATTTCAATTTGAAAAGGTTGGGGAACTTGTATCAAAGTGTCTTATGAAATTTTAATATGATAATGAGGATTATGAAGATACCATGATGATGTATTTGGTTAATATGAAAGGTAAGAGAACCACTAAGAGTAATTTATTCTAGAATAATTGGATAATTTTGATGGAAAAAATAGGTCATGAGAAATTGAGGTGGAAGAAATTGACTACTAAAAATACCATCAAGAAATTTATATGGTGGATATTGTGTGAGATTCTTAAATAATATAATAAAGTGATGAAAAAATGATAAATATAATGAATATATGATCTATAGGTTTAATTAGAGGCTAAACTTGAAGATATAGATGTTTAGAGAGAAAAAAGGAATCCAATAGAGTGGTTTAGGATTCCAAACTCTATATGAAGTAGCAATAAGATGCGTAATCTAAAACAAAGGAAAAAATTGAAAATATTAATTCTATAGAGATAGAAAACATGAATAAGGTCATAAAGTACAAGTTGAAAGTTTAAGAATAGACCAGGGTTATCGATGGTTTTTATATGGAAATGAAATATCATGTCAAACATATTAAGGTGATTGAGGTGAAAGTTGTTATCCTATGGTAAAAGTATAATATGAAGAAATATACTTGACACATGGGGTGACACTAGGGAAGAATACTACACAGATGATAGAAAAAGTTAATGTGGGAATGGAGGTCTAAAAAATAGGCAAATGACTATTATCAGTAGAAAAAAATTCTAAATGACAAGGATGGTATGGGGATTGATCATAAATATAATTAAGTGATGGTTTATTATATAAAACTAAAAGCCATTATAAATTTGAATATTGATTATGGTATCTCTTATAATTAGTATATTCATAGAACCTATGGGACAACCAATAATACAATAATGACACGTAATAATGAACCTAATATCAAGTTTTATTTTCGTAGAAAGATGTGAAATTTATAAAATGTTTGTTCTATATCCAAGTGTAATCAAAGTGAACAAGATCATAGAGGGAGATAATAATATTTAAATAATAATGGAATGACTATAACGGTCATTGTTTCTAGTGTGGGGGATTTTTTCAAATGTTAAGGAATTTATTATTAGTAATGCAGAGAAATTTACTAATAAAGACCCAAGGGGTATGTATGAAACAACTAAAGGAATCATCAAGAGGGATAAAAATTCAAAATCTATTTTCATATTTTTAAGATTAATATGGACTATCTTACTCTGAAAATTATCAAACATGTAAATAAATACCATATGTGTAACCAAATACATGGATAAACAAGAAAAAATTCGAGTAGGAAGTGGTTATAGATATTTTCAAGAAAGCATCAGATTATACTGGTGTATAGATCCTTGATAGTGGATTCACTACCCATATGATAGTAATTAAGGATTTTGTCACATGAATCAAGAATGAAAATTACGGTTTATTCATATTCAATAATGATGAAGGCCTAAGATTATTGGATTTATAAAAAAAATTTGGAGGAAAATATATGTGGCATGTGGATTTCATGGTTATTAAATTTCCTAATGAGAACTTTCTTAGTGTCATCCAACTATGTGACTTAATTAATATAATAAATTTTACTATGATGGCTTGAATCATTAAGGGAAATTATATTATATTGGTTATATAGGGAAAGTTTATAAAGAGGAATCTCAACCTTGTTAATGGAGAAGAAGATATTTTCTTTCTATTAGAGGGAAAATAATTTTTTTGGCATATATGACTTGTCTATTTTATTGAATCAACATTATAAGATTAGGTGAAAAGTGATTGTGTTAAATATCTCTCTAATATATCACTAAATCATACAAACATGTTGGATTCCTTCCAAAAATGTAATATTATTCAAAATACATAGATGAAAAATGATAAAAATTAAACAAAATTTCTTGAGATATGGAATATTGATGTGTGTGGATATATATATTTCCATGATCTATTAATTTTAAGAGATACTAAATTATTTTCCTTAATGATTATAATATTTTGGTGTGGTTTGTGGTCACCACTCATAAGTCTAAGGTGTTCAGTTTCATAACACAATATTAGAGGGAGTTTGAAAATATTCATGGATATAAAAAAATGAAATTACAAACCAATATTGGAATAATGTATACCAACAAAAGGTGAATGATTATCTTGAAAAACAATGAATAAGTAACTAAATTTCAATAATGGAAAATCCTCAGAAAGATAGTTCCATTGAGATGGGAAGTTGTATCATAAAAAATATATCCAGAGTGATTCTTATTGAAAAATAACCAGAAGAGGTTTTTTGGAAGTAAATAGTCTTTAAATAATTCTATATTTCTAATGGATATTTTTTATTTCAGAGAGAAAAAACATTATATGAGAAATGGTTTTGATTTTTTTTTAATTTTAAATACTTAAAAAGATTTAGAAGTAAGTGTTACATTATCGATAATGATAAAACCATGAAGTTTGAATCTAATAGATATGAAGATATATTCCTTGGATACTAAGAAAAGAAGAATATAAATGATTTAATAAGTGTATGGGAAAATTTGTTGGAGAGTAATAATGTCACTATAGTAGAAAATGAATAAAATATTTAGTAATACAGTGACCAGTTTCCTAATGAGAGTTATGTGGGGGTAAAAAATTATGGGAGAAAAAGTATAAAATGATGAATCATAATAAGATACAAGTTATGAGTAGAAATATGATAGAATTATATTTACATATAAGTGAAAGAGTTTATATGAAATTGAAAGTTATAATATCATTAGTGACCAAACAACACTAGTGAAAATGAGTTGAATGAAGGATCTAAAACAAGAATATTTTCTATAATAGATAGATCAAAAATGTTTTGAATAATCCACTAGAGATTATATTTAGGTTCATGAAATGTATAATGATCTTGAAAATATCAAGACGAATTGTACTTGGGGGATCGTTTTGAGGCCAATGGAAATGAACATCCTCAGGAACCAATAGTTCTTCTATAAGAAGAAAAATGATTGTGGTATGGTTATTTGAAACGGATCATGAATTTTGTGAAAGGGGTACTTCTAGATTGAGGAATTGATTTTGATAAGAAATTTTCACCAATAGAAAGGTTGGGGAATATTTATCTATTCTTATCCATGGTAGTGAAAATAGAATTCAATGTTTTCTAGGTTGAATTAATTCATCATCTATAAATGGATTTCTAGAAGAAGAGGTGTACATCAAACAACTAAATGGTTTTCTTATCCATGAATATTATAAAAATTTGTTTGATTAAATAAAATTTTTTGTAGAGTGGATTAGGAACCAAGATCATGGTATTCAAGAATAGATAAATACTTGTAAAAGTTTAATCTTTAGTATGGTATATTTTATTACAATATCTAGGTAAACAATGCATTTAATAAAAGGATTACAGTTCTGGTTTATGTGAATGAAATAATAATTTTTTGATATGAAAGAGTATGATGAAAATTGTTTTTAATTTTTTAAGGTGAGAGGTAAAAAGTTTGTTGACTTTAGAACTAAAATTTTTCCTTAGTTTTAAGGTTTTACAAGGAAGGTATGATGTGTTTATTTATTAGTTTAAATATTACAAGGAGGCCCTAAGAAGATTTGGAATGTAGGATTCTAAGGTGATGATAAAACTGAGTTCTATCTAAATGAAACATTCAAAGAATGAAAATGTTAAATATTTTAATGATAAAAAAAATAATTTTAATCCTACTATAACTAATATAAAATTGAACCATAATTGTACTTTCCACTTTCAATGTGGATCATTATCAAATTAATCCAAAATAAATTCACATTCTTGTAGTATATAGGATAAAATGGAATATCAAAGGCATAATGGGTTTTATATTGTCTTATAATGTAAAATTTGAACCATATTTTTTTTGGGATATACCAATGTTGATTGGGATGGTTTAATAGAAGATAATAAATCTACAACATTTGGTATGGTTTTTCTTTGTAAACTATGTATTTCTTGGATTAGTATGAAACAATATTGTATTTCTCTAATAACCACAAATACTAAATATATTTCTTCCACTAAATATTTCACACATCAATAGTAGATAAATCAATATCATGAAGTTATGGTAATTTAATTAAAGTCTCTAATCAAAATCAATTATGATAATTCAAGTGTTATAAAACTTTGAAAAAATATCATCCATCACTCAAGGATGAAACACATTGAAATCAAGTATCATTTTATTATGGAAACAATAGAACATGGGTTATTAAATATAGAATATTTACCTGGAGAACGTAAAATCATATAAATTATGATAATTACCTTAACCAAGTATGATCTTGAAAGTTATTGATTGTCACTTAGAGTCTAGGCAGCCCCACACCTAATCTGTGTGGATATAGAAACCTAACTCCCCAAGGTATGTTGAAATTTTCCTGATGTACTGATAACTATTATTTTCCTATTGCAGACCATAAATTATTGAAATTTGGGTTCATTGAAAAATGGTGAGAAATAAGACGGTGGATTGGGATGCTATTTCTAAAATCTATTACATGGGATAGAAAAGTGATGATAATAGAGATCTCATGTCTTGGTTGAATCATTGAGAGGAAGGATGATGGGGGAGTTTAAAGTTGATAATCCTAGAGAAGTTTTTTCAATTAAGACATATCAAGAAAATAACCTCTATGTTCATGATTAAAAAAGAAATGATATGTCCTTGTCAAATTTGTCTTATTACAAGCTACGCTCTATGCATAAATTTGAAATGATTTTTTATTAATTGGAATCAACTTTTTATATCTTCTTACATGATCATTTGGTGTTGAAAAGTACTTCTAGGTGGAATTTAGAGAAAAGTTATTCATTGATGAACTTCACAGGCTAATCGTTTTTTCATGCAGATCTTGTCTCATGTGGGATTAGAGTATTTGTTGAGTAAGCCTTTGATCGATATTTGGAGTTATAGAATTCAAATAGTTTTTAATAAAATATGTGCATATTTTTTATCATTAGTATATTTTTAGAGGTTTTTAATTATTGTCAATAAACACAAAGAGGGATATTATTGGGATAAAATCCCTCAAGGAGAAGTTTCAGTGTTTTCAAATTTATTATGTTTTTTTAATAATTTTCATTGAAAATGTTTTAAAATATTTTTTAACTAAGCACGAGTTTGGAAGGTGTTGAAGTTTTCTAGTATTTTCCATATTTGTGGGTATGGATATTAAGAGAAATCTATTATTGTATTTTGTGTTGAAAATAAAAAAGGAAGGATTTTCACGGGGTGGCATAGTAGACTACATGGTAAGTTCATGAATCCACATATGAGGTGGGAGGAATTTGGTGATACCTCCTAGTGGGTACGTGTTTATGGATGAGTCACACAGTATGTGATTCCATTGAGGGATCTCATAGAAGCCAGCTCATGAGAAGGTTAATAATTAAGGGAGTTCATTAATTGGATTTCAGGAAGGAGTTATTTATAAATCCTTGGGTTGTGTATAGTTGTAAGGTAATGTTTTTTTGGATAACCACACATGAGAGAGTTTGAGAAGTGGCATCACAAAGGCGTGAATAGTAATTTCATGATTAGTGATGTTTTGAAACTTTTTTTACTATATAAATACCTAATAATCACTTCATTACTAAGATAAAAAATCATCAAGGAGGATATTGTCTTTACAATTCTACAAACTGAAAAATAGGACATTGTGGAATGTATATGGTAAAATAAAATTGTGATGGGGTTTATATGGTGAAGGAAGTTCAAGTAAAGAGAGTGAAGAGAAGGAACAAGTCTAAAAAATTTGCGTGTAGAGGATGGAGTTTTCATATGTGATGTGTGGTGGCATATCTTGAAGGATTTCTGCCTAATAAGTCCATATAGAAAAATCTTTCATGGGAGGTTCTTCCTAGTTTTCATGTGGTGAAAAGTGTACTACCTTGGATGTGCATGATTCTCATCTGGTTGGTGTTCAGAGTAGTAGTTAAAAGATAAAACAAGTTAGTGAGGGGATTTTATATGAGGGATAAGTGATGTGGTAATGTTTATTTTATCTCTTAGATTAAAAATGAGATTCATGACACACTTAAAAATGTGTGAACCAATTTTAAGGTTATTGATAACAATGGGAGAATATTTTGGAGGAGTATTTTATTCACTTGATTTAATAGAGAAGTTAATTCTTAAAGTGTGAATGGTTATAAACTGTGAATGACAATGAGTTATCTTTGAACCTTATAAAAAAATTTCATTATAGTGGATTATGGTTCATTGTCACATTACCTTTTTTTTCTACTTGGGCCAGACTAGTTAGGGTGAAGTATGTAAAATTTTAATGTCTCATTCATACTTTAATTTATTTATATAAATTACTATAAGAAGAATAGATAGTTTTTTTCATTTAATGAAGAAACATAATTAAAATGAGAATTATTTTAACATATCATCTTTGATTCCCCTCCCTCTCATGGTATTTAACCTGGTGGAGTTAACTATTTATTTCTTTCATTATAAAATTAAATCATTATTGTATACTCATGTTTCTAAAATAATTTTAAAATATTTTTATATACACAACATTAAACATATACCAAAATAATACATGACTAAATTAAAATACTGATTAAAACTATTTTAAGTATGAATGTTTTTTGGGAAATAAAAACTGAAAATATAAGATAGGAAATGGGCGTAGACCTAGGTTTTTTAATATAGTTATTGAATTGGAAGATTTTATCTCTCTTGGAAAAATGAGAAAATATTGATATTTAGTCTCTTACAAGGGATTTTACCTTATAGAGAACCTACGTCTAAGCTAGAAGGGTTAGAAGATCATACACCACTAGACCTGCCTAATTTTGATCCTCATGTTTTGGAAGGTCTTTAAAATATTTTTTAATGTGTGTGTTTGGGAGCTCCATGAAAGAAGTATACCACTTCTGAAATTATGAGGGATTTACATTTCCAACATCCTCCAATATTTCAGAGTGATGTACCTCATCAAGAGGTCAAGGAGAAGATCAAATACCTTCAATGTATCTTTGAGAGTACTGGTACACTTAACCAACACCCATTTTATATTTCAACTATTATTCTTGAATAATAAGGCCATAAATGGTGGAATGTTATGCTGGAATCCAAGAAGGACATTGTTATATCTTGTAATAAATTTTAAGGGTTTTTATTTTTGTACTTTTATCTTGAAATAGTAAGATGTATTAAGGATAACGTGTTTTTGAAACCATAATAGGAATAAATGACTATTATTTATTATGATTAAAAGGTTACTAATATCCTCTATTTTCTCTATATCTATGTTGTGAAAAGAATTCAAAGCGATTTAATTTTAAATAGGATTGAATGATTCATTTAAAATACATGTTATGCATCTTAATATATTAAAATTCATAGATGTGGTAGAGAAGGCTATTTTATCTAAGGCTAAATTTATGGGAGGCTCAAGAGTAGGTGGACTATTACCCAACCTACCTCTGGGTGATAGTTTTTCTAGTAGTCAAAAAAGGAAAAAATATTAGATGATAAGGACAAGATCTTGACCAGTAATCTAGGGTTGTGGTATACATTGGGCTCCATGTTTGGGAAGTCTTTTTATGCAGTATTACCAGTGTCGGTGTTTTGGATATATAAGGTAATATTTCACCTTTAAATTTTAAAAATTAAATTTATTAAGTCAGTATGAAAATATTTTAAGGTTTTTAGTTTTTGGTTCATCTAAGAGTGTCAGGTAGAGACCTCAACAGACTTAGGAATCTCAGGCATAGTCTATACCCTAGTCTATTGGGGAAATATACCATCTTTTTGGAGGTATGATTGAAAAGACCATCATGTTATATAGGGAAATGTTTCTTATGTGTAAAATTATACCCCATAGGGTTAGAATGATGTTTAAGTAATAATATATGTGGTAGAAAAATTACATTCAATTCTGGATTATGACTATCTGTCATTAGAGGTACTATTCTAGTTTCCACTATATTAGATTTACAATTATTTGATACAGTTTCATCACACACCATTACTTATAATGAACTGATAATGAATTTAAAATTAAAGTATAAGTACATTCATCTTATACAATTATTGATACACCTACAGTGAAGAAAATAGAGAATAACATGATGCATCCTTCCTATTCTTTGGTTGTTTCTTTCGATGGGAACTTATTTGATAATATGTTTCTAAATATGGACTTTTTTGATTTAATTATAGGAATGGAAAAACTAATATAGATCCAAGAAATCATAACTTTTTATACTCAAAGGGTATATTTTCATCACTAGATTATATAAAATATACCCTCTATTGGGAGTGGTGCATTTAGGATGGTTGACAGTACACCAAATTCCATAATTAGCAGTGTTTTCTTAAACCATTGATAATTGTTTTTTCAAAATATAGGAGATGTTTTTTAAAAACATCCACTATAACTTCTTTTTTTTAGGAATGACACTTCTTCCCATCTCACCCCCCCCCCCCTTAAGCTGGACACCCCCACCCCCTCTTCCCCTGACCCCGCCGAATCCTTCGCTAATATCCCCTAAACCCATTGAACCCCTCACCTCTACCCCCGACCCTGTCGAACCCCTCACCACCAGCCCTAGACCCCATCAAACCCTAGCCCCTGACCATCATCCCCCTTCTCCGTTACCACATTCACGCCCTACTCAACTGAACTGTCACTCTCCAGTTATAGGTAATTCACCCTTTAATTATGTATTTTTAATTTTATATAATGTTTGTGTTTGAGAATGGTTCTGTTCTAGATAAGAGAATCTTGGATTCATGTACATGTGATGATTTGAATTGTAGGATGGGATTCTTATCATGAGTTAGGAATAATCATATTTGGATGCATAATTTTTTTGTTTAGGTTTGTGAATGTGAAATTGATATTGAAAGTTGATGAAATGGATAAATTATTTTTGATGTTTATATTTAACTAAAATAAGTTAGTATGTTGTTATGGATTTTCTCCCCAAAGTTTTATTTATATTTTGAACTGTGAGCTAAGATGTTCTATTCCTAGTGGAATGTGTGGTAATATTGTTGTTATATTTTATACTGGGTATGATTATGAACCCCATCTATATGAACATTGGTGAAAATTGAGATGATTTTTCCATGATATTGGAAATATGAATATTTTTTATTTTTATATTATTTCATTTAATGTAGTTGTCTGGTATCAGATCCTTGGATTAGGTCATGAACTTACAATGTGGAGTGGTTCCAATTTTTTTCTTGAGTCATGATTTATTATGGTGTCTCATTTTCAAGTTTCATATTTTCTTACCACTTAGATATTTTTGGTTATATGTCTTGTTTGGAGTATTATTGTTTATATTTCATAGAACATATATTTTTGGTTTAGTGTTTTTCATTATCTTAATAGACTGTGTTTTTTAAGGGAAAATCATCCCCAATGATTTGGTGAGCCCTTGTAATTTTTTGATTACCATTGGTGTATTGTTCCTCTCTATTAGAAACACATATATTAAATTAGTAGCAAGGGTTTTAATTCTAGACCTAGTGAGAATTTGTCATTCATGACCGGTATTCGCACCTATAAATATTTTCTCACAGAAAAATATTATCAAATACAACACTGGTTGTGATAAAAAAAATTTATTTATAAATATAAAATATGAATTATATTTTATAATGGTTTTATAATAATAAAATTAGGTAATTAAAATTAATTTTAAAATGGACAGTAAATCACATATATGAATACTATAATAAATGAAAACGATTTTACTAATTTAATTTAGTATAGTGTGTAATAATTTTTTTATTTGGAACTATTTGAACTTTTTAAATGGAATTAAATATATATCACCCCAATTATGGAGTCATAAACTCATTTGATATGAACTTTTACCATTACTGATAAATTGATGAAACCATGGAATTGTAAAACAAATATACCTCAGATGAAGGAAATGAACACGAATATTAAACAACATGATTTTAAGAAATATAAATAAACAATAATAAATCATATATACATAGAAAATTGTTCTCAAATATGTATTTAAAAAAATTTATTTGATTATTTAGGGGTTAAGATGCATGTACTAACCTGATCCGATAGTTGAGGTAGGAGATTATATTTTTCAAGCCTTATTTTTTCATATATTGTTTTTCTAAGGTCCATATTCTCTTATAGGTAATATAACCAAAATATTACAACAATAACATAATTTTTTCCATTTTATTTTATGGTGTTACTTATCTATTTTCCTATTATAAATATTCCATGTTCATACCCTATATGGTTTGTAGGAGATCTTAAAAATATTTTTAGTTCTTGATGATATATTCTTTATCTATATTTCATAATCTTACAAAATTTATAATCTAATTCCTATATATTATTTTGGATTCGTTATATTAACTTTTCATAGGATACTAATGTATTTATTATTTCCTTAATACTCATCCATTATTCATACCATATGATGTTTATAAAGGAAATATTTACATTTTTATTGCCTTATCCCCCAAAATTCTTTTATATAAAATCTATTTATTTTTAAGATTACATTATGGAAAATTTATATGGTTAAAATTTTAATTTAAAATAATTTAATCACTTTTTGAAAATAACTATTTAATAGGCTGTGTTTTTTTAAGGGAAAATCATCCACAATGATTTTGTGAGCCCTTGTAATTTTTTGATTACCATTGGTGTATTGTTCCTCTCTATTAGAAACACATATATTAAATTAGTAGCTAGGGTTCTAATTCTAGACCTAGTGAGCATTTGTCATTCATGACCGGTATTCGCACCTATAATGATTTTCTCACAGAAAAATATTATCAAATACAACACTGGTTGTGATAAAAAAATTTATTTATAAATATAAAATATGAATTATATTTTATAATGATTTTATAATAATAAAATTAGGTAATTAAAATTAATTTTAAAATGGACAGTAAATCACATATATGAATACTACAATTAATGAAAACGATTTTACTAATTTAATTTAGTATAGAGTGTAATAATTTTTTTATTTGGAACTATTTTAACTTTTTAAATGGAATTAAATATATATCACCCCAATTATGGAGTTATAAACTCATTTGATATGAACTTTTACCATTACTGATAAATTGATGCAACCATGGAATTGTAAAACAAATATACCTCACATGAAGGAAATGAACACAAATATTAAACAACATGATTATAAGAAATATAAATAAACAATAATAAATCATATATACATAGAAAATTGTTCTCAAATATGTATTTAAAAAAATTAATTTGATTATTTAGGGGTTAAGATGCATGTACTAACCTGATCCGATAGTTGAGGTAGGATATTATATTTTTCAAGCCTTATTTTTTCATATATTGTTTTTCTAAGGTCCATATTCTCTTATAGGAAATATACCCAAAATATTACAATAATAACATAATTTTTCCATTTACTTTTATGGTGTTACTTATCTATTTTGCTATTATAAATATTCCATGTTCATTCCCTATATGGTTTGTAGGAGATCTTAAAAATATTTTTAGTTCTTGATGATATATTCTTTATCTATATTTTATACTGTTACAAAATTTATAATCTAATTCCTATATATTATTTTGGATTCGTTATATTAACTTTTCATAGGATACTAATGTATTTATAATTTCCTTCATACTCATCCATTATTCATACCATATGATGTTTATAAAGGAAATATTTACATTTTTATTGCCTTATCCCCCAAAATTCTTTTATATAAAATCTATTTATTTTTAATATTACATTATGGAAAATTTATATGGTTAAAATTTTAATTTAAAATAATTTAATCACTTTTTAAAAATAACTATTTAATGTGACTGATTTTTTATTTTTATAAACAATTTATAAAATGTTATGAATTATGTTTTCAAAATATATCTTTTGTTTTCTCAATGTTCTTACCCATATCCCATCACCGCGATGACCCCTTTTCTCCTCTAAATAATTCTACAATACCATAAAACTTTCCTCACATGGATTATAATCCTTAGAATGTGATAGTGTAAAAAATTATGTTCTCTATTTATGGCTACATGATGGAATCAAAAATATAAAAGTGGAAAACCTTTTAATCAAAATACAATATTTTAAAACCTTTATGGACATTTATGATTTAATTTTATAATTCTAGTAAAGGTTCACCCATGATGATACAGGAGTAAGCAGAGGTCCTACTGTCCTATTTGATTAAAATATAAAACTTAGTAGGGAATATAAAATTATTCACTCTAAATAAAACATCTTCAAATACTCTCACTTTGAATGTAGTGGATCTGTTAGGTAATTTTAAAACTACTCTAGTCGTTTTGAGGTGTACTATATGTAAACAAGAAAAAATAGAGCGTGACATACATAAATAAAATCTCTTATATCACCACTAGTAATTCAAGTGTAGAATAATGTGACAACCACTCTAGCTAGAGATTTTTTACTACCCTAAATCCACTACTATGGTGATAGAGAATTACTAGGTTCACCTAAACATAGTGACCCTAGGTTGTTTCTCCCACGAGGCATGTTTTATATTAATGAATGTATGATTTATCTTTTAATTATATTTTACAAAATAATATCCATGAATGATTTTTTTACTACTTATATGACTCTTCTTATAACTTCTTGGGTTTTTTTTAATTTCCATTTATATATTTTCCTACTTAGTAATTCTTATGTGTTTTAATTTTCTTTAATAATGTGTAGGAACATTGTGACATGGGTAAAAGTTGGATCACATTACAGAGGAATAAACCTTAGTATGCTAAGTGTTTAGGGGAGATTTTAGATTGTGAAAATTTTAATCAATCCATTGATGAAAGAATAAGATGTTCATGTCCTAAATGTAAATTTAGAATAAGGTTGAAGAGATATGATGTTTAGTAACACTTGATATTAAAGAAATTCCTTGCTCAATATTTGTGTTGGATTTGTAATGGAGAATAAAATGTTTAAGAAAGTTTTAGCATTGATGTAAATCAATATAATGAGCTCCCAACTTTGTTGACAGTGTATAATGAAATGAAAAACCTTATAAATGAAGCATTCGGCATTGCAAGACACTAAAATCAATGTCAAAACATATCAGGACAACCAGTTGAGGGTGATACAAATAAAAACAAGAAAAGTTATGTTTTTAAGACTATAGGATAACAAGATCATGATTTTAACATATAATTGGATCCTTATATTGATTATGTGGAGACTAATGTAAGAGAAAACTCCACTGAGAAGACAAATGTGTTCCATGGTTTAGTTGATGATGGAAATCAAGAGTCGTATAGTGGATGCTTGAAATATTTGAAACATTCTTTTCTACTGAATCTGTACCATATAAAATGCCTTTATGGAATTAGAAATAATGTGATGTTCATGATATAGGAATTGTTGTGTGATACATTTCTTGAAGCAAAGATACCTAAATATTTTTATGATTTAAAAAACGTTATTGACAAGATTGGTTAGATTTATACAAAAATACAAATGTGTCCTAATGATTGACTACTTAATTGGGGATAGGATTCAAGCAAACAGAATTGAAAAAATGTTCTTCTTCTAGATGTAAATCAATGGGTGATGTTGGAATTATAAATCAATATACTATTATGAAGAAGAAGAAAAGGAACACACCTACAAAGGTTTGTGTTACTTTACTTTAAATCTTCGATTGAAAATACTATTCATGACATCAAAAACTGCTGAACGCATGAAGTGGCATTATATAGATAATAAAAATGATGGGTTGATGAGACATCAAAGAGATTCACAATCATGGAAGAAATTTATTCATTAAATAAATATTTATCATTTGACCCTAGGAATGTAAAATTGGGATTGGATGCTTTTAGATTCAAACCATTTGGGACTCTGAGTACTAGTTAGGAAATTTGGCTAGTTGTTTTGATCCCTTACAATCTACCTCTGGGGATGTGTATATAACACATGTTTTTTTTATCATTTTGATGATTATTATTGGGGAAAAAATTATGGAAAATTATATTGATGTATATTTTCTACAGGTAACCAAATAATTATAGGAGTTATGGAGAAATGGTGTTGAGAAATATGATGCATCATCTAGAATACTGTCCAAAATGAAATCTTCTCTAATGTAAACCATTAATGACTTCCCCGGACTTGATAATTTAGATTCTTGGAACACTTACATGAGTTTGAATTATCCTAATTTTAACTTTTATTTTGATCCCAAACAACTACCTCATAGTAGAAAATGGTTCTTCATGTGTCATCGAATATTTCTTGATGCATCTCATAGATTTCGGTTGAACAAGTCAAAATTCAATGGTTTTATTGATCATAGACAACCTCTAATGTTCTTAATAGGTTCTAAAATATTGTAACAACTTGAAAATATTGAACTAAAATTTTGGAAGGTGCATCCTTTGAATGATAGTGGGAAATGAGTTCAAAGTGGACCGTCAAGTGAAATAAGAACACAACAATGGAAGAAAACAAAGTATAATCATTAAACTTCCATATTGTGAATTTAACTTGTTATGGAATAAACTTGATGTGATGCTTATTGAGAATAATTTTGGGGAAAATATGATCTTCAAATTTATTAATGATCATGGAAAATAAAAGGACCATCTCATTTCTTAGAAAGACTTACAAGTAATGAACATAAAGATTGATCTCTGGCCAGATGAGAATGCAAAGTATGCTCCAACAAATATTTCAATGAAAAATAGAGATAAAGATATATTAATTTGAATTTTAAAAAATATAAAGTTATATGATGGGTATTCAAGTAACATCTCTAGGTGTGTTTACTTAATATAATCGTAAGTTACATGGATTGAAAATTCATGATTCACAGATTTTATTATAACTGTCAATACCATTAGAATTGTGTACTTTGTTACTTTAAAAGGTTATAGTTTTCATAATAAAAATTTTCACATTCTTCAAAAAACAATATCATAAAACACTACAAACATTTTTGTTTTTAAACCTTTATGATATATTTGTATTGTGTAACACCCCAAGCTTCCATGGTACACTCCTCTTTGAATAATAAAGTAGCGTGTGTTGAACGCAACCTCGAGTTCTAACACACCGTGACCAATAAAAGTAGCAGTTATTAATAGTAATACCCAATTTTTTAAATTATACAAATTTTATACTTCAAAATGGATTCCATTTTTGGATTCGGAATATCGAAATTAGCCTATGTTGAATTTTTGGTATTTTTTTGAGAACATCCAATTTTTGATGAATAGTTAAAAATACTTAAAAACAACTTTTTTAGTCAAAATAATTTATAGTGATAAATTATACTATTGAGTGGGTTTAAAGTATAATTAGAATATATTTTTACCATTTTATCCAATGGTGGTCGTTAGAATTAATTTCACTTTGAAATTGGACATAAACAATTGTCAATCTTTTGATACATATTGTTTCTTAAAAACACGCTATTTATTATGACAGCGGGAATTAATTTTTAAATTAATGAATGCAAATTATATATTTTGGATTTTTTAAAATAGACATCATTTTTGAATTCGGAATATCATATATAGCTTAGGGTGAATTTTTGGCATTGTTATGAAAAACTTCAATTTTTGATAAATAGTGAAACCACTAAGTGGTAGTTAAAAACCGATTTTTCGTTTAAATGAAACATTACCACTTCTGTGATTTTATTTTCAAAAATCCGACATACATGGTTGTCATTAGGAAGTAAAATTTCGTTCAATGGGATTAAAATAATTTTTTTGGTGAATAGTAACTTTAAAGTTTAATTAATCGCGATTAAAGGTAATTAGTGGAATTTAAGGTAAAAATGATATTATAAAAATATAAAAATACCTTTACACTTGTACTACCCCTATTTTATGAGTCATTTCCAGTAAAGACAATCCATGGGTCAACTTGGGGAGCCCATGGAGCCACTTTAGTAGGAAAATGACATTAAAAACTTTTTATTTAATGTTAAAATAAAAATGTCACAAACATGAGTTGTTTTACTAAAACAATTTTTAAATGGGGTTATACAAGTAATATTTTTGACTATAAATATTCATTAGAAAGATAAAAATATTTCCTACATAATGATATTTTTTTTATAATTTTTAGACATTAAATACATTAAATATCTTTTGACACCATGATGATGCAGCGATTACCTCATTAATTAACGATTTAAATAAAATGAAAATATAATGTAAAATCTAAGACATAAACTTGTCAAAAACCTATTGGATGAGTATATTTAGAACCCTTATGACCTTATCCTAGAAATATATAAGTGTGGGACCTTTAAAATCCGAAACTCATTATACAATAAAGTAACATTTCATGACTTTCCAAGAGTGCCCCTCCTCTCCTATTATAAAAGGCCCCCACCTCTACCACCTTATTCACACATTCAAGCAATTTGGATCAGCCAACCTCAGCCCAAATAATGTCTCAACATCCCTCTCTTACTTCTAGAAGCCTTACTTTGGGTATAATTCTTCCCAAGGAATCCTTTGGCTCAAATAAAAAAAAGTTACCCGACTTTAAGGTAATTTCTTCTCTTATGTTATTTTATTTTCTTTTGCTTCTCCAACCCCTTAAAACTCTTTTTATTACTTTATTTTGTAAAAAAAATAGTATCTTCAATATAATAGGATGTTTTTATAATAATTATTACAGCTACACTTACACACACCTACATCTAATGGTTAAAGAACATACTGTTTCTGTGGATGGCGAATTTCTGCCTCACGAAACGATGATTGTTCAACACTCATATAACACCTTCAAAGGTGGCCATTAAGATGTAACTATATTTATATATGATATATAATATGTTTATTTTTTTACTTAAGCTTCTGTATTTTTCATTTATGGCATACCTTTATGGTTTCCATTATGGGTAAACGCGATATTTTCATTTTAGGAAGTGCGGACTACCGCCCCCTCAAAGTGATTTGAATCGTTAATGCCATATGTGGGATGTATAAAGGATGGAGTAAATGGTATTATACATTATAGTATACTGGAATTATCGTATAACTTTATATAATTATAATTTCATTCCATTAAATATTAAATATAAATGAAAGTAGCGTTCATGCGTACGTACAGCTTACCGTCTCCATGAAAGGTGAATTTCATTTCTTACCTCTAAATGTTATGTAATATTATAAATTCATGTGTATACTGGATATATATATTATATATATTATATCTACATCATGAATATAATTCTGGATATAATGGATATTTCACCACATGAACAACTTTTAATTATAAGAAGTTTATTTTTGACTCAAGTACCAAAGATCGACAAAATGACCGTTATTAAATTAAATAATTACATAATGTTCATAAAATGGTAATAAGTAATATAAAAGTAAAAATGAATATGAAAAAGGTTCTTAAGAAAATAGAAATTAACTCTAGTTTATTATTCAGGAGATTAAAGAATGATCGAGTCAAGTCAGACACGAGGTAAGGGAACTTTTTAACCCAATTTCCGTTCTTTGGGTTAATCTCCTAATTTCAAATTATATTATGATATTATTATGTACTATATTGTATTTGTACCTCCTTTTTGTGTACATATATTGAATACACATAATAGGTCTATTTTATTTAAAAAATGATCTTTGTAAGGGACTTCGTCTCAATCTCTTTTCATTGAGACATATTTTGTTTTATACACAACTTTATTTTATACTATGTATAAACCCCTTTGACTTTTACGTTTATTCAAAAGGAATATTTTTATACGAATAATTTTACTAAATGAAAAAAGGAATGTTTTTTTGTCGTACGTATACGGCGACAACGACTTCTCCGCCACCGTGACCATTATTTGAGTTTCGGCTTCCTCTACAAGCTATAACTTTTTTTAAATGAAAAATAAATACAAAGTTTTAATTTTCTTTTATTTTGGTATTGAAAATGGTTTTGAAAGTGTTTTTATTATATCAATGTGTTGTATTGATATCTTGTGATTGAAATGTGGAAATGTTATGTTTCCTTTATGCATGTTTTATGTGATACGATTATGTTATGGTTTATGATATGTTTAAACCTGTTCATATGAGGAATGAATTGGACTTAATAAGTGACGGGTGGATCCCGCTATAGCTCCTCGATGCATCGGAAGGTCTCATGAGACAAACTAGTGTCTTGGAATGAGGCCTTGACAAAATATTATTTGTAGTCTTGGCACGAGGCCTTGGCTACGTGGTTATGATAGTCTGGCATTATGCATTTCATCATTATGAAAGTGGTTATTGATATTGCATGTGATTATTCGACCAGTAGAATATTCATGTGAATAAGAAAATGGAATTATCTCATTTTACTTTTTCCATATTATGTTGAAGTTCTAGTTTAAAAGGATTTTATTTTAATTATACATTGCCTTAAAATTTTATGTTTATTTATGAAAGCTTCCGCTATATTGTTATCCTTACTGGGAATCTGAGCTCACCCCTTTCAATGTTTTAATTTTTCCAGGATGTGAAGAAGTATATTATGAATGACCTATAGGGATAGTATGAGGGGATATGAAGACAAGATGTTGTTGTAGTTTTGTTTTACATTTTTATGTAATGTAAGACTTATGAATGTATCTAGTGTTTCTAAGGCTACTAAACTAAACGGTCTTTCGAGACTTGATCTTTTGTGATCATGCCAATGTTACGCAATAATGCACTGACTCAGGGTAACTGGGGTCGGGGCGTTACAGTTGGTAACAAAGAAAGTTTAGTACTAACCTTGGAAGCTAGATTTAGATAAAATCTGATTATAGCACATAGCCCTAAGATAAACGCTTAGGATTAGTATAGAAGAACTTTCTAGAATTTTGGTATTATAGAGATTTTGTGAGTTTTCCGAGCAATACATCCCTGTCTGGATACGAGCAGGTAGAGGCGGATTTGGCACAGATTTACCTAGGGGTAAAACCCAAAAACACCGCTTTGAGCTAGACTCGAACAGGAACTGGTGCACGACAACGGGCCTTGCTGCACTCTTGGTTACGACACTCCCGGGGGATATGCTTAGTATAATTCTCATTTTCTTTACAAACCACTATGAAGGTTTATGAGTATATACTTCCTCAAAGAAAACATTTTTATGATTATGGATTACATCTTTAAACCATTCAATTTACGTTAAGTATTTTACAAGTTTGGAATTATTCATTGCAATTCATAAACTAACCTAGTTTATGCCATTGTATAGAAATGGAGCTTACTAGAAGGAATGTGAACTCCAGCAATAATTATGATCCAAGGAGTAAGAAGGATCGTATCGTTCACGATATTAATCCAACATTTAGAAGGGAAATAGTCTCCCATGTGTTCTCAACATATGAAGAAATAATATCATGTGTTAATAAGATAAGTAAAGAATTCTCTAAGTCTTATGGCTTTGAAGCGAAGCAAGAGAAGTAAAGGATGGAAGAGAGAATGATGGATAAAAGGATGAGGGGAAAGAAGAATTTTCTAATATGTGATAACTATGGGAAGAAATACCTTGGAACTTTCCTGAAGGGAATGAGAGTTTGTTATATGTGTGGAGAAAAAGGACACCAAGTGCATGACTGCAAGGGTAAGAAAAAGGTTTCAAATGTACAATGCTTTATCCGCAAGGAGTGGGGACACTATGCAAACCAATGTCCAAATCATCAGAGTATGCCCCAAATGATGTTATTGGATAATAATCAAGTTATGATACTACCACAGATGAGGAGGAATGATTAGAGTTCTTATATTGTAATTAAAGAAATATGTCATTTGAGTGTTGTATCAATGATGTACTGGTTATAAAAATTATGGAGTATATAAGGATTGTACTGCAGTACTATTTCATCAAGGACTTGAGATTGTGTGGAACCAAGAAAAGTGACTCAATAGAAGGTAATTTTTTTGGAAAATATATGGTTGATATAAAGATTAACCATAATATGGTTCTGATACCGAGATAGTGATTTTGGAATAATATAAGATTGATTTGGATAAATTATATTGGATATTCTTGACTTCCTTGAAACTGATTAATGATTTGTATACATTTTTGGATAGAAGGAGTATATCTAGTATTCTATAAGGAACAAGGGATCATGAATGTAATAAAAAAGGATTTATGGTAATTCAGGATGTTGCAGTGTTTTAAAAGAATTCATGATGAAGGTGTTCACATGTTATTACATGGAAAAAAAGATCTTCATTGTGTTTACATTCCTTATAAAATTTGGACTGTGAGTTTGGAAAGAAGTATTTTGGATAACTATAAAAGTTGGAATGGATTAAGTTGAACTTTGGATAGTATTATTTAAGGTTAAAAAGTTTCTGAATATTATTTTTTTAATATTATAATACTATAGTTTTAGGAAAAGGACAACTTGTAGGTTGGGGGACAACCCGTCACGTCAGACAAAGCTGTAGGAATCAAACCCACAACTATAGTGCGACAGACCTTTATTACCTACCACTAGCCTATAAGAAGTACATAGTTATTAAAAAATAGTTTTCCTAATCTTAATAGAATGTGTTAATATTTTGAACCTTGTATGATTAGGATAAATATAATATTTTTGAGTTCTATAATCTTTTTGAGTGAAGGATGAGTTTATGGTAAAAATTAGTTGAAGGTTGAAACTCTACTTTTCAAGCATATATATATATACCTATCTCTTATTATATGAATAAATTAATTCTTAAACTTTAGGAAAGGAATATTAAAACAAAAAATGTGTTATCCTAATACCTTATGTTTTGTTGAACTGATGATATTTTAAATCACCATAGATTGAAGGCTTTGAGGCCCTCAATTTTACACTTGTTTGTGATTAATGAACTCAATCACTCCCTATAAATATTTATGTTTTTCCTCCAATTATATTGCCACCAATGTTCTCCTAATCGAGATCATAATTTGGTGGTGACTTTTTCCATTTCCCTTTCCCTCTTATTAAGGCTAAATTTTATTAACCTTATTTCCGATGTGGGTTTTCCACAAAGGTATTTTCTATTTTCAACCTTTTATTTTCAAAGAAAAATTTTAAATTGAGAGGACGCAATTTATTGAAGGAGGGGAGAATTTAACACCCCATGCTTCCATGGTACACTCCTATTTGAATAACAAAGCAGCGTGTGTTGTACGAAACCTCGAGTTCAAATACACTGCGACCAATAAAAGTAGTAGTTATGAATAGTAATACCCAATTTTTGAAATTATATAAATTTTAAACTTCGAAATGGACTTCATTTTTGGATTCTGAATATTGAAATTATCCTATGTTTAATTTTTGGTATTTTTCTGAGAACTTCCAATTTTTGATGAATAGTTAAAAATATATAAAAACAACTTTTTTAATCAAAATAATTTATAGTGATAAATTATACTATTGAGTGGTTTTAAAGAATAATTAGAATATATTTTTACCATTTTATCCAATGGTGGTTGTTATAATTAATTTCACTTTGAAATTGGACATAAACAATTGTCAATCTTTTGATACATATTGTTTCTTAAAAACACGCTATTTTTTGTGATAGAGGGAATTAATTATTAAATTAATTAATGCAACTTATATGTTTGAAATTTTGTAAAATAGACATCATTTTTGAATTCGGAAAATCAATTATAGATTAGGGTGAATTTTTGGCATTGTTCTGAAAAACTTCAATTTTTGATGAATAGTGAAACCACTAAGTGGTAGTTAAAAACCGATTTCTCGTTTAAATGAAACATTACCACTTCTGTGATTTGATTTTCAAAAATCCAACATACATGGTTGTAATTAGGAAGTAAAATGTGGTTCAATGGGATTAAAATAATTTTTTGGTGAATAGTAACTTTTAAGTTTAATTAATCGCGATTAAAGGTAATTAGTGAAATTTAAGGTAAAAATGATATTATAAAAATATTAAAATACATTTACACTTGTCCAACCCCTATTGGATGAGTCATGGCCGACCAAGACAATCCATGGGTCAACTTGGGGACCCCATGGAGCCACTTTGGTAGGAAAATGACATTAAAAACATTTTATTTAATGTTAAAATAAAAATGTCACAAACATGAGTTATTTTACTAAAAAAAATTTAAATGGGGTTATACAAGTAATATTTTTGACTATAAATATTCATTAGAAATCTAAAAATATTTCCTACATAATGATAGTTTTTTATAATTTTTATACATTAAATAAATTAAATATTTTATGACACCATGATGATGCAGTGATTATCTCATTAATTAACGATTTAAATAAAATGAAAAGATAATGTAAAATATAAGACTTACACTTGTCAAAAACCTATTGTATGATAATATTTCGAACACTTATCACCTTATCCTAGAAATATATAAGTGTGGGACCTTTAAAATCTGAAACTCATTATATAATAAAGTAACATTTCATGACTTTCCAAGAGTGCCCCTCCTCTCTTCTTATAAAAGGCCCCCACCTCTACCACCTTATTCACACATTAAATCCATTTGGCTCGGCCAACCTATGCCCAAATAATCTCTCAACTTCCCTCTCTTACTCCCAGAAGCCTCACTTTGGGTGAAATTCTTCCCAAGGAAGCCTTTGGCTCAAATCAAAAGAGAGTTACCCGATTTTAAGGTAATGTCTTCTCTTATGTTATTTTGTTTTATTTTTCTTCTCCAACCCCTTAAACTCTTTTTATTCCATTTTTTTGTAACAAAACCATTATCTTAAATATACTATGATGTTTTTATAAGAAGTATTCGAGCTACACTTACACACACCTACATCTAATGGTTAATGAACATACTGTTTCTGTGGATGGTGAATTTCTGCCTCATGAAACGATCATTGTTCAACACTCATATAACACCTTCAAAGGTGGACATTAAGATGTCACTATATTTATATATGATATATAATATGTTTATTTTTTAATTAAGCTTCTGTATTTTTCATTTATCGCATACCTTTATGGTTTCCATTATGGGTAAACGCGATATTTTCATTTTAGGAAGTGCGGACTACCGCCCCCTCAAAGTGATTTGAATCGTTAATGCCATATGTGGGATGTATAAAGGATGGAGTAAAAGTTATTATACATTATATTATAATTTAATTATAGTATAACTTTATATAATTGTAATTTCATTCCATTAAATACGAAATAGAAATGAAAGTAGAGTTCATGCGTACGTACGGCTTACCGTCTCCATGAACAGTGCATTTCATTTCTTACCTCTAAATGTTATGTAATATTATAAATGCTTGTATATAATGGATATATATGATATATATGATATATAAAATATGAATATAATTCTGGATATAATGGATATTTCACCACATGAACAACATGTAATTATAAGAAGTTTATTTTTTTACTCAAGTACCAAAGATCGACAAAATGACCGTTATTAACTTAAATAATTACATAATGTTCATAAAATGGTAATAAGTGATATAAAAGGAATAATGAACATGAAAAAGGTTCTTAAGAAAATAGAAATTAACTCTAGTTTATTATTTAGGAGATTAAAGAACGATCGAGTCAAGTCGGACACGAGGTAAGGGAACTTCTTAACCCAATTTCTGTTCTTTGGGTTAATCTCCTACTTTCAAATTATGTCATGATATTATTATGTACTATCTTGTATTTATACTTCCTTTTTGTGTATTTATAGTGAATACACATAATAGGTCTATTTTATTTAAAAAATGATCTTTGTAAGGGACTTCGTCTCAATCTCCTTTCATTGAGGCAAATTTTGTTTTATACAGAACATTCATTGATACTGTGTATAAACCCCTTTGACTTTTACGTTTGTTCAAAAGGAATATTTTTATACGAAGCATTTTACTAAACGACAAAAGGGAATGTTTTTTTGTCGTATGTATGCGGTGACAACGACTTCTCCGCCATTGTGACCATTATTTGAGTTTCAGCTTCCTCTACAAGCCATAACTTTTTTTAAATGAAAAATAAATACAATGTTTTAATTTTATTTTATTTTGGTATTGAAAATGGTTTTGAAAGTGTTTTTATTATATCAATGTGTTTTATTGATATCCTGTGATTGAAATGTGGAAATGTTATGTTTCCTTTATGCATGTTTTATAATGACCCATACTTTACATACATTGTTAATACTTCAGAATTGAAGCACACTTATTACAATATATAAAAAAACCAAGAAAGGACCGTATAGGTATAGTGTCTTTAGAAACTGGGAAACATAAACAACTGGTTCATAAAGCATCTACTTTTCCTCCCATTTATTTCATAATATCTAGAGTCCCTTTTTGGAATATTCTACTTAATAACCTTCTTCCTGACCTGGGGAAATAAAACATACAAAAGGGTGAGCTCAAATGCTCAGTAAGGGTAAACAAAAGAAATATCAATCACATCATATACATAAGAACATAACTTTTGGAAATCTTATCCTATAAAAGAGATCATAATATAATAACATGGGATAAATAATAGAAGTGAAATGTAATCCCAATAATTATAACTTAAAACCTTAAACTTTGTGGCATACACAAATAATCATAGAGAATCATTTCTTATTAGTCAAGACTCATTCCCAAGACTATCTTAGTGGACAAAGTCCATTTCTGAACCGAGTCACCCTCATTTCAGTCCTATTTCACTGAACCGGTATAACCTACCATTCCAGCCATGTCTATATCATGAGATATAAAATCTTTACCCAATGAATTGGAGGGATATATAGGTCCCACCCATCTCTTAATGATACCAATCTTATGTGTTCCACAAAATCATAAACCATACATCATAGCATAACCCATGTAATAAAAATGGGAATATTAAACATCGTGACATCATAAAACAATTCATATAAGATAAAGGAATTCATAAATATAATTCCATCACAACATAATCAAATCAATGTAATAATAGGGATAAAAAAACACTTTATTATCTTAGATAGAAAATAATTTTGATAAAACACTTGAACTCCATTCTTGAGGAAAATATCCTTTCTGCTTCAAAAACACTTTTCCTTTCTTAACATGTCGTACAATTATAAACTAAAAGAAGTTGATTAAAAATAAACTTGAAAACTTGTAAAGTAAGCTTCTTGGAAATAATGTTTTAAAAATCCATTCATGCCGTATAAGTTAAAAAAAACATTCTTCGTACTTTTGTCGGAAAAGTCAAAAAGTACCTCGTACGAAAAACGACAAAAGATTCCCTTCATATCTTTTACTAAAAACTCACCGAAGGGTAAAATTGGATATAAACTATTTTATAAGGATATAAATATTACATATTGAGGAAACATGGATGTGGATGATAAAATACACCCCAGTAAATACCAAAGTATAAACAATCTCGGATAAAAATGAGATTGTGATATTTTCCCTTACCATAGGTCCGACTTGCTTTGTAAGTGTCCGAACCTCCTGTATAATTATTTAAATAATGTTATTGACTTATTCCAAAATCATACTTATTTTTATGATATCATATATGGTCATTTTCTTAGCTTCGTAGTAGTAATATTTCATTGCTACTTGTTATTCGGGTGTTTATAACTTTTTGTTCTTATGCGTGTTTTGTCGAATAAGTTCTTATTCTTCTCTATAGGTTATAGATACCTCATTTCCAGAATGGTATTACTGTAATATATATCATATTAATTCATTCAATTCATTTATATAATCATTATGAAATGAATATCATGTAGAACGAGTCGCATCACATCGTGGAGACGGTATTCCGTACGTACGCACGAGTGATGATATCATTCCTATGATCGTGGAATTGTATTGGAGTGTATGTATAATATTTAAGAATCAATATCACTTTATAATAGTCATATATAGTCATTATTTACACCATTATACCCATCCAAGTATGGTGGTGGTGGAAAATAGATTACACCACGGCGTGGAGATGGTATTCCGTACGTACGCACGCGCGGTGATTTCATTTTCCGTAGGATGGATGGATGGTTAAATAGGGTTGTTTAATAATTATAATAACATATAAGTATATGAGTGATACTGATGTTATTACTTCATAATGAAAAAACTAAAGAAGAAGAAGTTTAAGAAGAAAGAAATTGGAAAGGATCGGTAATGGATATTACCTCTTCTTTGAAGTGCATCTTTGAGACCTCCTTTTAGGGCACTAAAATTGGTCTTTGAAGAAGACCAGGACCTCTAGGATGTCTCTAGGGAAGTGGAGAGGGGAAAATGGCAGGGTTTGGCCGAGCTTTAAGGCTCAAAGTTGTGTGAGGAAGAGAGGGAGGAGGTGCCCTTTTATAAGGGAGGAGAGGGGCACCTTTGGAATAACTAAAAATATTATTTTATTATAAAGTCAAGTTCGGTTTTAAATAGCTCCAAATTGATTTATTTCGAGGCTAAGGTGGGGATGGGTCGAAATCCTCTCATCCAATATAATTTAGACAAGTTTAGGTTCCTATTTTAACCTTATCATTTAGATTTAACATTAAGTTAAATAATTTTACTTTTACCATGTCTTCTTGTGTTCTTATACTATAAGGTTAATAAACTTACTATAAGTAGCCAAACGAAACCCAAGTTGTTTATTATTAATATATATAACCTTATCTAAGTCATTTGGCCGAACCTTAGATTTTTAGTAATAAAATAACAATTAATAATATAATATTTGTTTTAAAAACTATTTTATGTCAATTTCTACACTATTTAGTAATTTATTTTTTTGAAACTCAACAGAATTATTAGTTCGAACCAATTTAATTAAATCAATACTAACATGTCATATTAACCTATAAAATTATTTTAATTCATAAAAAGTCTCAAATTACATTTATTTTGGTGTTTATAACATTAATTTTGTCAATATTTCATTAATAAGATAATTACTGCATCATCTTTGTGTCCTAAATAAATTAAATTATTTAATGTCTAAAAATTACAAATAAAATACCATTATGTAGGAAATATTTTTATCTTTCTAATGAATATTTATAGTCGAATTTATATTCTGTATAATCCCATATTAAAAATGATTTACTTATTAAACTTTGATTTTAACTATTTTAACCCTTCTTTAATAATAAATGTCCTAATCTAATCCAAGTGTGCCTAAATGGTCATATTTTATTCCTAAGTTTGTTTTTGGTCGAATTACACTTATCCAATAGAATTAGGACATGTGTTAGGGTAATAATAATATCATCTTTACCCTTAATTACCCTATTTACTTTTAACCGTGGTAAGAAAAAGTAAAAAGTTACTATTCACCAAAAAAGTATTTTCATCTCATTGAACCACATTTTACTTACTGACAACAACCGTGTCTCTCGGATATTTGAAATTCCACTCACAGAAGCGGTAAAATTAAGTTTTATGAAAAATTCAGTTTTTTAACTACCACTTAGAGGTTTCACTGTTCATCAAAAATTGAAAGTTTTCAGAAAATACCAAAATATCACCCTAGGCTAATTTCAATATTGTGAATCCAAAAATGAAGTCCATTTTGAAATATAAAATTTATAAAATTTCAAAAAGTGGTTATTACTATTTATAACGGCTAGTTTTAATAATATTTTAATAGCATATCGTTGTTTAGTGAAACTCGGTATTGCGTACGACGCAAGCTATAGAGGAAGGTCGCGATTTCGTGTAAAGAAAGCCAAGCAAGTGTTGTGGAGAAAAAGATTCCTTTGATGATTTATATAACATAAAAGTATCGGGTGTTACATTCTACCCCCCTTAAAATGAATTTCGCCCTCAAAATTCGTCACTTTGTAACAAACAGATTAGGATACCTCTCCCTCATCATATCCTCAAGCTCCCATGTAGCTTCTTCTAATTGGTGGTTCCTCCATAAAACGTTCACCAATCGAGTGGTCTTGTTTCGTAGGACTTTTTCGCTACGATCCAGAATCTCTATCGGCTGTTCTTCATAAGAAAGATCTTGCTCCAGCGGTACAACTTATGAGCTAAGTACATGTGAAGGACCAGGTATGTACTTTCTTAGGAGAGATACATGGAACACATCGTGAACTTGAGAGAGATTCGGTGGAAGCGTCAATCGGTAAGCTACCTTCCCAACACGATCTAGTATTTCGAAAGGACCGATATATCTAGGGGTCAACTTCCCCTTCTTTCCAAATCTCATGACTCTCTTCCAGGGAGATATCCGTAAGAACACTTTATCACCCACTTAAAACTCAAGGTCTTTTCTTCGGCTGTCGACATAACTTTTCTGTCGACTCTGAGCTGCTCTTATGTGTTGTTGAATAGTTCTGACCTTTTCTGCCATTTCATTAACGAGATCAGGTCCTAATAGCTTTCTTTCCCCAACTTCATCCCAGCAAGTTGGAGTCCTGCATTTCTTTCCATTGAGAGATTCATAAGGAGCCATTTGAATACTAGAGTGAAAGCTATTATTATAAGAAAATTCCACCAATGGTAGGTGTTGATCCCAACCACCTTTGAAATCCATAGAGCAAGCTCTCAACATATCTTCTAGAGTTTGAATTGTTCTCTCAGACTGATCGTCTGTCTGAGGATGATAAGCAGTGCTGAAACTCAACTCTGTATCCAGAGTATGCTGAAGACTTCGCCAGAACTTCGAGGTAAATCTCGGATCCCAATCCGATATAATAGAAAGTGGTACTCCTTGCAATCTTACTACTTCCTTTACATATATCCTGGCAATCTGATCCAGAGAGAAATCCTATCTAATAGAAATGAAGTGTGAAGACTTGGTAAGATGATCAAATATGACCCAAATAGCATTATTGCCTTTGGATGTTTTAGGAAGTCCTGTGACAAAGTCCATAGTGATGTTTTCCCGTTTCCATTCGGGTATGGGTAATGGTTGTACCATCCCCTTATACTTCTGTCTCTCAGCTTTAACTTGCTGACAAACCAAACATCGAGAGACATATTCAGCAACATCTCTTTTCATGCCATCCCACCAGAAGTACTCTTTCAGGTCCCTATGCATCTTCGTGCTTCCAGGATGAATAGAGAATGAAGAACTATGAGCCTCATCCAGCAGCTCCTTCTTTAATTCCAGGATGGGAGGAACACAAACCCGATTCCTAAAATTTATTATCCCATCACAATCAAGGTTGAATTCAGGAACATTTCTCACCTTATTTTGTAACTCGACATCTTCTTTCTGTGCCTCTTTAATCTTCACATGTATAGACGGTTGAACATTCATTTGAGAAAGATAAGATTTTTCCCCTTACATTATAATTCCAAGATCCATCCTTTGTAAATCCATAAATATTGGATCTTTTGTGATCCTCATCATAGATAAACTAGCATGGTCTTGTCGACTTAATGCATCTGCCACCTTGTTTTCTTTGCCAGGGTGGTAATGGATTGAGCAGTCATAATCCTTAATCAGCTCCAACCATCTTCTTTGGCGCATATACAGCTCCTTTTGTGTGAAAATATACTTTAAACTTTTATGATCAGTATAAATATCACACCTTTAACCATAAAGGTAATGCCTCCAAATCTTTAATGCAAAGATTACCGCAGCTAACTCGAAATCATGAGTTGGGTAATTTTTCTCATGTATTTTCAACTTTCGTGAGGCATAAGCTATCACCATATCATTTTGCATAAGAACACACCCCAATCCCTTCTTGGATGCATCACTGTAGATCACAAACCTTTCTCCACTACAAGGCAGTGTGAGCACAGGTGCACTGGATAACCTTCTTTTCAAATCCTTGAAATTCTCTTCACATTCCTCCATCCAGACAAACTTAACTCCTTTCCGAGTCCACTTGGTGAGTGGATTAGATAATCATGAAAAATCTTTCACAAAACGTCGATAATATCCAGCCAAACCAAGGAAACTTTGGATCTCAGATACTGTTGTTGGTCTCGACCATCTTTCGATAACCTCTGTTTTTGCTGGATCCACAAATATCCCCTCTTTTGAGATTATGTGACCCAAAAATGCAACTTTTTGAAGCCAAAATTCACACTTGGTAAATTTGGCATAAAACTTCTCCTTTCTCAGGGTATTCAATATAATTCTCAAGTGATCTTCATGTTCTTACTTTCTCTTTGAATAGACAAGAATATCGTCTATAAAGACTACCACAAACTGATCAAGATAGTCTCTAAAGACTCTATTCATCAGATCCTTGAAGATAGCAGGGGCATTAGCAAGACCAAATGGCATCACTATAAATTCATAGTGTCCATACCTTGTACGGAAAGATGTCTTTGGTATATCCTCCCTTTTGACCCTTAACTGATGATACCCTGAACGAAGATCAATCTTGGAAAAGTATTGAGCTCCGCGTAGTTGGTCAAATAGGTCATCAATGCGCGGGAGAGGATATTTGTTCTTGATAGTGATCTTTTTAAGTTCTCGATAATCAATACAGAGTCTCATTGATCCATCTTTCTTCTTAACAAATAGAATAGGTGCTCCCCAAGGTGATGCACTAGGGCGTATGAATCCCTTATCAAGATTCTCTTGGAGTTGCTTTTTCAATTCCTGCAACTCAACTGGGGACATTCTATAAGGTGTCTTTGAAATAGGCAAAGCACCCGGTAAAAGTTCTATTGAAAACTCAACCTCACGATTTGGTGGAAGGCCCGATAATTCCTCCGGAAAGACATCATAAAACTCCCGTAAAATGGGCATATTCTTATTCGTGAGTTTCTGACCAACCATTTGAGATAAATAACCTTCATTTAGGGGAATCAATACCCATAAAATGGAAGAAATTTTCACTGGAAGGTTATGTTCATCCTTGCATCGATAAACGATCATAGATTGATCTGGAATATGAAATGTGACTTCCCTTATTTGGAAATTGATATGAGCTCCATGTAGAGAAAGCCAATCCATGCCAAGAATCACATCAAATTCCACTATAGGAAGGATCACAAGATTTGCAGGAAGCACTTTCCCACAAAATTCAATCAGAGAAGAATTATAAACTTTTGATGCGACTGTTATTCCATTAGGGGTTGTCACAGCTAACTCAACATCTAACTGTTGAGGTAATAAGGTGATATCCTTAGAAAATTCTTCAGAAATAAAGGAGTGGGTGGATCCAGAATCAAATAAAACATTTGCTACTTTAGAGTGGATGGTAAGTGTACCGTTCACCACATTGTTATCGTACTCCACATAGCTGATAGAAATTGCATGTGACTTTCCTTTGTCTTTAGCCTTAAGAGTTTGTTGACGTCGACCATCATCATCAACCCTTGGATTAGGGCATTTATTTGCATAATTCCTCATCTCCTTGCACTTGAAACATTGAAGTGTAGTAGGTTTATTATGTGTATCCCTTCCTTTGTTTGCATCATTAGACATCTTCTTCCCATCATCATGGCATTCAAATGCCCAATGACCTTCCTTTACACATTTGAAACATTTACTTGTCCCTTTAAGACAACTCCCTCCATGTTTCTTTCCACACTTTGAGCATAAGGGAAATCTCATCTTCCTTTCAGTGTGCTCTTTAGATTTTCCTTTAAATTCCATTTTTCTCTTCTTATCAAACCCATATGACTGATGGGTTACTCTAATCTCCATCTCAACTTTGAGAGCACATCGAACTATTTCCTCATAGCTATTGAAGTCCCTTATGGCTAAGGCCCTTCGAAGACATGGTTTTAAACCACTAAAGAATCGATCGATCTTACTCTCAGGTTGGATAATAATACCAGAAGCGTACCTTGCAAGTCTTGTAAAATTTTCTTCATAGGTACCAATAGATTCATCATCCTTTTGCTTTAGTTCAAGAAACTCTTTCTCCATCTTTGTTCGGAGAATACGAGGGAAGTACTTATTGAAAAATAAGTTCTTGAACTTGTCCCATTCCATGGACTCACTTTCATCCCTTTGCCTCGTATTCTTAATAAGATTCCACCATTCATCAGCATCACCTTCCAAACGATACACTGCTAAGATGACTTTATCATGCTCAGAACATTGAAGAATTGAAAATATCTTTTCAGTAGTACTAATCCATTGTTTAGCAACTAATGGATCAGTAGACCCGCTGAAAGAAGGTGGACGCTGCCTCATGAAGGATTCAACAGAATGTTTCTCCTTCCTTTGCTCGTTTGGAAGTCCTGCAAGATTCATAGCTTGAGAAAGTTGTGTGAGCATGGCTATAAGATTTTGCTTTCCAGCTCCCATAACGTTTGGTTTCTCAGGGGGACAATCATTGCATTGCCCGTCGCATTCCGCATTAACACGGTTCCTTCGGGTTCCAACCATTGACTAAAACCAAGAAGAATAGTGTGAGCAACACTAATTATAATAGGAAAACCACATAATCAAGAATAAAATTTCACACTTAAGGTCTTATCCTAGGCTATTCATGGCCATTTCTAAAACACTAAGATTGTGTTCTATGCTTAGACTTATCCTTAGGGTTCTTACTAAGGCTTTTACATCCTAGTTTCCAAAGGTTGACTATACCTTTCCTCTGATACCAACTATAATGACCCATACTTTATATACATTGTTAATACTTCAGAATTAAAGCACACTTATTACAATATATAACAAAACCAAGAAAGGACCGTATAAGTATAGTGTCTTTAGAAACTGGGAAACATAAACAACTGGTTCATAAAGCATCTACTTTGCCTCCCATTTATTTCATCATATCTAGAGTCCCTTTTTGGCATATTCTACTTAATAACCTTCTTCCTGACCTGGGGAAATAAAAAATACAAAAGGGTTAGCTCAAATGCTCAGTAAGGGTAAACAAAAGAAATATCAATCACATCATATACATAAGAACATAACTTTTGGAAATCTTATCCTGCAAAAGAGATCATAATATCATAACATGGGATAAATCATAGAAGTGAAATGTAATCCCAATAATCATAACATAAAACCTGAAACTTTGCGGCATACACACATAATCATAGAGAATCATTTCTTATTAGTCAAGACTCATTCCAAATACTATCTTAGTGGACAAAGTCCATTTCTGAACCGAGTCACCCTCTTTTCAGTCCTGTTTCACTGAACCGGTATAACCTACCGTTCCAGCCAAGTCTATGTCATGAGATATAAAATCTTTACCCAATGCATTGGAGGGAGATATATGTCCCACCCATCTCTTAATGATACCAATCTTATGTGTGACACAAAATCATAAAACATACATCATAACATAACCCATGTAATAAAAATGGGAATCTTAAACATCGTGACATCATAAAACAATTCATATAAGATAAAGGAATTCATAAATATAATTCCATCACAACATAATCAAATTAATGTAATAATAGGGATATAAACAAAACCCTTTATTATCTTAGATGGAAAATAATTTTGATAAAACACATGAACTCCATTCTTGAGGAAAATATCCTTTCTGCTTCAAAAACACTTTTCATTTCTTAACATGTTGTACAATTATAAACTAAAAGAAGTTAATTAAAATTAAACTTGAAAACTTGTAAAGGAATCTTCTTGGAAATAATATTTTAAAAATCCATTCATGCCGTATAAGTTAAAAAAAACATTCTTCGTACTTTTGTCGGAAAAGTCAAAAAGTACCTCGTACGAAAAACTACAAAAGATTCCTTCCATATCTTTTACTAAAAACTCAAAGAAGGGTAAAATTGGATATAAACTATTGTATAAGGATATAAATATTACATATTGAGGAAACATGTATGTGGATGATAAAATACACCCCAGTGAATACCAAAGTATAAACAATCTCGGATAAAAATGAGATTGTGATATTTTCCTTTACCTTAGGTCCGACTTGCTTTGTAAGTGTCCGAACCTCCGGTATAATGATTTAAATAATGTTATTGACTTATTCCAGAATCATACTTATTTTTATGATATCATATATGGTCATTTTCTTAGCTTCTTAGTAGTTATATTTCATTGCTACTTGTTATTCGGGTGTTTATAACTTTTTGTTCTTATGCGTGTTTTGTCGAATAAGTTCTTATTCATCTCTTTAGTTTATAGATACCTCATTTCCAGAATTTTATTAGTATAATATATGTCATATTAATTCATTCAATTCATTTATATAATCATTATGAAATGAATATCATGTAGAACGAGTCGCATCACATCGTGGAGACAGTATTCCGTACATACGCACGAGTGATGATATCGTTCCTATGATCATGGAATTATATTGGAGTGTATTTATGCTATTTAAGAATCAATATCACTTTATAATAGTCATATATAGTCATTATTTACACCATTATACCCATCCAAGTAAGGTGGTGGTGGCAAATAGATTACACCACGGCATGGAGACGGTATTCTGTACGTACGCATGCACGGTGACTTCATTTTCAGTAGGATGGATGGATGGTTAAATAGGGTTGTTTCATACTTATAATAAAATATCAGTATATGAGTGATATTTATGTTATTAATTCATAATTAAACAACTAAAGAAGAAGAAGTTGAAGAAGAAAGAAATTGGAAAGGATCAGTAATGGATATTACCTCTTCCTTGAAGTGCTTCTTTGAGACCTACTTTTAGGGCACTAAAATTGGTCTTTAAAGAAGACCAGGACCTCTAGGATGTCTCTAGGGAAGTGGAGAGGAGAAAATGTCAGGGGTTTGCCGAGCTTGAAGGCTCAATGTGGTGTGAGTAAGAGAGGGAGGAGGTGCCCTTTTATAAGGGAGGAGAGGGGCACCTTTGGAATAACTAAAATTATTATTTTATTATAAAGACAATTTCAGTTTTAAATAGCTCCAAATTGATTTATTTCGAGTCTAAGGTGGGTATGGGTCGAAATACTCTCATCCAATAGATTTTAGACAAGTTTAGGTTCATATTTTAACCTTATCATTTTGATTTAACATTAAGTTAAATAATTTTACTTTTACCATGTCTTCTTGTGTTCTTATACTATAAGGTTAATAAACATACTATAATCAGCCAAACTAACCCCAAGTTGTTTATTATTAATATATATAACCTTATCTAAGTCATTTTTCCGAACCTTAGATTTTTAGGAATAAAATAACAATTACTAATATAATATTTGTTTTAAAAACTATTTTATGTCAGTTTTGACACTATTTAGTAATTGATTTTTTGGAAACTCATAACAGAATTATTAGTTCGAACCAAGTTAATTAAATCAATACTAACATGTCATATTAACCTAGAAAATTAGTGTAATTCATAAAAAGTCTCAAATTACATTTATTTTGGTGTTTATAACATTAATTATTTAAATATTTCATTAATAAGATAATTACTGCATCATCTTTGTGTCATAAATAAATTATATTATTTAATGTCTAAAAATTACAAATAAAATACCATTATGTAGGAAATCTTTTTATCTTTCTAATTAATATTTATAGTCGAATTTATCTTATGTATAACCCCATATTAAAAATGGTTTACTTATTAAACTATGATTTTAACTATTTTAACCCTTCTTTAATAATAAATGTCCTAATCTAATCCAAGTGGGCCTAAATGGTCATATTTTATTCCTAAGTTTGTTTTTGGTCGAATTAAACTTATCCAATAGAATTAGGACATGTGTTAGGGTAATAATAATATCATCTTTACCCTTAATTACCCTATTTACTTTTAACCGTGGTAAAAAGAGTAAAAAGTTACTATTCACCAAAAAATTATTTTCATCTCATTGAACCACATTTTACTTACTGACATCAACCGTGTCTCTCGGATTTTTGAAATTCCACTCACAGAAGCGGTAAAATTAAGTTTTATGAAAAATTCAGTTTTTTAACTACCACTTAGTGGTTTCACTATTCATCAAAAATTGAAAGTTTTCAGAAAAATACAAAAATTTCACCCTAGGCTAATTTCGATATTCTGAATTCAAAAATGAAGTCCATTTTGAAAAATAAAATTTATAAAATTTCAAAAAGTGGTTATTACTATTCATAACAGCTAGTTTTAATAGTATTTTAATAGCATATCGTTGTTTAGTGAAACTCGGTATTGCGTACGACGCAAGTTATCGAGGAAGGTCGCGATTTCGTGTAAAGCAAGCCAAGCAAGTGTTGTGTAGAAAAAGATTCCTTTGATGATTTATATAACATAAAAGTCTCGGGTGTTACATGTTTTATGTGATACGATTATGTTATGATTTATGATATGTTTAAACCTGTTTATATGAGGAATGAATTAGACTTAATAAGTGACGGGTGGAGCCCGCTATAGCTCCTCGATGCATCGGCAGGTCTAATGAGACAAACTAGTGTATTGGCATGAGTCCTTGACAAAATCTTATTTGTATTCTTGGCACGGGGCCTTGGCTACGTGGTTATGATAGTCTGGCATTATGCATTCCATCATTATGAAAGTGGTTATTGATATTGCTTGTGATTATTCGACCAGTAGAATATCCATGTGAATAAGTAAATGGCATTATCTCATTTTACATTTTCAATATTATGTTGAAGTTCCAGTTTAAAATTCTTTTGTTTTAATTATACATTGCCTTAAATGTTTATGTATATTTATGAAAGATTCCGCTATATTGTTATCCTTACAGAGCATCTGAGCTCACCCCTTTCAATGTTTTAATTTTTCCAGGATGTGAAGAAGTATATTATGAATGACCTGTAGGGATAGTATGAGGGGATATGGAGACAAGATGTTGTTGTAGTTTTTTTTTACTTTTTGATGTAATGTAAGTCTTATGAATGTATCTAGTGTTTCCAAGGCTACTAAACTAATCGGTCTTTTGAGACATGATCTTTTGTGATCATGACAATGTTACGAAATAATGCACCGACTCTGGGTAACTGGGGTCAGGGCGTTACATATTGACACTTTGTGCAATGGAGATGAACTTTACTCCATTGTTTTTTACTATCATGATTAATTTAACTATGCATTTGGTTGTGGAAGCTAAATTAGGAGGCCCTGTACATTATTGATGAATGTATCCAATTGAGAGGTACTTTATTCATGTGTTTTTAATTTAAATAAACAATTACTTTCACTTCATTAAATAATAAATTATGTTCTTTTATTTAATTTCAGAGATATCTTGGGTATTTGTAGTCATACGTGAAAAATAAATCTCAACCTGAAGTCTATTTGGAAGAGGATTGTATTAAAATTTTTTATAGATACTTGGATGATATTGAGACAAGATTCAATCGATTTGGATGTGTTGAAGACCCATCAGATAAATCTAATCTACATGTGAAGTCAAAAATCATTCCTTCTATTATCCAATCAGTTGGAAGGAGCTCAAATTTTACAGTAACAAAAATCGAATTATTACAGGCACATAGATATGTATTGATGAATAGTGAAATTGTAGATCCATTTATTAAAGATTTGGTGATACAAACAGAGAGATGAATGATATTCTGAACATGAAATGATAAAGATATAACAAAATATGTTAATAAAGAGATTTTATAATGGTTTTCATGATGTTTAATTCATAAAAATTTCAATCAATACAGATATTAGGTTGACACATTTTTTCAATCAGAACGTGTGTTCTTGTTAGGAGTCAATATTTTAAAATTGTTTTCAACGGATTTTTTTATGGAACAAGAAACACCCAACAATTATATATCCAAAGGGACCTAATTTCCAAATGAAGATTCTTGTTAAGGATTTTTACCCATGATGATTAAGAACACACATTGGTCGAGTGGATGGGAGGTCAGTCACATCACACTCTTTTTAGGGAAATTATTGCCTACTTCAAGAATATCTTATATATTTGTGATATGTTCATGAATACCTATTAATTTACTAAGCATAATGGTGGTTTCCCTGGTAATTTTCAATCACTTATTATCATGTATAGAAATCAGATTCATTTGTATGTATTCAAGGTTCTTCATCAATTCAGATATCTGTATGTATTCGATGTTCTACATCAATGGAATCCTCTCATATACTACTTATATATTCTTTGGCCGTTGTTAGGATAATTAGGGATTTTAAGACACTCAATGGGGAACTCTATAATTTATCATTATACAGGGAGAGAGTAGTTGTTTGGATGTTAGGATCAAACCCATAAATGAGCTTCCTACATATCCTTGTGAAAGGAACTAAAACCCACAAAGTTTAGTGCTGCTTAATAGGACACATAATACCTTTTAATTTCATGTAACAATGACCCAACTATACATTTTAACATTATGCGGCAAGGTCATATTTAAAGAAGGTTCTTAGTTAAAGTTTGGTGCATGATTTATAAAGAAGAAGCCCAAGGAAACTAGAAAGGAATTGAGTTTCCATGGTAGATTAGACCCTACTAGGAATGTGGCCCAGAGAGAACAAGGTTGATTTGGGGGTATTGGGTTTGAACCTCAGGGAGGAACTATACGTATCCCATTATGATGTGAATCAAATCCTACGTAGTTCAGTAAGTCTCACAGGGGAATAAAAACCTTTGAGAGAAATAGATTAGTCCTTATCCCTAATGGTGATTCCCTTATAATTAGGTCTATGAGAGATATCTTATCTCATGAAGATTTAAGGGGGAATTAATTTATGGCTTACTCCTAAGGTAGATGCCTGGATTAAGGGAATTTGGGCCAGATTCATGAGGAGGATGTCTAGTGAGCTTGGGCCTTAGGTAAAGTCTTCCTATGTATCCCCGTTATAGTGGGAATCAAAGTTCTCATAGTTTATTCTTAGAGGTGTATTTTGTGGATGTTTTAATAATTACTAATCTATAATACCATGTGAGTCATTCTCAGTGTGAGAAACAAGAGGACGTGGTAGATTCAATAAACCATAAACTTTCCCTCCTCCGCTGGTGGAGGAGGCGGAAGCTGATCAACTAACTGAGCTACAACAAGAGTATAATAGGGCTTGAGAGGCAATTCAACAAATGAAGAGTCATGTTGAAAGCATCTTGAAATATATTATAGAGAGACTCCATTCTGTGGATGTTACTATGATTTTTCTATGTAAATGAAGAGGATTTTGTCTCCAATAATATATATTTATTCACCCCTAATTTCTTTCTGTAATTGAAATATCAAATATAATTTTCATAACATTTCTTATTTACCTTATATAATCATAATTAAAATGATAGGTATGGAGGAGCTCTAATTTCTCTCTAAGAAAGGAGGCTTAGTAAGCACAGTTTGATTGTTTCTAGGTTCATATGGAAAACCCTAGGAAATTTTCATATTTTGACTTTATTGCTCGATATTGCCTAAACCATTCAAAGTTTAGGTCTAGAAAATTGAGACTAGACTTGTTTTAAATAACCCATTGCAGGTTTTTATCCTAGTGAGTAATATGTATCTTTTAATGGGATGTTTAGAGTCATGAATGTTAGACTAATAAAGCTAATTTTTTTGGTCGAATATATTTGACCATGAATTTGGAAATTAGAACCCAATAAAAGCTTGATTTTTATGTAGGTCCTGATATTCCATACATATTTCCAAGGGAAATAATGATTTATGGTTTTTATGGTCACCAAATTTAAAACATAAAGTATTTAAATATATAGAGTCTCTTTAAATAATGAAATAATTGCTATTTGACAAACCCCTTATGTGGGTTGTTTCATACAAGGCCAGCTAGGGCATATGCTACATAGACAAATAGCGGAAACCTTTGGCTGACATGTCTTTTATGTGGATGACATATGCAACGCCAACTGGGGCATCTACTATATAGTCAAGTAAAGTATTTCCTAGTAATTTTTACATTATATTACTAATAGAAAATGGGGTTTAATATTTGGATGTCTCAAGACCACAATGGGTGGATTTTCAGAAGAATGATGTCTAAGAATTAAAGGGGTATCTATGCCAATATAGGAAATGAATGAGAATCCATTCTTACACAAATTTGATGTGTGAATGAAGGTGCATTTGTAAGAAATAGGATTTTTGATATTATGTTGTCCAGTTTTATGTTGTGTAGAAAGAAAATTATGCTATGCAGTTTCTTGTCCCGAAGCATGAACATTATGCAGTGTAGTTTCAAGTCATATTGCAAGGAAATTAAGGGATTTTGGATAATATTCTATGTAGTTTAAATTCGTGCAGATAGGATATTTGGCGGATGTGAAGTTTAAAGTCACGCAAAAAAAGAAATTATGAGGCTATGTAGTTTAAAGTCATGCAACAAGAACATTATGGGGATGTGTAGTTTAAAGTCATGCAGCAATGAAATTATCAGGCTATGCAGTTTAAAGTGATGTCGAAAAGACCATATGGGGTTGTTCAGTTTAAAGTCATGCAGTAAGGACATTATGGGGATTTATTTTAAGGTTTTATCTTTGACCAACGATTTTATGGTTTTTCCAATTCATGGTAATTTTTCTAGAAATGTTACACCATATTAAGGTACATAAAGGGAGAATTGTAATTTTTGATTTGGAGATTTCTGAATTTTAATAGTGATATGGGAAAAGGAGATAAATTCTATTAGAGGATGTCTCTTCCAAGAAAAAATTTACCACCATTTGATAAACCCATTATGGGGGAAGTATTATACAAAGGAAACTAAGGCATATGCTTCATAGAAAAATAGTGGAATTCTTTGGCTGATAGACCTATTATGTAGATGATTTATGCAAGGACAAATGGGGCATGTAATGTATAGTCTGGTAAAGAAGATATCAAGAATTATGACATTCTATTGCTAAAAGTCAATGAAATTTTATGGTGATTTGAATATTACCAAGAATATATTTTGGTATTTTAGAGAAAAGTAATTGAATATCGAAGGGGTATTTACTATCATGATTTCAAAAGAATCAAAGAAATGGGATCTATATGAAGTTCTAAACCAAACATAAGAAGTATAGTGTTTGTAGTTTTAGGTCATTTGAATCAGACCATAATATTATGGAAACAGTGGAGGATTATGTGGTTCAATGGACCAATGTCATTTCAATATGATTTTAAGTAATGTATATAAAAAATGTAAACCATGGCCTTGGAGAATTTTAGTTCGGGAGAAAGGATTTGATACTAATACAAAAATAATTACTGCTTCAAATTGTGGGGCTCTTGCATAACGTCATTTATTCTTAAATGGATAGAAGAGGCTTCTACCAAGAATAAAGTTACTTCTATTTTACAAACCCATTATAGGGGATGTATGATGTATGGACAACTAGGGCATGTGTAGTATAGCCAAATAGTGGAATCCTTAGGTTGAAAAACCACTATGTAGATGGATATTATGCTAGGACAACAGTGGAATGTACTACATAGTCATGAAAAATGTAACGCCTCGAACCCAGCTACCCAGAGTCGGTGCATTACTTCGTAACATTGGCATGATCACAAAAGATCAAGTCTCGAAAGACCGATTAGTTTAGTAGCCTTAGAAACACTAGATACATTCGTAAACGTTACATTACATCATAAAGTGAAAAACTACAATAACAAAGTCTCCATAGTCCACACTCATATCCTCTTCTGAAAATCCCTGCAGGTCATTCATAAAATACTTCTTCACATCCTGGAAAATATTAAAAAATTGAAAGGGGTGAGCTCAGATGCCCAGTAAGGATAACAATATTGCGGAAGCTTTCATAAATAAACATTAACATTTAAGGTAATGTATAACTAAAAAAAGCCTTTTTAAACTTGAACTTAAGCATAATATGGCAAAAGTAAAATGAGATAATTCCATTTACTTCTTCACATGGATATTCTACTGGTCGAATAATCACATGCAATATCAATAACCACTTTCATAATGAGGGAATGTATAATGCCAGACATTCTGAAACATTTTGTCAAGGCCTCGGCCAAGACGTCTAAAATGATTAAGGCCTCGGCCAAAAACCATAAATCAAATTGGGAAAGGGCCTCATCCAATTCCACGTCTAGTTGTCTCATGAGACCTACCGATGCATCGTGGAGCTATAGCGGGCTCCAACCGTCACTTATTAAGTCCAATACATTCCTCATATGAATAGGTTTAAACATATCACAAACCATAAAATAATCATAACACATAAAACATGCATAAAGGAAACATAACATTTCCACATTTCAATCACAAGATATCAATACAACACATTGATATAATAAAAACACTTTCAAAACCATTTTCAATACCAAAATAAAAGAAATTTAAAACTTTGTATTTATTTTTCATTAAAAAAAGATGGCTTGTAGAGGAAGCCGAAACTCAAATAATGGTCACAGCGGCGGAGAAGTCATTGTCGTCACATACGTACGGAAAGAAAAACATTCCCTTTTGTCGTTTAGCAAAACACTTCGTATAAAAAGATTCCTTTTGAATAAACGTAAAATTCAAAGGGGTTTATACACCGTATAAAAGAATGTTGTGTATAAAACCAAATATGCCTCAATGAAAGTAGATTGAGACGAAGTCCTTAAAAAGATCATTTTTAAAAGAAAATAGATCTATTATGTGTATTCACTATAGGTACACATAAAGAAATTAAAAATACAAAATAGGACATAATAATATCATGACATAATTTGAAAGTAGGAGATTAACCCAAAGAATGGAAGTTGGGTTAAGAAATTCCCTTACCTCGTGTCTGACTTGACTCAACCATTATTTAACCTCCTGAATAATAAACTAGAGTTAATATATACCTTATTAAGAACCATTTTTAATTTCATTATCCTTTTTATATCACTTATTACAATGTTATGAACATTATGTAATTATTTAAGTTAATAACGATCGTTTTGTCGATCTTTGGTACTTGAGTCAACAATAAACTTCTTATAATTACAAGTTGTTTATGTGGTAGAATATCCATTATCTCCAGAATTATATTCATGATTTATATGTCATATATATCATATATATCCAGTATATACATTCATTTATTACGTAACATTTAGAGGTAAGAAATGAAATGCACCGTTCATGGAGACGGTAAGCCGTACGTACGCATGAATGCTAATTTCATTTATATTTCGTATTTAATGGAATGAAATCATAATGATATAAATGTATAATATAATTCCAGTATAATATAGTGTATAATACCATTTACTCCATCCTTTATACATCCCACATATGGCATTAATGATTCAAATCACTTTGAGGGGGCGGTAGTCCGCACTTCCTAAAATCAAATTATCGCGTTTTACCCATAATGGAAATCATAAAGTATGCCATAAATGAGAAATACAGAAGCATAAGTAAAACATAAACATATTATATATCATATATAAATATAGTTACATCTTAATGGCCACCTTTGAAGGTGTTATATGAGTGTTGAACAATCATCGTTTCGTGAGGCAGAAATTCGCCATCCACAGAAACCGTATGTTCTTTAACCATTAGATGTAGGTGTGTGTAAGTGTAGCTCGAATCCTTATTATAAAAACATCCTAGTATATTGAGGATACTGGTGTTGTTACAAAAGAAATGAATAAAAATAGTTTAGGGGGTTGGAGAAGAAAAATAAAACAAAACAACATTAGAGAAGACATTACCTCAAAATCGGGTAACTCTTTTTGATTTGTGCCAAAGGCTTCCTTGGGAAGTGTTCTGCCCAAAGTGAGGCTTCTAGGAGTAAGGGGGAAAGTTGGGAGAGTATTTGGGCAGAGGTTGGCCGAGCCAAATGTCTTGAAAGTGTGAATGAGGTGGTAGAGGTGGGGGCCTTTTATAAGTGGAGAGGAGGGGCACTCTTGGAAAGTATGGAAAGTTTACATTATTATACAATTCTTTTCGGATTCTAAAGGTCCCAAACTTATATAATTCTAGGATAAGGTGATAAGGGTTCGAAATATACCCATCCAATAGTCTTTGGACAAGTTTAAGCCTTGGATTTTACATTATATTTTCATTTTATTAAAATCGTTAAATAATGAGGTCATCGCTGCATCATAATGATGTCATAAATAATTTAATTTATTTAATGTCTAAAAATTATAAAAAAAATACTATGATGTAGGAAATCTTTTTAGATTTCCAATGACTATTTATAGTCAAACATATTACTTTTATTACCCCATTTAAAAATTGTTTTAGTAAAACATTTCATGTTTGTGTCATTTTTTACATTAACATTAAATAAAAGGTATTTATGTCATTTTCCAACTAAAGTGGCTCCATGGGGTCCCCAAGTTGACCCATGGATTGTCTTGGTCGTCCATGGCACATCCAATGAGGTTAGGACATGTTTCAAGCTCATCTTATATTATTAAAACATTATTTTTACCCTACACTAATTACCTCTAATCGCGATTAAGAACTTAAAAGTTACTATTCACAAAAAATTATTTTAATCTCATTGAACCACATTTTACATCTTAATGAAAACCATGTATGTCGGATTTTTGAAAATCAAATCACAGAAGTGGTAATATTTCATTTAAACGAAAAATCAGTTATTTAACTACCACTTAGTGGTTTCACTATTCATCAAGAATTGAAGTTTTTCAGAACAATGCCAAAATTTCACCCTAAGCTATAATTGATATTTCGAATTCAAAAATGATGTCTATTTTACAAAATTACAAACATATAAGTTGCATTAATTAATTTTATAATTAATTCCCGCTGTCAACAATAGCGTGTTTTTAAGAAACAATTTATATCAAAAGATTGGCAATTGTTTATGTCCAATTTCAATGTTAAATAAATTCTAATGACCAGCATTGGATAAAATGGTAAAAATATATTCTAATTATACTTTAAAACCACTAAATAGTATAATTTATCACTATAAATTATTTTTATTAAAAAAGTTTTTTCTAAGTAATTTTCACTATTCATAAAAAATTGGAAGTTCTCAGAAAATTACAAAAAAATTCAACTTTGGATAATTTCGATATTACGAATACAAAAATGAAGTCCATTTTGAAATATAAAATTTCTATAATTTTAAAAAGTGGTTATTACTATTCATAACGGCTACTTGGATTAGTCGTGGTGTTTTAGAACTCGAAGTTGCGTACAATGCAAGTTATTGCATTATTGAATGAGAAGCGTATCATGGAAGCTCGGGGTGTTACAAAAAATATCTCTTAGGTATCAAACATTCTATCATCAAAAACCTAAGAAATATTATTAATATCTGAATCTAATTCAAAATTAGGAGTATGAGCTGTGAAAGTGGCCTTGTCTAATGCATAAAAAAATTGTTTGTACCAATGCAGGACATGGATTTAGAATCTCTTACATAGATCTAATTCATATGTATAAAAGTGGTCATCCCTTGTTTCCTTCATGTGTTCTCTGAGGAGAGGGACCAAAATAAAAGATCCTATATAGATTTTGATTGTATACATAAGAGAGGTAATTTTTATTTATCTTGTGGCTAGGACTAGGATCTATGGAATAATGTCTACTACGTATCTCAATGGAATGGGAATTTATCCATACATAGTTTTCTAGGTAACATACAGTTTAAAATCGAATGAAAAGGAAATTATGCGGTGTAGTTTAGAGCGATGTAGCAATGACACTAGGTGCATTGATATGAAGAGAAATTAAATATTACGGCTAAACTAAGGTATAGGGCCCAAGTGTCAATACCTATCATTTTGAAGAAAGAATTAAACCACATATAGTTATATCAAATACAGGTTTATGCATAAGGTGAAAACAAGTATTGGATATCTTCATGTAGATATAAACTGAACATGGAAGAAAAAGGATTTTTTATATCACAATGTTGTTGGGATCTGGATTGATAATATGGACGTCACTACGTATTTAATATATATGAGAATTAATCCATACGTAGTTATTGAAGGTCTATACAGTTTATCATCATGTGGTGAGGAAGTGAAGTTATTTTGATGTGAAAAAGAATATTTTGTTTGGACTAGAGGATAAGACCCAAGTGTCACTATGTATCTTTCCCATGCAAGAATCAAGCCACACATAATTCTTAAATAATGTTTACCCCACCCTAATTGAATTCTCAAGTGAGGAATAATGGGTGTTTCTTGAATACAACTTCATACATAAGATGAGAACTTGTATTGATCCCCTCATGTATATCTGACTCATATATGGGATAAAAGACGCATCAATTACATGATGTTGTGGGTAGGTCCAAGATTGAAAGTCTGGATGTCACTACATATCTCATATGGATGATAATAAATCCATACGTAGTTCATGAAAGGGTTTCCTATGCAAGTCCGATCCATACATAGGGAGTGTTTTTTTCTTAATTGTGGCTAGACCTAGGATAAGAGATCTAGGTTCCACTACCTATCTCACTAGAATGAGAATCAATCTACATGTAGTTCTTTGTACTTTCATGAAGTATAACTTCATTCAGTGAGAAAGAAGAAGAAATGGCATGAAATAGCTATATATCCCCTGAAAATTTGAATTGAACCATACATAGTTTTTATTTTTTTAAAGATCATGGAATTTATCATCCTGTGATGAAGAAATATGGTGTGTATTTTAAGGTCTTATAGCTAGGACCAATGATAACCCCAAATAAGAATTGAGATATCTTATTTATGTAGAGTTGTTTTTTTACCCAATTACTAATCCCATGTGATCTATGCTCGGTGTGAGAAACAAGGAGTGGTAAAAGTTTCTTCTGCAACATAAGGGTAATGTAAGTGAACTATAAGGGTATGATGATTAAATAATGTCTAAACCATGGAATAAGACCTAGGTGTCACCGTGTATCTTATTAGAGAAAGAATCAATCCACACATAGTTCTTGAAAATTTTCCCCAAATTAATGAGGTTTGGATGCGGGAAGAGGGACTTTTATAATTTCTATCCTAATGTTTGGGCATAAAGTATGAAGTCTATGCATAACCATAAATATTATTATAATAAGAATTAATTCAAAAGTACTGGAAGATATCCCTATGAAGATATGACTTATACATGGGGAAAAGGAAGGGATTTTTATCTTCCAAAATTGCAGTTGGGACTAGGTTTGGAGATCCAGGTGTCACTATGTATATTTTTGGAGAAATAATCAAGACACACGAAGTTATTTAAGGCACTCATTGTGAAGGTTTTATATTCACATGGGTGAAGGAAATTTTTAAACATTGGAGTTGGACCCAAGATATATTATTTAGGTGTCACTACATATCTTTTAGGGGTTAGAATCAAGACACACATAGTTCTTGAAATGTTCCATGCAGTTTAACATCATTCGGTAAAGATGAAGATGAACTAATGTGAAAAGGAAGAAATATTGCAGTTGGGCCAGGTTTAAAACCCAAGCGTCACTATGTATCTTGTTGGAGAAAGAATCAATCCACACATAGTTCTTAAAACATTTCCTATGCAGGTTTGATTTATTCACACAAGGAATTAAGGATTTTTTAGTTATTGTTGGAGCTAATATTGGATATCTAAGTGTAACTATATATCTCATTGGAATTAGAATCAAGACATACGTAGTTCTTGAAATGATCATTCCCCACCTCAACAGAGTTTTATGTGAGATATAGGTGATTTTGATACATTCCATATTAATAGTTAAGCTCAAGACATAGGATGGTATGATAATCAAACCATGTAATCAAGAATAGTGCACTATATAGGTTTAGTTTATATACAGAAAAAGTGGAAATGTATTTATTTATGGTTGCAGATGAGAAAAATATTGGATATCTGGGTGTCACTACATATCTCATTAGAATGAGAATCAAGACACACATAGTTCTTAAAGAACCATTTAGTTTAACATCTTTTTATGAGGTCATAAGTCACCTAACGTGAAGAAATATTGTAGCTAGACTCAGGAATAAGACCCAGGCATCACTACATATCTTGCTAGGGGAAACAATAAAGCCAAACATAGTTCTGAAAAGGGGTCCCTATGTAGATCTGATTCATGCATAGGGAAATTATGTGAGTAATTATTGCACATGGAAGCTACTTATCTTTTAAAGGACCATAAGGAATTCCAATTTGTGTTATTTTAAGGAATTTATTAACATCAAATGAAGGACACATTAATCATAAATCTTAATTTCCTATAGAAAGGACAAATTGTGTCATGTAGTTTAACACTATGAGATAAGAAATAAGGTTCTAGACAGTTTAATGTCATGCAACATGGACTTTTACAGTGATATGTATTTTAACGTCCTATGTATAAGATGATGATTGCTATGTAGTTTAACATCCAGCAACTAGAACATTCTCTGTGCGATAACACAAAGTATTTCTTCAATAACCTTGCATTGGTTGGAGTTGTAATGAGTTCTCTATCCATTGAGATTTGGGAATAATCTTCATTAGAGTGGACCTTATGTATATAGTAAGGTCCTTCCCACTTTGGCTCCAGTTTTTGGAGCTTATTTCCTAGTATCATCAGAGTGATGAAAAATAATACCAATTCTCCTTGAGGATATGAAAAGAGGCAGACTTTATTATTCAAATATTGGGTTGTTCTACTCTAATAGACTTCCTAGTGATGCAAGGTATAAAATATCTTTTTTTTCTAATACCTCCATCCCATCTAGTTTCTTTTTAGACTACTAATATGTAGATAAGTAGTCATATATGGAAACTCAGAGTGAAGGAAATTGAAATTTAGTGGGAATGACTACTTCTATTCAGTATACCAATGAGTATGGAGTAGCTCTTGTGGTAGTATGGGTAGTAATCTTATAATCCCACATGGCATTCAAGATCAAATTAGGTCAAGAAATTTATCTTTATCTACCATCTTTTAGAGTATATTTGTTAAGGTCATGTTGAAAGCCTCTATCTTTCCATTGGATGTTGCATGATAGTGGGATGAATGGTTAGATTTGAAATTATGCTCATGATATAGCTTCCCTAAATAAGCATCTATATGGTATAAGGGGCACCAAATATGGTGATGATATTAGATTTTACAAAGCTAAATTTTGTCTCGTACTTCATTAAGAGGTATTTCCACAGATTATTTGGAGAATAAATTTATAGCTGTAAGAATGTACTTGAACTACTTAGGTGTATCTTGAGGACAAGGTCCCATGCATCCATTCCCCATGTAGAAAATGACTAGGAGTATTTAGCTATATGTAGCAACTCCAAGGGTTGATGAATGAATTTGGAATGAACTTATAAGGGATGAAACTTCTTAGTGAAATATGTGTAATCTTAGATCATTGAAGGCCAGAAGTATCCAAGACTTTGGATTTGATCGGAATGAATATGCCTAGACTGGTGGGAACCATGTTATTCTACATGTGCTTCTTTCATGACATCTGTAGTCTTTTCTCCATCAATACATTTGAGTAGAGTTCCATCAAATCATCATTTTTAGTGGATCTTTTGGGGATCTGGTCCATAATAATGATTGTAATTAACTAATCATTGCCAGATCTTCTCTCTTTCAACTCTATCTGATGGAAGTACCCCATTTTGGAGATAGTCCAAGATGAGTTCCATCCATCATGTAGTATAACAATATGCTTCAGAAATGAGACTGATTTCATTAATTTCCTCTATTTTGATTTGAACAAAATTTGAGACCACCCAATGATGAGAAATTCTAATGATAGTATCATTTTGATTTGGATATACTAGGGATATAGCTACACTCTCCAATGCATCAACATGTAATTTTTGTGATTACGAGATGTAATAAAATGTTGGATTAGAGGAAAATTCATCCATTAACCCTCAGAGATAATCAAATATGGGAATTATGTCATCTTTTTTGGATAGCATAATCCTCATTGATCAAATTGGTTACTAATTATAAATCACCTTTCACTTCTAGGTGATTTATTGGTACTTGAAGTGCTAATTCCAGGCCTGCAATGAGAGTTGGATACTAATCCTCATTATTACTACCACCTTATGATAATAGGAAGGAATATGGAAATACTACTTTCTCAAATGAAATAAGCACCATATCTAACCCATTTTTTTGATATTAGAGTCTTCTATTATCTTCCCTATCAGACTTATGAAAACACCATCGAAGAAAATTTCCCATGTTCAGGGATTCTCTTGAATAAAAAATATTTCTTTATTGGGAATTTCATTATTCTATGACATCTCTTCTGAAGATGGGTGTTTAGTATGGATGTTTTCTAAGGCTTAGACATTCACTGCTTTTGTAATAGCCCAAATCTTTTTTCAGGTTTGTTTCCTTTTTTTGGTATTTTTGAGAAAAGAAATAATTTCTAGAAATTTTTTAAGTACACACCGTGTACATTATGAGTAAACACTATGTTCTCAGTTATCACAGGTATCCATGTGATGGATATGTAATGGCTGATCACACACCCGTGTGTGGTGTCCTAGAGACCTCCTAATGCAGCGACTGGTAAGGGAAATTATACGCAATGTAATTCTAAAGTACACATTGTGTACTTTCTTTTTTTTATTAAATAGACCGAGGTCGCGTTTGATGGAAAAAACACATCTCTTCTCAACCTAGTTCATTTGAGAGTGTCCGTATGGTATGGATCTTCACCGAGCCCCTGATCGAGTGTCCGTTCTCTAAATGAAACTCTATATGTTGCGTTGTAATCGCATCAATGAGTTCTCTCTTCTTCTTGAGCACCTTGTTCTGATTCTTTCTCTCTCTTGAGATATTGTGGGTTGAACGTTTTAGAATTATTTGTTGATCTTCAGTGTCCTAGGTCTATTCAAGGATTTAGGTTCACATATAATGATCCTAAAACACCAAGGTAGGTGGTTTGTGCCTTTCTGTAGTTATTCTTTGAGTTATATGTGCAAACGTTCCCAATACCCTTAAACGGGGTATTGTGTTTTTATGATTTTGGCCCTTTTGTTTTCCAGCTATGCCTTGGTTGATTATATATAGATTATTTGTTGTGAATAGGGTTTTACTTTTCCATTCTATGGACGTTTTTCCCATGTTTGCTTGCTTTGACCGTTTGGTCTAGTTTGCATGTTAGGCTACTGTTTGTTTCCCATGACCAGTATTGTTAGGATGGAGTGTTTTATCTAACATGATGTTATGATTTAGATTTTTTATCCAAGTAGTTCTTGAGGTTTAATTTGGATTCCATGTATTTTTGTGATCTTTAGACTTACACAGGGTCGTGAGAACCTGGTGTAGTAGACCAGAGGGATAATGGACATGAGGGATTCTCAGGAGGGTCTATTTTTTCTGCTACGATGTGAGACCATAGAGGGAATTGATGTAACTGCTTCCTTAAAGTGTCTATAGTTCCTCGACATGGTCCAGAAGGGGAATGAGACGTAAGTACATACCCATAGCGCCTTTAGTTACCAATACAATAATGTAGGGGGGATTGACGGTGAGTGCTTCCTCAAAGAGTCTGTGCAAAAGAAAAACAAGAGGGGTTAGGCTATGTGTACTTCCCAAAGGGTTGCTTGTATTTGCTATATAGGACTAGAGGGGATTAGGTTGCATGTAAAACCCATAGGGTTACCTGTTTGTGACTATCTTCTTACTTGATATGTGGTATTTTAATGCTTGGAAATGTAAAATTGTTACTGCCGATTACTTTCTTGTTTACTACTTCTATTTACTTATAACCTACCATATAAATTCACTAACTATTAGGCACAGATCTTGGGGCGATTTCCTACTAGGATTTAGTCTCACACCATATTTGGGCCATGCTTTTGGGCCCAAACAGATTATATTTTTGTAGGTATAGATTAGGGCAAGCACCCTTATACTTCATGTACTTGACTTCTTTGGATCTGGAGAGTAGGGGACCAAGCTGGGGCTTTCGATTATGAGGAGTTTTTTCTACCTATTTTCTTTTTTATTTGAATTATTATTGTATTACTACATTGAGAATTGTTTTTATATTTTATAAGACACATGTATCATGTATAATTTTATTTATGTGCTTCAGTTGTTTATTACTTTCAGTCTTCTGTTGTTTACTGTTGTATGGTATTATTACTGCTTCCACTTATTTTATCTGTTTTTACATCCACTATGTTACTCTACCAATGAAGGCATAGTTTCCCCAATTTCACACCCAAGACCCCCATTTCTAGTCAGCAGCCTTTGGTGTTATGTGAAATGTGCTTGAGGCTATGTGACCAACCAAGTACGAGGCGCCTCTGGGTGACTTTCGGAACCGAAACATTACAAAGTGGTATCAAAGGAATTCTTTTCTTCTTGACATACTATTTTGAGCCAATAGCCTAGGATAGGAAGGAATAGGTACTTGGTAATAAGCTATGTCGGGGAGTAGCTAACCCGTGTACATGTAAAATCCAATCTACCTCATTATTGCAATTTTTCTTGTTTTTAAATTTTATAGTTTATTTGATTTCACCATTGGGTGATTCAGATGTTTTTTATGTTATTGTTGATATTATTGAGGTTCCATTACTGTTTCAACCCAATGAGATGAGGGTATGCCATCTCATGCATCATATAGGTACTTATTAAAAATCACATGTCATGAATTTTTTCCATGCCATTTAGGGTGAATTATTAATTACATGTTGTTATGATAGATGTTGTGCTAGATATGCATGCTGTTATGATAGATGCATTGATAAAATACCTGCTTTTTATAGGGTATTGAATTGTGTGAGTTTTTGTTTTAATTAACGCCAAACTTGGTTCTTGAGGTGTTATGAGACCTCATGAACTGAAATTAGGTGGATCATTGCATTGATATCCTGATTTATGACCTTTATAAGATGCCAAGCTTTGATTTTCAAGGATTATGGGCCCTCACGGATCAGAATTTGGAACTTGAATGTTCGTTTTAGTGTTTTTAGGGCTTCCTGGGTAGTTTTTGAGGCTTACTGTCTGAAAAAACCCAGAATACACGACGTGTAATGATGAATACACACCATGTGTACTTTTGTTTGGGAAGGAGCTATTTTTCTTGAGTACACGCTGTGTACTGTATGTACACTTAGTGTAGTCTCTAATCATGTCACTGGCTATGTGGAAAAGACACGGGGTTAGAAAAATCTTAGTGGGACACTCCATGTACTGGAAGTACATGTCGTGTCTTTAGATCCTGTGTCTTTCCATGTAACTTACGACAGAGATGGATAATTCTTAGTTCTTACAAGACGTGTCAGTCTTGAACATGTCGTGTAGTGTAACCCTTGAATCCATCCATGTAAAGAACAACATGGGTCAGTGAAATCTTTTAGTACATGCCATGTCTTGCTAGAACACACTATGTAGAGTGAGTCATGTAACCGTCCGTGTAACTAACAACACGGGTCAGTGAAGTTCGTCTATTACATGTCATTTTTGGAACTAACATGTTGTGTAGTCTTGTTATAGGATAACCGTGTGGTTAAGCCAGGTAAGGGAACTTGGGCCGGGAAGAGGATTCAAGTAGATGCTGTATGTTAGGAAAAAACACCTTGTATGGGGTGTTACATGTCCAGTTCTGGTAGAAGTACATTTCCATGTGAAAGCCTAAAGATACACGCTACGTAGTTAAAATACATTCCGTGTAACCTTTTTTTGAATTTTTTTTTGAATTCTTTCTTTCTCCTATTCCCTTCTTTCACTTCTATGTTTAAGTCCTTGTTAATCTTGATCTAAGGTGTGAGCCTGACCTTACAGAATCATTCCACCGAGATGTCCTACAGTTGTCCATCAGTTATAGGGTAGTGATCTGACATTAGACATGGCTGATCAAGGACTTCTAATAGATCCTCCAGTTGTTCCAATCTTGGCACCAACCGTCATTCTGGACACAAGTGATGATTCACAGTTCTGAGAGGGATTTATTAGGTTCACGCAGACCTTCCGTGGAGTACCGCTTCCTACCCCATCCATGGTAGAGCTGACATAGGTCTTTCAAAAACATCCTCATCCCACATTCACAGGGGAAGGAGGACCTCAGGCTGCAGTGTCATGGTTAGAATCCATGATTTCTATCTTCGAGCATCTGGAGACGCCTCTAGAGAGGAGGGTAAAGCTCGCTACGTACATTCATAAACAATCCTCCAAGAGATGGTGGGATGTGATCTCACAGGCGAGACACCAGTAGGTTATAGCCTGGGGTGATTTCCAGCGTGCCTTCTATGATTACTTCTATCCTAATACCTTGAGGGATGATCAAGCCCGATATTTCATGAGTTTGGAGCTGGGTACTCTTTCCATTATGAAGTATTATTCTCACTTCACTGAGATACAGTGCTTCACGCCTATTCCAGGAGGTGATGATTTGTTCTTAGTATGAAATTTTGAGGATAGCATGAGGCATGACATTCGATCACTGGTGAACATATTTATGTTGAATTCCATCACTTCTATAGTCAACAAGGCACTGATCACAAATCCCAGTTTGAGGAGACAAGACACCTTTTCAAGTATCTAGAAGGTGAGGTTGGGTGTCTTTGCGTGGTGATTTGAGGAGACAAGACACCTTTTCTGGTAGCCAGGTGGTGTGCTACCATTGTGAGAAGAGAGGGCATAAAGGGCCACATTTCCCGAGAGACCCAGTGGAGTTCTGATCATACGGAAAGATGATCCATCTTTAGTGCTTCTGTTAGATCTTCTCACAAACAGTTGATGAGATGGGTTCTTCTATGACTCCTCATTCTGGAACAGCACCACCGATTTCTCACCAGTCTGGGAACTGGAGTTCTTGTGGCTATTAAGGCCAAGGTGGAGGTCATGTACATTCTCCAAGATTTCAGTGACAGCAGTGTCGATCAGCTCAGGGTGGTCAGGTAGGGTCACAGGGCTGTAGTGCAGGTTAGAATTTTGCAGTGGAGGACACCTAGCAGGAGCAGGATCCCGAACCCTCTACCATTCGAGGTACGATCCTAGTTGCCTCAGTTTTAGCTTCTGATATTGTTGATACAGGGGAATCCCATATCATTAAATATTTTTCTATTGTGGAGAGCCTTGGGCTCTGTATCTTTTCTTTTGTTGTTATCTTGACATTAGACAATCCGCTGGGGACAAGAACGACTAGTGTACGACAGTGCATGGAGTTACCTCAATAGGTTGGTGGGTGTAACTTCTCATGGGACCTCTGTCTCATAGAGATGACAAGCTATTATTTCATTCTCGGAATGGACTGGTTAGTTCCCTTCTAGGCAGTTATCGATTTCCATCGTCATAGGGTGAGTTTCACATCACCATAGGGAAGATCGTTTCTTCATAAGAGCGAATGGGATGTCAAAGAGAGCAGAGCGGGACCTGAGTATCATGGGTTAGGAGGATTTACAACCCAAATTTTTAGTCTATATCTGGATTACCAGGGGACTTCATAGATGGATTTTACTCTAGTGGTGGATCACTTCAGAGATGTATTTCTAGAGGTTTTTCAGGTTTTCCTCTGGAGCAAGAGGTAGAATTTTCTATTGGACTCATGCCAGGAGAAGAACTGGTGTCCATTCCTCATTATTGTATGGCTACACAAGAGTTACAGGAGCTCAAGAAATAGTTATAGGAGTTTCAAGAAAAGTGTTTCATCCAACCCAATACTTCTCCGTGGGGTTCGCCTGTCCTGTTTGAGAAGAAGGTGAATGGTACCCTCTAACTTTGTGTGTATTATCGGAAGCTAAACCAGTTGATGGTCAAGAACCGACATCCCTTGATGAGGATTGATGGTCTCTTTGATCAGATTTGAAGATCCCAAGTGTTCTCGAAGATTGACTTGAGATCCGGTTATCATTAGTTTCATGTTAGACCAACTGATATACCTCTTACAGCCTTCCGGAGTAGGTATGGTGTATACGAGTACATGGTTATGCTGTTCGGTCTCATGAATGTGCCTTAAATTTTCATGGCATAGATGAACTGAGTGTTCCATACATACTTGGATTATTTCATGGTGGTCTTTATGGATGATATCTTGGTGTACTCTCACACATGACACGACCATGCTACCCATATTTTGATCATTCTGAGTACACTGATAGGGAATCAATTATTTTATAACCTCTCAAAATGACACTTTTGGATGGACCTAATTCACTTATTGGGTCATGTTATCTAATATATAGGAGTATAAGTGGACTCAGAGAAAGTGAGAGTGGTAGTTTCCTAGGGGAATCCGAAGAACGTCTTTGAGGTATGAAGTTTTATAGGGATGAATGGATACTAAAAGCATTTCATATAGGAATTTTCATGCTTAGAAGCGCCACTAAAAGGCCTGAATAAGAAGGGTGTGAAGTACTTGTGGATACATTCTTGTGAGTTATCCTTTCAGGAGATGAACGAGAGGTTGAATTCAGCACCGATACTAGTTTTTCCAGAGTCAAGAAAGATTTACACTGTTTACTGTGATGCTTTAGGTATAGGTATGGGAGCGGTGCTTATGCAGGGATAAGGAGTCGTCGTATATGGGTCTTGGAAGTTGAGGCATCATGAGAGGAATTACCTGACACACGATCTTGAATTGACTGCAGTGGTTCATGCCTTATGCTGTTGGAGACATTATCTTCTGGGATAGCATTTTGGGGTTTTTACTGACCACAAAAGTATCATGTATATCTTCACTCAGCGTGACATGAATTTGATACAGCGAATGTGGGTTGAGTTCCTTCAATCCTTTGACTTTGTGCTTGCCTACACACCTGGGAAAGGCAATGATGTGGCTGATGTGTTGAGCCGGAGGACTCATATATAGGCAATTCAAGAGGCCAGAAATGAGTGGAAGCTTATGGATTTATTATCTGAGATGCATCTGAAGGTGCATGATAGGCAGGGGAAGTCTTTCCTTTCTTTTGTAGTAGTTACCTCTACTCTACTTAATCGAGTGAAAATGAGGTATCAATCAGATTCTGAAGGCCTAGTCCTACGATAGAGTGTTTCAAGAGAGAACCCTATTCTTGGATGGACAATAGGCAATGATGAGATCTTGCGTTTTAATGGACACATGTGGGTGCCAGTAGACATATGTGAGGAGTTTATGTGAGACTTTCATTCCTCAGTTTGGGAAGTTCATCCTAGTGTCATTAAGATGTATCGTGATATACACCATTAGTATTGTTGGCTAGGTATGAAGAGAGATATTGCTGGTTTCATCATGAGCTATTCCACCTGTTAGTAGGTAAAGGCAGAGCATCAACGACCAATAGGGATTTTTCAGTAGTTACCCATTCCCAAGTAGAAGTGGAATGATGTCATGATGGATTTCATAATAGGTTTTCCATGATCTCCTCAAGGAAATGATGCAGTGTGGGTTTTCATTGACAAACTCACAAAGGTTTATCACTTCTTACCTTTCAAGGAGACCTTTCAGTGTTGATGAGATGGGAAAGATGTACACCTGAGAGATTGTACGTTTACATGGGGTTTCGCACTCCATTGTTTCTGACAGAGATGCCCATTTTACTTCATTGGTCTGGTAGGGATTACAGAAGGCTTTGGGTACACAAGTACTTTTTAGTATGGCATACCATCCCTAGACTGATGGCATGTCCGAGCGTATGATTCTTGTGCTTGAGGACATGCTTCGAGCATGCATCCTGGATTTTGGAGGCTCGTGGGAGAAGCACATACCTCTTATGGTGTTTTCTTACAATAATATCTTTCAAGAAACTATTCAGAAGGAACCTTATGAGGCTTTGTATGGTAGGCCATGCCGATCACCCTTATGCTGGTTAGAGGCAGGAGAGGCAGCTATGCTGGGACCTTGTCTTGTCCAGGAGACCACAGAGCAGATAGAGTAGATTGGGAAGAGGATGTCTACTGCACAATATCGATATAAGTATTATTCTAATCATCAGTGATGACCTCTGGAGTTCAAAGTTGGGGATCATGTTTTCCTATGTGTCACAACGAGGTTGGGACACAGAATGATTAGGAGACATGGTAAGATTTCACTGCGGTACATCGGTCCGTTTGAGGTGTTGGATAGAGTTGGGCCGATCACCTATCAGTTTTAGTTACCTTAGAGGTACTAGGCTATGCACAAAGTCTTCCATGTTTCTCAACTTCAATGTCACTTCTCATACCCATCTCATATTTTTCAACCCAAGGAGGTTGAGTTAGAGGTGGACACCTCATTTGAGGAGCATCATATCCGGATTATTGATCGAAGTATGAACGTTCTCCGTGGCCGGTCTGTTCCTCTGGTAAGAGTGCTCTGGCAGCATGAGCGAGTACAGGATGAGACATGGGAGAGGGAGGTCGATGTATGAATGCAGTGGCCGAAGTTGTTTGAGGATCCTTCTTCTTCTACACCACATTGCTAGGAAACTTTGGGGACAATTTTTTTTAAGGGGGGAAGTGTTTAAGAACCCAGATCTTATTTTCATGTATTTTTCATTTTTATGGTTTTTTTGAGAAAAATAACTATTTTTAGAAATTTCTTAAGTAAACACCGTGTACTTTATGAATACACACCGTGTACTCAGTTACCGCGGGTAGCCATGTGCTGGCCGTGTAACGGCTGAGCACATGGCCGTGTGTGGTGACCTAGAGACTGCCTAATGCAGGAGTCGGTAAGGGCAAGTACACGCCATGTACTTCTAAAGTACATGCCGTGTACATTCTTTTTTTCATTAAACGGACCAAGGTCGCGTCTAATGGATAGAACACATCTCTTCTTGACCTATTTTGTCCAAGAGTGTCCGTATGGTGCATATCTTCTCCGAGCCCCCGATCGAGCGTTTGTTCTCCGAATCGAACTCCATCGGCTACGTTGGAATCGCATAAGTGAGTTATCTCTTCTTCTTAAGCACCTTATTATAATTCTTTCTCTCTTGTGTGATATTATGGGTTGAACATTTTAGACATTTTTATAGATCTTTGGTGTTATAGGGTGATTCAAGTCTTGAGGTACACGTATAACGATACTACAACACCGAGGTAGGTGGTTTGTGCCTTTCCGTAGTTTGTCATTGAGTAATATGTTCAAAAGTACACAATAACCTTAAACTGGGTATTGCGTGTTTATGGTTTTGGCCCTTTTGTTTTCCTGCTATTCCTTGGTTGATTGGATAGAGGTTATTTGTTGTGAATAGTGTTTTCTTTTCCATGAAATAGAGGTTTTACCCATGTTTTTTTTGACCATTTGGTATAGTTTTCCTGTTAGGTTGCTGTTTGTTTCCCATGCCTAGTATTGTTAGGATGAAGTGTTTTATTTGACATGCTGTTGTGCTATTGATTGTTTAGACAAGTAGTTCTTGAGGTTTACTTTGGCTTCCATGTATTTATATGCTCGTTTGACTTACACAGGTCCGTGAGAACATGGTGTAGTAGACCATAGGGAGAATGGACGTGAGGTATTCTCTAGAGGGTCTGTTTTTACTGTTACAATGTGAGACCATAGGGGGAATTGACATAAGTACTTCCTCAGAGTGTGAGTAGTTCCTCAATGCGGCACATAGGAGGGAATGAGATGTATGTTCTTCTTCTGAGCGGCTTTAGTTACCGATAGGAGACTATAGGGGGAATGGATGGTGAGTGCTTCCTGAGAGAGTCTATGCTAAAGCTGAATAAGAGGGGTTAGGATGTGTGTACTTCCCAGAGGGTTTATTGTGTTTTCTTGGTAGGACCAGAGGGGATTAGGCTGTGAGTACATCCAAGAGGGTTACCTTTTTTCACTATATGCTTACTTGATATGTGGTATTTGAATGATTTGAACTGTATGATTGTTTCTACTGATTACTTTCTTGTTTACTGCTTCTATTTGCTTATTTCCTACCATATATATTCACTGACTGTTAGGCACAGATCTTAGTGTGGTTTCCTACTAGGATTTAGTCTCACACACTATTTAGGCCATGCTTTTGGGCCCAAACATATTATATTGTTACAGGTATAGATAAGGGTAATCACCCTTCTACTTTAGGTACTTTACTGATTTGGAGCTGGAGAGCATGGTAAAAAGCTGAGGCTTGCGATGCTATGGAGTTGTTTACCTGTTTTATTTTGTATTTGGATTATTACTGTATTCCAGAATTGTGACTTGTTTTTATGTTTTCCTAGACACATGTATCATGTATCATTTTATATATGTTCTCTAGTTGTTTATTACATTCAGTCTTCTACTATTTACTTTTGTATGGTATTATTACTACTTCTTCTATTGTTATCTATTTTTACTTCCACAGTGTTATTCTAATAATGAGGGAATTGTTTCCCCACTATCACACCCAAGTCCATCACTGTTAGTCGGCAGACTCTGGCATTAGGGAAATGTGCTTGAGGCCATATGACCAACCAGATATGGGGCACCTCTAGGCGGATTCCAGAACCAAGAGGTTACAGCTTTCTGAGGTAAAAACTGTATATCAAACTATTACAGAATAACTAACCACTATGCTATACATCATGTAAGATTAGGATGACTGAGGATAAATATGAGCTGGTTATTATGAGATACCAAGTGGACCTTGTGATGATACTGATAATGAATCGGTTTTTGAACAAAAATGATCAATTCTAGGAATGTTTTCTCAATATTTGAATATTTAGTCTCTGCGTCAATCATGGTTCAACTGGGATTGTAAATGCTTTTTTAATTCCTAGCATTATCGTTCTTTGAAAGGAAGGTTCCCAGTGATCACTCCAAGGATGTCACATAAAGAATGAGTGACTTTACTTTAACAAGAGGCATGAATACCAATGGACTCAATAGGTATTTCTTGAGGGTATCAAAAGATTCTTGACAACCATTGGTCCATTGATATGTGAGCCCTTTTTTAAAAGATTTGGTGAAGGGAAAACACTTTTCCGAAAGATTGGATATGAAGTACCATATATAGGCCAAGTGTTTTTTAATTAAAATCAATACTTTCATGATTTTAGTAGGTGACATTACAAGTATATATTTAGTATTCTTGGGATTGACTTCGATGCCGTGATGGCTACAACAAAACCAAGAAATTTTCCTGAGGTTACCCCAAAATCACATTTGAAGGGGATTATATTCAAATTATGATATCAAATCTTATTAAATATGGTATCCAAGTCAGTCACGTGATTAGAACATTATTTTAATTTAATTACTAGATCATAAACATAACATTCAATGAATTTTCCCAAGAAGGGTCTGACGATGTGGTGCATTGCACATTGATATGTCGTACCAACATTATTCAAGAGAAAAGGCATTAATCGATAGAAAAAGAAACCTTGAGGGGTTATGAAGTATATAGATTATTCATATTGTGTGTTCATTTAGATTTGGTTATACCTAGAGTAGCCATCCATGAAGGATAGAGGTTCATAGCTTGCTATTGCATCAATCAAGTGTTCTGTGATTAGAACTGGGAAGTCATCTTTGGGAAAATGCTAGTTGAGATCTCTGAAATCAATGCAGACTCTTATTTTTTGATTCTTCTTTTTTATTGGGAAAATATTATCTAGAAACATTGGATGTTTCACCCCCTAATATGATGTTTTATTTGATATGATTGTTGACTTCGACCTCAATTTTAGAAGCGTGAGTCAGGTGTGTTCTTCATGACGATTTTTTGTATCCCTGATGATATTTTGGTTAGACCAAATGATGTGTGGACACCTCAAGGTCAAGACATGGAATCTCTATTTAATTACACGAAAAAAATCCCGAGGTTTCTTTAGAAAGGAATTATACACCGCTTTCTTTTCTTGAGTTATAATCGCAGTAATCAGGGTGGGGTGAGGATATTCCATTGTACCCAAATTTATTTCTCCGAGTTCATCCACAGTGGTGGAGACACATTCCTCATATTCTATAGGGGAATCTTTGAGGCCTTCCTATTCTTACTATTCTTTATGCATTTCTTATTTTGAATCTTCGTGAATGGTAGGTAATGAATCAAGAATTTTTGATCTAGGAGAGGAGTCAGTATTTGGACATCCTAAAGAGGAGGAAATCCTTTCTAACACAAATATTGATAAAGGGACCTTTTGAAGTTCTGAAGTGAAGATGATGAGATGGGAATCGAAATCCCTATATTTTTCCATGAGTGCGGCAACTTATTCTAGCCCGATTGATGAATTAGAGACTTGATGAAGCTCAATGGATTGTATTAAGACATATCCATTTAGGCTTTCATCATTGTCTGGTGAATCAAAGATTTCTCTTGTGTTATCAGGATCAATTTATATAACTAAAATTATGGAGGCCACTAAATGAGTGGTTGGATCTAGGCCAACCCTTTAAATTTGATTAATGGTTAACTTGTAATCTACACTGAGATGCTCTAATGGGTTAGCTAAGATCTTTTCCAAACCATTCATAGCATTGATCATAGAAACATCATTTCCATGTATAGTTTTACCTTTTTGTGATATAAATATACATCCATGTACTGTGATTCGCATGATTTGAATGGGGCCTTATCACCGTGAAATGTCCCAATTTTACCATTAACAAAATATTTGAGACACTTATGGTAGGATGAAGGAACAGACACATACTGATGTAGCATGCACTATCGCAGGTACTATTTGACACGGTAGAAACCAAAACTATTCATCCATTTAGGCTTTCAGGCCATTGGTTCTGTCCTCGGGTCCTTCATGGCCTTTGGTCCACCCAAGGGCTTCAGTAAAGTAAGGATTTTGGGCCACCTCAAGGCCTTTGGGCTACCTTAAGGCCTTCAGGCCACCTCAATTATTTCGGGCCACCTACCATTATGCTTAATGGACCAGGTAGACTATATAAGGAGAAGAATCTAGATGCGGATTCAGAGAAGGTGTATTCACCAGAGTAGAAGCTAACAGATGTGGAAGAATGAGAGGGTATGAAATTTCCATCAGGACCATTCTATGCATGCAGTAGAAGCCTAGCTGAATAACCATTCGAAGGTGGAGAGATGATATCACGATGAAGATGCTAGGGAGGAGCAGTTCAATGTAGTTTTTGTCTGGATATTTCCTCTAAGACCTATGAGTCATGTAATCTCTAAGACTATGGGCCTTGTAAGGGTTCCCACTCATCACTTTAAATGGGGGTTATCAAAAATAAAAAAAGCCTTTGGGCCATTCAGGATGATGTATCCAAGGTCTTCCCAATATAATGTTGAATGTTATGTCCTGGTAGATAACCATGAACCCTGAATCAGATACGAGATCCCCAAACAGAGTTTTGAGCGTAATTTCACAAAGTGGTTATTTATAATTCTTGTCATAACCTTGTAACATCAAAGTAAAGGGAGACAAATGGGATTTAGTGAGGCCCAATCAGTGAAGTGTTTGGATGGGAATGAAGTTGATCGTTGAACCATTATCAATGAAGGATCATTGGATGTAAATATCATTAATCCCACTGGATATGCACAAGGTCATGAGGTTTCCTTATATGATTATGTACTCATCCTAGTCCATAAAAGATATGACTGCATGACATTATACTGGTTCGTTCTCTATACGGTAAGCCTATGTGGTAGAAACCTCATTTTCAAACTCTCAAGGACTTGAAAAATCATCAATAATTGACTCTTAGAGATACTTTGAAAGATTTAGAGCATCCAGGATTGATCGTGTGTCCGGTAATTGGGCTAGTTTTTTCAATACATCATATTTCTAGTCCAGAGGTCTGCGATTCCCCACATAGAGATTCTCTTTTTCATATTCCTTGGGAGTTGATGTCCCTAACATGGATGGACCATACTTTGTAGTAGGATCTATAAGTACATATGAAATTGCTGGGTTAGGTTATCTAGGCATTCCTGCCGGCTAATTAGATGGAAACATAACCTCTAACCAATCTTCTAAGGTGATTTTTTCAAGGTAGAATATTTTATGTATGGTAGAGTTTCCATGTTCCTACTACGCCCACTAGAGGGCTCTCCCATGAGTTTCTGGTGCATAAATGATTTTAGTTGGTTTGTAATTGAAATAGTGGCTTCTATCATACCCACTTCTCCCCATGTATCCTTAACCTTGATGGAATATTCCCCCAGTTCCACAATCAAGTATGGGGAACTCAAGTTTATAATCAAAATCATTATTTTCATAGTGAGATGTTAATTGAATAACATTAGCAGATCTGAAGATCAAATCTTCATCTGATGAAGATTCTTCATGAAAATTCAATTCTTTTTGCACCTTTTTGTGGGAGGATGACCATGCTTTTGAGATAGTCAGGATAAAATATTAGAACTTTAGGGAAAACATTGTCCTTGAAATGGTATCATCTTCTTTTTATTTCTATTAATCCTTATAACCATGTCGCTTCTTTGAGAATTTGACTTTAGAGGATTTATCTTTTGATGAAGATGTCTTGTCTACAGCAGAAGTGGAATGAGGCACATTCAATTGTTTCAAATATGTTCATATAATGAAATGAGTTTTATTGATAATTTTTATGACCATCCAGTCATAAAACTTATGTTCATTCTTGATTTTGACTTCCTTCCACTCACCTTCCTCCTCTAGATTGGTAGCGATAACACATGCTACTTGGACTGATGAACTTTTCAGTTTCACTTGTCCAAAGTCCACCATCTTCTTTATTAGATCATTGAAAAGAAAACAATCCTAGATGGGGTTTACCAAAATTTGATGTAAGGGGAAATAGTTTGGGAGATCCTCATCTCATTATTTGTTTGGATTCTTGGGCCATTGTAACTAGAATAAATTGTTTTTGAATGCTAGAATACAGTATCTGAGAACTTGTTCAATCCATAAAGAGTATACTTTATTTTTTTAACACCTCAAATTGTATCTTCCTTTCATATTTTTGATCATATTGATGATGTGGACATTATTGTTGATGCTCGAGAGGTAGAACCCTATGGTATAACAAGGGATTTGAAGTAGGAGTTAGTATAAGGGCCTATTAAAGTGTAAATGTAGCAGCCTATTCTATTCCTACTCTTATTACCAGATTTTATGGGATTACTAGATATTTGACTCTAGTCTATGATATGAAAATTTACACTTTTTTAGAAATCGAGGCCAAATTAAAAAGCCCTCCTATGTATTTCATAAGGATTAATTGTTTGAACAACTCATCATAAAGATTTTAAACAAAAATGGGAAATAATTATTCTTGAGGGATTTCTATATTTAAGAAGTATGTTAATCCTTCCAATCGAGTAATGAAATATAAAAAATTTTCATTCCCCATTTTATTGCAGTTTTTGAGATCAAATACTATTGTCTTCTGTAATGTCAAACTGATTTGGAAAAGTAATTTCTAATAGATATCTTCCCATACAGTAATTTATTGAGACTATAGACTTGTATACCAGATTAATCATGGCCCCTACTATGATTGTACAAAAAATATGAGCTTCAATACCACTTATTTCTTATGTGTCCCTATCATGGGATAAAAATGAAAGATGAAATGTATCAAGTGCTAATCCAAGTCTCCTGAGCCATTGAATATTGGAAATGTGGGATTCCCAAATTTTAGCAGAGGAGGAGTTAGATCTACCCATTCTAGAAAGAACTTACTTTTCAATTGAATTGGTGTGCGCCGTCATTCTATATCTTCAAATTTTGTTGTAAATGAATCAATTATATTCATAAGAATTTATGAAATATCTAGTTGAGGCTAGACCTAGACAGTTGTGACAGATAGATCCTGAATGGGTGAAGCGACTGGTAAGACCACTGGTTGTAGACCCACAAGAATATAACGTGGGTAACCCATAGGTATAGTAATTTATGGGTGTGTCAGTAGTGAAGGTAATTCCATATCTAACTTAGTTTTTTTGAAAAAATATCTTGATAGATGAGCGTCAAATGGAAGTTCCAATTGAGGATCTTTTTGTTGAGAATATATAGTAGGAATACTTTCTTAGAGTAACTCTACATTGAGTCTGCTTAAATACTTCATTTATTCTTCCTTCTATAATTTTTTTTCCTAATAGAAGGGATTGAACTTCTCTAGGGGGAAGGTGAGACATGGTGTAACCTTTACCTTTCTCCCTATTTGGTGCCTTGCAAAAAGGTGGAAGTGGGTTATTTGAGGGGATATCTTGACTCTAAGAAAGCCTCTGATTTCTAGTACGCACACAAACTTTATTTTCTTTGGGGTAGTTTATATCTAGAACATGATATTCCTCTTCTAATTCCATTGAATTGGAATCATGATCTAGAGGATCTACAATGACAACATTAATGTCATTCACCAATGCATAATGCATTGATGGAATTTTGTCAGTGTCTTTAGGATATCACTTTCTTATGCTCCCTCTATGAGGCTTTGTTCTCCTATTTGTTGGTTCCCTAGGAATTGAATGATGAACAGTAACATAAAATTAATTCTCTGATAATTCAGTTGTGTGTTAATTTTTTGGATTCTTCCCTAATCAAGATAAAATGGACTTCCACTAAGGAGAGGAATGTGAATGTGAAAAATCCTCCATCCCTACAGGCTAGGGACATTATTGTTCTTCTTTCTCAAACCTTCAGGATCTATTTTTTGACCCTGAGGGTTGGGTTAAAAAATTCCTCAACCTTATGGTTTGGGGTGGATCTTGAATTTCTATGGCTGATATCAGTGAAACCGCTCTTCTGATCTTACGAATTCTAGTTCGAACATTGGATGGGTTCATTATTTAGCTCTCACTCAGAAGACTATTGTTCTATTTCAAAATATTTCACAATATGATGGATGATATATTCTAAGTGATAGGCCTTCTCAATGTTATCATAATATTGATGAAAAAGTATTTCAATATAATTCTCTCTTTGGGCATAACTTTGGTGAAATCTAGTCAAGTCCTGTTCCTGCGGAACATCTCTTTGGTAATGAATAGAATTTATTTGTTATAGCCAGCCTAGGGAAACAACATTTCATGAGACCAATTTTTGCAGGATTTGAAGGATTCATAGTTTAGTGAAATTTAATGACCCATGTGCACCCCATCCTCTAATATGAACACCATATGGGGTTTTTGCGATCTTTTTTCGCAACCTCTTTAATGAATTAGGGCATGAACATTGAGGGGAACCCTGTTGCATCTCGATATGTAGATATTGGGAAACCTAGAGAGATTCCAATTCAATTTGGTGTTACAACATTTACATTTCCTTGAATTAACTTTTATATTCATCATATGGTAATACTTTTTATTTCAATTACTAAAGAGTCTTCTATATTTTGAGGTGGATATCATGAATACAATCTTCTACCAACATCTCTAGAATGTTGTATTAAGAGGTGGAAAAGGTCCAGAACATGAATATCATTTCACCCTTAGCCAATTTTTTCTTCATGTTCAATATATCATCTTCATTATTTTCTAGAGGTTTCTCATCCTAGTCTGACCAGAGTGGATGCTTCCTAATTGTTTTACCCTAAGAAATGGGATTAGTTGGTGTTTCCTCTATTATATTTAAAAGAAAATGACACAAGGGAGGTTTAGAGAATGACCGCCACCTTGAGATATATTTTGGATGAGAAATTATTTCTCATTATAGTAACAAGGTATCATACATGAAAGGCCTTGTGTTTTCAAGTGCCTCAAGATAAGAGGGATTTCTCATTACTACATTGTTTGTTGGAGAATTATCTTGACAATTAAAAACACTACTGTGGAGAGAAATTTCATAGAAAATTACATTATGGGGAAAAAATGGTAGATTACAGTAAGGGGTAAATGCACTTACACCTTAGTCTTCTGGAAACATGGAGGGTTGTCATGACTTTCATCCAAAGGTGGGTTCTTGAGATTGACCAAATTTTCATGAGTAAATACGTCATGATGAAGTGTCTGATGAGAAAATTCATAATTATTTATTTTACCCTATAACTTGGTAATGAAAGGGTTGGATATTGAGATAAAAAATAAATGTCTGAGGGCTTCAAGAACTCCAGTATTAATAGGATCCAGATCATAGACTGAATCTTGATTTTCCAACTATGTTTGTTGATAATTTTTCTTAGATGTCTTCTTACTAGAAGTTAGGGATACTTTTTGGGAGAAGTGGTTATCATGAATAGGTGTATGTGCCTACTTTGAAGTGTCCATTAAAATATGCCGATTATCTCCAATTTGAATAGGTGTATGTTTTCGATCCAGTTGTCCATATGATATAGGGTAGTATGCCCCATAACCCTCTTGGACTAGAACATAGGTGTGTATAGTCTTGGGGATGACATGCTAATGAGTTATCCCAGGAATGGGGACAAAATAATGTGTTTTTCCCTCTGGTAGTGATGAAGTTTTCATTATGATATTAAGGAAATATTTCAGGATATGAGTAGGAATTTGTGTCTGTCCTTTCACCATTTCCAAAATGTGCTTGGTGACTTTAGTGGAAAAAAAGAATATATTTCTATTACATATCTAGATTAAGTGTATGTACCTACTCATGTCTGCCATTTCATATCAATGGATACTGGCAGTACTTGTGTGTGGGGGAAGAGAGTTGAGATTGCCCCAGGTTTGTTGTCTGAGCATTCCGACTGGATTCTTCGAGTGCTGTCAAATGAGATTATTGGCAGGATTCATGAATGATGGAAGGTGTAGGTACCTACTGGCTATTTTTTCGCTAAGCATAGTTGATGGAATTCTTTGAGTGCTTCTAGATGAGACTGCTGGAAGGCTCGGTGGGTACAGGAAGGTGTATATTCCTGCTTCCAAATTTCCTCTGAATTTAGTTGGTTGAATTCTTTGAATGTAGACAGACAAGTATGATAGAAGGATGAAAGATTATAAGAAGGTGTATGTGCATGATCATGGTACTCCATTTATTTGAATAGAGGGATTGGTTGGGGTCTTCCAGATGATTCTGTTGGCTGACAAAATGAAGTCGGGCAGGTGTATGTGCCCATTTTCTATTTTCCACCAAACTGGGTTTGTGGAATTATACATAGTTGGAAAATTTAGGAACATAATCCATGTTATCCGGATGTTGTCCCCATAGGTTTGTCTTGTTTGACCAGGTTTGAGGGACTTGGTCCAGGAAACCTAAGATAAAACCCTCATCATGTTGAGGGTTTTCTACTACATGACATTAGCGATGGTGATTCTTATAAGGAGCCTCTATAAATGACCCTTGTGTATTCAAGATAATTCCATGGGTGCCCTCTTGGCCAAAATACCTATAAAATAATAGGGATTGGTGATTGCGTTCTGGGGATCAGTTCTCAAAATGGTTGAAGGTGGTGGTTGGAATCGTCTTTTTATGGACCACTGGTCATCATTGACCGAACTACTAAGGGATATTCTTCATCTAGTGGCCCTATCGAGTAGCCTATAGGGTTGGAATGGTACCATGTTTACGGTAATACCAGACTAGTGAATTAGAGACCCAACATTGAGGATGCTGAGTCGGTGATAGAATCCATTGAGTGGAAAAGGATCCAACTTGAGCAGTATCTGGGGTGTTCACGAGTATAAACTTGAAGGAATTCATTTGGAATGAAAGAAGTTCTTAGAAGAAAGTGATTGTATATATGAAAAATAAAAACAATGATCTCCAAAAAAGAAACACAGGTTTGGATGAACTCATGAATGATTGTTTTCCTTATTGACCCTCTTTTACTGAAAGGGGTGAGACATATGGACAATATAATTAGCTTGGAAAATGACTCATGTTAGGTTCACCATTTTTTGTTTCCCTTGATATGTGTGTTCTAGTTTTGAATCACTATTTCTGAATGATTTCTAATGGATTTGTTTATGGAACCACCAACACCCAACAATACTGTATCCAAAGGGACATACTTTCAAATGGAAAGTTGTCATTAAGGATTTTGACCAATGATGCTTAAGAACTCACATTGGTTGAGTGGATGGACAGTCGGGCACATCAGACCCTTTTGAGGGTAATTATTGTATACTCTAGGACTCTCTTATATAATTAAGATATGTTCATGAATCCTTATTAATTTACCCATCATAATGTAGGTTTTCCTAGAAATTTTCAATCAATAATTATCATGTGTGGAAATAATAATCACTAGTATGTATTTAAGGTTCTTCATTAATGGGGATATCTGTACGTATTCGAGGTTCTCCATCAATGGTATCCTCTAAAACACTACTAAGATATTCTTTGGTTGTTATTAAGATAATGTTGGTTTTTAATCCCATCAATGGGTCACTCTAGAATTTACTGTCATCCAGGGAGACAGAAGTTGTTTTGATGTTGGGATCGAACCCATAAATGAAATTCCTATGCAACCTTGTGAAATGAATCAAAATCCACATAGTTTGGTGACACTTAATAATACACATCATTCCTTTTAAGGTCAAATGACAAGGACACAACCATACATTTTAACATCATGTAGAAAATACATCTATGTGGAAGGTTCCTTGTTAATGTTTTGTGCATGAATTATACCAACATATCCCAAGGAACCTGGAAAAGAAACAAGTTTCCAAGGTAGATTATACCATGTTGTGAATGTGGACTAGCGAGAACATGGTTAATTTGGGGGTATTGGGTTTTAACATCAGAGATGTTTCCAACATATCCCATTTAGATGGGAATCAAATCCCACATAGTTTGGTATGTATCATAGGGGAATATGAACCTTTGAGAAAAATATATTGGGTCTTATTCCTAAAGAGGATTCCCTTATAATAGAGTCCATGAGTGATGTCTTAACTCATGGTGATTTAAGGGTGAATTAATTCATTGATTATTCCTAAAGAGGATGCAAAGATTAAAGGTATTAGGGTTTGATTCCTAAAGAGGATTTCCAATGATCTTGACCCCTAGGTAAAGGCTTCCTACGTATCATAGTTATGGTGGGAATCAGAGTAATCATAGCTGATTATTTTAGGTGGATTTTTTGGATTTTGTAATCATTACAAAACTCTAATCCCACATGAGTCACAATCAGCTTTAGAAATAAGAGGATGTGAAAATTCAACAAACCACGCACTTTTTTGCCTCTATTGGTGCAAGAGGCCGAGCCTATAGTGAAAGAATCAAGGGTGACGGGGGATGAGGGAATATAATAATGAAACATTCAATTTGAAATGAAGGTGAAGGTCATTAGGTCCATCCCAGAAGGATAAGGGATTATTTTAGTAGGGATTCCCTAAAAATGGGTCCCCTAGTAAGGAAAGATGATATCAATCCCTATGAAAGGGAAAAGAAAGTGTGATAATAACTATTTATATCGGGACTGGAGGCCATGGTACTTTGAGATGAGGAGGGGGGATAGGGTCATATCCCATAATCCTCTAAAACTGGGAACTCTGCAAGAATTTCTTTGGGGAAAGGGTCTGTGTGACCATAGATATCAAAATCTATGGACACCATGAAGATACTTACCATATGGAAGGAAAAGTGTGAAAAACCTATGACCATAGATATCCAAATCCTAATGGGAGACATGATGATATTCCTTTCCCAAAGGATTTCTAAATCTAGAGGTCATAACGGAGGTTTCAACTTGGTCTCTCTTAGACAAGGTATCCAAAGAAGAAGAATCCCTACCATGAGTGGTTTTAAAAGGGGGCATAAAGGATAGCTCTCATCGGAGGTCTACATAGGTACTCTGTGTAGGTATGCCTCATAATTATACCACATAGGTATGGAATGTAAGTCCTAGGAGGAACTAAAAAATGCTTAACATAGGAAGTATAAGTCAATGAAAGATTAATATTCCATGGGAAATGGTATAACGGGACAACAACACTTGGGTGAGGTTTTAAATTAAGCAACCTGGGTGTCCCTTGATGCCCTTAAAAGAATCTATAACCAGTATTTGCTTAAGGAAAAGATGTAATGTAGGTGAATTCTCTTTAATGAATGAGGGTCTTCAAACAAGTATATTTTATTTTAGACCCTGAAGGGACTTTGTTCTTGTTTATCCCTTTTAATTCTCCCTTCTCTCATGCTTTATATAGATACTTGAGAAAATTCAAGGGACGTGGGCAAAGGAGTTACATAATGAGATCTTCGAGAGTTCGTAAATTTTTTTCAGTTCTTCAAATGAGAATCCCAACAGTACTATTTATAGGAATGTATGGGAGCTGGTAGAAGGGAGGCTGTCTGTGTAGGTCATCGGTGTTTCTCCACCACGTAGGTCCCCCACAAAGGGGCATAAAAAATAAATTTCTCTGTAGGTTCCCTAGTATAGGTCCTCTGTATAGGTCTATAGCATAGGGGCTATACCTTTAGGGTGTATTTGAAAGAGCTATTATATCCTTCTTGTGAGTAGGTATTCTACGTAGGTCCTTTTAACCATATTTATTTTCTTCCTTTAAATTTACTTGAAATTTTATGATATCCAAAGTTATCTACATAATCTTATTGGATTTATCAAAAGGAAGTGTCAAAACAAATGCATTTTTTAAATATAATAATGCATATTATTTTTTTGTAGATCATGAATACTGATACTCGAGCTGAGTTGTTAGAATATTTGTGGTTTATTGCTCGAGATCCTCTAAAATAGGCTAGAAAGTTCAATGCTCACAATGTGAATGGATTTAAATTTTATATAGTCGAATGGGAAGAGGGTTTGAAAAAAAAAATATTGGTATATTTACATTTTATAATGTGGGATACTATAGAATGTTTACTAATATTATCTAATTAACTACCATGAGAATTATTCAATTGTTTTATTCAAATGAAATTGGGTCGATATTATCAGGGGTGCTAAAAAATATTCCTTCCAATTTACTTTTATGAACTTATCTCGCTTGATGGATGTTGGTGACTGTAAATTACATTATATATATATATATCTTATAATCACAAGTGAAGAATGTATATTAGGTAGAATATGTCATGGATGAATGGTGGAGTGTAGTTTCTATTGTAAAACAAGGAGAATTGAATGATATGGGTGATGAAGTGGAAGATTTGACCCCTGACATTGAATCCCATAAAAAGTAAGAATAAAACTTATTTTTCCATCATTATATTAAAAACAATTAGTCTTAGAAGTGTGGGTGAAGAGAATGAAGTAATGATGAAGTAGAAAAATGACATGATTGAAGGAGAAAATGATTTTATGTGAAATTATCCATTCATTTATAAACCACTTATATAATTTGTGCATTCATTCATTATCATAGTTATGTATATTTTGTTTTTCATTACTTTTCATCTGTTATCATTTCAAATAAAATTTCTACATTATTTTTTTGAAATATATGTTTTAAAGTTTATTTTATTTGATTAAATGAAAGGAATTCCAATGAGGTAGTGTTATACTGATAAAAATTGATGCTCATTCAATATTCCCTATACCATACATATAGAAGATGATACATCTATCTCACTCCCTATAGAATTTGAGACACCATCTACTTCCCCCCTACACTATCTCTCACACCCATCATCAGCATCCCATCAGTAGCTCAACTAACACCTTCCCATTCAGCAGCCTCAGCAGCATGGTAGATTTCCGCCACTCCTGGTTATTTTCAATGATATTGGAGGGTGACTATTATAGGTTAAAATTTTAATATGAATAATGTTATTTCACTTTTTTATAATACTAACTATTTTCTCATAAAATATGGAAACAATTATACTAAGGATAAATATATAAAATGCTTATATGTCTAGATTCTAAATGGACTAAAGATAGTTGTCCCATTTTAATTTTATGGGGTCCTTACGGATGATGATGTGGGATTATTTAGAAAAATTCTAGGCCAGTTGGTGGCGAATCTGGTTACCTCTCTCATTACGTATGATGATTGGAGGTATATCCCTTCATCCTGGAAAAATAAAGGTTTTGATTCATAGATAAAGGTAATGTTAATAAATTATGGTTTAATTGAGTGTCATTATGTTATTAAATTATAATACTTTCAAAATGAATCTCTTTGTATAGATGTTTTTCTACTTTAACTTGGTTGTTGTTATAGACCGGAAGTAAAAATTGAAAAATTTGGTCAAGAAATAGAAATATTTTAAATGGATATTATGGAATGAATTCAATCATGATTTATTGATCACCCTACAACTGTATGATAAGGTACCCAATAGGGTACCTAGAGAGCAATGGAAAGTTTTTATTGATATCCATCATTGTTAGAAGGACATGGAAATTAAATATATAATATTATATTAATATCATTTTACATTTATAAATTTGTATGATAAGGAGATGAAATTTCATAAATTACTATTAAATTACATTTTATTTTTTTCAGGATGTTTCAAGGAAAAATTAATCGTGTCAGGTTAAACAAATCACCCCTCACACTGCGGGGTCAAAGAATTTTTCTAGAAGACAATAGACTCTGGTAATATCTCATTATTTTAAATATTTATAAGAAAACATTATATTCACTATATATTAAATATTTTATTTATATTTGTTTAATATAGTCTTATAATTTAGGGCATAAAACCCCCTAAATAGAACTGTGATTGAGTGTTCATAAAAAATATGATGGGAGTTATGTTAATGAGTGTGCCAAAGAAGTTAGGGTATGAATTCATTTTTCATTATAATAACATATTATCAGTTGTCACTATGATAATATATGTTACTTCAAATATTATTGATATTTTATTTATAGGTAAAAATTAAATAACTATGGGATTCTAATCCCGCACAGTCCTACTCAGTCTCCCAGGATGGTCCAGTTGGTAAAGTCCTTAGGAAGGAGCATCCTGGTCAAGTGTTTAGGATGGGTTTTGGACCATTACCATATAAGGTCTTTGGTAGGCCATCATCGATTACAGATACATATAATCCTGGTTGTAGTCACTCCCTTACTTGATATGCTTAGAGAGAGTTTGTTTCTATGAAAATCACAATTTAGGTACACGAGGATCAGATATCCACTTCGTAGAAATCAATGGATGATTTATATCAAAAGATGTATGGATATGTCCCCAATGGTATTTCATCGATGAATGGTGGTGAGAAGGTAAATCAAACAACTTCAAAATCATTTAGTTCAAAAACTTTTATTGGTTTAATGTTTAAATATAAATTTACAAAACTATTTAATTTTCAATATAATTAGCTTACAGGTGACAGTAGAATGAAGTAGAGATGAAGATGGAGAGGGTGATGAGAAGAGTTCATCAAACAATGATTACGAGTCTTATCGATGTCTTTAACTAATATGGAATGAGAGGTTTTGTGGATGTATCATTTGTGACATAGATCTAAAACCACTTATGGTTGAATGTAAATTAATATAAATGTTTGTTTATTACATATTTTTTATTCATTTGTGATTTTGTGTTCTTCTAAAAGGGATTTTGTGTGATTCTGATAAGTGATACACCGAGTCTACATTTTTTTTCAGGGTAGTTCTCAGGTTATAGAATCTGTAACTGGTTTTTTTGTAATTCAACATTTAGCGGTGGTTAAAAATACTACCACATACGGAATATTTTTATTCATGTGGGTTAAAACTGCTGATATATGATGATGGTTATTTAACAGTGGTTAAAAACACTGCTAAATCGTCTTTATTTTTTTTTCCAGAAAACCATGACAAAATACACTTTCTACGATGATTAAGAGAATCCACCATTAAAATGGATGAAACTACCGCATATTGGATATGAACACTATATTTATCACTGATTATTTGAAACTATCACAGAACCATGGGGTGGAAGTTTAAACCACCTTCAAGTCAAAAAAAACAAAAACCGCCACTAAAAGGTGCTTATCTTATAGTGTGAGTGGGCCCTAATTTTAGATAGGTTGGGGATATCATTATAGAAATGGATAGTCTCATTCTTAGAATAGTGGAATCTATGGTATATTTGGTTTTACAAATAGTGGTCAATATTTATCGATATGTCTTCCCCAAATATATTTTCATATTTCCACCTAATAAAGAATTAAAATTTATGATTGATCATATAAATAGAATTGGAATTATTTTAATCCCATCATATTTAATTTATCTAATAGAAAGTGAATAATTAAAGGTTTAATTAGAGTAATTTTATTTCAAGGAGTTTATAAGGATGAACACATCTCATTGGGATTATCTTGTTTTTTTTCCAAAAAATACAATGTGAGTCTCCATATTTGTATAAACTACCTAAAGGTAAAATTGTTTCTAATTAAAAATTAACACCCTTAACCTAGAATTGATGATATTTATTATCATTTAAAAGAGAAAAATGGTTTTAAAAAAGTTAAACATTGATCACTCTACTCCCATATTTGGGTCAGACCATAGGATGTTCCTAAAAACTATTTTTGGATTCGATACAAATATTTTTTGTATTTAGTCATTAATTTTGTGATTAACAATTCTCCAACTACGTTTATAGATCTAATTAATTAGATATTTTTTCCCATTATGGATTCATTCATTATCATCTTTATATATGATATATTTGTTTACTCCAAGTCTCAAGGATGAGCACCGTCATTATCTTTGAATTATCTTGGAGACCTTACAAAAGTAGTAGTTATATGCTAAAATGTCAAAATAATATTACTAGATCTAGGAAGTCAAACTCACAGTGCAAGAGATTTATTTATAAGGTATATATATGAATTATAAAATTGTAGAGTTGTTTATGTCATGAAAAACACAATTGATTGTGTTTGAGATTCTGATTTTTCTTTATCTTGTAGGTTATCAATACTATTTCATTATCTATTTTTCTAGGGTAGTGTCTCAAATGAATATACTGAACAATAATGGATATAATTTCATAATGATTTATAATTATGAATTATATTTTGAATAAAAAAATTGTATGTTGACCTCATACCATATTCTTATTCTCCCTCAGCTTAGTGTGGTCTTGAAAGTATAATATGATACTTCCTTCTTGGGTATTAGTGATGTTCTCATTGATGAACAATGAGTAGTGGTGTGTGGTTCTAGAGGATTTATTCCACATGAAATGGAACTAGAAACCCATAGAATTTTTGAATATTTTAATATATATTGTCTTTTTTTTTCAATAAAGAGAAATAAAATATGATTACACATTAAGGATGGTTTTAAGATGAATTAAGAAATGGAGTTCTAGAAGTCACATGAATAGATAAAGAACCTTAATTTCTTAGTGGATGAAAATCTGGATGATCTGGAGACATGATGTTCTGGAAGAAGTGAATATTTAGCTCAAGATAATGTCATGATTAACTAAATAGATTTAAAGTCTACATAATAGTAACCTAATGGTTTCAAAAGGTAAACATAAAGATATTGAAATATAATTTATTGAGTTTATTAAATGAATATAGAAATTATTTGATATTTCTCATGGAATAAATATAATTATGTTTCATGGAAACTTTGATTCTAGATGATTTTGATGATTTTTTATAAGATAAAGTTTCAAGAAGATATAACGTGTCTGTGTTAATTGGTAAAGGAATTTAACATCCTCATAGAAGTTGTATAAATGAATTTCCAAAAAGGTGAGTCCAAAATGTGATATATTAAACAAGTCCTTGAGAAATATGAATCCTGATATAGAACTAAATATTTAAAATAATAAGAAAAAGATCAATTTGAATGGTGAGTCAAAAAGAATAAAAGTGTTCATGATTTAGAGGAATAAGTAACAGGTTATAAGGATGCTCTTAAAGAATCATGTTTTAGTATGTGAGTCTAGAAGAGAAAGAAAATGAAGAAGATAATTAATCTAGATGCTATCAATGTTTTCAAAAAGATGAAGTAGTGGAAGTATCATTATCTAAATCATAATTTTTTTAAACTAGAGATAGAAAAGGAATTGGAATTAGATTTTGACTTACCTTATAATAATCATGAGGAAATCGAATATAAGATACTATAGGATGTCAAACCCATATAACGTTACGTAATTTATTATGATGAGGATGATTTGTACTTAAATATATAAATATCACAATTTTTATTTCTTGATTCAAGATGGTGTTATAAGGGGAATTTAAGGGGGAATATTTAGAATTGATGAATAATATTTCATGGTCAAGCTATGTTTTTATAAATAGTAAAAAATTTTGATAAATTTTTAAATGGGATTTTTGATATGTTAGGAAAGTGAAAATTTTAAAATGTTAGCATGAACTATTTTTTTCTGGGAGATTTCAATTCTCTACCCCACGTATAAAAGGAGGAGTGATGAGTCTAAGAATAGGTTAATGATACTGAATAGATTTGATATAAAAATTCTAAAAGTCCATTAATTGAAAGAAGAAGAGTTGTGATTCCAATATATTATAGAGATGAGGAAGAATATATACGATTTCATTTGATTATAGTGTTGAGGTTCCAAAAGCTATAGTTCTAGAAGTTGATATTCTTGAAAAAAAAGAAAAAGATAATTTTGAATGATCAAAAGGATTAGAGGATTGTCATATATTTTGGTGCTAAATTTTCCAATAAATAATAGATCATTCTCATTTTGGTTTAGGTACTTTATAAACTAGAGGGATCTGGTATAGTGATTGTCGATAGATAGCTATCCAAAGATAGTATTATGTTAAGGATAATACCTTCCCACTTGGTATAAGTGTTAGGTAAAGGATGATAACTTCAAAAATATTGTAATAACTTATATAAAATAGTTATAAAATATTTGTCTCAAACTCAACCCAAATAAATCATGGTAATAGTCACCCACATTCAAGGAAATATTAGAAAAAATTTTATATGCCTTATGTCACATTATATTCTAAATTCATACAAATGAGGGTGAGATTTAATTATTGAGAAGAACTATACTTTAAAAAGTCAGAGAGATTAATTTATTGAATGAAATTGTAAAAGAGTAACACTAATTCCTTCCTCCATTTCCACTAATACTTCATATTCTTAGGAATTTCAAGTGGTATTAGAGAAACCTAGGTTCCCACTAAAAGATCCATTCTTTCTTGAAGAATAAGAATATGAATATTGTCAACATAATAGACATACCTGTAGTATATAAAAATAATTATCATGGATAGAATAATAATATTATTCCATATCTTCATTGACATGCGATTAATGCTCACATTTACCCAAGAGATGAAGGTAGAACAGTCCTTGTAGTCGAGCTTGGTTTGTGGAATCCACTAAGACCTAAGAAGATACCTAAGATGCACAACCTATGAGATGGATTTTTGGATATGAAGTGGCCAACTTGGTTTTGATTTTAGATGGTTTTAAATAACACTAACAAACCTAAGTGAATTCTATTTAATAAAAATGGGTTGATCTTAGGATTATGATTTGGGTGAATTGAATGAATTTTACTTCCTTAAACAATTTGGGTTTTATTAATTCTTGATGAATCTATTCTTCAAAATAACACTTACTTCATCATTTTCTATTTTTATGATAAGTAAACTCAATTACTAATCCCTTACACACTTATAGAACCAAATTCATGATCTCTCCAAGGTGTATGGTTATTTTAGTACTTGGATTTAGCTTCCTCAAACACAGTGCAGATGAATAGTGGAAGTAATTGAAGAATGGAAGTCTTGAATTAATTATAAAATTAACAACAATTGATTTATAAAATAAAATTCAATCCAACCTTTCCATAATCCTACGATCAAACCATTAAAGTGTTATCCCTCCATTGATGTTATACTCTCAATGGTGGGAAGAAGATGTCTTACAAGAATTGGATTGAAGAAATTAAAATCGTAGAAATAACGAGCACTCCCCCATGTGTGTGAACAAAATTCACACCTATGTGTGAACTAATTCACCACAAAACAGAGATATCATTGTTCTTTTCTAGTTTTAATGAGAAAAAATGGGAATAATATGAGAGAAATATGTTGATTATGAACATAGAAATACAAAAAGAAACTTACATGGAAATTGAGAACATTAAAATGGAACTTTGGCATAATAACATTACAAAAAACATGTGATGTATTACCCCTCACCACCAATACCATAAATAGGAAATTGGGAAGCCTTAGTCTGAGCCTCAATCAATGTATTCTCAAATATTAAATTAATTTAGGCCTTAGGGTGGTGGAAATAGTGGAGAAATTGATCCCATCCTTGACTTTTTATCCTCCTTGTCTCCCCTGAAAAGATCGTCCTGTATAAGAAATCATATCGCCAAATATAGGTGGGACATAAAAGAGTCTGTTGTGTCTCCATATGTCTTCTATACTTGTAAAGACCCGAAAAATTCAAGGAAATTTTTTTCTTAATTTTCTTTGGAATTTTACAAGAGCGCGGTTTCTGACGGCACCTGATTCCGAGGCCCGGAGTGCCCGGAATTAATTTCCGAAGTTTGGCTCGGGTACGTTCAGTGAACGAACGAGCGGGATTTCCTAACTTTTGATCCGGTGCTCGGAATTGAAATTCGAGGACACCGATGAACTCGTAGCACCGATATTCGCTTAAGGAGACCTTTCCCGAAGTTGCGTTTGCCTTAGAGGAGATGTTTAATTTTCTGGATGAAATGAAGAGTAAAATAAATTTGTTATACAATATTTATTTTATTTATCTTCTTAAGTGGTTATATCCTAAGTGTGGAAGTTGGGGTGGAATCACAAGTTCCTAACTAACCAAGTGAGGATTAAGGTGAGGTGGGGCCCACACGAGCCCCAACCCTTCACCTTCCCCTTAACTCTCTTCTACCCCCTTAAACTCCCTTGCACTTAATGTGCCAAAACCCCTCAAATTCCCTAACTCCCCTCTCTCCCTCTTAAAGGCTTGACAACTTAACTTTTAATTAATTATACAACTCATGTATAATTAATAAGTGAGTTTAATTTTGAGTTTTTGAAATTCAAACTCTTGAATTCCAAAGGATGGGTTGTGTTAATAAATTAAGTGTAAGCTTGATTTATTTTTGGGTTAGTTCCTTTGTTACTTGAGAGGATTGGGAGAATCGTTGATAAACTTGAAGATCTTCTTCGTCTTCGACGAAGAACGTGAAGAACGGTTCTTCTCCGACAAAGAACATCGATCCCACGACCATCGAGACTCGGCGTCCCAGATTCTTCCGTCTTCCTCCTCGACAAGGGAGAAGTCGCCGACCGTGGTAATCATCGCCAACGACAATGTACCTATCTTCTTCGTCTTAAGCGACAAGTGAAGAGACGTCGTTCCCTCCTCGGACGCACCCCGACGTCCAGAGAATCTACGTCTGACGCCGCGACGCCTTCCTCCGCGATAACCGACGTGTGACGTCAATTTTCAAGGTAGGGGGTTTGTCCTTTTTAAATTACGTGTTTTCATTCCCTCGAACATGAAAGAATAATCCGTTGGGCGTAGTTCCAAATTTTATTAAAAATTGTGAAACATTCATTGTTGTGTTTATACGATTGGCCAACTGATATCGTTATAACGGGAGGAGACCGGACCGCACGAACACGGCCGATTCTCCTCCCCCTTCTATTCTTTCGTGTTAATTTAGCGGAGACAGCACGGTGTCGTCGCAACCGCGCAGGAACAAAAGAATTAATGGCCGAAGCGAGCTGCGACGAAGAAACGCGGTGCCGACGCACCGCGTCGTTGTTTACGAAAGAGACTGCGGCCGGAGACGGGCCGCGGCGGAACAAGGAGGCGACCGGCGGCCAGCCGGGCCGCCGGCGCCGGAGAACAGGAAGGCCGCGGCCCTGCGGCCGCGGCGGAACAGCCAGAAGGCGGCCGGCCTCGCCGGCCGCCGGAGATTGAGGAAGAGCCGCGGCTACGGCCGCGGCAGAGAAGAAGAAGGCGGTCGGCCGCGCCGGCCGCCGGTTTGGTTAGGAAGCGGGACCCGCGGGTCCCGCGTGAGAAAGAAACGGTCGGCCTTAGGCCGGCCGAGATCCGAAAAAAGGGGGGGTTTACCCCCCCCCCCCCCCCCCCCCCCCCCCCCGCGTGTGGCACATGCGCGGCCCCCTGGCCGCGCCGCCGCTGGCCGGACCGCGCCGCCGCTGGCCGGGCCGCGCCGCCACGCCGCCACCGGCCGGGCCGGGTCCAGCGGACCGGGTCGGGTCGACCCGGTTCAGGTCAGACCAGGGGGGGGGGGGGGGTCGGGCCGGGTCGGCCCGGACCCGGACCCTTCGTTTTCGAGACGACTTCGGTCTTTTGGCCATAACTTGAGCCACGGACCTCCGATCGATGAACCGTCTACGGCAACACGATCCTTGGATCGAGACGGTCATTTCGGTATACTATACTCAAGGCGCACCTTCTTTTTCGGGAGCCTGCGTGGTTAAAACTCCGTAGTTAAGCGTGCTTGGCTTAGAGTAGTGATCAAGATGGGTGACCTCCTGGGAAGTTTCCCAGGGTGGGTGTCAGACGGAAAGGCTGATATCTTTCAGACTGGACGTCCGATTGACGAACCGTCAGCGGCGATGCGATCCTTGGATCGAGTCGGTCGTTTCGGTTTATCGCACTCAAGGTTTTGGATTACTTTGAGTTCGGCCGGGTTGGTTCGTTCACGAAACCAACCGGGCCTTCGGAGCGGAAACACTCATATCTTGAGCTACGGACGTCCGATCGACGTGCCGTCAGCTTTGTTGTGTTCCTCTTAGTGAGACGGATCTTTTGGCAAACTCCGCCCGAGGTTTGGACACAGGTGGAGTATGGTCGGGTTGGTTTTTCCTTAAAAACCAACCGGGCCCCGGGGACGAAAATGCCAATAATTCTCAGACCGGGCGTCCGATCGACGCGCCGTCTGTTGCGTTGAGTTCCTGTTGACGATACGGAACTTTTGGATACATCAACTCTGGACTTTGTGACAGTTGATGTATCAGCCTCTCGGCTCGTGGAGCGGACCCTCCGAACGAGCTTGCTGTGTGCGGGAACCCTAGTGCTGGCTGCGATTGTTACTGTGACTACTACTGCTACTACTGCTACTGTGACTGCGACGACGACAGTACAGAGATCCTGTGTGGATTCGACGACGACGACTACAGCACTCAGCGATCCTACGTGGATCAGTGCTACAGGTCCTGTGTGGGCCCGATCCTGTGTGGATTTGACGACGACGACTACAGTGCTCAGCGATCCTACGTGGATCAGTGCTACAGGTCCTGTGTGGGCCCGATCCTGTGTGGGTCCGATCCTGTGTGGGTCTTTGCGCTCAGCGGTCCCGTGTGAACCAGCGCCTACAGGTCCTGTGTGGGCCCGATCCTGTGTGGGTCTTTTGCGGGGGTTAGTTACCTATCGATCCTTCGTGGGTCCGACGACTTAGATGGATCAGAGATCATCTTTATCGTCCTTGAAGATGTATACCTGTGTGAGCTGAATCCTGTTGCTTTCCTGTGTGGATTACGTTACGCTTTCCTGTGTGGAATACGTTTACTTTCCTGTGTGGACTGAGTTTTACTTGGGCTCGGAGGTTGGAGCGTATTTAAATTTGATGACTTAGGTATATGTATGGGCATATACCTAAGCAGTGTCGGTTGTTACTTCGTGATTGTACCTTTCTTCGTGGTTTATCCTTTGTGGATATGAGAGACCTTCAGGGGTGTCGGGGTCCCTACTGAGTAGCTTATACTCACCCCTGCACGGGCTTTGCCCGCACTACGTTGTGTTGGTTGCAGACGACGGACAGCGTTGACCTTGGCTGAGGCTTGCAGAGCGGGACGGTACCCGGAGGTGGACCACTGGTCAGGACGTGCTCGGAGCGGACGGTGGGACCCGTGGAGCAGTGGAGCTATCTGTACCCACCCTTCAGGTGGGATTACCGGTGGACAGCTCGGTGTAGCGGCTTTTACTTTTCAGTTGCTGTTTTCCCTTTCGAGTTGTACTTTACTTTCAGTTTGGGTTTGTATACTGGCCCATTTACTTTTCCGCACTTTCAGTTGTACTCTACTTTTGCTTAGTGTTTACTTTCCGCTTGCTTACTCTGTGGTGTTTGTTTACATTACAAAGGCAATGCCTTCCCTTTTTACGGGGATTTACGCCTTGGTGCTAGTCGCCAGCCCCTGGCCTATGGAAGGCAGGCTTGGGGTAGTCACGGCACGGACCCCGAGGGCGGGTCGTGACAAATTGGTATCAAAGGAGTTCGGTTCTACCGCGAACTCTGATCTTTTCTCTATGAAGCAATAATGTTTAGCGTATTGAGTGTGGTTATCAGTCCAGGGAGTCCAGTGTTGGTGCGGCGGCCGACGTATCCGTACACTAGGACCCTGACTTCTGATTTCCGACTTAATGCACGAAAACATTGATTGCGTGTGTGTTTCAAAGTTTTCTTTGTGATTACTTATATCATCTCACCAGGTATACTGTTTGACCGTGGCGCACCTATTTCCTATTCAGGATGGCCCCACGACGGCAGCCAGCTAGGGTTCCGAGAGTCGAGTGTGACGACAGCCCACCGAGCGACGAGGCTTCGGTGCAGGGCCCTTTGTCAGCAGTGGCACCAGCAGTAGCACTACCTGCCGAGCCCCCGATGCTTCCAGCAGCAGCCACTGACGATGCACGTCACCTCAGCGCACTGCATGAGTTTCAGCGCCAACGACCGCCCTGGTTTCGCGGGGAGACGGATCCCCAGGCAGCAGAGGACTGGCTGGAGGCAGTAGTACGAGTGTTTAGGCTAGTGAGGACACCAGCAGACCTCATGGTGATCCTCGCTGCGAGCCTACTACACGCAGCAGCAGGACGATGGTGGAGCTTGATGCTCCAGGTGCACGATGAGGCATCTCTACTTTGGACGGACTTTGAGAGCCTTTTTCGCTCGGAGTTCGTCCCAGCCACCCTTCGTGTGGTGCGTATCCAGGATCTTCTTCAGCTGCGGCAGGGCAGCATGACGGTCGCTCAGTACTTGGCGAGATTTACCGATCTCTCGCGCTACTTGACAGACATGGTACGAGACCCCTTCTTCCGGGCCCGGACCTTCGAGCAGGGATTGAGACACGAGATCAGGGCATCACGGATCTCCCTCAGCATCCCGACCCAGGCAGGAGTGCTGGAGCGGGCCCTTCTGATCGAGAGCTTCCTTGCTGAGTGTACACCAGCACAACAACCCACCGCAGGGCGGCACGTGGCAGAGTCATCTGCAGCAGGCAGTCGACGGATGACTCAGGGGTCCAAGCAGACCAGATCTTCAGGCAGACGACCTCAGGGCACTGGCTCAGCAGTGCAGGGCACACAGCGCGGAGCCATTCTTTCGAGTGGAAGACAGTGCTATGCATGCGGCGGGCAAGGCCACATGGCTCGTGACTGCCCGACCCGCCATGCAGAGGAGCAGCAGACGGTTGAGGAACCACCTAGGCAGAGGCAGAGGTTCGACCGTGGCGGTCCGCAGGGAGGAGGCGGACGAGGCAGAGGAGATGGCCGAGCAGCAGGTGGTGGGTGACGTTTTGAGGCTCTACCACCACCACCACCAGGAGGTCCACCCCGGCCACAGGGAGTAGGTGAACATGCGAGAGCTCAACTTCAGGCAGCCGAGGCCTTCGATCATGGAGCTCTGGGAGCCTATGGACAGGAGCAGAACTAGTGGATACATCCTTTGTACTTCTGGTTCCTTGTTGCATTTGTGTAGCGTCTTGTATTATGAGCTGCAATAATAAAAGACGCATACCTTTGTGATATTTTCGTTCCTGTCCTCCTTCATGATGTTACTAAGAGGTTCCAGTTTTGGCTGTTGACTTGACCCTCACTTGTGAGACATCTACTGGAGGAGACCCAGTTACCACACACTAATGCCGACAGTGTGACTCAACCCTTGGAGGCGAGAGTAACGGTTGGATCTCTTAGTAGTAGCGTTGAGGCCTTACGACGTCATCCTTGGTATGGATTAGTATCATCCATGTTAGGATTGACTGTATTAGGCGAAGAATGTGGTTCATCCAGGGGATGAGACCAGATTTCTCTTATCGGCAAAGAAGAAATCTTGCAGCTCTTGTGGGACCTGAGATGGTCCAGGTCATCCAGGGGCGGATGAGTACAGCTCAGAGCCGGCAGAAGCCTTATGCTGACAGGAGGCGGAGGCCACTGGAGTTCGAGGGTGGTGACCACGTCTTCTTGCGGGTCTCACCTCGACGTGGTATTCGGAGATTTGGCCAAGGCGGCAAGTTATCTCCGCGCTTCATCGGACCCTTCCAGGTCCTCATCAGGATTGGCGAGGTGGCTTATCGCCTGGCTCTACCACCTCAGTTGCACCGGGTGCACGACGTCTTCCACGTATCCCAGCTGAGGAGATATGTGAACGACCCGACGCACATCATTGACCATGGGGAGCTTGACGTTGACGATGGGGCGACTTTTACGGAGGTCCCGGTGGAGATAGAGGATCAACAGGAGCGGGTCCTGCGTGGGCGATCGATTCCTCTTGTGCGCATCAGATGGCAGCACGGGAATCTCCAGGAGAGCACATGGGAGCGGGAGGCTCAGATGCGTGCTCAGTACCCTCTTTTGTTTCCCTAGTTTTTGATATATCTTTACGGGGACGTAAAGCCCTGAGGTGGGAGTAATGTAAAGACCCGTAAAATTCAAGGGAAATTTTTTCTTAATTTTCTTTGGAATTTTACAAGAGCGCCGTTTCTGACGGCACCTGATTCCGAGGCCCGGAGTGCCCGGAATTAATTTCCGAAGTTTGGCTCGGGTACGTTCAGTGAACGAACGAGCGGGATTTCCTAACTTTTGATCCGGTGCTCGGAATTGAAATTTGAGGACACCGATGAACTCGTAGCACCGATATTCGCTTAAGGAGACCTTTCCCGAAGTTGCGTTTGCCTAGGAGAAGATGTTTAACTTTCTGGATGAAATGAAGAGTAAAATAAATTTGTTATACAATATTTATTTTATTTATCTTCTTAAGTGGTTATATCCTAAGTGTGGAAGTTGGGGTGGAATCACAAGTTCCTAACTAACCAAGTGAGGATTAAGGTGAGGTGGGTCCCACACGAGCCCCAACCCTTCACCTTCCCCTTAACTCTCTTCTACCCCCTTAAACTCCCTTGCACTTAATGTGCCAAAACCCCTCAAATTCCCTAACTCCCCTCTCTCCCTCTTAAAGGCTTGACAACTTAACTTTTAATTAATTATACAACTCAAGTATAATTAATAAGTGAGTTTAATTTTGAGTTTTTGAAATTCAAACTCTTGAATTCCAAAGGTTGGGTTGTGTTAATAAGTTAAGTGTAAGCTTGATTTATTTTTGGGTTAGTTCCTTTGTTACTTGAGAGGATTGGGAGAATCGTTGAGAAACTTGAAGATCTTCTTCATCTTCGATGAAGAACGTGAAGAACAGTTCTTCTCCGACAAAGAACATCGATCCCACGACCATCGAGACTCGGCGTCCCAGATTCTTCCGTCTTCCTCCTTGACAAGGGAGAAGTCGCCGACCGTGGTAATCATCGCCAACGACAATGTACCTCTCTTCTTCGTCTTAAGCGACAAGTGAAGAGACGTCGTTCCCTCCTCGGACGCACCCCGACGTCCACAGAATCTACGTCTGACGCCGCGACGCCTTCCTCCGCGATAACCGACGTGTGACGTCAATTTTCAAGGTAGGGGGTTTGTCCCTTTTAAATTACGTGTTTTCATTCCCTCGAACATGAATGAATAATCCGTTGGGCGTAGTTCCAAATTTTATTAAAAATTGTGAAACATTCATTGTTGTGTTTATACGGTTGGCCAACTGATATCGTTATAACGGGAGGATACCGAACCGCACGAACACGGCCGATTCTCCTCCCCCTTCTATTCTTTCGTGTTAATTTAGCGGAGACAGCGCGGTGTCGTCGCAACCGCGCAGGAACAAAAGAATTAATGGCCGGAGCGAGCTGCGACGAAGAAATGCGGTGCCGACGCACCGCGTCGTTGTTTACGAAAGAGACCGCGGCCAGAGACGGGCCGCGGCGGAACAAGGAGGCGACCGGCGGCCAGCCGGGCCGCCGGCGCCGGAGATCATGAAGGGCCGCGGCCCTACGGCCGCGGCGGAGCAGCCAGGGGCGCCGGCCTCGCCGGCGCCGGAGAACAGGAAGGCCGCGGCGGAGCAGTCAGAAGGCGGCCGGCCTCGCCGGCCGCCGGAGATTGAGGAAGAGCCGCGGCTACGGCCGCGGCAGAGAAGAAGAAGGCGGTCGGCCGCGCCGGCCGCCGGTTTGGTTAGGAAGCGGGACCCGCGGGTCCCGCGTGAGAAAGAAACGGCCGGCCTTAGGCCGGCCGAGATCCGAAAAAAGGGGGGGTTTACACCCCCCCCCCCCCCCCCCCGCGTGCGGCACATGCGCGGCACCCTGGCCGCGCCGCCGCTGGCCGGACCGCGCCGCCGCTGGCCGGGCCGCGCCGCCACGCCGCCACCGGCCGGGCCGGGTCCAGCGGACCGGGTCGGTCCGACCCGGTTCGGGTCGGGTCCGGGTCGGGTCGACCCGGTTCGGGTCAGACCAGGGGGTGTCGGGCCGGGTCGGCCCGGACCCGGACCCCCCGTTTTCGAGACGACTTCGGTCTTTTGGCCATAACTTGAGTCACGGACCTCCGATCGATGAACCGTCTGCGGCAACACGATCCTTGGATCGAGACGGTCGTTTCGGTATACTATACTCAAGGCGCACCTTCTTTTTCGGGAGCCTACGTGGTTAAAACTCCGTAGTTAAGCGTGCTTGGCTTAGAGTAGTGATCAGGATGGGTGACCTCCTGGGAAGTTTCCCAGGGTGGGTGTCAGACGGAAAGGCTGATATCTTTCAGACTGGACGTCCGATTGACGAACCGTCAGCGGCGATGCGATCTTTGGATCGAGTCTGTCGTTTCGGTTTATCGCACTCAAGGTTTTGGATTACTTTGAGTTCGGCCGGGTTGGTTCGTTCACGAAACCAACCGGGCCTTCGGAGCGGAAACACTCATATCTTGAGCTACGGACGTCCGATCGACGTGCCGTCAGCTTTGTTGTGTTCCTCTTAGTGAGACAGATCTTTTGGCATACTCCGCCCGAGGTTTGGACGCAGGTGGAGTACGGTCGGGTTGGTTTTGCCTTAAAAACCAACCGGGCCCCAGGGACGAAAATGCCAATAATTCTCAGACCGGGCGTCCGATCGACGCGCCGTCTGTTGCGTTGAGTTCCTGTTGACGATACGGAACTTTTGGATACATCAACTCTGGACTTTGTGACAGTTGATGTATCAGCCTCTCGGCTCGTGGAGCGGACCCTCCGAACGAGCTTGCTGTGTGCGGGAACCCTAGTGCTGGCTGCGATTGTTACTGTGACTACTACTACTACTACTGCTACTGTGACTGCGACGACGACAGTACAGAGATCCTGTGTGGATTCGACGACGACGACTACAGCACTCAGCGATCCTACGTGGATCAGTGCTACAGGTCCTGTGTGGGCCCGATCCTGTGTGGATTCGACGACGACGACTACAGTGCTCAGCGATCCTACGTGGATCAGTGCTACAGGTCCTGTGTGGGCCCGATCCTGTGCGGGTCTTTGCGCTCAGCGGTCCTGTGTGAACCAGCGCCTACAGGTCCTGTGTGGGCCCGATCCTGTGTTGGTCTTTTGCGGGGGTTAGTTACCTATCGATCCTTTGTGGGTCCGACGACTTAGATGGATCAGAGATCATCTTTATCGTCCTTGAAGATGTATACCTGTGTGAGCTGAATCCTGTTGCTTTCCTGTGTGGATTACGTTTCGCTTTCCTGTGTGGAATACGTTTACTTTCCTGTGTGGACTGAGTTGTACTTGGGCTCGGAGGTTGGAGCGTATTTAAATTTGATGACTTAGGTATATGTATGGGCATATACCTAAGCAGTGTCGGTTGTTACTTCGTGATTGTACCTTTCTTCGTGGTTTATCCTTTGTGGATTTGAGAGACCTTCAGGGGTCTCGGGGTCCCTACTGAGTAGCTTATACTCACCCCTGCACGGGCTTTGCCCGCACTACGTTGTGTTGGTTTCAGACGACGGACAACGTTGACCTTGGCTGAGGCTTGCAGAGCGGGACGGTACCCGGAGGTGGACCACTGGTCGGGACGTGCTCGGAGCGGACGGCGGGACCCGTGGAGCAGTGGAGCTATCTGTACCCACCCTTCAGGTGGGATTACCGGTGGACAGCTCGGCGTAGCGGCTTTTACTTTTCAGTTGCTGTTTTCCCTTTCGAGTTGTACTTTACTTTCAGTTTGGGTTTGTATACTGGCCCATTTACTTTTCCGCACTTTCAGTTGTACTCTACTTTTGCTTAGTGTTTACTTTCCACTTGCTTACTCTGTGGTGTTTGTTTACTTTACAAAGGCAATGCCTTCCCTTTTTACGGGGATTTACGCCTTGGTGCTAGTCGCCAGCCCCTGGCCTATGGAAGGCGGGCTTGGGGTAGTCACGGCACGGACCCCGAGGGCGGGTCGTGACAATACTTCTGTGAAATTTGGGCCTATTTGGAGTTGTGGATCCAGAGTTATGGCTTCTTTACTGGAATAAAATTATAGGCCGCAGATTCTAGCCCCGATTTTGATCTTCTCTTTGGGCTGCCTTAATAACCACCATGGAGGCCTAATTAGCACGGACTCATGAGGAATGATTTATTTCTCTACATTTATTCTATAATCTCATGAAATTTGGGCTTTATTGGGCTAGTATTGTAGGCCCCACAATCTCATTAGTGGGCCGGTGTCCAATCCTCCTTGTCTAGAATTGTTTCCTTTCATCACCAAATATCACCATCATCCTTTATGAATCCTCCATTGATACCTGAATGAACAATGTTCATATTAAAGTGTAGATAAATTTCCTAAAATAAAAAATTTGGATAATTACATTCCTTAAAATCTGATGAATCATTGGGCTTAAATTGGTATACATTAGGCATGAAGTGCACAAATGATGAGAATGGATGTTCAAAATTAAAATCCACTAACTTAGGCCCATAAGATCACAAATAAACATTTAATACCATTAAAATGTATTTAAAATATGTGTCTTTATTGTCTAATCACACCCCCAACATGAGATTTTCTATTCAGGAGAAAATAATTTGAATATTATATTTTAATTATTTTTTAAACACATTATAAAAAACAGTGCTCACAATGTAAACTACACACAAATATATCCTTATAACCTATCAAAATAATTTAAAATATGATAAATTTAAAACCAGATCCCAATCCCAATCCCATTCCTTTGATAAAATCCATCATCATACTTCATTCATCTCAATTAGGTGAAATGATGTGTTGTGAATCACAATAGATTTGGGGGTTCATTTTTATTCAAGGGGGAAATCATGGAAGCTTTAGGTGGAATCAAATTTAATCCTAATATGAGTATTTGTCATTCTTTTTTTGTGTGGTTTTTTTGAAATATTTCCTTAGTAATTGATATACCAGTTAATCAAATTAACCCATGTATCAAGACTTTGTCGATGACTCCCAGACTCTAAGGACTTGGGGAACCAAGTGAAGCTCACTTACTCGGGCATCATCTCGAGTTAACTTTATAAAAAACAAAGTCATATTACCATAAATAGTGATAGAGTAAAAAATATGGGCTAGAAATCTCAAGAGTCATGATCCCCAAGTGCCGAAAGCCTCGCATTTTATCAATCCATTTCTCTACACGCAAATTTTTATTTTTATTTTATTTTAATTTTTTTTATTTTTTTGAATACTCATATTATTCATAAAAATAAAACCAGCCTATTCTATTTATTATGGGACCCTGAGAATTCACATTAGTACCCCAAAATCTAAGGGAGGTGCATTATGAAATTTTGATTTAATAGATGAAAATAAAAATGATGAAAATTCTCATTGGACAAACAAACGTCCAAAATCAATGCTTGTAAATTTATTCATGAATTAAATTAAGAGTCAAGGAAATAAACATTATTTTATATGTAGTTTAAATGTGGTAAAAGTTGTTATTATATGAATGATAAAGGAATTTTACTTTTTTTTTGTTTTTTAACAAAAATTCTGTTTCCACACCCCCAACATAGAATGAAACTATCCCCAGTTTTGTAAAAAGAAAATAGAGGAGAAAGTAGGTGGGAGGGAATGAGTTGGAAAGGGAATGGAACAAGTTCACCTGGTGGATTTATAATGATGATTGTGGTTCTCCCAAATCACTCTTTGTTCTCATGGGAGATGTAGGCACCTCCTTTATTTAATATGTATCACCCAAAAATAGTCCCTAAACCATACAAATAAGAAAAAACCAGACAGAAAAACAACACAACAACATATTTAATACCAAGTTTCATCATTTTTATGGTTTTCCTTTTGTTTTTGTTTTTTTAAATCAATTGATGATACATCATATTCTTTTTTAATTTATGGGTAAGGTTGAACTCAGGGATCACACTGCGTGACATGGATGAATACGGTGCTCCCCTTTTATACCATCCATACTCATAAGAGAAGAACAGGTCAACAGTCTGAGTTAGAATAAAGTTATATCAAAATGATTCACTAATCCTATTTTAAATATAAAGTTGATAAAAATAACAAAATGATTGGAAATTTGAAAACCATGGGTTTCCTCCCATGCAACGCTTTGTTTAATTTCATTAGCTTTACTTGGACCCCTAATCGATTAATTATTTTCGTTATCCAAGGTAGGTTCACACAAGTATTCCTCAACCTCATGTTTTTGGAATAGTTTTATGAATGGTTTGACCCTATGAACATTAAATTTAAATGTTTGAACATTGATGGGATCTTGAATTTCAACATCCCCATGGGGGTACACCTTATGCACTATGTATGGACCTGACCATCTAGACATCAATTTTCCCAGGTGTAAGTGAAGTTAAGAATTATACAAAAGAATAGGTTTCCTTGGTTCAATGTGTTTGGTTTTAAAATTTCTAGATTTGGTAGGCTTGTACTTTATCTTTATTGATCCTTGAATTTTCATAACCCTCCATCCTAAGTTCCTTAAGTTCATTGAGATCAAATTTCCTTTTTGTTTCAGCCAATGAGAGGTCATAATTAATTTTTTAATTTCCCAAATGGCCTTCTGTTAAATCTCCACTGGAAAATGGCATGATTTACCATAAAACAACCTATATGGGGAAATTTATAAAATGTTTTTACATGCGGTTCAATAGGACCAAAGAGAATCTAAGAGTTTTGTCGACCAATATTTCCTAGATGGATTAACAGTTTTATCAAGAATCTGTTTAATTTATATATTGTCTAATTTTACTTGACTATTGGTCTGTGGGTGGTAAGAAGTGGAAAATTTGTGAGAAATTCAACAATTCTCCATGACTGATGAGAATGGACGATTGAAAAAATGAGTTCCATGATCACTAATGATATCCCTTGGAATTCTAAATCTAGAGAAGATGTTTCCCATGAGAAATCTAATCACTATTTGATGATCATTGGATTTTGTAGAAATAACCTCACCACATTTGGAGACATAATCGATAGCTAAAAGAATGTAAAGATATCCCCTATAGTTTGGGAAGGGACCCATGAAATCAATTCCCCAACAATCAAATATTTCAACCACTAAGATGGGAGTGAGTGGCATTTGATTCCTTTTTGTGATGGACCCTACTTGTTGACAACTAGGAAAACTTTGACAAAATCTGTAATAGTCCATTGAGGGGGTGGGACAGAAGAGACCACACTGAAGAAGCTTAGTAGAAGTTTTCCTAGAGGAAAATTGACCTCCATATGCCTCACTATGACAGAATTTAAGGATGAACTCTTGTTCAAATTCTGCGACACTCCCCCTAATGACATGGTCATGGAAGAACTTATAGAGGTATGGATCATCAAACACATAGTGCCTAACATCATAAAGGAATTTCTTTCGTGCTTGAGTCCCTAAGAATTTTGGAATTACTCTTGTAACTAAGACGTTGTCTATGTCATCATACCAAGGCCATTCACTCACAGAGTATAGGTGTTCATCAGGAAATGAATCAGACATAGAAAGGTGATTTGATTTGACTTTGAATTCCATCCTAGAGAGGTGATCAGCTACAACATTTTCAACACCCTTTTTTCCTTGATTGTGAGGTCAAATTATTATAAGAGAAGGACCCACCTAATCAGTCTAGCCTTGGAATCTTGTTTTTGGAAGAGGTATTTTAGTGCAGAATGGTCAGTGAACACAATGATGGGGGATCCTAAGAGGTAGGACCTAAAATTTTCTAAGGAAAACACAATAGAAAGTAACTCCTTTTCAGTGGTGGTGTAGTTTATTTGGGCATCATTTAAGGATTTTCTTGCATAAGCAATTCCATAAAGAGTTTTATCACAATGTTTTCATAACACAACTCCTATAGAAAAGTCACTGGCATCACACATAAGTTCCAAAGGAAGGTTCCAATTTGGAGATTTCATAATGGGAGGATAGGTGAGAGAGGATTTGAGGGTTGAGAATGAACCCTCACAGCTTCCAGTCCAAACAAATGCAGCATCCTTTACTAGGATAGCACAAAGGAAACATGATATTGAACTACAGTCCTTGATGAATCTTCTATAGAAACCAGCATGTCCTAGGAAGGACCTCACTTCCTTGACAATTTTGGGTGATGGAAGGTGACAAATGATTTCAACCATTCCTTTATCAACTTCAACCCCCTACTCGAGACAAGATGGATAATGACTAGTCCCTCTTTAACCATGAGATGGAATTTTTCCCAGTTTAGGACCAGATTATTTTCTTCACATCTTGAAAAGACTCTCTCTACATTCTGCAGAAATCCCGCAAATGTATCCCCAGACACAGAGAAGTCATCCATGAAGACCTATAGAAAATCCCCTACCATGTTTGAGAAGATTCCCATCATGTACCACTGGAAGGTTCTAGGGTCATTACATAAACCAAAGGGCATACGTTTGAAGGAAAAGGTGCCGAATGGATAGGTGAATGTAGTCTTCCCATGATCCTCTAGGGATACCTTAATTTGATTGTACCCTGAGTACCCATCTAAGAAATTGTAGAAGGCATGGACTGCCAATCTCTCTTGGACTTGGTCAATGAATGGTAAGGGGAAATGGTCCTTCTTGGTAAATGAGTTTAGCTTCCTATAGTCGATGCAGACTCTCCAGCCACTACCCACCCTTTTTGGAAGAATCTCTCCATCCTCATTAGTTATCACTGTGATTCCAACCTTTTTTGGAACCACTTAGATTGGGATCACCCACTCACTCTCAGCTATGGGATAGATGATACTAGATTTTAACAATTTCATAAGTTCTTTTCTAACTACTTTTATGAGATTAGGATTGAGTTGACGTTGAGGTTGATGACATGGATTTAAATAAGATTCCAAAACAATCCTATGAGTCCCGATAAGTGGGATAATCCCAGAAATATCAGACAAGGTCCAACCAATGGATTTCTTATGTTTCCTAAGGACATATAGAATCATCCTCTAATGATTGGCTTCAAGAGATGAAGAAATTACGATAGGATGTGTTTGATTGTCCCCTAGGAAGGCATACTTGAGTGCAGCGGGAAGTTCCTTCAATTCAAGATCAGGTTGGTTCAGAATTTCAGCAGAATATTGGTACATTGGATCAAGTTCAATTTTGTTTTGTAGAGTTTTAGATAGGATTGATTCCACACATATAAAAGTTTCCGATACAATATTGGTTTGATAAGATTTATGTAAGGATGTTTTATTGGTCTCCATGAATATTGTTTCGTGAAATGTTTCACTGATTTTTGGACCTAAGAATTATTCATAAGAGAAATTTGAAAATGATTTAACCCAAGGAGATAAAATTCCTTCATGTGAACAAAGGAAATCAATCTCATCCTGACATAAACATCCATCAAATATTCCTTGATGTTCTATGGATTCATTATCAATGCTTCCTATCATATTTGCTTCATGAATGTCCTCATCATCCCCTATTTGTGAGCTTTCATTATAGATGTTCAAGTATAAACTCATGTTTCCAAAGTTCATGGCCATGTTCTCATTTCGAACTCGGATAACAGAGTAGAGTGTTGCAAGGAAAGGACGACCAAGGATGATTGGGGTTTATTCCTTATTTCCTAAGTTTGGATGGTTATCAAGGACATTGAAGTTAGTAGGGTAGATGATGTTTTCAACCATTACCAGAATGTCCTTTAAAGTCCCCTTTGGAACCCTAATTCTACGATCATCAAGTTGAAGTGTGACAGATGTGGGTTGGATCTCTTTTAGGACTAACTGGCAGTACACAACATAGGGGATGAGATTGACACTAGCACCTAGGTCATATAAGTCCTTGACAACTTTCCACTCTCATAGTTCAACATTTATGTAAGGGAAACCCAGGTCTTTCAACTTAGGAGGAATGGTCCCTTGAATGATGGTACTCACATTAGCTACCAAAAGGACCTGGTTTTTATTAGAATATTTTCCTTTAAAAGTGCACAAGTACTTAAGATACTTTGATTAGGAAGGTATGGTTTGGATTGCATCAAGAAGGGGAATGTTCAACTTGACTTGTGCGAAGATTTCCCCCAATGTTTCACTCAATTCAGGCTGGGTTTTCCCCCTCACGCGTTGAGGAAATGGTGAAGGTTGTGGGGTTGTTTGTTGAAGAGTTTTTTCTTTCACATTTTATCAGTTTCCTCAGTTTGATCTTGTGGTTAATTTTAATTTTCATCCATGTTTTAATCTTCAGATGGGTTTTGAATTATTTGTTCAGGTTTCTCAATTGATTTCCCACTTATTAAATCAGTCATAACATTTAGTTGTTCATGAGTTGTTTAAGTACAACTTGACTCTCCCCTTGAAGTTGAGGATGGTACTGTCTAAGTAGGCATGGATGCCTTCCCAGTTTTGATGGTTTGAAGTTCTTGTTTAAGGGAAGAGACTTCCAAGTTCATCCTTTCCATTTGTTTGCACAGTTGTTCTAGTAGGATTTGTGGAACAGTTTGGGTTGGTGCTTGAGAAGATTGGTTTATCCTAGGGGGATATTTTGGAGGTAGGATGGTTTGTTGAAAATGGACCGGTGGCTGTTGTTATTGGATAGGTTGGGTTTGGAACTCGTTATGGGTTTGGCAGTTCTAATGGGGGTAAGGATTTTGTCCCTGTGGTTGGCTATGTTGTTGGTTATCTTTCCTGTGGAATCCTGGGTGGTCATTATACCTTGGGTTGAAGTTGTTTTGGTATTGAGGCTTTTAAAAGTTCAAAGAATTCAGTTCCACTGGGGGTCCTCCTAAAAGACCATCCTTAATGGATGGAATGATTGGTCAGTTTTCTGTCTTATGGTCATGTTTATCCCAAATTGTGCAAACTGGGTCAACAATTTGTATTTCATGGACTTTCCTAAGGTCTATCTCTTCAACCTTCCTAGAGAGTGCTGTGAGTTTAGCCCTAAAGATTTCCTATACTCTAAGTGTATGAATTATAGTCGTTCTTTGGGGATTTTCAGAATATGGTGAAGTTCCCCATGTTTGGTTTTGTTCAGCAAGGCTTTCCAGATTCTCATAAGCATCATTTGGGGATTTGTTTTTAAAGGTTTCATTACACATCATGTCAATGAATTGTTTTTTCCCCAGAACCAACCCTTCATAGAAAATTATCGCTTGTTTCGGAATATAAAAACCGTGGTGTGGAACCATGTTTGGTGTGTCTTTGAACCTCTCCCATGTTTCATAGAATTACTCTCCCTCTTAATCAAAAAAGTTTTGGATTCTCTTTTTAAGTGCAATTGTTTTGTGGTGAGGAAAATATTTTTTGTATAATTCTCTTTGTAGTTGGTCCCAAGAGTTTATGGATGATGGTCTCAAATTGTTTATCCAATTTTTAGCTCGATCCTTTAAAGAAAAATGGAATAGCCTCATCTTAGATAATTCTACTTGATGTGGGTGACACATGGTTTCTACAATGTCATTGGATTCCTTAACATGAAGGTAGGGCATCTCGGACTCCATTACATAGAATGTGGGAAGGTGGTTTAGGATATGGGGTTTAAAGATGTATTTGGAATATCTTAGGTAATTTTGTCTAATACATGAGGGGGAATTGTTCCAAGAAGGTGTGATGTAGTCATTCGTGTTTTGATCAACTGCATTACCCAAGTTTGAGGCTGCCTCATTTGGATTTCCATTTTTGTTTCCACCTGGGGTTATGAGTTGGTTTATTTGAATACCTTGCATTTAAATGGGATCAAATTTGGACTCTAGAGTATCAAGAGGATTAGGATCTAATGGAAACAATCCCATAGGTTCACTTGTCTCCACTATCCTAGGACTTTCCACCCTAACTAGTCTGTTTGAATTATCATGGGTGTAGGCGGACATGCGCCAAAAGGAAAAAAATAGCGAGAAATGAACAAGATAAGAGATATTGGGTGAGAATAGAATAATGGGGGTGAGGAAAGATGGTTTTGGTCTAAGGTACTTACTTAGGTCCCCAGAAATGATGCTAAAATTTGATTCACGCTCAAATTTACTCAAGAGATGAAGGTTGAACGGTCCATGTAGTCTAGCATGGGTTGTCAAATACACGGAGACCTAAGAAGATACCTAAGATGAACAACCAATGAGATGGATTTTTGGCTATGAAGCGGCCAAGATGGGTTTTACTTTATATGGTTTTAAAGAACACTAATAAACCTAATTGAATTCAATTTAATGGAAATGGGTTGATCTTAGGATTATGCATTGGGTGAATTGAATTAATTTTACTTCTTTAAACAATTTTGGTTTTATTAATTCTTGATGAATTAATTCTTCAAAATAACACTAACTTCATCATTTTCTAGTTTTATTCTAACTAAACTCAATTAATAACCCCCTACACACTTAGATAACCAAATTCATGATCTCTCTAATGTGTATGGTCATTTTTTTACTTGGATTTAGCTTCCTCAAACACAGTGAAGATGAAGAGTTGAAATAATTGATGAATGTAAGTCCTAAATTAATTATCCAATTAACAACAATTAGTTCATAAAATAACATTCAGTCCAGCCTTCTCATCATCCTACGATCAACCCATTAAAGGGTTATCTCTCTATTGATGATATACTCTCAATGGTGGGTGAAATATGTCTTACAAGAATTGGATCGTAGAAATTAAAATCGCGGAAATAACGAGCAGTCCTCCATGTGTGTGAACGAAATTCACACCTATGTGTGAAATAATATACCACAACATAGAGATATCACTGTGCTTTGTGAGTTTTAATGATATATAATGGGAATAATATGAGATAAATATGTTGATTAAGAACATATAAATACAAAAAGAAACTTACATGGAAATTGAGAATATTACAGTGGAACTTTGGCATAATAACATTACAAAAAACTAGAGATGTATTCCCCCTCACCACCTCTGCCTTAAAGAGGAAATTGGGAAGCCTTAGTCCGAGCCTCAATAAATTTATTCCCAAATATTAAATTAATTTAGGCCTTAGGGTGGTGGAAAGTAGTGGAGAAATTGATCCCCTCGTTGACTTTTTATCCTCCTTGTCTCCCCTCAAAATATCATCTTGTATGAGAAAGCATATCCCCGAACATGGGTGGGACATAGAAGATTCAGTTGTGTATCCATATGTATTCTAGACTTCTGTAAAATTTGGGCCTATTTGGAGTTGCGGATCGAGAGTTATGTCCACTTTAGTGGGATAAAATTCTGGGCCACAGATTTTGGCCCAGATTTTGATCTTCTCTTTGGGCCGCCTTAATAACCACCATGGAGGCCAAATTATCACTGACTCATGAAGAATGATTTGTTACTATACATGTCTTCTTGAATCCCAAAAAAATTGGGCTTTATTGGGCCAGTATTGTAAGCCCCACATTCTCATCAGTGGGCTGGTGTCCAATTTGCCTTCTCCAGAATTGTTTTCTTTCATCACCAAATATGACCATCATCCTTTATGAATCCTCCATTGATAACTGACTGAAAAAATGTTCATATTAATGTTTTGATAAATTACCCAAAAATATAAAATTAAAATATAGATAATTACATTCCATAAAATCAGATGAATCATTGGGCCTAAATTGGTGTACATTAGGCATGAAGTGCACAAATGATGAGAATAAATGTTCAAAATTAAAATCCACTAACATAGGCCCATAAGATAAAAAATGAAAATTTAATACCATTAAAATGTAATTAAAATATGTGTTTTTATTGTCTAATCAACATGGCCAAGTGGTTCTTTATTCAACCATTGTTGGGTTTATTCCAAATGCATTTACTAATTAGAGAAATTTAGAATATGATGGAAAGGAAAGATATACCATTATATCAACATTATTTAATAATTTATATACAAATTTAATTAGACACAATAGACATGGGATCATCTTGAGATTATTTTTAAGGTAATGTTAACCCAAAAGAAGAAAAAATTTAGATATGGAGATCAATGTTTGAATATGTGAGGATAGATGATAAAAATATTATTAATTATTATTTTATAATATTGAATGAGACTGTTATAAACATAAAGGGGTTTAGAGATACATTATATTATTCAATTATTAAAAATAAATAAATGGTAAACCTCACTGATTGGTTTAATGCTAAAATTTCTTCTTTTGAAGAGAGAGATTATTTCTCTCTTGATGAATTTTATAATTTTCATGTTACTTATGAAATGAATATTAATATTATTTTTTAGAAGAATATTAATGAGAATAAGAAGATGGAATTAAACTCTGTAAAAAATATTTAAATAAATAATGAGTATGAAGAGTGATACAGTGAATCTAAAGATTATGAAGAAAAGGATTAACATTACCCAACCCACTCGGCCCCTACCTGAGATGAATCTAAGAAAAGTGTTCCACCCAAATCCCACATCCAATATGACTGGGGTTGGTGACTAGCATCGAGTAATAATATCTCACAATATGGGAGGCATTAGCCTATATTAACATACAAAAAAATATATATTCAATTAATAAAATAGATATAAATACTAGAAAAATTTATATAACCAAATGAACTACATAAGACACATACATGAGTTAAAAAGAAAATAAAAAACATCTAATAAGAAAAAAATAAAGTAAATTAACATATTAAAAGCCTCCCAGTATAACAGACATACAACTCTAGAAAGATCCTCCTCAATGTCTACACTCCTTCGTCAATCGCTATCTACAAAGTTTATCACCACCATCACAAACCACTATACTCCACAATGCATTTCCAGGTGACCCTAAGCGCTTTCTCTATACAAGGAAAACCTACTCCACATAAACCATGACCATATCTTAAAATTACATTACCAATAAATACACAACACATATGGGTCTATGGACCATGTATGGGTGAGTCTAAACATACTCAGTAGGACACCGAAAAAACATAAATGAAAAATAATGAAAATAGTCAACTCAAAAACCCAAGTATGTGAGAGTAACAAGGTGAAAGTCAAAAAAAGATCCATATACTATCAAAAACAAGAATTTATAGATATAAAAATACTTTCTAGTTATCTCAACTCTAATTTATGTGGGTTTATACCTCATGTGGAACTAAATATTTTTAGAGTACAAAAAATACTACCAATTCTAAAGTTAATATCCCATCTATGCATTGAATATCAAGAAAGAAAGGGGTTCCAAAGGAGTCACAAGTATTGAAGCATCCAATATCCTCAACCTATAAAACCACCATGTCAACTCTGGAAATTATTAAGGTGGACCCACACCTTACTAATGTATGTGCATCAGTCTAGGGGGTACTGCACCCAATCATACACAACTACAAATATCAAGTCTCCATTATAGTAGTCTATAGGGGAACCCACACCTTGGAAAAGGATAAATGTTGGTTATGGGAGTAGTAAACCCAATTATTATAACAAACAAAGATACGAGTAAAAAAAACCTCCTCACAAAAACCATAATGGAGGACCCACACCTTACTGACGGAAAAGTATCAATATATAGGGTGATTGACCCTAGTGGAAGACCGACACCCCAAGTAGTAGAAAAAATAGGGGGCATAAATTAATACATTAAAGACCCTCACCATGGTTAGAACACATGAATCACATATTAGATGGTGGAGTGCTTAAATATATCCATAATTTGGGGAAACCATGACTCATCTAGTAGTAAACAATAAATAAGGTTTTTCTCAACCATGAGAATGATCTGATCAAAAATCTCTGTCCCTATCATTATCCCTACAGAGATAAATCGTAAAATTACTTATCTCACATAATAAGTGGTATCGTATAGAAAAAAGTCCAATTAGGCCTGATATATGTATAAAACACTTAGGATAATCTATCTATTTTCCCAAAACAAACACATGATGAAGATCTCATGAAAAAACCATACAAAAGAAAAAATAGGCTGTGTGGCTTCCCTCAGGATCCCCACATGGAAAACTTCAGGGAAAAACCATGTGGAATAAACTTGGCACACCATGTGGAGTCCCTTGAGCACACCACTTGGTGCCCCCGGGCATGCCATGTGGCTCCCTATAGCACACAATGTGGCTCCCCTGGACATGCCATGTGGTATCACCCATGGCATGCCATGTGGACTCCCCCAGGCATGCCACATTGTGTCCTCCTATACACACCACATGTAATCCCCTGTTCATGCCACATGACATCCCATGGGAAAGCCAAATGTTGTCCCCAGGTCAAAACATGTAGTATCCCTTCGGTACAAAATGTAGTGTTTCTTGACAACACCATTTCGTGTCCCCTAAGGACACCATTAGGTACACTAGGAGAGGGAGGGTGTTCCACAACTAGAACATGGTTCCTACATGAAATCTGATTCTATTTCTTATTTTCTATGTTAGTTTAGGTGAACCTGAATCAATCCAATCACATGATCAATCATGTGATCGAAATTATTAGGCCACGTGAACTGGGTCAACCCACACTGTTCAACCCACAAGGGGGTTTGATCTATACACATGCCTAATATACACCAACAACCATGTGAAGATAGACCCACTATCTAATAATTTATTATCATATATAAATGGGTGTTACCATATCCTTCCACTTTTTTCATACATATTTCAACTTATGTTGTGTTTGCCACCATGATCGGTACCGTGACCACTCCACTCGGGCCACCGCCTATACCCAAAACTACTAATATAGCATATATATACCATTTTACAAGGGTCTATACCTAATTTTTTGTTTCATTTATTTCATTTTTACCTCATTGTTTCATCATACATGCCTCATAAAGCTACCCCTTTATGAGCACCATTCTACTTCTTGATCAAGTGAGTGAGAAAGAGGGGAGGGGAGGGGGAGTCAATGACCTGAAATCTTCATACCTTTGAAAAGACTTTTCCCACAGTTAGTGGATTAGTGTCATTAAAAAAAGGCACATTACATATTTAATGGAGATTTTGAGGTAGGATCCTAGCCTAACACCTACCTTCGATCTGCTATAGCTGTTAGATGATCACAAACCATCAAAAATGAAAGTTATGAATACATCAATCTACCCTAAATCCAAAATTCATGAAATTAGAATAAAGAATCATTAATGAGGTTTGAAATCATAATAGAATATAAAATTGACACAAAAAACAGAGAAACAACAAAATAATGAGTCCTATATTAGGTTTGGGTCATTCTATAAAGAGGTTCAGATCTGCTATGAGATCTGCTAAGGATTCTGATAAATATTTTCATTACTAAGACTTATGTATCTCCAATTATCATTCTATATCTTCTTCTATATCAATCACTAATTACATTTTTTATTGAATCTACCACTATAATTGTATAATATATGGTTTAAATAGTTAAAACCTAGGTTTATTTATGTTTACATAAAACACATGACACTGAGGTCGGTCTCGAGAACTACTAGAGTGAACTATAATAACAGTGATCTTACGGTTAAAACATCATTTTGGATAAAAAAATGGTCTACTATGTCCTATATAAATATTAAATTTAAAGGAATATAATTATTCCTTCAAACATGAACATCCACACTAAAATAAATATGTTATTGTTAATATATTTTCAATAAGTCTCAAAAATGTTAGAAGATCTACATCGACTCAGCCACTAATCCAAAAATATTAATGAAAATATTCTAGAGGTTCAGATCATAAAAATTATTTTGAATACATACTACAAAACATTAACCCTTCTGGTCACTGAAAAGGAATAACTAGTTATCTTTAATAAGTAATCTCACAAAACAACCATATAAGAAAACAACCCACCCTCACACACACTTCTTTCATCTTCAGAGGTCCAATCTAAAAATGTATTTTGTACACAAATAAACACTAAAGAAACAACCTCTTCTATCACCAAACATATCATCTCCAAATCATCAGAAATAAAAAATTTAAAGGAAAACATACATATTATCTATGCAAGTTTGTCGAATCCAACTCACCTAAATACCATTTCTAACCTGAAGTTCAAACCACCACATGGGATGAAGTTGACCCACAAACCACTAACATCATCTTTTGAATGGTTCATTTATAATGTTACAATCTATGGGAACACTTTTCTCCACACCTTTAAAGAGTATTCAAGATTTATTTTTTGTACTCACAAACAATCTACACTATAATCTACTAATATACACTTCATATAGATTTTATACTGAAAATAAGAGGGTATAAAGGTATCATGCTCCTTTGAACCCAAGTAAACTTATTTTATATATCATTACAGTAAGGTATCAACACCAATGTCTCCATAATTTAGAAAAAAACAACATTTTACTTCTTTATTATCATATTTTCAAACATATGTGGGAATCCTCCATTAGCATCCTAATATTCTACATGTCCTCATCCACCACCAAATATAACCTAGTTGTGTGGTCATCATTATTTCGTGAAATTTGTTGAAGGTTGAACTAGGAACAACACTAACCTCATAAATCTTCTCATCCCCATACCACTACCCATTAGGTTTCCAAATCACACAAGGGAAGAGTTTGGGGGGGAAACCACCATTGATAAAAGCTGAGAAATGTCACCCTCTTCCTTCCAAAAGAAACTTTTTTGATGATATCTAATCAAGAACCTCTTCCGTTTTCCAACAATAGAGTCCTATACTCATATCTCTAATCACCACACAACTACTATTCTATTAAGATATTATCAATCACAACAACTTTAACATCATGAAGGGAAACCAATACTCTATAAAACAATAACCCATGTTATGAGAGTTTACTATATTACTGGAACTCTCATAACTAGACTAGAGAAATATATAAAAATATTAACAGACCTATTAAAAAAATTTATACATGGAAAGAATTAGTCCATAAGCTCCATTTATTATACAATAGTGTTTATTATTATCTATAATAATCATTTCAGTACTATATATTGAATGCAAGATAATGTGTACATTGGTCTCTCATTGAGGGACAACCATGGGTTACCCTTCATAAGAAATCATATACTCCCTCAAATTCCCATGAATTGAATTCACATACATAAGAATAATGCATTAATTTATTCTTACCATATAATGGGTAGATAAATATAACTTTTTGAGGGTGGTCTTTTCATTCCATACTTGTTGGGATCCCACTCATATTTGGGGTAGACTTCTCCTCACATACATAACTGTGTATCACTGTATAGTAGCAGCATTGGTACCCAATCCATACTAACGTAGGTACCACTAGATATAATCTCTTCCATGAATTAATAACATAAAATAACTCTTCATTCAATATGGGTAAAATCACCTCACTAGAAGGGGGGGATTGAAATATGGTTTCCATTAGTGGAAATTATCCAGTTGACCATGGTCTGGCTAGATATTCCACTAGAATATACATCTCAAAAAAATATTGTGTTGGAAAATTAAATCACACATTAATTATCCAATACGAGCTTCCATGGAGAGAGGAAATGAATAATATTAAAAACTACACCCATTGATGCTTGACCATAGAATTCCATCTCACAAATTTTCCCACAGCTCTATTTTCATCACTCCATTATTTAAATGAACTTATAAAATGTGGTGATGATGGGACAAGGTCATAGTTTCATACATCTCTATATTTCCATATTCTATAACACCACATGATATAGAACCAAAACCAGCCCCTACTAGGCCACTTCATTTAATAGAAAAATAAAAACATTCAGTGCTACCGGAAATATGGAGGTCCATCCATGACACCACTCAGGTAGTGTTCAATTGAAGCACTAACATACTCCCACATCTCATGTTCTTCTTCACAAAGGATAATAAAATTCCAATGATTTCTTGTTGGATTCTAGTATAGGTAGTGTTTTTTGGAAATCTAACCAAAGCTTGATAACTCATCCTCTAGAGCTCTCACTTGAACCATTCATCTCAAAAAAATTCCACCATGAAACACGTATTGGATCACATTTTTTAGGTCTAAAGTCCTCTTCACATACCCAAAATAGTCATACTTCATTTTAAAGTATCAAACATTATCAAATAAAAATCTATCCTGAACAAAGGCACAAAATATAGTTACAATATAGTAGTTCCATTTCATGTTCGAGGAAAAAATTACCCACAAACAAATAATGATACCATATAAGGATCTCAATGCAATAATAATTTCCTAGTAAGTGGAATTACTAAACTAGAAGAAATGCGAGTCTTTGAATCCATCTAAACCTCTATCTCCCAAGAATTATGCTCTCCTCACAAATCCATGAGGCCACTTCTATTGGATGCAGACAACATATCCATCATATAGGTAGTCCTGTACAACAAATAATGTAACACCATACACTCTATAGGAAATACTATACTAAGAATGAAGTGGATAAAAACATACTTATATCATAGAGAAATGATATGCCCAAATTAAATCTTGAAAACAATTCCTTATAACTTGAAAAATGGTTGAAAGAGGCCTAACTACAAGAAATAGATCATCATGTTCTGACCTCTGAACATAATCTAGCTACCAGTGGGTAACATCTATCATTATATAGTAAAAAATCACATGGATTAGTACATATCAAGATGATTTTACATAGAAAAAACAAGAAATATCATAATATCCCACTATATAATGCATTTACCAAATTTATTTTACCTTGTAATCATTTATTAGAGATATGGTTTGAATAACAGGTTATTAGAGTTCTTGCATAAGGATATTTCAACCACCATAACTAATTTGGTTTCCCTAGATTGATAACTAAAATAAATACCCCCTTTAACATCATTTCCCTAAATTGCCGAACTAGTCCTCACATGAATTCTAACTCTAATATCCATCCCCAGGACTCGACCACTTTGATACCACATTGAGACCACCTGGACCACATGGTCCTTGGACTAGCCTATAGTAAGTAGAGTGTGGCACATTAATCCAACCAGAAATAGGCCAAGGGAAAGTGACTAGAACAAAGTAGGGATATCTTACAATATTGGAGGCCTTAGTCTATGTAGACATGAAATAGACACACATAATCAATGTGTAAAATAACCAAAAACCCCAAACACACACCCACACATATAAAATAAAATATTTGTAACACACACATGGTACCTTAAATAGAAGAACAATGATACAGAATAAAAACCCCACTGAACTAAATATTAAATAATACTTTGAAGGAGACATGCACACAACTCCAAAAATTTCATCCTCACTACATATACTCCTTGATCAATCTATGACCATAAAGGTCACCACCACTATCATGAACCCCCATGATCACCCATAAATAACCAAGAATACCCATGTATCAACTCTAAACAAGATAAACTAGCTCCACATCCACCAAGACCATCTATGAACCCGATGTCAATTGTACATACACAACACATGAGGGAATAAATACCATTCATGGGTGAGTATGAACATTTATAGTAGGATTCCCAAACACCACAATAGAAAAAAAGAAAATATTCAACTCAAAAACATAAATTTAAGTGAGTAACTAGAAGGAATACTAGTAATGATATAGATATGCTCAACCATAAGGATTAATAGGGATGAAAGGAAGTATGAGTTATATCAGCTCTAATATAATGGTCCATGGTGTAATGGAAGTACATATTGGGTCATAGAAACCTTAAATTTCTATCATAGTAAATATATAATATAATATGTAAATGATTAATATTATCACAAACAAAAAAATATAATCAAATATTAATTGACTAATACATTGGATCCTAAAGTAAGGATAATCACATATAATTTATAATAAATTTATTTTTATAAAGAAATACCTTGGATTGGATTTTGTTATTCATAGATGAATATGGAAATGTATTTATATAGTACCCTGATTTCATAATAGTATTCAATGTTTAATTTTATCTAGTGGTGATCTGCAAATTTACTATGAATATTTGAGAATCACCATTGAAATCTCTAGGTGCTATAGTGAAATATCTTAATGCTTACATCATCCATCAATGATCATGACAATAATATATTTAGGAGAGAGGAATCAATTCATTATTTTCAGTATTTATATTTCTTAGAGGAGGATTTCTCTATATTATTTAGAGTCTTCTAGGATAGAATCCCCATCGGGATTGAGAGGATTCTCTATAATTCATTATGCACAGTGATTATAATGGCTAGTATTTGTAGATGTCAAAACCAGGTTTAAATAGAGCTAGTGTGAGAGAATTATATGTTCACAAAGGGACTTATGATTATATTAATCCCCAATGAACCCAATGTTTAAATAATAATATGATTATTATTATTTACATGATATGCACCGAACTCATAGATAAGAGAAATATTATTTCCTTTAATAAATAAATTAATATTTCTTAAAATAATATTTATTTTTTCATTTATCACCATAAAATTAAACTCAATTCACATATCCTTATTAATATTTATCAAGCATTTAATAAAAATTATTTATTTAAAAAATAAGTATCCTTGAACCATTCACCAATAAATAAATAAATATTATATTTACGAATATAAAAAATAAACATTTATTAAATATTTAACTCAAAAATATTCTCTCGAATAATTGATGAATGATTATTCATGTGATGAAACAGAAATGAATAATTATTAAATAATATATTATTGTAATATTAGTACAACAAGTTAAATTCATATAGAGTTTATCTTAGGTTGTTAACATACTTAGTGTGTCACCTTATATGATTATTTCTTAGTAGCATTAAGTAGAACCATATAAATTCTAAGGGCAGTGTCTATCACTAATACAAGGAAGAAATAGAGAAACAATTTAATGTTTCATCAACATAAAATATCATATGAATGATAAATGTGTAATATATCCACTTTATGATAACATCACTAATAAAAACAAATGAAAAATGATTTCATAAATCAATACTCTCTATGTATTTTTATTTGAAATTTCGAAAATGAACCTTTCACTAAAACACAATGGTAATGGATTTCTTTAGGCTATTCCATTCCCATCATAGGTCTGAATATATCAAAATTTTTAAATAACATAATGGAAAGATAATTTCTCACAATATTTACTAACTACATATTAGTCATGATTTACCCAACACAACCAACTTCTCCAAGAACAAATGTCATCATGTATTACAATAATATATCAAAGCATGAAGCTCATGATATGCATTAATAATAACCATAAATTCTAAGGAACATTATAGATATCCTATGCTTGGAACATCTAATGACACATATGAGTGTGGATTTCCAACTAGTGGGTAAAATTATCATAATATTCTTTATTGAGATTACCAAGGATAAATTTAATGAGATGAAGCCTCAATGTATTATGTATTCCCTACATAGATATCCTATAATTTTTTTTTTCAGGTTAAATTAGATAATCTAGATATAAAACATATAGTTAAGGATATTATGATTACAATTATAGTTGAACATTATAACAAGGAACTACCCATAACATTCAGTGAGACATGTACTCTTAGTACATTAGCACATAAAATGTCCCACAAAAGAAAAATCATGATGTGATAATATATATTTATTAAAATGTCGCACTATGAATATTATAGTAATAAAATGTATATAACAATTGTTTAATGGTCAATATATCCAATAGACTACAATTTTCACTATATCTAATTGGAAATGACTCAACTGGTTATCCTCACTTGATTAACATGTTTTTATTAAGATATGACCATAGCTGCTGAGCCCACAATGCTATCTATTATTATTCCTCTTACTATGACCTCATTACTCTAATAAAATCCCTCAAGAGATGATATCCCCAAGTATATGTGTTCTGCCATCCCGGAAATATTGGGTAATACCATAGTATAAATTCAAAACAATAAGATTAAATTTTACTATCTTGGCTGAAATTCCCAAATACAGAACACGTGGTTGCTAAAATTGTTTATTAAGTTGCATAAAAAACTGTAGTGTATTTAGTAAAATGTAGATTATAAAACTACTATCTATAATAGGATTTACCCTTTCATATTACCTTATCATTATTGTGATTATAGATAAAACGAATATAAGGGAAAATAGTTTTAGATATCCTATAAACTAGTATTCTTAATTCTTTAATTACTAGGAACTCATTTATTTTTTGTTATCAAATCACTATTAGATAGTTCTAACTTTTAGAAAAATCAATTCTCTTGGTCTCTTATGACATTTTCATTCTATTCTCTATGTATAAGAATGGAAAAACTTATGTAAATATCATGGAATGTGAAAAATATTTCCAATGTTCTCTTACTAATATATAGTCTATATATCATAGGAAAACCATGTGAAACTGTAAAAATGCAGGTGTATTGTTCCATATTATACTTTTCAATTCCATTCTCACTATATAGAATGAATTGGGATAAATAGACCATGGATTTATACTATTAGATATTATTACAAAAAATATAGGCTTTTACATAATTAATTTTTTGGATAAATTATTTAGTCTTAGATAACCATAATACTGATTACATGTTTTCCATATGTTTTCAAACATACCTACATTTTAAAACTATTACACTCCAACTATCATCTTGTGATCACGTGGAAAAAATTCATTTCAAAAAATTATACAATGATAATTATAATTTTATCAATCTATAAATGGATCCCTAAAACTTATAATCCATATTTTATTTCTAGGTTTTCTCTAACCTTTATGGTTATGTCATAGAGACATGTTCCATAAAAGTTATCTCCAAGGGAGGTGGCCATAACATCTGATGCATAATAAAATAATCATAATACTTTTGAAATGTTGAATCCATATGGAATACTCATGATGGATTTGTATAACTATTAAATATTTATTGGAACCTCTCTTTTAGTATCCATGTATTGTTTTTATTGAATACCCACCAACAACATTTCATCAACCACCAAAATAAAAAATGAATTTTGGTACATGTAATCTGTATTTAAATTTATAAGAACTTTTAAATCATAGATAGTAAAATATTAATGCTCTTTATTGGATTTATTATTCTTATTGAATAATTTATCACCTACCATAGTGAATATATGACCACCGATGTGGTTTTAACCCTTATACACAATATGGGTCTCTGGAAAAACTCCTCCACCAACACATATTTAGTTTTAATGTTATTATTTTACCTTGAGTTTCATGATCAAAGATTTAACTAAAGATTCACTTGATCCCACTATCTATAAATATACATACTTACCACATATAAATATAGACAGTATGATTATTACCTTTCCTAAGTTGGATTTTTATGCTTTGGGTGGTAATATAATCATTAGCTGAGATGAACAATGTGTTTTTAATAATGTAGATTTTAATTTTTAACCAATATTAAAAATGGATTCCATTAAAACACCAGATGTTGTGACATAATGAAAATTATTCATATAGTGGATTTTTTGATATCCATTGATAAATTTAGTTGGAATATGGTTAGTAGTTAGGTTTATATTTGAAAAAAATATCTGTAAAGGACTCATGAAAGATTAAAACATGTATATAAGAACCCTCATCGGTATTAACTTATACTTAAGAAGAGAATAATGCTATGTGTGTTTAGGCAAACTCTCACTAAATATTAAATATTATATGAGTACTTGATTAATATATACTGTGATATAACATCCCATAAAATCCTACATTATTTACCAAGTTCATTCATTACTTCACTAATAATTATTAATTTTTTTTAAAGGAATATCCTCGAATACATGAATTTACCTATAGCTTTTCCATGGTGTAGTTTATATAATATTAAGAAACAAACTCCAGAATCATTGCAGAGAGTTTCTAAAGGTTTATTATTTGAAAAATTATGTATTTAATATACCTAAGTGTTTTATCTCCAAGGATTGTAAACCTCATGCTTGATATATATATCACAACTTATAGTTCATCTTGACAAAGAATTATCTTTCCAAAATTGGGTATGAGTCTTATAATTATATTCCTCATTTATTACTAATAATAGATATAAATTATTCCATAATTAATAAACTATTAATTAAGTGAGAAATACCATAACCAAATTAATTTAAAAAGAAATATTGTCTCACTGTGTTCAATTGAACACGAGATAAATATATTTATATATATATAACACTTAGTACAAATAATTGTTTATGTAGAATAAATCCACTGGGAAATAAAAATACATGTGTTTTAAAATGATAACATAGGAATCACCCTTTCTCAACCACTCGAAGAAAACCCCTTACTTATGAATTTATGATTTTCCCACTACTAACATATGAATCACCATTTCGTAGCTATTGGGAGATCACTGATTTTTTCTTGTAATGTTTCTATGTGATTCTCACTAATGAAACAAGAATCACCTTTTATAAGACAATGAGATAACCCACATTACTTATGCTATTCTTATATTAAAAAAACATATTAAATACCAAATAAGTAAAAGAGAAACATTATATACTATGATGAATACATTCCTAAATTAGATGAAACTAATTTTTATTCTTTAATTAATTATAGTTTTTTAACTGCCTTACTCTTCAAATGGGAAGAAAATAGATTCTTATTCATCGTAATACCTTTGAATATTTTTTATTATTGCAAATATTTTATAAAGACACAATTAATTTAGACTACTCATTAGGTTTTAAGCCTTTACTTTTCAGACTTTCCATCATAAGGGTTATGGAATCAAGTCCTCTATAACTCTAATTTTCCTAGTCATGTTTGATCAAATGATTTTCGTCTTATTCATCTTTACTAATAATCACATAATACTATATGAATAAGGATAACCTATATTTTAAGGAAGATACTGCATGGTTAATGGACCAGTTCATGTCTATATAGAAGGATAAACTTTGCTAACAGATCATTATGCATCATTATATTAGAGACAAGATCAATGAAAAATTAACCACTTACAGTTTACACAAGAATAATATTGTGATAATCTCATTTATATAATGATTATATTTCTCTTTATAATGAGATAATAGATGATGTTTCATGGTGTAAGAATCAATTTCCTTATGTTTCATTTTTATTTCTACAAATATAATTGATATTCTGATGCAATGAAAAGTTGGATTATACCTTTATACCTCCTAAAGGAATTCTTATTACATTCACTTTCTATGTGAGGTGATTGAACATGTATAGGTAACTCCAACACATTGTATAAATTTTCCAATAGTAGTTCAATGTATAAAAAAATTCTATTACTTTTGAAAATATGTGTCGGTGAGGGAATGGACTATGTTTTAAATGATCATAGTGTTAGGAAGATTTAATTTGTCATACTTTATATTAATTAAAGACATATTCTATTTTTTATCTTAATTACCAAAATATGTGATATAATAAATTTAATTTATTAATCTCCCACTATTTTATTAAAACCTAATATCCCTCAAAATTAGTTTTAGAATATCCATCTTAAAGATATTCTAAGGGGAAGGATCCATCCAATCTTTTTCATAACCTTGACATCAGCCAAAAAGATTACACTAAGGAGTATAGGTAGGTATAACTTATCAAATAAATCAAATTCTAACACCCCGATTCATCGAGTGGACTCCTCAATCCATAAATAACAGACTTATATTTCCTCAATACATGCATCCAAAATATTATTTAATAGTATATTTTTACTATTCTCAATACTTATTATAACACCTCTGCTAGTTTAGCGACTAGAATTGTGAAATCAGCCTAAAACACTCTTTGGATGGGTAAATGGGTTAGGAAACTACACCAATTTTGTTCGGGTGAATAAAAAACCTCTTCAAGATTCCCCAAAATAATTATTCTTCCAGAAATTGGTCATGAAAAAACATTGTTCTATGGTTTCTCTCTTATTTAGGTCATGAAAGTCTTGTCTAACTTAACTTTTTATTGATGTATTTTTATATATTTATAACTAATTTCCCCAAAATTATCTTATTATGTAATATTTAATACCATGTGAATTTTAATTATGTGATTAAACATGTATAGATAAAGTTAGGAATACACTGTTTTATTTTAATTCCATATTAAATGTGTATTAATTAATTATTTTATGTGATCATGAAAAAGCATCTATAAAAAAATTTACCGTGTAACTAGAAAAAATTATATAATAAAAGTGGTATAATCATGGGATTTTATAATGGTTAGTTTATCTAGTGGATTATAAAATAACTCTTGACCCCGTGGGAATAAATCTTTGAACAATAACTTGGTTCATGCTGTAGCATTCCACATATCCTCTTATTTATCTATAATATTGGTTTCACCTCGACTCAGAACTTGAACCACCACCATTCACCTTTGAGATATACATGTTATTAAAATATCTACTTACAAGTATATTAGGGGAACAAAATTATTTGTAAATTTGTTTACATAAAATAATCCATGAGTACACTATCCCTTAGAAAATGAGATGAGGGGATAAAACATTTAACATTATACAATTTGACTATAATATGTTAAATAAAACAGCTACACACACAATCCATGTCTAAGATCATGATAATCCACAAATATAAAATGTATATAAATTTTAAATCTAGTTATATTTCAATTTAATTATTTCTTTGACTAGTATAAAATGCCTCAAAATAATCTAATTAATTATCTAATTAATTTATTATTAAATTTATCTTTATTGGATCCAAACCATTCTAAATATATACACCACCCATAATTCCAAAAAAATTAAAAAAAATCAATTTTATTTAAAATTAATAATGAAAATATGTATAGTTGGTGGAAATTACATGTACCCATGAAAACATCCCATCATAGTATTTTTATAGTGTATCCACATGGAATCTGACATATATGGTGAGACACATAATTACAAGGAATATACTTTCAATAAATGAAAAAAAACACATGTAAATTACATGGAATGTTATCCTATAAACACAAATGGAGTATACTATAAGTTAATACCCTAAAAAACATGAAATTCAATGTTTAAATAGAAAATTAATTTAATATATATTTAATATTTTTTTATCATATAGTGTGTAGTTTCAATAAACAACACAAAGACACGTGTTGAAAAGGTTTAGTCATTTAATTAATGTTCTCTATATGTCAAATTGTTTAAATGGGGTATAATAGTTTATGTGGTGTGTAATAGAGTTGCACATATTCTAACATTTTATTCCATATATGTGACATATGACTAGGGACTAGGCATATTTACTAACCATGTATATGAAGGAGGTACCTGGTGTATACACTAGATTCACGACATGTGACCTCAATGCTTCCCAGTTTTTCAGCCTCTATGTCATGTAATAAATGTGTTACAAGGATTTTATCCCATGTTTTATTCCATATAAACACGCAAACAACATTGTTTTGAATCAAATCACTTGGAATATAGTCTGGAAAACCATGTTCCATCTTGTCCTTGTCAATACATGGAATTATTTTAATGCATTCCATGTGTAATTATGACACAATGACCCAAATTTCTCATGGATCTTCCTATTGAAATTAACATGGATAAAAACATGTACCAATGAAATACACTTCATTTAGTATTTTTTTATTCAAATGGAACCCATTGTACTTTATGATTTATTCATAAGTTGTTATTCATGTTGATATAAAATCTTATGGGTTACATGATCGAGAATGAAGAAGAATAAGTGTGTATTTCGACATTAAAATTTATAGAATAAATACTCTAGAAATTAAAACTGACAAAAAATGAAAATAACAATCAATAATTAATTATTACTATGAATAAACTATGTGACTTCTCTAATACCATATGATGGTTTAAGGTATAACAGAAGAACCCATTAGGTTATGGCTAGCATAATTTTGTTGTTGTAATCAATGAATAATCTAAGATGTAAATGAAGAAAAAGGTTATAACTAATAAAAGTAAATTTAAAATTAAATGACTAATATTCAAGAACCAATAAGGAAGGATCATCACTTATAATTTATAATTAATTTAGTTTTATAAAGAAATATGTTGTGTTTAATTTCTCTTATAGTTGCTGAATCTAATGATGAATTTACACTATACCATTACTTCATCATTGGAATTAACGGTAGATTACCTCTAGATGTGATCAATAATCACATCATGAAACTTCAATTATTTTCATATAAATCTATGGGTACTAGTGTTCAAGATCCGAACACTTTCATCGTCCATCATTGATCTCCAGAAGAATAACATTATGTAAAAGAACTCTACTTTATATATATATAATTGAGAGTGTGGTGGGGGATGACTACTCTCTATTATTTAAAACATTCTACGATAGGATCTCCCTAGTTCTGAATTCATTATACACAAATATTTGGAAGGATAGGCTCTAGAGAATGTCATAAATATGTTTAAATAGATATAGGGTTAGAAAATAAGAATTTCACAAAGGACCTTATGATTATTTGAATCCCTATTAAACCCCATGTCTAAATAATAAAAATAATATTATTATTTACTTGACATGTTCTAAACCCATAGATAAAATAAATATTGTTTCCATGAATTAATAAATGAATATTTATTCATCTATTATTTTATATTTCATCTCCCACTGGTCCATTAAACTTAGCCCACCTATCCTTTTCAATATTTATCTTGCATTTAATATTATCTATTCATTTAATAAATAAATATCACTAAATTATTCTCCATTAAAATTTTAAAATTATATTCAATATTATAGAAAATAAATTTTTATCAAATACACTTAATGTGTGACCCTTTAGGAATATTTCTTAGTTGCATTGTGTAAAATCATCTAAAGTTTAAGTTTAGTGACTACCAATACACCAAATAACTCTATAAAAATTAGTTAATGAAGACAAATATATAAAAAATCATACCAAAACTCACTATATAATATAATCCCATTATTGTGATATATCTAATAAAATAGGTCACATACTGATGTCATCAACCTATGTTCTTGATGTCTCTTTCTTTGAATTTATAAAAATGTATCTTATAATAGAATACCATGGACATGGATTTAATTAGGTAGTTGAATTCCCATAAATATATTAAGATATAAAACCAGGTTAAATAGTAGAAGGGAAAAAATACTTTATTGCGTTATTTATTAATTCCATTTTAGTCATGGCATACGCAACACAACCAACTTTTCTATGAAAAAATTTCATCATGGTTTTTTATAATACATTAAAGCATGAAACTCATGATATTAATTTATAATAAATTTAATGTATAAGGACCACTACCCAATTCTAGAGTTAGGAAAATCCAAAGACACATATAAACGTGAATTTTATATAGGTGGGTCAATTTCTCATAATATCCTTTCATAAGATTACCAAAGACAAACTTCATGAGATGTAGTCACAATGCCTTATTATACCCCTTACCCTGAAAACCTATTTTATTTGTTTCCCATAAAATAATATAGTATAAACCTACAAAATTTATTTAATAATATTTTAATTTCACTTATAGGTTCTCAATATAATTGGGAACTACCATGACATTTCAATATGACAGGTATTGTTAGGAAATTATCAAATACAATGTCACACAAGAAGAAAATATTGATGTGACAAAATATATAACCAAATATTCACCATGATGAATATTACTGTAATAAATTGTACATAGAAGTTGGTTGTAAGTAATAGTCTCTAATATGATCCATGAAGGCTCATATATCAAAAGGAATTAAGGATTCTTTGAGTACTAAAATTCCAAAAAAGTCTAAAGTCTATATCTTAACTATACATCTAATATCAAGGTAATCTATGGGTTTTTGAAGAGTCACAAACCTCAAATCATTTGATCTTATTAACCCGTTTGACCTCTAAATTAGCACAAGAAACCATAAAGGAGGACCCACTCCCTGATGATGTGTGCACATCAATTGAGGGTGTACCACACCCTATTCTCTACAACTACCAATGATATGTCACCATTTTTGAAACCCAAAGGGAATCCCACACCATTAATATGGATAGATGATCATTACGAGAATAATTATCCCAACTAACATAACCACCCAATGTATGATAAAACACATTTATCATCATAAAAACAATTGTGTGGGTCCCAAGCCTCCTTTATGGAAAAGTATCAGTTGAGGGGGTAATAAACCATAGTGAAAGACATGCATGCCGAGTAGTACACTTAATAGGAGAGCCTGCATTTGAAAATAGAGGACCAAAACCCTGATTAAAAAACATAATGTACTTTAAAATTGTGGTATGATTATACATAATCTATAATTCAAGGAACCATTTACCCATCAAGTATATTATAACAAAGGAGGGAGTTCGAAACCCCAAGAACACTCTAATATCCATGATCAGTCCCTATTATTGTCTGTATGAAGCTAAATAATAAAAATACCTATATTTACAATTAAATAGGATCATATGATCACAAATACTTTGAAATCGTGATATAAGTAGAAAAAAACATTGGGTAAGCTATTTATTTTCCCAAAATTGACACATGATAAATATTTTTTAGAAAACACCTCATAATGGAAAAAGTGGGCTACAAGGAGGCCCCCAAGATTTCCCCATTACATGATGAGGTGGGTGGGGGTATGCCTATCTAGGTGAATCAAGTCCCATGTATGGGTAAGATCTGTTTTATGTGACACCGATGCACACCTAGTATATGTACCACCTTTCCTAGGTTAGTTTGGGAAGATCCAATACAATCTCATTGCCCCAAGCTATGTGGTCATGTCCCCAAGGAAAGTGCATAGGGATGAACCAAAAAACCTAGATAAAATTACCAAACTAAAAATATGTCCAGTATGATATTTATACTAAGCTATAAATCACTTTACATATTTGTTTCTAGCTATCTTATTTTTATAGATTAGATGGCTAGGTATGGTACTTTATATGCCCCCATATCTGGTCTCATTTTCACTAATATGAGGCCTCCACCATGACCATTTTCCACATGAAACTTTAGATGCTGACACATATGGACACCACTTCTTCACCAAGGTTTCCACCTGGCTATGTGTTTCCTTTCTACCAACTATTACTTTCCATTCCACTATTTGTGTCTCAAACTGTTACCCCTTCATGCATTACCCTTCCACAACTAGATATTAAGTGAGATAGAGAGAGGGTAGGGTAGAGGGAGTCATATGACGAGTATTCAATTACTTTTGAAACTTTACCATCCATGGATGATGGATTCCTTTCACTTTAGAAGTCATAAGACATGGGTAGATGGATTCAATAGTTGAATTATGACCAACCACCCACTTTCGATGCACTATAGTCCATGTATCATCTATAAACATAAAAAATGAATGTTAGAGATTAACCATTATACTATAAATCAAAACTTAATTACATAAAAATGTAAAATAAATAACTAGTTTCGAATAATAATCTGATATATAATAAACAAATAACATAGAAAACACTAAATAACAAATCCTAACTCAGATTTGGATAAACCAAGGAAGAGGTTCTCACCTTCGATAACATCCAATGAAAATTTTAATAAATATGTTTATTCCTCAAACCTACAGATCTTCAAATCTCCTTCAATATATTCCTCTCTCCTTCTCTAACTCTAGTTTTTATATATGATAAACATATAATATAATAAAAAGGGGTTTAAATAGTGAAAATATAGGTTTAGAAGTGTTTACTTCTGACATCTATCACCAGTGCCAGTCTTGGGAATTATTAGAGAGAACAACGAAAATTATTCCCTATGGAAAAAACCATGTTTCATACACAACTAAAATATTATATTTCTCATTCAATTATCATATTTTATGTAGAAATATTATTCCCATGAACTTTTATGCACACTAAAATTAATAGATAATTTTTATTATATAACTATTGATACTCTGTAACACTCTAAAATCCATGTTAGAATAGTGAACCATACCAATTTTTTTTTTAAAATATTATATAGGCTTGGATAAAGAAATTTTGGGTTGCTAAAATTATGAAGGGATTAATAAGAAAACCGTTCCTATCTTAATGAACTTTATTAATGTAAAGGGATAGTATTGAGGTAAAATTCAAATATTTTTTATATTTGGAAGATTTGGTAATTTTCAATTCATTTTCCAAATATGAAAGGTGGTGAGTAGGTAGACTATTAGAAATATGAAATTTTTCAGGGAAATACATGGTGTAAAACTCAAAAGAAGTTATGAAATATGGTGAGAGAAATAAAATTTATAAAAATAAAATGAAGAAGTATGTTATTTAAAGAAGATGAAGACTCTTCAAACTCTATTATTCATTCTGAATAAGAAGATGTTGGAAAATTTTGGATCTTTATAGACCATATTTTAAATGATAAAGAATCCCTAACCAATGATTAATAAGGTGAATAGAATTATATTTAACATATTTTGAAACTTTAACTTGGGGCCTCTCTTGGTAAATATTATAACAAAAAATGAAATTATGATATTGATGAAAGAGTATGAAAATAAATGTGAAAGTAAAGATGGATATATTGAATAAATTAAAATTCTAAATGTAATAATTATAAAATAAGATAATGTGTTTTGATTATGTTGATGGAATATATACTACAATGGAAGAGGATTTGAAAAAGAAAAAATAAAGACGTCTTAATACTAAATAAATGTAAAAAAATGGGATAAGAAAATTATTTATATTTTCTTGGTCAATTATCTCATGATTCTAAAAATTTTATAAAAAAAATATAGGAAAAGTATGATCCTACAAATTATAAAGTTATATTTGTTTTTTTAATTTTCATGGTTCTAAAACAAAAACATGGTGAGTTTGGGATAAGGAAAATATCGAGACAAATACTTTTACATGAAAGGATCATGAAGGTAACTTAAGAATAAAAACATATTCAAAAAACAAAATTAAGCACAAAATATGCTTAGATAATGAAATTATTTATCTTTGGATAACTCTTATAAATATGGATGATAAAAATTCAGATGTTACTATTTGTGTTGTGTAATATTTGGGAATAAAGTATATATTTATTGGTATAACATGTCATTTAAATGGAACCAAATAATCTATTAATTGAGGGGGGGGGGCCTTAGAGTTCAGGGAAAATTATAAGAATAAGAAATACATGAATAAAAATTTTGGAAGCCTGAATAATCAATTTTTTTTTCTTATCTATGATAAACACATATAAGATGTAGCTAATAAGTTAATTATGCTAAATAATGTATGACTACAAGCCTGATATAATTTATTTAGGTTATAAAAAGTAATAAATTTAAATTGAAGGAAAAGTTATAAACATCACTTATTGTTGAAGTGGATCTGAAATCCACTAGAAATAAAAATCAGTTTATTCTGGATAGTGGAAATTCCTATCACAATATAGAAGACACATGATATTGATGAATATTAAATATCATGGTGGAGGTGAAGTTACATTTGGTAATTAAATATATTTGAAAATTATAAGAGTTTTTTCAACTGAGAATGGAGATTAGAAATTGAAATTCCAAGATGTTTTATTTTTAAAAGGTCTTAAACATACATTATTGATTGTAATCCAACATTATTATGATGGTAATAAAGTTATTTTTAGAAGGAAATTATGTTTCATCATGTTCTTATTCAATGGGAAAATTATTTCTAAGAGATAAAGAAAAACTGGTTAACTATTCTAGATTGGTGATCCTATTAACTCTTTCTATTTGATTGAAAAAGATGAAAAAATTCATTGGGACATAAAATGTGTTCATCTTGGTCGAAATAGATTAAGAAAAATATCCAAGGAATATTTGGTGAGATACCAACACTAACTATAGAGAGGAAGAGTTGTTATTTTTGAAACATATCATATAGGGAAGATGGCACATCACAGTCACAAAATAGTGAAAATTTAGTATAGTAGGTCAATTGAACAAAAACATTCTGAATTTTTTGGCCTGATGAAACATTAATCCCTGATAAGATATATTTGATTTTTTATATTCATTGATGATTTCACTATAATTTTTAATAGAGTTTTTATAAACATAAGTTTTTTTTGTGATGGAGATGATCAAAATATTCTATAGAATAGTAAATAAAGAGGTGAATGTCTCATTAAGATGTTGAGAACTGATAATGAAAGAGAGTTTACCAATATTTACTTTGAATCCTATCATACTATGAATTTTATTAAACATTAATATAGTTATCCATATACTTCTCAAAATAATGGATATTTGGGAATGAAGAATAGAAGTTGGGATGAAATTGGAAGACCTCTTCTTATTGACTTAAAAGAGTAAATATTCTTTTAAAGATAATATGTAAGTATAATAGTTCATATTTAGAATATATTATTTTTGATACATGAATAAAATATGACTTATTATGAAATCTGGAACAATAAGAATCCTACTGTCAGGTGCTGAGTTATGTTCCTAAAACAACTTCTTCTAAATCCAGAGCATTAATGAATCATAATATAATCTTTGTATTATTTTTACTTACATGATGTATTGTTAAATTAAAAATCATATAATCTAGAATAGGTGATTCCAAACCATATACATCAAGAACAACATGAGTTCACCAAAATAATTTCAATTGAAATACGAAGATAATCCTTTTTTTTCATAGGTGGAAATTTTTCATGAAAGACTTCCACTAATGAGGAGTTTTTATGTTTATTAATATATATAGAGACCGAGGCTTCAAGGAGGAAAAGATGTTGGAACACATTTTATTCGAAATATATTCATTATCATATTAATTGAGTACTTCTATTTGTGTGGGTTTTATAGAGTGTTTTTAGGGTATCTAATTAGAAGGAAATTATTACGAGAGTGTAATTTCTATTGATCATGTGATTGAAGAGGAGATAGAGGATAGAGATTTCTAATGTCAATATTTTTTGAAGAAATATATATATGAGAAAAGTGTCTTCTGATAGTTTAGATTGAGAAATTTTCAATTATTTATAATTTAGTTACTTTTCTTGTTACTAATCTTCCAACCTCTTTGGATTAAATGAAAATTGTTTCTTTAATTAGGATTGTTTATATACTTTAATATATATATTATTAATAGAGTTTTTGGGTTGTCATCAAGAATGTTTTATAATTTTTGAAATCTTTATTGGTCTATTTCTATTTACATTATTAATATATTAATTATTATATTCTAGATCATTTAATTTAAATAATACTTGAATATTGTTGTTAATATAATTCATCGACATCACTACTTTAACCTTAAGTGATTTTGAATCTTTCATAAGAGTGAGAATTTATTTATTTTTCATTAGGCTTAAATTCATCCCCCTCTTGAAGATGAAATATAAAGATAAAAATTTTATATCAGTATTTTTAACTTTTAACTTATATTAATATGTAGAAGTTAAACAATTATATTTATATTGAAAGTGACTTAACTGTTATGGATTTAGTAAATATTAATCTTTGTCGACCACTTATCTTTAATGGTGCTTACTACATGTACTTTAGAGATTAGATGGATATTTTTGTGATTAATATTGGGGTTGATAACTATCAGATAAATTTTAGTAACAATAATATTTCTAAGAGGCAGATAATGAACTTTAATCATGAGAAATAAATGATTATAAAGAGAATGTAAAGTCTATGATACTAAATTGTAATTCGTGAATTGAAATATCTATATCTATATATCTTTCAATTAAATTTTTAATGGGATTTCCAGAAAGATAGAGACAATAAATATTGTAAATTTTAATATAATTGTGACATGGGGATTGATGTTGAGAGAAAATTATTAGGTGTTTTATTTTCTTTTGGGAGAATCAGTTTCTCAGATGCATGAAAAATTCAAGACATTAAGGAATAGATTAAAGAATCTTGAATAGAAATAGAATACAAAGAAATAAAAACTGGATAATATTATTTCCATACTATTAATGGATTAGGAGTAAAAAATAATAGTGATTAATGGAATGATACAACTTACCAAGATTATTTCTAATGACCTTATTGTAACTTTTATGCAGTATGATAATATACTAAATCCCGATGATGAGAAAGATAATTGAAAGAATAATGTTGGATTTTATGTGACTATTTTTGGAGATAATAACTCTAAACAATGCATTTGAAATAATATTTATAAATATTATTTGGATATTAGTAACATAAAACTTGTTGAAGTTTAATTTTATCAAATTTCATGGAATATGAACAACATTATTAGGTAGAAGATTCTTTGGAATTATTATTGTAATGATATATGAGATGGACATGATAATTATATGATAATAGATGAGAATAACACTTCAATTTTTTTCTATTAAAAGTCTAATAAACCAAGTAATATCAGTCTTGAATTCCCATGATTGAAGAAGAAGGATATAGAATATAGAAGATCCTCAAAATTTAAGGGAATGAATGTTCTAAAGGTGATGGAAACCTAGAGTGTGAGTGAAGATCCATCTCCATAATTTTATTTGATTTGTTATTGTAGTTAGATGATTATTACATTATATTCCATAGTTAATTAGAAAAAATCATTCATTATGGCTATTTTTAATACAGATTCTCTTATGAATTTGTATTTTGATTTTTCACACCATTATGCTTTAGATAATAAATATGATACTCCATTATTTTATGAAATGTATTAATATGTGAATCAACTTGAGAAAATATATAAAAGGTTAATAAAATAATATGGTTATTATAATGAAAATCTTACTATGTATAAAGATTTTATTTCAAAAAATACTTCGAAGTCTAGTGTCAAATATTTCTTTATCTTTACAACGAATGACTAGAATGAATTTGTACAACTTAAGTCTAATTTTGAATGTATTAATAATATGATTTCCAATTTTATTTCTACAAGATAGAGTTCTAATATGATTATGGGATAGTTTAATAATGTTTTATATCTTCCATCATTTTTTATACTTATGCCGAAATGTCAATTTTCTAGAACAACTATTTTGTTCTGAAGGGTTCCCCATTTTACACTAAATGAAACAGTAAAGGCCACATTAAGAATCATTACTTATTGAATAAGATCTATCAATATTGTAAACTAAGAGATTTTATCTTAAAAGTATTATGAGATATTTGACATTATAGTGTTGGATAGTTATGGTTTCCAAAGTTACCTTTTACTAATATTTTAAGACCCAAACAAGTTTGGGTGACAATTTTTTATTTTCATTAATTTTAAGAGAAAAGGATGAGAACCTTCAATCAGAATATTTGGTGTATTAATAGAATATATTCTTATAACATGACATGAAACAATTTAGAATTTGAGAATATACAGAAATTTAAGGGTAGATATGTTACTTTTAGAGACAATATTCAGGGTAATATTATTGAAATTGGTTTTTTTAAATGTTGAGGTCAAAGAATCATTTATTATTTGAAGAAAATACCTCTTTCTAACTTGTTATAGGGAGACCCATTAGACATCCCAAAGTTCCAAGACCAAGTGGTCTAAATACAAGTCTCTAAAGCCCATTTTTTGGCCATAAGAGCACTTCGGTGAATATTACTGCTACAATACCCGGACTGCTACAGTACCTGCTATAGTACCACCACCACTACAGTTCCTGCTACAATGCATCTACCACTGCAGTTCCACCACTGATACAGTCGCCACTGCTACACTACTACTATAGTACTAGAAAATTCATCCCTGCTGGATTCAATCTTGGGTCTTTTGGATGCCATGTAGGAGCCTTTACAACTTGAGTACAGGCTTGTTGGCTTATTGAAATTAGCGATGTTTCGTTTCATAGAGAAATTTAAATTTCAAATGATCTTTATGTTCTAGAACTTAATAATAAATTTATTAGCAGAATCGAATTATGCGGTAAAGGTTACTCCCTTGACTTTGGGAATGAAAGATCTACCATCACATGTTCAGAAGGAGACCCCATATTATCTTTTGTGAGGATGGTAATTGTTACACTATTGACCCAAATAACTTTACCTACTATAACTTTCCTTGTCTCAGGGTGATAGAGGATAAGTCATTACTTTGTAATAGAGGGCCTATACATTGCATTGTTAAGACATAATCTAAACATTATAAGATATGACTTACAAAATATCTTTGAGAACATATGTTTGATTCTTTAGAATACGTAAGCCCTGTCAATAAAATTAGAAACATACGTAGATATTTAAACTTAGTGGTAAAGTATCAATATATTATCATTTTCAAATTGTAGACATAGATATTTTTTAAACCAAAAAATAGTTAGTATTCGAGGAAAATAGCATGGGTATATCTTAGTTGATGATTTCACTAGATATACATGGGTTGATTTTCTTATTATTAAATCCGCAACATGATTTTCAAAATGGTTTTTTCTCTAGGTAAAAATTGATAAAAATGAACATATTATCAGTATATAGAGTGATCATGGTATAATGTTTCTGAATTCTAATTTTTAAACTTTTTATGATGAAAATAGAATTAAATATAATTATTTATCACAAAAAATTCCATAAAAATGGGTAGTATAAATATGGAATAGAACACTCCAAGAATTTTCTCAGTCTATGTTGGGTTAATATTATTTTTGTAATCCTTTTTGGACTCAATTCACTAATACAACATGTTACAGTATAAATAGACTATTTTACTTTTCCTAGTATTAAAAAAAACTCCTTACGAATTGTGGAATAGAAGGAATCCAAATCATAGTTACGTAAGTGTTTTTGGATTTTAATTGTTAATCTTGAATAACCAAGATAAACTTCGTAAATTTGATTCAAAATATGATAAATTTATTTTTATTGGTCACTATATCAAATGTATTCCTTATAATTTATTAAATATATGAACACATATCATTTAAGATACAACACAAGTTATGTTTTATGAAAGTGATCCTTAGGTGAAGTTAAAATGTTTGGATTATAAATATAGTATAGATTCCGTATTTAAAACTCTCTCTAACTTAATTTATAAAGTTAAACCTTATAAACCAATAACTATAATTATGAATAAAATCCTTACAAATTCTACTCATTTGATAGATGAAAAAAAACTTTCATTTTTATCAGAAAAATTAAATAATCTTAAGGAATCATCCCATTGATATTATCCTTTATGATGTAGATCAACTAGTATGATTTTTAATATCTCAATTAAAATAGTGATAATCTTGTGTACCAATTTTAACCTAAAATAGTATATTATTCCTTGTATGATGATATTTTATTGATTACTGTACTCCAAGGGCTTAATCAATTCATATAGAATAATGATTAGACTTTTATTGATTGTCCAAGTGATATTTTGATTATAGAAGTTAAAAATGTCTTCTTAAATTAGTGTGTTGATAATGGAACCATTGTTTGGAATAATTATAGACATATTTAAAGGGGTTATAATTAGAAATAGATAATGTAAAATGATAAAAAATTATCTTTGATAGCAAGAATCAAATCTCTATTTATTCTATTATCCTTCCAAACTCTTCTGAATTTTAATTTATATAAAATGTATGTAAATAGTTTTTCCATTAAATAATATGTTTACGATGAAGTTTTTTTTTGAAAACCTTATAGTTTTAAAGATATTAATTTTCCAATACATTTATATAGACTTACTATGTAAATTTATGGACTTAAACAAGACTCAAGTTCCTAGTTAGAGATATTAATTGGATTTTCACTTTAAAATGAAATTTTAAGGCAATAAAAGATCCTACTATTTTTATCAAGAATATTTTATTTGAGATTAATTTTTCAAATATGTTTCTATTAAATTATTTTCAGTTATACATGAGTAAATCATGGAGGCAACTTTTTAGAACTTATAAAAATTGAATATGAGATGATTATATTTGGTGAACATAACAACTTTTTTAGATTTGAGAATATAAAAATGTATAAGGAACATTATTAACTTCGTATATATATAATATATATTTATTGAAACGTTTTTTTGGAAATGATTCTCATATAAGTACTTTAGCCGGTACCACATATAATCTTGATGTTGATGAAATTAAGAAAATGATAGATAATTTTCTATAAAGGGTTGATTGAAGATTTACTTGTAAATTAGGAATGTTGGAATTATATACTCTGAGTGATTTTGTGTGATATTGGAATCCAATATATAATATTCTTATATTGATGAGGTCAAAAAAATATCTTGTTCCCATAATGAAATTTACAAACCTAGATTTTTTTATTATTTTAGAACAAATTTTGTTCTTAAGTGTTATTCAAATACTGATTTAAAAGGTTATAGGATCGAACAAAAGATAAATTATTCAAATTTTCATTTCATAGGATAAGAATTAATCTCTTGGTATATTAAGAAGGAAAATTTATCTGCAATATCCACTACTAATGTTGAATAAGTAGTAGCAAGAATTTGTTGCTCTGAATTATTGTAAATAAAACACACACTAACTAATTTTAGAATGAGTTTTAATCGGACTAATTTTTTTTTGATAATACCAGTTCTTTTCCTTGTATATGATTCTGAAACATTACTTAAGAGTTAAAAACATAGATATAAGATACTATTTTCATAGGAGTTACACAATAAAAGGATATATTGTTCTCAAATTAAATAAAACTAAAAAATATAATACTGATAAATTTACTAAAACTTTATATTCAAAAATATTCAAATATATTAAATAGAATATGAGTATGATTAATGTTAGGGGATCATTTTATGTTTCCTATTAACTAATTTCCTCACATTGATAATGAACGTGACAAAGGAAGCTTATGCATTATTTTTTATAACTAATTACCCCATGGGGAATCTTTAATCCCCTATGAGGCTAACCAAAATTAAAAATTTATATTACTCAGACAAGTTCAATTAATTAATTTAAAATTAGTATGTAGAGAGTTTAGGTTCAACCCAAAAGACAAAAAAAATTAGCTTATTATATTTTTAAACAAAAATAATTAAATTGATTTAAGAATGATTAAATAAGGAAGGTTTGATTAATTTGAAAGAAAGAGAGAGGACGAAGAAGATTTTTTTTGAGAATAAATTGGAAAAGGAAAGGTGTGGTTTTGTAGATTTTAGGATTCATGTAAAATTGGATATAAAAATTAAATTGATTTTTTAATTGTAGTGTCAGAGTTAGGATAAGGAGGATCTGATGGTCAGGGTATCCACTCTTTTGCACAAAAATACCCTATTTATTATAGTATAATAATTTAGGGGTTTAGTGCACTATGTTTATCCTGATAATTTATTTAAAAATAATTAACCCAAAAATGAAAATGGTCACGCCTAATTTTAGGTAATTATTTTTGCAATTTAATGATATTCCTTTCGAGTTTTTTTTCACAACGATCATGTGAAAATAAACAGAAAGGGATTATAAATTAATTTAATAAAGTTGAAACCCAAATACATAAACAAAATATAATAATAAAAATATAAAAAGACTTCCCCCTTTAATATATGTCACCCTTCCATATGGTAGGAATTACCCCCATTCTAGTAATTAAATAATTATATAGAAGGAGAAAGAAAAAGGAATGGATATAGATAAGTATAGATTTAGACTAGTGGAGGTACCTACATAATGAAACTTCTCTTTGCAAGATATTGTCTACAAATTTATAATAGAATAATCATAACAAATCTCTATTTATAGGTCTTCCAAGTTACTTATATCCATTAAATTCACTAATAAATGTAGTCATAAAGTGTCCCAGGTCATCAAATTTGGCCTCAAGACATCCAGGTCCTTATTTGGAGTCTTTAGTGGAAATTAACATTGAACCCATTCTATACTAGATTTGTCTATTTAGCTTTATAGTGTTAAAGGTTTAGTCACACTATGAAAATCTCAAATACACTTTTTTTTGATTTCATCATGTTCCAATTTAAATACCCTTCATGCCTTGTAATTTTTTCATATCATAAAAATTATTCATGATGTTATTATCCAGTTTCCAACACTTGAACATCTTTTTAGGCTAAAAAATTTAGTTTTCCCCCCTGAAAGTGTCCTATGATGATCCATTACCATGGGAAGACACCTTTCAATGGAATTATTTCTTAATTTAAGATTATTTTTTCCCTAATCTTTTAATTATGATATACTTCCAAATATGAACAAAATAATAAGTTCATATATAGGAATCAATAATTAATTTAATAAAATAAATGTATTTATATATTAAAAATGTGTGAATGAAATGTATATATCCAAACCCCTCATACTTGAATTCATAATTTTCCTGAAGGACTGAATCTCAAAATAATTTAATGAATTATAACCCTACATTGGATTTAAATTCAACATCAATAAAAAATTAATAAAATGGGAAATGAAAGTGTTTGAGTATCACATAAAAAAATTAATCAACGACTCATTTTTCAGAAAAACAAATAAACTATGTATTTTAATTTTCCTATTTTGAAATACTGAATCATTTTCATTCATCCATTTTAATTTTTCAATTCATTATTAATATGCATTCCATTTTCAGTTTACCAAGCATTAATTTTTCCACTCATCAATAAGATACAATTATAAATAGAGTTATGCACATCCCTAAAGAACATGAAACTTACCATATACTAACACGAAATCTAGAATCTACACCACATTAAGATAGAGATCATAGTAAGGCATGTTGGACTTCAGTAAGGTTCAAATATCACACAGGCTTTAGGGTAGGCATGTAATAGTGTGAAAAAAATTAACCATAGAAAGAAGGTTTTATTCCAAAAAATAATTCATTATATTAAAATATAAACTCAATAGAAATCTCATTTTCATATGGAATATCAATTTTACCTCAAAAAATCTAAAAGTGGGTTCATGATAAAAGTAATCACAATTAATAAATCATCCTCTATTGCTCACTTTTATCTTTTCTTTTTCCAATTTTTTTTAAGACAAATCAAAAATTTAGCACATAACCACATATGATAAAAATATAATCATTCTGGAAATTGATATTTTTGATCCACCCAGGACACAACCCATTTTTCTCCTTTTATTTTAATTTTTATCATGAGAGTTTAATAATAAAATACAATGAAAAATATTTTTCCCACTCCCGATGTCTCATGAAAACCCAAAAGAATATCTTCATTTATGTATATCCCTATCCCCCATGCAAATACTCTTCCCCAAAATCATTCTTATAAATAAAAGGAAATAAACTATGGGTAGGGTATGAATGGATACAATAGGCATATAACAAGTCTCTTTTCCTAAAAAGGCCATTCATGGATTCTAAGGTCTTAAAAAAGATTAATGTTATGTGGGTACAAGGATAAATGGATAAAAAATATAGTCCTCAATAATATTAATGCTGATTTAGTTTAGTCATATCTTTGGTAATACTCTAAAAATTTTCTAAAGGAGAAAATTATCAAGTATCTCAAGAAATATAGTTATGAAAAAATAGTAAATATTAGGCTTAGAAAATATATTTAGAATGAGATCAATGGTTAGAAGATTAATCATGTTAATGAATATGAATAATAAAATAAATTAAGGAAAATAATATAAATTTAATGCATGGGAAAATATTAGAAATATCTAATAATTATTTTACCCATTTTTCTAAATTAAATTTATTAACAAATAATTTAAATTCATGTAATGAAAAATATCCTAATACCTCTATGTCTCATAGTTCATTTGCATAAATCATGGATAAAGGTAGTTATAAAATTAGAAATTTAAATATTTATAATAAATAAATGTTGATAACAGGGAATAAATCAACTAAATTGAAATGCTTACTCCCCTTTCATTTACACTTGAAATTAAATTTTGTAGGTTATGCCTGAAATATTTCATGATGTGAATCTATTTCAAGATATATATATTCAATATTCCATGATGTTAGTGGAGTTCATGATGTGAGTTGGGGTCACATATTCCTTTTTATATGCCTACCAGGGTCTTGATGGTATTAGAAGACAAAAATAGATATGTGAAATTACATGCCATTATTAATAAGATTTTGATATATTTTGGGAAGAGTGATTGTGTATAAATATAAATAAGGAAAAAAATCCTAAAAACTCAGGTTTCCACCGTGAAGTTATTTTGTTTAATGTCATTGGACCAACCATACCTATTTCATCTTTATATTTGGTGATATATGTTTAGATAGATTTTACCAGCTCAAGTGCCTTAAATTTCCTCAACAATAACATGTCCATATAGGTTGCTCCTTGTAATTTTCCATTAAAATATTACCTCATCAAACTGACAGAACTTTCTCAATATCTATTATGCTGATCCACCATTTATGATTTAATAATGAAGAAATAATGGATGTTCATATACCATCTATACCTACTAGAACTTTTCAAACATAACATAATCACTTTTTTTCTCTAGTGTCTTTTTTATGATCCATCATACCCCTTTCCTTTTTTCAGAATCTTTAATTTGAATATCCTCCAGTACGACTGAAGCCAACTCATATACTTATTCAAATTAAAATGTATCTTCAACATTCCTTATTTTCTCATCTCCTAGACTATCATTGTTTCTGACATAAAAATTATTCATTTCTAGGTGGATATGAAACTTACTTGCTTGATATCGAATCTCCGATAAATTTATTTGATTTTTACATCTATCAACATGCATAAGGTTAAAAAAAGTTATTTTCCAAAAATTATGCGAGTCCTCAATTATTCCATATATTTCATAATGAAGTAAAATAGAAAGTATAATTTTGTAACTATGATTTTAATATCCTCAGTCAATCCTTATGGTAATTTTATTTTTCAAGCCTCTTATTAAAGTAAAAATATTATGGGCTTTAGTCTCTCGAGTTCTATGTTTTTAAGGTGGTGTATAAAATGATTTGGACACTAAAAACTAAATCAAATAATTTATTTATAATTTTTTTATCCCCAATAATCATTGGCATGTAAAAACATCAAGGGTCCTATTTCTTCCTAGGTAGGTCCTTTGATACCAACAACAAAAACTCTCCTGTGAGTGGAATGGTGCAAATTTCTGACAGTATTTATTTTATGGCCACAAACTATTTCATAGAATTTTCATACATAGACATGTTAGAAAGATCCTATATAAACACAATTTTAATATTTGACTATTTTAAGTGTTTAAAAAATTTACATATTTTCATGTCAATCTTCCCTAGCGCTAGTCATTCTGGAGATGGTAGTCCTAACTCATACTTGGTGGTTCTTTATTTTATTCATTATAAATTTCATTATTTTCATCAGATACTTGTTGTATCTTAATTGATTTAGTATTGTCCTCAATGACTTTCCCACTACTTAGAGTAAAAAATTTCAAATCTACACCTGGGTGATTGTTGAGGCATCATGGTAATGATCCTATTTGTCTCTCTCAAAGCTTCTAAGTGATCTTGCAAATTTATGTATCTATATTTTATAGTTCAACTTTATATTTCATTATGTATCCATTTATCTCCTTGATTAAAACCTCGGTCATGGTTATGAATGTGTCTAGTGCCTGTTATAATGTATAGACCTATTTTATGAGTGGATGTTCTTGGGGATCTTACTGTTGGGACCCATATATCCTTTATTATTACCATTATCCTTATGGATGTCATTGTATTTAATCTTGAAATTGATTCTTTCTGTTATAATATATATCATTTTAAACTTTTATATAAATAAATGGGGGGTGGGTGGGGTTGGAGATCCATCATTACATGTATCTTCCTCATCATGTATTCCATCTGTTCCACCATCCAGACATTATTTCTCATCACGTGGACTCCTTTTATTTTCATGAATTTATTTTTCCATTATAAGTTGTTGCTTTCAATTTCATCTAGTAGGCCATAGAGCATCTTAGGTGATTTATTAATCAACATCCCACTAGGTCCAATATCTAAAATTTATTTTTCTCTTTGATAAACCCTTATAAATTATTTGGATTAGTAGCTATATCTCTATACTATGTTAATATAATTTTCAAGTCATATCAGTGAAATGTTCCCAAACAATGTAAATGGTTCATGATCAAATTGAATAAAGCTAATAATATCTAACAATATGTACATTTAACTTGAAGGAGTGATGAATAGAGTGATAAATTTCATTGATAACTCATCCTATGTGGTGATGGAATGAGCGGGTGAATTCTGAATCTACTCATGAGCTTGATCCATAAATGAAAATCTAAAAATTAGAAGCTTTACCACACCACTTGAGAAATTTTGGAATTAGAATGTGTCACTGAGAACTATAAAGATTTCCAAATTATTTTTTAGATCTTAATGATGTATTCTAGTTAATTTAATAATGTTTTACATCATTTGGATGATGTAAGTTTTAAAATATAAATGGTTTTATGCAATGGGAGGAACCAAGATCCCAAATTGCAATGCTATGTTTGATGGACGCATGTAATACCCTAGGTTTCATATCCTTGATTCTATTTGAATAAATAAAGAAATTTATTTATTCTCTGGGACATATATGTTCACAATTTTTTTTTCTTATACTATTTTCATATTTGGGGTTAATCTCGATAACCTCCCTACCATTTTCCCTAATGTGGAAATCATGCATAAATGATTTTAATATGAAAATTAAAAAAATGAAAATACCCAACATAAAAAGGTAAATTAATTTAAAATAGTGTAATATATATTTTAAAATTTAAAAACAAATGTGCAATCGTCTTCGATAATGGTTCTAGTTTGATCACTCACAGTGTTCCATTAAATCCATATGGTGCTAACCAAAATTAAAAAATTATAAAACTTGAACCAATAAAATTAATTAATTAAAAAGTATTTCATAGACAATGAATGTTAAAATAAAGATATACCACAAATATATTATTAGGGTTTCAAAAGAAATCAATAAAATTAATTGAATAAATGGGAAATAAATAAGAACTAATTTATTGGAAAAAAACATAGAAAAAGTAGATTTTGTTATGGAAATCAGTTGAAAAAAGTATGTTAGGTTTTTTTTATTTTAGGATTTAGGTATAATTGAATATATACATAAAGTTGATTTTTCAATATTGGTTTTAGTGTTGGGATGAGTATAATCTAATGTCAAGGGTGTCCCTCATTTGTAAAAAATACCATATTTCCCTAGTTATAGAAATTTAGGGTTTTAATGTAGAATGTTTGTCCTGATATAATATTTAAACCTAATTTTCCAGACTAAGATAATGGTCATGAACCATTTTGAGTAATAAAATTTTCAATTTAAAGAGGTTAATTTCATTATTTTCTATTAATGTTCTTAAAAATTAAAAGGAAATGTATTCGATATTAATTTATTAATGCGGCCACTCAAATACCTAAATAAAATATAAGAATAAAATCCAACATACATTCCCCCTTTAATCTAAATCACCCTAAAAAATGGAGGGAATTTTACCATGATTATATTAATGAGGGAGTAAGAGGTAAGCATAAATAAAAAATATGAATAAATAAAATAATATATATAAACTAGTGGAAGACCCTACACAATGCAGATTCTCACCTAAGGCTTTCTTCTCCAAACTGATCCTATGAGATACACAACAAATTTTTATTTATAAATATTACATGTACCAAATATTCCTTAAAGTCACAAATAAATTATATCATAGAGTGTATCAAGACATAAAATCTTGTCCTAGGGAATCCAGGTCATTATTTGAAGTCCTCTTTAGAAATCAGCAGAAATCCCATTATTTACTAGGTCTGTCTGGGTAGTGTCATGGAGTGAAAGGTTTCATCGCACTATGAAAATATAAAATCCCATTTTTATTTTTTATTCACTAAAAACTATGAAATTATTTAATTCCATGTAATGAAGTCTCATTTTGAACAATATTTACAATTTTAATCTCCTATTTTCAACACCAGAACCATTGTTCTAGTATAGATATTAAATTTTTACCCCCAATAGTGTCCAATGATCATCTATTGTCACGATAAGCTATATTTCAGTGTAATTATAGATAAATTTTTTATTAACTTTCTCATTATCCTTAAATTATTATATCCATACAATGGTGAACAAAAAAAAAGACACAAGTATGAACTAACAATTAATTTACCAAAATCAATGTATTTACATATGAATAATGTGTGCATGAAATGTATGTATCAAGAAATGTGATTTATCTTTATATAGTAACTATATATATTTTTGAATTTTTGTAATGGATTTCATAATATTTTTCTCATATATATTTAATAAATACACCTTAAAAAATCATATTTCTAGATGTACATATTGAATGTTTATTTCTAGAAGGAAACATTTACTTAATGTGTCTACATTTGGAATTCATTCCAAAATGTGGCTTCACTATGGTATGATTTCTCTTTATATAGAAATTTGGATTTTTTAATCAGTCTTAATTAATTCATATTATTTTGATATATTAATATATATGTATTGATAATATTCTAATAATTTTTGTTCGAACTCTTCATAAGGTAGGTCTGGAAAATATAGTTTATAATTAAATGGATTTTTTCATTATAATAAGACTCCTACACTTTATACATTATTATATTTATTGTTATTTTATATGTCTCCATGTCTTATTTTTGAATATAATATATATAGTGAAATATTTATATTGAGTTTTTGTTATAAAGGGGGTGATGTTTTGGGAATCACAAAGGATGGGAAGTGGAGTTTCAAAGTGGGATAAATGTCGTAATGTAATTGTATGGTTTCTTGTTTTGTTAAGTTGATAAATATTTTCAAATTTCACTATATATTGAAGGGGGTGCCTTTTTTACAAGAGTATAGGGATTTTAAAATTAATTCCATCTTCATTTATATATTTGTATTTTTGATTATCAGGTTTTGTGATTACCCAAAAAGAGGATATTGTTGAGCCATTTGATTGAAATAAATTAATCTGGATCTATTCTTTTGATTAATCACAATATAATATTTATTTCAATTATAATTACTTTATTTTTTGTTATATATATTTATATATTTTAGTGTTAAATTCTAAATCAAAAGATCTGGATGAGCTGATTTTGAACCATAAATATTCCAAACATCATGATTTCACTAGAATCATTTCAAATGGATGATTTTTTTGAGACTTTTGATTTTGTTTGAGGTTAAAAAATTACCCAAAGGACTTATATGTTAAATTAATAATTTTTTTTAAATTAATATAGATAGTGACTAAGGATTTGAGGAATACAATATTCCAGTAAATATTAATTTTAGAGTTGTGTACTTTCTCAAAGATTGATGGATTTCATTTTTATGTGTTTTTATAGTCATTATAGAGCATATAATTCTGAGCACATTATTTTAAAGGATCTAAGATTTCCTATTTTAATTTATTTGATTCGAATCCAATGTTATTGAAGGGATTCTATGGATATAAATTTGCCTTTGAAATTTTTAATTTGAAGAATCATGTTGAGAGGAATTATTTCTAATCATGTGATAAATTAGGATTTAAAGGATAAAGCATATTTCTCCAAACTTATTTCAAATAATACCATGGATAATAATTTTATCTTATTATATTTGGTATTGATGAAGTTTTTATTTTTTCAGAATTTGGTTCCTTTGGATCTGGGTATTGATCCCCTCACATGTTCAGATTAAAAGAGAAGAGTTACATTTATTGACATAGTTTATATACTTCAATAGATATTTTTTTTCAAAGATTTTAGGGATTATAATGTCGAACTATATTAATTTTTTTCGTTTTTTATTATATTTATGTTTATTTTATTGATCTGGATAAGTATTATCTTCCATATCATTTATTTTTAGATATTCTTGTATATTTTTCTTACTATGATTTCTCAAAACCACTTATTCCACCTTAGGTGATTCCAAATCCTACTAAATACTATAAAAATTGTTGCATTTTATTTAAACTTTAATTTAACCCATATTAAAGATTACCTATATAGGAAAAAATTAAGTACTTTGGAATTTTTATAAGTCCATTATTAATGATGATAAAAATTCATATTTGGTAAAGTTTGATGGAAAATATGAGTAAGGTGTGTTCATGGGATAATTATCTAATATAATAGGTTACAAATGTTTGAATAAAATTATAACCTTGGTAATGAAATTCTATGATGAGAAAATAACATCAATTAAAATCAGTTTGGCTGAGACACATGAATAAGAAATTAATTATTATAATAATATAACAAGTTGAATTCTGAGATAGTAAATAAAGTAAAATATGTTCATGAAACTAATCATGATATCAATAATTTTAATCAGTCTAGTGATGGTGAGGATATTGTTGAAAATAAAAAATATGAAGTTTCATAGTTTACAAACACATGTTAAAACTAATAACATCATTTGAAGTCAGGAAGCGTAAATAAATATTAGAAAAAAAAAATCAAGGTTAATAATCAAAAAAAATATTTTTAAACATTTAAACCATGTTTAGTTTTATAGTATATTAAGAACAAGTAGAGGATAAAATTTTCAAATTAATATTTAAATTAAGTTGATAAGAATTACACTTAAGATATTTTTTCAAAACTAGATGGAAAGAATGTTATCTGAACCATATGGTTTAACAATATTCAATGAGAAAGGTCAGTTTTCAAGGAATACGAATATATCAGTTTATAAAGGATATTCTTATGTTTAATTTTAATACATTAAAGAAAAATTTTAAGCTATTACATGAATTTAATCTGTTGAAATGTTTCTGGGTTTTACAAATTATAGAAACTAAAAATATCAGAAATAGATGTGAAGTTTAATTTCATAAATGGTTATATTGAAAAATAATATTCTATTGAGAAATATAAAGGATTTTTCTTTGACAGTGATAGAATCATGGTTTTCTTACTGATGAAATATTTTTTTGATTAAAATAGGCCCTTAGAGCATAGTAATCCAAATTAGATAGATATTTGAAAAAATTTAAATTTTCTAAAGGAAGATTTAAAAACAACTCATATGTGATAGAAATGAGAGCACACACTTTTAAAATCATTTTATATGTTGAGTAAATACAATTTATGTATGGCGGAATAATTCTTGTGAAGAAATTTTAAAAAAAATGAAAATTCATTTTTATATTTAAATCAATGAAAATATAATATTAATTATAGGATTAAAAGTTTTATAGAAGGAAAAATATATCTTACTTTTTCAATAGAAATATTCTATATAATTATCAAATAAATGATGAATTGAAGATTATAAATAGGTATCCATACCTATGATAGTTGGTGTGAATATGAGAAAGGATGAAGCATAAAAAAGTGTGAATCAGAAGAAATTTAGAGAGTTGATTTGAATATTGCTTTATCTTACTACATTGATATCAGATACAATTTATGAAACAATATCATTTAAAATATATCAATGTTATCTAAATTAATAAAAAATGATGTATTTAAATTTATTTCTTACATATATCAAAGGAACGTTGAATTATGGTATGAAGTATAGATGAATTGAATAATTGAACTAATTGTGATTAACTAATACTGATTGGTCTAGGGAATATAATGATATGAATTAACATAAGTTTAATTTTTTTTAGAGACATTTATGTGAGATGAAACAGTTAAAAAAAGTACGTGTAACCTTAAACACTATCAAGGATGAGTATATTTCTTATTTTCAAGAATTCAAACCAATGATATGGATAAAATTGAAGTAAGGGGATTTTAATGTGAAATTTGAGAATCCATATAGAATTTATTTTGAAGATCAATGTTAAATTGATCTATCTAAAAAAATATAGTGCAAAACTAAAGATATAAACGTATTTATATCATGTATAATTTCATTAATAGGATTTTTTCCAAATATATTTAAGGCTTAAATATATTTCAATAAGGGATCAAATTAGTGATAATTTCACCAATTATATTATAAAAGAAATATTTATAGAGTTAACGATGAATATAAATGTTCAACCTTTACATCCCACTTAATAATTTATTATCTCACCCTATATTCCTTTTAGTTCTGTTATCAAATGAGGAGAACGGTTCATGAAAAAAATCTAAATTTATTATATGAATGGAATAAATAAATTATTTGATTAAGAGGGAGAACGTTAAAATCACTATCTAGAAATAACTTTTAACTAAGGGAGTCATTTCTTTAAACAAATTTATTTATCTAATACCATGATGTTAAGACATTTCTATTTGAGAAATTCTATGATTTAATGAAAATTAGTGAGTATTGTTGGTGTTGAAAAAAATAAAAAGGTTTATATTGAATAATCCTTTCAATTTTTAAAGTGTTTAAGATATGAAAAAGGATTTATCTATGTTGATTAAGAAACATTGATTAATTTTTAAGGATGTAATTAAGAATAAGTAAAAGGTAGAGTTCTAGAAGTTACATGAATTGAATAAGAACCCCAATTTATGATTAGATGAATATCTGGATGTTCCATAAATAAGAGACTTGAAGGAAGTGTTGAAGTAGTGTAATATTCAATTATTCATTGTTTTAATAATATGTGTTTCTCATGGATTAATGAAATAATAATATCTTATAGTTTTATAAGATTAACTTAGATGATTTAAAGGCTATGATAGAGTTTCCAGAGGTTTTTTTAAGTTCAAATTGAAGATATAGAAGAATTATTTATTGAATTGACTAAATGTACATGATGATTTTCTATTTATCAAGGATTAAATTTCCTAATAATTCATATAGATCATGATTATTTTAGATTTTTAATATATATATCCATTATATGATGTTTCAAGTTGATATACCAAGTATGATTTAATTGGTCAATGAATTTATCATTCTCTGAATACTTATAAAAATGATGTTTTGAAAAGGTGAGTTTATAATTTGATATAAAAAACTAGTATTTGAGAAGGAATAATATTGATTTGGAAACATAATATGAAAATTATAAGATGAATATTGATACAAAATATGAATATTAAAGCATCATAGTATGAATACATTGGATGAAGAAGCCATATATGTTGATTATTTTATTGAAGTTTCAGGTTATAATCTGCGAGTCTTAAAGAAGAATCAAAATTAGAAGATGAATGATCCCAATTCTGGGGATGTATGTAAGAAGATGAATTAGTGGAAAATGTTTGATCCAATTAATACAAAATCTTGAAAAAAGGTACAAATGAAGTTATATATAGAATGAGAACTATGTTAGAATAATCTTGAGGCAATGAAAGACAAGAAAGAAAGAGGTTACAAACTTACAATATGGGTAAAATTTATTTTGATGATGCTAAAATGTACCTAATTATATAAATATCATGATTATTAAGTCATGATTTAAAATGAAATTTTGTTATGTATTTATGTTTGAGGAAAAAGAAATGAATTTGAGGATTTTGGGGTCATGTTGAGTTTTTTGGAATTGTAAAAGATGAGTAAATGATTTTAAAATGATACTTTTGAATGATTAATAAGGAAATGAATTAAAAATTTTACCCCACAAAACTATTTTTCTTGGAGGATTAAATTATCTATATCGAGTATAAAAGGAGGATTGAAAATTTGAAAAAGTGATTGATGAAACTGAGAGCATACTAATTTCATATTCTTAAAATCCACTGAGTAAAAGAAGATGATTTGTGATTATTAAAGATTAAAAATCTAAGGAGGGAGAAACAAGACTCTTTAATATCACAAAATTGAGGTTCTAAAACTTTTAGTTATAGAAGTTGTGTTTACATAATAAGTAAGCACATGTTGAATCAAAATATTATAAAGCCTTAGAGAAGGATCATATATTTTAGTACTGAAGAAAACAAGAAATAAAAAATAATTATGATCATAGTTTGACAAGTTTTTAAACTAAAGGGATCAAGTATAATCACATTTGATATAATTTTATTAGCAGATAATGTTTAGTTAAGGATATTACCTTCCCACTTAGTGAATGTTTTAGGAAAATGATATTACCTTACCATTATTTGTAATAACATTATACACTAGTGATAAAATATATTCCTTATAATCAATCCTAACCTATTAAGGATGTAGTCATCCAAACTGGGGGTGAAACTAGTAAAAATATATTTTACCTTTTGTTACATTATATTTCTATTACATACAGGTAAGGTAGGATTTAATATTTGAGATGATACAAACACTAACAAGACACAAAGATAAATTTATAGAGGGTAATTTTAAAATAGTAATACTAATTCAACCCCCCATATCAATGTTATATCACATTTCTAGACATATTAGGAACTACAATACCCATGATATATAATTTGTATTTTTGGTTCATTCTTTGAAATTCCAGATCCATTAATTATTCAAATAATTCTTCCTGGAATTTAATAACAAAAAAAATCCTTAAATATATCTTCCATCATAGAGATTTGAATCTTTGGCAGCATGGCTAGGTTGAGTATCTTATGTCATATGATTTTGATATTTAGTATTCTCTTAGTAAAGATATATATAGTTCTTTATTCCCTTAGTAGGAAACTACATCTAGAAAATTTGGAAGTGGAAAAAGTATATTAGAGATTGATGTCACTCATGGTTGTTGAGTAGCAACTTGAACCACTTTATGCTTAAGTAATTACAATGATTTATTTGTTTTATTTCTCTTTAAAGTCAAAATAATTTGAAATATGTATCACGATCATATCATAAAATTTATTTTCTTAAAATGTTTTAGTTTTTATTTTTTTATTTTTCATAATATGTATTGCTTGTTTCATGAAGTGTTCATAGGATTAATATGTCATATGATACCTTATAATATCATTTTATTTTTTTTCAAAACTCAAATTTTCAGAATTATGGAAACTGAAAATTTGTAATCTCGAACCTATCATATGGGATTCAATTGACCATTTCACATGAAGATGTTATCCTATATTAGGAAATTTTTTTACAAACCGTGTCACCTTACTGTTTGAACCTACCACATTAGAAAAATTTACTGACAGCGTGGGAATCAACTGACTGTGTCACCTGATCGTGCCAACATACTGTATGGAAAAAATGTACTAATTGTGTGGGAGTAAAATTACTATGTTTCTTAACCATGTTAAACTACTATAAGAACAAAATTTACTAACAGTGTAGGAGTCAACTGACCATGTCAGATAACTGTGTTACCAGACCATGTCAACCAATTGTGGAACCTATTGTGATAAAAATTATCTTTTATGTTTTGCCTATAACATGGGTTAAAAAACACCAAATTAAGTGATCCTATTTCACTGTAAATATAAAAAATTCTCCATATTTAATTATATGAAATAACACAATGAATCAATATACATAATTATATAAATTATATTGATGTCACTGTATGTTATTAGTATGAATTTTGTAATTTTCTAGAATAACTTTTCTACTATATATTGATGATTAAATGAGATGTAGAAGTATGATTATGGTGATTCTAGATTCTATAAAAACATAATGAAATTATATAAATATATTTCAATTGAAGATAAATCTGATTCTTCTATGTTGAAGGAATGTTTTAATTCTTAATCATTATAAGTTAATTTGCCTAGAAATTTACAGAATTACATATGTGAAATCAATTACATGAATGTAATTTAATTGATTTGTATATATATATTTTATCAATAATACCATAAATAAATATTATATTTGGACACTCTATTTGGATTTTACCGTGTGGATTTGTGATTTTCCACAGTATGTTGTGAAACCTGGAAATATGATCTGTTTTACATAACATTTCATTTTTCAAATTTTTTCATGTTATTTATTGAAATAATTATTGTTTTATTTGTTCTATAAATAATTATTGATTATTTTAAATCCATTAGATTATATTTTAAATTTTTTTATGATGAATTAAATAGGATTTTCTTGGGTTCAAGCAAGTATGGATATTCATGATGAAATTATTGAACATGGGAAATTTAAATTCAAGCCATTTAAAATATATATATTTTTTCTTAATTTTTATTAGGTTACATTTCAAGGATATTAATTCACTTTATTAACTAATATTTTAATTTTTCAATACTTGATATCATGAAAAATCTCATGTGGATATTAAATTTCTTTCATTTTATGGAAAATAAGCATGAGTGATATTTAAATTTGACTGTATAATTTGTAGAGTTTGTATCACATGATTTATGGGTGTATCCAAAGAAGTTTATTGTTAACATTTATGGATATGTTTACCACTATATTAATTATTTATTAATCAAAAGAGTATTTATGTTTAAATTAATTTCATTCTCACAACATAACTAAAAGTTGCCTCCATGTAGAGTACTTATCATTGAAACTTATGAAGGATATTAATGGAATTATTAATGCAGAAAATATCTATTTTTATTTTTATATATAAAAGGATAGAACATGTTGTGAGGAGGATATTTTTGTTACTCTGATTTCACTCATTTGTGCTATATAGTTTTCAACTAAGTCCTATAGCTTCATTATTCATCTACTCAGAGAAGTACACTACTGGTTTTCTAAGCTTCATTAATTAAACATATAGATGGAACTGACCAATACATGATCCTAATAAGTATATCTTCATTGATAATAATTCACTAGGAGAAATTATTTTATTAATTCCTATGCTGTAACTTTTTGGGATACATTGTATCACTTACTGTATCTTGAACAAGGTTCTACTAATATAAAAAAAGGTGTGTTTGGGTTTGGTCTGTCCCCATAGAATATTAGGTTTAGTCTATCCCCTAAGAATAACGGGTTTATATTAACATGTAAAATTTAATAGTAAGGTAAATATTCTATAAGAGTCTAGGATTAGACTATCCCCTTATAAGTCTAGGTTCCTCTTGAAACATAATATAAAAGTGGTTAGTATTGAGCCTGTAAAAGTCTAGGTTGGGAATCCACTTATAAAATATTGAGTTAGGTTTTCTCCCATAAAATACTGGGTTACATATAAGCAAAAAATAGGAAATAGGTTAGAAATCAGAATGTAAAAGTCTAGTTTGGGTCTTCTACTATAAAAGGATGGGTCATTGTCTGAACCCATAAGAGAAAATGGAGTTGGGTTGAGGATAGAGGTTTGAAGAAGGTGTGTGTAAAGAGTTGTCACCCTTACTTAAAAGCGATATACTATAGTTTGTTTCATACACTAGTTTTGTATGTGAGGAGTATAAAAATTATCATTTTGATCCAAAATACTATAAAAATCTCTTGTGTTTATCTTTTACTTTATTTTATTTTCCTTTATATATATTTTATTATATCAGTTTTGTTGAATTGTTAAATATTTGAACCAATAAATTTCCAATCCTAATGTTTATACTCTGATTAATTTTTATAAAAAGAAAATTCACCACCATCTTTTCCATATTCATATCCTATTTGGGAACTTAAAATGTTAGAATTAAACATGGTCAAGACTGAGGATTATGTCAGAACACAACTTCATTATATCAATCTCACATAATTGATTATAGAATGTTTTATGGAATCTTAAATACATTATTCTAACTGTAATACCATTATAGAGAAATATAACAGTGGGGAGATCCATGATGGTTAGTTTTATGATTGTCAAAAAATTTTATATGTTCATGGAAGACTTATAATTCATATGAGTGTAAAAAATGAGGTTATGATGGATTAACATTTTTCTAGATAAGAATTTCATTCTGGTCACAAAAAAAGTTTCTTTCCATTCCAAGATAATTTTTTTTCCTAGGTGTAATGAATGATATTATTGGGTTTGTCTCAGGATGACTTACCTATAAACTGATAATGATTGAGCAGAAAAATCATATAGGTACTTTATTGTTAATACCCTTTCTGGTATGGAAATGGGATGAAGTTATGATATATTTTGTGACCAAATTTCCTTACTTTTTTAAAGGTAAGGATTTAATTTATGTAATAATAGATATTCTAACTGAGACATCCCACCATTTTACTATTGAGGATGCTTATTTAGTTAATGAACTTTGGAAACTATATTTCATGGAAATTATGATTCTTCCTGGTGTTATAAATGGTATGGTTTTTAATGGAGACCTAAGGTTCACACCTTGATTGTAAATGGGGATTTAGTAGGATTTGGGTTAAAAAATGATGTTTATTGCTTCATTCAACCCATTGAACAACGTATATTTTAATAGAACCATCATAATTATAAAGGATATGTTTCAGACATGTATCCTTGAATTTGGTGGCTCATAAGAGAATCACCTCTACTTGGAGGAATTACCCTTAAAAAATAGATACTATTCCTCTATCTAGATAAAACTATTAAAAGATATATATAGGGAAACATTCTATTATTGGATAAAAGAAGGGGAGTCCTTAGTGTTTGGGAATAACATAAACCAAGATTTGAACAAACATATAAAACAACATCAGAATCAACACATTATATCCCAAATTAGATACAAATAATATGTCAATTAGTGAAGGAGAATCCTATAATTTAATATTTTAGACCATGGTTTTATCTAGGTATATCCATGTTTATGTCACCAAAGAATATGATAGCAGTGGATTATTACTCATTGTTTTTTTAGTTCACATGAACTATTTTCCATAGCTAGGGGAATAAAATATCAGCTAGATTCTCCTCCAAAATTCAGTTCCTTGCACAATACTTTTCACGAGTCCTAATAAAGTTATAATTATACTAAACATTTTCATGGTATTGAATATGATTATGTTGAGATTGAGGATGACGAATCCTTCAGAAAGTATCATATATGAATAATTAACTGGAGTTATATGGTTTTGTGGGGGAAATATCATACCTATGGTTTGAGTTAGATTGTGGCATGGAAGGCTTAAAGATGAGACATATTAGAGGTAAACTAAAATGAGAAGCTAGTGGATTTTCTTATTCACTTAAGAAGTTACTAATATATTTTTATATATGATATTACCTATATGGGTGCGGTTTTAAATCCCTTGAACTCTTGATATTAGTAATTTACCTTAATTTTAGAACACATTAATTGAATTCTATCCCATTGTGATTTTAAATATGGGGGGGGGGGGTGAGATATTTCAGGGGGAGTTGGATAAAATAGTGGAAGTGGATGTTATGAAAAAATCACTTGGAATTTAGTTGTTTAGTACAAGCTATAGGATGGAAGAAAATAGGTTGTTGAAGGATCTATTTGATCCACTAGGAATCCAATATAATTGTACTATTTACTCTATATTTTTGAAGGAAAAAATACCTTGTGAAAGTGGTTATTTTCATTTCAAATCATTTAATTAATCTCTTTCTACTTCTATAAACATTTTCACATAATTTTTAGGTTCCCCATTATCTATCAATCTCTCACTTCCCTTTCAATATACCATAGTGGTTAAAACTTTCCTCCTTGATTCATGGCGGTTTGATGGGTTACAAGAGTTTCTATCTATCTAGGTAATAACTCATTCATATTATAAACTTTCCCAATTCACATTTTTTTACAGCACATGTATAATATCTTCTCATCACATCTTTGGTATTATCAAACCTTACCTTTCATTAATCTTCTTCTGATTTGGTTTCTATAAAAGTTTGGATTTGGAAATCTAAAGGTATCATCTTATATTTCTTTCATGAGTTCATATTTCATATCTATATTTACCTAATAACTTCTAATATATTTTTTAGGTTGATCGTAAAATTCAATTGGCGGATTGGTCTTCTTCCATAGACCTTAAGGTACTATTGTGTATTTTAATTGGTAGGAAAACCCCTACCCCTATCATATTCATTAAGGGTTGTGAATGAAATGGTGTAATACTAAGTGAATATATTAACAAATAAAGCGTTTAATTTTAATTAATTATTAATAAAAAAATTTATGGGTAGATTATATTCTTCTTGGATTATTTTGTAATGTTCATATATTAAAATATATATTTTATATATGTTTTTTATTTTAGATAAACCCTAACCATGTGACATGGGCACTTGATTACTACAGGATTTGGGGGGGGGGGGTTCCACAATATCCCTTTTAGAAATGATTTGGATGGAAGAATACCCCCTTTTCCAAGATCTCTCTTTAGCTATAGTATTATGAGTAGGTATATAAGAATATTGTTTATTACCTAACAAAAGTAATCCATATTATTTTATCTGCTGTATTTTTATTTTGGCGTGTTCTATGCTCCATAAATTAGGAATTTATTTATTATATGAGGTAACTATATTTTAATAAAAAAGTAATGTTTATGATTAAATAAAATATGGACAGGTACTCTTAATGATGAACAAGTAGATGGTATGGGATTACTTCATAGTAGCCTGACACTATGACACCTCTTACTCTACATTTAATGGGATGGTTTTCATGGTTGAACATAATCTGTTATGAATTATTCCATTTAAACAAAAAATGGAAGGGTTGTTCTCTATGACATTATTTATGGTTCTTAATAGATCCTTGTTAAGACCAAAGAAGGTATAGAAGGTATAGAAACTCCATGTATATGAAGTTAATTATTTTATTTCAATAAAATTTTTAGGTTTTGAGAAGCATGATTTTATTTTTAATTATATCTATTCCACTAAATTTTCTCCATTTTTTTTGGTAAACTTGAGTTAATGATAGGTGGTTTGGGGCTAGTGTTAAATACCCATTGGCCATATCATAATCACACCCTATAAAATCCCATCTTAGGATATTTGAAGACCATATTATATAATAACTTAGTATGGAAAGGTTCTTTAACATTATAATTTGATGCATATAAAGCTTTATAGGATTCATTTTTGACACTTGGAGGTAAATTTTATTGATGACATTGGGGATTTCTATAACACTTTATTTGTGCTTTGGCACACTCAGGTCCTCCATTACGAGTTTTTAGTCCATGTTCAAAATACATGACTTGTGTTTATATAGGTTTATTCTATTACTATATACTCTGATGAATGTTTTAAGGTTTTTTGGGATGATTTAGTGTATTATAGTGTACATAAATTTCATACCATGCTTCTCATGTTGTTGATTAATTTTTCACACACATCCACATTATGTGGTCACACATATGATTTGAAAGTAGTATTTTGGTCTTTTTACTTTAGGATGGATCCTATTGAGATCATGTATTCATACCATGTTATAGAATCATCACCCACTAATACCAATATTAACCCCAACCATATAATCCAACCTATTGATATTGAGAGGTGAACTTGAGGTGTTGGGGCTATCTGAACCATTACATCAAGTTTTCTATTATTGAAAAATAATAATTTGTAATCTTATGATTCCTAAGTTAAAAACATATATTCAATTATTTATTAGAAAATATCATACACCTTTATTTATAAGTAACCTATTCTACGAATCATTCTATCACACTCCAAAAATTAACTTATCTCCCAATATTTTAGCCAAATACCATTTTTATAATTATCCATTATAATATAGATAGATTTATACCTAATTAATTACCAATAAATCAAAGAATATGTTTCCCAATGAATGATTAGTATTAATGAATAAATTATAAGTACACAACCAAATTATTTATTTTATTATTTATACATGACCTTTTATAATATAATTCTTTATCCTATAAATGTCAAATAAATTTTCAAATACTTTTAAAAATAAAAAAAGCTTAGAAATTATTTTCCTTTTTTTCAACCTGTCTTCAACTAAACCACAATATGATTAATTTGACCACCTTTATAGATGATATTATTATACAATCATAAAAACATTAATGGTTGGTAAATAAAACATAATTATTAATTAAATATATCTATAGAAATTTATTTATATTATATTTAGTTTTCTATAAGTATATGATCTATATGGAATTTTTATTAAAAAATAACTCTTTATGGCTAGTAAAGAAACCATAAAAAATAGTAGATGTATACTTTTTGGACTAAAACACTACCTATGATAGAGTGAATATGAAACTTTATAAATTATAGTAATTCATTTTAACTAATAAACTACAAATTTTTTATGATGATGAATCTATTAATAAATAACTAACACCAAACATCTACTACCAAGACTATGAGTGAGATTTCATAAATAAATACCTATCGGCAATAGATATATAAAGTAAATTTTTAAAAAATAAATAATTATTAACATTAATAATTAACAATAATTGAAGTAAACATAAAAAATATTAATAAATAAATAAATAATAAACAAATATTGCTTATTCATAGAGTTATATGAATGTGAACGTGGTCTAGATTTTAATGTAAGAGAATTTCATCTTAATTAAAGCGTGTAGGGACTTGAGGTAAGGGAATAAAATTTTTTTTAACCACTTATAAATTTTTTTAACATATCACTTTATTTATATTTTTATATAAAATCCTTTAGAAATATTATATAATTTTATTCAATTTTTATGGTAGGAATGTACATCTGTCATACTATTCACTCTATTTGAAATATTTTTTCATGAAGCATTATGGAATTTCTCTATAACTCATTAACCTATTATGGTTTAACCATTATATTCCATAATTTTAGTATAAGAACATTCTTATCTATTAATTTCTATTTGAAATAACTATGTAGGAACATATTATGATGATATAGTTAGAACCAATATGATAAATCAAACTAATGAATTAACTAGTGTTTATATCTTATGAGATGATATAAGTAAGGATTTTTTGAATACTCTAACCTACTACCTTATATTGTATTATTAGTAAATATAATCAAGTAGTTATTATTTACCTTTATCATGATTATATCACATTCCCATGACATGATTATATGTTAGTCCTTGATGAGAAATAGAAATATGAACCCCCATGGTATCACAATATTTCATAATAATTCATTATTTTATGTGTCTTATATTTTCCCCTTATATATATGATATCTAAATCTATTTATATTGATATGTGTACTAATAAGATCATTTTTATGAATAATTATGGGTTTAGTTTTTATAATGATTATAAATGAGAAATAATTTATTTTTAAAGATGCATTCATGAGTTGTCTAATATGTATCTAATCTATAAAGAAACTAAAACATTTGATTTTGAGATATGAGTTATTTCTTGAAATATTGAGGGTTTCTATGAGAGTATTATATAACATGAAAATAACAAAACTAATGATAAATAAATAAAATATATGTATACTTAATTTGAAGTTTTAGTATGCATTCATGTATATAGAGAGACAATAAATAAGGATAAAGTCATAGTTTATGAATTTTAATTTTTAAATATCATCATAGAAATTTACAATCATGATTAATTTAATGAAAAAATTTCTTAATAAATTGTTTATTAACATTTTGGAAATGGATCTTATTGTATACAAACTAGGAAAATTATCTCCTTGGAAAAAGGTGTTTCTTCAAGCTTTAGGTTAGAATGCATTCTCTATATTTCTTCATCATTTTTTAAATATTTAATTCATTATAATGGACATACTATAATTTTATTTTTTGAATATAATTCTAGGGTTTTCACTTTATCTTTTAAAATCACATTCGATCACTTTTTCAGTAGTGTAAGAACTAATATTTTTTTAATCAAGGGTGATATGTAGTTTATATGGTTCTCACAATTTCCTTTAAAAGTAGTATTTCCCCTATTTAATTATTTATGAGGTTGGAAAATTTCCTTTATATGTGAGAACATACCTCAAAATAATCCTTCCATTTCCATTTTTTCAAAGACAACTCACAAAAAGATGTTAGAGAGACAAATATATGTAGTATTTTCTAATCATAATTAATCTTCCTCTTAGAGATATTTAAAAAATTTAAGTGTCAAGAATATACATAACTGGTCATATAAGTTCTAAAAACAATCTTAAAATATATTTAATTGAAAAATGAAAACCAAGTGTATTTGAAATTTGAAAACATATTTATCTTAAAATTATAAAATACTAAAATCATAATAAAAGTACTTGTTTTATAAAATATGACTTTTATGTTTAAAAATAAAAGAACACTTTTTTTGAATTTAAAAAGTAATTTGAAAAAAAGTATATCTTAAGTAAAATTTCATAATTTACGAGATAAGGATCCCCATATTATTAATTAAAAATTGAGATATAGGGATCCTAACAAAGGGAGATAATTAAAATAAAGAATATAAAAATAATTCAAAAATCTCAATATTTTAGAATAAATGGATAAATAATTGATTAAGATAAAGAAAAAAAACAAAATTTTAAAATAATACTCTTGTTATTTGTGGTCAAATGGAAACCATAACAAGCATAAATTTATTAATTCATCATTAATTTAATTTAAATAGTTAACTTTTAGAATTTTAGTATATATATTAGCTATTTTATAGTACATCCTAACAATTTCGAAAAGGATATCGTTATTTTGAATGTGATGTCTTAAGAAACAGTGCATAAGATCAACGTGTTTAGTCTAAGAGTGCTAGATAGGGTTTTTTTGAAAATATTTAGGGAAATAATATTATTCCACATAATACAAATAATGTCATATGTAATCCCAAAGTGTAAGAGACTATGTTTTATCCATATTATTTGGGTTCAATAACTCTTAGATGATATATATTCATATTCAAATATATAAAGAGAAACATAGTTTTTCTTCTTACTATTCCATGAAATATGTGATTTTAAAAGTAGGTGGAAATTCTCAATTTTTCTATCAAGTTAGCATTCACCGAAATCTGTTTAATAAAACTAGATAATTCAAAATAATTCCATTTATAATAATGAAAACAATGATTTTTAGTTCATTTTAAATTATTAAAAATCCCTTAAAAAATTATTTTTATATTCCATTTGATTTGATTAAAAATGATCATGAATAAAAACACTAAAGATTATTTTGGATCAAGTTACATAAAGGTAAATTACACTACCAACCTTACTTCAATAAATATTTTTATCGACTCACTTACTGACATCATCCAACATTAACTTATATGTTGTTCTCATGGGTTTACTGATTTATTTATCTTGATCTATACTGAAACATTTTAAAAGGTCATTAGATTATTTTCCTTGTTTAAAAAAATAATTGTTTGAGAAAATGGAATATCTAGAAATAATTTGAGTTCAGCTGTAACATCTTGTTTTTTATATGTAAAGCTTTGAAATATATATAGTTATATTTTTAGAGTCTAATGTCGAGACAACATGAGATTCTGAGGCCCTATGGGGCAAAAATTAATATTTTAAAAATAAAAAATATATTAATATCATTGTCATATAGTTTTCTTGAAAAGGTAAAATAAATCTGAAATTTAGTCTCATTTTTTAAATCAAAGACCACCATTGACTCTGAAATGTGGGATTTATCCTATGAGTGACATAACTTATGTCAACATTGGGTGTTTGTTGAAAATTCATCACACACTTAAATAATAAAATAAATTAATAAATTAATAAATTTTATTTTTTGTAGAATAAATAACCTAATATACCCTATAAATATACTATGTTTAAAACTTCCAAGGTTTAGTTACATAAACTTCATAATAAATAGGGATAGAGTTGCAGGAGAACGTTGGTGGATGATAGAGGATCGGAGGATAAAATCAATACGACAAGGATTTCTCATGCCAAGAGAGTTTGTGAATATCACCAATGATGATGACTCATAACCGTTATTCATCAACTAATCCAAACATGAGATATAGAATTAGATTTATTTGGATTTATCACCATTTTATTATCCTATGATGAACATGAATCAATTAAAAAATATATAGATTAATGGGCTGATCATTTTGTGGGAATGTGTTTAATTTTGGGGATTTGTAAATTTTACATTGTTTATTATTACATAGGTTTATTAATTAATCATTATATTGAAAACTGATCAAGAATAAAACAAATAATGATTTAGGTTTTTTACCTTAAATAATTCTTTGATTTCCCCAATTTTTTCTTCACACGTTTATTATAGGATGTTTTTTCGCCACGTGCTTCAATGAATAATCATTATTCTATCATTTCATTACCATTATTAAATGTAATGGATTGATACCATGGTTATATATTGATATATAGGATCATCAATAGTGAAGGACGAATGAGTGTTGGATGATACTGGATCAGAGGTTCCCATTTTTCCAGTTTGATTTTATTTGACGATATGGGAAACGAAAATGGATTCCAGATCAAATAAGTTTTCCAGATTCTTGTGAAATGTGATATAAAGTCTTGGCCTAACTAGATCCAAGTTTTCTACTGAGAATCATGATGATAAAAAATTCTAGATATGAGGGTGAAGATGTGTGAAGGATATGCACAGCTTTTGAAAAAATCTGCACTACACGGTGTCTAATAGAGGAACACATGTAGTGTGTGGGGGGATTTAACTATGGTGCTATATTTTTCTTATGAAATTGAATATCATAAATTTTTTGAAGCATTTAACATGGCACGTGACTCGGATTGGTGACTTTGCATGTACCCTAGGAGGTATATAGGCACAAAGAGGGCCTGGTACATGGCATGAATAGATTACACTGGTTGAACCCTGTACATTGACACAATGAAGTACATGTGAACGACCACCTATTCCTAGGAATTAAATGTAGTACACATTCATGAGCAGGTGTAAATAGGCATATGTAGAGGAACATGATAATATAATTGGGTAGGTCTAGATCTGGTGGTACACACTGTTTACCCTAAGTACATGTTGTGTACTTCTTCATAGATGGACTGTATCCATTGTTCTCTTCATATTGGAAAAGATTCATTAGGGTGAATTCCTTAAACCTATTCCTTAACTATATAGTATGTTATTGCAACATGAGAATAGTTATGTGGCCACCTTTTACAAAATTAATCTCATATAGAGTTTTAAAATCCCTCTATGAGGTCTTGGGTGGAATCCTCTATTTTCGTTTCCCAATATGGGGTTCCAAAAATTAGTGTGACCAAAACTAAATGAGTGTCAATCCCCTACATAGTGGGTTATTATGGATTGGGATATTGGTATACCCCATGGACCTAGGTGTGATCCCCATCTGTATGTCAATATCTTTTATACTCTAACATGTAATTCCTCATGGAGAGTCCCAAATAGCATGAAATCTTTGATGGGATCCATTAGTGTTATCAGACTCATGGAGTGAGTTATACCAGATGAGTGTAACTTTGAACCTTTAAACATAAATCCTAGGTTGGAACTGTGGTTGTGAACAAAACACGAGACTTAGTATATATCATGAATATATATGGATGTTTTATTGTGTGTATCATTATTTTATTAAAATATCCCCATGATAAGATGATTATTATCTTGTTGTTTTATTCTTATTGATTTTGGGGTGTCCAACAAGGTATTGTTATACTCACTTCTATATGGGATCTTTATATGCATGTGATGTATTGTAAAAACAAATGGCAATTAAAAATAATTCTTAGCAGACTAAGAGTAAAAATAATTAGTTTGGGACAGATAGACTATGGATTATACTTGGAGTCACATTTGACTACAACCCACTATTTCTAGTAGTTTTTACTTCTTTATAATTTTAGGAGGGCTTGTATTTGTGCCTTTTTATTTTTAATATTTTTTCATACTCTGATTGTGGGATTTTGATGTATACATGAATTGGTATTACTTATAGTTTTTAATTTCATCATTTATGGTCTTGGAGATGTGTGCATGTGTACTTGTACATTAGGTGATGGCCTCTAATGTGTGTGATATTACTACATAGAATAATATTCCATCCCTTGGACTATTCGATGTTATCTTAGGGTATTCAGACTCTTCTTACTACAATTCAGGATATCCTTGGTGGGTTGGCACTTAGAATAGGGGTATCAAAAAAGATACACTCTAGGACTCAAGTTTGGATTTTTTTTTTCTAGTTTTGAGATAGGTTTGAGTTTTATGAAAAAAATATTAAGTGTCTCGAGTTTATATTTAAAGAAATAGACTACATTTTTGGTGCGGTGGATAGCATATCCATTCACCAGGATTGTGATCACCTGCTTGTTGAATTGATATATATATATTCAATAATTTTTGGTAAAAAATTAGTACATGCATCACATAGGAATGGGTTGTGTTTCCATATCCTTATTAATTCATCAATATAAATATACTCATAGACTGTGGTATATGTTGTCTATTTTAGGATACCCATATGATGATTTACAACTTATATTCTATAGTAGGATCACGGGGATAGTCAACATAGTGATTGGGTTTCAATATAAGAAATTATTCAAGATATGGTACTGACAGGTGGTGTACAAGTTTTACCCCCTCCTGTCAACTAGTAGGTAATACCAGTAGTACTAGCTGAGGATTTTTTTAGGATAATCACACTCTGTGAGTTCTAGTGATAGTAAAACCTTATGTTTCTTGGAAATCCTGACCCTATGAAGCTGATGGCTAGATAAAGGCGATGATGTTTGTTTTTTCCTTGTGAGGACACCTACTGATCATAAGGGGGTCTTTATGGAGAGTCTCCTTCATGGACCCGTAGGGAAATGGTGGGTCCTAGTGACTCAATTATATGATGAGATGAATCATTCATGTATGGTGTTCATATGAATTTTTAGGGATGAATCTTTTTTAGATACTTTGTGATACGTGTGCATCTATGAGCTACTACAACTTGAGTAGGGAACCATGACTATGGTCAAGTATTCATTAAGGTTTAATAACCTCACATGATACTTTATAGATATGGTTTGTGATACATTATTTCAAGAAAATAAATTTTAACGGTTTATGTGGATACATCTAGGCTAATGTGATACCCTTATGCATTCGAACCTTTCCTGGGGTGCTGGAGTGTGCTCAAGTAGAAGGAAGTTTCCTAACTGGATAAATGAATACAATTGGTGTAGATAGTTGGAACACATGAGATGTGACTCATAAAGTGAGAATCTAATGACATAAACATGGATCTATATGTGTGATACATTTCTAGAGGTGATCTTAGGACATAGGGTTTGTAATTCAGGGATCGTATGATGGTTCTAGTTAACCTAGGGATAAGAGGTTATACTCTTGTGATGGATATGGAAAGATTGCGAGAGATTTTACAACCTGCCATACCAATGATGGGGATAAATATATAGGGGAAACTTAGGTATAGTAAGAGAAGTCATGTTCACTAGATAATAGATGTGGTAGAGGTACGAAAAGAGCAACTAGAGGTGGAAAACATTTTGACTTGTTCCCACCACCACCCCTATGTGGCCCATGCGTGGCTCGATGAGCTAGTGGTCTGGGATGAGAATAGATGTTTTTTATTGATTTCTATGATCTAGAAGCTCTAGATATGATTATTGACATGATCTATTTCATTTATACCTTAAGTATAGTACTGATAGACATAGTCTTGAGCCACTCTTTCCTTTCCCCATCTCTATTTCATGATTTAGAGTTTCTGATGGAGACTTAAGCTTGAACCTTGCATGTTGAGACTCTTACCTAGTCCAAAAGTGATCACAGAGTTCTATTGATTATATGAACCATCTATTGGAGGAGAGGGATTCTAATGGGATCTCGTGGTAGTACCTGTGGGCCTTATGATGAAATCTTTGGTACATACTATTTATATACAGTTCATGAAGAGATGGACTATTTTAGGTGGAAGATTCTTTATTTCTATAGTTATGGGAAAATGTTTTCCTTCATGGATGAGAGGGAAGACTTGGAAGAGTAGGATTGAATCATTTTAGGATGGTCAATCCAATTACTTACCAGTTCACTAGAATGGTCATTGGGACAGTGGATGTTATGATATTGGATTTTCTTGTAGTGGTGGAAAAGTATGAGGGAATCATTCTTAAGGACATGATAAGCCTACCACCCTAATGAGAGATAGATATTTGAATTTAATTACACCCAATGATGACCTTGATATATATACCAACATATAGGATATATCTCATAGAGATTATTGAGAAGATGGTGTAGTTGGTGGAATTTTAGAGGATAGTATTTTTGAGACCCATTGTTTCACCCCAGCCAGTCCTGGTTTGGTTTTCAAAAATGGCACATGGGAGTTTGAGGATGTGTGTGGATGATTTTCCCCTTAATATGGTGACTATAAATAATAATTATACTCTAACAAAGATTAAATGCATCTTTTACTAGTTGAGAGGTTCATGATGGTTCTTGAAGAGTGACCTTAGATTAGGCTATCACATGTTTTGAGTACAGGACTATGATATATAGAGTAGGTAATTATCATATAACTTTGGTCATTATGAGGACTTTGTAATTCCCTTCATCATGATATAAATCCTATCTGTGTTCATGGGGATCATAAACCAAATATTTTAGCTTTTAATGGATCGATTTGTGGTGGTATTCATCAATGATATGCTAGTATACTCTATGTCTAAGGAAGAGTACCTAAGATATTTAAAGATAGTCATAGACATAGTCTGAGAGAAAAACATTTATGGAATATGTTTGAAGTTCTAGTTCAGGATTCAAAAGAATCCAATTTCTAGGACATTCCATCTTAGTTGATGGTGTAGCAGTAGACTTGATGAAGGTTGGGGCAGTGTTAGCTTGAGAGATACCCAATAACATGATGGATGTTTAAATATTTTTTGGGTTAGAATTATACAATCAGATATTCCTGAAAGATTTCTTTAGGATATCACCCCTTGATATATTTGAACATGAAGGTAGAACCTTTCGTGTTGATGTAAAGGTGATAGTAGGATTTTCAAGAGTTACAACATAAGTTTATGAGCCCTCTAATATTGAGATTTCCAGTGGAGGGTTTCAAGTACATTGGGTTTAGAAATGATTTAGGTGCCAAAACTGGTTTTTCTTTTATGTATAAGAACTCAGTGATTACCTATGGTTTACATTAGTAGAAATCACATGTGGATAAATACATGACCCATTATTGGATCTAATGGTGGTAGTATTCACACCAAATATGTGGAGATAATACCTTATAAGTGAGTGGATTATCATCTATTATTACCGAAAGAGTATTCATCAAATATTCTCTTAGAAGGATTTTAACATGAGAAAGAGGTGATGACTCTAGTTTCTCTAAGAATATGAATTTTAGATAGGCTATAATCCATGGAAGTTAAATGTAGTTGCAGATGATATCAACATGAGATATTGTTATTAGTTGTTGGATGATGCATCCGAGTAGTTAGCCTCATTGCATTTATCCCTTGTGGATGAGGATAGTGCATCTTACATCCGTTCGATGGATGTTACCCCTCCACTTCTACAACGTGTCAGGGAATCATAGTAAGGAGATACCAACTATGAGATCGTGTGTTCTTAGATGTCCCCTAGATATACTCCTGCTAAATTTTATGATGGTTTGGACCGCATTATCCTTTACAGAGGATAGAATATAGTACTAGTGACACTATATGAGGAGGTAATTATGAAGATTCATATATCCCATTTGGAAGTACATAGAAGTTTTTACAAGATGTACCAAGACATCCAACGTTACTTCTGTTTTCATGGAATGTAGAAGTCAGTAGTAGGGTTTGTATCTTGATGTCTCACTTGTCAGCAAGAGAAGCTAAAGGACCATGTTATTGAAGGTTTGGATCAAACCCTTTATGCGACATAGTGGAAGTTGTATGGAATATCTATGTACTTATTTATTGGACTACAAAAGACATCTATAGAATATGATTCCATATGGGTGATCATCGAATGACTCACCACGTCATCCCACTTACTATCATTCTAAGAGAAGAGTTCATTTTAGGGATTGGGATGACTTTAAGTGCTAGAGATAGTCCATATTCTTGGAGTTCTCTCAATGATCATTTCATAACATTATTACCACATCATGAAATGATTACTGAGAGGATTTCAAGAAACATTTGGGACTTTTTTGCATTTGATCATGACATATCACCCCATGGTGATGACTAGATTGAGAGAACCATTATGGTTATGGTGGAAATGATGTGAGATTGCACGCAGAATTTAGACATAGCTGGGAGGATCACTTCAGCTTGGTGGGTTTTTTGGACGAAAATATATTCTATTCCACCATTAGTATGACACAACTAAAATATTTGTATGTGAGATCCTAAAGGTCACCAATATGCTTGACCAACCCATAGAGTCAGTAATAATGATCCCAGATTTGGTGATAGATATAACATAGATGTTTATGACAATTTTGTAGTAGAGTAGGACTATAAAAATCCATTATAATTCTTATATAGATAAATGAAAGAGGCCATTGAAGTTAGATAAGGGAGACCACGTGTTCTAGAAGGTCTCATCTTGATGTGTATTGAGAATATTTGGTTGGGGCATAAAGCTTTATCTGAGATTCACTGACCCATTTTAGATTTTTCATAGAGTTATAGAGGCGGAATACTACTTATCTCTACCACCATAGTTTGACTGGGTACACGGTGTCATCCATGTGTTGTAGTTTAAAATATATGTATATGACCCATAAAATGTTATCGAATGGTACAAGATGGACATTTAGGACATAGATACCTTTGTAGAGTACTTAGTAGAGATCAAGGATCAATATAAGATCCTATGTGGGTGGATTATTCCTTTGGTTCATATCTAGTGGTAGAATAATAATATATTGGGGAGAAGCTTGGAGTGGTAGTCCAATATTCCATCTCAGTACCCACCACATTTTGAGTAGTATTTTTTCCCATTTCATGAAAAAAATATATAAGGTGGGGAGAATGATACTGCTTTGTTTTTTCCATACAATTATATGAAATATATCTAGTAAGATTTTTTTTGAGACAGACATTGGGAAGAAGTGAGATTTCGAGGCATAGTGAGACACAAAATGATATTTTAGAAATATTAAACATATTAATATCATACATGCATTGATTAACTAAAAAAGTGTAATAACTCCTAAATAGAGTATCAAATTAGAAATATGAAAACCTTAATGATTTTTGAATTTGATATTTATCCTAGGTATGATATTAACTTTATTAGAATCAGGTGTTTGTTGTAGAGTCATCATAAGAATAAATAATAAAATAATAAAATAAATAAATTCGTATTATTATTTATTGACCTAGTGACCTGATATCCTCTATAAATATCTTTTAATGAAAAATTCATAATATTATCCACATAAACATAAGAATTGTGAGTGATAATTGGAGGAAAATGTTAGTGAATGATAATAGATTACAAGATCAAATCGATATAACTTGGATCATCTAAGTGAACATAGTTTATGGATCACAGCAATGATGATGGAACATACCCATTATTTCCCAATGAATGATCCAAATTTGAATTAGTAAATTTTATTTATGTTTATTTATCCCTATATTATAATCACATAACAAATAAAATAAATCAACCTTCAAATTGATACATGGGTTGATCGTTTTGTGGGTATGAGTTTTTTTCTAGGATTTGAGAATTTAATGGTCTTGATTACCATTTTTGTTTATTCATTCATGGTTCTAAAGAAAATAGAATAAAGAAAAACAAAATAACATACATGCTTCAGTCCTATTTTATGTTTACTGGATTTCTGCCATGTTTTTCTTCATAAGTTCATCACAAGAAATTTCATTTCGTTGCAGTTCGATGAATACATAGTATTTGATTGCTATGTGACCATTATTTGGTGAAACAGATCGATAATGTAGGAATGAATTGTGAATGATGATCATTTAAAGTGAAGGTTGAATAGATTAAATGTTACAATTTTCTTGATTTGATACATAGTGATGGAGTGTGTGACAAAAGTTGTTTCCCAATTGAATCAGACTGCCAGATTATGGAGGGATGGGATGATAAATCATTGTCAAACTAGATAATAATTTATAAGAATTTATAATAGACATATAAAAATCCATAGGTGTGAGAGAAGATACGTGAGAGATATATATGGATCCTAAAAAAAATAAACTACTCAGCATGTAATATAAGAACAGATTTCATCTATGGATCCTCTACTATGGCCCTTGGGTTTCCACATGAAATTAAATATCACATGCTATGTGATATGTGAAACCTGACATGTGAGACTACTTGGACACTCGACATGTAAGTGTGGAGGTACAGAGGCATGGATAAGACTAGGTACATGGAATATCCAGAGTACAAGGTCTGGTAGGGGTACTTGGACATGAAAAAGTACACTATAAAGACTAAATATACACAAGATTATGTCAAAGTAAATGAGGAAGACTTGGTATACATGGGAATGATAAGAAGAACACAGTAATGAACATGGGTTGGTCCATATTTAGTGGTTTATGGTGTGAAACCTAATTACAAACCATTTACATCATTAGAGATGGATTGGATCCCTTGTTCTCCTCAGAATGGACACATTTGGTTTGGGTGCATTACCTCGATTCTTTCCATGAGGTTATAGTATGGTATTATGTCCTAATCATAGGATTTTTACCCCCTATAAGGTAATTAGTATGGAATAGAGTTTTGGAAAATCTCTATGATGTATTGGGTATAATATTCTTTCATATTATGCCTTAAGTGGGGTTTTGGAATCCTAATAACCCACACATCACATGCTTCAATCCCTTACCTAAAGAGTTATTATAGATTGGTTTATTGGTAAACACCTATCCCTATTGGTGATATTAGTCTATGTATAGATATCTTCTTTTTTATAGATTGTACTTACCTATAGTGATACTTGATGAGAACAACATCTCAGATGGACATAATTAGTGTTATCAAACTCATGGAGTGAGTTCTCCTAGATGATTGTTACCTTGGAAATTTGAGTAGGATTTTGAGGATTGAAATGCAGTTATGACCTTACCTTAAGGATTAATGTATATCAGGAGTATAGATGGACAATTTTATTTTATGTATCATTTTTATTGATGTATACCTATGATGAGACGACTATTATCTTGATTCTTTATGTTTAATAATTTTATGGTGTCTTACATTGCATTTTTATTGTCACCACTACATGGGATCATCCCACATTCTTGTCTTATATATCTAACATGGAATTTTGGGGGTGGGGGGGGGGTCTTGGTGGAAAAAGAGAAGAAAGAGTTTAGTTTGGAAAAGATAGATCACAGTTCATACCCATATTCACATTTTATTATAGTTTCCATTATCTAGTAGGATATACTTCTTTACAGTTTTTTGTGGTCTTATATTTGGACCTTTATTATTTCCAGTTTTTTTAGACTCTAATTATGTAATTTAGATATATTCATGCATTGGTAGTAGTTTTAGTTTTACATTTAACCGAAGTATGAGTTTGAAGATGTGTTAATGTGTACATTTATCTTAGTATAATTCCTCCCATGTGTGTTATATTCCTACTCGACACTATAATCTAGCCCATGCCTTTTATAGGTAAGCTTGGGGTAGTCACAATCAACTTACCACCAGACTATCGGGCCCTAGTGTGTTGGGTCATGAAAATATAAAGTACATTTCAATTTTTTTATTAAACAAATAAAATAAAAATAAAGATATTCATGATCTGAAAAGTGAATCATCAACATTAATTTGAAGATGTAACAAATCATTTCAGTTGTGTTTTGGCAGTTTTTGAATCATCTTTCCCATTTTTGAAACCTTTTGATAAAATAAAATAATTCAATTGTTAATAAAAATATCATAGGGTTTGGTTTAAACCATAAAGAGATTTACTTAATTTGAAAAACTAATTTTGATAATTAGGATCTTTAATACCAGTTGGTTTTTCTAGAAAAAATCATTAATAGTACCATTTAAAATACATATTTTAACATCCATTTGAAAGAGTATGAAATTAAGGTGAGAGGAGAATTCAAATAATATACTAATAATTTTAAACTAAGAAATGGGTTAAAATGTTTCACTATATTTGATTTATTCTACTTGTTTGTAAAATACAACTTTTAGATGAGCTTTATTTTTAGTGTTATTACCATGTTCATCTAACATATTACAAAAAAACAATTATTTTTTATAGTGGGATGATCATTATTTATTTCCATGACAATACACATATCATTCTCAGTGAATTAATTTAATTAATATTCTACAAAAATAAATCATTTTTATTAAAAATAGAATAATTGAGGTTTGGGGTTTCTAAGTGAGTGATGAAAGAAATATGTCTAACCTAATGTAGGACGAATATTCATGTATGAGATCCCACTATAAAATCTCTAGTTTAATTTTCAAAGTGATGAGCTTTTGATTTTTTATAATATTTAGGAGAAGAACTTGAAGTTGATTCTTTTTAACCTTAAAATTATTTATATTGTAATGGCTCATTTTATGTCAGAATATCGATTTTAAAAATAGTCTGAAAAAAATATTTTTGAATATTTTCCCAAAAAATAGAATGTATTTAATCATCAAATAATTTATTTATTTTGTTAAATACTCAGTATGACTTTCTTGAGTTGGATTACCCAAGAAAAATACCTTTAGATTTTGAATCAATTTTTTTATGATTATAATTTTTATTTAGAAAAAAAATTAAAAACAAAAACTCGAAAAAGTAAAACATTAGGTTTTTTATTTTTCCAATTCTCGTATGGGTTATTTTTATGAAAATTAATTATTAGAATGTGATTAAGGATAATACACACAATATTGATTGTCTCAACAGAAAAATATTGCGGCTAATTAAATTCATTTAAATGAGTTTCAATGATTTATTAGATATTTTAATTTTTCCTTTCCACTACCCCATTTTATTAGTTTATTTAGGAGTAAAAAATGAATTATTAGAGCCATTAGATTATAATAAATAATCAAATTAATTATTTTTAAACTTTCCACCATGATCACTTTGGATATAAATAATTTAATAACAATTTTCATTTTAAAAATTTTAAGAATATTTTATGAATGTTTTACAAGAATAAATTTTATGATAAAAAGAAGTAATCCCACTTGAATCTTTTAGATTCCTCAAAAAATAAAAAAATAAAAGATTTAATTTTGATAACTTCAATGGGAGAAGGTTCGAATAAATTATGTTAAATTAATTCAAGATCTTTAGAAAAGGAAATAACATTTTTAGATTTAATTTTTTGGTTTTGTTTATAATATTAGTATAATTTAAAAGCCATTCCATCTTAGAAATAATGTTTGGATAAATATTAAACTACTAGATAATCATTGATTTAAATAAGTGAGTGTGTGATACAGTTTCCAAGGAGACTAGGCCGAATCCATGAATGACTAAATTTTACACTCAAACCTTTTATTTTTGGTCTAGGAATCTATTTTAAATTTATTTTATAGAAAATTTTGAGATTCATAAATGGTAAAAAAATATTTCTCTTTGAGTTAACTTTGTTTTACAAATAATTTTTGAAATAAATTTCAAAACAACTAGAATTAAATTGACTGATGTATAGAAAAGTGTGTTTCCTTCTTTTGAAAACCATTTTTTTATAATATTTGATTTATAAAGAATGATGGTATGTTCTCCAATTATATTTCTTCTAAAGTTATCATAGAAGGTGGAATGTTCTCATTCTAGTTTATTGAATTAATTAAATTTGGGTGGTCACCACCCATGTGTCTTCAAAAATAAAAAATCTAGGTACTATAGTGAATCTTTGGGTTTTTCCAAAAGTTACTTTTTCTATAAAATCAAATTACCACAGGTTTTGGTACCCAAAATAAAACACGAGTTTTCAAAAACTATCCGATATTGATTTAAGTGTTTATGTTTATTAATTATGTGATTTTGTATTGGAAATATTGGATTAAAGGTGAATTATTTTTTATCTCCCAAAATATAAATTCATTCAATAACATTCATGAATAGAAATAAAAATTCTGTTATAATAGTTGAAAAACTTATCTTACGAGAAACCTTTAATAAATGTGTTTTTATTGGATTTTTTTGAGGCTATCACATGATTTCAGACGCTAAGACCAAACCATTGTTCAAATTCTCCCCAAAATTTTATTTAGATTATTTTCACCATAATAAAATTTATAGAGGGAAATCTTGAGGACTTTTATTATAGATTCCAGTATATTAACATTTGATTTATTCATAACTTTCAAGGATAATTATAACTTTTCCTTGAAGAATTTTTCCTTCACTTTTAGAAGTTTTTATTTTCAATAAGGGAATTTCTGTATTTCTCGTGATGTTATTTTTATAATGAAGTATGTTCATAAAAACATATTTAAGTTTATCAAATACCTATTTATGGTCATTATAGTTAATGATATTGGAAGGGAAATTGGATGAATAAGTGGGGAAAAAATTATAATAATAACAGGATGAGGAAGAAATGGGAAGAGGGAAACTAACCTCAATGTCTTCACTAACTTGTTCCATAAGGAACACAAGTGTTGATTGACTCAAAGATTTTGAGTAAGTTGATTTCATTAAGTCATAACATCCACTCCATGTTTTAACATTTAGATCTCTATTAAATCTTTCTTTATTAGTGAGTGGATAAATATTTGGAACCATACCACTAGTTAAATCAACATTGGTAGATTTAAGGGTATTATTTTTATTGCCTATTTGGATTCATTGGATTTGTTTTATTTTATCACTTAATATTTGTTTCATTTGTCATTAGAGATATGATAATTTATTCGACCTCCATTTTCTTAACATACTACACTTCAAATATATAAGTGACCTTGGGATATGAATTTCTTGGTAGGATGAAAAGTATATTTTTTTAATAAAATTTCTATAGGGAAATCATCACCATGATTATTTTAACTATTATTATGTCAGAAAACCTTGTAAAAATAATAGTAAACTATTAATTTGGATTCATGAAAAAACATTCAAAATGTAACCTAAAAATATATAATTTAGTATATTTAGATTTATTGATCCCTTCAAGACTGACTTATAGAAATTTCCACATTTCAAAGGATTTTTTACAGGTAGAAAATTTATTAAATTCATTTTGGTCAAGGCTATGGTGTATAAAATCTACCGACATTCCATTTAGCTCAAGGGATTCAATATCAGTAGCCATCCCCTTATCTTCTGGTTCTTTAGTGGGAATGTATTCAAGCATAAATATTTCTCAAGAATGATATATTATATTCCTATGAAAAGATGACATGTTATTTTTACAATAGGAATAATATATATCATTAGAAACATGATCATATTAATAGGATTAATATTCCTAGCTAAAATTATTAATTTTGAAATCGATCAAGAATCATTTTTTTGAAAAAACAACTAAAGAAAATTTTGGAAAAAAATAAAAATAATGTCTTGAAAATAATGAAATTTTAAATAAAAATACTAATAACCCATTGATACCAATTTTTGGTTCGATTAAGATAGAGGTGGGTGGTGAAATTTACTTTAACAAAAATAATGATATTAAAAAAGGTAAATTTTAAGTATAAATATATGAATATGATAATGAAATAATTTTGATATATATTAAAAATTCAATTTCAATATCAATTAAGTGACTATACATAGTTTTAATGGATGTACCAAATTTATGCAATTATGCGTATTGGGTTTTGAAATATAATGGAAACAAAATAATCTATGATGAAAAAGAAGAAGAAAAAAAAATTTATAATAGAGTTTGACAATATATTTATGTGACTCACTTTGACTCCTCCCCTCAGGTTGAGAGGTGTGTATTATTACTCCATTGATCATTTAATTGATCAAGAAACTCATCCCTCATGATTATGGCTATGATAACCCTATTAAATGTTTTCAGTAGCCAAGTAAACATACCTCACTTTTATGGTAGTGAAAACCTATTGTATAAGGAGGTGAGAATATGATTGGTTTTCTTAGTGAAAACCCATTAAAAATATTTCACTTAATCAATGATAATTATTTTTGAAATTTATAAGATAGATAGAGAGATATTTAAAGAATAGATCCTAAGATAATGAAGAACAATTATAGGTGAATCTTGAAAGTATATAGAGATTATACAAAATCTTTTAGAGATTTTTTATTAGTGATATAAACTTATAAAAGGATAAGATTCACCATTTAAGAATTGTAGGTAACCATGTGATATTTTATGAGAACAAGGATACCTAATTTTTGGGGTTTATAATATCTAAGAACCATTATAAATTCTTTAGAGGTCGTTGGAGACGATAGTGACTGAAATAAATTCATTTTTTACTATATAAATGAATCCTTGTTGTACTTGACTCAATGCCCATGACTACCCTATAGACTCCACTATTTACATAATAGTACACCTAGAAATTAAATTGTCTAGAAAACCACTATTTATGAGCTTCTATGGGCCAATGGGTGGGTAATATCCTTATAATAGAGGCACTAGATATGTTTGATTCTACCAGGTAGATAGTGAACATCCACTGGCCATCTGATATAATTCCTAGAGGAATGGATTTATATCTATATGGAACTAGCTACTCGATGACCAGAACCGGCTAGCTGGTGCATTCTGAAGAGGTTTGTCTTCAACTATGTCCTCTTAATCATTTTTCTAAAGAATTAATTTTATAATCTAACTTCATTTCAATATCTCAAAACTTGATAAAAGATAGATTTAAGAATTTAAATATATCATTATGATATATTTCTTTTAGTTTTTATATCTTTATTATTCCTATCAAATTTATGACTAAATTACCAAGTAAAGAGATTGAGATTCACCTAAATGAAATCATTAGAAACAAAATTTTATGGTTGTTATAAAAAAATCATGACGAGATATGGTGATATATAATAGTAAAATCACTATCCCTAGTACGAACAATAGTAAAGAACAAAATTAAAGTTCATTATTCTTTAGAACTAACCATGCCCTTCTATATAAATACCATATTCTACTGGTTCCTTATTCAATTGTGATCAATTTTATGAGTATATCTTCTCAAGATGAGAATCTTTTTATCTACATCTTTATTATAAATAAATCTCAATGTATGTCTTACAATTATTCATAAAATAAGATTTAATGATATCATATTAAGGATTTATCAATCATATATTATTATATAATGAATTTTTGGTCAGTATTCTCATTGTTCTTATTCATTGACTAGAATAAGAGTCAATAGAAATAAAGATGGTCCCTATATCTCTTCCTTCCATTCTTATTCTTCTTATTATTCAATATACATGAATAATCTATTTATTAGTGAAATTGGATCTCTCAATTCTTAAACACATAGAATATTAAGGATTATCATAATGTTCGTTATCTATCTTCTTGAAAATATCTTATTTACTTTATATTCATTGTATCTCACATGGATATTTTGTTAATACATAGAATATAAAAACCCAATAATCACCATTATTCAATTATCTATCCTTCGTAGTCATCAAAACACATTTAAAACCATAAAATGTAATATATTATTAAGAGTGAATCTTTAATCTCCAAATGATATCAATAATTATCATGGTTCTGTTTATTATCTACCTCTCTAAAAAACATATACTATTCTCCCCATGTGTGCAAGAACACATGAATGATTACTTTCAGTGTGAATTAAAACATGATCAGATTTTTAATTTCATCTGTAAAACTGTCATAGTGTGAGTTTCAAATTTCTAGTTCTTGAAATTATTTATCTTCAGTAGCATTTCATCTTATGTATTTTCATTGTGTCCTAATTCACTTATTAATGGTGAAACTCATTAATATTCTTCAATATTTATCATTGAATGGATTTAATCATGTATTAATCCTCAAATAATCAAAAAATTTATATTTTTTTAGAACATCATAACATCGTCAAATTTTTTATCCTCTATGTGAGTACTTATTTCTAGAAATACTATATTTTTTTGTAAAAGGAATATCCTTTACTTATCATGTTGGAAACCCATACATATTTCTTAAAACATCTGAGAAACCCATGTATATATCAGTGAGGATTTATAATTATAAAATTTATAGTGTTAAATATATAATTACCCTTATTTATGAGTAATTAAAAATAATATTTCAAACCGATTCTCTATAATATTTTATTTTTCCACATTTCATGATTTGGAAATATGTTACCTAACACTATGATTATCCATACTTTTCCAATTTTCCATTCAATAAGAATATTACATATCAACCTAAAATATATTATGTTTCCTTATTATGTATCTATTCCTTTTCTAAATTTTCTCATAGAAAAATATTATGTAAAAAAAATATTTTTCATATTAGGGATAATTTTTCCTTTATTAAATTTCCGTATACCTCAAATATCATACATATGGATGTAAGGTTTTTTTCCTTTTAAAAATCTTCAGGCCTCAAATATATTTGAATTAGTAACCTGACATATTATAGTTTGACACACGACTTTTATAAATAGTAAAAATGTAAGAATATTATATATCTCTTTATACTACAACACTATTTCAATTTCTGAATTCTTTAAAATCTTATAAACCATCTGTATGGATATTATATATGCACTAAAAAACCAATGCATCAGATAATGGTTTTTTAAATTGGTGAATTTTTATTTCTTGTAATATCTTAATTATTTCAATGTAATACTCCCAAGTAAATTTTAAAATTTTTTATTCTGAGAAATATATTATGGATTTATTTTGAGTACCCTTGCATGTTAATGCATGGTTTTTCTTTTTTTATTTTCCCTAGAAATATAAAAAGATTAGAATCTAAAAAAAATCACTCTATAATGTTTGAAACTAATTAAAAATATTTCAAATTTATAAAATTAAATAGTAATAACTTTAAATATTGTTCTATTATCAACAAAATAATTTGAAATATTAATGAAACATATAATTACAACATAGTGTATTTTAATGGACCTTTGCTAACTCAACCTTTTTTATTCATATGATTAATTTTATAGACTAAAATTATAATTAATCAACATCAATAATCTTCTCATTGAATCTTAAAATATTCATGTTTTGGATTCTTAGCTTCATGGTCTTGGTCACTCGATTTTGGTAACTCAATTTCCTATTATTCATCATCCTCTTACTAAATTTCCAGAATCTTTTCTTTGAAACATCTAAAGATGAGGTTATATATCCTGAACTTCTTAAATATTTTTAATATATAAATTGATATATAATGTAATATCTAATGGAAGACCATAAATTTATTCTTACCCCTTATTTAAAAACATATTTATCTGGAATTATAAATGGTGGAGGGAACTTGAAACTTCAAGGTGTTGTTTAATATACCCATATTCAACACTTCTCAACATTAGAACATATTAACATCTTAAATGGTAAATTTACCCTTATTATATTCAATAGGAATGGGTATTCCAAACAACTTCCAATATTCTATTCTCAACACATATTGAAATCATACTTATTGAGTTTATTCTTATTTATAACAATTTTAACATACACTAAGTTGGTTCAACAATATCTCACCAACCTCAGGTATAAGTGACCCCAAATATGAATCACACACACCTAGGATAAAAAAAATAATAGTGCTTGAAACTCTATATGGTATAATTAATTTGTTATTAGGAACAATTTTTTACACCTTATGATTATATTCTATATCCCGATACAAAAACAACTTTCAGGATATCATTAACATTTCATCATAACCCGTAATAATATTTGATGAACATTGGATTGGGATAAATAAAAGTCATTATTTGAGGGGTGAATTATGATTTCACTTCATAATATATATATATATATATATTCATCCAATCTAAATGAATTATAATGTTTAGATTAAATTTTCTATAATATGATATATTTTATATTCCAAATCAATTTGGATAACATTTAAAAAGTCTTACATAAATGGCTATCTTATCATATAAAAAATTATGGAATTCCAAATCACCCTTATTTTCACTTAACTATTAGTGTTTTTGTTGAAATCATTACATTACTATATAACTACTACCATATCAAAAATTTAACACCTCATAAAACCATCCCACTAAACCCTTTAGTGAGTAACAACTATAATACCATCTATGTGGTATAATTAATTTGTTATGAGGAATAATTTTTTCATGCCTTATGATGTTATTCTATATCCGGATACAAAAACCACTTTCAGGATATCATTAACATTTCATCATAACTCGTAATAATATTTAATGAAGATTGGCTTGGGATAAATAAAAGTCATAATTTGAGGGGTGAATTATCATTTCACTTCATAATATATATATATATATATATATATTCATCCATTATAAATGAATTATAATGTTTAGATTAAATTTTCTATAATATGATATATTTTATATTCCAAATCAATTTGGATAACATTTTAAAAGTCATACATAAATGGCTGTCTTATCATATAAAGAATTATGGACTTCCAAATCACCCTTATGTTCACTTAACTATTAGTGGTTATGTTAAAATCATTACATTACTATATAAATACTACCATATCAATAATTTAACTCCTCATAAACCATCCCACTAAACCCTTTAGTGAGTAGCAACTATGAACTAGAACAATTTTAATAATGGTGAAACCAAGGATACATTTTCCTTATGTTAAATTCCTTGAACATATTTAAACTCCTAAACATCACAATATAAAATGTTACTATTTCAAAAACTTCTTTTTTTATATAAAACCCATTCTATTCCCATCATCAAATGTAGCCTTTGGATCCATTTCCATCAATTGTTTTCTTAAAATATTTTACACAGACACTTGGATCAATAAGATACAAATGATTCAAAGAATAAGAGTAATAGGTAGAAGCAAGTAATAAAATAAAAATATTAGGATTAAGAAAAATTATTTATAGGGTTCATAAACAATCCTTACTTACAAGGAGAGTAATAATAACTTCACAATGGTTGGAATAAATTTTTTAGGGAGGATTTTCAATGTACATAAAACCCTAGATCAAATGAGATCATAGATAATTATGGTGAATAGAAACATGAGTTTCTATAGTTCCCATATAGTAATACCATAATGTTACAATGAAAAAAACAACCAATTACAAGATGCTACAATTTCAGTGGAAGGAATTTCATGATGTTATTGTACAAATGTGATATACACCTATAGAAAGTCTTCACTCCTATAGTTCCCTATCAATGTCACTGGTCTGTTATGATATAGTTTTGTCAAACCTCCTACAATGCGCAAATATTAGGCTCAGGACTGAAGGCCCTAAGTACCATGACTAGGAGAGTTCTACCCCTAGAACCCCCAAAAAAATAACCGTGGAGGTTGAATAATTGTAGTTGTAGTCTAATGTATATTTGGGGCCACAAGAAGTTATCCCAACGTCATCTAAAAGGATCAGGCTACACCATTCCAAAAAAAACGTGACAGTAATTTTTTTAGTTTCATTGGTGTAATATTTATTTTTAAATAATAAACACATCAATTTTCAAACATATATCCTTTATAAACTGACATTGTATCTTATTTTTATAATATCAAGATAATATGCACATACCCCTTTGTGTTATGAAATAACATTTATTTCCTTAAATGAGAGTAGTTAACAAGAAAAAAATTATTTTTCTAAAAATACATTATATTCTATGTGTTTAGAGAATTATTAAAAAAAGGATTTATTATTTATAAAATTCAAATGAAGGGTGGTGGAATCACATCCCTCATATTTTGAAAAATATCAAGATAAAATTTTTTATCCTGGATAATTTTTTTATCATTATTTCCTCTTAAAACATGCTAAATAACCCAAGGAATAAAAAATCATGTTTATTAATATCATATAGTAAAATACACTTTATTAGTTGAAAAAATAACTTATTTTATAATATTATTGAGGTAAATATACATTTTTTTATAAAGGTCCACATGATCTTGATTTATTCATTTTCATTCAAATCCATGATTTAGTAACCATTTTCCTTATCATTTGAATACAAGATACAAAACTCATAAATTATTCCCTCGAATTTAAACTCATAAATTATTATAATAATTGAAAATTAAACATTTAATATCATATAACCTTAAAAAAATAATAATTAATTTAAATAAACTTGATATCTAATATGGAAATTCCAATAATTCTATTACACTGTGACATTCTTTGAAATTGTTTTTTTTAAATAAATTTGATCTTTTCTATATTTTATGAAAAACCCAAAACTAAATTTGTCTTATCTTACAGGTTCCAATGATTTTATTTAGAATTATTGTTAACATTATGTTTATCTTGAGTTACAGACAACATCGAGATTATCTTTCATTACATGCAACACCAAGTTTAAATCAAATGTGATGTATCATTAAAATATTATTATTTAACATGATTGCTTTCACCTAAATATTGGATTGTCTATTATGAATAAGCCCAATTAAATTTAAAAAATATGATCTAAAAATTTACATAAAATGAATTATTTTGTGAAAAATTATTTATAAATGAAAATAAAACCATTTTGAAAATAAAAAATAATTATCTTAAAAACTATTTTTATGTGCACAAGTGTGTTTTATATTGACAAATTAACCAAATCAATTTTGACAAAAGATTTAAATGAAATTTAAAAATTTTATATTCAATTAAATTTCTACCATTCATATTATATATTTTTTTAAAGAAAAATTGTAAAAATAAATCCAATTTTACACTTAAAAGCGATAATTTTTTAAAAAGTAGTTTTTTTAATTTTTTATGGTGCAACAATTTTATAAATAATTATTAAAATTTTATAAAATAATTTTCATAAAATAAAATATATTTTTTAAATCTAAATATAAAAATTATCTTAGGTTAAATTTTTGGGATTTATTTTTGAATAGTTTAATATTTTGTTGCGTAGTGAAAAAATACTGAATTTTAATTGAAAACTTTTTTTTCATTTAAATTATTTATAATGTAAAATTCTATTTTTAATTAGATTTAAATTAAATTTAGTTAATTTTTTTTATAAATTATATCCAATTTATTTAATTTTAATATATCTCATATTGAAATTTTATTACTTTGTAAACTTTTAAAAAAATTTAGTCTAAAACCCTGTTTTCACATCACGTTTGCAGGATTAAATTTAAATTAAATTATGACAGTTTTGTGATTTTCATTTGGAAAAATAGATTCAATATTTTGAATCAAATTAATTTATATTATATAATAATTTTAAATTAATTTTTTACCATAATGAATAGTGAAAGAGTTAAAATTAATTACCCGGATTAATTTTAAAATAGGGTTTTGCGTAATACATGTGTTTGTATTTACATTAATTTTCCACATAAATAGGAATTTTTATATAATAACTTTTATTATATATACATATATTAAAAAGGTATATATTAAACAATAAATCCATACTAATCTTAGAATTAATGGATAAATTACCTAGGTAAATAAACAGATAAAAGTCACCTTGTTAAAAACTATAAAGATAAAATTGAGTAAACTTACGGACTAAGTAAAAAATTGATAAAAAAATGTGTTTATATTTTTTGGTGGAGGTTTTTCTCTACCAATTATTCTATAAGTTAAATTATTAATAAATATTTTATCCACATGAGGTAAATGAGGCTACCCAATGGTGAATACTTTTGGGTATTATAAAGAATTTGACACCTCCTCAATAATAAAAGGGCACTCACTCTTCCCTTTATTCACACATATAGAACCATTTGTATCAATTTGTTTTTATCAAAATAACTTCCTAACTTCCCGAAAATAAATCTAGAAGTGCTATTTTGTGCATAAATTCAACCTAATAAGGATTTTGTGAAAACCTACGGCGATGACCCGAAGAAAAGGTAATGTTCTTCAACAAGAGTAGTTATTTTATTTGTTTCTCCCCCTACTTAAATTATTCTTATACAATGATTATATTATAAATTATGTATCCTATTTATACTGATATTTTATTATTTTGAGGGAATTTACTACATCCTAACACACTTCTATCAAATGGGTTACAAAATCATCGTTTGTGTTTAAGGCAGACTACTGCCTACCGAACCGATGCAGTTCGTTTTTCCATTTAAACCTATCACAATTGTACATAATGATGGATTTATATTTCATAGATTATATTTATGATAAATATGATGCTATTAGTAGTATATAATTATCATATCACACATATGTTCATGGTATTCATTTTTTTTAAATTCGATAACATCATTGGTGTATACAATAGACTACTGCCTCAAGAGGCTATGCGATTCGTTCACATTTTAGATGGAATGTATTAATGATTGTTTTAATAAAAACATGTTATATATATGACATAAAATTTATATTTGAATTATAATATATATATATATATATATTTATATATATCAATTAAATTTATTTCTTTCAATAATACTTTAAAATGGAAATAATGATCATACGTACGTACGACTTACCATCTCCATGAACAGGTTGTTTCATTTTATATCAAAAAATTTTATAGATTACTATAAATAAAAATATAATGAATAAATATTATATTTATATTAGGTTTTATATTTTGTATATTTTTAAAACATGATCTATGTAAGAGGAAAAAACATATTAAGTCAAAACATATACGAAAAAGTAGTTTCTACCTGAAACATAACATTTACATGGAATTATTAATAAATGGGTAATAAATGTCATAATAAAATAATACATGATATGAAATTAATATGTATTATTCAATAATATTTGTATAATACACATATTTATTATATTTAATGTTTGAATGAGTGCAATAGAAGTCCAGACTTAAGGTAAGGGATTTCTGTCTCACTTTTTACACTTGTGAGACACATGTCATATTTACCACCTATTTATTTTATGTGGTGTATATAATGACAATGAATTTATTTAATGATGATTTTCTATAAATTTATTGGTATTTAAATATCCATTTTGGGTTTTATATTTCATGGAGATTACATTTTCAATGTTACAAAAGTGGTAAGGTTTTTTTTGTCTGAGTTTTCTTTCTTTGAGACGTATGTTACGTATTACACATATCTTCTTTTATAAGGTGTATATAATTATTCATTAACATGTTATACCATGAATATAAATATTTCAACAAATAATATATTTTTCATTTAATAATACTACTTCATGGGGATTATAATTCAATGTTTCCAATATGGAAATCATTTTATGTTACAAGCTCATCGTTTATCGGTATTGTTTATGATTATACTTTCAATTATGAGACCTTAATATATATATCTTACGAAACTCATTAATTTTATTATCCTATAGTTATTCACGATTTTTTGAAGAAATTTTAACATTTTCCACTCTTTGGAACATATTTTTGTTGAAAAATAAATCTTAATATAATTTGACTTTATTTCTCTCTTCATTTGGAAATCCATTTTCTTAAAAAAAAGTTTAAAAAAAAGTTTTCCAAAAAGTTTTAAAAAATATTTTAATGGATGAAGGATAGTTTCTTCAGAAAATATTTAAAATATTTTTAAATATTCCCTTATATTTTTCTTGGTTGTTTTTAAAGAAAAGTATTTTCAAAATTTTTTATGTTTTAAAAAAGTGATTTACAAAATGAAAAGGGAAACTTCCTGAAAAAGGATTTAAAGGATATTTTAATGGTATTTCTAATCATCAAAATAATAAAACCATGTTGATATTTTTTATCTAATGGGAATATTTTTTAATGATATCATCCTCATTATTTGTTTGGATGGATTAAGAATATTTCAAAGATATTATTATAGAAGATGTTACTTTTCCATGGGTAAACCATATTTCAGTGGGATTGTGTGAAACTTGAACATTTTATCGAGGTTAATAATGTTTTAAAGATGTTGGAATGAAACCTATTTATTATACATGGGTTAATTATTTTATGGAATAAAAATCATTTTTATAATATTTTATGAAAATATGAATTCTCGTTACAGCTTATATGATGTGGTGGCCCAAATAGCATTGGGTAATCCTATTACAACTTATAATATGGGGTGTCCCATATAGTGCTAGGTAAGACTATTACATCTTATATGATGGGAAAACCCAAATAGATTCGGGTAATCCCATTACATATTTTATAATAGGGCAACCCATATATCACTGGGTAAGCTCGATATAGATTACATGACAGGGTGGAATAGATAGGACTGAGTAAGCTCATTACAATGTATATGATAGGACGGCCCACATAGAACCATGATAGGTTGTTATGGCATAAATTATTAAGAGTAACATATAAAAAAAGGGGATCCTGTTATAGCTTACACGATTGGTTTACCGAGTTATCACTCTAAAGAATTGGATAATGAAAATTGTTATAAGATCTTGCAGGGAACATGGGTTCTTAGCCTAATCAAAAAACTAGGGTACATGGGTTTTCATTTGAATTCGAAATATGAGGGTATATGGGTTTCCATCACAATCCTGAATGGAGGGTACATGGGTGATTAGAAGAAGAATAAAATAGATACACTTGTGGTTATTCCATTTATAACTTGTTAGGAACATATTTTTAAGGGCTTGTCCTTAACATTTTCATATTCTAGTGTTTTTGAGCCAAATTTCATATTTTTAATATTTATAGGTTCTTTTCATTTTAGAGTTTTATATAATTGGGATAAACTATTAAAAATCAAACCCTTGAATTATAAGTGTAAAAGTATCCTTAGTTTAAATTTTTATACCACAAAATGTCTTTAAAATAAAACATGGTTTCTATTTACAAAAAATCATCATATTTTTCTCTTTGATCTCATCCTTGTCTATACTCTCCCTTAAACCCTGTGATTTTTTTAAAGAACAAAATGATCAGTAAGGGACAAAAAAAATAAAGAGAACCATTTCTTCATTTAAAACATGAAAATCCATGTGAAACACTTTTATTTAAAACATAACATTTTACACATAAAGTTAAATATAATTCCTTTTAAAAATATAATTTATTTTACTTTTTGATAAAAAATATTCTTATAAAACCTCATTAGTAAGAATTAAAAATTAATGAATGTAACTTAGGGCATCATCACATAAAAACCATATAGAACCATTAGAAATGGATAACTATATTGTTTACTTCCATATCTAGAGTACATAATGCATTTGAGATCTATAATGGGGCTCACCTGTCATATCGTGAGTTATCATGGGGCTTAACCTGTAACTTCTTGGGCTATAATGAGGACATTCATGTAATATCCCGAGATATAATGGGGTAAACCCAAATTAAACAATGTAAACGGACCATATCCTAAATAAAACCCTTGATAACCTTTTTCAACCCCTGAGAAAAACACTTTTAGATATCAAAATACCATTTTCATATAAATATAACATCTATAATATAAAAAAATGTGCACATAAAAATGATACCATTTAATTTTAAAACAACTATAAAAATTTGGAAAGGTAAAATTAAATATAAAAAGAATCATGAAAGGAGGATAAACCTCTCATTATATATAACATTAAAAAAAATTCCATATGACTTTGGTAAAAATAGTTTAAAAAGAAACATTAAATGAATGTTTTTATAATAAATTCCCTTACCTTGAGGTTGGACCAACATGTAAAATCATTATATTCTTGAATAATAATTATTGGTTAATTATTTAATTTCATTAGAATATTTTTAATGTTTATTATTAATTTTTATATTACTTATCATCATTTTATAATAATTACTTAATTATTTAAGTTCATGTTAGACGTTTTGACGATATTCAGTACTTCTGTCCAAAATGAATTTTTTATGATATAAAAAGTCAAAGATGTATTATTCCATCACATTCATAATAATAATAATGAAATTTTTATCATTTATTTACATTAAATTATAACTTTATATCTAACCATTCTGTATGGTTTGGAAATATATATTATGTTATAATCATGAAGATGGAAGGCTGTACGTATGCATGAGTAATATTTCCATTTTTCAATGATCATTATGTAATGAAAGTAAGTGTTATTCTATCTTTAAATAATTATAATAATATAATTAATATCATATTAATAATTTAATTGTGTATATATGTCATCTATGTTATTTGGTGATGAAAAACAAATCACATTGCCTGTGGAGGTGATAGTTCATACGTATGTACAAAGGACATTATCATTTTTATGTGTATGGAAAGGTAAGAAAGTAAATGATATATTACTATTTAAAAATGATAATTTTTTCATGAATATAATATATAAACAGTAATTCCATAATTATAACCAGCCTAGTGATACGATTATTGGAAATGAATTATATCAGTTTATGTGGTGGAAGTATTCTATACACAGAAATGATTAATAATTTTCCCATTTTATTAAACTTGGGATGGATTTAAGTGATGATATCAACATAATACCATTTAATTATATTCTTTTATACTTTATTTATTATTTAATCATGGTTGAATAATATTTGAATTTTTTGGAATAAGAAACAAAATAAAAACACTTCATTAAAAATGATAAATTCTGCAAGATAATGTTATTTTCATAATACCTTAAGACCACTAAAAATGGGTTAAGGTCTAAATTAAGAGGTATATAATGTTTTTAGGATGTCTAGGAAGTTATTTAGGTAGATAATGGCTTAAATAATTAGTTTTGAAGTATTAAAAGAAGAGAAAATGAGGTGCCCTTTTACATTAATATAAATTATTTTTCAATTAAAAATTGATCCACACTAATTTTTTTATGATACATTATTATATTAGGACTAAATAAATTCATACAATTTTCCCCTATTTTTTAATCCTTATTTTTTAGTTTTAACCTTTACTTATCATCTTTAATTCTTACTATGACAACATGTATGTTTACCCTTTGAAGGTTTATATATTTACTATAAAATTCCAAACGAACCATAAATGAATCAATGATTAAATTTTAAACCATAAATAATAATTGTGATTAATTTAATATTTTTTTAAATTTTATTTATTTTAATAAAAAATTATTGTTTTAAAATATAATTAATGTCAATTTTGACACTATTCAGTACTTAACTTTTTAAAAATATAAAAGAAGCTAAATTTGATCCAATTTTTCTAACACGTCAATAAAATATATATATAACCTATTAAATTATTTTATGACATAAATTATTTCAAATTATATATATTTTAATATTTTATTATCATTTATTTGATATTTAAATAAATTAATCAATTATTGCATCATCATTGTGTGATCATTTAATATAACAATTTTATCACTTAAAAATTTAAAATAAATTACCATGTTATAGATATATAATTTATATTTAAAATTACTATATATAGTTAAGTATACATTCTAAATAATCATATATTAAGAAGGTTATAGTTATTAAAACATAAGTATGGACTCTTTGAATTTTCTTTAAAATAAAATTATATAAAAGGATAAAAGTCATCCATGTGGCATAAAGAGGTCATAAAATCTATAAAAAATGATTTTGGTTGATAATTACTCATAAAATAAAACTAGTACAAGTGTTGAGGTAATTTTATAATTTTTATAATATTATATTTACCCTTAATTACCTGATTCACCATTAACTCTGTTAAAAAAATTACAAAATTTACTATTCATATTGTCCAAAAAATAAAAGGGTGATATTTAATACATTTGTTCCATATGATTCAAAATATTGAATCCATTTTTCTAAATTAAAAACACATAAGTGGCTAAAATTAATTTAAATTTAATCCTGCTGATGAAACTGAAAAACATGTTTTTAAAGTGAAAACATCCAAAAGATTGAGTTTTTTTAATATCGAAAATAAATGTGAAATAGATTTAAAAGAAAAAAACTGCTTTAAAAATATAAAATTTATCTAATTAGACTTTAAAACCAATCAAAAATATAATTTTACACTATAAATTATTTATATGAAAATGTTATTTAAAATCAAAGGACATTAATTTTTATTATTCATAAAAACATTAATCTTATCAAAAAAAAAACAAAAATTATATTGATATAAAATATGATAATCCTATTTGATATAATTTTTTTATTTTTTAAAATTAAATTTATATAAGTGTCAAAAACTATAATTAAAACATGTGCTCCCTCAAAAGGGGGTAAAACTATTTTTTAGAAAAGTAATGTTTTTAGGTGTTAAAATAGATTTATTGTTATATAATGTCTAAAAAAATAGGATTAATATTAAATATTATAGTGAATATATTTTATATATATATTTCATTAATATAATCTGAAAATTGTTATTTTTTTATTTTATCTGTATAAAACACACTTGTGCACATTTAAATAGTTTTGCAAAAAAAATTCCTTTTATTTTCAAAGAGGGTTTTATTATTCATTTAAAATTAATTGGTCACAAAATAATTAACCATATGTGAATGTATAAAAAATATTTTCTTAATTTAGTTAACCTATTTAATACCCCCTATTATAACGACTATACGATAACTTCCATATTAAATAATAATATTTAGTTGTTCATTTAAGCTCTATGTGGCATATCTTGTATGATATCTAACATATTGTATCCATTTAAAATAGTGGGATGTTAAATTCTCTAACCCATTTAATAAATTATATCATCACAATTTAAAAATGGGTTTGGTAACTAGGGTTCGACTATTCAAAATACCTCTTTCGATAACCCACATCAAAAGAAGGACTAATAAAAATTCCACTTTAAAATAAAGAGAGGGATGTACTATGGTCACTTGAGAAAAAAAATACTAGGTTTCCATATAGTAAAACATGGAAATGGAAGATAAAAATAACTATCATTGACTAATAGCTTTTGATAGAGAACATCATCATGGGAAAGTTTTCAATCACAAGACCATAAATTGGTGACAGGTCAAAAGATTATTGATAAAAGTAAATGAAGAATTTTTTTTGAATATACTTCTCATAGAGTTTCGGGATTAATTTAACAACTACATTAAGAACATAATAAAATATACATACCTTATAAGTATAGTTTTATCCTTTAATCGATTTCCACCACAAATTCATTTTTTTCTCCAAATGATGAGTATTAATGATTGGTTTATGCCTAAAACGTTACAATCAACTTTTAAGGATCACTAAATCCAAAAAAGGATAAAAATATATTCCTTATACTTTAGACAATAACCCAAACCAAATATTTTTGTACACGATAAGATAATTTTGAAAAAATAATAAACTTTAATATAAATAGAAACTACTTTAATATCCAAAATTCAACTATAACACCCAATCTTCAACAAAGATCATTAAAAAATTTACTATACATAAAATTACTGAAAAATATTCTAGACTAATTTTGAAATCTATAAAATAGAAGTATTTGTTTATATAAACATTCAAGATAGTTCTTTATCACTAAAAATTATGAATGACTCTTTATTTATCATACAAAAAAACTTAATTTCCTAAATCACATAATCTATAAGATATGATAACAATTTATATAAATAATTTTAATCACTATAAGTCCAAAATAAAATCATATATTTATCCAAAATATAATCAAAACATTATTTTTAAAATAAAATCCCACAGTATTATATTTACCTTGATTATATTTTATTACCAAAATAGTGTGTGTCTTACAAAATAAAATTAATTACTTAATCACCACATCATTTTCCAATCCCAAGGTTATCAACTTAATAAATTATATTTTCCCAAAAATTAAATTATTATTCATCCATAAAATTGGTTAACTAAAAATAAAAAGTAATACTAATTGGTAATTCACACAGTCCAACGGTTGGTGATGAACCCTTATCATCCTTTGGTTGTGGGTTTAGTTATCACGACCATACTGGATGCGATGAGTTGTCACACTATCTGCGTGTTGTCCTTTATTTTCTTCCAAAAATAGATAATTATTATTTTATAAAATATGATAAAATCCCCATGAATAACTTTAATATGTTGTAACATTATATTTTATCTTATAAATTTCATTTTTCATCCCAAAATGTAAAAAATCATAATTAACTCAATAAAATGGATGTCTCTAAAAATACCTCTAGTCTCTTTAAAATTTTATAACTTAAATCTTGAAAGGGGGTTTCTAAGACAATAAAATTATTAATAAACATAAAATAATAAACACATGATGATATGCATAACTCTTAATAAAACATCATAATCTATAAATTTTCTTAAACCATATTTGGATATCAAATATAAATAAACGAACTTAAACAATACATATTCTTTCATTTTTTATCTAGAATTCAGATTCTTAAAATTTTAAGGATCATTTAGGTTTTGAGTTTTAGAGAAGTCCGAAAACTCCTAAAAATTAAACCCATACATTACAAGTGAACTCTTATACTGCATACCAATTTTTACCACCAAACAATGGTATTTATAATAAACCATGATTTCTCTATATGAAAAATCATCAAAGTTTTCTCCTTGATCTCATCCTTACCCGAAATCTTCCTTAATCCTTGTGAAAATCTTTTTAAAACACGGGATGAGTACAAAAACCTAAATAAGAGTCCTAAAAATAAAGGAAAATGTTATCTCTATAAAAGCATGAAAAATCATAGAAATCACTTTTCTTGAAAATATAACGTTTTACCCATAAAAGTAATTAATATTCCTTTTAAAAATATCATTTATTTTACCTTTGAAAAAAAATCATTCCAATAAAAAATCATCATCAAGCATAAAAAATTCATGTAGGTACCTTGGGACATCCTCACATTGACCCCTTAAATAACCCATACAAAACCCTTAAAAATGGAATAAAAATATGGTCTACTTCTATCTCTGGAGTACCCAATGCATTGGAGAGTTATAATAGGGCTCACCCATTATATGTTGAACTATAACTGGGATCAAACAATCATATATTGAGCTATAATGGGGATAAAAAAATCATATCCTGAGATATAATTTTATGAAACCATAATAAACAATGTTAAAGGGCCATGTAATTACTAAAACCCTTGAAAAGTATTTTAAACCTTAATAAAAACACTTTCAGATATCAAAATATCAATTTCATGTAAAAATCACTATTAAAATATAAAAAAACATGCCCATAAAAATGATACCATTTATTTTTAAAATAACTATGAAAATATATAAATAAATAATTAATGTAATAAAGCATCTTGAAAATATAATAAACTACTCATTCTGTATAAGTTAAAAAACATTTCTTTTGAGTTTTGTGAAATGAGTTGAAAAAGGAACTTTAAAAGATGTCTTTTGAAATAAAGTCCCTTACATTGAGTTTGAATCATCATGTACAATATATATCTTCATGAATATTAAACATAAGTTAATTATTTACTTTCATGAGAAAATTTATAAGTGTTATTATTCCTTTTATATCACTTATTATCATCTTATAATAATTACTTTATATTTATGTTCACATCGGACGTTTTGATGATATTTTATAGTTGAGTCCAAAATGATTTTGGTATGACGTAAATAGTAAAAGTGGTTATTATTATATCATATATAGAATAATATTATTGATATTTTTATAATTTTTATACATTAATTATATTTTTAATTCAAATCATTATGTATACTTATGAAAAATGAACTACGTTATAATCTAGGATATGATAGGCCGTACGAACGCATGAGTAACATTTCCATTTGACACTGATCAATATAGAAATAAGGTAATTATTATTTAACCTCTAAAGAATGATATTAATATCATTAATATCATATTAATAAGTTAAATATACTTATATATATATCATCTATGTGATGTGGTGATGAAAAATGATTCACATCGTTTCATAGAGTTGATAGTTCATACATATGCAAGAATGAAGTTATCAATTTTATTTGCATATAAAGGTAAGAAATTAAATGATATAATATTATTTTATAATGATAATAATTTCATGAATATCTTAGATAAAAATTAATTCCATAATTATAACTAGTACTATGAAATGGGGATGGAAAAATAATTATACTAGTTCATGAGGTGGTAGTACGCCATATACACAGATGATTACTTATTTTCCCATTCGATGGAAGTGGATATGGATTTAAGTTATGATATTAACAGAATATAATATAAATATATTTAGGATAATTTATTTATTATTTCATCATATTGTATGCATATTTTAAGTAGTTGAAAGAAGAAACAATATAGACACACTTAATTAAAAATGATACATTTTTTTTGGAAAAATATCTTTTATAGCAATTTATGACCACTAAGGATGGTTGTATGCCTAAAATAAGAGCTCAAAAATATAGGGAGGTATTATAGAAATGGATTTGGAAAAATATTAGATGAAATAAATAGGTTTTCAAGTGTTAAGAGAAGAGAATAAAATGTTCCCTTTTATAAGAGAGAGGAAGAGAACTCATGGAATTTCTCAAAATATTAAATTAATATAAATTAATTTTCTATTAAAAATCTTCAAAAACTAATATATTTATAATAAAAGATTATTCTGGGTCTAAATAAATTCATAAAATAAAAATTAGGAATGTTTTTCCTCTTTTTTAATCCTCATATTTTTGTTTAAGTCCTTATTTAACCTCTTTAATTTTTAACATGACAACATGTGTTTTTACTCTTTAAAGGTTAATATATTTACTATAAAAGGAAAAAATAACCATTAATGAATAATTTATGACAATTAAAATCTTATTATAAAAATTCTGACAAATTTTATATTTTTATGAATTTTATATCATTAAATAAAATATTATTTATCTTAAAAGATCATTAATGTTAATTTTGACACTATTCATCAATGGACTTTTCAAAAATATCATAACAAAAATAAGGAGTAGAAAAAATTATTATAAAACATAAATAACATATAAAATTAATCTATAAAATTCATTTATGACATTAATTATTTCAAAATATATTTATTTTAATATTTTAATTATCATTTATTTGATATTTCTATTAATTAAACAATTAATGCATCGTAATTGGGTCAACATTTAAGGTAATAATTTTATCATGTAAAAATAATAAAATGATTACCATGATGTACATAAATATTTTATATTTCAAATAAATATTTATTGTCCAAAATATCTTCTAAATTACAGTATATTAAAAATGTTCTTGCTATTAAAACAAAAGTATATCTTCATTGATATTTCTTAAAAATAAAATACAAAAAGGGGTTAAAGTCTTCCAAGTATCTCAAAGAATTAATAAAATAGGTCCAGTTATTATTTTTATAAAAAATAACTCATCCAAAAAAATTATGAATAGTTTTAGGGTAATTTTTTAATATTTATAATATTATTTTCCCTTCATTACACAATTTACTATTAAATGTGATAATGAAAATTACCAAAGATACTATAAATATTGTCTAAAAATAATAGGGATATATTTAATGAAATTTTACCTTATGATTCAAAATATTGTATCCATTTTTAAAAATTTAAAACACAAAAGTGGGTAAAATGAATATAAAATTACCCACATTGATGGAATAGGAAACTAATGTTTTAAAGTAAAAAAATTCAAAATATTAATTTTTTTTATCCAAATTCAATGAGAAATTTATTTAAAATAACGAAATTGGATTAAATGATATAAAATTTATCTAACTATACTTTAAAATCGATCAGAAATATAATTTATCACAAAAAAATTATTCAGAAAGAAAATATGATTTCAATTAAAATTAAGTACTTTTCACATCTCATCAAATCGTGAAACTTATCAGAAAAATAACAAAATATTAAACCAAAGTATATTTTTTATATAAGAATTCCAAATAATAAGTTTATTTTTTCAAATATAATTTATAAAATTGTAAAAATCTAGATTTAAAATAAGTGCACCATTAAAAGTCAGAAAAACTACTTTTTTGAAAAATACAGTTTTTGAGTGTAAAACTAGATTTATTATTATATCATATCAAGAAAAAAAAGGATTAATAATAAAAATTATATTTAATATTATATATATATTTCATTAATATAATTTTTTTTTGGATTTACTTATTTTATTGGTATAAAACACACTTGTGTGCATTGAAATAGTTTTCTTAAAAAGGATTCATTTTATTTCCAAAGAGGGTTTTATTTTCATTTAAAATTAATTGGATACCAAATAATTAATTATATATATGTATATGTTTAAAATATTTTTTAATAATTTAGTTAATCTGATTCATTATATCCATTCTAACAGCTATGTGATAACTGCCACATTAAATAATAATATTTTGTTGTTTATTTATGCTCAATATGGAATATCTTGTATGTTATCTAATATAGTGTTTCCTTTTAAAATATCGGTGTGATATAGTCTTTTTGGGTATCCTTGAAATAATATTCTCTAGGCATATGTGTATACCAAAAATTCCATGTATTATAAATATTTATTCTCTCATGGATCATTTTCATTGATTTCTATATGATTTATGTCTTATGAGCTACAAATCCTTATGCCCGACTCATATTTATAAACTATTATAAGTTCGGTATGAAATTTATCTATTTTTTCATTATCACATAAAATTATGATTATTTTATGATTTTATATGATCATATATTTATATCTCTTATTTTTACCCTTATTGAGAATCTAAGATAAACCTTTCTTATGTTTCCTTTCCTCAGGTTATAAAGACTTGTTTTTATATGGTATTTCTATAATGTGTACTAAATGGTTTAATATTTTGAGGAAATAGTAAATAATTTTACCTGATTAGAATATTGTGTTCTAATTTTAAGTTGGAACTAAAAATATTATGGCCCTCAGACATGTGTTTGTGAAATGTATTGAATATTCCAAAAAAACAAGATGAAGTATCCATGTATGAGAATCATAGGTCAAAATAGTTGGTATCAAAGAAAATGTTTTTTTAACCTTTGTAATATGGTATTAGATAACTTTATCGAGATACCTATGGGTATTTTAAAGGATATTTATAGGGATGTATCTAAGGATATGTATAAGAAAGAGTTAAAGTATAAGAAAATATCCTATAATTTTGGTAATAGATACAGTGAGTTGTTTCATAGAAACAAATCCCAGTTTGGACACTAAAAGTGAATTTGGATCTAGAACAAATATACCTAGTGGGTAATAACCTTAAAAATACCTTATTTAGAAATACTATATCGGGAAGTAGTATGCGAGAGTGGGCCATACTGCATACCTGGTTTGACCATCCTAGGATATTTGCTTTGGAAGTTCACAAACTCAGTATGAACCATCATGATAGATTTAAATTGAATATGAACATGAATGACCTTGGATAAACATACGATTCATAGATTAAATAATGTTTCATTATTTATATATACTATAATTTATTTGCATGTTTATTAGGTTTCACGTGATGAATAATGTTACTCACACTATGCCTTTGGATTTTAGTCATTGGTGGAAACAAAATTGAACTGGGTTAACATTGTACATGACATGATATTTATTGATAAGAAAAAAATGGTATGATTACTAGATTGAAAAATATTTTTATTACAACTAATTATTTATAAAAAACATGATTATCAACATGTTCCGTAAAAAACTCTTAAAATCACCAAATAAGAGAACGATAGAGTTTTCTGAGTACTCAAGCGGTGTAGACCATGATTTAATAAATATTCTTGTTTCCTCTATATCATGAATATTAGAATAAGTACTCAAGTGAATGTCTTAATTGAATGATAATATGTATTCTATGTGGTGAAGAATGCCATATACTTTGTAATTGCTAAGGAAAAATAAAGATTTTACTTAATGCAATGGATGGGAATACTACCATCCCTAATGTATTATCAATCGATGAATGTTTTAAGAGTGGAAAGTATGGGAATTATTAAAATCAATTTCCAAATTTGAATGCTTGGGAAGAATATTAGAAAGGTTTTAAGGTTAATAGTAATATTGATGATGATGAAGAAACTAAAAATGACCTATGAAGGGTAAGAGATTTTAATAAATAAGCTCATAAATATTAGTTAATGTATTGAGGATGAGGTGGAATAATTGAAGTGTTTATGTATTGTAATTCAATAATTGTAAAATATGTGAGGATTCTTTGTGGATGTTTTACAGTATGTATTTTCATGTATTTGTTATAAAGTACTAGTAGATTAGAAAATCAATTTTTTAATTAAGGTAATATAACCCATAATATTTTTTGGGTATTGAGATAATGATGTTTGGATAAAGAGATTATGGATATTAATAAATTAAATTTGATAATACTTATTACCAAGGAATTGATTAATAATTTTTTGAAAATGAGTTTTATGCTATCATTAATGGAGTTTAAATCATTTTTGGATTTGTGGAATATATCTAATAATATATGTTTTATATGAGGAATGAGGAAGAATGTAAATTTTAAAAAAGGTTTTATGGAAATTCATGTTATTAACATGTTTCAAGATAATACATTATGAAGGTATTCACATGTTAGGTATGTGACAATTAATATCCACTTTATGATATATGGGGGTTTAATGTTCAGTTGATTTTGAGAAATTTCGTGACATTCCTTATGAGTTTTCAATTTTAGAAGGGTTATAAGGATAACCATTAATGAAATGGTTTATGTTGAAATTAAAATGTGCTTTTAGAGATTTATATATTGTTTTAACATATAAAGATTTATGCATATTGGATAACCATTTCTAACTATTTTGTTTTGCTGATAACTAATTATAAAAAGGAATAATTAATCATTATATATATGGATATTATGATCCTTTAGTGCTTAAGTAATAACAAATTCAATTTTATTTATTAGAGTAAGAGATGAAGTGGGAATTGATCAAGGAAAAACTACAAGGTGATATTGTTTTTATGAAATGGTATGAAATCATGTACGTATATATTCCAATGAAAATTATTCAACTTTTGTAAAATACCAAGAAAAACATTATCTTGTTATAATCATTTTTGAAGATATCAATGGAATTTTTGATGTATTTTTGGTTATAGATTTATTATCATTAATGTTCTCCCTACCATGTTCTCTATTAGTCACTATCAGTATTTGGGTGTTAATTTAATCTTATATGTCCATGTTTTCACTTCCCACCTTTGTTCTCCAATTTGGTAAACATGTATATGTTATTCAAGGTAAATTTTGAAAATACCTGTCTCTTTTTAAGGGGATGTTTTATTAACCATATTTACTATATGGGTTTCTAGGATGTAATTTTCAAATGTTAAACTTTTGATGATGAATTCATATTTCAAGTGAGAAATTCATTTTAAGTCGTTACAATGTTACACAACAAGATCTTTAGAAATGATTTTTTTCAAATAAATTTTATCAGTTATGTATTTTGTGTGAAACAAAACTAATTTTAGATTATATTACTTTTATCACTGAGATTATATTACATTACATGTAAGACTATGATTAATTTTAGTCACTCACAACCATGATCTTAGCTTTCCTTACACGTAATGCTGAGTTTTAATGAAACATGTTATAATGTTATTTTTTTTATTTAACATGATATTTATTAGCTATAAATTGGAATGGAGGTTATGAATAATATTAAATAAATTATTAAAATATGGTATACATCTGAACATATAATTAAGTCATTTGTGACTAATTAATTATAAATGAAAATAAAACCCTTAAAAAAGGAAACGTTTCTCTAAAATCAATTTTCATGCGCAGAAGTGTGTTTTATATATGAAAATTAACCAAATAAAATTGGGTTAATGATTTTAATGAAATGTATATATTATATATTTAATTTTTTTAACATTAATATTATATGTTTTCTAGATAATAGATAAGAATAAATCAAAATTTACACTAAAAAACAATATTATTCTAAAAGGCAGTTTTGTTTCTTTTTTAGGAAATAATTATTTTGAGACTAAACATTAAAATGTTAGAAAATTAATTGGATAAAATAATTTTTTTAATTATAATTTCAAAATTATCATAGGGTTCATTTTTGTGATTTTTTTGAAAAGTATCAGTTTTTTGATGAATAATGAAAAAATACTAAATTTTATTTGAAGATATATTTTTTATTTAAATTATTTATAATGTAAAATTATATTTTAAATTGTATTTAAACTAAAATTAGTTCAATTTTATATCAATTAATTTATTTTAGGTTGTTGTAATCAATTTATTATTTAATTTTGATATAAAGTCTTTGAAAACGTTTGAACATTTTCACTTTAAAAACCCACTTTTTCATCACATCTGTGGGATTAATTTTAAATTAAATCACACCAATTATATATGTTGAATTTAAAAAAATGGATTCTATATTTATAATAATTATTGTTTATATTATATAATAATTTTAAGTTAAATTATTTCCATAATGATTAATGAAAATAGTTAAAATTAATTACCTTGATTAAAGTTAAAACAGGTTTTTGTGGATTAAATGAGTTTGTGTTAAAATTAATTTTCCACACACATATGTTTTTTAATTTAATAAATTTAATTTAATATATATAATAAGTTGTATACATTAATTATTAAATTCATTTTAATAATAGTCTCAAGGGATAAATTACAAAGGTAAATATAAAGATACATGTTACCTTGGTAAAAACTATAATGATAAAATGGAGGAAACTTATGGACTACGAAATAAATTTATTGAAAAATGTATTTATTTTATCTTTTGAAGGAATTTATTGACTCTGTATTCTGTCCTATACATTATTAATCAATTATCGAGCCACATTTGGTTAGGGAGACCTCCCGATATTGAATACTTTTGGGTATTTACAAGAATGACACTCCTCCCCAATTCTAAAAGGGAACTCACCCCCCTTATTCGCAACTATAAATCCATTTGTATCAACAAACAATTAAATAATTTACTTCTTGAATAACCACTTTTTCATTTTATAATATTCTTTTGGGAATAAGTCCAATATAGTATGACTTTAGTGTAAAAATAAGGAAAATACCTGAAAAAGAGGTAATGTTATTTAACAAGCATATTTATTTTATTTATTTATACACAACCTTAAATTATTATTATAACAAGATTATATAATATCCTCAATATCCTATAAATAAATATATGTTGTTATGTTAAGGTTATAACCTACAACCTCAACCACTTTCATTATATGTGTTACATAATCATCATTCATGTGTAAGACCGACTGCCACCTAGCGAACTGATGTCATTCATTTTTCCATTACCCCTTTAATGATTGGAAATAATGATGGATTTTTTGTTTTTTATTTGATATTTATTTTTTATATTATGTTATTATTATTCGGGAATTATCTCATCACATTTAACTTCAGGCTTTTCATTTTTTAGGAACCCGGTAACATCGTTCATTTGTACGGAAGACTACAACCTTTGGAAGCGATGTGATTCATTCACGCTATTCATAGAATGTATTAAGTGAATTTTTAACAAAAATATTTGATATATATTAAAAAACATTTAATATAATTTTAATATATATATATATATATATCATTTAATTTTCTTTCATTAAATATAATAAGAAACTGGAAACATCGTTCCTGCATACGTACGACCTACAGTCTTCATGAATGTGTGTTTCATTTCCCATCGCTATTTTTTTGGATTAATATAAATTTATATATAATGAATATATATGAAATTATTAACATGTTTTAAATTATATATATTATGAAACAATTATCGAAGTAATAGTACCAAAAATTTCTAGTCAAAACATATAAGAAAAATAGAGAAGTTATTACCTGAGACATAACTTTAACATGGGATTGTTAATAAATTAGTAATAAAAAGTGATAAGAAAATAATATATGAAATTATATATATAATTTTTTTTATAATATATGTATAATATACTTATATTTATTACATAGGAGGGTTTAATGAGTTCATCTATATTCATGACTTAATGTTATAAATTTCTGTCTTACTTTTTTACTTCCATGAGACACATGTAATATTCCACAACCATTTAATTTATGTGGTGTATATACTGACCATGAATGTGTTATATGATTTTTATACTCAATTTTTTTCAGTATTTACATATTCATTTGAGGATCACACTTTAATGGGGTTTACAGTTTCAGTGTTACCAAAGCGATAAGATATTTTTGCTTCAATTTTCATTCTTTGAGATGTATATTATGTTATACATCTATATTATTTTATGAGGTGTATATATTTATCCATTTACATGTTATATAATTAATATAATTATTTTATAGACAATATAAGTCTCATTGAATTATATTATTTCATGGAGATTATGATTCAATGTTACCATGGTGGTAAGAGTCTTATGTTTCAATCCCATCATTTAGTGGGATTATTTATGATTATGCTTCTAAAGATGAGATATTATTATATATCTCTCAATAAACTCAAGATGTTTTACCACCTATAGTTATAAATGATATTTTAAAATAATTTTTCCCTTTTTACACTCTTTGTTAGTTAAAATGTTTGAGAAATCATTTTTAATAAAATCCGAATTTATTTCTCTCTTTGGTCGGAAATCATTTTTTTTTCAAAAACCTTGTTTGAATAAATGTTTTCGAAAAAGTTTTAAAAAATTGTTTTGAAATAAAAAAGGTTATTTTATTCATAAAATGTTTAATTTATTTTTTAAAGATTCCTTTATAAATTTTCATAGTTATTTTCTGTGAAATTTCTTTTCAAAATGTTTTAAATTTTAAAAAGTACGTTTTCAAAATGAAATGGATATTTTCCCCATGAATGATTTTAATGATATTTTAATGGTGTTTTAATTTATCAATTTTAACAACCCTTATTGTTTAATATGTTCTAATTGTGATATTTTTTAATGATACCATCCCTATTATTTCTCTAGATGTTTTAAGATTGTTTCAAAGAAATTGTTATAGAACCAGTTTCTTCTTAATCAGTTAACCATGTTTCAATGAGATTATTATGAAAACTATTTCATTTCCATAGGTTAATAATGTATCAATGATATTAACATGAAAACCATTTATTTTCCCTATGTTAATTAGGTAATAAAGAAATAACTATCTTTTTTTGAGTTTTTATGATCATATGCCAGCCCATTATAGCTTATATGATGGGGCATCCGAGGTTGTTCTGGGTAGGCCCATTATGGTTTATAAAATGGGGTGACCTATATAGAGATGGGAAAGTTTTTAATAGCTTATGAGATGGATATAACTAGAGATAATTGGGTAATCCCTTTATATCATACATCATGGGGAGCCTAGATAGCATTGGGTAAGCCTGTTATAGCTTGGATGATGAGGTAACCTAGAATGTTTTGGGTAATCCCATTACAACATAAAATATGGGTAAGACCAAATTGTGCAGGGTAATCCCATTAAAACTTGTATGATTGTGATACCTATATAGCATCAAGTAATCTTATTAGAGCTTATATGAGGGTAAGACCCAGATAGGGATATGTGAGCATGTTATAGCTTACATAATGGGTGTTCCTTGATTGTGCTCCAGAGCATTGGTCAACGATAAATTCTATATAAGATTTGAGTGTACACATGTTCTTAACCCAAGCCCAAAAATGTGGCTACAAGAGTGGTCATCCCAATCCCAAAGATGATGGTACATGGGTGTTCATCCTTATATGCGTTCCATAACGTGATTTTTTTTCTTCAAAATTTATTAACCTACGAACTGGTGTAGAAGAAAATAAAAGGGATAAAATACATTGAGAATGTGAAAAGACACTAGGAATTTTCTTTAGAAGAATTTTCTGTAAGACAAGTTTAAAAAGTGATTAACAACTAAATTTTCTTAAAAATAAAAAATAATTTTAAAATAACTATTAAAGTTAACTAAAATAAAATTATCTAAATGAACTAAATTAATTGAGGAAAGAAACTGGAAAAGATGAAAGTGCAGTGTTGTGACATCTATTCATGTGCATGAAATACCAATTATTTAATTCCCTCAAGTTAATATTTATTTATTAAATTATCACTAACTCTAAATTTAATAAAAATAATATCAGGTATTATTCTATGATAATAGAATGTATTCTTATTCTTATAAAAACCATCAGTCATTTCATTCTCTAGACTAATGAATAACTTTTATATCATTGTAACACATAATCACTTGGTGAAATGAAATGACCGATTTCTCAAAAAGTCAAATTATCTATCTATACCATGTTCGATAACATGAGATGACTTATTAGTTACCACTCATATGTGTTTGAGGGAGAGTGCACCCAACATAATAATTTTTAAAATTAATATATTTATTTATTCAGAACTCACTCATCTGTGCCATCGAACTACAGATAAAGAAATTCCCTAATGAACTCCCACCCATGATTACTTATTATGTGTCACATTAATGGGTACCAAATCATGTGTGAAAATACCAAATGAAAATTCATTCAAAGACATATATAATCAATTAGATAAAAATAAAAATAAAATTAATTCAAAGGGAAATTAAACATCATTAAAAAATAATGAAATGAAATTACAATTAATTTAATCAAAATTCTAAAAAAAGAGTTATCCAATAATCTCGACAAAATGAAACTTTATATAATAAATAGAAGATATCAATATGCACACATCATTTCTATGTTCATGACAAGCCTTCAAAGATGATAAAATAATAATAATTTCCCCTCCACCGATTGTCGTAATGTTGAAAAAAATGAGCATGATGGACTAAACCTAATCTTTTTCACTCCTAGGAAAAACAATTAGAAATAAACCAGAAAGAATTCTAATGTGGACTAATAGAAAAATTAAAATGTCAAAATTAAAAGTTCAAATTTTTTAATATATTTTACCCATAAAATATCATGCTTCATTTTAAAATTCTAATTTTCAAAAACCATTTTCCTTCCACTCATATTATTTTTGAAACAAGTACGTGCGATCATGTATCATGTGACCTACCTCACCATCACCCTCATTTCTCAAGCACTCTAATCAAATCTATGCTCAATTATTAAACTCATTCTTGCTTATTATATCATTTCAATGAATTTCACATCTCCACTAATGGAGATAAAAATAATACACCAATATATAAGGATTCACTATAGGTTTATTTGTCTCTAAGGTTTTCAGACAGTGGGTTCAATAAAAAAAATTGATAATTTTTTAGAAAAAATAGGGTTTAATCTTGAAATAGATGCATGATAAATGTAAACCCAAATGTCTTCCTCATATTCTCACTCCCTCACACTTAGTAATATTTATTTTCCCCAATTATATGATAATCTTATTTTTTTAATTTTTTTATTGAAAAACTTACTCAAATTAGATGGATAGAAAAATTGGTGACTTTGTAAGAACCCGTTTTTTCTATAAAAGATTTTGGAATATTCTTGATGTTATTCCAGAGCAGCACCTTCAGACGGTGTGCGATTCCGAGCCTCGGTGTTTCTGAAATTAAATTTTCAGTGCATTCACACTGGGCACACCAAATAAATAAGATAAATCCTAAACGGTGATTCAGATCCTAAATCTAAGTGCCCGGATGGGTCCGAAATGGGGTGTTTACCCTAGGAACGACATAAAACATGTGGGCGCGGGATGTTTGGACCCCTCGCTCGTTATTGGAACGTGAAACCGATAAATTAGATAATTAATTTATTCATTTAAATGGTTTAACTCCAGTATCTCTTAAACAGTGGCTCAAATTGGGAAACCGAGTGCAACGTTTAGTCTAGAACGTGCTGTTTACCCTAGGAGGGGTGTAAGTTTTGTGGGCGCGGGCCGTCTGTGAAAAATGGCCCCAGGGGCCTTTTGGTAATTTGGCGGCCTCAGGTGTTCAGTTTAATAACTTTTGAATGAGGCCTCAGATTAAAATTCTGAGACCCCTATTGTGCTCGGGAGGTGGTGTTTACTCTAGGGGAGGTTTAATCTTGACTTTGTTTGGGGTTTTAGATGCGGATTTAATTTTGGATGAGTTTTAATTAATTAAGGGATTAATTAATTTCCCTTATTTAACCCATCTCTCCCACTTCTTCCTCCCCTATTCACTTCCATGGAAGGAGCTCTCAATGAGGAATTCCTCATCTCTTCCACCTCTCCGGTGAGGCGCGACAGCTCTGGAAAGGCACGACAGCTCCGGCGGATCAACGACGAAGCTTCGGGCAACGCCCAACAGGTAGGAGTTTTCGGTTTTGCGTTTTCATTTCCGAACTCTACTTTCAAGTCTAATTTTAATGATGAATTGCTGTCGAATCTGAAAACAAAGACCATGTTCGTTGAGTATAAATTATGATCTTTCAAATTCATCTTTTTATTTGAGAATCTGAGTCCTGAGGCGTTCGCAGTTGTCCACTGAAGGTAAGCGGGATTTTGGTGTTTTCCGGTGGTTATCGAGCTTCTCCAGCCGGTTCTGGGGGTTTTGGTAGGTGGTCCGGTGAGTGGCTTTAGCTTAGGCGGCAGCGCAGGCAGCTTCTCAGGTAGTAGGGTGCAGCAGACGTCAGCCGGGCATAGCGGAGGTCGGCCGGGCGCAACGGGCGTCGACGAGGGCGAGGCGGCCGGGAGCGCTGCCGAGCGGAGGCGGCAGCAGGCCTCAGTGCGGGCAGCTGCGGGCGCTGGTCATCCGAGGGTGTACTGTGGAGGAGCGGCCGGCTGGGTGGCCGTCCGGTGCTGTGGTCACCGGAACACCAGGGTTGTGCGACCCTGGTGAAGAAGAAGAGACCCGATGTTGCGGGTCTCTGCCGACCGTGACCTACAAAAGCAAGCAACAAAAAAAAGAGATAATTCTAAAAAAGGGGGTCATGGTTGAAGAAAAAAAGGTGGGGGGGGAGTATGCCTTAATTGGAGAGATATGGTTCCACCAAATAAGAGAGAAATTTGAAAAAAAAATAATTATAAAAAAATGATTTTTAATAATTATAATAATGTTATTATTATTAAAACATTTAATTGGGCATAACTTTTCTGTGCGGCGCCCAATGCATGTGCCATCAGCGACAATGTAACTTTATATTCGATACAATATTTTTAAGACCAATGTTGGGTACCTTTCATTTACTTGTGGAGGGGGTCATTAAAATGCCCTAAAAATAATAATTTTATTCTTATTTTTCAAACGCTGATTCGAACGTAACTTCTAAATGGAGCGTCCGATTAACATGCCGTCTATAGAAGCATGTCCATGACCTTGAGACGGTCATTTTGAGTCAAATATTGGATACTTAATTCAAGCTCGTGGCTCGGTTACCTGGAACACCCAAGTATAATAATAATAATATAATTATTATTATTTGGGGGAATCTTGTATCGGACTGTACGTCTGTATTTGACATCTGATTGACACACCGTCAGCTGTATCATGACACTGAAGTTGAGGCTAACATTTCTAGACTGATTTTGAGCACTTAAAATGAGATTGAGGTGTGGACCCCATGGGGCCCATTTTGGACATTGATGGTGAATTTCAGCTACTTCATTGGGTACCTATTTAGGACAAGCGAACAATCGATCTTTTATACTTTTTTGGAGAGGATCGCAATGGTGTGTTCTGTTCGTTGCACTTCAGGACCGGGATGCAGTTCCCAGGAAGCACCACTCATGTGCAGTATGGTGAAATGCATATATTTCTCCGGATATCCGTTCCACTTAACTGATTAATCCTTTTGACATGCTTTTCTGAGGGGATTGTAATGGTGCGATGTGCCTGATTGTTTTCGGGGCCGAGGCTCGGGATCACGGGACGCCGTTCAGGCATAAAGCGGTGTGGAAGAATTTTCCTTCAGGTATCCATTTGAGGCGAGTATGTATTCTATCATGCGTGTTCTTCCGTAAGGATTACAACGGTATGATCCGTTTGGATGTGCAGTGTCTCCTTCGAGAAATCATTTAAACGTGATAACAAGTAAGGTGCTCTGGTGGTGGTTCGTCCTATTGTGTTTGTAGCTGACCCTTGGCGTGTGATCGTGTTCACTCCCATGTAAGTGGAGTTGAAGTTTGAAGAGATGTGGTTGGCCGTGTTGGGGCCATGGCGGAATAAGATTGGCGAATTACATTTCTCCCTTCACGTGGACATTGGGTGTCATGTGCATGATAGCCTTTGGGCTAGAGATGTGGTATACTTCGAGAGTATACGTGAATGCATGAAGGTACGTGATGTTGTATGTGTCTGAGAATGTATGTGCTTGGTTGCGAGATGAGCTGGGGCCACATGTCGTGGGGGCCCCATATGTGTTTCATGTTCTACTTTACATACCTTTGACCTCTCGCAACATAGAGGGTCCTTCTATTCATGATGGGTTAGACCAGCAAGTTTGAGCGGTTTCCCCTGGTTTTGTTCTGGAGTTTGGTGGTCGCACGATACCCACTCCGAGTTTTGTGGGCCAGTGTTTTACCATCAAGTAGGGATGGCCAGAGAAGTTCTGGGTTTACCCTCCCGTAGAGACTGGGCAGTGGGTTTCTCATCGACCTCTTTGGGTTTACCCTCCAGTAGAGACTAGGCAGTGTGTTGCTCACTGACCTCTAGGGTTTACCCTCCCGTAGAGACTGGGCAGTGGGTCACCCGACGACACTCTTAGGGTTTACCCTCCAATAGAGACTGGGCAGTGGGTCACCCGATGACTCTCGAGGGTCTACCCTCCAGCAGGGCTGGGCAGTAGGTCACCCGTCGTCTTGTTCCAGGACTACCCTCCAGCAGGGCTGGGCAGTGGCTCACCTGTCGACTTCTTCCAGGTCTACCCTCCAGCAGGGCTGGGCAGTGGGTCACCCGATATCTTATTATGAATTACCCTCTAGAAGGGCTGGGCAGTGGGTCACCCATTGTCATTTTAGACTCAGTCCTTTCTACTAGGATAGTCTGTGGCTTTACTCCGTGGATACTAGAGTGGGACCCTTGTTTGTACGGGTCAGTGATGTGACAGTTTCGACTTTGGGCATACCTCTTGACCGTGTGACAGTGACGAGGTGTGGTTTGACTTAACCCAGAACTCTCAAGTATGGGGGGATCTTTCCCCACCGAGATGCATCCTTGTGACGCGACCTAAAACCATGCGGGCAAGTCAGTGATGCCCAAAGCGGATAGTGTCGAGGTACGGTGATTTGAGCCGCTTGGATTGCAGTTCAGGGCAGACGTGTGGGATGCTGGGCATCGATGATGGTTACTTCTGAGACTGTTGTCTACTCACTTTCTTGGGCTGAGCTACGGGATGGAGACCCCATTACGATCTTGTTCGGGTTTCTCGACAGAGCATATATATATGTATACCTTGTTCTAGTACCCACTCCTTGGGTTTTAGTTACTCTCCTTCTAGGAAAGGCGAAGATGCGCGAGGTATGCCACGTGCTTTCCGTTTCTAGCTTCTCATGGTTGGACGAGTATAGTCTTTTTCTATAGGTAGCGAGGACTTTATGAGAAGTTCATCTTCCCACCGTTTCCAGCTCCTTGTGTCTAGACGAGTCTACCTTCTTTCTATTTTTGGGTTGAGGTGGACTCTCTACTATTACTCTTCTGCACTCTCTCTGTTGTACTCCTTTACTATTCCCTGTTCGATCTACTTCTCACCCTTCGGTAACTCCTTTGTTGCTCCCTTGAGTCTTCAGGGTATCCTATTGAGTATTTTCACTCACCCCTGGTTGGGATTTTCCCACACCTGGTGTGCCCTTGCAGACGAAGGACAGGTTGGTCGTGACTTCAGCGGAGCTTAGGAGTTTGGGAGCTTGGACCACGTGTGGTGGTCGGAGTCAGGTTCTAGGTGGTGGACCCTTCCAGCTGTTTACTTTTGTTCACCTATTGCTGGGTTGTGGAAATTTTCTGGTTGGGTGCGTGTTTTGTTCCTTTTCTTTTCAGTTTACCTTTAGCACTTTCTTTGTACTTATTAGAGGTCGATGGACTTTTGTGGTTTATATATAGCAGTTGGTACATTACTTTTTCTTTTACTCTGCACCTTTATATAATGTGTGTTGCATGTGTGTGTACAAGTACTTAGGAAAAGTCCTCCCTGAGTTGTTTAGCCTTTGGTGCTTGTCACCAGCCCCAGGCCTATGGAGGCGGGCTTGGGGTAGTTGTGGCTCAAGACCGGGTAGAGTCGGGTCATGAAAAAGTGGTATCAGAGGTTGTTCATTCCTTGGGACGTTGTTCAGACGTCCCTAAAAAGGAATTGGTTAGGATTTAGGGCAACCGTGTTAACGTGTCTCAAGAGTGGCTCTCATGCCAGGGAGTCCAGTGATGGTGCGGTGGCCGACATATCCATTCCCCAGGACCCTGATAACCCTCTTGTCGACTCGGAATTCTGAGAATCTTGTTGCATGGAAAATTGGTTTGTGCATCACATAGGATTTAGTCTCTACTGTCCTTCTTGAGTCAGCTCCCCATTGTTGTTATTGGTATATACATTTTTCTCATCTGATCGTGACACTCCTTGATAAAAGTCAGGATGTCTTCGCGAATACAGCCAGCCAGGATACCAGCTTTGGTTCGTGATGACGACCCTGTGAGCTATGAGGCCACATTCCAAGACCCATCATGTGAGACCCTTTCTCCGGGTTGGCCAGTTGTAGTACCTCAACCTGTTGAGATGCAGAAAGCTTCAGTAGAGGAGGCTGAGCTTGAGCGCAGGTTGAGCGCACTCCGTGATTTCTAGCGGCAGAGACCACTGAGGTTCAATGGTGAGCCAGACCCTAAGGTAGAAGAGGTTTGTCTTGGGGTAGTGGTTTTCCTTTTCAGTCTTGTTCAGATGCCAATAGATCAGAGGGTGTCTTTGGAATCCAACCTTTTTCGTGGATCAGCTTGGCGTTGGTGGGGTCTGGTGACTCTGTTTCTTGACGAGTCGTCGCTTTCATGGGGTGACTTTCAGTTGTTGTTTCGTGAGGTGATTTTCCCCTCCTTCTTATGATCTATTTGGATCTAGGAGCTCGTACAGTTTCAGCAGGGAGGGATGAAGGTGAATGAGTATGTGACTAGTTTCGCAGACCATGCACGCTTTCAGCAGGCACTGGTGACAAATAGCGTCCTGTCACGTTCTACAGTTAGTGGTGGCAGCCGGCTCGACAGAGCCGAGACGTCTGCAACAGCTAGCAGGCGTCGGCAAGCAGAACCTCGACACATGTGGATTTTCGATAACCAGAATCAGGGGTTTTGTCATACACCACAGTGGCACCGGAGGGAACCAGGGCATCCTGAAGAGCGCCGGTGCTATGCTTGCAATGGGCGAGGTCACTTGGCACGAGACTGCCCAACCAGGCATGCTAAGAATATCGGGCAGGTGGCAGGTGCACCACCACGGCAGAGGCAGCATCGTGATTGGAGTAGCACCCAGAGAGGTGGTGCTATCAGAGGAGTGGGAGGAGCTGGTAGTGGGGGACGACTTTATGAGTTCTTCCCATCACCACTAGACGGTCCACGTGAGGCTCTAGGAGCTGACAGTTGGGACCGTAGATAGACACGAGCTTTGGATTTCTATGATCCTACAGAGCATTAGGTGATAATAGGTATGCTTTACAGCTCTTATACTTCTTGCACTAGAATTTTTAGACTCTGTGTGTGATAAGAGTTTCTCCCTGCTCCTTGCTTGAGTTATTACTAGGGTGCTGCAGGGCGTTGGTGTAACCCTGTGTTGGTAAGGTAAAAGGTGTGGGACCATTTCTTTAGACGATGGTGTTGACTCCTTCTCTCTTCGAGTGTGTAAGAGAGTCTTAGTTGAGAGACATCGATTGTGAAATCTTGCGTGATCAGATATCCTTGGGTGTTTCACCATATGGATATTCTGAAGGAGGGAATCACCAAGCCTTGTTTCAGGTGCGGGAGGTGATTACAGTCATGGCGTGCGACGTAGATGTTCGATCGGGGAGGTGAGCTACCCCCGAGGTCCTTTGGACCATTTGAGAACATGAGAAGGGATGGCGAGGTTCCCTACCGCCTTGCCCTAACCCCAAAGGCTGCTTTGGGTGCATAGAGTCTCCCGCATGACTCACCCGAGAAGAAGTGTGTGTTCCTCTGCATGTCATCGGCAAGGGTAGACCTCGCGTGAACAGATCAAATCCTTTGGTCTGTGTGCAGTGACGCAGGACTGTGCAAGAGTTCTTCTGGGTAAGGGAGAGCCAGGTGTGGGCTTATTACCCTATGTTGTTCCCTGGTTTTGCTTTTCAGGGATGAAAATATTGAAGAAGGGAATGATGTAAGAACCAAGTATTTTCTAAAAAAGACTTTGGAATATTCTTGATGTTATTCCAGAGCAGCGCATTCAGACGACGTGCGATTCTGAGCCCCGGTGTGGCCGGAATTAAATTCTCAGTGCGTTCACATTGGGAACACAAAATAAATGAGATAACTCCTAAACAGTGCTTAAGATCCTAAATCTGAGTGCACAGATGGGTTCAAAATGGGGTTTTTACCCTCGGAACGACATAAAACATGTCGGTGCGGGACGTTTGGACCCCTCGCTCGCTGTCAGAACGTGAAACGGGTAAATTAAATAATTAAATTATTCGTTTAAACGGCTTAACTCAAGTATCTCTTAAATAGTGGCTGGGATTGGGAAAATGAGGGAACCGTTGAGTCTGAAACGTGCCGTTTACCCTAAGAGGGGTGTAAGTTTCGCGGGCGCGGGCCATTTGTGAAAAATGGCCCCAGGGGCGTTTTCGTAATTTGGTGGCCTCGGGTGTTGAGTTTAATAACTTTTCAATGGGGCCTCAGATTAAAATTCTGAGACTGCCATGGTTCTCGAGAGGTGTTGTTTACTCTAGGGGAGGTTTAATCTCGACTGCATTTGGGGTTTTAGATGCGGATTTAATTTAGGATGAGTTTTAATTAATCAAGGGATTAATTAATTTCCCTTATTTAACACATCTCTCCACCTTCTTCCTCCCCTATTCACTTCCCTAGTAGAAGCTCTCAAGGAGGAACTCCTCCTCTCCTCCACCTCTCCGGAGAGGCATGATAGCTCCAGAAAGGTGTGGTAGCTCCGGCGGATCGACGACGAAGCTCCGGGCAACGCCCAATAAGTAGGAGTTTTCTGTTTTGCGGTTTCATTTCTGAAATATAATTTCAAGTTGAATTTATCATTGAATTGCTATCTAATCTGCAAACAAATCCCATGGTCGTGTAGTATAAATACTTATCTTTCAAATGCATCTTTCAGTTTGAGAATCTGTGTCCCGAGGCGTTCGTGGTTGTCCGCCGAAGGTCAGCGAGATTTTGGAATTTTCCGGTGGTTATCGAGCTTCTCCGGCCGGTTTTGGGGGTTCCGGTAGGTGGTGCAGCAGGTGGATTCGGCACAGGCAGTGGCATGGGTGGCTTCTCAGGTGTCAGGTTACAGCGAACGTCAGCCGGGAACAGCGGTGGTCGGCTGGGTGCAGCGGGCGTCGGCCAGGGCGAGGCGACCGGGAGCGCGGCTGAGCGGAGGCGGCAGCAGGCCTCGGCGTGGGCGGCTGTGGGTGGCGGTCGTCTGAGGGATTACTACAGAGGAGCAGCCAGCCGAGAGCCCAGCTGGTGCTGCGGTCTCTAGAACACCAGGGTCGCGCGACCCTGGTGAAGAAGAAGAGACCCGCTGTTGCGGGTCTCTGCAGGCCGTGACCTGCAAAAGCAGGTGACAAAAAAAGAGAGATAATGTTAAAAAAAGGGGGGGCTTCGGGGAAGAAAGGGGGGGGGGAGTATCCCTTAATTGTAGAGAGAAGGTTCCATCGAATGAAAGAAAAATTTGAAAAAAAATGATTTTTAATAATTATAATAATGCTCTAATTATTAAAACATTTAATTGGGCGTAACTTCCCCGTGCGGCGCCCAATGCATGTGCCATCAGTGGAAGTGTAACTCTATCATCGATATGGTCTTTCTAAGACTAAATTTGGGTAGCTTTTGATGACTTGTGGAGTGGGTCATTAAAGCGCCCTGAAAATAATAATTTTATTATTATTTTTCAAATGCTGAATCAAACGTAACTTCTACATGGAGCGTCCGATTAACGTGTCGTCTATGGCAGCGTGTCCATGACCTTGAGATGGTCATTTCGAGTCCAATCTTGGATACTTAATTCGGGCTCGTGGCTCGGTTACCTGGTACACCCAACAATAATAATAATAAAAATATAATTATTATTATTTGGGGGAATCTTGTATCAGACTGTACGTTTGCATTTGACATCCGATTGATGCGCCGTCAGCTGCATCGCGACCCTGAAGTTGAGGTGGACATTTCAAGACTGATTTTGATCACCTAAACCGAGATTGAGGTGTGGACCCCACATGGCCCGTTTTGGGCATTGATGGTGAATTTTAGCTACTTCACCAGGTACACATTTCGGACAAGCGAACAATCAATCTTGTATACATTTTCAATAGGATCGCAATGGTGAGATCCGTTCGTTGCGCTTCAGGACCGGGATGTGGGTCCCCCGAAGCACCGCTCGTGTGCGGTATGGTGAAATGCATCTTTTTCTTCGGATATCCATTCCACTCAACTGAGTATTCCTTTTGACGTGCTTTTCTAAGGGGATCGCAAGGGTGCGATGCACCCGACTGTTTTTGGGGCCAAGGCTTGGGATCACGGGACGTTGTTCAGGAGTAAAGCGGTGTGGATGAATTTTCCGTCGGGTATTTTTTTGAGGTGAGTAAGTAGTCTATCTCGCATGTTCTTCCACGAGGATTACAATGGTATGATCTATTTGTATGTGCGAAGTATCCTTTACGAACTCATTTAAACGCGATAACAAGTAAGGTGCTCCCGTGGTGGTTCGTCCTATTATGTTTGTAGCGGACCCTTGGCGTGTGATCATGTTCACTCTCGTGTGACTGGAGTTGATGTTTGAAGAGATGTGGTTGGTCGTGCTGGGGCCTTGGAGGAAGCAGATTGGAAAATTACGTTTTCGCCCTTCGCGTCGATGTTGGGTGTCGTGTGCATGATAGACTTTGGCCTAGAGATGTGGTATACTCTGGGAGTATACGAGAATGCTTGGAGGTACATGATGTAGTATGTTCCTGAGAATGTATGTGCTTGGTTGGGAGATGAGCTGGGGCTACACATAATGTGGGCCCCATATGTGTGTCGTGTTCTACATTGCATACCTTTGACCTATCGTGAGATAGAGGGTCCTCCTGTTCATGATGGGTTAGACCAGTAGGGTTGAGTGGTTTCCCCTAGTTTTGTTTCAGTGTTGGGTGGTCGCACGATACCCACTAAGAGTTTTGTGGGCCAATGTTGTAGCATCCAATAGGGATGACTAGAGCCATTCCGGGTTTACCCTCCAGTAGAGACTGGGCAGTGGGTTGCTCACTAACCTTTAGGGTTTACCCTCCAGTAGAGACTGGGCAGTGGGTCACCCGACGACACTCTTAGGGTTTACCCTCCAGTAGAGACTGGGCAATGGGTCACCCGACGACTCTCGAGGGTCTACCATCCAGCAGGGCTGGGTAGTGGGTCACCTATCGTCTTGTTCCAGGTCTACCCTCCAGCAGGGCTGGGCAGTGGGTCACCTGTTGACTTATTCCAGGTCTACCCTCCAGTAGGGCTGGGTAGTGGGTCACCCGATATCTTATTATGAATTACCCTCCAGCAGGGCTGGGCAGTGGGTCATCCTTTGGCATTTTAGACTCAGTCCTTTCTACTAGGCTAGTCTGTGGCTTTACTCCGTGACTACTGTAGCATGACCCTTGTTTGTACGGGTCAGTGATGTGACAACTTCGACTTTGAGAAGACCTCTCGACTGTGTGACAGTGATGAGGTTTGGTTTGACTTAACCCAGAACCCTCAAGTTTGAGGGGTGATTTCCCCACTGAGACGCGTCCTTGTGACGTGTCCTAAAACTTTGCGGGCGGGTCAGTTCCACCCAAAGCGGATAGTGTCGAGGTTCGGTGATTTGAGCCCCTTGGATTGCAGTTTGGGGTAGACGTGTGGGATTCTGGGCATCAATGATGGTTACTTCTAAGACTATTGGCTACTCACTTTCTTGGGCTGTGCTATGGGACAAAGATCCCCTTACAATATTGTTCGGGTTTGTCGACAGAGCACATATATATGTATACCTTGTTCTAGTACCCACTCCTTGGGTTTTGGTTACTCTCCTTCCAGGAGAGGTGAAGACGCGTGGGGTATGCCACGTGCTTTCCATGTCTAGCTTCTCGTGGTTGGACGAGTCTACTCTCCTGCTATAGGTAGCGAAGACTCAACGAGAAGTTCATCTTTCCACCATTTCCAGCTGTTTGTGTCTGGACGAGTCTACCTCCTTTCTCTTGTTGGGTTCAGCTGGACTCTCTACTATTACTCTTCTACACACTCTCTGTTGTACTCATTTACTATTCCATGTTAGATCTACAACTCAGCCTTTGGTACCTCCTTTTTTTATCCATCGATCTTTTGGGGTATCATATTGAGTATTTTTTCTCACCCCTACTTGGGATTTTCCCGCACTTAGTGTGCCCTTGCAGACGACAGACAAGTTGGTCATGACGTCAGCGGATCTTAGGAGTTTGGGAGCTTAGACCGCGTGAAGTGGGCAGAGTCAGGTTCCAGGTGGGGGACCCTTCCAGCTGTTTACTTTTGTTCACCTATTTCCGGGTTGTGGCACTTTTCTAGTTTGGCGCGTGTTTTACCCCTTTTCTTTTCAGTTTACCTTCTGCACTTGCTGTGTACTGATTAGAGGTCGATGCACTTTTGTTTTTTATATATAGATGTGGGTACTTTACTTTTTCTTTTACTCTGCACCTTTCCAGTGCGTGTGCTACATGTCTGTATACAGGTACATAGGCAAAGGCCTCCCCGAGTTGTTTAGCCTTCAGCGCTGGTCGCTAGCCCCTGGCCTATAGAGGCGGGCTTGGGGTAGTTGCGGCTCGAGCCCAGGTAGGGTCGGGTCATGATAGACTATGTGCTCCCAAACACCATGAAATAGAATTTATAAAAAGTCCAAAATAACGGTATATAAGTAACACATATACAACAAAATCTCCGTGATTTAGGTCATATAGAAACTCTCTAGTTCTAGGATTAATGGATCATCTCTTTTATAGGTATCTCTAAAGGTGGGGGTTACCTCTTAATGACTACCTAATTAACTGTTTTTTTAGAAAAAAAAAGAATATACCATCCCATATCAAAATTCAAATAATGAAGGTGGATAATGTGAAGAATGGATCACTTGATCCTAATGATATAATGTCAATCTATGTACATAAAATTCTTCACTATACCTCCAAAAACTCTCTCCATGAATAATTCTCTCTCCCCACACTTAGATTGAATATCATCATGATAAAATTCCAAAAATTGTAGGAAAGGGTATTGACAGTGGTCTCATCATATAAAAGTTTTCTACATGGATTATATGGAAAAAATTATTGGGAAATTTAAAGGGTGGCTCAGTGGGTCAAAGGGAATAAAGAATCAAACATATTCCACATTCATTTTTTTCAAAAATTTCGAAATTACTATCACTTTGATAAAAAAACATGGAATGAGATAGAAGAAAAAACATGGTCCATATTCCCTCCTGAAAAAGTGAAATAGGATAATATGGAAAAATAGTCTAGAATCCTCATAGGTATAGAATTATATTGTTGGACAACATAGATGCAAATGAGTGAAAATAACTGTCTAAAAAATATAAAAGTTAAAAAAAATTTAAATAATGAAATGATATTAATAATCATCTAAGTCATGAGATCAAGAATTAAATAATTCTGAATAGGAATCATGTTCTCAAATATCCGAATGATACCAGTGGTATGTTCAAGACTAAGTTATGAAAAAAATGAAGCTTCTTTCCTACGAGTTCAAAAATGAAAGAATGATAGTTTTTTCATTTTTTTAATAATTATAATTTTTTAATTATTTTAAATTGTGTTTTTGAAAGTATAAAATATAATAGAAAATAAAACAATTCTCTATGTATGTGTAGATAGATGTGGAAAAGCTGTATGTATCAGATAAAGCGCTAGAAATGATTTACCCATAAAATATACAAATACATAGTACAAAACCAAATCATATAAAAGAATTCACTCCATAATCAAAATAATATGGATGATAAAAGTATGAATGATGAATTCAAATACACTATTTTTTCTAGGAGAAAATATATTTCGTTAAATGCTTTCGATCATATTTTAAAAAGCTAAACGAATTGAAATTAAATGTTGTGAAAGGGAAACAAAAAAAGGATGGTTTTTCTCCCATTGAGATCTATGTTTACATCATATTCATCCAGAAATAGATAAAATTCCAATAGTATTGTACATAAATTCCTACAATTTATCTTATTCTTAATCAACGAGAGTGTGGAATCCTTTCATCGAAAAGAAAATTAACCTACAAGATGCATAGTGTCTCAATGGAAACTTGTTTTTCAAATGGATGTGTACAAAGAAATGAAAATAGAACAAATTACAGGGGAATGAATATACCTCATCTACAAAAAACTAAATAATCGATGCTTGTTAATAGGGTATCATCATAAAGATCAAGATTATTACATTTTAAAATTTTCATAAGAGAAGAAACCGCCTTATGATAATCTCTCAGTGGTAGACATATATCCATCAAATCAATGAATGTGGTATTAGGGTTAATAATGTATCCCAAATAGTTATTACTTCCTACCACTATCATAGGGGAATCTAATGATTTCTAACTCAATTCATGCTTTATACAAGGAGCAATAAGGGAGGGTTCAATTGGAGAAGATTACTCTATTATGTCAAGAATGACATATTTTTAAAAAGTTTCTTATATACCAACCTTATATAATTTCTCTATTAGAACATGTGTCACCATGAACTTATGATCCTCCTAGAAATCCCATTATTCCATTATTTCAATAAAATCATGTGTGTTCTCTTACAAAAATGATGACTAATTTTCGGACTGTTGAAATGTGTTAGATTTCTCTATTTTTGAAAAAGGTTTAGACTCAAAAATATTTTCAGTGGGTGGTGATTCAATGTCATTAGACGTGATGTCCTATATTGTAGTGCATTCCATATTGTATTGGATCAATTATGGATCTATCATGGTAAATAATGTCCTAGTATAATATCCCCTTAATCATAAAAATGTGTAATTTGATAGATAATGAATGCATCCTTTTTAACTTTTGGGTGGTTGGGTTATGAACTCATACAATGGAATGAAATCACATCTTCTGAGGGACCATTATGTTCAATAGGGTGTAAGAATATGCTCTCATATTATTTTAATGTTATTAGATAAGAATAATTAAACTGTGATATATGGGAGTCATCAATGGTATGCAAGGAATAAGGGTCAATATTATTATTTGAATTGGGACATGGATGCTGTTCAAATAGAGCCTCTACTATAATATCCTCAAAAAAATTGTTTTGAATTAGATTATCATGTGACAGTGAGGTGGATAGTTAGGAAAGATGATTCATTTGATTTCATTAATTATTTAATTGAATTTTGATATATTTTTTTGGGGAAAAAAACTGTGCAGTTTGGTCATCCTGAAGTTCAAACATCGAATTTGTTTTAGTGTGAGTAGAAACAAACTTTTGTTCAATTATTGAATTATCTATTTTGTAGGAATTATAGATTTATAAAATTTTAGGAATGCATTGAATTTAAAAATGGTTAAATGGTGGGCAGGAACTAGAATTAGAATATTGTGAAGGATTCTTGGACGGAGCATGATAACGACTCGAATGAAAATCATTATACAAAAAAGGATTAACTAGAGAGCTTATGTGTGGTGTGTCATTATACATCATATCTTGAGCAGTATCTATATAGGGAGGGTATTTATTGTAGCTATATGGTGAATACAATGCCATTCTAAAATTATGGGTGTCTGGAATTTTTATGCAATTCCCAAAAAAAAACACAGAGTAGTAAACTGATGTTTTTTTTGTTTGGGTTTTTAATTTTTTTACCTAAATCAATATTTTAAAAGAAATCAAAATTATACTATTCTACCCTAAAATGATGCCCAAAATATTTTATGTGTGTCACAACACGTGTAAAATTTTAAATTTTATTAACCTACCAACTATTTAAGAAGTGGAGAATAGGGTTGAACCATAGAGAGAATGTGAAAATAAAATAGGTATATCCTATAGAAGAATGTCCAATCAGACGAGTTTAAAAAGTGATTAAAAACTGAAAAATCTAAAAAATAAGCATCAATTTAAAAAAAATATTTAAATAAACTAAAATACAAATATCCATGTGAAGTAAATTAATCTAGGGAATATACTGGTGAAGATGGAATTTTTAGAGTTGCGACGTCCATTAGAGAGCATGTAATGTCAATTATTTAATTCACACCTCTAAATATTTATTTATTCAATTATCAATAATTGAAAATTTAATCAAAATACCATCAGATCTCATTCTTTGATGTTATACAATATTCTAATTTTTACATAAATTATCCCTTATTTCATTCTCTGTCCTAATAAATAATTTATGAGTCATTGTAGCATTGAATCACTTGGTGAAATACAATGACCTATTTCTCCCAAATTCAAAGTATCTATCTATGAAAGGTTCTCCCAAATGAGTTCACTTAATAGGTATCACTCATGAAATTTTGATGTAGAGCATAAAATATCTTAATTTTTTAATTAAAATATTTATTTATTCTGAATTCAATCACGTATGCGGTCGAATTCGAGATAAATAATTTCTCTGATGAAATTCCACACGTGATTACTTATTAGATATCAGATGAAGGGGCACTACAGAGTGTGTGCAAAGAAAAAATAAAAAATACTTCAAACACATATATAATTAATTAAATAATCATCATATTAAAATTAATTCAAAAGGGAATCAAACATGGTTGAAAAATAATAGCATGCAATTAATTTCACTTTCATCAAAACTCTAACCCAAAAAGAATTATCCCAAAATTGTGAAAAAATATCATAAAAAATAATAAAAATAAGATATCACCATGATCGTTTCATTACAATGGTCACCACAATCTGCCATAGATGATCATCTAATAATAATCGTCCCTCTTTCAATAACTGCAATGTCAAAAACATGATTGTGTTGTCCTACTATCTCATTATGAAAAGCATTTATCACCATAAATGATCATGACATGAAAATGATCACTCTGCAAATCTACCCAATATAAAACAAAACCATCAACTACATTGATGTCACTCAAAATTTGAGATAGAGTCTAGTTGCATAAAATGTTACAACACAGGGAGGTACGGTGGATGACAATATAGAGAAGGAGAGGTCCCCAGCGTTGACAGTGTGGGGACAAGAAGAGGCAATGGTGGCAGCGTGGGTCTGGAACCAGGGGAAGAGGGAATGGGGGGGATAGCGATTGGAGAGAGGGGGGATTAGGGGGTGGTGATGAGGGGACGCGGCGATAACGATAGGGGAGAGTGGGGATAGGCCATGGGGCGTGGGGAGCATGGTGTGGGGATGAGGAGGGGTTGATGGGGGAGGGGAGTTGGCTAAAGAGGGATATGGGGATGTGGTGTGTGGGCGGTGAGTGGAGGAGGAGGTGGAATGTTGGGGGGGGGGGTAGGGAGAAGGGAGGAAGGGTAAAGAGATGACAGGTGAAGGGGGTGAGGTGAGTGTGTCTAGGGGAGGAGAGATGATAGGGGCAAGAGTTGGGGAGAGATAAGGGGAGAGGATGGGAGTGAGAAATCATGGAATATGGCATAGTGGTTGCTTTTATATAGGGTAAAATTTCAAAACAAAAAAATTGAATTTCAAAAAAGTCAAAATTTAAGACATTAAATTCAAAATTTTCTAATTATTTAAATGTTAAATAATAATAATAAATGTAAATGTAGTAATAATAAAACTAATAATAAGTAGAATTAGATAAATATATATTATATTTTAAAGTTAAATAAATATAATTAATTGATAAAATTAACTAATAAAATAAATAATATTAATTAAACTAATAAAAATAATAAAATATTAAACGTTAATGAAGTAAATATTTAAAAAATCTAAAATTAAAAATTAAACATCTAAAAATAATATAAAATTAACTAAAAAAATATAAAAAATACTAAAATATTAAAAATAAAAAAAACCTAAAAAAATAAGTATAAGTAAGAAAATTAAATAAAACAAATTAGAAATTTATAAAAAAAATATTAATTTAATTCATGTACATCACATCCCAAGCATGAAAAAATGGTACATGGGTGTTAATATCAAGACCAATGTAGGTACATGGTTGTTCAAACCATTCCTAATGTGTTATAAACATCTTAGTGGGTAGGTTAGGCATAGGATTTTTTATGCATATGTGTATTCCTGAAATTCCATGTCATATGCCAATATTATGATCTCACAACTCATTTTCATTGATTCCATTATTATTACTCTATTATTAACTACCAATATTTATTCCATAACTCATGTTTATAATATATGAAATGTTGTGTATGATCTTAATAAGTATTGTTCATTTTCACATACCCTTATTCTTATCTTATGCTTTCATATGATTATATATTTTTATCTACTATTATTTCCCTTAATATGCATATGATCTCAACATTTCTTATGATTCCTTTCCCTAGGTTTTAAAGAATGGTTTTATGTGTTGTATGTCTATTAAGAGTACAAAATGGGAATATCTTTATAGGAAACATTTAATATCGTTAACCAGATGATAATATTGTATTCCAGTTTTCCAATGCCACTAAAAAATTATGGTCCTCAGGCATGTGTTTGTGCAATGTAATGAATATTCATCTAAAAAATATTTAACATCCATGTTTCAGAATTGAGGGTCTCTAGAAAGTCCTTAATACACCTTCAAGTATACAAAAAAAATCTATCAAATAGAACACTATCCTATTTCTAAAAACTCCACTCATTTCAATGAACTTGGACGACTACCGAAAGAAACATTATTGTTATTTCCTTGTAAATTATCATATTTTGGTTTGAACATTAATTAATACATACTTATTATTATAGAACCAATACCTGAGCATCATAATCCCTAGTTTAACTATCCTTAGCACTTTGAGAATATCAAGTAAGCATTACTTGAACTTATTCAAATTTTCATAACATTTCCATTGATGTTTGTAGAATAAATTACATATTAAAGAAATCCATAGTAATACATGATTTAATCATTATATGATTCTCATAAGCATCTAGATTCTATATTATGATCAATAGAAACATTTTATTACCCCAGAGGGTATTTTAATAACACATAGAATTTCCAAAATTTATGAATTTTTCTTAAGTTAGAAACACTAGGAAGTTTCTTAAATTAATATTCTACTTGTAAATATTATTCTCAAAGACAAGTAGGATGACTATGATATAATTTTTCTATAATAAAATCTTTTTTTAGGAGAGTATCATGTTTTAAATTCATTTAATAGTGACATTTATTAAATGTACTCCCTCTAAATTGATATCACATTTTTAAACCCATCATATCAATTAGTGGGAAAAAAATCTACATTTCTCATAGAAATGATTTTTTTTATGAAATTTATCATAGAAAGTAGTTATTTAGGTTGGGTATCATTCTAATAATATCATATATGAATCTATGATAGTTGAGTGGAATACTCTTTTCCTACTCAACCATATTGATAAAATTAACTGTAATCTTCTAATAAACAAATTATTTTAGCATCTACCTGCTATGTGTAACCTAAATAAAATTTCATTTAAGGGAACATAATTCTATAATATTCTCCCAATACATTATTTCTGCAAAACATTAATCCAGGAGCACTGAAATATGACATAACCTATTCAGTTAGATGATCAAGGGATTGACAAGTGATTCTTTAGAAAGAATATAACACATAGTATTTTGAATGGGATTTAATTTCACCATCTTATCTCTTGCATTCCTTTAACTTGTAATAATTATTTTAATAATATATTATTGAATCGTATTCCTTCCACTAAATCAATATTTTCAAACAATATTGACGCGTGACTCTTTACACAAGCTTTTGTTACTATCCCATATTAAAATACATCTATATTTAGACACACCAAAATTCATATATTTTATAAGGTATATTAAATAATTTAATTTAAAGGATAAAAATCATATAAAATAAACAATCCCTAAAATAGTATTTCTGGATCCTCAGATAGTCACCCCTCACATCAGATAGTGAGCAATCTGACCCAAATCCTTTTTACCTAGGGATACGTTGGTCAAGATATATTTCAATTCCACCATAATGATAACACCTTATATTCATAAACATTAATTTAAAATTAAATTCAACATCAAAACCTTGTACAAGACAAATTAAAAGTGGAAGAGAACTAAATTTATTGTCATAAAAACATGTAACTCCTTCTATGCAAGTACGATAATATTTATAAGTAATTTAACACTTTAAAAATTATATAAAATCATTCATAATATTATCAATTTCTAAATAATGATAAAATAGTTAATGAGGTAAATAAAGGATCTATTCATATATTTAAACATGGGAAAATAAATTTACAAAAAATTCTAAAATAATTCTGATTATAAAGATATTCATTATAGAAATACCATAATTAAATAAATTTAGACATTTTATATCTTTTTCCCCATAATAAATCCATTTTGTTATTTCTTATATGAGAGTTAATTTAAATATATGATATTATATAAAATATAAACATTTCATTTTCTAATTATATATTCAAGAAAATTCTAAAAAACCTAAATATCTCAGATTTAATATTATTTAATCCTTTCATTTATCAATGATCAAAACTCTTTTTGATGTGGTTTAAATAATTTCTAAAATTACACATTTAAATTGAATAAATGAAATTAAATAATTATAAAAAATCAGTAATTTTAATATAAACTAATTGATATTATCATTGTTTTTTATTTTAATTTTTTTTCATAAATTACACTTATATATTTTATATAAAAATTTATATTCAAATACAAATTCATTCCATATAATTTGGTAAATGTTTTTTTGACATTCGAAATTAATATTATGGATATTTATCTAATAAATACTTCATAATAATTTTAATTAATTAATTATAAATAATTTATAATTAATTAATTTATAAAAAACTTTACATATTAATAAATATCCCCCAAATAACTTTTTCCCATATTTTTAAATTTTTTTATAAACCATGTAATTCAATTAGTAATTAAAATTAACGAAAAACCAAGAAATTGTGTGAGACAATCTCTACATCAAGTCTACCACATGCTATGAGATTTCATAGACTAAGATTAAGAATAGTCCATTGTATCCATTTCAATGTCAATTTTTGATCTATGTTCGAATAACGAAAAAAGAATAATATATCACACATAATATTAAACACATAAAATGAATACCTATGTAAGAATAATACATCACACCATCAAATCACTAATAATGATAAGCACACGCACAAGACTAAACCATGCTAACTAAGCCATATATTATAAAATTTAGAACTAGATTATGATATAGAGAAGATCTCTTTAAACCCATTAGAGATTATGATTTCACTAGTTATAATATAAAGTATATCTTATTTATGGTACTATGAACTTTTCTACAATCACATATAGAAAATATCATCCATTATGGCATACTGATGTCATATGCTAGGATTTTCATAAAACTAAAGAGTTTTGATCGTGTCAAATATGAATAATATTAGATGTGTTATATTAAATAGCCTCTTATAAAATTAATTTAGGACACAAAACCCTATTTATTATTAATTCATGTGGAATAGGTCTACATGAAATTAAATAGGAATATACCTAGTGGAAGAATAATGCCACATGACACCCAACTAATTCATATGATATACCAACCTATCTAAGGATGAAACCTCAGACCAAGTTTCTATGTAATAATGATACCATTAGTTAAGGATTTTCATCATATGATATTTCATTAAGTGATATTATCTTAGTTATATCCTATGTAAGAATAAACTCAATACCAAACATCCTATGTAAGATAATACTAGTGGCCATAAGAAATAAGACTTATGTTTTGTCCCACATTGAATTAATATATATTTAATCTTATGTGTACTATCATAATCTATGATAAGGGCCTCATGTGAGACTAACAGAGTGCATCTTGACTTGTGTTAGACTAACCCTATATCCTAACTATCACAAGATACATCATGCCTATAGAGGATTAAATAGTTACTAGAAATTGTATAATAATAATAATATTCACAATCCAGATAAAGGAAATCCAAAAATTTATCATTGGAAGTAAAAAATTGTTCAGGAATTACAAGGGATTTTACAAATATGAGAATGAATCTCACCCTATAGGTCAGCATCAACCATTGGTGCATAGTAGTATAGGATCCTGATGGTAGATAGCATAAACATTTCCATTATCACTATCTTTGAAAATAAATCCACTTATTGATTAACCTCTATTTAATGGTATAAAATATTTAAATTAAAATGGTTAGCATCTTGATGTTGATGCCTTAGGTGGTGATGGCAGCAAGCCTGGTCGCTCCCCTTCCAGAGGAGGAGGGACACCCTCTGCCCGTAGCTTCCCGGCCTCCCTTTTCCTCCTTTTCGAACCCGGACTCTTTTCCTACCTTCCCATCCATAGATATTTTCCTTAAATTTCCCGACCTCCATGGAGGATTCCCTAATCTCCATTTATCTCCTTGGTAATTTAACGCAGCTTTGGCCCACTTGCAACTGACCTTGGTGGCTCGCTTTAGACATCTTCATCCCTCAATAAATGCCTTCGACGGGTTCTTTTTTGATACCTCGGTTTTACAAGACATAACGGTCGTGGGGATTCTTGAAACACGACACATTACGGTTCATTTTTCATCGTAGGAAGACCTAATCTGTGCGTGGTCCAGAGCTCCTCATGTTTGCAACGGATCTCACTTATACCTTTCTTGCTGGTCCTCTGACTTCTACATGAACCGTGATGCTCTGTGGAAAGCTATCTGGGTTAGTTTTATTGAACTACTCCTTCCATTCCAAAATCATACAATCATTAATATGCTTGGAAACATGGTTGAATGCTTCTTGTGTTCTGATAGTAGAGCCAAGTAGGTCTGTCATCCCATCTCCCCACGCATCTGTGTTGAGATCGATGTTTCTAAACCTCCTATTGACTGAATTTGGATCATAGATGGGGATGAATTCTGGTGAAAAAAACCTGTGATTTTTGAATCCTAGACTGACTTCTGCTCTTCATGTTGCTATTTGGGGAACTTATCCACTATCTATCAGCGTGGTTTCTTGCTTCATGCGGGGACTATGAAGGAAGTTCCACAATATGGAAATTATTCTCCGGCGGCTCAAGATATTGATTCTTTAGGTGTCATGGACCTAGCGATATGGGCAGAAAATGGCTTTAATGACCTGAAGGACTCAAAAATTCTTTATTTATCAAACCTTGACTTGGGTGTCAACGAACAAGCTGGAAACCTCTTGGAAGAGGATCGCCAGATTCTTCCTCAGTTTTCTCCTCCATTAAATCTGGAATGTAGTTACCGGGAGGACCCTTCAAGAGTGGACCGGCTCTTTAATGGTCCTACTATGGTGTCTCCAGTTGTAGTAAAGAGTGAAATGACTAAGGACTCAAGGTTACGGGTTGTGGATGTCTTATCCCGATCGAGGAATGATTTGGGTATCATCCCCTGCCGCAAGGAAGGTCAAAAGAAACAGTGTAGGAGGGTGGAGTGGGAAGAGAGGCATCATTGGATGTGGATGTGGTGATTCATCTGGTTTCAGCAAGATATATCGATGTAGCTACAGTGTACCTGCATGTCTGTGATGACCAAGGTCTCGATGGCTGGCAAGGCCGGTGATGGAAAGAAACTATCAAGCAACCTTAATTCATGGGTCGTGGATACGAGCAGCCTAAAGGTCCTGAAATTTCAGTTCAAGTCTTGTAGGTAGGACCTTCTTATGCTGACATAGTTAAGTTAGGAGGTAAGGTCATCCATTCTCAAAACTGGTTTTCTGTGCTGGGAGTTGAAGAAGGAAACTTTTTCGAGGAAGGAAACTATGATGTGGCTTCCCATGATATGAACCTCCATAAAAGTTTGGAATCTTCCAATGAGGATAGGGATCCTGATTCGAACTTAACTGTTGATTCCAAGGATGTGGACAATACAGTAGAATATATCAGAGCCTCTTCAAGGAAGGCAAATGTCACTCTAATAGACCCGGATGGTTTTATCAAGCACATTCAGAGGCTGCATAGGAAGAAGGATTACTCCTTTTTACCTATCCCCCTATTACTCGATCCTCAAGAAAAGGCATGCTACCTATATCCCTCACAATCATCATTAAAGTTTAATTATGATAGTGAGGGATCTAGGTAGCTTGGCTTTTCTTGAGGATCGAGTAAGAGGGGGGATAGGTAAAAAGGAGTAATCCATCTTCCTATGAAGCATCTGAGAGTACTGGATAAAACCATCGAGGTATATTATAGTGGTTTCACCCTTCCTTGAAGAGGCTCTGATATATTACTCTGCAATGTCCACCTCCTTGGAGTCAATAGATAAGACCGAATCAGAATCCCTATCATCATTGGAAGCTGCCAAAATTTTAGGGAGGTTCATATCATGCAAAGACACCACATCATTTCGTTCCTCGAACAAGTGTCCTTATTCAAATCACATCACTGAAAAATGGTTTTCAGAATGAGTAAACTTACCTCCTGACTTAACTGTGTCAGCATAGGAAGGTCCTGCCTGCGAGACTTAAACTAAAATGTCAGGAACTTTAGGTTTCTCGTATTCATGACCCATGAATTGAGTCTACTTATTAGTGTCTTTCCATCCTAGGCCTTGCAGGCCACCGAGACCATGGTCATCACAGACTTGCAGGTACAATGCATCTTCGCCGATAGATCTTGATTCAACAAGATGACTCACCACATCCACATCCAAGGATTCCACCATTTCCACTCCACCCACCAGCACTGCCTCCCTTGACCTTCCTTGGGGCAAGGGGTTGATACCCAAATCATTCCTCAATCAGGCTAAGACATCCACAACCCGCGACCCTAAGTCCTTAGGCATTGAAATCTTTACTGCACTAGGAGACACCATAGTAAGACCATGCACGAGCTGGTCCACCCTCGAAGGGTCCTCCCAGGAACTGCCATCTAGATTTAATGGAGGAGAAAACTAAGGAAGAATATGGATATCCTCTTCCAGGACCTCTCCATCTTGTTGGTTGACACCCAAGTCACAGTTCGATAAATAAAGAATTTTTGGAACCTTCAGGTCGTTAAACCCTTTGCTTTCACTATCTATGGGTCCATGAAACACATAGAATAAACAACCAGAGCTACCGAAGAAGAATTCCCATACTCTGGAAATTCATTCATTGTCTCTGCATGAAGCAAGAAAGACATTGGATAAGTTCCCTAAATAGTTACATGAAGAGAAGAATCCAGTCCAGGATTCAAAAATCACAGGTTGTTTGCACAAGAATTCCTCCCCAACAGTGATCCAAATGCAGTCAATAGGAGGTTTAGAAACATTAATCTCAACACAGATGTGTGGGGAGATGGGATGATAGACCAACTCAGTTCTGTTATCTGAACACCAGAAGTGTCTAACCATGTTTCCAAGCATACAAATGATTATAGTATTTTGTAAGGGAAGGGGGAGTTCAATAAAACTACCCCAGATAGCTATCCACAGAGTGTCACAATTCATGTAGAAGTCATATGAACAGTAGGAAAGGTAGTAGAAAGATTCGTTGCAAACATGAGGATCTCTAGACCATGCACATATTTGGTCTTCCTCAGACTAAAAACGAACCATAATGTGCCACTTGTCAAGAATCCCCACGACTGCTCTGTCTTGTAAACCCCAAGTATCGAAAATGAACCTGTCGAAGGCATCGACCGAGGGACGACGATGTCTTAAGCGATCCACCAAGGTCAGTTTCAAGAGGGCTGAAGTTTTATTGAATTCCAAATCATATAGATGGAGATTAGTGCATCCTCCATGGAGGTCGGGAACTTTAAGGAAAATCTCGATGGATGGGAAAGGAGGAAAAGAGACCATGTTCGAAAAGGGGGAAAAGGGAGACCGGGAAGCTGAAGGCGAATGGTGTCCCTCCCCCTCTAATAGGGGAGGGACCGGGCTTACGACCATCGCCACCTAAGGCATCCTTCTTGGAATCTCTGTTTAGTTTCATTAAATTATTCCAAGAGATCTTCCAGTGGATTTTTTGTACATATGTTAATAAAAAACTGATTACCAATATAAACTCAATGTTATTGGACAAAGATAATGCCTATAAAGTTGTGTTTCACATTTTTATCATCCCTCAAACACAGATAAAAACTTCAAACAAGATACTAACTAGATCTCTTCAATTGGTCATATGTAGGTAGCATATTTTTCTAGATCTTATAAATAAGAAGAATCCTTGAAGTCATAATAAAGTAGTTCATGAATTTCTGCAACCATTATGGTGTCAAAATGGATCCCTCACATTTCATCTTGTAATATTTCTTAATATAAAATCCACCATTATTATTAAGTTTCCAAAAAATAGTTTTGATATCCATAAATACATACCTCTTTATTTATAGGCTTGTTTAAGAAGGGAAAATTTCATTGGTGCAATAGATTAATTTAATGAAATTAGAAATACTCATTTGGTTTTTTCTTGGAGGAACACCATGATATCCTAGATGGGTGTGTCCAGCCATGTTGTATTTGAATAATTTATATAGACTTCCTATTGACAAACCATATGAAATTGAATATATTTAATCAGTGTTATCATACATTATCAGAACCAATATCATACACTATGATATATTTAATACTAAGGTTTTGATCTATGTCATGACCTATGACCTCCTATATCATATTCTGTGACCCAAATACCACAAAATATTATTAGTCATTTTAGGGATTACCATTACAGTATCAATATGATAACATATTTTATTCATTTTAAAAATGATTTCAAGAATTAATGATCACAATAAAGTTATGATACCATTTTGGGTTTATTAGAAGATATTAAAACATAATCCACTTATTTTAAACAACCAGAAACCCACAAAACCAAAATATACCAGGCTTAATAATCAAAACCATGGTAATTATAAAATTAAGAACCCAATGTGTATACCTTATATTGTCGATCAATATTGTACCAATATTTTATAACTATATAAAAATATCCCTCCATATTATTCATTATAATACCCTCTCCCTGGTGTATCCTTGGGCTAGTATGAACCAATCTATACGCAAGCATAACCCTATCATCTCCCATGACATGCTAGTGCCTCATAGAGTCTAAAGGTGGGGGATGAAGAGATCTTTGAGGAAGGGATATAATCATCTAGGTATTAACATTATAACCACAACCTTTAGTATATATTACATTATATTTTGAGGAAATATCTAATGTTTCATGTATTTAATTATTCATTACAACACATGAGTAAATGGATATAACTAGTTAGACATTAATAATATGAATGAAACACTCCACCTTGTGTTCCATCTTTTGAGAATAGTAATTATTTTTTTGTAAATAATGATTCAATTTGTGTTTAAAATATATTTTTATGAATTGGTTATTCGAGGAGAATTATTATGGATTCATAAAATGGTATTGGTTGTCTCTCTTGAACAATTTTCATTAGAAATGTGATAATTATTTAACTGATATTATATGATTACACACATATTCCAAGGAGTTTCCATAATGGTTAAAACAATTTAAGGCTACGAAAAAAATTAATCTATTGAGAATAATTGATTAATCCCATTCAATTTGTTTTAAATCTAGAGGATGTGAAGAGTTGGACATGAAAAAATATAAGTCTTTTGATACTTAGTTTATTCTAAGTAATATTTAATGGGGGATGTAACACCCCAATATTTTATGATATAGATTCTTTTTAATTTCTATGATGTCTTCTCTTGTACACTACACAACGATTACTAGTGCTATATGCAACATCGTATTAGCTTACAATATACATAACAATATTCTTGTCTTTTGTTGCACATAATTTCAAATTTATTTTGATTGAATTCATTTAACATAATATCGAGTATAAGTGATAAGTAAATATTATAACCTAGTCATTATAATGGAGAGTATGAATAGTATTAACTTCCTTCTAAAAAACAATAAGAAGAAGTTCAAGTTTTTGGATAAAAGAAGTGTTTTAAAAAAAAATACATGTTTACCGTCTTTTAAGGGCAAACACTTTTTAAATCATGTTTTTTAGAATTTAATATTTTATATATGAAATAATAAAATATTATTCAGAATCAGGACATCAAAATTTACTTTGGTTCAAATTTTTGTATTTTTGTAATGAAATTCATATTTTAATGAATCATGAAAAGTACTGCATTTTAATTCAAAACTTTCTTTTCATCTAATTTATTTATTTTGTTAGATTTTATTTCTAATTGGTTTGAAAGTGTAATTATATTATTTTTTTATCCTTTAATTCAATTTTGGTCATTGGATGTAATTTCTAATTTAAATTTGACATGAACACATGTAAATATTTTGGTAGTTCTTACTTCCTAAAAACCCGTTTTCTAGTTTTGGCAATATGAATTAATTCAAAATTAATTATTGAAAATTTTGGGTTTTGGATTTTGAAAAATGGATTCCATATTTGGAATCAGTGGTTCCATATTATTTTAATAGGTAACTCTATTTTTGAGATATTATGAATAGTAACAACAAAATGTTTTGTTTACCATGGTTAAAGGTAAAACTGGTAGATTAGGGTAACCAACAATACGATAAAGATAATAAATTTTCCTAAAACATACCCAAATCTTATTAGATGAATTAAATTAGAAAAATATCACTATAAGGGAAAAATGATTTATTTAATTGATTTTTTTCAATGAAAGTGAGGTAATTATAATTAAAATAAAAGAAAGTGACAACATGTCCCTCTTATATATCTTATAAGTATAATAATTTCAATATAGTGAAATCCTTGAAAAAAACAAGAAAATAAATAGTCTCCCAAAATATAATTAATTTTGGTAAATCATGTAAAATTATTTAGAATTTTTATAGATGAATTAATTACCATTAATGATGGCATAATGGAGATGTTGAAATTATTTTTTTGATAGAAATATCAAATAAATGGATATAAAAAATATTAAGATGAATATAATATGAACTAATTAATATGGTCCATGAATTTTATAGGTTATAATGATATGTTATAAGTTTATTAAATATTTTTATTCATATTTACTATCTATTTTTATTATATTTAAAGTCAAATAATTGAATACTCTCAAAATGAACACTATTAATATTTTATAAACATACCTTATTATTAAATTATTTAAAAATCAAAAAAGTTTTTAAAAATTACAAAGTGAAAATTATAACGTATATAATGTCATAAGTTATGATATTATGAAAAATTTACAACACATAAATTAATATATATACCAGTTTATTATTTAGAATATTATTACCACAATTAAAATTAAATAGATTAAATATGGATAAATCAAAATGAAAAGGTTTGAAGGAAAAAAAAACATGTCTTAATTTTATTGGATGAGAGGATTTATAGAAATCATCTTATCTACAAAATAATCTACTTTGGATCCATTTTAATTTAAAAATTAATTTATATTAATTTTATATTTTTGGTATTTCAAAAGGTGTCCCCCTCTCTTATAAAAGGGAACACATCCTTCTCTGTTAATCACACCATCAAATCCATTTTTTCACAGCTAAAACCTACCTATTTTCTCTCCGAGATTCCCTCACTTCATCATATAGGATACACTTTGGGATAAAATCCATCCTAGGGAGTCCTTTTAAGCAAATCAAAAGGAGATACTCAAAAAAGTGGTAATTGTTTTTTCACATATTTCAAATTATTTTCTTATTCTACTTCCTATTCTTATGTTTTTACCATAATAAAGTAATAAATCTAGTATATACTATATTATTTGATGTTATCATAATTATGTAACAAAATTATACATTCTTTTATCCATACTATGAATAAAAATATCACCATGTGTGCATATGTACGACTTACCGTCTCTACGCTATTGTGTATTTTGTAATTAAAAAATACTTAATTTTGATGGGTATATTAATGAGTATAATAGATATAAATAATTATTATGACATGATAATTACTATTTTTAATTAATATACCATTCTTTTAAAATCCATTTTACCATTAACTAATTGATATCGTCGCTCATGTGTAAGTACGACTTACCGTCTCCACAACACGATGATATTCACTCTCCACGTTAACCATAAAAGAATGATTATAATGTTTATATAATAAATAAGAAAAAATATATAAAATATTAATTAATCCTTATATATATATAATTTACTTTCTTCCATTCTATTCAATAAGAAAACAGAAACAACGTTCATGCGTATGTACGACCTACCGTCTCCTTGAACGGTGTATTCCATTTCATTTATCTATCTATTATATATATATTTATATAGTGAATATTTATGATATATAAATCATGTTTCACATTATTTATGTATCTAAATCAAGACCTAATTAATTATTTCATGAAAAACAAACCAAAACATGCACGACAAATAAAATTATTATGACCGAAAATATTTCTTTAACATGGAATTGATAAACAAACGAGCAATATAAATTCATAAGTGAATCATATATGATATAAAAAGTAGTATTATGGTTTTTTTACCAGTTAGTAATATTTTTAAAACCACAATAAATGTGTTTCGGGAACATACAGAAGATATTAGACCTAAGGTAAGGGATAATCTCAAAATCTAATTATTATTTGAGATTATTTAAACATAAGTATTTACTCCAGTATATTTATCATCCACATACATGTTTCCTAAATGTATAATATTAGATTTATTCTTATAAAATTTTATGAACTCTATTTAACCCATTGGTAATTTTTTATTAAATGGTAAGAATGGAATCTTTTGTTACTTTATTAATACAAGGTACTTTTATAATTTCCTAGTAAAAGTATGAGGAGAATGTATTTTTAACTTACACGGCATGAACAGATTTTTATGTATTCATAACACCATATTTAAATGAATCTTATTTTATATTATTTCATGTTTATTTTCAACTAAATTATTTTTTTAAAAATTGTCTATCATTTTGATAAAAGAAAATGTTTTTAAAGAAGAAAATATATTTTTCCCAAAATTAACTTTGAGTGTTTTATCAAAATTATTTTCCATATAAGTTAATTTTATTTAAATAGTGTTATGTTTATATACCAATTTTTAATATAATTTTATTGAGTTTATTATGGAATGATATATTATATGGATTATGTTTTGATATAATTATGTTTAAGAAACCCATTTTATTTCTTGGGTTATGATACGGTGAATTATTTATGTTTTTGCGGAACATGTAAGAATAATTTCATTATGAGATGTGTGGGACCTATATCTCCCTCCAATGTATTGGGTAATGATTTATATCTAATGATATAGAAATTATTGTAATGAAAAGTAAATACGGTTCAATAATAGAGGGTTGGATTGGTAAGTATATCTGGTTCTGTAATACATGGTTGTAATAACAAGTAAAGCTGGTTTAGTAATGGATTTTTCCATCATGATGGTCCTGGAAACAATGCCTTGGCTAATATGGAAGTTATATTATGTGATTATTTGTTTTAAAAAATTCTATGTTTTTTTACCAATTAAATTTTCTTATGGTTCATGATTCCTTTATGATTTATTCCTTATAAACTACCTACATTTATTTCATGACTGAAGATTTTTGTATATGTAAAATGTGCGATGTTTATTTTGAAAAGTTATGTTCATGTTTTTATATTCTTCTGTTTAGGTTTTTTATGATATTTTAAATTCTTACCCTTACTAATCATTTTAGCTCACCCATTTTCATGTTACTTTTCCCATATTGTTTGAAGAAGTTTATTAAGTAAGATGTGTCAAAAAGGGGTTCATGTTATTAAGGATAAAAAAGGATATGATTATATGTTTTAATGATGAGTTTTTTATGTTTTACAATTTCCAAAGTCACTAAACTAATACGAAATTAGGGTTTCTATTCATTTCATGTATTATGTATTTTTCAAAAGTATTGTAATGTCTATTTACGACAAGCTTGGGTCGTTTGGGTTGGTATTAAAGCGAAGGTTTAGTTAACCTTTGGAAACTAGGATGGATTTTTTGTTAGATCCCTATAGATATTTTTAAGGTATGTCTAGGGATTTCCCTAAGGGTAAGTATAAATATAGGTTAAATTACTAGAATTATGTTAATTATCATGAATAAACAATGATTAAACATAAGATATTATATATTGAAACTACTCTCCCTTGATTATGTGGTTTTCCTATTATGATTTTTCCTCACACACTATTCTTTTTGGGTTTTATATAATAGATGAAACCTGAAGAAATCATGTTAATGATCAATTAATTAGGAAATGAAATGATTGTCCTCCTGAGCAACCAAATTTTGTGGTATATGGAATTCTAAATATTATTTCTATACTTACATAATCTAGGAATCATTATGGACTTCCAAATGATAAGAGAAGGGAACAACATTCTGTTGAGTCCCTCATGGGGAAACATCCAATTTATTTTAATGGGTCTTATAATCCAATTTTTTCTGAAAAATGGACCAATACCATTTAAAAGATACTTTCCATCCTTCACAGTTAGGAACATGAAAAATCGTTTTGTATATTTATTATTTAGAAGGAGAAGCAGACTAGGGGGGACTTTAATCAAGAATACATGCCCACAAGATAAAATTGAATCCATGGAATGGGAAGAGTTCAAGAACTGATTTTTCAATAAGTAATTTTCTCATATTATTTGAACCAATATTAAAAAGGAGTTCCTCGAGATTAGAAAAAAGGATGATGAATCCGTAGGTATATATGAGGAAAATTTTACAAGACATGAAAGGTATTCTACTATCTTTATCATCCAACTTAAATGTAAAGTTGATTGATTCCTCAGGGGTTTAAAAATATTTTTTTGAATGGAATTAACAATAAGAGACTTTAGTAGCTACAAAGAGATTGTGCGTTGTGCTATCAAGGTAGGAATGGATGTTGGTGTTACATATCAATCTCATGGTTTTGACAAGAAACGAATGATGGAGTTCAAGTGAAAATCTTAAAATAATGGTGAAGAGAAGATGAATTTTTCTTTATTCTCCATATTTATAAATAATCATAATGGAGATTTTCTTAAAGGGACTAGAAAATGTTTTTAGTGTGGAAAAAAGGTTATCGAGTAGTTGACTGCTGATGTAATGAGAAAATTATTTATAGTGATCGGAATAAAGGAAATATTATAGGGAAAACACCACCCACACTTCAATACAACAAGTTCTAGGAAATGGGGCATTATGCTAATTGAATCCCTACTCCAAGGGTTATGGATGATTATAGAAATAAAAAACCTCTTATGTCTGCAGACAATGGAAAATGACATGCGATCACTATTGGCGATGTTGAGTATAACAATGAAGTGGGGGAATGACTAAGGGTTTATGTAATGGGATTCCATAATAGTATTGTAGAATATCTTTTAAATTTTTATGGTATATTGTAATATCTATATATTGGTCCATTGTCGTTTTCCATAAGTGTAACATCCCGACCCAGTTCACCACTAAACCCATGGCCGGACCGATCGCCACATGACCTCAAGCGCGTCTCCCTGTACGCCAGAGGTTGTCGACTAGAAAAAAGGGTCTATGGATAGTAATTTGGGAGACTATAACATCTTATCAGAGTTAAATAATATACTATGGAAATAAATAGGGTATGAATTCTAATGAACGATAAATCATTTTTAATTAAATGTGGCGTAACATTTTTGTTAAAAACTTTTAATTGGATGTTTAATGAGGTGTTGTAGTTATGTGAAATTAATGATGCTTTTAGGTATCTCAAAGAAACATCTAATTAAATAAAGAGTTTCATAATTAATAAAGATGTTTTTTTACTTAATAAAAGGGTTTGGTATTTATCTAATATTGAATAATAATAATAATAATGTAATTATTATTATTATGGTTTTATGAGTGATTTTTATTATTATTATCAATAATATTAACAATGGATTTTTTTGGGTTTCATTTAAATAATTCAATGTCAATAGAAATTAAATCAATTAATAAAAATAGGAGGTTTTATTTAATTAATTCATGTTGATATAATTAACTAAATAATGATGAGTTGGATTTTTTTAATTTAATTAAATTGTGTTAAGAGAATTTATTTTAAAAAACATGAAGTGGGGAATTTATTTGATTAAATTTTATGAATTATTTTTGTTAAATAACATGTAAACAAGGAGTTGGGAATTATCATATAAGGTTAATATTAAATGGTAATTTTAAATGAGGAATAAATGTGGAGTGGGGTTCAATTTAATTAAACAAATATTATATATAGATATCAGGCTGTGCATGGTTAGTCAAATTGTGCGGGTCAGTAGTACGGTTATCCGATTTCTTAAATGCCTTTTTTATTTAATTTAAATTATATAAATATTTAATAATAATAATAGGGATATTATTATTATTATTGTATTAATTTTATTTAATGATTAATGGGGGGTTTTTAGAATTATTTTTGAAACATACATTTGAAGGTTAATTAACCCAGAAACATTATATTAAATGAGAATAATAAATGTTATTATTATTATATTATATCTATTAGTTGAATATGGTGTTAACTATTTGATTAAGAGAGAATGAAGGAGGCGACACACTACATGAGAAGTGACACACACAAGGTCCCGACCCCCCTATGAGGTGCGTTACACCCCCCATGCCAGCTCCTCTTTTCATGCTTGAATCATCCAGGTGTATTCACAAATCTTGTCTACCTCATGAAGGTGTAACCTCTGAATATCATTCATGATTAGAAACAGTCTTTTAAATAATCCATTTCCAAATTTATCTTGGCTGAAACCTGAAGGCATAGGATTAATTGGGTTTCCTTGTTTCTCTATTCTAAGGCTGTTAAATAGACTCCTCTAGACCCGTTGGTCCATATTCCGCCTACCACCACCAATGGAGAAGATTTTCAGCTCTGTTTTGTTTCATCACTGCCATATTCAGGTAAGGGTTTAAAACCATTATTTGGTTTTCCACCACCTATTTTGGAGTATAATATTTTATCTGAGTCCCTGGCATCTAGCGATAGGTGTGTATTTTTTATTTTACTACTTTTGGTCTTCCATTATTGTTTTCGTGAATTATTGATTTTTTTGTAGGACGCGCGCGTGCACATATATATATAGGTATATATGTTTAGATATATATATAAATGTATATATAGTTGGTGTGCGTGTGATATCATTCCATCTGCAACTAGTTGCCGCCAGGTATATCAAATCACTGCGAAATTAAAATGATATCACCCCAAGGTAGGGTATCTTTTAAAGTCCTCAACATTAATAAATGCATTATTAAAATTCTTGCCGCACCTTTGTTGAAATTTAAATTATGTAGTGAAGTATTAATATTTAATTTCATTAAAATGTGAATTTAGTATGTTGGATTAAATTTCTAAATGTGATATGTGATATGTTGATTCACAAATTTTGATGTTATTAAATGATGTTTCCCATGTGAGATAAATGAGGACAGGACCACATGTTGATTTTAAGCGTGTATTGCGGATTTGGTTAAAGTGATATGATTAAATAATTAAATGATGTTTTTTTGGATAAGATAAGATAATAAAATTTTTTACATTAAATATGTGCCACGAGAATTGTAAATGTGATGATTATTTGGGGAAATAATTATGAGTTATTGAGTGAGATAAATAGAGGTAATTAAATGTGATTTAATTATGTGATTTAAGAATGAATTTAAATAATTAATCAAAGGATTAATTATAATATATTGATTTATCTGAATGAGATATTTGACTCGGCAATTAATTGTAATATGTTGTCTTGACTAAATAGAGATATTTATTTATGGATTAAAGGATGTTCTTTTGAAGTGATATTTTTGAAAATTAATTTTGGAAAATTAATTATTGGATTTGATTTCTTTTATAGACTAATTAAAATATTGATTAATTAATGGCAATATGCAATTAATTGATTCACTACTACAAAAACGGGCAAGGGAAGCGCGCCCTTATAACAGCGCTAAGCAAAAACGCTGATAAAGGATACCCTATATCAGCGCTAATATTACAGCGCTGAAAAAGCTAATTTTTATCAGCGCTTTCTTAGCGCTGATAATATAAATATTTATCAGCGCTAGAAAAGCGCTGATAAATATGATCTGTATCAGCGCTAAAATATTAGCGCTGATACAGTTGGTCTTTATCAGCGCTTTTTGAGCGCTGATAAAGGTTTCCTATATAAGCGCTAAAAAAGCGCTGATACAGAACACCTCTATCAGCGCTCAAATTTCAGCGCTGATAAAGGTTTCCTATATAAGCGCTAAAAAAGCGCTGATACAGAACACCTCTATCAGCGCTCAAATTTCAGCGCTGATATAGGGTATCCTTTATCAGCGCTCAAAAAGCGCTGATAAAAATTATCTTTATCAGCGCTAAAAAAGCGCTGATAAAGAGACCCGGTATCAGCGCTATAATTGTAGCGCTGATACGGGGAATCTTTATCAGCGCTTTTCTAGCGCTGATAAATCATAATATTATCAGCGCTAGAAAAGCGCTGATAAAGCTAGATTTTATCAGCGCTATAATTTTAGCGCTGATAAAACCTTAGTCGACTTTTTTATAAAGTCGGTCGCACAATGCCCTCGTTTTATCGCAGCTAAAGCTCTCGCGGAACCGTAACCCTGCTACTCTTCTCCCGAATACCGCTGCTGTGTTCGCTTCGCCGGAGCTTGCCGCCCTCGGTACAGTCGCCGTCCTCCGCCGCCCGCAACACCCTCGGCCGACCTCCACCGCCTGCCGCCCTCGGCTGCCCGCAACGCCCTCGGCCGCCGTTCTCTGCCGCCCTCGGCCGCCCTCCGCCGCCCTCGGCCGCTCTCCGCCGCCTCCGTCGCCCTCCGCCTCACTCGGCCGCCCTCGGTCGCCCTCCGCGGCCGCCTTCCGCAACCCGCAACGCCCTCGACCAACTAAGGGTATGAATTCTATTCTAGTTTTATTTATTTGTTTCAAACATTCATGTAATCCCTTCAAGTTGTTATGGAATGTATAAAACCTACTAGAATTTGTCTTATGTAATGGAGAGTTGAGGCATGGTGTAGTTTAATGTCCTAAAACCAGGACCTTTGTGCAGGTTTCCATTTTGTTCTGATAAGGAGGGGAAATGATTCACCCTTTTCACTATAGTATAACCAAGAATGTTCTACCATAATCATGCATGAGGGGGGGGGGGGGTGGTAGATGTAAATTTTAACCCAGGGGTTCATGAATCCAAGGATTGATATGGTACTTAAATGTCATAGGGTGTTTGATGGTAGTAAAATCCATTATTGAGGACGAAATTGTCTTTGGTTGACATGCCTTTTTAGTGGGAAACATATGCAGATCCACCAGTGCATATTGTGATTAGTCAAATAAAGGTGACCTTAGGACGATGACCGCTCATTTCCGATGGCCATGGAAGGATATGAGGATTAAGACCTTTTTGTGCATAGTGTATGGTTTTTGAAAGGAAGAGACCTTTTTGGCTCCGACATAGTGACAATGGGGAAATTTATGTCTCATGAATAGACCCTAAATATGATGTTTATGTATCACCATGTTTCTTGTGATGGAAAGAATCAAGCTGTACATAGATATTTTAAGTTAAAACTACATGCATGGGTCTAACCCACACAAAGGGAGGGGGAATGTTTAGTTTTTGGGGTGTCTGGACTAGAACATAATGACTTAGGCATTACTATAGAATCAAACCAACTATAGTACTTGAAATCATGCATTTTAGAATCATGCAATTAGAACTATGGTAGAACTTTTTAGTGTCATATTGTGGGGACTGATTCCTTGAAAATCCTGAGTAACTTAATGGAAAATCAGTCTAAGATAATTTGACATGCGCTGGACATGAAGGTGGAGAAAGGTGTAGACTATGACACCAGGGATTCTCGAATCGATAAGAATAAGTCCATGCACGCAACTTTTTACCATGCACGCAACTCTCTTTACAAACTCCTATTGAATGCAATTCTACGCGATTCAAAGCCTCATATTTTCTATAAAAGTTGAGATACTAAATTAAGGGGGTATCCTATTATTTATAATCATTTCTGAACATGAACACATGTTTATCCCAAAGTGTGTAAAACCATGTTTGATGTCACATTAGGTGCATACGTATCTTTTTCTCCTAATAGAGTGATAGATAATCATCTTTTTAGTGAATCTAATATTCTTTTTTATGAATCTTGATTATAGGTTAGACTACTTGATCTCCTTCCAAGGAAGTGGTTCCCTTCTACTGTATTTGGAAGTCTTCTTTTCTGTACTTGAACCATAAATACTAATATTTGAGATTCAAATAGGATGAAGATGAATAAAGATTGGATGGATTCTAATCGTTTAACAATAGAGTACGAGAACGGAGTGAAAGAGTTCATCAAGTTTGCAAAGGATCACACAAAGGATCCTTCTCAAATCCTTTGTCCGTGTTTACGTTGTTGTTATTCTAGACTACTTACTCCAGAGGAGTTGGAAGAACATTTGATATGTCACGGAATAGATCGGAGTTATAAATGTTGGAATAAACACGGAGAAAAAGCGAATGTAGCTACTGGCTGGGATAAAACTGCGTTTTATGGATCGTCAGATATGAATACAAATATAGATAATGAAGAAGACCGTATGGAGGATGTGATTACAGATGTCAATGATGATGAAGATCGTATTGAGGAAATGACAAAGACAATTCAAGATGAACCCCGTGATTGCCCAAAATTGTTTGAGAAGTTAAAGAGTTGTGCAAAGACGCCATTGTATGCTGCTTGCACTAAGTATACAACATTGTCAGCTGTACTGAAGTTGTATAAATTGAAAGCAGGCAATGGATGGAGTGATTTCAGTTTTACGAAACTACTTGCTCTCTTGAATGACATGCTTCCGGAAGATAATGAGCTCCCAAGCCGGACGTATGAAGCTAGACGAATGCTACGCTCGATGGGAATGATTTCTGAAAGAATACATGCCTGCCCGAAAGACTGTATATTGTTTCGAAAGGAGAACAAATCACTTACAGAATGCCCAAAGTGTGGTGCTTCTCGATACAAGAAAGATAAATCCAATCCTACGAAAGTTGTATGGTACTTTCCAATCATTCCAAGGTTTAGGCGTTTATATGGAAGTAAAGAAACTGCAAAACAATTGTCGTGGCATGCAGATAAAAGAAATAAAGATGGGTTATTACGTCATCCAGCCGACTCTCCTCAATGGAAGAAAATTGATCATGAGTATCCTGAATTTGGAAAAGAGCCGAGAAACCTTCGTCTTGCGTTATCTACAGATGGAGTGAATCCTTTTGGTTTTCAAAGCAGCACTCATAGTACATGGCCTGTTATGTTGCTAAATTATAACTTGCCACCCTGGTTATGCATGAAGCGAAAATTCATCATGTTATCTATGCTTATATCAGGACCAAAACAACCAGGTAACGATATTGATGTTTATCTGACTCCTTTGATCGAGGATTTGAAGTTATTGTGGGACTCAGGTGTAATGTTGTATGATGCTTATAAAAGTGAATACTTCACGTTGAGAGCGATGTTGTATGGGACAATAAATGATTTCCCTGCTTATGGAAATTTGTCAGGCTATAGCATTAAAGGAACTCAAGGGTGTCCCGTGTGCGAAGAAGATACAGAATCAATTAGGTTGAAACATTCATCGAAATCTATGTTTCTAGGACATCGTAGATTTCTACCTCGTCGGCATAAGTACCGATCTTGGACGACATCATTCAATGGAAGTTCAGCAAATTGCACAACACCGTCTCCACTAACAGGTGATCAGCTGTTTGAGAAAGTAAAAGATATGAACACTGTTTTTGGTAAACCATTTTCGAAAAACCTTATGAAAATCGGTTGGAAAAAGAGATCAGTTTTTTTTGAATTACCATACTGGAATTGTTTGTACGTCAGACATTTTCTTGATGTGATGCATGTGGAAAAAAATGTATGTGATAGTGTTATTGGAACGTTGCTAAATGCCCCTGGCAAAACAAAAGATGGAATTAAGGCAAGGTTGGACATGGTTGACATGGGAATACGAGAAGAGTTGGCTCCCGTGAAAGGTGAAAATCGAATGTTTCTTCCTCCGGCTGCTTATACTCTTTCTAGGGAAGAGAGATATCAGTTTTGCAACTTCTTTAATGATGTAAAGGTTCCAGAGGGGTACTCATCAAATATCAAGAACATTGTGTCAATGAATGATTTGAAGTTAAAAGGTTTGAAATCACATGATTGCCATGTTTTGATGCAAGATCTAATTCCTATAGCTTTACGTTGCATTTTACCCAAGAATGTTCGTCATACGTTAACCAAACATTGTTTCTTTTTCAAAGCTATATGTAGCAAAGTTTTAGACCCGGGGAAATTGCCAGCTATGGAAAAAGAAATTGTCATCATATTATGTGAATTAGAAATGTTCTTCCCGCCAACATTCTTTGATATGATGGTTCATTTGATGATTCACTTGGTGAGAGAGATTCGACTTTGTGGTCCTGTGCACTATAGATGGATGTATCCTGTTGAACGGTATATGAAGATTTTGAAAGGATATGTCAAAAATCGAAGTCGGCCAGAGGGTTGTATAGTGGAGCGATATATTGTTGAGGAAGCCATTGAATTTTGTATTGAATACCTATCTGATGTGGAAAGCATTGGTCTCCCGAAATCTCGTCACACTGGACGCATTGAGGGTGAGGGAATTTCTGGAAGAGAAGTTGTAACAATCAGTATTACAGATCGGGAGCAGGCTCATCTTTATGTTTTGCATAACAGTTGGGAGGTTTCTCCATATATTGAAACTCACAAAGAAATTCTTAGGCAGTTGAATCCATCGAGGGCTGAAAAATGGTTAGCAGATACACATAATCACCAGTTTATAGGATGGTTTCAGGACCATATTTTTAAGCAGTTGGATGAAAATCCGAATTCAATTTCAGAACGACTTCGATGGCTAGCCGCTGGACCAAGTGTGTATGTATTATCTTACAGTGGGTATGTAATTAATGGTTATACATTCTATACGGATGAACATGATGAAGAGAGTACCATGCAAAATAGTGGAGTTACACTAGTGGCTGAAGCGATGCATGTTTCTGGTAGTAAGGATATAAATCCAATTTATGCAAATATGTCATACTTTGGCATTATCAAACTAATATGGGAGTTGGATTATACGACATTTCAATTGCCGATTTTTCAATGCAAATGGATTGATAACAATAGTGGTGTTAAAATAGATGAATGGGGATTTGTGAAAGTTGATTTTAGTAAAGAAGGGTACAAAGACGAACAGTTTATAATGGCATCACAAGCGGTACAAGTTTTTTATGTTCCAGATCCCGCAAACCGAAAGTGGTCGATTGTTCTGTTATCGTCCAAAACTATTGAGGGTTCCGATGAAAATTCAGTTGAGGACGATCCTTTTAGTGGTACGTCACAATCAATTCAGAGCGGTCCCAATGCAGATGATGTTTTGTATGTTAGAGGAGACCACAATGAAGGGATTTGGATTGTCGATAGAGGTGTCAAATCTCTTCAACCTTTGAAAAAAAGAAAGAGAGTTCAGTAAACAGGTTATATTTTGTTTGTAATATAGATCTTGTTATCTCATGTTATTATCTTATCATTACAGAATTTATGTAATTTGAATGAACTGTTAAACCACTTTTGCAGATAATGACTTCTGCACATTCTGGTGCTCCTAACCTTGAGACTGAACAAGTCTCTCAAGCAGCTACTGCTGCAGCTGCTGCTGCTCCTGCTGCTCCTGCAGCTCATTCTGCTGCTACTGTTGCTCCTGATGCGGCTCCTGCTGCTCCTACTGCTGTGACTCATACTCCTCCTCCTGCTGTGGCTCCTGGTGCTCCTGATGCGGCTCCTGCTGCTGCTCCTGCTGCTCCTACTGCTGCTCCTGCTGCTGCTCTTGCTGTTGCGGCTCCTTCTCTTAGTGTTGAGGTCCAACAACCATCAGCACATGCCGTTGATATCATAGTAGATGAACATATATATGATGTTGATATCGATGAAATGGTCGGGAATGAAGGACCGAAGTCGCAGAAATCACAGGTGCGTCGTAGTTTGACAGTGTTAGCCAAAATTCTTAAGGCGAAAAGCAAAGGCATCAAATTTGAAGTCGGATGGAATGCACGAGGCCAACATGTGAATCCCAACAAGGCTATGTTTAGCAGTTACATTGGAGTTGTCACTCGGCAACGCGTGCCGATTGACGTAGATTCATGGCACCATGTTGTGTCTGGGTTGAAGGCTGTGATCTGGGAAGAAATTACGGTAACATTATGAATTTATTTTTTTAATTAACTAGCAAATAAAATGATGAAACAGTGTCTTACTCTTCTCAATCTCTTGCAGAGTACATTTATAGTAGACGACTCACACAAGGATTATGTACTAAGGCTTGCAGGAAAGATTCATCGAGGTTTTCGTACTATTTTAACAAGATGTCACCTGAAAGATTCTAAAGGTAAAATAAACCCGCACCCACCCATTGTCTATGCGCACCTGATATCCCAAGAAGCATGGGATGCATTTATTGGCCGTCGTGGGGATGAGAAGTTTCAGGTACATTGTGAGTGATAATACGTTGTTTGAGGATACCTGTATTCATCACTTTGATTGTCAATATTTCATTTATGAAACAGAAACTCTGTACTGAAAATAAGGAACGTGCATCAAATCCAACATACCCCTATCGTAAAGCAAGGATGGGGTACGCTTCATTAGAAAAGAAAATGGTACGTATTGTAAATTTACAGTAATATTGTTAGGTGCCAATAAACAACATCATAATTATCTTTCTATGTTTATATGTAGATTGATGAATCTAAAACCAAATGCACTTCTATCCCACGTCATGTGCTATGGAAGGAGGCACGTGTGAACAAAGAAGGGAAGTTAATAGATGAGAACACACAAAAAGTGTGGGAAATATGTGTAAGTATGACACGATGATAAAAAGATTTGTTTAAAATTGCTATTACATAAAAATAATTAGTTTTTTTCCTATATCTGACAGTCACAGGAATCAGCTACTCCTGTAGCTGATACAGACCTATTATCGACGGCTTTGAAGCAGCCGGAAAAATACGGTCGTGTCAGAGGTGCAGGGTTTGGGGTGACACCCCGAGTATATTTTGAGAAGAAGAAAAAAATAGATGATACAGAGAAAAAATTGGAACAAATGAGCGAAAAAATAGCAACCCTTGAAGAAAAATTGCAATGGCAGGGAGAGTTGCTAGCAACGTTTATGGGTGGGAAGCAAAGGGAGGACACAACTCAGGAAGAACCACCGCATGAACATCCTGCCCCACCCCCACCAGCTTTGAGGCGAGCCATTCACCTAAAAAAAATGTCTTAGCCGTGGTAATCAATATTCTAATAACGGTTCCCATTAAATATGAATCAGACAAACACTGATAATTTATCTGTACTGATCTTCTACAGGGTGATAATGATTGTGATTTATATCTGTCAACACCCACCTATCACCTTGTAGCGAGGGCTACAGTGTTCAATATCCCAGATGCCACACTGCATAATAGACCACTTTCAAAAGATCATCTGAAAGTGACGATTACTGTAGCTCATGAGCCAAATGCAATGCTACCTATTCCACTTGATGACGATGATATTCATACGGTTGAAAAGGCTATTGGGACATTCATTGCATGGCCGGCAGAACTTGTAAGAGTACATGCAGACAAATAGGTATTTATTTCCTTTTATTTTCAAGCTAAACCCTTAACAATTAATGAAAAGAGTGTCTGAATCAATGATTGTTGTTATAGACGGAGAAAGGAAAGGGGGTGACTAACATCGGCTCGAAACCATCTAAAGGATCGACCAATCGATCCCAAGGAGCTACTGAAAGCACAATAACACCACCTGTTCTCTTTCCACATTTACTAGCATTGAAGACTCATGTGGATACGAAGCTAAAAGATGGTAATAGTCATATAGTGATTTTCGAAGATAATATATACGGAGAGGAAAGTCAAGATTTCGTTGCTGCTGAAAATGTAAATGAAATCCTTGAAAACGGTTGGTTAGGCGTCACTGTTGTAAATGTATATATGAGGTATGTTTCCATGAATTGATTTTCTAAAAGCTGATCTAATGTGCAAATTATGACTAAATGCATTTTATATTGTTGACAGACGCATTTATGAAAAACAGTTGAAGGGATTTTCCCATGAGCCAAGATTTGGACTGGTTAGTCCTCATATCACATCAACACACCAAACAAAAATAGAGTCATCAAAAAGGGATGCAATAGTGAAGGACTTGCCGAAAACATTTGAACGCAAGATTACAGATGACAGACTTTTCCTAATACCAACCATGCAGGGGTAATACTCTACGATTAAAGCATATCAATTATATTTTCACTTTTTTTATTACTTATTCCTTTTTGTGTTTTTAGGCAACATTGGTTGCTAATTGCTGTGAACTTGGATACTCCGAAGATTTACTTTCTGGATTCAAAGCTAGGATATCCATCAAACCGACCATACATGATGGAGTTTGTGAATCTGTAAGACACTACATCTTACGTTTTAGGTCTAAACATCAATTTATATAATATATATTATATTTTACTGAGGATTCTGTTATGATAGGGCGGTGTACCAATATCGTCTAAATCATGGTATGAGGACAGGGGCTAAGCATAAGGAGCCGAGCAAGTACTACGTCTGGACAAATATCAGGGTATATATAATAAAATTTCACTATCCAAACACACCTCAACACAAGTTATTTATTCTCCTAATGATCAATTTTTTTGCAGTGTCCAAAACAAACATACGATAATGATTGCGGTTATTATGTTTTTAAATTTATGAAAGAGATCGTTTTTCATCAGCAAACTAGCATCCCTAAAGAGGTATTTTCAAAAACAATTACTAGTTCGTTTAAGTTATTTATTAATTCTTTATTTTTTTATTTTGCAGTACTACTATGACTTCCGAAAAGCCTCATACTCACAAGACGATATAGATGTGTTCAGAAACGAGTGGGCCGCATACCTGATGACAGATTGTACACAAATACAATGATGATCTGACTTGGGGACATGTACAATTGGTGGTCATTTTTGAGAGGGGTTAAGGGGATCAAAAGATAAAATATTGTTGTATGTAAATGTTCGTAGCAAAATTGTAATTGTTATTAAATAAAACATTCCTTCTCCAATGAGTCATTTTTCCATTTTAACAGATGATATGCACCAGCAACATGCAAGAATGTTGAACCACTAAAATGGTCGCTCTCTTGTTTAAAATGGACACCACTTTAATTGAAAACAACAACTGACCTACGGAAATCCGACCAGACGCATCTGGATTGCCTTCATCCTTTAGGAGAAGGATCCACGGGTCCTTGGTGACGTGTACGAGTCAACCCCGCCTCAATCCGAGGCACGGTGTGACCGCTACCACCCAAAGGGTCGCTCTCTTGTTTAAAATGGACACCACTTTAATTGGAAACAACAACTGACCTACGTAAATCTGACCAGACGCATCCGGATTGCCTTCATCCTTTAGGAGAAGGATCCACAGGTCCTTGGTGACGTGTACAAGTAACATGCAAGAATGATGGACCACATTTCTTTGGCCTTTGGACAAAAAAACCAGTAAAATCTCCAAAATACCTTCATATCATGCATGAACCAGTAAAATCTCCAAAATACCTTCATATCACGCAGTTCTGAAAAGAGTCACTATTTAAAAGAAAGTCACAAATTTAGATACATCTCGAGATGGTCAGTTGTTGATTTCACTTAAAATTAAGTCCATTTTTAACAAAACAGTGACACTGTGAGTGGTGTTGGCCACACCAGGCCTCGGATTGATGCGGTGTTGAATCGTACACGTCACACATGAGTCATTGATCATTGTGAAAAAGTATCAACGCAATCAGAAGCCGTTAGATCGATTTGGCATATGTACGTAAAATATTGTCCATTTTAAACTAAATACATACACTTGGAGTGATACCGGTCACACCGCGCCTCGGATTGAGACCCCACCCTTTCCCCTCGGCTGTCAAAAATCATAACCAGATAGTCGAAGGGTGATTTTGACAGCCGAGGGGAAAGGGTGGGGTCTGAAGAAATTGTAGGATATGTCGAAGGGTGATTTTGTGTGTGACCGGTATCACTCCAAGTGTATGTATTTAGTTTAAAATGGACAATATTTTACGTACATACGCCAAACTGATCTAACGGCTTCTGATTGCATTGCTACTTTTTCACAATGATCAATGACTCCTGTGTGACGTGTACGATTCAACACCGCATCAATCCGAGGCCCGGTGTGGCCGACACCACTCACAGTGTCACTGTTTTGTTAAAAATGGACTTAATTTTAAGTGAAATCAACAACTGACATACGGCAAACCGACCAAACACATTGGGATTCTATTGAAACTTAAGGACAACTATCCATGGGTCAAATGTGACGTGTAAGATTCAACCCCGCCTCAATCAGAGGCGCGGTGTGACCGGTATCACTCCAAGTGTATGTATTTAGTTTAAAATGGACAATATTTTACGTACATACGCCAAACCGATCTAACGGCTTCTGATTGCATTGATACTTTTTCACAACAATCAATGACTCATGATACATAGAGAAATTCACTGGCCACCTTCGAGAATGATCTGAAGCACAAACCATGACAGCATTATGTTTTTAACTTCAGCACCTCAATTGAGAATGTGACACATTTCAGGACTTGGCGCCATTGTATGTCGTTTCGTCCACTGAATGGGTCTATCCTTTTATTTAATTTTTTTAACTTCAGTCAAATATTCTAGAAAGATGTCGCGGCAGATCCTTCACCATTTTGTTTTGCTGAACATCTCATTACATTGTTAAAAAAAAGCAGGGTGTCTTGCATGGGCAATACGTTCTTGTATTGAAGATGATGCACTCCCATTTATTCGAACCCACATGGTTAATTATTTTGTTTAAGCCTAATGATTGATTTAATTATTGTGGAACACATAATCATGAAAATCGTATGATGGTTGTACCCAGATAGGACTCCAATTCATTGGTTAAGTCTATTGTCTCATGAGATGTTATGTATGAGATTAGGGAGTAAACCTAGTCCATTAAAATGGGAGTGCATCATCTTCAATACATGAACGTATTGCCCATGCAAGACACCCTGCTTTTTTTTAACAATGTAATGAGATGTTCAGAAAAACAAAATGGTGAAGGATCTGCCGCGACATCTTTCTAGAATATTTGACTGAAGTTAAAAAAATTAAATAAAAGGATAGACCCATTCAGTGGACGAAACGACATACAATGGCGCCAAGTCCTGAAAGGTGTCACATTCTCAATTGAGGTGCTGAAGTTAAAAACATAACGCTGTCATGGTTTGTGCTTCAGATCATTCTCGAAGGTGGCCAGTGAATTTCTCTATGTATCATGAGCGTTCTAATGCATATCTTGTTTGGAAGATCATTGTAGTAGACAACGATCTAAAAGTGGGGGATGAGTGCATATCTGAGCATGTCTTTAGTAGTGTCCCTCAAAATGTCTTTAAACTGACCATCTTGAGATGTATCTAAACTTGTGACTTTCTTTCAAATAGTGACTATTTTCAGAACTGCGAGAGTTAACATTTCTCCAACATATTCACACACAAAATCACCCTTCGACATATCCTACAATGTCTTCAGACCCCACCCTTTCCCCTCGGCTGTCAAAAAAACCTAAAAGACCATGGCTAGCAATGATCATTCCAAAATGCATTTAAACTGAAACCTTCCAGAAAAAAATAGAGTAGAATACTTGCAAGTTGTAACTTAGGTCGCTTTGCACAAGCCGATTTCCACATTGTTTGTAGCAACCACATTTGCTCCAACACTCTAATGATCTTCATTGCTTCATGTCTTTTATACTCTTCCAGAAACCCTTCTCTAAGAAGGTCAACTATCGTGTATGCATACTCACCTTCAAATGTGACGTGTACGAGTCAACCCCGCCTCAATCTGAGGCCTGTTGTGGCTGACACAACTCCAAGTGCCTCTGTTTTGTTCAAAATGGACTTATTTTTAAGTGAGAAATCAACAACTGACATACGGGAAACTGACCAAACGCCTTCGGATTGTGTTGTCACTTTAGGACAACGATTCATGGGTTATATGTGACGTGTACGACTCAACCCCTCCTCAATCCGAGACGCGGTGTGACCGGTATCACTCCAAGTGTATGTATTTAGTTTAAAATGGACAATATTTTACGTACATACGCCAAACTGATCTAACGGCTTCTGATTGCATTGATACTTTTTCACAATGATCAATGACTCATGTGTGACGTGTACGATTCAACACCGCATCAATCCGAGGCCCGGTGTGGCCGACACCACTCACAGTGTCACTGTTTTGTTAAAAATGGACTTAATTTTAAGTGAAATCAACAACTGACATACGACAAACCGACCAAACACATTGGGATTCTATTGAAACTTAAGGACAACTATCCATGGGTCAAATGTGACGTGTAAGATTCAACCCCGCCTCAATCAGAGGCGCGGTGTGACCGGTATCACTCCAAGTGTATGTATTTAGTTTAAAATGGACAATATTTTACGTACATACGCCAAACCGATCTAACAGCTTCTGATTGTGTTGATACTTTTTCACAACAATCAATGACTCATGTGTGACGTGTACGATTCAACACCGCATCAATCTGAGGCCCGGTGTGGCCGACACCACTCACAGTGTCACAGTTTTGTTAAAAATGGACTTAATTTTAAGTGAAATCAACAACTGACATACGACAAACCGACCAAACGCATTGGGATTCTCTTGAAACTTAAGGACAATGATCCATGGGTCAAATGTGACGTGTACGAGTCAACCCTGCCTCAATCAGAGGCGCGGTGAGACCGGTATCACTCCAAGTGTATGTATTTAGTTGAAAATGGACAATATTTTACGTACATACGCCAAATCAATCTAACGGCTTCTGATTGCGTTGATACTTTTTCACAATGATCAATGACTCATGTGTGACATAACATCGCATCAATCCGAGGCCCGGTGTGGCCGACACCACTCACAGTGCCTCTCTTTTGTTCAAAATGGACTTATTTTTAAGTGAAATCAACAACTGACATGCGGCAAACCGACCAAACGCATTTGGATTCTGTTGAAACTTAAGGACAATGATCCATGGGTCAAATTTGACGTGTAAGAGTCAACCCCGACTCAATCCAAGGCCCGGTGTGGCCGACACCACTCAAAGTGCCTCTATATTGTTCAAAATGGATTTATTTTTAAGTGAAATCAACAACTGACATACGGGAAACCGACCAAACGCCTTAGGATTGTGTTAACACTTTAGTACAATGATCCATGGGTCATATGTGACGTGTACGAGTCAAACCTGGGGTGGATTACATGGCTTTCCTACATGGAATATATCCCACTACACGTCTTTAATGAGCCAGCTACGCAGTTTATCCCTTGTACAGATACACAGGAAGAATCACACGAGATCGACGTCATGTACTAACATAGGGAAAGGGTGCATAAGAGGACACAAGATCAAAGGGTAACACGTATATGTTTTTTAACATGCCATGTAATTTCCTATTGATATGACATGTATATTCACACAGGCAGCTGAACATTGGAGTTACCCAGGGTAAAGCGACAAGGCATGTGACCCTTTAAATGACACATAATTTTATGTACCATGATTGATCTCTTTGAACACTATATCAAGGACATATTTCATTAGGGTTGGCTCCCATGATCCTTCCTAGGATGGTTTTGGTATCTTTTCCAACTTACGGTAGTACGATCTCTTCAGCAGGACGTCCTAGACATAGTTGGAGTCTCTCTGAAAGTCCTGGAGTGAGATCATATATCTATTTTTGAGGTCCAGGTAGAGTCATGTATCAACACAACCAATCCTACCAGACATTGATCCTATATATAGAATGTTAATCTTGATGTCTCATTACAGTACCCCAATTTATGATATGTTACCTTTTTTGTATTAATATACATAATTACTAAGGGTGATGGTTGGGAGAGTTAGGATATCCTTTTTATGTATTGCAGAATGATTCAAGGAGCACAGGCTCTGCACGATTTGTCAAAACCAAGTGGCAATCCAAGGAGAAACAATGCATAGTGGAATGTTCTAGTATTTATCTTCTGAGTTGTGTAGGAATATTTTGTGATACTATGTAATGAGGTAGTTTTGCTTTCTGGGTAGATGGTATCTAACTCATGGTAAGAACACTGTTTGGTTGGGTTGTGATCGGTTGATGACATGCTTGTGGTTGATATACTGGTTTTTGTGCAGGTCTGTGGTTGATATACTGGTTTTTGTGCAGGTCTGCTCGGCTGGCTGTACTAGTGCAGGTTTTTTATTAGCAGCAGGCAGCGATTTAACAGCGCTAAAAAAGCGCTGTTAAAGGAAACATATAACAGCGCTTTTTTAGCGCCATTAAAGGTATCCTTTAACAGCGCTTTTTTAGCGCCATTAAAGGTGACATTTAACAGCGCTTTTTTAGCGCTGTTAAAGGTGACATTTAACAGCGCTAAAAAAGCGCTGTTAAAGGACCCCTCCTTCATCAGCGCTGAGCTTTACAGCGCTTTTCTAGCGCTGTTAAAACCCGATTTTAGCGCTGTTATTTCCCGTTTTTGTAGTAGTGATTGTTTCATTAAATAATAGATTTTCTTTATTTAACTAATAGATTGGATTAATAAGGGAATAATGATAATTGATTTGTGAATTAATTATCATGTTTTCAGTTAATGATTTTGGATAATTAATTGTTGAGTTAAATATGTTGTTGACTTGCTTGTGGTTAAAAATAATTAACTGTTAATTAATTATTAACTATTGAGATGTTGAATGGTTTATTAATTGTAGAAATATTTGATGGGATATTTATATTATTAATTAGTTGTTGAATTAATTAATGGATTTTGATTAATTCATTTATGAGTTAATTAATGGATGGTTTTGGGGTGTTAGACAGGGAATTATACACCAATGATATATATATGTATGAATGAAAAACAAGTAGTGAGATAGGGACTGATGCTCCAAATACTCATAGCGTGCTAGACATTGCATTCTACACTCAGCTTGAATGCATATAATCTTTTATGGGACATGGACTGATACTCCAAATACCCATGGGTTGTGAGAAAAGGACTGAAGCTCCAAATACTCATGAGGGTGATAGACATGATTTTATACACCCATTAATTGACATTGGATTGTTAGTACAATTGGTCATATATAAAATCAATTAATGGTTAATGGAAACTTTTGTGACATAATGATTTGTGAATTGAATATGAGAAAGGGTTTAGAATTATTAATGAATTGGGTGAATCACCATTAGTGGATGGACCTAGGAGCGAATCACAATTTTTAGTTGATGGGATCTGTTAGAGTATATGAAAGATTAAATTGAATATCCTATGAAATATTATCCAAGCCAAAACAAAAGTTTGGATTCAGCCTTTACTTTGATAACTTAGATGGTCTCTAGAGATATCTGTGGTGAGTGACTTATATGGGGGATGTTGGGCTTAGGCAATATCTTGAGACTTTCATAACTTAATAAGGGTTTAGTAATTGATAAATGAAAATGATTATGTAATTATTGTTGAGTATGCCTGAAAAATGTACATTCCAGGTTTAGACACTAGCTAAGGGATGAAGCATGTACTTGGGTATACAATTACTTTTTATTAATTACTTTATTTATATATGCTTTCACATAGTTTAAATTATTAATTACATTTCTGAATTTTGGGTAGACATCGGTGGTCCTAGCCTATCGAGATTTATATCTCAGACTCTACTCTGGCCACCATAGCACTGGGTTACCCGAGTAGATTCTATTTGGTTGCAAGATTGTGCTGTTTTCATTTAATTAATAGATAAGATCAGAGGACTGAGTGGATGCTCGAGATGTTAGAGGAGACCACCCTAATGTATTTGAGTCATTATTTTTTATTTTTGTATTGGAATTTAAAGCATTATATTTTGTTCAATGTTTTCTATTTATGTATCATTATCATGTCATGTATACATCTTCTGTATAATTGGCGTTGGCCATTTGTTTTGTACAAGATTTGTAAAATCCTCCTTCATTTACTTTATCATTTATTTGAATGCATCTACTATATATTTCCATTGTGTATTATTGAACTTTTATATGAGGGTATAGTCTACCTAATTACTATCTATAGACCTTGCTGCAAGTCAGCAACTGTTGGCCTACGAGGAGACACGCTTCAGGTTATGGGTCAATCGGTCCGACCATCCGTTTAGTGGGGAGTTGGGTTGGTATGTTACAAAGTGGTATCATAGGATTATTTTCCTTTTGTCTTTCTGTTTTGGTTTGGTAGATAGGAGACTAGTAATTTTTCAATTCTTGGGTTAATAGCCATGCTTGGGACTGATCACCTCATGTATTGGAAATGAAAAAGTATCCAGGAATGGGAATTGATGTTTGTACTATTTGAGGTTACACTTGATATGATTTCACCTGGGGTGACTGGTGTATTTTCTGTTGCTTATTGATTTTGAGGATTTTGAAAACAAATTTCTTGGCCTGATATAGAAAGGATGTTTCATACATGCATCATCTTAGGCACTTAAAGATTCATATGTCATGCATATAACATTCCATGTAGTTGCATTTGTAGGATGCCTGATAATTTCGATTTTGTATCTTGGGTGTAATGCCATGTTTTGATCTGCTTTTGCATGCCTTCTTAGATTTCATGTTTTGGTGACATATTTAACATGCTTGAGTAATTATAGGCCATGCTGCCTCTGTTTTTAGCTTGTTTTGTTGTTGTGTCATGCTTATGTGTTATAACATGTTGTTGTGTTACTACTTATGACAACATGCAAGAGATGTTTTGTTGTGTGAAATGGATTCTAAAGAAAAATTGTTAAATAAATGTTGATTGTGATAAATGAGAGCCAAATTACAGCAGTAAGGTTTATGGGTGCCTTATCGATTGATAGATGACCACCAATGTGTTTGAACTCTATATAACCAGAGTATGTTTGAAAATGGTTATAAATGTAAAACTGCTGAGTTTTGAGTGATATGAAATATTGTTGTGTTGCTTTTCTAAGAACCCAAATTGAATAAACAGGACCCTCGGAGGGCGCCTTATCGGTAGAAGGAATTTAGATGCTAATGTTCTAGTTTATATTTGGATAACACAATATGTGAAATGATTAAATAGGATGTTTGTTATAGCATGCCTATATTTTTTTTTCTTTCCATAGGGAGTTGTTTTGAAAACCAAGTGACTTTTTGCGAAAAGTAATAGAGTGTTTGTTGAAATTCTATCATATGATGAATGGTTGAAATGAATTAATTAAAATGGATAAAACAAAAAGGGTTTTTTGAATCTTATGTTTTTTGTTTTTTGTGACCAATAGTGAGGGCCGATGTTTATGTTTCGTAAGGGGTTAAACTGTGGTAGTTAGTACCCTTAGAGTGTTCTAAGCCATCAAAGTAAGTTCGTCCCACTACTCAGAAGGACTTATTGGGACTTTTCTATTATGGAACGCTAATAGGTTTATGTTACTGCTTTTATGATCAATGTATGATGTGATGATTGTGGTTTGAGGATTGTCACACACATGTGTTAAGTGTTTGGAAAAATAGAAACAGTGAGTGGATGATCTTTTATTTCAATGTCATGGACAATCCTAAGGTGGGTAGTGTCACATCATTTTCGGTAAACGTGTCGGTAGGAGATTCTGAGCTCTTTGAATAGAGTTTTCTGGTAGTATTTTGACTAATATTCTTAATGACTTGGGTTTTCTTTTAGTGCACTCTTCTAAATACGATGAGCATGTCCCCTATATTGACTTCATCATTGAGACACTAAGTTACTGTCGGTCTTACACCGTGCAAAATTTTCTAATGTTGTTGGCTTGATAAGTGGTTGTTATCTGGGTTGTATGCGGGATGCATGATTTTTTGTCCTACTCCTTTATTCGCCTTGAGGTATAGTTATTTTTAAAATATCCTTGCAAATTCTTGACTTGGAAATTTCACCAGAAGTTGGGTGAGGACTTCGTTATACATGATGATAGTTTGGGAATAGTTTTAAAGTCATGTCGTCTGATAAAGGGAGACTATTTGTTTTGGGTCTCTGATATCTTTCAAGGGAAGCATGCAAAACATGTTCTATTGGTTTATTGAGATTAAATCATTTTCATGGATGAGGTCCCTGTATTGCCCTCAGATACTATCTTTGTTTTGATTTTTAAGATAAAAAGTGAGCTTTGGATTTGGTTTTAAAGGCTTATTCATTAGTCTTGTGAAGGGTTAAAGGTGCATTTGGTGTTGGGAACGCAACACGTCAGTTCTAACGATATTAAATGACCTTGGAAGGTCGGTTGTTTGAGTAGTTGGTCTGGATGGCTTCTCGGGGGCAAGATGTTTTTAAGGTGGGTAGACTATAATGTTCCACATTTTTTAGCCTGGTTAAAATATGAAGGTTTTTGATTTTTTTGGGTTTATCGATAGGTTGAATTCTTTAAACTCAGCTTCGAAAATTTATTCTGAGTGTTGTAACACCTGAAGGAATCGTTTTTGGACTTGCGTAGCTACTGGATAATTGTTAGCGGGGGTTCCGATGAGTCTCGGTAGCACCAGATCTGAAAAAGTCAACTTTAATGCATCTTCACAGGCAGCACATGGTTACAGTCCAACTCGTGTAGTTTACCCCGTTTAATAAATTATTTCTTTTAATTAAATAATATTATATGAGAGTTTGTGTTTAATTAAAAGAAGGATTCAATAATAATAATAATGAATTTATTATTATTATTATTTTGGCTCTTAATTAAATTAATGATAAAGAATTAATTAAATGAGAGTTGATAAAATTAATGAGACCTTTTGGGGTTCACAAAAATGCTTAATTAATTGAGGAGTTTAAAATATAATGATGAACTGTTGTTATTATTAAATAAAGGTTATGGGTTAGAGATTTTATCATTATTTACAAATTAATGATATTGTAATAAATTGGGGGTCTGGGTTTTAAATAAATGAATGTTGTAATATTAATAATAATGATGTTTTTATTATTATTGTGGCAGTTTAGTTAAATAAATGTTAATTTTTTTTATTAAATGATCAATAGGGAGTTTCATAATTAATTAGTAAACTTTTATTAAGAGAATAACAAATGAAGACAAATTTTTAATTAAATGGGGTGAAAATTTTATGTTAAAATATTTTAATTGGATGTTTAATGAGGTTTAATAGTTATGTAAAATTAATAAGGATTTTAGATATCTCAAAGAAATTTCTATTTTAATAAGGATTTTTATAATTGATAATGATGTTTTTTATTTAATAAGAGTTGTTGGGTTTTATCTAAGATTGAATAATAATAATATTAATGCAATTATTATTATTATAGTTTTATGAGTGGTTGTTACTATTAATAATAATAATAATAATAATGGATCTATTTGGGGTTTCATTTAATTAAATTAAAGGCCAATAAGAATTTAATTAATCACTATGAAGAAAAGGTTTTATTTAATTAATTCGTGTTGAGATAAATAATTAAATAGTGATGAGTGGGATTTTTTAATTTAATTAAATTATGTTGAGAGAATTTATTTAAAAAAAACATAAAGTGGGGAATTTATATAATTAAATTTTGTGAATGAATTTAATTAAATAATTTTTAAATGAGGAGTTTGGAATTGTTGAATAAGGGTAACATTAAAAGGTAATATTAAATGAGGAATAAATGTGGAAATCAGTTTAATTTAAATAAACAATTTTAAATGTAGATATCAGGTTGTGCATGGTTAGTCAAATCATGTGGGTCAGCTGCGTAATTACCCGATTTTTAAAATGCATTTTTTTAAATTTAATTAAAATAAAAGAAATATTTAATAATAATAATAAGGATATTATTATTATTTTATTAATTTTATTGAATGATAAATGAGGGTTTTCAAAATTAATTTTGAAACATTTATTTTATGGTTATTTAACGAAGAAACGTTATATTAAATGAGAATAATAAATATTATTATTATTATGTTATATATATTAGTTTAATTAAGTGTTAACTAGTTGATTGAGAGAGAATAAAGGAGGAGGCACACCACAGGATAAGTGACAAACACCAGGGCCCCACCCCCTATGAGGTGCGCTACACACCCCTTGCTAGCTCCTCTTCGCATGCTCGAATCATCCCGATGTCTTCACGAATCATGTCCACCTCATCAAGGTGAGAGAGTCTGTATATTTTTCATGATTCGAATTAGTCTTTTGACTCCCCCCTTACCAAGGTTATCTCGGCCTAAACCCTAAGGCTCGAGATTAATTGTGTTTCCTTGTTTCACAGTTCTAGGGTTGTGCAATGGACTCCTCTAAACCCATTGGTCCGTATTCCAACTACCACCACCAAGGGTGAAGATTTTCGGCTCAGTTTCATTTCATCACTACTATATTTGGGTAACGATTTAAACCCGTTATTTGGTTTTTTACCACCTATTTCGTAGTATAATATTTTATCTCAACCTGTGGTATCTAGAGATAGGTGTGTCGGCCTTGTTGTACTGGTTTCGGTCTTCCGTTATTATTTTGGTGAATTGTTGATTTTTTTTCATGGCACGCACGTGTAAATATATATATAGGTATATATGTGTAGATATATATAAATGTATATATATGTGGTGTGTGTGCGACTGCGTCTCTAGAGACCCGATGCTTGACGTACATGGACATTACATTACTTTCGCGGAATACTTAGTACATAACAAAAAACCACACACACAAGGATCGTAATAGTTTAGTGTCTTTGGAAACTCGGAATATAATCTTCTAATCATGGTGAAAGATCTTCAACATCTCCCATAAAGATATTCCTTTTTTTACCAAAAACCTTTCTTTATATCCTGGGTAAAAGAAAACATAAAAGGGTGAGCTCAAATGCTCAGTAAGGGTAAACAAAATAAATATCAATCACATCATTTCCATAAGAACATAACATTTTTGGAAATCTTAACCTGCAAAAGAGAGCATAATTTCATAACATGGGATAAATCATAGTGGTGAAATGAAATCCCAATAATAATAACTTAAAACATGAAACTTTGTGTCATACATGCATAATCATAGAGAATCATTTCTTGTTAGTAAAGACTCATTTCCATGACTATCTTAGTGGACAAAGTCCCTTTCTGAACTGAGTCACCCTCGTTTCAGTCCTGTTTCAATGAACCGATATAACCTACCATTCCTGCCATGTCTATCTCATGAGATATAAAATCATTACCCAATGCATTGGAGGGATATATAGGTCCCACCCATCTCATAATGATACCATTCTTATGTGTGCCACAAAATCATAAACCATACATCATTGCATAACCCATGTAATAAAAATGGCAATCTTAAACATCATGTCATCATAAAACAATTCATATACGATAAAGGAATTCATAAAAAAATAATTCCATCACAACATAATCAAATCAATGTAATAATAGGAATAAAAACAGAACCCTTTATTATATTATATGGAAAATACTTTTGATAAAACACTTGAACTTCATTCTTGAGGAAAATATCCTTTCTACTTCAAAAACACTTTTCCTTTCTTAACATGTCGTAAAATTATAAACTAAAAGAAGTTGATTAAAAATAAACTTGAAAACTTGTAAAGTAAGCTTCTTTGAAATAATGTTTTAAAAATACATTCATGCCGTATAAGTTAAAAAAACATTCTTCTCGTACTTTTGTCGGAAAAGTCAAAAAAGTACCTCGTACGAAAAACGACAAAAGATTCCTTTCATATATTTTACAAAAAAAACTTACCGAAGGGTAAAATTGGATATAAACTATTTTAAAAGGATGGAAATAATATTACATATTGAGGGAACATGGATGTGGATGATAAAATACACCCCAGTAATTACCAAAGTAAAAACAATCTCGGATAAAAGTGAGATTGTGATATTTCCCTTACCTTATGTCTGATATGCTTTGTATGTATCCGAACCTCCTGTATAATGATTTAAATAATGTCATTAACATATTAAAGAATCATATTCATTGTTATTATATCATATATGGTTCACTTATGACTTTATATTACCTGTTCTTTTGTAAATTCCATGTTAAAGAAGCGTTTTGGGTAAAATCGTTTCAGTTATCGTAGGTGTTTGGACTTGTTGTTCTTGACATTATTATTACTTATATCATGATTCAATTACTTCAAGAATATAAAACATGATTTATATATCATATATATTCAGTATATATATATATATATAATAGATAGATAAATGAAATGAAACACACCGTTCATGGAGACGGTAGTCCGTACGTACGCATGAACGCTGTTTTCCTTTCCTTATTGTCTTGAATGGAAGTAAGTAGATGACATACATATATATATATATATACATAAATCCAGTAGATTTAACATGTCATATATTTCATTATTATTCATTATATATACTTTATAATCATTCATGAATGGTTAACGTGGAGTATGAATCTCATCGCGTCGTGGAGACGGTAGTCCGTACGTACGCACGAGCGATGATATCGTTCTCATGATCGTGGAATTGTATTGGAGTGTATGTATACTATTTCAAAATCAATATCTCTTTACAATAATCATATATATTTATTATGTACACCATTATACCCATCCATGTAAGGTGGTGGTGGAAAATAGATTACACCACGGCGTGGAGACGGTATTCCGTACGTACGCACGCGCGGTGATTTCTTTTTCCATAGGATGGATAGATGGTGAAATAGGATTGTTTCATACTTATAATAACATATCAGTATATGAGTGATACTGATGTTATTACTTCATAATGAAACAACCTAATAAGAGGAAGTGGAAGAAGAAATAAAGGTGAAAGAATTGGTAACAGAAATTACCTCTTCTTTGAAGCCCCTCTTTGAGACCTCTTCTTAGGGCACTAAAATTGGTCTTTGAGGAAGACCAGAACCTCTAGGATGTTTCTAGGGAAGTGGAGAGGAGAAATTTTCAGGGGTTGGCCGAGCTTGAAGGCTCAAAGTTGTGTGAGGAAGAGAGGGAGGAGGTTCCCTTTTATAAGGGAGGAGAGGGGCACCTTTGGAATAACTAAAAATATTATTTTATTATAAAGTCATGTTCGGTTTTAAATAGCTCCAAATTGATTTATTTCTAGGCTAAGGTGGGTATGGGTTGAAATACTCTCATCCAATAGAATTTAGACATGTTTAGGTTCCTATTTTAACCTTATCATTTAGATTTAACATTAAGTTAAATAATTTTACTTTTACCGTGTCTTCTTGTGTTCTTATACTATAAGGTTAATAAACTTAATATAAGAAGCCAAATGAACCCCAAGTTGTTTATTATTAATATAGATAACCTTATATAATTCATTTGGCCGAACCTTAGATTTTTAAAAATAACAATTAATAATATAATATTTGTTTTAAAAACTATTTTATGTCAATTTTGACACTATTTAGTAATCTATTTTTGTGAAAATCATAACAGAATGATAAGTTAAAACAAAGTTAATTAAATCAATACTAACATGTCATATTAACCTATAAAATTAGTGGAATTTATAAAAAGTCTCAAATTATATTTATTTGGGTATTTATAACATCAATTATGTCAATATTTCATTAATAAGATAATTACTGCATCATTGTTGTGTCATAAATAAATTAAAGTATTTAATGTCCAAAAATTACAAATAAAATACCATTATGTAGGAAATCGTTTTATCTTTATAATGAATATTTATAGTCGAATTTATCTTATGTATAACCCCCTATTAAAAATGTTTTAGTAAATAAACTTTGATTTTAACTCTTTTAACCCTTCTTTAAATAAATTAATAATAAATGTCCTAATCTAATCCAAGTGGGCCTAAATGGTCATATTTTATTCCTAAGTTTGTTATTGGTCGATGTACACTTGTCCAATAGAATTAGGACATGTGTTAGGGTAAAAATTATATCATTTCTACCCTTAATTACCCTATTTACTTTTAACCGTGGTAAAAAAAGTAAAAAGTTACTATTCACCAAAAAATTATTTTCATCTCATTGAACCACATTTTACTTACTGACATCAACCGTGTCTCTCCGATTTTTTAAATTCCACTCACAGAAGCGGTAAAATTATGTTTTATGAACAATTCGGCTTTTTTAATTACCACTTAATGGTTTCACTATTCATCAAAAATTGAAAGTTTTCAGAAAAATACCAAAAATTAGGCCTAAGATTTATTTGATATTATGAACCCAAAAATGATGTCTATTTTACCAAATTCAAAACATATCAGTTGCATTAACTAATTTAAAAATTAATTCCCGTCGTCAAAACAAATAGCGTGTTTTTAAGAGATAATAATTATCAAAAGATTGAAACTTGTTTATAACTGGTTTAAATGTGAAATTAAATACAATGACCATCATTGTATTAAATTGTAAAAATATATTCTAAATATACTTTAAAACCACTAAAATTAATAATTTATCACTATTAATTATTTCGATTGAAAAAGTTGTTTTTAATTAAAATTTAGTAATTTCCACTATTCATCAAAATATGAAAGTTATCCGAAAATTACCAAAATTTCACCCTAAGATAATTTTGATATTCCGAATCCAAAAATGAAGTCCATTTTGAAAAATAAAATTTACAAAATTTCAAAAAGTGGTTATTACTATTCATAACGGCTAGTTTTAATAATATTTTAATAGCATATCGTTGTTTAGCGAAACTTGGTGTTGCGTACAACACACGCTATCGTGGAAGGTCGCGATTGCGTGTAATTCAAGCCAGGTCAGATATGTGTGTTGTGAAAGCTTCTTTTGGTGTAGCGTATAACACAAGACATTAATTAAAAAGAATATTTTTCATAAAATCTCGGGGTGTTACATTCTACCCCCCTTAAAATGAATTTCGCCCTTGAAATTCGTCGGGGTTATAAATGGTTTACTACTAGAAAGTTTCTTTAATAGAAACCCACATCGTAAAAAGGAATACCAAAACCAATATTTAAAAACAAAAGTATGAAACGTAACGGTTACCCAAATAAACTAATCACTGGGTTTCCACATAGGTGAAAATATGGATATGGAAGAAAAATCTAACCATCATGTTCTGATGGAGAGTGGTAGAGAAAATGGCTATGGAAAAGACAAAAATCAAAAATCCATAAATTTGTGACGATCTAAGGTACCATCTGATTAATCAGATATAAGAGCACTAGGACAACATTTTTGGTTTTCAAGATCATTTCCCTAATATTGATGAAATTGGAATTAGAAGAAATACTTTCGTGATTTTGGTATAGTCTCACCGTTTGTCGTTCTTTGGACAATTTCTACTTCATCTCTAAAAGAAATGAAGTTGAATTTCTCATTCGTGATGTGTTAGCAGATCATGTGATAGAATGATGGGTCAATACATCTCTTTCAAACAAAAGGTTAGCAAAAGTTATAAGTCCATCTTATGGTTAATCGTATATGGTTCCAAAAATGAACATATACTTCATATGTCATACTGCTTAATAAAATAAAATTAGTTTCTACTAACTAGGGACTTCCTATAGGCCAGTGGTAGGTGATAAAGGCCAGTCACACTTCAGTTGTGGGTTCGATTCCCATAGCCTTGTCTGAAGCGATGGGCTGTCACCCGTCCTGCAGGTTGTCCTTTTTCTAAAACTATATTACAATAACATACCATCAACAATATCGAAAAAAACTTCTATCCTTAAACAATACTAACTTATGTCCAACATAATCCATTCCAATCTTTAGGCTTATCTATAATACTGTAGTCCACTCTCATAATATAGTGAAAACGATTACCAGAGATTTAATACAATCATTGATCCCCATATATCATAAGATATGTCTTATTAGTCACATTCCAAACATTCAAAGGCATTAATCAGGTATTCTCTTGAATACCCATTGAACCTTAGTGAAAACATTAATGCTGTTAAAAGTTAACTCTTTCCACATACCAAAATCCTCAAAATTCTATATACTCTAACCATGATATCACTTAGTCCTTATATCAATCATGAGCTCATGAATACTGTTAAACATTTAATTTCCTCCTTTTCCCTTCATTATGCGTATATCATCTACATTCCAAAAATATCTTAATAACCTTCCATGGATAGTGGTACCATTAATCATACACTTTCAAAACTCAAGGAAAGACAACCGTGTAACAATCCTTAGATGTCTCTTTATTCCATAGTACCATGAGATTTCTTATTCAACATTACACATGATAAACATGTAATCATTCCACTACATTCTTAAACCATTGACCGAGCTTCAACAATTATTTCATCTCACATATCATTTGTAGCCTCTTCATCATCATCAACATAAATACTACCCATACGACCATACTTATTCTCTTCATGAGACCTTCCCTTAGGGAATTGGTTTGTATAATGCCCGTACATTCGACATTTAAAACATTTAACCATTGTTGATGTCGTAGCAATACCATTATCCTCATCCCTGGTGTTAACTGAACCTTTTCCTTTGCACTTACTGGCTTTGTGTCCTTCTTTTCCACACCCAAAGTATCTTCCAGTTCCTTTGAAACATTCTCCTTGATTCCTCTTCCCACATGATTTACATAGGGGAAATTGAACTTTCTTTCCTCTATGATCATCATGAAACTCCATCTTTCTCTTATTAGCTGAGTCATGAAACTTACCAAATTTTACTTTATTGATCATATTATGAGATTTCTGATTCGGCATAATAATGATGACTGGACTTCCAAATCCCATTTCATTTGGTTGCTCATGAATAATATCATTCCTTTGTCCATCATATCCTCCAATATCGTGAATCATCTTGTTTCCAGCCATTTTCTAAAACCCAAATGGAATAGTGTGAGAGGAAAAAATAATGCTAGGGAAAACAACATAGTAAAGGGGGAGTACCTTCAATATCTAACATCTTAGGTTAAATTCTATGATCATTACCGTAGTTCTAGGATTGTATCTTATACGTATACTTATCCTTAGGGACATCCCTAGACATACCTTAGAAATATCTCTAGGGATCTCACTAACGCTTTCGCATCCTAGTTTCCAAAGGTTGACTAAAACTTTCCTCTGATACCAAATGTAGAGACCCGATGCTTGACGTACATGAACATTACATTACTTTTGCGGAATACTTAGTACATAACAAAAAAACACACACACAAGGATCGTAATAGTTTAGTGTCTTTGGAAGCTCGGAATATAATCTTCTAATCGTGGTGAAAGATCTTCAACATCTCCCATAAAGATCTTCCTTTTTTTACCTAAAACCTTTCTTTATATACTGGGGAAAAGAAAACATAAAAGGGTGATCTCAAATGCTCAGTAAGGGTAAACAAAATAAATATCAATCACATCATTTCCATAAGGACATAACATTTTTGGAAATCTTAACCTGAAAAAGAGAGAATAATTTCATAACATGGGATAAATCATAGTAGTGAAATGAAATCCCAATAATCATAACTTAAAACATGAAACATTGTGGCATACATGCATAATTATAGAGAATCATTTCTTGTTAGTCAAGACTCATTACCAAGACTATCTTAGTGGACAAAGTCCCTTTTTGAACCGAGTCACCCTCGTTTCAGTCCTGTTTCACTGAACCGGTATAACCTACCATTCCAGCCATATCTATCTCATGAGATATAAAATCATTACCCAATGCATTGGAGGGAGATATAGGTCCCACCCATCTCATAATGATACCATTCTTATGTGTGCCACAAAATCATAAACCATACATCATTGCATAACCCATGTAATGAAAATGGGAATCTTAAACATCATGACATCATAAAAAATTTCATATACGATAAAGGAATTCATAAAAAAATAATTCCATCACAACATAATCAAATCAATGTAATAATAGGGATAAAAACAGAACCCTTTATTATCTTAGATGGAAAATAATTTTGATAAAACACTTGAACTTCATTCTTGAGGAAAATATCCTTTCTACTTCAAAAACACTTTTCCTTTCTTAACATGTTGTACGATTATAAACTAAAAGAAGTTGATTAGAAATAAACTTGAAACTTGTATAGTAAGCTTCTTGGAAATAATGTTTTAAAAATCCATTCATGCCGTATAAGTTAAAAAAAACATTCTTCTCGTGCTTTTGTTGGAAAAGTCAAAAAAGCACCTCGTACGAAAAACGACAAAAGATTCCTTTCATATCTTTTACAAAAAAAACATACCGAAGGGTAAAATTGGATATAAAATATTTTATAAGGATGGAAATAATATTACATATTGAGGGAACATGGATGTGGATGATAAAATACACCCCAGTAATTACCAAAGTAAAAATAATCTCGGATAAAAGTGAGATTGTGATATTTCCCTTACCTTATGTCCGATATGCTTTGTACGTATCCGAAACTCCTGTATAATGATTTAAATATTTTCATTAACTTATTACAGATTCATATGCATTGTTATGATATCATATATGGTTCACTTATGACTTTATATTACCCGTTTCTTTGTAAATTCCATGTTAAAGAAGCGTTTTGGGTAAAATCTTTTCATTTATCGTAGGTGTTTGGACTTGTTTTTCTTGACATTATTATTACTTATATCATGATTTACTTACTTCCAGAATATAAAACATGATTTATATATCATATATATTCAGTATATATATAAATATAATAGATATATAAATGAAATGAAACACACCGTTCATGGAGACGGTAGTCCGTACGTACGCATGAATGTTGTTTTCCTTTCCTTATTGTCTTGAATGGAAGTAAGTAGATGACATACATACATATATATATACATAAATTCAGTAGATTTAACATGTCATATATTTCATTATTATTCATTATATATACTTTATAATAATTCATGGATGGTTAACGTGGAGAATGAATCTCTTCGCGTCGTGGAGACGGTAGTCCGTACGTACGCATGAGCGATGATATCGTTCTCATGATCGTGGAATTGTATTGGAGTGTATGTATACTATTTCAGAATCAATATAAATTTACAATAATCATATATAGTTATTATGTACACCATTATACCCATCCATGTAAGGTGGTGGTGGAAAATAGATTACACCACGCCGTGGAGACGGTATTCCGTACGTACGCACGCGCGATGATTTCTTTTTCCGTAGGATGGATAGATTGTGAAATAGGATTGTTTCATACTTATAATAACATATAAGTATATGAGTGATACTGATTTTATTACTTCATAATGAAACAACCTAAGAAGGGGAAGTGGAAGAAGAAATAAAGGTGAAATAATTGGTAACGGAAATTATCTCTTCTTTGAAGCGCCTCTTTGAGACCTCCTCTTAGGGCACTAAAATTGGTCTTTGAGGAAGACCAGAACCTCTAGGATATTTCTAGGGAAGTGGAGAGGGGAAATTTTCAGGGGTTTTCCGAGCTTTAAGGCACAAAGTTGTGTGAGGAAGAGAGGGAGGAGGTTCCCTTTTAAAAGGGAGGAGAGGGTCACCTTTGGAATAACTAAAAATATTATTTTATTATAAAGTCAAGTTCGGTTTTAAATAGCTCCAAATTGATTTATTTCGATGCTAAGGTGGGGATGGGTCGAAATACTCTCATACAATATAATTTAGACAAGTTTAGGTTCCTATTTTAACCTTATCATTTAGATTTAACATTAAGTTAAATAATTTTACTTTTACCGTGTCTTCTTGTGTTCTTATACTATAAGGTTAATAAAATTACTATAAGAAGCCAAACGAACCCCAAGTTTTTTATTATTAATATATATAACCTTATCTAAGTCATTTGGCCGAACCATAGATTTTTTAAAATAACAATTAATAATATAATATTTGTTTTAAAAACTATTTTATGTCAATTTTGACACTATTTAGTAATTTATTTTTGTGAAAATCATAACAGAATGATAAGTTCGAAAAAAGTTAATTAAATCAATAATAACATGTCATATTAACCTATAAAATTAGTGTAATTCATAAAAAGTCTCAAATTATATTTATTTGGGTATTTATAACATCAATTATATCAATATTTCATTAATAAGATAATTACTGCATCGTTGTTGTGTCATAAATAAATTAAATTATTTAATGTCTAAAAATTAAAAATAAAATACAATTATGTAGGAAATCGTTTTATCTTTCTAATGAATATTTATAGTTGAATTTATCTTATGTATAACCCCATATTAAAAATGTTTTAGTAAATAAACTTTGATTTTAACTCTTTTAACTCTTCTTTAAATAAATTAATAATAAATGTCCTAATCTAATCCAAGTGGGACTAAATGGTCATATTTTATTCCTATGTTTGTTTTTGGTCGAATTACACTTGTCCAATAGAATTAGGACTTGTGTTAGGGTAATAATAATATCATTTCTACCCTTAATTACCCTATTTACTTTTAATTGTGGTAAAAAAAGTAAAAAGTTACTATTCACCAGAAAATTATTTTCATCTCATTGAACCACATTTTACTTACTGACATCAACCGTGTCTCTCTTATTTTTTAAATTCCACTCACAGAAGCGGTAAAATTATGTTTTATGAACAATTCAGTTTTTTTAACTACCACTTAGTGGTTTCACTATTCATCAAAAATTGAAAGTTTTCAGAAAAATACCAAAAATTAGGCCTAAGATATATTTGATACTATGAACCCAAAAATGATGTCTATTTTACCAAATTCAAAACATATCAGTTGCATTAACTAATTTAAAAATTAATTCCCGTCGTCAAAACAAATAGCGTGTTTTTAAGAGATAATAACTATCAAAAGATTGAAACTTGTTTATAACTGGTTTAAATGTGAAATTACATACAATGACCATCATTAAATTAAATTGTAAAAATATATTATAAATATACTTTAAAACCACTAAAATTAATAATTTATCACTATTAAATATTTCGATTGAAAAAGTTGTTTTTAATTAAAATTTAGTAATTTCCACTATTCATCAAAATATGAAAGTTATCCGAAAATTACCAAAATTTTACCCTAAGCTAATTTCGATATTCCGAATCCAAAAATGATGTCCATTTTGAAAAATAAAATTTACAAAATTTCAAAAAGTGGTTATTACTATTCATAACGGCTAGTTTTAATAATATTTTAATAGCATATCGTTGTTTAGCAAAACTTGGTGTTGCGTACAACACACGCAATCGTGGAAGGTCGCGATTGCGTGTAATTCAAGCCAGGTCAGAGATGTGTGTTGTGAAATCTTCTTTTGGTGTAGTGTATAACACAATACATTAATTAAAAAGAATATTTTTCATAAAATCTCGGGGTGTTACAACGTCACATTTGCAACTAGTTTTCGCCAAGTACATTAAAGAACTGTGTAATTAAAATGATGTCACCCCAAGGTAGGGTCCCTTTCCAAGTACTCAACATTAATAAATGCATTAATAAATTGCTTGCTGCACCTCTGTTGGATTTTAAATTATGTAGTGAGGTATTTATATTTAATTTCATTCAAATGAGAATTTAGTATGTTGGATTAAATTTCTAAATGTGATATTTGATATGTTGATGCGTGACATTTTATGTTATTAAATGATTCTACCCAGGTGAGATAAATGTGGACATGACCACATGTTGGTTTTAAGCATTTATTGCTGATTTGGTTAACGTGATACAATTAAATAATTAAACGACGTTTTGTTTTGGCTAAGAAAACATAAAAAAATTATATTAATTATGTGCTCAGATAATTGTAAATGTGATGATTATTTGGGGAAATAATTATGAGTTATTGAGTAAGATATATGGAGATAATTAATGGTTATTTAATTTTGTGATTTGATAATGAATTTAAATAATTAATCAAAGGATTAATTATAATATATTGATTTATCTGAATGAGATATTTGATCCGGAAATTAATTGTAATACATTGTCTTGATTAAATAGAAATACTTATTTATGGATTAAATAACGTTCTTTTGAAGTGATATTTTTGATAATTAATAATGGAAAATTAATTGTTGGATGTGATTTATTTTATCGACTAATTAAAAGATGGATTAATTAATGGTAATGTGAACTTAATTTTTTGTTTCAATAAATAATATATTTTATTAATTTAACTAATCGATTGGATTAAAAAGGAAATAAGGATAATTGATTTGTGAATTAATTATCATGTTTTCGGTTAAGGATTTTGGATAATTAAATGTTGAGTTAATTATCTTGTTGACTTACTTGTGGTTAATAATAATAAATTGTAAATTAATTATTAACTATTGAGATGTTGAATAGTTAATTAATTATAGAATTATTTGATGGGATATTTTTATTGTTAATTAGTTGTTGAATTAATTAATGGATTTTGATTAATTAATTTATGAGTTAATTAATGGATGGTTTTGGGGTATTAGACATAGTGTTCTACACCAATGATATATATATATATATATATATGTATGAATCAAAAAAAGGGTTGTGAGATAGGGACTGATGCTCCAAATACTCATAGGGTGCTAGAAATGGCGTTCTACACCCAGCTTGCATTGAAATATTCATTTATGGGACATGGACTGATACTCCGAATACCCATGGGCTGTGAGAAAAGGTCTGACACTCCAAATACTCATGAGGGTGCTAGACATGATGTTCTAAACCCATTAATTGACATTTGATTATTGGTAAAATTGGTCATACATGAAATGAATTAATTGTTAATGGAATATTTTGTGACATAATGATTTGTGAATTGAATATGATAAAGGGTTCAGAATTATTAATGAATTGGGTGAATCACTGTTAGTGGATAGACCCAGGAGCGAATCACTATTTTTAGTTTATGGGATCGGTTATAGTATATGAAATATTAAATTGAATATCCTATGACATGTTATCCAAGCCAAAACACAAGCATGGACTCAGCATTTACTTTGATTACTTAGATGGTCATTAGAGACATATATGGTGAGTGACTTATATGGGGGATGTCGAGCAAAGAAAAAATCTTGAGAATTTCATAATTTAATGAGGTTTGAGTAATTGATAAATGAAGATGATTGTGTAATTATTGTTGAGTAAGAATGAAAAATGTACAACGAAGGTTTAGACACTAGCCGAGGGATGAAGCATGTACTTGGGTATAGAGTTACTTTTTTTACTTCTTACATTATTTATTCATGCTTTCACATAGTTTAAATTATTATTTAAATGTATGAATATTGGGTAGAAATTGGTGGTCTTGGCCTACTGAGATTTATATCTCACACTCTACTCAGGCCATCATAGCACTGGGTTACCTGAGTAGATTCTATTTGGTTGCAAGATTGTTCTATTTTCATTTACTTAAGAGATAGGAGCAGAGGACTGAGTGGATGCTCGAGATGCTAGAGGATACCTCCCTCCGGGATTTGAGTCATTGTTTATTTATTTTTGTATTGGAATGTAAATCATGTTGTTTTTTTCAAAATTTTCTATTTATGTATCATTATCATGTCATGCATGCATCTGCTGTATAATTGACATTGGCCATTTGTTTTGTACAAGATTTATAAAATATGCCTTCTGCTACTTTATAATTTATTTGAATGCATCTACTATATATTTCCATTGTCTATTATTGAATTTTGATATGAGGGTATTGTCTACCTAATGACTATCCATAGACCCTCACTACAATTCAGTATCTTTTGGCCAACGGGGAGACATGCTTGAAGTTATGTGGCAACTGGTCTGATCACCAGTTTAGTGGTGTACTGCATCGGGATGTTACAAAGTGGTTTCATAAGATTATATTCCATTTGTATTTTGGTTTTTGGTTGGTATATATGAGACTAGGAATGTGTATGTTCTTGGGTTAATAGCCATTCTTGAGACTGATCACCCCATGTATTGGAAATGACAAACTATCTAGGAATGGGAATTTATGTTTGTGCTATTTTAGGTTACACTTGATATGATTTCACCTGGGGTGACTGGTGTATTTTCTGCTGCTTGTTGATTTTGAGGATTAAAAAGAACATTCTTTGCCTGATATGGAAAGGATGTTTCATACATGCATCATTATAGGAACTTAGAGATTCTTATGTCATGAATATAACATTCTATGTAGTTGCATTAGTAGGATGCCTGCTAATTTGGATTTTGTATCTTGGGTGAAATTCCATGTTTTGGTCTGCTTTTTCATGCCTCTGTAGATTTCATGTTTTGGTGATAGATTTAACATTCTTGGGTGATTACAGGCCATACTACCTCATTTATTAGCTTGATTTGTTGTTGTTTCATGCTTCTGTGTTATAACATGCTGGTGTGTTACTACTTATGATAACATGCTAGAGATGTTTTGTTGTGTGAAGGGGATGCTAAAGATTAAATTTTAAATGAATATTGATTGTGATAAATGAGATCCAAATGCCAACAGTTAGGTGTATGGGTGCCTTATCGATTGATAGATGGCCACCAATGTGTCTTAACCCTATATAACCTTAGTATGTTTGAAAATGGATATAAATTTAAAAATGATGAGTTTTGAGTGATATGAAATATTTTTTGTGTTTTTTTTCTAAGAACCCATATTGAATAAATGGGACCTTTGGAGGGAGCCTTATCTTTAAAAGGAATTTAGATGTTATATTTTTAGTTTATATTTAGATAACACAATATGTGAAATGATTAAATAGGATGTTTGTCATAGCATGCCTATATTTTTTTCTTTCCTTAGGGAGTTATTTTGAAAACCAAGTGACTTGTTGTGAAAAGTACTTGGGTGTTTTTTGAAATTCAATCAAATGAAGAATGGTTGAAATGAATGAATGAAAATGGATAAAAAAAATGGTTTTTTGAATCTTACGATTTTTTTTGTGACCAAGAGAGAGGGATGAAGTTTATGTTTCGTAAGGGGCTAAACCGTGGTAGGCAATACCCTTAAAATTTTCTTATCCATTAATGTATGTTTATCCCACTACTTGGAAGGACTTCTTGGGAATTTATTATTATGGAATGATAATAGGTTTATGTTACGGATTTTATGATCAATGTTTAATGTGATGATTGTGGTTTGAGGAATGTCACAAAAATGTGTTAAGGGTTCTGAAAAAGAGAACTAGTGAGTGGATGATCTTTCATTTCGATGTCATGGACAGTCCTAAGGTGGGTAGTGTCACATCGTTTTCGTTAAACATGTTAGTAAGAGATGCCGAGATTTTGGAATAGAGTTTTCTGGTAGCATTTCAACTGATCTTCTTAATGACCTTGTTTTTATTTTAGTGATCTCTTCTAAATATGAAGTGCATGTCCCCTATATTGACCTCATCATTGAGACACTAAGTTACTGTCAGTCTTAAACCATTCTAAATTTTCTAATGTTGTTGGCTTGATAAGTGGTTGTTATCTGGGTTGTATGCGGAATGCATGGCTTTTTTGTGACTCCTTTATTCTTTTTTGGGTATAGTTATTTTTAAAATATCCTTTGAATTTGATGAATTAGAAATTTCACCACATGTGGGGTGCGGACTTCGATATACATGAGGATGGTTTTGGAATAGTTTTAAAGTCATCACGTCAGATAAAGGGAGTATGTTGGTTTTGGGTCTCTGATATCTTTTGTGGGAAGCATGCACACCATGTTCTATTGATTGATCAAGATTGAACCATTTTCATGGATGTGGTCCCTATAATGACCTCAGATATAATCTTCCTTTTGATGTTTAGGCCACAAAGTTAGCTTTGGATCTGGTTTTAAAGGCTTATTCATTAGGCTTGTGAAGGGTTAAAGGTGCATTTGGTGTTGGGAATGGAACACGTCAGTTCTAACTAGATTAAATGACCTTGGCAGGTCAATTTCTTTAGTAGTGGGTCTGGATGGCTTCTAGAGGGAGAGATGTTTTTAAGGTGGGTAGATTGTAAAGTTTCATGTTTTTAAGTCAAGTTAAAATGTGAAGGATTTTGATTTTTTTTGGGTTTATCGACATGTCAAATTTTTTAAACTGAGCTTCAGAAATTTATTCTAAACGTTGTAACACCTAAAGGTATCATTTCTGGACTTGCGTAACTCGTTTATAATTTTTAGTGGGTGTCCCAATGAGTCTCAGTAGCACCAGATCCAAAAATTCCACTTTAATGGATCTTCACGGGCTGTGCACGGTTGCGGTCCAACTCGTGCAGGTTACCCTGTTTAATAAATTATTTATTTTAATTAAATAATATTTTATGAGATTTTGTGTTTAATTAAAATAAGGATTTAATAATAATAATAATGGATTTATTATTATTATTATTGTGGGTTTTAATTAAATTAATGCTAATGAATTAATTAAATGACAGTTGAAGAAATTAATGAGACCTTTTGGGGTTCATAGAAATGTTTAATTAATAGAGGAGTTTAAAATTTAATGATGAAAAATTGTTATTATTAAATTGAGGTCATGGGTTAGAGCATTTATCATTAATAACAAATTAATGATATTGTAATAAATTGGCGGTTTGTGTTTTAAATAAATGAAAGTTGCAATAATAATAATAATAATGCTATTATTATTATTGTGTCTATTTAGTTTATTAAATTTTTAAAAAAAATTAATTAAATGATCAATAGGGATTTTCATAATTAATTAGTAAACTTTTTTAAGAGAATAATAAATGAAGAAACATTTTTAATTAAATGAGGTGAAAAGTTTATGTTAAAATATTTTAATTGGATGTTTAATGAGGTTTAATAGTTATGTGAAATTAATAAGGATTTTAGATATCTCAATGAAATGTCTAATTAATCAAGGAGTTTCGTAATTAATAAAGAAGTATTTTTATTTAATAATAGGTGTTGAGTTTTATCTAGGATTTAATACTAATAATAATGCAATTATTATTATAGTTTTGTGAGTGGTTGTTACTATTATTATGAATAATAATAGTAATGATTTTTTGGGGTTTCAATTAATTAAATTAAAGGCCAATAGGAATTTAATTAATCACTACGAAGGAAAGGTTTTATTTAAATAATTCATGTTGATATAATTAATAAAATAATGATGAGTGGGATTTTTTTAATTTAATTAAATTATATTGATAGAATTTGTTTAAAAAAACATGAAGTGGGGAATTTTTTTAATTAAATTTTGTGAATAAATATAATTAAATAATGTTTAAATGAGGTGTTGGGAATTATTGAATATGTGTAACACTAAATGGTAATATTAAATGAGGAATAAATGTGGAATTCAGTATAATTTAATTAAACAATTTTTAATATAGATATCGGGTTGTGCATGGTTAGTCAAATTGTGTGGGTCAGCTGCACGATTACCCAGTTTTTAAAATGCATGTTTTTAGTTTAATTTAAATAAAATAAATATTTAATAATAATAATAAATATATTATTAATATTATTTTATTAATTTATTAATTTTATTGAATATTAAAAGGGGGTTTTCAAAATTAATTTTGAAACATTTATTTAAAGGTTAATTAATGAAGAAATGTTATATTAAATGAGAATAATAAATATTATTATTATTATATTATATATATTAGTTTAATTGGGTGTCAGCTAGTTGATTGAGAGAGAATGAAGAAGGCGCCACACTACAGGAGAAGTGACAAACACAAGGTCCCCACCCCCTATGAGGTGCGCTACACCCCCTTGCTAGCTCCTCTTCGCATGCCTGAATCATCCCAGTGTCTTCACAAATCATGTCCACCTCATCAAGGTGAGAGAGTCTGCATATATTTCATGATTCAAATCAGTCTTTTGACTCCCCACTCACCTAGGTTATCTCATCCTAAACCCTAAGGCTCGAGATTAATCAGTTTTCCTTGTTTCTCAGTTCTAGGGTTGTGAAATGGACTCCTCTAAACCCATTAGTCCGTATTCCAACTTCCACCACCAAGGGCGAAGATTTTCGGCTTAGTTTCATTTCATCATCGCTACATTCGGGTAAAGGAATAAACCCGTTATTTGGTTTTGCACCACATATTTCGTAGTATAATATTTTATCTGTGCCTCTGGTATTTAGAGATAGATGTGTAGGCCTTTCTGTATTGGTTTCGGTCTTCCGTTATTATTTTAGGGAATTGTAGATTTTATTTCATGGAGCGCACATGTAAATATATATATAGGTATATATGTGTAGATATATATAAATGTATATATATATATGTAGTGTGTGTGTGACTGCGTTCCATTTTCCACTAGTTTCCACCAAGTATATTAAAGCACTGCGTAATTAAAATGATGTCACCCCGAGGTAGGGTCCCTTTCCAAGTCCTCAACTTTAATAAATTCATTAATAAAATTCTTTCTGTACCTTTTTTGGAATTTAAATTATTCAGTGAAGTACTTATATTGAATTTCATTCAAACGAGAATTTAGTATGTTGGATTAAATTTCTAAATGTTATATGTGATATATTGATGCATGATATTTTTATGTTATTAAATGATGCTGCCCCGTGAGATAAATGAGGAAATGACCACATCTTGGTTTTAACCATGTATTGCTGATTTGGTTAAAGTGATACGATTAAATAATTAAATGATTTTTTGTTTTGGCTAAGATAAGATAAAAAAATTTATATTAATTATGTGCCCTGAGAATTGTAAATGTGATGATTATTTGGGGAAATAATTATGAGTTATTGAGTAAGATATATAGAGGTAATTAATGGTGATTTAATTAGGTTATTTGAGAATGAATTTAAATAATTAATCAAAAATTAATTATAATATATTGATTTTTCTGAATGAGATATTTGATCCCGAGATTAGTTGTGATATGTTTTCTTAACTAAATAAAGATATTTATTTATGGAATAAATGTCATGATTTTGAAGTGATACTCTGGATAATTAATTATAGAAAATTAATTATTGGATGTGATTTGTTTTGTAGATTAATTAATAGATGGATTAATTATTTGTAATGTGAACTTAATTAATTGTTTCATTCACTAATAGATTTTGTTTATTTAACTGATCAATTGGATTAGTAAGGGAATAAGTATAATTGATTTGTGAATTAATTATCATGTTTTCAGTTAATGATTTTGGATAATTAAATGTTGTGTTAATTATCTAGTTGACGTGCTTGTGGTTAAAAATAATTAGCTATTAATTAATTATAACTATTCAGATGTTGAATGGTTAATTAATTGTATAATTATTTTATGGGAGACTTTAATTGTTAATTTGTTGTTTAATTAATGAAAGGATTGTGATGAATTAATTTATGAGTTAATTAAAGGAGGGTTTTGGGGTGTTAGACACATCTTTCTACACCAATGATAAATATATATATATATATGAATGATAAATGAGTTGTGAGATAGAGACTGATGCTCCAAATAATCACGGGGTGCTAGGCATGGAATTCTACACCTAGCTTTCATGTAAATATTCTTTTATAGGGCTTGGAATAATGCTCCAAATACCCATGGGTTGTGAGACAAGGGCTGATGTTCCAAATACTCATGTGGGGGAAAGACATGATTTTCTACACCCATTAATTGACATAGGATTGTGGGTCCAGTTGTTCATACATGAAATGAATTAATGGTTAATGAAAACTATTTTCACATAATGATTTGTGAATTGATTATGAGAAAGGGTTCAAAATTTTTAATGAATTGGGTGAATCACTATTAGTCGACAGACCAAGGAGTGAATAAATATTTTTTGTGGATGGGATTAGTTATAGTATATGAAAGAGTAAATTGAATATCTTATGACACGTTATCCAAGCCAAAACACAAGCTTGGATTTGGCCTTTACTTTGATTACATAGATGGTCTTTAGAGACATCTGTTGTGAGTAATTTATATGGAGGTTGTCGGGCATAAGCCGAATATTGAGACTTTCATGATTTAACGAGGCTTTAATAATTGATAAATGAAAATTATTGTTTAATAATTTTTATGTATGCATGACAAATGTATAATGCAGGTGTAGACACCAGTTGAGGGCTGAAGCAGGAAATTGGGTTTATAGTGACTTGGTACTACTTACTTTATGTATGCATGCTTTCACATGGTTTAAATTAATTATTAAATGTATGATCTTGTGGTAGACACCGGCGGTCCCGACCTACTGATATTTATATATCACTCCTTACTCGGGCCACCATTGCACTGGGGTACCCGAGTAGATTCTATTTGGTTGCAGGTTTTTGCTGTTTGCATTTAATTGAGAGATATGAGCAGATGACCGAGTGGAAGATCGAGATACTAAAGGGTACCGCCCTCAGGGCTTTGATCAATTGTTTATTTATTTTTTTATTTGAATGCAATTCTTGCTATTTTGTTCACTATTTTATATTTTTGTATCATTAGCATGTCATGCATGCATTTTCTGTATAATTGGCACTGGCCATTTGTTTTGTAAAATATTTATAAAATCTTCCATCCACTGCTTTATCATTTATTCTAATGCAAATTCTATTTATTTCCATTGTCTAATATTGAATTATAATATGAGGGTATAGTCTCCCCAATGAATATCCATAGACCCTCACTGCTAGTCGAAAACCTCTTGTGTATGGGGAGACTCGCTTGAGGTCATGTGGCGACCTGTCCGGCCACCAGTTTAGTGGTGAGTTGGGTCGGGACATTACAATAACTATATGGTATATGTAACCATGAAAAGTGATTGAAATATTTTTAGAAATCACTTGATATGTGAATAATGAAGGGATAAAGATATAATGATATGTTTGATAGTATTAATGACCTCTTGAATGATATAAGGAAAAAGTGATATCATGGTTTGAGTATGTAAAATTTTTGGTCTTATTGGTGTGCAAAAAAAGATAATTTTGACAGAATGCATGTTTTTATTAAGGTTATATGGTAATTCAAGTTATTACCATGTTTCAAAAGAATACATGATTAAGGTATTCACATGTTTGGAATGTGACAAAAAAAACTACCTTATGAGATATGGGAGATAAATGTTATGTCAATTTAGTTCACCTCTTTCTAATGTTTTATGTTTTTATTTTTTGGAAGAATTGTAATTTTATACATTAATGGATAATATATGTTATATTCTTGTTGAATTTTGTTAGATTAATGTATTATCTCACCATAGGTAGACTTACACATATTTGATTACCTATGCTAACCTTTTTGTTGAGACAGATGGAATGAACTATCATTCTATTTCATAACGTGCAAACACTTCAAGAATGATAAATTCAAAAACAATTCTTCAAATAAGAGATGAAGTGGAAACTGTTCAAGGCATGAAAAATATTGAGATTATAAAGAAAACAATTAATTATTTATTCTCATGGAAAATACATCAACATTAGGTAAAGGATCTTGAAAAACAAAAATTGTGTCTTATTACCTTCTGATCTGATGAATCTAGTGGTCCCTTAAATCATCTCAAATTATGGATTTTTGGTTGTTAATATTCTCCAAACCTTGTTTTCTATCACTATCCATCAGAACCCGATGGTTAGATTTTTCTTCCATATCCATGTTTTCACATCCCACCTATGTTCTCTTATGTGGAAACTGAGTGATGAGTTACTTCGGGTAACCATTATGTTTCTAACTGTCACGACCCGCCTTCACCAAAAGGAGAGAAGGGTCAGCAGATTGCCAGGCCCTTCCATCTTTAAGTTGAAGGAGAGATAATGACCCCCGAAACCCGCCTTCAATAGGTCCCGAAGTGGCGACTAGGACCAAGGGTATGGAAATTTCACACAAATGGAAGGAATTACACTTTTTATTTTATAGGATCGAGAGATAAGAAGAAGAAATCCCAACAACACCAAGGTAAAAAGAAAAGTAAAGCCAACAGTAAACCATTCCCACATGCATGTTTCAAAAGTAAAAGCCACAAAGTGAAAAAGGTGTCTACAAGGGTAAGTACCAAGGGAAAAAAAACGACAACTGCTACTGCTCCAAGGATCCGAGCTAGTATGGTCCCACATGATCCCTGATGTTCTCCTGGAAACTTGAAAGCAATTTGATATACGTAGGGTGAGCATACAAGTACACTCAGTAGGGAAAACCAAAGACTCTCGTGCACAAGTGGGGGAACGTACTAAAGTCCCTTGAGAAAAAGAGTAAACCAAACACCTAACAAGGTAAACAATCCACCCAAGCCTCACCAAGGTACACTCCACAAATAACGCTAGTCAAGTAATATATATAATAAGAGCACATCGATGTTTGGGTACCTCGCACCACTTTCCCACTGGTTATTGAGACATCCTACGCATCAGACCAATCCCCCCATTCTCACCGCAGTCCCATTGCCACACCTGCCTGCACACACCTGGGCCTCAACCTCACGCAGTCCCACTTTTGAATCCTGCCCGCACACAATTGGGACTCAACTGTACGCAGTCCCACTGCTTAATCCTGCCCGCACACACCTGGGCCTCAACTGTCACATGTAACCACGCCTGTAAACACCTAGGCCAGAACAACCACCACCACTCCCAAAGACACCTGGGCTAAAGGATCCACTGCCACGCCCGAAGACACCTGGGCCTCATCCCGAAGACACTTGGGAAACCAACTGCCGCACACACCTGGCCAACCAACACACCACCCCACCCGAAGGTTCTTGGGCTAATAATAGACCTCAGGCCATCATAGCCTGCCCGAAGATACTTGGGCTATCCGGGAAAGGGAGAAGAAAGGGAGATAATAACCATCCACTAAGAATAGTGTTGGAAAAAACACCCTCCCCCATGAAATGGGGTTGTTCGACACTCAGTTCTCAACTTGGGTGGGGCGCGAATAAGAAACAAAAAGCTACAAGTATATATATATAGGTAACAAGCACTCACCCAAAGATAGGTTTTTCTTCAGACAGCCTACAAATCACAACATCACTCAAGTCCGAGTCACGACTCTCGCCAACAAACCCATTTGTCCCATTCTTATTTCACGTTCAGTGTTAATGTTCAGATAAGTTCATGCACTACTGGGCAAATAACACCATAACCATAACCAAGGAAAAGAGTCCATTCAATCGTCAATTTAAACATTCTCTTCACCAACAGACGATCCCACCCGAGTTTGTGATATAGACAAGTAACCATCGGGTCTTAAAACTCATAAACACCGCAGCCACATCAACAGGGGATCCCATCCCCAGTTTCATAACCACCGAAAGAATAAAAGAACAGGGGATCCCATCCCCTCCCACATCTCTAGCAATCGACTCGTAAGAGAAAACCATCAAAACACTGCCACCAACACTAAGCAAGGCCAAGCCTGTATTTTCAGATTTAATAGATTTTACACGTTCCATGATTTCAATTCCATTTCGACCGGGGTTAGCACAGAAGGGATTGATCCTGGTGCTTTCAATTTATTCAGCCGGGTATGCGTGATTAACCAATTTTCCTTTTCACAACAGGAGTTTACAACCACAACAAACCATTTAAAACATCAGCAGGGGTTCGTTAGTGCACAAACAACGACCACCAACAACCTCGATTTTCAGAAGGCATAAGACATCACAACTCAACAACATGTTCATAAAAGAAACAACATCCAAAAAATATAAGACAGCATCAACGATCACATCCCCCCCTCATTTCTTTAAAAAATTCGTTCATTATCTTAATTAGGTCTGGTTTATCCAATTCTACATAATCAAAAGCACGCCCACCCCACATGATACACAAAGGAGAGCGGCAAAAGAGAAATTCCCTACCTGTTGATAGATGATCGATGTTTAGGCCGGGGGCGCGGAACATTACGGATAATGATGCGGCGCGCCTGATGCACAAGAATTTGTTTGTGAAAAGCCACTATCAAGGAAAGGAGAAACCACGACTAACCCTTAGTTTATTGGATTCGGGGATGGTTGAGGTGAAAATGCGATACCACGTAAGGCGCGGGGGTCGTGGGTTGACCACGTGGCTCCACTCGTCATAAAAAGGGGGTTGGGTGGTTTAAACCGACTCATGAATTGATTAAGTATTTAATTAAAACTCTTATGCACGTTACGGGTCTTTAAAACACGCTTAAACGAGTCAGAATAGGGTTTAAAACCCTATTTGCGCAAAAGGGAGCGCTACTGGAAATAACCTGCGGGGTAGGCCAGAGCCACCGGTAGCTGAGAGCTACCGGTGGGTGACAGCTACCGGTAGTTGAGCTACCGGTAGGCTGCAGCGACCGGTAGGCCGATATACCAGTACGCTGCAGCTATCGGTATGCCGAGCTACCGGTAGGCTGCACCTACCAGTAGACCAAGCTACCGGTTGGCCGAGCTACCGGTAGACAGAGCTACCGGTAGGCTACAGCCACTGGTAGACCGAGCTACTGGTAGGCCTACACCACCGTGATTCCCAGACCAGAAAACCCAAAATAAGATTTTCACAAAGTAATGGACCCCAAAACCCAGTCCATTACATCAGATATCTCTTAAACGATTCTCTTCCTCGAGAATCAAAATAAACCAGAAGGGAAGAGAGGGTCCGAACAACCACCTAAAAAGATACCTCTTAGGAGCGAAACCATGCTAACTAAAACATTTCCCTACCAAGAACCAAGCAACATACCATGCCAAACTGCCCGGGCATGTGGGTTGGGGAGTCTCCTCCCCCATGTCAAGATATTATCCTCTTTGGGCGGCACTGACTCATCCGCACGGGTTTAATCGCATCCACCTTTAATGCGTCTTGATTAGGGTTCGGGTTCTCTACTTCCCCATAGCCAGGGCTTTTCACACACAATCAGAGGAAGAAAACTAGTACATTTCATATCCAAAAGACAAAACGTTCTACCAAAACAGGTACAACAAGGAACAAAACTCAAAACAACTCTGGGTACTGGGTACACATCTGTGCTTCCCTCTCCCACGTACTCTCCTCAAGCCCACCATGTCTCCACAACACATGAACCAAGGGGATGGTTCACCCGCGAAGCACCTTCTCCTTGCGATCCTCGATCAACACTGGTCTCTCCACAAAGGTCACGTCATCCTCGATGTCCAGCTCACCCCAATCAAGGACGTGTGAATCATCGTACAGATACTGACGGAGCTGGGACACATGGAAGACATCATGTATCCTTAGTAGCGAAGGTGTTAAGGCTAGCTGATAAGATAATTCACCAACCCACCGCAACACTTTGAAGGGTCCGATGAGCCTGGGAGAAAGCTTACTCCCCTTGCCGAACCTCCGCTGCCCACGCTGAGGGGAGACCTTCAGGAACACGTGGTCTCCAACTTCAAACTCAAAGGGCCTCCTCCTGGTATCAGCATACGACTTATGTCGGTCCTGGGCCGCCTTCATCCTTTCCCGTATGAGTTGGACCTTCTCTGTCGTGCTCTGCACCAGCTCCGGGCCGAGGATGCCTGCCTCTCCTACTTCGGTCCAACACACAGGCGAACGACATGGCCTCCCATACAAAGCTTCAAACGGGGCCATTCCAATGGTAGAGTGGTAGCTATTATTGTAAGAAAACTCTACCAGAGGCAAGTATTGCACCCATGATCCTCCTGAGTCCAGTACACATGCCCGCAGCATATCCTCCAAGGTCTGGATGGTGCGCTCGGTTTGTCCATCTGTCTGTGGATGGAAAGCAGTGTTAAGGCGTAACTGGGTGCCAAACGCTTGCTGCAATCCTCTCCAGACTCGTGAGGTAAACCGTGCATCCCTATCTGACACTATGGACCTCAGAACTCCATGCAACCGCACCACCTCATCCACGTACGTTCGGGCCAAAGCGTTGACATCACTCGACTCCCTGATCGCCAGAAAGTGAGCCGATTTCGTCAACCTGTCCACTACCACCCAGATGGCGTCGTACCCTCCTTGGACCTTGGGTAGTCCCATGACGAAATCCATCGAGATGTCATACAAATTCCACTTGGGTACATCTAGAGGCCGCAGTAGGCCACCTGGAACTCAGTGTTCAGCCTTCACTTGCTGACACACTAAGAACTTGGCCACAAACTCTGCCACCGCTCGCTTAACTCCGGGCCACCAAAACTGCCTCTTCAAACCCTAGTACATCTTGGAAACTCCTGGGTGTACCGCCAGGGGTGAGTTGTGGAACACACTGAGAAACTTTCCGCGCATCGCCTCTGGGACAAACAACTTTTTCTAAAAAAGCATCCGGTTCTGACCATCCTCTGTCCATCCTTCCAGAGCATTGCCCTGGTCAACATGGTCACACATCACTTCGCACTCTAGGTCTCCCCACTGAGACTCCTCTACTTGCTGAAATAGGGATGACTGCACTATCATCTGATATAGGCAGCCTCTACCGCTATCCACCTTCGCATCCAGGTGTAAAGCGGCCAACTCCTCTATTTCCTTCCTGGCATCCACCGACTCTCGGACCGCATCCTTCTGCGTGCTCCTGCTCAAGGCATCGACCACCACATTTCCCTTGCCCTCGGTATAAGAGATCTGAAAGTCGTAATCCTGGAGGAACTCCACCCATCTCCGCTTTCGCATGTTTAAGTCCCGCTGGGAGAAGATATACCTCAAGCTTTTGTGATCCGTGAAGACCACAAAGCGTTCCCCGATGAGGTAGTGCCACCATAACTTTAGCGCAAAAACGACCGCTACAAGCTCCAGGTCGTGGGTGGCATAATTACGCTCATGGGAACGCAACTGCCTGGACCCATAAAAGATCAACCCTTGTCGCTGCATCAACACGCATCCCAGGCCCTGTACTGAAGTATCACAGAACACCTCATAAGCCGCCCCTTCTTCTGGTAATCTCAGAACTGGGGCACTGACTAAATTTTCCTTTAGATAGCTGAAGGCTGACTGACACTGCTCACTCCACACAAAAACTAGGTCTTTCTTGGTCAGGGCTGTCAAAGGGGATGCAACTCGGGAGAAGTTGGGTACGAACCTCCGATACTAACCTACCAGCCCGAGGAAACTTCGTACATCCGCCACATTCTTGGGTGCTTCCCAAGAAACAACTGCCTCAACCTTTGATGGGTCCACCGCTACCCCCTGATCGGACACCACGTGCCTGAGGAAGTGCACTTATCGTGTCCAGAACATGCATTTCGACAACTTCCCATAGAGCTGGTGCTGTCAGAGGACCTCCAAAATTGTCCTCAGGTGCTCTGCAAATTCCTCTTCTGACCTCGAATAGATCAGGATATCTTCGATGAACACAACCACGAACCGATCCAAGTACTCCCGGAAGATGGAGTTCATAATCCCCATGAACACAGCCGGGGCGTTCGTAACACCGAAGGGAATGACTACGAACTCGAAGTGTCCATACCTGCACCTGAACGCTGTCTTCGAGATGTCGCTCTCTTTCAACCTCAGCTGGTGGTACCCAGACCGCAGGTCGATCTTTGAGAACCATCCTGCCCCTTTCAGCTGGTTGAAAAGATCATCTATCCTCAGAAGAGGGTAGCGATTCTTGATCGTCACCTGATTCAGCCTCCTGTAGTCTATGCAAAACCTGAGACCACCATATTCCTTCTTTCCAAACAAGACCTGAGTACCCCACGGTGACGCACTCAGTCGAACATAACCTTTCTTCATCAGATCATCAATCTGGATCTGCAACTCCCGTAGCTCTGAAGGTGCCATCCTGTAAGGAGACATCGAGATCGGACGAGCACCAGGCCGTAGGTCTATCCCAAACTTGATATCACGCCGAGGGGGTAGAGTCAACACCTCCTCAGGAAAGATATCCATAAACTCACGAACAATCTCTGGCACTTCCACCATCTCAGCATCTACTGACTCTGCTGACAGCTTGGCTATCAAGGAGAGGAGGGGTTCCTCTCACCTGTTGCCCTTCTGACTGCCCCGCTCACCGGTGAAGGTAACATGCCATCCATCCACGTCCGAGAACACCACCCTTCTTTGGAAACAGTCGATGATGGCACACACATAAAATAGACAGTCTATGCCTAGGATGACATCGTATGGCTGAATCTATAGCAGGAGAAGATCCATAACCAACTGATGTGGCCCTATCATCAGTCTACATCCCCAAAAAATGAACAATAAGTCGGTCTGACCTCCGACTGGTGTGCTCAACACTAGGGGCCCTAGATTTCTCTAGGAATCTAGACCCAAGGAACGGGCTAGACTGGGTGCAACAAATTAGTTCGAAGCTCCGGTATCAAACAAGGCATAAGCAAGAGTGCTAAACAAACTGATCGTACCTCGAACAACCTCTGGCCCTACTGGAACTGCTGCCTCTATGACGTGTAACTGTCCACGCCCAGCTCCCCTGCCCCTCGGCTGTCGGCCACCTCCCTGACCACACCCTAGTCGAGGTCCCTGTGGAGCGCCGTGAGGTTGGCCTCCTCCTCCTACGTCTTCCCTCGGTGGAGAGGGAGCTCGTTGTCCCTGCTACTGCTGCTGGAAAGGTTTGGCTTGAAGTTGCTGCTGGGGCGGGTGCTGGGGATGACTGCCACTGCTGTGCTACACCCGGTCGGGGCACTGAGTCTGGAGATTCCTAGGGTTCCCACAGATGAAGCACCGCGGTCTCGGGCCCGAGGGAAGAGGACGAGGCCTGGGGAATCGAAACTGAAACTGCTATGGTCTACCCCCTGCTGGTCAGAACCTGGAGGGTCCTAATGCTAGAGGCCTAGTGCTGACGGCCTTCCCTTTCGATGTTCCCAGCCGGATCCCCTCTCGGGACACACTTCCTAGTGAGTGCATCATCTTCACCACTCCAGCATTCTTCTGGACCTCCAAGTACGTCGGTAGGGTAAAGGGGGTAACAACATACTGGAGGGAGGGTCGGAGCACCTCCTCCAAACGTCTTGCCTGAGACTCCTCATCAGGAAAGAGGTCCGGATAAAAACATAGGATGTCCTTGAACTTGACCCCCACCTCCCTCACGGACATACTCCTCTATTGGAGGGAGAGTAGTTCCTGCCTCTTTTCTGCCTTCATCGTCGAGGAGAGGAATTCTGCCCAGAACTCCCTCTCAAAATCTGCCCATGCCACCTCAGACTCTCTCCTCTACCCCAGGTAAAGCATCCACCACTGACGTGCCACTCCCCACATATGGATAATGGCCAGAGGAAGCCAGTACTCGGTCGGGGCCCGAATCTAGATGAAAGCTATAACTAGCTCCTCTAGCCAGCCTTCTGTCTGCATATCGGAGGCGCTTCCCTCATAATTCTTGAGGTCCTGTCACTGGAAGGCCGGAAGAGTCTTCTGCCACTGGTCTCCCTCTTCCTCTCGACCAGCTCTCTGCCGATCAGCCAAGGTAGTCTCCGGGGCCTCGATCGCCTGTACCACACATGGTCGCCTTCCAGGTGCCATAGCTACAAGGTAAACAAGGAATGCCTAAGCCCAAGTAGTGCAGAATATCGTTCTTAAAACCTCATAAAATTTTAATTTATTCTTCATTCCCAATACATCCCAGAAACACAAGAACACACGTCATTATGATGCATGTAACTTTCTTAGGGTCTCTACCCTGCAATCAGTGTGGCCTCACTTGGTCATTCGGTAGGTCCAGAGTCCTCGCATCGGATCACAGGGGGCCCTAAAATCCCGTGTCCTAGCCAGTCTTCCCTGGACTAATTCACGAAACGAGGTCACCCAACACTGTTGTCTTACCATCCCATGCAATCCTCACTGTGCCTAACTCCAGACTCTATCCTATCTCTCAACAACCTGGCTCTGATACCATTCTGTCATGACCCACCTTCACCAAAAGGAGGGAAGGGTCAGCAGATTGCCAGACCCTTCCTTCTTTAAGTTGAACGAGAGATAATGACCCCTAAAACCCGCCTTCAATAGGTCCCGGAGTGGTGAATAGCACCAAGGGTATGTAAATTTCACACAAATGGAAGGCATTACCCTTTTTATTTTATAGGATCGAGAGATAAGAAGATGAAAACCCAACAACACCAAGGTAAAAAGAAAAGTAATGCCAACAGTAAACCATTCCCACATGCTTGTTTCAAAAGTAAAAGCCACAAAGTGGAAAAGGTGTCTACAAGGGTAAGTACCAAAGAAAGAAAAATGACAACTGAAACTGCTCCAAGGATCCGAGCTAGTATGGTCCTGCACGATCCCCGATGTCCTCCCAAAACCTGAAATAAATTTTATATACGTAGGGTGAGCATACAAGTACACTCAGTAGGGAAAACCAAAGACTCTCGTGCACAAGTGGGGGAACGTACTAAAGTCCCGTGAGAAAAAGAGAAAACCAAACACCTAAAAAGGTAAACTATCCACCCAAGCCTCACTAAGGTACACTCCCCAAATAACGCAAGTCAAGTAATATATATAATAAGAGCAAATCAATGTTTGGGTACCCCGCACCACTTTACCACTGGTTATTGAGACATCCTACACATCAGACCAATCCCACCATTCTCATGGCAGTCCCACTACCACACCCGCCCGCACACACCTGGGCCTCAACCGCACGTAGTCCCACTGCTGAATCCCTCCCGCACACACCTGGGCCTCAACTGCACGCAGTCCCAGTGCTGAATCCCGCCCGCACACACCTAGGCCTCAATTGTCACATGTAACCACAGCTGCAAACACCTAGTCCAGAACAACCACCACCATGCCCGAAGACACCTCGGCTAAAGGATCCACTGCCACGCCCGAAGACACCTGTGCCTCATCCCAAAGACATTTGGGAAACCACCTGCCACAAACACCTGGCCAACCACCACACCTGCCCGCCCGAAGGTTCTTGGGCTAATAACGGACCTCAGGCCATCACAGCCTGCCTGACGAAACTTGGGATATCCGGGAAAGGGAGCAGAAAGGAGCTAACAACCAGCCACTAAGAATTGTGTTGGGAAAAGCACCCTCCCCCATGAAATGGGGGTGTTCGACACTCAGTGATCAACTTGGGTGGGGCACGAATAAGAAACAAAAAGCTAAAATTATATATTTATAGGTAACAAGCACTCACCCAAAGCTAGGTTTTTCTTCAGAAAACCTACAAATCACAACAATACTCAAGTCCGAGGCACGACTCTCGCCAACAAACCCATTTGTCCCATTCTTATTTCACATTCAGTGTTAATGTTCAGATAAGTTCATGCACTACTGGGAAACTAACACCATAACCATAACCAAGGATAAGAGTCCATTAAATCGTCAATTTAAACATTCTCTTCACCAACAGAGGATCCCACCCGAGTTTGTGATATAGACATGTAACCATCGGGTCTTAAAACTCATAAACACCGAAGCCACATCAACAGGGGATCCCATCCCCAGTTTCATAACCACTGAAAGTATTAAAGAACAGGGGATCCCATCCCCTCACACATCTCCAGCAATCCACTCGTAAGAGAAAACCACCAAAACACTGCCACCAACACTAAGAAAGGCCAAGCCTGTATTTTCAGATTTAAAACATTTTACACGTTCCATGATTTCAATTAAATTTTGACCGGGGTTAGCACAGAAGGGATTGATCCTGGTGCATTCAATTTATTCAGCCGGGTATGCATGATTAACCAATTTATGTTTTCACAGAAGGAGTTTACAACCACAACAAGCCATTTAAAACATCAACAGGGGTTCATTAGTGCACAAACAATGACCACCAACAACCTCGATTTTCAGAAGGCATAAGCCAACACAACTCAACAAGATGGTCATAAAAGAAACAGCATCAAAAGAATATAAGACAACATCAACAATCATAGCCCCCCTACTTTCATTAAATAATTCGTTCATTATCTTAATTAGGTCTGGTTTATCCAATTCTACAGAATCAAAGGCATGCCCACCCCGCATGATACACAAAGGAGAGAGGCAAAGGAGAAATTCCCTACTTGTTGATAGATAATCGACGTTTAGGCTGGGGGCGCAGAACATTACGGATAACTATGCAGTGCGCCTGATGCACCAGAAGATGTTTGTGAAAAGCCACTATCGAGGAAAGGAGAAACCATGACTAACCCTTAGTTTATAAGAGCCGGGGACGGTTGAGGTGAAAACGCAAAACTGTGTAAGGCGCGAGGGTCGTGGGTTGACCACACGACTCCACTCGTCACAAAAAGGGGGTCGGGTGGTTTAATCCAACTCATGAATTGATTATGTATTTAATTAAAACTCTTATGCACATTACACGTCTTTAAAACACGCTTAAATGAGTCAGAATAGGGTTTAAAACCCTATTTGAGCAAAAGGGAGCACTACTGGAAATAACCCGCGGGGTAGGCCAGAGCCGTCGGTAGCTGAGCTACCGGTAGGCTGCAGCTACCGGTAGGCCGAGTTATCGGTTGGCTGCAGCGACCGGTAGGCCGAGCTACCGGTAGGCTGCAGACACCCCTAGGCCGAGCTACCAGTAGCTTGCAGCTACTGGTAGGACGAACTACTGGTAGGCAACAGCTACCGGTAGGCCGAGCTACCGGTAGACAGATCTACTAGTAGCTGCAGCTACCGGTAGACTGAGCTACCGGTAGACAGAGCTACTGGTAGCTGCAGCTACCGGTAGACCGAGCTACTGGTAGACAGAGCTACCAGTAGGCTACAACCACTGGTAGACTGAGCTACCGGTAGGCCTACACCACCGTGATTCCAAAACTAGAAAACCCAAAACGAGATTTTCACAAAGTAATGGACCCCAAAAAGCCGGGCAATTACACTATCATTCCATTTTAAAATGAAGTTTTTGTATTCCTTTTTATTATGTGAGTTTATATAAAAGAAAATTTCATATATTGAACCTTTTATAACCCTGAATAATTTTTAGGAAAAATTTATTTAAAGGGGTGTATTATGTAACACCCCAAGATTTTATGAGATAGATTCATTTTAATTTCGTTGAGGTCTTGTGTTGTATGCAACACAAAGATTAGATTGTGCGATACACAACACTGAATTAGCTTGTAGTATACACAACACTATTCTTGGCTTGTGCTACACATAATTTCATGTTCTTTGGATTGAATTTATTTCACATAAGATAAATTATAAGTGATATGTAAATATTATAACCTAGTCATTATAATTGTGGTAAGAATATTATTACCTTCATTTTAAAAAAACTATGGAAATTAAAATATGTGAATCTATAAAATTAAAAAATCACAATTTATGGATTTTATTAGTGAAATATATATTTAATTAATTCAATTTAATGTTTTAAATTCATTTTTTCTAGATATTATATAAGAATAAATTCATTTTTTCGGGTAAAATAAGTATTTTTGAAAAAAATATAGTTTTACCACCTTTTGATAGAGAACCCATTTTAAATCTAGTTTTGACAATTTTTTAGTCCTATTTGACATAATAAACCTCTTATATGGATATGGGACATCAAAATTTACTTTTGTTTAAATTTGGGTATTTTTATGGTGAAATTCATATTTTAATGAATAGTAAAAATACCACATTTTAATTCAAAAATGCATTTTTGTAAAATTTATTTATATAGTGATATTATCATTTTAATTGGTTTTAATGTTTAATTATATAATTTTTTTTATCATTGAATCCAATTTTTTTCATTGGATTTAATTTCAAATATAAATTGGAAATAAACACATGTCAATCTTTAGACAGTTTTTAATTCTTAAAAACCCGCTTTCTTGTTTTGACAATAGGAATTAATATGAAATTTATTACTACAACCATTATGTTTTGAATTTGGTATAATGTAATCCATATTTGGAATTAGTGGGTCTAAATTATGTTTGTAGTTTTTTTTGGATATTGTGAAAAGTAACTATGATTATTTTTATTTACCACGTATAAAGGTAAATCTGGTAAATTTTGCTAAGAAACAATATGATAAGGATAATAAAATCACCCTAACACCTTAAAAATTCCATTGTTTGAATTAAAGTAAACCCATATCACCTAATGGTTATAATTTACCCATTTAATTGACTTTTTTCTATGAAAGCGAGGTAATTATAATTAAAAGAAAAGAAAGTGGAAACTTGTCACACTCATATATCTTATAAGAATAATAATTTTAATTTAGTGATAAACCTGATAAAGAATAGAACATTAATACACTCCAAAAATATAACAGAATTATATGCTGCATTTGAATTTATTTATAATTTTACCAATTAAATAATTACCATTAATGATGACACAATAGTGTTGTAGAAATTATATTTTAATAAGAATATCAAATTAATGGATTTAAAAATACAAAAATAATTTTAATCTGACCTAATTAATATTCTTGAAGAATTTTATAGGTGAATATGACATGTTATTAAGTTATTTAATATTTGGTTTCAAATTAATATTCTATCGGTATTTTATTTAATGTCAAATAAATGAATCGTGTCAAAATTGACACTAATGATATTTTTTAAAAATAACTTATTATTAAATTATTTAAAAATCACTAAAATAATTAAAAATTTCAAAGTTAAAATTATAAGTTCTAAAATTTCATATAGTATCCAAATATGTATAATTTACAACACATAAGAAAATATGTATGACCAATTATTATTTAGAATAACATTACCACAATTAAAAATATATAGATTAAATAAGGATAAATGAAAATGATAAGGTTTTAAATAAAATAAAAACTTGTATAAAATTTATTTTTTGAGGGGATGTAGAAAAATAATAATTTTATAATGGTAATAATTCACTATTGAGGCATTTTAATTTTAAATTAATTTTTCTAATTTAATAGTCTTCATATTTCCAAAGGTGCCCCTACCCTCTCTTATAAAAAGGAACCTCTCTTTTTATTTTAATCACACCATTAAAGCCCTATTTCTCAGCCAAACCCTATCCATTTTCTCTTCCAACTTCATTAAATATATACTAGAGGCCACACTTTTCAAAAATATCTATCATAGGGAGAACTTTTGAGCAAATCAAAAGAAAATACCCCAAAAATAGGTAATTGTTTTATCATCACTTTCATAATTCATTTCTTATTCTACATTATCTTCGTATTATTTTCCCATAATAAAGTAATAAATAATGTATCTTCTATATTCTGATATTTTATTATAATTATGTAACAATAGTATACCTTCTTTTATCCATCCAACGAATAACAATATCACTACGTGTGCGTGCATATGACATACCATTTCGACACCATGGTGTAATTTGTTATTCAAAAATACTTAATTTGAATGGATATAATTATGAGTATAATGGATTTACACAATTAATATAACATTATAATTATTATTTATTATTAATTTACTTTCCAATTCCATACCATTTATCTATTAAGTGAATGATATCGTCCCTTGTTCATACGTACAACCTACCGTCTCCATGACATTATGAGATTCATTATCCAAGTAAACCATTAAAGAATGATATTAAATTTCATATAATAGATAATCATGAAATATATTAAATAATATTTCTAATTTATTTATTTATAAATATAAATATATCATTTACTTTCTTCCATTCAATTCAATAATGAAATAGAAATAATGTTTATGCGTACATGCGACCTACCGTTTCAATGAACAATGTATTCTATTTTATTTATCTATATATTATATATATTTATATACTAAATATTTATGATATATAAATAATGTTTTACATTATGTATGTATGTAAATCACTATATAATTAATAATATCAAGAATAACAAGTCAAAACATGTACGATAAATAAAATGTTTATTACCCAAAACATCGATTTAACATAGAATTGATAAATAAATAGGTAATATAAAGTCATAATTGAATCATATATGATATAATAAATATTATTATGGTTATTTTACAAGTTATTAATATTTTTAAACCCACTATACAATATTTTTATACACATACATAAGAAATCATACCTATGGTAAGGAATAATTTCACAATCTCATTATTATTTGATATTATTTATACGTAAGTATTTACTACAATATATTTATCATCCACATAAACATTTTATAAATATTTAATATTATTTTTTTCTTATATAATTATTTGAAATCAATTTTACCCATTGCTAATTTTTTATTAAGCGGTATGAAAGGAATATTTTGGTGCTTTTTGATATGAGGTACTTTTTGACCTTTCTAGTAAAAGTACAAGAAGAATGTTTTTTTAACTTATATAGAATGAATGGATTTCAATGTCTTTTTAACTAATTATTTCCATGTAACTTACTTTACCTGATTTCAAGTTTATTTTAAACTAAATTCATTTCATTAAAAAAATCTGTCATTTTGAGAAAAGAATATTTTTTCAAGAATAGAGGATATTTTCCTCAAGAATTATGTTCGAGTGTTTTATCAAAATTATTTTCCAAATTAGATGATTCTATTTAAATAGGGTTATGTTTCTATCCCAATAATTACTATTATTTTATTATGTTAATTATGGAATTATATTTTATATAGATTATGTTTTGATAGAATGACTTTTAATAAACCCATTTTATTTCTTGTAATATAATATAATGAAAGGATTATGTTTTTGTGGAATATGTAAGAATAATTTCATTATGAGATTTGTGGGACCTATATAACCTTCTAATGAATTTGTTAAAGATTTATATCTAATGAGATAGACATTATTGGAACGACATGTAAATTTGGTTTAGTAATACAGTGCTGGAAGGACATGTAAATCTTGTTCAATAATACATGAATGGAACAAAAAGTATACCTACTTCAGTAATGGAATTTGTACACTATGATGGTCATGGAGACAATCAATTCTATAATATGTATATAATAATATGTTCGTATTTGTTTTCCACAATTTCATGTTTTATTCCAATTCAATTTCCCATGGTTTATGATTCCATTATGATTTATGCCTTATGAACTCCCAAGATTTATTTAATGACTCAAGATTTTGGTATATGTTAAATCTTTTATTTTTTCATCAAAATTTATGTTCATGTTTATAAATTAATATATTTAAGTTTTTATGATATTTTCCTTTCATAGGATTACTAATAAATTGATCTCACCCCTTTTTAGGTTTCTTTTGCCCCAGGATTTGAAGACGGGTATTAAGTATGATGGGTCAAGAAGGGGTTATAGTTATGAAGGATAATGTAGGAGATGATGTAGATTTTCTTTGAACTAGTTGTTTATTTTTTCTAGTTTTTAAAGCTGCTAAACCAGTAAAATATTCTATCGGTCTATTTGTGTCATGTATTATGTATTATGAAAAAGTAAGGTAATGTCCATATATGTCAAGGATGGGTCGTTAGAGAGGACATCTTAAAAAAGTGTCTAGCCCACTGAGAATCCAATACCAACTCATCCTTAGACACATATGAGACCCATAGGTCAAATATGGTTAGGCGAACCAACATTGATGAACTAATATGTTGAATGGATTAGTAAAAGCGCACTATCACATGGGACCATGTGTAAGGACAACATCATCAAGGGTGAAGAGGCAGCACCACCACATGGGGAAGCACGAAGAGAAGGGGGTTGGGATTTTTGCAGAGTCCATAGAGCAACTTGAATAATTTACTGAAACAATGGCACTTTTTTGTTTCAATGGTATATGGGTTATGCATGGATACAATTCACTCATAATTAAAAGACTGGATGCAACCAATGACATAAAATTTTAATTGATCCACTCCATCCACCCAATCCCAGCCTACACAAATTTGAACTCTTCTACACATATTCAAATTTTTTGATCCTGCAATGACTAAGAAATTTTATTCCTCTTCTTGATGAAGATATTTCCCAAGTGAGATTGGGAAAACCACCCATTATAACTTGATATATGAAAGGCTCAAGAGAAGGTATATCAAACCAAGTCAATACATGAAATTATTTCCTGGAATACCAATGTCGTTCAAGAAGATGTCACATGATGATATTATGATCATGCATTCCAATTGAGATAAACCAATGATAAATAAACAGGATGTGTCATAAGAACAAAATAAACACACTGAGATACCCTATGATATCACATAAAGGTATGAAAAGGGTCACCGCCATATCATAAGATATTCACCAAAACATTGTGATAGTCAAAGGTGTTGAAAGAACGAGTAACAGTACCATGCATTTTTTTAGTATTGGTAGATCCCTTATTCTACATGAATTTATGAATGAATTGTTAGGATTTATGGGTTTTTTAAAACTGATGAAATAACATCATTAACCTAGTAATCAAGTGCTAAATAATAAGAAGTCATCATGAAAATTGTGTGATTATCTAGTAGCCAATTGAGATGCCAAGATTATCTAGACTCATTTGAACTTGAGATCCTATGGATCCCACTAAGTTCCATGAAAATTAGAGAAACACCACCTATATAATATGAGGAAGATTTAATAACACATATTTATGGTTTTATGTCACTTGAGAGAAAATATAGAAACAATGTAGCTCATGTGATTGGATTGCATGAGGGATATCCCCTAGACACTTGTCTTGTGAAGGATTATGTGGAAAAAAGATATCTTCCAAAGTTTTTTTATAATGTACCCAAAAGAACTATTTTTTTCTCATAAAGGAGACACCGACAAGACACTAGGTCTTACAAAGACATGTTTGGGAGGGAAGACTTGGACACACACTGTGTGACATGAAGAATCACATGGAAGAAGAACTAACTATGTACAACCAGTGTCACGGGAAAGGACAACCCAAGCTAACATTATTCCATGAAGGGTTTGAGGAGAACCATTATGAAATCAAGTGTTGTGAGGAAAATTTTGAGGTATACTTGAATTAATCATATCCATTATAATATGGCCTTATATTTTTTGAAGGAGGTAGTGGAAACTTCTTGTCCTATATGGAAATTTGCGAATACATACATTGTATCATGGGGAAAAAGGGACCTGAAAACATCTCATATCTTGTGAAGGATTTGGTAAAAACAAATTATCACATAAAAGAGTTCAAAAATAGTTATTGGGTATTGTGAAGCCCATCCAAGAAAGAACTCGAGTGGAAAAATATGAGACTTTGATATCTTGCGAAGATAGTGATACATCAACCCATGGACAATGTTTGAAATATTATGAAGCATCGAATTGTTTATGTAATGAAATTTGGAAGTACTCACTAGGATTATTAGAATGAAGTGAACATATTTATTATCCTTGATAATTTAATGTTAGTTTCATGACATAGTGAATAAGGTAGATAAAAATTTTGTTTTCATTTATCCATGGATAATTGAGATGCCAGAAATAATTTGGATTCCGTGCAACCTATGCATGAATTATGATTGATTGAATTTAGTTTTTAATAATAAAAGAAAAATTTAGATTTTTTTTAATCATTTCATTGAATAAAATATTTAATAATATTGTTTCAACCTATTGTACACTATTACTAGAGGTTACGACTTCATTCAAATGGGACCATTTCACGAGATTTGTGGCAGTAAGTCAACCAGTCATTACGAGTGATTAGAAATCATTGAGAAAGGCTAACAAATATTTTCAGTGGCTATCAAAGAAACATGGAGGGTAAAAAAATAATTTTAGATCCTAAAATATTGGGAAGAATTATCTAAGATCATAATACAATGGATCATGCCTTCATTAGAGGTAAAGTCTTTCAATTGGTGCTAGGTGGAGTTGAAGACTTCTGGTTGGAGATGGATCAGAAGGAGTCACTTAGTTGGACCCAGTGAATAAGTTAGTTAATTGGACCTATAAAAAAATGATTTCTCTCAGTAGTATCCATATAATTTTAATCACATTTTTATTATTAAAGAATCCATGTTGGGGGACCAACCTGGCAAGAAGTAAGTCTTTGTACCAAACCTTCTAAATTTTATGTGCTTCTCTTTATATTACTACCACTGTAAAAACATTTATATTGAGATATAATATTTAGTGGATCAAGACCCTTAAAAAGTTAGATAAGTTGAATTTTAAATAAAGGGGATTCATAAAAAGTAACCACTATTTCAAACCTCCCTTTTTAGTGGTCAAACTGACCATAATAACCACAAGTGGTATCAGTGGATTGGGTTCTGTATAATGATCCATGAAACATTATTAAAGATAGAGAATATTAATTTTTATCAAAAACCGAGATTTTAAAAAATATTATGTGAATAATTTTGAGAGTTGTAAGAATATGATGATACCCTATCTCCATTAACTTAGCATAGAAGTGAGAGATGCTGCAAAAGTGGTGTTTTTACCCTTTGGTGATTATGATTCCATGACACAAGATGATAACATATATATGAATTTATATTAAAGGGACTTATCTGGTTTCCTATTTTTTTCATTTAATCATTTTGAAGGTATTAGGGATTCATTTGGGAGGGTAACCAAAGTGGGTCTTGAAACTAGAACATTCTGAGTGAAGTGAACTAGAAAACAACCCACTAAAATGACTTTTGCAGCCACAATATAACCCAAATAAAGCCAATATTTTAAATTAATATAATGTTATTCCTGCTAAATATTTTATTACATAGTGTTTTGATCAAATTCATATGTTCAAATAGAGTTATAGGCAGCTGAATATGAAGATGAAATTCTGGGCCATATTCTATGTCCCAGAATGACATCCCACCATTTTAGTCATATCTCCAAAAAAAAAATCCAATTGGGATCAAATTTCACAGTATGTTAGGGGAAATACATGGGTTAAATTTATTAATATATTTATTACCCCAATTTGGTCATCAAGAAGCTCTTTTTGGAATGTTTTTTTGGTGGATGAAAGACAGATCTGATATTCTTTCAAGTGCGGAAAAGTCCACTCTTAGTTTATTTTCCAACAAGACTTTCCTACAATCATTTATTAGGGTGAAATTAAATATTGGGACTCAACGAAGGCTCCAAAAATGTATATTTATGGAAGTGGTTGTGGTGTTTTTGAGAAGAAGTGGGGGTATGGTGTCATTGCAATGTTATGATACCAATTTGATGATTTAATCAAATTTCTTAAATAGTAATTTGTTTCATTTCATGTTTGTTTATTAATAAAATTTATTCTTCTAATAATTTTATTTCCTTTTTTATTAAAAATTTATACCATTTTCTAATAATGTGAATTTATTCACACAACAAGTAAAAAATTTATACCATTTTCTAATAATGTGAATTTATTCACACAATAAATATAGAAGTCCATCACACAATAGTGTAGTGTTTTTTATTCCATTATTTTTCTTCTTCTTCAACTCCAACTTCATGAGTTTACTTCCCACTTCCATTGAGATCATAACATCAATGGAGGGATAACCCTCTTATCATTTGATCCAACAGTGTAGTAAGGGGAATTATTAGAATTTATTTATCACTATATAAATAATTAATAATTTATTTTATTTGAGATTTTCATTCAATGTTTTCTTATTCTGTTTAGTTATTGAATTTAATCTCTACACATTTCATGTTCAAAAGAGATACATTACCTTTGAGTTCTCATGAAAATTATAGTACAAGTTTATAGGTTATTATAATGTTTTTTAGAGATGTTAAACTAATTAGTGATGAGGCTATCTTGATTTCATTGAATAAAACCTTATAGAGTTAACAAAATTGAAATAATTTAAAATAAAATTCATCAAATCAACCCTTTTTAATATCGTATGATCAACCCATTCTCATAAATTTAATTCACTTAGGTATTTTAGTTCTATATTAATCCAACTAAAATAAATCGTAATTTTCACTACTTCATATCCAAAAAAATCCATAGAATGAGTGTTTGTAGGTTCTTCTAAGGTCTTTTAGTATTCAACCACCCCTTTTGTGTTGTAAGAGAACACTTGTCTCTTAGGGTAAACATGGGAGTGAAAAAAAATTTATTCCATTTTTTAGGACCCAAGTAATTCATCTCAACACTAATTATATTCTCCCTCTTTTATATTTTATCATCTCAATTTATCTTATCTTTTACCCTTTATTATTTTCATTTTTCTTGGTTCTTGTCCGCCTATACCCATGAACAGTAAAACCATCAAGTTAGGGTGGATATTAAAGGGGTTTGGGAGTCAAGAAATTCTTTGGTTATCTTCCCAAAATGTAATAATCTTTATAATACCCCAGATGAAAAAATTTAATCCATTATAATGGAGGGTATTCAATGAAAAAACTCATAATCCCTTGTGGGAGTTAAAATGGAAATCAAAATGGGGAATCCTATAACATTTGAATGTAGTCGATCAAACCATGAATGAATAACTCACACATTCCATAAAAAATAAAACCTATTTAATCTAACACAATTACATAGGGTAATACCACAATTAATTGGAACATCATGTTCTAAAACATGGTACAAACTTATATGGGATGGATTCAGAAATTTCATACCTTCATGTTAAGGAATTTAATGACATTATTGAAACTATGTTCCCATTACATTAACTTGATTCATATAAGATGAGTCTCTTTCATTTATCAGTAATTTATGGAAAAAATAATTTGTTAAATATTATAATATTAGTATAAATCGCCTATTTGGACCAATTGAAAATATAATTCTACAAAATATACTTCCCTATCACAAAAAATTTTCACTCAAAAAGATAATATAAATTGTTTTTGAATTACAAGGGGATTCATTTTGTGAAACATGGAAGAGGTTCAAATACACACTCAACATGGTACTTTACCTTGTATTTTTCATCCTCAAACAAGTTTAAATTTTTTATTACTGGTTGGGTCTTAGAAAAAAACAATTCATTAACATGATGTGTAATGAAACATTATAAAAAAATCCCAAAGTGATGCATACGAGTACCTAGAAATTTTTGCAGAAAAACCCAAACATGGGGAACATAACATTAATATGAGGAATCAAAAAAATATAGTGGAATAAAAACCCTTAGGGAAGTATAAATTTTTGTTAAAAACATTCCATAATCAATAGGATGGTTGAGGAGATCAAATTTATGAGGGTTCATGAAATCCAAAATGTTGACTATGTAAAAAAAATTTATGACAATCATGACCACAAACTGATAACCAGAAAAACATCTCTTATATAAAGGAAGTTCATTTTAGGGGACCACCAATAGAGGTATTTTTTCTGAAATCATCGAATCTATAATACCAAAACAATTTCAATCCAAGGTACAATGAACATCTAGGATTCCATTGGAAAGATAACCAATAACACATCCAACAACCCAATCATCAACAAGGACCAAACTGGTACACCCTACACAATTTTCAAACCCATAATCATTTCCAACCACAAATGGTCGAATATCCACATCCCCCAATCCAATACTGAAAACCCATCCAACCAGACATTCAATATGAACTAAAAAAACTAAATAATCCTCTAGGGAGAAACAAACCAGAAAAATCCCCTACCATATATATCCTTATACCAATAATCAAAAAGTTGTGAAAAAATGTAGAAAATGAACTCAGAAGTCTCATCCATTAAAAATGAATTAAAAACAATTAAAATAGGGAAGTCACCCATGCCTACTGGGGTTGTTCCTTCCCCAAACTTAAAGAGATAATATTATTATAAAAAACCTATCATGAATAACTAAAATAAAATACTATCTTAAGAACTGGGAAATCAATTGAAAAACCTGAAAAGATTATTATAGAACCATAAAAATATTAAATATCACATGAAAATGTGGAATAACAACCCTTATGTTTTCCAAAATCCAAATAGAATGTGAGGGAAAAACAACCACAAAAAAATAAATAAAAAAACATACTCCCTTACCTCAATGAATGACAGGAAAACTAGAAAAGAATGAAACATTAAGGGAAATCTTCTCTCAAGTTAAGTTGAAAATTACCATTATCGATGAAATATATACAATTCATACCTATTAAAAGTACCATAAGGACTTTTGAACTTGTAAAAATAAATTTTATGATTAAAACCAGGTCCATTTGGCTAAAAATTTGAGTAACACCATTTAGGGGACCATTTCTTCTAATATAAATGATCCAGGATGTCCATACATCAATGTTGAGTTTGGGGAGAAAAATTTATCAAATACATTTTTGATCTAAAAACTTGTGTGAAATGCATTCCATATTCCATATATTTATATTTATGGATTGAAAAACTCTAACCCACATATTTCAATCTTCAACATGATAATCACAGTGTTTTATTACCGAAGAGGATCTTAAAGGATGTTTTGGTGAAATTTTTAAATTTAATTTACCTTGATGACTACATTTTTCTTTAAAATCACCCATTATTAGGAACTAGAGAGCATACCCCCATCATCCTAGGTCATCTATTATTAGAAAAATCCAATATAGTCATCTGAGTTATGAATGGGAACATGAAAATAACCTTGGGAAACATGTGCCTGAATCTGAACATTTTTAATGAAAACCCTCAAATTTGGGATGATGAATATATCAATGAGGTAAACTAGTTAGTTAGTATTGGAAATGAACCGTAAGAACATCGAGGAACTATTGAATTATTTTAAAGTCAATATGCAATTGATTTCCTTTATTCATATGAGGGATATTTGTCCCCATGTCTTGAATCACATTAATAAGAATCCTTTGTTGATTTTGAGGACATGGAATAAATGATACTATTATAGAGATGAAAAGTATTTATTCTATATAAATTCTTCCCACTGATGTGGAAAGATTCATGGTTAAACTTATGTTATGAAATAACCAATTATATTAGGAAATTCGGATAAATAAACAATGTTTAATGTAATGTACCTTATTTTTTTGAAAATGTTAACCAACATGATCTTGAATGTAATTTCATGCCTTCATAAATAAATTACTCATTCATAAGATACAATTAAACCTTACCTTTTTTCATTTCTTATTATCTGGGATTGAGTAAGATAGGATGATTCTTGATGTACCAAGATAGAATAGTAAACCAATTAGACAAACCCTGTCTAATATTCCTGGGTTATCCCACTCTTTGGTAATCATAGGATAATTATAGTATCTTCCTCCAAACCATGTCATCAACCTTAGTGGAGACTCAATCCCAATTTTATGAATAAGCCATGGAAATAATTTCTATTTTTTTGGAAGAGGGTATCATCTATAGTATTGTTGAGAGTGAGTGGATAAGCCCAATTCATGTTGTTACAAAGAAGGTTAGAAATACTATAATTACAAATCAGTATTGTTATATTCTCCCAAAATGGTTTCTAGTGGATGGAGAGTGTAGATTGACAATACTAAGATAAGATAATTCACTAACAAAGACCATTTACCCTTACCCTTTGTTGATCAATTCCTCAATTGAGTGGTAAGTCATCTGTTATACTATTTCCAAGATAGATAATTAGGGTACAATAAAATTGAGGTTTCCTTATAAGATCCTAGAAAAAAACCTTCATCCATCCATTTGGAAATTTTTCCTCCAAGCACATCCACTTAGGATTATGTAATTCCCCAGGTACCTTAAAAATGTGAATGATAAGAATCCTCTATGATAAGGTGGGGGATTGTTTAGAGTTTTTTATATAAAAGTTATCCATATTCTATGATATAATTATGGATTCATTGCAAATGGTGAAAGGGTTTTGTCTATATTTTAGGATAAAAATATAATCCTAAACTAGGAAACATGACATTTCATGTTAAAGTAAGGACAAGTTCTGGTCCCTATGGTCTCTACTAGGGGGATTGTAGTTGAAAATGCTAAGGTAGATATCATTCATCAAATTTTGTCTCTAATTTTTTTAATTAAGTTAGGCCATTCTTCAGACATTTATTTTCTATATATGTTTCCTTTGGAATTTTTGCTCCATTTACGAACAAATTTTTACTATGTTGGAAAAATAAGCTCCTTTTTTATTGATATAAACATATGATGAATCAATATTGAAACTCAAACCATATCTTATTTCCCTATGAATAATAAAATCTCTCAACTGGAAACATCCATTAGAACTCATTTGTGATGTGAGTGACTAAAATAAAATAGTATTCTTAGGAAACTTTTATGATAAAACTCCATTTGTCATTGCTTATGCAATAAAAACATTAAATAATGAAGGAATAAACCAAAACAACCAGGATAATGAGTTAATTTTTGTTGTATTATCCATAATAATGTTCAGTTTCACCATCATAGGATCCCCCATTAATGTCTTCATAGTCCATTCATTAGTGAAATAAAATTTCAAAAAACACGATTCCAATGAAATATTGATTAGGTGAGTCTCTCTTCAAGAGTTTGATATAACCATCAATGATAATATTGTATTTAAAATGTTGTATATTATCACCTATCTTGGTTAGAAATCATGTATAATTCACATCACCTTTCTGTGTCAGATTCATTGACCGATGAGAACCTTTATTATGTGAGTAATTTCCCATGGAATGATGACACAGAAAACCACTTGGTTAGGAGTGAAATTAGAAATTTATTTGGGACCCATGATAAGAAAAAATTAATTTTTTACGTCAAACACTATATGTTTGATGATTATTACCTCTTAATGTTCTGTTTTGATAATGTCACTTGGAGATGTGTTCGAGAGTCTGAGTAAGAGTCTATTCTAAAATTATTTCCTAGAGACGCATACGGAGGAAACGTTTTTTAAAATAAAACTTCTAAAAAGGAACTCTAAAGTTATTTCTTCTGACCAAAACCTAGTAAATATTAATTCACTATCTAACAAAGATGTCCTCAGTGTTAATAATTAGGGTCCATAACCAAAAGGAATGAAGTACCCCTTACTCCCATTCTGGTTTTCTAAAATTTTGACTATTGGGGAATTTATTTCATTGGACCCTTTCCAAACTATAAGGGAAATCTCTACATCTACATAAATATTTATTATGAATCAAAATAATTATAGGTTATTCCCACTGTTCCTAATGACCATCAATTTATAATCCAATTTTTAAAAGAACACATCTTTTATAGATTTGTAATTCCAAGGTTTGTCATCAGTGATCTTGGAACCCATTTCTGCATCCATCCTCTCTCGACACCTATTTCTATGTATCATATTCCCCAAAAAGTTTCCACTACCCACCATAAACAAACTAATGATCATGTTGAGTTTGAAAATAGGAAAATTAAGAAAATTATTAAAAAATATGTCAATCCCTTTAGGAATGATTGGTTGATAAACTATTATTTTCCCTTTGGGAATCTAGAAATATATTCAAAACCTTCATAGGAACGTCACAATATAGGTTGGATTATTAAAAATATGTCCACTTATCAGTTTAAATTAAACATAATACCTTTTCATAAAAAAAGAAACATTAACACTTATTTGGATGAAAAAGAGATGAAATTAATCCTTAATGAACTTTGGGAACTTATAATGGGGGATTATAAAAATCCAAGGCCCAATAATTTAATATTTCAAGATAACTAATCTAGGAATCTCAATGTCGAACACTTTGAACCCAAAAAATTTGGTCTCTTGTATAGTTCAAAAAATCATTTAAACCTAGGAAAGTTATGGTCTATATTGACAGGGTCATACACAATGCATCATGTATACGCCCATGGGGCAGTACAGATTTAGGATCCAACTAGTGTACACGTCTTTATTGTTAATAGACATATATTAAAACTATTCATTAAATCATTCAATATGCAAGTAATAGAGGAGGAGTTAACTAATCCAACCTATGAACTAGAAAAAGTTAGTAGAATTAGGATCCAAACCAAGCAAACATAATTATACAAATCAATTTTTTGGTGTCAATTTATCTTTTATCCATACATTGAATTTTTTTTTGGTGTTACAAAATAAATAGGTAATTTTTTTTATGATGCCTTTTTTCTTTATTTAGTTTTAGTTTAGGGAACCTAATAGGGTTTCCATTGTGTTCTAATTTATTTTTGATTTTTATGATTAAGGGGATACAAATATTGATGTATTTTTTTTAAATTCACATTTCTTAGTGATACAAAAACATAATATATTATCTTCAATGAGGATCCTATAATTAACATAGAGATTAACAGATTAAATGAGAGAAACATAAACTTTATCTTTAACCACTAGGTGAATTCATTCCATGATTCTCAATTTAAAATTTTATTTTGATACTCTTCTCTTATCAGTCAAACCCTTATAAATTTTATTTTCTTTATACACTTGGGGAAACATTATTCTTTTTTACGGAGGTGGTGATAAAAAAATTGCTGTTATGTCAATAAAAAGAAAAAAAACATGTGTTAGTGGAAAATAAAATTAATTTAACCAATTATGTGACATTATGTCTTTCAAACCATAAAACTAAATAAAAATAACTTTATAACAATTTATTCCAAAATTTAATTCATGTTTATGTCCACAAGCATATATTTTGTAAAGCATGGCTGTCCAATGTGATTTTTCACCATTAACATTTTCATAATTTATAATCAAAATATCACATTAAACTTCTTTGTATTGTGGGGAATTAGTTTTATTTCATGGGGTACCATGATAAAAAACATAGTTTCAATAATAATTTTATGTTATAAATTATTATTAAATAAAAAATACAAAATAAATCCTCAAAAAATGTAAATAAAAAAGAATAAATTTACATGTAGTACAATGGATTGACCAAATTCATGGATTTCTACAATAGGGGATCTTGAATATAGAGTTTTATATACATTATTTGGAATTTATATCTCTATATTTGTTTTTTTATTTTGTTATTGATTGATTTAACTTTATATTATGCTATATTATTTGAGCTTGACTTAGTTCCCTACGGTCTTTGATCTTGGTAGTCATCAAAATAGTCTCTCTACTAGTGTTGACTAGATTGAGTGGAATTTAAATTACCATGGAAAAATTGGAAAAAAACAAAATAAAATAAATCAATACTCATGTTATTATTAAAATTTGATTCCACTGACTGCTTCTATTTTCCCCTTTGAATAAAAATGAACCCCCATGTCTATTGTGATGAAAATCATATCATTATACATAATTTAATCATGATGAAATATAATGAATAATTGGAATAAATGAATGAGATTATGCTGAGAGATTATATTCGAACTAGCTTGTTTTAAATAATTTGAAAGGTTTGATGAATTTTTATTTGAAGTTGAGATGGAAATGATTGTATGTTAAAATGTTTATGGAAAAATGAATTCAATTTTCAGAATTTTGATACACTATTTTCTCAGTAATAGAAAAAATAATGTTTGGTGGTGTGATTAGACACTCAAAAAGGATAATAATAATTTTTTATATTATAATATTTATGTGGTTAAATGTTTATAAATACTTTTACATGTACATTTTACACTTTGAACATCTTTTTTATCATGGTTATAGTTCCTTTATAAAATTTACAATTTCATGGTACATATTTGAACACCTCCTAAACCACCCACAAGTACGTATTAAATTTTAAAATTTTATTTTCATTTTTCCCATTTCAAATGAAACATTTCTTATATATAGAGATATTAGAGATTCATTTGGGAAGAATACCAAAGTGGGCCATGAACCTTGAACATTCTGGGTGAAGTGAAATAAAAAATATTTCATTAGAATGATAAAAGATTCCACGATATAATCCCAATGAAAATGATATTTTAAATGGATATATATTAATTCATTGTTAACATTTCATTATATTTTGTATAGAGAAATTTTTTAGTTTTAATGGTCATTGTTAACATTTCATTATATCGTGTCTAGAGAAAATTTTGAGTTTTAATGGGAGTTCCAAGCGGCCTAATTTGAAGAAGATATTCCAGGCTATATTTTGTGGCCCATAATGACAACCCACTATTTTGTTCATATATACAAAACCAACCATCCAATTGGGATGAAATTATAGATTTTATTATGGAATATCTGAGGATTAAATTTCTTCTTCTATAGATGACACCAATTCATCCATGAATAATCTATATATGGAACGTTTGTTGAGTGGATTCAAAGTGAATCTCATTTCTTTTTCAAGTGTGGAAAATTAATCTCTAAATTAATTTTCCACCCACCTAAGCATACCATCATTAATTGTGGTGACTTGTACTATTTGGGATTGTCCCATGGCTCCTAGAATGGTTATTCAATTGAGTAGTTTTATTGTTTTTAATAAGAAATTATATATGATTTCATTGCAATGTTGTGCTATCAATTTGATGTTGTGATCACATTTATTCAATTGTAAGTTGTTTCATGTAAATTTAGTTTCTTAATAAAATCTTTTATTATCCTTATTTTATTTCCTTTTTTTAACATGATGATACAATTTTAAAATAGTGTCAATTTATTCATACAATGAAAAGGGAAACCCTTCAATCAATGGTGGTGTGTTTGTTCTTGGGATATTTTTTCTTTAATTCCACCCTCATGAGACTACTTCTCACTTCCATTGATAGAATAATATTATAGGGGGGATAACCCTTATGTGTTTATCTAAGGTACTAGTAAGGGGATGTATTGGATGTTATTTATCAATTTATATATGTTTAACAATTTCTTTTATTTTATATTTTCATTCAATTATTTTCTTTCTTCCTGTTACTTATTGAATTCTATCATGAAAATTTTCATATGTTAATAAGATCTTATACCCTAGAGGTATAATGAAAATTATCCTACAAGATTATAGTATATTAGAATTTTTTTTGTTAGGTGTTAAAACATTATGTGAAATGAATGGCTTGATTTAATTGATTGAATACTTCTTGAGTTAATGAAATTGAAAAAATTTAAAATGAAATTCATCCAATCAACACTTTATGATATCCTAGGATCAACCAATTATAATAAATTGAATTGAATTAGGTATTTTAGTTCCCTATTAATCCAACTAAATCCAAACCCTAGGTTGGACACAATATAGAAAAAATAATCCTTATAATGAGTGTCTGTAGGTTCTTCTTAGGTAATTGAGGATTAAAAAACCCCTTTGGTGTTTCAAGAGACCATTTAAGCCTTATGATAATTTTGGAAAGGAAAAACCAATTTATTATTTAACTATGCTTTCACTGGTCATTTTTCTCTAAAGTTTCTAAAGAAAAAGTTTTAAGAATTAGAATCAGATGATAAATGATCCGATAAACACAAATGGGATATGAGGAATAAGAAACACTATAGAATAAAGAAAATAAATCTTACGAGAAATCATAAGAAATATTAATTATTATGTTGCTCTTCAGATAATGAAATTGGGTTTTATTCCTCAAAAAGAGATGAACTGATTCATCATGTAGTAGTGATTATGTATATGAATTAATAGAACATGTGGGGAAGTTGAAATTAAAATTTGATTTATGAATTGAATAGATCAAATATCTCCAGAAGGAAATGAAGAAGCTTTAAAAAGAAAACATGAAATCAACAACTGAAAAGAGTAGGGAATAAATAGTTCCTTTTAATAAAGAAATGGTGTAAATCAATAAACAAGTTTGTTTTTTAGTGAGATCAAAATTCAAAAAGAAAAAAAATTAGATCATGATAATATTTTTTTGATAATAAAGGGAAGTTAACTGCTAGAGTAAAAGAGTTGTTTGAGACACACACCATATGTGTCATAGTTTAATATAAGTTGAATATGACCATATATGATTTCAATAAATCTATTTATATCAAGGGAGAAACTTCTCATGATGCTGTGAATAAATTTAAAATTTCAATTAAACATTTTTATGGAAATGTTACTCTTAATAGAGCACATGTGAATTATAAACCTAAAAATTTGAGGTACAATGAGAATGAGAAGAAATATCCCACATATGGGGAGGATAAAATTTTCCAAGAAGGTCACAACCTCTAAAGAGAAGTCAACAAAAATACATATATGGATTTATCATGAACCAATCTTGGAAAGTAATGTTTAAATTATTCTATTGGTGTTTTGGTAATCAGGGTAAAAAATACTTTTATTTCTAGTTCAACATGTCATTACTAGGAATTAGGAAAGAATCAAGGAGGTTTTTTAATGAGTATCAGAGTAAAAATAACATATAAAATAACATTTTAAAGAATATACACCTCAACTATATTTATATATTTTTTTATATTATTGATGATGTTTTTAGTAGATGCAGTTCTGAAGAACACAATACTAAATTTTCCATTAAAAGTTTCGAAGGAGAAGTTACCTATTATATGAAAGGGTAGAGGTTCGAATAGAATACAAATGATAATTATTGTAGATATTTTGAGAAAACTGAGAATTTTAATAAATATTAACTAGTGGTTTGGCCACATCAGTTTGAACTAGTTAAAAAAATGGATGAAGCTGAGAAACATGCGAAATTTGGAGGAAAGAAAGTAATCTATTAAAAAGTTGTGGCAGTTAATGAGAATTAACACTAAGTTTTTATTCAACACAATGATGACGTTTAAGGAATAAAAGTAGATTTAAAAAATTATTAGACTCAAATCAGAAGATTGTGTCCAAAGAAATATCCATATACTGATATTGGAATAAAACAATAACCCAAATTATGAGGAAATTAACAATTTGAATGCTCTTTTAAGATAATAAGAGGAAACTTCTTATTCCATATTTTTTATGTATTTTGAAATAACACTAAATTTAATTGAAGGATATGCATGAGGATATTATTTTTAGATAGCTTGATGATATGGTTCTATGTGAATATTCTAACATCCATAAAATGGAAGAAAAGAATGCATACCATTAGGGGGAACTTTATCTTATGTACCTATACTTTCTATTGTGTTTGTTTTAGTATGTGTCAGATTTAGTATTTCCTTGAGGAATCTGATTATTTATCACTCCCTGAATGAGAATTGATATATTCAGAGAATTATTTTAGAATCATGGTGTTTATAGATTCCTTAGACATAATTGGTTGTATATATCTTATTTTATACATCGGGTTAGACCATGTAGACTTACAGTTTATTAACTAAAGGATATTTTCTAAGAGAAACATGGGAGATCATTCCTATAATATATTTTATCATGGAATTTTTACATTTTGGATATGATAATTTTTTCAAAATAAAAATGAGATTAGATGATTTCCCCACATATCCTTTTAATTTCATTTAAAAATGGGGAGAATATTTTGAGAACACATATTGATTGTTGAAAAGGATAATAAAAATAAAATAATAAGGGGGACATAGTTGACACTAGTGTTGAATTATATTTCAATAATGTTCTAAAATGTTTTTAGAAAACATGTGGATGAAGTGTTGACTCCTGGAGAATTATTATTCATTCCCCAAATGACATTGTATTTCATGCTAGAAAAATTCTCTTTGAAAATATGATGATTCATGAAATTATATTCAATGAATAAAAAATGTTAGATGAGGATTGCACATTTTTTGGAATAAGTGAAGGCTATCAAGAAGTAATTTCATTAAAAAGAATTAAAGAAGCCCATGCATTGTATTTTAATGCTTGATGATGTGAATTGGTGTCCATGAAAAAATATAATAATTTTTATACTTATTTTATTCGAATTAATTTCTAATGGATGGATTCTTAAAAAATGGGACAACCCACTAAGTATCAAAGGCCATCTCAACCCTAGCCACATTTGGGACCAAGAGGAAAGCCGTGGCTCAAGGAACTATAGTGGGTTAACCATGAGGTGGAATGGGTGGACATAGAAGAATTACCACATGGGCTCTTGTCTAAGGCCGAAAATTGGAATGGTAACGGGGTGACACCACCTTGTGGTGAGAAATGATAGACACTGGTCTAGGATTTCTGGGCTATCCATGGAGTTCCTTGAATGATATACCAGAGCATAAATACTTCTGAGTGTCAATGTGGGGTAGGTTATGAATGGGTACTGTATACCAATGCTTAAAAATCATGATTCAACCATTAACTTCAAATGTGATGGATCCACTATATTCATCTAATCTTGCATTGTGCATATTTGAACTCCACTTCATATATTCTAATTTTATGATCCAAGGTATCACTATATCCTTCACCATATTCCTTTAGATTAAGAAACTATCCATCCAAGATTGAGACAACCACCCATCATCACTTGACATATAAATAGTCTAAGACAAGGTATATAAAACCAAATAAATATATGAAATAATTTCCCTGTATTCTTGAAACTATCAAGACGTTTTCACATGATAATCTTAAGATTATGAAATCCAATGCTGAAAAATAAATTCGAAATCATGAGAATGTGTCACATGAAAAAAATAAATTCACTGATCTACCTTATGAAGTCACATGAAGGCATGTTGAGATTCATCACAACATCATAATATATTCAAAGAAATATCATTATAGTTAGAAGGTTTCACAAGAATGAGAAGCAGTCACATGAAGATTTATGACCGTGAGTATCTCTCATCTTCTACCTAAATTACCAACTTATTAATATTTTTATTTAAGATTGTTTCTACTAATGAAATCACATGATCAAATTTGTGATCATGGCTAAAATAAAATCCATCACCTGAATTGCAGGATTGATCCCACAGTCAATGGAGATTCCAAGAATATCAACACTTATTTGATCTTGAGATTATCAAGAGACAATACTATACTGTGAAAATTGAAGTTAGACTACCTATATTAACAAATGAAGATCCAAGATTACAGAATTATGGTTTTTTGATAAGTCAAGAAAAATTATTAAAATAAAGGATCCCATGTGATTCATCCTTTTGAAGGATATCCAATAGAAACTTTTTATCTTGTGAAGGATTCTATGGAAAAACAAGTTGTCTCCAATGTTTTTTTTAAGAAGGTACCCATGATCACCATTTTTATCTCATGAAGCATAATTTCATGAGTTACCCAGAATTATAATGAGGGTTTTTTGAAGATTACTAGAGACACACCATTAATAATTCAAATAATCACAAACAAGAATAATTAATCATGGACAACCAATTCCATGAAAACACCACCCCTATGCTAAAATCCTTTCATAAAGGGTTTGAAGAGAACCTATATGACATCCGGTTTTGTGAAGTAATTGTTTATATAGAGTTTTAGAGAACACCTATTTTAGATACTGGATTAAATTATTTTAATAGAATTATTTGAAACCTATTTTTCTATGAGTAAATTTATAGACACATCCAATGTCTCATAGAAAAAGGGGACTTGTGGAAGTATCCTATCTCAAAGAATATTTGGGACAACACCCCTTTTAACAATACATATTTCGTAGATAGTGATTGGATAACATGAAATCCATATAGTGAATAAATTATGGAGACACCTACAAGACATTGAGGTATCCACCTATGGATAGTGTTCAGGATCTTACGAAGCGACGATTCAATTATATGAATACCTTTTACAAGCCTCACACAGATTAAGAAAAGGAAGTTGAAATTTTAAAGAAACAATGATTAGATCTTTCACATCACATGAAATAGTGAATAATGGAGAAAAAATATATGAAATAAATTCATGAATTCATAATTGAGATACCCGAAACAATTCAGATTCTACAAAACCTGCACATAAAGTATACTCAAATGAATTGAGTGATTAATTAAAAAATAAGTAGTTTGAGAATTTGAATGTTCTGAATATTTTTTCCACCTATTTTACACAATGAATTGAGGTCTTGAATTCATTTAGAAGGAATATGATTTCAATCATTTTATTCAATGAAGAAACCGGTCATTATAGGTGATCAAGAATCATTAAACATGGGTGAAATACATTTTCATTGGCTGTTGAAGACACCCGAAGAATAAATGATAAATACAGATCATAAAATATAGTGATGAAATATTTTTGATCATCCTATAGTGGAATAATACATCACTATAGGTGAAGTATTCCATTTGAATCTTAGAGAAGTTAAAGTATTCTGGTTAGATCCAGGATCAGAATGGGTCTTTTTGTTGGATTCGAAGAAGATGTATTTTTGTAGGAGATGTATGAAAATAGAGTCTCTCAGTTGGTTCTGGAGAAATTTAACCACCTGTTTGAAAGATAAGAATCCATATTGGGGGGACAACAAGTCAATGATGGTGTATTTATACCAATCCTTATAAATATAGTATTTTTTCTCTCTACTAATACCGCAACACATGAAGTAAGATTGAGAGATAATATTAAGTGGATCAAGAAACCTAACAAGTTCTAGAGGATGAGTTTTAATGAAAAAATATTCATAAAAATAAACCAATGATTAACCCATCCCCTCTTAGTGGTCAATAAATCATAGGGAACTATATCGTCTTATGAAACAATTGTTAATGATATCTAGTTGAAGTGATTATAATGTTAACACATTAACTTTTGGAAACCAATGAATCAAAGGATAAAACCAATCTGTACAATATGACATACCAAATTAATATTATTAACATATGATATAGTATGATATGGTCTTTGTAGTGAATTATAATCGTATGATATTACATGCAATGTTCCCATATCATCACATATGATATGGATAAATATATCACATTCACAATAAATTTAGTTAATTCTCATTCAATTTAATGTATTTGAAATGTTAGGAGTTAAATAGTTTAAGTTAATGAAGAAAACAATATATATATCTAAATGGACTATCATGTATCCTTAAGATATTTTTGAATTTTTTTTATTAATATTCATAAACCATATCTTTGATAATTTTTTTTTGTTTTAGATATGAAGAATTTTTAAGTTCCAGTTACTATAGAAAAAGGAAAATTACCAATCAATGTAAAAAATATAAACCCATGTATTTAAGGTAGGTGATAAAAAATTATTTTTGGATTAATTTACAAAGAGTAAAAAATATTAGAGCACTAAAATTTCATAAACATAATGATAAAAGAGAAAAATATAAATTTTAACATAATGTGGTTTAGCAAATAAGTAAATTTTAATTTAGATGGATTCCATTCTTTATAGAAAATTGCAAAATTATTTGAAAAAACTGAAAAAACATTGGAATTAATAAAAGAGACATTAAATTTGGATAAGGTGAATGTAAAAGTACTATCATTGATGATAATGTTCGCGAATAATTTAATGAAAAAATAGAGGTGAAAGATAATTTATAGGATGGAGATGAAATTATTTAGTTTTTAAAATCAGTTAATAAAACTTTATACATAGAAACATATAATTATTAAAATGATGAATGTTTAATAAAACATCACTTAAGATGAATAAGGAGGAAATTAAGAAGAAGAAAAAGTCATGGGTAATGGAAAAGAAAAACTAGAAAAATAAGGAAACACTAGATACAAAGTTATAATAAGGGTAAATCCATGTTATGATGTTAATATAATAACTATAGGGAACTTTTTATTAGGAGTAAAACTAATGTGAAAGGTTATTTATTATTGAATTTTTAGTTTCAAAAATAAAAATCGATGATGAAAAAAGTTTTAAATGAAGACGAGGAAATGGAACTATTAAGGTTAAAAGAAATAATTTAAAATAATACAAACCTTACTGATTATAATATAAAATTAAAGAAACATGAATGACTCTATTCCAACTATAAACAGTTCCATGCCAAATCCATAATTTTTTCTGTATTCAGATTACTGTGTTGGGACACAAATTTGGGATCAATTATATAATAAAACTTGGTAACATGCCAAACATTCATGATATCAAACAAAATTCCAGTTTATAAAATTTTTCATCCTCGTGTTTTTGACACACCCCAATTAAACTTATACTTATTTCCCTCTCTTATTAATTTAATGATTTTTTCAATCTATACATGAATTTGAAAGGTACTTCTTTCTTTTGAAATTTTCATTAGTTTAGTATAGTTATTTCATTTTTCTTATTTCATTACTTATTTTTTTAAACTTTTAATTTTCATTTCACGCCATTTTTATTCTATAATTATCTTTTATTTTTTAATTATTATTATTTTGTCATTAATTAAATTTTTTATTTTCTTTTTTATCTTCATTGATTTTCTAAATATGGTAATGATTCATGTGAATACTATTGACAAAAATTGAATACCAGTGATGATTAGTCGAAACTAAGGAGCATGTCACTATATATTGAGGATTCAATCACTTGAAATAACATATTATATTTATCTATAGATCATTTATTCATCCATAATATATGATATGGTTATGACACCACTAGATACAATCATATGAATTCACATCAAGGATTCCAGAGTTCTAGTGTATTCCACATGATCATTAGAGTTTCTATGTTCATTAAATAATATATTTACCTATTTTTATGATTATAGTGGGGAATATTTGATGAAGTATGATATTAAAAATTCAACTATCTATTTATAAATTCTTAATAATAGATAAACCATTATTGTTAATGATTTTTTAGATATGCTTCATATACCTCATGGAGAAATGATTGATATTTGTTTGAAGCCCTATCTACATCTACTTGGAGAAGATTGATGATCCCGGTTATGGATGAAAAATGAAAGGAAAAGTTAAAGGGAATGATATTACCAGAATAATAATATCTTCATCCACTCATGAGTATGATGATGATTTCTATAATGGATAACACTATAGTTTTTCGATTCAAAGGGAATACATTTCTTTGGTACATTCAGAAAGGTAAATCAATAATTTAATATGTTGACCTTTCATGAAGGTAGGTCCATGTTTATATATTGTTTAAATCTATTTTTAATCCAATGAATAGGATATTGTTTGTATGAAAAGTTTTGGGGGGTACCCTAGGGGTTCAGTAAAAAAAATTGGGGAAAAGTGATCAAACAGTGTGAAGCGCATAGTTGGGGAACGATTAGTAAAGTCAATTTTCCTAGACCAGGAGACTATGTGGCTTAGAGACACATTAGAAATAGGTCCAAAGCATGACTAACAAATGTTTTTAAAAATCATGTGGGTGATACCTGAAAACCATGTTGATTGGTCCTCTTTGACAGAGGGATCCAAACAGCCGGCACACGGTTTGGAAAACCATGTGGCCAAACCATGAAACCATTAAAAAGGGGTATTTTACTATTTACCCTCCAAAATATAAATTTTATTTGATTATGTTTCACCCATTTTTACCCCCTATAGTTTGGGTAATGAACCAGACCCTCAAAGTCTTCCAAGAGGTGTTTCTCCTTTGATTCATAGGTGTTTGGAGTGGGTTTGTGTGAATTTAAAAGATATTAGTGATTATAACACTCCTCTTTGCTCTATATTTTATATTAGGGCTTGTAGAAACGATCCTCCTCTTTCCATTACCTAAAACTATCATTTTTTCATAATATTTTATGTTAGGGATTTTATGGGTGTTTGAGTTCAAATCAAGGGATGCGATTGGGCTAGTAATAAATTATAAACATGAGGTTGGTGGTAATGAATATTTTCAAATATACTTGATATTTTATATTTTGTTTTTACTTTTACCAATGAATTTAATTCATGGGTTTCTTTTTCTTTGATTTTGTAGGGTGATTTGGGCCTTATTGTAAGGTTTGAAACACTTCATGGAGCTTGATGGGTCTATTGGTGAGTGAGACCAAACCTAGTGATAACCATGGGGTGAGCCGAACCCTTGAAAATGTAAAATAATATTGGTAAACATTGAGAAAGGGTAATATTAAGATTTTATGGGTAGTAAAGTGAATTATGATATGTTGGTTTGGCTAATGGGTTTCTTGGAATGACTATATGTCTACTCTTGTGAATGACTAGGAAGCGTTGGAATGGGTTTTATTGTGTGTTTTTTGGATTTTACCAAAAAAGATTTATTTAAGGAAAATAAAATTTGAAAGTGAGTAATGTTTTGAAAGGAGGTGTTGAAGTCAAATGATTTCAAAAAAATTTTTTATTAATAAGATTTTAAATAATGATTTGAAATGGGGTGCGTGGCCCTCATTCCTTGTGAAAATTCATAATGATTGTTTTGAATGGATGAAAATGGAAAGTTAATCCATGGGGAATGATTTTGTTTTCTAAAGAGGGAAAACTAGATTTTAAGGGGCAGCTTCAAAATGTTTTTAAATTTTTATTAATTTATGTTTTATGAAAGGATGTAGTTTAAAAGGTCCGATGGGACCATAATGATCGAAAGAACATAAGGGTTAGTGAAATAGAACCCATAATTTTTATATTGGCATATTAACATGATAATGATATGCCCCAAATGATAAATGTGTTTAGTTATATAACATACGAGAGTGTTTTACATGAAGTTAAAAAGGGGTTAAATGGAATAAATTTATTGTTATAAGTGACTTATGAGTGATTGAATATTATATTTGGGATAATGTATGAAAATAGTCGAATAATCTTAATAAATTGAGAAATATGAAAGGGTAATGGGTTAGATGGGCTATGCTAAATAATAGGTGAATGTGTTAATAGGTTAATGTCTCAAGATGATTTATGTGTATAATGGAATGTGAATTTTTATTTGGTATGTGTATTGATTTTGTATTGCTTCTGATATTGAATATGTGGTAAATGGATAAAAAAGCATGTGAACATGCATTTTTTGTTGTACAGTAATTAAATTGAAGATCTATGAATATAGATAGGGTTAAACAGAGGCTCTGAACCACAACCCTTAATTCATGGGTTATGGAAGGGTACTGAGGCTCTATTCCGCTAACAGTTTCTTTAGATAAGACTACCAGGACCGATGAACCATGGTTAATGTGATATTTTTTTATTGAAATATTATTTCCTAGGGAGATAGAAAAATTGATTAATTCAATTTTTCATGGTAATTGATCATAATATTCTATAATTCCAATGATATAATTTCCTATAAAATGAAAATTTAATGAAAACGAACTTTGTGATGATGATGGTATAAGTGAAGAATTGGAAATATTAATGGTAACAATTAAAGTGAATATTGTTAACTAATGAGTATGTACTAATTTAGGATTAATGAATTCCATTTTTAATTCTATGTATCTATACCCTTATACTATGGATTAGGATCCCAATGTTAATAGAGTTAGTTTATTATATTGGTTGACCATAGAGAACATAATAAATTAAATGTATATTATTAAATACGTAAATGATTTACTTGTTCCCCTATTTTCTTTTTTTCACTTTATTATCTACATACACTATAATACATACTGCTTATTTATTATTCACTATTAGTAGTGACTTACTAATTTTTACTCAAAAACTACCCAGGATTCTATGGGACTTAGGTACCCGAGAAGATGCTACATGTTTTCAAGTACATGTTTGGGATATCGACCTGATGTGTGGTTTATGCATGGGATGTTTGGTTGGAGTATGGGATGTCAGGACCGATTTGTTAATCATGTCCGAGTTCGGAGTCTTTTGGTAGTTTTATTTATTGTTTATTTGTTGGACTTCTTGTTATATTGAGTACTTATCTAATTATTGTAGCTCGTTCAACTGGGATACTGTTGGCAAGGTCTCATGTTGTCAATTTATTTTTTTCTCTAGTTATTATATATGATGATTATATTTTCTATAGTGTATTTCTATAAAAATTTGGTATAGTCTCCCCAATGAACCTTTATGTACCGGTGATTCTACTTGATAGCCTTTGGCATATGAGGAGGCATGCCTGAGGTCATGTGACGACCCGTCTCGGGGCACCAAATAGTGGCCACCGGGTCAGTGATGTTACAAAGTGGTATCAAAGACAGTCTTTTGACTTACTATTTGGGACATGGTATATAACACGCTATGATCTTGTTGGGGTTTGGTAATGATATCATTCCTGGGTTCTTATAGCCCCACAAATGACGGTAAATCCAAGTTCTAGGTGTGGGAATTGGTGTTCGATTATGTGATTTCATGATTTATTGTTATCCCCATATTGAGTGGAAAACGTGGATATAATGGTATTAATTTATGAGGTTTATTTCTTATCTTGGTATGTAAATAGATTGTTTATGAGTTCATGAATCATTCTAGACACATAGGATTGGTAGGTCATCTAGATGTTGGATGTGATTAATAGTACCCTCAAATTCATGTGCTGGTAGTTTACATTTCTTTTGGTAAATCTTATATGTTGGTTTTTATATGAAATTTTTGATAAAGGAAATTTTTTGAAATTATTATATGAATAATGTTTTTATTTTTTAAATGTTGGGTTAATAAAATGATTTTTGACATTATAAATCCTTGGGTTTTTGAAATAGAAATTGTTGAAATGAGAAAACTTTTTTTAAATGGTAATGTTTAATTAAGATGTGAGTTGAGACATGGTGGAACTGGTATAAATGGGTCTTCATATTATTGTGATAAAACCCTATTTATTAGTAGTTTGGGTATTGAGAGTTGCATAGTTGAAGATCTTATTTGTGGGTCCTGGAAATTTTTTGGGTTTTATTGAATGGTAAATGAGATGTGCTTGTTGTACCCTCGATATGGTCATGATCTTGGGATTTGAGTTGTTGTCTGGTAATGTGGATGTGGTAACTCTTTGGGACTGTAATCATGCGATTTGTATTTAGGACCCTAGGTGGGTGGTTGGATTGTGGAGTAGACGTTTTTTGATTGTGTTCTCAGTGTGACGACTAGAGTAAATGTCTAATGTGGTGCATTAGACACAGTATGTTTCGAAGTGGGGTAAGGATTGTCGTCATCAATAGTGAGTTTTTTAAAGATTGGTGTGTATGGATTGGAGAGGGAGAATGTGACCTTTTCATGAATTGACTATTGTTTAGGTAGTTGGTATTGTTTCATTGTCGATGATGACCTGTGAGAGAGGTTAGTAGTGTTATTAGTGATCTTAGGTGCATATGATATAGGAAGACATTTAAAAATATAGAAGGGAAAAACAAAGACTGTTCTATAGTGTGGGTTAATCCTAGAGAAATATGAGTAAAAGTAAATGGTTTTGGGGATGTGACTAGATCAGTGGTGAATATTTCATAGTTTTGGAGATTGAGGGAATCCTCAAGGGAGTTTGTCCCAGTGATGATGGAGTCTTGAGACACAAAAAAATGATTGGTTTCTTTAGAAATAGAATCAATGCATGTTTAATGTAATCATGTGTGGTAAAAGTGTATTGTTATGCCTTAATTCCTTTCTCGGAATGTGTTTGAGTTATTATGGTTGGTTGTGCGGTTAGTTTTGGTAAGAGGAATTTCATTAGGAGTCTTTCACTACGGAATTAAAGGCGGTTTGTATGAGAATCAATGATGACCTTGGAAATAAATACATGGGTGTCCAAGGTGTGGATGTATGATTTTTTTATGGAAGTGACACCTTGAGTGGTGGTGGTCATGTGGCTAGTTATACTTGTACAATATTTCTATGGTTGGATTAAAATGTTAAGAATTCCATGAGTCTAGTGAGGTAGACAGACTAGGAGGATTGGTCGGTTGAGTGAGTGGGTATGGGGTATAGATCTAGTGATATATGATCCCTACGATCTAGAGTTAGGTTTTATTTGTCCATAGGAGAGTATTAGATCTTTATGACATTGATGATATCTATATATGGGATTTATTTGGAAAGGTGAGATTCCATTGAGATGAATGATCAGTTGGATTGGGATTAATATTTTTCATATTTATGTGTGATCACCATGGAAGGTGAGAGTTATGCACGAAGAAGTTGGGTTCTGGTTCAATGTGGTGGTCAATGTATTCATTGTAAATGACCAAGGTCTATCTAGAAGAACTTAAGTGGGGTAATGATTGTTGTGCGAATAAAAATATTGGGTTGCGAATGATTTTCAAAAGGTTTTGAAGTGGTAGTGAGTTTTGGTTAAAAGTCTCCTTTTGGGTTGTGGTGTTTGAATGTGGATGCAATGTTGGTGATCAGGGAAGCCCAATTCTTATGGCAGGTTAAGGTTCCTATTGTGGGAGGTGACATCGATGATGGCTAGTTTGTGGTGGTTTTTGTCGACAACTTATTATCACTCCTTTTGTTACTAATGATCATGTCCAATATGTTGACATCTTCCCATGTATATTGAGGATGATCTAGATTAAATCCAAGAAACATGAATGTGTTTTTGTGGGGGTATGGTACACCTTAGAGTCTATGCTCTTAGGGAAACACAACCTGAGTCATGTAGTAGGGAGAACACCATAGCCCAGTGCCGAGAAGGGTCACTGAGATGGGCCCGATGTAGAAGAATGAAATGGGTGCATTCATGGAAGTCGATAATGGGTAATGGTTGACATTGGTTTTTTCATTCAGGAAAGGTAGGATAGACACATCCATGTTTGAGGTACAGCTTGTGATCGAAGCATGAGACACAATGTTTGAAATGGATTGAGGAAAGTGGTAATAACATCAATTTCAAGGTGGGTAGTGGTATATCAATCACGTATTTATGGATAATACTATGGAGTGGATGTGGTGGCATCAGGATTCAAATAAGAATCCCATAAGGGAATTTTAGATTCCATGGGGAAGAACAGGTGGGCCCCAGATTTATTGGTAGATTGTACCAAGGGATGGTTGTTGTATTTTTGATGGTTTCATAGGTGAACTAATTATTTTATCGGATACACGTGGGTGAGTTCTATATAACCAGCAATAGCTCACTAAGAAGTGAATTCTATGGTGGGAAATTCCTCTGGATGACAAAATGGTCTCTCGTTGGTGTTTATAGATTATGCAATATGCCTTAAGTGAGAAGGAATCATGTACATATAAAGGATGACATTCCAAAATATGAAGTTGGGTGCCAATAGAGAGAGTTAGAAAGGATGTCCCAACTCAATTAAGTAAAATGGAATGGATGTGGTGGGCTATAAGCCACCATCAGTTAATGTTGAGTCGTTAAGTGTTCTCAGGGATGAGAATGGGTTTTGAGGAAGAACCAAGCTTTCTTTAGTTGAGAAAAGGATTAAAAAGGAGTTATTAATAATGGTGGCACTGATAGAAAGGATGGGATCTAGGTTTGGGTGGAGTTTCCATTGCTGTTTTGTCTTGTTGAGCTGTAAAACATGTTGGGTATGTGGAAAAATTTGAGTTGAGGCTCGGTTTGACCCCTTAGTGATGGTGGATGTACCCAACACCTAGAGATGGTGGTGGGGAGATATATTATATGGTGTGGATAACCATACAAAGGAAGTGGTTAGTTGATTATTTTAATGGTATTATGAGTTAGATGGATACGGTAGGATCCATCATGGTGAAGTGGGGTTGGTGATGGGAATTGGATCTGGTTTTGACTTGTTGAATTCCATGAGATGAAGGTTATGCTTGGGTGTACATTGGATGTTCTGAAATGGTATGTGGCCATTAGGACTTGAGTCATGGGCCAAGGTAGGTTGACAACTGTAATCAGAGTCTATGTATCCCTTTATTGACACTGAGCTGGGGTCACCAATAGACTATTGGAAAACAAGTATGATGTAGTGAAGTGTTTTGGACCATGAAATGTGGACATGATCAGAATGAGGGTGTTCTAGATGGCTATCTCAGGGTAATATAATTCCCTATTGGTATTCTTTTTAATGAATGTTCAAAGACATTACCTATAACATTTCCTTATGTTTGCATATGTAATAATGTGTTGAGGTAGTTTCATCCTTGAAGAGGTTCAACTAGTAGTTGTGAATTATGATATGGTTTGTTTCTTCAGAGAAGAATTTTTTCCTTGGTTTTAGTGTGGGGGTGGTGTGGCTATGTCTTTGAAATAGTTCATGAAATGAGTTTTGGTATGTGGGCCCCGTGTCCCAACCATTGGTCTTCAAGGTTCTGTAATGTTTAGATGTATGACTTGAGGATGAGCCATTTCAAGGTGGGGAGGTTGTAGGAACCCGACCTTTCTTAAAGGTATATCCTTGTTTAAATTTTGGATAGACCTATTTCTTGGATTGTGAAGTGGTTCTTATATTTATGAAAATTTTTAAGGTATCCTGGGAGTTTGAGTCTCGAAAAGAAAAGGAAAAGGCCAAATAGTGTGTATCACTTGTTTGGCGCATGATTAGTGAAAACAATGTGCCTGGCCCTGGTAACTGTGATACTTGGGGAGACTTTCAGAAAGAGTCAAAAAATGAAAATCATATGTTTTACCATACCGTGTTGGTTATCCCAAAAAATGGTGTATCTTGGCCCCTCTTGGATAGAGGGAGCCGCACTATTGCTATATGGTTTGGAAAACCGTCCACCGAAATCATACAGCCATTAAAAAGAGGGTTTTACCTTTTTCCCACCTAAATCTATTTAATGTTTTGCTTATTTTCACCCCATTAAACCCCATAGATCATGGGTGACGAACCAAACTCTTAATGTCTTCCAATAGGTGTTTCTTGTTTGATTTTAAGTCATTTGGAGTCTGTCTGAGTGAAAATCGAAGATCTGAGTGAGTCTAACACTCCCATTTCTATATTTTCTGGATTAGGGCTTGTAGAATCTATCATCTTATTTTGAATCCCCAAAACCCTAAATTGTATATCAGATTATATTTTTGTGATGTAAAGGGTGTTTGAGTTTGAATTAAGGTATGTGTTTGGTTTAGTATTCATCTTCGAGCACGAGGTAGGGATTCATTAATATTTTCCCAATGTATCGATGTTTTATCTGTGTTTGTGGTTTTGAAAATGTGTTACCTTACTGTGTTCCTTTGTATTTAATTTTTTATAGATTTTTGGGGCTTAGTTCGTGGTTCTAATCCCTTCATAGACCACATTGGGTTCATTGTTGAGTGAGACCGAACATAGGGCTACCCATGGGGTGAGCCAAACCCTTGCAAATGGTAAATAAAATTGGTAAACATTGGGAGTGGTGAATTATGAGAGTGTATGACTATTAAAGTGAATAAGAATATTTGGGTATGGATAATGGGTTAGCTGGAATGACTACAAGTTGACTCTTATAAATGCCTAGGATGCGTTGAAATGGGTTTTAGGGTCTATTCTGGGTCTTTGACCCAATTATAGATTTATTCAAGGAAAATGATATTTTAAAGTGAGTAATGTTTTGAAAGGAGGTGTTAACCATATATGATTTCAAAATGGGGTTATGTTAATTGATTTAAAATGATGATGTAAATGGGTGGTGTGTACCCCTTTCAGGGTGAAAATTCTTTATGATTATTTTGAATAGTTGAAAATGGAAATAAAAGACTTGGGGAATGATTTAGTTCACTATATAAGAAAACCCATGTTTTAATGGGTGTATTAAAAATGACTTCAAATTTATATTAAATTGTTATTTAACCATTACATAGTTTAAAAATTTTAATGGGACCATAGTGATTTAAAGAAGACAAGGGTCAGTAAAATTGAACTCATAATGAGTATGTTTGCATGTTAAAGACATTATGAGATGAACCAAATAATGAATATGTTTCCTTGATGATAAAACAAAAGGGAGTTTTTTGAATGATTTTAAAAAAGGGTTAAATTCAACAAAGTTATTTTTCTAAGTGACTAATTAATTTTTGAATATGCTATATGGGTTAATGTATGGAAAATGTCGAATATGCTTAATAGGTTTAGGAATGGGAAAATTAAATGGGTTAGATGAGATATGATAAATAAGCTGTAAATGTGTTAATGGGTTATGGCCTAAGGATGATTTATGTCTTAAATTAAAAGTGAAATGTTTTTTTAATGTGTAATGATATTGTATGGTTTTTGATATGGTATATATGGTAAATACATAAATAAGAATGTGGACATGGTTTTATTATTGTGGGGTATTGTAAATGAGGATCTAAACCAATGGGTTAGGTTACACTGATGCTCCAAACCCCACCCTATAATGTATAGATCAGGGATGGGGAATGAGGATCTATTCCCCTAGGAGTTGTATTTAATGAGCCCCCTAGACTGATGCTTTATGGTAAGTGATATGTATTTTTTTATTGAAATTTTATTTCCTACTCCGATAGGATATTTGATTTATTCTCATTTTCATTGTAATTAGTTGGGTTAGGCTGTAATGAAAAATATGTAAATGCATTAACCTTGATCATGTGATGAAAATTAACTTTGTGAAGATGATAGTATAAATGAGGAATTGGAAATAATTTTTGTAATTATTAATGTGAATATTCTTAACTAATGAGTATATACTGATTTGTAATTAATTAATTCACTTCATGGTTTAATGTAAGTATACCCCTATTCTATGGATTATGCCCTTAATTTTACTTGTGTTACATTAGTAGATTGTTCTAATTTAGAGAACATAATGGATTAAATGGTTATTAGTAGTTAATTTAATGATTTCCTTGTTTTCCTATTTTCTTGTTTCAATTGATTATCTCTATAAACTGTTGTATGGACTAGTAATTTCTTAGACACTGTTGGTGGTGTCTTACTGAGTTATAATCACACCCTGATCTGGCCACCATGACATTTAGGTACCTCAGCAGATTATACTTATTTTCAAGTACATGTTTAGGACATGGAAATGATATGCGGTTAATTCCTAGGTTTCTTGGTTGGATCATTGGATCTCTGGACCCGGTTGGGACTCAAGTATGAGTTTATATTTTTTGTTAGTTTTAGATTTTGATTATTTTTATGACTTCCAAGCATATAGATTATTAATCTTATGGTTATAGAAATTGCTACTTGGTTACTTATTTACAATGCAATATGTTGTCAATTTATTTTGTTCCACTGGTGCTTATATATATTGATAATAATTTTTGTTGTTTCTTACTCTAAAAAGATGTTATATTCTCTGTAATGTCCTCTTTGGAAACAAACATCTAGTCAGAAACCTCTAGCATATGGGGAGGCATGTCTGGGGTCATGTGACGACCCGACTCAGGGAATTAGATAGTGGTCACCAGGTTGAGGACGACACAAATTAAATTATCAATTTCATTTAAAAAACATTATTGATATGAAAACACATAATTTAGAATATATTTTTATTTGGGGGGGGGGGTTCATCACTGAAAAAGAAAAGTGTTGGGATACGAGGTTGTGATTTGGAATTTCAATCTCATTAGTCTAATTGAGATCATCGATTAGGAGTTAACTTGTAACATAGGTATTTAATCACAATAGATAATTGAATAAATTTATTAGTGATAGGATGATAAATAAGTGTTTTATATTTTGGGGATTCCACTATTGGGGGAACATTCTATACAATTTAAGGTTTGACCATAATTATCATACTTCACAACAATATTATTTTAGAACTCACCTAATATACTTTGGATAGAGAATATTTTATAGATGACACCACCTATTCCTTGATAGAAGTTAATTAATGATTGGACAATGCCCACTGGGGATGAAGTTCTTCTCAAGATCTATGGATTAAGGGGTAAATAACCCACATGGGTTTACGATAATAAATAATTGAAGATAATTATGTAGATATATATTCATTGTTTGATATCCTGTGGATATGTACTCATGACCTTATAGAGGCATATCATAGACTACTATAACCACTACTAATGGAGTGATTAGATTTGGGTGATACCCCAAAAAAATTAAAACTAAGAATGATCATCAGTAATTTTTTTCAATAATTTTTTTTATCTTAGTGTTTATTTATCATAGTGTAAAAATACAAATAACTCTTTTGGAAATAAAAAAAACCACATTTAATCCAAAGAATTTAAATATTAAAGTAATCAATAAAACAAAATCATATCTATGGTTTAAATCTAAAACATTACTACTAGTTTAAAATTATTTAATATACTTTACCCATGATTAAATGATTGATGAAAACGTTTAATATATTTAATATTTTTCATTGAAATTTGACTATTTTTGTATCATATGTTTAAATAAATTATCATAAATTATATATAATCATAAAATTAAAAACCTATGAGGTCTCTAACCCCTTATCATAAATTTTTTTCAATATCTTTTTGTTAAAATATCAAAAATGGTATGTCTTCTGAAACTTGATTCTCTTTTTATATTGATATTTTTGTAAATTACAAGAGTTACATTTTATTATTGAGTAAATTATTAATATTTATAGAAACATTTTCCTCATTATTATTATAAATTAATAGAATCCTTTTTTACTTTTACATATATTATCCATTCATTTTATAGGTAATGTGTAATTCAATGTAAAATTAATATATGAGGGAATGCGATTTGATTAATCTCAAGAAAACATTTTCATAGAAGTTCATTTAATGTGTTTAAATTTCATTGAGATGTATTATTATTTTTTATTCAAAGATTATTTATTTTTTTTACTAAAATGTTAACCATCACCTTTAGGGATACCCATATGTTTCTTTTCTGTGTCTTTTGAGTAGGATGGAATATTTTCTGTGGTACAATCCAATATTTATGTGTGAGGGAATGGTACTTGGGGAAATCAAAGAATTTTTTTTATTTAATTTAAATATTCAACCCTATGTTTTATAAATCAATTAATAAATATTTAATTTCTCCACATCCAAATTATTTACTTGCTATCATCATTTAAAAAATAATTTTAATTTATATTTGTCATGTAGTGGAATTAATTGCAAACATATAGTAAGAATACCTATTTCTAAAACCTGATAATAAATTTAAATTTTATTTACTCTTTGGTGATGTGTGTAACATTAATAGAGGTCAAAATGACTAATAAATTATTGATTTTATTCTGAAAAAATTAATATATTTTACTTTTGATGATTTGATTTTTGATAATGAATTATATTTTTGAATGATTGGATCAATAATTTTTTGATCTTGTTTTTTTTTCTGAACTAATAATGGGAGGTTGTTTTGTTTTTTTATCATTAATTTTGAGTATAAAGGATTATGTTTAGTGGAATATGATTCTCAAATATTTATTGGAAATTTTATATTATTTCATAGTTTATTTAATGTAGTTTTTTGAAATGAAATTCTGGGTTTTTTTTGTTTATATAGTTTTTTATTGAATTTTTTGTTGGATTTATTTGAAAAACTTTATCTATAAGAAAATAGGATGAAAGTCCTTTTAAGGAGATATTTTTCAAAAAAAGATCACACAAAATGGTTGTTCCAATTTTTCATGATATCTACCAAACTACATCTACTTTCAAATGATTATGTAACATTGAGAAGATAAATTTTTACCCATGTTATTTAATTTTGAATGTGGACATGTCATATTGGATTTATAATCTACAAAAACTCTAAAAACTCAATCTGCTCGATCATTATTAGTGGAGTTTTATAAAAAGTGATGAATAAAATTGGTTTTTTGAGATATTATCCCAAGGGGAGAAGAAAATGTTGAGAAAGGGATTATTTAATGAAAGTGGATTGACACATCAGTATTTAAGATCTTATTTATACTTCTTATTATAATTCATACCATATATATTCATTGATGTTTAACTAATCAATTTTTTATCATGGATAAGATTAAAATAAATGAATTATTTCTAAAATATTAATGAATAATTGATTCTTGTTATTAAATTGATTTTTCCATAGTTTTATTGAGGACATAATATGGTCTACTTTCATATAATGATTATTTTTTTGGTCAATTCCATTATTGATAATTTTAAATCCCAACACCTAGGTAATATTGAGAAAAAAACCCTTTATAGATTTATATACAGATAATTGGGAATTTCTTGATGAGAATAATACCATTATTCTGTTACCTATAGAACTATGACATTGAGTGGGAAATGAATCCTTAACCACGATATTTTATTGAAACTTATATATTCTTTTTATTTCATCTTCTCATTTAATTGAATGAAAAATTTTAATATTATTACTTGAAAAATATTTTCACAAATACATAAATTTTTTAAAACTATTTCATGTGGCTGGACCATAAAATCCAATAATTCTACCAATTATCTTAATAGAAATGGATTATAAATATATATAGATTTTTTGTGATATTATGACGATATCACCAAATATAATGTAAATGAAGTAAAATAATAAAATTTAATTGTATAAGACTATAATGAAATTTAACTATTTAGAAAATAAATAAAGTAACTAAAAATTTGTAAAACTATGAAGATATATTACCATAGGATAAGTGAGTAAAATTTATGTGGATAAGGCTATAATGAAACATATAAAATGTAACTAACCATGAAACTAACCAATACATAAAATACATCCAATGATAGGGATAACAAAACATGGGTCCCTACAAAATTAAAAACTATAATCATTATAAAAATCAATTTTCAATTAACACTATAATTACCTAACATAAATCACTATAATGTAACCAGAACAGTACATCACTATACTTTAAGAGATCCTCCTCACCTGCCAAATGATACAAATTATAAATGAGTGTTTATTGGTTTATAGTAGGGATACTATAGCCTATAATGATAAAATATAATAATACCACGAAAAAATAAATAATGTTTAAATAATTTGAAAATATAATTCAAATATACAGACAATAACAAAAAATAACATAAAAAATTATATTTTGGTCATATAATTGTAAAAAATAACCTCTCATAGAGTGATCACACATATATACATCCAACCATAACAAAAATAAACAACCTTCCTACTACCTCGGAATCACCCGTTCCATTTTCAAAACCATTCCATCATTCTTATTCATTATGTTCACCCCCATCTCCAATACCACAAGTCAAATTGTTTATTCACGTCCTTGATGGTCTGTTCAGGGTGTCAGTATGAACCCAGTATTCTACCCACAATCCTATAAGAAAATAGTATCCATAAAATAATTTTACATGAAAGTATCAATAAATAGTCACAAAAACAAATAAAAAAAACCCACTCCACTCGATCCCAACCAGCCATCAATGAGTCTTTACCGACCTCATCTAGTGTTGAAGTGGGAAAATACATCTAATTTCTATCATACCTGAAAGGACCAGATTGGGATATACCTAACACTAAGAGGGGGGGTGAATCAGTGTTGGGGACTTTTTAAACCAATTCCAACTTTTATCCCTGTACCTCTAGACCTGTTAGGATCTTGATTCTCTTATTCTCTTTTCCCTGTCGCATGCAATAATAGAAAGCAGTAAAAATGTGCACACGATATTTTTACAAGGTTCACCACTCAATAAGAGTAGCTACATCCTTGCCATGCATGGGTATGACCACTGCATGGATTCTCCACTATAAAGTAAAATGCTGTTACAATGGAGTGACTAGGAAAACAATCATCTAGCCAGTGTGAGTCCCTACACTTTGGAGGGGGGTGGGAAACAATCCTCTTCCCTGGACTGGTGAAAGCCAAGTCCAACTTGCAGCCTCTAGCTGGTTCTTTATACTGCCTATCGAGACAGTCTTCTTCCTTCTTCAAAATATTGGTTCTGCTCTTGATCTATTGTAGTGCTCTTCACTCGATTACTTGCAAAGCAGTAGGCAAGCAATTCTCTTCATTCTTTCTCTTCTTCTCTAGTGCAAAAACAAACTGCACTAGTTCTTCTTCCTTCTTCCTCTTAGTGCAACAACTGACTGCACTAATCAACTTCTTTCTTTAGCTAGAATCACATACACCAATGTGATTATTCAAACACTGAAGATCTGCTCACAAAGCATCATCTGAATTCTCATGCACTGACTGCATGACCTTCTCAATTTCTTCAAGATCCTCTGGTCTTGGTCAACTCAAATTCACACTCACTGATTTGAACTTTGATTACGTGCGCATGTGCATGCATGCATGCATGCACTTCCCCTTTCCTCTTCTTGGTGCAGTAGACCCACAAAGGGTGTAATCACTTCAAGCACACACCTTCCTTCTCAAACTTCACACACTTTATTCAATTTGTCTACACACATAAATGTGTGTTACACTTTAGTGTGAGATTCTTCCACTTATTCTAAGTGTATACACTTCACTTAGTGCACACACTAGGTTCGGCCTTTTTATTCCTTTGCACACACACCACTAAGGCAAGTTTTTAGCCTTCCTCCTTCACCTTCAAATGCACACACAAAGTGTGTTCTTCAATTTTTCACACACAAGGGCTACGGCCTCCTCTTTAATTTGCACACAAAAGTTGTAGCGGCCTTCTTGTTTCACACACACTCAAGGCTACAGCCTTCACTTGTTCACTTTGCACACATAAGTTGTAGCGGCCTTCTTGTTTCACACACACTCAAGGCTAAAGCCTTCACTTGTTCACTTTGCACACACACACTGCCTTCTTCTATTTGATCTCAAAGGAGGCGCGCAAGGGTATGATGCAAGTGTGCACTGCCAACCAGTCGCACAAGCCTCGGGTGCAACCGGTGCAAGGCGCGCAAGGCCTCGGGTGCAACCGGTGCAAGGCGCGCAAGACCTCGGGTGGCCACTGCCGCGCAATTGCTTACCGCACAGGGGGCCGCGGTGCACAGAGGGGGCGCGCAAGTTGGCGCAGCCCAACCTCTTCTTCTTGTCGCGCAAAGGAGCAGCGCGCAAGGGACTTCACCGCACAAGTGTGCGCAGGGCTTCATCGCGCAAGAGATGCACGGAACAATACTTCGCGAGGCAGACGAGCTCTCGCGGGTCTTCCAAGTTTTTCAGCAAACTCTCCTCGAGGGCTAGGCCTCATTTTTATAGGCAATGGATAGGTGGTTCAATCTACGTGATATAACTTCAAACTCCCGAGATTTTCGGTTCTTCAAGATTCTGTAAAATCTTGTTTTTCCTCTGTTTCACGTGGCTTAACTCATTTTTAATTTCCTCTTTCATTCCTCCTCATGCATGCGATTTAGAACGCATGCACGGCCTCTGTTTTGGCCATCCCATGCAAAACACGAACACCCCGAGGCCTCGACACTTCGTTTGCCTTCGGCCTTCATCGAATTTTCTCACTTGTTGCATGCAAGTCTCTTTTTGTGCATGGTACTATTCGTTATGGCCAGACGAGCACGAGGGTGCCTTCGGCTTCGAGAGAGATAGCCGAGAACTCAAAATCCGTCATCGGGAAGGCACCTGGTTCAGCGGGGACGTCGCGGGTGCCTCGGTCGAGCTCGAGGTAGAAGATGCACCGGGAGCCGTTCGATTGGGCGAATGAAAGACATCGGACGGCCTGGATTTGAATCGGAGCGGCGCGATGCGATGAACGGTGGAGATCGAGGGCGCGATGAGACGGACGACTCAGATCTGATCCGCGGCGAAATGTTTCGTCCCACATCGAATCACCTCGCGGAATTTCCGCAGTTTATCAAACACCGCGTGCCAACCTCAGCTCAATTGAACTTCTCCCCTCTCAGTGCCGCCCCGCACCGATTTCTCCCTGCGGGCGCGCTCTGCGCCCACTATGCTTCTTCGGGCGCGCCACTGGCGCCCACTATGCACTGCTTGACACTCACGGGTGCGCTCATGCGCCCCTACTGCGCTCCTCCGGGCATGCCCCAGATGCCCATGCGGTGTCTTGGGTGCGCCCTTCCGCCCTGGGCTCGCCCCACGGCTTCCCCCATGTGTGTGGTGCCTAGCACCCATGCCTTGGGGTTGAACCCTCAAGGTGTCCACGGGCTGGCCATATTTTTGGCTAAGGCAAAGAATGAGGAACTTTGTCAAATACAAAGTTCTCCTATGAGTATAAGCCATATGCACATGCCCTTCAATCCATTCTTCTCCTTCATCTTCTTCTTGAGAATTCAAACATTAATCCTCTTGATTAGAAACAACTCCTCAATTTATAATTCTTCTTCATCATCTCATTTTCTACTTAGGAGAGAATTCTCAAGGATCTTCATCAACCGAACTCCTGAATCACATAACTTCTTCAATGTGCTTTGTTGATCTAATCAGAGATCAATTGGATCTTCTTCTGATTCACATGCACTAAGAGATAGTACATGGACTTCTTCTGCTCACTTCATCAACTCAGTGGTTGTGGATGGATCATCTTCCTCTCCTCATGCATTGTCAATACAATGCATGGTCTTCTAATCATGTTGTGACTTTGTATCATCAGGATACAAGTTCTATGAACTTAAAGAGCATCTCAACAATTGTCTGATGTAGCTTCATGGAGTGTTGCCCAAGCCTGACATTCAATGCTATGATTACATAACAATGCTACAGGCATCCTCACTTCAGTCGATCTCCATTAACTTTAGAGTCCTTCTTCATCTCCTTCTTCATTTTGACCAACATTAACAACAGTTGACAACAAATACAATCTTCATATACAAAGTGGTCCCAACAATCTCCCCCTTTGTATTTTGTTGTCAATACATTAAAGTCTCCTCAGATGAATGTGTCAATGTCAAAATGAGAATCTAATCTCTCTCCGTTTACTTCATTTTCTATCCTAGACATTCATTTCATTTCTCTCCCCCTTATTGACAAGAAATACAAAGATTATGGTAGAGAGGGTATCATTCCGTACTTAAGCAATGTGTCATCAATCATTTCACTCTAAGTCTACTTGAGCAATGATCGGTGTAGAAAACAAGAGTGATATAACCAAGGAATTCAAAGCTGTCCATAATTCTCTACACATGTGAGATCATGCTTCAGGGGTTTGAAATTTTTCAGATATATCAATGAATTTCTAAATCCTGCACATACTTCACCAAACACATTAGAAAGTTCAAGTGCAAAGATAAATCTCCCCCTTTCAACCATTTGACTTCAATCAATACTCCCCCTTAATTGTCATGATGAATACAATTAAGAAACAAGGGATGAAAGTATGATTGGAATACCTTCACTTTTCTCAAGATGGTATGAAATCTTAGAATCCTATCTTCTTCTGATTGGCTCCCCCTCAAGGGGTGCACTCCATTCTGTCCAAACCACTGTCCAGATGAGAATGATCATCATCTTCAATTCCCTGCAATGTTAGCACATGTAAATACAAAAAGTATAAGGGAATAAGATGGAACCTCCTTGGTTCATCAATGTGAACAACAAGGTTGAGAAGATTCTCTCAACCGAGATGTCCCATTTTCACCATTCTTCACACTTGCACATTTGATTTTCAATGATGATTGTGCTCGTGTGGATCTCAATACATCTTCATGTGAAATCTTCTTCTTCCCTTTTGCCTTAGCAATTGCCAGAACTTCATCTTCAGCGCTTTGTAGATCTTTGGCAAGTTGCAACTGATTTGGCCATATGACTAGTAAGTCACTTGGAAGTGTGGCCTCAGTTCTGGATATTCCACATGGTTCCTTAGATGCTTTCAAGCTACCTTTCTTAGGCAACTTGTTTTCAATCAATCCCTTCTGCTTCATCTGGATTGATTGTCTGTTTGAGTCCAGTCTGCTTCTATTCAGTTCCATGGCTTGTTCACAAAGATCCATGGTGTGTCCATTCTTTCCACAGTAGAAGCATGTTTTCTTGGTGGTCCTTCTGGATGCATCACCATTCTTGGATTTAGACTCCAAGGACTTATTTTCCTTTTTCAAAACCTTCTTGGGAGCATCTTCAACTTTCTTCTTGCTTCCCAAGGATTCCATTTTAGCCAGGTTCAGTGATCTTCTCTTCTTTTTAGCTCTGCGTACAATTGGATATTGACATGTATCTTTTTGACCACTTTTGAAATCATCCCAGATGTTGTCAGGTAATCCAAATCTATTTGCAGTAAACATATGTCTCTGGACCTGTGGATGTTGCTTCTTTTCTTCTGGCTTTCATCCCCTTGAAATGTACTTTCTCTGTAATTTTACATTTAAGGGATTGTACCAACAATCCAGTGTACAATGCCCAAATCTATTGCAGCACCAGCATTGACCAACAAACCTTGACTTCTTGTCATCTTCTTGATAAGGTTGCTGAATCTTCTTCTTGGTATGTTGTGCTTTCTGTGGGGACATATCTTCCACATTCTTTCCCCTAACCACCCTAACCATGGTGGTAGGTTTCTTATCACTTTTCTTCATCCATACTTGTTTAGAAATTTTCTTCCAACCTGCACTTTTTGTAGAAACAATTTTTGAAACATTAGTACAAGTTGGTATGGATAGTACCTTCTTATCAGCTACTTGTGATAGATCAATGAGTGAAGCCATGATCTTCTTATCACATGTTGGAGGTCTTTTGACAGTAGAATCTTCCAGAGAACATTGAGTTCCAACAGTTACAATTTCCTTCTTTTGTGGAGACTCAATATGTGTCTTCTCAAGATTGGTTAGTTCAGCTTCCAATTCTAGACATCTCATATTGAGGATGACTTCCTGGTTTTCAATCATAGTCATCTTTTCTTCACAAGCCTTCTTTAATCATTCAACTTCATATTCATGCATCCTTAATTTGTTTTCTAACAAAGAGTCAAGTTCATTGTCCTTCTGGGAGTTATCTTCCAAATATAACTTCTTGACTTCATTGCCCCTTTTTAGCTCATCTTCTAGTGCATGGATCTTATCTTCAAGAGTCTTGTTGACTCCCTACTTTTCTTCAACATCTTTGAGCCACTTTGAAGAATTTTCTTCAAATCCCCTCTTTGTTTCTTCAAAGGCTCCAACCTGTCTGGAGAGCTTTAATCATTCGACAATTTTTTCTTGTAAGCCTTTCTCCAAAACATCATTTTCTTCTTCCAATTGAGTGATATTTTCTTGAATGCATTGAAATACCCCGCAAACCAGGGATGCACTTTTTTCCGGAATACCATGTAGAATAATTCTTAATCTATCAACTGATATTTCTTGAGATGTTGTAGATTGTTCATCACCACTTTTGCTAGAATTTTCATCATGAGGGTAATTTCCAAATGTACTAACACATACCTCCTGATCAATTGAGATAGGAAGGTTTTCCATCTTCTTGGTGGGTACTTGAGCCACCTTCTCATAACTTTCCAAGTCTGGTGTGTCGTCAACATCAGCCAAATATGGAGAACCAGATGCTTCCTCCTGTTTAGATATGAGGGAATTCTTCTTCAACTTTCTCTTCTCTTTCTTTTTCCTGTTCATCATGGTCTTTGTAGATATATCTTTCTGCTCAGAGATAGCTGAATCTTTACAAACACTGCTCTTCATTGATAACACAGGAAAGAATCTCAGGTCTTCAAAAGAGAATAACTTCACTATAGAGAATCCAATAGAGGTGAACCTGTCCCTCTGATACCAATTGAAAGGACCAGATTGGGATATACCAAACACTGAGAGGGGGGGTGAATCAGTGTTGGGGACTTTTTAAACCAATTCCAACTTTTATCCCTGTACCTCTAGACCTGTTAGGATCTTGATTCTCTTATTCTCTTTTCCCTGTCGCATGCAATAATAGAAAGCAGTAAAAATGTGCACACGATATTTTTACAAGGTTCACCACTCAATAAGAGTAGCTACGTCCTTGCCATGCATGGGTATGACCACTGCATGGATTCTCCACTATAAAGTAAAATGCTGTTACAATGGAGTGACTAGGAAAACAATCCTCTAGCCAGTGTGAGTCCCTACACTTTGGAGGGGGGTGGGAAACAATCCTCTTCCCTGGACTGGTGAAAGCCAAGTCCAACTTGCAGCCTCTAGCTGGTTCTTTATACTGCCTATCGAGACAGTCTTCTTCCTTCTTCAAAAGATTGGTTCTGCTCTTGATCTATTGTAGTGCTCTTCACTCGATTACTTTCAAAGCAGTATGCAAGCAATTCTCTTCTTTCTTTCTCTTCTTCTCTAGTGCAAAAACAAACTACACTAGTTCTTATTCCTTCTTCCTCTTAGTGCAACAACTGACTGCACTAATCAACTTCTTTCTTTAGCTAGAATCACATACACCAATGTGATTATTCAAACACTGAAGATCTGCTCACAAAGCATCATCTGAATTCTCATGCACTGACTGCATGACCTTCTCAATTTCGTCAAGATCCTCTGGTCTTGGTCAACTCAAATTCACACTCACTGATTTGAACTTTGATTACGTGTGCATGTGCATGCATGCTTGCATGCACTTCCCCTTTCCTCTTCTTGGTGCAGTAGACCCACAAAGGGTGTAATCACTTCAAGAACACACCTTCCTTCTCAAACTTCACACACTTTATTCAATTTGTCTACACACATAAATGTGTGTTACACTTTAGTGTGAGATTATTCCACTTCTTCTAAGTGTATACACTTCACTTAGTGCACACACTAGGTTCGGCCTTTTTATTCCTTTGCACACACACCAATAAGGCAAGTTTTTATCCTTCCTCCTTCACCTTCAAATGCACACAAAAAGTGTGTTCTTCAATTTTTTACACACAAGGGCTACGACCTCCTCTTTAATTTGCACACAAAAGTTGTAGCGGCCTTCTTGTTTCACACACACTCAAGGCTACAGCCTTCACTTGTTCACTTTGCACACACACTGCCTTCTTCTATTTGATCTCAAAGGAGGCGCGCAAGGGTATGATGCAAGTGTGCACTGCCAACCAGTCGCACAAGCCTCGAGTGCAACCGGTGCAAGGCGCGCAAGGCCTCGGGTGCAACCGGTGCAAGGCGCGCAAGGCCTCAGGTGGCCACTGCCGCGCAATTGCTTACCGCACAGGGGGCTGCGGTGCACAGAGGGGGCGCACAAGTTGGCGCAGCCCAACCTCTTCTTCTTGTCGCGCAAAGGAGCAGCGCGCAAGGGACTTCACCGCACAAGTGTGCGCAGGGCTTCGTCGCGCAAGAGATGCACGGAACAATACTTCGCGAGGCAGACGAGCTCTCGCGGGTCTTCCAAGTTTTTCAGCAAACTCTCCTCGAGGGCTAGGCCTCATTTTTATAGGCAAAGGAGAGGCGGTTCAATCCGCGTGATATAACTTCAAACTCCCGAGATTTTCGGTTCTTCAAGATTCTGTAAAATCTTGTTTTTCCTCTGTTTCACGCGGCTTAACTCATTTTTAATTTCCTCTTTCATTCCTCCTCATGCATGCGATTTAGAACGCATGCACGACCTCTGTTTTGGCCATCCCATGCAAAACACGAACACCCCGAGGCCTCGACACTTCGTTTGCCTTCGGCCTTCATCGAATTTTCTCACTTGTTGCATGCAAGTCTCTTTTTGTGCATGGTACTGTTCGTTATGGCCAGACGAGCACGAGGGTGCCTTCGGCTTCGAGAGAGATAGCCGAGAACTCAAAATCCGTCATCGGGAAGGCTCCTGGTTCAGCGGGGACGTCGCGGGTGCCTCGGTCGAGCTCGAGGTAGAAGATGCACCGGGAGCCGTTCAATCTGGCGAATGAAAGACATCGGACGACCTAGATTTGAATCGGAGCGGCGCGATGCGATGAGCGGCGGAGATCGAGCGCGCGATGAGACGGACAACTCAGATCTGATCTGCGGCGAAATTTTTCGTCCCACATCGAATCGCCTCGCAGAATTTCCACGGTTTATCAAACACCGCGTGCCAACCTCAGCTCAATTGAACTTCTCCCCTCTCGGTGCCGCCCCGCACCGAGTTCTCCCTACGGGCACGCTCTGCGCCCACTATGCTCCTTCGGGCGCGCCACTGGCGCCCACTATGCACTGCTTGACACTCGCGGGTGCGCTCATGCGCCCCTACCGCGCTCCTCCGGGCATGCCCCAGATGCCCATGCGGTGTCTTGGGTGCGCCCTTCCGCCCTGGGCTCGCCCCACGGGTTCCCCCATGTGTGTGGTGCCTAGAGCCCATGCCTTGGGGTTGAACCCTCAAGGTGTCCACGGGCTGGCCATATTTTTGGCTAAGGCAAAGAATGAAGAACTTTGTCAAATACAAAGTTCTCCTATGAGTATAAGCCATATGCCACATGCCCTTCAATCCATTCTTCTCCTTCATCTTCTTCTTGAGAATTCAAACATTAATCCTCTTGATTAGAAACAACTCCTCAATTTATAATTCTTCTTCATCATCTCATTTTCTACTTAGGAGAGAATTCTCAAGGATCTTCATCAACCGAACTCCTGAATCACATAACTTCTTCAATGTGCTTTGTTGATCTAATCAGAGAACAATTGGATCTTCTTCTAATTCACATGCACTAAGAGATAGTACATGGACTTCTTCTGCTCACTTCATCAACTCAGTGGTTGTGGATGGATCATCTTCCTCTCCTCATGCATTGTTAATACAATGCATGGTCTTCTAATCATGTTGTGACTTTGTATCATCAGGATACAAGTTCTTTGAACTTAAAGAGCAGCTCAACAATCGTCTGATGTAGCTTCATGGAGTGTTGCCCAAGCCTGACATTCAATGCTATGATTACATAACAATGCTACAGGAATCCTCACTTCAGTCGATCTCCATTAACTTTAGAGTCCTTCTTTATCTCCTTCTTCATTTTGACCAGCATTGACAACAGTTGACAACAAATACAATCTTCATATACAAAGTGGTCCCAACAATCTCCCCCTTTGTATTTTGTTGTCAATACATTAAAGTCTCCTCAGATGAATGTGTCAATGTCAAAATGAGAATCTAATCTCTCTCTGTTTACTTCATTTTCTATCCTAGACATTCATTTCATTTCTCTCCCCCTTATTGACAAGAAATACAATGATTATGGTAGAGAGGGTATCATTCCGTACTTAAGCAATGTGTCATCAATCATTTCACTCTAAGTCTACTTGAGCAATGCTCGGTGTAGAAAACAAGAGTGATATAACCAAGGAATTCAAAGCTGTCCATAATTCTCTACACATGTGAGATCATGCTTCAGGGGTTTGAAATTTTTCAGATATATCAATGAATTGCTAAATCCTGCACATACTTCACCAAACACATTAGAAAGTTCAAGTGCAAAGATAAAGCTCCCCCTTTCAACCATTTGACTTCAATCAATACTCCCCCTTAATTGTCCTGATGAATACAATTAAGAAACAAGGGATGAAAGTATGATTGGAATACCTTCACTTTTCTCAAGATGGTATTAAATCTTAGAATCCCATCTTCTTCTGATTGGTTCCCCCTCAAGGGGTGAACTCCATTCTGTCCAAACCACTCTCCAGATGAGAATGATCATCATCTTCAATTCCCTGCAATGTTAGCACATGTAAATACCAAAAGTATAAGGGAATAAGAGGGAACCTCCTTGGTTCATCAATGTGAACAACAAGGTTGAGAAGATTCTCTCAACCGAGATGTCCCATTTTCACCATTCTTCACACTTGCACATTTGATTTTCAATGATGATTGTGCTCGTGTGGATCTCAATACATCTTCATGTGAAATCTTCTTCTTCCCTTTTGCCTTAGCAATTTCCAGAACTTCATCTTCATCTCTTTGTAGATCTTTGGAAAGTTGCAACTGATTTGGCCATATGACTAGTATGTCACATGGAAGTGTGGCCTCAATTCTAGATATTCCACATGGTTCCTTAGATGCTTTCAAGCTACCTTTCTTAGGCAACTTGTTTTCAATCAATCCCTTCTGCTTCATCTGGATCGATTGTCTGTTTGAGTCCAGTCTGCTTCTATTCAGTTCCATGGCTTGTTCACAAAGATCCATGGTGTGTCCTTTCTTTCCACAGTAGAAGCATGTTTTCTTGGTGGTCCTTCTGGATGCATCACCCTTCTTGGATTTAGACTCCAAGGACTTATTTTCCTTTTTCAAAACCTTCTTGGGAGCATCTTCAACTTTCTTCTTGCTTCCCAAGGATTCCATTTTAGCCAGGTTCAGTGATCTTCTCTTCTTTTTAGCTCTGAGTACATTTGGAGATTGACATGTATCTTTTTGACCACTTTTGCAATCATCCTAGATGTTGTCAAGTAATCCAAATCTATTTGCAGTAAACATATGTCTCTGGACCTATGGATGTTGCTTCTTTTCTTCTAGCTTTCTTCCCCTTGAAATGTACTTTCTCTGTAATTTTACATTTAAGGGATTGTACCAACAATCCAGTGCACAATGCCCAAATCTATTGTAGCAGCAGCATTGACCAACAAACCTTGACTTCTTGTCATCTTCTTGATAAGGTTGCTGAATCTTATTCTTGGTATGTTGTGCTTTCTGTGGGGACATATCTTCCACATTCTTTCCCCTAACCACCCTAACCATGGTGGTAGGTTTCTTATCACTTTTCTTCATCCATACTTGTTTAGAAAATTTCTTCCAACCTGCAGTTTTTGTTGAAACAATTTTCGAAACATTAGTACAAGTTGGTATGGATAGTACCTTCTTATCAGCTACTTGTGATAGATCAATGAGTGAAGCCATGATCTTCTTATCACATGTTGGAGGTCTTTTGACAGTAGAATCTTCCAGAGAACATTGAGTTCCAATAGTTACAATTTCCTTCTTTTGTGGAGACTCAATATGTGTCTTCTCAAGATTGGTTAGTTCAGCTTCCAATTCTAGACATCTCATATTGAGGATGACTTCTTGGTTTTCAATCATAGTCATCTTTTCTTCACAAGCCTTCTTTAATCTTTCAACTTCATATTCATGCATCCTTAATTTGTTTTGTAACAAAGAGTCAAGTTCATTGATCTTCTGGGAGTTATCTTCCAAATATAACTTCTTGACTTCATTGCCCCTTTTTAGCTCATCTTCTAGTGCATGGATCTTATCTTCAAGAGTCTTGTTGACTCCCTAGTTTTCTTCAACATCTTTGAGCCACTTTGAAGAATTTTCTTCAAATCCCCTCTTTGTTTCTTCAAAGGCTCCAACCTGTCTGGAGAGCTTTAATCATTCGACAATTTTTTTCTTGTAAGCCTTTCTCCAAAACATCAGTTTCTTCTTCCAATTGAGTGATATTTTCTTGCATGCATTAAAATACCCCACAAACCAGGGATGCACTTTTTTCAGGAATACCATGTAGAATAATTCTTAATCTATCAACTGATATTTCTTGAGATGTTGTAGATTGTTCATCACCACTTGTGCTAGCATTTTCATCATGAGGGTAATTTCCAAATGTACTAACACATACCTCCTGATCAATTGAGATAGGAAGGTTTTCCATCTTCTTGGTGGGTACTTGAGCCACCTTCTCATAACTTTCCAAGTCTGGTGTGTCGTCACCATCAGCCAAATATGGAGAACCAGATGCTTCCTCCTGTTTAGATACGAGGGAATTCTTCTTCAACTTTCTCTTCTCTTTCTTTTTCCTGTTCATCATGGTCTTTGTAGATATATCTTTCTGCTCAGAGATAGCTGAATCTTTACAAACACTGCTCTTCATTGATAACACAGGAAAGAATCTCAGGTCTTCAAAAGAGAATAACTTCACTATAGAGAATCCAATAGAGGTGAACCTGTCACTCTGATACCAATTGAAAGGACCAGATTGGGATATACCTAACACTGAGAGGGGGGGTGAATCAGTGTTGGGGACTTTTTAAACCAATTCCAACTTTTATCCCTGTACCTCTAGACCTATTAGGATCTTGATTCTCTTATTCTCTTTTCCCTGTCGCATGCAATAATAGAAAGCAGTAAAAATGTGCACATGATATTTTTACAAGGTTCACCACTCAATAAGAGTAGCTACGTCCTTGCCATGCATGGGTATGACCACTGCATGGATTCTCCACTATAAAGTAAAATGCTGTTACAATGGAGTGACTAGGAAAACAATCCTCTAGCCAGTGTGAGTCCCTACACTTTGGAGGGGGGTGGGAAACAATCCTCTTCCCTGGACTGGTGAAAGCCAAGTCCAACTTGCAGCCTCTAGCTGGTTCTTTATACTGCCTATCGAGACAGTCTTCTTCTTTCTTCAAAAGATTGGTTCTGCTCTTGATCTATTGTAGTGCTCTTCACTCGATTACTTTCAAAGCAGTATGCAAGCAATTCTCTTCTTTCTTTCTCTTCTTCTCTAGTGCAAAAACAAACTGCACTAGTTCTTATTCCTTCTTCCTCTTAGTGCAACAACTGACTGCACTAATCAACTTCTTTCTTTAGCTAGAATCACATACACCAATGTGATTATTCAAACACTGAAGATCTGCTCACAAAGCATAATCTGAATTCTCATGCACTGACTGCATGACCTTCTCAATTTCTTCAAGATCCTCTGGTCTTGGTCAACTCAAATTCACACTCACTGATTTGAACTTTGATTACGTGCGCATGTGCATGCATGCATGCATGCATTTCCCCTTTCCTCTTCTTGGTGCAGTAGACCCACAAAGGGTGTAATCACTTCAAGCACACACCTTCCTTCTCAAACTTCACACACTTTATTCAATTTTTCTACACACATAAATGTGTGTTACACTTTAGTGTGAGATTCTTCCACTTCTTCTAAGTGTATACACTTCACTTAGTGCACACACTAGGTTCGGCCTTTTTATTCCATTGCACACACACCACTAAGGCAAGTTTTTAGCCTTCCTCCTTCACCTTCAAATGCACACACAAAGTGTGTTCTTAAATTTTGTACACACAAGGGCTACGACCTCCTCTTTAATTTGCACACAAAAGTTGTAGCGGCCTTCTTGTTTCACACAAACTCAAGGCTACAACCTTCACTTGTTCACTTTGAACACAAAAGTTGTAGCGGCCTTCTTATTTCACACACACTCAAGGCTACAGCCTTCACCTGTTCACTTTGCACACACACTACCTTCTTCTATTTGATCTCAAAGGAGGCGCGCAAGGGTATGAAGCAAGTGTGCACTGCCAACCAGTCGCACAAGCCTCAGGTGTAGCCGGTGCACTGCGCGCAAAGCCTCGGGTGCAACCGGTGCAAGGCGTGCAAGGCCTCGGGTGGCCACTGCCGCGCAATTGCTTACCGCACAGGGGGCCGCGGTGCACAGAGGGGGCGCACAAGTTGGTGCAGCCCAACCTCTTCTTCTTGTCACGCAAAGGAGCAGCACGCAAGGGACTTCACCGCACAAGTGTGCTCAGGGCTTCGTCGCGCAAGAGATGCACAGAACAATACTTCGCGAGGCAGACGAGCTCTCGCGGGTCTTCCAAGTTTTTCAGCAAACTCTCCTCGAGGGCTAGGCCTCATTTTTATAGGCAAAGGAGAGGCAGTTCAATCCGCGTGATATAACTTCAAACTCCCGAGATTTTCGGTTCTTCAAGATTCTGTAAAATCTTGTTTTTCCTCTATTTCACGCAGCTTAACTCATTTTTAATTTCCTCTTTCATTCCTCCTCGTGCATGCGATTTAGAACGCATGCATGGCCTCTGTTTTGGCCATCCCATGCAAAACACGAACACCCCGAGGCCTCGACACTTTTTTTGCCTTCGGCCTTCATCGAATTTTCTCACTTGTTGCATGCAAGTCTCTTTTTGTGCATGGTACTGTTCGTTATGGCCAGACGAGCACGAGGGTGCCTTCGGCTTCGAGAGAGATAGCCGAGAACTCAAAATCCGTCGTCAGGAAGGCGCCTGGTTCAGCGGGGACATCGCGGGTGCCTCGGTCGAGCTCGAGGTAGAAGATGCACCGGGAGCTGTTCGATCGGGCGAATGAAAGACATCGGACGGCCTGGATTTGAATCGGAGCAGCGCGATGCGATGAGCGGCGAAGATCGAGCGCGCGATGAGACGGACGACTCAGATCTGATCCGCGGCAAAATTTTTCGTCCCACATCGAATCGCCTCGCGGAATTTCTGCGGTTTATCAAACACCGCGTGCCAACCTCAGCTCAATTGAACTTCTCCCCTCTCGGTGCCGCCCCGCACCGAGTTCTCCCTGCGGGCGCGCTCTGCACCCACTATGCTCCTTCGGGCGCGCCACTGGCGCCCACTATGCACTGCTTGACACTCGCGGGTGCGCTCATGCGCCCCTACCGCGCTCCTCCGGGCGTGCCCCAGATGCCCATGCGTTGTCTTGGGTGCGCCCTGCCGCCCTGGGCTTGCCCCACGGGTTCCCCCATGTGTGTGGTGCCTAGCGCCCATGCCTTGGGGTTGAACCCTCAAGGTGTCCACGGGCTGGCCATATTTTTGGCTAAGGCAAAGAATGAGGAACTTTGTCAAATACAAAGTTCTCCTATGAGTATAAGCCATATGCCACATGCCCTTCAATCCATTCTTCTCCTTCATCTTCTTCTTGAGAATTCAAACATTAATCCTCTTGATTAGAAACAACTCCTCAATTTATAATTCTTCTTCATCATCTCATTTTCTACTTAGGAGAGAATTCTCAAGGATCTTCATCAACCGAACTCCTGAATCACATAACTTCTTCAATGTGCTTTGTTGATCTAATCAGAGATCAATTGGATCTTCTTCTGATTCACATGCACTAAGATATAGTACATGGACTTCTTCTGCTCACTTCATCAACTCAGTGGTTGTGGATGGATCATCTTCCTCTCCTCATGCATTGTCAATACAATGAATGGTCTTCTAATCATGTTGTGACTTTGTATCATCAGGATACAAGTTCTTTGAACTTAAAGGGAAGCTCAACAATCGTCTGATGTAGCTTCATGGAGTGTTGCCCAAGCCTGACATTCAATGCTATGATTACATAACAATGCTACAGGCATCCTCACTTCAGTCGATCTCCATTAACTTTAGAGTCCCTCTTCATCTCCTTCTTCATTTTGACCAGCATTGACAACAGTTGACAACAAATACAATCTTCATATACAAAGTGGTCCCAACAATACCCAATGTTCCCCCCACATTAAAACTAATTCCCTTTACAGTGGAATCACCAATAAAAGTCAATAATTCCACCTCAATGACACATCCATAATGCACGTAAATAGTTCCATAAAAATCTTAACCCTTTTCAAATGATATATTAATAGTCTAAACAAAACTTACATGTTTGATGAGTCTCCAAATCTCATTAAGTGATCTTTATCACATCCTTCAGGAAACTAAATTGTATCCATCATATGTATCAATGATTAAAACTATCATCCATGATCCTCTCCATATATGGAGTACAATGTCTTCTATGAGTAGACCAAACCACTACATGGGGCCTATCGTACATGTATATTAATTCAATGTCCATAACCCAAATGTGAGGATCCATCACCATCCTTAAATACACACCTCAACAAAGATCCACCACTATTATGACAATGGTTGACACCATTTAAATCACAGCAAAAACCTTCGAACCACGTTACCAATATCTACTAGACTGACCCCTCATTTCCTATGTGAGACTACCCTTGATATCTTTTATAAATAATGAAATGTGATTTTTTATATGATTAAGTGCATATACATAACTGTATCCATTCTTATTTATTTTAATTCACATAGTCACACATATAGAACAGAAAAATCTAGTCACTTACTACCTGAAGTAGAAGAACATCACTTCTTAATAAACTATTACCATTCTATATTTAATGAAAATTAATTCCTAAATCTGAAAAAATATTGAAATTATTGATTTCTAGAAAGAGATGGACTAATAGAGAGAAATCAATAACAAAATTCACATGGATTCCAAGCCTATCCCATGGATATCCATTATAAAAAAAGAACAAGAAATCAGTGAAAATCGATAAATATCTCCAAAAAATTAAGAAGGAATAAGAGATATTCCCACCTAGGGAACTACCATATATTCCGTCCATGAAAACTAGATTTCCCCTTTTATAATCAAATTCCCAATTTTTAATTAAATTTTTGATTATTTTAGAAAAAATCTAGAAAAAATTCCATCATTTGAATTTTTTCACAAAACATAGGACCAATATGTTTGAAAAAGTCACTCTTACTTGTAAATAATTTTATCTTGCCTATCTTGGGTTTACATTTTAATATGGAATGACCCTTATGTATGAATAAGTTACCCATAGATATCTAGGATTGACTTTTATATATCCACCATTTAGAAAATATTTACTTGTAAATATTAATTATAACTTCAAAGTTAATCCTAAGTATCCAATTAGAAATTTCCCCAAATTTTTATAGGGTAAATATTATGTATGAAAACATTACTATAACATACCATAATTTTCCAAATTTCTATAAATCTACCACTACACACTCTTATATGTTTTTAAATGTGAAAAATGATATCCAAAAATAAAAACAACTACTAATTTAAAAAACCCATCCAAATAATATTTGAAAATATATATCACTAAAAATAAAAAATAAAAAAATATTTTAAATAAAATCGAAACCCTTAATTCATGAAAATTCTCTAGACTCATTCCTAGACCTACACTAATACCCTCAATGCTTCGATATGATCGAAATTATCATGATTGATTCACTCAAACATGGACTACAAATTTTAAATTACTAGGTTAACAAAAACTTACCACTATAAGATAACTCATACATTAGTTATCTCAGGTCAAATACTAGCCAAATCTTGACCAAACCAATGAATTTGACTCATTACATTCAAAAAATATCAAGATGACACCAAACAAAAAATTCTTTTCGTGTGTCAGAGAAATTACCAAATTTTGAAGTACTGATACCATTTATGTTACTAAAAACATTATTAATAACATACATAACCTGACCACAAAAAATTTTATAACTCCCAAATATTTTACTCTCTCTTTTTTGTAAAATAAATCTAACAGCATGTGTTTCACGCACCATGAAGATCAAATAGACCATGATCTATTATATTTTTTAATGTTATAACCTAGTCATTAAAATGGATTAAATTAGTAGTAATACCAAAATTCTGAATAAATTTATTTGAAAATTAATCCAAAATATTTTATAGGAGTAAAACATGTATTAATTCAATTTTATGCATTAAAAGGGCATATTTTTTTAAAGGTAGTTTTTCTGATTTTTGATGGCACATTTTAATTAAATATATCTTTTGACAATTTAATAAATTTTATTTTAAAAAATAAACCTCTTCTTTAAATTGAATATTAAAATTTACTTTGGTTTATTTTTTCATTATTTTCAAAAATGTTTCATGTTTTGATGAATAGTTATAAAAAATTTCATTTTAATTGAAATCATATTTTGATCTAAATAATTTATAGTTATAAATTATATGTTTAATTAGTTTTAATGTGTAATTAGATAAATTTTTTTTATCATTCAATCCCATACATATAATTTTAATCAATTTCACATTGAATTTAGATATAAGAATATTTAAATTGTTTTTAACATTTTAATTTTAAAAACATATTTTCTCATTTCATAAATGGAATTAATGTTAATTTTTTATCCAATTATGTGTTTTAAACATTGAAAAATTGATTTCATATTTTTAATCATAAGGTAAAAATTTAGTAAATAATCCACCTTTTTTAGAAAAAATGAATAGTAACCTTAGTAATTTTTATTTCCATGGTTAAGGATAAAATAGTTATTTAAGAGTTAAAAATAATATTATAAATATTAGTTAATTACCCTACAACTAGTAAAAATATTATTGGATGGGTTATGTATAACCAAAATCATTCATTGGACGATTTCTGGGCCTCTTGGAGTCACTTGGATGAGTTTAACACTATTGTAGTACTTTATTTTAAGAAAAATTCAAATATTTCAAACTCATGATTTTATTAAGTATTAAATTTTTATGTTGTTCTTCCAAATACATCTTTGACTATAAAATGTCATTTTAAATTTTAAATTTTTATCTTAATCATGATAATTTGTTTTTTATTTTTATCACATAAATAATTACCTTAAAGGCATACACAATAATGATGTAGTAATTATTTATTTAATTGAAATATCAAATAAATGATATTTAAAACAGTAATCTAAAGATAATTTAGGATAACTAATGTCATAAAATAAATTTATTTAATTATTTTACAAGTTAGTGATACTTTATAAGTGTTGGTTCAAACATATATTATTAGATTGCTTTTTTATTACTCTATGTAATGAATCATACAAAAAATGTCCTTAATGTTATATTAAAATAAGTAATACTTTATTAAATTAGATAAAATTCCTTAAATATAAAATTCAGATTTTTTTGATAAAATTAATAATATAATCCTTGAATAATATAATTTTCTTTTAGTATTTTATAGTAATTATATTAAACCTTAAAGAGTTAAACCATATATTTTCATGGTAAGAGTTAAGGAATTTAAATAAGGGTTAAAAACAAAAGATAAGGTTAAAAATGAGACCTAAACTTTTCTAAAAATCATTTTTTGAGGGGATTTCAACAAGACATTATCCTGGATTCCACATAAATATCTTTTTATCCATTTAAATTGATCATTAATTTATATTAATTTAATATTTTGAGAGTTTCTAAAAGTGTTCCGCACCTCAATTATAAAAGGGAACCCCCTCCCTCACTTTTTCACAACACATGTATACTTCTAAATAAACCAAAACCATCCAATTTATCCTCCTAGTATTATTATACATGTTATTGATTCCCTGATCTTCAAAAAATACCAAATGTAGATCCATTAAGAAGAGATACAAAAGATGTCCATCGGAGAAGAGGTAATTATTTTACCAAGTCATTGAAGTTAATTTATCATTTTTATTCTTTTTAATGTGTTTTTTAAATAATAAAGTAATAAATAATGTGTCATATATAAAATGATTTGTTTTTATGATTATGGGATAGCCATATTCAACTTTTTATCCATCCTATGAAAAACAAAAGAATTGTGTGTGCGTACAAATGACTTATCATCTCCTCGTCATGGTGTAATATGTTTTTCATAACCATATTTTTTTAGATGTGCATGAAGATGAATATAAGGAACATAAATAAAAAATATGACATGATATTTATTTTTTATAAATAATATAACATCCAATTATTTTCCTTTTCCCTATTAAGGGAACGATACTATCGATCGTGTGTTTGTACGATATACTGTCACCATTACTCGATGTGATTCATTTTACTTTATCAATATTAAAAAATGATCATAAAAATTAATATAATGAGTAAATATAATATTTATGAACATAAAATCATCTTTTAGATTAAATAAATAAATACATTCATATGAAATAGGACTTACACGTCATAACATGCATTGGAAAATGAAGCAGTTAAAACCCGAAACAAGGTTAATAAGAAAATACTATTAATAAAATGGCATAAGAAGATAATATATGATATCATAGATATAGATAAGGTTATGGTTTAAATTATCAACATGTTTTAAACAATTATATATGAGGTTAAAGAATATTCAACTAAAGGAAAGTATAAGTTAAGAGTTATTTGTCAATCTCATTATTATTCGGGGTTGTTTAAGTATAAGGACCCAGCCTTAAACATTACTTATTATTGAATTAAATGAATAATTCACATTGAGGATATTTTCAGGTTTAGAGTTTTAGAGAATTAGGACATAACTATTACATCTCAAAGGTTACAAAGTAGACACATCTACTTAGCTTCCATTTTTTTCACAAAAATAAAAACTCTTGAACAAAAGAGTTATGTCTAGTTCCATGTTTTAGACAGCCTGCCATTTCCTTGATCCCATCCTTGACCCTATTAAACTTTATGTCCTGTAAAAAACATTTCAAAAAAACTTGGGATGAGCATAAAAATCTCAGTAAGGTTTATAACAATACGGAAAGAAAAACATTAGTCTATGTATACATAAGAATCAATGAAATCATACTTTACTCATAAAGCATAAGCAATTTAACATACCTCATGAAATCATAAGATTTATGAATAACTCATAGAAATCATAATACATAAAGGTAACTTGAGGCATTCATAACATTATTACATAGGGAGTAACCCTCATGGTTACGTTTGGAATACCCATCACAGTATATTCCCTAAATCTCTTCGGAGAAACCTTAATGTTTAACCCCTTCGCGTTACCCAATGCATTGGAGAGCTATATCAGGCTCACCCGCCCTTATTTTATCACGGAACCACCCGTCTTCATAAAAAATGTCCAAGAACCATAACATAATCATAGCACATAACTTAAGCACCAAGTAAAGATAAAATTCTCACATTTCAATAACAATACAACATTTTAAGATATTGAAATAATGAATCCATTCTAAAAACCATTTTCAAAACCATTTAAAACATTAAATAAAGAGATTTTTGAATAAAAGTGTCCCATACCACTTTGAAGCTTTTAACCATTAATATACATATAAATAAATCCTTAACACCATATTGAAAACATGGATATTAATAAGAAATATTTATAAAAATAAATCATTAAAACATTAAAAATGATATTTTAGTTAAAGGGTTTTTAACAAAATGAGAGACACTTGAAAAAAATAATCGATGAATAAAATTTATTCAGAACTTTATAATATCATGAGAAAAAAGGATTCATGATATAATATTTCAAAGGACATTATATTCACCATATAAGAGTGAATTGGTGCATAACAATAATGAAGTCTTAATAGAAATGAAAAATGAGATAAAATCCCTTATAAAGAATGTATCCTTAAATTAAGGATAAATCAATCTCATAATTATGTGTGAAAAATATAAATACAACAAATATAAGTGGATATTAAGTGTAAAACAATCATATTTTATTCACACATATTCATAGGATGTAATAATCAATAACTACAAGTTGAACCCAAAGAAATCGAGATTGGGTTAAGAAGTTCCCTTGTAAAATTTTGACAGCCTAACGACGTCACTTTAAAATTCATAAAATGAGTTGATGAGACAAATAGAGTATCTCATCACTTGGAAATAAATTTTAAATCCATAAGGATATATAATAACATATTTCTACATAATAATATGTAAATTAAAAGACATAAAAAAATAAGTCTTTTAAAAAGAGGAGGGTGAAAGGTTCCCTTACCGACTTGGGTATCTTTCGAAACATACACCCCATGAAAGAAGGACAATACAACATTGATGTAAATACTCATAAAAGAAAGTATATTACATAAATAGTAGAATAATGGGAAGTACATATACCACTCAAAGGAAATGGTGGCAAATGTAGCATAAATCTCATGGGAATAAAGGTGAGATGAAAAATCCCTTACGAAAACTCGGCAGCCTAACGATGCAACTTAAAACATCCAAAAATGGATTGATGAGATAAAATATGGTCTCTCATCATATTAAAATAAAATTTACAGAAAAAGGAATATAAAAGATCATCCCCCAACATAACAAAGAGGAGATTAAAAGAAGTGACATAAAGGAAAGTACTTAAAAAGAAAGAGAGAGGTTGGATCTCTTACAAAAATTGGGCAGGCTAACGGTGCCACTAAAAACATCCAAAAAGGTTTGATGTTAGAAAATAGGGTCTTTCATCATATGAAAATAAAAAATTACAGTAAGAGTAATATAAAATAACATCCCAATCATAATAAATATGAGCTTAAAAGGAATGACATAAAAGAGTCTACTTAAAAAGAAAGAGAGGGGTAGGATCATATACCTCAAGTCCGACTTGTCTTGTTCATTTCATTATATTCCTGAATAATAAACTTTGTTCAATTTATAATTGCTTAAGGACCTACTTTAATGATTATTATTCAGTTCATATCACATATTATAATGTTATAATAATTGTTTAATAATGTTAGTTCATATCAGACGTTTTTGCCGATGTTTGGTAAATGAGTAAAAAAAATGAACTTGTTTGAAAATGATTGCCCATGTAGTTATATGTAAATCATTTCCAGAATAGTATTAATGATTAAAATATCATATATTTCCATTACATATTCATTTAATACTATTCCACAACATTTGGAGATAAAAAATGAAAAGCACCGTTCATGGAGAGGGTAGGCCGTACGTACGCATGAACGCTACTTTTATTTTTTTGTCATATTATTGGAATTAAAAATAAATGATATATATATTTATATATTATAATTCCAGTATAATATATATGTTATATAGGTAACATATGTTCATTAATTTCATTCTTTATATATTCCATGTATTGCATGAACAAGTCACATCACTTGAGGGGGCGGTAGTCCACACTTCCTCATATGAAATTATCGCATTTGCACAACATGCAGAGAATAAAGGTATGTTTTAAATATAAAATACAGAAGCATATAGTAAAAATAAATACAATATATATGATATATAAAATACATTGACATCATAATGGACACCTTTAAAGGTGTTAAAAGAATATTGAACAATCATCGTTTCGTGAGGCAGAAAATCGCCAACAACAGAAACAGTATGTTATTTAACCACTAGACAAAGTTTTGTGTAGGTTTAGGTAAAATTATTCTCATAAAAACATCCTAGTATATTTAAGAAACTGGTGTTGTTACAAAATAAAGTAATAAAAAGAGTTTATGGGTTTGGAGAAGCAAAATAAAACATAAGAACACAAGAGAAGACACTACCTTTAAATCGGGTAACTCTTTTGGATTTGAGCTCAAAGAATTCATTGGAAGGACTTATGCCCAAAGTGAGGCTTCTAGGAGTAATAGAGGGATGTGGAGAGACAAAATGGGTAGGGGTTGGATGAGCCAAAGGCTTGAGAGGTGTGGGTAAGGTGGTAGAGGTGGGGGCCTTTTATAAGAGGAGAGGAGGGGCACTCTTGGAATGTCTTGAAAAGTAACATTATTATAAAATGATTTTCTGATTTTAAAGTTTCCAAAATTATATATTTCGAGGATAAGGTTATAATAGTTCAAAATATACACATCCAATAGGTTTTTGACAAGTTTAGGTCTTATATTTTACATTATCTTTTCATTTTATTTAAATCGTTAAATAATGAGGTTATCAATGCATCATCATGGTGTCATAAATAATTTAATTTATTTAATGTCTAAAATTTAAAATTTTATTTTTCATGATTTAGGAAATATTGTTATCCTTTTAATTAATATTTATAGTCAAAAATATTACTTCTATAACCCCATGTAAAAATTGTATTAGTAAAACAACACATGTTTGTGACATTTTAATTTTAACTTTAAATAAAAAGTTATTAATGTCATTTTCCGACCAAAGTGGCTCCATGGGGTCCCCAAGTTGACCCATTGATTTTATTGGTCGGCCATGACTCATCCAACAAGGTTAATACATGAGTCAAGGTCATTTCATATTATTATAACACTATCTTTACTTTAAATTACACTAATTACCTTTAATCGCGATTACCAAAACATAAAAGTTAGTATTCACCAAAACTTATTTTAATATCATTGAACCACATTTTACATCCTAATGACAACCATTTATGTCGGATTTTTGAAATTCAAAACACAGAAGTGGAAAAGTATCATTTAAACAAAAAATCAGTTTTTAAACTACCACTTAATGGTTTCACTATTCATCAAAAATTGATGTTTTTCAGAAAAATACCAAAAATTCACCCTAAGCTATATTTGATATTCCAAATTTAAAAATGATGTATATTTTACAAAATTAAAAACATATAAGTTACATTAATTAATTTAATAATTAACTCCTGCTATCAGAACAAATACCGTGTTTTTATGAAACAATATATATCAAAAGATTGACACTAGTTTAAGTCCAATTTCAAAGTGAAATTAATTCCAATGACCACCATTGGATTAAATGGTAAAAATATATTCTAATTTAACTTTAAAACCAATTCAAAATATGATCTAATCATATAAATAAATTAGATCAAAGAGAGGTTTTTAATAAAAATACAACATTTTTCACTTATTCATTAAAAATGATCTTTATCGTAAAAATAACAATAATTTACACAAAGTAAATTTTGATGTACTGATTTTAAAGAAGAATTTTATTTTGTCATATATAATACATAAAATTTTCAAAAAGTGGATTTAAAAGAGGTTCGCCATCAAAAGGCGGTTAATCAACCTTTTAAAGAATATTTGAATGTTTACGCTTAAAATTGGATTCATTCGCATTTTTAATACTCTATCATTTATTGTAAAAAGTAAAAATATTTGAAAAACATATATAATCATTTTGTAGTTAGTTCTGTTAACTACCATCATTAAATCGTCTAGGTGTTAACTACCATTTAAAATAAAATTATTTTATTATTAGATTGCAACGTAAGATTTCAAAGGCACTCATTGTTGCGTATTGGGTAAGCCATTGAGTGTAGCGTTCCCTTTAAATTAATATTAACATTTTATTCAAAAATAGGGATGAATATAAAAATATCATATTATTTATTTACCCGGGGTGTTACATCCTTCCCCCCTTTGGGAATTGCGTCCTCACAATTTTAAAATTGGGCTCGGAAACATCATTGAATGTCCCACATCAGAACAAGAGTCAGTAAAACAATCAATTTCAAAGAAAGAAAGATAAGTACAGAGGTCACCCGAGTTAACCCATACTTGGATTCCATGTAGGAAAACATGGATATGGAAGAAAAAGAAAAGGGTCATGTTCTGAGGGAGAGTTCTAGAAAACATGTTTAGGAGAAAGTTAACCACAAGAAAATCACAAAATTGTGGTGGGTTAAACGGTATTCGATTCCCCAGTAGGAAAAGTTAATAGACAACATTTTTTTTAAGTTACTTTTCATTGAGGATTTTTTTTTGATCTTAAGGAAATATACTTACCTGTCATGCTGACTTTCAACTTTTACTAGATTTCTTATACAAACTCATACTTTCCCCAAATGATGAGTATTTAGGAAGACTTGTTCACATTAAGAGTACTATAATCAACTTCTAGAGAATCACCTAATACAAAAAAGAGAACTATATATTTCCCATGTCTTTATATCCCAACCAAAACCAAACCAAAAAGATTAGTATGAGATCAGATAATACTCAAAAAGGATATTTTTTTACAAAAAAAACTACTCCTAATCTCCAAAATTTGTGAATCAAAACCCAATGTTCAACAAAGACCATTCAATAAACATCTATCCATAAAATTCTTCAAAGTAAACCCAAATAAGATTGAAACCCAAATATTTGAAGGATTTAATCACATAGTCTCCCAAGGTACAAATTAACATTTATCTCCAAATAACATCAGTTGTTCTTAAAGTCTCATACTGAAAAGTAATTAACCTAATCACATATCCTCCATTATAGGTTAATAATTTCCATAGATAACCCAAAATCAACTTACTCTTGATTCATAAAATTATCAAACTAAAAAAAATAATTAGTCAAACTAACGAGGGAGTTTATGTAGTCTAGTGGTTGGGGATAAATACCAGTCGCACTTTGGTTGTGGGTTCGATTCCTTCAGCTTTGTCCAACGTGACTGGTTGTCACACGGTCTGCGTGTTGTACTTTTTCCAAAACTATATAATTCTGAAAACATTCCCCAAAACAAGATAAAATCTTAAAAAATAACCATATCATAAATTAACCTCATGTTTATCTCATGTCGTTCAAATTCCATCATAACGTATAGTAACCCATAATTACCTCAAAAGTAAGGATAATATAAACCCTAATGGTTACCTTTATAATTATTACCTGAACTTCCATATCGAGTTGGTCATCTTGTACATTATGTGTTAGAGAACTAACCAAGGTTCAAGTGGTTGATCATGACACCTGATAGTTGGTTTAGAATAACCACGATATTTCTCATTGAATCCCCCATTTCATCCAGTCTCTTAATCAGAGAACCACCACAGTTTCCTTCAAACCCATTGTCACTTTGGTGCCTGCTAGATCCATCCATTTACTAAAACCAAAAATGTCAGTGTGAGTATATCAACAAAATCATTATGTACTAAAGAGGAAGATAAACACTAATATATACTTGTCCAAGTTATCTCAAACTCATTCCAACCTTCAAAAATAACAATGACTCTATCTAATATAATAACCATTGTGGTTATACACAACTTGTCACATAACACTCTAACCTATAAAGTTATCTAAACCATCCTCTGATACCAACTATAAGGACCCATCCTTAAACATTACTTATTAATGAATTAAATGAATAATTCACATTGAGGATCTTTTCAGGTTTAGAGTTTTAGAGAATTAGTACATAACTATTACATCCCAAAGGTTACAAAGTAGACACATCTACTCAGCTTCCATTTTTTTTCAGAAAAATAAAAACTCTTGAACAAAAGAGTCGTGTCTAGTTCCTTGTTTTAGATAGCCTAACATTTCCTTGATCCCATCCTTGACCCTATTCAACTTTATGTCCTGTGAAAAACATTTCCAAAAAACATGGGATGAGCATAAAAAGCTCAGTAAGGGTTATAACAATATGGAAAGAAATCATTAGTCCATGTATACATAAGAATCACTGAAATCATACATTACTCATAAAGCATAAGCAATTTAACATACCTCATGAAATCATAAGATTTACGAATAACTCATAGAAATCATAAGACACAAACGTAACTTGAGGCATTGATAAAATTCTTACATAGGGAGTAACCCTCATGGTTACGTTTGGAATACCCATCATAGTATATTCCCTAAATCTCTTCGGAGAAACCTTAACGTTTAACACCTTCGCGTTACCCAATGCATTGGAGAGCTATATCGAGCTCACCCGCCCTTACTTTATCACGGAACCACCCTTCTTCATAAACAATGCCCAAGAACCATAACATAATCATAGAACCTAACTTAAGCACCAAGGAAAGATAACATTCCCACATTGCAATAACAATACAACATTTTAAGATATTGAAATAATGAATCCATTCTAAAACCCATTTTCAAAACAATTTAAAACATTAAATAAAGAGATTTTTGAATCAAAGTGTCCCATACCACTTTGAAACTTTTAAAATTTTGAACCATTAATATCCATATAAATAAATCCTTAAAACCATATTGAAAACATGGATATTAAGGAGAAATATTTATAAGAATAAATCATTAAAACATTTAAAACGATATTTTAGTCAAATGGTTTTTAACAAAATGAGAGACACTTGAAAACAAATAATTGAGGAATAACAATTATTGAGAACTTTATAATATCATGAGAATAAAAGGATTCATGATATTATATGTCAAAGGACAGTATATACACCATATAAGAGTGAATTGGTGCATAACAACAATGAAGTCTCAATAGAAATGCAAAATGAGATAAAATACCTTATAAAGAAGGTATCCTTAAATTAAGGATAAATCAATCTCATAATTATGTGTGAAAAATATAAATACACCAAATATAAGTGGATATTATGTTTAAAACAATCATAGGTCAGTCACACATATTCATAGGATGAAATAATCAATAACTACAAGTTGAACCCAAAGAAATTGAAATTGGGTTATGAAGTCTCCTTGTAAAATATCGATAGCCTAATGAAGTCACTTTAAAATTCATAAAATGAGTTGATGAGAAAAAAAGAGTTTCTCATCACTTGTAAATAAAATTTAAATCCATAAGGATATATATGAACATATCCCTACATAATAATATGTAAATTAAAAGATATAACAAAATAAGTCTTTTAAAAAGAGGAGGGTGAAAGGTTCCCTTACCGACTTGGGTATCTTTTGAAACATACACCCCATGAAAGAAAGACAATACAACATTGATGTAAATACTCATAAAACAAATTATATTACACAAAGAGTAGAATAATGGGCAGTACATATACCACTAAATGGAATTGGTGGAAAATTTAGCATAAATATAATGGGAATAAAAGTGAGATGAAAAATCCCTTTCGAAAACTCGGTAGCCTAACATCGCCACTTAAAACATCCAAAAATGGATTGATGAGATAAAACAGGGTCTCTCATCATATTAACATAAAATGTACATAAAGATGAATATACAAGAGAATCCCCCAACATAACAAAGAGGATCTTAAAATAAGTGACATAAAGGAAAGTACTTCAAAAGAAAGAGAGATGTTGGATCTCTTACAAAAATTCGGCAGCCTAACGACGCCACTAAAAACATCCAAAATGGATTGATGAAAGAAAATATGGTCTCTCATCATATTAAAATAAAATTACAGTAATATTAATATAAAATAACATCCCAATCATAATAATTATGAGCTTAAAAGGAATGACATAAACGAGTGTACTTAAAAAGAAAGAGAGGGGCATGATCCCTTACCTCAAGTCCGACTTGTCTTGTTCGTTTCATTATATTCCTGAATAATAAACTTTGGCCAATTTATAATTTCTTAAGGACCTCATTTAAAGATTATTATTCATTTCATATCACATATTATAATGTTATAATAATTGTTTAATAATGTTAGTTCATATCAGACGTTTTTGCTGATGTTTGGTACATGAGTTAAAAAATGAACTTGTTTGAAAATGATTGCCCATGTAGTTATAAGTAAATCATTTCCAGAATAGTATTAATGATTGAAATATCATATATATCCCGTACATATTCATTTAATACTATTCCATAACATTTGGAGATAAAAAATGAAAAGCGCCGTTCATGGAGATAGTAGGTCGTATGTACGCATGAACAATACTTTCATTTTTTTGTCATATTAATGGAATTAAAAATAAATGAGAGATATATATATATTATAAGTCCATTATAATATATATGTTATATAGGTCAAATATGTTCATTAATTTCATTATATAAAAATTCCACGTATTGCATGAACGAGTGACATCACTTGAGGGGGCGGTAGTCCACACTTCCTCATATGAAATTATCGCATTTGCACAACATGAAAAGAATAAAGGTATTTTTTAAATATAAAATACAGAAGAATATAGTAAACATAAATACCATCTATATCATATATAAAATACAGTGACATCATAATGGCCACCTTTAAATGTGTTAAAATAATATTGAATAATCATCATTTCGTGAGGCAGAAAATCACCAACCACAGAAACAGTATGTTCTTTAACAATTAGACGAAGGTGTGTGTAGGTGTGGCTATAATATTTCTCAAAAAAAATCCTAGTATATTTAAGATACTTTTGTTGTTACAAAATAAAGGAATAAAAATAGTTTAGGGGGTTTGATAAGCAAAATAAAACATAAGAACACAAGAGAAGACACTACCTTTAAATCAGGTAACTCTTTTTGATTTGAGCTCAATGGCTTCCTTGAAAAGACTTCTGCCCAAAGTGAGGCTTTTAGGAGTAAGAGAGGTATGTGGAGAGACAAAACAGGTAGGGTTTTGCTGATCCAAAGGCTTGAGAGGTGTGGGTAAGGTGGTAGAGGTGGGGGCCTTTTATAAGAGGAGAGGAGGGGCACTCTTGGAAAGTCTTGAAAAGTAACATTATTATAAAATGATTTTCGAATATTAAAGGTCCCAAAATTATATATTTCTAGGATAAGGTTATAATAGTTCGAAATCCACACATCCAATAGGTTTTTGACATATGTAGATATTAGATTTTACATTATCGGTTCATTTTATTTAAATAATTAAATAATGAGTTAATCGCTGCATCATCATGGTGTCATAAATAATTTTATTTATTTAATGTCTAAAAATTATAAAATAATGTCAGGATGTAAGAAATATTTTTATATTTCTAATGAATATTTATGGTCTAAAATATGACTTGTATAACCCCATGTAAAAAATGTTTTTGGAAAACTACACATGTTTGTGACATTTTAATTTTAACTTTAAATAAAAAGTTATTAATGTCATTTTCCTACCAATGTGGCTCCATGGGGTCCCCAAGTTGACCCATGGATTTTATTGGTTGGAAATGACTCATCCAATAAGAGTAGTACATGTGTCAAGGTCATTTCATATTACTATAACATTATCTTTACTTTAAATTACACAAATTACCTTTAATCGCGATTAATAAAACTTCAAAGTTACTATTCACCAAAAAATTATTTTAATATCATTAAACCACATTTTACATCTGAATGAAAACCATGTATGACGGATTTTTGAAATTCAAAACACAGAATTTGTAATGTTTCATTTAAACAAAAAATCATTTTTTAAACTACCACTTAGTGGTTTCACTATTCATCAAAAATTGATGTTTTTCTGAAAAATACCAAAAATACACCCTAAGATATATTTGATATTACGAATTTAAAAATGATGTCTATTTTAAAAAATTAAAAACATATAATTTAAATTAATTAATTTAATAATTAATTCCGTTGTCAGACCAAATAGTGTGTTTTTATGAAACAATATATATCAAAAGATTGACACGAGTTTAAGTCCAATTTCAAAGTGAAATTAATTCCAATGACCACCATTGGATTAAATGGTCAAAATATATTCTAATTACAGTTTGAAACCAATTCAAAATATGATCTAATCATATAAATAAATTAGATTCAAAAGAGGTTTTGAATAAAAATACAACATTTTTCACTTATTCATTAAAAATGAACTTTATCGTAAAAATAACAAAAATTTACAGAAAGTAAATTTTGATGTCCCGATTTTAAAAAAGAATTTTATTTTGTCAAATATAAAACATAAAATTGTCAAAAAGTGGATTTAAAAGAGGTTCTCCATCAAAAAGCGGTTAATCATCCTTTTAAAGAATATTAGAATGTTTACGCTTAAAATTGGACTCATTCGAATTTTTAATCCTCTAACATTTTTTGTAAAAAGTAAAAATATTTTAAAAACATATATAATCATTTTTTAGTTAGTTCTGTTCATTCCCATCCTTACAACTGCTAGGTGTTAACTACCATTTAAAATAAAATTATTTTATTATTAGAGTGCAACGTAAGATTTAAAAGGAACTCGTTGTTGCGTATTGGGTAAGCCATCGAGCATAGCATTCCCTTTAAATTAATACTAACATTTTATTCACAAATAGGTATAAATATAAAAATGTCATATTATTTATTTACTTGGGGTGTTACATTATGTTTACGTCTCCAATAGGGAATCTTTTTATTCCTTGTCCATAATTTCTAAACATTATTTAATTAGGTTTATAATATTATCCTACAGATGTTTAAAGTATTTTTACTAATGTTTTAATTTTTATAAAATGTTTCGAAATATATATTTTGGTTATTTTGTAACTGAGGTACTTTAAGAATTTTTTATAAAAAAATAGGGAAGGATTTTTTTTACATATACAACATGATAACATTTTTCTCATCATCATGAAAACTTATTGTATGGAATCTTCATTTAAAATTTTAAAATATTATTTTCAATGAAAATGATTTCATTTAAAATATTTGTGCCTTATAAATATATTATTTGAAAGTAAAATTGGATATTTCTCTTAAGAAATTTTTAAGTATTTTATTAGATTATTTTCATCTATGTAAAAATCCACAGTTGGATATTATGATTTATTATGGTTGATATACTAGGATATCATTTTCCATATTTTATTGAACGTTTAATGATCAATTTTACTTTGGATGATCTATTTTGATACCATTCATGGTTTATGGTTAAAGTATTCACATTTTGAATGTGAGAGTGTTTATGTTATTTATATTGCACCCCTTTCATATAAGGAATGTATTAGACTTAATAAGTGATGGGTGGGGACCACTATATCCCTTCGAGGCATTAGTAGGAAACATGAGAGAAACTATTTTGGGTTTTGGGTATAGCCTTACCCCTTTATCTATGATTTCATGGATGATGATTTCATGGTATGTTTATGATGTCCATCATTATAAATTCCATAATCATGACATTAGTTATTGATATTCCATGTTATTATTCGATTAGTTTAATATCCATGTGATTATTTGTATATAATTATTTGATTTTAATTTATTATTTCCATATTATGATCATGATTATGTTTAAATGGATTGTTTTTCAGTTATACACCATTCCTTAATGTTTGTTCTTTTTAATTAATAATTGAATCAGTTGTACGATTACCCTTATTGAGCATCTATTACCACCCCTTTATTATGTTTTATTTTTCTCAGGATTCCAAGATATATATTATGATAGATATATAGGGTTAGGCTATAAGAATTGGTGTTTTTTAAATGGAGTTACTACATTAAATTTTACTTCATGTTCGGCTATAATATTTTTGTATGAAAATAGTTTTCTAAAACTATTAAAATATTCAGTCATTTGGGTAGCAATTTTTTATACAAAGTACAAATGTAATTAAGTATCCACCCACTTTGGGAAAATTGGGTTGGATTTTTATATAGCTTATATTATAAGAAGTTTAGTAGAAACATTGGAAACTTGATTTATAAAAATATAGATTAGAGAAATGTCACCATATAGTGGACTTTGAGAATATTTCTAATATAAACAACCATATGATTTTGATATTAGTTAAACATAGAATTTCAGTTTACGTGTTTTGCATGTTTTTAAATTTTCATTATGATTTATAACCTAATATAATGTATGAAAATTTTTTATAAATGGAGCCATGTGGAAGGAATGCAAACCATATTAATGCACACAATTTATGTAGGGATTTACATCCATTAAAAGATAATGATGTTAGAACCAGAGAAACAAATGGTGCAGAATAACTTATCTCCACACAAATAAAATTGAATCTAGTTATAAATAATAACTTTATCTATTCTGAGCATCCTGATCCACAATGCGGAGGAACAATGCTCCCATGTTTCATGAAACAACAACCTAAATCATTAAATGGGACTACAAATCCATTTGCAGCTGAGCAGTGGATAAGTCCTTTAATGAAGATATTTCTTACTTTCGGAGGTAAACAAAGATAGAAGTTTTTCATCAATTTTATAATCTCTTAGGATATGAAGATCAATGGAGGTATATTATTTAAAATGTGACTGAGGAGGAAGAAATAGAAAACATGGAATGAAAGAATTTTAAGGAACTTTTCTTGGAAAAATATATCCCTTATGAATAGAAAGTAGATATTTGGAGACAATTATTGAATCTGGGTAAAAAGGAGGATGAGAATGTTTTTAAATATGAATCCATGTTTAAAAGGTTCTAATGACATGATACAGATTTTGTATGTATTAAAAATAACAATATTCATCGACTATTTTATGGGTTAAAACCTTTACTCTAAAGGGAACTGGTCTTCTAAAATTTATAATCATACGAAGATATAGTCTCGGTTTCTATCAATATTGAGAAAGAATAATTTATGTCATACATATTTAATGGAATGCAATTGAAGAAGAGGCTTACTGAACAATTTGGAAAGAAAATAAAGAATATGGGATAAAGTTATGACTTGAAATTCTATTCTACTCTGACTGTGGAATGAAATATCATGGAACATTCCTGTTGGATACAGGATATTGTTACAAGGGTAGAGAAAAAGGATACAAATCTATTGATTGAAATAGAATATAATAAGTCTGTAATGTGTAGGTTTTATAATTGTAGGGATATGTGACACTATGAAAATTATTATTCTAAGTATCCAAGTAAAATTCCCCAGAAAAGGTCATGGGAGAAATTCAAAGCTTTTGAGATCATAACACCTAAGGTTGAAGTTCCAAGGCATATAGTGATAGGTACTTCTTTATCTCCTAAAATTTTCATAATGATTTATTTTATTATGTATCATCACATTCTTATATATGTCCCCAATTTTCCATGAAAATTGTACATTTTTCATTTGATTTAATAAATGAGTTTTTATTCAAAAATCATAAGGGAAGCCTTATTGAAAAAAATATGGTTTAGGAGGCCCCCTTTATAATAGATCAATGTTCTTTACATTCTCACAATTTCATGATACCTATGGTTGACTTTGATATAATACATGACATAGACTAGATTTCAAAATATGATGGGAAAATTTATTGCAATAAAAATGAAATTTATTTTGTGAGGAAGATATAAAATTCCTTATTTTTAGATAACAATATTCATTATCTAATTCATATATTTATCCACCCCTTGTATCCCTACTAAATGAAATTTTTGGGGAGGAAGATAAAATGACATGTAGGGGTGGAGAAAGTAATATTCAAATTGATGATGTACCTATTGTAATTAAATACTATGAGTTATTTCTAGAGGAATTACTAGGACATTCCCCAAACAGTGAAGTTTTGTTTTTTATTGATTTAATCCCTAATACAAGAACAATGTCAAAGAATCTATATACAATATCCATAGTGTAATTAGTGGAAAAAAATAAAAAATATATAAGAGTTTCGAAGAAAGGGATTTATTCACCCTAGTGTTTCTCTATGGTGATCCCCAATTATTTTTGTTAATAAGAAAGATGGATCCATGATTTTTTTGTATTTATTATAGGGAAATAAATGATATTACAATAATGAAAATGTATCCTCTACCTCGCACTGATAATTTATATGATCAACTTCATGGAGCCCGAGTTTTTTCTACGATTGATCTTCATTCTAGATATTATCAATTATTAGTGAATAAGGAATACATACAAAAGATTTTTTTTCTGAAGAGGTATAGTCATTGAGAGTTTATAGTATTTATATTTTGATTAAATAAATCACCATTGGGTATTATTTATTTAATGAACATAGTATTCAATGAATATCTTGAGGATTATTTTTTTAGTATTCATTGATGATATTCTGGTGTATTCTAAAAGCTATGAAGACAATGAGAATTACTTAATGGTCATTCTTGAGACACTTAGATGGAAATAGATATATGGTAAATTTTGAATGTATGAATTATGGATTCATGAAAATTATTTTCTTGTATATGTTGTCTCAAAGAATAGATTCTATGTTCATCCTCTAAAGAAAATGTTAATTCAATAATGGTCTACATGAACAAGCAGTACCAGTGTACATAGTTTCATGAGTTTAGAAGGTTAATATCAGCGTTTCATAAAAAACCATTAATGATTGGATAACTAATTATCCATGATCACATGTAAATGGGTTAAATTATTATAGAAATCATAATGTGAATAATTTTTTGAATAATTTAAGGGAATATTTCTCAATGCTCTGATCATGAATTTACCACTGGGAAATTGTGGATTTTGATTTGTGGTGATGTACTGAAGAAATGACTTTGTAGTTTCTGTATGAATAGTTATAGAGTTACTGCATAAGAATCAAGGATTAAAAAAATGAACAAAATATCCAACTCTTGACCTTGAGTTAGCAGATGTATTATTTTCTATGAAGATATAAAGACGGCATCTCTATGGGGAAACATGTGAGATATATACAGATCAAAAGATTTTGAAATATATATTCCCATATAAAGAACTAAATATTAGGAAAATGAGATGTCTAGAGATACTCAAGAATTATTATTTCTTAGTATAATACCAGATAGGGATGGAAAATATGGTTGTAGATGCATTTTGCAGGAAGGATCATTGAGTTCTTAACAAAATGGGGATTGATAGGGATCCTGTGTTTTTGGATTTAATAATGTTAGCAATTGTAATTATTAAGGAATGGGAAAATTAAATACTATATAAAGTGGTTAAAAATCCACATTTATTTGAATAGATAAAAAGTTCATTGTCTGATGATTAGAATTTGTAACATTAAATTAAATTTTGTGAATGATAGAAAATTGATAGACATCATATATTAGGAATATATTTGGAAAATTGGAAAAAGGTATTGTGTTTCCACTTTACCCAATATAAAAAAAGAATTATTAGAAGATGATAATAGATTTAATATCAATATACACCATGGTATCACAAATATATATAGATATTTGAAGGAAAATTTTTGGTGGTATGATATGAAGGGGGAAATTACTAATTACGTGTCAAGATATCTGGTTTTTCAACAAGTAAAGGATAAAAGACAACTTCTTAGAGGGGTAATACAATAATTACCTATACATACTTGGAAATGGGACGAAATTAATATGGAATTTATTACTATATTACCCAATACCCCCATAAAAACTGATGTGATATGGTTTACTGTTGATTTCCATACCAAATCTGCAAATTTCCCCACTATAAGGGAAGTTTTTTTCACTCGATCATCTTGCACGACCCTATATTAATGTTATTGTAAGACATCATGGTGAAACTATTTCAATTGTTCACAAATGTGATCCAGTATTTTCATTAAATTTATTTAAATGTCTTTAGAAGGCCCTTGATACTGAACTTCATTTGAGAACCACTTATAACCCTCAAACTGATGGAAAATCAGAAATAACTACCCAAACATTAGAATACATGTTGTGGTACTTATCATTTGAATTTAAAGTACATGGGATTAGTATTTACCTTAGGTATCATTTTCCTATAACAATACATTCTATTGAATAACTATAATTGCATCATATGAAGCGTTATATAGAAGGAGATGTTGTACACCAACATGTTGGGATGAATATGGTGAAAGGAATTTTGAAATCCCGTAACTTGTGGATTAAAGAATGTAAAAGGTAAATACTATTCAAACTCATATCAAAGAAGGAAAAAGTTGAAAAAGATATATTATTACAACCAAAAAAAGGATTTGTAATTTTTAGTGGGAGATCATGTTTTCTTGAAGGTATCTCTATGGAAGGGTGTCATATGATTTGGTAAGAAAGGGAATCTAAACCCTTGGTACGTCAGCCCTTTGAAATTATAGAATGAATTATAATTGTGTCCTATCATTTTTAAATCCCACCTATACTTTCTAATGTACACAATTTTTTCCACATATCATTGCTAAGGAAGTACATGCTAGACCCATGATATGTTATCACTTATGATGAAATAGAACCAAAACCTGATTTATCTTACTATGAATAGCCTATCAAGATTCTTGAATCTAGAGAGAAAATGATTGGTAATTGAATGAATTGGATGGAAAATATAATATGGAAAATTATAACATTGAATAGGTGGTGTGAGAACCTCATGAAATTATAATGAAAAACTAGCCAAATATTTTTATGAGACGATAATTTCGAAAATTTGAGGAAGAATTTTTTGGAGGGAAGAATGTAAAACACCTTAATTTTATTATACATTTTCATTCTAAACAAATTTAATAGATTGTGTTGCAGACAACATCAAGTTCAAATGGGACATGATCTATTAAATAAGTTAATTTTATAACCTAGCTGTTAAAATGGCATGAATGAATAGAAATAAACACATTTTGAATCTAATGTTTTAAAAAAATTATCCAAAACATTTTATAGGTATAAGATAAGAATTAAATCAATTTTACACATTAAAAGAATATATTTTTCTAAAGTACGTTTTACAGGCTTTTGACAATTCACTTTTTTTAAATATAGTTTTTTATTGTTTTATACATTTTATTTGAAAAAATAGAATTATTCATTTAATTAAAAATATCAAAATTTATTTTTTTTATTTTTAATATTTTTTATATGTTTCATGCTTTGATTAATTATGATAAATTATTGCATTTTAATTTAAAAATGTCATCTAAAAAATTTACAATGTAAAATTATATTTTTTTTGTATTAAAGTATAATAGATCAAGTTTTTAAAATATTATCCAATATAGGTCTTTGGAATAAATTTTATATTGAATTTTTATATAAAAACGTTTCAATATTTTGAACGTTTTCATTTTAAAAATTTGTTTTCTCATTCAATCAATGGGAATAATTTTAAATTAATTTTAACCAATTATGGTTTTGGAATTTTGAAAATTGGATTCAATATTTAGAATTATAATCTTCAAATATATTTAATTGGTCCCTTTAATTTTTTTTTGAGAAAATGATTATTAACTTTAGTAATTTTTATAACCATGATTAATGGTAAATCAGGTAATTCTGAGTTAAAAATAATATTATAAATATTATAAAATTGCCATAACAATTGTAGTAATTTTATTTTATGAGTTATTTTAAACCCAAATAATTATTGGGGTGATTTTAGGGTCTCTTAAAGCCACATAGATGGATTATTTCCGTTTATATTATATTATTTTATGAAAATTCAAATATATCATATTCCGGGTTTTAATAAGTATTACATTTCTTATAAAAAGTTTTTCAGATGAAATATTTGGCTACAAATATTTATTTTAAAGATAAATTATTATATTAATAATGATAATTTTTGTAATTTTTATGTAATAATATATTACCTTAATGTATTACAAAATGATGATAGAATAATTATTTAATAAATTAAAATATCAAATTTATGATATTAATTTTTTTAAAATAAATACAATATTTGATAAAAAATGTAATACATGATTTTTTTGATAAATTTGACATGTTATTAATATTTAATAATTGTTTTAATGGATATATCTCGTTTTATTGATTTTCTAAAATGTGAAATTAATTAAAAATATCAAAATTGTCATTAATGTTATATTAAAATAAATATTATTTCATTAAATGATATAAAATTAATAAAAATGAAAAACTAGGAAAAATGAATTGGATAAATCTAAAAATGTAATCTATGACTCAGTTAAGGTCCGTTTTCCAGTTTTTAGTAAATTTAATAATCTTCAATGTGTAAAACCATATGTTGTGGAAATAAGAGATAAACAGTTTAAATAAGGTCTATAACCAAATAATATTGGTAATAATGAGACCTAAACATGTATAAAAATTATTTTTTTATAGGATTTAAATACATACTCATATCATATTCAAAATAATTAACTTTGGGACTAGTAGGATTTGACACGTAATTTATATTAATTTAATATTTTGCGAGTTTCCAAAAATTCCCTTTAACTCAATTACATAAGGGAATATCCTCTTTCACCTATTAACACAACTTTGAGACTTTTTCTCAGCACAAACTTCATAATTTCTCCTCCTATCACCGTTATTCATTTTTAGATGTCTTGGTATTCCAAAAATACCAACTCTAGACCCCTTAATATGATATCTAAAGGAAGACCATCGAAGAAGAGGTAATTGTTTTAGCAACTCATTCAAGTTCATTTCTTCTTAAAATTCCAGTTCGTATATTTTTTACATATGAAATTTATAACTAAAATATCATCTATATTCAGAAAATTTATTATAATTATGGTAAAACCATATTCCACCTTTTATCAATCATATGAAAAATAAAAGCATCGCGCTTGTGTAAATATGGCTTGTCATCTCCACAACGTGGTGTAATTGGTTTTCATCACCAAATTATTTGTATGAGTATAATGATGCATATAATGGATATACATAATAAAAATTACATGATATTGATTCTGTTTAAATACTATAATATCCAATTCCATACCCTTTCACCATTGAGGGAACAATGTCGTCCCTCGTGCGTACGTACGACATGATGTCTCTAGGACGTGATGTGAATTATTTTCCATGAATAAAATTATATAATGATAATAAAAATGTATATAAAGAGTAAATATAATATATATATAAGAATTTAATATCATCTTATCAATGAAATAAATATATCATATTTGTAATAATCATGACTTACAAAAGAAAACATGCACAGGTAAATAAAGAAGTTAACACCCGAAACAAGGGTAATAATGAAATATTATTAACCAAGAGATATGACATGATAATATATGAAATCATAAATTTTAATTTTATACTTGTATAAATTAGTAACATGATATAAACCATCACATAGAAGTCTAAATCACATTCAAATAAAGAAAATTGAAAGATATGGGTTATTTCAGAATCTCATTATTATGTGGGATTGTCTGAGTTTAGGTATCCAATTAAGAACATTTTTCTTCAATGTCCATGTTCTCTAAAAAAAAATTCAAATGGATTTTCATATTATCCAAAAATTTGTAGAATCTTTTTTCCCATGTTTGAATTTTGGTAAAATGTTTGAAATGATTCATATATTCATTTTATAAATGTGGTACATTAAGAATTTTTTAACAAAAATATGGAATGAATGTTTTTAAACTTATAAAACATGAGTCTATTTTTCCACCATCATTAAACCTTAATTTATTGAAGTTAAATTTACAAGTTCACAAGATTATTTTCAATGAAAATTTTATCTTTTAAAATTGTGTAGACTTTTCAATATACCATTTCAAATAAAAATGGTTCTCTATCCTAAGATAATTTTAATTATTTTATTAGATTATTTATATCTATGTAATGATACATAGATTGATCATATGCTTGATTATGGTTGGTCTCTTATGACCCCATATACCATATTTTATTAAAGGATTTATAATCCATTTATTTTGGATGTGTTATTTTGAAACCATTCACGAGTTACAGTTAAAGTATTCAAATTTCATATGCTAGACTATTTATGTTGTTTAAGTTTCAGTCTTTTCCTATTAGGAATTCATTACACTTAAAATGTGATGGGAATGGACTACTATTTCCCCTTGATTCTTTGGTATGTCTCATGAGAAAAAGTAGGTTGGGTATTGGTTGAGGCATTACCTATTTATGTATTGTGTCTTGGATGAATTCTTGATGATATTTTTATGATGTCCTATATTATTAATTCCCTCATTATGAGATTAGTTTTTGATATTCAATATGATTATTTGATTATTATAATATCCATGAGATTATTTATATAGAATTATTTGATTTTAATTTATTCTTTCCATATTATTCTCAAGATTATATTTAAAAGGATTTATTTCTGTTATATAACATAAATATATGTTTATGCTTATTTATTCAAAATAGATTCCACTGTACACTTACCCTTAGTGAACATCTAATCTCACCACTTAGGTTTTATTTTCCCCAAGATTCATAGATGTATGTAATGATTGATATGTAGGGTAAATCTAGTAAAATAGGGATGTTTTTAATGGATTTGAAATGTTTTATTTTATTCCATGATGTGTTTTATGATATATATATATATATATATATCTAGTTTTCAAAAACAATTAAACTATTTGGTCCTTTGGTATGCAATCTCTCTGTGACAACCCGGCCCCGGTGACAGCACAGCCACCCCACCTTAACATGGTCGTCGGGTCCTGGCCCACCAGGTACCACCAGTTTCCCCGCAGACACGTGGGGCCCAACCTAGGGTCCACCCACGTACCTGGACGGGTTATCTGACTAATGACAGTCCCCACAGGCCAACACATGTCCTTTCCAGTGTGTGCTATTCCATGATGTGTTTTATGATATATATATATATATATATATATATATATATATATATCTAGTTTTCAAAAACAATTAAATTATTTGGTCCTTTGGTATGCAATCTCTCTGTGACAACCGGGCCCCAGTGACAGCACAACCATCCCGCCTTAACCTGGCTGTCGGGTCCTAGCCCACCAGGTACCACCACTTGCCCCGCAGACACGTGGGGCCCACCCTAGGGTCCACCCATGTACCTGGACGGAGTGTGTGCTATTCCATGATGTGTTTTATGATATATATATATATATATATATATATATATATATATCTAGTTTTCAAAAACAATTAAACTATTTGGTCCTTTGGTATGCAATCTCTCTGTGACAACCGGGCCCCAGTGACAGCACAACCATCCCGCCTTAACCTGGCTGTCGGGTCCTAGCCCACCAGGTACCACCACTTGCCCCGCAGACACGTGGGGCCCACCCTAGGGTCCACCCACGTACCTGGACGGGTTATCTGACTAATGATAGTCCCCACAGGCCAACACATGTCCTTTCCAGTGTGTGCTATGTCCTCAGTCACACACATCCTGGGTAACTTCCCAGAAGGTCACCCATCCTGATCACTACTCCAGGCCAAACACGCTTAACTGTGGAGTTCTAATCAGACAGGATTCTGAAAAGGAAGGTGCACCATGTTGATATGAGTCATATCAATTAGTCATTTAACTCTTTATCATTTGGGGATGTTACAGTCACCCCCCCCCCCCTTTAGAGCACAACGCCCTTGTTGTGGGCCCTACATCTCAACTCAGGCAGTGCACCGCGCAATTAAGGCTGGGTTCTTCCTTTGATACCAAATGTGACAACCGGGCCCCGGTGACAGCACAACCACCCCGCCTTAACATGACCGTCGGGTCCTGGCCCACTAGGTACCACCAGTTGCCCCGCAGACATGTGGGGCCCACCCTAGGGTCCACCCACCTACCTGAACGGGTCATCTGACTAATGACAGTCCCCACAGGCCAACACATGTCCTTTCCTGTGTGCTTTGTCCTCACTGACACACATCATGGGTAACATCCCAGAAGGTCACCCATCCTGATCACCACTCCAGGCCAAGCACGCTTAACTGTGGAGTTCTAATCAGACAGGCTCTCGAAAAGGAAGGTGCACCTTGTTGACATGAGTCATATCAATTAGTAATTTAACCCTTTATCATTTGGGGATGTTACACTCTCATAGCTAGTACCAATATGATTATGTAACCACTGAATCTAGGCTACTAGGGTCAGGGTGTTTACTAATTTACCCAAAACAATGAAAATATCATTATTTACCATAATTTAAATTCCCAAAACACAAAATTTCAACACATTTATATAAGTAATTAATTATAATTATTGTATATCACATCAATTCTCACTTTAATTCTTCATGATACCTAATGCCCATACCTCAAACAATATATGGTTATTCAATTTATCCCAGAAAGACATTTTTCACCCCCAAAAATATTTTAAAAAGTTTTTAAATATTCTCATGATATACCTCTGACTATATAAGACTCTCTAGTGTACTTAGAATACATCTTCCTGATCATGTGTAGTTGAATCTAAGTACGAATTCAAAATGTTTTTCCTCTATGAAGAGTCATACTCACTATCAGCCACTTCATACACAGTTGGTTATCCCATCAAATTCCCTAACTATTATGTTTATAATAATTCTAAATAATTTATCCTTGTCTTTCTCTTGGTCTTACCATGGAAGTTGAGTCTGAACTGATTCTCAACCTCTATATGACTATAAGAAAACAAGAACAATCTTCTCTAAATGTTCCATTTAGACAGATTCATGAATCCCCCTTTTTAATAATAAATCTATGCTCAAACTTATCTCATATACCCAAATTGGAAAAAATATATCATTGATCGACCCAATAGTTGAATCATTGTTCCTCTTCTTAGACTACCCATACAGCTCTCCTCACGTCTTAGTTTTCGGATACCTATAGATCCAATACCTATCTCAACAAATCCTATTATTAGAATAAATTTGTTTTCCTATGACAGGTTCTACTTTTCTCTCAATGAACAGTTTATTAAATTTAAAAATTCATTAAACATAAGGTTATTTACGTACATCGTGATAAAAGGTCATAAAATATCCTCAAATTATCACACCTTGGAGATCTCATCTCTTTTGAACATCGGAATAAACTATAGTAAATCTATGAACCTCTAAAAATAATCTATAAATAAAATATCTTCTTATAGAATGTGAGAAACTATTATTCTCACTCTTACCCAAATGTATTTATAAATAAGTGTTTCTTGAGAAGACCGAACAAAATTTCTAGAGCGGGGTTAATTCAATCCATTTAAAAATTTTAGTTGATTTTTAACCTCCCTTTTAAAATAAGAAAATATTCCCATCTTTATTTAATTCTGAAATTTAGTTGAAATATGAACAAATAATATAAAAAAAACACATAGATTTTTTATGGTGGTTCAAGGATCCAAAGACCTCCTATGGTTCACACCACCAACTGTAGATGTGCGTATAGATATTTGTACTCACATTTTTTTCATAAGGTTCTCAAAGGCCGAGTTTAACTAGTTTATACTTAATATAAAATTTTGAAGATATATTCCAAGGATCTATCTTTAAAAAAATACATCTTAGCCTTAAATTCAAACGTAGGAGGATGTGTGAATTAAAAAAATATTGAAAAATGTTTAAAAAACTATATTTGAGGCACATAGTTTCAACAGAAACAAATGATAGATGATAAGATCTTCAATCAATAAATTTATGTATCAAAATTGTATCTCAAAAAATATCTTGAAAAATAAGAATTTATTCCATTAAAGAAGAAATATATATATATATATATATATATATATATATATTATTAAAAAAATGATATGTATAGCTTGAATATCAAGAAAGAAGAGAAAATTTTCAACAAAAAAAACTCAAAAGGAATTTTTTATCTGCCTTGTAAAACAATAAGTTTTTTTGCGTTCAATTAATTTTAGTGAAATTTTTATTTCATAAATTATGTTTTATCTTCAAAAATATGAAAATAATATATATATATATATTCGAAATAAATCTGGTAAAAAAATTAATAAAATCCTCTATGGAAATATAAATTTATTTTCTAATTGAAGTATCATTGATATTTCCTAAAAATTCTCAAAAAATTTCAACACAGTTATCCCATATTAAAAAAATATTTCAATTCATAGTTACCAATGAGGAATTTTATCTGAAAAATTCACAATAGAAAAAATCCATTGAAAATATTTGAGATGTAAATTTGTTAAAGGAATTAATACATAAGAGTAATCCCTCTAATTTATGGGATTTATTTTCTTTATGTAGGAATATTAACATGATATATTTTAGAGGAGTGAACAATTAATTTATAGGATTATTTAAGTAGAATTAATATGGGTAAAACAATAACATTATAATAGTAAAAAACATCTTTGGATGAGTTAACATCAACTTCATAAGAGTAAATTCCACCTTATGAAAAGTGCAATTTTACATCAAAAGCGTAAATTCAATCTTTTGAAAATAATAACTACACTTCATAAGAGTAAAGTACATAAAATTAAAAGGGTAAAAACTATATAAAAATAAAAATTCCATAAATTAGACGAGTATAAACATAAAAAAAATTTCATCAAAACGAATTATAACTATTTATAAATGATAATGCAAAAAATAAAAATAACATAATAACACATTAATTAAAAACATTGAAATTCACTCAGAGTTTATTCATTAATAAAATTGAGAAGGTTTTTTTAGAATAAAAATTATGATTTATTTGGAAATGTGGGAGCAATATTAGAGTGTCTAATAATCCCCCCGTAATTTTATTATAAAAAACCCATAACAATTAATCAATAAATTTTATATATTTTATATAAGAGGAATATAAATAGATTATAGTTAGTTATGATTTTTATTTTACTGTTCATTCTCAAAATTGATGTGAGATTAAAAATATAATTAAAATAAATTTATTTTACACATTTAAAATAACACACATAAATAGTAATATGTAATTAAAAAAAATGAAATGAATAATATATTAGGGATTTTTTTTAACATTTCAAGAGAAACAATATAAATAAAGAGTTATGTGAACGAAAACTAGAAAAAAATAAAAATAAAAAAGAAAATAAAATATATATTTTGGATTTAAATTAGAAATTTTATTAAGGTTTTGAGAATTATTTTTAGATAAGGGTGTATGGTTTGGAAATTTTGGTCCTTCTCAAAACATCCTAAGGCTTACTGTACCAGGTCTAGCCCCAACACCAGTAGCTCTAATTATGATTTTCTCTATACAAATTATTATATTTGTTAAAAGTATTTCATCTAGAGGATACTTATCTTTCACCTCTTGACTTATTTAGTTATATAAAAGGGTTTTTAACACTTGTGGGATCATTAGAAAAAGTAAAAACCATTTATTTTCTTGAAATAATAATAACATATATTCAGACATCATAATATGACTTTGTAGGATCAAATGTGTCTTCTAAAATATTTTTAGACAAAAATTATCTTTTAGGTGGAATATGACTAATTATTAATTGAATGATAATCACATTCAAATACTGACCATAGATGTCAAATATTATGAAAATTTTTTCCTTGAAAGAATCAATAATAATTGTACTACATTTCATAAACATTTGACCAAAAGTCCTCCTAATATCCAAAAAAAAAACAGGATCTGATTTATCTATAAGAGTCTAGTACATATTCATATATAGTAGTAATTCATTGATATATTTGGGAAATATGCTCAATCGATATTATAAAAACTTGAACACCCTCATCAGAAATGAGTTTTTGAGTTGTAGTATTGTCAACCAATTTCTCTTATTAAAAAATAATTTTTTCTTTACTATCATTTAAAAACTTTTCTGAAGTTTATTATTTTTAATATCTTAGGTAAAAAATATATTTAATACCTTGTATAATATATTTTTTTATAATTTTTTGAAAAATTGATGTTACCAATAAAATTATTTTCCAATTTAATTAATATTAGGAAAATATGATGTTATTCTTCATGATTTTTCACAAGACTATACTTTAAAGAAGAAAAAGTGGATTCTTCCGTGGTGATAAGGCCCAATAATTTTTTCAATATTCATTAAATACTTTAATTTCAATGAGAATTAACATTTATATGTGAACAATCTAGTATCAATTTAAATATTGAGTCAATTTTATAAAGATTATATCACTTTTCAATTTAGAAACTCTATTTTACAACAAGGTTTTTAAATCAAAATTTATAACATATGAGGGAACTATTTGAGTAGGTGGATTTTTTTGCAAAACTCAAAATTTTTAGTTGCAATATTATTCAATAAGTTATAATTTCTGATTAACAAAATCATTGATTTCATGTCAAAAACCAAGTCAAGCCTCCCCAGATTGGGAACCTTACCAGTCCCTATAATAACCCTAACTATTATAAATGAAATTGCACTTGATTTTTTTTAATGTATTATTATATAATATGGTTAAAAAAACATGAAATTATTTTTTCATATTATTCCCATAGGATTTAAAATAACATTATGTGTCATTACCATTAATAATATAGCCATTGAATAATGATCACATGATTAATATAAATATAGGGTTTTATCAAATACAATTGTTATAGGCAAAGTAACTGATGGTGTCAACTAGTAGAATCATACCATATGAAGCCCACTTATTATAGCTTTAGATATAGATAAAATCATTGGGCTTTTCCCTTGACCAATACCTAGCTAAGATCCAAAAATTAATCATGAGTGAAACTGTTTACAAGAGAAGTTCAAACCCCTCAAGATCATGGCCCAAACCCTATTTTTTGAACATCCCCATGAATGTCACACCATAGCGCACCACACCCTTTGGAATTTTTATATTGTATTAAAGGAATTATTAACAAGACCCTAGAAATATGAGTATGTATACTATTTTTTATATAATAATTAACATATTTTCATACTATTATTGTTACTTATAATTGTGTTTTATTTTGATTTCATAAAACCCAAATTGTGTTTTTGGATTATATTCAAATTAAAATAAAGAATTTATTTTCATGAATTAATGGATTTTTGAAATAAATAATATTTTAATAAAATATTATTATTATTTAATTTTTTTAAAAAATAAATGACCATACAATTTTTATGAAGTCAAATAATAATTTTATAAGGGTTAGAAAAATTTATTTAAAAAAAACTCAAAATTTTCAATAAATGTCAGTTTTTATATTAAAAGTAAAAAATTCACATATTTAAAAAATAATTTAGAATAAATGAAGATTATTTTTGGAATCAGGATTTCAATAATAACCATTGTTTAATTTTTCATAATTTTCCTAGACAATCGAATATTTGGGTAAAAATTAAATAGTATATAAATATACTTTGTGTTTTATGACATTCAAATAACCCAAATGTGATGTAATATGTAATATATATAGGATAAATTACCAAATATATGTTTTCCATTTTAAATAATTATATTTTAAGTTCATTTTATTTATTTTTTTCACCATTATGAGTCCTATAGGTCCTATAATATATTTTGAGACTTTAAAATCATTTCTTTAAGAGTGTGACTCACCTCAACATCCATAAGGTTAATATTTTAAAAATTTAAGACCTTGGAAATCTAAAATAATAAAAACCAATACCCTTTGGCATATACAATGTGATGATTTTTGGATTTGGATATTTTATTATGTAGAAACCAAAACAAAAATAATTATGAAATCTCTCTCTTTTCCTATATATACCCAACCAATATAACATTTAACTTCACTGAAACCCCTTAGAGCACTTCCTTACTCTGGTTCCTACTACCTAGAGTTCTACCATGGTTCCCAATATTTTAGGATGCCCCTCCCAAGCCATTGTAGCCACACACTCAAGTAAGTGATCCTCACATTCCTCACATCCTTCAAAATTCAAGAAACTTCATTGAAATTAGTTTTTTTAATTTCAAATGGTTATATTTTAATTAATTAATAATAATTTAATTACTGTACATTTAATGTCGTATGAATTATGTATCATTTATCCTTCCTCAGTTTTATCCTTACCAAAGTCGTTACTATAACAAAATTCCGTAAGTGATCTGCCACTCAACTTTTTTGTCAAGCACTCGTTTTTTGTTTTGTATTTTATTTTTAATTTGGTTATAATTGGTTATGAAATTCTATATTTCACATACATACCATTTTATATATAAATTGTGATATTGTACTTTCAATCCCATTAATCCCCCATAGACTTTTTTGTACACCCTTTAGCATGATTAAATTTTATAATGATTTTTTTCTCTATTCATACCTCTTCATTACCTTATGATTTATATTTACAAATTTCTACTGTTTTATTTGGTTTTACATGTACCTATAACATCACAATTTATTAAAAAACAATTAGAGACCCCTTTCTCTCTCGTCAACCATTTTTATGAATTTTTAATTAACATCGTTTTGCTGCCGAAATTTCATTGCGATTTTCTATGCCAAAAAAATTTGTATTGAATACCATAGACATTATTTTGTCAAGGGTATTCACCTTTATGAACTTAAACTTCTGTATCGAGGGATTAAATTTTTTTATTTCACATTACATGATCGTGGGGGAAATTATGATGTTGAATGATTCCTTGTCATATGATCTATGTGGCACACTTAATCATGAGAATGAAATGATTATGATTGGCGTACCTGGATAATGCTCAAATGGAGTAGGTAATGTTTAGAATATGATACATCATTTTGTTATAGGGGTGTCACTAATTCCTTTATGGTATTTTCATTCTATTAATTATTTGGGGTTTATCTTTGACATATGTTTACAACTCAATGTTTTATGTTTTTCCCAATTTTCCATGTTACGATTATCGCACTATATCATGCCTTATTTTTCGTGCTCCTTTTTCCCTCATTGATATTACTTTTTTCTAATATGTTTGACTTATGTGATGTTTATTCCCTTAATATAATATATATATCATCCCTTTATTATGTTTATCCCTATGTTATCCCATGTAGTTTTATGTTCGAAGGAGTATTTTGAGCATGTTAAAGATGTTTGCAATAAATCATGTTAAGGAACTTTTTAACAATGTTTTTGTATCCCATGTTCAATATACCATGTTATGTAACAAATTACTATATAAAATATACTTCTCAATATTTGGGTTGTATTAAGTTATATTTATGTAATAAATCATGTTTTAATGTATAATAAAGAATCATGTTGTTATAGTTGGTATGAGAGGAAAAAGTTTAGTTATTTTTGGTATTCAGATTAGAGAACTATTGTGAATGAAATAGGGATAATACTATACACAGTAAAACCTCCCTAAATTTTGGTAATTATAGAGTAAGTGGTTTATCTAGAAAAAAAATCCCTCTCTAGATACTATAAGGGGACATGGTTCTAACACAGATGTTCCTAGGAGTAACAACCATGACAAGGCGTTCTAGGTCTGAGTCAGGGTAACCAGGTGAAAGAAGTGGGCCTTACTACACACTTGGTATAATGCTTATGGGGGATACTCTTTATTAATTCATAATATCATTACGAACAATTATTAGAGTAACAAAAAAATTCCCATTAGAATATATGTTAGGAAATAGATCATAGATAACATAGATTGATGTCTATAAACTCATAAGTGAATAAGATAAATGTAATGTATATGTTATCCATTTAATTTCATTGGATTATAATTTATGTGTTTAATTGTTTAAAATACTCACCCCTAATTTTCCTTTTATTATAACAAATAGACAAAGATAAGAGGGGTCGGGTAAAAAATTAATGCGATATAGAATGTGATGAATTCCATAATGAGATACCCAATATGATGGGAGAAGGAATGAATATTTTTATCACAGTAATATCTTAGTTGACTAATGTTTTTAATATAAGACTATACTATGAGGAGGGTCCAAACACCCCTAAGAGAGAATAATCCTCAATCGATAGTTTCATGGGACAAAGGCCTCCAACATTCAATAGATTGTCGTATCCATTAATCGTAGAAAAACAGATCATGTACATTGAGAATATATTCTCCATATTTCCATGTTATGTGCAAGATAAGGCTCTATTGGCTGTTTATAAGATAGTGGGAGAAGCAATTCAGTGGTGGAAGTTGATCAAGTATATTAATCCTAAGGAAGTGATCAAAGCGATGGTGTAGTAGGACTTCCAGAAAATGTTTTTTTTATAAATATTTTCCTCTCACTATCTCCGACTTAAAATGGAAAGGGATTTTCTCTCCATCAAAAAAGAGATGACAAATCCATCAAGGAATATGAAGAAAACATCACTATACTTGCACTATATGCCTGTAGGTTTTTCATTACCCCCGAAATCAAGGTTGACTGCTTCATGAGTGGGATAAAACCTTGTATATGAAAATACCTAGAGATCCATGATTCTAAAAGATTTTATAATGTCATATGATATTTTCTCAATGTACAAATGGATATTAGATAATCTCAAAGGTATTATGGGTATAAGAAAAAGAAAGTGGAGTTTAATTTTAGTGGTCTGATGGAGAAATATAACAGTTCTATGAAATTTCAACATCCCACTCTTAAAATTTTTTGAAAGAAGAACCCCAAAAATTTCATCAGGGGGATGATGAAATGCATTAGGTGTGGGAAAAAACGACACCTTACTAGTAATTACCGACATGAGAGACCCACTAACGCGATAAAGGGAAAGAATGATCCAATTAACCCTCATTGCATTTTTTATTTCTACAAATGTAAGGATCCATGGAACTATGAAAACCAATGCTTAAAACCATTGGTTTTTTTTGGCAACCAAAATTTTTCAAGGTAGCCAGGGAGAGCTTTTTCCATCACTATCGTTGAAGTGAATCCCGAAGAAAAAGTGGAGATAGGTGTAACACCCCGAGATTTTATGAGAAGTATTTTTTTAAATTATTTGATGTCTTGTGATTTATGTTACACCAATATTATCTTGCGCTATACGCAACACCGTATTAGATTGCAGTATACACAACACTATTCATGGATCGTGTTACACACAATTTCAAGTTCATTTGATAGAAGTTATTATACGCAACATTGAGTGTATATATATATATTCAGTGTATAAGTGAAATATGGTTGGATTCTGTTATACAAAACAACTTAGAAATCTTGCAATACACGCAAACCTTACATGGCTTGCATTACATGCAATCGTGACCTTCCTCGATAGTGTGTGTTGTACGCGATACCGAGTTTCACTGAACATCGATATGTTATTAAAATATTATAAAAACTAGCCGTTATGAATAGTAATACCCACTTTTTGAAATTTTATAAATTTTATCTTTCCAAATGGACTTAGTTTTTCTATTCGGAATATCGAAATTATCCTAGGGTGAATTTTTGGTATTTTTATGAAAACTTTCATTTTTGATGAATAGTGAAAACCCTGAGTTATTGGTTAAAACTGAATTTTTATTTAAATAATCATTTATTTTATTTAAATTGAATTTATGTCAAAATAGATACATAATACCTATATAAGTTCAATGTAATTCAATGGGGTCATTTTATAATAATATAGATATATAAAAATTTTATTGAACTTTTTACCATCTTTTACCCACCTCAATGGAGTATTTGCAATTGTATATAAAACATAATTTTACCGCTTATCTGAGTTGAATTTTGAAAATCCGAGAGACATGGTTGATATCGAGGAGTAAAAATTGTTTCAATAAGATAAAAATAATTTTTGGTGAATATCGACTTTTTACTTTTATTTAACACGGTTAAAAGTAAATAGGGTAATTAAAGGTAAAAATGATATTATTTTTTACCTAACACATGTCCTAATTCTATTGGATAAGTATAATTCGACCAAACACAACCTTAGGAATATAATATTATCATTTATGTCCACTTGGATTAGATTAGGACATTTATTATTATTTAATTCAAAGAAGAGTTAAAAGAGTTAAAATCAAAGTTTAATAACTAAAACGTTTTTTAATATAGGTTTATAAATAGGATAAATTCAACTATAAATATTCATTTTAAAGCTAAAAATATTTCCTAGATAAATGTATTTGTTTTTATACATTAAATAATTTAATTTATTTATGACATAATGATGATGCAATAAGTACCTTATTAATGAAATATTAACATAATTGATGTAATAAATACCGAAATTAATGTAATTTGAGATTTTTTATGAATTCAAATAATTTTTTACGTCAATATGACATGTTAGTATTGATTCAATTAACTTTCTTTGAATTAATAATGCTATTATTATTTTCAGAAAAATCAATGACCAAATAGAGTCAAAATTGACATAAAATAGTTTTTGAAACAAATATTATATTATTAATTGTTATTATATTCATAAAAATCTATGGTTCATCCAAATGACTTATATATTTGTATATATATTAATAATGAAAATCCTGGGGTTTTTTTTTCTTGTTATAGTTGGTTTATTAACCATATAGTGTAAGAAAACAAGAAGACGCAGTAAAAGTTAAATTATTTATCATAGAGTTAAATATAAATAATAAGGCTAAAATAGTAACATAAACTTGTATAAAACCTATTGGTTGAGATTATATCTACCCATACCCAATTTAGTCTCGAAATAAATAAATTTGGAGCTATTATAAACCTAATATGACTTTATTATAAAATAATACTTTAAGTTTTTCCTAAGGTGCCCCTCTCCTCCCTGATAAAAGGGCACCTCCTCCCTCTTCTCTTTACACAATTTTGAGCCTTCAAGCTCGGACAAAACCAGCCCATTTCCATTCTCAACTTCCATAGAAACATTATAGAGATTTGGGTATCCTCAAAAGACCAACTATAGTGCTTTAATAGGAGGCTTAAAAGAGGTGCGTCGAAGAAGAGGTAATGTCGTCTACCGATTCATTCAAGTTTATTTCTTATTAAACTTCCTATTAATTATTTGTTTCATTATAAATTAATAACATTAGTATCACTAATACAGTTATGTCTTATTATAAATATGAAACAATCCCATTTCACTTTCAATCCAACAAACAGAAAATGAAATCACCGCGTGTGCGTACGTACGGAATACCGTCTTCACACCTTGGTGTAATCTAATTTTCCACCACCACCTTACTTGGATGGGTATAATGGTGTAAAGAATAACTATATAAGGTTACTATAACATCACACTGATTCTAATTAAATTATTATGGGAACTATATCATCCCTCGTGCGTACGTACGAATTACCATCTCCACGACTCGATGAGATTAATTCTCCATGTTAACCAATCAAGAATGATTATAATGTATATATAACGAATAATAATGAAATATATGACATAATGAAGCTACTGGATTTATGTATATATATATATGTCATCTACTTACTTCCATTCAAGTCAATAAGAAAAGGAAAACAACGTTCATACGTGCGTACGTCCTACCGTCTCCATGAACGGGGTATTTTATTTAATTAATCTATCTATTATATATATATATATATACTGAATATATATGATATATAAATCATGGTTTACATTATAGAAGTAATTAAATCCTGATATATGTAATAATAATATCAAGAACCACAAGTCTAAACACGTACGATAAATAAAACAATTTTACCCAAAACGCTGCTTTAACATGGAATTTACAAAAGAACGGGTGACATAAAGTCATTTGTGAACAATATATGATATCATAACAATGAATATGATTCGGTAATAAGTAAATGAAATTATTTAAACAATTATATAGGATATTCAGATACGTACGAAGCATATCAGACCTAAGGTAGGGGATAATTTTTCAATCTCATTTTTATCCGAGATTTCTTATACGTAAGTATTTACTAGGGTTATATTTTTCATCCATGTCCATAAAAAGTATTTAATAAAGTGTTTAATATTCTTCCATGTATGTTTAAAGTCTTTTTTACCCCTATTTTACTTTTACTTTATGTTATATAATGATTCTTTTTTTACCATATAAGTTACTTTTTTGACTTTTTCGGCAAAAGTACGAGAATAATGTTTTTTAACTTATATGGTGTGAATGAATATTTACGGTTTCATAATGCCTTATTTTCATGAATCATTATCTACAATATTTCATTAAAACTTTCAACAAAATCCTTTTCTTTTAAAATGTAATGGCATTTTTTTAAAATAAAATGATTTTAAAGAAGAAAGGATATTTTCCTCAAGATTTTATTTCAAGTGTTTTATCAAAACTATTTTCCATCTAAGATGACATTATTAAGTATGTTTATAGTATTATGTATCTATTATTTACATGGTTTTCATATGATGAACTGATAACCATTTCTTTTATATGGATTATGTTATGATATGATGATGTTTATGAAATCCATTTTATTCATTGGGTTATTATGAATGATGTTTTTTTATTTTGTAGTACATGAAAGAATGATTTCATTATGAGATTGGTGGGACCTATATCTCCCTCCAATGCATTGGGTAATGATTTATATCTCATGAGATTGACATGGATGAAACTGTAAGTTAATCCGGTTCAGTAATACAGGACTAGAACGAGGAGTGAACTCAATTCAGAAAGGGACTTTGTCCACTAAGATGGTCTTGGCAGCAATGCCTTGGCTACTATGGAAATCATATCATGTTCTTAATGGTTTTCCACAATTACATGTTTTATTCCCATTATATTTTATCATGATTGATGTTCCTTTATGATATATGCCTTATGTACTTCCAAGATTTACGTCTTTGCTCAAGATTTGGATGTTTAGATTTTATGTTCATGTTTTTGCATTCAAATGTTTATGGATTGTTTTATATTCTTTATATTTACCCTTACTAAGCATTTGAGCTCACCCTTTTTATGTTTTATTTTCTAAAGGATATAAAGAAATTTTTTTGGTAAGAAATCAAAAGGGGAAGATCTTTATGGTAGATGTTGAAGATCTGTCACCATGATTAGAAGATTATTTTTCCAAGTTTCCAAAGACACTAAACTATTACGATCCTTGTGTATTGGTTTTTATGTATTACGTATTCCAGAAAAGTAATGTAATGTCCATGTATTCCATGATTGGGTATCTACAGTTGGTATCAGAGGAAAGTTTTAGTTAACCTTTGGAAACTAGGATGCGAAAACTTTAGATCCCTAGAGATATTTCTAAGGTATGCCTAGGGATGTCCCTAAGTTTAATTATAAGTGTAGCTTATAGTCCTAGAATTACGGTAACGATCCTAGAATTTAACCTAAGATGTAAGACATTGAAGGTACTCACCCTTGATTTTGTTTTTTGCCTCTCACACTATTCTTTTTTGGTTTTAGAAAATGCCTAGAAAGAGGAATATTCATGATAATGGAGGATATGATAGACAATGGAATGATATTCTTCATGAGGAACCAAATTAAATTAGATCTGGAAGTATACATATCATTATTAGTCCTAATCAGTAATCTTATAATATGATCAATAATATCAACTTTGGTAAGTTTCCCGACTCATCTAATAAGAGGAAGACGGAGTTTCCTGATGATCATAGAGGAAAGAAAGTTCAATTTCCCTCATGTAAATCATGTGGGAAGAGGAATCAGGGAGAATGTTTTATAGGAACTTTAAGATGAATTGGGTGTGGAAAAGAAGGACAGAAATCCCGTAATTGTAAAGGAAAATGTTTAGTTAACACCTTGGACAAGGATAATGGTATTTCTAAGACATCAACAACGGTTAAATGTTTTAAATGTGGAATGTACATGCATTATGGAAACCAATTGACTAAGGTAAAATATTAGGAAGAGAATCATCATGGTCATATGGATAGTATTTATGTGGATGATGATGAAGTGACTAAAAATGATACATGAGATGAAAGAAATGATGAAGCTCAGTCAATAGTTTTAGAAGGTGGTGTTATGATTTTATGTTAATCAAAAATAATGTATGGTACTTGGGAAAAAAATCTAAGGATTTTTACACTATTGTCTTTACATGAGTTTTTAAAAGTATATGATGAATGGTACCGATAACCATAAAAGGTTATTCAAATATTTTTGGAAGGTAGATGATATGTGCATAATGAAATGATAAGGGGATAAAGAGATGTTTGATATCATTAATGAGCACATGACTGATATAAGGACAAAGTGATATCATGGTTATAGTATAAAGAAATATTTGGATTTTTTTATGTGGAAAGAGTTAACTTTTGACAGCATTCTGTTTTTAGTAAGGTTCAATGGGTATTAATTTTTTCAAAAGAATACAAGATTAAGGTATTCACATGTTTGGAATGTGACCAACAAGATATATCTTATGATATATGGGGGATAAATGATGGCATTCACGTACTTGTTATGTGACCTTTCAAGTAATCATTTTCTTTATACAATGAGATTGGACGTTTGTATTTTGGATAAGCCTAAAGATTGGAATTGATTATGTTGGAAATCATATAGTATTGTTTAAGGATAGAACTTTTTTTTTGATATTATTTCTGTAATGTTATAATAGTGAAGTTTTAGAAAAAAGGCAACCTGCAGGACGAGAGACAAACCGTCGCGCCAGACAAGGTTGGGGGAATTGAACCCACAAATGAAGTGCGAAAGGCCTTTATTTCCTACCACTGGCCTACAGGAAGTACCTGGTTAGTAGAAAATAGTTTTATTTTAGTAATAGGTATGATAGATGAACTATAAGTCTATTCTTGGAATCATATACGATTAATCTCACCATAGATGGAGTTATGTATATTTAATAACTTATGCTAACCATTTTTGTGATATAAATAGATGGTATGACCTATCATTCTATCACATGATCTGCTAACACTTAATTAATGAAGAATTCAACTTCATTTATTTAAATAGAGATGAAGTTGAAATTTTTCATGGAATGACCAACGATGATATTACACTAAAATCAAGTAAGTATTTCTCCTTATGTAAAATTTCATCAACATTAGGGAAATGATCTTGAAAAAAATCTTGTCCTCGTACTCTCATATCTGATGAATCAGACGGTACCTTATATCATCACAAATTTATGGCTTTGTGATTGTTGGGTTTTTCATAGCCATGTTCTCTACCACTCTCCATCAGAACATGACGGTTATATTTCTCTTACATATCCATATTTTCACCTATGTTCTCCTATGTAGAAACCCAGGGATAAGTTAATCTGGGTAACCATTACGTTACATACATTTGTTTTTAAAATTAAGTTTTAGTATTCCTTTTTACGATGTGGGTTTCTATGAAAGAAACTTTCAAGTGGTAAAAAATTTATTACCCTGACGAATTTCGAGGGCAAAATTCAATTTAAGGGGGTAAAATGTAACACCCTGAGATTGTATGAGAAGTATTATTTTTAAATTTTTTGATTTCTTCTGTTGTATGCAACAAAAATATTATCTTTCGCTCTACGGAACACCGTATTAGCTTTCAGTATACGCAACACTATTCTTGGATCGTGTTATACACAATTTTAAGTTTGTTTGATAAAAGTTATTCTACACCACATTGAGTGTATATATATATATATTCAATGTATAAGTGAAATATGGTTTGATTATATTATATGAAACAACAAAGTAATCTTGCAATACACGCAAACCTACCTTGGCTTGCATTACACGCAATTGTGACCTTCCTCGATAGTGTGTGTTGTACGCAATACCGCGTTTTACTAAACAATGATATGTTATTAAAATATTATATAAACTACCTGTTATGAATAGTATTACCAAATTTTTGAAATTTTATAAATTTTATATTTCAAAATGTACTTAATTTTTGGATTCATAATATTGAAATTATCCTAGTGTGAATTTTTGGTATTTTTCTGAAAACTATCAATTTTTGATGAATAGTGAAGACACTGAGTTATTGGTTAAAACTGAATTTTTATTTAAATAATAATTTATTTTATTTAAATTTATTTTAATTCAATATATATACATAATACCTATATAAGTTCAATGTAATTCAATGGAGTCATTTTATAAAAATATAGATATGTAAAAATTTTATTGAACTTTTTACCGTCTTTTACCCACCTCCTAGGAGCATTTCCAATTGTACATAAAACTAAAATTTACCACTTCTATGAGTTGAATTTCGAAAATCTGAGAGACATGGTTAATATAGAGGAGTAAAATGTGGTTCAATAAGATAAAAATAATTTTTGATGAATAGTAACATTTTACTTTTTTTTACCACAGTTAAAAGTAAATAGGGCAATTAAAGGTAAAAATGATATTATTTTTACCCTAAGACATTTCTTAATTCTATTGGATAAGTACAATTCGACCAAAAAACCTTAGGAATATAATATTGTCATTTAGTTCAACGTGGATTAGATTAGGACATTTATTATTATTTAATTCAAAGAAGAGTTAAAAAGTTAAAATCAATGTTTAATAACTAAAACGTTTTTTAATATAGGGTTATAAATAGGATAAATTCGAGTATAAATATTCATTAGAAAGCTAAAAATATTTCCTACATAATGTTATTTTCTTAGACAATAAATAATTTAATTTATTTCTGAGACAATGATGATGTAGTAATTACCTTGTTAATGAAGTATTAACATAATTGATGTAATAAATACCAAACTTAATGTAATTTGAGACTTTTTATAAATTACAATAATTTTTTAGTTTAATATGACATGTTAGTATTGATTCAATTATCTTTTTTTGAACTAATCATGCTGTTATGATTTTCACAAAAATCAATTACCAAATAGTGTCATAATTGACATAAAATAGATTTTAAAACAAATGTTATATTATTAATTGTTATTCTATTCTTAAAAATCTAAGGTTCGGACAAATGACATAGATAAGGTTATATATATTAATAATTAACCACTTGGGGTTCGTTTGGCTTGTTATAGTAAGTTTTTTAACCATATAGTGTAAGAAAACAAGAAGACATGGTAAAAGTTAAATTATTTAACTTAGAGTTAAATATAAATGATAAGGTTAAAATAGTAACCTAAACTTGTCTAAAACATATTTGTTGAGAATATTTCTACCAATACCCTATTAATTCTCTAAATAAATCAATTTGGAGCTATTATAAACCGAATATGAATTTATTATAAAATAATATTTTAAGTTTTTCTTAAGGTGCCCCTCTCCCCCCTTATAAAAGGGCTCGTCCCCCCTCTTCTCCTTACAAAATTTTGAGCCTTCATGCTCGGTCAACCCCTACCAATTTACCTTATAAAATTTCCTAGAAAAGTTATAGAGGTTCTGGTCTCCTCAAAAGACCATCTCTAGTGCCTTAACAGGAAGCATAAAAGAGGTGCATCAAAGAAGAGGTAATCTCTTTTACCGATTCTTTCTTGTTTCTTTCTTCTTCAACTTATTATTATTTAGTTGTTTATGTATAAATTAATAACATCAGTTTAAATAATATACATATATGTTATTATAAATATTAGACAACCCCATTTCACCTTCTATCCATCCTACGGAAAACAAAATCACCACGCATGCGTATGTACGGAATACCGTCTCCACGTCGTGGTGTAATCTATTTTTCCACCACCACATTACTTGGATGGGTATAATGGTGTAATGAATAACTATATATGGTTATTATAAAATCATACTTATTCTTATTCAATAATTATGGGAACGATATCATCGCTCGTGCGTACGTATGGATTATTGTCTCCACGACGCGATGAGATTCATTCTCCATGTTAATCAATCATGAATGATTATAATGTACATATAATGAATAAAAATGAAATATATGACCTAATAAAGCTACCAGATTTATGTATATATATATGTCATCTACTTACTTCCATTCAAGTCAATAAGGAAAGGAAAATAGTATTTATGCATACGTACGACCTACCATCTTCATAAACGTTGTATTTCATTTCTTTCATCTATCAATTATATATATATACTGAATATATATGATATATAAATCATGATTTAAATTATGTAAGTAAGTAAATCATGATATAAGTAATAATAATATCAATAACAACAAGTCGAAACACGTACGATAAATAAAATGATTTTACCTAAAACGCTGCTTTAACAAGGAATTCACAAAAGAACGGGTAATATATAATCATAAGTGAACCATATATGATATCATAACAATTAATATGATTCTGTAATAAGTAAATTAAATTATTTAAATCATTATACAGGAGGTTCAGATATGTATAAAGCATATCAGGCCTAAGGTAAGGGATAATTTTTGAATCTCATTTTTATCCGAGATTGCTTATACGTAAGTATTTACTGGGGTTATATTCTTCATCCATGTCCATAAAAATGTTTATTTAAATGTGTATAATATTATTACATGTATGTTTTAAGTCATGTTTACCCCTCTTTGACTTTTACTTTGTGTTATGGAAGGAATATTTCTTTTGTTTTCCATATAAGGTAGTTTTTGTATTTTCCAGCAAAAGTATGAGAAGAATGTTTTTTTAACTTATACGGTGTGAATGGTTTTTTTTACCGTTTCATAATGCATTATTTTCATGAAGCATACTCTACAAGATTTCGTGACTAATTTTAACAAAATCTTTTTCTTTTAAAATTGCATGGTAGTTTTTTAAAAGAAAATGATTTTAAAGAAGAAAGGATATTTTCTTCAAGAATTCATTTCAAGTGTTTTATCAAAACTATTTTCCATGTAAGATGACATTATTAAGTATGTTTATAGTATAATGTATTTTTTATTTACATTTTTTGAGTTTTATTATGGTGAAATGATATCCATTTCTTTTATATGGATTATGTTATGATGGGATGATGTTTATGAAACACATTTTATTCGTTGGGTTATTTTGAATGATGTTTGTTTATTTTGTGGAACACGAAATAATTATTTCATTATTATATGGGTGGGATCTATATCTCTCTCAAATGAAAGGGGTAAAGATTTATATCTCAAGAGATAGACATGGCTGGAACGGTAAGTTAAACCAGTTTAGTAATATAGGACTAGAACAAGGAGTGAACTCAATTCAGAAAGGGAATTTGTCCACTAAGAAGGTCTTGGAAGTAATGCCTTGGCTACTATGGAAATCATATCATGTGATTAATGGTTTTCCATAATTTGATTTTTTATTCCCATTCAATTTTATAATTATTGATGTTCCATTATAATATATGCCTTACATACTTCCAAGATTTATGTCTTTGCTGAAGATTTTGATGTTTAGATTTTATGTTCATGTTTTTGCATTCAAATGTTTATGAATTGTTTTATGTTCTTTATATTTACCCTTAGTGAGAATTTGAGCTCACCCTTTTTATGTTTTGTTTTCCGCAAGATATAAATAAAGTTTTTAGGTAAGAAAATAAAAGGGGAAGAACTTTATGGGAGATGTTGAAGATCTTTCACAATGATTAGAAGATTATTTTTTCGAGTTTCCAAAGACACTAAACTATTACGGTCCTTGTGTGTTTGTTTTTGTTATGTATTAAGTATTCCAAAAAAGTAATGTAATGTCCATGTACATCAAGATTGGGTCTCTATAATAGGTACGCATGTTATTCATTAAAAAATAGATAACATTATTTTTTGATTATGGATCTATATAATCCTTCATATAATTAATGTTTAGTCGAATAATTAAAGCACCACAAAAAATCATGTAAGTATAGGTGTCAGTGAAAATGGTAATTGGGAAATTATTGCATCCCATCTATATATCTCCTCCCCCATCACTATTTTTGGGCTGAAAAACCTAGAAAACCTTATCATACTTCCTTTGGTGCAATTTTATGCAATTCTTGGCATGGATTGGCTTTCCCTATATATAGACAACTTAACTTGTTGTGATAAGTAAATCACTCTATGTATGGGGACTCGACCCCTGATTCTGTACAAGTGAAAGGAGGATGATGAATCTTCTTTAACAAAATCATACCAAGAGTTGATATTATTTCCCAATGAGAATTAATATCCAGCTCAAATTATTGATAATGTGGAAAGGATCATCCTTGAAGACATACTTATTTTTAGGGAATACATTGATCATTTTTTCTAATGAATTTCACGGTCTGCATCCTAGCTGAGAGGTTTAATTTTCAACAGAGCTTAGAATTTTAAATATACAAGAATCCATATAAGATTTATATTGTAGAACTTGGGGATCTAATGAAACAGCTACAAGTGAATCTAGATAAGGGGTTTACACTTCCATGTGCTTCACTATGGGATTCACTTGTCATATTCATCAAGAAGAAGGATGGATCAATGCATATTTGCATTGATTGTCATGAGATCAATAAGAGCACAATAAAGAACATGTATACTCTTCCATGGACGATAACTTGTTTGATTGGTTTTGTGGAGCCCAATAATTCTACAAGGTGGATCTTAGGTCAATATATTTTCAAGTAAAGGTGATGAAGGAAGATATAACCCAGACTACTTTTCATATAAGATACAAGCACTATGAGTTCATGGTGGTTCCATTCGGACTCAGTAATGCTCCAAAAATATTTCGGGATTTTTTTGAATAGATTCTTTAGAGATTACATTGACAAATTTGTGGTACTATTTATAGATTATATCCCAATATACTACAAAATCAAGTGGGATCATGAGGAGCATTTAAACAAAATGCTAAAGACCTTTTGAAAGGATAATATTTATTCCAAGTATAATAAGTGTGATTTATGGTTGAAGGAAGACTCATTCATGGGGAATATCAACCCAAGTATTGAGATATCTATGGATCCTTCAATGAAAAAACCAATCTAAGGATGGTTGAGGATAATATCTATGAAGGATATCTGTAGTTTCCATAGGAGTGATGAGTATTATCATCGATTTGTGAGAAATTTCTCACGATTTTCAAACCCTCTTACCAAGTTAACCCGTAATGGAGTCATGTTATTTTGGAATGATGAATGTGAAGAAAGGATAAAGGAGTTAAAAAAGGAGGCTTATCACTACCCCTATCCTCACACTACCAAAAAGTGTAGAAAATTTCATAGTATTCAACGATTCTTTGAAGAAGGGATTTGTTTTTTGTGTTAATGAATAATGACAAACTCATTTCTTATTCCTTAATATAATTAAAATTTCATGATAAAAACTACCCCACCCATGATCTAGAGTTCCTAGCTGTGATGATTGCATTGAAAATCAGAAAGCATTATCTCTATGGGGAGAAGTGTGAGATATATAAGGATAATAATATCCTCAAATATATATTCACACATAAATAGGATAATGTGATCCAATGAAGATATCTAGAGCTGATTAAGGAATATGACTATTCAATTCACCAATATTATAGTAAATCTAATAAACCAGGGGATGCTCTAAGTGGAAAGGATCTCTAAATTTTATCATTGATCATAATTTAGAATGATCCAATATTCCTAGAATTAAAGTGGATATAAAAGAGAATTATAAATGAAATAAAATCTTAAATGCTTCTACAAATGATTTCTCAACTGTTTATTCTTGAAAGCATGAAGGATGATAAAATTGATGATTTTGAAATTTAGAAGAAAGTAGAAACTATAATAAGAGGCAAATCTTTAGTGAATAATGTTAATGAAAAATTTATTGTGATATGTGGTTCCACACTAGGTGTTCCATAAAATTCGATGTTAAATAAGGAACTATTGGATGATGCACATAGTTTGACATTATCCACTATCCTAGAAAATACAAAGATGTGTCGATATGTCTTAGAGAACTGTTGGTAGGAAAACATGAAGAATGATCTCATAAAATATACATCAAAGTGCTTGGTACGTTAGAAATTGAAGGAAAAAAGGTAGAAGCCAAATAGGATGATGCAACAATTACCCACACCAAAATGAAAATTGGAAAAAATCACCATAGACATTGTCATTGGACTTCTGAAGTCAACAAAATGCAATAATGCTCTATGGGTTGTTGTGGACCATATTGAAAATATTATACAATTCATTGTGATTTAGGAGGATTTATCACTGAATGGACTTGCATATATATATATATATATACATCATAGAAACGGTGAGGATATAAGGAGTAAAACTATCTATTGTGTCAAATCAAGATTCAAGATTCACCAATTTTGTTTGGAAATTCTCCAACATGTTGTAAACAATGACTACAAATTTCACATAGTGTATCACCCTCAAAATGATAGCAAATCTGAGTAGACTATCCAAAAACTTGAAGAAATTATGAGTGAATTTTCAATTGATTTAAAAGGAGGATGTGACTGAAATCTTTCTCTGTTTGAGTTCTCTTACAAAAATAGTTTCCACTTGAGGAACCAAATGGATCCCTATAAAACCCTTTATGGAAAGAGATACATAACACTTGTATGTTGGGATAAATTTTTGGAACACAAACTACTAGGTCTTGAAATTGTTGGGGAAATGTTTGAGAAGGTTAAAAACATTTAGTAATACATCCAATCCACATAGAGTCAATAAAAGATTTATGATAAAATATTTTGTGAGTACTGGAATTGGATATTTGAGACATGGTACATCTCCACATATCTGCGTTGAAGAATGTGATGAGATTGTGGAAGAAGGTAAAGCTCAATCAAAGGTACATCAACCCTTTTGAGATACTTGATCACATTAGAGTGATACCCAATTGACTGGTACTCCCTCCTAACCAATAACAAGTTAATGATATATTCCATGTACCCCTCTTGAAGAAGTACATACCAAACCCCTCACATGTATTGGATCTAGAGGTGGTACCATTGGAGAATGAAAATTCATATGAGGAGTATATAATTAAGATAATAAATTGTATAGAAAAAGTTATACGAAATAAAACAAGGAACCTTTTGAAAGTGTTGTGAAGAAACCTAAACATTGAAGAAGTGACGTGGGAATTGGAGGAACTGATGAAGCAGAGTTACCCTATTTGATTAATTGTGGGAAAAGGAAATCTTGATAGTGAATTTTTTAGGAAAGACTATTGTAACAACTCAAACTATTATAAATAAAATCCCACATTATTTTTATTAATATTTATTGTTATATAATATGGTCATATAAAACACATACACTTATTCTAACTTATTTTTCACATTGGATTTAATATACCATTATGTATCATTACCTTTGATAATATATCCATCAAATAGTGATCACATTATTAGTATAAATATAGGATTTTAACAAATCCAATTCTACTAGAAAAAGGAAGTGACAACCTCAACCAATGGGATCATGCCCTATGAAGACCACTTATTGGAGATTATGAGGGAGATAACATTTATGAGATTTTCCCTTTACCAAGCTCAATATGATAATCAACTACTTAAGCATGAGTGAAATAGTTTATAGGAGAATTTCATTCTTATCGAGATCACGACCCAAACAACGTTTTCGATATAGCCCCATGAAAGTCCCACCATAACACACCATACCCTTGGAGCGTTTTGCTGGTGTATTAATTGGATATGTAACAATACCTTCAAAATATAAGTATTTATATTATTATTTATAGAATAATGAATATATTTCAATCTTATTATTGTTACATTATAATTTTTTTTATTTTAATTCAATAAAACAGAAATAGTATTTTTGGGAAATATTAAAATTCAGTTTTGGAATTTTTTAGATGAATTAATAATTGTTGAAATAAATAAATTTTTTTAAAAATATTATTATTAATTAATTTTTAATAAATATAAATTATCATATGATTTTTATGAAGTCAAATGTAATTTTTATAAGGGTTTAAAAAATATTACTGTAAAAAACCTGTTATTTCCAATAAATATCATTTTTATTTTAAAAGTGAAAAATCACATATTTAGAAATTTATTTTGATAAAAAAAAATTATTTTTTGAATGAGGATGTTAAAATAATCTTGTGGTGAATTTTTCATAATGTTTTTGGGATATTCGATTTTTCGTGTAAAAATTAAATACCATAGAAATATACCTTCTATTTTATGAAAACAAAATTATCCAAAAGTAATCAAATAAGTAATATAAATTGGAACCATGAAATAATATATTTTTTAAATTTAAATTAATGTTACTTTATATTATTTGATTTATTTTTAAATTCCATTATGAATCCTCTAAGACTTATAATTTATTTTATGATTTAAAAATTATTTCATTAAGAGTGTGACTCACCACCACATCAACAAGGATAATATTTTAATAACTTCAGACCTTGTACTTCTAAAATATTAAAAAAATCTCCCCTTTAGTATAAAATATTAGAAAAAACCATCGGATTAGTTGGGTTTTTTGGTATGTTATTATTTAGAAGCCAAAATTAAAATAATCGAGGAATCTCCTTCTTTTTCTATATAAACCGACATAATATCTCATTTATCTTCATTGAAACTCCATCAAGAACATCCTTAATCTGACATCCAATGACTATAGTCCCCCCCCCCACTACCCCCAAGATTTTAATAATCCCCTTGAAATCCTTTGAAGTCACACACTCATGTAAGGGATCCTCACCTTCCCCTCCTCCTTTCAAATTCTAGTACCTTTTTCAAATTAATTCTTTTAATTTCAACGGATTATATTAAAATTAATATATAATCCCTCAAATAATATCAATTTTATGTTATTTTAGTATCGTATCATTTATCCTCCCCCATTTATACCCTTACCCATGTCGTTACAAAGATGAAATTCTATAAGGGATCTTCCACTCTCATCTTTTTTGAAGCAGTAATTTTATGTTACAATATTACTTTTCAATTGATTATGATGGGATATTATAATCAGAATTCTCATTAATTTCTAATTTATTTATTAATGATAATATTTTCCTGTCACTATCCTTAAACCTCCCATGATACTTTATGTACACCCATTATGATGCTGAAATTTCTCAATGATTTATTCTCAATTCATGTTTATTCATTAACGTATGCCTTATATTTACAAATTTATACTATTTTGATACGGTTTTACATGTACCTATGAATTAAAAATTTATTAAAAAATAATGGGATATCACTTTTTCTCTCATCAAACATTTTTGTTAATTTTTAAGTTACGCCGTTATGCTACTAAAATTTCACTGTGATTTTCCATTCCAAAACAATTATGTAGTGAATAACATATCCATTATTCTATCAAGTGTATTAAACTTTATGAACATATATATATTGATTCATGACACATATATATAAATATGTATTCCATATTCCTTAGTTGTAGAATAAATTATTATGATGAATGAATTTCGATCATTTGATCTATGTGGAACACATAAGCATGATAATGAAATGATTATGATGGGTGAACCCAGATAGTGAGCCAATGTATTGGGTAATATTTAGTATAATGGTATATCATACTAGGACATGGGTGTACCTGATTCCTTTATTGGAATTTGTCCACCATGATGTCTTAGTTGTTTATCCTAGACCTAATTTTATGGTTTAGTGTTTAATGTTGTCACTGTACTTTCTTTTTTGTGATTATCATGAAATAGTGTTCCTTATTGTTCATTTTACATATGTTCTTGATTGATATTCCTATTTTATAATGTGTACCAATTATTCCTTGTATATTCCATTACTAGGTTTTATATCTCACCAATTTCTTATGTATATCCCTAGTTTATCCCATTCAATTTTATATTGGAAGTTCTATTTTGAGCATGTTAAAGAAGTTTGCAATAATGAATGTTAACGAATTTATTAAAAATGTTGTTTTATCCCAAGTTCATGATGTCATGTTATGTTCCTAATTCTCAAATATAATAGACTTATTTATCTCATTCTTTGTATTAAGTGAATTTTTCTGAAATAAAATCATGTATTCATGTGCAATAAAGAGTAGAGTTTTTATAAGCCCATAAAGTACCTAAGTTTTATACCTCATTCCCTCAAGATAAAAACTATTTATTGTCAATCTCATATGAGATCATGGGAATTATTTCACCAAAAGTATTATATAAGGCAACGATTTCCCCCTCGAACCTCTATATAATCACTCCATAGAATAGATTTCCATCTGTAGTGATATAATTAGTCAAAAAATAAAAATGAAACCAAATATGGCTCATAAATTTAATCCCAATTCAATTAAAGGCCTAAAAAATAAATAGGTCTAATTATACACAATTCAACTAATAAAAAAAGATTAGAATAGAAATGTTTTCTTGGTTGACACATCAATAACATCAAAAATAAATACTACAACTAAAAACATGATTACCCATTTATATGTGAAATGTTTATTTCTATAATTTACCCATCCATTAACCTGAATAAAGAGACCAATAAAATCTTATATGTCCAAGAATACTTCATAAACCAGTTATATGATAAGTGTGATAATGAGTCCCATTAAGAATTCCAATTGGATCCATTCCCGATGAATAATATTTAATATGATATTAATTTCATGATAGGTTAAAATACAAAGATAAAATTGTTTATTTAGGAGAGAAAATGAAAATCAAGTTTCTTCTCTAAGTCTTATTATAAAGCTTAAATTTAGGTAAAAATATTTCTAAATAATTTTAATACAAAGACATGATTTCAGGTAAAAAATAGTCAAATAAAACTAAAACCAACAATAAATAATGAAATCACAGTAATCATTAGAACCTAGGAACTGGGGGGACATATTAGGACCTGTCTAAAATACTACTGTGATAATAGTCTAGCCCTAGATATCAAACAACCAACTCTAACACTTATAATTACCCCACTTTTCATAAATGTGTTTCATTATCCAATAAACATAACAAGTTTTATATCACAGTCAATTTTTGAGAATGATACCAAATGAGTGAAGTATGTGTACATTGATATCTCCATTAACTACCAAAGTTATCTCATGATATAAAAATAGAGGTTATCAAATAAATAAACATATAAGAATTTAATTAGTAATAATATCACCCACACATTTTAACTCTATTCATAGAAACATAACATTTACTTTCCATGAGAATAATAAGGAATAAATAAATTTATGCTTTGGAAAAAACAACATACTACTAATATAATTTGAATTTTTAGATGAACACTATGGGTATGTATCTGGGGTAACATTTATAACTTTTTAGAAAAGTTTCAAATGATATTTTGAGCACCATTTGAGAAACTGAAATTTAAATATCCTTTATAAACTAAATATGTATGTATCCAAAAGGCTAAAACTATTAAAGAGTCCTATAAATCATTTTTAGATAATTTTGCATGTAATTCCCCAATATTTTACAACTTATATGTTTCCATTAAATAAACATTGGTTTCAACAGATTGTTTCACAATAAACTTCAAACTAAAATGAGGTGTGAAATATCATATGAATATTAGTAATAAATGTAATAATAATAAATACTATAGGGAATAACAATATTATAATCAATTTTTACTACATATAACGTATGATTGAGAACACTTAAATACTTAAATGGGTATTTTTCAATAAAAGATGTTTTCCCTTATTGTTCTGAAATTTAAAAGAAAAATTTAAAAATTTTCAAGTTTTAATTTTATAAACGTGTATTCATTTTTAATTAGAATTACAATACTTTATTATAATATATTTTTGGGATTTTTTTTAAATAGTTAATATTTATGTGAATTTTTATAATACTATTTCACCAAAATTATGACATTATAATTATATAATAAAGACCTAGAAGTTTAAAAAAATTGATCAAATATGTGTTCAATAAGTAAAACATTATTTTTTTTAAATTACATTTCAAAATTTATAAAACCTATATTGTACATTTTAGGAAATTATGTATTATATTAAAATAAAACTATTATTGGTCTTCTATAGTATATACATGATATTTCAGTAATTTTTTTATTTAAAATACTATTTAGGTTTTTTTATTTACAATAAACCAGTTTATATCATGAAAATAAAATATATGGATAATTTTATCACATAAATAATTTTTAATCATAAAAATACACTTTTTCTAAAAATATGTTTTACACATTATTTGAACTAATAATAAAACTAATATCTGTAAACCTATATCAACCCCCTCTCTTAAAAGATACCCCTCTTAGTCTGGAAATGATGAATGGGAGATAATGACCCCCCCCCCCCCCCCGAGTCCCACCTCCTGAAGGCCCCGGGTTGGTGACTTGAAGAAAATGTGTTGAAATATCACAATGTAGGAGGTATTACAATTTTATATGAAACAAGATCAATAATCAACAGTAACTCCAATACATTTATAAATGTGAAATAAAAAAACCATCTCACATCGATCAAAAAATTAGAACTGATACAAAAACAGTAATGTCTCCCTGGTAAATACCCAAAAGTAAGTTAAAACAGTGAAACACCAACTACCCTATGGTCCAATCTAGTAATTTCCAACACGATCCATATAATACACCTAGAAACCTAATAAAATTTATATAAATGGTGTGAGAATAATAACATACTTAGAATGGGAGAAAAAGTCTTTCATGCACATGTGAAAAGAGTATACTAATGAAACCGTGAGAAAACATCAGAACCAAATAACACCAATACATGAATACTAACCAAAGAAAATTTCAACAAGGAACACTAACCATGTAACACAAGTCAAGACATATAATATGTTATAAATCACATAGTTTATAGGGTACCCGACACCAATTTCCATATATTATTCCTCTCTCTCCCAACATTATAAGTATTGGTGCTCTCATCCCTTCCATATACCACTTAACATACTACTCGTATAGACTTGGTCCTCACAACACATCCTAATTTCGCACACTTGGGGCTCATATAATTACCACACAATCATGGGCCTCAAAAAACATATCATCACATCTCATCCTGAAGAGACCTAGGATGGAACTAAACAACTCATCCCTAAGACACTTGGGAAAGACCACCTCACCTGAAAACACTTGGGCCATCACATGTCGTCCAAAGACACTAATGCCACGAACCTCCTCACCCTAAAACTTAGGGTCCATCCCTACCACCATATAAAGAACTAGCAGACCTCTGACCATCCTAGAATGTTCCATACCTACCTCACTTGAATGATAGAGTGGAAAAGAGTGGGCACCCAACCATCGGTACTCCTCACCAGATGTCAGAAAAAACACCACCCGTGACTATGTTGGTTTTCAGCACATAATGATCAACATGGGTGGGGTGATTATATGAATCCATAAAATATACAAATATATAAATAGTATAAAACACTCCTGCCCAAACAATGGGTTCACAAACAAAAAAACCAACTCAAAACACTTTCACCTTTTCTAAAACCTCTAAAAACATTAATTAGTATCTGAATCAAGAATTATCGTAGGTGATGATCTCTAATGAATTAAGGTGGCTTCAGATTCCTTCTAAGTTCCACACCCATTCATTTAACATTTCATTAACTAATTTTATCTCATTAACCTACCCGAGTCACTCAGAAAATTATTAAATAATTATTCATTTATTGCATCAATACATGGGAAGCTATTGTTCAGTAAAAATATCAAGACAGACAGTAATAATCATTCTTGAGGTCAAGAACCATGTTAAATTAATTATTATCACATTTGTGACATATCATAAAAAGAACCCTAGATATGGGGTAAAGTAATCTAAATGTTATCAATTGGGAAAATTTGAAAAAATTACCCTTAAAAATCACTATTGTCTTTCAATCCTATCCTTCCCATACAACCATACTAACAAAAAAACCCCAAATAACATCCACATTCCAAAACGTATTAAATAAAAACCAAATTCCATAGCCCTACTGCATAATCACATGACACCCATCACAACCACATTATACAACCACATGTCATAAAATCTTCCACAAACTAACCACATCAACCCCAAACAAAAAATCACCTCACATACAAAGGAAAAATTTATTTTTATATTTAATTAGTCATTCCTTCATCAACTCCACTTGTTAATTTTGGGGTTATCACAAAAACAATATGATCCAGAGGCATCCATATTATGATTCACATTTCCCCATCCCCTGTATATTGATTCATAAACCAATTAAATTTAATTTATTAATTAGAAATAAACTATATTCACAATGGAAAATATCTATATACCCATATTGTATAATGTAGAATTTGAAATATGAAGGAGTAACGTACTTGGAAGAAGAACTATTGACACATCCTTGTTTCAAAAATAATAATGCCACACATACAACTGGTGACTCTCTGTGGAATCCTGGAAAGTAATTGAAAAAAACACCATGGAGGAACCATTTGGGGATTTATAGTATCAAGATAAAGGAAGGAATAACGATCAAGAGGAAAGATATTTTGGCATGAGGAATATCTGATTTGAGTCACATAATAGATATACTTTTAATATTTCCATTAATGTAGTTTCTAACCAAGACCACATGTTTTGGCCATTTCAAATCCACCAGACCCTAAGAAGAATAAAGATATAATTTAAATAACTTGAATTAGTCTCAAATACTTTTAAATTTGGCCTTAAATCCATTTTACATAAAAAAGGTCATGAAAATGAACAATCATGAAGAACCATAAAAACTAGTCATGAGAAACTGCTAGATAGACACTTCTAGATGTGGTACCACCAGACGAGGCACTGCTAGTGAGACACCACCAGAAAAGGCATCTTCAGACAAGTCACTATCAAGATGAACATCCTTCCACCCTTAGAGAGACATCTCAGGGTGATACACAGTTAAGATGAAACACCTAACACCTTAAACGACACACCACTAGGAAAAACACTGCCAGGTGAGACACCACCAAATGAGAAACCACAAGGGTGACCTACTTCTATGCATGTGGCACCGCCAGTCGAGTGGCTACTAGGGAAAGACACTGCCAGTGAGCCACCACAATGGCGAGACACCACCATCAAGCCACCTCCAGGGTGAGAGACCACTAGTGTAAGATCCCGCCTACACGAGACACCACCAGGGTGAGACACTATCAGTGTGATATATTCTTGGAATGATAAATCATTGGAAAACTTGAAAAATTTGTAATTTTCACAATGTGTGGAAATGATCCACCTTGACTTCATATGACACCCGAAACACTAGATTTCACACAAAGTAATGGGATATAAAGGGTGGGGCAATTACATTAGATACCACTCAAACTATTCCAACCCTCAAGAATTCAAAATGACCCCAAAGTGAAAAATGAGGAAGGTTACAAACAATTATACAGTGACATACTGTTAAAGGATCTATTCACACATGAAACACTACCAACGACTAAACATGTTAAGTTGGAGTGAAAATCACTACACCCAAGATCACTTCCTATGCCATCTAATAACTAGGCCTTCTCATCATGGATTTTGACACATCAACCCAAAAGATCAAAAAACTCACCGCACAACCACGAACTCCTCCTCTCACATATACACAATACTACACAACCACTTCAAAACATCAACAAAATGATTTTTCCGAACACACAAATCAAGGAATTAATCCATACATGTTAAGGTACAATTCGCTCGGGGTGACACTAGCACACTCGTATGGGTTCAATTGCATTGAAGTTAATGTAAAGACACAAAAATCTCAAGGAAATTGTATTTTAAATACTTTGGAATTTTACGAGTCTGTGGATTCTAACAGTGTTTGATTCCGAGGCTCGGTGTGCCCGAAATCAATTTTCGTAGTTTTGCTCAGGTACGTTCAGTGAACAGATGAGTGGGTTTTTATAACTTTTGAACCGGTCCTCAGAATTAAAATCTAAGGGTACTGATGAACTCGTAGCACTGGTAATTGCTTAAGGGGACACTTACCGTAGTTGAATTCGCAAAATAGGAGAAGAAAATTTTTGGGGGTTTGTTTAAGAAATAAATAAAAATTGTCGGAACAATTTCTATTTTATTAAGGTGGTTTTTTACCTCCCATGGGTAGTTAATAGTGGGGCCCACAGCCACTTACCTACCCAAGTGGGGATGTTAGAGAGGTGGGGGCCTGCATGAGTTCCACCATTTAATTCCCTCTAAATATCCTTAAGAAACCCCATTAATTTGATAAACGTCCATTAAATGTCACCTCAATCCATTAAATTATGTCAACCCATAATTAATGTGGAACCTTCCTTTTCCCCCTTTTTAATTTAAACTGCCAACGTGTTTAATTATGGGGAACCTTATCTCTACCTTCTTTAATTAAAATTCAACACCTTTTAATTAGTGTGGTAAATTAATTAAGGGAGAGTTTCATTGCATATAATAAAATAATAGGGGGAAACAATTATCTTATCAAGGGGGGAGATTTTTTGTGCGAGGAAGAATGCCAGCCTCCGATAAAGAATGGCGAAGAACACTGGTTCCTTGGAGATCGACGACGCTCCAGCAATCCTCTTCCCAGCGACCATAGAGGAGATGCCTCTTCCTTCTCGGTGCGCCCCGACGATGCCTACGATCCTATTCTCCATGAAGCCGTGTACAGAGACACCGATGATCGTCTTCCATGTTGAGGTAGTGGAATTTGAATAATTTTCCTTATGTGATTTTATATCCCCGGCATGGCGTGCAATTTTTTGGTGATATTTAGAACCAATAAAGCAGTGGGTGCGGACTAACAAAAAAGTCTCAACCCACCGCTGTTTTGTTCATGATGTGCAGAATCATTGGCGATGAAGAAACGAGACTGTTTTAGAGATTGGAGGCCGTTGCAGTGATGTACGGGTCCTGAGATGACCGTAGGCGCATGCGGGAGTATGAACGGACCACCAGAACGACTCTGGTGGCCCGTGTAAATTTCCAGAGGCGGCGGCGCCCCTGCGCACCGCCGGAAGGAGATGTCGCGGCTGGAGCCATGGATACGAGGAGTCGGATCCCACAGCCGTGCGGGATCCGGGGAGACGTGGCATCGGTCGCAACGTCCACGGAACAAAGCGGGGACCGCGTCCCCCCTGCTCGACCCGCTGGCCGAGCCAGTGCACCCCCTGGCTGGGATGGGGCGTGTCACGTGGACAGGGCCGGGCCGCACCAGTACCTACCGGGTCGAACCGGGACCCGGGTTGGTCGACCCGGTTCGGGCTGACTGGGGGTGGGGGGGGGGGGGGGGTTGGGCCGGTTCAGGTCGGGCCCAGACCCCCCCACTTCGTACCAACATTGGTATTTTTCCCATAACATGAGCTAGGGACCTCTGATCGACGAACCATATGTTGCGTAGGAATCCTTGGATCGAGACGGTCATTACGGTATATTGTACTCGAGGTTTAGGCATAGTTTGGGTAAGACCAGGTTGGTTCAAACCCGAAACCAACCGGGCCCTTGGAGCAGAAACACTTATATCTCAAGGACCGTACATCCGATTGACGTGCCGTCAATTGCGTTGGGATCCTTTTGTTGAGACATTACTTTTGGCTTACTCTGCTTGTGTTTTGGATGCAGCTGGAGTACGATCGGGTTGCTTTTAGCTTAAAAACCAACCGGGCCCCTAGAACGGAAAAGCCAATAACTCTCAGACCGGGCAGCCGATTGACACACCGTCTGTCGCGTTTTGTTTCTTTCGACGAGACGGAACATTGAGATACATCAACTCTGGACTTTGTGACAGTTGATGTATCGACTATCTCTCTTTCTCAAGGAGCATACCCTCTTGGATTCGATCATGCTGTGTGCGAAAACCCTAGAGCTGGCTGCGACTGCGACGATGACGACTGCACTTGGATCCTCTGTGGGTTCCGCAGCGAGGATGACTTTACTTGGATCCTCCGTGGGTTTGGTAACGATGACGACCGTACTGGAATCCTCCGTGGGTTCAATAATGATGACCACTGTTGTTGTATCCTATGTGGGTCTGGCAGTATTGACCACTGTACTTGTATCCTGTGTGGGTCTGGCAGCGTAGCTGGTCTTGTATCCTTTATGGGTCCGATAGCTTAGCTGGTCTTGTTTCCTATGTGGGTCTGATAGCTTAGATGAATCAACGGCTACAACAGGTCATCTCTATCACATTACGAAGTGTATACCTGTGTGAGATGAGTCTTGATTCTCAATCTTTGTCATCGATGTGATTGACTTGCTTTCCTGTGTGGAATGAGTTTTGTTTTCCCTATGTGGACTGTGTTGTGCTATCCTTTGTGGACTGGGTTGTGCTTTCCTTTGTGGAATGGGTTGTGCTTGGGCTCGGGAGCTGGATCTGAACTGTAACTGATGACTTAGGTATATGTATGGGCATATACCTAAGTTGTGTTGATGATACTTCGTGATTATATCTTTCCTTTGTGGTTTATCCTTCGTGGATTCTGAGAGACCTTTGGGAGTCTCGAGGTCCCTACTGAGTATCGTATACTCACCCCTGCACGGGATATGCCCACACTACGTTGTGTTGGATGCAGATGACGAATAGAACTAATCGAGGTGGTAGCTTGTGGAGCTGGATGGTACCCCGAGGTGGACCACATAGAGGGGCGTACAAGGAGCAGACGACCAAACCCGAGGAGCCGAGGAGACTATATGTACCCACCCTTCAGGTGAAATTTCTATAGGATGACTCGGTGTTGCTGTTTTACTTACTACTATTGTACATTCCATTTAGTTGTACTGTACTTTCAGTTGGATTTGTATACTGGCCCATTTACTTTTTCAGCACTTACCTTGTACCATGTTTTACTTAGCGCTTACATCACTTGAATACTCTGTTGTGTTTTTGTTTACATTATTAAAGGAAATTCCTTCCTTTTTTTGGGATTTACGCCTATGGTGATAGTCTTCAGCCCCTGGCCTATGGAAGGCGGGCTTGGGGTAGTCACGGCACGAACCCCGAGGATGGGTCGTGAAAAATTTGTATCAGAGGAGTCAGTTCTACCGCAGATCTGAAGACTCTAATAATTTTTTCTCTGTGAAACAATAATGTTTAGAGTAATGAGTGTGGTTATCAGTCTAGTGAGTCCAGTGTTGGTGCGGTGACCGATGTATCCATACACCAGGACCCTGACTTCTGATTTCTGACTCAGTGCATGAAAACATTGATTACTTGTGTGTTTCAAAATATTTATTTGTGATTACATTGTGTCAGCTCACCAGGTATACTGTATTAACCATGGCGCACCTGTATCTTTTTAGGATGTCCCCACGATGGCAACCAGCTAGGGTTCCGAGCTTTGTGCATTATGGCATCCCACCGAGCGATGAGGCCTCAGTGCAGGGCACCATTACAGCAGAGTCACCGTCAGTACCTTTACCCGCCGATCCACTGATGCTACCAGCCCTAGGGGCGGAGAGTACATGCCGCCTAAGCGCGTTGCCTGAGTTCCAGAGACAGAGGCCGCCCAGGTACCATGGAGAGACAGATTCTCAGGTAGTCGAGGATTGGCTGGAGGTTGTAGTCAGAGTCTTCAGATTGGTAGGGACACCAGTAGACCTCATATTGATCCTTCCCGCGAGTCTCCTGCACGCAGAAGCAGGTAGATGGTGGAGCTTGATTCTCTAGGTTCACGATGAGGCATCTCTACTTTGGAAAGACTTTGAGAGCTTCTTCCACTCGGAGTTCACTCCAGCCACCCTCTGTGCGGTGTGCATCCAGGAGTTACTACAGATGCGTCAGGGCATCATGTCAGTAGCCTAGTACTTGGAGAGATTTACTGACCTCTCGTGCTACTCCATAGACATGGTACGAGACCCATTCTTCTGGCCCAAACATTTGAGCCGGGGCTGAGGCATGAGACTAGAGCTTCAATGATTCCACTCAGCATCCCGACCTAGGCGGGGGTGCTGGAGCGAGCCCTGCTAATGGAGAGCTTTCTCGCCGAGCAACCATCAACAGCGAGACCCACCACAGGATAGCATGGAGAGGAGTCTTCTACAGTTGGTAGTCGACAGATGACGTAGGGGTCCAAGCGGACTAGGCCATCTGGTGGGCAACCTCAGTACACAGGTTCGACTGTGCGGGGAACACAACACAGATCCAACCTTTCGAGGAGCAGATAGTGTTATTCATGTGGCAGGTAGGGCCACATGGCTCGGGACTGCCTGACCTGCCATGCAGATGAGCAGTAGACAGTGGATGGGCCTCCCAAGAAGAGGTAGAGGTTCGACTGTGATAGTCCATAGGGAGTTGGTGGACAAGGCAGAGGAGCTGGCCGAGCAGTGGGTGGTGGACGACGCTTCGAGGCTCTACCACCACCACCCCAGGAGGTCCACCTCGACCACAGGGAGCCGGTGGGCAGAGACAGGCTCAGATCCAGGCAGCAGAGGCTTACAACCATGGCACACCCAAGATGATTCGAGGTACTTTCTGTGTATACTCTACCCTTGTTGCAGTTCTTATAGAGATTGGTGCGAGTCATTCTTTTATTGCAGATGCCCTTGTTCGGAGCTCAGAGATTCCAACGGAGCCGTTGGCTCGATCCTTCTGGCTAGAGACTCCCACAGGAGCAGACTCGATGATTACGCAATGGTGTCGGTAGTGTGATATTACTCTAGGAGGAGAGAGTTTCGGCTGGGATCTTCTTGTAGCGGCGTCGAGGCCTTACAACGTCATCTTGGGTATGGATAGGTTATCTACAGTCCATGATCAGATGAACTGTATTAGGCGCAAGGTGTTGTGTGTCTGCAAAGATGGGACTAGGTTCACCTTCACCAGTGAGAAGGAAACCTTCGCTGCACAGGATGGACTCACACAGAGGAGAGGGAATCCGATCACACATCAGTTGGCTAGTCTCATCCTCGGAGCAGTTGACATGCGAAGTCCACGTTTTCTTGTAGTGGTGGATCAGTATGCAGACATTTTTCCTGACGATGTTCCAGTACAACCTCCTCATAGGGAGGTAGATTTCTTTATAGACATGTACCCTAGAACATCACCGATATCCACTCCAGCATATTGGATGGCTCCTGCCGAGCTTCGTGAGCTACGGGTACATCTGGAGGACTTACAGGGGAAAGTTTTCATCCGACCCAGTGTTTCACCCCGGGCTTATTCGATTTTTTTTGCCAAGAAGGTGGATGGGAGTTTGCGACTGTGTGTCGAATACCGTTGCATGAACTAGGTGACCGTGAGGAACAAGTATCCGCTTCTGAGGATTGACGACCTCTTTGATCAGCTCAAGGGAGCACATTGGTTCTTGAACATAGAACTCAAGTCAGGCTATCATTAGCTCCATGTTCGGGAAGTGGATGTGTAGAAGATGGCCTTCAAGTGTCGGTACAGCCACTATGAGTTCTTGGTCATGCCCTTCGGGGTGACCAACTCTCCAGTAGTGTTCATGAGTCTCATGAACAATATCTTCCAGCCCTACCTCGATCGGGTTGTCATAGTCTTAATTGACGACATACTGATTTACTTGACAACTGAGGAGGAGCACGCATACCACCTACGGGTTGTACTGGATACACTCTGAGAGCACCAGCTTTATGATATGCTTTTGAGTTCTAGTTCTATCTTAGAGAGGTTCACTTCTTAGGGCACGTTATCTCTGAGGTGGGAGTTGCAGTGGATCCCACGAAGGTCGAGGCGGTACATTCTTGGGAGCCGCCAAGGAGTGTGACGGAGGAACGAAGTTTCCTAGGTCTAGCTGGGTACTATCGGAGATTTGTTCCAGACTTCTCCAGAGTTTCAGCACTGCTTACAGCTTTGAAAAAGAAGGGGAAACCCTTTGTGTGGTCAGACAGATGTCAGGAGAGCTTCCAGGAGCTAAGGCAGAGATTAACCAGTGCACCCAACTTGAGGCTACCGGAGGAGGGCGTAGGGTACGTACTATACTGCGACACAATAGGGGCTGGACTCGGGTGTGTCCGGATGCAGGATCGAGCAGTGATCGCTTACGGTTCACAGCAGTTGAGGCCGCACGAGCAGAACTACGCTACCCATGTCCCAGAGTTAGAAGTAGTGGTCTTTTCCCTGAAGATGTGGTGACGCTATCTGATGGGCGAATGCTTTACAGTCTACTCTGACCACTGGAGTCTCATGTACATTTTCTCGCAAAAGGACGTGAACCTATGACAGTGGAGATGGCTGGAGTTCCTCTACGATTATGACTTTGTGATTGTCTATATTCATGGGAAAGGGAACGTTGTGGCTGATGCTCTCAACAAGAGATCGAGCATTCAGCTACATGGGGAGGCGACAGAGCAGTTAGCCGCTTTACAGATATCCTTCGTGGATAGAGATGGGGCAACCTATCTACAGTCCCTCACAGTCACTCCTCCACTTCTTCAGTGGGTCAGAGAGGCACATCGTGGAGTCGTTTACTGTGAGGCGCGACATGCTCATATATCTTCAGGGCTAGCACCCGATGGATTTTTTGAAGGCGGTGAGAAGGTCATCCTCTTCAGGGGACGTACTATGGTACCAGTTGCACTACAGGAGGATGTGTTGAGGGAGTTCCACACTTCCCCTATAGCAGTATATCCTGGGGTAGAAAATATGTACCAGGACCTCATACGACAGTACTGGTGGCCGAGTTTGAAGAGGGTTGTGGCAGAGTTCGTTTCTCGATGCCTCACTTGTCATCAGGTGAAGGCAGAGCACCATGTACCAGCAGGCTTGGTACAACCCTTAAGGGTTCCAGAGTGGAAGTGGGATGGGATATCCATGTATTTCTTGACGGGGCTTCCACGTACTTCAAGAGGACACAACATCATTTGGGTGATTGTAGACTAACTTACCAAGTCGGCCCACTTCCTACCGATCAGAGAGCATGGATCAGTAGAGAGCTTTGGATGCCTCTCAGTTCAGGATATCGTACGACTTCATGGCGTGCCATCATCTATTATCTTCGATCGAGAAGATCGATTTACATCCCAGCTTTGGAAGGAGTTGTAGGAGGCTTTCGGGACACATCTATGCCTGAGCACTACCTTTCACCCTCAGACGGATGGCCATACGGAGAGGACCATTCAGACACTTGAGGACATGCTCCGTGCATGTGTCCTTGACTTTGGTCGCACTTGGGAAGATCAACTACCCTTGGTAGAGTTTGCGTAAAACAACAACTACCACTCCACCATCGGGATGGCACCATAAGAGGCACTGTACGGTCGCCCTTGCAGATCACCTCTGTGCTGGACTGACCTAGGGGAGTCAGCACTCGTAGGACCAGAGATGGTTCGGGCTATGATGGAGAAGGTGCAGGTCATCTATAAGTGGATGAGGACTGCACAGAGCATATAGAAGTCCTATGCTGATAGGAGGCGGAGACCACTAGAGTTCGAGAATGGCGACCATGTTTTCCTATGGGTCTCACCTCGACGTGGGTTGTGGATATTTGGCCAGGGAGGAAAGTTATCTCCACACATCACCAGTCCTTTTTAGGTCCTCAGCAGGGTCAGCGAGGTGGCTTACCACCTGGACCTTCCACCTCAGTTGCATCGGGTGCACGACGTCTTCCATGTATCTCAGCTGAGGAGATACGTGCATGACCCGATGGATATCATTGACCACGGGGAGCTGGACATCAATGACGGGGAGACTTTTGAGGAGGTCCCAATGGAGATCGAGGATCAACAGGAGAGGGTCCTACGAGGATGGTCGATACCTCTGGTGGGCATTCATTGGAAACACGGGAACCTCCAGGAGAGCACATGGGAGCGGGAGGCTCCAATGTGTGCTCAGTACACTGATTTGTTTCCCTATTTTATGTTGTAGCATTATAGGGGCGTAAAGCCCTGAGGTGGGTGTAATGTAACGACCCTAAAATTTCCAGGAATTTTTTTAAATACTTTTTAATTTTACGAGTTTTTGGCTTCTGAAGGTGTTTGATTCCAAGGCCCCATGTGCCGGGAATCAATTTTCAATGTTTAGCCTGGGTATATTCAGTGAACGAACGAGTGGGGTTTTCTAACTTTTGAACCGGTGCTCGGAAATGAAATCTGAGGGCACCGATGAACTTGCAGCACAGGTAATTTCTTAAGGGGTCACTTATCATAGTTGCTTTGGCAAAAGAAGAGAAGATAATTTTTGGGGGATTGTTTAAGAAATAAATAAAAATGTCGGAACAATTTCTATTTTCATAAGGTGGTTTTTCTCCCTCCCATGGATAGTTAAGAGTGGGGCCCACAACCACTTAACTACCCAAGTTGGGATGTTAGAGAGGTGGGGGCCCACACGAGCCCCACCATTTAATTCCCTCTAAATATCCTTAAGAAACCCCATTAATTTGACAATCCTCCATTAAATGTCACCTCAATCCATTAAATTTTGTCAAACCATAATTTAATGAGGAACCTTCCTTTTCCCCTTTTTAATTTAAACTGCCAACGCGTTTAATTATGGGGAAACTTTTCTCTCCCTTATTTAATTAAATGTCAACACATTTTAATTAGTGTGGTGAATTAATTATGGGAGAGTTTCTTTATGTATAATAAAATAATAGGGGGAACCTATTATTTTATCAAGGGGGGAGCTTTGTTGTGCAAGAAAGAACAGCAGCCTCCGATGAAGAACGATGAACAACGTCGATTCCTTGGAGATCGACGATGTGACACCAATCCTCTTTCCCATGACCAGAGAGGAGACGCCACTTCCTCCTCGGCGCACCCAGACGACGCCTACGATCCTCTTCTCCACGACGCCGTGTACCACTACGCCGACAACCATCTTCCTTGCTGAGGTAGGGGAATTTGAATAATTTTTCATATGTGATATTATATCCCCGGCATGGGGTGCAATTTGTTGGTGATGTTTAGAACCACTAGCCCGGTGGGTATAGACTAACGAACAAGTCTAAACGCACCGCTGTTTTGTTCTTGATGTGCGGAATCATTGGAGATGACAAAACATCACAGTTTTGGTGATTGATTGTTGTCGCAGTGATGTATGGGTCCCGAGATGACCGCCGGCGCAGGCGGGAGCAAGAACGGACCACCGGAATGACTCCGGTGGCCTGTAGAAATTTCCGACGGCGCGGGTCGCCGGTGCAGCAGTGGCGGGCAGTCGGTGCAGTAGAGGTGGGAATTTGTATCCCGTGGCCGCACGGGATCCGGGGAGACATGGTGTCGATCACTGCGTCCGCAGAACAAGGGGGGACCGCGTCCCCCCTGCTCGGCCCCCTACCAGATCCATCGCACCCCCCGGTCGGGCCGGGGCAGGTTGCGAGGACCAGGCCGGGTCGTGCCCTGTCGGGTCGGGCCATGCCCTACCGGGCGGGACCTAGACTTGGGTTGGTCGACCCGGTTCGGGCTGACCCAGGGGGAGGGGTTGGCCCGGGTCGGGCTGGGCCCAGACCCCCCACTTCGGATCACTTTCGGTATTTTGCCAATAACTTGTGCTACAGACCTCTGATCGACACACCGTAAGTTGCATAGGAGTCCTTGGATAGAGATGGTCATTTAGGTATATTACACTTGAGTTTTTGGCAATGTTTGGGTATGGCCAGGTTGGTTCAAACCCGAAACCAACTGGGCCCTTGGAGCGGAAATGCTTATATCTCAAGGACCAGACATCCGATTGATGTGCTATCAATTGCGTTGGGATCCTTTTGTTGATAAGGTTATTTTGGATTAATCTTATTGAGGTTTGGACGTACCAAGAGTATGGTCGGGTTGTTTTTAGCTTAAAAACCAATTGGGCCCCTGGATCGGAAAAACCAATAACTCTCAGACCTAGCGTCCGATTGAAGCACTATTTGTCGCGTCAGGTTTCATTTGACGAGATGGAACATTGGGATACATCAACTCTGGACTTTGTGACAGTTGATGTATCAAATCTCTCTCTTGATCAAGGAGCAGACTCTGCTAAAATCAAGCATGCTGTGTGCGGAAACCCTAGAGCTGGCTGAGACTACGACGATGACGGCTGCACTTGGATCCTCTGTGGGTTTGGCAGCGAGGATGACTGTACATGGATCCTCTGTGGGTTTGGAAGCGACGACGACCGTACTGGAATCCTCCATGGGTTTGACAATGATGAATAATGTTCTTGAATTCTATGTGGGTCCGATAGTATTGACCACTATACTTGTATCCTGTGTGGGTCCGATAGAGTAGTTGGTCTTGTATCCTTTGTGGGTATGACAACTTAGCTGGTCTTGTATCCTATGTGGGTCTGACAGCTTAGATGAGTTAGTGGATACATCTAATCATCTCTATCTCCTTACGAAGTGTATACCTATGTGATTTGAGTCTTCATTCTCAATATTTTTCATTGATGTGATTGACTTGCTTTCCTATGTGGACTGAGTTTTGTTTTTCCTGTTTGGACTGTGTTGTGCTATCCTTTGTGGACTGTGTTGTGCTTTCCTTTGTCGACTGGGCTGTGCTTGGACACGGGAGCTGGAGCCGAACTGTAACTGATGACTTATGTATATGTATGTTCATATACCGAAGTAGTGTTGATGATACTTTGTGATTATATATTTCCTTTGTGGTTTATCCTTTGTGGATTCTAAGAGAATTTCGGGGGTCTCGTGGTCCCTACTGAGTATCATACACTCACCCCTACATGGCTATGCCTGCACTACGTTGTGTTGGATACAGACAATGGACAACACTGATCGAGGTGGAGGCTTGTGGAGCTAGACAGTACCCGTAGGTGGACCACTTGGCGGGGCGTACATAGAGCAGACGGCCGGACCCGACGAGCCGAGGAGACTATATGTACCCACCCTTCATGTGGGATTTCTAGTGGACGACTTTCTGTTGCTGTTTTACTTACTGCTGTTGTACATTCATTTTAGTTGTACTTTACTTTTAGTTGGGTTTGTATACTGGCCCATTTACTTTTTCAGCACTTACCTTGTACCCAGTTTCACTTAGCTCCTACTTCACTTGCGTACTCTGTTGTGTTTTTGTTTACTTTATTAAAGGCAATGCCTTCCTTTTTTTTGGGATTTACGCTTTTGGTGCTAGTCGCCAGCCCCTGGCCTATGGAAGGCGGGCTTGGGGTAGTCCCGGAATGGGCCCTGAGGACGGGTCGTGGTAGTTAATGTGTCTCGATTTGGAATATGGTCCTTTTCTTTTCAAATTTATGGGCTTTATCACACATCACAAAACAATGGGAAAAAAATTAATCTTATAATCAAGAGGTTCAAGCATCACATCATAAGGAAAAAACAACAAAAATATACTTCAAAACAACTCTAGGAACTGGGAACACACCTTTTTCCCTCACTCCCATGTAGTCTTCTTCTAGCCACTAAGACTTCACAACACATGAACCAAAGGAATCATCCATCCACACAACACATTCTCTCAACAGTATTATATATCTACTAGACACTCCAAAAATATCCCATCATCAAAAATATATATCTCTCCCCATTCAATGACATTGGAGTCATCGTGATGATTTTAACAAAGACAAGAGATATGAATGTATTTGTGGATCCTATCTTCCCATGCGGAAATTCCAAATGATATTCCACCTCGCCAACTCACCCCAACACCATAAAAGGGCCCAAAGAAACTGGGAGAAAGCTTACTTCCTATTCCAATCATCTACTTTACACATCGTGGGGAAACATTTAAAAACTTGTAGTCATAAACTCAAAATCCAGGGGCCTCCTACTATGATAGGTGCACTACTTTCATCCTCTCATGAACTAGTTGAATATTCTTTATTGTTATTTGCACCACATTTGGACCAAGTAAAACGGTCTGTCTCCCAATCCTCCTCCCAAAACAACATAGAATGAAATAGTATCTTATCCAAATCCAAAAATAGAGTCATTCTAATGGATTAGTGATATCAATTATCAAAATAAAACTCTACCAAGGCCTGGTGTTATACACATGATCCAAAAAAATCCAATACACATGCTCACAACATATCCTCTAATGTTTGGATAATCTACTACTTTGGCCAATATTTAGGAGGGATAAAAGAAGTGTTAAGTTGAAACTGAGCACTAAAACCATAAATCAAAACCCTCTAGACTTATGAGGTAAATCATGTGACCCGATACAAAATAATAGACTTCAGAACTCTATGAAACAACACCACACCATTCATGTACTATGTTGACAAATCATCCATTGTGCCCGACTCCTTCATCAAAATGATGGGGGATAATTTCATCAATAGATCCATGATCACTAACATAGAATCAAATTATCCCTAAGGTTTGGGTAGCCTTGTGTCAAAATCCATCGAGATTTCATCCCATTTCAACTTGGAGACATCCAAGGGATGTAATAATCCACCGGAAACATGATGCACGACCTTTACCTACTGAAAAAAAGCAGTTCTCCAGAAACTCTACCATTTCCTATTTCATCATGGACAAGGAAAATAATAGCCTTAAGACACAGTATATATTTAGAATTCCCAAGTGTACCACCAAAGGTTTTTTATGAAACCCATTAAGGACTTGATCATGCATCACCATTGGAACAAACAACATTCCACAAAACAAAATCTGGTTCTTCCTATCCTCCTACCATTCCTCTAGAGAATCCCCATGGTCAACATGGTTATGCATCACCACTACCTTTGAGTATCCCCACTAATAGTCCATAAACTATTTTTTAGATGATAGTGAAATATTCTCTATCATATGTTCAGATCACACTACAAAAATATATACCTCATTATCTTGTGATCTATAAAGACCACAAAGCGCTCCCCAATGAGGTATTGTCGCCACAACATCAGTGCAAACACAAATGCTACTAGCTCCTAATAATTTGTGGAATAGTTATGTTCATGAGGGTTTATCAAGCTAGACCAAAAATACATCATTTCATTCTACTGCATCAACACACATCTAAAGCCCTGATGAGAAGCATAATGAAACACCTCAAAGATTACCCCTTCCTCTAGAAACCATAGCACTTGATATGAATAAGGCTATGACAGAGTTGAATGCAATTTTATTAACAGGGTCCAGAATAAGTTGGGTTTTTTCAATTGGGACACTTATATCATTTTAGGTGTTTCAGCTCTACTTGGCTGGCTGTTTCTTATATGGGGCGGAATCATGGTTTCTTCAAGTCGGTGCATGGTCTTCGTCAGGGAGACCCTCTATACCCGAGCATTTTTATTTTCATGCAGGATACGTTGAACATGATGATCAATAGAGGGATTTCTAATAGGGATATCCATCCTTTCAGGAGGAATTTAGGCCTACCATCCATATCACACCTGATGTTTGTGGATGACACCATTATTTTAAGCAATGGGGGGAGGAAATCGGTGCATGGTATTATCAAGATTCTTGAGAAGTATTGTCACTGGAGTGGTAAAATCATCAACCGGGAGAAGAGTGAGTTGTTTGTGTCCAAGGATTACACCGAGAGTAGGGTGAAGACTTTGGATAAAGTGTTGGATATTAGGAAGGGTTTTTTTCCCTTTGAGTATCTCGGGACTTCAGTGTCATCTTGTAGGATGCGGATAAGAGATTTTGACCAGGTGGTGCGTCGGATCTCAGGGCGTATCCTGAACTGGAAAAATAGGTTTTTATCTTTTGAAGGCCGCATATCTCTTGGGAACAGTGTTATTTTGGCCATTCCTGTCCATGCACTATAGGCGAACAATGTTCCAAAGGAGTTTTTTAGATCCATTGATAAGCTTTTGGCTCGGTTTATCTAGGATGTAGCTTCGGAGGGGAAAAACCATTGGGTCTCGTGGAGGAAGGTGGAATGGCCCATCCGAGTGGGCGAGATTAATGTGAAGAGCTTAGATGTCATGCTTCATTTTATGGATGTGAAGCTGGCATGGGAGGTTGTTAAAGAATGGCCTTTGTGGGGGAGTCTCATGTCGTGCAGCTATAAGGATAGTGCTAGTTTTTCATCGGCGAGTGGATCACCTTTGTGGTCGGTGGTTAGTACCGTAATTCCATCCATTTTTAAGATATCTAAGTGGATCGTTGGTTAGGGGAACTTCTTTTTTAGGCATCATAACAAGTTGGGTAGCATCCTCGGGTATCCGGGATGTCCAGCGCCCATGATCACTTTCATAGAGGTAGCGTAGTATCCATCCTTATTCAGAGCCATTATGGATGTTGACCAGTGTAAGATTTTTGATTCTATCCTCATTAGCGTGGAGTGAGATTGATGTTTCTTTACTCCTTCCCGCATGGGGAAGTTTATGTCTAAATAGTTTTGTAGGAGCAGTGCCCCCAAGGACAAAAATTCGGGTGGAGTGGTTGGCTTTACTGTAATGCCTTGCCAACTAAGTTCAAGTTTCTCATGTGGACGATACAGAATTGTGAGCTTTCATATGATGATAATATCAAGCTCTTGGGGATTAGTATGGCCTCTCGCTACTATTGTTGTGCAAGATTCCAGGAGGATATGCTGTTGTAAATCTTTGTAGCATGGGAATGGGCTCGTTCGGTGTGGGGTTTCCTTGGTGGTATCTTCGGGCTATCCTTCTAGGGAGAGAGTGTCGAGGATTTACTTTCCGGCTAGTTCTAGGGAGTGGACGTGACCGGAATGGAGAAGGGGGCGCGAGCTGTTACTCTATGCACTGGGTGCTGGGCGTTGTGGCAGGCCAGGAACTAGACGAGCTTTGAGGAGGCACCATCCTTGGGTAGGGTGATCATCACCAGGATATGATTCACCTTGGCATATTGGTTTTATCCTGCAGGTAATTGGAAGGATGTACCGGCGATGCGAGTGATGTACGGGGCTCGAGGGTTGGACTAGGTGTCAGGTCTCGGGAGTTAGGGGGATTGGGTGCGGTGGCACCCACCAGAGGAGGGACTGATGTTGGATTTTGATGGTTTATGCTTGTAGGGGATGATGCGAGTGGGAGGGGTTGTCTGGGATGCATCTGGGAGCGTGGTTCTAGCGTTATCTAAGAATTATTTTTTTCTGGGATCTCCCTACAGGTGGAGGCGAGAGTGGTTCTTACAAGCCTCACCTTGTGTATCCAGAGAGGAATCAGTTTATCGTAGGTCCAGACGGATTCCCAGTTCACTAACGATGTGCTCTGAAGCAATGGTAATTTCCCCTGGACAATAATTTATACGATTAGGGAATGAAAATCCTTAATGAATAGGAACACATGCATTACACATACATGGGGAGAGGGAAACAAAGTGGCGGATCATTTGGCGTCCCTTGCAAGAGGTGACGTCTCGGTCAACTATTTTTCTAATGGTTCTCAATTGAAGCCTGTGGGATTGAATCTGATTTGGGGTGATGCCCTTGTTCTGCATTATTTTCGACCTCCATAGCGTTGTCTTTTTGGTAAACGTTTCTTGAATAAAAATTTAAATGATTATGTGGTAACCAAATGATAACTAAAAATAATAACTCCACAAAAATGATTGTTACTTCCATGTCAATGATATAAACATGGATTCAACTTGAGAGAAATTATGTACAAACCTTTGATAGTATCCCATGAGACCAAAGAATCTATAAATCTCTACCATTTTCTAGGGTACTGCCCAAGAAAAAACAACTTCAAACTCCAACGGGTCTATTGAAACACCCTTCTATGATAGAACATTCATGATGAAAGAATCCTCTCATGTCTAGAACCTACATGTGGACAACTTTCCATAGATATGGTGGTGTCGAAGAATAAGAAATATAGTTTTGAGATTCTCAACATGATATTACTCTTACTATGAGTAGATAAAGACATCATTGATGAACATGATTAAGAAATGGTCTTAGAAATCACAAAACATGGAGTTTATAAGCCCTATGAACAAAGATGGTGTGTTCGTAACATCAAACGACATGACTGCATTCTCAAAGTGCCTATAATTGCGTATGAAGGATGTCTTCCAGATATCACCCTGCTTCACCCCCAACTTGTGATATACAAACCATAGATTGATCTTAGAAAACCAACTCTACCCTACCTGGTGGTCTAAATTATCATCTATCCATAGTAGTGGGTAATTCTTTTTACCATTACCAAATTCAACTGTTGGTAGTCTATGAACAGCCTCAGAATACCATCCCCCTTCCTTGAAAACAACATTGGGGCACCCCACAGTGACACACTATGCTAGAGAAATCCATTATTCATCATATCATATATTTAAATCCCGAACTCCTACAACTCAAAATCTTCCACCCAATAAGGATCCCTCAAAATTGGAGAAGGATGAAACTGTAATTCTATCCTGAACTCATCACCACATCAATGGGTAACATCACAACATCCTTAGGGAAAACATCCACAAACTCCCCAATGATACTAGGAAAGTCTACCATTTTGTCCACTAATTCTATTGAAAATTCAGCCAATAAAAAATAAGGGGATCCACACTCTGACCTCCTAGATGAAAATTCCACTCACTAATGATAATAACACTCTTTCCATCCAAATCTAAAAACACAACTCTTATATGGAAGCATTTGATAATAGAATGTACAGAATAAAACTATTTGATGCCAAGGATGACATCATGTGGCTACATCTGAACGAATAAAAGATCCCAATGGGACTAAAGCAGTCGCGTCATCAGTCTACACCCCCGACACACATCAAACAATTTGGTCTAGCCTCTGACTTGCTTACTCAAAACTAGGGGCATGTGAAGCCTCTCTACGTCTATTCATAGAGCATGGTCTAGAGAGGTGCACGAATGGAGTGTGAAGCTAATGAATCAAAAAATGAACAAAAAAGGGTTCTATACAAATTGATCATACCTCTGACGATCTATGGACCCTATGGAACTGTTTCCTCTACTACATGAAACAGACCTCGCCCAACTCATATGCCACTTTGATAGCGACCACCTCCACAGACACATTTGGGATGTGGTCCCTGAACAAGAGGAACATCCTGAGGTCACCCCCCACTTAGTCAATCTTCCCTCAGTTGATAACAAACCTTCTTCCCCTGGTGTTGAAATGATCTTAATGGAAACTGCTATTGAAGCTGGCATTGAGCCTAAAAACCATCACTAAACTGAGCTTGGGGAACTACTGGGCACTAACTTTGTCAAAGAACGTAAACCCCATAACCAAAAAATATTGGTGAAGAGGTCCCAATAATAGAACCAAATCAATTGGAACTATAAGGACATAATGTAATCTGGTGAGGTTGATTCCCTTCCGGTCAGAATCTCAAAGGCCCTAGTGCTTTAGATTTTCCATTGAAAACTCTTCCTCTTGAGGAACTATGCTAGTTCCCCTCCTCGGGTAGACATCCTCATGAGTGCATATGCCTGATCACCTCTTCCTTATTCTAAACCTCAAAATATGTTGGTAACAAAAAATGAGTAACAACATAATGTATAGAAGGATGAAGTGACTCCTAAAGACATCTCACACAAGACTCCTCATCTGAAAAAGATCCAGGAAAAAATGTAGAAGGTACTTGAACATGACCCCAAACTCCCACACTAACATAATCTTATAATGAAGGGGGAGTAGATCATACCTATTCTCAAACTTCATGGTTGATGAAAGGAACACTATCTAGAAATATTTTTGGACGTAATCCCACAAAATGTAGGCCTCCTTATGCTCTCCAAGAGATAGTGTCCACCACTGACATGCATCACCCCACAACTAACAGTCAATGGAAAATAGTACTCTATTAGGGCTAGGATCTAACTGAGTTTGATCTCATGCTCCTCTACTCATCTCTCTATCTCAATGTCTGAAACAATTCCCTCTTACTTTCCCGGATCCTGTCGATGGAAAGAACACAATGTCTTCTACCATTAATCATCCTCTTTAGAAGGATCATCCTTATGGTGATTAACCAAATCAACCTGGTAAACCTCAACTAATTTAGACACATATAAGTGAAGATAAATAGCCATATATGAAAGGAAGAAATGACTTAATAAGCCTGATAAAAATGGAATTCCAATTAACATTTATTTTAATTCATTTTATCCTTCCCAAAAATCCAATTTAAATAAGAACACAAGTCATAATGATGTATGTACCTGTACAGGGTCTCTAACCTATAATGAATTCCATCTCACTTGGACATTCAATAATCTTAGATTATATAAATTGGATCATATGGGGACAAAAAATTCAATGTCTAGCTGGAATTCCTAGAATATGTCATGCACCGGGGTCAAATGGCACTATTTTCATAAGACCCCATTAAATCCTCAATGTGACTAACTTGAAAATCGACTGTATATCTCAAACACCTCCCTCTAATACCACTTTTTCATGACCCCTCCCCCATAAGACACCCCTCCTAGGTGAGAAACAGAGAAAGGTAGATAATGACCCCCATGTGTTGCATTTAGTAGGCCTTGGGTTCACAACTAGTACCAAGGGTGTAAAAATAACATAATATGGGAGGAATTACCCTTTTATAAGAAACATGATCAGGATATAAGATCAATCATCCAAAAAAAATCCATGGAATATAAAAAATGAGAAATTAATAAACCATCTCACATGAATGAAAGAAGTAGAACATATACAAAAATAGTAATGTCTCCAAGGTTAATACCCAAAATTAAGCTAAATTAGCAGCACACCAACTGTCCCAAGTTCGAGATAGTATTGCCCAAAATCGTCCACATAATTTTGTATACCACATCACATCCCCCCCTTACACACCCAGCCCCCAAATCACATCCCACCTGCACAAACCTGTGCCTCAAATCCTCCCCACACACACCTGGGCCTCACAACACATCACATCACATCTTATCATAAATACACATGGGATATAAAATCAAAACTCACCCAAAGAAACATAGGAAACAACCACCTCAGCCACAAACACCTATGCCATCACATCTCACTCGAAGAAACCTACGATAAAATCAACCTTTCCCATAAACAGATGGGCCATCAAAACCACCATCTAAAGAATTAACAAACCTCCAGTCATCAAATATTGTTGCATTCCAACCTCACCTGAAAGAGAGAGAGTAAAATAGAGGATACCCATCTACCCATACTCCTCATTAGATGTTGTAAAAAACACCCCACACATGACTATGCGGGTGTTCATAATATAGTTCTCAAAATGGGTGGGGAACCTATACAAATCACAAGAATATTCAAATATAAAATATCAAATATTCTAAACTAACCTATGAGTTTATAAACAATCTAATAAAATCACAACATCAACATTTTTTTTGAAACCTTTAAATGAATATTTTAGTATCTACCAAAATCATTACATAAGGTGAATAACCCTGATGAATTAAGGAAGCTTCCCATTACCTCTATATTAAAAAACTATTCATTTAATATTTCATTAACCACTTTCATCTAATTAACCATCCCAAGTCCCTATAAGGACGATTAAAAAATTATTCATTTCCATTGTCACTAGCTAAGAAACTATCATGCACTACACATATCAAGAAACATAGTAACATTCATTCAAGAGGTGAAGAACCCTGGTAAATTAGTGCACTTAAAATTAATGATACATAACAACAAGACCCCTAGATATGCAGTGAAGATTGCAAAATTTTATCAACGGAGAAACTCTGTGAAAATTACCCATACAAATCACTAATATCTATCTTGACACTCATCCTACCCAAACCTCCATACAAATCAAAACAACCCACAACCACATCTATAAACTTATTACAACATAACCAAATTCTATTTCCCTACTGCATTATCACACTACACCCATCACAACCCCACTATACAGCCAAATTTCATCCACTTCCTCCACAGACACAATCAAAATCAACCCCCACATCAAATCACCTCACATACAAAGTACAAACACATTTTTATCTTTAGTAAGGGACCCCTTAATCATTTCCACTTTTTAATTTTAGGGTTATAAAAAAAACAATATAATCATGGGTCATCTATTTATTAGCCGAATTTACGTGGTTAAACAACATTTATATACTAGCATTAAGAAAATATACAAACAATCATGCATTCCAAAAACCATCATGTGAAGAAACAAGGACCCCAACGACCAAGATTTTCACTGGGTAGTCATCCCATAAAAATCATAGGAAATAATAAAATCAAACATACAACAAGATCATACAACATATTCCCCCATCTCCTATATATTTATTCTCAATCCAAGTAAATTATATTTATAAATAAAAAATAAAAAATATTATAAAGGGAAAACATATATATACCCATACCACATGATTCACAATTTAGAAATATGATGGAGAAAAGTACTTGGAATAAGAATGATAAATACTTCATGGTAGTTCAAAAAACAATAGAACACATACATTAGGTAACCCTTAAGTGAATCAAGAACTAATAATAGGAAATATCTCCAAGGAGAAAGTCTTTATGGACTCCCAATATCAAAAGAAAGTAATGAATAAAGAAAAAGGGGAATGATATTTCATATTGAGGAACATCTGATCCAAGTCATGGATTAGATAAATATTTAATATAGAGATTAAATAAGGATCTGACCATGACCACACAGTTTTACCATTTCAAAGCCTCCAAAACCATAAATACTTCATGATATAATTTATGGCCCTTGAAATAATATCAAATCCTTTTAAATTTGGCCTTAAATCCATTTTACATCAAATAAAGACTCCAAAAGGAAAAAATTGGAAGAACATCATACATTGGTCACAAGGCACTACTCGCATGAGATTGTTAGATGACACACCACCAGATGAGGAACCATTAGTGAGACACCACCAAAATGAGGCACTACCAGATGAGCCACCATTAGGATGAACCCCCTAACATCTTCAGTGAGACACCACCAAGCAAGAGACTATTAAGATGAACCACTTTACACTGTCAGAGAGAAACCACTTGGTGACACACTATTAGGTGGGAAACTTCCAGACGAGACACCACCAATGTGACCCAACTCCAAGTAAGAGGCACCACCGGTTGAGAAAATTCTAGGGTGAGACACCACCAGGGTTAATCAATGCTAATGTGGGACAATTCCATGGAGAGTGACTATTAATGTGAGACACTAGAGGTGCAAGAAACCATTGGAAAAATTGAAAAATAAGTAATTTTTTCAAATTGATGAAAGGAGTCACCATCACTTCCTAGGACACCATATACACTACATTTCCTAAAAAATAATGGATTAGAAATGTCTGGGCCATTAAAAACCCATAGAAGTTTTACATTTTAAAATTATATTCCTATTTGAAATTATAATTTTTATATTAGTAAATAATGAATTTTTTTTCATATAAATTTGTTTCCTATGGTGGAAATGGAGTTACCAAAGTGAGGTTAAATAAGGGATTCATGGTTTTAAAATAGTAAAATATTATTAAAATTTATAAAAACATTTATGATAATGTATTATTGGGGAATTGGGTACCATATACTATCCAACGATCAATTATTTATTATTTTTTAGAGCCTTATAATTAATAAATATAATTACATTATTAAGGGTAAATGGTATTTAAAACAAATACCATTCTCACCACTTATAAAAGGGGACTTTTACAACCCTTTAATGGAACTAAAAATTTCTATTTAACACTAAAACAACATGTTTTTTATATTGTAGAATCATAATTTTCTTTTATAAGCTTGTGGTCACAATTAAATATCATTATTCTTCTATTTCCATATAATTATGCTTGGAAAACTCAAATTTATCAATGTGAGTACCCATTTTCCCTAATGTTTATTCCTTTCTATATTAACTTTTTAATAATAATTTTATAATCCATATAATGAATTAAAATTATTTATATTTAATGTTATTATGCTAATTTAATATCTAATAAACTCATTTTTCATTTCCTATTATAAAAAATGAATCTTTCATTCGTTTTTTGTACAGACTACTGCCTCCACAAAGCGATGAATTTAATTTTTCCCCTCTATATATATTAAACTATAATATGAGAGAAATTGAATAATAAATACAAATTATATGATAAAATTATTAAAATTAAGATATAAAATATATTCCACCATTTTCTCTCTCACACTTTCAGAAATGATAACTTTAACCATGTGTTGTGCAGACAATCACCTCCATAAAGTAACATATTTTTATCATTTCTATAGTTTATTTATTATTTATAAAAATAAATAAATTATGTTATAAAATATTATCTGTATCTAAATAATATCACTATTAATCTCTGATAATGATATTATTCCAAAATAAAGGACTTTCATAATCATAATCATCCATTAATTATTGTATATTTATGTTTGGGAAGTTCTAAACTCCTACCTGTACAATGGCATGGAATAAAATATTGGATAACTATGATTACATAATTAATTATAATATATATTATAAATAATAAAAAAATTGTTTTTATTATAGAATGGAAATATGAAAATTAAACTAATTCACTTAGATATCACTTCTCATTTGAGAAAAATATCTAAAAAATAGCCATCCTGAAGATCATATTCATGGATCATAAAAACATTCACATAGAATGAAATTAAATATTTATAAATAAATATGAATAATACATTCTAGTAATTATATTTATACAAAAAATATTATCAGTTTGAGAGGAATGGTCAATGGCCATGCTATTAGTAAATTAGTTCAAAATGATCGAGATTACTCACACCCATTATTAAAATAAATAATAACCACTAAATATAATTTTAGAGAATAAATTTAAATGAAATTAAAAAAATATTATAGATATTAATTGGGTTATTAAATAATTTATTAATATATGTATATTTATTATCAGAGGGTTAGAGTATACACAAGGAAGATATAAAAAAATTAAGGGTTTTTCACAACTCAATTTCTTTTCTTGAGTCATAATGATTCTTTTTTGAAATTGGTATTAAAATATTTATTTATTTTATTTTTTTTGATACTATTATTCCTATAATATATTTGGAAAGTGGAATTTTTAATTGAAATATGTACCTTGGTGAATTTATATATCAAAATTACATCATTGTTCAGAATAATTATCATCCAATATAAAAACACTTCTCCCTCCTTTTAGAATATTTTCATTTCCCAAAATTTTTTTCCTTTTAATACAGATTACCAATATGTGTTAACTTTGATGAACCAAATATTTTAGCTGTCAAAATTTAAAAATAATTCTTTGTTTTTATTTTTATGTTTTTTTCTTCAATATCGTATTTGAAAGTAATAAATATATTTTCCACCAATTCGTAGTTAAATGTTTTGATATTTTTTTTAAAAAAAATAACTTTTAGAATCCTTTATATATTTACATTTAAATTTCAATAAAGAATATTTTTAAATAAAATATTTTCCAAAGATTCATATTCACATATTAAAAAATTACTTTTCAATGATATTTAGAACATATTATTTTATGAAAATAAAATAATTTTTAATAAAAGATCATTTAGGATTTCAATATAATTTTCTTCTCTATCATAAAAGGAATTATTTCTTTGAAAGTTATTTTTCATGAATCACCCTCAAAATTATCTTATTAAATAATATTTTTAGGTGAATAAATTTTAGGTATCAATAATTATTAATATTATATTATATTATTGTGTTACCATTTGGAAATGTGATGAAAACCGATTTTATTTCTATAGTTTTTTATGTTGTGATGAATGAAACCCATTTTCAACCCATGTGTTTTCAAGATATATTTAAATTAATGATAAATTATGGAATTAATATGTTTAAATGATTGATGTGTGGTGTCTTATATCATTATCCAATGCACATGGTAATTTTTTATATCTCCTAAGATAATTTATCATGGGCCTTCATGGATATACTCACAAACATAATAGTGATAATTATTAGATATTATCACAAAATAAAGTGTGATCCTTATTAGATATTCTCATAAACTAAATGGTGATACTTCTTGGATAGAATAATTAACAAAATCAAGGTTCTTCATGGATATTCTTAAAATATGATAATATTATATGATTATGTATATGTCATAGATCATAGATCATTGATAATCAATGTATTAGGTATTTTTTTACATTATATATTTTCATGATTATGATCCATATATCATTCTTATTATCTCATGGCTCCATGAAATTTTTCTATGGTCCATGTTTTCTTAGATAGGTTATTTTATAATCACTTATGGGAAACTCTCATGATTCTTAATTATTTTTATAACAATTTTCTCCCCTTTTAAAATTTTAACATAAAATTTTAATCTAACCCTTTTTTACATGATTATAATTTCTTCCATTCTGATAATTGAAGCTCACTAATTTCTATGTTTCAATTTTCCTGGTTATGAAGATGATTATATCTTATAATAATTCTGTAAGGGAGGAAAGTGTTTCTCAATTACAGAGTAATGTTCACTTGTGTTCCATAATAAGTTTCTTATTTAGATTATCCTAGACGACACTTGACCTTAAGTTTTTGGGATTGTTAGATTATTTTGTTAGTTATAAGTTTTTATCTCATGTATATGAAGTAAAATGAAGACATTCTTATCCTAGGCTGTTATAGGGTAAAATATTAAAATTCCAATAACTAAATTTAAAAAATTAAATAAAGGACACAATAAATTTCTCAATTTTATGAAACCTTTAATAAATCTATTCAGAAATGTTATCACATTTTTGTTGTGTATGATAGCTAAAAAATAGATTTAAACACCCAGTTTGAATGAAAATTATGTTGCATTCAATGAAAACCTTCTCATACTTGGTTTCTATATAATAAAGATTGATAAACACATATCATTTAAAATTTTTTAAATTAAAATAGGAATTAAAAGGGAAAGAAATAATTATATAATAATTTTAATAGTTTTGTTACTGAGAAAAATTTTGTTTAACATATATCCTTCACAAATTGAAGTTATTATAAAAAATAACAGAGTCCAAATAGTCAAAGGCATGCAAGAGGAACCCTAAAATGCCAAAAAACCATTAAAATTTGAAACACATGGAACCCTAGGTCTCTAGAACCATATTAGTGAAAAAAATAAAAGGGAAAGAAATACTAAGTTTAGAGAAGAGGTTTTGAATAAACATAAATTATGAAATCAACCTTAAACCATGGAGAAATCCATGGATCCATCATATGGGTTGGAGAACCAAAGGGGGGAGGTTCATTGATGTGATAAAACTTTAATAAATCATACATGACTATTATTTCATTTTAGATATATATTCAATACATATTACATTTATACATACCCTAAAACTGTAAAGGTTTTGTGTCTTAGAGAATAGATACATAATCAACTTATTTATGAACAATATTCAACATATCCAAAAAATTCTTCATATTACTTCCCCTTTAAAATGTATAACAATTAGAACCTTCCATAAAAACACGGGGAAGGTAAACATAAAAATGGGTGAGCATATATTCTCATTATGGGTAATCATGGAAGATATCAATCATAAGTGAACATAATATTATCATAAGTGTATGATAATATAATGTATTTGTTATTACCAACAAATAAGAATCATTATCAGAAGATAATAGATCATCAACTCAAAAATCAAATCATATCCAAAAGTTTGATTAATAAGTTTATAAAATAATATGTTAGAATTAAATATTTATAATATATATATGTTTAGATATAATCAAAATAAATGTCAATATTTTGAATATATCTATTTTCAATCTTGTCTACACATTAATTTGTGGGAATAGCTTGAAATAATTATACTATCACATCAAAACACGAACATAGATATTAAAAATTATGTCCAATCTTATAATAAACTTCCCATGAGTTATCTATATAAAATTACTAAATGTATTAGTGGTATTTAGTATAAACACCCATCACATAACGAAATCCAAACTTATGTGTTCCACAATATCATAAAAACATTCATCAACTCATCATATCATAACACATAGAAAAAGAATGGGCATCATAAAATTTTCATTATCCCATATTAAAAATAAATACATAGAAATAAATTGAATTTTATCATTATATCATGTAATAATATCAAAATAAACATTAAAGGATGTTGATATATATTAATTTTTTTTTAAAAGATCATAAAATATTAATTGGAAAACAGAGAAAATATACTTTTCCTTCAATATATGTAAGAACATTTTTTTAAAATATTGAGAAAAATATTTTAATTAATAATAACCACTGAAACATGTAAAGGATTATCAATGTAAATAATTGTAATAATGGAGGGAAACCCCATTAATGTAGTAAATATTTAAATAAACATTCATTTCATTATTTTTATAAAGAGTAAAAAAGTACCTTGTTCAGAAATTCATAATAATATTAAATTTCAAAAAAAAATATTAATGTAAAATATGGTATAAAATCACTTAAAATATTTTTTTCATATAAAATATCATTATTGAGAGCATTTTAATGAACATGGACATGGATGAAAATGTTTATCCACTAAAAAATGGAATGATGTAAAATTTTCCTAAAATCATTTTCTCAGTAGATTTATGTTGCAAAAAGATGATAATCTATGGAAAACATGAAACCCATAGAAATAAATATGGGAGAACAAAATATATTTTGATTTATTTATAAGTGTTAAATAATGTTCCTTAAAATAGATTTAACATTGACAATCCTGAAAATAAATGAGATTGTAAGAAAATACCTCACCTCACATCTGGTCCTCCTTCATATGCCTTCCAAAATAATGTGTAATAGATATATATTTTTTACATATAATAAAACCATATTCATATTTATATATATATATTAATATATTTCTTTTTCATATAATTTATAGTTTCCCTTTTTATTAACAATTGTTCATTGAAATCAATATTCATGTAAAAAATCGTCCATTTTCCATGCATGTTTCTATTTGAAGGTTATGTTTGTTTTACATTGGTCATGGTTTTATTATATATATTATAAAAAATTTCTCAAATATATTATTTATTAATTTTATACACTTTTACACCCATTAATAAAAATTGTTGGTGAAAATTTTATTACACCACTTCATGGAGACGATAGTCCATATGTATGCATGAGTGACGTTTCCACCTTCTTATGGATGTAAAAACGTAAGGAAAATAATAATTAACATGTATATAATCCTTATTATACCATAAATATCATATATATATTCATTAAATCTATCTATATTACCAACAACTTAAAATATAAATGAAAAAATTAATCACATCGCTACATGGATGTGTTAATCCACACATAAGCACAAACCACATTATCATTTTCTAAAGGACGAAAGGATAAGAAGTAAGATACTATATTTTATATATATAATAATAATTATATTATTAAAATAACATATATACATTAAATTAATTTATATAACCATCTAAGAGAAATGATATAGAAAAATAAAAGACATCACTTCATGGTGATGGTAATATATACATATACATGAGTGATGTTATTATTTTCATTCGATATAATAGAGAAATAAAATGAACATGACATAAAAAATAATATAATTATATTAAATATACAGATACTATATTGTTTATATGGTTATATAATATTTATAGGTGGTATAAAATGAATGAATGTTGAAAAATATTTGTGAGAACATATAACTCTTATTTGAGACACCTCTTTTGAATATAATATTGAGGAACATTTGTTTTTTTTATGAATTTAAATACCTCTAGATTACTTCTAGGGATATTTATAATATATTTGTTCATGGTTTTTTGAGATAAAGGGCTCAAGTGGTGTAGAGATGTGTGGAAGGGGGGACCCTCTTATTAGTGCAAGGAGTGGCACACCTATAATTATTAAGAATTATAGAATATAAAAAAGTAACAATCAGAGGAAAGTGGCTTTAAATTGACTCTATTAATAATTTAGGATAATATATGATCTATATACAATCATCCAATAGTATTTAGACAGTATTTAGTTTATTTTAATTCTTATCTATTTCATTTAACCCCACATTAACTATTTTAACCCTTATCATAGTAATGCTTTTTTACCTCAGTTACAAATCATAATGAAAAAATGGAATTAGGAATCATTAAAAAAATGTAAATGTGATTCCATTTTTGATAAAATTTTATAAAATTCAATTCAGATAAGGGAAATAAAATTATTTTAAAACAATAAAACAAAACACATTAAAAAATGTATTTTAGAAACATGTATTTTTAACATAAAACTGAATTAATTTTTTATATTTTCTTAGTAAAAATCATTATATGAATATTAGAATATTTTATTTAATAAATATTTTATATATTTAATTATCATTATTCATTAATATTAATTTAATTAAATAATTAATTTAAAAAAACATTTCACACTACAGAATAGTTTTCTGAAAAATGTATCTCCATCAAATGATTTTATCTACATTTGAAACTAATTGATATTCAATGTATGAATTATTCTAAATATATTTATATAAAGTTTCAATAAATTTCATTGAAATTATTTTTCATTAGTTCTCACTATATTTTTTTGATAAGAAAAATAGATTTTATATGGAAATGAAAACTCTTTAAAAAATTGGTCTTTTACAATTAAATGATTTTACTAAAATTGAGTGCTTATTTATTAATAACAAATTAATACATTTATATTCAATAAACAATAATACATATATTTAATATGATGACTATCCATATTCAACCCAAATGACCCAATAATTATTTTGTAAAGGTCATAATATATCAGGGTTCTTTCAGGCTTGGTATAGAAAACATCACATGTTATCAAGAAGAAAGAATTTATTAAAGGGAAATATGTTTTAAAATATTTGGATTTTATATTATAACCAATTATAATAATTTTTCCCTCAAAATTCCATCCCTTTGATACAAACAACTAAGGATATTTATACCTCATCACAACTTTGGGTTCCCATATAGCTTCCTCGAATTGATGGTTTCACTAAAATCCATTAACTAAGTGAGTTATGGTTTTTTTACATTACTTTGTTTCTTTGAATAAGAACTCCACTATTATTTCCCCATAATAAATATCATTATCCATTGGTACAAAATTTATGTTCGTTATATGTAATAGAATAGAAATGTACTTCCTAAAAAATAATACAAAAAACACATTTTGAACATGAGAGAGATTCTATAGAAGTTTCAAGTGACAATAAACCATCCTTATCCAATAAAGAGTCTCAAAAGGGTTATGAGATTTGGGGATAATATTTACCTTTCATTCATAATACCATAAATGTAACACCCCAAGCTTCTACGGCACGCTTCTCTTTGAATAATATGATAGCGTGTGTTGTACGCAACACCGAGTTCTAACACACCATAACCAATCAAACTAGCCGTTATGAATAGTAATACCTACTTTTTGAAATTATATATATTTTATATTTTAAAATGGACTTCATTTTTGGATTCGGAATATCGAATTTATCCTAAGGTGAAATTTTGGTACTTTTCGGATAACTTTCATATTTTGATGAATAGTGAAAATTACTAAATTTTCATTAAAAACAACTTTTTTAATAAAAATAATTAATAGTGATAAACTATTAATTTGAGTGGTTTTAAAGTATATTTAGAATATATTTTTACCATTTAATATAATTTTGGTCATTGGAAATAATTTTACAATTAAACCGAACATAAACAAGTGTCAATCTTTTGATAGTTATTATCTCTTAAAAACATGCTTTTTGTTTTGATAGCGGGAATTAATTTTAAATTAATTTCTTCCACTTATGTGTTTTGAATTTAGAAAAATGGATTCCATATTTGGAAACAGGATGTTCAAATTGTGTAAATAGGTATCTTTTATTTTTAGACATTTTGAATAATTACTGCGGTAAATATTTTATTTACCATGGTTAAGGGTAAATCCGGTAAATAAGGGTTAGACAATAATATTATAATAATACTAAAATACCCTAAAACGTGTCCTAGCCTTATTTGTTGATACATGTTCGACCATAGGCATCTTTGGGTCGATTTTTGGACCCCATGGTGCCACTTGTAGGTGATAGGGACATTTTATTTTAATTAAGTTAAAATGAATACAAAAATGACACAAACATATATCTTTTAGAAAAACAATTTTTACATAGGGTTATATATGTTTGATTTTAGATTATAAATATTAATTAGAAATATAAAACGATTTCTTACATAATTATATTTTATTTATAATTTTTAGACATTAAATAATTTAATTTATTTATGACACAATGATGATGAAGTAGTTACTATAATAGTAAAAATTAAAATAATTGATATTATAAATACCCAAATAAATATAATATGAACCTTTTAATGAATTAAACTAATTTTATAGGATAATATGATATATTAGGATTTATTTAATTGAATTTTTTTGAACTAATAAATCTGTTATGAGTTTCACAAAAATCAACTATTGAATAGTGTCAAAATTGACATAAAAGAGTTCTTAAAACAAATATTATATTATTAATTGATATTAAATTCCAAAAAATCTATGGTTCGGCCAAGAGACTTATATCATGATAGGTTCATCATTAATGGACCACTTTTGGGTCGCTTGTATGTATATAGTATGTTTATTAACCATATTATATAAAAATACAAAGAGACATTGTAAAAGTGAAACTAATTAACTTAGAGTTAATACTTAAAGATAAGGTTAATATAAGTACCCAAACCTGTCTAAATTATATGGGTTGAGTTGTTTTCGACCCATACCCACATTAAAATTTAAATAATCAACTTTGGATCCATTAGAAACCGAATATGAATTTATTATAAACTAATATTTCTAGCTTTTCCAAAGGTGCCCCTCACCCCACTTATAAATGAGCACTCCTCCTTGTCATTTATTCACACCTTAAAAGCTTTTTGGTTCGGCCAAAATCTGCCCAAATACTCTCCCAAGTTCCCTCAATACAACCTAGGGCCTTAGTTTGATCATAAAGCCAACCTAAGGAGCCCTTTTGATCAAATCAAAAGGAAGAACCTGAAGAAGAGGTAATGATTTCACCACCCTTTCCAAGTTCCTTTCTTCTTCCACTTCTTCTATTTGTTATTACCATTATAAAATAATAACCCCGGTATCTTATATATACTGTGATGTTATTATAAATATGGTACACCCATATTCAGTATTCTATCCACCCTTTGAGTAACATGTCACCATACGTGCGTACGTACGGCTTACCGTCTCCACGTCGTGGTGTAATTGTTATTCAATATATTATTATTTGGATGGGTATAATAATGATGTGTAACTCATGTAAATAATAAATATAACATGATAATGATTCTGTATATACGATATAACATCCAATTATATATTATTTTAACGTCAAAAGAATGATATTATCGCTCGTGCGTACGTACGGACTACCGTCTCCACGAACGCGATGAGATTCATTCTCCATCGTATCAATTCAAGTATAATTATCATTTGCTGATTTAGAAATGATTTTTAGGGACTTGATATCATTCTGGATATGAATAATATACAACCTATCCATTACAGACATGGCTTACGTAACAAAACATATAAAAGAAAATGAGTAAGTTAACATCCGAAACAACGATAATACAAAGATATTATTAACAAAGAAATGTTAAAAGATCATATATGATATCATATGAATACATATGATTCTTGTATAATTTAATAACAATTATTTCAATATTATACAGGAGGTTAACCTACCCCAACCAAGGAAAAGTACAAGGTAGGTGTTTATTTCGCAATCTCTTCATTATCCAAGGTTGTTTATATGTAATAATCTATTGGGATCTCTTTATCATCCACATCCATGTTTCTTAAAAATGAATTTCAAAACATTTTTACTATTTACTAGAATATGGGTTAAAGTCATTTATACCCTTGTTTGACTTTTTATAAGAGGTTTATAAATGAATCTTTCCGTCGTTTTCCAAACAAGGTTTTTTTAAACCTTTTCGACAGAATTAAGGTAAGAATGTTTCTTTAACATATACGGCAGGTGCAGTTATTTTCCACCGTTATAAAATTGTCGAAGCTTCACTTACAAGATTATAAGAATATTTTCAAAGAAAATGTTTTATTTTATAAATACATGACTCTTAAATGATTTAAAAATAGAAAGAGATATTTCTCTAAAAAGAGTTTTGATTTCATCTATGTCAACATCCTTCGATAGATTTTATGCTTATTTGTAGTTGATTTATTAAGATACAAAACTTCTATGTTGTATTGAAGGTTTTGTGATATGTTTGATTGTGGATGTGCTATTTTTATACCATTCATAGTTTATGATGAAAGTATTGAGATTTCGTATGCTAGTTTTAATACGACTGTTTATGTTATGTTTAAACCTTTTCATATGGGAATGCATTGGACTTAATATGTGATGGGTGGAGCCCGCTATAGCTCCTCGATGCATCGGTAGGTCTGATTAGACAAACTAGTGTCTTGGAACAAGGCCTTGACAAAATCTTATTTGAAGTCTTGGCATGAGGGCTTGGATATGTGGTTATGATAGTCTGGCATTATGCATTCCATCATTATGAAAGTGGTTATTGATATTGCATGTGATTATTCGATTAGTAGAATATCCATGTGAATAAGTAAATGGAATTATTTCATTTTTCTTTTTCCATACTATGTTTAAGTTCATGTTTAAAAGGCTTTTGTTTTAGTTATACATTGCCTTAAAAGATTATGCTCATTTTTGAAAGTTTCCACTATATTGTTATCTTTACTGGGCATTTGAGCTCACCCATTTTCTATGTTTTTTTTTTCCCAGGATGTGAAGAAGTAAGTTATGAATGACCTGCAGGGGTAGTATGTGGGGATATGAGTGTGGAATATGGAGACTATGTTGTTATAGTAGTTTTTCACTTTGTGATGTAATGTAAAACGTTATGAATATATCTAGTGTTTCCAAGGCTACTAAACCAATAGGCCTTTCGAGATTTGATCTTTCTTGTGATCATGCCAATGTTATGTAATAATGCACCAACTCTGGGTAACTAGGGTCGGGGCATTACAGTTGGTATCAGAGGAAGTTTAGTACAAACCTTGGAAGCTAGATTTAGACAAACTCTGATTAGAGCATGTAGAACTAATATGAACTTTGAGGATTAGTATAGAAGAACTTCCTAGAATTTTGGTATTGTAGAGATTTTTTTGAGTTTTCCGAGCAATACATCCCTGTCTGGATACGAGTAGGTAGAGGTGGCTCTGTCACAGATGTACCTAGGGGTAAAACCCGAAAACACCGCTTTGAGCTAGACTCGAACGGGAACTGGTGCACGACAACGGGCCTTGCTGCAGTCTTGGTTACGACACTCCCAGGGGATATGCTTAGGATAAATATCATTTTATTTATAAATCATTATGAAGGGTTTATGAGTATATAATTCCTCAATGAAAACATTTTTATGATTATGGATTATATCCATAAATAGTTCAATTTTTGTTAAGTGTTTTATAAGTATGGGATTATGTATTTTGATTCATAAACTGATCTAGTTTATGCCATTGTTTAGAAATGGAGCCTAGTGGAAGAAATGGAAACTATATCAATGCACGCTCTCCGTGTAGGGATTTCCCTCCTGCTCAAGATAATTATAGTGGAGCTGATGATGGAACTGGTGCCGATCAGTTAATCACCATACTGGGACAACTCACTCATGTTATGAATAATAACCTTACCCGTATGGAGCACCCTGAACCGCAACGTGGAGGATCAATGTTAGATCGATTCATGAGGAAACAACCACCAACGATCAATGTGAGTACAAATCCCTTAGTAGCTGAGCAATGGATATTTTCCCTAGAGAAAATATTTCAGGCTTTGGGGAGTAATGAAAGGGAAGAGGTTATCATGGCAGTTTACCGCCTCACTGGAGATGCTGATCAATGGTGGTCATTGATTCAAAATACGAAGGAAAATGATGAAGTATCAAATATGGAATGGAGGGAGTTCAAAGATCTGTTTTTAGAAAAATACTTTCCTCACGACCATCGAGCAGATATGGAAAGGCAATTTCTAAGTCTGAGACAGAAGGGGGTTGAGAATGTCACAAAGTATGAGGCTAACTTTACAAGGTTAGCAAGGTATGCTCGTGATTATATATGTATCCCAAGAAGTAATATTGATCGTTTCTTGGATGGGTTAAAACCATTTCTCCATCGAGCATTAGTCTCACAATCCTTCTCGTCATACGAAGACATTATCTCATGTGCTATCAATACTGAAAAGGAATTCTCTAAGTCTTATTACTTTAAAGAAAAGAAAGAGAAGAAGAGGCCTGCTAATCAATCTGGGAATGTAAATAAGGGGAAGAAAGGAAAGGTTGAATATCCATCATGTGGTAAATGTGGGAAGAAACACCCCGGTACTTGCTTGAAGGGAATGGGAGTCTGTTACAAGTGTGGTGAAAAAGGCCACCAAGCTCATGATTGCAAAGGGAAGAAGGAAAAATGTGAGATTTATACTGATCAAAAGAGTTTGAAGTATATTTTCTCACAAAAAGAACTCAACATGAGGCAAAGGAGATGGCTTGAATTACTCAAGGATTATGATTGCACAATACACTACCACCCGGGGAAGGGAAACAAGGTGGCAGATGCTTTGAGCAGAAAAGATCATGGAGTTTTGAACAATATGAGAATTGAAAGGGATCCATTTTTCATGGATCTAGTGAAGATGGACATGGGAATAACTAGGGATGGAGAAACATCAATGATTTTTCAAATGGTTTCCAAACCATCTTTACTAGAAAGGATTAAGAGTTCTTAGACCAATGATGCAGAATTTCAAAAGAATATTGAAGCTATGAATGATGGGAGATTGAGAGACTTTGTGTATGAAGATGGAATTTTGAAATTCGGGAAGAGACTTTGTGTTCTCGATTTACCTGATCTAAAAAGGGAATTGTTGGATGATGCTCATAGTTCCAATTTCTCTATACACCCTGGGAGCACCAAAATGTATAGAGATTTGAAGGAACATTTTTGGTGGGACAACATGAAGATTGAGATTTCTGATTTTGTGTCAAGAGGTATGATTTGTCAACAAGTGAAAGCTGGAAGGAAACAACCTGGAGGAGTCATGCAACCTCTTCCCATACCGGAGTGGAAATGGGACAATATTACGTTGGACTTTTTCATGGGGCTACCAAAGACTCCTAAAAGGAACGATGCGATATGGGTTATTGTTGATCGTCTTATCAAGTCAGCACATTTTCTTGCTATAAGAGAAGATCTACCCCTAGAACGTCTAGCAAGACTATATATTAATGAAGATGTGAGACTTCATGGATTACCCCCACCTATTTTTTCTGATCGTGATCCCCGTTTTACTTGAAGATTTTGGAAAATTATTCATAAATCCTTGGATACTGAACTTCATTTGAGCACTGTTTACCACCCTCAGACAGATGGACAATCAGAACGGACTATTCAAACCTTAGAAGATATGTTGAGATCTTTCTCACTTGACTTTCAGGGTATGTTGGATCAATTCTTACCTCTCTTAGAATTTTCCTATAACAATAGCTTCCATTCGTGTATTCAGATGGAACCATATGAAGCGTTATATGGAAAGAGATGTCGTACACCAACCTGTTGGGATGAAGTTGGTGAAGGAAAACTTGTAGGCCTAGAACTGGTGGAGGAAACGATGGAAAAGGTGAAGGTAATCCAAAATCACATCAAAGTAGCTCAAAGTCGGCAGAAGAGCTATGCCGATAATCGAAGGAAGGATTTGGAATTTCAAGTCGGTGATCATGTTTTCCTGAAGGTATCTCCATGAAAGGGAGTCATACGTTTTGGTAAGAAAGGTAAATTGAGTCCCAGGTACATCGGACCTTTCGAAATTCTAGAACGAATTGGGGCTGTAGCTTACCGATTGGCAATGCCGCCTAGTCTCTCCAAAGTTCACGATGTGTTCCATGTATCTCTGTTGAGGAAATACATGCCTAACCCAATGAATGTACTCACCTACGAGGAGTTAGAACTGGAACCCGATCTATCTTATTGTAAAGATCCCGTCAATATTCTTGATAAGGGAGAACAAGTTCTGAGAAACCGGACGACGCGTCTGGTAAAAGTTTTGTGGAGAAACCATAAGATGGAAGTGGCAACGTGGGAACCCGAGGAACTTATGATGAAGAACCACCCGAGTCATTTAATGCGGTAGTATTCTATAAATTTCGAGGATGAAATTTTTTGAAGGAGGGGAGAATGTAACACCCCAAGCTTCTACGGTACGCTTTTCTTTGAATAATGTGATAGCGTGTGTTGTACGCAACACCGTGTTCTAACACACCATAACCAATCAAACTCGCCGTTATGAATAGTAATAAATAATTTTTGAAATTATATATATTATATATTTTAAAATTGACTTCATTTTTTGATTTGGAATATCGAATTTATCCTAAGGTGAAATTTTGGAACTTTTCGGACAACTTTCATATTTTGATGAATAGTGAAAATTACTAAATTTTATTTAAAAACAAATTTTTAAATAAAAATAATTAATAGTGATAACTTATGAATTTGAGTGGTTTTAAATTATATTTAGAATATATTTTTACCATTTAATATAATTTTGGTCATTGGACATAATTTTACAATTAAACCGAACATAAACAAGTGTCAATCTTTTGATAGTTATTATCTTTTAAAAACACGCTTTTTGTTTTAACAGCGGAAATTAATTTTAAATTAATTTCTGCCACTTCTATGTTTTGAATTTAGAAAAATGGATTCCATATTTGGAATCAGGATGTTCAAATTGTGTAAATAGGTAACTTTTTTTTTAGACATTTTGAATAATTACTGCGGTAAATATTTTATTTACCATGGTTAATGGTAAATCTGGTAAATAGGGGTTTAAAAATAATATTATAATAATACTAAAATACCCTAAAACGTGTACTAGCCTTATTGGTTGATACATATTCGACCATAGGCATCTTTGGGTCGATTTTGGTACCCCATGGTGCCACTTGTAGGTGATAGGGACACTTTATTTTAATTAAGTTAAAATGAATACCAAAATGACACAAGCATATATCTTTTAGAAAAAAAAATTTTTACATAGGGTTATATATGTTGGATTTTAGATTATAAATATTCATTAGAAATATAAAACGATTTCCTACATAATGATATTTTATTTATAATTTTTAGACATTAAATAATTTAATTTATTTATGACACAATGATGATGAAGTAATTACTATAATAGTGAAAAATTAAAATAATTGATATTATAAATACCCAAATAAATATAATATGAAACTTTTAATGAATTAAACTAATTTTCTAGGATAATATGATATATTATTATTGATTTAATTGAATTTTTTCGAAGTAATAAATTTGTTATGAGTTTCACAAAAATCAACTATTGAATAGTGTCAAAATTGACATAAAAGAGTTCTTAAAACAAATATTATATTATTAATTGATATTAAATTCTTAAAAATCTAAGGTTCGGCCAAGAGACTTATATCATGATAGGTTCATCATTATTGGACCACTTGGGGGTCTCTTGTATGTATATAGTAAGTTTATTAACCATATTATATAAAAATACAAAGAGACATTGTAAAAGTGAAACTAATTAACTTAGAGTTAATACTTAAAGATAAGGTTAATATAAGTACCCAAACCTGTCTAAATTCTATTGGTTGAGTTGTTTTCGACCCATACCCACCTTAAAATTTAAATAATCAACTTTTGAGGCATTAGAAACCGAATATGAATTTATTATAAACTAATATTTCTAGGTTTTCCAAAGGTGCCCCTCACCCCTCTTATAAAAGGGCACTCCTTCTAATTTCATCACACCTTCAAAGCCTTTTTGTTCGGCAAAAATCTGCCAAAATAATCTCCCAAGTTCCCTCACTACAACATAGGGCCTTAGTTAGATCAGAAATCCAACCTAAGGAGCCCTTTTGATCAAATAAAAAGGAAGAACCCGAAGAAGAGGTAATGATTTTACCACCCTTTTCCAAGTTCCTTTCTTCTTCCACTTCTTCTTTCTTTGTTATTACCATTATTAAATAATAACCCCAGTATCTTATATATACTGTGATGTTATTATAAATATGGTACAACCATATTCAGTATTCTATCCACCCTTTGAATAACATGTCACCATACGTGCGTACGTACGGCTTACCGTCTCCACGTCGTGGTGTAATTGTTATTCAATATATTATTATTTGGATGGGTATAATAATGATATGTAACTCATGTAAATAATAAATATAACATGATAATGATTCTGTATATATGATATACCATCCAATTATATATTATTTTAATGTCAAAAGAATGATATTATCGCTCGTGCGTACGTACGGACTACCGTCTCCACGAACGTGATGAGATTCATTCTCCATCATATCCATTCAAGTATAATTATCATTTTCTGATTTAAAAATGATGTTTAAGGACTTGATATCATTCTGGATATGAATAATATACAACCTATTCATTACAAACATGGCTTACGTAACAAAACATATAAAAGAAAATGAGTAAGTTAACACCCGAAACAACGATAATACTAATATATTATTAACAAAGCAATGTTAAAAGATCATATATGATATCATATGAATACATATGATTCTTTTATAATTTAATAACATTTATTTCAATATTATATAGGAGGTTAACCTACCCCAACCAAGGAAAAGTACAAGGTAAGGGTTTATTTCGCAATCTCTTCTATATCCGAGGTTGTTTATACGTAATAATCTACTGGGATCTCTTTATCATCCACATAAATTTTTCTTAAAAATGAATTTCAAAAACATTTTTACTATTTACTAGAATATGGGTTAAAGTCATTTATACCCTTGTATGACTTTTTATAAGAGGTTTATAAAAGAATCTTTCCGTCGTTTTCCAAACAAAGTGCTTTTTAACCTTTTCGAAAAAATTAAGGTAAGAATGTTTTTTTAACTTATACGGCGGGTGCGGTTATTTTCCGCCGTTATAAAATCGTCGAAGCTCCCCTTACAATCTTATAAGAATATTTTCAAAGAAAATGTTTTATTTTATAAATACATGACTCTTAAATGATTTCAAAAATAGAAAGAGATATTTCTCTAAAAAGAGTTTTGATTTCATCTATGTCAACATCCTTCAATAGATTTTATGCTTATTTGTAGTTGATTTATTAAGATACAAAACTTCTATATTGTATTGACAGTTTTGTGATATGTTTGACTGTGGATGTGCTATTTTTATACCATTCATAGTTTATGATGAAAGTATTGACATTTCGTATGCTAGTTTTAATACGAATGTTTATGTTATGTTTAAACCTTTTCATATGGGAATGCATTGGACTTAATATATGACAGGTGGAGCCCGCTATAGCTCCTCGATGCATCGGTAGGTCTCATGAGTCAAACTAGTGTCTTGGCACAAGGCCTTGACAAAATCTTATTTGTAGTCTTGGCACGAGGCCTTGGCTATGTGGTTATGATAGTTTGGCATTATGCATTCCATCATTATGAAAGTGGTTATTGATATTGCATGTGATTATTCGATTAGTAGAATATCCATGTGAATAAGTAAATGGCATTATTTCATTTTTCTTTTTCCATACTATGTTTAAGTTCAAGTTTAAAAGGCTTTTGTTTTAGTTATACATTGCCTTAAAAGTTTATGCTTATTTTTGAAAGTTTCCTCTATATTGTTATCCTTAATGGGAATTTGAGCTCACCCCTTTTCTATGTTTTATTTTTCCCAGGATGTGAAGAAGTAAGTTATGAATGACCTGCAGGGGTAGTATTTGGGGATATGAGTGTGGAATATGGAGACTATGTTGTTATAGTAGTTTTTCACTATGTGATGTAATGTAAAACGTTATGAATATATCTAGTGTTTCCAAGTCTACTAAACCAATCGGTCTTTCGAGATTTGATCTTTCCTGTGATCATGCCAATGTTATGTAATAATGCACCGACTTTGGGTAACTAGGGTCGGGGCGTTACAATAAAGTTCATCCAAATAGATATTTATTGGTATACCTTTTCAACATCTTTGAACTCTAAATCTCACGTACTCTTGTCAGCATAACTGTTCTGTTGATTTTGAGATTCCCCAATGTTATACTAGATAGAAATAACATTATCTTCCATTTCATCATCTATATCAAGTCCCTATATAATTTTTTCTACAATTTTTTCGGATCAGGTTACATTTATACACTTCCTTCCATAGAGGGCTTCATAATGGTCCATCTGAATGATTCTGTGAATAATATTATTGTATGTATACTTAACCAAAGGAAGGTGTTGATCCCAACCACTTTGAAAATGTATATAACTTGATATCAAAAGAAATTCTATGTATTTAATGGACTTATCAGACATTCCATCCATATGAGGATGATATGAAATACTAAAATTCAACATCATATTTAAATCAAGTTAAATACATTTCCAAAATAACAATGTAAACCTCAGACCCTGAGTATAAAACAAATGAATACAGTACACTAGAAATATTTTCGCTTCCTTGATGTATATATTTAATATATAATCATGACTAAAATATTTAATTATATTAAAAAATGTTCTAATTTTATAATTTGTTGAATTATAACCCAAATACCATTGCCCCCATTAGATATTTTTGGGAGTCTGATGACGAAATACATGGTAGGGTTTTCCTATTTCTATTATAGTATGGGTAATGGTAATTTCATCCCAAGAGATTTATATATCTCATTATTAATTCATTTATATACATGGAATCACTATATATACGTTTCAATACCATTTTCTTCTTATTACCTTAGAAATAATCTTTCATATTATTTTAAATCATTGTTGTTTGATGTTGAATAGATAATTATGAACTATTTTATTTATCCAAAAAAATACTTTTTCAATTCTATTATTAAAAGGACACATAATTAGTTTCGAAACCTCATTATTCCATTATATTCTTGTTTGAACTCAGTAATATTCCTTACCTTCTTCTATAGTTCCACATCATTGTTTTTCACCTATTCAATCCTTATATGAATGGATAATTTAACATTAATATGAGAAATAAAGGATATTCCTCCCTTCCTGGTGATATTAAGGTTCATCTAATTCAAATCCAAAATTATTGGAAATCATTAAATACATTTAATGGATAAATAAGTATTTACCTTCTGACATGGGGTATTATCCACCTTGACCACCTTTAAAGGGTTGTAATATATTGAGTAGTCATAATATTTAATCATCCCCAACTATATCATTTAGAACATAGTTTATTATCTATATGTGTATATATTTTTCAATATTTTATTATTTTTATATTTATATAACATTTTATCACCATAATATTAATGCCTCTATATTTTCAATGAAATTATTAGTACTTCCAACAACAAATCATGAGTTGAGTAATTTTTCTACGGAAATTTTCTTTTGTGTTTTGAATAAGAAAACTCCATATCATTCACCTAGAGGATGAATCCCAACACTTTATTTGATGTATAATTATATTACAAAACCCATTTTCCACTATAGGGTAGTGTTATCATAGGTGGATTGAAAAACCATCTCTTTAGTTCCTTGAAATTATCCAAACATTCATATGTATAAATTAATTTGGATCCCTCCTGTGTAGAATTGGTTTTTGGATTTGATAGACATGATAAATACCTCATAAAGTGTGGATAGTATCTATAAAATCCAATAAAATTATAGATATTGGTTACCATGGTTGGTCTATTCCATTGTTCAGAAATAGTCATATTTTATGGGTACACCGATATACCCATAGTTCATATTGTAGAACCTAAGAATGAAACCTTTTGTAGAAAAAATTCACACATATAAAATTTTGAATAAAACTTTTACTTCCTCAGGGATGTAAAAAAATTATAAAAATGATATTTATTCTCTTCCTTTCTATTTTAATAGATTATAATATCATATACTACAAGAAACTGGTAGTGGTAATATATAAAGACTATTTCATTTAATAAATGAATATAACATGGGAATTGTTATTTATAAATGTAATTACTATAAATTCATAATGTATATACCTCATAAAAAGTCTATCTTTATTAAATACTCCTTGATTGTTAATCAATGATATACTGAATAAAGTAATGGCATTGAAAAGTATTTTTCTTCACATAGTTTATGAAAAAGTTCATCAATATGGGGTAAAGGATACTTCTTCTTGATAGTTTTGTTGCTATGTTGTTGATAATCAATACAGATGTATTGAACCGTATTTTTTTGTTAATAAATATAATTGTTGAAACCCCTAGTGATTCACTAGGGTGTATGTATCACAGATCAAGATTCACTTGGAGTTACTTTTTCTATACATGACACTTAATTAGTGAAATTTTGTATAGGGTCTTTGAAATAGGTATTTCACTAGGTTTGAGTTATATTAGAATTTTAACTGCACAATTTTGGTGAATATTAGAAAATACTTTAGAAAATAAATTTTCATATTTCCAAAAAACAGTGAAAAAATTATATTGGGTTTCTCCCATATCATTTGATATAAATTTCCCAAATGAATAGATAATAAGAACCATACAATAAAAAGAATTTCCATAGGAGTTTTATATTCACCCTTTCACTAAAATAATATTATAAGTCAATTACTAATTTTAACTATGAATACCCTTCCTTCGTAATTGATATGAGACCTATATTAATAAATCCAATTAACGCCAGAAATCACATCATATTCCTATAAAGGATAAATAGTATTTTTATATGGAATATTATTAAAAACATCAACATGAAATCTATAACTCTTGATTAGAGTACATGTTTCCTAAACCATCATGATCCACTTCAGTTATTAACATACCATAGAACCTCCATTTCACTATGAGTTAGCCATTGAATTTTGAAATTGACTCAGATAATGTCTAAGCTCCCCATATACAGAAAAATGAACTTTTAGTCAAAACATAATATGAAACTAATTTACCTACATTTAAATTTCATTTTTCAATAGAAATTATTTTTTTTATAACCTTTTTACACATTTAAAACATATTACCATTCCTTAGAGACATTTCTTAAGGTGAATAATTCCACATTCATGGCATATAAGAAGCTCAATAGTATTTCCTCAATGGTCTTCATTAGTTGAACTCCCATGAAACTCCATTTTATCTTATTAGATATTCCATTAATCTCACCGAATTGTATGTTATTAATTATATATCAAGATATATCGTTAGGAATAATCACAAGTGTTGGTCGGAGTAGATTGCTCATGAGGGGGGGTGAAATGAGTACCTATAATTTTTTTAAAACTATACATAAAAGTTTCCCCAAAAAATTTAAATACAGTCCAGTTAAACAATGTAATATAGTTAGGAAAGATTAACTATTTAAATAAATTATTAGAAGATTGATTAATTATCAGTAATCTTAATATGAATTATTAACATTACTTTTGAAGTTATTATAATAAGGAAATTCAATTATAACATATTTCGAAGATTAACTATCAAAGAAAGTTTATTGATTTATGAATTATATAGTAAAACAGAGACAAATAATCTAAAACACAATTCAGATATAAAAAAAAGTGGTTCAGTCTCAAGCATAGACCAAAATACACTCCACTTGGTAATCACCTACCACCAATATGTTTAAATTAATAAACATGATCGACATCTAGGATCGGGGTAAACAATAGTACACAAGACTGTTAAGGTCACATGACCTCTTACACAGTTCTTCGTGGGTATGAACTATCCGATCACACAGGGATCTCTTCCACACTTATCTGTGGGAATAAACAAGGGTAAAAATATTTTAGAGGAAGAATATCTTGTATACTTTGTTTAAATACTGGAGATAGTGTGGGATTTTATTAAAACACACACACACACACACACACACTACTTGAAAGATAAAAAAATACACAACAAATCAAAAATTAAGAGATAAGGTTAGAATTTATCTGAGTGTTAGTATATCCATATCTAGACTTATAGGATGAAGTAGATGTAATAATCAAGTCCTTTTACAAGAAAACAGAGTATCACAAGTCAGAGAGATCTGGCTCGTCTTCTTCATGGAGTTTATATTGTAAAGATTCCATTGACTCAGATCAATTATATCTCATCTTTCTGGATTCAAGAATTCTCCATGTTTTCTTCAGATGTATTCAGTTTAATGTGTTGGTTTTTCTAAAAAATTCTCATACTTCTTTGTTATTATGCTCTTCTTTCTCTGTCCTCTCTTTTCGTTTCTGGCCAAGTTGTTTTTTTATTCTTGGAGTGCATGTGTTGGAGTCAACATGATGCATGTATTCTGCACCTCGTACCTTGTACTGTCAGGTGAAATGTCTACAAAGAAACACTAATTATGTCAGTGCATTTAAAATATTTAAATAAGACCGTAAGAGATTAAATTTAAAAACGAAAAAACATATTAAGAAACAGTGTCACGGTCAATCTGGAAATGGGTTTTCTATGAAACAGTGTCTCCTTAAAACGATCTCTCATTGTAATGGTGTATCCTTTAAACGATGTCTCCTTGAAATGGTGTCTCATTGAAATAGTGTCTCCTTTTTTTCCTTTGAGCGATGAGATTGTCATGATGGCCTTGTTGTATAGAGATCTGAAACTAGTAGCACAAATGTGGTGTCTGATCATGGTGTCCGATCACAGTGCCAGGATGGTCACAGTGTCTGGATGGTCACAGTGTCTGGTTGGTCATGGTGTATGGATGGTCACGGTGTCTGGTCATGTTGTCTATATGGTCACGATGTCTGGGTCCTTTTCCAGAAAAACATAACCAGTGGAAGAATCACAAATTCTTAGAACTTTCCAAATATCTGTACACATATTTAATCATTGATATTCATAGAATGGATTAGACTCAATAATTTATCAAGGTAATCCATTATAACACAAACTAAAAATAGTTTACAATAATTATTTAAGGTATTAATAAACTAATCATATGTACACATGATTTGAGACGTATTATATGGGATTAAAAAGTTTTACAGAATGTATAATATTTGTGATCATTAAAATAAACACATGATGAGTCCAACAATCTCCCTCTTTTTGATGATCACAAATCATGTGAGTGAGATATCTAGTCATAGGTTATGTGTCTCCCCCTTAGTGTGCAGTTAGAGTGCATGTCTCTCCCCCTTTTGGGATTAACAAAAAGTGTTCAAAAGGAAATAAAAGAGTAGATAAAGAAGAGTTCACAATGAATTAGATTGATAAAAAAGATGTAATTACAATTAGTAAGTAATATAAATATAGAAATCATCCCTATGAAAATATAGTATTCATTTTTCATTAGCGCTGGATGTCTTCACTTTTCTTTGGACAGTAGCATCACTAGAATCCACAAGAGCAGAGGTAGAAGTGAATGAATGAAGTGAAGTAACTGACATAGAAGGTATAGGGATTCGTTCAAAAAAAGAAGGGTATAAGGTAGGGTTGGTGGAAGACCAAGGAAATTGTTGGTCATGGATAAAATGTTTGATCTGACATAGAGCCTGAGAGACAAACCTAGAAGGCGAGGCAATGGAAGATGGTGATATGGTAGGAAAACTAGGTCTCAAGGGTGCAGATGCAGGAGCCACAAAATTAGTACTTTTTACATGAAGATAAGGCCTCAAAATCACGATGAATTAAACAAAGATCTCACTACCATACAAAATATTTTTTTCAAATTCAACTGGGTTTTCCATGAACTTTTCCAACAAGGGAGTGAAATCCTTATGATTCTAAACCTATGTTTTGAAATCTTGAGTGACAGGAGGGATTCTCAATTTGTCTACAAGTTACTTGAAGTGGTTTTTCATGTAATGATTCGATAAGATCATATTTAAGTAGAATTCCACCTTCTTAGTAATCTCTTCTTGATCATAATTTTCAATTTTTGAATCAATTATCATCAAATCAAGAACTCTGTCACTATTCTGGACAACATCAGATAGAGACTCTTTGTCAAATCCACTGAGCAAAGATTGGAGTTCTTCAATAACACCTATTCTGAGGAGATCGCTATCCAAGGATGGTTGAGATGATTTCCTAGAAGAACTAGAAGCACTAACAACCAAAGTATGGGACATTATTTTATTCATAACATTCTAGAGATATCCCTTATACTCATTAGTCAACTTGTTAAGACCAATAAAAAAATCACACATCTCTTGAACAATTTGATTATTTCATTCTACAACCTTTTAAACTATGTATGTTATATTAGGTTGAATTAGGGAGGCTACTTCTAGTATAATTTGACAACCAATATCCTCAACAGGGTGAAAAATAGATTTTGGTATTGATTTCAGCACTCTCTGCATATCTTAAACCATACCTCTGAGAGAGTTTAATTCATCACTGAACCGTTTGATTTTAATTCTGGCCTCTTAAATTTCATGAAGCATCTTTGGCTAAATCTTCCATATGATCTTTCCCAACAACATGACAACATCTTTTTCACTCAAATTGGTTATTGGAGCTGGTTGGGTTTTCAAGAGATTTTCAACTCCAGCCAATAGGGTAGCTCCAAAAGATTTCAAATGATTCTTACTTACCAAGGTTGAATGTTCTAGTGAAGGTTTGGGACTAGGAGCTAAGACATGATTAGGTTCCTTTGCAGCTATAACATCAACAGAAGATACTAGTTTCAATTGAAACATAGTAGATAGATCTATACCTTTATCTACGGATTCCTAGGAATCAATCACATAAAAATGGCTAGGAAATTTATACCATGTATCTGCTAATCTTGGATCAACTAGATTAGGCACCTCAAAAATTTTGATATTCAGTTGCTTCTCCCCCAAAACATATGCATATTTTTCCGGACTAAGTGATTTAGATCCTGGTTCTAATTCCATGATTTTATCCCCAATATCCTCACCCATTTTTTATAAAGATAATTTAATGTCATGCTCCATTCTCTCTTTAGCAGATGGGATAACATCGGGAACATGTTGTTCCTCTAGGTGTTCCCCAAGAGTAACTTTATCTGAAGAAAAATATCTTCTTTTAAAAGTTCTCCTAGAATAGGTTTTTCCCTTTCAAAAACAACAGATTCATCTTTAGAGACGTTTTCTTCTAGATCAATAATATTTTAGGGATAATTACTACCTTATCAATTAAGACATGTGGAGCAGGTTCACTGTGTTATTTATCCAGGAGAGTTTTCCCTGTAGGTATAACGACCTATTATTATTATTCATCATCAGAATAGTCCCCGATTTCATATGGTTCCAAACCAAGATCAGGAATTTCTATAGGTTATGAAGAGTACTCAACCAGGTAAAACTTTTCATAGACCCTGTCATTATATTCTTCCCATGATTTTCACTATAGATCCCAACTGATTTTCATTATCTTGACTATAAATTTTGAAATAAAAAATTTATAGTCCATAATGACTTCATCATCTAGTCCAACTAACCCCTTTGCATAAAGCATAGCTAAGATAAACCTTGATTAGAATTGGGAGGTTGAGTTGGATATTGTCATGATTAACTCACACATATATATTATAACATATTTTACTAGGTTAATCTTGTGTCCATTTTTCATGATATATATATAGAATACCTACTGATAATTGAGTGTATAAAAATCACATTTTCTAAGGATAATCATATTCTGAACAAATTTAAACAGAAGTCTGGTTTCACCATCTTGCTCAGCAGCTATGGCCCTTCACATTATTTCATTTCTAGTTAAGCTTCATAACGCTTCTCTGAAAAAATATCTCACATAGAGGTGGAGGAACTCTCTAGTAGTCCTCACAAATACCCTCATGAGGTACCCCTAGGCATGCAACGCATAACATTGAGGAAAAGGTACATCTCTTTCCATTGATCCAACTTCTCACAACAAAATCATCTCTTTTATCAAAAGAAAATAGAACGAACTAATAGAACTGTGAAACAAGCTTCAGGAAAGTCAATCTGTCCTCATTTGTGAACAAATCCATCCATCCATGCTCTCATAACACTTTCTATAATAACGATTTACATGGTAAGAGCCACTTAGGGATAATTTCCTTTTTAGGCCCTACTATTCTATTCACCAGATTCAGATTCAAAGGACATTCGAGCGGTAAATTTGGTTGTATTTTTATCTTCTTATTTGATCTTTTCTTTTCACGATTTGAAACGGATTAGCATTTCATCCAAGGAATTCAATGAAATTCAAGAGAAAGAATGAGTGAAAGAGGTGTTACAGTTTGAGAGAAGAGATCTCAAGTGAAGAAAGGATTGAATCAATCATTTTTATCATTTAGGGATACCAAGCATTGAAAAAATGCATAGGAAAGTAAAAAAAATTAATTACCACGATATGAGTTATAGTATAGAAAAATAAAGCATCATTTCGTTGAGACCGTAATAGGATTTCATGGTGAGACAATAACAAGATTTCACAGTGAGACCATAATAGGTTTTCACGTTGTGACTGTAATAGGTTTTCATGGTGAGATCGTAACAATGTGATTTATAAACGGTGGAACTATATTGTTTGAGACTATAAGACAGTAACTAAGAGATAGAAAATTTAAAACTGTAAACATGAAACAGTAAGTTTTGAAATAGTATACTTACTACTTAATATTTATCATTCCCAATTCATTTATGATGTAATTTATTATTTTAGAATTTAATGGTTTGGTAAATATATCAGTGAGCTAATATTTAGTTCTCATTAATTCCAAAGTGATGTCACCTTTTTGATAATTATATATCAAAAAGTTATTTCTTACATCAATATGTTTTCTCCTAGAGTGTGAAACATTAATTTTTGGGATATTAATAGCACTTTTATTATCTCAATTTATGGGTACATGCCAGAATTAATATCTATAATCTAGTAATGTGTGTTTCATCAAAAAAAATTTTGCACAAAATCTACCAGTATCTATGTATTCAGATTATGCAGTAGCTAATGCAACCAAATTTTTTTTCTTACTACACCATGATAATAGGGACTTGCCTAAAATGTGACATGTTCCATAGGTTCTTTTTCTATCTAATATACAACCACCAATGTCAGCATCATATTAACTAACTAACTCAAAATATTTTCCTATGGGATAGAATAGTCCTAGATTGGGTGTATACTTGAGGTATTTGAAAAGTTTCTTAACAACATTTAAATGATATTCCTTAGGGTTTTCTTGAAAATGATCACACATAGATACACTAAACATAATGTCAGGTCGGATAGCATTTATGTAGAGTAAACTTATAATAATTCATATGTAAGTGGCTTGATCAACATATTTTATATCTTCATTAAGATCCAACATATAAGTTTTACTCATTGGAGTATCACTAATTTTAGTGCTATATTAGCCAAACTATTTTATATGATATTTAGTATATTTTCTTTTTTTAAACTAATACCATAATTATATTGGATTATTTGAAATCCAAGAAAGAATTTTAGTTCACCCATTAAACTCATTTAAAATTCGTTTTTCATTATTTTAGAAAATTCAATTTATAAATAATTTCATGAAAATCCAAAGATAATTTCATCACCATAAATTGGAACTACTAAAATATCATTAGAAATTCATTTTATAAATTGATTAGGATCAGCTATTCCTTCTGTAAAACCATTGAAAAAAAGATAAGTACTTAATCTATCATAAAAAGCTTTTGGATATTGTTTTAAACCACATAATGCTTTTGATAATTTAAAAATATGATTTGGAAAATGTGTATTTGTAAAACTGGGGGGTTTCTCAAATAGATATCCTCAGCTATATACCCATTTATAAATTCACTCATAACATTTATTTGATATAGTTTGATATTTAGATGTGTAGCATAAGCATGAAGAATTATAATGGCTTCAAGTCTAGATACTGTTGAAAAGTTCTCTTCATAGTAAATTACTTCTTCTTGAAAATATACTTGTGCAAAAAAACTATCCTTATTTATAACTATGTTACCGGCTTCATCTACATTATTTATAAACACCTATTTAGTTCCTATGGAGAATGTATCTTTGGGTCGGTTAACAAGTTTCCAAAATTTGTTTCTTTCAAACTGATCATATTCTTCTTGCATAGCCATCTTCCAAAAATATTTATTGATAGAATCATTTATGTTTTTCAGTTCAAGTTGTAACAAGAAAACTTGATGTTCAAACTGATTTCTAGGAGAAGCTCTAGTTTGAGTTCTTTTATCTAATTCTACTACAAAAACATCTAAATATGGTTCTTAAGAGTTCTAATAGCTCTAGAAAATGAAGGACTAGTGATTTTAGGTTATTCAATAGGGTCAGGTTTATTGTGACTTGAATATAATGAATTTATAGAACTAGAAGCTTTCACATATTCCTTCATCGTATGGTTACATGATTTGGAATTATTATTGAGATATTATACATCATCCTCTAGGTTCTATAAAGTGGTTTTAGGATCACATGGATCTGTTTCATCAATTTTTATATGGACATATTCTTTCACACATTTAGTTATTTTTTAAATGTTCTATAGGATTTAATATATATTTAATATCCTAGAAATATTCGATCATCACTCTTGGATGCGAATTTGTCAAGATTGTCCTTAGTATTAAGGATATAGACTTTTCAACCAAATACATTGAAGTATCTTACATTGGGTTCTCTATTGTTACATAATTCATATAGAGTTCTCTTAAGAATAGGTCTAATCAACACTATATTGATAATATAGAAATATATATATTTAGATTCTACCCAAAATTAAATAGGTAAGTCATATACACTAAGCATGGTTCTAAATATCTATTGCAAGGTTCTATTTCTTCATTCTACAACTCCATTATGTTGAGGTGTTCTAGGGGCAGAGAAATTATGAATATATCCATTTTGTGAACAAAAGGATTCAAATTCATGATTTTCAAACTCACATCCCTGATCACTTCTTAAATATTCAATTGCCATTCCATAAAGACTTTCTACAACATTGGAATATTTGGTAAAATGAGAGAAGACCTCACTTTTTTGAGCAATAAAGAAAGTCAATGTATATCTAGAAAATTCAACTACAAGAACATATACATAGTGCTTCCCATTTAACCTAGAAAATCAATATGGTCCAAACAAATCCATGTGAACCAATTCGAGAGGATAAGAAGTTGACATTTCCTTCTTTATTTTGAAGGGATTTTTTTCTTTCCCTTTTGACAAGGATTACACACATTATCATATAGAAACACAAGTTTGGGTAGGTCTTTGACCAAGCCTTTTCAATTTAACTTTCTAAGAGAGTGAATATTATAGTGTCCTAGTCTCCTATGAAAATCCAAGACTCTTTTGTGAAATAAACTTAAACATGAATATTTATGATAGACTAAATATTCTTTGTTAACAGAATATTCATTTTCATTTCTTAATGCAGAAAATACTAATTCATTTTTAGAATTGAAAACATTGCAAGCATCATTTTAAAACTTAACTTGAAATCCATCATCACATAGTTGTGAAATAATAAGAAGATTATATTTCAATACAATAATAAAAATTACTTTGGAAATTAAAACTCTGTGAGAGTTACTGATTTGGCCAAGGCCAATGGTCTTTCCTTTGGCATTGTCACCAAAGGTGACATGTCCACCATTAATTTTTTATAAATTCATGAAGCATGAATAGTCCCCTATAAAGTGTCTTGAATACCCACTGTCCAAGTACCATAAGCTTTTATATGATCCCTTTAAGTAGTTTTCTTACAAAATTGTCTTATATAAATAGCTTTTGGTACCCATACCAGTTTGGGTCTAGTAATACTAGTGACTAGTGCTTTAGGAACCCATATATGCCTCATAGGTTTCCTATATGAATAATGTAATGTACGTGAAAAATAAACTATATGTGGTCCAGAAAAGGATGAAATAGTAGAGAGTGTATCATAACTTGAACTGGATAATGGTTTTCCAGAACTAGGAGTAAAGCTGTATGTCCTAGACATAGAAACAAAATTAGATCTTCAAAAAATGACTTTTACCAAGTTGATAGCCAAGGCCAGTAGAATATTTTGGACCAATATAATTATCTAGAATTTGAACCAATGTATCCTTACCATTATTAAACCATTCAATATCCATTTTAAATTTCTCATTAGATAGATTTAGTTCATTATTTTCTTTGAGTAGTTGATCATTTTTCCCCTTTCTAAAGTAACTTCAGTTTTAACTGTTGAGGTAAGAGCATGTTGTTTCTTTAAAGACTTGTATTTGTCATTTAGTTTATTACATGTATATTCAAGAATATTATAGTACTCAAAAATTTCTTCATTATATATATTTTTAGAGTCACTATCTTCTCCATAATAATTGGAATTGTGTACAACAGATTACAGTGTTACCTCAGATGTGTTTTTCATAAAACACATATTGACTTTGTTAGCCTATTCATCATGTGAAGATTATGAGTCACTTTAATTATCTTCAAAAGCACTCCATGTTACTTTCATTTCATTTTTTTAATTTCTATATTTGTCCTCATATTTGTTTTTGTACTTGAGATTGGGATAGTCAGACATTATATGTCCCTTTCATTTATATTCATAGAAAACTATCTCATCAGACTTTTCACTTATTTTCCAATATTTCTTCCAGCTTCGTTTTTGATCATATATTCTATATAAATTATAAATTCTAAAAAATTTCTTCTCCTTATAGAATATATTAAACCTTTTAGATAATTGGGTCATATCCTCATAAGTATCATGTGATGACTGTTCACTGATGGAATTTTGTACAGAGAAATGCAATTTCTCTTTCTCTTTGTGTTTAGATGTGATGGTCTTAAATGAAACAATTTTTCTTTTGGGTTCATCCTCATATTTCTGGTTGACATTAAACTCTCTGTAATGGATCATTAGTTTCCCAATGATTTCTATTATAGGTAACTTGCCGAGGTCACATGATTATATAATAAATACAATGGTTCCTCTCCATCTTTTAGGCAAGTGTCTGAGAATCCTCATAATTTGTTCTTTGGCTACGAATTCTCTTCGACGATAAATCATTATGTTGAAAATTTAATTTAACCTGAGAAACATATCATAAAGTGGCTCATCAGGTTTTATTTTACAGAAATCATATTTAATATTATAAGTATTAAATCTCATTTATTTTACAGCAAGAAGTTTCTTCATGTGAAACCGACAAAGTATCCCAAATTTCATGGCTATTTTACGTGTTAAATTTTTTTAAATTTATAATCTCCTAAAAAGAAAGATATAGAATTCAAGGATTTTCGATTATTATTGTTGGAAGTCTCGGTAGGTTCATCCCAAGTGATTATATCAGTTGCATGAATCTTATACTCATCTATTATTGAAGCCCAAATTTCAAAACCCATACTTTTTAAATGCATTTTCATTTTAATTTTCCATTGGGAATAATTGGTTCAAGTAATGAATTGTGGTTTGTTTATTTTAGTAACTTTTATTATATTATCTATAATAAATAATTACTTTTAAAGATATAGGAATTTTTAATTAAAAACATTAATAGATCTTTAAAGTACAACTAAAATCACAGCAGGATAATGTAAAAAATTGAGTCTTAACAGGAATGGGAACTCTTCTAATACCAAAAGATGGTTAGAGTAGAGTACATAAGAGGGGGGTTAATAGAGTATCTATAAAAATTTATTTTTGAAAATTATTCATAAAAGGTTAACCAATAAATTTAAATATAACTCAATTTATCAAATTAATATGGTTATGAACGTTGGACTATTTAAATAACTTCTCTGAATATGGATTCATTCTCAATAATCTGTATATTAGTTATATACATTTCATTTGAAGTTATTATAATAAGAAAAAGAAATTATAACTTCTTTCCATGATTAACTATCAAAGAAATTTTAGTTATTTAGGAATTATACAGTAAAATAGTGAAAATTGAATTAAACAACATAGCATATCTGAAACAAGTGGTTCAGTATCAAGCCGAGACCAAATCCACTCCACTTTTTGATCACCTTTCATAATGAATTTTAAATTTGAAAACATGATCCACACCATGGATCAGGGTAAACAACAGTACATAGGGCAGTCCATGTCACATGACCACTTCCACAGTTTTTCATGGGTATAAACTATCAGGTAACATTGGGACCTCTTCCACACTTATCCATGTGAATAAAAAATGGTAAAAATATTTGAGAGGATCGATATTCTGTATCCTTCAATTTAATGAAGGATACAATGTGTTTTTTTATATAGACACACACACACTGGTCTAAAGCTAAAAACAATATACAACATAGAAAAAATGATGAGATACAGTTATAAGTTATCTGAGTGTTATTCTATGAAACTCTGGACTTCTAGGATGAAGTGGATGTAAGAATCATGTCCTTTTGTGAGAAAACAGAGTATCGAAATACATATAGATCTAGCTTGTGTTCTTCATGGAGTCTGTATTGTGAAGATGTTCTTGAATCTGATCATTTGTACCTCAGCTTTCTGGATTCAAGAATGCCTCATGTGTTCTTAAAATGTATTGAGTTTCAAGTGTTTATTTTTATCAATAATTCTCTTGATTCTTCTTTATCGGTCTCTTGTATCTCTATCCTATATTTTTATTTATGGAGACACTGTTTAATTATTCTTGGAGCGCATGTGTTGGAGCTGACAAGATTCTCGTATTCTGCACCTCATACCCCGTACTGTCAGTTGACATGTCTAAGAAGAATCATTAATTATGTGAGTGAATTTAAAATCTTCGAATATGACCATTAGATATTAAATTGAAAAACTACAAAACAAATTAAGAAACGGTGTCACAGTCTGTCAGGAAACAGTGTCTCCATGAAACGATGTCTCCTTGAAACGGTGTCTCCTTGAAAGGGTGTTTCCTTGAAACAATGTCTCCTTGAATTTGTGTATACTTGAAACAGAGTCTCCCTCTTTTCCTTTGAGTGATGAGACAATTATTTTGGTATTGTTGTATATAGATCAGGAACTGGTATCACAGATGGTCACGGATGGTCACGGTGTCCGGATGGTCACGGTGTCCGGATGGTCAGGGTGTTTTTATGGTCACAATGTCTGTTCATGGTGTCTAGATGGTCACAGTGTCTGGTCACAGAGTTTGGTTGGTCACGTAGTTTTGTCATGGTGTCTGGTCACAGTGTCTGGGTCCTTTTCTAGAAAAAACATAACCAATGGAAGACTCACAGTTTCTCAGACTTAGCCAAATAACCATACACATACATAAACAATGATATTCATAGAATGGATTAAACTCAATAATTTATCAATAAAATCCATTATAACACAAAATAAAAATAGTATACACTAATTATCTAAGTCATAAAAAAACTAATCATCTGTACACATGGTTTGATACACATTACAAAATATTAACAAGTTTTACAGAACGAATAGGATTTGTGATAATTAAAACATTATTAACATATGAGGAGTCCAAAAAAAGTTTAAGTATTCCAAATCTAATATTATTTGGTTTCTCATGAATATGTAAAATTCATTATCCTTCATATTCCTTGTTCACATGATTCATTATAGTTATTGTAATTGAATAAAACCAAAAACATTATATTAGTATAAAACATCAATAATCCGATTAAAAAATTATATGATTGAAAAATAATTATTATGATGTCCTAAATAATGAAGCATTATTTCAAACCATGACACTTTTTGACCATACCATATCATTAAGAATAATCATAGGTTGTTGTAGACTTTATCCTCCCATTATTAATAATTTCTTATAGAGCGAATAAAAATTAACTAAAAAACATCCCATAAGAGTGTATAATTAGGTTATCAGATTGATGTTATTAATATTTTGATAACTTTTTATATAATCCCTTTACTGATTTTATATTAAATGTGCATAATTTCTATGAAATATCAATGTTTAAATATTAATTATATTTTTTAGAACTATTGGAATTCATCCAGATTCAATTCTATTAAATGTTTTAATAATAAATGTCACCCTACTTTCCCGAATTGCATTATTTTTATTTTTTGGGGTTATTTATTAAAATTCTAACATTTCATTAGAATGATCCTTTGTCCAAATCTTCAATTTGGAGGGTCATATGGTCCACATGAGAAGACCAAATGAAACTGTGAAGAAACCGGACCTGCCATGATGATTGAGTTACTCATCTAAATCCCAATTCCAGAATTTTATGAAACTCCCCCATATTTTCTTTATTATCCAAAATAATCGTGGATAAAAACTTGAAGGTCCAAATAAACTAACAAGGTTCCAAACTAATGCTTTGAGGTCAAGCCCACCATTCTGGGAGGAAATTAAAATACGCACACTTTTCATGACATAGCTCATGATTTAGTCATCAAATCAAGCTGGGATTTTGTAGTGTGAAAGAGGGGATATAGTGGACTTATTTGGTGAAGAAAGTGTTCGGATTTGAAATCATCTTCATATTAATTAACCCATTCACATTTCAGATTTGTAAAAAATATGGATTGAAATGGAAATATTATCATTTTTTAATAAAACGACCATAAATTTGGCTCCATAAGTCAAACTTCTTCCAAATTTTGAGATTAGTCATCAAAAATTATTATCTAAAAATTTTAATAAAGAGATATTTCTAGATTCAGCTATCTGTATGTCCCAATCATCGAGCCAAGTAGGGGAGTATTTTTGGAATGAAAATAGTCCACCACGTTGGGAAATAAATACATCCCCTTTTATCCTTTCAAAAGGGTTGGAACTTAAGAGCAAAAGAGGATAGGTTGGAATAAGAAAAACTCTTCCAAAGGCTTGGGAGGATCTTCCATACTCATGTTTTTACGTGGGAAACCATTCCTCCTTTCTTCCTTTCATTTAATTTTGTGTTGTTCTTTATTTCTAATCATGTAAGTTTTTGTTTTTTGTAATTATATTTTAAATGAATGTTTCTTCTTCAATATTTCAATCCACCTTATGTGGTTTAATATTAATCTTCATAAAATATTTGAAATCATGTTAAAACCCATTCCTTTCTTTTTCTTCCTCATTAAATCAAAAGTCGGTTTTTAATTCTCTTTATCATTTGTGTGTGTGTGTTCGACGCACAAGTCTTTTATTGTCCCTTTATTTTTCTTCTCTTATTAATTTATCATCATAATCATTATTACTAGATTATTAATCATTTCAATGATAGAGTAAATCTCTCATTGGGGTGAGATATAATTTAGGGATGTTAAGTGATTGAGATATTTTTCTCGATGAGTATTCTTTGAATTAACATTGTGTATGTTGGACTTTACATGTCATGAATTAATGACTTGCTTTGTTTAATAGGTGGTTTTTGTGGATTATTGGAACCATAAATACAATAATATAAACAAGATTAGATTATTATTATAACATTAATTTATATTAAGGATTGTATTGAATCCTTAACACTTAGTAATTCCAATCAACGTCAACTTGTGACAAGGGTGTTAATTTAATGCAATATAAATCAAGGCTCAAGGATATGACAAGATTAACTACCTAATGATGAACTCACCCTAAACATTATCAATTTGTCAAATAAATCTTAATCAATCAATAATTTCATATGCTCTGCAAAAAAACCCCCAATCATATTACAATCAACTAAAAACAATCAACTATTAAAAAGTATAATCGCAGAGGATTTGACCCGAGTGCTGCTATACACATTATCAGAGCATTGGAACCTTGAACAGTCGATATGCGACAATCGACCGTTCTTTCAAATGGAATTTTTTCTAGGGATGGTTCTTTTTGTAGTAATTAGTTTCTTGTTAGTGTAAAAAAACAACAAAAAAATTAAAAAAAATTAAAAAAAACACAAAGAAAAAGTCACCTTCTCATATAAATCATAAGATGAATAAACACAAATAAAAACACGCCTTCTCATAAAAAGAATAAACTAAAAAAATAATGAAAACCCATCATTATCTTTTTCCAAAATCTCTCTGAATGACCCATATCCTCCCATACAATCCCTCAGATTTGTTTGACCCTAAAATTGAGCGAACTCTTCAGCAACTTAAGAGGAACAAAAGAGATAATCAAATCATTCAAGAACCAGTACTTGTCCAACCAATTGAATTATATATGGCCAATCCTAGGGAACAAACTCTTAAATAAGTTGATACTTCTAATATTAATTACCAAACATTTGGTATTAAATATCCAAACATGTAGGCTGACTTCAATCTCAACTCGGGTTTGATTCATCTTCTTCCTCATTTCCACAAGCTAGCTGGTGAGGATCCAAGTCTCCACCTTAAAGAGTTCCAAGTGGTGTGCTCTACCAAGAAGCCTGAAGGGGTTTCTAAGGAACAAATAAAACTTTGAGTATTCCCCTTCTCCGTATCTATCACTACCAATTCATAGCTTTACTAACTCCCTTTTAGTTCAATAACCACATTGAATGAAATGAAGTGACTCTTTGTAGTGAAATTCTTTCATGCTTCTTGTAGGACTTCTATCTGAAAGGAAATAAGTTTTATTCATCAATTCTCAAATGAATCACTTCATGTGTACTTTTAGAGGTTCAAAAATCTTGTGGAAATCTTCCCTCATCACCAAATCCATAACCAACTCTTGATTCAATACTTATATGAGGGGTTATTGGTGATGGAGAGAACTCTAATTGGTGCTGCAAGTGGTGGTGTTATTTTTGATAAAACTCATTAAGTTTCAAGAGATATCATAGGAAACATGGATAACAACACACAAAAATTCCATACTCGAGCACATTCTCATGATAACAAAGTCCAAGAGTGTCAACCCATAGATCTGAATAAGATGACTGAGTGGATGAGTGAACTTATGGGTCTTGTGAGACAACTAGTTGTGGTGGCCAAAGCCCCCACCTCATCTTCTCCAAAATCTATATTTCTTGGACCTATCAAGAACTATGGAATCTGTATCTCCCCATATCATCCAACTGTCGCATGTCCAGAATTTCACGAGGATCCCTCTGATTCATCTAGACCAATTCATCATAAAGCAGCAAATGATCAGTGGAACCCCAACCCTCAAAAATCTGGTCAGTTTGTTAGAAACTACAACCAACCCCAGTTTGATCCCTTCTCTTCTACATATAACCCTAACTTGAGTTATGGTAATCCCATTTCTCATCCCCCTCAATACCCAGATCAAAACACAAACCAATTCCAATATGTTCAAGTTGTTGGTAACTTCCAACAACCTTACCCTTTTATTCCTCAGCCTAAAAGGATAAATCCTCCCCCACTCCTCCGGGCTTCTACTATCCTAGTGATCCTTCTCAATTCCCAAACCAATACAATCTCTTTCCCAAGATCCAAAATCAAGGAAATACTAATATGGGACAAGCCTCTTCTTCCAAGCAACCATGATAATGTGTAGTTGAAGACCTTTCTTCTTCCACTCATTCTAGCCTTAAAAACATTTAATCACAAATTGGTCAACTTGCATCCCACTTGAGCTAGCAGCAACAATCAAATTATTACCAACTCCCAGCTCAACCATTACCCAATCCCAATGGTAATGTAAGTGCAATTGCACTTTGATCGGGGATGAAAATTTCTATGCCTCAAGAAAGGTCCTCCAACCCCCTTTAAATTTTGACCTAGAAAATGAAAAGAAGAAGAAAATAAAAAAGGAATCAAAATCCATTCCCTCATGTCCTTATAATTCTCTTAGGAACCCAATTCCTTTTACTCAAGCCATTTCGAATAAAAATAAGTCCTTTGAACCCTATCAAAAAATGCTTTACATGTTTAGACTAGTTGAAGTCAACATTCCCCTCTTAGATTCCATAAAACAAATCCATATGTATGCAATATTTCATAAGGAATTATGCTCCCACAAGAGGCAACTTAAGACCATTGAAAATGTTTCCACCCATTCTATTCCCATGAAGTGAAAATATCTAGGGGCCTTTATAGCTCCATGCCAAATTAGAAGTTTCACCATTAATGATGCACTCACAGAACCATGATCATCAATTAATTTCATGCCCAAATACATCTTCTCCAACCTTGGTCTATGAATCTTACATCCAATAGGTGTTGTCATTCAGTTATCCAATCAAAGCACAACTAGTCCGGAGGGTATAATCAAGGATGTCCTTGTTAATGTTAATGATCTTATCTTCTTAGATTATTTATTTTTCCTTGAAGGGGATGGTGAGATGAACTATTCTCGACGTCCCTTAATTCTAGGAAGACCACTCCAAATGACAGTGAGAACCAAAATTCATGTTCCTTTAGGAATCTGATCCATGGAATTTGGTGACCAACTTGTCATGTTCAACATTTTCCATGAATTGATATACCCATCTAAGGATCACTATACAGTCTCCGTTCTCTGGACACTTCTATTAGTCAATTGAACCCCAATCCATCATGTTCATCATGTTCTAATGATAAATGATCTTGTTAAATATACACCATGATTAACCAAGTCATAAATGGAGATGTTTATATGGATCTCTCACTCAGAGACACCATCAATCTAAGGGTTCTTGAAAACTCCCTTGAATACCACATCAACTCTGTTATCTACTACTCCACCTTAGACAGTACTAAGGAAGATGAATCTGATGCAACTAAAGTCCCTTCCTCCATTCCTGAGTTGTCTAACCCACTAATGAGAGATGATACTAATCTAAAACATCTTCCTGAACACCTAAAATATTCCTTCCTTTTCCATTATAACTCATATCCTGCCATTATCTCTACTTCACTTACTGAAACCAAGGAGTCCAAAATTGTTTAAGTGTTAGAGTAAAACAAAAAAGGAATATGGTTGGACTCTGGATGACAGGCTAGGAATCAAACCTACCTTTTTCATGCGTCACATCCATCTTGAGGAGTCATCTAAAATAATTAGACAACCACAAAGTAGACTCAATCCAGTCATCCTTGAAGTAGTTTGGGAAGATATCGCCAAACTTATTCATGCTTTTATTATATACCCAATTTATGATAGTGAATGGTTTATTACTATTCAAGATGTACCTAATAAGGGTGGGATAACAGTTTTCATAAATGAACATGGTGAGGTTGTAATAACTCGAGTGAAGAAACAATGGTGTGTGTGCATCGACTACAAGAGATTGAACGTTTAAAAGGGAAAAGATCACTACCCTATTTCATTCCTTGATCAAATGCGAGAACAATTTGTTGAAAATTCACACTATTGAATTCTTGATGGATACACCGACTACTTTCAAATCCCAATTGCACCACAGGACCAAGAAAAGATTAATTACACATCCCCCTTTTAAACACATGGAAATAATAGAGTGTCTTTTGGACTTGTAATGCTCATGAAACATTCGATATGTGTTTGATGAGTTTCTTTTCAGAATTAATTGAACACTGCATGAAAGTCTTCATTGATGAATTTACCATTTATGGTGATTTATTTGAATCGTTCTTGCATTCACTCCCTCCAGTCCTTCAAAAGTGTGTAATTTGTAACCTTGTGTTAAATTTTAAAAAATGTCACTACATGGTTGAAAATGTAATTGTTCCCGGGAAAATAGTTTCAAAATATTGTATTGAAGTCAATCCTTCAAAAATTGAAGTGATCCAAACACATCCGGAACCCACCACTATTTGATACATCTATTTGTTCCTCGTCCATGCTAGTTTATATTGAAGATTCATCTATAACATCAGTAGGATTTCCCTCCCACTCATTCGGTTACTTCAAAATTATGTCACTTTCCATTTTAATGAGGTTTTGAAGAGGGCCATCATTGAACTAAAAATTTCTCTTACATATGCCCTGATAATCCAACCCCCAGATTGGTCCTTACACTTTGAGTTGATGTGTGATGCTTCTGATAGGGTCATTGGGGCCGTTCTTGGTCAAAGAAGAGAAACAATTCTTCATGTCATCGACTATGCCTCAAAAACATTGGATGAACCTAAATCTAACTACACTGTCACTGAAAAATAACTTTTAGTAGTGGTTTTTGCCTTAGAAAAAATCCATCTCTATCTCTTAGGTGCCAAAATCATCATATTCACAGACCATTCTACTATAAAGTTCTTACTCAAGAAATGTGATTGAAAACTGAGGCTAATAAGATGGATCCTAATGCTACATGATTTTGACCTTGAAATAAAAGATGGAAGAGGGAAAGAAAGACGTATAGCTGATCACATGAGTAGAATTTTTAATTATTTTCATTCTAAAGTAATTGATCCAGAATTTCCAACTGATCACCTTTCATATCTCACTCCTAAAATACCATGGTATACCCGAATTCTAAATTAAATGTTTTCTGGGGTTTTTCCAATTTTTTTTAAAAAGAAATAAAATTAAGTTGAAAAGTTATTTAAAATACTATCTTTGAGAAAATAATAATCTTTGAAAAACTGGGGTTGGCATGGTAATTAAGAGATGTGTTGATGAAGACGAACTTTCCTCCATCATAGAATTCTCTCACTAACGTCCTCGAGGTGGCCACTTTGGACCACAAAGGACCTACTGAAAGGTCCTAGACTATGAATTATTTGGGCATTTAGTCTTCAAGGATTCACATGAGTTCTGTCAATCATGTCCCACTTGCCAAAAGTTTGGCATAATTTCAAAGAGAAATGAAATGCCCCAAAAGCCTTTAATTTTCTATGAGGTCTTCGATGTTTGGGGCATCGATTTCAAGGGACCATTCCCCCATTCCAATATATTCTTCAAATATTCTTCATGTGGTTGATTATTTTTTTTAAGAGGGTCAAGGATAAACACACTAGAAAGGATGATTCAAATATTTTTAGTGAGTTCCTAAAGACACACATATTCCACCAATTTGGAACACCACATGCCTTAATTAGTGACTTAGGAACCCATTTCTGTAATAAAACCATATAATATGTTTTGAAAAAGAATGGTGTTGAACATAAAAATTCAACTACATATCACCCCCAAACAAATGGAAAGGATGAAATTTCTAATAGAGAAGTCAAAAGAGTGATAGATAGAATTGTTAGGCCCAGCAGAAAATATTGGCCTAAAAGACATGGTAAAACACTTTGGGCTTATCAAACTTTATATAAATCACCCATTGTTATGTATCATTTTTGGATAGATTTTGGTAAATCATGTCATTTTCCAGTTAAAATACATCATAAGTCTTTTTGGGTAGTGAAAACCAATAATTTTTAATTTGAAAAATCTGGTGATGAATTATTCTTGCAATTGGCTGAACCGGAGGATCTTCGACTTGAATCCTATGAGAATTCCAATTTTTACAAAAAAATGAAGAAGGTAATCCATGAAAAACACATCCCTAGAATTGTATTCCATTAATGTGAAAAGTTTTTACTTTTCAACTCTTGATTTCAGCTTCACGTAGGTAAGATTAATTCTCATTGGGAAGGTCCTTTTATTGTTTCTCATGTTTACCCATTTGGGGTAGTGCATGTCTGAGACCCGTCTTCCAAATTTACATTCACAGTTAATGGACATCGGTTAAATCATCTCCATGAGAGGATGGACAATCCTGTAACAACATCTACTTCCACTAGATCCCCAACTTCTGTAGTTGACCCGCCCCTGGATGGTGTTGGCAACCAACCAAATCCAAACCAGGGGTACCTCTTTCCCTTTAACTCTTCTTTTTCTTCTTCTCTCTCTCTCTCTTTATCTCTCTTTCTTTTTTATTCTTCCTCCCCCTTTATAATTATTTTAAAACATTCCTCATCACATTTTTTTACTCTTTCTATTTTGTGTGGGTGAGTAATTTAAAAACACTAAAAAATAAAAAAATAAAAAAAAATGTTGAAAAAACAAATGAATAATACATACACACCATCTAGTTTTGACATTTTTTTAGAACCATTTTGGGGAGTCAAAATACATGGTTTCATTTCAAAAATCTTGTGTTTTTTTCATATATTTGGATAAAGAATATTGTGTCCAACCCTAAAAATTTTGAATTCTCAATTTTTAATTTGGAAACTGATTTTCCCCACCCGTGTGGAACACCATTAGCTTCAATTTTAAGGCCACCTATGGACATCTTTTAAGAATGTTGTTTTTCACCCCCATTTGTGTGTCTTTAGTTTGTGGACCTTATAGATACCATTAATAATTTAGTGTGCATTAATATGATAGAGGCATTTTCTAAACCACATGAAAATCATAATATCCAAATTAACTCCCATTTATATTACATTAATCCTCCTTTTGAAATACCCTTCGATCCTATGAAATACTTTTCATTGATATCCATATTTCAATCACAATATCGTTTTCCACCAAATATCAACCTGGATTTTCATTGCATAATTTTTTGAAAGTTATGTGTCGGGGGGAATGGATTTCATTTTGGATACCCTTTGTTGATTTCACTATGTTATCAAATTCTTATGGGAAAGAATTCATTTCATTGTGGGGGAGAGGTTGTCATTTATTGTGTTTTTGGGAATATAATGTACTTTAATTTATGTAATTTTATAAATTTTATTGATAAGTGTTCAAAAAACTCCAAAAAATCATAAAAAATCAATAAAAAAAAGTAGAAAAAGGGTTGTTTCTTGGGTTGGTAAAAAATCACTCTTCCTAAACCTTTGATATTGTTATAATTATTATAATTCGTGTCATGAGGAGATCAGTCATAGGTTGCGATATGAGTGTGAGATATTTCTCATGTTTAACTTTTGAATAAAAAGATGAAAGGAAAATAAAAACAAGAACACTTATGTCATTTGGAGAAGTTTTGTGTTCTATAAATATTTAATATTCTCATCCCCTAACTTTTCTTCATGTCTTGTGTATTTATTCATTGAATCATTACCTTGTAAATATATTTTTTCATTTCATTACATGTTTCATTTCAAAATCATTGTGCATTGTTTTACCCATGTTGGTGTTTTACCCCACTTCTTCTCTCTCTTGGACATTTAATTCCTACCGTCCCTTAGCCACAAAAAACCCCTTACATAGAACTCTTGATTCTTGTACACGTTAGAATAGGGATTGGAAGCTGATATCTCCTACAAAATCTATTATTTTTACTTTTTTTTTGTGAATGATTGAATATCTCCAAATTAATTTTATCATCCTGAGAGGAGTATGTTTTGTGTGCCACCATTTTCCATTTCAAAATTTGAGCATGGAAAGATGAATTGTTTTTTGAACATTTTTCTGTAATTTTTTTTGATGGAATTCAATATGGATGAATGAAATTTTCTAAGCAACCCCTTAGTGGGTAATCCCAAATTTTAATATTTGTTGGTGAGTGAAAATGATTTTTTAATGATTTTTATATTTGTTGCACATGAGGAATGCACAAGACTAAGTGTCAGGGACTTGACGTTATTAATATTTTTATAACTTTTTATACACTCCCTTTACTTATTTTATATGAAATTTTCATAATTTTTGTGAAATATTAATTTTAAAATATTAATTATAATTTTTGGGAACTGTTTGAATTCATCCAGATTCATGTCTGTTTATTGTTTCATCCAGATTCAAGTCTGTTTAATGTTTTAGTAATAAATATCTATCTGCTTATCCAAATTTAATAACACATGATTTTTAGGTAACTTAATCAAATTACAAAATTTTATTAGAATGAAACATTGGCCAAATCTCCCATTTGGAGGGCCCTATGGTCCACACAAGAAGACATAATGAAACTATGAAGAAACTGGACTAACCATGATGATTGAGTTACTGGCCTAACTACAGAAGTCCAAATTTTATGAAACTAAAACTTATTTTATTTACTATCCAAATAAATATTGGATAAAAATTTTAGGGTCCAATTACACTAAAAAGGGGTATAAATGATGCTTTGAAGTCCATCCCACCATTTTGGTTGGAAATTAAAATCCGGACACCATTCATGACACAACACATGATTTATTCATCAAATAAAGATGAGAGTATTTATTATGGAAAAGGAGATATAGGAAGACATCATTTTTGAAGAATGTTTTCAGATTTTAAGGCATATTGCAAATGATAAACCCATTCACATTTAGGCCTTCTAAAAAGTATGGATTGAAATGGAAAAATTAACATTGATTAATCAAACAACAATAACTTTATCTCCATAAGTCCGAATTCCTCCAAATTTAAGGATTATTCATCCAAAAGTATTATATATAACTTTTAATAAGTAGATATGTCTTGATTCAGGTGTTTATATGTCCAAATCATCGAGCCAAGTGGAGGGGTAGTTTTGGAATGAAAACAGTCCACCACCATAGTGTATAAATACATCCCCTCTTCTCCTTTCAAAAGGGTTGTAATTTTAGAGGAAAATAGAAAAGGTTGGAATGGACAAGGCTCTGCAAAAGGCTTGGGATTATTTTCCATACTCATGTTTTTACTTGAGAACCTATTCCCCCTTGCTTTCTTTCATTTACTTTTCTGTTGTTTTTCCTTTGTAACTGTGTAAGTGTTTGTTTTTTTGTAATTATATTTTAATGAAAGTTTCTTCTTCAATATATATTATTCAAATACACATTATATAGTTTAATATTAATGTTATTAGAAAATTTTAAATCAATTTTAAACCCCTTCACTTATTTTTCTTCTTCATTCAATTGCAAGTCTGTTTTTAATTCTCCCTATCTTTTGTGTGCGTGTTTGATTCACCACTCTTTTCTTACCCCTTTATTTTTCTTCTCTTATTAATTTATCATCTTAATAATTATTACCTGATGAATAATCATTTCAATGGATTATTAAATCTATTATTGGGGTGAGTTATAATTTAGGGATGTTAAGATATTGAGAGCTTCTGCTCGATGAGTATTCTTTGAATTAACATTGTGTATGTTGGACTAAAGAAGTCAGGGATTAATGACTTGTTTTGTTTAATGAGTGGTTTCCATAGATTATTGGAACCATAAATACCATACCATAAACAAGATATGATTATGATTAAAACCTTATGTTAATTGAAGGCTTGGATTAAAGCCTTAACACTTGGAAATTTCAATCAACATCAACTTGTGACATGGGTGTTAATTTAATGCAATATATAGCAAGTATCAAGGATATAAAAAGATTAACAACATAATGAGGAACTCACCCCAATATTTATCAATTGGTTAAATCAATATTAATTAATCAATCATTTCATAATCTCTACAAACAACCCCCCAATCAGAATGCAATCAACTAAAGAAATCGTCTATTAAAAAGTATCATCGCCGAGGATTTGACCCGAGTGCTGCTATAGACATTAGCAGAGATCCAAAACCTTGACCGGTCGATAAGAAACAATAATTTTTTCTTTCATATGTATGAATTTTTTTCTTGCACCATGTTAAGACCATGTTAATACCTAATTAATTTTTTAGAGTTTTCACCCCATTATACATCTGTGCCATATCCTATACCAACTTTGTTATATTAAATAATGGATTTCATTATTAGAAAAAAATGAATTATATATCATAACAAAAAATTTGGAATTTATCCTATACCTTGAATTATTTATATTTTTTTAGAAAATATTTCTAACTATAATATCTAAAAAACATTTAGCTATTCTTTAATACCAACTGAATTTACCCTCGAGTAAATAATTAAGGAATATTACATCATTTTAAATTAATATTATTTATATATCAAAATTATTCACACTCTCAAATCGAAATTGTTTTGGTTTCATGATTATTATATAAAAAATCATGTTATTTATGAATTATATTCAACATCACCCATAAAAATTCTTAATATGGTATCCCTTATAGACATATCATACACAGAACCATCCATCCAAATACGAGGAAAGAAAATAGAAGAACAGATGGTATCGGATGACCAGTAAGGGTAACAATGAGAGATTTTAGTTATAATAAAAGATAATATAATCATAATGTTATGATAAAATAATCATGTGCATGTTATAAATGTAAAAGTTTCATTCCTAAAAGATATTAGACAATAAATTCAAAAATGAAATCAGATCAAAAAATGATTAATAAGGGTGTCAAAAAAGAAATCATTTCAAGATTCATAACATATTCATGTGACATCATAACCATTAGAAATAATAATCCTATAAACAAATCAATTTTTAATCATGGATATGCATTATCGTGTTTTTATATTTGAATGTAATCAAACACATGCATCAAAATGTGAACATATCTATTTCAAATAATGCAATAACATATCATCTTTATCTCATAAAAAATATATATCACATTACCTAATTTATTACATGGATTTAATAGACTCACCCATAAAATTATGAAAACCATACAAATGTGTGACACAAGATCATAAAAACCTTTATCAATTAATCATATAATAACCTGTGGAATATAAATAAGTTTCATAAATATTTTTTAATCATATAATCATAAGAAATCCATAAAAATAATATAGCTGGTATATTTAGATAATATCCCCAATAAAGCATAATTAACAAAAAAAAATATGTTAACATTGTTGAAAAATACCTTAAAAATAGCAATTGAAAATTTATTTGAATATACGAAAAGTATTATTAATTTCAGTATCATTAAAACTAAAAAGTTACAAAATATTATGAAAATTATTTTCATGGAAAAAATTTAATCTTGTAAGTGGATAATAATATCAAATTATAGTCACGATGGTAGGAAAATATATTCATTATGTAAATGATAAAATAGAGATTACTTGCACGCTTTTAATGAAAATTTAAAGAGTACATCATTCAGAAAATTAAAATTAGATTTACATTAATACTCTAAATATAATGTAAAATAGGGTTAAAAATAACTTTAAATAATAATTCTTAAAAAAATAACATTCTTGAAAACTTTTTAAAGATCAAGTACGTGGAATAAAAAGTACATCGACCAAAGACGTAATTAAGTCGACTTTTCTAAAAATAATTCTCAATTATTCTATATACCAAAGAGTGGATAATGAAATTTAATCATGAAAACCATAAAAATAACTATAGGATAATAAAATGGATGTGGTTTATTGGATATATATCATACAATTTCCCTTGATTAAAATTTAACAATGAATAATCAAAAATGAAATGAGATTCTAACATAAATCCATTTCTAACTTTGTATGTATTGTAACCATTTGTATAATATATATATTATAAAAGGTGAAATGCCATGTGATATTCACGCTATTCAATTTTCTAGTCAGAAAGACTGGGAAAATACTTTTCCTCAAAGTGACTCTACCACTATTTTACAAGCTATACAGAATTTATTTATCCACATTTCATGGAAACTCACTACTATATGTATGAAATGTATCACACTCCACTTGAATTGAAACTACATCATCACCCATACATTACTGGGAAGCTAACATGGTCGTGGATAGTCTAAAAAATGGAATAAATAAGATATTACATGGTTATATGAATTACCATATGATTTGATTATTATTTTTTATAAATACATTATTAAAATCCCCACTTTTAGACTTGTTTAATCACATTTTATTTTTAATAAATATATATTGGCTTTTTTAGGGAAGACATACCCCCTTATAAATGATAAATGGAAGGAAAGGAATGTAAATAATAAGTCATATTTAAAAAATCATTATTATATCATAAATTTAATATATATTCTTTATATATATTCGTATTACCATTCATGTAAAATGGAGATTAAAAATGACTCACATCACTTCATGGAGGTGGTAGTCCATACGTACGTATGAATGATGCTATCATTTCCCAATGGATGGAAGTGTAAGAAGAAAGATAATATATTATATATCATGAATAATAATTATGTCGTAAAAATAACATATATCCACTAAATTCATTTACAATAATATACAAGTGATATAGTGATGAAAGATAAAATACATCGATTCATGAAGATGATAATCCATACATACGCATTAGTGATGTTTTTATTTATCATTTTATATTCAGGAGATATAAAATTAATTTACACTAACAAACCAATTATTATTTATATTAAATATAATTATATCATATTTTTTATATATTTATATAATATTTATAAGTGGAAAAATAATAATGAAAACTGAAAAGGATTGATATGAACATATACATCTTGTTTGAGAAACCACATTTGAATATCTTCTAGTGGACTTTTTTGTTGTTATTTTAGAACAAATAAACCTCTAGGACATGGATATATAATTTTTGAAGAAATTTTTGAATTTTTGTTTGAGATAAAGATATAAAGTGGTCTAGAGAGGATATGTGAGAGGGTTCCCTCTTATATGTGATGGGAGTGGCAGAATTTTAATTATTAAGAATAATAAAATATAGTAAATTTATTCTCATGCGGATGTGGCCCCAATCTGAATCAATTTAAAATTTGAGATAATATATAATATAAATCCCTTAAAAAGTGACTTAAATTTTCTTTATATCATTTTAACCATTTTATACTTATTTTAAAACCTCATTATCCCTTTTATCCTCCACTATAGTAAGGAATATTTACCTCAATTACTATTCAAAATGACCAAAAATGAAAATTGCCCAATTAATATTTTTAGAATATTATCAAAAAATATCTCATCCATTTAATAAAATTAAATTACTATATGTTTCATAAATTCATTTTAAAATAAGATTGAAAACACATTGAAAATCAGTTTTAGAAAAAAAATTCTTCTTAAGCATAAAACTAGACTTATTTTTATTCATTTCCTTGTAAAAAATATTATATGAATTTGAGAATATTTTATCTTATAAATAATATATAAATTTCATTAAAATCATTCATCAATACGGAGTAATTTTATTTGGTTATTTAAAAACACATTGCACACATAAAAAAGTTTTTTTGGAAAATGTCTATGTTTACTATCAAATGATACTATCTTAATTGATAACTAATTAATAATAAATTTATTAATGTTTATTTATTTATTTATTAAAAATAAAAATAAATTCTATTGATATATTTTTGAATTAGAGATCGATATATTTTTTAGGTGAAAATTATTTAAGATATATAAAAAATTCATCAGAAAGTAGTTCTTTTACCATTAAATGATTATATTAAAATTGAGTTCTTATTTACTAAGAATAAATTAATACATTTATATTATGGAAACCCATTATAAATATAATTCCAAATATTTTATCCTTTTTCATACCTACCAATCCAATTAATTGGTTATAAAGATTTTAAAATATTACAGCGTGTTCAAGTTCTGCATAGTGTACTTCTGAAGTTATCAAATATATTAGATTAATTATAAAGTAATATATTATAAAATCATGTGATGTTAGTCATTGAGTCATGCGAGTTGAGGTGGAGTATCTGAGGATAGATTTGGGTTAATTTTTGGGAGTATATATATGGAATTTTTAATTTCTAATGATCAGGGTAGGATGTGTGGTTAGATCACATGGTATGGAAAACCACAATTCAACAACGCAAGACATACTAGCTGGACTTGGGAACTACACATTCTTTTGATAAATAATTTCAAAAGCCATGCACCAACCATATGAAAAACATCTACTAAAATACATTCATATATGCATGTTAACCTCAAAAATTCCAATAAACATGCATTAACCCTTTTCCCCACATGAAACATCAAAAATCCATGAATAAGAAGGCCGGTTTAAGAAGGTATGTACACAAATCACAAATTAATAGAATTATCACAATAACATGAAATTGACTAATTTTTCTTATATACATTGATAATTTAATCACCAATTCAAAAATGGAACATACAAAAAAACTAATTATTCTCCCAAAATATTATTATAAATGATTCTAGGAGATATCAGTGAAGAATTTGAACAAGAGAAAGGTACCAAAATAGTGGAATAAGGTAAGTACCATTAAACACAACCACAAAAACTAAATATCACCCCAATTCAAGAGATAATTTCAGGATAAATGTTAGGACATAATAAAAATTTCTGAAGATATTTCTCAAGTATATGTGAAAACCAAATCCAACACTCTTCCTTCAAGTTGGAGAGGTTATGTAAAAATGAAAAAATGGGCCCCAAGCTCACATCACTGATATATCAGAAGATTCAAAAGTCTGAAACTAGTTAATGAAAATATAATATTCAAAACTATCACATATGATGTAATCCACACCATATTAAAAACTTCACTAATATACTTACTCCTGAAAAACCCGAAAGGAATGAGATAAAAAGAACCATAAGAGAGGAAATATACCCAAGAAAAAGGTGAAACCTATAAGAGACACCACAAAATTAAAAAAATCCAAAAAGAGGAGTCCATATCAAATGGTCCAAGACTAACATCACCTTGAACAAGGATAATAAAGATAAAAAATAAAGGAGAAGATATTAGAAAACTATAAAATACCACAAACAAGACTTTCCTCAATAAGAAAATTATGTCCCTAGACATGGGATGAGAGAGAGAGAGAGAGTACCTATGGACATAGATTCTAGAACATAGACACTTAGTGAAACCATTTCAAAAAATAAAATATATCAATGATCTTTATTACTCAAATGTTTTCACAAATATCCTCATTTTCACTATACTAATAAAGAATCTCATCACTGGGATGACATCACGTAGATGCTATGATAGGATATACCACCATGCATTAACCGAACTATAAAAAACTACCTTCTAATTTATAAATCCCCATAGGAATCACCAAAGAACATTCCCAAAATTCTATCTAATTTCCCAAAAATCACAACCAATCATTAAAGAAATAACATCTTTATGGTAGTTAACATCCCATATAAACAATTTAATGGAATCCAAAATATACCCAAAAATCAATAACCTCTTAAAAATAAACTATGATTACCATCTACTATTTGGTTAATAAGGAAAATTATTCAAAATAGGTAATCATTTCAATTCTAAAATGGTACTACACCAAAATAATGGATGGAGACAACCTAGGGTCATGAACCAAGTCAGCCAACACTATTATTTTAAAAATTTCCCTGAGAAAAAAATAAAATAAATCATATTCCCGAACCACCATACATTATAATTAAAATAGATTTACCCCAAATAAAACCAAAGGATATACCACAAAATAAAACTTATAATGGTTACAATACCTTAAAAAACTCCCCCTTTTAATTTAAAACAAAAAAATCTAATCAGGTGTTCAAAAATGTTTCATAAAATTAAACAATCATTACTAATAGTTATCCATTTGGAAAATCTAATGTTTTTTTCCTTAATTTAGAAAAAAATTAATTTCTAAATTTTCACTTACTCTTTATGACCTACCCATTTTTATTTTCATGAAGCAACTCATATTACCAAAACCATCCATAACCCGAATCAATATAGACATATCATAATGGGAATTCTTGATTTAAATAGGCTAGGGAAAAGCACCTGAGCATCAAGAACTACCATTTGGAACAATTTATCCACAAATAGTTAGGGTCAAATGATGAATATAAATAATATCTCAGTATTACAAAAAATATGCATGATAATATTTACAAACATCAGGGTGAATAGGAACCAATGTACACAAACAACCAAAGTACTCAAAAACTATAAATTCCATTACCATGTGACATGATATCACCTCTTGAATCCTAAACCCTAATAAAGAAAAAAACCACCACCATAATTTATAACCTTGAACTACCTGCATTAGAAACACAAGATTAATATACACTTAATGGTGTATGTAAGGTGTGAGATAATTAGGTCAGTAGGATGCTACCAATTTTTTCATAAACTAGAATACCTCAATTTTTTTATTTATACAGGAAAAAGGTAAAATTAGTAACTAAAATGTTGGTGGGTGGCAGTCATGGTGGACTATAGTTGTGTAGGATGAGGGTATCAAATTGAAAAAAGAATACCCCTTTTATGGGGAAAGGACCAGAGGCTTGAGAACCTGGAGATCTACTCACTCAGGGTCACCTTAGAGGCTAGGATGTCGAAAACTGTAATAAATTCACACTAGATGTATAATATGAAAATGTGATTATTCACCACCCCTTAAACCACCCGATAGAATAATCTATAGACTTGGGGGATCTAATACCAATTAGTTCATTATAAGGAATTAATGGACGGTCACAACTTCCTCAAGGGTTTTTTTCTTTTTTCACACATATCCATAGACCTATGAGCATAGCATGGGATTATCTTTCAAATAGTCACCCCTCCAATGTAAGATTAAAATCCCTTTAAAAATATTCCACACTTTTCCCTGATCACCACTCCACATTGCATGACCCCCAAGTGATAGGACCCATCAATATTGATTCTGAGACATTTATGAGGTGGAAACCACTGAACCAATAACCCCTTGTCTTGAGTTGGCATCCAAGCACTAGAAGGATCATGAGTCCCAAATAGGTCTAAGGGATGGAGAATCCTTCTATCCATTACACAGCTGAAACAAGTATATTATGGTGTTCTTGTTTTTTGAGAATAATTCCTATGATAGACCCTGAAAATATCTTATGTCATGCATCATACCTAAAAGACCAGATGCACTAGAATCCCTCTTTGAGAAGAATGTATCATGAATTTTTTCTTCGAACCTAAGTTTCTAACACATTGGAACCATCTCTAGAGAAGAACTCAAAAAAATAATCCATCCTCACCCATCATATGAAATTCCCAATCCCTCCCCACTTGGTAGAAAGCTATTATCTACAAGAAAAGCGGTGCCCGATGGTCTCATTATTCAACTTCCTGCAACATAGACACCTAGAAGCCGGTATTATTCCAATCAATTGAACATTCAACTCTGTTGGAAGTTCATTGTTCTTGTCTCTACACACCAAAAATTTATGTTTTAAAGGTATATAGTTGACCCACAATATCTATCCCAAACATCCAGGTCATTTAGATTATCCAGTTAAATGTGGAAGTTTCTAACGGAGAACACCCTTGATGGAGAACCCATGGAAATTAATGTATACATGTCATTGTTTAACATGATACTATAAAAATTACTTCTTGTTTTTGTCCTATATGTCCTGGATGAATCTTCTGTGGTCACTTTCATCCATGAACAAGATATCCAGAGTAGGGATTCCTAGGATACCTGGTTTCAGCCCTATCAAATTCTATCTCCAGTATGTTATGTCACCCTTTCCAACTATTGATCTAACATGTGGCTATAGAAAACCTATACACAATTAAATTATTTTTTTTCATGGTTGGGGGATTTATCTTTAGATGTGCATATCATATCCATACTTTCCCAGTATGTATTTCCCCACAGTGACTTCCCCTCTAACATCTCCCAAGAAAACATTGCATGTGGACCCCTCATAGTCCCAATAAAACTTTCGAGGTTGATTCCACCATAAAAAATGGGTATAGCTAGTCTCTTCCATGATGCATAGTGGTGTTTACCATCTATTTTAAAGTACCATATGAAGGACACCATCAAAATATCCAGTTTTGATGTCACATTTTATATACATTCATAGTTTATTGAACAAGTAAAGGAATAGATTCAAGATCATGGTTAGTCAGGGAGATTATTTCTCTAATGGATAGAATCATTTTCATCCAATTGAGGATTCAACCCATAATACAATAAATTAGCTTACCAAAATGACGAATTTGAAGTGTTCAGGACACAAGGGAACCCCAAATATTCCATTTGAAAGGTCTCCCCTAGGAATTTATAGAATGATTTCCAGGGAGATAATCCTCCTAGGAAAACATTTACTAGTTTCATAGAAGGAACTATTATTCCTATTATTGATTTTATCCTTCCAAGTTTAGTATGCCTCTAAAAATCCATTAGCCACCTTAATAGATCTCCCTCCTCTAATGAAAATAAAACATTACATCATCAAGAAACATCTGGTGGGTAATAACTTCTTTTGGGTGCATAGTATGGTATGATATGTTCCTTCCCAAGTTAGAGAAATGGTTGATATACTAGCTCAACAAATACTTGGCCAAAATAAATTATGAGGGGGAGAGGGGATCCCCCTATCTTATCCCGGGAACATCCAAGTGTTTCTTAAACATGATTTATATGTTAAACCAATTATGCTTAGATAAATTTAAAATAAGGCATGAGAAATAGTTAAACATAAATACTCGATAAATCAACCCTCTCCCAATTTATAAAATCTTGATAATAATTAGGATTTACCAAACATTTCAGCACGCACACCATCATATCATTTCATATATAACTAATTGAGAATACTATCCCATTAGTATTTAAAATTATATGTCATTATATGATACCATTTACATTTTATTGATCAATAGGGAACTCGGTACTCACATATAATTATCATCACAAGTCTACGTAGTGAGACGATACTTTTAAGGGTGACCCCTTACACAACATAGGCAACCGGGAGTACACATTACCATAAAAGAACATATATAGGTAAAATGTTCGACCCCAAGGTTGTATCCTTACTATATCATTGGTCAAATCATAGTTTATCAGTTTATATCTATTCAAAGGAAATTTCATCTTGGAAACATTAAAATTTATTATTTGAAACCATTTTCAAAAACCACTTCTTCAATACCATATTAAAAACCATAACTATTTATCAAAATATATTTCATACGTTTAATCAATTTCAAAAATATATTTCAATGTAAAATTAATCACGGTTCATATGTTAATGATATGTTATAAATCTGACCACCTTGAAAACCTTTGAATGAAAATGACCATTTGTGAACAAAAATACGAAAAGAGATAAAGGACTTAAGAATCGATAAGGGATCATTGATCAAGAGTTCCCATAAATAAATCCTAGAAATGAAGTGTTTATAAATGAATAAAACCCAAAGATAACAATTGACACCACAACCATATGGTATGTGGAACCCAATATTTGTAAGAAAAAGACTATAATGATTCCAATGCAATGGTCAGGGTAAACTATCCTACAAATACCATTCAACAGTCTCATAGGAAAGGGGAACAATAATAGATACAATGGATCCATATATCCTTTTACAGTAGTGGGAGTTCCCAAAAATACCTCAAGAACATGATAAATATGATATTTGAGTGAAATGGTGTAGAATGATCTTATTAATAGAAGAAAAATGTATTTATAAACACATTAAATCAATCCATTAAGAATGGACCAGTATAGGGTTACTTTTTTAAAAGATTTTATGGTTGTTCAACCATTTCATCAATTAAAACACCACAATATGCCTTAGGAAATTAATTAATGATAGTGGCTAGGTAATTTTAGGCACGGGCATGGCATCCACTACACCTTGGGGGTCCTTTGGTGGTTGTGGTGAACAGAAATATAGCTAGGTGAAAAGAAGACTGGACCAGGGCATAGCCAAGAATATTTTTCATTATAAAAGGTCAAAACAACTTTTATGCTTCCAAATACCTCTATTGATTCTGAAATTAGGAAGGAATACTCAAGGCTCATAATTAAAGAATAACATACCTGAAAAAAAAATATAGGATGTTACAATCTTTAATAAATCATCCATGTTCATTTCAAAGTGTTTTACAAACTCAAAACAAAATATAATCTTTGATAACATTTAAATCATAGGAAATAAACATTTTATAAGATGTCATTCCATGGAAGAACGTCTAAAAACCCACTAATGATAATCCCATACATTTTCATAACATGATATATAATCGAGGAAGTTAAAATTTTTAATGTTTAAAAGATCAAATTCGACCTTTTATATCATTACATTGTTTAAAATGATATAATAAAACTTAAATGTGATTCACAATAAAAAATCATACAAATTTTTATAAAACACATAACAAAACACAATTTTGAATGTTTCAAAACATTTAAATCAAAAAACATCAAAAAACATGTCTTTATTTTTCTAAATTTTTATGGAATATTATCCTTTAATTTATATATTTCTACTCCATTTCAAACTAGTATAAAAATACGATCATAATACTAAAATAAATTCAACATAATTATAATGAAGAACTAATATTAAATATCTCAAGACAAACAAAACCAATCATAAGAGAAGCTAAATCCACAGAAAACAATAGTTGTTTTTTTAAATATTTGGAAAAGTTACAACTAATCATATTTTGGATGAATGTTCTAGAATAAAATGCTCTTACAGTGTTAGTCTATACTAGAATTTATCTAGATAGGTTTTCATGGTTTACAAATTCTTTTTGATACAATGTGCACTAATTTTGTGACCCTAAATTTCTCTCCCATTTTCACCTTCAAACTAAAAACATATTTAAAAAACCCCTAAATTATAATTAGAATACAGAAATATTCAAGGAAAGATGTATCATATATAGAAATGTTGTGAATGAAGAAATAATTTAAGGTATCTCCATCATAGAAATTCATTGAAACTAAAAATTTCAAAGAGAAAATTGTTGGATATACAATACTCATCCCTTATGACTTGAGTTCTAAAATCCTAGCTCACATGTTTACCAAAACCCCAAGGGATTATTTAAAACCATGGATCCCTTAATAACCTAGGATATGTTATAAATTTCTCATTAACCAACCTGATCATACCATAGACTAGGAAACCGATCTCTCCTGTGGGATACTTGAGGCATGTTTCTGATGTGTCCAGGCTCGTGAAAAGAACTATGGAATGTCATTTCATCTCATGGGAAATATTTCTCCAAAAAATAAATTTGGAATACATTTCCTACCATAATCACAATTTTATCACATCATATATCAATGTTCCCTGAATGGTGAGATATTTAGTTACAAAATCAAAAGGAAACCAAACATAGACCATAAATACAAAAATATCACCACCAAATTTTTAAAACAAAAAAAGTTCCTAACAATGTAAAAGAAAAACAATACAGGGAATAGAAATCAGATTATGGATGGAACATTAATAATGAAAAAAATAGTAATCAAAAACATGACTACCCATTTTCTTGCATAGGGAAAACATATCCACGTTCCACCTCTATCAATGTGAACATAGATACCATTCTCATCCTCTAAAACAATGATTTTTTTTTAATCCTATAATATGATATGAATGGGACCAATTCTAATAGGGATTCTACGATAAAACCTTCCTTATTAATAATATTTAAAAGTGAGAACTATTTTATTCTAGTTGGAAATATATTTAGAAAATAGTTTTAGTAGGTATGAAAATGAAAACCAAATGTATTATCTAATCTATTATATAAATAATACATTTTTATATTTTAAAAAAACTATTTTGAATAAGAAATATGATTTTGGATAAAAAATGGTCATATAAAAAAACATCAACATAAAATAGGAAAATCAATATCATAATGGGAACCTAATAGATAATGTGAAAAATTCAGACACATTTAAAAAAATTCTACAATTAGAGTTAGATATAGAATATAAAAAATCCTATAGTAACACTCAACATTTACCTTCTTAGAATAATTACGGGGAAAAATCCAAAAAAAAAAGAAAATGTGGTATGTCAGGTCCACTAGTCATAGTGTGATACAAAATTAGTGTAGAATTAATACCATGAATTCAAAAATAATTACACAAAGAATCAAATAATGTAATGATGTTGTTGAGAACATAAAAAACAAATAATAATACAATCAATAATCACCCAACCCTCAACTGTGAACACCCTTCACAGAAAAAACCCATTATTTTTGAATGAGAATAATAGTCAATACACATGATTCTATTTAAGCCAAAAATATATATAAACAAAATACATTTAATTTTCAAATAAAAAATAAGTTAACCGCTATAGGTTAATATTTAAAAAGAATATAAAATTTCCAATTAGGCCTTTGTGAAAAATTTAAGAAACAAAACTATATAAATATTTTGGAAACCAAATACGTAAGCATCTTAAAAACTCAAAAACATATATAATCTCAAATATAATTTTTGAGAACCATGAACACCCTCAAAATTAAATAATCTACATCGATAAACAAATATTAAGTCTATAAAAACTTTAGATTTTTTATATTTCCATTATAAAATTAATTCTAGAATTTTATAAAATATCTGGTGTGCGTAGAAGTTGAAAATTATGATTTAAAACTCATTTTGATTGAAAAAAATGTAATCAATAGAAACAACTTAATACCAAGTTCTCTTTTTATAAACATTCATAAAAAATATAATATTATCATTTGGAAATTTAAAAATGAATAAAAATGGAAATTATTCATGGTTAAATGACTTAATGAGTAATGAAATGGAGAAAAGACACATTAAACATGTCACCATCACAAACCAAAGAAATTTTTAGACTAAGTAGAATCAAATGAGGTGAATCCAAGAAACATGGACCCAAATACAAAAATAAACACCATTAAAAACCTAACCACATTGATACCTAGGTATATCAGTCCTCATTTGTGAAAGAGGATAAAATGAATAGAATGAAAAAGAAGTTATAATAAGGTTTGAACACACTTACTTATAGAAATAATCCCATTACAATGGAAAAATCCATGGATTCACAATAGTGGGAAGAGAAGAAAAAGGTGGAGGTAGACTAGAGTCTTGCAATCCTATGTAGATTGTTGGAGGATGGATTGTGGATAAATTCATGGTGGGTATATAAATATATTACAATTTCCATTAAGATAGATTAAGATATTTATTTTTCATTAATTTCATTCAATTATTTTTTAGTATTCTTACGATTAGATTACAACTTTACAATATCTCCTTTGGAAAAATAAAACTTTGTAAAAATGTTGAAGGAAAAAATTTAATGGGATCATCAAAACATGAATATTTATTATTATTAGTATACATATAAGAATCATTATCCTTTGATGAAGTAATTTTATTTTTTGTTACATGTATACTCCAAAAAAATCAAGCATCATCTTCTTTGGAATCCTTATTCACGCCCTTAATATTTTTAACATTCTCAGATGATGTCTCTTGGTGACAATCTTCAACTAAGACTTCAATAACTTCCATTCTATATTTAGGAACCTTGAACCTAGTATCCATATCTTCTCTTGAGGTAGGTAATCCATCTTTTGCAGCCTCTTCTCTATCTATATTGGGGTCTACCAAAAGATCAAAAGAATTTCCTACTTCATCTTCTTTTAAAAATAAAAATTTAGTAGATATGTAATATACTATAGTTTTATAAGATTTTCCCTTTTTAAATTTTCCATTTACCAAAATTTGGTTTTGTTAATATACATTGATACTTGTATTTTTAGCCACATTGATGTCTAATGTTATTATTTTATTGGATTTTTAGAGCATGAAGAACCTCAATTGGTATCTGATTGTAGGGGATAATAATAATATATATGTTTAGAGAAATTTTAGATTCACCAATCATCTAGTGGGATGGCTAGTATCCTAGAAAAGATATACAAGCCCAATCATAAAGACTATAAGGGTCACTAATGAGCCTGTTGGATCTAGTAAAAAAGTGTCTCTTATAGGATAACTACAAACCACTCGATGGGAACCCACTAACCTTTTGATCGGGTTCCCATCCATACCGGGTATATAGAAGAAACCACCAGCTATCCGGTGGTGAGAACTGGATACCTGGTGGTGGTGTTATGGGAAATGTATTTTAGGGACTGAGACATATTTATATTCCTTGAAACCCCTTTTAGTCACATATTAAACAATTATCTGAACCAAATATAGGAGTTGTGAATTTTTAAGGTTCTCTAAGGATCTCAAAGATTCTAAAATTATATTCCTCTTCTTCTTGATATGTTATTCGATATAGATATCTTGAAACTGGGATAATTTTTTTTCAATTTCATCAGGCATAGAATATTTATTATTTTTCAGCATTATTGAGGAGGGTGGTCTAGAACAACTCCATGATGTTTTTTTCTACTATGTACAATAAGTGTGATTGTAATGTAGAACCTAAACATGACCTAAAAAATGGGTATCCCATTATTCTTATGAAATCCCCATTCTTGGACCATCCATATATCTTCTTGGATCCATTGGTGTTTAGACCTATAATATTAGTTACCCGGTAGTTCTTCCAACCTTTTTCCATAGCTTGGATTATAGTTTAGTTGAACCTAGAGCCTAATGAAGAATAATAAAGTTTTTGAGTATTTTATTAATATTATGAATTGGAATAAAATGTGAATTTTGTTTTTTGTCTTCATATAGAATGATTTGGATTAAAAAATTTCAATCTGTATATAATTAGCATGGAATGATAATGTGATGAAATATGGTTGTCATGGCATGTGAAGGGTAATTAGAATGAATTGAATAGTGAAACCAAATTTTTAAAATTAATTTGATAAATAGAAACATGGATTTATTAAATTTAGATATTTATAACTAGTAATTTGGTTAAATTAACCATTATGTCTTGTTTGATGAATTGGAATTCATTTAATCTAGTTTTATTAATTATGAATTGTAAAATCGGCCTTAGAATGGGATTTATCATAAGTTATTTTGTTCTCTAAACATGTAATTTACCCTATAATGGGAATTCATACTAGGTGTAGTGATAAATTTCCCTTGTAATGGTCTTTCACCCTAGGAATACCTACTCAGTCCTGCATGGTATTTTTCTAAGAGCCTATTATGATATGGGTACATTTTTTCATGGAATGGTCTTATATCTAGAAACAAAATAAGTGGCTTATGCATGAGAAGTTACATTTAGCCTAACATTGTTTGGATACCTTATTCTTGAGGGTGAGACACATGGTCACATGAGGCATGATATGGGAAATTTATCCAAGGAAGGACAATCCACCAACAATATGAGCGATCCGTAGTATGATGGAGGATCCACCACATGATAGTGATATCTAACATATTTCCAAAGAAAGCATGGAAGACCCTGGGTGTAAACCCATACCTCAAGGGTTAGGCGGTTTATTTTTTGGTTTGTAATAATTTATAAATTAATTACATTATTTGCCACACTCTTTCGTATAATATTTACATAAATTGGATTGTTTAGACACCACATGTTTTGAAATACATATTTATAATTAGGCTCTTTTTTGGAACTGTTAGGTACCCAAGAATACTTCATGGATACAAATAGGGAAAATATAAAGGGTACATTTACATGATTGATTTATTACTAGATGGGATTACAGTATAGATATGGGACCATGCAAGGGGTTCAGGACTAGTGTTTTGGAGTCATTTAATTATGAGTTTGTTTTGTATTTTACTTGTATGAGTTAAACATGACATTCAGATTGGAATATAGTATGTAATGACATGGTTTATTATTATTATTTGGATTATAGGTTATTTATCTATGTTTGGTTTGGGTTGGTTATGTATACTTATCTAATTATTGATTTTATTGTTTTTTTATATTATTATCGCTGATATTGAAACTAAACTCAAGTGGTTATAGTCTCCTCACTATATTATTACACTGTCACTTCTAGTTGACACCCTATGGAATATAAGGAATTTATTCTAAGGTATTGTAATGACCCAACTCAGTCATGTGAGGATGAACCAGGCTGAGGATGTTACAAAGTGACATCACATCCTTGGTTTTTTATGTTTCCTTAACATTTGGGGAAGGTTGATAATAGGATAATTTTTTTTGGAACTTTGTAATAATCTCATGCATGGGAGTATCTAACACACGTGCAAGAGAAAACTCATGTGAGTAGGGATGGTATTGTTGTTCATCATGTTCATCTCCTATATTTTCATTGTTCATTTACATTAGGTGATTAACTTATTGTGTAATGTTTATATTTTATTATATTTTACCTATTGGACAGCACAACATGATGCTATTATGCATGCATCCCGGTAGGCACTTAAGGAAATATATTAACATGAATTATTCATGATAGGTAATGATTTTATTTAATGTGAAATATCTTCCATTATAAATATTGAAATGAAAAACCTTGACATATCTCATAAAATGTAAAATGTGAATATTCTATGAAATTAAAATTCACTTATTAAGAAATTTTATGGAGTAAACTTGGGTCAATGTTTTTTCATTGATGTATTAACCTTCAAATTATGATTTTTTTTTGAATCCATTGATCTAAGGATTTTGTAAATTTTTAAAATTAAATTCATCTATATCATATTTAGATGAGATTTTAGAGAGTGGAAATCAACACTCACCTCATGCGGTAGTTCAATAAAATCCCATAGATCTAGGGAACTAGATGAATGAATATATTCATGATAGTTTCCCAAGGGTTATGTGATCCAAAGAGTGTGAGACTGTTCAAACCATGCATTTGATGTATTCTCTAACTAGAGAGTTACAACGATATCACCTGATTGAGTTCACTTGGTAGGGAGGCTCCTAGAAAGATGTGTTCGGGATCATTCCATTACATATGATCTTGAAGATCCATGATACACTTATGGATAAGAGGATGGTTCATTCAGACTATATAATCTAGGGACCTTCCATGTTCTAGTGGTACATTTTGGAATAGGAAAAACAATAATAGGATCTAACCTATAATGAATTTGACAAAATGTATTTGGGGAACATCTATTTAAAAACCCATGCGGGATTAGAGGGATCAAGATTTCATGAATTTGATGAAGGGTTCATGTCAGTGATAGACCAAACTAGATATTTGGTGACCTATAATTTCTTCCTCTATCTTTGATAGATGGTAAGATAGATAGGGGTAATCACTTCCATGATGGGAATCATTATGAGATCAAGTCATAGGTGAATGAATTTCACCCAATCAACACATAGACATAATCAATGATGATCTCATCATGGAAGAAAACCTAAAGGAGGATCAGAGTAGTGGGAATATAGTCTCTCGTGGATGATTCTGGAGCTCTTCATTAGGTATAAATAGGAACTATAATGATAGTTATATCTAGGGAAGTAGTGGGAAGAGTATCCAGAGGAGTAGATAGTCAAATCGAGACTATGATAAGGGATAATGTTTTCTTTTTGGTAAGATTAGTCATAGGTGATTCAAATGTACTTTCCTTATAGTGGAATGTCATGTTTGGGGAAGAATGTGTCATATACCAAGGTTCAGTAAAAGCTCACAGTAGTCGAGTGGTGGTGGAAGATCATGATCGACACAAGGTTCTGGGATGGAATTAACTACCCCTCAAAAGAATGGTAGCTGGAGTGCCACTATATTTTTGGGATTTGTTAGGGGACGTCTTACCCAAATAGAAGGGCAATATTACTACCTATAGAGAGCATCACATGGGAGTTAGAAAGGAGACTGGGGTAGTCATAAGTTATATTCCTAATATATTGTATACTCCTCCCATTTGGGATGTAATACCTTCCACCATCAAAGGTATAATTCACCAGTGTTTATATAATAATAGAGAATCACATGCTTTATAATATGATCAAATTTTCAAGGGTTTTTGTTTATATGTATAGAATCTGAATGGTGTTATGACCATGAAAAACCATTATAGGTGAAATCAAATAAAATCAGATGCAACATGGAATGTTCTCTTGAAATTAGTGGATACTATTTCCTTTGGGATCTATTTATTCTAGAAATGGATGTTCTATTTCTGTCTAGGTAAATATTGGCTAGTTTTTAGCTAGATCATCATGAATTGACACATTAGACCATCCTGGATAGTAGTGAGCTAAGTGTGTCACAACAATCCTACCTATAATAGTACAAGGGTTGGTGACCAACACTTAGTAGGCATAACACACACTTGATATGCCTTAGCCTAAGGTACCTATAGACAAAAATGAATCTAAAAAAAATAATATAGAAAATAAATTAAAGACAAAAATAATATTAAATATGAATGTTCATAAATAATCATACATTTGGGTATGATAGGAATTCAAAAATTTAAATGAAAAAATATATAAGCCCATGATGTTGAAATGGTGTCAACATTTTCTAGTAAAAATAGATTTCTTTCATGATGAAACTTTTGGAACTTTCCACATTCTCTCTTGTACTACTAGGATTCACCTACTCTAAATTCTCTCTGGACTCAATATAAAGGATAGTTTTATACATATGAAACAATTAATGACTTTTTGTTTTCTATGTATTACTTTAGAATATTATATAGATTATTTTAAAAGATAGGTGCTGAGACAGAGTGAAATTTCAAGGCCCAATGTGCCTGGAATTAAGTTTTGAAATATATAAAATACATTTAATAACATGATTTTACAAATTTCTTAAAAACGTGGAATAAAAATTAAATGGAGGATTGGATAAAAAACATGAGGCCTTTTTTGAGTTTAGATCTTGTGATTTACCCTAAGCATGATATAATCCTTGTTGAAATTGGAAATCTTGATAAAGTGCAGTCATAGGTTAACCTAATAAAATAAATAAACTAATAAATATATTTATTATAGTAGAATTTTGTAAGAATATGTTTCCTCGATATATATTTGGGTATAACCCAACCCCTATGGTTATACACATAATCCAAGGATTAAGAGGAGGTGTTGGAGGGAATCCATTAGAGGATCGTTGACATACAACATCTGATTGAGATCAGATCGAGGATCGTACAACAACGGGGTTTTTGGATCCCACCAATGATGAAAATGAAGGAATATTATTCATTAGGTATTGATCCATACTCCACATAAGATGTTTTATTTTTGATTTTTTACCCCATTCTTTTTTTTGGTCAAATTTGGATCAATTCAATGAATAATAATTTACTTGCACAATGATGGTATATTTGTTTACGGTGGATTTATCTATTCAATATTTATTTTACTCTTCTTTTTTAATTTATTTGAAAAGGGATTGGTTCCTAAATAAAAAAAGGTTGAGGTTCATTCCCCACATTTTATGGTTTATGGATTTCTATCATATTTCATTCCACATTATTTAATGAGATTTTTTATCCTTCGTTTAGATAAAATACCATGTTTTTTATTATTTAAAAAACCATTAATTTGTACAAAACATTGATACCACTATTATGAATCTGGACTAGGAATGAAATTGAGTTACAGTGATGATAATGTATAATCATAGGTGGACTTGAATAGATTTCTTGTTTTTGTTCATACTCAATTGATGGTGTGGATATAGACAGTTCATGTGTATTATTCCAAATGATTTTTGAAGGCATGGTTCCAATGATATGTTATTATAAGGGCCATCCAACCTAAGATCATTGGATTTTAGTAAAACTTCCAATTGTGGTTACTTGGAAATAAACACCAAGAATAACAAGTGGGTTTTTTCAAAATGCTGGGTTATAAGGAGTGTAATATAGAATTACACTCCATGTGTTACCCCCTTTGTAATGCTATGGTTTCCAAAAAGAATAAAATCACATGCAGTATGAGCCATATCACAAATTGTGTGGCCTATGATGGTGTTTCTAAATGTTTCTCAAAAAATACATTGGCATGGGTGGTTTTGGATACCTGGACACAACTAGTGTGCATGAGCCGATCCATCTACATGGACATGTCCATAATGCAAGGAAATGATAATAGTGGACCTATACATTATATATATACATAATATCACACAATGTACATGAGGATTACATAGAGTGTGAACAATCACCAAACATTCATACATGGGGTTGGTTAGACACACTATGTACACACAATGGACCCCTTAGAGAGTGTTTGGTGTCCTTGATTTCTTTTGTTTGGATGAAAATCGGTTGATTGTGTTCTGTTAGACCATCCCCCCAAAGGGTACAATGTGACATTAAATCCAAATCTGTAGATTGTGACTCCCTTTGGTGGTTGAGAATTAGATAATGTTTTTGGTGCACCTCCATGAAAATGGAGTGTGATCCTCTATCATTTCTTATTATACCTTTTGTGGGGTTAATGGAATTGACCAAACCTATCGGCATGTGTTGGTGATACTCTATCTAGAATCATATTTCTTTAGGGCTCACAATATTATTGGTATATAATCCCATATAGAGAAGGTTGATCCAAAATGTGTTTCTTGTGCACCTAACAGTCCTGGGTGTGATCCGCTACCTGAGTACCAAGGTCTTAAGAGACCCATAAGTCTTTTGGGTGTGAAGAAATGATCATGACCTCTTAGAGGAGTGTCTCTGATGATAACATAGATTTTGGAGTGGGTTTTCCCAAAACAAGAATGGGCTAGAAGAACTGACAAGAATAATGTGTCTTGCAGTTCGGTTGAGAAATCCTTAAGAATCGATTTCATTCATAATTATATCTGAGGTTTTTTTATTTCATTTATTTTTATATCATTTTTATGAGATGAATAATAATGATTCTTCAACTATATTTTTTGGGGGTGTTATAGTGGGTGTTTTTATAATCAATCATTCAAGGGATATACTCTTATGTGTCATGTCTTATGTAGATGATGACCCACATGACATATTATTGGGAGGATAGTGATATTGGGGTTCTTAGCTTGAGATAGAATGACTGAGGTGTTTTATGGGTCATATCATTTGATATTATTCCTCACATTTTGAGCAGGTTGGACACTTTGAATTGTTTTTTTGGCAATGTATTTATACACCCTTTTACAATTTCAGTAATTTATTGTTGTACTTTGGTTGTGGGATTATAAATATAAAAATCCATTGGATTTATTTGTTTCACATTTATTCATTGTATCTAATTAGAGACATGTGCATGTGTACTAGTTCATTTGGTTAATGCCTCCCATGTGTGTGATATGATTTCTCAGTGGTGGTCTCCAACACATTCCCTACTGGAAGCATGCTACGGGGTAGTAGAAATTTATGTCCCGCTAATTGGGGTCATGATAGAGTGGCATCATAGCAGGAATATGAAACATAGGACAAGATTCTGTGAGATTGGGTTGTGTGTTTTGGAAATAGCGTTAAGTATTTCAATTATGTATTTTAGGTCAAGGAATATAGTATTGGTAGGACGACCGATGTTTTCAAACACCCAGACTTTGATAACCATCCATTCCACTCAGTACATGTAGACATTGGATGCTGGGAAAACATTGGATAATGAATCAAATCTGAATGAGTTTTTGTTTCCATTTTCTTCTTGATTCTCCTCCCCATATATAATTTTTGAATAGGTTACATCTTATTTATTTATGGATTCTCTCGTGAAGGAAACCAACATGAATCCCACTGCATGATCATGAAGATGATTTGTTGAGAGAAAAAGATTTATTACAAGGGCCTATATCTGATATAGTTTCCTCCAGTGGTTTACAAACTATACCATAACCCATTTAGAATTATTGAGAACTAGATGTGTCAGATGAGGATGATAATATATTCCGTAAATAGAACGAGTATCACATGTGGAAACCTCTATGGTTTCACGTAGATCTAGTCCCCTATGAGGTTGTAGAATGGCTAGAGGTAGTCACTAGAATTATCAACCATTTTATGAAACCTACATATTAGATGGTGGTATTCGTGGAGAGTATTCTTTATGTATTTAATTACTAATGATAGACTCTAGTGACATTGTCACATGATGAGGTAACATTATCCTTGATGAACTTTGAGCACCTCATTGTGGATAATTTGTATCCAGTCATACTATGATTAGTGTGCCTCCGGGAGATTCTGTATCTATAGTAGGGTAGTACGACCATGGTAGATTATTCCAAAAGTTTTGTTGATATATCATGATACTCTATGGATATGGTGAATGTTATTTTCATCAGATCACATACCTTTAAAAATGATGACACTAATATTTTATTGATTCGGGGATATCTATTTGGATTCACACTTATGCTGGAGTGATGCAGCAAGACTTAGTAGTGGAGAAATTCCTTGAAGAGAAGAATCAACAGCAGGAGAAAACAGTGGGAACCCAATAGATGAGACGTTTGAAATAGGTAGCTGATGGTAGTAAGAGGGATCTGGGAGTGCCATAAACATCACGAGATGATATGAAGAAAGGAAATCAGCGGTTAAGGGATCTGAGGATACCTTGGGATAGCTGAGGGAGTGGAAATTTTCTCCTATAGTGTTAGGGGAAATCATTAATGGGATTGTCCATACCATTTTATAGTTGATCCAAAGACTGTTGAGGGACTGCAGAGGAAAATGAAAAGGTAAATAAATGGAGGTTCACAAGGTGGAATACATGGAAAGGGGTCTGGTAGAGTAAGAGGAGGAGGTTCAAGGGTTGAATTATTATTTCCACCACCCACGGTGGTCTGTGATAGTCTTAGGGAGATAGTGGTTAGAGAGGAGTCCAATTATAGTATATTGGGGCCTATGACCATAAGGCTTTAGGGATGATAGGATTTATGATCTATGGATTTTCCAATATAGCTACAATACTTATAGAATGTTATGTGATTCATTAATTTATTTCCAATTATTTGGTTTGAGGGTTAGAGATTCTAGTTGTTCCTTTGGCTGAACCGTTACTATTGGAGACCCTTAGAGAAGGTGACTCAAGGATTTCATACTTTTTTTTAAAGGAATATGAGATTCTATAAGGTGAGGGATTCATATGGGATCTATTTGTAGCAGTGATGAGGCCTTACAATGACATCTTATGTATGGACTTTATATCCAGAGTCAATTCCAAAATTTCTGGTTTTAAGAATATGATGTGATGTGTATGTAGTGATGGGAAGTGGTTTTCTATTACAGGTGACAAGGAAACCTTGGAAGAGCAGGATGGGCATTGGATAAAAACAGTGTAGCCAATCAGTCGCCAAATGGATGTAATGACTCTTGTTCTAGTGGATGATATGTTATATCGGTTCCCTATGGTTGTGGGGGAGTATGGGGAAATATTTCTATAGTATGTGTTTAGATTATATTCCTACAAATATTTGGAATTCAAAATTGATTAAACCCTTTGGGAAACAATGCTATTTTCCCCAGAATATCTGATGTCTTTTATAGAGCCTCATTAGGTAAGGGTGTAAATGGGGGACTTTTAGGAGAAGGGCATTGTGTGTCCCAGTGCTTCCCCATGGGAATCCCAAGTGATGTTCCCCAAGGTGGATGGGAGTTTTATGTTATATTTATATTAATAGTGAATGAACTGAGTGTCCATGAAGAATAACTATCTAATACAAAGGATCAAAGACTTCTCTGATCACCTGATTGGGGAATGGTGGTTCTTGAAGATTGACGTAATATTAGGCCATCAACCGATGTGGGTATGGGATGAGGATATACCGAGGAAGAAATCACGATGCTGGTATTTTTACTATGAGTACCTAGTGATACCCTTAGGCATAAAAATGATCCATTAGTGTTCATGGGACTCATGTACTAGATCTCTCATCCTTTCTTAGACCTGTTTGCGGTGGTCTTCATTGAAAATATCTATGTGCACTCATCATCACATTTGGATCACAAGAGACTCTTGAGAATGAACCTTAACACATTATGAGATCAGAATATTAATAGCATGCTCTCAAAGTATCATTTCTTGATTTGTGAGGTCCACTTACTAGGATACATCATCTCAGAATAAAGAGTGGTAGTTGACCTATTGATGCTTGATGCAGTTCAATCTTGTGAGACACCAATGAGTATTACCAATGTTAAGAGTTTCCATGGGTTAGTAGGGTTCTATTAATTATTTTGTACCTATTTTATCTAGAGCTACATAACCCTTGACATCTTTGAACTTAAATAGAATTAATTTAATGTGGAAGAAAATGTTCTAGTAGTGTTTATAGGAGTTGAGGAAGATATTCAAGGATACCCCCTTATTGAGATTACCAGAGGAGGGTGTTGAGTACAGAGTGTTATGTGATTCCTCGGGGACTGGACATGGTTGTGTCCAGGTTTAATGGTTGGAAGTGATTTCTTATGGTTCCAAAAAGTTTAGTCCACATGAGAAGAACTACATTACCCATCATCGTGACCTAGCTGTAGTAGAATTCATCCAAAAAATGTGGAGACACTACCTAATGGGAGAATGATTTATAACCTAATATCACTACAATATTCTCAAAAATATCTTCCCTTATAAGGATTTACACTTGACAAAGATTTTATGTATATATTTCCTCTAGGATTATTAATTCATGAGTTTCTATACTCCTTGGAAGGGGAATGTGGTGGCAGACTCCCTCGGCAGGAGATCTTATTCCTGGCTATTGAGTGAGGAGTCAAAATGGTTATCCTCTTTTCAATTGTCCTTGGTGGACATGCACAGAGTATCTTACCTCCAATTGATGGTTTCTAAATAGCCTATTCTCTAGTGATCGAGGGAGGTCCATCTTGGGGATACTGAATGTGAAACCTTACATACTTTTATTTATACAATACATGCTTCTAATGGATTTTACCAATATAGATAGCATGTTGTTATTTTTAGAGGTCAGGCAACATTACCATTTTTGCTGAGTGAGAAGTAACTAAGGGAGTTTCATACATCAGCCTAATTGGTTCATTTAGATATGTTGAATATGCACCGAGATATTTGACCTTAGTCCTGGTGGCTAGGGTTAACAGTATGTGTTGTAGTGTTTTTCACTTAATACCTCAATTGTCAGAAGGTGAAGATTATGAAATAGGATCCAATTAGTTTACCTGAACCCCTATAAGTTATGGAGTGAATGTGGGATGATATATCATTGTTAATCATGAATGGGTTATCACATATATCAATATGACATGATTCCATCTGGGTGATTATAGACTGACTCACCAAGCCGTACCAATTAGTTTCTATTCGAGAGAAGAGTTCGGTCGATATATTGGGATGATTTTACTTAAATAGGATAGTATGAACATATTTAATTCTCTTTAAGACGATTTTATAACATGATTCTCAATTCATGTTATTATTATAGAGAGAATTTATGGGGGTCTTTGGGAATTAGTTTCATTTGGGCACAAGGTTTCACCCCCTGAAAGACTACTAGACTAAGTTGACCATTCATGTATTGTAGGAAATGTTGTGGTCTTTCATGTTGAATTTTGGATTAAGTTGTGAGGTTAACGAAAACATTTTGGAGTTTTCTTAAAAAAATATACCATTTCACTATTAGTATAGAACCACGTGAAACCTTATATGGGTGACACTTTAGGTCCCACATTGTTGGACTGATCGAAGTGAGTTATCTCTCATGGGACTACAGTTGGTGTGAGATATGATTGAGAAAGTGAATATTTCTAGTAAAGGATGATGAATAAAAATAGATTTCATAATTCATATATTTATGAATAAAGTAGGCCTTTGGTGTTCAAGGGGGGATACTATGTGTTCCTAGTGTCTCACCTCACTATGGATTACATATATTTGGTCAAGGTGGAAAGATATATCCTAGATTAATTTTCCAATTACATGTAATACATAGAGTTGCTGAGGTGGCATACTACATAGCTCTACCACTGTAGTTAGACAAGGTACACAATGTGTTCTACATGTACCACCTGAATTGGAAAATACACGACCCATAACATGTTATAGAGTGTGGGAATATGGACATTGAGGATGGATCAAACTTTTCTGAATACTTGGTAGTGATTGAGGATTAGTATGGGAGTATCCTTCATTAGAAATTAATTTCCCTAATGCTTATCCAATGATAGTATAGAAATCTTTCGGAGAGAAGTTGGGAGATGGAGACACACATATGAGCCCAGTACCTCCATCATTTTGAGTAGGTAGTTTATTTTATAGGAAAAAGATCCCTAAGGTGGGGGAATATAGGGGAACTAATTTTCCATATATTACATTAGAATATTATGGGGAATATTATCAGATCTAGGTCCCAAGATGACATGATATTCTGAGGTCTGATGTTTCTAGAATTATTTTTTAAATATTATAAATATATTTAATATCATGAATCAGAAGGTTTCCTAAAGAATTGGACTATCCCATAAATGGTCTATTTGATAAAACATATTGGTCCTTATTATATTTCATTGCGTGGGATTTAACCTAGTCATGACATAATCTTTATCGGCATCAGTTGTTTTGGTAATGTGTACTCAAAAGTGGAATTAAAAAATAAATAAATAAATATTCTTTTTTCAATGATGACGTTACCCATTTAAACTATAAATTAAAACATATCAAACAAACACTAGTTTTATATACACAACATATAGATTTAGAGGAGACATTAGAGAGGATCGTTGGGTAACAACATCAGATTAAGATCAGATCGAGAAATCCGTACCAAAAGAGATTGTGAATCATGAAATTGAACTAAACGTAGGGCCTTTCATCATTATTGATTGATCCAAACTCCATGTAGGATGTTATATTTTTTTTAATTCCATCCCATTCATTTATCTATGATAAACGTGGATCAATTTGACGAACACAAATTGATTTGTGCATTGATGGTAGATTTATTTGTGGTAGAATTATTTCATCATTTTTTCATCTTTAATGTTCTAATTATTTAACAATTGATTGAGTGTGAAATTTTAAAAAATAGATTGTTATTCCTAACATTTTATGGTTTATGGATTTTTCCTCTTTTTTAGTTTCATGTTTATCGTTGATAATTTAATTGGCATGTGGTTCAATTAAATACCCAGTTTTTTAACATTACCCCAGTGAATTAGATTAATACCACATGTGTGAATATTGATCAAGGTTATGACTGAGTTATGATGAATATTGAGTACAATAATAGGTGGTTCAAAATTGATTTATGGTTTCCTTTCATCCAGGATTGATGGTGTGACTATAAATGAGGCCTGTGGATGATTACTGAGTGGGTTAGAAGGCCAATTCATGATGATTTTTGATGATGATGAATGGATGACCCCATGTCTTTATTTTAAAATGATACTTTTAGTTGATATATCTTAGATGTCATCTCAATGAAGATACCATAGCTTCTGGGAAATCATGGGTTACACGGTGTGGAATCTATAATTACACGTAGTGTGGGAACCCCATCCGAGACTAGGTTTTCCATTGGGAGAAAAATATAACACACCGTGTGACACCCTATCACATGACATGAGACCTATGATGCTAGATCAAGGTGAATATTCAAGGATACACAGTCCTAGTAAAGCTAGGATATACATACTTATCTAGAGTATGCAGGCAAGGATACATACTCACACATAGCCAAAAATCACATTTAGGATGCCGATGGACCTCTACATGCTATGTATACACACGTACATTCCTTTTATATTATGAATAATTATAGTGTGAGGAATAAAAATATTTAAATACCATAGGTTTTCTAGATAAACTGTGTACCCCTTTTGTGTGTGTTAGGATCCCTTCGTTTCTTCAGTTTGAACAAGTATCAGTTGATTGTGGTCCCCTGTTCCATCACCAGGATGGTGTAGTGTAGAATCAAGTCCACATCAATATATTGTGGTATAGTCTATAGGATTAGTATCAGATAGTATTTTTGGCATCCCTCTATGAAACTAGGGTGTGAACCTATGTCATTTGATCTTATACCCTAAGTGGGCTTTGTGGAATCAGCGTGACCTCCATGTAGAAACAGTTTATCCTCCAACTAATATAATGTTTCATTAATGTTTGTGGTATCATTGTTATATAATCCCCTACATAGTGGGTTTATCAATATTGGGTTTATAATGCCCCCCAAAATTCTTGGGTGTGATCCCCTATCTAAGATCGAGGTCTGTAGATACGTATGAGTTTAATTGGGCGGGGACCATGGATCATGACCACTTGGATGAGTTTCTTTCGTGATAGTGTGGCTCATAGAGTGGGTTCTATGAGAAATAGCATGAACTAGAATCTTTTTAAAGAATCTTATGGATGTTAGTTCGGTTGTGACCATCTGAAGGTATGATTTCCATCATGAGTATATTTGGGTGTTTTTTATTCATTTGATTGTTATGTCATTTTTATTAATTGATAACTTCATATGCATCATGTTATTGTTTTTTTGGTGTCCGGCTGTGTATTGTTATACCCTTCTTCATGGGATATACCCACACGTGTCATGTCATTTTTTGATGAATGACCATTGACGGTGTCCTAGGAGTATATGTAACTGGTAGAGCATAACTTGATCTAGAAAAACCAAGTTATTTTCCAGGTAGTTTCATTTTATAGTAGTCTTCAACTTTTGATCAGTTTTGAATCTCTCCATTTTTTTGGTAGCGATTGTATTTAGTCCCCCTTATCACTTTCATTATATTATTGTCATATTATAGTTGTGTGTTTAAATATATATGCATGCAATGGTTTTATTTGTTTTTAATTTTATACTTGTACGAGATTGGAGATTCGTGTGTTTGTGGAAGTACATTAGGATAATTCCTCCCCTGTGTGTGATATGCTAACTCAGCATTAGTCTCCAACCTCTGGGTAATTGGAGTCGTCCTTCTCATAGTCATGGTTCGAGCCATGATGGGCTGCATCATTAGAACACAACACTTGTAGACATATCTCATTCATGGATGAGTATTAAATTACACATCATTACACCCCTAAATCATAAAACACAATGAATAAAAGAGAACCTGTTAAATAAAGAAAGATTATTCATATAGAGTGTGAGAAAAAAAACCCATATTTTTTAAAAGATAGACACCAATCTCAAATTAAGGTCATGTCCACACTTCCAACCTAGGATTTTTCATTAGTCTCTAAGTTAATTCTCTTTCAAGTGGACTTATGCTTATTTTCATTTTAACACTAATAGTGCTAATTGAAGAAATCAGGACTTTGAATCCTCACTATGAAGAGGTAAATACTATAAATTAGAGGATATCTATTTAAAAATAGTTCATCACACTCATGTACCATGTGGGATACCTATCCCTATCATGGATAACCCACTATTATGGGGATCACATGCCTTGAATTATAGTAATGGGATTCTTAAACCATCCTAGGGAATAATATATATGATTAAGCTACAGGAAAAATTTAGGGATACTTTACTATATCTATAACTAACCTACATATGGCATCACTTATCTAATGCTCAGGATGTGATACGTCACAATACACTCATATGTATGGACCAAGGGAACATCCCCTAATGATACTCAACTAGACAAAAAGTAATAGGGGATCCAAAATTCAGTAGAATTGTACATGATGTGTATAATGGAATACATTTTGTGTCGTAACAATCTTTGACTTACTTAAGTTTATGTTTTTATATGAAAACTTGTGCCAGTGTACTCTAATTGTGGTCGTGTACACTAGTTGGGCCCGTGTACCCAGGTTGTTACCATGTATTTTTGATGTGTTTATGCCCATGCATCTAGGGGTATATAATAGTTCACCAGTTTTGGTCACAAAACATGTGGGAATATCACACAAAATGTGATACTAATCACTATTCATAACCCTATCCATGATGGAAGGGGATCTACCTGACATATGTTTTCAAAACTATACACTTTGTATATCAGGATTATTTTATAATCCATTAGTATTCACATGTATCTAACCACATTTAATCCTTCTCTTATCTAACCCTAAATCAAACTCAAAAATCATTAATCCTGGGTTAGCAGAGTCTGATCCGTCTTCGATGGTTGAATATCAATGAACTGTCATATTGGAAATCATCTCCCATCACACAAAATCCCCAAATTATAAACACATGGGATGAAAAAAAAATGATCCACCCTAACATTATATAATCATCATTTCATAATAGTTAGGCCTTAGATCCCAAATTATAACCCACTATAATGATCCTTTTCCCAAAATAAAGACTACGCAATGAATGGTTTTAGGATATTTTTTAACCGATAATTAAATGAAATACCGATGACAACCATTTTACGAATGAGGGTATAAATTCCCAAAAAAATAATGGAGGAAATAAAATATTGAACATTTTATGGGCTGGACATCATATATTTATAATGCGAAGAACAAATTCATAAGGAAAAAAGAATAAATTAACAAAACACTTACCGATTCCTAATTCCAGGAAGAAAAATCACTAATGGTAAATCAAAAATCATAACATGAATTAATTTGGAAATGGAATTAATTTATGATCAATACCAGAGAATAAATAACTAGGATTAATCCAATGAAAAAATTTCATACATTAGAAATAGATCAATCACTGATGAAGAATGATTTTTTGTTGTCGTCATTAGTGGGACGCATAAACTATATTGATAATAAAAAATTCTTTGAAAAAATGATCATCGATCTATGATCCCATTATCATATACCCAAGAATCCTTCTATACTACCGTCTAATATTTACAATTTTGTGGATAAACAGAGTATTTTTCTATATCAATAATTTAATAAAATATGATTATGCCAAAACCAATTAATAAACACTACATTATTTACTAATTTATTTGTCTAATGTTATTACCATGAAAACTCTTAAACAAAACACCTGATGTATATAATGATTATGTCATGCCTAGTGCAAAAATTATATTTTATATTTTAATGGTATTCTTGACTTACCCATCTAAAACACCATTTAGAATATATTCTATTATTTTATAAATTCTATGCATGTGTGATATAATGTAGTTTATATTTTTATTATATTAAAACAAAGGATCCACAGGCTCTAGAATCCCATAATGACTCCACACCTAACTTTGAAATCATTCCTTATGATATTCCAATGTTATTCGAGGGGAAAAAGCCATTACATTCTCCCAAACATTGATATTTTCATCCCTAAGTGTAGAAACCTATAGAAAAAATAATGTGGGTATTGAGCTCGAATCTGATTTTCCCACTCCAATGTGATTTCGTGAAGACTACCATTCTACCATCAAATATAAACCAATGGAATCACTTAGCCACATAGAATCATGTCATTCTAATCCTCAGTCAGTACTAGTATTTTAAGAAGGTAGCTCAATCCTTGGTATCTTGATAACCCCAATCGATAACAAGCATTTGGTTATGAACATACCTCCCCATCCATGTGATTTGGAAGAAATTTTTCACCTGATATAAATGTAGTGGAAGGGTTAAACTATATTACACCTCACTAAACCTATAGTATATCTTGTAAGGGCCAATAAATCTCAAAAATAACTTGATTAACTGAACAAAATTATGAAATCCTCACTGAGGTGAGACCACAAAAAACACTTGGTCTCCCCTGTCGAACTCCAAAGGCCTCTACCATTTGTCTTCATAAGACTTATGAAGACTCTGGGAAGCCCCCATATGATCTTGGATGATCTTCAGATTCTCTACTATCTCTCAAAACAACCCCAATACTATGAGTGCTAACTCTCCTATACTAGTACACCACAAATGGTTAAATGAATGGTCTCTCATACCAGGAGTTGAATTGTGACATAACGATGGTGGAGTGGTAACTATTATTTTAAAAAACTAAACTAAATTTAAATAATCCTAGTAGATATGGATATATTTCAATATGAAAAGACCATATATTGTTCTCTAGAAATGAAATGGTTCAATCTTTATGATCATCAATTTGGGGTGGAATGATATGCTACTCTTCATTTGAGTCTCAAAGTCCCCCTATAATTCTCTTTAGAATTAGGGTAAGAAGTGAGTGTCAAGGTATGGAAATATTTTTGAAGGAAATCTAGGAAGCCAGAAAATATCTTATAATTACAAGTATTATAAATTCTCTAACAAAATATTCTCTCAGATGGTTAGGAAGTGGGACAAATTAGTTAGTCAGTGTAGAATCACCCAAATAACATTATGACCTCTAGATGATTATGGAAGTAACATTATGAAATCCATATATATACCATATCACTTACTCTCAGACAACTCATGGGGTTGGATAATTTTTTTTTGGAATATAGATATTATATTTTACATACTGGAAATCGAGGTGTTGAATTATAAACTCAGCCATAGAACACTTGACCACTGGCAACCAGTGCAGACCCCAAAGCTTATGGTACATATTTTCTACTCATAGATATACGGAAAGGGGGGTTTTATGAAACTTTATTACTAAATCCTATCACTACATGACTTATTTCCTGATCAATTATTAGAAAAGAATACCGTGCTACGCAAATTCATAAAATACATGAAGAGAATATCCCTTAGATATCTATCCATGAAATTCCATAAAATTAATATCTATAAGTTGATCCTTCCAAACATGATTAAGGCAGAGAGTAAACAACAATCAACTAGAGGTATTTTGAAAAAATATCATCCATGAAGGACTTATACAATGAGGCAGAATACACCAACACCTTACTCAACCACTAGAAATATAATTTTCTAATAAAATAATTTTCAACCATGTTCCCCTTTTTCGTTGTATAGACTATCCAAAATTCATAAACCTTTTATAACTCCATCTATCAACTCTACCTAAAGTTAAAATATTTCCATGAAACAATATACGATCAACTAATATATATATATAATAGATGAAAAATCACTCTCCCATTAGGTAGTGTTGCCTCATATTTAAGGAGAAAACCATTACTATCAGCTCCAAATTATGGGTCTCGTAGATCATTTCATGGGGTATCCATTTCCATGAATCATTAGAAATTTTTACCCAGTTCTACATTAGAACACATCCAAGTCCATTTCTAGATGCATAATAGAACACACCATACACAACACCCTCCTCTATAAGTCTCAAGATTGGGTCGATCATTAATATGTTCAGAATCTCTTGAAAATCCTACCAAAATCTAATTTTTTCATCACAGGAAAACCCTTTCAGGCCAAGGGAGTCAAGGGTTTATAAATCATAGAGAAATTGGGCATGAATATATGATATTATCCTAATGGTACTTGGAATCTCCATATGCCAGTCATGCTATTTGTTGGCTCCCATGATAGCATCACTTTATCCTTTACTGGGTCCACCACCACTACCTCCCATAAGATGTAATTTTATAGGAAGTGGAACATTATAATTAATAAATAAAACATAAATATCTTCCTATAAAGCTATTACATAATGTATGTCCAATACGATCCTCAAATGTCATCCATGGTCCTCCTTTGACTCTAGTACACAAGGATGCCATCGATGAAGAATACCATGAACAGGTCGAAGAAGGGATAAATGATTTAGTTCAATAATCCCATGAAATCTTATACAAGATTGATAATGAAAAATGGAATCATAAAATACATTTATTGAACTTAAAGACCTAAATATTTCATCATCAATATTCCTTCCACTCAAACTCAGAGCTGGTGATAGCGTAATATGAGGTCAATATTAAAGAACCACCTTAGCCCTTTTAGCTGAACGAAGAGGAAATCAATTATCAAAATTGTATACTTCATCTATATGGTCACCAAGTTTAGGTGATATGAATCCAAACCTAACATCAATCTCCCATTTTATTCCGTGGTGAAAACAATGGGGTTATCTACTAGGAGACACTATTTCTAAAAAATATCTTCCTATAAAAATCACATATCTATTCCATCAACTCTCAACGATCAGTGGGGGATATCTGATATGACAGGGTAAATATCTAGGTAGTCAATGGGTGTAGTTTTAGGAAAAAAATGGATCTCATAAAGGGGAGGAATGGTTTACATGTCCCCAAGGTATACATCTGCATACATAGCCACTACATCAAGAATAAGAAATCTCATAACATCTACTTCCCTAAGGCTAATATTAGGAAAAATATGAGTAATCAAATATATCCTCCATTGTATTATCCCATACCTCTCATCCTATACTTCCATTCATTCTAATTATGTAAATTCTCATCCCATCAACCGAAACACACCAAATAACTTTCTTAAAACAATCATCCTTATGATGAAATAAAAATGTCCCTTATGTACAAATAATTAAGTTTGAGGACCTTGTAAAGACTGAAAAAATATTCAATAAGAATAAATCTATTCTACGATTCCTATAACATTATTATAAGAAGTGTGTGATAGTTGAATCTACCTAGGTAGGTGTCTCTAAATACAATTATTGAAGAAAAGTCTCCACTGGAATCTACAGATCTCGATTGATGGATGTGGATGAAAAATAGTAGAATGAGACAATGTATATAAATACTATAGATAAATTATATTAGACACAATTAATACCTCAAATAATCCTCTAATAATCTAGGATATAGGCCTCCAATCCCTATAGTTTACTACACCTCTGACCACCATCTCACTAAGCGTCATGTGGACCACCTGTGGGTGGTGGAGGTGAAAAAAGATCAACATTTTTTCCACATACCATTGATAACCTATATTTTCTACTTTGTATTACACCTATCGTACCTCCTATATTTGGTTGATTCCTCCATCTTTGAGTTCCATTTACCGTCTCCCTATCTACAACCTGGAAGATTGAGAAATACCATATGACATGTACACACCCATAAAAGGTGTGTTGTCACCTTTCAATGTGATGAATGGAACCATTCTAGGAGACCTGGGTAGTTGACCCTTTATCTTATCGTTGTATTTAGAAAATAATAGTGTACATGGATCCCTTAGTATTTCATTGGTTACTAGCTGCCAAAGTCACAACTCTAGGTTTTTTACTATTAGAACCAACTACCATTGAATAGCAAACTAGAAAGACCTCCAGAACAAAGGAACACTCTAGTACCCAATCATAGTTATCATTTTAAATAGATACCACTTCTTCCTAGATATATTTCCCAGTCCTACATGAATGTTTTGTGCTCAAAATAATACATCATGAACCATGTCCACGGATCATCACGAGAGGATTGTGAACCTTGGTGTACAATCTATGACAAACATGCCACCCTACTAGAGCTCCATAAACTCCCATGTATGTATTTCCCATAACGTGAATGAGTAAAAATACTCTTTGAATATGTTCTATATCTTTTTACAAAATAAAATTCACATTCTCATGCATTTTAATCACCATAGTGAATGATTACCCATTGAGTCCATGAATAAGGATGGTTGCTAGAACCCCCATCTGGTCAGGAAGGGTATTAAGAAGGCTGGAAACTCACCTAAATTCCATGATCTAGTCATTTCCTATATGGTGGTATGGATCACCCCAAATTTGGGGGGTATGTATCTCTATAAATAATTAAGAGTGATAATCCTATTTTTTTCATCTTACAATATTGTTAGAACAACATGATTCCAGATAGATAGAGGTAAGATTATTAAGAAACCTGGAGGAACAACTTCCTGGATATTCCCCTGAACTATGTCCTTTTCACTATGTGGGTCATCAAAATAATCCAACTATGGAATCCTATATGGATGTCATCATGGAAGAATCTTGAAAAGGTCACGAAACACCATGATCAATGAATATATATGGGTAGATGACTCAAGAAAGGAATATAAATCCCATCCCATTCTTATATGATTCATGTACCAATGTTATTTCTATAATGAGTTCCAACATGTATTTAATAAACAAGTAGTCATCATATTATTGATGAATTTATATGTCAGTCACTACATGATCACTAGGTTCCCTAGATTTAGATCTGAACTGAAGACACATCAACAATGTGTCTCTAGTTCAGAAACCTATCCACATAGCTAGATTATCTCAAAACTCTAGTCCTCTGAAAACTTATGCCTATGATACCCTTTATTCATTACAAAATCTATCGTGGCCTACCTGGATGGAATTGAGATGATTTTAACAGCCCAAACCAGCCTCCAACAGGTCAGGGGATAGATACGAACACCATATAGGTATATCACACACATGGGGGGCCTTACAGTAACATACATGTACACAAAAAACAAATATAAAAACACCAATACAATGAGAAATTGATATATAAAACTAATAGAAAATAGTCATGAAAGAAAATAATATAACATGAGTGGATGGAATGAGTATAGGATAGATTAAGGGGAAATATACATGCCAACTAAAAATGATAAAGTTTCTAACTTTATAGTAAGTGACTAACATCTTGATGTCAATCCTTGATCCATTTATAGACTATATAGCTTTACCAGGAATGAAATTATCCTTGTCCATATAAGACTCCATCAAAATTCTTCTCATCATTATAAGACACTAAATGTGTTGGTAGAGGCCATTCATGGATGAGTATAAACATAAAAAATATAACAAACAAATATAATCAAACACAATGAATCAAGATATTCATTTCAATATCCAAAAGGTTATCTAAATATAGTGTCATACCAAAAAATCATAGATATAATGAAATGTTGAAACCATGTGTCATAGTAAGTTCACATCCACACTTCTAACCAATTATTCCACTTGAGGCTCTAAGGAAATGCTCTTCCGAGAGAAATCATTCCTTGGGTCTTGATAACACATATGGTTATATTCTCTGAGGCCATGTCTGCCATGCCTTACCATGAAGAAGAACACAATGGAACTTAAAGGATATTCATACATTGATAGGGGATCACACCTAGTGCATATGGGTAATACATAATCCTATCAAGGATAACCCACATGGATGGGGATAACATTTCCTGAAAGTTGGTAACGAGATACCAGAACCATCATAGAGAAGAGTGATAGAGGATCAGACAGTGAGTAAAATGGATGGGTAATTGAATATATACAGACTAACACAGAGACGAGATCAGACATCCAATGACTAGGATTTGATGCCTCATTATACCTTCATAGGTATTGACTAGTGGTGTGGAACCTACTAATACTTAAATAGATCGAAGAGAATGGGGGATGAGACATACCATGTAATGTGTAATAATACAGTATAAGAAAAAGAATACAATTACCATTTAATCTAGACCTAAAAAATTCTATTTCCATGTACATAATCCTATGTATATTTGATTTGAATACTCTTGTGTACACTGGTCATTCCCATATACCTTGTATGTTCCCATGTACACTGGCTGTGTCCATGTACCATGACCATGTTTTTTCACACTAGCCATATGAATGCATGTGTACATAGGGGTTCACTCTAGGTCGCTATTTTGGGTTACATGGAAAGTTTAAATTACAAATGATGCATGATATTTATCTCTACATGTAACCCTAGACAATATAAAAGGTGATCCACACAGTGGGTGTTTATCTGATCTATACATCATGTGTATCAAGATTTTCTAGAAAACCCACCTTATTCACACATAACTTTCTACACCACCTCATCATCCACTAAAACAATAATTAATGCGAAATAATATTGAATTTATGGTTGGACCATCTAGATCCATAACTATAATTTAGAATCTGTCCACCCATCCACCGAAAAATTGTCTCCTATCAGACCACATCTCAGAAACACCAACCCATGGGGTGAAATCCCTATATATAACCCTTATCTTCCATAATCATCATCAAACCATGATCATTCGCTCGATCCTAAATATTAAACTATAGTGAAAATATATTTCACCAAATATAGATTGTGTAATGATAAATTTATAAGTATTATTGAATCAATGGTAAAAAAATATGAAAAATTAATATTCAAAGAAGGAAGGGAGAAAAAACCTAAAAGTGAGTAAAGGATCATAGGAAATTGTTTTGGTTGTCCTTAAAACATTGATAAGGAGAATAATCAAGGTATAAGGACAAAAAATAATAACCAAATTACTCTTTAAATCCAAATTCATAGAAGAATAATCATTTACTATAAATCAAAAAATGATTAGAGAATTACATTCTGAAATTATTAATTCATGTTAAATATGAGAGAATAAATAATAGAAATTAATTTAATTAAAAAAAAATCATTCTTAGACATTATAAATATCATGGATAAAGAACGATTCTATTTCTTTGTTTTTTTGGGATCCTTGAACTCTATTGATGATGAAAAATTCCATGGAAATCCTATAAATGATCTACGATCCCATCATCGTCCGGAAAATATCTCCTTTATGGTAATCTCAAATATATAAGATTATGTATATAACCATATAATATGGATATATACATGATTGAATATAAGTTTATTAGGTCCTGGAAATTTAATAAATAATAAATTATGTAACTAATTTTTCTATCTAGTATTCCACCATTGAATTACATTAAACAAAACACCTAATGTGTACAAAAATTATGTCATGACTATGGTAAAAATAAAATTTTATATTTAATATAATAATTATTTTTTCCATATGAGACACCATTGTGGAAATATTAAATTATTTTAGACAAAATGAGTATTCATGATACAATATATTTAGAATTTTATTATATCAACAATGAGGTTCCACAAGACATGGAATACCATGCAAACAAATTTCCTAACTCAAAAAATATTTATTAAAATATTACAGTGTGTTTTAAAAAAACAGTCTTCAAAATTATAATATATAATTTATTATAGGAGGGTGAATTTTCTATTAGTAGATGGGGGAAGCTATATTCACTTGGGTAATGGGATCTTCAGGCTGGTCATGTAGTAGCAAGTTAGTGTAGATTAGATTTTCATTGGTCTCAAGTAGCCAAACATGTTTTTAATAACGGTGGGATGAAACATGGTAGTTTTCCTTTAGTATTGGACAACATTCAAGATTAATTTCCCAAATATTTATTTGGATTTCCACCAAAGAAGGAGACCGAATCCTCTATCATGTCGGTGAAATGAGCCAAACCAATTTCTATCCCACCTTTAAAGATAAAACCAATAGTGATTAAAGAGTTGAAAGTGTATATGGATGATCTAGAAGATATGGGATTAATTTCTTCTAGTAATCCACAATATGGTTCTTATGTTCTTTTCATGATGAAAGTTTAATGAACATTTCTCTTATGTGTGGATTATAAGAGAATGATCCAAATTATGGACAAGAATTGGTGTACCATTTTTTAAATCGATGATCTCTTCAATGAGCCAAGTGTTTCCTCAATTTTATCCAATATTGACTTTAGATTAGGGTACTATATTTTTTTTATGAGACCATTTTACACATTGCAATACAATTTTAGAAAGTAGGTATGTCTTGTATATGTATTTGGTGATGCTATTACGCCTGAAAAATTCACTCATTGTATTTATGTCCTTGACGAATCAAATCATCCAAAAATTTCAGGATCAATTCATTATAGACTTCATTAATGACATATTAATTTGTTATTATTTTAAAAATGATAATTCCCAATATATATACATCATCTGGAAAAAACTGAGAGATCATATTCTTTAAGCCAAGCTATCTTATTGTCCCTTCGGGACCAAACAAATACACTTTATATGATATTTTATCTCAATGGATATTGTGTTAGTGGACCAAAATATGGTAAAATCCAAGGTATATTGGGAATAATCCAAGATATTCTTAATGATTTAATGATTTATGAGTTTTGATGGTTATTATAAGAATTTCTCTAACACTTCTCCTAAATGTTAATAATTATTTAGGGACTAAAGAAAGAAGCGATGATCTTTTTGGTCATATTATTTTCATGGGGATTTCTAGTAGTTGAATATAATGTTGTCCCAAAACCAAGCTTAACCTTATATGAGCTGAGTACGGAGTATACCATGTAATTTAAGGCATCTGGATTCAGAGATAGAGAAGTTATGATATAGTAGGATTGAGTGGTGCCTTATAGATCCATACAATGGATGCAATATAAGAGGAATTACCTTACTCATGATTTGTAGTTAACTATAGTGGTAAATTACCTAAGATACTAGAAGAACTATATTTTATGGGATAGGTTTTTAGTATACGTGGACCCTAGGATCCTTAATTACTTCTATTTATAGTGGGACCTAAACACAGATAGAGGTGGTGGGTTGAGTATCTACATTCATTCAATCATGAATTATAATACATAATGGGAAAGGGAAACCCCTTTTATAATTCCATGATATAGATGATGTAGACCAAGGTTACATGAGTATTATGATGAGTGAGGATAATGGCACCATTTTTAGATTTTCATTTGGATGTTCAGAATTAATAGGTGTGTGCAACTCTATCTACAACATTAATGATTACGATACTCCAAGTCTAGATCAAGAGAGAGTAGTTATCTATTCTGATGAGGATATCTTGAAGGGAAAACTCATATAGTGGGGATCCATAATCATGAAATTCCTTCGGAACTAGTGATGTAATTGTTATACTTGAACGTGTGTGGGTACCTTTGTTCTTGTGTGAGGAGATGATGCGGGAATTAAATGGTTTTATATGGGTGGAATATCTTTATTTGGAAAATATGTATCAAGATCCTTACCTTAAGTACCAGTGTCTGTGTTTGAAGAAGGCGGTATAAATATTTTTTCCATGATGTTTCACCTATTAGTAGGTGAAATTCAAGAATTATAGGCCTACTAGGTTTTTATAGCCTTTCCTCATACCATAATGTAAGTGGGATAATGTCACTATATAATTTTTAACATGATTACCTAGTATACAGTGGTAAAATAATAATGTATTGGGCGCAATGGATTTATTTTAAAATGCATACCAATTTTTTTTGTTAGGGAGATCTTCATTATTTATGATTTGGGAAGTCTCTAATCACGGGGGATAGTTTAATTTCAAGGTGTTTTGAGAAGTAAATTTATATTTGAGATCCCTATTTCATGTCATGACTTTGGATGTTACTTTATATAGATTTGGGATTAAATGTTATATTGAGCATAGAATTTCATCCTTAGACTGACAGATAATCTAAATGAAAAATTTAGATTCTTGAGGATATGTTTCAAGATTTTATTTTTGATTTTAGTTGTTCTTGGGAGCATTATATGGTACATGTGGAGATTTATTATAATAAAAGATCATATGAATTGATCCAAATGGATATTTTGCAACACATTTTATGTAATAACATTATGTTATACTATGTGTTGGTCAGAGGTAGGTATGTTTCTCTCATTATACAGAGTATCATGTAGGTGGTATTTGAGTAGGATTAGTCGATCATAACATGTTTAGTGACTGCGAAGATAGAAAAAACATACAATTACAAATATAATACCTATATAGTTCAAGTTCAATCATATATTTGTTATTTTTGTCTCATTGTGGATGGGGAAACACTGTATTTGGAAGTAGTGAAAATAAGTACCCTTGTTTGTTGGGAAGTATGAGATAGTAGAAAGAATCATTAAACTGGTGTAATGATTAGATCTTTCACAATGCTACAATTCCATGCATGATTTTTTTTACATGTTCTAGATTTAGAGATATTTCCTTGACCCTTATCAAATGATATATATTTATGATATTGTTCTTGATGCAGATGTATCCTTTTTGCAGAATCTGATCCATATCGTGGACCATATTTAGAAGAATCGCTAAGGATAGACTATTCCTATATTGCGAGTGAAGTGGAAACATATGCATGTTCAATAGGATAACATGGTTTGGGTGTTTGATATGTAATTATAGTGGACCATGTTTTTGTCTAATACCCAACAATTATTCTTCGAAGTAAATCTCATGTATGAGATGTTATATAGTGGGTAGGACGTATGATCCCAAATTTTTCTAGGTGCATTCCCCCTACTGTTCAATAAATCCTATTTGAGTTTTGTTAAACTACTTTAATCATATCATTTTAACCCACATTCAAGGATTTACTTATTGTTTTAGGGGTGTTTATGGGTTTAGGGATGTAATAAGTGAACAGGAGGGAGGAGACTAGCAGTGGTTTTCATGTTTGGAGAAACTGTTTAACCACCTACTCATTTGTGCACTCCATTGGCTAGCCTGTGGTATTTTCTATTGCACGTAAAGTCTAAAGGATCCCCAATGGATTCTTCATGAGATCCACTAACTAATATATTGGACTTGTGTAGTAAGGCTCTCCTATATGAGACCAACTGGACACATAGTGGGAACCCACCGAGTAGTTTAGGTGGTTCCGAATCATATAGGTTTGCTAGAGGACACCATCAGATAAATGGTGGTGTCAAGATGAGATATATAATTAATAGAATTAGAAAAAATTTTACTCCCCAAAACCTAATTTAATTACCTCTTTACTTATAATATGACCCTAATAGAGGATTTAAAAAATCTTATGACTTTGTAAGACTCATGGTTTCTCTAATTTTGTTCCTATTCCGCTTGATCTACTATTTAGTACATATATCTTTAATTGGGGATCATATAATTTCAATTTTATCCAATAATTAAACATGGATCTATTTTTCTCCATTCTTAAGGTCATAGGTCTAGAACAACTCCCCGATCATTGTTTAATTTTTTTTCATGTTCTATAAGTGAGATCGAACCAAGTCAATGTGTACATGACATAACATAATAGGAAACCCACTATTTTGATGAAATCCATATTATTTGACCTTTCAAGGATCACATTGGGTCTGTTGGTATTGATACTGGGACTTGCAGCCACCCGAGACACGTGTCAACCTGTAACCTTTGGATGTAACTTTTTCTTTAAACCTAGAGCACTATTAAGAATTCAAAATTCATTGAGAATTAGCATAATATTTTTAATTTTAATAACTTGTGAATTTTGGTGATCACATTTATATAGAATCAATTGGGTTAGAATAAATTAATTATCATGTAAAAATCCTTGAATGACAACATGATGAAATATGGATATCTTGTCAATAAAAAGGTAACTTTTATAGATTTGTATGTGAAATAGAATTGTAATAGTATTTTTGTTAAGTGGTAACTTGTATTTATGGAATGAAAATTCTCATAATTGATAATTTTTTTAAAATAACCTTTATGGTAACTTTCATGAATTGTATTCGTTAAATATTGTTTCACTTTTTAGGAATTGTAGAATCATTCTTATAATGGGAATTCACATAAAATTTGATATCATCTTAGTATGTAAGTGACCCCAACATTAAAAATCACATTTTGAACTATGGTACATTTTCCTTCGGCATGATATCAGATCATGGGACCATTAAAGAAGCTGTAGAATGAGGATTCACTTAGAGTCTAGCATGTGATGGTTATTTTTTCCCACTGAATTTCTTTCACCATAGAAATGTGTATGTGTCCCTAGAATGAGAATTCACAAAGAGTCCATCATTAATTGGTTACTTGATTCCTACGGGTGGGACACACGGTTACATGATATTTTTTATGAGTGATTCATCCTATGATGAAGATTCCAACAATGAGATTTGTGACCTATCATGAGTAGAAGGATACACTAAATTGCAATGATATTTTTCATCTTACCAAAACAGGTTTAGCTGACCCTATGTGTCAACTCAGAGATGGAGGGTAATCATCTTTTTTATGGTCTATATTAATTTATGAATTAATTACCTTATTTCTCATACCCTGTCATGAATTATTTGTTTAATCTAGATTTTTTAGATACCATTACTATTGGCCTACTGGGGTTTACTCACACCATATTCATGCACCATTTGGAACATATGAATCATTTAATGATGTAGGTGTGTACATGGGAACAAGGCCAAGTACCTGATTTAGGTATTACTAGAATGGATTTGTGTATAGAGATAAGACGGAGGTTTTATAGAAATTTTTTATGTGTATGTTTCCTTTTAATTGTAAGACATCAACATAAAACAATGATTAACTTAAAATATAGAATTACATGATTTATTTTTATTATTATTATTAATGATGGAAATTGATCGATTTCTAGTTTTGGTTTGTTATGTCAAATTTTTTTATGGTTAATTTTATTACTTATATCATTTACACTGTTATTTCAACTTTTCTGTAGAGTTTATAGTCTCCCAAACGATATTCCTTATACCCTCGCTTCTTTTTAATATACTCTTTAATATGGGAACGTTTGCTTCATGTGTGGGGATCCAAACTAGATACATTTTAGGATACTTCTATAGTAAAATACTTCCCATCTGATGTAGTGATGACTTCTTTTTAAAAATATTCTCCTTTATATTTATTATTCAATGAAACCTATTTACAGAAGGAAATATTCCGAGGAGAAAATATTTCCTCAAACTGTTATCTTAATAAGGGTTATAAAGATGATTTTTTTAACCTCAAGAAGATTACGGTCCTTATTTTTCTTTTTTAAACATATGAGTTAATAATATTTTATAAGGATAAAATGTATGAATTTTATCCTTCATCCAATTTAAATTAAAAATTCATCTAAACATATACATTGAAAGATCAACTCGAAACTCCTTCAGAGTCAAAAACCAAAAAATTCACTAATTAAATGAGATTTTTTTTCAAGCTCTCAAGTTATCAAAAATTTCTAGTATGAAGTTTTTTTGAAAGGCCCATCCTTTTAGCGTTATGATCCCTTATAAAAATAATCATTACCATAATTTGTATTGACTAATAACAAATAAAATATTTAGGATAAAAAGTATCAATAATCTTAAAAATTGGGATAAAATTAAATATTTCTTCATGGGGGAATCTAAATAATTCATCTATATCCAAAAGAGAATAAAAAAATTCCCAGATATTTTCATTAATTTTAATCAGGTATTCATGATGAGAAAACTAAGAACATGAATTTTCAAAAAACTCATAGATTTATTTTCCAAAAAAATACTAGTATTCTTATAATCAAAAACAAATTACCATTATTGAAGGTTCATCACTTACTTTATATTAAGGTTCTATCAATTCACTAAAATAAAATAAACTACATTAACTAGAAGAACATGGAAATCCAAACTAGTTGATTTATATTTATTTTAAATACCAGAAACATTATCGTCTAACCTATTCATCTCCACCATTCAGAGAAGAAAATTTAATGGATTTAATGTTTAGGGTTATGAAATGTGAATCTATAATGCTTTCAAAATTGAATTTTTGGACTGGAGAAAAATAATATAAATAGTGAAAAATATGATTCACAAAAAAATGATGTAATGGTTGATACAAAATTAAATGCGTATTTAAATAATAAATAATCTAATTAAAAAACATTAAATACAAAAATTGTAAAATAGAATATAAAAATAATTTAATATAGAATAGATAATGAATACAAAAATTAAAAGTTATTAGAAAAAAATAATGGTTATTTATATTAAAATAATCTTAATTAACTCTTAATAAAATAAAATATCCTATTAGTAAAAAATATAGTGAAAATATTCAATTATTGAATTTCGACATTAATAAATTTAATTTAAATATCACATTTATGAGCTTGAACTCTCAAGAAGTTATTCGTTATCAAAATATTTACTTCTATAATGGTTCATTATATTTTTATAAATAGTGATAGGATTAATGTTATCAAATTTTATTTGACTATGACTAAAATTAAATCTAAAATACATTAATTTTTATTTCATCTAAAACACTTTTTTAAAAAAACTACTCACTACAATATATTCATCATTATTATTAGATAATTCTATAAAATTTTGTTTCTTATATGAATAAGAAACCAATGATTTATCTATAAAGTGACATGTTTTGTAGGTACTATCAATATCAAATCTAAAACCCCAAAAATCTACTTTAGAGTAGATATTAAATAAAATCTATAGGTTTTAGGAAAAACTATCTATAAAGAATTTATTCGGTTTAAATATCTCGAAATTATTTTTGAAGTATTCAAATAAGATTCTTTGAGATTATCTTACAATTATACACATAAACATACAAAAAATGAGAAGTGGTTTCTAATAGTATAAGATATATCAAAATAATAATAATTCCTCTATATATCATGTTCTTAATTGGGTTTCCATCTTTATCCAATCCAAAATAAATATTTTTACTTATATAAATATTATATGTTTTAATATTTTCATGTCCAACAATATTAAGTATGTCATGTATATATTTTCTTTGATTTTAAACATTTCAAAAACATTTTTGAAATATTTTAAATCCACGAATAAAATTCAACTCACCCATCATAAAAATTTCAAGCTATTAAGATAAGTGTTTTGAAAAATAATTACACAACTTATGATTAGTTGAAAAAAAAATCACATAATCAACATAAACAAGAAATTTTTGAATATCCAAAGATGACGATTTCTTAAAAAATATTAGTTCTGATAGACCTACAGAAAACCCATTTAACAATAAAAATGATATCAATATTTTATACTAGTCTCATAGTGATTTTATTAAAACCATATAAATGTTAAGTATGTTTAAAAAAATTATTTCCAAGGTAAGGATTTTCAAAACCGAGAGTTTTTCCACAAAGGAATCCTTCATGAGAAGATCATTTGGGAAATTTTTTTTTATCTCCATATGAGAAAGATTAAAATTATTATATAATGAATAATCAAAATTTATACTAAAATATTCTAATCTAGAAAATGGGGAAATGTATCCTCAAAATCTATAACTTATTTTTAGTTATAACAATTTTACGAAAATATGTCATTATTCCTAACTATCATTCCATGATGATCTTGATTATCTCAAAACACCCAATGATTAACTAAAACAGGATAATAAAAGGTCCAGTCAACCAGTTATCAAACATTTTCCCTTTTTGATTGATTTAAATCCTCTTGTATATCTGAATCACACCTCTCATCACTGAAGGATTATTTTATATTTTAGTTTAAATTTTAGATAAGAAGGTACAAAATTTTGATGTGTTTCCAACAATACTTCTAGTTCTAAATTTCTCGTCTAGGATTCCGATGGTTTTTTCTAAAGGGTTGTTATTTAATTTTAAGGTCTATATAGGAAGCACTCTTTCATGTTCCATAGATTCTAACCACTCAAGAATTAATTTTACTTGATAATCTTTCAAATCATAATCATTTTTAATATAAAAAGAATAATACAATATTAAATTTTATACAAAATCACTTATATCATCAATTGAAGTTATCTTCTAATCAAAATTATTACCCTTATTAAACTTCACATCCACATATTCCTTAACTATACATGAGGATTTATTAAAAATTTCATATGATTTATAAGTATTAGAATAACTAGGAAATATTCATTCACCACACTTTGGATTGATTTTACAAATAATATCCTTGATGTTCGAGGTGTAAACATTTTACTCATACACTTTAAAGTACATACCTTTAAATTTTCAGTTGTTCTATTTATCATTGGGTCTTTTTATTGAAATTGGACCTATTGGAAAATGTTTTATGATATAACGTGTTTTATTCACACCTTAATAAGAAAAGTGATTAGACATAATATATTCATAAAATAATTTCCTAAAAATATTTTACAATGTCCAATTTCTATATTAAACCATGAAATTATTTTATGGAATTCCAGTCGATGAATATTTGTGTTTAATTCCAATATTTTAAGAAAATCAATTGAATTAATTGTTAATAAATTTTCCACCATGGTCACTTATAGGAATAATTTTGGAATAATATTCATTTTGAACATGTTAATTGAAATTTATGAAAAATACTTTAGATTCACTCTTAAGTCTAAAATATTTAACCCATGTAAATGTAGTAAATTAAACTAATAAATAATAATAACAATAGAAATGAAAACCTGGATTTATATTCTATAATTCTTTAAAAAATAATGGTTATAAGATCCAATTTCATTGATTTAAAATTAGATTTGTGATGCTTTCCAAGTTGATGTGATTCAAATGAAATTTTATTATCTTAAATAATTTTAGGAATATATGATAATAAAAATCATATAAAATTTATTTATAAAGGAATAAATATTACAATTTACATGCCACATATACAAAAATCCACGATTCACTAACACAAAAATTGATTTTTTTTTTAATTTTTTTACATATAAAATTAATATAAAATGATTTTTTTTGTTCAGGTTTATTTAAATTTAGGAAATGTTTCTTTGAAAACTCATCATGATTTTTTAGAAAAATATATATAACTGACATAATCATATAGTTGATATATTATTATTAAATTATTCTTTACCCATTAAGAATGATGAAATTTATTTATATAGAAATATTTTGGATCTCTAATAAATCCAACTCCAATAAGCTCCCATGTAGCTTTATTAAAAAAGGTTTCATTTACTGAATCAATCATTAATAATTAGTAAATTTATTAAAATTATCTACTCATATGTGTCAAAAACCATTCTATATCTTGTTTTTTTATTTTTTTCCCATGTTATTTTTTTATTACAAACATTTGAAACCAACAGATTTCTTTGCACCTAAATACTATTCAGTAAAAATTATTTTCAAAAAAAGGGTCTGGAAAACCTGGTCTATCATCAATGATTAAAATTTCCATTCCATATATTAAATAAATTTCTAGAAATTTAACCATTCCTAATATTGTAAAATTGATTACTTTTGAAATAATAATCAATAGAATATTTCCCAAAATCTCCATATTGGAAACAAATAATACATGAAATTATTCCCATAATAGTCATAGATAAAATATAATCTCAATAAGTTTTTTTCTTTTCTCTATTTCTCGAAATATCATGTTTTAATTTTTTATATTTATTTTCACAAAGTATTTGATTCAATTAATCATCTCACTAAGTGAAGATACTCATATCCATACTTAAATATTATAGTTCAGCAAAAATTCTTTAATATTTCAATCAAGTATAACATATGTTGAAATTGATCCATCCAATTTATATTTTAAATCGATATGTTTTTATGATATATTATTTCATTCACTAAGAGTAATATTGGGAAATTTGTTATGTTTTTTTATAATTCATTTTATGGAACATACATTTTTATTTCTACATTGAATAATATTAATTTAATTTATTCCAACATTTCTACCTTAGTAAACCTATATATACTACTATTTTTTCGAGGTCACTGAGTATATATATATCCATATTTACTCTACACCATATCAATATCTCAATTTGATCATAGATTGTATGTAATGACTCAATTCAGTACTCTATTTCCTTGGGGCTGAACCTAGAACTGAAAGAAAGGAGGATCCTATGATAAGAACTCCTATATTAGGTATAGATAATATTTTTGTGAATAATTATGATCGTAAATCAATGTATTTTATGACTTGCGTCAAACTCAGAATGAGATTCTCATCTTTCAATTTCTCCAGCTATCCCAACCCTATCGTCTGAGATTCCAATAAAAAACATCCATCATTAGATCATGCTCAAAACATCCCTCATGTGTCTCATATAGTACATACCTATAGGAAACCATTTATCCACCCACCTAGCAATTTAATATAATATTTCTAGGTAGATTCACATTGAGATTCAAATACCACTCTCAAAAAATAGATTAAAGTCCAATTATCGCAAATTAGGAAACAATAATTTGTACAGAGACCCATTTGTCCTTAAAAATACCTTTAATACTGATGTATGTACTAGGTGACCTAATAAACGCACCTATCCATGTCAAGGTTGGATTCCATAAACACCATACACCTATATGATTAACATTATTTTTGGAATAAAAAATAACATCCTTAGATTGGTAGCATATAATCCTAACAAGAATCTATATGGGAAAACACGATATATATTTTTTAAAAAATTTAATTTGGTGAATGAATTTAAATTTCCAAAATCATGTTCTTTCCTTTAATAAGAGTGTAGAATTTCTCCCCGAGACAATAGATGGAAAAATTATATATCCTATTATTGAATATTTTAATTACTAAAACATTTTCCATTACTAGTCTAATAAAGGGATGACACCTATAACATATGTATCATGCGATACAAACATGTAAAAACTCATTCATGGGTTTTCCCTCTATCGTCTCATGGTGATGGGTCTGAAACAGAAATAAAAAAAACCAAATACCCAATTATCCAAATCAAATAACCCAACTATTACAAATTAAACTAGAAATAAATCAGAAATTCCCTAGTAACATGGAATTAATATTTTACTTGAATTATCTAGACACAAAATAGGACATCTATTCCATTTTACATTTATATTATAATTTTTGGATATTTCCATATAAATCTATTCAACCACAACTCCAATAAAAAACTAAAATACCAATTTTCAACCATCATTCTCTGTTGCAACATTATAATACACTAATCAAACTCACTTCAAAATAATAAGTATATTACACTACTATATCTTAGGTGTTTCTCCCCATATTCCAAATGCTGGAGAATAAAAGTTAGGGTTTATTTGGTGATATTTGTGATATTATTCCATATGAATATAAATAGTAATTTTACCATCAAAATTGTGGAAGAAAATTTAGAAAAAAATAACAATAATTCAAATATATATATGATAATAAAAATGAACCTCTACAATCCCATGTTCGTCATATAAGAGTAAAAAACATTTCACATAGTCTTATCCCTTTTGTATAATTCTAAATGTAACCAAAATAAACAACCATTTTGGCATTGAGAAACCAGTTCACTTATATAAAAATTCATAAAATCTTGATCAAGTACCAAATGTTCTCCCCTCTATACAAGGATATATATATTTAACCATTAACTATACCTATACAATAATATACAATGTCTGCATATGTCCTAGAGGTCCCATGCAGGGTGTGAGTATGAACTTAGTAACCCACCACTAACAGTTTCCTAGATAATATCAATATATATACGAATGTATACAAGTAGAACTAAAGAGTAACAAAAACATATTACACCACTTAATCCACTAAAGATCATCCGTACTAGAGTGTGTACCTACCTCGCCCATTGTTTGAGAAGAATGATAAATCCAAAATATGTCATACAAAAAGTGACCTCGTCATTCTAACCACATCCTTGTATTGTGGAATTTCCAACAAAATTTAATCGTGATTCCATAATGAAACAACCACAACTCACATCACTAGTACCATGGGAATCCAAACCATTTTGAACCTCCACTTAAATAATTTTAACAAAACTCAATTATCTAATGATACTCCCACTCCCATAATTCTATCTCTATCAACTTCTCGGAATAATTAGAGCATATCCATCTGCCATTTAAATGTATAACACTGTCACCCTTAATACACACAATCTATAGAGTATACATCCAATAATGAGGAAACTAAACGACATCATGGGATCTACCATATACGCAGATAACCCCAACGACATATACCCCATAGTGATAGGATATCAACGAACCAAATTCCACACCTTGATAAAACCCTTCCTCCATTGTAGAAATAGCCAACTCAATCTAAATTAGAATCCTGAAATAAGAACTATACAACCATGCTGTAATATGCACACCCCTTATTTTGTACATGAAACTACCCACCCTTACATCTCATATAAACAAAAAAACAATTAGAGTTTCTATTTCTGATAGCCCATACAGATCCCTATCAAAAAAATTATATTACACATTGCATATAAACATGTATAACAATGAAAAATCTTTGAACTACTTATATATATTATGATTAATTACACATGTTGAAAGAAATTGGATGATCCAATATTAATTTGAAGAAAACATGATATGTAACAAACACATAAAATTAAGGATTTATAGTTATAGTTAATGAAATAGTAATAAATCAAGAAACTAGATGCACATAGACAGATATCCATACCAATGTATATCCCCAATAATATATGATTGAAGAAAACGACAAGCATCAATGAAGACTTCTATAAAATAAATGAGTGAGTGAGATTGAAAATTGGGTCACTGATATGTATTTTGGTAAAATTACCCTATTTACCATTTTATAGTCATATTATACATTTGATATATAATATTTAATCACTTTAAAAATAATATAAAAAAATATTTCAATTTATTTTCTTAACAAACACTTGGTCCATTACATATAGAAAAGTTACTATTACGTATAAAGAATTTACACTATGTATCTAGGGTTTACTTTCACGTATAGAATGAGACTTACATATAAAGAAGTTATTCATACCAATATAATGTTTACATTCAAATATATACACTTTTCTAAATATTTAATCTTATATATATAGGTTAAGATTATATTTACTCTTACATATTGACTAAGAAATTTTTCAGAACTCTTTACAATGTTACTAGTAGATTTTGAAAAACATACCCTTAAGTACTAAAATATTCAAAATTTGATAAAATCTACAACATCATTCTAAACATGATAATTTAATCTGAAAAATCACTTGTAAATATAATTTCAATCGAGACACATAATGAAACACATACAAATTTCATACAACCCAAAAATACAATTAGAAAATGATTTTCAAAAAAATTTAACCCCTCAACATAGGAAAATAGTAGATACTATTTGCTTAGCCTATAATAATAACCTTAACACCTTGAAAAGTTCAATATTCAAAAGTTATATCCTATATCTAAGATGAACTAAAACTTCAAAATACATGATACATGATAAACACAACTTATATAATACAAAAATACTTAACAAAAAAATTAATTAATATTATTTTGAAACCGAATATATATAACACTACAAATATAATTGAACTTTTAGTGGATTAATTTATTTGATATGTGATTTAGAGGGAAATCATTAATTATCATGTTTTTATATTCATATTATACCTAAAATATTGAGTAGGTAATGTTTTTGTTATAATTTATACATTTCTATTTTAAATTCTAGAATTGAAAATTCTTACCAATAAAGATTTTGTGATTTCCCAAATGAAATATAGTATGTCCCAAACATGAACATGTATTCCATTTGAGAACTTATTTTTATAACAATGAACGATACTTTTTTTATAATAATGTATATTAATTTTAGTATTAGATAACCAATGTTTTATAACTATTTTATTTATAAAATATTAGACATAATCATAACATTACATTACATCTTTTGAGTGTTGTAGGCCTCATGAAACGTTTTTGTTGCATGTGGTTGGATTTAGAGATGAGATTTCATTCAGTGGGATATATTTGTGTGTTTCCCATTACCCATACCCAGGAAGAGTTATCTAGAGTAAATGGTTTTATATATTACAGTGTATTTTTCCATGAGTGATTGGCTTATGATGTGAGTTATGTGTTGGAACATTGAGACGATGATATGAGATTTAAGGGTTATCTTGTCTAGATGGGTGTGGTGTGTAGTGGAATAATGTTTAGGGTTTTGGTGTGATGGCCTATGGGTTAATATTATATATTTTATATTTCACTAAGGTGAGTGGTGATATTTCACGGGGTCACAATGTTTTAATTTATATGATTATACTTTTTTGAGTGTCCTTGCTCAATGGGGGTAGTCATTTCACTATGCTTGTTGGTTAAGGAGTATTGTCTTCGGGGGAGAGTGACAAGGAATAATCCAAAATTATTTGGTTTACAGTGTTGTAGAGTGACCCCCTATGTTATGTTTTGGACTTCGTTATTAATACTAAATTTAATAAAATTTTACCCAAGGGATATGGGGGATATCACAAAATGAAAATCATTTAATTATTTGTCATGGGACAAAAACCACAATCACATCACAATCTTGTATTCTGTCATTTTATTAAACATTTAATGTGTAATTTAAATTAATTCTATTTACATAAACTTACCATTAATCCTTGGAGATTTTGGATTCATTGTTGGTATATTTCACCATCATTTGGTGAATTTCATTCCATGTCTTTTATTGAAAATCCTCTTATTATTGGAGGTGAGTATCCCTCTAATTTTTATAATATTCTCTTATATTATCATGTATTTACTCTAAGTCCACGGGATTAGTTTAGATTTAATTATATTATTGGAGGGTCATGGTTTTGATTTATATTATTTTTAGAATGGTTATTTAGGATATTCTTTGGTGTTCTTGGTAGTGTGATTATTCTTAGTTCCTCATTACAATATGGTTAATTGTTGAACCATTAGTTGAGGAAGGTGATTAAAAAAAAAGAATTATATGATTATGTGTGAATATGTATCCAATAATTTTGTTCTTATATGGTTAATGGTATTAATTATCCCACTAAATATTTATTTCTAGTCTACGAATTTGGAAAGGTAAAAACTAGTGGATCACAATGTTTCATCAGGTTTTTAAACATGGAATGTGGAGTGGTATTTCCATTAATGGTTTGATAGAGGGGAATTTTTAGAACTCTTCCAATTAAATACATTGGTGCCTCAAATTGATTCAAATTGAAAAGAAACATCCAACGGTTCCCTTATCCATTGATGTGTAAAGATCTACTAACCAAAGGCTAATGGTCATCTCAGTTTTTAAGTCCATCGACTCCTGGGGACTTTCATTAGCCAAGAGGATGTGAATTCGTACTCATCTCACCCTTTTGGGGGGGAATAATTTCCAAATCAGAGAATCTCTTATAAATTTATGATATGTTCATGAATCTCTTCCTAATCCAAAAATGGGGTAGATTACCCTGAAAAATGGTTTATGGGTTAATTATCTCTTAAGAAAAAGAAGGGAGTTTTGTTGAGGGATCTATCTATATGTATCTAGAGTTCTTCATCCATTTATCTAATGGGGAATAGATACCTTATGTTCCATAATCTTATAGACATGTGGTTTAGAATGTTCTACTATAAGAGGAGTTAGTTGATATTCTCAAAAGGGTATTGAGCCATTATGAGGCATCCAACACAACCTGAATGTTATAGGAATAGAATCCCACATTGTTCATTGAGGTTTTTGGGATTGAACCCAAGGTATAAAACCTTATATGATGCGTATTCATTCATGATTCCCAAAATATGTTCCTTTATACCTCCCTAATCCCACACATTCTATGCTCAGTGTGAGAAATAATGGGGATAGATTATCAGCCTCACGACATGTATGTATGGGAATAGCGTACTCAAATAGTCCTTGGGGTGTTCAGTATAACGATCGGGCCCAAAGAAGACATCATTCATTTTCTGAATATGAGTGGAATCAGGGTCCTCATGGTTCAGTTACTATATGGTTTGTATGTACTAAATATTCCCCATCCCATGGAGAATTATTATTCCTAATGACGTGTTTGTTTCACCCTCTAGGGACCACATGAGCTATGATCGGTGTAAGAAATAATGGGGAGCGGATGATCAGTATCATGACATATGGATATGAGACTTGTGTATTGGGATAGTCCCTAAGGATGTATTTCATAGAGCTCGGGCCATGGGGAGGCATCTTACATACTCTGGTTATGACATTAATCAGAGTCCTCATAGTTTATATAATTTCATAGATCAAACATTGAAGCTGCCTGATACCAATGTAGGGGTTTAGGGGTAGATGATATACCCATTGAAACTCCCTAAGACCACATGATCCATGATTGTTTTTGAGAAATAAGGGATAGATAGTAATCAATGTCATTACATCAAAAAATATACTCATATGATATTCCCTCCATAGATAATCAGTAATGGAGCTCAGACCTCAGAGGAAGCTGGCCTGCGAATCCTAAATATGGCATGAATCAGAGCCATCATAGTTCCCATTATACCATGGCTTACACAATGTGGTTTCCCTATGGATCATATCTTACACATCTAGGGAATACCACATTGTCAAATAATGGGATTCCCTGTAAGTTGTCGCACGACCAATATTGACACACATATAAGGGGTCACGATAACTACCATGGAATAGTCTAATTTCATTCACAAGACTCATATGACATGATTTAATGTCGTTATTGAGTCTATAAATGTGTCTGAGGGGCCTCACAAGTCTTGGATGACACATCTAGTAGTCATAGTGAGACCTGACTAACATGTCTAGAGGGCACCACGAGTCACAGTTGACTTGCCCAGAGGGTGTCACAAGATCATGGTGGTCATGTCTAGATGCTTTTGTGAGACTCGACTTATATGAGAGAACAATGTTATGTGACATAGTTGATGTTATTGAGGGATGAACAATTCTTGGGAGATAGACCCAGTGGGTTCAAAAGATCGATGTGGCACCCGTAGGGGCAATGTATTATGTGCCTTGACATTTCGAGATGACTTTTCGTGTCCCATATGAGAAGTCTAAGGGCTGTCATGAAATCTAGCTGATGTTCCCTAGTGTCGTAACATGTTTTTGGATGTCATACATGAAGCTCATGAGGGAAAACAAGAATGTATTTTTCTTAATACTTCTTCCATTGATGTTGTATCAAACCCCTGTATTTATAATTTCATGATTTAATTCCATTTCAGTTATACTTGAGACTTATGTGATCTATAAGGCTTGTAGAATGATCCTAAAATAATCTACGAAATATCCTTCGTGTGATCTATGAATGATCACATGAATTGATTTTATGTCTCAGGCATGAATAATCTAGTTGTTCTTTAGTGTATTACTTAATGAAAAGTTGGCCGCTCACGTGATCACTCAGATAAATTCGTAAGTGTCAAGAGCCAAATCATGTACAGTCTAGGAATCAAGAATCCAAAAATCATAATAGTCCATAAAAAATCCAAACATTTCTTTTTGTTTTTTCGGGGAATTTATAAGCCTCTCCACACTAAGTTCAGACCGATTTTTGTGGCATATCTTGTGTGATTATTAGATGGAGACAACAAAGGGATCTAGTACCTCACAATTTTGCAAGTCTCTACCATGTACATATTTAGGTGCATCACCTAATTTTAATAGATTGTGACAGTCTTCCTTTATCATATTATTGCTGATTATTTAAGACTTGTTAGTTTATGTAGGTGTGTCGAAGGACTTTCATGTTTTCATGTTGATGTGTCCAAATTTACTCATGGGATCTAAGTGCCTATGATAAGTCACTCACAAGACCTTGGTTGACTTATCCTAGGGTCTCACAGGATAGTGTTGTGGGTGCACTCTACACATCACATGTCTCTCTATGATTGCACGTACATCTTACCTCCCCCATTATGATCCTCTTTGTTTGGTGTAATAAGGGAAGGGAGTAATTTGAGATTGTATGTGTGTTGTTTAGGGTATTTTTATATTTTTCGGAGATGTATTTCATGAAAAATATGGATTTCATGTGTGAGCGTGAGCATTCCATGCACTGAAAACATGGATGAAAATCCAAACAGATTCTATGAGACAAGGAAGGCATGCTCTCGAGGGATCATATTTCTTTACATGTCATCAGGGCCAAAAACAGGTCTTTTAGTGACCACAAACACCTTTCACCTCCTCCATTTTTATCTTCTTTGTTTTATTTTTCAATTTTTAGGGATACTGTGAATTTTCACGAGTAGTATCTATGATTATTACTCAATTTTTGGATGATGCATCACTTGTCCAATATGGATAATATGGAAAGTGAGCAGGAATGCAGTGGAAAGGTCTATCCACCTATCATTAGTGAGTTTTGGGGTCTATTGTACATGTACGAGGACATCTACATGGTCTGGTTGAAAAAACATAGGGATTTGATGATGTTATGCGGTGTCTCATGTATCTCATAGGGTGCTGGTCACATGTCTTTCAGCAACCGTCAACCCCTCTCACATCCTCCCAATTATCACATTCATTTAATGTGGTGAAGTCTAGGAGTTCATGCAATATTGAATAGATATCTTCAATGGATTTTATTATTCTCAATGATGATTTTAAGCATGATCATTATTTCCACTAGGGGTATATTACTTTAGAATGTCACCCCGCTTTATTTTGAAAGGATTTTAGATGGTTTTCCAGCAACATTCCAATGAAAAACAATGTGGCATGGGGGCACTCATTTGGTTGTCTGGGGGGGACTTCACAAGAAAAGATAGGTTTGTTGAAGAGGTCTCTATGGGACTATCCACGTATGATGTGGCATGCATTGGGCCATTGGGTGATCTTGAAATGGCCACATTCATGATTCCATCAGTGGATTCATGAATCTTTGAACATCCCCTTCATGTTTTCCATCATAGAGAAAATAATACCCATATTAAGGTATTTCCTATTTTGTAAATTTTCTGATGATTATTTGGCAGGAATCAACAAATTCCCCCCTCTAGAGAAATGTACAAGGGGAAAACTACTCAGTTATGAGGGAATATAATGCCCCCAAATCATTTTATGGTTTTGCGAACGAGTAATTAAGGTGATATTTTTTCTATTAAGAAACATTTGGTATTCCAAGAAATGCCTATATTTGGGGGGGAGGAACATACTTCCTACCAACTACCTATTATCTGAGAATTCCCTTTGTTTCTCTTATCAAGAGACACTGCTGTGAACCCTAGTCATGAAATCTTCCCACAAGTATTTATCAGGAACCCATTCTATAAAAGTTCATGCATGAGGCTATTTTCCAAACAAATACATAACCCCCTCAATCCAAAATATTTTTGTGTAATTCCTCATACTTAGGTTGTGAGAGACATGCTCACTTCGAGTGGTTTTGCGAGATTCACTGACCTGATTATTCGAGAATTTTTGAATCACGTGACCATGTTTAGGTCATGTGATCTTGAGTCTTCATGGGGTTCACACAATTTGTGTGATGGCCTATGAGGTTTATGCACCCCGTAAGTCCGTTAGGGGTCCCAAAGTTTTTCAACACGTTATGTGGTTCACGAATCCCTTGTTGAGTCCTGAGATGTACATGATGCCACTGTCTCATTCCAAGATTTATTTTTCTCAATTAAATGTGTTTTTATTGTCTAACATTTAAAAATTTCTTATTTTTCGATGGATTCCACTTTCTACCATGGTTCCTCACCTATAGGCAACTAGAGGGCCATGATATCCAGGAATCACAATGTGGATCCCTACTCTCGCATGTGTACTGATAATGAGGTCCAACATTGGTTCTTTTCATCTCGAATTCACAATTATAGCTGATATATCAACATCTACTGTACAATTTTAGATTTATAGAAGAAGATATTATACCAACCATATATTTTATCCTGCTATTTCTTTAGGTATCTATCTCCCCATACTATGTTCAATCAATGATTACTGAGGATAGTCAGCTGGTTCTAGACCAATCTGAGATTTTGTCTTATTTTTTATCTTGTTCAACCATGAGTCCAGATGGTCATGAAATTGGCCGACAACCTATCACTGAGTATTACTCAAGAATATTTTTATATTCTATGGATTCCTCTGGTGGTGGATGGTACTAAAAATGGTATCTTTATCCAGGTGGAAATTTCTCCAATGAATGGGAATGGGCATTCTAGGTGAGGCAGATCTATTCATAATTTCTAATGATATATACATCATTCATCATTATGAAGCCATATGAATATCTCAATTAATCATTTATCACTAATAGGACCTCCTAATGGATATTATTATCCTCTGTTGTCCAGGAACCAACACATTCCATATTCCTCATGGTACGGTGGTTATCGGTTTGTGGAATATACATCAAATTGATAACACCACTCCTCTCAGAGAGATGTGTGATGAATTTAATTCTGTTATAGATATCTAGGAAGATCTTCTATAGAGTCTTGTTTTAGAAGTGTAGATTCTCTCCAATGTATATAGAAATCTATAGAGAGAGGTTACAATGCACTCACTTATTTCCTTTACCGAATGGGTAAATATTTTTCTGTATGGATGTGAGGCAATACCTAATGTTATCTGCACTCATATATTCCATTATCAAAAGTCCATTATAGTTCTGGCTCATATTAAGACATTTTGGAAGATGGTGAATACACCTCATGGAGATATCAGGTGACCATGGAGGATTCTTCAGACCTCAGGTTAGAAAGGTTTCTTACTATGTTCATAAATGGGATGATCTTCCTGGAAGGGGATACATGCTCAGGAATTTTCATAAGCAAGTTGGTAATGGAGGTATATAATGAAGAAGGGTATTTCCTTAACCTAGCGGTACTAGTTCTTACATTTCTCTAGCAGATGATGGGTCATATCCAATAAGACAACACTCCCTACATGATTAATGGTCCTCTCCATTTCTTATTGGGATGTATAGATTAGTAATTTCATTGTATTCCTCCTAAAATATCATTAGAATCCCAGACGCTATATCCATCGCTAGATTTTAGAACAGATCTACGGTCATACCTATGTCTCTATCCCATAAGAATGTTTAAGGGGTACAATGATGATCTGAAATCTTCAACTCTTCTACCTTCTATGCATCTGAAAGTCTCAATATTGGTGATAACAGAGGAACTCTTGATGATAGATCTTATATGATCTCTCTTTGTGATGAGATCCTTGTAGGTTGGGTGGTTGAGCTGATTAGCTATGATCTAAACCCACTATAATAATTTTCTAGATAGTTTGGCTGTGTTCATGGTGTGTCACCCATTCCATTGGACATCGTCAGAGGGGAGTACCATCTTGGAGTCATCAACCAATTTTGTAAGATATTATCCCTTGAAGACACCAGAGATGTGATCATATTCACACCAACTGATTCTCCCACACTCCTCGCAAGGGATTATTCCCCATGCTTGGGTGATGACTTATCCTAATGGGGTGTTAGGCCAACCAGTCCACCATGTGGATAGGGACCTTGCATCCCCGATGCACCTATTTTTGGCACTAATGGAATTGATTGAGGATTAGGTGAGGCATTGAGGAAGAAACCTCACTCTAATGATGGTTAATCGACATTATGTTAGATTATATTGAGGAGAATGGTCCACCAGGGGAGGCTAAAGACGATATTACTTTTTTGAGATAGGCGTAAAGGGTTTCTTCTCCTACTTAAACATTGATTTAGCTAGTTTGTCAAACTTATTTGGCAACCTATTCATCATATTCCAAGGATTAAGAACATTATAATATAATTTGTGATCATATTCATATCTTTATTCCTGAGACCCTCTAAAGTCATTCTCCCATCAAGGGGAGCGGCTTCTCCAGTTATTTCATTATATAGTGGCAGACATGTTCAATCAGAATCCTATGTACCAAATTATAATGTGGATCATCTTGAATGGAAGAGACTTGGACATAATGGAAAAGGTATTGCATGACCTCATAGATGATGCCTCACTTTCCAAACAAATGAGGGAGGTGGTGAAGGATCTAGAAAAGGATTTTCAACTGTCATATGAACTACAAGACCATATAGATGATTTGAAAATGAAGATATGGAAGCATGAAGATATGATCACACATTTGTAGTCTGACATATTATCATCATTGACCTAATTAGCAAAAAATAGTAGGAGGGTTCAAGAGTTGATTAATTTGGTGATGTCCTCTTCTCTAAGGCAGTGGTAGAAAAATCAAGGAGGGTGACACACAAAAACTCAATTGATTCCTCCCACCATACATTGGATGACCAAGATATTGCTACTGAAATAATTTTCTATGACCAATATTTTTAATGAATCTGATATTTTTCACTACACTCAATTTTTTTGTTGATGTTTTAAAGAGACACCAAAATATAGATATTCCTCCCCATTTTTTCATTCTGGGAATGGTTTATTTTTTCTGATATTACTATCTGATTTACTTCCTTGTATCATATCTCAATTTTCTATCACATTGATGTCGATATCTATACCATGATGTAGATATGGATTTCATAGGTAGAAGATATGTCATGTAGAATGAGTGCATTACATTTCCTTAGAAATCAACTCAACTGTAATAAGGCCATGTATGGGTAATAATGGGGATTTACATGTGATTCAATTTAAGGAGTTTTAGCTCAGACTATATTAGGTTAATTTAAGGTCATTTAGATGAGACCATCTATTGATTTATTTTATGGTCTTCTATTTTAGGCCATATGTTTCTTTATTTTATGGTATTTTACTCTGACTATATGTCTCTTTAGTTAAAGTTACATTAGCTCGGAGCATCTATTTCTTTGTATAAGGTATTTTAGCATAGACCATCTCTTGAATTAGTTTAAGGTATTTTAGATTAGAAAATCTATTTCTTTAGTTTAAGGGCTTTTAGCTCATAACATATATCACATTATTTTAATTTATTTTATCTCGGAAAATATTTTTCTTCAGTTTGGGGTCAATTAACTTGGACCATCTATTACATTAAATGAAGATATTTTAGCTCAGACCATTTGTTTCTTTAATTTAAAGTCTTTTATCACATGTTAGTTATTGATTTATTTTAAGGTTCTTCTGCACAGGTAAATTATTAATTTAGTTTAATGTAATTTAGTTTGGACTATATATTTCATTTTTTTAAGGTCTTTATGCCCAGACCATATATCAAATTATTTTAATGTCTTTTATCTTGGACCATCTGTTAGAGAATGGGATACAGTGGATAAATTCCATGAGTGACCTAAAACACTATGAGGTGTTGGATCCTACCCTAGTGTTGATGATGCTCCTGAGGATCATAATGTTTTTTTTCAGGGTGACACTCCTGGTTGATGGCCATAGGCTCATATGCAGGGGCCAGGGAAATGTATTCATAGTCAATCAAAGGGGATCCCTTGAAGTAGAGTATCTTTTACAAGGGATATAGAAGATCTATTGTGGAAATATTGATGTTGTTGGAGTACTAGGTATACATAACCTTACTAGGTACTTACTGTATGGATGATGTAAATCATAATAAAGGAGTTTGAGTTAATTAATATGAGATGTCCAGACATAATAGGTATGTCCCTTGGCATTCTGAAATAATGGGTTCTGCCTTGGTGCTGCAATGGCTCACAGGGATTGAAGCTCAATTCTTGAAAAGAGAAGATGCATTTAGTTGGCAGTTCAAGGCCCATATGCATGGGTATCATGTCCATGGAATGATTATCTCCACTTCTTTCTAAGGGTATGGAAGATTATTGAAGGCTCATACGTCTATATGATGAAGTTGGATATTGGAAGAAAGCTATCCAGGGAGGGTTCTGGTTGCCTATCATAGATATCTCTTAAATTAAGCTCAATCTCTATGCTATCTGGTTTCAAATATTGATATAAGGACCATAAAAGACTTGTAAAAGAAGTTTTAGAGTCCATCATTATGAAAGGGTGTGATATATAGTGACATAACATTGAAGATATTGAATATTCTTTGATAGATTGGTACAGTGACTGTAAATCATGATCTAGGGCACTCAAATATGGAGAATGGTATGTGAAAGTTATAAAGGGATCATTTCAAACACATTGGGGTTTTGATTGCAACCCTGATGATTTTAGGGCTCTTGAAAATTGGAATTTCCTTTTTCAGTGGGACGTATTAGGTTGAAAACTATATGCACATATGCAAGAGCCACGAGCATGCATGGATAATCACTAAAAGGGCTCATGAATTTGAATTTTCCTTCCATGGAATATGGAAGGCTATAGTGATTTGATACACACCAACTCATGATGTGTGGTCTCTACAAGATTCAAAATCCAAGGAGGGATCGAGTGACCTAAATGTTGTGTCACTTCCTAGTAAACATATTCTAGAGTTGAGGAGATGTCACAAATATTGTACATGATTTTACATTGACTAGTGGGCCCAGTGGGCATAGCTTGGATTTAACTATGGTTATGGACCCTATGAGAATTGTGGATTTTATGTTTTAACCTTAGATTTTTCCTATTCTTTAAGGATGAAGAGTTTAGCTATTGTGGAATCAATTTTGGCCAGGTCTCCCATTGGGGTTTTTTTGGTGTGACGTGTTTTGTGTCTCTTCCATTTGATGTTGAATGTCTTGAAATTTGGACCATTAACGTTTACAGTCTACTATCTGTTATATTTTACCAAGGAATACTCAATTTAGGGCCAATACTTGCATGGACCCAACATGGAGGATGTGACACAAGTGGCTAATTGGGATACCCAAGGTTAAGAGCGGTCCAACATCCTATCAAGCATGGAAGGGAAAATGACATAAATCATGGCTTGAGTATCTTAGGTCATGAGTAATGACATGGGATATTCATACAAGGAGAGATCCAGACACACTGGGTTTTTGAGTTATTCCATGATGATGTGAGGGTTCACGAGAATCAAAATGTACTTTCCAGAGTGACACATTTCGTTAGAAGCAATAGGTGCATATGCTAGAGCCATCAACATGCATGTATAGTCATGAAAAGGGACCGTGAGGATGTATATCTTTTCTAAGTATCATGGAAGGATTAAGGAGTCCTGAGATGCTCAATACATGAAGAGTAGTATATAGATTTGAGGAGTTCTTAAAGGATGGTAGAAGCACACCATATTCTGGTTGACTTTGGCGACTCTTTTGGGGTCACTTGAGGAGTGAAAAATAGAAGATGGTATACAAAATTTATTGTTATGATGTGGGGGAGTGTTTTCATTTGTGTAGTTTAACAACATGCGGTGATGAAATACTTCCATTAAATTTAACATCATGTGGTAAGGACATGCTTCTGTGTAGTTTAACATAATGTAGAAAGGACATGATTCTGTACAGTTTAATGTCACATGGTAAGGACATAGGAACCGATGTGAAAGAAGGTAATTTTTTAGCTAGGAAAAAATAAGCGAACTTGGGAATCCCTATATATCCCATGAAAATGATAATCATGACACTCACAGTTCTGGGTTGTCGTGCAGTTTAATATATGGCTTTGAGGACGACATGATACCATTTAAAAGTTGCGTTATAGGGACATATATAGATAGTTTTTTGTCATTTAGACCGGACCATAAGGTGGTGTTCCAAACGTGGGGGTGTGTGGAATGGTGAAATAACATAATTCAAGTTAAATGAGGGTCAAATAGGTCTCAACCACACCATGAAGCTTTCCATAAAGACTCATACCAAAGGGAAAAAAGGGTTATGGCTATGGTCGACTTGAAGACGAAATCTCTGGTTGTCACTATGTATCTCATAAATATGTGAATAAATACACATATCATTTTGGAAATATAAATACTTTACATAGGTCTTATCCATATATAGAAGTGGGCATTATTTCTGTTGACATTTTCAATCGTGCCTCAGATAACAAATACAGGAATCATTGTGTATCCGTTATCAGAAGTAATAATGATACATGTAGTTCTCTATGTTCTTTGTAGTTTAACATCATACAGTGAGGAAGAAGGTGGATTGAATTGAATTGGTGGAAACATCATGGTTGGGACCCATGATAGAAGCCCAGTCGCCACTACGTATCTCAAGTGAATGAGAATGAAAACACACGTAGTTCTTGGATGACCATGTAGTTTAATTTCATGTAGTAAGGGCATAAACCATGCAGTTTAATGTCATGAAATGATGATTTGTAAAATTACTTTAATGGTTGTTTACATATGATCATAATGGATCTATTTTTTTCGTTTATGCCTTTCTTATGAGGGAAAGTCAATATCGTAATTCCTAAGCACACATGAGCTATGCTCAGTGTGGGAAACAAGTAGCAGCATGGGTTCCCCTATAGTGTAGTAGTAAAAGAGGCGTATAACATTGTAATTTTGTATGATGTAGTGTCTATAAAAAGATATATGATAAAGGGATCCCTTAATTTCTCATTGGAAATGAGAATCACACCATATATAGTTCTAGAGAAACTGTGTCGTCTAATCTCATGCGACAAGGTCATCGAATGTGCAATTTTCACATCATGTAGTAAAGATGATGGATTACCCAACATATACGGGAAGGGGAGTTGTGGATCTATTAATTTTTTTTGTAGTATGTTGAGTAATTTTTCAATGGTTTTTAATGTATTTTAGTAAGTATGAACTATGTATAGTTGAACATCATGTCATCCAGATGAAATGTTATATGCAGTTTAACATCATGCGGTGAGGATGAGAAGTTCCATGTAGTTTTACATCATGTGGTGAGGTTGAATGATGAGGCTTACTCTAATGTGGATTCCTATTTTCTTAACAGCTTATGAAATGTATTTCTTAATGAATCTCTCATGGGTGTGAGGTTTTACATGATTTCCATCGATGGTTCCTAATGAATTGGATCCATTATGATAGAACTTATGTATGATGTAAGGTTCATGCAAATTGGGATCCAATTTCTAGGGCTTCTTTCCCAGTATATTTGGGGTTCTGAGAGCCAACATCGATTCTCCTAGATGGAATGAGATATAAGAGGCCAACCTTTTTGGATGTCATATCAGGATTGTTTTTATGTACTTTTTGTTGTTTTTATTTACCATTGTTTTGGAGTTGTTTCATGGGGTTTGATTGGGTGAGTTTTTAAGAAATATTAATGGATAGAGGGCTATGCATGGTTTTCACATAGTTTGACACACTATTCACCTAATCCAAGGTAACTTTAAAAAAATTTCAAACCTAGACATAGAGGTCTGCATGGTTGGAACATGGTTTACCCAAACCACGTGCCCTTGCCAAGGAAACCATGAGTGTGGGTTTTTATTATCCAAAATTAGTTTTTAAATAACTCAAACATCCAAAATACCTATTTTTAGACCTAGTATTAGGGTTGATAACTTCTATGTGATCCAAGAGCCTTCAAGATGGATTATAAAGTGATTCGAACACTGTTCATCCAGATCTAAAGCCCGTATTGATGATCTTCTCTCTTCCTAGTAAGTGGATTTCATTCTGATGCTTCTCCTATTCATCACACTATCTACATTTGTTCATTTTATGGAATATCTCAACTGTTTCAAGGGATCTATACTTATGAGTTGAGATCATGATCTAGGATGGTGGATCTGGATCTAGACTTGCAAGATATTGATGGATTTTACCTTAATTTATGGTTTAGTGATTTAAATCTAGATCTTGATAAGCATTGTTGTTTTTCTTGGATTTTGGGTATTTCTGATGGGAAAACATCCATTAACAAATTGAGGTAGGTGGTCAAAATCAAACTCCCATAGTGATTAATTTTATATGTGAATACGAGATTATTTAATTGCTAGCATCCATTAAAGATAGAATTCCTTAATTGGGATAATTAAGAATGTACATTGACTTGTCGATGCTTAGTAGAAATAGATGATTAATTGATTATTTAATCATGGCTCTAAGGGGTTGTCCAAATAGATAATTGATTTGGGGAATTTGTTTATGGGTTGAAATATTTTAATTGATATATTGAATTTCGTTGGGTTTGAGATAGTCAATCGGGGGGGGGGGAATTAATTATGAAATGATGTTTGTCCAAGTGATATTATTAATGGTGAATTATTATGGTTCCACGAGGTTTATTAAGATAATTAATTTGGAGAATAATTATGAAAAATTGATATTTGGTTAGGATAATTAATTTTAGAGAAATAATTATGGAATTTGATTTTTGGTTATTAATTAATTGATGAATTAATTAATTGGTTGTGAACTTAGTTAATTAATTGGTTAACTAATGGACTCTGATATGTTTAACTAATCATTTTATTTATAAGGGAATGATGTGGTTAATTTTTGTGAATTAATTAATGATATAAATGATTGAGAATGTGGGTGCTAGACATGGTGTTCTAGACCAATTGAGATGTTGGGATATGGACATAGAATTCCTCCCTAATAGTTATCCAAGTAGTTGTGATGTGGGGTGTCAAACATGTCAATCTGCACCGAATGTGATGAGGGGTGTTAGACATGGTGATCTACATCAAATGATTTTAGGTCTTCTAGAGATGCAATTCAACACAAAATGAGTGACAATAATAAATTATCATTTAAATGGTAGATATGAATTGAAATTAAGTCTGATGTAATGATTAAACATTAAATGACAATGTAAAAACTCTTGAATTAAGAATTTTATTTTTTGATTCATTTAATTTCATACACTATCTTTTGATTGGACTTGTTTTAGACACCCTTGGTGGTGGCCTATAGAGTTGTACACACTCCCAATTCAGGGCGCCAGATTGGCACCCAAGGAGATTTTGTCATTCTAGGACATGATAAGGGTGACGCCCTAGGATAGGTTTTTGTTTGGGAATGGAACATGAGTTTGGGAACCAAATGTGATTCGGGTCCCTCTTAGGAGTCCGTGTGTATTTAATTTTACATGAATTATAGACACTTCACACATGCATTGTCATAGCATGTTTTCCTGTTGAGTTGAGTATTGTCTTTCATGTTTTGACTATCTTGTGAAATTGGTATTCTTATGGTTATTTATATTCTTTCATTCTTGTTTAATTAAATTTCTTTAATTGGTGTTTTATTCTTATAAACTAATGTATAGTCTCCCCATGAATGAATTATGAGACCCCAAATCTTAGTAGACCTAGTATAGAATATGGGGAGGCATGCTCGAGGGAATGTGACCAACCAGATCGAGGCACCATTTAGTGGAACCCTAGTCAGGACGTCACCAATTTGTATCAGATGAATTTTATTTTTTTCTTATTATTTTGTATTGCAATTTTGGGGAAGGTAGATATGAGTCTAGGAAGAGTTGAGGCATGGTAATGAACTTGTGCAATGTATTTGGAAACTTCTGAATGGGGGAAATGTAGGTACTCAGTGTGGGGTTGTTTTTATTTCTCTTGGTTGTTAGAAATTGTTATTATTTCACCTTTGGTGACACACTAGTGGTGTGATTTGATATTTTTCCTAAAAATTGTAGAAATTTGATTCATGGTCTAAATAGGCACAAGAGTTGAGTATGCATGAATCATTTTAGGCACTCATGGTTATTGTGACATGCATCATTTTAGGCACTAATGGGAAAATGGGCCAGGGGTAAGTTGTTGAACGTAAAATGTTTTACTTCTTCGGATGATGAAATAATGGTGAAAAATGAGAATAAATGGGTCTCTAATAAGAAACCTGAATATTGGGATGGATTTTATTAGTTAACTACTGTGTTGTTTAATTTTAAATGATGTGATTAATTAATAGTGGTAATTACTTAATTAAAATGTGATTTCCCTTGTTAAAAAATATCTAGGAGTGGGATGGTTAAGGGTAGTTGTGGTGACTCAGTGTAGATCGTATCGTGAGAAAGGGGGAAACGACAAGTAGAAACATATGTTTTATTTCTATTCTTATTTAAATGTTACATGGTTGTGTTATAATACCTAATATGTGTGTTGGTTTTTGTAAATACATTATCGAAGATTCTTGTTGAGCAGGAGACTGAGGGGTATTTTATGAAATGAACATCTGGGTAGGGAAATTGAGGCACTGTTGGTACAATAATAGGAGGTAGGGGTGTAGTGATAAGATAAATTATCTTGTTTCTTTCTATTCATGGCGAGGGACCTAGGGAAAGTTCAGAAATTAATGCCTGAGTTGATAAGAGTGTTTTAGCTGCAGCACCCTTCGAATTTTATTGGATTGGGTGGACCTAATGGAGAAAATTTCTGGATTGAATCCATAGAGATGATACATTAATATTTGTATAATCCAGATGAGAGTAGGTTCATTTTGGCTACTTATACACTATGTGGGTCATCCATGCACTGGTGGGACATTCAGGTACGATCTGGATCGACTGATGATATGTTATGGAATGAATTTCTTGGGATGTTCTTTGAAGACTTCTATCCATAGATACTGAGATAAGATAAGAATTTATATTTTATGAATCTAACCAATAAAAGCATGTTTATAAAGTATTATGATGAAAGTTTCATAGATTTATAGTATTTTTCACTATCTTTTGGCAGATGATGAGGCCTCTTCAAAAAAATGATTCCAGGATTGGATTAATTGTGAGAATATGTCCCAAGTGAATATCTTTAGGCACAAAATTTTCTCAATAGTAGTGAATTAGTCTCTCAAGTCAAAGGGAAATCAAAAGGAGGCTTCCACTACTAGAATGGTAGCTATCACAAGATGATTAGGGAGTGTTCCTTCCATGATCAGGAAGAACTGTTATGTGAACCTTAGTCAGGACAATGGAAAAAAAGGTGGAAAGTTAGGAGGAACAATTTCACCAAACCTTACTCATGTGGTTTTCCACCAATATAGTAGGTCAGGACACTATCACAGACATTGTAATCGACCACCAGTGGAGTGCCGATTTTGTAGCATGATCATCACTAAAAGAGTTTTATAAGAAGTAGTGACATGCTGTTGCTAAGAGAGAAACTACTCTGATTAAGAGTGTGGGAAGGGGGGCCTCTACACCTTATAGGTATGATAGCTAGAGTTATACTGGAAGTGGTGGAAGAGGTATTAGACTTGGTGCATCAGAGTACGAGTTCCCGTATCAGTATAGTGGTTCTACTCAGGGGAGTCAGACGGTTCCATAGGAAAAGAGGGAATGACAGTTACATTCAGTGTAGCTTAAACGTGTGGATAGATAGGCTAGGATATCGAGAGTGAGAGGTACTATTCTAGTAGATTCTACTTTTTCTAGTGACTTATTTGATACTAGTGGATCTTATTCCTTTATAATGGAAAATATTGTTAATTGTTGGAGCTTGGAGGTGGATCTCGTAAGCCAAGTGATGAATATCGATACACTGTTGGAAAAAAAGTATTGATATTTCTATTTATGGATTGTATTTTCACTATAGATCAGAGTGTATCATTTTCATTAGGATTCTTATGTCCCTGATATGATGGGTTTTAACTTGATTATGGGTATGAAATGTTTAGTCACATACTAAGACCACATCAATTGTTGCTGGAGAGTAACATATTTATCTCATAAGGGTGAGTAATATTATCATTGGGGAGAGTGGGATATCCATGTGACCCAGTCTAGGAAAATTACTCATCAACTGGGGGAGCCCATAGCTCATGTTTCTAGTCTTTTTCTGGATGATGGGGGCTGTAGGAAATACACCCTTCCACCAGTAGTGGAATTGTTCCAATATGTCTTTCCCAAAGACTGATCAGGGTTTCCCTTAGAAAGAGATACCAAATTCATGATTATGATCAATGCTGGGGATGATACAGTATCTATTCCACCTTACAGAATGGAACCAAATAAGCTTTAATATACCAAGAAATAGTCGGAGGAGTTAGAGGATAAGGGGTTTATTTTTCCAAGTACTCCACCTTGGGGATGAACCGTGCTATTTTAAAAGATGTCTGATGGGGGTTTACACTTTTGTGTTGATTACCGAAAGATGAATAAAATAAACTGGAAAAAAAATTATTATCTTCCTCATATCGATGATTTATTTGAACAACTAATGGTGGATTTTGTGTTCTCAAAGATCGATTTCCGATCAGGGTATCATCATGTAAGAGTTTGAACATCTAATATCCCATGAACAACTTTCATAAGTAGATATGGAATTTATGAGTATGTTGTAATTATATGTGGGTTGAAAAACGATCCATCAATGTTTATGTCCATGATGAACAAGATATTTCATATGTTCCTTGATTAGTTTGTGGTGGTGTTTGTGGATGACATCTTCGTATACTACAAGTCACTTGATTATCATTCCCAACATCTTGACATCATCATGAGTACACTGAGAGAGCACTGGTTAGACACCAAGCTATCTAAGTGTCTATTTTTTGGATTGACAGGGTACACATTTTGGGGGAACATCATCTAGGAAGAAGGTGTGGAATTGGACACAGATAAGGACTGAGTAGTGGTTTCTTTAGATCACACTAATAATTGTATTGATATCCAATGATTATTGAGATTAGCTGGATATTACTGGTGGGTCATCCATGAATTTTACTGATTTGAACCACCACTTTCATGTTTAATGAAAAAAGGGATAAAGTTTAAATAGATAGAATCATGTGAGAATACATTCTAGGAGTTGATGAAGTTCTTCATATCGAAACCAATTTTTATCTTACTTGAGTCATGTGAGGAGTACATGGTGTATTGTGATGCTTCTGGGGTCGGACTTTGAGCTGTGTTGATGCAAGGGGATGGAGTCGTAGCTTATGGGTATCGATAGTTGAGGAAACATGAACTAAATTACACTACACCCAACCTTGAGTTGTATGTTTTGGTTTATGATCTTATGTGTTGGAAACACTATCAATTCCGTGAAAAGTAAATCGTATTTAGAGATCAAAAAGGCTTGATGTACATATTTTCATAGCCTGACATGAATCTTCAATAGTGATGATGGGTAGAGTATATGCAGTCCTTTGATTTTGAACTGGCATATTTACCTGGAAATAGAAATAGTGTGGATAATTCGTTGAGCATGAAAAAAAAGGCTTGCTTGTTACATGAGTCGAGTGCAGAGTGGAAGACGATGACATTGCTGGCTGAAATGAATGTGGTAGTTCTAGAGATTCTAGAATAGATGAATAAATATTCAGTAGTAGTGAAGTCTACACGTTTTAGATGAATAGAGGATAGGTTGGACGAGGATCTAGAGTGTTTCTCCTTAAGGTAAAGCCTTAAAGGTGGGGAGACACATTCAGGCTGGTTGATTTATGAGGACGAGATCATCTATTTATAATATTGTGTTGTCGTGCCGATGAGTATGCGAGAGCAACTCATGTGAGAATTACATTCCTTGAAGTGTGCAGTACATACTGGGGTGATAAATATTTACTATTACCTACAAAGCTAGTTATGGTGGCCTGGAATGAGAATGGTTATAGAAGGTTTCATGACATGATATTCCACCCGTCAGTAGGTTGAAGTAGTTCATCAACAACCTGGAGGTCTATTGTAGCCATTGTCTATTTTGTGATAGAAGTGGGATGACGTGACTATGGACTTTATGGTAGGTATTCCAAGGAAACATAGGAAGAAGGATTTTATTTGGGTCATTGTGGTTCAAATAAAAAAGGTATCACATTTCTTACATGTCAAATAATCCTTCCCAGCAGAATAGTTGAGTGATCTATATGTTCAGAAGATAGTTCATTTGTACAGGGTGCCACTCTATATAGTTTCATATCACGATTTGTGCTTTTGTTCATGCTTCTAGTAGGGATCACAGAAGCCTCATTGAATACATGTTTTGTTAAGGACAAATTTCCACCAAAATATAGATGGCCAGTTAGAACATACCGTAAATTTGTAATAGGATGTGATGAGAGCATGTGTGCTTGAATTTTGTGGTACTTGGGAGAAGCACTTGGACTTAGTGGAGTTTGCATATAACAACAATTATTTGGAAACAATATAGATTTCACCATATGATGTACTTTATGGTAGAACTTACAGATCGCCACTATGTTGGATTGAGGTAGGTGAGTCAATGCTATTGGGACTGAGAATCATGTAGGAGATGTTAGAGCTAGCTCAGTTGATTAAAGAACACCTGACTATGGCTCAGAGTCGGAAGAAGTCATATGCTGATAGACATAGATGACCCCTACAGTTTATAGAGGGTGATTGTGTATTCAATAGGGTGTTTCCTTGGTTGTGTCAGCACATAATACAGAGTTAGGGCATGTTGGTGCCTAGGATTTGTAGGACCATTTGAGTTATTAGAGATAATTGGGCTTGTGGAAAACCTATTGGATCTTCCATAAAAGTTCAACACTATGCATGATGTTTTCAATATGTCACAACTATGGATGTATCACCACTACCCATACCATGTGATCGATGTTGATGAGGTTGCCCATGAGATTGATGCATCCTTTGGGGAGCATCCAATACGTGTACTGGATCACAATGAGAAAGTGTTGTGGGGAAAGTGCATGCCAATAGTTCGGGTGTTATGGAAACAGGGATGTGTTTATAAGGAATCATGGGAACGAGAATCATACATGGGGGCGTAATAGACCAATTCTTTTGTATTGGATTCTTAGTGACGTTTGGAAGTGCATCTCGAGGGTGAGATGTTATAAGGTTGAGATATTTTAAGATCCCAATCTTTTTTGATGTCAACTCAGGCCCATTTTTAGGTACATTTTCATTGTTTTATGTATCTTTGATTTGGATTTCTATCTTGGGGTGTGTTTTGGTGAGTTTTTAAGAAAAATTAAAAGACAGAGGGTTTTGACTAATTTATGCATGAGTATAAAACTGTGTGACTAAACCCAAGTAACCATGTTAACTGTGCAAACCTAGAAAGAGAGGTCCACACAGTTGGCACACATTTTAACCTAATCGTGCTCCTCAATCGAAGAAACTGTGTGCATGGATTTTTATTAACCAAAAATAGTTTTTAAATCACCTGAACCCCCAAAATCCATATTTTTCCACATATTCTTGGGATTGATGAATTCTAGGTGATCCTAGAGTCTTCCAGAAGGATTCAATGGTGATCCACACAATATTAATCAAGATCTAAATCTCGGATTGGAGATCCGCTCTCTTCCCAGTATGTAGATTTCATCCCAAAGCTTCTCTAATTCATTACTCTAACATTATTTGATTTTTTCATGGAAGATATCCATTATTTACTTGGATTTAAACCTATGAGTTAAGATCTAGATCTAGGATTGTGGATCTAGATATTTATTTTTAATATCATGATGCCCTGGATCTTAATTTTGGGTTTTGGAATTTAGATTTGGATCTTAATCGATGTAATTTTGTTGCTCCAGTTTTGGGGATTTTCTATAAGAAAACATCCGTCAATGAACTGAGATAGGTGGTCTAAATCAACCACCCATAGTCATGGATTTAATATGTTTATGTTATATTATTGAATTTATAGAAATCCTTAATGATTTATTTCCTAAATTTTGATAATTAGGAATTTACTTTGACTTTTAAATTCATTAGAGATATAGATGATTAATTGATGATTTTATCACAGAACCAAGAGGGTGCAAGAAAGTATAATTTATTTGGGGAAATTTTTTATGGGTTGAGATATAGTAACTGAGATATTTATTTTCGTAGGGTTTGAGATAATCAATCGGGAGAAATTAATTATGAGATGATGTGTGGCTATGTGATATAATTAATGGTGAATTAATTATGTGACATGATGTTGATTAAGATAATTAATTGTTATATTATTTAGGAAATGTTGATACTTGGTTTGGATAATTAATTGTGTAGAATTAATTATGGAATATGATTTTTGTTGATTGATTAATTAATTGATGAATTAATTAAAAGGTTATGTATTTAGTTAATTGTTGGGTCCACTAATTGATTTTGATATGTTTAAGTAATCATTTGATTAATAAGGGAATGATGTGGTTAATTATTGTGAGTTAATGAACGATGTAAATGATTGATAATGTGGGTGATAGACTCGAATTTCTAGATCGATTGAGAAGTTGGGACTTAGAGATGGAGTTCCACCCCAATAGTTATCCAATAGCTTATTATTTGGGGTGCTAGAGATAAAGATCAACACCAAATGTGAAGATGGTGTTATACATGGAGATATACAGTAAATGAATTTTTAGTATCTTGACATGGAGTTAACACCAAATGAATGGAAATAATTCATTAGGATTTAAGTGGGAGTCATGAATTTAAATCACGTCTAATGTAATAATTAAATATTAAATGAAAATGTTATAGACAATTAATTACACATTTTATTTATTGCTTAATATAATTTAATAAACTCACTTTTGAATAGACATGTTTTAGACACCGTTGGTGGTATCCAGCTTTGTTGTACTCACACCCTATTCAGGTTGCCTTATAGGCACCTGAGCAGCCTTTGTTATTGTAGGACATGATAAGGGAAAGGCCCTGGTATAAGTTGCTATTTGGTAATATAACATGGGTGAAGGAACCATATGTGGTTAGAGACCCGATTGGGAGTCGTTGTGTCTTTAATTTTAGTTTAATTTGTAGACACATGACAATTTCATTGTCATATAATGCTTTCCTTTTCAGTTGAGTATTTTATTTCTTGTTTTGACTATCATGTGAAATTGGTATTGTTATGGTAATTTATATTCTTCCACACATGTTTATTTTTTTTTCTATTAGTGTTTTAATCTGATAAAATAGGGTATAGTCTCGCCATGGTTGACTTACCAAACACTCTCTTCTAGTTGATGACCTCTAGCGTATGGGGAGGCACTCTTGAGGACATGTGACCAACTGGCTCGGGGCACCATTTAGTGCACCTTGTATGGGATGTTACATGAGCGTAGGAAATCCATTTTTTTAAAATCTCATGAAATTTTATTATGGTGAACTTCAAGGTTTTGCAACATACACAACCTCTTCTTATCTATCCATTTCAACTCATCTTTCCATTTATGTGATTTTTCATAATTTAAGAGCTATCCAAAAATGGTTATTCGGAGTAAGGGATGGCAGAATTCTATGGGAAACACTACCTTGATCCCATACACTAGTGATTATGAAACTTCTTGTGTAGCAGTATTTGTGGTGAAACAATAGGCCCAATAAGCATGGAAGAGTTTATCTGGCTAATAATTCTTACCTTTATTCACCATATTTTCAAGTGTGTTCGACCGAGTCTTATTAAATGACTATATCAGTTCATTTACCACTGCATGATAGAGGGAATATTGATTAGACTAAATGTTTCACTCATGGTAATGATTCTTCAACTCGGTTGAATATAAGTTTGGGTTGTTGTCTGAAAATATTGTGTATGTGAATATGAGCCTGGTGATGATATGAGACATCAAAAAGTCGTTTATATTATTCATCTCAACATTCGAGAGCGGTATTGACTCAAAACATTTGAAAAAAAGTCAGTGGTAGTACGGATGTACTTGAACTATTCAGTAGTGGCTGAGGTATATTTCCCCACAAAATTCATCTCCCAAATGGATAATGTATTGAAATATTTAGTAAAATTCAGCCATTCTAGTCTCCGATGGATGATGTTTTCTTGGATCCAGCATGCATGAAATTTCATGGTAAATTCAACATAGTCTTGTATCATGGTTTTCCAGTAATATCCCAACCTATTAATTTTGTGGGAGAGAAAAGTTCTAGATTGATGGGTTCCATAAGAGCCTTCCTGGAAATCCTTCATGATGGAGAGAACTTCTCCATCTACAATGAACTTGAAAATAGTTCCATCAAATTAGGGCTTATAGAGTGTTTTTTCGCATTTGTTCCACTATTCAGAGTGAAGTTCACTGCCTAGTTCCAAATTCGTTCCCTTCCACCAAAATATTCTAGGAGAGTCCTGTCTCGAAGGTAGCTGATTATGGGATCCATCTATATAGGGGTGTTTATTGGTTCATCATGTTGTGGGGGTTGTGCAGACTTGGTTGATCTCTAATAGATTGCATAAGGTGATAGATTACACAATTATTTGATGTGTAATACAAGAGGTTTATTCCTCTTATGTAGGTTTGTAAAATATGGAAACAATATTTTCTAGCATGTCATGATGAGTATTCTATGATAGGGGATATAATATAGTGTCAGATCAATGGGGATTTCAGCTATTAGTCCATTGACGTAGCCAGTGAGGGTGGGGGGTCAATTCCTCCTTTATTATGAAATATTCTCCATCAACATGCTTTATCATTAACTTTGAATCCTGTTTAATGTTCAGTTAGGCTATGTGAAACTGTATAGCTAGTTCTAGTCTAGCTAAGAGGGATTGATATTCTGGATCATTATTTGTGTAGGCTTTGGACAATGAGAAAGTGTAGGAAAAAACTACTCTGTGTGGGGAGACAAATACAATCCCCAGACCAACACGGTTGAGTTTATGGTTTTCTATTATAGTAAAGTTATAACATCAAGAGGTTCCATCAAAGTTTATCTCCCATGTTTGGAGATTTTCATTGACATACACCACCTCTTTATTAAGGATATCAATGTCTTCTAGTGTATTTTCCTAGGTACGGCATGCTATGAGAAAATAAGTTACGGGTTTCCCTTTCTCCAACATATATTATATGAACTAATTTTCATATTACTATATAATGAATGCCCATTGATCAACGAGTCGAGTCAAAATGGGGTGGAAAAGTATGTACTTGAGTGAGTCAATAAGAGAGACCAAAGGGTCCTCGGGTTGCATCAAGTATTGGCTCATGTTTTTCACATCAAATATGAGTTCAAGGTTGTTCTCTTAGACATCAAAATATTTGGTCTTAGGACCAAACATAGTCTGACTAAAGTAGTAGAGACTATTCTCACTTTGTTCATAATTCTTCAATATGATAAGGGAGCCTAATGAGTACTCTATAACAACAACAAATATTATGAGTGACCCCCCTTTGACTAGAGGCATTAAAACTAGTGGGTGAAAAAAGTACTGCATGAGACTTTTAAAGTATTTAAAACCTTTATCGTCCCATTGGTAGGAATCTCATTTCTTCATTATCCTCATGAGGGAGTGATCATTTCTACCCAGGTTGGATATGAATCGCCAAATTTATGCATGTGTCCCTTGGATTACCTTGATTTATTTTTAGGATCTTGGGGGTCACATTTCCAAAAAAGAACTAGTATTCCCAGAGTCAACCTAAATGCCATGATGTAATACCACAAATCCAAGGAACTACCCTAATGTTACCCCAAATGAACATTTAAAAAGATTTATCTTTAGACTATTCTATCATAGTTTTTTGAATATTGCTGGGAGATCCGTGAAGTGATCAAATCACTGTCAGGATTTAGAGACTAGGTTGTCAACATAAAACTAATCAATCCTCCCAAGAATATTTTAAAGACTCAATACAGGGAATTATGATATATGGAACCTAATTTCTTTAATCCAAAGGGTATGAACTTATATAATAGGGTCTTTTGAGGTCATCTGAAAGTATTTTCTTCTTCATCCTCAAGATCCATCTTGATTTTATTATACCCTGAGTACCCATCCATAATGAAAAGGACCTATAAGTAAGAAGTTGCATTGATCAAGAGTTCTGTGATTGTAAATGGGAAACAATCCTTTAGAAAATATAGATTAAGGTATCTAAAGTAAATGTAGAATCTAAAATAATCACTTTTATTCTTGATGAGGATGATGTGGGCAAGCCATCTTGGGTATTGGAATTATTGGAAAAAGTTGCATTTGATTCACTTTTCAGCTTTGGTCTCTACATTGGCAGTATGAGAGGGGTGTATCCTACGTGATATTTTCTTGAAGTATTGATGCCCATCAGGTAGTTTGAGATGATGGGAATCCAACTTTGGATTCAGTCTCAGAATTTATATGTAATTCTATGAGAACACATATGAGTGATGCTTTATAAATGCGATGTAAATATATTTCTCTTCAAGAGGCATGGAGTCACTAATCACGGTAGTTCACATGCCTTTTTATGTTTCCAAATTTATCAGCTTGAGCTCATCTATGGTAGTGGAGAATCTATCTTTGAATACTGTATGGGTGATTCTAAGATCATCGACATCCATTTTTGAGTCTATGGAGATGTATTCTGGTGAAGATGATAGTATGGGGGCCTCTCTATTATTATCATTGAAAGGTAGTCCATTAGAAGATATATCACCATCCCCTACAATCTGGGTTGTTGTAGAGAGATGTTGGAGAAGACTATTGATGGGGACATGAGTGGTTTGGAATTATGGTATTATATCATCTACCACCACCATGTTTATGGGGATAGTATAATCATTATAAATCATGCTCTAGGTATTGACATGGGTGTTTACTAAGACATCAGAAGCTACAACCCGAATATCATCATCATCCACTGGTTTCTTGCCTTCGTTCTTGTAGAAATATGCTTTAGTATACATGGCTCTGCAAAAATAAAATGGGTATATGTCGCCCTATAGTATTCCAGCCCTTCCATTGATGGGTTATATCATAAATTGGAGGAATCATGATTGTACCACAATGTGGATATAGATCTAGGTCCTTCAAAATATGAAATTATATGTTGTAACAATTGGATATCCATGAACTCTGCATCATATGTGATCTCCCCAAATTGGGATTTGAGTATGATATTAATTATGGGTCTCTGATCATGCTTTTCATATCCCATTATGATTACATTTTTTGGGGATAAGTCCCATTCATTGTACCCTAGTCATCAGAGGGTTCAGGTTGGTATAATATTGATCCTTTATCCATTATCAATCATCACCCTTTAGGTATTGACATTATCTAGTCATACTGAAATGTATAGGGGTATGATGTGACCTTGGATGGGGTCCTCTTTATCTTGATCTATGAATGATATGTAGACATGAAATCCTAAGGAAATAGTTTCCAATTCATATACCTAATTAGCATCAACTTATGTTTCAAATTCTTGTGGGCTCTCGAGGGCTTTGATGAGTGCCTCCCCGAGTTATTTTGATATAAAGTTTGCATCCAGGATTGTGTATGTTGCTAACACTATATCCGGCTATTTCCAAATGTCATACATTCATGCAAGAGGATGGAATTTCCCGATATGAGGTTTCTCTTGGGAAAGTGGCTCAGGGGTTGTAGCATGCAATTCAAGAGATGTAGCAGCTATGGTAGATGGACCTCAAGATTGTACGGTAGTTGAGTGGGTATCTGCCACTAATGTGGTAGGTTGTGTTAGGCTTCACCATTTCCTGGGTTTATTAGAATGATCCCCCATAAGCGGCCATGCAAGATGATCAGATACAGGTGACTGCTAGAGGGATCTAAGGATCCTCGTTACCTTTTCTGAGCCTATTGGAGTGCTTGAACATGGGTATAAACTTCATATATATATATATCACATGGTTATATGACTATAATATTGAGTCTCTCTTTGTTTGAGCAGCCTCCTATATCCCTAGATCTGGTAAATTCATCCTCTTATTCTTTAGTTATATTCAGGAAAACCATATTCAAGGGCAAATTCGTCATTAGAGAATGGGTGTGTAAAGTATATTGTGTTGATATAACCAAATTTGAGATCATTTTTTGACAAGGATTCCATTTGGTGGGGTGGTTCTCATCTTTTCGATGCCTTGGTGAAGAAATTAGTGGCGGTTAATACATTCTTTAAAGAATAATATGACTCTTCAACTTCTCGTTCATTCCACCACTGATGGTCACACCCACCTTTTGGAGGCACATATAAAACCTATTTCTTGGGTGGTGAGGCTACTGCTGGTCTACACAATTGTTCTGTAAGTGTGGTGTGGGCTCAGTCAACTATCTTTTGAACCATACAGTTGTCTAATTTTCATACATGTTTAGTCGGGACCTTCTGCCAATCATCCTCTAATTCCAGTTAGACCATTGCTATGCATTCCACTTTCGTTGGGGAATTATCTAGAACCAATTTTTTAAAATTTATTATTCCTTTAAGGATGTTTTTTAGGACAAAAATATTCTAGATTTTATAACCTAATCTTTTATGGAATGGGTAGTAATTGGGCCAGTTAGAGAGGTCGAACTCATCAGGCTTCCTGGGTTGCAGAAGTGGGAGAAAGCTATTATCTATGGCTGCCCAAAAATAATCGAGGACCTCTTCATTCTATATTTATTACAACTTATTTATATGTCCTTAAAATCATTGAAACCATGATTTCTCTATGATTCATGCCAAGGGAAATTCTATGGTTGACACAGCTCGATAAGAGGTTCTTAGAAATTTGGGTCCCTCTTGGGCATCTGGAGAGGTTCCAATGATAGATTGAGGGTGGTTATTTTAGATTTTATTCTGGATGTCCTTTTCCCTATTCTATGGGCATGATTCAAGATTTTGATTGGGTCTATGTAATGTCCTCCTCCAAATGTTGGGCTATTTCAATAAATTTTTGGAATCCACCCCAATATTTTAGTGGAATTAAGGTATCTACAACTCATCCGTAATATTTTCGACAATGAGTTCCATCATCTGCCCTTTCTAGAGACGGATGATGTTTGAGTAGGTAATACAATTCCATTATGATATGAAATTAGACACACTTTTATTTTCGCGTTTTTTGATGTTTATTAGGCCAATGATCATTGTCATCCTCAGTATAGAAATAAATTGGTAAATAAATTGATGATGGAGCTTATCCCACATTGACACAAATCTTACTGGTAGACTACTATATCAAATGAAGGATGGATCTATCAGTGTCTATAAAAAACACATCATCTTGGATTCCTCCTATTGATCTCAAGGATCTATTATCGGCCCGCATCTGGACATGAAGTGTGTGATATGTTTCTTGGGGTCACCCAAATTTTCAAGGGTTTAGAAGTTAGGATTTAAAATGTTTTGTGGATGTGGGGTATCATAACCCTTTCTAGATATGGATTCCTTTCAAGCTGCACAGGTGCGGACCGCTCATCCATGGATTCCATTCAAGTAGGTAGGGACATGAAGATGTTGAGGAGCTCCAGAGGCACTACTTCCTAGACCATTTCCTACCCATGGGGAGATGGAAGGGGTTGAGGAGGTGGCCCCATTATTTTATCATGTCAATTTTCAAGTCATCCCAGGACTGAATGGTTATCCTGATGGTGGAGAGGTTTTTTCCACAGTAGAGGGATTCCACATTCATTTATGACATCCTCATATATATGGGATGGCTGCATATACCTATATCTAATCTAATATTCAGAAGATTCACTTGATGAATGATCAGCTATGGGAGGGAGAACATTTTTCTCTTCATGTAGATGATACCATAGAGTAATATTTCCCTTGAGTAACTCCTTATTATTTCTCCAAAGATCATGTATTTCACTCTCATATTGTGACAATCGATCCTTTGGGGAAAGACCTTGCTCCTCATAGGAGTTCATCGAGATGTTGTTTTACCCTTACCCTAGCTGGCATTTCTTTGGGGTGGTGGAAAATGGATATTCTGAATTTTAATGTTCAGGAGAAGTCTATGGTTCTTGGTATGTGCATCCTCATTCGGTGTATAAAAGTCACCCTGCACCTGAATCATGTTTTACATGTCCCAAACCTCAATACATTTGGCACGATCAATATCTTCCATGTTGATTTTGATGACCTTCACTTAATCATATCAGGTAATGGTGGTCGTTTCATTTATTTCAATGAAACATGATGATTCTATATAGATTCCAACAGGGTCATTAATTGAACCATTTGTCTTATTGGGACATTTTTTCTTATGACCCTAGTGGGGATTAACAGTCCTCACTATGTGTTCCACTCACTTTAGTCTATGAACAATGATCTTGAAGGAGTTTCCAATCAAGGTTTCTAAATGATCCCCAACTAGTAGAGGTGTGTCTCACGGTAGGTGGGATGATGACTAATGATGACTATCGATTCATTTATCCCAATCAAGAGAAGGCTAACTCCCTATGTGGGGTGATGATGATGAAAATATACCCAGCCTTGTGGGGTGGGGGTCATTCCAGGGTGTAGTTGGCACTAATTGTACTAATTTTTGAGGATCCAATGGCTTCAATAGGGGATTTGATGACTACCATGATAGACATGATAATATAAATTCCACTATCCTAGTGATGTGGGGGTTTTCCAAGATCACTAATGATGTATCCAAGATCCTTTAAGGGGATGATGAACCTGGGTATGGTGGTTGAGATATAAATTCCCCTTGCCTAGTGGTTTGGGGTTCTCTTGTAGCTGTTACCGATGTGTCCAAAATTATTTCTATAATTGATGATTTGAGAGGTGGAGGAAGTGATAGATATTCACCCAGCCTAACAGGATGGGTCTTCTCATGAATAGATGATACCTTTTCTAAAACAGCATCCAACATGATGTAGTGTAATTATTCCTATGTAGGAGCTGGGTGCAATGGTGACCTGTGATGAGAATCATTTATCATGTGATTATGTATACAGTATCATAAACATAGTCTCTATGTTTTAAATAAATTTTGATTGTTTTTAGAGGACCAGTTTGAAGTCCTATTAGTTATCCTTCCTCCATGTACATAATGTATGGGCACTATTAGGGCAGAGACAATATTTTTGAAGGACCAACTGGCCTGAGAATTTCCTAGTCCCCTGATCTTTCCAGAGGAAATAACATTCTAGGATGTCATGTCAAAAGGGATCTATTATTCCAAGGGAGTGTAAAAGTATAATTCTATATTCTATCTCTATCCCTGCATACATATACATGAAATGTCTTCATATATTATCATTAAATGAGTCATGATGTAATGGAGTTATGAATGTTGTAGATTTACACTATCATTTTCCAATTTGGTATCTCATTCTATGGAGATAGAAACCAGTTCTACCTAAACACTACAATTACTATTCATTTAGAGGTAAAAATCATTTCCAATATAACATAGATGTTGAGACTTCAATCACTGATGAGTGGAGAAAATATTTTGTCTTAGATAAGGCATTCTGTCTTTCTCTAGATCATCTGGGATAATCATGTCAGGGGTGGTGAGGGGACAGAACAAGATGGGGAGGTTGTTTCAGGATAACTCTCCACATATGTCAATGTCAGCCTCCTCTTCATCTGAATTACTCACCTCCATCATAAAAAAACCACAGATTATGGCTCTTATGGTCACTTACTGAAGAGAAGGGGGTACCTTTTCATGGGTAGATATCACCATTATGAGGTTGACCATGGTGGATTTTAGGAGTAGAGTCCACATGCTCCATCTCTACACTACCAAGAGGATGACTATCATGGTAATGAACTCCTTTTACATTCACTTGGATGGATAAGATGATGGACCCTCATGGTGTTGGAAATGTGTCTTGAACAGACATAAGGACATTTGAATTGGGTAGATTAAGGATACAAGACATGTTATGTCTCATGATCAGAATATTCCAACCTCCATTTTGGATTTGTGCAGTGGTATGAGCCTGGTGTATGACAGTTCCATGAACTTGTATATAACATTAAAATGTGGTAGGGATATGAATAATCCATTTATAATCTTTTAGAATATGTTGATGAGATATCTCCTTATTGATACAAATTTGAGCCCATCCTGAGGCGTATTCCATTATAACATTGTGAGCCTCATCCAGGATGGGATTATGAGCCCAATCCTGAGAATTTGGAATATGTTTCCAATTTTTCTTGGTAGGAATATGAGCCTACCCCAAGCCTTGTTTTTCACTCACCTGGTTTTCTTTTGTTGGATCAGAAATATGGTAATTTTCTAAATATGCATTCCCCATTGGAATATGCCGAAAAACCTCTAGAATCAGATAAGAAATATGAGACTTCCCCTATGTTTCCTTTGAGTGATGTCAGCGCAGTTGTTCATTGGAAGAAGTAAGAATATGAACAGGACTTCGATGATCTACTGAAATATGATAGATAGATCCATTGATAGGAAGATGAGCCTATCCCAGGGTTTATTTCATTCCCACATGGTCAGCCTCGACCATATTGGGGATATGTGCTTGATGTTGGGAATTTGGAGTATGCCACTAAATTTTTTTAGTATGTATGTTCCCCTACCTCGAGGCATGTTCCTCTAATACCTAGTTGCCTTTATTTGGAATAGGGATTTGATCCCGATAGGATGCCTCACATATCATCGTAATATGTTGATAATTCTCCCAGATAATAGAAAGTGTGTGCACTTGCTCCAGTAAATCCACTTAATTTTGATGATCTGAGTGTTGTGTAGTCCTATATATAGAGAGAATAGTATGTGCCTATCCATTCATATGAAAATGTTCCAGAATATAATGGATGAGTTCTTCTATGATTGCTAAAACTTATTATTATTTTAGCATAGTGTGTAAAGGGATATGAGCCTCCACATTTTCTATCCCAATGTTGAACTAGCATATGAATTATATTAAAGTGATGATATGGACCAACTTCATTACTCTATTTTCTATTAGGGATACTAATGGGCTTGGTATATGGGGTAGAAATTAGATCCTCCGCATGCTTGATTTGTAAATATGTACACATAATTGTTCATAGTGAGAAGAGATATGAGTCTAATGGATGGTCCTATACTGAGTATGTATGATGTCATCATCAGTAGGATTGGAGATATGTTCCCTCGAATTGATATCTGAAACCATTATCATCTGATGGGTTTTCCTTGTACCATGTGAAAGGGTGTTAGAGGGTACTATGCATCAGATGGTACCCTTAGCTGGTGACTGAGGGGTAGCAGTGGAATGGTGTTGGTGATGGAGGATTTTAGGATACCTTTTGGATGAATCATGAACATGAATTGATACATATCAAGATTCCTAGTCTAACTTCCTCAGATATAGAAGGTGGAATTTGTTTCGCTCTAGGGATAAGCTCTTGATGTTTTTTGTTGTAGCGATGAGAGCCACAGGTTTAGTGGAATCATTCCCTTGGTGAAGCAGGCTCATTGTATATTACATATATAGTACCTCAGGAGTATTCTCCATGGTCGAGATAGTACCATATCGATGGTATTCCTATAAATTCATATTCGCTACTTGTTGTTGAAGTTTCCATTCAGTTGAGACTATTTTACGAGATGCATAAGTTTTAGTTGCAAGAAAATTTTCTAGAATGAAGGCTAGATGATAAAGAATTCATCTTGAGTCAGGTAGCTAAAGGAGTATTTTCAATTACACAGACAATAGAGAAAAAGGTTACCGATTAGTGATGTATTGTAAGAACAATATGCACAAGCAGATATGCATGGTTAACTCATTTGTTCTTTTATTCCCGACTCATCCATTCCACTCATTTAGACTTATCAAAATGAGGTTTTAATTTTAGGAGCCTTGGTTACAATGGGTCATTAGTAATATTATGTCGGTCTTATTTATTTTTTTTATAGGGTTTGCAAAATGAAGTGGTATGATCCATTACAACCAAATCATTCTATTGTTTCAGATATTGACATCAGTTTTATCTTTTTTTTTTCTATAGGGTATAAGAAAATATGAATCTATGGGAAATAACAAATCATTTTCTCATTGGATAGTTTCACATAGGGTTCACTATTTGGGTTTCATCGAGTTTATTGGATGTGGAATGTGGAGTGGTATTTCCCTTGATGCTTTGATTGAAAATAATTTGGTGGCCTCTATCAATTGAAAACATTAGGCCTTCCATTTGTTTGGTCTTCCATAGAAACTTCCAATGGTTCCCTTATCCATAGCTGGGTACATACCTACTTCCCAAAGGCATGAATTTGTCTAGGTATTTAGGCCCAATGACTATTGGGGACTGACGTTTGATGAGGAGATGGATGGTCAAGCTCATCACACCCTTTTGGGGGAAATTATTTCCTACTATGTTACTCTCTTTAGATTTAAGATATTTTTGTGAATCTATTCCTAATACTGATTTGGGATCAATTACCCATTGAAAATGGTTAGTCGGCTAATTCTATCTTCAAACGAAGAAGTGGGTTTTCTTGAGGGATACATATATATCTATCCAATTTTCTTTATATATTTCTCCAATGAGGAATAAATACTTTATGTGCTATAAATTTATAATTAAGTGCTTCAGAATGTGCTTCCATATAAATAAGTAGTTAATATTTGAAAAAGGGGATTGCTACCCTATGAGGAATAATACATATCTTGAATTTTACTGGAATCAAAGGCCGCATGGGTTTTTGAGGTTCTTGGGACTAGCACAAGGTATATACCATTATATGTGGGGTATTCATTCTTGATACCTAATGATATGTTTGTTTATACCTCCCTAATCCCATGTGAGGTATGCTCGATGTGAGAAATATGGGGGATAGATGATTTGCCTCAAGACATGTATGTAGTGGAATTTCATACTAGGATAGTCCTTGGGGTGTTTGGTATAAATATCATTCCCTAAGAAGCCATCCTATGTATCTTAAATATGGAAGGAATCAGAGTCATCATAGTTCAATTGATGTATGGGACTTACATATATAGTCTTCCCCATACCATGGAGATTTATAATGTCTAATGGTGTGTTTGTTTCATCCCCCCTAAGCCAACATGAGCTATTCGTGGCGTGAGAAACAAGGGGGAGTGGATAATAAACCTATTTGCGTATGGATATGGGACTCATGTATTGGGAAAATCCTTGAGGATTTTTGGCATGCATCTTGGGCCTTAGGAAGGCGTCTTATATATCTAGTTTATGGAAAGAATCATAGTCCTCATAGTTCATATAATGTTGGGTCTTTTACATTGTGTCTATCTTATACCATTTTAGGGTTTTATGGGGCATTTGATATGGCCTTTGAAACTCCCTAAAACTACATGATCCATTCTCATTTGTAAGAAAAATTGGATAGAAAGTAATCAATGTCATTTCAGTGGATAAGGGACTCAAATTCTAGTCGCTCCATAGATAATCAATATGGAGCTTAGACCATGGAGGGAAGTGTCCTATGTCTCTTGAATTGGGAAGGAATCAGTGTTGTCATAGTTACCTTTCTATCAAGGCTTACACCCTTAGGCTCCTATATTTATCAGGGCTTACACTCCATGGACAGACAACATTATCAAATCTTGGGATTCCATGTGAGCCATCAATTGACCTATCTTGAGACACATATAAGGTGTTAAGAGATCCAGTGTAAAAAAATATGAATTCATTTGCAAGACTCAGTTGACATGAGGAAACACTATTATGTGAATTAGACGATTGCTTAAGGGTTATCATAATTCTTGATTGACACCTCTTGGAGTCATTATGAGACCTGGTCAACATGTATTAAAAGAGTTGAAAGTCTCAACTAAAATTTCCAAATGGTGTTATGAGATCTTGATTTTCATATACGGATTTTTTTGTGAGACTCGACTGACTTAAGAGAATGTTGTTATGTGAAGCAGTAGATGTGTCTGACAGACATCACATGTCTTGGGTGATAGACCAAGAGGGTTTTAAAGATCTAAGTTTCACCTGCAGGGGCACCATATGATCTGCCCAGACATGTTTAGAGGACTTAACATGTTTTGAGTGTCATGTATAATGGTTTTCATGAGATCTGGGTGACATTCCCTAGTGCCATCACGTGTCTCTGGATGACACACATGAAGCACATGAGAGGAAACAATCATTTTTTTATCTTAACCCTTCTACCATTGATCATGGTTCAAACCTTGCATATTGAATTCCTTGGTTTTATTTGTTTTAGTTCATCTTGAGACTCTCTTGTTCTAGCAGTATTGAAGAAAAATCTTCACATAGCCTACCACAGATCCTTCACACTATCTATATATGGTAACGTGATGTGCTTTTATGCCTAGCACATGACTACTCCGGTTCTCCCCCAGGGTATTACGAGACCGAAAGCTAGCTATTCACATTATCACTCTATGAAGTCTGTAGTAGTCGAGAGTCAAATCTTATAGAGTTTGGGTGTCATGAATCCAACCTACATAGTAGTCCTAAAGAATACAGTCATTTTCATAATGATGGGGCATGGAATTTATAGGCCACTCCACCTTGGGTACTCATCTATTTTTGTGGCATATCTAGCACTAGTCTAGAATGGATCTAGTGAAGGGGGTATGGCGCCTTGTGGTTTCATGAGTCTCTTAAAAGGACTTCTTTGGGAATGTCACTTGATTTATATCAATCACAAGCCTCTTTCTTTATCTTATTATTATCGATTATTGGAGACTTTTTTTTTCATGAGGTCTTGTCAAAGGACTTTCATTTTTCCATATTTGACAAGTGAAAAGTTAGTTGCCTAATCCAAGAGAATATGATAAGGAACTCATGAAACCTTGGGTGACATGTCTTGGGGTCTTTTGGGATAGTGATATGTGTTTTATGGGCGCATCACTTTCCTTTCAGCGATAGCAAGTACCTATCGAATACTCCATTTTGATCATCGTTGTTTGATGTTACAAAGGCTGAGACTCATGGAAGATTGTACGTGTGTTGTCGAGAGTATTTATTTTATTTTTTGGAGATATTTCCCATGAAAAACATGGATCACATGGGGGTGTGTGAGTATTCCATGTCCTGAAGATATGGATGACAATCTAAAGGTATTCGGTGAGACAGGGAAGACATGTCGCCGAGAGCTCGAGGTGCCTAGCAGGTCATTAGGGGCACGTTGTATGTATTTCAGGGACTAAGGACCCCTCTCATCTCCTCCTTTTTGGTCTTCGTTGTGTTATTCTAAAATTCTCATGGATCATATGAGTTTTCATGAGTACTATCTTTTATTTTTACTCAATTTTTGGATGATATCTCTCATGACCAGTATGGGCTATTTAAAGAGTGTGCAAGCATGTAGTGGACAAGCCTATCCTCCTATCCATTGAGCACCATAGGTATTTATAGACCAGTCTGATGACTTCCTCATGGAGAGTAAAATAGGCCATAGGGCTTCAGTGAGGTTAAGGAGTGTCTCGTGGATCGCTCGCGGTGCATGTTTCATGTCTTTCAAGGACAACAAACCCCACTCACCTCCCCCATTTACCTCTTTCATTTTATGTGCTGAAGTATTAGAGGATATGTGAGATTTCATAAATATCACCAAGGGAATTTATTCTCACCAATGATGATTTGGAACATGATCTTATTGACCATTAAGTGTGTCTTCCATTAGAATGTCATACATTTTTATTCTTGAAGGATTTTGGATGGTTTTGTAGGAACTAGTAAATGAAAACCCATGTGTCTTTGGGGTGCTCATTTATTTGTCTAGGGGACCTTTGAAAAAGTAGGTAGGTTTTTTTAAGAGGTCTCTACGGGACTATCCACAAGTGATATGCCATGTGTGGGGACTTTTCCTGACCTCAAAAGTGTTCTGAAATCACCTATCTCTCAAAGAATTCAAGAATCTTTGACCATCGCCTTCTTCTTTACTTTCGTGGGAAAAAATAACCATATTCATATATTTTATTCCTCTGAGATTTTGCTGATTCTTATTTGGTGGGAATCAAGACACACATATTATCATTGATTTCATGTTGTTATTATGTGATAGTGATTTTTAATCAATATTCACCATTTTTTAATCCCTATTTATTGCGAATTTAATTGATTTTTAACATATTATAATTAGTTAAGAACCCAAAAATGGTAATAAAAAAGGAGTATGAAAATATATAATTAAAATTCAAATAATGGTTACAAGAATATTTCTTGATCATATATAGAATCATTATCATGAGACATATTTTTGATGTTATTTCAACTTTATTTATGATAAATTCATGTTTTTGGATATTTTTACACTTTTTATTGATAGAGTGGCGTTTTTCCCGGTTTTTTGTGGTTCTTTAGTGGGTTTTTGGCATTGTATGTCTCCCAGGAAAATGTTAGGTTGTGTCTAGTCTATATTTCCTAATTTGAGAATAAGTGGAAGTTTTTATGGGAATGGTAGAATGAGGTAGTACCTGTTGACATTAAGTGATGTGGTAGTCAATCAAATTTTGGGATTTATTAGTTATGGGTTGTGTTATAGTTTCCCGATGACATGGAATATAGTAGGAATGCAATAATTTGTAGTGGGTAATGGAATTGGTGTTAAAAAATAATGGGTTATTAAATTAAATAAAACTTTTGGGATGAAAATGACGAAGGATGGGATACACATGATTGTATAAACTGATTGATTGTTTTAAATTAAATATTGTTAAATCATTGTACTAGTGATGGTAAAAAATTAACAGAGAATTTACCAATATTTTATTGAAAGAAAATTTATTAAAGGGTATATGATTATTTATGGGTATGGTATGGTTGGGTATGATTCATTTGTAGGGTGATAGTGGTTTTTGGAGATAGGAAAATAACGGTGATGATGTCATGTTGGTCATAACAGTAAATTAAAATCTAGTTGTATGTTATTTGTTAGGTTGGGTATGTGTTGATTATTATATACATTGTATTTTTTTTGTTTTTTTCATATGCACCCACACTTAAGTTCGGTAACCTGATCAACTTCCATATGGGGACATGGTTTCTAGGTTTATCCCCCAATATATATATTGTAAAGGGAAAAGTTGACATTATAATCCCTCTTATATTATCTCCCATGAGACGTATTTCAATACAAGGTAGATGATGGATGATATTTATACATTATGTTATGGATTTTTATTATAGGATATATAAAATGGTGGCATGTTTCTTTAGTTTCAATTAGGATTCATGTTAAGAGGACATCCATGGTAAGGGTAGGGAACAATGTAAATTTCTACCATGTTCACATTACACTACTGTGATAAGAATGTGATGTGATGTGTTGATGTTTTATATGGTGATGGATAAATTCCTATGGATGTGATGTGATATCTAGTTTTGTGAATATCTGGATTGGAAAATAATTGTATAATAAGATGTATATTTTTGGGATGTGAGAGAAACTAGATAAATGGGGAAGTCGATGTAGGCTACCAAATTTATATGCAATACATTAATTCTATGATACTCTACATGGATGTGTCATTAGCTGAGTGAGACACAGTGAGGATGGGTGATAATGAAAATTGTTTAAATATGATTTGGTTCTGTGATTTATTAACTAAGGATTTATAACGCTTCTTCCACAATATCACAATAGGTTTTAGGGATAATCCTTTTGAGTATGATTTTATGATCACACCATTATATATAAATTCTAAATTTTTAGAATGAATTCATTGAATGTGGTGGAATTTAAAAACCCATGGATTTTGTGGGTGCTGTTCATGATTTACATCCATTAGTTTTTCTTTTGATATTTAATAATTTACCTTTATTTATTACATTATATGATTAATGGGATATAAGATTTATTCTATATGGATTCAGTACAAGGTTTTTTATATTCCTTTTATTTTTTGGGTAACTCCTTATATATGTGTTTTTTTATATCCTCAATGATAGTATAAAACCTATGACTTATTAGAGGTCAGATTCCAGACTCAATCCTATCATTCATTATATCCAATGCGGGGGTATCAGTAGTGGAGGGTTATGAAAGAGTGGTGTCTCTGCTAAAATTAAGAGTGTAACAGATATTAGAGTTAGGAACTTGTGATTACTTCATGGGTTTTCTAGGGACACAATGTTTATGGAGCCAAATATGTGATATAACACAAGAGGTTGGTTAGGAAAAAAGTGTTTAGGTTTTTTTAATCAAATGACAGGACATTGATCTTATTGAAAAAGTAAGGTAAAATAATATTACTTATGATATAGATACCTATGTGAGGCACATGGATCATATTTTTTGTGGTAGTGTATGGATTTTTGTGGATAGGGTTGAGTAAAATGAATTAAATTTGATGATTCTTAGGATAAGTTCTATGTTTTTTGTTTAGAATTTCACTTCTTCTATGTTATAGATATTTATGGTGGGTTTCATCCATATGGAATTTGGGATAGGGTGATGTAACATCATTATCAGATTAACTATAGGTTTATTTAACTAATAGAGTAGGATAAGTATTAGAGAATCATGTAAAAAAAATAGTGTTAGACCTTTGTGATGTATGACAGTATCATTTTTTACCAAGACACATGACATTTTTTAGAGGATATCAAGATTACTAATAGTATGAAATATCTTAAGATAGACCTTTGGACCGTGTTTTCCATGATTCAGTTGATTGGAGTGGAAAATTATTAGGTTTTCACGTTTATTGGGGAGTGTGAGGAGATTGTAGATTTATTGTAATATTTTTATGAAGTAGTTTCGTGTAGAGTTACTTCCATTAATGAGGATGGAATCTATGAGTCACGAGTTTCTAACCCCATAGTATGGGAACTTGAGTATGTTTGAGCTTGGGATTTTATTCATGAATTACCTTTGATATTAATTGGTTTTTTTGTTATGAACACCCTATATTTAAATTTGTAGGAGGCTCCACTGATCATCCATGTAATCTTAAAAAGATTCATTTTTTTATGATTTTTATGTTCTTCATTTAAATTAATATTCATAGTAAATTTATGTTATAATCTAAACTTTATTTCACATGAAATGTGAAATTATTGATTAAAATGTATTCATTTATTCCCATTAAAAATCACTTTGGAAAATAATTTATAATATTTATTTGAAAATGAAATTTTATGATCATGTTTTTCAATTTATTTTTATTTTACATTCTTTTTGATCAATTACATATTCATAAATAACACTGATCGACTTTGGCATGTAATACATTATTATTTCAGAAAAAGCACATGAGAAATAAAATGGTCATGGAGTCCACAATTGATTTCCATTTAAGATGAAATTTTTACTAAATTTATTTTATATCATGAGAAATATTTCATTAATTTTTTTCTATAATAAAATGAAATTTTAGAATAATAATGTTTTGGTCAGTAGCATATATTACATGCAACACTGAATCTAAACAAAAATGAAATATTGTGATTATTTAAATATGAATATTATATCATAGATATTAAATTGTCTAGTATGAATAGAATTAACTACTTTATGAACTATATATATATATATATAATGTTTCTAATAACCTTTAAATTTAAGAAATAATTTTCATTAAATCCTCACACCATTTTTAGTAATTTAATTTTATTCTTCTATAATAACTTGTCTTCAAAAAATGGGTTTTGTTACTTTTTGTGAGAGAATATATTAATGTTCAGGAACATTTTGAAATAATATTTCAGTATAATTTTATCATTTTATAAGTCATAAAATCCAAATCATCTTAGTATGAAATATTAAAATTTTTCTGAAAAGAGTGAATTTTTGTTAATAATAAAAATAATTTTTTTTTCAAACATTACCTTATTTTCAATAAGTTAATTAATTTACAAATAAATTTCTTAATTGATTTATATTTCAAATTAAAATAATTGTTCTTTAGTTATATTTAATTAAATTAGTCATATTTCAATAATCGTTACACTAGATTTTGGTATAAATTTATTTATTTTGAAATAAAATGGCATTTTTATATAAATAGTTTTAATCATGTCTCATTGGTATAATTTTAAATTAAATTAAAAAATTATGTTAATTGAATCATAAAAAAAGGTTTATTTAGTTTTAATTCGGTTGTCTATAATTGTTAAATTGTTCCCTTTTAGTTTTATTCAATATTATTTTTAACTATAGTAAATAATTATCACCATGGAAAGTGTAAATCAGGTAATTATGGTTAAAAATAATTTGATAAGGACTCAAAAATAACCCTAAAAAATTTATTTATTCTATTTTATAAATTTAGATTAGTCACTGAAATTAAGTTACCAAATATATGGCCCCCAAGTTTCATATATCTTTTATTTTTTCATTAGATTAATTATGTAAAAGATAAACATAACTATATCACTTTCTTTCTTTTAATATCTATAATATATTATGACAATGATAAAAAACAAATGTTTATTAATTAATATACTTTCTAATTGTAATATAATTTTTATATGACGTAAATTTATTTTTAATTTTTAGTGATTAAATAATTAACTTCAATTCAGGCACTATGCCAATAGAACAATTATTTAATTAATAAACCCAAAAAACAAATGACTTTAAAAATATTAAATATAATATAATTTGATATAATTACTGTGTTCTATATTTTTTATATAAATATAAAATTTTAGTGATGTTTTGATGGATTATAATCTAATTCAATTTCTTTTATGAGGTTTTAAAAGTAAAATTAAATGAATTGTCATGACCCATCCCCCGAGGCCCATGCCAGGACTACCCCAAGCCTGCCTTCCATAGGCCAGGGGCTGGTGACTAAAACCAGAAAGGAATATCCCTAAAACTGGGATGGCATTCCCTTTAAACCTGTAAACTCACACAAACCAAGGAAACAACAAGACAAAAGCACAAAGTAAACTATATATTAAACATCATATGTACAGTATCTAAAGGGGCTAGAATACAAGGCCAATTGGAGAGTACAAGTAAAACTGGAAACATATCCTATGAACACCCACCAAGGATCCAACCTGAAGGGTTGGTATAGCACTCGTACGGTGGTCACTGTGGTATTTCTCATCTGATATTCCACCCCTGATCAGCCTCCAATCCTGTCACCCTCAACCTTGATCAATGCTATCTGTCATCTTCATAAGACACAGTAAGGTGCAGGTGTAGGCCTTGCAGGTGTGAGTATAACAATACTCAGTAGGGACCCCGAGACTCCAGTAGGTCACCCAGAATCTACAAAGGATAAACCAAAAATAATGACCTCAATATCAAACCATGAAGAAATAGTCATCAACACTACTTAGGTATATCCCCATACATATACCTATGTTATATATATATACTCATCTCACATGTGATGGAAGAATACGACAAAGGTAACACCACGAAGGTAGAAGAATCACATAGGTATCACCACGAAGAGAGAAGTACCACATAGGTAACACTAAGAAGGTATGTACCACAAAGTTAACACCACACAGAAGAATACCACGAAGCTATCACCACACAGAAGTGTACCACAAAGGTAAATACTCAGCTCACACTAGGTATAACGTAAGTACAGAAGTACTAACGATTAGTCGAATTGTTAGATCATCTTACATCATCAATAAGATCTGCTTTTGACCCACATAAGATCGAAGAAGACCCACATAGGATCTGAAGATGACCCAAATAGGATCTAGAGATGACCCGCACAAGTTCGGTATGTGCTGACCCACACCGGATCACTGAGTTCTGACCCACACAGGATCCGAAGATGACCCACAAAGGATCTGAAGACTCCTCAAGTAAAACCAGCCACATGGTTCTCACACTAAGAATGCTTGATTAAAAGAGGTTCCTCTCCTCAAGCCATCATATGATACTATAAATCCCAATATTTCCCACGAAGAAGTACCCCAAAGGACCGCAACATCACATGGGTCCCAACGCAATAGATGACGTGTCGATCAGACGCCTGGTCTGTAAGTTATTACCTTTTTATTCTCAAGAGCCCGATTGAATTAGGGTTAGATTCTACCCGACATTACCCCAAAATTATCTAAAACTCAAGTGAAGTATACCAGAAGTACCATCTCATTCCAAGGTTTCCAGCACTATAGATGATTCGTCAATCAGATGCACATATAATAAGTTATGGAAAAAAGATGTACCTTGGTCCAGATGGGCCCGGGTCCAGTCCAACCCAGCCCGAACCAGCCTGGCCTGACCCAACCCTATTCGGGTATGACCTGAACCATCTGGGCCGTAGCGGGCCCGGCCCGTAGGGCCACGGTCAGGCCCAACTCGTGAAGGAGGCAGTTCGCTCGGCGTGGCCCGCTGGGCGGCCTGCGGCGCAGCCTGCGGCCAGGGCGGCTCCTTATGGTGGGGTCCACCCTAGCTGCCTCCCGAGATGGGAGCCCCCCTAGGTCACTCGAACAACCCATAGGCTCTTCGGTTTTGGCCAACCAGGAGGCGCCACATGGCACCACAGGATGTCACGCGGGACTCGCTCGGCGTGACGCGACCGACTGGAATAGTCGGCCACCCTTCTGGTGGCACGAACGCATGCCACTCCTCCACTACGACCCTCCATGTGCCAGCCTCCCTTTGATCTTCGCCACCTGCTCGAACTGTAGTAGGATTCCTTCCTCTTCTGTAGGTCACCAAAGCTTCGTTCTAAGACTGAAAAATATGACGACCACTTCTTTGCGATCCTCGGGTCGAGATATCCACGTCCATATGTCACGGTCAAAAAAACAATATGTTTTTAGTGTGTTTAATTATTTGGAGTTTAAGAATTCATGAAGAACACACGGAGAAAAAATATAAAAGATTATAGTATTTTGCTGGATTTATGGCTGTGTTTGTTTAGCCATCGTCATTGAGAATCGAGAATATGAAAAATTAAAAAAAATTATCATACCTCAAAATAAACCACCTACCTCATTCACTCGTTGGAGTTGGCGTGAGGAAGAAGTTGAAGATGTTGATGTTCGTCACTCCTACTACACACTCCTGATCTATGCTTGTGCGTCGTCCTCGTTGGAGTTTCATTCTTCATTGGAGGAGGCTCTTCCAAAGGCTCTCCCAATTATCCTCTTTTCCAATGATCCCACTCCATGAGAGGTGAAGAGCCAACTTTAATTGCGTTATGTTTATTAATTAAATTATTTTTAGCACATTAATTGGGAGAATTATAAGGGTTTCCTCAAATTAAAGGGGTGTTCTATTGGTCCCCACCACTAAGATTCAAAATGGTGGTTTCAAGAAAGAAAAATAAAAAGTTATTTATTTTAGTTTTCTTCTCCCACAAAAAATCTGAAAAACTATCTTCCACACTCGACCTACTTTGGTCGAGGGGGAGGTCAATTTAAGATAATATCGGTGCTGCAAGTTCAATAGTGTCCTCATATTTCAATTCCGAGCACCGGTTCAAAAGTTACAAAATGCCACTAACACGTTCACTGAACGTACCAGAAAAAATGTTTGGAAATAAATTATGTGCACACTAGCCTTTTGAATCATGTTTCGTTAATTTTCACAGAATTGTACGATTTTCGTATATTAAAACAAATAACATGAAAAAATCTACGTCTTTTCATTCTCCCCTCCTCAGGGCTTTACATCCCCTAAAACCACAACACAAACTAGGGAAAAAGTGGGGGTACTGAGCACGAATCTAAGCCTCCCACTCCCATGTGATCTCCTGGAGGTTCCCAAGCTTCCATCATACGCGCAACAGAGGTATCAACCACCCACAAAGGACCTACTTCAGTGGATCCTCATCTCCACTAGAAATCAGAAAACATCGCTCCATAGTCGGTCTCTAGCTCACCCCAGTCAATGATGTGTGAATGATCATGTACATACCTCCTCAGCTAGGGTACATGGAAAACATCAAGCAACTCGTGCATCTGAGGGGTAATATCTAAGAGGTATGCTACCTCACCAACTCTGATGAGGACCTGAGAGGGTCAGATTAACCTTGGAGATAACTTTTCACCCCGGACAAATCTCCACAAACCTCATCAAGGTGAGCCCTGTGGGAAGACATGGTCACCATCCTTGGACTCGAGAGTTCTTCGTCTCCTATCAGCATATGACTTCTGCTTGATTTGTGCATTCTTCATCCACCCCTGGATGACCTGCACCTTCTCCGTGGTCTCCCGTACCATCTCCGGTCCCATGAGTGTTGACTTACCGGGGTCAGTCCAGTACAGAGGTGATATGCAAGGCCGACCATAGAAATCCTTGAATGTTTCTATTCTAATGGTAGAGTGATAGCTGTTGTTATATGAAAACTCTTCCAAGGGCCCAAGATCCTCCCAACTGTTTCCGAAATCAAGGATGCAAGAACGTAACATTTCATCAAGGGTCTGAATGGTCTTCTCTATCTAACCATATTTCTGATGATGGAAGGCGGTGCTCAACTAAAGATGTGTCCCGAACACCTCCTTCAACCCCTTCCAAAGCCATGAAGTGAAACATACATCACAATCAGAGAGAATCATAGATGAAACCCCCTAAAGTCGTACAATCTCTTACACGTAGATATGTCCCAAGCCCTCTACTGATCCCTTCTCTATGATAGGTAGAAAGTGGTCTGACATAGTGAGTTAGTCAATGATCTCCCAGATTGAATCATGTCCCTTGGATGTACGTGGAAGTCTTCTCAGGAATTCCTTGGAGATTCTATCCCACTTCCACTCTGGTACCTCAAGTGGCTGGACTAAGCCCGCTAAAACCTAGTGCTCTGCCTTCACTTGCTGACAAGCGAGGCACTGTGAGACAAACACTGCCACTGCTTTCTTCATTCCTAGCCAACTGTTCTGACGCTAAAGGTCCTGGTACATCTTCTCCAATCCTGGATGTACTGCTAGAGGGGACTTATGGACCTCCCTCAACACGTCCTCCTATAGCACCACTGGTATCATAGTACGCCCTATGAAAAATATGACGTGCTCCCCACCTTCAGAAAATCCATTAGGTGCTTGTCCTATAGATATTTGAGCATTTCAAGCCTCACAGTCAGTGTCACCAAGATGCCCCTCCCTGAATCTCTAAATGAGTGTGGGAGTGACTATTAGAGACTGAAGATAAGCTAATTCATATCATTCCACATAGGATATCCGCAAAGCGGCTAGCTACTCCATTGCCTCACTCAACAACTATAAGCCAGATCTCCTGCTGAGTGTATCTGCTACTACATTACAATTCCATGGAGTATATACTATCTCAAAGTCATAGTCTTGGAGGAAGTCATGCCAACACCCACATCTCATGTTTAGGTCCTTATAAGAGAAGATATACCTGAGACTCTTTTGATTAGAGTAGACTGTAAAACATTCGCCCATCAAGTAATGTTGCCACATCTTCAAGGAAAAGACCACTACTTCTAACTCCATGTCCTAGGTAGCATAGTTCTACTCATTCACTCTCTGTTTTTGAGAATTATAAGTGATCACTGCTCACTCCTGCATCAGGACACATCCATGCCCTGTCCCTAATGCATCGTAGTAGACTTCGTACACAATGCCCTCCTCCGGTAACCTCAAGATGGGTCGACTCGTCAGTCTCTACCTCAGCTCCTGGAAACTCTTCTGGTATCTCTCCTACCACACGAAGTGTTTCCCCTTCTTCTTCAATGCTTATAGGGATGTAGAAACTCAAGAAATGTTAGGAACAAATATCCGGCAGAGACCGACCAGACCCAGGAAACTCCACACCTCCGTCACACTCTTGGGTGGCTCCCAAGAAAGCACAACCTCAATCATCAATGGGTCTACCGAAACTCAAACCTCCTAGATGACATGTCCTAGAAAGTGGACCTCTCGGAACCAGAACTGGAACTTCCAGAGAATACCATAAAATTGGTGTTCTCGAAGTGTGTCCATAACTCTCTGCAGATGATAGGCATGCTCCTCCTGCATAGTTGAGTATATCAGGATGTCATCAATGAATACTACCAAAAAGTAATCGTGGTTTGGATGAAAGATCATGTTAATGAATACCATGAACAATGTTGAGGAATTGGTCAAACTAAATGGTATAAACAAGAACATATAGTCTCCATACCGACATTTGAAGGTCATCTTCTGCACATCCTCGTATCGTAACCTGAGATGGTGATAGTGGTTTATCTTCAAAAAACATCATGCTCCCTTATGCTGATCAAATAGATCATCAATCCTAGGGATTGGGTACTTGTTCTTCATGGTCACCTGGTTCATGAACTGATAATCCACATAGAGTCTCAAACTCTCATTCGAATTCATGGAGAACAAAATCGGGGCCACCCAAGGTGAAACACTGGGCCTAATGAACCCCTTGATCTGCAAGTCCTCTGGCTATACTTGCAACTCTCGAACCGCTGTGGGAGCCATCTGATATGCTAGTGTCGATATCGATGCCATCCCAGGGTACAAGTCAATATAATAGACCACCTCTCTTTGAGGATCTAGACCCAGAGTATCATCAGGGAAAACATCATCTTACTGGTCCACCACTTCAGGATACCTCAGACTCTCAACATCAACCACCCTGTGGGTAAAGCTATCCAACTGATGTGTGATCGGCTGCACCCACCTCCGCGTAAGTTCTTCTTGTGCTTCAAAGGTTCCCTTCTCAACGGTGAAGAAAAACCTGGTCCCATCCTTAGGGACACACCACACTTTTCACCTAATACATTTTATCTGAGCATGGACTGTAGATAACCAATATATCCCCAATATGGTATCTTAAGGCCTCGAAACTGCTACTAGAAGATCCCAGTGGAAGATCTTTCCCCATTGAGTAAGCTCACAGTACTGAAATCATAGTGTAATCACCGAATCATCTCCCGTATAAGTCTCTAGCTGTAAGGATCGATCCAACAACTCCACTGGAATCTCCGAGATCTAAACAAGGGCCATGGTAATAAAAGAGTGATTGGAACCTGTGTCTATAAGTATTAAAGATAAGGTATAGTAGACACATATCGTTCCTCGAATCATCTCTGGATCTCTGTGGTCATAGGCCTCTGTTGCCTCGAGCCGAGCTCGTCCCAATTCACTCGCTCCCTTTGGTCGGGGTGGACCATCTGATGGTTGTGGCGGTAATACCTCCTATCACCACCCATGGATTATGGCATGACCAGCTCCTCTGCCATGTCCGTCTCCTGCCTACAGACCTCCTCGATCTAACCTTTACCTCTTCCCAGGATGTCTTTTGACCATCAACCGGTCGTCTGTACGACGGTTCAGGCAATCGTGAGCCATGTGACCCAGCCCAACACATGAGTAACACTACTGCTCCTTTCCAGTCCTACTCTATCTTGAGAGCCTTGCACAACTAACCTTGAACCATGTGGTCTTCCACCTATAGGTCTGGTCCTCTTGGACCTCTGAATCATCTTTCTGCTGCCACCTACAAAAGAATCTGCTACCTGACGTCCGGTGGTGGGTCTCACTTCTAGTGACTGCTCAACAAGGAAACTCTCCTCTAAGAGTTCTCTCTACAACACCCCCACCTACGTCAGGATGCTGAGAGAAATCCTTGAAGCTTTAATATCCTGTCCGAGTCCCCGCTCGAAGGTCTGGGCCTTGAAAAAAGGGTCCCACACCAAGTTAGTGGTGTAGCATAAAAGGTCAGTGAAACTTGCTAAATAATAAGCCATGTTCATGATGCCCTACTACAAGGGGGAGAAGCTCATATATACTAACATATAGTAAGGTCTCTAGGATGAACTCTACCCTGAAAAGGCTCTCAATGTCCGTCCATATGAGAGTGACCTCATCGTGAACCAGGAGAATCAAGCTCCACGATATGCCTATTGTTTCGTGAATAAGACCGGCGATAAGGATCACCATGTGATCTGATGATGTCCCTACCATTAGAAAAGCACTAAATATATCCTCCAGCTAGTCCTTAGATTCCTGTGTATCCATCTCTCCCCCGAACCTCAGTGGCCTCTAGCACTGAAACGCATGCAACATGCTCAAGCAGTGTGCACCCTATGCTATTGGAGTTGGTGGAATCGTATTCCCAATAGGTAGGGGTGCCATTGGTACTCCACCTGATGGTACAACTAACGAAAGGGGGCCCTGCACTAATGACTCGTCACTCAGTGGGCTACCATCACATACTCTACCTGGAACCCTGAGAGGCTATTTGAGTGGAGGAATCATGAAAATAAACATGTGAACCACATTCATTATGTTACACCTGGTGAGCAGACTCAAGGTGACCACAAAGAAAACTTTTCAAAAACACACACGCAATTAGTTGTGCACTAAGTCAAAAATCAGATGTCGGGGTCCTGGTGTGTGGATTCGTCGGCCGCCACACCAACACTAGATTCCCCAAACTAAAAACCACACTCCCAACACTTAACACTATTTCCAATTAATTGACCAGAGTCTAAGTTCTTCTGTTGAACCGACTACTCTGATACCAATTTTTCATGACCCATCCCCTGGGGCCCATTCCGTGACTACCCCAAGCCCACCATTCATAGGCTAGGGGCTGGAGACTAGCACCGAAAATGCATCTACCCAAAACTGGGTAGGCATTGTCTTTATACCTGTAAACTCACACAAACAAACCACAAAATAAGAAACAAGCACAATGTAAACTATATAGTAAACATGGTGTGTACAGTAAGTAAAGGGGAAAGAATTCAAGATCAACTAGAAAGTACATGTAAAACTGGAAACATCTCTTGTGAACACCCTCCAAGGATTTTACCTATAGGGTAGGTACAAATCTGTACGAACGTCTTTGTGGTATGTATCTTCTAATAGTCTACCTCTGAGTAGCCTAAAATCCTGGCACCCTCAGCCTCGATCAATTTTGTCTGTCATCTGCACAATATATAGCAAGGTGCGAGCATAGCCCGTGCATGGGTGAGTATAAAAATACTCAGTAGGGATATCAAGACCGCCGAAGGTCTCCAAAAATCTAGAAAGGATAAATCAAAAAGCAAGACCTCAATCTCTTAGAGTAAAGAAATATTCATCAACAGTACATAGTTATATTCCCATACATATTTATATGTTATCAATATATACTCAGCTCACACATGAGGTAAGAATAACACAAAGGTAAAACCATGAAGGTAGAAGTACCACATAGGTTACACCACGAAGATAGAAGTACCACATAGGTAACACCACGATGGTAAGTACCACTAAGGTAATTCCACACAGAAGAATACCACGAAGGTATCACCACACAGAAGTTTACCACAAAGTTAAACACTCAGATCACACTGGGTATAACATAAGTATGGAAGTATAGATTATTATTCGTATTGCTAGATCCTTTTACATCATCCAGAAGCTCAGTTGTTGACCCACACATGATGGAAGATGACCCACACAGGATCTGAAGATTACACACATAGTATCTGGAGATGACCCACACATGTTCTGTATGTGCTGACCCACATAGGATCGCTGAGCTCTGAGACACACGGGATCCGAATATGACCCACATAGGATCTTAAGTCTCCTCAAGTACAACTAACAACATGGTTCCCGTACTAAGGAAGATTGATTCTGAGAGGGTCAGCTCCTCAAGCCATCATCTGATACTTCAACTACCACAAAGTCCCACTACGATGTACCAAAATGGACCGACATATCATAAGTGTTCCAACACAACAGGAAGCGCATCGATCAGATTCCCAGTCTATAAGTTATTAGCCTTTTAGTCCCGAGGGCTCGGTTGGATTCAGGTTTGATCCAATTCGGCTATACCCCAAATTTATCAAAAACTGAAGTGATGTATACCAAAAGTACTATCTCATTCAAAGGATTTCGACACCATATATGGTTCGTGAATCAAATTTCTGGAAAATATGTTATGGGAAAAAGGCATATTTTGTTCTAGATGGGCCCCGGTTCGGCCCATCCCACGATGGGGGAGGCTCATTGGGCGCGACCCGCAGGTGCGGCCTACTGGGCAAGGCTAAGGTGGCCCCTTGTGGTGGGATCTTCCCTAGCTGCCACCTTGTAGGGGAGGCCCCCCAGGTTACCCGAAAGGCCCATAGTCCAATTGGTTTTGGACAAGCAGGCGGTGCCACGTGGTGTTGTTGGCTGGCACGCGGGACCTACCGGAAGGGTCCCGTTCGGCGGGACGCAGCCGACCAGAATGGGCGGCTATCCTTCCAGTGGTGTGGAGGTGAGACACTCCTCCATCGCGGTTGGCCGAGTTCCATCCACCCTCTAATCTTTATCATGGACAAGAGGCCGTGGTCTTCAGCTCCGGTGGTGCAAACGTACGCCACTGCTTCGCCACTCAGCTGGCCGGCGTGCCAGCTACCGTCCTCTTCTCCATCGCAGTCGATGGGCTGTGAGATCCTCCACTACCGGCGGTGCATACTCATGCCGACCTGATTCTATGCTACCAGAGGGCGTGCCAACCACCATCTTCCTCTGATACCTACTCAAACCGCGGTTTCCCGGTTATCGGCCACCCTCCACTTCTGCGGGTTACAACAACTTCGTTCTATGCCCGAAAAATATGACGAATGCATATTCGCAATCCTCGGGTCGAGATCTCTACGTACATATTTCACACTCAAAAAATCATTGTGTTTTTATCATGCTTAATTATTTGGCATTGAAGAACACATGAAGAACCCACAAATAACAAATAGAAAATATCATGGTATTTGGGTGGACTGAGAGAAATGTTTGTTTGGACATCATCGTTGAGAATCATAAATATGAAGAATAAAAATATGATAATTATCATATCTTAAAATAAATCACCTACATGATTCTCTCATTGGAGTTGGCGTGAGGAAGAAGATGAAGATGCGGACGTTCATTGCTCCTGCAACACACTCCCGATCCGAGCTCATGTGTCGTCCTCATTGGAGGTTTATTCTTCGTTGTAGGAGGGTCTTCCAAAGGCTCTCACAATTCTAATCTTTTCTAATAATCCCCCACCATTAGAAGTTGGGACCCAACTTTAATTGAGTTAAGTTTATTGATTCAATTAATGATGGCACATTAATTTGGGGGATTCTATGGGTTTCCTCTCATTAAAGGGCAGTTCGGGTGGTCCCCACCACTAAGATTCAAAATGGAGGTTTATAGAAAGAAAAAGAAAAAATTATTATTTTTTTCTTCTCCAACAAAAATATGATAAACTATCTTCCACAATCGACCTACTATGATTGAGGTGAAGGTCTCCTTAATCGAATATTGGCGTTGCGAGTTCTACTATCTCCTCATATTTCAATTGGGAGCACCGATTCAAATGTTACAAAATGCCACTCACGTATTCAATGAATGTACACAAAAAAATCTATCAAAATTCATTCTGCGAAAACCAGGCTTTAGAATCACATGCCATCAATTTTTGGGGACTTGTAATATTTCCATATATTTAAAAAAAATTACATGGAAACATTCGGGTCTTTATATGAATAGTTCCAAAAATAACATTTATTGAATTTTATAATAATTAATATTTTATTATAATATTGACAATTTATAAATATAATATAATTGGAATATTTATCGGTAAATAGTTTAAAATTTTATCCTTTTTATATTTATTGGAAAAATTTCATTTTATAGTAACTATCTTGACCCATAGAGAGAAGAAAAATCATTGATAAGTAATTGTCAAAAAGGGATAACACGAGTTAAAACAAAGAGGTATGGGTAAAATAATAATATAAACTTAAAAATATATTATTCATTGATAGTATTTGGAACCATACTACTCATATATTAAACTTATATATGTTTGGATCAATTTTTTATATGAAAAAAAATATATTAATTAAATATTTTAAAAACATTCAAAAGTGACCCTCCCGTCACTTAAAAAGAGAAATTCATCTCCTATTTTTTTCAAAATAAAAATTCATTTGTTGAAAAAAATACCTAAAAAAATACCTTCTTTACATATATTCTGATTTAAAATAGTCATTCATAATAAAAATCCCTTATTTGTAAGTCGTATGGTGTAAAACTAAAGATGTTTTTCAAAGAAGAGGTATCATTTTTAACCGATCATTACTTATTTAGTTATTAATAAAAGTTCATATAAAATTCAAACGTTATGATAAAATAAAATTATTTTTTACCATATAATTATATTTTATTAAAAAATATATCAATATCATCTATCATCAAATGGAAATGAAACAATCAATCATGTGTATGGCAGAATACCACCTTACAAACCGACGTAATTGATTTTCCATCACCACCTCTCATGAATGGATATAATGATGGAAAAAATATGTATATATATTATATTTATGAAATAATTATACTTATTTAATTTTAATTTTATATTTACCTTCTTACATTACAATTCTTTGGGAAATTATAACGTTGCTCGTGTGTACTTGTGTACACCAGACCCATGAAGCCATGTGATTGATTTTTCATTTCCATTTTATGGGGATGGTAATAAGGATAGATTTGATTATTATATATGATATAATAAATATTATTTAATTTTTAATTATTATTTTTATTTCTTTTATTCTGTCCATCAAAAAATGAAAACATTATCCAGGCGAATGCACAATCTACCATATCTATGAACGATGTAATTTAATTTTCTATCAATAAAATTTATTTATGACTATATATATATATATATTTAATTTTTATGATATTTATATCATGGTTAAAATTATTTAGAAGATGTAACCTAAATCAATTTATGATGATCAAAACTACCAAACAAAAACATTCATGAAAAACGATGCAGTTATCACCTAAAATATTAAATTTAATGATGAATTGCTAATAAATATGTGATAAAAGGTTATTAGTAAATAATATATAGTATGAAATATATTATTATGGTCTTTTAATATATTTATAAATAAACTATATTTATTATAAAGTATTTAAAAAAAATATCCAGGAATTCAGACCGGAGGTAAGAGTTTCTCTTCTCAATTTTATTTTTGTGCGACATATGTCATATTCAACACCTATTTCTATTTTGTGGTGTATATAATACCCATTAATGTGTTCTTTATTTTTATTTTCTGGTAAATTTTTTTTATTTATGAATCTCTATTAGTTTCTCTATTTTATATTGTTTTTATTTAGATATTACTAAAGCGGTATGTGTTTGTAATATCTAATTGTCTTCTTTAGGACACATGTTATGTTGTATAATTATCGCCTTTTTTATGTGTATATATTACCCCTTTGACATTTCACATAATTATAATAACTATTATCAAATAAATTTAATGTTTTATATGATTTTATTATTTCATGGGTATTACAATTAAAAAGCTATCAATGTGGTAAGGGTTTTATGTTACAATATCATTGTTTATCGGGATTGTTTATGATTAATTTTATGAGGATGATATTCCATGATATAACTCTCAATAAAATCATAAATTTTATTATAATATGTTTCTTTATAGAGATTATATTTTTTCTTTCATTTTACTATCTTTAGGTACTCAATATAACAAAATAATGTTTTTAAGGGAAAACCATATTTATTTCACTCTTGAGTTAAAAATAAATTTTTAATCATTTTCCATATTTTATAATTTTTCTAAATAATGTATTTACTATTATTTTATTATTTATTAATGTGTTTTTTTACCAATGATGTATTTTTTAAAAAAAATTCTAAAAGGAATCTTCATGTCATTTTTTGAATGTGGTATTTTTTAAATTTTTTCAAAAATATGCAATGTGTGTTTTATTTCAACTTATATCATGTTAATAAAATATCCCACATTCATGACAACTAAATTATTAAAATATTTAATCAAATTATTACATGGTTATTTTAAATGAATACGCATTATGAAATATTTCGTAAATTTTTAGATTTTAAAGAATTCACTTCAAAATAAGAATATTATTTTCCTAAAAATGGTTTTTAATGTCAATTTTATTGTATTTATATTCATAGATGAAAAAAATGTTTGAAGTTAGTTATTCATAAATTTGGATATGATCTAACTATACTATACTTATTCTTTCTTTGGATGGTTTACTATTATGAAAATAATTTGTTTATAAAACCCTTTCTTTTTCCATGGGTTTTTCTATAACGATTTAATAAAATGTTTATGAAAAAAATTTCATTTACCCAAGTTATGACATGATGAAATGTTAAAGAAACACATTCCATTTTCAATGGTTATGATATGATGACTATTTTATGATCATGTGGCACACATATGTATGATTCTTATTAATTAATGGTTGTGTCTGGAAGTATATATCTATCTAATTCATTACGTAATGATGGATATCATATGGGATAATCAAGACTAGAATAGAGTGAAAACCCAGTTTAGTAAGGGATGATATCAACTATGATTATCATAGGAGTTAGACTTGATTATTAAGAATGTATATGGAGTGAACCGAACTAATTCTTTATAGTCATGTAAGTGAGAACTGAGAACTATAAAAATGTTTTCTGTACTTTTTGTGTATTCCATAAACTCATGTCTTATGAATATATTTTGCTCTAATAGATCAATTTCAAATATTCCTTATTATTCATTTCTTATAAACTATCATGATTTATGGAATCACCCAATATTATTATTCTTCATATATAGGTTATGGCTTTCAAATGTTATGATCATGTTCTCATATCCTTATTCCCATGTTATGTTTAAGTGATCATTATTATATATCTTGTTTACCCATAATGAGCTTCAAATATTTCATGTTCTAACATTTTCTACCCCATGGTTATAAATAAAGGTATTATTTTTGATATTTTTATGAATGAAACTTGTTTTTATGAACATAATGAGAGATGATGTAGTTCACTTATGAGCCGGTTGTTTTTTTACCTAGTATTCCAAAGGAACAAGACCTATATGATTTTGTCATGGATCATTATTTAATGTAATTAATATTCATCTTCTAAGATGTGATATCTATTTATGAATATCATGGTTTTATAAAGTTGAAATTAGAGAATGGTTTAGTTACCTTTGGAAAATAGGATAAGAAAAATTTAGCTAAAACCCTTAGGAAAATACTATGTATTTGAGAACATCCATTTTTATTATAAAAAAAGGGGTGTGTCTTTCCTTTGAAAGCTTCCATTTATAGATACTACAAGTGGACATGGCCTTTTAATGGATTAATATAGGGATACTAACCCCAAAAAGAGTTTTTCAATTATATCTTATCCATTATTTTTGTGGACGGTGAGCATGCCATTGATTTTCACCATGTTTGATACTCTTAAACGTTATCGTTGGGTAAAATGAAATTTTATTTTTTCACCATCATGAATGAATTTAATAGTTGATAATAATGGTCGACCAAGGTTAAAATTATATTTTTATAGATTGAAAATATGGTGTAAGGTTTTACTAATCATAAGAATGATATTTCATGTTTATATGATAACTCATTTTTATTATTGTAGCACAATGCCTACACATTTATTTTTAATTTTACAAAATGGATACAACCAAAATAAATCATGGAAATAGAATATATGATGGATAATATAACATTTTTTGTAACAAAAAAGCTAAATAAAGAACATCAAAATTTAATATTTATTAATATTTGTGGATTAAGTATTAATTTTACTCTAAAATGGATTCTATGTTTGATGGCATACTCGATACAAAACAATGGGTTTCTTTAAAATATTATGTTGCACACTAATAATTTACCTTTGTATATCAAGATTTACCTTGGGAAAAATTTAGTATTTTTTTGATAAAATTCAGTTTAATGAATAGTGAAAAATACTATATTTTAATTCAAATATTCGTTTTAATCTAATTTATATATGTGGTTATATTTTTTTAATTGGTTTTAAAGTGTAATTAGATTATATTTTAACCATTTAATCTAATGGTGGTCATTGTAATTAATTTCACATTGAAATTTGACATAAACAAATGGCAATCTTTTAATAGATATTGTTTCTTATAAACACACTATTTGTTCTCACAAAGAGAATTAATTTTAAATTAATTAATACAACTTCTATGTTTTGAATTTTGTAAAATAGAAATCATTTTTGAATTCATAATATCATATATAGCTTAGGATAAATTTTTGGTATATTTATAAAAAACATCAATTTTTGAGGAATAGTGAAACCACTTAGTAGTAGTTAAAAACTGACTTTTTCATTTAAATGAAATTTGACCACTTCTGTGAATTTAATTTTGAAAATAAGACATACATGTTTGTTATTAATAAGTAAAATGTGTTTCAGTAAAATGAAAATAATTTTTCGGTTAATAGTAAATTTTTACTTGTATTTACCGCGGTTAAAGGTAAATAGGGTAATTAAAGGTAAAAATAATATAATAATAATAAAAAATTACATTAAAACTTATTATAATCTTATTTTATGAGTCATGGCCGACCATGGGGTTCATTGGGTCGATTCTTGGACCCTAAGGAGCCATTTAAAAGTGATAATGACACTTTATTTTAATTAATTTAATGTAAAGATCAAAATGACATAAACAAATATCTTTGAGTAAATTAATTGTTACATAGGGTTATATAAGTTATCTTTTCAACTATTAATATTCATTATAAATATAAAAATATTTTATACATCATGATATCTTTTTTATAATTTTTAGACATCAAATAAATTAAATTATTTATGACACTAAAATGATGCAGTATTTACCTAATTAATAAATGATTTAAATAAATAAGTTTATAAATATTAATATAACATCAAAAACATGTAAAATTATTATTTTATGAATTTATTTCTACCATGAGTCATATTTTCTTCAACTTTAATAAGTTTTGGACCTTTAGAAATAGAAAATAATTATATAATAAAATAATATTTTCACAGTTTCATAAAGAAACTCTCCTCCCCCTTATAAAAATACCCCACTTCTAACCCATCCCTCACACCTCTAAAGCCCTTTAGCTCGTCCAAACCCTACCCAAATAATCTCTCAACATCCCTCTATTATAACTAGAAGTCTTACCTTAGGCCGAAGGCACTTCTAGAAGTCCTTTTGGTTCAAACCAAAGGGAGTTATCCAATTTAATGGTAATGGTTTCTCTTAACTTCTTTTATTTTATTTTACTTATCCAACACATAAAATCTTTTTATTCCATTATTTTATAACAAAAACATTATCCTCAATATACTGAAAAGTTTTTATGATAATTATTCGAACTGCGCTTACACACACCTCAATCTAATGGGTAAAGAACATACTGTTTCTGTGGAAGGCCAACTAATGCCTCATGAAGCGATGATTGTTCAATTATCTCCTACCTCCTCTCATTTTGGCCATTAAGATGGAATTTTATTGATATATGATATATATTATTTTTATGTTTTCATTATACTTCTTTATTTTTCATTTATACCATACCTTTATATTTTCTATAGTGAGTAAACACGATAATTTCATTTGTGGAAGTGCGGACTACCGCCACTCAAAGTATATGACTCGTTAATGCCATATGTGGGATATATAAAGGATATAGTTAATGATATTATATATTATATTATACTGGAATTATAATATACCTATGTATCTTTATGTTTTAATTCTATTAAAATACCAAATAGATATGAGAGTAGCGTTCATACGTACGTACGGCTTACCGTCCCCATGAACAGTGCATTTCATTTCTTATCTCCAAATGTTATGTACTGATATAAATTAAAATTTATACTGGATATATAATATATATATGACATATAAATCATTAATATAATTTTGGAGATAATGGACGTTTGAACACATGGACAAATTGTAATTATAACAAGTTCATTTTTAACTCATATTCCGAACATCGAGAAAATGCCCAATATGAACTCAAATAATTAACTCATTGTTATAGAAAGTGAATAAGTGATATAAAAGGAATAATAAAATTGAAAAGTTTTTTTTAAGGAAGTATAAATTAACATATGTTTATTATTCAGGAAGAACCCAGAACATACAAGTCATGTTGGACATGAGGTAAGGGATTTCTTGTCTCAATTTCAATTCCATGAGATTTACATTGTTCGCCCCTTATTTATTGCATGTGGTGTATTGGGTACTACCAATTGATATTTATTATCATGATTCCATTTATATTGAAGTTATTTTTTTATTCTTTTGTGGGTTATTAACTTTTGGTCTTACGACTCGATTGATTATAACGTGGTAAGTGGTTTTCATTTCACTTTTTTATTCCCGTGAGATTCATGTTATGTTTTCCACTATTTCCTTTTGTGTGGTGTATGTACTTCGCATGATTGTATTCATTGTATAATATACTTAAATTTATGGGTATTTAAATATTCATTTTATGATTTTTCTTTCATAGAGTATATGTTTTGTAGGTTACCAAATCGGTAAGGGAACTTTTTAACCCAATTTCCATTCCTTGGGTTAATCTGATAGTTCTTAATTATGTCATGATATGATTATGTGTGGAATCAATATTTATTTATTTATGCTGTAATTTCCACTCCCCTTTGTGTGGATATAATTTTGATACACATAATCACTCTGTTTATATATTCTGAAGTCATCGATATGAACATGATAAGAGTAATTTTAACTCAATTTAAATTCATTGAGTTAAACATACAAGTCATTAGTTTTGTCTTAAAAAACATGTGTGAATTTCCTATGATTGATTTAAACTGAATATCCAATAATTTTGAGTGTATTTATATTTTTCACACATTATTATGTAATTTATTTATCCTTAATCTAAGGATACTATTTTTATAAGGGATTTCATATCAATTTACATTTCACCGAGACATAATTATCAATATACACCAATTAAATTTAATGAAGTGTATATACTGTCTTTTGGAATATTATATAATGATTCCCTTTATTCTCATGATATTATAAAGTTATGATTCAATGTTATTCCTCCATTATTTGTATTCAAGAGTCTCTCATTTTGTTAAAAATTCTTTAACAAAAAAATCATTTTAAATGTTTTAAAGATTTATTCTTCTTAATATTTATGATTAATGTCCTCGTTTTCAAAATGGTTTTAAGGATTTCTTTATTAGGACATTAAAGTTTTAAAATGATATTTTATTTAAAAGTTTCAAAGTGTTATGAAACACTTTGATTCAAAAATATCCTTATTAAATGTTTTAAATGGTTTTGAAAAGGATTTGGTAAAGAATTGTTTATTTCAATATCTTGATGTTTTATATTGTGATTGGAATGGTGAAATGTTATTGTTATTTTAGGCTTGTGTTACGTGTTATGAATATGTTATGGTTATTGGGAATTTTTTACATATATGGGTGGTTCCGTGATAAACCTAGGGCAGGTGAGCCCAATATAGCTCTCCAATGAACTCGGTAACATGACGGAGGTAAATGTTAATGTGTCTCCTATGAGGTTTTGGGAATATACTATGATGGGTAATCCAAATGTGACTCTCTATGTATCTGTGATAGCTATAATGTAAGTATGTTATGAATGCCATAAGTTATCATTATGATTAATGATTTCTGTATGTTATTGATACATATTATTATTTCATGAGGTATGTTATGATTAAGAAGTACGATATCATTTATTTATATTTATTGATGGGACAATGTTTATTTTCATTATTTTATAACCCTTTCTGAGATTTTTCTGCTCATCCCATGTTTTGAAATGTTTTTTACAGGACATAAAGATAAATTAGGTCAAGGATGAGATCAGGTAATTGTTATACTATCGATAACATGGAACTAGAAACGTCTCTTTTTTTATGAGTTTTTATTTTATGATAAATGGATACTGGGTAGTAGTGTCTACATGTGATATTCAAGTTGTTATGTAATATTTATGGCCTGATTGTCTAGAAATATAAACTTTAAAAGATCCTAAATGTGAATTCTAAACATAATTCAAGATTATGTAATGTTTAAGGCTGGGTCCTCATAGTTGTTATCATTGGTCTGTTTAGATAACATTAGAAGTTACAGTGTCATTTAATCATAAGTTACCTAACCGTAATGGTTAGAATATTGGAAAAAGTCATAGTTTTTTAGATAAAGGGAATGAGTATAATATAACATTAATAAGTCTATTTAGTATTTACTCTCCTAATAAGATATTATATGATGATTTTACTGATATACTCACAAAGACCTTTTTGGTTTTAGTAAATGGCTGGATCTAACAGGCACCAAAGTGACAATATATGTGAAGAAAATTATGATGGTTTTATGAATAAGAAACTGAATGAAATGGGAGATGCAATGAGAACTCTTGTGGTTATTATCAACCAAGTATATGGAGTCATGATTGAAAACATGAACCTTGATGATTTTTATAGGGCATCGTATATGTGAGAAACAAATCCATACATAAGATCAAGTAACAATCATAATGTTTTGTGAGTTCAAAAACCTATGTGTCATGTATGTGGAAAGAAACACCGAGGAATATGTTTCAATGGGACGTGAAAATTATATAAATGTTGGAATGTTGGTCAAAAAGCAAGAACCTTCCATAGAAAAAGGAAGAATCCAGTTGAATCTAGGAAAGGGAAATAATTTCTTTCGGAGGGGTCAATTAGAAGTTTTAAATGTGGTGTGCATGGACATTATATAAACATATGTCCTACATAGAAGTTTCGGGAATGGGATCACCAGGATCGTACAAATATATGTTTACCAATACCTAATGATATTCCAATATATGATGAAGAAACTAAAAATGACTAATGATGTGTAAGGATTATTTCTCAACATATGTTTTGAAATTATTGAATCATAGGATATGATTCATGATTTTTTTTGTAGGAACGAAATATTTCGGAATAAGTTATTAAATAATGGTTAATGCATCATGAAGAAAGTTTAATGCATAAGAAGGAAAAATATAAGTGATTCAAGAGTAATGGAATATTTTAAATGCTTAATATTATTATGTCTCTTTTGATGGGGAATAAATTGGAAGACGTTTTATAGTATGTGTAACCCCGATATTTGATATATGAAAATGTTAATTCAAGGAATAAGTATCTTTTCTTTTGATGAGTAATGGTGGAGTTTTATTTTGGTAGAATATATGTTTTTATTATGGAAATTTGGTGATTTTGGTTTTTATGGAAATGATTAACCTATCATAGAGAATATGTGACTTGGTTAATTATACATCAGTATGAGACATTAAAAGTAGTCAATTTTATTTGGATATAAATGTTAAGATTTACTGTGGAAGACTATGTGATTAAATCCTTCTGAGTTTTGGGTTACAATCGTAGTTTGGTTTATTTTGATGAATTTTATGGACAATTTTATATTGAATAGTCTATGTTGAACTTAGTGTACTGTTTGTTGAATTTTGGAGATTAGGAATTGTATTTCTTTTTATAAAGGATTATCCCTTTTGGGGAATATCTGATAAGATTGTACTAACCTTTTTGGTTTTTTAATGACTAAAGACATGGAAAATATACAGTTCATCTTTTTTGGGTCATGTGATTCTCTCGAAGTTGATTGTAGTGTTTTAGGTGTGACCAAGTCATCTTGAATACTCATCATTTGTAGAAACTATTAGTTTTTGTAGAGTCTTATTAAAGAATAAAACTCCACTTGAAAAAATATGCATATTTCCCTACTTTCTAATTTTAAGTAGTAAAAGAATTCCACAACATAAATAAAATAAACATAAAATAAAAACATTGTCCATTTACTTTTCTTATAGGGTAATCAAAGACCGTTTAGAAAATCACATGTTTGTGATCTTCTAGTGGTAAAATATCTCCAAATCATGTTTTCTATCACTCTCCATCAGAACTTGATGGTTTGTTTTCTCTTCCATATCTATGTTTTTAAACATTGAATCCTCTTATAGGTTATCTCAGGTAACCATTTTTTTCTTTTATTTCTTTTAAAGTGAGAGTTTTATTGACTGTTTTTCTGATTTGTGATAATAAATGATCTTTCTGAGCCCAATTTTAGAATTGCAAGGACGCAATATCCAAAAGTTGGGAAGGATGTAACATCCCAGGTAAATTAAGAACATGACATTTTAATATTTATTAATACTTGTGGATTGAGTATTAATTTTACTCTAAAGGGGATGCTATCTTTGATGGCGTACCTGATACACAACAATGGGATTCTTTGAAATCTTACGTTGCACATTAATAATATAATAATAATATTATTAATGATAGTCAATGACTAGCTGTTGTATTGGAGGGAATGAACAAAACTAACAAGAATATGAATAGACATATTTGTTAAATGTTTTTATATTTACCCAACAGATTTTAGAGGCTTAAAATGCGAATGAATATGATTATAAGCATAAATACTCTAATATTCTTTAAAAGGATGATTTACTACCTTTTGAAGAAGAACCCTCTTTTAAGATAGTTTTGGTAACATTTATATATTCTATTTGACGATATTAAATTGTTCTATATAATCGGGACATTAAAATTTACCTTGGGTAAAACTTTTTTATTTTTAAGATAAAATTTATTTTTAATGAATAGTTAAAAATAAAGTATTTTATTTCAAATCTAATTTTAATCTAATTTCTTTATCTGGATAGATTATATTTTAAGTTTGTTTTAAAGTGTAATTAGAATATATTTTTACTATTTAATATATTTTGGTTCATTGGAATTAATTTCACATTGAAATTGGACATAAAAAAGTGTCAATCTTTTGATAGATATTGTTTCTCAAAAACACGCTATTTGTTTTGACAATGGGATTAATTTTAAATTAATTAATGAAACTTCTATGTTTTGAATTTGGTAAAATAGAAATTATTTTTCAATTCATAATATAAAATACATATCTGGCTGAATTTTTCGTATTTTTCAAAAAAACATCACTTTTTGATGAATAGTGAAACCACTTAGTAGTAGTTAATAAACCGACTTTTTCATTTAAATAAAATTATACCACTTCTTTGAATTAAATTTAAAAAATCTGTCATATATGGTTGTTATTTATAAGTAAAATGTGGTTCAATAAGATGAAATTAATTTTATGGGGAATAGTAACTTTTAACTTTTATTTACCGCGGTTAAAAGATAAATATAGTAAATCAAGGTAAAAAAGTAAAATAATAATACATAATTACCTTGAGACTTGTCCTAACCTTATTGTATGAGCCATGGAAGACCATGGGCATCTTTGGGTCGATTTTGGGACCCCATGTAGCCACATAAAAGTGATAATGACACTTTATTCTAATTAATTTAATGTAAAGACCAATATGACATAAAAAATATCTTTTAGTAAATTAATTTTTGCATAAGGTTATATAAGCTATCTTTTCAACTATAAATATTAATTGTAAGTCTAAAAATATTTTCTACATCATGGTATTTTTTATTTAATTTTTAGACATAAAAAAATTGAAATTATTTATGACACAAAAATGATGCAGTATTTGTGTCATTAATTAATGATTTAAACAAATAAGATTATAGATATATTAATAATGTCAAAAACCTGTCCAATTCTTATTGGATGAATTTATTTCAACCACGAGTCATATTATCTTCAACATTAATATGTCTTGGACTTTTAGAAACTGAAAATAATTATATAATAAAATAATATTTTCACACTTTCTTAAAGAACCTATCAGCCCCTTTATAAAAAGCGCTCACTTATAACCCATCCCTAACACCTCTCAAGCCCTTTGGCTCATCCAAACTCTACCCAAATAAGCTCTCACAATCCCCCTCTTTCACCTAGAAGCCTTACTTTAGACAGAAGGCACTTCGGTACGTCCTTTTGGTTCAAACCAATGGGAGTTACCCAAATTACAGGTGATGATTTCTCTTAACTTCTTTTCATTTATTTTACTTCTCCAACCCGTAAACTCTTTTTGTTCCTTTTTTATAACATTTAAAAGTATCCTCAATATAATATGATGTTTTTATGAGAAATATTAGAACTACACTTACACAAACCTATATCTAATGGGTAAAGAAGATGTTGTTTCTGTGGAAGGCCAACTAATGCATCACGAAGCGACGATTGTTCAATTATCTCCTACTGCCTCTCATGGTGTCAATTAAGATGGAACTGTATTGATATATGATATATATTATATTTATAGATTATTTATACTTATTTATTTTTCATTTATAGCATACCTTTATGGTTTCCATATTGGGTAAATGTGAAAATTTCATTTGAGGAAGTGCGGACAATCGCCCCCTCAAAGTTACATGACTCGTTAATGCCATATGTGGGATATATAAAGGATATAGTTAATGATATTATATGTGATATTATATTGGAATTATAATATACCTATGTATAATTATTTATTGATTTCATTATATTACTAAATAGAAATGAATGTACTGTTCATGTGTACATACAACTTACCGTCTCCATGAATGATGACATTCATTTTTTGTCTCCAAATGTTATGTACTATTATAAATACATATATATACTGGATATCGAATATATATATGATATCTAAATCATTAATATAATTCTCAAGATAATGGAATTTTGACCACCTGGACAAATTGTAATTATAACATGTTCATTTTTAACTCAAATTCCAAACATCGAGAAAATGTCTGACATGAACTCAAATAATTAACTAATCATTATTGAAAGGTAATAAGTAATATAAAAGGAATAATAAAATTGAAAAATGTTCTTAAGGAAGTATAAATTAACAAATTTTTATTATTCTGGAAGAACCCGGAACATACGAGTCATGTTGGACAAGAGGAAAGAGATTTCTTATCTCACTTTCAATTAAGTGAGATTTCCATTATTTGCCACATATTTATTGCATTTGGTGCTTTGGGTAGTAAAATTTTATAAATATTATCATTATTCTCTTTATATTCATGGTATTTTTTATTTATTTGGTGGTTATTAACTTTTGGTCTTAGGACTCGATTGATTACAACGTAGTAAGGGGTTTTCATCTCATTTTATATACCCTTGATATTCATGCTATGTTGGCCACTATTTACTTTTGTGTGGTGTATGTACTCACCATTATTGTATTATTTATATAATATACTTCAATGTATGGGTATTTATATCTTCATTGTATGATCCTTCTTTCATGGATTTTATGTTTCACAGGTTACCAAATCGGTAAGGGAACTTTTTATCCAAATTTCCAGTCATTAGGTTAATCTTATAATTCTTAATTATGTAATGCTATTATTATGTGTGGAATCAAAATTTATTTATTTATGTTGTAATTTACAATCCCCATTGTGTGGATATACTTTTAAAACACATAATCACTCCATTGATAAATTCTCAAGTCATCAATATGAACTTGATAAGAGTAAATTTAACCCAATTTCCATTCATTGAGTTAAACATCCAAGTCATCGGTTTTTTCTTAAAAATAACATGTGTGAATTTACTATGATTGATTTAAACATAATATCCAATCATATTGAGTGTACTTATATTTTTCACACATTATTATGTAATTGATTTATTCTTAATCTTAGGATACACTTTTTATAAGGAATTTCATCTCAATTTACATTTAATAGGGACATCATTATCATTATACACCAATTCAATTTTATAAATGTATATACTATCCTTTGGAATATTATATCATGATTCTATTTATTCTCATGATATTATAAATTTCTAAATCAATGTTAATCCTCAATTATTTGTATTCAAGAGTCTCTCATTTTGTTAAAAAAGTCTTTAACAAAAATATCGTTTTAAATGTTTTAACATTTTATTCTTCTTAATATTAATGATTAATGTCCATGTTTTAAAAATGGGTTTAAGGATTTATTTATTTGGACAATAATATTTTAAAATGATAATTTATTATAAGTTTCAATGTGGTATGGGACACATTGATTCAAAAATCTATTTATTAAATGTTTTAAATGGTTTTGAAAATGATTTGGTAAAGCATTGTTTATTTCAATATCGTGATTTGATATATTGTGATTAGAATGTTTAAATATTATATTTCCATTATTATTGTGTTACGGGTTTTGAATATGTTATAGTTATTGGGAATTTTTAATGTATATGGGTGGTTCCGTGATAAACCTAGGGTGGGTGAGCCCGATATAGCTCTCCAATGCATTTGGTAAAGTGAAGGAGATAAACGTTAATGTTTATCCTAAGAGATTTAAGGAATATACTGTGATAGGTATTCCAAATGTGACACTCTATATAGTTGTGATAGCTACAATGTTAGTATCTTATGAATGTCATAATTTACCTTTATGATTTATGATTTCTGTATGTTATTCATAAATCTTATGATTTCATGAGGTATGGTATGATTAAAATGTACCGTTTCATTGATTTGTATTTATTGATGGTCTAATGTTTCTTTTCATTATTTTATAACCCTTACTGAGCTTTTTATGCTCATCCCAAGTTTCTAAATGTTTTTCAAAGGACATAACGTTGAATAGGGTCGAGGATTAGATCAAGGAAAATTCATGCTGTCTAAAACGTGGAACTAGACACGTCTATTTTTAAGAGGTTTTATTTTATGAAAAATGGATACTGGTTAGTAGTGTCTACATGTATTATTCATGTTTCTATGTTTTAGATAGGGTCTGATTCTCTAAATATCTAAACCTAAAAAGATCCTAAATGTGAATTCTTGGCATAATTTAAGATTTTGTAATGTTTAAGGATGAGTCCTTATAATTGTACACATGAAAAACCAAACGAAATCATAAATGGAATTTAAAACATTATGATTATCCCTAATTAGGTATGACGTTATTATATTTATAACCTCATATTGAGAATGTTTTATAACACATAATATAAGAGAAATATGATGTTTCAGGAAGTCCATAGAATAAAAAATATTCCACACACTACGGGTCATGATTATGACCACACCGAATTAGGAAAATATAGATTTTTATGAAGACCATAATGGAAATAAGATTTATCTTCCTACATGTCATGAATGTGGGAAGAAGCACTCTTGGGAATGTCTCAATGGAATAAAGATGTATTTTTATTTGTAAAAAATGGGAATTGAGAAAGTAATTTCTATGGAAAAATTAAGAGTTTGATAGAGGGACTTGATTTTCATCCTAAGGCATCATTTATAGTTCAATGTATTATGCATGGGTAGTATTTGAATTAACCGAGCCAACGACCCAATCCAAAGGGTAACTCATAGACCAAGGAAGTAAATATGTTATTCCAATTCCTAAAGTGAATTTATTGAAGTGGTTTTTTAGTTGGATTTGATAATTTTGTTGTATAATAGTCATATCAAAGATATGAATATTATATACATCATGAAACATCTATGGATTTTTAAAAAATTGTTCATATTTAAGGATTTGAAGACATATGTTGAAGTTTACTGAAAACCAATAAAATTGATTTAGTGGTATCTTCATAATAATGTTTTTGGGTAAAGATATTATTAACATTGATGTAGTAAATTGGATAGTATTGGTGACCTTGAAATTAGTTAGTAATTTTATGATAGAGTGATTGGGGAGATATTTTAATAATATTATTACATTTATGTATTTATGGAATATATTCAATAATCTATTATTTTATTTTAATATTAAGGATTGTGTAAATATACTTTTTAATTTGTGGTAATATTTTGAGTTATGGAAACTATCATGGGTTAATATGATTATGGTTCATGATAATTTAAAATGCTTAGACGCCAATTTCATGGTTTTAGGTGATGCAATTGTGAAGAAAATAATGATATATTTGGAGGTGATTTATTAATATGATATATATGTAACCCTAAGATTTAATATGAATAATTATTTTGAAATAATTATATTACAATTTTTGGGATGTAAGATGCAATGTATGAGATCAAAATTTATGTCAAAATATTCATTAACTTGGAGGTTATTAATGTATTTTAGGATATAGGGTGATTATTTTTGTAAAGATTTATGTTGAATGTTTTGTGTGTTAGTGGATATTTATAGCTAAAATGAATTAATTCTTCACATGAAGGTTCATACATGTTGGAAATTATTTTACCATATAGTTACCAATATGGTTTGTTTTCCTTTTTAAATATAGGTGAAATAGATTGTTAACAATTATTTGATTACGTTATCTAATGGAAGTTTATTTTTTTGATACAAAAATGAAAATTTATCTTAAATAATCATTGTTTTGTCAAAAATATGATATTTTAGTTGAAATTAATTAATGGTTGAAATTGTACATGTCTCATATGTATGATTAATTATGTTTTTATTTTAGATGATAAAGTATTATATAAAAATTATTATAAGGATCTTGAAATTAAATTTTTTTCATATTACCAACATTTTTAATGAATTGATGGTCCTTTTCTCACATCATTGGTTTACGTATTTTTGATTTTTATCATTCTCATTATCATTCACTTTCCTTTGATCAATGATATATGAAAATTAATTTTTTTTCCCATTTATAAAATTTCAATTACGAAAAATTTTCTCTTATTTTTAAACGTACTACATATTGTTATATATAATATTCATACTACGCTTTTTGGATTTTCATGTTGATATTTTATTAACACTTTTTATGATAAATAATTTAAAAAAAGTGTTTTTAAATTTAAATCTTAAGATTAGAGAGTTCAAGTTAAAATTCTGAAGTTAATATTTATTATGGTGGTGGGGGGGGGATAATTTAACTGCCTAATAATTTAAAATAATAATATTATGTTTGATAGAATATACTATAAAAAACACTGAGCATAAACAAACTATGAAATATTATTATAATTTAAATATTACCACTACAAACTAGATTTAGAAATGGAAAATATTAATAGTTCAACTATTTTATGATATATACATAAATTTACAACTCAATATAATTTTTTTGATAAATTCTTAGTAAATAATATGTAAATTTTATGTAATATCATTTAATTCATCTAAGATGTGTTCTCAATGAAAACATTTTTTCTTGCTTTTTCTGAGAGAAAATTATAATAATTTTTTGAAATTTATGAAATTTAATTTTATAAAATTAATACCTTTTTTAAAATAAGAATATAAAAATTAGAGTTGGGTGAATTTTTTTTTTGATTTTTTAGTAAAAGTTGAATTTTTTGTGACTAATGAAAACTAAAACTTTTTTTGTAAAAAGGTAATTTATTTTAAATTAATTAAGTAATTTAAATGTCTCATAATGATTATATTTTTTAAAAGTTACATAAGTATTATTTATTTATATGTAATATAATTAATAATATTTTAATAATATTTATTTTAGATTTTTCTATCAGTATATTTCGGAACATTAAAAGGAATTAACCTTAAAAATATTTTTTATAACAAGTCATGAGTCAAAATATTAATTATATTATACCACTTATATAAATTTAATTCTAAAAAATGGATTCCATATTCAGAATAAAATGGACCAAATTTGGTAAATAGTTCCCTTTTGTTTTAAATGATCATGAATTGTAAATAGACTAAAGAATTGTCACTATGGTAAGGTTTAATCAAACAATTATGGTTAAAAATAATATGATATTGTATAAAAATCACCCTAAAACATTAAATTATTTTATTTGATAAGTGGTTTTTTTCTATTACCGTCCAAGACTTGAATATATAATGTCCTGGATCAATATTTATATTATTTTTTCCATTATAATAATTAAGTAAAATATATTGAAAAAAGGCCACTTCTTAATTTTTAATAATTATAAATTTTTTTGACGGGGATACAAAACATATCTTCTATTATTAATTGTAATTTTAAATATAAATTATTTTTTATCACGGAAAATTATGTTTAATTTTTTGTGATTATATAATTACACTAAATGCATGGGAAACACCGATGCAACATTTATTTAATGAATTGAAATAAACTATAAATGATTTCAAAAATATTAAAAATTATATATTTTGTGACGAATTTATGTGTTACAATACTTTTGTAGAAAAATATAAAAAATTAGTGATTTTAGATTGATTATAATTGAATTCTATTTTTTCATGATTTTTTCAATGTGAAATTCAATGAATTGTTCCAAAAATAAAATTGATGAAATTTTATAATAATTATGATTTAATTTAATGATATAAATTCCTAAGAAACACATCATAGTCCCACTGATTTAAATATAGTTAAAAAAATAATTTTTTTCTATTTATTGGCCAACTTTCCTTTTATAATAACTATATTGACCCATAGAGAGTAAAAACATTATTATCATGAAATTTTAAAAAAGGGTTATCATATGTTAAAAAAAGAGATAAGAGTACAAAAATATTATAAACTCATGAAAATTTTATTTTATAAAATTATTTCATCTCATACAACATATATCTACAAATTCTATCATTTTGTATATTTTTTTTCATAAAAAATTATTAATATTAATTTAACATTTTACGAAATAGAAAAAGTTACCCCCCTTCACATATAAAATGGATCCTCCTGTACTATTTTATTAAGACATAAAAACCATTTTTAGAAATTATTGTCCACATACCCTCCTTAATCTATTAAAATGCCCTCAATTACATGGTGTAAGTAGAATTCCCACATAAGAATTCTTTTGGTGTAATCCAAACGAGGTTGTCCTAAGAAGTGGTATCATTTTTAACTGAGCATTTTGGTTTATTTATTCTTTCACATATTTAATATTTTATTCACCAATTATGATATTATTAAATTATTATCTCCCATATACGGATATGTTATTATAACCTATATTTATCTCCTCTTCCATTAAATGGGAGCCAAAACAGTTGATAGTGTGCTTGGAGGATAATCACCATGCGAACTGAAGTAATTCATTTTCTATAACCAACACTCATATATAGATATAATGATGGATTTAATATATATATGTTATTTATGAAATAATTACAACAATATTATTATAATATCACATATACCTCGTATCCTTCACTTTCATTGGAATATGATAACATCAACCTTGCATATGTTTGGACTACTACATCTACGAAGCGATCAATTAATTTTTAATTTTTATTTTAAATAGATGGTAATAAAGATGGTATTTATAAATATATATAATTTATATGGAATAATAATGAATAATTAATGGAAAATTATTATTTACCTTTCTTTATTTCCTTCTGTCAAAAAATGAAAATAGTGTTAACATGTACGTACGACCTATATCTTTTTAAATAGGGTAATACATTTTTTATATATAAGTTATATGGATTATTATAGATATGTATATAATGAATATATATTATATTTATAACATTATTAAATTTTTTTATACCACTAAATTATGTTATATTTACAAGGACCACAACTACCGAACAAAAACATAAATGAAAAATGATACAGTTACCACTAAGAGTTGTGATTTTAATAAAGATTTTTTTGTAAATTAATTATAAAAGGTTATAATTAAATACTATTTGGTATGATATATATGATAGTTTTTATATAATTAATTTACAATAAACCTATTTTTATTATATAGGATTTTCAAAAACCTAGGAATTATGTCGGAATGGAGGTAAGGGTTGCACATCTCACATTTTTTTTCTACGAGACATATGCCTTATCCAACACCCATATCTTTAATATTATGTATATATGCACCTATAATGGATAATATTATTATCTTCCAAAAAAAGTGTTATTTAGAAATCCATATTAGGTTCCTTATTCTATTAATTTTTTAATCATAGATTACCAAAGATGTAGGGGTTTATCAACTCAAATTGTATTCTTTGGGACATATATTATGTTGTGCACCTAAATTATTGTATAAGTTGTATATACAGAAACATGGTCATGTTATCTAATTATTATACCTTTTATCATGATACATATAGTTTAATTTTATGTTTTTATTTAATGGGGATTATAATTTAAATATTACCACAATGGTAAGGGTTTTATGTTTTAATGTGATGGACTATAATTATGTTTTAAATGATAACATTTCATGTTATTCCTCTAAAAAAACCCATTTATTTTATTATACTATGGTTATTTTAAAATAGTACATGTTTTGTTTCATATCCCCTCTTTAAGAACTCATGAGGATAAAATAATATTTCTATAGAAAATCATATTTATTTCTCACTCCAAAAAAATCATTTTTCTTCTTTGTCCATGCTTTCTGAAAATGTTTGGAATAATGTTTTTAATATTATCCTAAGATATTTGAACTCATTTTTAACCCTGTTATAATGTTTAAAAATTTGTTGAAAACTAATCTTTTTTTTCACTTTATGAATGATGTACTTTATTACTTCTTACAAATGTATAAAATGAATATTTTATTTTAACATAAATGACATGGATATAATTTACTACCATAATGAAAACTACTTGTTTTCAAATAACATTTAAAAGTATCCATGGTTACTTTCAATGTCATTTTTTTCAATACTATTTTGGAAATTGGTATATTCTATTAATCGGATTTAAAAATATAAATTTTTTTCCACCAGATTGTTTTTAATGATAATTTTACGGTATTTCTATTCATCAACTACACAAACGTTGATGTAACTTAATATTTACTAGTGATATTATCAAATGATACCATACATATCCTTTTCATGAATGTTTATTATTATGAAAACAACATGATTACAAAACCAATTACTTTATAATGAATTGATGAAATATTCAATAAACCCATTACTTTTCCTTATGTTATGCCATGATAAAATATTTTTGAAAAACATTTCTTTTTCAAGTATTACGATATAATAATTGTTTTATGGTCTTTAGAAACAAGTCTACATGATTTTCATTATATGATGGTTGGGACCATAATTATATATCCTTCTAATGAACTGGGTAAACATGGATATATCATGTGACAATTAGGAATGGAATGTGGAGTGAAACTAGTTTAACAACAGAAAATATATACTATGAATGTACTGGTTGTGAATCTTGATGAAAATGATTTGTTTGGGGTGTGATCCTAATCCCCTATGTTTTTCCTAGAATTGAGAAAATAGTTGTAAGAATTTTTTTGTATACTTATGTGTATTCCACAAAATCTTATCTTATGCCTCTATTATGTTTTCATTGATAATGTTATTTAATTGATTTATGATTAATGTCTTCTAAACTGCCAATATTATTTCAATGATTCAAGATTATGATCCACTATATAGAATTTATAATTTTACCATGTTATTCTCATGTTCTCAAAACCTTATTCACAAGTTATGATTAAGTGATCATTGATATATCTGTTGTTTTCCCTTATTAAGAATCAGAGACTAATCTTTATTATGTTTCCTCTCCCTCAATAATAAATAAATATATTATGAATGGTATTTATAATATGGTATATAGGTATAAATAACATTATGGGTGATGATATAGTTCACTTATGATCTAGTTGTTTTGGTATGTAAATTTTCAAATCCCATAGACCTATAAGATAATTGAATGGATCCTTATGTTATGAAATGAATACTCATATATTAAAATGTTATATCTATGTATGAAAAGTGTGGGGTTTTATAAAAACAAGATATTTTAGTAGTGTGGAAGGTGATATAAGAGGTTTACATAGATTTCTAAATTCATGGACATATTTTATATCATGAAAATGTCTTCCAACTTATTCCATCAAAACATCAGAACATAATTGGGAAGTAATTGTACACTATTGTAGAATAAATATTGGGATAAATTTATTCATTTACAACCTATACTAATTCACTAAAATTGAATTTTTTTCAGGTTTATGAATAAATATATTGATCAACATTAAAAAAACCTTATGTATTATGGAAAATGAATAATATAATCACTTTTTACCAACCTTTGGACTACATTAATGAATGAGATGAATTTTAAATCCATGTGTTAAAAATGGTACTCTAAAAATCCATTTAAATAATATTTAATGGGGGAATATGTGGGACTTTTATGAAATTTTCATCTAGTAATGGAATTATTCCATTTTCTCATTTTATTTCAATTCTTCATTGGTATGTTATCCAAACATAATATGGTTTTCTAATTTAAAGATTTTATTAATCTTAATTTACATTCATATAATATTAATAATGATAATATCATTTATTACTTGATGTGAATATAATAACACAATAACATAAGTGAATTTTTATCACCTTCAATCCTTCTTCATTGAGTTTCCTTTCCTCTTCCATTGAGATCTTTACATAAATATTTGGATATCCCTCTTATGGGAGTATTGTTTAGAGTTTCAAGAGACATATTGGATGTTTTTATGTAATATAAAAGTAAAATTAATTACTTAATTTTAGAGTTATATTCAATTCCATAGTTTCTTTTTGATCTTCCTTGAATTTAAAAACTACATATTTTGAGTTACAGTAAAATTCTATTACTCGGAATCATCATGAAAGTTTTCATCTATGTGATATAATGATTCATTTTAGAAATAATTATGGATTAAAGTAGTAAATAATGAGTTTTTTAGATTTAATTGATTCTTTTTGAATTAATGAGTTGAATATTTATATCGGATAAAATCCACCCAATTTACCCCAAGAAACAAATGATTGGACAATATTAATTAATCATGTAAATTAAAATACAAAAGTATCTAATTATTCAATTAAAATCCCAAAAAGTAGTGGGCCACTTTATAACCCAAACCCTCAAATATATATATATATATATCTGTGTGTGTGTGTGTGCCTCAAATTATTTACTTCTCCAGTCTCAATGGATTCGAAGCCCTTTATATGATACCAGTGATCACTTAAAAATACAGGGTATATTTTGGTAAACAAAATTCTAGAACCATTTCTGAGGACCTATGTTAATGATATTATGAACTACCATAATATTCTCATCCCATGTCTCATTTCTCACCCCATTTATCATTTTTCATTCCCAATATCAATCCATGCATATCCTTTAACACCAATGACCATTCATACTACTTTATGAGGGTTGATAATCCTCGAGTAGTGGGATAATGTGATCCTAATGGACTTATACCTTTAGATAACAATATTTATAATATTTTTGAATATAATTTGAGTCTATACTAATGGAATGATATCCAAATAACCCTATCTTAAAACTAGACATGAATTATAGGTGAAATATAAATGAGGTAGATGGTAACTTGGGAAATGTCCTTGATCAAGCCTTGAATGACTACCTCACACGCACATGAAAAAATTACCATTATGCATCAAACATACATCCTAATGTATAGAAAACTATATCATCAATACCAATGTCCTAAAATAACTTCCTACATTTCAAGGGACAAATTCATAGATGACATTCCTTCATGATAAAGTGTTTAGTGAAATCATTTAGATAGTATGACCCCCCATCAAATCGAGTCATCTGAGTTGAAACTCATACACCTACACCTCAATGATGGATCAAATAATATTTTAAAAAATCAGATACCATAATTGATCCATTAGTAGGTTAAATTAGAATGGAATTACTATAAAAATTACTTTCCCCATTATAATAGAAGTCATCTAAATAAAAATATTATTATTTTTGAAAAAGAGGTAGATACTATTTATTAAACATGGGAAAGGATAAGAGATACCAAACAAATTATACTTAATGATGGTTCCTTAATCCAACAATAAATTTTAATATTTTATGATGGGTTATTTATTGGATGCAAATAATTCATAGACATGATGTATAATTGGAATTTAAAATACATATCTCCCAACAATGTTTACAAGTATATAATAGTTATTTTTGAACAAAAAACATTGTCAACCATGTATTGGTTTGTAAAGACTCCCAAATACGGTTGGATTCAATTATTAATGGATGATAAATGATTTTGGAAAAAAATTGTAACACTTTTCAGGAAGGTTGAATATATAGAACACAAGAAATTAAATGATGTTCAATACGTTAATAATATTAGAAAAAGTCTCTAAATACATGATCATATGAAAGATAAATTCACACCCATTACTTAAATAAAGGATTTAATTGTTGGATGATCATCTATATATGTCAATTCTATAAATTTTAATAATCCTCAAAATACAAAAAAATTAAATCGATGGAAAATGATCCTTGAAAGCTTTATTTAGAGGGATAATCAATAACTTAGTCAGTCATGAATTCTAAATACATAACATCCAAAATACATTAAAAATAATAAATACTTTCAATCAAAAAAATACGAAATCAAACATCAACCAATAAAATTCTTACAACATATACACCAAACCATCATAGAAGCTAAATATCCTCCTAGGATAACAAAACTAGATCAACTATCACATCCATGAATTATTTTAAAGGATTTTTTCATTTAATTTCCATCCATTCTTTGTTATGGGGGTTTGACGTGCATTTTGGTGGAAATGGTGGCTTTTCAAAATTTGGGCCAAACCGTGAGCCCATTTCCAAATTTAAAAATAAATTTTTTCATTTATTACCCCTTTATGTTTCATGATTTTACACACATTACACTCCCCAATTGGAATAACTTAGTTTATCAAAACCACCATATCCATTTGGACCTCATATGAATCCTTAATAATGATGGTTTTGGGTTTTTTATTAAGGTATTGGGCCAGCCCGAAATCCAATTTCCAACATTGAATTTTTTTTACTTATTTAATATCTCATTCAATTTTTAATTACATTTGGTGATTATAACTCTCACTAGAGCCCACTTAACTAAGGTCCACCCCCATTCTCCCCTCCCACAATTTGGATCTCAATTGAATCACTAATTTGGGTGATACTTCATAGGATTTTATAATTCACCAATATTTGAAGAGGTAAAAAGATTCTTTAATAAATCATTCTATTTTTACTCTTTTTTATCCCATTATAGTTCCTAGATGACCTCATCATCCTTATTGGAACCTCACTTTCATTTTTGGTTGTTTTGAAATTCAAATAATGGTGTATTTGAGTCATTTTATTCAAGATTTATTTGGGTAAGTGTTTCTATCTTCATTTCCTTCATTCTCTTTAGAGTTAACTCCCTATTTCACGAGTTTATAGAGTGCCCAGAAGTTTGTTTGCATATATAGGGTTTTATTTGGGGTATTTTTGGGTAAATATTATGGCTTGAGGTTCGTTTTAACTTCATTGTGGTGTGGCAGAGGTGCAGTTGAGGTTTCCAACCAAGATTCAAGGGTTTTGACTCAAAAGGTATGTGGTTCCATGTGTGTGAAATTTTTGATGAGTTATATTGCTTTATTTAGTGGTTTTAATGTTCCTCGTATGATTCTTGTGATGTGAAAACTGTTTTTTATGTATTTTCTTAAGCATTTAATTTTATAGTTGCATTATGGCCTGAAATTGGGTGCTTTCCATGGGTGACTCTTGGGGTAATGTTTGGGTGTATTTTATAATACATGAAAGTGACTTATTGGAATTTAAAGGGGATTCAAATTCTTGTTTCTTAACACTTTAGTGTCATGTAGGCCTTCATATGAGGTTTTTGAATGGGTTCAAGGTGTTAAACCATGTTTTACTTCATGTAAGTTATTTATGAAAACACATGTTTTTCATCTGTGTATTTTGTGGTGTTAATTTAGGTTTTTTTATAAAACTTAAGGGTAGTTTAAAAAATGTTGTTATGGATGCCAATTATATAATGTATTGGTATTGGATGATTTTGGAATTGAATGAGGGATTTCAAATTGGTTTTGTGTGCGAATCATAATTCCACCCCTTGGGTTAGTTTTATTAAAATTGTTAATGTTTTGTGTTGTTAAAAAAGTGGGGAAAAGGGAGTATATGTAATTTTAGGTGGATGTGTTCACCTGATATAGGTTTATTAAAGGTGTGGTGGTTATTTATGATGTAAAATATATTTTTATAATGTTTTATAAAGTGCTGAAATGTTTTATCAAATGGAAAGAGAGGTGCGGCACATGGTTGTGGGCTGTATTGTGTAAGTGTGATTTGAAAAAAAAATTAGTTGATGAAGGTAATATTATATGATATTTTAGAGGGATTTTATGTGAGTAATAATGTCTTGGAATGGCTGTATAATACTGTCAATATAATTTTTAGAAGTGTTAATGAAATGTGAAAAGTGTTGTGGGATTTTTTTGGAGTGAGTATGATTTCAAAATGCATTTAAATGAAAAAGCTTATTTTTTGACTTGTGTGACATACATGTGGGCTCTCTGGTGAACTTGTGATGTGTAAATTATATTTTCAAGTTAAAAGAATATTTGTTAACTTGTTGATCTTGTTTGAGCACAAGGGGAAACCCAGGTATCTAGGTGGGTGGATGTGTACAAGTATGCTAGTGAATCAGTGGGGGTTGGCCTCAGTTTCACGTAGAAATATTGATTCATACAATAATAAATAATCTATAATGCTGATTATTGGGGATTAGTAGATTATAGTTATGTTCCCTACTAGTGGATCTTGTATGTGAATAGATTTTTTGATGGTTACTTTCACCCAGATATGAGGTACCTGGGACCCACATCTAGTTAGTGCCTAGGGTTATTTCCCATTGCCTGTGCTCATTAGTTACTTTGTGCATCCCATTGACATATGGTATGTTTGGTTGTAAAATTGAATATTGTTGAAATTATTTTTAAATGTGTTTATTTTTAATGATATCCCACTTGAAAATAGTATTAATTTTTAGTTTCATGTTTAGAAATTGTAACAAGCATTTCCTATTTCTGAAAACATGGTAGGTTTTCATTTTGAATGTTTATCACATGGAATATATTAGTGGTGGTATCCAACTAAGAATTAGATAAAAACCTAAATACACCCTTATGTTTAAGTAGACTTGGTTATTTTTCTGTCCCTAGTTGGTTATAGTTTTTAGTGCTAGTGGTTCAGCATTCTAGTAGGTCCTTCTTGGCGAAGTCTTCAAAAGATGGATTTAGTGCGGTGCCCCTTTCCATAAGGGTTCGTGGGATGTTTCATTTTGGTTTTGTACCTTGCTTATTGTCATGTTTAATTGTTTTATACTATGTAATTCAGTTCTGATTTTTTTTGTAAAAGATTATTTCATTTGAAAAATCCAGATTCGTATTATTGGATTCATTTTTTATTTTAAGTTTATTAACTCGGTTAAATAGTTCCCAATTCTCATTTTATGATACCTAAGAAATTGTTCCAGAATGTGGAGATCAAGAACGACCTTAGTTCATTTTCTTAGATTGTTTCTGGTGCTGGTTTTGGTGGTGACCAGATCCAGTTCATGAAAAAATGGTATCAATGGAGGTTCATGTTAACTCTTGGGGTCATCTTATTTGGGGAGTAGTTGGGATAGTCTTTAGATTGGATTTTTGGGACCTAAAATTTCAGTTATGGGTAGTGTTCCCGATCACCACATCTCATGAAGAGATTCAATTCAATAGTGGAAGTCAGTACTTATCTGAGAACTTGGGTTTTCATGGTTTGATTATGATTAGTGGAAATGAAAAAGGAGTTGGGTTAAAGGTATCAGTGAGCTTACATGGTCTAGAAAATGTTGTGGATATATGGTTATTTACCTAGAACACACTCATCGATGGTGAATTCATTTTAGTATGGCTTATAACCATATGTCCAAGTCACACACCAAAACTAGTTTCCTCTTGCATTGTCACGTTTCCTTTAGTTTGGAAATCTTGGAAGTTTGGTTTTAATGTAAAAATGAATTGGTTTTGAGAAGCATAAAGATTTTGTGAAATGATCTTCTAATAAAGAGGGAAGGGTTTTAATTTTGAAATGTTGAAACTAATTTTTCAGAAATGTGTGAAATGAAAAATGGTGTGTTTAGACCACTTTTGAAAGGACAAACTAGGTAAAAGATGGATTTGAAAATGTGTTTCCAATAGAGTTTTCTAAACAACTGAAATGTGTTTTAATGGGATGAGATAATTTTAAATTGATGTGAAAAACTTGAAAGTGGTTTTTTATTTTAATGGTTCTGCTTTTATGAAATATTTTGAATTTTGTGAATTGGGTTTGATTTTGTGGTTAGTGGGTCTGTGAAAAATGATGTATTGGTTGACTATTTGGGTTTCAAAAAGTGGAATGAAATTTTGTTTTAACCATTGATATTTCCATTAGTGACCACATGCATGGGTTATAAAGGATCATGGATGGAAAATTTCATTATTGTATGAGTGCAGGGATGGATATGAGGTGGGTTCCCGGTGGCATAATAACATGCATGTGTGAGGCCCATGGGGTACCAATGGGGGATACGCTAACCGCTGAACCATTTTTTTCAATAAAATGGTTTTAAAATAAAATCATGATTTATTTATGATTGATTTTGGATTGTTTGTTTTAGTGTTTTTTTTTGAAAATTTTGATGTTGTGGGATGTTTTGAGTATAATAAACCCTTTAGTTTGAATGGGTTTTTGGGTTTTTGTTTGGTTGGTTAGGTGGGTTGAAGGGATTGTTTGTGGTATCTTCTATGAAATGTTTTGGGATGCCATTATGGTGGTTACCTTCATGTTGTTTGATCTGGTTTTTGGCATATTCTGACCAATGGACCATCTTGGCTGGGTCCTTGGGTTCAATCCTTGGATAAGGCACACCCCCATTACGGGTTAGTTCATGACTAAAGTGCAACCCATATTATTTCTCCATTAGAAAGTCCTACAGTTGATCAATATAAGGAATATTTTTCTCATGATTTGGAGATTGATTTTTCACCATTTCCTTTCATTGATTTGTGTATCCTATTTTAGCAGGATAGTGCTCATGGAAGGTTGAAAGAAACCTTAGTTTCTTAAGTTTCTTGATTCATCAATGGTGGAAGTGGTATTTGGTTGTTAGTGTGGATGAGTGTCTTGATGGAGTATAAGAGGTCCTATGGGTTCATCATAGTTTTGTTGACGCATGAGTTCATGTTGATCCACCAGTTTTGGGAATCTGGTCATGAGAGGCTATTGTGGCCACTTTATGGACTAGTTTTTTTGGGACTTGGCATGAGGTCTCATTCCATGTATTATTTATATTAGTCCCAGTGATCATGTTTAGTGATGCCTTCTAATTTCATGTTCTAGTTTTATTATAAAGGTGAATGATTTTCAATCCTTTGAGAGTCTCTGTTATATTGGGAGTATGTCTCCCTTGGAAAACATCAAAATCCTCTGTATCCAAGGAAGGTATTTATATGCATCCATTCCATCTATTTTTTCTCACCCGATGAAATAAGGTCTGATTTGTGCGCATCTTCAAAGACCTTGTTTCAGTGAAATGTTGGGTTAGGGTAAAGTGTGGTTGGAATGTGTTATGTCTTGGAAAACATATCCGGGATTGCAGTGTAGTTCTTTTCATCATTGGAAGTAGAAGTTCTATTTTGGTGGTTTCAAAATCCTAACAACGAGGCCGAAGATGCTTCAATCATTTGAGATATAGCCATAGGTCTCAGATAGAATATAGAAAGTAGTTAGGGGAAATTCAAAGGTTTTTCAAACCCTTGACCAAAGTAATATCCTCGGTATGAATGATAGAAAGAGTTTAAACCTCGTGTGTCATCATCTTATTCTAGTTGTTCCCCTTTTGTGGTAGATGTGGGAGGACGTCTTTTCCATGTTATGGTCTGAGTTCATACTTTCTCCATTTGGTTTTTGAGTAGGTATTTGGAGAAAGGTTTAATGTTTGGGTAGACAAGTTGAGCGCTTATTTATTGCATTGTTATTAGTGACCATGACCCATAAAACCATGTGGATAGAAGGATCCCCATGGTTAGTGCATGGTTTCCCAAACCATGCTGACTAATCGCGCGGTCATCCCAAATCATTAATTTTTGGGGTCATTCATTTGTGGACCATGCTAGTCGGTTAAGATGGTTGGTTCTTATAGTGGGGAGACCCTCTATGAGTCTTATATAAGTTATTTTGTAAAGGTCTGATGTTATTTTACCCCTTGAACTGGGGTGTCTGTTTATCCCTCCCCCTATTAGTGTCCTGGATATGTCTTAGGAAAATTTGAGTTGTCTGTTATTGTTGGGAGCCCATTTGTGTCTCCCAATACTAGTAACTCAGATTGGTCCCTAGTATTTTCCTAGAGGGAGGTAGCATCATTTAGACCTATCAAGATACCAACATCTTCCAGGGGTAAACGTTGGGATAGGATATTTTGTCACGGTTTAGTTAAATCAAATTAAGTGTAACCTTGTTGGTTGTTGTTGTTCGTTTGTGTAGATTACTTGAGTCTTGTTCATATATTGTTTTAGGAGTATCCTTTTGGGGATAAATTATGAATGTTCTTGATCATTTCTAGAAATCAATGTATTTTTTTGGTTTGTGAGTGTATTAATTCCTTAATTGATCAATAGAGGTGTTTTTGCCTTTTTGAGGGCGGACAAAACATAGAGAAGGAGTGGATTTATGGTCTATCAGTTGTGTTTGGTTTTTTCTTGTCGCCTTGTTGTGGATTTCCAGGGGTATAATGTTTTACATTGGGGAGAATTGTCACACTCATGAGTTATGTTCAAGGTATTTTTCATTTAATTTCCATTTCATCATTATTATGGGGGGGGGGTTCCATGCATTTTGGTGGGAATGGTGGGTTTTAAAAATTTTGGGTAAACCATGAGCCCATTTCAATATTTAAAAATAATATTTTTTTATAAACACATCATTTTTAAAAATTTGACACCCATTACACTTCCCAATTGGAATAACCTGGTATATTAAAACCACAATATCCATTTGGACCTCATATGAATTCATAATAATGATGGGTTTGGGTTTTTTATTAAGGTGTTCGGCCGTCCAGAAATCCCATTTACTACTTTAATTATTGTTTTGAAATATTTAATATCTCATTAAATTTTTATGTTTTTTCAATGATTCTAACTCTATACCGAGCCCACATACCTAAGGTGTTCCCCATTCTCTCCCCCCCCCCAAATTTTGAGCTCAATTGGATCGTAAATTTGGTGAAAAATTATCTGGATTTCACAAAGCAATTAGATTTGAAGAGGTAAATTGATCATTTCATAACACATTATATTCTTACTCTTTTTATCAAATTCTAGTTCCTACATGAACTCCTTATCTTTATTAGAACCTCTCATTCATTTATGGTTGTTGTGAAATTCAGATACTAGTGTATTTGGGTAATTTTCTTTAAGATTTACTTGGGTAAATGTTTATCTCTTCATTTACTTCCATCTCCATAGGGTTTCCTCCCTATTTCATGAATTTATAGAGTTTACAGAAGTCAGGGTTCATACCTAGGGTTTGGTTTTGGGAATATTTGGTGAAATATTGCAGTTTAGGGTTTGTTTTAACTTCCCTGTGTTGCAGCGGAGGTGCGGTTGAGGTTTCACACAAAGATTCAATGTTTTTGACTCAAAAGGTAGGTGGTTCCATGTGTAAGCAATTTTTTCTAAGTTGGATTGCAAGATTTAGTCATTTTAATGTTCATCATATAGTTGTTGTGGGGAAACCCCGTTTTTGTTGCATTTTCTGATGCTTTTAATTTTATAGTTGCATCATGGCTTGAAATTGGGTGCTTTTCCTGGGTGGCTCTTGGGGTAATGTTTGGGTGTATTTTATAACACTTGAAAGTGACTAATTGGTGTTTAATGGGTCTTCCAATTATGGGTTTTTAATTTCTTAGTGTCATATGGGCCTTGAAATGGGGTTTTTGAATGGGTTTAAGGTGTAAAACAATGTTTTACTTCGTGGAAGTGATTTATGAAAATGCGTGTTTTTCATGTGTGGCTTTTGTGGTGTTAAATGAGGTGTTTTTATAACACATGGGCATAATTCAATACATGTTTTTAGGGCTTCCAATATTTTTATGGATTTTTATTGGTATTATTTTGGAATTCAATGAGCGATTTGAAATGGGTTTTATGTGCGAAGCATAGTTACACCCCTTGGGGTTGTTTTATGAAAATTGTGAATGTTTTGTTTGGTTAAACAAGGTGGGAAAATGGGTGTTTTTGTACAGTTTGGTGGGTTTGTTCACCTAATATGGGGTTATAAAGATAAGTTTGTTATTTAAGTGGTCAAATATGTTTTTTAGAATGTTTTATAAAGTGCTGAAATATTTTAGCAAACGGAAAGAGAGTTGCGAAGCATGGTTGTGGGCTTATTTGTGTGAGTGTGTCCTGAAAAATGAATTTTATTGATGAAAGAAGTATTACATGATATTTTAGTGGGATTTTTTGTGAGTTATAATGTCTTGGAATGGTTTTATAAATTTTTTTAAGGAATTTGTGGAAGTGTTAATGAAATGTGAAATGTGTTGTGGGAAATTTTTGGGGTGAGTATGTTTTCAAAATGCATTTGAATGAAAAACTGGATTTTGTGACTTGTGTGATGTACATGTGGGCTGTTTGGTGAACTTGTGATGTGGAAATGATATTTACAAGTTCAATATATATTTAAAAACTATTTGAACTTGTTTGAACACAAGGGGAAACCCAGGTATCTAGGTGGGTGGCCGTGTATTAGAATGCTAGTGAATCTGTGGGATTTTGCTTTTGTTTCATGTACTACGATTGAATCTTACAACAATAAATAAACTATGATTATGATGAGTGGGGATGACTAGGTTATGGGCATGTTCCCTACTAGTGTCTCATGTAGGATAAAAAATATTGTGAGGGTTACTTTCACCGAGATATGTGGTACCTGGGACCCACAATGGGCTAGTGCCTTAGGGTTATTTTCCATTTCTTGTGCTCATTAGTTACATTGTGCTTACCATCAGCATATGGTATGGTTGGATGGAAAATTCAGTAGTGTTGAAATAATTTATAAAAGTTTTGATTCTAAATAATAGCCCACTAGAAAACTGTTTTAATTTTTTAGTTGAATCTTTTAGAAATTGTAACCATCATTTCTTATTTATGAAAACTTGAAAGAATTTCATCTTTTAATGTTTATAACATGGAATCTATTAGTGGTGGAATCCTGCTAAGAATTTACCTACACCCTACTGACTTCTTTTGGTGTATGTAGTCTTAGTAATTTTTGTTGTCGCAGGTTGGGTATAGTTTTTAGTGATAGTTGTTCAGGATTCTTACTGGTCCTTTGTGTTGAAGCCTTGTGGAGATGGCTTGAGGGTGGTTCCCCTTTCCGTGAGGGTTCTTGAGATATTTCCTTTTGGTTTTCTAGATTTTTTTTAGTATAGGTGAGTTATTTTATACTATGTAATTCAGTTTGGAATTTTGGTAAAAGATTGTTTGGTTTGAAAAATTTAAAATTATATTGTTGGATTCATTTGTTGTTTAATGTTTATAATCTCTGGCACATCATTCCCAATTCTCATTTTAGGATACTTGGGAACTTGTGTCCAGCCGTGGGGATCAGGAACACCCTTTGGGCCTTATTGCGGACTGTTTCGGGTGCCAGTTTTGATGTAGACCAGATCTTGTTCATGACATCATCCCCCTATGAAATATAATCAAACACAATTTCTTGAGAAACAATATAAGAAAGAGTAGAAAATTTATTTTGATTATTTATCACATAAATCTAAATAATAATGAATTAAAATGATTATGGGTTCAATTCTACTATAGTTTACAATTCCTCAAACTTAAATGGGGAATCTAGTTACACAAAAACCACTCATGAACAAAATGAAGATCTGAGTATCCTAAGAAGAAGGGAAACCCTTAAAAAATTAAACCAACCATTCATAAATCATCCAAGTATGAATAATTTAACTATAATTCTACATAAGTACACTGAATATAAAATAATTATAAAGAAATCACAGTGACACCGCTACCTCCAAAAATAATTAAACATGCTACCCCCTTATCTCAAATAATGAGAGGTGAATCTAATTCAAGAAGAGTGAAACTGTAATGTAAATAACACCTCATGTTAAACTCACTATACCCTTATTGATGTAATAAGAAAATCCCTTCCGACTTTTAGTACATGAAGGAATTATGAACTATCAAAACAATGTTTTTTCTTAAAAAATGTCCTTTTTTATTCAAATGTGACAACCATCATCCATAGAACCATGAATCTTAACCGAAAGGACCATGGTTCTTGTTACATATATATTGATCAGGGAGAGAAAATTGTTTTAATGGGATATGTGATCTAAGACAAAATGTTAAGCACATTCCAAGTAATGTTTATTATCAATTGGGCATGTGTACCTCCAACCCACATTCATCACCTTAACACATTGAGTTTTTATGAATATTTGTTTTTGAATAAATAATATTTATTTAATATATTTCAATACACATAACTCAATGTAAATCTTTGGTTAAACATGACAATGGGCTTTATTGTGTTACCCATAACCTATTTTTTTAACAAAACATTAAGAAACTAGATCTTCATTTCAGCTGGATCATGATTTCGTGCTGTTTTTAAGAAAAACGATGAAATTTGGTTTTTCTATGTACATGTCGTGTACTCATGAGTACATTCTATGTACCAATAATTCCATGTATAGTTTTGTTTGAGACATGATAGGACAAAAAACATGGCTGTTTGGTGACCTGTTAGACTGCTTATGTTAGGGGCCGGTTAAGTCACTACACGGTTTGTAGATTAAATGAATTGTTTTGTAACGAATCAGATGGAGTGGACCGACACGCCCGACCGTCGATCTTGCTGAGAGTTGAGTTCCGCTCGATCACTCAGGTCAGGTATATCGGTCTTCATTTCAAAACGCCCAACAGTTATTTTTCCAACGATCTGTTGACATGCTTTCCAAAGGCAGGCGTTCGCTGGGCGATTCAGCCAACGATGCTTAAGAACTCACATTGGTCGAGAGGATGGGAAGTAGGGCTCATCACACCCTTTTGGGGGGAATTATTTCTTGTTCCGAGAGTCTCTAATTGATTACGATTTATTCATATGTTCGTGAATCTTTGGTTTATACCCATTCATAGTATCCATGGATTAATCCTGGTTGGGAACGGTCATCAGAACACATGGATTCAGAATCATTTAGGCCTGAGGTTTACAATCCTTCATAGGATTAATGACTCCGGGGAGTTTGGACTCATTGAGAGGACACTGGCATAAATCCTTATGACTGGGTGCTTTGGAGATTATTGTCATCCAGGGGAGGACGGAAAACCACTTGAGCGTTTGGATCGAACCTGTGATAGATTCATCCTACGTATCCTCATGGGAGGAATTTGAATCCACGTAGATCGGAAGTGCAGTTTATCGTCATGCAGGATGAAGGATTGGGGCTTACACTCTGTGGTGTCCCAATGAGATGGTGGATGGGGCTCACACTCTGAGGCAGCCCATAGAGCTGGTGCATCGACGTAAAGGGGTCGGAACGACCAGATGGTGGTCTTGATCCCCGTGGAGGCTTCCTACGTACCATGCATTGACATGGATCAAAGTCCTTTTAGTTCACAGGATGGTGGGCTTGAACCTTGTAGAGATTTCCTATGTACCATGCCTTGAAATGGATCAAAGTCCTCATAGTTCATAGGATGGTTGGGGTCAGGGTTGGTGCTTATTCTAAGCCCACATGAGTCATGCTCGGTGTGAGAAACAAGAGGCAGCAGAGAACTAACTATCACGTCGTGAAAGGTGCATCCTCGGGAAGCGGAGTGGGGATTATGCATAGAGCAGCCCAGAGAAATGGAGATTGGGACTTACTCCAGGATAGAGGCCCAATGTTGACAAAGCCCAGAGGGAGAGGGAATGGGTACCCCTATGTCCACTCCCCTCTAGGTTCTTAGCACAGGGTAAGTACAAAGGTGCTTGGGGGCCACCTCCTGGAAGAAAGGATAAGGGCTTATACCAAGGAGGCTGGCCTCTCACTCTCTGGAGAGGGAGGAATTACGCAACACTGGCGTCGAATGGAAATGAAAGCAGGGTCCCCCAATCCTGGCCAGCGGAGAGGCAGAAAGGGGACTCCCGGGCCCGGACCCTGCACTATCGTGGGTATATGTACCCATGAATGTTTTGGGAACCCGCTAAAGGGCCGAAAAAATGCATCTTCCCTAATCTACCATGGGTATGTGAACTCAAAATGGCACGCTGATGCGCCTGGATATTGCATCATATGGATCTGGTGGCTTTAGTAGAGGCCTTAGCTCGGGGCCGATGAATAGGCCAATGAGTGGGTTGCGAAGGATCAGGCCATATTGGAAGGATTTTATCTGACTCGGGGGATGGGAACACCAATGGAGTTGGCAGGCCACATGGGTGTATGAGGAGTGGCGCCCTTCGCGTAGGGGGGTGCTACACGGCGGGATAGGTCATCCGCGTACTAGGGTGGCATAGTGACTGATAGGAATCCCGCGTACCAGTGTGGTATACGGATTTAGTTTGGCCCGCATACCGTGTTGGTAAGCGATGAATTCCTCACGAGCAATGGCGGCCAGGGGCGATGTCGGTCGGGGGTTCTTCGGTCAGGGCATCACTCGCATAGGAGGGTGCTACGCGGTGCATAAGATCGAAAAAGGGGTATAGACTCCCTGGTCTATAGGGAGTACATCCACGGAGGGTCCATGTCTCACGATATTCTATTTTATTTTTATTTTATGTTCGTAGTTCACCAATTTTCTATGCATTTTCCGGTTCCTTATTAATTTGTTTCTAGTTTCATACCTGTTTTAGTTCGCGAATTAGAACTTCGCTATTTGCGAAATCCTAAGCTCCTTCCTTCAAAATCCTTCCCCAAGAATCTGATTGATTCTCTTATTCTCCTTCTCAATATCCTTTTATAGAGTGGGGAAAGTGATGTATATGTGGTCATGCGACACCTTTTGAAGAGGTCCATTATCGGAAACCCTATTTATGGATGACTTGGTCAATCCGCAACTCTCGGGGGACATTGAATGCACCTTCTCTGCGAACCAAACTAGTTCAGGGAGTGCTTAGCAGCCGTGTAGGTCTCTGCCTCCATTCAGCGAATGACGGCATATGCAGTCCGGGCCGGTTGATGTGGTTCTTGGATTAGGCAGTTCATGACAGTGGACCGGCATGGCGCCCGTCTTGTTTCGTGCCCGCGAAGGGTCCCCTCCTCAATTTCGCGAACGACAGTGGTCCGTAGAGGGGGCAACTTGCTAAACCAGCCACATACCGTCAATATTGGACTGGTACGCGGACCGGTTATTCTTTTTCCAACCTTTGAGGATTCTTTTTAGTTTTTCAAAATTCCTCAGGGGAAATTGGTTAGAATCCTCTCTTGAATTAAGGGAATTCTCATTCTCCTTTGCAGATTTTTCAGGACCCTACAAATGCCCCCCATCGGAATGGGGTCTGATCGAAACGAAGAGGAGACTATTCTGATGTAGAGTGGTCCTGAAAGTTAGATAGCTTGCAGTAGGGGAGTGGACCTGGTAGGGGACCTCACCTATAAATAAGGAGGCCCCTACCCTTTTTCTTTTACCATATTCCTTGAGAACATGGAGATCTTGATTTTCGTCTCTGCGTGCTTGCTCCTTCACGAAACGCCTAATCTGCGAACCAGATTCCATTTCCACGAACCATTCCTCGTTTTCTCCTGCCTTCACTCACGGACCAATCTCCCAGCCATGAACTAACACTTTTAGTCAATTAAAAAGTAAGTTACAACGGGCCGCGTAGGAACTCGCTACGCGGTTTTGATGGTCCGCATAGCTGAAATCTTCCAAACTTTAAAAATATCTCAAGTCTTATATACTTAAACATTTAAATTCTGGATTGAGATTCCGCGGAGCATCCTGGTTCTCGGTTTTATGGCTGATGCTCCACAGGATAGAGGACCACAGGCTTCTTCCACGTAGGGTTGGTTTGCGTGATACAGCCGTCGTGAACCACCTTTTGAGGCCTACTCGCGAACCTCATCATGAAGGCTCCTTGACGAAGTCCTTTTCCATATATTTGGTATTTTTGTAATGATTTTATTATTCCAGACTGACCATTTGCCTAGTTTTTTGTATTGCTGGGAGAAAATATGGTTCCTCCTAGTCCTGCACCCAGGCCTACTGCCGAGCCTCTTCTGATTAGTCTAGGGAGATGTCCAGCTATGATCCATAGAGATGAGATCATCAAATAGGACCCTATCCAACCAATCATTACTCACAATGATGTTCAAAGGACTTAATCTTCCCTGGACTTCTGAGATATTTGCTATTGAATCCTCTTTTGCTTTATGGTTTCAGACTTCAAGACGACGTCTCTATCCCCCTTGTCTTCTTTGGTCTTCCATCCCCTTATTTGGAAGCATCCCCAAAGTGCTCTCAAGAGAACCTCTCCCAATCAGGAGAGATGATCTCTGATTCTGATCCAAAATAAACTTTCATCTTGAGAGGCACTGTTTGGAACCAAAGTGATCAGTATACTCATGATTTCTCCCAAGAAACCATCCTCAAGAGTTACCCCTCTTTGATCAACCTTGCCCGAGTGGATCATGATGCTGGATGGATTCCAAGGTGGGATCTTCGATCTAGTGGGAATTTCACAAATGACAGGGCCTGGGCCTTCTGGGTCCATTACCATTGCTGGTAATTTTTTGAGTCACTTGAATTGTTGAATCTATACTCTGCAGTGTGGGCTTCCCAGTATGTTGTTTACCCACCATCTTCAATCCTGCCTAAATTGCTCAGTCGATGGGATTCAAGAACTAATACTTTCCACCTTACCCATGGTGATGTTGGTATTAGTTGATGGGAAATATACCAATTGGGAGGGATTAAAATCATTGGTGAGATGTATGATGAGTTCTTTCCCACCCCTGATGCATGCGCCGATGCCGAACTGGTGCCTTTTTTGGTGAGCGATCTGCTGGTTATGGCAGAGCGGTCACTAGGTCACCCCTTGCATGCTCATTCTCTTATTCCCTATAACACCTGTATAGGGTAATTTATGAAGACCAATAGTATGGTACTAAGTTAAATCACCCCAGGACTCATCCTTCTCAACAATCATGACCTACTCCAGGTTCTTACTGTGTGGTTCTGGAGGCGGGTGACTTCCTTTCATGGGGTTATAAGGTGCGCCCCAGTGTGCCACTTATTCCCAGGCTGGGAGGTCTTTTTTTCCATGTTTTTGAGCGGGTGGCTAGTCACATCTCGGGATATCAACCCGGGTGTCAGAGCTTGCAACCTGATGATGGCAGTTGAGCTGGCGGGAGGCTACCCGGTGTACTAGTCGTGCCCGCATTGGCTCTCATTTACGAATTATTGAGCCACATGTAGGAGGGCATGTCACCATATCGTCTGAGTGGGCCATTTCAATTTTTATATGGCTGGGTAGAAGATCATTTCCACTGTTATGAGTTTCTTTATAACCTAGTCATCCCACTTCATACCCTTCGGCCTACCTTACTTGATATAGCTAGAGTTTGTCTGAAGTCCCTCAACTCTGATAAAGTCTTCATGCTTCTGAGTGACTTTTCCCAGTTTTCTTTCACTCCCTACCCCACTCCCTCTGGCATCATGGTTGACGACCGTATGGGGAGTATAGAAGATCATTCTTTCATGATTTCATCGTGGGATGGGTTTTTATTAGCGCAGATTGATGGGGTTTCTCCGTGTGAGTTCTACGCCCCACATAGTTTTTCTCGGTAGTTTAGATGCATGCAACTTCGGGTTTCCCTTCCCCATCCTCAGGCCCGAGGGATACACTCGGCCACTCTCCGTCAATGGTGGTTGATGTTGATGCGAGAGGGATATGGCAGAAGAATTCCCTTGCCTAACATAAGAGTGCCTGCCATCATATCCTCAGAATATGCGAGATTATAGATAAAGCATTATCCAGATGGGATCTTAGGGAAGAATATCCGGCAATTTCCCAAATCAGGAGTTACTAAAGCTACTGTGATTACTGCACCTTCCATATCGGCTTTGAGGGAGGACCGACTGATGGATCGCAGGTCAAAGTGGCTTAGTGAATCTTCCTCTTTCAACACCTCTATGGACGAAGTTCAAACAGATCCAATCCTTTTGGATGTAAATGAGGATGACCTAGTGACTTCAGGTCCCCATGGTGTAATTCTCGAAGCTCTGCCAGCTGATACTAGACATACCATCTTAACTCCCAAGCTCAAACAAGGGCTAGAGGCTTCTGACCCACCAGTCCCAGTATCATCTTCTAGTGTGCACATGTCTACACTGGTCGCAATTCCACACTTCATTATTATGATATCTAGAGATGAAAGCAAAGACCCTCGTGTCATGGCAGAACACCGAGCAGTGCGAAGGTGGTCCTTGCCCGGAATCTGTGAGATTGTTACCAAAACTCCTCTGAGTTAAATGGAGACTAAAACTAAATCCCTTCGGAAACACTTCCTAGACCTGGGGTCAGGTGAGTTTGACTATCAAAAAATTCATTTTCTCTCCCGCCAGGTCATCATTTCCCATGGGGAGCCTGCCGCTAGTGAAGAAAAACTTTCTCACCTTGCTACCTCACATTGTGGGATCTGAGCTCTTGAGGGACCTATGATGAAGCTCTAGCAGCTGATAGTAGTAGAGGTGAGATCTCAAGATCAGGAAACCACCCTATATATCGAGCTGCATGAATGCGAAGCTCGAGAAACGATGTTGAGGGATCAGTTTTCATCTCTGACTGCTAACCATGAATCTACTAGGAAAGGGATCAACGATCTCCAAACGACAATGAGGCATACTTGTTCGGTGGAAGAAGATGTGTCATGGGAGAAGGTAATGCTAGAGAAAACTTGTTATAACCTTCCCCACATGGTTTCCGATATGATGGAGAGAGCGAGGCGTACACCTTTTTGATCGTCAGAGCTATTTTTGTACATTCTATTTTACTTCTTTTGTTGCGACAGAGGAGAGACTCCGGCAAGTGGGCATCCTCTTTTTTTTCCCAAATGGTATACAATCTATTGTCGATCACCCGTTGCTGAAAAATTTGATTGTTAACAGAACAGATATTTTATAAATAACAACTCAATGAATTAGAATTAATCATAATTCAGGATAATGAAAAAATAGAAACGAGCTCTAACTTTTTCCTGGACCGTGGGATCCAGCGAGCATAGTTTGACTATTTCAAGGGTTTTATAGAAAAACACCACAAAATTTTTGTCTTTTTTGTTAATACCCTAATATTTCCTGGGCCCATTTGGTGTAAACCCAGCGAGTATGGCTCAACTATTTCTTAGGTCTCCCTTTTCGGGCTTTCGGGCTAACGGGCTTTGCACCTCTTTTTTTAAGCGGTTTAAAGTCCTGTCGACAAGACTACCATTACTGATGTTTTAGGTCGAACAACATTAACCAGATATGGTGGGGTGAGAGGCCCAATGTGGTATTGTTGATTACAAGATGTCTCAATACCCTTCAGACGCATGTGGGGGAGCATGTGTAGATTTGAATGACATGTAGGGAATGTCTCAAGGCATGGGAGTCGTATCAGCATCCAGAGGTAGGAAAAACACCACCTAAGGAAGAATTTACATTGTTAGACAGGACAGGGGTGATCATTATGTAGAGCCACTGTGATCATGATATGCATAGTCATGGAAAGGTGTCCTTATGTTAATGACTGTCCATTTCTGATGGCCGGAGGACTTTATGGAAGTCTGGATTATGGAAACCACCATGGGTGGCTTGGAGAATTATGAAAACCACCAGGGGTGTCTTAGAAAGGGTGTGTGATGTCTGAAAGGGTATGAGAACATCTGTATTAATCAAGAGTGTGGACTCAAGGTCCATGTTCTATGCATTTATCTTGCATAAAGGATGGTTGGAGCTTGGCGCAGTGTAAGGTCATGCAATTGGGACATTATTTAAAATGGAAGGGCTTCTCCTAGTTCTCGGTAATCTCATCAGAGACATTCTAGCGTATTCAGGAAGGGTTGTGAAAGAGGTTGGTAAACTCTTGATCAGAGGGTTTCCGGATCCTGGGGAGGATATGGGTACTCAGAGGCCGAGAGACGTATGGAGAGAATCATTGCTGAAAGAAAACATTCCATTGGTAGACGGGCCATGGGTGATAAATATTCAAGGCCGCTGAGGGCATGATATGGATAGTCACACAAATTTGTCCTTAGGTCAATGAATGTATTCTCCTGATAGCTGGGAAACCTCAGGAAAGTTGAGATTCGGGACCACTAGGGGTGGCTCACAAGGGTTCAGATCCTTCTAGGTACATAGTGTGGTTTATGAAAAGAGGGTGCGTGAATACGGGAGAAACATCTAGGATAAACTTCCCAGGAATGGGTGACGCAATCCCTTCTCATGCTGGTGTGAGACGGTGGTTTGTGCAGGTCTAGACCATGAAATGAGGGGCAGAGGAAACCCTCCATTCCTGACTGAACCCATGACAGGTCAGACCATGCATTTTAATGTCATGTGGCATGGATGGAGGGCATATTAAATTCGGGGCAGTTTCACATCATGCGGTGAGGACATGGAGCATTTTGGAAGAGGTTGTGCAGTTTAATGTCATGCAGTGAGACAAAGGGAATTTTTAAACCTGTGAAAATGCTTGAAGTTGAGGGCATTTCTCTAGATGTTTAATGCTTGGTTTTTGTAGCTTCACCCCGAGAAGGAAATAGATGTTTCCTACAGTTTTAATCATCATGCGATAAGGACGTAGTTTCAAAGGCCATTCTTGATCAGAATGTAACTGGGATTGAAAATCTCGTCTTATCCAAGACATGGATATGGTTTGATAGTGTAAATTGTTGTTCTGGGGCTTCGTGGATCAGGAGAGATGATATGGGGGCTTTGAGGCCGGTAAGCATACAAGGCTAGGAAGAGTGTCACTCGAGGAAATCTTGCCTTTTTTAGATGGTCCAGGGGCTATCAATATGCCGAGCCGCTAAGGGCATGGTATGAATATTCATGAAAAAGTGTCCAAAGGTCGGTAATTTTCCACTTCTGATGGCTATGATTGATTATGAGGATCCACGATTGACCGAGCCACGAAGTTTTTCATTTGGTAAGGAAATATCTGGACATGTTGGGGATGTTCATCCCTGGTTGCTATTAAAACATGAAGAGTTTACCGCGCTGATTCATCTTTTGCATGGGGTATACCTTAACTCCATGCAGTTTAATGTCATGGGTTAAGGACGAAGTACTCTTAGTTTAACAGTCATAGAGTTCGGACCTTCGGGTGACTATTGCTACAATTACATGGATGAAAAATGAGTCAGGAGGCTCTGGTATACTTTGAACAAGTTTGAGGGAATGAGGGTGTAAACTGTAGCTCTGTGGTTTCCCGGATCAGGAGGTATGGTATGGGGGATCTGAGGCCATTAAGCGTATGGGTCTAGGAAGAGTTTCACCTGAGGAAATCATGCCTTTGGTAGACAGGTCAGGGGATATCAATATGCAGAGCCGCTGAGGGAATGGTATGAATAGTCATGAAAAGGTGTCCACGGGTCAACAAACTTCCACTTTTGATGGCCATGAATGATTATGAGGTTCCGAGATAGCTCATAGTACAGTGATTGACATATGGGGATAATGGTGTCCAAACATACAAGAAACATCTTCACCACAATTCCCCGTCGAGACAAAGTAGCCTATCCTTGACTTGATATTTGTAGATGCAGATTATCATGCTAACCACGGGCAGATACATAGGCTAAATAGGAAGGTATACCCTAGGAATTCTTAGATGTGGGAGGGGAACGAACTTGTAAACCACTACTCCTTAAATTTTTGGATCGGGAGATATGATATGGGGGCCCTGAGGCCGATAAGCGTATGGAGATAGGAAGAGTACCACCCATTGAAATCATGAATTTGGTAGATGGGCCATGGGAAATCAATATACAGAGCCGCTAAGGGCATGGTATGAATAGTCATTCGAAGGTGTCCACGGGTCGATAACATTCCACTTCCGATGGTCATGAATGGTTATGAAGATCTGCAATTATCTGGGTCGTGGAGTCTAATGTATGGAGAGGATGAATCCAAATTCACAAGGAGTATTCCCATATCGTATCTCCATATATCATGGGTGGGCTGCGACCAAGCCCGTTCAGTTTAATGTCACGTGGTGAGGACGAAGTCCGTGCAGTTTAACGTCATGTGGTGAGGACGATGTCCGTGGAGTTTAACGTCATGTGGTGAGGATGAAGGTGAACTGGTCTGAAAAGGGGATTCTGTGTAGTTTTACTTCATGTGGTAAGGATGATGGGTATATATACCTATGTTTTCTTTTATTGGTGGATAGGATTGGAGGTTAGATCCTAGCGTCGCTACGTATCATGCGAGGGAAGGAATCAAGCCTCACATAGTTTTTTTTGTGGAATACAACCCATGTGGGTCTAGTCCGTATGGGGGGAAGGGGGTATTTTTAGCTTTATATAGGGTTGCTAGGCCAGGATGTGGAATTCAAGCATCACTACATATCCTACGAGGGAAGGAATCAAGCCATACGTAGTTCATTAAAAGATAAAACACCTAGTGCAGGTCTGGTTCGTACATGGGGGAAAAGGGAATTTTTAAACTTTCTTATCCGGGTAGATTAATGTAGTGCAGTAAGGACGAGGAATACATCTCGTGCATGTCTGGTCCGTACATGGGGGATGAGGGAATTTTTAATCTTCATTTGGGGGCGGCTGGGCCAGGATGTGAAATTATGGCGTCGCAAAGTATCCTGCGAGGGCAGGAATCAAGCCTCGCATAGTTTTTTAGAAGGGGATACACCCCGTGCAGGGTTCTTCCACGCACGGGAGAAAATAAGGCACTTTTAATTTTATCTAGGGATGGCTGGGCCACGATAAAGAATCACAACTTCACTACGTATCCTACAAGGGAAAGAATCAAGTTGTGCGTAGTTCACTGAAATTTGTGCAGTTTAACATCGTGTGGTGAAGACGAAATACTCTTAGTTTAGGTTGATAGAATTTGGAACATTGGGTGCTTATCAGTTTAACGTCCTGTAGCTCGGACGATAACTACTTTTGATTATACGAAATACTTCTTTAGAAATCTTGCATTTGTAGGAGCGGTAGGGAATTTCCCGTCCATATTGATCAGGGCATATGCTTCATTGGAGTAGACCTTGTGTATAACATATGGTCCCTCTCACTTGGGATCCAACATCAGAGGTTTTTATTTGGGTATCATTAGGGTCTGGAGGACCAACACCAATTCTCCTTCTAAGAAATATCGAAGACAAACCTTTTTATTGAAGGCTCATGCGATATGGTTCTGATATACTTCCAGATGGTGCAAAGTGTGCAACCCCCTCTCATCTAGCTGTTCCAATTCACCTAGCCATTTTTTCGATTGCTCATCATTGCATAACTCATCACAGATGGCAACACGAAGCAAGGGAAATTGGATCCCAATGGGCAGGACAACTTCTATTTCGTATACAAATGAGTACAGAGTATCACAATTAGCGGTGAAAATTGTTGTTCGATAAGCCCACAATGCGTGAAGAAGTTTATCTGGACATGATTTCATGTCTTTGTCGACCATTTTCTGGAGAATGTTGGTCATGGTCTTGTTGAAAGCCTCTATCTGTCTGTTGGCATCTGGATGGTAGCAGGATGAGTGGTTAGCCTTGATACCATATTCTTGGTACAGTTTCTCCAATTCAGCAGAGCAGAATTTGGTGTCGTTATCCATCAGTATAGTATGAGGGACACCAAATCTGGTGATGATATTGGTTTTCACAAAGCTGACAATGTTTCTTGTCCCGACTTATTTGAGGGGTATAGCTTTTGCCCATTTGGAAAATAAGTCGGTTGTTATGGGTATATACATCAGGTGTTTGGCCATGGCGGGAAAATATGGTAACACAACGTCCATTCCTTAGATGGAAAACGACTTGGAGTTCTTAGAATGATGAAGTAACATAGGGGGTTGGTGTATGAAGTTGGCATGAATTAGGCATGAGTGGCATTTTGTGGTAAAGTGCTCGCTATCTCGTGCCATAGTGGGCCAATAGTACCCAAGCCTTTGGACTTTATGGGAAAGCATAGATCCTCATTGGTGTCCTCCACATACTTCGGCATGAACTTCAGTCATGATGGAAGCTGTTTCTTCTCCAGTAATTCATCTGAGGAGGACTCCGTCGATGCGTCGTTTGTAGAGGACCTCTTGCTGACCTGTGCCGCCGTATAAGAAAAAGTTAATTTCCCTTCTCTGTATTTGATCTAGTTCAGCCCTGTCTGATGGAAGTTCTCCCCTTTGAAGGTAGTTTTCAATGGTGGTCATCCAGCCAGTGGAAGGAGCATATGGCTCAGGGACACGACTGACATAATTGATTTCTACCGTCTTAGTCTAAATGAATGGAAATACCATCCGACTATGAGCAATGCTGATAACTGTTTCATCCCGGTCTGGGTCAGCTAGGGCAATGGCCACGTTAGCTAATGCATCAGCTTGGGAATTCTAAGACCGGGGAAAATAGGTCAATGTTGGTTCTGTGGAGAATTCCACCATTAACTCTTGGACGTGGTCAAATAGGGGAATAACTCCTCATTTTTAATAGCATAGTCACCATTGACTTTCTTGATGACCAGTTCTGAGTCACGTTTTACCTTAAGGTGATATACTTGTGCCTAGAGTGTGAGGTCCTGGCCTACAATGAGGGCTTGATACTCCACCTCATTGTTCGTACAACCTTCTGATAGGAGGAAATAATATGGAAAGACTGCTTTTTCTGGTGACTTAAGCATTATCCCCAAATCCACCTTGTCAAATTTTGGATCCTCCATCCTTTTCCTTGTCGAGATTTGGGATGTGCCATCGAAGTACATTTCCCATGTAGGGAAATCATCTTGAACCTAGAATATGCCTTCATTAGGTATCTCTACGTCTGGTTCAATGGTCCCTGAACAGGGGTTCTCTGCCACAAAATCTGCTAACACCTGGCCTTTGATGGCTTTCTGAGGCACAAACTGAATGTCGAACTGTTGCAGGATGACTTCCCATCGGGATAGGCACCCAACCAGCATTGGGTGGCTGAGGATGTACTTGAGCGGGTTACTACGCGAGACCAAATGGACTTCATGATGCTGTAGATAATGTCGCAATTTTTGAACTGTGAAGACCATGGTTAAACAACTCTTTTCGATGTTTGAGTATCAAGTTTCAGCATCGATCATGGTTTGACTGAGGCAATAGAGACTGTTTTTTACTACCAGTGTCATTTTTCTGTGCGAGTAAGGCCCCCAGTGACCGTTCGAGGGCCATCACATATAGAATGATGGGTCTTCCTTCAACCGGGTGCATGAGTACCGTTGGGCTTAAGAGGTACTACTTTAGGTTGTCGAATGCCTCTTGGAAATTATTTTTCCATTGGTACGTAACCCCGTTTTTCATTAACCTAGTGAAGGGAAGACATTTACTTTACAAGTTAGCTATAAACCACCTAATGTAGGCCAAGAGTTCTTGGAATCCTCTCAACTCAGTGAGATTACAGGGAGGTGGTTCTCCAAGGATAGCCTTTGTCTTTTCCGGGACGACATCAATGCCATGATAGCATATGACGATGACAAGGAATTTCCCTGAGGTAACCCCGAAGACGCATTTCAAGGGATTCATCTTCAAACTATGTTGTCGATGTTTGTTGAAGATGGTTTCAAGGTCTGACAGGTGATCTGGGCGATGTCTTGATTTGACCACCAATTCATACACGTAGCATTCAATGAATCTTCCCTAGAATGGCATAAAGATACGATGCATGGAGTTTTGATATATGGTGCCAAAGTTCTTCAGACCAAAGGGCATGACCCGATAACAAGAATATTCCTTGAAGGGCTCTGAAGGCAGTGGATTCTTTGTCTTCTCTGGCCATCCAGATTTGATTATACCTAGAATAACCATCCATGAAGGAGTAATCCTCATACAGGGCCATTGCGTCGATTAATAACTCGGTGATCGGGACCAGGAAATAATTTTTCGGATAATGTCGATTGAGATCTCTGAAATCAATGCATATGCAGATTTGTCTGTTCTTTTTTGTGAACAAGACAATTTTGGCCAACCACATGGGGTATTGGACCTCCCGAATAAATCCTGCTTTAATAAGCATATAGAAATCATCCTCTATTTTGGCCGTATGTGTTGGGTGTGTCCTTATGGAGGCTTTTTTATAGCCCCGATGGTCTTCTGGAAGACCTAAGTGGTGCGTCTCCACTTTGGGATCGAGTCTCGACATTTTTGTGTAATTCCAGGAAAAATAATCTCGATGTTGCCTCAGTAAAGAGGTTATACCTTGTGCTCCTCGGGAGACATGGTTTTACTAATGAGAGTGGGCCTCGGGTATTCTTCGGTACCTAGGTTTATTTCCTAGAGCTCATCCATAGTAGTGGAGATACCTTCCTCAAATGCGGGAGGTGCATCCCTGAGATCTTCCTCTTCTTTCCCCACATTCTCATCTTCTTGATCTGACAGGGGGAGAGTTCCCAGCACGTGCTCTTGGGAATCCGGAGGTGAGGCATTGTAGGCGTCCCCACTCAAGTATTCACCCCCATATTGAGGGTTAGTATACGTTTCCGCATTGTTACGCTCATCCATTATGGCTGAAGTCACGAAGATAACAGAGTGTGTGTTCGAGCGTGAACCCCTTCTCTCAAAATGGTTGATGGGAAGTACGTAGTCTCCATTGATCTACATGAAGGGGTCATCAAGAACCATTTTTAGGTAGTTTGGAGCCGGTATCCATTCAACACCATCGATCGAAGGCTTCTTCTTCTTTTTTTCATCAAACCCGGTGTCAATGTACTATGACTCGGAGAGCTCGAAAGGGGCCTTGTCAGTGTGCAATGTCCCACTTAATCCATTGACTCAATACATGATACACCGTTGGTAGGATAAAGGAATGGACATATTCTTATGGATCCATGACCTTCCAAGAAGGGCATTGAATGTTGGGTTCTGCCGGACCACCAAGAATTCCGAGTAGGCCACAAGGTCTCTAAAATGGGGTTTTAGCTTGATTTCCCCATTGGCTTCTGTTCACTCTTGTCATAACCCAACAATGTTGTGGATGAGGTTATTAGATCATTCTCAATATATCCCAACTTACGAAGTGTTCGTAGGGGAAGGAGATTAACTCCAGAGCCTTTGTCAATAAATACATTGTGGATCTCAACATCATTTAGTGTGACAGACACATATAGTGGTTTGATATGTCCTTTCATGATGGAATATTCATCCTGATTGGTGAAGGAAATCACTGCATTGCATTCAGTCGGGCCAGTCTCCATTCGGTAAATCTCGACGGCAGCTACCTCAGCATGAAACTCCAGGGGGCTGAGAAAGTCTTTTATCAGTGCCTCCCTAAGATCTGCTGACAAACTCAGGGCATCCAGTATTGACAGTTTGGATGGTACCGACGACAGCTATTTAAGGATATCGTACTTCTATGCCAGTGCCCGACACTTCTCTGTTGGTGGGGAGATTTTTAGCATGCACTTTAAGATCTGGATTATGTGATGAGGAGGGACCGGCCACGGTGTCGTAGGTCGATGGTGTTCCCACGTTCTGGGGACTTGGCCCAGCTGGTCAGTTTGTGCCCACCGGGCAGCTAGACACTTGTTCCTCCTCTAATGGGTTCCATAGAATGACGGGGCCAGAGTGGCTGCTTATGGGAGTTTAGGGATATTATTTCCCATGTTGATTCCATTGAAGGTCTCTCCCATGGGTTTCTGCGATATTAACGGTTTGAGCCGGGGTAGAACTGTAGGGTTGGTTTCGACCGCGACTGCGTCTCCCATGGTATCCCCTATTTCTGCGATTCCTCCTCTTGGCCCCTTGTGTTGGGAACACATGTTCATAACCATACCCTTCATTATAAAATGATTCCATTAGATGGATGACGTTGATGGAACCAATGATTAGCTCATTGTCCTGTGACAGGTCAACCTGGCCGGTTGCCCCTAATGGTGGTGTTTGGTAGGTCGGTGCCCATGGCACCAATTTTGGTGGTATAAAATCTGATAGTGTTGGGGCTAACTTCGACATTTTTGATGGTTTATCCTCTTTCTCTTGTCTCCTCCCTGCTCGATTATGACTGGATGATCGGCTCGTGGAGGGTTGCGAGGCCGATATTGTTGGTTGTGCAGCATTAGGGGTTATTGGTGGCAACACCGGCTTCCATAGTTGAGCTCGATGTATGACCTGAGCTCAGTTGATACTATTCTAATTAATCCAGTCATCAAATTTCTACTGCTTCTTGTGGGAAAATTCCTACCACACCTCCCATCTGTCGGAGTCGGTGATAGAAATATACATCACATGTGCTGGGGGTGGTCCCATCTCGACCTGCCCCGATTCTACCATCCTTTGCAGTAGGTCTTTGAATATGAAGAATTTGTGGATATTGTGCCCAAACATTTGATGGTAGGGACAATAATTTGTCCTATCATTGCGTCCAAGATCTCCAGGCTTCCTTGTCTCCGGGAGGTGGAGAAAGTTGTAATTCATGGCGGTGATGAAGTAGCCGCGAACTTGGTCCTTTCGGAATGAGTATAATTTTTGTCTCTGTTCCTTGAACTGGTTCAGCTTCAATCCTCTCTGATTTTCCTTCTTGGGTGGAGGCATTCGCTGATATACTGAGGGCCGTTGAAAATTTGGTGGGGGCCTAGGTTGTGGAGCAGGCATTGGGGCAAGATTGAGCATGACAGAGGACGCTTTAGCTCTAACTGTTCACTTTGCAAGAGCCTATAAGGCTATTCGGGACTTCATATTAGTCCGCTGTAGGGAGTCTTCAACTCTCAAAGCAATGGACGAGATATTGCAGAATCCAGTGGTGCACTGTACTGGTATGAGTGTTGTTCACAGCTCATCTTGAAGGTTATCGATTCATATGGCCAGCATCTCATCATGGGGAATTGGCATGTTCAGAGAGTAGGTCAGACCCTTCCATCTGGAGATGAAATATGAGTCCCTCTCTCTCTCCCTCCTTTTGCAATTCCTAAGGTCGCTGAATATTGTTTTAGGCAGCGTCGAGCTGATGTGGAATATGAACTGCTGTCGAAGGTATTCCCTGATTTTTATTGACTATGCTGGAAGATTCGTATACCAGACGAAGGCAGATCCTTGCAAGGTCCACATGAAGCATCTGAGTTTCACTGCTTCTTGTTGTTCAAGAGTTCCCATCATAGGGTCGCAATAAGATGTGTAGTGCATCAAATTCTATTTCAGATCGCCTGATCCATTAAAAATAGGGAATATAGGGCTCCCAAAATAGGGTGGAGGAGGCGTGTTGCTCACCCAATCTGGGCAGGGCTTTTACTCTGGCTATCTCAGAGCACGTCGACCTTCCATTGCTTCCTATAAAGCATTCAGTTCCTCGATGGTGTTGGTTAGTCCTTGGTTTACATCCTGTTGGGCCTGGTCTTGGGTAGGTGTTTCCTGAGGCATTACTTGAAGATCTAGATCGACCGACACCAAGGGTGCATATGCCGTTTGTGACACCTTCAGAGGGTTCAGACGCACTCACTCAAGTTTCTTCTTGAGTGGAGGGAAGCCATGGTATTCACCCAACTCCATGTTCAGGTAGTTGGACGGTCATGTCGCCTCATTGGGTGGGGAAAACCTAGGTCTTTGAGGTGTACTTATTGGGAGTGCACGATGTGGCTCTTCATGGGAAGCACTTTCAACAAGATGGTTCCTCTAGAGTATCTCGATGATAAGCTACCTCAATTCATTCATTTCATCTTCCTGTCGAGTGAATGTCTCATTGAGCGTAAGTGGCTCGTTTTTATCGAGAGAAGGAGGTGGGTTAAGGGTAACCTATCCTTTGTTCTTGTCCTTGTTGGAAGCACGTAGGGTAAGCATAGGAGGGTTATCTGTAAGGGAAACAATATTTAGGGTGGCCCTCTGGTTATGGGTGTGCACACCAGGTTGTTCATCGTGAGTCACAACCTGACCGAAATCATCGTCTCCCGACCCATCCAGATTTTCATCATCTCTGGTGTCACCTGTGGGGTAAGCCTCTATGGCGTTGATGGATGCATATCATGGGGTGGAGGAGATGTCAAATTCCAAATAGGAAGATTATATCCACCGCCTTTTACTGTTTCCCCCCTTTCTATCCCCGGATTGCTTTCGGACTCCTTGATGAAGGGTGACACAGATAGTTCCTTGATGCGACCTTACAGTACGCCTCCCTCTTGAAGGGGATGGTGATTCAAAAGATAGGATAGGGCAGGAACCTCCTCTTCTGATTGTCCTCCCTAGACGATAAAATACTGATTCTCATGGGGGAGGTTGTTGTTGAGGTGTTAAAAATGCCACCATCCCTGTAACAGCCTGAGATTTTATATTTCACTAATGTCTTGTGTTGTACGCTACACCAAAAGGAGCTTGCACAACACGCATCCTTGACTTGCCTTGCATTACACGCAATCGCAACCTTCCTTGATAGAGTTTGTGGTACGTAATACTGAGTTTCACGAAACAATGATATGCTATTAAAATATTATTAAAACTAGCCGTTATGAATAGTAATAACCACTTTTTAAATTTTAGAAATTTTAAAATGGACTTCATTTTTGGATTCGGAGTATCTAATTTAGCCTAAGGTGAAATTTTGGTACTTTTCGGATAACTTTCATATTCTGATGAATAGTGAAAATTACTAAATTATAATTAAAAACAACTTTTTTTTAATCGAAATAATTAATAGTGACAAATCATTAATTTGAGTGGTTTTAAAGTATATTTAGAATATATTTTTACAATTTAATACAATGTTGGTCATTGGATGTAATTTCACATTTAAACTAGACATAAACAAGTGTCAATTTTTTGATAGATATTGTTTCTTAAAAACACGCTATTTGTTTTAACAGCGGGATTTAATTATAAAATTAATTAATGCAACTTTTATGTAATGAATTTGGTAAAATAGACTTCATTTTTGAATTCGGAATATGAAATATAGCTTGGGATGAAATTTTGGCACTGTTCTGAAAAACATCAATTTTTGATGAATAGTGAAACTACTAAGTGGTAGTTAAAAAACTGAATTTTTCATAAAACTTAATTTTACCACTTCTGTGAATGGAATTTCAAAAATCCGAGAGACACGGTTGATGTCAGTAAGTAAAATGTGGTTCAATGAGATGAAAATAATTTTTGGTGAATAGTAACTTTTTACATTTTTTACCGCGGTTAATAGTAAATAGGGTAACTAAGGGTAAATATGATATTAATATTACCCTAAAGCATGTCCTAATTCTATTGGACAAGTGTAATTCGACCAAAAACAAACTTAGGAATAAAATATGACCATTTAGGCCCACTTGGATTAGATTAGGACATTTATTATTAATTTATTTAAAGAAGGGTTAAAATAGTTAAAATCAAAGTTTAATAAGTAAATTATTTTTAATATGGAGTTATACATAAGATAAATTCGATTGTAAATATTCATTAAGAAGCTAAAAAGATTTACTACATGATGGTATTTTATTTGTAATTTTTAGACATCAAATAATTTAATTTATTTATGACACAATGATGATGCAGTAATTATCTTATTAATGAAATTTTGACATAATTGATGTTATAAACACCAAAATAAATATAATTTGAGACTTTTTATGAATTCCACTAATTTTCTAGGTTACTATGATATATTAGTGTTGATTTAATAAACTTGGTTCGAACATATAATTCTGTTATGACTTTCTCAAAAATCATATATCAAATAGTGTCAAAATTGACACAAAATAGTTTTTAAATCAAATATTATATTATTAACTGTTATTTTATTCCAAAAAATCTAAGGTTCGGCAAAATGACTTAGATAAGGATATATATTTTAATAATAAACAATTTGGGGTTCGTTTGGCATGTTATTGTAAGTGTATTAACCATATAGTGAAAGAAAACAAAAAGACACGGTAAAAGTTAAATTATTTAACTTAGAGTTAAATATAATTGATAAGGTTAAAATAATAACCTAAACTTGTCTAAATCCTATTGGTTGATAGGATTTCGACCCATACCCACTTTATCTTCGAAATAAGACCCTTTGGAACCATTATAAACCGATTTTGACTTTAAAATAAAATAATATTTTGAGGTATTCCTAAGGTGCCCCTCTCCTCCCTTATAAAAGGACACCTCCTCCCCCTCCTCCTCACACCAATTTGAGCACTCAAGCTCGGCCAACCCCTGCCATTTTCTCCTCTCCACTTCCCTAGAATAATCCTAGAGGTCCTGGTCTTCTCCAAAGACCAATCTTAGTTCCTTAAGTGGAGGATTCAAAGAGGCGTTCCAAAGAAGAGGTAATATCCATTACCGATCTTTTCAATTTCTTTCTTATTCAACTTCTTCTTCTTTAGTTGTTTCATGATAAAGTAATAACATCAGTATTACTCATATAATTATATGTTATTATAAGTATGAAACAACCCTATTTCACCATCTATCCATCCTACGGAAAAAGAAATCACCGCGCGTGCGTACGTACGGAATACCGTCTCCACCCCGTGGTGTAATCTATTTTCCACCACCACCTTACATGGATGGGTATAATGGTGTAATGAATAACTATACATAGTTATTACAACATCATATTGATTCTGATATATTGTATGATCCACTCCAATTCAATTCAATATTTATAGAAATGATATCATCGCTCGTGCGTACGTACGGACTACCGTCTCCACGACGCGATGAGATTCATTCTCCATGTTAACCATTTAAGAATGATTATAATGTATATATAAGAAATAATAATGAAATATATGACATTATAAAGCTACTGGATTTATTTATATATATAAATATGTATGTCATCTACTTACTTCCATTTCAAGACAATAAGGAAAGGAAAACCGCGTTCATGCGTACGTACGGACTACCGTCTCCATGAACGGTGTTTTTCATTTTATTTATCTACCTATTATATATATATATATATACTGAATATATATGATATATAAATCATATTTTATTTTCTGGAAGTGAGTAAATCATGATATAAGTAATAATGATGTCAAGAACAACAAGTCAAAACACCTACGATAAATGAAACGATTTTACACAAAACGCTTCTTTAACATGAAATTTACAAAAGAACGGGTAATATAATGTCATAAGTGAACCATATATGATATCATAACAATTAATATTATTCTGTAATAAGTCAATAACATGATTTAAATTATTATACAGGAGGTTCGGACACTTACAAAGCAAGTCGGACCTAAGGTAAGGGAAATATCACAATCTCATTCTTATCCGAGATTGTTTGTACTTTGAAATTTACTGGGGTATATTTTATCATCCACATCCATGTTTCCTCAATATGTAATGTTATTTACATCCACCTAAAATTGTTTAAATCCAATGTTACCCTTCAGTGAGTTTTTAGTAAAAGATATGAATGGAATCTTTTGTCGTTTTTCATACGAGGTAATTTTTTGACTTTTCGACAAAAGAACGAGAAGAATGTTTTTTTTAACTTATACGGCATGAATGGATTTTTAAAAAAAATTTTCCAAGAATCTTCCTTTACAAGTTTTCAAGTTTATTTTTAATCAACTTATTTTATTTTAAAGTCGTATGACATGTTATGAAAGGAAAAATGTTTTTAAAGAAGAAAGGATATTTTCCTCAAGAATGGAGTTCAAGTGTTTTATCAAAATTATTTTCCATCTAAGATAATAAAGGGTTATGTTTTAATCCCTATTATTACATTGGTTTGATTATGTTGTGATGGAAATATTTTTATGAATTCCTTTATCTTATATGAATTGTTTTATGATGTCATGTTGTTTAAGAATCCCATTTTTATTACATGGGTTACGCTATGATGTATGGTTTATGATTATGTGGCACACATAAGAAAGGATTTATTATGAGATGGGTGGGACCTATATCTCCCTCCAATGCATTGGGTAAAGATTTTATATCTCATGAGATAGACAAGGATGGAACGGTAGGTTATACCGGTTTTGTGAAACAGGACTGAAACGAGGGTTACTCGATTCAGAAAGGGACTTTGTCCACTAAGATAGTCTTGGAAATGAGTCTTGACTAACAAGAAATGATTTTCCATGATTATGTGTGCATGACACAAAGTTTCAAGTTTTATGTTATGATTATGGGGATCTCATTTTAACTTCTATGATTTATCCCATGTTATGATATTATGAGCTCTTTTGCAGGTTAAGATTTCCAAAAGCTATGTTCTTATGTATATGATGTGATTGATATTTCTTTTGTTTACCCTTACTGAGCATTTGAGCTCACCCTTTTATGTTTTCTTTTCCCCAGGATATAAAGAAAGGTTTTTAGGTAAAAAAAAGGGAAGATCTTTATGGGAGATATTGAAGATCTTTCCCCACGATTAGAAGATTACGTTCCGAGTTTCCAAAGACACTAAACTATTACGATCCTTGTGTGTGTGTTTTCGTTATGTACTAAGTATTCCGCAAAAGTAATGTAATGTCCATGTACGATAAGCTTCGGGTCTCTACAATCCCTGAGGGACGGGGTTGGATCTGTCCCTCGGATGATGAGTCCCTTCCCATTTTTATTGTTCTTACAGGGGCATTTTTTGTTCAAAATTCCCCCAGCCTTGAAGGATATGGTTGACCCTAGATTGCGGCATCGGCTGCTGTTATTGCTACTTGTCTGATCCTGCGTGCCCCTATTTGGGGGTGAACTATATCTGATGCTGAGTTCACCTGTGAATCAGTCCCCTCTGAGGAGGCATGCAATGACTGTTGATTGGCCACTCTTAGAAGAGAGGCCTATTGTATGCTTTTGGTGGCCTGACTCAGGAGTTTGTGAATGGCTTGTTCCTGTCGGTCCTGATGCATCTAGTACTTACTAAAGGCCTATCTCTGCAGGGTGCGTTGCCTTTCGCGAATAGGGAGACCACTCGATCGCTGTCTTGACGTGATGGAGTTGTGAGATATTATGCCGAATGGGTTCTTCTGGGCGGGGAGTAGAGTGAAATGCAGAGCTCCATGTTCTCCCTATCCTCTGATATGGACTCCCATTGGAGCGTCACCAATGAGGCGACACAACTAGTGCAGTGCACAAAGGAAAGCTATCTCAATGTTCCTTTTACGCCTCTCAGGCCGCTGCTATCACGCCGAAGGAAGAGCTTCCAGGTTGATGTGACGCAGGAGGTATCCTATTGACTTTACATGGTCTACATACCCATCGTAGGGAATGAAGCTTGATTTCAGCCAGTGGAGGGTTGTCCATATATTGGATCGGATGTCATGCACACATTATTTTGACAAATTTTTGGGTATGTAGAATTGAGAGTTGGTCGTGGGCCAAAAAATAACTAGTATATCATCTCCGGCCAGTCGTTTCCTCAGGTTTAACATGTTGGTATACTCCCCCGCTACTAATTCATCTACCTGGTTAGCCCAACTGAGATGATCACCGATAGTGTGGTCAGAGGCAGTGGGGCCAGTAGGTATTGAATATCATGTGGGCGATTCTGAGGTGGTTCAGAAGATGAACGTGGCCCCGAACCATCTCTCGATTAGATAAGGGTGTTGTTGGAGACTAGTTGGGAATATGGCATGCTTGATCCCGTCCTTCTGAGTGCCTCCATATATGAGTTCTTTTCTGTGCTTGACTCGGCAAGGGGATGACCTTCTTGTCGATATGATATGTCACTACGGGGAGAACCTTCGCAATGGCAGCTGCAATACTGAGTACTACAATTACAGCTACTGCAGGAAGAGAAACTATGGGGTACACCATGGGGAGGGCCTTCAGAATGTACCGCAATGAGGGGAGGGCCTTCTAGTTGATCAGTGACTTGGCGGGGAGGGCCTTCGCTATCTATGTTGTAATGGCGAGGGCTACCATTACTACTTGATGCCTCACTACATAGAGGACTTTTGCAGTGCATACCTAGGGGAGGACCTCCAAGGTGCATCACAACAAGGGGAGGACCTTCTGGCTGCGTAGCATTGTTATGGGGAGGGCCTTCGCAAAAACTACCATCATGGTGAGGATGGCCATCATGGTTTGAAGATAGATGTGTATCCTAGGGAGGACCTCCAAGACACACTGCGACAAGGGGATGACCTTCTTGTCGCTTGGGGTCTTTCCGGGGAGGACCTTCGTAATGGCGGTCATGGTGGCAAGGACTACTATCACAGCTGCCGCAATGGTGAGGACTACCGTCACAACTGCCACAGGGAGAATATCTGCGGGGTACACCCTGGGGAGGGTCTTCAGAATGTACCGCAATGAAGGGAGGGCCTTCTCATTTCTTGATGTCTCTACAGGGAGGACCTCCATTATTAGAGTGGTGAGGACTACAACTGTGATCTCATTCCTAGCTATGCTGAGTGTCGATGCAACATAACCCTTGGGGAGGACCTAGTAGGAAGGCCACGACAAGGGGAGATCCTTCTTGTCGTGATGAGACGTCACTATGGGGAGGGCCTCCATAGTTGCGACAACAATAGTGAGGAATACTATCATAATCTGTGCTCCCACTTCATGGAGAGTGATTGTAGTGTATACCCCAGGGAGGACCTTCAGGGTAGACGACATCAAGTGGACGACCTTCTTGTTGCTTGATCTTCTGGTCACGGGGAGAGATTTCATGACTCACATCAAAAGAGAAGCTCTCGTGATCGATCATTATATGCCCATTGGGGAGGCCCTCACGGGTGCTCTAGGGAGGACCTTCAGAGCTACTGGTAGCAACATTGCAGGGAGGACCTTCAAAACTGCTACTAACACTCCCATAACATCGAAATGGATGGGCATGGTTTTGAGCCTTTGAATTGTGCTTAGCGTCATTGGGAACCCCAGCTTCTAGTAGAGCGTAGTCATGAACCCGCTCTTCATTTTCCGGCTACCTTCGGCGCATTTGGGGCGCTTTCTTGTGGGCATCAGGAACCATCTGCTGTTGGTAACAACCTTCACCTTTGGGTCCCTTTCTAATTGGGTGCCATGATGCTGCTGGGTTATGCCGATGAACATATTGACTTTTAGAAGGGATACATGACTTCTCTGGAGAATCCACAGTTATGGACGGGTGTCACCCAGTTGTAATGAGTGAAGCTACTCAATCTGGTTTCCCTTGTATAGAGGAATACAGCTGATGAACCTCATGGGAAGAATCAGGGATGAAGATATACTCCGAGGCGACTATATCGTCTCTTAGATGAGTTACCTCAATTGGGGAGACAATCTCACGGGCCCGAGTCCTTGCTGTTTCCGCTGATGCAATTACATTCTGGGAAGTCTGCAAGATATGATCTGGGATCGATACCTTCTCTTTCATCATTTCTAGGATATGCGGAGAGACATATTTGGATAGAATGGGTATGAAGTCCAATTCTGGTATTAGAGTAGGAATATCTTGTCTGGTCCTCCGGTAGTTAGTGGGTACTGAAAATTCTCCATTTTCGGGATAGGTTAACAAACCAGTCCCTTTTCCAGGATATGATGGTTTATCTCTCTGTTTGCCGCCACATCGTGATGGCGGAGTTTACTTACATCCATAGGGAGTGGGCCCTTTATATGTTGGTTTCTCACCGTATCGAGTCGCTGGCCGTTGTTGGTAGGGAGACGTGCCCGCCTATTAATTTCCGCCACATCTGGATGGCAGGCTTTTTTGATCGCCACCACATCGGAATGGTAGGCGTCAGGAGAATCTTCAAGGAATTGGTCATGCAAGCACTGGGTCGCCACCTCATCTGGTTGGTGGGCTTCACCACCATGGGTAGAGAAATGTGCCTGCTGGGTAGGTGTCGTCCTGTGTGAGTGACGGGATTGATGGAGCTCAGCGGGAATGCACGCCTGCTCGTATGATGTCCCCATATCTGGATGGTGGACTTTGGAGGAGCCGTCAGGTGTATTTCCTGATTGCGATACATCTCTGTGATAGGGAATTGTAGCTCCTCCTTAGGGAAAAGGGGGATGACCGGTCCCTAGATGTACGTTTTCCACTGTCGTCGAGTGGTCTGAGGGGCCGGAGCTCAGGGAGCATGGGCCTGGATCCTCGGGGAGACATCCTCCTTAGCGTGAGGATATTGAGTCGCGGTGTAACCATTATGACGTCTTCTGGCGGGGTCCTTAGAGAAGAAACCCCATTCAGAGGGGATGAAGTCCTCAGCATCGACCTCATTCACCTATCTAAGATATGGGATGTACGCGTTGTCTCGGTCCATGGATAGAGTCTCGAAACGGTTTGGGATAGCAATATAAACCGTCTAGATTTTCTTTCATGGCCATTTCTGGTCAGGCGACCGGTGGGTATTGACGGATTGGAGGGCGTGCATGGCCGCCTCCACCATTGGGAGAGTACCATTTAAGTGGTACTCTCGGATCAATGCATCAAAGAGCCAGTGTTGAAGACGTTGGGTTAGTGATGGGGCCCTTAATTGGTGAGGAAGTCTGGTCACTGCATAGCTTGAAGTACACATCCGTAAGTTCCTCCGTGATGCCATTGGATCAAAGGGAGTTATGAGTGGTACTTGTAAAATATTTTAATAAATATAAATAGAAAACCCATCAATGCAGCATCTCATGATCCCATGTGTAATTAATGACCTTTCTTGTCCCTCCTTGTAGTATAAGGGGGAATAATGTGGGATTTTGTTAAATCTATCATTCTTGGTTTAAGATTCTCGTCGGGTTCACCATTTTTTGTTTCGTAACGCATCAGATGGAGTGGACCGACCCGCCCGACCACCAATACTGCAGAGAACTGAGATCCGTTCGATCACTCAGGTCAGGTATATCGGTCTTCATTTCGAAATTCCCAATGGTTCATTTTCCAATGATATGTGGACCTTCTTTCCAAAGGCAGGCGTTCGTTGGGCGATTCGTCCACCGATGCTTAAGAACTCCCATTGGTCGAGAGGATGGGAAGTCGGGCTAATCACACCCTATTGGGGGGAAATATTGCATGTTCCGAGACTCTCATATAGATTAGAGATGTATTCATATGTTCACAAATATTTGGTTTATACCCAAGAATAGTATCCACGGATTACTCCTAGTTGGATACCGTCAGCGGAAAGTATGGATTCAGAATCATTTAAACCTGAGCTTTATCATCCCTCATTAGATTAATGACTCTAGAGACTTTGGACTCATTGAGATCGAACTATCTTGAAGCCTTATAATTGGGTGCTCTGAATTTTATTGTCGTCCAGGGGAGGACATATAAATATTTGAGCATTTGGATCGAACTCATGACATGGGTTTCCTACGTAACCTGGTGGGAGGAATCAGAATCGACGTAGTTCGGTAGTGCAGTTTAACGTCATGCAGGATGAAGGACCAGGGATTACACTCTGAGGTGGCCCAATGAGATGGTGGATATGGCTTACACTCTGAGGCATCCCATAGAATTGGTGCACTGACGTAGAGGGGTTGGAACGATCAGATGGTGGGCTTGAACCTCGTGGAGGCTTCTTACGTACCATGCTTGAGATGGATCAAAGTCCTCGTGGTTCACAGGATGGTGGGATTGAACCTCATGGAGTCTTCTTACATACCATGCCTTGACAAGGATCAAAGTCATCATAGTTTATAGGATAGTTCGGGTCAGGGTGGGTGCTTACTCTAAGCCCACGTGATTCATGCTCGGTGTGAGAAACAAGATGCACTAGAGACCTGACAATCACGTCACGAAAGGTGCGTCCATGGAAAGAAGAGTGGGGATTACACATAGAGAGGCCCAAAGAAATGGAGATTGGGACTTACTCCAGGATGGAGGCTCAATGGTGACAAAGCCTAGAGTGAGAGGGAAAGGGTACCCCTGTGTGCATCTCCCCTCTTGGTTCATGGCACCAGGGAAGTACAGAGGTTCATGGGGAACACCTCCTTCAAGAAAGTCAAGGGTATTATACCAAGGAGGCTGCCCTGTCACTCTCAGGAGAGTGGAGAAATACACACCACTAGCACTGCACTACTGTGGGTATGTGAACCCATGAATTTTTCAGGAACCCGCTCAAGGGATGGAGAAACCCCTCTTCCCTCTTCTACCATGGGTATGTAAACTCAAAATGGCATGTTGATGCACCAGAAGATTGCATTATACGAATCTGGTGGCTTCGGTAGAGGCGCTAGCTCAGGGCCGATGAATAGGCCAATGAGGGGGTTGCGAAGGATCAGGCTGGATTGATAGTATTTTATCTGACTCGGGGGATGGGAACACTGAATGAGTTGGCAGGCCACATGGGTGTATGAGGAGTGGTTCCCTTCACGTAGGGGGTGCTATGCGGCTCGGGAGGTCATCCGCATAACAGGGTGGTACGCGGAATCATAGGCATCCTGCATACCAGTGTGGTATGCGGCATCGGAACAGGGTGGTACGCGGCTTTGGGTTCATTGGTCAGGGCTTCGCCCGCATAGGAGGGTTCTACATGATCCATCAGATCAAAAAAAGGGCATAGACTCCCTAGTCCGTGGGGAGTACATCCGCAGAGGGGCCATGGCTCATGATCATCTTTTTACTTTTTAATTTAATTTCATGGTTCACCAATTTTCTATGCATTTCCAGTTCCTTAGTAATTCATTTCCAGTTACATACCTGTTCTGGTTTGCGAGTTGGAACTTCACTATCTGTGAAATACTAAGCTCCTTCCTTCTAAATCCTTCTACTTGAATCAGAACGATCCCCTTATTCTCCCCCTCGATCTCCTTTTATAGAGTGGGGAATGAGATGTATCTGTGGTCATGCGGCACCTTTTGCGAAGGACCATGACCGGAATCCCGGTTTAATGATGACTTAGTGAATCCGAAACTCGTGGGGGACATTGAATGCACCTTCCCCATGAACCAAACTAGTTCGGTGAGTGATTCTCTACCGCGCAGGGCTCCGCCTCTCTTCTGAGAATGACAGCGTATGCGATACGGGCCGGTTGATGTCGTTCATGGCTAGGGTGGTTCGTGACGGTGGACCGGCCTAGCGCCATCCTGCTTTGCGCCCGTAGAGGGTCCCCGCCTCTATTCCATGAACGACAGCGGTCCACAGAGGGGGAGGCTTGCTGAACCATCCGCGTACCGTCAATATTGTACCAGTACACAGAATGGTTCATCTTTTTCCAACCGTTGATGATTCTTCACATTTGTTCCGAATTCCTCAAGGGAAATTGGGTAGAATCCACTCTTGAATTGACGGGATTCTCATTCTTCTTTGCAGATTTTTCAGGACCCTACATGAACAAACTATGTAATTTTCTTTCTATATGATATATCAGAGAAGGCTCACATATTATGTATATATATGTCTTCTTCTCCCTATGATTCATGTAGGAGCACATGAGAATAACGAATGAATATCAAACCCATGATTCTCTGTCTATCCTTTGATTGAGACACTATCAGGTGCATTGAAATCCTACCGGTGAGTTCTCAATTCCTATAGAGCCCTTCTTCTTGACTCTTCCTATATCGTGAGATATTAAAGGGTGATTGTTTTCACCATTTTTTAGATCTATTATGTTTTATGCCAATTTAAGGGAAGTTGTTGTAGTATATCAATTGTGAGACATAGAGGTAGGTAGTTGGTTCCTTTCGTTCTATGTATTTAGATTATATATGCTAAAGGTTCTGCATACCCATATTTGGGGTATTGATTGACTTTGAATTTAAAAACGATTATTACCTAATAATGTTTGATTGATAAATAAAGGGTTATTTTTTAGGCATAGGGTTATATACCTTATTATTTGGGACACCCCATGGGTGAATTTTTCCATTGTTTGATTGTTTATGGTCCTTTGGTCTAGGAGGCCTATTGGGTTTCCCCTGTTTTCTAGGCCTTGGTTGATTAGGATGGAGTTTGATAGTCTATATGAAATGAATATGACGTGATTGTGAATTATTACACATGTAGTAGTTTGAGAATACAAGAGATGATTTTATATTATATGCACACTGTTTTTCCAATTGACAATGAGATCCTTGGACCCGGTAGACTGCGGGAACTTCCACATTATTTACATAGGACAGTGAGAGCCCTGGTGTAGATGATTGACCCATGGGTATTGACCATGAGATTTTCCTAGGAATTCATTTGTAAATTATTTATTCAATGTAGAACCAAGGGTATTGACATTTAGAGATACCCATGCGTTTTTTTATAAATTAGTGATGCCATGTAGACCTAGGGGTATTGACCATGAGTGCGGCCCAAGTAGTTATTTGTAAATGATTAGTGTAATGTTAGACCAAAGGGGTTAGACACTAAGAGATTCCTAGAGGGTTTTTATTTGTTGAATTCATGTTATGATAAACCAAAGTGGTTAGACCATGAGATATTTTGCAGATGATTTTTTACGTATGATTGATTGTTTGTGATGAGTCTTCTAAGCCGAATCACAAGCTTGGACTCGATCTTAGTTGATTATTTAGGTGGTCTTTTGAGGAATCTGTTTTGTTACTATAACAAAGGGGATAAATATCTTGGGCTAGGCCTTTGGGTTACATTATTCACCAGATTTAGTAATTTATAAATGTAAATGAATGTAATTGAAAAGCTTTTGGATTGTTTAATTTTGAGTACTTCCTAGTTTATTTCTTTATTTTGTCATATTACCTCAAATACATAATAACAGAAAGTTAGAAATAGATCATTTGGTGGTTTCTTACTGGGATTCATCTCACACACTGTTTGGGTCATGTTTTTGGACCCAAAAAGATTATGTGGTTTTATGTAATGATAAGGGAAAAAACCCTTATTCATTAAGTACATGATATTTGTTCGATCTGGATAGGATGATACCAATATAAGGCTTGAGATGCAATTAGAGTTTACTTTAATTTCTATACATTGGTTTATGTATTGTATTTATATCATTGTAAATTGTTTGGCTTCATTCCAAGACATATGAGAGATGTATCATTTATAAATATGCTCCAATTGTTTAATTACCATCAGTCTTATGTTGTTTACTTTTGTTGTATGGATTTAGTACTTCCAATATTATTTACAATTTGTTTTTGAATTTGTATAATATTCCAATGGGGGCATAGCTTACCATTTATCACACCTTTTCCCTTTCAACTATTTGGTAGCCTCTATCATAAAGTGAAATGCGCTTGAGGTTATGTGACCAACCGTGTTCGGGTCACCTTTGGGAGACACTCGGATCCAGGACGTTACAAAGTGGAATTAAATGAGTTTTATTGTTTTATTTGAATTGTTTTAGAGAAAATAGAACGGGATAAGAAGGAACATGTACTTGGTAATAATATTTTCTAGGGAGTAGCTATCATATGTACATGGAAAAGCCAAGTTACTTCAAATATTGAAATTTTTTGTGGTTTTTCAATTTTATGGTTGATTTTATTTTACCATTGGGTGATCCACATGTTTTGTGTCATTAACATTGATATCATTATGGTTCTATTTCTGTTCCAACATTATGAGATGAGGGTATTCCATATCATGTGTCGTATAGTCACTTCATAGAGATCACATGTAATGTATTCTTGTCATTACATTAAGGGTGTATTACCGATTGAATGTTGTTGTGTAGATGTTGTGATAGATTTACATGCTTTTGTGATAGATTAAATGATAGAAATAACTAATATTTTTAAAGGGTATTGGTATATGAAAATTTTCCCTTGGATGGATGCCAATATTTGGTCTCAAAGGTGTTATGGGCCCTCTTGGATTAGAATTTGGTGGATCAGGTTTAAACTTTAAATGAATTTGATTAAGACATGATATCAATAAACTTCCAAAATTTTGATTTTTAGTATGTATAAGCACTCAAAAATTGTTACATGGAATTCCTTAGGTTAAATTTAAGATTCTAGGGGTTCTAGAGAAGATTTAGAGGCTTACTATCTAAAAAACCCCAAAAAACACAGCATGTGATGTTAGGAACACATTCCATGTGTTATTATTTTCTGGAAGAAACATATTTTCTTACGTACAGTCCATGTAGAATATATACACACCATGTTGTTATTGATGGTATGACTGAATGTGTGATTAGAGATATGCGGTTGGTACACTTTTGGTAGAACAAACTGTGTATTGGGAGTACAAGTCATGCTGAAATCGACTGTATTTCCAGTCGTGTGACTAATGAAACATGTAGATTAAACATTTGTTGTACGTGCCAGGTCTGTAGTGTGCACGCTGTGTAGTGTTAAACTAGAATAAAACATGTAGTTCTATTCGTGTGAAGTAAAAATCCAGGTTATTGAGTTTTGTTAAGGAAACACCATGTAGATTAAGTGAACACTGCGTAGTATTCCGTAGATAGAACATGTGTGAGTTTTCCCATGTAGAAGGACATGACTAGGAGGAAGGACTTGAGTAAAATCCTTGTTCTGGAATAGAACACCATGTACCTAGGTTGTTTACATTCCTAGTAAGGCAGGGGTATAAGCCTATGTAAGAGTGTTAGCGTACATGCCATGTTTGAGTTTTATAAGCAGTGTAGTCATCTTTTGTACCTTTTGAAGGGGTTTTCTTGTTTTATCCTACAATGTTTGTTTTGGACATGTATGTATCCATTTTTGAGTAGTTTTCTACATAGATCATGATTGTGGAACATGTGGATCATTCTGAGGACTCATAATTGGTGTTTCAGTGATTTTTCTAAATGGATATGTTCTTCCTCTAGTTATAATTTTCAATTGTATCATAGGAGTAAGACCAATGAGTAAATGATCTATTGGGTGTTTGAATTAACCTAGATGAGACCTTTGATCTGATATAAGTTTTGAGCTATCTCTCGTGACATCTATATTTTGAGGATTTTTTCTATGTGAGATGTGCCTTATTGACTATGAGGACATAAGACCTATTTTTTCTAGGAAGTCCCTAGTAGGATCCCTCATGTCTGTATCATTTTGAGGATCCCTGTCATGGTATTCCCTTTCTATTTATCGTTTGAAGATATCTTGTAGGATTTTTCTTCTTGCGTGCTTTGTAAAGGGGTATTAATAAAATGAACTTCATTTTTTTCATCCTTTGTGTAGTTAAACTACCACTATTGGGTTAACATTTTGAGGACTAAGGATGGTTTAATAAGATCCTGGTAGGTTTCCTTTCATTTTGAAAATGGTCTTACTTTATTACTTTCTATTAGTGAAATAATGCTAGAGTTATTAAATATTTTAAAGGATATTTGGAGAGGCTTTCTATTTTACCTTGATCTGATGATATAAAGTAGTTTTCCAGGGTTTTTTGAGCCTAGTTAATCTATTTTGTGTAACAAAGTATTTGAAGTTTATGCTTATGCTTTTTAAGATGATATCCCATGGTAGGTATCACTCTTAGATAATTGTTTTCTTGTTTTCCACTGGGAGCTTTTGACGCTGGTATAGTTTAGGTGTCACTATCCCTAGTAGGAATTCTTGTTTTAAATGACATCCTTGTTTGATGGGGTGGTCATTGTTCCTGAACTTTTGATATGAGAACAAGCAGGAGGATAACTTTGTTCTTCGAGATAGACATTCCCCGAGCATGGTCAGTTGTGAGGAGGTCATGTATAACTGCATTTTCATTAGTGATTGATGACTTGGTAAGTTTTCACCTTAGTTAATGGTTTTATATAAGATACAATTTTGAGAAAATCCTTGTGTGATCCATCTGGTACTGGGATTCATATTATGGGAAACTTATGTATAGAACCCCAGAATGTGTCATTGATGTTATAAAATTAGGATATTTTATGTCAACATACGAGACAACTGTCAAGTGTTAAAAAATTAAACACGACCGTTGGTCGAATTAGAGTACTCATGTTGGGGTGAATTGAGCATCAATTCAAAATTTCTGTAAAAAGTTTCCTTAAAATGGATCACTAATAAAAATGAATACAACCTAGTTAATCAAGGTTTTACAGTTATAAAAGCTTTACTATTCAAATATCCTCTCAAAAGATTGATTAATTATTAGTAATATTATTATGAATTATTGGTACTATGTTTTAGCTATTCTAATAAGGAAAAAAATTATATATTCTATTAGAGACAAACTGTCAAAGTAAAACCTAGTGTTTTTTGAAATATAAAATAATATACAGAAAAACCAAATTAAACAACACAAAAAATGAATAAGTGGTTCAGTCTAAAGGAGAGATGCAATCCAATCAACATGGTGATAAACGGTCACCAATATGTTTATATTAATAAACTTGAGCCACACCCTGGATCAGGGTAAACAATAGTGCACATTACTATCCATGTCACATGACCTATTCTACAGTTCTTGATGGGTAAAAACTTCCAGGTCACACTGGGACCTCTTCCATACTTTTCCATGGGAGTAAATAGATGTACAAAGATATAAGAGGATGGATATCTTGTATCCTTCAGTTTAGTGAAAGAGATAGTGTGACCCTAAATATGGACATACACACACTTTCAGAAATCTAAAAACAATACAAAATAGGGAAAATGTGATGAGAAAAGGTTATAAGTTCTCTAACTGTTATTCTATGCAGCTCTGGACATGTAGTATGAAGCAGAAGAAAGTTTCAAGTCCACTTGTGGGGAATTAGAGTATCACAAGTCTATAGGGTAGATGGTTTAAGTTATCTAGCTCATTTTCTTCTTTAAGGTGGAACTATGAAGTTGTTTTTTGGATCTGATCAACGATAGTCCAGCCTTTGGATCGAGAGTTCTTCATGTGTTATTGAGTTGTTTCTTGTTTCATGTATCAATTCTATTTTTCGAAATTATCACACTTCTACTGCTCTGCTTCTTGTCTCTTGTTCCAGTTCCTCACTTTAATTTTTATTTTTGGAGTTCATGTATTAGATCCCAAAGGATGCACGTATTCTACACCTCGTACCTCATACTGTCAGGTGAAATTCTATAATGACATATTAATTATTTCAGTTTATTTAAATGACTAAAATACGACCTTTGAAAATTAAATTGAAAACCACAAAACTGATTATAGGATAATTTCACAGTCTCTCTAGAAACAGATTCACTTGAAAATGTTGTCACCATGAAATGGTGTCTTCTTCATTTCTATTGAGCAGTGATAAAGTCATGATGGAATAGTTGTATTTAGATCAGGAACTGGTAGAATTTATGATATGTTAGGATTACAGTGTCTTGGTGATTTGACAAACCTTGATAGATGTCTTGGTGATGGTAGGAAGGAATCAGTGTCATAGAATTCATGAGATATGAAACTGGTCATGGTTTTTGGGTCACGGTGTCTATGTCACAGTGTCTGTGTCATGGTGTCTAGGTCACAGTGTCTCAATCACGGTGTCTGGGTCCTTTACCAGAAAAAACAGAACTAGTGGTAGACTCACGGTTTCTCAAACATAGTAAAATATTTATTTACATACATAAGATGTTATTTTCAAACAATGAATTATATTTAATCATTCATAATAAAAAATCATTATAGAACAAAATAAATATAAATTTTAATAATCAAACAAGCTTTAGGATTTACCAGATTAATTGGATGTTTATTTATAGTAGAAAGAAACCAACCATCTCTACAAATGATTTTAGATAGATTAAACATGATTAACAAGATTTACCTGATTTACAGGATTTATAGAATTTACAGGATTTACAATATTTGTGATCACTAAATAATGATTAAAACATGAGGAATCCAAAAATATCTTCCTTTTTGATGATCAAAAATTACATTAAATATATATCTTTTCATAATAATTTTTCTAGTTCCTGTGTGTTTTTTTCACACTTAGGGCATTTTAGTGTGCTTTATCCCCCTTTTAGGATAATAAAAAAGAATACAAGAAAAAAAGAATGAAGGTAAACAATAGTTCACATTGCATTAGATGGAAAAAAGATGGGTCTTTACAAATAGTATGCAATACAAAACATCTCTATCAAAATAGTGTTATCACTTTTCTTCAGCACCAATATTTTCTTTTCCCTTGACAACAACTTCAGAAGGAGAAATAGTAGCAAAAGAATATGTTGAATAAGGGCGTGAGCCAACAGTCAGAGAAGGAAGAGGCGGACCTTCAAAAACATAGTGTTCAAAAGTAGTTTCGGTAGAAGACCGAGGCATGTTTTGGTCATGGATAACAGGTCTTATATGGCTCAGTGCATGATATACAAACTTTGAGGTAGAGGCAAAGGCAGTGGATGAGGAAGGAGGTAAACCAGGATGAAATGGTGCAGCTGTCGGATCCACAATAGCAGTTCTCTACAAATGAAGACAAGGATTCCACAACCGAATGATTTTAGTAATATTCTCACCATCATACTTAATTGATTTCTCAAAATCATCTTTGTTCACCAAACATTTGTCCAATAAAGGAGTGAAATATTTTAGCTTTTGAACATGAGTCTTAAATTATTGAGTGAAATGAGGGATTTTTAAATTATCTAGAAGATACTTGAAGTGATTTGTCATTTTATGATTAGAAAAAAATACTATTTAAGTAGAAATATAATTTCATAGTAATTTATTTCTAAGCATCATTTGCAATTTTGGAATGAATTCTCACAAAATCAAGTACTCTATCACTATTCATGACATCTGTAGATATACTCTCCTTATAAATGCAGATTAACACAAAATGAAGTTCTTAACAACATTTCTTAGCAAATCACAGTGAAATGGTTAAGATGATTGTCTAGAGGCACATGAGTCGGTAATATCTGAAGTTAGCGACTTGAGCTGATTAATAACATTTTATAGACATCCATTGTTATCATCAGCTAGTTTTTTGAGACCAAAAACAAGATAACGCATATCTTGGATTGTCTAATTGTTTCTATCAGCCACTTTTTCAGCTATTAAAGTCAAGCCTGGTTGAATAAGTGAGGCAACATGTTTTTTAATCTGACCACTAGCATCCTCAACAGTATGAGAAACATAATCTTGTCCAGATTTCATGATATTTTTCATATCTTCAAATATAGATCTGAGAGACTTCACATTATCACATAGCTATTTGTTTTCAATTCTAACCTCTTGAATTTCATGAAGCATTTTGGCTAAATCTTCCATATTATCTTCTCTAATAGAAAGGAAACATATCCTTGAATTAGTTTTGTTATAGGATAAAGTTGGGTGTTCATGAGATTTTAAACGTCATCCAGAAAAGTAGCTCTAAATTATTTCAAATCACATTTACTCATGAAAGTAAGAGGTCCTTGTGACGGTTCAGGAACATGAGCTGATACAATCTTAGGTTCCTTTGTAGAGATTTCTTATTGAGAAAAAACTAGTTTCAATTGAAACACAATAGACAAGTCTATGCCTTTAACCAAGTATTTCTAGGTATCATTCACATCAATTTAGCTAGGGACCTTATACCAGGTATCACCAGTGCATTTAAATATATGATTAAGAACTCCCACACCTTCTATACTAGGGTACTTCTCCCCCACAACAAGTGAATCTCTCACACGACAAAGAGATTATGTTCCTTGAATGAATTATAAAAGATCATTCTAATTCTCTCACCCATTTCATTTCCTACCAACTTGATGGCTTGTTACGTTCTTTCCTTGACAAAAAGGATAACATTGAGATTAGCTTGTTCTGCCAAATGTTCTTCAACCACAACTTCTTTTTCATGAGAAAGTTATTCTTCAAGATTCTCCTTAAGAATATCATTTTACCTTTCATTAACAATTGATTTTATTCTAGAAGTAGGATATTCTTCTTAATAAAAACTTCTTTCAGAAACAAGTTCTTCCTTCTGAAATATGACATGTGAAATAGGTGGATTACTATCTTCCTTATCCATGTCATTTTGTTTTAGAGGTTCAATAACTGGATCTTCTTCATCTTCAATAGTATAGTCATCAATTTCATCTGGTTCCAAACCAAGAAAATATATGTTCTGATGATTTGAAGGATGCTCACCCAGATTATCCTCTTTAAATAACCATTCATTATCCTCCACCCAAGCCTTTTTCAATGGATTACAACTAATTTTCATTTGTTTGACTGTTAAATTTTGGATACATAATTCACAGTCATTGACGAATTCTTTGTTCGATTCAAAAATTCCTTTTGAATATATCATAGTATAGATTAACTTTGAGTATAACAAGTAGGTAGACATTGATGCTTTCTTATTCAAGTCACACATATGAAGTATAAAATACTTGAACTTGTTAATATTCTGTCAATTCATTATTAGATGATTAAAAAATACATCATGAAAATTTAGTGTAGAAAATTATCCTTTTCATGGACTAATAATATTTTGGATAAACAAAAATAGTAATCTAGTTTCACCAGCCATTTCAGAAGCAATATATCTTATCTTATTTTTATAACCATTCGTGCTTCCCAAGACCACTTCTAAGATAAAAATATCACTAGGTGGAGGATTACCTCTTTGGTAGTCCTCAAAATTTCTTTCATGGGGTATCCCTAGGAATGCATTCAATAACCCTAAGAAAAAATTGAATCATATCCATTGATGAAGATCCTCAAAACAAAATCATCTTTTGTATTGAAAGAAAATTGTACAAACTAAAACAACTGAACAATAATATTTGGATAAATCATCCTTTTACCCTTTGTGAACCAATCCAGTCATCCCTACTCTTTCATTACATTCATATATAAAGAATTACTTGAAAACAACCACTTAGGGAAGATTTTATTTTCTGGTACCACTATTAAATCAACAAGATTCAAGTTCAATTTTCCTTTGGGTGCTACTATAAATTTTATTTTCACATTCTTATTAGATCCATGCTTCTCTGGAGTTGATGAAGATGGGTGATTTATCCTAGGCATTCGACGAGTGGTGCGAGAGAGAGTGAGATATGCAGGCGGTCATATAGTTTGAGAGAGAAGGGTTTCAGTTTTGAGAAAAGAGATCTCTAGGGATGAAAAGAGTGAAAAATATTTTGTTTTTATCATTTAGGGATTTAAATAATCACAAATTCAAAAGTGCGAGATGAATATAATAAAATAATCAACATAGCGATATGTGTAATAACATATAAATAAAATAAAAAATTATTATTATGGTGAGACTAGAATAGGTTGTCATGGAAGGACCAGGATAGGTTCTCATGGTATCATCTTTACAGTGTGTCTCCAAAAGATGCGGTGATATAATTTGAGAATGTTATTGCAAGGCAGTAACCGAGAGTCAGAAACTGTGAGATCGTAAACCTAAAACAATATCTTCAAGATAGTAAACTATAGAACTGTGAGAGTGATATAGTAATCTTAAGGCAATGACATATGAAATTTTAAACTATGAATTAGTAATCTATGAAACAGTAAACCATGAAACTATGAGTTGTTAAACAATAAACATTCTACTTATGGTTTTTCATTCCATATTCATATAAGATGTAATCTTTCATTAAATAATTTAATGGGTTGGTGAATATATAAGTAATCTAAAATTCAGTTCCAATGAATTCTAAAGTGATATCACATTTTTTATAATGGTCTTTCAAAACATGATATCTTACGTCAATATGTTTTGTCCCAGAGTAGGAAAACTATATTTTTTGAGAAGTTAATAGCACGTTTATTGTCACAATTTATAGTTACATGCCTTAATTGATACCCATAAACTACTAATGTGTGTTTCATCCACAAAATTTTTTCACAACAACTACCTGGAACTATGTATTAGGTTTTGGATGTAGATAATGCAATAATGTTTTAATTCTTACTACACCATGATACTAGAGACTTTCCTAAAAAGTGGCATATTCTAGAGGATCTTTCTATAACTAACATACAAACACCAAAATTAGAATCATAATAACTAACTAACTCAAATGATTGTCCTCTGGGATAGAATAGTCCAATATTGGGAGTATGTTTGAGGTATTTGAAAATCCATATAACAGTAGTTAAATGAGATTCTTATTGGTTTGTTTGAAAATTTGCACACATACATACACAAAACATAATGTCAGTTCGGTTAGAAATTATGTAAACTAGGCTTCTAATCATTCCCCTATAAGTGGTTTGATCAATAAAGTTTCTACTCATATCATTATTCAAATTACAAGCAGTACTCATTGAAGTATCACAACATTTAGTGCTATCCAAAAAAATGTTTTGGAAGATATTTATTATATTTTATTTGCTTTAAAATAATACCATATTTATTTTAAACGATTTTAAATCCAAGAAAGAATTTTATTTCACCCATTAAACTCATTTCAACATCATTTTGCATCATTTTAGAAAAAATCATTACATAATGATTTTTTGAAGATCCAAAAATAATATCATCTACATCGATTTGATCTACTAAAACATCATTGGAAATTATTTTTATAAAAAGAGTAGGATCAGATATACCTTTTGTAAAACCTTTAAAAATATGAAAAGTACTTAATCTATCATACAAAGATCTAGGTGCTTATTTTAAACCATTGAAATCTTTTGATAATTTGAAAACATGATTTGAAAAGGGAGGATTTTTGAAACCAAGGGTTTATTAAACAAAGACAACCTCAGCTATATACCCATTTAGGAATGGACTGTTAACATCCATTTGATATTGTTTGAAATTAGGATGTGCAACATAATAAATATGGATTCATATGGCTTCATGTATAGAAATGGGGGAAAACGACTCCTCATATTAAATTCATTCTTCTTGACTATAAAGTTGTGATACTAACCTATCCTTGTTTATAACTATATTACCAAATATATCTATCTTATTTCTAAACACCAACATTGTTCCTATGGTAAATATGTCTTCGGGTCTTTCAAAAAGTTTCCAAAATTTTTATCATTTCAAACTGATTACGATCTTCTTTCATAGCCATCACCAAAAATTCATTATTGATAGATTCATCAATATTTTGAGGTTCATTTTGTGACAAGAAAACATGATGTTCAACCTGATTTCTAAGTGATTATCTAGTTTGAGTTCCTTTATCTAAATCACCTACAATAACATCTAAAGGATAATTCTAAAGGGTTCTAACAAATTTATAAAAATAGGGGCTAGTAATTTCAGGTTCTTCAATATGTTCGATTTCAGTATGACTTGAATCTGGACAATTTACAGAACTAGGAGTTTTCACATATTCCTTTATAGGATGGTTAGAGTATTTAGTATTGATGTCCATAATTGACATATGATCTTCAAGATTGTATAGAGAGGTCTTAGGCTCATGTGGATCTATTTAATCAAACTAGACATGGAATTATTCATCCACATATGTATTTATTTTGTTAAACACTATATAGGCCTTACTAGAGAATAAATATCCTTGAAAAATTCTTTCATCACTCTTGGATGAATATTTGTCAAGATTTTCCATAGTATTAAGGACATTGACTTTGCAACCAAAAACATAGAAGTAGCATACTTTGGGTTTTCTATTATTCCAAAACTCATATGGAGTTCTCTTATGAATATGTCTAACAAACACTCTATTAATAATATAGCATGTTGTACTTATAGCTTCAACCCAAAAATAAACAAGTAATTCATCTTCACTAATCATGGTTCTAGCAATCTATTGTACGGTCTTATTTATTAATTCTACAACTCTATTTTTAAGGTGTTCTAGGTGTAGATAAATTATTATTGTAGCCATTTTGTGAGAAAAATGATTCATAGTCTTGATTTTAAAAATCAGATCCACGATTAATTATTAAAGATTTAATTCTAAATCCACTAAGATTTTCTAGAGTTTTAGCATATTTGGTAAAATGAGAATAGGCTTAACTTTTTTGAGCCATAAATAATGTCCACGTATATATTAAAAAGTCACATATAAGAACATAAAAAAATTATTCCCATTTAAACTAGAAACTCTAGATGGTCCAAACAAATCCATGTGAACCAACTTGTGAGTTTGATAAGTTGACACTTCATTCAGTAGTTTAAAGGAAATTTTGTTTTGCATTCCATTTTGACAAGGATTACGGACTTTATTATTTAAAAACTCAGTTTTGGGTAGGTCTTTGACCAAAAAATTTCAAATTATATTTCTAATGGAGTGTATATAGATGTGTCCTAGTGTTATATACAAAATCTAAGACTCTTTTTGAAATACATTTAAATATGAAGCAATTTGAGAAAAAAATAATCTATGTTAACAGATTATAGATTTTTATTTCACAATTTCAAAAATAATAATTTATTTTTAGAATTAAAATCATTGAAACCATCATTTTCAAATTTAACATGAAATTTATCATCACATAGTCGTGAAATACTAAGAGAATTTTATTTCTTCCCATCAACAAAAAGTAATTTGGAGATTAGAACTTAGTTTTCATTACCGATTTGGCCACGACTGTAAAGTCCCATGTTTTTTAACCAGGTTAAAATACGAATATTTTCAAAATTTTTTATATTTATCAAAGGTTATTTTTTTTTAAATCATGCTCTAGAATTTAATAATGAGTGTTGAAACACCTAATGGTTTCTTTTTTGGAATTGCATAAATTCTTGATAAATTTTAGCAGGTGTCCCGATGAGTCTCGGGTGCACCAGATCCGGAAAAATCCACTTTCATGGATCTACATGGGCATCACATGGTTGCGGTCCTACCTGTGTAGTTTATATTATTTAATAAATTATTATTTTTATTATTTTTAATTAAATATGATTATATGAGAGTTTTCGATTAATTAAAATAATATTTTAATAATAATAATAATAATATGAAGATATTATTACGATTATTGTGTTTGTTAAATTTATTGAATGTTAAAGAATTAATTAAATGGCATATGAAGGTATTGATGTGGATTTTAGGTTTATCAAAGAACTGTTTAATTTAATTGAAGAGTTTCATAATTATATAAGGACCATTTTTTATTAACTCGATGAATGTGATAATAATAATAATGTCATTGTTATTATTTCAAATTCATAAATTATATTGATACTTTAAGATTTTAATTTCATGTAAAAGGAGTGTATCATTTATGAGAATTAAATTTGGCTTTTGAGCTTCTCAAAGAAAGTATAATTAAATGAGGGGTTATGGGTTGGAGTTTTTATCATATTAATGATATTGTAACAAATTGGGGGTTTGGATTTTTAAATAAATGAATGTTTGAATAATAATAATAATAATGTTATTAATATTTTTTTGTTACTTAGTAAAATAAATTTTAACTGAATTTAATGATCAATATGGAGTTTTATAATTAATTACGAAACATTTATTACAAGATTAATAAATGAAGGTTCAAATGAATTGGATAATTAATTTGGATTTTAATGTGGAGGTTGGACATAATTAAAATGGGTGTTTTATAGTTTCTTTTAATTCAATTTAATTATGGGGTTTGTCAACGTTTTATTTAATGGGGTGTATTATTTAAGTGAATTTAATGATCCTGTTGGGTATCTCGATTAAATGATTAATTAAATAAGGAGTTTCAAATTTAATGAAGGAGTGTGGTTATTTAATATAGTTTTTGGGTTATATCAAAGGTTTGAGTAATTATAATTTTATTTTTATTATTATGGTTTTACGAGTGTCATAATTATTGATCATTATGGATATTATTATTATAAATAATAATAGTAATGAATTGGGGAGTTTTTGTTAGAATTTTAATAAAATGAATGTTTTAATAATAATAATGATGATGATTTAATTATAGTTATTATTATTTTGTTAATTAATTAAATTCAAGGAAAACCAAATTTTATTATTTGTGGGAATGGAATTATTATTTTTTACTTTGAAGTCAAAGAGATTTTAGTTTAATTGAGGAGTAAAAGGGAGTTTGATTTTCTCTAATGAAACGTTTACTTTAAGAATAATTAATTGGGGAGTTTTTTTAATTTTTAGATAAGTGTTTAACGTGAATAATAATAATAATAAAATGAGTATTATTATTATCATTTATTATAATTATTATCTCATTAATGGAAGTATTATTATTGGGTTTTAAGAGTTTAATAAATACTATTATTAATGGAAATTAATTTAGGGGTTTGAAAAAGAAAATAAAGGGAATCAAATTCCCCTCTTCTTTCTCCCTACGAACAAGGTGCTGCACGCACATAGAAATGCACCCCATGATGCGACCCCTTCCTCCCTCCTTCGAGATCTCTCCTCAGCATGAGCTCCTTCTCATGGTGGGACCAAGAGGCACACAACACCCGGGAGGACCTCCTGCAGCGCGTGACCTCTATGGCGCAACCCCCCTCCAGGAAATACCTAGAGGCGCACCACCCCTCTCTCGGACTCCACTTTGCATGTGACGATTCCCCTCAGACTCTTCACGAATCTTGTCAGCCTCGTCAAGGTGAGTCCATCTGCATATAAGTGGTGATTTGCATCGATCATTTGAGTCCTCTCTCTCACCTCATTTTCTCAGCTAAAACCCAAATGTTCGGGTTTAATATGGTCATTGTGTTCCTCTATTTTTAGGATATACGAATGATGACTCGGGAACCATTGTTCTATAATCCAAAATCCACCACCAAGGGTGAGGCAGATGGTCTCGAACTGCCTTTCCGCCATTGGTTCGGGTAAGTTTCAAAACCCGCGGTTTGGTTTTGCACTGTTTATATTAAGGGCTATTAAATATTATTATGAGTTCCTAGTACCAAGTTAGAGGTGTGTTGTCCATTAAAACATTGATTTTTGTTACCGGATAAATATATGTAATTATCGCTGATCAATGTAGACAACGTGCACAGATATATATATATATATATATATATAAATGTGTGTGCACAAGCGATTATGGACCATTTGTGGACTGGTTGCTGCCAATTACATTAAAGCACTTCGGATTTAAAATGGTGCCACCATAAGGTAGGGTCTCAAATAATTAACACTTTATTTTAATAATTATAGCTTATTTAAATAAATTTAGAATGTACGTTTCCTTGATTATGATATGTCGATGCATGACACTTTTAAAGTTATTAAATGATGCCACCCATGTGAGATAAATGAGGGCCTAAACCTGTGTTGTTTTTAAGAATTTTTTCCTAATTTGGTTAAACTGATATGATTCAACAGTTAAATGAATTGAATTGGTTGAATATATAATAGGGTAATTAATTGTAGAATTAATTATCAAGTCATGAGTTGGAATAAAATTTCGTTCTTTTAATGATGATTAGGAATATTGAATATTTTACATGTTCAAAAGTATAAATTGGGAATTTGTAATAATTAATGGATGGATTAATTATTACATGTTAAATGTTAAATGGTTAATTAATTTATGATTAGTTTAAGAGATAATATTTAATTAATTAATTTTGAAATTAATTAATTTTCATGAATTAAATTAATATTGTGAATTGATTGTCTGTTACGACTATTGGCCAAGGGTACTTTTTGATACAAGTTAGATTTCCATGCATTAAGTTGTCTTAGATGGAGTTGTTCTATATTATGAGATGATGCGTGAGATGGTTACAAAATATATGGTCGTGTTCAACATGTTTTGTGATGATTATGACGTGAATGTAAATTGTTAAAGTCCTGGATGAATCACTGTTTGAGTGGATAGGTTCAGACTTGTTAAAGAATTTGGATAATTAAATGTTGATTTAATTATTTATTTGTCTTGATAAGAAAAATTTATTGTTAATTAATTATTTACCATTGAGCTATTGAATGGTTAATCAAGGGATGAATTATGATGGGCGATTTATGTTGTTAATTAGTTTTTGAATTAATTAACGGATTGGATTAACTAATTTACGAATTAATTAATGGATGGTTTTGGTGTGTTAGACATGGTGCTCTACACCAATGATAAATATATATGTATAATTAATAAATGGGTTGTGAGAAAATTAATGAAGCTCCAAATACTCATGGGGTGATAGACATAGTGTTCTACACCAATGATAAATATATACGTATGATTGATAAATGGGTTGTGAGATAAGGGCTGAAGCTCCAAAAACTCACGGGGTGCTAGACATGGTGTTCTACACCCAGCTTGCAAGAAAATATTCTTTTATGGGTCAGGGACTGATGCTCCAAATACCCATGGGTTGTGAGACAAGGACTGATGCTCCAAATACTCACGAGATTTGTAGACATGATGTTCTACACCCATTAATTAACATTGGACTTTGGGACTAATTGTTTGCGCAGGAAATGAGTTAAAGGTTAATGAAGGCCGTTGAGACATGATGATTTGTGAATTGTTTATGAGGAAGGTTTTAGACTTATTTATGAATTGGGTGAACCACTTTTAGTGGGCATGCTCAGATTTAGTATATGAAAGGTTGAATTGAATAACTTATGATGCGTTATCCAAGACAAAGCAGAAGCTTGAAATTAGTATTTAATTTGATTACTTAGATGGTCTTTAGATACATCTATGGTGAGTGACTTATACAGGAGATGTTGGGCATAGGCCAAATCTCAAGACCTTCATAATTTATTAATAATGGAATAATTAAAAACCGATGAATAATTATGTAATGAATATTGAGTATGTATGAAAAATGTATAATGAAGGTTCAGACACCAGCTGTGGGCTGAAGCAGGTACTTGGGTATATAGTTACATTGTACCGTTTACGTAATTTATGCATGCCTTCACATGTTATAAGTTATTTGTTAAATGTATGGTTTGGGGTAGACACCGGTGGTCCCGGCCTATGGAGATTTATATCTCACACCCTACTCGGGTAGCCAGTGCACTGGGTACCTAAGTAGATTCTATTTGGTTACAGGACTATGCTGTTTGCATTTACATGGGAGTTTGGAGCACAAGACCGAGCGGAGGCTCGGGATGCTCGAGGAGATCTACCTTGGGACTTTGAGTCATTATATATTTATTTATGCATTGAAACATAAATAATGCTTTTTTTTCATTGTTTTCAACTTTTGTATCATTAGCATGTCATGCATGCATCCGCTATATAATTTGGCCTTGTCCATTTGTTTTGTACAAGATATAAAAAATCTTATTTCCACTGGTTATTCATTTATTATACCATTTATGCTATTTATTGTCTTTGTCTATTTTTGAACACTAAAATGAGGGTATAGTCTCCCCACTGACTATCCTTAGACCCTCACTGCTAGTTGCCAACCTCTGGCATACGGGAAGGCACGATTGAGGTCATGTGGCGACCGGTCTTACCTCCGGTTTAGTGGTGAGATAGGTCGGGATGTTACAAAATGGTATCAGAGGTTTAGTTTTTTTCTTTTCCTTTGTCTTTCTGTTTTTGAGTTGGTAGACAGGAGACTAGGAATGTGTCGACGCTTGGGTTAATAGCCGTGATTGGGACTGATCACCTCATGTAATAGGAATGACCAAGTGGCCAGGGGTGGGAATTGATGTGTTTACCATTAGAGGTTACAGTTGATATGATTTCACCTTGAGTGACTGGTGTATTTTTTGCAGTTTATTGGTTTTTAGAATTTTGAAAAATAATTGTCTTTGGATGATATGGAAAGGAAGTTTCGTACATGCATCATCTTAGCCACTTAGAGAATCACATGTTATGTATATAACATGCCATGTAGTTGCATTAGTAGGATGCCTACTAATTTGGATTGTGTTCCTTGGGTGAAATGCCATGTTTTGATCGGCTTTAGCATGCCTCTCTAGATATCCTATTTCGGTAATAGATTTAACATTCTTGAGTGATTATATTCCATAATGTTTCAGTTATTAGCACATTTTGTTATTGTGCCATGCTTATGTGTTATAGAATATTGTTGTGTTATTGCTTATGCTAACATGTTAGTGATGTTTTGGATATGTGAAAGGGGTGCTAAAGATAAAATTTTAAATAAATGTTGACTGTGATAAATGGGAGCCAAATTCCAGCGATAAGGTGTATGGGTGGCTTATCGATTAGTAGATGGCCACCCATGTGTTTGAACCTTATACAATCATAATATGTTTGAAAATGGTTACAATTGTAAAATTGCTGAGTTTTGATTCTAATGAACTGTTGTTGGGTTGCTTTTGGAAGAACCCAGATTAAATAAATGACACCTGTAGAGGCCGCCTTTTCTGTAAAAGAAATTTAGATGCTAAATTTACGGTTTATATTTGAATAACATTGTATGATGAATAAAGAAGATTTTTGTGATAACATGCCTATTTATGCAATAGGTTGTTATTTTGAAAACCAAGTGACTTGTTGTGAATATGTACTTGTGTGTATTCTGAAATTCATTCAAATGTTTAAAGTTTGAAATGAATTAATTAAAATTCCTTGAAGAAAAAGGGGGTCTTGAATCTTGTGATTTCAGTTTTGCATGACCAAGAGAGAGGGTCAATGTATATGTTTTGTATGGGGCTAACCCATGGTAGGTAGTACCCATTGACCGTTACAGGCTATTAAAGTAAGTTCGTCCTACTACTGGGTAGGACTTCTTGGAACTCAGTTGTTTTGGCACACAGATAGGTTTGTGTTACAGATTTTTATGATCAATTTTTGACGTGGTGAACATGGTTTGAGGAATGTCACAAACATGCATTAATGTATTATAAAAACATGCGCTGGTGAGAGGATAATCTTTTCATGAGACGTCAAGGAAAATCCTAAGGTGGGTATTGTTGCATCTTGTTTGATAAACCTGTCAATAGGTGATGTCGAGGTTTCAGAACAGAGTTGTCTGGTATTATTTTGACTGATCTTTTTAAATGTCCTTGGTAGGTCGGTTGATTTAGTAGGGGTTCCCGATGGATTCATGGGGACGAGAAGTTTTTAAGTTGGGTATATTGTAAAGTCCCATATTTTTGAACTGGGATAAAATACAAATGTTTTTGAATTTTTTTCAATTTTTGAATGATTCGTATTTTTAAACCAAGCTCTTGAATTTTATTCTGATTGTTGGAACACCTAATGGTGTCGTTTTTAGAATTGCGTAATTAGCCGATAAATTTTAGCAGGTGTCCCGATGAGTCTTGAGTGCACTGGATCTAGAAAAATCCGCTTTAATGGATCTGCATGGGCAGTGCATGGTTGCGGTCCAACCTGTGCAGTTTATCTTATTTAAGAAATTATTATTATTCTTATTTAATTAAATATGATTATATGAGTGTTTTGGATTAATTAAAATAAATTTTTAATAATAATAATAATATGATGTTATTATTACTATTATTGTGGTTGTTAAATTTTTTGAATGTTAAAGAATTAATTAAATGGAAGTTGAAGGTATTGACATGGCTTTTGGGTTTATCAAATAACCGTTTTATTTAAATGAAGTTTTTCTGAATTATTAAAGGACCATTTTTTATTAACTGGAGGAATGTGATAATAATAATAATCTCATTTTTATTATTTTGGAGTCATAAATTATTTTTATACTTTGAGATTTTAATTGCATGTTAAAGGAGTGTATCATTCAGGAGAACTAATTTTGGCTTTTGAGTTTCTCAAAGAAACTTTTAATTAAATGAGGGGTTATGGGTTGGAGTTTTTATCATATTAAGGATATTGTAATAAATTGGGGGTTTGGGTTATTAAATAAATGAAAGTTTGAATAATAATAATAATAATGATGATGTTATTATTATTTTGTGGTTACTTAGTTAAATAAATGTTAAAAGAATTTAATGATTTATATGGAGTTTTATAATTAACTACGAAACATTTATTACAAGAATAATAAATGATGGTTACGAACAAATTGCATAATTAATGTTGATTTAAATGGGGAGGTTGGACAGAATTAAAATGGGAACTTTATTGTTTCTTTTAAAACAATTTAATTATGGGGTTTGTCAATGTTCTGTTTTTATTTAATGGGGTGTAATATTTAGGTGAATTTAATGAGGCTGTTTGGTATCTCGATGAAACACTTAATTAAATAAGCAGTTTCAAATTTAATGAAGGAGTGTGGTTATTTAATATAGTTGTTGGGTTACATCAATGGTTTGAGTAGTAATAATTATATTATTATTATTATGGTTTTACGAGTGTCATAATTATTGATCTTTATGGAGATTCTTATTATATATAATAATAGTAATGAATTGGGGAGTTTTTGTTGGAATGTAAAAAAATTAAAGTTTTAATAATAATAATAATGTTGATTTAATTATTATTATTATTTTGTTAATTAATTAAATTCATGGAAAAAAGTATTTTATTAATTGGGGGAAATGAAATATATTTTTTACTTTGAAGTCAAAGAGAGTTTAATTTAATTGAGGAGTAAAGGGGAGTTTGATTTTCTCAAATGAAACGTTTCCTTTAAGAAGAATTAATTAGGGAGTTTTTTTACTTTTTAGATAAGTGTTTAATGTGTATAATAATAATAATATGAGTATTATTATTATCTTTTATTATTATTAGTATCGCATTAATGGTAGTATTATTATTGGGATTCAAGAGTTTAATAATAACTATTATTATTGGAAATTAAATTAGGGGTTTGAAAAAGAAAATAAAGGGAATCAAATTCCCCTCTTCTTCCTCCCTACGCACAAGGTGCTGCATGCATGCAGCCACACACCCGATAATGCGGCCCCTTCCTTCCTCCTTCAAGATCCCACCTCGGCGTGAGGTCCTTCCCGCGGTGCGACCAAGAGGCACGCGACACCCGGGCGGAGCTCCTGTAGCGTTTGACCTCCATGGAACAACCCCCCTCCGGTCAATACCTAGAGGCGCACCACCCCTCTCCTGGACTCATCTTTGCGCGTGATGATTCCCCTCAGACTCTTCATGAATCTTGTCCGCCTCTTTATGGTGATTCTGTCTGCATATAAAGGGTGATACACATATATCATTTGAGTCCTCTCTCTCACCTTATTTTCCCAGCTAAAACCCAAAGGATTGGGTTTAATCCAGTCATTGCGTTCCTCTATTTTTAAGACACGAGAATGATGACTCGGGACCCATTGGTCCATAATCCGACATCCACCACCAAGGGGGAGGCGGATGGTCACGAACTATCTTTCCGTCGTTGGTTCGGGTAGGTTTCTAAACCCACAGTTTGGTTTTTCACTGGTTATATTAAGGCATATTAAATTTTTTATGAGATCCTGGTACCAACTTAGAGGTGCGTTGTTCATTACAACATTGATTCTAGTTACCGGATTAATATATGTAATTTTCATTGATCAATGTAGACAACACACACACACACACATATATATATATATATAAAGGTGTGTGCATGTGCGATTACGGACCAGTTGTGGACTAGTTGCTGCTAAGTACATTAAAGCACTTCAGATTTAAAATGGTGCCACCCCGAGCTAGGGTCTCAAATCCTTAATACTTTATTTTAAGAATTATAGCTTCTTTAGATAAATTGAGAATTTAATTTACCTTGATTATGATATGTCGATGCATGACACTTTTAATGTTATTAAATGATGCCAATCACGTGAGATAAATGAGGGCCTGAACTTGTGTTGTTTTTAAGCATGTTTTACTAATTTGGTTAAACTAATAAAAATAAATAGTTAAATGATTTGAATGTGAAGAATGTATAATAGGGTAATTAATTGTGGAATTAATTATCAAGTCATGGGTTGGAATAGAATATGTGGATTTTAATGGTGATTGGGAATATTGAATATTTGACATGTTCAAAAGTATAAATTGGAAATTTTTAATAATTAATGTACAGATTAATTATTACATGTTAAATGTTAAATTGTTAATTAATTTTGATTGTTTTAAGAGATAATAGTTCTTTAATTAATTTTTGAATTAATAAATTTTTATGCATTAAACTAATATTGTGAATTTATTGTTTGTTATGACTATTGGCCACGGGTACTTTTTGATACTTGTTAGATTTCCATTCATTAAGTTGTCTTGGATGGAGTTGTTTTATATTATTCGATGATGCGGGAGATGGTTGCTAAATATATGGTCTTGTTCAGCATGTTTGGTGATGATTATGACGTGCATGTAAATAGTTAATGTCCTTAGCGAATCACTGTTTGAGTGGACGGGTTTAGACATGTTAATGAATTTGAAAAATTAAATGTTGAGTTAATAATTTATTTGTCTTGCTATGAACTATTAATTTTTAATTAATTATTTACTATTGAGATATTAAATGGTTTATTAAGGGTTGAATTTTGACTGGAAATTTATGTTGTTAATTAGTTGTTGAATTAATTAACGGATTGGATTAATTAATTTATGAATTAATTAATGGATGGTTTTGGGGTGTTATACATGGTGTTCTACAACAACGATAAATATATATGTATGATTGATAAATGGGTTGTGAGACAAGGAATGAAGGTCCAAATACTCACGGGGTGATAGACATGGTGTTCTACAGCAACAATAAATATATACGTATGATTGATAAATGGGTTGTGAGGCAAGGACTGAAGCTCCAAATACTCATGGGGTGCTAGACATGGCGTTCTACACCTAGCTTGCAAGAAAATATTCTTTTATGGGTCAGGGACTAATGCTCCAAATACCCATGGGTTGTGAGATAAGGACTGACGCTACAAATACTCACGAGAGTGCAAGACATGATGTTCGACACCCATTAATTAACATTGGACTATGGGTCCAATTTCTCATGCATGAAATGAGTTAATGGTTAATGAAGGCTATTGAGACATGATGATTTGTGAATTGTTTATGAGGCAGGTTTCAGACTTATTTATGAACTGGGTGGACCACTTTTAGAGGGCGGGCTTAGAAATAGTATATGAAAGGTTGAATTGAATAACTTATGACGCGTTATCCAAGCCAAAGCACAATATTGGAATTAGTCATTACTTTGATTACGTAGGTGGTCTTTAGAGACATCTGTAGTGAGTGACTTATTCGATAGATATTGGGCGTTGGCCGAATCTGATGACCTTTATAATTTATTAAGATTCGAATAATTAATAACCGATGAATTATTATGTGATGAATATTGAGTACGTATGAAAAATGTATAATGCAGGTTTAGACACCAGCTGTGGGCTGAAGCAGGTACTTGGGTATATAGTTACATTGTACAGTTTACTTAGTATATGGATGCCTTCACATGTTATAAGTTATTTATTAAATGTTTGATTCGAGGTAGACACCGGTGGTCCCGACCTACTGACATTTATATCTGACACCCTACTCGGGCCGCCATTGCACTGGGTACCTGAGTAGATTTTATTTGGTTGCAGGACCATGCTGTTTTCATTTACTTGGGATGTAGGAGCACAGGACCGAGAAGAGGCTCGAGATGCTCGAGGATATCTCCCTTGAGGATTTGAGTCATTATTTTTTTATTTATTAATTGAAATGTAAAGCATGCTATTTGGTTCACTGTTTTCTAATTTTTTATCATTATCATGTCATGCATGCATCCGCTGTATAATTTGGCGTTGTCCATTTGTTTTGGACAAGATTTATAAAATCTGCATTCCACTACTTATTCATTTATTATACCTTTTCAGCTATTTATTGTCTTTGTCTATTTTTGAACACTAAAATGAGGGTATAGTCTCCCCATTGACTATACTTAGACCCTTACTGGTAGTTGGCATCCTCTGGTGTATGGGGAGGTGTGCTTGAGGTCATGTGGCGACCGGTCTGGCCTTCGGTTTAGTGGTGAGTTGGGTCGGGACGTTACAACGACGAATGATTTTTCTTTTGGAATTATCACAAAAAGTGGCATGTCCACCATCAATTTTTAACATGTTCTTGAAGCATGAATAATGTCTTATCATGTGTCTTGAACACCCACTATCTATGTACCATAATCATTTATAGGAGTTCATTAAACAATTTTACTAGAAAATAGTCATATAAAAAAACATTGGTACCCATTTTTGTTTGGGTATAGCAATATTAGTATCTAGTGCATTAGGATCCCACATCTTCCTAATAGGTTTCCTATAATAATTATATAACATAATTGAAAAATAAACTCTATTTGGTCTAGAATATATTGAAATTGTAGAAAGTGTATCATAATTTGATTTAGCATAATGTTTTTCAGAACAAGGAGTATTGTTGTATGTTATAGATTAAGAAACAAAATTTGTTTTTCTAAAATATCTTTTATTAGGTTGATATCCAATACTAGTACAGTATTTTGGGTAAATCTGTTTACCTATATTTTGTTCCAAGTTATCTTTAAAATTAGTAATCCTTTCAAGTTACTTTTTCAATTTCTCATTAGAGAGCATTAGTTTATTGTTTTCTATGTGTAATTAAACATTATTCTCCAATTAAATAGTTATTTAAGATTTAACAGTTAATGTAAGATCATACTATTTCATTAAAGAATTTTATTTATCCTTTAGTTAATTACATGTATCTTCACTCATATTGCAATACTCAAACATCTCTTTGTTCAATATATTTTCAGAATCAATTTCATCTCCATAATAATGTGTATTTTTGTAGGATATTTCTGGGTTACCTTAGATGTGTTTTTCATAAAACACATATCGGAATTGTTATCCTATTCATCATGTAAAGATTGTGAGTCAATTGAATAGTGCTAAGAAGTAATCCACATTTCATTCATTTCCTTTTTATACTTTATATCTTTACCCTCATATTTCATTTCATACATGTACTTGGGACAATCATCCTTTACATGTCCATTCACTAACATTGATAACATACTATCTCATTAGACATGTCATTTATTTTCCAATATTTCTTCCGGATTCTAGTTTGATCATATCTTTATTTGAAAAATTTCTTCCTTTTGTAAAATTTCATAATCATTCTAGCTAATTGAGCCATCTCCCCGTCACCATCAGGTGATGGTTGTTCACTGATGGAACTTTCTACAGAGAATCGCATATTCTCCTTTTCTTTATGTTTTGAGGTGGTGGTCTTGAATGCCACATATTTTCATTTGGGATTATCCTCCTCTCTCAGGTATACTTTAAGATACTCTTCATACATCATTAGTTTCCCAATGAGTTCTTTGATAGGAAATTTTCTAATATCACATGACTCTCTAATAGAGACAATGGTTCCTCTCCTTCAATGACATTGGTATATGAGATTTCACATAATTTGTTCTTTGGAAGTAAATTATCTTCCAAGATAAATAATCATGTTGAAAATTTCTTTGAACCCGAGATACATGTCTGAAATAGGCTCACTAGGCTTCATTTTAAAGATATCATATTTAAGAGTAAAGGTATTGAGTCTCATTTCATTCACACTAAATGTTCTATCATGGGAAATAGACATGGTATCCAAAATTTAATGGGTAATTTTATATGAAGATAGTTTTTTAAATTCCGCATCACCTAAAGAGGAATATAAATCATTCATGGATTTGAAATTGTTAATATAAACACTCTTGTTTGGGTTATCAAAAGTAATTCTATTAGTAACAGAAATATTATACTCATCTATAATTGAAGACCTAATTTCAAAAACTATACCTTCTAAATTAATTTTAATTTTAATTTTCCATTAGGAATAATTAGTTACTCTATAGAATGGTGGTCTGATAGTCATAGAACCATCCACTCTATTATCCTTAATAATGAAATAATTTTAAATATCTATAAATTTAAAATTATTGAGATTTTAAAGATGATTAAAGTAAAAAATAAATGAATGTTTAATATATTTTAAAAATAGAGTATTAATAGGAATAAAATCCCATGATACCAAATGACAGTTGGAGTATAGTACTCCAGAGGGGGGTGAACTAAGTATCTTTTCAAAATTTTAGTGAAAAAGTTTTCTTAAAATGGTTCCCCAATAAAAATTAATGCATCATAGTTAATCAAGGTAATACAATTATAAAGGTTTTACTATTGAAATAACATCTTAGAATAAAGATAAATTCACTGTAATATAAATATGAATTATTGATACTACTTTTTATGCTATTATAATAATGAAAAACATTTATAACTTCAATCCAAGACCATATATCAATGGAAAATATAGTGTTTTCTGAAATATAGAGTAAAGAAGAGAAAAATTAAATTAAAAAAAACATCAGATGAAACAAGTGGTTCAGTCCCAAACTGATACCTAATCCACTAAACATGGTGATAAACTTCCACCATGTAGTTGATATTAATAAACTTGATCCACTCTTTGGATGGGGGTAAAAAATAGTGCACAAGACTGTCCAGATCACCCATCCTCTTCCACTATTCTTCAATGGTAAAAAAAACCAGGTCACACAAATAACTCTTCAACACATATCTAAGGGAGTAACCCGATGTAAAAAAATTTATGAGGAAGGTTATATTGTATCCTTTAGTTTAGTGGAGGAGACAATGTGCGTTTTAATACATACATACACACACTGCTCGAAAGCTAAAAACAATACACAAATGAGAAATGATGATGAGAAAAGGTTTGAATTTCCATGAGTGTTATTCTATGTATCTCTGGACTTGTGGGATGAATATAATGTATGTATCGAATCCTATTGCGAGAAAAAAAGTATCGAAAGTCTGTAAGTTCAAAAGTGAATGTTTTCTAGCTCACGTTCTTCATGAATGTGGTACTATGATGATGTTTTGGGATCTGATCTAATGTAGTCCAACCTTTGGATTGATATTTATTCGTGTGTTTTTAAGTTGTTTCTAGTTTCATGTATCAGTTCTCTTTTTCAGAATGTTCGCACTTCTACTGCTCTACTTCTCTCCTCCTCTTCCAATTCCACACATTCATTTTTATTTTTTGAGTGCATGTATTAGGTCCAACAGGATGCACGTATTCTGCACCTCGTACCTCGTACTGTCATGTGACATGTCTACAATAAAATATTAATTATATCAATGCATTTAAATTAATCAAGTATGGCCGTTAGAAATTAAATTGAAAATAAAAAAACATATTAAATAATGGTGTCATAGTTTCTTTAGAAATTATGTCACTTGAAAATGGTGTCACCAGGAAATGATGTCTTCTTGTTTTCTATTAGGAATTGAGACAGTTATGAAAGAATATTTTTATTGAGATCAATAACTAGAATCACACATGTGGTGTTAGTGTCATGGTGTCTTGGTGCTTTTCCAAACTTTTAACGGTGTCCGGGTGATGGTAGGAAGAAACTAGTGTCACATACATCATTAAATTTGAAACATGTCACGCGGTCTGGGTCACAATGTCTCGGTCATGGTGCCTTGGTCACAGTTTCTCAGTCACAATGTCTGGGTCACAGTGTCGGGGTCATAGTGTTTGGGTCATTTTCTAGAAAAACAGAACCGGTGGAAGACTCATGGTTTCTCAGATATAGCCAAATATCTATATACAGACTTAAGCAGTAATATTCACATAATGAATTAGACATAATCATTTATAAAATAAACAATTATAGAAAAAATTATATATATTTTACATTAATCACACTATATTTATGAGTAACCGGATTCAGTGGAATTTTATTTAATGAATAAAGAAATGAACAATCTCTACACATGATTTGAGATAGATTAAACATGATTAACTTGATTTGAAATATTTACAAAATTTAGAGGATTTACATGATTTATTATCATTAATACATGATTAAAAAATGAGAATTCTAATAGAGATGTTGAGTTTAGTTACATCATAGATCATGGAGTGGTAGTTTTTGTTCTTGGGTTATCTCTAGTGAATAGTGACCTAAGTGTTATGAAACATTTTTCATCCCACTACACAGGAGGACTTTCTAGAACACATGTGTTTTGACATGCCGATCAATTTATATTTTTAGCTTCATTCCAAGTGATGTGACATGGTGGTTTTGGTTCGTGGAATTAAACCCATGCATTTATGTTGCTTCTCAACTAGCTCATTCGAGAGCAGCTAGTCCTTATGAAGTTATAAGAATCTCATAGGTAGGGTGCGTCATGCCAGTTCCGTTTCAAATGTGTTCTTTCTAGGTATATGGTTCAAAATGAAGGACTGTTCGGAAAAGGAAATTTTTAAGTATATTCTTTGGAGGCATGGATGTATTATTTCATATTGGTGTTTTCTAGGAAGCACAACATTGATGCAGTTGGTGAAATGAAGATGCATTAGTAGTTAAAGCCGAGATTCCTTCAAGAGTTTATCTAGTAGTGGTTCGACTATCATTTTTTTGTTATTATTTTATTCCTCTTACTATACTATTTATTAAGAGGTGAGCATGTCCTCTATCTTGATGTCATCCTTGGTACACTAATAGACTATCGATTATATGTCGTGCTACAGTTGGATGTCAGTGGACTGATTTATGATCTCTGTCTATATTGTGTGCTAGATGTATGGTTTCAGTAGAGACATGGTTAATCATGATTTATACTTGAGTTATAATGTAGAGACACCTTGGACAGACTCATGGTGCCTATATCTTCCCTGACGTGACCACTAGGTGGAAGCTGTTCTGGGTTTTGTCAGTTTTATTATGTGGAATTTTGGTATTCACACAAAAGTCTCACTTTTACGGGGAGTATTGATCACCTTGGAGAGTTATTTATACTCCAACTTGATTAATATGATGTTATCTAGGAAGATTGGATGGTCTCAAAGGTAATTCTTAAAGAAGTAATAATTCTAGTTGTATGTATTTTGATTAAAAATTTTCCCATGCTGTGGAATTAGCTTTTTAGTTATCAAGGGATGGTGTGATGTAGGAGAGTCACTAAGATATAAGTGTGGGATTCAGTGAACTGGTTCATTATGAGGACGTGGTTCCTGGGGAAGAGGCATTCTATAGTAACACTCTGACATTCTATTTCATGTATTTATAAGATAAGTCATTTGGTTTTGGATTGACTCATTATAATTCTTGTTCAGTGAGTATTGTTCCAGTAAGCTAGTTTGAACAGCCTACCAATTAAGGGTGGGTGTGCTATGAAGGTCCAAAAGGTCTTTCAAGGGAAGCTTGTGTGACAAGTTTTGATGATGTCAATTTGGGTTCGACCTATCCATGTTGTGAGGCTGTGGTTATCACCTCAGTTTTGTTTGGGTTCTCCCAGTTATGGAAAAGACACTAGTAGCATCACTAGAATTATAGGGGGAACTATTTTTAGAGTTTTTCAAATGTTGGAGGCATCATGGTAAAAATACAATGGGAGTTGATGTCGACATTCTCATGAAGGTTTCAATTTTTTTCTTATCAATGAAACATTCATTGTTGATGAAATTTGGAGGTTTTACATCCGTGAGATAGTATGTTTGAATTGGATTATGCACTCTATCATTATAGATAGGGATTCCTGATTTAGGTCTCACGTCCGGAAGGGAATAAAGAGGTATTTGGGTACACATGTACATCCAAGTACAACATACCATCTCCATATAAATGGCATGTATGAGTGCAATATTCATGTTTTGGATAACATGCTTCTAGAATTCATCATATATTTATGAGTCTCAATGGAGATACACATAACCCTGGTGGAGTTTTTATACAATAACATTTTTCAGGAAACAATTCAGATAGTACCTTATGAGGCTTTATATGGTAGGCCATGACGATCACTACTATATTATCTAGAGGCAGTAGATGCAGCTATGTTGGGACCTCATCTTGTGCAGGAGACCAATGATCAGGTGGAGCTGATTCAGAAGAGGATGGATACTATGGAATCATGCCAAAATTATTATGTTGATCGACGGAGTTGACCTATGGAGTTTGAGGTTGGAGATCGGGTTTTTCTGCATGTCACTTCGAGGTTGGAACTCAAGAGGATTATGAGATAGGGGAAGCTATAATCTAGATACATAGGGTCATTTGATGTTTTTTAGAGAGTAAAGATGATTGAATATCAGTTGAAGTTACCTCAGAGGTATCGGGCTATGCACAACATCTTTCTTATTTCTCAGATACTGCATTACATTTCAGATTCATCTCATGGTTTTCAACCTGATGAGGTTGAGTTGGAGGTGGATGCCACCTTCGAGGAGAACCCTATTCAGAATGTGGATCACATCACAAAGGTTCTATATGGTTAGTCTGTTCCTCTAGTATGGGTTCTAGGGAAGCACATGTGAGCACATGACAAGACATGAAAGAGGGGGGCCAATGTGCGATCACAAGGGTTGGATTTGTTCACAGATTCTTCTTCACTACCATTTTAAAGGAAACTTAGAGCTGAATTGATTTAAGGGGGAGGGGGTGTTTGTAAGAACCCAGATCATAATTTCATGTGGATATTGATATCATGTTTTTCGAGGAAAAAGGAAGAATTGAGGGTTTTTAGGTACACACCTTTCACTACTGAGTACACACTATGTACAAAGCATGCCTGATGTTGCCTTGTTCTGGATATGTAACAGCCAAATACATAGCCGTGTGGTGACCTGGCAGACCACTTATGTCAGGGGACGGTTAAGGCCAATACATGATGTGTAGTTTAAATGAACATGTTGTGTGCTTTTATTTTTATTTGATATATCATAGAGAGGTCACATATTATTTCCTAATATATCTTATTCTCCCCATGTTTTTTACAAGAGTTCTCAAGAACTAAAATGAATATCAATTCCTTGATTCTCTGTCGGACCATTGATTGGGAGGATGTCGAGTGTGTTAGAATCCGACTGATGAGTTCTCAATTCCACTAGAGCCCTTCTTCCTGATGCTTCTTATCTCATATGTTATTCAAGGTGGACTGTTTTTCACTCTTTTTTAGATCTACCACATTTTAGACTGATTCTTGGGTTAGTGTTGAAGGATATCGATTGTGATACATTGAGGTAGGTGTTTTTTGTCTTTTTTGTTTGTATTTGGATTATATATGCTAAAAGTGCTTCATACCAACGTTTGGGGTATTTCATGACTTGGGATTTAACCCTATTTATTACATACTATGGTTTTATTGATTGATAATAGGTTATTGGTTAGTCTAAATGTTAGATAACTTTTTATTTTGGACACCCCATGGGTGCATTTCCCCTTGTTTGATTATTTATGGCCATTTAGTCTAGGAATCCTATTAGTATTTCATATTTTTCCTTGCCTTGGTTGATTAGGATGGAGTTTGATTGACTATATGAAATTCTTGTTTTGTGCCTTGAATGATTAACCATGTAGTGGTTTCAGATTATGTGAGATTCTTTGATATTATATGCACATTTTCTGTCTAATGGACCATGGGAGACTTGGACTAAGAAGACTACGAGGAATTCCACATTATTTACATAGGATCGTGATAGCCTCATTGATGATGAATGACCCAAGGTTATTGACCCTAAGAGATACCCAATAGGTCATTTATAAATTATAAATTCCATGTAGACCCATGGGTGTTGACTGTGAGAGCTTCCCAAGTGGTCATTTATAAATTCATGATGTCATTTTGATCAAGGGGTATGAACTGTGAGAGCTGCCGAGGTGGTCATTTTAAATGATTAGTGCTATGTTTGTCCAAAGGAGTTATATGGTTAGAGCTTTCTAGAGGGTTGTTGTTTGATGAAGTAGTTCTATGTTAAACAAAAGTGCTTAGAATGTGAGATCTTTTTTAGATGGTTGTTTATGCATAATTAAATTTTTATGATGTTTCTTCCAAGCAAAAGCACAGGGAAGTACAATGTATTAATTGATTGTTTAGATTTAATTTTGGGACATCTATTTTGATACTATTAAACATGGGATAAATATATTAGGCTAGTTCTCAAGGATATATTATTCATCAGATTAATAATTTGTAAATGTAATTGAATTTAATTGCAAAGCTGTAGGATTGTTTACTTTTGAGTACTTCCAAGTTCGTTGCGTCATTTTTAATATTACCTGATATATATATATATATATATATATATATTCACTGACATTTAAGAATATATATTTTGGTGGTTGCCAACTCAGATTCATCTCACACCCTATTTGGGTCAGGATTTTGGACCCAACCATATAATATGGTTGTAGGTATAGATAATGGAAAGAACCCTTCTTCATTAGGTACATGATAGATGTTAGAGCTCGATAGCATGTGACCAAGCTCAGGATTGCGATGTTGTTGGAGTTTATTTGATTTTATCTACTTTGGATTATGTATTTTTGTCCAGCATTGTGACTTGTCTGGATGCTTTCCTAGAAACATGTGACACACATCCTTTTTATAAATTCTCTAGTTTCTTTTTTACTATCAGTCTTCTGTTCTTTACTTCTGTTGTAGGGTAATAGTGCTTCCTCTATTGTTTAGTATTTGTTTTCTGCTATTTATAATCTTTTAATGAGGGTATAGTCTCCACATTATTACACAATGACCCTCAATTCTAGTTGAAAACCTCTGGAATTTGGGGAAATGTGCATAATATTATATGACCAACTAGGTTTGGGTCACCTTTGGGTGGAACCCAGATTTGAGACGTTACAAAAACCATAACATAATATTAATATATTTATTTAAAAATGATCATTAAAACCTAGAAAATAAATATACATATATGAATTATAATTACTATATTTAAATATTAATTATAATGTTGTAATATAGTGGAAACATATTGATAAAAGTGCTTAAATTTTAGTAAAGTCCATTTATGTTTCCAAAATACTATTCTCTCTAAAAAATTATTTTGTTTGTTTTTGTGAACAATAATCATGTTAATATTTCACACTAATATTAAATTCATTTGATAAAATGAACATGATTTTCCAAAGCATAATGTCAATATTATATTAGGGATATTTTGGGATTTTTCTAAAAAGGTAATTTTTAGATTAGTTTTGAAAATACTAAATTTTAATTTAAATATTCATTTCAGATTAATTTATTTTTAAATATAAAATATATTTTTATTTGGTTTTAAAGATTTATTATTTCAAATTTGAATCCATTATTCTAATTTATTTAATTGGATCCAATTTTTGTTTTAATTTTGATATAAATTTTTTTTAAACTTTTTAATATTTTTCTCTAAAAAACCCTCTTTCTTATCACATAAGTACGACCAATTTGAAATTTATTTTTCATTTATTTGAATTTAATTTTTTAAAATGTTTTTACTATTTTTAATTATGATTATATATTTTATATTATAATTTTGACTTAAATTTTTATCAAAATAAATAGTAAAATATTAGAAATATTAAAGGCCTGTATGGAAAGGAGAGTTTTCCGAGGGTTAAATTAAAATGATAAGGGTTAAAATGAACTTAGAAAATATATAAAATATGTCATCTATCCATATTTAAATATTATAAAGTTTAATTATTGATAATTTTCTTCTTTTATGGAATTTGAAAAACCTAGGTTACTATATTCTTTCATGAAAATTACATGTTTTCCACTCAGCCCACTTATAAAAGGCCACCCACTCCCCCTATTATTTATGCATTAAAACTCATTTTTGGACAATAAATTACCAAATTACTTCCCAAATCACATCACCTAATCATATGATACATGATTTTAATATTAATCCATCATTGGAAGGCTTTTGGTGCTATCCTTGGGAAGATACCTGTAGAAGAGGTAACATTCATCCACACGTGTTTTATTTTATTTATTCCACCACGTACATAAATTATTATTATACCAAGAATATATAATAAAAAATACTATATACCATTATATTATATGTTATTATGTTATGTAAAATTCCTATAACCATCACCACTTCCATCAAATGGGTTACAAAATCAACATTCATGCGTACATCGGACTCCCACCCCACGAATCGATGTCATTCAATTTTTAAATTACAACCTATCATGGCTGGTAATAGTGATTTATTTAATATATATATATTTTATATTTACGATATTATTATACTTGTGGAATAATTATATCACATATAACTTCATAGTCTTCATTTTTTTGGGAATACGACAACATCACTCTAGTGTATGACAGTCTACTCCCTCACGGAGAGATGTGATACATTTTTTAACTTCACATGAAATGTAATAGGCTCTATATAAGTGAATATATGTGATATATATGAAATTAAAATTAATTTTTAGTGATAATATATCATTTAACTATCATTCTTTAAATCCGATAAGAATGTGGAAACAATGTTCATGTTTACGTTAGACCTACCATCTCTAGGAACATTGTTTTTAATTTTCGATTGCTATATTTTATGTACTAATATAAAAATATATATAATGGAAATATAATATATTAATATCATTTTTTACATTGTTTTGATAATGAAACGTTGATCAAATTAGGAGGGAAAAAAATAAAAAAATCAACACATTTATAAAAAACTATGTGGTTATTATGAAAAATGCTATTTATGACATGGAATTAATAACAAAAATGTAATAAAATGTAATAATAAAATCATATATGGTATGATATATATAATTATTATTCTTTTATCAATGTATAATAAACATAAATTTATAATATAAGGGGTTTTAATTTTATCGATTGGATTTGAGACTAAAGGTAAGGGATTTTTGTCTCAGTTTTCATTCTTTGAGACAAATATTGTGTTATGAATATATATATATTCATTGGATATTTTAAAATATTATTTGAAATTTAAAATCTTGAATTTATTTATGATATTTATTTTCTATTTTAGGTGTTTTTCATGGGGATTATGATTCAGAGTTACCAATGTGGTAACTATCTTATGTTACAATGTCATTATTTATCATTATAGTTTATGATATATTCTTGACGATAAAATCATACAATACTTATATCAAGATAATAATGATTTTTATTCTATATAGTTTATTAATGATATTGATAGTTCCATTTTTCAATCATTTTAACATAAAATAATCAATTATTTATTCATGAAAATCATAGATTATTTCTATCTTATGTTGGAAATCTATTTTCATCCAAAACCATGATTCCAAAAAATATTTGCTATTTTTTTTATAATATCCCATTATTATTAAAATAAATTTATTCCAATGTTTTAATTTTAATTTTTTTTAAAATATGTTTAATGTAGTTTTCCAAACAATTCCCTTATTTGTTTTACTGAAATGATGAATGGAATCTTTGTTTAGATATTTATGGCCTAAAAATAATTCTCTACCATCATGAAATATATTTTCATAGAAGATATATTTATATGTTCTCATGTTTCTTTTCAAGAAAATGTTTTTAATAATTATTTAGGTTTTATATAAAATCATTTCTCAAAGTGGAAGTTATATTTTCCTAGACAAATGTTTTAAATGATCTTTCAAAATTATTTTCAATCTATGATAAAATCAATTGATGTTTCTTATGACATATTGAGGATATGATCAATGTATACTATCTGTAATATTTCTCTTAATTTTTTTATCTTTATAATGATATGATGTTTACGAAAAGTGTATTTATTTCACAATTACTAAAATGATATAATTTTTATGAAACATGATTCTTTTTCTGTGGGTTATGCTATAATGAAATGATTAAATGATAATGAAACCTGCCTCTTTTTTACTATTTTTGAGTGGATTATATGTCGATGCAAACAATTTAATTTTATAGGTTATGATAAAATGAATGTATTATTATATTGTTTAACCCATATTTATTGATTTCATTATATTACCTATAGGACCTATATCTCCCTATAATGTATTGGGTAATGATAACTGTTCAATTAGCTCCAAGGGTATATGAGTGTTTAGACCATGAAAAAACTAAGGGTACATTGGAGGTATTATGAAGACCTAAGTTGGTTCACAGATGGTCACCTGAATCCTAACATTTGATGAATGTGTCAATGGATAGCCTTGGCATAAAATTTTATATTCGTATGTGTATGCCAAACATATATTTCATATTTTAGTTTCATTCTCTCCTAGATCATGTTCTTTTTTTACTAAATGATTCACGTATTTTAAAATTTTAATAATTTATATATGGCTTGAGATTATGATATTTTATATGTAGGGTGTGGTTTTCAAATTGTATTGTAATCTCCTCATACCATTTTGTTAATGTTATTATTAAATACCTCAATTTCTTTCTTTTACTGAGTATCTAATCCCTCCATTTATTATGCACAATTTCACCACGTTATAAAGAAATTTATTATTTATGATATTTCTAAAAAGGATCTTATTTATGTTGATCATAGTGCATGATAATCCAGTTTACCTATGGGACAATTTTTTTCAATGATTCCAATGATACTAAACTATTTTTGTCCTCAAGAATGTGTTTTTGTAATGTAATAAATATTGATTGAAAATGATATAATATCTATGTATGATAATCCTAGGTCTCAATTATTTGAATCAGATTATATGTTTACATAACCATTAGAAATAAGGATGATAAAAACTTAGTGAGATCCCTAATGACATGTCTTTAAATAATTCTAAGTATGAGCCAAAGTATTTGAAAATGTCCTTGAATTTTGGTAAAGGATAGAGCAAGTGGTTTCCATGAAATTACATAGCAGTCTAGAAACTATAAGTGGATGTGGCTCTAGCATAGTGGTACCTTTGGGTAGTAACCTATAAAAGGGATCATTGATCAGGAATCAATAATATCCTCGTTTTTTTAAAATGGTCATTGCAACATTCATGGGTTGACACTCTCTATGAATATGCTTCAGAAATTCACAAACACTTTGTTAGCCATTATGAATGATTTAAATAGATGATGACTAATATTGACTTAGGGTAAACCTATGGTATAATAGATTAAAAAAGGTGTAATTATTTAGAAATAATATGAGTTATTTTTCTTGATTATGTGATTCAACATAATTATTTCTTTCTTACACTTTCATATTTTGTTTTAGAAAAAATATAGAACTTAAATGAAGAATTTTAATTCTGATTGTGATGGATAGTAAAATTATGTTCCTATTGAGTATCCATTTGGTATAGGATATGGAATGAAATATCTTTTTTTATAATAACAATTTTTGTATGAATTATGAAGCACATTAATATTAATAGAGGAGGAAAACACTATTCTATTGTGTCCTTTAAGTTGTAATTTTCACCATCTTTTAGTAGGTCTACTAATTTAATAGTTTCTGATAACTTGATATGTACCACTGAAAGAGGGATTTTTCATGACGTAGTGTTTAAAACATAAAATATTTATTTTGTATTTATATCATTGGATTATGAAACAGATAAATGGTTGAATCATATCATGAATATAAGGATATAATATGAAATTTAGTCCATGAATAGGGATGAGTACAAAAAAATATTTTCCAACAATTACATTCTATGTATTCTTTGTATAAAGATATATAATGAGTTCCCTGAGGGAATGAAAAAGAATAACTAAATTTTTAGATCATAGGAGGAAAATTTTACGATACTTGTGAGATATTAATCTGTTATTCTTATCCAACCCTTTGGTATTGTAGGTTGACACTTTAGTGGATTAAAATCAAGTTTCCAAAAATATTATCTATAAGAGACATAAGTAGTTATGAAGTGATTTCTATATTTTATATCAAGGAGGAAATGGAGGATACAGTTCGATATCAATATCATGGTTTGATATGAATTTAATAATGGGATTAAAATGAAAATCTAAGAACCAAGGAGAGATAATGATGAACATTTCGTTATGCTTAATTAGTGGGAAGAAGCATGTTGAAAATTATCTTATGGGGACTAGAAAATATTTTAAGTGTGGAATGGATGGTAATTATGTAATTTAATTCCAATGGGATGATAGTAAGTTTTCTAAGGATACAAATAATTATAAAGGACTAAATAATGCACCAAACACACTCTAGTGTTTAAAATGAATAGAGATTGGGAATTACGCTGACATGTTCCCAAATTAGAGGGGTAATGATGGGGATAAATTAAAATATCTTCTTATGATTAAGGATAAGGGGAAATATATTTTGATAAATATTTATAATGATAGGTTAAATAACAAAATGGTGAAAGGTTCACCTACCAACCACACTATAATAGCGAATGTTTTATTTGACTCCACATATACCAAATTTTTCTTATCTAAAGAATTTTTTTAAGGGTATTAGGATTCCAACCAAATGATTAGATATAGTATTATCCAAGAAATCTGGTAATGGTATGATTTTAACATATCAATTTTTTGAATCTTACCTCATTGATGTTGGTGGGAATGCAATCCCAAGAAATCATTTTCATTCTCCCTTTGGTCAAATTTGATGTAATCTTAGGCATGGATTTTCTTTATCTACATAAATCACACATCAATTGTTGAGGAAGGGAAGTCAAAATTGATATTCCAAACCAAATTATGACCATTTATCAATGTGATGATATGTAAGATCTGTTTATAGAGATAAAAACCATTTTATGGGTCTTAATTCCCATTGAGAATGGGTATTTATCTCAAGTGGTTTCGGGGAATTTTGAATTTAATTATATGACTATTTGTGGGATGTTTTTGATTTATTTGGAGAATATTTTCCTATAATTGCAACAAAATATGATTTAGATTTCACAATAAACCTCATTCATGGAGCATATCAATTTTGAAGACACCATATATAATATCCTTGATTGATTTGATATAACTAATGAAGAAACTCAAGGAAAGCATTGACATGTGATTCCTTCATCCATGTGTGTCTCCTTGGGGTGCACCTGTTCTTTTCTAAAAAAAAATTATGGATCAAGGTGATATTGATTTGATTATCAGAATCTGAACACAATAAAAATTAAGAACAAGTATCCTATTCCATATATTGATGACTTGTTTGACCAAAATGACTGGGTTCATAAATGTCCTTAGATTATCCTTTATTCTAGAAATCTTAAATTTAGGGTAATGAAGGAGGATATACACAAGTAAACATTACATGAAAGGTATGGAAACTATGAATATATTTCTAGTCCACTCATTTTTACTAATTCACCTAAAATCATCCTAGATTTAGTGAATAGTGTTTTTATAAACTACCTTGATCATTTTGATGTTGTATTTATAGAAAATATTATTATTTATTCAAAGTGAAATGAAGACCATGGATACCTCTTGAGAATTTTACAAAAGTTATTAATAAAGGAGAAACAGTTTTCAAAATTTTAAAAGTGTGATTTTATTCCTGAAAAATGTTTCATTTTTGGGTCATATAATCTAAATAGTTGGAATATCAATATATGTATAAAATATATAGTCTATTGAATGTTGAACCAGATATTCCATGGTGACTATAATATATATATATATATATATTATGGTAAATCTGGATGTTATTTATAGTTTGTGGGGAATTTATCTCGACTATCTAATACTCTAACCATGTTGACACCAAAGGGACCCATGTTTCTCTTGATAGATATATGTGAGGAATTTTAAGGAAATAGAGAGAATATTAGTCAGAGTACTTGAGATTAGATTACCCTATAGTGAAGAATGGTTTTTAATCTATAGTGATTCATCAAATAAGGTATTGGGATGTGTTATTTCGCTGAATGAAATGGTTATAGGTTATCCCTCATGAAAATTAATGATTAACGAGAAACATTACCACACACATGATTTGGACATAGATATGGTAATGTTTTCATTACAAATATAGATGAATTATATTTATAGAGAAAATATTGATATATATACTGATCATTAATGTTTAACGTAAATATTTACATAGAAGGAGCTGAATGTGCTCAATGAATTTGGTTAGAGATGATTAATGATTATGAATATTCAATACATTACCACCCTGGGAATGAAAATATGTTTGTCCATGATTTGAGTAAAAAGGATCATTATAGGTTATCTATGATGATGACTACAAAAGATCCAATATTTATGTATTTTTAAAGCATAGATATAAACATCTTAAAACTTGGGGATAAATCTTATCTTTCTCAATTTAATGTTTTTCTATCCATGTGATGATTAAAGAGGAAAAAAGGAATATATAGAGTAGGGAAATAATGTTATAAATGTTCATGAGTTTAACTTTGAAAATAATTTAATGATATGGCTCATAAATGTTTATACATTCCTTCTATACAAATTTGAATAAGGAGTTTTTGGAGGAAGTTTATAGTTATTGATTCCCTACTAATCTGAGAATTATGATAATGTATAGATAATTGAAATTGTATTTCGTATGGGATGAATTCAACGGAGGTATCTTAGATTTTTTATCTTAGTGATTAGAATGTTTCCAAGTAATTGTTCATTGAGAATATTCCAAGGAGATGTTTGATCAATTAACTATACAAGAATGGAAATGAAAAAACATCACCATGTATTTTTTCATTCAGTGCCCAAAAAGTTTATAGGAATTAATGTTATATAGGTTATATTCGATCTTTTTATGAAGTATACATACATCATATCAATCATAAAATACTTATCTCTCGGTTTTATTTACAAGATATACATTAAGGAAGTGGTAAGGTTTTATAGAGTTCCATTTTACATTGTGTCTAATCAGGATCCACGGTTTACCTCAATGTCCTAGAGAAGTCACTATCATGCTCTGGATAAAGAGTTGAGTTTTAGTGTTCTGCATCATCCTAAAATACATTAAAATTATTAGAGAACAATTTAGACCATAGGGGATATTTTGAGATCTTGGTAATTAGATTTTAATGGTGGTGTTGGATCAACACCTTCATCTAGTTTAGTTTTTTCAACAATATATTTCAGTCATGATCTTAGATGGCTCCTTATAAATAACTTTAAGGAATAAAATGTAAAGATACAATGTCTTAAAATGAATATAAAAATTTAAATTAATTGGTACCTTATAAAACTATACGAATGGAAGAGAAATTTTTTATATATTGAACAAAAAACCAAGGAATGTTTTAGTTATTATAAATGTTATGATGATAACCACCACCATAACCTAAAATATGAAGTTGGTGACAAGGTGTTTCTTTGAATATCTTCTTGAAATAATGATATCACAGTTTGAAAGAAATGTAAATTGAGCTTGGGAATATAAGTTCCTTGGAAATTATTTATTGTATGTTGACCATAGATTATCACTTGGATCTTCTATCAAACATCTCCCAAGTCTATGATTTGTTCCATGCATATCTCCTGGAAAAGAGAATAGTTGACCCTTCACATGTACTTAACTCAGATGTCATACCACTAGGAAAATATTTTTCTTATGAGGAACAACTAGTGATGATTATGGATCCTAAAATGAAAGTTATAAAAAACAAGACCACTCATTTGGACAATGTTTTTTGGTGAAACAAACAGTTTGAGAAAGTAATATGTTATCTTGAATATATGATGCGGTGAATGTATCTTCATTTTTATGTATATGAGTGATGAATTTTGAGGAATAAATTAATTTTAAGGGGGGAAGAATAAAATAACAATGTTTTTATGAATTATATTTTTCAAATAAATTATGTTTCTTTGATATATTTTGTCACACACAATATAATGTTTTTATTTCAATAAACACAACACTAGGTTACCTTTTGATACACATAACACAAATTTTTAATAATACTCTAATATGTTCTAATTATATTTATTTTAACATGAACATTATCTCCTATCTATTAAAACTAGGGATATGAATATTAGTAGCTAATTATTAAATATTTATTATAATGGTTCTATATAAAGGGGCAACATTTTTAAAAATGTACATAAATTTCTACAAGGTCTCTATACATTTTGAAAGTTGAAATTTCTTGATGAATGTTTTGTATTTCATTTGATTAAGTTAATAAATTTATTTTTTTAGACGTTCATGAAATTTATTGGATAAAATAAACTTTATTTTTTAATTCATCATGTTAAAAGTATCTTAGGGTTATTGTTTCGTATTTTTTAAGAAATTCATATTTGTTGACGAATAGTGAAAAATATTGAATTTAAATTGAAAACTAACATATAATTTAATTTATTTATAAATTAATATTATATTTTACTTTTATTAAAGTAAAATTAGATAAAATATAAATCAATTAATTTAATTTAGGTCATTAGAATAAAATTAATTTTTATTATTGATATAAAAACATTATAAACTTTTGAACATTTTCTCTTTTAAAAACATCTTTCTAATCACGTCATCCTAAATAATTTTAAATTAAAATTTGTAACTTATGTGAATGGAATTTTTAAAAAAATTATTTATTATTTAGAATCATCCAAATTTATATTATCTACTAATATTTACTAAATTTTCTACATCAATGAATAGTTAGGAAAATAAAAAATTATTCACAATAGTTACTGTAATAATGGATTTATTAGGAGTTAAAGTATATATTTAAGAATTAAAATAATGTAAAAAATTTGTGTAAAAAATATTTTTTGTACCTATTTAGACTCTATCATGTTTTATCCTCATAAATAATTCTTTTTGGAGTCTTTTTGCATGTGAAAACATAGGTACACCTTTTTTATTTAAAAACATTTTCAAGGGTGGCTCTCACATCACATATAAAATTCAACCCATATGCTCTCTTATTCAGACCTTAAAAAAATTTCTTTAAGAACATACAGACCCAAATAACATATAAAAAATTATCATCTCATCTTATGATCCTTAGTTTGTTTATAAATCCCACCAATGATGGTTTTTTTGTGAAATCATAATTAGGATACCTAAAGAAGAGGTAATGTTCATCAAGGAGTAGTTTTGATTTAATTTTTCATCCATCTTCCTAAATTATTATTATAATATGATGATATAATAAATTAGTTGTCTTATATATTCTGATATTTTTTATGTTAGGGTAGTTAACCAAAATCATTTAAACTTCCATTAAATGGGTTTCAAATTCATCGTTCATGTGTATGGCGAACTACCATCTCAGGAATTGATGCAATTTTTTCCATTAGAAACTCTAAAGTATGAAAACAATGATTGATTTTTTATTTAAATATGTGATACTTATGATATTATGATACTTATAGAATTATTATATCACAAATACATTCATACTATCCATTTTGTAAGAATACGATAACGTCATATGCCTATACGGGGGACTACCACCACAGGAAGTAAGCGGATTTATTTAGACATTTCATTGAGAGTAATAAGGGTGGGATTAATTAAAATATATGATACATATGACATAAAAATAATTATTTAATGATAATATATCATTTACATCACTTTTATTCAATTTTAAGAGAAAATGGAAACAACGTTCATGTCTACGTATGATCTACCATCTCCAAGAATGGGGTATTTCATTTTCCATCAATGATTTTTATAGATTACTATAAATATGTATATAATAAATATATATTATATTTTATAATGGATAAAATTATTTATGTGATGAAGTCATGATTAAATTAATTGGACCAAAAATAATAAATCAACACATATACGAAATATCAAGTGGTTATTTCTAAAAAATGTAACTTTAACATGGATTTGTTAATAAATGGATAATAAATATCAATAAATAATAATTCATGTTATTATATAAAAAAATATTTTTCTTTAAAAAATTATACATAATATTATATTTATTAAACAATAGGTTTGAACATGTTTGATGAAATTCAAGACCGAAGGTTTGTGATATTTACCCTAATTTTCCTTCTTTGAGACATACATTATGTAATAAACCTATATCATTTTGTTATGATTATTTAAAGTTACTATGAAATGTAATATAAAAAATAGAATTACTATATTTTAATTGATATTTTTTATTCAGTCACGGGGATTATGATTTAATTTTACCAAAGTGGTAAATATTTTATGGTACAATCTCATCATTTATCAGGATTGTTTACAATACGTTTCCATGATAATGTTTTATGAAACATCTCTCACGAAACTCAAGAATTTTTTTTTATTTTTTATTCATGATATTAATAGTGAAAGTTTTAAAATATTTATTACTTAATATAATTCGATAAATATATTTAATATAATGTGATATTATATCTCTCATCAGTCATAAAACGTTTTTCTTCCAAAACCATGTTTTAAGAAAATGTTCTAAAAAAGGGTTTAATATACTTATAGGATAATTGAAATAAGATTTTAACTATGTTCTAAATTTTAACTAATTTATTGAAGTGAATATTAATTTAATTTTCCAAAAAAATTCTATTTGGATTACACAAAAATTATAAATGAAATTTTTTTAACATATATGCCATGAATGGAATTATCCATTATCATAGAAAATATTTTCATTCATCATTAAATTATAAATATTAATGTTTATTATTAAATAAAAGTATTTTAAAAAAGTTTTATATTTTAATGGATTTTTTTTTCAAAGTGTAATGGATATCTTTCTAAATAAATGTTTTAGATAATCTTTCAAAATCATTTTCCATATAAAATAAAATCAATAAATTGAACCTCTGACATAATGGGGATATACTCCCAAGAAAAATTACTATTCATTCAGTGAATGTTTTATGTTTATGTTGAAAATATGATTATAAAACCAATTTCTATTCCCCACATTATTCCATAATATAATTATATTGAAACCCATTGCATTTTTCCATGTTTTATGCTATTATTAAATTATTATATGATTATGAAAATCATATGTTTTACATATGTTATGATTGGATAATGTTTCTATGAAACCCATTTCATTTCATGTGTTATGATAAGTTGAATGTTTTATGATCTTGGGGAAAACATAAGTTTTATTCTGATTATGTGATCTATGAGAACTATATCTCCCTCTAATTTATTATGTAATGATATATATTCTACAAGATCAGAGGGTTTATGGGTGGCTATACCAATCCTAGAAGATATGGTACACAAGTGTTCATCCCAATACTAAATCACACACACATGTTCTTATCCCAAGCATAACATGTTAGGGATGTATTCTTTGGTATCCTTGATATATGCCTTTACAATCTATTGTGTATGCAAAAAATCTATGTCTGATGACAATTTTATGACATCATGGATTATTTTTATTGATTCAATCATGATTCAGGTCATATAAAATTTGAATTATTTTCCATGACACAATATTATGATCTTTTACATTTAGGCTATCATTTTCAAATGTTAATATAATTTTCTCATGCCTTTATGTTCATGTTATGATTATAAACCTCCCCAATTTACCTTATTTATTAAATAAATCTTTCATATTTTTTTCCTAGGTTATAATTAAATTTGTAAAATATGATATGTCTAAGAAGGTTACATGTTATGAAGATCATAGTTTGAGAAGATGTAATTTAAAAATCAACAGGTTGTTTATGTTTCAAAGTTTCCCAGGGCATTAAACTATTACAGTTCCAAAGTGTGTGTTTGTGTAATGTATTAAATATTTATAAAAAATTATGTAATATCAAGTTATGAAATGTATGAGTCACAATAATCACTTTATAACATGTTCATTCTAGTTTTTTACTAGCTAAGGGTATCTTAGTGGTTGTTTTGGTAATATTTTTAATGTTAATTAACACTAATAAATTATACCTAAAAATAAACTAAAAATAGGACATAAAAAACACACCCTAATAATCATTCATCATCCATTCATAGAAATGATCAATATAAATAGATGAGTTAATAATGGAAACATCAACATAAAATTTCATAACATGAGTCTTTATCTCAACATCACTTACGAAAGATCTCAAAAGTGGTGGTAAATATGAGGTTTATGAGTATAATTGGATTCATAGTGTTGCAATTTGACATTATTAACATCATATAATTGTTGATTCATTTTTTTATCAATAGGATATCAATTTCATTTGTTCAAGTGAAAGAAATTTTTCTTCCTGGTTGAAATCTCAAAAATATATCTCCATTGATAATTTTTTTGAAATTGTAACTCTATGAACCAACAGATAAATCATAGACATATAGTATATATATATAAAGACCTTATCTTTTCATACATTGACAATACATAAATTTTTCAGAATACATTGAAATTTACAGAAACAAATTCAAAAAGGTCGTACTAGTTTAATGACTTTAGAAACATGGAAACATAAAAATTGATATAAAAGTGAGCTACAACATCCCCTACAAGGTTCTTCAAACCTAGAACCCTCTCTTAGAAACATCATAATTATTACATATCATCATAACCTGGGTAAGGGAACAAAAATGGATGAGATCAGATGCTCAGTAATTGTAAACAATAGAGTCATGTAAGAATAAACATGACCATAGGGGTATGAAAAAATGATCAAAACGATTAAAGATCATAACAAACGTATCAAATATCATAAACCTGAATCATGGAATAATTCACGATAGTTCATAATACATGAATCATAAGGAAATAAACAACATAATCCAAAAAGTACAAAATAGGAATAAAACATGGAATTGTGGAAAACATATATGTTTATAATAATGATTTTCCCAATAGTCAAGGCATTTCTACCGAGGCCATGTTAGAGGAATAAGTCTTTTACTTAATTAGTTTAAAACCTTATTCCAGCCTTACATTACTAATCCAATTGTACTCCCTACTCTGGACCTATAACAAATAACCAGTTTCATTTCTCGTTCAATCCCCGTAATACTGAACCAAGTCCATTTTTAATTCTTTACATGTATGTCTCAAGATATATAAATCTTTACCCAATACATTTGAGGGATATTTTATTCCCAACCAACTCATAATAAAATCATACATACATTTTGCATAAAATCATAAAAAATCATATCATATCCCACAAAAATTAAATGCGTATTATAAACATATAGATATATCATAACCCCTAAAAAAATACAGTTTTCATAATCATTTCATCAAAATAATAACATGTGAAACATAAATAGATTTCATAAATATATAACCCAACAAAATGAAACAAATATATAACCTTCGTAGGAGAAATGGGTTTCATAAAGATCATGATATTGAAAATAACCCATTCATAAAATTAATATTAATGTTACCATTAGATCATATCCATTAAGGTAAGGAGTAACATTAATGGATGTCTTATTAGATGTAAAATAATTTTGAAATATCTTTAAAAAACCTTTCTTGAGGTAAATACACATTCTAATTTGAAACAATCTTTTTAATACATAAAACCATTTGAAAATCATTTTTTAAAAGAATACATTTGAATCTTATAAAGAAGAGATTAAATCATTTGGAAACCATTTTCCATGAAAAAATATCAAAGAAGATTTAAAATATTTTAAAATAGATTTTATTTGAGAACAATTTGATTAATTATAATGAAATGTTAAATATGTTTTGAAAACTATTTCATTAAAATTAATTTGAAAACATATAAATAAGGCATAAGAACATTTTGAAAAAAAATTCCACGAAAACATATAAATAATATTAATAAAATATATCATCAATTTGCCTTGAAAATTACATATAATTTTTTTATAAATATTAACATTTAAAAAATAAAAATGATGTTTCAAAGAAATGATAGTGGGTAAATTCATACATTCCATACCAGTCAAAAAGGACATTCCTTTTTCATGGTCATTTTTTTATAAAAATATTTTTTACAAAATGAGATAAGAATATTCCTTTGAAGAGATTGGTAAAATTCAAAAAATATAGAAAGTGGATTTTAAATATAATAGGTTAATGGTACAATACTCTTGCAACACTTTTATAAAACATAGATTTCCCACTAAAGAGAGGGTGACGATGGGCATTATAAAAACTATTTCATAACTATATTACGTACCAAAGAGGTTAAATATGGTAAAAATACATGAATATATCATGAATAATTATATTAGAATTAAATTCATGAATTTTCTTGAGATATGGATAATAATATTTTATCAAAGAGACACAATCATTAATAATCCAGAAAAATGATGAGAATGTTTCAATAAACTCTTACTAATAGATTACATGGGATCATAATCTCCAAGTATGAATAGGAAATAAAATAAAGCTTAAAATATCAAGAGAATCAGTATATTAAGTATATAACAATAAAATAGATGTATATACACATCTAAAAATAATTTTGGTGCATAATAAAATGTTACTCTCCATGAAGGAAAATTGAGAGAAAACTATTTTACGAATTTGGTAACTTTGAAAAAAAAAATCCCCAGAAATAAATATAAAAAATGTATATGTAAATGAAAATAAATTTAATTATAATAATAATTGAATACATTAATTGGTATTATACATAGCATAAGAAATAAATGGGTGGTCAATAAAGAATGTGTCTTATGAAAATATAAAGTGAGAAGAAATCATGTTACCTAGTGGTTTGACTTCTATTGTACTCATTCATGATTCTGGTATGATAAATTTATGTTTATTATAACTATTTAAATTTATAGTTATCTAATATATAATAAAATATATTGTTTGATTGTGAAATTATATTATCCCCTTCTAAACAACCATTTTTTGTTTAACTTTGAGTAATATCTTCTTTGTTCATCGCATGCGTCTTAATATATTATATATTTTGTTCTTATACTTATATTATGAATCTAGATTGTAAAAAATGATATCAATATAATCTATACTCAGTATAGGTGTATAAAAATAATCTATATAATATATAATAATGAAATGGAATACAGAATTCACGGAGATGGTAATTCTTACGTACGCATGAAGGATGCTTCTATTTTTATTATCGTACTGAAAGAGATAATGTAAATTAAATATGTTTATACATTTTTATATATATAATTATTGAATTATCATTATTATATAAAATTTATATTATAATTTCACTAAATATATCATTAATACATTCTATGTAGTGTGTGAACGAATCACATTGCTTTGAGTTGCAGTAGTCCACCCATCCTCAACCGAAATTATCTTTTTTACACCGAATGTAAGGTAAAAAGATTTGTCTTGTAAAAGGAATAAAGAATATTAAATATTTAATATATATAATATATAATATATAAAAAAGATTCTCTATCATAATGTCCACCATGAGATGTGGTAATGTTAAATTGAACAATCATAGTTTCTTTAGGTGGTAGTTCACTGTACACTTAAACAGAATGTTAATTACCCATTAGACAGATATGTGTGTAATTGTAGGATTAATACTTTATATTAAGACATAATTGTATAATTAATATATTTTTTTATTTATAAAATCATGGAATAAAAAGAGGGGAGAGGGTGGATAAATAAAATAAGAGAAAAGAGATTCAGAGAAGAGGTTGACTCGTAATCAGGTAACTCCTTTTGGTTTGAAATAAAAGGTTACTTGGATAGATATCTACCAAATTTTATTCTTCTATGAGACAGTTGGTATGATTTTAAGTGTATTGGGATTATCATTTACTAACCTGAGTGGTTTTAGTGGTGTGAAGAAGTGGGAGAGGTGGTGGCCTTTTATAGGGAAAAGAAATGACACACTTGGCATTTTTGAAAAGAAGTTAGGTGTACCAATGTTTTTATCCAAAAAAAGTATTATAAAATAAAAAAACCTAAATATTTGATGGTTAATTTTTGAATAATTCCCAGTTAATGGGTGTTTAACATGTTTTTAGGATACTTCTGGTCTTAAATTAATGGTTTAGTCCTTAGTTAAGCTCAATTTCACCTCAATCAATGTAATTAATTTTTAATTCATTAAATAATATTTTTTTTCAAAATCTAGGTTTTCCGTATAATAAATTACAAAGTATTATGATTAAAAATTTAGAATGATTTTACATTTATTGAATTTCCTGAAATTAATTTTATATTAATCCCGTAGGCGGGTCCACGATTATGGTTTTTAAAACAAAAAAAACCTTCTACTCTTTTCTATGTTTTCATAAAAAATATAAAATTGAAATTAATCTCAATCAACTACATTGTATTAATTGATATAAATATTATATAATTAAAATTTTAAACCAATTTAAAATATAATTTAAACTTAAAATAAATTATATTAATTGTAAACTAAAATTTAATATTTTTTAATATTCAGTAAACAAAAATACTTCATAGAAAAAGAAAAAAAATATCTACAAGATAAATATTAAATTTAACCCACTAATATGAAAAATATTTTTAATTATGAAATCTATAAATTTTACAAAAAAATTATTTAAATTGCGTTCTCCATAAACAAGTGGTAAAAATGGCCTAATAAAAATATTATTTTTTAGCATAAAATTGGGGATTATTCTTATCTTATGTATATCTAATGTATTGGTTGAATATTAATGATTTTTTATTAAATATATAGCATATATATTAAATTAATATCACCCAAAATTCTCAATAAATTTAAAATATTATTAAAAATCAACTTTTTGTCCATAAAAACAATAAAATTTTCTTTTATATTAAATAGGTTTTCATATTCATTTATAATTAATTGGTAACATAGAAATTAATCTTATATTTTTTTAAACAATATGAATTCATAAACCAGTTAATTCTATTGAAACCCACTAAGGTTAATGACTATGTTATATCTTATTCTATTAAATAATTACATTTAAATGATAAACTATTGTTTAGAAAAAATTTGTCTTATGTGTTACACAAGTCATTAAGATCTTTCATTGTTGTGTGTAATGCAAGAAAACCATGGTATTTTTTATAGATAACGTTGTAGTGTATGTTTAATGTAGTTCAAGATTAACTTGGTTTTCCTTATAACCTTTCTAAAAGATGAAAAATCCAAAACATTGGAAAAAATGTCATGAAATCTATTTAACATTGATTCCCCCATATATCACAATGTATCTATTGGTTGTTATATTCCAATCATGTGAATAAACTCATCATATATTCTTTTGAAACATGGTAAAAACCTGAATAACCATAAATCTTAATAGAAAACATGCATTCTTCATTATTCCAAAGATTACATGATATATTCATTAAATATTGGAAGTTGTAAACTTCAACCATGATAGCACAAACTACTAGTAAACATGTCCTAACTTTGTTCCAATGTAATCAATACAATCCAATTTACTTATTCACATCCCATATATCCTTATCCAAATATATAATGTCCCAAAATTTCAATGTAATTTTTTTAAATTTATAGAATTATTTCAAGACCACACACTTTGACAGAACATGATTCCAATGCCCAGTGATCCCGAAATAGAATTTTGAACCTTTTTTAACATCACATATGTAAATATATGACAAGGTTTTTCTAACTTTTTAACTTGCACTCAAATGAAAAATATGAGGGCACCATTTAACTCGGAACACCGAGATTCTTCTAGAAATAACTTAACTATGACTGGTATGGTTCAGAAAAAATGGTATTTTTAGGACTTAAAAATAATAATAAAATAACATAACAAAGATATATTCATTTTCATTCGCACTGTTGAGTGTTGGATGACGGTGTTGCATAACAGAAATGTTGTGACATGTTTCTTTTTATTAAACTAACTCATTGGAGTGTTGGGAAATAAATCGTTGAATTTACGTTGATGAACCTCTTGTGAGTTTCCTTTCCAATGAATAACACTGAACTGTGATAGGATTACAAGTGATGTCGACGCCTTACTAAGAACATGACATGGAATCGATGAACCTCTTCACCTTATTGAACCTTATTGGGAATAACCCTTCAGTCATAAATTGTCTATCGAGGTATGGGTTTTTTGTTTTTTTTTTCAAGTTCTTCATTTTAAACGACGAACACAAATTAACCCATGAATAGGTTGACATATAGAACATAAATTATTATAAGAGGGCGACATTCCTTGGATTTTCATTTCAGAGTTGATTTATTGTTGTTGGAACATCATAGCTAATCCTCCCATATTTTAAAGTTCGAACCCATAGGGTGCAGGCTGACACAAACAAAGCATGACCCCCTCTACCATGTGAATTCTTGGTGGATGAATTTTTGAAAAGGAGGCAAGTAAAGTTCAAGGCCTTCACATTGAATGAGATTCACCACGGAGGCCATAGGTGCAATTAGTGTGAAGAACAAACCACTGGATTGGACCTGGTGGTCCATGAAGTATTCTCCTGGGGAACCAAAATTGCGCACCGGGAGGAGCACCATGGCCGGCTTAGGCCGTGACATAGTAACGGGACCGTTGACTATGCCTGTGGCCAGTTGAGGCAGACATGGCTAGGAGGCCACATCAGTTTATAGGCCCATAGCCATGAGACACTGGATTTGGGTGCATGTGGTCTCTGGCTATGTGCCAGATTATTAGCCAACTGAGTTGTTCGACTACGTGGCGGGATTCCGTAGTCAACTGACCACGGTGGGAGGCAACATCCCCGCGTGGACCGCGGGGCGAGTGGGGAGATAGATGAGTCTTACAGCCGTGCCTTGGAAAAACAGAACCAGCCCGTCTTTAATGGATAGGGTAGGCCAGTGGGCTGAACCCATGACCCAACAGGTCAGCACCCCAATAGACCGGACCGAGACCCAACAATCCCCTTTTTGAAAAAATGCCTATATCTTGAAAATCAGGCGTCTTATTGACAAACTGATTGTGGAGTTGGAACCTTCGTAATGAGGAGGATCTTTTGGAATAATCTATGTAGTATTTAATGAAAATTTAAATTCAATTAGTGGCTCGAGATGTGCTTATCTCGAGATCAAGCGTGCTACATGCGAAAACCTTGCGGTTGGATGAGATCTACAGATTGCTGGTGAGGGACCCTGTGTGGATCGAATCCAATTTACTTGTGCTGGGAGGATCATGTGTGACTTAGCTGGCACATAGCGGGGATGGTCTTTTTTTTACCTAGAAGATCCACGATACTCGATAGGAGAATTACCTCAGTATAGCCAGTATTGTGATGCATCTTCTATGTGACCCAACATGCCCACAGTAGGGAGCGACTTCTGTGTGACCCAACAAACAAAAATTACTCATCAGGGATGAGTTCCACAATAGTATTAGGTTAGTGGGAAGTAGCTTTGATGTGACCTGACATTCCCATTATACCCATTGAGGAGGATTTCTCCAGCAGCAGAGTTGTTCGATGACATGACTAATGGACTTAATATCCTACACTAGAACATAACTGGAGTGGGTTGTCTTTCTTCTTGATCATTCTTGGTGATAATGATCTATGGTTTCATTGTGGATTACTTTTTTGGTATTTCCTTGGTTATTTTGGGGTCACTAATGTGTATTTTGTTTCTCACCCCTACATGAGATTCACCCACACATGTTGTGTATGGTGTTGAAGACCATGGCCTAGATGGAGGACTCGGTGTCCTAGGACCCGGTGGTTCCCAGTGAGACTAGGAAGACAAGACGTACATCTACATATTCCATCAGTTACTCTATACATACCCATTAGGTGGGTTTTTCAGTATAGGTCCATTCAATGTTTATTTTGTACTCTCATGTTTTTCAGTTAGTCATTCATTGGGTATGTATTCTAGCCCATTTGACTTTATATTTTTTACGTGTACTTAGTGGTTATTTATAGTGGCATGATTCTTTTCATTTCTAGCTTTGGGATGTGGTTATGCATGATTGCATACATGTAATCTAGAAAAATTCCTCCCATATACAGGTTTACACCTCCAGCACTTGTCTCCATCCCTTTTCCTTCTATAGGCAGGCTTTTAGTATGTCATAAAACGGGCCCCATGGGATGGGTTGTGATAATGCAGTATCATAGTTGGTCAGTTCTACCTTAGAGACTGATATTTTTTTGTTTTGATTTGGGGAAATAGTGTTAAATGTATTGAGTTCAACCTTTTTATTCAGGGAGTCTATTGTTGGTGCAGTGGCTGACATATCCATACAATAAGATCATGAATCTTGTTTTTCGGATCTATACAAGAAAAAAGAGTTGTATAAGTGAATAATTATGATTTTATTGGATAAGATTCACCTTACAAGGTATAATCATCGAACCATAGTACATCTTGATCTATATCTGGATGCCTCCACACAAATGGGCTACTCGAATTCTGATGCGTGACCGTGAGGATAGCCCGCCTAACGATGAGGTGTTGGTTTAGGGACTAGTGCTAGAGATGGCCCCGCTGGGTGGTTCATTAATGTTTCCACCACCTTTTGATTAGTAGTAACTTCCAACGATACAGATAGAGTATGTACTTAGTGCCTTGTAAAAGTTTCAATGACATAGACTTATTAAGTTCAGGTTAGGTACATATCCCCAGGTCACTGATGACTGGTTGGAGGTAGGGGCATGAGCCTTCCTCTTAGTGAGGAGCTCACATGAACATATGGTGATCTTAGAAACGATCATTCTTCAGGGTTTGGCAGGGAGATGGTGGATCCTGATGATTCAGACTCATGATGAGGTTGACCTATATTATTCTTACTTCGAGTGACTTTTATGGGAGGAGTTTGCCCCCGACCTTGTGCTTGGTAAACGTAAAGGAGATACTTCACCTATAGTGGGGGAACGTGTAGGTGGATGAGTACATTTCAAGGTTTACAAACCTCTCTCAATACTCTATAGACGTGGTGCATGACCCTTTCATTAGGTCCCATAAAGTTGACCAGGGACTTAGAAGGGATATCTAGGAATCCATGGTTTCACTCCGCATCCCAACTCAAGATGGATTGTTGGAGCAAGCGCTTCTTATGGGGAGCTTCCTATTAAAGCATGCAACAAAAACTAGAGCTACCACTAGAAATTAGGAGGCAGAGTATTCAGTAGTGAGAATAAGGAAGCTGATGAGATGGCCCAAGAAGGACAGGTATTTCAGAAGGTGACCCCATGACTTAGGGTGGGGAGTTCGGGCCTCCTAGAGTAGAGGGAGTCAGCAGGGGACTGGGCTAAGCTTTAAGTGCAGTAGGCAAGGACACATGGCTCGTGGAGGCCTGACTCACCACAAAAATGAATAGAAGAGGGTCGAGGGAATGACATGGAAGAGTATGATATTTAAGTGATGAGGTCCACATGGCAGTGAAAATGGTTGGGGATCATTCCTAATGGAAGGAGGTGGATGTCGATTCGAGGTGCTACTACCACAACACCTAGGTGGTCCACCACGTGCACAGGGAGCCGGTGAATAGGGGCTAGGCCAGCTACATGCTATTTAGGACTATGGCCATGATTCATCAAGGATGATTAATGGTATGATATGTTTCTTCTACACTATAGTAGTAGTTCTTAAAGACACAAGTTCTAGTCAGTATTTCCTTTCGACGAACCTTGTTTAAGAATCAAAGATTCCATGGTATCCATTGGCTTGATCCTTACGACCGGGGACTCCAACAGGAGGGAATTATAAAATTACACCCTAGTGTTTTTACTGTGACCTTACTCTATAATGTGAGAAATTTGGCTAGGATCTCCTAGTAGTGGCATCAAGGCCTTAAAACATCATCTTGGGTATGGACTATTTATCAACAGTCCTTGTTTAGATCAACTATTTTAGGCACAATGTGCAGTGTGTATGTGAGAATGGGTCTAGTTTTTATTTCATTGTAAAGAAGGGAACCTTTTCTCTCCATGATGGAATTTCATAGATGATGGTGTAGATGATTACTCACCAGTTGTCTAGCCTCACCCATAGTGCGGTGTACAAGGGGTATCCGAGAATTCTTGTAGCGAGGGATGAGTATGAGGATGTCTTTGTTGAGGATGTTTCAAGACTACCTCCTTGTATGCTGGTAGAAATCGTCATTGAACTATACACTTGGACGGTACTAAAATCTACACAGGCATATCGGATGTCCCCCATGAAGCTTCACGAATTGAGGGTACATCTAGAGGACTTACATGAGAATGGGTCTGTAAGGCCATGTGCTTCATAATGGGATGCCCCATTCTTATTTCCCAAGAAGTCAGACAGGAGCTTGAGGTAATGTTTGGACATCCAGTGCCTGAACAAGGTGATCATGAAGAATAAGTATCCACTGCCAAAGAATGGTTCCTTCTTCAATTAGATTAATGGATCAATGTTTTTCTCTAGGATCGACATCAGATCAAGCTACCATCAGCATTAGGTACATGATGGAGACGTACAAAATACTTCCTTAAAATGACGGTATGTCCACTATGAGTTCATGGTGATTCCCTTCGGCATATCCAATTCTCTAGAGGTGTTCATGGGACTCTTGAAAAGGATCTTCTAGCCTTACCTCGATCGTTTTGTGGAGGTCTTTATTGATGACATGTTGGTGTACTCAGCATCGGAGGGGGATCACGCTACACACCTAAAGATAGTATTGGATACACTCTGAGAGAACAAGATTTACTATCATTTCGTGATGTTATAGTTATGGATTTGAGAGGTACACTTTCTAGGAAACGTCATCTAGGAAGGTGTATTTGTTGTGGATCCGGATAAGATAGTGGCATTTCATTCTTGATAGCCACCCAGAAGCATTACTAAGGTGTGGAGTTTCATGCGGTTGGATGGATACTACTGGAGGTTCATGCCTTAATTTTCCATAGTAGGATCACCATTACCCGCCTTGGCTTGGAAGGAAAATCCCATTGTGTGGTTAGATATGTGCCAAGAGAGTTTCTAAGAGCCGAGGTAGAGTCAGAATAGTGACCCTATCATGAGAGTACTAGAAGAGGGTGATGGATATGTAGTTATCTTTGAAACATTATAGACTAGACTGGGTTGTGTCCTCATTCAGTTGTGAGCAGTGATAAGCTATGGATCCTAGCAGTTGATGTAGCATGAGTAGAAATACACAACCCATGACCTAGAGTTTGTAGTAGTGGTCTTTTCCTTGAAGATGTGGTGACACTTCTTGATGGGTGAACTATTTACTATATACTCCGACAATAAGATTATCAGGTATATATTCTCATAGAATGACATGAACTTGTGATATAAGTGAGGGTTAGAGTTCCTAAAGGATTAATACTTAGATATAGTATATACTCCTAGGAAGGGAACCTTGGTGGCAGACATGCTAATTAGGTGGTTTGGTTTACAACTACTGTGTGAGGCAAAGAAGTAGCTGGCCATGATGCAGATATCATTCATGGATGGTGATAGAGTAGCTTACACTCTATTAATGAATGTCTCTACCCCTCTATTACCACTAGTTAGGGAGGCACAACTTGTGAATGTTGACAATGATGAACACTATTATTAGTTAACCTTAAGACATGCTTGTGATGAATTTTTGATTGGTGGGGAGCACACAATAATTTTCAACGGATGCACTGTAATACTAGTGATTTTTTGGGAGGATGTGTTGAGGGTGTTCCATACATCCTATTTGGCAGTATATCCTGGTGTGGGGAAGATGTAACAGGACCTCCGACATTATTATTGGTGGCCATGGATGATGAAAGTGGTGGTAGAGTTTGTTTCATGATGCCTCACTATTTAGTATGTAATGGTTGGTCATTAGGTCATACCGGGCTGGGCATGTACACTTGAGGTAACAGAGTGTAAATGAGATGGTATCTTTTAGGACTTTTTGATGAGGATACCATTAAAATCTAGAGACCATTATTCTATCTGGGTTATTATTAACTGACTCACTAGGATAGTTCATTTCTGTCCAATTTGGGAGCAGGGATCAATAGAGGGCTTGGGAGGCATCTATGTCCAGAAGATAGTGTGATTCCATGGGGTGCCTTCAACGATCATCTCACATCGTGATACACGCTTTAAATCCTGGATGTAGAGGTGGTAGATTTCTATCCCCATATAGATGGTCATACAGAGCGGACCATACATACCTTGGGAACATGATTTGTTCTCGTGTCCTTGATTTTGGTTACAGTTGGGAGGGACACCAACCACTGGTAGAGTTTCATACAACAATATATATCCCTCTAGAATTGTCATGGCACCATTTGAGGCCTTGTACATGCGTCCATGTAGACCACCCCTATGCTAGAAATACCCATGGGAGTCAACACTCATGGGTCCAGAGTTTACACGGGATACTAATGAGAAGGTGTAGATCATCCCGGAGTGGATTAGGACTACATAGAGCATAAATAAATCGTATAAATCTTTAATACGAAGACCCTTTGAGTTTGAGGTAGGATTCCATGTTTTTCTTTTGGGTCTCACCCTGATAAAGATTGTAGAGATTTGGCTGGGGAGGAAATTTATCTATGATATTCATCAGACCTTTCCAGATCCTCAGAAAAGTTGTCGAGATAGCATACCACCTAGCTCTTCCCCCATAGATTCACCTAGTGCATGATGTTTTCCATGTGTTGTAGCTAAGGAGATATGTGTGTGATCCATCTCACATTATCGACTAGGGATATTTGGACACTGATTATAGGGTAGAGTTTGTGGAGTTCCAGGTAGAGATAAAGTATCGATAGGAGACGGTCCTTGGTGGATGGTAGCTTCCTCTAGTGAATCTTTGTTGGTAGAAGAAGAACCTCTAGGAGATAACATTGGAGTGGCAGGTTCAAATTCTTGATTAGTATCCCCATTTGTTAGTTTAGCCTTTACTTTGGCTTTTAGGGACCAAATCTATAAGGTTGGGTGAATGTATTGTCACAAAATTTCAATTTTTTTTAAAATTAAGTGGAATTATTTTTAGACCACACACATTGATGGATCATGATTATGAAGTCCCTTAATGACCCATTTTGTGCATGTGTAACCACTACACTACTTCATAAATGAAACTACATAACAATACAACATCACATCATAATAGAAAAGCTACAATGTGTTTCCTTTTATTAAACTAATTCACTAGATAGTTGAGAAACAATACATGGAATTTACTCCGATGAACCTCCGGTGAGTTTCCCCTCGAACAAAGAACAATGTACGTAGACAGGATCTCTTGTGAGGTCCATGCCTTATAAAGATCGGGACATGGAATCAACAAACTCCTTCAGTATCTTGAACCATTGTGGGCAGACAACGTCAAAAGTCCAACGTCGATTGAGGTAGGGGTATTGTTTTGGTTATTGTTTTCCCCATTCTTCATTCTAAATGATGAATGCAGATAAATCCATGAATAGTTTGATCTATAGATCACCTGTTATTGTTGGAGGGTGACTTTTCTTGCGTTTCCTTTTTTGGATTGATTTATTGTTATTGTAACATCATACCCAAGCCTCTGGTGTTTTAAACATCTAACAAGGAGGGTGAAGGCCATAATGAACAAGGACCAAACCCCCTCGGCCTCATGCATTGTTGATGGTTGAATTTTTAATATCGAGGAAGGGAAATTCCAAGGACTTCTTAGGGAATGCGATGTACCATGCAGGCTGTAGGCACAATCAGTGCGATGAAAGGACCACCAATGCAGACCGTGTGGTCCATAGAGTATTCACTGGTGCACCAGCGATGCCGATAGTAGCTGCGAGTGGGTGGAAGTATGCCATGATGGTGCACAGGGAGGATCATCACAGCTGTCCAGGGCCATGGCAGAGAAACATGACCACTGGCTATGTAGGCGACATGTGGAGGTGGACACGGCCTGGAGGCCACGTCGGTGGAGATGCCCGCAGCCATGGGCGACAGGCTTTGGAGGCATGCTGTCTCTGACCACATTTTTGAATCTCATCTGGCCGTGTGGCGGTAGGCCGAGGTCAACTGATCATGGCAGGAGGCAATGACCCCACGTCAACTACATGGGCTAGTGGGGATCCATACGTGGCTTCTAGCCACGTCCTGGTCTGATCGAACTAGCCCACCATTGGTGGACTGGGCATACCAACAGGCTGAACCTGTGACCAAAAGGGCCTGTAGACCAACAGATTGAACCCAGGATGGGCCTTGTTCAGGTTAGGTCAGCAGAATTGGGTTGAGTCAGTGGCCCCCGAGCAGGGTTGGGTTGATCCGACCGGGTCAGATTGGACTCCGACACATCCATCCACCTTTTGGAAGTGCACCCATATATTGCAAACCAGACGTCTAATTGACGAACCGTACACAGAATTGTAACCCCCATGACCAGGATGATTTTTTGAAATAATATATCGAGGAATTAATGAATGCTGAAATTTGATGAATGGTTGGCGGATAGGTTCTCTCGAGATCAAATGTTCTATGTGCAGAAACCATACTATTGGCTGAGACCTAGACACTGTTGGCAAGAGACCCATTGTGGATCAGATACTATGGCCTAGTGGGAAGTAGATTATGTGTGACTGGGAAGGCCCAATGAGGGGATTAGCTTCTGTGTGACCCATCATCCCCATGATACTCGATAGAAGGAGTACCTCAGTATGACCATAGTATGGAAGTGGCTTCAACGTGATCTAGAATACCCACATCGGGGAGTAGCTTATGTGTGACCCAACATACCTATAATAATCATAAGAGAGGAGTACCAAAACATTCATACTTTAATGGAATGTGGATTTTTCATGACCCAGTAGGCCCACTATACACATTGAGGAGGAGTTCTCCAAAAACTGAGGTGTTCGACGATGTGTCTAATGGTTCAACTTACATACTATAGAACATACCTGGTGTGAGTTGTCTTACTTCATGATCATGATTTGTGGTTTGTAGGTGGATTTCATTGTGTTCACTCTGTTTTTGATTTGGGGACCCTACTAATAATTTTGTTACTCACCCCTACATGGGCTTCACCCGCACATGTTGTGTCTGGGGAAGACGGCCGCAACCTTGATAGCGGACTTGGTGGCCTAGGACCCGGTGGTGCGAAGTGAGACTAGGCGGACATGCCGTACTAATATGGATTCCAAAAGATACTATTTATTTACCCATCATGTGGGGTTTTTAACATATGTCCATTCATAGTTTCTTTTGTATTCTCATATTTTCTAGTTATTCGTTCATTGGGTTTGAATTCTAGACCATTTGACTTTCAATTGTACTTATATCTAGATGTTATTTATAGTGGAATTCTTGATTTCTTTTACTGCTTCGGGAGGTGGTTGTGTTTGTGTGAGAGCAAGTATTCAAGAAGTATGCCTCCAAATGGTAGTTTTATGCCTTTGGTGCTAGTCGCCAACCCCTGGCCTTCTGAAGTTGGGCTTGGGGTATGTCACGACACTTGCCTCGTGGGATAGGTCATGACAAATAAACATTATCATAACATAAAAAACATATTGTGGTCCATAGTTCCATTAATCATGTGTTTCTCATGGGCATCGCCTTTCCATTATATCACTTTTCTATTCCGTCAGAACCATTCAATGTGTTCTTATAAATCTTTATCGAAAAACACAAACTGAACAATTTTTATATAAAATAATTCATGTATCAAAATATATAAAATATTTTATTATTAAAATTTATCCTTATTACATTAAAATTGACTCCTCAACCTATTACACAATATCGATTTAATCCCATATTTCATCTATAGTCTCATAAACATCCATAATGTAAACTTTTCTCGCACCACCTAGCTAATTCGCTTCAAAAGATATCATCTTCAGGCATCAAGTTCCACAATAACTATTTAATACACAATTAATAATTCATTTTTCCTTAAGGAGGATAATATTTTTATCCCTTTAGTTAACTAAATTCATCATTTTCCCTTATATTTACTAGAATTTTCTCTTGCTTTTTTCATATTTTAAACATCTTCTTATTCCTCTAATGGATTGAAAAAGGTGATTATTTCCATATTATTTAAACAAAAGAAACAAAATCTTTTTCCTCCTTGGTATCTATTATATGAACTATAAAAAATCCTTATTTATCTTCCTTGGTGGGTACGAGAGTTGGTTATGGAACATTGAAAAACATGTTCCACAAAAACAAATTAGTAATGATCACTACATCATTCACTCAATTGATCATCCAATTTGACAAATAATCAGAAAATCGTCCCTCAAATTCATCATTAATCCAATTATATCCGCTTCCTATGATAGACAAAAACTAGAAGCGTAGTATGAACATTACATATGATACTATAAAACCACACAGTCATGAAAATAATTACTTATTAGAGGTCTAAATCATGGTACATTCTTGGATATATGACACCCTGGGTCCACCAATGGCTATTCACAACCAACATATATTTAAATCTTTCACGATGGTTTACGAAGAGTTTGTGAATTCCCAATGAATATCCCTTGGGAGTGTTAAACCATGTGTGCATCAAAGCCAATTTTTTATTACCACAATTACCCCATGTCATGCCCAAAACATATTTTTAGTGTTGGGACACTAAGTACATATTTTACATTTTTTACATCCACTTGTTGTATCCAAAAGGGATATATTTCTAGGAAACCATTCACTCTATCATTTACCAAAATCCAGAAAATATTTGTTTACTTTTTCATATCCTTAATCTTATTCTTTAACATGTCCTTAGGGTTATCACTCAGTTTTTATCATCCTAAAATCACAAGGATAAAAAAACCTTTTATGTGATACCATATATAGTGAACATCTCTTCTCATAAATTAATGTTACATAGAATTTAAGAAATAATTAAAACATTATAAAAATACACACCCAAAGACCATACTATTATAGTGACTTTGGAAACATGGAAACATAAGCCCCGACACATATGTGAGTAACAAAACATCCAACTATGTTATTCTTGAGTATCACCCTTATTATACACATCATAATTAATATATATCTTCATAGCATGGGGATGTAAACGTAAAAAATTGGTGAGCTCAGATGCTTGGTAATGGTAAAAAAGTGAGAAATGTAAGCGTAAACATGAGAATAGTGGTACGATAACATGATTAAAAAATTATAAGATAATACCCTTCATATAAAATATCATAAACTTGAATAATTACATAAATCTCATCATATTGTAAGACATGAATCATATGTAAATAAAGAACATAATCCATGAAATCATAACACATGAATAATAAATGTAATTATCGAAAACACATAAAAAATTATAATGATTTCTATATTATTCAACGAATTTCAGCTATGACCATTTGTAACATCACAAGTTTTATGAAAGAAATACTATGTTCAATAGTGTATATGATACCCTATATCACGCTTAAAAAATAAATAAATAGTATTTTTAAAATGTTATCATTGTAACCCTTCCATTGGAAAAGATAGAATGAATAGTATTAACTCTCTTTTGATAATATGGGTTTTAAAAGATTAAATAATGATTCATTGTTTACAAAATTTATTAGAAATGGAAATAAAAACCAATTGAATATAAAGGATGTGTATTTTTGAAAACATATTTTAATGAGAACAATTGTGTTTATAAAATCATATCACTAATTTTTTGTATTGTATTAATTAAATATAAACTCAATGTGTTTTTAAAAAAATAATATTATACGGTTTCTAGACAATATATTAGAACAACATCAATTTTATACATAAAAGATGTATTTTTAAAAAAATGCATTTTTACAGCCTTTTGATGGAGAACCCATTTTAACTAAATTTTTGACAATTTTTAACATCAATTTGAAAAAATAATCTTCTTATTTGTATTAGGGACATAAAAAGTTACTTTGGCCAAAAATTTTGGTATTTTTGTCTTAAAATTCATATTTTATGGAATAGTGAAAAATAGTGTATTCTATTTCCAAACGGCCTTTTCGTCTAATTTTTTTATACAGTTAGATTTTCATTTTAATTGGTTTGAAATTGAATTTGGATTAATTTTTTATAATTTGATCCTATTATAGTAATTTTATGTAATTTCACATTGAAATATGATATAAATACTTTTCAATATTTTAATGGTTTTTACTTTTAAAAAACCCATTTTCATTTTGACAACTGGAATTAATTTTAAATTTATTACTCCAAGTTATATGTTGATAATTTCAAAAAATGGATTCCATATTTGGAATCTTAAGGATCATATTTTTTAAATGGGTTCCTTTTATTTTTATACATTATGAATAATAACATTAGTAATTATTTTTATTTACCAGGGTTAAAGGGTAAATCAGGTAAATAACTATAAAAATAATATTATAATAATTTAAACCTTCACTAACACATGAAAAAATCTTATTGGATGATATATGTACGACCAATAAAACCTTTGGGATGAGAATTTGGCATTTTTAATCCACATTGAATTGATTATGACACTTATAACATTTAATTTAAAGTAAATGGAAATATGTTATAAATATGAATCTTCATACTAAAACAATTTTAATATTAGTTTATATAATTGATATCTTTGAATATAAATATTACAATAAAATATATAACTATTTCTTAAATTATGGGTTTTTATTTATAAATTTTATGCATTAAATAATTAAATTTAATTATGACATAATGATGACGCTGTTCTTTCATTATTAATAAAGGAATCAAATAAATGATATTATAAATATTACAATTAATATCATTTTACATAATTTATGCTATAAAATATTTTTATCGGTGAAGATTATATGTTATAAGACTATTAAATGCTTTATTTTGAAGTTATCTCTATTTTTGTTAATATTTAAATTCAATATTTTGAATAATTTAATAATTGAAATAATTTATATTTTACAAAAAAATTAATTATTAAATTAATTAAAAATTATTAATTTATTTTAAAATATCCAAGTAAATATGATAATGACTATAATTTCATTAATTGTCTAATCATAGGATATTTAACCCATATAAGTAAGATTTCTAGTCCTTTAAAATTTAAAATGGTTTCACCACAATTAATATTAAAAGAGAATAAATAAGGGTAAAATGAAGAAGAGAAGGATTAAAAAAATTCCAAACATATATAATTTTAATTGGATAATTATTATATGACCCAAAATCATCTTATATTACACATAAATGAGTTTTGGACCATTAGAAACCAAAAATCAATTTATAATAAATTAATATTTCAGGATTTTAATAATGTGCCCCTCATATCTCATACAAAAGTAGAATTCTATTTATATTTTACTCACTCTTCAAAATTATATGGGTTTGGCATATATCAATCCAGAACACATTATAAAATCCCTCCCTAAATTCATAAAGCCTTATATTTTTGTAGAACACCCTTCTATAACAGGGATCATTTTTTATTACCATAATTAATTGTTTGAGATAAGAAATATGATTAATTTAATATAGTTATGAATATTTCACGAATATTATTATGGAGATGATGGAATTATTACCACATGAAAAAATTACATCATAACATGTTCATTTTTAAATTAAATACTCAATATCGAAAAAACATCTATCATGAAATCCAAGAATTGAGTACTTTATATACCATGGTAATAAGTAATATAAAGTTAATAAAAAAATGTAACATGGTTATAAAGAATGTATAAATTACCCTATGTTTATTATTTAGGAAGATAAAAAATTAATGAGATAATCCTAAATCTTGTTAATGGAAATATAACTCAATTTCCATTCATTGAGTTAAATATCTATGTCATTGGTTTTTTTTCCAAGATTATGTGTGAATGACCTCTGATTGTTTTATAATTAATATCCAATTATATTGGGTCAATTTATATTTTTCACACATAATTATTTAAATGTTTTATCATTAATATAATAATATTATCTCTATAAGGTGCATCATCTCAATCATATTTTGTTGAGGTCTATCATGATGTTATAAAACTTTATTATACTATATAATATATATAAAAACATTTTGACACATTATATCATCAATTAATATATTCTCATGATATTATTTTTGTAATTTTATTTCTTAATGATTTTTATTCAAGTGTTCTTCAAGGGTACATAAACTCATTAACAAAAACATCATTTTAATGTTTTACTGATTTATTTTTCTAAAAATTCTATTTAATTTCCATGTTTTAAAAAAAAAATTATAAAATTATTTATATGGACATGAACATCATAAAATGTTAAAATCTTCAATTAGGTATAGAGAACATTGATTCAAAACTCTTTTTATTAGTCTTTTTAAAGGGTCGTTGAAATGGATTGAATATTTCAATATCTTGAAATGATTTCTTAGGATTGAAAATGAAATGTTATGAGTGAAATTTTGATAATTGAAATATTTTATGTGTCATGATTATATAATGCTACATGTGATTTTTATAGGTGGTTATTTTTTAAACCAATGACCGGTGGTTATGTGATAATCCAATGAAGTGTTGTTACATGATAACCCAATGATGGGTTGTTTCATGATACACTAGGTGTGTGTGGTTAAATTATAAAAAAATGAATTTAGTATGGATGTTGGATGTATGGCTATTCCATCTTGTGATATGTGTGGAAGTTTACTGTATGGTTATTCTATTTATGTATGGTTCTATCCCAAGTTACCTTTATATGTTATATGACTCTTTTTATAGATATTACAGTGATCTTTTGAAAACAAAAAATGGTAAGCAATGAGATTATATTTATTAAAGTGTATTTAATACACTACAAAGGTGAAAAGTATTTATTTATGATAAGTTATTCATGGTTTACATGTTTTCACAAGACTAATAGTTTTAATTCTGTATGTATCACTTATTGAGAATTTTATTCACATCCCATGTTTTGAAATTTTATTCAATATTTTTATGGAAGAATATAGATATTGATGGGATCAAGGAAAAGATTTGATTCAACATGTGATGAAAAAAATGTTTCTTTTAAAATGTTTTTATGGAAGAAATAGTTACTGTTCTATGTGTCAACTTTGTATTTCTATGGTTTTTTATGTATGAGTTATAAACTAATTCTATAAAAATATAGATCTGAAAAGATCCTCATCATGAATTAAAGTCCAATAATTGAAATATCTCTATATTATGTAATGTTTAATGATGGGGACTTACACCATCATGCTAGAATGTTTGCTTTGCTGAACAAGGATCACACCCCATTCTGGACCTATATCACTGAATAAAATTCACTACTTATTCTATCCCTATAATACATAATTGAGTACATTTTTCATTACAACACTATAATAGTGAAATAAGTTGGATTATTTTTCAAGACAAGTCAATCACATGAGATATAACTATATACCCAATGCATTGGATGGAGGTTTCGGTTTCACCCATATGACAATGAATTCAAACATATATTTTCCAAAAAATCATAAACAATCATATCATAACCCATGAAATAAAATGTGTATCATAAACATATAAAAATATCACAACCTATGAAAAAAGATACATGTTTAATAATCATTTTATCAAAATAATTACTCGTGAATGAGAAACAGATTTCATAAACTTATAACCCATGAAAGTGAAATGGATTTCATAACCATATATCCCATGAAAGAGAAACGAGTCTCATAAAAACCATGAAATTAAGCATTACCCATTCATAAAAAATAATATGAATGGAACCTTTAGAAAATTTCCATGAAAGTAACAATTAACATCAACAGATGTCATATTATATGGAAAATTAATTTCAAATATATTTCAAAAAACGATTCTGAAGGATTATAACCATTAATATTTTAAAAAGAATTTTTAATAAATAAAACCATTTCAAAATCATTTTCTTAAAAAATACCTTGAAAAATTATAAAGAAGGCTTGAAATCATTTTGAAAACCCGTTTCCTTACAAAATTAACAAATATTATTCAAAATATTTTTAAAACCATTATATTTTAATGAAATTTTGAAAATATAAAAATGAATGGTTGAAATTTTTTTGAAAACCATTTTATTGAAATTATTTTTAAAACAAATAATTAAGGCCCGAAAGGATTTAAAAAAAATTCGCATGAATACATATGAAAAATTCTCGAAAATATTTTGAATATAATTTTCCTGGAAAATTAATTTTTTAAAAATTTTCTTAAAAATTAAACGTTTAAAAATTAAATGGAAGCATCGAAGAAATGACGATGCGTAAATCCAAACATGTCATATGCGGTAAAATGTATATTCATTTTTAATGGAAAAAAGTTTAGAAAAATACCATGTTTGTAAAGTGATCAAAATATTTCTTTTAAGATATTTGTAAAGAAAAAAAATGTGAAAATTTTATTTTAAATATTATATCATCATGGTACTATATTCATGAAACCATTTTTAAAAGAGATATATTTCTGAACGATGAATTGGTAAGGTTAGGGTTACTTAAAAACCCATTATAACTATCTTATGAACCCAAGGGTATAAATATTCTAACAATATATGAATATATTTTTAATCAATAAGGGATAATAATTTTATTAATTTTCATGATAGATGGATCATAAAATTTCATCAAGGAATCATAATCATTAACAATATCAATAATTGATGAGATTGTTTCAATAAACTATTAATACATGGTTACATGGGATCTTACTCTCCATTTAAGAAAATTTAATTCCATAAATCTTAAAATATAATTAAATAAAGTATATTCATCATATAAAATTTAAAATGGAAGTATATATACCTTGAAATATAAATTTGATGCTTAATAAAACCTAAGAGTCAATGAAAGAAAATTGGGAGAAAATTATTTTATATATTTGGAAATATTTTATCCCAAAACCCCAATAAAGAAAAATAAAGAATGATAATATTAATAACACTAAATTTAATTATAATAACAATTTAATACATACATAGTAATTAAAAACAAAATAGAAAATAATTGGGTGCTGAATAAAACATGTATCTTAAAGATATAGAAAGTGATATGAAATCCACGTAACTTTTGTCTTTAAACTCCTCATTCTAATACATTAATAATTAATAAAAAATTTAATTTTGTTGGTCGGAGTGGTTTACTCAAGAGGGGGGTGAATTGAGTACCAATTAAAATTTCTGTATTTAAAAACACTGTCTTAAAGACCCCGAAATAAAATAATAAATTAAACTGTAGTGAATTTATATTAAAGTAGAGGTTCTGTTAGATTCTCAAGGGATTGATTAATTCCCAGTTAATCAACACAGGAGTGTGTGATTATCTTTTGAAACTAACTTACTAATCTACACTTAACATAAACACTTGCTAATTTAATTATCAAAGTAACTTTATAAACAATATTAGTTTTAAAGTGATTAGCAGCGGAATAAAACTTTGAAAGAAAAGGCACAACAAATGTAACCAAGAGGTTCAGTCTCAAGCCGAGACTTAGTCCTCTCAAAAGTATATATAAAAATGATCCACACCCTGGATCGGGGTTCAACGGTTTACAACTGTCCAGGTCCAAGACCTCTACCACTGTTATTCGTGGGAAACAGTATAACAGCAACCAGCTGTCCAGGTCACACATGACCTCTACCACTGTTATTCGTGGGAAAGAGTAGAATTCAAGAGTTTGGTAAGGATTTATAAATCCTCCAGTTTAAGTACAGGAGACAGTGTATGTGTTAGATACATCAGATAACACACACTGCTCGAAAAGAATAAAAATAAATCACAGAACAAGAGATGTAGAGTTTAGAGATGGTTCTGGTGATTTCAGTGTAGCTCTGAACTCCTTTGGATTCGATCAGAAGTGAGTCTGAGTCCTCTTCTCATTTCTGTTTGAGAAACAGAGTGTCGTATGCTCCAGGTTCACAGATAGTGAAAATGTAGTGGTTGAAGTTCTTTAGTGTTCTTCTTATATGCACAGAACACTTCTCGAGTATGCTTGACTGTCTATGAGCTTCTTGATTCTTCTTGTTCTTGTGTTTCTGGTATATTCCATCCACCACACTCTTCTCTTTTCTATTGTTGTTGTTTTTGGGCAGTGTAGTCTTCTCGTATTTATCTCACGGGAAACAGGGGACAAAAAAGATTTCCTTTCTGCAGGTACGAGGTACGGGTTCCTGACATCCGACAACCTTTATCAGATATTTGAAAAATCATTAAAATGTACATGATATGACCGTTAGATAGATTAAATATAGGAAATAAAGAAATTCAAACAGTGAGTCGAGTGATCGGTAGGTAATCAGCATCGGTAGCTTGGACATCGGTAGCTCATGTTCATTAGTTGCTTTGACTCTATCGGTGGCTCTATGCGTCGGTTGGTATATGCTTGTATTGGTGACTTTGTTTATCAGTAGCTCCATGCATTGGTAGCTGCATGCGTCGGTAGCTCCATGCGTCGGTAGCTCCATGCGTCGGTAGCTCCATGCGTCGGTAGCTCCATGCGTCGGTAGCTGTGAGTCTGTCAGTAGCTTCGTCCATCAGTGACTCTTATTCCATCGGTAGCTATTTATACTTACACCGGTAGCTCTATGTTTGTATTGGTAGCTGTCTGTAAGTCAGTAGCTTATACTTATAAGTACATCGGTAGCTCTGTGTTAAGTATATCGGTGACTCTGTCTGTCGGTAGACTAAGTCTATCAGTAGACTAGGTACCGGTAGCTCTTTATCAGTAGTTATAGGCAGATTACTTATCTGTTTTATGCAGAACACATCCGATTGTGTTAGAATTAATTTATAACTTGTATGAACATGGATAAATGAGGATTAACATATTACAAAGACTATTTTAAAAATTATTATTGGTTTGATCACAGATTTGAAAGAATTAAAGTATAGATCAATGATACTTAAAAATATCATAGAGAATGAAAACATAATTGGGATTTTAAACACATATGAATACATGATTGAAATTATCAAAACAGGCGAGGTCAACAAATTTTATTACACATATTTTAAAAAATAATTTTCTTATATCTAATACTATATATGGTTTGATCATGACAATATATTACCCTCTAGATAACAGTCTTATGTTAATGTTTGACATTGGGTAATATTCACTTGTTTCTTCGCATGTGTCTTAATATATTATATATTTGTTCCATATATTAATATCATTAATACAGAATGTAAAAAATGAAATATATATCAGTTATATTTTGTATATATTTAAAGATGTATGAAATGGAATATACCATTTATATATATGGTATGATGGACGTACGCATGAACGAGATTTCATTTTTTATTCTCATATTGAAAGAAAGAAGGTAAATAAAATATGTATATATTTACATATATTTACATATATAATTAATAACGTAGAATTTATATTTAAAAAATATCATATAATTTTATAATCCCAACCTTTATACATTCCATGTAGTGTGTGAATAAATAACATTGTTTTAAGGGGGCAGTAGTCCACACTTCCTCAAATAGAATTATCATATTTACAACGTATTAAAAGTTGAAATATATGTGTTTTAAAATTTATAAGAAAAAAACTCATATATATAATAAAAATAGAACATAATATCTAAAAATATATTTTCTATGATAATGTTCACCGTGAGAGGCAATAAAGGAAAACTGAACAATCATGGTTTCATGAGACGGTAGTTCACCAAACATGTAAACATTATGTTCATTACCCATTAACTGCAGGTGTGTATAAATGTAGGTATGGATCATATCATAAAAAATTACTAGTATATTTATTATATTGGGGTTTTATGGTATAGTGGAATTAATAGAGTGAAGTGGGTGGGTAATGAAAATAAAGGAACAAAACTCGAGATAAGATGTTGTCTCTTAATTAGATAACTCATTTTGGTTTGTGCCAAAAGGCTTCACTAAAGAAGTTTTTTCCCTAAGAGAGGATTCTATTAGTAAGGTAGGTATGTTGGGATGTTTATTGAAAGTTATTGGATGAACATAAGTGGTTTAAGTTGTGTGAAGAAGAGAGAATGTTGGTGGCCTTTTATAGGGAAGGGAAACGAGACACTTGGTATTTTTGAAAAAAAGTTAGGTGTACCCATTTGTTTCAAAAACAAAAGTCCTGAAAACCAAAAAAAAACTAAATAATGGAAGTTAAATGGGAGAATAATGGAAATAAAATGAGTTTCGTTCACGTTTCTAGGTCAGTTTGGGTCTTAAATATTAGTTTCTGTCCATAGTTAAGCTTAAATTTACCCCAATTGATGTATTTATTTTTAATTACATTCACTAATATTTTTTCTGAAAAAATATGATAACCTTATTAAAGAATATAAATTATTCTGAATCAAAATATTTAATCCATTCTGCTCTATTCCAATAAAATAAGTTGTATAAATTAATTTTATATTAATCTCATAGTCGGGTCGATAATTCGAGTTTTTAATGTAAAAATAATCAAACGTTTGCTATGTTTTCTACCAAAATTATAGGTGAAATTGATCTAATCATCCTAAATTTTGAAAATTGATAAAAAATATTATATAATTAATCATTGAAACAAAATTAATATATAATTTATGCATATAAATAAATTATATGAAGATGCATATTTGAACTAAAATTCAATATTTTTCACAATCCATTGAAAACTATATCTTTATAGGAAAATAAATAAAATCACCCTATGAAAATTTTTCTATTATTATTCCAAATTTCATTATTATTTTTATTTATTAAATATATATATAAGTTCTATACATTTAATTTAAAATGGGTTATCCATTAAAGTACGGTAATAATGCCTTAATATAAATATTTAGGTATATACATTCATAAATTATTTAATAAAAATTATAACATGAAATTTTAATATCTCGGTTATATCATATTATATTAAAAATGATATTTTAATTATATACTTTTGTTCTGTAATACTTGGTCATGCGTTTTATAAAAGATCTCGAGGGAAGTCATTTTTTCATATAACACAACCTAACCTTGGTATTCTTTGTAGATCTATATAATTTTTATATTGTGTATATTGCATGATTAACTTGGGGTTGTGTATGATTCAATACAAATATAGTGGTTAAATTTGAAACAAAAGTTTTTTACTGTTGCGTGAAAAAATATAAAAAGGAAAAATTAATTCGAAAAAATCAAAAAATAATAGCGTGATAAACTATATCTATTCCCATCTCCAATATTTCCACATTAATGGATATGAAAAATATTCTAAATTATTAAATAATTCCCAAAATTCCTTAAAAATTACAATTTAGTATGATTATAAATATGAATATTTTGCATGAAATTATGATCAACACAAGAACGAGCTTAATCTCCCATTTTCCACAAATAATTTTTAATTATATTGGAATAACCAAACCCTTCATATTGTTATTTACTCTTCTCTCAAATAAAATCATGTCAAAATTCTACTTAATTACTTGAAATTACAAGAAAGTATATTTAAAACCCCGTTTTTATATATACTTGATTATCCTATTTATCAAGACACATAATATTAATCTTTATTCCTATTCAAAATAATCCAACATAATGAGATAGTGAGTTAATCCAAATAAAATGAAATTGGTGTAAAATGAAATCATTTTTTTGAAATATGTAATTATCTACCCCATTGCTAAGAGTGAGTGGGTTATTCATATTCCTGTTTTCCAAATATGGGTAAAATTACTATGATAAACAATAAGGATGGATAAGTGAACCAAAAAATGTGATTAATAAATGGATTGTGTAGATAGATTATAGGATTTTACAATCATGTAATTAGAAAGACGATTTTCATTTATACTTCATTGATGAATTCCTTTAGGGTGTAGAATGAAATTAGTTTTACTAAATCCATGATCGGTATCCAAGGTATATTAACATCATTGTTTCATTGGAATACCTATAAAAAATAACCTTCACTAATCGATTATTCACATTTTCTTTTAAACACGTGCCCTTTAGGCTGTGAAATACCACTGGTACATTCCAATGGCACATGATGTGAATTTTTAATTACATTCCAAGAGAGTCTTTTGATGTATTTTTGGATGAATTATCCATTTTTGAGAAACATATATGGGATTACAATGAAATATTGATATTTTTATGATTATATATAAGGATAATAGTCTTGTTCCTAGTTATGTGTTTTTATATTTTATAGTAAAAGAATAATTACCCATTGATTTTCGTGTGTCTTGTATGGAAAAAATCTAGATAAACTCAAGGTAGATATCATTTTCTACCTTTTATGTCAAACAATTATTATATAAATATGTTCATTCATATTAAATACTAGACTATATAGATATTTCATTAGGAAATTTATCTCTGTCATTACACCCCAGTGTTATTTGGTTGTTATATATGATCATTTGTTGACTAAAAGCTATGAAGAATCATCCGTGACTCTAAATTCATGTCCTATATCTCCAACCATCATGAAATATTGTAATTTGATACTTTATTACAAAATCATGTGTGATTTGAGTGAATTCTATATGGGTGATCTCAGCAAAAGGAAATTAAAGAAATATATGTTTATATTTTTAGGTGATTAAATAATTGAATGTGAAAAAAATTAATATCACCCCTAGTGGAAAGGAATTTATTTCTATGGTATTTTCTTAAGATAAGTTTACATCCAATTTCACTAGGTCCTATATTTCATTTTTCATTTTTATTTCATCATTGAAAAACATTATCCAAAAAAGGATTCATAGATGAGATTTATTTAGTGGTTCTATTTCTAGAAAAATTTTACATAAAAATAAAGGAAAAAAAGTTTGTGGAATATTTGGTATTAGAACCCCTTTTTGGGTTGGAATTGAATGATAATTTAGTATATCATTCTATTTCGGTATCGTTCCTTGATGAATAAAAAAATTATAAAGTTATATTTGATTGTATTCAATGATAAAAATCTAAATGAAAAAATATAATTCTCGAATTTATAGGTACACAATACATGATGGGATTTATTTATTATATCATAAACCATGCGATTTGTTTATCATTTCATCATTATGTTTTGATCATGATCAATTCATTAGGTGATGTGTTCCTAAGGTTGATATTGAGAAAATTCTAAATTCAAATCACAGAGAGGAATGTGGAGGACACTTTTATAGAAATAAATTATCTAAAAAGTTTCTAAAAATTAGTTTATTTTAAACCAAACTTCTGAGGAATTACTATATATTCTACTGGATCTATCCTCATTGTCCATAACTATCTTACATTACCAAAAGAAACATATTGACACTTATTTTTTTTATGTTTTTAGAAATATTTTATAGTTAAGGAATTTATTTCAAGAGACCCTTACAAAAATATAGGGGTTAGAAATATATCCTCATTTTTATTTATTATGTTTCAAAATAGGTTGAGGACAATATATTTATGTCTAATGATCATTATATTTGAATTTTCTTTTTTAATGAAAACATATTTTATAGATTTACTATTCAATGGTCTATTATTATATATGACAAAACCAATTTCTATTATATTCCCTTCATATAACTCAAGTAAAAGTTATAGATATCTAACAAGATATACATATCCTACCAACCTTAATCCAGTAGTCAAGATGAGTATGAAAATATAAAAATAATGAAAATTCATGAAAACCCCATCAGAATCTCTCTGAAAGATTTTTATATCGAGCTCTTGTATTACCTTTCAAAATATAAAATCATATGTAAACACATCTTAAAAATTTCATCATATCAATAGGTTTATTGAGAATATTCTCATTTTCTAGATGAAATTAATAAAAAATCCTATTGGGCCATCAAAAGTAGAAAATTTGATCTTTCCTTGGTTGAAAAAAACTATGTTTTACCTTAATTAACTTTAGGAAAACGTGATAGAGGCCGATAAAAATTAATGTATAAATAAAAAATATTTTTAAATTAGGAATATTGAAATATTAAATTTTATAAATATTTTAATTGATAAAATTTTTTCTTCTTTACACATACAAAATTCATTTTTACTTAGTTATGTTGTGATCTAGGTGGTCGGGGTGCTACATAGTGAATCATGTCAACCATCATGGTTCAATTCATATTCATGATCTGGAAATTAATCACATATTTTAGGATAATGGTCATTGATATAATCCCTTTATATTACAATATCAAAAAGATGAATATATTGATGAAATGATTGGTCCAATACATGAACAAACAAAATTTTAATATTAGGATGGTCAACGTAGAACTAATGAATTGAAAAAACAATTTCATAGGTAATCTTGATTATTTTCAGTTTTTCCATTTTTCCCTTTATAGGACAGTTAAAAACAATTTATTAAATCACTATGTTTTGTTTTGATTGCTTTTAGGTAAGGTAAACTTTTGTGGATGTATTTTTTCATTAATTATTGTGTGTGGGATATTTATGATTTTAAGAATAAATTATCTTTAATTGACCCATATACCTTCCAAAATAAAAAATCAATATTTAATCATCCATGAGGAGTTTATGTCTTACATAGAGACAGATTGATGAATTTCTCCGTGATTGGTCTTTGTCTTCAAACTATGTCTTTTTGTTCCATTATTTAATTTTAAATATCCATATTGAATATCTATAAAGAAATTTATATATTAAAATAAGTTATCTAATCTATTTTATTTCGACAGTTAGTGTAGTGGCATTATAAGTTAGTGTGTGGTAGGGAGGTTAAAAATCCTTTATGTTGTGAAAACATTAATGTTTTGTTGAAAATTTAATTTCCTTATCCTTTAATGTGATAATTTTCTTTTTGAAATGTTAAAATTTAATTTAAAATTATTTTATGGTCTATTATTTCCATATTTAGTAAGGATAAAGTTAATGAGGATAATTTATGGAATGACTGATTATTCAATGTGATTTTTCACTGTTAACATTTTCTTTAATTTCAATCAAAATTTCATAGTGTATAACCTTGTGTTTTCAGGGTTTGAGTTCGAGTTCATGGTTCCGATTATTTTCTGCATAAGTATTTTTATTATTTTATATATAAATTCATTTTATTAAAAATTACAAAAATGAAAAAATAACTAAAAATATTCCTTTAGATAAACAAATTGACCTAATGTGTTATAAAAAACACATGGGGACATTGAATCCATAGTTTTATTTACAAGAGTAAAGATTGACATCACTATTATAAAATAAAGGATTGATATAATGGGTGTCATATGACACATGGGGATAGTGACTACATAGTTCTCTTTCACAAAGTTGGTATTTTCTCCTCTATTTTGGTTAAAAAAATAAAAAATGATAATTTTGGATACTCATAATACTCGTGAAATATTATTTTCACTTAGGAAATCTATCTTTATGCATTTAATATAAAAAGTACTACCTAACTATTTTGTGACTTAAAACACATCATTATAATTAATTAGAATAATATGAATTGTAATGTTGAATTTTAAAAATGAAATTGGATTAAAATTGAGATATGATTGTTAATTTATATTTTTAATGTATTTTTAGGGGATTCATAATTATTTGAAATGAATTCATTATAAAAAAACCATGTATGTTAATAACTTTTTAGAGTGGGGAATTTAATTTTGATAAATTTGTTCTATTAATTTTCAAGGGACTGGAAAAAATCATGTTGTAATATATGATCATCCATTAAAATTGGATAACATAAATGAAATGTTTATTTTTTTTCCACCATTGCTCATATGTGTGTATGTTAATTTTTTTTATTATAAATATCATTTCTCTTTATATGACCAATTCTAGTTGAAAATTTATTAATATGGACCCATTTCTACATCATTTTTTAAAAAACACTCTATACATTATTTTACTTCTAAATTGTAGGATTAGGGTTCCCAATATTTTTGGAATATTGTTTTCTTGTATGAATGGGTGATTAAAAAATAAATTTATTCATTTTAGGCCCTAATTCTTGAATTTTAGAGTAAAATAAAGCAAGGAACCAAAAATTAAAAACGGTTTCATGTACAAAAAAATATATGCCACCAATTATACCATAACATAAAAATGGTTTTTAAAAATGGTTTGAATTTTAAACATATATAAGAAGATATATTTAGATATATATTAGTTTTCTACAATACATCTTAATTATCTGTCATAAAAATTATTCCTATAAATTTAGTTGGAATATAGAAATGCATGCATGAACCTTGATAATGATCAATATGCAGTTATCCACCCCCATTATACCACCCCTTTTCCCAACCTAATGAAATAGTTGAAATTTAATGCTAGATAAATTGCACAAGGGGCTCAAAAATTCTATTAATGGATTATTTTATAGGTTAAATAATTCTATTTTAATTATTGTTCTATATGTATGGTTTTTCTTAGATTTTATAATTGTACACATGTTATTCATTTTTATGTTTTCCCAACTAATAATATTTTTCTAATAAAAACACCCCTTCATCATAATTTACTATATTTTAATCTCTATCACTAAAATACTATTTAATTAATGGATTGAATCCATTCATGAAATAAAAAAAATGACCATTTTATTGATATTTTATCTTATGCAATGCTTATTCTATGAGTCAACTCCAATATCCCATTGATAGGTTACCAACAATTTATGTATAACCCATTATTGTGTTGATTTTAGGATGTTTCATGGGTTATATTGGTTATTATTTAATGTCATTAAACCTAAAATTAGTTCATTTATTTTAGAGTCCCACTTAATGAATTATGTTTTTCTTCATCATTATTGAATTTAAAAAATAAAAATTTGGAGGAACATTATCTTCAAATAACTTAAACTAATACTGAATGTTACCTTGTAAGAGTTATGGTGGTTTTACTTAAAATTTTGTAGATAATAAACTTGTGAATTAATAGGTGTATTTTTGTTTTAATAAATGCATATATCTTTAATTAATATGAGAACATTTTCTAATAAAAAATCTATAAAATCTATCCATAGAAAAAATCTAGGATCGAACCATTGTCATTTTTTTATTTTAATTCAAATACTAGAGTGTGTAATTATTAAAATATAATCACCCAAAAATAGTTATGAACTAAATAGACAAAAAATTAATATACATACACATGAATCAATGATCGCTTTGTTAAACTATGAGGATTCATCACCCTATTTTTGTTGTAAGAGTCTACTTCCAACAATTAGTTATAATTCGGTGATCTGTATTTTTGTTCCATTATAAGGAAGAATGTATGAAATTTTAGTCCCTATTATTCTATTCACACCCACTTTCTATTTTCACAACCCATTTTTCTAATTATTCCCTTTATATCAATGGATATACCATCACACCTGATAAAATTTTAAATACATAGTTTGGGTAGATAGTCTTATGATGGGGGAATAAAGTGAACATAGGTGAATTATACCATTATATAACTTCTTTATCACTAATATAAAATCTAAACTTTCAACCTTTGAAATCCAGGTATATTAAAATAACCCCATATTAAATCTTAATTTAAATAATTTGGAAATTAAAATTATGAAAACCCCTAACTTGGAAAATTTTAGGGATTAAACCATGAATGCATAGATAACACAAATCTAGACTAATGACCCCTAATGAATCAACGATACTTCCGTAAGAGAATTAAACTATACTTTCAATCCTCATTAAAAAAAATCCCACCTTTTATAGTATGGGGTGAAAATTTCCTTACCTTCATGTCAAATAATTCTCTGATACCATTGAACCCTTGTTACCCCTCATCAAATCAAGTCAATGATGAAAAATATTCCCCTAATTTCTTTAAAACATCAAGATAATAATTTCTTAAAAATTATAATACAAACATATATCCATTAGTAGAACCATTTATAAATGTATTTAATAAAATACTTTCCCTAAGACAAGAAATTGAAACATAAATAGAATATTCAAAACCTTTTTGAAATAGTTTTATATCCTTTTGATTAAACAGGAGAAAAAATTAGAGTTATCCTAAATGTTTCACCAAAACATATTTTTGGAATCCTAGAATAAATTAAATTATTTTATGATGGTTTGGGTAATGGTAAAAAAATTCATAGACATGATGTGTTAGGGGACCTTCCAAAATAAATACCCAAATAATTATTTTAATCATCAATAATGTCTTTCTAAGAAACCAAAATAGGGTGAACCACTTATTGCTATGATAATACTCTTAAATATTGTAGAATTCAAACTTTTTGTGATGTAAAAATTGTATGAGATGACTTTGGTTCTCTATATTGGATGTTCTAAGGGATAGAACTATGTAAATTCAATAAAGATTAATTTTTAAACCTATTAAAATATATTTTGAAAAAACATGAAAATAGTACTGATAATATTTAACCATTACTTCAATAAAAGAAATGATTCTAAGAGTAAGATATTTGGAGGTTTATGATATAAATTTTCTAAAATAATGAAACATAATAAGTCTAAATATAATGAATATGGAATATCCTTTATTCCATTAGAAGCATAATAAGTAATCAATTTAGCCACATGGTCCAAATCCCTATCCTCTAGAAAAAATAATTCTCATAACCATTTGAATAATAATAAAAATAATTAAAACCTATTTTAATAAAATGGAAATAACATATTCAAAAACCCATTCAACAACATAAATATAATCTTGGGTGAAAACAAGTCAACCCAGTATCCAATCTATTCTAAAAACATCACAAGAATTTTTTGGGATAATATGGGGAAAATAAATTTGTTGGTTTTATCACTAAATAATGAGTTTCAATGAATTATAATTGGTTAGGGATTTAAACAAACCTAGGTTTTCCCACCCATCACCATAATATTAGAATCAATTTACATAAAAAAATTGGAAAAAACAAAACTGTGGCTATCTTAATTAGTTAAAAACCATTAAATGATGTTAAAAAACAATACCTGAACGTTTTAGGATTAAGTATATCTTGATAATACATAATATACACCCTTATAATTTGGTAAATATTATTTTAATATTGAGGAACCACTAGCTACAATACCAGTCAAACAAGATTCTGCATTCCCTCAAACAATGATGGAAAAATTAAAACTAATGTTTAGTGGAACTCTAATGTGTATATTTTCCCATGATATAATCATTATCTCACTTTATTGTGAATAAAATTCCATACCCTCCAACTCAATGAACCTTATGTAATATTTTACTTTCAAAAGTGTGTTATATCATCAAAACCAAGCCCCTTTAGTTTTTATTGTGAGCACTACTATCACAAGAACCATGAAATATAATTTAAAGAAACTTGTTTTTCCTTAAATCAATGAAATAAATTGATAAAAAATGTTTTAAAATCCCTATATATTATTGGAGCCATTGTTTTTTCATTACATATTCAATGTATTGTTAGTTATGGTTGGTGGAATCCAACCCAAATATTTTATTCTCCAAATTATTAATTATAGAAATTATGTAACTGTATGTATCTTAATTGATGATTTTGTGAAAATTGGTAATTTTACCAATCCTTATAATTTATTTGTATTATAAAATCTCACAAACCTAGGTCCTTGGGAAAAAACCACACTAATAAATTTCAATCCCTTATTTGAAACTATCAACCGAGTCATATGAGTGATGAATGAAAAAATAATCATAATATTTGGGATATGAACCCTAATCTCAATATATATATATTTAATACTATCAAATTAGTTATGATGAGGAGGATTATGAGGTGAAATGGATTAGTTGTGTTAAATCATACTAGAGGAACATCAGTGAATTGATGATTATGTTTTAATTCTGAAGGAGAATATTTCCTTTTTTCATATGAGGGAAATTAATATTCTCTGATCAAATATTTGGAATATAACTGATTTTATCATTTTTCAAGATCACTATTTTTATATAACTTGGGAAATATCATGATCATAAATTACATACCACTTCCTCGAACAAATACATCCATTTTGAGGATTAATCATCTATTCTAAATGACTATATTATTACTAGAATATGAAATAAATTCAATTCAGTATGATTCAAACTCAAAATATATCTATTGTATGTTTAAACAACCCAAGAATATAATAATTGTCCTACATTTATAATGTAAGTGTGTATTATTAGGGAACAAATGAAACCATTTTTTCATTTATTTTTTTTATCAATTTTAAACAAGAGGGAATTAATCTCGATATCATAAGTAATTATAAGAAAAAACAAAATAGAACATTTTTTATGTTGATTATATTATATCACTCATTGCAACACAATGTATTATTCTTGAAATTATATTTTGAACCTCCCCCCCAACTCCAATAAACACTCCTTCCCAATCTAATGGAATTGGTCTAAGAATAAATCCATATGTTGTGAACAAATAATATTGTTTTCTAAATTTAAAAGAGTGAGTGGGTTAACCGAATTCATATTCTTCCTAATAACGTTAGATTTATAAAAAAACAATGATTATGGAGACCTAATTCCTAAAAATATGTTAATTAGATAGATATTGTGCATGAATTATATAAATTTGAACTCATACAATAAGAAAATTTATTTTTCGTTAAAAATTATTTATCATGTAATTAAGAAAATAATATGAAATTATTTCTATTATATCTTATAAAGGAATTTTGGGTATAATATAATCTAGGATTTCTTATGTGAATAAGAAAAAACCTTCACTTCTCTATTTGGAGCATTTTCCTTCAAACACATCCCCTTTGGGTTGTGTATTGCCCCCAGTACCTTCCAATAGTAAATGATGAAAATTTTTACATTAATGGGGGAAAAGATAATAAAAGCATGAATTATCCATTTTTGGGACACATTTGAGGGGTTTTTTGATAAATTTTTACATTGTTAAATCTTATGCATGGATAATAATCTTTTTCTAAATTGGGATGATTTCTGATTCATGATAAATATAGGATTATTCCTTAGATATCTATTTCATATAAGGGAATTTATGATGACAATGACAAGGTAGATGAAATTCATATTCTTCTATCTAAAAAAACTAAAAAGGATGGATAATAATAATTTTGATATCTTGTTTCTATATTTTTTTGATTAGGTGAATCATCTATATTGGGCAATGCCTTTGTTATATGAATATAAAATATTCCCATTTTTTGGATTTAAATCTTTGATGAAAAATTCAAAAACTATGAATTCATTTCTTAACTCACTAAAAATATATAAGGGTCATAATTGTAACATTCATTTAATGTTATGTATGATTCAACTGAATTAACTATAAAATAAACCATAGGGAAAAGACCTGAAAAAATAAATTTCAATTTCTTATGTGATAAAGTCAATGAATGATTCTCAGATGAACTATAAAAATATTTTATTGGAATTAATTATTATAATATTTTCCATAGATTCATTTTGATAATATATATTAGGATCTCCACTTTCTTTTTCATTGATTAGTTAGTGTTAGAAAACTTTTACAAAAATAAGATTCCATAGTTAGATTGATTAGTTGGGTCCTTCCATTGTAATAATATTATGTATTGATAATGGAAAAAGGGTGTTGAAAATATTATATTTTATCACCATTATAGTTTTCATTTAAATGATAAACCTTCATATCTTTTTTTATTTAAATAATTTTCTAATTAGCATCCTTATTTTTAAAGTGATTTTTAACATCATGCTGATATAAAAAATGTACTTGGTAATATAAATCATTTATAAATTCCTTAAAACTCAATAATTGAATAAATGCATTTATAATTTAAAAGTAATATGAGTTTTATGATCCATAGATCTATACTATTTACCTCGATCGTTTCATTGGGTGATGTGTTATTAAGGTCAATAAAGTGGCATTTCAAAGTTTCTATCCAGAAGTGGAACAGACAAGCCAATTTATAGAAAGGAAACCACTAAAAAGGTTACAAAAATATTTTTTGTTAAAATTAAAATATCTATGTTCATCTAAAAATTATTTAAATTATTTCCACAGTGGAAAAAACAAGTTTCCATTATAAAAATTCTCCAAATTCGTCTTCCTCACATTTTTGTTATAAATCGATTTGATTATTGGTGAGTTAATTATATGGGACCCCTCTTAAACTCTTGGGTATATCTTGACGTCACCCTAGATGTTGATATTGTTTTATATAATTTATTCCATTTTATTTACATCTAAGGGTCACGATGTTTAAGATCACTTCAACAAATTAAAAAATCATTTATAGATTTTTAATTCATAGGTCTATTTTTAGTTACTATATGACCCCTTTATATAATAACCCCTTCATTACATTCTTATAAATTTATTAGATTTTATAAAAGAATGTCAATATCCAATCCCTGAAAACCAATGGCTAGGAAGAGTTTGAAAATGAAATAATATATAATTTTTTTTAAACAAACTGTCAACCACTCATGGAATGATTCGCCGAGGAATCTCTTGGATTCCTATTTGTTATATAGGAATAAATACAAAACCATCCTATGAATGGATCTATATTAATTGGTTTATGTGAAAAAAATTCCATTTTATAGTTAAAATTGATAAAAAATATCTATTCTATCAAGAATATTTTTTTGATCAATATAAGGAAATATGAAATAATAAATTAGATATTATTTAGCTTGAAGTACTTAGTATGGAGGATTGTCAAAATTAAATTATTAAATGTATTGATCCTAATCATATAAATCTAGGAATCTAAAATATACGCTGTTTCAACCAGGAAAGATGGTGCTTTGTTAAAATATAAAGACTATTTTTACTTGGGTATGTTGAGTTCGAGGTTGTAAGGGCCTAATATTATTCATTATCTCCACCAACATGGGGTCGTTGATATTTATGATCGCTCTTGAAGTAAAATATTTTTTTATCAATGGTCATAGAGTAAATCCATCCATAAAACCATATTATAAACCTAAAATTGAAGAAATATTATATTCGTTAATCTATAAAGAAGAAATTTTTTTTATATTGTGAGGTACATGTCAATACAACTAAAACAATTTTTGTTCTTATTTGGGAGATAATAAAACATATTTTTAGTTTTTTTGATCCTTTTTTTGTCATTTCCATCACAAATTAAGAAAATTATAAAAAAGAAATTATATATATTCCTTCTTTGGTTTTTGATAATTTTATGTTAAGGGAACACCTTGCAGGTTTCATTAGTATTATATATATTCTTGTGTCTGAAATATAATAGATAAATAGGAACACTATTTTCAATTTTACCTGATTTCTTCTAGAGTTATTACCCAATAATTAAACATCCTTGAGAAGTTTACAACTGAGATGGTTCCAAAAAGATAAATTGTTTACTAATGGGTCTTTATATTCAAACAAATTGATTTTGTACTAGGATTTAATTTCAAATATCATTCATGAACTTATATTTTCCAAATTATTATAAAATATTTATTAACTATTATCTTATATTTATTCATTTAGGGATGTGATTTTTAAGTGGGTGGATGTAGGAGGTGGATGTTAAATATTGCATTAAAAAACTCACCTTGTATGGGAAAAATAATTTATTAATTCGATAAAAGAGACAATTTTATTTTCAAAATAGAATAATAAATGTTAAATGATCCTTCCTTCCATGATTATTATGGATATAAAATGTTATTTTCATGATCATAACTTTTTTAAAGAATGGTTATCCAATATAAATTTTTACTATTTATAGTTTTATCCATTTAATAAAAAATTCCACGATACCCAACTTTGGGAATCCAGAGGGTGTGTTTGAGTTCATGGGAGACAATATTTTTAGTGTATTTTTTATCATTTTATTTTTAGTTTGAGTGTCTAAAAAATAATGAAAAATGAAAAAAATGAAAAATTGAATATTTTAAGAAATATGTTTTCCTAATGTGTGGAATCTATCACATGAAGAAAACTACTCTATAGTTTTCTTTCATAGAGTTTGGTTTTACATCTTTATATTATTACAATTGATTGATATACTGAACTAAAACATACACATTGGGATAGTGTTTCCATAATTTTTTTTCCTAGGGATGGGTTTTTAATCTTATTTTTGTTAAGAAAAGAGAAAAATAAACAAAAATTTAGATTTTTTTAGGATTTAAAATTTATTTTTATCTAGAACAACACCTTTTACCTGAAATAAAAAATGAACCCTAATATCAACATTGATTAAAAACACATAATTATAATAAATTTTAATTATAGAAAGGGTAACTATGAATTCAAACAAATAACTAGGATTGGTATTGATATATTCTTATATATTGGTATTTTTTATGATTATATGGGATTCAATATTGTTTGATATAATAATATAGTTGAAAACATTGAATTTTAAAATGTTTTTAGAGAGGGGAATTCAATTTTCATCTTTTTGTGAATGTAATTTGAGAGCACCTGGAAAACAATAATGATGGTGGGTGTGAATAGATACCAAAAGTGGACACGTGTAGTTAAATTTTCATCAATTTTAATTTTCATTGTTTTTCCCAAAGTCAATGGTCAAATAAATTTTAAATTTTAAATTCTTTTATCATCATATGTACAATTGATGTCTAAAATATAATTATCTCAACCCATTTTAAAAAATAATTTATATATAGTACCCATTAATTATTTTTGTTTTAAATATAATGATAAATATAATAAATATTTGGTTATTATTTGTTCCTTTTATAAAAAATGTATATTCACTGAGATTGTAGATCATTTTGGGCCTTGGAACTAGAACCATCAGGGAAAATAAAATCAAACATTGAGGAAATAAAATGGACGTGTACCCATAAATTAATGACCAATAAATATTAATATTTAGCATAAGATATAATATATCATTAGAAAATTTTCATTCAATTATTTCATTGGGTAATTTAGTACTTTGGATGGTGATGTAAGTGTCCCATGTTTAAATAAAAATTACAGAAAAAAATTTATTTCAAAACAATTTAGTGAACTATTTCATTTATAATATCTAAACTTTTTATCCAATATTAGGTAAGGTTTTCCAAGATATTATAATATATATTGGGACACCATTTAGTATTCTAGGTCCTATTGTAATTCTATCTCCTTTAAGGTCTTTGTCATGTGTCAATGAAGTGATAGAAAATCATGCATCCAATCTCAATAATTATGGAAAATATAATTTAATTGAACATTCCAACACCCCTTATCAAACCCTAATGAAACTGCTACATTTATGAAATTTTTCATTTAACAAAGGTGATTAAAATATGTATTTAATGTTTATTTCATGGAATAAATGAAGGTATTTATTTCTTGATATTCATGTATTAATATGTATCAATTTTTTTATTTTAATATTATTCCTTTTTTGTATATTTTCCATAACAACTCTAGTTTTCCAATGAATAACTTTTATTTATATTAATTCCTATTATTATAATATTTATCAATATAGTTCCATTTATTTTTTATGTTTTGAATTCATTCACACAACAACTGAAGTGGTTAATTTTTTGATGTTAGTCTTCTTCAATTCCATTTTTATGATTCAACATCATCTTTAATTGAGTTAATTAGTAGAAATAAATCATTAAACCCCTTATGATTTGATTATAAAGAGTTTCTTGGTTTGTATATGATTTCATTTAATTCAACATAAAACTTTAATAAGTTCTTAAATATTGTAGTTACATTAAATTAATTATTCTATGATTAATCTTTTTTATTACAAAAACTAAATATATTGAGTTCTAGTATAATATTAAACCTTACAGTGGTTGGGTAAATTACCCTCTATGTGATATGGTGACTAGTATTGTAATATTTGGTGAAACAATTAGTGAATTTTGTGGTTTTTTTATCTTATTAATAGGGTAATTCTAGAATTAATGGGATAAAATTTTATAAGAAAAAAAATCCATCCAATATGACCCTATAAAAAACATAGAATCATTCAATATACTTTAGTTTTTATAATTAAAATATTTTAATATTTCATTCATAAAATAACATCACCCAAAATATCTTTCTACATTATAACCTAAACCCTTAATAGTATTTCTTTTCTTAAGGTTATGTTATTTTGGCTCAGGGTATTAGATACCCTATCTATGTTGTATATGACCATTTTAACCCATAAGGTAGTATTGAAAAAACAAGATATGTTAATAGATTTAGTTCTATGTCACCTTGTTTATGGTTTTAAGTATCTCATTGTGATAGAGAAGGATTAAGTGATCAAAACGATTCATGGCCCAAATAGGTCACCTCACAAGAGAATTCATCAATATGACCAAATCAGAAGTATTAATGATAAATGTTATTGAATGTTAGGGAAGTAATGGTTTTGGATATTTTATATTCAAAATAATATTTTTTTATCCCTATATTAATATGTTAGTTCTAAAAAATCTATAAACACATCAAAACTGGGGTAATTTTTTGTGGAGGCCTTGGTCATAAAAAGTCTTATAAAACAAATAAAATTGGTTCTCAGTATAGTATGGTTTTACAAATTCCATTTTGTAATGAGTATTATTTTATTCTAAGGAATTTTCATTATTAGGGTTAATTGGACTTCATTTAATTAAGATGATATAGAGAAGTCAAATAAAAAAACATAATTTTCTAAACATAATAAATGACAAGACCATGTGGTTGAAGAGGTGTTCTTCATTTGGGATAGAGAGGTTGAGCAGTTGAGTATGGATAGTTTCATAACATGGGGATTCCTAAACCAAGGGGTATAGTGATCATCCAGTCTTCTATCATGATATATTATTCCTTTTATTTTACCCCATTTAATTATATAGATTAATATTCCTTTATTTGAACAAACTTAGTCCAATATGTGAGGCTCGATGTGGAGGGGTACCCGATTCCGCTGGTGTTATCTACCCTATTTTGAGGTAATTATTATCTATTTAATTTAATAGGAATATACAACATCTTTTATATGTATAATAAATTTTTAGTTGTATTCAATGGATTATCAGAGAGTTGTCTTCCTAAGAGTTTTAAATGAGTTTCATGATGTTTCCCTTGAAGAGGGTGCGATGAAACCTCCTTAAAATTACATTGAGTTGAGGATAGAGTTACAACCTGGTGTCACTCTGATTTTTATTATTCATTTTCATATGAAACCATTAATGTTATAGTATTTTAGGATTCAAATCAATGATACGATGTTGAAGGGTTTTTTCTACACTAGTGTGTCACCATAGGGTGAATCAGTGTTGTTTTATAATGAGGATAGAATTTTGAAAATATGCATAGAAAGAATATTATTGAATCATATGATGGTGATTAAAAATCAGCCTACTCCATGTATAAGTTTTTTTTAATATTTGAAAGTATAAAACTAGTTATCAAAGATCAATATGTGTTCTGGATTTCATCATATAGATGTTAAGGTGGAATATTTCATGATGAATGCCTTAAATGTGGTTATATGATTAGGTTGTTTTAGTATATCTCATTGGTATTCAAAATTATCCTAGATATTTCTCTTGGCCTAATGATATATATATTTTCTGAGATACTATGATAGTCTATGGTTGGTATCATTGAAGACATCCTTATGTAATTAAGTTCACAATAGGATCATTTCCAGAATCTAAGGATTGTGTTATGGTCTTTCATTAACTTCAACTATATGGGAATCTATCAATGTGATTTTTTTGGACTCATAAGGTTCATTGTATTTGGAATGTGATGTCTAATCAATGATTGGATATTAATACCTCTTAGATCAAAGCACCTATTTATTAAGAACCACCCAATAATGTCATAGAGGTTTTCATTTTCCGTGGTCTAGAAAACTATTATCAGAGGTCCATATATGATTTATAATAGATTTAAGAACCATTTTATTCCAAAAATATGAAATACTAGGCCTTCATATGGAAGGATAGATGTTTGAATGATTTTTACTACATTAGGAGGAGGATGACTAATTTTAATTTCCCTTTTATTTTTAGAGGAGAATATAATTTTCAATGTTTTATAATGATTCTCATTTTGTATTGGTTTTTTATTTATACGTATAGGTGGGTATTGATCTCATATGGATGTCGGTATTTATATCCCCTTAATAATAATTATTCCACCCAAGATCGTGAACATGTAGTTGAGGTTCTTTCTCCGATGTTGAGGTTGCATTACCATGTTGGGGAATTCTTTTTAGACTTAATAGATCATAAAATCTAATGATATTGCCTATTTGAATTGGATTTGAATATATGTTATCAAATGGGGATGGTTTTAATATATAATCATTACATTAATATATCATATACACTAGGTAAGGGTAATTCTGTTGCTAATGATTTTCGTGGGATATTTGATGGATATTATACTATTATATTAGATGATTTATTGAGAGAAATTGATACAATCATGGATTTATATATTGTTATAGAGGGGGAAAATGGTATATTTTTTCTATATTAGAATACTATATAACCATAATTATCACAATATATATAGTATTCATTGTTCAAGAAGTATATAGATAATTTTTTCATGATCATACAATTTTTGGAAATTCATCAAATGGATGGTCCGAGTATAATCAAAATCAAGTGTTGTATCGGGGGATGATATTAATTTTTATAGTGAAATGGGAAGTGGTTACCTATGAGTCTAATATCTCTCCAATGCATTTACATAATTTTATTTTAATGATTTATAATTCCATTATGATTCATTTTTTATGGCTAGGTATGAAGTGAATGGTGGCTGATTTCATGTTGTCATGTTTATTTTGTTAACAATTTAAGGTAAAAAATCACGTTCATGGAGGTATTCAATAGACGTAGGGTGATTCAAAGAGGAAATCGGAGGACATACTAAATATATTTTATCTCCAGTTATCCCAACTCAATGGTTCGATATGATAGTAGTTGTGAGATCATAGATTAGTTGATGGCAATGGTTCATTTCTTAGTTAATAAGAAATCAAGAACTGTGGAAGATATAGGGATGTGATATTAGATGAGATGGTGGAGCATTAATGATTGGTGAAAACTGTTATCCCTAATTTGGAAACCCAATTACCTCTCATTTCTAAGTGGGAACTCAATGTGCTTCTGAATATCAGCTATTTCATACCTCCATATTCAAATGGTGAAATTGAGGGGACCAACCAAACAATGGAAAACATGATGTATGCATGTGTTCGTGATTTGAATTGAAAATAATAAGAATAATTTTCCCTTTACAGAGTTTGAATATAAAAAACAATCACTTATCCATTTTAATGGATCAATTTAATTTTTTGGGGATCCATAAAGATCACTATTTTACAGGACAATAGTTGGTTGGTCTATAGTACATGGACCCAATATGTCGAATTGAATAACCATGATGGTCTATACGATTCATGAGTTGGTTAATGTGGCTAAATATGGTTACAATAATTTTACTTATCAGATAATAATAACTATATATCTCTGGTTATGGGTAATTTCATCATAAGCATTTCACTTTATCCTGGGTAAGAGAGGTTTGGAAGAGGAATAAAGATTTATCCTCATTTAATTAGTCCATTTATGGTGTTTTTTTGTTTTGGAATTGTAATATATTCATAGGATATTCCTATATTGATATATGCGACCATGAAATCATTGATGTGTTGCGTATTGTTTTGGTATCTTCATGAAAATATTTATTTCTTTAATTAGAGAATGTTAAAACTAAATATAGATGTGAAGTTCATGGAGTGTTTAGTTGAGATCCAAGATTATAGTGAGATGGTGTTTTTGAACATTACATTATCTTCTTTGATGTATTCTACAAGCATTATATATTTGAATAGTTTATGTGGGAAAATGAGTCACTAATTCAAACTCATTATCCGAAGATGTTTTGAGCATTGTTTTTCCATGGTATTGTGATGCTTCATTTTTTGTTAATTTTACTGAGATTTGTTATAGTTATTCTAAATTTTGTAATATTTATTATGCTACATTTATTCGAGATATTTATCCTTGGTTTTTTTGGTTTTATGGACATTGTATTATATTCATTGTCAGTTTTGAATCTCATGGATTATAATTTTTTGATAGTTGTCTAATGTAATAGAACAATTTTTTTTTGGAAAATTAAAAGAAATATTTTAACTATTTTTGGTTTTAGGAAAATTATAAGATGAAATTTGGTGGAGTAGATACTAAAATTAAAGTTGTAGGGATTTTTTTGTGGCATGGCTTGTCGTGCAATATGATGTGGAGTTAATTGATAGATAAACTTTTTTACAGTTTGGGGTGTTACATAGGGTGGGATAGGATTATGATGTGAGTTATATATTTCCTCATATAGATGAGTGTATGGGATTTCATGACCCCCTCTAGGTATGGTTGTAGTGTGTGGCTTCATAATGAATATGGTTGTGATGTAGAGGCCAATGGTTTAAGCTTACATATGGTTTCACTATCTATTAATAGCGTTACTAAACTATATCATTACTGAGTTTCAATTTCTATGGTTCATTATTTTTGATTATCCTTTTCATCGTGGAGGTAGAAATTACTCTATGATGGTCGATGAAGTAGTGTTAGGTTTATATAATATGGATAGAATGTTGATTTGAATGTTTTTTTATCTACCCTTTCTATCCAACATTTTGAAAATCAAAACAATGTTTTAAAATTATTTTTACTGACATTATTTTATTCTATGTTTTGGAATGTCTTTTGAAGGAATATTATTATATAGTATTATGAATTCTCAACTAAATAAATATAATCTATACATACAAGTCCAATCCATCAAATTGGAAACCTCTATTTCCTCAAATTGGAAGAACTCCATTCAATCTATTTGATGATTTCAAGTCTATCTATATGACTATATCTAATATATTAGTGTGATGATATTAATTCTATTAATGTGATGATATAAAATAATTACTCACAATGATATTTAGTCTATCATCATGATAATATATAATCTATCAGTATTATAATATTTAGTCTATATGTGTGACAATTTATAGTCCTTTGGTTTGATAGGTTTTTTCCTTTAGAATGGTATGTTTTATTCCACCAGAATAATAAATTTATAATATGATTTGGAATTATTAATACTTATTGAAATAAATTTCTAAATCATTGTAATGGTGAAAAAACATACATCAGATGAAGTTATAATTTGGTGAGCTATAAAGTGAAGAATATTTGATGTTGTTAAAATAAACATTGAAAGTCATAGAAATATGACCATTGGAGGGACAATTATAAAAGAGAGGGCATTTGAGAAGTTGGGAGGTGGTTTATTTTTTCAACATAACACATCATAATATCACTCTTCCTAGAAATCTAATTATCACACTCGGTAATATTTTAGGGAGTTTGTGTTCTAAGGATTCCGAGTTAGGAACTGTAATTTTCGTAGAATTTTATTTTCATTTGTATTTTGTGTCTAATAAAGGATAAGATCGAGGGATTCTATGGATAAGAAGATATTAGGATCCAATGAGGCGAATTAATGGTTTTGGGGGATATGAAAGAAATTTTGATTATGATCACAGTGATTGAGAGAATTTCTCTTGATAATGATAGTCCTAATAGTTTTTAATAAACTATTAACACCATAAGTCAAGATTATTTACTTCCTTTCACTAAATGTCAAACATTTATTCACTATTGTATAAAGTTTATGTTAGTTGTTATATATAAATTTTTTTAAATTTTTACATGATATTACAATATACCTTTTAATCCATAATTGTTTTCATATCTTAATTTTAATTAATATTTTATTTAATCCGATTTATTGGACTATCTCTGAGTACAATACCGGTTACTTTGATCATTTGACACATGACTAGTATGATCAATGTAATAAATGGACTCAGTTTTAAATTCTCTAATGTATTTAAACTACAGTTCACCCATCTTGGACACATCATATAGTCTTATGACCCAATAATTGATATCAAAAGTGGTTCTACTAATTAAATCTCCATTTTTTAAATTTTGTTGCATAATACAAGTTTCTAAAGTTTTAATTTTTTTGAATTTTTTTTATGAATTGTTATTACACTAAGGTGTAAATTGTAGAAGTCGTTTTTGTCTATAAAATGGTAGTTTTAAATGTTATAACTATCTAATGTATGAATATTTGATGACTACAAATATTTTATGTGGCTAATTATGTGTATTAGAGAGACTAGATAATGACATTCATAATAAATACAAGTGATGAAAATTTTATTATCTTAATAGGTAAGTATAAGATCCATGAGAATGATATTAATTCTATTAAAAATTATGAGAATTTGTAATATTAGTTAAATTATATAGTAATTAATAAAAAAATATGTTCTATGACTAGAAAAATATATAGTCATATTTCTTCATATGAATATATTAATAGTTATTGGATTTAATTATATGTTACACATTTTAAAAGTTAAAAAGTGAAGAAAACAATAAGAGATATGATTTATACTAATCATAATATTTTTTATTTTATTATGACTGAGATTATTTTAAGAATGAATTAAAGATTTATGAATATTGTAAATAGTTTATAATAACATAGAGAGAAAGATCATACTGATGATATATTAGTTGAAATTATTATTGAGATAATTCATGGTGAATGGGAATCTATACGAAATCCATTGGATGTTACTTAAATAATTACATATCATACTCTTGATGATTTGATTTTTATATTATTAAATTAAAGGGATTATTGAAAATAGATGTAGAAAAGATGACAATTAATAGTGGAGTTTCTACAAATTGGAATTTTCCAAATAAATTTCAACATGGGGTGAACATTTAAATTTATTCTAAAAAAAATGTTATAATTGATTTAGATAGTAGTTCATCTGAATATAATGAAAGAGAACAATCTATAAAAAAAGAGACAAGAATACTCACTAAGAGATAAGTGACAAAATATATTCTTTAGATGTTATATATTATCTAAGTAATAAAGATCGACATAAAATATCATAATATCATAAAATTAAAAGAAACGATAAAAAGGATATGTATTCAGAAATAAATTCTAAGAAGTACTACATGAACCAGAAGAAGAAAATTATAAAAATAAGAGATATTTGGTGTGGTAGTGGTGGAGGTAGTTCTTTTAAAATTCTAACCATAAGTTCTAGAGAAGATAAAAATTATATGATTCTATATTGAAACTCTATTGATTTAAAATTTTATCATAAAACATATCACCACATAATCTCTAAAAAATCTCACTCTAAATATGAATTACCCTGATAGTAATATTGACAAAAAAGTTTCTACATATTCTTGTGAATAACCATCTTCATCTGAAGAATAAAATCACTGAAGCATGTTTTGGATAGGTTTTCAGATATACTAAATTACTAGAAAATGATAATTGTATGATTTTTAAAATAAATGGTATTGTTCAATGAAATTTTGTGAAAGACAATTAAAAATATTTAATTTAATTACTAATATTTTAGATCTTGGTAAATAATTATAAAAATATAATGACGTGAAAAATATATGTTTATAAAAAAACTAGAAATTTTTAATGTTAAGAAAGTTATTTTTTATAAGGGATCAGAAAATCATAATTTGAATACCACTACAGTGGATAAGAATTTACATGTAAAACTTAATTCTGAAATATCTATTCCGGAAAATAACTTTTCAAAGCATAAAAATGATTTAGAAATATTTGATAAGATATATAATTAAATAAAATCTAAATCTCATGTATCTGGAATTCATTTTAATAACAAAAAACCTTCTTTTGATAATAATTAATTTTCTCTAAAAAGTTATCCATTTTTCACTAAGTCTTTATGTGGTGATCACTAGAAGAATAATTGTTTGTTGAATAATGCACAGTACTTAGGATTTCAAAAATCCTATTTTTGAAATGAAATTGACATTTATTCAGCACAAGAATGTTGTAAAAAACTGGATTCATAAAAATCATACATTCTATTAATAAAACGCCCAAATAGCTTTTGGTTTTGGAAATCATTTTTTTAAAAGATAAAAAATTTACAAAAAATAACAATTTTTTTCATGGATAGTGGTTTCTCTAGACATATTAATTACAATAAATATTTATTCTTAAAGATTATAAAAATAAAATGTAGATAGGTTACATTTTGTGATGATGCTCAAGCAGAAATCATCATATTGGGTAATATTTTCCTTCTATTGAAATATTTAATTTCAAATTTACTTATTTATTTTAGGAGTCAAGAGTATACTTATAATCATAAGTCAGTTATGTGATGAGGGATATCATATGAAGTTCAAGAATTAAGAGTGAACTATTTAAAGTTATAAATATGAATTTATCCATTCTACCAATCATTATGAGAATGTATACACACTATTCATAAAAGTCCAAAGGAGACAAGATCTACCTTGCCTTAGTGAAAATATTGATTAATATTGGTTATGAAATATAAGAATAGGAAACTATAATTATATAATTTTAGATAAATATTTTAATAATGGAGTCATTATAGATAAATAAAAATGTAATCGTGATACTTCAAAAGTATGAGATCCCTACCAATATTGAATGTAACAGAAGTCATGTTTTAAATCTATCAATAAAGTATCATCTTCAGATTATTTATAGTTTGTGCACATTGACATGTTTTTTCATATAAAAACTGAGTGTTTTGGTGGAAAATACTATGTAAATGTTTTAGATAATGATTATGGTAGATATATCTGTGGCTATTTTCTAGAAAGGACCTATGAAGGATTTTAAAAAAACATTTTATTAAACATTAAATATTAGAAAAACCACTCCTTTATAACAATTTTTAGTGATCATGGTGACAAATTTTTAAATTCTGATTTTGAGAATTTTTTAGTAAAAAAGACATGACAACTAACGTTATGGAACCTAAAAATCACCAACAAAATAGCATAGTTGAAAGAAGAAATGAATTATTGAAGATATTACTAGAACCATGTAGTGTGAATACCCAATTACTATACATTTATGGGCTAAATCAATAGTACTTCCTATTATACTATAAATTGAGATTTACTATGTCATTTTATTAACAAAATAATTGTGATTTTTTTATAGAAAGGAAACCAAAATAATTATTACTTAAAATTTTTGGATGTAATTTATTCATCATGAATACAAAATAAAACATACAAGAGTTTTCTCAAAACTTGGATAAAAGAATATTTTTATATTATTCTATAACTTGTAAGGTATATATAGTTTTCAATAAAAACACAAGTACCACTGATCAAAAAATACATGTTAGGTTTGTCAAAACCGATCCATTTATTTTTAAACAAACTCAACCAACCTATTTGGATGTTATTTCAAAAACAAATTTTCAACTTATATTAGAAAGTAATTATCATAAGAGAATATTTGAATAATTTTTTATTATAGTTATAACAAAAGAAGAATGATAATGTAATGGACCGGGTTTTTGGGGTCCATTACTTTGTGAAAATATCGTTTTGGGTTTTCAGGTCTAGGGAATCACGGTGGTGTAGGCCTACCGGTAGCCTTAGCCTACCGGTAGCAGGCCTACTGGTAGCTCGGTCTACCGGTGGCCGCAGCCTACCGGTAGATCTGTCTACCGGTAGCTCGGTCTACCGGTGTCCGCAGCCTACCATTAGCTCTGTCTACCGGTAGCTCGGCCTACCAGTAGCTGGAGCCTACCGGTAGCTCGGCCTACCGGTAGCTGCAGCCTACCAGTAGGTCGACCTACCGGTAGCTTTCACCCACCGGTAGCTCTCAGCTACCGGTGGCTCTGGCCTACCCCGCGGGTTATTTCCAGTAGCGCTCCCTTTTGCGCAAATAGGGTTTTAAACCCTATTTTGACATGTTTGAGTGTGTTTTAAAGGCCCGTAACGCACATAATAGTTTTAATTAAATACTTAATCAATTAATGAGTCGGTTTAAACCACCCGACCCCCTTTATGATGAGTGGAGCCACGTGGTCAACCCACGACCCCTGCACCTCACGCGGTTACGCATTCGCACCTCAACCGTCGGCGACTCTTATAAACTAAGGGATAGCTGTGGTTTTTCCTTTCCTCAATCGTGTCTTTTCACAAACAGCTTCTGGTGCATCGGGCGCATCGTTATCCGTAAAATTCTGTGCCCGACCTAAACATTGATAGACAAAGCAATTTTCGTTCAGGCAAGCCGAATCGATATCCTTGAACTTCCTCCCCCGGCCACAGCCTAGATCGTTGATCCAACAGGTAGGGAAATTTCTCCTTTGCCACTCTCTTTGGTGTATCATGCTGGTGGGCATGCTTTTGTTTCTGTAGAACTGGTTGGACCGAACATAATGAAGATAATGAACGAATTCTATAATGAAAGAGAGCGGGGCTATGATCGTTGATGCTATCCAATTTTTTTTATGTTGTTTCTTTTATGACCATCTTGTTGAGTTGTGCTGGCTTATGCATTCTGAAAATCGAGGCTGTTGGTGGTCGTTGTTTGTGCACTAATGAACCATGCTGATGTTTAAAATGGCTTGTTTGTAAATGTGAACTCCTGCTGTGAAATTGGTTAATCACATTTATCCGGATGAATAAATTGAAAGCACTAGGATGAATCCCTTCTGTGCAAACCCCGGTCAAAATGGAATTGAAATAATGGAACGTGTAAAATCTTTTAAATATGAAAATACAGGCTTGGCCTTGCTTAGTGTTGATGGCAGTGTTTTGGTGGTTTTCTTTTATGAGTCGATTGCTGGAGATGTGGGAGGGGATGGGATCCCCTGTTCTTTTATACCCTCGGTGGTCATGTGAAATTGGGGATGGGATCCCCTGTTGGTATGGATTCGGTGGTTGTGAGTTTTAAGACCGGGTGGATACTTGTTTATATCATGAATTGGTGTGGAATCCTCTGTTGTTGAGAACCGGGTATGGGCGTTATGGTTGTTGCTTGATTGGTCACCTTCCTGGACTTATGCCTATGCCTACTAGTTGCCCAGTAGTGCTTAAATATAAACATTATTACTGAAGGTGAAATAAGAAAGGGGACAAATGGGTTGTTAGCGTGAGTCGTGACTCGGACTTGAGTGCTGTTGTGATCTGTAGGCTGTCTGAAGGAAAACCTAGCTTGGGTGAGTGCTTGTTACCTATATATATATATATATATGTACTTTTAGCTTTGTGTTTCTTATTCTTACCCCACCCAATTTGAGAACTTAGTGCCGAACACCCCCATTTCATGGGGGAGGGTGTTTTTCCCTACACTATTCTTAGTGGATGGTTATTATCTCCTTTTCTGCTCCCTTTCCGGGATAGACCAAGTATCTTCGGGCATGCAGTGATGGCCTGAGGTCCATTATTATCCCAAGAACCTTCGGGCGATGTGGTGTGGTGGTTGGACAGGTGTGTGCGGCAGGTGATTTCCCAAGTGTCTTCGGGATGAGTCCCTGGTGTCTTCGGGTGTGGCAGTGGATTTTCTAGCCCAGGTGTCTTCGGGCGTGGTGGTGGTTGTTCTGGCCTAGGTGTTTGCAGGTGTGGTTACGTGTGACAGTTGTGGCCCAGGTGTGTGCGGGCAGGATTTCGGCAGTGGGACTGCATGTGGTTGTGGCCCAGGTGTGTGCGGGCGGGTGTGGCAGTGGGACTGTGTAGAGAATGGAGGGATTGGTCCGACGCATAGGATGTCTCAATAACTAGTGGGAAAGTGGCGCGGGGTACCCAAACATCGATGTGTTCTTAATATATATATTACTTGACTTGCGTTATTTGGGGAGTGTGCCTTGGTGAGGGCTGGGGTGGATAGTTTACCTTGATAGGTGTTTGGTTTACTCCTTTTCTCACGAGACTTTAGCACGTTCCCCCACTTGTGCACGAGAGTCTTTGGTTTTCCCTACTGAGTGTACTTGTATGCTCACCCTACGTATATAAAACTGCTTTCCTGTTTCCAGGAGGACTTCGGGGATCATGCATGACCTTACTAGCTCGGACCTTTGGGGCAGTTGCAGTTGCTGTTTTTCTTCTTTGGTACTTACCTTTGTAGTCACCCTTTGTACTTTATGGCTTTACATTTAGAACATGCATGTGAGAATGTTTTATTTATTTTGGTTTTACTTCATTTTCCTTCTTGGTGTTGTTGAGTTTCATCATCTCATCTCTCAATCTTATAAAACAAAAAGGGTTAATGCCTTCTATTTATGATAAATTTCTATACCCTTGGTGCTAGTCGCCACTTCGGGACCTATTGAAGGCGGCTCTAGGGGGTTATTATCTCTCCTTCAACCTAACAAAGGAAGGGCCCGAAAATCTGCTGACCCTTCCCTACTTTTGGTGAAGGCGGGTCGTGACAGAATGGTATCAAATGCGAGGATGGTTGAGAGATAGTACGGATTCTGAAGTTAGGCACAGTGAGGATTGCATGGGTTGGTAAGGCAACCGTGTTAGGTGACCTTGGTGCGTGAATTAGGCCAGGGAAGACCGGCTATGGCACGGGATTTTAGGGCCCCCCGTGATCCTATGCAAGGACTCTAGACCTACCGAACGACCAAGTGAGGCCACACTGATTGCAGGGTAGAGACCCTAAGAATGGTACATGCATCATAATGACTTGTGTTCTTGTGTTTTTGGGTTGTCTTGGGGATTAAGAATAAATAAAATTTTAAGATGTTTTAAGAACGATATCCTACACTACTTGGGATTAGGCATTCCTTGTTTACCTTGAATCTATGGAACCTGGAAGGTGAACACATGTGGTACAGGCGATCGAGGCCCCGGAGACTACCTTGGCCGATCGGCAGAGAGTTGATCGAGAGGAAGAGGACGACCAGTGGCAGAAGACTCTTCGAGCCTTCCAGCGACATTCCCTCGAGAAGTATGAGGACAACACCTCCGATATGAAGACGGAAGGATGGCTAGAGGAGCTAGTTATATCTTTTGGCCTAATTCAGGCCCCAACTGAGTACTGGATTCCTCTGGACGTTAGACAAATGTGGGGAGTGGCACATCAGTGGTGGATGATTTACCTGGGGGAGAGGAGAGAGTCTGAGGTGGCTTAGGTGGATTTCGAGAGGGTGTTCCGGGAGGAATTCCTCTCCTTGACGATGAAGGCAGAAAAGAGGCAGGAACTACTCTCCCTCCAGTAGGGGGGTATGTCCGTGAGGGAGCTAGGGATAAAGTTCAAGGACCTCCTACGTTTTTCTCCGGACCTCTTTCCCGACGAGGAGTCTCGGGCAAGGCGTTTAGAAGAGGCGCTCCGACCCTCCCTCCAGTATGTTGTTACCCCCTTCACCCTGCCGACGTACTTGGAGGTCTAGAAGAAGACCGAAGTGGTGGAGAGGATTCATGCTCTAGGAGGAGTGTCGCGGGAGGGGATCCAGCTAGGACCATCGAAGGGGAAGTCCGTCAGCACCAGGCCTCCAGCGTCAGGACCCTCTAGGTTCCGACCAAGAGGGAGCTGGCTGCAGTAGTTTCAGTTTCGATCCCCAGGCCCTCGCCCTTTTCCTACGGGATCCGGACCGCGATGCTTCATCTGTGGTAGCCCTGGGCATCTCCGGAGTTAGTTCCCCGACCGGGTGCAGTACAAAAGTGGCAGTCATCCCCAGCACCCGCCCCAGCAGCAGCTTCCAGCCAGACCATTCCAGCAGCAGCATCAGGGACAGCGAGCTCCCGCTCCTCTGAGGGTAGACGTAGGAGGAGGAGGCCAATCTCAGGGCACTCCATAGGGACCTCAACCAAGGCGTGGTCGGGGAGGTGGCCGACAGCCGAGTGGCAGGGGAGCTGGGCGTGGACAGTTGCACGTCGCATAGGCAGCAGTTCCAGCAGGGCCAGAGGTTGTTCGAGGTATGATCAGTCTGTTTAGAACTCTTTCTTATTCTTTGTTCGATACCGGAGCTTCTCACTCCTTTTTTGCACCCAGTCTAGCCCGTTCCTTGGGTCTAGATGCCGAGAGACTTCCAGTGCCCCTGGTGTTGAGTACACCAGTCGGAGGTCAGACTGACTTGTTGTTCATTTGTCGGGGATGTAGATTGATGTTAGGGCCACATCAGTCGGTTAGGGATCTTCTTCTACTACAGATTCAACCATACAATGTCATCCTAGGCATCGTCTGAATATTTTCTGTGTGTTCCATCATCGACTGCTTTCGAAGAAGGGTGGTGTTCTCAGACTTGGACAGCCGGCATGTTACCTTCACCGGCGAGCGGAGCAGTCCGAAGGGAAACAGGAGAGAGGAACCTCTCCTCTCCTTGTTGACCCAGCTAACATTGGAATCAATAGATGCTGAAATGGTGGAAGTTCCAGAGATCGTTCGTGAGTTTATGGACATCTTTCCTGAGGAGGTGACGACTCTACCCCCTCGACGTGATGTCGAGTTCGGGATAGACCTGCAGCCCGACACTCGTCCAATCTCGATGGCTCCTTACCAGATGGCACCTACGGAGCTACAAGAGTTGCGGATACAGATTGACGATCTGATGAAGAGGGGTTATGTTCGTCCGAGTGCATCACCATGGGGTGCTCCGGTCTTGTTTTCAAAGAAGGCAGATGGTGGTCTTAGGTTGTGTATAGACTACAGGAGGCGGAATCAGGCGACGATCAAGAATCGCTACCCTCTTCCAAGGATAGATGATCTTTTCGACCAGCTGAAAGGGGTAGGATGGTTCTCGAAGATCGACCTGCGGTCTGGGTACCACCAGCTGAGCGGTGGACCCGTCAAAAGTTGAGGCAGTTGTTTCTTGGGAAGCACCCAAGAATGTAGCAGAGGTCCGCAGTTTCCTTGGGCTGGCGGGTTACTACCGGAGATTCGTACCCATATTATCCCGAGTTGCGGCCCCTTTGATGGCTCTGACCAAGAAGGACCAGGCTTTCATATGGAGTGAGCAGTGCCAGTCAGCCTTAAGCTATCTGAAGGAGAAGTTGGTCAGTGCCCCAGTGCTGAGATTACTAGAAGAAGGGGTGGCCTATGAGGTATTCTGTGATGCTTCAGGACATGGCTTGGGATGCGTGCTGATGCAGCGACAAGGGGTGATCTCTTATGGGTACAGGTAGCTATGCCCCCAGGAGCGTAATTACGCCACCCACGACCTGGAGCTTGCAGCGGTCATTTTTGCGCTAAAGTTATGGCGGCACTACCTCAACGGGGAACGCTTTTTGGTCTTCACAGATCACAAAATCTTGAGGTATATCTTCTCCCAGCGGGACTTAAACATGAGACATCGGAGATGGGTAGAGTTCCTCCAGGATTACGACTTCAAGATCTCTTATACTGAAGGCAAGGGCAATGTGGTGGCTGATGGCTTGAGCAGGAGGACGCAGAAGGATGCAGTCTGAGAGTCGGCGGACGCCTAGAAGGCAATGGAGGAGTTGGCCGCCTTACACCTGGATGCGAGGATGGATACTGGAAGAGGCTGCCTATATCAGATGATAGTGCAGTCATCTCTATTTCGACAGGTGGAGGAGTCTCAATGGGGAGACCCGGAGTGTGAAGTGATGCGTGACCGGGTTGACCAGGGAAATGCTCTGGAAGGATGGATAGAGGATGGTCAGAACCAGATGATTTTCAAGAAAAGTTTGTTTGTCCTGGAGGCGATGCTCGACAAGGTTCTCAGTGAGTTCCACAACTCACCCCTGGTGGTACACCCAGGAGTTTGCAAGATGTAACAGGGTTTGAAGAGGCATTTTTGGTGGCTCGGAGTTAAGAGAGCGGTGGCAGAGTTTGTGGACAAGTTCTTAGTGTGTCAGCAAGTGAAGGCTGAACACCGAGTTCCAGGCGTCCTACTACGGCCTCTAGATGTCCCCCAGTGGAAGTGGGATGACATCTCGATGGATTTCATCTTGGGACTACCCAAGGTCCAAGGAGGCATGCTGCCATCTGGGTGGTAGTGGACAGGTTGACGAAATCGGCTCACTTTCCGGCAATCAGGGAGTCGAGTACTGTGGACGCTTTGGCACGAAAGTACATGGATGAGGCGGTGAGGTTGCATGGAGTTCCGAGGTCTATAGTCTCGGATAGGGATGCACGGTTTACCTCGCGAGTCTGGTGAGGATTGAAGCATGCGTTTGGAACCCTATTATTCCTTAGCACTGCTTTCCATCCCTAGATAGATGGATAAAAAGAGCGCACCATTCAAACGTTGGAGGATATGCTACGATCATGTGTTCTGGACCCAAGAGTATCATGGGTGCGTCACTTGCCCCTGGTAGAGTTTGCTTACAATAATAGCTATCACTCTACCATTGGCATGGCCCCATTTGAAGCCCTGTATGGGAGGCCATGCCGTTCACCAATTTGATGGGATGAAGTAGGAGAGGCAGGAATCCTTGGCCCGGAGGTGGTGCAGAACACAACAGAGAAGGTTCAGCTCATACGGTAAAGGATGAAGGTGTCCCAAGACCGACAGAAGTCATATGCTGATACCAGGAGGAGGACCTTGGAGTTTGAGGGTGGGGACCATGTCTTCTTGATGGTCTCCCCTCGGCATGGGCAGTAGAGGTTCGACAAGGGGAGTAAGCTTTCCCCTAGGTTCATCGGACCCTTTGAAGTGTTGCGGCGGGTCGGCGAGGTGGCTTACCAGCTAGCGTTGCCACCACCGCTACTGAGAATACATGGTGTCTTCTATGTGTCCCAGATCCGTCGGTATCTGCATGATGATTCACACGTCCTTGATTGGGGTGAGCTGGACATCGAGGACGACGTGACCTTTGTGGAGAGACCAGTGATGATCGAGGATCGCAAGGAGAAGGTGCTTCGTGGGCGAACCATTCCCTTGGTTTGCATGTTTTGGAGACATGTTGGGCTTTAGGAGAGTACATGGGAGAGGGAAGCACAGATGTGTACCCAGTACCCAGAGTTGTTTTGAGTTTTGCTCCTTGTTGTACCTGTTGTGGTAGAACGTTTTGTCTTTTGGCTATGAAATGTACTGGTTTCTTTCCTCTGTTTGTGTGTGAAAAGCCCTGGCTATGGGGGAGGAGAGAACCTGACCCCTAATCAAGACGCATTATGGTGGATCCGATTAAACCCGTGCGGGCGAGTCAGTGCCGCCCAAAGTGGATAATTTCTTGACATGGGGAAGGAGACTACCCAACCCACATGCCTGGGCAGTTTGGCATGGTATGTTTCTTGGTTCGTGGCGGGGAAATGTTTAAGTTAGCATGGGTTCGCTCCTAAGAGGTATCTTTCTAAGTGGTTGTTCGGACCCTCTCTTCCCTTCTGGTTTTTTTTTGATTCTCAAGGGCGAGAATCGTTTAAGAGGTATCTGATGTAATGGCCCGGGTTTTTGGGGTCCATTACTTTGTGAAAATCTCGTTCTGGGTTTTCGGGTCTAGGGAATCACGGTGGTGTAGGCCTATCGGGAGCCTTAGCCTACCGGTAGCAGGCCTATCAGTAGCTCAGTCTACTGGTGGCCTCAGCCTACCGGCAGCTCTATCTACCGTTAGCTCGATCTACTGGTGGCCGCAGCCTATCGGTGGCTCGGCCTACCGGTAGCTGAGTCTACCAGTAGCTGCAGCCTACCGGTAGCTCGGTCTACCGGTAGCTGCAGCCTACCGGTGGCTCGACCTACCGGTAGCTATCACCCACCGGTAGCTCTTAGCTACCGGTGGCTCTAGCCTACCCCGCGGGTTATTTCCAGTAGCGCTCCCTTTTGCGCAAATAGGGTTTTAAACCCTATTTTGACATGTTTGAGCATGTTTTAAAGTCCCGTAACGTGCATAATAGTTTTAATTATATACATAATCAATTAATGAGTCGGTTTAAACCACCCGACCCCCTTTAATGACGAGTTGAGCCGCATGGTCAACCCATGACCCCCGCGCCTTACGCGGTTACGTGTTCTCACCTCAACCGTCGGCCGCTCTTATAAACTAAGGGTTATCCGTGGTTTTTCCTTTCCTCGATCGTGGCTTTTCACAAACAGCTTCTGGTGCATCGGGCGCATCGTTATCCGTAAAATTCCACGCCCGACCTAAATATTGATAGACGAAGCGATTTTCGTTCAGGCGAGCCGAATCGCTATCTGTGAACTTCTTCCCCAGGCCTCAGCCTAGATCGTTGATCCAACAGGTAGGGAAATTTCTCCTTTGCCTCTATCTTTGGTGTATCATTTAGGTGGGCGTGCTTTTGTTTCTGTAGAAATGGTTGGACTGAACTTAATGAAGATAATGAATGAATTCTATAAACAAAGAGAGGGGGGCTGTGATCGTTGATTCTGTCCTATTTTTTTATGTTGTTTCTTTTATGACCATCTTGTTGAGTTGTGATGGATTATGCCTTCTGAAAATCGAGGCCGTTGGTGGTCGTTGTTTGTGCACTAATGAACCCTGCTGATGTTTTAAATGGCTTGTTTGTAAATGTGAACACCTGCTGTGAAATTGGTTAATCAAGTATATCCAGCTGAAAAAATTGAAAGCACCGGGATCAATCCCTTCTGTGCTAACCCCGGTCAAAATGGAATTGAAATCATGGAACGTGTAAAATCTTTTAAATCTAAAAATACAGGCTTGGCCTTGCTTAGTGTTGATGGCTGTGTTTTGGTGGTTTTCTTTTACGAGTCAATTGATGGAGATGTGGGAGGGGATGGGATCCCCTGTTCTTTTGTACCCTCGGTGGTCATGTGAAATTGGTGATGGGATCCCCTGTTGGTATGGATTCGGTGGTTGTGTGTTTTAAGACTGGGTGGATACTTGTTTATATCACGAATTGGGGTGGAATCCTCTGTTGTTGAGAACCGGGTATAGGCGTTATGGTTGTTGCTTTATTTTTCACCTTCCTGAACATATGTCTATGCCTACTAGTTGGCCAGTAGTGCTTAAACATAATCATTATTACCTAAGGTGAAATAAGAAAGGGAAAAAATGGATTGTTAGCATGAGTCGTGACTCAGACTTGAGTGTTGTTGTGATCTGTAGGCTGTCTGAAGAAAAACCTAGCTTGGGTGAGTGCTTGTTACCTATATATATATATATATATATATATACTTGTAGCTTGGTGTTTCTTATTCGCGCCCCACCCAAGTTGAGCACTTAGTGTCGAACACATCCATTTCATGGGGGAGGGTGTTTTTCCCAACACTATTCTTAGTGGCTGGTTATTAGCTCCCTTTCTGCTCCCTTTCCCGGATAACCCAAGTATCTTCGGGCAGGATGTGATGGAATGAGGTCCATTATTATCCCAGGAACCTTCGGGCGAGGTGGTGTGGTGGTTGGCCAGGTGTGTGCGGCAGGTGGTTTTCCAAGTGTCTTCGGGATGAGGTCCGGGTGTCTTCGGGCGTGGCAGTGGATTTTCTAGCCCAGGTGTCTTCGGGCGTGGTGGTGGTTGTTCTTGCCTAGGTGTTTGCAGGCGTGGTTACGTGTGATATTTGTGGCCCAGGTGTCTGTGGGCGGGTGTGGCAGTGGGACTGCGGTGAGAATGGCGGGATTGGTCCGACGCGTAGGATGTCTCAATAACTAGTGGGAAAGTGGCGCGGGGTACCCAAACATCGATGTGATCTTAATATATATATTACTTGACATGCGTTATTTGGGGAGTGTGCCCTGGTGAGGCCTGGGGTGGATAGTTTACCTTGATCGGTGTTTGGTTTACTCCTTTTCTCACGGGACTTTAGCATGTTCCCCCACTTGTGCATGAGAGTCTTTGGTTTTCCCTACTGAGTGTACTTGTATGCTCACCCTATGTATATAAAAATGCTTTCAGGTTTTCAGGAGGACTTCGGGGATCACGCAGGACCTTACTAGCTAGGACCTTTGGGGTAGTTGCAGTTGCTATTTTTCTTCTTTGGTACTTACCTTTGTAGTCTCCCATTGTACTTTGTGGCTTTAATTTTAGAAAATGCATGTGGGAATGGTTTATTTCTTTTGGTTTTACTTCTTTTTCCTTCTTGGTGTTGTTGAGTTTCATAATCTCATCTCTCGATCTTATAAAACAAAAAGGGGTAATGCCTTCCATTTGTGAGAAATTTCTATACCCTTGGTGCTAGTCACCACTCCGGCACCTATTGAAGGCAGGTCTGGGGGTCATTATCTCTCCTTAAACTTAAAGAAGGAAGGGCCCGACAATCTGCTGAACCTTCCCTCCTTTTGGTGAAGGTGGGTCATGACAGAAAAAATGTTTTCGATAAACATACTTTTTTAAAACCAAGGTATTGTTTTATCCGTAGGAACTGTCTTAGTGAAAACATTTTAGAGATTTATATCAACTAGTTAGAACTAGAATATCCTTGTAAAATGAATTTGAACATTTTTCTTTTTTATCAAAATTGTATCCTAATACTCTTGATGAGGCTCTATGTGATAATGTTTGGATAAAATACATTCTATATGAACTCAATGGGTTTAAATGGAATCAATTTTGGACTTTGGTCTAATTACATGAAGATACATCTATAATTAGAGTTTAATGTGTATTCCGAAAAAGGTGATGAAAATTTAATTATAATTATAAATAAACCAATTTTTTTTCTAAAGGATAAAATCATCACGAGGGTATAAAATATGAGAAACTTATGCTCCAATAGCCGGAATTTAAGCTATTCCTATACTTCTTGAATATTCTACATTCTATAAATTTAAACTATTTTAAACTGTTGTGGCATTTTCATTCCTTAACTGTCATGTTCAGGTGGATGTTTATATTGAATAAATCCTTGGGTTTGGAAAATAAAAAATATCCTTTACATTTTTTTAACTATACCAAGACACATTGTTGAATTAGAAAACCCCCCTAGAGACCAGTGTCATATATCATTTGGATTTTTGTTACAAAACAACTTTGTTATGGGACATACAAATTTAAAAAAATTTACCAAATAATTTTCTAAAAACATCCTCACAATTAAAATTTAGGCAACAAAATTTTATATTATTGAACTAAAAAATATTCAATATATTACATTATTTTTCTTATAATTATTGAGTTTAAAATGAAAATTATGGGAGAATATACATATTTTTTATGATTTCAAATTTCACGAAATAAGAATGAACTTTTACATCTCAACATTTGTATATAAAATATCTTCTTAAGAAATTTTTATTTGAAAATACTAAATGTATTATTATTCTACTAGGAAGCTACTATAATTAAAATATTGATGAATATGGGGAACTAGTTAAACAAAAGATATTTAGAGGAATGGTTTAAAGATTACTATACATAACAACTATTCATTGGTATTTATTTTTTTCTGTGTTCTTGTTAGAAAGATATAAAAAAAAAGTTTTAGACCTTAATGATATGAAAATATTCCTTCATTATCTTAAGGGAACTAATTATTTATTTTTATTTTACTCTTCTAGAAATTAATTTGAATTAATAAGTTTTCAGATGCCGATTTTAGTGGTAGAATAATGGATAAAAAATATTTCCAGAACATTTACTTTTTTAAGAGGGGGATTAATGAATTAATATTTTAAAAAAATCAATTAGAAGAATTTTCTACTACTCACACTGAATAAGTTGTTACTAGAAGTTCATGGGAAAATGTGTTGTGGATGCAACACACACACATAGACTATGACACGAGTTTTAGAAAATCGCTAATAATTTGTGTTAAAAAAATCCATTTATTTAAGTAAAAATTCAACAAATTACTCATGAGAAAATAACAAATATATAAGACCCCATTTATTTTGGGTTCCAACACAATAAAAAGATATCATTTTACAATTTATCATATTGTATGAATAACAGGCATATTTTATTACGAAATCCAATAGTTTGGATATATTTGAATATATTAAATTGAATATAGGAATGGATAATATAAAATAATAATTCATATTTATATCATGTTTAACAATGTCCTTAAAATATTAATCTCCTTTTTGAAGGGGTAATAATTTTGTTTTTCTCTAATTAAAAATATCAATTTTCTCAAAATATAATTATTTTTCTAGCAATATTAAACTAAAAACAAGATTTAAAAAATTTAAAAATCTATCTAAACATCAAAATTACCAATATTTTTGTTTTTTTAAAAAATTTAGTTTTTAAATAATGATTTTGTTTTTTAAAAAGTAAATGTTTCCCCAAAAAACAAGAGTAATAGCTTACTAGAATAACTTTTGTACCAATAGTCATATATTCAAAGCAAATGGTAATATATAATCATTAATATTTACTCTTTTATATTTAACTATTATATTGTCATTTCAATTTTGATTATATTGTATAAATACTATAAAATTCCCTTATTAAAAAAATAATAATGTTTTAATATCCAAAATTAACTTTAGCTTGATAATTTTATTAAAAATCATTAAAATTTCAGAATTATATTTTAATAATTTATGGATAAATACTAAAACATTGGATCATATATGAGTTTGAATCAGTGATGTCTGATCTAAGAAGTTCAAATTTTCACCTTGTTCTTATAAATACAAGATTGGGTCCCCACATATCACAATAGTTTTATGTGTTTTTGTGACTCCAAAATATTAATTTTTCTCTTAGTTTGATTCTTTGGATTTCTTCCTATTAGGTATTTCTTCTTCTGATCAGGTTTCTTTAGCTAAGTCAATTTTCAAGATGTCAACTCTTGAGTAAATTTTAAAAAGAGTAGTGTTGAAATAAATATTTATTGAAAATAAATGGTTTGATAATAAAAATTATTTTATAAATGAGATGATTCATTTTCATTTTTGGGAAAATTTATGCAATGAAAATGAAGGCTTTGATCTTTATTACTAAAAAAATGTTATGTAATTTTATTAAATAGTATAATTAATCTATGAATATTATCTTGAAGTAATTACTTATAATATCATTGGTTAAAATGTGAAATTGAATATTAGAAAATTACTAGACATGGTTAATGTCCCACTGGATTGTAGGTAATCATATGGAAATGTTAGGTTCTTTTGGGAATGTAAATCCTTAATCATTTAAGATTTATTATTTTTATAAACTAATTAATGTATTCTATTTTAAAATAGATAATATAGTTCAATAATTACAAATGAAAAACACTTAATACAAAGAACAAGTTTTAGGGAGAACATAAATGTTGTTATCAAATTTATGTTTGGATTTCATTAGGAATAGGATGAAAATAAATTTTCTAAAATCTATTTTTTATTAATAGTGGTGATAAAGTTGAATAAGATAAAATTAATGATTCTTATGTTTCATTGTTCATAAATAATATATTATGGAACTTCATTTTAGTTATTGAATTTATAAATCAATGAGTTTCTATGTTGTAAAAGGTCCAATCGATTAGTGAGGAAATGAATTTTAGGATGAAAACTGTTTTTGAACCAAATCCCATTTAGTTTTTAGAAAAAATAGATAGTTGTGAATCTCAAGATGATGTCAAAAAAGTGAAGGAAAGTGTTCAAGAGATGATACAATATGTTTCAGCTCCTTATAAAAACTGGAATGAGTTCGAAATAATGACCGATAAAGTATATAACAAATTAATGATGGGAAAAGCTAAGTCTAGCAAAGGAGATCTTGAATTAGGATTAGATAAGGATAAGGCCTTAGCATTAAAAATACAAAAGAAGAGATTATTTGAAATCTAGTGAGATGAGAAGAAAATAGTTAAAGGTACTCAAGGAGTTTAAAGTAGTTGATATATTAATTAATTGTGTAGAATGTTCAAAGGGTGATATACAAAAATTAGATCAAATGTGACAGATGATTCATAAAATTTCCATTTACATCTAGTTCAACCAAAAAATCATCTAATTGTTATTCCACTATCTGTATAGTTAAAAGAACTTGTTGTAAATCCACATGTTCATATTCTATTTGAATATGTGAAAGGTAAACTAGTTTAAGATATAAAACTAGTTTTAGAAATTTTTTATGAGACTATGAAATCTATAAAAATAGTTGAGAAGAATATTTTATTAGAAGATAAAAATTTGTATGAAAATTAGGACATTAAATGAAAGAAGATTATGGAGAAATGTATTCATTAGTGTCATCAAAGGTAGAATAAGAACTGTAAAAGAGTTATATGTTGACATCTTCTTTTACAACATTGTTAGATAAAGTTGTTGATATGGAAGTATCTCATAATGGAGATAGATGAAAAAGTGAAATGGAAAAGAATAGATAACATAATAATGTTCTTGATAGATTTAAACCCGAAAAAATATACATGTGATTGATATCTCATAAGTTAGTGATATTAAGGAAAAAGTGAAAGAGATTGTGGAATCTACCACTAGAACATGAAGAAGATTTGTGTGCCATGTATCATTTGACTAAAAAAATTATCATGAAGCTAATTTAGATAAATTATTGGAATAAATGGTTCCTAATTTCAATGAATCATTAAAATATTAGTAGATTCTATTCCATTTCAACAATATATTGACTCATGATGAAAAAATATTTAGAAGAGGTTAACTGTATTCTAAAAATAACATTCTTTGAATCTTCTTGTAGAAACTACTGAATACATTGAAATTTTTTTAAAAACAATATATATTTGTTCTATTAATGAGTTAATAAGGATAAATATTACAATATGGTTGTTAAAAGATATCGAAAGACATATCAAGATTCATGTTTCCCAATTAATATGGTTAAGAAGAGTTCATTGGAAATTATAGATTCCTTTCTGAAGGTAGATTCAAAATATTATTCCATGTTTGAAGTAGATAAAAATTTCAAGTAACTTTAAGAATTATTAGATGTAGAGATAGAATAATTGAAAAACAAATTTTTCTTTTCCTGATGATAATATCTTGATTGTGAAGGAAGAGAATGTTTAGAATTAGGTGTGAAAAGATGATGTTGAAAAGTTGAAAGATGAGAGTCCCGATAAATGTCTATAAAAGATGAATTTTAATAGATTACATAATAATTTGGAATATTTGATGTTATAGAGGAAATTATTTCAAAGATAGAGATAAAGGAAAAGATGAATATAAGACTTAGGAGTATTTTAAGAAAATTTAATGTTATCCTGATAATATTCTAGAGGAAAGAGTTATTTCTTTTTTAAACTCTTAATGTTGTCGAAATATTCTAGAATTTTTTTCGAATAAATGAATGATTCAATGTTCATCCATTGATATATTTGATTAAATAGTTTCAAAATTTATTTTTATTAATTTTCTCTCTATATTTTCTTACGGATGAATATTTATCGTTCATAAATTGTTTTCATAGAAATATTATTACTAACATTTTAGATTATTTTTATCTCCACATCATTTTACAAAAATCAAAAGAAATAATTGGGGGATACATGTTTGGAGATGTGTATAGAGGAAGAATATTTAATGAAGTTATATCTTAAATAATATTTTACCCGGGGGTTCTTTTAAGAATCAATCTTATATTTTTATGCCATATTTTTTTACTCTAAATAATTCATAAAGAAACAGGGAGATAAATGATAGAGGGATATATGTTATAAAATGAATAAAGGGACTTTATGTGTTTCAAATTTTTAGTTTTTATTTTTATGTTTGGTATTTTTTTATTTAAAATTTTTTTTGTTGTGTCAAAAGGTCATTTTCTACCCATTCTATCCTATATTTCATAAATCACAACACAATTTTAAAATTTTGTTTTAAAATCATTATATTTTCCATGTTTCAGAATGCTTATTGGAATTAATATTATTTTAAATACTATAAAAATAATTATCAACTAAATGAATATAAAATTTCAATAGATATTTAATCCATAGGACTAGTCTATGTACAATTCATTGGATTGATAAAAGTCTATTATACTAGTATGATGATATGTAGTCTATCATTATGACTATATATAACATATAAGTTTGATAATATTTATTATATCAATGTGACGATATCTAATAAATTGGTATAAGAATATTTAGTATATAGGTGTGAAAATATATAATCACCAATTATAATGATATTTAGTCTATCGATGTGACAATTTATAGTATATCAGCGTGATAGGATTAGTATACTAGACTAAAATGTTTTATTCCCTCAGAATAAGATGTTTATAATTTGGGTAAAATTTATTAATAATTTATTAAATACAATTTTTCTGAATTTTATCGATACTACCAAATGATATTAGTTGAAGATATACTATGGTTGATGGTAAAGTAAAGAACATACAAGGGCATTGAAACTAACTCCCAAAATCATGGAAATATGATCATTGGAGGGTTTCCAATAAATAAGAGTGTATTAGTGGAGCTAGGATCTAATGAATTATTTCAACAAAACACATATGTTAATTTATCTTCCTAAAGATTGTGTTCTTATGCTTTATAATCCTTCAGAGAGTTTCATTTCTTGGGATTCCGAGAGAAGAATTTTAAATACCATAGAATATTTTTTTCACATGTCTTCTACGTCTGATAGAGAATAAGATCAATTTATTCCAGTGATTGGAAGATAACTGGATCTAATTTGGATAATCATGGGATTTTAAGGATTATTATGTAGAGTTTATTCCAATCCTAGTGATAGAGGGAATTATTTTGTAGATTTATAGACCTAAAAATTTGGATTAAATCATGGACACATTATGTCAGGGTTATTAACATCCTTTCACAGAATTATAAATGTGTATTAAATATTATGGCGATTTTATGTCAGTTATTCTATAGGAAATTTTAATGTTTTTACTTTTTTTTACAAGTATTTTTACACAGTACATATTTATTAGAAATAATATTTTAATTAAACATTCCTATAATCTAATTTATTATAAAACATTTGATTGTAACACATATTACTCTGATCTCCATAGGTATGAAAAATCCAATAAACATAATGTAACGAACCAATGTATTATCAATGGAATTCGATTATTATATTTATGACTTATAGTATAATCCCATTAAATCACATCAAAATGAAATACTAAGTACTGTGATACCTTTAAACATAACATTGTCACTTTTGGGATTTGAATTTCACAAATCTAACATACACAGTTGTGATCAGTAAGATGTGTGGATTTTGACCAGACAAACATAATATTTGGTGAATAGTAACCTGCCCTAATGAATAGTAACATACCCTTATGAATTGTAATATGAACTTGATGAATAGTAAATCATCTATGAGAATAGAAACCTCACCCATGAATGTATAAATAAAACATTGGAAACTTATAACTGCTAGTTTGATCATTTCGAAAGTATTGGTAATTTTTTTAATTCATAAATAATTAATAAAAATTAATTATTTAATTAAGAAGAAAATATATTTTCCTAAATTGTGTTCATAATTTGAAAATTTTATGTCTTTTGGTTTTATGATAATTTTAAAATACCATATGTAACTTTCAAAAGCTATATAAAATCAGGCATAGTATGAAAATCTATATTTTTCATGTATATTATGATTTTAATTAAAAATTAAATAAATAATAAGTTGAAAATTATTTTTGAAAATTTGAGTTCATTTTGGGATTCTATTCGTCTAAAAATGGTTAAGGTGAATTTGTGGGATTTTTCTAAAATAATTGAATTTTTATTGAATAGTAAATCTGATAATTCATGATAATTTCTAAAACCCGAATTTCTAAATCATTATTGACTAATGGATGATCAAAAATGAACATTTTTTTTTGAACTCACATCCACATATTTATGTTTTTTCTCATCCTTACTATTTATTGTATTATGAAAAAATTATATACTAAGGATCAAAATATTATGAAAATCATCCTCCCTTCTACTATAAAAACCACCCACACTCCCCTCTTATATTCAGTCCTCTCAAGCCCTGTTCCATCTCTAAATTCTGCTCAAATCCCTCCCCATGATCCTCCCCATGTCTAGAAGCCTTGGAATTTTCCAAATACCAAATCCTCTTCCCTTAAGAGGTTCTCATGGAAGATTAAATCAAGAGATAAATTTTTCTTTTCTTTTATTTCACATTATTTTCAAGTTCCATGTTTTCTTATCTATCCTTATCTATCCTAATCCAAATTTTATTACAAATTTACTACCTTATATTTACTAGAATGAATTTTTGATAATGGGATATTTTTTTATCATGTTTTATGTACCTTGATTTTATTTTAGTCGTAATGACACCATCCGAGATGTGTTAATTTTCCACATTCAAGGACAATGGGTTTTCAATTTCTGTTACAACATGCAATTCTGGTCATGAAACCATTTTCATGGTTGAATTAGATAAAAATAAATGTTTTATGATTCATATATTGTTATGGAATCTTTTTTTACACATGGGTTTGAGTTATAAAAAAATACGTGTTAACTGCGGTCAAGAATTGCAAATTAACCAAAAAGGTTATCACTAAAGTTTTATATAACAATTCTACTTAACTCTAAGTAACCAAATTAAATTTGACTCCATTTAACCTTATGGACGTTCAATAATATATCATAACTCCAATTATTTACAACCAACCTCTTTATTACATGATTATCTATTCATGCATATAAGTAAACTGAACATGAAACTAAAAGAACCAAATAATGATATTGAACAACTTAACCGATCAAAAAGAACATGGATGAACCAAATAGGGATATAATAATGCTTTTACATATAATAGATGTTTGAGAATTATTAATTAATGAACCTATTATAGTTATTGAAATCATTAAGATCAATCTAAGAACACCATCAGACATATGGTAAGGGATTCTTTCTTTCGCCGACTTATTCAACAACGTCTTTTATAATATTCACTTTTATGTGTAATTACTAATGATGGGGTAAAATTTGATACCTTTACCATAAATTTCTCATTATTTATAAAAGACTAGAATCCTCTTTCTCTCTCTTAATAACCTCCTATGTACACCTAATACTATGCTGATATTCCATAAGGGATTCAACCTGAACCTCCATTATTTTTTTGGATTGTTCTTTCTATCTTTTTATGCTAATGAAATACTATATTATGTTTAGGTATTTCATATGATTTTTATTTATATTTCCAAAATAATGTTTCATGATCCATTCTTTATTCTCTTTTAAGGATATACACCCTTTTAAATGATTTCATCCTCAATACATCCGGATAAGAAAACCCATTTTAAGGGATCTTCATTATTTCATACTAAATTCCAAATACACTATAAGATATTTTTTTAGAAACCATTATATTTATTAAAACAATATTTTTTTATTAAAAAATTCTTGGTTCACATATGGTTTTATTCAAAAGAATATTCCCTTTAAAAATTTAAAGACTCTTTAGTATTTTTCGTTAAACCACTATAAAGTGTTTTAATGATAAAATTTCATAAATAGACTTCTTAAATGTCGTCTCTTATTTTTGAAAAAAATTACCAAGATATATGACTATTTTACCATATCAATTTTCGTGTGTGTTTTAATTACATTCTTTCATTGAAACTTGTATTATACACCCTTCCATGATGTGATTATGATACCCATTTGTTTCCTTGGGTACCTTTATATTTATGTATGATATATTATGTATGATTTTTAATGTGGATAACATATTCATGAAAATTGTTTGATGGGTTCTCCTAGATAGAGCTCCATGGCATTGGATACTGTTTTGTCTCATGAGATGTTATGCGCAACGGCCTTGGCGGTTAGCCTTGACTCTTGCTACCATGTGCAACGGTCTTAGTGGTTAACCTTGACTTGTGCTCCTCTATGTGTGGACTTGTGAAAATTCCTGATTTAGGTTTCTTATACATTATTATGAAAATATTTTTACATGATCCCATCTTTATAAGTTATGAATCCATGTGTTCCATACCTTTTATTTTCATTATTCCATTCATTATAACACTTCTTTTAAAGTTTTATTACTATGTATTTTATCTTATAGAGATTTAAACTCATACCTTCATTCATGTAATCCCTAGGGTACCCAACTCAGATGTAAGGGCTTAAAGGATGTTGTGATCTCTTTATTGAGATTAATTAATGACGAGATTTTTAGTACCATGTATTCAATTTTATGTAACAGGTCATCAACAACACTAGACATCACACTCCATAGATTGTTATCTAATATATAATTATGCGTAAAATCATGCAATTTTATGTGTAAAAGGATATGTAAACTATAGTTGGTATCAAAGGATGGTCTAGTTATTTTTGGATATTTGGAATATTGAATATTAGTAAAAGCCTTATGGATGAGGTTGTGTATAAGAAAACACCACTAAATTTTTGTATGTACAATGTAAGTGGTTATCAAGAAAATTAATACCTGTCTACATTCAAATTGGTATAGGTGGATCTAGTACATATGTATCTAGGGGTAAAACCCAAAACCCCCACTTTAAGCTAGACTAGAATGGGAACCATTTCCCAATAATTGTCCTTGCTACATTTTTGGTTTGACACTCCCGGGGGATATGATTTGGTAAATTACTAAGCTTAGTACAAACAATTTTTAAGAAAATAAAAATGATCCCATAAGAATATAATCTAATAAATAAAGAAAGGGTAACCTATATTTATACATAAGAAATCACATGATAGGATATAATTTTTCATTACAAGTTTATCCTTTTATGTTAAAAGTTTCCTCTTTTATGCTCAATAACTATATATTCAATCCCTCTAATTGTACATTATTTTTTATAGTTAATTGTGGGAAATAGAATAACACATCTGAACAATCAATGTGATAGAGAATCTGAATATTTCTCTAATTATATGACAAATATGATGTGAAAGGGTGCCAAAAACATCATGACAGTACTTTCTCATCTATCCCAATTTATCAATAATAACTTGACTCATGTGAAACACCCTACTCCTCCAAGAAAAGAGAAAGTTTGCATAGAATCCTTCCAGCAGAAAATGCCTCCCATGTTTAGTGGATCTTCTAATCCCCTCCTTGTCAAATAATGGATTAACTCAATTGAAAAGATATTCTATGTCCTCCAATAAATAATAGAAGAGAAATTCATACTGGAAAAATATTTTTTGATGGGGAAAATGAGAAGTGGTGGAAACTGATCAAGAAAACAAATCCACTTCAGGAATTTGATTCTGTGGTTTGGGATGAATTCAAGATTACATTTTTTAAAAAATAATTTCCCAGAACCCTCCACCTAAAGAAGGAAAAATATTTCCTTGGACTCAAGAATAATGATGATGAGTCAATCGGGGCATATGATGCAATATTTTCAAGGAATTCATGGTACGCCTATTGATTATTCAAGAAAACTAAAAGTATGGTGGATCACTTATTTAGTGTAATAAAGATGATTCTATGAAAATTAATAGCGATTCAAGACATTAATAGCTATGAAAATATAGTTTTTGATTACTCATGGTTGAAACAGATATTGGAGACTCTTAGTGGTATTTTTTCCCCAATAAAAAAAGAGGAAACTGTAATCTAATTTGGGTGGTTCCCCAAATAAATTCTATGATGGAAAAAACACGATCATCCAAAATGTAAACATTATGGGAAGAATCATCCTAGGAACTGTCTAAAGGGAACCAGAAATTTCTTCAGAAGAAGAAATGTAGGACATCTGGATAAAAATTGTTGAAGGGATATAAAAAATAACACTAATGTGGAAGAAGAACAGAATGTTCAGTTAATGGTTGATCTATTGGTCAAGTGTCACAACTTCAAGGAACATGGGAATTATTCAGAACAATTTACCTAAGCCTGGGTTTTCACATGAAATCACCAGCATTCTCAATGGTAAAAAAGAAATTATTATGCTATAACTACTACTTAGGTGGAGCTGGGGAATAATGTGGTGACATGAACACTAGTTATTCAATCAACAATATTGAACATACTATTATATTCTAGTTCTACATATTCCTTCATATCATTCCTTCTTAGTAGAACTATTCAAACACCACTTCAAAATTTAGAGGATAAGTTGTATGTGGGAATATAGAATGGGGAAATTATTGCATCTATAGTTTATAGCCCCTTGTTAGTTACGGTTTATGGACTTAACCTCCAAGAAAATCATTTCATACTTCCTTTAGTGGAATTAGATGCTGTCATGGGCATGGAATGGCTATCATTATACAAATCCAACATCAACTATCAGGAATGGGTGATTAATCATCACATCCTTAGGATTCCTCTAATTCATTACATGTGTATGGAGGAAGATGAAGACCCTTTTGAACCATGGTATTAATTTTGGAAATTAATTCCATATGAGCCAACATGTCTAGCTCAAATGACTGGGAATAATGATATAATACCACTCGAAGATATGCCCATAATGAAAGATTACACTAATTTTCTTCCCAAAGAGCTACAAAGTCTTCCTCCTGATCAAGAGGTTGAGTTCTCAATTGAACTTTTTTCTAGATCCCTACCTATATCAATGAAAACTTAAAGAATGGACTCTGTAGAGCTGGAATACCTGAATAAGTAGTTATAAGATAATTTGAAGGTGGGTTTTATATTCCCAAGTGCTTCACCATGGGGTGAACCATTCCTCTTCTTCCGAAAGTAGGATTGATCAATGCATGTGTGCATTGATTATTGTGAGCTCAATAAAATCATGATGAAGAAAATGTATCCCGGTCCATGGATAGATGACTATTTTTATCAGTTTCTTAGGGATAATTATCTATCTAAGGTGGACCTTTAGTCGGGATATCACAAATTAATGTCCTGGAAGAATTTACCAAGAATACATTTCAAATAATGTATAGACACTTTGAATTCATATAAATTCCATTCGAAATCATTAATGATTCATAATGGTTTACAGATTTAACAAATCTTGTCTTTATATTTTAGCTCCAAAAAAATTGTGGTAGTCTTTTTTGTTGATATTGTGATATACACCAAGAGAAAAGAGGAATATGGGGAGAATTGGAATACTATGTTAATGATATTACAAAGGGATAAGTGGTATAAAAATTATTGTAAATGTGAGTTGTGGATGGATGAAGTTTAATTATTGGGGCTTGTTATAACCATAAAAGGGATATATGCGGACCCTTCTACAATAAATGTAATTGAATTGTTTCCCAGGATAACATTTGCAACAGAGATCCATAGCTTCTCTGGTCAAGCTAGGTATTATCGATGATTTGTGAATATCTTCTCACAATTTTCAGACACAATTACCAAGCTGATAGGAAAGGGAGTAATGTTTATCTGGAGTCAGGAATTTGAAGACTATTTTATAGAGTTGAAAAAGAGACATATCACTGCACCAGTACTCATAATCCCAACAAGTGGATAACTCTTTGTGGAGTACATTGATGCTTAAAAGAAGGTATTAGATAGTGTGCTGATGTAAAATGATAATGTGATCGCCTAAGCCCCATGTAAGCTGAAAATCCATGTGAAAAACATTCCTACACATGATCTGGATTTGGTAGCTATGATCATGGCATTGAATATATGGTGGCATTATCTCTATGTGAAGATGTGTGAGATATATACTGATCATTAGAGCCTCAAATATATATTCACATATAATTATATTAATATTATCAAGTAATGATCGGTATATCTCATTAAAGATTATAACTTCTTAATCAACTACTATCCTGGTAAGGCAAACAAAGTAGATGATTCTACAATTAGAAAGGATCCTAAATTTTTATCAATGATGAGAATTAAATAGGATATGATATTTTTAGATTTATAGAGGAAAAACATGGTAATAATAATTAGTGGAATGTTATCAATCCTTTCTCAAATGATTTCTCAACCATCACTTAGGGAGAAAAGAAAGGATGCTCACAGAAAATTTGTGAAAATTCAGAAAAGGGTGGAAGCCATTAGAAATGGGAAATCCTCTGAGATTAGGATGGATGATAAAGGAGTTGTAGGATTTTGGTCACGATTATGTGTACCATCTAATTCATAAATAAGGAAGCATATTTTGAAGGACGAACATAGCTCATCCTTCTCTATTCACCTAGGGAGCAGAAATATGTATAGATATCTCTATGAGAAATTTTTGTGGGGACAATATGAATAATACGATTGTTGAGAATAAATAAATGTAAATATTATATCAAAAAGTCATGGAATAATGAAAATAGTCAAAGGGGATGATGAAAACAGTATTTGTACCAATAGGGTTGTGGGAGAAAATCACCATGGACTTTAATAATGGACTTTCAAGGACATCAAGGGGAAAGTATGCTATATGGGTAATTGTGTACCATCTTAAAAAGAAATATCACTTTATTGCAATTAAAGAGAACTTATCATTGGATCAAATTTCATAAGTCTATATAAAATAAAATGTAAGGTTGCATGGATTACCACTATTTATTGTATTCGATCAAGATATGAGATTCACCTTGATGTTTTGGAAAAGTCTTCTACTTGCTCTAAGCAACCGAAAAATATTCAATACGAACTATCATTCACAAATTGACGGCCAATAAGAGAAAACTGTTTAGATATATGAATACATGTTCAGATAGTGTTTTATAAAATTAAAAAGATGATGGGACCATCATATTCCAATGGATGAATTCTCCTACAACAACATTTTCCACTCAAGCATCTAAATGAATCCATACATATTCCATTTAAAAAAATGTGAAGAACCCCTATGTGTTGGGATAAAGTGAGTGAGCATAAGATAACAGGACCTGAAATGGTTAATGAAATGGTGGAGAAGGTGAAATCCCTTCAGTAGAACATTAACGAATCCCAAAATTGACAGAAGAGTTTGTGGAAAGTCATCGACGAGGCCATTAGATCAAAGAAGGAGACATGGTATTTCTATGCATATCTACATGGAAGAAGGTAATGAGATTTGGGAACAAAGGAATGATATGTCCCAAGTACATCAACCCCATTAAGATTATTTATCTTATCGGGGTAGTGGCCTATCAACTACCACTTTCACATACCATTTCCAAAGTACACGATGTATTTCATGTATCCCTCTTATGAAATTACATACTAGACCGTTCACATGTACTTTTTTCAGAGGTGGTATAGTTGGAGTATGATCTTTCACATGAGGAGGAGATAGTGAAGATCATAGATTATAGAGATAAATATCTATATATCAAGAATACTAAATTGGTAAATGTAATATAGTGTAAACATAAGTATGAAGAGGAAACATGGGAACTATAGGAGGAAATTAAGGAAGATTACCCACACCAGTTTATGGATTATAATGTAAAATGAAATTTTGAGGTAAAAATTACATCATGGGGAATAATGTAAAGACCAAATGTTTTATCAATGGAATTACCTTATCATATTTATGCATTATAGTATAATCAAATGAAATAACAACATAATGATCTTCTATGTACTATGTGACATTTAAACATAATACATTCACTTATGTGATTTGAATTTCTAAAATAGGACATACACGACTGCGATCGGAATGTTGGTTGGAGTCCGATAAGACAAATATAATTTTTGGGAATAGTAACCCACCTTATGAATAATAACCTACAATTATGATTAGTAATACGACCTTTATGAAGAGTAAATCATTCAAAAAAATAGTATCCTCACCGATGAATGTATAATTAAAACTTAGGAATCTTATAAGTGATAATATGATCATAGTAAAGGTATATGTATTTTTAAAAGTCATAAAAAATTAATATTAATTAATTAATTAATTAAAAAATGGGTTGTCTTAAAAGGTGTTCATAAATTAAATTTTTTAATCTCTTTTGGTTTTATGATAATTTTTTAAGACATTATGTTATTTATGGAAGCATTATAAAATAATTTATAGTTTTAAAATTTGTATTCTTCTTGTAAATTTTTATTTTCATTAAAAATTTAAATAAAAATATTTCGAAATTTATTTTATAGAAGTGGAGTTCATTTTTTGATTCAACACATCGAAAAATTGTTAGGGTGAATTTATTATATTTTTCTAAAATACTTGAATTATTTATGAATAATAAAATATGACAATTCACAATAAATTCTTTAAACAGAATTTCTGAACCATGCTTGGTTCATGGGGGATGTAAATAGACATTTTTTCGAAATCAAATAGACACATTACTATTTTCGGTCACAATAATTATTATTATTTCTTATCTTATTGAAAAATAATAATAAAAGGTTTAAAATATTAAGAAAACCTTCCTCCAATCCACTATAAAAACCACCCACACCCCCACCTTCTCTTCCCCCTCTAATGCCTTGTCAATTCCATAAATTATACTCAAATATATCCCCAAGATCCTCCCCAATATTCATCACCCCTTTCTCTTCCTTGTTTTCATTCATTTCCATATCTCTCAACATCTAAATGTTAAGGAATCTCTAGTACCATACATGTAATAGAATTATGTTATGATAATTCGATATGTTTTTATCATCTCTCATTTACCCTATTTTTGTTTTAGAAATAAAGACACCATCCAAGATGTGTTAATTTACCACATTCAGGGACGATGGGTTTTCAAATTTAATTAGCATATTCCATTATGGTTATAAAAAAAATTTCATGGTTGAACAATACAATAATATACATTTTTCTTCTAAACTATGGTTTTGAAACATTTTTACACACATGGTTTTGAGTTAAAAAACCAAACATGTTCATTGTGGTAAAAAACCGACAATTAACCAAAAAGGTTATCACTATTGTTTTATAAAATGATTCAACATCACTCTGAGTAACCAAATTAAACATAACACCACAAAACCATATGTATGTTCAAAAATAAAATATTAATTCAAATCTAGAAAATCATCCTCATTTAACATGATTATCCATTCATATATATTAGAAAATCGAACACAAAACAAATAGACCCAAGCAATAAAATTTTACTACCTAAACCATAAAACAGTTAACGAATGAATTTAAAATAGATATAATTATCATTTTACGTGTAATTTTTTTATTTTAATTTCAAATTAATGAACATAAATTGGTTATTACAGTTATTAATTTCATGTTAATAACACAATCAGTCATAAGGTAAGGGATTCTCTCTTTGACACACTTATTCAAGAATGTACTCTATGTTATGAAATTTTATGTGTACTTATTAATGATGGGTTATGATTTATAACCTTCCCCATACATCCCTAATGATTTATAAAATATGATAGACCCCTTTTTATATCATTAATCACTTCTAAGAACACCTGATACTTTTCTGATATTCTGTAAGGGATTTTACCCAAACCTATATTGTTCTTTTAGGTTGTTATTACTCTATTTTTACACAACTGAAATCATATATTCTATTTATGTACAAATTATAATTTTTATTTATATTTCCAAAATTAATTTTCACGATCCATCCCTTATTCTCTTTCAGGGATATACATGTTTTAAAACGATTCTGTCCATAATACATTCTGACTAGAAAACCCATTTTTAAGGGAGATTCCATATTTCTTACCCATTTCAAAATACACTATATGATCTATTTTTAATAAACCATTATATTTATTAAACTAATATTTTTTATGAAAAATTCTTGGTTCAATTATTGTTTAATACAAAAGAAGTTTTCCTTTTCACTTTGAATGACTCTTTAGTATTTTCCTTAAAATCACACTAAAGTGTTCTAATGATAAAATTTCTTAAATACTCTTCCTAAATGTTGTAAATTATGTTTGAAATAACTTACCAAGATATATGAATATTTTAATTTATCAATGTTCATGTTTGTTTTAATTAATTTCATTTATGGACACTTTCATGATACACTCTTCAATGACATGATTATGATACCCATTTCTTTCCATGGGCACCCTTTTGTTTATGTGTGATTGATTATGTATGATTCATAATGTGGAAAACATAATCATTAACATGTTAATATGGGTGCACCCAGATAGAGCTCCAATTACATGGGTAATGTTTATTATCATTAGTAATTATGTGTTACTTTCTTCGAGGTCAGCCTTGACTCATGCTATCATGTGAAACAGTCTTTGAGGTTAACCTTGACATGGGATCCTCTATGTGTAACGAGATTTGAATCGTGATAAGTCATTATTTATGTTTATTCCACATAACTATGAATTCATGTTTATATGACCTAATTTTTTTTTGATATTATTCCATGTTTTCCATGCATTTTATTTTCATTATTCAATTCCCTCTAAAACCTTTGCTAATTTTTCATTACTATTATTTTTCCCTTACTATGATTTTAGTTCATTCCCTCATTCATGTGATCCCCAAGGTACCTGATGAAGAAGTTAGGGCTTAAAGGAAGTTAGGATAACTTTATGAAGATTAAATAATGAGGTGTTTTTAGTCCCATGTTTTCAATTTTAGGTACTTAATTTTCAAATACACTAGACTTCAGGATCCATGTCTAGTAATCTGAAGAATAATTATACATAAAATCATGTAATGTTATTTATAAAAGTAAAAAAATTCAATAAATAATAATATGGTTGATTTTTAAATTTGATAATTCTTTAAAACTGTAATTTAACCCATATGATATAACCTTTTTATAATCTTATGATTCAACATAGGATTGTGCTATAATTCATTGGTATGTGAGTGTTTTGGTAAAATTAACTATTTTTTTTTTCATATCCATAATTACTAAAACTAAATTTATGGTGAGTTGATCCCTTAGATAAGGGGTATATCACCAATAAAAATTAAATCAGGTTTTTATTATGGAATGACCACTTTATATCATGCTATAATAAATTGTTCTCTAGGTTTTACTACATATGTATAGTTTCTCTCATATTCATTATATTTAATTTGAATTCCCCAAAACACTATGTTCCAAATGTTTCATTCATGGATATCTTTCCTTAACCTTTATAAGATTTTGATCCTTGACATTGATGGAACAACATCTTATGATATAACGAATGTTTCAAACTGTTTTTTGAAATAATATCATTCTCTTATAATATATACTTACTCATATGTCATAATAGATTGATTTCATCGATTACCAGTAGAATAAAAGTTTTTTAGTTGATAGATATTTTGATTTTTATTATTTAATAGCAGTAAATAGAACAATCTTTTTACATTTGATATTAAATAACCACCATTGAACAAAACAGATAGTTAGTATTCATTTAAGTTTTTTTCAAAAAAATGATGATAATATGTACTTTATAACCTTAGGTTAAAAAAATGAAACGTTTTCTTTGATAAATTTTAATCCATTCATTTATGATTATTTTTTTCACATTGAACAGAAGTGACTTTTTTCTTCCTACTCATAAATTCATTTAAATGAACACTATTATTAATTTTCCTTAAAATATTCATTTATCTAGATATGTACTTATTCATTGTACTCTATATTCTCAATTCCAACACTTTAATGTTTTAGTTTGAAATTATTTAATTATTTATATTATTTTTTTTCATTATATTTATTCTTTATCTACTTGTGTTTGTTTTCGATGAATAATACTCATTCAAATAGAGTAGAAATGGTTATAATTCTATATCATATCTAGCTACCAATTTTTAGAAAACATTTTGAAATTTTTCCCACAATTGAAATGAATATAAATAAAATATCTATAATTCTAGATAAAATAATTGAAATTTAAAATAATAAAGGGATAAATTACCTATTTACAATCATTAGAAATCATAATTTTTTTAGATACTGTAAATTTTTACTTATTTTTTGTTAGTGTAATTTAGTTGTTGTTATATTTAGTTTTTTCTATATTTACCAATTTTTCTTATATTTAAGGTTTTGTTATTGTATTTTTAATTAAATATATACTTTTCTAAAAAATTATTTTGTGATGGTAATACAAATAATTGATGTAAAAACAATATTCCTTCCTAGTTATAAAATAACCAATGTTGAAGATAGTTTATCAATTGGGTTATTTTAAATAAATAATATAAAAATCATCTTTCAATTGAGATATTTAATAATTGATGTGGAATGTTTCTATATTTTTTAATTTTATGGAATTATTTCAATATCAATTACAATAATAACCGTTATAGAAGATAGATTTATTAAATTAGTTAAAATATCCATTGTAAATAATATATTTTTAATCCTATTTTCATAAATTTCACCTTACATCTAGTGATAAAAATATAAAAACATGTTATTACAAACCATTTTAATCATCCTTTTCTTCTTGTATTGGGTTATTTTTTTGAAATTGACTTGTGTGCCACAATATGTTGAGGGTCTTCATGGGGTTTCTTAATAACCTAATTTTTCTTCATTACATATTCTAATATTGTGAAATGGTGAATCTCTCTTGGATAAATTGGATTCAAAATATATCTCTTATGATTTTGTGTGAATGTGGATTTGGAATTTTTTATTATGATTAGGTGAAGGTTTGGTATTTAACTAAATGGAAATAATATCTTGATTATTAAATTAAAAAGGGGGAAAATGGTGGATTATATATATTTAACATTATTTCATGTTGAAGGTATGATCTAGAATTTATTGATGGATAATATGTATTTTACAATTCCTTTTTGATGTAAATCATGTCTCTTAATTATCCAATCATCATTGGTTAATAATATAATTATTTTAATAAAATGGGAGTGTGTATATTTTAAATTAGAATACTAATGATGGAGAAATCATATTTGTTGTGCTAATATAAAATAATTCTCAGGGGACATTTTTTAACGTTATTTATAAGGGAATTACATGAAATAATTGTATATTATTTTGTTTTATCATATTTTTGTTATAATAGTGTTTTTGGTTGTTTTTATGGTTTGTTTTAGGGAGATTTATTGGTATTGATGTAGTGGTGATGTCATTTTGTTGTTGTTGATGGTTTTTCCTCGATAACATTGGATGAATAATAATTTTTTATGGGGATATTGGAATGAGGTGGTGGATGTTTAAATTGTGTCTAATAGTTTATTATTTTTGTGATTTTTTATGGGTTGGGTTATAGTTCCTCAGATAAATGAAATAAAAATGTAGTAATGGGATTATTAATTAGTAATATACATTGATTTTATAAATAATAGGCGTTAATAGAAAATATGGTAAATGGGTTGAAACCATTAAATACCAATATAAATGTGACTTGATAATATAACGAAGAAATTTATATTAAATATCGATAAATAAAATTAATGAGTTTGGTAAAAAGAAACATGTAATTTGAAAATTTTATGATTAAATAATAATTTAGTTATTATTTAATTTCTATTTTTGGTGATGGTATGGTTGGGTGTGATTTGTTAGGTAGGTTGATGTTTTTATTAGTAAATGGAAACTCAGGGTGAAATGGTTATTTGTGTTTTTGTATTAAATAAATATATAGCTTTATTTTAATAATTTTGTTTGACATTTGTTTGTTGTTATGGATAATTTAATTTTTTATATCTCATATAAACCACCACCTATATCAGGTAAATTCATTGACAGTTATATAAGTAATTGAGTTCATATTCTATTCCCAAACATCGTAATTATAGAGTGAATGGATGGTTGATTTACCCGATTTCCCTTATTTACCTTATAAAGTATTACATTATGTGATGGATTAAGGTAGGTATATATATTTATACATGTGATGAAATGGATTGAAATGATAAAATATATAAATATACTGGCAACTATATTATTTTTGGTTTTGATTGGGATACATGGTTTGGGAAATAAATAGCAGGGGGGAATTGAGGTTGATGTCCATAATATTCATGTTACCCTAATATGATTTGGATGTGATGTGTGGTTGTGATCTGGTATGTGGTGGTTGATATGTTGTTTTGACTATGATATGATATGAAATTATGGACATTTGAGGATATAAAAGGAATTGTATCATAGGACGTATGCCATTGTAGTGTGGGACTTACTAAATATCTATAGAATTGGTTATGAGGTACCATCTTGATAAATATTCTCTTTATTTTATGTTTCAATAAATTTATTAATTATTAGGAAAGTTATCTTTGGTGTGTGAAGGTGATAATTGACTAGTTTAGGTGCCAATTTGTTATTCTATTTTATTCCTTAGGTAATATAATAATTCATCATTTACATGATATATTTTAGAGATGATTTTATGTTGTATACATGTATTAAAAATGATATATATATATATATATATATATAATATTTAGAATGGATTGGGTGATTTGGATGGATATTACTAACTTATAGAGTTTGTAGTGGGTGTTCTTGATTTACATCTATAAGAGTTTCTTTTGTTATTTTGGTGTTTACCTTTATTAATGGAACTAAATTCATTTGTGGGATTGTGGTTTAATTTTATATAGAGTTTATTATTGTTTTTTATATTCATTTTATTTTATGGGTAATGCCTTCTATTTATGAGTTTTCATTCCCTTGGTGCTAGCCACTAACCCAATGCTTATTAGTGGTGGACTTTAGGATTCCTTCCCATCATCATTGAGGCCCCTGGTGGGGTACCAGGGGGTGTGAAATCATTTAATAATAACACTTCAGTAAAAATAATATATATAGTGCAATATAATTTAATTTAATTATAGTAAAATTACTAAATAATTTTATATTCAATTTCAAACATATTAGTCTACCAAAAGTATAAAACAATTCAAGTTATCAGTCTATTTTTTTGAATAACTTAATATTTCTATGATTAGTGGGGACCCTCAAAAATCCATGACTTGAATCCAAATATCCAAAAAAAACATTATACACAAAATATTTACCTAAAGGTACAATCACCAATGTATTAGGAAAAATAAAAAAAGACATGGGAAATTATAAGAATTTGGGTTGAGTTCATGAAATAGAGGAGAAGTCCTCAATCACTATTCAAATTAAGAAATTAATTGTTGTATAATTGATCTTATAAAGTGTTATCCTTCAACACTTATCCTTTTCTGATAAATGCCTGATCAGAGGATTATTTTATGAATGGAATAGATTTTTTTCATTGATTTAGAGTGAAATAATCATGAAAAAAATATACCCCTGTACATCAATACCCCAGTTGGCCCTAACATGACTCGAATGGAATTTCTAATAACCATGGGATAACAACTTACACCAAGTCATCAATAAAAGTAAAAAAGGGAATGATTTCTCCATTATACCAAATGAAAATGTGTATAACTAAATAATATAAAAAATGAAATTATATATTCCAACCACTCGTGAAGGGTAAAATAGTATCATAAGAAGTAAAAAAATATCCCAAAGAAAAAAGTAACTCAAAACAATACAAAATATCCATCAAGTTGACTATTCAAAATCTCAATGTATTGTATTGATTAAAACTCCACTATTCACCACTATCACTCAAGTTCCCATGAAGTAATCTCATCCAGTAAATAAAAGTGGTGCATTACCTTTTACTAGTATTGCAAAAAGTTAATCTATAGATACCATAAGGAAATGGTATGTGTGAGAAAAATAGCCCAGTTGGATACCACCAAATGTTTCATAAGTGGTTACATAAAAAATAAATCATTTTTTATTCAATTTATATAAAAATAGGTTATGGTAAATCATACCACATCTTAGTGAAAACAAGCTTTAAAATCTCATAGATACTAAATATATCAAAAATTAATTAAATAAATTTTTTCATAAAATAGAAGGGAATAAATAAAACTATTGAATAAACATTGGAATATAACAATAACATAAAAACAAAGCACAGTTTTTATCTTATGTGTGGTTAGTTACCTATTAGTTATAAAATACTTGTATGAGACTAAATAAATCATAACTCAATGTGTATTCACATGCCCATAACTAATAAGAAATTAGGATAAAATAAATCATCAAACCAACTTGGGAAATAATACCAAAATGAATTTAGTTTGAGCAGTTATCATTAATCCATTTCAAGGTTGTCACATTCAAAGCATTCTTGTTTGATTCACCAACATTTTACTCATGCAAACATGTGATTTGAACCATTCAAGCATTGGGAAATCATTTATTTTGCATAAATTCTTCAGTTATAGTTCAAATTACCAATTACAAGATTCAACATGCCATGATAATTTTAAAACCAAATAATGATTTTTCATAAAATTTATACGTGTCCAAAATTATTATTCATTTTTATCCAATTTTATATAGAATGAACATAAAATCATTTAATAAAATAATTTCTCATTTCATTCCATATTTCCTCAAAATCAACACTAACTTTTTTAATCATTGGAAAATGATTTTATATCTGAAATACATTAATTTTTTAAATAATATTTAAAATCCTTTATAATCCTTGAAATTAATTTTAAAAGTAAATTTTAGGTCACGTTAGAAATTACAGTTTTGTGTTTTGGGAAAATACATATGAAACTACTTACATTAAATCATATGGTCAAGGACACACTAAAACAACAATCAAAAACTTATATTTGATAGAGAGAAATCTCAAATTTAAATTCCTAGAATTAAAATCCTCAAATTAAGGTATAGAGACCCTAAAAAACACGAGGATCCATCATTCTCAATGGAAAATAAAAGAGGATAAGTGAGGATTCCAAATCAAAGAGAACACACTTTACAAAGAGTAATGAATTTAGCTCCCTGACACACTGATCTGAGAGGAAAGGGGATAGAGAATCCAAAATAATGTATAAGGATATTCTAAACTCTAACGGATCAAATAAAGGGTTGATTATATAGAGTTTATAATTTAAAATTGGGGGTTCATGGTTTTAATTAATATTATTAGTGATTAAAAACTTGTCACATGGTTTACTAGGTTAGGATACATGGTTAGTAAGAACTATAAACTTAACTATGTTCTATTACTAGTATTCTAGATGATAATCATGGTCTGGGCATACGGTTATATAATCTTTGATCTAGTATATATGTACCTCCTAGGATACAAAAAACGGGTGAATGGATTGACCACATGTTATGAAAAACTATTCACCATCTATGTGTATCCCCAGTATCTTATGTTACATAGTTTGGGGGTAAGGGTGTATGGATTATTTGATCATATAGACCCTCTATAACCACATTCCATGACACGTGATTTAATGGTCCAAATTGTGTAGTTTTACTTAATGGTGTGAAAATTGTGCACATCCCCAAAAAGATATAAAAAATAACAACTTCTCTCAAAATGTCTATGAATAAGATCTAAACAACATATGATGAAATACAAGGAATAAAAGTACCAATATGTTTTTAATGAGATGATAAAATATCCCCACATAAAGGATTTATTCCCCCAAATTCCTATCAATAAGAATACATTTCAAAAGGAGGAGTTCACTTATGTCCTATAACTTGCTCAAGCCCCCATGCATCATGTTTATTAGAGCCATTCTACAAAATCATACAATCAAAAAGAATAAACATTCCCTAATGAACCTTTATATTAGAATAAATAATCCAAACCAACTGCTTGGTCACAAATAAATAAGGATCAATATCATGTTTCTCTCATACGATGATATGAGATGAGAACGTGGGAGAAATTATAAGATGTGGCACATTAATAACTAAAAGAATTAATGTTAACAAATGTGGTAAATTCAAATGGTATTCCACATTTACAATGAGATCAATAATCTGAAATGGCCCGACAAATCTTTGTTATTTCCATCCCTAGATTAAATACTATTACTGACCTAACCATGGTGAATCTTTCAAAACAAACATGTTTACCATTTAAAAAACCCAAAGTCCATCTTCAATGATTAGAGAATGATTTATACATGTTTTTATGTTATCTTTATAAAATGAATCAACCTAATATTTATCATCATCTCCAGTACCAACAAGCCTCAACCAAGAATGTTTCACTAACCACTCACCAATAAAAAAAATATTTCCATAAGAGGCCATAAAATACCTCAAATTGAGTTTTATTGCAGGATGAATGATAATTACTATTTATTAAAAATAAACCATCCCCATTTTTCTATCCTAATTTACTCAAATATTGAGAATTCATGAACGAAAAATGTATTCCAAAATCTATGTACCATATTCTGTATGTACATCCATTTGTGGATGATACCATACTTTAGCTAACCAATGATCCTATTTCATCCCTGAGGCCTCTCCAAAAATTAATTGTGATCTAATAATCCATATCATAAGCTATAAAATATGGATATCCATGCAATTTTATGATCTCTTTCTCAAGGAACCTTTCCTTTTACTTAAATTTGATTGCATCATGAATGGGAATAAAAGGATCCAATTAGTATAGATGACCTATCACTACCCATGTCACATTATTCATCTGAGGGTTAAGTAAAAAACCAACTTATATTTCAATCAAAATCTTTTTACACTTCCATGTTGGCACAAGAGGGGTCTAAATAAAACCCAATAGTTTATGGTGCTCAAACTTGTCCAGCTAATTTCTTTAAAAATAAACAATAAAAATAGTAATATCTCAAATAATACCTAGACACTAGAATTATCACGAATTTCTATAGAATGTCTTCATTGTGATAGAGGGTTCTAACCACTATAAACTAGGGTAATCCCCCATCACAACTTTTCATACATTAACGTTTACAATATAAATGTTCTAGGAGCATAGGATACCCTTATAAGATAATGAACATCCACCAATTTATCCCTACTATAAATATGTTTTTTTGTTATACAGATCTCATCATCATTTTAATGTTCTTGTAGTAATTTATTGAGAATATATTAGGTAAAATAAACAATTTTTAAAAACAATACAGGTCTTATCCTTCTGAACAAAAAAATTCATGCGTTCAAAGAGAGACATTAGGTTCCACTCATCTAACAATAATTTCATTTTTTATTTTTGATGTTCGTTGCTCAATGAATCAACAAAAATATACTCCCCACATAGGGAGTAAAGAATATATATTAAAGAACAATATGTTCTCCACCCTTCACCTATAATGATTATTTATATCTTTTTTGTGATAAGATATAACTGTAATTTTTGGGATTAGGAATAATGGAAAACCATCCTCTGAAAAGGTAATGTGTCCAACATGTAAGGGAATGAATCAAAACTATGAGTTCAATACCTTAAGTAGTATATTTCTTGTCTTGTGGACCAATAATTTAATAAAAATCGACCACTATAAGATCACTCTTCATGAGAATGCAACCAAAAACCAATTGTTAAGAATTATAAAAAACTACATAGCCCTTTCCTACTGCTGGAAGAGTCAAAAATGTCTCATAAGTTATAAGGTTCTTTAACTCATAAAAGGAATTCTATCATTTTTAAAAATATATGAAGTATATTTTATTGTGAGTGAGCGATGTCATTAGAAATTAAATCATTGAGAAATATTTGAAAAATTGGGGACAATACCTGAGAATTTTAAGAAACTCTAAATGTTGAAAACATCACATGATTATTCCCATGTGAAAATAATCCTAACCCTTTATGGATTGACTGAAATACCTTTTCCCAAGAACACATATCCTAATAAATTCACTTAATGAATCCAAAAACTACATTTTTATAGATTGGTATAAAGTTGGTTCTCTCCTAAAATTTTCCTAACTACTTTAAGGTAACACACTTTTTGTTCCCCAAATTTAGAGTAAACTAATATTTTATCTATAAAGACTACCTCAAATGACTCGAGGTACCCATGGAATACTATAATCTTTGACACCATAAAATCTATAGTATTATTAGTTAAACCAAAAGTAATAACATAGTACATGGAATGGGTATCCTTACACTAGATGGTAGTATTAAATATGTCCAATTATTATATTATTAACTTATATAAGAAGACCAAAGTGCAATAATTGAGAAACACATATCCCCATTTTTCATGTCAAAAAAATCACCCTTTTGATCCCTAAAATACTTTTAATTTACTTTATCCTAAAATATCTAGTAATAAACCCAAGGGAGAGGTGTACCATCCTATTTATTTGTGAAAATAAAAATAACCTCCCAATATGAAAAAATCATGCTTATAAATCCTTCATTCAACAATACATGTAAATGAGACATTACCTATTTTAGTTCATCTCCTTCCATATGGTAATAATGAATAAGTATAAGTTGATTACCCACAAATAATTCAATAGATAACCCACACCAATTATATGTGTAATGAAATAAAAGTAATATGGAAATACTTATTGAAAAATTATGAATACTAGTGGATGATAACAACCAAATTATTGTTTATCTATATTAAAGGGATACATGGACACTACCCCACCAACATCGAAAGAGGTGTTCCATTTTTTTGGACCTTGTGTCCCATTCACCATAGAGAACACAAAACACCCCATCAGGAGAAGAAATGGAGAAATAACGAATATAGAATTCAATACATGATTTTAGGATAATAAAATAATATATATCTAGAATGACATATAAAGATTTCATATCTAGAACTAGAAAATACAAGGTGATCTCAATCCATGATAAAGTGAATGCACAATAATGGAATCTAAGGCCATTATATCTATTAATTCTATGGAGAATAGGAATATAAATCTCATACGATGCAATATCCATTATAAGGGTTATAAAATTAACAATATGTGTTGATAAAAATGAATGATATACACTGTTATTAAGTAAATTAGTCACTAATGATGAATCTATAGTACTGATAACTCTCATTATCAATGCACCCACATCAGCCCTCTTTATAGACTCTAACACTACATGAAGAAGATTAATAATAGATTCTTGGGGATTGATCCCCATAGTTTTTAAACAATATAATTTCACCAATGATTTTTTTTTCGTATGAGACCATTCCACTAAGTGGAAAATATAATTCATGACATAACCTATGTAGCTAACCTCTTTGACCTCACACACTAAATATATATGGTTCCTAATTACAAAATCGCTTCAAATTCCTAACCATTCCATATTAAAATATTGTTATTGGGCCTCTTATAGACACCAAAAAATATTTGGCTGATTCTTAATATTATGATCCTCTATAGGACTCATCAAAAATCGGGTTTTACATTAAATTAACTAATAAATCTACTATAAGAAGTAGGAGGAAGTCCCATTTACCATTACGTACCTACAAGGTCAAGATCATCCATTGACACCCTATGAAGAACATCCAAATATGAACTGAAATTAAACATGAACACTAGGATTAGATATTAGACCAATTACCCAGGTTCAATATTCATGCATTCATCTTCTCATTTTTCATTTCCTTAAGAGAAAACAAAAAAATTTGAAAAAATTTTTATATTGAGTCATTTTTTATATCATAATTAGTGATTTTGAAACAATATATAATTTTGAAAAAATATGTATTTTATATATAACTAGTCTTTGGATAGTGGTCTGAACTATCTTTACTTGAATCCTTCATGCTTCATCAATATAACCACGAAATCAAGTCAATTCGTTCAAGGACCATCATGTTTAATTGAAGAACATATCAATTTTATTGAATATAGAATTTACAAGAAAAAAAATTAGTTTAGTCATTTTCATCCAATACTCTACCTCATAGGGATCATATATGACTCTAAAATCTAGGGGTTGTTTCAAAAGATACACACAATTGTTATCTTTAGTTTTATCCCTTCAAGGTTCCAAAACATGATCCTAATGAGAATTTGAGAGGCTACATTTCATTGTTCTTGGATATCCAATACCACTATCACTATGAGGTTATGATCAACTAGAGGTTTATATTATTGAGATTCATCATCACCTCATCCTATTTTTTGTTAAAAAATCTTTCTAAGGGCATGATACTAGAGAAATATGACACAAATAAATTAGAAAGAATAATAAATTCATCAATAGAATCAAAATATATAGCAATATAAGTTCAATATGATATAATTAAAATTCATTTAATTTAAAAGTAATCAGAAAATATTAGGAAAAGACTAGAATTCCATCAATTTATTCCTCAATGATTTCTTCTCCAAATTATTATGGTAATTTAAGGCTGACTTTGATGATATATGTATAGAAAATTTCCCATAAATAATTATTTTGTACTTAAAATCCAACCTTACATGAGCCTGGTAATTCAAGACTTTGTACTAACATCATGAAAATATACTAAACCACCCATTTGATACCATTTTTTCATTTACAAACCTACATAACCAATACACCAATACATTGGTTATCCTTAACATGACCTAAAGGGAGATCTCGATCCTATGTGCCAGGGACTAGTTCCTTGGGATCAATAGAAGCTCAGATGGGAAATTTTCATCCTAAGATCAAATGAAAAAGTATATAATAGAAAAACTAAAATTATGGACACTTGGAATTCTCAAAACTCTATAAGATTAAAATATTTACATAATATTAAGAATGATATGAAAGGAAAATTTTTATAAATGATGAGACGATAAAACCTTGATGATTTTTTAGAATCTTAATGTAATGAGTGGATCAAAACTCTATCAATCATTCCATCACCGAAGTTCTCACAAATCAAGAACACCCTCCAAAACTAATCGTATCCTTACCTTTTCTAGGTACGTTCCTAATATCATCTAAAAACTCCCTATGGAAATGGTAATATTTTAGAAAAATATCTTTTTGTTATTTTCTCTAATGTTTCATAAAAGCTATATTAAAAATATACTATTTATTATTCTATTTAAATAAATAAAAGGAATGATAATTCATTTCATATTTTCATTCAAAAAATTATTTCAATTCATGTACTTATAGAATATTGGAAAATATTCTTAAATGAACATTTTCAAAAAATAGAACAGAAGGAATTAAATATCATAACGAACATTATAAAAAAATGAAGACCAATAACCATAGTACTCTAACATACGTTTAGATATTTCCTAGATCTTGGAACCAATCACTACTTATTTAATCAAACATCCCTCAATGTGTAGGCGTAAATACCTAAATCTCAAATCATTGGGATAATATCAATTAACACCTCCTCAGGATAAATCATATTGAACATTTTTAGTTAGAGTTACCAACGTCAATACATTTCTATGGAGTCAGAGTACTATTATTCTTAACATATTTACCCACTAACCACTCTAGAAACAATCTTAATTAAATCAATCAATCATGGGAAAATAAATAATTTCAAATCAAATCATTTTTACAGTTCAAAAGTTCAATATCTAGATTCCACAAGGAATTTCATTTTGAAAACGAAAGTAATGGTTTTAATCTAATTCATGGTTTTATAAATTCATCTTTAATTTATGATTTTTTTTAAATAATCACATAAAATCTTTTAATCAATTCAATTCTATATATAAGAAAAATATCCTCCAAATGAACAAAAATTTCACTCATTTGAACATGGTTTTATTTATAAAATACATTCCTTTTTGAAAAAAAGTCAAATACTTTCAAATAATAAATGTTCAGTTGAAAATATATATTTCAAATTAATAAAGAAACAATTTTTTCATGTAAAAGGAAAATAGTTACAAAACCAAATACCTTCAATCACATGTTTTAGGAAACACCTGAAATAGGAATCACCAATGATCATTCATGACTGTGAAAGGTCAAAGTGTAATATATAGAATTGTAATATATCAAATAATGGTTTATATCCACATATTAAACGAGGATCCCTATATCTCAATAAAGAACAGAATTCGATATTGGAGGATTTCAAATATAATAGGTCATATTAACTAGCGAGGGATTAATTTTACTCACTGGATCTTGAATCCAAGAGGAATGGGATTAGAGAATCAAAAATATCAAGGTTTAGATTATGGTTGAATAAAAGTAGTTTACAATATAAAAAGAGGGAATTGGATTTTAATAATAATTTTAGGTTATAAAATACCCAATCACATAGTTTTCTATGTTTGGATACATTATTTTCAGATATCATGATCCTAAATGTGAGACCTCACTAGAATTATGGAAGATAATCATGGGTTTTACTCTTAATTAGAGACACCATTCAGATACTATTAACTACTATATGGGTTACAAAAACTGGGAGTATGGTTTGGATTCTGAGTTTGGAACACCATGTTCCATCCATGAAATAACCCTTTGTCATAAGCCATAAGGATTGGGAGTAAGACCACATTTGTTTTCAACAATGACCCTATGAGAAACTCATTCCATAAAAACTGGTTTTCTAGAAAAAAATATATTTTTTCTCTAACTATGAACCGACCGTTAATTACACCAATAAAATAAAAAAATAGAAATTCCCTAAAAGGACTCAGAATAGGATCTAAACAAAAGATGATCAAATACAAGGCATAAAATTACTCTAATAATAGTAACAGGATGTTACAAAAACAATCTCCATCAAAGATAATTTCCTTTCAATTATTCACCTATGAACCATTACAAAGAGCATAAACTACATGAAATTACTTTATAATATTTCACTTTTGTTAGATTAAAAATGGTCATTATTTATATAGAATCCATTCCATCCTATATCACATTCAAAACATGGAAAAATTCACGTTCATCTGTACCTTTGACCTATGTTTTCTGGGAAAATAAGTTCTCCATATGAATACCAACAATAAGAAAACCAATGAGAGAATTGTTACATCCTATATGGGGTGAACTAGAAAATGGTTATTTGGAGATAACCATAGTATAGAGTGGACCCCATTAAAATATAATTCATAATTTATAGTGGATTTAAAAAAACAACTAATTATGAATTACAGTGAATCAATACTTTTTGATGTATTGTTAGACGTTTTTTTACATTAATATCGAATAAATATTATCCAAGAATTTCATGTGCTAGTGTATTTGGAAGAATATGTACATAAATCATCAACATAAAACTAAAATTAAACTTCTATAATTTAATCTCAATATATATATCTCTTAAATCCTTTTTATCTCAAAAAATGAGATAGGATAACATATGAAATACATAGAAAAAATAGGTGGTATAAAGAGCCTAGTAAGAGAATAAACATGACAATGACGCATTGCATGTGAGTTAAAAGGAATGGGATGATATCAATAATTACAAGGATTATTTACAATTTTATTGAAGAATAAAATAATAATAATAAATCATAAGATAATTAAGACAAAATAATGGTTAAACATGGTATAAAATAATAAAAGAAAAATCCAAAGTTAACTACCTAGAGAACATCACATAGTGGACAGAGTGCCTTCATGGATGAGGTTTACTACCCAACTGTAACACCCTTACATTTCATAGTATGTTATATCCTTAAAGTAATTCAATACCATGTGCAACACGCAACACTGAGTTCAAGAACATCACGACCTCAAAAACTAGCAGTTTAAAAAGTGTTTATGAATTGTATTGACCACATTTTGAATTTTATATATATCCTATATAATTTAAACATTCATAAAATTTTTTCTTGGACATAATATAAGAACAAAATAAATTTTTCAAATAAAAAATTATTTTTTTAAAATTACAGTTTTTCCTCCTTATAATGATGGTCCCTGGAAATCCAATTTTTGAAATTTTATATATTCTATTTAAATAAATTAAATTATTCTTTAGAAGAGTGACATAAATATTTATTTTGGATAATTGTTTGGTACCCTTATGATAACTTTCATATTTTGATGAATAGTGAAAATACTAAATTTTAATTAAAAACTACTTTATTAATCGAAATAATTTATAGTGGTTAATTATACATTTGAGTGGGTTTAAAGATTAATTAGAATATATTTTTATCATTTAATATTCTATTGGTCATTAGATGTAATTTTACATTTAAATTGTACATAAACACATGTCAAACTTTTGATAGTTTTAACTTCTTAAAATCCCGCTTTTTGGTTTTGACAAAAAGAATTAATTTGAAATTAATTAATGTAACATCAATGTTTTTAATTTGAAAAAATTGACATAATTTTTGAATTGGGAATATAAAAATCATTATTGGGTGAATTTTTGGTATTTATTTTTGAAAACATTCAATTTTTGATGAATAGTGAAAAACACGACATAATACATTAAAACCGCCTTTTTTATTTAAATATTTACTTTTAATATAAATATATTTTAATGTAAAAAAAGTTACATAATAACTATATTAGTATAGTTTAATCCATTAGGATCATTTTATAATAATATTAGATATATAAAATTTATTGAACTTTTTAATGACTTTTACCCACCTTCTTGTCATATTTGTAAGTTTGTATAAAACTTAATTTTACCGATTCGTTGAATTGAATTAAAAAAATGATAGAGACAAAGTTGAAATCAGTAAGTAAAATGTGGTCAAATAGGATGAAAATATTTTTTTTGTGAATAGTAAATGTTTAATTTTATTTACCATGGTTAAAAGTAAATAGGGTAATTAGAAGTAAAAATGATATTATAATTACCTTCAAAACATGTCCTAATTCTATTGGATAAGTGTATTTTTACCAAAATAAATTGTAGGAGTAAAATATGATCCTTTTGATCCACTTGTATTTGATTAGGATATTTATTATTATTTTATATAAAGAATAGTTAAAATTGTTAAATTCAAATTTTAATAACTAAAACATTTTTAATATAGGGTTATACATGAGATAATTTTGACTATAAATATTCATTAGAAATATTAAAAGATTTCTACATCATGGTATTTTATTTATCATTTTTACACATTAAATAATTAAATTTATTAATGAGGATAAACGTACCCTCGTGTAAATGAAAATTACAAGGTAAGGGTAAATTCCTCAATATCATTATTATTCGAGATTGGTTATGTGTCCATATTTACTAAGACATATTTATCATCAGTGTCCACGTTTTATAATTTTTTTTCAAACAGATTCTTTTATGGTTTTTGGTAAGGAACTCTATAATTATATCATCATTTTAAATGTTTTAATGATTCATTTTTATATATCTATTTAATTAATGACCATGTTTTCAAAATGATTTTAAGGATTTATTTATATGGACACGATTGTTTTAAAATGTTAATTCCTTTCAAAAGGTTAAAAAATGTATGTGACACATTGATTAAAAAATAACTTTAAAGGAATTCATTTATAAGTGTGTTACTTTTAAATGATTTCACAAAAAAGTATATTTCCCTCAAAGAGATTTTGTGATCGTTTTTAACTGTGCCAATATCTTTTTCTGGTTATTATTAATGATTGAGGTTCATTTATTATAATTAATATTCCATATTGCATTGAATGAGTTATGATATGTTTGACTATGGGAGTGCTATTTTTATACCATTAATGGTTTATGGTTAATGTATTGAAATTTTGTATTCCAGTTTCAATATGAATGTTTATATTATGTTTTGAAATTTTCATATGAGAAATGAATAGGCCATATTAAGTGATGGGTAGAGCATGCTATATCTGTCTGATGCAACAGTAGGTCTCATGAGACAAATTAGTGTCTTGGAAGAAGGAATTGACAAAATTATTTTTTGTAGTGTTGGCATGAGACCTCTACTATATGGTTTTGATGTCCAACATTATGAATTTCCGTGCTATGAAATTAGTTGTTACATGTTATTAATTTACTAATAGAATATGAATGGGAATAAGTAAATGGAATTATATTATTTATCTTATCCATATTTTTCTGAGGTTTATGTTTAAAAGGTCTTGTGTTTCAATTATATTCATTTCTATAAAAGTTTATGATTATTTATGATAGCTTCTGCTATATTGTTTATCGTTACTAAGAATCTGAGCTCTCCCATTACTTATGTTTTATTTTCCAAGGATGCCTATAAGTATATTACGGTTCATATTCAAGGTTAAGAAAAATAAATAATGGCATTCTCAAAGAGTTATTTATTCCGTATTTCATATTAGAAATTGCAATGTAAATTTCATCTATGTAATATATTTTCCAAGACTGCTAAACTGATCATTCTTTCACGACAAGATTCCTTGTAATCATTCCAATTATATGTTATATTTCACTACCTCTGGGTAACTGGGGTTGGGGCATTATAGTTTGAATCATATGAAGTTTTATACAATCTTTTGAAACTATTTTTTTAAAATATGATTAGAGAACACTACCCTAAGATAGAATTTTTGTATTAGTATAGGAGAATGTCCAAAAGTATTTTAATGTAGATAATATGTAGGTTTTCCATGAAATACATCCATATCTATATACAAGCAGGTAGAGGAAACTCTGGCACATATGTACCTTGGGGTAAAATCCAAAAACATCGATTTGAGCTAGACTTGAATCGAAAATAGTGCATGACAATGAGACTTGATGCGCTCTTTGTTATGACACTCCCAGGGGATATGATTTGAATAAATAAATTTTTTGTTACAAACCATTATAAAGGGTTTAGGATTATATATGTCTGCAAAGAAAACAACGTTATAATTATGAGACCAGAGTTTTGTAAATATTTAATTAATGTTGAGAGTTTTTATAGTTTTTGGATTATACATTATGATATGATCTGACCTATTATATTTCATCATCTAGAAATTATCATAGTATAAAGAATGCAGGATCTAATAATATGGAAGATCCAATGAGTAAGAAAAGTCCTATCTTTCATGGTCTTAATCAAACATTTAGAGGGAAAATAGTCTCATATATATATTCTCATAATATGATGAAAAAGTATAATTTCTTAATATGATAAGTAATGAATTATATGAGTCATATGGATTTGAAGGGATTCCAGAGAAGAAGATTTTGGTGGAGAGAAAGAAGTATATAGGGAAGAAGGGAAAAAATAATTATGACATACGTTATAACTGTGGAAAGAATCACCCTAGGAAGTGCTTGAAAGGAGTGGGAGTTTGTTATATGTTTAGAAAAAAGTACACTAATATCATGATTGTATGGGTAATAAAATGGTTTCAAATTTACAATACATCATTTTAAAGGAGTTGGGACACTACGCGAATCAATGTACCAATCATTCGAGTATACCCCAAATTATGCTATTGAATAATAATCAAGTTATAATACTACCGCAGATGATGATGAATGATTAGTGTTCTTAAGTTGTTATTTAAATTTTTTGTCATTTTAGTGTTGTATTAATGATGTACATGTTATAATAATTATAGAGTATAAAAGGATTGTAATGCAGTACTATTTTACCGAGGATTTAAAATTGTGTGGTACCAAGAAATGAAAATAAATAGCATGCAATTTTTTTTGGAAAATTCATGGTTGAAGGAAAAATAAACCTTAATATGGATATGATGCTGAGTTAGTTATTTTTGAATAAGATATTGTTGATTTGGATAAATTATATTGTATATAATTTACTACCTTTAAACGAGTTAATGATTTGTATACTCCATCATTGTTGGAGTTTACAAAATTTATGGATTAAATGGGTATATCTAGTATTCTGTGTTTTATTGATGGAATAAGAAAGTACATACAAATTAAAATAAGTTTTTATGATAATTAAGGGTGTTACCATGTATTAAGAGAATACATGATGAAGGTAATCACATGTTATTATATGGATAAAATAGATCTTTATTATGTAATGATGCCATTCCCTATAAATATTTTAAACTATGAGTTTGGACACATGTATTTTGGATAAGTATAAAGGTTGTAATGGATTAATATGGACATTCGATACAACAATTTAAAGTAAAAATATTTTACAAGATGATTTTTGGATTTTTTGATAAAAAGGACAACCTGAAGGTCGATCAACAACCCGTGATGTCTAACAAGGCCACGAGACTTAAAACCACAACTGAAGGGTGACAAGGGTGCATCACTTTCCACTGGCCTATGTGATTTCCCAGTTTGTATTATATGTAGTTTTTTAAAATAATATGATATATCAATAGTAAATTAATTATTTTGAAACCCTATATGATTAGGTTTACTAGAACATTTTTTGAGTTCTATTATCTTTTAGAGAGAAATATGAGTTTTTTGTAGAAACTAATTAATGAATAGAACTATACTTGTCATGTATTTTTTATGAAGAAATTAATTCTTCAACTTTATGGAAATGATATCAAAACCAAAAAAGTGTTGTCATAATATCTTATGTTTTGTTGAAATAATGACATTTTAAATCATCATATATGTATGGCTTTGAGGCCCTCAATGTTCCATTTGTTATTTACTTTTTTATGATTGATGGACTCAATGAATCCCAATAAATAATTATGTTTCCCTCAAATTATGTGTCTATAATTGCCTCCAATGTTCTCATATTCCAAACCCTAATTTGTTGGAGACCTTTTCATTTCCCATTCCCTCTTATAAAGACTAAATTTAATTAACCGAATTTCTGATGTGGGCTTTACACAAAATTATTTTCTATTTTGAACCTTTTATTTTTGACAATCAATTTCAAATTTTGAGGACCCAATTTATTTAAGGTGGGTAGAATGTAACACCCCTATATTTCATCGTATGAAATCTATTTAAAGTAATTCAATTGCTTTCGCTATACAAAACACTCAGTTCAAGCAAATCACAACCAATCAAACTAGCCATTTAAAAAGTGGTTATGAATAGTATTAACAACATTTTTTATTATATGTATATCAAAAATAATTTTTCAATTCATATTTTGTGTTTTTTAGACATAATATATGGGTATATTCAATTTTTAAGATAAAAGAAGTTTAAAAAAAATGCAGTTTTCCACCTTTTAATGGAGAAACATTTTTAAATCTAATATTGGACCTTTTATATATTATATATAATGAAATTAAATTCTTCATTATAAGTGGAACATAATTTTTTTTGGATAAATTTTTTGTAGTTTTCTGATATTTTTCATATTTTTATGAATAGTGAAAAAAACTAAATTTTAATTAAAAACAAAATATTTTAGTCGAACTAATTTATATAGTTAAATCATAAATTTTAGTGGTGTCAAGATACCATGTTATTATATTTTTATCAGTTAATATTTTATAGGTAATTTGATATAATTTTACATTTAAAATTTACATAAACAAGTTTCAAAATTTTGATATTTTTTACTTCTCAAAAACCTGCTTTCTTATTTTGACAACATGAATTAATTTTAAATTAATTAACTCAAATTTAATGTTTTGAATTTTGTAAATGTGAAATAAATTTTTAAATTTCAATATCAAAATTATCATTGGGTGAATTTTTTCTATTTTTCTAAAAAAATTCAATTATTGATGAATAGTGAAAAAATAATACATAGTACATTAAAATTGTCATTCTTATTGAAATAAATATTTTAAATTTAAATTTATTTTAAATTAAAAATAGATATATAATACATTTATTATTATATTTTAATACATTAGAATTATTTTATAATAGGATTAGAAATATAAAATTTTATTGAACTTTTTAACGTCTTTTACCCACCTTCTAGGTACATTTTAAAACTTTCATTAAATAAAATTTTACCACTTTTGTGAACTGAATTTAAAAATCTAAGACACATGGTTGACATAATGAATTAAAATGTGTTTCAATAAGATGAAAATAAATTCTGGTGAACAGTACCTTTTTAATTTTATTCACCACAGTTATAAGTAAATATGGTAATTAAAGATTAAAATGATATTATAATTACCCCAACACAAGAAAAAATTCTTTTGGAGAACAGTTTTTTTCAGAAAAAATAATTCTTTGGACTAAAACATGATCATTTGGATTCACTTGGACTAGATTAGGACATTAATTATTATTTTATTTAGAGAAGAGTTAAAAGCGTTAAATTTAACTTTTAATAACTAATAAATTTTTAATATTCAGATATAAATAATATATTATTGACTATAAAAATTATTTAGAAATATAAAAATATTTCTTAAATCATGGTATTTTATTTATAATTTTTAGATGTTAATGAATTATATTTATTCATGACATAATGATGATGCAATAATTACCTAATAAAAAAATAATTAATATAATTGATATTATAAATATCAAAATAAATATAAATTGAGACTTTAGATGCCTTAAGTGAATTTTATAGGTTACTATAATATATTAGGGTTTATTTAATCTCTTTAATTTGATGTAATCATGTTTTTTTAAATTTCACAAAATCCAAATACTAAATATTGTCATAATTGAAATAAATGAGTTTTTAAAACAAATACTAAAATATTAAATGATATAATATTACTAAAAATACACGGTTTATCCAAAGGAGTTATATAATGATTGAAATGTAATTAATTTACCACTGGTGGTTATCTTGGCATTTTATTGTATGTTTATTAACTATATAATATAAAAATATAATAACACATGGTAAAAGCTAAACTACTTAACTAAGAGGTAAATCTAAAAGATATGGTTAATCTGGTGACCTAAACTTGCCTAAAACAATTTTATAGGAGATTTAGACCCCTCTCCACCATATCTACATGATAAATCCATTTGAAGTCACTACAAACCTAAAATGTTTTTATAATAAAATATTATTTTAAACTTTTATTAATGTTCTGCGAACCTCTCATAAAAAATGGCACTGACCCTTCTCTTAATGTCACTCCTCCAAAGCTATTTTTTATGGCCAAACCCAGATCAAATATCCCCCCAACTACCCTCACATCAATATTATGGCCTTACTATGATCATAAATCCATCCTATGGAGTTTTTTGATCAAATCAAAATGAACCACCCGAAGAAGAGGTAATAATTTCACCACCTCTTTCAATGTTTTTTTCCTTTTCCACTTCTTCTTTCATTGTTGTTTCAAAACCAAAATTATAACTCAAGTTACTTATACATACTGTGATGTTATTATAAATATGGAATAATAATATTTATTATTCTATTCTTCCTATGAATTACCATGTCACCATACGTGCATACGTACGACTTACCGTCTCCACATCGTGGTGTAGTTCGTTATTCAACACCACATTATATGGATGGGTATAATAATGAGTAGAATGAATTTAAATAATTAATATAATATTTTAATGATTCTTTATATATAATATAACATGCTTTTAAACACCATTTTACCAATGATAGAATGATATTGTCGCTCGTGCGTACATATGACTTACCGTCACCACGACACAATGAGATTCATCTTCAATGATCACTATTCAATATTTTTTTTTAAAAATGTACATTGATTATGTATGATATATAGAAAATTATATTTCTACTGTAATAATATATATTTATGTATATAAATATATTTCTTTTACTTACATTCATAATATATGATAAGAAAACAGAAACTATGCTCATGCGTGCATACGGACTACTTCCTCTATGAATGACGTTTCCATTTCATATATCTATATATTATAAATATTTATATTGTAAATATATTTTCTATATAAATCAATTTTTAAATTATGTATGTTTTTAAATCATGATATATGTGATATGATCAAGAAAAATAAGTTAAAACAGATACGATAAAGAATGTGATTATTACATGAAATGTTACATTAACATAGAAATTATTATTAAATAGGGAGTATTAAGTAATAAATGAATCATATATGATATAATAAATATTAATATGGTTCTGGTATAATTAAATAACATACAATGGTAATTTTACCTAACATTAAATGTTCCTCGACTAAAAGAATGTAAAAGGTAAGGGTTAATTCCTCAATCTCATTATTATCGGAGATTTGTTATGTTTAAGTATTTACGAGGATATATTTATCATCCATATACATGTTTCATAAAGAAAATTCAAAGGAATCTTCTAAGGCATTATATACGTTTCTATTTAACAGTATCATTATTTTAAATGTAAATATTTAATTTTTAAAATATATTTAATTAATGTATTTATTTTCCAAAGGATATTAAAGATTTATTTATATGGACTTGGTTGTTTTAAAATATTAATTTCTTTTAAAAGATAAAAAATTTTATGGGACAATTTGATTATGAAATCTCTTTTAAATTACATCCTTTATAAATGTGTGACTTTTAAATGATTTCACAAAAAGGTATATTTGCGTCAAAGATTTTTAGTGATCATTTTTAACAATGTCAACATCCTTTACATGATATTATTCATGATAAAGGTTGATTTATTATAATTAAATATTCTATATTAAGTTGATTGATTTATGATATGTTTTACTTTGGATGTTTTATTTTTATACCATTCAAGTTTTATGGTTAAAATGTTGAAATTTTTTATGCTAGTTTTAATATGGATATTTATAATATGTTTCAAACATTTTATATGAGGAATGCTTTATAAATAGTATGTGACGGGTGGATCCTTCTATAGCTCCTCAATGAATCAGTAGGTCTCCTGAGACAAATTATTATCTTGGCACAAGGCCTTAACAGAAATATTATTTTTATTTCGGCATGAGTCCTTGTCTATGTGGTTATGATGTCCAACATTACGAATTTCCTTGTTATGAAATTAGTTATTATATTAGATTATTCAACTAGAAAAACATGCATGTGAATAAGTAAATTGAATTATATTATTTATGTTTTCCATATTATGCTGAGGTTTATGTTTAAAGGGATTGTGTTTCAATTTTATAGCCTGCCATAAAATTTTATGATTATTTATGTAAGGTTCCGCTATATTTTTATCCTTACTGAGCATCTAAGCTACCTCCTTTATTATGTTTTATTTTCCCAAGATTTCAAGAATTATGTTATGATTCATATGAAGGTATTAGATATAGGAGAAATTTTGTTCTCAAAGGGTTATTTATGTTGTGTTTAATGTAAGAAATTGTAACGTAATGTTCATGTATATAATCTATTTTCCCAGACTGCTACACTAATCGGTCCTTTAGGACTAGATTTATTGTAATCATGTCAATGTTATGTTACAATCCACCGACTCTCGATAACTATGGTTAGGGCGTTACACTAATTGAATATATAACATAATATAAGAAAAAATTCCCAATTAATTGGAGGGATGTCTAGGTGAAACCATCATAATATTCCCCATTTATGTGTTCTATAAAATGAAATCATTCAAAAGGAATATTCAAAATAATTACCTATGGAAGGAATTAGTTTCATATTCATGCCACATATCATAATAAAATGTGATTTAACAAACGTTATGAAGAGAATAATGAAATAATTATTATGGATATATATATATATATATGTAACTAGTAATTGGTCTTAAAATATGATTCTTACTAAGAAAACACATACTTAAAAATGTTAGAGGATTGGGTAATGAAATTAACAATTAAAATAATGTTATAATTAACATGATAAAATGATTTTAGATAAATTATAACAATGGATTTTTCTTTAAAAACTATAGCTAAAACTGAATTCATATTAATACAATATTATATTATTTAATGAACTCATTAATCAGAATAAATAATATAATTGAGTTCTCGATAATACTGTTAAGTGATAAAAATATGCTCCTTAGTCAGGTTTGATTTAAAAGAAGGAGTTTGGTAAATTAAATTAGTTAACATATTATCCCTTAAAAGGAAGAGAGACCAGTATAGGTATATATGTATAATTCATATATATAAAATAATAATAATTTAATTTCATAATATATATATAGAATGTGTGCAATATAGAGAAATATCCTAACCTAAATAAAAATGGTTCTTTAAGGTGATCCCTCAATAGAGGTTCTAGAATTATAATATACTTATACATATAGGCCTAGAAAATGAATTTAGATACTAAAATTATTAATATATAAAATATTTAGAAAATTTATTTTATTTAATATAATTTTATTATATTCATTTACAACTATTTCTCTTATAAATAAACCCAAATTTATCTTTTTTGAGGTTATTCATTTCATTGTTACACAATTTGATCACTTGTGTATAATTATTTATTTTATTATAAAATGGGATTAAAACCATATAAGTGAAATTAATTTTCATTAATAAACCTATTGAATTTTAAATTCTCTAAAATATAATTATTTATTTCTATATAGGGACAGTTTATTATGTAAAATTTCTACAATTTTGTGTTATTTTTTCAATTTGGCCACTTTACTGACAATCATGAACTTTAATTTTATTTAATGAAATGATTATTAAAACATTAAATCATTTTAAATAAGTAATAGTATACTTTATATAATAATATTTTACCATAATTTAATTTCTAAAACAATCCATGACGGTGGTGGAGAAAAATGAAGTATGTCGTTCATGGAGGTGATGAACTAACAGTATGTAATCAATGTTTTTCATTTATAATATAATGATTGGAGGGTTTGAGAAGACTATTACACCATTATAATGAAATATTGAAATATTTTGGATACTGATGTTATTATATATTAGTGTATGGAAATCATCATGGGGTAGTAGAAGAATCAAAATAATTAAAAGTGGTTAGTCGATAATTTTACCTCTTCCATTGGTTGTCTCTTTTTAAGAATTTCCTTAAGAATGACAATTATTTTTTTTAGGATGAGACATGTAGAACTATGTTCTAGGGAAGAGGATTGGATAGTTATTTTTCTAGAAATTTTGAAAAATATTTGTCTTATAACTTTTCAGTATAAGGGGTGGTGATGTGTGATATTTATAAGGGGAGGAGAGCAATGTTTTTTAATATTTTAGTCGTTAGCTTATTATTTTGGTTCATGAATACAAATATTATTGATTATTATAAATATATTATCTAAATGGTAAATAGTTTTTGAAAATAATGATTAAATACATTATCTAGGTCTCATAAATTCATATATTTTTCTTATAATGTAAAAATATCATTTTACCATATTTCACAATTCTGAAAAATATCAACTAATTTAGAAAAAACCCAAATAAAATCTTATTACTTTTTATGTGTATATTGAAAAAATTAAATCCATTTTATAAATAAATATATATATATGATAAATTCAATTTTTATTTAAAATTTTCATTAATAAAAAAAACAAATTTTAATATTATGATCAATTTTCATACCCTTAGGAAAATTACTTATGTACACAAAAAATTAAATTATCATTATAATACTACTAAATATTTATTTATATACCATTTTTTTGTAAATATACAATATTTTAAATCATAATATTTTCTAAAAAATGAAAATAAAACTTATATGTTTTACAAAAATACAAATACTTATTTTATCATTTTTAAACATTTATTTTCTTGTTTCGTGAAAAAATATGCCATATTTCCATTTTATAAGATAAATAAATACAATTTCATAATTTTATAGGTGAGTAAACTATTATAAATTTGATGTTACTAATAATAATAATAATATTATTATTAAAATGGACATGATACTATTCTAATAGCTAGATCACTATTCCAATTGCATGATATTTAATAAACTACCGGATCCCCAATTTCAATTGATAATTCATATTTATTTCATTCTTAATTAAATAATATTTTCTCTCCAGGTTAAACGTTTTCCTTTAAAAAAACTCATATTTAATTTAATATATCATACTTCATTTCAATAGTGTTGTTTTTTATTGTTATTAATTTTGGGTATTGAGTATATCCAAATATTTCTATTATTATTGTCTTATTTTCTATTATTTATCCTATTATATTACATTCAATTATTATTTTAATTTTTATATAAATTTAATTTTAAAACAAATAAGAAAAAAAGTTATTGGTTTCATCCTTCGGTTTCTAATTGTATACTATTTTTTAAAATTTGATATAATTATAAGAAGAAAAATTCTATTTATAAATTTCACTTCCATTACATTAATCCCATGACTCCTAACAATTTATCCCAGAATAATAGTGGTGATCAAATATAAATATCTTGTAATGATATAGTGGTAGATGTTTTTTAAATATACATTATTAGTATGATTAATAATAATATTTATTAAAAAAACAATCCTAGTATGTATATATTTACATAACAAGTATTATCATTTAGTTTTTCATTCTCTACCTCTGATTTAATAATCTATTATGTAAACCTATTCTGCTTCTCATTCATGATTTTATTTCCTATCCCTTCATCAAGATGGGTTCTTCCATGTAAAAAGTATTTTCCCAGAAGCTATACCCTTCCCTTCTCCTTATTAATAAAATATTTAAAATACCACCATGATATTTAAATAAGAATTTGGAATTAGTGATCAAGAAATTTTTATTTTATGGATATAAATTAATTTTTAATGTTATTATATCATCTAGTAAAAATAATTTATTTGGAAATTTTCATGGACCTAAAGTCATACATCCATCTCTTATTTCCCATTTTACCCCCAAGAACTCCACTATAGTGATCCGAATAGTTCAACTTCAGTGACATAATAATGTGATAATTTTTCATTTTTTATTTATTATTAATGATATTGTTTATATAATATTTAAGTAATTTATTGTTAATTTTAAGGGTAGTTATTTTGGGTTAATTTTTTAATTATTTTGTTTTGATGAATAGATGTATTCTATTTTTTATGTCATTTTTTATTTTACTTGTCTATATATTATTGATTAATAATTCTTTTAATTTTAGTTATTTTTATTGTTTTAGTAGTCTTAGTTATGGATAAAAGTTTGATTTTATATTGATAATAAATGTTCGGTGTTTTATCAATTCAGATTATTATTGTCTAGGTGTTTAAGGAATAAAAAATATTATTTTTTGAAGATTTATAATTCATTTATTTTGATAATGTTTTCATTTTAATTTTTTTTTGTTAAGACACATTTTGTGATTATGTTTAGTATTTTCTATTCATATTTCCTGGATATAATAAATATTTATAATTAAATATTTTTATTTCACACAATTAAAGGGAAAAAGAACCAAGATGAAAAATATAATTGATGTATATTGATGATTCACATAAACAATTCGATATTAATTTCAAAAAAAGAAATATAATTTAAATTTATGGGATGTGTTATTTTTTTCTATATTTTTTATGATAAATTTTTTATATAATATATGAAATCATAATATCATTTGATTATAAATATATATTATTTGATTTTTTTCATTAATTTAAGAAATGAGAATATATTTTCAGATATTAATGGTTTTTATTTTACAAATATTATGATTTATTTTCAAAATTATATTTTATGTAATGAAAATTATGATTATTAAATATATTTTAATCTATATAATACATAATGATATAATTTAGATTATGTTACACTAAAACGCACATCACAATTTTAAGGGGATAGAGGTGGTATTGGATTTTTAATTAGAAAATGGATTTTCATATTGAATAGTAAAATATACATGTCATGATTGTAATTTTATACGATGTTTGAAACAATACAATGTTTTTGAGAGCATGATGCTAAAAATATTACCATATTGATAGCTGGGACAAACCTGGACCACATAATTGGAAATTATTGAAATTTTTATTTGTGGCCATCATAATAATGAACAACCAACTTCCCTGATAGCGAATAATGAAATTCAAAACATGATTAATAATGTTTTCTGCATTGAAACACAAGTTTATAATGATTATACAAAATAAAAGGATTCACAATCCAATTTTGATTAGATAAAATACTATATAGAAGATTTGTATGAAATAAAATTATTTTTACAAATTTGTGGATGATGGATTTATTGAGTTATGTCAAGTATATAGTAGATAGACAAAATTGGCCTTTATGAGGAGGTTTTACTATTTCTAGTGAATATTTGGAATTATATATAATGTAATTATGATGATATTAGTGTCATTTAATGATGAATTTACTAATTATAAGACCCCTTGATAATTTTATTAGATTAATACTACTTTTCAAAAGATCAAAACCATTAAACAAGGATAGATGTATGTATCAATGAGTTCATATTATACTAAGGAGAATAGTCAAATAGAGAATATTTTAAATGATATTTCACTACACGATGTAAATTCTTGTATCATTGTGATAATATTAATGAAAAACTATAATAAATAAAATTAATAATACAATAATGAATTTTTTTACATTAGAATCCATTAAAACCATGATTGTAAATATTGGACATGCCCTCTAAAAGGGAATTTAAAATAATGTGAGATTCTATATAAGAAAAATACTGTAGGTTTATATGAAATAAAATAGATTCAAAAGCATTGAATTCCTTTGATTATCTATATTCAAATTTCTCTACAGATCCTTCGAATGAGTTTTTTGGATTGGCTAATAATGGATTTTATTCATATTGGAATCTATGTAAAATTATACCATATAAAAACATATTATAATGCCTCAAAATAGAAAATCTATACATGTATATTCAAGAAAAATATTACATTATTTTGATTATAATTATGGAAAATAAAATTCCTAAAAATTGCATGGATGATCATATTCAAACTCTTATAGAATAATTTCATGTTATATGGGACTATGATGTAGATACATATGATAAATCAAAAATATAATGGTTCAAAAATATTGATTCTCTAATGTGGAGGACTATGGAATTCCCTAGATTCGGGAAATTTCCTAGTTGGAAAATTTAATGTTTCTAGGAATACCCTTCTTATAACATTCGCTTCAACACTAGAAGTCAACTATATATAAAACATTAGTTTCTCACATTTCAAAATATATTATTTTATGGATAACATAGATATCAGCTTAAAAGTCCATTATTTGATGGATAAAATGATATGAGATCACCAAAAGAATTGATATCCATTTTAGAAATCATGTCACAATTATCAACAATTGTTAATATGTTTTCAATAGAGTATCAATTAACCATTTTTTGGTAACATGCCCAATGATCATCAAATAATGTTGGCCCACAATAATGAAATAAAAAGTGTAATGTTAAAAATAACACCATTAATAATTTCCATTATAATTTGATAATATTAATATAATAAAAATTGAGAAGAAACAATGTGATAATTTATTTCTCCACAATATTAAATGAGAAAGGGAAGTTAATTGTTCATCATATTAATTGAAAGGGATTAGAAGAAACAAATATCAAGTTTTATTTACATTAAAATTATAATAAAAAGTATCCTACAATAGTTTTATCCTTGAAAACATCTGATTTCACTAAATTTTTGAATATTATTAATGTACCTGAGGGTAATTAATATAAAATTTCAATATGGGTTGGCTTTAAATAGTATAAGTTAAATTTAATTCAAATCCATGACTCATATAATTTTATAGACCAATTAGTTCCTTTGAAAATTCATATTTTTTTCCTTATAAAATAAAAAAATTTTAATTGAGTTTTTTATATTCTCTAGAAAACATTGTGAGAAAACATTAAAAAACTTTGGAATTGAAAAACATCAGGAAAGAATTGTAATATTAATTTTTTATATTCAGATGATATTTCCCTCATCTTGTTTTACTTTGCTTTTTATATTACAATTAATTTGACTGGGGAATTATGTATTTGAATGATCTCACATTATAAATGGATTTATCAAATATAGAGGAATTGTTAGTTTAGTTTTTTCACCCTTACCATCACAAAATATTCAAACTCATCACATATATAGTTTGTTCTTATATGTTAATTTTTCAATAGGAATCAATGATATTAGAAGTATTTTTGGAGAAAAAAAAATCTATACCAGTAGTTTCTATTGCTAAAGGTTATATAGCCGAAGAGTTTATCACATTTTATTTGAGGTATTTGGATAATATTGAGTTATAATAGAAACTATTTTGAATTTTTTCAGAAAAATAAAATAAATTAGAGACCAATAAAAAATCACTAAACATTCTAATGTTAGGACATTATTTTAAGTTAATATCACTAGTTTTATTACGAAAATAGTGTTCTTACAATATCATAGATTTGTGTTAATAAGCTGTGATATTTCATATAATATCATTAATTATTTGTATAAACAATGAAAGAGATGACTTTGGAATATAATGAGAAATGAAAAAGTGAATAAAATTTCAATTAAGAATATAAAATATTGATTATAATGCATGACATGTATGATAATAATCAATTTCATATTCAAAATATGATGATTTAAATATCATATAAAATGAATAATATTTTATATTTATACTTGAATATAATGAATGTTGATAATCAAGATGAAGTTCCAAATAATTTATAATATTTAGCTTGAGTACCTTTAAAGCAATATATAAGATTAGATACTTTTAATATTGATGGATTCATGTTTCATATAGGTTTTCATGGGTAATGATTGAATAAATTAGTGGAATCATCAAAACATTCAGAGAATTGTTAAATAATGGTTGCTGATTAACACTATCAAATTAAATTGTTATGTAATATGTTTATTAATGTTTTTCAAATCAATATTGGTGGATATGTATAAGTGAAAATAAAATATTTTCAACAATTTACCTATGTTAATATATCATAATTGATCCATTCAAATGAAAATGAATAAAATTCCCCATATACTTTGGATTGATATGTTGAATTTTTATATTATTTGGGTGATATAGTTGATGAAGGTTATAATATTGTATTCTATTTCACATAAAGATACTTGAATGGTATGAGTGATTATATTTATTTTTTTGATAGAAAATACCATTCAAAAAATGTTATTGATATATCTTTCAGGGATGATATTAAACTAGTTGGTATTTCAATGTAGTCTAAAGATAATGAAATCATATTAATGGTTGAAATTGACAATAATATAGTCCGTGATAAATTATTTATATTTATGTGGATTTATCAATTAACATATCTATTATTTTATATAGAATACAGGAATTCCATTATTCTTTATATAACATTTTCAAATCCATAATTTATTATATATCATTTTATAACTACTTTTATATTCTTGTTGGACATAGTAATATTGAAAAAAAAATATTTTACGATATTACATGGTATGCCATAAATACAATATTCATGAATAACCCATATGGTATAATCAAACCTTAATTCGGTACACCCCCTAAATTTGGTATATATCTTTTCTACATTTTGACACCATCTTATATTCTCCCATATTCATAGGGCATGCTCTCTACTTTCAGTTCATCACCTTTTACTACATGGATGTCAAGGGAATCATATGGAGTAATGAAAGAGTGGTCAAAAACCAAGCATATGGAATCACATATAATATAATGAGGGTATTATAGGAAAACCATTATTGGTAATTAAGGTTTAATGTGTAAAAATAAGTTAATACATTTATTAATTTATTATGAATTATATTTGTTGAATAAGTTTAGATAATAATAGAACATCAATGAACATGATTATATCATTTATTTACAGGGGGAAACAATTTAATATAATTCTATTTTACCTATATAGGGTTCTTACATATGATGCTTGAGGCGTACATAAGTAGATAATGTGGATGTTATCATCTGATATGACATCCCTTCCCCTAAAATATCATGATTATTAGAAATTTTACATCAATCAAAAGAATAATATTGTTGAATAGAAAGTGAAAATAATATGAAAATAAATATTTATTGTATATATTACCTTATAATACTATAAAATGTGATTATAATTTTAAATTTATATATAACATATATATTTATTTCCTTTTCATTGTGTATAATACAATTGTGTATAAATGGTCAATGAAAACATTGGTAAAAATTGAATTGAATTAATGTACGTGATATGGTTAGAGTTCAACAACACCACTTTGAGTCTCTATAAAATATGAAAAAAGGTAAAAAAAGGTGATATTTGGATTAGTTGATGTCCTTTTTTAGTAACCATCATTTTGATTCTCATAAGGAATTTTATACTGCGTTGTTACATTGATATTAATTTATTAAAAATTATTGAATTTTTATTATTGATAGTGATTGTTCAAGAATATTCTAAAAGAACTCATATAGCGGAGAGATACAATTCAACCCAAAAATATATATTTCAAAAATATTATTTGTGTGGATAAGATTAAATATGAAAATCCATAAGATATTTATAAATATGGATTTTTGCCTAAAATATGTAGAAATTTTTATTGTATTAATTTTTATCGATTGATGATTTTAGAGAAATATGTTTTTCAGGAGGTCATTCAAACCATGTTGTGATTTTATTTTCCCAATAACATTGATGAAAATTTAATAAATTATTTCCATGTAAAAATTGGTTAAAAATTACATTTATAAATGAATTTTTTTGATGGAATATTTTTTTAAATCATTATAATAAAAATTAAAGGGGAATTAGATGAAAATCAATCGTCATTATTCACCCATGATGAGGATATTTCCCTTATTTTTGTAAATTATATTGTTTGTTGTGTGAGAGGGTTGGGAATTGGAAGCCCCCCTATGATTTATTGAGAGGTTTAAATGTTCATTCACTATGAAAAATAATCATATAGGTTAGAGTAACATTACAATTCGCAATAAATTATATTCAAAAAATAAAATAGAAAACCAAAAGAATAGATTACAGGTCCATGTGTCATTAAGTATGGCCCAAGATGTGCATTTTGAAGTGGTGGGTATTAAATTGGGTTCTTTATTTCATGGATTAACTGAGATAATTACTATAAACATTTCTTCCTTGATATGACAAACTAAAATGAAACTAAATATGTTATATTTAACATATTATTATTATATTACAATGATAATTGTTTTTAATATATTTTTTATAGGGAATATATTATTAAAACTAATTTATATTATAAATTACATCTTATATAGGCAACAAATGTGCAAGAGGCTGGTAAATGATATGAAAATCCAGAGAAGGTGTCGTATGGGGGAAGACATCTACAGAGTTAGGGGAATAACAATGATTTTGGATTCCACTTTTATTTTGTTTTATTTGTTATCAAAATAAATATATACTACCTCTATTACATTTGACATTAACAAATATATTATTATACTTAAAATATAGTGTGATAAAATGAATAAGATTTTTCACTTTTTTTTGTATTTTAGATCTCTAAATATATTGAATTATATACCTCATAGATATAATTTTAGTTTAAATTGTAGGTGTAAAAATATTAATATTTTTTATATTTACTATTTTTTTCAAGTGTTTAGTATGGGTTTAAATCCTCATTCAGGGTGTTTAGAGTAAACTTTCAAAATAAACTAAAAGTTTTTTAAGCACATTATTTTCAATGAAAAAACCCTAATAGCTATTTTCTTGGTAGTACCATGAACTTATCATTATATGATGGATATTATTTATTTTTTGTGGGGGGTTAGAATAGAGAAAAAACACATAGCAATTTAATTTTGAATAACGAATCACTATTCCCAACCCTTGGATGATCCCATGGAGAGTATGATAGGGTTAACATGGAATAAAAACCTCATTTCTTGATGCCTTTAATTACCACAAGGACCATTCAATTAAACACTATTTTTTCAACCACATTTCTACATTGATCTGATGAAAGAGTAGTAAGGTAAATTTAAGTATCACTAATAATGTTTCTCTTTAACCTTTTTAGATCAACATAAAAAAATTGACCAATCAATTGAATAATAATAACAAAAAAGGAATATTTATCACTTTACCTAGAAGTCAATTAAAATAATAATTTACTTAAGATTTTGGACTAAATGATAATGTCTTTTCACATTTCAGGTTAATTTTATAGCATAAATAACATGAATGTTCAAAATGAATTGCTAATTGAAGAATGTATTTATAATAAAAAATAAGACATTCCTTAGAAGAGGAAAAGAAGGATCTGAAAAAAATATAATCATAAAAGTGTGATATTTACAAATGATGGGTTATGTCATCCACTTAAAAGAAGAAACCAATTTGGTTTCCTTCACCTAGGAGGATTTTGGGATTCTAAAAAAGAAGAGGCTTCTATTTATATAAATCCAAATTGATTAATGAAACTAAACTAACCTTTAAGAAGAGACAATGTTAAATGGAAGAGAATGAATCTTTTGTAATAACATGTGAGAAGATCCTTAAAATATTCATTGGTGAAGTCATCCTATGAAAATAGATAAACACATAAGTTTCAATGGTAGCAGATCCTGACCGGTGTTGGGAAAATAATTATTTATTATTAATTGAAAAAATAATAAAAAATATCCATTTGTGAATGATTCTTTCCAATCATGGAAATGAGCTTCATAGAATAATGATTAAATGTATCCTTGAACTATGCTAAAGAAAAATTGAAATCCATAGAATAATATAAAATCATTTACACTTTCAAGATATAGTTAATTACATTATATTTGGAATCTTTCTTGAGGAATAGTATTGATCTCTACATATATCCTTTGATGGAACCTTTTAACATGTCCTTACATAAGGGGATAATGACTATGTTGAAGACTTATAAACCATATATCCACATAATTTAGTCTTATTTTTCTGTCAATATAATTTTAAAAAATGGTATTAATATCCTAATACAATCAAACATTATAAAAACCCAAATCAATATTAGTACCCATTGATAACAATGTTTATTATGATTATATACAAATATTTTCATGTTACATTGACCAATGTAATGATTTTATTATCATCATATAGCAAGATACATGATTATAATAATATTATTATTTGACAAAAAATTCATATAGTTTTTGTAAGTATCATTTTAGATAGATTGTTTATTTTTTTAATTTTTATATTTATTTTTTTAATATATTAATATTTTATATTAAGAAAAATTCCAAAACATTTTCTAAAAATATATTTGAAGTAAAATAATTATTTTTTTAATATCTACTTATTTGCATATCTAACGTCTGTTATGTAAGTTAAATATAAATTTTCACAACATTAGCTTCTAGAGAATATTTAATAGGTTTCATTAAGTATATATATTAATAATTAATCAATATGTAGTCAATAATTAAAGTGAATAAATCATAATAAAATTTTATTATTTAATGTAATCAAATTATATATAAGGGATTCCAATAATTTTTTTTGAATGTTTATGAATATTTTTTTACTAGTGCCTCAATTCTCTTTTTAAATCATAAATTAATATCCACATATGAGTTAAATATAAGAATTTGAATCTTATATTTGAACTTTAATAAGAATCATGAAAAGTTTAGGTTTTGATTCCATGATTACAATATTTTATTAAAATTTATATTGTTTTGGTGAAGGCCTTGATATCTTCTAATGAAAATAAAATAACTAAATACTCATTTCATTTACAATAATTTTAAAAAAATTATCCCATAACCTTATTTATAATTTTATAACCTAATCATTTGATTTATAATGAATTTAATTTCTATTTTTAATTTATTTTACTATATTTAGTTTGGAAAACTTATACTTCTATTTTAGAGGGTTTTTACAGGGACCTATTTATGATTTTTAATGATATATTACATCTTTTATTCCCTTACCTCAAAATATTATTTAAATACACTTATTGTTATTAATATATTAATGGTTTTTTCATTATCTTACTTTTATTAAATTAATCATTTAGATTGAGTGAAAGCCATTTTTATATATCAGAATAGAGAAAAATGGTGAGAAAAATAGAAATAATGAAAATTGAAGTAGAAGATGAATTCCATATAAAAAAGAAAAAGAAAAATTAAATGAAACATATAAATTTTAATCTAAACCGGAACAAGTATTAGATATTTTGTTTTCCATAAAATAGGTTATTTTATAAGCCCAAAACCCCATTTAATGAAAAAAAATCATTTATATTTATCATATAATTTATAATATAAGAACATTAAAATGTAATTATCAAATATTTTATAACAAAAAAATATCTAATTGACCGTCCATTATCGATTCCACTGAATCAACTCTTTAGGAAATATTAATCAAGAGTTAAAATAAAAATACCACTAATAATGGAATCCCAAGGGTTGGGGGCCATTCGTTTGAATTGGAATCATGTTTCTTCGAATTAATTGTATTTTTAAGGATAAAAGTTATAGAAAAAACTATCATTTATTATAGTATCCCATTTCCATCATTGAATTGGGGTTTTCTACCTGTGCATCAAATTCATATGTTTTATTCTTCACTATTATCAAAATTCATAATGGGGAAAACCCCCTATAATTTTTCATTCCCATATTTATTTGATCACCATTATCCCTCTGAGGAATTTCCAATAGGTTAAAATAAGAAAATGAATTCATATTACACATGAATTTCAAAGAATAATCAATTATGGGACATATTCTATGGAAATTGATTGGATGTACCCTTTCATATCATTTTTTTATCCAGATAGAAAGAGTAATATCCTATAATATTTCAATATAAACACAAGATCCTAAAAAAAGAATTTCCATAGGTTTAGTTTTGAAAATATATTTTATAAATGTGAACATTAGAAATGTAATTTTCAGAATCACCTCATAATGGATGAGATAAAATGATAGAACAACGAATATCCTTTGAGTTGTAATAATGTTATAAATACATTTATTGTATACTGAGACCATCTATAGAACAAAATAGAGAAACTATATATATTCCATTACTATATCCACCAAAATGGATATAAGTATTACATATATTTAAAACAGAGAAGAACTCAATTTTCACTAAGGTGTCCATCTATGGCACTAATAATCCATATAGAATCAAGTGATCTCCTTATGTAAGAGATTTATGAAATTCCATAATTATTGATGGATAAAAATATAATTTAATGTAAATCAAAAACCAAATCTCCTCATTTGAGAAATAAATTACTTTACATCATTTTTAAAAAATGTGGTAATTATAAAATTGACAAAATATTAAAGTGTTATCAGTCGTAATATAATGAAAAGATATACTAATTGAAGTAAATTTTACTGGAATTAGCATAAATCGGCATTGATAACCTAAGATAAATGGATCATTACCACAGATAGTAATAATTATAATTTTTAGACGTTATTCGTTCTCCATTATATATTTTAATTTATTAAATTAATTTTATTGTAATGTCTATAAAATATGAATTTAATTAAAAATGATGACACATTACATGAGGTCTTATAATTCACATATATATATGTCCCTTATTAATTTATTGGAATAATTTCTAATGTATTTTTATAATTTTATCATCATGTGGAGGTTTTTAAGACACACATTTATGGGGTCTATATTATTATACCTATTTCCTGAGAACTATAAATTCTTTTACAAATAAATATGTAATTAATTATTTTTTCATTTAACAATGAAAGGTTAATAACATGTTCCATCTAATATAATTATATATTTATAGTAAATATTTTTTCAACCTAAAATTTATTCCCATTGTAACATTCAAAATAGTATATAAAAATTTTTTTTGGCCCTATACTTAAATTCATATGTTCTAGTGTGCCCATATACACTATTATCAGCTATTTTATCTATTTATAAATATTGGGTTTAAGTAGATATGCCATACACTATGATATGATAAAATATTTTCCATTCTGTTCTCATGATGGAATTTTATGAAATTAAATCCCATGATAATGATTTGGACAAAATAAGGGCATGAGTTAAATATTTATTAGGTGAATCGATTCATTGTTTAAAAAATGATTTCATATTTCCAGCTAGAAATAGGTCAAAATTTTATTCAAATTGCGAAATTATATAAATTGAATGGGTTTTGGTTATATGGTATTAGAATATCAAATATCAATACTCATGTGAAAATTTAAATAGTGGAGTTTGATTATTTTTCTCAAAATCCTGTGTTTGTATGGTGAATATTTATGAAGTTATATTTGAAAAGTTTTAGGTGGGACTAGAAATTATATGGTTTATAGGAAATTATTATTAAAAATTATGATGTTTGTATTGAATTCATACAATTTTTTCGATTCTTTAAAACTTCACGTTCTTTTTAATACATTAATTAATATGTATTAAATTTTTAACACCCAATATTTAAAAATTTAATTCTTATTATATTTGGATGGATAAAAAATTAATGAAGATGATTTTTTAATTTTATTGTTAAAAGGAAATCCATTTTAATCTTTTTGGAGTTCGAGTAGAATCCATATGTATAGATACATCGATATAAAATCCTATTAAATGAATTTAAGAATAATTAATGAATATTTAAATTATATAGTGGTATCAAAGGGCCACAAGGTACAAAATAAAAGTCTCTAAGGAAGTCAGTGGGCTAGGTATTGACTCAAGTGAGTTCACCTTTTGCTATATATCAATTGGAGGTAACAAATAACTCAGTCGGATTTTAGTCTCTTTTATAGAAGAAAAAGGAATATCCACTAAATTATTGTAAAATGGGGGTAAATGGGATAGGCCTTGGTGTAGTGTTTGGTGAATATAGTTTCCTTCCCCTTACCTCTACAACCACATCCTATTCTCTTTTCCAGGATGTTTCTTAATCATGATACAATAAAAATGCCTTAGAGGAAATGGGTTTATTTCATTATTATAAAAGTAATACCTAAATTTAATTTACATATCTCCATCATTTCACGTATTAGTGTTTAAACAAGAATGTTTCAGCGTCTTTTAATTGTTTTTTAAAGAGTGAGATAATAAAATAGATACAAAACATTATTCATAACAAAGGGATATAAATGATGTATGAGGCCAGTGACTATAACCACTTTCATTGATTCCAATGTTTCAAGAGTTTTTATTTATATTATTAGTATGTGACAGGATATAGAGGATAATAAATGGCTACCCCATATGTTTCTATACTTTTTAAAAAATTTATGATCTCTACAAGGATCAATATGGTCTCTCTATTATGATTAATTTATTTTTGGTCTTACAATCATTGTTATCTGTAAGTAACTAGTGACATAATTAAGTTTAGATTCAAATATGTTCTCTGGGAATCTAGATAATTATGAAATAAATCATTGAAAATAATATAAACTCAATAGACATTCCCCATTTTGAAAACTTATTCATTTGGTCTTGATGATGTTGCTGCACAATAGGGTAAGGGTAGTTGTTTATTAAATAATATATTATATAAAATATTGTTTGATAATTTTTATTATATTAATGATAATATCTTTTTAATTCTTATTCAATATTAAATTTAATTGGTATACTATATTCTTATGTTGCATTAAACTTTTTTCTCTATAATTTGATAGTTGATATATAAAATATATTCATTGTATTTGTCCATGATGTGTGATAAAGAGTAAACTAAGGGGGATAAATAGGTGGACTGGATGAATAACATACTGAGGGAAACATTTTGTGCCATTTCATGATTCTAGTTAATTTATTTTTTAGCCGGTCTCCCTTGATTAGACATTTGACCCCCAATGATTGAGAACACAATTGGTTTACAAAATTTTATTTCTATTTCAAAATGTTCATTATATCTAATTAGATTCCATTATTATTTTGGTAATTATCAAAGATAAAAATTTGATTGGGTAGGTTACCTGATGTGGATTTAATATAAGATATTTATTCCTGGCCAAGGATAATATTTTTTATGTAAAAAAAAAATATTCCCCCAGTGGATTCAAACCGATATGAGATTTTTTAAAATATGGTAGAAGACTCATTGAATTGGGTTACTTCTTGTTCAAGAGTTCAAGGTAGAAATGGGATTTCATTTCAATGTGTATTCATTAATTTACATTTTGAAATAAATTTTTGTCTATATTATTCATCATCTGGGTTGTGGTCCGATTAAATGATTATTTCCTATTCATTAGGGGAATATATTAGTGTGAAAATATTTTTTGTTCTACCAGAACTTTTTTTGAAGGAAACCATTTATTTTTATTTTCCCACATCAAACTTTAAAGAAATGTATTGGTATTGTTGCTGTCAATATATTACCTCAATTATACTAAAATGAGTAAAAGTATATTATTTTATTTATTCATCCATTCATAAGATATTTATAGAGGTATGACGGTATAAAATCATATTAGTCTTTTTTCTATGTATTTCTTGTTTGGAGAGACATCGAGGCATAAGTTTTAATATGTTATTTATATATCTAATTTATAAATAATCATCTTGGTATATGAGTAATTAAAAATATCAATGAATCTTTCAGTTGTGGTAAATAATATATACTACAATGATGTATTATCGTATTTACCTATTCAAATAAAATCATCACCATAACCCTTTATAATGATTTAGAAATCCTGAATATAAATTTATAGATAATAATTAATTTTTATAATGTTGATAGGGATATATTTTTATCAAATTCATTTACAATCACCATGATTTTACAAGTTACTACAAATAAATTTTTAATATTATTAAATTGTTGGTCTATTTAATTATATAGTATACATGATTAAACAAATAGATGAGAAATAAGAGAAATAACTCTTATGTCGCTTTCATTAGCGGAAGACTATAATTTAGTATTAAGAATAATCTTTTGATTTATTATTTAGAAAAATATTCCCCATGATTTATGAATAATTAAATGGAAATGATTTATATATATATTATTATAAATTGTTTTATAATCCACATAGATTTATACATTTTGATCCCAATATCAAGCATGTACATATTGTATTGTAGACATTTATTGGGATGTTATTAATTTAAAGAGACTTTATAAGATATATTTTTTGAATTATATATCCATGAAGTAGTATTCCATCTTCAGGAATTTATTTAATGATAATAAAAATCACTATAAGACATTTATATATTCAGGGATCATCATAATATTTATTAAAATAAAACAAATTTAAAGATTTATCCGAAAAAATATATTTAATTTGAGAATTATATTTGTTACACATAAATGGATTTTTAATCATTATAAACATTGTTAATGTATATAAAATCCTTAAAATTCAAGGTTATAACATTCCTATAGTCTCAAGTAATTTCCATTAATGAAAATTATTATAAACATTTAATTTATATATATTAATATAATATATAAAACTGATAGAAATAATAAATGTAATTGAATATATTTACCACCCATCTAGATTCCATGGATAAAATATTGATGATCAAACTGATGATATATGATCAAAATTTATGGAATAAACTAATCACTAATGACTATAGAGTACTCATTACGATATTTAATATCAATTTATTTGAGATGGTTATATGATTAATATATGTTTAGGGGTTTTAGAGATTTTATTTTTATATGATGTATTTATTTTATTCAAATTTTACTATGGAATAAGTCATAGAGAATTATTATCTGATAATGAGAAGAATTTTATATGACTGCATAAAGTAAAATGATGTTTGGAAAAAATTCATTATCGCATGACTGAGTGGACATAACATATTGTACACCATAAATGTATTTTATAAATTGATGGTACATCAATGTGTGTCTTGATACAATTGTGTAAGGGTTATTTGGGGAATGAATATTTATTCATTTGAAATGAAATTTTGGAAGATGGATTTTTTTTAGAAGAATTTGGGTCCCCACAGAATAATGAAAAGAAAATAGATATATACTTAGTTCTTGAGTGTGAGTTTACTTGCTATGTTTCATTTGGTGATTAATAAATTTTTAGGAGGAATAAATTTATACATATTTATAAGTAATTCAATCATTAATTTAGATACAGACATGATGAAAAATTATAATAATTGTTTTTTAGAGAATAATCAATGGGAGATTAATTAGTGAATGATATAACAACACATTTTGGAAAAATATTATGAATTATTAGGGAAATATATGTAATTGAATAATAATTTTCATAGGAAATATTTATTTAAAGACTTTTCTTATGTATGATTAATGAAGGGGATTCATAGTGGAATTGGAAACAAATTTTTTTGACAAAGATATGAATTTTAAAAAAATTATAGATTTTATGGAATACATGGGAGGAATTTTTTTTTTTACCAAAATGAATTAGTGTAGAGCAAGGGGAGATTTTTTCATTTGGGTATTCAATTTAATGAATCTATTTTTTGTATGTAATTATTATTAATATATAATGAATATGTATGAATAAGAGTTATGTTATGATTAGGTTGATTTATCAGGGTATTCCTTTAGTGGTATAAATGTTTTTTGATATTAAATGAAGATAATGATACCCTCTGACGGTGATATCCATAAATATCATTCAGATAACTAAACACATTTCTTATAGAAAATGGAAATTGGATTTTTACATAAATTATAATGGTGTAGAAATTATACCATTGAACTCATTAGAAGAACATGTGAATAAGTGGGTATTTTAAGTGACTTATGGTTATATCCTTCAGATAATTAGTTATTAGAGAATCAATAATTTTATTTAATAGCGAAATATTTTTTTAAAAAAAATAATTGATTATATGAAAAAATTATATATCCTTGGAATATTATAACAAAAAATCAATTTTTAGGAATGATATAATATGTTTGGTTAAAACATATTATTTAATGAACAATATCGATCAAATGTGTGATCCCAAGATAACTAGTAGTGGAAAAATATTCTATGAGCGGGGTTAACTTTTAATTATATGGTATATAAAGTTGGAATAGGGCCTAAATATGCATTTTATCACAATAGGAAGACAATGATGCTTCTTGAAAATTATTTTCCAGTTTATGGGATGTTTATAACACACAATGATTTTGGTTTTATTTTAAATTTTAATTTTTTAATTTTGGTATGAGAAAATTTGGGGGAAAATGTATTTTTTTCTAGTTTAGAGGAGGATATTAGTTAAAAAAATTTGAAGATAAAGTGGAGATTTAATATGTGTATGAATGAATATAAATACCCAAAATGGAACATTTTTAAATATTTCAGGAAAATTGAATTTGATGGTGATATTAGATGGCCCACGTGTATATTTTAGTTGGCTACTAGGTAGCAAATTGGGAGAACCAGACACTCTATAGGGGTATGGGTAAATGGTATGGAGTATAAAATAATTTATTTTGAATTGTTTATTTAAAAATGGAAGAATGTTTTTCTATAGGTAGTGTGTGAAATATAGAGTTATCACCCCTTTCCATCTCATCTATCTACCTACTCCCTTTCTCATATAGAAAGGGTCCATTGGGTGGTTGTTGGAATAAATCCAATTGTAGATTTTTTGGGTTGTGTTAGTTGAAAATTGTAGTTGAATGGTGTCTGGAATTCCTATAAATAAAAATTCAATTTCATGGAAAATACTAAAGGATTGTTGAAGTGGATGGTAGGAGCTCTATCCATAGGATAGAATCGCACTATAAACCCCTAGTTTGTGTCTTTGGGGGAGAGTTTCGTTAGAAACTTTAGAACACACATGATATTTTACTTCACTATTTTTGGGTAATGTAGATCATATGTTGTGGAGGAGCTGTCAGTTTGAAAAATGCATGAGGAAATATTTAGTGGCTCGACTAACTTGCGGTCCAATGTTTCATGGTTAAGGAATTACATAGAAAAGTATTAATTTATAGAAATTATTGGTTACAGTTTAGTGGTGTTATCATAAAAAGTCGTGTTTCTATTGTACACTAAATTATTTAATGAATTTATATGGATTTTACATTTTAGTGGATTCCATGAATGAAAATATATACACACCATAAGAATGTTATTATCAACCCACATTACATGCCCCAAAATCGAAGCCACACTGTAGTGGGGATTTTGATAATGTTTAGTGGTTAGTGTGATTTTACGTTCTAAAAAAGTATCCAGAATTGGTTACCCCGTATCCATGTCTGATATTTATGGTGATTGAGAAAATAATGTTGAGATATATGTAAATCAATTGAAAATATGATTAGATTTTGTTGATATGGTTGTTGAATAATCACCACATTAATGAAGGGAGATAAAAATAAAAAACTATTTATAGTTGAGACACACTATGCCTCTGTGAGGGGTACCACACTACAGTTATGGGGTTTTAAATTATAGATGTAATATGACATTTATGAGAGTACATATATTTAATAGAATTGAATTGGGTTTATTTGAAATTAACAACTAATTAAAAACACGTGGTACACTAGGAATAATATAATATGAACCGGGATGTTAAAATTAATACACAAAATTTAACTAATAATTATTCCAAATAAGAATACAAAAACATCACACAAATGATCAGAACAAGAAATCGAACATGAGCGATTTACAAAATCACAAAAAATAGAAAACAATTACTTGAATGAAGATCAAATAAGGTGTTCTAAGAGACTAATTTCTAGAAGATTTATAAATTAAATCAATCCAAAAGTTATTGGGTAAATTGAGACACCTTCTTTGGAGTTATATCATTATTCTCTTGTGATGAATAAATATAACTATTCTAAGAGGAAAAGTGATTCCCATATGAACTTGAGGTCAGTGAACTCCCATAATTGTGATGTTTGTAATTAGGAGGGTCTGTTAGGACACTCTAAAAATGTAATAAAGACAATATATTTAAATTTACAAGTGTATTAGTACATTTAACTTTTGGCCCCTTTGACAATATGAGTTAGTATAAACTAGGAAAAATATTATGATTCCCTACATTACAACATAATTACTTTTATTAATCACGAGGGATGGGGTATTATTACTAATAAGTGTTAAATTGGATCATTATTAATGGAGAATTTAAAACTAAAATACCATGTTTCAACCATAAATCAAGGTATTATACATGTTTTAGACCAACAAGTGGTATAATAGATGATTGGATGTGATGATTCTCTATTTCTTTAAGAGATAGTTGTAGTTGCGGTTAATCTAAAGGGAATCCCTATCTTTAGGAACAAACATTTACATCTATATAAAACATAAATATATAACAACCATCAATTATTGTTCGTAGAAATGTATATGAATATTGTCCATAGATTTAAAACCATATTTGAGAGTGGATCCCTATAAGATTAAGATAAAAAGTGTTAAGTCAAAAGTCTTCTTTTGGCTTTTACATCATGTTTTGGAAATCACAAATATATTCTATGTCATGTTTTGGAAATCTCAAATGTATTCTATCATATGTTTGTAAATAACAAATTGTCTTTTATCATGTTTATCGTATCGTACGATGTTGATCGTACCGACCAAAATGTATCGTACTGACTCTGTCAAACGTATCGTACTGACTCTGTCAAACGTATCGTACTGACTCTGTCAATCGTATCGTACTGACTTTGCTATTCAGATAATCATTATTTGTTTTGGTACTTTGTCAAAAACTCTCTCTGCATATGAATCGTACTCATGTTTTACATTTCTATATATCTCTTATCCTAACGAAACGATGTCGTTGAGTTAGTTATATACTAATCAAAACGATGTCGTGCTTTCTGTTTCAATATGACCGTTGGAGGCAATATGACCATTGGAACCCGAGGCCTATAAATAGGAGGTCATTTGAAGCTGAGAAGACACTGATGAATGAAGAGACTCTGTGAACTACGAAGATTTTAGAGAGAGACACTGTGACTTCTCTCATCAGCCTTGTGTGTCCGATCATCATATCGAGGGATTTCAAGTAATTGAAAGACAGAGGTGCCGATTACCTGCAAAATTGAGGGCTGCCGGGGATAGGCAGACAGACGAGCCGATCATCGTATCGAGGGCTACCGAGGATAGGCAGACAGACGAGCCGATCATCGTATCGAGGGCTGCCGGGGATAGGCAGACAGACGTGCCGATCATCGTATCGAGGGCTCACCAAGGTGTTGGTGAGACAGACCTTTTATCCTAGGTGAAAGGATAACCCTTCTCTTTGGGTTAAAAGAATTGTATTACTTTTACATTTCCGCTGTTGTATTAGAAAGGGATTTGTATTGTTTCCTTTCTTCCTTATTCAATTGTAATTGTTTCAATTACAATCATTCCATTACATATTGTATTGATTGGTTCTATACGCTTTAAGGTAGAATCATTCATATCTGTATTACTCTGATTATTATGTTCACCTCTGATACCAATTGTTGGATCGAATATTCGATATAAAAGTCTATTAGATGGAATAATACAAGAGCCAATTACAGTTGTTTCTTTAGGTCTTTCAACTAAAGTCCAGACTTGATTCCTTTCAAATTCATTTAGTTCATCCTGCATTGCTTTGATCCAATCATCATCACCTATGGCCTCACTTGGACTTTTAGGTTCAAATTGGGAAAGAAAAGCAAGATGTTCTATTTCATTTCTCAAGGAATTTCTGGTCCTTACAGGTTGATTTATATCACCAATGATGTTATCACTGGGATGATTCCTAAGAAACAATTGATTTGGGTTTTGTAAAACCTGTTCATCAACATATGGTAGAGAATCTTCTGTGGTAAATGTTTCAGGAATACTTTCTTGAACATTTTCCTTATCAGAATGTTCTTCTAACAAAGGTTGATAAACATCTTTAGAAAACACATCCGAGAATGTAGGATTGGGTTGGTTGAAAACAAAAGGGTTAGTTTCATCAAATTTTACATGTACTGTTTCTTCGACAGTACAAATGTTTTTATTGAAAACTCTATAAGCCTTAGAGGTTGTGGAATAGCCTAGAAAGATTCCTTCATCAGATTTTGGTGCAAATTTGTGTAAATTATCTTTTGTATTCAAAATGAATACTTTGCATCCAAAAACATTGAAGTATGAAACTTTAGGTTTTCGGCCAGTCCATAACTCGTAAGGGGTTTTATTAAGAAATGGTCTAGTCAAAACACGATTTATAGTATAACAGGCAGTACTTACAGCTTCATCCCAAAAGTGCTTAGCAATTGAGTATTCACTCAACATGGTTCGAGTCATTTCCTGAAGAATACGATTTCTTCTTTCAACAACCCCATTTTGCTGAGGAGTTCTTGGAGCTGAGAAATTGTGAGTAATACCTTTCTTACTACAAAAAGTTTCAAAATCTGAATTTTGAAATTCACCACCATGATCACTATGAATAGTTATCAATGGTAGGTTTTTCTCATTTTTAACTTGGGCTCTAAATGTTTTGAAATAGGAAAAGGCTTCAGATTTCTTTGTGAGAAAGTAGACCCATGTAAATCTAGTAAAGTCATCAACTAAAACAAATACATAATATTTGCCTCCAATGCTTCCAGATTGTGAAGGACCAAACAGATCCATATGCACAAGCTGTAATGCATTAGAAGTTGAAACTTCATTAATTGGTTTAAAGCTAGTTTTATGTTGCTTGCCAAATTGACAAGGATCACAGACTTTTGAAGAATCATATCTAAGATCTGGTAGCCCTTTTACAAGTCCTTTCTTTGAGAGTTTTCTTAGGTTTCTCAAATTACAGTGTCCTAATCTCCTATGCCATAGCCACGATTGGTCTTCTATTACACTTAAACAAGGTAAGTTTTGGTTCCTAAGGTCTTCTAAGTTAATAGTGTAAACATTCTCTTGCCTATGGGCAGATAGAATGAACTCATCCTTGGAATTGTGAACTAGACACTTATCATTTCTAAAATTCACAAGGTAACCTTCATCACATAATTGACTTATGCTGATGAGATTGTGCCTAAGACCTTTTACAAATAAAACATTTGAAATAAGAACTTTTCCAAGAAAAACGATATTACCTATACCAACAATCTTTCCTTGAGAATTATCTCCGAAGGTAACTTTTCCACCTTTTGTTTTGATAACCTTTTCAAAGAAATCTTTGTTTCCAGTCATATGTCGAGAACAACCACTATCCATGTACCAAATGTTCTTATTGATACACTTCTCGTTTTCCTGAAAAAGAAACAATTAGATTTTCGGAATCCAAACTTGTTTGGATCCAGAAGGATTAGATAAAAGAATTTTAGGAATCCACATTTGTTTTGCAAAATAAGCTTTATGAAATCCTAAGGATTGAGTTTTGTTAAGAGAACAATCTCTTCTCCAATGTCCACCACATTGACACTTGGAACAGAAAATGGTTTTTTGAGGAACAAAATAGTTATTACTAAAAACAGATTTGGAATAAGTATAACCAAGACCAGAACGATTTCTCAAAGGTCTAATTTGAGAGTACATCCTATCAAAGTTTTCTTTTCCATGAGTAAAGTTTGACAAACACTTTTTCAAGGATAAAATTTCTGACTTTAGTTTTAAAACCAAATTCTTGTTTTCTAAAACATTTGAATTAGAACTAGAGTTAGACTCTAAAAAGTTTTTCTTTGAAATAGCAGTTTCAAGATCCTTAGAAAGTTTATCTTTTTCAGATTTGACTTTCTCAAGGGTTTTCAAAATACTTTCAAAATCAGAAGTTTTCCCATCAAGATCTTTAGAAAGATCTGATACTTCTTTAGTCAAAATAGAAATTCTAGAATTTGCTTTTTCAAATCTCTTTTTGAGTTTAGAATTTTCATTTTCAAGTAACTTAGAAAATCTAGAGACTTCTTCAAAAGACGGTAAAGTATCATCTTCTGATGATGAGGGTTCATCATTTGAAGATTCATAATATTTATTATCAACATAATTTGCATTTAAAGAGACATTTGTAACAGCTTCAGCATTATGTACCTTAGCCATGAGACAATGATCTTCAATTGGTAGTTTGGCTAGAAGTCCAATATTCCTTTGTCCTGACGTCTCATATTCTGATGAAACATCTGAGGAATCACTACCGCTTGCACTCCATGTATCATTTGCTTTCAAGACTTTCTTTGTCTTATAAAACCTTTTCTTGTTTCTTTCAGAGTGTTTCTCTTTTCTATCTTTCCTCTTTAGTAAAGGACAATCAGGCCTTATATGTCCTGCTTTCTTGCATTCATAACAAGTTACCTCTGAATCTTTCCTATCTTTCCTGTCTTTCTTTTTGAATCTATATTGAAAATCTTTCTTTCCCACAATCTTGTTCATCCTCCGAGCAAGATTAGCTAACTCATTGTCTGAAAGATTACAATCACTTGAATCAGAAACAACAACTTTCTTGGATTTAGACCTTGTAACCCTTTCAGGTGTTTTAGCTTTAGATGCAAAAGCTACACTTCCATTCCCATTCTTCTTCTTATTGAAATCAGCATCTCTTTTCATTCTTGTCTCGTGTTGTAGAAGAGTTCCAAAGAGTTCATCAAGAGTAATCTGGGAAACTTTTCTATTTTCATCAATAGCTGTTCTTTTTGACTCCCATTCATTTGGCATAATATCTATAATCTTGTCAACAAGAGCTTCATCATCAAGACCTTTTTCTCCCATAGATTGTAAGCTGTTGACAATTGTCATAAAACTTTGTTGCACTTTACATACTGGCTCTCCATAAGGGAAAACAAGTGATAGAAGAAGTGGAAGTAGAAGAAGGAGATTTTCTTTTAAAATTTCTTCAAAGTTCAAAGAAAAGTAGAGAGGAATCGCTTCAAAAGCTGAGCGAAGGTGTTCAACAATCTCCTCATGCCGATCAGGAAAGATCTCCGGATAGGATGTCATCTCAAGAAAAGAAAGATGCTCAATCTTCTCAGTCTGATAAAGTAGTTGTCATTAGTGACAAAGTGGAAGATGAAAGAAAACAGAAAGAAAAAGCGAAAGGGAAACAGCCAGTTGTTGATTCAAGCAGATCGTATGAACTGGCATCGTACGATGATGATACCGATTCAGAGCATACAATCTCTCTCAAGAAGAGTGATTACATTGTTCATGTTTTGAGAAGAATGGAGAAAACTATTCCTTATTTCCCGAGGCTGGAAGGGAAGATTGATTTTATTACTGAAAATCAGAGAAAGAAGTTTGGATCTGTGAAAGAATTGAGAAAGAAAGTTTTGTCAGTAGAAGCCGATCTGAAAGTTCTGTCGGAAAGCTCAGTTGCTCATAAGAAAGCTTGCAATAAGATGACTAAGTGGTCGTACAAAACTGAAAGCTCAATCAATGACCATGAGATTGCTATTGAAGATATAAGAAGGTTATCAAATGAGCTTGCAATTGCTTTCAACAAGCTTGATAAAGAAACAATTGAAAGGCTGAACCTTTTATCTTCTCAAAGAACCGATGTTCCTTCAGTGAAAGATTTGCAAGAGAGAATGAATGTTTTCCAATCTGAGTTCTCGAAGGTTTCATCTTTCAAAGATGAAATGGTTTTACTAAAGAATCAAAATTCCGAGTTGTCCAAGGATAACAAGACTCTGCAAAACAGAATTGATACCCTTGAAGAAGTAATCAGAGTACAGGAGGAGACCATCAGAAATCAAGATCAGATTTTTGCGGATAAACAGGAGCTTCTCAAAACTCAGGGTGAACCAATTTCTGAAGACAAGAAGGAGATCAAGAAGATGAAAGCTGTGCTTCATGAGCTTATAAAGAAAGAGAAGGAAAGAGAAAACAAATGATTGTTGTATTTGTTTCTTTTGGAACTTGTTTGTTTTGTAATAACTCTTATAATCCTTTCTCTTTTATCCATTGTCTTGTATTACTTCACTAACTTTTCCAGACAATTCGAGATTCCTCCTTTCTTTTTGTAAATCACAAAGGGGGAGAATATTTACAAAGCAAAGTTTGTTTTACAAAGGGGGAGAATGCATTACAATACTCTTAAGGAAAATCTATGAATACAATCCTTAGGAAAGTCAATACCTAAGGGGGAGTTAGTTGTATTCAATTTCTTATTCAGAAGAGTTTTCAATAACTCAGGGGGAGATAAGTATTTCTTGTTTCATTTACTTTGTGTGTTTGTGCTTTCCAAAAAGGGGGAGATTGTTAAGTCAAAATTCTTCTTTTGGCTTTTACATCATGTTTTGGAAATCACAAATATATTCTATGTCATGTTTTGGAAATCTCAAATGTATTCTATCATATGTTTGTAAATAAAAAATTGTCTTTTAACATGTTTATCGTATCGTACGATGTTGATCGTACCGACCAAAATGTATCATACTGACTCTGTCAAACGTATCGTACTGACTCTGTCAAACGTATCGTACTGACTCTGTCAATCGTATCGTACTGACTTTGCTATTCAGATAATCATTATTTGTTTTGGTACTTTGTCAAAAACTCTCTCTGCATATGAATCGTACTCATGTTTTACATTTCTATATATCTCTTATCCTAACGAAACGATGTCGTTGAGTTAGTTATATACTAATCAAAACGATGTCGTGCTTTCTGTTTCAATATGACCGTTGGAGGCAATATGACCGTTGGAACCCGAGGCCTATAAATAGGAGGTCATTTGAAGCTGAGAAGACACTGATGAACGAAGAGACTCTGTGAACTACGAAGATTTTAAAGAGAGACACTCTGACTTCTCTCATCAGCCTTGTGCGTCCGATCATCATATCGAGGGCTTTCAAGTAATTGAAAGACAGAGGTGCCGATTACCTGCAAAATCGAGGGCTGCCGGGGATAGGCAGACAGACGAGCCGATCATCGTATCGAGGGCTGCCGAGGATAGGCAGACAGACGAGCCGATCATCATATCGAGGGCTGCCGGGGATAGGCAGACAGATGTGCCGATCATCGTATCGAGGGCTCACCAAGGTGTTGGTGAGACAGACCTTTTATCCTAGGTGAAAGGATAACCCTTCTCTTTGGGTTAAAAGAATTGTATTACTTTTACATTTCCGCTGTTGTATTAGAAAGGGATTTGTATTGTTTCCTTTCTTCCTTATTCAATTGTAATTGTTTCAATTACAATCATTCCATTACATATTGTATTGATTGGTTCTATACGCTTTAAGGTAGAATCATTCATATCTGTATTACTCTGATTATTGTGTTCACCTTGAATACAATTGTTTTGCTTAACATTAGTATTACAATACATCATACCTTTTACATTCAATACAATTGTGGGTGTTTGTATTTGTACTAGTTTAAGTTCTTTTAAACTAATCTCTTTGTTACTTAAACTCAAGGTTTTTAAACCTTCAATTCACCCCCCCTCTTGTATTGTTCCATCTAATAGACTTTTATATCGACTATTCGATCCAACAACAAGGTATTGGATGTATACTCTTCGGTGATTAATGAAATATGAAGAGCATTGAAAACCCATATCTATAAGAAGTTGATTTCATTAAATAACTACCATTATTTGGGGGATAAACTTCTAATTATTTGTTAAGGTGATTCAATAATTTTAGTAGAAAACCAAAATGAGTTGTGGAATTGGATTGAGGATCCATGAATGATCCCAAATGAGACTTTTGATACATTCATTAACAAAGTGAAAATTATTGTGGATGATATAAATGGTTTTGAATTCAAAATTGATGTTATAAAATTTATGAAATTTATCATGATATTATTTCTATAATTTATACCAATGTTCTCAATGGTTTATGGTAAAGACCCTAAAGAGGTAATATTGGACCTCCTCCATAACAATGTCGTTGCATAAGAGATGAAGGAAAATAAAAGTGAGTTTATATATAAATAGAATTATCAAGAGGTATAACTAAAATCAATGAATAATTTTTCATTTAATTAGAATCCTAATAATAATTAAATTAATAAATTAATTAATTTCCTCTTAGATAATATAAATAGATGAAAAAGGAAATATAAAGGTATTATTTCAATTTATTTATTTCAATGAGGAAATGATGGCCATCATTTAACAAGGGGTCATATTAATTCTTTTGATTAATATTATAAATAATAACCCACAACGAATAAAATTAGAGTTGAGAGGAGTTACATATGTTAATAATAATAATTATGAAGAAAAATTAATTCAATGTTTTGGGAAAACAAAATAATGAAAAATGTTAGTTATTGAGGAGTTTGATGATTAAATACAACTTGATGAATATTTTCTTGTGGATATAATAGATAATTTAACAATATAAAACACTGATGAGGTAGGTGTTGAAATTAAGGGAAGGGATTGTCTAAATTTTGAGTTTGTGGATGATCTAGGAAAAACAAAAATTTAGAAGGAATAAAATGAAATAGTGTATTTTTGACACCTAAGAATATATGTAGTAAAAATTAGATAGCATGACTTGATTGAAAGCAGATTTTTAATGACTTAAAAAAATAAATTCAATGTAATTAGAGAATGGAGTTTTGTTTTATCTCAATATTGATGTATTTTCTGTGATTATTGATGTCTTTTCCAACACACAGAATGTATGACTAAAAAGAATAATGGAATTGAATTCTTAATTCAAGATGTTGTGATCATATTATGATGATCAATGAAATATTTTTACTATTGAAAATTATTTACGGAATATTTATTTTTGAGTTAAGGATTTGGAAACAATAAAATTTATTTCCCTTTAACATATAAAATAAATGTTCTAATAGATACTTTTAGTTTTATAACATAGTGGATGGAAGCATCATCATTCAAGATTAAAACGAAACAAATTTTCATCCCTAAAAGAACGGTAGGTGGATAAATGAGGATTCAAAAATCCTTGATATTTTCAATAATGAAAATATAGAGTTAGAACATGTATTGTGGATAGTGTTTTCATATACCACATGACAAAAATCGATAAAATTTCGCTCTGAATTATCATGAAATGATAGAGTAGTTTATTTCAAAATGATGATGTGTTGAATATTATTGGATATTGAGAAGAAAAAACTATTGAAGAGTCTTATGGGGAAAGAGTTATTGGGGAAATATTTTCCTCATCATTCTAGAGGAAAAATGCTTGCTTTCCCCGGAAGAATAAAATCCATTGATACATAATGGTATTACCCATTTAAGCACAATGTCTTTATTGGACTTTTACAAGTGTATTTCATCCATGTTTTTATAATATTTTAATGGTGTGATTTGTGTAAATTAATTGATTAATCTTTCCAATATTGGGGATTTTTAATTCTTTTTATACTTTTTACCAATAAGTACTAAATATTGGAAAAGAAAAAAAAGGGAATGTATATTTGAGCTAAAATACAATTCACATCATGAGTTTCTATTGTGGTACAATGTAATAATTTTGAGTATGTAGTGGATTCAGATAACTAGAGAAAAAATTTATACATCATGTATGTCATTTAAAAGACATGTATTCATCAGGGAAAGCATATGTCCAAATTTGTTGTATCCATTCCCACTAAGAAAATTAATGATAATACAAATGATGTTAACTTACACTTTGTGTAAGTTTAGTTAGAAAAATAATAATGATCATAATAGCTAATTGGTTGATATAAATCCTTATTAATTCTTGCCTCAACCATATAATGGATGATGTTATGAATATCTATACTTTAATATTTGATGAGAGACACCTTCTAGACTAGAGTCCATAAACTTTAATCCATACTGCTACATGATTTCTAAATAATTTTGTTTGTTATTTTATGAACTCTCTCATGGCTATAATGAGGGAGTGATTTCCTCTTCTCATGGCTTGCATTATGAACTAGGATTGATTTTATGATGTATTTTCTCTTTTTATTTCTATTTATGTTGGGGTTTCACAATGGTTCCTCAGTTATATTACATTTTTTATTCTTCATGCATGACTATTGTGAATAGGGATTTGAAAATACATTAATTTCAATATTTCTTTAAGCATGACCATTTTCTGGTTTGATTGAATACATTTTTTTGATGTCGGATATAGGGTTTAGGCTTCCTCTTTTACCATTGGATTTAATTTTTCACAATATTTCAATGTTTCTTTTGGTTAACTATAATTTTAAATCCAAAGTACCTAACATTGAGAAAGGTATATATTTTGATGGAGAGAATTTACCTTTACCATTGGACTCTCATGTAACATATTCCACTAACTATGTGATTATTAATTTATTATTTTAAACGTTGTTATCCAATAAAAATGGTTTCATTTTTTTCCAACACCATTTTTCCCTTTTCATCTCTAATTTTCTTCACAAATTCAATTTCCAATTGATGAGATTTAATTTATTCACATAAAAATTAATTTTTTATTATTTTATTTAATTCATATTTTCTCCAACTATGTCTTTGTGGGTTCGACCTCATACCTCTTTATCCTATACTACATGATAGTTTTTTGTTTTGTTTGTTTCATGTTATAACATTCAAAATTTGGTAACCATGAAAGTATTACTGATTCCACACAGACTATTAGACATTTGAAAAAATGTAGGCACTATAGATATCAGTATTATTTCTTGTGACCACATCATAGATTTAATACATTCCAAAAAGGTAATATTTTCCATGAGCTCATGTAGGGTATCTCTAATTCTTATGAGGAATCGTAAATTTTATAATAAATGAAACTCATAAAAACTAAATAAAAATATATTATTATGAATTTCTATTTGACGAATCCACATGGAAGATCTATAAGTTGTAAAATAAATAACGAAAATTAAGTTTAATATTTTTTTTTGTTTTTTGGAGTAATAGAAGGAAAAGAATGATGGATTGGGGTTGAAACCAAGATATGAGGCATGTTGAGTTCAGTTATATTTAGGTTCGTATCTTATGGATTCAATTGATAATAGATTTATTTTTGTTGGGTTCCTAAATTGGGTCCGTAGGGATCTTGGATATAGGTACCCTCCACTAAACCTTTGATTTCACCACATGAATGTTGATATACTAATCTAAAATAAACAAAAGTCAACCAAAACCCCTATTTACTGATAAATGACTTATATTACATAATAGTGATACAAAAAACATGACCATTAATTTATTTAATAAAATAAACATCCTCAAATCACTGGAAATGGTCATCCAATTTAAAAAATCCAATTGAAATTGATAAAAGGGTTTCAACAATCCAATAAAAGAATAAGAAATTGAAAATAATACATAAGAAAGACACCACCCTACAACAACATCACCCTACACAAAAGAAACAACTCTATCCTACTATGAATTATGATAAAGATTAGTATGAATTCCTAAAGAATAAAGGAGGTGATGAATAGTGATGAATCATGGCCCTGTGGTGTCACTTCATAGAAGAATCTCGCTCCAAAATTGTCCCTTTGTCTCCATCCATCCTATATCTTTGGACGAGTCATGTAGTGGCGGAGGATCGAATATAAATAATTTCAGTCCAAACCTTTTCCACTGAACATTATTATGTTTATGTCCATTGAAATATTCACAATGTGTAATAATTACCAGAATATGTAATCCATATTAGTAGAGTAATATCTATATCTTATAATCCCTACATTTTCAAGAGGTGTATTTAATTTAAATGATGTTTAAATTCTTCACATAGCATACAATATATTCACAACTTGTCCCAAGGGGTGGAAAATAAATTTGAATATCACGTCCTATATTGAAATACATGGAATGTAAGAGTTCTTCTAATGTTTTCTAGCTCTTCTTAATCTTTAAAACTCAGGTGTCACTCCACGGGTGATGTTCATAGTGCAATGTGTTTTTTAGCTAATAAAAAGATCCATTATTCATTCCCTTGCCAAATATTTATTGTTTCCTTCCATAAATCATTAAACAAGTTAAATCACTCATAAATTAGAAAAAACATTTATTTAAATATGAAATAAATGCACTAAAATACCATGTAATATTTGCATGAAATAGAACTATCAAATACCCCAACACTATAATTCATAATTTTCCTCAAGGATGGATTCCCAACAAAATACAAAGGACATCAACTTTACTGTGCATCAAATTCAATATGAACAAAAATAGTTGATCAAATAGAAAATAATGATTGAGTATCACACATAGAAAACTCATCATGCCTCACTTTTCAATTAAAAATGATAAAAAAGTGTTTTAATTTTCTCGTTTTAAAAATCCATGGCTTATCAACAATCCATTTTCAATTTTAAACTCATTATCTACATGTATTACATTTTAAATTTACCTCACATTAATTTTTACTCTTGTCATGAGGGTACAAATTTAAATATAATTCATCCAAAATGTCAAAATCATGTAATGTAAAAATGGTTTTAATGGAATATAACATATCATCTGCATAAATATAGAGGTCATAGTTAATCATGTTTTCTTCTCTATTATGGTTCAAATGAATCTATGTCTTTAGAGTAGGTAGGTAAATGATATTAAAATGAAATCTAAAATAGGAGGTTTGAATCTAAATAATATTTCATAATATTAATAGATAATATAAATGTAAATATATATTTCAATATGTGTTTTCTCTCTTCTCGCAAAAAACTCACAATGAGGTCATTATACAAGTAATCATAGTGACTAAATAAATATTTATTTATTTTTTATTGTTTTTTAAATATTTTTTTGTAATATTTACTTAGGAAAAATCTCATATCCACTACATATCCCCATATAATGATACTATAGTTGGGATAAAACATTGTGATATTTTATCCCACTAAAACACAACCCTGTTTTTTCATTTTTTTTAAAATATTTTCTACCATAAGATGGAAAATAGTAAATTATAATGAAAAATACATGGCCTTTTCCCATGTAATAATTGAAAATACTATATAAAAATATTTCCGTTTAAGTATGTCCCAGGACACCCTATAAATTTCACCCCTACCTTTATTTTTTTTAAATACCATGCAATTCATTTAGAGGATGACATAAATGCATTAAATAGTCATGTAAAATGTATAATCACCCAAAAAAGCTATTTAAGGACTCTATATGATTAAGAATATATTAATTAATGGTGCTTCATAGATTAAGGGATTAAAAAAATATTTTCTTAATTATATTAAAAATGATTATATTCCTTCATAGATTTGATAAGATGTCAAGTAAGTGCTAGAAGAAAAAATGGATCTGTTTCTCAAGAAATATGTAAACAAAATATTGGGAAAAACTGGCTCAATGTATATCATGGTAGTGAGATGTATAACAGGGATCAATACTCATGGAAATACAAAAATATAATTAAATAAATTAATGAAAATATAAAAAAATTATAACCATAACTAAATCTAGGAACAATTTTATTTATAATGAATTTTAAGATCCTAAAATACTGATTTCTGAAATCCTAATACACCTTATGATCCCATCTAATTTTCTTATTAACATTTATTGACTAAGAAATTTAAAATTCCCAGAATATTAATTTTTTGATGCAGTTTATATCTCCTAGTTCAGTTGATTAAAGAATGAATCGTGTGTGTCAATTCAATTAGAAATTAATTCCCAAAAATAATGAAAATATATAGAAATCCATAGATAATTATAAAATTGAAATTCTTATTACCCATTCGAATTGTCGATTCATCCATTGTCTCTATAAGTTCATTTTTTCACCTTATTAGGATGAGTAAATGTCCTCCACAATGTATAAATTTTATTAGAATCTTTTGCTACTACTTGCTTCTACTACATTCCTTATATGATGGTCGTATAAATATAAGAATAAATTACTCAATGAAAACTTTCTTAATATCCATAGGCCCAGTCTAGTAGCTCATGGACCTCACCCATGTATATGGGCCCTCACCCATTCTTGGTAAAAAAATTCACTCTTCCATTGGAGAACACTTTCTTAATATCCATAGGCCCAGTCTAGTAGTTCATGGACCTTTAAAAATAAAATAGAAATTCAATAACTACTTGAACACATTCTCTTTCTTTGAATTCCTCTTGGATGAATATTCCTCCACTTTCATCATACCTTTCCAAAATTTTAATACCTTTATTCATTCTTTTCACCATTTCTTCATCACTTTATATAGTAGCTACATCAAATACTTTTCCGTTGAATGCATTTTCCTCTTCTTTATATATACCATATTCTATGAATTCTAAAACTGTTTTTATGACATTTTAATTAAGTAGAGAAATATGAACTTCACTTCCAATCCTCTATCAATTTAACTCAGTTACCCTTCTCGAACATCAAAATTTCCCCTTACTGTAGTTATAAATGGTCTTCCCATGATTATAGAGAGATTCTCATAATCCATGTACATAACTATAAAATCTATCGAAAAATAAATCATTTCTAATTTGATGATGACATGTTCATGTAATCCTTGAGGACATATCACTTTTGAGTCATATAGTTGAAGCATAACTCATGTTTATTTCATCTCTCTAAATTCCAATCTCTTGAATTCTTCATATGAAATTATATAAACACTAGAACCTATGTCACATAATAAACAATAAAAATCATTATTACAAATATTATTTAGAATAGAAATGCTATCTTGATCACTCTAATTACTTTGTATCATTCTAAAAACTACTAGTGAACCTTCTCATTCTTATATAATTCTATCTAATTCTTTAATATAACTTTTTGTTTGCCACCAAATCCTTTATGAAATTTTCATTGATAGGAATGTTTGTAATTTCCCCAATAAATGGAATATTGATTTTAATTTTTATTAACATAAATAAGATAATTTTTCTTCATCCAAAAATATTCAACTCCTAGATATATCTAGATATGGTAGCGGTGATTATAATGGTGGTAGTGATTCTTCTTCATTATTTACTATAGTTTAACTATTATTTTATTTACCCGAGTCTTAGTTTTTTTCCATTATTTCATCAAAATAATTTTCATCTTTCTCATTAATTCAATCTACATTAATGAAATATAGTATTTAAATATTCATTGGGATGTTGTTATAGTAATTATCAAAGCTTTCATCTTTTTGATTATCTATATTTATTATAAATCTGATTTACATGACCCTTTACAATTATCATTGCGTATTTTAGATTTTTTGAGTCATTTATCAATTAAATGATTTAGATTCTCTAATAACATGAGTACTATATAAGCTCTTGAAGTGTATCTCATATATTTCTCATAAAATATGCAAGGTATTCCACTGTTTAATAGACATGACTAGTTAGTTTAGACCTTTGTGGTGAGGTTGAAAACATTATTTTCTCAGATGTAATCCTTGTAATTTATTTTTATTCTATTGTTTTGGGTTCCATCCCTGTACATAATTTTGATGATTATAATAAAAATAATTCACATAATCCAAACTCATACCTTGGGTATCTTAGATGCCCATCATTACTTCTAGTTTCATTGGTATGAAATTAATTTGGGTGGAATCCCATCTATTGTATCCCATGTGAACTCCTTGTTAACTCCCTTCATCTAGCTGACATTGAATACTATTTTTGGTCATATCGGCCAATAACTCATTGCTCTCATTTGGTTATTTTCTCATTACCGAACATCCTATAGTTCCATCGACTATTAAAAAATATCTTTATGACAATATTTTATATAATGTTTTAATTAATAACCATACTTTTATTCCATGGTGATTAAATTGTCTTATTATACTTTTAAATGTCTCCCATGAAAAATATACAGAATCTTCATTAAATTGATCAAAATTCAAAATAATTTCTTGCATATCCATTCTCTTTGGGGATGGGAAAAAATTCTTAATAACACCCTTACCATATCATCCTATGTGGTAATTTAATGCGGAGGAATACTTCGGTTACACTTTTAGGCCTTTTCCATTAATGAGAATCTTTACAGATAAACCCTTACAATATATTTCTCAATGGTCCGAAATATGAATATTTTATAGATTTATATGAAAATCCCGATGTGAATGTTGGGGTCTCTATAAGGTATATTGATTAATTTTATTGAATGCATGATCATTTGAATAAGTGATTACATGATCATTAAATTTTTAGTAGTGATGGGGGTATTAGAATTCTTGGATAAACCCCCATGTTCGAAGGTCTTCCATAATTGATCAAAATATACACACATGATTCATTCAATGGATCTATGTTCTTGATCCCAAACATAACTCATGGATAGATCATTAACATTGGCCTCTACTATCCATGAAGTTATATTCATTGTGGATCTCTTCATTTTCATTTAATTGGTTGTTTAATGTCTTCCGTATCTCTATTTTGATGGTAAGATTGTTTATTTTTTCATTCCCATGAGTGGATTTGTCATACAATGGATTTTTATATGAATATATAGAATGAACATACCATGGGTAAAAAAATGAATTAAAATAATACATTTAGCATGATTCACAATTTACATAAACATATTGGTATCCATACCTGAGAAATGTGGAAAACATTTAACATCATATATGACGTTGTTGATTCATACAGGGTGACACAATTATAATTTTTTTTTAAAAATATGACAACCTAAAAAAAAATATTCTTCTTTATAAGTCTAACTATCGAACCCAAATTGATGATCAGTATGTTAAAAAAATAAATTTATGTTGCAATTTCATTGTTTTTTGAATAATGGGAAACAAGTAAAAGTAAGTATTTGGTTTAAAATCATGATATAATTCTTGTAGGGTTCAGTGATATTCAGTTTAATGTGGTAGGGATTCAATAGATATTATATTTAATCAGGTTTTGTGTATAAATTTGGTCAATAAGGATCCTTGATCAAGGTACCTTGAACTATTCTAATGATTTCTCGTTGGAATGGCCATCTACTAAACGAAAATAAAAAAACATGGAAAACTAAAACATTTTTTAAACATAGCAATCCTAGATTGCATGATGATTGTAATGAACAAAACACTTTGTCCAATTATATATTTAAATATATGTCTTATAGATATAGAAAAGCCATGAAGCTATATTGTTTTATTATATAATGTTTGATTAAAATTACCATTAAGTATATTTAACATAGATAATATAGTATTTGAACAGTGATCACATGACTTGTATAAATTTGCGGTTTTAACAAATACTTTTGGCAGAGACAGAGGAAGTGATGACCTCAAATAGTAGGATCATACACTATAAATCCCATCTATCATAGGTTTTAGGGGAGATATAATTTATAGAATTTTATATAGACCATTCCCAAGCATAGATACAAAAACCTAATCATGTGAGACATCATTTATATGATAAGTTCATGATCATTGAGATCACAAACCAAACAATGTTCACCAAACGACCACATGAAGGCCCCACCACCATACACCTTACCCTTAGGGTCTATGCTGGGGTAATAATGGGTTATGTATCAATACCCTGGCTTTAGTAATATGTAGAACATTTTTGTATTGAATTTTGGAAACATTTTTTCCTATTATTGTTACTTTGTAAATTATTTTCAAACCACGATTAATATTTATTGTTAGTATTAAAATTTAATTATGAAAACTATTTTTAATGAATTAATAGATATATTAAATAATTATTATGTTATTAAAATTTTATTTTTATTTTTATTTTAAATATAAATGATAAAATAATTTTTATGAAGTCAAATGTAATTATTTATAGGTTTTAAAGACAGTAATTAAAAAAAACATCATTTTCAATAATTGTCAATTTTTATTTTAAATGTAAAAATTCACATATTTTTTAAATTGTTTAGATAAAGTGAATATCATTTTTTGAATCAGGACATCAAAATTATCCAGCATTGATTAGTTTACTATTTTATGTGTTAGTAAATTATTTTCATAAAAAATACCGTATAAATATACAGTTTTTTTAAAGATATCATGATATCCAAATTGTGATGTAACAAATTATATAAACCATATACTAAAAAAATATGTGATTTTACTTTAGAATATTATGATTTTATTTTTATTGTATTAATTTTTACAAATCTTCAATGAATCCTCCAAGACTTATAAAATATTTTAAGATTTAAATATAATTTGTTTGAATGTGTTACTCACCACCACATAAGCTTGGGAAATATTTATTATCTTTGGACCCAAGCCTAATAAAATAATTTATTGCAATCCCCTTTGGATGGAACCATGGGAAAAACTATTGGACTGTTTGTGGTTTCGAATGTTTTATTATGTAGTGTCCAAAACCAAAATAATAATTAAATCCCTCTTACCTATATATACCCACTAAAGATCCCATATATTTTCTCTTAAACTCCGTGAAAATCATCCGCAATCTACCCTCTACTCCCTATATTCCTCCCATGGTTCTCTCAAGCTCCCAAGAATCCTCTCTTAATCATTTAGAGTCAAACAACCAAGTAAGGGATTCTCTCTCTCCTTCTTTTATCAAGTACTTCATTTATGAAATGCTCTTTGTATTTCCATTTTCAAAAGTTGTTATAAATACTTCAAAATAAAACTTACTGTCCATATAATGTTTAAATGATGGGATCGATTTCACTCTCATTTATCTCACTTATGAACCCGTATGTACACCCCTTTCTGGGATGAAATTTTGTAAGGAATATTCCACAGTCCTCTTTTATAAAGTATGAATTTTTTGTAATGTCATATAAATTCTTTTTCAAATATTTCGAAATGTTCTTAAATACCCCATATTAATTTCCATTTCATGTCGAAATTATAAGAGACCACTTTCTCTCTCATCATCCCATTTTATGAATTTCATTATGATGTTGTTATGCAGCCAAAATTGCACCATGATTTTTCCAAGACAAAATCATCATATAGTGAATACCACACCCATTTTTCTTTCAAGAATATTCTCTTTCATGACCATATAATTATTAATTTGGGAATTAAATGTATGAATTCTATATTCATAGAACATGGAATAAATTATGATATTCAATGAAACTATTTTATATGATCTATGTGGCACACATAATCATAAGAATTAAAGGATTATGAAGGGTGTACCCTGATAGCACTCCAATGCATTGGGTAATGGTCAGTATCATGATACGTCATATTGGGAAAGGGGATTTACTTAATTTAATTTTGTGACTTTTTTCCACCAAGGGGTCTTGTAGGAATTTTCCATGATCTATTAAATATGTAGTGTTTAAATTTTATTCTACATATTCCATATCATGATTATCATGCTATATAATGCCTTATTATTCATGTTACATTATGCCTCATTGATATGACTTTTGAATAACATATTATTATATTCTTCTTATTCCATTTTTATTCCCTTATGGGGATTTATAGGGCATTCATTTCTTATGTATATTCTAAGGTTATCCCATGAAGTTTTAATTACGAAGGAATTTTTTTTCATGTTAATGATGTTTTCAATAAATATGATTCTTTTCATGTTTTATTTTAATATCTAATGTACATAATTTCCCAAATACACTGGACATATTGATCATATGGGTTGTATTAAGTGATTTTTTTGAAATAAATCATGTTTTAAAATGAAATAATGAGAAGGGGTGTTATAGATGGTATGAGATGATATGTGTATTTATTTTTGGGGTTTCGATTAGAGAACCAAAATGAAAATTATTATATGTAATATTAAGTATAATAAAACATCACTACATTTTATTTGAGTATAGAGAAAGCGGTTTATCAATTAAATAAATCACTATATGGATACTACAAGTTTATTTTGTTCTTGAACTGATATACCTAGGTGTAACAACTCTAACAAGGTGTTCCAGGCCTGGCATGGGATAACCATGTTCACAAAAACAGACCTTAATGAACACATGGTCTGACACTCTGGAGGGATATTATTTGGTATATTTATAAGCTTATCACAATCTGTTATTAAGGGGAAAAACTACCACAAGAATATGTGTTAGGAAGCAGTTCATGGATAACAGAGAATGAATCCTAGAAAAAATTAGTTATAGGGATAAATAAAATTTATCCCCATAATGTCATTACATTTCCACTTTATATGTTTAACTATTTAATATACTTATCACTACTTTTCCTTTAATTCTAGATAATTTTAGGAAATAATAGGAATCGTTCTAACAATTGATGTGAAGGGATGTGTGGTGATTTCCCCAATGAGATGCCCAACCCAATGGGATCTGGAATCAAATTATTTTTCCTGAAACTCCATCAGTTAACTCATGTTCTTAATATAAATAGGGACCGGGAGGATCACACCACCCCTCTTAAGAGGGACCCACCAGAAGTCGAGATCTTCATCCGATAAAGGCCCCCAACATTCAATGGATAATTCAACCCCATAATAACTATTAAATAGATTAATCCAATTGAAAAGACCGTATGTATCATTTAATGTTAAGAATAAGTGAAGGATCATCATGATGTTTATTTTATGTAAACTAAAGATTATCAATGGTGGACGTTTATTATAAATATGATGGTTGGGGAAGAGATCGATGAAATAGAGTGTAAGGAATTCCCAATAACGATTTTTAATAAATATTTTCGATGAACCCTTCATATTATGATGGAAATATATATTTTTTGAAATCAAGAAAAAGGATGACGAATATGTTGGGGGTGTATGAGGAATATGTATCAAGACTTTCATGATACGCCTCTAGTTTTGTTGTTACCCCCGAATTCAAGGTTTTACACTTCTAGGGTTGGATAAAGCTTAGTCTTTGAAAGGACCTGGTAATCTATGACATTGATATCTATGAGAAAATTGTACAATGTGACTTGAATTTTGAGATCGATATCGATGAATATCTGGGGAATCATCATGAGAAGAAATATAAAGTGGATTTTTCATTCTAGTAGCCTGTTGGATAAATCCATCAGTGCTAAGAAATTCAAGCACCCCACTTGAGAAATGTACGTAATAAAACACACAAAAAATCACCTAATTGGAACAAGTAAATGATATACATGAGGAAGAAAATGGAACCTGACCAATAATTGCTGAGAGGAGAAATCCACGAATATGACAGTGAAAAAAATGAACTATTAAACCCTCAATGAATTGTTCACTACTTAAATTTTAATGAACGCGAGAACTTTGCAAACTAGAACACTGAGATAGGGATTTTTGAGGAGAAAAAAACGTCAAAGGAACAAATGGTCATAATTTTACATCACCACTGCCAATGTGGAACCCAAAAACAAAGTGGTGATAGTTATAGAAGTTATTCATTCATGATTAAAGAATGTACTATTTTTATTCTAGTTCTACACATTCTTCTATATCATGAATGTTTAATAGAACAATTCAAACACCACAAAAAATCGTTGAAGCAGAGATGTCGGTGAAAATTGAAAATGGTGAAATTATTTCATCCCATGTATATAACTCCTTACCTATCAAAATTTGTGGATGGAACTTCACTATGAACCTTTTCATACTACCCATGGTTTAATTTGATGAAATTATGGGCATGGATTCGATTTCCCAATACAGATACAAAATAAATTGCTGTGAGAGGGGAATCACCCTCCAAATAAGGAACCGACCCCCCAATTCTACACAAGTACAAAGAGAAGAAAGAATCTTCTTCACCACCATCATCATAAGGATGGATTTTACTTCCCTATGAGTAAGTCTATCTAGATTAAATGATTTTTTATAAGGAATGAACCATTCATTATGAAATGATATTTTTTATGGAACTCGATAATGTGTTTCCCAAATAGTTTACTAGTCTTCCACTAAGTAATGACGTGGAATTTTAGATCCAACATATACCAGGGGTGATTCCAATATCCAAGACTCAATATATAAAGTCTATTTTTAAACTTGAGTATAAAATGAAACAACATTTGGAGAATTAGAATAAATGGTTTATATTCCCAAGTGAATCACCATGGGTTTCACAAGTTATCTATGTCAACAAGAATTATGAGGCAATGTGCCTTTTCATTGATTATAATGAGCTCAAAAAAATAATGATAAATAACAAGTATGTTTCATGAAGTGATGAATTGTTTGATCTACTACATAGAGAAAAATAATTTACCAAGGATATTTTTTTATTAAGAAATTACCATGTAATGGTGAAGAAGGAGGATATCCCTGAGACTTATTTTCTTAAAAGGCATGAGAATTAAGAGTTAATAGTGATGAAATTAAGACTCACTAATTCCCCATAATTATTCATTGGAATGATGAATAATTTCTTTAGAGAATATATCAAGGATTTTTTTCTTGTATTTTAGATGATATTCTAATATACTCTAAATCCAAGGAGAAGAATTATGTGTATCCGAGCACTATGTTAAAGAAATTATGAAAGGAGAATGTCTATGAGAAATTCAGAATGTGTGAGTTCTATTTGTAGAAGTATGATTATAGGGGAACATGATCATAAGGAATGTTGTATTTGAGGATCCATCAAAGAAAAAAATAATTGAGGGATGGATGGGGCCAACATCTGTGATAGAAATTCATACCATCCTTAGTTTAGAAAGATATTATCTCAGATTTTTGAGAAGTTTCCCATGAATTTAAAACCCTATTACCATGATTACATGGAAGTGATTCATATTTTCACAGAATTATTAATGTAAAGAAAACATTATGGTATGGAAAAATAGGCTTATCACTACCCTTTCTCTCATAATATCCTTATGTGGGGCACTTTTTGTAATTTTTAGCTATGATTCAAATAAGGGGTCATGATGTGTGTTGAATAAAAATGGAAATTTCATTGGATATTCCATAAGTCAGTTGAAAATCCATGAGAAAAATTATCCCACACATGATTGGGAGTTGGCAGTTGTGATCTTTACATTGAAAATCCTGTGTAAATTTCTCTTTGGGGGAGACATGTGAAATTTATATGGATCCCCAAAGTCTCAATAATATATTCATAGAGAAAGAGCTAAATGTGAACCAATAATGATGGTTAGAGCTCACCAATGATTTTAAAATCTCTATCTACGGCCATCCTGGGAATGAAAACAAGGTGGAAGGTGCTCTGTGTAGAAAGTAACTAGCAATTCTATCATTGATGGGAACTGAGAAGGATATGAACATCTTAGATTTAAATAAGATGGAGATGAGAATCATAAATAAACGAATATCACCATTCCTTTTAAAAAAATTATTGCTCGAAAATTTCATTAAGAGAGATAAATGATTGCTCAATAATATGATGTGGGAATTTATAATAATGTGGAAACTATCAGAAGCGGGAAATCCTTAGAGTTCATTGTTAACGAGGAAGGAATTGTGAGATTTGGGTCAAGACTACGTGTTTCAACAAATCATGAGTTAAGGAAAGAAATTTTGGATGATATACATAGTTCAATATTCTCCATTCTCCCAGTAAAAAAAAGATGCATCGAGATATCATAATGTACTATTGGTTGGATGAATTGAATAAGGAAACCCCTGATTGTAAATCAAAATTCCTGGAATGTTAGAAAGTGAAGGCTGAAATGATGGATTCTAATGGAATGATGTAACCATTTTCCATACAAACATAGAAATGGAAAAACATCACCATGGACATTTTCACTGGACCTCCAAAGAAATACATCTGAAAAGAGGATACATCGGTTTTCTTGGATCATCTTATTAATATTTGAAACTTTATTACTATTAGTGATGATTTATCACTAGAAAAACTGGAACAGATATACATCATCGAAACAGTTTGGTTTCATGTAGTACCACTATCGATTGTGTCTGATCAATATCTACGATTCAATACTATGTTTTGGAATGAACTCCAGCATGCTCAAAAAACAATAAATAACATCAGTAAGGATTATCACCCTCAATATAAGAGATAATATGAGTGGATAATAAAAAAACATGAGAACATATTGAGATCGTGATTAATTAAATTCAAAGGCCAATGGGATAAACATCATACATTGGCAGACTTATCTTACAAAAATTATTTTAACTTGAGCATTCAAATTCCACATATGATTCACTTTATGGTAAGAGGTGTCAAATTCAATAATTACGGGATGAGGTTGAGGAATGAAAACATATAGGTCTTAAAATGATTAATGAAATAGAGGAGAAGGTTAAGACTGTCTTGTAGCATGTCAAAGCTACTCAGAGTCGATAAAAGAGCTATGATGAAAATCATCGATGAGACCTACTATTTGATGTTGGTGACATGGTATTCCTCCACATATCCCCAAATACGAGTGTGAGAAGATATGGGAAGAAGGGAAAGATTTTTCCAAGGTAAATCATCCCTTTTGATATTAATGATCGCACTAGAGAATTGGTATATCAACTTGCAATCCCACTGTACCTTCCATAAATGTAAGATGTATTCCATGTATCCCTCATAATAAAGTAATACTAGACCCATCACATATACTCAATCCAAAGGTGTTAACTTTGGATAATGTCCATTTCTATAAAGAGTAGCCAGTGAATATCATAGATCGCATATAGAAATTTCTATGAAATAAGAAAATTCCTCTTGTGAATGTGTTTTGGAGGAACAAAATGTTTCAAGAAAAATTATGGGAACCATAGGAGGGCATGAATTAGTGTAACCCACATCCTTCTTAGTGTTGGAAAATAAATATTTGAGGGAGATAATTATAAAGGGGTATGATTGAATTGACCCAATCATTTATACAAATTTTTTATTTAATTAAATGTATTATGGATACAGAAAAGACATGAAAGTTTTTTCTTTTATTGTATCATATTTCATTTAAATGAAAATTATGTATCTTTTCTATTGATAAGACTTCCCGCACACAATGATCACATGACTAATATAAATATATAGTTGTAATAAATCATTTTTTCATAGACAAAGGAAGTGATGGAATCAACTAGTGGGATCATACCCTATGAATACCATCAATCAAAGAATCCAGTAGAGATAGAATTTCAGGGATATTTCAAAGACAATGTCCAATAAAATATACAACAACTTAAGAATGAGTGAAATAGTTTACAAGAGATGTTTAAGCTCCTTGAGATCATGACAAAACCCATGTTCATCAAATGACCCCAAGAAAGCCCAACCATTGCGCAACATACTCTTAGGATGTATGCTTCTATAATAAATAGATATGTTTCAAGACCCTATAATTATGAATATGTAAATTATTATTTATTTAATATTGAATATATTTTCTTCCCATTATTAATAATTTCAATATGTTTTTAAGAACAAATAGTATTTTTGGTTAACATCGAAATTGAATTTTGAAATCTATTTTAACGAATCAATGGATTTTTAAAATAAATAATTTTTTAGAAAATATTATTATTAAATTAATTATCTAAATATGAAATACGATATAATTTTTTATGATGTAAATTGTAATTTTTATTTGGTTTCAAAAACAGTTATTGGCAAAAATCTGTCATTTTCAATAAATATTAATTTTTATATTAAAACTAAAAATTCAAATAAATATAAAATAATTCAATTAAAATAAATTTCATTTTATTAATTAAGATATCAAAATTTTCCAATGGTAAATTTTCCATAATTTTCTTAGATAGTTATTTTTTTGTGTTAAAATTAAATACCATATAAATATATAGTATGTTTTATGACATCATAATAAAGAAATAGTGACATGATAAAAGATATAAAAGGTATAAGTGGGAAATTATATTTTTTTCTCTTAAATAATCTGTTATTTTTTGATTATTTTATTTATTTAATAAATAATTACTAAATCCTCCAATAGTTATAAAATATTTTATGATTTTGAAATCATTTATTATAAAATGTGACTCGCCACCACAAAACAATGAAAAATATTTTATTATCTTAGTCTCATGGACATTTTAAATAATTTGTTACACTTGACTATAGAAAAAACCATGGGAAAAACCAATATATGATTTTTGGTATTGAATATTTCTCATTGTATTGTCAAAATCCAAAATAATAAATAAATCCCCCACCTTTCCTTTAAAACCCAACGCAAGATCACATTTACCTTCACTAAAACTATACTATTCTCATAAAAACACAACCCTATACTCCATAGATCCATCCCAAGGTTCCTACAATGACCCAATAATCATCTCTTAAGACTTTTGGGTCACACATCCACATAAGGGATTCTCTCTCTCCTCTTTTTATCAAGCACTCCATTTATGATATTCCATTTTTATTTCCATTTGTTTTAGTTGGAATAAATTATTAACTATCCCCATTACTATAAATTTTATTTTTAGAGGATGGTATTCATATTACTCTCATTTATCCCTCTTATAAACCCATATTTACACTTGTTACTATACCGAACTTTTGTAAGGAATCTTCTACTATCTTCTTTTATCCGGAATTCTTTTTATGTCATATCTTCTTAATTAATTTTTTTCTTTTGTTGTGACATGTTATTAAATATACCTCTTAATTTCCATTTCATTTCCAACTAATTAAAGACCATATTATCTATCTTCAACCAATTTTATGAATTTCTATATGACATCATAATACTGCTGAAATTGAACCATGATTTTTCCATGAAGAAATAATCTTTTAGTGAATACCACACCCATTTATCTATCAATGATTTTCCCCTTGATGAACATATACATATTTATTGGGGGCATACATGAATTTATCTTAACATAATATATTGTGGAATAAATTATGATGTATATTGAAACTATTTTATAAGATGTTTATGGAACACCTAAATATGAGAATGAAATGATTATGAAGGGTGTGCCCTAATAGCACTCGTTGGCATTGGGTAATGGGAAATATCATGATACGTCATGTTGGGAAAGGGTATTTAAAAGATTCATTTATTAGACATTATCCACCATGGGGTCTTAGGGGATTTATCCTTAATATATGTTTGATTCATTATTTTAGGTTTTTTCCACATCTTCCATGTTATGATTATCCTTCTATATCATTTTTTATTATTCATTCTCCTTTACAACTCATTGATATTCCTTTTCTAACATGTGTTATTACCTTCATGTTATTGGATTTTTATTACCTTACTAGGTTTTATATCTCACCCCTTTTTTGTTCATTTTTATAGGTTATAGCATGCAGTGTTATGTATGAAAGAAATTTTTGGTCATGTTAAAGTAGTTTCCAATAATGATGTCAGTTTTCATGTTTTCTAGTGTAATGTAATATACCTATTTCCCAAACACACTTGACCTCCCAATCTTCTGAGTTGTATTAAGTGCATTTTTATATAATAAATAATGTTTTATATTGAAATAAATTGAAGGCTTATTATGATAATAATACATAATATAGTCCAATTAATCGATGAAATAAAATAATAATTCTCAAATCACAATCCATTGTCATGAAATTTAAAAAACAATAAGGAGATTGAAATTGAAAAATGGGTTACCAAAATACAAAACAAGAAAAAAAATTTAAAATAATACTTAATAAAGACATCCCTGTACAATAACATAAGTCGAGTTAATTAAAACTATTATCTCATTCTAGGAATGCTGAGAATGATCAACAGGGATACCCAAGGAAGAATGGGGTGGGAGAATGGAGAAAATGTAGGGATTTGTGGTGTCACTCCGTACATGCATCTCTCTCTAGCGGAGTCACTCCGTCACCACCCATCCAAGATCTTAGGATGAGGCGAACATTTAATTAGGTGTGAATATATAGGATTTTTATCAAACCCCTAACTATTGTGCTTTATTATATTTCTATCTATTTAAATATTCATGATGTGTAATAATTTACATGATGTGTAATCCATATAACCAGTAGATTCTCTATATCATTGCTTTGATACATTTTCATGAGGTTTATTTAAGGTACACATTGTGAAACTTCTTTTCACAGCATATAATGTAGTGACAAATTTTATTTAGTGGAAAAAATACACTTGAATCTCACTATATTTAATGAAATAAAAAATGTGTTACTATTCATATCCAGTTTTCAATTTCAGATACATCTTCAAATATCGATTTTTGTGCTACCAGTGAAGCTTGTATCACAAATTTTCATTTAGATAAAAAACCATTCTTTTCATTAAATTTCAAAATATTCTTTGTTACCTACCATAAATTATTGAAAAAGTTAAATCATTCATAAATTGGAAGATTATTCTTTAAGATACCAAATCAATACATTAAAAAACATATGGATGAAATACATCTATCATCCCTATTGAAATAAAATATAAGGGAGGGTGAATCCTCAAGGATTATTAATCTAGTTCACGAAGAAGTATTTTTTGCTATTAATCACAAAAAAGGATGGAAAAAATAATTATATCTTCTTTTTTGGTGATTTTTAAAATATGGCATCAGGGGTAGTCGTTACGCAAATAATCTGAAATCTCTGAATGCATTAAGAGATATTAGAGGATAATGAAGAAGTTATTAGGTGTGAAAATAAATATTTCTCTGAAAATATTACTATAGGTTTCAATAAAATATAGAGTTATATTATCTTTAGAAACATGGATTTGAAAAACTAATTTCATTGTTGATGTCTTCTCTACAAAATAGATTCATTGATTGGAGGAATCAAATAATCAACAATATGTCTGAGAAAATGTTCATCAAAAAGAATATACATGATATATATCTTATGGATATTGTACATTAATTTGTTCATATCTCTAATAGATCATTATTAAATCCTAATGAATGGAATAACCATTTATTTTTTTCGTATGGTAAAAATCCAACATAGAAATACTTTCATGTTTTTAAAAGAATGTTTATCATTACCATCATGGATACGAACTAAAATTTTCAATATAATGGGGGTGATGTTTTTTCTACAGATATTCATCCAAAATAATAAAAAAGTCATATAAAAAGGGATAATGATTTTTTTGAATGTAAAATATTTAACCTCTGTTGAAAATGTGATGAAATTTCAATCTTTAATGAATATTTCCTAGAATTATATAAAATTATATTAGGAAGAACTTGATGGGGAATATTAAATTTTAGGGGGAAAACCTGGGGAAATAAAAGGAATAGAAAATGATACTTATGATAAAGAAAATATATACAAGAAATGTGAAATGAAATGCTAAAATTGATGATGAAAATATTATTGATGACCAAATAGACCCATTTGAGAAATGGATGAATGATCCAATAGAATCCAATTTTTATCCTAATAAGAACCGAAAATATTTAACGATAATTCCAATGATGTTAATTTTTTGATGGATATGCGTAATGAAATTGAACAAATATAAAATATCCATATGTAAGAATTTTTTATAGTGTCCTAGGATTTTGAGACATAAATATTACATTGTTATTATTGAATGTTAAAAATATTTAAAAACACATGGGCGATAAACATAAAGGATTAGTGTCTATGGGGACTAGATTAAAAATATTCTTATTTTTTCAAATATCCTCAACATATCCCACAATGATTCTCCCATTTAGTAATCTTTATAGAAAAAACATACATAATATAAATTATTACAATGGTTAATTAATATTAAGTAAGAAGGATATGAAATTATTAGTAAGGGTAAACAAGGGAAATATGAATCGATGATAACTTGAAAGGGTAAAATAATCATAAGGGTATGGTATCAAAAACATAAATTACAATTTTCATACCAAATATATCAATGATTAAACACATGAGTCATGATATAAATCATTATAATTTCAAATATAAAGAATAATAATAGTGAGATATCATCATAAATAATTCATTAAAAATATTTAATATCATAGATGTGTGAAACCTTCAAAATATTAAAAATAATTTCACATTTTTTGGTTAACTACCAAGACCATGAAATAATAACTGATCTAGAGTAAACACCTTTTACAATTGTCGATCAAGCACACCAACTTCATTCCCATAAATGATCAAGAACATCAACCTAATTCACATAGTAAATCAATTACATAGATTTTTTTACCAGAACATATAATGAACATAGACTTTATTCCCACATAAAATCTAGCACATATACCTATAACACATTGAATATAAATAACATAAATTTTTCTCATAATTAACACACAAAGAATAATAAATTACCTAATGAATGAGGGGAATATATAATTTCAGTAACACCCATCACTTCATTCGAACCATATTTATGTGTTCCAGAATGTCCAAAAAGTTAATCACAACAATCCAACACAACCCATGAAAATAAAATGGGTTCCATAAAATTCATAATTTTATGATAGAATAACCCATGAAAAATAAATTGGTTTCATAAAAATCTCAATATCATAATAACAAACAATCTTGATAATGATAAAGAATGTTAATAATAGATCATATCCAATGTGAATCCTAATAAACATGAAATGTTATTTTTATTGATAAATATAAAAACTAAAAAAAAGATATTTGAAAACATTACTGAGGAAAAATACCTTTCTATTTTGAAATCATATTATAAAATCATAATTTTTTTAAAAATATTATAATTTTTTAATAGAACCTAGTAAATATGTAATATAATAATCAATGTGATGAGTAGTCATGATGAGGTAAAATTCTATTTGTGATGTATAAGTTAAAACAAACCATTCATTTAATATATTTGATAAAATTTAAAAAGGTACGTAATCTATAAAATCTAAAAAAGAATCATTTAAATTTTTTAAAAATTTAAAAATATATTTAAAAAATATTTCAAAAATAATTGGATATTATTATAATTATTCATGAAAACATTTCATGAAAACATGGACATGACATAGAATGATTCCCTACTGAATACTAAAACATGGTCAGTCTTCTATAAAAACATTATTTCAATATCAAATGTAGAAAAAGAGATGAAGATTGAAGGAATAAATATATTAGTCATAAATTAACTAATTAAAATTAACTAAATTTTTTTAAACTACAGTGAAAATATAATTTCAACAATGGATTGATAATAATAAACAATCGTGATTAAAATTGGATTAAATCATAAATCCTTTACCAATTTTGGTAAAATTTTCATTGTAATCCCCTTGAATGAATAAAATTTCGGAGGATTTTTATATCCCATATTTTTTTGAAAATCATCATAAAATATATTCATGTGAAATATATACACCACATAAATGAAATGAGTGGTGATTATGGCATGTGTCTCATAGAAATAAAAGTGATAATAAAATTCTATTACTCAAGATCGACACTCTTAGAAATATCATTAACCTCTTGTATAATAAAATTTAAATTATTAATATACAATTTATATTATTATATAATATATAATAATTATATTTGTATATTTTTAGACTATTCCACAATGGTATATATAGAAAAATTAATTACACAATTCCTAGAGACTATGGGTTGTGATTACAGATGGATGTTATTTTCATTTATTAAAGGAAATAAATATTAATGGTAAGCAGTTATCAACCTTTAAAGAATCATTATTATACCACATAAATCATATATATTCAATTAATCCATCATCATTACTATCCATATAGGTTATAAGTGAAAAACAAAATAAATTAATTCATGGATATGATGGTCCATATGTTCGCATAAGTGTCATTATCGTTTCCCAATGGATTTGATGTTAAGAAGTAAGGTCTGATATTGTCATTAAATAATTATAATTATTTCATAAATATAATATATAAGCATTAAAAACATTATAATAAATAACTATCATATATGGTGGAGGAAAATGAATTTTATCGTTACGTGGATAGGGTAAGCCATATGTATAGAGAAGAGATGATTTTCCATTTCATTTTATTGAAAAGAGTGATCATAATGGTGGTTTAATTACAATTGTAAAATTTAGGTATATTTTGGATACTTAATGTAATAAATTATGATAAATATCACATATTTATAGAGTTTAAAAAAAATTAAAAAAGAAAGTGATATGTTATAGAGATTATATATTATTTAAATGAACTCTATTATATATTCTCTTAAGGATACTAGGGTTAGGATTTTTGGAAGGAATTAAAATTAGAATGTGGATATGGAAGATTAAAATAGATTTTTTTAGGTTATGGTTGAGATGTAAGGCGCAATGATTTTTGAAGAAGGCGGGGGTCCTTTTATAAGGGATGGATAGAACAGACATGGAATTCATTAAAGTATTCAATTATAGAAACATTAATATCAAATAAAATAATTCTAAATATTCATAAATTATATTATCAGAATGTATTTTTCTATAATAAAATATTAGAATAAAATTTTTACTGATTTTATATCCTTTTAAACCATATCTTTTTTATTAAACACTTGGTTATCAAATTTTAACATTAATTATGGTAAAATAGATTTTTAATAATAAAGGTTTGTAATTTTACATATAATGTTATAATCGGTTAATAAATTGACAAGTGAAACCATTATCAACCATATATCATGCACCTTTTCCTCTTTAATTTTGTATAATATTTGATGAATTATTTTTTTCATAAAATATCATTAATGTATATTTTGAAACTATTCGACTAATATGAATTAAAATAAATTAATACAAAATAGAAATTAAAATATAATAATTTTAATCATCTATAAAATTTTATTTTTTTATAATGAGTCCATGTTACACTATAAGAAACTAAAAATATATTACTTCTAATATTTTCTAAATCATTTATTTGTTTTGTAAATTGAATAAATACTATATCAGTAGTGTGCAAGAATTTAATGTAAATATATAATCACTAAGAATTATAATTAAATTACCATCATGAATATAATTTCATTATGATGAAAATATATATTTACATTCATTCATAACTTTATTTTTTTCTTCATATAGACATATAATACAAATTTATAAATAAGGCAGTGAAATTTTGGTACTTTATTTGCTTCAAATATTATATACATCATTTCTAAGGAAAAATGTATCATAAAAAATTAAATTTCAATACTATAATAATAATGATATAATAAAATTAATGAAATAATAATTAAGATGAAGCAATATGGTCTTATAACATTGTTTTAGCCATGATTAACGTGATTTACCCTTTACCGAAACATAATTAAAATGACTTATCCTAAAAATAAAAATTTTAAGACTAAAAATGATTTATTATTATCCAATTCCAAGAATCATATTAGGTTATTGTTAAAACATTATATTAAATATCTATAGTATATAAAACATTAATATAATTCCTTACTGATGATGAATTCAGTTTTTAGGATAATTACACAATGCGTGTACAAAAATAGTTTTTCATAAAAACAACTGATTTTTTTTCAAATAACTTATATTTTTATTTATAATTAATTGTTTACTAATGAATTATTATTATTCAATTTAATACCCTAAATTTTCAAAATTTATTCCATATTATTCATATGATTCAATCCAACTTCTAGGTTATAAATACCACAAAATAACAATATTTTAATATTTTATTGTGGTTCGGTTATTCTTAGGATTGACTGTAATGATTTATTGGAGGTTATTAAATATATTTGAAACAAAATATTTAATAAAAACTGGGGGTATTACATTCTACCACATTTAAATAATTTTTTACTTGAAATTCTATCACTATTATTGAAATAAAAAATGATTATATTCCTCATTATATCCTCAGGTTCTCAAATTGCATCTTTCAATTTGTAGTTTTGGTACAATTCTTTGACAATGTGATTAGTTATATTTCATATAAAATTTAAATATGATTCAGAATCTCCATTGATTTTCCTCAGTGTAAATATATTTATCCAATTCTTATAATTCTATGTTAAGAATATCCGAATGAAAATATATTTTCTTTCTTTGGAGAGATACAAGTAACAAATCATGAACATAACTGAGTTTCCATGGAAGAAATAATCGATAGGATACCAACCTAATTTGATCAAAAATTTAGAATTGACCTATATACCTAGTGAATATATTGTAGTTCTTTCCCAATCAAACCACACCCTTTTTGGGAAATTTGGTTAGAAATAACATTTAACCAAATTTGGATCTGGATATTTCTAATGATTGTCATCATTAAATATTTCTTCAATTTGAGTTTACCCAACTGTCAATTGAATGGTTATAACACTCTATTCCATTTCCTCAGTTATTTAAAGTACCAATTGACTACATTATTGAACTTTATTCCAAGACTTTAGAGTTATGTACTTCCTTATATAGATGGATTCATATGGTTCCCTTAGAATTCCTGAGCGAAATCTATTTTTGAATGAAAATACCAGTAATGTTAGAATTAGATCTGAATAAATTTTCGATTACAAAAATAAAGCTCTAAATATGTCTTCTAAAGAAGTATGGTCCCCTCAGACTGAATGTATCTTTGTGTATGATTATAATTGTGTAATGTCAACCATGTATATAAATCCTACTAAATACCTCTACAGAACATCGAGGTAATCCTAAGACCCCAATAAAAAGAAATTAATTTTTTCATTAAATTAAATTCAACCATCTCACTAATGTTACATTGAGTAAGTTGATCATGTGATAAATCATATAATATGGAAAAAAGACTTCTTACATCTTAAGGCGATTAACTAAAACCCATATAATGTTATCCCCTTCAAAATTTTTGGTGAGTCCTGTGAAAAAATCCATGATGATGTGTCATTATTTCCATTCATTATAGGTAATGATCATAACGTCCACATACAATTATATTTGTTACCCTTATCATTCTTACAATCCAATAACCAAGAAAAACACTCTAAAATATCAATATTCATGTTTCCCTACAATAAATACTCTTTAATATATATATATATATATATCAATATATATATATCATCATAATTAATGGGTTAATAGATAATGAAGATCTATGTGATTTATCCAACAACTCCCCCTTCAAATATTTTATTGAGAAGATACAAATATGGTACCTACAACTTTTAATTATATCATAAACTATTTTAAATTTTGGATCAATTCTCACAAGCTACAATAATTATACTTCTTACATTCACACAACTTTAATACTCATGTGGAAATACAGTTGAGCACTTATTTGATAAATATATGATTTATCACCTTCCTTCTATATTTTAGGATCCACCGATAGAAAATATATGAATTTAGGATCTTTTTTATCCTTATCATAGATAATCTAGCATGATCCTCCTGAATTAAAGCATCATCCACCATTATCACATTCCCAGAGTGGTAATAAGTTCAGTATTTAATATCAATAATCAACCTTAACCATATTCTATGGAGATTAATCAACAATTTTAGGGAAAATATATAAATTAATATTTTATGATCTATATACATGTCACACATTTCTACATAATGATAATTATTATCTTTATTTAATGAAAATCTAAATGAATCTAATATAAAATATTTATTTGGGCAATTTTTTATTAATCATAAACATAAAATTATTACATAGAAAACATCCCAATCCATTCTTTAGTGCATCACTTTCAATTACATATTCTTCTCCACTATATTGTAGTGTAATATGATGTTCACTGAATATCCTTCTATTATATTACTTGATGAATTCTTCATATTCATATATCCAGTGGAACATGGATCCCTGCTGGGATAATGTGACTAGTAAATTACACAACTTTGATAAATTCTCCACAAGTCATCAATAATATGTGGCAAAACCTTTAAAACTATAGATCTCCATATCTATGGTTGTTTCGGGACTACATTTAATAACATCTATCATTGATGTACCTACTAGTATTCCATAACATGATAATATATGAAACAATAATGACACTTTCTAAATCCAAAATTCACACTTGTTAAACATTTCATAAATATTATCCTTTTTTAGGGTCTACCAAATAATCCACAATTTATCTTCTTGACCTTCTTTTCTCAATGAATTTATAAAAATATCATCTATAAAGACCACTAAAAGGATCAAGGTAATCTTTAAAGGAACTATTCATTTTATCCATCAATATAACTTAGGTATTAGTGTGATCAGATGGAATCAAAATAAATTCAAAGTGTCTATTTGTCGTATTGAAGGCCATCTTGGGCATGTCTTCACTTTTGATCCTTAACTATTCATACCCACATCAAATATCAATCTTGGAAAAGTGTTTACATCCTTATAATTTATCAATAAAATCATTGATATATGTTAGGGGATACACACTCTTGACTGTGACCCTTTAATGTTCTTGATAATCATTTGATAGTCCCATTGATCCATCTTTCTTCTTAACAAAAATAACATCAGTTCCCCATAATGACTAACATGGATGAATAAATCCAGTAACAATATTTTATTGGAGTTGTTTCATAAAATCTGATAACTCAATTTAGGATCTTATATATGGATTCATTGAAATATGTGTAGCACCAGGTATGAGTTCTATCTAAAACTCAACTTCTGGACATGGAGGAAGATCTTGAAATTCTATTAAAAAGTCACAAAAACCCCCCAAACAATATGAATATATTTTATGATCAATTTCTCTATATCTATATAAGATAAATATCCTTATTTTATAGGAAATAGGATTCAAAAAATTGATCAAATTTATATTAGAACCTTGTATTCATCCACACATTAATAAACGATCATAGGTTTATTCTGAATATTAACTGTGATTTCCATTCATTGAAAATTTATACAGGCACTATATAAATAAGTCCAATCCATGCTAGAATCAAATTGAATTCATCCAAAGTGAGAATCAAAATTTTTGTAGGAATCTCATTCCCACAGACATCTATCATAGAGGAACTATAGAATTGATATGTGCACATCCTACCATTATGTGATTTTAACTCCAACATAATTTATATTCATTATGGTTATGAATTTACATTTTTTGAGTCATTACCTAATATAAATTAATTCATATAACTAATATATAAAATTTTCCTTCAATATTATTGAATTCATATTAGCCCCTAAACATTATTATTCTATCTTAAATCCCATAAAAAATGAAAAATTGATGTCACAACCATAAACCATTATTAATAATAAGGATAAATAATATATTCATGATAATTTTTCAAAGTATATATAAATCATAAAACTTTGTTATCAATATATGTTACCTTAGATTTATCCTAGTTTATCTAGGGTTATTAACAAATATATTAATGGTTATCATATAAATAGACTTATCACTAGGATTTTCCCCAATGTTTTCTTACCCATATCTAGAATGAGAGAATAAACCATTACTTTGATACTAACCGCAATAAACTAGAATAATTTACCATTGGATATAGTTTATAATTATCCAGAATTTCATGTGTTGATACATCACACATGGAGAATATTACCACAATCTCTAGTGGTATCCCTTTCCACAAGAAGACCTTAGGTTGGGAGACCTGTTTTCCCATTGTTCTCATATTAGAGAAACCTAAAATTAGATTCATTCCTTTTCTATGATATGAAATATAATGACCTAGGATTTCCATATATAAATATTTTATATTTTTAAATTATCATTAAATACATTTCCTAAACCCACACATGAGGGACATAAAGGTTTAGTGTATTTGGGGACAAGATTCACAATAATCTTATTTTGTGATATACCTTCAACATCTCCTTAAAATATCATCAAATTTTGTACTCTTCATATATAAAATACATAAAACCATTATTAATAACCTGAGGAATGTAAAATTAAGATAGGGTGAGATCAGACATTATAACAGGGTAAATATGTGAGATATCAATAAGTTACTATATAAAAGAATATGATAATTATAACTTTTTGAGATAATGAACTTAACATAAAATGATCATAAGAAATCCAAATAGGATCATAATCATGAGTTATGAAATAATGAATTATCGTTTAAATATACATGAATTGTAAGAGTGAGAAATAATAATATACTAATAATGTACCATAATATCATTTTATAAATGTTTGGAACCATCATAATTATAGAATATATTTTATATGTCATGGTTCTCTACAGAGACCATTAAATCATAATAGAGCAGACTTAAAAACATATTTCCCATAAACTTTTAAGCACACTGACTTTTTCCCCAAAATGAAACAAGAAAATTTCTTTTTTCTCATAGTAGATCTATCATCTAAAATTATTCCCCATAGTAGATAATGAAAAAATACTTGTTTCCCATAATGGATCAATACCAACGGTTGGTTTCTTATAACAGATGAAGAACATTCACTTGTTTAAAAAATTATACCACGAGGTATAATACATTACTCAATGAATTGTAGGGATGTATAATTACAGAAACAATCATTACATATTGAAAAGAGAACACATGTGTTCCAAAATATTATAAAACATTTACCACATAATTACATCACACCCCATGTAAATAAAAATTGTTTCATGAAAATCCTTAACTTCTTTATAAAATAAGTCATGAAATATTAAATGGGTTTATTAAAATCTCAAAATAATAATGAATAAAATGAAAAAAACGATTAATGATGGTACTATAGGATAATATCCATAGTAAATAATAAGAAACACATAAGGTTGTCATTATCAAATGAATAGAAATTCCATAAAAATATCTCTTAAAACAATATTGAGGAAAATTTCCGTTAAATTTTGAAATCATTTTTTTAAATAAATAAATTTAAAAAATATTGTTGAAGTTTTATCTTAGAAATGAACCATTATAAATTGTAATGTAATCTTCATATAGTTGAGCATTAATGAAAATGAAAAATTCTATTTATGCAGTACACGTTAAAAAATGATTCTTTTAAAATTCTTGGTAAAAAGTAAGAAAGTAGCTTGTTTAGAAAATTACATAAATAATCCTTTTAAACAACTTTTTAGAATTTCAAAAAATATTAAAAATTAATATTAAAAATTTAAGGATAATAGTGAAAATGGTCTTCAAAACATTTTTAGATAACTTGGAAATAGAAGATAAGTAATCTCAATTGAAGAGTAAAATATAGTCGATTTTATATAGAAATAATTTTGGTATCTTGATTACATTATATAAATAAATTGAATGAGAAAATGTATTCCTAATAAATAACCATATGAGAATAAATTTAAACGAGATTAATAGATAATGATAATAAAATTTTCCAAAAGCAAATTCAATCGTAAACAATCCTGATAAAAATAGGGCAGAAACATAAATCCCTTACCACTTTGGAATCGTTTGAATCATAAGAATCATTTAAGACAAAAAATTACATAGATATGTATTTCCCATAATTTTCATAGTATGAATTATAAAATAGATACGTGGAATGTATGGTGATATATAGAATGTGTCCCACATGAATACAAGTGAGACAAAAATCCATTACCTTTAGATCAACATATATCAAATGTGATTTATCCTCTAATATTAAAAATTTATATTTATTATAAAAATATTTTTGTTTTTATTATATAATATATATTAATTATAATCATTTTTTTATATTTCTATAGAAATTAAATCATATATAAATAAATGACACCATTCATGAAGAAGTTTCATTGTACCTACACATAAACACAATTTTCACTTTTTGATTGATTGAATGAAAGAATGATAAATAATAATTCACCATTAAAGAAAAATTATTATAATGTTTAAAACATATATATTCATAATATTTTCATTATTACAATCAATGTAGATTATATATGAAAAAAATTACATTTCATTGTGGAGATGGTAGTACACACATATGGATGAGTATATTTTGGACAAATATTTATGTCATTTTAAACTCTATCTTTTTTCTTACATTATTGGTTAAATAATTTTACCATAATCTTGATAACATCATTTTTACTATTAAAACATCATAATTTTACTTAGAACATAAAAATTAAATCTTAAATAAGAATAGATAGCATTTTGAACAATATATCAACCACCGTATCCCATTTCAATGTATTTATGACTTTTATATAATTTAATAAAATAATATTTTGATAAAATTTAATTACATTAAATTTTAACTCTACTTGTTTTATTTGACTTAATATTGATAATAAATTATTATAATTATATTACGACTTCTTTAAACATCGAGAATATTTCATATTTATCTATATTATTCATGGACCACTATAAATCACTGAAATTGTGTTACTTATATCATTATTAAATCAATATAATACAATTTTATATTAATTAAATAAATTCCATATTAGGAAAATACACAAATTTATGGAATTTATCTAATTAATAAAAATTATAAATAAATTACCATAATCAATATAATTTCATTATTAAAAAAATATATATTTATATTTATTCATTATTTATTTGGTCTATTTGGATGGATGATAAATATTTAAATGTAAGAGAGTGATATTTTGTTCCCTGTATTTATTTAAACATGACATAAGTCATTTTTTAGACATGATTCCCTTAAATAATTCAATTGCGAGACTAAATTTATTATGGTAAAATTTACATCATCAAAATAATAATTTATATTAACATTTTGGGAATTAAGACTTATTTTACACATTGATTAATCTGATTTACCCTTTACTGATGTGAGAAATATTTAATATGAATAATATTTATACTGAACAAAACTAAATGGAAAATATTTACAAAATGTAATCCTTAGGATTCCAAATATAGAATAAATTTTTTTATGAATTAATTTCAATATGTGGAGGAAATTTATTTTAAAATAAGTGCATAAAATGGGACGGAACCCACTTATTAGAAAAATATTGTTTTAATAAAAAAACATGATTTGTTCTTATCACATGCATAGATAAATATTACAAGAATACTAAAAATTTTCACTGAATTAATAATATATATATATATATATATATATTTCATTACATTAATTCACTAATAATGATAAATTTAATTTTTATTATAAACACACATTGCCCACATAAAAAGTGGTTTTAGAGAAAAAAGAACTCCTTTATTGTCAAATGCTTTTTTATTTTTTTTTATAATTAATTGAAATGCAATGAATTCATTTTATACATGTTTAAACAATATCTTTACAAAATTTATATACTCTTATTAATAATCACCAATTCTATATCTAGGTTATAATTGTCACATTAAATAATAATATGATAATTTTATATAAAGGTTCGTTTGAACTCAGCGTTGTTTGTAATGGAAGATATCAATGATATTTTTTTGAAATTTTTTTCATATAATATCACGATGTCACATGTTTTATGAGGTATAAATCCTTAACCATCGTCCTCTCTAAGTGGGTGTCGTAGAATAAAAGCAACGAAGGAATCAAAGTAACAATGTGTCAAGAAAGGCTAGTGTTTAAGGGCTATTCCCAAATTAATGGAATTGATCTGTATAAGAAATTATAAACACTGTAATGATTGTAAAATATAATGTTTTTCATGGATAAGATATTGGATTTAGTCTTAAATATATAAAATTTGATTTTAAATAAGTATTCCTCAATGGATTTCATGTGTAGGATGATTATATTGATCAACTCGATGGATATCACATAGATAAAGATTATAAAAATGTTTTCAGGATAAGGAAAGATTTATATAAAATAAATTAATAACTATTTTATTACTAATTAGGTCTAAATAACTATCATATAATGCTAAAATTTTATTTAAGAAGATTTTATCATCAAAAAAACCAAAAAAATTAACTTGATCAAAGTTTGTTTGTGTTCTTATATGTATGCATCAAAATATTGGAAGCATGGATTATTCACATCAATTATTTTTCCAAAAACATGAGGTGGATTTTTGAAAAATACATGATTAGAGATATAATATTATTCATTATATTATAGGTGATACAAGTAAGGAATGGAAAATTTATTTCTATAAAAATATTCGGAGTGCTCAAAAGGTTCCAAATGAAGGTTTTTGTCTATGCCAACTCTAATGGATACATGGATGAAATTTTAAAAACATGGGGATGGAATTTAGGTTGATGTTATATTATAATAATAAATTATTGGAATATTCCTTTATCTCATTTTCCCATGACCAGATATAGTCTTTATTATATACCATGTTACTAGTTACTAAATTCTTCTCAATGAAAACAACATGATAGATATTAAGGGGGTAATTTTTAATGTAAATAATATATTATTTCATTCTATATTACCAAATAATATAATAGAAGTTTTTATTGGTATAAATAGTAACTGTTTGGGTAGGTTTAATCAATAACTAAAAATCAACATTATGTGGTTCTTTTATCTAGAAGGTTCTCCCATTTCATGGCTAAGTGAGATGAATGTAATCATTAAATTTATCACCATAATGGATAGATATATTTCTACCACTTAAAAGTGTACATAGTCTATTTTGATGATATTACATATCGATGATGTTGGTTGAATTTAATATATCCAATTGTTATAAAGAAAAAAATCTTGAGTGATCTTAGTGTTAGTAAAAATTCGGCCCATCATTCAAGGTAAATCAAAGATGAGGTAAAATTTTACTTCACCATGTATAAATATGATAAATGGATTGTTATGATGGAGTACATTTGAATAAAAAAAATAATTACAAATATCATAGAAAAGATCACTACAGGGAATTTATTTTGAAAGGCATGAGTTGGATCTCTGTGTCTTGTTGACTCAATGTACATAGATGGATTCAACGTGGGACCCTAGATGTCCATTTAAATTTCTATTTATTTAAATGTATGTTTTCTATAATAACATAATAAATTTTTTTTCTAACTTTAATATATTAATTTTTAGAGAATTTATCTTTGGCTATAATGATAATGGGTGATAAATATTCGCCTAAATACATTGATGTTGTTTTATAGGGGGAAACAATGATAAGAAATGTGTTTGGAATATTATTTATATTAATTAATGGAGAATAAATCTATTTTTATGTTTTTTAAATGGGGAGAGTTATTGTATTATTATATATGGTGTTCAATTTTTTGTTTAGGCATGTTGAAGATAATATAATTTAGTGATGTTTTTTCATATGTATTATTCCATTTAACACTTATTTTTCTAGCAATATTAAAACATAGGGGGTTAGGGTTAGTGATTTGTGAATCATTTATACACTCTGTATAGTCAAGAGGTTAATGTATTGTCAAATTATAGAGCATAATTATTATGATGTTTAATGAAAAAATAATTGTTCAATATATTTTTTAATTTCCAATTAAAAGAAATGTCGATATTATCTCGAAAATTTTAACATTGAATTTTTTTGGTTATTTTAGTTTCCAATTTTATATGATTGGGTTCCGGAAGTTCCAAATGGAATTTCAAATATCACGGTGATGGCTAAAGGATATTAGAATGAGATTTAATGTATTTTTTCGACATGATAGAAACCATACTATATGACATTGGTTTTTTTTCATGGGTGGAAATTTTTATAAGATAACATAAGACAAATAAAATTCATTAAATTACCATTTTATGATAAATAAGATCTTTAACCTTAGAAGAACTATCCTTTAAATACAGTGTATAGAGTATTTTATAGTGGCTCTACTAATTTGGAGACCTTTGTTCTATGGTCAAGGAACTACATCATAAAGTATTAGTGCATAGGACCTACTGGTTTTGGAATTTAGGTGTTCTAAAAATGATATTCATTTCTAGTGTTAATGATAGTTCATAAAGATTTATATTCATATTCCTTTTTGGATATATCCAAAATATATGGACAATCCTCTCAATAATAATTTTTATGATTAATAATAATAAATTTATAAATTGAATCCATGTTGTAAAGGATGTTTAGAATACGATTAATGGATCTGGTGATTTGAATCTCTCTACACTAGAGAATAGGGTTCACTTCAACTTACAAATATATTGATGGAGGTATTGTGAGAATCAGGCCAAGATCATGGGTGAACTGAAATAGAAGATCTTGTATAATTCATCAGATCTAGAATTTTATTGATCACGATACTATAGAATGATAACACGTTATAAGATTTAAAGGGGTGAGAGACACCACATGGGAGTGATGGTTTTCACATCATGTTATGTGGGAATTCCAATTACAATTTCCAGTCATGATTATTGAGATTTCATGGTTTCTCTAGAGATTAAAAATGTTTATTTGAAAGTACTTAGTATAATAAAATATGTGGAACACCAGGAATAATATCAGAGGATTGAGAAAGTAATAATTAATACATAAAATTTCATTATAGGAAGATTCCTCAAGAGATTAAAAAACCATTTATATAAACTATATAGATGATAGAGAGGGGGGATATAGATTACCAGAAAATATATAAGAGGCATTGTAAAAGTACTGTATAACGAATAAGAAAGTGGAGGAGGGTCTTCCAGGAGACACCTAGATAAAAGATTCATTGAGTTCATAGAACCAATGAAGGTTGAGATAATTAAGACACAACCATTTTTGTTACATCAATATAAACATATGAATATTAAAAAAAATATTTCTAAATATAAAAGTAAGATCCCTAAGAAATTGAGAGCAATGATAGCCCTTCATTGTGATCGTTTTGAAATGGTATGGTATGTGTTACCTCACGAAACATGTATCAAAGTAGTGGGTTTTAGTGTTTTTGGTGGATTGGATCATTTCATTTTTGTACTACATAGTCTATATATGTCAAGGTGAATAGAATAGTAGGAAAAAGTCACAAGATTGATTGATGGATATATATCATAATGATTCTTGATGTTGTAGGAACAAGGCACGACATAAGATCATATGCAATGTTTTTAAAATATTTTTAACATAGTTTTGTAGTCCCATGGAATTTAATATTATTTATAATATAATGCTTAATACCATTTTTTATTTGGAATGATATATTAAGAATATTATTCCCTTTTTATGAATTTATGACCAAATATGAATGAGAAAAACACAATGTGATAAATATTCTATCATATATACATATGATATGATGTGTTTGTTGATTACGATATTTGAAAATAATAAAAATTGTTTATTTCATAGAGGGTTCACACACACACACACATATATATATACATAATATAATATTGGTTTATCATAATATATATTTGGAAGCACTAGAATCGATAATGGTAAAGAAGAATCATCCATGTTTATGGTCTAGAAGATTAATTTTAAAAAGATACTAAGGGTTGAGAGACACTCGATAAAAAATAAAATACATGATTAAATATGACGAAATATTAATTAGTGTTATGCCATCATATCAAAAACACAAATAATACAAAGTGATTTCGATGAATCTATCAATTATAGGTTACCCTCACCATGAATGGGATGTCACACCTCAAAAAGTATTGAGTATCAAGACATATTTAAAGGGCCATATTTTGTTTTCTTAAACACACCATGATATTTTTGTTTAAAGGGTAATGATACTAGGACTATAAATGTTGAAAAATCTATAGGGTTATGATTCTAAAGCATTGTGATATTCGAGAAAAAAAGAATATGACTATATTACAGAGATTAATGTTCATTTAGATTACATGTAGAAGTTAAATAATATATAAGCATAAAGAAAACAACCATTCATTGAAGAAGAATGATATTTTCTCATTACTAATATCATGATAATAAAAATAGATATAATTCTCTAAAATAGTTCTAGTAGTTAATGTGATATTTTTTAACTACCCATTCAAATTATACTGTTTTATAACTATATGATAATGAATATATTAATGGGTTTTATGAAGAGGGTGATGGTGGCTGGAAGGCATATACATAATTTGAAATTTGAATTAGAGTTAATTGTATATATTCATGAGAAAATCTGAAAAAATAAACATAGATAATTATATAGAAATATAGATAAAAAGAATAAAGAAACTCTATGTTTTGAGAGTGGAAGAATGAAGTTAATATCATTGGAATTATTGAGGATCTAAATTTCACAAATATTATTATTTCCAATTGAGGTTTTTTCTGAATGGTCATATTTTTGTAATAACATTCAAATATAAATATTAGCTATGTAAAGTGGGATAATTATACATAAAAATAATTCGCATAAAATAATTATTATTTGTAGAATTTATATTGTGTGACGATTAATTTTAATACTAAATGTTAAACTATTAAAATATTTATTTGATTATAAATCATGAAGTTGATTTGAGAGAATCACACCTAGGATTAATAAGATCAACAAAATCATGAAGAATCATATAGTTTATATATCTAATTATCAACGAGTGACCATCATATAAATTAATTGATAAGAGATCTACATGCTTATAAAATGATATGTTTTAGATTAGTGTGTGATGAATGAAAAAGGGAGTGACCGTTGGATTGTAACAAGGTAATCCCTAAACCATTCAAATATATGTGATCCATGGGGAATAATAAAATACCCTAAACCATGTATCCATCATACAATTTTTTAATTGATTTGGAACACCTGAAAGAAACCCAGTGTATGCTCCTTGGATATATCCTATTTAAGTTAAAATAAGTAAAATATTTAAGTCACTTCATGATTTAAATTCTAAACATATTCTTTATATATGATGTGTAATAATTTTTTAGTGAGATATTTAATTTAAGATTCAATTTTGTTTATTATATACTGAGAATAATATTTGACGTAATGAAAAGTGCTAAAAAAATTATGTCATAAAAAATTCAGATTCACCCCCTCTTAGGGTGTATTGTAAAATAATAATTGGAACTTGAGATGATTGGTTTTCCTATGGATCTATCTAAAAAGATTAAAATTAGGAATATTTGATGTTTATGAATGATATCTATGATATAATGATACATATTTTATTTTGGGAAAATAATACTTCTACTGTGAAGAAGGGCATTTTGTTATATTTTGGAGGAAATGATATTATCAATTAAAATGTATTATTAATAGTTATTTTTTTTGTGAATATTACATGGAATTTTGTATGATATACTACAACAAAATTTGGAGTGTGATAATTTTGATAATAAGGAAATAAAAAATGATTTTGAAGAATTTGTATTTTTGGATTAGTATATCTATAATACTGATCAAGATCATAATAAAATGTTTGTAATGACAATACGTACAAGAGAGTGTGAATTTCAGTTTTATAAAACATTTTTAGAAATAATTAAACTATAATCATGACAATAAAATTTATGTATAGTTATTAGAATAATTAATCAATATTATGAACAATTTTACATAATCATAAGAAGGATTAGTCCAGTTATATCTGAGTAAAAATAGTAATCACTATTGATATGATTTATCAGAGTTTAAAAATCGTAATCAGGATGGATATGATTAATTCAAATGTATTATTATTTTATTAATTAGATAATATATATATATATATATATAACATAATATAAAGATGAATAGTATTGTTCAATTACTTTTGAATATGTAGGATATATAAAAAAATATTTAGAAATAAAGTAATATAATAGCTAAGAAAACACTAACTGAATTTAAATATATTAAAGAATAAACCACATTTAAACTTATGATAAATGTATTCCATAAAATACTCTAAACATATACATTTTTTATGGTTATAGGAATGTATGTATTCCCATAATTGGGAAGGACTTGATATGAAGACCCCTAGAATACCTCGATATGATGATCATATTTTCTCTATCTAACTAGACAAGGTATCCCTCGATCATGTTGACCGTATTATACATTTTCATATCCCTGGAATCACAAAATCATTATGGAGAATGGGTGTAGTTACTTTTACAAATTTCTATAAGAAGAAAAATTGAAAATGTTTCCTTAGAATGAATCTCTATAAATAATTACAACTGATTAATAATGCGATGTTCATACGAAGTAATAATCAAAAAATTTGAGAGTGAATGTAATTAACCAGCTTTATACTCATCATATGACCGAGTATTTATAGAAATCCTTTTAAAGGTCATAAGGATCATCCAAAAGTCATATTTTTATAAGTATGTTACAACAAATTTTGACACCAGAAACCAGACAACTCATCATAAGAGAGTGTACGATGTAATATTGGTCAACTCTATTACATGGTTTATGGTTTTCCATAACTAGAAATAAGAAACTGTTTTCCGATTATAAACATAGTTAGTATGCTGGACTTACTTATATCTATAAATATGATAATCTTTATACGTATCAATCTTGCGATACCAGTACCAGTTTCATTCCAACATTTTAGTCTTTTTTAGTATGATATTGAAGATAAAAATTTGAACACATAATCTCATAATGGCGAGTTATATATATATATATAAATCATTCAAATAATCACAATGAATACTTATATGTTTATATACATCAGACATATGAAATTATTCTATGTATGGTAAAAGATAATGTATTCTAAAAAAACATACTAAAACCCTTTAGAAAAAATAATTTTGTAAAAATGTTATTATGAAAGTGATTGTAATTATCAAAACAAAAGTAATAGAAAAGTAATAATATAAAATTTTGACTTAAAAATATCCCCCTTTTTGTAAATAAAAAACCCCAAAATATAAATGAAAATATAAAATTGAACTTCTTAAAGTTATTTCTCTTTTAGGCACATCATGATCAAATTTTATCACAATAAGCTTATGTCCATTGGGTTTTTACGTCTTCTAAATAAAATGAATAATTTGATTTTTAATATAATAAACCCACATTTAGGATAATTTTTTTCTCTAATGATAGTATTCACTCTTTTAATGAAATCTTCCCTTGGTAAAAACATCTCCCCTATAATTATTTCTCCCCCATTCTCTAAATTTCCCCAACGATGTGCTTTTTAAAAACAATAGTTAAATATATAGTGTTGGGTGAAATATTAGTGAAATAAAATATATAAAATTATCTTGAAATAAAAATTGTTAAAAAGATTATGAAACAACATCCATCTAATTAGAATTAGACAACATTCAGAAAAATCATAAATGGATGAAATAAATTTCATATATTTCAAACATTTCAAATATTTTAAAAAAATAAAAGTTTGATAAATAAAAGTGATTTAATCGTTATTCATTAGGGTCTTGACAATGTCTTTGATATTCATAAAATAATTGAATAATTTTTTTAGATAACTATTTCTAGTACCTTAGTATGATAAATTCATCCTCTCATGATCAGAGTATAGAAATTTGAAGATCCATATCTCAGATCTCCATCTTCAAAAGTTCAACTTCCTTAGTAGAATTATCAATTTCATCTAAAAAATCTACCATAACGTTTTCCCTTTCAGACATGTGAGATGACATTTCATAAAACAATTAATTCTAATAAAATTTTATTTCTTCCAGAAAACTACTCAACATTCATCTTGATATCAACATCAACTTGAACATACCACTTTACCATTTGGTTATTTTTTTATATTCCAAATAAATTAATTGATTGTTTTGAAGTAGCTTTCATCCAAATAATTTTTCAATTAGAAGACTTATTGACTTTAATTTTTGATCATGAAGTTCATGTATATGTAGACCTATTTCATTAATTCTTGAAAATTATGTAATTTTTACTTCAATAATTTATAATACATGAACAATAAAATAAAATATTTCCAAAGAAATTATTGATAATGAACCTGATTATTCCTATTGAACCTTAGGATGTTTAATTTTACTCAACCAGTATTTTACATTATTTATGTTTAAAAAAATATTAGAATCATATTTTTCATTTTTGACTAACAATTTTTAATCAAATTTAGTATCATCAAAAAACATAAGGGTAAAAATATTCTTTTCCATATCCACATTCTCTTGAGTGTCTGTTTTTTAATTATGATCTTCTCCATTTCTCTTATATGGTGATTTAAATTATAATTTAGATGATATTCTTCTTTAAAAAAATTTGACTCTATTTATCATACCTGTAGGATATTTATGAAAATGGCGATGTTGATTTTGATGATGATAAATAATATTTCTTTTCTTCCTTATCATTCTCATTTATTCATCCTATTCCTCATCATCTTATTCATAATGCACCTAATCTTTAATTTTTTCTACAACATATTCATATTCACATTCTTCTCCTTCATAATACCCTTATTTTTATTCATATTCATCACAACCAACTTGTTCATTCACTTAATGTTTAAGTACTTATTAACATTTTCTTGTAGTTATAAGTGTATATTTTCTTTGAATTTAGGGTTATAATTAGTTTCCTTGAATTATTGGCACATATTATTGGTTAGTAATATTTATTTTCCATTATCGTTTATAGAAAAAACATTGGAATAAACTATAGAGGACTGTTTAAAAAATAATACATCTCCAATATTCACATGATTAGTCTATGAATTAGAAAGTTCAACCATCGTAGAAGCCCTTTCCAAACATTTTAAATGATTTTCACAAAGCCGATCATCGATAAACATTTTCTTTTCATTTAATTTTTTTATTGATACTGTAGCATATCAGCAAAATCTATTCATAACACCTTCAAATTAGTAGGGTTGGGTTATATTTGAGGATATTTTGATTTATTTTCATATTTCTTTTCCATCAACCCCTCATAAACATCATTTGGAACTCTATTTTCTATCTTTAGTTTCTTTGGTGAGGAAGTATATAATTTAATATAAATTTTTATTCTAATGATTTTACAGATTCCATGATGGTTTTTATTCTAAGGATGCATCACCAGCATTCCAGATAGTCATTTTAGACTTTTTATCAAAAACCAATCTCCTGTTTTTCATCATATCATCACTGTTGAATGAAATATTTACTCTCATTGTATATGGTTTATTTTTTATTTTCACAAAATTCATGAACTTTTCAACCAATTTGATTACGCATGCTGGAAAAATGATGATTATTAACTTGATTGAACCTCCCTTGATATTCTCCTTCCTTAATAAAATGAAACTGAATAACTCTATATTTCTCATGTTCATTATAAATTACTATATAAAAACATCGTAATCTTTTAATGTATCATTTCTCCCTTCCTTTATATAATAAACTCTTATATCCATAATATAATAAAATGGTTATCCGATGTATGATGGGAAACTTTCTTAAATTTTTCCTAATTTCCATACAATGAATATTCATTCTTATCATTATTAAAAGAAAAATGTTCTTCTAGAAGAATATTTGATGGAAAATAAGTTTTCTCTTATTAGGTTGCCCAAACAAGACTCATTTATTCTATATAAGAAAACATTTACCACTCACTATACATATCATGATAATGTTTTTCTATTCTATATTCCTTGATATATGTAATAGAGTCATAAAAATTATGAACAAGAGTGGGGTAGTGAAGAATAAATTCTTTTATGTATTTTCAAAACATACTTATTATTGACCTTGAAAACCAATGATCTTTTTCAAAGTAATATAATATTTCCCATAAACATATATTTCGACTAACCATTCCATGATCAAATACAATTTCATATAGTATTTAGTAGATTCAATCAATTTGAGATGTATAATGGTGAATCAGATGAAAATAAGTTTAATGGTATAAGAAACATGAAGTGGTCAATATCTTGGCAGAAAATATCTAGGATAATCAATTTGGGAAACAACAAGATCCCTCTTTATATTGGAGTTGAGTGTGATGGTTCATCATTTTCATCGAATCCAATGATTTTTATTGAACGAATTTTAATATGATGGTTGATATTGATCTAATGAAATATTTAATGAAATTTTTGAGATCTTGAAGATTTATAACATTTAACAGATTGGGAATGAAACCAATTAGGGAATATTTTAAAATTTTGAAAACAAAACCTTTTTTATAAAAACATAGAGTATATAAACAAAAATTAAATAATTAACTTATTTAAATAGTTTAAAAATAATAATAATATAGAGGTATCTTTCAGAGTAAAGATTTTAGTTAGTATGAATAACATATTCTTCTTGGGTTTTTTAAATGAACGTTGTAAAGATTGTTTTGATTATGAATCATTGAATGTGATTTGTTTATAGATAACCTATTAATAATAGAATGTATAGAAAAATAATTATTACACATTCATCAAATAAAAATTAATATAATAGTTTTATTAGAAACACATTTTAATGTATTTTTTAGATCCAAGAAAATTATTTCAAAATATGAATCTGAAATTATTTAAAATATTCACATTGTCCAAGGATATTTTTTGAATTATGAATCTAAAAACAATATAAAGAAATTTGTGTCTAGAAATATAATTATGATAAAAATAAGAAAAACATAGATTAAAAAAACATAAAACATTGAAAAAAATAAATCATTTGTCACCCATGAAATTGAGTAACATAATGATGAGATTTGTGTAAAAAATTAAATCTAAATGATTTATTTAATTTTTTCCTTAATATATTTTGTTCGATGTATTTAAATCATTAATAAGGAAGAGGATTTGTAATAAATTTATCATAGTGATCCCAGGTTGCACTAAATTGTTAAATTATATCATCTTTTAGTGTGTGATCTGAAAGTAGACGGAAAATTATATCTATATTAATAGAAGAAGAGTGATGTGTTGGTGTTTTACTTAAATAAATGGAAGACATTTTATCTCACTGTATTTTAGTAATTATAAAACTCATTCCAAAGTATGTGATAGTTTATTTGATCCATAACACTTGAGCACAACAACTTCCAACTACCACATAGTCTTCTTTAGTAGTGTAAAGTGCTACTGAGATTTTTTTTATACATCACCAAGAAATAAATGAATCTAATAATAAATTAAATTTTATAGATACACTTTTCTTGTCTATTCAATATCCACAAAGTCTAAATCCAATTTTTTTGTTCAAAAATCATTTCAGACAAATTGAAATGTACTAAATTTATATTTCCCTTATGGTAATAAATTTTCTTCATCTTTTAGAAGGCATTAAATGGAATTTTCATGATTTATTGCAAAGAAGTATACTAAAAACAATAAATCTGGATTATTTGAAGTTATGTAGAGTATGCTTTCAATTATACCTCAAAAATTTATTTAAAATACGAGTTACCCAAACTCACCATGATATACTGTCTTTGAAGTTATCATTGGAGGAATAATAATTTAGTTTTTTCATATCCAAATTTATTAAAAAGATATATTATATTATTTATTAGTGATATAAATGTTTCTTCATGTTTTTGTGAAATATGAAAATAAATTAAATTTGTTATGTCTCCCATCATACTCATGTGACAGCACATGAAACTTAAGATTTAACCACATACCTATAACCACAGTTTTATAGTATTGTGGCTAAAGATTGCTTATAACCATGATTTAATTAATCATATGTGGCTAAACATCTGCATTTAATTTTTTTCGATATGTGTCAGGCCTTCCACTACTCCTCCCCTGATATATGAACCTCCTCTACGAACCATGTTCATCTATTTCCATGGAACCCTCCTCCTAAGGCTTCCCATCAACACCCTCTCTCATGATGTCGTCTACCTCTCTCTCCATGACCCTCCTCTCCAAACTGTCTACCTATCTTACAATGTTCACGGTGGCCCTTCAGAAAAAGGAATCTATTGGCCCTTCTTATTGCAATATCTATGTACATTATAAATATCTCTCCTTCTATTACCATCCCACCATAAACCTATTATATATTGTTTAATGAAGTATCATCCTCTTATGGATGGTGTTAAATTGTTATATTTTTACATCCATTATGGAATGATATGAACATGTTTCAGATGACTCTGGAGAGTTGGGGGAGGATGACAGAGTAGATTTGGTTATTTAATTCCTCTAGAATTGGGAATTTATGATCATCATTTAGATTTATTTAGTCATTGTCAGTTGTTTTTAGTTTTTGTTTGTTTAATGAAATTTTATCTAATTTTGATATATTGTTTTTTGGGATTTTTGGGGGAGTATACTTGAAAACTTGTTTGTAACATCCACATGCCTCAAGATTTTCTTTATTGATTGATTTCTTATCAAGTGAAGTTACATTCTCAAATCAGTTGGTTAATTTGTATTAAATTTTCATTTTACATATTATGATTATTTCATTTATCACTTACTTATATTTTTTCCTGGAGATCATGCTTCTTCATGGTGAAATAAATGAAATCCACATTTTTATTATGTTCCAAGTAATTGGGGATGTGGGGTTTCATTTTATCCACGTCTGATGTTCTCTATTTATTTTTAGAAATGATTCTTTTTCCATTGATAATATTGTTAGCATTCCTTCTGGTTGAAATATAAAGGAGTTAAAAAACTTTTTTATGTGGTAACTGATTGCTTTCACCGAGTTAGTATGTGGTGTTTTCATGTAGAAAACTGAGGGGATAAGCTTCTATGTATTTATTATCTACATTGAAAATTTTGGAATCTGTAGCACCATAACGATACTATTTGAAAGTTCAATTGAAATTTTATCATGGGAGGAACTAAAAACAATACCATTGTAAAGGATTTCTTCATTTTTGATAATGTTTTTAAAACCATATACATGGATAGAAATGCTTCTCACTCACTAACCTGTTCAGTTTTGGTGTTTAACAACTCTAAAAGTGGTGGTCATCTTGGAAGTGAACTTCTTAAAACATATTATGATGTTATCAATAAGAACAAGGTATTTAGTTTTTTAACCCCTTAAATTTAACTCATCTATATTTTATCCAATGGTTGGAATTTATATGTTTATGGGATTTATGGTGGTTCACAATATCAAATGATGGATGAAAACCAGAATCATTTGTGATAATCAAATTCGGTGAGTTCATGTGATAGGGTGGCATAATTATCACTTGATGGACAAATATGATTTCTTGTATATTGTTTGCACTTTTTTTAATTTTAACGAATGATAATTTGAAATATAATGATATATATGGGGAACCCAAATGGAGAATCCATAGTGATATGTATTTCTTATACCCTGTATAGGAACCTTGGTGTGGGTGTAGTGTTTATTATTGTATTTTGGGTAACATGCAATAAAGGAGACCTGGTCGGTGGTGATGGATGCGTATTGGGATAGTAGACCTATGAGGGACATGGGTTTTTGGTCATATCTCCACTAGGTATTATATTTGTCTATATTGTACATGATCAACCTAGTTTTTTGTCCTCTTGATGTATATCCATATGTTTTGATATAAGCCCATTTTGTTTCTCAATTAAATATGTATTTTTATTATTATTGGTTTACTATAATTTTAATTTCGTGAACATACTATAATGTTTTATGTTTATTTATTTATTTATACATTATTTTATGTGTGATGATTCTAAGATTATAGTCTCACAATGATGATTATGTAATCTCACCCATAGTTTAAATCATATTCTATACGAGAAGGTACACCAAATGTATTATATCATCTTTGACCTGATCACAGTTGTGTCAAGACCATGCAACGTATTTAAAAAAAAGTTATCATATCATTTTTTGGTTGTTTTACTCTTTAGGGGATTTAGTAGATAAATTTTTAAATTCTTGGATACTGGGATATACACTAGTTGTATGTATCAAGAACACCTATATGGTTAAAACCCCAGTCACCAAGGGTGTAGTTTTCTATTAAAGTTTTATATTGATAACATTGAGATATTTATTAAAGTATTCTTTTTGTGTTGAGAAAGTTATTTTTTGTTTGACTTTAGGCTTGGAGTGGAAATAGAATCTGAGTTAACGAATCGTACTAGAAATATAGGGATTTTTCTACATGTTTATGACAACTTGTGTTTAAAAAATGGTTTTAAAAAAGGAAAGTGTGTTCAGAATGTGGGTTTGATAATGTTATTTGTGTGGTCATGTTTTTGGAAACTTTATTTGAATGGGGTTTTGATTAATTAAAACATCAATAATATATGATTTTTTTTTCTAAAATAAAATCTTGATGGTGTATTAATTAATAGATTTTAAAATTTCGATTTTTACATGTTTTTGTTTGATTTATGATATCTTAATCATGATTATATTGTAGATGAAAACCATTAGTTGTTTTGTTAGGATATTAGATTCCTAGTAGTTTGGAGTTTGATGGCTATATATCAGGTATGGATTGGATTTTCCTTTGGGGGTTTGGGTTGTTGGTAATCCCTCAAGTTGGTGGATCTTATTGGGAGTTTGTTGATGTTTTGATGTAAAACACTCGATATAGAAAATTTTAGTCATTTATGGGTGATGTGATTATGTACCCTTATTATGACGTTGCTTGATAAGTTATTTAAGGGGGTGTATGGTTTCTTATTATCAGGGGTGAATGTGTTGTGTTTGGTGGTTATGATTGTTGCATAAGAGAGTAAAACATAGATTATTATGATAAAAAATGGGGTTTGGTGTTTTGGAAATGGTATTTTATTATGATTTAAGGATTAATAGTATTTTAATGATTTTTTTGTAATAATACATTCATAGGATTGTGGTATGATGTGTTTCTAATTAGTAATGTTGTTATTACCAGAGGATGTTGAGTCGAAATTCATCAAAAAAATTATCTAATTAGGATATCATTATGTTCTCAAGGGAAATATTATCAAGTGGTTTTTCCCTCATATTATGTTACAATTACTTTGATCCATTTACCATGGCATTTGAAAAGGAAAGGAAAGGGTTTTCTATGTTATCCTCAAGTTACAGAAGTAATAGTGTCTAATCATCAGTAGTGACATGGGTTCATAGGATGCTTACAATATAATGACTACTGTTTATTTCATATTTGAATGGTTTGGAACTCTAGAGCATATATGGGTGAAACTATAAGTTTTCAAATTCAAAGGTGATGAATCAGAATAGATAAATAAATTTAATAATAAAAGAAATAATGATGAGGTTCTTTGGCTCGAGTCTTATTCCCACTTATATGAGAAGATATTGTATATTAACTGAATAATATCATGTTCTAGGAATTCATAGAGCTATATCATTATGGGAATTAGTAATAATGTATGCCCCTAAATTTATATGGTTTATTCATTTCATGCCCTCATTCAAATGAAATTTATTCCTAATGGAATTATATTTTTTAAATGGTCTTATGTACTCACAATAGTTATGAGTGGATTCCTTTTATCTGGAAGAAAAATAAGAGATGTTCAAGAAAAAATAATCTATCTATATAGATACATCCATTTCATATGAAGGTTCATGGAGATGGATGAAAATTAGGTAGGAATGAATGTTGGTTGGTGAACCTTAGTATGTGGGTGACCGAGTAAATTGAATGAGAAAATTTTCAACTCAGTAATAAGAAAATAAATGAACCTTGGTCTATTTTTGAGGTATCAAGAATATTCTTGCATCAACATTGTATTGGTATGGGAAAAATTGGTTTCATGTATGTGTTGAGATGTGTGTTTCTATATAGATTATTATATTGGGATAATCCATCCTTTCTGAAAAGGATTTTAGTTCCATACATTTAGAGGAATTCGTAAAAATATTTTTTTGTAATTTAGATTTCACTATCTAATATCTTTAAATGTATCATTTTTGATGGATATAATTTTTTTTGAAAGACGATTGTTTTATATTAAAGAATGTTTTTTATATTATTGGGGGAGGATATTTTATTGTGATCAAAATGTGATATGAGTCCCTAGACATGTGTATATATGATTGATGATGGAATCGATAATACTATAGTGGGGATATTCATACTCACCTTTTTTGAGTTAAATTTATATCAAGGGATGGATATCATAATCAAGGCTGTGAAATGTATGAACATAGACTATAAATTGGTGAATTTAGTGCCTAGAGATGAATGCGAGATCAATCATATTTGGCTCAAAGACGACACCGAATTTATGATTTACCTATAGTTGTTGGTATAGTCTGCATGGTCAATTAATTATAAAGAGTTCCTATTGGTAAATAGGCTATTTAGAGCTTCAGTATTTCTAAGATGTCATTCTGATCAATGTTTCGGAATGTTTTCAATGTTTGATATTGTAGTGGGATAGTTTTTGACAATTCTAGTGTGGAGTTGAAAAGGGTGACTAAAAATGGTACTGTAAAGGCTGTTGAATGTGTGTGTGGAAGGGAAACCAAGAAGATTAAATTGATATGAATTTGTGACATAGATTCCATATCATTAATAATTGTTGAAAGATGAAAGGAATGAACCAATTATCTCATGTTCGAAAATTGTTTGTACTAATAGGGAATATACATCCAATAAGAAGGAAGGTCAGACCCCAAAAGATTGTATAATCCTATTAGTAAACTTTTTTGAAAAATCCATGTGGATAGAGTATGAATAAAAGAAGAAAAATTAGGTACATTATAAAAATTTTAAACCACTATAAACTAAGAATAATGTTTAATTCTAGAAGAAGAACTTGATAAAATATAGGGTTTCAATCTAGAAAATTGAGAGGGATATATGCTTAAAGATTTTTATGTATTTTATACATTCAGGGAATGAATTTTCCAGGTTAAAACTATTCATAATCCCTATTTCTCACTTTAATGTGATGATGTAAGTTTACATTATTCCAATATTGTGGTGATTTTCGATTTTGAATAGGCAATTGAAGGAGATGTTTGAAAAATTAAGAGCATTATTAATGACCATGTTATTTAGTATTGGGATGTACATATCAATCTCAATATTATTTGTTCATTGTTGGTTATAGATACATGTATCATTTATCATGTACAGTTGACACACTGATCACATATATATAACCCATCGTTATATCTCAGTTCTTTTCCCATTATTTTCTTGTTGGTGGATTCTAATTATGAGTCTGGTTCTATCCTCCCCCATCAAAAAACAGTGAGTTTAACATCAGATTTGGGTATGGTTTATTTCATTTTTATTCATTGTCCTAATTTTAATTAGGGATTTTTTGATTTTTGGGTACATTATATGTAACACCCCAGGTAAATAAAGAATATGAAATTTTTATATTTATCCATATTTGTGAATGAAATATTAATATTACTTTAAATGGGATGCTATGCTTGATGGCGTACCCAATACGCAACACCGAGTTTCTTGGGAATCTTACATTGCACTCTAATAATAAAATAATATTATTTTAAATGGTAGTTAACGCCTAGCTGTTGTGATGGCGGGAATGAATAAAACTAACTAAAAAATTAATATATATGTTTGGAAAATATTTTTACTTTTTACAATAAATGTTAGATGATTAAAAATGCAAATTAATCCAATTTTAAGCGTAAATATTCTAATATTCATTAAAAGGTCGATTAACCGCCTTTTGATGGTGAAACTCTTTTAAATCCACTTTTTGAAACTTTTATGTGTTAAATTTTACTAAATAAATTTCTTCATTGGAATCGGGACATCAAAATTTACTTTGTGTAATTTTTTGGTATTTTTCTGAAAAAGTTCAATTTTTAATGAATAGTGAAGAATGATGTATTTTAATTCAAAACCTCTTTATAATATAATTTATTTATATGATTAGATTATATTTTGAATTGGTTTTAAAGTGAAATTAGAATACATTTTTACCATTTAATCAAATATTGGTCATTGGAAGTAATTTCATTTTGAAATTTGACTTAAACTAGTGTCAATCTTTTGACATATATTGTTTCATAAAAACACACTATTTGTTTTGAGAGTGGGAATTAATTATTAAATTAATTAATTCAACTTATATTTTTTGAATTTTTTAAAATAAACATCATTTTTGAATTTGGAATATCAAATATAGCTTAGGGTGAATTTTTGGTAATTTTATGAAAAACTTCAATTTTTGATGAATAGTGAAACCACAAAGTGGTACTTATAAAGACTGATTTTTCATTTACATGAAATTTTTCCATCTTTGTGTTTTGAATTTCAAAAATCCAACATACATGGTTGTCATTAAGATGAAAAATGTGGTTCAATGGGATTAAAATAATTTTTTGGTGAATATTAACTTATTATGTTTTTAATCGCGATTAGAGGTAATTAGTGTAGTTTAAGGTAAAAATAACGTTTTAATAATATAAAATGACCTAGACACATGTCCTACCCTCATTTGATGAGTCGTGGGCGACCCAGACAATCAATGGATCAACTTGGGGACCCCATGGAGCCACATTGGTTGGAAAATGACATAAATACCTTTTTATTTAATGTTAAAGTAAAAATGACACAAACATGACATGTTTTACTAAACCAATTTTTACACGGGGTTACAAAAGTCAGATTTTTTAATATAAATATTAATTAGAAATCTAAAAATATTTCCTACATCATGATAATTTTTTTATAATTTTTAGACATTAAATATATTAAATTATTTATGACATCATGATGATGCAGCGATGATCTCATTATTTAACGATTTAAATAAAATGGAATGATAATGTAAAATATAAGACATAAACATGTACAAAACCTATTGGATGGGTGGATTCCAAACCCATATCTCCTTATCCTCGAAACACATCAATATGGGACCATTAAATTCTGAAACTCATTCTAAAATAATGTAACATTTCTTTACTTTGCAGGAGTGCCCCTCCCCTCCTCTTATAAAAGGATCCCACCTCTACCTCTTTACCCACACTTCCAAAGACTTTTTCTCGGCCAAACCCTGACCATTTTGTCTCTCCACATCCCTCTCTTACTCCTTGAATCCCAACTTTTGGCAGATGTCTTCCCAAGGAAGCCTTTGAGCTCAAACCAATGGGAGTTACCCTATTTTAAGGTAATGTCTTCACTTGAGTCCTTTTGTTTTATTTTGCTTCTCCAACCCCCTAAACTCTTTTTATTCATTTATTTTGTAACAAATCTAGTATGTTAAATATAATTGTATGTTTTTATAAGAATTATTCGAGCTACACTTACACACACCTACATCTAATGTTTAAAGAACATACTGTTTCTGTGGATGGCGAATTTCTGCCTCACAAAACGATGATTGTTCAACACTCATATAACACCTTCAAAGGTGGCCATTAAGATGTCACTATATTTATATGTGATATATAATATGTTTATGTTTTCCTTAAGCTTATTTATTTTTCATTTTGTAAATACCTTTATTGTTTCCATTATGGGAAACACGATATCTTCATTTAAGGAAGTGCGGACTACCGCCCCCTCAAAGTGATTTGATTCGTTAATGCCACATGTGGGATGTATAAAGGATGTATTTAAAGTTATTATATATGATTTATGTTACATATAAATGATGAATATAATTATGTAATTAAAATATACAGACCTCTCATTTAGTTTTAATTCCATTAATATGACATAGAAATGAAAGTAGCGTTCATGCGTACGTACGGCTTAACGTCTCCATGAACGGTGCATTTCATTTCTTACCTCTAAATGATTATGTGATATTATAAATACATGTATATTCTGGATATATATGATATAAATTATATCCAAATCATGAATATCATTCTGGATATAATGAACCTTTGACCACACGAACAACACGTAATTGTAAGAAGTCCACTTTCGACTTAAGAACCAAATATCGATAAAACAAATATTATTAACTTAAATGATTACATATTGTTTATAACATGGAAATAAGTGATATAAAAGGAATAATGATATTGAAAAAGGTTCTTAAGCAAGTATAAATTAACTCAAGTTTATTATTCAGGACATTAAAGAACGATCGAGTCAAGTCGGACCCGAGGTAATGGATCCTACCCCTCTCTTTCTTTTTAAGTACAATCTTTTTTGTCATTACTTTTAAGATCATCTTTCTTATTATTGGGATGTTCTTTTATATTAATCCTACTGTAATTTTTATGTTCATATTATGAGATACCCTATTTTCTCTCATCAATCCATTTTGGATGTTTTGAGTGGCGCCGTTAGGCTGCCAAATTTTCGTAAGAGATCTAACCTCTCTCTTTATTTTTAAGTACTCTCCTTTATGTCACTTATTTTAAGCTCCTCTTTGTTATGATGGGGGATGTTATTTTATATTTCACTTTCTGTAAACAATATGTTAATATTATTAGATACCCTATTTGATCTTATCAATCCATTTTTGTAAGTTTTTAGTGGCGTCGTTAGGCTGCCGAGTTTTCGTAAGGGATTGTTCATCTCACTTTTATTCCCGTGAGATTTATGCTACATTTGCCACAATTTCCTTTGAGTGGTGTATGTAATTCCCATTATTTTACTCATTGTGTAATATACTTTCATTTATGAGTGTTTACATCAATGTTTTATTGTCCTTATTTCACGAGGTGCATGTCTCGAAAGATACCCATGTCGGTATGGGAACCTTTCACCCTTCTGTTTTTAGAAGACTTATTTTTTTATGTCTTTTAATTCACATACTATTATCTTGGGATATGTTCTTATATATCCTTATTGATTTAAATTTTATGTCCATGTGATGATATAACTTTTTTATCTCTCATAAACTCATTTTTCTGAATTTTTAGTGACGCTGTTAGGCTGTCAAATTTTTGCAAGGGAACTTCTGAACCCAAATTTGATTCTTTGGGATAAACTTGTACACCATGAATATGTCATTCTATGAATATGTGTGAATAAACTCTGATTGTTTTACACTTAATATCCACTTATATTTGGTGTATTCGTTTGTCACACATAATTATGTAAATGATTTATACTTAAACCAAGGATACCGTCTTTGTAAGGGACTTCATCTCAATCTCCTTTCATTGAGGCATATTATGTTTAATACACAACATTCTTTTATACGGTGTATAAACCTTTTTGACATTTACATTTATTCAATAGGAATATTTTTTATACGAAGCGTTTACTAAATGAAAAAAGGGAATGTTTTTGTCGTACGTATGTGGCGACAACGACTTCTCCGCCGCCGTGACCATTATTTGAGTTTCAGCTTCCTCTACAAGCCATACCTTTTTTAAAAGAAAAATAAATACCATGTTTTACTTTTATTTTATTTTGGTATTGAAAATGGTTTTCATAATGTTTTTATATCAATGTGTTGTATTGATATCTTGTGATTGAATGGTGTAAATGTTATGTTTCCTTTATGCATGTTTTATGTGATACGATTATGTTGAGGTTCTTGGGCATTATTATGAAGACAGGTGGTTCCGTGATAAACTAAGGGCGGGTGAGCCCGATATAGCTCTCCAATGCATTGGGTAACGCAAAGGGGTTAAACGTTAAGGTTTCTCCGAAGAGATTTAGGGAATATACTGTGATGGGTATTCCAAACGTAACCAAGAGGGTTACTCCCTATGTTAGAATGTTATGAATGCCTCAAGTTACCTTTATGTGTTATGATTTCTAGGATTTATTCATAAGTTTATGAGGTATGTTAAAGTGATTATGTTTTGTGGTTAATGTATGATTTCATTCTTATGTATACATGTACTCATGTTTCCTTTCCATATTTTTATATCCCTTATTGAGGTTTTTATGCTCATCCCAAGTTTTTGAAATGATTTTCACAGGTCAAGGGAAGGGTACATGATATGATGATAGTGTCAAAGAAGTGTCAAGAAAGAATCCATGTTTTATTTTAAATATGTTTCCGTTGATGGGAAAAATGAATACTATCTTTTATGTAACCACTTTGTTTAAATGTGGAATGTAATGCATGTTTTATGATCTAATTCTCTAAAACTCTAAACCTGAAAAGATCCTCAATGAGTAATCTTGTAATAACTCAAGATTAAGTAAGGTTTAAGTCTGGGGCCTTATAGTTGGTATCAAAGGACGGTTTAGATAACTTTAGAGGTTAGGGTATTCTTTAAGCATAAGTGACATTACCAAAATGGTTAGTATTTAAGAAAGAGTCATAGTTTTTAGATAAAGTGAATGAGTAAGTATATCTTCCTCATTAGTATATGATGGTTTTGTTGATATACTCACACTGACCTTTTTGGTTTTAGTAAATGGCTGGATCTAGCAGGCACCAAAGTGACAATAGGTTTGAAGGAAACTGTGGTGGTTCTCTGATTAAGAGACTGGATGAAATGGGGGATTCAATGAGGAAACTCACGGTTGTTCTAAAACAACTATCCATGAGTCATGATCAACCACTTGTACCTTGGTATGTTCCGTAATTCATCATGTACAAGATGACCAATCGATGTGGAAGTTCAGGTAATAATTATAAAGGTAACCATTAGAGTTTATTTGATTTTTACTTTTGAGGTAATTATGGGTTCTTATATGTTATGATGGAAAATGAAAGACATGAGATAAACTTGAGGTTAAAATATGTTATGCTTATTTTTGAAGATTTTATCTCGTTTTGGGGAATGTTTTAAGAATTATATAGTTTCAGAAAAAGTACAACACGCAGACCGTGTGACAACCCGTCGCGTCGGACAAAGCTTCGGCAATCGAACCCACAACCAAAGTGCGAGTGGGATTTGTCGCATACCACTGGACTACGTGAAGTACCTAGATAGTTTGGCTAATTCTTTTTAGTTAGATGATTTTAGGAATCAAGAGTAAGTTTATTTTGGGTTATCTTTTGAAATGATTAACCTATCATGGAAGATATGTGATTCGGTTAATTACTTTTCAATATGAGAATTTAAGAGCAACTGATGTTATTTGGAGATAAAAGATAATTTGTACCTTGGAAGACTATGTGATTAAATCCTTCAAATATTTGGGTTTCAATCTTAGTTTGGTTTACTTTGTAGAATTTTATGGAGAATTGTTTATCGAATGGTCCTCGTTGAACTTTGGTTTTTTTTTGGACAAATTATAGAGATTAAGAAGAGATTTTCTTTTTGTAAAGGGTTATCCTTTTCTTGATTATCTGATCCTGTACGAACCTTTTTGGTTTTGGTTTTGGTTAGAGTCTAAAGACATGGGAAGTATATAGTTCCCTTTTGTGGATTAGGTGATTCTCTAGAAATTGATTATAGTACTCTTAAGGCGAACAAGTCTTCCTAAATACTCGTCTTGTGGAGAAAATATGAGTTTGATTAAAGAATATAGTAAAAGTTGAAAGTCTACATGACAATTAAGTATGTTTCATTATGATTTAGTTAAGCTCAAAAATAAATTCCTCAAAAAAAATTAACTTAAAACAAAAATTTTGTCTGTTAACTTTTCATATTGGAGAATCGAATACCGTTTAACCCATCACAAGTTTGTGATTTTCTTATGGTTAACTTTCTCCTAGACATGTTTACTATCACTCTCTATAAGAACACGACCCTTTGTTTTTTCTTCCATGTCCATATTTTCATACATGGAATCCTAGTATGGGTTTACACGGGTGACCTTTGTACTTCCCTTTCATTCTTTTAAAGTGATAGTTTAATTTACTCTTTTTCCGATGTGGGACATTCAATGGAGTTTTCACGCCCAATTTTGAAATTGCGAGGACGCAATTCCCAAAAGGGGGGAAGGATGTAACACCCCAGGTAAATAAAGAATATGACATTTTTATATTTATCCATACTTGAGAATAAAATATTAATATTACTTTAAACGGGATGTTATGCTTGATGGCGTACCCAATACGCAACACCGAGTTTCTTGGGAATCTTACGTTGCACTCTAATAATAAAATAATATTATTTTAAATGGTAGTTAACGCCTAGATGTTGTGGTGGCAGGAATGAATAGAACTAACTAAAAAATTATTATATATGTTTGGAAAATATTTTCACTTTTTACAATAAATGTTAGATGATTAAAAATGCGAACGAATCCAATTTTAAGCATAAACATTCTAATATTCATTAAAAGGTCGATTAACCACCTTTTGATGGTGAACCTCTATTAAATCCAATTTTTGAAAATTTTATGAGTTAAATTTTACTAAATAAAATTCTTCTTTAGAATCGGGACATCAAAATTTACTTTGTGTAAATTTTTGGTATTTTTCTGAAAAAGTTCAATTTTTAATGAATAGTGAAGAATGTTGTATTTTAATTCAAAACCGCTTTTTAATATAATTTATTTATATGATTAGATTATATTTTGAATTGGTTTTAAAGTGAAATTAGAATATATTTATACCATTTAATCAAATAGTGGTCATTTGAATTAATTTCACTTTGAAATTTGACATAAACTAGTGTCAATCTTTTGATATATATTATTTCATAAAAACACACTATTTGTTTTGACAGCAGGAATTAATTATTAAATTAATTAATTCAACTTATATGTATTTTAATTTTGTAAAATAAACATCATTTTTTAATTTGAAATATAAAATATAGCTTAGGGTGAATTTTTAGTAATTTTCTGAAAAACATCAATTTTTGATGAATAGTGAAACCACTAAGTGGTACTTATAAAAACTGATTTTCCGTTTAAATGAAAATTTTCCATATTTGTGATTTGAATTTCAAAAATACGACATAAATGGTTTTCATTAAGAATTAAAATCTGGTTCAATGTGATTAAAATAATTTTTTGGTGATTAGTAACTTATTAAGTTTTTAATCGCGATTAGAGGTAATTAGTGTAGTTTAAAGTAAAAATAATGTTTTAATAATATGAAATGACCTAGACACATGTCCTACCATCATTGGATGAGTCATGAACGACCAAGAAAATCCATGGGTCATCTTGGGGACCCCATGGAGCCACATTGGTGGGAAAATGACATAAATACCTTTTTATTTAATGTTAAAGTAAAAATGACACAAACATGACATGTTTTACTAAAAAAAATTTTACATGGGGTTATACAAGTCAAATTTTTGACTATAAATATTCATTAGAAATATAAAAAGATTTCCTACATCATGATATTTGTTTTATAATTTTTAAACATTAAATATATTAAATTAGTTATGACATCATGATGATGCAGCGATGATCTCATTATTTAACGATTTAAATAAAATGGAAAGATAATGTAACATATAAGACCTACACATGTCCAAAACCTATTGGATTGGTGTATTTCCAACCCTTATCACCTTATCCTCGAAACACATCAATTTGGGACCATTAAAATCAGAAACTCAATCTAAAATAAAGTAAAATGTCTTTACTTTCCAAGAGTGCCCCTCCCATCCTCTTATAAAATGCCCCCACCTCTACCTCTTTACCCACACTTCCACAGCCTTTGGCTCTGCCAAACCCTGACAATTTTGTCTCTTCACATACCTCTCTTACTCCTTGAAGCCTAAATTTGGGCAGAAGTCTTCCAAAGGAAGCCTTTGAGATCAAACCAAAGGGAGTTACCCTATTTTAAGGTAATGTCTTCACTTGAGTCCTTTTGTTTATTTTTCTTCTCCAACCCCCTAAACTCTTTTATTCATTTATTTTGTAACAACTAAAGTATCATAAATACACTAGGATGTTTTTATAAGAAGTATTCTAGCTACACTTACACACACCTACATCAAATGGTTAATGAACATACTGTTTCTATGGATGGCGAATTTCTGCCTCATGAAACGATGATTGTTCAACACTCATATAACACCTTCAAAGGTGGCCATTAAGATGTCACTATATTTATATGTGATATATAATATGTTTATGGTTTCCTTAAGCTTCTGTATTTTTCATTTTGGGCTTATCTTTATGGTTTCCATTATGGGAAACGTGATATCTTCATTTAAGGAAGTGCGGACTACCGCCCCCTCAAAGTGATTTGATTCGTTAATGCCATATGTGGGATGTTTAAAGGATGTATTTAAAGTTATTATATATGATTTATGTTACATATAAATTATGAATATAATTCTGTAATTAAAATATACATACATCTCATTTAGTTTTAATTCCATTAATATGACATAGAAATGAAAGTAGCGTTCATGCGTATGTACGGCTTACCGTCTCCATGAACGGTGCATTTCATTTATTACCTCTAAATGATTATGTAATATTATAAATACATGTATATTCTGGATATATATGATATATATGATATCCAAATCATGAATATCATTCTGGATATAATGAACCTTTGACCACACGAACAACACGTAATTTTAAGAAGTCCACTTTTGACTTAAGAACCAAATATCGACAAAACAAACATTATTAACTTAAATGATTACATAATGTTTATAACATGGAAATATGTGATATAAAAGGAATAATTAACTTGAAAAATGTTATTAAGAAAGTATAAATTAAATCAATTTTATTATTCAGGACGTTAATGAACGATCGAGTCAAGTCGGAACCGAGGTAAGGGATCCTACCCCTCTCTCTTTTTTAAGTACAATCTTTTATGTCATTAATTTTAAGATCATATTTCTTATGATTGGGATGTTATTTTATATTAATCCTACTGTAATTTTTATTTTCATATAATGAGAGACCCTATTTTCTCTCATCAATCCATTTTGGATGTTATGAGTGGTGCCGTTAGGCTGCAGAATTTTCGTAAGAGATCTAACCTCTCTCTTTCTTTTTAAGTACTCTCATTTATGTCACTTCTTTTAAGCTTCTATTTGTTATGATGGGGGATGTTCTTTTATATTCCTATTTCTATAAACTTTATGTTAATATTATGAGATACCCTATTTGATCTCATCAATCCATTTTTGTAAGTTTTAAGTGACGTCGTTAGGCTGCCGAGTTTTCGTAAGGGATTGTTCATCTCACTTTTATTCCCGTGAGATTTATGCTACATTTTCCACAATTTCCTTTGAGTGGTGTATGTAATTCCCATTATTTTACTCATTGTGTAATATAATTTCATTTATGAGTATTTACATCAATGTTGTATTGTCCTTCTTTCACGGGGTGCATGTCTCGAAAGATACCCATGTCGGTAAGGGAACCTTTCACCCTCCTGTTTTTAAAAGACTTCTTTTGTTATGTATTTTAATTCACATACTATTATATTGGGATATGTTCTTCTATATCCTTATTGATTTATATTTTATGTCTATGTGAGGAGATACCCTTTTTATCTCTCATCAACTCATTTTTCTGAATTTTGTAGTGACGCCGTTAGGCTGTCAAATTTTTGCAAGGGAACTTCTTAACCAAAATTTGATTCTTTGGGATAAACTTGTACTCCTTGAATATGTCGTTCTATGAATATGTGTTGATAACCTCTAATTGTTTTACACTTAATATCCACTTATATTTGGTGTATTCATTTGTCACACATAATTATGTAATTGATTTATCCTTAAACCAAGGATTCCGTCTTTGTAAGGGACTTCATCTCAATCACCTTTCATTGAGGCATATTATGTTTTATACAAAACCTTCTTTTATATGGTGTATAAACCCCTTTGACTTTTACATTTATTCAAAAGGAATCTTTTTTATACGAAGCATTTACTAAACGACAATAGGGATTGTTTTTGTCGTACGTATGCGGCGATAACGACTTCTCCGCCGCCGTGACCATTATTTGAGTTTCGGATTCCTATACAATCAATACCTTTTTTTAAAGAAAAATAAATACAATGTTTTAATTTTATTTTATTTTGGTATTGAAAATGGTTTTCATAATGTTTTTATATCAATGTGTTGTATTGATATCTTGTGATTGAAAGGTGGAAATGTTATGTTTCCTTTATGCATGTTCTATGTGATACGATTATGTTGAGGTTCTTGGGAATTATTATGAAGACGGGTGGTTCCGTGATAAACAAAGGGCGGGTGAGCCCGATATATCTCTCCAATGCATTGGGTAACACGAAGGAGTTAAACATTAAGGTTTCTTCGATGAGATTTAGGGAATATACTATGATGGGTATTCGAAACGTTACCAAGAGGGTTACTCACTACGTAAGAATGTTATGAATTCCTCAAGTTACCTTTATGTATTATGATTTCTATGATTTATTCATAGTTTTATGAGTTATGTTAAAGTGATTATGTTTTATGGGTAAAGTATGATTTCATTCTTATGTATACATGTACTCATGTTTCCTTTCCATATTTTTATATCCCTTATTGAGATTTTTATGCTCATCCCATGTTTTTGAAAAGTTTTTCATAGGTCAAGGTAAGGGTACATGATATGATGATAGTGTCAAGGAAGCGTCAAGAAAGAATTCATGTTTTATTTTAAATATGTTTCCGTTGATGGAAAAAATTAATACCATATTTTATGTAACCACTTTGTTTAAATGTGGAATGTAATGCAAGTTTTATGATCTAATTCTCTAAAACTCTAAACCTGAAATAATCCTCAATGATTAATCTTGTAATAACTCAAGATTAATTAAGGTTTATGGCTGGGGCCTTATATTATATTTTTTTGTGTGTTTTGGATTTCTTTGAGGTTGATTCAAGTCACTGTTGATGAAGGCTTACATGTGTATGAATAGTTAGGTATATACATATATATGTTCCCTTTTAATTATTTTCACTCATGGAAGTATGAATATATATATTGGGGATATATGTGCTTATATATGGATATGAAAAATTCATACACCTGTAAGTGTAAAGGGGTCTATGCATGTATAAATATATATCAAAGGAACCCTTTTGCATGTTTGCCCATGAAAATGTGTAAATATGGTCTATGTGTCCTTTAATATATGTGAAGTTGAATATGCATGAAATCCAAAAAAAAGAAGATCCGAGTTATCATCGTCAAAAGAAATGCCTCTTTAGGTTGAGGTCGGTTCCCTCTGCCAAAACATTTAATTTGAATTCTATAGTTTCTTGATTGTTTTAAAAACATGTTTCCATATTTTATTTATTGTGTTAAAAAATGGTCTTCTAATAAAAACTAATTTTTTAAAGGAAGTATATGATCATAGACCTTTTTCAATGAGGTTAACGAATGATAGTAGTTTCTAGATACTAGAACAAGGGATCTAAAAACTATATATTAATCATCCTTAGATACGTTCATTATTTCATTCCACTTCCCTTTAAATTCATCATAAAAGACCACTACATAATTTAAGGTTCTATTAGTTCTAATACCAAGCTTCCATATATCTTCTCTAGTATCATGGAAATCACCAATAATATTCATCTTAAAATCAAGTGTAGGTAATGGTGTAAACATATCACACTATAAGGACTGAATTTGTACGGATACATAATTCAATTTTGGGAAAATCAATCCAAACTAACTTGATTTGAGGAATCTGATTTGTTATCTTAGAAGTACCCAATGTTCTCCAAAATAATTGTAGATTGGGAATTACACTTATGGAATATAATTGACTCTCCAACATTCAAATCAACTTCCATTTTTATTAAGACTAGTGAGATCATCCTACCATATGTATAGTGATTCGGAGTATCTTTCCATTTGAAGGAGTGATCCATGAAAAATTTCATTTACCTTTGTAGGTTGAACCTCATAATTTTAATCGGAATATATAACATATATATATCCAAAAAAATGACTTTATCCATATCTCATGATATTTTGGCTATCCTATTTTGAAAAACTGGGCCTAGAACCTTCCACTAAGGTTCTAAGTCCTTAACTGGGGAGTTAGGTTCTTTTTCAAGGAAAGGGCGAGGGTGCCCTCTTTCTAATAGAATAATTTTTTGAAATAGATAAACCTTTAAGTTCCATTAGACTTATATAATGGAATTTTCCAAAAGGAAAGTGATGTTATGACTATGTCAACAAAATGTGAATGACATAATTTGGATGGAATTACATGTCATGGAAGAAAGCCTTTACTTGAGTGTTGATATTGAGAGGACCTTGTTAGAATAAAATTATTAGATATTCTAGTATGAAGGGACATGTCTCTAAGTGTTTTTATTTGAATATCATTAAATTACGTGGTTGAATTGGGATGTACATGGGGTGGGTAGGGGGTGTGGGGATAGAGGCAAGGGGTGTGCAGAGGGAAGAGTGGAGTATTGGGGGCAGGGGGAGGAGGGTGTGCTTGGGGAGTGTTGGGGTGGGAGTACATGGGGTGCATGGGATGGGAAAGGGGATGTGCACAGGGGGGTGGGGGTACGCAGGGGGTTGAAGGGTAGAGGGGTTTTGCAGGGGAGGGGTAGTGGGATGGGGGTTTAAATGAGAAGTGTGAAATGGATCATCCCAAATTTTAGGTATACATATGTAATTGTGTCGATATAACATATTTTAAAACTAACCACTTTTTGTTTTAGGATTAGTTTTGAAAATGGTCATTTCCAATCATGGGCCACACCCACTTATTTTTTGAAACTATATTTCTGAGTCCAACATTAGAATTTAGTGAATACATCCAATATTTCATCACTAAATTTGATATATATACCACTATTGAAGTCATGTGGTACTAACCTATACCAAAACAACTAGTTGTTGAATATTTCATGGATACACCTCTCACAAGGTTCTTATTTCCCTATCATAGTACCACATTGTACTAGAGTTGTGTTCCACATTGACCACCCAATGCTAGTTGCAGTTGATAAGGATTCTAAGATACAACCTTGAGAATTAATTTCTTCTTTTGTACACTCAATGTATTTTTTTTGAGAATGTATTTTTATTTTTATTTTATTTAATAGATTTCACTTAAATAAATTATTAAATCAAATACATGATTGTAACAATAGAAATGAATTCATTCTTAGAAACTAATTTTGACCTACATTTTACTTAACATTGGTGTGTTCATTGATAGATAAGATGTGTCAAATAAATATAGGATATGAACAATTAAATTAGTGGGTGATGAATAATATGGAAGTCAGAAGTTCCAATAGAGACACATCATGGGCTCCAACCTACTCTCATCTAGTTACAAAACAACATTCAAATACCATTTACGATAATTTCTTAGCAGTTATTAGACACTCGCCTACCTCACGAGCAACACCAACCAACACTTTTCTCTAAATCAATAACCCAGTCCCTTGTTCGCATCAACATCTCTCTCATGAAATTAAAGCTTTTAATCAACATGGAAGGAAAAATAATTCAAATAGAACTACCACCATGTCATAGATTATAAATGGGTTGATATAGTTCCATCTTCCACTTTAGAGCATTACAAAACATGACATCCTCCATTAATTTTTGAGGATATTTCAACATTATGGTATTCCTCTTCACATTTCATTCCAAGATATAGGAAAAACTAATCAATGAGAATATGAATTTTAATAAATGTTTGGTTTTTCAAACCTATTGAAGCCTAACCATGGAAGTGCTGTTATTAATATCTAATTTTAGAGGATATCTCATATTTTTATAATTAAATTCTTCCACAAAAATATTCTAATACATCAACCAGTACCCCAATAATCCCATATTTTTATTTCATTTCAAATTTCCCATCAACATATGAACAAGTTCTATAACCAATCATGCACTTCTAGTACTGTTTTTACAGGAAGAACTAATGAAAACAAAAATTTAAATCATATTTTGTATTTTAAATAGATAAAATGATTAAAAACATTAGGATTTATGATATCTATAATTCATAGAGAAACCATAACATCCAGGAATAAATTGAAAATTTTCCTCCTCAAGATTATCGTATTCATTCAAAATTGTGTCAACTTATAGGCATATAAAGTGACATTTCTAAAATATTTCTCTTGTTTTATACTTAGAGTGGGATTTATATTAAAATATTAGTGATTTATAATTTATATGAACCATGTCAATTTTTAAAATAGAATTCCCAATGAGGGATATTATATTTGGAATTTCCATGATTTCTTAATAGCTTTCTGGTTTTGAACAATGGTCTCCCAAAGCTAAAGAACTTGACCAGCTTGTTCTGAATCACTTACATTAACAAAATTATGTTTAGAAGGGATATTTGGTTTCTTGTATTTATTGTTTAAATCACCAATACAATCAATCAAATTTATATCTGGATTTACAGAGTAGTTACTACTACACCACAATACCTCCAAAGTAGTCAGATTATATTATGATATCTACAATTGGGCTATCAATGATACTGGAATCAAAAATTAAAATATATACATATATACATTGAGATTTAAAGTATTTTGGAAACTACTAAAAAAATATAGTATAATTAAAATAACCTTCTTCCATATAAAATAATTTATAAATATGATGAAACAATTTTCAGTACGTTGGCCTTAATCCTCTATACATTCCATTCGATCCTAATCCTTTTTTTTCAACTCACAGTCATTTATATAACCATATTCTGTCCTTTTTAGATTCATGTCCTCCCCTAATCCTTCCACAAAATTGAAATATTTATATACATATATATTTTCCATAGGTTTTCTATTCAACCAAATATGATTCAAAACTTTAGATGTTGGTAATTGGAATAGAAACTCTACATGATCATGTTGCAATGTCATACTAGAAATGAATGCCTTTTTCACCTCAAAACACATAGAGATAATCAAATAAATGCCTGATTAGATGAAAAATATATGTAACCTGCATTGATGTAGCTATATTCATCTACTATTTCTCCCCATTATTCATCTCATACTATAGTGTTGAAGAAAAAGATAGATATTGGTGACTAGTTAGTTCAGAAGGATCATGTTCTAGATCAAACACCTCATTCTAATTTATTCACTGCATCTGTACAGGCTCTAAATTCCACATAACACCCAAAATTTATGTTTCCTTAGTTTTTTATGTTTTTATTTTGTTTGAGTAGTGATATACTCCGATTATTCCACCAGGGCACCAACAAATATCTTAATTGACAATACATTGAAGTGAATCCAGGTAGGACAATTCTTTTTTTGTTGAAAAAATAAATCACAATCCAAGGAATTAAATTGATAATTATTAATTCCATTAATAACATCATAATTTCTTCTGTTTTTAGGATTGAGAAATTTTCCTTTGTTCTTCCAATAATGTGTAACCATTCACCAGACATCATTTTTGAATGTATTGTTTTTATGTTGATTTAATCTATTCCGTTATTTGATAACTACTCTAACTATTATGTCCATCATTCCACTATTAATTATCCCCCAACACTATATGGATGAGATTTTGAATCTAATTATTGGAGGGGGTTTAATTGGGGTATCCAAAAGGGTTTCAGCATGGGGGTTCTAGCAGGGGTGGTGCAAGGGGGGGTGTAAGGGGTGTGTTCTATTTAGTGGGGGTGTCCAACAGGTGTGAAGCAAGGGAGTCTAGTAGGGGTGGTGCAATGGGGGGTGGGGGTCTATGGTGTGTTTGAAATAAGACAAGATTGTGTACGGGTGAAAGGGGATAATTTAATGGGGTGTTCAGGGGAGGTGTCCAGCAGGGTTGTTGCATAGGGGGTCTAATAGGGGTGGTGCAGGTGGGGGCGGGGGGTAGGGTGTGTCCAACAGGGGTTGTGAAAGGGGGTCCAATATGAGTGGTGCAAGGGGTTTCCAACAAGGGTTGTGAACGGGGTGTCCAAAAAGGGTGCAGGTGTGCATGGGGGTCTGTGCAAGTGGAAATCAGGGTGAAAGGGTGCTATGGGGGGGGGGGGGTGCAAGGGGACATGGGGGTGTTCGAGGGTATCTGTACAAGATGACATGGGTGGTTTAAGGGGTGTCTTACTGGGATGCTGTAAGGTGTTTCTATCAGGGGTGGTGCATGGGCGTCCAACATGGGTGTGTAGGTGTGCGGGGGGGGGGGGGGGGGTGCTAGGGGATAATGGGGTGAATGGTGGTCATTGGGTGTGTGTGAAAGGAGATATGAGGTTGTTAAAGCAGGGTTGGTCCAAGGGGGGCCATCAAGGGCGATTCAAGGGTGTTTTCAAGGGGGTGGTGGAATGTGATATGGCTGTGCAGTGGTGGTGTCACCAGGGTTGGTGTAAGGGGGTCCAGTAGGGGTGGAACAAAGGGGGGGGGGGGTGTTAATGGGTTTCTGCAAGGGGAAAAGGGTGATCAGGGGTGTTCAGAAGGGGTGATGAAAGGGGTGTTCAAAGGGGGTCTAGTAGGGGTGGTGAAAGGGGTGTCCAACATGGGTGGGGTAATGTTTTTCCAACAGTGGTGTGATGGTTTGCGGAGGGGGGGAGGGGTTATGGGGGGGGGGGAAGACATAGGGGTGTGGGAGAAAGAGGGTGTGTTCAAGGGTACATTGGAGTGACAGGGGGTGCAAGGGCTGCGTAAGGGGGGTTCCAGGGGGTTGTTTAGGGGGTTGTCCAGAAGGGGTGGTGCTAGGGGGTCCTGAAGGGGTGGTTCAAGGTTTGTCTAGCACGGGTGGTGAAAAGGGTGTAAACCACGAGTGTGTAAGTGTGCAAGGGGGTGTGTTCAAGGGGACAAGGTTTTGCAGGGGGTGTGTCCATGGAGATATTGGTGTGCGGGGGGGGGGGGGGGTGTAAGAGATGTTTAGGGTGGTAAAAGGGGAGTTGTGTGGGTGGGTGGGGGTGTAAGAGATGTTTTGGATTGGATACTAATGGATATAATTCATATAGGAATCTATGTACAATTATACCATATAGAAACATATTATAATTCCTCAAAATAAAAAATATATACATGGATATGCAATAAAATTATTTCATTATTTTGATTATAATTATAGAAAATAAAATTCCTAAAAATTTCATTGATGATCACATTCAAAATCATATAGAAGAATTTAATGATTTATCGGACTATGGTGTTGATATATATGATTAATCAAAAATAGAATTGTTCAAAAATATTTATTCTCTAATGTGAAGGACTATATGTTTCCCAAGATTCATAAAATTTTCTAGATTGAATATTCAATGCAGCGGTGAATAAACTTCTTATAATGTTTTCTTCAACACTAGAAGACTACTATATTGAAAACCATAGTTGTTCACGTTTAATAATATATTCTTTTATAGAGAACATAGACATCAACTTAAAAGGCCATTTTTTAATGGATGAAATGTTTTTAGATCACCAAAAGAATTTATATATATTTTAGAAATCATATCAAAATTATCAACTATTGATAACAAATTTTCGAAAGAGTATCAGTTCAACATTTTTTGTAACTTGTCCAATGATCATCATATAATGTTGGCCCAAAACAATGGAGGAAAAAGAGTTATGTTAAAAAAAACACTATTAAGAATTTCCATTATAATTTCATAATATTATCATTATAAAAATTTAGAATAACAGACGTGATAATTTATTTCTCCACAATATTAAATGAGAAAGGGCAGAAATTTTTTCATCATAATAATAGTAAGGGACTATAAAATAAGAATATCGAATTTTATTTATGTTAAAATTATAATGAAATGTATCCTAAAATAGTTTTCTCCATGAAAACATCTAATTTAAATAAATTATTGAAATATATTAATTTACCTGGGGGTAATTAATGTATAATTCGAATATGGGTTGGCTTTAAACACCATAAGTTAAATTTTATTAAAATCCATGACTCATATACTTTTATTGATCAATTAATGCCTTTGGAAATGCATATTTTTACCTAATAAAATAAAATAAATTTTCACTGAGTATTTTATATTCTCTAGAAAACATTGTGAGAAAACATTAAAAAACACTGAAATTTAAAAATATAATGATATAATTGTAATTATAATTTTTTATTTTCAAAATATATTTCCCTCATCTTGTTTTACATTGATTTTTATATGACTATTCATTTGACTCGGGAATTATTTATTGGAATTATCTCACATTATCAATGAATTTATCAAATATAGAGGAAATGTTAGTTTAGTTTTTTCACCATTATCATAACAAAATATTCAAACTCGTCACATATATAGTTTACTCTTTTATGTTACATTTTCAATAAGAATCTATTATATTAGAAGTATTTTTGGAGAAAAAAATCTAAACTAGAAGTTTCTATTGCTAAAGGTTATATAGCCGAAGAGTTTATCACCTTTTATTTGAGGTATTTGGATAATATTGAGACATGATAAAAACTATTTTGGGTTTTTCACAACAAGAAAAATAAATAAATTATAGACCAATAGTAAATCAGTAAACATTCTAATGTTATGTCATTATTTTAAGTTAATATAACAAGTTTTATTACATAAATAGTGTTCCTAAAATAACATATATGTGTGTTAATAAGTAGTGATATTTCATATAATATCATTAAATAGTTGAACAGAAAAAAGAAATAGATGACTTTGGATTAAAATGACAAATGAAAAAGTGGATAAAATTTCATGTAAGAATTTAAATTCTTGATTATCACGCATGTCATGTATAATCATAATCAATTTCATATTCAAAATATGTTTATTTAAATATCTTATAAAATGAATAATATTTTATATTTATACATGAATATAATGAATTTTGATAATCAAAATGCAGTTCCAAATAATTTATAATATTTAGATTGAGTACCTTTGAAGAAATCTATAAGATTAGATACTTTTAATAATAATGGATTCATGTTTCATAGAGTTTGTCACGGGGAAGGATTGAAGAAAATAGTGGAATCATCAAAACATTCATAGAATTGTTAAATTATAGATGCTGATTAACACTATCGAATTAAATCATTATGTAATATTTTTAGTAATGTTTTTCAAATCAATATTGGTGGATATTTATAAGTGAAAATGAAATATTTTCTATAATTTATCTATGTTAATATATCATAGATGACCATTCAAATTGAAATGAATAAAATGCTCCATATACATTGGATTGATAAGTTAAATATTTATATTATGTGGGTGATATAGTTGATGAAGGTTATAATATTGTAGTCCATTTAAAATAAAGAGGATTTAATGGTTTGAGTGATTAAGTTGATTTTTTAATATAATATACCATTCAAAAAATTATATTGATATATCTCTTGGGAATGATATTAAACTAGATAGAATTTCATTGCAGTCTGAAGATGATGAAATAATATAAATGGTTGAAATTTACCATAATAGAGTACATGATAAATTATTTATATTTATGTGGATTTATCCACTAACTTATCTATTATTTTATATAGAATACCTGAATTCCATTTTTTTGTATACAAAATATTCAAATCCATATTTTATTATATATCATGTTATAACGACTTTTATATTATTTTTGGATATAGTAATGTTGAAAACAAAATTATTTAATGATATGATAGGGTATTCCATAAATCCAATATTCATGAATAACCCATATGGAATAATCAAACCATAATTTGTTACACCCCCTATAATTGGTATATCTCTTTTCAACGTTCATAAACCATCTTATATTCTACTATATTCATAGGGCACACACTCTAATTCTAGTTCATCACCTTATACTCCATGGATGTCAAGGGAATCACATGGAGTAATGGAGGAGTGGTCAACACCTAAGAATATGGAATCACATCTACTATAATGAGGGTATTGGAGGGAAACCATTATTGGTAAGTAATGTTTACTGTGTAAGAATAATTTAATACATTTATAAATTAATTATTAATTATATTTTATGAATAATTTTAGATAATAATTGAACATAAATGAACATGATTGTATCATTTATTTAGAGGGTGAAACAGTTTAATTTAATTCCATTTTACCTGTATAGGGTTCTTACATATGACGCTTGAGGATTATATTGGCAGATCATGGGGATGTTATCATTTGATATGACATCCCTTCCCATAAAGTATCATGATTGGTGGAAAATTCACATCAATAAAAAGAACAAAATTATTGATTAGAAAGTAAAAATAATACAAAAGTAAATATTTATAGTATATATTACCTTATAAAACAATATAATGTGATTCTAATTTTAAATTTATAAATAATATATGTATTCAATTCCATTTCATTGAGTCTAATACAGTTGTGTATCAACAGGAAATGAAAAAAAAATGGTAAAATGTAAATAGAATTAATGTAAGTGATGTGGTGGGAGTTCAACAACACCACTTTGAGTCTATATCAAATATGAAAAATGGTACACAAAATGATAAATTTTCATAAGTTGATGTCCTTTTTTGTAACCATCTTTTTGATTCTCATAACGAATTTTATACTGCATTATTACATTGATATTAATTTTTTAAAAATTATGGAATTTTTATTGTGGTTAATAATTGTTCAAGAAGATTCTAAAAGAACTCATATAGTGGATAGAGAAAATTCAACCCACACATAGATGGATCAAAAAGATCATTTGTGTGGATTATAATAAATATGAAAATAAATAAGATATTCTTAAATATGACATTTTTTCCTAAAATATATAGAAATTTTTATTTTTGTAATTTTTATCGATTGATGATTTTAGAGAAATATGTTTTTCATGAGGTCAGTCAAATGATGTTGTGATTTTATTTTAACAATAACATTGTTGAAAATTTAATAAATGAACTCCATGTAAAAATTTGTTAAAAATCACATTTATAATTCAAGTTTTTAGAAGGAATATATTAATTTTTTTCAAAATTTTTATATAAAAAATTATAGGGGAATTGGGTAAAAATCCCACACAATCATCATCATTCACCCATGTGGATTTTATTTCCCTCATTTTGGTAAATGACATTGTTGTTTGTGTAAGAGGGTTGGGAATTGGAACCCCCTTATGATTTATTGAGAGGATTAAATATTCATTCACTATGAAACATAACAATGAAGGTCAGGGTAGTGTTACAATTCTTAATAAATTATATTGAAAAAATAAAATACCAAACCCTAAGAATAGATTACAAGACCATGAGTCATTATGGAGGAACCATGATGTGCATTTTGAAGTTATGGGTACTAAATTGGGTACTCCATTTCATGAATTAACTTAGAGAATTACTATAAACATTTCCTCCTTGTTATGACAAACTGAAATGAAACAAAATATTTTATATTTAACATATTATGATTATATTACAATGAAAATTGTTATTAATATATATTTTCTAGGGAATATATTATTAAAAATAATTTATATTATAAATTACATTTTATGGAGGCAACAAATGTGCTAGAGGCTGGTAGATGATATGAAAATCAAGAGAAGGTGTCGTATGGGGGAAGACATCTAGACAGTAGGGGGAATAACATTGATATTTGATTCCTCTATTTTTTATTTTTTATCAAAAAATGATTATATACTACCTCTATTACATTTGACAATTACAAATATATTTTTATACTTAAAATTCAGTGTGATATAATGATTAAAATATTTTCACTTTTTTTTATATTTTTGATCTCTAAATGTATTTAATTCTATAACTCATGGATATAATTGTAGTTTAAATTGTAGGTGAAAAAATACTCAAATTCTTTGTATTTACCATTTTTTTAAATCTTCAGTGTTGGTATAAATCTTTATTTATTTATATATCATAAAATAAATTGATATGGGTTGTTAAAACCAATAATATGATTGGATAAACAAATAGTTTCTATCTATAGAATAATTCTAATTATTTTAATGAGTTTATAATCACCATTAGTTTAGAAAAAATTTAAAATTTTAATAACTATAGATAAATATTTAATAGATTATATAATGAACAAAACATATTAAAATAATTTGAGATGTTACACTGCCAAATTGATTATAATTTTTATTTTTATACCAACACCAATTACAGATTCACACCTGTTTTAAAATAAAATATGTAATTATGAAAACACATCTATGTAATAGATTACAGAAGCATTCAGGGTGTTTAGAGTAAACTATATAAATAAACTAAATTGTATTTAAATTAAATTATTTTCAATGAAAAAACACTAATATCAATTTTCATGGTAGTACCATGAACTTATCACTATATGATGGTTGTTCTATGTTTTTTGTGGCGGGGGGGGGGGGGGGGTAGTCACAATAGGGACAATACACATAAAAATTTCATTTCATATAAAAAATCACTATGAACAACCCTTGGCTAATCCCTTTGAGAGTATTCTAGTGTTAAAATGGAATAAAAACCTCATTTCTTGATGCCTTTAATTACCATCAGGAGAATTCCATTAAAAAACATTTCCTCAACCACATTTCCACATTGATATGATGAAATAGTAATAAGGTAAATTTATATATCTTTAATAATGTTTCTCTTCAACCATTTTTGATCAACTAAAATAAAAAATGACCTATCAAAGGAACAGTAATCACAAAAAAGAAACATTAATCAATTGAACTAGAAATCATTTGAAAGACATATTTACATAATATTTAGAACTAAATGATAATTTTTTTCTCCTTTGAGGTTAATTATATATTAGAAATAAAATAAATGTTCAGAATGAGGTTATAATTGAAGAACATATTTATAATAAAAATAAGATATTCCTTTGAAGAGGATAAAAGGGATCTGAAAAAATATATATAAGCAGAAAAAAGTGTGATTTTTCAAATGATGGGTGGAGTCATCCATATAATAGAATATACCAATTTGGTTTCCATCACCTAGGAGGATTTAGGGATTCTAAAATGGAAGAGTTTTTTATTTATGCATATCCAATGTGACTCATGACTACTAACCTTACCTATATGAAAATACTATGTTCAATGGAAGAGGATGATTCTTTTGTAATCACATGTGAGAAGCTCCAAAAATAAGTCATTTGTGAAGTTATCCTGTGAAATGAGATAAGAACATAAGTTTCAATGGAAATAGATCTAGACCAGTGTTGGGAAAATAATTCTATAGCATTATTTGAGAAAATAATATGAAATCTCTATTTGTGGATGATTTCGTCCAATCATTTAAATGAGCTTCTGAGAATAAAGATTGAAAGTATCCTTGAACTATTGTATAGAAAAAGTGAAATCCATAGATCCATATAAAATCATTTACACATTAACGATATGGTGAATTACATTATTTTTGGAATCATTCTCGATGAATAGTATTGATATCTACAGATATTCTTTGATGGAACCTTTTAACGAATAATTACTTAAGGGGATAATGAAAATGTTAAAGACTGCTAAACCATATATTAATATAATTTATTCTTATATTTTTGTCAATATAATGATACAAATTGGTATTAATATCATAATATAATCCAATAGTATAAAAACCCAAATCACATATCAGTACCAATTGATAACAAGGTTTATTATGATTATCTACAAATAATTTCATGTTACATTGACCAATGTAATGATTGGACTATCATTATATAACAACATACATGATTATAATAATATTAAAATTTAAATTTTTTTTCATTTAGTTTATTTTAGTATCATTTTAGATAGATTGTTTATTTTTTTTAAATTTTCTATTTTTTAATAGATTTATATTTTATATTATGAAAAATTCTAAAACATTAATCAAAAATAAATTTGAAGTAAAATACTTATTTTTCTTATAACTAGGTATTTGCATATCTAACTTCTATTATGTAAGGTAAAGATACATTATCTCAACATTAGCTTCTAGAAAATATTAAATAGGATTCGTTAAGTATATATATTAACAATTAATCAACATGTAATCAAAATTTAAGGTGAATAAATCACAATAATATTTTTTTATTTAATGTAAACAAATTATTTATAAGGGATTCCAATAAATTTTGTTGAATGTTTAAGAATATTTTTTTACCTGTGCCTCAATGCTCTTTTGAAATCATAAATTAATATCCAAAAATTAGTTAACTATATGAATTTAAATATTATATAATAACATTAATAAGAATCATGAAAAATTTAGGTTTTGATTCCATATTGAAAATATTATTTTAAAATATATTTTGTTTTGGTGAAGGCCTTGAGATGTTCTAAAGTAAATAATATAACAAAATATTTATTTCATTTACTATAATTTTAAAAAAATTATCCCATAATCCTATTTACAATTTTATAACACATCCTTTCAATTTATAATGAATTTAATTTCAATTTTTAATTTATTTTACTATATACAGTTTTGAAAATTTATACTTTGATTATTGTGGGTTTTTACAGGGACCTTTTTACGAGTTTTAATGATAGATTACATATTTTATTCCCTTACCTCAAACCATTATTTGAATACACTTAATGTTATTAATCTATTAAAGTATTTTTTATCTAACTTTTATTAAATTAATCAATTATATTAAGTGAAATCCATTTTTATATATAATAATAAAGAAAAATTGTGAGAAAAATAGAAAAAATTAAAATGGAAGTAGAATATTCAATCCATATAATAATGAAAATGGAATAATTAAATGAAAAAAATAAATTTTAATGAGAACCTGAACAAGTATTAGATATTTTGTTTTCCCTAAAAGAGGTTATTTTCTAACCCCGTAATCCCTTTTATGGAAAAAAATCATTTATATTCATAATATAATTTATAATATAAGAACATTGAAATGTGATTATCAAATATTTTATAACCCAATAAAATATCTAATTGACCATCTATTACCGATTACACTTAATTTTCTATTTAAGAAATATTAATCAAGTGTTAAAATAGAAATACCACTAATAATGGAATCCCAATGGTTGGGGGCCATTTGGTTGAATCGAAATCATGTTTCTTCTAAAAAAATGGTATTTGTAAGGATATAAGTTACAGAAAAAACTCAAATCTATTCTAGTATCCCATTTCTATACTAGAATTGATGTTTTCTACCTCTGTATCAATTTCATATGTGTTATTCTTCATTATTTTGAAAATTCATAGAGGCGAAAAAATCCAATTTTTTTTCATTCCCATCTTTATTTGATTAGCATTATCCCTATATGAAATTTCCAATATGTTAGAATAAGAAAATGAATTCATATAACACATTAATTTCAAAAAATAATCAATTATGGGACATATTATATGGAAATTGATTGGATGTACCCGTAAATATCATTTTTATCCAGATATAAAGTGTAATATCCCATAATCATTCAATATAAACTCAAGATCCAAAAAAAGGAAATTTAATAGGTTAATTTTGAAAATAGCTTTTATAAATGTGCACATAGGACTTTTAATTTTCAGAATCACTTCATAATGGAAGTGAAAAACTGATAGAACAACGAATACCATTCCAGTTTTAATGATGTTTTAAATACATTTATTGTATGCTGATACCATATATAGACCTGAATAGAGAGACTATATATATTCCATGACCATATCCACAAAAATTTATATAAGTATACTTATATCGAAAGATGAGAAGAACTAAATTTTAACTAAGGTGTCCATCTATGGCACTAATAATCCATATAGAATCAAGTGTTCTCAAAATGTAAGAGATTTATGAAATTTAACAATTATTGACGGATAATATAATAATTTTATGTAAATAAAATACCAAATCTCCTCATTTGAAAAATAAATTACTTTAAATAATTTTAATTTTTTTTTTGTAATTACCAAATTGATAGAAGATCAATGTGTTATCGGTCCTAATATAATGAAAAAATATATTAGTTGAAGTAAATTTTACTAGATTGAACATCAAAGGGTGTTGATCACCTAAGATAAAGGGATCATTACCACAGATAGTAATAATTATTTTTCTTAATATGTTATTCATTCTCCATAGTATATTTTAAATTTATTAATTGAATTTCAATGTAATATCTATGAAATATGAATTTAATTAAAAATGTTTACACATTACACGAGGTCTTATCATTCACATATATATATGTCCCTTATTAATTTATTGGAATAACAACTAATGTATTTTTATAATTTCATCATCATTTTTATGGTTTTAAGACACACATTTATGGGGTCTGTATTATTATTCCTATTTCTTGAGAACTATAAAATGGTTTCTATAAAAATAATTAATTAATTATTTTTTTTATTTAAGAATGAAAATTTAATAATATGTACCATATATTATAAATATACATTTATAGTAAATATTATTTCAACAGAGAATTTATTCCCATTGTATCATTATAAATAGTATATAAAAATAAATTTCGTATCCCTATGATTCAATATATATGTTATAGTGTGCCCATATACAATATTATCAGCTCTTTTATCTATTTATAAATAGAGGGTTTATGATGATATGTCATACACTGTGATATGATAAACTATTTGTCATTCTGATGTTCAAGATGAAATTTTAAGAAATTAAATCCCATGATAATGATTTGGACAATATAAGGTCATGAGTTAAATTTTCATTAGGTTACTCGATTCATTGTTTAAAACATAATTTGATATTTCTAGCTAGAAATATGTTAACATTTTATTCAAATTGCAAAATTATATAATGTATATGGGTATGGTTATAAGTTATTAGAATACCAAATTTCAATACTCATGTGAAAATTTAAATAGAGGAGTTAGATTATTTTTCTCAAAATCATGTGTTTGTATGGTGAATATTTATGAATTTATAATTGAAAAAGTGCAGGTGGGACTAGATATTATATGGTTTATAATAAATTATTAATAAAAATTTTGATGTTTGTATTGAATTCATACTATTTTTTAGATTATTTAACATTTCATATTCATTTTAATATATTAAGTAATATGTATTAAATTTTTTACCAAAAATATTTAAAAATATAGTTTGTATTATATTTGGCTGGATAAAAAATAAAGACAATTTTGTAATTTAGTTGATAGAAGGACAACCATTTTAGTTTATTTGGAGTTCAAGTAGAATCTATACATATAGACACATCGATATAGAATCTTATTAGATGCATTTAATAATAATTAAGAAATAATTAAATTATATAGTGGTAACAATGCGCCACAAGGTACACAATAAAAGTCTCCAAAATAGTCAGTGGGATAGGTATTAAATCATGTGAGTTCACCTTTTTCTATATATCTATCGGAGATAACTAATAAATCAGTGGGGTTTGGGTTAATTTTATTGAAGAAAATGGACCATCAACTAAATTTTTGTAAAATGTGGGTATAGGGGATAGGCCATGGTGTAGTGTTTGGCGAATATAGTTTCCATCCCTTTCCCTCTACTCCCCCATCATATTCTCTCTTCCAGGATGCGTCTTAATATTTATATAATAAAAAAACCTTGGAGGAAATGAATTTATTTCATTATTATAAATGTGATACATACATTTAATTTAAATATCTTCACATTTCATGTATCAATGTTTAAAAAATTTTGTTTCAGTGTTTTATAATTGTTTTTTCAATTATGAAATAATACAATATATAGGAAAAATTATTCATAACATTGGGCTATAAATGATGTATGATGCAAATGACTATTACCATTTTCAATGATTTTAATGTTTTAGGGGTTTTAATTTATATTATTAGTATGTGAATGGATATAGGGTAAAGACAATGGCTACCGCATATGTTTCTAGATTTTTTTATTAAATTTATGAAAACTACAAAAATCAAAGTGGTCTCTCTATTATGATTATTTTATTCTTTTCCTTACAAACACTGTCATCAGTAAGTAACTGGTAAGATAATTATCTTTAGATTCAGATACGTTCTATTGGTATCTAGATAAATAGGAAATAAATCATTGACAATATGATAAATTTAATAGACATTACCTATTATAAAAACATATTCATTTTGTCTTAATGATGTTGATTCACATTAGGGTATGGGTGGTTGTTTATTAAATGATATATTATATACAATATTGTTTTATATTTTTTATTATATTAATGATTAAATAAATTATTTCTTATTCAATATGAAATGTATTGGTTATACTATATGCTTATGTTTCATTAAACTTTTTTCTCTTTGATTTGATAGTTGATATATAAAATATATTGTTTATCTTTGTCCAAGATGCATGATAAAGAGTTAACTAAGTGGGATAAATAGGTGGAGTGGTTGAATGACATATTGGGGAAAAAAGTTTGGGTCATTTCATGATTTTAGTTATTTAATTTTTTCATGGGTCTCTCTTGATTACACATTTGACCCCAAATGATTAAGAAGATAATTGGTTTAGAAAATTATATTTCTATTTTAAAATGTTCTTTACATCTCATAAGATTCCATTTTTATTTGCGTAATTATCAAGGATAGCAATTTGATTGGGTAGGTTACCTGAGGTGGATTTAATATAATATATTTATTCCTGAACTATGATAGTATTTTTTATGTAAAATAGAAATATGACCCGAATGGATTCAAACCGATAGTATTTTTGACAAAAATGGAAGAAGACTAATAGAATTGGGTTACTTCTTGTTCAAGAGTTCAAGGTAAAAATGGGTTTTCATTTAAATGTGAATTTATTAATTTACATTTTGAAATAATTGTTCGTCTATATTATTATTCATCTGGGTTGTGGCCCTATTAAATGAGTATTGGCTATTCATTAGGGGAAGAGATTACTGTGAAAATATTTTTTGTTATACCATAATTTTTTTCAAAGAAACCATTAATGTTTATCTTCACCTATCAAACTCTAAAGAAATGTATAGGTACTTTTGGTGTCAATATATTACCTCAACTATACTATAATGAGTAAATGTATATTATTTTATTTATTCATCCATTCATAATTTATTTAGAGAGGTATGACAATATAAAATCATGTTATTCCTTTTTCTATGTATGTCTTGTTTGGAGAGACATCTATGAATAAGAATTAATATGTTATTTATATACCTAAGTTATAAATAATCATCTAGGTATATGAGTAATTAAAAAGATCAATAACTCTTTCAGTTGAGGAAAATAATATATATTACAGGGATGCATAATATTATTTACCTATTTGAAATCAATCTTCACCATAACCCTTTATAATGAGTTATACCTCCCCAATATAAATTTATAGATCATAATTACTTATTCTATTGTTTATAGGGATATATTTTTATCAAATTCATTTACTTTCAACATGATTTTAATATTTACAACAAATAATTTTTGAATTTTATAAAATTGTTGGTCTATTTAATTATATGGTATACTTGATTAAACAAATAGATAAGAAATAAGATAAATAACTCTAATGTCCATTCATTAGTGGAATACTATAATTTAGTACTAATATGAATCTTTTGATGTATTATTTTGAAAAATATTCCCCATGATTCGTGGATAATTAAATGGAAATTTTTTTAGGCATAAGATTTGAAATTGTTTTATAGTCCATGTAGATTTATAAATTTAGATTCTAATATCAAGGATGTACATATTATATTGTAAGACATTTATTGGGTTGTTATTCATTAAAAAGCCTTTATAATATATCGTTTTTGAATTATATATCCATGAAGTAGTATTCCATCTACAGAATTTTTTTAAGGATAATAGAAATCCCTATAATAAATTTATATATTCAGGGATCATCATAATATTTATTAAAATAAAACTTCATTATAGATTTATCTAGAAAAATATTTTTATTTTCATAATTATATTTATAACACAAAATTGGCTTGTTAATGATTATAAACATTGTTAAAGTGTTTAAAATTCTGAAAAATCAAGGTTATAACATTAATACATTCTAAAGTAATTTTCCAATGATGAAAATTTTTATAAAATTTTATTTGATATATATTAATATTATATAAAAAACTGATAGAATTAATAAATATAATTGAATATATTTATCACACATCTAGATTCCATGGATAAAATTTTGATGATCAAACTGATTTTATATGATCAATATGCATGGAATAAAAAAATACCTAAGGACTATAGAGTAGTCATTACTATTTTTAATATCTATAGTTTTGAGAGGGTTATAAGATGAATATATGTTTAGGGGGTTTATATGTTTTATTTTTATATTATTTTTATATTTTATTCAAATTTTACTAATGAATAAGTCATGGGGGAATTATTATTTGGTAATGAGAAGAATGTTATATGACTGGGTAAAGTAAAATGATGTTTTTAAAAAATTCATCATCATAAGACTAAGTGGACATAAAATATGATACATCATAAATGTATTTTATTAATTGATGGCACATCATTGTGGGTCATGATACAATTGTATAATAGATATTTGGGAAATGAATATTTATTCATTTTAAATGATACTTTGGAAGATGGAATTAATTTTTTAGAATAATTTGGGTCCTCATAGAATAAAAAAGTGAAAAATAGATATATACTAAGTTCATGAGTGTCAGTTTATATGTTATTGTGCATTTGGTGAGTAATAAATTTTCAAGAGCAATAAATTTATATTTATTTTTAAGTAAGTAATTCATTAATTTGGATACCCACATGTTTAAAATTTATAATGATAGTTTTTAGATAATCATCAATGTGAGATTAATTAGTGAATGATATAAGAACACATTTTGGAAAAATATTATTAATTATTAGGGAAATATATGTAATTGAATAATAATTTTCATGGGAAATATCTATTGGAAGAGTTTTCTTATGTATGATTAAGGAAGGGGATTCATAGTTGAATTCGAGATAAAAAAAGTTAACAATGATATGAATTTTTAAAAAATTTATAGATTTTATGGAATTCATGGGGAGAATTTAGTATTTTTTGATAATACCAAATTAAATTAGTGTAGAGCAATGGGAGATTTGAACATTGGGTTAATCAATTTAAGGAATCTATTTTTTTTATATAATTATTTTTAGAATATAATTATTATGTTTTAATAAGAGTTAAGTTATGAATAAGTTTATTTATCATGGTATTTATTTAGGGGTATAAATGTAATTTGATATCAAATGATGATAAAGATACCCTATGAACGTGATATCCATAAATATCATTCAGATAACTAAACACATTTACCATAGAAAATAAAAAGTGGGTTTTTACAAACATTATAATGATATAGAAATTATACCATTGAACTCATTAGAAGAACATGTGAAGAAGTGGATATTTTAAGTGTCTTAGGTATATGTAATTAATATCATCAGTAGTTATAGAATCAACAATTTTATTCATAAGAGAATTAAAAATTTAAAAAAATAATGGATTATATGACAAAATTATGTATCATTAGAATATTATAACAGAAAATCTAATTTTTGGAATGAGATAATAGGTCTGGTTATAAAATATTATAGAATGAACAATATCGATCAAATGTGGGAGGACAGGATAATTTTTAGTTGAAAATTATTCTATGAGGGGGGTTAAACTAAAATGATATGCTATATAAAGTTTTCATAAGGCCTTAATATCCATTTTATCACTATTGACTGATAATGATGCATCCTGGAAATGATATTCTAGTTGATGGGATGTTTATAACACACAATGTTTTTGTTTTCATTATAAATTTTAATTTTTCAATTTTGGTATGAGAAAAGATTGAGAAAAATGTATTTTTTCTAGTTTAGCGGAGGATATTCATTAAATATTTTAGGAGATAATGTGGAGTTTTAATATGTGTATGAATGAATATAAATACCCAAAATGGGAATTTTAAAAATAATTCATGAAAATCTAATTGGATGGTGATAGTAGAGGGACCACATGTATATTTTCATTGGCTATTAGGTAGAAAATTGGGAGAACCGGGTACTATATAGGGGTATGGGTATATGGTATGGAGCATAAAAGATTTTTTTTTATTTTTTTTTTATAAAAACGGATGTGTGTTTTTCTATAGGTAGTGTGTGAAATATGGATTTCTCACCCCTTTCCATCTCATCTATCTATATGCTCCCTTTCTCTTATAGAAACGGTCCAATGAGTGGTTTTTGGAAAAACTCCAATTGTAGATTGGTTTGGTTGTGTTAGTTGAACATTTTCGGGGAAGGGTGTTTGGAATACCTATAAATGAAAATTCAATGTCATGGAAATCTTAAGGGCTTATTGAATAGGGTGGAAGGAACTTGGTCTATAGGAGAGAATGACACTCAAAATCCCCAGTTTATGTCTTAGTGGGGGAGTTTCATTAGAAAATTTATAACACACATGATTTTTTACTTCATTATTTTTAGGTAAAGTAGATCATATGTTGTGGAGGAGCTGGCAGTTTGAAAAATGAATGTGTAAATATTTAGTGGCTCAACCAATTTACGCGCCTCTTCATCATGGTTATGAAATTACATAGGAGTGGATTAATTTATAGAAATTAGTGGTTACAGTGTCATGGTGTTATCATAAAAATATGTGTTTCTATATTACACAGAATTATTTAATGTATGTATATGGATTATCCATTTTGGAGGATTCCAGGAAAAAATATCTATACACACCATAATAATATTTTAATCAACACACATTATATTCCCCAAAATAGAAGCCACATTATTATGGGGATTTATATAAGGTATAGTGGTTACTGTGACTTGATTTTTAAAAAGTATATAGAATGGGTTATTCAATATCAATGTCTGATATTTAAGGTGATTGGGAAAATAATGTTGAGTCATAGGTAAAACAATTGATAGTATGAGTAGATATTGTTTATCTGGTTGTTGAATAATCACCAAATTAATGATGGGAGAGAGAACTAAATAACTATTTATAGTTGAGACACACTATGACTTGGTGAGGGGTACGACACTACAGTTATGGGTTTTAAATTATAGATGTAATTTTAGATTTATGAGAGAACATATATTTAATTGAATTGAATTGTGTTTATTTTAAATTAACAACAGATTAAAAACATGTGGTATAGTAGGAATAATCTAATATGAACAGGGATTTCAGAATTAATACAAAAAATTGAATAAATAATTATTCCAAATAATAATACAAAAACATCACACAGAAGTTAAGAACAAGAAATGTAACATGTGTGATTTACAAAATCACAAAAAAATAGAAAAAGAGTACTAGAAAGAAGAACAAATAATGGGTACTAAGAGACTTATTTCTAGAATATTTATAGATTACATCAATATGAAGGTGATGGGGTAAATTGAGACACCTTTATTGGAGTTAAATCATTCTTCTCTTGTGATGATTAAATATATCTATTCTAAGAGGCAAGGTGATTTCCATATGAACTTGATGTTAGTGAACTCCCTTAATTGTGATGTTTGTAATTAGGAGGGTCTGTTAGGACACTATAAAAATGTAATAAAGAAAATATATTTAAATTTTCAAGTGTATTAGTACATTTAATTTTTGTCCCCTTTGACTATCTAGGTTAGTATAAACTTGGTAAAATATTATGATTACCTACATTACCACGTAATTACTTTTATCTATCATGAGGGATGGAGTATTATTACTAATAAGTGTAAAATATGATCATTATTAATGGAGAATTTAAAAATATAATACCATGTTTCAATCATAAATCATGGAATTATACATGTTTCAAATGAACAAGTTGTATAATAGATGAATGTGTGTGATGATTCTCAATTTATTTGAGAGACATTTTTAACAGTGGTTAATCAAAAGGGAATCCCTATCATTAAGCACAGAAATTTACATATATATAAAACAAAAACATATAAAAACCTTAAATTGTTGGGTGTATAAATGTACATGAGAATTGTTCATAGAATGAAAACCATATTTGAGAGTGGATCCATATAAGATTAAGATAAAAAGGTACTGGATGTTTACTCATTGAAAGATTAATAAAACATGAAGATCATTGAACAACCCTATCTATGAGAAGGTGATTTTATAAACTAACAGCCATTATTGGTGGGGAAAACTTCTAAATATTTATTATGGTGATTCAATAATTTTATAAGAAAACCAAAAAGAGTTGTTGAATTGGATTGATGGTCTATGAATGATCCCAAATGAGACTTTTGATACATTCATTGACCAAGTGAAAATTAGTGTAGATAATATAAATGGTTTTGAATTCAAAATTGATGTTATAAAATATATAAAATTTTTCATGAGAGTATTTCAATAATTTATACCAATGTTCTAAATGGTTGATGGTAAATACCCTAAAGAGGTAATATTGGACCTCCTCCATAATACTGTAGTTGCATATGACGTGAAGGAAAATGAAAGTGAGTTTATATATAAAGATAATTATCAAGAGGTATAACTCAAATCAATGAATAATATTTAATTTAATGAGGATCTTAATGAATATGAAATTAAAAAATTAATTAATTTTCTCATAGATAATCGAAATAGACAATAAAAAATATAAAGGTTTCATTTCGATTTCGTTATTTCTATGAGGAAATTATGGTAATCATTAATCTAGGTGTCATAATAATTATTGGGATTAATATTATAAATAAGAATCCACAAATAATATAATTATAGGTGAGAGGAATTTCATATGTCTATAATAATAATTATGAAGAAAAAAAATTTAATGTTTTGGGAGGAAAAAATAATGAAAATGTTAGTTGTTGAAGAGGTTGATGATAAAATAGAACATGATGATTATGTTTTTTGGATATTATAGATAATTTAACATTAGAAAAAAATGATGATGGAGGTGTTGAAAGTGAGGGAAGGTATTATCTTAATGTTGAGTTTGTGAACGATCTAGAAAAAACAGAAATTTAGAGGGAATAAAATGAAATAGTGCATTTTGTGAAACCTAAAAATATATGCAGTAAAAATAGAAGGGTATTTATTAATTGAAAGGTGATATTTAATGAAATAAAACAAGAAATTCGAGGTAGTTAGAGAAGGGTGTTTATATTTATCTCAATATTAATGAATTTCCCAGATTACTGACGTCTAAACTAACTCAGTGAATGTATGACTAAAAAGAATAATGGAATTGAAATCTTAATTCAAGATGTTGTGGTCATATTATTATGATCAAGAAATTATTCTTACTATTGAAATTCCTTTATGGAATATTTATTTTTGATTTAAGGTTTTGGAAACAATAAAATTAATTTATCTTTAACATAGAAAATAAATGTTCTAATAAATACTTTTAGTTGAAGATCATAGTGGATGGAAGCATCAACATTCAAGATTAAAATTAAACAAATTTTCATCCATAAAAGAACAATATTCAGATAAATGAGGATTCAAAAACCATTGATTTTTTCAATAATGAAAAATATAGAGATGGAACATGTATTGTGGATAGTGGTTTCATATCCCACATGACATAAAATCAATAACATTTCTCTATGAATTATTATAAAAATATAGAGTATATTTATTTCGAAATTATGATGTGTTGAATATAATTGGGTCTTGAAAAAAACTATTAAAGCGACCTATAGAGAAAGAGATCTTAGAGAAATACTTACCTCATCATTGTAGCGGAATAATGCTTTCTTTACCAAGAAGAATAAAATCCATTATTGGGTAATGGTATTATCCTTTAAGCACAAAGTCTTTATTGGACTTTTAAAAGTGTATTTAATCCATGATTTTATAATATTTTAATGTTTTTATTTGTGTAAATTAATTTATTAATCATTCCAAAATTTGGTTTTTTTTCAATATTTTATACCAATAAGCATGGAATATTGGAAAAGAAACAACAAGAGGTTATATATTTGATCTAAAATACAGTTCACATCATGAGTTTTTCTTGTGGTACAACGTAATATTTTTTAGGATGTAGTGTATTTGTATAACTAGAGAAAAAATTTATATGTCATGTATGTCATTTACATGGCATGTATTCTTCGTGGAAAGCTAATGTCCAAATTTTTTGTATCTATTTCCCACTTTGAAAATTAATGATATCACATATCATGTTAACTTATACTTAGTATAAGTTTCGATGGACAAATAATAATGATGATAGTGGATAATGGGTTGATAGAAATCCTTATAAATTATTTCATCTACAATATAGTGTAAGACGTTTGGAATATCTATAATTCAATCCTTTATGAGAGACACCTTCTAGAATAGAGTCCACAACATTGAAGCACAACTGCTACTTATTTTCTACATGATTTTGTTTGTTATTTTTTGTACTCTCTCATGGATATAATGAGGGAGTGATTTCCTCATGTGCTAGCTTGCATTATGAACTAGGATTGATTTTATGAGGTATTTTCTCTTTTTATTTCTATTTATGTTGGGTTTTCACAATGGTTACATAGTTATATCACCTTCTTGATTCTTCATGCATGACCATTCTGAATGGGGTTTTAAAAATAGTTAAATATAAATATTTACTTGATCATAACCATATTCATGATTTGATTGAATACATTTTTTTGATCTGGTATATAGTTCTAAGTCTTCCTCTATTACCATTGGATTTTATTTTTCACAATATTTAAATATTGTTTTTGGTTACCTATAATTTTAAATCCAAAGTACATGACCTCAAGAAATGTATATCCTTTGACGGAGATTATTTACCATGACCATTGGACTCTCAAGTAACCTATTCCAATAACTACGTGATTATTAAGTTATTATTTCAATCCTCGTTATCCAATGAAAATGGTTTCATTTTTTTCCTACACCTTTTTTCCCTTTACATCTCAAATTTTCGTAGCAAATTGAATTCCCAATAGATGAGATTTTATTTATTCAGATCAAAATTAAATTTTTATTGATTTATTTAATTCATATTTTCTCCAAAAATATCTCTATGGGTTCTACCTCATACCTATATATCCTATACTACCTGTTAGTTTAGGGGTTGGTTTGTTTCATGTTATAACATTCAAAATTTGGTAACCATGAAATAATTAATTATTCCGAAAAGACTATCAGACATTTGAAAAGATATAGGCACTATATATATTAGTATTATTTCTTGTGATCACATTCGTAGATTTAATACATTCCAAAAAGGTAAGATTATCTCTGACATCATATAGGGAATCTCTAATTCTTATGCGGAAGAAAAATTTTATAATACATGAAACTCATAAAAACTAAATAAAAATATATTATTATGAATTTATAAGTGATGAATCCACATGGAAAATCTAAAAGCTATAAATTAAATAATAAAATTGAAGTTGAGATTTATTAATTGTTTGGAGTAATTGATGAAAATGTAGGATGTATTTGGGTTGAAATCAATATATGAAGCATGTCAGGTTTAGTGATATTTAGGTTTGTATCTTAGGGATTCAATTGATAATAGATTTATTTTGGACGGGTGTCAAAATTGGGTCAGTAGGGATACTTGATCTAAGTACCCTACACTAAACCATTCATTTCACCACTTGAATGTTGATATACTAATCTAAAAAAATAGGAAACCAAAACCCCTATTTAATCATAACTATCCTATATTTCATAATAGTCATAGAAAAACCATGAAAATTAATTTATTAAATAAAATAAACATCCTCAAATCACAAGAAATGATAATCCAATATAAAAAAGCATATTAAAATTGATAAATGGGTTTCAACAATCCAACAAAAGAATAAGAAGGTGAAAATAATTCCTAAGAAACACACCCCCTACAAAAACATCACCCAAAAAATAAATACACTACTCGCTCCTACTAGGAAGAATGATAAAGAGTAGTATGAATACCTATAGAAGAAAGGAGGGGATGAACGGTGATGAATCATGGCTCTATAGTTTCACTTCTTACAAGAATATCTCTCTTAAAGTGTCCTTCTATCTCCTTCCATCCTATATCTATGGACGAGTCATGTAGTGCTGGAGGATCAAATATAAATAATTTTTATCAAAAACTGGTCCATCGAATGTTATTATGTTTATGTCCATTGAAATATTTACAATGCTTAATAATTAACACAATGTGTAATCCATATTAGTAGTGTAATCATTGTATCTTTTGTTTCCTACAATTTAATGATGTGTATTTAAGTTAAATGATGTTTAACTTCTTTTCATAACATACAATATGGTCACAACTTGATCTGAGAAGTGGAAAATAAATTTTAATATCACGCCATGTATTGAAATACCTGACCTGAAATTGTTTTGGTCTTGTTTTTTAGATCTTCTTCATCTTTAAACTCAGGTGCCACACCATGAGTGACGTTCAAAGGGTAAAGTGTCTTTAATCTAAAAAATGATTCATTATACGTTTCCTATCAAAATATTAGTTGTTTCCTTCCATAAATCATTAAGAAAGTTAAATCATTCATAAATTAAAAATTATATTTATTTAAATATGAAATAAATGCACTAAAATAATATATAATATATGCATGAAATTGAACTATAAAATACCCACACACTAGAATTCATACATTTCCTCAAGGATGGATTCCTAGCATAATAAAAAGGATATTTACTTTACTGTGCATCAAATTCAATTTGAACAAAAATAGTTGATCAAATAGAAAATAATGGTTGAGTATTAAACATAGAAAAATAATCAAGCCTCACTTTTCAATTTAAAATGATAAGAATGTATTTTAATTTTCTCATTTGAAAAAACAATTTCTTATCAACAATCATTTTTCAATTTTTAACTCATTACCAACATGCATTATATTTTAAATTTACCTCAAATTAATTTTTCCTCTTATCATGAGGGTTAAAATTTAAATATAATTCATCCCAAACCTCAAAATCAAGTAATGTACTAATGGTTTGAAAGGAATATAACATATCATTTGCGTAAATATAGAGGTCATAATTAATCAAGTTGGATTCACTATTATGGTTCAATTGAATCTATGTATTTAGGGTAGGTAGGTAAAGGGTATTAAAATTAAATCTCAAAAATGAGGTTTGAATATACATAATATTTCATAATATTAATAGATAAGATAAATGTAAATCTATATTTCAATATGTGTTTTCTCTCTTCCCCCAAAAATCACATAGTGAGGTCTTCATACAAGTAAGTGCAGTGAATAAATCAACATCTATTTATTTTGTATTATTTTTTTAATATTTTTTTCTTTTTCGTATGATTTACTTAGGAAAAATATCATATCCACCACCTATCTCGATATAATCAAAATATAATCGGTCTAAAAAATTGTGATATTTTCTCCCACTAAAACCCAACCTAGTTTTTTCATTTTATTCAAATTTTTTCTACCATGAGGTGGAAAATAATGAATTAAAATGAAAAATACATGGCCTTTTCTCTTATAATAATTGAAAATACTACAAAAAAATATTTCCGATTAAGTATATCCTGGGACACCCTATAAACATCATCCCCTCCCCTTATTTTTTTAAATACCATACATTTCTTTTAGAGGATAGTAGAAATGCATTAAAAAGTCATGTAAATTGGATAATCACCCAACAAAGCTCTTTATGGATTCTATAGGTTCAAAAATATAATAATTAATGGTTTTTCCTAGAACAAGTGAAAAAAATGATTTCTTAATCTTATTAAAATTGATTATGTTCATTCATATATTTGATATGATGTCAAGTAAGTGCTAGAAGAAAAAATGGATGTGTTTCTCAAGAAATATGTTAAAAAAATATCTCGATAAATTGGATCAATGGATTTCTTGGTAATGAGATGTATGGTTGGGACAACTACTCGTTGAATTACATAAAAATAATTTAATCTAATAATGAAAATATAAAAAAGTAAAACCATAACTAAATATATGAACAATTTCATTTACAATGTATTGTAAGATCCTCAATTAATGATTTCTCAAATCCTAATTCACATTTTTATCCCAAATAATTTTCTTCCACATTTTATTATTCAAATTTATATAGCAAGAAATTTAAAATTCCCAGAATAGTAATTTTCTTCTGCAGTTTATATCTCCTAGTTCAATTGATTAAAGAATGAATCATGAGTGGAAACTCAATTAGAAATTAATTTCCCAAAAAAATTAAACTATTGAGTATTCAATAGATATTTATAAAATTGAAATTCTTATTACCCATTAAAATTTTCAATTCAACCTTTGTCTCTATAAGTTTTTTTTGCACATTTTCTAGATGTGTAAATGTTATTCACTATGTGTAATTGTTTTGTAGCTTCTTCCGCTACAACTTGATTATACTAGATTCCATCCATGATGGTCGTATAAAAATAAAAATAAAATACCAAAAGAACATTTTGTAACAATAAATTTTTAATTATTTTGGGAGGAGTGATGTATCATAAAATAGAAAATTAAAAAATAATAAAAATACAAAAAACTCAGGTTGCCTCTCGGATGCATAATTATTTACCATTATTTTCTTGAGAATACCTTATTCAATATTGTGTGGTTGATGGTAGGATAAAGGTTCCTTGATATGGATCAAAAAATTTCAAATCTATGATTTCTCCATTTATGGGCCCTCACCCTTTCATGGTAACAAATTTCACTCTTCCATTGGGGATCAGTTTCTTAATATACATAGGCCCAGTCTAGTAGTTCTTGGACCTTCTTTAAAAATCAAATGGACATTCAATAACTGCTAGAACACGTTCTCTTTCTTTGAATTATTCTTAGATGAATGTTCCTCCACCATCATCATATTTTTACAAAATTTTCATATCATTATTCATTATTTTCACCATTTATTTGTCACATTATATAGTATCTACATCAAATAATTTCCCATTGAAAACATCATCCTCTTATTTATATATAACATATTCTATGAATTCTATAACAGTTTTTTCTGACTTTTTTATTAACAGTAGAAATATGAACTTCACTTATGATCCTCTGACAATATAACTCAGTTATCCTTTGAAAACATCAAAATGTTCCCTTACCATATTTAGAAATGTTTTCCCATCATTATTGAGAGATTATCGTAATCTATGTACATCACTAGAAAATCCATTGAAAAATACATTATGTCTAATTTGATGATGGCATGTTCAAGTATTCCTTGAAAACGTCTCACTTTTGATTCATATAGCTGAAGCATAACTCATGTTTATTTCATCTCTCTAAATGGTAAGCTCTTGAATTCTTCATTTGAAATTATATAAACACTAGAACCTAAATCACATAATGAACTTCCAAAATCATTATTACCAATTTAATTCAGATTTGAAAAGCTACCTTGATCGCTCCACTTATTTTGTAGGATTCTAAACACTACTGGTGGTCCTTCTCCTTCCTATGGAATTTTAACTAATTCTTTAATATTACTTTTTTTCGTCACCAAATCCATTGTGAAAATTTCATTGACACGAATGTTTGTAACTGCCAAAATAAATAGAATATCGATTTGATTTTTTTTGAACATCAATAAGATATTTTGTCTTCATTCATAAATATTCAACTACTTGATATATCTAGATATGGTTGGGGTGATAATTATGGTGGTTGTGATTATTCTTCATTATTTACCTTAGTTTAACTATTATTTTATTTACTCGAGTCTCTTAGTTTTTTTCCATTATTTATTGAAAATATTATTCCTCTTCTTCGTTAATTATTTCTACATTTATGAAATATGGTATTCACATCTTCATTGGGATTTTGTTATATTAGTTCTCTAAGATTTCATCTTTTTCATTATCTATAGTTTTCTGAAATCTGATTTACACGACCCTTTGTAATTATCATTGAATCTTATTTAATTTTTGAGTCATTTATCAATTAAATTATTTGAATTCCCTATTTCCATGAGTACTATATAAAATCCTTAACTGTAGCTCATATATTCATTATAAAAGTTTCAAGGGATTCCACCATTTAATAGACATGACCAGTCAATTTTAGACCTTTGTGGTGAGGTTGAGAACATTTTCTTCTAGTGTGTAATCCTTGGAATTTATTTTGATTATATTGTTGTGGGTTCCATCCATACATATAATTTTGATGATAGTAATAATAATTCACATATTCCAAATTCATACCTTGGGTATCTTATTTGTCAAATCATTAATTCTTGTTTCATTAATACGAAATTAATTTCTGTGTAAACCCATATATTGTCTCCCATGTGAACTCTTTATTAACACGCTTCATCTAGCTGACTTTGAATACTATTTATGGTCATCTCGTCCAACAACTCATAGCTCTCATTCGGTGATTTTATCATTACAGAACATCCTGTAGTAGTACCGACTATTAAACAATTTCCCTATGATAATATTTTATTGAATTTTTGAATTAATAACCACACATTGATTTCATGATGTTTAAATTTTCATATTATACTTTTAAATATATCACAATAACTATATAAATAATCTTTATTAAATTGATCAAAATTTAAAAAAATTTCTCACAGATCCATTGTCTTTGAGGATGGGAAAATATTGTTAATAACAACCTTACCATATCTTCCTATATGGTAATTGAATGCGGAGGAAGACTTTGGTTCCACATCAGGGCCTTTTCCATCAATGAAAATCTTTATAGATGCACCCTTACAACATATTTCTCAATTTTATGAAATTAGAATGTTTCATAGATTTACAGGAAACACCCAATGTGAATGTTGGAGTCTTTATGAGGCATCTGGATTAGTTTTAGTGAATGAATGACCATTTGAATAAGTGCTTACATGATCATTAAATGTTGAGTAGTGATGGGGTTATAAGAATACTTGTATAGACCTCATGTATGAATGTCTTCCATAATTTATCAAAAACTTCACCCTGGATTCATTACATAGATCTACGGTCTTGCTCCACAATGTATATCATGGATAGATCATTCACCTAGGCCTCTAAAATCCATGATGTTATATTCATTGTGGGTCTCTTCATTTTTCTTTCTTTGGTTGTTTAATGTATTCTGTAGCTCTGGTTTGAAAGTAAGATTTTTTATTTTTTCATTCCCATGAGTGGAGTAGTCATACAATGTATTTTTATATGAATATATATAACAAAAATACCATGTGTAAAAAATGAATTAAAATAAAAAATTTATCAATATTCATAATTTAGATAAACATAGTGGATTCCATCCCTGAGAATTGTGGGTAACATTTAACATCATATATGAAGTTGTTGATTGATTTGGGGTGACACTATTTTAATTTTTTTTTAAAATCACACAACCTAACTAAAAATATTATTCTTTTTAAGTCTAACTATCAAACCCACAAGGATGATCAGTATGTTAAAAAAGAAATTTATGTTGCAATTTATTGGTTGTTTGAACAAGGGGAAACAAATAAAAGTATGTATTTGTTTTAAAATCAAGATATGATTCTTTAAGGGTTCAGTGATATTCAATTTCATGTGGTATGGATTCAATATATATAATAATTATTCAGGTTTGGTGTATTAATTGCGCCAATAAGGATCCTTGAGCTAGGTACCTTGAACTATTATGATGATTTCATCATTTGAGTGGTCATCTACTAAAAGAAAATAAAAAAACTTGTAAAACCAAAAATTATTTAAAGATAGAAATCCTAGTTTCCATTATGATTACAATGAAAAAAACATTTATTCCCATTATATATTTAATTAGATCTCTTTTAGATATTGAAAATACATGAAGATATATTGTTTTATTATATCAAGTTGGATTAAAATTACCATTAAGTATCTTTAACATATATAATATAGTAGTTGAACATTGATGAAACGACTATTATAAATATGTATTTTTAACGACTGCTATTGGAAGAGACAATGGAAGTGATGACCTTAACCAGTAGGATCATAAACTATAAATCCCATCTATCATAGGTTTCAGGGGGGATATAATTTATTAGATTTTCTCTAGACCATTCCCAAGCATAGATCCAAAAACCTAATCATGGGAGATATCATTTATAGGATAAGTTCATGATCATCAAGATCATAGCCCAAACAATGTTCACTGAATGACCACATGAAGGCCCCACCACCGTACACCTTACCCTTAGGGTATATACTGGGGTAACAAAGGGTTATGTATCAATACCCTAGAATTAGTAATATGTAGAACATTTTTTTTATAGAATATTGAATACAATTTTATCATATCATTGTTACTTTTTAAATGATTTTTAAACCACAAATAATATTTCTGGTTAGTATTCAAATTCAATTTAGAAAACTATTTTAATGAATTAATAGATTTATTAAATAAGTAATATTTTATTAAAATGTTATTATTATTATTATTTTAAATATAAGTGATAAAATAATTTTTATAAAGTCAAATGTCATTTTTAATAGGTTTTGAGAATAGTTAATGAAATAAAACATCAATTTCAATAATTTCCAGTTTTTATTTTAAAAGTAAAAATTCAAATATTTTTTAATGTATTTTGATAATGTGAATATCATTTTTTGAATCAGGATGTCCAAATTATCCACCATTGATTAGTTTATAAATTTATGTGTTAGTAAAATTTTTGCATAAAAAACCATATAAATATACAGTTTGTTTTAGGATATCATGATATCCAAATAGTGATGTAATAAATACTATAAACTATATACTATCCAAACATATGATTTTACATAAGAATACTATGATTTTATGTTTATTGTATTAATTTTTACAATCCCCAATGTATGCTCCAAAACATATAAAATATTTTATGGTTTGAAAATCATTTATTTGAATGTGTGACTCACTAGCACATAGGCATGGGAAATATTTATTATCTTAGGACCCAAGCCTAATAAAATAATTTTTTCCAATCCTCTTTGGAATAAACCATGGGAAAAACGATGAGATTGTTTGTGGTTTTGAATTTTTTATTATGTAGTGTCTAAAACCAAAATAGTAAATAAATCTCACTTTCCTATATATACCCACACAATATACCACATATCTTCACTCAAACTCCTTGAAAATAATCCTCACTCTACCCTATACTCCCTATATTCCTCCCATGGTTCTCTTAAGCTCCCAAGAATCCTCTCATTATCATTTGGTGTCAAACATCCCAGTAAGGGATTCTCTCTCTCCCCTTTTTATCAGGTACCTCATTTATGAAATGCCCTTTGGGTTTCCATTTTCTTAAGTTGTTATACATTATTATAAATAAACCTTACTATCCATATTATGTTTACATGATGGGATCCATTTAACTACCATTTATCTCACTTATCAACCCCTATGTACACCCCTTTCTTGGATGAAATTATGTAAGGAATATTCCACCGTCCTCTTTTATGAAGTATTAATTTTGGGAAATGTCTTATAAATTATTTTTCATATTTTGGAAAATGTTCTTAAATACCCCTCTTAATTTTTATTTCATGTCCAAATTATAAGAGTCCCATGTCTCTATCATCAACAGATTTTATGAATTTCTTTATGACTTTGTTATGCTGCCAAAATTGCACCATGATTTTTCCAAGCCAAAATCATCATGTAGTGAATACTATACACATTTCTATTTCAAGAATATTATCTTTCATGAACATATAATTATTTACTGGGGAATTAAATTTATTTATTGTACATTCATAGAACATGGAATAAATTACGATATTCAATGAAACCATTTTATATGGTCTATGTGGCACACATAATCATAAGAATTAAAGAATTATGAATGGTGCACCCTGATAGCACTCCAATGCATTGGGTAATGGTTAGTATCATGATACGTCATTTGGGAAAGGTGATTTACATTATTCAATTTTGTGACATTTATCTACCAAGGGGTATTATAGGAAATTTCCTTGATCTATTAATGATGTAGTGTTATAAATTTTTTCCACATATTCCATATCATGATTATCATGCTATATCATGCCTTATTATTCATGTTCCTTTATGCCTCATTGATATCACTTAGAATAACATATTATTACCCTCTTCATATACCATCTTTATTCCCTTAAATGGCTTTATAGCTCACCCATTTCTTATGTACTTTCTATGGTTATCCCATGAAGTTTTCATTACGAAGGATTTTTTTTCATGTTAATGATGTTTTCAATAAATAATTTCCTTTTCATGTTTTATGTTATTATTTAATGTACCTAATTTCCCAAATACACTATACATTTTGATCATCTAGGTTGTATTAAGTAAAATTTTATGAAACAAATGATGTTTAAAACTGAAATAAAGAGAAGGGGTGTAATTGTTGGTATTAGAGGATATGTGTAGTTATTTTTGGGATTCGGATTAGACAACCGTAATGAAATTCCTTATACATAATATTAAGTGTAATAAAACATCCCTAACTTTTGTTGATTATAGATAAATGGTTTATCAATAAAATAAATCCCTACATGGATACTACAAGTGGATTTTGTTCTTAAACATATATACCCAGGTGTATCATCTCTGACAAGGTGTTCCAGGCCTGACTTGGGATAACCTTGTTAAAGAAACTACCCATAATGCACACATGGTCTGACACTCTTGAGGGATATTATTTGGTATATATATATTCTTATTACAAACTATTTTTAAGGGAAAAAACTACCACAAGAATATGTGTTAGGAAGTAGATCATGGATAATTGAGAATGAATCATAGAAACAAAAAAGTTATGGAGATAAATATAATTTATCCCTTTAATGTAAATAAATTTCCCCATTATGCGTTTAACTGTTTAAGATAATTTTCACTAATTTTCCTATAATTCTAGATAATGGTCAGAAATAGTAGAAATCGTGCTAGTAACTGACGCGAAGGGATGTACGATGATTTTCCCAGTGAGACGCCCAACCCATTGGGATCAGGAATCAATTTGTTTTCATGATACTCTATCAGTTAACTCATGTTTTTAATATAAATAGGTACTAGGAGGATCTCTCAACCCCTCCTAAGAGGGACCCCCTAGAAGTCGAGAGGTCCTTGCGACAACGACCTCTACTTTCAATGGATAATTCAATCCCTTAATCACGATGAAATAGATTAATCCCATTAAAAATATTGTATGCATCATTTAATGTTATGAATAAGTGAAGGATCAGTAGGATGTTTATTTTATGGAATATGAAGTTGATCAATGATGGACGTTTATTAAGAATACGTTTTTTGAAGAAGTGATCGATGAAATGGATTGTAAAGAATTCGAAAAAAACTATTTTTAATAAATATATTTGATGAACCCATCATATTATGATTTAAAAATATATCTGTTAACTCAAGAAAAAGGATGATTAATATATTTGAGGTGTATGAGGAATATTTTACAATAATTTCATGATAAACCTAAAATATTTTTGTTACCCCTGAAAGCAAGGTTTTCCACTTCTTGGATCGGCTAAAGCCTAGTCTATGAAAGGACTTGGTAATCTTTGACATTGATAGCTATGAAAAAATTGTACAATGTGACTTAAATGTTGATATTGATATCAATGAATATCAGGGGTATCATCATGAGAATAAATAGAAGGAGGATTTTTCATTCTAGCAGTTTGTTGCATAAATCCATCAGTGCTAACAAATTCGAGCACCCTACTTGAGAAATGTACATAATAAAACACACAAAAAATTGCATAATTGGAACAAGGAAATTATTTACTTGAGGAAGAGAATGGATCCTGAACAATGATTGCTGACAGGAAAAATCCACGAATCTGATAGTGGAAAATAATGCACCATTCAACACTCAACGCATTGTTCACTGCTTCAATTTTAATGAACTGAGGTACATGGCAAGATAGAACACTAAGACATGGGGTTTTTGAGGAAAAAATGAACCTCCAAGGAATAAATGCGGATAATTTTACATCACCAATTCTAATGTGGATCCCAACCACAAAGTGGAGATAGTTACAAGAATTATTCATTAATTATTCAAGAATGTACTATTTTGATTCTGGTTCTACACATTCCTTTATATCATTAATGTTTAATAGAAAAATTCAAACACCACAAAAAATCATGCAATTAGAGATGTTGGTGAAAATTGAAATTGGGGAAATTATTTCATCCTATGTATATAACTCCTACACTATCAAAATTTGTGGATTGAACTCCATTGTGAACATGTTCATACTACCCAAGGTGTAATTTTAGGAAATTATGGTCATGTATTGGATTTACCTATATATATATATATTAAATTATTGTGAGAGGGGAATCTCTCTCCAAATAGAGATTCTACCCCCTAATTCTACACATGTACAAGGAGGAGGAGGAATCGTCTTTAGCACCATCATCATAAGGATGGATTTTATTTCCCTATGAGTAATTTTATCTAATTTAAATGATTGATTATAAGGAATTGACAATTATTTATGACATTATAGTTTTGATGGAATTTGAAAATGTGTTTCCCAATGATTTTACTATTCATTCTCTAAGTAAAGAGGTAGAATTCAACATCAAACATATACCCAGGGTGATTCCAATATCATAGAATCTATATATAAGAGATGTTGTTAAACATGAGTATAAAATGAAACAAAAGTTGGAGAATTTGGATAAATAGTTTATATGCCCAAGTGCTTCACCATGGGGTGCACAAGTTATCTATGTCAACAAGAATGATGAGGCAATGTGCCTCTTCATTGATTATCGTGAGCTCAAAAAAATATAGATAAAGAACAAGTATATTTCATTAATTGAGGACTTGTTCGATCTACTACAAAGAGAATAATAATTTACCAAGGATATTTTGTTATTAAGAAATTACCAAGTAAGGGTGAAGAATGAGGATATCCTTGAGACTTATTTTCCTAAAAGGTATGGACATTATGAGTTAACAGTGATGATATTAAGACTCACTAATTCCCCATATATATTCATTGACATGAAAAATAATTTTTTTAAGGAATACATCAAGGAATTATTTGTAGTATTTTTAGATGATAATCTAATATAATCTAAATACAAGGAGAAGAATTATCAGTATCCGAGCACTGTGTTAATGACATTATGAAATGAGAATCTTAATGAAAAATTCTTAATGTTTGAGTTCTATTTAGAGAAGTATCATTATAGGGGAACATAGTCACAAGGAATGTAATATTTTTGGATCCATCAAAGAAAAAACAATTGAGGGATAGACGAGGTCAAAATCTGCGATAGAAATTCATACCATCATTAGTTTAGAAATATATTATCTCTGATTTGTGAGAAATTTCTCATGTATTTAAAACCCTATTACAATGATAACATGGAAGTGAGTCAAATTTTCACAGAATTATAAATGTGAAGAAAACATTATGGTATTGAACAATAGGCTTATCACTAACCCTGTGCTCCCAACACCTACATGTGGGGTGTTTTTTTTAATTTTTAGCGATGATTAAAATAAGGTGGCATGAATTGCGTTGAATAGAAATGACAAAGTCATTGTATATTCCATAATTCAGTTGAAAATTCATGAGAAAAAATATCCCACACTTGATTTGGAGATAGCATCTGTGATCTTTACATTGAAAATCATATTGAAATTTCACTTTGGGGAGATGTGTGAAATTTATATGGATCCCCAAAGTCTCAATAATATATTCATAGATAAAGAGCTAAATATGAACCAATAATTATGGTTAGAGCTCACCAACGATTATAACTTCTCTAACTACTACCATACAAGGAATGAAAACAATGTGGAAGGTGATCTATGTTGAAATGAACTAGAAATTATATCATTGATGTGAATTGAGAAGGATCTGAACTAATTTGACTTAAATAAGATGGAGATGAGAATCATAAATAAAGGAACATCCCCATTCCTTTCACAAATTATTTCATGACCATCTATTTAGGAATGATTAACAGATGCTCAAAAATATGATGTGGGAAGTTATAAGAAAGTGGAAACCATCAAAAATGGGGAATCCTTAGAGTTCACTGTTAACGAGGAAGGAATTGTGAGATTTGGGTCAAGACTATGTGTTTCACCAAATCATGTGTTAAGGGAAAAAAATTTGGATGATAAACATAGTTGTATATTCTCCATTATCCCAGTAAACAAAAAGATGTATCGATATATCAGAATGTACTATTGGATGGACGAATTGAAGAAGGAAATCCATGATCATACATCAAAATTCCGGGAATGTTTGAAAGTTAAGGATGAAATGTTAGAGTCTTATGGAATGATGTAACTGTTTTCCATACAAACATGGAAATGGGAAAACATCACCATGGACATTTTCACTGGACTTCAAAATATATACAAGTGCAAAGAGGAAACCTCGGTTGTCTTGGATCATCTTATAAAGGCTACACACATCATTACGGTTAGTGATGAATTCTCCCTGGAAAAAATGGAGTAGATATATGTCATAGAAGCAATAAGATTTCATGTAGTACCACAATCGATGGTGTCTGATCAATATCTAAGATTCAATACTATGTTTTGGAAAAGACTCTAGCATGTTCCAAAAATAATGAAAAACATCAGTATGGATTATCACCCTCAATATAATATCCAATCTATGTTGATAATAAAAACACATGAGAACATTATGATATCGTGATCAATTAAATTCAAAGGATGATGAGACAAACATCTTACATTGGTGGACTTCTCTTACAAAAATTATTTTATCTCAAGCATCCAAATTCCACATATGATTCACTTTATGGTAAGATGTGTCGAATTCCATCATTATAGGATAAGTTGAGGAATGAAAACTTATAGGTCCTAAAATTATTTATGGAATAATGGAGAAGGTTAAGACCATCTAGCAGCATGTAAAAGCTGCTCAGAGTCGACAAAAGAGCTATGCTGACAAACATTCTTGAGACCTAGTGTTTGATGTCGGTGACATTTTATTCCTCCACATATCTCCATATAAGAGTGTGAGAATATTTGGGAAGAGGGGAATGATATATCCAAGGTAAATCATCTTTTCTGAGATCATTGATCGCATTGGAGAAGTGGCATATCGACTAGCAATCCCACCATACCTGCCTGAAGTATATGATGTATTCCATGTATCCCTGATAATAAAGTAATACTAGACCCGTATCATTTACTCAATACAAAGGTGTCACCTTTGGATAACATCCATTTCTACAAAGAGTATCTAGTGAAGATTATATATCACTGATAGAAATTTCTATCATATAAGAAAATTCCTCATGTGAAAGTGTTAGGGAGAAACAAAAAGATTCAAGAAAAAATTTGGGAACCATATGAGGGAATGAATTAGTGTTACCCACATCCTTTGTACTATTGTAAAAGAAAATTTTGAGGGTGAAATTTCTAAAAGGGGTATGCTTATCACGATGCAAAAATTTATACAAAATTTTTATTTAATTAAATGTCTTATGGATATAGAATACAAGTGAACTTATTTTCTTTTATTATATCCAATTATATTTAAATTAAAATTATGTATCACTACTATTGAAAATATTTTCATTTGAAAATAATCACATGACAAGTATAAATATATAGTTTTAATAAATCATTTTAGCATAGACAAAGGAACAAATGGGCTTAACCAGTAGGTTCGTACCCTATGAAAACCATCTATGAAAGAATCCAATAGAGATAGAATTTCTGGAATATTTCCTAGGCAATGTCCACGAAAAGATACAAAAACATTTGAAAGAATGAAATAGTTTACAGTAGAAGTTTAAGATCATTCATATCATGAAAAACCCCATGTTCAGCATATGACCCCAAGGAAGCCCCACCATTGTGCTATATACTCTTAGGATGTTTGCTTCTGTAATAAAGAGATATGTTTTAAGACCTTATCTTTATGAATATGTAAATTATTATTTATTGAATATTGAATATATTTTATTCCCATTATTAAAAATTTCAATATGCTTTTTTAGCACAAAATATTATTTTTGGTTAAAATTAAAATTGAATTATGAAATATATTTTAAAGATTAAATGTATTTTTTAAATAAATAATATTTTATAAAATATTATTATTAAATTATTTATTTAAATATTAATAACCATATAATTTTTTATGATGTAAAATGTAATTTTTATTAGGGATTAAAATTAGCTATTGCAAAAATCTGTCATTTTCAATAAATATCAATATTTATATTAAAATTAAAACTTTTCATAAATATAAAATCATTCAGATAAAATTAATATCATTTTTTTTAATTAAGATATCAAAATTATCCAATGGTGAATTTTTTATAATTTTCTTAGACAATAATTTTTTTGTCAAAATTAAATACCATATAAATATATGGTGTGTTTTATAACATCATAATATAGAAATAGTGAAATGATAAATGTTATAAAAGGTATTAATGCGATATTATTTGTTTTTATCTTAGAAATAATGTTATTTTTTGTTTATTTGATTTATTTAATAAATTATTACTAAATCCTCCAATATATATATAATATTTTATGATTTTGAAATCATTTATTTTCAAGTGTGACTCACCACCACATAACAACAAAAAATATTTTATTATCTTAGTCCCTTGGACTTATAAAATAATGTATTACACTTCAATATGGTAGAATCCATGGGAAAAACCAATATGTGGTTTTTGGTTTTGAATATTTTGCATTATAGTGTCCAAATCCAAAATAATAAAGAAATCCCCCACCTTTATTATAAAACCCACGCAAGATACCATTTATCTTCACTTAAACTACATGAATCGCATAAAAACAGCACCATATACTCCCTATATCCCTCCCAATGTTCCTCTAATTACCAAATAATTATCTCGTAAGCCTTTTTGGTCACACATCCACTTAAGTGATTCTCTATCTCCTCTTTTTATCAAGCACTCCATTTATGATATTCTATTTTGATTTCAATTTTCTATAGTTTGGATACATTATTACATATCCCTATTACTTTGAATTTTATGTTTAAATGATATTATTCCTTTAATCTCATTTTTCCCTATTATAAAACCTTATTTACACCATTTACTATACCAAAATTTTGTAAGGAATCCTCCATCATCTTCTTTTATCAAGATTTCCTTTTATGTCACGTCTTTTAAATTCCTTTTTCCTTTGTTATGAAATGTTATTTAATATACATATTAATCTCCATTTAAATTCCAATTAATTAGAGACCCTATTCTCTACATTCAAACCATTTTAGGAATTTCTATATGACGTCATAATACTGCTGAAATTGAACCAAGATTTTTCCATGAATAAATAATCATTTAGTGAATTTCATACCAATTTATCTATCAATTATATTCCCCTTCATAAACATATAAATATTTATTGGGGGAATATATAAATTTATTCAATATTAATATATTTTGGAATAAATTATTATGTATATTGAAACTGTGTTACATGTTATATGTGGAACACTTAAATATGAGAATTAAATGACTATGAAGGGTGTTCCCTTATAGGACTTTTTTGCCTTTGGTAATGTGCAATATCATGATACATCATGTTGGGAAATGGTATTTAAAATATTCATTTGTTGGACATTCTCCACCATGGGGTCTTGGAGGATTTATCCTTGATCTATTTTTGATTCATTGTTTTATATTGTTTCCACATTTTCCATGTTATTATTTTCATGATTGATCATGCCTCTTTATTCATGATCCTTTACACCTCGTTGATATTCCTTGTCTAACATGTATTATTACCTTCTTGTTATTGCATTTTTACTCCCTTACTGGGTTTTATATCTCACCCCTTTTTTGTTCATTTCCACATTTTATACAATGAAGTGTTATGGATGAAAGAACGTCTTGGTCATGTTAACGTAGTTTCCCAAAATGATGTCACTTTTCATGTTTTCCAGTGTTATGTAATGTACCTATTTACCAAACACACATGACCTCTCGATCATTTGAGTTGTATTAAGTGCATTTTTATACAATAAAAATGTTTTAAAATGAAATAAATTGAAGGGTTATTATGATAATCATACACAAAATAGTCTAATTAATTAATGAAATAAAATAATCCTTCTCAAATCACAAGCCATTTTCCAGAAATTGAAAAAAAAGGAAATTGAAATTGATAAATGGGTTAAAAAAATAAAAAAATATAGTTTATATTTAAAATAATACTTAATCAATACATCCCCATACAATAACATTAGCCGACTTAATTAAAACTACTATCTCATTCTAGGAATACTGATAATGAGCAACAAGGATACCAAAGGATGATTGGTTCTTAAGAACAGTGAAAAATCTAGGATTTGTGGTGTCACTCCGTACATGCATCTCGCTCTAGTGGAGTCACTCCGTCACCACCGATTCAGGATCTTAGGATGAGGCGTACATTGAATGAGGTGTGAATATATAGGATTTATATCAAACCCCCAACCACAGTGCTTTATTATATTTCTATGCATTAAAATATTTATGATTCGTTATAATTTACATGAAGTGTAATCCTTATAGCTAGCAGATTCTCTATATCAATCCTTTCAAACATTTTCACCAGGTGTATTTAAGGTACACATTTTTTAACTTCTATTCACAACATATAATATAGTCACAACCATTTATGAGTGGAAATAAATACAGTTGAATCTCACTACATGTAATGAAATACACAATGTGTAACTATTCATCTCTAGTTTTCAATTTCCACTTCATCTTTAAATATTGATTTTTGTGCTACCAGTGAATCTTGTATTGTGAAATTAATTTTAGATAAAAAACACCATACTCGTAATTATATTCAAAAATATTCATTGTTACCTACCATATATTATTGAAAAAGTTAAATCATTCATAAATGGGAAGATTATTCATTAAGATACCAAATGAATACATTAAAATACCAAAAAAAATATTAATGAAATACAACTATCATCCCTAATGATGTAAAATATAATTAATGGTGAATCATTAGTGATTATTAGTCTACTTCATGAAGAAGTATTTTTTCTTATTAATCACAAAAATGGATGGAAAAATTAATTATATCTTGTTTGTTTATGATTATTAAAATATGTAATCAGGGGTTGATGTTACCCAAAAAATCTGAAATCTCTGAATGCATTATGGGATATGAGTAGTTAATTTAGAAGAGTTTAGGTGTGAAAATAAATATTTCTCTGAAAATATTGTTACAACATTCAATAATATATAGAGTTATATTATCTTTTAAAGCATGGATTTGAAAATCATGTTTCATTTGTGATTTTTCATTAATAGAATAGATTCTCTGATGGGAGGAACCAAATAATCCACTATATGTCTTAGAAAAATTTCATCAAAAGGAATTTACATGATATTTATTTGATGTATATTGTACATTAATTTTTTCATATCTCTAAAAGATCATTATTAAATCCTAATTAATGGAATAACAATTTAGTGTTATGGAATGGGAGGAATCCAATAGAGAAATACTTTTATGTTTCTTAAAAAATGTTTATCATTCCCATCGTGGATAAGAAGTATAATTTTTAGTATCATGGGGGTGAAGTTTTTTCTATAGATATTCAACCAAAATAATAAAAAAGACATATAAAATAGGCATAAAGGTTTTTTGAAAATAAAAATTTATCCTCTCTTGAAAAAGTGAATAAATTTAAATCTTGAGTGAATATTTCCTAGAAGTATATAAAATTATATTAGGAAGAACTTGATGGGGATGATTAAATCTCAGGGGGGGAACATGGAGAAATAAATGGCATATAAAATTTTACTGATGATGAAGAAAATATATACATGAAATGTGAAATGAAATACTAAAATTAGTGATGAAAATATTATTAATGACCAAATAGCCCCATTTAAAAAAAGGATGTATGATCCAATATAATCCAATTTTTATCCTAATAAGAACCTAAATTACTTCAAGATAATTCAAATGATGTTAATTTTTTCAAGCGTATAGATAATGAAATTGAAAAAACAGAAAATATCCATATGTAGGAATTTTTTATAATGACCTAGGATTTTGAGACATAAATATTACATTTTTTTAATTGAATGTTAAATATATTTAAAAAACACATGTGTAATAAACATAAAATATTAGTGTCTATGGGGACTAGATAAAAAATATTCTTATTTCCTATAATATCTTCAATATATCCCAAAATAATCCTACCATTTATTAATCCTTATTGAAAAAACATACATAATAGAATTATTTATAACAATGGTAAATTAATCATAAGTAAATATGATATAAAATTATTAGTAAGGGTAAACATGAGAAATATGAATCGATGATCACATGAAAGTGTAAAATAATCATAAGGGTATGGTATCCAAAACATAAATTACAATTTTCATACCAAATATATCAATGATAAAAAAACACAAGTCATGACATAAACCATTATAATTTCAAACAAAAAGAATCATAATAGTGATATATTATCATAAATAATTTATTAATGAAATTAATATCATTGTTGTGTTAAACCATAAAATATTTATAAATAATTTCATATTTTGTGGTTAACTACCACGACCATGAAATAATAATTGATCAAGAGTGAGTACCTTTTACCATGGTGGATCAAGCACACCAACTTAATTCCCATAAATGATCATGAACATAAAATTGATTCACATAGTAGATCAATTACATCAATTTTTCTAATAGAACATATAAAGAACATAGAATTTATTCCCACATCGAATCTAGCACATCTAACTATCTCGCATTGATTATCAATAACATAATTTTTTTTTCAGAATTAACACCTGAGAAATAATAAATAACCTAATGAATTAGAGGAATATATAATTTCAGGAACACCCATAAGATCATAGAATCCATATTTATGTGTTCTATAAGATCTTAAAATCAATCACAACATTACATCACAACCCATGAAAATAAAATGGGTTATATAAAATTCATAATTTCATCATAGAATAACCCATGAAAAATAAATGGGTTTCATAAAAATCTCAATATTATAATAATAAACAATATTGATAATGAGATAGCTTGTTACTAATAGATCATATCCTCGGTGAATCCTAATAAACATGAAATTTAATTTTTATTGATGAATATAAAATCTACAAAAATTTATTTAAAAACATTTCTGAGGAAAAATACTTTTCTATTTTGAAATAAAATTATAAAATAAAATTTTTTAAAAATAATATCAAAATTTTTTATATAACCATGTAAATATGTAATTGAAGACTCAATTTGACGAGTAGTAATGATGAGGTGAAATTCTATTTGTGATTTATATGTTAAAACAAAACATTACTTCCATATATTTGATAAATTTTGAAAAAGTAAGTAATCTATAAAACGTAAAGAATAATCATTTTGATTTTTTTTAAAAAAATTAAATAATAATTAAAAAATATTTATAAAATAATTTGATAGTATTAAAATTATTCATGAAAACATTTCAAGAAAACATGGACATGACATAGATAGATTCCCTACTGAATACAAAAAATGGTCAGTTTTCTATAAAAACATTATTTCAATATCATATGCACTAAAAGAGAATATGATGAAAGGAATAAATATATGATTCATAAATTAACTAATTAATATTAATTTTTTTTCAAGGATAGTGAAAATATAATATCAACAATGTATTGACAAGCATAAACAATCGCAATTAAAATTGGATTGAAACATAAAGCCTTTACCAATTTTGGTAAAATTTACATTGAAATCCCCATGAATGAATAAACTTTTAGTGTATTTTTATATCCCAGATTTGTTTTCGAAAATCATCATAAAATAAATTCATGTGAAATATATACACCTCATAAATGAAACAAGTGGTGATTATGACATGTATCTTATAGAAATAAAAGTGGGAAGAAAATCCCATTCCTCAAGATCGATAATCTTAGAATTCCTATTAACTTCTTTTATAATAAATTTTGATTTATTATAATACTACTTATATTATTATATAATATATTTTTATTATATGTGTATATTTTTAGACTATTCCAAAATGTTATAGATAGAAAAATAAATTACACAATTCCTAGAGATGATGGGATGTATGTATAGATGGATGCTATTTTCATTTTTTAAATGAAATAAAAACTAAAGGTAAGTAGTTATCAACCGTTGAAGAATCATTATTATTCCACAAAATAATATATATTCATTTAATCCATCATCATTATTATCTATGTAGATTTTATGTGAAAAATAAAATACATTACTTTGTGGATATGGTAGTCTACATGTATGCATAAGTGTCATTATCGTTTCCCAATGGATTTTATGGTAAGAAGTAAGGTCTGATATTATCATTAAATAATTATAATTATTTCATAAATATAATATATAAGAATTAAACCCATTATAATAACCATATATCATATATTGTGGAGGGAAATGAATTATATCATTACGTGGATATAGTAAGCCATATGTATATAGAAGAGATGATTTTCCATTTCATTTTATAGAAAAGAGGGTTCATAATAGTGGTGCAATAGTAATTGTAATATTTAAGTATATTTTTTATACATAATGTATTATTTTATGATAAATATCACATATTTATAGAATGTGAAAATGAAGTAAAATGAATGTGATCTGTTATAGTGCTTATATCTTATTTAAATGAACTCCATTATATATTATCATAAGGATACTAGGGTTAGAATTTTGGGACGTAATTACAATTAGAATGTGGATATGGAAGATTAAAAGTGATTTTTTTAGGTTATGTTTGAGATAAAAGGCCCAATGATTTTTGATGAGGGGGGTCCTTTTATAGGGTATGGATAAGACAAACATGGAATTCCTTAAAGGATTCAATTATAGTAATGTTATTATCAAATAAAATACTTCTAAATATTCATAAATTCAGTTATCAGAAAGTAATTTCTTGTAATAAAATATAACATTAAATTTTTTACTGATTTTATATCTTTTTAAACCTAATATTTTTTATTAACCACTTGGTTATCCAATTTAAATATTAATTATGGTAAAATAGATTTTTAAAATTAAAGGATTGTAATATTACTTATAAAGTTATAATTGGTTAATAAATTGACAGGTGATAACATTTTTAACCATATATCATGCACCTTTTCCTCTTTAATTTTTTTTTATAAAATGTAATGAAATATTTTTTTTCATAAAATATCATTAATTATTTTTAAAGGCTCGGGTTGAAGCCTCATTTATTTTTAAATAAATGAAAATACCTCTTTATCTGGGTAGAGGGAGACCTATTACCTAGCCCTAAGGCCTAGTGGGCATTTAGCCCATTACATGGCCCGTAGGCCCATTTTTTTTCCCAAAGCACATTCTGTGAATAGTACTACTATAGGACCTGTGCTGCTATAGTACTACACAGTACCTGCCACTACTACAGTGCTCTGTCGCCGCTACAGTGACCTGCCACCGCTTCAGTGCCCGCTGTTGCTATAGTCTCCCGCTGCTACAGTACGCTACAGTAATACTTCAGTACCTACCCTCTAATGGGTTTTGAACCGCCATTTTCATGTTGAATTAAGGGGTTCTTACCACTAAGCCAAACCAAAACTACTCATATAATATCACTAATGTATATTTTTTAACTATTCGATTAATTTGAATTACAAGAAATTAATACAAAATAGAATGTAAAATATAATACTTTTAAAAATCCAAAATATTTTTTATTTTTATAATGATTCAATGTTACAGTACAAATAACAAAAATTATATTACATTTAATATTTTTAAAATCATTTTTTTTGTAAATTTAATAAACACTATATCATCAGTGTGCAGGAATTTAATGTAATTATATAATCACTATGTATTAGAAGTATATTACCATCATGAATATAATTTCACTATGATAAAAATATGTATTTTCATTCATTAAATAAGTTCTTTTTTATTTATGTCGACACATAATATAAATATTAAAATAATAGAGTGAAATTTGGGTAGTTTCTTGGCTTTAAATATTATATACATCATTTCTAGGGAAAATGTAGCATAAACAATTCAATTTCCAAACTAGAATTATAGTTATATAATAAAATTCATGCAATAATAATTATGATGAAACAATATGGCCTTATAAAACTATTTTATCCAATATTAACGTGCTTTACCCATTACCGAAACATAATGAAAACTACTTGTCATAAAAAACATTTAGGCCTAAAAATGATTTAATATTATCCAATTCTATGAATCCTATTAGGTTATCGTTAAAACATTAGATTAAATATCTATAGTATATAAAACATTAAAATAACTCCTCATTGGTGATCAATTAAATATTTTAGGATAATTACACAATGCATGTACAAAAATAGTTTGTTAGAAAAACAACTCATATATTATCAAATAACTTATATTTTCATTTATAATTAATTGTTTACAAATTAAATATTATTATTCAATTTAATACCCTATATTTTCATAATTTATTTTGTATAATTCATATTATTCAATCCAATTTCTAGGTTATAACTACCACAAAAAAATAATATTTTCATATTATATTGTGGTTCTGTTATACGTGGCATTGAATATACTAATGTATTCTATGTGACTAAATATATTTGAAAAAAAGTATTTAATAAAATCAAGGGTTATTACATTCTACAACATTTAAATAATTTTTTTTACTCGAAAATCTATCACTATGATTGAAATACAAAAGGATTATTTTCCCCATTTTGTTCTAAGGTTCCCACATTGCTTCGTCAAATTGATGGTATTGGTACAAAACATTGACAATGTGAGTAGTCTTATTTCATAGAAAATTTAAATACGCTTCAAAATATCCAATGATTATCCTCATTGTAAATATAAAAATCCAATGGTTATAATTCTATGTTAAGAATATATGAATGATCATATATTTGCTTCCTTTGGAGTGATATAAGGAACATATCATGAACATAACTGAGATTCCATGGAAGAAATAATCGATAGGATACCAAACTCATACGATCAAAAATTTAGAATTGACCAATATACCTTGGGCATATATTGTAGTTTATTTCAAATCAAATCACACTCTTTTAGGGAAATATTCATAGAAATATTGTTTAACCAAATTCAGATCTAGATATTTCTAATGATTATCATCGTTAAATATTTTAAAATTTGAGTTTACCAAATTGTCTATTGAATGGTTATAACATTCCATTCCATTACCTCAACAAGTTAAGGTACCAATTGTCTACCTTATTGAACTCTATTCCAAGACGTTGGAGTTATATACTTCCTTATAGAAAGGGATTCATATAGTTCCTTCTGAATACATTAGTGAAATCTATTTTTGAATGAAAATACCGCCAATGGTAGAATTAGATCTGAATAAATATTCATATACAAAAATAAATCTCTAAATACGTATTCTAGATCAGAATGGTCCCCTCAGACTGATTATATCTTTGTGTCTGATAATAATTGTGTAAAATCAACCATGTATAGAAATCCATCTAAATACCTCTACAGAACATCGAGGTAAACCTAAGACCCCAATAAAAAAAAATAATATTTTCACTTCATTAAATCCTACCATCACACTAATGTTAAATTGAGTAAGTTGATCATGTTATAAATCATATCAAATGATAAAAAAGACTTCTTAAATCTTAAGGTGATTAACTAAAACCCGTATAATATTATCCCCTTCATATATTTTGGTGTGTCTGGTGAAAAAATCCATCATGATGTGTTATTATTTCCATTCATTATAGGTAGTGATCATAACATCCCCATACAATTATATCTGTTAGCATTATCATTTTTACAATCTAATAACCAAGAAAAACACTCTAAAATATCACTATTCAGGTCTCCATTCTAGAAATACACTTTATAATATATATATATATAGCTTCATAATTACTAGGTGAATAGATAATGAAGACCTATGGGATTTATCCAACAACTTCCCCATCAAATATTTTATTGACGATATACAAACATGGTACATAAAACATTTAATTATATCATAATATATTTTAAATTTTGGATCATTTCTTATAATCTATAATAATTATACTTCTTACGTTCACACAACTTTAATACTCTTGTGGATATACGGTTGAGCACTTATTTGATAATGATATGATTTATTCCCTTCCTTATATATTTTTGGATACATTGATCAAAATTATAATAATATTGGATCTTTTTTATCCTCGTCATATATAATCTAGGATGATCCTTTTGAATCAAAGCATGATCCACCTTTTTAACATTCCCAGAGTGTTAATATGTTCAATAGTTAAAATAATTAATCAACATGAACCATATTCTATGGATATTATTCAAATATTTTACGGTGAAAATTTAAATTAATATTTTATGATCTGTATACATGTCACACCGTTCTCTATAATGATAATTATAATCATTATTTAATGAAAAACTATGTGAATCTAACATAAAATAATTATTTGGGTAATTTTTTTATTAACCATAAACATATAACTATTACATAGATAACATCCCAATCGCTTCTTTAGTGAATCACTATCGCTTATTTAATGTAATATGACGTTCACTGACTATTATAATATTATATAACTTGATACATTAATCAAATTAATCTATCCAATGGAACGTGGATCCCTGATGGGATAACGTGACTAGTAAATTACACAACTATGATAAATTATCCTTATTTCATCATTAATATATGGCCAAACCTTGAAAACTATAGATCTCAGTATCTATGGTTGTTTTGGGACAACATTTAGTAACTTATATCATTGAAGTGTCTACTTGTATGCCAGAACATGATTATATATTAAATAGTAATGACACATTATAAATCCAAAATCCACACTTGTAAAACATTTCATAAATAATATGCTTATTTATGGTCTCCCACATAATCCACAATTTATATACTTGATCTTCTTTTCTCCATGAATATATAAGAATATCAGCTATAAAGACCACAAAAAGGATCATGGTAATCTTTAAAGACACTATTCATCTTATCCATAAAGAAAAAAGAGGTATTAGTATGACCAAATAGAATCACAATAAATTCAAAGTGTCAATTCATCTTATGTAAGGCCATCTTGGAAATTTCTTCACTTTTGCTCCTTAACTATTCATACCCACATCAAATATAAATCTTGGAAAAGTATTTAAATATTTTTAATTTTTTAATAAAATCATCGATATATGTTAGGGGATACATATTGTTGATTATGACCCTTTAATATTCTTGATAATCATTTTATAATCCCATTGATCCATATTTATTCTTAACAAAAAGAACTTATATTCCCCATAGTGACTAACATGGATGAATAAATCCCTTAACATGATTCTATTAGAGTAGTTTCATCAATTCCGATATATCAATTAAAGACATTATATATGGATTCATTGAAATAAGTTTAGAAGCAGGTTTACGTTCTATATAAAACTCAACATCAAGACTCAAAGGAAGACCATGAAATTCTATTAAAAAGACATAAAAAACTCATGAACAATAGGAATATATTTTGTGATCAATTTCTCCATATCCATATAAGATAAATATATTTCATTTATAGGAAATAGTATTCAAAATAGGGATGTAATTTCTATTAGAAATCTGTATTCACTCACAAATTAATAAATGATCATAGGTTTATTATAAATATTAACTGTGAATTCCATTCATCAAAAATTGATACAGGCGCTATATAAATAAGTCCAATCCAAGCTAGAATCACATTGAATTCATCCAAAAGGATAATCAAAATTTTTGTAGGAATCTCTTTCCCACCGAAATCAATCAGAGAGGAACTATAACATAGACATGTACACATCATAATTTTAGGTGATTTCAACCCCAACACAATTTATATTCATTATGGTTTTGAATTTACATTTTTGAGTCATTACCTAACATAAATGAATTCATAAAACAATGATCGAATATGGTACATCAATATTATTGAATTCCTATTACCACCTAAACATTATTATTCTATCTTAAATCACACACTAAAATTAAAATGGATGGCACAACCATAAACCATTGTTAATCATAAGGATAAATAATATATTCATGAGAAATTATTCAAAGGATGTATAAATCATAGGACCTTATTATCAAGATATAGAACCTTATATTTATCCTAGTTGATCCCTATTTATTAAGAAATCTATTGAAGGTTATCATATAAATAGACTTATCACATGGGTTTTCAGCAATGTTTTCTTACCCTTATCTAGAATCAGAGAATAAAATTTTACTTTGATAACAACCGTAGTGTACTAGAATAATTTATCATTGAATATAGTTGATAAATATCAAGCATTTCATGTGTGGATACATCACATAGGAGGAATATTACCACAATCACTATTGGAATCCCTTTCTACATGAAGACTTTCTATAGAAACACCGGATTTTCCCATTGTTCACACATTAGAGAAACCAACAATTAGATTCATTATTTTTCCATGATAAGAAATATAATGACCCAGGATTTACATATATAAATATTTTATATTTTTAAATTATTATTCAGTACATTTCCTAAACAAACTCCTGAGGAACATAAAGTTTTAGTTTATTTGGGGTCAAGATGCACAATAATATTATTTTGTGATATATCATGAATATCTCCCTAAAATATCATCACATTTTGTACTCTTCATATAAAAAAATACATAAAACCATTATTAATAACCTGATGAATATAAAATTAATATAGGGTGAGCTCATACACTCGAACAGGGTAAATATGTGAGATATCAATTAGTTACTATATAGAAGAATATGATAATCATAACTTTGTGAGATCATGACCCTAACAAAAATTTATCATACCCAATCCAACTAAGATCAGAATCCTGAGTCCTGAAATAATGAATTATTGTTAAAAAATTCATGAATCGTAAGAGTGAGAAATAATAATAAACTAATCATGTATCATAATTTCAATTTATAAAATATTTGAATGATCATAAGTATATAATCTGTTTTATATGTCAAGGTTCTCTACCAAGACCATCAAATCATAACAAATCAGACATAAAAACATATTTCCCATAAATTATTAAGTAGATGTAATTTTTTTCCAAAAATTAATAAAGAAAATTTCTTTTTTCCCATAGTAGATCTATCACCTAAAATTATTCCCCATATTATATCATGAAAAATGACTTGTTTCACATAATGGATGAATACCAACTACTAGTTTCTTATAGAGGATGAAGAATATTCACTTGTTTCAAAAAATTATACCATGAGGTATAATAAATTACTCAATAATTTATTGGGAAGTATAATTACACAAAAACTCATTACATATTGAAAAGAAAACACATGTGTTCCAAAACATTATAATACATTTACTATATAATTACATCACACCTTATGTAAATAAAATTGTTTTCATTATAATTAATAATTTCTTCATAAAATATGTCATGAAATATTAAAGGGTATCATTATAATATCATAATAATAATACTGAAAAAACATGAATAAAAAGATTATGTATGTTACTATAGGATTATATTAATAATAATAAAAAATTATTCTTTTAAAATTATGGTTAAAAAGTAATAAAGTATCTTGTTTAGAAAATGACATGAATAATCCTTTTAATACAATTTTTAGAAATTAAAAAAATAATAAAAATTAATTTTAAAAATAACAAGGGAATATTGAAAATGGCATTCAATTTTTTTTTTGGAAACATGGAAATGGAAGATAAAAACTCTCGATTGAATAGTAAAACATTGTTGATTTTATATAGACGTAATTTTGGTATCTTGAGTAATTAATAAAATTAAAATAAATTAGAAAATTTATTTCTAATAAATAAACATTGGAGAAAAAATATAAATGTGATTATTAGATAATTATCATATAATTTTCCTAACGTAAATTCAATCGTAAAAAATCCTGATAAAAATAGCATAAAAACATAAATCACGTACCAATTTGGAATAGTTTTAATCATAATAATAATTTATCAAATTAAATTAAATAGATATGTATTTTCCATAATTTTTATAGAATGATTTATAAAATAAATTCATGGGATGTATGTACACAACAGAATATTAAAAAGTGGTGAATATGGAATGTGTCCCAAATTAATACAATTGAGACACAAATCCCTTACCTCTAGATCAACATGCATCAATTGTTATTTATCCTCTAATATTAATTTTTTTTATTTATTATAAAAATATTTATGTTTTTGTTATATAATATATATTAATTATAATCATAATTTTATATTTATATATAAATTAAATAATATAAATATGAATGAAACTATTCATGATGAAGTTATGTTGTAGATACACATAGAAAAAATTTTCAATTTTTTATGGATGGAATAAAATAATGATAAATAATAATTTACCATTAATGAAAAAGTATTATAACGTATAAAACATATATATTCATAATATTCTCCTCATTACCATCCATGTAGATTGTATGTGAAAAAAATCACATTGCTTTGTGGAGATGGTAGACATCATTTTTGAATGTATTGTTTTTATGTTGATTTAATCTATTGCGTTATTTGATAACTACTCTAACTATTATGTCCATCATTCCACTATTAATTATCCCCCAACACTATATGGATGAGATTTTGAATCTAATTATTGGAGGGGGTTTAGTTGGGGTATCCAAAAGGGTTTCAGCATGGGGGTTCTAGCAGGGGTGGTGCAAGGGGGGGTGTAAGGGGTGTGTGCTATTTAGTGGGGGTGTCCAACAGGTGTGAAGCAAGGGAGTCTAGCAGGGGTGGTGCAATGGGGGGTGGGGGTCTATGGTGTGTTTGAAATAAGACAAGATTGTGTAGGGGTGAAATGGGATAATTTAATGGGGTGTTCAGGGGAGGTGTCCAGCAGGGTTGGTGCATAGGGGGTCTAATAGGGGTGGTGCAGGTGGGGGTGGGGGGTAGGGTGTGTCCAACAGGGGTTGTGAAAGGGGGTCCAATATGAGTGGTGCAAGGGGTTTCCAACAAGGGTTGTGAACGGGGTGTCCAAAAAGGGTGCAGGTGTGCATGGGGGTCTGTGCAAGTGGAAATCAGGGTGAAAGGGTGCTGTGGGGGGGGGGTGCAAGGGGACATGGGGGTGTTCGAGGGTATCTGTACAAGATGACATGGGTGGTTTAAGGGGTGTCTTACTGGGATGATGTAAGGTGTTTCTATCAAGGGTGGTGCATGGGCGTCCAACATGGGTGTGTAGGTGTGCGGGGGGGGGGGGGGGGTGCTAGGGGATAATGGGGTGAATGGTGGTCATTGGGTGTGTGTGAAAGGAGATATGAGGTTGTTAAAGCAGGGTTGGTCCAAGGGGGGCCATCAAGGGCGATTCAAGGGTGTTTTCAAGGGGGTGGTGGAATGTGATATGGCTGTGCAGTGGTGGTGTCACCAGGGTTGGTGTAAGGGGGTCCAGTAGGGGTGGAACAAAGGGGGGGGGGGGTGTTAATGGGTTTCTGCAAGGGGAAAAGGGTGATCAGGGGTGTTCAGAAGGGGTGATGAAAGGGGTGTTCAAGGGGGGTCTAGTAGGGGTGGTGAAAGGGGTGTCCAACATGGGTGGGGTAATGTTTTTCCAACAGTGGTGTGATGGTTTGCGGAGGGGGGGAGGGGTTATGGGGGGGGGGGGAAGACATAGGGGTGTGGGAGAAAGAGGGTGTGTTCAAGGGTACATTGGAGTGCCAGGGGGTGCACGGGATGCGTAAGGGGGGTTCCAGGGGGTTGTTTAGGGGGTTGTCCAGTAGGGGTGGTGCTAGGGGGTCCTGAAGGGGTGGTTCAAGGTTTGTCTAGCACGGGTGGTGAAAAGGGTGTAAACCACGAGTGTGTAAGTGTGCAAGGGGGTGTGTTCAAGGGGACAAGGTTTTGCAGGGGGTGTGTCCATGGGGATATTGGTGTGCGGGGGGGGGGGGGGGGGTGTAAGAGATGTTTAGGGTGGTAAAAGGGGAGTTGTGTGGGTGGGTGGGGGTGTAAGAGATGTTTTGGATTGGATACTAATGGATATAATTCATATAGGAATCTATGTACAATTATACCATATATAAACATATTATAATTCCTCAAAATAAAAAATATATACATGGATATGCAATAAAATTATTTCATTATTTTGATTATAATTATAGAAAATAAAATTCCTAAAAATTTCATTGATGATCACATTCAAAATCATATAGAAGAATTTAATGATTTATCGGACTATGGTGTTGATATATATGATTAATCAAAAATATAATTGTTCAAAAATATTTATTCTCTAATGTGAAGGACTATATGTTTCCCAAGATTCATAAAATTTTCTAGATTGAATATTCAATACAGCGGTGAATAAACTTCTTATAATGTTTTCTTCAACACTAGAAGACTACTATATTGAAAACCATAGTTGTTCACGTTTAATAATATATTCTTTTATAGAGAACATAAACATCAACTTAAAAGGCCATTTTTTAATGGATGAAATGTTTTTAGATCACCAAAAGAATTTATATATATTTTAGAAATCATATCAAAATTATCAACTATTGATAACAAATTTTCGAAAGAGTATCAGTTTAACATTTTTTGTAACTTGTCCAATGATCATCATATAATGTTGGCCCAAAACAATGGAGGAAAAAGAGTTATGTTAAAAACAACACTATTAAGAATTTCCATTATAATTTCATAATATTATCATTATAAAAATTTAGAATAACAGACGTGATAATTTATTTCTCCACAATATTAAATGAGAAAGGGCAGAAATGTTTTCATCATAATAATTGTAAGGGACTATAAAATAAGAATATCGAGTTTTATTTATGTTAAAATTATATTGAAATGTATCATAAAATAGTTTTCTCCATGAAAACATCTAATTTAAATAAATTATTGAAATATATTAATTTACCTGGGGGTAATTAATGTATAATTCGAATATGGGTTGGCTTTAAACACCATAAGTTAAATTTTATTAAAATCCATGACTCATATACTTTTATTGATCAATTAATTCCTTTGGAAATGCATATTTTTACCTAATAAAATAAAATAAATTTTCACTGAGTTTTTTATATTCACTAGAAAACATTGTGAGAAAACATTAAAAAACACTGAAATTTAAAAATATAATGATATAATTGTAATTATAATTTTTTATTTTCAAAATATATTTCCCTCATCTTGTTTTACATTGATTTTTATATGACTATTCATTTGACTCGGGAATTAATTATTGGAATTATCTCACATTATCAATGAATTTATCAAATATAGAGGAAATGTTAGTTTAGTTTTTTCACCATTACCATAACAAAATATTCAAACTCGTCACGTATATAGTTTATTCTTTTATGTTCCTTTTTCAATAAGAATCTATTATATTAGAAGTATTTTTGGAGAAAAAAATCTAAACTAGAAGTTTCTATTGCTAAAGGTTATATAGCCGAAGAGTTTGTCACCTTTTATTTGAGGTATTTGGATAATATTGAGACATGATAAAAACTATTTTGGGTTTTTCACAACAAGAAAAATAAATAAATTATAGACCAATAGTAAATCAGTAAACATTCTAATGTTATGTCATTATTTTAAGTTAATATAACAAGTTTTATTATGTAAATAGTGTTCCTAAAATAACATATATGTGTGTTAATAAGTAGTGATATTTCATATAATATCATTAAATAGTTGAACAGAAAAAAGAAATAGATGACTTTGGATTAAAATGACAAGTGAAAAAGTGGATAAAATTTCATGTAAGAATTTAAATTCTTGATTATCACGCATGTCATGTATAATCATAATCAATTTCATATTCAAAATATGATTATTTAAATATCTTATAAAATGAATAATATTTTATATTTATACATGAATATAATGAATTTTGATAATCAAAATGCAGTTCCAAATAATTTATAATATTTAGATTGAGTACCTTTGAAGAAATCTATAAGATTAGATAGTTTTAATAATAATGGATTCATGTTTCATAGAGTTTGTCACGGGGAAGGATTGAAGAAAATAGTGGAATCATCAAAACATTCATAGAATTGTTAAATTATAGATGCTGATTAACACTATCGAATTAAATCATTATGTAATATTTTTAGTAATGTTTTTCAAATCAATATTGGTGGATATTTATAAGTGAAAATGAAATATTTTCTATAATTTATCTATGTTAATATATCATAGATTACCATTCAAATTGAAATGAATAAAATGCTCCATATACATTGGATTGATAAGTTAAATATTTATATTATGTGGGTGATATAGTTGATGAAGGTTATAATATTGTAGTCCATTTAAAATAAAGAGGATTTAATGGTTTGAGTGATTAAGTTGATTTTTTAATAGAATATACCATTCAAAAAATTATATTGATATATCTCTTGGGGATGATATTAAAATAGATAGAATTTCATTGCAGTCTGAAGATGATGAAATAATATAAATGGTTGAAATTTACCATAATAGAGTACATGATAAATTATTTATATTTATGTGGATTTATCCACTAACTTATCTATTATTTTATATAGAATACCTGAATTCCATTTTTTTGTATACAAAATATTCAAATCCATATTTTATTATATATCATGTTATAACGACTTTTATATTATTTTTGGATATAGTAATGTTGAAAACAAAATTATTTAATGATATGATAGGGTATTCCATAAATCCAATATTCATGAATAACCCATATGGAATAATCAAACCATAATTTGGTACACCCCCTATAATTGGTATATCTCTTTTCAACGTTCATAAACCATCTTATATTCTACTATATTCATAGGGCACACACTCTAATTCTAGTTCATCACCTTATACTCCATGGATGTCAAGGGAATCACATGGAGTAATGGAGGAGTGGTCAACACCTAAGAATATGGAATCACATCTACTATAATGAGGGTATTGGAGGGAAACCATTATTGGTAAGTAATGTTTACTGTGTAAGAATAATTTAATACATTTATAAATTAATTATTAATTATATTTGTTGAATAATTTTAGATAATAATTGAACATAAATGAACATGATTGTATCATTTATTTAGAGGGTGAAACAGTTTAATTTAATTCCATTTTACCTGTATAGGGTTCTTACATATGACGCTTGAGGATTATATTGGCAGATCATGGGGATGTTATCATTTGATATGACATCCCTTCCCATAAAATATCATGATTGGTGGAAAATTCACATCAATAAAAAGAACAAAATTATTGATTAGAAAGTAAAAATAATACAAAAGTAAATATTTATAGTATATATTACCTTATAAAACAATATAATGTGATTCTAATTTTAAATTTATAAATAATATATGTATTCAATTCCATTTCATTGAGTCTAATACAGTTGTGTATCAACAGGAAATGAAAAAAAATGGTAAAATATAAATAGAATTAATGTAAGTGATGTGGTGGGAGTTCAACAACACCACTTTGAGTCTATATCAAATATGAAAAATGGTACACAAAATGATAAATTTTCATAAGTTGATGTCCTTTTTTGTAACCATCTTTTTGATTCTCATAACGAATTTTATACTGCATTATTACATTGATATTAATTTTTTAAAAATGATGGAATTTTTATTGTGGTTAATAATTGTTCAAGAAGATTCTAAAAGAACTCATATAGTGGATAGAGACAATTCAACCCACACATAGATGGATCAAAAAGATCATTTGTGTGGATTATAATAAATATGAAAATAAATAAGATATTCTTAAATATGACATTTTTTCCTAAAATATATAGAAATTTTTATTTTTGTAATTTTTATCGATTGATGATTTTAGAGAAATATGTTTTTCATGAGGTCAGTCAAATGATGTTGTGATTTTATTTTAACAATAACATTGTTGAATATTTAATAAATGAACTCCATGTAAAAATTTGTTAAAAATCACATTTATATTTCAAGTTTTTAGAAGGAATATATTAATTTTTTTCAAAATTTTTATATAAAAAATTATAGGGGAATTGGGTAAAAATCCCACACAATCATCATCATTCACCCATGTGGATTTTATTTCCCTCATTTTGGTAAATGACATTGTTGTTTGTGTAAGAGGGTTGGGAATTGGAACCCCCTTATGATTTATTGAGAGGATTAAATATTCATTCACTATGAAACATAACAATGAAGGTCATGGTAATGTTACAATTCTTAATAAATTATATTGAAAAAATAAAATACCAAACCCTAAGAATAGATTACAAGACCATGAGTCATTATGGAGGAACCATGATGTGCATTTTGAAGTTATGGGTACTAAATTGGGTACTCCATTTCATGAATTAACTTAGAGAATTACTATAAACATTTCCTCCTTGTTATGACAAACTGAAATGAAACAAAATATTTTATATTTAAAATATTATGATTATATTACAATGAAAATTGTTAATAATATATATTTTCTAGGGAATATATTATTAAAAATAATTTATATTATAAATTACATTTTATGGAGGCAACAAATGTGCTAGAGGCTGGTAGATGATATGAAAATCAAGAGAAGGTGTCGTATGGGGGAAGACATCTAGACAGTAGGGGGAATAACATTGATATTTGATTCCACTATTTTTTATTTTTTATCAAAAAATGATTATATACTACCTCTATTACATTTGACATTTACAAATATATTTTTATACTTAAAATTCAGTGTGATATAATGATTAAAATTTTTTCACTTTTTTTATATTTTTGATCTCTAAATGTATTTAATTCTATAACTCATGGATATAATTGTATTTTAAATTGTAGGTGAAAAAATACTCAAATTCTTTGTATTTACCATTTTTTTAAATCTTCAGTGTTGGTATAAATCTTTATTTATTTATATATCATAAAATAAATTGATATGGGTTGTTAAAACCAATAATATGATTGGATAAACAAATAGTTTCTATCTATAGAATAATTCTAATTATTTTAATGAGTTTATAATCACCATTAGTTTAGAAAAAATTTAAAATATTAATAACTATAGATAAATATTTAATAGATTATATAATGAACAAAACATATTAAAATAATTTGAGATGTTACACTGCCAAATTGATTATAATTTTTATTTTTATACCAACACCAATTACAGATTCACACCTGTTTTAAAATAAAATATGTAATTATGAAAACACATCTATGTAATAGATTACAGAAGCATCCAGGGTGTTTAGAGTAAACTATATAAATAAACTAAATTGTATTTAAATTAAATTATTTTCAATGAAAAAACACTAATATCAATTTTCATGGTAGTACCATGAACTTATCACTATATGATGGTTGTTCTATGTTTTTTGTGGCGGGGGGGTAGTCAGAATAGAGACAATACACATAAAAATTTCATTTCATATAAAAAATCACTATGAACAACCCTTGGCTAATCCCTTTGAGAGTATTCTAGTGTTAAAATGGAATAAAAACCTCATTTCTTGATGCCTTTAATTACCATCAGGAGAATTCCATTAAAAAACATTTCCTCAACCACATTTCCACATTGATATGATGAAAGAGTAATAAGGTAAATTTATATATCTTTAATAATGTTTCTCTTCAACCATTTTTGATCAACTAAAATAAAAAATGACCTATCAAAGGAACAGTAATCACAAAAAAGAAACATTAATCAATTGAACTAGAAATCATTTGAAAGACATATTTACATAATATTTAGAACTAAATGATAATTTTTTTCTCCTTTGAGGTTAATTTTATATTAGAAATAAAATAAATGTTCAAAATGAGGTTATAATTGAAGAACATATTTATAATAAAAATAAGATATTCCTTTGAAGAGGATAAAAGGGATCTGAAAAAATATATATAAGCAGAAAAAAGTGTGATTTTTCAAATGATGGGTGGAGTCATCCATCTAATAGAATATACCAATTTGGTTTCCATCACCTAGGAGGATTTAGGGATTCTAAAAGGGAAGAGTTTTTTATTTATGCATATCCAATGTGACTCATGACTACTAACCTTACCTATATGAAAATACTATGTTCAATGGAAGAGGATGATTCTTTTGTAATCACATGTGAGAAGCTCCAAAAATAAGTCATTTGTGAAGTTATCCTGTGAAATGAGATAAGAACATAAGTTTCAATGGTAATAGATCTAGACCAGTGTTGGGAAAATAATTCTATAGCATTAATTGAGAAAATAATATGAAATCTCTATTTGTGGATGATTTCGTCCAATCATTGAAATGAGCTTCTGAGAATAAAGATTGAAAGTATCCGTGAACTATTGTATAGAAAAAGTGAAATCCATAGATCAATATAAAATCATTTACACATTAACGATATGGTGAATTACATTATTTTTGGAATCATTCTCGATGAATAGTATTGATATCTACAGATATTCTTTGATGGAACCTTTTAACGAATAATTACTTAAGGGGATAATGAAAATGTTAAAGACTGCTAAACCATATATTAATATAATTTATTCTTATATTTTTGTCAATATAATGATACAAATTGGTATTAATATCATAATATAATCCAATAGTATAAAAACCCAAATCACATATCAGTACCAATTGATAACAAGGTTTATTATGATTATCTACAAATAATTTCATGTTACAATGACCAATGTAATGATTGGACTATCATTATATAACAACATACATGATTATAATAATATTAACATTTTTATTTTTTTTCATTTAGTTTATTTTAGTATCATTTTAGATAGATTGTTTATTTTTTTAAAATTTTCTATTTTTTAATAGATTTATATTTTATATTATGAAAAATTCTAAAACATTAATCAAAAATATATTTGAAGTAAAATACTTATTTTTCTTATAACTAGGTATTTGCATATCTAACTTCTATTATGTAAGGTAAAGATACATTATCTCAACATTAGCTTCTAGAAAATATTAAATAGGATTCGTTAAGTATATATATTAACAATTAATCAACATGTAATCAAAATTTAAGGTGAATAAATCACAATAATATTTTTTTATTTAATGTAAACAAATTATTTATAAGGGATTCCAATAAATTTTGTTGAATGTTTAAGAATATTTTTTTACCTGTGCCTCAATGCTCTTTTGAAATCATAAATTAATATCCAAAAACTAGTTAACTATATGAATTTAAATATTATATAATAACATTAATAAGAATCATGAAAAATTTAGGTTTTGATTCCATATTGAAAATATTATTTTAAAATATATTTTGTTTTGGTGAAGGCCTTGAGATGTTCTAAAGTAAATAATATAACAAAATATTTATTTCATTTACTATAATTTTAAAAAAATTATCCCATAATCCTATTTACAATTTGATAACACATCCTTTCAATTTATAATGAATTTAATTTCAATTTTTAATTTATTTTACTATATACAGTTTTGAAAATTTATACTTTTATTATTGTGGGTTTTTACAGGGACCTTTTTACGAGTTTTAATGATAGATTACATATTTTATTCCCTTACCTCAAACCATTATTTGAATACACTTAATGTTATTAATCTATTAAAGTATTTTTTATCTAACTTTTATTAAATTAATCAATTATATTAAGTGAAATCCATTTTTATATATAATAATAAAGAAAAATTGTGAGAAAAATAGATAAAATTAAAATGGAAGTAGAATATTCAATCCATATAATAATGAAAATGGAACAATTAAATGAAAAAAATAAATTTTAATGAGAACCCGAACAAGTATTAGATATTTTGTTTTCCCTAAAAGAGGTTATTTTCTAACCTCGTAATCCCTTTTAAGGAAAAAAATCATTTATATTCATAATATAATTTATAATATAAGAACATTGAAATGTGATTATCAAATATTTTATAACCCAATAAAATATCTAATTGACCATCTATTACCGATTACACTTAATTTTCTATTTAAGAAATATTAATCAAGTGTTAAAATAGAAATACCACTAATAATGGAATCCCAATGGTTGGGGGCCATTTGGTTGAATCGAAATCATGTTTCTTCTAAAAAAATGGTATTTGTAAGGATATAAGTTACAGAAAAAACTCAAATCTATTCTAGTATCCCATTTCTATACTAGAATTGATGTTTTCTACCTCTGTATCAATTTCATATGTGTTATTCTTCATTTTTTTGAAAATTCATAGAGGCGAAAAAATCCAATTTTTTTTCATTCCCATCTTTATTTGATTAGCATTATCCCTATATGAAATTTCCAATATGTTAGAATAAGAAAATGAATTCATATAACACATTAATTTCAAAAAATAATCAATTATGGGACATATTATATGGAAATTGATTGGATGTACCCGTAAATATCATTTTTATCCAGATATAAAGTGTAATATCCCATAATCATTCAATATAAACTCAAGATCCAAAAAAAGGAAATTTAATAGGTTTAGTTTTGAAAATAGCTTTTATAAATGTGCACATAGGACTTTTAATTTTCAGAATCACTTCATAATGGAAGTGAAAAACTGATAGAACAACGAATACCATTCCAGTTTTAATGAAGTTTTAAATACATTTATTGTATGCTGATACCATATATAGACCTGAATAGAGAGACTATATATATTCCATGACCATATCCACAAAAATTTATATAAGTATACTTATATCGAAAGAAGAGAAGAACTAAATTTTAACTAAGGTGTCCATCTATGGCACTAATAATCCATATAGAATCAAGTGTTCTCAAAATGTAAGAGATTTATGAAATTTAACAATTATTGACGGATAATATAATAATTTTATGTAAATAAAATACCAAATCTCCTCATTTGAAAAATAAATTACTTTAAATAATTTTAATTTTTTTTGGTAATTACCAAATTGATAGAAGGTCAATGTGTTATCGGTCCTAATATAATGAAAAAATATATTAGTTGAAGTAAATTTTACTAGATTGAACATCAAAGGGTGTTGATCACCTAAGATAAAGGGATCATTACCACAGATAGTAATAATTATTTTTCTTAATATGTTATTCATTCTCCATAGTATATTTTAAATTTATTAATTGAATTTCAATGTAATATCTATGAAATATGAATTTAATTAAAAATGTTGACACATTACACGAGGTCTTATCATTCACATATATATATATGTCCCTTATTAATTTATTGGAATAACAACTAATGTATTTTTATAATTTCATCATCATTTTTAGGGTTTTAAGACACACATTTATGGGGTCTGTATTATTATTCCTATTTCTTGAGAACTATAAAATGGTTTCTATAAAAATAATTAATTAATTATTATTTTTATTTAAGAATGAAAATTTAATAATATGTACCATATATTATAAATATACATTTATAGTAAATATTATTTCAACATAGAATTTATTCCCATTGTATCATTAAAAATAGTATATAAAAATAAATTTCGTATCCCTATGATTCAATATATATGTTATAGTGTGCCCATATACAATATTATCAGCTCTTTTATCTATTTATAAATAGAGGGTTTATGATGATATGTCATACACTGTGATATGATAAACTATTTGTCATTCTGATGTTCAAGATGAAATTTTAAGAAATTAAATCCCATGATAATGATTTGGACAATATAAGGTCATGAGTTAAATTTTCATTAGGTTACTCGATTCATTGTTTAAAACATAATTTGATATTTCTAGCTAGAAATATGTTAACATTTTATTCAAATTGCAAAATTATATAATGTATATGGGTATGGTTATAAGTTATTAGAATACCAAATTTCAATACTCATGTGAAAATTTAAATAGAGGAGTTAGATTATTTTTCTCAAAATCATGTGTTTGTATGGTGAATATTTATGAATTTATAATTGAAAAAGTGCAGGTGGGACTAGATATTATATGGTTTATAATAAATTATTAATAAAAATTTTGATGTTTGTATTGAATTCATACTATTTTTTAGATTATTTAACATTTCATATTCATTTTAATATATTAAGTAATATGTATTAAATTTTTTACCAAAAATATTTAAAAATATAGTTTGTATTATATTTGGCTGGATAAAAAATAAAGACAATTTTGTAATTTAGTTGATAGAAGGACAACCATTTTAGTTTATTTGGAGTTCAAGTAGAATCTATACATATAGACACATCGATATAGAATCTTATTAGATGCATTTAATAATAATTAAGAAATAATTAAATTATATAGTGGTAACAATGCGCCACAAGGTACACAATAAAAGTCTCCAAAATAGTCAGTGGGATAGGTATTAAATCATGTGAGTTCACCTTTTTCTATATATCTATCGGAGATAACTAATAAATCAGTGGGGTTTGGGTTAATTTTATTGATGAAAATGGACCATCAACTAAATTTTTGTAAAATGTGGGTATAGGGGATAGGCCATGGTGTAGTGTTTGGTGAATATAGTTTCCATCCCTTTCCCTCTACTCCCCCATCATATTCTCTCTTCCAGGATGTGTCTTAATATTTATATAATAAAAAAACCTTGGAGGAAATGAATTTATTTCATTATTATAAATGTGATACATACATTTAATTTACATATCTTCATCATTTCATGTATCAATGTTTAAAAATTTTTGTTTCAGTGTTTTATAATTGTTTTTTCAATTATGAAATAATACAATATATAGGAAAAATTATTCATAACATTGGGCTATAAATGATGTATGATGCAAATGACTATTACCATTTTCAATGATTTTAATGTTTTATGGGTTTTAATTTATATTATTAGTATGTGAATGGATATAGGGTAAAGACAATGGCTACCGCATATGTTTCTAGATTTTTTTATTAAATTTATGAAAACTACAAAAATCAAAGTGGTCTCTCTATTATGATTATTTTATTCTTGTCCTTACAAACACTGTCATCAGTAAGTAACTGGTAAGATAATTATCTTTAGATTCAGATACGTTCTATTGGTATCTAGATAAATAGGAAATAAATCATTGAAAATATGATAAATTTAATAGACATTACCTATTATAAAAACATATTCATTTTGTCTTAATGATGTTGATTCACATTAGGGTATGGGTGGTTGTTTATTAAATGATATATTATATACAATATTGTTTTATATTTTTTATTATATTAATGATTAAATAAATTATTTCTTATTCAATATGAAATGTATTGGTTATACTATATGCTTATGTTTCATTAAACTTTTTTCTCTTTGATTTGATAGTTGATATATAAAATATATTGTTTATCTTTGTCCAAGATGCATGATAAAGAGTTAACTAAGTGGGATAAATAGGTGGAGTGGTTGAATGACATATTGGGGAAAAAAGTTTGGGTCATTTCATGATTTTAGTTATTTAATATTTTCATGGGTCTCTCTTGATTACACATTTGACCCCAAATGATTAAGAAGATAATTGGTTTAGAAAATTATATTTCTATTTTAAAATGTTCTTTACATCTCATAAGATTCCATTTTTATTTGCGTAATTATCAAGGATAGCAATTTGATTGGGTAGGTTACCTGAGGTGGATTTAATATAATATATTTATTCCTGAACTATGATAGTATTTTTTATGTAAAATAGAAATATGACCCGAATGGATTCAAACCGATAGTATTTTTGACAAAAAATGGAAGAAGACTAATAGAATTGGGTTACTTCTTGTTCAAGAGTTCAAGGTAAAAATGGGTTTTCATTTAAATGTGAATTTATTAATTTACATTTTGAAATAATTGTTCGTCTATATTATTATTCATCTGGGTTGTGGCCCTATTAAATGAGTATTGGCTATTCATTAGGGGAAGAGATTACTGTGAAAATATTTTTTGTTATACCATAATTTTTTTCAAAGAAACCATTAATGTTTATCTTCACCTATCAAACTCTAAAGAAATGTATAGGTACTTTTGGTGTCAATATATTACCTCAACTATACTATAAGGAGTAAAAGTATATTATTTTATTTATTCATCCATTCATAATATATTTAGAGAGGTATGAAAATATAAAATCATGTTATTCCTTTTTCTATGTATGTCTTGTTTGGAGAGACATCTATGAATAAGAATTAATACGTTATTTATATACCTAAGTTATAAATAATCATCTAGGTATATGAGTAATTAAAAAGATCAATAACTCTTTCAGTTGAGGAAAATAATATATATTACAGGGATGCATAATATTATTTACCTATTTGAAATCAATCTTCACCATAACCCTTTATAATGAGTTATACCTCCCCAATATAAATTTATAGATCATAATTACTTATTCTATTGTTTATAGGGATATATTTTTATCAAATTCATTTACTTTCAACATGATTTTAATATTTACAACAAATAATTTTTGAATTTTATAAAATTGTTGGTCTATTTAATTATATGGTATACTTGATTAAACAAATAGATAAGAAATAAGATAAATAACTCTAATGTCCATTCATTAGTGGAATACTATAATTTAGTACTAATATGAATCTTTTGATGTATTATTTTGAAAAATATTCCCCATGATTCGTGGATAATTAAATGGAAATTTTTTTAGGCATAAGATTTGAAATTGTTTTATAGTCCATGTAGATTTATAAATTTAGATTCTAATATCAAGGATGTACATATTATATTGTAAGACATTTATTGGGTTGTTATTCATTAAAAAGCCTTTATAATATATTGTTTTTGAATTATATATCCATGAAGTAGTATTCCATCTACAGAATTTTTTTAAGGATAATAGAAATCCCTATAATAAATTTATATATTCAGGGATCATCATAATATTTATTAAAATAAAACTTCATTATAGATTTATCTAGAAAAAAATTTTTATTTTCATAATTATATTTATAACACAAAATTGGCTTGTTAATGATTATAAACATTGTTAAAGTGTTTAAAATTCTGAAAAATCAAGGTTATAACATTAATACATTCTAAAGTAATTTTCCAATGATGAAAATTATTATAAAATTTTATTTGATATATATTAATATTATATAAAAAACTGATAGAATAAATAAATATAATTGAATATATTTATCACACATCTAGATTCCATGGATAAAATTTTGATGATCAAACTGATTTTATATGATCAATATGCATGGAATAAAAAAATACCTAAGGACTATAGAGTAGTCATTACTATTTTTAATATCTATAGTTTTGAGAGGGTTATAAGATGAATATATGTTTAGGGGGTTTATATGTTTTATTTTTATATGATTTTTATATTTTATTCAAATTTTACTAATGAATAAGTCATGGGGGAATTATTATTTGGTAATGAGAAGAATGTTATATGACTGGGTAAAGTAAAATGATGTTTTTAAAAAATTCATCATCATAAGACTAAGTGGACATAAAATATGATACATCATAAATGTATTTTATTAATTGATGGTACATCATTGTGGGTCATGATACAATTGTATAATAGATATTTGGGAAATGAATATTTATTCATTTTAAATGATACTTTGGAAGATGGAATTATTTTTTTAGAATAATTTGGGTCCGCATAGAATAAAAAAGTGAAAAATAGATATATACTAAGTTCATGAGTGTCAGTTTATATGTTATTGTGCATTTGGTGAGTAATAAATTTTCAAGAGCAATGAATTTAAATTTATTTTTAAGTATATAATTCATTAATTTGGATACCCACATGTTTAAAATTTATAATGATAGTTTTTAGATAATCATCAATGTGAGATTAATTAGTGAATGATATAAGAACACATTTTGGAAAAATATTATTAATTATTAGGGAAATATATGTAATTGAATAATAATTTTCATGGGAAATATCTATTGGAAGAGTTTTCTTATGTATGATTAAGGAAGGGGATTCATAGTTGAATTCGAGATAAAAAAAGTTAACAATGATATGAATTTTTAAAAAATTTATAGATTTTATGGAATGCATGGGGGGAATTTAGTATTTTTTGATAATACCAAATTAAATTAGTGTAGAGCAATGGGAGATTTGAACATTGGGTTAATCAATTTAAGGAATCTATTTTTTTTATTTAATTATTTTTAGAATATAATTATTAGGTTTTAATAAGAGTTAAGTTATGAATAAGTTTATTTATCATGGTATTTATTTAGGGGTATAAATGTAATTTGATATCAAATGATGATAAAGATACCCTATGAACGTGATATCCATAAATATCATTCAGATAACTAAACACATTTACCATAGAAAATAAAAAGTGGGTTTTTACAAACATTATAATGATGTAGAAATTATACCATTGAACTCATTAGAAGAACATGTGAAGAAGTGGATATTTTAAGTGTCTTAGGTATATGTAATTAATATCATCAGTAGTTATAGAATCAACAATTTTATTCATAAGAGAATTAAAAATTTAAAAAAATAATGGATTATATGACAAAATTATGTATCATTAGAATATTATAACAGAAAATCTAATTTTTGGAATGAGATAATAGGTCTGGTTATAAAATATTATAGAATGAACAATATCGATCAAATGTGGGAGGACAGGATAATTTGTAGTTGAAAATTATTCTATGAGGGGGGTTAAACTATAATGATATGCTATATAAAGTTTTCATAAGGCCTTAATATCCATTTTATCACTATTGACTGATAATGATGCATCCTGGAAATGATATTCTAGTTGATGGGATGTTTATAACACACAATGTTTTTGTTTTCATTATAAATTTTAATTTTTCAATTTTGTTATGAGAAAAGATTGAGAAAAATGTATTTTTTCTAGTTTAGCGGAGGATATTCATTAAATATTTTAGGAGATAATGTGGAGTTTTAATATGTGTATGAATGAATATAAATACCCAAAATGGGAATTTTTTAAATAATTCATGAAAATCTAATTGGATGGTGATAGTAGAGGGACCACATGTATATTTTCGTTGGCTATTAGGTAGAAAATTGGGATAACCGGGTACTATATAGGGGTATGGGTATATGGTATGGAGCATAAAAGATTTTTTTTTTATTTTTTTTTATAAAAACGGATGTGTGTTTTTCTATAGGTAGTGTGTGAAATATGGATTTCTCACCCCTTTCCATCTCATCTATCTATATGCTCCCTTTCTCTTATAGAAACGGTCCAATGAGTGGTTTTTGGAAAAACTCCAATTGTAGATTGGTTTGGTTGTGTTAGTTGAACATTTTCGGGGAAGGGTGTTTGGAATACCTATAAATGAAAATTCAATGTCATGGAAATCTTAAGGGCTTATTGAATAGGGTGGAAGGAACTCGGTCTATAGGAGAGAATGACACTCAAAATCCCCAGTTTATGTCTTAGTGGGGGAGTTTCATTAGAAAATTTATAACACACATGATTTTTTACTTCATTATTTTTAGGTAAAGTAGATCATATGTTGTGGAGGAGCTGGCAGTTTGAAAAATGAATGTGTAAATATTTAGTGGCTCAACCAATTTACGCGCCTCTTCATCATGGTTATGAAATTACATAGGAGAGGATTAATTTATAGAAATTAGTGGTTACAGTGTCATGGTGTTATCATAAAAATATGTGTTTCTATATTACACAGAATTATTTAATGTATGTATATGGATTATCCATTTTGGAGGATTCCAGGAAAAAATATCTATACACACCATAATAATATTTTAATCAACACACATTATATTCCCCAAAATAGAAGCCACATTATTATGGGGATTTATATAAGGTATAGTGGTTACTGTGACTTGATTTTTAAAAAGTATATAGAATGGGTTATTCAATATCAATGTCTGATATTTAAGGTGATTGGGAAAATAATGTTGAGTCATAGGTAAAACAATTGATAGTATGAGTAGATATTGTTTATCTGGTTGTTGAATAATCACCAAATTAATGATGGGAGAGAGAACTAAATAACTATTTATAGTTGAGACACACTATGACTTGGTGAGGGGTACGACACTACAGTTATGGGTTTTAAATTATAGATGTAATTTGAGATTTATGAGAGAACATATATTTAATTGAATTGAATTGTGTTTATTTTAAATTAACAACAGATTAAAAACATGTGGTATAGTAGGAATAATCTAATATGAACAGGGATTTCAGAATTAATGCAAAAAATTGAATAAATAATTATTCCAAATAAGAATACAAAAACATCACACAGAAGTTAAGAACAAGAAATGTAACATGTGTGATTTACAAAATCACAAAAAAAATAGAAAAAGAGTACTAGAAAGAAGAACAAATAATGGGTACTAAGAGACTTATTTCTAGAATATTTATAGATTACATCAATATGAAGGTGATGGGGTAAATTGAGACACCTTTATTGGAGTTAAATCATTCTTCTCTTGTGATGATTAAATATATCTATTCTAAGAGGCAAGGTGATTTCCATATGAACTTGATGTTAGTCAACTCCCTTAATTGTGATGTTTGTAATTAGGAGGGTCTGTTAGGACACTATAAAAATGTAATAAAGAAAATATATTTAAATTTTCAAGTGTATTAGTACATTTAATTTTTGTCCCCTTTGACTATCTAGGTTAGTATAAACTTGGTAAAATATTATGATTACCTACATTACCACGTAATTACTTTTATCTATCATGAGGGATGGAGTATTATTACTAATAAGTGTAAAATATGATCATTATTAATGGAGAATTTAAAAATATAATACCATGTTTCAATCATAAATCAGGGAATTATACATGTTTCAGATGAACAAGTTGTATAATAGATGAATGTGTGTGATGATTCTCAATTTATTTGAGAGACATTTTTAACAGTGGTTAATCAAAAGGGAATCCCTATCATTAAGCACAGAAATTTACATATATATAAAACAAAAACATATAAAAACCTTAAATTGTTGGGTGTATAAATGTACATGAGAATTGTTCATAGAATGAAAACCATATTTGAGAGTGGATCCATATAAGATTAAGATAAAAAGGTATTGGATGTTTACTCATTGAAAGATTAATAAAACATGAAGATCATTGAACAACCCTATCTATGAGAAGGTGATTTTATAAACTAACAGCCATTATTTGTGGGGAAAACTTCTAAATATTTATTATGGTGATTCAATAATTTTATAAGAAAACCAAAAAGAGTTGTTGAATTGGATTGATGGTCTATGAATGATCCCAAATGAGACTTTTGATACATTCATTGACCAAGTGAAAATTAGTGTGGATAATATAAATGGTTTTGAATTCAAAATTGATGTTATAAAATATATAAAATTTTTCATGAGAGTATTTCAATAATTTATACCAATGTTCTAAATGGTTGATGGTAAATACCCTAAAGAGGTAATATTGGACCTCCTCCATAATACTGTAGTTGCATATGAGGTGAAGGAAAATGAAAGTGAGTTTATATATAATGATAATTATCAAGAGGTATAACTCAAATCAATGAATAATATTTAATTTAATGAGGATCTTAATGAATATGAAATTAAAAAATTAATTAATTTTCTCATAGATAATCGAAATAGACAATAAAAAATATAAAGGTTTCATTTCGATTTCGTTATTTCTATGAGGAAATTATGGTCATCATTAATCTAGGTGTCATAATAATTATTGGGATTAATATTATAAATAAGAATCCACAAAGAATATAATTATAGGTGAGAGGAATTTCATATGTCTATAATAATAATTATGAAGAAAAACAATTTAATGTTTTGGGAGGAAAAAATAATGAAAATGTTAGTTGTTGAAGAGGTTGATGATAAAATAGAACATGATGAATATGTTTTTTGGATATTATAGATAATTTAACATTAGAAAAAAATGATGATGGAGGTGTTGAAATTGAGGGAAGGTATTATCTTAATGTTGAGTTTGTGAACGATCTAGAAAAAACAGAAATTTAGAGGGAATAAAATGAAATAGTGCATTTTGTGAAACCTAAAAATATATGCAGTAAAAATAGAAGGGTATTTATTAATTGAAAGGTGATATTTAATGAAATAAAACAAGAAATTCGAGGTAGTTAGAGAAGGGTGTTTATATTTATCTCAATATTAATGAATTTCCCAGATTACTGACGTCTAAACTAACTCAGTGAATGTATGACTAAAAAGAATAATGGAATTGAAATCTTAATTCAAGATGTTGTGGTCATATTATTATGATCAAGAAATTATTCTTACTATTGAAATTCCTTTATGGAATATTTATTTTTGATTTAAGGTTTTGGAAACAATAAAATTAATTTATCTTTAACATAGAAAATAAATGTTCTAATAAATACTTTTAGTTGAAGAACATAGTGGATGGAAGCATCAACATTCAAGATTAAAATTAAACAAATTTTCATCCATAAAAGAACAATATTCAGATAAATGAGGATTCAAAAACCATTGATTTTTTCAATAATGAAAAATATAGAGATGGAACATGTATTGTGGATAGTGGTTTCATATCCCACATGACATAAAATCAATAACATTTCTCTATGAATTATTATAAAAATATAGAGTATTTTTATTTCGAAATTATGATGTGTTGAATATAATTGGGTCTTGAAAAAAACTATTAAAGAGACCTATAGAGAAAGAGATCTTAGAGAAATACTTACCTCATCATTGTAGCGGAATAATGCTTTCTTTACCAAGAAGAATAAAATCCATTATTGGGTAATGGTATTATCCTTTAAGCACAAAGTCTTTATTGGACTTTTAAAAGTGTATTTAATCCATGATTTTATAATATTTTAATGTTTTTATTTGTGTAAATTAATTTATTAATCATTCCAAAATTTGGTTTTTTTTTCAATATTTTATACCAATAAGCATGGAATATTGGAAAAGAAACAACAAGAGGTTATATATTTGATCTAAAATACAGTTCACATCATGAGTTTTTCTTGTGGTACAACGTAATATTTTTTAGGATGTAGTGTATTTGTATAACTAGAGAAAAAATTTATATGTCATGTATGTCATTTACATGGCCTGTATTCTTCGTGGAAAGCTAATGTCCAAATTTTTTGTATCTATTTCCCACTTTGAAAATTAATGATATCACATATCATGTTAACTTATACTTAGTATAAGTTTCGATGGACAAATAATAATGATGATAGTGGATAATGGGTTGATAGAAATCCTTATAAATTATTTCCTCTACAATATAGTGTAAGACGTTTGGAATATCTATAATTCAATCCTTTATGAGAGACACCTTCTAGAATAGAGTCCACAACATTGAATCACAACTGCTACTTCTTTTCTACATGATTTTGTTTGTTATTTTTTGTACTCTCTCATGGATATAATGAGGGAGTGATTTCCTCATGTGCTAGCTTGCATTATGAACTAGGATTGATTTTATGAGGTATTTTCTCTTTTTATTTCTATTTATGTTGGGTTTTCACAATGGTTACATAGTTATATCACCTTCTTGATTCTTCATGCATGACCATTCTGAATGGGGTTTTGAAAATAGTTAAATATAAATATTTACTTGATCATAACCATATTCTGATTTGATTGAATACATTTTTTTGATCTGGTATATAGTTCTAAGTCTTCCTCTATTACCATTGGATTTTATTTTTCACAATATTTAAATATTGTTTTTGGTTACCTATAATTTTAAATCCAAAGTACATGACCTCAAGAAATGTATATCCTTTGACGGAGATTATTTACCATGACCATTGGACTCTCAAGTAACCTATTCCAATAACAACGTGATTATTAAGTTATTATTTCAATCCTCGTTATCCCATGAAAATGGTTTCATTTTTTTCCTACACCTTTTTTCCCTTTACATCTCAAATTTTCGTAGCAAATTGAATTCCCAATAGATGAGATTTTATTTATTCAGATCAAAATTAAATTTTTATTGATTTATTTAATTCATATTTTCTCCAAAAATATCTCTATGGGTTCTACCTCATACCTATATATCCTATACTACCTGTTAGTTTAGGGGTTGGTTTGTTTCATGTTATAACATTCAAAATTTGGTAACCATGAAATAATTAATTATTCCAAAAAGACTATCAGACATTTGAAAAAATATAGGCACTATATATATTAGTATTATTTCTTGTGATCACATTCGTAGATTTAATACATTCCAAAAAGGTAAGATTATCTCTGACATCATATAGGGAATCTCTAATTCTTATGCGGAAGAAAAATTTTATAATACATGAAACTCATAAAAACTAAATAAAAATATATTATTATGAATTTATAAGTGATGAATCCACATGGAAAATCTAAAAGCTATAAATTAAATAATAAAATTGAAGTTGAGATTTATTAATTGTTTGGAGTAATTGATGAAAATGTAGGATGTATTTGGGTTGAAATCAATATATGAAGCATGTCAGGTTTAGTGATATTTAGGTTCGTATCTTAGGGATTCAATTGATAATAGATTTATTTTGGACGGGTGTCAAAATTGGGTCAGTAGGGATACTTGATCTAAGTACCCTACACTAAACCATTCATTTCACCACTTGAATGTTGATATACTAATCTAAAAAAATAGGAAACCAAAACCCCTATTTAATCATAACTATCCTATATTTCATAATAGTCATACAAAAACCATGAAAATTAATTTATTAAATAAAACAAACATCCTCAAATCACAAGAAATGATAATCCAATATAAAAAAGCATATTAAAATTGATAAATGGGTTTCAACAATCCAACAAAAGAATAAGAAGGTGAAAATAATTCCTAAGAAACACACCCCCTACAAAAACATCACCCAAAAAATAAATACACTACTCGCTCCTACTAGGAAGAATGATAAAGAGTAGTATGAATACCTATAGAAGAAAGGAGGGGATGAACGGTGATGAATCATGGCTCTATAGTTTCACTTCTTACAAGAATATCTCTCTTAAAGTGTCCTTCTATCTCCTTCCATCCTATATCTATGGACGAGTCATGTAGTGCTGGAGGATCAAATATAAATAATTTTTATCAAAAACTGGTCCATCGAGTGTTATTATGTTTATGTCCATTGAAATATTCACAATGCTTAATAATTAACACAATGTGTAATCCATATTAGTAGTGTAATCATTGTATCTTTTGTTTCCTACAATTTAATGATGTGTATTTAAGTTAAATGATGTTTAACTTCTTTTCATAACATACAATATGGTCACAACTTGATCTGAGAAGTGGAAAATAAATTTTAATATCACGTCATGTATTGAAATACCTGACCTGAAATTGTTTTGGTCATGTTTTTTAGATCTTCTTCATCTTTAAACTCAGGTGCCACACCATGAGTGACGTTCAAAGGGTAAAGTGTCTTTAATCTAAAAAATGATTCATTATACGTTTCCTATCAAAATATTAGTTGTTTCCTTCCATAAATCATTAAGAAAGTTATATCATTCATAAATTAAAAATTATATTTATTTAAATATGAAATAAATGCACTATAATAATATATAATATATGCATGAAATTGAACTATAAAATACCCACACACTAGAATTCATACATTTCCTCAAGGATGGATTCCTAGAATAATAAAAAGGATATTTACTTTACTGTGCATCAAATTCAATTTGAACAAAAATAGTTGATCAAATAGAAAATAATGGTTGAGTATTAAACAAAGAAAAATAATCAAGCCTCACTTTTCAATTTAAAATGATAAGAATGTATTTTAATTTTCTCATTTGAAAAAACAATTTCTTATCAACAATCATTTTTCAATTTTTAACTCATTACCAACATGCATTATATTTTAAATTTACCTCAAATTAATTTTTCCTCTTATCATGAGGGTTAAAATTTAAATATAATTCATCCCAAACCTCAAAATCAAGTAATGTACTAATGGTTTGAAAGGAATATAACATATCATTTGCGTAAATATAGAGGTCATAATTAATCAAGTTGGATTCACTATTATGGTTCAATTGAATCTATGTATTTAGGGTAGGTAGGTAAAGGGTATTAAAATTAAATCTCAAAAATGAGGTTTGAATCTACATAATATTTCATAATATTAATAGATAAGATAAATGTAAATCTATATTTCAATATGTGTTTTCTCTCTTCCCCCAACAATCTCATAGTGAGGTCTTCTCACAAGTAAGTGCAGTGAATAAATCAACATCTATTTATTTTGTATTAGTTTTTTAATATTTTTTTCTTTTTCGTATGATTTACTTAGGAAAAATATCATATCCACCACCTATCTCGATATAATCAAAATATAATCGGTCTAAAAAATTGTGATATTTTCTCCCACTAAAACCCAACCTAGTTTTTTCATTTTATTCAAATTTTTTCTACCATGAGATGGAAAACAATGAATTAAAATGAAAAATACATGGCCTTTTCTCTTATAATAATTGAAAATGCTACAAAAAAATATTTCCGATTAAGTATATCCTGGGACACCCTATAAACAACATCCCCTCCCCTTATTTTTTTAAATACCATACATTTCTTTTAGAGGATAGTAGAAATGCATTAAAAAGTCATGTAAATTGGATAATCACCCAACAAAGCTCTTTATGTATTCTATAGGTTCAAAAATATAATAATTAATGGTTTTTCCTAGAACAAGTGAAAAAAATTATTTCTTAATCTTATTAAAATTGATTATGTTCATTCATATATTTGATATGATGTCAAGTAAGTGCTAGAAGAAAAAATGGATGTGTTTCTCAAGAAATATGTTAAAAAAATATCTCGATAAATTGGATCAATGGATTTCTTGGTAATGAGATGTATGGTTGGGACAACTACTCGTTGAATTACATAAAAATAATTTAATCTAATAATGAAAATATAAAAAAGTAAAACCATAACTAAATATATGAACAATTTCATTTACAATGTATTGTAAGATCCTCAATTAATGATTTCTCAAATCCTAATTCACATTTTTATCCCAAATAATTTTCTTCCACATTTTATTATTCAAATTTATATAGCAAGAAATTTAAAATTCCCAGAATAGTAATTTTCTTTTGCAGTTTATATCTCCTAGTTCAATTGATTAAAGAATGAATCATGAGTGGAAACTCAATTAGAAATTAATTTCCCAAAAAAATTAAACTATTGAGTATTCAATAGATATTTATAAAATTGAAATTCTTATTACCCATTAAAATTTTCAATTCAACCTTTGTCTCTATAAGTTTTTTTTGCACATTTTCTGGATGTGTAAATGTTATTCACTATGTGTAATTGTTTTGTAGCTTCTTCCGCTACAACTTGATTATACTAGATTCCATCCATGATGGTCGTATAAAAATAAAAATAAAATACCAAAAGAACATTTTGTAACAATAAATTTTTAATTATTTTGGGAGGAGTGATGTATCATAAAATAGAAAATTAAAAAATAATAAAAATACAAAAAACTCAGGTTGCCTCTCGGATGCATAATTATTTACCATTATTTTCTTGAGAATACCTTATTCAATATTGTGTGGTTGATGGTAGGATAAAGGTTCCTTGATATGGATCAAAAAAATTCAAATCTATGATTTCTCCATTTATGGGCCCTCACCCTTTCATGGTAACAAATTTCACTCTTCCATTGGAGATCAGTTTCATAATATACATAGGCCCAGTCTAGTAGTTCTGGGACCTTCTTTAAAAATCAAATGGATATTCAATAACTGCTAGAACACGTTCTCTTTCTTTGAATTCTTCTTAGATGAATGTTCCTCCACCATCATCATATTTTTACAAAATTTTCATATCATTATTCATTATTTTCACCATTTATTTGTCACATTATATAGTATCTACATCAAATAATTTCCCATTGAAAACATCATCCTCTTATTTATATATAACATATTCTATGAATTCTATAACAGTTTTTTCTGACTTTTTTATTAACAGTAGAAATATGAACTTCACTTATGATCCTCTGACAATATAACTCAGTTATCCTTTGAAAACATCAAAATGTTCCCTTACCATATTTAGAAATGTTTTCCCATCATTATTGAGAGATTATCGTAATCTATGTACATCACTAGAAAATCCATTGAAAAATACATTATGTCTAATTCGATGATGGCATGTTCAAGTATTCCTTGAAAACGTCTCACTTTTGAGTCATATAGCTGAAGCATAACTCATGTTTATTTCATCTCTCTAAATGGTAAGCTCTTGAATTCTTCATTTGAAATTATATAAACACTAGAACCTAAATCACATAATGAACTTCCAAAATCATTATTACCAATTTTATTCAGATTTGAAAATCTACCTTGATCGCTCCACTTATTTTGTAGGATTCTAAACACTACTGGTGGTCCTTCTCCTTCCTATGGAATTTTAACTAATTCTTTAATATTACTTTTTTTCGTCACCAAATCCATTGTGAAAATTTCATTGACAGGAATGTTTGTAACTGCCAAAATAAATAGAATATCGATTTGATTTTTTTTGAACATCAATAAGATATTTTGTCTTCATTCATAAATATTCAACTACTTGATATATCTAGATATGGTTGGGGTGATAATTATGGTGGTTGTGATTATTCTTCATTATTTACCATAGTTTAACTATTATTTTATTTACTCGAGTCTCTTAGTTTTTTTCCATTATTTATTGAAAATATTATTCCTCTTCTTCGTTAATTATTTCTACATTTATGAAATATGGTATTCACATCTTCATTGGGATTTTGTTATATTAGTTCTCTAAGATTTCATCTTTTTCATTATCTATAGTTTTCTGAAATCTGATTTACATGACCCTTTGTAATTATCATTGAATCTTATTTAATTTTTGAGTCATTTATCAATTAAATTATTTGAATTCCCTATTTCCATTAGTACTATATAAAATCCTTAACTGTAGCTCATATATTCATTATAAAAGTTTCAAGGGATTCCACCATTTAATAGACATGACCAGTCAATTTTAGACCTTTGTGGTGAGGTTGAGAACATTTTCTTCTAGTGTGTAATCCTTGGAATTTATTTTGATTATATTGTTGTGGGTTCCATCCATACATATAATTTTGATGATAGTAATAAAAATTCACATACTCCAAATTCATACCTTGGGTATCTTATTTGTCAAATCATTAATTCTTGTTTCATTAATATGAAATTAATTTCTGTGTAAACCCATATATTGTCTCCCATGTGAACTCTTTATTAACACGCTTCATCTAGCTGACTTTGAATACTATTTATGGTCATCTCGTCCAACAACTCATAGCTCTCATTCGGTGATTTTATCATTACAGAACATCCTGTAGTAGTACCGACTATTAAACAATTTCCCTATGATAATATTTTATTGAATTTTTGAATTAATAACCACACATTGATTTCATGATGTTTAAATTTTCCTATTATACTTTTAAATATATCCCAATAACTATATAAATAATCTTTATTAAATTGATCAAAATTTAAAAAAATTTCTCACAGATCCATTGTCTTTGAGGATGGGAAAATATTGTTAATAACAACCTTACCATATCTTCCTATATGGTAATTGAATGCGGAGGAAGACTTTGGTTCCACATCAGGGCCTTTTCCATCAATGAAAATCTTTATAGATGCACCCTTACAACATATTTCTCAATTTTATGAAATTAGAATGTTTCATAGATTTACAGGAAACACCCAATGTGAATGTTGGAGTCTTTATGAGGCATCTGGATTAGTTTTAGTGAATGAATGACCATTTGAATAAGTGCTTACATGATCATTAAATGTTGAGTAGTGATGGGGTTATAAGAATACTTGTATAGACCTCATGTATGAATGTCTTCCATAATTTATCAAAAACTTCACCCTGGATTCATTACATGGATCTACGGTCTTGCTCCACAATGTATATCATGGATAGATCATTCACCTAGGCCTCTAAAATCCATGATGTTATATTCATTGTGGGTCTCTTCATTTTTCTTTCTTTGGTTGTTTAATGTATTCTGTAGCTCTGGTTTGAAAGTAAGATTTTTTATTTTTTCATTCCCATGAGTGGAGTAGTCATACAATGTATTTTTATATGAATATATATAACAAAAATACCATGTGTAAAAAATGAATTAAAATAAAAAATTTATCAATATTCATAATTTAGATAAACATAGTGGATTCCATCCCTGAGAATTGTGGGTAACATTTAACATCATATATGAAGTTGTTGATTGATTTGGGGTGACACTATTTTAATTTTTTTTTAAAATCACACAACCTAACTAAAAATATTATTCTTTTTAAGTCTAACTATCAAACCCACAAGGATGATCAGTATGTTAAAAAAGAAATTTATGTTGCAATTTATTGGTTGTTTGAACAAGGGGAAACAAATAAAAGTATGTATTTGTTTTAAAATCAAGATATGATTCTTTAAGGGTTCAGTGATATTCAATTTCATGTGGTATGGATTCAATATATATAATAATTATTCAGGTTTGGTGTATTAATTGCGCCAATAAGGATCCTTGAGCTAGGTACCTTGAACTATTATGATGATTTCATCGTTTGAGTGGTCATCTACTAAAAGAAAACAAAAAAACTTGTAAAACCAAAAATTATTTAAAGATAGAAATCCTAGTTTCCATTATGATTACAATGAAAAAAACATTTATTCCCATTATATATTTAATTAGATCTCTTTTAGATATTGAAAATACATGAAGATATATTGTTTTATTATATCAAGTTGGATTAAAATTACCATTAAGTATCTTTAACATATATAATATAGTAGTTGAACATTGATGAAACGACTATTATAAATATGTATTTTTAACGACTGCTATTGGAAGAGAAAATGGAAGTGATGACCTTAACCAGTAGGATCATAAACTATAAATCCCATCTATCATAGGTTTCAGGGGGGATATAATTTATTAGATTTTCTCTAGACCATTCCCAAGCATAGATCCAGAAACCTAATCATGAGAGATATCATTTATAGGATAAGTTCATGATCATCAAGATCATAGACCAAACAATGTTCACTGAATGACCACATGAAGGCCCCACCACCGTACACCTTACCCTTAGGGTCTATACTGGGGTAACAAAGGGTTATGTATCAATACCCTAGAATTATTAATATGTAGAACATTTTTTTTATAGAATATTGAATACAATTTCATCATATCATTGTTACTTTTTAAATGATTTTTAAACCACAAATAATATTTCTGGTTAGTATTCAAATTCAATTTAGAAAACTATTTTAATGAATTAATAGATTTATTAAATAAGTAATATTTTATTAAAATGTTATTATTATTATTATTTTAAATATAAGTGATAAAATAATTTTTATAAAGTCAAATGTCATTTTTAATAGGTTTTGAGAATAGTTAATGAAATAAAACATCAATTTCAATAATTTCCAGTTTTTATTTTAAAAGTAAAAATTCAAATATTTTTTAATGTATTTTGATAATGTGAATATCATTTTTTGAATCAGGATGTCCAAATTATCCACCATTGATTAGTTTATAAATTTATGTGTTAGTAAAATTTTTGCATAAAAAACCATATAAATATACAGTTTGTTTTAGGATATCATGATATCCAAATAGTGATGTAATAAATACTATAAACTATATACTGTCCAAACATATGATTTTACATAAGAATACTATGATTTTATGTTTATTGTATTAATTTTTACAATCCCCAATGTATGCTCCAAAACATATAAAATATTTTATGGTTTGAAAATCATTTATTTGAATGTGTGACTCACTAGCACATAGGCATGGGAAATATTTATTATCATAGGACCCAAGCCTAATAAAATAATTTTTTCCAATCCTCTTTGGAATAAACCATGGGAAAAACGATGAGATTGTTCGTGGTTTTGAATTTTTTATTATGTAGTGTCTAAAACCAAAATAGTAAATAAATCTCACTTTCCTATATATACCCACACAATATACCACATATCTTCACTCAAACTCCTTGAAAATAATCCTCACTCTACCCTATACTCCCTATATTCCTCCCATGGTTCTCTTAAGCTCCCAAGAATCCTCTCATTATCATTTGGTGTCAAACATCCCAGTAAGGGATTCTCTCTCTCCCCTTTTTATCAGGTACCTCATTTATGAAATGCCCTTTGGGTTTCCATTTTCTTAAGTTGTTATACATTTTTACAAATAAACCTTACTATCCATATTATGTTTACATGATGGGATCCATTTAACTCCCATTTATCTCACTTATCAACCCCTATGTACACCCCTTTCTTGGATGAAATTATGTAAGGAATATTCCACCGTCCTCTTTTATGAAGTATTAATTTTGGGTAATGTCTTATAAATTATTTTTCATATTTTGGAAAATGTTCTTAAATACCCCTCTTAATTTTTATTTCATGTCCAAATTATAAGAGTCCCATGTCTCTATCATCAACCGATTTTATGAATTTCTTTATGACTTTGTTATGCTGCCAAAATTGCACCATGATTTTTCCAAGCCAAAATCACCATGTAGTGAATACTATACACATTTCTATTTCAAGAATATTATCTTTCATGAACATATAATTATTTACTGGGGAATTAAATTTATGTATTTTACATTCATAGAACATGGAATAAATTACGATATTCAATGAAACCATTTTATATGGTCTATGTGGCACACATAATCATAAGAATTAAAGAATTATGAATGGTGCACCCTGATAGCACTCCAATGCATTGGGTAATGGTTAGTATCATGATACTTCATTTGGGAAAGGTGATTTACATTATTCAATTTTGTGACATTTATCTACCAAGGGGTATTATAGGAAATTTCCTTGATCTATTAATGATGTAGTGTTATAAATTTTTTCCACATATTCTATATCATGATTATCATGCTATATCATGCCTTATTATTCATGTTCCTTTATGCCTCATTGATATCACTTAGAATAACATATTATTACCCTCTTCATATACCATCTTTATTCCCTTAAATGGCTTTATATCTCACCCATTTCTTATGTACTTTCTATGGTTATCCCATGAAGTTTTCATTACGAAGGATTTTTTTTCATGTTAATGATGTTTTCAATAAATAATTTCCTTTTCATGTTTTATGTTATTATTTAATGTACCTAATTTCCCAAATACACTATACATTTTGATCATCTAGGTTGTATTAAGTAAAATTTTATGAAACAAATGATGTTTAAAACTGAAATAAAGAGAAGGGGTGTAATTGTTGGTATTAGAGGATATGTGTAGTTATTTTTGGGATTTGGATTAGACAACCGTAATGAAATTCCTTATACATAATATTAAGTGTAATAAAACATCCCTAACTTTTGTTGATTATAGATAAATGGTTTATCAATAAAATAAATCCCTACATGGATACTACAAGTGGATTTTGTTCTTAAACATATATACCCAGGTGTATCATCTCTGACAAGGTGTTCCAGGCCTGACTTGGGATAACCTTGTTAAAGAAACTACCCATAATGCACACATGGTCTGACACTCTTGAGGGATATTATTTGGTATATATATATTCTTATTACAAACTATTTTTAAGGGGAAAAACTACCACAAGAATATGTGTTAGGAAGTAGATCATGGATAATTGAGAATGAATCATAGAAACAAAAAAGTTATGGAGATAAATATAATTTATCCCTTTAATGTAATTAAATTTCCCCATTATGCGTTTAACTGTTTAAGATAATTTTCACTAATTTTCCTATAATTCTAGATAATGTTCAGAAATAGTAGAAATCGTGCTAGTAACTGACGCGAAGGGATGTACGATGATTTTCCCAGTGAGACGCCCAACCCATTGGGATCAGGAATCAATTTGTTTTCATGATACTCTATCAGTTAACTCATGTTTTTAATATAAATAGGTACTAGGAGGATCTCTCAACCCCTCCTAAGAGGGACCCCCTAGAAGTCGAGAGCTCCTTGCGACAACGACCTCTACTTTCAATGGATAATTCAATCCCTTAATCACGATGAAATAGATTAATCCCATTAAAAATATTGTATGCATCATTTAATGTTATGAATAAGTGAAGGATCAGTAGGATGTTTATTTTATGGAATATGAAGTTGATCAATGATGGACGTTTATTAAGAATACGTTTTTTGAAGAAGTGATCGATGAAATGGATTGTAAAGAATTCGAAAAAAACTATTTTTAATAAATATATTTGATGAACCCATCATATTATGATTTAAAAATATATCTGTTAACTCAAGAAAAAGGATGATGAATATATTTGAGGTGTATGAGGAATATTTTACAAGAATTTCATGATAAACCTAAAATATTTTTGTTACCCCTGAAAGCAAGGTTTTCCACTTCTTGGATCGGCTAAAGCCTAGTCTATGAAAGGACTTGGTAATCTTTGACATTGATAGCTATGAAAAAATTGTACAATGTGACTTAAATGTTGATATTGATATCAATGAATATCAGGGGTATCATCATGAGAATAAATAGAAGGAGGATTTTTCATTCTAGCAGTTTGTTGCATAAATCCATCAGTGCTAACAAATTCGAGCACCCTAGTTGAGAAATGTACATAATAAAACACACAAAAAATTGCATAATTGGAACAAGGAAATTATTTACTTGAGGAAGAGAATGGATCCTGAACAATGATTGCTGACAGGAAAAATCCACGAATCTGACAGTGGAAAATAATGCACCATTCAACACTCAACGCATTGTTCACTGCTTCAATTTTAATGAACTGAGGTACATGGCAAGATAGAACACTAAGACATGGGGTTTTTGAGGAAAAAATGAACCTCCAAGGAATAAATGCGGATAATTTTACATCACCAATTCTAATGTGGATCCCAACCACAAAGTGGAGATAGTTACAAGAATTATTCATTCATTATTCAAGAATGTACTATTTTGATTCTGGTTCTACACATTCCTTTATATCATTAATGTTTAATAGAAAAATTCAAACACCACAAAAAATCATGCAATTAGAGATGTTGGTGAAAATTGAAATTGGGGAAATTATTTCATCCTATGTATATAACTCCTACACTATCAAAATTTGTGGATTGAACTCCATTGTGAACATGTTCATACTACCCAAGGTGTAATTTTAGGAAATTATGGTCATGTATTGGATTTACCTATATATATATATTAAATTATTGTGAGAGGGGAATCTCTCTCCAAATAGAGATTCTACCCCCTAATTCTACACATGTACAAGGAGGAGGAGGAATCGTCTTTAGCACCATCATCATAAGGATGGATTTTATTTCCCTATGAGTAATTTTATCTAATTTAAATGATTGATTATAAGGAATTGACAATTATTTATGACATTATAGTTTTGATGGAATTTGCAAATGTGTTTCCCAATGATTTTACTATTCATTCTCTAAGTAAAGAGGTAGAATTCAACATCAAACATATACCCAGGGTGATTCCAATATCATAGAATCTATATATAAGAGATATTGTTAAACATGAGGATAAAATGAAACAAAAGTTGGAGAATTTGGATAAATAGTTTATATGCCCAAGTGCTTCACCATGGGGTGCACAAGTTATCTATGTCAACAAGAATGATGAGGCAATGTGCCTCTTCATTGATTATCGTGAGCTCAAAAAAATATAGATAAAGAACAAGTATATTTCATTAATTGAGGACTTGTTCTATCTACTACAAAGAGAATAATAATTTACCAAGGATATTTTGTTATTAAGAAATTACCAAGTAAGGGTGAAGAATGAGGATATCCTTGAGACTTATTTTCCTAAAAGGTATGGACATTATGAGTTAACAGTGATGATATTAAGACCCACTAATTCCCCATATATATTCATTGACATGAAAAATAATTTTTTTAAGGAATACATCAAGGAATTATTTGTAGTATTTTTAGATGATAATCTAATATAATCTAAATACAAGGGGAAGAATTATCAGTATCCGAGCACTGTGTTAATGACATTATGAAATGAGAATCTTAATGAAAAATTCTTAATGTTTGAGTTCTATTTAGAGAAGTATCATTATAGGGGAACATAGTCACAAGGAATGTAATATTTTTGGATCCATCAAAGAAAAAACAATTGAGGGATAGACGAGGTCAAAATCTGCGATAGAAATTCATACCATCATTAGTTTAGAAATATATTATCTCTGATTTTTGAGAAATTTCTCATGTATTTAAAACCCTATTACAATGATAACATGGAAGTGAGTCAAATTTTCACAGAATTATAAATGTGAAGAAAACATTATGGTATTGAACAATAGGCTTATCACTAACCCTGTGCTCCCAACACCTACATGTGGGGTGTTTTTTTTTAATTTTTAGCCATGATTAAAATAAGGTGGCATGAATTGCGTTGAATAGAAATGACAAAGTCATTGTATATTCCATAATTCAGTTGAAAATTCATGAGAAAAAATATCCCACACTTGATTTGGAGATAGCATCTGTGATCTTTACATTGAAAATCATATTGAAATTTCACTTTGGGGAGATGTGTGAAATTTATATGGATCCCCAAAGTCTCAATAATATATTCATAGATAAAGAGCTAAATATGAACCAATAATTATGGTTAGAGCTCACCAACGATTATAACTTCTCTAACTACTACCATACAAGGAATGAAAACAATGTGGAAGGTGATCTATGTTGAAATGAACTAGAAATTATATCATTGATGTGAATTGAGAAGGATCTGAACTAATTTGACTTAAATAAGATGGAGATGAGAATCATAAATAAAGGAACATCCCCATTCCTTTCACAAATTATTTCATGACCATCTATTTAGGAATGATTAACAGATGCTCAAAAATATGATGTGGGAAGTTATAAGAAAGTGGAAACCATCAAAAATGGGGAATCCTTAGAGTTCACTGTTAACGAGGAAGGAATTGTGAGATTTGGGTCAAGACTATGTGTTTCACCAAATCATGTGTTAAGGGAAAAAAATTTGGATGATAAACATAGTTGTATATTCTCCATTATCCCAGTAAACAAAAAGATGTATCGATATATCAGAATGTACTATTGGATGGACGAATTGAAGAAGGAAATCCATGATCATACATCAAAATTCCGAAAATGTCTGAAAGTTAAGGATGAAATGTTAGAGTCTTATGGAATGATGTAACTGTTTTCCATACAAACATGGAAATGGGAAAACATCACCATGGACATTTTCACTGGACTTCAAAATATATACAAGTGCAAAGAGGAAACCTCGGTTGTCTTGGATCATCTTATAAAGGCTACACACATCATTACGGGTAGTGATGAATTCTCCCTGGAAAAAATGGAGTAGATATATGTCATAGAAGCAATAAGATTTCATGTAGTACCACAATCGATGGTGTCTGATCAATATCTAAGATTCAATACTATGTTTTGGAAAAGACTCAAGCATGTTCCAAAAATAATGAAAAACATCAGTATGGATTATCACCCTCAATATAATATCCAATCTATGTTGATAATAAAAACACATGAGAACATTATGATATCGTGATCAATTAAATTCAAAGGATGATGAGACAAACATCTTACATTGGTGGACTTCTCTTACAAAAATTATTTTATCTCAAGCATCCAAATTCCACATATGATTCACTTTATGGTAAGATGTGTCGAATTCCATCATTATAGGATAAGTTGAGGAATGAAAACTTATAGGTCCTAAAATTATTTATGGAATAATGGAGAAGGTTAAGACCATCTAGCAGCATGTAAAAGCTTCTCAGAGTCGACAAAAGAGCTATGCTGACAAACATTCTTGAGACCTAGTGTTTGATGTCGGTGACATTTTATTCCTCCACATATCTCCATATAAGAGTGTGAGAATATTTGGGAAGAGGGGAATGATATATCCAAGGTAAATCATCTTTTCTGAGATCATTGATCGCATTGGAGAAGTGGCATATCGACTAGAAATCCCACCATACCTGCCTGAAGTATATGATGTATTCCATGTATCCCTGATAATAAAGTAATACTAGACCCGTATCATTTACTCAATACAAAGGTGTCACCTTTGGATAACATCCATTTCTACAAAGATTATCTAGTGAAGATTATATATCACTGATAGAAAGTTCTATCATATAAGAAAATTCCTCATGTGAAAGTGTTAGGGAGAAACAAAAAGATTCAAGAAAAAATTTGGGAACCATATGAGGGAATGAATTAGTGTTACCCACATCCTTTGTACTATTGTAAAAGAAAATTTTGAGGGTGAAATTTCTAAAAGGGGTATGCTTATCACGATGCAAAAATTTATACAAAATTTTTATTTAATTAAATGTCTTATGGATATAGAATACAAGTGAACTTATTTTCTTTTATTATATCCAATTATATTTAAATTAAAATTATGTATCACTACCATTGAAAATATTTTCATTTGAAAATAATCACATGACAAGTATAAATATATAGTTTTAATAAATCATTTTAGCATAGACAAAGGAACAAATGGGCTTAACCAGTAGGTTCGTACCCTATGAAAACCATCTATGAAAGAATCCAATAGAGATAGAATTTCTGGAATATTTCCTAGGCAATGTCCATGAAAAGATACAAAAACATTTGAAAGAATGAAATAGTTTACAGTAGAAGTTTAAGATCATTCAGATCATGAAAAACCCCATGTTCAGCAAATGACCCCAAGGAAGCCCCACCATTGTGCTATATACTCTTAGGATGTTTGCTTCTGTAATAAAGAGATATGTTTTAAGAGCTTATCATTATGAATATGTAAATTATTATTTATTGAATATTGAATATATTTTATTCCCATTATTAAAAATTTCAATATGCTTTTTTAGCACAAAATATTATTTTTGGTTAAAATTAAAATTGAATTATGAAATATATTTTAAAGATTAAATGTATTTTTTAAATAAATAATATTTTATAAAATATTATTATTAAATTATTTATTTAAATATTAATAACCATATAATTGTTTATGATGTAAAATGTAATTTTTATTAGGGATTAAAATTAGCTATTGCAAAAATCTGTCATTTTCAATAAATATCAATATTTATATTAAAATTAAAACTTTTCATAAATATAAAATCATTCAGATAAAATTAATATCATTTTTTTAATTAAGATATCAAAATTATCCAATGGTGAATTTTTTATAATTTTCTTAGACAATAATTTTTTTGTCAAAATTAAATACCATATAAATATATGGTGTGTTTTATAACTTCATAATATAGAAATAGTGAAATGATAAATGTTATAAATGGTATTAATGCGATATTATTTGTTTTTATCTTAGAAATAATGTTATTTTTTGTTTATTTGATTTATTTAATAAATTATTACTAAATCCTCCAATATATATATAATATTTTATTATTTTGAAATCATTTATTTTCAAGTGTGACTCACCACCACATAACAACAAAAAATATTTTATTATCTTAGTCCCTTGGACTTATAAAATAATGTATTGCACTTCAATATGGTAGAATCCATGGGAAAAACCAATATGTGGTTTTTGGTTTTGAATATTTTGCATTATAGTGTCCAAATCCAAAATAATAAAGAAATCCCCCACCTTTATTATGAAAACCCACGCAAGATACCATTTATCTTCACTTAAACTACATGAATCGCATAAAAACAGCACCATATACTCCCTATATCCCTCCCAATGTTCCTCTAATTACCAAATAATCATCTCGTAAGCCTTTTTGGTCACACATCCACTTAAGTGATTCTCTATCTCCTCTTTTTATCAAGCACTCCATTTATGATATTCTATTTTGATTTCAATTTTCTATAGTTGGGATACATTATTACATATCCCTATTACTTTGAATTTTATGTTTAAATGATATTATTCCTTTAATCTCATTTTTCCCTATTATAAAACCTTATTTACACCATTTACTATACCAAAATTTTGTAAGGAATCCTCCATCATCTTCTTTTATCAAGATTTCCTTTTATGTCACGTCTTTTAAATTCCTTTTTCCTTTGTTCTGAAATGTTATTTAATATACATATTAATCTCCATTTAAATTCCAATTAATTAGAGACCCTATTCTCTACATTCAAACCATTTTAGGAATTTCTATATGACGTCATAATACTGCTGAAATTGAACCAAGATTTTTCCATGAATAAATAACCATTTAGTGAATTTCATACCAATTTATCTATCAATGATATTCCCCTTCATAAACATATAAATATTTATTGGGGGAATACATAAATTTATTCAATATTAATATATTTTGGAATAAATTATTATGTATATTGAAACTGTGTTACATGTTATATGTGGAACACTTAAATATGAGAATTAAATGACTATGAAGGGTGTTCCCTTATAGGACTTTTTTGCATTGGGTAATGTGCAATATCATGATACATCATGTTGGGAAATGGTATTTAAAATATTCATTTGTTGGACATTCTCCACCATGGGGTCTTGGAGGATTTATCCTTGATCTATTTTTGATTCATTGTTTTATATTGTTTCCACATTTTCCATGTTATTATTTTCATGATTGATCATGCCTCTTTATTCATGATCCTTTACACCTCGTTGATATTCCTTGTCTAACATGTATTATTACATTCATGTTATTGCATTTTTACTCCCTTACTGGGTTTTATATCTCACCCCTTTTTTGTTCAATTCCACATTTTATACAATGAAGTGTTATGGATGAAAGAACGACTTGGTCATGTTAACGTAGTTTCCCAAAATGATGTCACTTTTCATGTTTTCCAGTGTTATGTAATGTACCTATTTACCAAACACACATGACCTCTCGATCATTTGAGTTGTATTAAGTGCATTTTTATACAATAAAAATGTTTTAAAATGAAATAAATTGAAGGGTTATTATGATATTCATACACAAAATAGTCTAATTAATTAATGAAATAAAATAATCCTTCTCAAATCACAAGCCATTTTCCAGAAATTGAAAAAAAAGGAAATTGAAATTGATAAATGGGTTAAAAAAATAAAAAAATATAGTTTATATTTAAAATAATACTTAATCAATACATCCCCATACAATAACATTAGCCGACTTAATTAAAACTACTATCTCATTCTAGGAATACTGATAATGAGCAACAAGGATACCAAAGGATGATTGGTTCTTAAGAACAGTGAAAAATCTAGGATTTGTGGTGTCACTCCGTACATGCATCTCGCTCTAGTGGAGTCACTCCGTCACCACCGATTCAGGATCGTAGGATGAGGCGTACATTGAATGAGGTGTGAATATATAGGATTTATATCAAACCCCCAACCACAGTGCTTTATTATATTTCTATGCATTAAAATATTTATGATTCATTATAATTTACATGAAGTGTAATCCTTATAGCTAGCAGATTCTCTATATCAATCCTTTCAAACATTTTCACCAGGTGTATTTAAGGTACACATTTTTTAACTTCTATTCACAACATATAATATAGTCACAACCATTTATGAGTGGAAATAAATACAGTTGAATCTCACTACATGTAATGAAATACACAATGTGTAACTATTCATCTCTAGTTTTCAATTTCCACTTCATCTTTAAATATTGATTTTTGTGTTACTAGTGAATCTTGTATTGCGAAATTAATTTTAGATAAAAAACACCATACTCGTAATTATATTCAAAAATATTCATTGTTACCTACCATATATTATTGAAAAAGTTAAATCATTCATAAATGGGAAGATTATTCATTAAGATACCAAATGAATACATTAAAATACCAAAAAAAATATTAATGAAATACAACTATCATCCCTAATGATGTAAAATATAATTAATGGTGAATCATTAGTGATTATTAGTCTACTTCATGAAGAAGTATTTTTTCTTATTAATCACAAAAATGGATTCAAAAATTAATTATATCTTGTTTGTTTATGATTTTTAAAAGATGTAATCAGGGGTTGATGTTACCCAAAAAATCTGAAATCTCTGAATGCATTATGGGATATGAGTAGTTAATTTATAAGAGTTTAGGTGTGAAAATAAATATTTCTCTGAAAATATTGTTACAACATTCAATAATATATAGAGTTATATTATCTTTTAAAGCATGTATTTGAAAATCATGTTTCATTTGTGATTTTTCATTAATAGAATAGATTCTCTGATGGGAGGAACCAAATAATCCACTATATGTCTTAGAAAAATTTCATCAAAAGGAATTTACATGATATTTATTTGATGTAAATTGTACATTAATTTTTTCATATCTCTAAAAGATCATTATTAAATCCTAATTAATGGAATAACAATTTAGTGTTATGGAATGGGAGGAATCCAACAGAGAAATACTTTTATGTTTCTTAAAAAATGTTTATCATTCCCATCGTGGATAAGAAGTATAATTTTTAGTATCATGGGGGTGAAGTTTTTTCTATAGATATTCATCCAAAATAATAAAAAAGACATATAAAATAGGCATAAAGGTTTTTTGAAAATAAAAATTTATCCTCTCTTGAAAAAGTGAATAAATTTAAATCTTGAGTGAATATTTCCTAGAAGTATATAAAATTATATTAGGAAGAACTTGATGGGGATGATTAAATCTCAGGGGGGAACATGTAGAAATAAATGGCATATAAAATTTTACTGATGATGAAGAAAATATATACATGAAATGTGAAATGAAATACTAAAATTAGTGATGAAAATATTATTAATGACCAAATAGCCCCATTTAAAAAAAGGATGGATGATCCAATATAATCCAATTTTTATCCTAATAAGAACCTAAATTACTTCAAGATAATTCAAATGATGTTAATTTTTTCAAGCGTATAGATAATGAAATTGAAAAAACAGAAAATATCCATATGTAGGAATTTTTTATAATGACCTAGGATTTTGAGACATAAATATTACATTTTTTTAATTGAATGTTAAATATATTTAAAAAACACATGTGTAATAAACATAAAATATTAGTGTCTATGGGGACTAGATAAAAAATATTCTTATTTCCTATAATATCTTCAATATATCCCAAAATAATCCTCCCATTTATTAATCCTTATTGAAAAAACATACATAATAGAATTATTTATAACAATGGTAAATTAATCATAAGTAAATATGATATAAAATTATTAGTAAGGGTAAACATGAGAAATATGAATCGATGATCACATGAAAGTGTAAAATAATCATAAGGGTATGGTATCCAAAACATAAATAACAATTTTCATACCAAATCTATCAATGATAAAAAAACACAAGTCATGACATAAACCATTATAATTTCAAACAAAAAGAATCATAATAGTGATATATTATCATAAATAATTTATTAAAGAAATTAATATCATAGTTGTGTTAAACCATAAAATATTTATAAATAATTTCATATTTTGTGGTTAACTACCACGACCATGAAATAATAACTGATCAAGAGTGAGTACCTTTTACCATGGTGGATCAAGCACACCAACTTAATTCCCATAAATGATCATGAACATAAAATTGATTCACATAGTAGATCAATTACATCAATTTTTCTAATAGAACATATAAAGAACATAGAATTTATTCCCACATCGAATCTAGCACATCTAACTATCTCGCATTGATTATCAATAACATAATTTTTTTTTCAGAATTAACACCTGAGAAATAATAAATAACCTAATGAATTAGAGGAATATATAATTTCAGGAACACCCATCAGATCATAGAATCCATATTTATGTGTTCTATAAGATCTTAAAATCAATCACAACATTACAGCACAACCCATGAAAATAAAATGGGTTATATAAAATTCATAATTTCATCATAGAATAACCCATGAAAAATAAATGGGTTTCATAAAAATCTCAATATTATAATAATAAACAATATTGATAATGAGATAGCTTGTTACTAATAGATCATATCCTCGGTGAATCCTAATAAACATGAAATTTAATTTTTCTTGATGAATATAAAATCTACAAAAATTTATTTGAAAACATTTCTGAGGAAAAATACTTTTCTATTTTGAAATAAAATTATAAAATAAATTTTTTTAAAAATAATATCAAAATTTTTTATATAACCATGTAAATATGTAATTGAAGACTCAATTTGACGAGTAGTAATGATGAGGTGAAATTCTATTTGTGATTTATATGTTAAAACAAAACATTACTTCCATATATTTGATAAATTTTGAAAAAGTAAGTAATCTATAAAACGTAAAGAATAATCATTTTGATTTTTTTTAAAAAATTAAATAATAATTAAAAAATATTTATAAAATAATTTGATAGTATTAAAATTATTCATGAAAACATTTCAAGAAAACATGGACATGACATAGATAGATTCCCTACTGAATACTAAAAATGGTCAGTTTTCTATAAAACATTATTTCAATATCATATGCACTAAAAGAGAATATGATGAAAGGAATAAATATATGATTCATAAATTAACTAATTAATTTTAATTTTTTTTCAAGGATAGTAAAAATATAATATCAACAATGTATTGACAAGCATAAACAATCGCAATTAAAATTGGATTGAAACATAAAGCCTTTACCAATTTTGGTAAAATTTACATTGAAATCCCCATGAATGAATATACTTTTAGTGTATTTTTATATCCCAGATTTGTTTTCGAAAATCATCATAAAATAAATTCATGTGAAATATATACACCTCATAAATGAAACAAGTGGTGATTATGACATGTATCTGATAGAAATAAAAGCGGGAAGAAAATCCCATTCCTCAAGATCGATAATCTTAGAATTCCTATTAACTTCTTTTATAATAAATTTTGATTTATTATAATACTATTTATATTATTATATAATATATTTTTATTATATGTGTATATTTTTAGACTATTCCAAAATGTTATAGATAGAAAAATAAATTACACAATTCCTAGAGATGATGGGATGTATGTATAGATGGATGCTATTTTCATTTTTTAAATGAAATAAAAACTAAAGGTAAGTAGTTATCAACCGTTGAAGAATCATTATTATACCACAAAATAATATATATTCATTTAATCCATCATCATTATTATCTATGTAGATTTTATGTGAAAAATAAAATACATTACTTTGTGGATATGGTAGACTACATGTATGCATAAGTGTCATTATCGTTTCCCAATGGATTTTATGGTAAGAAGTAAGGTCTGATATTATCATTAAATAATTATAATTATTTCATAAATATAATATATAAGAATTAAACCCATTATAATAACCATATATCATATATTGTGGAGGGAAATGAATTATATCATTACGTGGATATAGTAAGCCATATGTATATAGAAGAGATGATTTTCCATTTCATTTTATAGAAAAGAGGGTTCATAATAGTGGTGCAATAGTAATTGTAATATTTAAGTATATTTTTTATACATAATGTATTATTTTATGATAAATATCACATATTTATAGAATGTGAAAATGAAGTAAAATGAATGTGATCTGTTATAGTGCTTATATCTTATTTAAATGAACTCCATTATATATTATCATAAGGATACTAGGGTTAGAATTTTGGGACGTAATTACAATTAGAATGTGGATATGGAAGATTAAAAGAGATTTTTTTAGGTTATGTTTGAGATAAAAGGCCCAATGATTTTTGATGAGGGGGTCCTTTTATAGGGTATGGATAAGACAAACATGGAATTCCTTAAAGGATTCAATTATAGTAATGTTATTATCAAATAAAATACTTCTAAATATTCATAAATTAAGTTATCAGAAAGTAATTTCTTGTAATAAAATATAACATTAAATTTTTTACTGATTTTATATCTTTTTAAACCTAATATTTTTTATTAACCACTTGTTTATCCAATTTAAATATTAATTATGGTAAAATAGATTTTTAAAATTAAAGGATTTTAATATTACTTATAAAGTTATAATTGGTTAATAAATTGACAGGTGATAACATTTTTAACCATATATCATGCACCTTTTCCTCTTTAATTTTTTTTTATAAAATGTAATGAAATATTTTTTTTCATAAAATATCATTAATTATTTTTAAAGGCTTGGGTTGAAGCCTCATTTATTTTTAAATAAATGAAAATACCTCTTTATCTAGGTAGAGGGAGACCTATTACATAGCCCTAAGGCCTAGTGGGTATTTAGCCCATTACATGGCCCGTAGGCCCATTTTTTTCCCAAAGCACATTCTGTGAATAGTACTACTATAGGACCTGTGCTGCTATAGTACTACACAGTACCTGCCACTACTACAGTGCTCTGTCGCCGCTACAGTGACCTGCCACCGCTTCAGTGCCCGCTGTTGCTATAGTCTCCCGCTGCTACAGTACGCTACAGTAATACTTCAGTACCTACCCTCTAATGGGTTTTGAACCGCCATTTTCATGTTGAATTAAGGGGTTCTTACCACTAAGCCAAACCAAAACTACTCATATAATATCACTAATGTATATTTTTTAACTATTCGATTAATTTGAATTACAAGAAATTAATACAAAATAGAATGTAAAATATAATACTTTTAAAAATCCAAAATATTTTTTATTTTTATAATGATTCCATGTTACAGTACAAATAACTAAAATTATATTACATTTAATATTTTTAAAATCATTTTTTTTGTAAATTTAATAAACACTATATCATCAGTGTGCAGGAATTTAATGTAATTATATAATCACTATGTATTAGAAGTATATTACCATCATGAATATAATTTCACTATGATAAAAATATGTATTTTCATTCATTAAATACGTTCTTTTTTATTTATGTCGACACATAATATAAATATTAAAATAATAGAGTGAAATTTGGGTAGTTTTTTGGCTTTAAATATTATATACATCATTTCTAGGGAAAATGTAGCATAAAAAATTCAATTTCCCAACTAGAATTATAGTTATATAATAAAATTCATGCAATAATAATTATGATGAAACAATATGGCCTTATAAAACTATTTTATCCAATATTAACGTGCTTTACCCATTACCGAAACATAATGAAAACTACTTGTCATAAAAAACATTTAGGCCTAAAAATGATTTAATATTATCCAATTCTATGAATCCTATTAGGTTATCGTTAAAACATTAGATTAAATATCTATAGTATATAAAACATTAAAATAACTCCTCATTGGTGATCAATTAAATATTTTAGGATAATTACACAATGCATGTACAAAAATAGTTTGTTAGAAAAACAACTCATATATTATCAAATAACTTATATTTTCATTTATAATTAATTGTTTACAAATTAAATATTATTATTCAATTTAATACCCTATATTTTCATAATTTATTTTGTATAATTCATATTATTCAATCCAATTTCTAGGTTATAACTACCACAAAAAAATAATATTTTCATATTATATTGTGGTTCTGTTATACGTGGCATTGAATATACTAATGTATTCTATGTGACTAAATATATTTGAAAAAAAGTATTTAATAAAATCAAGGGTTATTACATTCTAAAACATTTAAATAATTTTTTTTACTCGAAAATCTATCACTATGATTGAAATACAAAAGGATTATTTTCCTCATTTTGTTCTAAGGTTCCCACATTGCTTCGTCAAATTGATGGTATTGGTACAAAACATTGACAATGTGAGTAGTCTTATTTCATAGAAAATTTAAATACGCTTCAAAATATCCAATGATTATCCTCATTGTAAATATAAAAATCCAATGGTTATAATTCTATGTTAAGAATATATGAATGATCATATATTTTCTTCCTTTGGAGTTATATAAGGAACATATCATGAACATAACTGAGATTCCATGGAAGAAATAATCGATAGGATACCAAACTCATACGATCAAAAATTTAGAATTGACCAATATACCTTGGGCATATATTGTAGTTTATTTCAAATCAAATCACACTCTTTTAGGGAAATATTCATAGAAATATTGTTTAACCAAATTCAGATCTGGATATTTCTAATGATTATCATCGTTAAATATTTTAAAATTTGACTTTACCAAATTGTCTATTGAATCGTTATAACATTACATTCCATTACCTCAACAAGTTAAGGTACCAATTGTCTACCTTATTGAACTCTATTCCAAGACGTTGGAGTTATATACTTCCTTATAGAAAGGGTTTCATATAGTTCCTTCTGAATACATTAGTGAAATCTATTTTTGAATGAAAATACCGCCAATGGTAGAATTAGATCTGAATAAATATTCATATACAAAAATAAATCTCTAAATACGTATTCTAGATCAGTATGGTCCCCTCAGACTGATTATATCTTTGTGTCTGATAATAATTGTGTAAAATCAACCATGTATAGAAATCCGTCTAAATACCTCTACAGAACATCGAGGTAAACCTAAGACCCCAATAAAAAAAATTAATATTTTCACTTCATTAAATCCTACCATCACACTAATGTTAAATTGAGTAAGTTGATAATGTTATAAATCATATCAAATGATAAAAAAGACTTCTTAAATCTTAAGGTGATCAACTAAAACCCGTATAATATTATCCCCTTCATATATTTTGGTGTGTCTGGTGAAAAAATCCATCATGATGTGTTATTATTTCCATTCATTATAGGTAGTGATCATAACATCCCCATAAAATTATATCTGTTAGCATTATCATTTTTACAATCTAATAACCAAGAAAAACACTCTAAAATATCACTATTCAGGTCTCCATTCTAGAAATACACTTTATAATATATATATATATAGCTTCATAATTACTAGGTGAATAGATAATGAAGATCTATGGGATTTATCCAACAACTTCCCCATCAAATATTTTATTGACGATATACAAACATGGTACATAAAACTTTTAATTATATCATAATATATTTTAAATTTTGGATCATTTCTTATAATCTACAATAATTATACTTCTTACATTCACACAACTTTAATACTCTTGTGGATATACGGTTGAGCACTTATTTGATAATGATATGATTTATTCCCTTCCTTATATATTTTTGGATACATTGATCAAAAATATAATAATATTGGATCTTTTTTATCCTCATCATATATAATCTAGGATGATCCTTTTGAATCAAAGCATGATCCACCTTTTTAACATTCCCAGAGTGTTAATATGTTCAATAGTTAAAATAATAAATGAACATGAACCATATTCTATGGATATTATTCAAATATTTTACGGTGAAAATTTAAATTAATATTTTATGATCTGTATACATGTCACACCGTTCTCTATAATGATAATTATAATCATTATTTAATGAAAAACTATGCGAATCTAACATAAAATAATTATTTGGGTAATTTTTTTATTAACCATAAACATATAACTATTACATAGATAACATCCCAATCGCTTCTTTAGTGAATCACTATCGCTTATTTAATGTAATATGACGTTCACTGACTATTATAATATTATATAACTTGATACATTAATCAAATTAATCTATCCAATGGAACGTGGATCCCTGATGGGATAACGTGACTAGTAAATTACACAACTATGATAAATTATCCTTATTTCATCATTAATATATGGCCAAACCTTGAAAACTATAGATCTCAGTATCTATGGTTGTTTTGGGACAACATTTAGTAACTTATATCATTGAAGTGTCTACTTGTATGCCAGAACATGATTATATATTAAATAGTAATGACACATTATAAATCCAAAATCCACACTTGTAAAACATTTCATAAATAATATGCTTATTTATGGTCTCCCACATAATCCACAATTTATATTCTTGATCTTCTTTTCTCCATGAATATATAAGAATATCAGCTATAAAGACCACAAAAAGGATCATGGTAATCTTTAAAGACACTATTCATCTTATCCATAAAGATAAAAGAGGTATTAGTATGACCAAATAGAATCACAATAAATTCAAAGTGTCAATTCATCTTATGTAAGGCCATCTTGGAAATTTCTTCACTTTTGCTCCTTAACTATTCATACCCACATCAAATATAAATCTTGGAAAAGTATTTAAATATTTTTAATTTTTTAATAAAATCATCGATATATGTTAGGGGATACATATTGTTGATTATGACCCTTTAATATTCTTGATAATCATTTTATAATCCCATTGATCCATATTTATTCTTAACAAAAAGAACTTATATTCCCCATAGTGACTAACATGGATGAATAAATCCCTTAACATGATTCTATTAGAGTAGTTTCATCAATTCCGATATCTCAATTAAAGACATTATATATGGATTCATTGAAATAAGTTTAGAAGCAGGTTTACGTTCTATATAGAACTCAACATCAAGACTCAAAGGAAGACCATGAAATTCTATTAAAAAGACATAAAAAACTCATGAACAATAGGAATATATTTTGTGATCAATTTCTCCATATCCATATAAGATAAATATATTTCATTTATAGGAAATAGTATTCAAAATAGGGATGTAATTTCTATTAGAAATCTGTATTCACTCACAAATTAATAAATGATCATAGGTTTATTATAAATATTAACTGTGAATTCCATTCATCAAAAATTGATACAGGCGCTATATAAATAAGTCCAATCCAAGCTAGAATCACATTGAATTCATCCAAAAGGATAATCAAAATTTTTGTAGGAATCTCTTTCCCACCGAAATCAATCAGAGAGGAACTATAACATAGACATGTACACATCATAATTTTAGGTGATTTCAACTCCAACACAATTTATATTCATTATGGTTTTGAATTTACATTTTTTGAGTCATTACCTAACATAAATGAATTCATAAAATAATGATCGAATATGTTACATCAATATTATTGAATTCCTATTACCACCTAAACATTATTATTCTATCTTAAATCACACACTAAAATTAAAATGGATGGCACAACCATAAACCATTGTTAATCATAAGGATAAATAATATATTCATGAGAAATTATTCAAAGGATGTATAAATCATAGGACCTTATTATCAAGATATAGAACCTTATATTTATCCTAGTTGATCCCTATTTATTAAGAAATCTATTGAAGGTTATCATATAAATAGACTTATCACATGGGTTTTCAGCAATATTTTCTTACCCTTATCTAGAATCAGAGAATAAAATTTTACTTTGATAACAACCGTAGTGTACTAGAATAATTTATCATTGAATATAGTTTATAAATATCAAGCATTTCATGTGTGGATACATCACATAGGAGGAATATTACCACAATCACTATTGGAATCCCTTTCTACATGAAGACTTTCTATAGAAACACCAGATTTTCCCATTGTTCACACATTAGAGAAACCAACAATTAGATTCATTATTTTTCCATGATAAGAAATATAATGACCCAGGATTTACATATATAAATATTTTATATTTTTAAATTATTATTCAGTACATTTCCTAAACAAACTCCTGAGGAACATAAAGTTTTAGTTTATTTGGGGTCAAGATGCACAATAATATTATTTTGTGATATATCATGAATATCTCCCTAAAATATCATCACATTTTGTACTCTTCATATAAAAAAATACATAAAACCATTATTAATAACCTGATGAATATAGAATTAATATAGGGTGAGCTCATACACTCGAACAGGGTAAATATGTGAGATATCAATTAGTTACTATATAGAAGAATATGATAATCATAACTTTGTGAGATCATGACCCTAACAAAAATTTATCATACCCAATCCAACTAAGATCAGAATCCTGAGTCCTGAAATAATGAATTATTGTTAAAAAATTCATGAATCGTAAGAGTGAGAAATAATAATAAACTAATCATGTATCATAATTTCAATTTATAAAATATTTGAATGATCATAAGTATATAATCTGTTTTATATGTCAAGGTTCTCTACCGAGACCATCAAATCATATCAAATCAGACATAAAAACATATTTCCCATAAATTATTAAGTAGATGTAATTTTTTTCCAAAAATTAATAAAGAAAATTTCCTTTTTCCCATAGTAGATCTATCACCTAAAATTATTCCCCATATTATATCATGAAAAATGACTTGTTTCACATAATAGATGAATACCAACTACTAGTTTCTTATAGAGGATGAAGAATATTCACTTGTTTCAAAAAATTATACCATGAGTTATAATAAATTACTCAATAAATTATTGGGAAGTATAATTACACAAAAACTCATTACATATTGAAAATAAAACACATGTGTTCCAAAACATTATAATACATTTACTATATAATTACATCACACCTTATGTAAATAAAATTGTTTTCATTATAATTAATAATTTCTTCATAAAATATGTCATGAAGTATTAAAGGGTATCATTATAACATCATAATAATAATAATGAAAAAACATGAATAAAAAGATTATGTATGTTACTATAGGATTATATTAATAATAATAAAAAATTATTCTTTTAAAATTATGGTTAAAAAGTAATAAAGTATCTTATTTAGAAAATGACATGAATAATCCTTTTAATACAATTTTTAGAAATTAAAAAAATAATAAAAATTAATTTTAAAAATAACAAGGGAATATTGAAAATGGCATTCAATTTTTTTTTGGAAACATGGAAATGGAAGATAAAAACTCTCGATTGAATAGTAAAACATTGTTGATTTTATATAGACGTAATTTTGGTATATTGAGTAATTAATAAAATTAAAATAAATTAGAAAATTTATTTCTAATAAATAAACATTGGAGAAAAAATATAAATGGGATTATTAGATAATTATCATATAATTTTCCTAACGTAAATTCAATTGTAAAAAATCCTGATAAAAATAGCATGAAAACATAAATCACTTACCAATTTGGAATAGTTTTAATCATAATAATAATTTATCAAATTAAATTAAATAGATATGTATTTTCCATAATTATTATAGAATGATTTATAAAATAAATTCATGGGATGTATGTACACAACAGAATATTAAAAAGTGGTGAATATGGAATGTGTCCCAAATTAATACAATTGAGACACAAATCCCTTACCTCTAGATCAACATGCATCAATTGTTATTTATCCTCTAATATTAATTTTTTTTATTTATTATAAAAATATTTATGTTTTTGTTATATAATATATATTAATTATAATCATAATTTTATATTTATATATAAATTAAATAATATAAATATGAATGAAACTATTCATGATGAAGTTATGTTGTAGATACACATAGAAATTTTTTTTAATTTTTTATGGATGGAATAAAATAATGATAAATAATAATTTACCATTAATGAAAAAGTATTATAACGTATAAAACATATATATTCATAATATTCTCCTCATTACCATCCATGTAGATTATATGTGAAAAAAATCACATTGCTTTGTGGAGATGGTAGTACACATATATGCATGAGTAAATTTTGGACAAATTTTTATGTCATTTTAAACTATATCTTTTCTATTAAATGATTAGTTAAACAATTTTACCATAATCGTGATAACATAATTTTTACTATTAATGTGTCATAATTTTACATAGAACAAAAAAATTAAATCTTAAATAAGAAAAGATATCATTTTGAACAATATATTACCCACCGTATCCCATTTCAATATATTATTAACTTTAATATAATTTAATAAAATAATATTTTGATAAAATTTAATTACATTAAAATTTAACACTACTTCTATAATTTGATTTAAAAGAGATAAATGAAATGTTATAAATTGAATAAGACTTCTCAAAACATCACAAATATTTCATATTTATCTAAATAATTTATGGACCACTATAAATGACTAAAACTGTATTACTTGTATAAGTATTAAATCAATATATTTCAACTTTCAATTAATTAAATAAATTCAATTTTAGCACAATACACATATTTATGTAATTTATTTAATTAGTAAAAATTATAAATAAATTACCATAATCAATATAATTTCATTATTCAAAAAATATAAATTTATATTTATCCATTACTTTTTTGTACTATGTGGACATATAATAAATATTTAAATATAATAGAGTGATATTTTATTACATGTATTTCCTTAAACATGACATAAGTCATTTATATAGACAGGCTTCCCCTAATTAATTCAATTTAGAGACTAAATTTATTACGGTAAAATTACATTCATCAAAATAATAATTTATATTAACTCTTTGGGACTTAAGACTTATTTTACACCTTCATTAATCTGATTTACCCTTTACTGATGTGAGAAATATTTACTATTATTAATATTCATTCTGAAAAATCTAAATGGAAAATATTTATAAAATGTAAAACATAGGATTCAAAATATATAAAAAAAATCTTGAATTAATTTCAATATGTTGAGGAAATTAATTTTAAAATAAGTGCTTAAAATTGGATGGAAACCACTTCTTAGAAAAATATTGCTTTAATAAAAAAACTGTATTTGTTCTTATCACGTGCGTAGAAAAATATTACAATAATTCTAAAAAATATCATTGAATTAATAATATATATATATATATATATATTATTACGTTCATTTACTAATAATGATAAATTTAATTTTTATTATAAACCCAGGGGACACAAAAAAACGATTTTATAGAAAAAGAAACTCCTTTATTTTCATTTATAATTAATTTAAATGCAATAAATTCATTTTATACGTGTTTAAACAATAAATTTTCCAAATTTACATAGTCTTATTCATAATCACCAATATTATATCTAGGTTATAATTGTCACATTAAATAATAATATGTTAATTTTATATAATGGTTTGTTTGAACTCTACATTGTTTGTAATGGAATATATCAATAAATGATTTGTAATTTTTTTTCATATAATATCATGCTTTCACTTGTTTTATGAGGTATTAACCCTTGACCATCATCCTAACTAAGTGGGTGTTGTAGAATAAATGCAACAAAGGCATCAAATTAATAATGTGTCAAGAAAGGATAGTGGGCAACAACTATTCCCAAATTAATGGGATTGATGTGTACGAGAAATTGTTAACATAGTAATCATTGAAAACTATACAATTTTACTTGGATATGATATTGGGTTTAGTCTTAAATATATAACATTTTAATTTTAAATAATTATTTCTCAATGGATTACATTTGGAGAATTTTTATGTTGGTCAACTTGATGGATATCTCATAGATGAATATTATAAAAAACTTTTCTGGATGAAAAATGATTTATATAAAATAATGTAAGAACTTAGTGTTTAATAATTAGGTCTAAATCAATATCATATAATGCATAAATTTTATATAAGAAGGTTTTATAAAAAAACCAAAAAATGAAGTTGATCAATGTTTGTTTGTGTTCTTATATGTAGACCTCATAATATTGGAGGCAAGGATAATTCACATCAATTTTTTTTTCAAAAACATGAGTTTGATTTTTTAAAAATACATGATTGGAGAGATATTATTTTTCATTATATTATTAGTGATATAAGTAAATAATGAAATAGTTATTTCTAAAAAAATATCCCCAGACCTCAAAAGCTTACAAATGGAGGTTTGTGTTCAATTCCAACTCTAATGGATACCTGGATGAAATTTTAAAAACATGTGCATGGAATTTTGGTTGTTGTTATATTGTATAAATAAATTATTCGAATTTTCTTCTATATCATTTCCACATACCCTGAAAAAGACTTTGTCATATGCCAAGTTACTAGTTACTGAATTCTCTTCAAGTAAAATCACATGATAGATATTAAGTGGGTAATTTTTAATGTCAATAATATAGTATTTCAGGATATATTACCATATAAAATAAAAGAAGGTGTTATTAGGAAAATATAAACAGATTGGGTAGGTTAAATCAATAACTAAAAATGAACATTATGTGGGTCTTTTATCTAGAATGTTCTCTCATTTCCTGGCTAAGTGAGATGAAATTAATCATTACATTTAGCACCACAGGGGATTGATATATTACTACCACATAAAAGTGTACATAGTCTATTTTGATGATATGACATATCAATGATGTTGGTTGAATTTAAAATATCCATTTGCTGTAAATTACAAAATCATGAGTGATCTTAATGTTAGAAAAAATTAGGCCCATAATTAAAGGGAAATGAAAAATGAGATAAATACCACTTCATCGTGGATAAATATTATTAATGGCTTGTGATGTTGGAATACATTCGAATAAAAATTATAATTACAAATATCATTGAAAGGATCACTACATGGAATTTATTTTGAGATGCATGTGATGGATCTCAGTGTCTTGTTGACTCCATGTACATATATAGATTAAACATGGGACCCTAGATCCCCATTTAAATTTCTATTTAATTAAATTTATGTTTTCTTTAGTAATTTAAATAATTTTATTTCTTACATTAATATATTAATTTTTAGAGAAGTAATATTTGGATATATTGATAATGGATGATAAATATGTCAATGGAAGGGGGGAAGTTGTATTACATGGGAAACAGTGATAAGCTGTGTGTTTGAAATATTATTTCTATTCATTAATGAAGGAAAACCTATTTTGATGTTGTGAAATGGGGAGAGTTATTGAATTATTATATATGGTGTTGTATTTGTTTGTTTATGTACATTGAAGATAATAGTATTTAGTGATGTTTTTAATATGTATTATTACATTTAACACTTATTTATCACCCAATTATTATAACATAGGAGGTTAGGGTTAGCTATATCTGAATCATCTATACAATCCTTATAGTAAAGAGGTTAATGTGTTGTCAAATTTTTGAGATGAATTGTTATGAAGATTAATGAAAAAATAACGGTTGAGTTTATTTTTTAATTTTCAATTAAATGAAATGTCGATATTTTTTTTTGGGAAAAAATAACATTGGAATTTTTTGGTTTATTTTAGTTTCCAATTTTATATGATTGGGTTTTGGAAGTTCCAAATGGAATTTCAAGTATCATGGTGAAGGCTGAAAGAGTTTAGAATGGGATGAAATGTATTTTTTCTACATGATAGAAACCATACTATAGGACCTTAGTTTTTTTTTCATGGTGGGATATTTTTATACAATAACTTAGGATATATAAAATTCATTACATTACCATTTTATGATAATGAATATCTTCCACCCTAGAGGAAGTATCCATTAAATAAATTGTATATATTATTTTATAGTGGCTCTAACAATTTGGAGACATATGTTCTATGGCCAAGGGACTACATCATAATGTATTAGTGCATATGACCTGCTGGTTTTGGTATTTAGATGTTTTAAAATGAAAATCATTTCTGGTTTTAAAGAGAGTTCATAAGGATTTGTATTCTTATGCCATTTTAGATAGATCCAAAATATATGGACCATCCTCTCAACAATAATTATTATGATCTCTAATAATAAATTTCAAAATGGAATCTATGTTTGAAAGGATATTTATAATACGATTAATGGATCTGGTGATTTGAAGCTCTATACACTATAAAGAATAAGTTTCACTTTAACCTACATAGATATTGAAGGAGATCTTGAGGAAATCAGGCCAAGATCCTGGGTGAACTGAAATAGAATATCTTGTCAAATTCATCAGATCTAGAATTTTATTGATCACTATACAATATAATGGAGAGCATGTTATAATATTTCAAATGTTGCGAGACACCACATGAGAGTGAAGGTTTCCACATCATGGTTAGTGGGATTTCCAATTACAATTGGCAATCATTATTATTGGTATTTCATGGGTTGTTATAATATAAATAATGTTTATTAGATAGTACTTAATATAATAAAATATTTAGAACAGCACGAATAATATTAGAAGATTGATAAAGTAGTAATTAATACATAAAATTTCATTATAGGATGATTCCTCAAGAGAGTAAATAACCTATTATTGAAACTTTAGAGATGATAAAGAGGGGGGTTATAGAATCCTTGAAAAGATATTTGAGGAATTATTGAATTACTCTATAAAGAATTAGAAAGAGGAGGAGGGTGTTCCAGGAGACCCCTAGATAGAAGATTAATTGAGTTCATAGAACCAATGAAGGATTAGATAATTATGAAATCACCATTTTTGTTACTCATTATAAACATATGAATATTAAGAAAACATTTCTAAATGTAAAAGTGAGATACCTAAGAAATTTAGAGAAATGATATCCCTTCATTGTGATCTTTTTTAAAATGGTATGGTATGTGTTACCTCACAAAACCTATATCAAAGTAGTGGGTTTTAGTGTTTTTGGTGGATTGGACAATTTCATTTTTGTACTACATAGGCTATATCTGCCATGGTGAATAGACTAGTAGGAACAATTCACAAGATAGATTTATGGATATATAATTTAATGATCCTTGATGTAATATGAACAAGGCACAACATAAGATCATACACAGTTTTTTTTAAAAATATTTAACAGAGTTTGGTAGACCCATTGAATGTAATATTATTTAGAATATAATTCTTTATACCAATTTTTATTTTTAATGATATATTTAGAGTATTATTCATTGTTTATGAATGTATGAAAATATATTAATGAGAAAAAGACAATATCATAAATAATCCATCATATATACATATGATATTATGTGTTTGTTAAGTAAGATATTTGGTAGAAATAAAAATTGTTTATTTCATAGAGGCTTCACACACACACAAACATATATATCTATATACATAATATATGATTAGTTTAGCATAACATATTTTTGGAAGCACTAGAATCGATAATGGAAATTAAGAATCATGTATGTGTATGGTGCAGAAGATTACTTTTAAAAAGATTCTAGGGGTTGAGAGACACTGGATAAAAAAATAAATTACTTGAAGAAATATGACAAAATATTTATTAGTGTTATGCCATAAAATCAGATACTCTAATAATACAAGGTTAATTCGATGAAGCTATCAATTGTAGGGTACCCTCACCATGAATGGGATATCACACCTCCATAAGTATTGAGTATCAAGACTTATTTAAAGTGCCATATTGTGGGTTTTTAACACCCCATGACTTTTTTGTTTAAATGGTAAGGATACTAGGACTATAAATTATGAAAAATAAATTGGGTTATATATGATTCTAAAGTATTGTGATATTTGAGAAACAAAAAATAGGAAAATATTATAGAGATTAATGTTCCATTACAATACATGTAGGAGTAAAATAATGTTTAAGTATAAAGAAAACTATCATTCCTAGATGAAGAATGATATTTCCTCATTACTAATATCTTGATCATTAAAATATTTATAATTATATAAAATAGTTTTGGTAGAAAATGGAATATTTGTTAATAACCCATTCAAATTATACTGGTTGTTAACTATATGAATATGAATATATTAATGGGTTTTATGAAGAAGATGATTATGGATGGAAGACATTTACAAAATTTAAAATTTGAATTAATTTTCATTTTATACATTCATGAGAAAATTTACAAAACGAAATATAGATAATTTTATATAAATATACAAAAATATAATAAAGAAACTATATTTTTTGGGAGGGGAATAATGAAGTGAATAACAACGATATTTTGGAGGATCTAAATTTAACAAATTATATCATTTCCAGTTGAGGTTTAATATGAATGATCATATTTTTTTAATGACATCCATATATAAATATTAGTTATGTAAGGTGGGATAATTATACATAAAAACAATTCGCATACAATAATTATTATTTGTATAATTTCTACTATGTGATGATTAATTTTAATACTAAATGTTCAACTATTAAAATATTTATTTGATTATAAATATTGGAGTGGATTTGAGATAATTACACCTCTAATTATTGGGATCAACAACATCAAGAAGAATAATATATTATATATATATAATTATCAATGAGTTACCATCATATAAATAAATTTAGAAGATACCTACATGTTTATAAAATGATAGGTTTAATATTAGCATGTGATGAATGAAAAAGGGAGAGACCTTTGAAATGTAACAAGGTATTCCCTAAACCATTCGATTATTTGTGATCCATGGAGAATAATGAAATACCCTAAACCTTGTATCCATTATACAATGTTTTTAATTTATTTGGTGCACCAAGAAATAAACCTTGTGTATGCTCCATGGATATATCCTATTTATGTTAAAATAAGTAAAATATTTAAGTCACTTAATCATTTACATTGTAAAAATATTATTTATATATGATGTGTAATAATTTAGTAATGAGATATGAAATTGAAGCTTCATATATGTTAAATATATAATGACAATAACATATGATGTAATGATAAGTGGTAAAAAAAATTAAGTTATCTAAAATTAAGATTCACCACCTATCAGGGTGTATTGTGATATAATAATTGGATCTAGAGATGATTGGTCTTTCTATAGATCTATCTAGAAAGATTAAAATTGGGAGAAATTGATATTTATGATTGATATGTAGGATATAGTGATAATTATATTATTTGGGAAGAAATAATATTTCTACTATGAAGAAGGGGATTTTGTTATATTTGGGAGAAAATGATATTATCAATTAGAATGTTTTATTAATATATTTTTGTCTGTGAATATTACATGTAATTTTGTATGATATTGTACAATGAAATCTGGAGTGTGATACTTGTGATAATAAGGAAATAAATAATGATTTGGAAGAAGTTTTATTTTTGGATTAGTATATCTATAATACTGATCATCATCATAATAAAATGTTTTAAATGAAAATACGTACAAGAGAGTGTGAATTTTAGTTTTACCAAACATATGTAGAAATAATTAAAATAAAAAGAAGATAATCATGTTTATGTATATTTATCATAATTATTCTTGAATCTTATTAACAATGTCACATAATCATAAAAAGTATTAGTCCGATTATATATGAGTAAAAATAGTAGTCACTGTTGATATGATTTATCAGAGTTTAAGAATCATAATCTGAATGGACATGATTAATTCAAATGTACTATTATTTTATTAATTAGTTTAATATAAATAAAAAAAATCATAGAAATATGAATAGGATTGTTCAATTACAATTAAATGTATTCCAAAAATAAAAAAAAACATTTAGAAATAAAGTAACATAATAGGTAAGCAAACACTGCCTGAATTTCAATCAATTAATCAATAAACCAAATTTAAACATAAGATTAAGGTAGTCTATAAAATACTCTAAACATATACATTTTTATGTTTACAGTAATGTATGTATTCCCATAACTGGGAAGCCCTTGATATGAAGATAAAAATGGGTCTATATTCCTATCTCTAGAATACCTCGATATGATGATCATATTTTCTCTATTTACCTAACTGAGGTATACCTAAATCATGTGGGTTGTATTATCAATTTTCATATCCCTGGAAACCGAGAATCATTATGTAGAATGGGCATAGTTAATTTTTCAAATTTCTATAAGTATACAACATGAAAATGTTTCCTTATAATGATTCTCTATAAATAATTACAACAGACTAATAACGAGATATTCATACTAAGTAATCATCAAAAAATTGGAGAGTGATTGTAAATCACTAGATCCAAACTCTCCAAATGACCTGGTATTTATATGAATTTTTTCAAAGGTCATATTGATCTTCCAAAAGTCATATTTTTTTGAATATGATACTATAAATTTGGACACCAGAAACAAGACAACTCTTCATAAGAGAGTGTCTGTTGTAATATTGGTCAACTCCATTATGTGGTTTAATGTTTTCCATACACTATAAATAAGAAACTATATTATGATTATAAACATTGTTAGTTTGATAAACTTACCTATATCTATAAATATGATAATATTTTTATGTATCAATATAATGATATATGTACCAGTATCATTCCAACATTTAAGACTTCTTTAGTATGATATAGAAGATAAAAATTTGAACACATTATCTCATAATAGTGAGTTATATATATATATAAACTTCAGTCTGATAATCATAATTAATATATATATGTTTATACACATCATACATATGAAATTATTCTATGTATGGTAAAAGATAATGTATTCTACAAAAACAGAATAAAACTCTTTAGAAAAAATAAGTTAGTAAATATGATATTAAGAAAGTGTTTGTGATTCTAAAAACAAAAGTAATAGAAAAGTAATAATATAAAATTTTGACATAAAAATATACCCCTTTTTGTAAATGACAAACCCAAGAATATAAATGAAAAAATAAAATTGAAATTCTTAATGTCCTTTCACTTTTAGGCACATCATGATCAAATTTAATCATTATAACCATAAGCCCATTAGGTTTTTAAGTCTTTTGAATAAAATTAATAATTTAATTTATAATATGATAGACACCCATTTAGGATAAATTGTTTCTCTAATGATAGTAATATACCTTTTAATAAAATCCCACCATGGTAAAAAATTCTCCCCTATACTTATTTCTCCACCATTCTTTACATTTCCCCAACTATGTGATTTTTAGAAACAATAGTTAAATGTATAGTTTTGGGTGAAATGTTAGAGAAAGAAAATATAGAAAATAGTATTGAAATAAAAAATCTTAAAAAAACTATGAATCAACATCCAACCAATTAAAATTGTACAACATTTAGACAAATCATAAATGGATGAAAATAAATTTCATATATTACCAACGTTTTAAATATTTTAAAATAAATTCATGTGTGAAAAATAAAAGTTACTCAATCATTATCATTAAGTTCATGACAATTTCTTTGATCTTCATAAAATCTTTGAATATTTATTTTTTCAGATAACTAATTTTTGTAGTACCTTAGTATGATAAATTCATCCTCTCATGATCAGAGTATGGAAATTTAAAGATCCATATCTCATATCATCTTCTTCAAATGTTTAACTTCCTAAGTAAAATTATCAGTTTCATCTAAAAAATATACCACAATGATTTCCCTTTCATCCATGTGAGATAAATTTCATAAAAAATGATTCTAATAAAACATAATTTGTTCCATAAAACTACACATAATTCATCTTGATATCAACATCAACTTGATGATACCACTTGACCATTTGGTTAAATCCTTTTTTATATTCCAAATAACATATTTGTATTTATTTAAACTAGCTTCGATCTAAAGAACATATTCTGTTAGAAGACTTATTGACAATAATATTTGATAAAGAATTTCAAGTATATGTAGATCTATTTCTTTAATTATTGTAAATTCTGAAATTTTTACTTCAATAATTCATAGAAAATGAACAATAAAATCAAATATTTCCAAAGAAATGATTGCTACTGAACCTGACAATTCCTATTGAACCTTAAGTTGTTTACTTTTACTCAACTTGAATTTTCCTTTATTTATGTTTAAAAAAATATTATAATCATATTTCTCATTTTTCATTGACCTTTTTTAATTAAATCCAGTATCATCAAATAACTCACAGGTAAAAATATCCTTATCCATCGCCACATTCTCTTCAGTGTTTGTTTTTGAATTATGATCTTATACTTTTCTCTAAGATGGCGATTTAAATTCTTATTTAGATGATATACTTCATTAAATATATTTGACTTTATTTTTTTATCATAATTTTAGGTTATTTCTGTCAATGATGATGGTGATTTTTATTATGAGTAATAATATTTCTTTTCTTCATCATCATTCTCCTCTTTATTTTCATCCTCTTTCTCATCATCTTATTCATCTTTCACCTCTTCGTCAATTTTTTCTACAACATATTCGTATTCACATTGTTATCCCTCTTAATATCATTATTTTTTTTATAATCATCATGATCAACTTTTTCATTCAGATAATTTTTAAATACTTATTCATGAGTTCTTGTAGTTCTAAAAGTTTATTTTTTTTAATTTAGGGTTTTAATTAATTTTCTTGAATTATTTGCATAAATTATTGGTCACTAATATTAATTTTTAAATTATCATAAATATAAAAAAATGGAATGAACTATAGAGTATTTCTTAAAAAATCATACATCTCCTAGTTTCAATTTATTAGTCTATGATTTTGGAAGATCACCTTTTTAGAAGCCCTTTCCACACCTTTTAAATGATTTTCACAAAGCAAAGCATCAAGAAACATATTCTTTTATTTTTAATTTTTTGATTGCTACTATAGCCTATCAGAAAAATCTATTCATAACACCTTGGAATCAGTAGTGTTGTGTTAAATTTGTGGATATTTTGATTTATTTTTATCTTTATTTTCCATGGACCCCTCATAAACATCAATTAGAACTATATTTTCTATCTTCTGTTTCTTTGGTGAGGAAGTATATACTTTACTTTTCATTTTTAGTCTAAAGCTTTTACAGATTCCATGATGGTTTTTATGCTGAAGTGGCCTCACCAACATTCCCAGTGGATATTGAAGACTTTTTGTCAAAAACCAATCTCTTGTTTTTCATCATATCATCACTGTTGAATAAAATATGTTCTCTCATTGTATATGGTTTGTTTTTTATTTTCAAGAAATTCGTCCACTTTTCAACCAATATTATTAAGCATGCTAGAAAACAGATTATTATTATCTTGATTGAACCTCCCTTGATATTCTCCTTGGTTAAAAAAATGAAACTCAATAACTCTATATTTCTCATGTTCAATGTAAATTACAATGTAAAAACATCATAATATTTTAATGTATCATTTTCTCCCACCCTCTATATAATAACACTTATATCTATAATACAATAAAATGGTTATCTAGTGTAAGCTGGGAAACATTCTTTGATTTATCATCATGTCCATACAATGAATATTAATTCTTCTCAGTATTATAGGAACAAATTTCATCTAGAAGAATATTTGAAGGACAACAAGTTTTACCTTCATAGGTTTCTCTAACAAGACTCATTTCCTCCATATAAGAAAACATTTACCACTCACTATAAAAATCATGATATAGTTTTTCTATTCCATATTCCATTAAAATATTAATGGAGTTATAAAAATCATGAAAAAGAGTGGGGTAGCAAAGAAAAAATCCTTTTATGTATTTTCAAAACATACTTATTACTGACCATGAAAACCAATGATCTTTATTAATTTAATATAATATTTCCCATAAACATATCAATCGACTATCCTTTCAATGATAAAATACCATTTCATATAGTATTTAGTTGATTCCATCAATTTGAGATGTAGAATGGTGAATCAAATAAAAATAAATTTAATGGTTTAAGAAACATGAAGTGGTCAACAATATTGGAGAAAATATCTAGGATAACCAATTTGGGACACTGCAATATCCCTCTATATGTTGGTGTTGAGTGTGATGATTCAACTTTTTCATCGAATCCAATGATTTTTATTGAATGCCTTATAATATGATGGTTGATATTGATCCAATTAAATAATTATTTAAATTTTTGAGCTCTTGAGGATTTATAACATTTATCAGATTGGGAATGAAACCAATTAGGGAATAATTTATAATTTTGAAAACAAATTTTTGTTTTGGAAAAATAAGAGTATATCAACAACAATTAAAAAATTAACATAATGAAATAGTGTAAAGATAACAATAATAGATAGGTACCTTTCAGAGTAAAGAATTTAATTGGTATGAATAACATATTCTTCTTGGGTTTTTAAAATGATGGTTATTAAGATAGTTTTGATTATGAATCATTGAATGCGATTTTTTTAAAAAACATATTAATAATATTATGTATTGAAAATTAATTATGATACCTTCTCCAAATAAAAATTATTTTAATAGTTTTATTATTAACACATGTTAATGTATTTGTGAGATCCAAAAAAATTATTTCAAAATATGAATCTGAAATTTATTACAATGTTTACAGATTAGAAGGAAATTTTTTGAATTATGAATATAAAAACATTATAATGAAAAGGGTTTCTGTAAATCTAATTATGAAATAAAAAACATAAACATAAATTTAAAAAAAACCAAAAAACATTGAAAAACATAAAACATATTTCACCCATGAAATTGAGTATCATAGTGTAAAGATATGTGTAAAAAATTAAATATAAATGATTATTTTAATTTTTTCATTAAAATATTATGTTTGATGTATTCATACCATTAATAAGGAAGAGGATTTTTACAAATTTTATCATAGTGATCTCATGTTCCACTGAATTGTTAAATTATATCTCATTTTATTGTGTGATGTTAGAGTAGACAGAAACATATATCTATATTCATTGAACATGAGTAATGTGTTGGGTTTTTACTTAAAGAAATTGAACACATTTTATCTCAATTTATTTGAGTAATTATAAAACTCATTCCAGAGTAAGTGACAATTTTTTGCATCCAAAACACTTGAGCACAATAACTTCCAACTACCATATAATCTACTTTAGTAGAAGAAGGTGCTACTGAGATTTGTTTTTAAACATGACCACGAAATAAATGAATCTAGTAATAAATAAAAAGATCTAGATACACTTTTCTTATCCATTCAACATCCACAAAGCCTGAATCCAATTTTTTTTGTTCAATTTTTTTTCAGACAGATAGAAAAGTACTAAATTTTTAGTTCCCTTAAGATAATATTTTTTTCATATTTTAGAAGGTATTCAATATAATTTCGTGTTGTATTGAAAATAAAAATACAAATAACAATAAATTTGGTTGATTAGAAGACATATAGAGTATGATTTCAATTATAACTACAAAATTCATTTAATCTACTAGTTACCTCACCTCAACATGATATCATGTTTTTGAAGTTATTATGGGAGTAATAATAATTTAGTATATTCATATCAATAGTTATTAAGATGATATATTATATGATTTATTTTTGATATAATAGTAGCTTCCAGTTTTTGTGAAATTTGAAAAGTAATTGAATTTGTTATGTCACCCATCATACTCATATTCCACTACATGAAATTTATGGTTTAACCACGTACCTATAACCATTGTTTTAAATTATTCTGGCAACATGTTGTTTATATCCATGATTTAATTAAATATATGTGGCTAAACATCTGCATTTATATATTTTTTTCAATATGCTTTAGGCCCTCCACTACTCCTCCCCTGATTTGAGAACCTCTTCTCCAAACAATCTACATCATTCACCATGGCACCCTCCATCTAATGCTTCCAATCAACACCCTATCTCATGATGTCGTCGACCTCTCTCACCATGACCCTCATCTCCAAACTGTCGACCTCTCTCATGTTGTTCACGGTGGCCCTTTAGAAAAAAGAATCTATTGGCCCTTCAACTTGAAATATCTATGTACATTATGAATATATCTCCTTCTATTACCATCCCATCATAAACTTCTTATGTTTTGTTTATTGAAGCTTCATTCTCTCATGGATGGTGTTAATATTTCTTTTACTTTCTTTATGGAATAAATAGAACATTTTTTATATGACTCTAGAGAGTTTGGGGAGGAAGAAAGACCAGATTTCGATTTTTACTTCCTGTACAATTGGGAATTTATGATCATAATTTCGATTTATTTAGTCATTGTTTATTGTGTTTAGTTTTTGTTAGTTCAAGGAAATTTTATCTACATGGGATACATTTTTTTTCTATTTTTGGGGTAGTAGACTTGATTTCATGTTTGTAACTTCCGCATTCCTTTAGATTTTCTTTATTAATTTATTTCTTATCAAGTGAAGTTACATACTCAATGTAGTTTGTTAATTTGTATTCAATTTTACTTTTACATCTCATTCTTATTTCATTTATCAATTACTTATCTTTTTTCCCATAGAGCCTATGCTTTCATGGTGAATTAAATGAAATCCACATTTTTAATGTGTTCCATGTAATTGGGGATGTGAGGTTTCATTTTATACTCATCTGATGTCCTCTATTTAATTTCATAAATGCTACATTCTTCATTGATAATATTGTTAGCATGTATTATGGTTCAAATATGATGGAGTTCAATTATTTATGTGGAAACTGATTTCAATCACTGGGTTAACATGTGTTGTTTTCATGATGAAAACTGAAGGGATATGCTTCTATGTATTTGTAAATTACATTTAAACTGTTGAATCTATATCACCATACCCATACTATTTGAATTTGAATTTGAAATTTTATCATGGGAGGAAATATAAAAAAGCCATTGTAAAGGATTTTTGCATTCATGATTATATTTTTAAAACCCGATCCATTGTTAGAAATGCTTCCCACTCACTAACTTGTTCGGTTTTGGTGTTTATCAACTCTAAAAGTGGTGTTCATCTTAGATGTGAACTTCTTAAAGAATATTATGATGTTCTCAACAAGAACAAGGTATTTAGAGTTTTAACCCCTCAAATTTAACTCATGTATATTTTATCCAACTGTTGGAATTTATATGTTAATGGGATTTTAGGTGGTTTACAATATCAAATGATGGATAAAAAACCAGACACATATATGATATTCAAGTCTAGTGAGTTCATTTGTTAGGGTGGAATAATTATCACTTTATGGAAAAATATTATTTCTTGTATATTGTTTGTACTTTTTTAATTTTACACAAATGATTATATGAAATATAATGATATATATGGGGAACCCACATAGAAGATCCATTGTGATATATATTTATTATACCCTATATGGGAACCTTCGTGTGGGTGTAGTGTTTATGATTGTATTTTTGGTAACATCCCATAAAGTAGACCAGGTCGGAGGTGATGGATGGGTAATGTGACAATAGAGCTAGGAGGGGCATGGGTTTTTTGGTCATATCTTCACTATTTATTATTTTTTTCTATATTGTACATGTTTAACATAGTTTGTGGTCCTCTTGATGTATGTCCATTTTTTTTATTTAAGTCCATTTTTTTCTAAATTAAATATGTATTTTTATTATTATTGGTTTAATTTAATTTTAATTCCATGAACATACTATAATTATTTATGTTTCTTTATTTATACATTATTCTATGTGTGATGATACTAAAATTATTTTCTCCCCATGATGATTATGTAATCTCACCCATATTTGAAAACTAAATCTATACGGGGAGGTACACAACATGTATTATAACATCTTTGACATGAACACAGTTGTGACAAGACCATGCCAAGTATTTAAAAAATGTTATCAAAACATTTTTTTGGCCATTTTACTCATTGGGGGATTTAGTAGATAAATTTTGAATTGGTTGGATATTTGGATGTACACTGGTTATATGCATCAAGAACACCCATATGGTTAAAACCCTAGTCACCAAGGGTATAGTTTTCTATTACAATTTAACATTGTTATAATTGAGATATTTATTCATGTATTTTTTTTGAGACAGTTATTTTCTGTTTGACTCCAGGAATGGAGTGGAAATAGAATCTATGTTCATGAATCGTACTAGAAATATAGGTATTTTTCTACATTTTAATGACTACTTGTCTATAAAAAATTGTTTTAAAATGGAAAGTCTGTATAAAATGTTGGTTTGATAAATATTTATTTTTGGTCATGTTATTAGAAAATTAATTTGAAAGTGGTCTTGATTAATTAAAACATCAATAATATATGAATTGATGTTTTCTAAAATAATATATTGATGGTGTATTAATTAATAGAATTTAAAATTGTTATTTTCACATGTTTTTTTTATTTGAGATATCTTAATCATGATTATATGGTAGATGAAAACCATAAGTTGGTTTTTTAGGATATTAGATTCCTAGTAGTTTGGAGTATGATGGCTATATATTGGGTATGGTTTGTATTTGTCATTGGGGGTTTGGGATGCCAGTAATCCCTCAAGATGGTGGTTCTTATTGAGGTTTTGTTGATGTTCGGATGTAAAAAACTCGATATAGAGAATTTTAGTGTTTTATGTGTGATTTTATTATGTATTCTTATCAGGAAGTTTATAGTTAGGTTCTTTTAAGGGGGTGGATGGATTCTTATTTCCAGGGTTGAATGTGTGGGGATTGGTTGTTATGATTGGTGTGTAGTAGAGTTACCCATATATTATTTTGATAATCCTTAGGGCATGGTGTTTTGGAAATGGTATTTTATAATGATGTAAGTATTAAAGGTAGTTTCATGATTTTTTTCTAACAATAAATTCATATGATTGTGTTATGATGTGTTTATAATTAGTAATATTGTTATTACCGAATAATGTTGAGTCAAAATTCATCGTCAAATGTAACTAATTAGGATTTTATTATGTTCTACTGGGAAATATGCTCAGTTTGTTTTCCCTCATATTATAAAAAAATTACATTGATTCATTGACCAAGGAATTTGAAATGGAAAAGAGTGGTTTTTCTATGTTATCCACATGTTATAGGAGTAGCAGTATCTAATCATCAGTAGTGACAAGGGATCATAGGATGTTCACAATATGATTAATAATGTTTAGTACATATATGAATGGATTGGAACTTTAGAGGTTATATGGGTGAAACTAGAAGTTTATAAATTTAAATGAGAGGAATCAGAATAGATAAATACATTTAATCATAAAATAAATAATGATTAGGTTCTATGGATCGAGTCTTATTCCCTCTTATATGAGAATATATGGTAGATTTACATAATAAGATCATGTTTTGAGAATTCATAGAGATATATCATTATGGAAATTAGTAATGGAGTATGCCACTAAATTTGATTGTTTTATTCATTTCATGCGCTCCTTCAAATGAAATTTATTCCCAGAGGAATTCTATTTTTTTAATGGTCTTATGTACTTATAATGGGTATGAGTCGCTTCCTTTTATCTGGAATCATACTAGGAGATGTTCAAGAAAATTCAAGTGATCTATATAGATACATCCATTTCATAGGAATGTTAAAGGAGATACATGAAAATTAGGTAGGAATAAATGTTGGTAGATGAGCCTTAGTATGAGGGAGACCTAGAAAATATAATGAGAAAATTTTTAGCGTAATATTATAAAAATAAATGAACCTTGGTCTATTTAATAGGTATCAAGAATATGCATGCATTAACATTGTGTTGGTATGGGAAAAAGTGGTTTCATGTATGTGTCGAGATGTGGGTTTCTATAGATATTATTCTATAGGTATAAGCCATCATGGGTGGATGGGATTTTAGTACCATATTTTTTGAGGTATTCTTAAAGTTATATTTTTATATAATTTGGATTTCTTTATCTAATATCTATAAATGTATCATTTTGGATAGATATAATGTGTTTCTGAAAGATGATAGTTTTTTAATGAAGAATTTTTTTTTTAGATTATTGTGCTATTATCCTCTATTGTGAACAAAATGTGATATGAGGCACTAGACATGTGTATGTAAGACTGATGATGGTATCGATAATACTATAGTGGGGAGATACATACTAACCTTTTTTTGAGTGAAATACATATCAAGGGATGGATATCATAATCAGAGTTTTGAAATGTATGAACATAGACTATAAATGGGTGAATTTAGTGTATGGAGATGGATAATGGATAAACCATATTTGGTTCCAAGACTGCAATAAATTTATGATTTACCTATAGTGGTTTGTATAGCCAGCATGTTCAGTTAAATATGAAGAGTTTATATTGGTAAATAGGATATTTAGACCTTCTGTATTTCTAAGATTTCATTCTGATCAATGTTTTAGAAAATTTTCAATATTTAATATTGTAGTGGGAGAGTTCATAAAAATTCTAGTGTAGAGTTCAAAATGGTAACTAAAATGGTTACTCAAAAGGCTCTTGAATGTGTGTGTGGAAGGGAAAACAAGAAGCTTAAATTGATAATAATTTATGACATATATTCCATATCATTAAAAATTGTTGAAAGGTAAAAGGAATGAACCAATTATCGCATGTTCAAAAATAGTTTCTATAAATAAGTAATATACAATAAAAAAAGGATGTACTAGCCCCAAAATATTGTATAATCATATTAGTAAATTGGTTTGAAAAATCCATGTGGATTGAGTATGAATTAAAGAATAAAAATTATGTACTTTATGAAATTGATAATCCTATATAAACTTATAATAAAGTTGAATTCTAGAAGAAGATCATGATAAAATATAGGGTTTCAATCTATAAAGTTGAATGTGATATACCCTTGATGATTTTTAGGTATTTTATACATTCGTGGAATAGATGTTATAGGTTATGAAAAATTTATAATCCCTATTTATCACTTTAATGTGTAGATGGAGGTTTACTTTATTCCCATATTGTGGTGATTTTTGATTTTGGAATAGGCAATTGAAGAAGATGGTGGAAAAAAAGAGCTTTATTAATGATCATGTTATTTAGTTTTGGGATGTACATATCAATATGAATTTTATTTGTTCAATGTTTGTTATGGATTCATGTATCATTGATCATTTAGAGTGGACACACTGATCACATATATATAACACATTATTTTATCTCATTTCATTTCCCATTATTTTCTTGTTGGCAGTTTCTAATTATGAGGAAGGTTCTACCCACCACCATCGAAGACTGTGAGTTTAACATCATATTTTCATATAGTTTATTTCGTTTTTATTCTTTTGCCAAATTTTAATTAGGGATTTTTCAATTTTTGGGTACCTTATAATTTTTAGTGTGTTTTGGATTTCGTTGAGGTAGATTCAAGTCACCGTTGATGAAGGCTTACATGTGTATGCAGAGGTAGCTATATACATATATAAGTTCCCCTTTAATTATTTTCACTCATGGAAGTATGAATATATATATTGGGGATATGTGTTCTTATATATTGATATGAAAAATTCATACATGTGTAAGTGTAAAGGGGTATATGCACGTATAAATATATATTAAAGGACCCCTTGTGCATATTTGGCCTTGAAAATATGTACATAGAGTCTAGGTGTCCTTATATATCCGTGAAGTTGCGTATGTGTGAAATCAGAAAAAAAAAAGATTCCAGTTATCATTGTCAAAATTAATGCCTCTTAAGGTTGAGGTAGGTTCCCCTTTCCTAAATAATTAATTTGAATTCTATAATTTCTTGATTGTTTTTAAAAACTGTTTCTGTAATTGATTTATTTTGTTAAAAATGATATTCTAATAGAAACTAGTTTTTTCAAGTATGAATATGAATATAGACCTTGAAAATATTTATAGAACATTTTCAAACAGGTTAAAGAATGATATTAGTTTCTAGATACTAGAAAAGTATATCTAAAAACCATACATTAATCATCCTTAGATACATTTATTTTTCATTCCACATCCTATTAAATTTTTCATAAAAGTCTTCTACTTAATTTGAGGTTTTATTAGTTCCAATAATAAGCATCCTTACATTATCTCTGGTATCATGGAACTCACAAATAGAATTCATCTTAAAATAAAGTATAAGGAATGGTGTGAACATATCACACTATAGGGACTGAATTTGTACGGATACATAATTCAAATTTGAGAAAATTATTCCCAACTAAACAAATTCAAATAAGTTGAGTTGGTATCTTATAATTACCATATGGTCTTCAAAAGAATTGTAGATAGGGTATTACTCTTATTGAATATAAATTCCTCTCCCTCATTAAAATTAAATTCCATTTTCATTAAAACTAGTGAGATCATCCTACCATAGGGATAGTGATTTAGATTAACTTTCCTTTTGAAGGAGGGATCCATGAAAAATTTCATTTATCGTTGTAGGTTGGACCTCATGATATTAATCAGAATATATAACACATACATATCTTAAAATATGAATTTATCCATATCTCATACTCTTTTGGCTATAATATTTTGAAAATCCATGCATAGAACCTCCCTCTAAGGTTCCAAGTCCTTTACTGGTGTGTCAAGTTCTTTTTCAAGGGAAGGGGGAGGGAACCCTTTTATAGTAAAACAATTGTTTGAAACAAAACACCCTTTATATTCCATTATACTTATAAGATGAAATTTTCCAAGAAGGCAAGTGATGTAATGACTAAGTCACCACTATATGAAAGACATGATTTGGATGGAAATACATGTCATGGAAGAAATAATTTCCTTGAATGTTTAAATTGATAGGACCTTGTTAGAATAAAATATTTAGTTATACTTATATGAAGGGACATGTATCTAAGTGTTTTTCAATGATTTTCCTATCATTAAGTGGTTGTATTGGAATGTACATGGGGCGGTCAGTGGTGTGGGGTTGGAGGCAGGGGGTGTGCAGATGGAAGAGTGGTGTACTAGGGGTAGGGAGAGGTGGGTGTGCTTAGGGTGTGTTGGAGGGGGGGAGGGGGGTGTACAGGGGGTGCATGGGGTGGGAAGTTCGATTTGAACGGGGGGGGGGGCAGGGGGTGGAAGTGTGGAGGATGGTGTGCAGGGGATGGGGCAGTGGGAGAGGGGTTTGCATGAGAAGTGTGAAATGGATATACACAAATTTTAGGCATACCTATTTCATTGTGTTGGTATAACATATTATAAAACTAATCACTTTATGTTTTAGTATTAGGTTTGAAAAGGTTCATTTCCAATCATGGGTCACACCCACTTCTTGGTTGAAACTATATTTCTGAGTCCAAAAGTATAATTTAGTGAATACATCCACTATTTCAGCACTAAATATGATATATATACAACTATTTAAGTCATGTGGTACTAACCTATTCCAAAACCACTAGTTATTGAATACTGCTTGGTTACACCTCTCACTAGGTTCTTATTTCCCCATCATAGAAGCACATTATACTATACATGTATTCCTCATTCACCACCCAATTCTAGTTTCATTTTATAGGGCTCCTAATATACGACCATGAGAGTTAATATCTTCTTTTGTACACTATATGTATTTTTCTGGATAAATTATTTTTTATTTTGTCTGAATAGATTTCACATAAATAAATTATTAAATCAAATACATGATTGTAACAATAGAAATGAATTCATTTTTAGAATCTAATTTTTGACCTAAATTTTTATTAACATTTATTTGTTCATTGATAGATAAGATGTGTCAAATAAATGTACGATATGACCAATTAAATTAGTGGATGATGAAGAATATGGAAGTCAGTAGTTCTAATATAGACACCTCATGAGCCCCAACCTATTCTCATCAAATTAAAAAACAACATTTAAATACAATTTATTATACTTTCTTAGTAGTTATTAGACACCCACCTACCCCAATAGCAACACCACCCCACAATTTTATATAAATCTACAACACAATACCTTGTTCCCATCATCACCACTCTCTTGAAATTAAAACTTTTACTCAACGTGGAATGACGAAATAATTAAAATAGAACTACCACCATGTAATAGATTATATTTTGGTTGATATAGTTTCATCTTCCACATTAGAGCATAATAAAACATGACATCCTCCACTGATTTTATTGATGATATTTCAACATTATGGTATTCCTCTTCACATTTCGTTCTAAGATATAGGAAAAAGTAATAATTGAGAATCTGAATTTTAAGAAATGTTCTGTTTGTCATACCTATTAAATCCTAACCTTGGATGTGTAGTTGTTAATAACAAATTTTAGAGTATATATCAATTGTTTTATAATTTAATTCTTCCTCAACAAGCATCTAATACTTCAACAAGTGCCCCAATAATCCACTATTTGGATATCATTTCAAAATTCCCATCGACATCTGAACCATTTCCACAACCAATAATGCACTTCTAGTAGTGTTTTATGGGAGAATCTAATGCAAACAAACAATTCAATCAGATTTTTTATTTTATATAGAGAAAAGATTTTGAAACTTTAGGATTTATGAAATCTATAATTCCTAGAGAAACCATAACATCCAGGATTAAATTGAAAATTTTCCTCCACAAGATTATCAAATTCAATCGAAAATTTGTCAACTTATAGGAATATGAAGTGATATTCTCAGAATATTTATCTTGTTTTATTCATAGAGTGGGTTGTCTATTAAACTGTTAGAGATATACAATATTTATGAACCATGTAATTTTTCAAAATAGAATTCCCAAATTGGCATATTCTATTTGGAATTTACAAGATTTCATACTGGCTTGGTGGTTTTGAACAGTGGTCACCCAAAGAAAAAAAACATTACAGGCATGTTCTGAATCACTTAACTTAACAACCTTATATTTATAATGGATATTCATTTTCTTGTATTTATTATTTAAATCACCACTATAATAAAAAAATTATATCTGGATTCATAGAGTAGTTACTACCGCACCACAAATACACCACAGTAGTCATATTATCCCAAGAAATATACCATTGGGATATAATTGATACTATAACCAATATATAAAAATATATACATGTTTAAATTGAGATTTAATGGATTTTTGGAATTACTACAAAACTATAGTGCAATTAAAATCATCGTATTCCATATAAAAAAATTTATAAATATGATGAAACACTTTTCAGTGGATTGGCCTTGATCCACTATACATTTTATTTGATCCTAATCCTTTTTTTTCTCAACACACAGCCATTTAGAGAATTCTATTGTATCCTTTTTAGATACATGTTCTCCCTTCATCCTACCACAACATTGACATATTTATAGACATATATATTTTACATAGGTTTTCTATTTAACCAAGTATGATTTATAAATTTAGATGTTGGTAATTGGAATGGAAACCCCACACGATCCTGTTTCAATGTCATACTTGAAATGAATGCCTTTTTCACACCACAACACATTGAAATAATCAAATATGTGCCTTATTAGAAAGAAAATATCAGTAAACTGCATTGATTTATCTATATTCATCTACTCTTGCTCCACATTATTCATCTCAGACTATACTATTGAAGGAAAAATAGATATTGGTGACTAGTCAATTCAGAAGAATCATGTGCTAGATCAAACACCTCTTTCTACTCTATTCACAGCATCTGTACAGGCTCTGAATTACTCATAACTTCCACAGTTTATGTTTCCTTAGTTTTTAAAGTTATTATTTTGTTTGAGTAGTGATATACTCTGATTATTCCACCATAAGACCAATAAATCTCTTAATCGACACTACTTTAAAGTGAATCAAGATAGGCCCATACTTATTTAGTTGAAAAAAGAAATAACAAACCCATGAAATTCCATATATAATTATTAATTCCATAAATAAAATCATCATTTCCTCGGTTTTTTGGTTTGAGAAATTTTTTTATGATCTTCCAATGATGTGTAACCACACACCAGACATCATTTTTGAATGGAGTGTTTTTATGTTGATTTAATCTGTTGTGTGATTTGATAACTACTCCAACTATTATGTTCATCATTCCACTATTAATTCTCCCCCTACACTATATGGATTATATTTTGAATCTACTAGTTAGAGGGGGTGTAGTGAGTGTATCCAGATGGGTTTTTGCATGGAGTATCTAGCAAGGGTGGTACAAGGGGGGGTGCTATTTAGTGGGGATGTCCTGCAGGTGTGGTGCAAGTGCGTCTAGGAGGGTGGTGCAACAAGGGGGTGTGTGAAATAAGACAGGATTGTGTGTGTTTGTGGGGGGGGGGGTGATAGGGGAGCATTGTAGGTGGGTGTTCATGGAAGGTGTCCACCAGGGTTGGTGCATGGGGGGCTAGTAGGGGTTGTGCAGGTGGGGGGGGGGGTAGGGGGTGTCCAACAGGGGTGGTGCAAGGGGGTCCAGTATGGGGTGGTGCAAGGGGTTTTCATCAAGGGTGGTGTAAGGGGTGTCCAGCAGGGGGGTGCAGGTGTGCATGGGGGTCTGTACAAGTGGACATGGGGGTGAAAGGGTGATGTGGGGGGTGTGGGTGCATGTCGACATGGGGTTGTTCGAGGGTGTGTACAGGAGGACATGGGTGCTGCAAGGGGTGCCCTGCTGGGACAGTTTAAGGGGTGTCTAGCAAGGGTGGTGCAAGGGGGGGGGTCCAACATGGGTGTGCAGGTGTGCATGGAGTGCAAGGGTGAAATGTGGTTTGTGGTTTTTTGTGCAAGTGGATATGAGGGTGTGAAAACAGGGTTGGTCCAAGGGGGACCATCAAGGGAGATAAAAGGTGGTTTTCAAGGGGGTATGGTCAAGGGGATATGGGTGTGCAGTGGGGGTGTTAGCATGGTTGGTGCAAGGGGGTCTATAATGGGTGGTACAAGGGGGGGGTGTTCATGGGTTTGTGAATGGGGAAAAGGGTGTTCAAGGGGGTGCATGGGGGGGTGTGCATTGGGGGTGTCTAGAAGGGGTGTTGAAAGGGATTGTGCAAATGTGGGATAGTAGGGGTGGTGAAAGGGGTGTCCTTAATGGGTGGGGTATTGTGTGTCCAACATTGGTGTACAAGTGTGAGAAGGGGGGGGGGTGGAAGGGGGGTTGTGGAGGAGGGGAAGATAGAGGGGGAGTGTGTGAAAGGGGGTGTGTTCAAGGGGTCATGGGTGTGCCAGGTGGTGCAAGGGATGTTTAGGAGCGGTGCATGGGGGTTGTGGGGGGGGGGGTGTCTAGTAGGGTTGGCGAAAGGGGTGGTTCTAGGTGGTCCTCATGGGGTGGTGCAAGGGTTTTCCATCACAGGTGGTGAAAGGGGTGTCCACCAGGGGGTGTGAAGGTGCACAAGGGGGTGTTTTCAAGGGGACATGGTTTTGTAGGGGGTTCTGCAAGGGGGTGTGTTCATGAGGATGTGGGTGTGTGGGGGTGGGGGTGTAAGAGATTTTTAGGGTGGTGAAATACGAGTTGTGTGGTTGGGTGGGTGGGTGGGTCCAGCAGGGGTGGTGCAAGGGGATTTTATCAGGGGTGGTGTAGGGGGTGTCTAGCTGGGGTGTGTGGAAGGGGACATGGGGGGTGCAGGGGGGAAATGAAAGGGGTGTCCAGTAGTGGTGGTGCAAGGGAGTCTAGAGGGGGTGGTGCAAGGGGGTTTCATGAGGGGTCGTGCAAGGGGTGTCCAGCAGGGTTGTTCATGTGTGAAAGGGTTGGTGTTAAAGGGGACAAGGGGTGAAAGGGGGTTGTGTAGGGGGTTCAGGGAGGTTTTGGTGGGGGTGTAATGGGGCATGGGTGTGCGGGGGGTGGGGGGGGGGGCTACTGTCTAGGGGTGTGTCAATACAGGTATTGGGGGTGTTGTCCTGGGGTGGTGCAGGGGGGGTGGGTTCAATGTGGATTGTGAATGGGGGTCCAGTAGGAGAAAGAGGATTGCATTGGTTTTGTGTAGGTGTGAATGGGGACTGGGGGGTGGGGTGCAAGGGGTGTGAAGGGGGTTCATGGGATGGGCTAGGGGGATTTTATGGGGGGCTGTTGTCCAGGGGGTGTTTGTCCAGAACGGGGAGGGGGTCTATACAGGGGGTGTCTAATAGGGAGGGGTTGTCCAATTGGGGGGTTGTCTGTCCGGGGGGTTGGGGGGGGGGCAGTCCAGGGGGATGTGGTCTATCTAGGGGGTCTCTAAGAGGGGGGGGGGGGTAGTGGGGGTGTCCAGTAGGGGTGTGTAGATGTGAAAAGGGATATGTGGTGTGCTGAAGGGGTTCAATGGGTGTGGGGGGGGGGGTGAAGGGGGTTCTAGGGCCTAACACTGGTTGAACGGTTTTAGTTTTTCTTATGAAATGTGAAGACCTATATCCAGGGTCTAAAACCGTGGATATAGACATATAGGAATGGTTAAAAACAATTTCTATAGACATATAGCAATAGTTTAAAACTATGGCTGTAGATTTTGAGTGATTTTAGCATCTACCACTGTTATCAAACCATTTAAATATGGAATTATCCATAGTTTGAAATATGGGTGTATCCCCCAACCATGGTTTGTACATTGGATATAGCCTTATATCCATGGTTTAAACCATGGCAACATGCCTATATCTAGGGTTCTAAATTAAGTCTATAGGGTTTATCCTATAGCCATGCCTATACCAGCCACGATTGAGTAAACTGTGTATATAACCTTATTTTATAGTAGTGTGATACTCAAATTTCATTAGATCTTCAAATGAATATGTTAAATATTTTTGAGATGATCCAAATATTATATCATCAAAATAAATATTAACAATTATTATATTTTTATTGATTAATATTATAATTATTGATCTATCCATGGATCCCTTAACAAAGTTATTTTTTTAATAAAAATCATGTTAATATATAATAAAAATATCAAAGGGATGTTTATGTCAATATAATGATTTGGTAAATTTATAAACATATTCAGAACTCTTTTTATTAACAAAACAAATTGGTTGATCATGATAAACTTCTTCGTGAACATATATGTTAAAGAAATTACACTTCCCAACCATTTACAAATTATAGAAAATAATTAATGCTTCATGGGATAGAAGTATATTAGTAAACTCATGTATAGATTCCAGTGAATATGTCTTTCCATAATCAATTCCTTCTTGATGATTATAATCCATATAAAGAAGCCTGGAATTTTTTATAATAGTTATGAAATTCTCATCATACTTACTCTAAAAATCACATTTGACTGAAATTAAAGATTTTTTTATACGCCATTCAACTAATGTCCAGCCTTTATTCCTCTTAAACTCAAGGAGACTATGTTTCATTTAATTAATATAATCCTTATGACTTAAAGAAACATCATGATTTTTAGGAAAAAATGTGTTAAGAAAGCTAGATGTTTATGTTCATTTAATAAGGAACTTCTAGTCCTAACTTGTATATCTACTTCACCAATGATACTATCACTATGAAGATTCATATGAAACAAATGATTTAATGGGATGTGAAAGGTATATTAGTCATTAATAGGTAAAATATATTCTTGAGGAAATTCATCAAAAACTTTTTCTTGAGGTATATCATTTTGAGAAGAATATTCTAACAATGTTTGAGGACTAATTTTAGAAATCACATATAAAGATGTTTGCTAGGGATGTTTGAAAACAAAATTTTTAGTTTCAGAAAACATAATTTTCACTGGTTCTTCAATATTATATGAATTATAATTATAAAATTTAAGGCCTTAGAAGTAGTGGAATACCCTATAAAAATTCCTTCATAATTTTTGGTTGAAAAGTTATGTATTTTTTATTTCGTATTCAAAATGAATACTTTGAAAAAATTACTTTGATGCAATAAATTTTTGGGTTCCTTCCTATCTAGAACACATAAGGGGTTTTAATCTGATATTTTCTCAGGAAAAATCAATTCTTTTGTGTATCAAGAAATAATACCTTTTTTATTAACTTTTTAAGCAATTTAGTATTCAATCAACATGATTCATGTTATTTCTCTAGGAATTATATTTCTTATTTTAACTACACCATTTTTATGAGGGGTTATAGGTTCTGAAATTGTATGTTCTATGTCGTTTTAACTATAATGAGTTTCAAAATCATAATATAAAAAATTCATTATAATGATCACTATGAATAGTTATCAAGGAAAGGTTTTTATAATTTTTAACTTCGGATAAAACATTTTTAAATAATAGAAGGCATTTGATTTCATTATAAGAAAATTCAACCTTGTATATATTTTTTAATAATAAACAAATACATATACATAGTATTTTCCACTAGTACTTATTTTTTTTAGGACCATGTATTTCAATGTGCCCTAAATGTAATGAATCAAAAGTTTAGACTTCATGTATAGATTCAAAACATGAGTTATTTTTCATACCATATTAACAAGGGTTAAAGACTTTTGATGAATCGAGCCTTTATTCTTGTAGATTCAAAACAAGTCCTATCTTATTCAAATTAGATAAGTTTTAAAGGTTATAGTGTCTTAAACTCCACTTCCACAACTGAGATGGATCATAGATTGCACTATGATAGGGTAATTATTAGCCCATACAATATTTTAATTTTAGTGTATAAACCATCTCATTCTAATTTGGAGAAATATAAAATTCATCATTTCAACTATGTAATAAAAAAATCATTACAAATGAACAAAAGGTAACCTTCATCACATAATTTTCATAGGCTTATAAGTTTTTACATAATACATTTAGAAAATAAAACATTTGAAATAATATATTTCAAATAAGAAAAAATGTACAGATTCAAATAATCTACCCTTGAAGATTATCTCCAAATGTGATAATTCGAACAATTATTTTGATAATATTCTTAAATAATTCATTATTTAATGTCCATTTCAAAGAACAAAAAGTATCCATGTTCCAAATATACCTGTTGTTGGTACTATCTTTGTTCTCTGAGAAATAAACATTAGCTTTTCAGCACCCAACCATTCTTGGGTAATTTAATTTTATTTAAAAAACATTAGAAATTAATTTTTTTAAATATATGATTTGTTAAATCCTAGGGGATGGAATTTTTATAATAAACAATTTTTTTTCTCTTGAACACCACTACGAAATTTAGTAAAAAATGGTAATTTTCATGAACTAATAAATAATCTCAAAAAACTTGTTTATTATATGTATAACCCATTTCAGATCCATTACCATGAGGAATTATTTGTTTTTAAATTTTATCAAAATATTCCATAGTTGTGGTAAATTTTGATAAATTTTTTCTTTAATGTGAATTCTTCATATTTTAGATTCATGACTAAATAATTATCCTTGGTATTATTATTTTTATATTTATGTTTATTTTAAAAAACCATTTTCTCAAAAACATCTTTAAAAAAAATTATAGATAATTTATTTCTCAAAATTAGTCTTATAATGATCTTTCAAAAATTCTAGTAATTTATTTGTCCAAACACTTATCCTTCAATTATCATTATGAATATTTTTCATATCATTATAATTTGTTTTTATGTTTTTTAAAAATTCAATCTCTAGAAAATTAGGCAATTAAAAGAATTCATAATAAGAAAATATTGAATTTTCATCAGTTGATGAGGAATATAATTCATCAAAAGATCTCAAATCCTTCTCATCTGTATATTTTCACTAAACTAAATCTTGGTAATGTTTTACAAAGTCCAAAAATTAGACATGAATCATTTATTGTCTTTAGATAAATTGCAAATACATACCTATGTTGTAATTATCATAACATTCATTCCCAAATGTACTCTCAGAAGAATCACCACCATCGGGACTCCATGCATCTTAAAAATTAATCACCTCTATTAATTTTAATTAATAGAAGATTTATTCAGTCCATTTTGAATTCATATCCTTTCAAGATTTCATATTCAACTTTAGAAAATGGGGTCTAATGTGTCCACATATCACACAATCATTGAATGTGACATTATATTTCTTATCAACTCTCTATTGATGACTTTTTTTTTATGAGTATTAGAAATATTTTTTTCTAACTGTCGTATTCATCATTCTGGCTATGTTTTCCAACTCATTTTTCGAATGTTTAGAAACACAAGAATTATATTGAACAATAAATCTCTTCTTTCTAGAATACAAGAAAACTATCTCAGTAGATTTTAGATTATATGGTATGATTGATGTTTAAAAAAACACAACACATTAATTTCACTCTGTCTATATCTGAAAATATCTCTAATGTCTACACTCAAACAACACAAGGGTTCCAATAAGACCGTCCAATATAAAATTATTTAAATTTCAATTCTCATAAAATTATGTTCTCTTATATTCCCATTCATTGGGAATAATATCAATTATATTTTCCAATATTATCCCTTCCTCAAGACCTTTCTCACCAATAGATTTTCAACTATTGATATTAGGCATGAATCAATGAACCAAATTTACAAAAGATTCACCCGATAAAAAAATAAAAGGCTTTGCAATCTGATCTTATCATAGCTCTCAGAGTCTCCAAAACAATAGATGTACGAAAATGTGTGATCTATAGTTTTTTCCTTATACTATTTGAAACTTCACTAGAATAAATATTACTATAAATGATTCTATTCAAAGAAAATAACTAATTATTCCTTACAAATTATTTTTATTGATATAGTTGTTTCTATAAATGAGTAATAGATGTTATTTATTGATATAGAATATTATAATATCTAATAAACATAAAAATATTTTCAACTCCTATGTTGACAACAAAATGTTTTCATTATACCCTTCCAATACTCATAATCCATGCCTTAAAAAATAAGTTTTCTATTAGGATTCAGGTTTTCATTGGATAATATATTCATTCCTGTAATATTTAAAAAAACAAAAATGTTATTTAAAAAAATACATTCTATTGTTTCACATTTTATGAACATAATATTTACAAAAAAACATGAAATTTTAATGAAGGTAAGAACCATAGAATGTATTTGAATAATGGGAACCTACTATGATATAAATTGTGTAATCAGTATATATATATATATATATATCACTAATTAGTTTTATATGAATATTATTTTAATATCAATACATAAATGAGTGGTGGGTGTGAAATATAGTATTAATAAACATCGATTAAATGAATTAAAAAAACTAGAGCCTCTTCATGTTTGGTTATTGGACTCAACCCTCATCCCGATTAACAATGTCCCAAAATTAGCACTAGGATCAGTATGATTTTATCATAGTAAAAAATATAATCACTATGGATCCGATTTATCAGAGTATAAGAATCCAAATCATGATGGACATGAATAGTTAAATTGTATTGTTATTATAATAATTAGATTAATATATATAAAACAAATAGAATAGAATAATGACTATGAATATTGTAATTTTGTTAAATGTGTAGCAGAATAAAAAAAATTTAAACAAAAATTAATTTAATTTATAAAATAAATAAAGAATCCCTTTCAAGATATAAAAATATAAAACTTTTTTAGCATTAATAATAATGTATTGTATAACCCAAACTAAAGGAATCCCTTATTTTATACTTGTAGGAAAGTATGTCTTCTATTTCCATGGATGACCTCGATACAAAGATTGAAATGTGTCTATCTTCTAATCACTAAAATCCCTTAATATGATGATCCTATTTTCTCTGTGAACCTTGTCTTGGAAGTCATTAATCCGATTGATAATATTTTTTATCTTAATACCCTTAGAAGGCCTCAATCATTATGATAATCAGATGTAGTTACAATGAAAGAAGTTTTTAAGGATGAAACCTAATAGGGATTCTTTTGAATGAATCTATCTAATGAATTTCAAAAGGCTAGGAATGATATGTTAACACCAAAATGTTTTCACAAAATTAAATATTGAATTTAATCTACCATCACCAAAAAACCTCAATTGTCTTAGTATTTATAGGTATCCTTCTAACATTCATATTGATCTACCAATAGTCATATTTTCATGACTTTGTTGCAATGTATTTGGACCCATAGTATATGTTATCTCATCATAACTGAATATATCACGTATTAGAGGTCAACAACATTATAGTGTTTAAATGGTTCCTTAAACTATAATTATGAAATCATATTATGATTATAAAAATAGTCAGTAGGATGAACTAACTTATTTCTATACAAAAAATAATCTTTATGAGTATCATTTTGATGATATTGGTACTGGTGTTAGTCCGATGTTTATGACATTATCAGTATGATAGAAAATATATAATGTCTAACTTGTGATCTGATAAATTTGAGACAAATATATGTCTAACAAAATCCCATTCTGATAATCATAATTAATATTTAAATTTATATATCCATAATACTTATGAAAAATTACTATGTGTGTTAGAATGTAATGTTTTTAAAAAAATATAGTAATACACTTTAGAAATAAGATTTTAGTAAACCTGTTTTTAACAATGTGTTTTTGATTTCCAAAGAAAAGGAATTGGAAAAGGATGAAGTAAATCATTTAAATTAATTGTATTCAAAATGTTTTCTCAGTAAAAGGGTTCATTGGATATATGGATGATGTTGAAGGAGTTTTATAGTAAAGAATTCATATTGAAAGAAAAAGAAAATGTTTATTAAAAAAATGTAAAATTTGAATGAGATGATAATATAGATATTTTATTTTTGAATAAGAATGTGATATATCTATAAGAAATCAGAAGTTGAAAATTAAATGGGAAAATAATAAATTATGTATATCCAGTGATGTGAATAAAATTAAATCCCTATGTATATTTAAATATTACCCAATTTTAGATCTCCCTTATAAATCTAACGATATATATTATATATCACTTGAATGGTTAGTGAATGTTGGTTGAAAATAGAAACAAAAATTATTCGTAAAATATGAAGTATTTTTGAATAAAAAACAAGATAATATTTAAGACATGATTAGTAAAGTACAATTAATGAAGGGTTAATGTGAGAGTAGGTGTTCTTGTATAAACGATTTAGTGCAAGGAGAAAAAATTTTGATGAATTAAAAAAAAAATTGAACAAAGTTGTACACTTGACGGACTTGTTCATGAGTTTATTTATAGAATGTAAAAATAGAAACTATACTGATCACTAATGTATGCCCTTATAGAATAGTTTTATTTTCATATTTATATTGTAAATGTCAAAAATAATATTGATAAACTAGAAGAAAAATTTATAGTAAATTTGGTGTGTAAAAGGATTCTTGATGATGATATTCATGTTATGAGGAAGAATTCATACAAATATTGTTTAACATATTGATATTAAATAGGGATTAGGATGAAAATAAATATGGATTTTGGGAAAATATAGAATAATCTTTGAAATTTTTTGTAAATGGTTGTGAAATGATGATAACATTAGAATGATATTTTTATTGAATATCAGGATACATTTTGATTGTGTATATGGATTCCAAATGGTAAAATAGATGAGTAAAACCTATTACAAACACATATCAACTATGAAAACAAAAGGCATTTTATAAATTTGTTTAAATATCTTATATTTGTGAAAATATTAGATTTATAATAATTTTATCAATTAATTAATGTAATAGAGGTACCAAGATAAGATCCAACATTTCTAAAATAATTGGGAGACATGAATGAAATACTGAAAAATATAATACATTATAAAAAATTATGGATTGTGATTTTTATAGAGTTGTATGGAAATAAAAGAGACCAGAAGTATCATTGATGGCTTATTCATATTAGTCTTCACGTCCAGGAGATAAGTGAGTGAATTAAAAATCCAAATTTTGTTTACTGATATCAATATTCCTAAATAGAGATGAAAAATATTGGATATCAAAGAAGAAATTTCAGTTTTCTCTCATTTGTATCAAAGAGGATGTGAAATATGTACCCTTACTATTCAAAATGAAAAATGATATTTCTATAAATGAATGTTTAAATAACTTCTCATCAATGTTAGGAAAATAGGTAGTGGGTTTAATATTGTAATCTAAGATATTCATTCTTAAGTAGTTTCATATATACAACAATAAAGAATTAGTAAAAGACTATTGGAGTTTATATTTCTTAGAGAAAAAACATGTAAAAAATGGAAAATGGTTAAATGAATAAGGAATCATATACAAAAGAAATTATTCCCACAAAAATTTTAATTAAATGATGTGTAAGAATACAAATTCATATAAAAATATTTAATGAGATTTTTTATAAGTAGTGTTGGTCATATAAATGGTATGATTTTCATTAAAAGTAGGGATTTGATGTATGATTTCCAAATAAATTCTTATTCGTGAGGATATTCAAAGGTTACCCTTCCCACCTTCAAATAATATCAATGTTTGATGATTATAGTGAGACATGTTTATTGGGTAGATACAATCCATGGAGAATATGAACGGTGTGTGGAAAAAAATATGAATATAGAATTAGGGGTTTAATGTTCATTAAAAAAAATTGATTTCATTTAGTGTAAAAAATACAACATGAACTACTGGAGTAATGTAATATGTTCATAAAAGAATAAATATATTCCAAAAAAGTTATATACCAAGTGTTGTCATTCAATACAATATCTGAATTTTAATATGGTATCGATCCATTTATATAATTGAATAAGTGGTATCAGGTATATACCGAGTTGGGTCATTCCATGAAGAATAATATAGAAAATATGATTATTAAATAACCACATTAATGGAGGGAAAATTGTTTTAATCATTTATGAAATAACTAAATCATATCAAATAGTTTTATTATAGGATAAATTAATATTTATTCAATAGTTATCATAAAAAAGTGCCATTAATTATTTAAATAGGTGGTATGTTTCAAATACTATGTAGTATATTTATTATATACTATTATTTTTGTGTATGTGAGATAGATATTATAGAATGATTCAATTCATATGAATGTATTTGTACACTCTGAAAGACAACATGGAAATTATAGAGTGACATAGACATCATTGATTTTAATTACATAAAATAATGGTCATCATAATGATTTCTAACACACTTTTCTAAGATGATTCATTAATGAAACATTTCAATGAGGTAAATTCCCTCTCTATAATTCATTCGGAAGAATAGAATTTATGTGGAGGTGAACTGAAGATGAATATAATATGAAAAATGGACGACTGTAGCTCTAAGGGTCTGATGGTATTACATAACTCATTTAAAGAACATGATATTGTGAAGTGAGTTAAAAGAGGGATTATAGCCTCTCTAAATCTTGTACCTTAGAGGTATGAAAATATTTTTAAATTTTATCTAACTATGATACACGAAATATATTAAAAATGGGGAGAGAAATCAGTGAATATATCTTAATATCATTTATGGTTAATTTTTTAAAAAATAATTAAGTATTTTGAAAGAGGTGAAACCTTTTCATTTAATTTCTAAAGGTTGAGGAAAAGTAGTTCAAAGATTCTATATATTTTGTGGCTGTTTAATATTATTAAAACTATTTGGATAATTTCACGATAATTATAGTTATATGATTTAATAAATTCTTTTCAACAAAATTTGTTGAGGGAGACTATTTGGACAAAAAATTTGTTTCTTGACACACTAAAAATTAACTTTTTAATACTTTCAAATAATTTTTAGGAAAAAAAGTGAATCATTACAAAGAAAACTCAAAACAAATGATGCACTGTAAGAGGTAAATGTACCATTAAAATAAAATTTGATCATATTATAGGCATTATCCCAATAAAACATCCATTTAATACTAGTCTCTTTTGTATCTGGGTATTCCTTGACCATTTCATCAAAATAATTTTCAATATATTCACATGTTTTAATGATATCCTGATATTTTTTTATCCTTTAGTTGAATACTATTAAAAATAGAATATATTTATTTATGATGATGTCACATTTACCTTTACTATTTTTCACTAGAAGCAATCCATCAGACATCCAATCTTCAACCTTTATGGAGGCCATAATCAGAAAGGCCTCCAAAACATTAATTGGCCAGAATAGTTGATATGATCCCTCATTTTGATCTTATTTTCAAACTCCATACCATTATCTCATTGATAATAATCTATCACAATCATCATGTTAACGTCTATTATAGTGATGGCCTCACCATTATAATAATATGCTACCACAGAGACTCAAAAGATCAGGATATGGTTCCCATTACTCCACTTTCGTTCTATAATTGAATAAAATCACCAAATTTACGTTCATAGTTAATATATGTTAATATAAAATTCTTTTTTTTGGGCCTTTACAAAATGATAGATCATGTATCCATTGGTTTGGGTAGGTAAGAATAATCCAAACTCCATTTTGATTTCTCATAGTTGACAAGAATACATCTCCATAAATCAGGAATCCCCTTTCGCCTCTACTTCTTCCTTAGCATTTGAACAAAATGTTGAATGTGGTATTTTTTAACAATCATTGAAGATTTAAAATCATTGATTAAATATGATGAATGTATGTAGATGTTGTAAGATTTAATTATTGAAAAATAATGTATTCTTAGTGTATAATTTTTTGTGAATGGTTCATTCTGAATTTGAAGAAGCTTCATATGTCATAAAATATTTTAACTGTTTTAATGATGTTTATTTGTTGGGTGGAAATGGATGGGTATTTATTTTTATGATTATACAAGTACCCATGATAATTCATGGCATGAAATCCAAGGAATCATTATGAGTGGATATTTATTATGATTTAATTTTTCCTAGTTATGTTATATTTTTTAAGAGGTAATTTAGAACATTCTTATTTAAATAATATGTGAATAAGAATATACTATCCCTTATAAAAACAAGGATGACCATTTATAAAAAAGGGAAATTAAATATTTAAAATAATTTCATATTTTACATACATTGTATCATGTGGATGTTTTTTAGGATGTTATAAATATGAAAATTTAGTTAGGTCCTAGAGATTTCCCATATATAGAAAATATATATTTTTAGTTTCATATTATATTTTGGAGTTGTTAAATATATTTTTTGGTACAATATAATTACAAAAGTATTGATAGATTTTCAGAAAAGAAAGGGTCAACATACGACATTGAAATGTGACTATGTGTTTTCATATACTCAATATGTAAATGAAAAAATATTGAAGATAAAAAATATAACAATCATTCGGGTTGTAACAAATCATCCATGCTATAGAGAATACATTGGTGAATTTAGAAAATATACGAATTTGTGGATGCAATTTTTTGAGAAGTGATATTGGGTCACATTAGATTTTCATTTTGAATTTATTTATAAGGATTGATGCCATGGTTTTTTAAAACACAGCTCAATCTTACCATTAAACTTCATGTTTCACCAGAAAACATATATCAGTTTGATAATGATAAAGGATAAACCAACCTGTCACTCCCTGAGGACAGATTAGGTGACATTATTTATTATTTAATAATAATTATAACTAGTGTATTTCATAGATTATTTTAGTATTTTTTTGATAATTATTACATATACATTAATATTATGGTGGCTGAGATATGCATGAATTTGAGTATATGGTTGGATTTAAAGAATTGTAAGATAGAAGTTGAAATTTAATTCATTTGTAAAAAATTAAATTTTAAATTCTAAGGATATTTTAGGGATTTAATATAAAATAACTAAATACAGAGGATCATATATAAATAAAAAGTCAATAAGATATGTGAGTTGTTTCTTTTAGGAATAGTAAAAGGAATACAATAATTTTGGGTTCAGTTATAATATAAATTATAGATGTAAAATTTTTTATAGTTAAATATGTATGATAAATATTAGATTTATTTCACATCATTTGGAAAAATAAATTTCATATGTAAGGAGTAAAATTCATAATGAGTAATAATTCCAATGGTAAAATTATTATATCTTGTTTATTTTTATTTTGTAAATATTAATTATAATAATAAAGAATAACCTATTTTAATACAAAATGGATAATATATTATAGTATATTTAAGAATAAAACACCCAGAAATCATTTTATAATTAACATTTTCAAATAATTTGTAGGGTTACTATGTTATTATATTGGTTTGACCATTATGTTATGAAACTGAGAAACAAACACTAGGTCTATAAACAAATTTTTTTCAGTTTAGTTCTCAAAATTGATAAAATTGAGTGACCCTTGTCTGGAAATGAGCTATTCCATGAACTATTTAAAATTAAGTGATACTTTAAGGGGTGTTACTATAGAGAAACTTGTGTTGGTAGAGATATATTTGCATTAACTAATCCTTATATCCAAGAAACAATAAGCAATGCTAGATTTTCTATATCAACACAATGATGAGTGTATTCCACTTGGATGAAGCGATGTTTGGAAAAATAAGTAACATATATGTTTCAATACATGCTTTAAATTTTTCAAATATGTGTGATATATGATGTTGATAAATTTTATAATGATTATATATAAAAATGATTAATAGTGTTCCTTCAGAAAAGGGAACAAAATCTAATGAATATAATACATGATAGAAAGTTTAAATTTTTTCACACCTTGATTAACCCCCTTTATGGTGTCTTGGGAAATAATTAAAAATAGTATAACATCATTTAAAAATATATAATATCTATTCTGACTCAGGTGAGAATCATGATCTCGAATCATAAAATGACACATGTGGGTCACAACAGGATACATGGAACTAGAATGGATGGTTTTGTGGGTTATGTATAAATTCATATCATCAAAAGACACTCATTCCAGTTCTTTATAACAATATATCATCCATTATTTGTAGAAAAAACACTATTAAAATATCCCCCAAGATTTTCATGAATGAAATTAAGAAGTCCATATACCCCATCCACCCAATCATGATATAATCCACCATATGTTTTATTCTCTTTAAGTTCTTAATTCATGGAAATTAATAAGTGATAATGTTTTAGACAAACATACACATATAAGGTATTACATGGTTTTGAAATTGTATCCTACTTCCAATTTAGAATAAAAATATCTAAATCAATTCATGGGAAAATAGTACACATAGTATAAAAATATAATATTCAATTGGAATTCCTTATAAGACTATAGAAATATGTATACCTAATTACACACATATTATATATTCTAGCTCTCATCATTCCACACTTCTCCTTCAATATTCCATCCTCTAACATCTATATGTTCAAAGGTGGATCCCCATATAATATTAACTATTGATGAGTCTTTATCCATTATATTTTCTCATTTTTAACACTTATCTTATAGAAACATCCAATTTATGTAGAGGGAATCATCACGTTATTCTAGTCACACCACCTTTAGAAAAATGCGGTCGACCAACATTTGGTTTGAGAAATAGTCAATTTCCTATAAAAATCCCCACCATGACCACTAAATCCATCGAATAGTGTAAATCACATGAATTATATTGTGATTCCTATAAATAATATCTCTTTTATACATATACTAATTAAGAAACTCACATCCCATCAATATATACATCATGGAAATCATAACGCATGCCCAACCATTATCAACATAAAAAGGTGTTGTATCTATAAGAATCCATTTCATCTGTACTAACAATTCCTCTAGAACCTAATAAAATCCACTAAGTTCTACTATATATGACCCTAATTTGTATTAATACACATGGATTCTACTATTCTCTATATGTTGGACTAAACTCATATGGATAGGTACTTCTTCCAGAATAACCTTCTAGGGATCTTATCATCATGTATCCTTTCATTGAGTTAAAGAATTATTTCTATAATAGAAAATATATTGAACTAATAATACCAATTTATGTAAACTTATTCCTTTACATTTTATATATTCATCCTATATTGTTGGTGTCCAACCTCCATCTAGTCATTCCATTTCTAAATCAATGACACTTATCAATCAGAGTTTCTGAAATTTTGTAATGTAAAAAATCACACTAAAACTAGAAATATCCATATTTTGAGTGGATTTTTAAAGGATTAGTCTCAATACATCTCACTTGACGAATATTCTAAGGTTCATACAAAATTCAAATTGACCAATCATAAATATTCACTTTCAGTACCCATAAAGACATCGATTATAATATATTCGATCACATGGGATCACTTTAATAGAGTTCATCCTCATATAAATAGAAACACAATATATCGTCCCACTAAATTTATGAACTCATATCAATTACTCTGTGAGAAATATATAATGAAAATAGAGTTTGTTTTTTAATTCTATGACTTTTTAAATTTTCATCCACAAACTTTTTCATGTGCTGAGTCCATGTACCCATTTCATTTTGATCTATTATGATGAAATCAAATAAACTGGGATTACAAAATAATACATACTATCATTATATATAGATCCAATTACATCATCAAAATAGAATTCAATATATAATTCAATCTCTTAGAAATCCTAATGCCCATAGTATGATAATCCCACACTAAAACATCAATCCATGTAAATAAAAAAATCATGGCCATATACTCTAAATGAGTATATCCTTGATTATACCCCATTGATTATCACAAATCCCTAAAATATGTTATTAATATATTTTAATGATATTATGATGATCATTTACATAGCGTCATAATTGCCAATGTATTTCACAATAATGTTTTTAAAACCTGCCTAAGGACTTGTGGTTGTTCTTTGTTCAGTTTTAATGTGGTTTTGGTCAAACTCTTCCATATAATTTATATATGATAGATAAATTATCCTTGATGTATTATTCAGAATTTTCAACCCCAAAAAAATCAATTTTATCTCCACGAAACCCATTTTGTGTATTGCATGTCAATATTATTTAATTGAGGAAAAAACTAGTTGTTCCATTGAAAAACTCCTACCTTATCTTCAGTCACTAATATTTTATGTCAATTAATCATTCCAAGTGAATGATGTGTTTTCATCATAGATTTACATTTCAAACAATAGCTTCTATGATAAGGAAGAAGAATTGATCACTTTGTCGAGGGTAGAAATATGTACAAGACTCACTCATGTGCTTTTATACCTTATAATTCTTGTCATATTTTACAGTACTATAATAAGATATTGAATGACACTTTCTGGATTAGGATTCCCATACTTACTTCACTCTCACCCCCATGCAGTCACGAAAACCATTCATTTGTCCTAATGCATAGATAATATAAACCATTATATTTCACCACTCCTTCCAATCATATCCATCTGAATCTTGAATTATCTACATAAATCCAAAAATATAAATCATCCAATCTAATATTCTCACTACCTTCCAAAATTCCTCTAAATTTATAGTTTACCATCGTTTGATGAATCTAGGACATGATATAATACACCATCATCCTTTCAAATTTTAGATAGAACTACTAATTTTCTAATTATCATGAGGCTTCTAGAAAAAACACATTTTATCTCCTCATACATTTCAAGTGACATTACCCTATTTTTCATGTATCCTAACTCATATATCCTTCTTTTAACAAATTGTAAAAATTTCACTAATAAACTCTTAGCTACATGAATGTGAAACTTCTAGAATGTTTTCCTTTGGAAAAATAAATTATAATCCAAGCAGTACCACTATAATATTTCTTTTTATCCATAAATCTATAAAAAACTGTGGCACCATTCAACTATTATCGACTTGTACTGATTGATGATGGCCTCAAAATTTACACCTCCTTCTAGGAACATGCATTATCTATCACCTAACTATAAACTTCTATAATAATCCTTTTACATATTGTCGTTGCCTTATAGTTTTCATAAACACATTTCTAGATGACTTCTTCTTATAATAGAATTTATAAACCCTCAAGTGGTAGCAACACCGACATCCTCCATGATCTATATCCTTAACCATCATGTTATTAAAGTAGTACATAACCCTATTAATCTCTCTCTTATAGAAATGTTTTAATAATATATATGAATGATATAACATATCATCAAATTTATTTTGAAAATTTCGTAACCTTACACCATGTTCCCAGTACCACCTTAATGAATGTAACATGTCACATGAAACATAAATTTCTATTGGGGTCCTGATATTTCCTATAAAATAAGTACTACTACAACCATGTTCTAGTCAAATACATGGAGATAACATATATAGAACACGAACCTGAGATCCTAAAAGTATTTTTATCAATATCTAACTATAATGAAAATATTATAGACCTCATGAAACGTTTCAGTCATTATGGATTTTTATATCCAAGAAACCCTCAGGTATAACCATGATACTTTAGGTAATGTTCTTCAATGTCCATGATATATTTATCCATTATACAATATACTACAACAATCTACTCTCAGATGATATAACCAAGAAATAATACCACGTGATGTGGATTTGGAATAAATTACTAGGACTATAATATACTCCTTACTTTTGTACAATTTAGTAGAACATCAACCATTAGTTTAACCTCCTATGAATTCAAACCTCATAGCCTTTGACATATAACACAAATAAATCCATTAGACCAAGAAACAATGTTGTGTAATAATCAACTTTTGGTTCTTTTCTAGACATTATCTTCATTATGTTCTTATAAAAAGTGAATAAGAACATGAAAAACATACACAAATGCATGCTTGAAAACAAACAATGTGCACAAAATGGATTATGTAGTTCACTAATTGAATTATATATTCATAAGAGAATAAAATCATTTATATCCACTCAGGGAAAAAATTACATTTGATATATGTGGATAATGTACTTCAAACAATATTACTCAGACTACCAAATTAATATAAAAAATTGCATAAATATTGAATCTCTTGAAAATCATCTTTCCATCATTTTGGATTTGATATTCAATCCTCTAACACCATGATTCCCTGTAACAGATACTATCCTAGGATAATATAGGAACATGTCAATCACATTTTATATAGATCATTTATTCATTTCTCATGTGGATTAGTCCCAAATATATATAGGGACCAACGTAATTATCGAATCACAGGACATTTTTAAATTTTTTGGGGACCCAAAATTTCAGTATAGGATGCACACATCAATTAAATATTATTTAAATTAATTATATGGAGTAATTTAAGGGATTTTCATAGATATAGCAGAATAAAAGATTAAGGTTGTATAGATAAAATAATTAATTCGGTCTCCATTACAATGTTAAATACCTAGGGAGGGTATCATGGGATATAGGATTAAAAAAATACCCTATTAGATATTATTATTTATTAAACAAAACATTGTTATATATTCTTCTCAAAACAATGTAAATAAGATTAAACATGAGAAGATTTTATTTCACTTGGTTCATCATAACCTTTATAATCCTAGAAGAATACAAATAAAATATCCCAATATACTGGAATCCACTAAATAAAAATTCTACTAAAATGTTTTGAGGGGACTCATTTCCCCTGGTTCTCAACCAATCACACTTGAGAAAGCACTATATAATAAAATTAATTGAACACATTGGGTATTCAAAAATAATTTTTATATGATCAATATCATTAATGAGTTGATTTTACCCTATATAGGAATATCATAATTCTAGTTTTTCATTTGAAATACAAATTTAAAATTACCATATAGTGTTTTCTTCATCGAAAATCACTTCTAGGATTATTCTTATTATCAAAATTTTCCTCCTCACACTAACTATGTGGAATAGTGTTCTACACACTAACCAAATAGAACATTGTTCCCCGAACTCTATTTGGTCAATTATCTATTACATTCCTATGTAATAGGTAGGATCTCCAACCATAGCTCATCATATCTAAATATCTTGTGTGGAACATCTTTAGAAGATGCACCAAAAAGTACCCATGTGACCTAATTTGACTAAATAATGGCCTCTTGGTTCTATGTACTCATATTATATACTTCCCTTACATGTTTTGGTAATAAATCCAAGAAATTAATTACAAATTTATAGAATAATATTTCTATAGTCTCATTATATAAATTCTCAATCAGCTCAATTAAGTAATTAAGGGGGTTCTTATAGAATAAATTAACCCAAAAAATAATATAGTCAGGGAATTACTGTTTATCCCACTGCTAATGGATTCTTACAGATAATTATAACCTTTTCATGCCATAACCAGCACACAAAAATCTTTAGGGTTCACCTAGGAACACCATCACATGACCAAAACCTACTTACATAGTCCTAAAAACATCTTTATGTGGGGTAATTTCCCATGAAATTATGAAAAAATACCTTACAACCAAATAAATCCACTATAATTTTACACTATCGAAGTGGTTTCTAGACCATAATCTTACTTATTTAATAGAGAAATGTATTTACCACATATATTGTCTACTTACATAATGATAATTAACCCAGTTCTATTATTATATTAAAATTATAAACATTTATTTATCAAAATATTCATATCCTTAAAATTTAAAAATACATGTAGACAATTCCATTAACCAAACACCTTTTTAATCAAAAATCATAATGAAACTTTTGTTAACCAAATTTTTCAAAAGTGAAGAAGAACCTAAAAGCATAAATATTAAATTATGAATGATTTTCTCTCATCTATAACCCCTTTGGGTTTTTGGAAATGCTTCAAAACCACAAAAAAATAAATTTTGAAACAAACCTAGACAGCTTCATTCTCAACAACCATTCGTACATTTCAACTCTAAATTGATACCAAAAGAATATCTAATTCATAATATAAGTCAACATGATCCAAAATAAGAAATAAAATCCATATTAAAACTCTAATTTCATCAAAGTTTCATTTTTTTACAAAACATATTGAATATTTATCGATACCAAATTTTAAATAAAATACAATTAATCTTTTAATACATTATTAATTTATTATGGAAATCAATAACAGTTGTTTCATATAGTCTATCTCATGTGATGAACAATTTTTTAATCACAGTTCATAATTTTATATTATGATATACACAATTGATACCCATTCATGATATGAATTCAATGTGTGATAAAATCTAACATCATAAATTTAATAAATCCCACAAAACTATTTATCTAACTTATTTAGTATAGAGAATATCTCTTATTTCCACCACATTACCCTCTTATATATAATGTTCTAGAAAACACATCCCTATTGATGAACAATATCTCTCCCCTATTTCAATGATCTAAAAATGAAGCCATAAAGGGTATGTGATATGTGACTATCATGTGGTGTGGGGAAAAATTATATCTGATGTTAAAATTTTGTATAGTGGTTAACCTAGGTTATATCTAGATAATATTTGAAACAAAATGATATTTTATGTGATTTATTATTTTTAATTTCATTAATGTCATGTGTTTTATGATATTCCTTGATTTTCTTATGCAACATGAAACACTGTATTATATAGTAGTATACACAACACTATACATGGATTGTGTTACACACAACTTTAAGATCATTTTATAGAACTAATTTCATATGAAACTATGTATAGATTTTATTCATTGTTTAAAAGAACTATGTTTAGATTATGTTATAAGGAATACTAAAGGAATCTCTCACTAAATGCAACACTTAATAGGCTTGCATTACCGAAAAGAGAGAACTTCCATGGTTTCTTGCATTGTACGCAATGTCGAGTTTCACTAAACAATGACATATTATTAAAATACTATTATTTAATGCGATATAAAATAACAATTATTAATATTATTAACCTATTTTTTAATTTTATATAATATTGACAATAATCTTATGTATTTTCTATAAAACAATATAAGAATAAATACAATTTTTTGGATCAAAGGAGTATTTTTAAAGAAATACAGTTTTTCCCCATTTGAGGGAACACCAATTTAAAATATAGGTTTTAAAACTTTTATATGATCTATTTTACAAAATAAACATATTATTTTGATTTAGGACATCAATATTTACTTTGGTTGAATTTATAGTATTTTTTAGTTAAAAGTCATATTTTAATGAGTTGTGAAAAGATGCAACCATTTAATTCAAAAATACCCTTTCATTGAATTTATTTATATCGTTAGATTATATTTTTAATTGGTTTTAAAGTTTAATTGAATTATTTTTTTTCATCCAATCTAATTTTTGTCAATAGAAGTAAATTTACATTGAAATTTGACATAATCACATTTCAATATTTTGATAGTTTTTTGTTTTTAAAAACAACGTTTTTAGTTTTGACAATGTAAATTAATATTAAATTAATTAATACAAATTTTGTGTTTTAAATTTTTAAAAATAGATTCAATATATGGAATCAGTGGGTCTAAATTATGTGAATACGTTACTTTTATTTATTTTTGGATATTATGAATAGTAAATACAGTAATTTCTATTTATCATAGTTAAAGGTATATCTGCTAAAATAGGGTAAGAGAAAATATGATAAAGATAACCAAAATTACCCTAAAACCAACGAAAATACTATTGAATGAATTAATGTCGACCAATATCAGCTCGAGGTTGTAATTGATTCATTTAATGAAATTTTTTTCGCTAAAAGTGAGGTAATTATAATTAAACCAAAGGAAAGTGAAAACATGTCACTCTCTTATCTCTTATAAATATAATAATTTTAATATAGTGAAAAAATTGATAAAACAAAGAACATAAATAGTCTCCATAAATATAATGTAATTATCTATATAATACTAATTTATTTATTTTTTTAGTGATTATATAATTACCATTATTTGTGAGATAATAGTGTTGTAGAAATTATTTTACATATTGAAATATCAAATAAATGGTATTACTAATATTAAAATAAATATCAAATTAACTAATTAATGTTATATACTAATTTTATAGGTGACTAAGAAATTTTATTAATGTATTTAATATTTTTTTCCAAATTTATATCTTTTATGGATTCTATTTATAGTAAAATTAATAAATATTGTCAAAATTGTCATTATTGATATTTTATAAACATAAGATTGAATTAAAATATTTAAAATCACAAAAATTTTAAAAATAAAAAAATGAAAATTATATGGTCTAATATTTTATATTTTTTCTATTTATGGAAAATTTATATCACATAAGAAAATATTTATAACCATTCAATATTAAGAATATTATTAACCCAAATAAAATTAAATAGATTAAATAGGTATTAATCAAAATTATAAGGTTCAAAATAAAATAAAATAAATGTCCAAATGTTATTTTTTTGAGAGGGTATTTCTTACCATACAATTATTATCATCGAAATAAATGTTTTTGGAACCATTATCAATCAAAAATAACTTTATAATAAATTAATATTTCATGTCTTTCCAATGAATCTCATCCCCTCTCTAATAAAAGGGCACTACTTCTTCTCTTTTAGTCACACATATGTGTCCCTTTGCTCTAGAAAAACCATGTACATTTCCTCTCACATATTGCATAAATTAATCCTAGAGACCACACTTTGTGTATAAATCATTCCTAATGGGGCATTTTGTTCAAATGAAAAAATGATTATAGAAAAAGAGGTAATTGTTTTATTACATATTTCAAAATAATTTTCCTAACCTACTTATATTATTATGTTTTATCATAATAAATTAATAAATATAGTATATTATACATTATTAGATGTTATTAGAATAATTGTACAACTTTATACCTCTTTTACCCATCATACAAATAACAATTTCACCATGTGTGTTTACGTACAACTTACCATCTCCACGTAGTGGTGTAATTTGTTATTCAACAATAATTAAATTAGATTGGTAATATAAATGAGTATAAAGCATGTAAAATTTATATATAACTTGATAATTATTCTGTATAAATAATATACCAACAATTTCTATAATGTTTAACCATTAAGTGAATAATATCGTCACTCAGGTGTACGTATGACCTACTATCTCCATAAAGTGAGGAGATTCATTCTCCACATTAGCAATTCAAGAATAATTATAAACTATATATATAAAATAAGAATTAAATATAAGACATAATAATTATTGTAGATATATATATATATATATATGTGTGTGTATATATATTTCTCATTTAATTGATTCCATTTAATTCAATAATGACACAGAAACAACATTCATGTGTACGTATAACCTATTATCCCAATGAATGGTGTATTCCATTTAATTTATCTGTCTATTATATACATATATATATTTCTATAATAAAAATTTATGACATATAAATCATTATTTACAAAATTAAATTAATTAATTAATGATATAACTAATACTATCATGACTAACAAATCTAAACACCTGTAATAAATAAAATGATTATTACCCAAAACATTCATTAACATAGAATTGATAAATAAATAGGTAATATATTGGAATTTAAATCATCTATGATATCATAGATATTATTATGGTTCAATTAAATTTAATAATATGTTTAATCCCACTATATAAGTGTTCTAAAAAATAAAAAATAAATCAGACCTAAAGTAAGGGTTAATTTTGCGATCTCATTTTATCTAAGATAATTTATATGTAAATATTTTCTAGGGGGATATTTTTCATTCATTTACATGTTTTATAAAAATGTTATAATAAAATAGTTTCTATTATTCTATGTATTTTTAAAGTCATTTTAACCATTTATGTATTTTACTACATGTTTTGGAAATAATCATTCATTTTTACTATACTAGTGCCAATTTACACTTCCCCGAAAAAAGTATGAGGAGAATGAATTTTTAACATTAAGGCATGAATGAGTTTTTCACTCTTTCATAACACCTTATTCACTTTAATTTTACTTTAAAATATATCGAGATTATTATTTGAATTAAATTATTTTCTTTTAAAATTTCATGACATTTTTATAATGGAAAATATTTTTAAAAAATAATGGATATTTTCCTCAATAAAAGAGTTCAAGTGTTTTATGAGAATTATTTTTCATATAATATGATTCTCTCAAAATATGGTTATTTTTTTATTCCAATTATAACAATTTTTTTAGTGTTTTTTTAAATTATATTTAAATAGATTTTTTATGATGGAATGATGTTTAAGAAAACCATTTTATTTCATGGGTTATGATATGATTAGTGATTTATGTTTTTGTGGCACAAGTAAGGATGATTTAGTTATGATATAGGTGGGGTCTATATCTCCTTTTAATATAATGGGTAAATATTTATATCTCATGATATAGAAATTACTTTAATTACAAGTAAATATTGTTCACTAATAAATGGCTGAAATACCATGTAAACCTAGTTTAGTAACGGACTTTGTCCATTATGATAGTATTGGTAGTAATGTCTTAGCCACTATACAAGTTATATTATGTGGTTATTTGTTTTCCGAAATTTCATGTTTTATTCCAATGTTATTTTATAATGGTTCATGATTCTATTTTGATTTATTCCTTTTGAAATACGATGATTAATTTCACGACTAATGATTTTTTTTTATGTTATATGTGGTATGTTTTTTTCAGAAGGTAGGTTCATTTTTTACATTATTATGGTCAATTTTTTTGAGGTAGTTTCCATGCATACCCTTATTGATAATTTTATCTCACCCATCATCACCATTAATTTTTCCCATCATTTTTATAAGGGTATTATGTTAGATGTGTGAAAAGGGGTTCTGATTATTAGGAATAACATGAAACAATGTATATATTTTTTGAACCAGTTGTTTTTGTTTTCCAATTTCCAAATGTTCTATACGAATATTGTCTTTGGAAATATATTTTTCATGTATTATGTATTCCAAACAATTAATGTAATGTCCATGTTTTTCATGGGAGGTTATATAAAGTTGGTATCAGAGAAAAGGATTAGTTATCCTTTAGAAACTAGAGTGCGAAAACATTGGTGAGATCCCTGGAGATATTTCTGTGGTATGTCAAAGGATATCCCTAAGAATAATTCTAACTATATGTTATAGAATTATAATTATAGAAACTATATGGAATATCCTAGGATTATACCTATGAAGTTAGTGATAGAATATACTCCCTCTTGATTATATTATTTTCATAGTATGATTTTTTCCTCACACTATTCTTTTTTGGGTTTTAGAAAATGGTTGGAACCCGAGGAAACTGTGTTAATGATCAATTCATTGGTAAATGAAATAATTTTCATCATGAACAACCAAATTTGATTTAATATGGAATGAAAAGTCATATTTCTATACTTACAAAAGATATAATTCATTCCGGACTTCCAAATGGGAAGAGAAGGGAAAACATTGTGTTGAGTACATTATGAGGAAATTTCCATCATCATTCAGTGGGTTTTCAGATCTAACTGATTTTAAAAAATGGATTAGTAACAATAAAAATATATTTTAAACCCTTATCTGTTGAGAAAATGAAAAATTTATTTTGGTTGTTTACTATTTACAAGGTGAAACAGACTGGTGGTGAGCTCTAATCAAAAATAGAATACAGCCTGATGAAGTTGAATACATGAACTGGGATGCGTTAAAGAACTTATTTTTCAATAATTAGTTTCCATAAAACCTTAGAATAATTATGGAAAAGGAGTTACTTTATCTTAAGAAAAAAATATGATGAATATGTTGGTACCTACAAAGCAAATTCTACAATACTTGGAAGGTATGATTCTGTAATTATCATCTACCCTGAATGTAAAGTTTATTGATTCTTCAGTGGATTTAAACCATTTATATTAAGGGAATTATATATAATAGACTTTAGTATCTCTGAAGAAATCATTCATCATGATATAATGGTATAAAGGGATGTTTGTGTTACATTACAATCATCGAGTTTTGATAGGAAACGAAAAATGGCGTTCAAGGGAAAATCTCAAAACAATGGTGAAAAGATAAAGAATGCTTTTATATACATAATGTGTTGAATGAATAATGTTGGATATTGTATTAAAGGGGCTATAAATTTTTTTATGTGTGTAAAATAATTTCATTTATTATTTTAGGTGCGAGGTAATGGGAAAATTATTCTAATGATATGGATAGATAAAAATATAAAGAGAACAGACCACCCACACATCAATACTAATAGTAAAAAGGAAATGAGTAATTATGTTAACCAATACCCTAATACATATTTTATGGATGACTTTCAAAACCAAAAACCTTTTAAGGCCAATGGAAGAGGAAAATCACATGTGCTCCCTATTGAAGATGTTGAGTAAGAAAATGAAGTTGTGGAATTATTATTTGTTAATGTAATGGGATTACAAAATAGTTATGTTGAATCGTTTTATAATATTATGGAGTACTGTAATATCTATATGTAGTTATATTTTTGTTTTACATAAGTTTATATTACCAGTAAACTCGATAATTTATTGGAATTTATTTGGATTGCACATGATATGTGAATAATGAAGGTATGAAGAGAAAATGAGATGTTTGATAGTATTAATGACCTCATGAATGATACAAGGAAAATCATATATCATGGTTTGAGTATTTTGAGTATTTTTTTTTAGAAAGATTAAATTTTGAAAAAAAATCATGTTTTAACTAAGTTTATATGGTAATTAATTTTATTATCATGTTTCAAGAGAAAATATGATTAAGGTATTCACATGTTTAAAATGTGACAACCAAGAACTAATTTATGAGATATAGAAGATAAATTTTATGTATATTTTGTTCAAATATTTCTAATGTTTTATATTTTTTGTTTCTATATGGATTTTAATGTTATCCATTTATCGATATTATATGTTATTTTCTGTTTGAGGGTTTTTAGATTAAATTTTTTATCTCACTAGAGGTGGATTTATGCATATTTGATTATCTGGGAAAACCATTTTGTTGAGACAAATGGAATGATCTATAATTCTATAAAATTATCTTATAACCCTTAAAGAATGAAAAATTTGACATCAATTATATAAATAAGATACGAAGTGAAAAATATTCACGGCACGAATAACGACAAGATTTTACCAAAATCAAGTATCTATTCTCATGGAAAATTCTTCAACATTATGGAAAGGATCTTGAAAACCAAAAATCTTATCTTTGTACCTTCTTATATGATGAATCACATGATCCCATACATCTTCATCTATTTATGGATTTTTGGTATTTGTCTTTATCAAAACATTGTTCTCTATCACTATCCATCAAATCATGAGTGTTTGATTTTACTTCCATATCAATGTTTTCAATTCCCTTGTATATTCTCCAATGTGGAAACCTAGTGAGGAGGTACATTGCGTAACTATTATGTTTCTAACTTTTTTTAAAAATTAGATTATTTTTATTCCTTTTTATGATGTGCAATTTTATGAATGAATCTTTCTATTACTAAACCTTTTATAACACTGATGTGTTTTGCGGGTGAAATTCATTTTAAGGGAGGTATGATATACCACGCCAAGATTTTATGATATATATTATTTTTTAATTTCATATATGTGTTGTATTGTATGATAAACCATGATTAGATTTCTCTATATGCAAAACCTTGTTATCTTGCCGTATACACAACACTATACTTGGATTGTGTTACACACAATTTAATGTTCTTTTGATAGAATTAATTTCAAAAAAAACTGAGTATAGATTTTGTTCAATGAACAAAAGAACACTATCTGGATTATTTTATATGGATTGAAAATGGTAGATTTCACTGAATGCAATACTAACATGGCTTTCATGACAAACAAGAGTGAACTCTGTCGATAACTTGTGTTGTATGCAATACTGAGTTTCAAAAAAACTTATATATTTTGATTACATAATGGGATATAAACTAACCGTTGTGAATATTACTAAGAAAAATTTTAATTTTAAACAACATTAACATTTATCTTAGGTATTTTATAGAACATAATAAAAGGAAAAAATTAATTTTTTATTTAAAAGAAGTATTTTACAAAAAATGATGTTTTTCTACTTTTTGTTGGCGCACAAATTTTAAATCTCATTTTATTATTTAATATATATTTTATGTTACAAAATGAATGATGTTTTTGGAATAGGGACATAAAAATTTACTTTGGTAGTATTCTTGGTATTTTTCTAATAAAATTCATATTTTTATTAATAGTGCAAAATACAGAAATTTAAATCAAAACTAGCTTTTAATATAATTTATTTATATAGTTAAATTATATTTTTATTTGGGTCTAATGTATAATAATATTATTTTTTATCATTTAATTAAAAAAATTCATGGGAAGTAATTTCACATTTAAAATGGATATAAACACTTGTTAATCTTTTGATTGTTTTTGCGTTTTAAAAACCGGCTTCTTATTTTGGACAACATGAATTAATATTAAATTAATTAATGAACATTAGGTGTCATGAATTATGAAAATTGGATTCCATATTTAGAATTAGTGGGTCCAAATTATAATCAAATTTTACTTTTATTTCTTTGGATATTTTAAACAGTAACTACATTAATTTTTTTACCACATTTAAAGGAAAAATTGGTATATTAGGGTAACATACAATATGATAAAGATAATAAAATAACCCTAACACTTGAAAAAATCCAATTGGATAAATTAATGTCAACCAATATCACCTCAGGGTTGGAGTTGATTAATTTAATGGACTTTATTCCATGAATGTGTTGTAATTATAATTAAAACAAAAGAAAGTGAAAACTTGTCACTCTCTTATCTATTATAAGTATAATAATTTTAATACAGTGATAAAATTAATAAAACATTCAAAATAAATAGAATATATAAGGAAAATGAAATTATATGCATCATGTTAATTTATTTGGTATTTTTTGAGATTATATAATTACTATTAATGATTCCACAATTGTGATGTAGAAATAATTTTTTTGACTAAAATATCAAATAAATGGTTTTAAAAATGTTAAAATAAATATCATATAAACTAATTAATGTACTCCAAAAATTTGTTAGGAGATTATGACATGTTAATAGTGTATTAAATATTTTTTTTCTAATTTATCTTCAGTTTTGATTTTAGTTAAAGTAAAATAAATTAATAGTTTCAAGATTGACTCTCTCGAGATTTTATTACAAAATTATTATTTAATTTTTAAAAAATCCCAAAAATGTTTAAAAATTTCAAATTGAAAATTATTAGGACTAAAATTCCATATAATATACAATTATGGACAATTTAAAACCCACAAGTAAATATTTGTAACCATTTACTATTTAGAATATTATTACCACAATTAAAATTAAATATATTAAATAAGGATAAATACAAATGATAAGGTTTTAAATAAAATATAAACCTATATAACTTCTATTTATTTATAATATTTCAAACCATAATCATAATATAGTAAAAATAATTTAGTTTTAGATTAATATAAACCAAAAATAAATTTATAATAAATTAATATTTCAAGACCATCCGAATGTGCCCCTCCCCTCTCTTATAAATGGGAACAACTTCTTGTCTTTTAATCACACCTATAAAGCCCTTTTCTCAGCCAAATAATTACACTTTACTCTCCAAACTTCCTTAAATTAATCGAAGAGGCCACACATGGGGCATAAATCAATCCTAAGGAGACCTTTTGTGCAAATCAAATGGAGATACTTGAGGAAAGGTAATTGTTTTATAACCTATTTCAAAATTATTTTCTTCTTCTAATTCCATTTATTATGTTGTTATCATACTAAAGTAACAAATACAGTATCATATATATGATTAAATGTTATTATAATTATTGGACAAATTTATACCTCATTTTATCCTTCCTACAATTAACAATATCACCATGCGTGTCTATATACAGCTTACCATCTCCACATTTTGGTTTAATTTGTTATTCAACAATACATAAATTGGATGGGTATAAAGAATGAGTATAATTGTTGTAAATAATTAATATAACATGATAATTATTCTTTATAATTAATATAACATCTAGTTCCATTCCATTTAACCATTAATTAGATGATATCGTTACTCGTGCTTATGTACGACCTATAGTCTCCACGATGTGAATGATTCATCTTCTACATTTATCGTTAAAGAATGATTATAATGTTTATATAAAAAATAAGCATAAAATATTTGACAGAACAATTCTACTTGATTTATTTAGATATTTATATATCTGTGTGTGTTTGTGTGTGATTTTCATTCTTCCATTCAATTCAATAAGGAAGTGGAACCAACGTTCATGCCTATGAAAGGCCTACCATCTCCATGAATGGTGTCTTCCATTTAATTTATCTATATATAAAATATAAATTTCTATAATAAATATTTATGATATATAATCCATGTTTTTAAAATAGGAAATATGTAAATCTTGATCTATGTAATAGTATCATGAATAAAAAGTCTAAACATGTACGATAAATAAAATGATTATGAACTAAAATGTTTCTTTAACATGGAATTTATAGATAAAAGAGTAATATAAGGACATATGTGAATCATATATAACATAACTGATATTTTTATGATCTTGTTACTTGTAAATAATTTTTCTAAACCCATTGTACTTGAGTTTCACACACATATTTATGAAATCAGACCAAAGGTAAGTGATAATATTTCAATATCATTTTTATATGAGATTGTTTATAAGTAAATATTTATTGGGGGTATATTTATCATCCATGCATAAGATTTATAAAAATTATCTCATAAACAATATAATAATATTCAATGTATTTTATATCATTTTTATATATTTTTTTATTTCACAATTTTATTTGGAAGGAATATTTCTTTAATTTACCATATGAACTCATTTTTGACTTCTCCGTCAAATGTACAAGGAGAATGTTTTTAAACTTATATGTCATGAATTGATTTTTAGTCTTTCATAACACCATATTTCTATGAATCTTCTAATATAATATTTCATTATTAATTTCATTTAAATTATATTCTTTTAAAATTTCATGGCATTTTTAGAAAAGAAAACATTTTTGATAAACAACGGACATTTTCTTCAAGAATTGAGTTCATGTGTTTTATCAAAATTATTTTTCATCTATGATGATGACATTAAAATAGAGATATGTTTATATCCCTATTTTTACTATTATTTGAGTTCATTAATAATGTAATGTTATTTTATATGTATTATGTTATGATGGAATGATATTTATGAAACCCATTTTATTTCATGGGTTATGCTATGATCAATTGTTTATGTTTTCATAGCACATGTAAGGATGATTTCATTATGAGATGGTTAGGACCTATTTGTCCCTATAATTCATTGGGTAATGATTTATATCTCCTGAGATATACTTTAATGGAACTAAAATTAGATACAGTTCTATAATATATGTCTGGAACGATAAGTAAACCCGGTTCAGTAATGGGATTTGTCCACTATGATGGTATTGGCAGCAAGGCCTTGGCTACTATAGAAATCATATTATAGTCTTATCTGTTTACCAAAATTTTTGGTTTTATTCAAATTATATTTTATCATGATTCCTGATTCCATTATGATTTATGCCTTTTGAACTACCAAGATTTATTTTATGACTCAAGATTTTGGTATTTGGAAAATGTGGTTTTTTAAAAGACCGGTTCGTGTTTTTACATTGTTATAGATCACCCATTTTCATGTTTCATTTTCCACAATATTTTAAGATGGTTATTAAGTAAGATGTTTCGAAAATGGGGTTATAGTTATGGAGGATAAATTATGAGACGATGTAGATGTTTTATGAACCAGTTTTTTAAATTTTCTTTTTTCCAAAGGCACTAAAATAATATGGTCTTTGGGTGTCTATTTGTTTAATGTATTAAGTATTCTGAAAAAATAATGTAATTTCCATGTACTTAACACATGTTAATTTATAGTGGTGAACAACAATAATGTTTATCACATATATAATAAGAAAATAGTGGTCTTTAAATTTATTTTCATTGGAATTCAAATGAAAATGAAGAAATGTTTTTTTTTTGAAATAGATTGGTGAAAAAGAGTGATTTGGCCAAGGTCAATATTCAATATATAATTCAATCTTAATTCCAACATATCTAATACTCTTCTTCTAAAATGATGATTTGGAGATTAAAAATGTTTATCCTTGCACTCCCTTGGTCATATGGTAATTTTGAGAATAACAATTTCTGAAATCCTAACAAGGTCTCACCACCTCCTAATATGTGATATAGTTAAAATGAATACCCCCAAATGACTTAGGAAGTACCTGACTAGGACTTTTTTTAGAAAAATCCATAATTCCCACTACCACTTCCCCACATACATATTATATATCTAAATATGACCTCACATGATAATAAATTTTTTTAAATTATTTAAATCAATTAAACAAAATAAGTGAATTTTTTTAATTTATTAAGTGAACGAAGTGATGAAATAAAATAATTAGAGCCCCCCATCCCAAATCACATAAAATATTACCCGTATATGTTAATGGACACTGAAAAAATGGAGAATAATATGAAATTACAAAAAAACTAAAACATAAAATAATGGGTATAGTTTTTCACTCCAGAATCTGACCATCAAAATTGTTCACGATTTTGTCCCACTAGATGTCTGCCACTTGTTAATTTGTTTTCTAAAAAGTGGTACCTATTCATGATTTATGTATAATTTTAAAATTCAAATATATTGTGACATATCAAATAAATTTATTCCTAAATTACTAAGTAAATCTTTTTTTAATAAATAGACACTTCATCCACCTATACATTGACCCACACATAAACTAGACTAATGTGAGAATTTTACCTAAAATAAAAAATGAAGTCCCATATAATAACCAAATGGAATCAAAGGATTTTGTTCTTTTTTTAATAATATATTACTTGTTTATTTGGAAGTGGTTAAATTTAATATCCAAAATTATTTAACACATAGATTGATTTATTTGGTCCCCATAGTGTTCAAATTTAAACATGGTCTAATTGAACGAAAAATATTCCATGTACCATGAAAACCTAAAAAATGAATTACTAAATGTGTATAAAAATTGAAAAACAAATATAAAAATTACCTTGATAAAATGATCTAAAATTATAAAAGTAATTTATTATCACAATTTTGTTCAAAATAACCCAAGACACAAAATTTATGCAATAAATCTCAAATTTATAAATTTATTGGGGTTAAACGATGAAATTCCTTATAATATTGTTAAAAATTGGATCTATAAAAATCACCACACATAAACCATAGAATCCTAATAAATTTAATGAGTTATACCTAATGAAATATTGTTCCCTTTCTAGGTTCAAATATACATTACAAAAAAGATGAAATTGAAAAAATGGTCCACTTTTGAAAATTAATCACTTCCTTCATATTTATCATCCATTCATCCACTTCAACTCATGAAAAAGATCATGTTTCATGATTTTAAACATAGTTCAATTTAGTGGTATTTACATTTTAACAAATAAATCTACCATAAATTCCAATTTCCCATGATCAATAACCAATTTACCATTTATCACATCCATTATGAAACTCAACTACATTTCTTATCTTTCAATTAACCATCATTCATATATTGTTCAATATTCGACTTTCCAAAATGAATTTATTTTTGATAATTATAGACTTATTGAAATGCTCCTAGCAATTTAAAATACATTGAACTTTTTGGAATATATGTTGAAATTTACTTACTCACACAACCTGTTCTAAATGACATATTGCTTCATTATGGGATCCAAATTTAATATTTTACTTCCACATCAATGAAATTATATGACAATGTTTTTGGTTGAATCCTAAAGGGTTTATTTTTTAAAATGGTACATTTATACTGTATATAGTTAATAATTTTACTTACCTTATGATAAAATTCTAAATCCACTAAATTTTCATCTATTTACATTTTTTACAAGATCCAAAATTAAAATTTACATCGAGGAAGCCAAAAACCCCACAAAAAATAACATAAGTTAAACAACTAAAAAATCATGGAAATTGGAAAAACATGAATGAAATTTTACACTAGGAATAAGAACATTTAATGATATGATTTTATAAATAAATAGAACATTGAAAATTAATATTACATAAAAAATATGAACATTTTAAAAAATTAGAAAAGGAAAAAACAAAAAATTCCAAATACCATTTAGACATCCACCGACACATAAAATTTAAAACCCATTTATCTATGATTATTAAATAAAAATATATTTTAATAAATGAAAAATAATATGGCAGAAACAACCTAACTAAATTTTCAAATTTTAACTCTGAGTGATAGACCTAGATGATACCAATTTAGATATAAATGAAAAGATATAGAAAAAGGGGATCAATTTTGGGTGAAACCCCCCCAAAGAGATTCTAGATTTTCCCTACCACTAATTATGAAGTTACAAATAGTAATTTACAATCTAAAGGTGGGTGTGGTTTCTATGTCATAACCCACCAAGAATTATTCATCCATACCTTTTCACATCCCACTGTCTCTATAAAAACAGATAGGTAGAGTGAATCTATTCTATCCATGTAGAAAAATAATTTATCTCATATGGTGGGGTAGGAAAAATAAATGGGACACCCACTTATTATTTCAATAATGTTTGTCATATTCAATATCAATATCATCCAAGGCCTACTCATTTACAACTATTACATCCATAGTTTTATGAAGGGGAAGGATAGTTATTATTATTTTTGGAAATTTCAAAATGATAATTAGTATTGAAATATTCCCCTTCATGTAATGAATCATAAAAAACATTTCCTTCAAAACAATCCCATAGGATCTCCTCACACAATACCTATATAAATTCATCAATATAATAAAGGAGGTACATGTTTAATTTTTCAATTGAATCAAATTATTTATCTTTATACTATATGTAAATCTATTTTTGGCCAAATATATTGAATTTAAAAAGGGGATTTATTACATAGGTTAGATGCAATTATATCATAATGAAATGGGTTCTTAAAAATATCACCTCTCGTAGTTGGTCCTATTTTATTTTACTTCTCATTACATAGTTCCCCTTATAGTGGGGTTTTAGTGGATGGAAGTCCTCAGTGTTGATATCAAATACTTTCTTCTGAATCCACCATATGGGTGGTTTCTTGTTCAAAATAAATTGGGAGTTAGAGAGGCACCATTTTTTCATTTATATAGCTATATGAATCACATACCTATTTATCTTCTACAAAGTCATCCAAATACTACTTAAAAGCAACATGAAATCACACATAAATATCGATAGGAATGTAACACCCCAGGTAAATAAAGAATATGACATTTTCATATTTATCCATATTTTTGAATAAAATATTAATATGACTTTAAAGGGGACTCTATGCTCGATGGCGTACCCAACACGCAACAATGAGTTTCTTGGGAATCATACGTTGCACTGTAACAGTAAAATAATATTATTTTAAATGGTAGTTAACATGTATCCGTTTTATTGGAGGGAATGGATAGAAATAACTAAAATATTATTATATATGTTTTTTAATGTTTTTACATTTATCCAATAAAAGATAAAGGCATAAAATATGGAAAGAATTAAATTTTAGGCGTATATGCCCTAGTTTTCACTAAAGGTTCACTTATCGCCTTTTGGTGGAGAACCGTCATTAAATATAGTTTTTTTTCACTATTATACATCCTTTTGAACCAAATAAAACTCTTCTTAAGAATTGGGACATCAAAATTTACTTTGTGTAAATTTTTGGTATCTTTCTCATAAAGTTCATTTTTTAATGAATAGTGTAAAATGTTGTATTTTAATTCAAAACCACTTTTTAATCTAATTTATTTATATGATTAGATTATCTTTTGAATTGGTTTTAAAGTTAAATTGGAATATATTTTTACCCTTAAATCCAATAGTGGTCATTTGAATTAATTTTGCTTTGAAATCAGACTTAAACCAGTGTCAATCTTTTGATACTTATTGTTTTATAAAAACACGCTATTTGCTCTGACAGCAGAAATTAATTATTAAATTAATTAATGAAACTTATATGTTGTGAATTTTTTAAAATGGAATTCATTTTTGAATTCGGAATATCAAATATAGCTTAGGGTGAATTTTTGGTATTTTTCTGAAAAACTTCAATTTTTGATGAATAGTGAAACCACTAAGTGTTACTTATAAAAACTGATTTTCCGTTTAAATGAAATTTTACCACTTCTGTGTTTTGAATTTCAAAAATCCGACATAAATGGTTGTCATTAAGAAGTAAAATGTGGTTCAATGAGATTAAAATAATTTTTTGGTGAATAGTAACTTATTATGTTTTTAATCGCGATTAGAGGTAATTAGTGTAGTTTAAGGTAAAAATAATGTTTTAATAATATGAAATGAACATGAAACATGTCCTAGCCTCCTTCTATGTGTCATGGGTGACTATGAAAAGCCATGGGTCAACTTGGGGACCCCATGGAGCCACTTTGGTTGGGAAATGACATAAATAACTTTTTATTTAATGTTAAAGTAAAAATGACACACACATGAGATGTTTTACTAAACAAACTTTTACATGGGGTTATACAAGTCATAGTTTTGACTATAAATATTAATTGGAAAGATAAAACGATTTCCTACATCATAGTATTTTTTTTAAAATTTTAGACATAAAGTAAATTAAATTATTTATGACATCATGATGATGCAACGATGACCTCATTATTTAACAATTTAAATAAAATGGAGAGATAATGTAATATATAAGACCTAAACATGTCCAAAACCAATTGTATGAGTGGATTTAAATCCCTTATCACCTTATCCTTGAAAAACATCAATGTGGGACCTCTTAAATCTGAATTCCATTTTAAAATAAAGTGACTTTTCTTTACCTTCCAAGAGTGCCCCTCCTCTCCTCTTATAAAAGGCCCCCACATCAACCTCCTTACCCACACTCCCAAAGCCTTTGGATCGGAAAAACTCTGCCCATTTTGTCTCTAAACTTCCCACTATTACTCCTTGAAGTCTCACTTCGGGCATAAGTCTTCCCAAGGAAGCCTTTGAGCTCAAACCAAAAAGGGAGTTACCCGATTTTAAGGTAATGTCTTCACTTGAGTCCTTTTGTTTTATTTTGCTTCTCCAACCCCCCTAAACTATTTTTATTCATTTATTTTGTAACAACTCCAGTATCTTAAATATACTAGGATGTTTTTATAATAAGGATTCAACCTACACTTTTACACACCTACATCTAATGGTTAAAGAACATACTGTTTCCGTGGATGGCGAATTTCGGCCTCCCGAAACGATGATTGTTCAACATTCATTTAACACATTCAAAGGTGGCCATTAAGATGACACTATATTTATATATGATATATAATATGTTTATGTTTTCATTTAGCTTCTTTATTTTGTATTTTGGGCATACCTTTATGGTTTCCATTATGGGTAAACGCAATATCTTAATTTAAGGAAGTGCGGACTACCGCCCCCTCAAAGTGATTTGATTCGTTAATACCATATGTGGTACGTATAAAGGATATATTTAATGATATTATATATGATACCATACTGGAATTAAAATAATATTATATATCATTATGTTTTAATTCCATTAAATATGAAATAGAAATGGAAGTAGCGTTCATGCGTACGTACGACTTACTTTCTCCATGAACGGTACATTTCATTTCTTATCTCAAAAATGTTATGAAATATTATAAGTACATATATATAATGGATATATATGTAATATATTACATGAAAATTATGGCTATTATTCTGGAATTATAACATATATATCTCTCTCTTTTTTTTAATTCCATTAATATGACAAAAAATGAAAGTAGCGTTCATGCGTACGTACGGCCTACCGTCTCCATGAACGGTGCTTTTCCTTTTTTATCTCCAAATGATATGGAATAGCATTAAATGAATATTTACTATATAAATATGAAATTTTAATTATTAATACTATTCTAGAATTTATTTACTTATAACTACATGGGCAATCTTTTTTTCAAACAAGTTCATTTTTGACTCATGTACCAAACATCGGCAAAAACGTCTGATATGAACTAACAGTATTAAACAATTATTATAACATTATAATATGTGATATGAAATGAATAATAATCTCTAAAGGAGGTACTTAGGAAATTATTAATTGACCAAGGTTTATTATTCAGGAATATAAAGAAACGAACAAGACAAGTTGGACTTGAGGTAAGGGATCATACTCCTCTCTTTCTTCTTAAGTACACACTTTTATGTCATTAATTTTGAAGCTCATATTTCATGTTATTGGAATGATCTTTTATATTACTATTACTGTAATTTTTATTTTCATTTGATGAGATACCATATTCTCTCTCATCAATCCATTTTTGATGTTTTGAGTGGCGCCGTTAGGCTGCCATATTTTCGTAAGAGATCTAACCTCTCTCTTTATTTTTAAGTACTATTCTTTATGTCACTTCTTTTAAGTTAATATTTGTTATGATGAGGGATGTTATTTTATATTACTCTTGCTGTAAATTTTATTTTAATATGATGAGAGACTCTATTTGATCTCATCAATCCATTTTAAGAAGTTTTAAGTGGTGCCGTTAGGCTGCCGAGTTTTCGTAAGGGATTTTTCATCTCACTTTTATTCCCATGACATTTATGCTACATTTGCCACAATTTCCTTTGAGTGGTGTATTTACTATCTATTATTCTACTATTTGTGTAATATAATTTCGTTTATGAGTATTTACATCAATGTTGTATTGTCCTCCTTTCACGGGGCGTATGTTTTGAAAGATACCCATGTCGGTAAGGGAACCTTTCACCCTCCTATTTTTAAAAGACATCATTTGTTGGGTCTTTTAATTTAAATATTTTTATGTTGGGATATGTTCTCATATATCCTTATTGATGTAAATTTTATGTCCAAGTGATGAGATACCCTTTTTTTGATGTGACGCCGTTAGGCTGTCAAGGGAACTTCTTAACCCAATTTCGATTTCATTGGGTTCAACATGTAGTTATTGAATATGTCATCCATTAAATATGTGTGAATGACCTTTGATTATTTTACACTTAATATCCACTTATATTTGGTGTATTCGTTTGTCACACATAATTATGTAATTGATTTATCCTTAAACCAAGGATACCATCATTGTAAGGGACTTTCTCTCAATCTCCTTTCATTGAGGCATATTCTGTTTTATACACAACCTTCTTTTATACGGTGTATAAAACCCTTTGACTTTTACGTTTATTCAAAAGGAATATTTTTTATATGAAGTGTTTATTAAACGACAAAAGGGAATGTTTTTGTCGTATGTAAGCAGCGACAATGGCTTCTCTGCCTCCGTGACCATTATTTGAGTTTCGGCTTCCTCTACAAGCCATACCATCTTTTTAAAAGAAAAATAAATACCATGTTTTACTTTTCTGTTATTTTTGTATTGAAAATGGTTTTCATAATGTATTTATATCAATGTGTTGTATTGATATCTTGTTATTGAAATGTGGAAATGTTATGTTTCCTTTATGCATGTTTTATGTGACAAGATTATGTTATGGTTCTTGGGCATTGTTATGAAGACGAGTGGTTTCATGATAAACTAAGGGCGGGTGATCCCGATATAGCTGTCCAATGCATTCGATAATGTGAAGAAGTGAAACGTTAAGGTTTCTCTGAAGAGATTTATGGAATATACTGTGATGGGTATTCCATACGTAACCAAGAGGGTTACTCCCTATGTAAGAATGTTATGAATGCCTCAAGTTACCTTTATGTCTTATGTTTTCTATGATTTATTCATGGTTTGATGGGGTATGTTAAAGTGCCTATGTTTTATGGGTAAAGTATGATTTCATTCTTATGTATATATCAACTCATGTTTCCTTTCCATATTTTTATAACCCTTATTGAGATTTTTATGCTCATCCCAAGTTTTTGAAATGTTTTTCACAGGTCAAGGGAAAGGTACATGATGTGATGATAGTGTCAAGGATGTGTCAAGAATGAAATCCATGTTTTATTTTAAATATGTTTCCGTTGATGGGATGAATGAATACTATCTTCTATGTAACCACTTTGTTTAAATGTGGAATATACTGCAAGTTTCATGATCTAATTATATAAAAATCTAAATCTGAAAAGATCCTCAATGTGTAATCTTGTAATAACTCAAGAGTAAGTAAGGTTTAAGTCCGAGGCCTTATAGTTGGTATCAAAGGTCGGTTTAGATAACTTTAGAGGTTAGGGTATTCTCTAAGCATAAGTGACATTACCATAATGGTTAGGATTTCAGAAAGAGTCCTAGTTTTAGATAAAGTGAATGAGTAAGTATATCTTAGTGTTTACCTTCCTCATTAGTACATGATGGATTTGTTGATATACTCACACTGACATTTATTTTTTTAGTGAATGGATGGATCTAGCAGGCACCAATGAGACAACAGGTTTGAAGGAAACTGTGGTGGTTCTCTAATTATGATACTAGATAAAATGGGGGATTCAATGAGGAAACTCATGGTTGTTCTAAACCGACTATCAAGGAGTCATGATCAACCACTTGAACCTTGGTATGTTCTGTAATGCATCATTTACGAGATGAACAATCGATGTGGAAGTTCAGGTAATAATTATAAAGGTAACCATTATAGTTTATATGATCCTTACTTTTGAGGTAATTATGAGTTATTATATGATATGATGGAAAATGAAAGACATGAGATAAACTTGAGGTTAAAATATGTTATGATTATTTTTGAATATTTTATCTCATTTTGGGGAATGTTTTATGAATTATATATTTTTGGAAAAAGGACAACACGCAGACCGTGTGACAATCCGTCGCGTCGGACAAAGCTGCGGGAATCGAACCCACAACCAAAGTGCAACTGGTATTTATCGCCTACCACTAGACTACGTGAAGTCCCTAGTTAGTTTGACTGATTCCTTTTAGTTGGATGATTTTAGGAATCATGAGTAAGTTTATTTTGGGTTTTCTATGGAAATGATATACTATCATCTAGGATATGTGATTAGGTTAATTACTTTTCAATATGAGACATTAAGAGAAACTGATTTTGTTTGGAGATAAATGTTACGATTTAACATGGAAGACAATGTGACTAAATCCTTAAAATATTTTGGGTTCAATCATAGATTGGTTTACTTCGAAGAATTTTATGGAAAAATTGTTTATCGGATGGTCCTCGTTGAACTTTGGGTTTTGTTGGACAAATTTTGGAGATTAAGCATATATTTTATTTTTAATGGGTTATCCTTTTCTGGATTATATGACATTGTACTAACCTTTTTGGTTTTGTTTTTGGTTAAATCCTAAAGACATGGGATGTATATAGTTATCTTTGGTGGATTAGGTGATTCTATAGAAGTTCATTATAGTACTTTTAATACGACCAAGTCTTCCTAAATACTCGTCTTTTGGAAAAATATGAGTTTGATTAAGGAATCTAGTAAAAGTTGAAAGTCAACATGATAAGTGATTATGTTTCCTTATGAATAAAATCCTCAATAAAAAGTAACTTAAAACAAAAATGTTGTCTATTAACTTTTCCTACCGAGGAATCGAATATCGTTTAACCCATCACAAGGTTGTGATTTTCTCATGGTTAACTTTCTCCTAGACATGTTTACTGTCACTCTCCCTTATGAACATGACCCTTTGCTTTTTCTTCCATGTCCATGTTTTCCTACACAGAATCCAAGTTTGGGTTAACTCGGGTGACCTCTGTACTTATCTTCCATTATTTTAAAGTGATTGTTTTACCGACTCTTATTCCGATGTGGGACTTTCAAGGATGTTTCCAAGCTCAATTATAAAAATTGCGAGGATGCAATTCCCAAAAGGGGTGAAGGATGTAACACCCCAGGTAAATAAAGAATATGAAATTTTCATATTTATCCATATTTGTGAATAAAAATTTAATATTACTTTAAAGGGGACGCTATTCTCGATGATGTACCCAACACGCAACAACGAGTTTCTTGGGAATCTTACGCTGCACTCTAATAATAAAATAATATTATTTTCAATGGTAGTTAACATGTAGTCGTTGTATTAGAGGAAATGGATATAAATAACTATAATATGATTATATATGTTTTTAAATGTTTTTAAATTTATCCAATAAAAGATAAAGGCATAAAATACGAAAAGAATTCAATTTTAGGCGTATATGCCCTAGTTTTCACTAAAGGTTCACTTATCTCTTTTTGATGGAGAACCATAATTAAATATAGTTTTTTTTACCCTTATTAATCCTTTTGGACCAAATAAAACTCTTCTTAAGAATTGGGACATCAAAATTTACTTTGTGTAAATTTTTGGTATCTTTCTGATAAAGTTCATTTTTTAATGAATAGTGTAAAATGTTTTATTTTAATTCAAAACATCTTTTTAATCTAATTTATTTATATGAATAGATTATCTTTTGAATTGGTTTTAAATTTAAATTGGAATATATTTTTACCATTAAATCCAATAGTGGTCATTGGAATTAATTTCACTTTGAAATCAGACTTAAACTAGTGTCAATCTTTTGATACTTATTGTTTCATAAAAACACGCTATTTGCTCTGACAGCGGGAATTAATTATTAAATTAATTAATGCAACATATATGTTGTGAATTTTTTAAAATGAATTCATTTTTGAATTCGGAATATCAAATATAGCTTAGGGTGAATTTTTGGTATTTTTCTGAAAAACATCAATTTTTGATGAATAGTGAAACCACTAAGTGGTACTTATAAAAACTGATTTTCCGTTTAAATAAAATTTTACCACTTCTGCGTTTTTAATTTTAAAAATCCATCATACATGGTTTTCATTAATAAGTAAAATGTGGTTCAATGAGATTAAAATAATTTTTTGGTGAATAGTAACTTATTATGTTTTTAATCGCGATTAGAGGTAATTAGTGTAGTTTAAGGTAAAAATAATGTTCTAATAATATGAAATGAACTTTACACATGTACTAACCTCATTATATGTGTCATGGCCGACCAAGAAAATCCATGAGTCAGCTTTGGGACCCCATGGAGCCACTTTGGTTGGGAAATGACATAAATAACTTTTTATTTAATGTTAAAGTAAAAATGACACACACATGAGATGTTTTACTAAAATAATTTTTACATGGGGTTATAGAAGTCAGATTTTTGTCTATAAATATTAATTAGAAATATAAAACGATTTCCTACATCATAGTATTTTTTTATAATTTTTAGACATTAAATAAATTAAATTATTTATGACATCATGATGATGCAGCGACGACCTCATTATTTAACGATTTAAATAAAATGGAAAGATAATGTAATATCTAAGACCTACACAGGTCAAAAACCTATTGGATGAGTGGATTTCGAACCCTTATCACCTTATCCTCGAAACACATAAATGTGGGACCTCTTAAATCCGAATTCCATTTAAAAATAAAGTTACTTTTCTTTACCTTCCAAGAGTGCCCCTCCTCTGATCTTATAAATGGCTCCCACCTCTAACTCCTTACCCACACTCCCAATGCCTTTGTCTCGGCCAAACTCTGCCCATTTTGTCTCTAAATTTCCTTATCTTACTCCTTGAAGCCTAACTTTGGGCATAAGTCTTCCCAAGGAAGCCTTTGAGGTCAAACCAAAAAGGGAGTTACCAGATTTTAAGGTAATGTTTTCACTTGAGTCCTTCTGTTTTATTTTGCTTCTCCACCCCCCCTAAACACTTTTTATTCATTTATTTTGTAACAACTACAGTATCTTAAATATACTAGGATGTTGTTATAAGAAGGATTAGAGCTACACTTTCACACACCTACATCTAATGGTTAAAGAACATAATGTTTCCGTGGATGGCGAATTTCGGCCTCCCGAAACGATGATTGTTCAACATTCATTTAACACCTTCAAAGGTGGCCATTAAGATGACACTATATTTATATATGATATATAATATGTTTATGTTTTCCTTAATCTTTTGTATTTATCATTTTGTGCATACCTTTATGGTTTCCATTATGGGTAAACGTGATATCTTCATTTAAGGAAGTGCGGACTACCGCCTCTCAAAGTGATTTGATTCGTTAATACCATATGTGGTATGTATAAAGGATATATTTAATGATATTATATATGATAGAATTCTGGAATTAAAATAATATTATGTATCATTATGTTTTAATTCCATTAAATATGAAATAGAAATGGAAGTAGCGTTCATGCGTACGTACGGCTTACCGTCTCCATGAATGGTGCATTTCATATCTTATCTCAAAATGTTATGTAATATTATAAGTACATATATATAATGGATATATATGTAATATATTACATCAAAATTATGGATATAATTCTGGAATTATAACATATATATCTCTCTCTCATTTTGTTTTAATTGCATTAATATGACAAAAAATGAAAGTAGCGTTCATGCGTACGTACGGCCCACCATTTCCATGAACAGTGCTTTTCGTTTTTTATCTCCAAATGATATGGAATAGTATTAAATGAATATTTACAGGATAAATATGATATTTTAATCATTAATTCTATTCTGGAAATTATTTACTTATAACTACATGGGCAATCTATTTTTCAAACAAGTTCATTTTTTACTCATGTACCAAACATCGGCAAAAACGTCTCATATGAACTAACATTATTAAACAATTATTATGACAATATAGTATGTGATATGAACTGAATAATAATATCTAAAGGAGGTACTTAGGAAATTATTAATTGACCAATGTTTATTATTCAGGAATATAAAGAAACGAACAAGACAAGTTGGACTTGAGGTAAGGGATCATACCCCGCTCATTCTTTTTAAGTACACACTTTTATTTCATTCCTTTTAAAGCTCATATTTCTTGTTATTGGGATGATATTTTATATTAATAATACTGTAATTTTAATTTTCATGTGATGAGAGACCCTATTCTCTCTCATCAATCCATTTTGGATCTTTTGGGTGGCGCCGTTAGGCTGCCGAATTTTCGTAAGAGATCTAACCTCTCTCTTTATTTTAAAGTACTCTCCATTATGTCACTTAATTTAAGATCCTATTTGTTATGATGGGGGATGTTATTTTATATTCCACTTTCTGTAAATTTTATTGTAATATGATTAGATACCCTATTTGATCTCATCAATCCATTTTTGGAAGTTTTAAGTGGCGTCGTTAGGCTGCCGAGTTTTCGTAAGGGATTTTTTATCTCACTTTTATTCCCGTGAGATTTATGCTACATTTGCCACAATTTCCATTGAGTGGTGTATTTACTATCCGTTATTCTACTATTTTTGTAATATACTTTCGTTTATGAGTATTTACATCAATGCTGTATTGTCCTCCTTTCACGGGGCGTATGTTTTGAAAGATACCCATGTCAGTAAGGGAACCTTTCACCCTCCTCTTTTTAAAAGACTTCTTTTGTTGGGTCTTTTATTGTACATATTGTTATGTTAGGATATGTTCTCATATATCCTTATTGATGTAAATTTTATGTCAAAGTGATGAGATACCCTTTTTTTATGTGACACTGTTAGGCTGTCAAGAGAACTTCTTAACCCAATTTCGATTTCATTGGGTTCAACATGTAGTTATTGAATATGTCATCCTTTGAATATGTGTGAATTACCATTGATTATTTTACACTTAATATCCACTTATATTTGGTGTATTCGTTTGTCACACATAATTATGTAATTTATTTATCCTTAAACCAAGGATACCATATTTGTAAGGGACTTCCTCTCAATCTCCTTTCATTGAGGAATATTCTATTTTATACACAACCTTCTTTTATACGGTGTATAATCCCCTTTGACTTTTACGTTTATTCAAAAGGAATCTTTTTTATACTAAGTTTTTATTAAAGGACAAAAGGGAATGTTTTTGTCGTACGTATGGGGAAACAACGACTTCTCCGCGTCCGTGACCATTATTTGAGTTTCGGCTTCCTCTAAAAGCCATACCATCTTTTAAAAAAAACATGTTTTACTTTTCTTTTATTTTGGTATTGAAAATGGTTTTCATAATGTATTTATATCAATGTGTTGTATTTATATCTTGTTATTGAAAGGTGGAAATGTTATGTTTCCTTTATGAATGTTTAATGTGATAAGATTATGTTATGGTTCTTGGGAATTGTTATGAAGACGGGTGGTTCCGTGATAAACTAAGGGCGGGTGAGCCCGATATAGCTCTCCAATGCATTGGGTAACGCGGAGGAGTGAAACGTTAAGGTTTCTCTAAAGAGATTTAGGAAATATACTGTGATGGGTATTCCAAACGTAACCAAGAGGGTCACTCCCCACGTAAGACTGTTATGAATGCCTCAAGTTACCTTTATGTCTTATGTTTTCTATGATTTATTAATGGTTTGATGGGGTATATTAAAGTGCCTATGTTTTATGGGTAAAGTATGATTTCACTCTTATGTATATATGAACTCATGTTTCCTTTCCGTATTTTTATAACCCTTACTGATCTTTTTATGCTCATCCCAAGTTTTTGAAATGTTTTTCACAGGTCAAGGGAACAGTACATGATGTGATGATAGTGTCAAGGATGTGTCAAGAAAGAAATCCATGTTTTATTTTAAATATGTTTCCGTTGATGGGAAGAATGAATACTATCTTTTATGTAACCACTTTGTTTAAATGTGGAATGTAATGCAAGTTTCATGATCTAATTCTCTAAAAGTCTAAACCTGAAAAGATCCTCAATGTGTAATCTTGTAATAACTCAAGATTAAGTAAGGTTTAAGGTTGGGGCCTTATAGTTGGTATCAAAGGTCGGTTTAGATAACTTTAGAGGTTAGGGTATTCTCTAAGGATATGTGACATTACCATAATGGTTAGGATTTCAGAAAGAGTCCTAGTTTTAGATAAAGTGAATGAGTAAGTATATCTTAGTGTTTACCTTCCTCATTAGTACATGATGGTTTTGTTGATATACTCACACTGACATTTTTGTTTTTAGAGAATGGATGGATCTAGCAGGCACCAAAGAGACAATAGCTTTGAAGTAAATTGTGGTGGTTCTTTGATTAAGATACTAGATAAAATGGGGGATTCAATGAGGAAACTCATGGTTGTTCTATACCAACTATCAAGGAGTCATGATCAACCACTTTAACCTTGGTACTTTCTGTAATTAATCATGTACGAGATGACCAATCGATGTGGAAGTTCAGGTAATAATTATAAAGGTAACCATTAGAGTTTATATGATCCTTACTTTTGAGGTAATTATGGGTTATTATATGATATGATGGAAAATGAAAGGCATGAGATAAACTTGAGGTTAAAATAAGTTATGATTATTTTTGAAGATTTTATCTCATTTTGGGGAATGTTTTATGAATTATATAGTTTTGGAAAAAGGACAACACACAGACTGTGTAACAACCCGTCGCGTCAGAGAATGTTGCGGGAATCGAACCCACAACCAAAGTGCAACTGGTATTTATCGCCTACAACTGAAGAATGTGAAGTCCCTGGTTATTTTGACTGGTTCCTTTTAGTTAGATGATTTTAGGAATCAAGAGTAAGTTTATTTTGGGTTTTCTATAGAAATGATTAACCTATCATCGAGGATATGTGATTAGGTTAATTACTTTTCAATATGAGACATTAAGAGAAACTGATTTTGTTTGGAGATAAATGTTACAATTTAACTTGGAGGACTATGTGACTAAATCCTTCAAATATTTGGGTTTCAATATTATATTGGTTTAATTTGAATAATTTTATGGACAAATTTTTTATCGGATGGTCCTCGTTGATCTTTGGGTTTTGTTGGACAAATTTTGGAGATTAATCATAGATTTTCTTTTTAATGGGTTATCCTTTTTTGGATTATCTGACCTTGTACTAACCTTTTTGGTTTTGGGTTTGGTTAAAGCATAAAGACATGGGATGTATATAGTTATCTATTTTAGATTAGGTGATTCTCTAGAAGTTCATTATAGTACTCTTAATGCGAACAAGTCTTCCCAAATACTCGTCTTTGGGAAAAATATGAGTTTGATTAAGGAATCTAGTAAAAGTTGAAAGTCAACATGATAAGTGATTAAGTTTCCTTATGAATAAAATCCTCAATAAAAAGTAACTTAAAAAAAAATGTTGTCTATTAACTTTTCCTACTGAGGAATCGAATACCGTTTAACCCATCACAAGTTTGTGATTTTCTCATGGTTAACTTTCTTCTAGACATGTTTACTATCACGCTCCCTTAAGAACATGACCCTTTGATTTTTCTTCCATGTCCATGTTTTCCAACACGGAATCCTAGTATGGGTTAACTCGGGTGACCTCTGTACTTATCTTCCATTATTTTAAAGTGATTGTTTTACCGACTCTTGTTCTGATGTGGGACTTTCAAGGATGTTTCCAAGCTCAATTTTAAAAGTTGCAAGGATGCAATTCCCAAAAGGGGGGAAGGATGGAACACCCCAGGTAAATAAAGAATATGACATTTTAATATTTATCCATATTTGGGAATAAAATATTAATATGACTTTAAAGGGGACGCTATGCTCGATGGTCTACCCAACACGCAACAACGAGTTTCTTGGGAATCTAACCTTGCACTCTAATAATAAAATAATATTATTTTAAATGGTAGTTAAAATGTAGCCATTGTATTGGCGGAAATGGATAGAAATAACTAAAATATGATTATATATGTTTTTAAATGTTTTTACATTTATCCAATAAAAGATAAAGGCATAAAATACGGAAATAATTCAATTTTAGGCTTATATGCCCTAGTTTTAACTAAAGGTTCACTTATAGCCTTTTGATGGAGAACCGTCATTAAATATAGTTTTGTTCACTCTTATACATCCTTTTGGACCAGATAAAACTCTTCTTAAGAATTTTGACATCAAAATTTACTTTGTGTAAATTTTTGGTATCTTTTTGATAAAGTTCATTTTTTAATGAATAGTGCAAAATGTTGTATTTTAATTCAAAACCTCTTTTTAATCTAATTTATTTATATGATTAGATTATCGTTTGAATTGGTTTTAATGTGAAATTGGAATATATTTTTACCATTAAATCCAATAGTGGTCATTGGAATTAATTTCATTTTGAAATCAGACTTAAACTACTGTCAATCTTTTGATACTTACTGTTTCATAAAAACACGCTATTTGCTCTGACGACGGGAATTAATTATTAAATTAATTAATGAAACTTATATGTTGTGAATTTTGTAAAATGGACTTCATTTTTGAATTCGGAATATCAAATATAGATTAGGGTGAATTTTTGGAATTTTTATGAAAAACTTCAATTTTTGATGAATAGTGAAACCACTAAGTGGTACTTATAAAAACTGATTTTCCATTTAAATGAAATTTTACGACTTCTGTGTTTTGAATTTCAAAAATCCGACATACATGGTTGTCATTAAGAAGTTAAATGTGGTTCAATGAGATTTAAATAATTTTTTTGGTGAATAGTAACTTATTAATTTTTTAATCGCGATTAGAGGTAATTAGTGTAGTTTATGGTAAAAATAATGTTTTAATAATATGAAATGAACTTGAAACATGTCCTAACCTCATTGTATGTGTCATGGACGACCAATAAAAGCCATGGGTCAACTTGGGGACCCCATGGATCCACTTTGGTTGGGAAATTTCATAAATAACTTTTTATTTAATGTTAAAGTAAAAATGACACACACATGAGATGTTTTACTAAAACAATTTTTACATGGGGTTATAGAAGTCATGTTTTTTACTATAAATATTCATTGGAAAGATAAAAATATTTCCTACATCATAGTAATCGTTTTATAATTTTTATACATTAAATAAATTAAATTATTTATGACATCATGATGATGCAGTGATGACCTCATTATTTAACGATTTAAATAAAATGGAATGATAATGTAATATCTAAGACCTAAAAATGTCCAAAACCTATTGGATGAGTGGATTTCTAACCCTTATCACCATATCCTTGAAACACATCAATGTGGGACCTCTTAAATCCGAATTCCATTTTAAAATAAAGTGACTTTTCTTTAACTTCCAAGAGTGCCCCTCCTCTCCTCTTATAAAAGGCCCCCACCTCTACCTCCGTACCCACACTCCCAAAGCCTTTGTCTCAGACAAAATATGCCCATTTTGTCTCTAAAATTCCCTCTATTACTCCTTGAATCCTCAATTTGGGCATAATTCTTCCCATGGAATCCTTTGAGCTCAAAACAAAAAGGGAGTTACTGGATTTTAAGGTAATGTCTTCACTTGAGTCCTTTTGTTTTATTTTTCTTCTCCAACCCCCCTAAACTCTTTTTATTCATTTTTTTTGTAACATCTCCAGTATCTTCAATATACCAGGATGTTGTTATAATAAGGATTCGAGCTACACTTTCACAGACCTACATCTAATGGTTAAAGAACATACTGTTTCCGTGGATGGTGAATTTCGGGCTCCCGAAACGATGATTGATCAACATTCATTTAACACCTTCAAAGGTGTCCATTAAGATGACACTATATTTATATATGATATATAATATGTTTATTTTTTCCTTAAGCTTCTGTATTTTTCATTTTGGGAATACATTTATGGTTTCCGTTATGGGTAAACACGATATCTTCATTTAAAGAAGTGCGGACTACCGCCCCCTCAAAGTGATTTGATTCGTTAATACCATATGTGGTACGTATAAAGGATATATTTAATGATATTATATATGATACCATACTGGAATTAAAATACTATAATGTATCATTATGTTTTAATTCCATTAAATATGAAATAGAAATGGAAGTAGCGTTCATGCGTACGTACGACTTACCGTCTCCATGAACTGTACATTTCATTTCTTATCTCAAAATGTTACGTAATATTATAAGTACATATATATAATGGATATATATGTAATATATTACATCAAAATTATGGATATCATTCTGGAATTATAACATATATATCTCTCTCTCATTTTGTTTTAATTCCATTAATATGACAAAAAATGAAAGTAGCGTTCATGCGTACGTACGGCCTACCGTCTCCATGAACGGTGCTTTTTGTTTTTTTATCTCCAAATGATATGGAATAGAATTAAATTAATATTTACTGGATAAATATGATATTTTAATCATTAATACTATTCTGGAAATTATTTACTTATAACTACATGGGAAATCTTTTTTTCAAACAAGTTCATTTTTGACTCATGTACCAAACATCGGCAAAAACGTCTCATATGAACTAACATTATTAAACAATTATTATAACATTATAATTTGTGATATGAACTGAATAATAATCTATAAATGAGGTACTTAGGAAATTATTAATTGACCAAAGTTTATTATTCAGTAATATAAAGAAACGAACAAGACAAGTTGGACTTGAGGTAAGGGATCATACTCCTCTCTTTCTTTTTAAGTACACACATTTATGTCATTACTTTTAAAGCTCAGATTTATTATTATTGTGATGATATTTTATATTAATATTACTGTAATTTTTATGTTCATGTGATGAGAGACCCTATTCTCTCTCATCAATCCATTTTGGAAGTTTTGAGTGGCGCCGTTAGGCTGCCGAGTTTTCGTAAAAGATCTAACCACTCTCCTTCTCTTTAAGTACTCTCCTTTATGTCACTTCTTTTAAGATACTATTTGTAATGATGGGGGATGTTATTTTATATTACTCTTGCTATAAATTTTATTGTAATATGATGTGAGACCCTATTTGATCTCATCAATCCATTTTAGGATGTATTAAGTGGCGCCGTTAGGCTACCGAGTTTTTGTAAGGGATTTTTCATCTCACTTTTATTCCCCTGAGATTTATGCTACATTTTCCACAATTTCCTTTGAGTGGTGTATTTACTATAAATTATTCTAGTCTATGTGTAATATAATTTCTTTTTTGAGTATTTACATCAATGTTGTATTGTCCTCCTTTCACGGGGCGTATGTTTTGAAAGATACCCATGTCGGTAAGGGAACCTTTCACCCTCATCTTTTTAAAAGACTTCTTTTGTTGGGTCTTTTAATTTACATATTTTTATGTTGGGATATGTTATCATATATCCGTATTGATGTAAATTTATGTCCAAGTGATGAGATACCCTTTTTTTGATGTGAAGTCGTTAGGCTATCAAGGGAACTTCTTAACCCAATTTCGATTTCATTGGGTTCAACATGTAGTTATTTAATATGTCATCCTTTGAATATGTTTGAATGACCATTGAATATTTTACACTTAATATCCACTTATATTTGGTGTATTCGTTTGTCACACATAATTATGTAATTGATTTATCCTTAAACCAAGGATACCGTCTGTGTAAGGGACTTCGTCTCAATCTCCTTTCATTGAGGCATATTCTGTTTTATACACAACCTTCTTTTATACGGTGTATAAACCCCTTTGACTTTTACGTTTATTCAAAAGGAATCTTTTTTATAAGAAGTGTTTATTAAACGACAAAAGGGAATGTTTTTGTCGTACGTATGCGGTGACAACGACTTCTCCGCCTCCGTGACCATTATTTGAGTTTCGGCTTCCTCAACAAGCCATACCATCTTTTTAAAAGAAAAATAAATACCATGTTTTAATTTTCTTTTATTTTGGTATTGGAAATGGTTTTCATAATGTATTTATATCAATGTATTGTATTGATATCTTGTTATTGAAAGGTGGAAATGTTATGTTTCCTTTATGCATGTTTTATGTGATAAAATTATGTTATGGTTCTTGGGCATTGTTATGAAGACGGGTGGTTCCGTGATAAACTAAGGGCGGCTGAGCCCGATATAGCTCTCCAATGAATTGGGTAACGAGAAGGAGTGAAACGTTAAGGTTTATCCGAAGAGATTTAGGGAATATACTATGATGGTTATTCCAAACGTAACTAAGAGGGTTACTCCCTACGTAAGAATGTTATGAATGCCTCATGTTACCTTTATGTCTTATGTTTTCTATGATTTATTCATGGTTTTATGGGGTATGTTAAAGTGCCTATGTTTTATGGGTAAAGTATGATTTCATTATTATGTATATATGAACTCATGTTTCCTTTCCATATTTTTATAACCCTTACTGAGCTTTTTATGCTCATCCCATGTTTTTGAAATGTTTTTCATAGGTCAAGGGAAAGGTACATGATGTGATGATAGTGTCAAGGATTTGTCAAGAAAGAAATCCATGTTTTATTTTAAATATGTTTCCGTTGATGGGAAGAATGAATACTATATTTTATATAACCACTTTGTTTAAATGTGGAATGTAATTCAGGTTTCATGATCTAATTCTCTAAAACTCTAAACCTGAAAAGATCCTCAATGTGTAATCTTGTAATAACTCAAGATTTAGTAAGGTTTAAGGCTGGGGCCTTATAAGGAATGTCTTATTTTGGGTCCTCTTCTATAATTAGTAAATAGAGTCTGAATTGGCCTTAAAGAATTTCATTTCCATCATATTTATGTTTTTTGTAATAGGAATACTAATAGGGATAAATGTTATACATCTTTTTACAGATATATCTCATGTTTTTAATCCAAGGATTCAAAAAAAATTCAAAAAGAAATTTTATATTTTTTATAGGTTTTTTATTTTTTAATTTTGTAATTGTATCTTGGATTATTCATCATTTTAAACTTCTTCTTGCACATGAGATCATTCAGTCGATATAGAATAATAATAATTGATATATTTTTCCTATAATGGTATTTTTTGTGTTTTTAAATGAATATAAAGAAATTTATTTATAAAATTTGAATAAAAAATTTAAATAATGACCAGTTAGATCCTTCTATCTTATTTACACAAGTATTAATAAAATCAATATTTTTCGTGGGTGGGCCAAAAAAATAATCGATTTTTTTATATTTTAATTTTGAAATAGTAATACATTTATAATTATATTATTGGGATATCATCCACCTCAATGGTTACATGTTTTTACTTATTAATATCTTAAGTTGTGTAAAAAAAGTTATTCTTTTAGTTAAAATACTATATAGTGGTTAAACTATGACGTATCTAGAGAGGAGTGAACAAATATTATATCTATGACATATAATTAGTGGAAAATTGAGGTTTTATTTGAAATTGTTTACTTATGAAAATAATTGAAAACAATGAAATAATTATTGAATTTATATATATTATAATCTATATTAGTACAGGGCTAATCCTTCAAATGGATATTTATCCTACTTTTAAGTAATCCAATCCTCTTCATCTATGCTGAGGAAAGTGAGATTCCACAATTACTTCATCTAACTCCCATATTAAAATGGTAATATTGAGAATAACCCTTGTTAAAACCATTCCTTGGTCCGCCCTCTATCCAATACATGATATAGTTTCATAGAATACAATCAAATGACATTGTAAATAACCAATGGTTTCTTGGTTCTCCTAAAAAATCTAGAGTTTCCACTACCTCTCTCACATGTACTGACAGTCACTGAGTACTTTACCACTTTTCTCTAGTAATTTCCATTATTTATTAACTAGAACCTAGTGGAGTGCGATAATGATCCTAGACTAAAAGAATTAAAAAAAATATAAAACAAAAAAGTATGACATGTGATATTAGAATTTTTCTCTTTTAATATTGATGACAATTTAATAGAAGATAGAAAATATTTTACACCATAAAGTGCCCAAACTCAAGCATTTCAAAAAAGAAAGCCTCCCCTTCGCCATTAACATAAACATTTAACCATTCATATGAATGGAAATCATTATGAATGTGGAATAATATTTCATTAAAAAACTCTGAAAATATAAAATAAATTCATAAAAATCTATTCTCTAGAATCTATCACTAAGAGGATTATGAAAATTTTCCCCACAAGAATCTGAAAACTCATTGAGGTTTCCTTTTAATTTTTTTTACTCACTTTGATTTATTTACAAAAATATTTCAAGAATTTTTTTACTTTATTATGAAAATAAATGCATAAATTACATAACCCATCTTTTTCAAGGTGAATATAATCTTATCCTCTACAACTTGGAAACATCCCTCAATAGGCTAAACGATAAAAATTCTCTATAAAATTTAATACCGATATAAAATATCGAGTTATATTTCATATTAAACTATAAAAAAAATAAGGAATTTTCATTTATTCAAATATATACGTCATTAATTTATTATTTGTAAATTCTAAAGGCCAAAATTATTTCTCACATTGATTGATTTTTTTGGGCCCAATAGTTTTCAAACATTAACTTCATCCATTTAATGAAAATGAATAAAAAAAAATGGAATCATAAAAAAATATTTACTTGATTGGAATCAGTATTATGAATGTTATATATTAAATATAAAAGAGAAATATAACTTATATAATTCCATAACAATTTCATTTTTATAATTTAGATCCAAATTCACCAAAAAAAATAATGCAATTCACTTGAAATTGATAAATAAGTGGGGATTAAAAATTGATATTAAAATTAAAATTATTGATAATATTATCTCTATATATTAGTAATATGTAAAGAAAATTTTTAGTGTATAAGGGAGTTTCCAAATTACAATGGATAGTGGGGTTCCATTTGCACAATATTTATGTGTGGCGAGTCGACGACACCCAAAGAGATGGCTAATGATTTTGAAACACATAATTAGGAAAGAAATATTATAATTAGTCTTTACTTGAAATTTAATTAGCTGATAATAAATTTACACTATCCCAGGATAGAGAGTCTCCATTGTAAATTGATACTTGATTTTATTATAATTTTTCTTTGAGTGATGGACTATATTTTTTTATGATTAATAGGACCTGAATTATAAAAATTTAATTTGATGAGACTACACTTTATATAGTATATCTTCAAGTTAATACTTCATCCATAATAACTATTTATAAGATTTTTTTGTCACAATTTATTAATCTTTTAAAAATATTCGTGAAAAATATCATTTTTCATACAATGAAATGAAATATAAAATAACGCAAGCGAAAATGAACAACATGATATAGACATTCAATCATATAAAAAGCTAGCCCAATCATCTTTTTTATATCACAATAATTACTGAGATGTTAAATTATATTAGAATCCACGATGAATTGACCCTTTTATAAATAACTCAATTATATTTCTCTAAATTCATGTGGTTTTATTTATTATTACATTGACCCCATGTATCTGGAAAATAGAAATGACAATAATATTTGATGTCAATATTTAGTATAATTAAATCCCAATGAAATAGTTGAATTTAATGAAATCAATCACTTTACAATCACCATCCCTTAAATATTTCATTATAATATACGACAAACAAATCATCACCTAGGAAGATTCGACATGAAATAATATTACACTACTACAAATACGGGCAAGGGAAGCACCCCCTTATATTAGCGCTAAAATTGTGCTAATAAAAGGACCCTTTATCAGCACTAGAATAGAGCTGATAAAGACTCCTTGTATCAGTGCTAAAATTTTTGCGCTGATACAGTGAGGATTTATCAGTGCTTTTTTAGCACTGATAAAACCTTAGTGCATATTTTTATAAAGTCGGTCGCACAATGCCCTCATTTCATCACGGCCTAAAGCTCTCGCGGTACTAGAACATTGCGACTCCCCTCTACCACCCGCTGAGATCACGTTGTCGGACCTTCGCCGCCATCGATTGTCGTTTCCGGACCTTCGCCACCCGCTGAGTTCACGTTGTCGGACCTCCACCGCCCTCGAGCATCAGTTTTCCAGACCTCCACCGCCCGCAACACTTTGATGCTTCGGTTTTCCGGACCTCCATTAAGGCATGTTTTCCAAATATTTTTTCAATATTGTTCTTCTCTCCAATTTGTATATAATTTTTTAACATGCTTTTTTATTCTATGGGTGAGTATTATGGATTTAATGATTGAATAAAATGAACCATACTAGATGGAAAATGATGTAAAGGTGATGATTCACACGTGTTTACTAATTTTCATTATATTTCTTAAGAACATGGTTCTTGTTTACTTTTATTGTTGGAAATAATCATTTTTTTGGTGGGATTGTTTAAGAAGTTTTTTGTTAGTTTGGTTGTGATAGATTCCATTGGGGGAAAATGTGAGATGGTTGAGGTGGTAAATCGTGTGGTGGGGAAGCATCAATCTTTCCATTGTAAAAAAGATGTAATGAGTGGGTTATTGTGGGATATGACATCGTTAGTTGATATGGGTTTTCCTTTTAGTTTCCAGGTGACATAGAATATAGTTGTAAATGATGAAATTGTAAAGGGTTTGGGGGAATTGAATAACTTCATGGATAAAAATGCAATGGTGGCTTTAAAACTATGCATACACCCTACACGATGAGTGTATCAGGTGGTTCCCTCTTCTAAAATTCAAATATGTGAGTTTCTTTGTCAGGATATAAACCTATGACCACTCTTAATTAAGGAAACATCCAACTCTAGGTGATATTCCTAGGTTTCCTTGGGTGACAAGAATATGAAGTCCCTATGTTATGGGAATATGAGATCTCATTTATCTCCAAAATAATGTTCCCTTGATTATACCTCATGATATTATAAATAGATTCATTAGGGAATATGCCTAAGAATACCCTAGGTGATGATCATAAGATCTCTTATTCATCTCCTAGGTAATGATCCTAGGATTATACCTCACATGAGGAGAATGAGATTCCTTAGGCAATGTGCCAAAGAATCCCCTAGGTGATGAGAATACGATATCTAAACACTTCCCTTAGTATATGATCTTATGTTCTTACCTGGTGTGATAAGAACATGATTCATTAGTTTTTGAATATAAGAAACCTTATGTGCTATGAATATATTTTATGAACCAAATTTGTGTAGATTCCTCACATGAAAAATGTGATCCACCTTGTGTAGTGAGCCTAAGATTTCAGTGGTTATAAGACTTGAATTCCTTATGTAATAAGAATAAGTTACCAATTATCAATCATGGTATGACTCATGTATTACATATAATACACCTCATCTCATGAGCTAATGAAAAATTAATAACCTCAATTTTAGATGAATTTTATAGTTTATCAATACACTAATCACCATTATTATATTCAACTAAAAGTATATTCCTTGTAACTAGAATAATAATTGTAAATAACTTGTGTCCACTAGACAGTAGAACCAAAATCTACATTCAGAAACATGTCTTATATCTGGAACAGAGACCCAGAATAGGAATCATACTCCAAGAAGGAAACTATAGAAGGAATATCTAACATCGCATATTTCCATTCCAATCAAGGGGAAAATATTATCAACCATGGAGGTGGAATATTTCCACCTTTGGAAATAGGTAAGGTAGGTTATGAGGATTTTGGCTAGCCCAAGGAAACAAATTCAAGCCTGAGTGATTTCCCCAGTAGAGGCATCAAAAAATTACCCACGAGCCCAAATATCCAATTCAAATGGCCATTATTCTCTGGGAACCATACATATTATTCCATACTCTAAATTAAAACATTCCCACACATAGAGGACCATATTAACTAATTGGTCCATACTCCTACTAGTTTAAAAAACCCTATACCACATAGAGTCATTTTTTTATGAATCAAAAATACACTCATTAGGGTATATCCCATTTTAGTTATACCAAAAATGACTTAACACACATATTTACCATACTAACTTTCACTTGGTATCATTCAAAAAATCATCTATACAAGTTGATGTTAAACTATATCAATTATTTATTATTAGAAGTACATTGCACATGGTTGTGATAAATACCCTCGGTGCATTCACTAACCCATGACATGTTGGAGGATGTTTTTAGTGGGTCACTACACTATAATCTACTAACAAATAGAGGGGTATAAATGGGTATAGGCCATGAAATCGTGTTATCAATGAATTTTATTAGGAGATATGATGGGGTTTGATGTTAGGAACATTTGAGGATTTCAATGGTTTGGTTCAGAATGTATTTCATTGAAATTCATTGGTATGTTTTAGGTGTACCTTTCCTAAGGTTTCAAATTATTCTCTTAGTGGTTCTTCATGGTTAGTGGTTGTAGTCTATTATTTGGGTGAAGGGATGTGTTCTTATTATATTTCCATCTTATGATTTTCTTCATAGTTAGTGGTTGTAGTCTCTTATTTTGAGATGTATGATGTTCTTGGTGAAGGCCACTATCTAGCTAGTTGTGTCGTTGTATATGAGAATGCATCGATGTAGTTGGAGATGTATGATGTTCTTCATTTGAGTAGACTCATTCAGATTCAAAGTGGGTGATTCTATACTATATCTTTTTTTGGGATTGATGTGTTTCATGAATTCATATTTTATCCATTTGAATTTGGTTAGACATGTTTTGATCATTTTGAAGCACAAAATGACCCTATTAATGAAAATAACATATGGAATGGATGATATCTTGTTGTGAATTAACCTTTTTCATTGAAATAAATTAGTTTTCCTTCTACCATTGGTGGATTTGATATTATAAATGAAAACCATGTTTTAAAATAAAGATAAGTTGGTTCATTAAATAAAATTCCAATTTTTTTGGAATGTGTTTTTTATTGATTTTTTTGGGAATGTTTTTCAAAATAAATTAAAATGTCTTGTTTTTAAATGGTTTATGGTATTGGTATTTTAAAAAATTGATGGGGATTTATTGTCCTTTTGAAAAAAATATCTTCGATCCCGACCACCATCCATTGTTTGTTGGGGTGACTTTAATGTCATTTCCAACCCAAAGGAAAGGAAAGTTATAAGCCCATTCTAGAGGAAGGCCGTCATGGAGTTTGTTCAGTTCATGGCTGGGAAGGGCCTCATTGAACTCACCTTCTCAGGTGACAGTTTCACCTGGTGCAACAACTGTAGGGGCCATCACTGCTTGTGGAGTCCATTGGATAGGTGTCTAGCCAACATGAAATCCACTAACCTATTCTCAAATACCATGTTTTTCCATCTTATTTGGGGTATTTTGATTCACTCCCCATTTTGGTTTCCATTTCTTCTTGTCATGATCATCAGGAACGGTTTCACTTCCACCAACAGTGAGTATTTAGGCTTGATGATATTGAATGTAGGGTAGAGACCTAGGAGTGGTAGATGTATCATTCTTGATTATTCTGGTGTTTAGTCTGGGGTAAGTTTAGGAAACTATAATGAATCTAAAGTAATTATATTTAATGAAGATGAATAAATACTAATGGTTAGGCTCTATTAATCTCTATTTTTATAAGGAAGTGGTTCTCTTCTACTGTATTTTGAATTCTTGTTTTGTGTACTTGAACCATAAATACTAATATTTGACATTCAAATAGGATGGAGATGAATAAATATTGGATGGATGCTAATTGTTTAACAATAGAGTATGAGAACGAAGTGAAAGTGTTCATCATGTTTGCAAAGGATCACGCAAAGGATAATTCTCAAATCATTTGTCCGTGTTTATGTTTTTGTTATTATAGACTACTTACTCTAGAGGAGTTGGAAGAAAATTTGATATGTCACGGAATATATCGGGTTTATAAATGTTGGAATAAACACGGAGAAAGAGAGAATGTAGCTACTGGCTGGGATAAAACTGCGTTTTATTGATCGTCAGATATGAATAGAAATATGGATATTGAAGAAGTCCGTATGGATTATGTGATTACAGATGTCAATGATGATTAATATCGTATTGAGGAAATGATAAAGAAAATTCAAGATGAACACTATGATTGCCCAAAATTGTTTGAGAAGTAAAAGAGTTGTGAAAAGATGCCATTGTATGATGCTTGCACTAAGTATACAACATTTTTAGCTGTACTGAAGTTGTATAAATTGAAAGCAGGGAACAGATGGAGTGATGTCAGTTTTATGGAACTAATTGCTCTCTTGAATGGCATGCTCTCGAAAGATAATGTGCTCCGAAGCCGGACATATGAAGCTAGACAAAATCTACGCTCGATGGGAATGATTTCTGAAAGAATACATGCCTTCCTGAAAGAATGTATATTTTTTCTCAAAGAGAAAAAATCACTTACAGAATTCCCAAAGGTTGGTGCTTCGCAATACAAGAAAGATAAATCCAATCCTATGAATGTTTCCTGGTACTTTCAAATAATTCCAAGATTTAGGCCTCTATATAAAAGTGAAGAAACTGCAAGACAATTGTCGTGGCATGCAGATAAAAGAAATAAAGATGGGTTATTACGTCATCCATCCGACTCTCCTCAATTGAAGAAAATTGATCATGAGTATCCTGAATTTTGAATAGAGTAGAGAAACCTTCGTCTTGCATTATCTATAGATGGAGTGAATCCTTTTTGTTTTCAAACCAGCACTAATAGTACATAGCCTGTTATGTTGGTAAATTATAACTTTCCACCCTGGTTATGCATGAAGCAAGAATTCATCTTGTTATCAATACTTATATCAGGAACAAAACAAATAGGTAAACGATATTGATGTTTATCTGGATCCTTTGATCGAGGATTTGAAGTTATTTTGGGACTCAGGTGTAATGTTGTATGATGCTTATAAAAGAGAATACTTCACGTTGAGAGCGATGTTGTATTGGAAAATAATTGATTTCCCTGTTTATGAAAATTTTTCAGGCTATAGAATTAAAGGAACTCAAGGGTGTCTCGTGTGCGAAGAATATACAGAATCAATTAGGTTGAAACATTAATTGAAATATATGTTTCTAGGACATCGTAGACTTCTACCTCGTCATCATTAGTACCAATCTTGGACGACATCATTCTATGGAAGTTCAGAAAAACGCGCAACACCGCCTTAACTAACATGTGATCAGCTATTTGAGAAAGTAAAATATCTGAACACAATTTTTGGTAAACCATTTTCAAAAAACCATATGAAAATCGGTTGGAAAAAGAGTTCATTTTTTTGAATTACCATACTGGAATTTTTTGTATGTCATACATTTTCATGATGTGATGCATGTGGAAAAAAATGTATGTGATAGTGTTATCAGAACGTTGCTAGATGCCCCTGAAAAAACAAAAGATGGAATTAAGGCAAGTTTGGACATGGGTGACATTTGAATACGAGAAGAGTCGGCTCCCATGAAGGGTGAAAATCGAATGTTTCTTCCTCCAGCTGCTTATACTCTTTCTAGGGCAGAGTGATATCAGTTTTTCAACTTCTTCAATGATGTAAAGGGTCTAGAGGGTTACTCATCAAATATCAAGAACATTGTGTCAATGAATGATTTCAAGTTAAAATGTTTGAAATCACATGATTGCCATGTTTTGATACAAGATCTAATTCCTATAGCTTTACGTTTCATTTTAACCAAGAGTGTTTGTCATATGTTTACCAAACTTTGTTTCTCCTTCAAAGCTATATGTTGCAATGTTTTAGACCCATGGAAATTGCCAGCTATGGAAAAATAAATTGGAATCATATTATGTGAATTAGAAATGTTCTTCCCGCCAACATTCAATGATATGATGGTTCATTTGATGATTCACTTGGTAAGAGATATTCGACTTTGTGGTCGTGTGCACTGTAGATGGATGTTTCCTGTTGAACTGTATATAATGACTTTGAAATAGTATGTCAAAAATTGAAGTCGGCCAGAGGGTTGTATATTGGAGTGATATATTGTTGAAGAAGCCATTGAATTTTTTACGGAATACCTATCTGATGTGGAAGGAATTTGTCTCCCAAAATCTCGTCACACTGGACACATTGAGGGTGAGGGAATTTTTGGATGAGAAGTTGTAACAATCTGTATTACAGATCGGGAGCAGGCTCATATTTAAGTTTTGCATAACAGTTGGGAGGTTGCTCCATATATTGAAACTCACAAAGAAATTCTTAGGCAGTTGAATCCATCGAGGGATGAAAAATGGTTATCAGATAAACATAATCACTAGTTTAGAGGATAGTTTCAGGACCATATTTTTAAGTAGTTGGATGAGAATCTGAATTCAATTTTAGAACATCTTTGATGGCTAGCCGCTGGACAACGTGTGTATGTATTATCTTACAGTGGTTATGTAATTAATGGTTATACATTCTATACAGATGAACATGATGATGATAGTACCATGAAAAATAGTGGAGTTACACTAGTGGCTGAAGCGATGCATGTTCTTGGTAGTAAGGACAAGAATCCAATTTATGAAAATATGTCATACTTTGGCATTATCAAAATAATATGGGATTCGGATTATATGACATTCCAATTGCCGATTTTTCAGTGAAAATGGATTGATAACAACAGCGGTGTTAAGATAGATGAATGTGGATTTTTGAAAGTTGATTTTAGTAAAGAAGGGTACAAAGACAAACAGTTTATAATGGCATCACAAGTGGTACAAGTTTTTTATTTTCCATAACCCGCAAACCGAAAGTGGTCGTTTGTTCTCTTATCGTCCAAAACTACTGAAGGTTCTGATGAAAATTTAGTTGAGAAGATCCTTCAAGTGGTACGTCGCAATTATTTCGGAGCGATCCCAATGCAGTTGATGTTTTGTATTTTATAGGATACCACAATGAAAGGATTTGGATAGTCGATAGGAGTGTCAAATCCCTTCAACCTTTGAAAAAAAGAAAGAGAGTTCAGTAAACATGTTATATTTTGTTTGTAATATAGATCTTGTTATCTCATGTTATTATATTATCATTACTGAATTTATGTAATCTGAATTAATTGTTCAACCACTTTTGTAGATAATGACTTCTGTACATTCTGATGCTCCTAAACTTGTGGCTGAACAAGTCTCTCAAGCAGCTGCTGTTGTGGCTGATGCTGCTCCTGCTGCTCCTGCAACTCATGTTGCTGCTGCTGTTGCTCCTGCTGCTGCTCCGGCTGCTACGGCAGCTCATGTTGCTGCTGCTGTTGCTCCTGCTGCGACTGCGGGTGCTCCTCCTTCTCCTCCTACTGCGGCTCCTGCTACTGCTGATCGTCATGATGCTCCTCCTACTGCTCCTGCTGGTGCAGCTCCTACTGCCTTTAGTGTTGAGGTCCAACAACCATCAACACATGTTTTTGATACCATTCTAGATGAACATATAGATGGTGTTGATATCGATGAAATGGTCAGGAATGAAGGACCAACGTCGCAGAAATGACAGGTGCATTGTAGTTTGACTGTGTTAGCCAAAATTCTTAAGGCGAAAAGCAAAGACATAAAATTTTAAGTCAGTTGGAATCCAAAAGGCCAACATGTGAATCCCAACAAGGCTATTTTTAGCAGCTACATTGAAGTTTTCACTCGGCAACATGTGCCGATTGACATAGATTCATGGCACCATGTTGTGTCCGGGATGAAGGCTGTGATCTGGGAAGAAATTATGGTATAATTATGAATTTATTTCTATAATTTACTAGTGAAAGAAAATAATGAAACAATGTCTTACTCTTCTCAATCTCTTGCATAGTACATTTATAGTAGACGATTCACACAAGGATTATGTACTAAGGCTTGCGGGAATGATTCATCAAGTTTTTCGCACTATTTTAACAAGATGTCACCTCAAATATTCAAAAGGTTAAATAAACCCGCACCCACCCATTGTCTATGCTCACTTGATATCCCAAGAAGCATGCGATGCATTTATTGGCCGTCGTGGGGATGAGAAGTTTTAGGTACATTGTGAGTGATAATACGCTGTTTGAGGATACCTGTATTCATCACTTTGATTGTCAATATTTAATTTATGAAACAGAATCTCTGTACTGAAAATAAGGAATGAGCTTCAAAACCAACAAACCCCTATCGTAATTCAAGGATGAGGTATGCTTAATTAGAAAAGAAAATGGTACCTATTTTAAACATACCATAATATTTTTAGGTGCCAATAAACAACATCATAATTATTTATCTATTTTTATATGTAGATTGATGAGTCTAAAACCAAATGCACTAACATCCCACGTCATGTTCTATGGAAGGAGGCACGTGTGAAAAAAGAAGGGAAGTTAGTAGATAAGAACAGACAGAAATTGTGGGAAATATGTGTATGTGTGACACGATGATAAAATAATTTGTTTAAAATTTCTATTACTTAAAAATAATTAGCTATTTTCCTATATCTGACAGTCACAAGAATCAGATACTCCCGTAGCTAATAAAAACCTATTATTTACGGCTTTGAACCAGTTAGAAAAATACGGTTGTGTTAGAGTTGCAGGGTTGAGGGTGAAACCCTGAGTATATTTTGAGAAGAAGAAAAAAATGGATAATACAGATGAAAAATTGGAACAAATGGGTGAAACAATAGCAACCCTTGAAGAACAATTGAAATGGTAGGGAGAGTTCCTAGCAACTTTTATGGGTGGGAAGCAAAGGGAAGCCACAACTCAAGAACAACCGCCGCATGAACATCCAACCCAGCCCCCCACCTTCTTTGAGGATATCCATTCGACTCAAACAATAGTCATAGACGTGGTATTCAATATTCTAATAATTGTTCCTATGAAATATGAATTAGACAAACACTGATAATTTTTCTGTACTCATCTTCTACAGGGTGATAATGATTGTGATTTATATCCGTCAAAACCCACGTATCACCTTGTATCACGGGCTATAGTGTTCAATATCTCAGATGTTGCACTGCATAATAGACCACTTCCAAAAGATCATTTTAATGTGACAATTACTGTAGCTCATGATCCAAAGGCATAACTACCTATTCCACATGATGACGATGATATTCATACGGTCGAAAAGGCTACTGGGACATTCATTGCATGACCGTCAGAACTTGTAAGAGTACATGCAGACAAAGAGGTATTTATTTCCTTTTCTTTTCATGCTAAACCCTTAACAATTAATGAAAAAGGGTTTGAACCAATGACTATTGGTATAGATGGAGAAAGTGAAGGGGTGACAAACATCAGCTCAAAACCATCTAAAGGATCGGCCAACCGATCCCAAGGAGCTACTGAAAGCACAATAACACCACCCGTTCTCTATCCACATTTACTATCATTGAAGACTCATGTGGATACGAAGCTAAAAGATGGTAATAGTCATATAGTGGTTTTTGAAGAGAATATATACGGAGTGGAAAGCCGAGATTTCGTTTCTGCTGAAAATGTGAATGAAATCCTTGAAAATTGTTGGATAGGCTTCACAGTTGTAAATGTATATATGAGTTATGTTTCCATGAATTAATTTTCCAAAATTTGATCTAATGTGCCAATTATGACTAAATGCATTGTATATTATTGATAGATGCATTTATGAAAAACAATTGAAGGAATTTTCCCATGATCCATGATTTGGACTGGTTAGTCCTCATATCACATCAACACACCTAACAAAAATAGAGCCATCAAAAAGGGGTAAAATAGTAAACAGATTACTAAAAACATTTGAACACAAGATTACATATGATGGACTTTTCCTAATACCATCCATGCGGGGATAATACTCTACGATTAAAGCATATTAATTATATTTTCACTTCTTTTATTAATTATTCGTTTTTGTGTTTTTAGGAAACATTGGTTGCTAATTGTGATGGACTTGGATACTCAGAAGATATATTTTCTTGATTCAAATCAAGGATATCCATCAAACCGACTAAACATGTTGGAGTTTGTGAATTTGTAAGTCACTACATCTTATGTATTAGGTCTAAACATCAAGTAATATAAATTATATTATATTTTCTTGAGGATTCTATTATGATAGGGAGGTGTATCATTATCTTCTAAAAATGGAATGAGGATATGGGCTAAGAATAAGGAGGCGATCAAGTACTACGTCTGGACAAATATCAGGGTATATATAATAAAATTTCACTATCCAAACACATCGTAACACAAGTTACTTATTCTCCTAATGATCAATTTTTTTTGCAGTGTCCAAAACAAACAAATGATAGTGATTGTGGTTATTATGTTTGTAAATTTATGAAATAGATCGTTTTTCATCAGCAAACTAGAATCCCTAAAGAGGTATTTTTAAAAACAACTACTAGTTCATTTAAGTTATTTATTAATTCATTATTATTTTATTTTTAATTACTATTCTGACTTCTGAAAAGCCTCATACTCACAAGACGATATATATGTGTTCAAAAACGAGTGGGCCGCATACCGGATTGAACATTGTACACAAATACAATGAAGATTTGAGTTGGGGATGTGTACAATTTGTGGTCATTTTTGAGAGGGGTTAAGGGGATCAAAATATGAAACATTGTTATATATAAATGATTGTAGGAAAATTGTAATTGTTATTAAATAAAACAACCTTTCTCCATTGTTTCATTTTCCCATTTTAACAGATGATATGCACCAGCAACATGCATGTATGCTGATCCACACAAAGGGTCTCTATTTTGATTAAAATGGACACGATTTTAAGTGAAAACAACAACTAACCTACAAAAATCTGATCAAATGTTTTCAAATTTCATTGAACTTTTATAAGAACGATCCAAGGGTCCTTGGTGACATGTAAGAGTCAACCCTGCCTCAATCCGAGAGACGGTGTTGCCGCAATTACTCAAAGGGTCTCTATTTTGTTTAAAATGGACACGATTTTAAGTGAAAACAACAGCTGGCCTACAGAAATCTGACCAAACACATTTAAGTAGACATGATATTTTATAATAATGATCCAAGGGTCTTTGGTGACATGTACGTTTCAACCCCGCCTCAATCCGAGGGATGGTGTGGCCGCTATCACTCAAGGGGTCTCTATTTTGTTTAAAATGGACAAGATTTTAATTGAAAACAACAACCGACCTATGGAAATCCGACCAAATGCATTTGGATTTCCTTGATAATATATAAGAACGATCCAAGGGTCCTTGGTGACATGTACGAGTCAACCCCGTCACAATACGAGGCCCGGTGTGGCTGCTAGCACTCAAAGGGTCTCTATTTTTATTAAAATGGACAAGATTTTAATTGAAAACAACAAATGACCTACAAAACTCTGAAAAAACGCATTCGTATTGCATTTATATTTTATAAGAACAATTCAAGGGTCCTTGGTGATGTGTAAGAATCAACCCCGCCACAATCCGAGGCATGGTGTGGCCGCTATCACTCTAAGGGTCTCTATTTTGATTAAAATGGACATGATTTTTAGTGAAAACAACAACTGACCTATGGAAATTTGACCAATTGCATTCTTAATGCATTGATATTTTATGAGAACAATCCAAGGGTCCTTGTTGATGTGTACAAGTAAACCCTGCCTCAATCCGAGGAATGGTGTGGCCGCTAGCACTCAAAGGGTCTCTCTTCTTTAAAGTGGACACAATTTTAATTGAAAACAACAACTGACCTACGGAAATCCGACCAAATGCATTCTGATTGAATTGATATATTATAAGAACGATACAAGTGTCATTGGTGACATGTACGAGTCAACCCCGCCTAAATTTGAGGCTCGGTGTGACTACTAGCACTCAAAGGGTCTCTCTTGTTTAAAATGGACACGATTTTAATTGAAAACAACAACTGTCCTATGGAAATCCGACCAAACGCATTATGATTGCATTGATATTTTATAATAAAGATACGAGGGTCCTTTTTTGACGTGTATGAGTAATCCCCGCCTCAATCCGAGGCATAGTGTGGCCGCTACCACTCAAATGGTCTCTATTTTGTTTAAAATGGACAAGATTTTAAATGAAAACACCAACTTACCTACGAAAATCCGACCAAACACATTCAGATTTCATGGATCTTTTAAAAGAAGGATAAAATTGTCCTTGGAGACGTGTAATAGTCAACCCCTCCTCAATCCGAGGCACGGTGTGGCCGCTAGAACTCAAAGGGTCTCTATGTTGTTTAAAATGGACACGATTTTAATTGAAAACAACAACTGACCTATGGAAATCTGACCAAACACATTTGAATGCATTGATCTTTTATAAGAATGATCCAAGGGTCCTTGGTGATGTGTAAGAGTCAACCCAGCCTCAATATGAGGCACGGTGTGGCCGCTATCACTCAAAGTGTCTCTATTTTGTTTAAAATGGACAATATTTTAAGTGAAAACAACAACTGAACTATGGAAATATGACCAAACGTATTCGGATTGCATTGATATTTTATAAGAACGATCCAAGGGTCTACAGTGAGATCTATTAGTCAACTCCGCGACAATATGAGGCATGGTGTGGATGCTAGCACTCAAAGGTTCTCTCTTGTTTAATGTGAACACGATTTTAATTGGAAACAAAAACTGACCTACGGAAATCCGACCAAACGCATTCTGATTGCATTGTTCTTTTATAAGAACGATCCATGGGTCCTTGGTGACGTGTACGAGTCAACCGCGCCTCAATCCGAGGCATGGTGGGGCCACTAGCACTCAAAGGGTCTCTATTTTCTTTAAAATGGACACGATTTTAAGTGATAACAATAACTGACCTACAGAAATCCGACCAAACGCATTCGTATTGCATTGATCATTTATAAAAATGATCCAAGGGACCTTGTTGACGTGTAAGAGTCAAGTCCTCCTCAATCTGAGGCATGGTGTGTCCGCTATCACTCAAAGGGTCTCTATTTTGTTTAAATTGGACAAGATTTTAATTGAAAACAACAACTGACCTACGGAAATCCGACCAAACGCATTCGGATTTCATTGGTCATTTAAATGGGGGGTCAGGGCATGTGATCTATCAGGGGCATCATATATATCATGTCATGGTTAGCCAGGTATACTAAGGTTATCATTTGTTTGGGTCTATGATACTTATGGGCTTATATTTGGATGAAAATACTCCCATTTGGGAGGGTGGATATGCTTATGGGTCTTATTCCTTAAATGAGAATACTCTCATTGGGGATGGATGATATTTATATATGTATTATTCCCCAAATGATAATTGAACCATTGGAGTGGGATGAGATTCTTATCAGAAATATTCACTAAATGAAAGTAATCCCATAGGAAAGGGCTGAGATGATTATATAGCTTATGCCTCAAATGAAAATACACCAATATTGGACGGTTGATATGATTCTAGGGATTATTATTTGGATGATAATACTCCCATATGGTAACGAATATATGCTTCTTAGTATTTTACCATAAATAAGGGTACTCCCATAGTATAGGGATGAGATCCTTGTAGGTCTTATGCCTTGGAATTGGAAGAACACATATGGGTGGTCTGAGATACTGTTGAGGGTATTCCCTGGATGAGAAAACTCCCATAAGTGGATTTCCATGATATAATATAAATAAAACTCACATATTGGAGGTAAATGATAATTATGTATATATTGGGGAGACCATGGTATATTATATGTTTTGTGTGGTTCCTATGATGTCCTCAGAGAAACCCTAACATTGGATGATGTAGGTATGGTTGATCAAGCATTAATACTTGAGAATCAATGTGTCTTGATGTAGATGGGGTAGGACTTGGTCAAAATATTTTTTTATAATGTCGACACGATCCTTGAGAAATTCTTGGTAAAAGTTCAGCACTTGAAAAATTAATTTGGGTTAAATCATGGTCATGGATTTGAGGATCAATGATGATTTTTTGTTAGTTTTATTCCAGTTATTTCTCAACTAGGTTGTGCATATTGCCTAATAATGAACTTACAATATCCTATTGCAGGTTAAATATTGGGGGTTTATTAATGAGATTCATCTCCTCCCAAGTATGTGCACCTCAGTGTGTGTACAAAAATTATAACTTCTTTCAGGTTGATAACATGTTGCATAGTGGATAGAGAAAAGTCCAATCATTTATGTATTGATAAAACACACCGATGTGGAGCCTTAGGATTGAACTGGAAAGCCCACCAGACACCCCCTACCCCCCCTTGGACAGCCACCCCAAACCCTCCAACAGCCCCCAGACCCCCTGAATTCTGAATTGATTTCATTAAGTACTTGATTAACTTATAAATTATGTTTTAATGGTGTACGGGTATAATTGTTGTATGGGTATATTTGCTATAATTTTCTTATGATTTATGAGTTAAATTTGAATGTGTATACTTACTTTAATTGGCTAATTGAGATTCTATTTTTTTTTGCAGGTGTTCGGGTGTGATGCTGCAGATTTATCATAGCAGCAGAGAGGTCATTTATCAGCACTCTTTTAGTGCTGATAAATCATGCTTTTAGCAGTGCTAAAAAAGTGCTGGTAAACTACACCTTTATCAGCGCTAAAAGAGTGGTGATAAAAGAATCATTTATCAGCGCTCTTTTAGCGCTGATAAATGTTTGTTTTATCAGCACTCTCTTAGATCTGATAAAGTCTACCTATATCAGTGCCGAGCTTTACAGTGCTTTTTTAGCACTGTTAAATCCCGTTTTAGCGCTGTTAATGCCCGTATTTATAGTAGTGTTACATTCTATTTGGTATTTTTAGAATGAGAGTTTAATTTAACCTGGATTATTTATGATACATGTGGATAAAATAAAATAATAATATTAGTAATAAATGGAATTTTGAAAGACAAATTCATGAATTATAAAAACATTTTTATTTATTCTTCATGTAGCACACAAAATTTTAAGCCTTCCACATAAAATAGGACGACAATCCTCAGATTTTTCTCATTATTGACATAAATATTGTAATAAAAACCACCTTGTTGAAAACATGGATTCATTAAATATTCATCCAATATTCAATACCACATTCATAGTGTCTTATTTATCCCATAAAGTGACTTCTTTCAAAAAAATTATTTGGTATCTTCATGAATGATAAAACTACTTAGTTTTTTGAGGAACAATAGTTGTTGTTAAAAGGATGGGGCTGAATCCTCATTTTATTATTAAAGCAAATCAAAGACCTCTGTTATTTTGGTGGACGAAAACCCATTACGTAGCATGAAGAAACAATGGGCTTGTAGCCCATTACATTGCCTATAAGCCCATTTTTTTGGCCAAATTCCCATTCTGTGAATAGAAACCACCATATTAATACATAATTTTTTTAAAATTCCTTTTCAATTACACTCTCTATATATATATTTTAATGTTATTACCTATTTTTAATATAATGATTTAGTGATCTATATTGCTTTGACCTAGTTTATTAATAGCAGTGTTTTTCTTCATTATTATCACAAATCCCATAACTTCTAGGTCATAAATGGTAATTTAATTTATTATGTATTATAATTATACTCATGCAATGTAATTACATGGGATTTTTTGGTTTTGATACATAAAAATGAAATCGATGATGATTATGTTTTAGTGTTTATTTATAATAGAAACTTGGTTTCTTTTCGACTGTGTTTTATATTATTTTATCCAATAAAAATATATTCAATATATTATTTAATTATTTATACCCTATTTTACCTTAATAGAATTTCATAAAATTATCCCTAATATAAATTGATATTTTTATTCATGTAGCTGGTTAATCATAACCAAATAATAACATACAATAATTAATAGATGACTACGAATTTATTTAGTTGTAATATCAATATACCCATTTAATAATGATTTTTTTTGGTTTTTATTAATGTAATATATTATAATTTTCAATTATTATAATGAGAGTGTAACATATACATTGTTATTTTATATTAAAAAGAAATAATTTTCTTTTCTAAGAATGCTCTTTTGGATGGTTGATTTTACAATAATTGTTTGTTAGTATTAGTATTCATAGGTAGTCAAATTTATTATTAAAAACCCATTATAATATCATTAGAAATATATTTTTCCATTAGACACATTATATAATCCATACAATAAATGTGGATTTGAAAAGAAAAAAATCCGTCTTTCCATGCAGGCACTCGTCCACCCGTACTCACGTTTAATGATTTAGTTTACCATAATATAAGAGAAAAATGTAATATTCTTATCATTTTAGAATAAAAAATATGTTATAATTTAAAAATGTTTTATTATATTCAATATCATGACCCTCATTGATTGGTGGATATGGAAAACAAATAATAATTCTTGGTTGAGGTGGAAGTCTACACACACAAAAATAAGTACAGTTTTTATTTTCCTTAAGGAAAAGTGATATTAATTGAACTTACCTTAGAATAATGAAGTAACCTATAAAGATAATTCTTACAAGTCAATAAAGGAATTGTAAAACTATATTTTGGAATGTAATAAGGAAAAAGAAAAGTGGTTTAAAATAGTACTAATGTTGAGTATGTGGGATTTCTTATGTATGAGTCAATGATTTTGAATACCTTAAACTGTTATACTGTGTAAAAATGATAATCAGGTGAAATATAATAATAGGTTAAGTAAAAAGGGTATTATTTCAAAAAAATACTAATTATTTTACAGGATTTTAGGGTTTGGTGAGAGGAACCTTTTATAAGTGGTGAAAATAAATTTTCATTAAATATGTCTACATAAAATATATTGTGCCTATGATTCATATGTCATGTGGCTCCAAAAATTGAGAATAACTATTATGGGATGATATAAGGTTCCTAATTATTTAATTATTCATTTTTCAACTTGTTTAAATCATAATATTAAATTTATTACACATAGAATTTTCACTTTTACAATTTTTTATTTTATTAGTGGTAAGTAGTTTTTACCAAGGTAATATAAATTTAATGTCTTAAAAAATTACCCCTATGAAATTATTTGTATATAATCATTTCATATAATAAATAACTTTAATATTATAATATTTCTATATCTATGAAAATAACACTTTATAATATCTAATTTAATGTAATATAACTCATTTAAAAAAGATGTATTTTTGTGCCTATTATTTATGTATAAGATAAAACAAAAATGTATATTAATTTAGTGATATAAATTGGTTTATATTATAAAAAATTAATATATATGTGGAATTAAAATAATTCAAAAAATTTATTTTACAAAAATAATATTTATATTATAAAATGAGAAAATGTTTAATTTAATTGAAAATATTACATAGGGTACAAAGAATTTAAAAATTCGTTTTATAAATTTAAAATAATTTCCATAAAAATATATTTTTTCCCATTAAAAAAATTAGTCAATTATAATTATTTAATAATTTGTAGGTATTTGACACATATAAGTCGTAGGTTGTAGAAGAAGGAGTTTATTTTCATAATGAAATATAGAGGCTAACCATGGTCGTCTCACTTGAGGAGATTTCTCAGTTGGTCACCTTTTTATTCTATCTCACCAAAATGACTTATTTTTATTATTTTATATTTTTTGAAAATAAATTAATTTAAAATTAATTCAATATTAATGAAACCTATATTAATAAAAAATTCTAATAGAATTAAATTAGGATGAAATTACATGACCATTGTGGTTGGGTTAGTGGGTTCCATCATTCTCTTTATTATTGTCTAGATTAAGTTTGATTATTAAACTATGATATCTCGTTAAATAATTTATATTATTTTATCTGAGGATGATAAATTTCTAATTCCAATAGAAATCTAAATTCCACCACCTCCTATAATCATGTTTAATGAAACACATCAATCAAGCATGTGACATCTTCTAGGACCTGTCTCCATCATATGGAATTTCATCAATTTAATGGGTCTACTACATCATATGAATATATAGTATCTAATAGAAGGGCTTTAAAAGAATTAATAAATTAATTGAAAATATCATGAGTTTATTGTCATGGTGGATGATCATCACACCCGTTCCAGTTACACTTGCTCATAAAAAACATAATAAAACATACGAATTTAAGCACGTAATAATTAAAATTTTCACATAAATCCCCTAGGACTGGCCTTATATCAACCCCATATTTTTTATGGTATGTGTTTACAGGGAATATATAAATAATAATATTTTAGAATAATATTAGTTTTGGAAAATATTGAGAGATGAAATAATATAGAATCCCTTTAATTACAAATATGAAAATGCATTACATGGGAAAAGAAAACTTAAATAAAAAAATAAAAAAAATAATTAATAATTCAAAATCATTGTGTTAGGACTGTTATCCAATATATCTATGTAACTAATCATTAAAAATGGGTTAATTCTTCATTATATATGACAAGGCAGTTCTATCCATCGAACATCAAATTAAAGATCATCCAAATCTCTCATTATTATTCCCTCCATGTTCCCTCCACCGAAGGATTGACATTGGTAAGCTAATTTAATGGATGAATATTGGAATAGTGTATTATTTAAAAAAGTTAAAAAAAATAATTTTACTTTTATCCCAAAGTATCATCTTGATCCACCCAATGTAGTAAGAGATATGGCACATTAATTTTTAGATTTTATTCCTGCTGAATGTTTCTTTTACCCTCTCCTAAAATGCTAGCCACTAATTGTCAATATTATGGATGAATATCTTAATTATCATCATTATAAGAACTATACATTAAATATTATTCAAATACAATTGTAATCACATCAATTTGTAGTCTTTAGAACTATTTGTCAATAATTTTGTGAGATATGGTCTGCAAGGTCGTCTAGAATGAATTTGTATCTTGATTAAATTTTTTAAACCCTTTGAAGGAATAATTATCTCCTGGTAAAGAATAAAAAAATGAATAAAATAAATCATGGTATCTTATAATAAAATAATCCAAAAAATTGGATTTATATTATAACAATTATGATGTAATTGTAAATGTTTTTAAAATCGATCTATATTTTTGAATTAATAAATTTTTACATTTAAGAACAAACACTCTATAAATCCAATATTGATGCAAATAACACGAATTGAAAATTTGGAAGTGATTAAATTATTGAATTTAATAAAAAAATAATGAAAACATGATATCCATAAATTACCCCACACATAATTCATGCTTGTCCTCAAACATCACATCTGAACATGGAATTTAAAGGGATCCAATGTAAACTCTATTCATACTTAGAAGTAATAAAATAAAACAAATCATTGCATCTTTTTCTTCAAAAATACACATAAAATATCAATATAATTTCCCTTTTTTTTAAAAACAATCAGTTCATTATTTTTAATTTTCCTCTTTAAAAAATGATGGGACATCCCCTTTTATTCATTCATGCTCCATTATTAATTATTATAAAACATTCCAAAGCTTGATCTGCCTATCTCTTGAATATTTTCTATCATCACTCCTAATAAAATTCTAGCTGAGTTATTCTCAAATCAAAAAATCATTATCTTTATCAATAGGTTTTTAAATGACATAGTTTTTCCACATTTTAAAGACATAATATACATAAAATCGTCATGACTTTTCAACAAAGGTTCAAATGGATCTGAGGATTTAGGTTGGCATAATTTTATTCTCTAAAAATTAAGGATCAAGTAGTAGGATTATGTTTTCAGTTAAATGCATGATATTAATAATAAAATTCATGTTATCCCCTTCAAATTAGAAACACCAACTTCCCCAAAACTCCATGTAATATTTATGATCAAATAATTCATAATGAAATTTTTTTTACCTCCTTGAATTTTGTATTTTAATATATTTTTTTTTCTAATAAACACTTTATTTTTTTAGAAATTTGTGATATGAATAAACCAACCATCCACCACCTAACCACGTATGATAAAAATCATTGTTTTAGTAGTGGTGGCTTATTTTTTTTCCAAAACCACAACCCATTTCTCTCATATATTCTTTGTTCATTTGTTCAATTCATTTTTTTTACATTCATGATGGGAAACAATAGTGTAAAATGAATTATCTAAAAATATTTTACAATTCCCAGAAAAATCACCCCCTACACTACTTCCTAAAATTTTAATTCATCCCTTCCGGAATGAATCCCTTCACTCCCACAATAAAGTATAAAATATCATGTAAATACAGAGATTTGGGAATAAATTCATAAAAACTGGATTAAAAAATAGATCATTCCTATAAATTCCATTAATGGTCTCTATTGTCTAATGAAGGATTATTGTATATTTTGTCTTTTAAGGATTTATTGTTTTTTTAAAAGATGTCTCCATAATTTTAACTAATTTGTTTTCTAGTAAGTAGCTTTGAGAAGATTCAGTACAAATTCTCGTAGGTGGAATGTCCCAAGATCACTCATGGAATAAGCTCAAGAATTAATAGGAAGTACACTATCTTGAAATTCTCTTGATAATGGGAAATATTATATTAGAACATCACTCAAGTAATGATTAATAATAACAAATAAATTAATATTTTTTTTATTAAATTTTATGCATGATAAATTGTTTGGAAATTTAATTTCCATGAATCAAATAATTCCATCAAATCGTGAGTCATTTTTTCAATATCTGTGATTCACATTACACATTAAATTTTCCATTTTAATCAATCCATTTCATAGAAATTGAAATAAAAAACATTGAATCATTAGATTACTAGGAAACTCATGTCTCCTTGATAAGTCATGTAGATCATTAATTCAAGGGTGGGAATGAAATTTTTATCATTAATCATAAACACGTGACTTGGAACAAAAAATGTAAGGATTTTAACATTTTAATCAATAAAAAAAACCTGCCTTTCCCATGAATAATATTCTTTCTCTTCCAGTATCTGAGGATTCCTTCTACCATCATGAACATATAAATTAAAATAACCCAGTAAAGCATAATGATAATTTTCATAAATATAAAAAAGGTAGGAGGGAGTGGGATGCATGCTGGAATAATCATAAAAATGAAAATGAATTCTAAATACGTAATATTGAAATTAAAAGACCTAGAAAGTAGGTAGGTGGTAAATCTTGGAACAATACCCCAAGGGGCCCCTAAATTTTTGTTTACTTTAGAAGGTTACTATCAATCGTTAAACAATTTCATATGGTGGAAATATCTTCTTTGACATGACCCACCACATGTTGTTCTTCCCATCTTATAGTTATTTGTTATTTTTTTGGATAATTCCACATATAGAGTACACTATATCATACCCTTCGTAATGTGTTACAAATTTAATGGTGGAGGTTGGATAAGTTATGGAACCTATTTCTCTATGGTTTCTACTTGATCATTTTCTTTTTCAAAATACAGTGGTTGGTTAATAGGGGATGTCGGAATAGAAATTTCAAAGGAAAATTAAGTAGGCATTTCAACATTATTATAATTTAAATATGTATAATCAAAGAAATTATCCATTTCATAATGATCATCCTCTATCTTGATTTCCATGAGCTATGATATGTGGATTTATTCTTCGGCCTCCTCAAATTCATGTTCAATAATGTCTGGGAGCTCTATGTGTTCTTCAACAATGGCATGAACAATTTCATCAACTTCTAATAATGAAAAGCAATGATTAACCAAATATGAAAATTCCAAATCATAAAGAGTTATACTAAAATCATATATAATGAAGTTATAAAAATATAGAGTTAAAAAATGGGTCATATTCTGATGATGGGTTGGGTATAATCACTTATATAGTTATAGGTGCCTCTTGAATGTGAGTATCAGTGGATGGATGTAGGTAGTTGGTCTCTTCCTTCCTTTATTCAAATTGCATCACCTATATAGCTTCCTCCCCTTACATGGATAGAGTAACATGAAATTTTACTATCTACTCTAAATTATAGGTATATAAGGGATACTTTTGTACCTCATACTCATTTCATATGTCATTCAGATCCTGTTGATCTCCCACAAATTGCTCAGCAGATAATTCTTCCTCATCGTGAATCCACTGAAGCTCTTTATGGCCATCCTGAATCTAGTTCATAAAATGGATGGCCTATTTATATTCATCATTTTCCCCTCAGAATCATGGATTTCTCAAGTAAAACTGGGGAAATGTGTGTAACTTCCTTCTTGGCCTTAATTCTTTGTATGTTAGTTTGGATCCCATTGACCATGGACATAAAATCTTCTGATGAGATCCATGTTTCTATGAATCTTTTATCTTTCTTGACCACTATAATAATCTCATAATCCCTTCATTGGAGGGCATCCTTAATGTATAATGATTCTTCTTCCTACACTGGGTAGTAATTGTTCAACGTATAATAGAAATGATAGCTTGAAAACATCATGGGGGATTAAATTTTCATAATGTTTTTTTAAAATAGTAATGAAAATACATATACAATGTGAAAATATAAAAAGTAAGTATACTAATTATTAGATCCCCAATAGTGGAGCCCGTTTTTATTCACGCATGTGATAGGGAGTTTCAAAAGTAATTTATTTTCCTAATGCAGTACAGAGTTTAATCGTGGTCCTCTCACTAGATATACTTTCTCAGTTGTTCAGGTACTTATTCTATCTCATCCAAACATCATATTTTTATGGTTTTATATTCAATGAAAATAAATTAATTTAAAATAAATTAAACATAAAATTTAGTAAATTTTCATTTACATTCACTACTAAAAGAACGGAATTAGGATGAAAGTACTTGTCCATTGTGGTTTGGATAGTGGGTTACATCATTCTCTTTATTGATGCTTAGATAATATTTGATAATTCAATAATATTATCACATTAATGAATTAATATTATTTCATTTAGTGTTTTGAAATATTGAATGCCTATTGAAATTTTAATTCCATGTCATCCTATAATCAAGGTTATTGGAACACCTCAATCGAGTGTGTGACATCTCCTAGGGCCTGGCTCCATCATAGGACATTACATATATTGAATTGCTCAACTACATCATATAAAGTTATTTTATCCAATATAAGGGAGGGAAAATATTTAATAAATGAATAGGAATGAGTTTGATTTCAGATTATGGTAGATGACTGCCACCCCCATGCACATCACTCTTGCTCATCACAAACTTAATAAACATAATAATTTAAGAGAAAAATACATGAAATTTCCGCATACCTCTCCCCATGAATATCCATGGGTCAGCCTGTAATTTTTCTGGTAAGAGGTAATAATGGATTTATGAAGAAGAATATAGGACAAGAACATTAGGATTGGACGATAATTATAGATCAATGAGTATGAATATTCATAAATTAAAAATAAGAAAATGTATTACATGACAAAAGAGAACTAAACAAACAAAACAATATGGAATTAATATATATGAAGCATGGAATAGGGTATCCTCTCCAATAGTGGTATGAAACTCTTCTAATATATTGGGTGAAACTTTCCGTATATAGGCTAAGGGGGTTCCATCCTTTGGTCACCAAATTTAATATTTACCAAAACTCTCTTTAAGATTTCATTCATACTATTTCTACCGAACGTTTGATCATGGTAGTCCAATTTTATGAAAGAATATTGGTATAATGTCTTCTTAAAATATAATGAAATATTTAATTTACGTTTGGTCCAAAAATTTCATCTTGATCCACCTGGTTTATCAAGATATATAGCTTATTAATTTAGATATTTTATTCTGTCTGATTTTTTATTGTTTCTCCTGCAAAAGTTAAGCACCCAAGGGCCAACATAATTAATGAATATCTTGATGATATTCATCTGAATAACTATACATTAAATATTAATTAATTTAAAATGTAATCTATTTGAATAGTGGTCTATAGAAAAATTTATGATTAATTTCATGAGGTGGGGTCTATAAGGTCATATAGATTGATTCGCTAACTTTATTGAATTTTTTCAGACAATTGGATTGTAGAATTATCTACTGGTAGAAAATAAAAAGATGAAGAAAATAAATCCTGGATTGTTATAAAAAAGATTCATCATAATTATAGTTATATTATAAAATTTAGTATAAAAAAACTAATGTGATTAAAATATGTATATATTTCCAAATTAAGCATTTTTTATATTTAAGCTTGAAACACCATATAAATCCAAAATTGATGAAAAAAAATAAAATTAATAAAATTTTAGGGAAAGAATCACTAAATTTCATATAAAAATTATGAAAATATTATATCTATCATTATATATAATATATTGATAAATTTATAAATGTTATTGTTTTGATTAAAACAGGTTTTCACTATTCACCAAAAAATCAACTATTTCTAAAAAATCCCAAAAATATAACAAAGGATTATATTGAAATTATATATTAAAAATTGATGATAATTACGTAATAATAAAACTAAAATCTATATATTAAATAATTTCAGGAAAATAGATTCTTTAAAGTGCCCATTATTTAATATTTTTTAGATGTAGGGTTTCCTTGATATAATAGGGTCTTAGGTAGTAGATTCTTATACAATAAATAATTTCATCATATAAATTATATATGTTTATGATATTAAAAAAAATATTCATATTCCTTGAATATAGATTCTTCTGTCATCCATATTTTCACCTCTAGTTTGTGGTTTCTCTAATGAACGTTTACCATACAAGTTATCTGATTCCAAAAAACATTTTTTCGACTGTCAAGAATCTATACATACTATTCATTATAACAAAATTCATGTTCCAAATATTCTCTGTTATAAGTGAATTTTTTCATTGGATCCAATATTAATTTCATCAATAATATAACACAAAATATACCATTTACTTTAGAAATTTTTGTTGTGGTGGAAAATAATTAATCTATAAATCTAATTCACACTATAATTTAAAAGTTCAATAGTCATAGGGATTAACTTTACCTTTTACACAATATCACAATTCCATTCCATGGAAACATCATTTACAATAGATGATCCCCACATTGAAAATACAATTCATCCCTTTTATTATTATCAATGATCTTTTGTATTCTTTAAGGCACATTAAAATGATTATTAGTAGTCCTTAAATTAATTGTTATATCTTATGGAGGTTTTAGGATCACTATATTGTTATTGCCAATGTCATCACCACAATTTGGAGTTTGATTCCTCTTTCATTATAATTAATTATACAACACTATCTAGTTTCTCAAATAGAATCTATTTTTTATGAAAATTCGACCATAGGTAGATATAGATCAGATGTTTTATGAGTGTAATAATAATATTCTCATAACATGTCTTATAATGTGGGAATAATCATATCTGATTTTCCATTAGTTTGGTGATGATATATGGTTCATAAATGTACCTTGGTTTTAATTTCCCTATGAAACTTATATATAATTTCAATTTGAACTGAGGGTTTTGGTATTAAATAATTACAAGAGGTTCACCATGAAGACTCAAACATTCATTGATATATATCTGGGAATGGTACTAAGGGGTACATATTCTCATACTACCAATAAATGTACAGACTTGGTAAAGATATTGAAGATGACACATATAATGTTATTATTCCTTTATTTTTAACAAATTATGGTGAACCATTCCACTATAATATTGGCCCATTTTAATATTATTATTGAACAAGGTCACAAGATTACCTTAGGATGTTTATTTTTTTTCTTTTCCATACTTGCATACTGAGAATCAAGACACAAATTCCTCAATTATCAGATTCATACCATCACACCTAAAATATTATATAAAATCCCTATATATATTTATCTTAATATTTTATATAGATATGTTTGAGCTATTTGTATCCCCTAATAGTTCTATCATCATATATGTTACGCATTGAACAAGTACCATTTTTTATACTTCAATAATCTATCTTTAGTGAATAGTCTACCTATTTCCCATCATTCACTTATTTAATCATTCTGTATAGAAATTATCATCCTGCCAGGACATCACTATCATTTATATATATGTTATAATATAATTTTCTGGGAAAAGGAATGATATCTCCCCTTTTATAAAAACTAATTTCTTCATTTTAAAAGATCCTTAATATTTTTTTCTTTTAATCTTCTTCATGTTCAAAATATTGTTTTATATTCTAGTCAACGTATACTCAGATGTGTTTTTTTTGGTGGTATTGTATCAATAAATCATGTTCCTTGAGTAGTTATAACTTTATTTTTCTTTATGTATTATTCTTTTTTATGCGATAAATTTCACTTCAACTTTTCATGCATTTTTTATATGTAACATATTTCATTGTAGAGATTATGCCTCCATAACTTCAAAAGAAAGATCAATGATTCTAACTAATTTTCATGAGTTTAATAATTGTTTTATACATCTTAAATTTAATTAATGCATAAAAACCCACACTATCATTCCACTTAAATACAAATTCATGTCCATTCTTAGATAAATCCCCATATATTATAAATAATTCCTTTAGAAATGGAAAATTTATTTTAAGAGAAATAATTAATCTAGTATTTATATTTTCAAAAACATTCTCCACATATGATATAACATGTTATTTTAACAACATTACTTGTCAAATTTCATAATGAGTTGACCAATCGACCAAGACAATGAATTTTTTTTGACAGTAATCTAATAATCCAAGGATATCATGTACCTTATTTATATTCATCATTGTTGGCCACTCATCGACTACCTTTTTCTTTAATTTATCAATATATATTCCTTAATTCGAGAAAATATGTTAATGAAAATAAAATTCCTAGACCCATAATTCATTCTTTCTGAATTTCCCATAAATTTTTTTTTCATTTAGGGTATTTAGAATTTCGTTTATCTTGTTCAAATAATACTCATTGAATTTGGGTTATATTATCATATCATAAATTAATTCCAACTAATTGGAATCATGATAATCCATCAATACTATATTTATTTGATCAATAAAAAAGGTTATTTTGTCATTCTGATTTGAACTTCTATAAACTCATAATGACTACGTCTTATAAGAAATTTCATATTTGGTATATTATATCTATTAATCCATAAATGAATACAACTTTGTTTAATATTTACCATTGTATAATATTTAGTTCTTTAATACTGATCAAATAATCCATCATTGTTTGTCAAAGGATACATATTATTTACATTAATGGAATTTTTTTCCATGTATTTAATAGATAATCAGAAAGACCCATCCTTAATTTTTTGGAATAATGTAGGGGATAAACATGGTGAAACACTATGGAATACAAATATATTATTTAAGAAATCTTATAGTTGTTTATTGAATTATATGATCCCTACAGGTTGCAAAACATATAGAGTTTTGGTATGGGTCTTATTTCCAGAATGTGTTTGATGGGAAAAACAGGATCATACTTTGGTGTATGACCCTATAATTCCTCAAAAAATAAATCAATTAATATATTTATAATGGGTAAATTTTCTATATGTAAGATGTCCTTACCCATCCATAAATTTTGTTTTATCTTCGTCTTTGATATAGTTTTCTATCTATAATTCTTAGATGACCACTTATTCTATAAACTTCCTTTGAATACATTATTGATTCTAACATAAATTTCCCTTTTATTCGATATAGATACAATATTCACATATAATTTTATTTTTTTAGAGAAAAACACCCTTCAATTGATCAAATTTATTCCATTAAATAAAAAGAAAACCTTGTTTTTAGGTCAATGTATATATTCCTGAACAAGTCTATCTGACCTCATAATGTCAGCCTAAACACGTTATCATTTTACTCCTATATTTTCCAAACATTTAGTAATTACCATTCAATTCTATAATAGATTTCACGATGATAGTATTTTTAAAATAATATCTCCTTAAAGGTTCCCTATTTTATGCTTTCTACATCTTATTCATTTTTAGTGTTAAATTAATTACCACAAATGATACTTATTTACCTTATAATGATATACCATGATAAATACATTTTACCATTCGATATAACTCAAAATAATAAATTTAATTTCTATCTAATTGATTAATTTATCAATTACAAATATATTAAAGGATCCATTGAAAGACGGATTTTTTTCATGAAGCTGTCCAATATTGTTACACCGCATTGTGCATCAGTAGTTTACTCTACATGAAAAATTATATTTTCTATACCATTGGTCAAATACAATAATAAGTGTATATATACTTTTATCTAACTTAAGACTCATTGAATTTCATCTAAGGAACCTCCCTCCATTTTCTGTTGTTGTTCACATAATTCTCTTTCATTTCATAAGTCAATATCTCCAAAAAATGTAATACATGTAATTTGCGGTTGATTTTGAATTGTAAAATAGGATTACAATAAACTTTTTGAGTATAAAATTCCATAAAATCACATGGAAATTCTTTAATATTTTTGATGTCTATCCAGACTACTTTAAATAAAATTCCCACGGAATCTACTAAACACCCTTTGAAACCAACACAAACAACACAATCTCTAGAAAACTAGACATTAATGTTATATTATATTATTGGTACATAATAAAAGAGTTCATAAAGGGTAAAAAAACTTATTAGTCTTGGAAGACTAGATACATACATATTTTCCACATTTCACTTGAGAACATAAAAAACAACATAAAAAATCAATAAGAATATGATAATATTTTATTGAAAATCTATAAAAATTTAATGTAGTAAAATCCTAGGTTTCTTGAGAAAATGAGAAAAAATAAGAGTTATTTCATATTCTTAGTAACATGTCTTGTGTAATAGATGATATCATGTCATGGGCCTAGAATAAATAGTATGTCAGAAATTAATGTTCAAAATAATTATATAATCAAATAAAACTAAGGTCATACTATATAAATGTTAATAAATAAAAACATGGATAATAAATAATAATATCATACTAATGGAATATATAATAATGAACATTATAAATGTTTCATTAATGGCTTGTACTGAGAAATCATATATAAATAAGAAAGGAATATTCAAATTCCATAGGCATATTTTCTGATTGGACGATTAATTTACCTAAGGGTTAACTATACAGGGCTTGACCCATTATTAATTATGTATAATGCATTCATCATATGAATGAATGTATAACATAAAATTTACATAATAATCATTCATTAGTAGTTAATAAACATCCATATGTAAATACGAATAATTTTTATTTTCAATATTATTCCAATAGTAATGTATAATGTGGATATAGTGGAGAATATATAATAATTAACATAGACTATATGAGGTATTTTCAATGAATAACCATTTATACATATTAATGTAAAATGAAAAGTTGGTGGAGATAGTACATTCAATGTGATGGGTTGTTAATAGAATATATTAATTTAATTTTGTAACTTTCAATGGTTGGTTACCAAAGTAAAAATAGGAAAATCATCCATTAAGGTTCACAAGGACTTGTGGATTATCCAATTAAAATACAACAGATGTTTCATGATAGGTCTATATTATTTGGTCTGCTCATCATGAATTTAGGAATATTGTGTTGATACTGAACGATACATTTTTATTGTTGTTACCCAAAAGATTAGAATTTTAACAAACATATACACATTCTAATATCTATAATAGGATGCAACTACTATGAAAAAGATACATATGTTTTACTCAAAATTTTGGATTATTGTGCATCATAATGGTTTTTTGTAATATTTCAATCTAAATAAATTAAATTATATAATTTAAAATTGGAAATTAAATACCATGAATAATTTTAGGATCATGATATAAAATATTACAGGGGTAGTAAGTACACCATATAGTAGAAAACATGGTATATAACTTAATCAAATCTTAGGGAATTTAAAATTTTCACCAAGATACCTTACCATTAATACCCATTAGAAATATTTTATGTAACTTAATGTGTAAAAAAATATCCACCTTAATCATCTCCCATTTACCCCTATTATTACCTCTAATTTTTTTTAACTACATTTATTATTAGTGTCCAGATATGTATGAGATAGTTATTATCTATTTTCAGTATCAGGTGTGACTAATATTTTATGTCTTAAAAATGTTTTATAATAGAGGTGTTTTTATATATCATTACCCAAATATAATAATTATATGATAATACAAGGTACAATAATTTTTTAATAATAATTATTTATAATGTTATAATTTCATTCATTGGATGTTTTTTAATGATACTTAAAGATTAAATCAACTTTGAACACCTTTATTTGATTTTCAATAAAAGGATATTGGTATCTTAATTAATGAGTTAACATTTATGATACCATTAAAAAAATAAAATAAGTTATGGACTTATCAATTTGTATATTATATTTCCATTAATTTTATTACCATAGTCATCCATGATATAAATCTAGAGCGCTATTCATGTAACTGGTTAAAGAAACTGAAAAAAATATATCAAAATTACTGGATGATTATGAATTTATTTAGTTATAAAATCAATATATACTATGAATAATTTCCTTCTTATTGTATATTTTTGTGATATATCATAATTAGAAATAATTATTATAATAAGATAATCTATATGGCGTAATTGTATAGTATAGAGGAATCATTTTCACTTGAATTAGAGAAATATATATTATGTTTTTCCAAATAAAAATATCAAACATGTTATAAATTTCATAGTTAAATACTAAATTTAAAATTATTACTAATTTATTATTTTGGTTAATGAATATGAAGCATGACTCTTCATTGAGGTGGTAGTCCACACACATACACACTATTGTCTTTATTTGTTTTACTTAACGATAAAAGGGAAATGTGGGACCCTTTTACCGCATTACCATAATATGATTATGTATGATATATTATGTTTTCACTATAATGGAATCATAATATTATATTTGGAATGATAATAATGATAATAAACTTAGTTTGGAAAAATTACTCATATTGGGGAATTGGGATTTCCGTTAGAGTACTCCTTCGAAATTGAGGTATTAGTCTAATATCATATAACTAAAATATTATTATTCTGATAGAGGATTATAGAGGATGGAATAAAGGTAGAGTTTCAATGGAGAAATTTTTTTTAGTTTTATTATTGTGGTGGTTAAAGGATACTATTAGAAGTGGTGAGAATGAACTTTTCGTAAACACTCCAACTTCTATAAAGAGGGGTTATGTTTTCATATAAAGATGCTAAAAAATGGACAATAATTTAGTGGAGGATAAGATAAGGTAGATAATCCAAGAAGAAATTATTTTCACTTTTTTTAAACATGTACGTATATTCATTACACTTATATATTTCAGATTTATAATTTTTTGTTTTACCTTGGTACCTAGTTTTTACCTAGATTATTCAATTTTACCTCTTAAAAAAGTGTATGAATATATAATTTGAGTAGAAAAATTTCAAATTTTAAATACATTTTATTTTATATGTTACTTTATTTAAATGAATACGATTTTACAATTACCATATTTATCTCATAAAACCTCTTTTTATAAAAAGTTTATTTTAAGGATTAAATGTTTTGTGGTGCATAAATTTACAAGTGTATTTTATTTTAAAGAAATATATTTGTTTATTATAAAACAAATAATTGTTTTTTTGTATTTAAACTAATTGAAATCCTAGGTATACAAAAATAAAATTTAATTAAAAAAGAGAAAAATGATCTATTTTATTGAAAAATATTTCTTTAGTTCATAAAATTATAAATATAGGTTTTATAAATTAAAAAGAGTATTTTTAAATATATAGTCTTATAATTTAATTATATTTTTTTCTATATAAAAGATTTATAAATTAGTATTGATTTAGCATACAATATCGATGTCATAAATGTTACCATTTTTATAAAGAAGATTTTTGACTACTGACATAAAATTAAAATATTTCAAAAAAAATATGTAGAATTCATATTAAGATAATATTAAAATAACACATAAAAATGATTTTATTCTTTTTAAATTAAACATAAAATTTAGATTTTAAATATATTTAAGAATAAAGGATCTTTATATTGTGAATTATGTAATTTTATTGGGATGTAGTTTTAACCAACTATAGTTGGGTATCAAGTAATAAAATATGGATATTTATAAAAATCCTCACACTATGAATTGTGACAATAAAAATAGAGAAAATTATATATAACTCATATCATGTTAATTTTTTTCTCTTATTCCATTTTGCATCATTTTATGTATAACATAAATTTTTGGAATGTCCCAACATTCCAAAAAAAATAAAACCTAATACGAGTTGCATTACTATGTGTCATTTATACATCACTACTTGTACCACTGGTATTATATATATCTTCATTATATGTTATAAATATAAAAAACGTCAACAAGTTATTTGGTGTTTATGAAATAGATTCTACCTTTACTACTTTCTATTTTCGATAAATCCCCACAATATCATTCTCATGGACACTGTTTCCCGGTTTTTATTGGTGTCCATGGTATATTTTTAATATCTCCATTTATTGTATGCTTTTATTTCCTAATTTTTAAATTTCAAGAAATTATTATATCTATATATTTAACCGATCATCATAATCTGATAACTTTGTGCTAAATATTTTATATTTATTGGTGTGGACCATTCACTCTATTAGTGAAACCATTAGTAAATCTTGGTTGTTCATCAATTTTAATCTTATAAACAACCACCATATCGTATTTTTCTAGATTAGATGATTTTAATATTTTCAATTTCGTTCTTCATCTCATATTTCTCATCTTTTTATTAATTTATATAGTGTTTTCAATCAAAGAATCACTCTTTCGACTTTTATCGTTCTATATCTCAAAAAATACAACACATCAAGAGAATATTATAGTTTAACGTGAAATCATCTATCCCTTCTACATTACCTGCTTCATAATCACTCTTATAACATATTTTGGAACATTCCACTATTGTTATGATATTATATTTTCTATGGTATTTTTGGTCATCAAAATTTCAAGCCACATTATTTTGAATTATTATTTTTTTAAGAAGGTCAGTTAATGTTATTAAATACATTACACATGGTGCCTCTCCAAACATTAACATAAATATAAAAAATCAAAAACATGAATGTGGATATTTGATTTAAAACATTCCACTTCTACTTTATATATTTAAAGAATGGAATTAAATGAATTCATCCAAATATTCTTCTTCTAAGAAGAAACATATGGATATATTTATACAGATATATTATTTCCTTGAATTCCACTTCCCTATAATTCACTATTTCTATAGATTCATTGTAAAAATTTCACATCTTGTTTAGTATAATAATAAAATGTAAACAATCTAATTTTAAATATATTTGATATTAAACCTTTAGTACAAAGACTTTAAGGATGAACTCGGGTAGAAATCCTCATAGGTTGCATTATAATAGCTTTAAATCATCTAGAGTTTCCACAAAACCACACATTTCTTATACATTAATATATTCCTAATCAAATATTGAATCAATATATTCATTCATTTACATCATTGAGATAACAAAATTGTTCAATATAAACAATAATTTGGAATTTGGGACATTTGAGTCACCATCATAGTTTTTATTCATCATCAATCCATATGATGTGTGAGAATTTATAGGAAATAAATTTATATATACTGTGTTTGAATAAACTCCCCCTCATGTATTGATCCCTATTGCATGAATATATTATTCAATTATGTATTTATCTAATTAATCATCATAATATCTACTAATTGAATTCCCATTCATACGAGATGTAAATAAATCCATGAAAATGGATATAAAGTAATGAAACATTCAATCTTTACATAGAATAAAATTGTTTCCTTCAAAAATTGAATCCCATTTTTATTGAATGATCCTTGGATTTAATTGATAGAGATTCACTAAATATATCCTCTTGTATTGATATTGATTATTGGACCGATTAGGTCAAATACAATAAGAGGCAATGTAATGAATATGGATAATATGGATTAAAATAATTCTACCTTTTGAACATTTTTATTGTAAAAAAATCTATTATATCTTCCTATCGGAACATCGTATTAATAGAAATGAAATCATGTTATAGACATAATATTTTTACATGGTTCACCATAACCATGATAATTAATGGTCTATACAAAATGAATGTTATAGTTACTATAACATAATATATCACAATACTATTAAAGTTTTTATAACTGGAACACGCCCCCCCAATTTTTATTTAATTACACTTGATAACTAACTACACCCTAAACTAATGTGAATAGGATACTCTATCAAAAATTTATTCAGATGATTTCAATCATTTATATTATTTTTCACAATAAAACCCATTTTCCATAAAGCTTATTTTTTACCTAATATATTTAATTCACATTATAGAATAATATTATCAAAAAAAATTCATTTATTCAAACTAATATTCTTCGTGAACTGGTTCTATACACAGTTACCTCAGATTAAACTATTCACAATACACACTTTGGGTAGTGTACTATTTTAATGATACATTCAAGGTGAGTTCCCTTGTATGATATTACACTCCATGAAATTTTAATACTGATCAAATATATGATCAACGATAATGTACAAATTGATTGATCTTATTACATTACGTACTGGCTTCAATGTTTTACCGCCTCATCGGCCAAACATCCTTCATGATGAAAAATAGAATCTCCATTAAATTATTTATTATTTATTAGATAACACCAATTTAAATCTTATGAGATAATTTTCATATTTTTTAAATGAACTAATTATAAGGTCCACATATGGGCAATAAATGTTAAAAATTCACTGAACACAAAATAACTACTCCCCAATTCTCTAAGAGAATATTTATCATACTATACTTATTTTGGATACTTTATGTACAAACTACATTGTTTGTGATTCTCTAAGAAGTACTTCCACTTGACCACATACATCAAACATAGACCTAAAACATTAATAATTAATATTTCATAATTGTAAATAAATAAACACTCCCTTATGAACATATAACTCATCCACTACCATCGAACCACAATGTTGATTTATGAACTACTACAAAAGTACAACAAGAATTCACATAGTTACCACATTGTCTATATGGTTACCTTACAAAAACCGTAGTTAAATTTTAATAAAAATGTTTCAAAATTTTATTTCAATCAAATTCCTAACCCTAAATTTAAAAGAAATTTGGAGTCAACTCTAGTTATTAATACATTCCTTTTGAATAATCAAAATGGAAATTTGAAAAATTAATTGTTTTAATAATATTGTATCACCTAAAATAGTGATTTTCTATCAGGAGAATGTTTTTACAAAAATAATGTTCAATGGTATTATATATGATTACAAGAAAAATATAAGAAAACCATGTGAGATCTATAAGGGTGAATTGAAGATGAGATTGTGATAATTTGGTGAGAATGTGCATAGTCTTAATGTGGGATATTTTTAGACAGAACCCATAGAAATAAATAACACATGAGTTAGTTTTGGTTTATGGGATGAAAATTATTTTCATTTAACTGTATTGGAAGCTGCCGATGTTAATTCTATACATGTTACACATGAGATTAATATATGGGGTCATTTCATCAACTTCATGGGATGACTGAAATCAGGTTAGAAAAACAACATTACTAATAGTAACAATTTCATTAAAATATAATATTGATTAAATCCCGAGTGTGATAAGTTAACTGAAGGATTATGGGTGATGAGATCACTAGATGACGAGTCTAGTGCTAATATTTTGCTGAATGAGTTCAATTTAGAAGATATAGAATAGTGAAATCCATGTATGGTAAAGTAAATGAGGATGATTATACCACCAAATGAATGTGTCAATCACGTTCTAAAATAATCATTACTATATGAAACACACTAATTGTTTTTATATGTTTTCCCAAGATAAAATCGTCTCAAATACCATGTTTCATTGAAAAATACGAAACAAAATGAACCAAGATTCTTTTGGTTAAGAAGTTATATATTTTATAATGTTTTTGTGGAATTGGTGGGAATAATTAGAGAAAATAATATTATTAAACATATTTAGATAGAAAAATAAAGGGTAATTTTAATACTAATACACTAATGAAATTCAGTTAGATTATCTACATAACTAAAAGAATCATTTTTTGATGATAAATTATTTTTAAAAAATTTCATTCTCATGCGCTATTGATTTTTTTATGAAAAAAATATATTATTTTTTAATTATGATAAATATATAATTTATACAATTACCATAAAAAGAAATTTTATTTTTAATTCACATTAAATAAGAATATAAATATTTAATCCCAAGAATTTATTTTCCTTCTAAAAAATGTTGTTCACTACATTTCATATTTCCATTTAGAATTTGATGTCATAAAAATCATTATTTTTATTCAAATAAATGAAATTCAATTTTTTGAATTATTATAACAACATGATCGTTGATGGATTTTTTTTGAAATCTTTCTGTAAATATTCCTTTATAGGGGAATATGGGAAAATATTTTTTTCAAAAATACTGAGACTTTTATGAATTCATTGTGAAATAATATATAACTGAATGTTTTTGATACATTTTTATATAAAATGTATATATTTTTTATAAATAATATTAATTTAAAACATTACTTTTATTTTAAAAAATCTATATTTAACCTTTTTTTAAGAATTATTTTATTAAAATAAATATGTTTCTTGGTATTTTATTTAAAAATCTACACTGTGGATTTCAGTTTTATATTTATTTTAAATACTCAGACATTTTATTATATTTATAATAATAATATTTTTTTTAAAAATGTAACATTATTATTTTAGGCTAAACATTGTTTTTGTACTAAAAAATATTTTTTTAAATGGGTTTTACGCATAATGTGATTTAATATTATAAATAATTTTTCTCACCCATACGATTTTTTAATAACTAATTCATATAAAATAAATTATAATGAATAAACTTTGTATTAATGTATATTTAAATTTTGGTCATTAAAATTAATTACCAATTCTAAAATGAGTATATATTGAAATGATTTAAAAATGATAAAATGTATTATTAAAAGTAAAAAAAGACCCAGGACATGTTTAAACATATCTTAAAATGATTTCTTGATGCTTGGATCTGAAATATTTTTTCATTACATGATTTTTTGAGTCTACATCCTTGTAAAACATATCCTCACTATATATTAAGAAGTGATATTTACAAAAATGTCATTCCATCCACCTATAAAAAGTTCTTTCCGCCACCCCATCATGGGAACTAAGAAAAAAAATTTAATCATGAACCAGTACCATTTTTATGCATCCCATTGAGATTTATATGACAATGTTAATCAACATGATCCAAATTTATCACCAAATACTCAATTTATATATGGTACTAGAAGAGAAGGTTTAAAATATAAATGTGCATACCAATCCAATACTTTTCTATTTTATATCATATATATGTATTTAATATATAATTATAGTATAATTACATAATTAAGCATGTATTGTTTTGTATACTAAATCTTACTAGGTTTATTAAACAATCATTATCCACACATCCCCTTTTGTATAAGAAAATTAGAACGTTATCCTTAAAAATATAAATAATACTACCTCAAAGAAGATTTTTTTTCTTTAAAAGTAAATATTTAATTTTTTAAAAAGTGTATTCAAAGAATATATATTATATTTATATCCTTTTTATGTTTTATTAATGGTTAAAAATATTCTACAATTCTCACTTTTTTGGAAAATTAGAACACCATCCTTGTGTAGGTAAAGACTCCTACCACTGTGGAATGATATACATATTTTTCGTCACCACCCAACATTCATGCTAATAATATTGTATTAAATGAATACATAAGATATTATTATGTAATTTTTTCTCTTTTAAAAGGGTTTTATTAATATTTAATGTGTTATTTACATTAAATGCATCTTTTCATAAAGAATTATCGAAACATGGCCATCACTGATTCTATCTTCATGAATCATGAATAAAAATGTCATAGAATCCAATTAAATATTAAAAAATCATTATAGTTAATCCATTATATTAAAATTAATAATCTATTAATATTTAACATTTTATCAAATAAAGGCGATAAACATCGACACATTAAATATTGCATGAAACAATAAGAATTTTCATCATATAAGGTTGAAAATAAATTTTAACTAACATAGGTGTGAATAAGGATTATAAATGATGTTTACAGTGGAAATGTAAAATTAAAAAGGTTCTAAAATAGTTTATTATGTAATTTTTTCTTATTATATCAGTGTTTATATCAATTTCATTAATGTCTGGAGAAAAATGTATGTGTGTTCCACGACATAAGATATTTTCATGAGTCATGATGATTTCTATTTTACTAACATTTAAAGAGGTTAATTTAATATTTTATAATGCTATTTTAATTCCATTACTCTGTATTTTTCATAGAATTATATATGATTCTTTCATTCTCTTGAAAATTTAATGATTTTTAAATTAATAGCTACCATTTATAAATTAGATTTTTTTATTCCATATCCATATACAATTTTTTATTATGTTATCATTTAATATTTTTAAATCAATTATTTTATTTATGTTAATATTAAAATTTTACTTTAACTATTTTGTAATGAATATGTTTTCTCCCTCATTATGTTGTGGATTTTTTGAAAATATTTAATATTATATTGATTTCATTTTCATATTTTTATTGTTGACTCCAAATTTAATATGAAAAAACATTATATACATTTTGAGACTCCGTCATTTGGATATATTTTAAGGATTTTTTTAAATAGGATATCAAATTTCATTCATTAAAAGTATTTTTAAAAGTGATATATATTTTCTTCTATTTAATAAATTATTATGAAATTTTCAGTATAAGATTTTTATCATGGTCTCACAAACATTTTAGTCTTTAAAATAATTAATTAATATAGAGTTATATTTAAAAAATAACCCATTGAATTTCATTTTGAAACTGTCCTTTTTAGTGATTTTGAAACACCCCATGATTCCGCAGAATATTTTTCTTTGAATAATGCAGTAGCTTGCATTGTACGCAATTTGGAGTTTTAACAAACAATTACCAATCAAACTAGCCATTAAAAAATTAATAACCACTTTTTGAAGTTTTATATATTCAATTATTTAAAATGGACTTCTTATTGGAATTTAGAATATCAAAATTATCTTACTATGATTTTTTGGTCCTTTTCCAAAAACATTCAAATCTTGATGAATAGTAAAACATAATAAATTTAAATTAAAAATAACTTTTTAATCAAAATAAATTATATTGTTAAATAATAAATTTCATCTATTTTGAAGTATAATTATATTATATTTTTATAAATTAATATAATGTAGGTCATTTTATGTAATTTCACCTTAAAACTCGAAAAAAACAAGTGGCAATACATTGATAGTTATTATTTCTTAAAAACATGTTTTTGGTTTTAACAACGGGAAATAATTTTAAAATAATTTCTGCTAATTCTGTGTTTTGAATTTGGATAAATGGATTCAATATTAGTAATGATAAGGTACCAATTTTATAAATAGGTATGTTTTATTTTTAGTCATTATGAATAATTATTTCAGAAAATATTTTATGTACGATGGTTAAAGGGTAATTCCAGTAAATAAGGGTAAAAAATAAAATAATAATATTAAAGTACCGTATCATGTGTCATAATCCAATTGGTTGATACATGACTGATCATGGGACTCCTTGTGTACATTTTGTGACCACTTGGAAAAATCTGAAAGTGATAATGACACATTATGTTCATTAATTTAAATTAAAGAAAAAAGGACAAAAACATATATATTTTAGAAAAAAATTCATGGGATTATATAAGATATATTTTTTAAAATAAATACTCATATAAAATATAAAAATATTTCCAACATAATTTTAGTTTATTTAAAATTTTTAAAAATTAAATATTTAAATTTATTTATGACACAATGGTGATGTAGTAATTAACTTATTAATGAATGAATAAAATAAATGGTATTATAAATATTAAAATAAATATAATTTCAATATTTTTATGTCATCCACGAATTTTATAGTTTAATATGACATTATAGGGTTGATTCAATGTATGTGGTTACAAGTAATAAAGTTTAAATGACATTCAAAAAAACCAATCACTAAATAGAGTCCAAATTGACATAAATGAGTTTTCAAAACAAATATTATATTATTAGATTATATAAATCTATTGAAAATATATGGTTCAGAAAAATAACTTATAGAATGATAGGTATATCATTAATGAAGAACTTTATGTTTGATTGGCATTTTATAGTATGTTTATAAACCAATTTTTATCGTAATACAAGAATACATGGTAAATTTTAAACTATTTAACTAATAGTTAAATGTAAAAGATAAAGTTAATATGTTGACCCAAACCAATCTAAAACCTATTATTTGAGAGGTTTTTTCCCTATACCCACCAATTACTCGAAATAAATCATTTTATATCCATTAGAAACCGAAAATAATTTTATTATAAATTAATATTTTAATATTTTCCAAAGGCGCCCCTCACCTCTCTTATAAAATTGTACTTCGCAGTATCTCAAAATCACACCGCCAAATATATTTGAAACGGCCATCCCCTGCCCAAATATCCTCCCAATTTCCCTCACATCAACCTTTAGGCCTTAGTTTGATCAGAAATCGAACCTATGGATCCCTTTTGATCAACTCAAATTGAAACACCTGTATATGAGGTAATAAATATAACATGTTAATGATTCACTATATATGATATACCATCTAATTACATATTATTTCACCATAAAAATAATGATATTGTCCCTCATGCGTATGTACGTATTACCGTCCCCACGAACCCGATGAGATTAATTCCCAATCGTTGTCATTCAAGAATAATTTTCATTTTATGATTAATAATAATGCTAAAAAACATAATATCTCTCTGGATATTATTAAAATATGCCCTATCCACAACCAAAATGCCTTTTGTAACCGAGCATATAAAGTAAAATGAATCAGTTAACACCTGAAACGATGACACTACTAAAATATTATTAACAATGCAATATTATAGGATCATATATGATATCATATTTATGTATATAATTATTGTATAATTTAATAAATATGTTTTAACTATTGTAAAAGAGGTCAACATACCATATACTCATGAAATGTATAGGGTAATATTTCATTGAAAATATATTTACTTACAAGAGTTTATTAATACGTAAGTATCACTGGGACCTCTTTATCATCTATACCCATGTTTTCTTGAAAATGTAATTCAAAACATTTTTAATATTTACTATACTGTAGGTTAATGCAATTTATCCTCTTATTTGAAAACATATTTTTTGAATGGAATCTTTCTGTCATTTTCCAAATAAGTTACATTATGACCTTCTCGAAATAATTATGGTAAAAAATGTTTTTTAACTTATACGGTTGGTGTGGCTATTTTCTGTTGTTATAACATCCTCGAATCATCCCCTATAAGCTTATAAAATTATTTTCAAAATAATTGTTTAATTTTATAATTATTTGAATTTTAAATGATTTCAAAATAGAATGAGATATATGTCTACAAAAAGTTTTTATTTCTTCAACGTCAACATCCTTTAATGGATAAAGCTGGTTTGATGTTGATTATTATGATACAAATCTTCTACATAATATTGAAGGTATTGTGATATGTTGGACTGTGGATGTGTTATTTTTACACCATTCATGGTTTATGGATAATGTATTGAAACTTTATATGCTAGTTTTAAAATGAATGTTTATGTTATGATTAAACATTTTCATATAAGGAATGAATTGGGATTAGTAAGGGACGGGTGGAGCCCACTATAGCTCTTAACTACATCGGGTGGTCTCATGAGACAAACTAGTGTCTTTTCTCAAGGCCATGAAAATATCATATTTGTATTCTTGGCATAAGGCCTAGATTATGTGGGTTTGAAGTCTTTTATTATGCATTCTATCATTATGAAAGTGGGTATTGATATTTCATGTGATAATTCAACTAGTAGAATATCCATGTGATTAAGTAAATGGCATTGTTTTATTTTATCTTTTCTATATTATGATGATGATTATGTTTAAAATGATTTATTAGTCTTATACATTTAAGTAAATGATTGTGCTTATTTATTAATGTTTCTGCTATATTCTTATCCTTACTGAGTATCTGAGCTCACACCTTTCTATGTTTTATTTTTCCCAGGATGTGAAAAAGTATTTTATAGTTGACACGGAATGATAGGCTAAGGATATAAGTTTGTTCAAAAGGTGGAAAATGTTTTTGATGTTTTTATTTCTTGATGTAATGTAAAAAATAATTAATGTATCAAGTACATCCAAGGATAATAAAGTGATCAATATTTTGAAAAATGATTTCATGTATCATACCAATGTTTTGTCATAATGCACCGACTTTGGGTAACTAGGGTCGGGGCGTTACCGTTGGTATCATAGGATGTTTAATACAAACCTTGGAAGCTAGATTTTGAGAAACTCTGATTAGAGAACATTACCCAATGATAGAATTTGAGGATTAGTATAGAAGAACTTCCTAGAATTTTGGTAATTTAGATATTTTTTGATTTTTCCATGAAATAAATCTCTGTCTTGATATGAACAGGATATGGCGGCTCTGGTACAGATGTAACTCGGGGTAAAACCCGAAAACACATCTTTTATCTAGAATCGAATGGGAACTGGTGCACGATAATGGGCCCTGCTGCACATCTAGTTGTGACACTCCTGGTGGATATGATTATGATATTTATCATTTTCATTAAAAACCATTATGAAGGTTTTATGAGTAAATACTTCCTTAATGAAAACATTTTTTTGATTAAGGATTATATCCATAAAATGTTCAATTTATGTTAACTGTTTTACAAGTTTGCAATTATGTATTTCGATTCATAAATAAATGTAATGTATTCCATAGTTTAAAAATGGTGCCTATTGGAAAGAATGGAAACTATATCAACCCATGTAATCCATGTACGGATTTTCCTCATACTCAAGATAATTATAGTGTATTTGGTGATGAAACTGTTGTTGATTAGCTTATTACTATACTAGGACAACTCAGACAGGTTATGAATAATAACCTTTCCCGTATGGTGCACCCGAATACAAAATGTAGAGGATCAATTTTAAATCTCTTCATGATGCACAAAATGTCAACATTAAATGGGAGTATAAATACATTATAAGCTAATAAATAGATAAGTTATTTAGAGAATATATTTCATGGTTTTTGGAGCTGCGAAATGGAAAAAGTTGTCATGGCAGATTATCGCCTCACGAGAGATGCTTAACAATGTTGTCCATTAATCCAAAACAAAAAGGAAGTTGAAGAAGTATCAAACAATGAATGGAGGGAGTTTAATGATATTTTCGTATAAGAATACTTTCATTGTGACCCTCGAGTGGATATGGACAGAAAATTTTAAATTCTGATGAAAAAGAAGGATGGGAATGTCGCAATGTATGAGGATAACTTTACAAGCTAACAAAGGTATGAAACATATTATATACATAACCCAATGATTAAGATTGATTGATTATTTGATGGGTTAAATCCATGTCTCCTTCATGAATTAGTCTCACAATCCTTCTCATCGTACAACGATATTGTCTCAGGGATTATCAAGACCGAAAATGAATTCTCTATGTTTTATAGATTCAATTCAAAGTAAGGGAAGAAGAGATATTCTTAATACTCTGAAAATGTAAATAAGGGGAAAAGGGAAAATTTGAATATCTATCCTATGGTAAATGTGGGATGAAAAATCCTTGTACTTTCCTGAGGGAAATTTTAGTATGATAGAAGTGTGGTGATAAAGGCCCCCATACTCGTAATTGCATGGGGAAGAAAGAGGAAGTCAATGTTGAATGCTATAATTGTAGAGAAAAGGGGCATTATGAAAATGAATGTCATAGGTTCCTAGGGAACCAACCATTGAAATGGACAAGGGAGTGAGGCCAAGATTATACGATCACTACTGTTGTGGTTGATGCTCTGAAAGATGGGGTGGAAGGTAATTTAATGATTTCCTCCAGTTTACCCAAAGCTTTATTCGATTATGGATCATCGCATTGTTACATATTTTCCTAGTTTACTAATAAAATTATATATTTTCAATTTTACTTTACAAGGGAGTTTCCAGTCAAAACAACTAAGGAATGTTTCATCGCAACAAAGTTTTGTGAATCTGTTCCCATTAGGGCATATAAATGTACTATATCTACTGATATCATCTTCATAACCATGATTGAATTTTATATAATCCTCGGTATGGATTGGATTTTGGACCATGATGTGAAAATTTATTGTAAGAAGAAAAAGGTTACAATTTTCGATGATGATTATGAGTACCTTATGTTAAGATCAGAAACATCACCATCTGATTCTTTACTAGATCCACCCCCAATAGCTCTAATAAATTCATTTTTAGGGCGTAAGAGAATGAAATAACTATGGGAAAAGAAAATAATGTTCAAATAGAGGATGTACCTATTTTGAGGGAATATGTTAATGTGTTTCCAAAGGATTTACCTGGACATCCTCCATAGTAAGAAATTGAGTTTTCCATTAATTTAATTATAGATTCAAGGCCCATATCGAAGACCCCTTATAGAATGACCACTGTGGAATTAGTATAACAGAAGAAACAACTGGAGGAATTGATTAATAAAGGAATTTTTATCCTAGTATTTCTCTATGGGGACACCCAATTCATTTTGTTAAGAAGAATGATGGATCTATGAGGTTGTGCATGGAATATATGGAGATCAATGCTATAATAGTAATGAACATGTATCCCTTACCTCGCATTGATGATTTATTCGACCAACTTCATGGAGCTCAATATTTTTCACAGATTGAACTTTGATCTAGATATCATATGTTTTGTGTAAAGAAGGAATACATTCCAGCAACATAATTTCAAACCAGGTAAGGGCATTATGAGTTCACAGTAATGCCTTTTGGATTAACTAATGCACCCTATGTCTTCATGGATCAAATGAATAGAGTGTTCAAGGAATATCTTGATGAATTTTTAGGGGTATGTATTGTTGAAATTTTGTTATACTCAAAAATCTATGAAGATCATGAAAATCACTGGCGCATTATCCTATGAACTCTTAGAAGAAATGAATTATATGGGAAATTTAGCAAAGGTGAATTCTGGATTTGGGGGATTTCTTTTTTTTTTGCCATATTGTCTATAAGGATGGAATATCGGTTGATCCTTCAATGAACAAGGTAATCCACGAATGGCCAGCACTGATGATTATAATTGAGGTACATTGTTTTATTGGTTTACCAGGTTATTATAGGCATTTTGTCCAGAATTTTTTCCGATTAGATAACCCATTAACAAAGATCATTTGTAAAGGGGATAAATTTGTTACGACAAATGTGTGTGAAGAATAGTTTGAAGAACTGAAGAGAAGATTAGTTAATTCTCTTATCTTGACTCTACCATCGATGAATGATGGGTTTGATATTTATAGTGACTCATTAATGAAAGGACTTCATTGTGTCCTTATGAAAAATGATAGAGTTATTTTCTATGAATCCCGATAGCTACAAATTCATGATAAAAACAATATTTCCCATGATCTTGAGATAGCAGCAGTAATCATTACTCTGAAAATATGGAGACACTATCTCTATGGTAAAAAATGTGAGATTTATACTGATCACATGAGATTGAAGTATATTTTCTCATAGAAATAACTCAACATGAGGCAAAGATGATGGAATGAGCTACTCTAGGATTATGATTTCACTATACAAAACAACTTGAGGAAGGAAAATAAGGTGGTAAATGCTTTGAGTAGAAAGGATCATGGAGTTTTTAACAAGATGAGAGTTGAATGGGATCCTATTTTAATGGATCTAATAAATATGGATATGATAATAACCATGGAAGGTGAAAAATAAATACTTTTTATAATAGTTTCCAAACCATATTTACTAGAATGGATAGAGAGTTCATAGAGTGATGATGAGGTGTTTCAAAAGAAGATTAAAGCCGTGAATGATGGGAGATTGAGTGAATTCTTATATAAAGTTGGAATTTTAAAATTTTGGAAGAGACTTTGTGTCCCTAACATACCCGATCTTAAAATAGAATTGTTCGATGATGCTCATAGCTCTAATTTCTCTATACAATCTAGGAGAACCAATATGTATAGATATTTGAAAGAACATTTTTGGTGGGACAACATGAAGAGGGATATTTTTGATTTTGTAACAAAATGTATGGTTTTTCAACATGTGAAATCTTGAAGGCAATAGCCTAGAGGATTCATGAAAACACTTCCCATACCTAATTATAAATTGGATAATATTACTGTTGACATTGTCATGGGGATACCAAAGACTCCTATAAGGAATGATGCAATATGGGTCATTGTTGATCGTCTTACCAAGTCAAAACATTTTATTTTTATAAGAGATGATTTACCACTTGAACTCATGGAATGACAATATATTAATGAAGTTGTAAGGATACATAGAGTACCCCTATCAATTGTTTCTGATATTGATCCCCATTTTACATCAAGATTCTGGAAAAGTCTTCAGAAAGCCATGGTTACTAAACATAGTTTGAGGACTTCCTACCACCCTCAAACCGATGGACAATCAAAATAGACTATTCAAACCTTTTAAGACATGTTGAGATCCTTCTCACTAGACATTCATGGTATTTGTGATCAATATTTACCAATGGTAGAATTTTCCAATAAAAATAGTTCCATTTAAATATTCATATGGCATCATATGAAGCATTATATAGAAAGTGATATTACACACCAAATTGTTGGGATGATGTTGGTGAAAGAGAACTCCTATTCATTGAACTTATTGAGGAAACAATGGAAAATGTGAAGATTATCCAAACCCACATCAAAGCAGCTCAATGTTGGAAAAAGATTAATGATGATAACCTAAGGAAGGATTTGGAATTTCATGTAAGAGATCATGTTTTCATGAATGTACCTCCATTAAAGGGTGTTATACATTTCAATAAGAAGGGTAAATTGAGATCTGGGTACATCGAACCATTATAAATTCTAGAACAAATTGGAGTTTTAGCTTATTGTTTGGAAATTCCACCAAGTCTCACCAAAGTTCATGACGTGTTCCATGTATCACAGTTGAGAAAATAATGCCTGAACCAACCCATGTACTCACCTATGAGGAAATTGAGCTGGAACATTATTTGACTTGTTGTGAAGTTTTTGTCAAAATTATTGATACCAGAGAATAAGTGCAGGGAAACCAGAGGACTCGTATCATAAAAGATTTATGGAGAAACAAAAATATGGATGGTGAAACATGGGAATCCGAGGAACCTATGATAAAGAACCACCCAAATCATTTTATGCAGTAATATTCTAGAAATTTATAGGACAATATTATTTTAATTAGGTGAGAATGTTACACTGCAAGCTTCCACATTACGCTTCCCTTTGAATAATTCAGTAACTAGGGTTGTATGAAACATAATGTTTTAACACACCACGACCAATAAATCTAGCTGTTATAAAGAGTAATAATCACTTTTTGAAATTTTATAAATTTTCATTTTCAAAATGCCCTTCCTTTTTGAATTCATAATATCGAAATTATCTTAGGCAGAATTTTTTGTACATTTATGAAAACATTCAATTTTTGATGAATGGTAAAAAAACAACATTTTAATTAAAAAAACCTTTTCTAATCCAAATAATTAATTATATTAAATTATAAATTTCAGTTTTTTAAAGTATCACTAGATTATTTTTTTGTCATTTAATATAATTTATGTCATTTAATGTTATTTCACATTTAAACTACATATAAACAACTGTCAATCATTTGATAGATATTATTTCTTAAAACGACACTTTTTATTTATGATAACAAGAATTAATTTTAAATTAATCTCTTCCACTTCTATGTTTTGAATTCGGAAAAATGGATTCCATATTTGGAATCAGGATGTATAATATTTTTAAATATGTAACATTTATTTGTAGACATTATGAATAATTACTTCGGTAAATGATTTATTTATAATGCTTAAAGGGTAAATCTGGTAAATAAGGGTAAAAAATAATAATGTAAAAATATTAAATTACCCTAACATGTTTCTTGTTATTATTGGTTGATACAGGTCCCACCATGGCCATCCTTGGGTCGATTTTGAGACCCCATGATGCCACATAAAAGTGATAATGACACTTTATATTAATTAATTTAATGTAAAGACAAAAATGACATAAACATATATCTTTTAGTAAAAATATTTTAAAGTGTGGTTATATAAGTTACAATTTCAAGTATAAATACTCATTAAGAATATAAAAATATTTAATATATAATTATATTTTATTTAAAAATTTTATATATTAAATAATTAATTTTATTTATGACACAATGGTGACGTAGTAATTACCTTATTAATGAAAAATCAAATAAATGGTATTATAAATATATATATTAATATAATATCAACATTTTTTAAAATAAAATAATTTTATAGGTGAATATGTAATTTTAGGGTTGATCAATGTATTTTGTTCTAGGTAATCATGTTGTGATGACTTTCACAAAAACAAAATATAAAATAGTGTCAAAATTGACATTAATTCGTTTTTAAAACAAATATTAAATTATAAAATTGTATAATAGTCGTAAATAACTCAGGATCTACCAAATAACCCATAAAATGATAGGTATATAATTATATAACCACTTTTGGTTCTATAGGCCTTTTATCGTATGTCTATTAACCAATTATCATAATAATACAAAAATACGTGGTAAAAGTCAAACTATTTAAGTAAGAGCTAAATCTAAAAAATAAGATTAATATTGTGACCCAAACCTATATAAAACCAATTGGATGAAATATTTTAGACCCATAACCACATTATCCTAGAAATAAATTATTTTGGAGCCACTAGAAACCATAAATAATTTTATTATAAAATAATATTTGAATCTTTTCCTAAGGTTCCCCACATCTGTCTTATAATCGGGACCTTCCCTTTCTCTCAGTATTACTCCTACAAAGCCATTTGGCTTGGCCAAAAACTACCCAAATATCCTCCCAATATTCCTAAATTCATCATAGGGGCCTTAATTTGAACTTATTTCAAACATAATGATTATATTTGATCTACCTAAAATGAAACACCCGAAGAAGAGTTAATAATTTCACCACCCTCTTTCAAGTTCTTCTCTTCTTCCACTTTTTCATTCTTTATTGTATCCATTATAAAATAATAAATCCATTATATACTATATACTATGATGTTATTCTAAAAATTGTACAACCATATTCAATATTATATCCATCACATGAATGACAAAGTCACAAAAAGTGCGTATGTATAGCTTATCGTCTCCACGTCGTGGTGTAGTTTGTTATACCAACACTTAATTATTTGGATTAGTATAATAATGATTATAAATAATATAAATAATAAATATAACATTTCAATGATTCATTATATATGATATAACATCCAATTATATATTATTTCACCATCAATATAATTTTATTTTTTCTCATGAATAGGAACAGATTATCGTCTCCACAAACATGATGATATTCATTCCCCATCATAATCTTTCAAGAATAATATACATTTAATGATTAAAAATAATGTTTAAGAACTTAATATAAATCTTGATATGAATAAAATATATCCCATCCATAACAATAATAACTGATCATATAATGGAAAATGGATCAGTTTACACCCTAAATGATGATACTACTGAAATATTATTAACTAAGAAATATTATAGTATCAAATATGATATCATATTTATGTTTATAGTTATTTTATAATATAATAACAATATTTTAACTATTATAAAAGAGGTTAACATTCCATCAACTATGTAAATGGACTAGGTAAGGGTTAATTCTATAATCTCTTTATTTATCCGAGGATATTAATACTTAAGTATCTACTGGGAGCTCTTTATCATCCACAATTGTGTTTTCTTAAAAATGTAATTCAAACATTTTGAATATTTACTATATTATGGGTTAAATTAATTTATACCCTTAATATACCACTTATGTTTTGAAAGGAATCTATCCATCATTTTCCTAACAAGGTACTTTATGACCTTCTCAACAAAATTAAGGTAAGAATTTTTTTTAATTTATACGGTGGGTGCAACTATGTTACGCCGTTATTACATCGTCGAAGCATCCCATAAAATATTATAAAAATATTTTCAAAATAATTGTTTTTTCTTTTATAAATATATGTCTTTTAAATGTTTTCAAAATATAAATAGATATATCTGAAAAAAAAAAATTGATTTCATCTATGTCAACATCATTTGATGGATTTTAATCTGGTTTAAAGTAGATTATTATGATACAAATAATCCAAATTGTATTGAATGTTTTGTGATATTTTTGACTGTGGATGTGTTACTTTTATACCATTCATGGTTTATGGATAAATTATTGAAAATTTTTATGCTAGTTTTAATACAAATGTTTAGGTTGTGTTTAAACCATTTCATATGATAAATGCATTGGACATAGTAAGTGATGGGTGGTGCCTGATATTGCTCATCAATGCATCTATAGGTCTCATGAGACAAACTAGTGTCTTGGAACAAGGCCTTGAAAAAATCTTATTTGTAGTCTTGTAAGTATGCCTTGAACATGTGGTTATGAAGTTTGGAATTATATATTCCATCATTATGAAAGTGTCTATTGATATTGCACGTGATTATTCGACTAGTAGAATATCCACGTGATTTGGTAAATAAAATTATTTTATTTTAACATTAACATATTGTTCTGAAGTTTATGTTTAAATGGATTTTATAGTCTTATAAATTTCCTTAAATGATAATGCTTTTTTATGAAATATTATTCTATATTGATATCCTTACTGAGCATCTCAGCTCACCCATTTCTATATTTTATTTTTCCTATAACGTGAAGAAGTATTTTATAGTTGGCCTACAAGGATTGGCTGAGGATATATCTGTGTTGAAGAGGGGAAAAAAATATGTTCATGTTTTTTTTAATGATGTAATGTAATGCTTATGAATGTATCTAGTACTTCCAAATCTACTAAAATAATTGGCCTTTTGGGACATGATTCCTTATATCATGCCAATGTTGTGTAATACTACCCCGAATCTAGGTAACTAGGGTCGGGGAATTAAATATTAAATTTTGGTATAATCAAATATTTCCCATGATGTCACACCATGGGATAAAAATTTGAAAAGATATAAACCTAGTTTTCCCTCATTCAATTTTTTATGATGTAATGAATGATTTCTTCCAAGTGGCACATATACATATGTATGATGATGGGTGGTGTCCTATATCACTCGCCAATATATCTGTTAAGAATTTATATCTCATGAAATAATGATGTTATTCATGTATTTCCTTCACTAACATGATAAGAGGAATTTTTTTTCACACCATAATGTGTGGGAATGACTAAATTTATGCATAATTTTAAAATTTCTCTATGATAATAAATGTTCCATAATACATTTTTATAATTTATTTTCAATGATATTGTATATTATATTTCCATAAGCCTATATTTTTACTTTGTGGATCTGGTATATTATATAATAAATCCACATTAATTTTCCATGGTATATATTTTTTCATTGAGATTATATATCTTTATATCAGGAAATATAGAAAATATAATAATTACATGTTCATTTTAATTTGATACATTCCCCATGATAATGATTTCTCATAATCTTATTACCTAACTATTGATGTCATGTTGGAAATATTTCCTTGAAAGAGAATTTTATAATACCCATTGATTATGATTTTATTCACTGGGTTTAAAAAAAGACTATAACCAATGACGGGTATAGATGGTGGTATGATGTATTTCATTTATACATAAATTTTCACATGTATTATAAATTACGTTTTATTTGTAACTAGTCTTTAATGGAACTAAATCTTTATTACCTCAGATAGTTGTGATTACTATGAGTAGTAATATTTAACTAATGGAAATAATGTAATATAAATATATATTTTTCATGGGTAGTCTATCATAGTATTAAATCCTATATAAACTATATTATTTTTATCATCAAACATTGGAGTGTGGATCTAGTGTGCCTCAATTGGTATGAATTAATTTTTTTGATATCTTTTAGTAGTAAGATGATATAACTTTATGTAAAATAATAGGGATAAGTATATGTATACTATAACCCATTAATGTTCTATTTATGTAAATATTGTGTGGTTTTATTATAATGGAATTCCTATATAGATAAGAAAAATGAAAAAAGGCATCATAAAAGATGTATCTAGGGGTAATATCCTTGAAAATGAAGGATCTGGGCTCAGAAAATATTATCATAGTTCATGAAAAAAAACTAACTGTAAATCTGGTTTGAAATTTATATGGGTATAAATTGGATAATTCACATTCTCCTTTTGATCCATTATGAATTATTTAAAAATATTTTAGTGGTTTTTTTTTCAGATCCAGAGGGAGAGATTAAAAAATAAATAGATTTTTTTAAATCTAAAAATTTATAATTTTTTATACTTATGTGATTTATGGTTTTTTAGTTCTAAGATAATAATTTTCATTTTAATAATATCATTTAATTGATAAATTTTACTTCTTGTTATTTAATAATTTGTTTTCATCCAAAAACAAATTAGTATACAATGAGAATGATTGGAAATGTGATGATAATTCTATCGAGTAACCATATAGGATGAGAGAATTAGTAATGAATAATTGGAGAATTATTTCACAACTACACCAGTATATGAATAATCAAAAAATAATTATGATTTCATATGCACAATGGAAGGAGAAAATTTTTCATTACACCATTAATTACGACATCCATCCCCATTTAAAAGGTTTTATAACCAAATAATTGTTTTGTAATATATCACTACCTAAGAGTAGAATTTTTATGTTCTCAAGTTCTAAATTCAAGCTTAAATTTTCTTTTATGTGTACCATTTGGCTGGTGAGGATAAAAAATAGTGGAACCTTCTTAAGAATAGAACAAGAAATAGGATTTCGAATATATGGAATGGTAGGAGTTCCAAAAAGTATCTGTCTGCAAAAACATTCATCATAATATCTTTAAAAATATGGAAAGATAACTCATGGTGTTAAAAAAATAAGATGAATTGATTATCACTTATAAAGAAAACATCAAAAGGATCACAAGGAATGAATTTATTTTTATCTCTAACCCTAATATAAAATCAATTATTTATTTTGGTGTTTTAATGAAAAACATTTAAATGTAATTATCCATAAGAGTATATTTATTTTATGAATAATATTTTTATGTTTTTCTAATAGGGGATATTGATACTAGAGACACTCAAAATTATGAATGGATAATAAGAAGAGTAGTGTATCATATAACCTATAATGAACATTACCATGAAAAAATGATGGTCCAGTTAATAATATGTCAAAAATGTGGGAGAAAAAACCTAGGTAACTATTATTAATATTAAATGATGTGATTTATGTATGGTAGGATGGGACATATGGATAATGATTATCAAAAGGGCACAGAGAGGAAAATAATTTCTCAATAAATAGTACACATAAACTATAATGATTCAAATGTAAATTTTTAGAAAATTTTCATGTCAATTACCTAACACTAGATATATTGAAGAGAATAGGCACATACAACCTTCCAATCCAAAGGAACAAGGAATAGAAAATAGAATCACTACCAATGTGGTGGAACTACATAATGATATGATGAAAGGTACACTCATTGAACAATATACATCTATGAATACCATATTTTATTATAGTTCAATGTATTATTTCATTCTATACTTGTTTATTTAGAATATTGATTCACCATCACAATCATTGAATATTGAACTATCTATGAATTCATATTATCATTTAATGATCATTTCTATGATATTAATGTCATTATTGAGCTATTTTTTGGAAAGTTACATTATAGGGATCATGTTATTCTTCACTTATTTTAAATTTTCATAACATTTCAGGTGGATTGGATTTACTAAAAAGAAAAAATATCAATTAATTAAATAATTAAACCTAATTTATTATCACAAGTAATATTAATATCAAATATCAATATAATAATGATCAGGAACTCCACATGGATTGATATTTTATAATACCTGTCATGATACCAAGAAATTCGATACTTTTAGATAAAGTGATCGATGTGGGAGTTCCAAATGAGGACATTCCTATTTTGTTGGAATATACTGATGTATTTCTAGATGAACGATTGGATCAACCGTTATAGCGTGAGGTTGAGTTTTAAATTAAACTCATTCATGTTCTATGAATATCATAATAATTTTTTACAAAATATTCTACATTGATTTATAATAATTCTACAAGAATATTTAAAAGAATCATAAAAAATTATTTTTACACCCATGTTCTTCACCATAGGGTGTACAAATCATATTTTTAAAAATAATCATCTATCAATGTGTTTTTTCAAAGATTAACCTGATCTTGAAAATTTTAAGATCACAATATAGTGTCCACTACCCTATATCATGGATCCATTTGATCAAATAATTAGAGTTCAATATATATATATATATATTAACTTTGATATGTATATCATAAATTAATGTTCAAAGGGTTTAATTTTCAATGAAATAGTTCAAAATAATGAATATAATCTATGAATATATAGTAATTCCATTAAGAATTATATATAATAACTCCATATTTTGGTATAAAATGAATAGAGTCATTATAGAGTATATACATAATTTTTTTTGGAATTCATATAAAACCATATCATATATTTGACGAGTTAGTATATCCATAATAACCTTTTTTGGATTATGATGATGAACATAAAGAAATAAAATTTATATTTAATGTTTATAAAGTGTTAATTATTGCTAAAAAATTCCTACTTTTATATGTCATGTTATCATAAAGGAATAAATATTTTTTTATTCATAAATGAATGCAGTGATTAAGGAATTGAAAATAGTAGACACTATGAAAAAAACTGATTCTTTCATGGAATAGTTGGATATTTCTAATAATGAATGTATAATCTGCTAAATAAGTTAGTATGGAAGAATGTGAAGTTCCTATGGATAGATGAATGCACGTAAAGATTCGAGGAGGTCATGATGAGATTATTCACCACCCCTATGATTATATTACCCTATAGTGGAGAAAGGTTTGTAATTTATAGTTTTTTTTGTTAATGGGGTTTGGATGTGTCCTCATGCATAAAGATAATGTAACTTATTATGCCTCACATTAATAAAAACTCAAGATAATATTAATGGAAGTAATTGTTTGTAGATATCTTTATCGTTATTTGATTTAAATATTTAGTAAAATTATATTTATAGGGAATTTTTATATTTATTCTAAAAAAATATGATAAAATATATATTCGTAAAAGGAGTTAAACATGTTCCAGAGAAGTGTCTTAGTATTTATTAAGGACATCAGTTTCTCAATACATTAACACCCATGGAAGGAAAATAGTGTTTTAAATGCTTTAGTTATGAATTATCACGCATCCATATCTATGAGGAGGGTTGAAAAGGACCAAATACACAGGGATTTAGAATGGATGGATAATAAAATCATAAGTAATGGGGTGAAATTATATATTGTCGAAATGTAGACTCAAACATCTATCCACGTGAGGATCAAATAAATCTAGAAATATGACGTAGAGACACAAAAAGTTAGAAAGTATTTCAGAGTTTAACCATGATATTGATAAATCCATACCGTTTATAACATTCAAATGTATTTCATAAAGATCAAAACTAAGGAGGAATTTTTCTTTCTGGATTTTCATATATCAAAGTTACATATTACTCCAAGAATAAATAAATTGTATGGAGATATAAATTAATACTTTTTGTGAGATAACATAAATAGGGAGATTATAGAATGCATTTATTGATGCTTTTTATTCTAGCATGTTATGCTGGAATGAAAAAAAGATAATGGTATTATCCATCATGTACGTATAATAGTAGAGAAATAGGAAACATTACCTTGAACTTTTTAATTGGAATCACTTGTTTATCTATAATAAACAGTTATATTTTAGTTGTATTCATCCTCCTTAGTGCGCGAAACATTATATTTTCAACAACCAATATTTCTCCCATGACCAGGTCACCATGGAAGTCATAATGGATGTTGAAGGGATTCATGGAGAACTACTCTCTTTTGTATCAAGTTGAGTTATTTGGTTTACCATATTTTTTAGAGAAGTATTCATCAACCATTGGAGAGAAACCAGATCATTATAATTAATTATCAACCTAGGATAGTTGATTATTCATAAAATATTTTTCAAACACATAAGCATATAATGTGATACTATTTAATGGATTTATATGGATTTGGGTTTAACACCTCCATATGTTTGAGTTCTCTAAAAAACCAACTTCTATTATAGAATCCTAATTGAACCATATGAGGCTATATATTTTAATAGATGTTGGAATAAATCATATTGGGATGATGTTGGAGAGCGGGATCTGATTTCACCGTACCTTTTCAAATATATATAAAATAATTTTTATTACAATAAAAAACATTTGAATAAGTAAAAATTCGACATAAGATTTATGCAGATAATAATCATTGCAATCTAGAGTTTGAAAATGTTTGTATGTATCATCTTTGGATATATACTTGGGAATGGAGTATGATGTTTAGAATGAAATATAGTCTAATAACTAAATATAGTGGTATATTTGTTAAACTTTATAGTGTTAGGGGAATATCTCATCTCTTGAAAATCTATCTGACATTATTCTAAGTACATGTTTCATTTTATATATAACTTTTTAGGATGTACATAGTAGACCATTCACAGGAACTGAACATTAAATACATTAAACTATTAAATGACATATCATAGGAGGAATAACTAGAAAATATTATAGATATAAGAAATAAATATTTTTCTTACCAATAACACTCAACTGGTAAATATTTCATGGTGGAATCATATGTTCAAGGAAATAATGTTGGAACCCAAGGATGCAATGACACATAAACATATTCACTATTGTCCATTCAATAAATAAATTATTGGGGAAAAATTATTTTTTCTGGGACTAGAATGTGAAAACACAAAAGTTTAATATTTATTTCATCCTTAAAACAAATTATAGTCAAAAAGCATGTTTGACACTCAACACCAAATAATAAAACAAATTTTTTTAGGAAAATATTACACTTAAAAGTAGCCCTTGAATTGGAAAGTACAAATAGAGATAATCACATTTTGAAATATATATAGATAGAAAAAACTGACATTTTTATTATTAATTTAATAATTAAATACAATTAATATAGCGAAATAACACATAATGTTTTTTAATAAAAAAAAATTTATTTTATGAAAAATTCAACATTGTAGGTGAAATAATTAATATTTTAAAAAATTAAATACATTATTATCAATTTTTTGGAAAAAAAATTATATATAAGAATAACATGTTAATACTATTATAATTAGTAATTGATATAATAGAATAATAAGAATATTTAATATCTAAAAATAAAATTTTCCATTAAAAATAGTATTTTATGTTCATATTTATATTTACATTCTAAATTAATAAATTATTTAATTTAAAATTATATTATTTGTCTTAATTTGGGGACCAAACTTAGAAAATTTGATTTGTGATGATTTTTTGAAATTTTTATGAATATATTTTATAACATGGAAAGATTTTAAATGTGAAATATCATGTCAGGTGGTGTTTATGATAGGAAACAATGTGCTTAGATGATAATGTACCATACTGATATTTTATGACACGTTTATTTAGAAATAATTTCTATTTTTTGATAGCTTTAATTTTATGAAACACAAATTTCTAAAGAACTAATATATAATATTGATATTATTTTTTAGAACATAACCATTATAACCTAGCATGTACACGTGGATATATGAGAAATATTTTTTTAAAAAAAATTATGCATAAATTTTTCTAATTATAAAATTTATTAATAAATATTTACTTACATTTTTTATCATGCATTTATATACATCAATGATAATATTTATAAATAATGATTTCTATTTTTTTGTTCCAAAAAATAAAATTAATTTTTGAAAATTTTAGATTATTTAATAGAAAAATTTTATTTCTAGAATAAACATGTCAAAATTATCTTAGAGTGATTTATTTGGATTTTTTTGTACTTATTAATTTTTAGATGAATAGTTAAAAGAGATATTTTTTATTAAAAACTACATTTCAATTTTAAGATTTTATAATTTTAAATATATATTTTAAATGCTTCCAGAAGATAAAATAGATCGATTATATATTAGTCAATCTGAATTTTTTCATTAGAATAAACCCCATATTGAATTTTTTTTCTTGAATAGTTTATAATATTTTTTTATTTTTTTCCATTTTAACCCCCACCTTTTAGTCACTTCAATGGGTTTTATTTTTAATTTAGTTATGCCAATTATAAGATTTGAATTTGATTAAATGGATTCCAAATATGTAATCGTAATATGTAACATTATCTAAAATGGTCATCTTAACTTTTGACCATATTGAATTGTAAAACTATAAAAATTAAATTCTACGGTTTGGGTGAAAATGGGTTTACTGAAGTGTTAAACTAAAAAGATAAGGGATAAAAATGACCCAAACTCATATAATCCATATTTAATGAACATATTTCATCCATATAATTGTAAAACATCCATAAAAATCAATTTTTGAGCCTCCTAGAACGTGATAACAAGAGTATCACTTTTTCTATTCCAAAATTTCATCTATCCTTTCCCCCAATTATAAATGAAAACCACTCTCTTGTCTTCATCACACACTTAAAACCATTGGTATAAATAATACAATGTAATATATCTTATTTACACCCATAAACAAATTTAAGAATGATTTTTTTTCAAAACCCAATATAGTAAGGATTTAGGTTACATAAAAAAATTCTAAATAATAAGTTATGATTGTAACTATGCCTTTTTGTTCCACATATTCTTATAACACATTTAAATCGACCAAAAATATTCTAAAAATAAAAATAAAAATAAATCTTATATATGATTATTTGATAAAATGATAATTTAAAAACTTATATCCATATCCACTTCCATCAAATGAGAAATGAAACTGCCAGTCGTGTGTGTGATGAACTACCTCCTCACAAAGTGATGTAATTAATTTTCCACAACCATCTATTAAGCATAAAAATAATTATTTATTTTATATATTTATTTTATAAATATGATATTATTAAACATATGTATTTATGATATCAAATATACCATCTTACATTCCATTTCATTGGGGAAATAGTAATCTGGCTTGTGTGTACTACAGACTACTCCCTCACACAGCGATGGTATACATTTTTCACTTACACATTAATTGGAATGTATTAAGCACAAATTTGATAAATATATGTGATACTTATTTTCATAACATACTAATAGGAATATTAAATCACTTAAAACTTCTTACAATCAATTATTTTGGAAAACAGTAACATCTCTCTTATGAACGTTTGGACAACTCCCTCCATGTTGGGATGTGAAATGTTTTTCAATTAATATTTACAGATACTGTTATATAGATAATTGTATTTAATACATGTGATATATATGAAATATGAATTAATCTAAAAATTTGATATATTATTTACCTTCCTTTTGTTCTATCCATTAAAAAAATGGAACTACTGTTCATGCTTATGTACAACCTATCTTCTCCCTGACAAGTGTATTTAATTTTTTTTTCAAAAACATTAATTTATTTATATAAATAAATATATAATGAATATAAAAAATATTTATGTCTTGTTTAAAAACATGGAAATATTGGATCCATGTTTAACGTAAAAGGAAATAAGTTTTCAAACAAAAATGGAGATGAAAAAACTAAGCAATTAACACCTGGAACATTGATTTTAACAATGAATTGTTAATAAAACAGAAATTAATTACTAAGACTAAATATTATATAGTATATGATATTATTTTATTTTATTTTACTTATTTATAATCTACTAATATTTATCAAATATTATTTTTTAACATGTATGCATTAAATCAGACAAGATGTAATGGTATCTAATCTCACTTTTACTTCCATGGAACATATTACATATTCACCAATTATTCTATTTTGTGGTGAATATAATTACATATTTATAATATTTATCATGAATATAATTATTTCCATGGTATTTAAAGTTTCATTTAATTTTTTTTCTTTCATTTTGGTTATGATTCAAAAGTTGCTATAATGGTATGGGTTTATTTGAATATCTCATTGGTAATCACGATGGGTTTTTTTACATATCCATTATGAGAATTATTATTTATTCATATACTAAAACAAATATATTTTATTATAATGAGGTTATTCATGATAATTTCACAAAATGTTACTATTTCAATCTCTTATTAACTGAAGCAATTTATACTTTTTAATGAAATATTTATTTTATCTCAATATTTTTGTAAAAATTTGTTTTCATCCAAATTCCTGATTTTAAAAAATGTTCCAATTTTTTTTTAATAATGTACTATTACTTATAATATTACCTTTTCCCATGTTTAAATGTTTTTAAAATTGTTTAAAAGAAATCATTATTTTCTAAAATTAGGAAATTTTTAGATTTTTACCAGAAAAGAGAAATTAAATTATGTATTATCATAACTTGCAGAGAAAAAATTCTTTCTATAATGAAAACTATATATTTTAACGATTCCATAATATATTTATAATTTTATATTCACATAGAATTGTTTCCAAAATATTATGTAAAAATTTAGTTTCAAAAATTGATTTTCAAAGTATAGAGGTTATTTTATTTAAAATGATTTAATGATATCATTATATAATTTCTATTCCTCAAATTCAACAACCATTATATTGGTTCTAAAAAAATTTGGATACATTTTATTGAAAAAAACCCTATTATTCATCAGTATTGTTTATTATTTGTATAACTATGGATTAATAAAATTTTCACCATTCATTATACCACTATATATGGTTTATGAGAATATTTATTGAATGGGGTATGTATTAAAATTTCATCTATTATTTTTTTGATATGAATGATTATGTTTGTAATGTTTCACCCCATTCATATAATGATTAATTTGGTATTATTATGTGATGAGTGTGTCCAATAATTATGAATCCCCTAAATTATTTCTTTTTTCTCATGAGGCAAGTGTCTTGGCCAAATAAATTTTTTTTACCAATAGATTTAAACTATCTTGTGGAATATCTTGAAATTATTCTATGATGTTTTACATTATTAATTACATCAATACTTGATTATTTATTGATATCCATGTGTAAATTTGAATAGTTAGAATATCTTTGGACAAGTTTCATTATCATGTGATTATGAACATGTCATTTTTTTATCATTATTTATTCCATTAATATTACTCTACAAGTTCAAGTTATTTGATAAATTTCCATTTATTTCAGTTATTTACCTTTTCATATTGAGTATTCTTTACTTATTCATAAATGATTCTATATTACGCATATCCACAATTATCATTTTAACTCACACCATTGTTATGTTTCTCTTCCACATGATTCCAGATAGTGTTTTATGATTAATATATATGGATATAATGAAGTGTGTAATTGTATTATCAAATAAAATTCAATGTTTAATTTAATGTTTTCATATTTAAATGATATCACTCTTTTTATCTAATTTATAAATACTATTAAACTATTTTTTCCATTGATATGTGATTTATTTTAATACCGAACAAATGTAATAATGTAACCACTGACTATAACCTAATATAATTAGGGCATTTACGTATTTATTTTTAATTAAATAGTAAAAAAAATATAGTTTTGACAAATACCTCAACATTTATTGAATAATTATGATATAAAAAGAATATACAAATTTCTAAAATATTTTTAAACCATATATCTATTTAGTAAGTAAAATTTTACATTATAAATATTATTTTTAAATTAAAAGACGATTTAATAACATTTTTAAATTAAATACTATTTTTTCCCAAAAAAATGTAATTAAAATTTTCATTAAATATTAACAATGTGGATTTTATGTGTGTATTTATTTTTAATTAGTATGGATATTATTTTTTTAGTAAAAAACTAATTAATCTTACGAAAAACCAAAAAATCAAGAATTTTATTATATTTTTTATACTATTTATTTTCTTTATTGAACGGGGTTTCAAATGTAATATGTGTTAATATTGAAGTTAATTTTTCCCACCCATATAAATGATATATTATAAAATGCATTCCTTTTTTGAAACAAAAAATATGTTTTATTTAATAAGTGGAATTTTATTTTGGGTCATTATAATTTAGGACCATTGTTAAAAATCATTCTCAAAGATAATTGTTTAAATAGGAAAATAGTTTTTACCATGCAGAAAAGATAGAAATTCAGTTTTAAATATGTTTTAAAATTAGTGGTTGTGATTTTCATCAACTAAAAAACAACCGAAGTTTATTTTATCCAAAATTGAATTCAACTTTCTATGTGAAACATATTTTGCCTTTATATTAATAAATATGTTTTTAGGAAAATACAATTCCATACCCATATAAAATAGGCCTTCTAACAACCCTTCAAGGGAACTCAACAAATAGATTTCTTATAGACTATTATTCTTATTTAAATCCCCTATAGAACTATTTCACCTTTTTCATCCTTGTGATCCAATAAGATTCAATATACTATCTTTTTCAAAGAGTAACTCTACGAGATGGATAAGACTCTCAACATATGTACTAATTTCGGTATAAAAGCTTTGTTTTATTTATTTATATTCCCAATATAATATTCCTATAATTAAATAATTATTAAATATTTTTTATACATAATTTTATTATGTAGAGGTGAAAATTATTATATACCCTTCGCCTTAGAAATAAAATTTGAACCTTATTCATGTGTATGTGTATAATAACACATCTATGATGCAATGTATTTCTTTTTTAATATCCTATATAGATGAGAGTTTCTAAAAGGGGGTATTTAATAAATAAATAATATATTTATAAAATATTTATAATTATAATTACATAAACTATATAATAAATTTCTCCAGATCTTGTGAAATTGAAAACATCCCCCTAGTGTACGTACAGACTACCACCTCTCTGAAACAACCTAATTATTTTTTTATAAAAACCCTAGATGGATAGTTATATTAATGTAATAAAAGAATAAATATGAATATATTATTTAATTTTTTTATTGTTCTGAAATGGTTATAAAATCTTGTAATTCAGTATTAACATTATAAATTTAGTTTATGATTTATATTAAAAAAATAATTCTATCACTGATTTTGTCTGCAAGAACCCTGAATAAGATTATCATAGAATTGAATTAATAGTTTCTTATATAATTATAAATAGTTTATTCTGGTAATATGAATAATATAGTAAAAGGGGATGTGATATCAATGGAAATGAATCAACATTTACACTTTTTATCATGTTTGAAATAATCAAAGTCATTATCGTATAATGATGAAACCAAAAAAATCACTAACCAATATAGGTGTTTGGAATGATAATAAATGAAGTTTATATATATATTATATATTAATAATTTTATGAAATGGGCTATTAATATTGATATATTTATTATATATATAGAAAAATAAATTTTCAGAAAATGCGGAGTAAATTATATTGGGGTTTCAGGGCTCAAATTCCTTTCATGTGTAAAAATTATTCCACTATTTCTATTTCTTGGAAGTGGTATTTTTCTAATCAATAATTATTCTATATTAAAATTAATACTTATATCTTTTTGAATTATTTTTATGCATTTCCTTTATTCTAAAATTAAATTTTGTTAAAAATAATACACTTTTTTCCAAATAAGAACATTTTACTGCCTATCCATATTAACTCTTCTCACTTGTCTTAATATTTATTATTTTTAATTCCAAATTTATTATAATTTGGAAGTATCTAAATGTAACTTTTTATTATTTTAAAATGTATGATTTTTCAATATCTTTATTATATTGGATTTAGTAATTTAATTTTAAAATTATTGAAAATGATTTCCCTTTGAAGTTTACATTTTTGTCCCCCACAACACATTAAAAATGAATGAAATTTATACACATTTGAATGATCATTTAGTTGGATTTATTTTAAATTGGGTTTCTAGAAATTTCTTCATGATAACATCTTGAAAATTATTTTTTAAATTGATTCATGATTTCATTTTATTATAATAATATAAAAAAATATTTATCTACGTTCTTTTCAAGGCTTTCCTTCCCTTTTAATCATTAAATGATCTAACTCTTATAGCGTTATGTTTGATGAATCTCCCTATAAATTAACTAATGAAATGTTAATTCTAGTAAATTTAATTTTTATATCAATTGATCAATCTATTAAATCCATTACATGTGACAGATATTGAATAATATATGAATCCAATTTTATTTCTAGGGGTCCCTTATAGTGTGATGAATTATTTTTCTCAAGTGGTGCACATATATAGGGATGATGATGGGAGGGGTCCAATATCCCCCTCCATGAAATTGTTTAAGGATATATATCTCATGTAATAATGATTTTATTAATGGAGAATGTATATTGTTCATAACATGAATCAATGAATATTTTTTCTCACATTAATATGACTTTGAATCTTTATATTCACAATATGATGTTCATTTTTTGGTCACAACATAATTAGTTTTCATGGTTTAATTTCCGAGATATATTATTATATAAAAATTCCTATTTATTTCCTATAATTCAATATTAATCTATGTTTCAATTACATGCTATATTTATATGTCATATTTCACTGATAATGCTCTATGGATTATGTCACAAACCATCCTAATTCGACCATAACCCAATCATCCATGACAACCTAAAAAAAGTCCCAAGATGCAATCCAGATCTTCTTATAATGGAAGAAAGGAATATGGGCATAAATAGAGTGATAAGGAAAAATTTATTCCATATATAAACTATTAAACAACTAGATGAATGAAATGGAAAACCCAACAAGAATTTATATAAAAGATGAACTAAACATTATTTGCACATGGAAGTGAATGTACAAAAAAAACAAAACAACTCATCTGAGATAACCTTACACCTAACTATATCCAGGTTTCCCCTCTGGTCACTATCTAACACAATGATCACATGTCGCCCAAGAAAATTGAACTCAAGCTGAAACCTACACAAGGGATAAAAATAGAAGAAGACTGTAGGCATGACTATTAAAACTCATAATCTTAAATTGATATTTTATCCCCAATGCTCATACTTTAAAATAAAAGAAACACCAAATCCAATTTTGAAATACAATATATAAAAATAAGTTTACCAATCATGGTTCCATGCTATATTCATTATAAAATAAAATTGTTGCATTTTTTCATAACCAGAAAACGCTAGTAACCAATTTCAAGGAGATGCAACATTAAAAGAAAAAAATATTTCAATAGGGGTGACTTATATATTGTAAAAATCAAAATAAAACACACACACAATTTAATATATGATGAAATCGGACAATATGCTAATGGTGGGTACAAAATATCCAATTAACACAAGGCATGGGAACCCCGTAGGCACAAGTTCATTATGTTCCCTAGGTACCTCAAATCTTGGTCTAATTGTCAGCATATAAAATATATATTCTCATGAACGAGCCACTAGAATGGGACAAATTCCCATAACCCAGTGTTCTCCAGAATCATCATCGCAGTTTAGTTAGTGTTTCCATCATCAATACCACTACGTTAAATGGGGATGAAACCACCCCGAACCACTAACATAAGAGTAAAAATCCACCCACCTAGATACATAAGATTCCCTTCAGTGCTCAATTAGGATTTACACATTATCAAATGCAGTTATAACATGAAAATTTTATTCCAAACTCATAATGAAGGAAATACCAAAAAAAAATTTCTCATTTATTTCATGGATCAATAAAGCATGTAAAAATTTTCATAAAACAGTTCCAAGAAGTATAATGGGGATTTAAAAATAAAATCCATTAAAAATGGTCATTTAAGTCCAGAAACCCACAATTAACATGTCAACCCATATTTTGATGCCCTAAAACAATTTAATAAGTCAATTTCATAGACAATAAAAAGGATCCAATCATAAAACATGATGTATACATGGAAACCATTTTTACAAGATAAATATGATACATACCTTTAATATTTATCCACAAAAAACATTTATTAAAAGAAAAAATTGTGAAATTCAAAAAAATGGTATAAAAACCCATTTTAAGAAATTTAAAATTTACATAAACCCCTAAAAATTTCAGGTTACACATTCAAACCCCATCCCCTTCTATAAAAGTGCCAACCATGCCATTTACCGAGAAAAAATGCCAAAACACCATGAAAACCAACAGTCATGTAATTATGAAACCCAAAAATATATTAGAACCAACATGAGGAACCCACATAAATTTATTCTCAAGATTACAATATTTTTCATATTTTAAAATAATCATTTTGTATAACCATGTGCACATAAAATTTAACTTCCCGTTTTCCCAAAAATGTAGCATGTAAAAATAAATGAAAGAAACTCTAATTAACATTAAAAATGTTATAAAACCCAATTATCATGGAATAAAATTATTTAAATTTCTAAACCGGGTTTTAAAAATTTTATGCTTGGTGTAAAATAAATATGGATCATTTAAACAAATACATAGTGTGCACATTTTAACCAGAACGACATAATTTTTCCAAAACGAGGAATAATCTACCATTATTGCACACTAAATAATTAATCAAAAGGGTGAAAAACAATATATATAATACATATATCATTCAAACCTCAATAACCATATAAATTAATAATTTTATAGTTATTGATTGCGAGAACCTACCTCATAACCAATGAGGAATGAAATGCACACCCGATAACACCTTACGATGGTTTTAAATCCCTAAACATATGAATAAAATCCCTCAAAAAGAATGAATCCACATAAAAATCATTATATAACATAAATATAGGCCATTAATGACTAGGGGGGAATATAAATCCAACCCAATTTCGAAGGAGGAATGAGGAGAATGGAGAAGACAACTCACCTTAATAAATATATAACTCTTTATATCCCCTTATATCCATACACATAGAGGAGAGGAAATGTCTTGGAACTCAATATATAGTCTTATTAGATCTAGAAAAACCATGGAATTAATATTTTAGGAAAAGAGTAAAAATGAATTCTTTATGAATAAAACAATTTACAGTTTAAAGTTTAGATGATTTGAGAATCCCTGAGGATGTTCAACCTAATACACAATGAAGATGATGTCCAAAAAGGTAAAATGGGACATTGGGGTGAACCAAGGTTTTTTGGGCTCATTTGAGAGGGTAAATGACTGAAAAAAGTAATAAATTAATAATATACAATAGAATTTTTTTTTTCAAAACATAAAATGTGCTCATGGAATGGACAAATACCTGAATAAATAAGCTAAATCCTCCATTATTATGAGTTACTAAGGGGTATAACGGGAAAAGGTGGTTTTAATAGGTAATTGTAGAGTATGTGGTATGTGTAATTTGTTAAAAATGTTAAAAAATGAGTTATAAAATAAAAAACTGTTGTTTAAAAATCTAGATATGAGGTCAGGATTTGGCCCAAATCATAATGTAACCACACTTTTCTCTATGAACTCCCCAAAAAAGATATGTGGTACCCATGTTAGGATGATTAGAAATCTATGTAACTCCAATCATCAACATTAATACCATCCAAAATAAAGAAAATTATTGGGATTTACAACTAACCCGATCAAAACCATGTCATGAAATAACAGTTGCGACAAATCATGTTTATTATCTCATCATTACACAAAGTTTCTCTATGTCATATGATTATTAATTTGAGGATAAATTTAACTCTATATTGATATATAAGAAACTATAATTTTCAATTTTCCATTTAAAAAATATATTTTCCCTATGAACATGTTTTCTCAGATAATCATGATCTATTCCTTGATGACAAGTTGATAATTTCTTCCTTATAGAGTATTTGATCTTACCCCTTTCCTTTTTTTATTCCCTATGTAATAAAGATAAGTATATCCTCTTATGAGGGTATAAGGTGGTCTTTCGGGGATCAATTTTAAGGAAATTGTAAAATTTATTATAAAATTATTTTTTATATACCTATTCATTAATGAAAATAAAAATTATGTTATTTAGATTCAGTTTTTATTAAGAGATACAATGATTATATTTTAGAAATAATGTGTATATAATGATATTTTAGATTGGTAATTATAATTTTTTATTAGATATTATGTTTTTACTATATATTTTTTGAACCATTATCAAGATTTTAGGTCTGTAGCGCATCAATATAGACGGAATGTGTATCTTCTAGGTGCATCATATGTTTCCGAGGATGGTTAATGTTGTCTGGGAGTTATTCTTTGAATGAAGTTTATGATAATGAGTTCTGATAGTATTCCCTAGTTGATTTGAAAAAATATAATTTATCTATGGAATCAAAGTGGAATGAATGTGAGTTCGCTATTTATATGAACCGAAAATCAAGGTATGGAAAAATATAGAAAATAAATAGTTTATTGAGCCAATGATGGGTCAATGAAAAGTTTTAAAATTATGTGTGGTTGTATTTTTGTATATATCCACATATATAAGGGGGATTATCAACATGTTAAAGGAAAAAGTTAGATATACTAATGGATACTGATGTGTGGATGTGTTTTTTAGGGGGGGGGGTCCACCTGAATGAATTTATGTGCTTGAGGTTTGAATTTCGTAGGTGGATGTTTTGATGGAGGAAAGATGAATAAGGAAAAAACAATTGTGCTAGTGAGATTTATTTTACTAGTTAGAGTATGATTTTTAGAAGTACATTATTATTTTAAATAATTTTTTTATTTCCATGAATGGATTCAGTTTTTTTTATCCCATAAATGTGTGAAATAATTTACGAGCCATGTAATATATTGTGTGCATTGGTTTAGTGTTTTACTTTCCTGAGTGTATGTTTTTATGGATGATTTCTTGTTTGTTTATATACCTGAAAAAAAAATGATGAGACTAAAATGATATGTGGATGAAAATTCAATGCTAAAAATAGGATGCTAATACTTCCTATTTATGATTATTGATGTTGTGGGGGATTTTTTTTCAATGATGGTCTCTTATGATAGTTAATGTTCTACAATACCGGATAATGAAAATATATATCCTATAGAGATCATAATTTACACCCAATTAAAAACAATTTTTTATTAATTTTTCGATATTGTTCTTGGTGGATGTGCATGATAAGAGAGTGTCTATTGGTTTCATTTATCTAGGACGCAAAATAATAATACCGATTTTTTTATTTAAGAGTGATTTGTGTGTATCGAATGTATTCTATAGACGCATGACTCTTGAAGTGTGTTCTATCATTGGTCATAGTCAGATCTTGAAGGATGACTATGGGGTCCTCATGGTCAAGTGGTAAACCATGTAAACTAGAAATATGTCACATGAATATAGGGGTATCACTTGTTGTTTTACATGGAGTACCAAAAATATAATTGACTTTCATGTGTCATGAATTATTTTTAGATCCTTGATGGGAAATTCAAAACTATGTTGAATGATGTCGAATTTCCAAAGGAAAGTTGATGAACCTTTAGGAAATTTTGATTCAGCAAGATTTATATTTTTAGATGATATTATTTCATGGGTTAACAACCATTTTGATGAATTAATATTGATGGTTTTATATATTAACAGATTATGGAGTTTTTAATCTTAGAGGGGTTATATTGTTTTATGTGAATAAGTGAGATATATTTAGGATAGAATAACTATACTGATATGATAAAAAGAACATCAATTAATCAAAAAAAAATTTAGGAGATTGATGGTGTGGATTCCTAGATGGTGGTTTTATTGAAGAGTTAATCAACTATTAATTTAAGTTAATGATTGTTCGGCTGGTACAATTGTTCTATATAGATTTTTTAAAATAAAGGGATATTATTAATGGACTGCTACAATAAAAATCTATAATCCTAGACAGATTAATTTATCAATGATTAAAAATCTTAATAATGAGTGGGGTGTTTCAATTTTTAATAGAGTGTTCAACAAATCCCATGTGTTTTAGGGAGGATTAATCCAATGAATCATCACATAAACATTATTATGGGGGAGCATGTGTTGGTTCTATATTTTTCATGACTATTGGAAAAGTGTGGGATCCATTATAAATATGAATAGAAGAATGTATGGTATAATATATTTTTTATTCAAGGTAAGATGATACTTTCAAAAGAAGGATTATATTTGGAATGTTGTGGGAACATAATGTTATGGGAACCATATTTATGGTACCTATGGAAATAATTTATGTTTTTGAATAAGATTCATGAATGGAGTGGTGGAATACAAGGGATTAGTTATTCAGAGGGCGTGGTCTAACACATGGTATCCAAAAGAACACAAAAGTAATAGTTAATGATGGATGTGAATCTATATATATTTTATGCTTTTTAAATATTCTAATAAATAGATTGACATAATTGATCATGTGGCTAGAATTCATGCTTTTGGAGGAGTCATTCATAAGAATTAGATCTAAAAAGTGTTGTATAGTTATTTTTTCCCTCTCATAGAATCCATTATATTGAAATAACCATCATAAATAATAAACAAGAATTATGTAGATTGATTTAATGACACTAAAAATGAGAGACTTATGTTTAAGTTAATGTATTTTGGATGTCATGTTGGTTATGTTTTATAAAGATAGAGAAGATTGACTTAGAATAGAATAAATTGGTGTCACCGGGCAAAAATTGACATCATTTGGGCTAGTGAATTTCTATAAAAACTTGAACATTTGAAAAGTGGGATATTTGTTTTCAATCATTGGTAATTAATTCAAAAACACTCAACTAAATCCAAATTAAAACCTAAATTATGAAAACCCAATGTTTTTGGTACATGTTTCATTACATGTTGGATATTAGAATTTGGTTTTTCTATCCCTAAAGAAACGATCAACAAAACAATTTTTATAATAGGATAGAAATATTTATGAGAGGTGGGATACTTAAGGGGTATGAATCAAGGATAGATTCTATGGGAATAATGGGCCACACATCTATCGATTCCACTTATGAATGCTTCAATGATGTTTTTCATCCAAATGAAATTTTGTTTTTTGAAGTAATAGTTATAGATATATATTTATTTCTATAATGTATCTAAAATTTAATGTACTTATAATATCCCAAAATGCATAATCTTATGATATATGAGTTTTAGAAGAATAAATATAGAAGTATTTGGGATATGGACTTCATGGATGATGCACCAATTTGGTGAAAACTTCAGTAATGTTAGAGAATTAGATCTCAATTATTTTTTTATAAAAAATTTCAATGGGGTCAATAAAAATATATTTGATACTATAGTGTGACCAAAAATCATGGATATTCTTATATGATGTAAAAATATTTCTGTTGGATCTATAATGATGGAAGATGTATGTTGGTGAACCATATGGGCATTGAAATTACAAGATCCCATTTTATGGGTGGGTTGAAAACCTAAAACCAAATTTTATTTTTTTTCACGTGGTGGAAACAAAAAAAACATAAACTAATCATTAGAATGTAACTCCATGAATTTTTAACACAAAATTTCTTTAGATGAGTTTTAATTGTTGGGATCTGTATAAGAAGTTTGAATGAGATATGGAGAATCGGGCTCCCAAAATATTGTTTCTATAGAAGAAGACATTGGAGTGTGGTCAGAGAATGATTTTTCCTAACTATACTACCCAAACATAGTATCCTTTATTGTTTAGGGGAATGGGGTTTTAAAACAATAAGGGTCTAAATCAGAAACAATGCAACCTAGTGTTGGTACATAGGGTGGCCCACATGGTTAGAGAACTATTTTTCTAACCATGCACAACAACTATGAAAGTGGTGTCTCTTTGGATAGTGGAAATGTAATATTGTCCCACGAGTTTTCAATACATGTGGAAAAACCTTTCATCTATTTATAGGGGATATAATATATCATCCTAAACCACCAACTTAAATCAATTTTTCTTCTTCTCCTCTCTCAAATTTTTACTGAGAGATTTTTTTGAGCTATCCTCTCTCTCATCTCCTATGTATGGATGTATCCGCTTCATTAGGTTACCAAATGGAACATTGTAAGTACCATTGGATAACCCTTGCTTAATATAGAAATCCACATCATTATTTTATTGAATTATTTTTTAACATCAGATTCTCATTCTGTGTGAGCTTAGAAGCCCTGTTTTCAGATCATTTATTTATTCACCCATTTTCTATCATCCAAGAATAAATTAATGGCTAATAATTTATGTGTGAGGCTTCCTAGCATGAGTATAATGGTCTATAGATATCTACTTAAAGATTGTTTCTTTAAAAAAATATCACTATTGTTCTATATAGTAGAAATTAACCACATTACTATTAAAATATAAAGTCCATGATTTAAATGCCTATACATTAGACACAATTCCTCTCAGGTATATACACATGGTTAGATGTAGAAAAAAATTCTGGAACCACAGCATGTGTATGTTTGATCATAATACCTTAATTACTATGGTACATTTTTATTTAAAACACCTATATAGTGTATTAGTAATTTTTTTGATGACTAATGTCACCAAATAATAGTTTCGAAATGCATATAAATTTGTAGAAGAAATGTAGGTGGATAATATTCCTACTCTATCATTTGAGATGGTTATTTTTATAATGTCAATGATGATTCCACGAATTAAAAGAATACAAACCATCTACCTTCCCTTTAAAATTTAAATGGGGTTAGTAAAATAATCTTATTTAAAATAGAAATTGTTTAATGAAATGTATCTTGATGAAATGATTTGAGTAATGGGTTCTTCCCATGAAATTATTATTATTAGTAAAGGAAATTATCTGATGACATGGATAGTAATGTTTTTCCATGAATTTTAGTATGTCATGTATGATCTCATGGCCTTTCCATAAATTAAAAATATAACATGACAATGAATGTACACTGCACCGTGAGTGACACTATAACATCCCATGTATTTATGAACCTTTGTTATGTAATAAATTTATATTATTTGATGTATTGTATATTATGGTACACTAATTCATTCTTTCTTTAAAGGTTATTCCATTTGTGGCTTGTGCTACAGTCAACACTAACATGACTTTCAATACATGCTATAATGAGTTCCCACATGACACATTTTTATTATTATAATTATTTTAATTGGGTAGCTATAACATTATCATTAGACATAGTAATATGATTCTAAATAAATATTTTTTTTAAATATTATTAATAATTTATTTATATAAATATCTTATATTGATAAGAAGTCATATAATTTTCTTGGAAATCCATATATTTTTTAAAATAATTTTTTCATAAAAGAATTTCAATTAATGTCCTACTATAAAAAATAATTAAATTAAATTCACAAAAATTTAGAAATTTAATTTTATAAAATAAAAATATTTTTTAGAATTAAGAATTTCAAAATTATCTTACGATAAATTTTAGGTATTTTTCTGAAAATATTATTTTGGATTAATAATGAAAACACTAAATTTTAATTCAAAACTGTTTTTCATGTTATTAATTAATATAGTTAAATTATTTATCAATTTGGTTTAAAGTTTAATTATATTAAGTTTAACTAATTTAATCCAATTTAGGTCATTTTATGATATTTAAATTTGATATTGGATATAAAAACATTATAAACTCTTAAATATTTTTTCTTAAGAAAAGTTATTGTGGCGACCTATATGCGATATTAAATTTATATTAATTCCATCAAATTATGTGAAATAAATTTTGAATAATGTATTATATAGTTTTAATCATAATAAATAAATTTTTTAATACGTTTCGTATTTTTTTAACCTCAAATATTAGATAATGTGATTGAAATTAATTACATCAGTTAATAGAAAAACTATCTTAACGAAGGACTATACCTAATTCATAATTCCAAAAACAACCTAGAAACTTCTAAAAAATAAATTGGATATTAATATTATTACCAAGTACAATTATCATTGATTGAGACTATTATTCTATCATATTATAATTAGAAAAACGTGGATGGAATTTCCTTTTCAAAAAATTTCAAGAATACCACTCCTCTTCCACTATAAAAAAGAAATCACGCCTCCCACTTATTAACTCTGGATAAACCAAATGTATTGGTAAAAATATTCCAAAATCACTTCTAATCATCCATAATTAATCTTATAAACCTATATTTATAAATAAATTCATCCATGGAAGCCCTTTGGTGTAATCCAAAATGAGTTACACAAAGAAGAGGTTACACTGTCCTCATGCTCTTTTGTTTTATTTTCATTCTCAACTACCTAAACTATAATTATTTCATGATTATGTAATAACATCATTATAATATATTTACTTATATATTTTTATTTTTATGTATCAACCTAAACATACTAAAACATTCATCTAAAGGGTAACAAACTTACATTTCTTGTGAATGACAGACTATTGTCTAATATAATGATGATATTCGTTGTCCCCTTAGAAAATATTATGGTTAGATATTATGATGGAAAATATATTTTATTTAATATATATATGATATTGAGGATGTATTTAGTTTTATATAATTACTATACTCAATATACCTTCTTTATTTCCATTTTGGTTAAATACAATAATTTCATTTTGGGCTGTGTGGACTACAACCTCCTCAAAGTGATGTGATTCATTTACAATCTACATGGAATGTTTATTAAGATGGGTTTAGTAAAAATATATTATATATATGAAATAATAATTCTATGGGAATTATTATATATATACATATATTTAATTTACAATATCTATTTGAATTCGATAATCAAAATAGAAATAGCATTCATACATACATATATATACTATCTCCATTAATAGTGTCTTCAATTTCATATTTAAATCTTACATAGATTGTTATATTTCTATATGTACTGAATAAGAATCATATTTATGTTATTTTTTTCATTATATTATTCATTATATATGTATTAGGAACTATGATAAAAAATATTAAGAAAAAAATAAAGGATATTACCTGAGACGTGACCATAACATGGAAGTGTTAAAAAGGTAATGATATAAATGAATATATGGTATTATATATAGTAATATGTTTTAGGGTATATGTAAAATAAATTAAAATTAATTATAATAGAGGATTTAATGATTACTAAATGGGTTAATACATAATGATATTGGATTTATAGTCTCACTTTTTTTCTCTGAGATATTTGTATTTTTACTACTTGTTTCTTTTTTTGGATTATATAAATCCAATGAATATATTATGTGATTTTTATCCATAAAATTTATGGTTATTTATAAATCCATTTTATTATATCTCATCTAGGGGTTTTATATATCCTAATTTAACAAACCAATATAGATTTTTTGTAACAATGTATCATCATTGAGACACATGACATGAATATAATAAATAATTTTTTCAAAAATGTTTTCCAAAATGTTTTCAAAAATGATTTTGAATATTTTATTTTATAATAATTTTTATGGAAAAATTGTTCTATATATTTTTATTTTTTCCAAGAATAAATTATAAGAATTAAAATATATTTTCTAAGAAAATGGTTTTTGAAAATGTTTTATGTTTTCAAAATTATTTTTCAATGAAAAAACAATATTTTCATGATGAAAATTTTTCAAATGAAATTTGGAAAATGTTTTTCATATAATATGACATCAATTGGTTTTACTCATTCATTTTACGGTGATATGAATCAAGGGTTTCATTCATATTATTTCTCTGAATTGTTTATGTGTTGATGACATGATGTTTGTGAAAACAATTTCACTTTCATGGTTTATATGTTCATGAGACATATTCATATTCCACCGGTTTTATATTTTTGAATCCATCTTATTTTCTTGGGAGATTATTTAATAAAATTATTATGAAATTTATCTGTTATCCATAGGTAATCATATGTTTACATGTTCATTAAACCTATTTCATTTCATGGGACTTGATATGATTGAATATGATCTTCTGGCACATGTATGTGGGATTTCATTATTATATTTGTGGGTCCTATATCTCTCTCATGTGTACTTGGTAATGATTTAAATCTCATGAGATAATTATGAAATTCATGTTGATGATCATGATCCACTACAGATTGTGGGGAAACCCAATACACTATGGGAATATGGGGAATCCTGATCATAAAGGAGATGATGGAGAAAAATAATACAATATATGATTATTGGAAAACTAAATACTTGAAAAGGAAGGGACTACGACTCGGGATGGGGTGTGACCATACTTTTAGGTGTAGTCCCCATGATGTACCCTGTTATGATTTATAAATTCACATTAATTAATACGAATCTATATTTCATGCTTATGTGTATTCCAAAATTCAATTTGTTATTCATATGTTATGATTTCTTGGAATATGGTTTTGATTCCCAAATGATACAGGATTTATGAACACCCAATATTTATGCCAATATTCATGTTTATGTTCATTGATATGTAGGTTATGAACTTATAATGCCACGATTGTAACAAATAAAGAGGAAGTGAAATATGTTTTTTGAATCAATAAAATATTTTTTTATATTTTTTATTTAATTAAAAAATATATCTTCTTTTATATGAATGATATATGTTTGGATTACATTATTCCCGAAACTGTGCTATGATTGTGCTACACAGATCACCAAGGGCGTAAGAGAATATAATATCTTGAGACATTACAATATATTTAATATTTTAAATAGTTTTTAAATGTTCTATATATCTTATAATACATTTGATTCTGAGTTATCATATGTCACACATAGTAAAAATTTTATTCAATGGATTTCATTATACTCATAAATGAGATTTACCGATCAAAAAAATATTAATAAGATATTATAATTTAATATAATAAGATATAACCAACCTATTGAATGAAAATTTATATATTTTATAATCTATATTATGAAAATATGTGGTTAAAAAAATATTAAACGAGTTTATTTTTTAATATTAATTAGAAATGGATAAAAGAACCAATTGAATATAAAGGATGTTTTCTTTTAGTAAACTATTTTTATAATCAAAAAGTTGTTTTATCATAATATATTAAATTAATAACAAATAAAGATTGATTTTAATGAAATAAAAGTTATATATTCTGTAAAATGTTACTCATATTTATCTAATAGATTTTATAAGAATAATATATAAAAAAACCCAATATTTCACAAAAAAATATATATTTCTCTAAAGGCACTATTAACAACATTTAATGGAGAACTGATTTTAAATCCAATATTTGGATGATTTATAATTAATATTTTTCCAAATAAATAAAACAATTCCCATGAAAAAAATTAAATTATCTTATATTTAAATTTTTATATTGTTCTATAATGTTTTATTTTTAATGAATAGTAAAAAATACTGAAATTTAATTCAAATCATATTTTTTTAAAGTCTCACATTATATTTTTTATTTTTTAACCTAAAAAAAGGGAAATTATTTACAAATTAATTCAATGTTGTTAATTGGAAAAAAATTTAAAGTGAAATTGAATATAAAATATACAAAACTATTGAATATTGTTTCTTTAAAAATCTCGATTGCCTTATTATGTATGGGATTATGTTTAAATTAATTTATCCCAATTATTTCTATTGATAATTGGAAAAATGGAATCAAAATTTGGAATCAGTATAATTTATAATTTATAATAATGTCAACTTATTTATTGACAGAAAAATATTAGAGAAAGTAATTAAAATTAATTAAAATTATTTAAGTGAAATTATGTTAAACAAGGGACTAAAACATAAAAATAAATTATAAATGACATAGAAACGAAACAAAATCAATTATAGGTAAATATTTATATCCTATCCTCAAATTAAAATAATTTTTTACATTATAGTATCATTTTAAATTGGAAAAACAACGGTGGAACTCTCTTTTTCAGAAATTTCAAAAGGGAAAATCATCCTCCACTATAAAAATGCATCCTCTCCTCCCACATGCTCAAAAATCTAAAGAAAGTTTTTCTTAACAAATATCATCCAAAAAAGATACTCAAAAACCCAAAACTCATAATATAATCCTACCCTTGGTAATAAATCCATACATGTAATCCCTTTGGTGTAACCCATAAAAATAACCCCAAAGAAGAGGTACCTTATTTCCTCAAGCTATTTTGTTTTATTTCCTTTCTCCACCCCCTTAACACAACTTACTCCATGATTATAAAATAAAATGTGTATCATAGATATATAGTTATTTTTTAATCTAATTTATTTACCTACACTGGAACACGCATCCATCTAATGGGTAACTAACATACTGTTATTGTGTATAGTGAACTACTACCTCATGGAACGATGATTTTTCAGTTTTTCCATTACAAATTTTAATGGTTGGGAATTGCGATGAAAATTATATTTATATATGATATATGTTGAATTTATTATTCCTTTATTATTTTATAATTATTTTAACACATACTGTTATACCTTTCATCTCATGTAAATATGATAACATCGTTTGTCGATGTGTGGACTACAACCTCTTAAAAGTGATGTGATTTATTCAAAAATTACATGAAATGTGTTATGAATGTATTTAGTGAAAATATATGATATATATATCATAAAAACTCTATTGTGATTATATTTTACACATATATAAATATATTTAATTTACATACTTTCTTTCAATATGACAACAAATCAAAAAGAATATTTATTCATACGTACGACCTACCCTCTCCATGAACAGTGTGTTCAATTTTTTCATTATATATTTTATAGGTTATAATAAAAACATATATAATTACTATATATTATATTTATATAATTTTTTACATTATTAATGTAAGTAAATCATGATTTAATTATGTCCATCATGAATAATTAGTCAAAAAACATATACAAATAACAAATCAGAAATTACCTGAAGTGAAATGATAACATAGAATTACTAATAAGTGGATAATACAAACCATTTGTAAAATTATATATGGAATAAGATATCATATTATGTTTCATTAAATTATTTTTAATAAAATCATATTTTCTATACATGCGGTTTCTATGAGTTTCAAATGATTACAGAAAAAAGGTAAGGGAATTTAATCTCACGTGTTTATTTCAATGGGATACATTACCTACTCTCCACTAATTTTATTTTACTGGATTATATAATAAACATGATATTATTTTATGATTATTATAATTAAATTTATAGTTGTTTACATTTAAATTTTATAATAATTATTTCATGATATTTTGATAAAAATGTTTTGAAATATTTAATGTAATTTTTTCTCTTTTTTTACTTTAAAACACATGTTCTGGAAAAAAAAATAAGCTCTTTAAAGAGGTGTATAAACTTCATATTAATAGTTATGTCACTAATATATTTATTTTTCAATATAGTTTAAGCTTTATTTATTTTCATTTTCATAGATTGGGAATATAATTGAATAATACCAACTAGTAAGAGTTTATTGAAACAATATCATCATTTATCCGGATTGTTTATGATTAGGTTTCCATTGATAAAATATTTTTATCCATAATATAAGAGAACCCAAGAATTTTATTCTCCTATAAATATTAATGATATATTCATGTTTTGGATCAATGTTTCCACTACTTGGTACATAATTGTTTTTCAAAGTGTTTTTAAGAATGTATCACTTTTCCGCTCTCTCATAGAAGGAATTTCTTTCATTCAATACCATGAATTCTAAAAATGTTTTGAAATGTGTTTACTCAATTAATTAAAAAGAATACATGTATTTTGAAGAAAATTTTTTTCAAATAATTTTCGATCATTCTTTAAAATTTTTTAATTTATGTTAAATGGAATGGGTTTCAAAATGTAATCAATATTTAATAATAAGTTTTAAAACTATTTCCAATGCATTTTGTTTTGAATTGTTTCAAGATATCATTATAATTTTTCAATGTTTTTTTCAAACAAAAAGAGTTTTAAAATTTTCTGAATTTTATTTTATATGATTTTTAGGAATACAATTTTCAAAATGATTCCAATATTATTTTATAAGTCTTCAAGGGAAATAGTTTTCAAAACAATTTTAGTCCATCATTCTATGTTTAAAATGTATTATTGAATAAAATGGATTTCAATAGGTTTTAAGATGTAAATTTCTTATTCAGAGAGGAGAGGATATTTTCCTCGAGATATTATTTTAAATGGTATGTTAGAATTAATTTCCATCTAAGAGGTCATCCTTATATGTTATTCACGCATTTTGGGAAATAATAGAAATTTTTCATTCATATTAATTCACTGAATGGATAAGGTATTTATTGAATTATGTTTATGAAACATGTTTCTCATGGACATGTTTTATGATTTTGAAAACCCCCACTTTTCACTGGATATTTTTTTGACGAAAACGAAAATGAAACCTATATGTTTTTTCATAGGTTATGACATGATTACATGTTTATAATACCCATTTAATTTCATGGGTTAATATATGATTTTTTATGATATTATGGTAGATGTATGTATTATTTCATTATGAAAAGGGAGGGACTTATATCTCCCTTCAATGAATTGCGTAAAGATTTATATCTCATGAGATAGACTACGATTGTCTTGGGAGTGAACCTTGACTACTAGGAAAACAATGGGAGTGAACCATGACAACCAATTTATTATGAAGAGGGAACTCAAAATTATAAAATTGAAATGAGAGTGATGTGTGACTACCAAGATGGCATGGGGAGTGAACGCTAACTATTAAAATGACATTGGATGTGATTCCTTGAATAACATAATAATCATTTTTATGATTTTTAATCTTCCATTTTTCCATGAGTTATTTTTATTTTATGATATCTTGGTTATGTTCATTATTTAATTATCATTAATATCTCTTGAACTGCCATTATTTATTCCATGATTCATGATTATGATAGTTTATATATGGGTTATGTTATTTTATTTTTTGTATCATGTTCTCATAAACATATTAATACGAGTGTGTTTACATTTCTCTATTGTTTACCCTTATATATAATTAATGATCACCCCAATTTATGTTTTACTTCCACCAGGTTACGAATATATGTAATATAATTGATATTTATAAGAAGGGTTCTAGTAAATAAAAACCTAGTGGGAGATAATATAGACCACCTAGGAACCACTATTTTTGATTCAATGTTTCCAAAGGCACTAGACCAATATGAACTATTGGAGAATGTTTGTATAATGTATAAAGTATTTAAAAATAGTTATGAAATGTAAATTTATGGAATGAGAAGGTCATTAAACCTTGTATCAGAGAAAAATTTTAGGTAGCTGTTGTAAACTAGGATGATAAATATTTAGTGAGATATCTATATATATTTATAATTATATTATAATGTACTTATCAAAGGACAAGCCTAAATATAATGAAAAGTATTGGGAGATGTAATTAAATTTTTATAAATGATTGAATGTGTAGTTTCATGAAATAATTCCCTGTTTGGACTCAAAAAATTTATGTCTTTTTTGGAATAGATGTACCAGGGATAAAAAACTCCCAAAATTTCTGTCTGGAATAACTCATTATATCCTAGTATATGAAAATATGCCTCACTGCACAGTAGGTTTGTCACTCCCTAGGGATAAACTTTCGGGATTTCACAATCTCTTCATATAAAATTATGAATGATTTAAAAATATGATTTCTATAAATAAAATAGGATAAAACCTCAGTTTCATAGATTAAGGATTAGTTTATAATTATTTAGACAACCTAGGAGTAGCTTTGTTTTATGATTATTTGTTTTTTTATTATGATAATTACTTCAAACCCTATGCATTATGTGGTTAATAAAATGGGAGAACTAGACAAAACAAGGTAAAAATTCAATGTTTTGTATGTCGAATGTTTGTGAATTATAGAAATATATTTCTTAAGTGGAAACCATATGAAGAGAATTAGAAATTTGGTATGAGTATTGTATATATTTGTGAAGATAATGAGACTAGAATCATCAAGTGAATGGTGTGGAATGTTCTTCTAGTATGGTTTACATTAAACAAAAGAAGCATGATTAGATCAATGTTGCGGAAGTTTATGAAATGTTTTATTTTGTATATTCTACTAAAAAATTATTAAGTATTATTTTGAGGAATCATATCTAATAGTTTATTAATAATGCATCATAAATAAAGTAATTATATTTTGAAATTCAAAGATATTGTCATATGTATCATGAAATATATATGTATTTTCTATATACGTTTTCATTATTGATTGAAAAGGATATTTTTAATGGTGATGAAGAAATAGAAATGTTATTTATAAAAAGGTGTTATCTTGATTAAGGGATGGTAACCCTTAATGTTTTCATGATTTATGGGAAATTATGTTTATCATTGACAAATAGATGATTGTTCTCTATAATGTTATTTGGAATATATCGATGAACATAAACAAATTATTGATTTTTTGAATAATTAAATTATTTTCAAATGAATTATGTTTAATTCTTAAGGGAATGAATATATCCAGTAATATTTATAAGAAGGAAGATTTCATTTTTTTTAAATGTATTTATGGTTACAACAATGTTTCATGAGAATATACATTGAGGATATTCAACTGTTTATAATGTAATAACCAAGAGTCACATTATGATATGCAGGGTAATATTGTTAGTATGACTTTGTGATCTATTTATAATGTTTTATATTTTAATATTTTTGAAAGGGTTATGAGGTTAACCATTAATTGGATGGTATAGTTTAAATATCAAATTAGTTTTCGAAGATTAATCTATTTTATAACTATATGTGGTTTTCTGCATATAGGATAACTTGTTTTAACCATTTTTTTGTTTTGATAACAAAATAAATATGTAAATATTAATAATTAGATTTACGGAACTCCTAATATTTTTGTTCTTATCGAATAAAAAACTAACGTTCATTTTCATAGTAAGGGATGATGTAGTAATTTCAGATGGAACAACTGTAGGGTTAGATCATGCTGAAACCAAGTCAATGTATCTTTTTTTGAATGTTATTCATATCCTAGTGATGTATTTTGACATAAAAATTTTATCCTAGAACCTTCATTTAATTTTAATCATATTTTCATATAGATAATCATATATTTTGGGTTTTTGTGATCCCCAAATTCTATAGGTCAATGTTCTCTATCACATTCCATTAGAACATGAATGTGAAATTTCTATTCCATGTAAATGTTTTCAAATCCAAATTTTTTTCTCCTATGTGGAAACCAATTTACATGTTAATTTCTGTAACCATTATGTTACCAAATTTAATTTTTAAAATTATTTTTTAGTATTTATTTTACGATGTGGGTTTCTTGGAATAAAACATTCAAGTATTAAACATTTAATAACCCTAGAAAATTTCTAGGGAGAAATTTATTTTAAAGGGGGTGAATGCATTTCCCATTATTTTTTTAAAATATTTATACTAAATATATTTAATTTATTTAGGTATTTTTCAATTCATGAAATAATTATTCTTTTTTATATGAAATTACAATGTTTAGGCATCATTATATGCAACCCCAAGTTATGTTTTCTCTGTACTAAACACCATGCACATAATAGAATATAATATCACAATGAGTTTCAATATTTTTTTATTTTAAATAGTCATAATATATTCTATATATATTCCAGTGTATGAAATTTGATGTTATCATGCATCACACACAACAACATGTTTTTGTAATGACATTCATTAAACACAATAATGAGTTTTATCTAACAAGAATTTATTATTAATTATTTATTATAATAATATATAATCTAGCCATAACATTAATAGTAGTTAATATTGTTAAATAGATATAAATAATGTGGTTTAAATAATATTTAAAATTAATTCATTTTAGACAAATTAATTAGAAATTTATATATGATCCAATATAATATAAAAGAAATGTTTTTATAAAAACCTATTTTTATACTTAAAAAGATATTTTATCATAATAATTAAAATAAATTAACATAATATAATTATATAAATTAAATATGAATTTTATATATTAAATAAAATATTTTCTATATTCATCCGACTGATTTGATAAGCATAAGATAATAACCTACTAATTACTTTGTATAAAATTCAATAATTTTATAAAGGCAGTTTTAATGACTTATAAATGAAAAAAAACTATTAATAAGATATTTGTAACATTTATATATATTATATGTCACAATAAAAATCTTATTTTTAATAGATTAATTAACATTATCTTATATTTAATTTATGGAATTTTTCTATCATGTTTTATTTTCTAGGAATCATGAAAAATATAGATATTTAATTCAAAGTTCATTTCCATCTAATTTATTTATAGAGTTTAATTATAAATTAATTTTGTTTAGAATTAAAATAATTTTAATTATTTTTAAATCAGAAAAAAAAATTACGTCATTGAAATCAATTTTACATTGAAATTGAATATAAAAATATAGGATGATTTTTAGCATTTTTACTTTAAAAACCCACATTGTTTCCCCGTTTATGAGATAAAATTTAATGTAATTTCATCCAATTATTGATTTTAATATAGAAATATTGATATTATATTCAAATAAAAATAATTTAATATTTTGAATATGTTCAACTTATTTTTTGACAAAATATATTATTGAATGTAATAAAAATTAATTATAATGATTAAAGTGATATTAATCTTAACAAGGGACAAAAGAATAAACATAATGAGGAAACATACCTATATAATTGTCCATAATCAATTTTATGTACATATTTAGACCGTATCCTATATTTTAACTAATATGAAATTATTTTAGACACATTAAATTGGATAAAATTTTGGTTGAATTCCCTTTTACAAATTTTACAACAGTGCCACTCCACATTAAAAATGCATCATCTCCTCCCAAATCCTCACACCTCTAAAGACACTATGGATCAAACAAGATCTACTAAAATTAATCCTAAATATCTCTATCATTATCCTATCATTCACCCCTTTATTAGAAGTTTATCCAATGAAGATCATTGGTGAAATAGAAAATAATTTACCCAAGGAAGATGTAACTTATTTTTTCAATATATTGAGTTTTATTTACATTATCCAAACCCTAAAAACTCTTTATTCCATGACTATACAAAAATATCCTCAATATACTTATATGTTTTTATTTTTGGATTTTTATCTACAAATACACACACTTCCATCAAATATGTAATGTAAATATTGTTTGTTCATATGGTATACTACCCCCTCATGAAACAATTATTGTTCATTTTTCCTTTACCACCTTTTGTTTTTGGAAATTATTAAGGAAAGTATATTAATATATGATACATATTATAATTAGGTTGTCTCTATTCTCCATTAATTATTTTATACCACAAACATATAAATATTCATTATTTTGTAATGATCATAACATCATTTTTGGGCGTGTGTACTACCACCTCCTATAAGATATATGATTAATTTTCACTTTACATGGAATGTGTTATGGATGGTTTTTTGTGAAAATATATGATATATTTGAACTTATATTAAAAATTAAATTATATTTTGTACCTATATACATATATTAATTTTATTTACATTTTTTTAATATGACAACATAATGGAGACAATGTTCACACAATCATACGACCTACTATCTCCATGATGAGTGTATTCCATTTCAACATTCAATATTTATAGATTATTATAAATACATATATATATTTAATATATAGTATATTTTATATAATGAATTAAATTATGTAATTATGTTAATAATGATCAATGTAAGATGAGGATGAATAATAAGTCAAAATATGTATGAAGAACAAAGTGAATATTACTCGAAGAGAATTGTTAACATATATTTGTTAATAAGTGGGTAATATAAATCCCAAAAAATAATATATGGTATTATATATAATAATATTATTCTTTAAAATATTTATAGTAATCTTATATTTATTATAATTTAGGTTCTTAAGAGTATGATGAGAGTCAAGACATTTGGTAAAGGAATTTCATCTAACCATTTATTTTCATGACATCCATGCATTATTCAAGACTCATTTCTTTATTTGTGGTGTGTATATTACCCATAAATGAATTTGTTGATTATAATACTAAAATGTATACATATTTGAATTTCAATTTGATTGTATTTATTTCATGATTTTTATGATTCAAAAGTGACCAAATTGGTAATGTAATTCTGTCTAAATTTTCCTTCATTGGGACACATGTTTTATTATGCACATCTTTTATTTAACTAGGTTTATATTATACTAATTGAAATGTTATATCATTAATCATTCTATTTTTATTTATATTTTAATCTTAATTTATTTATATTTTATTTCAAGGAGAGCATAACTAAAATATTTATTGTGGTAATAGTTTATTGAAAAAATATCATCGTATAAGGTTATTTTTTATGATTATATTTCCATTGATTAAATAATATTATCCACCTATAAATTGAACTCATGAATTTTCTAATACTATTTATCTTTATTATATATTCATGTATTGGTAAAAAATTTCTATTATTAGGTACATAATGTGATTAAAGATTTGTTTTAAGAAATTATGACATTACCACTCTCTTTAGTGATTAATATTTGTTCATTCAAAACTATTTATTCTATAAATTTTTTAAAAAAGTTTCAATAATTATTTATATGTTCTCATTAAATTTTAAAATAAATTTATTTGAAAAAAAATTCAATTTTTCTTTATATGTTTTCCAATTATTTTCAGTGATATAAATTTCAATACTTTATCAATATTTATCTTTTTTTTAAATGTATTTTCAATTAAACTAATTAAAAAAAAAATTTCCTTATATTTTTTGAAAGTGTATTAAATGGAAAAATATTTTAAAAAGTTTTGATTATTATTTTTAAAATTTTCAAGGAAATTTTTTTTAAACTATTTTAAGTTAATTATAAATATAAACATTTATAAAAGATTCCAAAAGAAATTTAAGCAATAATTTTATGTTCTGAAAGCATTATGTAATAAAATTTATTTCAAGAGGTTTTATGCTTTGAAAATACATTTTTCAATGAATAATGTATATTTTCTTCCACATTTTTTTTAATGATATTAGAAAATTATTTTCCATCTAATATTACATCAAATGATGTTACACATTACTTTCTATGAAATAATCCCAAGAGTACATTTATGTTCTTTCGATGAATGGATTGTGTTGTGATGGAATGATACTTAGTAAACTCATTTCAATTTCATGGGTTACATTCTTTTGAATATCACATATTTTATGAAAATATGATTTTGAGGAAAATATTATGAAACCTACATATTTTCTATAAGGTATGATATGATTACATATTAATGAAATTCATTTCATATCATGTGTTATGATATGATTATTTAGGATCATGTGGGAAAAGTATGTATGATTTGAATTTGTGATGGGTAGGACCTATATATCGTTCAGACACATTAGGTAAAGATTTATATCTCATGAGGTAGACTAATTGAGTATTCGGAGTGAACTGTGACTAATAAGATAACCAAGGGAATGAACCATGACAACCAAGATGGTATGGGGGTAAACTCAAAATACTATGATATCTATGGGAGTTAACCACGACTCTCAAGAAAGTGTAGAGAGTGAAACCATACTACTAAGATGGAATCAGTAATGATTTAATGTCTAATATGGAATTTCTTTTATATTCTAATGTGTATTACATAGTTCCATGTATTATTCATATGTTGTTATTTCACATCTTATGTTCTTTAATTCTTATTGATAATTTTGTTATGATAACCTGTTCTTTCATCCATGATTTTATATTAAGATCTTGGATATGTAGGGTATGATCTTCTATTTTCGAGACCAAGTTCTCATGCAATTATTCTCAAGATTTTGTTTAGATATCATCATTTTTAACAATTAATGAGCATTAAAACTCACCCCTTTTAGGATTATTTCTCCATATGTTATTAAGATATTTATTATGATTGATTTTTATAAGAAATTTGATAGTAAAGAAGAACATCGTGGGTTATAATGTAACTCATTAATGTACTAGTGCTTATGTTATTGTGTTTCCAAATACACTAGAGTAATTTTGAAACTGGGAGTATTTTTGTATAATTTTTACCAAATCCTTAAAAATTATTTAATTTTAATGTTTGAAATTAGAGGGAAACTATAATTATCACATTCATAAACCTTTACGATAATTTTTATTCTTATATATATCCCTCGTTTACCCTAACTGAGCATCAGAGATCGCCTATTTTTATGTTTTCAATATCCAGGTTATGAAGATATGTATTATATATTATGTGTCTAAAAAGGATCATATTCATTTTGAACCTAATTGGAGATAACTTAGATCAATTATATAAGATGGAATAATTTTTCATGTTTCCAAAGGCATTAAACTAATACGGTCTCTAGGAAACCATTTGTATAGGGTTTTAAGTATTCTACAAAAATTGTCTAATGGTAATGTATGAATGTAGAGGGTTTATTATAAGTCCCCTCCCTTAAACCATACTTAATATTGAATTAAATGAATAATTCACATTGAGGATCTATTCAGGTTTAGAGTTCTAGAGAATTATCTCCTAAATCATGAATTACATTCAAAATTTAAACAAAGTGGTTACATAAAAGATGGTACTCATTTTTTCCCATCGACGGAATCATATTTAAAATAAAATATGGATTCTTTCATGACACGTTCTTGACACTATCATCACATCATGTACCTTTCCCTTGACCTGTGAAAAACATTTCAAAAACTTGGGATGACCATAAAAAGCTCAGTAAGGGATATAAAAGTACGAATTGAAAACATTAGTCCATGCATGGAATCATACATTACTCATAAAACATCATCACATACCTCATAAAATAATGAATAAATCATAAATCATAAGACATAAAGGTAACTTGAGGCATTCATAACATTCTTACGTAGGGAGTAACCCTCTTGGTTACGTTTGGAATACCCATTAGAGTATATTCCCTAAACCTCTTCGGAGAAACCTTAACGTTTAACCCCTTCATGTTACCCAATGCATTAGAGAGCTATATCGGGCTCACTTTCCCTTAGTTTATCATGGAACCACCCGTATTCATAACCAATTCCCAAGAACCATAACATAATCATAGAACATAACTTATGCACAAAAGAAAGATAACATTGCAACATTATAATAACAATATAACTTTTTATGATATTGAAATAATGAATCCATTCTAAAATCCATTTTCACAACCATTTAAAAAATTTAATAAAGAGATTTTTGAATTAAAGTGTCCCATACCACTTTGAAGCTTTTAACATTTTAAACCATTAATATCCAAATAAATAAATTCTTAAAACCATTTTGAAAACATGGATATTAATGATAAATATTTATAAGAATAAATCATTTAAACATTTAAAATGATATTTTAGTTAAAGAGTTTTTAACAAAATGAGAGACACTTGAATACAATAATTGAGGAATAAAATTTAATTAGAACATTATAATATCATGAGAATAGAGGTATTCGTGATATAATATTCCAAAGGACAGTATATACACCATATAAGAGTGAACTGGTGCATAACAACAAAGAAGTCTCAATAGAAATGTAATATGAGATGAAATCCATTATAAAGAAGGTATCCTTAAATTAAGGATAAATCAATCTCATAATTATGTGTGATAAATATAAATACACCCAATATAAGTGGAGATTAAGTGTAAAACAATAAATTTTCAATCACACATATTCAATGGATGACATATTCAATAACTACATGTTGAACCCAAAGAAATCGAAATTGGGTTAAGATGTACCCTTGGTAAAATTCGACAGCCTAACGGCGTCACATAAAATTTTAGAAAAAGAGTTCATGAGAGAGATAAAGGGTATATCATCACTTGGACATAAAATTTACGGCAATAAGGATATATAAGAACATATCCCCACATAATAAGTTGAAAATTAAAAGACATAACAAAAGAAGTCTTTTAAAAGTGGAGGGTGAAAGGTTTCCTTACCGATTTGGTTAACTTTCGAAACATACACCCCATGGAAGAAGGGTCACACAATGAAGATGTCAATACCCATAAATTAAATGATTATATAAAAAGTGTATAATAATGTGCAGTACATACACCACTCAATGGAAATAGTGGCAAACATAGCATAAATGTCACGGGAATAAAAGTGAGATGAAAAATCCCTTACGAAAACTCGGCAGCCTAACGACGCCACTTAAAACATCTAAAAACTGGATTGATGAGATCAAATAGGGTTTGTCATAATACAAACATAAAAAGTACAGTATGAGGAATATAAAAGAACATCCCCAAACATAAGAAAGATGAGCTTAAAAGAAATTACATAAAAGAGAGTACTTATAAAGAAAGAAAGAGGTTGAATCCCTTAACTCATGTCCGACATGACTCGATCGTTCATTAATCTCCTGAATAATAATATTTTGTCAATTTATGATTTCTTAAGGACCTCATTTAAATATTATTATTCAGTTCATATCTCATATTATAAATTTATAATAATTGGTCAATAAAGTGATTTCATATCAGACGTTTTTGTCGATGTTCAATACATGAGTAAAAATTGAACTTGTTGGAAAAGAATTTTCCATGTAGTTATAGGTACATCATATCCAGAATAGTATTGATGTTTTAAATATCATATATATCTAGTATATAATCATTTTATACTATTACACAGAATTTGGATATAAAAAAATAAAAGCACCGTTCATGGAGACGGTAGGTCGTACGTACGCATGAACGTTACTTTCATTTTTTGTCATGTTAATGGAATTAAAACAAAATGAGAGATACATATATTATAATTCTAGAATGATATCCTTCATTTAGATGTAATATATTATATATATATATCAATTATATATATGTACTTATAATAGTACATAAAATTTGGAGATAAGAAATGAAATGTACCATTCATGGAGACGGTAAGCCGTACGTACGCATGAACGCTACTTTCATTTTTTTTATTCAATGGAATTAAATAACCATGATATAAAGGTATATTATAATTCCAATAGTATATAATATGTAATACCATTAATTACATCCTTTATATGTCCCACATATGGCATTAACGAATCAAATCACTTTGATGGGGCGGTAGTCCGCACTTCCTAAAATGAAGATATCGCGTTTACCTATAATGAAAACCATAAAGGTATGCCATAAATGAAAAATACAGAACCATTGGAAAACATAATCATAATATATATCATATATAAATATATTGACATCTTAATGGACACCTTTTAAGGTGTTAAAATAAAATTGAACAATCATCTTTTCGCGAGGCAGTAATTCACCATCCACAGAAACAGTATGTTCTTTAACCATTAGACGGAGGTGTGTGAAAGTGTAGCTCGAATACTTCGTATAAAAACATCCTAGTATATTTAGGATACTGGTTTTATTAAAAAAATATTAATAAAAAGAGTTTAGGGGTTTGGAGAAGAAAAATAATACAAAAGAACACAAGGGAATACATTACCTTTAAATCGGGTAACTCTCTTTGATTTGAGCTCAAAGGCTTCCCTGGAAAGTATTATGCCCAATGTGAGGCTTCAATGATGAATATGGGGATTTGGAGAGATTAAATGGGCAGAGTTTGGCAGAGCCAAATCCTTGAGAGATGTGTGTATGGTGGTAGAGGTGGGGGACTTTTATAAGAGGATAGGTGGGGCACTCTTGGAAAGTTATAAAATATTACTTTATTATAAAATGATTTTAGGATTTAAAAGGACCCAAAAGGATATATTTCGAGGATAATGTGATAAGGTTTCAAAATCCACCCATCCATTAGGTTTGTGACAAGTGTAAGACTTAGATTTCACAATATCTTCTCATTTTATTTAAATCGTTTATTTATGAGGTAATCTCTGCATCATCACGATGTCATTAATAAATTAGTTTATTTAATATCTAAAATTTAAAAAATATCATGATATAGGAAAAATTTTTACATTTCTAATTACTATTTATAGTATAATTGATTATTTATGTAGACAGAATTAAATTTTTTACTCAGGTGATACATTCTTTGTTATATTTAACTTTAAAAAATAAAAAGATAAAAAGACATTATCACACAAAAGTGATTCCATGGGGTCCACATGTTTGGAACAAGGAATCCCCTGGTCGTCCATGACACAACCAACAGTATTAGGACATATTTTGGGGTCATTTTTTATTATTATGATATTATTTTATTGTCCTTAACTACCTGATTACTAATTAATCAAGATAATTAAAGATAATTACCGTAGTTACTATTCATAATGTCCAGAAACAAAAGAGTCTTGATTACATAATTTGGACCTTATGATTCCAAATATTTAATACATTTTACCAAATTCCAAACACATAAATTTCAATAATTAATTTAAAAATAATTCTCGTTGTCAAAACAAATAGAGGGTTTTTTTGAAACAATATCTATGAAAAGTTTGGTATTAGTTTATGCCCAATTCCAAAGTGAAATTAATCCTAATTACCACCCTTAGATTAAATGGTAAAAATATATTCAAATTGAACATTAATATTAATTAAAAATATAATATAACCATATAATTAAATTTGATGAAAATGCAGTTTTGATGTAAAATGCAGTATTTTTCACAATTCATTAAAAAAATGAACATTGTCAGAAGAATACCAAATATTTATATAATGTAAACTTCAATGTCCCAATAATAAATAATATGTTTATTTTGACAAATAGATCCTATAAAATTATCAAAATATAGATTTAAAAAAAGTTCTCCATCAAAAGGCGGTAAAACATTCTTTTAAAAATATTAGAGTATTTATTCTTAAAATTGGATTCATTTGGATTTTAAGCCTCTAACATTTATTGGATAAATGTAAAAATATTTAACAGACATATGTAATAATTTTTTAGTTATTTCTGTTCATTCCATTTATTACAACAGAAAGGCGTAAGATTTCAAAGAAACTCGTTGTTGCGTATTGGGTACGCCATCGAGCATAGCATTCTATTTAAAGTAATATTAACATTTATTGAAAAATATTGACAAATCTCAGAATGTAATATTATTTATTTACCTGGGATGTTACATCCTCCCCCTCTTTTGGGAATTGCGTCCTCACAATTTCAAAATTGGCCTTGGAATCTTCATTGAAAGTCCCACATCCGAACAAGAGTTAGTAAAACCCTCACTTTAAATGAAAGGGAGAGAAGTACAAAGGTTGCCTAATTTAACCCATACTAGGATTCCATGTAGAAAAATATGGATATGGATGAGAAAGAAAAGGGTCATGTTCTGATGGAGACTGATAGTAAACATGTATAGGAGAAAGTTAACCATAAGAAAATCACAAACATGTGATGGGTTAAACGGTATTCGATTCCCCAGTAGGAAAAGTTAACAGACAACATTTTTTTATGTTACTCTTCTTTGAGGAATTTATTTTTGAGATTAACTAAATCATAATGAAACATACTTACTTGTCATGTAGACTTTCAACTTTTACTATATTCCTTAACCAAACTCATATTTTCTCCAAAAGACAATTTTTTAGGAAGACTTGTTCGCATTAAGAGTACTATAATCAACTTCATGAGAATCACCTAAACCAAAAAAGAGATCTATATATTTCCCATGTCTTTAGACAAAATCCAAAACAAAATTTTTTAGTATGAGATCAGATAATCCACAAAAGTATAATCCTTTATAAAAAGAAAATATATTCTTAATCTCCAAAATTTGTCAAAAAAAACTCAAAGATCAACGAAGACCATTTGATAATCAATTGTCCATAAAATTCTTCATAGTAAACCAAAATAAGATTGAAACCCAAATATTTGAAGGATTTAACCACATAGTCTTCCAAGGTACAAATTAACTTTTACCTCCAAATAACATCAGTTTCCCTTAAATTCTTATATTGAAAAGTAATTAACCTAATCACATATCCTCGATGATAGGTTAATAATTTCCATAGATAACCCAAAATAAACTTAATCTTGATTCCTAAAATCATCTAACTAAAAAGAATTAATCATACTAACTAGGTACTTTATGTAGTCCAGTGGTAGGTGATAAATACCAGTCACACTTTGGTTGTGGGTTCGATTCCCGCAGCTTTGTCTGACGTGACGGGTTGTCACACGGTCTGCGTGTTGTCCTTTTTCCAAAACTATATAATTCTTAAAACATTCCCCAAAACGGGATAAAATCTTCAAAAATAATCATCACATATTTTAAACTCAATTTTATCTCATGCCTTTCATTTTCCATCATAACATATAATAACCCATAATTACCTCAAAAGTAAGGATCATATAGACCCTAATGGTTACCTTTATAATTATTACCTGAACATCCACATCGATTGGTCATCTCGTACATGATGCATTACAGAACATACCAAGGTACAAGTGGTTGATCATGACTCCTTGATAGTTGGTTTAGAACAACCATGAGTTTCCTCATTGAATCGCCCATTTCATATAGTCTCTTAATCAGAGATCCACTACAGTTTCCTTCAAATCTATTGTCACATTGGTGCCTTCTAGAACCATCCATTCACTAAAAACAGAAATGTCATTGTGAGTATATCAACAAAAACATCATGTACTAATGAGGAAGATAAGCACTAAGATATACTTACTCATTCACATTAACTAAAACTAGGACTCTTTCTGAAATCCTAACCACTATAGTAATGTCACTTATACCTAGAGAATACCCTAACCTCTAATGTTATCTAAACCGACCTTTGATACCAACTATAAGGCCCCAGCCTTAAACCTTACTTAATATTGAATTAAATGAGTAATTCACATTTAGGATCATTTCAGGTTTAGAGTTTTAGAGAGTTAGATGATAAATCATGAATTACATTCCACATTTAAACAAATTGGTTACAGTAATGATGGTACTCATTTTTCTCATCAAAAGAATCATAATTAAAATAAAACATTGATTCTTTCTTGACACTTTCGTGACACTATCATCACATCATGTACCTTTCCATTAACATGTGAAAAACATTTCAAAAACTTGGGATGAGCATAAAAAACTCAGTAAGGGATATAAAAGTACGAAATGAAAACATTAGTCCATGCATGGAATCATACTTTACTCATAAAACATCATCACATAACTCATCAAATAATGAATAAATCATAGAAATCATAAGACATAAAGGTAACTTGAGGTATTCATAACATTCTTACATAGGGAGTAACCCTCTTGGTTACATTTGGAATACCCATCACAGTATATTCCCTAAATCTCTTTGGAGAAACCTTAATGTTTAACCCGTTCACGTTACCCAATGCATTGGAGAGCTATATCGGGCTCACCCGCACTTAGTTTATCACGGAACCACCTGTATTCATATACAATTCCCAAGAACCATAACATAATAATAGAACATAACTTATGCACAAAATAAAGATAACCTTCCAACTTTGTAATAACAATATAACATTTTAAGATATTGAAACAATGAATCCATTCTAAAAACCATTTTCAAACCCATTTAAAATATTTAATAAAGAGATTTTTGAATGGAGGTGTCCCATACCACTTTGAAGCTTTTAACATTTTAAACCATTAATATCCATATAAATAAATCCTTAAAACCATTTTGAAAACATGGATATTAATGAGATATATTTATAAGAATAAATCATTAAAGCATTTAAAACGATATTTTAGTTAAAGTGTTTTTAACAAAATGGGAGACACTTGAATACAATAATTGAGTAAAAACATTTAATTAGAACGTTATAATATCATGAGAATGGAGGGATTCATGATATAATATTTCAAAGGACATTATATACACCATATATGAGTGAACTGGTGCATAACAACGATGAAGACTCAATAGAAATGTAAAATGAGATGAAATCCATTATAAAGAATGTATCCTTAAATTAAGGATAAATAAATCTCATAATTATGTGTGAAAAATATAAATACACCCAATATAAGTGGATATTAATATGTAAAACAATCATAGGTCATTCAGAAATATTAAAAGGATGACATATTCAATAACTACATGTTGAACCCAAATAAGTCGAAATTGGGTTAAGAAGTTCCCTTGGTAAAATTCGACATCCTAACGGCGTCACATAAAATTTTAGAAAAAGTGTTGATGAGAGAGATAAAGGGTATCTCATCAATTGGAAATAAAATTTACAGAAATAAGGATATATAAGAACATATCCCCACATAATACGATGAAAATTAAAAGACCTAACAAAAGAAGTCTTTTAACAGAGGAGGGTGAAAGGTTTCCTTACCGATTTGGGTAACTTTCAAAACGTACACCCCATAGAAGAAGGGTCACCCAACGAAGATGTTAATACCCATAAATTAAATTATTCTACACAAAGTGTATAATAATGTCCAGTACATACAACAGTCAAAGGAAATAGTGGAAAACATAGCATAAATTTCACGGGAATAAAAGTGAGATGAAAAATCCCTTACGAAAACTCGGCCGCCTAACGACGCCACTTAAAACATCCAATAACTGGATTTATGAGATCAAATAGAGTCTCTCATAATAAGAACGTAAAAATTACAGTATTAGGAATATAAAATAACATCCCCAAACATAAGAATGTTGATCTTATAAGAAATTACATAAAAGAGAGTACTTAAAAAGAAAGAGAGAGGTTGGATCCCTTACCTCATGTCCGACATGACTTGATCATTCTTTAATTTCCTGAATAATAAAATTTGGTCAATTTATAATTTCATAATTACCTCCTTTAAATATTACTATTCAGTTCATATCACATATTATAATGCTATAATAATTGGATAATAAAGTGAGTTCATATTAGACGTTTTTGCTGATGTTCGGTACATGAGTAAAAATTGAACTTGTTGGCGAAGAATTTACCATGTAGTTATTGCTACATCATATCCAAAATATTATTGATGTTTTAAATATCATATATATCCAATATATAATCATTTTATACTATTTCATAGCATTTTGAGATAAAAAATTAAAAGCACTGTTCATGGAGACGGTAGGCCGTACGTACGCATGAACGCTGCTTTAATTTTTTTGTTATATTAATTGAATAAAAAAAAATCATAGATATATATATTATAATTCTATAATGATATCCTTCATTTAGATTTAATATATTAGATATATATCCATTATACATATGTACTTATAATAGTACATAACTTTTAGGGATAAGAAATGAAATGTACCGTTCATGGAGACGGTAAGCCGTACGTACGCAAGAACGCTACTTTCATTTATTTATTTTTGTATTAAATAGAATTAAATAATAATTATATAAAGGTATATTATAATTCCAGTTGGATATCATATGTAATTCAATTAATTCCATCCTTTATATGTCCCACATATGGAATTAACGAATCAAATCACTTTGAGGGGGCGGTAGTCCGCACTTCCTAAAATGAAGATATCGTGTTTTACCTATAATGGAAACCATAAAGGTATGCCATAAATGAAAATTATAGAAGCTTAAGGAAAACATAATCATATTATATATCATATATAAATATACTGACATCTTAATGTCCACCTTTGAAGGTGTAAAAATAATATTGAACAATCATCGTTTCGCGAGGTAGTAATTCGTCATCCACAGAAACAGTATGTTCTTTAACCATTAGAAGGATGTGTGTAAAATTTTATCTAGAATACTTCTTATAAAAATATACTAGTATATTTAATATACATGTTTTTAAAAAAAAAAATTGTAATAAAAAGAGTTTAGGGGTTTGGAGAAGAAAAATAAAACAAAAGAACACAAGGAACGACATTACTGTTAAATCGGGTAACTCTCTTCGATTTGAGCTCAAAGGCTTCCTTGGAAAGGATTATGCACAAATTGAGGATTCAATTATGAATATAGGGATTTTTAGAGATGAAATGGGTAGGGTTTGGCCGAGCCAAAGGATTGAGAGATGTGTGTAAGGTGGTAGAGGTGGGGGCCTTTTATAAGAGGAGAGGAGGGGCACTCTTGGAAACTTATAAAATACTACTTTATTATAAAATGATTTTCAGATTTCAAAAGTCCCAAAAAGATATATTTCGAGGATAAGGTGATAAGGTTTATAAATCCACCCATACAATAGGTTTCTGACAAGTGTAAGACTTATATTTCACCCTATCTTCTCATTTTATTTAAATCGTTCATTTATGAGGTAATCACCGCATCATCACAGTGTCATATATAAATTTAACTATTTAATATCTAAAAATTATAAAAAAAAGATGTATGAAATATTTTTATCTTTCTAATTAATATTTATATTCCAATATATAATTTATGTATAAAAAATTAAATTTTTTTTACTCAGGTGATACATTCTTTGTTATATTTAACTTTCATTAAAAATAAAAAGATAAAAAGTCATTATCACACAAAAGTGATTCCCTGGGGTCCCCATGACTGGAACAAGGCATGCCATGGTCGTCCATGACACAACCAGTAGTATTAGGACACATTTTGGGGTCATTTGTTATTATTATGATATTAATTTATTATCCTTAACTACCCGATTACTAATTAATCAAGATAATTAAAGATAATTACTATCGTTACTATTCATAAAGTCCAAAAACAAAAGAGTATTGATTACATAATTTGTAACTTCTGATTCCAAATATGTAATCAATTTTACCAAATTCAAAACATAGAAACTGCAATAAATAACTTAAAAATAATTCCCATTGTCAAAACAAATAGCGGGTTTTTTGGAAACAATATCTATAAAACGTTTTGCATTAGTTTATGCCCAATTAAAAAGTGAAATTAATACTAATGACCAACCATGGATTAAATTGTAAAAATATATTCAAATTAACCTTTATGACCTATTAAAAATATAATCTATGCATATAATTAAATTAGATGAAAAAGCAGTTTTGATGTAAAATGCAATATTTTTCACTATTCATTAACAAATTGAACATTGTCAGAAAAATACCAAAAATTTATATAAGGTAAACTTAAATGTCCCAATAATAAAGAATATGTTTATTTTGAAAAATAGAGCTTATAAAATTGTCAAAAAAGATATTTAAAAAAGTTTTCCATCAAAAGGTGGTAAAACAATCTTTTAAAAATATTAGAGTATTTATTCTTAAAATTGGATTCACTTGGATTCTAAGCCTCTAAAATTTATTGGATAAATGTAAAAATATTTAAAAAACACATGTAATCATTTTGTAGTTATTTCACTTCATTCCCTTCATTACAACAACTGGGCGTAAGATTTCAAAGAAACTCGTTGTTGCGTATTGGGTACACCATCGGGCATAGCATTCTCTTTTGAGTAATATTAACATTTATTATCAAATATTGATAAACCTTAGAATGTAATATTATTGATTTACCTGGGATGTTACATTTATATAGTTGGTATCAGAGAAAAATATAAGTCAAAATTTGTAAAATAGTGTTAAAACACCTTAGTTATAACCCTAAGTAAATGTATAAGGATAAAACTAAGGATGAGTTAAATTATTATAAATTGTCATGGAATTTTGGTAAAGGATTGAGTGATTGGTTTCCTTGAAATATATCCTTGTTTTAATACTAAAAGTGTATGTGTCTCTATCAAAGATGTACATTGGCGTAATAACCCCGGAAACACCATATTGAGCTAGACTAGATTGGGAACTAGTGCACGACAACCTGAATTGCTACACAACTAGTACGCCAATCCCATGGGCTATTCTTTTGGAATTAACAAATACATTACAATACAACATTATGGGTATAAATAAGAGTTTTCTATGAATATCCTCAAAAAAATATATGGTATCATAGATTTTGAAGTATTTCATAATTTAGACATTTTGTATTTGTTATTTTAGTATTATGTAGTTCCTCACTATGGAAACTATTTATTACTCAATGAGTTATTGGTTTTAGTCAATGCTTGGAATCTGAAGGAATGAAACTAATATTGATTTAAATTTACAATGAAATGATTATCCTTCATAGAATATGAATTATTTGTGATGGATAATGAATAATCATATTGTTGTGTTCACCCAAGATTCTAATTCCAAGAATCATGCTGATCATCCAAACATGAAAAAGAGGGAATAAGCTTTTGTTCGGTCCTTCATAAATCAACTTCATCCTTATTCTAGTGAGACTTCTGATACTCTCATGAATGAATAAATGGACCAGTTATTGTAAAATGATATTCTCCATTCTACATTTTCCATAACATGAGAATGTTATTCCGTTTAATTATCATTTAGAGGGTGAACTCAACTAGTGGCGGACTTCAATCAATATTTCAATGAAGAAAATGATATTGATTCCATGGATTGGGATGAGTTAAAATACATATTCTTCCCTATGTAAATTTCTTATGTTCATTTTATAGATATGTAGAAGGATTTATTATAGTTTAAGTAAAATGATTATAAATCTATGAGTCATATGAGGCCAATTTCACAAGACATGAGAGGTACACCTCTGGAATTATCATCTAACTTGAAAGAAATGTTTATTGGTTCTTAAATGGCTTAAATACCTATCTCATAAGGGTTTTCGACATAATATAATTTAGTGGCTATAACGAAACTATGAATTGTGGAATATTAGGTTAAATATACAATGGAGTTACAAAAAAATCTCATGTTTTTTAACATGAAAATGATAATAGAGATCAATGGAAAATATAAAACCCATGAATAGAATAATATTGGCCTCCCATTACACCCCAATTGTGTAATGTTGAATGTATGACATTGACGTATAGGGTATATTAAATATATTTTGTGTGGGATGGAAATACATCAGAAAATTGATTGCCGAACTGATTGAAAGATATATTCCAATGATGAAAGATGCTGGAAATCTACATAGAATACACCTACAACACATTAGTGATTCAAGTGTTCAGAGGATTGGAATAATGTTAACTAGTGCACAAACTTGAGGGTTGGTGAAGATGTTAGAATCCTCTTAAATAGAGGGTCAGTGGGAAATATCCTACTATTTCAAATATCGATAAGGATTACAATAATAAAATGGTAAAAGATACACTTACCATCCAGTCTAGATCTACTAACATCTTATTTGATTCTAGATCTACCAAAAATATCATATCTTAAGAATTTTATATGAGTATTTAGATTCTATAAAAATGATTAGATATAGAATTAGTGGTGTAATCTTCTATTTGTATGATGAATCCATCTCAATTATATACTTCCTTTTCTGTTGATATTTTTGGGAATGTGCTTCCTTAAAATATTTTTATTCTTCCTTGGCATAATTTTATGTCATACTAGGAATTAATTGGATTTATCATCATAAATAACACATCAATTTTAGAGAAAGTGAAGTTACATTTGATATTTCAAACCAAAATTTGATCTTCTATCAATTTGTTGTTAAGTATGAACATTCTATGGATATTAAATCCAATGTATGGCTATTTTTTCCAATAAAAAGAGTTTTTAATCTCATATTTATGGTGATAAACATGGAATCAATGATATTATTATTCTCTTAGAATTTTGGGATGTGATCCCATACATGTTTCATTATCTCCCATCAAAACATTAGCACGATTTCTTAATAGATCTCATGAATATATCAACATAAAAATCCATGACACCATATAAAATGGTCCTAATAGAGTTACATGAATTGAAGAAGTAACTCCATGAATGCCTTAATATGTTATCCATTCATCTATGTGTTTCACCATAGGGTGCACCTAGTATCCTTGTAAAAACAATTTAGAGCACATGTTCTCCTTCTTCGTCTATCCTATTTCCCCTTTCATTCACTCCCTTTTTTTCCTTTGGTATCTGGGGCCCCTAGTGAATCCCTCATCAGCTCTTCCCCAGATCTACCCTCCTATTTGGCCATATTTCCAACCCCACTCTGGCCTGGTTCGACGGTTCTTCACATGAAGGGTTGGTATGTGAGGGCCGAGTCTCGAGGGTTTTCTTGATCCATGGCATGCGATTGGCCTCATCGTGGCTTCATGTTTTCTTTTTGGGGGACCAGGTGAGATGATTCTCTATCGAGGCCATGCTCGATTCATCTCACCTCCAGATTTATGTGCCTTGTTGCTCCCCAAGTTGGAATGATGTGATGGTTTAATGGAGGCTTTGGGATGTGGCTTTGTTAGGCCATGTTGTTCTATGAGGTTGTTCCATGTATCAATCTAATTTATGGTGGTATTCTATAATCATTTATGTGGATGGTTCTAGTGTGGAGTTCTGATGAATTTCCCATCAGTGTCTATATCATCGACCTTAGATCTGGATTGTTTTTTTATTTCTGAAATCATTAAAATTTTTTGGTTCATGTTTTTTTCATTTGATGTGCTTCGACAGCCTTTGTCGACTTGTGTTTGGACAGTAGCTACGATAGTGTTGATGAGCAAAATTGATATTAGTGGTGTTTTTTTACTGTTTTTCATCTAGGATTGAATGGTTCTCTGGTTTGTTTTTCCCTGGTCATGGGCTCCAATGAATATAGATGGTGTTGAAAAATATGGTTGTTCAATGATGGAGGATTTCTGGCCATGATGGTGGATGTGGGTGACAAGACTCTGGCTATTGTGAGTGGCCCTTGGCTCGAGGCCTCCTAAGGATGTGTGTCCTTTTGGAATTTCAAAATTTGTTTGAACATGTTTTCAGTATCACACATTAATTCTGTGGTTACCACTACTCCTCAACATTGGGTATCAAAATATCAAGATATAGTATACAGTATAACTATCAATGATGGAGTCTATTAGATCTTGTCCATGAAAAACCATATTTACATAGATCCAAAATTTTTTATATTAGATGGACATTATTGATGATTTATTGATAATTTCTCATGAAAATTGAAAACATTGACCATGTTTAATGGTAAGGGTACGATGTTCTTTTAGATAGATGAATTTGAGGAAAAATTCAAGGAACTAAAGATAAGGATGGTCATCTCTCATCTTCTCACATTAACCAATAGTGGATAAGTGTGTGTAATCAATAGTAATGCATCTGAGAAGGGATTAGGATGTGTTATTATAAATAATAACCTGGTTATAACTATAACCTCAGGAAAGATAACTATCTACTAGAAAAATTACCCATCTCATGATTTAGAGATAGCTATGACTATTTTGGCATTATAGATATGGATTCATTATATTTATGGAGAAATGTGTGATATATATATTGATCATAAAAGTATAAATTATATATTCGCACATAATGAATTTCACATGCCCCATATAATATGGTTTGGGATAATAAATGATTTCCATTTCTCTATAAATTACAACCCTGGGAAAGTGAACAAGTTGGTCGATGCATTTATCCGAAAGGATCATGATATCTTATCTATGATGAGGATGAAAAAAACCAATACTTATTGATTTTGAAAATAAGGTTCTAGAAATACTTATTGAATGGGGTAAATATTATCTTGGTCAATTGAATGTTCGACCCTCTATCCAGTAGAATATTAATGATTTATTAATGGAAGATATAGAGCTATAACAGAAGATTAGAAATGATAATGAGTTTTACCTTGTCCAAGATAAAATGATAAGGTTATAAAACCAGGTATTTGTTTTTAATTTAAAAATTTTTATGACCTATTTGATAAATCTCAAAGTTCATCATTCTCAACTCATCCTAGAGGTACAACGATATATATATATATATATATAATAAAGGGAATAATTTTTTTGGGATGGAATCTAAATATTAATCAAAAATTTAATATCTCGGTTCTTATTATGCCAACAAGTTAAGGTAGAAATAAACAAATTTAAGGGGATGTTGTACCCCATACCCATAACATAGTGGAAATGGGAGAACATAACTAGGGATTTCTTCATTGGACTCCCAAAAATGTCTAAGGTGTTTAATGTTATATGGGTATTTTTGAACACCTTACTACCCAAGAAAACAACATTTATTTCAATGAAGACATCTATCAAGATCATCGTTCTAAGATATACATTAATGAGGAGGTAAGGATTCATGGAGTACCAAAATCTGTAAAATATAATCAGGTTTCAAGGAATACCACAATTTTTTAAACATTTATTCTGAAAAAAGATGATATAGAATTGAGTTTTTTTCTTTCATTTCATCCTCAGATAGATGGTCACTCTAATAGAATAATTCCAACCCTTGATGTTGAGTTTTTTAAATGAGATATTTATTATTGGTATTTTAATGTGGATGGGACCAACACATTACCCAAGTATAGTGTTCTTATAATATTAGCTATAACACAAGAAACAATATATATCCTTATGAAGCCCTCTCTAGGAAGAAATATAGAGATCTAATGTGCTGAGATGATGTTGGATAAATAATGCAATTGGGACATAGATGAATAATTGGAATAGATGTTTAAAACCATTTTTTGTATATCAAGATAGGTAAAAATGGGAATAAAATTTATGATGATAATCATTATAAAGGAAAATAATTTGATGTGGGCGAGAAGGTGTTTCTTAGAATTTCTCCATGGAAGAAGGTTATGTGATTTGAGAAGAATGGGAAAGTAATCCCTAGGTATATCGATTACATTGATCTTTTTGATAATATCAGAATGGTCACCCATATCATCGAACATAAACCAAATATCTCTCAATTCCAAGATTCATTCTAGGTATTTATCCAATGGATGTATATACAAAACCCTATATATGTATTGAACATATGAATTATACCACTAGAAAAAGATTTCTCCAAAGAAGAAAAACCAGTTAAGATTCCTGATTGCATAGGAAAAAATCAATGAAACAAGACTGATGACCTATTCAATGTTTATTTGAGAAATCATTAGTTAGAAGAAGAAATATGCGAACATGATGATTTGATAAGGCATTATTAAACATTTTTTGTATCAAAATTACGAATTTTGAGGGAGAATTTCATTTTATGAGCTATAGAATTTTACACCCCCTATTTTTTTGAACTAGTTATACAAAATGAATAAATTTTCATTGATTTTTGTCATTGAATTCTACCCAAACAAAAACATTATTTACACACTATACCATTTGAAACTTCTGATACATGTAACACTAACTAGGCTTCTATTACATGCAACACTTGGATTTATTGAAACAATATTTTTTTATTATAATTATATAAATAAGGTAAATATAAAATAGCAAAAAAATTAATAATATGAATATTAATAATATTTTTTAAAATATATTATAATAATTTTATAATGTAAATAATTCGCATTAATAAAAATATGTACAATTGTTAGTGATGTATTTATATATATTAAAAACAATTTTCTTAAAAGAATTTATTTGCATTTCCTTCTTTGAAAAATAATAAAATAAATTTTAGACAATTTTAGAAATTTTATATGATAATATAAACATAATTTTTGAATTCATATCATCATTATTATATTATTGTGAATTCTTGGGATTTTTCTGAATAAGAATATTTTTGGAAGAATAACGAGAAATATAAAATTTTAAATCAAAAACATATATTAATATAATTTATTTCTATAGATAAATTATATTTTAATTTGTTTTGAACTTTTAATGAGATTAATTGTACATAATTTAATCAAATATTGGTCATTTTATCCAATTTTACATTGATATTGGATATCAAAACCTTCCGAACCATTAAACATATTTTCTTAGAACAACATATTGTCACAACCCAGTGGCATGATTAATTTTATATTAATTTATAATAATTTCATAGTTGAAATATGTAAAAATAGATTCAATATTTTGAATAAGAATAATTTATAATTTATAATATTTCCAAAATATTTTTTGGAAAAACATATTTGTGAAAGTGGTTTAAATTAAATACGGTGATCAAGAGTAAAATGTATTTAACAAAGGTATAAACCTTAAAATCAAGGCCCGAAGTTACTTATAATCCCATACCAAATTCATTGAATATTAATATTTGGACCATATTCTCAAATTTATCATATTGGGACCATTATTATATCCAAATTAAATATAACCTACATGGATGGAATGACCTTTTCATAAAATTACATGAAATATTCTCCTCCTCCATTATAAAAAGGAACTCTTAACTGCCACTTATCCACACCTGTAAATCACTATGTATTAGAAATAAATTGTCCTAAATTCCCTACCAACATACCTAAATTCATTCTATAATCTTATAATGGTTATTAAATCGGTAAAAATAAGTCCTTTAGTGAAAAGCAGATGGAGATACCCAAAGATGTGTTAATATCCTTCCTTAAGAACTTTCATTTTATTTTAATTCATCATTGTATAGAGTCTAATTATTCCATTATTATATAATAACATCACGATCTAAAATATAATAATACGTTTTTATAATAATTTTTAAACCTATAGATACATTAAATTCTATCTAATGGGTATCAAACTTACCATTCTTATGCTTGGTGAACTACACCTCACAAAACGAAGTGGTTTGATTTTCCTCTACCACATATCAAATTAGGGAATTATAATGTAAAATCTATTTTATATGATATATGATATTATTTATTTATTTATTCTTCTATAATTATTATATCAGACATATAATCATGCTTTATTTTTTTTAATATGATAATTTCTTTTGGGGAAGTATGGACTACCGCATCCTCAGAGATAAGGGATTTTTTCACACTCCCCATAGAATGTATTAAGGATGGTTTCATTAAATTTATATTTTATATATGAAATGATAATTATACATTATTTATTTCTTATTTACAAATTAATATTTGTCATTTAATTTCTTTCTTTCAATGTGGTTATTAAATTGAAATAAAATTCAGATGTACATACAACCTACAGTATTCTTGATCAATATATTCTATTTCATTATTAAGTTAGCCCTAGATTATTATAATTTCATATATTATGAATAAAAATGGTATTTTTATTGTTTTTTTACATTCATTAAATCATTATAAAAGTATGTGGAAAAAATATAACAGATTAAGACACATGAGAAAAACAAAGAGGATATTACTCTAAACTTATCCTTAGCATGGACGTATTAATAAGATGGTGATATAAATCCATATATGTTGTTTGATAATTTAATATGGTAATTTTTTAAAATTAAAAATAACATATATTTTTTATCTAGCAGTTTTTAATGATTACGTACAGAGTCAATACATAAGGTAAGGGGAGTTCTTGTCCCCCATTTGTTTCGGTGAGATTAATAACATATTCAACAATAATTTATTTTCTGTGGTGTATATCCATAACATTATTATATTCTATTATTATTTTCCTAAATGTAGGGTTATTTAAATATCAATTTTATGAAATAAATTTCATGTGGTTTATTTTTAAATTTATACCAAATCAGTAATGTTTTTTTGACAGAACATCCCTTCTTTGAGACACAAGCTATTAATTTGGAAGTCCATGTTTCCATAAATGATTTCATTTGAAAAAATGTATTTAAAATTATATATAAGATCTTATTAAAAAATTATTTTAACATGTTTTACTACTTCAATGATTCTATTATAATTTTTCAATTCTATTTTAAATGAAAATGTTTTTGGAAAATTATTTATTCTAAACAATTATTTTTTCAAAGTAGAAATGGTATTTTCCTAACGAAATTTTTTTAAAGGATATTTAATAATTATTTTACATATATGATGACATTTATTGGATTAAATCAAGTTTTTATGAGTTATGATCCAAGGGTTCCATTCATATTCTTTCTCTGAATTGTTTATGTATTCATGGAATAAGGTTTATGAAACCAATTTCTCTTTCTTTGGTTATATGGTTATGAAAAAAATTCATTTTCACCGAGTCTGCCTATTTTGAAACCCAATTCATTTCATGGGTTATTATTTTATGAAATTATAATGAAGTATGTCTCTTTTCTATGGGTAATGATTTGATTACATGTTTATGACACTGATTTCATTTAGTATGTTATGAAATAATTTTTTAGGATCATATGCTACATCTATTTTGGATTTCATTATGAGATGGTTGTGACCTATATATCTCTATAATTCATTGGGTAAATATTTATATCTCATTAGATAATAATGAAAATCATTCTTATGGGATTTATATACAATAGATGTTGGGGAAAACTGATCCCCTATGGGAAGATGGGGAAACCACATCCATTATAAGAAGACGTGGAAACATGATACTCTATGTGAAGATGGGGAAGTATGATCCCATATAAATAATGTACTACAACTAGGGATAGTGATGTGCATCACCTAGTAGGTGCATTACCCTTGAAGTTAACTTTTATGTTTTGGAAATGTGCCTTGACATATAGGGTATGATATTACATGTTTAAGTATCTGCAAAAATTCAAAATTATATTCCTCTATTATTTTGTCTTTGATTATACTGTTGGTTATATTTTGATTTGTGTCCTATTAACATCCAATAATTAATGAATGATTCATGTTTATGATATTTGATATGCAGGGTATGATCTTTTAATATTTTGATCACACTCATACCCTTATGATCATGTTTATGGTTACATAACTCCCTTGTTTACCTTTACTGGGCATCTAACCTCACCCCTTATTATGTTTCCATTCCCCAAGTTATGAAGAAATGTATTATGTATTATGTGCCTAAGAAGGGTTATATTCATGGTAAACATATTGGGGTATAATTTCCCCCCATATTTACCCATGTTCATGTTTCAGTGTTTCATACGACACTAAGAGAATTTGGTCATTGGGAGTTCATTTGTGTAATGTTTTATGTATTCTGTAAAAATTTTGAAATGTTACTTTGTGAAAAGTTAGTGGCACTATAGATTCCATGATTTATTTTTATTGATATCCTTCTATTTACTATATGGAATGTGATATTACATTATATTGAATTATTATTACGAGAACATGTGTAGGGTCCTCCAAATCCATTTTTTTGATATTTTCAAAAACCACTTTTAGGATGAGTGGTAACCTCAGAAATCTCTAGACATTTCAAAATTCAAAACATAATTTAAAACATAAATTAGAACATAACCAGCGCCAAATTAAACTTCCAACTTAAAACAATAAAACAAAGGATTAAAGGAAGAAAGAATGAGCTGAGAGGCCCCCATCTCGATCATTTTCACAAGACAGTCGTCCACTCAAAGTATAGTCAACATCTCTCGTGCAGCCCATTGAGAACAAAGTAAAAAATTTCAAATTTCAAATTTCATCTTGTGTAGGGTTGTTGTACAATTTTCTTAACAATCCTTGGGTATAATATTTCGTACTTTCCATTTCACATTATTTTGTGTTGTTAGACATTACTATTCAGACAACCAAATTAGTTTGTAGATCATGAAACATCACATCATTATTTGGGATTTTCAGGCATTGTGTGTTGTATCTCATATTCAAATGATTTTTATTTTTCCCTATACTATAATATGGTCCCCCTTTTATATTATTATTTATATCATATTATTAGGAATCACATACATTAATTAATTTATGAGAATATTTATATAATTATTATGTGTATTTCATAGGTTACACCTATGTTCTTCACTAGTTCATGTATATATGTCTATATATACTTGATTACATGTTTTTATATAAATTTGTGATTAAAATTGATCAGAGTCATTCATATTTGAATAAAAATGTTATGGATAACCAGGTGTCCTTGTGGAACCAGTGCAAGACATGATTACATTTATTGTATACTATATTGCTTTATTTTTTTGATATAAAAACACAATAATTAATTTTATACACATGGTCTAGAGGGAATTAGATATTGTTGGTGATAGCCTATTGAGTTTATCATAAACCCTATTCATGAAACCATTTGGTACCCATATAGATCATTTGGTTTTAGGATGGGAACATGGAATTCTCTCTTTGATCATTAAAATTATGTACTATGATTGGACATGGGAATATGGGATTAGCGAATTAGAATGTACATAGGTTGACCCCCAGAGTTGGATTCATTTAATAATTTTCATTTTTACTCAATCTTTGTGCTATATAATGATTCCAATAGATTTGGAAACATAGTATTTCTGGAATATCATAATCTTTAGTGGATGTTAATTTAGATATGGAATGGTTATCATTTTATTATTATTACATACTATTTATTATTATTTTCCAATTACATAAATTATTTATACACGAACTATATTTATCATTGTTCAGGAGGATATAGTTTCCCTAGTGCACCATCTTTAGAAATCTTCTTGTTGTTGGAATCCTCTTACATATGGGGAGGCGTTCATGAGGCCATGTCACCAACGGGATTAGAGAAAATTTTATGAAGATCCATTTAAAGACATGAAAAAGTGGTATCAAGGATTCTTTTCCCCTATTATTTCTATTTTGGGATGATAGACAAGATACTAGGAATGTGTATGCTCATAGTAAATAAAATATTTCTAGATTCTACCAACCCATACACTAGAGAAAGTGAAGGTTTATAGGGATTTCACTACTCAAAAAATACTATTTTAGACTATAATTTCACCTTGGGTAAATATATGGTGTCATATTGTTATTGATTTATTAAAAATGGATTTCTTCCCCTAGCCTAGTATGGGAAGAAATTATTGTTGCATTGATCCTCTTAGGCATATCGAAATTCATATTCCATGAATGTTCCATTATATGTAGATTAAATTACCTAACTTCTTAATAAATTTTGGACATGAATTTTTGTATTATTCAAAAAAAGTAATTTTCCATGATGTGTTATTATTCCGAAATATTTTCTGTATACACTTTTTTGTAAACACCCAGAAATTACGTGTAATTTTTTTTAATTAAATGGGAATTTTACGAGTCTCCAAAAATTGATGACATGTGATTTTGAGGCCTGGTGTTTCTGAAATGAATATTTGAACTTTTTTTGGGTATGTTCAGAAAATGTGCAAGCACATTTTTCTCACTTTAGATCCCATGCTCGAAATTGAAATCATAGGGAACTATTGAACACACAGTGCCTGTATTCTCTTAAGGAGACCTTCACCTTGACTGCAGTAGGTCAAGGATGAAAGATAGATTTTGGGCATTCATTGGAAAATAAAAATAAAATTTGTTAAAAATTTTTATTTATTATTGAAACCTACCATGTGTGGGTTATGGTGGGGGGGACCACCTGAGCATAAACCCCAAATTTTTTAATTCCTAGAGGTGGGGACCACCTGACCTCTCTTAATGGAGGAGAAACCTCTCAACTCCCTCTTTAATGTGGAGGAGCCTCTTCAGCTTCCTCCAAATTATTTATGCCAAATCACCACATTAATTTTTTTTCCAACTTGTTTGAGTGTGCCAAAATAATTTCTTCTTATGTTAATTAAATTGGAAACTCTTTCATTTTTTGGTTGGAATTGTGAGAGGAGAACCCCAGGAGGATTACACTTCTTCCACAAAGATCAATCCTCCAACGAAGAACGCCGACTGTGACTTCATCCTCAGGACACCCTCCAACGAGGAACGACTTTGATTATGATGAACTGACACATGAGCACAAGATTGGAGGTGTGTGGCAGATGAGACGAATGTCAACAACTTCAACTTCTTCTTGGGACAATGTCAATGAGAAATCCAAGTGTAGTGGTTTATTTGTATTTTATTATCACATTCCATGTTATCATCATCTAATTCTTTTGTGAGATTGGAAATAGAGATTGATGAGGGTTTTGGAGATTTATGTTTTTAAATATCTTCCTTACAAATTCATGATTAGATTTTGGTGAACCCCTTTCTACCGATCTAAAGTTGAGGGTGCGGGGCAAACAGAAATGGCCCGAACCCTCTGTTGTTGTGCTTCTTTGGTGCATTCTTAGCAATGGACGGAGGCGATGAAGGAAATAAAGGAAATGGTGCTCCACCGCCCGCAGCCTCTGCCTCCATCGTGGTGTAGGATGAGCCGTCGAGCCGAGCCACTGTCACCGCAATCTATGTAGTGGTTGCCTTCCAGACCGAGCCACCGATCCAAGACATCGCCGCTGAGCCGAGCTGTCGCCGCCGTCCGGGCCGAGCTGCCCCAGGAGCCGCTGCCGCCATCTGAGTCTCCACCACCATCCGGGTCGAGCTACCACTACTAGGCTGAGCCATCGTCCGATCCGCCTCCACCAATCCTTTATCTACCGTGTCGATCCGCCTCGGTCACCGCCGCCATCTAGGCTGAGACATCGAGCCGAGCCGCTGTCACTACAATCTGTGTCGTCGCTGCCATCCAGGCAGAGCCACTGAGCCGATCTGCCACCACCGTCCGTGTCGAGCTTCCCATTGAGCTGATGCCATCGTCTGAGTCGCCACCACTATCCTGGTCGAGTCGTCGCCCAAGCAAACACTACCGGGCTAAACCACCTCATCTGAGACGCCTCGCGGCCTCACGTCCTGTGCGTCCTATCGCAGCCTCACCCCCCCCCCCCCGGACCACCACGGCCCTCGCAGGCTAGGCCGAACCCAAAAGGTCAGGCTGGACCTAGTGGGTCAGGCCGTGGTGTCCCAAACTGGGTCACCCTAGGTCAGGTCGAGTCATGTCTGTCCAACCTGGTCAGACTAGACCTGGACCCACTACAACCCATTTATGCACTTTAATCCATAAACATTGGAAACGAACGTCCATTTGATGAACTATCAGCAGTGCTGGAAACCACATAGTGAGACGGTCCCATTGAGTATACCCCACTAGAGTTTTGGATTATGATGGGGTACAGTTTGGTTGGATCGAGCATGAATCCATCAGCGCCCCCGGGACTGAAAGGCTAATAACTCAGAGATTAGGCGTCTGATTGATGAACCGTATATTTCATTAAAACCCCTTTGATGTGGCAAACCATTGAGGTAATTATTCATGGGACATCATGGTAGTTGAGAACTGACCATTGTCTTGGGGAATCCTGTGTGGGTCAGCTCTTTGTGATCCTCTATGGGTTAGCTCCAGTGGTCCTGTGTGGGTCAGCTCCTAGTGATCATGTGTGTGTCAGCTCCTACCAATTTTGTGTTGTTCTGTAACCGAGCCTCTTAATGGAATAAAATGATTCAGTATTTATAACTAATAATCTTTACTACCATACCTAAAGATATACCTGGTGTGTGCTAAGTCTGTACCTCTATTTTTTCATCATGATTAAAATGGATTACTTAATAACTTAGGTATATGTATGGGATTATACCTAAGTAGGGTTATCTATTGATTTCATAATTTTTGGTTTATCCTATGTGGATTTTGTGAGTCTTTTAGGGTATCGGGGTCCCTACTGAGTGTCATTATACCCCACCCAACACGGGCTATGCCCACACATTGTTGTGTTGATTACAGATGAAGGGAAACACTAACTGAGGATAAGGGTACCTAGACTGGATGGTTCCAAGAGGTGGACCATAAAACATGTCAGTTCACAGAGGAGACAGGTGAACGTGGTGTTCTAAGGACGCGAAATTTACCTACCCTTTAGGTAGGAATTGAGGTGGACAATCCAGGAGATGTTTTTCACCTATCAGATGTCTTGTACTTTTTAGTTTCATTTGTACTTTCTGGTGGGGATTTTATTCTGGACCCTTGTACTTATTGTACTCACACTTTCTACTTTTCAGTTTACTTGAGTTTGTATCTTTCTATGTTCTTGGTTGTGTGTATATAGTTTATAAAGGCAATTCATTCCAAGTTCAAGGGAACTATGCCTTTTGTGCTAGTCTCTTGACCTAGGCTTAAGGAAGGCTGGCATGGGGAAGTCATGGCATGGGCCCCGGGGGACTGTTCGTGAAAAATTTGTAACAGAGGAGTCATTTCTACCACAGAAAATAGGACTCTGATCTTTTTTAACGGAAATTGTGTTATGTGTATTGAGTGTGGTTATCAGTTTAGAGAATCTAGTGTTGGTGTGGTGGCTGAAGAATTCATACTCCAGGTCCCTGTCTTATGATTTCTAACTCAATGCATGAAAACACGGATTGCATGTGTGTTTTCAAAATTTTTCTTTTTGATCTTTTTATTCATCTCAATAGGTATAAATTATTGACCGTGCCACACCTATTTCTTTTCAGGATGCCTCCACATAGACAATCGACTAGGGTTCCGAGAGGTTTACGCACTGATAGCCCACAGAGCGATGAGGCCTCAGTACAAGATCCTCTTCCAGTAGAGGCACTAGTGGATGCACCAGCATTACCATTACCCATTTGGGCACTGATTCCACCAGCCCCAATAGCAGACGGTGCACGTCACTTGATTGTGTTGCATGAGTTCCAGTGCCAGAGGCCAACCAGGTTCAGGGAAGAGATAGACTCATAGGCGGCTGACGGTTGGCTACATGATATAGTGAGAGCTTTTCGATTGGTAGGGACACCCACTGATCTCAGGGTGATCCTTACTGCCAGCCTTAAATAGTTAGCAGTAGGCAGATGCCAGAGTTTGATGCTCCATGTTTATGAAGAGGTGACTCATCTCTGGGCAGACATCGAGTGCCTGTTTCGGGTAGGGTTTTTCCTAGAGACTCTTCCCACAGTGTGTCATAGGAGCACCTTCATCTATATCAGGTTAGCATGACCGTGGATCAGTACTCACCGAGGATCACTGACCTTTCATGATTCTCTACAGATATGGTGTAGGGACCATTCTTCAGGGCCCAGACCTTCATTGAGGGACTCAGTCGGGAGATCAGGGCATCGATGATCTAACTCAGCATCCCGACGATTGTGGGGGTGTTAGAGTGAGCCCTTTGAGAGGAGAGTTTCCTTGATGAGCAGTCACTAGCAGAGAGACCCACTACTAGTCATCACATAGTGGATTTTTATACAGTAGCCAGGAGACAGATGATACAGAGGTCCAAGTGGACCAGACCTACATGTGGATGACCGTAGGATTATGGGTCAGTTGTGCAAGGCACCCAATGCAGTGACGGTCATGCTTGGAGTGGGCAGTGTTACACATGCAACGGGAAAGGTCACATGGCTTGTCATTGTCCGAACCTCCGTATGGATGATCAACAGACGGTCGAAGGACCACCCCAGTAGAGATAGAGATTCGACTGAGGAGGTCTACAAGGAGAGGGAAAATGTGGTAGAGGACCTATTCGTCCAGCTGGCGGTGGGAAATGATTCATGATTTTACTGCCACCACCACCAAGAAATCCACCCTTACTACAGGGGGTAGGTGGACATGGGAGAGCTCAGCTCCAGGAAGCTGAGACCTATGATCACGGCACTCCAGAGATGATACGAGGTATGATCTAGTTCTACCCCACCTTAGCTGTAGTACATATAGACACAGGTCGGTGTCATTATTTTATTTCCACAACCCTTGTTCGGAGCGTGGAGGTTCTAATGGATCCTTTGGCTCAATACTTATGGCTAGAGACTCCTACAGGATCAGATATGTTGATTACACATTGTTTTCATTAGTGTGAGATTACTCTATGAGGTGATAGCTTTGGAAGGGATCTGTTAGTAGTAGCGTCGAGGCCTTTTGATGCCATCTTGGTATGGACTGGTTATCTACAGTCCACACTCAAATTAACTGTATTAGTCACAAAGTGTAGTTTTTTCACACATTTGGTACCAGTTTTACCTTCACCAGCATGATGGGAGCCATTGCAACACATGATAGATATATACGGAGGAGTGTGTTTCCGATTACACATCAGTTTTCTAGCCTTACCCTCATAGTATTTGATGTGGACAGTCTGAGTTATCCTGTAGCGGTGGACCTGTACGCGGATGTATTCACTGATGTTGTCATGGGTCTACCTCCTCCTAGAAAGGTGGACTTTTACATTTACTAGTACCCCAGGATGGCACCAATATCTACACCAGCGTATCAGATGTCTCCCGCAGAGCATCGTGAGCTACGAGTATATCTAGAGGACTTGAAGGTGAAGGGATTCATTCATCCCAGTGTCTCTCCTTGGACAGACCCGATTTTTTTTCTCCAAGAAGGTGGATGAGATCATGATAATTTGTGTCGACAATCTGTTCTTGAACTAGGTGATTGTGAAGAACAAGTACACACTTTTGAGGATTGATGACCACTAAGATCAGTTAAAAGGATCACGGTGGTTCTCAATGATAGACCTTAGATCAGGCTATCACCATCTCAGAGTAAGAGACAAGGATGTGTAGAAGATGTCTTTCAGATGTTGGTATAGACATTATGAGTTCTTGGTTATCCCATTCAATGCAACCATTGTTCCAGAGGTGTTCATGGGACTCATGAACCAGATCTTTCAGCCATACCTTGATTTCTTTGTAGTTGTCGTCATCGATGAAATTATGATCTTCTCAGCTACTAAGGAGGATCATGCCTATCATTTGCAGGGAGTATTGGACACACTCCGAGATCTCCAGCTTTATGGTAAGCTCTCAAAGTGTCAGTTTTGGATCCGAGAGGTTCAAATTCTAAGATATGTCATTTTGGAGGCTAGAGTTCTAGTGGATCCAGCAAATATTGAGGCGGTACTTGCTTGAGATCCACCCAGGAGTGTGAAGGAGGTACGATGTTTAATGGGTTCAGTTGGATACTACCAGAAATTTGTGCCAGATTTTTCCAGAGTTTCAGCACCTCTAGCAGTGTTTATGAAGAAGGGTAAACCCTTCATTTGGTCGAAAAAATTCAAGAGGAGTTTTGATGAGTTAAGGTAGAGGATGACAAGTGCCCCCATCTTGAGGCTTCCAGAGGAGGGTGTAGGGTATGTAGTCTAATGTGATGCATCAGGGACTAGAATCGGATGTGTCATGAAGCCTTAGTGAGCAGTGATCGCATATGGTTCTCGACAGATGAGACAACATGAGAAGAACAATGCTACCCATGACCTGGTGTTAGTAGTAATGGTCTTCACCTTGATGATGTGGTGGAACTATATAATGGGAAAACGTTTTACAGTGCACTCTGATCACAATAGTCTCATGTATATATTCTTTTAGAATGACCTGAACCTGAGACAGTGACATTTTCTTGAGGTCTTCTTGTACTATGACTTCAAGATAGTATAGAAACCTGGGAATGAGAATATTGTTGCAGATGCACTCAGTAAGCGGTCTTGTATACAGTTACTAGGGTAGGTGTCGGAGCAGTTTACTGCTTTGCAAAATCCGTTGTGGATTGAGATGGAGAATCATTCCTTCAGTATCTTAGATAAAATCCCCCACTTATTTAGCGAGTAAGGGAGGCGCAGCATGGGGACGCTGACTACGAATCTTGACGTACTTAGATATCCACAGGCTAGGCACCTGATGGATTTTATGAAGGTGGAGAGCACGTCATCCTCTTCAGAGGATATACCATGGTACCAATGTCTCTTCGAGAAGACGTGATAAGGTATTTCCACACATCCCCTCTAGCGGTGCATCCCGGAGTGGCGAAGATGTACCAGGATCTCTGATGACAGCATTGGATGCCGGGAATGAAGAAATCTGTAGCATATTTTGTCTTTCGATGCGGCACTTGTCATCAAGTGACGGCAGAGCATCAGGTACTAGTAGGCTTGGATCATCTATCAGAGGTCCTAGAGTGGAAGTGGGATGGGATGTCCATGGACTTCGTGATAGTAATTACACGTACATACAGAGTTCATGACTCGATCTAGGTGATCATTCACTGACTCACCAAGTCGACCCACTTCCTACCGATCAGAGTGTAGGGTTCAGTAGAGATATTGGGATGCCTCTATGTGCAGAAGATTGTGTGTCTACATGGATTCCCCTCAACAATTGTCTCCAATCATGATATACATTTTACTTCTTGGCTATAGAAGGGGTTTCAAGAGGCTTTCGGGACACAACAACATTTGAGCACCACCTTCCACCCTCAAACAGATGGCCAGATTGAGAGGAGAATTCAGACCCTCGAGGACATGCTTCATGGTTGTGTCCTCAACTTCGGTCGCAACTGGGAGGATCACTTGCCTTTGGTGGAGTCTGCATATAACAACTTCTATCACTCCACCATTGGGATGGAACCTTTTGAGACATTCTATCAGTGACCTTACAGATCACCTTTTTGCTGGACAGACCCAGGGGAGTCGGCACAAATGGGACCAGAGATGATATGGGCTACAACAGAGAGGATGCAGATCATCCAAGAGAAGATGAAGGCTGCATAGAGTAGGTAAAATTTTTTGGATGATAGGAGATGGAGTCCTCTGGAGTTTGAGTATGGTGACCACATCTTTCTATGGGTAACTCCTCTATGAGGTTTTCAGAGATTTGGTCGAGGTGTCTAGTTATCTCTGAGGTTAAATGAACCCTTACCGGTCCTTAGAATAGTTGGGGAGGTGGCTTACAACTTAGCCCTTCCACCATAATTGCACCAGATGAATGACGTCTTCCACGTATCTCAGATGAGGAGATACGGGCACGACCCTTCCAACATCATCGACCATAATGAGCTGGATGTAAATGATGGGGATACTTTTGGGGATATTCTAGTTGATATTGATAATCAACAGGAGCGGGTTCTTCAGGGGTGGTCGATACCTCTGTTGCACGTTCGTTTGCAGTATAAGAACCTCAAATAGAGCACATCAGAGTGGGAGACTCAGATTCGTGCTCATTACCCCCCTTGATTTCCTAGTTTTTTATGTGGTTTATGGGGATGCAAAGTCCTGAGGTGGGGAGAATGTAAAGACATGGAAATCCCAAGTAACTTTTTTTTAATTAAATAAGAATTTTACATGTTGGAAAAAATTGATGGCACATCATTTCGAGGCCTGGTGTGCCTAGAATGAAATTTTGATCTTTTTTCTGGTACGTTCAGTAAACGTGAGAGCAAGTTTTTCTATATTTTGAACATGTGCTCTAAATAGAAATATGAGGGCACTGCGGAACATGCAGTTCCAATATTCTCTTAAGGATACCTTCACCTTGACCACAGTAGGTTGAGGGTGAAAGATAGATTTTAGGTTTTTCATGGGAAAATAAAAATAAAAGTTTTTAGCATTTTATTTTTATTCGTGAAGCCTCCCATGTGCGGGTTATGGTGGTGGGGACCACCCGAGCATAAAATCTATATTTTTGAATTCCTAGAGGTGGGACCACTCAACCCCTCTTAATGGAGGAGAAACCTCTGAACTCCATCATTAATGTGGAGTAGCTTCTTCATCATCCTCCACATTAATTATTCCAACACACCACATTAATTTTTTTTCCATATTCTGTGAGTGTCCAAATATAATTTCATCTCATGGTAATTATATTGGCACCACATTCATTTTTTGGGAGGAATTTTGAGAGGAAACCCCTTGGAGGATTACACATCTTCCACGATGAATGCTCCTCCAACGAAGAATGCAATCTTCAACTTCTTCCTTAGGACACCCTAAAACGTGGAATGTCTTCGACTACGACGAACCAAAGCACGAGTCTAGGATTGGGGGTTTGTGGAAAACGAGACAAACGTCGACAACTTCAACTTCTTCTCTAACCAACATCAACGAACAATCCAAGTGTAGGGGTTTATTTCTGTATGATTATCACTTTTAGTTTTCTCCCCATCTAATTCTTTTGCAGGATATGGAATAGAGATTGACGAGGGTTGTGGTGATAGATGTTTTTAAATATATTCTATACACATTCATGATTTGATTTTTGTGAACCGTTTGCTACCGCTCTAACGCAGAGGGTGTGGGCCAAAAAAAGGGCTTAAACCCTCTTCTGTTCTGCTTCATTGGTGTGTTCTTCGGAATGGATGAAGGCTACGAAGGAAACTGCGCTTCACCACCCATGGACACCACCGCTTGAAGCCTCCACGCCCTACATCGCCCCGCTACCCATAGCCTCACTACGCCGCCTCGCAGCTCCCACGGCCTCTGTTGATGCCGCCGTCTGGGCCAAGCCGCCAATCCGAGCCACCGCCGCCACTATACGAGCCACCACCCTTGTCCGGTCTAAGCCGTCGAGCTTAGCTGCCGCCACTACCGAGCTGAGACACCACCGCCACCATGTCGATTTTCCACCGCCGTCCGAGCTGAGCTGCCACACGTGCTATCGCCGCCATCCGAGCCGCTACGGCCGTCCAGGCTGAGACGCCACCACCGCATGAGCTGCTACAACCATCTAGCCCGAGCCACTGCAATAAGAACTAGTTGTTATCCAAGCCATCGTCTGAGCCTCTACTACAGTGTAGAGCTTCCACCACCGTCCGAGCTGCGCTACTGCCCGAGCTGCTGCCCACGGTGCCACCACCGTCCAAGACGCTGCCGTCGTCTGGGCCAAGATCCCACCACCGTCTGAGCCGCAGTTGCCATCTAGGCCGAGCCGCCGCTATCATGCCTACCCGCTATCTAATCCGCTGTCTGAACTTTTGTCACCATCTGGTTCAAGCCCCTGCAAGCCTTGCAGCAGAACCACCCCGGTCGAGCCACCCCGTGGCCTCGTGGCCTCCACGACCCTTCATGGCCTTGCGGCCACCAACGGAACTCCGCAGCCCCACGCAGCCTGTCGGGCCATACCCATCAGGTTGGTCCGCCTAGCGGGCCAGGTAGAACCCAATGGGCCAGGCCGAACCCAAACCCAATATGACCCATTTATGCTCTTTTAGATATAACATGGGCACCTAATTTCTTTTTGAAAAACCATAAGCAGTGTTGGAAAACTCAAAGTGAGATGCTCTTTTTGAGTATACCCCACTGGAGTTTTGGATTATGATGGGGTACAGTAAGGTTTGATTGAGCACGAATCCAACAGGTCCCCTAGGACTAAAAGCATTATAACTCAAAGATCAGGCATCCGATTGATGCACCATCTGTTGCATTAAGACCCCTTTGATGTGGCGAACCATTGAGACACTTCTTTATGGGACATAGCAGCAATTGGATAATCGACCAGTGGATTGGGGAGCGGACTCTCTCAGAGACAAGAAATCCTACTGTGGAAACCCAATAGCTGGCTATAACAAGAACAATGCTCTTAGCGAACCTATACTGGTCATCTCCTAGCGATCCTGTGCAGGTCATCTCTTAGCGATCCTGTGTGGGTGAGCTCTTAGAGATCCTGTGGGGGTGATCTCCTAGTGGTCCTATCCTGGTAATCTTCAAGAGATCTTGTGTGGGTCAACTCCGAGCGGTCCTGTGTGGGTCAGCTCCCAGTGATCCTGTGTGGTTCAGCTCCCAGCGATCCTGTATGGGATAGCTCCCGCGATCCTGTGTGGGTCATATCATAGTGCTTCTATGTGTGTCAGCTCCAGCGATCCTCTATGTGTCAGCTCCTAGTGAACCTATGTGGGTCATCTCCAAGCAATCCTGTGTGGGTCATCTCCTAGCGATCTTATTTGGGTCATCTCCAGAGATCCTATGTGGGTTAGCTTCTTGCGATCTTTTGTGGGTCACCTCCTAGATATTCTTTGCAGGTCAGTTGAAGAGCCTCTTAACAGAATAAGATGATTAATTATTTATAACTAATCATCTCTACTACCATACCCAATGATATACATGGTGTAATCTGAGTCTGTACCTTTGTGTTTCCTCATGATTATGATCTATCACTTGATAACATAGGTATATGTATGGGAATATACCTATATAGGGTTATCTATTAATTTCATACTTCATGCTTTATCCTTGGTGGATTTTGTGAGGCCTTAAGGGTCTTGGTGTCCCTGCTGTGTATCGTTATACTCACACCTGAACAGGATATGCCCGCACCTTTTGGTGTTGGATGAAGACGATGGACAACACTGACTGAGGATGAGGGTACTAGGACAGGATGGTGCTTGGAGGTGGACCATACGACATGTCTATTTGTAGAGAAGACAAGAGGATGTGGAGTGCTGAGGAGGCGATCTATACCTACCCTTCAAGTAGGAATCAAGATGGACGATCCAGACGCTTTTTTTCACCTATCTATTTTCTTTTACATTTCAATTTTCCTTGTACTTTCCAGTTGGGCTAGTATTCATGCCCCTTTTACATACTTTACTCACTATGTTTTAAATTCAGTTTACTTGAGTTCATATCTTTTGTGTTCTTGGTTCTGTGTTTATAGGTTATAAATCCAATGTCTTCCCAGTTTGAGGGAATTACATCTTTGGTTCTAGTCGCTAGCCCCTCGCCTAAGGTAGGTGGGCTTGGGGTGTTCATGGTATGAGCCCTGAGGGACATGTTGTGATACTTTTTAGGGCTATTTTTACCACATTTAATGTGTTACATTCCTAAATAGTAGTTACCATGATTATTTACATTTTTAATTGCATTATTACCCAATAATATATATTTTAGTCATAATTATGATATATGGTCAGTTAAACAATTTTTCTTCATTATCCAACGACGTATATATTACCAACCGATTATGATATTTTGGATATATAGACCATTGGTCACATAGGATGAAAGATAAATGGTTATGAATAAATGGGTTCCAAATAAAATTTTTGGAGTTTAATGGCATTTATGAAATTGAAAGGGTTCCATTTATAATTGAACTATCATACTTGGACTTGTTATATTTAAATTGAAGATAAAAACATACTTGGAGTTACATAAATTCAAATTTTTTCTTTTATATGAAAATACAATTTTAACCTGGGGATGGAAGATAAATATAGATGACTATGGTACATATATATATATATAATGGATTATACATCATTGACATGGGTATGATGACACATATGACGAAATACCAAAATGCACAACATTACACAATTAGATTAGTTGGGGAATGTTACTTATGAGATAAACTAATTAAGGGTGTGTCAAACCATGAAAAATAAAACAATTTTGGGTAATATTTAAATGGGATTAAAATTTTAATTTATGGTGATTTGAATAAATAAATTTGGAATGGCTATCTATACACCTAAACTACGGATTACCAACTTTTACCCATGTAGGTAAATTCTTTCTTTACATGATTAGTATTTTTTTACATAGTGGGAATTCTAATGATAAGTGGAATAGTTATATAAATAAAGTAAAATCATTTATATGGTGTTACATATAAAAATATGCTATCATTTTACATAACTATTTCCCGTTAAATGATACAATAACATTTATCATATTTTTGTGCAATATTTATATGAGGCATTACTTAATTAAAATTATAGGAAAAAACCAAAAAAAATCATATATAACTTATTATTAAACCTTTAATTATATAATACATGTTATGAGAAATGTTTTGTTAAATAAATGGTTATATGGGAATTATGTCATTATTTTAAAAATAATGCGGCAGGTCATCTAAATAAAGTGCTATGTATAGTTTGAAAAGTAATTCCATTATTAATAGTAATATTTTTTTTTATTTTTGGGCCTTTCTAAATATTATAAAAAAGGTAAATTAAGAGAATGATCTAATTAGAACCATTTGGGTATTTAGATAATTAATAAATCTCATTTAATGGGATTATAATGATTTTCAATGGTATATTATTTGAACAAGTCTGTGAGTGTTTTAGAAGGTTATAGTTGGATTGTTTTCTATGGTTGTTTAATCCTAGAAGATTGGTGGTGGATCATAGAGTCCATTAAAAATAAAACATGTTAATTATTTGAGGCCTTGTTTTAATATGAAGGATTATCCCATTGGGGTGGTTCCCATAGTGATAAAAAATTCGTAGAATTTTTAATTTTGTTTCAAGGCATGATAAGTGCGGTTATTTGACCGTTGAGTCATGTTGGACTCTTAGATGATAAGAAGACACCACCAAGGAGGTGGGTGGTTTTTTTAAAAGTTGTATCTCATGAAGATATTACTATATATTGATACCTAGTGAGTGTCATATTCTTAAAAAAAATTCATTGATGTTGTATCCCCTTAAATATTACACACTTATAAGGATTCTCAAAGAGGATCAGGGCTCGGTAGACTAAATATTTTTGAGTGATTATATTATACATTATTGATAGAAACTGAACCTCATATGTCAATGATCTCCTTACATATTTTTTTATTTATTATATTATAGGGAGTTTACAATAACAATAGTTATTGGGATTGGGATTCCCTTAAGTGATATATTGTTTTATTCATAGAGACCTTATGGGTATGTATATGGAGCTATATTACTTTACATTTTACTCTGACTATTATGAAGTGACATGAATATTGATTAAGTGAAAAATCTGAGAGTGGTTTTGATGAGGTTTATTTTTTCACTAAATTAAATTGCCCTTGTTATATGCTTGTTTTAAAAATGGTTTCGTGGTATGTAATTGATTTTTTCAATATAGACATGGTGATTCAAGTGTTTTTTTAAAATAATCCTTAATTATTTTTGTATTTTTACCAACTATGTTATGTAGGAATGTTTAGGTTATTTTACAAGATGACTAATGGTTTCAATATTGATATATTAATCTCTGAAAAGATGATGTCATGTGGGACATAAATCTATAAATATTGGTAGATATAATGTGATTTTTTTTGAAGAAGGGATCCATGGGAACACATAGGGTATTTAAAATTGATATGCCATTTAGTTTATTTATATTGATCATTATGGAATATCAATCATTAGAGTGTGATTTAGGTATTTTATTGGGTGGTAGAAGATATGATCCCAGTTCACATGGTATGTTTCATTTTTAGTTTCTTTCCCATGAAATAACATTAAAAGTTAACATTCGTTAATTACCATGTGGAATAAATTGAATGACGATATCACCTGAGATTCTTATAAGAATATAAACATAGATATTTGGGTAAGTTTAGTGATTTTACCCTATAATAAATGATAACTCATAAATATATTGTGTTCCATTATTGGGTTGAATGTGGCTAGTACTAGCCATACATCTCTAGGATATGTGGTTATCTGTGATTATTATGGTAAATATATCCTTTTTATGATATTGTATTGATGAATTAATATAGAACTATTAATAGAATAATAGTGTACTATTTAATAGAGGTGATCATTCCCATATCATGACACAATACAATGTATATTGAGAGGGTGTTGAAAATATTATGAGCTATATAAACAAATATCTTTTAAGGATTGATGAAACAACTACATGAGAGTTTTTCTAAAGGAGAGTATTACAGTATTCCATATGGTGTAGAGTACACATTTTTCTTAAATGAGGCGAACCTTGTAATGTTTTAATATTTTTAAAATACATGAGAACTATTATTGGGAAGTGGTAATGAGTCACATGTGATATTTATGTTAGTGCAAAGTGATGAGCATATTCTTGACTTTTTGAGATGTTTTTCCAATATCTATGGGGAATGTTATATTTTTAAATAATGTTGTTGATGTAATAAAAATTATGATTTTGAGGTGGGGAGAAGAATATAGGTCAATATTAGGATATCCTTATGTGATAAGGTTTTTTGGATGTCGACATTGTTCATTAGACTATGATTTTGGTCATCTTGTGCGATTTAGTAATGTAATCTATGTATGTCAGGATTTTTATAAAAAATAAAGGTACCAAATAAAAAATAAAATTTAGTGGAGTCTAAATGTGGTAGTAGAGATAGGATATATTGTGACAATACATGTAAATTATATTAGGTATATATCATTGATGGCGATATATCACATCAATGATTTTGATCAGGAGATGGTTCAATCCATAGATGTCACCAAAATTCAGGTACAAGTTTCGGTGATCTTGTTCAGAATGATCTTAGTATTCCATGGGATTAATGATTTAGGAATATAATTATTTTAATGTGTTAGATTTATAGTTTTAAAATTTTCATGAATAGTTCGCTGAATGTAGTTTTATTTTTCATGCTCTGCTATCTAGATTCAGCCAGTGATGAACCTTTATTATTATGCCCTAAGCAAGACATGGGTTTTGTTTAAGGATTGGCCTATGATTTCTCCAAAAAAAATCCAACATAACCAGTATGATCATTTCCAATTGGAGTAAAACCATATCAATCAAAATCATCGAATGGGTATAGTTTCATTATATGAAATTTTATAAACATTCCATTTTTGTACATGAGGATTCAATAGAATATAGGGATAGTTGAAGTCCCATGGAATAGAATTTTCCATTGAAATTTAAATCTTATCATTGGATGGGAGACTAAATATTTTATGAAATAGAAAATTATGTGATAATTTAATGGGTTATAAAATTACTTTTTAGGTTCATCTTGATATTTGATGGTGGTTTTGATAATTTTTTCATGTAATAGTTTGCATAAGTAAAATTTAATTAAAGTAATTCTTGAAGACATTTTTTTTATTTGGAAAAACAACTATCATTTTGTGTGAGAATTCATAAACCTAGTTGACTATGTAATGTTTATGTTATTACATTTTTCTTCTTGGGGATGATATGTTCTATGGAGGGGAGGAAGTAAGTCCCATGTATTTGACAGGTTAAAAACTTCTAAAGAAATTTTAGCCATTCACTTTGTGGATGATCCAAATCATATGATAACATTCAGAATGAAAAAAAATTTCTAGTAACAAATAATTTTTTTTATTTTAGATGTGGTCTGAGGTAAGAAATATTTCGGGGGGATTCTTATGAGATTATTTGAATGGTGATATAAAACATGAGTGTCTAGTGACGTTAATAATATAGCACAATTGGTGCATAGTTAATTCTAATTGTGTATTAAAAACCATGATGCAGGTTTTGTATACAAGAATAGCATGTTGAAACTACGTGGATATATAGGGGAAACCATGATATCTATGGTGGTTTCATTGGGTGGCCCTCATATTTGGAACATTGTTTAACTAACTGTTCCGAAAAAACATATGAGGGGGTGTCCCATTGTAAAATTGAACCACACGGTTGTAGAATGGGTTTTAAAACCATGAATTTCTCTATAGGGGTTGTAATTTATCACTCCACATACTTAAAAAATAATTCTCCATTCCTATAATCCCTCAAACACAGAATATGTTCTTTGTGGGTTATATCCTCTCTTTCTCTTCTCATATACATGAATGAATTTCATTTACCTGGATACAAAATTGAATTCCTATGTTCATGTTAGATCTCTCTAAAATATTTCATCAACCCTTCCTAATTTTCTCTATTTATCTCTCTGAATAATTTTCTATATCTCTGTGAGCTTATAAGCCCTATTTCTCAGAGGATTTATTTATTCTTCTATTTTATCTCGTCCCATAGTGAATCAAGTCCTTATAATTGATTATTGTGGATTCCTAAAGTTGATGTAATTTTTTATGCATTTTCCAATAAAGATTCATTTTTATAAAAAATTGCTATTATGATTCATGCCCTAATTTCATCACATTATTACTAAAATTTGAAATGAATTGTATTGAATTACATGACCTTATATGTGATTCCAATTAAACCATTACACACTGTTAGAAGTTGACAATCTCAAACCCAACAACCCCCTGGATAGGTTATATCATACTTATTTGATTATTCTGGTCCATTATTTTCCAAAGCATCCCTAAGGTGCATTTGATTGGGATATAATTATAATGAAATTAATGAACCATTGAATCGATATGATATCAACCTTGGACATTTCCTTTACAAATAAAATGGGATTCGTAAGATAAACTGAATTCAAAAGCATAGTATTTAGTGAAATGTATTTTTATTATTTTAGTGGAGGAATTGGTGAATTATATGGCCATTTTGTTATTTATAATTGAATAATCAAATCACATGGATTGTAACCCTTTTCATTTATTTTCATATTTTCTTGAATTATCACATGTAATGTAGTTAAATAGTAAATAAAATGTACTAATGGAAACACATTGTTCCTTGAGAGATTCATGAGACACTCCTTATAAAACATTTTATTCATGGGATCATTGGGATTGTGGTATTAAAGTTTAATCTATTATTAATTAGAGTAATCGATTAGGTTTTAGGGACATGATGCTTCCCAAACCCTAGGTATATGATATCGGGCATGGATTTTCACATAATTTTGGGTAGTTAAACAAGATGTTTCATGTATCTTTATTAAGATATTGGATATGATGCTTCAAATCAATAATTAGTATTTTCAAGCATGGAATCCCATATCACATATTTAGATGTTTTTTATTAATCCCTTTATTGAAATACAATACCATTATTATATTATTATTCACAGTAGATAGTTGGTAATAACATCCCTTAATTAAAAACAATAACATATCATATTTTAGTTAGGTGAATTCCTCTGCTTTACACAATGATTTCTAACCATTGAATTTATATTTAATCATATATACCTTATTACATGTTTGAATATATATATATATATATATATAATATAACTTGTTTAGAGACATTTTTCGTAGGCCAAGGCATGTATGGTCAGTGATGTGTCCTTGAGGAACCTAATCTTGACATGATTATGGTTATCATTTATGACACTATTTATTTTTTGATATACTTATACAGTAATTAATTTTATACACATAAACTAGATGGAATTAGAAACCACTATTTGTGGCCTACTGAGTTTATGTCACCATTGTTCAGGTCTCTTTTCATTACGTGTACAATTTTCTTGGCTTCTAGAGGAGAACCTTTACAGTAATTTTTGCTATTTTATTTTCTGGACATCATCTAGATATGTTGGTTTGGGTGTAGTAGTTGGGATTGTACTTATGATTACATCTAGAGTTGGAGTATATTATATATGTTCTTTTTAGTCTATCCATATATTGTGCGTATTCATAATGTATTGGATCTCTTTTATTTATTTCATATCATGTTTATGCATGGATATTTATATGTATCTAGTAATATAAATATTATATTGTTATTATTATCTCCTATTTTATTATTTTCTTTTTTTTTCATTATTTATTTTCCTATAAGATTTATTTCTCATCTAGAGGGTAAAGACTCCCCGTGATACATTCTATGGAACCTTCCTCCTAGTCGAAAGCATCTAGCTTATGGTTAGGTGAACTTGAGGACATGTTGAAAACCATATTTAGTAACCATTAATGTGGAATTGGTTGAAGACATGAAAAAATTTCTAATGGAGGAAATTGTTAGTGGGACTTTAGTATATTCATGATAATAGTATTTTAGTGTCATATTATTGGACTTCACATATAGGAAGAAATTCTATTATATTATATTTGTGGTTTTTGGTGTGAAAATTGATTTCTATTTAATTTGTAAGAATTTCTAGAAGATATATATCTAGATGTTACTATGGGAATGATAATATTGGAATATTGTACCCACGCCATGGGAAATATGAATTCCATATGGTGGAATAAATTTATAAAAACTAGCAATGAAAATTGAATGAGTGTTTGACTAGAGCCTTATAATGTTAGTTCTATAGAATTATTTTGGTTGATAAGATCACACGAAATTGAGTCCATCAAAAAAAAATAGCTGGATGATTTCAGTCCCGTGAATTATGAACATTGAAAAAATAAGGGAAAATCAAGGGATGGTCATCTAAAGATGAACATGAGGATTCAACTTTGTTACCATGTAACCATTACAACATATATATGGGTTAAATTTCTAACGTATAATTTTTTCACATATTACTGAATGTGATGTGGGATTTTTTTGTTTTTATGACATCTTCGATGGAGGTATGATCCAATATTTCCTTTAATATGTGAAAATGTGATATTTTTTTAAATCATTATAGTGGAATGAAAAAAAATGCATTATTTACGAGGACATTCATTTATTTAGAGGATTTGTATAAGTAATTAGAATTTACATGATCTAATGGTTATTTACACGTTTGTTTTGTAAGGTACTATAATTGGATTGTTGGATGGTTCCCTCTATATATGTGTCATTGGTGAACATGTGAAAAGATAAATGATATATTCTGAATAACCTTGTGGTAATTGTGTTTTTATTTGTGTTTTATTTTATGTAGGTCAGTTTTCCTCTTGTACAATATTTTTTAAACTATGGTTTATCACGATGATTTTAGAACTAGATGTGTAGGGGGACTTGAAATGGTCACTATATTTCATGGACTTATCAGTTACAAATGGCATAGTTGTGGGTGTTTTTTAATTAGAGGAAATTTTTTCCTGGGGTTGGTGTTCTATTACTCTGGGGAACTATGCATTCTAACGTTCAGTGCACTAAATCAACATTTCATTTCATGTATTATTATTTTCTATGAATGAAAAATATATTTAATAGGTAATTACACTTCCATTATACTTTAACGAATTTTTTTAAATTCATTTTTTTGAATCCTCTTGGAAATAATTTCCTATCCTCTCATTAGAGACTTCATTAAAAACATAACCCTCTCACAACATTCAACGGCTTATATAACATGTGAATTATTCAAAATATTACCTTTTTATTTGCATTAATTATTCTCTTAGAACATAGAAAACACATCATAGTGTTACTTCATATGATATAATTTTTCTTTAACACACATATAATACAGTTTTTCTCATTCATATGAATAAACTAATTTATCATGTTTATTCCACTAGAATCACCTTTCGATGGATTATAATCCAACATACATCTTTTGAACTCATACGCTAGGGATATAGTCAAAATAAAACTTAATTAATAATTATTCTATCAGTAAAATAATTCAACTAGCCTATATCTAGATTTATCTTGATGCTGGTACATTGGCTCCATCAGGGTTTCCAAAGATTAATATTCTTTGAATAATCATATAAGGATTCTAAAACATTTTTTATAAATTATTATCACAGAAAAACCCAACATATGTTCTCAGACCGAATTCTTGAACAATTGGGAGTTATATTAATTTTTATTGAGTGAAATCCCTATCAACATCACCCATGCAGTTCAAAAATTCACCATTTTTCCTTGATAGTACATAACAATTCCTTACATATATTTATACAAGAAATTTTACAATTTAGATCATTACCTCAAGACATTTTATCCCCTAAGGATCATTTCACACTATCACAAAAGGCCCCTTTGTTGAGGATAGTTCCCATATGATATATATAGATATATATATATATATTTGGTAATGATCCCCCTCACTGAATGTGGGAATCATGAACTTCCATCATATCCTAACATATATGGGTTATAGAGTGACATTTTGTATCATATAAGAGGTTTGTTAATCCAATAAAATGAAAATTATAAAGCACCTACATTTTATATTTGAAAAATATAATTGAAAAACATATTTCATAATATGAATAATGAGTTTGTAGTGGCCCAATGATATTAGTTTTCATGAGGGTTTGTGGTAGTTATTAATGAAATTATATGATAGGTTTTATCGTGTTCATATTCATAATTTTTTTTTAAAAATTAGGTTTTTTATTTCTTATAACATGTATTGGTTGCTGGTTATTTTATATTATTATGTTCTATTGAATAGCTACCTAACAAACTCGATGATTTTATATTGGTTATATTGTTTACCCATCAATATGTTGTGTGATAAATTATTAAATTAACAATACATGAGGGATGAGTTATGTAATCAATTTCTAATGTTTTTTGGAGTATTTTAGTTCATTATACATAACATGCTACTTATTTGGTTACAGAAAATTTTATAAATAATTTTACTTCTCAAGATTTAGAATGCTAGCAATCATTCCCTCTTTGATTTCACTTAATTTATATTCTTTGAATGGAATAAAATTTATTTATCATTTAGTGTACCACCTATTATAATTTTCTGGTTTGTTATCAGCCAATGATTTTCTACTATGAGATATTTTTATTGAAATATGATTTATATTGTACAAGGTTGATGATGGGTATTAACAAAAAGGATTGAGATTAATTTTAGTTTTGAATATAAAACATTGCATGCATTTTTAGTATATTTTATGCGATGTTTGCCTAGTTTTTATGGTCATTGGATGAAATTATTGTCCACTAAAACTAAGAAACAATGATTAAGTATGATAATTTAATATATATTTCATGACCATGGGTTATTATTATAGTTATTTTTTTAATAGGACAAGGGGTATGGATAAATTATAGAATTTATGTTCTCCTAGAAGTATAATGATATAATATGAATAAATATTAGCCTTAAAAATAACAAAATAATTTGATATGGTGTTTTAGTACATTATTTATTTACAAGTCTATGTACACATTGGGTAATGAAGGAATCTTTGAATGTGATCCTGCTTTTCCCTGGTTTATCAAGGAGATGTTCATAGAGGTATTGTGGCATAAAACAAAATATAATGGTCTTTTCATCATATGTGTTGAGATATATAAAGGTATTTATGCCTAGATATTAGAGTATAGATGAGATTTATGGTGATACATCAAAACATTAGATTTATGGTATTGATATAAACTAGACACAATTATATTCAAATATAATTGAGAACCCATGTTCCTTAAAATAAAACAATGTATGTTGTACCGATGGGAAAATTAAATATCATTAATTTTATAATTACTCTCCAAACAATCAAACGTTGGTCTAACAAGGTATGGTTGAGGACTATGGTGGCCTCGTATACCAACATGAAACTAAAAAATTATTAATTAAGCAATTTTATACTATCCCTCTATGGTTTATTTTGGGTGAATATAGTATTTTACTTTATGGGGTCTCATTACTACAAGAACATTAATATTTATAGACATCACTACAAAGGTTTAACATAGTTTGGTGATGCATACTCAATTTTTTCACTCAATAAAAGATTTTAAAACATGAAACCCATATAATATTTATTGTCTTACCACATGTATCAAGAAGGTATTATAAAATAGTCTTATAGAGTTATAGAAGGACCACAATACTAGATTATTGTTTATAAAATGTAGATTTTATATGATTCTTGTTGGGTAACTAATGAAAACTTTTATTAAATCAAATATATATTCTTGTTTCATGGTTTGACTCATTTAAATAATTGTGGTATTGATATGAAATAATTTTTATTTTCTGATATACTATTAATTTTAATATTTGGAGTTATTTTAATTTTTATTATCATCATTTTTATTGAACTTTTTATAGGGGTGGAATTAAACTCCATAAATGGCGGAAACATTCAATTGAATGAAAATATATATAAAAAATTATTTTAGACCTCTCATGATTATAATATTTTCGTTTATTATTATATATTTCAATTTTATTTAGTATATGAATATGGGTTTTTGGTTCATAAGGTGTCCTATATAGAAATATAGTTAAATAAAATTAACCTTGAAGTAGAAAAAATTATTTTAGGATACTATTTAATTGATCTCAACATTTCCACTTTTATATGGATCATATACAATAAGAATATTTCGTATGGTGCGCCAAATTATGATGAAATTATAGAAATGTGTAATCTCTACAAATTCTCTATTATCTCACTAGTAAATCATTCTAAAGGGGACAAATCATGGAAGTTAAATGGCCTAATCTAGAATATTGTTGTCTAATAGGGATTAAATTAATAGAAAATGAATAATATTGGAAAAGGATACAATCATATTATTTTCCCAAGGGATTATCTAAAAATAATGTCATGTTACTTTTTATATTTCACTTTTAAATCTCATATCCTTAGGATCCTATAGTGTAAGAGACACCTTATCCCATTCAATACTAAATATACACATGTTCAATTTTGGATTTTAATTCCCAATCAATATTTTCTCAATTATCACCCACATTACCTATGATATATATTATATTATATTTTAAGATACATTTTTCTAGATAGAGAATCATAAATGTAATGATATGGGCATTATTGTATGGTTCTGGATGAGTTGGACTCATAATCCATGATCATGAAAGGGACTTGTTTTCCTAATAATAGGGGAAATTATGAATTTCTAAATATAGTATGAATGTATATGTAAATTATATAGGATGTATAGAATAATTTTTAACCTTTCAATGGAAGGAAAAAGTACCAAGGATTAAAAAAAATTAAACTGTAGACTCGAGGATTAAACTACATATATGAGTAGAAAATGAAAATGTAAGAATAAATCACACGATACATCAACTTATATAATCAAGAATAAAATTAAATGAAATTAAAAATAATAGGTGAGTCACCATAAGGCTTCTATGTAGGATGATATAAAAATATGTGCATCAATAAACAATATTTTTTAGTGAATCCCATATATAACAGCACCTAAAAAATATGTATTAAACCACAGTGATAAATGTTTGCCATGGAGTGGAGCATAGTAAAACAGATCAACACTAATGGGTTGAATAATGATAAATTAAATGAGAATTATAATGTAAATGCTTCGATTATGTATCCTAAGAAGTAGTACATTGAACCAGATTGGGAATCCAAATAGTTTATAGAGAGAATGATAGTGTTAAATTTATGACTGTGAAAGAATATTCCACTAGTTTATGTGAGTGCTGATGAGTTTAACATGAAGCAATGAATTAAGATAAAAAACCATTTTAAAATGAATCTATATTATAAGGTTTCTCAATGTGAATATGTTGAGAAACCCATACTGTTTATAAATATCCCCATTAATATAGTTAGTAAAATTAGTGTAAAATTATATGACGATAATTTTGATGACTCTATGAAGTCTTAGATGAATGGAATAAAATTTAAGAGTACTATATAATACAATAATGGTAGAGGGAGAGGAAAAAATCCATCATTATTGGTTTAAAATAATAAAATTCTAAAATCCCAGGGTTGTTCACAATAAAAATGGTGTTTTTAAGTGAATTGTAAATGGATTTATAAAAAATAGATCTATAATTTCTATAGGATTTTCAGTTCTATATTGAATTGTATACTTACATCTATTTGAAAACCTATTATTATATTTTGTGTGTTTTTAACTACTTTATTAAAATTAATTTTCCATGATCAAATGGGTAAAATAATTATGATATAAAAGGTTCAAACTCATTGACTGGTTATGTAAAAGCACACTAAATATTATATCTTATAATTTGGGAATCAATGTTCCACTTCATATTTAAATTTTTAACATCTCCACTAATATGGTTGTATTTTTTCTGAATTTAATTTATAAATCAAAATAATAACCATCTGGAATGGAAATTTTTTGGTTTTTTAACCCATTAGTATTAACTCATTCTTCTTGGGGATATTAATAATGTGATTAACATAGTTGCGGTGACAAGAAAAAAAATTATTCGGGTCATCACTATATATTTAGAATGATTTATTGATTCATAAATTTTTTAAAAGAATAAGTTGATATGAGATGAATTCACCTCATTTAGTCACATTATCAATGGGACGGAGTGCGTGAAAATTTCTAGAGACTAGAACTCCCTCATTGGTCTAGAAACCAACCTCATTCAATCCTGTAGATAACTTTTAGGATTTCCTTATAATGAAACATGAATAATTTTATACCTGATTTGTTAATGTAGGAAACAACCTTTTACCTTAAAATTCGATAATGTGTGTCTATCCAATGATGCATCATGGAATATCATTAATAAATAATTTTCCTTGTGTAAGAAACTAAATGGTTTATAAAGACTCTCCAAAACATTTAGAGGAAATTATGGCATTTAGATCATGGATCAAAGAAAATTTCAGAAACATGGATAACAAAATGAATCAAGTTGTGAATGAAGTACCTGAATAAAAAAATAAAAACTAATTGAAATATATTCCTTAGGATGAGGAAATTTATAAATCACATAAACATTTTAATGTAATCATTGTAAGATAATTCGTTTTTTTGGAATAATATAATGATAAATATATTAAATAATTTAAGAATAACTCATGTATTGTCCACCTAATTTATAATGAATGAAAAATGGGAGAAGATGTAATATAAATATATGTAAATGAAGTCACCCTTATCACTTCTGATGAAATTAGTGTTGTCTTGATATTAATATTCAATATATTGATATATGTGGATAAGAAAAACAAATGAAATTTAATTTTTGAAAATGTGATCAATTCTATGGTGAATAGAATAGAAAATTCATTTCTTTTCTAACATCTATAGTGATTTTATTAAATAGATAATGTTTTTATGGCCAAATTCATTATGTAAAAATGTTTTATAAATTTTTCTTGCATCATACCACCAATATTCATACAAGTTTTCAGAAAGTTTTTAAGTAGAGAACATATTTATCCTTTTTCAACACTCAATTTATCATTCTCATATAAAAATAGGTGTATTCCATGGTTGTGAGAAAATAAAAACTAGTTGTGATTGAAAATTCATTACTAATTATTGTTAAGAAAATTCTATATTTATAAATTAGGTATATTTCTAATATAGATATCTCATCCAATTATTTTTATCCTTTTTACCTATATGAAAAATATAATATTTCTTATATATATCTATATATGTGGTCAAATATAATAAAAATCATAATCATGGAAAATTGTAATGAAATTAGAAATCTATATAGACATTGATACTCTAAATTGAAATTTCATCATGAAAAATATCAAAAAAAATTACCTTTTAAGAAGAATCCTTAGATTGACACTCTTAATTCCCATGGGATTTATATTTTCTACCATTTCTAATTGAACAACCATAGGATACTTCAGTTTATAAAGGGGAGTAAGGGAATGTGATACACTATTTTCACTTCTATTTTAATTAATTGTGTGATACTTATGTTTATGTGTCGAAAAGCCGTAACTCATGGCTGGAATCAACCTATTAATTTTCCATAAAATCTCAAGGATCAAAAATATCACATATATAATGATGATATCATGACCCTTTGTAAATTTGTAATGGATCACTAAAATATATTGGATACATTTTTACCTATTATAAATAGATATCAAGGAATGTTATGTATTCGAATGAAATGATTGTTCAATTTAATATGGGAATCTTTGATTGAAAGAAGAGATAACAAATTGACTATCTGAATTATAAGTAAGGAGGGATATCATTCTATTATCATGAGGTTATAAATTTTATTCAATAAGGAATGAAGCTGTATTTAGTGAAATTTTCATAATATTTATTCACCAATTAGTTATTATAATGGTAAAAATCTCTCTAATGTAAGTATTATATGTTTAATATATATTTTCATTTTTTATAGTTTATTTATTAATTTTTTTCATTATAAATTTAAAAAAAATTTAAAAATTATTGGAAAATAAAATAAGATAATTCATTTGGTTATGATTTGTTTATTAAAAGATTTTAGTTGCATATCTTTTGTGAAAAATGTGTAAAACTCGTAAATTTTAGGGGGGAAGAATTAAAAAACCACAAGCACTTCAACATTGCACTTATTTCATGGTATATATGGAATGTTATTAACTATGGAATTGACTATATGAAATTAATAAAAAAATATTAATTGATATACCACATTGGAGGATCAAATTATACCTAGGATACTCGGCATGTATAATAATTAGTTAATTTATTTGGAGATTATGATATAGACACAATTAATTCATTTAAGAGATTCCAATGTGAATTTATATGGTACTATATTGATCAACACTTATATTCTAAAGGTGTATAAGTCTATAGATCTCATAATAAACTAATCCATATTTTTTTCTCTTAATGAATATTATAAAGTGAAAGATTCCTCACATTATATTATTATAAAAACAATTATCCCCATTCATTTTTTGATAATGATAAATCATTTTCTCCTTCTTCCGGATTGGGTATCCACAACTATAATATTTAGTAGTATATTCATTGTAGGATTTTTAATATTCCAAAATTGCATGATACTCCTTTGAAAGTGCTTCATACACCCATATAGATAGTTGTTTATATGAAATGATTAGATTAATAGAGTCACAAATTAATGAATATTTGAATTTTTTGAATTTCTAGGATTTTAATCTATTATGTATGCCCTAATAATAACATTGAAATAAGAATCCACTAATATAATATGTATTTATAATGTATATTTTTCTAGACATTTAATTTCTCTTTTAATGTATGTTACCTAAAATGGTGGTATGAATACATTCACTGGCTTCATGCTCATCTGGGAGATGATTGAGTAGTTGAATAACATTCTATTCATTAAAATTTCATAATACGTTAATCATGTTTATAAGGAAATATTCCATATCATATTTTAATGAAGGAAATTTTCCCTCAAAAGCAGTATTTTATATATTATTAGTGATAATTAAATTTCATCCAAGAAAAAGGTGGGATTCTTGAACAACACTATGTGTGATCTGGTATTCACTAAAATTCATGGGGTATGTAGTGTACCAATGAAATCTAAATCTAAACAATATAATATATTGATCTCGCACATTCACTTTTGGATCAATGGTATCATTTATGGTGTGTCATTGGGGGAACCATTGTAACATCCCTCTTCCCCTCATTGGGTTGAGAAGTAAGAAGGAGAATACTTGACATTAAGTGATATCCACAAGGCACCAAAGGATGACAATAATTGGAAAGGGATTCATTAATATATGTTGGACAATTTTCCAATATAAAATAAAACAAGAAACCATGCATTCCAAAACCAAAAAACTACTATATAATGCATGATATAAACAAAATTCAACTCACGTAAATACAATTTTTATCTAAACAACTATAATGTGTTCTATAATGGAGGAAAACTAACATCAAAGTATATTGTGAAAGTCATAAAAAATTAAAAACCCTAAGTCTCTAAAACAAAAATCCATGCTCCAACCATGATCCATGCTCAAACTTAAAAAAAATGACAAATTATCACTATAAACCAATAGATATGTATAATACCATACCTTTTCTTGGGTCTCAATAAACAATATTTTCAAAAGAATTAATGTTCCAAAGTAGGGGTGAGTAATGAAACATTACAAGACTTTACCCAAAATGACATCCCTACTCACACCAATATGATATTAAAATCATTCAAATTTATATAAAATAGTTTATTTAAAAACATGTGAAATTGTACGATGATTTATCACAAGTCTAAATGATTCTTTACAAAAACAATTTTGTAAAATAACATAATTTCCATGGAATAAAATGAAACTTTTCATTCCAAAAAATTTAATTGTTAGATTGGTATTTACCTATTCCATATCAATCAAAGGCACACCCACACACAAAACCACAGAAGCATAGCATTTCCATTGATGGTATGACATTCACAACAAAACCTGTGATGGTGAAACATTCACTTCTAAACCCCTAACATTGTTGATGGATCCTTCATATGGATTTCCATCCCATTTTATCCATTCTAAACCATTTAATCCCACCACATGAAATTAAATCATTCCAAAAAAAAATTACAATTTCCATAATATCAACCCTTTATTTGAAACAAAATTTACAAATCATTTTAATAAAACCGACCTATTTTATTGAATTCCTTTTTCCAAATGACCATTAAATTAAAACCAATATTGTATTGAAAAAACATCCAACCAACCAATTAAATCCATTCCAAAAAAAAATATCCATTTATTTAAATAATCACTATTAAATAAAATTCCAAAATTATAGAGAAAGCACATTTCAAAATCAAAACATATCAATCAATAAAACAAGATACATTTCAAAACCAATGTCCTTTATTCCACGAATGCACCGAATATACTTAAACTACTAAAACCATCACTATAGAGTGTTTATACAATGGTTTTTACACTAAATTCAATATAAATTTCAATAAAAATAATAAATTTACAATCAAGACTTCAGGATCTTAATAGAGAAGTCAAGAATGAATCCACTATGCTCAGAAAACATAGAAAAAAGAAAAAGACATGTAAGAATACATGAAAATAGGTTGATACTCCATAATACACATTATATATCTTACCAAACCATCAAAATATTTATATATAAGCATATTTTCAACCACATACCACATGTCTATCCATATAAGATGTAGATCTATGAAACTGAGAGAGAGGGAGAAGTGGCTCTATAAAAAACCTTGCAAAATCACCATAAACCCTAAATTAACATGAGAATCGGGATTCAACACACAATGGAAATACATTGGATTGCCTCCATATCAATGAAATAATAATTATTATCTTTTTATATGCATAAAACCCATGTTAGTGTTGGTTTGGGGGATAGATATGGGTTACATGCTAATATTAAAGAATATCCAAAAAAAATTGATCTTTCTATTAAAATGATCCCTAATTGTGTGAAAGTGAGTGCCTCGTGGATAAACCTCACATGGTTAGATCGCCTGGTTTGAAATCCATGTGTCAGTCATGTAATAATTTCACTATCAAAAAAATAATGGTTTCTCCTAGGTGGCCACACAGTTTGGAAAAACCAAGGTCTTATCCATTCACCTTCTCTGTAGCCTTTATCTCAATGTGCTTGATTTTTGGTGGGTTTCAGATAGTTATCACCAACCATACACCTTTATAAAAGAACCAAAAACATTAATAACATCTTAAATACGTTAAGAACATCACCTAACTACAATATATACTTAAAATAAATAAAATAAGGGTCATTGACTTGAAACTCATGGGGCTATATTATCCCCGTTATTTCCCATTCCATCTCTAGATGATTGATAATCACCATTTATCATAAAGTGTTCTATCCATTAATATTTTTTTACTTATCCAATTCCTATGTGACTTCCTAAATCTGTCCATGTTTCCAAAATACATGCACTAGACTGATTCTTTTCCGACACAATAATTTCACTTTCATATCCACAATTCCTACTAGCATGTGAACCAATAAAGCATACGACCCCAGGATAATTTTATCCAATAAAATAACATGGTCAATATCAGTATTGTACCTTTTTAACTGAGATTCATGAAATTCATTCCAGACCACATTGAACTGTGGTGGAAAATCAAACTAATATGCCATATCAAAAACTTTTTCCAGTAGCTCAAAAGGATAAAGGTATTGAGGATATAAATTTTCCTCCCCTCCCAAATGTCGATGTCCAAGACATGTTGAGATCCTTAAAAACACAAGCTCACTCTCCTCAAACCACAATGGAAATTAAAAATATTCTATGTAAAATTTCTAATGACACCGATCTATCTCCATATGTTTCTCAATAAACTAAATCATTTTCATTGTTTCCTAAATAATGATTATCCTAACTAGTGAAGTATCAGCCATTTCCATATAATAATGTAATTAATGACAATGAATCCCAAAAAATTATTCAAAATGAGACACATGTATCAAGGTCTAAAATCTTTTTTTAGAGGAAAAATCCACTAATGGAATATGCTCATCCACTAAACCACCTAAATCCATTACAGAAGTATGTAACATGTCTTACAAATTACCTATAATCATTTTGGATTTTTCACCCTAATGAGGTCGATACATTTTACTCATTGTAAACATATTCACAAGGTATTTTTATAATCATTTCTTGAAAGGAGATTTTAACCTTTGAGAAAGATCTAGTGCACGGGGATTTTCATTCTAGCCTTTCTGCGGTATTTCAAAAAAAATTAATGGTGTGGTTTGGTCGTATATGTCGAGGATGGTCCCTCACTCTTATGGAAGAACATTCTATTATATATCAATAATTTATATGGTTAACTCTTCATCCTTCTTCGACCATAATTATTCCTTCTTTTTAAAGGATCAAATAACTTTGATTCTTAATATTTGATGTTGGGTTTGAGGTTTAGTGTTTGGTTCAGATACACATATAGCTATTTCAATGATTATAGCTAATTTATTATTCGTTTTGGATGGTTCTATTTAGTTTTTATCCCTGACAACGATGTTTTGTAGTCTTCATCACCTGGTGGTGGATCAGTTGGCCGGGTTCGGTGATCATGGTGGTGGTTGAATCTTTCTGTATAAAAATTTTCTATTATATTATATGATATAGATCATGGACTCCACCAACCATGTCCCAGTCGATTTATCCTGGTGGTTCTCAAGGAGTTTTGGAATTTGGGGTTCCATAAGTTGATGGAATTTCAGGATACCATTCTCTATGGTGGCTTCGTCTCTTTCCCTTGAATCCCAAATTGGGTTTTTATTCATGAGTAATTATAGAGATTCTTATTTTCCTAGTTTTTTGTGGTTTTTAGTGGTCAATTTTGTTTCCCTAAACTGGTGGTGGTGATTTCCCCCTAGACAATGTTCATCTATGATGGTTATAGATTTGTGATACTTAATTTTTGTGTTTTAGATTATGATGGTGATATTTCAGTGATAATATTGGACTCTGATGGTAGTTTATCACTGGTTAATTTGTGTGATTATGGGTTCATATTATATTAGAGTTCACAATAAGATGTGGTACATGGACTAAGGATGTGATTCCATTTGATCTTTAAATTTAATAATCATAATTTGATGTTTGAGTCTGATGTTCGGTTGTTGAATGCATTGAAGTTTGAATTTTGTTTGTTCCCACTTAACCAGAATGTGGATTTCTAAAATACTAATAAAAAAAATTGAGATTAAATTCATACACTATATGAGATTTCATAATTTGGATGTAATGGGACACTATACTGATGAGATCTGTAATCATCCATAAATAATAATGTTTCAGAACCATTAATGGAAGACTTGTTACAAAATTTATAGCTATCTAATCCCATTTTCTAACTAGAATATCTAAAGACTACTACATACGTATGATTCCTTAATTCATTTCCATGACCTGCTACCATGTTATATATCTCGAAACAGACTTGTCAAACTTACTTTTCATACTGATCCACCCAAAATATAATTTCAATGCCTTAAACCCATTTTCAACCCCAATATGAACTACCCAACTTGAATGGGGTTAATAATAAAGGGGTTTTTCTTCAAAATCCATAGGTAGACCCATCTTTTTTCGAAACCACAACACATAACATTCATCTAGATTCCATTCTTCAATGATCTCACCACCATTGAGTTTTGACCACATATCCACACATTAGTAATAATATTTCTATGCCACAAACAATATCTACTAAATCAGTAAAAAAACATGAAATAAAATCTCAACATCACCACAATCAACACATTTCAAGATCATATCAGCTTGGGAAAACATCAACTGCCACTCATTTAATGCATCTTTTCTAATTGATCATGAATATATGTTGAATTCATATTCCACTGAATTGTGTTTATCTAATGTATAAATCAAGTCAAATCCATAAATATGAAGATAATACATCTTGTTTTTTAGTATTACGTTCAAATACCATTTTGGTAAAATATGTTTCTCATTTTCGTAATCTATAAACACATCAAATTTCCCACCAAAGAGATAGTAATTACCATTATTTATAGCATAGACTATAGAATATAACTCCAAATCAGGTGTTAGTAAGTTCTTATTACACACTGATAACTACCTTGGTCCATAAGAAACAACATGACCTCCTTATATGAGAACCTATCCCAACCGATATCCCAAATCATTCCAATACTATACGTACTGCTATCCTGATTTTGGTAAAATAATGATTGGTGCTAATTTAAGTTGAAAATTAATCTATTGAAAAGAGTTTTGGAATTACTCATACCATTGAAATGAAACATTATTATTTTTAAAATATTCCATAGTCGAATATAGTAAAGAAATATAACAACAAATGTGTTGGTAATAAACAACTAGAACAAGAATATTCCATATTTCAAATACATTCTTTAGATGATTCCAATATATAACAACCTATATCTTGTTTAGATCCCCAAAAAAATATTTTTATAGATTACATGGCCAGGATAATGTACCTATTATGTATAAAATCACACATTGATAATTTAATATATAGATGATGACCCCTCATGCTTCCCAATATTATCACCAAGTGATATTCATTCCCATATCTTTTCCATGAGCATGCCAATATCTCATCCAAAAATCCCACATAAAAAGTATACAGGATCCTCATAAATATTTGATTCATCAATTACATAAATTACATGGGAGAATTTTTAATAACTAAAGGAATTACCACCAAATTATAATATTCATATCTATTCGTGAATTTTGTCTTTGGAATATCCCCCTTTCAGACACGCAATTGGTGATATCCGGATCACAATTCAGTTTTAGAGAACCAATGAGGTCCCCTTAATTGATCAAATATTTCATCAATGCATGGAAGTAGATTCATAGTAATTATCATAAAATTTTTAATCTTACAATAATACCCACATAATGGATGAGTTCAATATATATTTTTGAAAAACAGCACGAGTACATATCGTGGAGATGTGATCAACCGAATGAATCCTTTTCTTTATAACTCTTTTATATGTAATTTAATATCCATTAATGGTATTTCGTAAAATCTATTAAATATAAGGGAAATATTAATTGACCCTATAAGGAGATGAATCATAAACTCTTTTTCTATCATAGGTGGAAACCCTATGAAATATTTCAGAAACACATTTTGAAACTGATGAAAAACTTCCAGAAAACTATTATTCCCAATCTCATCCATTGATTTCAAGGACAATGCTACCAATTAGTATAAGAAAATTCCAGAAACAAGTTCCAAAAATCATATTGTACATGGAATTACATCCCTATATTGTCAAAATAGATTCACAATTTCATCATCATTTATAAAATATGTGTTTTTTGTAAGTGTCAATGTGATCCTTGAATGCTTTCATCCAATTCATAAATAAGACTATATCATAGAAATCCATATAAAGTGATGATAAATACAATTCCATCTAAGATTAATCAATATATATTGAACATTCTCAAGATATAATGTCTCGACATTATCTTTGACAAAGACAAGTATGATGTTCTAACACCGAAGGAATCATCTCATCTTTTAAATGCATAAAATAAATAGTTTGAGATGCAATAATTGAATGGGATTTAACCATATCTAAAATGGAATTAATAAGGGTATAATTCAAAAGAATTTTACCTCACCACATTGATATACTAGACTAATCATCCACAATAACCTGTTAAAGTATACATAATTTCTTCCTCACTGCACTTTGATCATTGTTGTCCTATTGAGATCGCACTACATGAGGATTCATGGTATTCCTAAAATCACTACAGACTACCCTAGTCTTCTCATGATACTGATTATGTTTTTCTCATCCTATTGATGTATGTAATGTCTAAAATACCTGATAAGTGTCCTCAACAACAATCCAAGGAGAATTATAAAAATATAAAAAAAGAATACTTATCGCATTGTAGTTGTGTAATGCTCTAGGTTTTGTCTTAGACTCTCTCTTTATATGACTTAGAGAAAGGAATTTGAAACAAAATTCTAATATCTTTGTTATTGGATGAAGGTTTAGTGATCCTTCCATAAAATTTTAATTCCTTCTTTGACCATGTAAATGTGTATCCTTACCCATGTTTCTCCCAACATTAGAGTTTCCACCATTTTAAGTGGTTATCTAAATGCTTCCTACCCTTATAGCTAATGAGATGTCCCTTTCAGCTACAATTTCACTATTAAAATACTCTATATAATTGATAATACAATGTACATTAATATTAAAGATAGTCTCCTACAACATCATCGATTGAATGATTCGTGCCTTCAATGATGCACAAGTTGTAACATTTGGTGGAAAGCACACAAAATTTATTAATTTAGCTATATTCTCAATGATTGTTTTTATTCAAACTGAAGATACCAATTCTTCATTGAATTATGAAGATTTTAGGAAAAAATATTTTGTTAAATAAATATTCAAAATCATCCCAGCCAATTCCTTCATCCACCTTATCATGCAATGCTAAATCCCACCACTGATTCACAAGATCTTCCAGAATCTACATCCCTAACCTGACATTTAGCTATGTTGGTAAGATAATTAAATCAAATATATGATACATCATATTCAGCCACACCACTAAAATTTCATTTTTTGAATCCACATGAAATATGAGTGGATTAACTTTCAAGAATCAGATAGAATTATCCACTTTCAGTGGATTATCCCTCCCATTCCAACTATCCACAGCTCAGAATGCTTGAACAATACTCTCAACATGATCTAGGTTCAACGTTGTCTCAGGTGAAACAACTTTTTCATTAACATCCTCCAGTTTCGTTCGACAATGACTACTATGTGAAATTTTTTAGAAACACAAAAAATTCCACAAGTCTAATGAAGTATCAATTGAAGGATTAACCTTTCAAATTCTATAAAATCACAATTATCCCAAAAAGCATTCAAAATGAATTCTTTTTCCACATTCAATAATTTTTTTAAAATTTCACTTTTTTTAAGTAAAAAAATTATCAAAATAACACAAACCTTCTTTTTTCCAAATCATTCATTTGAAATAAAAACATTCAAAAATTTTAAAAATGAAAAAACAAATATTCAAATCAGAATCCATTACTCAAAATGAAGTAATCACATCATGTGTGTATTCATTTAAATAATTCAAGTCAAGCTATTATTGGATAGACCAATGATAATTAGATTATATAACCTATAAATGTCTCAAAAAACATATCTACCAAAATCATTAGTGACTTTAGGTTTAGTAAAAAATAAGTTGCATATTTTTATGCTCTACACTTCAATTCCCAGTGATCCTAATCCTTTCTACCAACCAATCATAAGGAATGGACCATAATAAATATCAAATACATGAAAAAGAGAAATAATAAACTCTTGTTTGTAAGGTAAAAACCTATACCAATTATAACATACCTCTCATTTCATTGGATTGATAATGAAGATGGACATCACTTGACCTTAACAAATGTCCCTAAAGAGAAAATCCATGGAAATAAATTCCACGGGCTACATTTTGAGGTGGGGGAAAAATTTTCCATTGAAAGAAAAACAACCTACCAAATATTCCATAACCAAAAAAACACAACAATATGCATGATATAAACCAAAATAACACATGTAAAGACAATTTATACCAAAACCCACTACAAAGAGTACTACAATGGTACACAACTAATATTTTAGTATAAAGTGAAATACATGACCAATAAAAAACACAAAGACTCTTAATAAAAACTCCATGCTCCAACCAGGAACTACGATCTAACTCCAACAAATATTCAATGTATATTATACCCCACCAGTGACATGTTAAACATTACCCTTTTCCAAGGTCTCAATATAAAATATCAATAAAATCACTAATTTTCCAAAGCATGGGTGTGTAATGAAGTATAGTATGACTTCCCCCAAATTACATACATACTCACACCACTATTACTTCATATTTTAGCAAATATTTATAATATAATTTATATAAATACCTTGTGAATTTTTTTAAGTATTTATCCTAATGATAAAAAATTTCATACCAAAATAGTTTTCTCAAATAAACAAATTTCCATGGAATGAAACAAATCCTATATTTCCTAGAATTTCATAGTTAAATTAGAATTTAAACATTCCATATCACACAACGACACACATAACGACACACAACCACATTAGAATGATGTTTCAATTAATGGTTGAACTTCAAATCCAAACACATGATGTTGGAAAGTTCAAATCAAAACTAGTTCCTTAGATGGTGGAACTTTCAACTCCATATCAATTCCATTAAATATAGGCTCAACCATAATTCCAGAAACATGAAATTCAATATTTCCCTACCAAATTACCCATCTCAATAATTTCAACAAATTTTTGAAACCAAATAAAAAAATCATTTATATAAAACCGACCCATTTATTGAAAACAATTTATCCAAAAAAACATTTCAATAAAACCACCATTTATTAAAAAACATGTAAAAAAACATATTTAATCAATTTCAATAAAACCATCCTTTTATTAAAATATATTAAATATTATATTTAACAAAAAAATAAGTAATTCCAAATTTTAAAATCCTCTTTTTAAAATCGATAAAACAGGATAAAACGTACAACCACTTTCCACAATTCCATAGTTTTTCCCAAACTCAAAAAACTACATAATACATCACTAAAGTGGGTTTATACATTGATTTTCACACCATTTTCATAATAAATAGAAATAAAAAAATATAAATGATGTTAATAAATCTAGTTCTAAATAGTGGAGGGAAGATTGAAACAACATATCTCAGAAAACCTATAGAAAATAGAAAACAACACAAAAAATCCATAAAAATATTTCAATACTCTAAAATAATTCCACATATATCTTTCACAAAAATATTAAATCCAAATCTAATTATATTAGGCATAAAATAAATTTGATCTATCTAAAATAATTTAGAACTATAAAACCATGAGGGAGAGGGAAGCAGATCCAAGGAAAATTCATAAAACCCACCAAAAACATAGACTTATAGTGAGAATCCGGCTTCAGAATAATAATATAAGCCTTTATATTTCCTCTAGATTGATTTTAGAAGTCTCCTTATATTTTTATAGGATGTAATCTTGAGTTAGGGTAATTTAGGGAAAAACTAAAGTGTTAATGACTAATTTTAAACAAGATCAACACTTTTTGGATCTCCTTTTAAAACCATGAATGATTAGTCAGATTATTTTTCAAACCATGCACTAACTGTGTGTCAGAACTACCACAAGGATGAAAATCACAAGGTCAGGACACATGGTTTGAATACTATTCTCTATCCCAAAAAAATATCACTTTCTAGAAAATCATAATTTCTCTTTGGAGGCCACACAGTTTGGAGAAACTATGCACCTACAAGTGCACATTCTCTTTGGCCATGTTCTCATTGTGAACAATTTCTTGTAGGTGTTTCATGGTTTCCACAATCTATTCACCAAATTTAAAGAGTTATAATATGTAGAAAAGATTCAAAATTTCATTCAATACCACCCAAAACTCACCCAACCAAATTATATACATAATATACATATAATAAGGGTGAATTACTTTAAACTAGGGGTACTAAATTCTCCAAACCACTATGATTTCTTTCCTAGAAAATATAAAACCACTATTTATATGATAAATTTCTAAACATTGGTATGTCATTTCCCTATCCCATTCTTGAGTCACATTTTTAATCTATCCATGTTACCAAAAAACCTGTATTAGAATGATGATTTTCTTAAGAAGGACTTTCTCTTTGGTATACCCAATCTGTACTTGCATGTTCACCAAAAAATAATCCAAATCCCGGATAATGTTATCCCATAAAATCACATGGTTTGGATTAGGCTATTACATATTCAACTAAGTTACAGGAAACACATTGTTCACCATATGGAACCGTGGTGGAAAATACAAATGATGTGCCACCTCACCAACCCTTTCTTTATCTCAAAAGGGATTACTTATTGTGGAGATGGCATGAAATGATTCCCAGAATGATGATGTTCAATCCTTGAAGAGTTCTTTTGAAATTAATTATCAATCACTGCAAATAAAAAACCCCTTAAATATTACCCACATTTTATTTCTTACATCATTGATATTTCTCTATCCATTTCCTGATCAACAAAATTTTTTCAGATTTTTTTTCTCAGACACCACTTGGCCAAACTAGTGGATTCTCACCTATTTCCTCCAAAAAAATAGAAAAATATTTGAACACAAAAAATGAATCAAAAGAATCCATATGTTTCAAGTATTGATAGCTATTTTTATATGATAACTCAACTAATGGAATTTTATCCTCCCATGAGACACCAAAATCCATTTCACAACCCCACAAAATGTCTTCCAATGGTTGTATCATCCTTTTGAATTTCTCACCATTAAGGTTGATACGTGATTGTCATTTTCAATTGAATCCTAAGGGATTTCTAAATGGATTTATAAAAATGAGAGGTAAAACTCAGGTCCCTATGCAACATTATGGAAACTGGTATACCATGCCTATTCACAACTTCTCAGATATCGATTTTTGACAAGTCGTCCAACTTATGAGAATCATGAATAGGGATAAAATGGGATGACGTAGTGAGATGATCCACTATAACCCATATGGAATATTGTTTCCAAAATATTCATATGTTACATATTAAAAATTCATACCAATATTATCCAATTTTTAAACTAGAATAGCTAAGGACGTAAATATACAAGCTGGTCATTGATGTTATACCATAACCTGCTGACATGGTAGGAATCTTGAAACAAAATAAGCCACCCCCATTTCATATAGACCCACAAAAACGTTTATTTCAATGCCTCATAAATATTTTTATACCAACATTAACAACCCATATGGAATGTTTGAAGTATGATAAATTTATTCATGTAAAGACATAGGTCTGACAATGAAATTCCTAAACCACACCAATGAACATTCATCCAACTTCCACCCATCAATGGACTTTAAACCATTATGTTCTATCCTTATAGCCACATATTATACATCATATGCTTGTTCCACTTTATCTAACTGAATAAAAGTACAAAAAAATCAATCTAGAACAAAAACCATAATGTCACATCAATCAACACCTTCCATGTGCATGCTGACTCAGACTAACATGAACTACCACTAAAATGAAGATTCTTTTACCGACTAATAATATGAATTACTCTTTAATGGATCTTTGGTAAAATTTATTTTTCCATGATTATAAATCATGTCAAAGTCTAACATTTATAGATACCCAACCATCTTTTTTTACTCATTTTTAAATTCCATTGTGGAAATTTTGTTTCAATATTTTATGATTTTATAACACAAAATAATTCTCAGTATATAGATTATTACATATATTATTCAATGAATGGACAATGATAGAAGACTATAAATCATTTGTTAGGTTGTTATTCTGATTCAATAATAAATTATTTTATCTTTTAGAAACACCATGATCTTATTTAATGAGAAAATATCCAAACCCAGATCATGAATCACCACAATACACCCCATACCCTTGTCCAGATATTAGATCTAATGTAAGCTAAGAATTATTCTCTTTAAAAAACATATGAAATTTCTCATCAAATAATAATGAATCATAATTCTTTTTCATGGTTTAAATAGATTAAATTATTACTGAAAAATAATAAAAATAGTGTCTGCAATCCTCATTAAGACCAAGAAAAATTCATATCTCGATGATGTTCTACTGTAATTTCAAATAGATAACAACCTCTATGTTTTATATATCCACAAAAACACTTGTATCGTAGATAACATGGACATTAATATGTAGATAATTTATCCAAGAATGAATGTTTTATAATTTTCAAGAAAAAAGACGATCCCCCATGATTCTCATCACTATTTACTAGTGTTGTTCATGCTCAACCCTTGTCCTTGAATACAAAATTAATTCATCCACAAAAACCACCACAAATAAATATAGATACCACTAAAATATCCAATTCATCAGTTTCATAATGAGCATTGGATCATTGGTAAGACTGAAAGGAATAATCACATGTTTGTAATGGATATATCTAATCTCAAAATATATATTTAAAATATCCTCCTTCATAACAAGAAACTAGTGATATTCAAATCACTGTAAATTTTGGAAAACCAATTAGATCCCCTTAATTGAAATAATAAATAATAAATTCATGTAATTGGATTCCTATTCTCCATCATATGTTTGTTCATGATTATGATAATCTATACACAACTGAAGAGTTCCATTTTACTTTTTGACAAAAAAATCAATAATTCCCACATAGACATGTTTGGTTGATTGAAACATTTACATTCTAGTTATTCCAACATCAATATATTATCCCATTATTATATGGGGAAATTATATAATATGTAAAATAAATATTACTTGTCCCTAGAAGGAGATCAATTATAAACTCCACTACACTTATAGGTGAAACCCCTAAGAAATTATCATGAAACACATTTGGAAATAGATCAACCACTACCCAAAAATTGTTACTCCTAATCTCATCTATAAATTTCAAAAGCAACGATACCAAATGTTGTGATATCATATGAACTTATGGTTCCAAAAAGACTATTTCACTTACCTTTGCATTCCTATCTCTTCAAAATACATGATCAATGAAATAATCATTTGTAAAACAATCCTTTATGGTGTAATAGTCGATTTGAACCTCGAACATTATGAACTAATACATACATAGGATTATAAAATATAAATCCACATAAATCACAGATAAATACCATTTCAACATGGCTACACCAATTGTTATAGATCATGATCATGAAAATTTAACTTTTTTCCTAATTTTTCTATTGAGACTGAATAGAATTTGGATTCCCAGTATTCATAGAATCACTATTGGTAGCACTATTCACTTAAAGAAACTGATTATGTTACCCCCTTCCTGTCAAAGAATATAATGTATATGATGTATTATATGTTACAGAAAAACCCAAACATAGATAAACATGATAATAGTACTAATGATTCCCAAGCTGATTGAAGTTGTGGAAATCACTTGGTTATTATGTACCTTATTACTTATTATGATTAATAGAACAACATTGGAAATATCATGGCATATTTTTTGGTCTTGGAAGAAGGTTATCATATCCAACCATCTAATTTTTATTAGTTCTACCACATTGTAAATAATTGTTTCCATTCCAATTTTATCAATCATTAGAGTTTCCACCTTTTCCAGTGTGTATCTACATGCATCCTCCTGCCATATCTCTTAAAATGTCCCTTTCGTCTACAGTCACCATATTGACCATATCAGTATAATCCATAATACAGAGCAAATAAATATTCTATAGAATCTCTTTTCTTATACCCAATTCATATATAAGTTCTTTCAATGATGGACTACTAGTAAATTCCGGTGCAATGTGTACTAAATTCATTGATTTAGCTGCTACTCTGATATAAAAGTTTTTTTACTTCAAGCTGAAGAAGCCCTTCATTCATTGAATTATAAATGTCTAAAGATATATATATTTTAAGTAATTATTTAAAATTATACTAACCAATTATATAATCCAAAATTGTCTTCATAGCCAAATCCCACCATAGGCATGCACGATCTTCCAAAATATATGTCGCCGGCTTGACGTTCAGCTCAAATGGTGTTCCAATGAAATAGATGATATGATTCCTCATATTCATACAAAATTATTCTTTTTCTAGGTTGGAATCACTTGGAAATATGGGTGGATTCTCTTTCTAGAATTGAATAGAGTGATCATATTTCTTAGGATCATCGCTCCTATTCCAGTAATCTATAACCAGAAACACATGTACAGTACTCTGAGCAAGGTGTTGGTTCACATGTGGCTCAGGTGAAACAACATTTTCTATAGCTACCTCCACATTTATTATACAATGACTACTATTCTCCATTTTCATGAAACACAAATAATTACAGAATTACCAATCTCTATATCAACTAAAAGGTTAGCATTTATAATTCATGAACAACGGTCTTATCCCATGAATTCATACCAAAGTCATTCATTTTTGACGTTCAACCATTTTTGAAAAATCTCAAATTATTTTTAAAATTGTACCATTTTCAAAATACCATATCGAATATCTTTTTCAAATTTAATATTTGATAAAAAAATTTAACATATTTGAAAAATCATAAAATTTCACCAAATCATAAAGCATTACTCAAATTAAAATATTCACTCCTGGTTGGAATCCATTTCTATGATTCAAGTAATGATTGTATAATTGGATAAACCCGTGACAATGATATTCCAGAACAAATAAGTTTATCCAAAACAATAATCTACCCAACTCTTTGGTAACTTTATGTTCATGATAAAATGGTTAGCTATTTCTTTTAATGATCTACATTTCATTTCCCAAGGATCAAACTCCTTTATACCAACTCAACATGAGGAACAAACCCAAATGAATGTCAACACTAAGTCTATGTTAACTGAAGATCAATTGTTAGAAAGGGACTAATCAATATTACCAAACTAGTAACATTTATCTTCTTTCCATTTTATGTGAAAGAGTATGGAAATTACATGACCTTAAGAGAAATCCCCAAGGGAAAAATGGTTGGAACCAAAATTCCAAGGACATCATTAAGAAGGGATGATTAACCATTATGAAGTAATACAAACATATAAAAATCAATAAAATAAATACTCTTTCAGGGATTATATAAACAAAATTCAATTTGAGTCAATACCATTTATATTAAAACCCAATACAAAGAGTACCATAGTTGAAAAAAACTAACATCAATGTATATAGTTAAATTAATGAAGAATAAAATTCCAAAAGACTCTAAAACAAAACACCAATTATGAAACATTATCCATAATTTATCTTAAGAAAACAACCCATGCATCACTAATCAAATCTAGAAAAGTGTGATACATCCCGATTTCATGTGTCTCACTAAAAAATATCTAAAAAAGAACAAATGTTTGAAAGAAGTGGTGAATAATAAAACTCATTAGGCCTTCCCAAAAATTACTATAGTACTCATGCCACAAGGATATAAAAATTTATCATATTAATATGAAACATTAAAAAAATCCTTGTAAAACAATTCAAAAATTTATCACAAAGAAAACAAATTTCATACCAAATGAATTTTCTCAAATAAACCTATTTCAGTAGAAATAAACCAAAGTAGTCACCAAAATCATTTCATATTTAAATTAGAATTTACCCATTATATATAAAACAAGAACACACCCATACCCATAACAACATGAGCTATGTGTTACTATTGATAGTGGAACTTTCACATCCAATACCATCACATTGTAACTTTTATGGCCAAAATCGTTCCATTGATGTTGGAACTTTTACATCATATCCATCTGATTCAATACATGATTATCCATTTAATACTACCTCATTAAATTAAATATTTCCAAACCTAATAAAAAATTTCTCTACAATCAACCCATAATTGGAAATGAAATCAACTGACCATTTCAAAAAAAACCAACCCCTTTTATTGAAATATATTTTTCTAAAAAATCATTACACTAAAACTATCCTTTTTTAAAATCCATTTAAAAATAAACAATTCATTTCATTTCAATAAATTAATCCTTTTATTGAAAATTTTTTAATTTAAAAATTTACAAAATTATGCAAATCCACTTTTTAAAATCAATTTTTTGAAATCAATAAAACAAGTTACACTGAAGAACCACATTCCCCAAGTGAAATATTTTACCAAAAATTCATAAACTACACAAAACATTACTAAATATGGTTTAAACTATGCTTTTAATACCAATTTTTCAATAAATTTCAATAGAAAAACAATTTGAAATCAATCCATCTTGTTATAAATATAGTTTTTTGGAGTGAAGACACCCACCTTGGAAAACATGGTGAAAATTGAAAACGACATAAAAACATCCATGGAAATGGGTCAATGCTCCAAAAACCTACAATAGATATCTTCCTAAAACATAAAAAATTACAAATCTAATCATATTTGGAATCAAAAAGTTTATATATATCCAAATATTCTGTAGATCTTTGAAATATATTTAAAGGGAGATGTAGATCCAATGAAAACCAAAAAACGCCATTAAAAATGTTGATGTACCATGATAATCCCACTTCAACAATCTATGAAAATCATTTATATAACATGAGGATTATTGGCAGAATCCAACTTGTCCTTTTAGAAGATATTAACCTGAGTTTGGGTTAGTTTGGGGGAGAAAATAAGAGTTAAAAGCTAATCCCAACAAAGATGAACAATTTTTGGATCTTGTTGTTAAATCGTCCACTAATTATGCCCCCACCATTGCTTCAAGTATGAACATGGAATGGATAGATCACAGGGTTATAAAACGATGAACCAACCAATAAAAATAAAACAATCTCAAAATTATCGATTTATACCATTAATTGTCATTGTTTGGACAAATTGTGCACTAGCCTGCATACCTAATACTTAGACACTATCTCCTTGTGCACGAGTTCATGTAGGTGTTGCATAGTTTTCACAAACTATAAACCAACCAATAACCCATAGAGAAGACATAAAAACATTCCAAACGTCTTCCAAACCGTCCAAAACATCACCTTGCCACTTTAAATATGTATTATACATAAACTAAGAGATAATTATCTGAATGTCAGGGTGAAACAACCATTCCTCTCAAGATATGGTGGAATATTCCGAAGTATTTGTGATTTAATCAAAGAATGTTTCTGATAATTCATTAATAATAACAATTCATTAATAGAATACCTTTGGGATTTAATCAACGATATTAAATATTCCAAAGGATATGAATTGAATATATTGTGGATTGATAGCATGTAAATGATAGTTTTCTACAAATTTATGTGGAAATAAACATTGGAATCATGGAATATATATAAATATTGTATGGATTGATTGGGTAATTTTGAAAAAATCCAACACATAGTATCTCACATATATTAGTAGGAAATATTTGTGTAATATTCACTATTCATGATGTATTTTGATGCAAATAGTTCAACTTGGTCAATTTTCTTAATGTTTTTTGTTTGAAATTTTAATTTTCTAATGTAAAATAATATTTCTACTAATAAATTTAGATCACCAAATTACAAGATAACTTTTATAATAATAAATTTCATTAGTACGGTCATCCTTCTTCCAATACCTATAATGTTTTGTATTAATTTTTTTTACATCATAGTATAGTGAAGTGCAATAAAATATTATTGGAATTTCATAGGATAATTTATCAATTTTTTAATAATTTATATTCAACATAGATATTTTCTTATTGACCTCAACATTTATCCTTGATGGTTTAGTATTCCCTATAAGTTGTTTAATCCATCACCAATAGTTGATAGACTATAGTGTATAAGGATGTGTTGTTGCTTCCATATGACAATTCTATCTGACCCATAACCTTCCATGTTTTTTTAGGTATTAATGTTTTATTTTACTAAATATATTAATAAATAAATAAATAAAATTTAAATTTATACAAAATAATAAATCCAATGTAAAATATTTTAATTGATCATTATTTTTTTGAGGTTATAATTTTAGAAAATGTGTAATTAATTTTCTATTAGATTATTTGAATTTTCATTTTTTGTAATAAAGGTATGTTTTAGATCATTTTAAAACAAAATATATTTTGGAAATTAAAATTTTAATATGATGAAAACACATATTTCCACCACTATAACTGGTGATATATATTAGAACCTCCATTTATCATGTCAGATTTCTAGGCTCTTTATCGATGGCCCTTAGAATCTCTTACACTAGAAGATGTAAAATTTTAAAACATATTTTTTCAAACAATTTAAGTTGACAAATTTTATGATATGGTGTTATAATGTGATGAAAATTTCCACCTAATCATTTATACATGTCTAGTTTCATTATTAATCCAATCAAGGACTTTAAGGTGTCATTTTTCATCATATTAAACCCATTTTAAATGTTAAATTTTCCAAATCCTATAATTTATTTAATATAAATTGTTTCATATTTTTTATTTTTATGTGATTTCTTTATAATTGACTACCCATGAAAAATTCCATGATAAAAGAATATTCTTGATTGAAACAAAATATTTTTTGGACCTAAAAATATGAATTAGATATAGTTTAAAATTATTAATAAAATGTTGACCTTTTTTAAACATATTTTAGTTTTTACAATAATTTTCCATATTATATCATTACTAAACCAATATAACTTCTATTGAAATTTTTTATTAAGGTTGTCCTTTTTATCCATGGACACTTTTTTTATCCATGTTGTACTTATTTATTCATTTTGGATCAGGACTGATTCCATGTAATTATCTTGAGTTCTAATAAATATCTTTTAGTTAACCAAAATGTTATACTATAGTGTGAAAAATTTGGTTGATATCATTGAGTGGAACACTTACATACACTATCCTTAAATATTATATTTATTTAGTGGTTTAAATAATTCCATGAACATACTCAAAATATTGGATTTATATAAACAAAATACATTCATTATTATTAGGTATGAATACATATATATTTTTATGAAGTAACATAATGAAATTATAATGATTTATCATTTCTGAAAGTGTTTATAAAGAAAATATATCAGTATTTTTTATAAAATATATTTTTTATTATTGTTTTTATTTTTTGTATAGTTTAGCACAATTTATTACACACCTATATTCTTCCAACTATTTTAATATTAGATATAGAACCTATACATGAAAGGGAAATTATAGTACCAATTTATTTGGAAAATATGTTCAAAAAATATAACCAAAACCTACCAAAATCATCATATTTGGGACTAGGTAGATGTTCGTAGAGAAAAAGGTGAAACAATAAAAGAAGAATATTGTTGGTGAGGAAGATAAAATTAATTAATGATGAAACTATTTATATAGAGGTATTCAATAATTCAATTAATAATAAGGATAAAAAGTAACAATATTCAATTTTATCTATTATAACTCTCGGAAAAAATATTCAATTCATATTTCCATTAAAAATGTACACAATATACATAAATATCAATAATTATGAGATTAGGAATTAAAAAATAAGTCAGTTAGAACAAATGAAATTATTAATTTTATAATTTGTATAAATAATATTTAATAAATAGTTCTATGAAATTTTGTCTATATCACTCAAAAATAATTCAGCTGATATATATTAAAATATTTGTGGAAAAGATTTAGAATTTTTATATTCAACAATACACGAGTCCACCATACTGTAAGCAGGGTCCATCAGATAGTCCAATCTTGTGTCTCTATGATAAATTCATGAGAAATTATTGATAATCAAATATTATTCATCAAAACACATTAATTTAATTCATGATTAATATTTTTTGTGAACATACTCCTAGACATGTGATTCTCGTTTAATTTTTACCCTATGACATTGCATGTCAAAATTCAACATTAGATAGACAAACAAACCATGAATCAACTACTTCTATCCATAATTGTTTTTCTATATTATAATTTAAATGAATATGTAATAGTGTGCAATATTGTTTAATGCCTTTTTCTCAGGTTCTATATTTTCACCACCAAATTATCAACCAAATTCTAACATATAGCATATGTACTTGGTTGAAGATCAATATATTCCATACAATACTTTAAAACCTATGTCACTTTATAAATTATCATCATCTTTATTCTAATTATGAAAAATATAGATAAATTAATTGAGCTGGAATCTTATATTTAAAAAAACACCTCTAAATACAAGATGTTACCGAAATTCATAGTTTACCATAAAATCCTAAAGAACCTCTATTTAACTCCATACATTCTAAAACCCTATCGCATTTACCAAAATAACAATATAAAAATATAAAAAACAAAATTCTATATATAATCATATTATCTTCAAATATATATAATTTTTATCCCAAATCTATAATCTAGTATCCTCTCAACTGTATATTTTAGCCATCAATCCAAATGAACAAACTGAAAACCTATAGCCATGAACCTACATCAGATGAATAGAAATTAATGGAATCATATCTAAATTAATAAACCAAAAATGAAGTCAAGGATTTATATTAGTTTGAATAAATATAACAAAAGATCAATCATCTTTGACAATATGCTACTAAACACATCTCCTTTGATCTGGGATAGCTATATACCAAAAAAATCATTTATCAAGCACCTCAAATGTAGACCATACACCAATGATGAATTACCATATAAAATCACCAAGTTAAATATCTCAATTTATATTTAATTTTATAGTTAAGAAATTTCTCTAGTTATTTAACCTAATGTTGTAGCATATCAAAGAGAGAGTTCCTCACTTGATGATTTAGGATGTTTGATTAGAAGAATTTATCCCTACCTCAATTTTTATCTAGGAATACTTTTCCCTATCGAAAAAATCAAGATAATCCAAACATGAATTTTATCTACCCCAAATCATCGGTTTTCATATAAATAAATTATACGCACATATTAGGCAAAATTAAATTCTAATGAGCATTATTTAAATTCTACTTCAATATGTATTTTCAAAATACATTCAAATTTTCTATGAAAATAATACACAAGTATTTCAATAATTTTATCTCATATATATTTCAAAAATTCTAATTAAAAATATATACAGTTACTTTTAAGTTATTACATTTTAAATTAATAATGTATTTCAATCACTAAAACTAATGAAATAGTAAAATTTAAATTTGTTTAACAAAATATAAAAAAAATAAAAAAAATGTATTTTTACCATTGATATTTACATAATTATTAGGGGTAAAACAATGAATTATAAAAAACAATTATAATAAAACCATGTTTTATTAATCCACCACACATAGATTATGAATATAATTGAAAAACAAAAAATAAATATTATAATTATAAAATCATTAGTGATAGTAAAAAGTTTCTTAATATGTTATTCATCATGCTTTATTTTTATTCATTCTATAGATTTATTATTCTTTAAAATTATTTGACATTGATTGATCTAATCATGAATACACGCACATACATTCAAAAATATTTTTCATTGGTTATTGAGGCATTAATTTTTATATATTTTCTCTATCAAGAAAACATTTGGTCTTCTATCTGTTTTATATGTTTCAAAATTCTAAAATCCTTTGGGAATAGATAATTTGAATACAATGAGTTTTAAAATTGATAAAATTAAAGGATTTTGGGATGTCTATCCAATATAAAAAAAGTATTGAAAGAGTATTTTTTAGCTCTTAAGTAAATTGAATATGTAAAAAATTCAAGAAATCTAGATTTAATCCGTAATAGCCATATAAAATGACAAACTCAATCATCATCTTAATCAATTGATGTTCAGACAGTCAACATATAAAATCAAATTACCCTCATGTTAATATTTCTTATTCTGTTTAATCAATGTTTTCAACATGTTTATAATAATTCCACAAAAAAATAAGTTAAATAATTGTTGTGGAATATAGATCCCCTAAATTAATTTATTGTATAAAAATATTTTCCTTTTAGTAATATAAATTTAATGTATAATGAAAAGATAATAATAAATGCACACCTATATCTCCCAATCAGTATATAAATTTACATAAAATTATGTTAAATTGTTATTTAGTATTTTAATTTTACTCTTTCAAGGGATTAATAGTGTTTAATTCTTCAAATAAGATCATAAATATGGTTGTTACATTGGTTAAAAAATTGGTCATTTAACGTCTGGTTTTCTATTTTCTTTCTAAAATCAGATATCTCTTAGTGTTTTAAAAAAACATACCAAAATTTCATGATTTTTATGACATTAATGATGGTTCATAATAAAAAATCGAATCATATGAAACATTATAATTTGAGTCAAAAGGTTAAAAGTATACATATTTTAATATAGGATTGATATAAAAAAACATAAGATTCATAGGTGAAAAATAATGAATTCTATACCCAAATTTATCAAAAAATAATAAATATATAATTAGTCACATGGAGTTTACCATATAATTAGAGTATTTTTCATTTATTAAAAAAAATGTATTTATGGAAGTGATTTAATTAAGCTAAAGTCAAAAAGATTTCTAAAATCATAGAGAAATTGAATGATAGTTTCTAACCTAACATTGGATATCCCTTCTGTAATATATTTTTATAACCTACTCAATGTAAACTAATTGTAATACTAGATGAAATAAATAATATAATGAATATCACTATAATTTAATTTTTTGAGAAATACCAGATGATTTTATTTATGAAATAGGGAAAATTTGCATAAAAATACTTTGTGTTGTGTAAAGACACAACCATTTTTCATTTACAAACACCGAAAAACAACATATAATATTATTATTTTAAAAATAACCAAAACACTAACTTCAATACTTATTACATGATTATATAAAGAACCCATTGGACTTATATTACTTGTTTATGTCCACTTTCCTCATTATTTTTGAAGAAAGACAACAATAATAATAGTTAGTAATAAGAATAAAACAAAAAAACAAATAAAAAGTAAAAGGAGATATTTTTTGTAAAATATTCATATGGGATACTATGATTTAATCTATTCATACGGGTAAAATGATTACACTTGATCCATAGTCTAATGGAGGATAGAGTTTAATTGAAAAAATTATAACATCACAATTTTCTATTTCAGAGTATATATTAATTGTAATTATTTTTAAGTATCACAATTGTTGTTGTTTTAATTTGTTTTATAAATTTTGGGGGTTCAACGGTCTCTATCAAAAGCCCTAGTGACTATTCCCAAAGACTCTTTTTTATGGTAGAGGTGTAAGGCATTTCATTATTGGTGAATTGTCATAATGATCATCCGACATGATAATGTGTTTCATAAAATTGATTGAAATGTAGAGTTTTTTACCAAACCTATGAATATATTATATAAATAAATATTGTACTGATATTATAATATTTTTAGTAATTTGGTATGATCATTTAATAAATTTTTGTATTTTATAAATATAATTATTTTTTTTATAAAATACATGTGTTTTTAATGTAATTTATATTTTTGATCATAAATATTATCTTTCAAAATATTTATGTAACTTTATAAATATACTAGAATAAAAATGTTAATGTTTTTAATAATGGAATTTAAATATTGGGTTGATATTGATAATATTTCTATCAAAGAGACTATTATAATATAATTTTGATATTGTAATTATAATAATATTATTTATTTTAGATAATTCTATATAAAAGAGGGAAATCCCCTAATAATTTCCATAATTTTCTATAATGGTATAATGGGGATGAGGGTTCTCTCTATAACCAAATAACATATCCTTCTATATCACATTCTATGATAAATCACTGAAATGTCTCCCTTTTCTCTTATTACTCATGAATTTTTATTCATCAGTGCTTCTTTTTTTCCATTCTAATCCTTCAACACAGACAAGAGAATATGGGTAATGGGATTTCACCATGTCATGTAGAAACACATAAAAAGAATGTTGATTTTGTTGGTTTATTAATTTATAGTCATATATATACTATTTACACAATATATCATGATATATCGCTATCATCTTAAGGGTAGATAAGTTTTTCTATTTCTATTTCTTGTATAATTTTAAAAAAATTGTGTTTTTGGTATTCAAATTTAATTTATATGCTTATATAGGTCTATAATGGGGATATTACATTGTACAAACTTATAAGTAATTTTAAATTGTCCAAATATGTTTAGGCTCTATGTGTTTTCTTATACATAAAGAGCCAAGAAAGATTGATTATTTTAAAATGTGTCTTTGAATAAATAAATGAAATATATATTGTACATGAGAGATGGAAATTAATGTGTATCCATATCTTTTTTTATTTATACAGATTTAAGAAAGTGTTTGTTTATATAAGTACACATTTGTTTAGAAATTGAATTTTTCACAAAATGTGTTTGTATATATTCCGAAATTGGATTCTAATTATTTAAATAATTTATCCTTCATGAAATGTTGTCTAATAAATTTTAATAATTTATTAGATTGAATTTAGGGAATATTTCCAAGAGGAAAGTGGAATTATTAATATTTACACATGGTATTACAGTGTGTGTTTTATTTATATCAACTCTCCCCTTGATAACATGAAATGTACATGTATGGTTTTTTTAAATAAAAAATATGGATTATTATGAAATATTTATTTAACAAGGGATAATGGAATTCTTTATGTCCCACTGATAATCTTAAAAATGTTTTCAAAATTCATTTTGATCTTTAGAGTGTTCATATAACAAGTTCCATGATAGGATATGAGAAAAATATCATTATATAGTTCCCTTATCGAAATAATGAAACTATAACTTTTTTACATCATCATGATGAAAGTATTATTATTCCACATGGGATTTTACAAGTTTAAGATACTTCATAATCATGTTTAGTATTCATATATATATCTTGATATGGACAATAATATGATTCTAGTGACAGATTTGTTGTGAACAAGGATCTGAGGTCTCTTTGTCATATTTCCCTATGATAGTTATTGTGATTATTATATGTGGTTTGTTACCTTTTAATTATATATACACCAGTTCACTTATTCAAGTTTTATTAAACATGCAAAAAGTGTTTTTATTTCAAGGAAACTTTTTATATATGTTAAATACATAAAAATTTCATTCATATAATGTGAAAGATATATTTTTATATTTTTATCTCAACTTATAATGTTATGATTCATTTTATAAATATTATTAATAGATTATGTGGAGGAATAATATTCTACATGAGTTCACACACCCCACATACACAGTTAGTGGGTATTTAGGATTATTCTACTTTGACTCATGTAATGGAAACTCTATATTTGGAGATAATAGATGTTTACTTGAATTTCTTTTGTTGTGGAAGAAGTGATAAGAAGAATTATATCTCATGGAACACAGTGATGGTTTGTGATGGAATTTTCTTTTGGTTGTACGTTGTTTATTTAACTCGTGTGTCAAACATATGAATTTTCAATCCATTATTTCTTTATTTTATTTATTTTAATAAAACTGAAAATTAAAATTTTTGTGTATATGAGGTGTTTTTAAATTTTATTAATTTCATTATGAGTCATTGGACATATCATTTGTAATAAATATATTATTTTATATTCTTATAATGTTATATTTTTGAAATGATAATTTTGGGTCCTTTTTAATAATCCTTCAATTTGATTTGTAGACATTATGGGAAAATCATTTTGAAGGTTTAGAATTAATGACCATGGAAGACATTTCAAAATTAAGATGATCATGAACACAAACTAGGACCTATGGAAATTCAATTCGGGTATCATGTAAAAACCCGACCCTATTAACTCAAAGTCGGTGCATTATTATATAACATTTGCCTGATCACAAGAGATCAATTATTGAAAGATCGATTATTTTAGTAGCTTGGGATGTACTACATACATACATAAGTTTTACATTACATTATGAAATGAATTTTTTTTTACTTTGAATACACTCGTATCTCATATAATATCCCTACAGGTCAATCATAATATACTTCTTCACATCCTGTAAAAAATTAAACATAAGAATGGGGTGAGCATATATGATCAGTTTGGATAACAGTATAGTAGAAACTTTTATAAATAAGCATACAATTTAAAGGAAATGTATTATATTAAAAGGCAAGTCTTTTAAAATTAAACATCAGCATAATATTTCAAAGATAAATCCAATATTTCCATTTCTTTTTTCATATGGATATTATACTATTCGAATAATCCCTTGTAATATGAATTTATAATTACATAATGATGGAATACATAATGTCGAACATCATAACCACATAGTTAATATAACACCCCATGCTTCCACGGTACACTTCTCTTTGAATAATACAATAGCGTGTGTTGTACGCAACTTCGAGTTCTAACACACACCACAAACAATCAAACTATACGTTATGAATATTAATACCCACTTATTGAAATTTAATACATTTTATCATTCAAAATGGACTAAATTTTTGGAATCTAAATATCGAAATTATCTTAGGGTGATTTTTTGGTATTTTTCTGATAACTTTCATATTTTGATGAATAGTGAAAATTACAAAATTTTAATTAAAAACAACTTGATTAATATAAATAATTTATAGTGAAAAATTATGAATTTGAGTGGTTTAAAATTATATATATAATATATTTTTACCATTTAATCCAATTTTGGTCGTTGGACATAATTTTACATTAAAACAGGACACAAACAAGTGTCAATCTTTTGATAGTTATTGTTTCTAAAAAAACACGCGTTTTGTTTTGACAACTGGAATTAAGTTTAAATTAAAAAACGAAACTTCTATGTTTTTAATTTGGTAAAATATACTTCATTATTGAATTTGGAATATCAAAATTATCTTAGGGAAATGTTTCGGATTTTTTTCTAAAAACGTTTAATTTTTGATGAATAGTGAAAAACACAGAGTTATAGTTTAAAACCGAATTTTTATTTAAATAATTATTTAATTTATTTAAATAATTTTATGTCAAAATAGATACATAATAATTATATAAGTTCAATATAATTAATTGGAGTCAGTTTATTATAATTTTAGATATATAAAAATTTTATTAAACATTTCACCGTCTTTTACCCACCTCTTAGGAGCTTTTGCAAATTTACATAAAACATAATTTTATCGCTTCTGTGAGCTGAATTTTGAAAATCTGAGAGACATGATTAATATCAAAGTGTAAAATGTGGTTCAATGAGATGAAAATATTTTTTGGTGAATAGTAACTTTTTACTTTTATTTACCACGGTTAAAAGTAAATAGGTTAATTAAGGGTAAAATGATATTAATTTTACCCTCACACATCTCCTAATTCTACTGGGAAAGTTTATCTCGACCAAAAAAAACCTTAGGAATATAATATTATCATTTAGGTTCACTTGGATTAGATTAAGACATTTATTATTATTTAACTCAAAGAAGAGTTAAAAGAGTTAAAATCAATGTTTAATAACTAAAACATTGTTTATAATGTTTTTTACATAAGATAAATCCGATTATAAATATTTATTAGAAATATAAATAGATTTAATACGAAATGGTATTTTATTTATAATTTTTAGACACTAAATAAATTTATTTAATTATGACACAATGATGATACAATAATTAATTCATTCATGAATGAATCAAATAAATCGTATTATACATATTTAAATAAATATAATTTCATCGTTTTTATGACATCCAAGAATTTATTAGGATAATATGACATGTTAGGATTGATAAAATGTATTTTTTTTAATTAATCATGTTTATATTATTTTATAAAAAAACAAATACCAAATAGTGTCGAAATTGACAAATAATAGTTTTTAAAACAAATATTATATTATTAATTGAAATAATGGTCCTAAAAATATAAGGTTCGGCCAAAATACATATATAATAATATATATGACATTACTGAAACAATTGGGGGTATATTGGCAGTATATATTAAGTTTATTAACCATATAGTGTAAGAATACAAGAAGACATGGTAAAAGTTAAATTGTGTAACTTAGAGTTAAATCTAAATGATAAGGTTAACATGGTAACCTAAACAAGTCTAAAACCTATTTTTTGAGTTTTTTTCGACCTATACTCACCTTATAATTTAAATAATGAACTTTCTAGCCATAAAAAACTGAATAGAAATTTATTATAAAATAATATTTTACGATTTCCTATAGTGCCCCTCACCTCTCTTATAAAATGGAACTCCCCCTTCTCTCTAATTCACACCTTCTAATCCATTTGTATCGGCCAACCCCTACCCAAATACCCTATAAACAAACCTCCATTCAACTTAAAGTCCTTAGTTTGATCAGAATGACATCCTATGGAGCCCTTTTGATCAAATCAAAAAATTAAAGAACCCGAAGAAGAGGTAATGATTTCACCACCCTCTTTCAATCTCCTTTCTTCTTCCACATCCTTTTTCATTGTTGTTTCCATTATAAAATGAAAAATCCAGTATATTATATATATTTTGGTGTTATTATAAAAATGGTATGACCAAATTCATTATTCTATCCACCCTTAGAATGACATGTCACTATACGTGCGTACGTACGGCTTACCGTCTCCACATCGTGTTGTAATTGTATTTCAATGCATTATTATTTGGATGGGTATAATAATGATGTATTTTATGTAAATAATAAATATAACATGATCAGGATTATGTATATATTATATAACATCCAATTATTTGTTATATTAATATCAAAATAATTATATTTTTGCTCATGCGTACGTATGGATTACCGTCTCTACAACGCGATGAGATTCATTTCCAAGTTCACCATTCATTGGCGATTATAAAAAGTTATATTACTAATAAGTATGTAATATATGACATTATAATTCTACTAGAGAGATATATATTTATATATATAAGTATTTATGTACTTAAATATATCTTATTCACTTACTTCTTTTCAGTACTATATGAAAACAGAAACAACGTTTATGGATACGTATGGACTACCGTCTCCATAAACAGTGTTTTCTATTTCATATATACGTCTATAATAAATTTTTATATTCTAAATATATATGATAAATAAATCATGTTTTATATTATGGAAGAATTTAAATCATGATATAATTGATACAATCAAGAGTAACAAGTTAAAACGCGTACGATAAAGAAAGTGATTATTACACGAAATAATAATATAACATGGAAATTATTATTAAATGGGTAGTATAAAGTCATAAATGAATAATTTATGATATCATAAATATTAATATGGTTCTGGTATAATTTAATAATATACTATAATTTTCATACAGGAGGCTAAATGTACCCTCGACTAAAAGAAAGTGCAAGGTAAGGGGTTTTCATCTCACTCCTTATTCCTGTGAGATTCATGCAATATTGCCACTATTACCTTTTTGTGGTGTATTTACTGCCCATAATTGTATTCATTGTGTAATAAAATTTAATTTAAGTGTATCTACATATTCATTGTATGATACATGTTTCATGGGGTGTATGTTTCGTAAGATACCAAATTGGTAAGGGTTTATTTCACACTCTCTTCATTATCTGAGGTTGTTTATACGTAATTATCTACTAGGACCTCTTTATCATCCACATCCATGTTTCATAAAAATGTATTTCAAAAAATTCTTACTATTTGACATAATATGGGTTAAAGTCATTTATACCATTGGTTTACTTTATATAAAAAAATTTATAAAGGAATCGTTCCGTTGTTTTCCATACAAGGTCCTTTTTATCCTTTTCAAAAGAATTAAGGTATGAATGTGTTTTCAAATAATACGGCGGGTGCATCTATTTTCCACCATTATAAAATCATTGAAGCTTCCCTTACTAGATTATACGAATATTTTCAAAGTAAATTTTTTCTTTTATAATTATCTGACTTTTAAATAATTTCAAAATAAGAGATTTTTCCCTCAAATAGTTTTGATTTCATCTTTGTGAACATCCTTTGATAAATTTTACATTTGTTTGAAGTTGATTTATTATGATAAAAATCATCCATATTGTATTTAAGGTTTTGTGATATGTTTGTATATGAATGAGTTAGTTTTATTCCATTAATGGTTTATGATTAATGTTTTTTCATATCGTATGCTAATTTTAATACAATGGTTTATGATATATTTCATCCGCTTCTTAAGATGAATGTGTTGGACTAGTATTTTCCGAGTTGGGGACCAATAAAATTAAGCTTTTCAGGTTGGGGTCCGGTTACAGCAGACCCTCCGGGTTGGTGTCCTGTTATTAAAGGCACTACGGGTTGGTGTCCGGTTGTTAGAGGCACTCTGGGTTGGGTTTTGGTTATAGTTATCCCTTAGGTCTTGGAATTAGGCATTGACACAAAAATTAAAGTTCGGAATTATTCATTACATCATTATGAATGTTTTTAGTGATATTTCATGTCATTATTCGACTAGTAGAATATCAATGTGAATAAGAAAATGGAATTAATTCATTTTATTTTTTCCATATTATGCTGATGTTCAAGTTTAAAAGACTTCTATTTTAGTTATACATTTCCTTAAATGTTTATGATTATTTATGAAAGTTTCCAATGTATTTTTATCCTTACTCAGAATCTGAGGTCACCCCTTTCTATGTTTTATTTTTCACAGGATTCCAAGAAGTGTATTGTGATTGATATGTAAGGTTAATCCAACGGAATAATGGCATTCCTGAAGGATTATTTATGTTATTTTATGTAACATTCATGTATGGTATCAATTTTCCAAGACTGCTAAACTGATTGGTCCTTCGGGACATGATTCCATGTAATCATGCCAATGTATTAAAATAATGCACCGACTCTTGGTAATTGGGGTCGGGGCATTACAGTTAAGGACACGTGCAAAGACTACAAATATGACTTTTCAACACCATCTGCTAAGACACTAATTTGTCTCATGAGACTAAAAAATTCATCAAGGTTCTATCGTAGGCTCCGTCCATCACTTACTATGTCCAATTTATTCCTCATATGAAAAGGTTTAAAAATAACATAAACATTCGTATTTAAAAAAGCATATAAAATATTAATACATTAACCATAAATCATGATTAGTATAAAAATAACATGTCCATAATCAAACATATCACGAAACATTCAATACAATATGAAATATTGTGTCATAACAAATCAACCTCAAACAAGTGTAAAATCCATCAAAGGATTCCAACATATCAAATCTATTTGAGGGAAATATCTTTTTCAATTTTGAAATCATTTAAAAGTCACATAATTTGAAAAAAAATTATTTTCAATATATCCTTATAAGCATGTAAGGGATGATTCGAAGGTGGTATAATGGTGGCAGATAGCTGCACTCACCGTACAAGTTAAGAAAACATTCTTACATTAATTTTTTGAAAAGTTCTTAAAGAACCTCTTTTAAAAAATGATAGAAATATTTCTTTCAAAACGTTTTATAAAAATTAAAAAAATGATATAAATGACATTAACCATAGTCTAGGAAATAGTAAAAATGATTTTAAATATATTTTTAAGAAACAATGATGTGGGTGATAAAGTGGTACAAGTATATAGTTAAATATATACAACCTTGGATAACTAAGAGATTATAGAATTAACCCTTACCTTGTTCTTCTCCCTGGTCGAGGGATTTTTAACCTCCATGGAAGCTTGTTGTTCTATATTATTCCCTTATTCAAATAATTTCCCCTATAAATTTCTAGAATATTGCAACATAAAATGATTTAGGTGGTTCTTCATCATATGTTCATCTCGTTCCCATGTTTCCTCTCGTCCATTTTATGGTTTTTATATAGAACTTTCACTAGACGAGTCATCCAGTTTATCAACCCTTGTTCTCTAGTATCGATAATCATGATAGGTTCTTCACAATAAGATAGATTGGGATCTAGTTCTATTTCTTCATATGTGGGTACAAGCATTGGGTCGTCCATGTATTTTATCAAAAGTGATATGTGGAAGACATTATCAACATTAGAGATACTTAGAGCCATTTACAAATGGTAAGATGCTACTACGTTTCATTATAATATTTTGAAAGGTCTGATATACCGGAGACTTAATTTTACCTTCTTACCGAATTGTATAACACCCTTCTATGGATAAACCTTTTAGAAAACATGATCTCCTACTTGAAATTCTTAATCATTACTTCAGTTATCGGCATAAATCTTTTTTCTAATCTAAGATCCTTTGATGTGGGTTTGTATAATCTTTACCTTTTCCATTTTTTCCTCAACAGGTTCTAGGCCTACGAGTTTTCATTCACCAACATCACCCCAAGAAGTCGGTGTGCGACATCTCTTTCTATATAACACATTATATGGTTCCATATGAATACTTGAATGTAATATTTTGCTATAGGAATATTCTACCAGAGGTTAGTATTTGTCCATTATACCAGGAATTTCAAGTGAGCATGATCTCAACATATCATTTATTGTTTAAATATTCCATTTTTATTTTTCCTCAGTTTTATGGTGGTAGGAATTGCTTAAAATAATATCAGTATCCAGGGCCATCTGAATACTTTTCCATAATATTTATTTAAAATTTTGATTTTGATAAAAAACAATAAAAATGGTTACTCCATGAAGTCATACATCTTTATTAATACATAGTATTTCTAAATTTTCAAGTGTTAAATATTCTCCTCTAGCATGAAAATGTGCTGACAAGGTAAGACGATCAATAATGAACAATATTTCATCATTCCTTATATGATTATTTGGTAGCCCAATGACAATGTTCATCGTAATATCATCCCATTTCCACTTAGGTTTGGGAGGAGGTTGTATGACTCCTCTAGGATGTGGTCCTCCAGCCTTCACCTTTTGAGAAACCATACATCATGACACATAATCGGTAATATCCCTACTCATGTTGTCCCACAAAAATGTTACATCAAATATCAATAAATCATTGTGATACTAGAGTGTATAGAGAAATTTGACCTATGATCCTCATCTAAAGATTTCACTTTTTAGATCAAGAATGTCATAAACACAAAGTCTCTTCCCCAATTTAAAAATTCAATCTTTATACGCGAATTCAATCAATCCTCCATCATTTACAACATTAATTTTCTTTTGAAACACCTCATCATTATTCTGAGAACATTTTAAACATTATACTAAATATGGATGAGAAACCATTAGAAAATTTATTTATGGTTCACCTTATATGATTATTCCCATATCCATCTTTTCTAGATCCATGAACACAGATCCCTTTCAAATCTCATATTGTTCCAAACTCAATGATCATGTCTATGTAAAGCATCTTCCACCTTATTTTTCATCCTTGGGTGGTAGTGTATAGTGAAATTATAATACTTGAGTAGTTCAAGCCATCATCATTGCCTCATGTTGGGTTTTTTAGAAAATATACTTCAAACTCTTATTACTAGTATATATCTCACATTTTTCACCATATTGATAGTGTCTCCATATCATCAGACAAAATATTACATATTGCAACACAAGATCATGAGTGGTATAGTTTTGTTCCTAAATTTTTATCTATCATGATTCATAAGAAATAGAACAGTCATTTTTCATAAGGAAACTAAAAAGTCCTTTCTTTGAAGAATCACTATAAATAACAAACCCATAATTCTCCAACGGTAGAGTTAAGATAATGGAATTGACTAATATTTTCATAAATTCATTAGAAAATTCTTCCCACTATTTTTTCCAAACAAATTTAACACATTTACGTGTAATATTGGTTAACGGGTTAGCCTGTTAGGAAAAATTCTGGTCGAGATGCCGATAATAACATGATAAACCAATAAAAGTGTGTTCCTCAGCTATACATGTCGGTGTTGGACATTCATGAATAGTCTAGGATTTATAAGGATCGACATAGATTCAATATTTAGAGAAATTTTTGGAATGAAATGAAATTTCATATTTCCAGAATTCATGCTTGCTAAAAATCCCATATAATTCATTTAATCTTAGGGTTTTCAGAATATTGCAAAAGTTATTATCTTGATTGTCATGTATTTTTATGTATACTAAGGTATCATCAATAAATACCTCTATAAATTCATCAAGACATTCCTTTAATACTCAATTTATTAGATCCCTGAAAATAGAGGGTGCATTACTCAGTCCAAAGGGCATTATAGTAAACTAGTAATGCATGTACCTGGTCCATAATGTTATTTTTGGAATGTATTCCTTATTTAAACAAAACTGATGATATCTAGAGAGAAGATCAATCTTTAAAATATATTGAGATCTATAAGGTTTTTTGAATAAATCATCAATGTGAGGGAGGGGATACTTTTCTTTGTTGTTTTAGCATTGATCACCTTGTAGTCAACACACAACCTCATAGATCCATATTTATTCATAACAAAAAGAATAGGGGCTCCCCATAGAGAAACACTAGGGATCTAAAATCCTTTATTACTCAATTACTCTTGTTGTTTCTTTAGTTATACTAATTTCACAATGGAAATTCTATATGGGGTATTTAATATGGGCATTGAACTAGGAATTAAATCAATTGAAAAGTCAATTTCTCATTATGGAGGATGTTTAGGTAAATCCTCTAGAAACAAATCCACATATTCAGACACCAAATTTATGTCCTCTATTTGATGATTCATTTCCCCAAACATAGTTATTTCAATATCTTCCTCCCTAATAATTGAATTTAGTAGAGCTACTAGGGGTGGATCTAGATAAGAATAAAATGGGGACCTTTCTTATCTAAATATAAGGTATTCTTTATCATCATAAAAAATTGTAAGTTCCATCTTTTTACAATAATTATTCACATTGTGGTCCTAAATCCAATCCATTTAGATGATTATATCAAATTCAATCCTGGTTATGACAATGCGATCAAAAACTAAAGCATGTTAAGTATCCCTAATGGCAACTGATTCTCAAAAAATGTTACAATGATACTTCCCTAAGTAGTTTTTACTAACAACTCCCTTGTAAAATAAAATTGGAAATATCTAATTTTAATAGAAAACTAGGAAGATATGAAACAATGTGATGATCCAAAATTAAATAAATAATTAGCTTATTTTTAAGAAACCATTAAATTACCTTCCACCACATCACTCGGAGCATCTACCACAACAGTAGTGATCGCATAAGCTTGTACATGCTCCATTGTCCTTTTATGAGGTAATTTTCATTGGCTGTTAGTACGTTAATTTTAATAATTCCCCATTTTTCAACAATTATAGCATTCAACATTGACAACCACTTTCTATCCCTTACAACAACGGGCTTGGAGGCCCTTTTCACCACACATGAAATAAACTCCCATTCCCTTCAGGTATATACTGGGTGTTTCTTTCCACATTTACTATATGATAAAAAATCATCATTTTCATTCATCTTGTTATTTCTAATTTCTAGAGTGTTCATAAGATATCTTGTTCTATTTCTTTTCTTTAAAGTCGTAAGACATAGATAATTACTTTTCTGTCTTGATAGAACATGAGACAATATATTCATATGATAAGAAATATTGTGATCCTATGATCGCCATAGAAATGGTTTTAACACATCAAAGAATCGATAAATCATACTCCATGGGTTTCAAATATAATCTGTTGCATACTGTTCCAACATTATAAATTCAGCCTCATACTTTGTGATGCTCTCATTGTACTTTTGCCACAGACTCAGAAAATGACATTCTATATCAGATCAATGGTTACGAGGAATGTATAATTCTTAGAAAAGAACATTAAAATCCCACCATTCCATATTTTATACTTCTTCAACATCCTTTTTGATTTCAATTAATAGCAACATTGATCTGCATCTCTCATGAGGGAATTAACTTCTATGACAACTTTTTTCCTTTCACTACTCCCCAAACCATGAAATATTTTCACTAAGGAACTTATCCATTTCTCAGCTCAAATGAATTCTGATTTTTATTGAATATTGGTGGTTATTTCCCCATAAAGCGGTCTAACATTGATATTCCGTGTTTTGGATCTGGGTGATCTATATGGGTAAGGTTATTATTCATAACCTGAGTTAGTTGTCTCAGTATGGTTATAAGTTGTTCAGCACCAGTTGCATCCCCATATCCTCTATAATTATCTTGAGTATGAGGGAAATATCTTCATGGATTACCAGAATGGATACGGTTTCTATTCCTTCCACTAGATGCAATTTTTGAACTACAGAATACACTATATTAGTTTATGAATTGAAAAAAATCATTCAAAACTTGTAAAATACAGAACATAAATTGAAACTTTTATACCTATAATCCATAATAATAAAAAATTGATTTCTTTGAGAAAGTATTTACTAATAAATCCTTCATAATTGTTTGTAAATAAAATGTTAATAATCCTACGAATATCCCTCGGGAGTGTCGTAACTAAGAGTGCATAATGGCCCATTGTCGTGGACCAATATACCCCGGGTCATGCCCGAAACACCTTATAGGAGTTTTCACTCGTAGGTACATCTGTGCCAGTGCCGCCTCTATCCACTAATATACAGACAAGGATGTATTTTTTGGAAAATACACAAAATCCCTACATTTCCACATTTCAAGGGTGTTCTACTATACAAATCCATAAAACCTATCTTAAGGTAATGTTCTCGAATCAGAGTTTTTTTAAATATAGTTTCCAAGTTTTGTAATAAACCACGTCTGATTCCAACAGTAACTACTCGGCCATAGTTACCCAGGGTTGGTGAATTGTTACATAGAATTGGCATGATCGCAAGAGATCATGTCTTGAATGACTGATTAGTTTAGTAGTCTTGAATGTACTAGATACATAGGAAAATTTTAAATTACATTGTTGAATGGAAAAAGTCATTCTTTCTCTTTTGAACACACTCATATCCTATATCCTATAAATGTAGGAAAATCATTATATACATATTCACATAATAGAATAAAATAAAACATAAGAAATGGGGGAGATTATATTCGTTGTAAGGATAACAATATAGAGGAAACAATAATAAATTTTCATAAACATTAAGGCAGTTTATACGACTAAAACATGATCCTTTTAAAATTAAACTTCAACATAATATGGGAAAGATAAATCAAATAATTTTATTTAATTATTCACATGTATATTCTACAAGTAGAATAATCACATGTAATTTCAATAGATAATTACATAATGATGTAATGCATAATGATGGACATCATAACAACATATTCAAGGCCTGATGACACGACTACAAATACGATGCTGTCAAGGACTTGTGCCAAGACAATAATTTGTCCCATGAGACCTACCGATGCATCAAGGTGCTATAGCGGGCTCCAACCATCCATTATAATGTCCAATGCCATCCTCATATGAAAAGGTTGAAACTTAACATAAACTTATTTATTGAAACTAGCATACGAAATGTGAATACTTTAACTATAAGCTAAGAATGGTATAAAAACAACACATCCATAATCAAACATATCAAAAAACCTTCAATAAAATATGGATTATTTTATCATATTAATCAATTTAGGAAAGGTTTAAAATCCATCAAAGGATGTTGACATAGATGAAATAAAAACTATTTGAGAGAAATATCTCTATCTATTTTGAAATCTTTTAAAAGTTATATATTTATAATAAAAATTATTTTTTAAATATTCTTATAAGCTTGTAAGGGAATATTCAAAGTTGTTATAATGGTGGGAAATAGTCAAACTCATTGTATAAGTTAAAAAAATTCTTACCTTAATTTTTCAAAAAGGTCATTAAGTAATTTATTTGGAGAATGACAGAAATATTTTTTTGAAAACATTTTATAAAAAGTAAAACAATTGCATAAATAACAATACCCATAGTCCAGGAAATAGTAAAAATGTTTTGAAATAATTTTTTAAGAAAATGGATGTGGATGATAAAGTAGTCCTTGTAGATACTTACGTATAAACAACCTCAGATAATTATGATATTTTAGAATTAACCCTTACCTTGTACTTTTCCATGGTTGAGGGTATGTTAACCTCCATGGATGCAAATTCTATAACATATCGAGACATTTTATGTTGGGTTGTTTTTATAGAAAATTACCATAGTAATGTTTATTTTGCTATTATACACTTTCATTGGGTATAAGAATCACTTTATCTATTTTTTTAACAAGTACCTCTCCATTGAATTTTTATACATATATTTTTATTATATCTAGGAAATAATATAGGTCATCCCTATATTCATTAGTTTTAGAATTTAATATGTACACTAGAGGATTATGTTTTAATAAAAGATGTGTATTTTCATCCATTTCAACTTGAATTATAGATTTTTCATCACATTATTACATTAAATTGACACATTTGTGTGAACCAACGTATAATTCACCAATATCATCCTCCCTCATGTAAAAATAACCATATCCTATGGGATTTTTACCTGATATTTTTTATATAATGAAGGACATAATGGTGAAGAATTTATTATAAATAAAATATATATACTGTTATGTAGTTTCAATTTATATATATTTTTCAATGTAAAATTTAAATATATATCTACGTACTTAATGGTTTGATCTAATAATTCAATATTATGTTTCACATAAGGTATAATGCCAAATTATTGATTAATTGGATATTCTAATAAATTTTCATTAGCCACTAGTTTAAAATCATTGTTATAGATGCAAGGAATGTCTTGTGCTATTGACGTAACACACTTATCTTGTATTAAACACACATTAAATACAATAAAAACATATATTATTCATCAATCTCATTGTAAAATTATGCAATGTACTCAAATTTAAATATGTACATGAATTAACTAATTAACTCTCTGAAATAGTTTTTCATTACTATAACCTTCACATAATATTGCAAGAAAAATATGCCAACATTTTGTACAAAGAAGGATGTTAGTGCATTAACAGGAAATATTATAAATTAAATTACCACTTTGAACTAACAAATGAATTATATCTATGAATATAGTTTTTAAAATTTGAAATTCAAAATATTAAACTATAACATTATTTAAAAGAAAGTATATCAAAAGATAATTAATAAAAGTGTTAAATACGATGCAAATTTTTTTTCCCAAATAAAAAAAATGTATATATGGTAAAAATTATATTATTTTTATTTTATCAAAACATACATTTCTTGGTTTTGAGATTAATGTTATATTAAAAAAATTGTTTCATTAAACAATTTTTATTAGATTATATTATTTTACAAAATAATAAGTAATTTTTGTATGGACGTGAGATTCATTATTTTCAAATAATTAATATTTATCAATAAATTATGATCTTATTTAAAAATTGGATTTCTCATAATTAGAAAATTATTTTTATTTAATTAATGTAGTTTTTAAAATCAACACATTGATATTATCTTGTGGTGATTTTTTAGGATTTTTCAAAATAATTTTCATTATTATTGAATATTAAAAATAATATTTTCATTATTTATATTGAAGATAATTCTTCTAACAATTGAAAATTTAAATCAATAAAAAGTATATCATATTTTGAATTAGATTTATCCAAATTATTTAATAATGGAAATTTAATATATGTTAAACAATGAAATTACGAGGTAAAAAAGTAATCATTTTAGTAATGGAAAAAATGATGTTAAAATGTTAAATTAAGAGGAAAATATCATAAAATGTCATAATTATTGGTATTTTAGGGCTTTTAGGACCCTACATAATATTATACACATTAATTATCAATTTATGTGGAAATTATGTTAACAAAATTTCTCTTTTTTGTATTATGAAATTATATTTTAAAATTTTCATGCCTCTCACCTCTACTATAGAGGTGTTGGTATCACCAAAAGTCCAACATAAGGATTCCAACAATTTATTCTAGGAGGGGACATCCAAAGTTATATTTTTTTTAACTACGATATTTTATTCCACTTTTCTTCTACCTCATCCATATATATTCCATAAAACATTTAAAGGAAACATCGATATCTTAAATATACTACCATGCTATTATTTTAATGTAATATCCACAATCTATTATCTAGATATTCATTTAAAATTGAAAAATGACGCTCATGTTATGTACAGACTACCACCACCATTGATGTCTATTTTTTTGACATATCGTTATTAATGTATGGTCATAGAAATAACTTTTTAGATAAAAGTGATTATAATAATCATCTCATAAAATTTTCATGATATGTAGTGGATTATTATTCATTAATTTAAATAAAAAATATCAAATTCATACTTGTTGATAAAATCTCCAAGATGATCATTCCATTAAAAATATCATTTATAATTAGTGACCCTCAAATATACGATCACATAAAATTATGGAATGTCAAGAAAATAAAATTTTTTTAGTTATATTATTTTACTGGAATTTTAAAAGAACATCAATTATCATCATCTAATGAATGCTTCCTTGGAACTATGAAATAAACACCCTAATAAAATTATGAATAAACATTTTTTCCAAATAAAATGATTATAAGGGAACATAAAAAATAATATATAAAATATATTTATATATTTATTTTCGTATAATATTTAATAATAATAATTTTTTAGGAGGGTAGATGTGTGAACTAAGAGAGTCTAGAACCAAGGTAAGTGATCCCCAAATCTAGCTTATTTTTATTTCATATTATGACTCCTATATATATTTATATATCTGAAATAATATACCTATTTTCCTCATATAACTTTTCAATATTATATATATAAATATATCACATATATATACATGTTTTATTTTAATTTTCTTTTCATGGGTTTTACTTGTTTTTCATGTTCTCGCCACAATAGTTCTTTTGAACAAGACTACTAGAAGAAAAAATTATAATTAATCATTCTTTTTATTGTACAAATATATTAGCATAAATTCACACAAATTATTTTATAGTATGATGAATATTTTATTAGAAAAATTACTAGTTTTCATTTAGTTTCAATGAAAAATACTCTGGACTAATTTTCTTTAATTTTTCGTTAACTATTTCTTATGACATCATTTATGAGGTGCATTTAAATACTTAATTATACATCTTTTCTTATGAAAAATTATTTGTTGAATATTTTATATATATCCAATTTTTCCTAATTCAAATATTAGTATAACAAATAATAATTTCTTATTATCTAGGAAATCATTAAAAATATCAACTAATTATGTTTTCAGATAAGATTATGTAAAAAAAATTATAATGGGGTTTTATATTATAATACATTATATATGATTTCCATATATAGAACACATATTCCTAGAGATGTTTTGATGCAATTGGTGGGTCTAAAATTATATTTCCCAACAATGTAACATGAAATTATTTCACTTTAGGATGTACTATTTCATGTGCACATGATATTGTCTTAACACACTATACTATAGTCTCTTGGAACAGAGCCTGACTTGTGATTATGATGTAATGATTTCTATTATTTTTACTTTTTTATAAATATATTTTACATGAAATAATTTTGTTTATTTAATTTTTCTAGATTATTATATATTATATTTATCATTATTGATACCATGTTATGTATTTATACTAATAGTTAACTATTTCTCAGTGGGGTATTTCTCTATTGTATCCTATGTAGTGATAGAAGTTCAAATGGATTCATTATAACACTATGGATATAAATTAAGTAATATTTATTATATGTGTATGTTGAATTATTAGGTTTCTATTCCCTTTAAGACACCATAAATTTAGATAAAAGAAATTTAAAATCTATTCCATTTTAATGTTTAAAAATTATCTACAACAAATTAAAATAAACTACCATGTAATTTTGAAAATTATTGATAATTAGTGACACATAAAATGTCAAAATGTGTGGGTTAGTAACACCCAACATGGTCAGTAAAGTCCTAATAACCATAATGTAGTTTTAGAATGTATGGTGAGTATACATGTATAAAAAATAGGAAACCCCAAATAAATCATGCACATGTGGGAGAATCATACTAATGTTCATGTGATAAAACCAAAAACTCATATGATCCTAATAGGTATACATACTATCCCAACATCACCAAGGAAAACTAAAAAAGTAATGTAAGATAGGTGATTTAATATTATAAGCACATTGATAGTAGGGTACCTCAAACCACTTTCCCACTGATTATCCACTCTCACACCTTAACAGAACACATCAGGATGCTCCCACCTCTTCTAAAAGAACCATGTAACATCCAGCCCAGATGCACTTGTTCCTGACAACTGCATCTCACCTACAGACACCTATGCTACATACCACATCACATCCAACCCACACACACATGGGCCTCTAAATGATGTCTTTCCAAAGACACTTGGGCCACATACCACATATAAACACAAAAACACCAGGGAACACAACACATCTCATAACACAGAAACATAGGAAACACATCTCACCCACACAAACATGGGACCCATAAATGAAAACATGCACAATGAATATTGGGCTATCACTTCCTTGATGAAGGAGCGGTGAAGAGCGGATGATCGACCATCCATCCTCCCACCGGGATGTTTGGGAATGAAAACCTCCCCCATTAAAGTCGGTGTGTTCGATATATAGTACTCTAATAGGGTAGAGTTCATGGATATATCACAAGTAAAATTCATGTAATTCATATATATAATTCCAAACACTCCATGAAATCCATGGGTTCTCAAAAAATAAACCATCTCATAATAACTCTTTTGTTGCTACATCTTAATTAACTTATCATCATGAACACAATTCACATTTGATGTTGATAAATGAAAGCTTCTTCACAAAAATCCACAAACTAATTTCATAACCCCACCCAATTCAATTAACCAGTTATCATTCTTTATTATGTATTAGTTAACTCATTCCATTACTATTTGGGAAACTACTAAGCACAAAACAAAGAAAGAAACATAGAAAATTTCACACTGAGGAAGAAGAACACTTTAATATTATCCCACTTAATATTATTGCTCTATTTATCACCCATTCATTTCATCAAAAAACCGATCATGATAAAATGAGTGAAGCTTTGGGCTTGCTACTCAAGGAGAAACTCCAGGTGAATTACCCATACGAACCACTTACATCATAATTATTCAACGTAATGTGGCCCATTCCATTATCTCAGCTACATAAAACCCCTTAAATCATATGTGCACCCTATACCACATCTCACCCCATGCATTCTCGGTATCCATGTTGTATAACCACACAAAACCCATCACATCCATGAACCCAAATATGCCAAAAATTGAGCAAAATCATGCTATATAACACTTCTAGTCCATTCCAAGACAACCAAACCACTCCAAAACACATTCATGCTCCCTACCACTACACCATACAAACCACACAAGGACAAATTTACAAATTAATTAGGGAATCCGTATTTAATTTCACTAGTTAATTCATGGTGTTTTCATAGAACAATTTTTATCATGGGGCATCCATTTATTTGACAGAATTTACATGGTTAATCATTTTCATATATAAAAAGTCATTCAACAGAGGACCCACAACAATAATTCCTATTACATTGAAGATTCAAAAACAATTACCACTAATTTACATGGTTTTTAGTATGAATATAGCCCATACACATTGATAGTATTGATCAAAATATCAAAAAGATTGTACGCTCTTACATCTCCTTCCCACTCTAACATGATGATCATAAACTGATTAAATTGTCATTATTTATTTGGTATTATTCTATCTTTACAAGGCTTCATTCGTACACCCACACCACCTGATACAATAATAAATTATAGGTTAAAGAATCACTACATTACTTAATATAAGATCAACACTTCCTTATTACGCCAAAATAGAGGGTGTGTTGGAAACAACAATAACCTCAAGGGAAACACGATCCAATATACTGAACATAACATATTACAACTCAGGGAGGAATGGTTTGTGGTGCACCAAGGGAAAATGAAACTGCACAATGAGAGATGATGTCAGGATTAGAAAGGCTAGATCCTAATTTAGTGGAATTAATGGTTTTTGAAATCCATTAAAGGTGTATCGTGACTAGGGCCTTGCAGTTTGTAAGTAAAAGGAAGCTTCATGTTTTTAGAAGATAGATATGATTCATAATGCTTCAAAAACCATACAATATGTTGTTAAATTAATTTTACATCAAATAAAACATTAATGAGAAAATTTGGAATAATGGATAATTATTTAATTTTGAAAAACTAATAGAAAAGAGTCCCCAGTGGATGTGTCACCGATGATAGATGATGGTGGATGAGATACTGGTGGATTTGCAATCAGTGGATGAGTTTGAATTGGGTAAATCAATGTTCGATGAGATATAGGTGGTTGAATTCCATTGGGTGACTCACCGTTGGATGAGTCATCAATGGATGAGTCATAATTAGATGACCCACCCCAAGAAACCTACCTTCATGGCATACTATCGAAGAGTCTGTGTTTTTAGTCACTAGTGTGTGTCACTGTTCTGGCTTACCGGTCCTAACTCATCAGTACTGACTCACCAATATGACTCCTCATTCCGAGCTACCACTGGTAAAATCCCAATGGCGAGTCACCATTTAAAATCACCGTCGTGACCTACCATTTCCACATTCTTGTCCTAAATCACATTTGGAAAAAATGTATTTTGAAAAACTCTTGGAATGATTCACGATGACCTCGTGAAACAATCCAACCTATAAATTTCAACAATGTAATGGAACATAGAGTTATAGCTCAATACAACATATATATATCTAAATATTCTATCCCTTGAGAATTCAAATGAACCCGTATAGAAAAGATTCATCTGAATAAAAACTCAGTTCGATACCTCTTAGGGATATTGACATGCTTTATACACTACTACCCACATCACATTTCAATGATAAACAACCATGTGTTCTTCTAAAACATGAGTGGAAATAACCTCCTCAACGAACACCTCCAATGACATCTGCTAACCCAAATACCAATAAGGAACACCATACAATCACAACAACCACATTATTCCAACATGTGAATAATAAAATTTTATCCCCATTTCAAGATTCTATCCTCTATGGGTGGCACTGACTCACCCTGCATGGGTATAATTGAATCACAATTTATGTTTCTCGATTACAAGTATGGTCCTCCCCTTATCACATGTTATGAATTTATCACACATCATGGAACAATGAAACGACTCATCTGATTACAAAAAGGATCAAATATTAAATTCATAAGCAAATAATAATAGTGAAAACATAAAAAAAACTCTGGGTATTGGGATGGAATATGCACTTCAATCTCCCATGTACTATCCTTCAGGTCTTCTAACTCCACAATACACAGACCAATGGAATGGTTCTCCCATGAATAACCTTGACCCGACGATCCTATATCTCTAATGGCCACTCCACTTATGTTTTTTTATCCCCAATAAAAAACTCTCCCCACTCAATGAAATGGGACCCATCGTGAAGATACCAGAAAAGATGAGAAGCATGAATGACATCATATATCCTCTCTAACTTTGGTGGAAATCCCACCTTTCCATCTCATCAGAACATATCAAAGGGTCCAATGAACCTGGTAGAAATATTTCTTGCTCGTAAAAACCAGTGATACCCATGTCGATGGGAGATCATTAAGAATACATGGTCCCCAACCTCATACTCAATGTGCCTCCTTCTGCATTAAGCATACAACTCTTTCTAGTCATCTTATTCTCTATTCCTCTCACGAATGAGATAAACCCTCACAATCATGCTATCCACTACCTCAGGGGAAAGAATAGTTGCCTCCCCAACCTATGTCCAAAAAGGTGAATGACATGGTCTTCTATACAAATAATCAAACTGAAATGTTAAAATAAAATAGTGATATAAATTATTATATGAAATCTCAGCCAAGGGTATGTGTCATACCCTAGATCCACCAATGACCAAGATACATACTCACAACATATCCTCTAGAATATGGATAGTCCATTTTATCTTCCCATCTGTCAGATGGGTGAAGGCAGTGCTGAGGTGTAAATGATATCCACAATTATAATGAAATTCCCAGTAGAATCATGTGGTAAAACACGTATCCCAATCCGAGGCAGTGGATAATGGAACACTAGGTAGCCAAGAACCACATCCAAAAAGGTAATTTCCATGGAATCCACTAAACATGACTCCTTGATCATTATGTTGTGAGCCAATTTTTTCATCTGATCCACTAATACCTAGTTATAATCATAGCCTCGTTATGATTTGGGTATCCCTCTAACAATATCCCTTGTGATATCATCACACATACACTGGGGAAATTAAAGGGCTACAAAAAACATTGGGAATGCAGTTTCCAACTGTCACCTTTTGGTATACTATTAACTATGCTATAACAACCTCCATTTTTCTTTTCATCTTAGGGAAAAAAATGTACACTCAATCCATGATACAACTTAGAAACACCTAAGTGTAACGATAAAGATGATATATGAATCTCATGGAGGACACTATCAGACATCGTCATGGGAACAAATATCCTTCCACGAAACAAAATTTATTTTTGACAATCCTCTGATCATCCCTCTAGAGTATCACAATAGTTAAAATGATAGTGCATCTCCTCTACCTCTGGCTCTCCCCGCTGAGATGCTTCCACCTGTTGTATCAGAGAATTCTGAACCAATTTTAGAAAAAACATCGCCTACAGTTGTCCAGCCTTTCATCCAATTATAAGGCTACCTACACCTAAATTTACATCCCAATGTCCATATATTCCCAAACTAATTTTTTCTTCGATATTCATCTCATGTCATTGGCAATTACATTCCCCATTACTAAGATATAGGATGTCTCTAAATTATAGTCTTAATGAAACTCCATTATACACCATTATAGCATGTTCAGATCTTGATATGATATACCTCAAACTATTGTGATTCTTGAAGGCCACAAAGCACTCCCCAATGAGATAATGTTTCCACAAATTCCAGAAAAATAAAAATAATTCTAGCTACAGATCATGGGTGGTGTAATTACGTTCATGGGGACATAATTGTCTACACCCACTAGAGAAAACTCCCACCTCTACGTTAGAATAAATCACAATACTGGAAGTGAAGCATCACAAAATAACTCAAACATCTCAACCTCCTTTTGTAATTAGATCACTAGAGAACTAACCAAAATCTCCTTCACAAATCTGAATGCATCCTATAACTGCTCATTCCACACAAATGTAGGGTCCTTTCTGGTTATTGATTTCAACGGAGCTTCATCTTGTGAGAAAATGACTACAAATATCTAGTAATAATCTGCTAGACCAAGAAAACTACAGACCTCTATAACATTCATGGGAGATTCAAAAGAAAACACTATCCTCACTGTTTATTGGTCCACATACATGCCCTGGTGGGACACCACATGCCCAAGGAAACGTACCTCTTATGTCCAAAACAGGAACTTGGACATCTTTTGGTAGAGATGGTGGCGTAGAAGGAACTGCAAGACGATCCCTATATACTATTTATTTTCCTCCAATGACCTTGAGTAGATCATTTTTTCAATGATAAATATGACAAAGAACTATCCCTAGATTTCTTGTAAGACAATGTTTATAAGACCTAGGAATATGAATGGTGCATTCTTAATAATGAAAAACATGACTACAAACTTAAAGTGTCCATACCATCATCTAAATGCAGTAATCATGATATCTATCTTCTTCACCCTCAACTGGTGATATTTAATATATAAATTGATCTTAGAAAACCAATTTTCCCCTCTCATATTGTTGGAAAGATCATCTATCCTCAGAAAGGGTAATGTTTTTGGACTGTAGCATTTTTTAAAAACTGGTTGTCTATGTACAACATCAATCAACAGTCTTACTTCTTTTCAAACAATAATATAGCACCCCACAATGAAAAACAGGGCTAGATAAATCACTTCTTCACCAGATTATCTACATGAATCCTCAAATATAACAACTCAGAATTTAAAATGTAATAAAGATACATTAAAATCATAGAATCACATGGAAGTAGGTATATCTCTATCTCAACATAATTTTGTGGGGGGAAATTAAAAAATTCCTTAATAAAAACAACCAAATAATCCCAAACAATGGTATGGGAATCACTGTCTACAACATCCAATAAATTCTCAGCCAATAAGGAAGGAAAATGTTCCACATGCTGACTTCCCACCAAAAATCTCCACTCACTTATGAATTCAACATGGTGATCATCCACATCTAAAATAAAATCTATAATATGGATGTATTTGATAATAAAATGTATAGAATAAAAGCCGTAGATACTGATATTGACATCATATGTCAGAATCTATAGCATTAAAAGATCCTCATGGAAATGATGTGGTCCTATAATCCATCTATATCCCCTGCACACATAAAACAAGATAGATTAGAATCCTACTTTTGTTCAAAACACCAGGGGCATGGAAAGACACTCTACATATAGTCCCAAAGTATTATATTGTCTTGGGGAAAAGGATTGTGATGCTTAAAAATCAGAAAACAAATCACAATAAAGGGTACAAAACAAGTTGATCATACCTTGGATGACCTCTAGCACTGCTAAAATTGATTCCTTTATTATTCCTAACTAAAAATTCCTATCTCATCTTTCCCTATGTGGAAAACCACCTCCATTACCACTCTCGAGTTTATTCCCTAGAGAAACACCATGAGTTCAACCTCTACATACTCTATCTTTCTAGTTAGAGCATGAGCCTGCTGTCCAAACTGCAAATATACACTAGTTGTAAACACTTGTTTAGGAGAGCATAGTTCCATTCCTCCTCTAAAATAAAGATCTCGAATGGAATCTAGAAACTATTTTTGAATATTCCCATGGAAACCATTGATGAATCACATTTTCCAAAATCCCACACAAATGGAACGAGGGCCAGATGGACTAAATGGAAACAGATGAGGTCGAATCCCTACTAGTCGAATCAATAAAGGACCTAGAGATTGAGATCTTCTATTGGTAACCCTAACTCTTGAGGAACCATTTTCTCTCCCCTCTCATGGTAGAACTTCTACTATGTGAATCTACTTTATCACTTTCTCTTTCTTCTGAAACTCCCTGTATGCCAGCAACATGAAGGGTGTGACTGTGTTCTAGATATAAAAACAATGTGTATCCTCTAGGCATCTCGAACAATAATCCTCATCCCAAAAGAGATCCTAGGAATAAACTAAGGAGGTAATTAATCTTCATCACCATCTGACATGCCAGCATAATCCTATAATGGAGGGAGAGAAACTCTTTCCTCTTCTCAAACTACATGGTCTATGAAATTAATTCTTCTTGGAACTCATTCTTGAAATTGACCCATATAACATTAGAATCATTCCTATCCCTCTGGTACAAGATACACCACTTACACTCAACTCCCTACATCATGATCACAGCTAGCGGACCATAGTATAATGTTGGAGCCTGGATCAAAGTGAAGGTGATCTTGAGCTCCTCGAGCTTGTTCTCTATATACATGTATGAAACAATTCACTTGTACATTACTAGAGTCTTCTACTGGAATGTAAGTAATGATTTATACCACTAGTAATCTCCTCTACTAGAATAAACCTCTGCCGATATACTATGTTGGGTTTTTTAGACTCAACTTCCTGAGCTACATCTGGATGAAAACTAGGTTCTATAACTGAAAATGTAATCACGGAATCCCAAAGACTGAGTAGTATGGTATTTATTTAAGATTCATTATAATTATTTCAACATATTTTTCCCTTTCAAATTCCATAAAAAACCCCATGTCAGAAAAGAAAACACGTCATTGTGATTCAGGTACCATTCATAGAGAATCTATCATAATAATGGTGGGCCTCACTTGGTCATTCAGAAGTCATAGATTCCTTGAATCCGATCACCATGGGATAAAAAAATCTTGTGTTCTAGCTGGTCTTCCCTAGCCGATGTCATAAACCATGGTTTCCTAAAATTTTTGGATTATCAACCCATGCAATAATAGTTGAGACTAATTAAAAACTCTATCTTACCTCTCAACTATCATCTCTGGTATCATTTTGTCACAACCCCATCCCTCCAATAATGTGACTCCTAAGAAAGAAATGGAGAAAGAGAGATAATGAACCCCTGAGTCCTACCCCTATTACACACCGGTGTGGTGACCAACACCAAGGGTATACAAATATCGCAAAATGGGAGGCATTGCACTTATATATTAAAAAATATTGGTAGATTATATGGTTAATCATAAAACAACTCCAAGTACTATATATAAAAGAAATCCAAAATCATTTCCACATGAATGTATAAAATAAACTGCAACAAATACTAATAAACTCAACAGTATTTATCAAAAGTAATACTAAGTAGTGACACAAAAACTTTTCAAAAAATATATCTAGTAATTCTCCCCATGGTCATTGTATTCATCCTGGAAACCTAAAAGAAGTTTTACATTGTAGGGTGAGGATACAAGTATACTCTATTGGAAAACCAAATCCTTTAATGCTTATATGGGAGAATCATACTAATTCTTATGTGAGAAAATAGTGAAACACAATAATTCCAAAAAGGTATACTAACCATCACAACCTCATAAAATAACACCCACCGTGTAACACAAGTCATGTAAGTGATATAGTAATAACATATATAGTAGGGTACCCCGCACCACATTCCAATCGATTAGCCACTCTCACACCCTAACAGTAAACATCCTTGAACTCCCACCTCTTTCGAAAGAATGATGTCACAACCCAATTTCACACACCTAGGTCTCAAAACCCCATCTTTCCCATATATATGTTGCTCACATACGGCATAACATCCCACCCGCACACACCTAGGCCCCACAAGTAAATCTCACATGAAGACACCTAGGCCACATACCATGTCACATCTCAAAAACTCATGGGAGCACAATACATATTATACCGAAGACACCTAGGATATCCAAATCACCTGCACACACATGGATCTCACGAATCACAACCATCATGAGGAATCTTGTTCTATCGTTACATAGAAGTAGAAAAGAAAGGGAGGGAATCCAACCATCCATTAACCCACCGTGGTGTTAGGTAATGACACCCTATCTTGTGATAATGGGGGTGTTTGAAACATAGTTCTCTACTAGGGTGGGGTGAATATAAAAATAATAAGGAAAATACAATTAATACATATATATATAATTACAAACACTCATGCCCAACCTATAAGTTGTCAAACAATCAACCATCTCACAATACTGCCTTTTATTCTACCTGTAAATGATTTTATCAATATTAACAATGGTCGCTTATCATGTTTATAAATGAAATATACTTCAAAACATTCCCTAAACTCAATTAATACCCCTAGTCAATTGAATTATCCAATTCTCTTTCATTATTAACACTTCATTTTTTAATTCCATCAATATATGGGCATCTACCGAGATAATCACATTACAAGTCACACAAAAAATCCACTCTAATAAAGAAGAACCATTTTAAATTAACCCACTTCATCATTCGTCTCCATTTACCACCCATTCATGTCCTAAAAAACTAATATTGAGACTCGATGTGATGGTTTAGGCTTGATTCTCATGGAGAAACCCCAAGAAAATTTCCCATACCAACCACTTCCTACATCATTTTTCAAACTCATGCATCCCAATCCATTATCTATAAAAAAATATCAAACTCATATCCACAATAAGCAACACTTCTAGCCGCAACCATTCTCAGAAGCCCTGCTGCTTGACAACACAAATCACATCACATCCAACAACACAAATATAGAACAACCTGACCCCATCCATATTGTAAAAAACCACATGTCCATTCCACAACAACCAAACCAACAATAAATACAGACGTCCTCCCAACCATTGCACTATTTAAACCACACAATGCATAATTTCTATATTTAATTAGAAATCCCTTATTTATATTTCCTCATTAATTCAGGGGTTATCAAAGAACATGTTAAATACCAGGGAATCCATTTAGTTATCTTATTTTTTGTTGTTAATAAATTTTAAATATATATATTTATATTCCTTCAATGAAATACCAACAACATGTATTCCCATGAAATTCCACATTCATAAACAAAGACCACAAATGGCCTGAATTTTTAGTAGTAATAGAGCATAGTCAAATTCACAATATTGACTAAAATTTCAATACAATAGTATGTTCATACATATCCTCCCTAGCCCTACATGTTGATCTTAAACTGATTCAATTTGAAATATTTATTTTGAATTATTCTATCTTTAAAATGAGTCATTCATACACCCACCCTCATGATACACAAATAAAGGAGAGATGATGGAATCACTACATTGAAGAACATGATGTCATCACTTCGTTATTGTGCCAAAATAGGGGGTGTTCTGGCATTAATAAGAACCTTCAGGGATAATACGACCAAGAGTATAAAACACAACACAATAATCCTCAAGGAATAAAGGTTCTAGTTGAAGCAAGAGAAAATATGATCTCATATGGAAGGTAGGATCCTAGATTTAGAAATTATATATCCTAAATCAATGGAAGGAATGGGTTTTAAAGGCCATTAATGGTGGATCATGACCTGAACCACATGGTGTGGAAGTCAAAGGAAGATTAAGGTTTTAAGAAGACAGATACAATTCAAAATGGATCTAAAAACCATTTAATATGGTATTTCATTCATTTTGAATAATATAAAATGTAAAATGGGAGAAACTGGAAGAACTAGTGAATTCAATAATTTTTAAAAACTAGTGGAAAAGCTTCAAAAGTTGATGAGTCACCATTGTGAACTACTGGTGGATGAGCTACTAGTGGATGAGATACTGGTATATGAATCACCATCGGGTGACTCACTATTGGATGAGCTGCCAATGGATGAGTCAACATTGAATAAGTCATCATTGGGTGACTCACAATTTGATGGTTCACCATTGGTCGAGCCATCATCGTATGGCTCACCACTAGCTAACTACTATCATCACATACTATCAATGACTCAGAGTTGCAAGTCACAGGGGAAAGACACATGTCTGACTTACCAGTCCGGACTCACTAGTCATAAATCACGATTGTGACTAACTGATGTGACTCAGTGTTTCGAGCTACGAGTGGGCGACTCACCGTCATGAGTCACCATTATGACTCATCATCATGACATAATATCACCACCTACTGGTCCAAAATCACCATTGGAGAAATTGGAGTTTTTTGAAACAATTAAAATATGTCACCATGACCTCTCAAAACACTCCAATCATTGTATTATCCATTAGTAATGGACTAGAGAGGTGTGATCCATTATAGGTTTCTATAAATGGTATCAAAACAAGGTCTATTGATTTTTGGGATTAGTATAAGAATAATTTACAAAAATTACATTGATATATTTATGTACATGAAAGAATCCAAAAATTTTAGTAATGTAGAGATTCTGTGGTTTCCTAGGAATGAAATCATTGTATGGATAAAAAAATGGATAATGGTTTTAGAACACATTAAGCTGGGGGTTCTGACCACCAAATTAGAATGAGTGTATATTTAATTTATCATAACATGGTCCACAATAAGTGGACCTGAATTTTAACACAGTTTGACACTATGGGGATATTATTTGGTTGGTTCATATACTCTTTATTAAGCATTATAAAAGAATGAAATAATTTCTATGAATTTTATGATGTAATATATTTCTAGTTAAGATAGAGAAACATATATAAAATAGAATAAGAAAAAAATTCCTTAATATGATAAATTCATATCCTATTCTATTCATGTAATTTATGAGTTCTTCCATATGTATTCATATATTTTCTTTTATAAGATTATTAATTTAATTATTTTTAGATTTTTTTTATTTTTGTATATTTTTGGGAATAAGTGAAATTGTTCCATTGACCAATATGATGTGAAATTTGAGGACTAAACAAAAAAAATCGTATCATATGATTATAGAAGGATTTGAGAATTTCGTTTTGGAACATTAAAATTATCTCATGTTATGAATGTCAACATGAATCGTGATGAATTTACTCCTCCTACCTATAATGTTTGTGCCTTGGTTGTGTCAAATATGCTTTTAAGGCCACCCAATTATAGATGACCATATGATTTCTTTGTTGTGAAATAATGGATTAATTCTATTGAGATGATATTGTTTTTCAATAAGTTATATGAGTGAATGAAATTTATTTTGGTTGTTTATCACATAGTGTGGGATTTCGGTTAGTGGAGAAAACAAACCAAGACTATGAATCCCAAAGAATAATTATAATCAATTGTGTATGAAATATTCATGAAAATATTTTTCTATATATATTTTACAAACACCCTCCATGTTTAAATGGAGATGTATTATTTGGAGTAAACAAAACAATGATGGATATATTATGTCTTATAAAGAAATCATCACAAATATTTCTAGGAATTCCTCTAGAGTTTTCATTGAACCATATAGTAATTTTCCCAATTATTTAGTTGACTAAATACAAGAATTAAAAAATTATTAGAAATTAAACAATTTATATATTATGAGTATATTTTTTAATTTCACCTCAAATTTGAGATAGAGATTTGAGATTCTCAACTTCCTCTTAGAGTGGGAGAAAAAAATTATATTGATGTCTAATTAAAGAGGATAAATAATGAAATCTGATGTAGGAAATAAAATAGAACTAACCACATGTCATAAGGTTTGGAATAAGTTCCCTAGTAACATACGAAAGGGATTATTTAGATGTTATTGTCAAGAACCAATCTCGGGTCAAGCCTGAGCCATTCACCTGAGTCGGTCCGTGACATGTCCTAAGGGGTATTCCTGATCCCCCCTAATTGCAACCAGTGTTGGGCATCAAATTATACATGAGGGAACAATTTATGACGAAGATATAATACTAGGACTAGATAAATAAATAGAACAAACAGAGCACACAATAAATGAAAACTAAATCTTTGATAGGAAAGGAACTGATCTAGATTCAAAGTACCACAAAAAAGAACAAAACATGAAACATGACCCCACTACAGAGATATCTTTGTGACACCTTTTCACCTCCAACCACAATCCCAAAACCACTCCCACTCGAGAAACCACTATGGAATTGTCTGAACAATAGATGATCTTGCAACTGGATTGGTAAAGGATATGCATGAGCACCAAAATGAACTATAGGGATGCTAAGAGTGAACGTCTGAGTCAAAGTGTTTCCTTACCCAAAGTTAATCTATGACACATGTCTTGAGATTCAATTATAAAAATATGGTTTTCCTATTTAAACAAAATAACACCACATTCCCACTATGAGATCCAACTCAGGCTATATATTATTTCAAAAATAGTTTCTGTTCTATAAACAAAACCATAAAAGTAATATCAGGGTTGTGAACAAAATTGATAGGTAATGAATACAAGCTAACACTAACCAAATGTAGAATAAATAAAAAAGAAATAAAATTTGTAACAATGGGCGATCCTAAAAATCCTTAGACAACCACTGGATGGACTCGGTTCTGAACCACCTACTAGAATATGTTAATCCCTATAGTATATAATATACATATCTCCCTCGCGACAAAATTAGGGGAAAAACCCACCTGGCCTCTCTATCAACTAGGGGAGCCAACCCATCTAAATGTGGTTGGTAGGTAACCGTCACTCGATAATCTGTAAGAATCCCAGGAACTCATTATGGTTATAGTAATACTATGTAACTAGGAAACCCTCTCACCCATGACACTTCTCACCGCACTTTCCTACCCCAAACACGAACACCAATATATGATAACCTCTAAGTAATATCCCTCTTATAAATATACTCTATATTTATATATATAAATGTTGTTTCACACAAAGGTGCCAACCAGGCCTCCATACCATTTCACATTTATGCCATTTCATAAAACGCTCAATGTTTCCAACCAGGCATACACTTTCGCAAAAATAGAATCTCCATTAAAATTTAGTAAAAACATTATAAATCAGTTAAAAGTTACAAATGGGCCTTTATCTCATCATGTCTAAATAGATTTACAAAAAACATCTTACCAATACCACTTTTAAATTTATATAGTCCAATGTTCCATTAAGAAAACATTCCCCAAAACCCACACCACAAATCAAACAGGCACACACATTTAAATGCACACACCAAAATTTTTTTGGGGAAAAATTTATAAAAAACCATGAGGAATACATTTAAACCTATCCTTTTAAAATTACCAATGAATACCCGTTCTTTAGAATCTAATGATATATTTTGTGGGACCATGGTGTTTAATAAAAACCCCATTTTATGTCACTATATTTATTTGGAGGCACATCCATGTGTGCACCTACTACACCCATGGATGTGTCAACATCTAATGGTGCATCACACATCCTAAGGTTTACCCAAAAACCATTTCACCAAAACACAATTTTCATTAAACCAATATCAACTCACCCATATTATTTTAAAGGAACACAAATCCAAACATTGAAGCCATTAAATACTTACCATGACACTTTAACATAATACCCAAGACATAACATAAAAAAATCATATTCATCCGACCATGTTCATTAACTAAAAATGTCATAGGGGCATAATTATCTATATACATATAATAAAACCCCAATTAATCATTAATATATCAATGGGAATTCAATCAAGATTCATAGGTACCCCAAACCTAGGTAATTTACCCAAAGCTCATTAAAATATTATTTTTCGCAAACCAAATAAATTCCATATTTATATAATAATTTAAACAAGAGTTATATACAGGTCATAAACTAGTTTATAAATTTATTAAAAATATCAAGAAACAATGTAATGGATTTAGGAACGAAACAAATGGAAACACCTATTGAATCCTTGTGCGATTAGAATGAAAGATCAACAAGATGAAGAGAAAAACCCTATGGACAAATCGCACACCCTAAATCCAAAGGAAACATGAGATGCATGTTATCCCTTACATTTAGGGGTCACCCAAAAATAATCCCCACTTGAACACGCCTTTAAATTGAGTTTGTAGAGGTGAATATTTGAATGAAAACTCACCATAAGGAGTCGTCGAAGGGAGGAGCGGTTTCCGAAAGGACTGATGGAGGGTAGGATGACATATGTGTGGGGTGGGGGGGGGGGGTAAGAGGAATATGGTTGTGTGAGGTCAGAGGGACAAGGGGTGATCACAAGAGAAAAAAAGTACAGAGGCCTAATAGAATAAAGGGATATGGGTAATTGGAGAGAGGGAATAAAAAAATTTATTAATTAATGATGAAGAATAATGGGAGTGGGTGATTTCATGTAGGGAATAAGGAAAAAATAGATAAATTCATGGTGGTGAGAATGACAGAATAAGAAGGGTGGGCGATTGGTAAGAGGGAATAAAAAAATATAAGAATTAACAAGAAAATAGGGGTGGGTGGAGAGAGATAATAATATATAAAAAAGAGGGAGTCATTATGGATTGAAAAAAAGAGGGTGTATGATTTGAGAGAGGTGTTAGTAGAGAGAGGAATAAAATAAAAATAGGGGATTAAATGGGATAGAAGGGTGAGGTGTGGTTGATAAAAAAGAGGGATTAAAACCCTTTAAAAAACTAACAATATTAACAAATAAACAATAAATAAACATTCTAATAAGAAGAATAATTATAATAATAATAGTAATAATAATAATAATAATAATAGAAATTTAAATAATAATGATAATAATAATCAATGAAAAAATTTATAATAATATTAATAATTATATAGGAATAACAATGTCATTAATTTTCTTAATGATAATATTAATAATAATAATCATCATCCTAATTTTATTCATTTTCATTTAAATAATAATTTTTTTTATTAAAACAGATTAATAATTATATTTATAACTATTTTGTATGATAATATGATCATTAATAATTTTAATAAAAAAAATATCATCTACAAAATAATGTTATTATTATTATTATGACATTAATATTTACAATATTTTTTAATCATAATGTTTTATTATTTTATGTGATGGCTAACTACAGGGGAATCCGAGCCGACAACACAGTTACCGCAAACTGTCTGGTGCCCATGCACTGGTCTAAACCCCACCAAAAACATCAAATATCAAAAAAAAATTGTACGTTCACTCAACTCTCTCCATGAAAGGACTAAATTAATCAAATAAATAATAAAATAAAATAATTTTAATGTTTGGTGTGTGAATATTCTCCCCACCACAAAAATTTATTCCCCTAGAATGTCACCAAGATGAAAGAAAACAAAAACATAGGTCAATGACCGACCAAAACCATTGGGAAAAAAAATATGATCCTTGAGCTTACTATTCACTCAACAAGTTAGACACGACCTACTCAATGAAAAACCTCATCACAAAACAAGGGGGATGTGAGAGGGTTAGCCTCACCACTGGAATTCCTATAATGTAATAATTTATAATGCAAACACACCAACTTTTGAGGGGGGTGGGTTTTGGAAACTCCCAGCAGAACATTCCAATTTCCACACATGAGTTGAATAGGACCACTAAGACTTAAATGGAAAATCACTACAATTCCATCTGACTTACCAAGGAACATTAATAAGGAACTCCCTATAACAACACCACCAGAACCTGGAATTCCCCCCCCCCCCACCGATCTATAACTCCCCAACACCTCACATCTACATATGATCACAAATTAAACCAGGACCAACCCACATAAAGGCCACAATCAATATTAAGAAAAACTAAACATTTATAGAGGTCATTGTCAGAGGAACACCACTACTATTATCCCGAATGGATAATTACATCCAACTATCACCACAAAAGATGAACTTACAATAGCTGGAAATCAAGATCAAGGAACCTTGAATGTCTTTATTCAAGAAAAATGTAAAAAACCAAGGAAATCTCTCGCATACCTCTGACCAGATTACCGTGGCCGAGATTTACTCCGAGACCTGAGGTTGGGGCTATGATGGTTGAAGCATCTTGTGCCTCATAGTTAGAAACTGGAATTACCTGATCAGAAATCCTTCCTTGAATGACGCTTCCCATAGAACTCTACCCTGGTGACTCGAACGACCACAATATTAAAAAGAGTTAAAAGGATGTGACCTGGAAACATGGAATGCACAAACCAGACAAACTAAAGGCACTCTCGAAGGCATCATGATGAACTAGGTGTCTGGATCAATGAAGATAACCTCTTATTAAAGGTTCCTTGTACACGTACTCCTCAACAGATAAGGAGCATTAACTAAAGCCAACTATCACCAACTACTCCCAAAACACTAATGACGATAAGACAACCAACCTCCACTTTTCCCAAACTGATCCCTTTAACAAACCCGAAATGACATAATATTTAACAAACTATGGAGTTCCAAACCACCCAAATACTCACTCCAATACCCTGATGTCCTTCCACCACCTCTTCCAGTTCTCCAACACCTCAAAGGGTGATGAAACTTTAATGAATAGAAACCTAAGCATGACTCATTAGAAAAACTAGGGAAGTTTTTGGGAGGCATAATTTGAAGAACACAACAAAAACAAAACCAATACATGCCTCAAGGAAAAACACAGTCGAAAAGAACACCCCAATCCATGAAAACTGGCCCAAAATTCAATCAAATATAAAGACAACCAAAACAATCTTTTAAAAAATCATCATTTTTTTAAATTTCAAAATCTCTTTATCCCAAGTTAATTTATAAAATACAAAAACCTCTTTTCATAAGACAAATAATTCCAGTCCCCATGAAAAAACCATTTTCCAAACAGTTATAATTGAAAACGCACCTAAGGAATCTTATAGATCATTGCATCTGTGTCCACCCATTTGCATCCACACCACCTATAACCCCCCCCCCCCACCATTTTCATCCACATGAACATAAACAAGTCCACTCAGACACTTTCCATACACACCCACACACATGAGATCTTTCATAATGAGTACCAAGGTCCCCATCCTTTCCTCATCGAAACCTAATCATTTACTAAAATAAATCCTATTTTAAAACTCCTTTTACAAATTTAAAATCATTTTAGTGAAAAAAATATTTTAATAAAACCCCACATCCATTTCCAAAAGCAAAGTTTCACCAACTATGGCCAAATGAAGTACAACATACAAAGATGCATAGAATAAAGAACTAGCAGTGACACTTAACCCAATGAAATGGTAGTGGGACACACCCCAAGTAAATTACAATAACAAGGAGGAACGTAAACCATACACTCAGACTCCAAATGGTTCACTACTCCATGAGAGGTCACAACGTGGAACCAGCTTGACTCCTTTGTCATCCCTCAATCCAAAATAAATAAACAAGTCTCAAATCTCTAACTACCCCTAGAAAATGAAGGTTCAGAACAAGAAAGGGTTCATGATTACCATACCACAACTACTTATCGATTCCCGATAGTCCTAATCTCCATCTAAAAAACACTGCAAATTACAAGGTCCTGCTCTGATTCCATTTTTTCATGAAAAAATCTCGGGTCATCCCTGAGATGGTCACCTGATCCGGTCTGTGACATGTCCCCAGGGGCGTTCCCTATCACCCCAGGATGGAAGCCAATTCTATGCATCAAAGTATACATGAGGGAGTGATTTAATCCCAATAGATAAAACTAGGATCAGATAAATAGAGAAAACAAACAGAGCACCAATGAAAACAACAAATGAGTATTAAATATACAATGAACCCATCCATATAAAAAGTACCACTAAAAAACAAAACTGGAAACAATAACCTGCTACAATGATATCCGTGTAACAACTTGGTCACCTCCAACTGCATTCCCAAAACTATTCCTACTTGATAATCCACTAAGTAAAACTATGAAAAATAGATTAACCTATAACTTGAATGGTAAAGGATATGGGTGACCAAAAAAATGCTCAGTCGGGGTGTGCAGAGTAAACCACTAAATCTAATTGTTTCCATACCCAATGTTTTCCGATGAAACAACATTGTAAATACAATTATAAAAATATGTTTTCCCCATTTAAAAAAATGATACATATTTCCCACTATGAGAACCAACTCACACTATATATTATTTGAAAAATAGTTTACCATGTTATAATCAAAACCCAAAAAAATTAAATATAGGGTTGTGCAAAAGGGATACGGGTAATCAATAAAAGTTTAAAATTAACCAATGTAGTATAAAATAAACAACTAATACAACATATAACCACGTGAAGCTCAAAAAATCCCTACATAACCCATGCACGTACTCTATTCAAAACCACTTGTTAGTGTATAGTGAATCCCCATAGCCTATAACCTACTAATCACCCTGGAGAAAAAATCAGCGGCAAATCCCACATGGCCTATATAACTTCTCGGGGAACCAACATGTCTAATCGGGGCTGGTGAGTTACCATCATTCAATAATCTATAATAAACCAAGTAACCATTTTGTTAATAATAATATTATGTATGTAGGAGGCCCTAGCATGCTTGACTCATCTCACAGCACATGCCTACCCCAAAAACGAACACCAGTATATGATAAAACCTAAGGTATATCTATCCTATAAAGGATCCCCATATTTATATACATACATTTCATATAACAAAAAGGTTCCAACCAGTCCACCATTCCATTCAACATTTGAACCATTTCATAAAATGCACATAGTTTCCAAATGTAAAAACAATTTCGACAAAACATTATATCCATTAAAAGTTTTTAAAAAATTATCCTTTGGTTAAAAGTGATAAACAAGACTTTCAATTGAAATATTATAAATACATTTACCCAAAAAATCTTTACAATGCCTTTTTTCAAATTTACAATGTCTAATGATCCCTTAAGAAAACATTCACCAAAACCAACACCAAGAGCCAAACAAGAACATAGTTTTAAAGGCACACAACAATGAAATTTTTAAGGCCAAATGAACCAAAACCATGAAGAATACATTTAAAAAGGTTGTTTTAAAATTCACAAGGAACCCCCAACCTTTATCTTCTGAAGATCCATTTAGTAAAACCATGGTTTTTTTGAATAACCCAATTTTATATCACCATATTTATTTAGATGCACATCTATGTGTGAAACTAGTGCACCGATGGATGTGTCAACATATAATGGTTCATAAAACATACAATGTGTTACCCAAACAATATTCCCATAAAATACCATTTTCTTTAAAACCATTACCACTCACCCAAATTATTTTAAAAGAACAGAAACCAGAACATTGAAGCCATTAAATCATTACCAAAGTGTTTTAACATAATAACTGAACCATATAACAATCAAATCATATGCATCCAACCAAGTTAATTAAAAAACAAAATAATTTCAACATATTAATATCTATAAATTTCATAAAAACACAATTCCTCATTAAAAGAACAATATTAATTTAAACAAACATCCCAACTACCCCATACCTAGGTAGTTTACTCAAAACTCATTTAAAAACTATTTTAACAAACCTAATAAAATCCAAATATTATAATAACTGAAAAAATGGAGCCATATAGATGTGAAACTATTTAATAATTTATTTAAAAATTTAAATCATCAGAAGAAATGATTTAGGAATTAAAAACTCAGAAACACCTAATGAAACCGCTTGCGATTGGAAGGAATTTTCAACGAGAGGAAGAACGATTCCCCACAGATAAATAACACACCCTAAATCCAAATAAAACCTAATATACACATTAAAACTAATTTTTAGGGTTCAACCAACAAGAAAAAATACATGTAAAACCCGTGAAATTGAGTGAGGAGAGGAGAATAAAAGAAATAGAAATCACCTGGAGGAACCACCAAAGGGAGTAGCGGTTATGATAATGTGTTCTGATCAGGAGGAGGGCATGTGTGATGGGGTAAGAGGAAGACGGGATTGTGAGGGAAGAGGTAGAAGGGTGAGACCTTGATTAAAAAATAGCAGAGGACTATGATAATAAGGGGACATGGGTAATTAGAGAGAGGGAAAAAATTAAGTAATTAATAGTGAAGAATAAGTGGAGTGGGTGATTGGAGAGATAGGATAACCAAAAAAGAAATGAATTACTGGTGGGGTGAATGAGAGAATAAGGGGACTGGGTTATTAGAGAGTGGGAAATAAAAAAGAAATGAATTAATGGGGAAAAGTTGTGGGTGGAGAGGGATAACATGAAATATAAAAAGAGGGAGTCATGATGTATAAAAAAAGAGGGGTGTGATTGGATAGAGGTGTGAGTGGAGAGAGGAATAAAAAAAGAGTGGATTAAATGAGAGAGAGGGGTTAGGAATGGTGGATAATAAGAGAAGGATTAAAAACCATCAATTATATAAAATTAAAAACAATAACTAATAAATAATAAAAAAATCCTAACAAAAACAAAAACAACAATAATAATAATATAAATTTAAATAATAATAACAACAACAAAATTATAATGACTACATTTATAATAATTTTAATATTTTTATAATCAAAAAAGTCATTAATTTTCATAATGATAATAATAATTATAGTATTAGTAAGAGTAGTAGTAACAAAAATAATAATTCTAAATTTATTTATTTTATTTTAATTAATTAAAAAATAACAACTGAATAATAATTACATGTATCAGTATTTTAATGATAATAAAATAAAAAAAAATTAATTAAAAAAAATGTTTATCTACACAATAATGTTATTATTATTATGTCTTAAACATTTACATATTTTCATTCTGATAGAGTTTTTTCATTTTATGTAATGGGAAACCAATAGGGAATCTAGGTTGATGGCATAGTTATCGCCAACCTTGTTGGGCCCGTTCACCAATATAAAATTCACAAAAACATCAAATATCATAATATATAAACATGCACTCAACCCACACCTTGGCAATACTAATTGAAGATAAGAGACATTAAAATAAAATAATTTAAAAGATTAGGTTGTGACATTATAAATTTGTAAGGAAGGTTCATTAAGATAATGACTGTTAATGGGAGATGAAAGATACCACTAATATGATCATTTAATGGAAGTATATAAGAAATTTTCAACCAATGGTTAATGTTTCAATTACATATTATTTGATCACTATGAAAATAAATTCCATTTTATAATGGTTGTCAAGGGTAATATATGACAAAAACCAGAATGGCGAGGAGGGAAAAGATATACATTTTATATAATTATAAAAAAGTGTATCATTACAATGAAGTGGTGATAGGTATACTAGTTATTCATTAATGAATAGAGAATCCACTATTTGACTATGGTTCATTTCATTTTTTAATATCATTCATGTTTAATAGAAGAATTCAAAACTCCAACTCAATACATGGTGGACAAATTATTGGTGAAAATAATGTCTAGGGAAATTGTGTGTCTTATTTCTATAATACCTTATTTGTTAATTTTTTGTGTGAATCACCATGAAAAAATTTTCATAATCCCTTTGTGGAATTTTTTTTCTGTACTTTGAATGGATGTGTGTTTTGTATTTAATCCTACATCAATTTTCATAATAAGTAAATCATGATCAATACCATAGGAAATCCTCTAATTCTATATAAGGGTGTGGAGGAGGATTAATATCCATTGTAAACTTCTTAGTACGAATGAATATTATATCTATATGTAAAATAATATCTTGATTAAATGATATATCAAATGAGAGCATCACTGTTGAAATCATGCCCATTGTTACGGAAAAGGCTAATGTATTCCATGGATAGTTTCATTATCTTCCTCCTAAACGGTTGTTTGAGTTTTCAATTGTACATGGAGATTCTCACATGTACATGAATCCCTAAATAATTTACTAAATTGAATTAGATTAAAATAAAATGAATTATAGGAAAATATATTAAATGGTTTTTATGCGATAATACTTCACCAAAGGGTGAATTGATCCTCATCAACAAAAATAAGTGTTGGTTAACATGCCACTACATTGATTATCATGAACACAAAAAAATGGAACATGTATCCCCTACCATATATTGATAACTTATCCAATTTTGTATTTAGTGACTATTTCTTATCTAAAGGGGCACTTCAATCAGGATATGATCAATTACTATTAATGATAGGAGATATTACCAGGAACAAATTTTGAGAATTTTATGAAAAAAATGTATTCATTTTATTGGTATTTATAGTCAATAATACTCCTAAACTATTTATGGTCTTGATTAATAGAGTCTTAAGATAATATCTCACAAAATATGTGGTGGTATTTAAAGAAAACATTTCTATATTTTCTCGAATAATGGAATAATACAATGATCATTTGACTACATTACAAATGAAATTGAAAAAGGGTATGTTATATGAAATGCACATTGATTTTTTTCCATAGATAATTAATCCATCATTAAAGGGGATTTTCAACACAATAATAATGATATCAATTGATTATTTGAAGAAAATTGTGGTTTAATAATGTCTCAAAAAATCAAATGGAAGTATATTATGTTTCCTTGAATTATATGTGTTATATAATTGTTTTTTGGGAAACCTCTCTCTATTATCAAACATGGTAACCAATATATATTAAACTAGATAAAAGTTATTATAGAATAAAAAAATTAATGATAGGTCCATGAAGTTGAAGAAGAGGATAATAACTACACCTATACTCACACTACCTAAATGTTGGGAAATATTTTTGTTCTACAGTGATGCCTCAATGAAGGGATTATATGGTATCTAAATGAAAAATGATATAGTGATGTCTTATTCCTCTTAATGATTAATAAAACATTATCATAACTAAAAGAATCTTAATATATAGTTTTCTATTGTAACATTTTCATTGAATATTTGATGAAATAATCATTATTTATATAAGTGTGACAAATATATGGGTCATAAGAGCCACATATATCTAATGGAAAATATAGATATCATCATTTAACAATAAAGGTGGTAATGGTTTTTTCGGGATTATGAGTGGTCAATCCATTATCAGAGAGGGATGGAATATAAAGGGGAGCAGTCATTATGTAGAAAATATCTAGCTTCCATATCCATTATAATGATTCAAAATAATACAATTGAATTAGAAATACAAATTATAAAAAATGGAACAAAAAACATGGTACAATATCCGTATTAAAAATCATTCACAACTATTCACATTAGTGATTATAAATAATAAAAGAAAGGATAATATTGATTTTAAAAAACATGCGTGATTCTATAAAATTACATAATGTCTTTGAGTTCAAAATTGATGAAGAATTAGTTTTGCAGTTTGGGATATAACTATGTGTAGTAACAGATTCCATGTAAAAATACATATAGAATAATTCATAAAGATCAACATTATTTATACCAAAATAAAGAATAAATGTGTATAAATATATGTTAGATGAATACTTATGGACATATATAAAGTATATTTTTGAGTCTACATATAAGCGTATTTTTGTGTAAAATTGAATGTAGAATAGAAAAACCCCAAAGGGTTTATTTAACCATTATCTATACCTATATAGAAATAAGAGAAAATAATTATAGACTTTTCTAAAAGTATTCAACAGTTATCTAGTGTAAATAATGTTTTATTGGTTTTAGTGTACCATATTACAAATATTGTTCACATAATATATATTTGAGAGAACATTTCACTTGATCTATTAAAAAATATTTAAAATCAAAGAAGTGGTGAAGCTGCATGGAACAACAATATTAATTATTTTTTATCCTGATCAAATGTTCATGTCACTATTATCGATAAGTCTTCAACCCAAGATAATAAAGAGTTAAACATTAGTATGACCTATCACCCCCAATGTAATGTATAATCTAAAATAAAGATATAGTATCTTTAATTAATTTTGAGATCATACTCTATGGAATCCAAAGTAATATGGGACCAACATTATCCTTTAGAAAATATTACAAATAAATATTGATTTCTGTTGAGAAATTACATGACTCATTATAAATCATTCACTGGGGAGATATATAGACCCCTTGTGTTTGGACGATGTTTATAAATGTGATATTAATGGATGTGAAATGGTTGAAGAAATAAAATAGAAGGTTAAATTAATTTAACAACATATCATAGAGTCAACAAGTTGGTAAAATATTTATATCAAAATTTTTTGTAGAGAACAAGAGTTTGTGGTCAGATATTAAGTGCTTTTTTATATATCTATGTAAGATAATAATTATGATTATGAATAAGGGATAGGAAATTCCCATATGTATTTTTCCTTTGATAATCTATAAAAAAAATACAAGATTCAACTAAAAAATTATTTTGGAGGGACCATATGTTTGAAGAATCTATGGGGGAACTCATGGAAACAATGAAAGCCAAGTACTCTTATTTGAATACCTCGTACAGTGCAAAAAGACATTTTGTGTGTGAAATTTCAGCATAGGGAAAAAATATATCATCATGGAACATTAGATACATAATTCTCATTAGAAATTAAAACATGAATAATATCTAAGAATATAGTATTAAGCATATTAACATAACTAAATTAACAAATAATGTTACATATAATTTGATTCCATCACAAAAAAGCAATTTTTGGAATTTAATTTGATCAGTTAAATTCTATCATAAATATATCTAAATAGTATTTTTCGTAAAACATAATTTTCTTAATTTATTCAAAATATAAATTTATGAAATGAGTTAAATTATTTATTTTTTAAATTGGTTTGATTAACTACTAGATATATAATCATATTGTATTATGAAATCATTAGTAATTTTTTTAGGGTTATATATTAAATCATGTCACAAAAAATAATATTTATCAGTAAATAAGTTTTTTATTTAGAAAGTAAATTTATATAATTTTGAAAAATATTCTGATAAAATGTATGTTATTTTTGGAATATTTATTTCATAATTTTCATAGTGTAAAATTTTATTTTTTTCTAGGAAAATTATTTTTTTGTGAATATTAGAAATTTTGTTTTTATTACTTATATTGAAGTATATTTAAAATGCTTTTTGAAATTTAAATTTATAAAAAAATCATATTTGAATTTAAAGTGATTAGAATTATGTTATAAGGAAGATATAATTTTATGGAAAAATTAGTTTCCATAGTAAATAATTAATCACAACAGTAATGGTCAAATGATGTAAAAATGATATATTAAGATGAAAATTCCATAATAAATCATAGTTAGATGGATTATTGAGATATTTCTTGACTATAATTAATAGTTTCCGCATTAATTATCAATTTATGTGATTCTACATAATACTAACATCACATTTTTATTTTAAAAAAATATATTTTAAAAATTTTCACCATATTCACCTATAAAAGAATCACTTAAATTCACCACTTCTCCTCATACCATAATCCCCTTTTAAAAACTAAATGTTTTGTAAATCCTTCCTGAAAATTCCTCCCCATGTCTTGTAAAGACTACTACCTCCATATAAAATATGTTTTACTTTTCATCATCACATTCATGAAAGGTTGTTGAAATAATTTAATTTGTAAATAGATAAATAAGAATAATATTACTAATTATTTCATATTCATAAATGGATAAATAATCATTAAAAATTAATGAAAATATATTTATTTATGGTTTAAAAACCACATAGACGAACCTTTAATTATACAATAATATATATAATCACTGATCTAATACTATCAAACCCTTTAATCTTGTAGAATGACTTGAAAATAATTTCATTTCATTTATGGAGCAGTGATATCATTTGGGAAAGACTTTTGTAATCATTGAATAAATGCATGAGTCCTTAGAACCATGAAATTATCACCCTCACGATAGTAATAATAAAAATGATGTCATATTAAAATGATTATAAAATAATATAAAATAATAGTTCTTAATAATATATTGGTGAAACCTATTTTATATAAATTTTTAACTCCCAATATTTTTGTTATTCAACATGATATATTTTGGAACCATTTGAGTTAGTACACATGGTAAGGGATCCTCAAAACCAAGATATTAAATTTCAGGTTAGAATTTTTTCTCTAGGCCTATATTTCCCTCTCCATAACTAATTGCATGAGATATTAATATGTAATTTGGATTGAATAAATATATTTTGAAATATATTTTTCTACAATTCACATGAAAGTAAAGTGATCCATGAAATATTGGACAATTATTATTAAAATAGTATAAAATATTTAAAACCTATTATAAGTAATATGATATTGCTCTTTAAAAACATCAGACAATTAGATGATAAAAAAGTAATAATATTTTATACTAATAAAGACAGATTATAATTTTTTAATTTTTTTTTGACTCATATGAATGTGTAACTATGGTATAGTTTAATTTGGATTAATGTTATAAGTAATAAAGAAGGCCTAATAACACTCAAATTTTGTTTACCAATGGAATTGTTTATATAATTCACTACTAAAAATTATTTTAAATTGAATAATTTTCATTCGTGGATCCACTTTACCATTGAATAGTGTCATTACCTATTATATTATTATAAATATACAACTTGAATAATTTATAAAATGAGACCTCTACTGCCACAATAAAGACACCCCAATATTCTAATTACACTTGAAAAATCCCCTTTATTACTTCTGTAGGAAACATTTTATTTGTATATAAGACTCTGGTGAAAATAATATATCCTATTTTATCCATTACAAAAAAGAAAAATCAATACCTCAATCTTTTTATTATCCACTGACTAACAGTCTTTTCAAAATATTTTTCATCCACCCTCATCGATACCTATTCTAACCTTATCAATATAATTATGTTTGTATTTTTAATATACTGATATTTTATTATGTTAATATTATAGTTTGTATCTACCCTTTTCTCTCAATTTGAAAAATGATAACTATATTCATGATTAAGTGTTGAATACCACCTCCACGATGCAACACAAATAGTTTTTCAGAACCAGATTATGTGGCTACTTATAAAATTTAATTTTTTGAATGGATATGTTTGAAAAAAAATAAATATCATTATTAAAGGATAAATATTTTTCTACCTTCATACTATTAAATGGACAATGAAAACATTATCTGTGTAACGTGATGACTATAACCTCTATGAGTATTGTGTAATATTTTTAATCACAACCTTCTACTGTTGGCTATAAAAAAATTTATGAATATATTTTACATAATGGGGATATATAAATATATTTTTCATGAATATGGTCCCTAAGGTATAAAAAATAATTTATATTCATTATTATGTAAAATTCTATTACCAGTAGTTACATAAAACAAGATTTTTTGGGGTCTTTCTCCATCGAACAGTGGCAATTGTTTCCATAAAATCAGGTTAGGGACATTTATATCATTAAAATAAAATAATTTAAATATATTTTATAGTATTTTTATGATAAACAATATGTAATATAACGGGGTATAAATAAAATTGATGAATATTTTTTGAACAAATCCTAATTATAACATCTGATAATGAAAATAAATGATAACTAACAAATGAGTGTACACTGAATGAAAATAAATAAAGAGTAAAAATAGTTACATATAAGAATAATTTTATGAGTAAATTTGTTAAATTATTTATATTTATTATTTACAATGTTAAATCTCTTTCAGGGTTGTAATGAGTTAAGGTAAGGGTGTGTCATAACAAATTTTCTTTTATTTGAGTTATAAAAACTATTCATAAATTCTATTATTTTATGTTGATTTAATTTATCCTATAGTTATGTGAAATAATAATTACCCTTTATATTCTAGGTATTTATTATTCATTTTAATGATCCACTTTCCAAAATATTATTACATCATTTATTATGATGTTCATATGGGTGTTTCATCTCAATTTTGTTTATTTGAGAGATGTTTTGTTCATTGGACCTACGTTAATTTAACTAGTGCATGTAGTACATATTGGTTATATAAAATCTGGAATTATATTTAATTAATTGTAAATTATGTTCAATTTACAACTTTATCATTCTAGGTTGTTCTTTTAATGGGTTTATTAAGTTTAAAGGGATGTTTCTTGACTAATGTGTTTTTATTGAGTTATAATTACTTCTATTTAACTATGGTTTTTGAGATGTGTTAATTTATGCCAATGATTACTATATAATTCCTTTTCTCCATATTTTTTGGGTTATATCATTGATGGAATTATATCTTCATTAAATTTAATTATGTTAATAACTATTCTTATTCTCTATGCATGAGTACCTATTTCTTATATGCATATTCTATCTTATAAACAATTATTTCAAATCCTATTTTGAAATCAATTTTTTATAATCATTATATATCACTCTACCACATTTATAGTAAAATATTTACAATAAAATTTTATAATTTTTTAAATATAGTTATTTTTTAAATATTAAAAAATAATTCTATTTCAGGATCATATTCCTATCATTCAGACCACATTTTTTATGAAAACCCATTATGAAAATTGTAACCCTCCATTGTAGATTTTTTTTAAAATAATCATAAAAAACATTTATCAACTTGCTTTTTTTGAAAAATACTCTTGAATGTCACACATAACTTCATATATTATGATTGTGGTAAAAAAATTCCAAAAACACTTTTATTGTTTCTTTCACAACAATGTGGATTCTTCTTCATAGATATTCCATTTGAATGTTTGAATTTATTTATAATTTATTTTAATTCTTTCCTTTTTGGTAATGAAAATAACATATGGTAATATTTTTAAAAATAATAGTATTATATTAAGATGAATTAATAATATAAATGGTCTTGTTTAAAAAAATGCTTTAAATGAGTTTTATGTAATCTAAAAATAATTTTGTGAAAAAAATTCTCTTTGGGAATTTTTATCCAGAAAAAATTCTTGGGATTTAAAGGCTATTTTTTTAAAATATATCATGCTTGTCTCATTTTATTTTAAATTAAATAATTTAATCGGTTATAACTCATTTTGAAAATGGTTATTTCTTATTGTTTCTAAAGGATATTAGTATAATAATTTAAAAAGTGGGTTTTTCATATATTTCAATATCCTTTGGAATTATTTCTGTTACGATTGGATATATTCTAATTATATAATAAAACATAATTCTTTGGATGAAATATGAAATATTATTTCATTTACATCATGAAACCCATTCCCTTTCAATGGATTAATTAAGTGATGTTTATAATATGAATATTTTGTTTAAAGTTACAAAAATATGAATGTTTGATGGAATAGTACAATCACATACATCTCTCTAATAGATTATATATATTTTTATACATGATAAGACAATGATATTGTGCCTGAAAAAAATGAATATTAGCTACATTAACATGGTTGGTTGTTCCATGATAGAGATTAGTTATTTTCAATCGATGGACCATGGAAAAGATTAAGATTATCTACACCCACAAAATTGAGTGTGAACATGATTTGTATTATCAACATTCACAAAATTGATTATAAAAACTATTATGATTAGAAATGTTAAAAATATATAGTGTGAACATGTTTTTTATTATTTAGAATAAAAATTGATATTAAATGTGATATATATGAGCTAATTTTATAACAATGTGTATGCACAAAATTAAAATTAGATACATTTATTTGATGAATTATGAACACAATGAAGAATAAATACGTTCAAATGATTGAGTGAGAACATGATACAAAATTACTACATTAACAAGATATAGCATGAAATAAATGATGTTTTCTACTGACAGAATGTTATTATTTCCAATACATATGCTAAGACCTTGATTTTATGTTATATTTAAGTGATATTATTCGTAACTATGGTTTATTATTAAATGTTCATACACTCTAATTCCAGGGTATAAATGTTTTCCTTTGATATTTATTTTTCTTTCATATTGACATATCGACAACTTATATTGTCCCTGGTTATTTTTAATAATATATGTCTCTCATGAATGTTTGTTCTCATATTCTTGTGATCATACCCTAGATGATGTGTTTCTCTTTTTTCCTAAACATAAAATTTGAGTTCACCCTTTAATTATTTTTCTATTCCCCGTGTTACGAAGATATGTCCCACATATATTAAATCTAAAAGAGAGTATAGTGTGTCTTAATAATGCCAAAAAATTCACAAGTATCATAAAATATGTTCTTATATAGTTTATCTTCGAAGAGACTAAAACTTTTGTTCATGGGATTGCATGAGTATTGGGATATATAGTTATCAACACATTGAAATGAAGTAAAGATGGCATGTTTAGATTAATTCGTCTAACATTATATGAAATTCAGAGCTTAAACAATATTTTTAGATTCTATCTTGAAGATATGTTATGGGAAACCTAATGCGGTATCATAGGATGGTTTATATATTTCTTAGGAATATAATAGTTAATTTGGGGGACTAGGAGAAGAAAAATAGAGGAGATACCCAAAGGATTATTGTTTGTATAAAAAAAATTGTGATGTTTTTGAAATGTAGATATTATATGGTTTCATAGAAAAAAATCCATGTATGGACACTATCAACATGATCCAATATTTGGAACATATATACCTAAGGGTAGTATCACAGAAAAATGTTTACTTGGTATTATATCAATCATCCCAAGATATAAAATAGGGTGTTCAAACAACACACATTATTTAACTATAATATTGGATATTATAAGGTCAATTGACATCATCATTACATGATATTTCATATATTTTAAAATCATCATGTTTGATAATGAAATAGTTAATAACTACTAATTAAAAAGATAAAAATTAAATATTCACTAGTTTCGGTACATATTAGTATATTTGTACATTAATAGATTAATGGTGTGTATAATTTTTAGAGGATAGATTTCAGTGATTTCATCATTAAAATATTATAATAAAGGTCATTATAATTTTATGAAAATTATTTTTTGTATTATCATAAGAAGTATTACACTAGCTAATATAATTAAAAATAGATTTAGCCAAAAATATCCTCGAATAATATAAAGTTTTCACAAGTGAAGATATCTTATTATTGAGTTTTCATATTCATATGATCATTTACTAAGATATTATTAGATATTATTATAACTATTTGGTTATAGTTTTTTTTTATATAATAAAACAAAAAATGAAGATATAAATTATTTGTCCCTATAAGATCTTATAACAATTTATGAAGTCAAATTTAGATCAAATTGATATGACAAATAAAAATACCACTATATGATAATTACATGGAAAATTATAAGCCTCCTTATATCTAAAGTTGTGATTTTGATATCTCAGTTGGAAATATAATTTTTTTTTCTATTGATATTTTAGTTTCTTGGATTAGAGATTTGTATTTCAATTTCTGATGAAATTATTTATTTATGTTGGGGGAGGGGAATGTAACACCCTATGGTTTTAGTATATATTTATCATCTATAATATACAAGGTTTACTAGTTTTATCTCCACATAGTAGTGAACTAAACTAATCCATGAATAATTTTAAGTATATTATTATGAAAATAATAAGAATAATAAAAAAACTGGTAAATCTAATGATATAACTCAAATTAATCATCCTAAACATATAGTATAAAAATTTACATTATTTTATATTAAAAAGGAATTAACATTTAAAAATAACTAAATTTATGGTTTTTTATGTTTTATAATAATTAATTATATTATAAAAATTAAAATATAATTGAATTTAAACCAATTTTTCAAAAAAAAATTAAATTATAATTTGTAATTCAATAATATTATGTACATGTAAAAAGAATTTTAATAAAAATTTTATTACTAATATTTCATATTTCCATATAAATTTGAAATTCATATATATTAATATTTAAAGTTGCAAATTTAAAATTCAAGTTTTTATTAATCATTACCATATTTTATTAATATTATTATTATTTTTCCAAATAAATTTAAATTTTTTTTGAATACTGATAAATATAGTTTTTAATATAATTATAACATTTGTAACATTCATTATATAATAAATTAGAAATATTTTATAAAACATTTCAATATAAAAAATATATAATCAAGGATTATAATAATTATTTTACAAAAATAAAATTTTGAATTTTGAAATCATAGGATCGGTATTTTAGAAGTAAAGTTACGTATTATTCTAAAAAACATTTTCTAGTTATTTTTTTATTTATGTATCCTTGTGGTGAGATTAGGTTTTTATTTTTTTTAATGTAGTATAATATTATTTATTTTATAATAAACCATTTTTATTTATTAAATTCATAAAAAATGTCGGTTTTATATAAAACATAATATTATGATTAAAAATACATTTATTCTCTAAAATTTATTTTTACATGTCATGGGTACTAATTTTGAAATTAAATTTTCTCACAATTTTAAATTTTATATAATGGAATTATATTCAGATTTAAAATCAATTTTATAGATATTTCATAATTTGGGACATTAAAACATTTTTTGGGGGATAATAAGGAGCAATAATGCAAAAGGATAATTTCTATAAAAGTTAAAAAATAAAGATAAAATCATAAAAAATCAAATAAAATTTCTCTATAAAATTAATGCATGAGATGATAATAGAACATACAATTTTTTATATTAAATAATATTGTATTGTTTGATCAAATTCACATATAAATAATGAATTTTTCTTTTATATTATTAAAATAATTCTACTCACATCATTTAACAATTGATATATTAGTCACACTATAGACACACCCTAAAATTAATATTACTCTTGAAGCTATTATATTTTTTATTATCATTGATTTATCTTCCATTTTAATAAGTCAATGGTAACTAGTAATTATCTACAGACTTCTATTTCAAAGGGATATTTTAGAAGAGTATTTAAACTATCAACTTTAGTCTTAACCACATCCTAACATTCCATTATCTATATTTTTTATAGAAAAACATCAAACCTATCTAACCATACAAATATTTTTAAATCAATAATATTGGTACAATAAAATGTCATGATGTTAATGAAATAACTATTATCTACCTTTGATCCTTATGATAATTTTATTTATTTATATATATATAATACTGCATCCATGATGAAAATAATATCATTTTTATAACTACCATACATTGATGGTTATAAAAGGATATCAATTAAACAAATATGACATATACAGAATAAATGATATTATTAAATGATAAATTGTTATCTAAATTTTGTCTGTTCTATGGAAAAAATTACTTGTTTTACAAGTGGACTAACTCCTCCATGAGTAATGTGTTCTATATTTCAATATCACCTCACAAAGATGATTATATGAAATATTATATAAATATATAAAAAATAAATGAGTCTCATTTACTCACAAACGCACAGACACATATATATATATATCCTGAATGTTGTTATTATTTTATGAATCAAAATCCATGTTTATTATGAAATAATATATTCTTATTGGTATATTATATTAATCAATGTCATACGGGATTACTCTCTATCATACCATGTATATAGTACACATAAAAAAAAAATGAAAAAAAATAAATAATTTAAAATTAGTGATTTTAATATATATTATAACCTGGTAATGATTAATTTTTTTGTCAATGAATATGGTATAATGACACCATTATGAAATGTGTCTGAAATAATAGGATGAAAATTAACCAATAGTTATTATATGAAATTAAAAACAGATTATTGTATATAAAATATCATATGTGATTATTAAAAAGGGTTACAATTATGTAAAATTTTATAAATATAGTAATTAATATAAATATATATATATATTTATATTATAGGCTTATAATGTGCTTTCATGGAATCTGAGAGTAAAGGTAAAAGTTTGTCAAAACTGAATTTCATTTCATTGTGTTATAATAATTATTCTTGAAAACTAATATTATAGGTTTATTTATTTTATAATAAGAATTTATAAAACTGTAAATAAATAATAATTTATATGATTTTATAATCCTTTTTAATGAACTCATTATCATTGGAATACTACTAAAATTATTATGATGTTTGAAGGGATATTTCTCCCTAATTTATACAATTTGACACATGTTTTGTTTTATGAAACTAATTTAAATTAAATGTTGTTAATACTATATGTTGGAAAAAAAGTACCATTAATTATAGTCATTCATTTTAATTGATGATCAATTTCAATGTCTATCTTTCATGGAGATTCAGTTATTAAGTTTCTGAAGATGTAAGGGGGTTTTCAAAAATCCCCTTATTCTATTGAGACATAATTATTATTCATTGAGTATGGTATTAATATATTTTATTAATTTTTTTAGGGATGATATTATTGTAACACACAAATATTTTACTGGAATTTTTATCTATAGTATAAACGAAATGAGACACTAATCTAAAAGGATGCATAAAGTATTATACATAAAAGTTAAATTGATCGGTATGAATTAGAATTAATTAATTTTTAATATTTTATAATTTCTCTTCTCTATATAAACATATTGGTTAATTCTTAGTAAATAATCAATGAATTTTTATTCAAGCCATTTTATTCATCAAAAAAAGATTTCTTCTAACATTTTTTATTATTATTTGTTGAAAAAACTTTATAATTTGTTTCTATAATGTTTTGAATTTTTATTAAATGATATTTTAAATTTTGTAAATAAGAATATAAAACATATCTTATGGTGAAATTTTGAAGTTTTTTCTGAAATGATTGATATTGAAATAAATAGTAAAAATATTAATTATTAGTGAAAATTATAATTTCATTAACATTATTTACAATAAAGAAATATATATTTTAATTTTCTTCCAAATAAATTAAATCTATTTTATTTAAAATAATCCAATAATAATATTTGTAATTATTTTTATACTTAAATTTATTATGATATAATTTTTTAAATATAAAAATTATTTTTCTGAAATACATTTTTTTATTACCATTTCGATTTTGGGATTAAATAAATTGTAATAAATTATAGAAATTGAATCATAAAAATGGATTCTTTATTTTTAATTTTATGACTAAAATTGTGTAAATAGTTCTCCTTTATTGTTTTTCATTATAAAAATTATGCACAGTAATTTTTTGTCACCACAGTAAGGGTGTATCATGTAATTAAGGACAAAAATAATTCTATAAGTAATAACAAATGCACCTAAAACACACCTTTATCCAATTCTATGAGTTTAATTATGCCTTTTCTATCATATTTTTAAATAAAAATAATTTGTTACAAATTTTTATGATTTTTATTTTTATATAATTTTATGATAAGAAAAGTAAAATATGTCAATTCCTATGTTCTGTGACCTCTAATTTTTTTAGAGGGATAAAAATGGTTAAGTTTATTTATAAAAAAATTATTTGGATGATAATTTTTTTATCATTGTAATTTATTTTTAATTTTTATTGATGAATTAATTAACATTAATGTTTACTCAATGATGAAATAAAATATTTAATTAATAGTAAAATGAAATAAATGATTATAAAAATATTTACTGAAATATAATTTGACACAATTATAGTGTTAAATGATTTTTTTTATAAATATGAAATTTTTGGGTTTTTATAGGATTATATTGTAATTTTATTTCTTTATTGGATGTTTAATGTCAAATTGAATAAATAGAGTAACAAATTTCATTAATGAAATTTTATGTTCTGTTACACTATATTGAATTTTGATAAAATCATATAAATATTTAAAAACACAAAAATGGATGAAAAATGGTCAAAAATTATTTTCATTAACAGTTATGTTCCTATTTTCACCTTATATATATGATTAGAACATTTTATCATTGAAAAAGTCATTACCATATTTATGGTGAAAATCGGTTGTCTAGGGGGAAAAGCCCAAATATAAAGTTTAAAATAAAATAACACGTCCAAATATTATGGTATTATTATATTAATTTAACATATTATTTTTATTCTATTCCATTCTATTTTAGATCCATTTTACATGATTTAGTCACATGTTATATTATAATATTACATATATTTCCTAAATTTACATTAATTATATATTTAAAATAATAGTATTTTATGAAATTATTTTAATTTCATAAAAATAATAAATTTTGATGACATGTTGGTATATTATTTAATATATTTAAATTTTTTCATTTATGGGATAATTTTTTTACATTATATATATTTAAATCTAAAGAGTAAAAAAAGTGTCATGATAATTTTTAAAAAAGGTTTAACAATAGTTAGAATAAAGTGATAAGGATAACATCCTATTAAAAAATTATAATTTTATTTGTTATATTATTTATACCCATAATAATTCATTATTCTAAATAAATTATTCTAGTTACTTTTTTCATGAGAATAATTTTATATTAATTAAATATTCTATGTAATTCCATGTGTGCCCCTCCACTCACTTATAAAAGGTAACCTACTCTAAAATTTTATTCACGCATAATATGTCAATTATTTCTACCATGACCCACCTAGATAAAATCCTAAAATACATCCTTGTTTTCTATAATTATTTTTTTGTTAATAATACCATTGTTATAGGGTTTAATGTAAAAAAAAGATTTTGTCTAAAGAAGAGGTATAGTATTAAACCAAATGTCTGAGAATTATTTCTTTACCTAGCTCCAACAAAATATTCATCAAACAAGATAAAATAGTTACAAAAATATCATAAATATTCTTATATGTTTTTATGTTAATCTCGCGGCCTATAACTATATCCTGTTTTATAAAATGGGAAATGAATCCTTTGATTGTGTGTATGAGAAACAACCACATCACAAATCAATTTAATTTGTTTTCCATCACTGCCTATCAGGGTTTTTTATAATGATGTATTTGAATTATATATATGTTATTTATTATATAATTAAAATTCATTTCGGTCAATATATCATTTAATTTAATACCTTTCCATTCTTTGAAGAACCATAATGTTGTTCATTCATATGTACGGACTACTACCTCCATAAAGAAATATGATTTCTCATTTTCATATCAACATCATATGGAAAATATATATGTTTATTTAAATATGTTATTTGATATTTATTATATAATAATTATTTATTAAATATAAAATAATAATTACTTTTATTCCATCATAATAGTTGAAATAAAAAAAAGTTACTTATGCATATATATGACATACCATTTCAATGATTTTATCATTTTACATATTTCCAAGCCATATTTAATAGTTGGTTTTTGAACGTATAATTGAATTATGAAAATGAAAATTATTTCATTACTTTTATTATCTAGATGATGATATAACTAACTCTTTGACTTTCTTTAACATACTGTATTCATTTCGATGTTTTGAACCGAATATCCTCAAAACACCTACTATAAAAATAATAAATTATATATTTTAATATATAATTAAAATATATAAAAAAAACTTTTTTAAGTACAAGGTATTAACCATGTAAGTTTTTCTTATGAAATAAAATAATTAAAATTATTTTATCTTATTTGAGTTAAATGAATTAAAAGGAATGACTACATTCAATGAAAATGATTTGGCCTCAATTTTTTTTCATTGAGGTAAGTTTTATAATTATAACAAATATTTGGATATGGTTCATATTATACTAATTTTACAGGTTATATCATGTATCCTTCATACATTATTATTTTTAAATTGGTGATTTAATTTTTTTCATTCTAGGGGATTTGAACTGAAAGTTACCATGTGTTAATGGATTTTTATCTCAATTTTCATTAATTGGTTTATAAATATTATTCAATGAAATTGTTAGGACATCATTTTTTGTGAAATAATATATAAATGTATTAATTATTTATTTAAATTATTTTATTTGGACATAAACTTTTTACCATAATCATTATATGTGTTTATCATCACTTCTATTGTTTTGATTTTGGGAAGGGTTTTCATTATATCAATGTAATTTTTTAATAGTTATTTCATTTTTTGCACAATGATTTCTTTACATGGGGTAATTTATAACTCATAATGGAAATTTGGAATTTTAATTCATAAAACTAATGGGATTTGAAAATCCATATTACATTATTACATTAAAAACCCACCTATTATAATGTTTCTAATGCAATAAATGCTTCAATAAACAATCTCCATTATTTTAAGGATAATTTATGATCAAGGCTTCTATTGAAGAAATAATATGTTCCTATTTTCTTGAAAAAAATATATTTTCTTATCTTATGGTTATGAAATTAGATTGAACCATTTATTTAAATTTTAACCCTTTAAGAATCAAGAAATATTATGAATGTTGTCTAAATATGATTTTTGAATTTTCATTATTTCAGATATGAAATGTTTGTCTTCTATATTCAGGTTTACCAAATTTTTATCATGAATTTTATGTAAGATAAAATGAATTCCCATAGATATTTTATGTAATCATTGAAATTATTTTATTAAAACAATTAAATGTAAATTTCTTATAGTTTTCTACATTAATTAATTTTTAATCTCTATAAAATATTTTGAAAAGAATATTAAATAAGAAATTTTATTGTATGAAGATATATTCCTTCCATAGTGACTATTATTTTAAATAATTATTACTTTATAATATTACATGTTTATTTTCATATAATTTTTACACAATTTTTTTTTAATTTTTTAGTTTTTAAATGTATTTTTCAAAAAGGAACGGGTATTATACCAATTTATATTTTTAATGATATTTTTATGGTATTTATATGGATAAATGAAAAAAATTAGTTATATTATTTATACTTCATTATGGTTATGTAAAATGAAGACATCCTTCTCCATTCTCTGGTTGGAATACGATTTATTCCATGAGAATTTCAGGGAATCCATTTCATTTTAATTGGTAATTCATGATATTATTGAATAATGGATATTTTCATGGAAAATACTAAAAATATTTCTTATTAATTATATGGTACTAGGATATATTTATATGTGGTTGATGGGTTTTGTAACTATAAACCAAGGATGGGTAGTAACATTATTAATTTATGATAGGTGGGTCAGTTATAGCCCCCCAATGCATTGTGTAATATGATATCATTAATAAAATAGTTGTTACTCTAAATATTTTATGGATTTATTTTCCTCAGAAGAGATTAAAAAGTTTATATTTTATTGGATACTCATTAGAGATATATGAATTACCTAGATAGGTAATTCTACTATGAATTTATTATGTTATTATATATCAAATAGTTTCATTTATATTTGGAATATCTTTTTAATGATTATTTTTATCATGAATGATATCAAATGGATCATGATTATTGATTCCAAGGATTATTTTAATTGGTTAAATTGTTATTATACTTTTTATTATTAATGATACAGTACTACAGAGTATGAATTCCCTAATGTTATGCCCATGAAATTATATTATTTTATCATACCATTATGATCATATTATTCTCTATAATTACTGTAAATTAATAATTCTTATATATACCTTCACAATTAATTTTAGCTCACCTTTATATTATTTTCATTTCCATATGTTTTGAGGAATGATTTTATATTATATTTTTTGTATAAAAGTTCCTGGAGTGTTGAATTTTATGTGAGGTTTCAAAGGCTTATTCTTAAATATGAAATTTTGGGCATAAGTGTAAAAAAATATAATATAATGTCAGGGGTATTATTATGTTATATATTTTTGGTTATTTCTATAAATTTTAGACATAAATGGTCTTAGGTCATGTATATAAGCAATATTTCCTTCTTATGTTGTTTGTTTTTATGTCTAAATTTGGGTCTTGTTTATTGATATCATGTCCGAAATGTTATGACTATGTTTTTAGCTCATTATCTTGGAGTGAATGTTCAGGGATATTAAAATTTTAATTAATTAATTCTACCTTTATATGAAATTATATGGATTGATTTCATGCATTTTAAAATTTTATTATTTTAATAATAATAAACATTATCTTGAAATGATCTCTTTTTATTCTATTTCCATATTATATCTTCTAGCATATTTTTTCCTTTATTTTTTTTAATCTAAATATTATATGTGTAAAATAATTATAGAATTTCTATTAAAATATTTTCATAAAAAATATTAATCTGTAATTTATAAATTGGGTTTTTAATAAAGGTATTTTTAAAATATTAAACTGGACTTCCCTTTCAAGTTGATTTCTTTTATCGTTCACTCCTTATTTCCAATGCAAAACCAACATATAATATTCATGTTTCCATTATTGAATTATATTTGATTTTAAAAAAATAAATATATTTTGATCCAACTATATGGAGAATGAATTTTTTTAATGACCAATGACATCATCATTGATGACTTGGGTATATTTATTTTCTAAAATATCTTTTAAATTTTATTTCATTATTATGAAAATTATTCTTTATAATGATTAATTTCCAATTGTTAAAATTATTTTACCAAATGATTAAAATTTTTAATTAATTTCAAAAGAGAAGGAAATATTCTCATATTTTTATATATAAATATTTTATTTTAAAATTGAATTATTGATTTTATATAGTAATTTGAATGATTATATTTTAGAAGAAGGATTTGATGTCTTATAAAATAATTTATTTGAAAATTTATTTTTTTTGAAAACTATTTATGAATTTAATTATAAATTTTAAAAATATTATGTTAATATCAAATTACATTTTTGTGAACAAATTTTAAAATTTTATCAAGCATATCAAAAAATGAATATCTTTTCTTATCGTTTGTTGTGATTTTTCAAATAATTTTTAATTGGGGTTTTATATATATAATAACAATTTGATATTCGTTAAATTACAAATGGTATATGTTTTTATGATTGCTTCACCTTCCATGTCTAGATGGATAAAAAAATTCTCTGTGAATGGATTTATGAAACCCAGCTATTATTCATGGGTTATATTTGTGACATATGAAAAATTGATGATTAATTTAAAGGAAACACATATAAAATAATGATTCATGTGATTGGTCTTATAATATGATCCAAATATTTCATTAAATCATTATATATTTTGAGATAAGGATATTATGAATGAAACAGATTTCGATTTTCCATCTTCGCAAAATAATGTCTGAAAAAAATTTAGATACATTCAAAAAATCTAGTGTAAACATGTTGATAATTAGCTACAATTACTAGATTTATTGTGGAAATGATGTGTATTAGAAAATATCACAATACTGAGCATACGAATAATAATGAATAGATATATAGATATTATTTAGTATAAACAGATTGAATGTTAGTGACATTGATAGTATTGAGTGATAATACGATGTACATTGGTTATGTTCACAAGATTCAGTGTCAACATGATGTGGATTATATATATTCACACGATTGAATATGATTTTTTTGGAATATATAAATTCACAAAAACTGAATAATAAAATGATTCATATTTTCCAAATTCACCATATTGTGATTTTAAAAAATTACTATTAGTAATGTTCACAAGACTGATAATGAAGTCGATGTGTTTGTCAATACTCACATTGCTAAAATTTCCTATAGTTATGTCTGTTATGTTATTATACCTTATATTATTATATAATGATCCATGGATCATTTTCACTGTCTCATGTTTTCTCATACTTAATATATGGAGAATTTTTATTCATTTGATATTACATAAACATCTATCAGGGAATATATATAAATTGTTTTGTTCCATGTATAGTTAAATAATATATTTCTTCATCGGTATTTTTATCTCGCATGATTATAATCAAATACTTGAAGACATGTTGATATGATATTTCTTATTGATAATTCTAGCTCAACCAATTATTTTGTCTAAATTACCCATGATATAAAGATGGATGTCACTCAATAGAAGTATGCGAGGGAGTCCAATTATGTATTATTATGCAAAAATGCTCCCATGTATTAGGAAAAAAATTTTGTATTCAACTATTCTAAAAAGTACACTAAATCACACACTATTGGTATTGTGTGAATATTTTGATATTTATGTTTTATCATTATGAAATAACAAAAATCAATGATATATTTATCCAGAATAATCTAACATTTTAACTAATCAAGTGTTTATAATTGTTTTCTAACAATTTATGTGGAAGTGTTACTTGAGGAGAACTCACTACTATTTACCTGTATCTATTATATATTATTTACACACATATCTCACATATTAACCTTGTTTTTATCAATTTCATTTATGGTTTTATGATTTTGGATAATGAACCATTCTAGATCATTCATTAAAATTATCCATATCTAGGGGAACATTCCTATTCATTGTTCCCTTAAATGTGACAATTTTTATTGCATGTCCTCAACATGATTTTATGAAATTATGTATAATTTTTGGGATACAATGTTAGTATTAAAAAAATAAAACATATTGGCCATTAATAAATTATGTACCCATTTATTATAAGATCATTTAAGTGGTGAATTACTACACGTACTACTCCACTGTTTGTTATGAAATATTTTTAAGATGAAATCCATATTTTTTTACTGTTGTTTTCTTTTATTAAACATGAATATACAAATGATTAATTAATTTATATCATTATAATATTTATTAAATATCAATTGATTATGTTTGAGACAATATTGTGTAACAAATTTATTTTCTAGTGGTTTCTCATATGATTATTTCTTATATTGATAACATATTCATATACAAGTTATGATGTGGTGGGTGGGACCAAAATGATATAAATATCTAAAAAATTATGTAATGTTTTCCTCTCAAGATATAATAAGTATGTTTCATGAGAGTTTTTTGAGAATAGATTTCTATGTTAACCTGGAGAGAGCCTTGACATATTATTATGGATTTATACTATTTATTAGGACCAAATTTTTATGATTACTATTACCATTTTATCAGTTTATATTTTCCATTATTCCAAAATATTATATATGATCTTACAAATTTTAAATCCCATATTTTACCTTTTTTCAATTTGCATACATAATTATCATGTTTAATTCCTTACATGGCATTAATGATCCCTATTTTTATGTATGTATATCCCTAGGGTTTACTATGAAGCATTTAGAGTTCAAAAATATTTAAGAGAACTCTATAGGGACCAAAAAAATAAATATGTAGTTTATTTTTCAGTAGATGTATTATGTTTCAAATCCCCAAAAGACATTATGCCTCAAGATCATTGGATTCTATATTATGGATATTTGTAATAATATTATTATAAACAAATTATTATAAAAACCTTCTTGGGATAGTTCAAATTACATCAAGATATATTTCTATATTTATAAAATGTAATTTATATTATTAATACTAGAAATGATCAATTGTATTTGAAATGTGCCATGCATCCCTACTAATTGTACAAAGTAAATTGTTGGGCCATCCCCTGAAGACCTAATTATTATATTTTTATTTAACTATATAATTATACATAGTAAACACAATATTTTTCATATCATAAATATGGGAACTTATAAATATTATCCATCTTTGCAATTTAGTATATTTATTTTAAAAAATTTTAAAAAAATATTAAGGGCTTTAAAAAATGTATATATAGAGTAAAAATATACATTATTGTATATTAAAATATATATAATAATAATAAAATGAATAATGAAAGAATAATGGTTTCTATATGAGTCTATTATTAAAGATTAAAATTATTTTTACTAACATTTTCATGATCTCATTATCTTCATTCAGTTTAGAGGTAAACATTGTTTACTATACACCTCTATTGTTGAAATAATATTATCATCAAAGAAAGAACATTGAAATGGAATAAATAAATCATTATATATTCATATTATGAATCACTACACCAGAAACCACTTACATTTTCCAATATAATCATTTTATGGATTTTATGGATGATTGGAAAAAAATATTGATTGATAAGAGATGAAAATTTTAGATAAATAAAATAATTTAAAATGAATATATTGTTAGTTAAATTATCAATATATTCTTTGTATTGAAATAATATTATTATTGAAAATAATATTGAATTCCACATTATATACAATGACCACCATTAGAGAACAAACTCTAAATAACAACATAACAATAATTGAGATAATATATCACACCCCCAGGTTACAAATAGAAAAAGAACAGTACCACACTTCAATTATAACTATGAAAATGAAAAAAATTTATCCATAATATAAATATTAAATAACTATATAACAATAATTGAGATAATATATCACACCCCCAGGTTATAAATAGAAAAAGAAAAATCTCACACTTCAATTATAACTATGAAAATGAAAAATTTTATCAGTAATATAAATATAAAATAACAAATAGTCCCACTAGTTGTTGGAATAAGTCTAAAAATATTCATTTGACCAATATATAAACATTTATAAGGTAAACATTGACAATATTTACCTTCCAAAATACTCTTTACCACCACACTCATTTATTTTCAAATGTGGTTTCCCAAACATCTATGTATTACATAGGTTTTGGTAAAACTATTGATACTCCACATTAAATCTTTATTATATGTTTTAATAAATAAAAAATAATCTTATATTAAAAATTATATTTTACATGTAATCATAGATTTAAAAGTTCCTACACACATTAATCCCCTTAATTATTCTTTGGATAAAAATAGTCAACCATGACCCAAAATCACTAGTCCAACAATTGTTTCATCCACTCTAATTTGAAGTAGGAAGTAATGATACTCCAAAAAATTCCACATGACCTCTAAATAGGTTGTAGATTTTCAAAATAAAAACATCAACATTGACTATGGATCACAAATCATACACTTTGATGTTGATAATCATGTACCATATCCAAATTATTGAAATGAGTAGTTATAGTATAAATCCTCAATTCCAATATAAATTTAACGAATCTGGATAAAATATATATTACCAATGACCTATATTAAATTAAATCAAAAGAATCTCAAGGAATTTATCCAAAACATTGATAAATAGTATGGTTAATTAATTACCACAAACATTTGAACTATATTGGACATAGTCATCAGTATCTACATTGAATAATGATAAGATAATGATGTAGAACAAAAAAAGTACCAGATTCCCAAATAATATATAGAAGAAAAATATTAAATGCATGATCTAGTGACATCCCTAACATCTATATCAATATAAAATCCACATGAACAATTACATGAATTTTATCCCAAAACCAATATATACAAAGACAGAAAATGAAATCATATAAGCATATATTCATCCAAACTAAACTTTTAAATTTTACTCTATTTCAAAAAACAACAAAGAACAAATCCATCTTCATCAATAGTGAAGTGACATATTTCACTTTAGTGATATTAGATAGCTAAATTTTATATCAATCATTCATCAAGAGCCCAATATTGACACACTATATTAGTAAAGAACCATCTCTTTTAGGATCCTATAAAACTTTCTCAATGTATATCAGATGTTTTAGGTAAGAAAATTATTGGCTTATAAGAATATTACATTATTCATTTATTAATGTAGAATAAATTATAAATCCAAAAACCTATGAAGAATTGGCATAGAAAATAAATCCATTCTTAAACATAAACAAATAAATCATCATGTTCCATACAATGTATAGATAAAATTTCCCTTTTTAATCAATGTATATGCTTCATGAATATCACTAATGATAAATAAAAATATTATTCCCATTTGGGTGGTTTCATGGATTTTAAATAAATCACCTAATACTATGGTAAATGTATTATTACCTTTACTATATACTAATACATATCACGGTGAATACAAATAAAGGATAGAGCTCTATTTTTTTTGGAAATATATGTCAAAAAAATCACATGAATTTTATAGTAGTGGTCATCTTATAATGTTTTTGAGGATACTCATTGAGAATTAAGAATTTTCTAATATATTATTACACATGAGAATATTTATTTTAGTTAAAAATTATATATGACTAATCCAACCCTAATTTTATCATATAATTTATTTCGTGATTTTTATAATCATTTGATATAATGAAATGTAAATGACAAATTATATGCTTAATATTCAAATTTTTACTCATTTACTTCATATTAATAGAAATATCATATTATATATTATGATTTATGAAAATATATTGACCAATGGATAATATATTACTTTTATACATGCATATTATTTGACACAATATTATAATATCATAACATATGATGTAGGTTTAGGTTATATCTCCACAAATATCCCACTTGATCTAATTCAAAATATATTTGGTTCTATTAAAGCTTAAATTATGTCATATGTAATAAAATATTAATCCATATCCAATCATCATTTTAAATATCATTAAATACACATTTGGAAATTTATAATAATCTTCACCATGTATTCTATCATATTATGTACATTGAGAATAACTATACGAACCTTCTTTTGAAAAAACAATAAAATATTTTCACGGTACATCACAGTGTTAATGTAAATTTATGTTGAATTAATTAATATAAAAATTATAACTCATTTCAATTAACATTATGTAGTGGAACATTTCAAGCCTTTATAGGAGATATGGATTTTTTGGAATGTTACCTAATGGTTTGGTGTGTATCTTTGGGTGAGCTAGTGGATTTTGGGTATAAATGAATCAAATTTTATCATGTGTCTTCCATGGTTAAAGATATTTTCATATGTTGTTTGAGATATTTCCTTATAATAAGGAAAAATTTACATTATTAACATATCAAATTACATGATATTATTTTGGGAAGGCGTTTTGAAATAGCTCAATGAATGAAAATTTACAAACCTTGAAACTGGTTCACATTGAGAAAATGTTAATCAATGTTTTTAATCAATGGGGAATTTATTTTTCATACATTAAAAATATTGATTTAAAATCATTAATAATGGTTTCAAATAATGAAACAATCTGGGGATTTGTTATTTTTGGCATCATACATCAGAAAATATTTCACTACTTTTGCATCACCCTCCACTAAACCCTATGGATCTCCCAATCAATGTTGAAATTTTTTCTCTTTTTAGATTATTTCAATTGGTAATTCATTGTCACAGAAGTTATGTTTCTTCTATCTAGGAATGTAATCTATATATTTTTTTCATTCTCAATTGTGTTCATGGAATTTTAGTTCTATATTTTAAGATCCATGGATATTAAAGAAATGTTCATCTTAAACCATTCAATATCATCTATGTGATATTTTTATAGGGGTTTATAATTTTTTGGTTATGGTGCGGCAAGTGAATTTTTTTATGTTATGTGTGAACCCAACCCCTATTCGAAAATTCAATATTATAGAATATAATTATAAATTATGATAATTGTGGGTAGATCCTATGTCTTTTGTTCTACATTCATTCTGGTGGAGTATAATCTCATTGAAGGTGTGTATGACTTGTGTTTGATGTATTTTGTTATATCTCTAGAATATGTTGGATGAACCCTTATTTATATATATATTTAAATTTATTTATAAATTAAATTTAATGATCTATTTATTGATTTGTTTGTGTAAAATGGGTATTGAGAAAGTTTGGGTTTTCCCCTAGTTTTATTAATTAAAAGGCAGCCACAAATCATTGTGAAACAGGTTTATGAAATGGGTTTTAAAGAATGGTTTTGATAAAGTGGTTTTGAAAATTTATTACATGGTAATCATTGGGTACTTAGGTTGAATTTGAAGAAATATACCTCATCCGTTGACAGTTTCGGGGGGGGGGGGGGTGTTCATTGAGCTCTTAGACTTTTTTTCTTGGGAAACATTAGACACTATTTTGAGGTTCTATTTATGAGTTATTACACCTCTTCCAAAATCTGATATCAATTTATAGGTTCTTGATGGGCATAATATTCTATATTTGGGATTGATTATTCTATTTAGCCCAACATATAGTGATCATGGGTGTAATATTACATATTATTTGTGTTTTACTATTATGTATTTTAGATGATGTGTGATGTATTCTTTGACCTGATTTCATATATGTCATAATCATTAAAAAAATTATACCAAAATTATTTGGAACTAAAAAAATGGGGAATGTTTTACCATGGTTTTGATATTTAAATTTTTAACAATTTACCACGGATTGTTTTCATTAATGTTATGTATATTCAGATTGTTGTACATAGGCATGTTATAGAACACATGGGTTGGATCAAAATGATATTGTTTATACTACATCATGTACTCATCTTAGGTAGTTCATAGACCATGTTATACATTTTGATGTCGGGAAAGGAAAGGAAACACGTTTAATAGGAGAGGTTTCTATATGCTAATTTGGGTAGATGGTGGTGAGATAGTGGGACATTTTCCACTTATCATATGGGGTATCAATTTTTTATTTTGGGATTTTTCTTTTTTTATGGGACTCATTCCTTGGATTTTGTTTAACAACTTTTGGGTTATATCATTTTGGTTGTTTCCTTCTGGTCATGAAATATATATTTATGGTTTTATATTTCGATATTTCTTTCCACTATATATATATAGACACATACAATCTATATAGTATACATCAAGTAGGGAATAATAATTCTATATGATTATTGTTTAATTCTTGGGTTCTTCCCATGTGGATTTGGAATTCCATTATAGAATATGGAAGATTAGATCGTTTGTTGATCATGATGGTGACCCAAGTCTATTCATTTTAGTTTGTTATCAATGATGGTCTATCCTTAACAGTCTTAGTCTTGGAATATTTGACATAAATATTGTAGTAATAAAGGACTTGATAAGTAGGTTGTGGTTATTTCCTAAGTATCAATTACCATGATGAGAGTCATGGTTACATTGGATATTGGGATATGTGTCTCCTATACAGGGTTTTGGATATTAATATTAGTTTTTCATTAGGGTTTTTTAGATTCAGATGTTATTTTTTTATCTTCTGGTCATTTTTTATATTCATTATTTGTAGTGATATTCCTCTATGGAAACATCTGTGAGTTTTAAATGAGATTGAAATCAATTTTATTACACTGAATATAATATTAGATCAGAATATTATAGATACTATCATACAAGCAGTTTATGATGTGGACTAAATTTTACCTCAAGTCAAACATGGAGTTCTTATCGTATAACCATGAGCTACAGGAGAAGGTAATAAATCACCAATGTTTTTACGTGAGAATACAATTTTTTTAGAGTTATGTACAAACATCAATAGGTAGGATAAAATATCTTAAAATTAAATTAGATATTCAACTTCTAAGAACCACATGAAAATTATAAGGTCAAGTTCATGATGTTTAGACATGAGGGTCCAAAAATTTAGTGGTGGGATTTCATGGTTCAAGTAGATAGACAGATATGATTAGATTATATTGAATTTAATAATAAATTATACTAGTAATTGTGTTAAGAGTCTATGATGATTGAAATTTATCTTTATTATCTCTATTTCCAGTAGAGAGATTCTTCATTTTTTTCCTACACAAACCAGTTCTTAGAGATAGATTGTTTTTCTTCGGACGAAGTAATGAATTCGCAACTAAAGGATATATAGTACCCATATATTTTGAGACTGGGTATTTGATGATAGGTATTTATGTTGAATATTTATAAATATAAAACGATATTTCATAGATCTATGATGGGAGATATGTTTATTTCATTCAAAAACTATAGTTTTTTCCATTCTCTTCCACCTAGTGGCAGTATTAGCGGCATGCATGGGAGTAAGAGGAAGTCATATGAGCATCACAAGGCTGGTTGATTTGCTTCTCAGCATTAGGCCTCCACATCCCCATTAAATATTTCTAGTTATGTACCCAAAGATTGTAATGAAGGTAGAAATTTTAGACACACCTGGCATTCTTTCCCCACACCTATAATGTTATGTAACAGTTATGGTATCTACATTAATCTATAATGACTTTTTTAGGTAATATTTAAAATAAATTATAGCTAATGGTCATTAAATCCAATATATACTATGGTAAAATATGTTTCACATGTTTTTATATAGATCTAGACATAGAACTTTGGAGTAATTAACCTACACTTAGTTAATGGGTTACTAATGGAGGTCGATGTAGTTCTAGAGAAAGTAATAGGAACCATATTTATTACATCACAAATAGAAACTGCATTATTTGATACAATATCCTCTCACTCATATATTTCTTCATGTATTCTTGATATTCTTAAAATACTAATGAGCTCACATACATTATTATTGACTTAGATAAACCTCATGAAAAAGATAAATAAGTAAGTTTTTTTTATCCATTTACTATATCGATTAACAATTCATAGTTATTCTAGGTTATCTACATTCTATATCGAGATCCGGTTGACATCATCCTTAAAATTTATTTTATTATCTCTCATTGTGATGAATTTTATTATTATCAATGTGTTTCTTTTTCATTAATTTTGATGAGGGAACATGGATGTCTCATAGAGAGTATGATATGAGGTTTCGTATTATTGGACCTCCACAACCAAATCTCAAGATAGTGTTATTTTATACTATGTTTGAGCTATATGATATTTATTATCTTATCGATCTTCAGATGATTATTTAGTATGTTCCAGAAATTTTACAGGATGAATTATATAATATCCCTCTAGTAAGGGAGGTAGATCTTAAATTTTTTCTAAATATAGGTATGTATCTAATTTTGATAATCTTTAATCGTATGCCACTCTTAGATATTACAAATAACAGTATTCTATTGGATGATCTGATTTTTAATGGTTTTGTTCACCCCCATGTTTTCCTTGCTAATCCCATATTCTACATTCAATGAAGGAAGGATCTTCACACATACATTATATGGACAATCTGAAGTAGAACTGAGTGAAACATAAGAACAAATATCATCTTCCACACGTTGATGTTTTTTGTGATCCATTAAAGTAGAAATGTAGTTTCTAATGAACATGATTTAGTTTGGTTTCCATATAATTTGAGTAAAACATTTTTCTATTATAAAGATAGCTTTAAAATTTATGCATTAAAACTACAAATATATTTTGCGTCCTTTTTTATTCAATAAAAATCTTGTAGTTTTTATAGAATTGATGAAACATATATTCTATCGGTATCTAGAATCTTATGTGTTAGTGTTTCTGAATAATATTTTGGTTTATTTGAGACTTGATTGTGAGAATGAGAACTATAAGAGTTTTTTTGGGAGATACAGAAGAGTTACCATTTTTATAGACGTATTTTGTGATTTAGTATCCAGAAAATATAAAATATTTTTAATGGAACATTATTTCTAAACATGTTTTAACATTTGTTTCTCAAACGGAGAAGGTTGCATTGACATGAGAATATCCATGTAATATCCACTAGAATCATAGATTCCTTGGTGTTTATAGATAACATCGACATTTCTTCATATACTTTTTAAAGTTGGATTTTCCTTTATATGATCTCTCTAGGATTGTGGTGAAATTCATATGAGATTTGAAATTATTGTATACTTCTGATGATCTGAATCTTTTTTCTAACCTCAACTCCTATTCTGTTCTCAAAAACTCTTAGGATGGTGTTTGTGTTTTTCATAGATTCTTATAGCATTGTATTGATATTTTTTCTTCTGAATGATGACCATGTTGTGGGTTGTAGCTCTATTCAACTTTAGATATATGAAATGATTTTCCCCACATATGATTTCAATCTTTCTCCACTTATTCATGAGCATAAGTGTTTGATACATTTTCTTTTTGGATAGAGGTCAAAATGTTCTATGTTCAAATTTTTTTGAACAATATATTTTAATGTATATATATGTATATGAATCTAAAATGGAGATAGTGGGTGGAATACCTTCATATTTTCTAATTTCACATCACCTAAACTACATGAACTAAATAGAATTATAGGTTCTATAAATAGGTATGTACCATTACATTAAATTATCGATTTGGAGGACGAGTGGACCCTTTCAATGTTACTACGTCAATTATATCAGAACACATAAGTGGAAATATTAGGCATTATTATAACTACTATTGAGTTTTCATCATATGTTATTGAGACTATTACAAAGGGTAAACAGAATGATAAAGAGTTCTGGGAAATTAAAGAAACTATTTTTGGTTTGGATATGTTATTTGTTCGTCCCTTCATTTAGATGGTATTCTAAACATTGGGGATTATTTTATCATCCAAAAATCATTGTGGGTATTTGGTTTTCTAATATTTTTATTTCTCCCAGTGCAATTTATCATGGAACTATAATGATATCTTATGATATGGGTTGGAAATTCTGGTAGTCGAGTTTTAATCATGAAATGAAAAATTTGTGTCCTACTATTACACATTATAATAGATAACGACAATGAAATTGAAATCATTTGGCTTACTCGAACATATTTTGTTTCATGTTTTGAAATTGGAAGTGGTATCCATGGACATAATTGTTTTATTACCATGGACTAAATGAGGGGGGAATTGTATATGTTTGGTAGTTGATCAATTTTCAATGTCAGATATTTCATTCCAATATAGAACACCAATAAATGTAAAGATATGAGTAATAAACATGTGTTAGAGGTATTAAGGTTACATGGGGTCCCATATACTAATATTTTAGATAGGGATCATGCAAGACCCCAGAACACAAAGAGAGGGGATTGGTGATTGTGGGTGTAAGAATTATTTTTTTATGTGAAATATCTTGTTCCCCCATTGGTAAAAATGGTAAAACTCATATAATGAAATAATAATGCTTAACCATTCACATGGAAAATAGAAAACACATTTGTTTTAATTGGTTCACCTATAAGGGATAGTCTAACGAGCATATGAAAACATTATTTCACTCATAAATAAAACAAAAAACATAAGTTGTTATTGTGGAATACATAAATTCAGACAATGTATCACTACTCTCGGACCACAACCTTTATAGTTATTTTATGAATCGATCACTACCTCCCTTAGAACACTTCAATCAAATCCCCTAGATCAATATATTTGGGTGTAGCCTTACTTATATTAATAACATATATGTCACTTTAGTAGTCTGGCCCTTTAAATCCTTATCCCTAGTTGTCATGAGACACTTTTTACACCATAGTCCTGATTTAGTAGACTAGAATGCATCATTCTGTTAATGTAGTTTTTCAACAATATTTTTCCAAAATATCCCAGCCTTTTTAAACCCCCCTTTATTTAATAGCGAAATACTAGAATTCATGATCCCACACACTCTTACTATGCTCCAAAACAACACAAAGCTCATACACATCACTATGTAAAATTCCTTATCGAAGCTCATAGCATACATAGAATTTTATGTCATCATGAAACTCCATATCTTATTGAATGTCAATTTTAATAAAATCCATTGACTTAGAAATGAGTAATAAAATAATTATTCAATGATCAAGATAAAATATCATAATTTTAGACTTTCTTATCCTTCATGAAATCAGATAAATTCAATGTTTTCATGAATTCTCTGCATGTCAAACAAAGTGGGTGTGGCCGCCTATTTCAAGTCACAACCCTTCATGAATATTCCATGATCATAGTGACCTCTTCATGATCCTGTTAACAAATTCCTGATAGGATTAGTTATTCAAAAATCAACAGTGAAAAATAATTTCTTCACAAAACTTCTCAAAATAAAAAATATTTATCATCATTATGTCTCATGTTCATGATGTTATACAATTTCATGAAACTAAAAGCCTTCGTGAATCTTCATTGTTTTTTAAACACTAATATCCATGTAACTCATTCAATAAGCATATATATATATATATCTATTTTCCCCATTATATCACTATATTATTATACTCCCTTATCGACCATAGGGTTAATTAAAAATGATAATGTTTTTGCTTCAAGGAAAATACATGGTTCCAACAATATCCTCCTTTGGGTTTGTTGTAAATATAAATGGAAATTCAATAAAAACACAATCCTTAGTCAAAACACTGAAATTAATGAAATAACTCATCCATCACTCTAAGGCTGCAAGAGAAATGATCAGTGTGGAATAAATGTGTGATAAAAGAGAATTTCATACTGCCATAGACCACAGACCAATCCTAAAAAGATTGTCATTCAATTTAACATATGTCCGCCTATGGAAAAAACCTAAAGAACCTTTATTTTCAATTTTATTGATACGATAAAATATTACCCCTAGATATTCATTTAGTTCATTCTCCATGAATGACAAAGTAATATTTGACAATATATATTAAATTATTTCATTCTTGGAGTGCTCCGGTTCATTAATTGAAACAATTGGTAGAACAATCATTTCTTCTACAATAACACTTTTTTCATTTTTCTAGCTTTAGAATTTTTATTTATTTTCTATAGTGTCCATATATAACTCTCATGTCATAATTTAATAAATGTATTTTTATATCATCTATAGATACATGGTTTAAGTCCACTTCTTAAATTGGTAATACTTGCAAATTGTTAAATGATCTTAGTCACGATAGATTTTTATTCAAATTACATGTATCTTCAAGGTTTATTTGAATCCCTATTATTTATCATACCGTGTAAGGAATTCTATTGATGAATTAATCTATACACTCTTTTGATATAATTCTCAAATCATTAGACATATTTTTTTATCACATAATGGATTATTTTATTAATATTTTATCACTTTTATATATGATTTGAATCATTTAATATAAATATTTAGAGTTTTTTTTACCGATAAACATCACATATATCCCATTTGAATGAACTCCAAAAAATAATTTTTTCCCTTTTTTAATCATTCTATTCCAATAATTTTTTTAATAACATTTATGAGAGATTGGAATTTTTGATTAACATAGGTTGCAACCAAATAATCATCACTTCTAGTAGATCTCAAATATAGATTCATCATATTTTTCCATATTAGATAATTTTTCCCATTATTGTTTTGAATACTTTTTTCAGTAATTATATTTTCAATATCTATAAAAATAGTTCAATATACACTAAAATTTAATCATTTATACATTGAACGATCTTTTAGTTCCACATTCCCACAAGGTACTCTCAAAAGGTTGTGAGTCAACATATATAAAAATATCCTTTTATGATGGATCCTAATGTATTATTATGTGGAACCATTATTTAACAATTTTCTTATTTAATTGTTAACAAAACTTAATGATCAAATAAAATTTCAAAAAACATATATTCACATTTATCATATAGGATATATCTATGGTGTATAAACACAATAGGGTGTTCGTGTAATAATAAAAACAAAATTTTTTAGGATTATAACCTTCAATAATGGTCAATATGTTCTGAGAATAAAATATATATTTATTTTGTATTTTCATATGTTAAAAGGAAGTCACCAATGAATCTCTAATATATTTACAGTGTTTAAATGATCGTCAATGATTTGGTTCATGGTATAGAATATTATCAAAAGTATCATTAGAATAACTCCTATGTAGCACATGTTTTGTCTCTATGAAACCTTAAATAAATGATATTATTTTTATCAATCATTAATCATCATAAATACAAATAGTTTAAAAAATTATGAGAAATATAGATCTATTTTTTATTGAATTTCATAGTAATTATATTATTTAATCTCTCCTATTGTAGAATATATTTTGTCTACTTATATTTTTTCTAATTATTTTATTCTAAAATATATTTTTCTACCATATAATTTAACAAAATCAATATTTATTAATCCATACCCTATAATTAAAAATTTTAATAACAAAATATGGATACAAATATATCCATAAAATTTTATATAAATCACATTGATTGATGTTTTCCAATCTCTAATTGATTTTATCTGTTAAATTTTATACTAATATAGTCAAAATTATTTTGAATTATTTAAATTTTTTAATAAAATCAATTAATATCTAAAATTTTAGCAACAGTTAAAATATGCATGATTATTTATTCATTCCATTCAATATTATACTGACTGAATGGCCCGAAGGCCTTCTTTTTTATTGATTTCTTGAAAACCCTTTTTTTCAAGGGATGAGGGGGAACCCTAAAAAGGCCCGTAGGATTAGGAATTACATTTATCGTAGTATTGGAGACATTATATGACCCTTAGGCCTCAAGTAAATCATACAGACGTCGACTACAAGAAGTTGCTCCTCCCCAGCATCTGCATCATGATCAGCTCTCCACCTTTGCATGCCTGTTCAGCTAGCATGTCTATGTGCAGGGGTGCACAGGCGAGGAATAGATGGAAAATTCTATACCCTCTCATTATTCCAAAGTCTATTTAGCCAGGCTCTATTGGATGTGCCCTACTATTTTCCCCCATAGAGTGATTCCATGTAGAATTTTTTTGTGCAACTATAAATCAGGTGTCCATGAGGGCCTTGAGGTGGCAGGAAGGCCATGAGATGGCCCGAAAGCCTTACTAACCCAAATGCCTTGGGTGGCCATAAGGCTTAAAGGACTCCAAGCCCAAACCGGTTGACCAAGATGAATAGTTCTGGTTGCTAATGTACCTGCTACAGTGCTGCTATAGTAACTGCTACAATTCCTGCAATAGAAACTGCATAGTGTCTACAACAGTTCATACTACTACATTTCAACAGTACATGAAATTGTGCCTCCACCTATTCAAATAAAAAGAAATTTCTTATAGTAGTTTAATTTATCATATAAATCATAAAATTAAATTTTAATATATATTTCAATGATATGTAATTAATTTAATCATGAAATACCACCCACATATCATCTTATTCAAATATTACATTTGATAAAATTTTCTTCACTGTAAAAAATGATATTTTATGATGTTACAAAAACCTTAAAATACTCCAAAATTTTTATATAAATTATAATATTTGAATGTACAACATTAATGTTAATAAATCAAAAATACTAAAATAAATATACACATAATTAATATTTTTACCACATATTATAACATTCAATATAATAATTGTCCTTCAAATTTAATTATATAGATGATGTCATTTGGACATGATTTCATTTATAAATCAGGATGACTCATCATTGAATCCCTACACAATTAATTAATCTTCCTTCTCTTATATGGCATACAGTTATTATAGATGAACAAAAATATAATTATTTATCTCTTGGAAAATGTATTGAAAATAATTAGAAAATTTTATATGTAAGAATAATTATAGGATTGGAATATTTTTAAAAAAATTAATCAATAACATTGATAATACATTTCTAATAATATATAATTATGGATCACAATTACAATTTTTATTTTACATCATTTATTGAATATAATGGTTTTCTAGTAGTTGATAAAAATGGATTCATAAGAGATTATAAACACTAAAAACATAATGAATAAACAACAAATCACATATATTGACCATATAATATAACTGATTATACCATAATGATTTCAAATAATATTCAAATATTTATCATGCTGTTTCAAATATTGTAATAATAATTAATGTAATATATAAATACAACATATATATTTTGGAGTTAATAATTAATGATTTGATTAATCAAACACCTTAGTATTATAATATTTTTTTAGAATGATAATAATCAAATTTAAATCCATTTACCACCTACCAAAATATGGGTATGGTCAATGGGATATCAGGTTTCCCTAATTAAATCTAATTTTGTTCCAAAAAAAATATTACTCATGGAGAAATAATAAAAATGATAATACTGATCTAAATGATCCTTAATTAATAGAAGTTTAGGTTATCCAATATAATTTTATTATTGGTCACTCTATAATAAATATTTAATGAAATTTATCTATATTTCATATTTATAAATATCATAAGTGAACCCGAGGGAGTTATAGAATGATAAATGCTCAAACTATTGAGAAGATGAATTAGTTATTTACATTTCCTCTCTAGATGAAAATTTATAATTATATTCAATAAAATAAATATATTTTAAGATTATATGATTATATGAATTGATAACTCTTTTAAAATATCTTGGGAATGTATATAAAATTACTATAACAAAACATCGGAAAAACCATTTTCAATAAAAAATTCCACATGTATTTCATGATGTATTTTTTCAATTTTTTTTAACATGATGATTAAATTGATAGGGATGGGATTGGTAGATTCCAGAGAGTGTCTATAATTTTTTTATGGATTTGGATGAGTTTATAGTTTTCAACTGTTTATGAGTAATCACGACTATTTTTTTGTCTATGAAAAGTATGATGAAAAAACATATGTCTATGTAATTTTTATATAGTAAAATTAATATGGTTTGCAAACTATTTACTACTTCTATCCAATTAAACATTATCAATTTTAACGTGAATTAAAAATAATAATTTTAAACCAAATTTAACCTTACAACAATCATTAATATATTCATTGTGAGCTCTCACAATCAAGATAACTATCATGTAATAATTTTTTATCCCCTTTATTCCATTACACATTTTCTATGATTCATAATGTGTTTATACAATAGATTAAAGGTATGGATTTCATCTCTCATCCACATCACAAACATATTCATTTTCCCTTAGTATAAACACAATTAAAAGAATTCCATGATCACATAATTTGTTGAGGATTAAATTTAAAACAAATTTTTTACTATATATATACAAGGGTGTGTAGTGATTTACTATTCCATATGTCTTGGGATACTCTAATAATGCCCCAACCGTTTTCCATTCAACAATAAACATGCCTCCCCATATTTTAGAGGTCATTGAATAGTTGTATGGCTCTAATGAGTTTTGACAGTGCAGATATTACACCATATCAAATATTGGAATATAACAATAAACAAAAAAATATCATCAACCATGATAAACTGAAATTTTGAGAAATAAATTTTAAATATAATAATTACAATACAATAAATAACGTATATACCCAAAAACCTATAACAATCCTACACTAACATCTCAATACTTCAATTTATATACAATATAATACACAACAAAATAAAAACAATGGATCCCTAATGACTCAAATCCATACCACATCCTAGATTATTGGACCCACCCTAGTCAACCTGTGTGGCCATGTTATCTTGAATGTTAGCCCAACCCGTTCCTATAATAACTATTTTTTTTGCAAAATATGTACATAAGTGAAATGGTGGCCCAAAGAGATTGCGAGTAAAAAAATTGGGGATGAAAAATGTGGTAAAATACTAATTTGTATATGTTGTGATGTGTATGTGTTACATGATTAGTGGAGAAAAATAAATTACTGAAGAAAAATAAATTAAAAAAACCCATCTCAATAAATTCATCAGACAAATGTTGGAGTCTTTCTAAGCATGTTATGATTATAATTACTCCATATGATCTCATCATTCCCATGTTAAAACATATATAACTATCCCCATAACCAATATCTATATTTTATTTTCATGTACATGACATGGTTAATCATACCTACTTTCAATACCATTCGAGTGTGTCTGAGATAGAAATCACAATTGAAGAACCATTGTACACCTACTGGGTATCCCATGAACTCATCATCATCACAATAACTACTGGAATGTAGGAATTCAACAAGTATCTATCATCATCAATCCCAGAAAGCTAAACCACAAGATTGTATTCGTGTATTATCTATATGGAAAATATCTAATCAGAATGAGGGGGATGAAATGTAAATCATATAAATAAATTTATACCCAATTCTATGGAGTACAAAAAAATTAATGTTAATGCCTCCTCAGATCCTAGAGTTAGTATCATTGGAATTCAAGATCACCTGGATCCTCAGAAAAACCACAAATGTTTCATTTACACAATCCAATGTGTAGCCTAAGCATCAAACAATGAAATATAATAACCATAATATATATGTCTAAAATATATAATTCAGGATTTATAACCACTCACTATGATGTACTTCTATTTAAATCATATGAATTATAGTATTACCGACATCTTCTAGTATCTCCATTTAAATTAATATACCTAGGAATTCATAATGTTATTACAATATCAAACAAATATCGACCATCCCATGAATTATTATATTCTTGAAATAATGTATAAATAATGTTGGTTCATTAGTTAAACCTATTAGAATACACTTATGAGTCATCCTTGTATCTGAACACTAGTCATTGGAGGAATATTCTGAAACATAATATCTTATAGTATATCTGATACATACGCATAATCATATGGTCTCATCCATATGTATTGGTGAATTAGATCATACCATGAAAAACATTGTTTTTATTCCCACCAATCAATTCACATCCAACCTAGGAAATCAATTATCAACAATCCAAAATATAATTTTAATTGTTTATATATCATAAGGAATGTCTAAACTCCCAAATGAATCACTATAATCATAGTCCCAATGCACTTATGCATAAAAATGGGATCATGGTGACACTTGAAAACATATAAACCTATAAAAAACATGCCTATATTGTTTTTATTATCAATTAATAAACTCCATTCCTCTTTGTTAGAGAGTAGTAAAAGAATCCCCACATGGGTCCTCAATCTATAACCACGTCCTGGGTCAATAGATGACTGTATAAAAATGTTGTGTCCTATTCCATCATCTACATGGAAGTTCAACCATTCAAGTTACATAGGATATATATTTGAAAACCAGTAATATATTTTACATTTAATATATCACTCCTTTAGGTTTCATATTGTTTGTTAACTTACATGACATGAATCTATTCTATTTCAAAACCAAGAAACACACCTAGGTGTGAATGTATCAAATGACTGATAATATCGGGTCATGACTGATGACATCGGCAAGTTTGGCATCTAACCATACTCCAATAATTTTTCATTTCCCTGGGATCTACATAGGATCTATGTTATCTCATTAATTATGTAAAAAATATTGTTTCTCTCATTTCTCAAGTTAATTAGTACATTTACTAAATTACATAAGAAATCACCCAATGTGGAGAGGATTCACAAGAAAAACCATTAATATTAAACTTGCACTAAACTATAGATCGAGTACCATTACCAACTTCCTTTAACCAATGATTTCAAATTATTTTACCAAGGATTAAAAAATCTTGGAAGGAATATCCAATACTTCCCCGGCTCACTAGTAACCAATGTAACAACTCAAGCACATATCTCATAGTATACATAAATAATAAATTTAATTTTAATATTTTTAATTTATTAAATTTTTAAATTCAATCTCATAATAATCCTCAATAACCAACTTTGCATTTGTATTTTTATAAATCTAAATCTACATGGTCCTTGTAACCCCTGATTCCCCTTATGTTTATGATGATATGTGTCTTAAACATTTAACAACAAAACTATATAAAATAAATTTTATTTTGGAAAAAATGGAAGTAAATCAATAAAGTAGGAAAAAATTATATAATCACAAAGAGAATACCTATTTTCAGAATTATTGGATTTACACATGTTTGGAAGAATGAAAACATCATCCAAAAAATCACTCCAACAATACATCATTTGAATCTTAATAGAAAACCATTACTATGGATCTAAAAATTAGAAATGATTGAAGGAGAAGATAACTGATGATTACTGTAGGGAGTGTCCTAAATCAAGGAAACATGCAAATTCCTAAAAATCTACTAATATTTAAGGGTTGTTTTTGAAAAAGGTGGATTATACCCCCATCGAGGATTGACAATTGAGGGTGTGGGTGAGAGGGTTTCCCTTATAATTTTGAGGGGATATAAGTGACATTTCCCAATTTAAGGGAAAAACTAAGATACTAATAGGAAACCAAATAGTCAATGATCCCAAGTTAAATTCTGGCCATCCAAGAAATAATTAGCGAGTATATGTATTTCCAATGAATATCCAATTATTAGAAGATGTAATCACCATGAACCCCGAGAAACCCCCTTCATCTAATGTTATTTGAGCCCTTTCTCTCCCACTAAGAAATCATGTTTGATAAGCATAAACTTTCATATTTTTCTTCTAAACAACTAATAAATTCTCATATTTTCCACTAAATGAATATTCAATTTTTTTCTAAATACCATAACTATAGAGACATAAGGCCCAAAAAAATCATGAATACAAAAACAGCTCTCCCTTGAAAAGAATCTATGGTCACTCAGTCATACATTCAATCCTATATAATTCATATATTCGTAATAAAAATTTCATTTCATATATTGAATAGTCATGTACACACAAAAATCGCTACATTATACTTATGTTTCTTAACACATCAAATCACAATCCAATGATTACAAATGTTTCAGAATAGTAGATATGATATTAAATAAGGATTTATATAATGACACAAAATATCATAATTATATAATTCCTCATTAATCTAATATTTCTATACAACATAATATTTACCCCATAAAAACCAATTATGTTTCATTATATTATATTTCATTTGAATTTATTTACAAAACTCTATACTGATGTTCTTGTGATGCACACAACACTATATCCTTCCTACAATGCAGATAAATACATGAAATCATTAGTCTAATTCTGTGACTCCATTTATTACAAATTTCCAAAATATGTGGATGATCTTAAATCATCTAAATATATTATAATCATACCATATATACCTTTAAAACATCCATTAAATTTATGTACAAACCCATAAGATCTAAAATTAAATTCCAAAAACATTTTCAATATCAACATATCATATCTCACAAAAAGACAAAGATTGTCCCTCATATAGAATAACCTTAATAGAATTGATATCCACTACCTAATAAAACACTTAAAAATCCTGATCATGAGCCCTCAAAGAATGTCATGATTATCTATGTACATAAACTAATATGCGTACTTGGTATCCAATAAGTTCACCTCAACCAAATCATAATCCATCTAATTCCACTTACTTCTCACCATGAGCACTAAAACATTCATAATTATATATGTTCAAATAATAATAATTCATAAAAATAATTACTCTCATTAAATAGACCCACATGAAGATGTATCAAAATATATAACTTTAATTCACTAATGAATCGAGACATACTAGAGTTAGTTAATTTACTAGTATCATGATGTTAAAATGGTCATCCAAGGATCAAATCCAAACAACCATAAACATACTCATGCCAAGGTTAAACCCATACGAAACCATAGGTGAGAACCCAACCATATGTATTAATTTAAATCTTTTCTCAAGAACCACCAAATTAGGATCCACCACCATACTAGCAAGCCACATATCATGGTCCAAGCTCACTAGATTATTTAGCTATAGGAACCCATGACCAAATATGATATTTATCATGCCATATAAACTGATCCATTACCAAAATACAAATAACCACATGGGGGAACTTACCATAGACATAAAAAATAGAATACAAAGTCTATATTAGATTCATTAATTTAATCAGACTTCAATCCCACATGATAACCCACCAAATCCTTTTTCTAGAAACACCAAGAATATCTGGAATGCACTACCTTGATTTCAACTAAATAGAAATGGCCATATTATCCATTATACCACCTACATATAATACCTGAATGAATGTCCATTTAGTCACCAACCATCAAAACTAGGATAATGTTCCACCATAATTCACCACACCCTATGTAATTTTAGTTATCTATGAAAAAAACATGTTTATCCACAATCCAACGCATTATCAAAGAAATGCTAATTTAACAACACTCCCACAATGGCCAACTGTGTGTCTAGATATATAAAATCAAGGTTTAATCTGGAAAATATATATTTAATCATGATGCCTGTATAACACAATTTATTACATCATTGTGCATCGATCTAGAAACCAAATGGAATCAAAATTTCATATCTCTTCAATGGTATCCAAAATCATAGTTCAAAAATCTAATGGGATTCCCTCAATCGTATAAGTGCTATAAATATCTAAACATTGAGTTTCATTTCATGGTCATTATGTCTTCCATATTATCCATCAAACTATGAAATCTATTGTGTTATAATTCATGGGGAAATCTACTATTACCATATAAAATCCAAAAATATTTTGTCTTCCATTAACATATAATGGGTCTCCGAATACAATGAAAACACATATTATCTCAATATCCCACCAGAGAGCTAATTCTCATTGAGAATCCATACACGAGACTTCCCCCTTGATAATAAAAAATCATCCTAACACCATAAGGAATCATTTGAGATGATCTACATCTGGGATCAATAATCATGAGGCATATTATGATAGAATGTAATTAGATGATATATGAGAAAATTATATATAGGTATATTTAATAACTTTAAATAGCCAAACATGGATAAATCCATTTTCTAGGCCTCATCACACTAGGGTACTCCATGTATGATCAAGGAACACCTCATTGACACATATGTAGAAATGTCATCTCCCTATTTTTATCATTATTAAGGGGAATCTACCACTACATGCTTGATAAACTAGAATACCATTCCATGATTTATATAAAAAAATCATATAGGATATTATTGGTACATTAAAAAATGAAGAATACATAATACTCTCTCCAAGGGGTTTATCTCCATTGATTTAAGTTCCCCTTTACTAGTTAATTTTTATATCTAATCATCCTATAATTAATTGGTAATATCAATATCATCTCAATTGGTTCTACAAAAACAATCAGAAAAATAAATCACACATATAAAAGTTATCTGAGCATAGCATGGTTTCACAAAGTACAAATATGAGAAAAGGTTTTATAATCCATCACAAACGCATTAAACTATTAATCCTTAGTCCCTAGTAGTGAAGGTCACACAAGAAGTCTTGTATCTTGTAGATCTTAAGGTCCTATTATGTCACATAATGAGACTACATTAACTCCATGAAATGTGCCAAATATATAGTATTGTATTTCTTCGCATAGCGATAAGATCAATGAATCCAAAAAATCATAAAATAAAAATATATAAAATCATTTGAATAAAAATATGTGAAAATCACAATAACAATAATAGTGAAATCCAAAGACAAATAACCCATTCCCCCATGTATCCTAGACATCAAAATGGAATGTTGTTAATGTTGCACCATTCTTGGTTACATCAAAACCTCAAACACAGTAGTACATCTCCTTATTCATAATATAATATAGTAAAATAAATAAAATATCTTTTTTGAAACAAAATTATAATTATTTGGGTCATCATACACTTTACCTTTGCCCCATATCAATTTTAAATGTTAACTGAGGTGTGCATCCTCAAACACCATAAGATATGGACTAGATATAGTGGATTAAAGAGGTATTTTGGTGACGTTATAAACAATATTTTAGATTGAGAAATAATACAAAAAATATATATGTATACCCAATCATGAATAACTAAAATATGAAACAATAATTATAAACATGAATAGTAATATATGAACTGAAATAAAACCCAATCAACCATACCAAAAATAGACCAACCAACCACCAGGTTTTGAACATATAAAAAATAATATAGAAAAAATAAAGACATCATCTCCACAATGGATATAATCCATACCACAACCTGATATTAGACCATAACTGACTAATCCCATTATGCCATGGAATCAAATGCCTTAACAAAACATTTGTCTATAATAACAAAGTGATAACTCCTTGGGTAAACATAAAAAAAGACATATTGTGCATGGTCTGAGTATAAATCATTGTAGGTAACCACCATTTTGGTCCCATAATAACTTATATATATAGATTGATACCTATGAATGGATTTCACAATTTAAATACATATGTAATTCTATGATTAAAAAGAAATAAAACCACATCCCCAACACCTAATTCATCTTGTGGAAGGAGTGTCACTGAGCACACCAATATGAAAACATGTACATAGTATCACCAAAAACATGTGTTGAAATATATAAAACGTCATAGAGTCTAAAAAGAATCATTGATCCTCATGTTTATGATCTCGTCTGTCTAAATATAGTTTTCTAGTGTTACAGTCCCTCTGAGTATGAGAATCAAAATAAGGAAACATATATTAATTGAATGGGAATCCAATACACACACCTCTATCATTATGAGTATTATAAAATATTTCCACACTAGGAATCTGTCTTCATTAGTCTCCAATTTTTGAAACCCCTATAATACCTATTCATTTATTTTATTCTGTTGTTGTTTGATTCCATTAAGAGGTAAACCCTATTTAAAAAAAATAAATCTTGATATGATCTATTCTTATGCGACTTAGTCAATCAATGGCCTTACCATTCTTGGATCCCATGTTTAATATAAGGGGAATCTAATATCATTTGGACCCTCATATGAACTATCCATGGTGTTTCCAAATCATCGCAGGGGAATCCTATGCAATGAATGATTGGATCAAATACTAACCTATGACATGTCTAAAATAAATTATCAAGGATATATCACACCCCAAACCCCACATACCAACACTCATATCTTGTAAAATGTGTCCATTTTAATTAGCCTTCCGATATATATATATATATATATATATATATATAAACTACTAAACTAGAGTATTCACAATGGGATCATGGTATTGAATGAATCCCAACCAAGCCAAGAATTCCTCAATGAACAAAACCTTGATTTTCTTATACCAGATCCTGGGAACCACTCTTAGTCATCCACCAATGTATTGGTTATGTCATTGGAAGTTATATGGGATATGAGTGAATACCCTTATTTTGAGATTATATACCAACCATATCGACAATCCAGTGTCTCGTCAATAAAAATTGGTGATTCCTTAGATTCTTAGAAAATCTCATCAGTTCTACAACCACCATTAGATACCCTATATTCTTGGGAAAACACCTTTAATAAAACATAAATATAAATAATAATGATAATATATAACATGATCCTTGGGTACTACTATGATAGTTACTATCATCATAGTCCTTATAGTGTTATCTAAATGTTTGGATTCTTTGTAACACACACAACCATCTCTAACCATATTCATAAATAACAATAGTAGGCCAATAATTCAACGTGGATCCCACTAGGATACCCTTCGTCACATCATAGTATTGTACCACTAACATTGGTCCTTGATAATGGACATGGTATCTTGTCAACACTTGACTATCGTAAGATGTCAGATGCCTTAAAATCATTAATTAGATAGTATAGTATTACTATATAAATGTGTTCTTATATAACCGATAAAAAAATAATAAATTGTACATTTCACATATCCTTCCTTAAATGATATACTAATAAATTCATCTCACCCAACCCACATCCATTCCAGTTTAAAACATGGAAGCACCCCTTATGGAGACAATATCAAATTCCATAAAATCAATTGTCAAGGCTTCGTCAAATGGAGGAAGAGGATGAAACATAGATAATAAGAATTCATTATTCCTCATGTCTCTATAAAGGGTAAAAGTGATAACATTTATTTAACGAAAGAATTACATTAAAAATTGTTCATCATTTATATGATTTTATTTATTCCATTATATTTGTAATTTCTTTATATAGAGAGACTGAATGTCACAAATAAACACTCTTAAATACAAAATTTATGATTTACCGACTACCTTGAAGACATTCCATAATTTAATTCATTTTAATATTTTTAATGGGATGAAAATGGATTCCAGGTCACATATTTTTCTATGAAATATTGATCCTAGATTTCTTCACCACATGAGGTCCTAAATCATCCCAAAATTAAATAATAAAATATATTAAAATATTAATACTTTTTTGGATAATTCAAATACAACTCAGAATACTTTTTGATAACTCATTAGGCCTTTTTTATACACTTAAACTTCATTCCATGGGGTGTTGTCCACCCTTTTAATACACTGATGTCCAGGTTAATCCAAATACATAACCTTCATAATCAAAAAAATTACAATTTTTAAAAAAACTTTGTAAATTTTTAATAATAAAATACTATGTTTTTTATCAAAACAGCATGTAACTACTGTCTCGGGACACCCTAGTCCATGGAATAATATAATAACCATCATCAAGATTAATTCCACTATTCCCCAATTGAATCAAAATAAAAAAATTAAAATTAGATATATAAATATCAAATTAGGGCAGGAGGATACAATAAGTGATCAGTAGGGATTGTTTACCTAAAATTACAGTGTAAGTTCCTCAAAATTATCTACTACGATTAGAGGGTGATGTTTTGGAAGGGGGTCCAAACCCCCTAATGTGTGGGGAAATCAATTTGTCGGAGTGGATGATAGCCCCACAAAAACCAAAGGAGGTGGAAATTTCAGTCGACCATTTTAAGGGGCCTTGAGCTAGCTTGTGTGAGGAAAATAACTAGTCAGTGAGACAATAATTCATTACAATCAATCATTTATCCCATAACCTATCTATTGGAATGTTGGATTCATGTTCATAGCTTCATGGTTCACCAACTATGTATGCCATCTTATCCAATATTCCTCCCACACACCATTGATCACTATACCTCAAATATAATCCAAGATCCATGCCTAAAAGCACATGTTCATGATGAAAAAATATCATAAGTCTCTATTAACCCGTTAATCAATATTTATCCCATTCAGTAAAAAATTAAAATTTATATTTAAATTGTGATTCCTATGTGAACATAAATACTAATTAATATCTTGTAGTGAATCTTTATTGCTCTAGGTTTATTATCCCTCAGAATACATAATTTAAATTCATGAATCACATTTCTGACGAAAACATATAATTCATGTGTTTATTAAAGGAAACCCAAGTGTAAAAACTCTATGGAATACTATATTTGTTATATATTTGTAAACGTTGGGTGTGACAACCAAATTTTTTCTTCTAAAATTGATACATATTTATTTAAAATATAATAAGAATGAAAATTAAGGAGGGTAACCAACGAATTTGTCTGTTATATCAAGAAATCGTTTTTTAGGGATTACAGATTTTTAGTGTATACATGGATGTATCAGAAATATTAGGGTGCACCAAATCATAACACCATCTGATGATTTGGGTAAATTGAAATGAGATTCCATACATTAATTTATTCTATTTAGTTAGTCTGTCTTTAATGGAGGATACATTTCATTAGATAATTTGAAGAATAATGTGAGGGGTAGGTATACTACATGGTATTGTGATTTTATGGTGTGGGTTATTTTTATGGTTTGATTATCTTTCAACGGTTATATATACCATTTTTACAAGTTTTCATACTTCAACCCTATTTAACATAAAATGTGAGATAACTTTTTTTTCTTATTATTAAATATATATAATTTTTTAATGTATTTTATTATTGGTAATTTAATCCCCATATATAAGGAACTTTATGTGTATCCATATAATTCTTGGCATGATCTATTTAATGTAATGAAATTTTTATTCCTTAATATATAATGTTGATGATGTGGTCCTTGGAAATAATGGTAGGACCTATAAGGTGGTCATGTCATGGGGCTTATTTAAGTTCCCTGATTGGACCCAAGGATTTTGTCTTGTGTTATTGGGTGTTTAAAGATTATTTGGTGGCATTTTTTTTTTCTTAATCATTGATTATTATCATTTATGTTACTGGAGTTTAGTATAGAATTTATCATGCATTACATTAATATTATTTCATTATAGTTTTTTTATATCGGGTTATGTTGTATGAATGGTAACATAATTGAAGAATGATTTACTGAAGCCTCATTCATTAATTTGAAATGATTATTATTTCAGGGATTAAAATATGGTTAATGGAGTAATATTAATTTCCATGCCTATGGGTTAGAGTCATGATGTTAGATATATATTTAATTTAATTTTTACAATATTATTAATTATTATATAGGTGGGGTGTGTAAAATCATACATTCCTATTATTATACCCATTTCATTGTATGTTTTAAAAAATGAATATGAATATTTTTATATTTATATATTTATTTGAGTCAGTCTAAGATGGTAAATTTGACATATCTATACAAAACAATAAGTTCAAATTATTAAATTAGGGTCAATTATTTCCAATAATTGTATAAATATTTATAATGAAGTGAACTATATTATTTTCATAAATAATATAACCAAAATTGATAATATGAATATATTTGAATACCACTAAACATCAGGTCCATAAAAAGGCTCAAATTTAATTTATTACATAATATATGAATTTAAATATTTATATTAATGATGAATGATGATCCATATCATTAAAACAATGTAAAGTAAAACTCATATACAATTATGGATTCTTCATCATATTGACTCATCTATTGAATTTATCATAATAGCTTGATATTCATAAATAATAAAAATTTTGTTTAATAAATGGATTTATGAAATCATTAAAAAACGAAACTTTAAAATCCTATTTTATATTAATAAAATTTATTCAGATTCAAAATTTCTAATTTTTTCTATCTTATGAAAAAAGTTTCTATCAATTGATATTACTCAAAACAATTTAACGTATTGAATACATTCTCTGTGAATTATATATTGTTTTAACTACATTGTGATATGTTTAACTACTAAATGATATTGTTTTTTACATTTTTAATATATCATTTTTGGATGAGCTATAATGTGGTGAATCAGGTTTCTTCATAATGATATGTTATATAATTAAAATATTCATTATAATAGATAATATTTTAATGACTTTTTATATCTAAACACATGAATTTTATTTCGAAATTAGAACAATCCATATATTATCCATTACATCAACCATGGTGTGCCTATTATTTTTCATCACCAAACATCATCCATATGTAAATTGTTATAGAAAAACTAATCAAGCTATTATTAATCATGTCTGAATCCCATTTTATCATAAATAAAGTAGAATTATAAATTTTAACATTATAGGATAATTTTCGATATAATTGATCTTCATATCTTAAACGGTGGTTTCAATAATATATTTTTCAATTATATTACCTTAAAAAAATTTATTCTCTTCCATGATACCTAGTATAAAACTATAGTCCAACATTATATGATCTAGTTCAATACTTATCAGTCATTCAGAACAAAATCATATATTGATTATAATGGTGTTTCCAAAGATCAATTATTTAATAATTTAGTGAACATAGAAAATAATTTAGTAGAAATTTTAAAAAACAAATTTATTTACTAAATCAACCTTATGTATTCCAAATCCATAGGCATTCTATCTTTAATATTACTCTTCTTTCCTTGAGACGTATGATTAAAATTAAAGAGTGAGAAATAATCTAAGAATTCTGTTTGTATAATAATGGTAGTATGTTATGAAATATACATCCACATAACATGTGTTATAGTATAATATAAACATAATAAATGGGAAGGATCATCAATAACAATGATAAAAATTTAATTATTAATATTTAGATATCAACAAATTATTTTCAAGGATTTCTAACATGGAATAATGAACTTGTGTTCAATGTTAATCACAATAATCATAATTAACAAGGTTACCATAAGTGTTATGGTATCATAATGAGTTAGGGCACCCACTATTTCACCATACATTAAATATTTTAAAATGATGCATTACCCAACACATTAAAGATATATAATTTTAAGTTCATCCACCTTATAAAATATCTTTACGTCTCTGAAATACTTAAAAATATGTATTACATTAGTTTATAACATTAGTAATTTCATTCATGTGATTTATTATATTTGTAGACATATTAATAATTTTAGTATGCTGAAGGTAAATAAATCCTTAATAATATTATTATAATGATACCTTTGTGGATTCCAATAAATACAAAATAAAAGAAATTATTCATAATATAGGGGTTGAATGACCTATACATTTGTGAGGTGTTAAATTAATGAAAAAAAAATTTCATTGTAGAAGTTTAATATAAATATGTTTATGAATTTATATATTAACTGTAATAAATTAGTGTAATTTCATTATTATGATTTCTGAATCCCTTTAAACTAATTAGAACCTTAACCATATATTTTATATTAATTGGGAATAATAATGGGAAAACACATAAACCTATTATAATTGATTTTGAGGTTTCCTTATATATATATTGTATAACTCACTGTCATCCTTAAGGATGACCAATATATATCTAATACATTTTTCATGGTATATCCCGCATCTTAGAAAATTATATAACCATTATACAGTAGATGAACTGTTTCCAAGGGATTTTATAAATATTTAGGTCAATGGTTATCACTACATCCATCCACTACCTCCAAACACTTCTCACACGGTTATCTCACATGGTTAGAAAAACCATGTTCCAACAATGTTTATCCCCTCTGTTCCACAATTCATGGTTTCACCTAGGTGGCCTTACTATTTTTTCGCACAGTGCACCAACTGGGAGACTAACCAGTGGCCATTGATTCCCCTTTCATGGTTTCCTGGCTGTGTGTCACATTTTCTATTACCCATGCTAAAATTGAGCACCTCTTTAAAATCCACCAAATTATTCGAAAACTCTTCAAAACCTTCTGAAACCTATACCAAAAAATTTATAGACATGAAATAAATAAATACATGTTCAATTAACTAAAAATCGCAGTCAAATAAAGATTTATGTAGAAATTCATATTATTGGGGGTAGAATAAAACACCCTAGAATTTCTGAAATATTTTTTATCTAATTAAGATAATCCTTTAAATATTTTCTAATAAACACAACACTGTAATAAACTGAGTGTTACTTATTATTAAACTATTATTGATTCATATAATCAATATCGCATGGCTATTTTAATAAATATTAATAATAATAATAAATTAATTCTGAAAATATGGCTTTCACATGTTTATAAATTGAATTCATCATTGAAAATTTAATTAAAAATTAAATTAATGAAATAATCTAATGAGAATATATTTTTATATAAACAAATGTGTTTCACCTAAAAAAATAAACAATAAAAATTAGAGGAATTGTTTTCTTTAAAATTATATATTAGATATATCCAATAAAATATTTTACATTTAGCTTTTTTGTTTTCCAAGTAATGGATATGAATGAATTCTATTTTTTACTGAAAACTTTTTATTAAAACTAGGTTTGTCAACATTATTTCACCTTTATTTCAAAAATATTTTTACAATATAAAAAAATTATTATTAAAATAAATTAAATTTATATCTAAATTTAAAAATAATATGGTGGTTAATTTTTCGAATTTTTCTGATAAAATACATTTTTGAATGAATGGTGAAAACTGCTATATTTTAATTAATTTTTTTCATTCTATTTTTTAAATATAAATTATATTTTTAATTTATTTTATTGGAAAATTAGATCCATTATTAATCTATTATTATAAATTTTCTAATAGGAATAAGTTTCATATTTACATTTTATATAGAAATGTTGTAAACATTGGAACATTTTCTCTTTAAAACATGATTTCTTGTCACATATATTGGGTTAGTTTTAAAATTTATTTTAAAAATTATATTAATAGAATTTGTAAATATTTATTCCATATTTAGATTAAGAATAATTTATATTTTATAATAAGTTCAAATTATATTTTTTACCCAAATTACTAGATAATTCTATAAAAATAAACTACTATCGTTAAGGTAAAAATTTGGTTTCTAGTGGATAAAAAAATTATAAGGTAAAAAATAACCTATACACTTTCCCAAACACCATTGGATCAATATTTTTGTACCATTAAACTTATAAGGACCAATAATGCCCAATTTTTTACACTTATAAATTTTTTAAAATGTGGTAGAACTCAATTTCAATTAAAATACAAAGTGTATTCTCTCCACCACATGTAAAAGGATACCCCTCTCCTCCCATCATCACATATTAAAAAAAACATTGGTTAGTAAAATACATGGAAAAATAAGGTAACTATTTCTTTTCTCTCATCTAATATTCCATATATTTTATATAAATATTAACAATGAAGGTTGTTTGGGCAAAACTACCGAGGAATCTCAAAAAAGGTAATGTTCAATAATAAGAGTTTTTTTATTATTTCTTCCCACACCTTCTCAAATCATCCTTATATAATATTTATATAATAAAATAAATATATTACATATATTGGTATTTTAATAAATTAATTAAATTACCTACAACCATATCCACATCAACTAAATTGGTTTTGGAATCATCATTCTTGTGTACATTTGTCCCCCATCTCATGAACTGATATTGTATGTTTTTCCCTTAACACCTATCGATGATATATATATTAATGAAAGTATGTTTAATTTTATTTATATTATATTTATGTTGTTATAATTTTTATTTAATTATTATATCACACATACCATTGAAATTCTCTTTTTGAGGGAATATGATAATGCTATTTTTATGTCTGACAGACTACCACCTCACATAGAGATGTGATTCATTCATGAAATAAATGGATGGTATTACGATAGTGATTTGTGAAAATATAGGATATATATAACATAAAAAATATTCTAGAATTATAATATATATTATACAATTTTTTATTCATCCAACTAGAAATTGGAAATAGTTTTAATGCACATGTACATCCCACCATCTACATGAATAGTGTATTTCACTTTCTATAAATATATTTATGTATTACTATAAATTAAAATATATTAAATATATGTGATATTTATATAATTAAAATAATTCTAGATATGTTGGAACCATGATAATATTAATTTGACAAAAAATATTAAAATTAAAAACACATACAAAAATCCAAGCGATTATTACCTAAAATATAATATTAACAATTAATCATTAAAAAATGGTAATAAATTTTAAAAAGAAAATTTTATATGTTATGTTATATTTATGAAGATTTTTCTATAATAAATTTTTAATAATATTACATCTATTATGTATGATCCTTTAAAGAGTACAAAAGAAGTCAATACTTATGGAATGGAATTCCGGTCTCTTTTTTATTTATAGTAGACAAGTGTAATGTTGAAAATAAATTTTAGTTATTTTAAATATATTATATATAATTAAAATGTTATATCATGAATTAATATATATTTTTATAGTAATTAATTTTCTATTTAGTAATTTTTCAATGGGTTAGGGGATTCATATGATTACTTATCTGATATGGGATTTCCATTGAAATTTTTACTTCCATGTGGAAAATTCAGTGTTCCCCACCTGTATCTCTTATGAGGTTTGAAAACCTCACAATAATTTATTTTATGAATATTTTTTCATTTATTATTTTTATTTTCTTATAAATTTTATTTTCTCTCTTTCATTCAGATATCGTTAAAATGTTACCTCATAGTTAAACGATTTTACATCAATTTTTCTTCATTGAGGTGTAAATTTTGTGATCAACATATTCATTTTCAAGAGTTGTATATATAGGCCCTTTAATTTCTAATATAATTAATTTATTAAAAATCAATATAATTTTTTCATAATAATTTTTTATTACTTCATGGGTATTATGATTCAATGTTTTGAATGTGGAATTGAATTTCTGTTAGAATATAATCATATATCAGAATTATTTAATAATTAAATTTTTAATTATAAAATATTAACATAAATCTATCAAAAATTATCCTAAAATTTATTATCCTCGGAGTATTCATGTTTTATTCTTGTAGTGGAACCATTTTACACACATTGGTTCTTCAAATAAATATTGTTTTTTATAAAAATATAACTTTATTTCTCTCTTCATCCTCAAATCAAAAATCTTATAACACTATGTTCTCAGAAAAGATTTCTAAAAATGTTTCATTACTCACAAGTGATTTTTGAAAAGAATATTTTTACCTATATTTTAATTTTTAATTTTTTTTGAATGTAATGTTCATGTTATTTTTGAAATGATACATAGTTAGATTTTAATGAAAATTTGAAAGGAATATTCATTATAAAATGTTTGACAAGAATGAAATTTTCTAATATCAGGACCATTCATTGACTCAAAGTGACCATTATAATAAGTAAATTTTATTATCATAGAGTATATTTTTAAAAATAATTAATGTTTTAAAACATATTTTAAAAAAATATATATTTCTATGTAAATGCATGAAGGTATTTTTAAATTCATCCATTATGAGAAATAAATGTTATTTTCATTGAAGGGGATTTTTAATGGATTTTTGGAATCTCTATAATTATTTCAAAAAAACTATTTTTTCATAATAAATTATGAAAATGATCTGTAAAAATAATTTTCCATATATGATGATATCTATAGATATTACATGGGATTTACTAGGTATATAAACTAATTATGTTATTCTTATTATTCACGGAATGGTTTATTATGACAAGATATTTATTTGTCACATTTGTCTTCCAAGGGTTATATGTTTATAGAATTGTTTTGAAGCACACTTCCTTTTAGGGATTATACTGTGATCAAATGATGAAATAATTACAAGATTATTAATCCTCTATCTTTTCCATAAGTTTTGAAATGATTCAATGTTTATGAGACCCATTTCATTTCATGGGTTATAATATGATAAATGTTTTATTATATTCTATCATACATAAGTATGAGTTTCATTGTCTGACTAGTGGGACCTATATCTATCTCAGGTGCATTGGTAATTTTTTTATATCTCGATAGATTCTATTGGGATTGATGGTTATGTGCTTGATCCAGTATTGTAATATGGTGTGTAAGTGTTCATTATGGGAAACATGTTTGTCCAATTACACTATAGGAAATCTGTGATTCTTTATCTATAATTATAAAAATGTGTGTTCTGATATACAATGGGAAATAATTGATAAGGCATGATCCAATATTTTTATTTTCATTATACTTATCCTTGAAATATGAAATTTTTTTCTATTTTTATGATGGAACCAAAAGAATTTCCACATGAGATTATTATATATGACTGATTTATAATGATTTATCACCCTTATAGTACTAGAATTCAATAATGTCAATTTTTTATTCCCTGAAGCATTTTTATATTATATGACATTTTAAGTATTAAATTAGTATGTTATATTAATGATCACATAACCATATTATAATGGTATGTTTCAAAATTATCATATATTGATTTCATTTATTATTACACTTTCAAAGCATCTGAAATCACATTTTGTTTTTTTATTCTATGTTTTCTGATGAATGGTTTTATGTTGGTCATGTCAATGTGTAGTACTAAATTTAAACACCATTATGGTAAACATTGAAGATCAATCCCTATATTAGAATATTTTGATTCATGAATTAAAAGGCACTAAACTATAATGGTTTTCTGGAATTTGTTCTTATAATGTAATGATTATTAATAAAAAATGATGTAATATCCATAAATAAGAATCCATGGTCTATATATAATACATCAACATGTTGTAATGAATTTTTGGAAGGAAATGAATTTTTCATTGATATTAAAGGGGATATGACTGTAAAATTATCGAATGTTGAGAAACATATAAAACCATATGATGTGAAATAAAATCAATATGATAATATTTCAAATAATAACATGGATTTTAAATTTGAGGATCATGTACCACAGATCTTGTCACTATTAAAGGGAGTTGCAATATTTGGTTAATTGGGGAATTTAATCCCTATGAACATTGTTCCTTTTTAATTGTATAATGGATAGGATTTGTAGCATACCAATTATCTATGTCGCACAACCCTTCAAAATTATATGATTTCATAAATGTTTCATTACGATGGAAATAAATTCTAGTTCCAATGCCCGATCTCACATATGATTGAATAGAGTAAGTATATGAATTATATTATTATGATCAAACAATATAGATTTTTGAAAAAAGAGATAAAGTGTTTTGAAATAAGAGAACATAATTAGTGATTATCTTTTAGATAAATCATAAATAAGAACTGGAAACAAGGGGTCCTGAATTAAATATGAGCAACAAATACTTGTATTTTTTGAACTTTGAATCTTTATACCAATATTGGGGAAGAAATTAATTAAGGAGGATGATGAATTTCAAGGAAATCAATGGATGTAGGTAAACACCATATTCAAAAGAATAATAAAAATCACACTCTAAACGAAATTATTATACAGTATATTTAATTTTTTTATTTTTTTGTGTTAGAATTTTATATTTAAAAAAAATAGGTTCAATGTCGACATTCTCATAAATAGATTAACTTATGTCAACTTTTTTCAAAAAAATATTTGTTATTTAGTTGTATCATTTTTTGTTATTCTAAATATGTTATGACATTCATGAGATGTTAGAATAATCTAAAACTCATAAAATAATTATCCTTAAAAAATATAAGTTTTATATGTAATATTATACATTATAAAATATCGTGTTTAATATATAAAAAAATATTTCATATTTTAAATCCAATGTCACATTTATCTCTAGAATTTTGTTAATTCATAATATATTTACTATTTTAAACCTAACTTATAACTTAAAAAAAGTTTGTCTTATTAATTTTACCAAATTTTGGAATCAGTCCAAAATATTTAATGATGACCATTTTACTTTTATAGAAAGAAATAATATTTCAATGGTTAATGTTATTTTATGTGATAACTCAATGAACTATTATATTAACATTTTGTAAATTTATTACTAGAAAATAATTCTACCATTTCATATAAAATTATAATAAAAAAAATCATAACATATATATAACTATATTAATAGTTATTCTTTTTAATAATATATAATAAATAATATTATGAATAATTAAATTTGAAAACATCATTTATCTATAAAAATATAATTTCTATATATTATATTATTTAATTTGAAAGTTAATTTTATCATATATAAGAATTAATTATGATAAAATATCTAATATATTTATATTCTTCACAATATATGTAATAAGAACATATTCCATATAATTAAAATAATATATAAATTTACTTTTTAAAAACATGTAACCATGGAAAATACCAAAATGAGAAAATGTAAAAAATATATTGTTAAAAAACTGAAAACCATTTAAAAAATGATAAAAAATTATCCATAGAGATATCAGGACCCAAATACACCCACAGAATAATTTTTTTAAATTTCGAGGCATTGAAAATTGAAAAATGTAATTATTTCATCGATGACTATGGTGTATTCACCAAAGGGTCATTTTCAACAATTATAAACATGAGAAAATTTCCCAACATTATACAACACCTATCCCCCCCAAAATTTATTTTGAAACAATTCAAATTTTGTCCACCCAAACACTGTTCCCACTTCTTTATTATGATTGTCAATGTTATTTATATTGAGTCTTATAATTACACAGATACTTCTAAAGGAAAACACATCCTTACAACATAACTATTTTTTAATTCATTTTATTTTCATAATAATATTTTTTCTAAAAAACTATAATATACTTATGAATATAATATAAAATGTTTTATTTATACATTAATGTTTTAGAATATTTATCTCAAATCCCTAATTTTTAATTCTACATCCATTAATAAGAAAAAATTATTGTCATTGTCAATTTATATTCTAACACCTTCCTAATTAGATGTCACCGACTTTTACAAACCTCATCTCATGGATGGTATTAATGATGTTATTGATGATCAAATTATATATATATAATATAAATAAAACTAAGAATTATTAAATTTTCATGTACCATAATTCCCTATGAATATTATAGAAACATAAATGTTAGTTGTGAATTATGTGGACTAATTCCTTGATTAAGTAATGTATCTCATTTTTACTAGTTTTTTATTGACAATTTAATATTAATTAAATATGAACCATATAAATAAATTTATCTAAATTTACCTTAATCATCGTATAGGAATAATATTATTTACAAAATAATCCAATTTCATAACCATAATAATCTATTATGTAGAGTATGTTCACAATATAGTCCATTTAACCACCAATTTAATCAATGACATAATAAGAAATCATGTATTTCTACAGGATTAAAAATAAAAATTCTATAATAGTAAATAATAAGTATATATAAATTTTATGGATCCTAAATGTTAATAATTAATATTTAATTTATTATTAAAATATTATCTTTGATTGAAAAAATTGAAGAAATATTTCGACATTGATTCCACCTTTACACTACATGACTAAAACACTAAACAATTGACACAATATGCGTATAAATGAAGAAACATTATCTATTCCGTAAACTTATTTTTAATATGAAATATGATATTTGGGATTCTAATAAAGAATAAAAAATGATTCCATGAAACCTATAAAAATAAACAATCTATAGACACTTGATGTGATAATATATGTAAATTAACTACAATAGGTATAAATAATTATTATATATGTTGAGTTTAATTAAAATTAGATATGGGTATGTTTATTAATTATCTAATTTCAAGATATACCTTGCTTTTCTGCCTAGGATTTTTTCCTAAAACCTATGTTGCGGGTTCAGCGGTGCATCCTAGTGCTTCTACTCACTTTCTTTCCCTTCCCTACTCCGCCTCCTTTCAACTCATTATTAATCTTCATTATTTTTCTGTCAAGTTCCATCTTGGGTCTCTTTCAATCTTCTTCTATGGGTGATTTTGAGGTCATAATAAGGTTTAGATTTGATCATTTCAATATTATCTTCTACCCTAAACTCTAGTTCCATTGCATCACTCCATGTCAAATCTGATATGGGGTAACATAGAGGTTTTTTAATGTTGTGGTTTGGTGGTAGGTGGTTCTCAAGGAACTCTAGAGTCGACATGTTTTCATTTTATTAGATCTAGTTTCCTACCTCGTCGTCATGTTATAATTCAATTTTGTTTCCCTATTTGTTCCCTAATCTGGCCTCGTGTTTATCCATGCCTCTCCAAGTGGAATTAAGAGTGGGGTGGCGCCAATGTTTTGAGATGTGGGTTTAGTGTCCCCCATGGTTTTAGAGGCATGCTCTTCATTGGTATTGATGTTCCATGATTTTTATCTGCAAGGTGTTTAGTGTTGTTTTTAATGGATTTGTTTATTATATAATCAATGAGGAAAGGATTGGATGTTGGTCTACCAGGCTTGAAAGTTGTGATTTCAGCGAATATTGGGATCTTCGATAGCTACCTTTCCAGAAAGTAGGTGTGTCAACAGATTAACATTGATGTTGGAATTGTCCATTTCCGAGATGGTGCGGATGGTTTATTCATGAAAAGTCCATTGCCTTTGGATTGTTTTATTTTTTGGAAATATGTTAATAACTTATGGTTTTTTTGTATAGGAGGCTCAGGTTAAAATTTTTGATTTGATGTGAAGTTGAAAACATGTCGTTGATGTTCAATGGTGACTCCAAAAGAAATCCCTATGAATTCTGGTTTCATTTCTGGATAAAGAGATGATAGAGTTGATTGGATGGTGATAACAATTGTTGTCTTTTGCAAAGTAACTCAATAGATGTGGTGATTCCTAGATGTTGATCTCGTCTGCATTTATGTCTCATTTGTTTTTGAATTTGAATTTCGAACTGGTATCTTATGCCTTTGTATCCTGCAGAATGGAATTGTTACCATTAACTCTTCACTGGCTTTATGAAAATCAAATTAAAAATAAATTTTAGTATTAGTAATTATGTAATTGAAATTTCAAATTTGTATACAACATATTATGTATGATTTTAGAAATTAATATTAGAGGTAATGTTTTTCTTCTCAAATTCCCCTCACTCAAACAGAGGTTGTATTTTGAAAAAAAGTTCATTTCTATGGTGAATAAAATAATTATATTCTAAATTATATCATGAAAATAAATAATTTATGTCATTTTAGGACCTATTTGGATCTTTATCATTAAATTGGATTTCATTGAATTTCAATCCAATCCATAAATGAATTATTTTATCTCAATACATACTCTATAAGGATCATGATATATGCACCACATGTTTAATTTTTTGTGATGCATAAATTAACATGGATTTATTTTTACCATATTCATCATGATGTTATGGGATTTAAAATTATATATTTTTATTCCACCACCATATTCTTTTTATAAAAGGGTTACCAAAACTATTTTATACATTAAAATTTCCATGCTGAAAATACCATTATATATTTGAATTAAGAAGAAGGGTGTGTTGTTTCCAAGAATATAAATTCATATAGAGATACAGAGAAGACAAAATGGTTATGTACTGGAAAAACTTGGTGGTAATCACACTGAAATGGTTTATTTTTCATAGAATCAATCATCACCATAATGCACAATTAGTGTGCCTAAGAGTGTACAGACAGATAAATACTCTCAAGGGATATGATTATGAAAATTCACATAAAATCATTTTTAATAAAACATACTATTTATCCAAATAAATATTATTTAATAATAATGTTTCCAATTTTCTGTACCCTCACAATGATATTTCAAGGATAAGGGTACATCTTGTTACTATCATGATACCTAATAACATTTATGTTTTTAAAATGTTATACACCTAGACATCCAAATTATTGTATTTAATGATGAATTATTTTTATCCATGTTTTCCATTACGAATAGTTTTTTTTATTCATCCAATGTTCATTAATGAATGAAATATATAGTATTTGTTTCTCATAATGAATGTGTAATAGTTAGTGAGGTGATAGGTGCCGCCATGAATTATGAATCTATGTAATGAATTGTTGAGACTTTTTGTAACATCCCAGTTCCGAAAAGCCACCTAGATGTGCCCCGTACCCGGTTGGTCACATGGAATCAAGCGCATTTCCCCGAACACCAGAGGCTGTCAACTAGTAGTAAGGGCCTTGGGTGTGATAGTGGGAAAACTATGTTCTCATTGGAAGAGTACATAGTAGATGTAAACAAATACATAAAAAAATGAAAGCAATAAATATCCAAAAACTGTAAACAACATTAGACTGGAATAATAAGAAATTGGATCACACACACACATAGAGACATATATATATATAATGATGCTTCATTAATTTGTCTAGGAAAGTATCCAAACAAGTCACAATGGTTTAAATACAAACAGTGCTAAACTAAAGCACAAAATAAAAAGATTAATAGCTCTTCGGCATCGCATGCCTAAGCTTGGTCCCATGATCTCCATCTCAACAACAAGTCATGTTCCTGAAGTAGAAGGGCGCTTGCCCTTATCTATACATGCAGCAATATAATCTGTTTGGGCCCAAAACCATGACCAAAAAAGGGTGTAAGACTAAATCCCATTAGGCAACCACTCAAAGATCTGTGCTTCATAATCAGTGAATATATGGAGGGTAAAAGTACAAAAAACAACAAACTCGAAAGTACTCAGCATTAAACAATCAACAGTTTCAATATCAAACAATTAGTAAGAAATACATCTAAATAAAAAAAGGTAACCCTCTAGGAAGTACTCATAGCCATCCCCTCTGGTCCTACCTAACAAGTAGAAGACACACTCTGGGAAGTAAACCTGGACTAACCATTATGGATTAATATATAATGACTCTCGGAGGATGAACTCACAGTCAATCCACATATAGTCTATGGTAGTCAGGAATTCTCTAAGGAAGCACTCTCAGTCAATACCCCTTATATCCCCATGGTCAAGGACTCTCTAAGGATGTTTGCTCAGTCAATTCCCCTTATAGCCCAGGTTGTTCATTGACTCTCTATAGAAGAAATCACCATAAATTCCTTTTATAGTCTAAATTAGTTCAGAATAATTCAATGACTCTATAAGGAAGCTCCCTCGGTAAATTACTCTAATAGTCTAAAGTGCTCAATGTCACTTTAAGGAAGCTCACTCTGTCAATTCCCCTTATAGTCTACTATACCAGATTCTCATGGCCCTCTATAGGTCAACGAGAAAAGAAATACAATATAGGCAATTTTAACCTGCATAACTACTTGGCTAAACAGTCTACAACATATCAACTATATTAGAATCCAAACACTCAATCCTACAGCAACATGTGTGGAAAATAGGCATGGCAGTCAAACTCACTTAAAGGGACCAAATGGCCATAAATAGAAGCTTCATGGGCAATACATCCAAATCATAGCAATAAACATAATTCATATCCAAATAACATCAACATAAACTTACGATCAAGTAGGCAATCAACAGGGGTAAAACGGTAAACACACAGTACCTCGTTCAAGGATATTGGTGTAATTTTCACATAATACTAAAATACATTGAATGGAAAGGGAAAAAACACCTATCTTGGTGTTAGGAGAAAAATATACGTGAATCTTGAATCTTCAATCTATTTGGAACACCAAATATCTACAAAAATTCATAAAACTTTCAACCCAAGATATCTTGAGAAAGAAGAGGAAACATGAAATGAGGCTCAAGAAGAGGAGAGAAATCACAAATGTGATTCCAAAACAACAGAAAGTGTTCAATTTTTAGGAAGGAAGCACAATCAGGGGTTCGTCGAAGATTTGTGGCTGTACATAGCTCTCGGTCGAATGTGACCTAAAAGAAGATAGTTCTGGCGATTAGACATGACCCTGGTGCGTTAATTGAAAAAAAAGTACACAGCATGTACATTTGAAGTAAACAACGTGTTCTCGCCGTTTCTATACTCCTCTATAAGTGGCCCCTAAGTCACCCCCACATGGCCATCTTTGTGGCTACTACACTTCCAGCACACGACCACCTATGGAAGAGAAGTACATGACGTTTACATAGAAAAATTCCAAAATTTCCTCTCTTTCTCAAAAAGGACCAGACAAGAAAAAACATACTAGAAAAAAAGATTCGGGTTCTTAAAAACTTCCCCACCCATTAAATAAATTCATCCTCGAATTTATAATGTGCGACATAGATGAAGAATCCCCGAAACGTTCCTGCCACTATGCTAGTACTTCAGCCTCCCTCTCCCAAGTATCATCTTGTAATCGCCCGTGCTTCCATAGGACTCGTATAAGAGGAACATACCATCAATGGAGAACCTTTTTACTATGATCAAAAATCCAGATAGGATGATACTCAAATGATGCATCCACTTCGAGCTTAGCCTCCAAAGGTTGAAAGACCTGAGACGAGTCTGAAAAGTAACGTCGGAGCTGAGAAACATGAAAAAAGTCCTGCATAGCCTTGTACCTCTGAGGTAACTGCAACCGATAGGCAACCAGCCCAACTCTCCCAAACCCCTCAAACAGACCTACGTACCTCAGCGAAAGTATACCATGTCTTCTAATCCTTCTGTCTCCCAACCTCAGTGTGAGACGTAGGAATACCTGATCCCCGACCTCAATCTCCAGAGGTCGTCTTTGTTGATCAGCGTAAGACTTTTGTCGAGACTGTGTTGTATCCATCCTCTTATGTATCAACTCTATCTCTTCTATGGTCTCTTGGACAAGACGAGGTCCCAATATAGCTGCCTCTCCTGCCTCCAGCCAACAAAATGGTGATCATCATGGCCTACCATACAAAGCCTTATATTGTTCCATCTAACTAGTTTCTAGAAAATTATTTCTTTAGGAAAACACCACAAGAGGTATATACTTCTCCCAATAACCTCTAAAATTTAGAATGCATGCCCGAATCATGTCCCCAAGAACCTGAATCATACGGTCGTACTGGCCATCTACATGGTGATGGTAAGATGTACTAAAAAACTACATGTTCAACCAATGCCTTCTGAATCCCCTGCTAGAACCGAGAAGTAAAACGAGCATCCCAGTCTGAAACAATGGAGTGCGGGACACTATGAAGATGTACAATCTCACTAATGTAAAAGCGTCCTATTTCATCAACAATGAATGTATCCTTGATCTAAAATAAGTGAGAGACCATCGTGAGTCTGTCAATGACAACCCAAACTACATCATTCCCTCTTGGTGACCTCGATAAACCATTCACGAAATCCATCATGACATCATTACACTTCAATTTAGTAATGGGTAACTGCTGTAAAAGCCCGGCTGGTCGCTGATGCTCTACTTACACCAACTGACAAGTGGAAAACCTCATGATGAAACCAGAAACTTCCCTCATCATACATAGACACCAGAACTAACAGTGTAGATTACGACACATCTTAGTGATTCCATGATGAACTTCTCAATCCGGGGAATGAAATTCCCACATTTTCTCTAAGTGTATGTCTGCTGGAACCCATACACACCCCTGGAACCACTAGATCTCATCCTCACCTACTGTCAATCTAGGAATAAGGTTCTCTCCTAAAACTCTTTCCCATATGACTAGGCATTCTGAGTCTGATAGATACCTCATTCACACTCTATCAAGAAGATTATAGTAAATAGCTACAAAAGAAAGAATATTCTACCCGTGTCTTTCGTGACCCTCCAAATGAATTTTAGAGAATAGAGCCATAAGCTGCCACTCACTATTGGCCTCATGAACTGTCTGTATTTGAGTCCTCTTGCTCAGTGCATCATCCATTTCATTTCATTTCCTAGACATATAGGCATGGTTGAAGTCGAAAGACTTAAGGTACTCAACCCACCTTCACTATTTTAAATTCAGATCATACTGAGTGACGATGTACTTGAGACTCTTTTGGTTGGTGAACACCACAAAATTTTCTCCCAAAAGATATTTTCTCCAACAGTGTAGAGAATGGATAAGAACTTCCAAATCTAGATCATGACTCAAATAATTCCTCTCATTTTTCCTCAACTGCCGGGACCCGTACGCAACAACTCCATCTCCATGAATAAGCAATGCTTCCAGCCTAATACCTGGTGAATCACTGTAAAAATTATAGCTCTTTCTTGTCTCTATCATGACTAGTATCAGTGTTGAAGTCAACCACCCTTTCATATATTGAAAGGATGACTCACAATAATCAAGTCACAAAAACATTTCACCCTTCTTAGGCAGACCCATCAGTGGTGCTGAAAAGAATGAAAAGTCATGTATGAAGTGTCTGTAGTATTCAGCCAGCCCCAGAAAACATCATAACACATAGAAGTTCTTCGGATGCTCCTAAGAAACTACTGCTCTTACTTTCTCTAGGTCTACTGATACACTTTTCTCTGAGATAATATGACTCAGGAACTAAATATGATCCATCCAAAAGTGGAATTTAAAGAGCTTAGCATATAAATTTTCTCTCCCATTATACTCAAAATGTTCTCAAGGTGTGTGGCATGGTCATGTCGAGTGTTAGAGTACACCATGATATATTCCATGAAGACAACCATGAGTGAATGCAAGTATGGATAGAACACTCGGTTTATCAATGCCATGAAAACTGCAGGAACGTTCGTGCGATCGAAGGGCATAACCCTGTACTTGTATAGAATATACCTTCTATGGAAGGATGTATGAGGAATATCAAATTTTATAACACAAACCTGAGGATAAACAGACCTCAAGTCAATCATTGGGAACACCCGGGCTACTCAAAGCTGATCAGAGATATCATCAATCCTTGTAAAATGATATCAGTTCTTGATTGTAAACTGGTCCAACATTTTATAATCCACAAAAATCCTCAGGTTGGCATCTTCTTTTTCGCAAACAGGAAATGTGAACCCCAAGGAGATATACTGGGATAGATGAAACCCTTTTCCTGTAACTCCTCCAACTTCTTCTTGAGCTCCTCAAACTCTGGTGTAGCCATCATGTAGGGAGGAATGGACACCAGTGCTACCCCTAGTACAAGCTCAATAGAAAATTCTACCTCAAGTGCATTTCTCCAAATGCCGGAGGCTATAGACTAGCAGCGAGGGCCTTGGGTGTGATAGTGGGGAAATTATTCCCTCATTGTTAGAGTACACAGCTGAAGTACACAAATATATACAAAAATTAAAGCATTAAATATCCAACAACAATAAATATCAGAATACTAGAATAATAAAAAACTAGAGCATATAAATATATATATATATAATGATGCATGATACATATGTCTTGTAAAGCAGCCAAACAAGTCACAATGCTGGAAATTCAAACAGTTATAAACCAAAGCACAAAAGAAAATGATAAACAACTCCCCAGCATCGCAATCCTAAGCTTCATCTCATGCTCTCTAGCTCCATAGCATGTCATGTGCCTGAAGTTGAAGGGCACTTTCCCTTATCTATACCTTCAGCAATATAATATGTTTGGTCCCAAAAGCATGACCCAAACAGGATATGAGACTAAATCCCAGTAGGCCACCACAAGAAGATCTGTGCCTAACAGTCAGTGAATATATGGCATGTAAAAGTATATTAAACAGAAAACAGGATAGTACTCTGTAGTAAACAATCTACAGTTCTAATATCAAGCAATCAAAGAGACAAACAGCTAAACAAAAACTGGTAACCCTCTATGACATATTCCCAACAGTCCCCTTTGGTCATACATAACAAGTAAAAGCCACACTATGGGCTTTACACTCGGCCTAACCCCTATGGATCGGTATATAATTACTCTCCGAGGAAGCAGTCACAGTCAATCCCCTTATAGTTTAAGGAATTCAAGAACTCTATGAGGAAGCACTCACAGTCAATTCCCCTTATACCCCAAGGTCAAGGACTCTCTGACGAAGATCGCTTGGTCAATTTCCTCTTATAGCCTAAGTTGTTCATAGAGTCTCTAAGGAACCACTCATCATCAATTCCCATTATAGTCTAAATTAGTTTAAAATAAATCAAATACTCTCTCAGGAAGCTCACTCTGTCAATTTACCTTATAGTCTAAAGTTCTCAACCTATCTATGGAAGCTTACTTGGTCAATTGCCCTTATAATATACTACACCAGGTTCTAACGGCCCTCAGTAGGTCAATGAGCATAGAAATACAATATGGCCAATGTAAACATACAAAACTACTTTCCTAAATAGTTTAAAATATATCAAGCATGTCATAATACAAACACTCCATCCTACAACTACAGTCACAGAAAATAGGCAAGGCAGTCAAAATAGCTAAACAAGACCAAGCAGTTGTAAATAGAACATGCATGGGAAATACATCCAAAGCATAGCAATAAATCCTATTCATATCCAAATAACCTTTACAGAAACATTCAATCATGCAGGAATTCAACAGGTGTAAAACGGTAAACACCTAGTACCCCGTTCAAGGGTATTGGTGTAATTTTCACTAAATACTTAATGAAATTGAATGGAAAGGCACAAACCACCTACCATGGTGCTAAAAGATCAATATATGTGAACCGTGAATCATCAATATTTTTAGAACATCAAATATCTATAATAACACTCGATATTTTATACCCAATATACCTTGAAAAAGAAGATGAAAAAGGAAATGAGTCTCAAGGAGAGGAGAGAAATCACATATGTGATTCCAACACAATGGACGATGTTTGATTCGGAGGATGGAGGCACGCTCTGATGTTCGTCAATGATATGCATCCGTATGGAGCTCTCGGTCGAATGAGACCTAAAAGAAGAGAGTTCAAGCGATTATACGCGACCCCAATGCTTTTAAAGAAAAAAAATAATGTACACGATGTGTACTTTGGAGCTACATGGTGTGTAATTTTTTAGTACATTATGTGTACTCACAGTTTCAATACTCCGCATTAAGCGGCCACCAAGTCACTCCCACATGGCCATGAGTGTGGCTACTACACGGCCAGTACACATCCTCCTGTGGAAAAGAATTACATGAAATGTACATAGAAAAATTCCACATTTTCCATTTTTTCTCAAAATCGACCAGACAAGGATAACCATAACTGAAAAAAAGATCCGGGTTCTTACACTTTTGAGATGTAATATCATGGGTTTCTATGTATGAATCATTACACAATTGTATACTGTCATAGATAAATCCATTTACTGAAATTTATTATGTCTAAAATTATCTTTTCTATTAGTATGATATAATGGATTGTAAAGAATCATCTCAGATACCTTGGTTTCCTGATATCACATCCAGTCCTATCATTTCCTGAGGAGCACTCTTGATCCCCATGATTCAACAACTAGCATGAAGAAACACAAAAAATGCCAGTGGGAAAACATTTTCCAATAACAATGCAAACAGATGGAATAATGAAGTAATCATAATAAATAATAAACCACATTGAGTAATATAAGTGAAGTCAACAAAGAATAGCCCATCCCATTGTACTATAACCCAAGTACTAAAATGGTAAAATAGATCAAATTCCCCTAAGAACACCACACAATATTTCTTAATCTCAATAGATGGATCCACCTCCAAAAGATCCAAACCATTTTCTCGAACATAGAATAATGAATTATACAAACTCCCAGAGGAAAAAAGTTGGGTGTGAACATAATCCTAGTAGGATACCACTAAATATTCTATAATCGATACCAAATATAGATTATTTCATGAAGTGTTTTCAATTTTCAAAATAAAATGTTTTGGAAATTTAAAAGGAATATTAAAATGAAACATTCTATACAGTTTCAGAATGATGGAAAATATATTAAAAGCATTATCATTACCATACAAGTGATAAAATATTTCTAAAATAATGGATTAAATAAAAAATTTTCATAAAATATTTTGTGTAAATCTAAAAAAGGCATGTAAATCTTTTTTAAGACATTGGTGTTCATTTATATCACAAATATAAACGAACAAGTGAGAAACATGGTAATATTTCATGGATGCATGATATAATTAACCAGCTATAGGATTCCATAATATCTTAGTGAACATATAAAAATTAGTATACTCATGTCCCCATGACACTGGAAAGAGGGAACTCATCCCCCTCATATTGTGTATTTGATCCTCTACATGTATGCTTTCGAATGTTGTAAAAACATATAGTGTATTCAAATAACTCACCAACTACCTACAGACTGAATTTCGTCTTAAATGATGAAAAACTTTTTTTAATACTTCTTAAAATATAATAAATATAATTATTCCATTTTAAAATATCATATTCCATTCAATATGAATCAAAAATGATTTTTAATAAAAAATATACCTATTCCACAAGATAAAACCAATAGGTTTCTACAAAACATTTTAAGTAATTTTCTGAAGTTTAAAATCCACTCAAAATCAATTCCATATTTTTCACAATTCATTTCCATAATAAAATTCAATATGTTAATTGAAATCATTTCAATCAAATCTAAAATAATTTTCCAATAATTTAAATTGGTCAATTTCCCTAAACACGATCTAATTTAATGGAATTGGGGGTTTTCAAAATTTTCATGAAAAAACCATTTCAAATTTTATAGTTCTAGAAAATAGAGTTTTATTAATTTAATTTTTAATAAAATTTGATAAATTGAAGTTAAACCCACATTTAAAATAAATTAAATAATACATTGATATTCAAATTAGCTAATAGGGACAGATCCATATACCTTTTTTTAGAAACATGGCACACTCAAAGACACTATCCAATGAAAATAGAGCTGTAGATTATCCCAAAAAACTACCAAGAAGCGACCTCTAACATGAAAGAGAATATATCCATCAACATTTGGAGGATCTATTGAAATATCAAAAAAGGATAAGAAGATAATGATGACTAATGATGACCAAACCTTACTCAATGATCACATGCCAAAGCCATGATGATCAATCACTAATGGAATAGATCTGGAAGGGTAGGAAGACTCCAAAATTTATTTGAGTAGTCCTTGGGATGAAGGAAGATGGATTGAAGATGAAATAATTAAATAAAACCATGCTCATTTCCACCATGAATGTGTTATGTTTTGCAACAGTGAATACGCATCGAATTTGAAATGCTCTTTTAAAGTCGACGTATTAAATTGTGTGTAACCCCATTCATGTCGTGAAGAGACTGATAATTGTAATGGTCGAAACGCTAATAATTAGGAATAAAAATTAATACAACAAAATATTCACATCAGGTATAGGGTTTTTTGGATTTGTACCACTCACACTATGAATCACATTTCACAGCTCACACCATGAAATAATTACACATGGTGTAATATTCAACTTGGCTGAAAAAATTCCTTATTTAGTGCTAACAATCCAACAGATTTTAGACATAATTACTTCTCACTCCTGTTAAATCCATGTTTCAACACCATAATCATAATGGGAATGTTGTGGACCTACACCATGAGCCAAAATTAAATATCCCGCAATGGTCTAAAAAAGACTACCTCAATTCCTGAGTCATGATGTTGCTGATGGTGCATCAATACATCACCGTACGAGGGATTTGTAACAGAAGTAGTCTTTGGACAATTAAAATTATAATAACAGAATCAATTAGTATTATTAGTGAATATCTCACATTAATAATAGTAATTATAACAAAATTATATTATCAAATACCTTTCAAAATTTTCACCATTAATATTATTTTTTATAAATAATAATAATAATAGTTACAATAATTATTATTTTTGTCATTATTTATCTCTAGTTATATTCACCTGTAGCTTTTCAAAAAAAAAACAAAAATTAAAAACAAAAAATTTAAAACACATGTTTAATCCATGATTCAACATAATAGTAAGGACGTAGTGTGTAAATTAAACAAATAATGGTGTTTCCATGAAAACAGATTAAAATGGTTATGAATCATAGGATTTTAATACATTTTAGCGTGAAACATGTTGGTACAGAAAATTTGGAATGTTATTTTATATTTTTATATTGAATTAATAATTTAATAAAATAATTCATTTATTAAATATCTTTTTTTACTTATTAACCTAACCAAATGCTCGTCGTTTATGAAATTTAAACCACACCTAAGTAAACCCTACATTCCAGACCTAACAATTTCCTAAAGTTTCTCATAAGATGAACCATCTGAAAGAAAATAATTAATTATTAATTAAAAATGGATTAAATATATAATTATAAATAAAACAGGTTTTAATGCATGTTATGTCTGCAAACACTTGACGTTCATAAAAGTTATTCCCTTCCTAGCGTAAAATCTATATTCTGGACCCAACGATGGTCTCATATTTCTCATTCAACACAATTTTGAGGTATTTTAATGATTTAATATTTTAAAAATTAATTTAATATGAATTAAATATTTAAAATGTATTCATTAATAGTTAGACATCCTAATATTTGAACCATACAAATGTTATAGCTCTTCTAGGGTAAATATCGCGTTCTGGAACGATCTGTGGTAAACTATTTCTTATATGATACACCATTTTGGAGATATTTAATTATTTTTAATTAAGTTATATTTATAACAATATTTAGTAACATTATCTCATGATAAAGGCATCTAAATGTATGGCTCATTTGATTGTTATACCCCTCCTAGTGTAAAACCACCATTCCGGACTCATTAGTTGAATCATATTTATTATCCACCCACTATTTTTGAGTTATTCAATTAATATCAACAAAAATTTTGTGATTAATATATTATTTTTAATTTTTTAATTTTTTTTCACTTACACTGTGCAGGCCTCGGAATCTTACCATTACTCAATGTCAAACTACAAAAATATGAAATTGAACATTCCATTTGGTTAACTGTTATTTATGGATATAGACACATTTATACAAATATCATTGAACAAACATGTTTCCCACTTATTATAGTATTTATTAAACACTAAATTTTTTAGGTATACATGAAAATAGTAATAGGATGTTACATTATTATTTTTTCCCATCATTTCGTTTATTATCATGGATATAGAATTTCCTTAGTCTCAATTGATAATCTCTTGATGGTATATTTTTATTACAACCATATTAAGTTGTCAATGTTTATGTTATAATAGTCTCCACTATGTTCTACTACATACTATGATTATAATCTCACAGTTATTTGTTTTCCATTACAAAAAGTTATCGAGGTATAACTATGGGAACATCTAAATGATATGAGGGAAAAGGTAACAATGTTCCAGTAATGTGTTCATATATTATCTCATATTTTGAAATAATATATATATATATATGTGTGTTTCTATATTTAAAATACTAATAATCCATGTGATCCTATATTAACTAATATATTTGATACAAATAATTAAATCTTACTATTAGCTCTGGGATTCTAGATTCTTGGCTATTACAACTATTAATAATAAACATGATTAATACTTACATCTAAAGTCACTCGCACTCATTATAAATCTATGTAATTTTTTATGAATTTGATAACGAAATGTACCATTAATATGATTTAAAATTGAGTAACACCATTTTAATTAAAATCCTAGAAAAATTCTATGAAAATATTATTTTTCAAATGAAAATGAATTATTTTAAAAAATGAATTATAAAATGAATTATTCTCACATCTCACTTTAAATTTCATGAATGGTTTTATGGAAAATAAATATAAAGAATATTTTTCAAAAACACATTTTTGGATTGAAATAACATTATTTAATATAAAATCATTAAATTAATTATAATATATAATTTTTAATTTTTTGGAATTCTAAAATATTATTTCCTTATAAATGATTATAGTGATTTTTTCAAATATAATTACATAAAAACTCGACATAAATGTGTGGTGATATGGAAAATCGATTGATATAATTCTCATACCCATCAAAAATTTTAAAAAATCCCTTGAGGCTTGGGTTCTCTACCTATTCTTATTTTTTTAATGCCCATGTTATATGTTTTCAAAAAAAATTCCTTCATTTTTCAAAGGAGTTATCTGTCATAATAAAATTTTTATAACCTTTAACATTGTTATATTGATATATAAATAAAAATATTCATTTATATGTACACACACTTATATATATACTTATGTATTTTCTGTGAATTATTTAGAGGAAAATATATTTCATTTGTTGAGTATGAAATTATACTCTGATTATAATATATTAAATAATATATAAACAATAATTTAATCAGGAAATCCAACAGATATATATTTCAAATGAATTATGGTATTAGATAAAAACAAGAATTACATTCATGAAATTAAAACAATTTAAATGTTATCCTAAATTTTTTGAAACAAAATAATTGACCATGATCTAATAAAATTTAATTAACACATCTATTAAAAATAACTTTTCAAAATACCATGTTATCTTAGAATATTTTATATTAATATATATTTACAGTGTAATTTAAAATTAAATAACTATTTTACACCCCACATAAAAAAATTGAGAAATATAATTTTTAAAATAACAATCCCATTATGAGATAGTTTTATTATAATAACCACAACTTTTAAAACATATTTCACATAATTGAAAAATTCTAAAATAGTATCACTGTATAATGTTGGTTTCAAATTTTTTAAGGAAAATAATTTATAAATATTTTTCTCCCTTACCTTATATATTAAACCCCAACATCAAAACGATAGATGTACTTCTTTACATTAACATAACACTATAAAAAATCATCATCATCTCTCCCTCTATCTATAACTGAAGAAGATTTTAAAAACATATATATTTTAATTTGATAAACAATGGTGAGTATGTTTCACTTATATAGGATACATCATAAATATTTCTCTATATTCATAACATATATATATATATATATATATATATTTGGAATAGAAATAAAAAACACTTAAAAAAAGTGTATGTATCCAAATGTTTTACATGTCCTTGATGAAAATTTACTATTATTTTATCTTTGTATTTATCTTGTTCATATTTAAAGGTAAATCTACCACATTATATAAATTATATATGTATGATTCTATAAAATAATAAATATATTATTAAAAATTATGAAACAATAACAAATACCCTAATATAATTTTGTAACTGTTTCACTTTAAGAGGAGGATGGGGAGGTCGCACCGGTTATATCCCTCCTACACATCTGTTATATCTGTCTAGTTGGGCTTGTTTGTTGGTCCCTTTTACTTATAGTGCACACTCTTGTTTACTTTATATTTTACCTGTGTTCGAATCTTTATGTGTTCTTGGTTGAGTGTGTTTACAGTATATAAAGGAAATGCCTTCCTGGTTTTATGGAATACGCCTTTCGGTGCTGGTTGCTAGAACCTGGCCTATGGAAGGCAAACATGGGTTAGTGACGACACGGGCCCTAGAGGACGGGTCATGAAAAGATGTTATCTGAGGAGTTAGTTATTCAGTAAAACATTGGACTATGATCGTTTTAATGGAAATAGTGTTATGCGTAGTGAGTGTGGTTATCAGTTTATGAAATACAGTGTCGGTGCGTCGGCCGACGAATCCATACTCCAGGACACTGACTTTTGATTTCTGACCCAGTGCATGAATACTCAAATTGTGTGCATGTTTAGAAAATATTTCTTTATGAACTATTTTGGTTAGCATTATATATATAACATATTGATTGTGGAACACCTGTTTCTTTTCCAGATGCCTCCACGTAGATAGCCAGCTAGGGTTATGGGTATAGTACGAGCTGATTTCCCACCGAGCGACAAGGCCTCAGTGCAGGGCCCATTATTTTTTGGAGAACCAGTGGAGGAACCAGCAGTGCAATTATCCATTGGGCCACTAATGCCCCCATCCCCAGTAGTAGAGGGTGAATGCAGCATGAGCACGTTGTATGAGTTACAATGATAGAGGCCACAGAGGTTTCGGGGTGAGACAGACCCACATGTGGCTGAGGATTGGTTGGAGGCCCTGGTGAGTGTCTTTCGACTGGTAGGGGCACCAAATGATCTCATGGTTATCCTTGATTCTATAAATCTTCAGGCAGAAACATGCAGATGGTGGATCATGATACTTCATGTTCACAATGAGTGGGTAATTCATTGGCATACTTTGAGAGCCTGTTTCGGGAAGAGTTTATCCCATCGACCCTTCGTGCAGTGCAAATTCATGATCTTCTTCATCTACCGCAGGGCAGCATGACTGTGGCTCAGTACTCAATGAGCATCCCTGACCTCTAATGCTACTCCACTGATATGGTGTGTGACCCATTCTTCAGGGCCCAGACCATTGATTAGGGACTCAGGTGGGAGCTCAGGGCTTTGATGATTTCCCTCAGCATCCTGACATAGGCTGGGGTGTTAGAATGAGCCCTATTAGTAAAGCTTTTTCTTGATAATCAGTCACCAGCAGAAAAACCCACCACCAAGAATCATGTAGTGGTTTCTTCTAAAACTAGCAGCAAATAGATGTCACAGTGGTCCGAGTGGACCAGACCTATAGGTGGACGACTGCACGATTCAGGGTTAGTTGTGCGGGGCACCGAAGACAAAGCTAGTCATGCGAGTAGTAGGCAGTGTTACTCTTGCATTGGTCACAATAACATGGCTTGGGACTGTCTGACGTTCCATATAGATGATCAATATATGGTGGAAGGACCTCTTAGGAAAAGGCCGAGGTTCGAACGTGAAGGTCTGCATGGAGTAGGTGAACCTGGTAGAGGAGATGGGCATGCAGCTAGCAGTGGGAAAAGATTTGAGTTGTTCCCGCCACCATCACTAGGTTGTCCACCATGACCACAAGGGGAAGGTGGAAATGGGTGAACTCAGCTTCAGGCAGCTGAGGCATACGACCACGACGCTTCGGAGATGATATGAGGTACAATATCTGTCTACTCCACCTTAGTTGCAGTACATATAGAGATAGGTTCCAGTCATTCTATTATTACCACTACACTCGTTTGGAGGTTGGAGATTCCATTGGATCTGTTGGCTCTATCATTATGGCTAGAGACTTGTAGAGGAGGGGATTTGATTATTACGCACTGGTACCGGCAGTGTGATCTTGCACTAGGAGGCTAGAGCTTCAGATGTGATCTCTTAGTAACGGAGTCGAGGCCTCACGATGTCATCTTGGGTATGGAATTGTTATCTATATTACATTCATGGATTGACTATATTAGTTGAAAAGTGATGTGTTTCCACACTGATGAGATTAGTTTTACCTTCACTGGTGAGAAGAGAGCCATTACAGCACAGGATGGACATACCTGGTTTGGAGTGCAGTCGATCACTAATGAGTTGGATAGCCTTACATTGAGAGCGGTTGATGTGGAGAGTCCGAGCTATTCTATAGTTGTGGACCAGTACACAAATGTATTCCCAGATGATTTTATGGGCCGTCCTCCTCACAGAGAGGTGGATTATTGCATTGATTTGTACCCTGGGAGGGCACCGATATCTACACCATCATATCGGATGGCTCCCGTGGAGCTTTATGAGATGTGGGTGTAGCTAGAGGACTTATAGGGAAAGGGGTTTACTCAGCCCAGTGTTTCTCCTTGGGAATCCCCGATTTTGTTCTCCATGAAGTTGGATGAGTGCTTGAGACATTGTGTTGAATATAATTTCTTGAACCACATGACAGTGATGAACATGTACCCACTTTATAGGATTGAATACCGCTTTGATCAGCTGAAGGGAGCCTGGTGGTTCTCGAATATTGACCTTAGATCCGGCTATCAACGGCTCAGATTATGGGAAAAGGATGTGTAGTAGATGGATTTCAGATGTCGGTATGACCATTCTGAGTTTTTGGTCATGTATTTTGGTGTGAAAAACTCTCTAGATGTTTTTGGGGGACTCATGGATAGTATCATTTAGCCATACCTTGATTACATTATATTATTCTTCATCGACAACATTCTGATCTACTCAGCAACCGATACGGAGCTTGAGTATCATTTGTATATGGCTCTTTACACCCTCTGAGAGCACTTTCTCTATTGTACGCTCTTGAAGTGCCAGTTCGAAATCTGAGAGATTTACTTTCTAGGACATTTCATCTTTGAGGCAGGGGTTGTGGTGAATCCAGTGAATATTGACACGATACTTGCTTGGGATCCAACCAGGAGTGTGACAGAGGAACGTAGTTTCATGGGCTTCGCTGGATATTATCTGAGTTTTGTGCCAGATTTCTCCATAGTTGCAGCACCTTTATCAGTATATATGAAGAATTAGAAACCATTCTTGTGGTCTGAGAGATGTCAGCTTAGTTTTTAAGAACTAAGGCAGAGGCTGAGTTGTTCCCCCATATTGAGGATTCCGTACCAGGGTGTTGGATACATAGTCTACTCGAACGCATCATAGAATGGGTTCTGATGTGTCCTGATGCAGGAGTGAGAAATTATTTCATATGGTTCTTGATAGTTGAGACAAAACGATAAAAATTATGCTACCAATGACTTGGAGTTATAAGCTGTGGTATTTACCACGAATATGTGGCGTCATTACTTTATGGGTGAACATTTTATAGTCTACTCTGATCACAAAAATACAAGTTATATATTCTCTCAGAAGGACCTAAACCTAAGATAGAAACGTTGGTTTGTGTTCCTCTAGGACTATGAATTTGAAATTTTATATTGTCTGGGAAAGGGGAACATTTTAGTAGATGAACTCATCAGACGATATGGTATATAGAAGCTAGGTGAGGTGACAGAGTAGCTTGCCTCTTTGAAGATATCCTTTTTGGATCGAGATAGACTAGCATTTCTTCAGTGTTTTATAGTCACTCCAACACTTATTCCATGATTCCGGGAGGTGCAGTGTGGGGACACTGACTTAGATTCTTGACTTGCTCAGATATCCATAGGACATGCCCCTGATTGAATTTATGAATATGAGGAGCATTTCATCCTCTTCAGAGGATGTACCATCGTACCGGTGTCCCTTCGGGATGATGTGTTGATATCCCCTCTAGTGGTACATCCAGGAGTAGTCAATATGTTCCAGGATCTCCAACAACAGCATTGGTGGCCAGGAAAGAAGAAATAAGTCACAGGGGTTGTCTCTCAGTGCCTCACTTGTCAGCAAGTGAAGGCCGAGCATTAGGTACTAGCGGGCTTAGTTCAGCCTTTATTGGTCCCATAGTGGAAGTGGGATGAGATATCCATGGACTTTGTTACAGGGATTACATGTACATCTAGGGGTCATGATTCTATCTGGGTGATCATCAACTGACTCACCAATTCAGATGACATCCTACAGATCAGAGAGCATGGTTCAGTAGAAATCTTGGAACATCTCTGTGTGAAGTATATTGTGTGGTTACACGGTGTACCCTTGATTATTGTCTCTAATCATGATGCAAGTTTCACTTATCATCATCGGAAGGGGTTGTAGGAGGCTTTCAGAGTTTAGATTAATTTGATCACTTCCGTTCATCTTCAAACAGATGGCCAGACAGAGCAGACCATTCTCACCCTTGAAAACATGTCGCGTGCTTGTGTCCTCATCCTAGGTCGGAGCTAGGAGGATCACATGACCTTGTTAGAGTATGCATACAACAACAACTATCACTCTACCATTGAGATAGTACATTTTGAGGCTCTGTACGGCCGACCAAGTAGATCACCTTTTTGTTGGACTGACCCAGGGGATTCAGCACTCATGGTACCACATATGGTACAAGATACCATGGAGAAGGTGCAGATCATCCAGGAGTGGATGAAGACTGTGCAGAGCATGCAGGAATCTTATGCTGACAGGAGACGTAGACCTATAATTTTCATGGATGATGACAAAATCTTTCTATGTCTCTTACCCCGACGAGGTTTCTTGATATTTGGTCAGGTTGCAAGTTATCTATGATGTTCATCGGACACTTTTAGGTTCTTGGAAGAGTTGGTGAGGTGGCTTACCACTTATCTCTTCCCCCTGAGTTTCACTGGTTGCACAACGTCTTCCACAAATCCCATCTAAGGAGATACGTTTACGACCCTTCTATCATCATTGACCTCGATGAGCTGGATATCAACGATGAGGCGATATTTACAGAGGTTCCAGTATAGATTGAGGATCAACAAGAGCAGGTTCTTTGTGGGTGTTCGATACCTATGGTTTGCGTATGTCAGCAACATGGGAACCTCCAAGAGAGCACATGGTAGAAGCATGCTTAGATTCATGCTCATTACCCCCACTTGTTTTCCTAGTTTGTGTTTTGGATTTTAGGGATGCAAATCCTTGAGGTGGGTTGAATGTACAGACCCTGAAAATTCTATTTAAATTTTTCAATTGTATGGGAATTTTATGAGTCTGCAAAAATTGATGGCACGTGATTCTGAGGGCCAGTGTTCCTAGAATAAATTTTTGAACTATGATTAGTTACGTTTAGTATACATGCGAGTGGGTTTTTATAACTTTTGAACCAGTTCTCGGAATTTAAATCTGAGGACACCGTTGAACTCGCATCGCCAGCATTCCCTTATTGAGAATTTCATCTCGACCGTAGTAGGACGACAGTGAATGATGGTTTACATGTTTTAATAGAAATAAAAATAAATTAAAGAAAAAAAATTAATATTATTTTTTAAATTCGATTTGAATGCTGAGTGGTGGGGCCACCCGAGCTGGATAAAACCCCCAATTTGAAATTAATGGTGGGGACCACCCGCCCCTTAAACTCCCTCTTTAATGAGGGAGGTGACTCTTGGTTCTCTCCAAATTAAATGTGCCACTTTCCATTAATTTATTATAATATATTCAAAAATAATTAATAGAAAAATATAATTAAATTAATAAAACATAATTTAATAAGTTTACTATTTCATTTTGGTAGAATTGGGGGGGATGTTTTGAATAACGGGGGGAAATTTGGAGAAACACATTTCTTCAATGAAAAATGCTTTCTCCAATGAAGAACACAATCTCCAATGTATAATTAACTCTCCAAAGAAGAACGTCTTCAAAGAAAGTGAACTGATATCTGGCTTTCCCTCCTCACTGACGTCAATGAAACTTAGAGGTAGGTGTGTTATTTTGATTTATCTTCATTAATTTTCTTTTACGTTGAATCTCTCCCATGATACGCTTGCTACTTCTCTAATAAGGATGGTGCAAGACAAATGAACATGGCCTGACCTCTCCCAAACCCTTTTGGTTTATGATGCAATCTTGGTGATGGAGGAGGACATCGTTCGGTACAGTCGATTGACATCGGTGGGAATCAGGAGCGGCAGTTGGCTCCACAGTCAGCCGCAAAGATGGCATCATTGCAATCGCGCTGATAGAGATAGGTCGCAGTATGTCGGTCGTGGCAGAGCAAGGGTGGAAACTGACTACTGTTGGCCACATGAAGGGGAGGTGGTGGTGCACATCTACACCGATGGGTGAGAAGGTCCCATGACCTTTTGTCATATTAGCACATGAAGGGTGTCCAGGAGAGCTGACCGTCGTGGGTGGCATGGTGTGTGACCACTCCGCGTGGAGGAGGGTGGCCATCAGGCCAGCAACGGCGGGCCGCCACACCATGGGCTACCCAGCGGGCTGAGTCAACATGAATGAGCTCGGGTTTTCCCAAGTTGGGTCGGTCCGACCTGGTTGGAGCAGACCCAGACCAACTTCGACCCTTTTCCTTCATTCAGCCATATCATGATCTACAGGCGTCCGTTGGAAGAACCGTCTGTGGTGCCAGAAACCTTGTATCGAGATGGTCTTTTTGATATACCCAAATTAAGTTTTCAATAATGTTAGGGTATGTCTGAGTTGGATCGGACACGAATCTCACCTATCCCTTGAGACTAAGAGGCCAATAACTTACAGACCGTGTGTCCGATTGACGCACCGTCTGTTGCTTTAAGGCCCCTCTCACATGGTGTTCCTTTGGGATACTTCTTCATGGGACTTTGTGGTAGTTGGAGTATCGAACATTGGACTGAAGAGGTTACCCTCCAGGAATCAAGAGATTTAGTGCGAGCATACACATGAGCTATTTCAGTTTACTTTTACATTCAGTTTTCTTGTACTTCTAGTTGGGCTTGTATTATAGCCCCTTTTACTTACCATACACACTCATTATACTTCACAGTTTAGTTGTGTTCGTAGCTTGAAGTGTGCTAGGTTGTGTGTGCTTACATGATATAAAGGCAATGCCTTCCCTGTTTTATGGAATATGCCTTTGGGTGCTAGTAACAGGACCCTGACCTTTCATTACTATCTTATTTTTTTACATTCCATGATTAATATTTCACACTATTTTTTTCTTGGTTCAATGACCTCCATTGATTCATATATCCTCACAATAAATACATTTATATAATATAATTTTAAAGTTATTTTAATTTTAGTTAAATTGATTTCTTTTTCAAGAAACAATATCCACTTCCTCAACACAAATTTATCAGCTTATCGATTGAATAATGGAAGCTTCTATCTCATAATGTATTCCAACCTAAGTGAATCACTATGTGGAAATTCTTTCTCCACATTAAGGTTGATTTTATTCATCATAACAAGTGTTCTCCACTCTATGATGCCCATGATATAATCATTTACTCTAATATCTAAAATGGCTATCTCATTATGGAAATATCTCTATTTTCAATGGATTCTTATCCCCTATCTTCCATTACGATCTATCAATAAATAATCCTACTCACTATGTTAGATCATATTCATCAATACTATTGAGTGCGAAAAATTATATTTTAATTGTAAAAGTTTTCAAATATTATAGAGACTCAATAATTTTCATGTTTTATATATGTATTTAATATATAGTTTCTTTTGTTTCCACTATGCTTCCACTAATACGAACTTTAACAAAAAAATATAGAAATCCTGTGATGGTGTCTACAATAATAAATTTTCATAGATACAAGGGACATCAACAGATGGTATTGAACAGTTTAGTATTCTTGTAAAATGAGATATATACATGATTCAAATTTTATGATGGAAATTTTTTTTTTGGATAGATACAATTAAAACCTCCTTAAAATTAATCTCAATGTGTTTCATAATATGATTGAAGTGGAAAAATCTAAATATGTGATATCAGAATTTTTGTAAGGGTTAGTCATTGCAGAAGAAATCATATGTGAATAAGTATTCATTAATATTCAAGGTAATGGTAACACATATCCATAAAATAACGAGCTAATGGAAAAATTAATCTCTGAATAATATGAATGTAAAAATATATTTTTCTATAATTTTAGAATTCAGATAAAATAAAATACATTGTTTTGGATGTAATAATTTTAGACATCACGATTTACAAACAATCAAGGCCATATTCAATGATTTTTTAACCCATGGGCTCGTATTCACTTGAAAACATATTTAATTGGATGTTTAATTTTTTCCATGACACTTATTAATGCATTAATGAGATATATAATTTCAAACCCCACAAACCACTACATATCCAAATCATTCATTGTATATTGAATAATCAATACAATTCATGCCCAATTTTATTTATTAATAAATGTCTTTTTTTATTATAGAATATATTTTATAGAAATATTCCAACCCAATTGAATATAATTTAATGTGAAAAAATTATTCTTATAATAGGTATATGGTATTAAAAAGTATAATATCCATGAAATTATGAGTTAATATTTATCATAAACGACACATTTATTCATAGCATAAGAGTTAATTTTTATAGAACAAATTAATAACGACAAAATTAATGGGAGATAAAATATTTCCATCGATTCATTTGAAATTTATTTATTTATGAAAATAATGTAATATGGATATATGGAATGGAAAAATTAAAATCAAATTAATTAAATATAATTATTTGTAAAACCAATGATTTATTTTAAAAGAATATAAGACCATAAAATTTTTATTGTGGTGAGATGATCTGTTTTAAAATTATATGATAAAAATAATTCATTTTTTCTTTTTGTAAAGAATTTAAATAAACAACCCTTTTGGAAAAAGGTTGATATTTTACATTCTAACATTATCATAATTTAAAGATAACATAAAATGTCTTTAATAAATATTTTGAATAAATAAATATCATCTTCTAAATTAATTCTAAAAATACGGACATGGATGATAAATATACCGTATAAAATGTGATATAATACCATGTTTTACTTTAACAAATACATTACAGCATTAAATATAAAAAAAGTGTAATATTTGGAAGAAAATAATGAATTTTCTTACATATACATTGGATAATATCATGATTAGAATTTTGTATAGTCAAATTTTATGATTCTTTAAATGGAACTATATATAATCCCAAAAGAATATGAAATTGAAAATTAATTTTTACCCCATCCAAGGTTCATGGTCTTCCTTCAATTATATGGGGACACCTATAGCACATTATTAGGTATTCTAATATACCATTGAAAACATATGGATATATGTGATTCCCATGTATCAGAACATTACATCTCAAACATTCAACATATCAATGTAATAGTATTTAGTAGATATACTACTGCTGAAATATTAAAGTTCAATAGTCACTATCAAAAACACCATTGTGATAAGATATATTTTTTTTAAAAACTCATTCATCATATATTATTTATTAAAGTCGAATACACTATAAAAATTTTGACATTATTTTCCCCCTAATTAATATTAGGATCATTATTTTGATATAGATGCATCCTTATATTGGGAAAACCTTTTAATTTTTTTACCCAATCATTATACTTCCCTTTATTTATTCACAGTATGACTGATTTATTTTTACATTTTCATTTTTTCTCCACACATGTAGTCCACTCATTTAAATATGGATAAATAATATGTGGTGGTTACTATTAATAGAACTAAACTCCCCTTCTAGTTAGGTTTAATAATATGGGTCATTAAAGATACAAACAATATATAAACTATACCATGTGGGGGATGACCCATGTAACTTTTCTCTCACTCGAATTTTATTAATTTTCTCAATTTGAATAAATAAATAGTGTTTGTTTTTTATATAGGTTTAAAATGAGATAAAGAACAATATTAACTGCTTCCATAGGAAAATTACTATGACATATCTTTCTATGTCATTTCTTATACTACATTGTCTCTTATTACATGATCATAATGGAATCATATTAAAAATGTTATAAAGGTAATATGAATGAATTATTTTGAGTAATTTCAATATATTTTTATATTGACTATTTATATAAAATTTTGACCTCAAAAAAATATTCGTGTCCATTTTTTAACATTTGGACGATTCATATAATTTAACATTAATTTTTTAGGAAAATTATTATAAATAATGGTTAATGTAAAAAAAATTCACTCAATTTAACTTTATGTGTTTTTTATAATAGTAATAAATATTTAAAATCTGGTAACATCATTGTGAATGAAAAAAAATAACTTTATATAGTTTTGTTTTTAATCATTGTAAGAAACTTTTCAACAGCAAAAAAATTATTAATAGAGACATGGATTTTTCATCTAAACAGTAAATTAAGATTTTTTATTTTTAATGTGTTTGTGATTGAGAAAATATTTTCCAAATTATTAAGGATTATAAATTGTGATTTCACTTCTTCCATAAATCTACACATTAATTCAACCATATTTTAACTCTTCAACAGCATGAATTATTTTCATTCAAATGTAGTTTTTAATAATAAAAATTTTTCTATACAGTTATGGGAATCAATGGATTCTATTGATCTATTATTTAATGTATGTGTAATGGTTTATTATGATTTTATAACACTTATAATGAATTAAAAATAATATGGAATCATTTCATGAAGTAAAAAAATATAATGTTTTAAAAAATTTGATGAAGTACACTTTTTATAGACTCATTCTGACTCAGGAAACAATTATAAAGCTGATGGAGATTTTTTAAGATTCATTTAATTATTTTTATGATCCAATACTAAATTAGAGTTGATAATCGATAATGAAATAAGAAAACCATAACAGAACATTAAGGAAATTATAGGAGTTATTTATTGAATTTTAAGACTCATTTGGTTATTTATTATTAACCATAAACACATCAATCCATAAGTGGAAAATCTACCGGATGAAATATCACAAAAATAAATAATAAAAAATACTAGGAAGCTATATTAGAACTCATAATTTAGTTTAATATTTAAAAATGGGATTATAAGGAGCCTTATAATTTTCTTCCCCAATTTAATGTTTTGTAATATTATGTTAAATCAAATGTGATGAAGTAATGCTGATATTTAATTTATATATCATTATTTTATAAAAATTTATTGATTCAATAATAATAATTTTAAATTTTCATTATGATGAGTTATTATACTTCATATTGTTCATTCAATTATTTCCCCATCAAATTACTAAAACTTTTAGACAACTGTATTTAATGATTTCTATAGAAAAACTACTTAATTTTCTATTAATTTGAAAAAAATAACATATGGTTAATTGTATAACATTTTTTAAGGAACACATGGGTAATAAACATATGATAAATTTAAATTTAGAAAACATTAAGTGTACCATCATTAACATATCTATTAAAATAATATTCAATACTTTTTTAAGAATTGAATTTCGTCAATTTAATTATTCATGATAACTATAAAATTAATAGTTATTAAAGAGTAGAATAATGTGAAAATATGATAAATATTTATTAAATTATTGGATAATTGAGAGAAATAAATGGGTACTAAATCCATGAGTTCTACAGATAGTAGAAATCATGAAGATGTTGAGTACTCAATTAATTGATATTGATATTATTATCATTAAAGATATAAAAGTAGTGATCAATGAAATATCATTTAGTTTAAATTATTATTATTATTATATTTGGATCATTAAAAGTTGAACACATTCCTTTATAATAATTTGAATGATTAAAAGGAATATCAGTATTATAAATTATAAAAGAATCCTATTTTTTCTAGTGATCCAAATCAGACTATACTGAAATAATTTTACCATGAAGTGGGTTATCAAAAAACCAGTAGGATGTTTAACCTGTTTTAGAAAAAAATTAAGAGGGTGATAAATAATTACCCACTTGTAGTTAGTGATTCATTATATTTTAAAATCTATGACTCAATAAGAAACTAATATTTGCAAAGAAAATTTACCGTACTAGGATCAAGCTATGTAAAAATTTATTGTACCTTTTCTACATTCTATTTATCATTCATTAAGGTAATATAAATTTCATGGTTTGGTGGATAATATCTTAATATGTCAAATTGGATTACATATATGAAAATAAAATTATAAAATAAATATCCAATTATACCCAACGTTTTGAATAGTCCACCCATTAATATGGATCATTATCTAGTTTTAAAAAAATTCTTAGTTTCCATCAATTATATCATCTTGTTGTTAATGCCTGATTATAAAATACTGATTCAAAAAAAATTGGGTTCCCACAATCCATTGGATTACCCATCCTGGATAGCTGAAAAAAATATTTCATTTTCTTTTTTATTTTTTTCTAGATGTTTTTTTCAAAGCAATAAAAAGATATCCCCTGATTAATATTAATTATATTATTTTATTTGTTAATGATATAAATTTTTATTCAAATTTTATAGTAATATTTATATCTCTCATGTATCAATAAGATAAAATAGAAAATATTTTTTGGGTTTGAAGTTGCTAAATATCCCTTGGATAAATTTTAATGTCATTATGAATGAAATTTTACAGTAGAACAAACTAAAATTATAATATCCATAAGAGTAATAATATATGTGAATATGGATACTGAATAAATAATTTATGACATATTTTCTAGATTACATTATATTTCTAGTGATACTTATGGCTTTAGAGATTATCACAGTATCTCACAAATTATAATAATTTTGATTGTAAATATATTATATTGGTTTCATCCAAATTTCCACAATGGGAGATGTGAAAAATATTACCATTATTTCATTTCATATTTTCTCAATAAATATTATATGATTCTGTATACTACACATAAAAAATTAATTTAATGATGAACTATAATTTGAGGATATGATAAAAATATTAATCAATGGTGAAGAATTTCAAGATTTAGGTTTTTTAGTGATGAAAAATAAAAAAGTGAGGAATATAAATTAATCATGTATATTATGTTGAAGAAAAATTTGAATACAATTTGATTGGTAAAATTAACGAATATCAAAAAAAAAATATTCCTTTTGGAATTATAATTGTTTCTATAATTTATATTTAGAATAAAATTGTTCATTTATAAGGTAGTGATAAAAATGATATGTTTGAAAAAAATATGGTCACAACTCAAAATATGTCTGGATGTTTAGAGACAGAAAGAAGATTTTTCCTATATGAAAAATAATAAGTAAGCAGACTAATGTGGAAGGTTATTATCACATAATAATAATTTAATTAAATACAAAAATTGATACATTAAAAAAAATTATATCCAATGTATGGATACATAAACAATACACAGGATGTAAATAAATATTGGGTTAGAAATTATATGGGTAACACTATATGAAATAAAAAAATTAATATCCACTTGAGTAAATTAATAAAATAATGAAGGAAATCATTTTATTGAGGAATGAAAATACATAAAATAAATTTTCTGAATATAGGTATTAATAAATGAGAAAATAAAATCATTTAACAGATTAAAAAATTCAATATGAAAGTTATTAAAGAAAACAAAATTATTAATGAGATTCATGGGAATCCCACTTTTTATGATGTTGTTATAAGAGATACATAATAAATGTTTCTTGTATCTAAGAAATCATTGATCAAAATTAATAATATATTTAAGAGTACTATAAAAATAAAGTAAAATAATTATATAATATATAATTACAATTCATAAAGGGGAACACTAATTTTTTTTGATATATCTCAAAATAAGAATTTTTTTACTTCGATGGATTTAATTAAAATTATGAATACGTTTATACTGAGAATAATATATATAACATTCCTTCTACATTAGATACTAATATGATTATCTTTGGTATTATGCCCCCTAATGACAAAAAAGATAATTAAATATATGGAAATACAACATAAACCAACTCTTTTGAGAAATTAATATTATTTTGTATGAACGAGTATTAATAGTACCTTCTAATATACAATAATTTTTATATAAAAATATTACAAGTTATTTTTTATCATTTAATTACACCAGATAACAAAATAACCCAGGTTATAAACTATAGATAATCTAAAATAAATAAATACATATATATATAATGTCTATAAATGAAAATTCAAAAATTATATCTCTATAAAAGATTAAAACAATCTATATAAAAACCAATGGATTTGACCATAGGGACACTATGTTATATACTTTATGAAAAATACTCAGATAAAACTATCCAACAATGAAACTAGAGAGACAATTTTTAAGTTGTATAAGGAATAAAAATTAGTTATTATATTATATTCACTTAAACCACATAATAAAATTAAACTATAGATTCTAGATAGTGGTTACTCATCTCATAGTCTTTGTGAAAAAAATTAAAATAACATTGAAAACATTATAGAGTGTAAACTACATATTAATATAATATTTCTTAAAAAATTAATGGATTTGAAACTAATATGATAAACTATCTATGGTTGAAAGAAATGAGGTTCTCTATATTGAAGGGATTAATGGAAATTTATTTTTGAGCTATTTATGATATAATGGTATTAGATATTTTATTCAATACAAATTTCAAAATAATTAATTTTACAGATTATGTATGAATCCATATCAAATGTTAATGTATATGTACAAATGTGTTCAAAATAGGTGATCTGAAAAATTATTATTATCTGATTTCCAAAGATGATAAAAAACTATTGAACAAAATTATTGGACATCACAGTCAAATAATTACGGTTATAATACCCTTTTATTATGTGAGGAGAAATATACATTAATGAAAATGTAATTATAACGTATTTTTGGAAAAATTATAATAGAGAAAATTGTTTCACGGTCTTATAAAGAAATTCAGATTTATTATACTAGGGTAATTCAAATCAATAATTGATATTTTTTTCTAATAATAAATATTTCATCCATACTTGGACTTTATTTATTATAAATAATTCATTATTAGAATATTATAACCAATATAATGCTTATGAAACATATGTCATAAGTTATTGAGATATTCAAAATCATTTTATGGCATGTTGAAAAATAACTAAGACTCTGTGTTACAAAGATGATATTAGATAATGTAAAAGAGTACACCAATAATTATTTTTTTAAGGATATATTTTAAAAAATGTAAATATGTATTAATACAACAAACTATAAAATCATTAATGAAATGGTACAACATTATGAATGAATATGAGTTCAATTGATATAGGAAAAAAAGAATTCAAATCAAATAATATTTAAATTTTCATAAGTAGTTTTATTTATTTTTGTAATTATATAAAAAAGTAATGTATATATACTTTATCCACAAATTAATCCATATAAAATTTGGTATAATATACTTCCAATAGTAAAATATTATAATGTTTTTTGTATTATTTATAACTGAATGACCAAAAAACAAATATGAGATAGTTTAATGAAAGAGAAATATGTGGGATCATCATGGTCTACATATAGAATGGTATTGGATATAAATTATGGAATAATATGTTGAAAAATGGTTTCATTTATTTTTTTTATTGTTTTTTAAAATTGTTAAAAATAATTTTTTGTCAATGAAGAGTTAATAAAGAATTTTAGTCAATTAGTCATTAATCATTTTAGAAAATAGATTGATGAAAAAGTTGAGAATGTATAAATTTAGTTTGATGTTGATTTAAAAAAAATGTTTATAAAGATGAATTTATATAATTCTAATCCGTTAAATCAAATATTGAAGAGTCTATTTTTATAGAAATTATCATTGGTTATTAGGTTATCTTACTTGAATTAAAATACAATAAATTTGTGAAAATATTACATTTATAATTTTATAAATTGTCTCAAAAACTATATTTAAATAAATGTGGAAGTAATAATGGATACAATATATAGATTAATAGATTAATTTGATAGAGAATGATTTCCATTGGGTTATTTTATCGATACTATAAGAAAAAAAATGTTATAGATACTATGTGAGTATTCAAAAATAGAACAAATTGAAACTAAGAGATTTCAAAACACAAGGGAATTTTAAAAAAAAATTATATATTGGTGTAAATATTAATTTTTTCTATTCATTTTAAAATGTGGAAATATTATAGTCTATGTTGTTTTTCCATAGAGTGGTATTACACAAGAACTATATAATATATTATATAGAAAAGAAGTATTTATTTTTAAATGTTTATTGAAATGATTTTTTTATTGGGGACCCCAGAGGGTTTATTGACTTCTAAGATTCAAGAATGATATATAGGCATAATAAGGGTCTTTATATTTTTAAATAGGCTCATAAAAAACTTAAAACTCTATCTGATGGCTACTAGAAACCGAAATTTCCATCATATGAAATGTATAAAACAATATTTATATGAATGATATATTTATGGGTAAAATATGTTTTTACTGTCTTATTATTAAATTATATTTTTTGTGTTAAAAAATTTTCATCTATGGAACTCACAAATTAGAGGAAAATCCACTTTGAGTTATGAGTATTAGATGAGGGAGATCACATTCTAGTAATAAATGTTATGAAAACAGATAACTACACCTTCTAATATTAATATAAATATACAATATAATTGATTGATAATATTATAACATAATATTAGAATGATTTTTCAACACCCATTGAAATTTTAACCAAATTAGTAAAAGATAAAAATAGAAGATGTGCATGTTAAAGATAATTTATAAATATAAATGAATGTTTACATTCTATATACATAGTTTTTATATTTTCTTATCAAAAGATTATTTCTGGAGCATATAATAGTTTTTCTATGGAGTCTCAAATCATATTAATAGAATTCTAATATATGTTCAGAAATTTCATTATATTTATATTTTTAATATAGAATTTGTAAAACATAATTTCATAGCTTTCAATGATTTGGATTGGACTCATATATACATAGAGAGTATAGATATTTTTTTGTAAATTGTTTTAGATTACTTTATAATAATACAGAATAGAAAGATAGTTTTTTCATTTCATCATAAATGAGGATAAGTAAGTTTCAGTAACTCGTGATTTTTTAGAAATTTGTAGGATGAAAGTGGAGTTATAAGATCATATGGAAGATGTTGAGAGGCCACTGAGTATTTTTTGTAAAAATTAGAGTGTTTTTATCTATTGATAAACATAGAAAATAACTCAAGATAATATCATATTAATATATAAAAACATTTATTCAATGAAAATTTGAAATGTTGAGATATTAAATTGGAATATATTATTTAAAAAAAATATATTAAATATGTTTTAATAAATGTACTTCAAAGATAAATATGTGTTAAGTCTAACATCTATCACTCATCATGCACATATCTCCTAGGGATGTGTATGATTAACCCCCACAATGATTTTCATTATATTGTCACTAGGGGAGAAAATGTTCTCTTATTTGTCAAATAGGGAAAAGTATATCTCTTTGATTATCCTCTAAACTACTGCTTTGGCCATTACAAAATATGTGGAAAATGGATGAAATTACTAATGGGTAAACAACGTAGTCACATGGGAAAAAAATTTAACATAATGATTTAATTATCTTTAAATACATTTCCTCATAGGGATGTGTGGTGAGAAAACAAATCTCATTTCATAAATTTTGGTATTTATTAATACATGAGAATTTTTTTATTTATTTAAAAAACATGAGTGGTTTTAATAATGATGAATGGAGTTAAAAAAATCTAAATACAAATATTTAAGATCCTTACAGAATTATTAACGTATTATATTTGTTATAACAATTTTATATGAATAATTTTCTAGTATTGATATTTTATGAAAATTGTTTATAAGTTTTATGGGTTATTTTAAAATCACTCACATGAACTACTAATTTTATAGTGTATTTTAACTTTCCTATATTTCTGGAGTTTAAAAAAATATATATTTACCTTTTCCATTAGAATCAGTCTTACTATTTGAAAAAAAAATATGTCTAATTTATAATCGAATAGGAGTTTTCTAAACCATTAATAGAGTATTTGTTCATTGTTGTGGAAAATAAATAACAAAATGAAATGATAATATTTTTTTTCTAAGGTACATTATAAGATCTATTTCATGATCTTATATAAGCCGTGTAGAATTTTGTTTGAGTCATTTCATACTCTATAAGAGTGACATTTTTCTTGTGATATATAAAATTCATGAAAAAATTATAATGGTATTAATGTATAGAATAAATCATAAGAATAATTTTACTCATGTTAATTTATCTATATAATGTGATGGGAAAGTCTCATATCTCGATAAATATTTTTTGGAGGATTTTTTTAATTCAAATGATATAATTTTATACTGATATTTAGTTCATAAATTATGTTATAATTACTATGTGAATATTAATAATAAAAAATTCACAAGTTCCACTATGATGTGATAATTTTCACAATTAATTAAATTTATGTATATACTAGTAAAAGTAGGTTATATGATATTAGGGGAAATTAAAAGAGGATAAAACTTGATAAATTTGTTGAATTCTCAAATGTAGATATTTTGGAATTATTTTTTTGGTGTCATATCTAATTAAATATGTGAGTATATTGTTATTAATTTATAATTATTAGATAGGTACTATGTGATTTGTGTTGATGAAAATGGTGTATATAACTAGATGAACTATAAAATGACAAATCCCATTTTGGTCTATGTGGAAAAAATACATTTTCATAATAGTATATAATTTGATATAGAATGGAATTTCTTCTAATTATTTAATCTATACTGTTTCTAAAATTATTTATTAATGATGAAAATACTAGGTTTAAAACATGAGACCTACTTCTATGAAATATTTAGACCCTAATATTAAAAAATCAGCGGTTAAATACGTGATTTATATACAGATTAAGGACATTGAAGATATTGATAATTCAATTATCATTGATTGAAAATATCATCATTTAAGATAAAATATAAATGAGAAAAAAGTACATATATATTTTCATATAGAATTATATGAAGTCAAATATCAAGAAAATGATATATCATTATTTTATAATCATTTGATTTCATTAGAGGAAGACAATCAATATTAGTTTTTTTGCAGTATCTTAGTTTCTCATGTGATCTTTACCACATCATACATAATATATTATAACTATCCGTGGGATAGTAAAAAACATATGGTATAGAGACCCAATATTAACATACATGGATATTACATCATCATATATGAATATTCAGGAAATTAAAATAAATAAATTCTTGAGGAATGTAATAGTTTATGGAATTTGGATACATATAACACATTATTTTCTTTTGGTGAAATAAATTCAAAATCTACATTGAATGTATTCCACTTTAGAACTCTTCCATAAATTCATTCATCATATCCCATGGAATGAAAACTTATTAAATGGTCATCTTGAATGCTCAGAAAGGGTAAACATGAGAAATACATATGAATTAGGCTTTGAGAACATGACCATAACAATTCATTATCATACCGTACATAAAAATATCATAAACATAAAAAATTTCATAATGATTTTATGTTTATAAGACATAAAATTATAATATAATAAATAAAACGAACCATTTTATCATATCAAAGACATAAGATATTGAATATGGGGGTAAAACATAAACATGTAACATCATTCTCAATAAGTCAATATGAAATGCCAAAACATAACTGGGTAGTTCATCGGGACAACACCTACAGGTTGAGACACATGACCATCCCCTATCATATCCCTTTCCTTGAATGTTATTAGGTTTACCCATCTTCCTATAGTGGACTAGGGTTCCCCATCTCCCGAGGGCAGATTAACATTCCCCATCATCCTATAGTTGATCAAGATTCCATGTCTTTTGTAGTGGATTGTATTTCCCCATCATCATATAGTTGATCAGGATTCTTTATCAAACATAGTGTAAGAAACCTATTGACATTATTCCCATATATATTTCATGTGACCTAAATATGTATCCAATTAATTTGGGGGATTTATAGTTTCCACCTTCACATAATAAAATCATACATATATGTTCAACATGATTATTAAACATGCATGATATTATGACCCTTAAAACGATATGGGTTTTCTAAACACTATATAATATCCCATGAAATAAAATGAGTATCCAAACTTTTTATCATACCATTCTCTTTGGAAATTAGATATGTTTTTTAATCATTTCATTAAATAAAAAACCATGTAATGAAATTTGTTTCAAAAGTCTAGCCAATTGAATAGGAACTATAACAACACTTATCTGTATTTCGAAATATTTATTGATTTATTTCATATGATATTACATAATACAACCCATATGATCAATAATTTTAGTTTAATTTGGATATATATACACTACATAACAATTTATAATTGTTAAAAATAATTTTTATTGAAATATTCATTAATATGTTTTCAATTAAACTTGCAAAGGATAACCTAGGGACATACAAAAAGAATAGCGCAGAAATAAAGTCAAGTAATGGACAAAACATATAACATGTAAATTCATGTTATCAAATAGTCATATCAATTGATAATAAATGAAACATGAATATTAATGAATGATATAACAATATTATAATAATGGAAACATAGGAAATGTGTACACAACTAAATACCCACCGTCATAGACATAAGGAATGGATAACTTCCACGAAACCATGTTTTAATAATTTCCACAAATAAATTATGTTCACTCCCTTTCCAAAAATGAAATCTCATGAGACAAAACATTACCCAATGAATTTTAGAACTATTTAATTTAAACTGCACCCACCACTATTATTTCAATATAATATTAACGTGTTCCACATTGGTCATAAAATAGATATTTGTTAATCATAATATTATATTCCAGGATAAAACATTGTGCAATACATACATTTAAGTCCTATTTTAATTAATTATAAGTGTATAATAGTGGAAACCATTAATTATAAATGAGTATGGTATTCAATGAAAAATTGTTTTGTCATGGAAATGATTAAATAAATTTTTTCATCACAACAAAATCAGATAAAAATCATAAAATCTGTTGATTAGAGATAAATTTGTCCCTCTTCATATTAAAATTATATATAAAGTAATATTTATATTGATATAAAAATCATGTTATATGAAATTTAGAAATAGAAGTCTTAAGATAATAAGGAAACCATAATAATGAAGAAAAGGTGGGGATCCCAGTATAGATTGTGTTCATCTTCATTCTTGGGAGGAGCTTCTTGAAAGGTTAGGGAGCCTTAGGAGGAATCTAGAGAGATGAGTATAGAGTGAGGATGTTCTCCAATAATTTTCTGGGAAGATAAATTTGTGCATGAGTTGGATTATATATGAAATGATTGTGGATTTCATAATTATTTTTCAAACAGAGGTCTCAAAATCAATATAATAATATTACAAAAACCAATAACCTTACCATTATTTCTTTCCATTTTCCATCCAAATAAAAGTGGTTGTTAATATTTTTTTAAACAAACATACTATTATTGTTCTAATGAGTTTAAATAAAAATCATTATAAAGTAACAAACATAAAATGAAAATATATGTTATTATATAAAAAATAATGTAAATACACATATTATTAGGGTCTCGATACCCATCTCATTAATATACTAGATAACTTATAAGGGTAATGTGCATGATGGTGGGAGTTCCATGTGGTGGTTAGATGTAAATTTTTTGGTTTGTGATCTCAATTATCATGAACTTATCATGTAAATTGATTCACTCATGATTAATTTTTTGGATCTCCACATGGGATTACTCAAGGTAAATGACTATAGATTCTATATCCCATGGAATCTTTGATAAATGGGCTTCATAAGTTATTATCCCAATGTTTGAGGTTATCACATCCATTTACATTGTCAATTAAAATTGTTAAAAACTAATATTTATACTATTAAAGTGATGATATTTTAATGGAAATTTTGTATCAACTATAAATATGATTAATGATTATTTATATCATATAGGATATAATAAAACCAAAGGAGTGGATGATTTTTTAATAATAATATTAAAAAATAAGACATATAATTAAATTACTATCATAAATTTATTAATAATGATTGGGAAAATATAATCATCCCCTTTAGAAATTTATCTGTCAAACATTTCATTACACACACTAAATAAAATGAGGGTAACTCTGTTTCATCTAATCCTCATGTTCTGATTATTCTTATTCAAATTTTTGGTTTCTACACAATAATTTTACAAGGTGAATTTTTCTATTTTATATATCTAATTCTCTAAGATCTAAGATCTTCATTAGCTGCTCCACATATGAAATTTTATTCTCCAATTGTACCACCTATGGATTGAGTACCTGTGAAGGCTATAGTATATAAATTTTCAAGACACATACATGGAATACATCATGTACATGATATAGGCTATGTGGGAGTCCATGTCATTGGTCCATCACTCTGATGTGATAAAGGATCTCAAAGAGGATAATATATCGAGGATAAATCTTTCCCTTATTATGAAAACTCAACACTTTCGTACATAAAGATATGGAAAGCAATACCATGTCTGCAACATCAAAATATAGGTTTCATATATGTTTTCAGTGTATCATTTTTTGGATACATTGAGCCTCCTTGATGTGTTGCTAAATAGAATTTGTGTTTTTCACCATTTCATTAACCATTTCAAGGAATAAATTTTTTTATTTCCCCAAAATCATCCAAATATTCACATGCTCTACACCTCTTCCAATAAAAGAATTCAAAGGGATCCATTTGGACCTTGAGGGAAAACAATTATATTATTTGAAATTTACATGTGGAAGATATTTATCCCATCCTCCTTGGATGTAAATTGAGGCTTATTTGAACATATCCTCAACTGTATGGATAGTCTCATCATATTGGCCTTAAAATTAAAGGTGATAAGACATTATAATGATCAACTCAATTATCATTACATGTTGTAAACTGTCCTAGAACATAGAGGTGAATCTTGGATCTCGGTCAGATACAGTCGATAATGGTACCCAATACATTCTTACAACTTCTCCAATGTACATTCATGAATTTTGATCTATTAGAAATCCTCTCAAATATCAATGAAGTGCACAAAATTTTAAATATGGTCCACCAAAAACTATATAGAATTATTCCCCCATCATGTTTTAAGAAAACTAGTTACAAATTCCATCATAATTTTTTTCCATTTCCATGTCGGTATGGGTAATGGTTACATCATCATGGGAGATTTATTTCCTTCCTGATTTCACTTCTTATCATACAGGACATTTAGTTATATACTTCGTGATCTGACTATTGATATTTTCCCATAATATTTTTCTCAATGATGTCATTACATCATTTTTCTTCATAGGTGGATGGAGAAGGTTGATATATGTTCATCTTCCAAGAGCTCCATCGTTATCTTAGTAATTGATTGTAAACATAGTCTTGTCCCTAATGACACAACTCCTTCATTGACTTTGAACTACATGGATTTACCTTTTTTTATAGTTTCAACATTAGTATAAATTCCCATATCATTTTTCTAATATAATTTTTATTATAAATAAAGAAATACATAGATATTATTTTTTAATGGATTGATGTTCTTACTTCGTTTATGATTCCCATGTACACCCTTTTCAATTCAACAATATATGATCCCTATCTAGTATCATTAATGGTGGAATTGTTGGATCCATTAATCATATGTCATCCACATCATTATTTTAATTACTAAGATATTAGTGAATTATGTAATCAGTGTCCTTGATCAACTATAACCATCTTCATTGGCTACTTTTCATCTATATCATTGTGAATATATACATGAAGATTTTTTAATCCGTATATATTTCACAATTCTCCAAAAATAGAAAATAATTAAATATTTTGAAATAATATATCACTAAAACTAAATAATGATCAATTTTGGGTAGGTCTATTCATGAACATTCATGTGGATTGAAGCATTGGATTTGACATTTTCATTGAATATAAACAAATAGTTGAAGCCCTATATTATAGCATCATTGAATACCATGAAAAGATCTTCACAAGTGGGTAGTGTGAGAATAAGTGTACTGATAATTCTCTTTTTAATCTCTATTAATCATTCATCACATTAATCATTATAAGAAATCATGACTACCTTCAATGTTATCTTTCTTATAGGGATTGAAAATCATGGGAAATATTTTAAAAACAGGTGATAGTACATAGATAATCTAAGGAAACAATGGATATATTTCACAGATTTCGGCCTCAAACATAATTCAATTTATTATTTTTTTATGTGTATATATATATCCCATTTCCTGTAATGATATACCCCATGAATGAGACATCATTTAATTATAAATCACATTTGATTTACATGGCATAAATCATCTCATTTCAAAATGTATTTTTCCTAGTTCTTGGATACTTCACATGATCCTCCTCTATTTTGGTATATATTAGAATATTATATGTAAATAATAAAATTAATTTGTCACTGTAATATCCAAAGACTCAATTAATCATGTACATTATGTTTTTTGTGGAATTAGTGAGCCCAAAAAGCATATCTATGAACTCATAGTTCATGTATCTTGTACGAAAAGTATTCTTGGGGATATCCTCCATCTTCACAATATCTTCGTAATATACTAAATATAATTCTACCATAGATATGTATTGTGATCCAGGTATTTTATCAAAAAAATCATCAATATATGGTGGATGATACATGTTCTTTATCATAGTATTATTGATATCTTTATAATCAATGTAAAGGCATAGTGAACAATTCTTCGTCGTGATGAATAGGACTCATTAAAATCATGGTGAAGAATATGGGTGTATAACCCATTTATCAATAATTTCATATAGTTGATTCTTCAACTCCTCATGTTACATAAATGATATTCTATACATATTCTTTGATAATGGGAATTCTCCAGGTATAATACCAATTGAAAATTTATCCTCTCATCAACAAGGATGATGGGGAAATTTCTCAGAAAAACCCATAGCATTTTCCCTAATAAAATAGTTATGCATTCAAGGATGATTGTTTGCATAGACTCAGTCATTTGACCTAGATAATCTATCTCATATGGGAATAATATCAATTATTCTTGATGTTAGTGATAACTAATATTTATCCTCCTCTTTAAATATTAACATAATCTGGGGTTTTTTTATGATTTGGTGGCAACTTCCTTCTCATTTAAATTTATGTTGTCTCTATATATAAAAATACAATTTATACATACAATTACATTAAATTCCACTAAAGTATTTATGAAAAAAATTCTTTAAAAATTTTATCAGGAAAATTTTAACTAGTGAGGAAATAGATATTTTGGATACCATCATATCCCCATTTTCAATTTTCACGGATAACTCCACTTCTAATAGTATTGGTTATATTATAATTGTTCTAATAAATATTCATGATATTATTGAATTTTTATAATGATAGTTAAAATGTTTTTTATCTATTTATCAATGAGAAACTATCACTCCACTCAACACTTTTATTCCATGATACACCTCATCAGTGGTGCTATAAAAAATTCCCCATTGATATCATGGAGTTTTTGTGTTATGCCTAAAAATAATGGCTTAGTGCATTTGATGGAAAATTTCAATAGTTCCTTGTTGTTATAACAATAAGCAATACATTTTGGGTAGGATGGAATATTACATTCTTCTATAGCATTAGTGGGTTTCTCATGTTGGAAATCACTAGCTCAGTTCCCTTCTATCCTGCACATAATACAGCTCCTCGTCTTCAATAGATAATTTATGAGGTTCTACATTCAATATCTTTAACAAGTTATATATTGAAATTTCATATAGTAGTTATATTTATCCATCAGACATCCTAAATTAAAATCCACATTCTATTTTTTATCCCCTGGATACTCATGAGATTTGAAAATCTGTATGTCAACATTGAGGGAACATCACACTATATTCTCATAGCTATCAATGTCAATGATTTCCATGGATTTTTTTATATTATGTATTAGACTACCAAAGTTGTTTTAGACATTTTATTATTGGGTAACAACAATGATGTATGTGTATTTGTAAATTGTTCTGAATTTTTTTCATATACCCCAATAGATTCATTGTTTTCTTTCCTGAGTGAAAGGAAATACCATTACATTTAATGCCGAAGAGTGAGAGGATAATATTTTTCTAAAAAAATATGAAATTACTTCCACTCAATCACTTTGATATATTTCAATAGAATCAAATGAATGATCAATTTCCATTAATGATAAGATTTTCCCTACATATGATAAATATTCCATATAACCTTCTCATTCTAAAAAAAATTTATGGAGAAGACACTATAATTTTATTTGATCCATTATGACAGAATTAAAAGATCATATGATCCCTTAAAAGTTTGGGTAATTTGTTGGATAGAGAACAAAACTACATCATTTTCATTCATAAGTGGATTAGGATTCTCCTTATAATTTTGTTGTTATTCATAACATGAGTTAGCTGAGAGATTATTTCCACAATTATTGTGGTTCATGATATCATTGGGTTGTACTTATCATTGATAAAGTCGTCAAATTGGTCTTCACATTGCTCTCTTACATGTTTCTTCTTATTTCAGGACATTAGGTAGAATAAATGAAAAAAAATAAGTTTTTGTATTTTTAAACTATTAAAAACATATCTGGGAATCCAAAATCATTAAATTGATATCTTATAAATTACCATTATTTCATTAACTTATAAATTTATAGGCTTCAATATATGGTATCAATAATCTATTTCCTAACATATATTTTAATGAGAAATGATTATTCCCATAAAAATGTTTCATAATGAGTTTATGAATTTGTCAAAGAATATCACTCAAGAGTTTCAATCCAGGGTCATATTAATTGTTGTTCTTTTATACTGTGTTATGTCGAATTAGTTCTGACACACCATGTCAAATTTGTTACCCCTGGGTACATTTCTTCCAAAACCATGTCAACATGTAGTGATTGTACAAGGATTTATTTTCTTGATGAACCATTAACTATATAAATACGAATACTAAGGGTCATTTTTCATACATAGAATCATACCTAATGTTTTCACTAGACTTTTCTAATCCAAACCACAAAATTTACTAAAGAGTTCATTTGGTACATAATACAATAACCCTGCACATTGTTCACATCAATAACTGATTTTTATGAAATATTTTACATCATACCTCTCAAAATATATATTTTTCCAGTATATTTGAGAATAAGGTACATTACATAAAAATTATAAATTCAAAAAACAACATTATAATTGAAAACTTTTTTAACATGCTCATACATAAAATATCAGAAGATAACCATTGGACAAACTTAAAAATGTAGATATATATAAAATCATGAAAGGTAATAACCATTGAATATGGTAATACATGTTATTGAAAATAAATGTCAATAGGGAATAAAAGGAAAATGAATTATAAGGGTTGATATAGCCTAATAATCATGTAGGTGATAAGGGTAATTTGAGATAAACTTAAAACACTGCATCATAATAATAGTTCATGGACATATTCCATTACTTCAATATTGAAAAATTCTCATAAATTAAATACATTATAAAGTTGTCCCAACATGACATATCATGAGACTGAACATTATCCAATTCATTAGAGTGTTATATAGTTTTGGACACACTCATCACCATTATTTCATTCTCATGATTTAGTGTTCCACATAGATCATACAACATGGTTACATTAATCATCATATTTTATTCTATTATAATGTATTTTAGAGTACATACATGTATCTCTCATGCCAATGAAGTGTATATTTATAAAATTTAATACCCAAGATAAGAAATGTTTATGGAATCCACTATATAATTTTATTTTTTGGATGAATCATGTTGAAAATTATGGACCATAATAGTGACAGAGAATAATTCATAAAATAAATTGATGATAGAGAATGGGTTATCTCATCATATGGAAATAAAATTGCTGGTCATTTGTATATTAAAATATATATTCCAACATAAGGTACTTCAAAAATAAGGAATGTGATATAAAGTAATCTTAAACAAATAAAAGAAGGTCATGAATTTTTTATTTAGTGTGTGCCTTCAAATTCTTTGGTGGAAATTATTGAGAGCATGGGGGGTCCTTGGGAGGAATCTACATAGAGTATGGATTTGTAATCGCATGGTCTAGGGATTTTGAGTGAAGGGAAATGGGATATTGGGTGGGTTTATATAGGAAAGGAGTGTTGGTTAAATTATTATTGATCACACATAGGTTTTGGACACAATAATAAAAAAAGAAAAAAACATTAGAAAGGGTTTTTTATATTTTTTCATCCAAATGAGAGTATATTTTCGTTATTTTAGTATCAAAAAATACTACATGTTTCATTCAATAAAAATATAATTCATTTATTATGTAACAATAATTTAATAAAAATATATTTATTCTTTATAAAATGATTTTTAAATTAATTCTTTTAGGGTATTTATAAATAACATAACAATTCACTAGAAAACACCCAAAGGGTAAGGATCATGATTGAGGGACATTCCTGGGGTGGTTTGGTGTACATTTTTTATGGGTTCCCGAGGAACATGACCATTTCTAGTAAATAAGTTTTCCCATTCTTAGGTTGTCAGATCTCATCTTGGGGATGGTCTAGGGAATATTCCATTGATTATGTCTCCCTAATATGCTATTATGAATGGGATTCATTACGTATAATTCTACGATTTAGACAGATAGGTTAAATTGTCAATTTATATTGGATTTATTAAACCCCAATATTTATACTAATCATGTCATCAATACTTAACATCTATATTTTGGAAATTATTAATATCATTAACATGCATTTATATATAATAGGAAATTATATAACCAAAATACATGTCCTGTTTTCTGTTACCATATTATATAACAAGGCATTTAAATAAATTGGAAGGGGGATTTTATTTATAATAGTTAGGGTTATTACAAGAGTCAGTGTCATAAATAACATTCCATATAATCATAAACCATTCAAGAAAGAATGTGAATGATATTTTTGTATCATATCACAAATAAATCATAATATATAACAATGTATTTCATCTTATATAGAGAAAGATCATGAATGTTCACGTGAATCATTTATTTAGGAATATATCTTTTTTTTAATAGAAATATTATTAAACAATTTAAAAATATATTTCTAACAAATCTATAAAATTTCATTTAATACATTTATTGTTAAAAATATCATTTCATCATTGAAAAGTTTTTTTTAAAACATAAACCATTTTGAAAACTATTTAATTTTATAATAAACCTAAAAAAGTATAAAGGAATATTTAAAAAAAATTAAAAAAAAAATTCATAAAAAATTATAAAGTAATCTTCAATAACATTAAAAAAATTTATATGTAAAACATATTTGGAAACATTTCTATTTGAAAATAGAATTGAAATACATTTAAAGTATGAATTTAAATTAATTTAAAACATTCATTGAGTAATAAATTATTTGTTAATTAAAATTTACTGAAAATATATATTTTAATACTCAATAAAATTAAAACACTATTTAAATGTAAATAATAATATAAAAAATAGAATTTAAAATATCATTGAAAACATTTAATGGAATGTTTAAAATTCATTTAAATCACTACATGAATCAAAACAATTGAAACCCTATTTCTTTTAAATCCACATTAAAACCATAATTATCCAGAATATTGTCAAAATAATTTTAAAAATAAATATTGTAAACATGAAATGGAATATTTAATGTAATAGTGGTCATGATGTAAAATAAATATCTATATTCCAAAGATTCTATCACATTATAAAAGTGTATAATATTTCATCGATCATAAAATGATAGGAAGATTAAATTTTAAAAACATTTATTAAAAAGATAAAACCTGGATAAAAATATAAATTAAACATATTATTATAACATAAAAAAATTAATACATTTTTAGATAACTTGGTTTTTAATGTAATCCAATTTCTGACTGAAAGGAGATATAAAGTAGGATTTATATAATATCATTTTTCTTAACTAAATTAAGTACCATTGAAGGGGTAAGTGGTAATAATTCACGAATATGTCATAGATAGAAAAATTATAATAATCATAAAGGTTTTTTTAATATTGATAATAATATTAATTCAGTGGAATAATAATCATAGTTAATCTTGAAAAATAATAAGATTGTTCTAATAAATGGTTACCACTTTTGTAAATTTGAATCATAATACACTTGAAGGATTAAAATTATATGAATCATTAATATCATGAAAATATTTATATTCATGATATAACATGTAAATTTTTTTACATACACCCCCTTAAAAATATTTGATCCTTACAGGGTATGTATCTCAAAGAATAAAATTTGAGACGAAATTTTACTACGGAGTTGGTAATAGTTGAGACATAAAACAGGTGAAATAAATATCATAAATTTAACATTTAAATAGACATAAAATTATTAAATATAATAGTATAATTTTTTAATGGGTTGTATATACCACATATATGAAAATTGGAGGTGGACCTGTCTACTGTCTCATAGAAAATAGATGTGAGATGAGAAAACCTTTACCTTAAGTCTTGACATTATCCATACACATTATAAACTCATTTATATTAAATATAATATTTGTATAAATCTACCATAAAATAATATTATAATATATAATACCATATATTAATTTCTTATGACTTAAAATTTCCCTTTATTAATATCTTCATGTTAATGTTATGCTTCTGGTTATATCTGTTTTGATTTTCGTGTACATTTTTAATTGTTTTTTTTGATAATCTTAAACATATCATGATTTAATAATTTATTTCTTGTAAATAATGATATAATTAACATGTATATATATATATGTAATTTAATATGTCTTTTTAATAATATATAAAATATATAAATATGAAACGACATACAATTTTCAAGGAGATGGTTGGTAGTTTGTACATGTTAACGTTATTTTAATTAATTATATTTTTGAAGGAATGTATGTAAATGATAGATAGATATATATAAATATATATATTTATGTTAACATAATAGTATCACTATTATTTCATATATATCATATATTTTTTCAAAAACCATCAACAATTACTTACATATAATTTTTGAACTAGTCACATCGCTTTCAGGAGGAGGTAGTCCACAGGTCCAGCAATGAAGTTATCGTATTTACAAAAAATATAAATAATGATGGTATGTTTTACATATTAAATAAATAAGATTATTTCAATAATATATTTAATATATATTATATAAAAAAATATTAACATCATAATTCCAAATAATGAGAGGTGGTAAATATGAAATAATCAAATCGTTTCGTGAGGCGGTTGTTCTTTGTATAAAAAAATGGTATGTCTTTTAACAATTACATGGACGTTTGTGTAAGTCTAGGTAGAACCATAAGTAATAAAATTTATTTTTATATTTATTATAATGTCGTTATTATATAATAATATACTAATATCATTTTAGGTGGTGGAGAATGAAAATAAGAAAAAAAGAGCCTGAGGAATGATGATATCTATTATTTGGGTATCTTCTTTTGTGTTTTCACAAAAGAAATTCTGTGTACATATTTTGTGCCAAAAAATATTATAGGATTAATTTATGGATTCATGGAAAAAATATTAGCATATTTTTTGAAAGCGAAATTGAATTAGAAGGGTGAATAAGTGGGAGGGTAGATTGTCATTTTCTAGTGGGCGAGGACTTTAATTTTTTGTAAATTTTTTAAAAGGGGATTCCACCCACATTATCCCATGACATGTGTCTCCAATAGTGGTATAAATTATATAATATTTAATATATGGAATAATTATTAATAAAAATTTAAATTTGGAGCATTTTATTGGTCATTCAGGGCCTTCTATTTAAGGTCTAGTCCTTTGGAAAGCATATTTTTCATCTCAATACTATTGCAATTAATTTTAATCAAGTTCGCTTATTTTTTTGATCAAAAAATAATTTGATCCTATTATAAATAATATTTTATAATGATCCCAAATATGGAATCCATGTTTCCATATTCCAATGAAATAAGTTCAAAAAATTAATATAATAATAATCTCACTTATATGAAAAAATAGGCCTTTAATGTAAGAACGTTTAAATTATTGATATGCTAATATATGAAATTTCAAACTGAATTTGATTAAAATGAAATAAGTTATTTTAATTTATTGAATATTTAACAAATATAACATGGAAACCACACTAAAATATAAAATAACTATATAAATAAATTAGACGGACAATCATATTTTAATTAAAATTCTGTGTTATTCAAAAGTTATAAAAAATTAATCTTCTCAGAAAAATAATTCCCAAAGTAAATTTTATTATTATAATTCCAAAAATGTATTTTATTTTTTCAAATATATAATTTAAACTATTCAATAATAATATTTAAAATGTTTCTTCTATTACAAAACATTAAAATTACATTTTATAATAATATATTTTTAATCATAAAATTTGATTTTTTTCTTATCTTATAACTATAATATATATTATATGATTATAAAATATTTTTATTGAAAATTAAGTATCTAAATTTTAATTAATTACCTATTCAATTTGTTTTTTAAAATTAATTAGCATAAAATTTTGTTTGTACATATAAATATAGTTTTCCTGGAAATGTAATTTCATTATTTTCTAATAGTTATTTAATTTACTTATAAATATTTATAAACTGTTGAATAAATATATATATATATATATATTTATTTATTTATTTTTAAATCCAATTTTTAAATTTTAGTTAATATTATTCATGAGTTACTATCTAATGGAAAATGGTATTTATAAGAATATTTTTTTATGAATACCAAATTTATACTCTAGTTTGAAAAAACACACCATTACATGTTATGAAAGTTATCAAAGGTAATCCTTATATTTTCTAAGAAAATAATTTTTTTTCATATATTATAATAAATTATATGTGTTTTGTGTGGGTAATTATTTACATTGTGTTTCATTTAATTATTGACAAATAATGAGATTTTATATATAAAAATCAATATTATTTGTGTTGTGAAATGAAAAATGTTAATTGATTAATATAAATTGAAATAAATAATTTAAAAAATCTCGGGGTATTATATTTTTCATCATATAAAATGAATTTTTCCATTAACATTTTTCTATGTTATCATAGTTTTAATAATTGATATGTCATTTCCATGAATACCACATTATATAAATGAATACAAAAAATATCCAGAAAAAACGGAATCGTTGAAAGAAAACAGTTACCCACAGGAATGCATAACTAGGCTTCCCCATAGGAGAACACATATGGAATGTGAAAACATGGAAATGGGTATGAAATCTAGCTATAACATTTTGGTGGATTGTGATTAAGAACATGATAAATAGAATGTTAACCATTACAAATCCTTAAATGAATGATGATCTAACAGTTAACTTTGAATCATAGGATATGAATGTACTAGGCTAAAAATATTTGTTTCAAGATCCTTTTTCTGAAAAATAAAAGGTATTTCGTAAAATACTTTCTCACATCATTTCAGGACAACCATATAACAATTTTATTCCTAGATAAAAATCATATTCATATCTTATTTTCTGATATTAAGGTGAATTTTACATTTTAGAAGCATTAACATATATTGGGGTCCATAAATATATCAATAGGTCATTCCATCTATCATTATCACAAAAAAAGTGATAAATAGTTATCAACTATGCGTAAATCCTTATACGGGGAAACAATATTTTAAACTTAAAAATTCCATAAATGGTTAACCTTACAACCCTTGTGAATGATTTAATTCCAAAACATTATAAATATGTTCACAATATTTCACAAAAGTAGATTAACATTGATTCAATATATATCATAATTTATATCTTTGTTGTTTCATTCTAAACATGTCTATACCTTTATCATGTACTCTCTTGGATCGTTGTTATAATGTGAAATACCACGAATCCTTATTGAAAACATTAATGTTTCTTTATTCCATAGTTTATTGGATTTATTTATTATGTCAAAAAATGTTGTACTATTAATTAATGATATAATAATCCCATTGGAAATATATCCTTTATTTGTTCCAATCTAATTAGTACCATCTAATTTATTTACTCTTATACCCAATATTGTTATCCTTAAAACATTATGATAAATTAATCATATTAAGGATAAAATTTCCATTTAACATTTTTTAACATTAACATCACATTCCAATTAAATATGTTTTCTTTTCCTTCATAACCATATAACATATTCTTGTAAATCCATTTTAAAAAAAGAAACTGAAAAATCATTATATATTTCACAACAGAGACAAATTAATTATTTCAATCCAAATACATAAAAAACATGATTATTTTGATTCATCATTAATTCAAAGAAAGGATAGAAAATCCCATTACATTATACCTTTTTCATTTCACATTATATTTTTAATCTCATCACTATCATCATCAATGTAACAATAACTCCTACAACCTTTAGAAATTTGGTTGGTGGAATTCCACTCTGGACATCAATTAACATAATAATTATTCATTCAGTACTTAATGAATATAACTATTTTCTATTTCATGTAGAGTCATGTACTCCCATCTATTACATTAATCAAACCATTCATATTTCTATTGTAGTTATATGTTTTTTTCATTCTACTCCACTATAAAAATAGTATCTTATTCTTCCAATACATTCTATTAATCAAATATTTCCAAATTCGTTACATAATGTAATCTGATTCATGGTTCCCCCATTATCTCCATTACCTGAACTCTTAGTGACCACATTCGTTATCTTTCTTTGTGAGTACAAGAGTTGGTTAAGGTATAAGTTGTTAATCTTCATTGATGAAATCTGATTAGGCATGATCAAAAATTCCATCACTCTAGTGATCGTCCCATTTGACTAATCATCATAAAATTGTTCAAAAAATTCATTGTCATCTAAGTTTCTTATAAATTCTAAAATTTACTAAAACCATAAAACATAGTGTGAGAAACACTTATCATAGGAGAAACCATATATATCATGAAAAATCATTTATAGGTTATCTAAATTGTGACGCAAATTTCTTTAATCAATGACACCATTGTATTATCCTAATATATTCATATTAGTCCTTTTTAAAAATAGATCATGAGCATTTGTAATGTGTTTTTGAATTCCCAAATAATATCCCCTCATGAGTTTCAAACTAGTTGTGTATTAAGCCTGTTTCTGTGCCCATTTTTCTAGACAAGTATAGATCAATATGATTTTTTCATGGTTATTACCCCTATGAACATCTATTCCATATTCAAATACATTGTTATTTTACAGATATGCCTGCATTTCTAGGAATCTAATCACTCTATCCATTACCAAAATTCAATTGCATTTTCCTTAACTTTAACACATCCTTAAACACATCTTTAGATACTTCCCTAGATATACCCTTAAAAACAAACCTAGGTATCTCCCTAACGTTCTCTCAATTGTAATTCTATAAGGTTCAATAAATCTTAACATTAACATGAACTATGGATAATTGGGCTTAACATATATAGATATTACATCATTTTATAGGAATATTCCTCACATTACAAAAATAATTGCTTAAACACTATAATATTATAGTTTCTCTATAAACATAGAACACATTATTATATTTTCTGAAATTCAATCAACATATTTATTAAATATCTTCCCCTTTAGTACTCCAAATTTAAACCTGTCATCATAACGTAGAAAAATAATATATTATAAATAGGTGAGTTTGAATGCTCAATAAGGGTAAATAAAGGAAATACAGAAGCATAAAGTCACATTGAAATGAGTATAACCTTAGAATATAATACCATATATAATATCATCATAATCATTAGACATTGAATTATTATTTAATTTCATATGACATTGAATAATAAGATAATCAAGATCATGAACCATGAGAGGAGGTTAAAGACCTAATACATTGAATTTATAGAAACCACATAATCAAGTAACATCATTCCCTATACATCTAGGCACATTTTAAAAACATTACTACAAACATCATGGGGACTACACCTATAGGGTGAGACACACCACTATCCCTGGTCAAAATAATTTCCTTGTAAGGGATCAGGTTTGTCCATCTTCCCATAGTGGATCAGGTTTCCCCATATTCCAATAGTGAATAGTTTTTCCCATCATAACATTGTGGATTGGGAGTCCCCATCATCTATAGTAGATTTTATTTCCCTATTTTCCCATAGTGGAATATATTTCCTCATCCTCCATAGTTGATTAAGTATTTCAACATGATTCCCATCATAATCTCATTAAACCAAAACCTATACCTAATGAATTGGACAAATATATAGGTACCACCCGTCAAATAATAAAATCATACATACATATTCTACAAGATTATAAAACATTCATAATATTCTGACACATAGACCGATATGGGTTTCATAAACATCATATAATAACCCATGAATGGAAATGGTTATCCTAACATTTTATCATATCACGAACTATTGAAAAAGAGATTGGTTTAAAAATAATATCAACAAAGCATAAACTATAAAAATGTCAGTTTCAAATATATATAACTCGTTGAAAAATAAATTGTGTCATAAACATCATTCAGTCTATCTATAAACCATTTAACAAAGAATCTAAATGGTATTTGTGGTTTATATCTCCATTAAATAAAAAAATAAAGAAAAATTATGCCGTCTTATATAGAAAAAATGTTTTAATGATCATAGAAAACATTTATTATGGTGAATTGGATTTATTTGAAAATTATTTTTACAGAACCATTTGAAATTAATTTTCTTATAATAGATGATTTTTAATTTCATTTAAAACATTTCATGATTAAAATATACTTTTTTCTTTGAAACTACTTATTAAAGAATAAAAAATTTTAATAACCATTTTCATTGAAAATAAACTTGAAAATCATATAATTTAATCATGAGAAAAATTAAATATTTTAACTTGAAAACATATAATTAAATTTTGAAAACATTTATCACACTTTTGAAATGTATAAGATCATTTAAATCCTTTTTCATTAAATGATTATTTGAAAACATTTAAAATATAATTTGAAAATATTATAAAGAATTATTAATTCATAAATAATTTTTGAAAATAATTTCTCTTGAAAAATTATAATGTGTGAATGAAAAAATTTCGAACACATTTAAAGTGTCAAACATTATCTAAAACGTTTATCATTTATAATATATTTAAAAACATTAAATGGAATAAATGAAAATAATTTTAAACCCTTATTGTATCCTAAATACTTTTTGAAAACCACATTGAAAACAAGGAATGTCCTCAATATTAAAGAAGATGATTTCTCCTATAAACTAGTCATTTTAAATTTCAATTTAATCTTCAAAATAAGGATTTCCATAACAGACGATAAATCTATACATCCACAATATTCATTTTGTTCTGTAAAATATTAGAACTGATCCTTGAATGAAAAATGAAAAAAATATATTACCTTTTAAAACTATTTTTAAAAATTTAATCACATGGGAACAAATTAATTTTTACGTCATCTAATAATAGTAAAAAAATTTAATAATTTTTGTTTAAGAAAACCTAATCTTGAATAATTGTATTTTTTCGACCAAGAAGATAATTTTTTTTATATTTTCATAAAAACATTTTCTTATTTTTCATTTTTAAAAAACAGAAATAAAAGGTACTGATATATATGAGAATATAATGTATATATAGATGATAATAAAAATAATGTGTGGACCTGATATATGGTACATATGATTTCATCAATGGGATCATAACCATAAACAATCCCAATAAACAATTAGATTATACATATAGACTCTTACAACATTGGTGACTTGGAATCATTATCCCATAGAATGAAAGTAATTATATGAATCATTTAATATAATAAAAATAGTTATATATATGTTAAAACATTTCAATTTTTAATATATAAACCCCATAGAATGATATATAGGTGTATAACATTGCATATATCTCAAAGAACGAAAATGGATACACTATTACTATACCGATTTGGTAACTTTTTCCCTATAAATCCCATCAAATAATGATTAAAAAATAGTTATATAAATTTAAAAAATTTAAGATTATTATTCATATAATTTATTAATTTGATGTATATACCACATATAAGAAAGTAGAATGTGTACATGGATTTTGTCTCATGGAAAATAATAGGGAGATGCAAAAACTGATACCTTCTGTCTCGATGTTCTTCATAGATGTTAAAACCTCATGTATAATAGATATAAGTTTATTATACATATAAAATAGAACCATATTATTAATTATAATTCCATATATGGTCATATGGGAGTTAATATTACATATTTATTAACTAATCTATGATAATGATACATTTTCTGTAATATCTACATTATTTTTAATATATGTTTTGGACTGATATTACTAATCCTATTACATATATCAGGATTTAATCAATTTGAGAATGTAAATCATGACATAAGTATCATGTATAATGATTATATATTTATTTATTATAATATATAATATATATAAATATTAAATTTAATTAACCGTTCATGGAGTCAGTTTGTTTTACTTATGTATAAATACTATTTTTGTTCAATTATCTTTTTAGAAGAAAGAATGTATATTAAATATATGTGTATATAAATATAATGTAATTAAATAAAAATTTGTATTTCATATATAACATATAAATTTACTAAACTAATCTTTAATATGTACCATGTATACTATGAATCAATCACATAGCATTGAGGAGGTGATAGTCCACATGTCCACAAACAATGTTATCGTATTTTAAAAAAATGGAAATCATGAATGTATATTTTATGTAATAATTAATTAATATAAAATAAATCATAAATATCAATCATATAATATTACAAAATAGTTTTTATCATAATTCATCACAATGATAGGTGGTGAAGGACAAAAATAACTATATTGTTTCGTGAGGTAGTAGTTCACCATGTACAAGAACGGTATGAACCTTACCCATTATTTGGATGTGTATTTAACTATAGATTTAAAAATTATAATTAAAACATAAAACTAGATATAGTATACTTAGTATTTTATATGATATTTTAATACGAAGAGTTGAAGGGTGGTAATTAAAATAAAACAAAGCATCCTAAGAAAGCTTGTTTCCTCTTATTTGGGTAAATGCATTTGGTTTTTAATAAAGGTATTGCATGGATGCATTAATCACAATAGTGTGGACTCTATGATTATTGTAGGGGTGTTAGTATATTATTTTTTCTGATTTAGGATTAGAAAAATATGTATTAATTTTTCTTAATAATGTGTAATAGTGAGTGTCTTTTTATAGTGGGTGAGGAGTGACATTCTTGTACATTTTTGAAAAAGAAATTCCACCCATATTCTCTTAATGTGAATTGGATCCTATAAAAGTTTAAATTGGATCCACGGTACTTTATGTTATATTTTTTACCATAAAATGGATTTTTGAAAATGTTTAGGTAATTTTGGGCTTTATATTTAATGTTTTGTCCTTTGTTACGCCAATTTTTATCGAAATCATTGTAATTGATTTTAATCACACTCATTTATATTTTTGTTCAAAAACTATGATGTAATTATTAAAAATTATTAATTGTTACAATTATAAATCTGGAATTTATTTTTCTAAATTCCAGTGACAGAAGTTATAGATTATTTTTTTTGATAATCCAGCAATTTGGATGAGAAAGAGGGTTTTAATGTAAAAATGATCAAATATTTGCAATATTATCATATACAAATTCAGTTTTATAATTATTAAAATGAACTAAATTATATTAATTTATGAAAATTGGTATAATTAAACATTAAAACAAAACTAAATAAATTTACGATATAAATATATTATAAAAAAGTGAAATTATTTAATAAAATTTATTGTTCTCACTATTCAATAAAAATATGAAATTTCTTTCAACAGTAAAAGCAATTCACCCAATTTAAACATTGTCACTGAAAAAAAAAATTAATATATTTCTTAAATAAAATATTTTAAAGTTTCAAAAATCATATTAAATATAGGTTCTCTGATAATATGTTGTAGAATTACCTTAAAAAATAATACATATTTTTATACAAAAAAATGGATTTCATCTCATCTAACTCTTATAAAATTTATTATATGAGTACAAAAAATATTTTTTAAATATAAAATATATATTTTATTAACATTTTTTAGTACCCCCTCCCTCAAACTATGCCCCTCTAGAGTTGGAAATAATGGAATAGAGTTAATGATGCCGATGTCGCGCCTCTAGTAGGCCCTGATGTGGTTCCCAGAACCAAGGGTAAATAATCATGTGAAATGGAAGGGATTAGCCTTTTTATAGTAACTAGGATCAGGATAAAATATTTTTCAGCCTGAAACAAATCTAATTTAGGTGTTTATATATATATATATATATATATATATATTAAAGATAATCCAATCCATCGAAAACATATGTTTCAAAATAAAACCTTATAAAAATAGAAAAGTATTCAAGTTAAGTAAAAAAAATAAATCTAAAAATCGATGCATCATCCATCATGATCTTATCTGGTATTATCTAGTACTATCCATGTTATCCTATGGGAATACAAAAAATAGTTTTATATATGTAGGTTGATCATACATGTTTACTTATTTGGGAAAACCAAAGTCACTATAGCACAATATTGATAAGCATTCCATTTCCCCTGTGAGAAAATACTATAAAACAAAAGAACCTAACAAGGTATACTAAATACCACAATCTCACCAAGGCACACATAGAAAATAATGAAAATAATGTAATGTAATATATAAGAACATTGATAATCAGGTACCCCAAAACAATTTCCACTGGTTATGCCTCTCACTCTCAATGTTGAAATTCCTGGTGCTCCTATTCCTTCCAAACATCACAACACATCCTTCCACCTCTCACCTAGGCCACAAACCACATCACAACCTTCGCACACACGCCTCGGCCACAAAAACTATCACAAAAATCCCATACACACATACGCCGAAAAACACATCACCAACATGATACACACACACATGGGCCAAATACTATATCTGAGAATTCTTATACACACATGGGCCTCACAACCCCTCATCCCCAAGACACCTATGAAAACAAGGCGAATATTATCCCAAGGACACATAAGAAACACAACCACCACACCCTAAATGACATGGAAAATTAAATCCACCATATAAGGCAACTAAATGACCTCTGGTCATTAAAACCTCTTCCATACTGACCACACCTAGAAGGAAGAGTATGAATTAGAGGGTACCCATCAATCGATACTCCTTACCAGATGTTGGTAAATAAACCCTCCCCATGGTGAGAGGGTGTTCAGCACATAATGATCAACAAGGGTTGGGTGAGTATTGAAAACACAAGGAAGTAAAAGTGTATATATATATATATATATATATGGGTATCAAACACTCTTCCCAGCCTATGGGTTTTTACAATCCAAAAGAATCCCCCAAAACTCCATATGATGTTTCATCTAAATGCATTTAATAACATTAAAAAATGTTACTTGTGATGTTAATAAAAATAATTTTTCTTCATTATAATCCACAAATCAAAACATACCCCCTTAAAAATTGATTTACCAATTATCATCCATAATTAACAAACCTATCCTTTCATTGCATACCTACTCAGGTATCTACCATCCTCAAAAAAGAAAACACAATATTTTTCATAAGGCAAAGTGTATGATAAACTAATGTGGGTTCATTATTAATAAATTATTACATCCATTCATGTTTTCATATTTAATACGTTCATTCCAATATACAACCATAGCCAAAAAATTCCTTACAACCCAATACAGGAATCTCAAGTGCATGAATATAAAACAAAAATAAACATAAATGCAGCACAACCCAATACTCCAGCACCACTACTCAAACACTACCCATCAATCGCACAACTAAAAAATCACTCAATCTAGGATACCATTACACCATCCAAGACCATCCCTATTATATTCTTTCCCTCAAAAACTTAACCACAATACTTACATGGAAAAGAAGAGGAACAAAACAACACACAATGCAGAACCACACCCAAAAAAATCATGGTGTATTTAGATTTAGCAATATCCTTTTTCTTTAATTACATATTTATAAAACAATGGTTTTTATTGAACAAATTAGATCAAGGGGTGACCATTTATTGAATTGAATATATGTTCATAATCACATGTATATATACATTGTTTCAACACATAATCAACAAAAATTAATCCCTGGTACTCATGAGTGCACAAAAAAATATGACGGAAGGCCATGATTTTTAATATTCATATAGCCTATACAGATCACAATATCAATAACACTAAATTGGAATCATTAATCAATTTTACTCATCCCCTATATATTGATATTAAATATATTAAATTGTCCTTTTTAATTTGGGACTCCTATATCTTCGTAAGAAAACATTCTATTTACCCACCCTACATGATAAAATATTATATAGCATTCAAGTGAATATCGACATGAAAGAACAGATGATATACAACTCCTCATATCATCAAAACAATGGGTGGGAAAGCAGTGGGAGGATCCTCTTGGGAAAATAAATCCAAAGGCCTTAGAAAAACACATGACCACTTGGTAAATAAAGGTTATAGGGATGCCTTATTATCCAACAAAAAATAATTCACATGAGGGATGAAATGGTTCGACCTTATATAGGCTAAATCCTTTATCAACAGATGAAATAGTTTTAACAGTCCATTAAATAAAGATCCTGACCACGACCACATGGCTTGGCTATTTATGAGTCTCCAGGATGTTAAACATTTAGTTATATAATTTATATCTATTAAAACATCATCATAATGCTTAATCATGGTTTTCTACTCATTTTACATCAAATAAAATTTTTAATGGGAGAAATTGGGAAAAACTGGAATTTTGAAAAACTGATGGGTGAGTCACCGACACGAGTCACTAATGAGACCTACCATCATTATGTCATAGATTTGACTCAAATATTTCACTCACTGATGACACATATCTATTCAACCTACAAATTTAAGACTCACCATTGTGATCCACCACCAGAGAACCACAGATTCCCCTCACAGACACCACCTTCTGATGGCACCTACTAAGGCCACCTACGGATGACCACTACTGATGCCATATACAAAATCTGCCTATACACTCTAACTACTGATGCCAAATACCCATGACACAAAATAATTCAACATACTGACACTATCTAGAAGCATAATACTGGATTTTTGGGCAAAATCCTTAAATGAGACATTGTTTCCTCTTAGAACACCCCCAAAGTGTTGATTTTCACAATGGAATGTCTCAAAAATTTATGAAACATTACAACAGATACCTATCAATATATTCCCACAATATATAATTATAAACCACCCTAGATGAATTAGGGTTATGAAGATCCAACCTATGATATTACTCTCAAGGATCATTTTATACTTGAATCACCTCTATGAATTGGATATCCCAAGGTCCACAGATAAATCACATTGTATTTTTAAAATATAGAGTGAATCCTCAACATAAAAAACACCTCCCCCAACATCATCTAGTACAAAAAACAAAAAGATACCCAACACAATTTATAACTACCCAGACATATGAATTGGAGAATTATTTCCTCCATATTAATATATTATCTGCTATGGGTGGCACTGACTCGACCGCATGGGTTTAATCGAATATAAATTAATATTCTATGATTATTAATCTTGTATTACTATTTTTACATTTCAGAACATTATTACACATCATAAGACAATAAAACAACTCATCTCATAACAAACAAGTTTCAAACATCACAATAAGTAGAAAAACATAACAATCCAGAACTCAATACCACTATTGGTACTGGTCACACAACTACAATTCATGATCCCATGTACTCTCTTTTAGGATATCATGCCTCCAAAACACACGAACCAAATTAATGGTCCATATAGGCATAAGGGTTTACTGACTATCACATATCTCCACTAGCTGGTACAGGTACATCGAATCATCCTTGATATCCAAATCTCCCTAGTCATTGTCAAATGTGTCATCATAAAGAAACTGATAATGATGAGAGATGTGAAATATTTTGTGGGAATTAAAAAATTACCAAGGTAGTTCCAATTATTATTCCACCTCACCAACTCTCCATAATACCTTTAAGGTTCAAAATATCCTTATAGAGAACTTACACCCTCATGCAAACCCCTCTTTCTCATGTCATGAGGAAACCTTCTAAAACATGTGGGCCCCCAACCTCAAACACTATGGTTCTCCTCATATGTTAAGAATACTACTTCTTCTAATCATGCACTACCTTCATCCTATCATGAATATGCTAAACATTCTTTCTCATGCTCTGCACTACCTCAATGCCATGAATAGATGCCTCCCCATCCTCTATCCATCAAAAAGGCAAATGACATGATCTTTCATACAATGATTTAAATGAAGCCATTCCAATGGACGAGTGATAATAATTGATTTTTGAAAACCCCAAAAATGGAAAGTGTAACAAAAAATATGTGAAAAAGTCCCAGAAGCATGATTGCAGCATTTCTTCCAATGTATCGATTGCACACTCCTTCTATCCATCTCTCAGATGGTGGATAGAAGTGATGATGTGTAAGTGATTCCCAAAAGCATCTTGATGTACTCTCTAGAATAATAAGGAAAACCAATAATCATAATTTGAGTTAAATGATCTCATAACTAAATAAATTTGTACCACCTCATCGACATACCTCTTGGCCAAGGAATCAACTACACCAGACACCTTAATAGCTAAGAAGTGATCCGATTTCATCAGCAGACCCACCACTACCCACATTTCATCACATCCTCCTTGAGCCCTGGGTAACCCTATGAAAAAATCCATTAAGATTATATCCCACTCTAACTCAGGGACATCTAAGGGATGCACCAAACCTCTTGGAACACATTTCTTAGCCTTCACCAAATGGAACAAAAAGAAATGATCCACATACTCTACCACTTCCCAATTCATTCTAGTCCCCCAAAAACAAAATCCTCACAACATGATACATCTTGGAAACTACTAGGTATACCACTAAATGGAATATATGAAAATAATAGAGAACTACCTCTCTCATTGCCACTATATCAAATAGCATCACATAGAACAACATCTAATTCTGACCATCTTTTGACTAACCATCAAGAGCATCACCATTATCAATGCAATTTCACATCACCTCTACCTCTGAGTCTCCCCATTATGACTCATCTAATTGTTTCATTAGAGTAGACAACATTGTCTTCTAAAAAATGATATCTAACACCATATATTCCTTAATATAATTGTACGGTGTACAACTCCTCACTCACCTTCCAAGCATTCATAGATTCCCCAACAACCTATTTATTTGACATATTTCTCATTGCATCTGCCATATCATTATTATTTCCTTAAGGTGAAAGAGATATCAAAATCGTAGACATGTTCAAACTCCATCTTCCATCATAATCACAAGTTTAGATATCACTAAAAATTTATATAACTTAGGCTCTTGTGATTTATGATGACCAAAAAGTTCTCCCCATGTAAGTAATTTCACCAAAACATCTTCGCGAAGACGACCATGTCAAGTTCTAGATCATTTGTGGAATAGTCACATTTGTGGGGATATAACAGCCTAGTCCCATAAGAGATAACTTTCCATTGTTGCATCAGCAGAAATCCCAATCCTAGAGGAGAGTCATAAAAAACACCTCAAACATCCACCCTCCTCTGGGAACCAGAGCAATAGATCCCTGAAAAACATACCCATTAGATAGAAAAATGTTTCCGAGTGTTGCTAACTCCAAAAATATGCTTTCCTCTTTCTGGTCATAGATGTTAACAGAGCTACAACTCGAGAGAATACAAACACAAATCTATAATAATAGAACACTAGGAATAAAAAACTATAGACCTCTATGACAAACATAGGTACTTCCCATGAAACAACTTATTGAACCATTAACAGGTCCACATCAACAACATAAAAATACACCATATTTCGAAGGAGATGAACCTCTCTTGTCCAACATATACACTTGAACAACATCTCATTGAGCTGGGGGAGACGAAGAACCTCTATGAAACTCTTGAGATGGTCGAAATGACCCCCTATAATCTCAATTATATCAAGAGGTACTCTATGAATATAATGATAAAAAATTCATGAAAATCATGTAAAATGATGTTCATGAGCCCTAGAAACCTGGATGGTGTGTTCGTGACACCGAACATCATAACCAGAAATTCAATGTGCATATACTTTCACCTGAAATCAGTCTTCATGATGTCACCCTCCATCTTCCTCAATTGGTGATATCTAGACCATAGATTGACCATTGAGAACCAACATGATCCACTCAACTAGTCAACAATAATTTTTATCCTTGATAGAAGGTAATGTATCTTGATCGTTACCTAATTCAACATCTGGTACTATATGCACAACCTCAGACAACCATCTACCTTTATCAAAAACAAGGATGGAGCATCCCACGATGACACACTAGGGAAGAAAAATCAAATCTTCATTAGATCATCAATATAAAACCACAACTCTCGTAACTATTATGGTTCTATCTGTTATGGGTCCATCAAGGATGAACTATAATCGGGATGTAGGTCTATCTGACACACAACATCACATTGATGGGGTAGATTTACAACCTCCTCATCGAAAATTCCATGAAATCCCAAAAAACACAGGGATCCTCTATTTTCTCAGTATACATAAATTTCATTTATAACTATCCCAATAATGAATTTAAATACTCAGCATGGTGACATCTTCCCAGATAACATCGCTCCCCAATGATAGACAAAGGTTTCCCATCAATATCAAAAAACATGACTCTCCTCTAGAAGCAGTCGATAAAAACATGCATAGAGTACAAATAATTGATTCCAAGGATGACATCATACAACAGTATCTGTAATATGAAAAGATCACCATAGGACTAATGAGGCTCCATAATCATTCTACATCCCTCACATAAATCAAACAAGTTGTTATGACCTCCAACATACATGGTGAACGCCAGTGTAATTTAATGTATTACTATCTATTTCCCTAGAGAATGGGGTAGACCAGGTGCAAAAATGGAGAGAGAATATTATAAAACTAAAAATATGAAAAAATTAGTTGTAACCAAGTTTATTATACCTTGAATGATACCATACTATCCTGAAACAACTGCCTTTGTGGTGTGAAACTAACAATACCCAACTCCTCAGACCCTATACTGATTACTGCCTCCCCAACCATGCCTAGTTAGAGGTCACCGAGGAACACCATCTGGTTAGCCTCTACCTGCTCCATCTCCCCCCTCCTGAATGAGTGGGAGCCTGTTGTGCCTACAATAGAAACATCCATATATGAAATTGCTGGTGAGGTGAGCACTGAGCCTTCACACCTCCACCAAACTATCCAAGGAACTGTTGGGAACTGGCTTTGGCGATGACCACTAAATCCACTAGAAATAAAAACCATCACGTAGATACTAGGATAAGAACAAAAACCACTGACCCTAGGAGTCTGAAATGAAGGTGATGAGGTTGAATCACCCCTCGTCAAAACCTTTAAATCATTTTTTATTTATAAATATTCCTGATAATCATAAAATTTTAACAACTATTCGAACTCCCTTCTCATGGCAAACATCCTCACAAGTCTATCCTATCAACTACTTCAACATTTTTTTAGACCACCATGTTTTTTGGTATGGTGATGGGAGTAATAGTTTACAGGAATGAAGGAATAAGTGACTACAATAGAAGTCTTAGACAAGAACCCTCATTAGAAAATGGATCCATTGAAAAACAAATGATTTCATTGAAAATGGTTACCATCTATCATGCTAAAATACTCATTTACTTAAGGCATAGTAACTCATAAAAAATTTCAGTCTTCATGGATGGAGAAATGGATTCTTCTCAAAAATACATCTCAAAAATATCCCACAGAACATTTGACTCCTTCCACTCCACCTGGTATAACGTCCACCACTGATATAAAACTCCCTGCTTATAGATCACTATTATAGGAACCCATTACTCCTTCCGAGCTCGTATCGAACAATAGTTGATCAAAAACCCCTCGAGCCATCTCTCTGTCTCCATATCTGAAATTCCTCCCACATACATTCCTAGAGACTACTGCTAAAAATCACGTAATATATTTTTCCACTGATCAACTTACTCTACTTGATCGATCATATATCTATCAACTAGATGATCCTACTGAGCCTCAACATCATTTACTACACATGGATGATGACCGAGTAACATAATAAAAAATTGTAAACAAGGAACTCTAAAGCCTGAGTATTGTGGAATATTATTTATGATTTATATTTACACATTTAACTTAATTATTTAGACATAAATTTCCCCCAAAAAAATTTAAATAGGAACAATGGTCATTATGATCCTAGTACCTTTCTTAGGGTGTCTACCCTACAAATGGTGTAGCATCACAAGGTGGTCTGGTAGGCTTAGAGTCCATTCATCGAATCATAGGGGGTCCTAAAATCTTATATCCTACCAAGGTAACCTTGCACGTTTTCCCTACCAACACATGAAATACTAACTGTGCCTAACCCCAAACATTGTCCTATAACTAAACCATTGAAAATGATGCCATTTTGCCATAACATCTCAATTTGAAGATTCCCCTATTGAGAATGAAAGGATGTAATAGTGATAATACCCCCCCCCTCAAGTCTTGCCTCCATTAGGCCCTCTGGTGGTGACCATCACCACGGGTAAAAAATCTAAATAAATGAGAGGCATTTCCATTGTTATTTTAACAATGATTAGGGGATAATATCTATCAAAGTCAATCAACTTCTATTTAGAAATGTATATAGATAAATGAAAATTCAAAACATCCCACATGCATGTTTTAAAATGAACACTGATATAAATAAAAACAATTCATGGTACACACAAAAATTATAGCAATTATGTGACCTAGAAACCATCGTGACCTAATCTAGAATGGTCTAGAAAGGTCCACAAAATCCACATGGAAAACAAAAATAAATTATATACATTTGGTGAGAATACATATATACACAGTGTGGAAAACCAAATTCACTCCTTCACTTGTGGGAAAAGAATACAAATTCCACTATTATGAAATATTAGAAACCAAAAAAAACTAAGGAATACTAACTACCCCAATCTCACCAAGTCACACTCACCAAATAATGAAAATCTGGCAACAAAATATATTTTGAACATCGACACTTGGGTATGCTGCACCACATTCCCACAAGTTACACCACTCTTACACAAGATCGAACAACATGGTTCTCATGTTCCTTATACGCATCACAACACATCCTGATCACAAACACCCAGGTCAATAAATGCATTACACCCTTTCCCTCACACAACTTTTCCTCAAAACACATCCCATCCTTCCCTCACACACATTTTCCAAAACCCACATCACAACCTTCATACACACACACCTTGTCCAGAAAACAAATCAAAACCTCCATGAATACACATGGTCCCCACAACGTCTCATCCTATATAAACCTTGGAAAACATGCCAAATATCATCGATTATGCACCTAGGAAATATAACCAACTCGCCTGAAACACATCTGGTCCTCTATAACAACCATATATGGATACTCACATAACTCCTTCTATCATAGAATGTGACATACCTACCACAATTTGAATGGAAATAAGATAATAGAGGGTATGAATCCATCCTTACTCCTCAATGGATGTTGTGAAAGATACCCTCCCCTTGGTGGCGGGGTGTTCGATACATATTTATTAACTAAGGTGGGGTATGTATAGAAATCACTATGATGTACATGTATATATATATATATATATGTTAGTTTGTATCAAATGCTCCTACCATGATATGTGTTTTTTAAAACAACAACCAAACCACATATTTATTTGGGATACTACATCAAAATTAGTTTAAAAAACAGAAATAGTCACTTGGGAAGTTGAAAAAAAATTCAACTTTATAACAACAAACCACTCAAAAAAACCCCCAATTCCAAATAAATATTACAATTATATTCCATAATTAAAAAATAAACCCATTCAGTCCATCCCAACTTGGGTAGCCACCAAACAGAGAATAACAAAACAAAATCTGTTTTAGATGGTGATGAGCCTAATTAACTAATGTTGGTACATTATTATTCCATGATTACACTAATTCATGGGGTCATATTTACTACTTTCATTCCATTTCCAATCCTTCACAACTATTTCATCACAACCCATTCTAGGAAGCCCTACTGCATGAACACACCATACCCAACATCATAAACATAAATAACACTGAACTTATAACCCCGCTGCTAAATCTATTCCCTTCCATTGCATATCAAAACACTATCATGATATGATATTCCATTACACCATCTAGAACCATCCCAACTAGAGTCATTCTATAAAGAATAGAACCACATATCCTCAAAAGGAACAACAAAGAAAAAAACACACAAATCACATAAACACGCCAAATAGTGAAACGTGAAGTAAAATTTCCAAAAACCTCATTCTTTAATTCTACATTGTTAAAACAGGGTTTGTCATAAGAAAAAATCTATTCATGGGTGTCTAGTTATTTAACTAAAAATACTTGTTTAAAAATTTTCACATATAATGTTATTCAACAAAAATCAATAATAACCTATTTCAATTCATCCCATGTGCACAAGAAGATACCACCAATGACTATGATTTTCAATAGGAATATAGACAATATATATCAAAATATCATTAACATTAAAACAGAAGCATTCATCACTATTCCACATCTCCTGTATATTGATATTAAAAGTATTTAATTATCATTTTTATTTCAATTTTATTCCATATTCATAAGGAAAAATTCATATACTCGCCCTTCATGATACATAGTTTAATTTTAAAAATAATAATCCCAACATGAAAGAACATACGATCGAAAACTTCTCTTAGCATCAAAACAGGGGTGCAAAAGAAACAGCGGAAACCACTAGGGAAGCGAGATTGAATTGCCTCATCAAAACACATAATCACCTTGGGATGTAAGGTTCTAGTGGTTCCTTGGTGTCCAGAAAAAAAGTAAACGCACAATAGATGAATGGTTCTATTCTTTAGAAAAGTGTTATTCTTTATCAATGGATAAAACTTCATTTACGGTTCTTCGTAAGAGGATCCTTAACAAGACCCCAAGACATCTCCATTTCATACTATTTGGGGTGTTAGCAATTAAATGAGTAATTTTAATATGTTGAATTATTTGAAATATAATTAATCATGGATTAAAACACATTTTACGTCAAATAGAATCTTTAAAAGGTGAAATTGGGAAGGTAGAGAAAAACTAGACTTTTGAAAAACTGATTGGTGAGTTACTGACACAATTCACTGATCTGAAAAACTGTTAGTAACTAACTAGTTCACTACACTGATTCCACACACCGACACCACATGTATACGAATGACTCACCATCATGACCCATCCTTATGAATTCACTAATATAACTCATAGATACCGACTATTGAGGTCACCTACAAACACCACCTACTGATTCCACATACCTATGGGAAACTAGAATTTTTTTAAACTTATGAAATTATCTACTATTTTCTTTTTAGAAAACCCCAACCACTAGATCTTCACAAAATAATAGAACATATAAGACCGAGCCATTACAAAAGAATTAATAAAATTTGGTTTGTTTAATTTATTGAGATAAAATTGTGTTTGTACAGTAAATAATTGTTCCCTATGAAATATAATTTCACTATATTCAAATTGTTATTTCATTTTATTTTACAAATATATTCTCCAAATGATTCATTGTAAATACATTTATAAATCATATTTTTCAAGAAAATGTATTCTTATTCATGACTCCCAATCCAATAAATTGTTGGTATATTTAATAATAATGTGATAATAAAATTAATAGTATATTATAGTTCTGTAAAACATGGTGTTTCATGATATGAATTCTACTGAAGGGACTTGGTAATTTCTTGCAATACCATACAAACATAGTGATGACTGTATTTAAATCTAATATATGTGATGTGTTTAAAATAAGATTAAATTTTTATTCCAAGGAATGAAATAAAAAATTGGTGATATTATACATATAATATATTTTAAGTGTGTCATGAAATTATAAATATTATAAGATTAAAATAAATCCAAAAATTAATTAACAAAATCTTAGGGAATTAAATAACGGATATAATTTATGTTATCTGAATAGACATATGTACAACATGATACCAGCCTAACCAATTGAAATTGGTTACCCATTAAAATATAATATTTACCACACAATCTCACCATAGTCCAAAAATATATGTTGTATGAACAGTTTTCCAAAAACCATGTAAAAATCAGGAAACCCTTTTATACCTTCATTTTGGTTTCACTTTGGTAAGGATGAGTTCATATATCAGTGCATCAAATTCGAACTGATCACAATGGTTATACACTATGAAGAATTAAATTTCCTTAGACGAACAATTGAATCACCACCATTCTCATTGGTGAACCCAATCCTATGTCACATCAAATTGAAATATAATATTGACCCATATTTAGAGTAGTATTTGTTCATTTCTACCCTTTAATCCTAATAAATTTTTTATGATTATCTAATGTTTGAGGGTCAGTTCTTCATTATTGTGGTTTCATCTACGGTTATTTTATACTATAATAATTGTTGAATGTAGTCATGACTTATGGGTCTTTACAACAAAATTATGTGTGGATAACAGTAATTATGTATTTTCATTCAATTATTCTAGAAAAATTATATATAAATTGAAATAATTGTATAATGATGTGAAAATTTAAAAAATGAATAAATAGATGGAAAAGGATGTCAATAATGGAAAACAAGGATTGAAGATAAATCATTATTATTTATTATTTAATTCAGTTTTCATAAGAGATAAATGAAAGGATTTATATATATATATTTATAATGTAATCAACCAATTATTACATGATTTAAAACACTTATTGATCATTCATATATTTTAAAAAAATTTTATTCTTAGATTTCTATTGAATTAGAGAAAAAATTAAAATAAAATACAGAATCATTTTCAAAATTTTCATTTTGTCAAAAAAAAATTCATTATAAAAGCATAGTTTCATCATATATGGATACTCAAAAAACCAATAATAAGAATTTGTTGTAATTTATACTATTTTTTGAACATATGAAAAGAATCTTAAAATATCATATGACATAAAAAACCACAGTATATATATTAATGAATGGAATATCGTTATCCCATTTGTAAAAGAGAAAAATACATAACAAATTTTACCTTCTTAAAAAAATATACATTAATTATCTGTGTAATTTTCTTGGAAAACTAATTAATCTCTCAATAATTTCATAAAAAATTAATATAGGTACCTTCAGAGATCATTCACTAATTAATATTTATATGAACACTTACATTTTAATAACCTAACTTGATAATTTCGTGATCAATTCTGAGTAGCACATCACTATTGAACTATCCCACATTACCAAATAAATTTTAGGTCTATATGTTTCCCACCAATCATTGATGTTATATCTGGATGAACAATCATTTTATTAAATTTCAATGATCCATAGAATAAATAAAACCCATTTATCTTTCACTTTTACCATTTAATTAATTAGAATTTTATTTCAATATCATAAAAAGTAATAATTTTAATATCTCACAAAAAATTATCAATATTTCCATTTTTGTAGTAAAAAGTTCTTTAAAAAAATTCTCAAATAATGATGTAATTTAGTTCATTATAAATAACCCTGGAAATTTTAAAATTAATTTTTGTAATTATAAATTTTTATAAAAGTGGGAAAGGGTTTTCATAATGTATATGTTAAAAAAACATTATACCCTGATTTATTAATATGAAGTCCATTAAACTAAGCCTCACATTCAAACATTTAAATTTATATAATCCATAATTGTAAAATTTATTTTTTTATCACAGAATAAAAAAAATTATAATAATTTTTTTATTATTAATCCTTTTATTTAATTTTTGACATGTGTTTTTACGTACTAAAAAGGTTAATTTTACATTAGCAATTATGGGTATGTATGGTTTATATGTAAAAAATGTAATCTTTATATTATCTATGGTGAAAAGGAAATTTTTAACATCATATAGAAATAATTTATTATTTCAATATTATTAATTTTATAGGATAAAAATAATTTTATAACCATAAATGGAAGGTAGATTTGATGAGTTGAATACATCGTATCATGGAGGTGGATTCTACCAATACACATAAGCGATGTTTCCATTTTTATACTCAACAAAAAATAAATAAGGTATAAAATATTTTACATTTAGAAAAAAAAATATACTATATTTTTCAAATTTTTACAATTTATATTTCTTTATTACTACATTTTTTAATAGTAATGAAAAATTATTCAATTTTCTTATTTTATGTAATATTTCACACATACACACGAGAGGCATTATAAATTTTCAATAGATGGATAGGGTTAGAAGCTAGGTAATATATTATAACTATTGAGCTATAATAATGTCAAAAAATATTATATATTAACGAATTCCATGTTTAAATTTATTTGGAGATGGTGATGGAATGAAAAACACATCTCGACATGGAGGTGGAGTTCAAATGTATACATGAGGGAAGTTTTCATTTCCCAATAGATACAAAAAATAATAAAATTAGTTGTTCCATAAATATAACAAAATATTTTAAGATAAGAGATAATTTTATAATTTTTATATAGGTATAAGAATACATTTCAAGGTATTAATGTAATAAATAAACATGAAATAAGTATATTAGGAGTTATACATTCTCCTTGTATATCTCTAATTTGCGTACATACTAAGACATCCATGATTGGAATTTTGAGAATAAAATGACATTTAATACATGGGTATTTAGGATTTTAATTGATTTTCGTATAACATATTTGATTTATGTGTCTTAAAATTAGTAAATAAATGATTATAGGTGGTTTTATTTTATAAATTAGGTCGGTGGAATAATAAAATAAATAAAAAATTACTTTATAATATGTGTCTAAGTCAATTAAAATATATAAAAGTTTCTATATATAAAAATATATGGATAATAATTTTGAAAAAAATACTATAAAAATTAATATATGTTTATGTGTCATTATAAATTTAATGTTTTCTATATCCCCCCTCATTAAACTTTTTTATCCTTACAGATTATAGAAACATTATCCATGGGCCCTAAAATTAATATTTTAAATTACAATGGGCCATACATTAACATTTTATTATTTTTCAAGAAAATTTCAAATCCATTTGATTTATTATAGTAGTTTTATGATTTTATATTAATTTCAAATTCAATTTTAGTCGGTAAATCTTGTTTAGTTTAATTTTTGGGACTATTAATATAATTTATCATTAATGAAATAAAGAATACAATTAATATTGAATTTATTTTCAATCAACATCCCATATAAATTATAATTATATATTAAATTTTAGGAACTCTAAAATTTATGTTATCTATGTAGTGATCCCAACCCATTTAGCCCAACGTTAGTGTCTACATTATCATATTTTTATAAGATAAAAGTTTTCACATACTGAATGGATGAATAGTTATGTAGTCATGGTAATGTAGACACATACATGAGTTACTAACTACATTTGAGAACATAAATTAAAAAATAAATTTTTATTAAAATTAGTATTATTCAACATAGAATATACATACATATTTATAATAATCCACATCATGTATACCTAAGAAAATAAAAAAAATAAGGGAAATATAAAATGATCATTATTTGTTAATAATCATAAAGATGCCATTAATAAATAGTAGTTAATAAATGTTTTATGGTAAATAATAGAAATAGAATTATATTAAATAAATAAAATTACAGTAATATCATGAAAACTAATAATTAATATGTCAAATTATATAACTGAAAACTAATTATATTTAATAAATAGAAAAAAGTAATATGTATCCCAAGAAAGTATCATGGGTAAAATATCATGGATAATAAAATAAATAAATTTAACAATTATGGAAATTGTTAATTATTGGGCCTCTTTTCTGTGGAACATGAAAATCTCTAATATCATGATCTATCAACCATGACATTAAAAACAACTAGGTATAAATTAAATTCATAACTATACAATTAACAACATTAACATGATATTTTAAAACTATCAATAGAAATCCATTTAATTTGGAGAAATAATTTCTCTCATAATACCTATCAATACATCTATAGGATATATAATGTATGGATGCCACCAATCAATATATTTCCAAATCATTCCTCATATATAAAATGATAAATATTATTCATGAATCAATATTTCTTACAATAAAATTTTTCTATTGATTAAAGAGTATAGATTGTTTATATTTTCCATTAAATAAAATAATTTTCAATATAAAACAATTTTATTGGAATTATATATAGTTTTAGAAATAAATGTTTCAATGATAAATAAAATATTAATTTATTAGAGATTTAAATTCTAATGATTAAGAGAAATTGAATATTTCGTGGGAAAGTTAATGACTACACAATTGAATCAAAAATGTGAATGTTAAGAAATTATGTATGTAAAATAATAAAAACCCATCCATATAAATAATATTGTTATTATCAATACAACATATATATATTTGAGTAATAATAAACTGTTTTTGTATTTGAATTATTTAGATACCATAAATATATCATTAACAAAATTTCTCGAGCAAAATATGCTTTTCATTTGGAAAAGAAGTTTTCAAAACATTTTTTTTAAAATACATTTATGTGAAATAAGAATGAAAAAATAAAATTCAATATTTAAAAACATTTCAGACTATGATAGAGAAAAATTGTTTACATGACATATATAATAAAATAATGATTGTGTTCACATTTTGGGAAAAAATAATTAGGATTATTTAAAAAAAGAATAAACATTTCTTTGAAATAATTTTTTAAAATTTATATATGGTTAAAATTTTCATTACTAATTTTTTATAAATTTTTAAAGACATTTTTTATATAATTTTTAGAAAAAACAATTGGATGAAGAAACATTCAACCAAAGAGAAACATGATGTCAAATTTTTATAAAAAGTTTTTCTAATATATTTTACTATCTAAATAGTGGAAAATTATACTTTTATGTAAAAATATCACAAATTACTACATGATAGAAAAATAAAATAATATTTTCAGTAAATGGTCATATAATTTTCTTTACATATTATTCCAGAATAATCAATCATGATTATACTGAGATTGTCAAATAAACCCTTAAAATGATCATAAGGTCAATGTGATAATTAATAAATGAATTTATAATGTGAATCAAATTTATATATAAATGAAAAAGTGGGATTAAAACATAATATAGTTAAAATTAATTACACAAATAATATTAGTGTGACCTAATTAATGAAGTAGATGTTTACACAATGCGTGGAAATTGAGTTAACAATTCTCTTAAACCATGCTTCCATTTAAATTAACATTTATTTAAATCATATTTTGTGGTTTTAAAAAATCTAGGAAATTAAAAAACCATATTAATATTTATAATATCATATAATTATTTTTATAACTTCTTATCACCTATTCATTTATAATTATTCATTAATTTCATTTCTTATAATGATAATTTCATTGTTTTCTCATTTCTGATTCATCAAGAATGATATGGTTCGTGTGAAAATTACACAGTAATTTTATCATTAGAATACAAATCAGGAAATAATTATAATATTTATTCATTAATAGATATTTTATAATAAATAATGATATATGGTTTTGAAAAATGAATTGTGTTGCGATCATTGATACATTAGGGCCTGCGTATGCATGAATAACATTTCTATTTTTCAAAAATCATTATGGAAAGAAGATATGTAATATATTATACATATATAAATATTATAATATCATATATACTATATAAATATCTTATATATATCATCAATGTGGTCTGGTGATGAAAAGAGAGTCGCATTTTGTGATGGCAGTGGTGTACACATACATGAACAATGTTATCATCATTAAATAAGTGAAAATTAAGAAAGAAAATGATAAATATTATGTATGAAGTATGATAAATATTTAATTAATATAATAATAACTCAATTTTTATCAGAAATGATATATAAATTAGTCTTTATTACAGTCTATGTAGAATATTAGTGTAACACGACTCAAATCGCATTGTATGGTGGTAGTCTGTCATACACATGATTGACATAATAATATCCCCTATGGAATATAAATTGAAATATATATATATATATAATTAATATATATGCATGATTATGTTTCAAATAATATATATATATATATAATTTAAATTGATCATTATATCCATCTTTGAAATGTTTTAATTGAAGAATGAATGACATCGATTTGTGAGTCTCTAGACTGCCGTATAAAAAAGTAATTTCTAGAAAAATTTGATTGAATTGGATATAATTATAGTTGGTGAAATTATTATAAACACATCTCAATATATGTAATATTATGATTTTATTATATCATAATTTTCCAATAGTAAATTAATAAGTTGGTGTATGAAATAAAATTAAATTATGTTTTGATAAAGGTTATCTTATCTCATGGTTTCCTCCTTTTGATTTCAAAAAATGGATACCTAGGATGTATATATATTGTCAATAATCATTATTTATGATAATATAAGGGATATAATGTTATTTGAATATTTTTTGGCAATAAATCGGTGTTTAAGGTGTGAATATCATAATATTTGGGTGGAATTTTATAACTTTGGTGGGTGAAAGACATTTCATTTCATGAAATGATTCAATTATAACCATGTTATATTCATTGAATGGGAATAAAAAACATCCAATAATAGATCATAAAATATATATGTTTGAAATATGTCGATCCACAAGGTTCTGGAATTGTTTTTAAGCTATTTTAACCATTTCCTTCTTAATCTATACCCTCGTAAATCTATTTTTACATTAACCTATAGTAATTAATATGTAACACCCCGAGATTTTATAAGATATATTATTTTTAATTTCTTTTATGTCTTCTCTTATACACTACACCAAGATAATCTTGTCCTTTACGCAATGTCGTATTAGCTTGCAGTATACGCAACACTATTCTTGGCTCATGTTACACAAAAATTCATGTTTGTTTTGTGGAAATTATTATACACAACATTAAGTATAGATTTTGATTAATGTATAAATGAAATATGTTTTGATTATGTTATAAACAACACCAAACGGATCATTCAATACACATAGCCCTTACTTGGCTTTCATTACACACAATCAAGACCTTCTTCGATAGCGTGTGTAGTACGCAATACCAAGTTTAACTAAATGAGTTATTATTATAATATTATTATGATCTACACGTTATGAATAGTAATACCCAATTTTTGAAATTTAATAAATATTATCTTTCAAAATGGACTCCAATTTTGGATTTTGAATATCAAAATTAGCCTAGGGTGAATTATTGGTAGTTTTCTAAAAACATTCAATTTTTGATGAATAGTGAAAACACTAGGTTACTATTTAAAAACCAACATTTTTTTTAAATAGTTATTTATTTTATTAAAATTTATTTTAGGTCAAAATTTATACATAATACCTATATAAGATCAATTTATTTCATTTGAGTCATTTTATAATGATTTAAGATATATAAAAAATTTATTGAACTTTTCACCTTCTTTTTCCCACCTCCTAGGGGAATTCGATCATTTACATAATACATAATTTTACTTCTTCTGTGACTGTAATTTAGAAAATTTGAGAGACACGGTTAATATCAAGGAGTATAATGTGGTTCAATAAGATAAAAATAATTTTTGGTGAATAGTAACTTTTTTCTTTTATTTACCACCGTTAAAATTAAATAGGTTAATTAAGGGAAAAAATGATATTATTATTTCCCTAAAACATGTCCTCATTCAATTGGATAAGTGTAATTCGACCATAAACATCCTTAAGAATAAAATATTACCCTTTATGTCCACTTGGATTAGATTAGGACACTTATTATTATTTTATTTAAAGAAGAGTTAAAATAGTTAAAATCAATGTTTAATAACTAAAACATTTTTAATATAGTGTAATAAATAATATAAATTAGACTATAAATATTCATTTGAAATATAACAATATTTAATACATAATAGTATTTTATTTATAATGTTTTTACATTAAATAATTTAATTTATTTATGACAGAATGATGATGTAGTAATTACCTTATTAATGAAATATTAACATAATTGATGTTATAAATACCCAAATAAAATTAATTTAGACTTTTTATGATTTCCACAAATTTTATAGATAAATATGACATGTTATTATTTATTAAATTAAATTTTTTCGAAATAATCATGTTTTAATAATTTTCACAAAAATCAATTACCAAATAGTGTCAAAATTGACATAAAATAGTTTTTTAAAAAAATATTATATTACTAATTATTATTATATTCTTAAAAATCTAAGGTTCAGCCAAATGACTTAGATAACGTTATATATATTAATAATTAACCACTTGGGGGGATTTTTTCTTGTTATAGTATATTTATTAAACAAATAGTGTAAGAAAACAAGAAGACACGGTAAAAGTTAGATTATTTAACATAGAGTTAAATCTAAATGATATGTTTAAAATAGTAACCTAAACATGTCTAAAACCAATTTTTTTATATTATTTCGGCCCATATCCACTTTAGATTTGAATTAAATCAATTTTGAGCTATTATAATCCAAATATGACTTTATTATAAAATAATATTTAATTTTTTCCAAAGGTTCCCCTCTCCTCCCTTATAAAAAGGGGACCCCTTCCCTCTCTCTTCACACCCTTTTGAGCCTTGAATCTCAGAAAACTCCTAAAATTATTCTTCTAAACCTATCTAGTTATATCATAGAGGTTCTGGTCTTCTAAAAATACAAACTCTAGTGCTCTAAGAAGATGTTTAAAGGAGGGGCGCCGAGGAAGAGGCAATCTCTTCTACCGAATCATTCATGTTTCCTTCTTATTCTACTTCCTCTTATTTAGTTGTATCATTATAAATTAATAACATCAGTATTAATTATATACTGATATATAATTATAAATATGAAACAAACCTATTTCACCTCCTATACATCGTACGTAAATGAAATTTATATGCGTGCGTACGTACGGAATACCGTCTCCACGCTTTGGTGTATTTAGTTTTTTCACCACCACCTTACTTGGATAGGTATAATGGTGTAAAGAATAACTATATATGATTATAATAACCTCATATTTCCTCTATGATATTATATCATCCAGTCGAATTCCATTCAAAAAATATGGGAACGATATCATTGCTCGTGCGTACATACATATTATCGTCTCCACGACACAATGAGATTCATTTTCCATGTTAACAATTCAAGATTGATTATAAAGTATATATAATAATTAATAATGAACTACATGACATAATAATGATACTGTATATATATATATATATATATTTGTATGTCATATACTTAATTCCATTCAATTCATTAAAGGAATAAAAAACAGAGTTCATGCGTACGTACGACATACCATCTCCACGAACGGTGTATTTATTTCCATTTATAGATCTATTATATATATGTATATTCTGAAAATATATTATATAAAAATCATTTTTTATATTCTGGAAATAATTAATCATGTTCTAAGTAATCATACCAATAATTACAAGTCAAAACACAGACGATAACTGAAACGATTTTACACAAAACGCTGCTTCATCCTGGAATTGACAAATGAACAGATAATATATGGTCGTAAGTGAATCATATATGATATCATAAATATTATTATGGTTCTGTTACAAGTTAATAATATGTTTAAACCCACTATACATGAGTCTCAGATACATATGGATGAAATTGAACATATGGTAAGGGATAACTTTTCCAATCCCGTTTTTACCTGAGATTGTTTATTTGTAAGTATTTACTGGGGTTATATTTATCATTCATGTCCTAATTTTCTAAAAATGGTTTCATGTATTTTTAAAATCCTTTTTACCCATTTTTTATTTTTACTTCATGGTATTTAAAGAATGTTTCTTTTGTTTACCAAACGAGGTACGTTTTTGACTTTTCCGGAAAAAATACGAGAAGAATGTTTTTCTTAACTTATACGGAATGAATGGATTTTTATGATTTTATAACGCCATATTTTCATGAAGCTTGATCTAAAATATTTCATGAATATTTAAAAAAAATCTTCTTCTTTTAAAATTTTCAAGGTACTTTGTGAAAAGAAAATGATTTTGAAGAATAAAGGATATTTTCCTCAAGAATTCATTTCATGTGTTTTATCAAAACCAATTTCCATATAAGATAACAATATTTCATATGTGTATGTTTCATTTATAATGTTTCTATGATTTACATTCTTTCACTTTTCTTATGATGAAATGATTTCCATATTTTTTGTATGTATTATGTTATGATGGGATGATGTTTATGAAACCAAATTTATAATTTGGGTAATGATGAATGATTTATGTTCATGTTATGGAACAAGTAAGAATGATATCATTATGAGATGTATGGAACCTATATATACCTCCAATTCATTGGGTAACAATTTATTTTTCATGAGATAGACATGGATAGAACAGAATGTTAATCCAGTTCAGTGATACAGAACTGGAACGAGGAGTGAACTTGATTCAGAAAGGGACTTTGTCCACTAAGATGGTCTTGGAAACAATGCCATGGATAATACTGAAATAATATCATGTGCTTAATGGTTTTCCACAATTAAATGTTTTATTCCAATACTATTTTATCATTATTAATGTTCCATTATGAAGAATGCCTTACGTACTGCCAATATTTATTTCACAACTCATGATATTGATGTGTAAAAATTATGTTCATGTTTTGAAGTTCATAAGTATATGGTTTGTTTTATTTTCTCCATGCATACCCTTACTGAGCATTGGAGATCACCCTTTCCTCTTCTACATGATCTTATTTAGTTGTTTCATTATAAATTAATAACATCGGTGTAAATTATATACTGATATGTTATTATAAATATGAAAAAAACCTATTTCACCTTCTATAGATCCTATGGAAAATGAAATTACCGCGCATGCGTACGTACGAAATATCGTCTCCACATCGTGGTGTAATCAGTTTTTTCACCACCATATTACTTGGATGGGTATAATGGTGTAAAGAATAACTATATATGTTTATTATAACATCATACTGATTCTAAGATATTATATCATCAACTCCAATTACATTCAATAAATATGTAAATTATATCATCACCCATGCGTACGTACGGATTACCGTCTCCATGACGAGATTAGATTCATTTTCCACAATAAAAATTAAAGATTGATTATAAAGTATATATAATAAGTAATCATGAAATATATGACATAATAATATTAATATATTTATGTATATATATATATATATATATGTATTTCATCTACTTAATTCCATTCAATTCAATAAGGAAATGAAAAACAGCATTCATGCGTATGTACGGCCTACCGTATCCATGAACGTTGTATTTATTTCCATTTATCGATCTATTATATATATGTATATTATGAATATATATTATATATAAATAATTTTTTATATTCTGGAATTAAGTAATCATGATCTAGGTAATAATTCCAATAATTACAAGTCAAAACACACACGATAAATGAAACGATTTTACCCAAAACACTGCTTCAACATGGAATTGACAAAGAGATAATATAAAGTCGTATATGAATCATATATGATATCATAAATATTATTATGGTTTTGTTACAAGTTATTAATATGTTTAAACCCACTATACCGAAGTCTCGAACACATACAGAAGAAATTGAACATAAGGTAAGGGATAACTTTTCCAATCTCATTTTTATCTGAGATTTTTTATTTGTAAGTATTCACTGGGGTTATATTTATCATTCATGTCCCTATTTTATAAAAATGGTTTCATTTATTTATAAAGTACTTTTTACCCATTTTTTACTTTTACTACATGGTATTTAAAGAATCTCTCGTTTGTTTACCATACGAGGTACTTTTTTGACTTTTCCGGAAAAAGTATGAGAAGATTGATTTTTTTACTTATACAGCATGAATGGATTTTTACGGTTTTATAACACATTATTTTCATGAAGCTTACACTACAATATTTCATGACTATTTTCAAAAAAAAAATCTTTTTCTTTTAAATTTTTCATGGCATTTTTTGAAAAGAAAATGATTTTGAAGAAGAAAGGATATTTTCCTCAAGATTTCATTTCAAGTGTTTTATCAAAACCATTTTCCATCTAAGTTGACAATATTCTATATGTGTATGATTCAAGTATAATGTCTCTATGATTTACATAGTTTCAAATTTCTTATGACTAAATGATATCCATATTTTTTGTATGGATTATGTTATGATGGGATGATGTTTATGAAACCCATTTTATACTTTAGGTAATGATGAATGATTTATGTTCATGTTGTGGAAAAAGTAAGAATGATTTAATTAATAGATGGGTGGGACCTATATCACCATCTAATTAATTGGGTAAAGATTTATATCTCATGAGATAGACATGGCTGGAGTGGAAAGTTAATCTGGTTCAGTGATACAGGACTGGAACAAGGAGTGAACTCGATTCAGAAAGGGACTTTGTCCACTAAGATGGTCTTGGAAACAATGGCATGGATACTATTGAAATAATATCACGTGCATAATTGTTTTACATAATTAAATGTTTTATTCCAATTATATTTTATCATTATTAATGTTTTTTTATGACCTATGCCTTACGTACTTCCAAAATTTATTTCATAACACAAGATTTTGATGTGTAAAACTTATGTTCGTGTTTTGATGTTCAAATGTGTATGGTTTTTTTTATTTTCTCCATGATTTACCTTAATGAGAAATTGAGATCACCCTTTATATATTTTATTTTCCCCACGATATAAAGAAAGGTTTTAGCTAAGAAAACAAAAGGGGAAGATCTTTATGGGAGATGTTTAAGATCTTTGACCATGATTAGAAGATTATATTATGAGTTTCCAAAGACACTAATATATTACGGTCCTTGTGTGTTTGTTTTTGTTATGTATTAAGTATTTCGAAAAAGTAATGTAATGTCCATGTACATCATGCTTTGGGTCTCTACAGTTGGTATTAGAGGAATGGTTTAGTTAACATTTGGAAACATGGATGCGAAAACATTAGTGATATCCCTAGACATGTTTCTATGGTATGTCTAGGGATGTCCTTAAGGATAAGTATAAATATAGCTTATAGTCCTAGAATTGTGGTAACAATCATATAATTAACCCTAATATGTTATATATTGAAGGTACTCCCCCTTTATTATGTTTTTTTCACTAGCATGATTTTTTCCTCTCCCACTATTCTTTTTGGGTTTTAGATGATTGTTGGAACTCGAAGGAACTATGTTGATCAATGTAATGGAAAATTCAATGATTTTCCTCATGAACAAACCAATGTAATGGGAGATTGAGTGAAAAATCTTATTACTATACTTACAAAAGCTATGACTCATTCTGGACTTCCAAATGAACAGAGAAGGGAACAATATTCTATTGAGTCCATCATGAGGAAACATCCACCTTCTTTCAGTGGGTCTTCTGATCCACATTTTGGTGAACAATAGATCAGTACCATTGAAAAGATATTTTCTATACTTTGCTATTTGGAACATGAAAAATTCATTCTTTCTATTTTCCATTTAGAAGGTGACGCAGATCAATGGTGGACTCTAATTAAGAATACGAGGACCTGAGATGAAATCGCATCCATGGAATGGGATGAGTTCAAGAACATATTGTCCATTAAGTACATACCTTGTATTCTTCGAACAATGATGGAAAAGGATTTCCTTGAGATTAAGCAAAAGGATAATGAATCTGTTGGTATATATGAAGTGAATTTTACAAGGCTACCAAGGTATGCATCTGGCTTTATCATCCAACCTGAAAGTAAAGTTGATCGATTCTTCAGTGGCTTAAAACTAAGTCTTCGAAGGGCATTATCTATAAGAGACTTCAGTAGCTATGATGAAATTGGGCCATTTTCTGTCATGGTAGAAATGGAATTTTGTGTTAGAAATCCATCTCATGGTTTTTACAAGAATCAAAAGATGGAGTTCAAAGATAAATCTCATAATAATTATGAAAAGGATATGAATGTTTCTTTATGCACAAAGTGTTGAAAGAAGAATGGTGGAGATTGTCTTAAAGGGACATGAAAATGTTTTAAGTGTGGAAAATAAGGTCATCGAGCAGCTGAGTGTCGAAGTAGTGGAAAAAGGGTTGCTAATGATGTGAATAATGAAAAGACTAGAGAGAATGCACCACCAACACTTCAATGCATCAATGGGGAATTATGCTATTCAATTCCCTAATCCAAGGGTTAATGATGATCAACATGAGAAACCTTTCAAGGAAAAGGATAAAGGGAAGTCACATGCGATCACTATTTGTGATGTTGAGTATGAGAATGATGTAGTGTAATGATTAAGTGTTTATGTAATGGGGTTTCAAAATAGTTTCATGGAATCTCATTTATGGCATCGTGGAATTTTGGAATATCTATGTATTGGTTTTCAATTTTTATATGGTACTGATAACAACAAAAAGTGATTGAAATATTTTTCAAAAGAAGATGATATTAAAATAATTAAGCGATAAAGAAAAAATGAAATGAGCTCATTACTGATCTAAGGAAAATGTTATATCATGCTTTGAGTATATAGAAATTTGGGATTTTGGTATGTGGAAAGTGTTAAATTTTGATAGCATTCATGTTTTCACTAAGAGTCAATTGGTATTAATTTTTCAAGAGAATACATGATTAAGGTATTCATATGTTTTTAATTTGACCAAAATGATATATCGTATGATATATGCGAGATAATTGATGGTATTCACATGCTAGAAAGATGATATTTCTAGTAATTGTTTTCTTTATACTATGAGCATGGACAGAAGTATTTTGGATAAGCCTAAAGATTGGAATGGATTATGTTCGACATAAGTCGGTATTGTTTATGCATAGAAATTTTTTCAATATTATTTATGGAAAGATATAATAATGTAGATTTAGAAAAGGGACAACCTCTAGGACGGGCGACAACCCATTGTGTCGGAAAAAGATGTGGGAATCGAACCCACAACCGCTGTGCGACAGGCCTTTATCACCAACCACTAGCCTACAGGAAGTCCCTGGTTAGTTGAAACTAGATTTATTATATTAAGCAGTATGATATATGAAGTATAATTCCATATTAGGAAACATATATGATTAAACTCACTATATATGGATTTATGTATTTTTGATAAGTTTTTTTAACCTTTTATTTGAGACAGATGGAATGAACCATCATTCTATCACATGATCTGCTAACACTTCATGAATGAAAAATTCAACTTCATCTCTTTAAACGATGAAGGCGAAATTTTCCAAGGAATGACCAATGGGGAGATTGTACCAAAATCAAGAAAGCATTTCTTCTAATTCCAATTTCTTCAAATTTAGGGAAATGAGCTTGAAAACGAAAAATGTTTTCCTAGTTCCCTTATATCTGATGAATTAGATGGTACCTTAGATCATCAAAAATTTATGGATTTGTGATTGTTGTATTTTTCATAGCCTTGTACTCTACCACTCTTCATCATAAGTTGATGGCTATATTTCTCTTCCATATCCATATTTTCAACCATGTTATCCCATGTGGAAACCCAGTGCTGGGAAACTTTGGGTGAATGTTATGATTTCGACATCCCTTTTTAAAATGAAGTTTTAGTATTCCTTTTTACGATGTGGGTTTCTATGAAAGAAACTTTCAATTAGTAAACCATTTATAACCGCAGCGAATTTTGATGGAAAAATTCATTTTAAGGGGGGTAGAATGTAACACCCCAAGATTTTATGAGATATATTATTTTTAATTTCTTGGGTGTCTTCTATTACACACTACACAAGTATTAGCTTGTACTTTAAGCAACACCGTATTAGCTTGCAGTATACGAAACACTATTCTTCGCTCGTGATACACACAAATTCAAGTTCGTTTTATGGAAAATATTCTATGCAACATTAAGTGTAGATTTTTTTAATGTATAAATGAAATATGTTTTGATTATGTTATACGCAACACCAAACAGAGCTTTCACTACACGCAACCATGATTTGTCTTGCATTACACACAATCAGGACCTTCTTCAAAAGCGTGTGTAGTACGCAATACCATGTTTCCCTAAACGATATATTATTATAATATTATTATCAACTAGCCATTATAAATAGTAATACCAACATTATGAAATTTTATAAATTTTATCTTCCAAAATGGACTTCATTTTTGGATTCAGAATATCGAAATTAGTCTAGGGTGAATTTTTGGTATTTTTCTGAAAACATTCAATTTTTGATGAATAGTGAAAACACTAGGTTACTATTTAAAAAACGACTTTTTATTTAAATAATTATTAATTTTATTAAAAATTATTTTTGGTCAAAATGGATACATAATACCTATATATGTTCAATTTAATTCATTTTAGTTATTTTATAATGGTTTTAGATATATAAAATTATTATTGAACATTTCACCGTCTTTTACCCACCTCCTAGGAGAATTTGAAAATTTACAAAAAAACATAATCTTACCACTTCTGTGAGTGGAGTTTGGAAAATCCAAGAGTCATGGTTAATATCAAGGAGTAAAATGTGCCTTAATAAGATAAAATAGTTTTTTGGTGAATTTTAATTTTTACTTTTATTTACAACGGTTAAAAGTTAATAGGGTAATTAAGGGTAAAAATGATATTATTATTACAATAACACGTGTTATAATTCTATTGGACAAGTGTAATTTCACCAAAAACAACCTTATGAATAAAATATTACATTTTAGGTCCACTAGGGTTAGATTAGAACACTTAATATTATTTTATTTAAAGAAGAGTTAAAATAGTTAAAATCAATGTTTTATAACTATAACCTTTTTAATATAGGGTTATACATTAGATAAATTCGACTATAAATATTCCTCAGAAAGATGAAAATATTTCCTACATAATTGTTTTATAATTTTTAGAAATTAAATACTTTAATTTATTTATGAGATAATGATGATGAAATAATTATCTTATTTGTAAAATACTAACATAATTAATGTTATAAATACCCAAATAAATGTATTTTGAGACTTATAATGAATTCTACTAATTTTATAGGATAATATGACGTGTTATTATTTATTCAATTAAATTTTTTCGAACTAATCATGTTTTTATGATTTTCAAAAAAATCAATTACCAAATAGTGTCAAAATTGACAAAAATAGTTTTTAAAACAAATATTATATTATTAATTGTTATTATATTCCTAAAAAACTATGGATTGGCCAGATTACTTAGATAAGGTTATATATATTAATAATTAACCACTCAGGGTTCTTTAGACTTGTTATAGTATGTTTATTAACCATACAGTGTAAGAAAACAAGAAGACACGGTAAAAGTGAAATTATTTAACTTAGAGTTAAATCTAAATGATAAGGTTAAAATTGTAACCTAAACATGTATAAAATATATTGGTAGAGAGGATTTAGACACATACCTACATTATCTACAAAATAAATAAATATGGAGGCATTATAAATAGAATACGACTTTATTATAAATAATATTTTAAGTTTTTCCAAAGGTCCCCCTCTCCTCCCTTATAAAATGGGTACCCCTTCCCTCTTCTCTTCACACCATTTTGAGCCCTGATGCTCAGACAACCCCTGAAAATTACACTTCTAAACATCTCTAGTTATATCATATAGATTATGGTCTTATAAAAATACCAACTCTAGTTCCCTAAGAAGAATTTTAAAGAAGGTGCGTCGGGGAAGATATAATCATTTCTACAGATTATTTCAAGTTTCATTCTTCTTCTACTTATGATTTATTTTTTGTATAATTATAAATTAATAACATTATTATTAATTATATTCTTATATGTTTTTATAAATATGAAACAACCATATATCACCTTATATCCATCCTACGGAAAATGAAATCACCGTGTGTGCATACGTACGAAATACCGTCTCGACGGTGTGGTGTAATCAGTTTTTCCACCACAACCTTACATGGATGGGTATAATGGTGTAAGGAATAACTATATATGATTATTATAACATCATAAATATTCTAATATATTATATCATCCACTCCAATTCCATTAAATAAATATGTTAATGATATCATCGCTCATTCATACGTACGGATTACGGTCTCCACGACACGATGAGATTCATTTTCCATGTTAACAATTGAAGAATGATTATAAAGTATATATAATAAGAAATCATGAAATATATGACATAATAATGCTACTGTATTTATGTATATATATATATATGTATGACATCACCTTAATTCCATTCAATTCAAAAAGGAAACGAAAAACAGCATTCATGCGTACGTACGGCCTACCGTCTCCATGAACGGTGTATTTCTTTGCGTTTATCGATCTATTATATATATATATATATTCTGAATATATATTATATATAAATCATGTTTTATATTCTGGAATTAATTAATCATGATCTATGTAATCATATTAATAATTACAAGTCAAAACACAGAGGATAAATGAAACGATTTTACCAAAAATGATGCTTTTACATGGAATTGACAAATGAACAGATAATATAAAGTCATAAGTGAATCATATTTGATATCATAAATAATATTATTGTTCTGTTAAAAGTTAATGATATGTTTAAACCCACTATATATGAGTCTCTAACCCATACAGAATAAATTGAACATAAGGCAAGGGATAACTTTTCCAATCTCATTTTTATCCGAGATTGTTTATTCGTATGTATTTTCTCGGGTTATATTTATCATTCATGTCCCTATTTCCTAAAAATGGATTCTTGTATGTTTAAATAACTTTTTACGCATTTTTTAATTTTACTACATGGTATTTAACAAATATTTCTTTTGTTTACCATACGAGGTACTTTTTTGACATTTCCGGAAAAATTACAAGAAGATTGTTTTTTTAACTTATACGACATGAATAGATTTTTTTGGTTTTATAACGCCTTATTTTCAGGAAGCTTATTCTACAATATTTCAAGATTATTTTAAAAAAAATAAGTTTCTATTAAAATTTTCATGGCATTTTGTGAAAAGTAAATAGTTTTGAAGAAGAAAGGATATTTTTCTCAAGAATTTCATTCAATTGTTTTATCAAAACCATTTTCCTTCTTAGATGACATTATTTCATATATGTATGTTTCAAGTATAATGTATCTCTGATTTACATTGTTTTAGTTTTATTATGATTAAATGATATTAATTTTTTATGGATTATGTTATGATGGGATGATGTTTATGAAACCCATTTTATACTTTGGGTAATGATGAATGATTTATGTTCATGTTGTGGAACAACTAACAGTGGTTTCATTATGAGATAGGTGGGACCTATATATCCTTCCAATACATTGGTTAATGATTTATATATCATGATATAGACATGACTGGAATGAAAAGTTAATCCGGTTCAGTGATACAGGACTGGAATGAGGAGTGAACTCGATTCAGAAAAGGACTTTTTCCACTAATATGGTCTTGGCAACAATGTCATGGCTACTATGGAAATCATATCACGTGCTTAATGGTTTTCCACTATTAAATGTTTTATTCCCATTCTATTTTATCATGATTAATGTTACTTTATGTCCTATTCCTTATGTACTTTGAATATTTATTTCACAACTCAAGATTTTGATGTGTAAACCTTATGTTAATGTTTTTCAGTTCAAATATATATTATTTGTTTTATATTATCCATGCTTACCCTTACTGAGCATTTGAGCTCACCCTTTATATGTTTTATTTTCCCCAAGATATAAAGAAAGGTTTTAGGTAAGAAAACAAAAGGGGAATATCTTTATAGGAGATGTTGATGATCTTTCACCATGATTAGAAGATTATGTTCCGAGTTTCCAAAGACACTAAACTATTATGGTCCTTGTGTGTTTTTTTGTTATGTATTAAGTATTCCGAAAATGTAATGTATTATCCATGTAGGTCATTCTTTGGGTCTCTACATAATATATATTTTTTTCACAATTCATTTTTATTCTGAAAATAATGATTAACTAATCATAAATTATAAATTATCTCAATTAATAATATGTATCATATTATTAAAAATTAAATTCACAGATGTTGAATATTTTAATTTAGTCCTGATGAATTGTAGAGAAAGATTGTTTTTAAAGAGAAAATGATAAAAAAAATTCTCATGTTTTCATTTCCAAAATAAATATTAAAAAGATTATAATTACATAAAATTTTTAAATTCATAAATAAGTTAACTAATTATAATTTTAAATTAATTTATCTATATTTTATCTTGGTAAACTGTGGAAATGAAAAAAAAATCTTTCAATTAAAATTCATTATTTTATTATCTTCATCAACGAGTGAAATGTTTCAAATAAATAAAAAAATTCACATTAAAATAATTTTCATATTCTCGTTTGAAAAATTAATTTTAAATTTTCATATAAAATTTGCGTAATCTGTTAAAAAAATATTTTTAAATTATGTGTGGAATGCTTGAATAAATTTCCTTTTACAAAAAATAATGTTTTTTATAAAATATAATAATTTTCTATTAGATGATTTTTATTATATTTCTATTTAGTATATAACTATATATTTCATGTTTTATTTGTTAATATAAATACCCAAAATCCAAATATCTATTTGATCACTATTTTTTATATAATAATATTTTAATAATATTTCACGTTTCATTTTAACCAAATATCATGTGTAACACATTATAAAAAGAGTGTTTCATATAAAAATAGCTAAAAATAGTGTTTCATATAATTCAGATAATCTCAATATTGTGTGTAATTAAATTTATTGATTTTAGAGAATTTGTTTAAAAATAAATATAATGGAAAATCTCATGGTGCTATATTGTCATAAAATCTGTAGGATATCTAATACAATCTTCTTATGTTATAATTTTTAGGTGTCACATTATCTCCAAAATAAATAAATTGTGTCCTTTCAATTTAAGAAAGATCATGGTAATCATGGTTTTGAAATTTAGAAATACCATTTTTGAAAATTTCACATCATAAAAGGGATAATAATACATCATCTCATTAATAGAGATTGGAAATTAAAAATGTCATTCAATGATGATTTTATATAGGTCGACATTGGTAGAATGTAGATACATGAAAAAGGGGGGAAATCATAAAAAAATAGAATGTTAGATTTACATCATCATAATATGTTGAAAGACCAATTGAATGTTAAGGACTCAAAATCATAAATCTATTATTATTTAGAAGTTCATATAATTTATCAGATATGAATATAATATGATAACATTTTTGTTTTGAGAGCCTTTTCATAATGTAGAGGAATAAATTAAATGTCTAGGAATAAATGGAAAAATATTTACATGATATTTATCTATTTTATAGCAAAAAATTTATCCTTTATTTGTACATATATCAATTTATAATTCATCACTTTCTAAAAAAATGAATTTCATAAAATTAATTGTTATTCTTGAAATAGTATGATAAAATTTTATCAGGACATTACTTATATAAAAGAATTAAAATTCGTTCCATCTCATTCCTTAAAAAATACAAAACTGATTGGGTAAGAACAACATGTTATCCAATATTCATAAATAATTAAATAAGGAAGTAATAATATAAATCACTAAAACCTCAAAATATATTCAACTTATTGTTATGATATGAAATGACACATTCAATATGGGTAGATGGAGACATATTTCATATCTAATCAACCTAAGGCCAGTGGCCCATGAACATTGTTCAAAGGCACAATGCAGCATCATGTCTGCCTCATCTTTCCCACATCACCTGGCCTATGTCATGACTGCATCACCACCTACATCAAACATCATTCTCCTCATATATGATAAATTGGATTACTGAATTTTTGTAATGAACATATCAGAAATTCTCAATTTCTCAGCAATAAAATTGTAACATTAGGAATATATTATGTGTTATCATTACCTCATTCATGTGTCTTCTATGAATTTCATATTTCGACTAAATAACTTTTCATGGTAGTGTTAAACCCATGCTTTAAATTCTTTTTAAGGCATAGTCCAGTATTATAACACTTATATCAATTACATTTAATAAAACTAGAACATTATTGATCAAATAATCATATAAAATAATTGATGAATCTAAACACAATCACATTAATCATTTAACATAATTAATGGTAATATAATAAGGTTGAATTTGATCTCTTACATTCTTATAAGGTATATTACCTAGACAATTTTTGAATTAATTTTCATAGTGACCCATATATTTATATTTTAAGAATTCAGAATGGGAAAATTATTTTTTTACATTGATATAACAATAATGGTGTCCTTTATCTCAACACATAATGAAAACACCCTTTCTATTATGTATATACCAAACTATTTCATTCACCAGTTTTCAGTTGTGGTAAAATCCTTATTTCCCTTCTTCTATATATCTTTATTTTTCAATAATGTACAATTTTCATCATTAATCTCTTAAAATCTATAATACATAGATATTCTATCTATTTTTTATTTATATATGATTATATGTACCCAGATGATGAGAATTTTTGGTATACTAGTTCCCTTATAAATATTTACATTCTCCAATTAATGAAATGACTAATCCTACTGTAACATCCCAAGTAAGTAATGAGTACTAGATATTTTTATCTATGTCTATTAATGAATTATATAGTGTTTTAGAGGCTTAAAATGAAAATAAATCCAATCTTAAGCATGGAATACACTAATATTTTATAAAGGAATGTTTTACTGCCTTTTGATGGAAAATAATTTTTAAATATATATTTTGAAAATTTTATAAGCTATGTTTGTCAAAATAAACTTATTTTTTATGATTGGTACATAAAAATTTACTTTGTGTGAATTTTTGGTATTTTTCTGACAATGTTCATTTTTTAATGAATATTGTAAAATGTTGTATTTTAATTCAAAAACTCTTTTTAATCTAATTTATTAATATGATTAGATTATCTTTTTAATTGGTTTTAAAGTGAAATTACAATATATTTTTACAATTTAATCCAATTGTGGTCATTGGAATCAATTTCACTTTGAAATTGGACTTAAACTAGTGTCAATCTTTTCATAGATATTGTTTCAAAAAAACCCGCTATTTGTCATGACAACGGAAATTGATTATTAAATTAATTAATGTGACTTATATGTTTTTAATTTTTTAAAATAGACTTCATTTTTGAATTCGTAGTATCAAATATTTCTTAGGGTGAATTTTTGATAATTTTCTGAAAAACTTCAATTTTTGATGAATAGTGAAACCACTAAGTGGTACTTATAAAAACTGATTTTTCCATTTAGATGAAATTTTTCCATCATTGTGTTTTTCATTTAAAAAATCCGACATACATGGTTGTCATTAAGAAGTAAAATGTGGTTCAATGAGATTAAAATAATTTTTTGGTGAATAGTAACTCTTAAGTTCTTAATCGCGATTAGTGGTAATTAGTCTAGTTTAAGGTAAAAATAATGTTTCAATAATATGAGATGAGCTTGAAACATGTCCTACCCTCATTGGATGTGTCATGTCCGACCATGAAAATCCATGGGTCAACTTTGGGACCCCATGGAGCTACATTGTTTGGGAAATGACATAAATAACTTTTTATTAAATGTTAAAGTTAAAATGACACACACATAAGGTGTTTTACTAAATCAATTTTTACATGGGGGTATAAAAGTCAGATGTTTGACTATAAATATTCATTAGAAAGATAAAACGAATTCCTACATCATAGTAGTTTTTTTATAATTTTTAGACATTAAATAAATTAAATTATTTATGACATCATGATGATGCAGCGATGAGCTCATTATTTAACGATTTAAATAAAATGGAAAGATAATGTAATATCTAAGACCTAAACATGTCCAAAACCTATTGGATTAGTGGATTTATAACCCTTATCACCTTATCCTTGAATTATATCGATGTGGGACCTTTTTAATCCGAAACTCTTTTTAAAATAAAGTAACTTATCTTTACTTTCCAAGAGTGTCCCTCCTCTCCTCTTATAAAAGGCCCCCACCTCTACCTCATTACCCACACTTACAAAGCCTTTGGCTCGGCCAAACCCTGCCCATTTTGTCTCTCCACTTCCATCGCTTACTCCTTGAAGCCTCACTTTGGTCATAAGTCTTCCCAAGAATGCCTTTGAGCTCAAACCAAAGGGAGTTACCTGATTTTAAGGTAATGTCTTCTTTTAAGTCCTTTTGTTTTATTTTTCTTCTCCAACCCCCTAAACTCTTTTTATTCTTTTCTTTTGTAACAACTCCAGTATCCTCAATATACTAGGATGTTGTTATAATATGGATTCTAGCTACACTTACACACACCTACATCTAATGGTTAACGAACATACTGTTTCCGTGGATGGTGAATTTATGCCTCCCGAAACGATGATTGTTCAACATTATTTTAACACCTTCAAAGGTGTCCATTAAGATGACACTATATTTATATATGATATATAATATGTTTATGTTTTTTTAAGCTTCTGTATTTTTCATTTTGGTCATACCTTTATGATTTCCACTATGGGTAAACGCGATATCTTAATTTAAGGAAGTGCGGACTACCGCCCCCTCAAAGTGATTTGATTCGGTAAATACCATATCTGGGACGTATAAAGGATGGAACTATGATATTATATATGATATTATACTGGAATTATAATATTCCTTTATATCATTATGATTCCATTCTATAAAATACGAAATAGAAATGAAAGTAGCGTTCATGCGTACGTACGGCTTACCATCTCCATGAACGGTGCATTTCATTTATTACCTCTAAATGATTATGTAATATTATAAATGCACGTATATACTTGATATATATGATATATATGATATATACATCATGATTATAATTCTGGATATAATGGATACCTGAACAACTTGTAATTATAAAGGGTTTATTTTTGACTCAAGTACCAATGATCGTTAAAACGACAGTTATTAACATAAATAATTACATAGTGATAATGACATGGAAATAAGTGATATAAAAGGAATAATGTACTTGAAAAAGGTTCATAAACAAGTATAAATTAACTCAAGTTTATTATTCAGGAGATTAAAGAATGACCGAGTCAATTCGGACCTGATGTATGGGACTTCGTCTCAATCTCCTTTCATTGAGGTATATTTTGTTTTATAAACAACCTTCTTTTATACGGTGTATAAAAACCTTTGAATTTTACGTTTATTCAAAAGGAATATTTTTTATACGAAGCGTTTACTAAACGACAAAAGGGAATGTTTTTGTCGTACTTATGCGGTGACAATGACTTCTCCGCCACCGTGACCATTATTTGAGTTTCGGCTTCCTCTACAAGCCATACCTTTTTTTAAAAGAAAAATAAATACAATGTTTTTCTTTTATTTTGTTGTTGAAAATTGTTTTCATAATGTTTTTATACCAATGTGTTATATTGATATCTTGTGATTGAAAGGTGGAAATGTTATGTTTCCTTTATGCATGTTTTATGTGATACAATTATGTTGAGGTTCTTGGGAATTATTATGAAGACAGGTGGTTCTGTGATAAACTATGGGCGGGATAGCCCGATATAGCTCTCCAATGCATTGGGTAACGCGAAGGAGTGAAATGTTAAGGTTTCTCTGAAGAGATTTAGGGAATATACTGTGATGGGTATTCCAAACGCAACCAAGAGGGTTACTCTCTACGTAAGAATGTTATGAACGCCTCAAGTTACCTTTATGTCTTATTATTTCTATGATTTATTCATGATTTTATGAGGTATGTTAAAGTGCTTATGTTTTATGGGTAAAGTATGATCTCATCCTTATGTATATATGTACCCATGTTTCCATTCCATATTTTTATATCCCTTACTGAGATTTTTATGCTCATACCAATTTTTTTTGAATTGTTTTTCATAGGTCAAGGGAAGGGTACATGATATGATGATAGTGTCAAGGAAGTGTCAAGAAAGAATCCATGTTTATTTTAAATATGTTTCCATTGATGGGAATGAAGAATACTATCTTTATGTAACCACTTTGTTTATATGTGGAATGTAATGCATGCTTTATGACCTAATTCTCTAAAACTCTAAACCTGAAAAGATCCTCAAAGTGTAATCTTGTAATAACTCAAGATTAAGTAATGTTTAAGGCTGGGGCCTTATAGATGGTATCAAAGGTCGGTTTAGATAACTTTAGGAGTTAGAATTCTATTAAATGATTATCCAAAAATATTTTTTTTGAAATGATATAGTATTTGAAGATTACCATGTTGCTTCATATAAGACATATTTGTTCAGAATGGTTTTCTGCAGAGGAAACAGGGAAGCAGCGCTAAGAAGGCATACCAAAGGAAATGACCTTCCGAATCAGCATCCTGAGATGGTCGGAATTGGAACTAAACAGTTTGTTGCAGTAATGGCGCTGTTGACTCAAGTGATAAATGGCGGTGGTATCCATACATGAGATCAGCCAGTTCAATCGCAGAGGAAATTGTCAGTGGTGGAACATTTCATGAGGAAACATCCACCATCATTCAGAGGATCATCTGACCCTGTGTTAGCTGAAGGGTGGTTTAAAGCACTGGAGAATATTTTCTATGTCATGGGGTGTTCAGACAATCAAAAGGTTAGTCTTGCTATTTACCGTTTGGAGGGTGAGGCATATCGGTGGTGGTATATGGTTAAAAATATCAGGGACGCCAATGAGATTGATTCTCTTGACTGGGATGAATTCAAAGGTATGTTTCTTGAGAAGTATTTTCCTAAGGCTGTTCAACATGGGATGGAAAAACAATTCTTCGAATTGTGGCAAGAGGAAGACTCAGTGGCTACCTATGAAGAAACGTTCACTCAATTGGAAAGGTATGCTACAAATTTTATCCGAGACCTTGATTGTAAAATCAATCGTTTTTACTAAGGATTAAAGCCAAAATATCGAAGGGCATTAGCTTCTCGTGAGTTTAAAAGTTATGAAAATCTTGTTCGATGTGCTGAGAAGGTGGAAATGGAGTTTGCTGATGATCAAGTGTTCTATAACAACCAACAGAAGAAGAGACCGAGGTGGCATGAGAAAGGTAAGAATTCTTCAAAAAAGTATGATGGTAAGAAAACTAAGTTTCCAGTTTGTGATAAATGTGGAAAAAGGCATGTGGGGGAATGTCTTCTGAATTCTAGAAAGTGCTACCGATGTGGTAAGATGGTACATAAGGCTCGTGATTGCACTGAAAAGGATCAAGGTGAAGGTAATAACAAATTTGATTTACATTTAGTGAAATGTTATAAGTGTAATGAGATGGGTCACTATGAAAACGAGTGTCCGACAAAGAGCTTGACTGATGGGAAGCAGTTAGACTACAAGCAGAAAGGGGTGGTGAAATCTTTTGCAACTACTTCGGCAGACGTCGGTCCATCAAATGAAGTCGCATCAGGTACTTTGTTTTTTAAGATTATGCTAGTGTGTTGTTTGATTCGGGGTCTACACATTATTTCATCTCTGAAACATTTTCTATTAAAATGGGAATACCATCTCAAGAAATGACTCCTGAACTTTTGGTAAAAACACCTGGGGAAAATGTTGAGGCAAAAAGAATTTATAAGAATCTTCCCATCCTTATCTGTGGAAAGAACCAACTTGAAAACCTTATTGTTCTACCTCTAGTAGAGTTTGATGTTATCTTGGGTATGGATTGGCTCTCTATTTGCCATTCTAAGATTGACTGTAGAGCTAAAGAAGTTTCTTTTCAGAAAGACTTTCAGTTTGTGTACAATAATGAACCCTTAATGTTGATAAATTATCTAGAGGCCAAGAAACATGTAAAAGATGGAAATGAATGTTACCTTGCACACATCGTTGAAAATAAAGGAACTGTTTAGATTAATGATGTGCCAGTGGTAAAGGAGTATCCTGATGTTTTTTCTGATGAGTTTCCTCGAATAATACCATATCGGGAAGGTGAATTCTATATTGACTTAGTTCCTGATGGTAAGCCAATTTCAAAACCACCTTATCGAATGGCTCAAATTAAACTTTTAGAGTTGAAGGAGAAATTGCAAGATTTATTAGTGAATGGTTTCATTCGACCTAGCACATCACCATGTGGTGCTCTTGTCTTGTTTGTTAAAAATAAAGATGGTTCAATGAGACTTCTCTTTGATTATAGAGCCTTGAATAACATCAATGTTAAGAACAAATATCCTTTGCCTCATATCGATGATGTGTTTGATCAGATCCAGGGAGATCAGTTTTTTTCAAAGATTGACTTGAGATCGAGGTACCATCGGCTGAAGGTAAAGGAAACAGACGTTCCGAAGACCGCGTTCCGTACAATATATGGCCATTATGAATTTGTTGTAATGCCTTTTGGGCTAACCAATGCACCTGCTGTATTCATGGACTTAATGAATAGAATTTTCCATGAGTTCATGGATAAGTTTGTGGTGGTTTTTATTGATGATATTTTGGTGTTTTATAAAAGTAAAGAAGAGCATGAAAGACATTTAAGGGTTATATTTCAAACCATAAAAGAAAAAAAATTGTATGGGAAATTCAGAAAGTCTGAGTTTTGGATGCAACAAATTTCTTTCCTTGGTCACATTGTTTCTAAAGATGGGATAACTGTTGATCCTAAAAAAACAAAATTTGTGGAAGACTGGCCAAGACCCACAAATGTAACTAAGAATCGTATCATTCTTGGTTTGGCAGACTATTACTGAAGGATTGTTAGAAATTTTTCACGGTTATCTAGTCCAATGACTAAGCTAACTCGGAAGGGTGTTAACTTTATCTGGACAAAAGAATGTGATGATTGTTTTCAGGAATTGAAAAGAATATTGGTGAATGCTCCAGTTTTGGCACTACCTTCTAGGAATGGTGTTTTTGTTATCTACAATGATGCTTCATTGAAAGGACTTGGTTGAGTCCTAATGCAGAATGATCAGGTAATTGCTTATGCTTCACAACAGTTGAAAACTCATGGGGTAAATTACCCTACACATGATTTGGTATTAGTTTCTGTTGTTTTCGCTTTAAAAATTTGGAGGCATCATTTGTATGGAGTAATGTTTGAAATATATACTGATCAAAAAAGATTAAAGTATATATTCACTCAGAAAGAGTTGAACATGAGACAAAGGAGATGGCTAGAATTAATCAAGGAATATGATTGTACAATTCATTACCATCTGGGAAAAGTAAATAAAGTGGCTGATGCTTTGAGTTGAAAAAGTAATGCTTCATTAGCAATGTTGAGTTTGGAACGTGATCCTTTGGTTAAGGATTTGATGAAATTTGGAATTGAAGTTGTTGGTGCAGGAAGTTCATCTGTTTTGTTTCAGGTATCAGTGAGATAATCTCTATTAGATAGAATCAAGCAAGCACAGAAGCAAGACAGCGAGTTGCAGAAAAAGGTAGAGCTGGTTCAGAAAGGTAAGTTGCATGTATTCAACATTGATAATGATTGCGTTTTGATATTTGGGAAGATATTGTGTGTTCCTTGTGATTCACAGATGAAGAGAGGGTTGTTATGTGAAGCTCATAGTTCTCCATATTCAGTTAATCCTGGCAGTACTAAGATGTATAGAGATCTGCAGGAGTATTACTGGTGGGATGGAATGAAAAGAGATATTGATGATTTTATTGTGAAGTGTCTGACATGTCAACAGGTTAAAGCAGGGCGGCAGTTACCGAAAGGGATGCTTCAGCCTTTACCAGTGCCAGAGTAGAAATGGGAGAATATATCCATGGACTTTGTTGTGGGATTACCGATGACCTCTCGAGGTAATAATGCAATCTGGGTTATTGTTGATCGCTTGACCAAATCTGCTCATTTCCTTGCTATACGAGATACTTTTTTCCTAGATCAACTTTCCCGTTTGTATCTTAAAGAGATAGTTAGGTTACATGGAGTTCCTCTCTCCATTGTATCTGATCTTGATCCCAGGTACACTTCTAACTTATGGAAAGGCTTTCAGAAGTCGTTGGGTATTGAATTAAATTTTAGTACAGCTTTTCATCCTCAATCAGATGGGCAATCAGAACGAACAATTCAGAACTTGGAAGATATGCTACGAGCTTGTTCGATGGATTATCAGGGAAGTTGGGACCAAAATATTTCTCTGGTTGAATTTTCATATAATAAAAGTTTTCATTCCAGTATACAGATGGCACCATTCCAGGCATTATATGGGAAGCGGTGACGAACTCCAGCTTTCTAGGATCAAGTGGGTGAAAGGAAGTTGATTGGACCAGAATTGGTAGAAGAGATGGCAGAAAAAGTTCAGCTGATTCAGAAACACATGAGAACTGCTCAGAGCAGACAGAAGAGTTATGCAGACTACAGGAGGAAGGATCTCTCTTTTGAGGAAGGTGATCATGTTTTTCTCAAAGTATCACCATGGAAAAGTGTGATGCGATTTGGTAAGAAAGGGAAGATGAGTCCAAGGTTCATTGGACCATATGAAATTCCAGAGAGAGTTGGATCAGTTGCATACAGGGTGGCTTTACCTCCGAGTTTATCTCAGGTACACAATGTTTTTCATGTTTCGATGTTGAGGAAGTATATGCCAGATCCATCTCATGTTTTGAGTCCAGAGGTAGTTCAGATGGAAGAGAACCTATCTTATGAGGAACAACTGGTCCAGATTCTTGACCATAGGGAGAAAGTGTTACGAAATAAGGTGATTAATCAGGTAAAGGTTTTGTGAAAAAACCACATGATGAAAGAGGCAACATGGGAATCTGAAAATGCAATGAGGGATAAGTACCCCCATTTATTTGATAAGTAAATAAATTGCGGGGACGCAATTTTCTTAAGGGGGGGAGGATGTAACATCCCAAGTAAGTAATGAGTAATAGATATTTTTATCTATGTCTATTAATGAATTAGATAGTGTTTTAGAGGCTTAAAATGAAAATAAATCCAATCTTAAGCATGTAATACACTAATATTTTTTAAATGCTTGTTTTACTGCCATTTGATGGCAAACCATTTTTAAATATATCCTTTGACAATTTTATAAGCTATGTTTGTCAAAATAAACTTATTCTTTATGATTGGGACATCAAAATTTACTTTGTGTGAATTTTTGGTATTTTTCTGACAATGTTTATTTTTTAATGAATATTGTAAAATGTTGTATTTTAATTCAAAAAATCATTTTAATCTAATTTATTAATATGATTAGATTATCTTTTGAATTGGTTTTAAAGTTAAATTAAAATATATTTTTACCATGTAATCCAATGGTGGTCATTGGAATCAATTTCACTTTGAAATTGGACTTAAACTAGTGTCAATCTTTTCATAGATATTGTTTCAAAAAAACCCGCTATTTGTCATGACAGCGGGAATTAATTATTAAATTAATTAATGTGACTTATATGTTTTGAATTTTGTAAAATAGACTTCATTTTTGAATTCGGTGTATCAAATATATCTTAGGGTGAATTTTTGGTAATTTTCTGAAAAACTTCAATTTTTGATGAATAGTGAAACCACTAAGTGGTACTTATAAAAACCGATTCTTCCGTTTAAATGAAATTTTTCCATCATTGTGTTTTGAATTTCAAAAATCCGACATACATGTTTGTCATTAAAAAGTAAAATGTGGTTCAATGAGATTAAAATAATTTTTTGGTGAATAGTAACTCTTATGTTCTTAATCACGATTAGTGGTAATTAGTGTAGTTTAAGGTAAAAATAATGTTTTATTAATATGAGATTAGCTTGACACATGTCCTACCCTCATTGGATGTGTCATGGCCGACCAAGAAAATCAATGGGTCAACTTGGGGACCCCATGGAGCCACTTTGGTTTGGAAATGACATAAATAACTTTTTATTAAATGTTAAAGTAAAAATGACACACAAATAAAGTGTTTTACTAAAACAATTTTTACATGATGTTATATAAGTCATATTTTTGACTATAAATATTAATTAGAAGTCTAAAAAGATTTCCTACATCATAGTATTTTTTTTATAATTTTTAGACATTAAATAAATTAAATTATTTATGACATCATGATGAGGCAGTGATGAGCTCATTATTTAACGATTTAAATAAAATGGAAAGATAATGTAATATCTAAGACCTACACATGTCCAAAACCTATTGAATGAGTGGATTTAGAACCCTTATCACCTTATCCTAGAATTATATCAATGTGGGACCTTTTGAATCCGAAACTCTTTTTAAAATAAAGTAACTTATCTTTACATTCCAAGAGTTCCCCTCCTCTCCTCTTATAAAAGGCACCCACCTCTACCTCCTTACCCACACTTACAAAGCCTTTGGCTCGGCCAAACCCTGCCCATTTTGTCTCTCCACTTCCCTATATTACTACTTGAAGCCTCACATTGGTCAGAAGTCTTCCCAAGGAATCCTTTAAGCTCAAACCAAAGGGAGTTACCCGATTTTAAGGTAATGTCTTCTTTTAAGTCCTTTTGTTTTATTTTGCTTCTCCAAACCCCTAAACTCTTTTTATTATTTTATTTTGTAACAACTCAAGTATCCTAAATATAATAGGATTTTTTTTATAATATGGATTCAAGCTACACTTACACACACCTACATCTAATGGTTAACGAACATACTGTTTCCGTGGATGGTGAATTTATGCCTCCCGAAACGATGATTGTTCAACATTTTTTAACACCTTCAAAGGTGGCCATTAAGATGGAACTATATTTATATATGATATATAATATGATTATGTTTTTTTAAGCTTATGAGTTTTTCATTTTGGGCACACCATTATGGTTTCCATTATGGGTAAACGCGATATCTTCATTTAAGGAAGTGCGGACTACCGCTCCCTCAAAGTGATTTGATTCGTTAAATACCATATGTGGGACGTATAAATGATGGAAATATGATATTATATATGATATTATACTGTTATTATAATATACCTTTATATCATTATGATTCCATTCTATAAAATACGAAATAGAAATGAAAGTAGCATTCATGCATACGTACGACTTACCGTCTCCATGAACGGTGCATTTCATTTCTTACCTCTAAATGATTATGTAATATTATAAATGCACGTATATAATGGATATATATGATATATATGATATATAAATCCTGATTATAATTCTGGATATAATGGATACATGAACAAATTGTAATTATAAAGGGTTTATTTTTGACTCAAGTACCAATGATCGTTAAAACGACCGTTATTAACTTAAATAATTACATAGTGTTAATGACATGGCAATAAGTGATATAAAAGGAATAATGAACTTGAAAAAGGTTCTTAAACAAGTAGAAATTAACTCAGGTTTATTATTCAGGAGATTAAAGAATGACCGAGTCTAGTGGGACCCGAGGTATGGGACTTCGTCTCAATCTCCTTTCATTGAGACATATTTTGTTTTATAAACAACCTTCTTTTATACGGTGTATAAACCCCTTTGACTTTTACGTTTATTCAAAAGGAATAATTTTTATACGAAGCATTTACTAGACGACAAAAGGGAATGTTTTTGTCATTCGTATGCAGTGACAATGACTTCTCCACCGCCGTGACCATTATTTGATTTTCGGATTCCTCTACAAGCCATACCTTTTTTTAAAAGAAAAATAAATACCATGTTTTTCTTTTATTTTGGTGTAGAAAATTGTTTTCATAATGTTTTTATATCAATGTGTTGTATTGATATCTTGTGATTGAAAGCTGGAAATGTTATGTTTCCTTTATGCATGTTTTATGTGATACGATTATGTTGAGGTTCTTGGGAATTATTATGAAGATGGGTGGTTCCGTGATAAAATAAGGGCGGGTGAGCCTGATATAGCTCTCCAATGCATTGGGTAACGTGAAGGAGTAAAACGTTAAGGTTTCTCCGAAGAGATTTAGGGAATATACTGTGATGGGTATTCCAAACGTAACCAAGAGGGTTACTCCCTACATATGAATGTTATGAATGCCTCAAGTTACCTTCATGTATTATGATTTCTATGATTTATTCATGATTTGATGAGGAATGTTAAAGTGATTATGTTTTATGGGTAAAGTATGATATGATCCTTATGTATATATGTACCCATGTTTCCTTTCCATATTTTTATATCCCTTACTGATCTTTTTATGCTCATCCCATGTTTGTTTTGAAATTTTTTTCATAGGTCAAGGGAAAGGTACATGATATGATGATAGTGTCAAGGATGTGTCAAGAAAGAATCCATGTTTATTTTAAATATGTTTCCATTGATGGGAATGAGTAATACTATCTTTATGTAACCACTTTTTTTATATGTGGAATGTAATGCATGCTTTATGATCTAATTATCTAAAACTCTAAACCCAAAAAGATCGTCAATGTGTAATCTTGTAATAACTCAAGATTAACTAAGGTTTAAGGAAGGGGCCTTATACCTACTCTTTCGGTTACATGAATTGACGAAATTATTGTTTCTTCTACGATTCTATTTTTATAAATTATGTAATATACTAAATTAGATAACATCATTATGATACATAATATATAATCCCAAAACTATTGAAGTTATTAATATAAAATGAAAATTTTCGTCACAAATAAAATCATAATAATTAATATGGGTCCTATGTTATATCATTATTTTAAAAAAAATTATTGGATTGAACATAAAATTTGAATTATCCTAATAATATCAGTAGTGATTTTCAAACTAGGTTCACAATAAGGAAAAATTGTATGAACCACGTGATAATCTGTTCATGTCCAACGCTCCCTATTCTGAGTTATTATCTATAGGTACATCTAAGCTTGAACCACATCCACCTATTATACCAAGAATGAAATATGTATTCAATGGTAGAACCAAATAACATCCACCTCACTAAATCATTATGATGCTATTATATACTCATTATCAATTTTTATTATAAGGTTACATTCCCTAATTTATGTTTTCATAAATCTATTTCCCATGGTTTCTACTAAATTTTCAATTATTATAACTGTTGTGACCTCTCCACCAATATCCATGAACCGATGTCTTATTTAAAAAATTATAATATCCTAAATTGAATTTCATCTCGAGGGATTAAATATTTTTTTCATTGTAAACTATATAATAACATGAGTCATTCATTACCTTAAAAAATCACAACATATTTTTTTGATAATATCATTATTCACACTAAGATGTACATTCATATCATGCATAGTACACTTCATTGAATCCAATGAAAAGAAAAACTTAATAGTTACAATAAATTACCAGTAAGGTTCACCTAAATCAGAAGCTATTGTGAATCAATGATGTATAAAGAATATGGGATTGAAAATAACTAAAAAAATTCCTTTTAATCAATAAAATTAAAATCATAACATGATAAGGCATAATTTATATATAAAGTTAAATAAGTGAAATCCCATTCAATTTAATAAATTAAATAAAAATTATAGGAATTAAATGATAATATCATGGAACAAATATCCTAGGTGATAAATTAATTAAATTGTAAATGAATAAAATAGTTTATTATTAAAAATCATGTTGGATGCATATGAAATCTTTTATTATCATGATCTATCAACCATAAATTTTTAAACAACTCGGTAAAAACCAATTCGATACCTCTACACTCAAGGCCTTTAAAAATATATTTTAAAATTATAGCTAAAAACCTATTTAATATATCCTTTTATTTATCTCATGAGACATGTTGATTCATCAAGTGGATATATACATAATACACCACACCAGTCACATCATGTCTAAAAAATTATTCATATACCAAAAATTTCATATAAATCATGTATTAATATTTCTTACCATTAAATATTTTTATTGCTGATGGAATATAGGTAATAAATATTTCCACATTCAATCAAATATCATTTAAATTCAAAAATTAAATGTAGTAAGGAGATAATATATATGATATAACATATCTATGACAAATAATATGGGTTTTAGGAAAAATTTAATGTCCAGTGATCAATAGAATGTGAATATTTCATGGAAAATGATAATGAAAACAAAAATGAATCAATATAACTAATGTCAATATATTCATTGATATAAGAACAAAATAATTCATATATGGTATGAGAAAATTATATTTACGCTATATCACTTGAGTTTTGTTTATATTGGACGGATTGGTGGTGTCGTAGAGGAAACAAAGGTGTCATGGATTTATATATGCTATCTTGAGCACAAAATTATGGGAAAAATATATGGGAAACCTATATAGTATAATGTGTATGGGGTTTCTAGTGCAATTTTAGAAGCAAAATGTTATTCCTTTTCCATATTAACAAGGCTTAATGCCCATGTATTTATTGTAGACATTTTAATATAGGGTAAATTAATAGAATATGAATGAATTATCTAACCATATAATATGACCATGTGTGCGGGTCTTGAGGAAGTGCTAGGATCATCATCTAGCCATCTATGTGGAAAAATAATGAAGCAACTTTATGTCAGATAAAATGATAATATTACCCTTAATATAATTAAAATCATAGACACTCTTTCCTTTCCTTTTTCTCCAATAGTGGATACCACTGTCCCTCTCGTTGGACCTCCAATGGAAGCCTAACACAGTCAATGAGGAAATTGCCTTTTCAAAGATCTGATGTGATTTTCATTTTCCTTGTGGAATAAATATCATTGAATTAATTATTATTTATGATGGTTTTTTTATTTTCTATTCTATAGATGACTCTATTTTGGTGCATTCTCATATGTCCAATCATTATGTAATTCATCCATTCATCTATTTTATTTTGATCTGTACTATGTCTAGGGTTGATGCAAGATGAGTACTCGTCTGTGGGAATAAATTAGGTTTTCAATAATTTTTTTTGGTAAAAGAGTAACTATTTATAGATTTTTGTCATTGTGTCACATTAAATACCTTATTAGTGACTATTTATTAATAAATGAACAACTGGGTTAAATATTATCATCATATTTAAGACATGTCATGGCACTATTATATAAGGTTGGACGTAGTCGACATCAACCTAAATTACCCATGCGGTCTTTTCATCTCTTTTATATGATTTTTTCAACCTAGGGATGCATTGAGATCACCATTTATTATAGGGAATTTAATATGGTTATATGTTATTTTTTTAATGTTTGTAAGAACTTTAAGGATCATTTTTTATAATGATAAAAGGTATTAAATGTTCAATCCATTGGATTGTGTTAGATTATGAAGGGAATGGTTTAGGAATTGGGTGTAATGGTAATGGGGGGGTTTGCATTATGGAATAGATTACCCTCTTATATTCCATGATCACTTTCACTCCATTGATATGATTTAATTATTATATTAGGATGCCTTGTAAATTTCATCTCCATGGATATAAAAAAATATTAGATATCCTTGGACATTTCTACTCCTCGGTTTTGACCCACTAGGATTCCTTGAACATTTATACTCAATGGACCTAATTACTTATTAGGATGCTATGGAAATTTCTACTCATTCGATAGGGTTCACATATCATATTTTGATTCAATTGAAATTTCTACTCCTTGGATCCCTTTTCATGAACTTATTAGGAAACCTTGGACATTTCTATTATATGGATCTGACCCATTAAGATTCAATGGAAATTTCAAATTCTTGGATCCTATTTTCTAGATTTCTATGGATTTCTGGGATTCTAAACTCATTTATACTCCATGAATCATATCCCATATCATTAAATTACATGATTTCATCTATTAGACCATTTTTTATGATGGTTACCATGGTTTATAATTGTCCATTATGATATGGATTCATTGGAATAATGATCAGTGATAGACTATACTATATCACCTCTACTCTTATTTCATTACTCCTCTTATATATGAACACAACATCATAATATATGAACATAATAGACTTGTTATAGAAACCATGGGTGGTAGACTAATTATTTTTTTCTCAAATCCTATTTGGGTTTTCATTGGGAACCAAGAAAGTTTTCATGAATATATGTAGGGAAGGGGAATGGTCCATCGTGGTTATAATTGGTTGATTTTTTATATAGAAGTAAAGGATCATATGACGAGGTCATGGATAATGTTTCTATCGTGGAATTTTTTTCCTTTTCTATAATCTAATATATACATATATATATATATATATATTACTAGACACTTGTTTCTATGTACCTATGATCATTCTTAAATAATTCCATGATTGTCATTTGCTTATGACAATGTTGGATGAGATTACATGTTTATTTATATGTTAGATTTGTTTTCATCATTTATTCAGTCATTACATATTCTCCTTCTATTGTACATTATGATTATATTACTATTCAAAACTCTGATAATAATGGTATAGTATCCCCGCTAATCCACCATAGACCCTCATTAGTAGTCATAAAACTCTTATTTGCAAGGATTCACACTTGAGGCCATCTGAACAACTAGCCACGAGCACCATTAAATTGACTATGAGTCCAGATGTCATAATGTTGTATCAGAGGGAATCATGTTCTTTTGTATTATAATTTTGGAATATTTCACTATAGATTAGAAGGTTTTATGGTTTGGAAATGAGCTTTTCCTATGAGTATCTAACCCGCATATAAGAAAAATATAGATATCTTGGGATGGGAATGGTTTTCCTAGACTGTGATTGTTGAATATTCCTTGAATTCACTATTGGGGGATTATATTCCCCTGGAGAAAACCAATCAGCATGTTAGACTATTCGCCCTTAATAGTAGTCCCGCCCGTGAGAAGACCCTATATAGACATGAGATCACATAAATCCTCCTCTATTTATTTCAAGGAGATTGTATTCCATAGGATATGTTGAATGTTCATGTGGGGTCCTTTTTTTCTCATTAGGAAGGGTTTAAACTAACCCACTATATTCAAAGGATTGGAAAAAAAATTCAACCATTTTTACTTACTCTATTGAGTTTTTTGTGAGGTTTTGCGCATGTCATATCCCTAAAAACTTTGGGCATCAATTTCCAGAGATCTTGTATTCTCCATGTACACTTCTCCATTTTCAGTTTTGGGACATGATGTTGTAGGACCATATCAACTAGCAATAGCTTACCAGGGTAGGTTTATTAGGACCATAATGGATATCTTCTCCTTGTCAGTAGAGGCGATTCTAATCAAGGATTTCATGTCTCATTCTACCATTCAGTTTTTCAGCTCCATCGTCATCATTCGATTTGGATCCCCTCACATAGCTATCTCCGATAATGGAATCTTTTTCCATGAAGCTCAGCTAAAGAAATTTCTCGACTAGAATAGAATCATGACTAACCATATTTATTCTATCATGCATAAGAAAATGGAAAAATTGACACACTCAAAAAGACCCTCTCCAGTATTATTCTCCTGATGGTGATCTAAAATAATAAAATTTGGCATGAAAATGTCTGTAATGCCATATGGTCCTATAGGAAGAGCACTTAGAATTCCACCTAGGTTATTCAATATTCCATAGAATATATAATAAAGGTAGTACAACCCATAATGATTATGTTATCATGGCAAAGCAAAGTTGATAATATCTAGAACATGTCATAATAGATTGACATGGTACGCCTGGATTAACTAAGGGAAATCAATGAAAATATGATCTGAAACATGAATAATCTAGAGAGGAGTGAGAAAAAGATAGTTAGAGCATTATATAACAAAGGTAATCTCTGCTCCTTCCAACAAGGTGATAAAATATTAGCTCTCTGAGTGACGATGATTCCCTGTAGCAATCCACCATTAATATATCCCAATTTAGAAGTACATTATACAATACACATGGTCTAATTTGATGTTTCATATTTCATAGTCACCATTTATTGGGAGTGTATCACTCCTCTAATGAATTTTAAGGTCCTTAATAAGTACTTTGAATAATAACCAAACTTTGTCACAACATGACATTGAACTAATACTTCTTGTGATATGTTAGACAAAAAACATCCCGACACCATAATCTGTTTAACATGATGTCAAAATAAACGATATTACAATCCAAACTCAATGAACACAATATAATAGACTGTTCTCTGGGATACATGAACAAAAAATGTCTGCATACAGCCATGCAACAAAAATTAAAATTTCGAGGCATCATCTAAGGAACATGATGACTAACTAATTTACATCCCCCATCATTTCCCCATGACGTACACTAAATAGATCAATCCTTTCATACAAACTTAAACTGCGACATCATTGTCTAGACCGCATGAAAACCATCCATGCCGCACTATGGTGTTCTCACATGGGAGGGAATTAACCAAGATACTGGTCACCCATCGCAACATCTTTCATGAAATATGTATGGATTGACTCTCATACTTAGGGGATATGTATTAAATTATTGAAATTTATTCATTTGTACCACCCATAATTTCATATTTTCATCCACATTGCCTGAGTTCTCTATTGAGAGTGTGCTGTGTGGTATGGGCTTCCATATTCTTCATTCTCATTGGGTTATTTCTACCCACCAAACACATTCCATTTGGGATACTTATCCCCCTAATATTATAGCCACGTGAAAATAAACTTCATTTGAACATGGATCCACACTTCATTATGGTATATAGAATGAAATTCCCAAATTACATATAGTATTATTTCAATCGTCATGGGATACATAGCAATGAAAAAAAATTCATCTTGTCCAACTCCAGTTTCATCATCCTTGTAGACTATATGGCCTCTTCACTGGGCTAAAATGTATGACCTTAAACTGGGAGTGCATTCTTATGAATCCAGACTCTAAACTATATACATGTCTCTATAGAAATATGTGGTATTGAGAGGGGCCTCCATAATCATCATTCATGTTAGTTTGGTCGCCCCACCGTGCTATTTATACCATATGTAGATGTACCTAATGGTCCAAAAATATGAAATTAAATTGGAATCCCAGGTCTAGGAATTATGACATTAAACAATTCTCATGCTTTCTTTGGTCCGCATTTTTTTCTGTTTATAGGAGCAATATCCTACATCTTCCTTTGATGGTACATAGAATATCCAAGATACATATAAATAAATTGATTTACACTTATCATTCTCACCATATGGTGTTAAACTATATAAAATTTTATAAATACATTTTTCATGATTCCCATCCTCATGGGATATGTAGTTATGCCCAAACATTTTATCTTCGGGTCCAACCCCTGGTCTACTAACCTTCTTTTTTACCACTCCTCGTCATCTTCTTCATTTATAAGTGGTCAACTACCATTCCATATACAAGAGTTCTCTCAAGGCTTCTATCTTTGAGAATCGATTTGAATATCTATATCTGATATGATTTATTTGTAAACATCGATGTGGTATGGTGTAGTACAAAGAGTGTTTGATTATATATGGAAATTCTATCATTCCATCTCCATGATTAACATGTACCTTTATTTGGTTCTTCATCATCTTTCATGCATGAGGGGACCCCCTAAAATCATGGTGCCTGGCCATATTGCTCGCCTAACATCATTTTCCAATTAACTAGAAGAAATATGGTGAAATTTTGAGATAGTCCACAAATTTTGAACATGGTTATCTAGTGACACTAATTGTTCTATTTCTTTATTAGGTAACAAGATATTGATACACTATTTTTAATACGGTCTCTAGTTATCCTCCATTGTCACACCACCACCGTTATGTCCCATATTTTTTGCATCTTGATTTCCACATTCCACATACTTAGGTTCTAGAAGAACTCCATCACCCATAGTGTAACCCATCCATGCACCATTACATGTTGTGAAAGATGGTCGGTGTCATTATGGCATCCTTGACCTGATTTTTATATTCCCATATTGTGAAATTCCTTGCATCATGGAAAAATTCTATACTCCTTGTATCCCACACTGAGAATTGATCACATGGGATTAAGAGTTCTTGGTATTTTTTTCTACTTGCATGGGAGCACTGCATAATCCCTATTGTCTATACTCAAAAACTATAAACTAATATTTTTAATCATATGTACATGGAGCTAAACTGATAAATCATGTTAAAACCATATGAAATTAAACTATGCACCATTTTTTCGTTGTGAAAGAGTGATGTGGTGTGGGCGTCAGTAGTCCTCATTTATATTGTGAAACTTCATGATACCATAATGGAAATTTCCACCTTTTAAGTGTCATACCCATGGTCCAAAACACTTTGACCTTAATCTAATTTCCATTGGACCAAGAATCATGACTATAAACTATTTGTAATTCTGGTTTCATCAACTCTGAATTCTATTTGGTCATACCACTTACATTCCTTAATTCACAGGGACATGAATCCTAAAGTGTCATGTTCCATGTGGATACTTCAATTGCCCATCTTCATAAATCGAGTCAATCTAGATTCGATTTCCCTCCATCATTCAAATCCAGATAAACCCCCTAATGGTGACAGTCTCATAGAACATTGGCTTCCCACCAATCCTAGGACAACTCTGTAATGGATTTATGTAGACAAATATCGAATCCTGGGTATCATTCACATAAATTGTTAATTATTAATTTCCACCCTCCATTCATAACATGGTAAGCGGTCCACCATATTTTTTGAACAAGTTCAATATTGTTCCTACCCATTAGTCTGCCCATCCATAATTCAGATCTGAGAGGTTTTTATTTATTCCCATCCCACCTCCATATATTATATAGGAACTATATCACCTCTAGTGTTCCCCTCCAAACATCTTTCGATGTTGAGTGGAACATCTGGTTTCACCGAGTTATT